>OZ014519.1:209256785-214256785 GCA_963966055.1 Lathyrus aphaca
GGCAATGCTTCTAAACCTCTCAAATATGCCATTGAAAATCATATCATGATACTGCATAAGAAGCCTACACATATTTCCTTTCCATTCACCATGATGCTTATGCATGGCCAGTCTCAACCTTCATACTTTGCCCTCCCCTATCTCTCAAACTAATGGCCAAATGAAAAATCCTTAAACACCAAAGTTGTTGGAAATATTTAAATGAACAACTTTGTAGTTCACAAGAATTGCATTTGAGGCTTGCTTGATGAAGAAAAATGACTTGCCTTTTTGAACACCACCTGTTTGATAGAATGCTAGGCAGGGCACACGCGCTGGCCAACAGGCTGCCTCGCCCATGACCTAGTTCTTGCCTTATTTTGCTCAAACTTTGCATGATCATATCTCTCTCAATTTTAATGATATGAGTGAGTTCCACATATGGATTTGAAGCTTAATATGCCCTCTTTAATTTTCTCAAGGTAGAATTTTCATAGCCCTTGTATTTTGGGAGAAGGCCTCTCTCAAAGTGGCTGCAAAAATGGCCAAAACTTGCCATTTTTGGAAACCCTAATTTTCCAAAAATGGTAAGTTTTGGTTTTCTTGATTTCTCTTGTTTCATCCATCATTTCTTGATCAAATTTGAACCATAGGATCCTTGTAACCCTAATTTCATTATTTTGACCTCAAAAAGTCAAGAGTTGACTTTTTCCTCAACATGGTTGAGTTTTCCCCAATTCCCTGATTTTCAATCATTTGACCAATTGAACCTCTTCCAAAATGATTCCATGGATGAAATTCCAACCCTAGGCACTTGACATCATGTAGAAAACAAAGGAATCAACTTTGGATAAAAATTTCACTGAGAAGCCCAGTAGAATAGAAACCCTAATTTGGCCCATTTTCATCAGGAGATGTTGCACTGCCTGCCTCCTTTGATCAATTCAATTATTTTCAAGAGTTGAGGCTTCAAATGAAGGCTTGTGGGATGTTGTGAACACTTTGCACAAGGTTGAGAAGCTTTGTGGCTCCTTGGTTGTCTTTGTATAGCCTTCAATTGCTCCAATCATTGATCACATACCTATGCCTCAACCATGATGAATATGATGCAATGTTTTTGATTGGCTATGACATGAATTGGAATATGCAAAGTGATATACTAAATGCCATGAAAAATGAGAGGGAAATTTTTAAGGTATTACACATACATGTCCTTATTTTCAAGTTGGAGCGAATGCTCAATTCAAGTTGGCCTGGATTGGCAAATAAGTTATTGATGTCTCGATAAACAGGCAATGTTTCATGTTGGGAGTTTACTCCAATGGTACCACATGAATATATAAGTTGAGTCGCATTCACGTTGCATTTTATTATGTTGATTTGCAGTTGTTGGATATAAGTCGTACATTGATGTTTCTTGTTGTTTAAAGTGTTGTGATTATATGATTATCTTACTTACTTATTGATTATTGTGTCCTGTTTATGTTATTCGATATCTCACCCCTTCTGTTTGAATGTTTCCCTTTGTGGGTAACGTGCGGGTAACGAAGATTCCAGTACTTAGTAGCTTCGAGTTAGTGTTTGTCGCTCTGATATGTAGCACTTCGGGGGGATGAACGCATGTTTTGTCTTTGTGGCTTTGTGGCTTTTGTTTAAATTTATAAATTAGTTTCAGTTGTTTTATGTTGAAAAACCAAGTTGAAGTATTTTGTTGTTGAATTTATTGAATTTGTTTAAATTTGAAACTTGTTGATCCGCTGCGTTGTTTTCAAAGTAATTTATTAATGAAGTTTTGGTTATTTGATTTTAAAGTGGAAAATGTGATATCCCATGTTTGTTGATGAATTTTTATAACTCTGATTTAATAATTAAAGTCGGGTAGAAATGGGGTGTTATAGGAATCATCCTGGAGATTCAACTTTAAATCCTGCAGGGGATAATCAAAAGCCATCAAAGGAATTAAATCCTACTATAAAGCTTAACTCATGCTAAGGAAATACTTCAGGGGATTCAATCCACAAAGCAATCTTCAATAATCCATGAAAGGGATAACGTCAATAATTCAACCTTGAGAGGATAATCATGTTGGGGAAACACTAGTAACATAAAATCTTCCACACTCCTTGGGGAAAAGAGGGAAATGTCCCTGTTAAACTCTGATGGGGACTGTTGCACCCCAAAATTTGCCCTCACAATACAAGACTTTGTGTGCTAAGAAGGTTCACAAGGTTCACAAGACCTTTCATGAGGTTCATGAAGTTTACAAGACACTTTATGAGGTTCACGAGGTTTACAAGGTTCACATGACCTTTCATGAGGTCCACAAAGTTCATCATGGGTCAGAAGATTTGACAAATCCCTCAGGCAAGGCATTCTCCTAAGCAGTGCATCCTAAACTAGGGTTTTGACTTTAATCAGGCTAAATGGACTTCCAAGACTTCAAGTGAGCTTCATAACGTCTTATATGTGTCTAATAATCCCCATGACAAGTTTCAAGACTTTTCCCAAAGGTTTGCTCAGTCAGATGATCAGATAGGTCAAAATCAGTCAAAGTAGTTAAAAAGTCAAACTGAGGTCAACTGTGGTCAAACCAAAGTCAAACTTCATGATTTTTTGCCAACATCAAGTATATGAAGTAAAATTCATCATTTGATCAAGGGTTGATCATGATTCATCAAGGAGATTTCAGATCATCAAGAATCAGAGGTTTCTAAATTAGGGTTTTCTTAGGAAAAGTCAACTGAACTTTGACCAGCCATAAATTTCACATGCTTCATCACATTTTTCCCATCCAAAGCTCATTTTGAAGGAAATTGAATTCTCTACAACTTTGTGTCTCACAAGCCAAGCCCAAAAATGCTTCATTTGGAAGGTATGAGCTAAGACATTATAGGTCCTTTTGAAAGTCAACAAAAAGTCAACAACTTCAAAAGGGCATAACCTGAGAATGGTAAATGATATGGACATGAAACCAATGGGGTTGGTTAGAGGACTCTTCAAGCTTTCCAAAATGTCCAAGAACACCCTCATAGCATTAAAATTGAAGGATATGTGCCCTTGCAAAGTTGGGAATTTTTTAGGTGGTTTATGAAGGAAATAGGGTCTTAGAACCAAATTTTTCTAAATGGGCTGAACTTTTGGTGACCCAAAGTGATACATGACCTCATGCACGAAATTTATTTAATATTTTCATAATTTTATTTTATTTAATTTATTTATTATGATTTTTATATTAAAAAATCATTTTAAATTTAAATAAAATATCAAATGTGAAAATTTAAAATATATTTCTATTCTAGAAAGTCATAAAGATGATTTGGATTGGATTGATTCACACTTGATGAAGATTGGCTTGAAATAGAAAGGTTGAATTCACAAATATTTGAAATTTAAGACTTAATCTTTTTCAATCTCATTGATCCAAAATATCCAAAAAATGAACCAATATTTTTGACCTAATTCAGTCTAGTATAAGTATACAAGAGATCCATATGCAAAACAGACGGATTGCCTGCCTCAAAGAGTAAGTTCATACATTCAAAAATCTCACCAAAACTCAAATTCGGATTCCCTCATTCAAGCCCTTTCAAGACAATTTGAAGGTTGCAATTTGTTCCTGGATGTTCATAGAGTGATTTTGGATCATAAACAACATCTAAAACATCTCCATATGCATAAACCGATTCATCATGTTCATAATATTTTTGATTTTCGATTCTGGATATTGACTGGTTTTTAATGAGTTTTGATCATTGTTTCGTGTTTGTATTAAGTTGTTGATTGATTCTGGATGGTTTGATTGGAGTTTCATTACAGGTTTGAGAAGTTGCCATGGCTAGGGTTTCGGCCAAGCAATTAGGGTTTTACACTAGACCTAATATAAATAAATTCTAAGGACATAGAACGATCATGTGAACTCTGGGGATCATAATGCACCAATTAATTTTAAGAAATTTCACTGTTTTAATGGTTTTCCAATTTCGTAGGTTTCTGTTTTGGAAAATTCGCAGGAAACTGCGTAAGAAATTTTGCAGGTGTTTTCGCAGGTACCAAGGTTGAAGACGAAGTTCTTGGCGCACGTTCAGGAATTCAAATATGATTCATAATATTTTATGTAATTGTTTCTGTTTTATTTCACAGATGCAGTGTTAGCCCAGTGGTGACAGACGCGCGTGTATTGCTTGAAGGCTTGTGTTCGAATCCTGGCCCCAACCATTTTTCTTGTTTTTTTTCATTTGAATTGTTAAAATTAATATATTATTCAAAGTGGTGGATTAACTACCAGTTGCGCCCTCCTGGCTGGAATGGTAAGTGTGTTTGTGTATTGTGTAAAGGTCCTGGGTTCGAATCCCCCCAGGCCTTTTTGTGTTCTTTGCTTTGTTTTTTCATGTTTTTCCAGGTCAAGCAACAAATTCAAATGGAGTGTGTTTGCTAACACCTGCGCGCGCAGGGCCCAGCGGTGGGAGTGCTGGTCTTGAGGGTGAAAGCTTAGGGACTGGGTTCAAATCCCAGCCCAAGCAGGTTTTGCTTTTTTCACTCTTTTCTCTGTTTTTTTATTATTTTATTAATTTATATTATAATTAAACAAATTTAAATAATAAAAAATGTAGAATGTTTATATTATTATCATATTTTAGAATTCATCTTTTTTTTTAAATCTTATTAGAAAAATTGTTTATTTTTGTAAAAACCTAATTAAATTAATCTTAAACCCTAATAATTTTCACAAACCCTAATTCTATTATAACTTTTAATTTATTATTTATGAACCTTAATCATGTACCTATTTCTATAACTTATTTATAATTATTATTTAATATAATTCTTGTATATAAATATGCTCAAAATAATTAAAATTCTTAATTTAATTTGTAAATAATTTAAAACTTTATGATAATTAGTATATAATTGTTTATATCTTATTAATCTTAAAATAATAATTGTTTATAAAAAATTGAACTTTTAATTATTGTGCTAATATTTTTGTTTATATGATATTTATTTTATTATTACTAACCTCATTTATATATTGTGATTTATTATTATTATTTTTACTAACCCAATTATATTATTATTATTTATTTTTGCTTGTTTATTTAATTTGCTTTAATTATTATTATTATGTAATTGTTTCCTTCATGTAATATTTTAGTAGTAATATTTAATATTTATTTTAAATGTTATGGTTAGTAAAATAGGGAGTGAAACATGTTTGTATTTTAAAATTAATTTAGATCACTAATTTAAAAGATAAATGTTTAAAATTGTACACTCACGCACGTAAGTCGATCTTTGATCGCCATCTCACTTCCTTAAGGATACCTCTCATGTTGCCTAATACAAAAAAGGTCAAGTAGGGTGTATAAAGCAAAGTCCCTTATTCACATCATCTAGTCCCTTAAACAGATAAAAAGATCAAGTCCCTTTGAATGTTGCCTTCGTAATGATCTTGTCCCTTTCGAATAAAGATGATAAGTCCCTCCGAATTGCTTATACACCCCACAGTTGCCTAAATAACCGATGTCCCTTCACTTGTCCCTCACATCCAAGGTAATGACTACCTATTCCTTAATAATAGGGATAGTCTTACCACTTAAAGGATTCAAGAACAGAAAAGACTTAAACTTAGGGTAGGTTCCTCTTAGATACTTGCTCACTCTTCAAAACATTTCAAACACTTCATACATTTCAAACAATTTTCAAAACAAAGGTTTTATATACATCCGTACATGGATTATTATAAAATACTTAAGAAAATTTCTATTCACACAGTTCACATTTCAAAAAAAAATTTTAAAGTGAGCTAAGTAACTAAGAGCCCATGGATAACCATGGATGTAAAGGGTGCTAACACCTTCCCTTTACATAACCTACCCCCTGGACCCAAAAATCTTTTAAAAAGGTCTTTCCTGTTCTTTTATGCCTTTCCTTTGGATAAAATAAAAGTCGGTGGCGACTCTTGCTATCCGCAACATAACTAAAGTCAGTTCTCCCACCGTGTTACAGAACTGACGTCTCTGCTGGGGATTTAATATTAAAGAGGGGTATCCTTAGGAATTAGATCACTTTAAAATTGTTTGCCTTGTTTGCTTTATACTTACTTGTTGGGCTCTTATGTGTGAAAGATCCTAACCCGGATCTAGTGTACCTTAGGTAAATGGCAATAGACCAAGGAAACTGTACGGCGTATACCGATATGGTTGATCTGGTGGCCATAGTTAGGGTGACTTCTTGGTTGGTGCTTATGTTCCTTAAGTCAAGTTGAGGATAATATGAGGCTGCCATATGTTGTCAATGCACTAACTAACTTTTAGAACCCTAGTTATCCCATCTTGGTCTTTAGAAAGTAGTGAGATAACCGGCTTTGGTGAAGACTGAAGTTGGTTGATACTCGATACTACACTCATTGAGATTCTAAACTTGGAGGGTTTTGGTTGGCAAGTAAGTTGCCTACTGAACAACCACCCTTGTGAAGGATCAATGATATTGAGATCCCTTAGAACCAGGTTACTTTTGTAGGACAGGATGAACCAACTAACTTCAGTGGAGGGTATTTACCTTTAAACCTCATGCAAGCCTTCAAACCTAGGGCTATTGTGTGACTTGTTTGTGTGTGCCACATGTTTGTGATTGAGCATAACATCATGACATCATCATGCATCATAAGCATAGCATTTTCACTAACCATTTCAAGGACCAAAGGATTTATCTTTGTTCTTTGTTGCAGGTCATGGCTTTTGCTCGTAGGAATACTATCAGGACCAACTTTCGAGGCTCAGTACAAAGCGAGTCAAGAAAGAATCCTGGAGCTAACAAAGCAACTTCACGAGGAGCGGAATCTCAACTCATACCTCAACACAAAGAGGAAACGTCCATGGGAGACTTAAAACCCCATCTTTTTTATTGTAAGCCTAAGAGGCAAAACAAATTTATTACTAATAAAAGTTTATCTTCTTGTTTGTTTAAGCAAATTTAAATCCTGCGGTCCTTGAAAACATTTCATATGCATTTACATACCATATCATTGCATCACAGGTTTATTGTGCACAGGTTTCTTATCTTCTCGCTGTTTATTTCAGCAATGGCTCTTGAGCAAACAGTTAAGGATCTCCAGGCACAAAATGCACAGTTCCAAGAGCTGATCCTGAACTTGTCCAAGGGGCAGGATGAATTGAAGACACTGCTGGCCAAGAAGACCAAGAAGACTAGAAGGTCAGGAGGCCTAATCAACATGGGAGGAAGGTTCAGAGGTCCTGTCAAGACCAAAGAACCAGTTGAAGATTATGAATCTGAAGAGTCTGAGAAAGAGGGAGGCAGTCTCCACAATACAATGGGGGACTCTGATTCTGAAGCTAATTACTATCATAAGCCTAATGAGGACAAGTTCAAGATGCTGGTAGATAGAATGGATGCTATGGAATTACAGAAGTCTTCTGGGCTGGATTTTGAAGATCTGAGTTTGATATCTGGGGTGGTTATACCCATTGGTTTCAAGGTTCCTACTTTCGTAGTTTATGATGGTGTCTCTTGTCCCAAGCTGCATCTGAGATCTTATGTCAGGAGAATCCAACCCCATACTGCTGATAAGAAGTTGTGGATCCATTTCTTCCAA
The DNA here is from genome assembly GCA_963966055.1 of Lathyrus aphaca. Classification (NCBI taxonomy): domain Eukaryota; kingdom Viridiplantae; phylum Streptophyta; class Magnoliopsida; order Fabales; family Fabaceae; genus Lathyrus; species Lathyrus aphaca. The sequence continues at coordinate 209,264,377 of OZ014519.1, forward strand.
GAGAGCTTATCTGGAGCTCAATTGGAATGGTACTATCAGTTGGAGAGTGTCAACATCCGTGATTGGAATGATCTTGCTGAAGCCTTCTATAAGCAGTATCAATACAATGCTGATTTAGCCCCTACTCGCATGCAGCTTCAGAGCATGTCTATGGGTCCTAAAGAGAGCTTCAAGGAGTATGCTCAGAAGTGGAGAGATTTGGCTGGAAGAGTGCAACCACCTCTAACTGACAGGGAGTTAGTTGATATGTTCATGTGTACGTTGAATGGTCCTTTTTACAGTCATCTCATTGGAAGCTCATCATCTGGCTTCACTGAGTTGATAATGATAGGAGAGCGTGTAGAAAGTGGTATCAGGAGTGGCAAGATCCAAGTGGGTGTTTCTTCATCAAGTACTGCAAAGAAGCCTCCCAGTGGGAAGAAAGAGTCAAATGCTGTTTATGGTCAACCTGATCGTAATAGAAGACATCAGTCTGTAAGTGCAGTTCATATCTCCAATCCAACTCCTGCAACAATAGAGCCACCACAGGGAAATCAACAGAGGGCTAGAAGGCAGTTCACTAAGATCAACATGTCAATGGCCCAAGCATTGCAACACTTGTTGAAGGCTGAACTTATCACTCTGAAAGATGCTCCTCAGAATCCTAATGTTACATCTCCCAGGTACAATCCTAATGCACGATGTGCATATCATTCGAACTGTCAGGGACATGATACCAATAGTTGCTGGGTATTGAAGAACAAAATTCAAGATATGATTGAGGCTGGAGAGATTGAGTTTGACCCTCCGGGTACTCCAAATGTGATTACTGCTGCTATGCCAAATCATGAGAAGACTGTCAATGCCATTGATGAAGATTCACATATTTCCTCGGTTGCAGAGTTGACTACACCATTGTCTGTTATCAAGAAGAAGTTAGTACAAGCTGGGTTCTTTCCAGGTTGTCGTGAAGATTGTGTCTATTGTGCTTATAAGCCGGATAGTTGCTGGAGGTTGAAGGACGGAATTCAACGTCTCATGAATAATTACACCATAGTATTTGAGAGGACACCACCTTCTGTGGAGAGTATGGTGGATCACATAACTAAAAGTGCGAAAGTTGAAGAGGTGGATATGGTTGATAAAGTGCCGGTAAGGATTACTTCCAAGGGACCTGTTAAAATCACTCATAAGGGTCCAATTAAGATTACTGCTGAAGGCCCTGTGAAGATTGTTGCTGAAGCCAGAGTGGCTCCTATGGTCATTACCACTCCTGGTCCTATTCCGTATACTTCCGATAAAGCTGTGCCTTGGCATTATGGGTCTGATGTTTATATCCATGGTGTTAAGCAGGAACCCTTAGCTGATATGCCTGTTGATGTTGATAACATTGCTGGATCTAGTAAGATCACACGAAGTGGAAGAGTTTTCTCTCCTCCAGTTACCTCCAAGACTCCAGCTGCTACCTCCACCACTGATGCTCGGGGCAAAGGTCCTGTTATTGAACCTGTACAAACTGATGTGCCAGCTGCTGATGATCTTTCTAAGCAGATGGAAGAAGTATTGAAAATCATTCGCAAGAGTGATTATGACATTGTTGATCAATTGGGGCATACTCCCTCCAAGATTTCTATGTTGTCTTTACTATTGTGTTCTGAGGCGCATGCCAATGCCTTGATTAAATTTCTGAAGACTGCTCATGTACCAAATGAGATCTCTGTGGACCAGTTTGAAAATTGTGTTGCACACTTGACCTATGATAATGGGTTAGGTTTCTCTGACGCTGATTTAACTCCGGCCAAGAGGGATCATAACAGGGCTCTACATATATCCATTGAATGCAGGGGCGCTACCCTGTCACATGTATTGATAGACAATGGTTCCTCTCTGAACGTGTTGCCCAAAGAAGTCCTAAATAAGCTTAGTCCTGAAGATGCTGTGTTGAAGCCTAGTAATATAGTGGTGAAGGATTTAGATGGCTCGAGAAGAGTGGTGCATGGAGAAATTGATCTCCCAATCAAAGTTGGTTCTCAGGTTTTCAATACTACCTTTTATGTCATGGATATTCGTCCGTCGTATTCTTGTTTGTTTGGGCATCCCTAGATCCATGGGGCAGGTGCTGTAACCTCTACCTTACATCAGAAGCTGAGATATCCAGTAGAAGGGAAGGTTGTTACTGTCTACGGAGAGGAAGGGTATATTATTAGCCATGTGAACACCTTTAAATATCTTGAAGTGGAAGGTGAATATGTTGAAACTCCGTGTCAGACATTTGAAGTGGTTCCTTGGATTGTTAACGATTATGAAGCTCCTCCTGTTGTCAAGAAAGTTCCTGTGGTCACCAGAGTACCTCCTACAATGGCCTCCCTTAAAGATGCTAGAGTTGTGGTGGATGAAGGTGGTTGTACTATTTGGGGTCAGCTCCCTGATATTCCATACAAGTCTGACAAATTTGGTTTGGGTTTCACTGCAGAATCCCAGAAGGTTGTTCGTCGTGCTCGTGCTGTTCGTATCACCAATCAGGGGATTATGAAGAATAAGATCAATGCTGTGGGTGACTATGATGAAGACTACAACTTGGATGCTTGGATTTTTCCTACTGTGGGTGTTGGGCTCAATAATTGGAAGGCTGAGGATGTTATTCCTATCTCCTTTAGTCAGGAGTAAATACTATTACTGTGTTGTTACTTTTAAAGTTTGTAATTTCTTGAACAATTGAACTCTTAAGCCTTGTGCCTTACCCGAGGCACAATGGTGTGCTTGTTACGGGATGTCATTTCATTTGCATACTTCATTCAATATAAATCAGTGGACGTTTTGTTTTCGTAAATATTGTGTTCCTTGTTTTTCTTTTATTAGTTTTGTTTTATCAGCTATGTGTTCTTACACACACCCACATCACTAAAATGCAGATCCTCATCCACTATGGATCCTGTTGATAACAGTTCTACTATTGCCAATTATAATTTCGAGAATCCGATCTATCAAGCTGAAGATGGAAATGAGGACGATTGTGAAATGCCTGTAGAGCTTGCTAGGTTGTTGCAACAAGAAGAGAAAGCTATACATCCACATGAAGAGCCAGTCGAAGTTGTGAATTTGGGAACTGAAGAAAACAGGAAAAGAGGTCAAGATAGGGGCTGAATTAGAGGATAGTGTCAAGAGCAGATTGATTCAGATGCTACGTGATTATGTGGAGATCTTTGCCTGGTCCTACGAAGATATGCCAGGGTTGGATACAGACATTGTAGTTCACCGTTTACCAGTAAAAGAAGACTGTCGTCCAAAGAAGCAGAAGGTTCGTCGTATGCGTCCTTAAATGTCAGAGAAGATCAAAGCAGAGGTAATGAAACAGTTTGATGCAGGGTTCTTAGCTGTGACTTCTTATCCTCAGTGGGTTGCAAATGTGGTACTGGTACCTAAGAAAGATGGTAAGGTACGTATGTGGGTAGACTACAGGGATTTGAACAAGGCCAGCCCCAAAGATGATTTTCCACTTCCTCATATTGATGTTCTGGTAGACAACACTGCTCAACATAAGGTATTCTCTTTCATGGATGGTTTCTCTGGTTACAATCAAATCAAGATGGCACCTGAAGATATGGAGAAGACAACATTTATTACACAGTGGGGCACTTTTTGCTATAAGGTGATGCCATTTGGTTTGAAGAATGCAGGGGCAACATATCAGCGTGCTATGGTGGCTTTGTTTCATGATATGATTCATCATGAGATAGAGGTGTATGTGGATGATATGATAGCCAGGTCCCAAAATGAAGAGCAACATCTTGATCATCTGCACAAGTTGTTTGAGAGATTGAAGAAATACAAGTTGAGATTGAACCCAAACAAGTGTACCTTTGGAGTTAGATCTGGTAAACTCCTGGGTTTCATCGTCAGTGGAAAAGGTATTGAAGTAGATCCTGCAAAAGTGAAAGCTATACGAGAGATGCCAGCTCCCCGTACTGAGAAGGAAGTCAGAGGTTTCTTGGGACGATTGAATTACATTGCAAGATTTATTTCCCAATTAACTGCCATCTGTGAGCCAATATTCAAGTTGTTGAAGAAAGATCAGGTGATGGAATGGAATGATGAGTGTCAGACAGCATTTGATGAAATCAAGAGATATCTTATAGAACCTCCAATTTTGATGCCACCAGTTGACGGAAGACCTTTGATTATGTACTTAACAGTGTTAGACAACTCAATGGGGTGTGTGTTGGGGCAACATGACGAGTCTGGTCGAAAAGAGCAGGCAATCTACTACCTTAGCAAAAAGTTTACCGACTGTGAAACAAGATACTCACTGCTCGAGAAAACTTGTTGCGCTTTGGCATGGGCTGCTCGCCGACTAAGACAGTATATGTTGACCCATACTACCTTGTTGATTTCGAAGATGGATCCAATCAAATACATATTTGAGAAACCTGCTCTCTCTGGAAGAATTGCAAGATGGCCAATGATCTTAACAGAATATGACATACAGTATATTACTCAGAAGGCCATTAAAGGAAGTGTTGTGGCTGATCATTTGGCTCATCAGGCAGTGGATGATTATCAGTCAATGAGTTTTGAGTTCCCTGACGAAGACATTATGATTATTGCCAAAGAATCTGGACAATATGACGGACCTGAACAAGGATCCCGATGGACTATGGTTTTTGATGGTGCTTCCAATGCACTTGGTAATGGTGTTGGTGTTGTGATCAGTTCCCCTGAAGGTTGTCATACCCCGATTACTTCCAGACTTTGTTTCTATTGTACCAATAACATGGCTGAGTATGAGGCATGTATCCTAGGTATCAAAGCTGCTATTAATATGAAGATTCAGTTCCTGGATGTATATGGAGATTCGGCCCTGGTAGTAAGTCAGATCAAAGGAGATTGGGATACCAAGCATGATAATCTCATTCCTTACAGAGAGCATGTGTTGTCTTTGATCCCACATTTCAAAGAGATTACCTTTGGACATATTCCACGAAGAGAAAATCAGTTGGCAGATGCATTAGCCACCATGGCATCCATGTTTGAGATCAGCTGGGATGATGAAGCTCCCAAGATTACTATTGATAGATTTGAGAAGCCTGCATACTGCAATGAGATTGACACTGAAGAAGCAGGGGAGAAGCCTTGGTTCTATGAGGTGAAAAGATATCTTGAAGCTCAGGAGTTCCCTGAAGGGGCATCTGTCAAAGATAGGAAGTTTCTGAGAAGGTTTTCTGCTAAGTTCTTTTTGAGTAATGGCATCCTGTACAAGCGCAATCATGATTTAACTATGCTTCGATGTGTGGATAAGAAGGAAGCAACAGAGATTATGGAAGACATGCATGATGGGATCTTTGGAACTCATTCTAGTGGTCATACCATGGCAAAGAAGATATTGAGAGCAGGTTACTATTGGTCTACCATGGAAGTTGACTGCTATCAACATTCTAGAACATGTCACAAGTGTCAAATCTATGCTGATAAAGTACATATACCTCCATCACCTTTGAATGTGTTGACTGCTCCTTAGCCTTTTGCCATGTGGGGCATTGATATGATTGGTGAGATCAAGCCTACTGCTTCTAATGGGCATCGTTTCATCCTGGTTGCTATTGATTACTTCACTAAGTGGGTGGAGGCAGCTTCATTTGCATCTGTGACTAAGAATGTTGTGGCTCGATTCATCAAAAATAATCTCATATGTAGGTATGGCATCCCTGAAAGGATTATTACGGACAATGGCTCTAATCTGAACAATACTATGATTACTGATCTCTGCACGCAGTTCAAGATTAAGCATCACAACTCTTCTCCGTATCGTCCGAAGATGAATGGGGCAATTGAAGCTGCTAATAAGAACATTAAGAAGATTGTACAGAAGATGACTGTTACTTACAAGGATTGGCATGAGATGTTACCGTTTGCTCTTCATGGTTATCGTACTACAATACGTACTTCAACAGGGGCAACCCCATTCTCCTTAGTCTATGGTATGGAAGCAGTTCTGCCCATTGAAGTTCAGATCCCCTCCCTAAGAATTATGAAGGATGCAGGCCTGGATGAAGATGAATGGATTCAGACTCGACTTGACCAGATAAATTTGATTGACGAGAAGAGGTTAGCAGCTGTTTGTCATGGCCAGATGTACCAGAAACGAATGATTAAAGCTTTTAACAAGAAGGTTAAGCCAAAGGTATATCAGGCTGGTGACTTGGTAATCAAGCGTATCATATTACCACAGGGTGATCCTAGGGGCAAGTGGACTCCTACATATGAAGGACCATTTGTAGTCAGAACAGTATTCTCAGGAGGTGTCATGATACTTACTACTATGGATGGTGAAGATTTCCCACAGCCTGTAAACGCAGACATAGTTAAAAAATACTACGCATAAAAAGAGACCCGCTAGGTTGACTGACCTAGGCAAAAATAAGGGCATCCCGGCAAACCAAAAGGGTTTGGGCAAAAACTAGGGATATATATATATAAATGTACACCCGGCAAGTCGAAAACCTGAAAAGGGCGGCTTGGGGAAAAAAGGGTATCCCGGTGGATTGAAAACCTGAAAGGGCAATCCAGGCAAAAGTTAGGGATTAAAAGCGTATGACTATGTCTCGTTTGGATCAACCATGAAACTACAATCAGTTGTGTTACTTACTCAAGCTCGAACAGATAAAGCTCAATCCAATCGTTTCCGTCTCGACAGCAGAAGATGAGATACTTGAAGATAATGGCAATAGTAGAATTGAAACTCAATAGGATTATTTCCCACATAGCTGATTTTCTTTGTTTTGTAAAAAAAATTTTACGATGAATTCCTCTTACTAGGATTTCTGTCTCCTTGTACAAACTTACCTATGTATAGGTCACTTTGTGATATAAATAAAATTCTATCTTTGAATCCAGATTTACTTTTACCCTATTTACATAAGCGAAACGTCCATTGGTTGTGTTTGAATGTATGTATGCTTTTGAATATGATTGATGTTTACCAGAAATGCATAAATGCTTAATATGATTGATGTTTACCAGAAATGCATGAAAATGCAGTAATAGTATTTACTAAGGACGAACGAGGGAAGGATTTCAACGAAGCTTCGCCGGTTCATCCTCACCAGACAGCTACAAGTCCCCCAGTAGGGCAAATCCATCTTCATAGATACTTCGAGTCACATCTCCCCTGGAATTTATGTCCATCTCTTTTATCCTCAGAAGGATAATCGGGAATTTATTCCTCCAATAGGAGTACGACGAACGAAGACGGGAGGTTATGTATACCTTACTATCGAACGAAGACGGGAGGTTATGTATACCTTACTATTGAACGAAGACGGGAGGTTATGAATACTATATTATCAAACAAGACGGGAACAAGGTCCTCATATTCTTCAGCAACGAATCGGGATTTATTTTCCCTGGCCAGCAGTTGTTATACGAAGATATCCAGACGCTTCAGACTCATGATTCATACATACATCATTTACATCATATCATACATATACATAGATACATAATACATTACTTAAATGCATCATATTATACATGCATACATAAAGCATAAACTAATATTGTCCTACAGAATGTTATAATCTTGTTTTTCAGATTAATTCTCCAGCAAACAAATTTCATCAACAACTTGTGACCTTGGGCCGTTGTTTATCTTCCCAAAGGTTACATCATTATTCCTCAGGACGTTGTTTATCCTCCTGAAATCTTCTTATACCTCAGGACGTTGTTTGTCCTCCTGAAAGCATATCATTACCTTGGGTCGTTGTTTATCTTCCCAAAGGTTATATCATTTCCTCAGGACGTTGTTTATCCTCCTGAAATCATATCATGACTTTGGGCCGTTGTTTATCTTCCCAAAAGTTATATTCATACCTCAGGACGTTGTTTATCCTCCTGAAAGCATACCATTTCTTTTGGGCCGTTGTTTATCCTTCCAAAAGTTATACTTATACCTCAGGACGTTGTTTATCCTCCTGAAAGCTTCTTATACCTCAGGACGTTGTTTATCCTCCTGAAAGCATATCATTACCTTGGGCCGTTGTTTATCTTCCCAAAGGTTATATCATTTCCTCAGGACATTGTTTATCCTCCTGAAAGCATATCATGACTTTGGGCCGTTGTTTATCTTCCCAAAAGTTATATTCATACCTCAGGACGTTGTTTATCCTCCTGAAAGCATACCATTTCTTTTGGGCCGTTGTTTATCCTTCCAAAAGTTATACTTATACCTCAGGACGTTGTTTATCCTCCTGAAAGCTTCTTATACCTCAGGACGTTGTTTATCCTCCTGAAAGCATATCATTACCTTGGGCCGTTGTTTATCTTCCCAAAGGTTATATCATTTCCTCAGGACGTTGTTTATCCTCCTGAAAGCTATCATTATGTCTTCATATTTTGGACTGCTTTATCCTCCAAGAAATGTATCTGAAGAACTTTTCTCCAAGTGGCATCTTTAAGCCCACTCAAGCATATATAACTAGTCATCAGTATCACTCTACGCACCGGTGAGTGCAAATTTTTGGGCTTTTGTGTTCAATCCCCTTCAACCTTCCAGGTCACGACTGGCACATATACCAATCTAACCCCTCAGGTTTCAGAAAATTGAACAGGGGCAGTTATTGCACCCCAAAATTTGCCCTCACAATACAAGACTTTGTGTGCTAAGAAGGTTCACAAGGTTCACAAGACCTTTCATGAGGTTCATGAAGTTTACAAGACACTTTATGAGGTTCACGAGGTTTACAAGGTTCACAAGGTTCACATGACCTTTCATGAGGTCCACAAAGTTCATCATGGGTCAGAAGATTTGACAAATCCCTCAGGCAAGGCATTCTCCTAAGCAGTGCATCCTAAACTAGGGTTTTGACTTTAATCAGGCTAAATGGACTTCCAAGACTTCAAGTGAGCTTCATAACATCTTATATGTTTCTAAGAATCCCCATGACAAGTTTCAAGACTTTTCCCAAAGGTATGCTCAGTCAGATGATCAGATAGGTCAAAATCAATCAAAGTAGTTAAAAAGTCAAACTGAGGTCAACTGTGGTCAAACCAAAGTCAAACTTCATGATTTTTTGCCAACATCAAGTATATGAAGTAAAATTCATCATTTGATCAAGGGTTGATCATGATTCATCAAGGAGATTTCAGATCATCAAGAATCAGAGGTTTCTAAAATTAGAGTTTTCTCAGGAAAAGTCAACTGAACTTTGACCAGCCATAACTTTCACATGCTTCATCACATTTTTCCCATCCAAAGCTCATTTTGAAGGAAATTTAATTCTCTACAACTTTGTGTCTCACAAGCCAAGCCCAAAAATGCTTCATTTGGAAGGTATGAGCTAAGACATTATAGGTCCTTTTGAAAGTCAACAAAAAGTCAACAACTTCAAAAGGGCATAACTTGAGAATGGTAAATGATATGGATATGAAACCAATGGGGTTGGTTAGAGGACTCTTCAAGCTTTCTAAAATGTCCAAGAACACCCTCATAGCATTAAAATTGAAGGATATGTTCCCTTGCAAAGTTGGGAATTTTTTAGGTGGTTTATGAAGGAAATAGGGTCTTAGAACCAAATTTTTCTAAATGGGCTGAACTTTTGGTGACCCAAAGTGATACATGACCTCATGCACGAAATTTATTTAATATTTTCATAATTTTATTTTATTTAATTTGTTTATTATGATTTTTATATTAAAAAATCATTTTAAATTTAAATAAAATATCAAATGTGAAAATTTAAAATATATTTCTATTCTAGAAAGTCATAAAGATGATTTGGATTGGATTGATTCACACTTGATGAAGATTGGCTTGAAATAGAAAGGTTGAATTCACAAATATTTGAAATTTAAGACTTAATCTTTTTCAATCTCATTGATCCAAAATATCCAAACAATGAGCCAATATTTTTGACCTAATTCAGTCTAGTATAAGTATACAAGAGATCCATATGCAAAACAGACAGATTGCCTGCCTCAAAGAGTAAGTTCATACATTCAAAAATCTCACCAAAACTCAAATTCGGATTCCCTCATTCAAGCCCTTTCAAGACAATTTGAAGGTTGCAATTTGTTCCTGGATGTTCATAGAGTGATTTTGGATCATAAACAACATCTAAAACATCTCCATATGCCTAAACCGATTCATCATGTTCATAATATTTTTTATTTTCGATTCTGGATATTGACTGGTTTTTAATGAGTTTTGATCATTGTTTCGTGTTTGTATTAAGTTGTTGATTGATTCTGGATGGTTTGATTGGAGTTTCATTACAGGTTTGAGAAGTTGCCATGGCTAGGGTTTCGGCCAAGCAATTAGGGTTTTACACTAGACCTAATATAAATAAATTCTAAGGACATAGAACGATCATGTGAACTCTGGGGATCATAATGCACCAATTAATTTTAAGAAATTTCACTGTTTTAATGGTTTTCCAATTTCGTAGGTTTCTGTTTTGGAAAATTCGCAGGAAACTGCGTAAGAAATTTTGCAGGTGTTTTCGCAGGTACCAAGGTTGAAGACGAAGTTCTTGGCGCGCGTTCAGGAATTCAAATATGATTCATAATATTTTATGTAATTGTTTCTGTTTTATTTCACAGATGCAGTGTTAGCCCAGTGGTGAGAGACGCGCGTGTATTGCTTGAAGGCTTGTGTTCGAATCCTGGCCCCAACCATTTTTCTTGTTTTTTTCATTTGAATTGTTAAAATTAATATATTATTCAAAGTGGTGGATTAACTACCAGTTGCGCCCTCCTGGCTGGAATGGTAAGTGTGTTTGTGTATTGTGTAAAGTTCCTGGGTTCGAATCCCCCCAGGCCTTTTTGTGTTCTTTGCTTTGTTTTTTCATGTTATTCCAGGTCAAGCAACAAAATCAAATGGAGTGTGTTTGCTAACACCTGCGCGCGCAGGGCCCAGCGGTGGGAGTGCTGGTCTTGAGGGTGAAAGCTTAGGGACTGGGTTCAAATCCCAGCCCAAGCAGGTTTTGCTTTTTTCACTCTTTTCTCTGTTTTTTTATTATTTTATTAATTTATATTATAATTAAACAAATTTAAATAATAAAAAATGTAGAATGTTTATATTATTATCATATTTTAGAATTCATCTTTTTTTTAAATCTTATTAGAAAAATTGTTTATTTTTGTAAAAACCTAATTAAATTAATCTTAAACCCTAATAATTTTCACAAACCCTAATTCTATTATAACTTTTAATTTATTATTTATGAACCTTAATCATGTACCTATTTCTATAACTTATTTATAATTATTATTTAATATAATTCTTGTATATAAATATGCTCAAAATAATTAAAATTCTTAATTTAATTTGTAAATAATTTAAAACTTTATGATAATTAGTATATAATTGTTTATATCTTATTAATCTTAAAATAATAATTGTTTATAAAAAATTGAACTTTTAATTATTGTGCTAATATTTTTGTTTATATGATATTTATTTTATTATTACTAACCTCATTTATATATTGTGATTTATTATTATTATTTTTACTAACCCAATTATATTATTATTATTATTTATTTTTGCTTGTTTATTTAATTTGCTTTAATTATTATTATTATGTAATTGTTTCCTTCATGTAATATTTTAGTAGTAATATTTAATATTTATTTTAAATGTTATGGTTAGTAAAATAGGGAGTGAAACATGTTTGTATTTTAAAATTAATTTAGATCACTAATTTAAAAGATAAATGTTTAAAATTGTACACTCACGCACGTAAGTCGATCTTTGATCGCCATCTCACTTCCTTAAGGATACCTCTCATGTTGCCTAATACAAAAAAGGTCAAGTAGGGTGTATAAAGCAAAGTCCCTTATTCACATCATCTAGTCCCTTAAACAGATAAAAAGATCAAGTCCCTTTGAATGTTGCCTTCGTAATGATCTTTTCCCTTTCGAATAAAGATGATAAGTCCCTCCGAATTGCTTATACACCCCACAGTTGCCTAAATAACCGATGTCCCTTCACTTGTCCCTCACATCCAAGGTAATGACTACCTATTCCTTAATAATAGGGATAGTCTTACCACTTAAAGGATTCAAGAACAGAAAAGACTTAAACTTAGGGTAGGTTCCTCTTAGATACTTGCTCACTCTTCAAAACATTTCAAACACTTCATACATTTCAAACAATTTTCAAAACAAAGGTTTTATATACATCCGTACATGGATCATTATAAAATACTTAAGAAAATTTCTATTCACACACTTCACATTTCAAAAAAACATTTTAAAGTGAGCTAAGTAACTAAGAGCCCATGGATAACCATGGATGTAAAGGGTGCTAACACCTTCCCTTTACATAACCTACCCCCCGGACCCAAAAATCTTTTAAAAAGGTCTTTCCTGTTCTTTTATGCCTTTCCTTTGGATAAAATAAAAGTCAGTGGCGACTCTTGCTATCCGTGTCGCTCCCACCAAATGAAGCCGGGTCAAATGGGGTACAGACGCGAACGGTCGGCGAAGGGAGGATGTGAGAACACACAGGAGTGAACTTACGGAGAATGAATAGAGTCGCCAGCTAGGCATTTTTATCCCGGAGGAAAGGTAATGCTGCATAGACCTAGAAAGATATGGATAAGACGGTTGCGAACCAGAGAGACTAAGAAAGGGGGTTGGTTACAACCTGGGAAGGTATTAGCACCCAGATTGTCCGCCGTACTCGACGGGATCCACGCTTAAAAGATTTGTGTTTTCAAGGGGTAGTGTCAGTGCAATTTGTGTATAAAGAGCTGGAAAAGGATGTACAGGTGTCAGTGTAAAAGGAAGTGAAGTGTGACATATACAGTGTCAGTGTAGGAATAAGAATGAAATGCTCAAGAATATGAGGCTAAAGAATAATGCTGGAAGGAGGGGGAATATACAGAGAATTTTGTTCGATAACTGTTAAGTTATGCCTACGTATCCTCTCGTGCAATGAGGAAGTCAGAACACCGTAGTTCGACCCAAAGAGACTGAAAGATGAATTGACTTGTGAACTGCTTACTTGTCAATGCTCAAGTGTATGACCTGTCTGGCTCAGGTGCAAACTGTCTTGCATTAGACGGAAGAATCAAGTCCTCGTTTATGAGTGAATGAGATGAGAAAAGAATCCCGGAGGAGACGATTATTGTTTGTTTTTGATTTTTCAGTCTTTTATTGCTTTTTGAAGTTTGTCATAAGTTAATGAGCTTAAGCCTAAACCAATGGATTTAATAAACTCATCACATCTTCCCTCTGATCAGGGGTAATGAGAATACCTTAAGTGTGAAGTCAGCTTCTCACACTTAAACACCTTTGATGTAGGATTAAGATCATTAACCTACTTGTGATTATTTAGATGTTTTTGTGGTTTTTGTTTAGTGTTGAGTAATGAGATTAAGCCATAATCAGGGATTAAACAGACTCATTACACCATCCTAATAGAAGGATAATAGATGAGAGTGTTTAAGCTGAGGAAAGCTCCTCAACTTAATCCATGATTAGGGATTAAACTCATGACAAAACAAGCCTTTGATTAAGTGGATTTTAATTAATGATATGATGAAGAAATGAGTTTTAGGGTTTGTAAGACAACTTGAGGGGGACTTGTCCATTAACACTAGGGTTAGTCCTTCTTAACCAATTAAGGAAGAATTAGAACCCTAATGCAAGGCCCAAGTTACAAGCTTGATGTCTTGATGATTATTAGATGGATTGATTAAAGGATTTAAACACATTAAGGGTTTAACACTTAGGATTAAAGTTATACACTCCATCCTAATAGAAGGATGCAGGCATAAGCTTAATCACAAAGCCTTAAAGCCTTTAGGGTTTAGTCCCTGATTATGAGATGAGGAGAGAATACTCAAAGAGACACAAAGGTAAAAATCTAAATGGGGGACTAATCAAAACCCTAATCATTGTCATGCTTGGTTGTTCCTAAGGTTTGTGAAGTTTGCAAGAGAAGTCTTCAATGGAACCACCAGGAAGCAGATGAAAGGATCAGGAGAAGCAAAGTAACTTGCTTCATTGAAGAAGACAAGTCACTTGAAGAAAGAAAGTAAGAAGAAGGAGGATGAGCAAGCTCAAACTCAAACACATAACAAAATGCAGCAAGGATGCATGAAAGAGATGAAAAGAAATTGTGAGAAGTGAAGGCAAATTCACTTCTCAAAGTTACTTACCACCTGAAAAGTTAGTGAAAGAACTGCAATTTAATGCAAAATGAAATGAAATGGCATGATGTAAATCAAAACCAGAAGCAAATATGAGATGATAATGATGCTATGAGATGATACAAACATGAAACAAAGTATGGGGATGATCATACAAACTTATGGATGCCAATGAAGCAAGTTAAGAACCATGATCATACATGAAAGGTTATGAAGTGCAAATGGCATACAACATGGAAAATGCAAGATGAAATGATCAAACATGCTTACAATTTGTCTTAAGATGTTCAATGAACCAAATGGATGCACAAAATGCTATGGCAAGTCAAGGTATGAATGCAAATGCAAGATGGATGCATATGGAAGTTCAAATTGGGGTTTATGATCAAAGCATCAAACAAAAACCAAAATCAGAAGCAAACATCAAGATAAAAAATTGAAAATGCATTCAAAGGATCCCTAAACCTATATTAAATCACTGCCCAAAGGAGAGGTTCCAACTCTTAACCTAATTTGAGTTATGAATCAAACCCCTCAATCAAACATCATTTTTCATTCATAAATCAGCCAAATCGAATCAAAATAGTTTTAGGGCAAAAAGTTTCAGAGCATTCATACATCCTGGTTTCTCAACCATTTTCAAAAGTAAACACATATTCATGATCAGGGGAGTGCATAGAAGCTATTAAGAACTTAAAAACATGTTTCTGGAAAAAAGTTTTGAGTTGATTACCTGAACTGAAGCTTTCGATTCAGGAGCTTTCTGGCTGTTTCTTTGGCTCAAATGCACTCCAATGATCCTCCTAAGAAGCTTGCAATGTTTGCTTGGAATTTAGAATGGATGGTTTGAGAGATGGCAGAAGTTCTGTTCAAGGTGGTGTGGTGATCGTGTTTTTGATTCAATGGCTTTCAGGCTGTTTTAAGGGTTGGTTTGTGTTCAGTGAAGCATGGTGAGATGGTTTATGAAGTTGGTTTGTGTGTTTGAGGCTTGTGCTGAGAGTTTCGAAGGCTCTTGCCAATGAAGGTGAAAATGAGAATGCTGAGTTCTGGCTGGTTTCAGGCTTGCTTCTTGTTATGTTTGGCTTGCATTTGATTCACATAAACAATTCCCATTGGTCAGATGAAGTGACATGTGCTTTATTGATTGGTATGGGTGCTTTTGCAAAAATGTCAAAGTTGTGTAAGAAGGGCATGGGCTACTTGCTAGCTGAGTACAAGAGGCATGTCCTGCGCAGCATGAGGTGAGGAAAAGCCTAGGATTGATCAGCCAACTAGCCAGCAAGTGGATGAGAAGCTATGATGAGTTTTGCAACTTGGTTCACTTTTGCCTCTTATGAAAAATCTTGTTCCACAAACCATAAAAATGTGTAATTCTTTGGTCCATTCTGAACTTTAGATGTCACATGATCATGTTGTGTGGTTTAGAAGTCCATTTGATAGCTTTAGAACACTTGATCAAGTCATTTTGCAAAATACCTCTTTGGTAGAAACTTTGAAATTTTGTGATTTTTGCCAACTTTGACAAGCCATAACTTTTGATCCAAAATGAATTAGGTCATGTTCTTGTACTTTTTGAAAAGGGAATGATCCATTCTACAACTTTCATGACCAAAGTTTTTCCATTTGAAGCATTTTTGAATCAAAAAGTAAAGGTTGAAAAAGTTGCCTAAAATGACATTTTCACTAAAAGTCAAACTTGCCCAAAAAGTCAACTTTGCAAAAGACTTGGAATTCTTCAATTTTGTGAACTTCCAATGTCTTCCATGATCAAATAAAGATCATATACAATCAAAATGATGAAGAACACCCCTTGGTTGGGTCATTGGGGGCCTCAGATGCCCTGATTTTGCACTGACTTGCTTGAAAAGTCAACCCTTGATCAGATGACTTCCCCATGGAATTTCTTCATGAAAATTGATATGCATACTCCCTATACCATATAGAGACCAATAGAAACAAGAATGACCAAAAAATTTGGAGTTATGGCCTCTGAAACCAAAACCCTAATTTTAGGTCATCTGTGCAGTCAAACCTGGCTCTGCTTCCATACCATTCTCAGTTCTTGTGATTTTTGACATTCTTGACTTTGAGAGGATGTAATATGATACTTGAACACACATGAACCTATTTGAAATGATTGATGGCCTTTGGAGTGGCTCAAGAAGCTCTTGGATTGCTCAGATCACAAACCCTAGATGCAGATGACTTTGAATCTATGCAGTGAATCAAAAATTGTGGTATGAGATGCTATGATTGAGTTTATGCTTATGAAATGATCACAAGCCATGGTGTGAATGGGTGAGGGCAAATTTGGGGTGTTTACAGCTGCCCCTATTCAAACATGAGTTAGCTGTGCAGGATGTAAGCAACGGCTTAACAGGCAAACAAGATAACTTGTGGTTGAATATCAAAGACAGTCCAAAATTTGCACTCACAGAATGAAGAAGAAAAGGGATATAGATTGTAAAAGAAAATAAAGTATATTGTAAAGTATGGGCGACGGAGGACGACCGTCGAGCAGAGGACGACTGCTGGGTAAAGAGCAATGACGGGGACGGCCGACATGCTGGGAAAAGTGCGGAAAATAAAACAATGACGGGGACGGCCGACATGCTGGGGATAAAAGGGATTATGATGGGGACGGCCATCAAGTAAAGCTGTAAGATTCTCTGGGGATTAATGAAAAATGATGGGGACGACCATCAAGTTCATAAGGTAATGTAACCAACGATGGGGACGGCCATCGGGCTAAAAAAGGAAAAAGGGACCACGACGGGGACGACCATCGGGTTAAAGAATAAATGAAATAAACAGATGATGAGGTACGGTCATCAAAGGTGAAGGACGATCACCTAGCAGGGGACGGCTGCTCTGTTAAGGGTTAAGATGAGGGACGGTCATCTAAGGTGGAGGACGACCACCTGGCAGGGTACGGCTGCCGAAAATATCGCGACATAGGACGAATGCCGGATAAAAGGTCAACGATGGGGACGGCCATCGGATGAGCATGATGGAGGACGACCATCAAGAGGTGGAGGACGACCACCTAGCAGGGGACGGCTGCTCTCAAGGTTTATCATGACGTAGGACGAACGCCAGATAACCAAAATCAACAATGGGGACGACCATTGGATAAAATGATGAAGGAAAATCATCAAAAGGTGAAGGACGATCACCTAGCAGGGGACGGCTGCTAAATATATCACGACGAATGTCGGATAAAAAGGTCAACGATGGGGACGGCCATCGGATGAGCATGACGGAGGACGACCATCAAGAGGTGGAGGACGACCACCTAGCAGGGTACGGCTGCTCTCAGGGTTTATCATGACATAGGACGAATGTCAGATAAAAAGAAATTTGCTTTACTGGGGAATAGTAAACACAGACGAGTGCTTACATCCAAGAAATAAAAGGTATAAGTGTTTAGATGTGTATAGATTAAAGATGCGGACGAGCATCCTTAAGACTATGATACGGACGAGTATCAGGTAGAAACAAATACCGACACGTGTTCAGAGATGATGATACGGGCGAGTATCAACGGGTTAACAAAGAACACGGACGAGTGTTGAATCTGAAGGGACTCTTCCGGGGAATAGTAGACACAGACGAGTGTCTATATTCAAGAAGACGTGAGTGTTTGACACGGTGTATGGATTAAAGATGCGGACGAGCAATCTTTAAGACTATGATACGGACGAGTATCAAGTAGAAACAAACGCTTGACGCGTGCTCTGAGATGATGGTACGGACGAGTACCAACTGGTTAACAAAGAACAAGGACTAGTGTCGAATCTGCGGGGATATATAAGGTGTATGCAAGATACGGACGGGTATCTGTATAAGCAAGTATGAGTGGTGTATGTTTAAGTATTCAATCTGCTGGAGAGAGTGACACGGACGAGTGTCAAAAAGAGAAGAGTGTAGTATAAACAAGTATCTGGTGTACAAAGTGTTTATGTTACTGTGCTAGGGAAAATGACATGGACGGATGTCAAGGAAAGTTATATATATATATATCTGTATCTGTGAGTGCACAGGGAACGCTCTGGCTTTCTGCTGGGAATATGACACGGACGGGTGTCAGGAATTGTCTGTAATATGCAAGTGTTTGTTTGCAAAGAAAAGCTCGGGCGACTTTACTGGGGAATGATGACACGGACGAGTGCCACAAGGAGGGTGTATTTGTATTGGTGAATGTGAGGCAACTGCTTTTGCTGGGGAATCTGGGGGGTATTCCGTATATTCTTGATGGGTTGATGATATTCACAAGTGTTTGATTCAGACCATGACTTATGATTATGCTATATGTTTGATTTTTTTGCCGTAATGCTCCGTATTAAACGGAATGCTACGCTTTGTGGGGTGAATATGATGCGAATGCTATGATTATGCAAAAAGATACCGATCCGGGATTCGGATCCCATTGGCTGCGAAGATCTCTGGTCGATCTGTTGAAGTGAACATCCCAGCTGGGGATGAGACCGTTGGTAGATCTGATGAAATGCTTCTGCTTGGGGAAAAGGGTCAATGATAGATCTATTCCTGATAATGAGGGACCCAGCTGGGGTTTGTAGAAGCTTTCGTCACTCTGTTGTGATTCCTTCGCGCGTTGCTCTTCTGGATAGAGGCTGAAACTCTGTGGGGAGATGGCTCCCTGGCTTTAGTGCTCGGCTGCGGAGGAATGATCGGCAACTCGGCTGGGGGAGCAATAAGTGGCAACTCGGCTGGGGAGGCAACAAGTAGTAACTCAGCTGGGGAGCAAGCACTTGGGTGCTAAGACTGAGTGAGATGATCTGCCAGTTTGCTGGGGTGAAGCTTTTATGCCCCATGTTGCGCTTCGGATACCTGCGATCCTGCAAAGATAGAGAAACGTACAAGTAATCCCGAGGTATCCTTCGCCGGATTCCGTCATAGGAGTTAGACACTTCTGAGAGTAAGTATATTCCCTGCAAACACGTGCTTTATTTTTTTGAGGATAAGCATCTGTATTCATGCAATCAGTTTTCTTTAAGACATCAGACATTTTTGCAAATAAAAATGTACAAAACGAAACATGACTGAAAAATCCGATTTTATTAATTCAAGTGCCCTGAATTGGCAAGATACAGTCAAAGAAACGTATCCCCTGGAATGAGGAGATCGTTACAAAATGAGAAACAAAATGCTGGCAATGTTGACGACGCTTCAAGGAGCTTCCCTCTCGCTATGACTCGTATGACTTTTGACGTTCTTCTCGCCTTGCTTTTTGAAGGAAGCTGATTCTGATAGAAGCTTGATCCTTTTGAAGTTTACCAAGTCGCAGGCAATACAGACGAATTCAGAATGCAGTTGTTCGCTTATTTCCTCATTTTGCATGGATCGCCCTTTCGGGTTTTCCATCCATCGGGATACCCATTTTTGCCTGAGCTGTCCAATGCGGCTTTTCAACTCAGCGGGTGTACATTTTTTTTGTTATTTCCCTTATTTTTGCCCGAGTCTTTTATTCTGTTTTTGACTCGCCGGGATGCCCTATTTTTGCCTGGACTTACATTCTGTTTTTTTTTATGTCCAGCGGGTCATTTTTATGCGAAGTATCTTTTAACTGCGTCTGAATTCACAGGGGACGGGAAATCTTCACCATCCATGGTGCTAAGCATCAGTGCTCCACCAGAGAAAACTTTCTTTACCACGAATGGTCCTTCATAATTTGGAGTCCATTTGCCCCTGTGGTCTGTATGAGGAGGGAGGATTCTCTTCAGCACAAGATCTCCTACTTGGTACTCTCGGTGCCTGACCTACTGATCGAAGGCTCTCTTCATTCTTTTCTAATATAACTGCCCATGACAGATTGCAGCCAATCTCTTCTCTTCAATCAGACTCAGTTGCTCGTATCGGGACCGGACCCACTCTGCTTCGTTCAGCTTAACATCCATCAGTACTCGCAAGGAGGGTAATTCAACTTCGTCAGGTAGGACTGCTTCCATACCGTACACAAGCTGATACGGTGTTGCCCCAGTGGATGTCCTGATTGACGTGCGGTACCCATGCAAGGCAAATGGTAACATCTCATGCCAGTCTTTGTAGGTGACTACCATCTTCTGCACAATCTTCTTGATATTCTTATTAGCTACCTCAACAGCGCCGTTCATCTTTGGCCTGTAAGGAGAAGAATTGTGGTGTTGGATCTTGAAGTCCCGGCACAGCTCTGCCATCATTTTGTTGTTTAGGTTGGAACCATTATCAGTAATGATTCGCTCGGGAACTCCATACCGACATATGATATCTCTCTTCAGGAATCGGGCTACCACTTGTCTTGTAACATTGGCATAGGAAGCTGCTTCGACCCACTTGGTAAAATAGTCAATGGCTACCAGGATGAATCTGTGGCCATTTGAAGCAGTAGGTTCAATCTTGCCAATCATATCAATGCCCCACATGGCGAAAGGCCAGGGTGACGACATTATATTCAAAGGATTGGGAGGCACATGCACCTTATCCGCATAGATCTGGCATTTATGGCATTTTCTGGCGTAGGCACAACAGTCGGCATCCATTGTGATCCAGTAATAACCTGATCTTAGCAACTTTTTGGCCATGGCATGCCCTCCCGCATGGGTACCGAAGGATCCTTCATGCACTTCATGCATCAACAAGTCTGCTTCTGTCTTATCAACGCATCTGAGGAGTACCATATCAAAGTTTCTTTTGTATAGGGAACCATCAGTGTTCAGAAAGAAACTTCCAGCAAGCCTTCTCAAAGTCTTCTTATCATTGGAAGATGCCCCATATGGGTATGTTTGATCCTCCAAGAAGCGCTTAATGTCATGGAACCAAGGCTTATCATCTTTGACGACATCTGTTGCGAACACATATGCCGGTCTGTCAAGTCTGGACACTGAGATCTGAGGTACAAAGTTGGCAGCTTGAACTTTGATCATAGATGAAATGGTAGCCAGAGCATCTGCAAACTGATTCTCGTCCCGAGGGATATACTCAAGCTTGACCGTTGTGAAGAAAGTCAATAACCTCCTTGTATAATCCCTGTAAGGTATCAGATGATCCTGGTGTGTGTACCATTTTCCGTTGATTTGATTAACTACCAGAGCTGAATCTCCGAATACAGTCAAAGTCTTGATCCTGAGGTCAATGGCTTCCTCAAGACCCATAATGCAAGCTTCGTATTCAGCTTTGTTGTTGGTGCAGTTGAAGGTGAGTTTTGCCGAGAAAGGCATATGAACTCCCTTAGGTGTAATGAGTACTGCACCAACACCACGACCATTCATATTAACAGCCCCGTCAAACATCATAGTCCATTCTTCTTCCGGGTTAGGCCCTTCAGTGTGAACAGGGTCTTCATGATCTTTTGCTTTTATGAACATGATGTCTTCATCAGGGAAGTCAAATATCATAGGCTGGTAGTCATCAATAGGTTGCTCAGCAAGATATTCAGACAATACACTGCCCTTGATGGCTTTCTGAGATGTGTACTGAATGTCATACTCCGTGAGAATCATTTGCCATCTTGCAACCCGTCCGGTAAGAGCTGGCTTCTCGAAAATGTACTTGACCGGGTCCATTTTTGAGATCAACAAGGTAGTGTGGGTCAACATATACTGTCTCAGTCGGCGAGCAGCCCACGCTAAAGCACAGCAAGTTTTCTCGAGCAGTGAATAACGTTGTTCACAGTCGGTAAACTTTTTGCTCAGGTAGTATATTGCATACTCTTTTCGACCAGACTCGTCATGCTGGCCCAGCACGCACCCCATTGACTCTTCTAATACTGTCAAGTACATTATCAGAGGTCTTCCTTCAACTGGAGGCATAAGGATTGGTGGTTCTTGCAAGTATTCTTTGATCTTGTCAAAAGCCCTCTGGCAGTCTTCATTCCACCTGACCGTCTGTTCTTTTCTTAACAGCTTGAACAAAGGTTCACAGGTTGCTGTAAGGTGAGATATGAACCTTGAGATGTAGTTCAATCTACCCAGAAACCCTCGAACTTCTTTTTTTGACTTCGGTGCAGGCATTTCTTGAATGGCTTTGACTTTATCAGGGTCCACTTCAATCCCTTTCTCGCTTACAATAAAGCCCAGCAGCTTACCAGATCGTACCCCGAATGTGCACTTGTTGGGGTTCAGCTTCAGTTGGTACTTCCTCAGACGCTTGAATAATTTCAGCAGATTTACCAGGTGGTCTTCTTCTGTGAGGGACTTGGCAATCATGTCATCCACATAACACTCGATTTCTTTATGGATCATATCGTGGAATAATGTTACCATAGCCCGTTGATATGTTGCACCAGCATTCTTCAGTCCGAATGGCATCACCTTGTAACAGAACGTGCCTCAGGGTGTGATGAAGGTTGTCTTCTCCATGTCTTCAGGTGACATTTTGATCTGATTGTACCCTGAAAATCCGTCCATGAAGGAGAATACCGAGAACTGAGCCTTATTACCAACCAATACATCGATGTGAGGTAATGGGAAATCATCTTTCGGGCTGGCTCTGTTCAGATCCCGGTAGTCAACACACATTCTCACCTTGCCGTCTTTCTTAGGCACAGGTACAATATTAGCAACCCACGGTGGATAGCTAGTCACAGCAAGGAACCCGGCGTCCCACTGCTTTTGTACCTCTTCTTTGATCTTCATTGCCATATCTGGACGAGTACGGCGCAGTTTCTGTTTAACCGGCGGGCATTCATCTCTTAAAGGCAGCTTGTGCATAACAATGTCGGTGTCCAACCCTGGCATATCCTGATAAGACCAAGCAAACACATCCACATACTCTTGAAGCAGGTCAATCAGCTGTTTCTTCACTGAATCTTGTAAGCAGGCCCCGATCTTAACCTCTTTCACGTCTTCATCTGTACCATGATTAATCGTTTCTACCTCCTCCTGATGAGGAGTGATAACCTTCTCCTCTTGTCTCAACAATCTGGCTAGCTCTTCAGGAAGCTCGTAATCTTCTTCAACCCCTTCATCAGCTTGATTGATCGGATTGTCAGAGTCATACGAAGTCATAGCCGTGTTGTTGTCGGTGCGGTCTGGAAGGCACTCTCTGCAAGGGTTCAGTTTGTTCATTTTAGTGATTGATTTTAATCTTGTTTTAAAAAGGTGAAGTAAAGTTGTCATTTTGAAAACATTGCCATTTATTTTTTTGTACAAAAAGAAAAATGGAAAAACAGTGAGCGGAATAGAAAAAGACTCATTTGCAAAAGATGTCTGATATTTCATTGATTAATCTTGTTGCACAAAAATTACAGATGGCCCGATTACAAAATGAGCCTTGTCATTTTGGGCAAGATGCAAGACTTGATGCATGCTTAAAATATACAGGAAATAATAATTACTCTGCAGGAGTAACCCTTATAATTTCCTGGGAAGACCAGTTTGAGATATGGCTCCCCGGGATCCTTGGACGAATCCAGCTTTCCAGGTTGCGTTCATCTTCCGACTCATCTTCCAAGTTGTTGACAGCATCAGGGGTGAGCATCCCCCCACTAACAAAGTTGGGCTCCTTAGCAGCCTCTGCTTGATCTTGTTGAGTTGGTTTGTAACCCAACCCAAATCTATCTTCTTTCTTCTCCACAGGCAACAGTTTGCCCCAACCTTGAGCCTTCCCTTCTTCCACAACCCTCCGGGCTTGCTGGTAGGATGTCATGGAAGTCCCAAGTACAGCAGATGTTTCATTAATATTCAAGGCCTCAAACCCTTGACTCATTGTCTCGTGGATCTCCCCATCCATCTCAATGTATTTGTATGTAGCCAGATGGCTAACAAAAATATCTTCCTCTCCACAGATAGTAACGACTTGGCCCTCCCACTCGAATTTTAACTTCTGGTTAAGGGTAGACGTAACTGCGCCAGCGGCATGAATCCATGGTCTACCGAACAAACAGCTGTAGGCAGGCTGAATGTCCATCACGTAGAAGGTCGTTTTGAAAGTTTGTGGGCCAATCGTTACAGGCAACTCAATTTCTCCCAAAACTGATCTCTTAGAACCGTCAAAGGCTCTCACTACTAAGTTGCTGGGACGTAATGCCAATCCTTCATACTCCAACTTTACAAGGGCTTTTTTAGGTAAGATATTGAGGGATGACCCTGTGTCTACCAGCACATGGGAAAGAACTGCACCCTTACATTCCATGGTAATGTGCAAAGCCTTGTTATGATTGCGACCTTCCGTAGTCAAATCAGTGTTGGTGAATCCTAGTCCATTACTAGCATTAACATTTCCAACCACAGCTTCCAACTGATTGACCGTGATCTCTTCCGGCACATAAGGTGAGTGCAAGACTTTGAGTAGTGCGTTCCGATGAGCCTCGGAGCACATAAGCAATGATAGAATGGAGATCTTGGAAGGCGTCTGGTGAAGCTGGTCCACTATCTTGTAATCACTTTTCTTGATGATTCTCATGAATTCATCAACTTCTTGATCAAAAGGTGTTTTCAAAGCTTCTTTAACAATTTGCTCTTCTTGCACCATGCTCTTCCCTTTTGCCTTGGCAGCAACTTCTGCTTCAGCAGTGGGTCTTTGAATTTGCGGGGCAAAGAGACGTCCGCTTCGAGTGAAGCCTCCGCCTCCCCCCACATTGTCTATTTGTGGTGAAGAAGTTGATGACTCGAGAGTGATTTTCTGTCCTTCGCAGTATAGGTCGGAGCCGTAATGCCAAGGGATGGCATTACTGCTTTCATAAGGTACTGGCCCAGGCACTGTGATAGTGACTGGACTGATGGCAGCTGCAGAAGGGACCATGATAGTCTGTGGATCATAGTATATTGTGACTGGTGCTCTGGTAGGAGTGGCATTTTGTGAGTTGTAGGCGGAATTATTTGCAGGATCATAATAAATTGTAACTGTTGAGACACTTGCATTGTTTGTTGCTGATGTTGTAGGAGACATTGTTGGAAGGATGGATGTTGTTGTTGTAGGAGATTCTGAATGAAGGGGTGCTGAAGTTGTAGAAGGGATGTTTGTTGATATTTGGTCCGTTGAAGTAACAGATGAAGCATTTGTTGATGAAACTGAAAAGTTGTTTGGAACAATGGTCGTTGCAGTTGTAGACGATTCTGGAACTGTTGTTAAGGAGATTGCTGGATTGGTAGGTATTGATGTTGTGATTTGAAGCAGGCCATTCTGGATGAGACCATCTATGCCATCCCTCAAGTTATCACAACCATTCACTGAAATGTTGCAATAAGCACACCCTAGCTCACATCCCGGGAATACTTGACATTCAAGGAGTTGAGCTTTAATCTCCACCAAGGGTGTCCGAATCTGACCCACACTGGTTATTAAGTAATACGGCTTGTCTTCTTCAATAGCATTGATTCTGGGACCTCCGTGGTGTGGCATAGGGTTCTTATTAACATTTGGTGGGGGTGCAAAATTTAGAGCCTTGGAATCCACTAGATCCTGCACTTTCATGTGCAAAGCTCTGCACTTCTCTGTACTGTGGCCAGGTGCATTTGAGTGAAAAGCACATCTGGCGTTGGCGTCGTAATTTCTGGGCAGACTGGCAGGATCTGGAGGTGCCAATGTCCTTAGCTCAACCAGGTTGAGTTTTAGGAGTTGTGGCAATAATGTGGCATAGGGCATAGGGATCGGATCGATCACCCTATTGGCCTGGGAGGGTCTCTGTTGAAATGGTCTTTGCTGATTGCTGTTGTTGGTATTGTTGTTGTTATAATTTCTCTGAGGAGGATACTGAGTTTGTTGCTGGTAATTTTGTTGTTGTGGTTGATAAGCTGGTTGAGGATGAATTGGAGCGGGAATGGTGACTGCTGCCACAGACCTACGAACATATTGGGGTCTGCCCCTGCTGGTATGGATAGCATTGGTCTCACCAGTTCTTCTTGGGCCTACAAAAGGCTTTCTTGGGTTGCTGGACGAGCTTGCACCGTTGTCAGAAATCTTACCCATCTTTAATAGGCTTTCAATTGTTTCCCCGGCTATGACCACATCAGCAAAGCTAGTGGAAGAAAAGGCAGCCAGCCTGTCAATGTATGTCCCTTGGAGGGTGTTCATAAACATATCAGCCATCTCCCTCTCTGACATGGGTGGCTGGACAGCAGCAGCAAGCTGTCTCCATCTCTGAGCGTACTCCCGGAAGCTTTCCCTGGATGATTGAGACATCCCCATCAGGAGGGTCCTGTTGGGAGCCATATCCAAGTTGTACTGATACTGTCTGATGAAAGCCTCAGCTAGGTCTTTCCAGCATCTGATCGTAGCTCTGGTCAAATGAGAGTACCACTCCCTTGAGGCCCCAGTTAAGCTATCTTCAAAATAAAACATCCATAGCTTTTCGTCCATGGTATATGCCTTCAGCCTCCCCAGAAAGGATTGTAAATGGGTCCGGGGACAGGAGGTTCCGTTGTACTTCTCAAAGCACGGTGGTTTAAATTTGTGGGGAATCCTGACCCCGTCCACTAGACCCATGTCCATAACATCAAAGCCCAAAGAATTCTGGGACTCCAGGGACCTCAGTTTCTCAGCAATCTCATCTAGCCTTCTGTCATAGGCTTCCTCCCCAGCTCCCATCACTGTAAATTGATCTTCCTGGGGGTCTTCTTGCAGCACTCTACCTGCAGTGGCAGTCCCTTGCACATTGACAGGGATGTTGATCTTTGGATGAAGGTGGGTTCCATAGACTGGGGGATTAACATGAGGTTGGACTCTCTCATTGTTGCTTGTCCCAGCAGTCCCTGGATGAGGGTCTTCCTGATTTCTCCCCTCTACCAGTGCTCTTAACCTCTCTTGGCTCTGAGCCATATTATTCATCACCTCCATAAACTGTGTCATCTGATTCCTCATTTCCAATCTCTCATTGGCCATTTGAGTCCTGACCTCCGTAAGGTCCTGCTGTACTTGGTCCATTTGTATACCCGGAAGGTTGTTGCGGGTTGGATATCTATGTGGACGATTGAGTGGAAACACCCGACGTCGAGCAATAGTTCCTGAAGTCACAACAGAGTTAGTAACAATAAAACAAAAACCTACAAAACAAAACAAAAGGTTAGTATGCAATGCAGCATGCTTATTTGTTTCCAAGGTATCCGGCTTGGCACTTGGTTTTGACCTTTCCAGACCCTTGAGGAAGATGCTTGTGATGTTGCTTGAAGAATTCAGATAAAACAAACCAACACATATATTACAAAAAGTAAATGGTACATAGTTTGTTTCTTTTTACAAAACATGCCCTCTGAGGGGTCAAAAAATACAACATAAAGAAAAGTACATGAAATGAAAGCAACAACAAGCAAAAGTCAAACACCAAGACCAAACTCATCCTCCTGAACTTCCTTGAGAAGTGCTTCAGTCACAGGATCAGCTGGACGCTCTGTAAGATTCCTGATAAGGAGATTCCTGGTAGTAACAGCTACAGTTAGCCTCTTGTGTTGACTTTGGTCCTTGGACCTCTTCACACCAGCTTTAATCTTCAACTCTGAGATCTCTCTCTGGGTTGCTGCCAGGGCTTCCTGCTGCTCCTTTGCACTGGCCTCCAGCTGCTCAATCTTATCCTGAGTCCTCTTATCCTCCTGAGTACGGGCTTCGGTGATCCTGACCCACCTAGCCTGACTCTCCTTCAGATACAAATCAGTCCTAGCTCTCTGAAATTGGGCCTCTTTGCAGGCATTCTTCAAGATCTGCTCTCCAGCCCTAGACTTCTTAATGTAATCCTCTGACTTCTCAATTTTGGCCAGATGCTCCACCTTTAGCTTTTCTAGCCTTTTAATATCCAAGCGTCCATCACTCCTCTCCCAGAGGGTCTTCTGTAGAGCCTGAGTCAGATTCTCATTTCTCTCTTTCAATTTCTCAAACTCCTCTAAGCTGACAGTTGCTGGAGGTGGTGCCGTGGAAGGTCCAGGCACATCTTCAAGAGTGAAGGGCATCCCAGAAATTTGAGCCCTGGCATGAGACCACTCATAGTACTGAGCCGAGGCCACATTATTGCATCTTCCAAGAATAGTTACCCCTTTAGTCTGGACATTGTCCCAAGCCCAGGATGCTTGCCTGACCATAGCCAGATTAGGCTTGATCTCACAATAAAGGGTCTCAGTCAGATCCTGTGCTCTAGGAGGGTGGACCAATGCATAGCCCAGTTTTCTTTTGAATAGCAGAGGGTTGTAGTTGATGCAACCCTTCACTCCTATCAGAGGTACATTGGGAAATTGTCCACAACTAGTAATGATGTCTCTGCCCTTAGTGCTCTGAGTGCACCACCTGATATCATCTGAGGTTAAAGCAACAAGCCTCCTAGCCCAGTTCCTCTGCTGGTGAGGGTTCAAGAATGCATCAGTCTTTGGCAAATGTTTGAGCAGCCAAGTATGGAACAAAGGAGCACAGCATCTCACTAATCTTCCCCTTTGCTTTTCATTCCTTTGGTGGACAGAGTAGTAGAGATCTCCCAGTAAGGTGGGCACTGGGTTCCTCAGGATGAAAAGATGGATGGCACTCTTGCTAACAAACTTAGGCTCATCTGCAAATAATATGATCCCATATATGCCAAGGGCCAATAAAGCACAGACTGCCCTCCACTCTCCCAAAGAAGCTTTCAGGGTGGCCTGAGAAGTCAAGAAATCCAGATGAAAACCAGAGACTCCAGCTTTAGTAGTCATATTCTGCCCAATCAGAACTGGTTCCAGATACAAGGCTTTTTCCACCTCTTCATTACTAGGGAAAGCCATCTCAGGGTTGAAGGGGACTCCACCCCTGATAGGTATGCCAACTAATGATGAATACTCCTCTAATAAGGGTCCCAACTGAAAATTCTGGAAGGTGAAGCACCTCAGAGGGGGATCATAGAACTGCAAGCAAGTATGAATCAAGCTCCTCTGTGAAGGGTCCAAATCCATAACCACATCAAGGATTCCTCCATAATGTTCTCTGAAAAGTGGTATATGGTCTGGAGTAATCAGGGTCTGAATCTTCCTGATGCTAGCCAACTCTGGCTCAAAGAAATGATAAGAGATGTTGCTCTTCTTGGGTGCCATTTTGCTGAAGAAGAGCTGAAACAGATGCTGAGAATAACACTGAAGATGGGCCACTGACAGGCTGAGACTGGAGGTGCAGGTGACTGAAGCAGGTAGCTGATAACTGAAGCAAGTACTGATGAAGATAGGTCTATGCTGAAGAAGGGGTCAAAACCAAGCCAAAATGTAGGATGGATACCCTGAAAAACAAATAAACACATGTTAAAATGATGCAATGAGGATGTATGCAAATGATATGCAAAGGGTTTGTGACTGAGCTGGATCTGATTAATTGCTCTGATATAAGTCCAGGTATGTTCAAGAAATCCAGATGGAGGTTCATAAGTCCAGTAACCAAGGTGGGGGACTCAAATAAAGAGTCACATGTCCAGGGTTAAAAATCACAAGAACTGTTCCAAAATGGAGTACTCTTAATCAAAACAAAGTAACAGGGTATGTTGAGGTCAACGGTACCTGCAAACCTGTAAACAGCCCAACCCCCTCACAGGTAGTGTTCTAAAACAAGGATCCTCAGACTTGGATCAGTTATGAGAAGTGTAAACACTTCTAACCCGGAGGTACAGTGTTTACAATAACCATAAAAAATCCTCCTCTAATTCTCCTCAGTTTCTGAAGGTCAATACTAAAGGTCATCCAGACTTAGCAGGCTTCCCAGATAGCCCTAGCACTACAGGAAATCTGCAGCACAGAGTTCTTAAGAAGAAACCCATATCTGAACCGTGTTTCATATTCCCGCACCAGACCGAAATGGAATGGGAAAGAACATGAACCACTCTAGCCTAGGTGTCACTCAGGTCCCAGGTATAGGACCTCAACTCTCAGTAGAACACCCACCCACCAAAGCAACAAAACAGATCCAGCCAGCACAGTATGACAGTATGATATATGTAAAGCTATAAAGAAAGCAATAAAAACAACTGTACATAAAGCAAAAATAAATACAAATACAAGCACAAATAGCACATAACACCCCAGTAAACACAAATCAATCAAGCGCTAGGAGGAACCCACAAAAAGAACCAGAAGCCCTGGTTACAGTATAAGGGTCCCCAGCAGAGTCGCCAAGCTGTCGCTCCCACCAAATGAAGCCGGGTCAAATGGGGTACAGACGCGAACGGTCGGCGAAGGGAGGATGTGAGAACACACAGGAGTGAACTCACGGGGAATGAATAGAGTCGCCAGCTAGGAATTTTTATCCCGGAGGAAAGGTAATGCTGCATAGACCTAGAAAGATATGGATAAGACGGTTGCGAACCAGAGAGACTGAGAAAGGGGGTTGGTTACTACCTGGGAAGGTATTAGCACCCAGATTGTCCGCCGTACTCGACGGGATCCACGCTTAAAAGATTTGTGTTTTCAAGGGGTAGTGTCAGTGCAATTTGTGTATAAAGAGCTGGAAAAGGATGTACAGGTGTCAGTGTAAAAGGAAGTGAAGTGTGACATATACAGTGTCAGTGTAGGAATAAGAATGAAATGCTCAAGAATATGAGGCTAAAGAATAATGCTGGAAGGAGGGGGAATATACAGAGAATTTTGTTCGATAACTGTTAAGTTATGCCTACGTATCCTCTCGTGCAATGAGGAAGTCAGAACACCGTAGTTCGACCCAAAGAGACTGAAAGATGAATTGACTTGTGAACTGCTTACTTGTCAATGCTCAAGTGTATGACCTGTCTGGCTCAGGTGCAAACTGTCTTGCATTAGACGGAAGAAGCAAGTCCTCGTTTATGAGTGAATGAGATGAGAAAAGAATCCCGGAGGAGACGATTATTGTTTGTTTTTGAGTTTTCAGTCTTTTATTGCTTTTTGAAGTTTGTCATAAGTTAATGAGCTTAAGCCTAAACCAATGGATTTAATAAACTCATCACATCTTCCCTCTGATCAGGGGTAATGAGAATACCTTAAGTGTGAAGTCAGCTTCTCACACTTAAACACCTTTGATGTAGGATTAAGATCATTAACCTACTTGTGATTATTTAGATGTTTTTGTGGTTTTTGTTTAGTGTTGAGTAATGAGATTAAGCCATAATCAGGGATTAAACAGACTCATTACACCATCCTAATAGAAGGATAATAGATGAGAATGTTTAAGCTGAGGAAAGCTCCTCAACTTAATCCATGATTAGGGATTAAACTCATGACAAAACAAGCCTTTGATTAAGTGGATTTTAATTAATGATATGATGAAGAAATGAGTTTTAGGGTTTGTAAGACAACTTGAGGGGGACTTGTCCATTAACACTAGGGTTAGTCCTTCTTAACCAATTAAGGAAGAATTAGAACCCTAATGCAAGGCCCAAGTTACAAGCTTGATGTCTTGATGATTATTAGATGGATTGATTAAAGGATTTAAACACATTAAGGGTTTAACACTTAGGATTAAAGTTATACACTCCATCCTAATAGAAGGATGCATGCATAATGTAGATGTTTAAGAATTGGCAGAATTTTTGACCAAACAAGAAATGTTAAATTCAGTTCAGAATGTCCTATCAGATGTTGGGACATTAGCAAACAGAGTATGTGAACTTATTTCAGGATGTCTCATCAGATGTTGGGACATTGTGTAAATGACTAAGTTCAGTTTTGTCAGGATGTCCCAACAGATGTTGAGACATCTCAGACCTG
Organism: Lathyrus aphaca; assembly: GCA_963966055.1. Lineage (NCBI taxonomy): Eukaryota > Viridiplantae > Streptophyta > Magnoliopsida > Fabales > Fabaceae > Lathyrus > Lathyrus aphaca. The sequence goes on from OZ014519.1 coordinate 209,296,115, forward strand.
CTACCAGAATTAATTATTGATTAACAGATCAGAGATATTTAAGGAGAACTATCTGGGATTAATTAATGCTGGATAAAAACAGAACAAGGCGCATCTGTAGGGAGTTTTAAATTGAAGATTCAGATTAAAACAGAAGACCTAATGCACCTAGAATATAGGAGGTAACAAACCCTAAATTCAAGGTGACAGTTGCTGCACATTAGGGCTGGATCATTCTACAGAAAGCCCAAAATTCAGATACCTATTTAAACAACAGAAACTCATAGAATTGAGTACGAATTTCAGAAGACCAAATAGGGTGTCTAGTGTTTTAATAGCAGGTTGTTTTTATGTACCACTTTATGAGCTTTTAAGCAAAAGTGCATTTGTGACTTGATTGAAACTGTGAAGTAAGATCAAGCTGTATTGTTTGAAGGATGTCTTCAATTTCTGTAAACTTGTAAACTTGATCACTGGGTGATTGAGGGGGAGTGAGTAGGGTACTCTTATCTAAGTGAGTCTTAGGTAGAAATTGCATTGGGTAAGTATTAAGTGATAGATTAAACAGGGTGGTTTAAGTCTAGAATTAATATTACTAATAGTGGATTTCCTCCTGGCTTGGTAGCCTCCAGATGTAGGTGTGGTTATACACTGAACTGGGTTAACAAACTTCTGTGTTGTTTATTTTTCCTGCTGTTTAAGTTTTGATTAAACTTGTCAAATGTCCTATTAAGTGTTGGAACATCTCTTAGGACATCTCATTACAGAATTTCAATTGGCATCAGAGCAGGCACCCTGCCTGTTTATACTGGGTGAGATCTAGGGAAAACAAATTCTGTAACATGGACAGAGATATAGGGTCAGTAAATAGACCACCTATACTGGATGGTTCTAATTATGACTACTGGAAGCCAAGAATGATTGCATTCTTAAAGTCACTTGACAACAGGGCATGGAGAGCAGTAAATGTTGGATGGAAACATCCTGTTCAAGACACCAAAGATGGATCAATAGTTCTGAAACCTGAAGAAGAATGGAGTAAAGAGGAAGAAGATTCAGAACTAGGCAACTCAAAAGCCCTAAATGCTTTATTCAATGGCATTGATAGAAATATTTTCAGACTAGTGCATCATTGTGAGCTGGCCAAAGATGTGTGGGATACCCTCAAGACAACTCATGAAGGAACATCAAAAGTAAAAATGTCAAGACTTCAACTTCTCACCACCAAGTTTGAGAACTTGAGAATGAAGGAAGATGAATCAATTCATGAGTTCTACTTGAACATCTTGGATATAGCCAATACTTCTGGAGCCTTGGGAGAAAAGATGACTGATGAAAAGCTTGTAAGGAAGATTCTCAGATCTTTGCCAAAAAGATTTGACATGAAAGTCACAGCAATAGAAGAAGCACAAGACATATGCTCCATGAAAGCTGAAGAACTAATTGGTTCCCTTCAAACTTTTGAGATGGGAATGAATGACACAAATGCCAAAAAGAACAAAAGCATAGCTTTGGTGTCAAATACAGATGAAGAAGAAGATGATGAATCAGCAAATGATAAAAGCTTATCAGAAAACCTTGCCTTGCTTGGAAGACAAGTCAAACAAATTCTCAGAGGAATGGAAAGCAAATCCAATCCTAGTGGAAGAAACACAAGCTCTGAGAACAGAAGACCTTATGATGCTAACAAAAGAGTAAAATATGCTGAAAAGACCAGTCAAGATAAAGGAGTCAAATGCCATGAATGTGAAGGATATGGACATATCAAGTTTGAATGTCCTACCTACTTAAAGAGGCAAAAGAAAGGACTCTCTGTGACCTGGTCTGATGAAGACTCAGGAGAAGAATCAGCTAAGCACATTACTGCTTTAGCTGGACTGTGTGAATATGATAGTGATTCCAGCTGTGCAGAGCTTACTTATGCAGATCTTGAGCAAGCCTTCAAGGATCTGTACAAGAGTAGTACTGAAGTATGCAGTGAGGTCATAAAGCTAAAGAAGCAGAATGAAGTACTAGAAGAAGAAAAAGCAAGTGATCAAGTAATCATTGATACCTTAAAAAGTGAAGTAACTCTTCTCAATTCTAAGCTGGAACATATGTCCAAATCTGTTAGAATGATGAACAGCAGCTCAAATACACTGGATGCTATTCTCTGCAATAATAAACATTCAGGGGACAAAAGTGGACTGGGATATAACAGAGATGAAGCCAGCTCTAGCAAAACTACTTCAAAAATTACACAGTCAAACAAGATGTCCCAACAGATGCTTCAACATCAGAACACAAAGACAAACATAATGTTCCAACAGATGTCTCAACATTCTGGAAAGAACAAAATGAAGAAGAAATATCAAAGATGGAGATGCCATCACTGTGGAAGATTTGGACATATCAAACCTCACTGTTATAAGTTACATGGATATCCAAATCAGATGTGTCAGCAACCTTCCAAGCAGAAAGTAGAAGGTACCAAGAAAGTGCTGCTTGGAAATCAGCAACCTCCTAAGCAAAAGACAGAAGTAATCAAGAAAGTTTGGAGACCAAAAGCTGACATTCAGACTGATCAAGGCCACATACCCAAGAACAAGATCAACAATCAAGCTTGGAGATCAGCTGAACAATACTCAGAGCAGAGGCATCAAAAGAAATCTCAACTCATCTGGTCAAATAAAAGTACTGCATACATAGCACATACATCATTGAAAGTATCAGCTAAAGAAGACTGGTACTTTGACAGTGGATGCTCAAGACACATGACTGGATTGAAGAATTTGCTAGTAAACTTAAAGCCACATTCATCCAGGTATGTTACCTTTGGAGATGGAGCTAAAGGAGAAATCAAGGGAGTTGGAACCTTGAATTGTCAAGATGTTCCAAGATTAGATGATGTGCTGCTTGTTAAAGGTTTAACTGCTAATCTGATCAGCATAAGTCAACTATGTGATCAAGGATACAGTGTAAACTTTACCAAATCTGAATGCATAGTGACTAACAAAGAACAAGAGGTTGTCATGAAAGGAGCCAGATCTAAAGACAACTGTTACATGTGGGAGCCACTAGACTTCAGTCCCACTTCAACTTGTTCTCTAGCTAGAGAAGAAGAAGTAAAACTATGGCACCAAAGGCTAGGTCATCTTCATTTCAGAGGCATAAAGAAGATCATATCTATGGATGCTGTAAGAGGTATCCCTAAACTGAAGATTGATGATGGCAAAATCTGTGGTGAATGTCAAATAGGCAAACAAACCAAGATGTCCCATCCAAAGCTCCAACATCTGACAACTTCCAAAGTTTTGGAATTGTTACATATGGATCTCATGGGACCTATGCAAGTTGAAAGCCTTGGTGGTAAGAGGTATGCATATGTGGTGGTTGATGACTTTTCAAGATATACATGGATAAATTTCATTAAAGAAAAGTCAGATGTCTTTGATGTATTCAAGGAATTATGTCAAAGATTGCAAAGGGAAAAATCCAGCTGTGTGATCAGAATAAGAAGTGATCATGGAAAAGAATTTGAGAATCAAAAGTTCTTAGATTTCTGTTCTTCAGAAGGAATCAACCATGAGTATTCTTCTCCTATCACTCCTCAACAGAATGGGATTGTTGAAAGGAAGAATAGAACCATTCAAGAATCAGCAAGAGCTATGATCCATGCTAAAAAATTACCTCTGTATTTCTGGGCTGAAGCTATGAACATTGCCTGCTACATCCATAACAGAGTTACTTTGAGGAAAGGAACTTTGTCCACAATATATGAAGTATGGAAGGGCAGAAAACCCACAGTGAAGTATTTTCATGTATTTGGAAGTAAATGCTATATTCTGGCAGATAGGGAGCAAAGGAGAAAAATGGATCCTAAAAGTGATGAAGGAATTTTCCTTGGATACTCTATAAACAGCAGAGCATATAGAGTATTTAACTACAGAACAAATGTTATCATGGAGTCCATAAATGTGATAATTGATGATGCTCCTACAGATGTCCCAGAAGATGTTGGAACATCTGCTGATATCAAGATTGAAGCTGAAGAAAAGAATGATCAATATAACTTCACTCAAAATGATACAAGGTCAGAAGATTCAAGCAAACCTCCCTCCATCAGAATACAGAAGGATCATCCCAAAGATTTAATAATTGGTGATCCCAACAGAGGTGTGAGCACTAGATCAAGAGAAGTGATTTCAGGTTCTTGTTTTGTGTCCAAAATAGAACCTAAAAACATCAAGGAGGCTCTCACTGATGAATACTGGATTTGTGCTATGCAAGAGGAATTAGGTCAATTCACAAGGAATGAAGTGTGGAATCTTGTTCCTAGACCTGATGATATAAATGTAATTGGAACAAAATGGGTGTATAAGAACAAGTCAAATGAACAAGGAGTTGTTACAAAGAACAAAGCTAGACTTGTAGCTCAAGGATACACTCAAATTGAAGGGGTGGACTTTGATGAAACCTTTGCACCAGTAGCAAGGCTTGAATCAATAAGACTACTGTTGGGAATTGCTTGTATCTTAAAGTTCAAGCTATTTCAAATGGATGTGAAAAGTGCCTTTCTTAATGGTTATCTTAATGAAGAAGTATATGTAGAACAGCCTAAAGGATTTGTTGATCCAAGCTGTCCAAATCATGTATACAAACTCAAGAAAGCACTTTATGGTCTGAAGCAAGCTCCAAGGGCATGGTATGAAAGACTTACCACATTTCTTATCAAGCAAGGATACAGAAAAGGTGGGATTGATAAAACCCTGTTTGTTAAAGATGAAGAAGGAAATGTCATGATTGCACAAATATATGTTGATGACATTGTGTTTGGTGGGATGTCTGATAAGATGGTCAAACATTTTGTCAAGCAGATGGAAGCTGAATTTGAAATGAGTCTAGTAGGTGAATTAACCTATTTTCTTGGTCTGCAAGTTAAGCAAATGGAAGACTCAATGTTCATCTCACAAAGCAAGTACTCCAAGAACTTAGTGAAGAAATTTGGAATGGAAAATGCTTCTCATAAAAGAACTCCTGCTCCTACACATTTAAAGCTGACTAAAGATGAGAAGGGTGAGAATGTAGATCATAGTTTATATAGAAGCATGATTGGAAGCTTGTTATACTTGACTGCTAGCAGACCAGACATTGCATTTGCAGTAGGAGTTTGTGCAAGATATCAAGCTGATCCAAAAGTCAGTCATCTCAATCAAGTCAAGAGAATCCTTAAATATGTTAATGGTACTTGTGACTATGGCATAATGTACTTTCATGGTTGCAAACCTATTCTCACTGGCTTCTGTGATGCTGATTGGGCAGGAAGTGCTGATGACAGAAAAAGCACTTCAGGAGGATGCTTCTTTCTAGGAAACAATCTGATTTCTTGGTTCAGTAAGAAACAGAATTGTGTATCTTTATCTACAGCTGAAGCTGAATACATAGCAGCAGGTAGCAGTTGTTCTCAGTTGGTTTGGATGAAGCAGATGCTCACTGAGTACAATGTCCCACAGGATGTCATGACATTGTACTGTGACAACTTAAGTGCAATCAACATATCTAAAAATCCTATTCAACATAGCAGGACAAAGCATATTGATATCAGACATCATTTCATCAGAGATCTTGTAGAAGAAAAGGTGATTTCATTGGAGCATGTAGCTACAGATCTGCAGTTAGCTGATATCTTTGCCAAAGCATTGGATGCTACACAATTTGAGAACTTAAGGGGCAAACTTGGAATCTGTTTATGTGATATTTAGCAGTTAATGAGATGTGCCAACATGTCATATGACATTGCATGGCATAAGGTCCAGATGGCAAAACCAGTCTGGACAAGATCCTTGGGAATTCCATCCCTAATCATTTGCACTGTAACGGTTACTTATTTAGTAACTACTTATAAGCAGCTATCAAGATTCCCATCATACTATCACAAGCGAATCACATTAAACAGCTATTCTCCAGAAATTAAAAACCCTAAAGCTTTCTATTCATCTTCCTCAACAATGTCTCAAAACCCTAACTCAACTGAAGAAGTTCTCAATCAAGAAGACGTAGTTCATGCCACTCCCATTTCTGTAGTACCAATGCAATCAACCCCATTGGACGAACTCAAGGGAAGCGTTTCTCACACTAAAAAGGCAAGAACTCCAAAGAGAGGTAAAGATCAAGTCAGAAGCAAAGCTAAAGGCACTCCCTCTCCAGCTAACATGCCCCCTAAATCTTCACAATATGTGGATGATTCAATCAAGGAGATTGTCACTCAAATTCTGTTTGAACAAAGAAAGGTGAGTGGAATCTCTGTACCTCTGAACACAATGCCTGCACCTCAAGAAGAACAAGCTCAAGCTGCAGAAGAACAAGATGTCCCAACAGATGTTGGAACATCTGAAGATAAGAGAAAGAACTCATCTGATGTTGAGTTGGAACAAACTGAGGACCAGAATAAGGTCTCAAATGAAAATGATGAAGAAATCTCTAAGGATCAGACCAAAGTCTCAAATGAAGGTCAAATCCCTGCTGATCAACAAGCTGAAGAGGAGACTGCTCAATATCCTCCAGTGGTAAACCTGGAGCAGGATTCTGATGCAGAGATCATAGCCTCTGTTAAACCTAGCATAGCCAAAAGGCTAAGATCCAGGAAAGGCAAGATGCAAGCTGAAGCAGCAATCCCTGAGAAGAAGAAGGCTAGTCCAAAGAAAGGCAAGGCTAAAGCTACCTTTGGTCCAACAAAACCATGGAGCAAAGTTCAAACCCAGAAGAGAAAAGCTGCCACACCATCAGATTCAGATGTTGGATCAGATGTCCCAACATCTCCTCCCAAGAAGAGACCAGCACCAAGAGCTTCAACTGCTGTTCCAGAAGCTCCTTTGGACAACATATCATTCCATCATGTCTCCAGTGTCAATAGGTGGAAATATGTGTATCAAAGAAGGGTTGCCCTGGAAAGAGAACTGAGCAGCAATGCACTTGAGTGCACAGAACTGATAGACCTCATCTCTGCTGCAGGACTGTTCAAGACAGTCTCAGACCTCTCTCCCTGCTATGAACTTCTTGTCAAAGAGTTCATTGTGAATCTTCAGGAAGATTGTTCACATGGTAAGTCCTCTGAATTCCAAAAAGTTTTTGTTAGAGGTAAATGTGTACAGTTTTCTCCTCAAATCATCAATCAGTACCTAGGAAGAGAAACAGATGAACCAAATGAGCTAGGTAAGACAGATAATCAAGTCTGTAAGGTGATCACTGCAGACCAGGTCAAGGCATGGCCTGTGAAGGGTAAGCTCTCAGTGAGCATGCTTACCAGAAAGTATGCCATGCTGAACAGGATTGGAACTGCTAACTGGGTGCCTACCAACCACACTTCTTCAATCTCAACTGGTTTGGCCAGATTCATCTATGCTGTGGGAACTCAAACCAAGATGGACTATGGAGCTTTTATCTTTGATCAAACCATGAAGCATGCCAGCTCCTCAGCAACAAAGCTTCCAATAGCCTTTCCATCATTGCTGTGTGGTATTATGCTCAATCAATACCCTGGCATTCTCACTGACAAGGATACAGCATGCAAAAGAGAGAGCCCCCTGGCTTTTCACTACAAATTATTTCTCAGTCACCATGCTGCAGATGTTGAAACACCTGCTGGGACATCTGCTGGTCCTTCCTCTGCTAAGAATCTAATCTCCAAGAAAGAATTAATTGCTGAGCTAAAGTGCACCTGCAAAGAGCTTGAAGCTAGAAAGAAGAAGCTGGAGGAAATAATTAAGAGGTTGGAAAGTGAAGAAGATCAGACAGCTGCATCTGATGAAGACAGTGAAGCTGAAAGTGAAGCTGATAAAGATGAAGACACTGAAGTGGAGGAAGCAACTGAGAGTAATGAATCTGAGTGATCCATGTATGTGAGGCAAATGTAATGACAGCAATGTAATGACAGTAATAGTGTCTTTGGCCCCTAATTTTGTGTCTACCAAGGGGGAGAACAACAACAAATTTGTACTGCTCTGCTGTTTAATTTTTGAATGAAATCTGTTTGTTTCTGTCTGAACTGAATCAGTGTGTATTTCTGTTGCAACAAGATTGGACACATATTTGTTTGAGGGGGAGTTATCTCAAATAAGAATCAACAGAAAGGTAATGCTATACTCTGATAAAAAGAACTTCTGCTGCACTCTGAAATCCAGAAAAGATGTTAGCCAAAAATTAGCCAAAGGGGGAGTTTGTAGATGTTTAAGAATTGGCAGAATTTTTGACCAAACAAGAAATGTTAAATTCAGTTCAGAATGTCCTATCAGATGTTGGGACATTAGCAAACAGAGTATGTGAACTTATTTCAGGATGTCTCATCAGATGTTGGGACATTGTGTAAATGACTAAGTTCAGTTTTGTCAGGATGTCCCAACAGATGTTGAGACATCTCAGACCTGCTACCAGAATTAATTATTGATTAACAGATCAGAGATATTTAAGGAGAACTATCTGGGATTAATTAATGCTGGATAAAAACAGAACAAGGCGCATCTGTAGGGAGTTTTAAATTGAAGATTCAGATTAAAACAGAAGACCTAATGCACCTAGAATATAGGAGGTAACAAACCCTAAATTCAAGGTGACAGTTGCTGCACATTAGGGCTGGATCATTCTACAGAAAGCCCAAAATTCAGATACCTATTTAAACAACAGAAACTCATAGAATTGAGTACGAATTTCAGAAGACCAAATAGGGTGTCTAGTGTTTTAATAGCAGGTTGTTTTTATGTACCACTTTATGAGCTTTTAAGCAAAAGTGCATTTGTGACTTGATTGAAACTGTGAAGTAAGATCAAGCTGTATTGTTTGAAGGATGTCTTCAATTTCTGTAAACTTGTAAACTTGATCACTGGGTGATTGAGGGGGAGTGAGTAGGGTACTCTTATCTAAGTGAGTCTTAGGTAGAAATTGCATTGGGTAAGTATTAAGTGATAGATTAAACAGGGTGGTTTAAGTCTAGAATTAATATTACTAATAGTGGATTTCCTCCTGGCTTGGTAGCCTCCAGATGTAGGTGTGGTTATACACTGAACTGGGTTAACAAACTTCTGTGTTGTTTATTTTTCCTGCTGTTTAAGTTTTGATTAAACTTGTCAAATGTCCTATTAAGTGTTGGAACATCTCTTAGGACATCTCATTACAGAATTTCACATAAGCTTAATCACAAAGCCTTAAAGCCTTTAGGGTTTAGTCCCTGATTATGAGATGAGGAGAGAAGACTCAAAGAGACACAAAGGTAAAAATCTAAATGGGGGACTAATCAAAACCCTAATCATTGTCATGCTTGGTTGTTCCTAAGGTTTGTGAAGTTTACAAGAGAAGTCTTTAATGGAACCACCAGGAAGCAGATGAAAGGATCAGGAGAAGCAAAGTAACTTGCTTCATTGAAGAAGACAAGTCACTTGAAGAAAGAAAGTAAGAAGAAGGAGGATGAGCAAGCTCAAACTCAAACACATAACAAAATGCAGCAAGGATGCATGAAAGAGATGAAAAGAAATTGTGAGAAGTGAAGGCAAATTCACTTCTCAAAGTTACTTACCACCTGAAAAGTTAGTGAAAGAAATGCAATGTAATGCAAAATGAAATGAAATGGCATGATGTAAATCAAAACCAGAAGCAAATATGAGATGATAATGATGCTATGAGATGATACAAACATGAAACAAAGTATGGGGATGATCATACAAACTTATGGATGCCAATGAAGCAAGTTAAGAACCATGATCATACATGAAAGGTTATGAAGTGCAAATGGCATACAACATGGCAAATGCAAGATGAAATGATCAAACATGCTTACAATTTGTCTTAAGATGTTCAATGAACCAAATGGATGCACAAAATGCTATGGCAAGTCAAGGTATGAATGCAAATGCAAGATGGATGCATATGGAAGTTCAAATTGGGGTTTATGATCAAAGCATCAAACAAAAACCAAAATCAGAAGCAAACATCAAGATAAAAAATTGAAAATGAATTCAAAGGATCCCTAAACCTATATTAACTCACTGCCCAAAGGAGAGGTTCCAACTCTTAACCTAATTAGAGTTATGAATTTCTTAAATTTTCTAGGGTTTTTGGGTACCTTAACAAGAAAAATGCCAAAAAAATGGAAAATGTAAGATCAATTCATGCCAATTTAATCTCATAAACTACATGATATGCTAAACACAATGCAAAAAGAATCAAAGTCCAACTCTCAATGGTTAGGCAGAAATGATTTTTTGAAGTTTGGATCAAAATAATGCCTTGAAATGATTTTAATTCCATGAAAAATTCTCAAAATGCATCAAGATCTAAAAAGAAATTTGGTTTGAGGGTTGGACAATGTTTCTAAATGTTTTTAAAGGTTTCATGAATTTTTTGGTGATTTTTAAATACCTAAAAGTATTTTTAATTAATTAATTCTCATTAATTAATTAAAAATAAACTTTTAAATGATTTAAAAATATTTTTGAATGCAAAAAAATAAAAATAAAAATATTTTTGGTTTCTGAAAATTAATAAAAGTTTATACAAAAATTTTCAGAATTTTTAAAATTGTTTTGCTATTTTTAATAAAATGGAGAAAAGAAATGAATTAATATGAAAAATAAAATGAATTAAAGCTGAAAAAAGAAAAGTCAACACATCTAAGGGTCCAGATTCAAACTCACACGCGCGGGAGTGGACCTGGCGTGCATCTGGACGGCCTATATTCAAATTTTGCTAATTAATGATTAAGCCCTAATCCAGCCCTAATGACTTTCAGATGACCGGAACAGTGGTTCCGGTCATCTTCTCCGGCGAGACGAAATTGCCAACTCTCTCTACACGCAATGAAAACAAAATATAACTGCCCAGAAATCATCCCCATTCAAAAACGAATCAAACCCCTCAATCAAACATCATTTTTCATTCATAAATCAGCCAAATCGAATCAAAATAGTTTTAGGGCAAAAAGTTTCAGAGCATTCATACATCCTGGTTTCTCAACCATTTTCAAAAGTAAACACATATTCATGATCAGGGGAGTGCATAGAAGCTATTAAGAACTTAAAAACATGTTTCTGGAAAAAAGTTTTGAGTTGATTACCTGAACTGAAGCTTTCGATTCAGGAGCTTTCTGGCTGTTTCTTTGGCTCAAATGCACTCCAATGATCCTCCTAAGAAGCTTGCAATGTTTGCTTGGAATTTAGAATGGATGGTTTGAGAGATGGTAGAAGTTCTGTTCAAGGTGGTGTGGTGATCGTGTTTTTGATTCAATGGCTTTCAGGCTGTTTTAAGGGTTGGTTTGTGTTCAGTGAAGCATGGTGAGATGGTTTATGAAGTTGGTTTGTGTGTTTGAGGCTTGTGCTGAGAGTTTCGAAGGCTCTTGCCAATGAAGGTGAAAATGAGAATGCTGAGTTCTGGGTGGTTTCAGGCTTGCTTCTTGTTATGTTTGGCTTGCATTTGATTAACATAAACAATTCCCATTGGTCAGATGAAGTGACATGTGCTTTATTGATTGGTATGGGTGCTTTTGCAAAAATGTCAAAGTTGTGTAAGAAGGGCATGGGCTACTTGCTATCTGAGTACAAGAGGCATGTCCTGCGCAACATGAGGTGAGGAAAAGCCTAGGATTGATCAGCCAACTAGCCAGCAAGTGGATGAGAAGCTATGATGAGTTTTGCAACTTGGTTCACTTTTGCCTCTTATGAAAAATCTTGTTCCACAAACCATAAAAATGTGTAATTCTTTGGTCCATTCTGAACTTTAGATGTCACATGATCATGTTGTGTGGTTTAGAAGTCCATTTGATAGCTTTAGAACACTTGATCAAGTCATTTTGCAAAATACCTCTTTGGTAGAAACTTTGAAATTTTGTGATTTTTGCCAACTTTGACAAGCCATAACTTTTGATCCAAAATGAATTAGGTCATGTTCTTGTACTTTTTGAAAAGGGAATGATCCATTCTACAACTTTCATGACCAAAGTTTTTCCATTTGAAGCTTTTTTGAATCAAAAAGTAAAGGTTGAAAAAGTTGCCTAAAATGACATTTTCACTAAAAGTCAAACTTGCCCAAAAAGTCAACTTTGCAAAAGACTTGGAATTCTCAATTTTGTGAACTTCCAATGTCTTCCATGATCAAATAAAGATCATATACAATCAAAATGATGAAGAACACCCCTTGGTTGGGTCATTGGGGGCCTCAGATGCCCTGATTTTGCACTGACTTGCTTGAAAAGTCAACCCTTGATCAGATGACTTCCCCATGGAATTTCTTCATGAAAATTGATATGCATACTCCCTATACCATATAGAGACCAATAGAAACAAGAATGACCAAAAAATTTGGAGTTATGGCCTCTGAAACCAAAACCCTAATTTTAGGTCATCTGTGCAGTCAAACCTGGCTCTGCTTCCATACCATTCTCAGTTCTTGTGATTTTTGACATTCTTGACTTTGAGAGGATGTAATATGATACTTGAACACACATGAACCTCTTTGAAATGATTGATGGCCTTTGGAGTGGCTCAAGAAGCTCTTGGATTGCTCAGATCACAAACCCTAGATGCAGATGACTTTGAATCTATGCAGTGAATCAAAAATTGTGGTATGAGATGCTATGATTGAGTTTATGCTTATGAAATGATCACAAGCCATGGTGTGAATGGGTGAGGGAAAATTTGGGGTGTTTACAATCCGCAACATAACTAAAGTCAGTTCTCCCACCGTGTTACAGGGACAAATATATTTACAACTCTATTGGGAAACATATGAGGATCTACCCGTGGTGAAAATAAAGCATAACCTACTGGAGTGTTAAACATCAAACAACAACTTTGCAAAGGAACACCACAATGATGAGAATAGGTAATAATCTGTCAAGGATAGGGAAATGTTTCCATAATCCTTGTTACGGACAAAGAAAATTCTTGCTGAGAAATAGGCTTCAAGCATGTAGTTTAATAAACATCAATCTCTGTATGGGACAATTAACACACCACACTTACTCTGATTGGGGGAAAGGGTGCAAGACTTGTTGAGGATTAAATAGAAACTGTTGGAAATCATCATATGCAGACCTACTAGAGATATGAGAGGAAGACCTCTGGGGATTATACATCACTTGAAATTTCGGACTCGCCGACCCACACGAGGATTCTAGAAGTTAACATCATAACCAAAGTACAATTGTAAGGGATTTTAAATCAATAGCTACCACCAGGTAAAATAAAACCATTCAACTGACTACTATATAAATACTTCTGCTAGGGGATGTAACCAACTCAATCTGAAGAACAAAACTCGGTTGAGGATTCCCCTACATAAACATTGCTTCTCAAGTCAAAGATAATATGCTGAGAAAGCGATCAAAAACTCAGCTTGGGATACTCATGCAACAAACAATCCTTGATCCTACTTGCTATTGGAGAAGTAGAAATTGCTAATACTTCAAAGTGCCAAAACTTCTTGGAAATTCTATTTGGAAACAACTGGATCAACCACTGCTTTGGGAGAGGCAAGTTACACACGTCAAGACTTTGTCGTCCCTGGAATAATTATTGATATTCTTTCCTTATTCATATATCAAAAGAAAAATGTTTTTATAATCTTCAAAAATTCAAATTATTAAATTTGTTTCAAAAATCAACATAAAAAATAAATAAAATTTTGTAAACAGAAACAAAATAAAGAATTGCAAACAACTGGATAAAAGTCCAAATTTCATTGATAAAATGGTAGTCAACAAATGGCGTGACTCCATGGATCATTACAAGTTTGAAAAATGGTAAATATATGGAAAACGGCTACATTGAAATACAATGATCACTATTCTCCCTAACAACTTTGAACTACATTGTGTCTGAAACTTTAGTCAAGGATGAGTGAATAAGAATATTTGATGGGAAACTCTATTGAGGAATAAAATCTAAAATCCTCGGTTGTTTTAAGTGATCCAATCTGATTTATGCAGTTACTTTCCATGATCCCTAACTTTTTCCTAGATTGTCCTTGCGGATTTTCAATCTACCAGGATGATTATTTTTATTTATGTCTCTAACTTTTTCCTGGACCGCCCTTTTGGGTTTTCAATCCACCGAGATGCTCATTTTTGCATAAGCCTCCCTTTTGGTTTTCAACTTAACGAGTTGTTCTTTTATTATTTTTAGGCGAAGTATTTCTTGACTGCATCAACATTCAGAAGACAGGTGATCTCCTTACCATCCATAGTTGCAAGAATCAATCAACCTCCAGAGAAGGCTTTCTTAACAACATATGGACCATCATAATTAGGAGTCCACTTTCCCCTGGAATCAGTATTGAAAGACTGGATCTTTTTTAGCACTAGGTCACGTTTTTTGAATATATGAGATTTGACCTTCTTGTCAAAAGATTTCTTCATTCTCTGTTGGTACAACCAACCATGGCATAAAGTTGTTATTATTTTTTCCTTAATCAAATTCAACTAATCAAATCTAATTTGACACCATTCAGCCTCAGATAACTTGGCTTCCATCAGAACTATTATTGATAGGTTCTCAACCTCGATGGGGAGAACTGCTTATGCACCATAAACAAGTGAGAAATGGGCTGCCCCTGTTGAAGTGCAGACATATGTACAATACCCATGCAAAGCAAAAGGGAGCATCACATGCTAGTCCTTACAAGTCACGACCATCTTCCGAATGATCTACTTGATATTCTTATTCACATATTCAACAACCCCATTCATCTTTAGTCTATAAGGAGAAGAATTATGGTGTTGAATCTTGAATTCTTCACAAAGCTCTTTCATTATCTTATTATTCAAGTTTGAACCATTATCAATAATGATTCTATTCGGAACACCATAGTTGTAGATAATATGATTCTTGATAAACTGAACCATAACTTGCTTGGTCACATTAACATACGATGTCGCTTCTACCCACTTGGTGAAGTAATCAATAGCCACAAGAACAAAATGATGCCCATTCGAAGCCTTGGGTTGAATCATACCAATCATATCAATTGCCACATAGAGAAAGGCCATGGGGGAATAAATAACATTGAGATGAGTTGGCGGCACATGAATCTTATCAGCATAAACTTGGAACTTATGGCACTTCTTCACATACTTAAAACAGTAAGATTCCATTGTCAGCCAATAGTAACTTTCTCTCAACATATTTTTAGCCATTTCATACCCATTGGCATGAGTACCAAAAGATCCTTCATGAATTTATTTCATTAACGTGTCTTCTTCGAGTCTATCCATGCATCTGAGCAAGACAATATCAAAGTTCCTCTTTGTCGCTCCCAAAGATTTGCATCCCGGTACAAGCGTGAAAGGTCGGCGAGAGGAGAAGATGAAATGAACTGAAAAGAGTCGCCAGCTAGGAATTTTTATCCCGAAGGAAAGGTAATGCTGCATAAACCTGGAAAGATATGGATAAGACGGTTGCGAACCAGAGAAACTGAGAAAGGGGGTTGGTTACAACCTGGGAAGGTATTAGCACCCAGATTGTCCGTCGTACTCGACGGGATCCACGCTTAAAAGATTGTGTTTAAAGGGGGTAGTGTCTGTGCTATCTGTGTGCAAAAGCTGGAAAAGAATATACAAGTTTCAGTGCAAGAAAGTGAAGTGAGGTGCTCAGGAATGAGGCTTAAAGGAGAATGTTGAAAGAGGGGGAAGACACAGAGACTTTTGTTCGATAAAAATAAGTTATGCCTACGTATCCTCTCGTGCAATGAGGAAGTCAGAACACCGTAGAATCGACTCAAAGAGACTGAAAAATAAATTGACTATGAACTGCTTACTTATCTATGCTCAAGTGTATGACTTGTCTGGCTCGAGTGCTAACTGTCTTGCATTAGACGGAAGAAGCGAGTTCTCGTTTGTGAGTGAAGATGATGAGAAAAGAATCCCGGAGGAGACGATTATTGTTTGTTTTTATGTTTTCAATCTTTTATTGCTTTTTTGTGTTTTTCATAAGTTAATGAGCTTAAGCCTAAACCAAGGGTTAGTAAACTCATCATATCCTCCCTTTGATTAGGGATAATGAGAATGCTTTAAGTATGAGATAAACATCTCAACTTAATTACCATGATGGTGTAGGATTAATATCATTAACCTACTTGTGATTATTTAGATGTTTTTTGTGTTTTTGTTTAGTGTTAAGTAATGAGTTTTAGCCATAATCAAGGATTAGTGAACCCATTACACCATCCTAATAGAAGGATAATAGATGAGAACACTTAAGCTGAGGAAGATACCTCTACTTAATCCATGATTAGGGATTAACCTCATGACAAAACAAACCTTTATTAAAGTGGATTTTAATTAATGGTAAGGTTAAGAAGTGAGTTTTATGATTTGTAAGACAACTTGAGGGGGACTTGTCCATTAACACTAGGGTTAGTCCTTCTTAACCAATTAAGGAAGAATTAGAACCCTAATGCAAGCCCAAGTTACAAGTTATTGTCTTAGTGATTATTAAGATGGATTGATTAAGAGGTTTAAACAAATTAAGGGTTAAACACTTAGAATTAAACTTATACACTCCATCCTAAGAGAAGGATGCAGGCATAACCTTAATCACAAAGTCTTAAAACCTTAAAGGTTTAGTCTCTGATTATGAGATGAGAAGAGAGACACAAAGGTAAAATCTAAAGGGGGACTAATAAAAACCCTAATTATTGTCATGCTTGGATGTTCCTATGGTTTGTAAGGCTTGCAAGAGATCTTCAGAGAAGCCACCAATGGAAGGAGCAGATGAAAGGAGGAGAAGCAGAAGAAACAAGTTACTTACTTCACTGAAGAAGATAAGTAACTTGGAGAAAGAAAGTAAAAGATGAACATGAATAAGCAAGCTCACTCTAAGGCAAATTAAAATGCAACAAGGATGCATAAGAAGAATGAGAAGATAAATGAGAAGTGAAGGAAAATTCACTTCTCAAATTACTTACCACCTGAAATGGTTAGCATAAAGAAAGGAATGAAATGAAAATGAAATGTATGCAAAGATGCAAACCAAAACCAGAAGCATAAACATGATGTAAATGATGCTAAGAGATGGTGCAAAGGCATGCCAAATTCTATGGATGATCATACAAGAGATGGAATGCAAAGGATGCATGCTTTGAAGTATGAAAACACATGTATACTTATGAAATAAAATGAATGCACATCATGGCAAATGATTGAAGAAATGATCAAGCGTATTTCTAATATGTCCTAAGATGTCTAAGATGACATGTGAATGCATGAAATGTCATGGCAAGTTCATGAATGGATGCATATGCAAGATGTATGCAAATGAACATGAGAAATTAGGGTTTTAATGCAACATGAGATGCAAAAGCCAAACACAGAAGCAAATCACAAGATAAAAAATTGCAAATGAACTCAAAGGAACCCTAACCCCATATGATATCACACTCCAAAGGAGAAGTTCTAACTCTTAACCTAAAGAAAGTTGTGATTTTTCTAAGTTATCTAGGGTTTTAAGGTACCTTAAGAGGGAAAATGCAAATCAAATGGAAAATACAAGATAAATTTGTGACAAATATATGCTAGATACTACATGTCACATTAAGAACAATGCAAAAAGAACCAATGTCAAACCCTTCATGGTTAGGTAGAAAAGAATTCTTGAAGTTAGGATTCAAAAATGGGAATTTTATGAACCCTAAATTCAAGAAAAATGTCAAAGAGTGTTCAAAACCAAAAATAAATTTGTATGAATGGTTTGAAAATGTTTCTAAATGTCCTAAGATGCAATGTGATTTTTTTTGGAATTTTCAGAAACCTAAATGATATTTTAATTAATTAATTTCCATTAATTAATTAAAATAAACATTTAAATATTTTTAAAATGGTTTTTTAATGTAAAAAATAAAAATAAAAATGTTTTTGGGTGAAGAAAAATATTTGAATTAAAAATGCAGAAGGAAAATAGTTTTGGAAATATTTAAGTATTTTAAATAAATTATGCAAAACAAATGCAATAAAATGAATTTAAAATGAATTAAAACAAAAGTATGCTGATCTGATGGTTCACATTCGAACTGAGGGTGGAGGGAAAGACCTGGCGCGCATCTCAACGGCTCTCATTCAAACTTATTAAATCCTAATTAATCAATTAATTAATCCTAATTAAATCTAATCCAATGGCCCAAAACACGCCTGACTCACTAAACCCTAAAATTAACCCTAATCTGTTTCAGGTGACCGGAACAGTGTTCCGGTCATCTTCTCCGACAGCATCCCAAGAACAAAATCTTCCCTAGGCCATTTCTAGAGCTCTAAAGCTCCAGATCAACTCCTCTCACCTTCCTAAACTCAAATCTACTCTCAAAACAACTTTTTCATGGCTGAAAAACAAGATTCGAAGAAGAACTAAAAAATGGTGAAACTTTCAGACAATCAGTACATGCTCATTTCGCAACCATTTTCAAAACTAAACATATCATGGTGATCAGCAAAGCATAAAGAACAATCTAAGAACTTAAAATAGCATTTCTGGAAAAAAGTTTGAAGAGGTTACCTGAGCTTGAGCCTTCTCAGTTTGAAGCTTTTGGACCTCCTCTCTTGTGCAAACTCACTCCAATGATCCTTCTGAAGAAGCTTTGAGGTTTGGAAGGAGTTTATAATGGCTGGTTTGCGTGATTGCACTCCAACTGGCTAGAAATCGTATTTTGGTTTTGGGTGGTTTCAGGCTGCAATGAAGGGTGGGAAATGATCCTCTTGTGATGCTGAGGTGATTGGCGAAAAAAGTTTGGTGTTTGAGTGTGTGAGCAGAGAGTTTCGAATGCTTTTGCAAATGGGGTGATTTTTGAGAGCTTGATGATTTCGAGGTTTCAGGCTTGTGTGTGTTGTGTTATGTGCTGTGTTTTGTCCACATAACAAGTCTTGATAGGTCAGAGAAGTGGTTGCGGCCTATGGTGATTGGTATGGGCTCTTTTGCACAAAGTCAACAAAACTTGTACTTGAGGTATGGGCTCTTTTGCAGCTGGATTTTTGGCTTGTCCCGGTTCATCAAAGATCAAGGAGAGCCATGGAATGCATTTTGTGGTGATTCAGCAAGTTTGTGAAAAGTTTTGTGCTCTTTTGCAAAAATTGGAAGTTTGGCCCCTTTTGAAATTCTTGATGTTCAAGGCATGGAATGACATGATTCTTTGCGCAATTCTGATTTTTAGGCAATGCACTATGTTGTTATGATGCATAGAAGTGTATTAGAAGTCACAAAATGGCTTGGAAAGTGGTTTTTCAAAAAATCCTCTTTGGTGTATTCTTGAAAATTATAGGATTTTTGCCAACTTTGAAAGGCCATAACTTGAGTTCCATAATGAATTAGAACTTGTTCATATACTTTTTGAAAAGGGAATGATCCAATCTACAACTTTCATGACCAACAATTTTTCAGTTGAAGCATTTTGGGTTGAGAAAGAGGAGGTTGAAATACTTTCCCAAAATGGAAAGTTTACATTACAAGTCATTTCCATTTTTGGCAACTTTTGGTTTAGCTCAAATTTCTTCAATTTTGTGAACTTACAAGCACTTCAATGACCAAATAAAGATCATATGACTTCAATTTGATAAAAAAAATCCACTTTGGTTCCATTGTTGGGGGCCTCAGATGCCCTGATTTTGCTCTGACTTGCTCAAGAAGTTACCCAGTGAACAGATGACTTCCACAATGAATTTCTTCATCAAAATTGGTACACATGATCCTTATAACATATTGAGACTATTAGAAACAAGAATGACCAAAACATTTGGAGTTATGGCCTTTGAAACCAAAACCCTAATTTCAGGTCATCTATGTAGTGAAACCCTAGCTATGCTTCCATGCTTTCCAAGTTCTTGTGATTCTTTGACTTCCTTGATCTTTGAGGGATATAAAATGATGATAGAACATAGATGGACCCTCTTGGAATGATTGGAGACCTTTGAAGTGGCTCAGATGGATCCTTGGATTGCTCAGATCACAAGCCCTAGATGCAGATGAACATGAACTAATGTAGTGAAACAAAAATGTAATATGAGATGATATGCTTATACTAATGCAAAATACGAAAGATCACAAGCCATGGTGTGAACTTAGTGAGGGAAAATTTGGGGTGTTTACAGCTGCACCTTGTAGCGGTAAAATCCTGAGTGTAAGCTATTGATTAACTTAACTCGATGTACACAGAGTCGCCACCGCGCTTTTGTTTATTTCCAAAAGGAAAAAGGTAAAAGAACGAATAAAAACCTAGGAATCTAAAAGCAAAAGCTAAAATAAACAAACAGAGAATGGGTAAGGGGATTGGTTACGAACCGGGAAGGTTTTAGGCACCCGACTCGTCCGTGGTACTCCACGGGAGCCCTTTGAAATATTTATTGCTTTTTGGTTTGAAATTGGTTTGCTTGAAAATGATTGAAGAGATAAGGAGAAGAATATTTTTTAATGATTTTGTGTTTGATGAGGTTTTAACGCCTCATGCCTACGTACCCACAAAGTGCAATGCGAGATCAAAACCTCGTAGTTCGTGGTACAAAATTTGAAAAGAAACAATGAGTTGAATTGATTTTAAAATGTAGAGATAAGTCGTCATCCTTTAGCGAATAATTCCGCTAGAAAAGATGAATCATATCTAAACATGTGAAAAGAAAAGGTGCACAAAGGCACAAAAGCAATTGAGTGAGTTTTGAATTTTTTAAAGTATGTAAGAGAATGATTTTTGATATATTTACATGGATTAACATTTATTAAGAAAATAAAGTGAAAAGATTAAAATCAACTTGACCTAAGTCAAGGTTTGATTGCGAAAGCATTTGAAGTTTGAAAACAAAGAAAATTTTTGAAATAGGGAGAAGTTTTGAAAATTTAAGAATGGGGAGGAGATGAAGGGACTAATCCTAATACTTGAATTAAAAGTTAAGAGAAGAAGCGATCAAACCAAATTTGCACATTTCTTCAAAGTGACCGGAATTCCATCTTCAAAGACTAATGAAATAACTTGAGGCCAAAGTTTCCAATCCATCACAACTTGAGCAAAGGGAGATCCTAAAATCTAAGTCCATACTCCAAAGCTAGGGATAGTAACTATAGTCCGAAATTAAAGTCACCAATCTTTTAAGTGTTTAATCCTTTATTAGTGTTTTGGTATCCAAATGGACAAAATAAAAATCACAAGCAACAATATAAACATAAACAAATGATAATATGATATAATATGATAAAGCATAATAAAGAGATAAGGAGCAAGAAATTAAAATAAAAGGATAAGGTGCGAGAGATTAAATTTAAACGGATTATTATATTCACAATATTATAATATTTACAATATAAAGTGGTATGATGAACTTAATCAAGTACAACCACGAAAATAAAAATAAAAAAAAAGATCGAGGCAACCGGATCCAAGTGGATCTCATTCCGAATCGGGGCAACTTTAGGTCTATGTTAAGCAATCACCGAGTAATTTACGAAGTAATTACCCTACAAATGAGGCCGGCCACCACTAATTAAAGTGGAAAATATTCGTGTTAATACATGTTAGAGAAACGATATTATGGATCGTTCTCCGAAAAACATGCCACACTAAAAGAAAAAGGATGGTCTAATCTTAATCGAGATTTTCGTTGATTTTATCGAAAGCAACCTATCACGATCTCAAAGTATGGAGAATGATCCAAATGATCATTCGTCCATAGATTTGAAATAATGAAGATTAAACTTATCGGGAATCAACAATCACAAATCGGAGATTGTCATCGACCAAAAAAAAAAAGATGAAGAACAATGGATCTAAAATCAATCCATAAAAGAATTAAAATAATCCAAATCTTTTTTCTTAAAATCTATTTCTAAAATATTTCCAAACTACTTTTAATAAATCTTTTTCTAAAATATCCTTTCAAAAAACTTTTCTAAAATATGTTTTTCTAAAATATTTCATAAAAATCTTTTTTCTAAAAATATATTCTAAACAAATCTTATATTAAAAATAAACTAAACAAAATCAAAATTAAAAAAAATCTAAAGCAAAATAAAATAAGAATGGACAAGGGAGGGGAAAGCATGAATCCGCGGGTTGGGGAGGTACTGGATCAACAAAACCAAAGAAACGGCCTCAGGCCCAACTCCATATATCAGTCTTTTAATTAAAATTAAACAAAATAAAAATAGGAAAAATGAAAAAAAAAACTGAAGCAATTAAATCCTCTTCTTCTTCATGAACACGGTGGAGACAAAATGTAAACAGGGCACAAAATCGATGAACACGGCGGCCATAGCTCAAGGCTCACCTTCAAGAAATTAAACAACACAAATCAACCAGACGCTTCCTCTCCTTCTCAATCGCGAATTCCCTTCTTCTTCTTTTCGGATTTCGTTCCTCTTCTTCTTTAAGGTCTCAATTTGTGATGTATTGATGGTTAATTGAGAGAATAATTAAGAAATTTGAGAGAGGATTTCAGATTGAGTTTTGATGGATTTGGACAGGGTTTTTGGAGGGCTATTCAAGCTTGGAAAAAATGAAGAGAAATGGGGTTAATTTATAGAAAGGGAAGAGCTGAAATTATGTTGCCGTTTTGAAGATTAGGATGCGTTTTGATTGCTCACGAGAAGGGCGTGTGTGAGCTGATTGCGTTTTTTTATTATTTTTTGATGTTGCGTTTTGCTTTTGTAATTGCTGCGTTTTGCTTTGAATGTTGTTGGCTTTTTGCGTTTTTGATTTTGTTTGAAAGTTGCTGATTTCGTGCAGGAAGCGTGACTCGTGTGCGTGTGAATTTTGAGGCTTGCGGGATGACGTCTTGGCTGAGGCTTACGGCGTGAAGTGTTGTTTGTTATTTGCTTGTAACTGTACGGATTTGGAAGCTGAAGTTGGAAGACTAGGCGCGTGAAATGCTTGTTGGTGTTAGCTGAAGTGAGAAGCTGCTGGTGAGGCTACGGCGCGAATTGTTTTTGTTGTTTCGGCTGGGTGTAAGGCTGAAATGAGGCCTGTGTTGGAACTGATGGGCGAGGCTTGTGCAGGTTGGGCAAAAGGCTTGAGGCTTTTGGCTTTGGATAAGTGCTGCTCGTGAGGCTTTCGTGCGTGCGGAGAAGCTTGTGGCTTTTTGCTTTGGAAAGTGAAGCTGGGATGCGGCTGTTATTTTGTTGTTGATGCGGCTGGACTTTATGATGGCTTGTGGCTTCACAAACAAAAGCAAATTGGGCTGAAGGTGTGGTGGGGTCAGCTTGTGGTGCATAAGGCTGGAAAGTGTGTACGTGAATGATGTGAATGAGAGGCTTTTTGGGAAAAAAGAAACAACTAAAATAAAATAAAAAACTTGGTCAATGTTTTTATTAATAATTTATTTTATTTATTTGATAATTGAATTCTAAAAATATATGGGCTAAAAAAATTAAGTGGGCTTAGTGACAAAAAAAATGGTTCTATTATTTTTTGGTGATGTGGGTATGGATTAGAATAAGAAAAATGGATAGAAGAATTTCTAAAAGGCTAATGAAAAATGGAGAGAATCGAATAAAATGGATAAAAGTCGAAATATGATTTTAAAAAAAAATGGTAATGAATATAAATTGATTGAAATGGATAAAATAAAAAAAATATTGAATACTAATTGGATAATTGGAAATGGTTGAGAACAATGGGGATTTGGATAATCGAATAATCGAGAAAAAGAAAGGAAAAATGGTTATTGGATAAAAGAAAATGGATAATCGAACTAAAGAAAAAAATGGATGATGATGATTTTTTTTAGGTTTCACAACCAACTCCCGATTTCTCTTTCACAAGCCTTTGATAAAAATGAACACAACCAACACAGACCTACTGGATATTTAACAACTTAAGCTAACTGTCATATGAAAAAATGCCTGATTATTTGAATCCATTACTGAGGAAAATAAATCCTCAGATGAACTGCTGATAAACTGATGAACAAACCAAACTTCGCACAAAACACTGTCTGATAACGGATGACTTTCACACTCAACTCCAACTTGAACTTTGAAAATGCATCACCTGAGAAATGAACCATTGGCACACACAACTTGCAGTCGACACAATTTTCCAATAGTTTGACCAATATTAGGTCAAATATCCATTTGAATCGAATTGTGATTGAACAAACGCATTTGAATGAAGTTACTGTCTTATCTTCGCAAACCTGCAACACAGAGAAGAAGAAGAAGAACATTGCAGCATATTTTTTTTGGTATTTTGGTTAGTGATCAGTAAATATAAACAAATATAAAGAAGTAAAAATAATGGTGATCCCCTGCGAAGCATAGACCCTCATCTGAGGAGAAACTCGAAAGCCAGTGCGATCTTGTTTGTATGCAAAATGCAGATGAAATGCAAAGAAATCTTAGGGCAAAAATTAGTGTGTTACAGCTGCCCCTATTTAAGTTTCTTCAATCCGGAGATATGAAGATTGACATGTTCGTCTCTACAAGATGGGAGAGACTTAAATGCAGAAAACCCAATTTTTATCCTAAGAGAACAAATGATATGATATGAATATGATATGCAAACCCAAGGTCTCTGTGGGGAAAATAATGACCACCAGAGAAAAGAAAAAACTTGGGGACACAGAAGAAAATCCCGCCGGGGAAACAACAGACAAATACAGAGTTACCAGGAAAATAAATCACTGGATAACAGACTCCACTTGGGAAAAGATATGATATAATCAGAGAACAGTATTCAACAAGGGTAAGTAAACATCAACTACCCGGAAATATCAATCAAACAAAATATTCGAATCCAAATAATGGAGGAATACTGAGTTGGAAAAGAATCATCAACTACCTGTTTATTGGGTAGGAAATATAACAGACTCGCCTATCAATTTACTGGATAGGAGCAAAATACAGAGAGGTAACCTTCACTACCTTTTTACTGGGCAGAACAAATTCTTAACTACCTGATTTACTGGGTAGAAAATATAAAAGACTCGACTATCGATTTACTAGATAGGAGTATGATCAACTACCTGATTTACTGGGTAGGAACTCAATCAAAGGGAAACAACTTCTATTACCTTTTTACTGGGTAAGAGGAAAATATCTCGACTACCGGATTTACTGGGTAGAACAATTCTCGACTATCGGATTTACTGGGTAGAACAATTCTCGACTACCTGATTTACTGGGTAGGAGCTTAAGCAAAGGAAGACAAACTCTATTACCTTTTTACTGGGTAAGAGGAAGAAATCTCAACTACCGGATTTACTGGGTAGGAGTACAAGTAAAAGAACTTGATCAAATCTGGTAATATTACCCACTATCGATTACTGATAGCTTAATTCCAAAGTAATATACTCAAGCTAGAGAAAAATGTTGCCCACTATCAAACAATGATAGCTTAATTCCAAAGTAATATACTCAAACTGGAGAGAATGTTGCCCACTATCAAACAATGATAGCTTAATTCCAAAGCAATATATCCACAAAAGGGGACCAAAGTTCAATCCAAGAACAAATTGGAGAGAAACAGTCAAACAAGACTCATCCCGAGGAGGAAATATCTCAACTAGGGAGATTCCATCCAGATAATAAACTGGGGAGGAAACTGAATCAACATCATCCACGAGGAACAAACTCAGTGGGGAATTGGAAAGGATTAACACTTTCTGCTTAATGGTCGACACTCTAAACTTGAGAGGAAGACGACACACACACTCTTTGGGGAAACTCCACACCAAAGAGCAGATAACAATGATAAATGCACGGATGCAAGCAAACAATGCTATGCTTATGCGTATGAATATGCTTATGAATATGCTGACAAAACAGACATAAAGATAAGAAGTGGGTGACATGAACACCACAACAACCAGATACTCGGCTAATCCCAAGGCAACGATGCAGGGAAGCATGCTGGAGATTCAACTTGAAATCTGCAGGGGAATATCATAAGCCATCAAAGGAATAAAATCTTACTACAAGGCTTAAATCATTATAAGACAGCATCTGCTAGGAATATCGTCCTGTTGAGGAAAGGTAATAATCTGCTGAGGATGGAAATATTCTTGATAAAAAATCAAACTTCACGAGGAATAATTGTCATACTACTCCTGCTCCACTTGGGGATAGAGTGCAAGACCTGCTGAAAATCACATAGGAACCTGCTGGAAATCAACACATGCAGACCTATTGGGGATCCATATGGAATATCAGAAGTTAACATCATAGTCACAACACAGTTATGAGGGATTTTAAATCAATACCCACCATCGGGTAAAAGAAAACCTCTAAATTGACTGCTATATCAATACTTCTATATTCAAGGATGCAAACAATTCAAGCTGAGGAGCAAGAGCTCAGCTGGGGATTCTCAATGCTTCTCAAGTTAAAGATAACTTGCTGAGGAAGAGCTCAAAACTCAGCTAGGGATTCTTAAGAACATCTTTTCCAACAACTCTTCTGGGGAATACATACAATCCCCGTTCATGCTGATTGTTGGGGAACAAAATATTATTAACATCAACCTATCAAGACTATCCAGGAACTTCACATGGAGACAACCGAATCAAACCATGCTTTGGGAGAGACGAGTTACACACATCCAGACTTTACCATTCTTGGAGGCACGATTGATATCCTTTCTTTGTTCATATATCAAAAGAAAAATGTTTTTAAAATCTTCAAAAATTAAATTTATTAAATTCGTTTCAAAAATCATCATCAACAATAAATTGAAATTTTGTAAATAGAAACAATATAAAGAATTGCAAACAATTGGATAAAAGCTCAAATTCATTGATAGAATGGTAGTCAGCAAATGGCATGACTCCATGGATCATTACAAGTTTGAAAAATGCTAAATACATGGAAAAGGGCTACATTGAGATACAATGATCACTATTCTCCCTATCAACTTTGAACTCCACTGTGTCCGAAACTTCAGTCAAGGATGAGTGAATAAGAATCTTTGATGGGTAATTCTTCTGAGGGATAGAATCTGAAATCCTTGGTTGCTACAAGCGATTCAGTCTGTCGACGCAGTAACTTGCCATGATCCCTAACTTTTGCCTAGATTGCCCTTTCGGGTTTTCAATCTACCGGGATAATTATTTCTGTTTATGTCTCTAATTTTTGCCTGGACCGCCCTTTCGGGTTTTCAATCCACCGAGACGCTCATTTTTGCCTAAGCCGCCCTTTCGGGTTTTCAACTTAGCGAGCTGTTCTTTTATTATTTTTTTTAGGCGAAGTATTTCTTGACTGCATCCGCATTCACAGGATGAGTGATCTCCTCACCATCCATAGTTGCAAGAATTAATGAACCGCCAGAGAAGGCTTTCTTAACAACATATGGGCCATCATAGTTCGGAGTCCACTTGCCCCGAGAATCTTTAAGGAAAGACTGAATCTTTTTGAGCACGAGGTCGCCTTCTCTGAATACACGAGGTTTGACCTTCTTGTCAAAAGCTTTCTTCATTCTTTGCTGGTACAACCGACCATGACACAAAGCTGTTATTCTCTTTTCTTCAATCAAATTCAACTGATCAAATCTACTCTGACACCATTCAGCCTCAGTCAACTTGGCTTCCATCAGAACTCTCATTGATGGGATCTCAACTTCGACGGGGAGCACTGCTTCTGTACCATAAACAAGCGAGAAAGGGGTTGCCCCTGTTGAAGTGTGGACAGATGTACGATATCCATGCAAAGCAAAAGGGAGCATTCCATGCCAGTCTTTGTACGTCACAACCATCTTCTGAATGATCTTCTTAATGTTTTTGTTCGCAGCTTCAACAGCCCCATTCATCTTCGGTCTATAAGGAGAGGAATTATGGTGTTGAATCTTGAATCTTCACAAAGCTCTTTCATTATCTTATTATTCAAGTTCGAACCATTATCAGTAATGATTCTATTCGGAACACCATATCTGCAGATAATATTATTCTTGATAAACCGAACCCCGACTTGCTTGGTCACATTAACATACGATGCTGCTTCCACCCACTTGGTGAAGTAGTCAATTGCCACAAGAATAAAACGATGTCCATTTGAAGCCTTGGGTTCAATCATACCAATCATATCAATTCCCCACATAGAGAAAGGCCATGGGGAAGAAATCACATTGAGATAAGCTGGTGGCACATGAATCTTATCAGCATACACTTGACACTTATGGCACTTTTTCACATACTTGCAACAATCAGATTCCATTGTCAGCCAATAGTAACCTGCTCTCAACATCTTTTTAGCCATTGCATGCCCATTAGCATGAGTGCCAAAAGATCCTTCATGAATTTCTTTCATCAACATGTCTGCTTCGTGTCTATCCACGCATCTGAGCAAGACCATGTCAAAATTTCTCTTATAAAGCACATTTCCATTTAGGAAGAAATTGCCTGCCAATCTCCTCAAAGTCCTCTTATCTTTATCAGATGCCCCAAGCGGGTATTCTTGATTCTGGAGGAAACATTTAATATCATGGTACCAAGGCTTGTCATCATGGACCTCTTCAACTGCAAACACATGAGCTGGTCTTTCAAGACGCATCACACTGATCATGGGAACATCATTCCACTGGTGCACTTTTATCATAGAAGCTATGGTTGCTAAAGCATCTGCCATCTGATTCTCATCACGAGGAACATAATGAAACTCAACTTTAGTGAAGAAAGTTGATATCTTCCTAGCATAATCTCTGTAGGGGATCAAGTGGGGTTGATGAGTTACCCACGTACCCTGAATCTGATTAATTACCAAGGCAGAATCTCCATACACATCAAGATGCTTAATCCTCAGATCAATAGCTTCCTCAAGACCCATAATGCAGGCTTCGTACTCAGCTTCATTATTGGTACAAGGAAAAGTCAACCTTGCGGCAAAAGGAATATGTGAACCATGGGGAGTAATGATCATTGCCCCAATTCCTCTTCCGCGTGCATTCACGGCACCATCAAACTAAACCCCATCGAGATCCAGGCTCCAGCCCTTCCTCAATCAAAGGTTCGTCACAATCTTTCACTTTCAAAAACATCACATCTTCATCTGGAAAGTCAAACTTGATAGGTTGGTAATCATCGATTGGTTGATGTGCCAAATAGTCAGCCAAGATACTACCTTTTATAGCTTTTTGAGCTCGGTACTCGATATCATATTCTGACAATAACATTTGCCAAGGAGCAATCCTCCCAGTCAAAGCAGGCTTTTCAAAGATATACTTGATTGGATCCATTTTAGAGATCAACCAAGTCGTATGATTCAGCATATACTGGCGAAGACGCTTTGTAGCCCAAGCTAAGGCACAACAAGTTTTTTCAAGTATGGAATACCGAGACTCACAATCAGTGAATTTCTTACTCAAGTAGTAAATTGCATATTCTTTTCTTCCAGATTCATCTTGCTGACCAAGCACACAACCCATGGAATCTTCCAACACAGTCAAATACATGATCATCGGTCTACCTTCCACCAGAGGAGACAAAATAGGAGGTTCAAGCAGATATTCTTTAATACTTTCGAACGCCTTCTGACAATCATCTGTCCAGACACAACCTTTATCTTTCCGAAGCAACTTGAAGATTGGAGCATATGTGGCAGTCATGTGAGAGATAAACCTCGAAATATAATTCAAACGGCCCAAGAATCCTCTCACTTGCTTTTCGGTTCTTGGAGCAGGCATTTCCTGAATAGCTTTTACTTTATCAGGATCAACTTCAATGCCTCTTTGGCTGACAATGAAACCTAACAACTTTCCAGAACGTACACCAAACGTGCACTTGTTCGGATTCAAACGAAGCTTATACTTCCTTAATCTCTGAAACAACTTCAGCAAATGTTCAACATGATCCTCTTTAGTCTTCGACTTAGCGATCATATCATCAACATATACTTCGATTTCTTTGTGCATCATATCATGGAAAAGTGTAGTCATAGCTCTTTGGTACGTCGCACCAGCATTCTTCAATCCAAAGGGCATCACTCTGTAACAGAATGTTCCCCATGGTGTAATAAATGTGGTTTTTTCCATGTCCTCAGGTGCCATCTTTATTTGATTATAACCAGAAAATCCGTCCATAAAAGAGAACACATCAAACTTAGCCGTATTATCTACCAATATATCAATGTGTGGCAATGGAAAATCATCTTTCGGACTGGCTTTGTTCAAATCTCTGTAATCAACGCACATTCGGACTTTTCCGTCTTTCTTCGGAACAGGAACGATATTGGCCACCCATTCAGGATAAGTTGACGTCACAAGAAAACCTGCATCAATCTGCTTTTGAACCTCCTCTTTAATTTTTACTGCCATGTCTGGATGAGTTCTTCTCAGCTTTTGCTTTACAGGTGGACATTCAGGCTTCAACGGCAATCTATGCTCCACAATATCAGTATCAAGACCTGGCATGTCTTAATAAGACCAAGCGAATACATCAACATACTCTCTGAGAAGATCTACAATCCTCTTCTTAACATCAGGACCAAGCAATGCTCCAACTTTGACTTCTTTCTTTTCATCTTCAGAACCCAAGTTGACCATCTCTATAGACTCTCCATGAGGCTGAATAATCTTCTCCTCGTGCTCAAGCAACCGAGAAATTTCATCAGGAATCTCTTCAACATCCTCTTCCTCAGCTTCAAACACAGGGAATTCAAAGTTGGGAGAGGGCATAGGATCATTGTTTTCAATGGGTTTATCAATCAATCTGCACAATGATTTTTTTTTTTTATTTTAGAGCATGAACAAAAGTGCAAACAATATGCAGATAAACAATCATTATTATTTTTGGGTTTTTTATGTTACCATTTTTCAGAATAAAGCAAAAAGGAAAAACACATATGGAAATAACAAAATAACATTTTATTGATGATGATAAAATTTTGAAACAAAGCCCGACAAACATCACTTTCACCTTGGGCAGAGTGAAAGGATTTTTGAAAGAAAATAAAAACAAATTACTTTGAAGAATGAACGATAAAAGGAATATAACAGCAATCCAATTCTGGCAAATCTTTCCATGCGTAACAAAGTCAGGCATTTCTTCGTCTTCATCATCTTCAATGATGGCAGCAGCGGAATGATCGTTGATAAATCCAGCACTTCGGAAACCTTCTTGAATAGTCTTTGGGTCATTAAGAATTACACCTGGTGCAAAGCCGATACCAAAACCTTCCTTGTTGTCGACAGCATCAATAACTCGCCCCCAACCATCAGACTGACCAGCTTCCAACACTCGCAAAGCATCTTTGAAAGAAGACTGGGCATGGCATTCTTCTTAGCAGCATTATCCACAACAGAAAGAGCTTGAAACGACGTTCCCACCTCTTCCTCAGCATCAATATAGGAGAAAGAAGACATATTTCTCACAAGCATTGCCCTTTCACCTTCAATGGTCACCAATTTCCCCTCTTTCACAAATTTCAACTTCTGATGAAGAGTGGATGTCACAGCTCCTGCCTCGTGGATCCAGGGTCTTCCGAGGAGACAACTGTATGCGGGACGTATATCCATTACTTGAAAAGTAATCTTGAATAGAAACGGTCCAATAAGAATAGGAAGATCCACTTCACCAATCACTGTCTTCTTCGACCCATCAAATGCTTTTACAATAATCCCACTGTGTCTCATGGGAGCACCTTGAAATGCAAGCTTTGACAAAGTCGATTTTGGCATCACATTCAGAGACGTTCTGGTATCAACTAGCACCTTGGACATAGCATCTTCTTGACAATTCACCGAAATGTGCAAAGCCAAGTTATGATTTCTTCCTTCTTCAGGAAAATCGTCATCACAGAAGCTCAAATTGTTGCATGACATGATATTAGCCACAATGCTATCAAATTGATCAACAGTCACATCATGGTCAACATAAGCTTGATCAAGAATCTTCTGCAAAGACTGCCTATGAGCCTCAGAGCTCATCAAGAGTGATAAAACCGATATCTTCGATGGAGTCTGCAACAACTGCTCAGTAATGTTGTACTCACTCTTCTTTATCAATTTTAGCACCTCATCTTCACTATTACCAGATTGGCCTGATTGGGCAACATCATCCATAATCTGCTTACTCACACTTGTATCTTCAACTCTCTTCGGAGGATCTGAAGCATACACTCTACCACTTCGGGTAACCTTCGTCACATCAGCAATGCTAACCACAAACTTTGGAATAGGAATAGGAACTTCCCTACCATTCTCTATCATCGTAGCATTATACCGGTACAGAACAACTTTATCAGACTCATATGGCATTGGACCAGGCACATTAATCACCAATGGAGTAACAGCAGTTTTGCGACTATCAAAAGAAATAACCACCCTCTCAGGAGCAACTCTCTCAGGAAGATTGAACTGAGGCATAATGACATTCACTTCATTTTCATATTCATCTCTTTACGCTGTCACTTCAATCAATTTATCATCCATCATCTTTTGAATATCTCTTTTAACAATCACGCAACCACGAGGATTCACCGAGCAAATACAACATCCAGCATAATCGTGATCAATATCGTGATATTCACTTAAGAAAGCATGCATTTCAACCAAAGACCTTCGAATATGATGGACCTCATAGATTTTGAACAAACCAGGACAACCATCAACTATATTCACAGACGCATTACCATGCTTCGGCAACGGATTTTTCTGCACATTTGGATTAACATCATTAAAATACAGAACATTGTTCCTCATCAATTTCTGTACTTCAAACTTCAATGGATAACAATTCTCAACATCGTGCCCCGGGGCACCTTGATGAAAAGCACAACGAGCCTCTGGCTTATACCACCACGGAATAGTCTCTGGAACTAGAGGTGGAGGACGGGTTTGCACAAGATTCTTTGCAATCAAAGATGGAAGCAAGTCTGCGTACGACATCGGAATAGGATCAAAACTCGGCTTAGCCCGAACTTGTTGATTACCACCTTGTTGCACAGAAGGTTGCTGATAACGAGGTTGGTACTTTGGAACTGCTGGCACAGTGGGAGCCACATTAATCATCGGTGTTACGGAAGCTACATGCTATGAATGATGATTCCCACGACCGTGAGGTCTTCTATAACTTTCATGGGATACTGCATTAGTCTCATTTTCTTTCTTTTTCCCAAAGTTGAACCTTCTAGAGCTTGAACCATTACTATTTTCTTGACTCAACCGTCCCTCACGGACACCTTCTTCTAAACGCATCCCCATACTCACCATTTCAGTGAAATCAGAAGGAGCACTTGCTATCATCCTCTCATAATAAAAAGACCCTAAAGTCTTCAAGAATATCTTTGTCATTTCTTTTTCTTCCAACGGAGGAACAATCTGGGCTGCCAGCTCGCGCCATCTTTGCGCATATTCTTTAAAAGTCTCTTTGTCCTTCTGGGACATAGCACGAAGCTGATCTCTATCTGGCGCCATATCAACGTTGTACTTGTACTGCCTCACAAAAGCTTCTCCCAAATCATTGAAGATCTTGATTTGGCTATTATCCAGACTCATATACCACCTCATGGGTGCACCGGTCAAACTATCCTGGAAATAGTGAATCAACAGCTTATCATTATCAGTTTGAGCAGACATCTTTCTGGCATACATAGTCAGATGACTCAACGGACAAGTGTTGCCTTTGTACTTCTCAAACTCAGGCAATTTGAATTTGTAAGGAACTTTAACATTAGGGACCAGACAAAGATCATAGGCATCTTTTCCAAAAAAATCCTTATGCTTCAAGGCTCTCATCTCCCTCTGGATCTCAATAAAGCGTCCCTGGAAGTCATCAAGTCTTTCAGCCACTCCAGCACCTTCATTGGGCTCAGCATGGTAAATCATTTCATCATGGTGCGGAATAGTGTTCACCACAGGCGGTGCAGTAGTCACAACTAGAGGAAGAGTAGTCCACACTGGTGGTGGGAGAGTATTAAATGCAGTAGTCTCAGGATGATGAGGAGGACGATAACCAGCAGGAATAAAATCAACTGGCATTCCCCAGGGTGTGCTAGCAGGCATACGATAGCGAGGAGAAATTACAGTCTCAACAACAGGAATTGATGCGGTAACAACCTCAGAGATGACAGTATTCTGAATAGGAGAATTAGGCGGTGGCTGATTCTGAGCAGCCACCAAGCTTTCCATCATAGCAGAAACTCTTTCCAAGCTTTCCCTAAGATAAGTAACCTCTTCGCGCAACTCGCGATTCTCTTGTTGTAAAGTTTCCATCACTCTTCTCCGATTAGCTCGAGTATCAAAACGGTGAGTCAGCTTGACAGGAGAACTGAATGAAGACCAAGAAACAACATAAGATCCCTGGAGAACACTCAAAAAGCAAGACAAAATGCGGATATGATGCATGGTATGCGTATGCAAATGCAAAGATTTCAAAGGATTATAAGATAACTTGCAATATTTATAAAGAGACATTTTTGAAATACTTAAAAAAACTCATTCTCATTAAGATCAAAGTGAGGATTACAAGTGAAGTACAAACATCAATAATCCTAATACATGAGAGAAAGAGAGTAAACTAGGCCTAGGGAATCATATCCGAAGAAGTTCCGAATCCTGACTGATACTTCATGCGAATCCTTTTGATCTCATTCTTGTACCGATCTTCCATATCTTCCTTATCTTTCACCAACTTGTCGACAATGGCCTTCCAAGCACCGGAAGTAGGAGGAATAGTAGATGGAGTACTAGAGGAAAATAAATCCTCTCTCGGCCTCTTCGTGACGTGCCGCTCAAGTAGCTCAATAAGATCATCCTTCTCCTTCAGCTGCTCCTGCATCGTAGTCTTCTCAAGTAGCCATTCTTCTTTCTCTTTCTTCATCTTGTCTAACTCTTCTTGAAGAGCCACCTTCTCATCAACGGGAGGTAGAAAAGCAGACAATGGCAATATGGGAAACAAAGGCTCCTCAGGTGGATAAGGCATCTTGAGCTTGGAAGCCCTAGATCGAACCCACTGGATATAACATTCGGAAGGAGGAATGTGTTGTCTTCCCAATTGACCTTTCTCTTTCCGGTGAACAACATGCCAAGAATGAGCAATCCTTTTCTTCATTTCCACATGATCAACACCATTAAGAAAGAAGAAACGGGATAAGGAAAGATTGTTTGGAATGTCCTTCAAACAATAACCGAACTTTCGTCTAGCCAAAATGGGGTTGTAGCTAATTCCCCCACGAGTACCAAGAAGAGGTACATTAGGAAATTCTCCACAACTATCAATAAGAACTCCAGTGTCATAATGAGAATTATACCATGTCATGTCCTTATGAGAAAGTGACATCAACCTTTGAGACCATCTTCGATTCTCTCTATTGTCCTTAAAAACATCCGACTTTGGTAGGTGCGAAATAAACCACCTATAAAGAAGAGGCGCACAACATACAATCTCTCCGTCACCTTTGGAGGTCCTATAGTGAAAAGCATGATACATATCTCCAAGCAAAGTAGGCACTGGGTTCTTCTTCAAGAAGATCTGAATAGAATTCTCATCCACAATACCATCTAAGTTCGGAAACAAGACAATCCCATAAATAAGCAAAGCAAGAATAGCCTCAAATGCATCCTTATGACCCAAAGTAAGTGAAGTAGAAGCCTTTCCCATCAAGAACTTAGCATTAATACCACGAACACTCCCCTTTGGAAGAAACTTCCCATTAAGATCGGATTCCTTAAGAAACAGTGCTTTGGCGATGACCTTGATAGTAAGCTCCTTCTCTAAACCATTGAAAAGAAACTCCTTGTCCAGAATAGGCAAACCTAACCAATGAGAATACTCCTCCAAAGTCGGCACAAGCTGATAATCTGGAAAAGTGAAACAATGATGCAACAGATCATAGAACTGAGCTAAGGTAGGGAGAATCCCCTCAGGAACAACAATATCCAACATATACAAAAGCTTCCCATGACATCTCCGGAACTCTTGGGTATCAACAACCAAAGCTCCTAGCTTTCTCAACTCTACTACATTAGGATTCTTGAAGGTGTACTTCTTTGTGTTCCTCCTTTCAAAAGTCAAAGCCATGGACATCTGAAATTTTGCAACAGTCCCTTATAAGTCCTTTGAAATCTTACAACACAATGCTCATGAATGTATGATGGCATGTATGCAACAAACACAAACAAGATCACACAAGGCACACGGGCTTAGAATCCGAGTCACGAGTATGAAGTCAAGGTAACAGAACACCAACCCACACAGGTAAGTACTAAGGTTTTGTCTTCGTTGTACCTGCAGAAAACCAAAAGGGTGCTAACAGAGGTGCCCGGAATTAACAGCCATCTTTAGAATATCACCGGTATGATGGATTACTCCCCAACCGATAACATTCTTAAAATAGACCACGTCCGAGTGTAGTATCGCGTGACAACCGCCTTAGGTTTACACCCAGACAATTTCCGCACTACGTTCCTAAATTGGCTTAGATGGGTTAAGGGTTCTAAGGTCCTCAGTATGATCAGCTCAAGGTCGGAAAATAATGCCACGTATGATTACTCATCATGACATTGATAGTCCAAGAGAGCCTAACCGAGTGGAGATTATCAAATTGATATTGCTTTGGACTACTCTATCGCATATCGCTTCGAATATCGCCGTCCTATCATAAGTTCATCTCAGATCCGGGTTAGAATCTATCTCACACAGAGGATCACCAAAACCGAAACAGAACAACCAAATAACAAACAAGTCAAACCAAAGCAGTAAATAAATCAAAGTAGGCTGAATCCACTTAGAGATTAGTCCCTAGCAGAGTCGCCACTTTTCTGTAGCGGTAAAATCGTGAGTGTAAGCTATTGATTAACTTAACTCGATGTACACAGAGTCGCCACCGCGCTTTTGTTTATTTCCAAAAGGAAAAAGGTAAAAGAACGAATAAAAACCTAGGAATCTAAAAGCAAAAGCTAAAAGAAACAAACAGAGAATGGGTAAGGGGATTGGTTACGAACCGGGAAGGTTTTAGGCACCCGACTCGTCCGTGGTACTCCACGGGAGCCCTTTGAAATATTTATTGCTTTTTGGTTTGAAATTGGTTTGCTTGAAAATGATTGAAGAGATGAGGAGAAGAATGTTTTTTAATGATTTTGTGTTTGATGAGGTTTTAACGCCTCATGCCTACGTACCCACAAAGTGCAATGTGAGATCAAAACCTCGTAGTTCGTGGTACAAAATTTGAAAAGAAACAATGAGTTGAATTGATTTTAAAATGTAGAGATAAGTCGTCATCCTTTAGCGAATAATTCCGCTAGAAAAGATGAATCATATCTAAACATGTGAAAAGAAAAGGTGCACAAAGGCACAAAAGCAATTGAGTGAGTTTTGAATTTTTTAAAGTATGTAAGAGAATGATTTTTGATATATTTACATGGATTAACATTTATTAAGAAAATAAAGTGAAAAGATTAAAATCAACTTGACCTAAGTCAAGGTTTGATTGCGAAAGCATTTGAAGTTTGAAAACAAAGAAAATTTTTGAAATAGGGAGAAGTTTTGAAAATTTAAGAATGGGGAGGAGATGAAGGGACTAATCCTAATACTTGAATTAAAAGTTAAGAGAAGAAGCGATCAAACCAAATTTGCACATTTCTTCAAAGTGACCGGAATTCCATCTTCAAAGACTAATGAAATAACTTGAGGCCAAAGTTTCCAATCCATCACAACTTGAGCAAAGGGAGATCCTAAAATCTAAGTCCATACTCCAAAGCTAGGGATAGTAACTATAGTCCGAAATTAAAGTCACCAATCTTTTAAGTGTTTAATCCTTTATTAGTGTTTTGGTATCCAAATGGAGAAAATAAAAATCACAAGCAACAATATAAACATAAACAAATGATAATATGATATAATATGATAAAGCATAATAAAGAGATAAGGATCAAGAAATTAAAATAAAAGGATAAGGTGCGAGAGATTAAATTTAAACGGATTATTATATTCACAATATTATAATATTACAAATATAAAGTGGTATGATGAACTTAATCAAGCACAACCACGAAAATAAAAATAAAAAAAAGATCGAGGCAACCGGATCCAAGTGGATCTCATTCCGAATCGGGGCAACTTTAGGTCTATGTTAAGCAATCGCCGAGTAATTTACGAAGTAATTACCCTACAAATGAGGCCGGCCACCACTAATTAAAGTGGAAAATATTCGTGTTAATACATGTTAGAGAAACGATATTATGGATCGTTCTCCGAAAAACATGCCACACTAAAAGAAAAAGGATGGTCTAATCTTAATCGAGATTTTCATTGATTTTATCGAAAGCAACCTATCACGATCTCAAAGTATGGAGAATGATCCAAATGATCATTCGTCCATAGATTTGAAATAATGAAGATTAAACTTATCGGGAATCAACAATCACAAATCGAAGATTGTCATCGACCAAAAGAAAAAAAAGATGAAGAACAATGGATCTAAAATCAATCCATAAAAGAATTAAAATAATCCAAATCTTTTTTTCTTAAAATCTATTTCTAAAATATTTCCAAACTACTTTTAATAAATCTTTTTCTAAAATATCCTTTCAAAAAACTTTTCTAAAATATTTCATAAAAATCTTTTTTCTAAAAATATATTCTAAACAAATCTTATATTAAAAATAAACTAAAAAAAATCAAAATTAAAAAAAATCTAAAGCAAAATAAAATAAGAATGGACAAGGGAGGGGAAAGCATGAATCCGCGGGTTGGGGAGGTACTGGATCAACAAAACCAAAGAAACGGCCTCAGGCCCAACTCCATATATCAGTCTTTTAATTAAAATTAAACAAAATAAAAATAGGAAAAATGAAAAAAAAACTGAAGTAATTAAATCCTCTTCTTCTTCATGAACACGGTGGAGACAAGATGTAAACAGGGCACAAAATCGATGAACACGGCGGCCATAGCTCAAGGCTCACCTTCAAGAAATTAAACAACACAAATCAACCGAACGCTTCCTCTCCTTCTCAATCGCGAATTCCCTTCTTCTTCTTTTCGTATTTCGTTCCTCTTCTTCTTTAAGGTCTCAATTTGTGATGTATTGATGGTTAATTGAGAGAATAATTAAGAAATTTGAGAGAGGATTTCGGATTGAGTTTTGATGGATTTGGACAGGGCTTTTGGAGGGCTATTCAAGCTTGGAAAAAATGAAGAGAAATGGGGTTAATTTATAGAAAGGGAAGAGCTGAAATTATGTTGCCGTTTTGAAGATTAGGATGCGTTTTGATTGCTCACGAGAAGGGCGTGTGTGAGCTGATTGCATTTTTTTGATTTTTTGATGTTGCGTTTTGCTTTTGTAATTGCTGCGTTTTTCTTTTGAATGTTGCTGGCTTTTTGCGTTTTTGATTTTGTTTGAAAGTTGCTGATTTCGTGCGGGAAGCGTGACTCGTGTGCGTGTGAATTTTGAGGCTTGCGGGATGACATCTTGGCTGAGGCTTACAGCGTGAAGTGTTGTTTGTTATTTGCTTGTAGCTGTACGGATTTCGAAGCTGAAGTTGGAAGACTAGGCGCGTGAAATGCTTGTTGGTGTTAGCTGAAGTGAGAAGCTGCTGGTGAGGCTGCGGCGCAAATTGTTTTTGTTGTTTCGGCTGGGTGTAAGGCTAAAATGAGGCCTTTGTTGGAACTGATGGGCGAGGCTTGTGCAGGTTGGGCAAAAGGCTTGAGGCTTTTGGCTTTGGATAAGTGCTGCTCGTGAGGCTTTCGTGCGTGCGGAGAAGCTTGTGGCTTTTTGCTTTGGAAAGTGAAGCTGGGATGTGGCTGTTATTTTGTTGTTGATGCGGCTGGACTTTATGATGGCTTGTGGCTTCACAAACAAAAGCAAATTGGGTTGAAGGTGTGGTGGGGTCAGCTTGTGGAGCATAAGGCTGGAAAGTGTGTACGTGAATGATGTGCATGAGAGGCTTTTTGGGAAAAAAGAAACAACTAAAATAAAATAAAAAAACTTGGTCAATGTTTTTATTAATAATTTCTTTTATTTATTTGATAATTGAATTCTAAAAATATATGGGCTAAAAAAAATTAAGTGGGCTTAATGACAAAAAAAATGGTTCTATTATTTTTTGGTGATTTGGATATGGATTAGAATAAAAAAAATGGATAGAAGAATTTCTAAAAGGCTAATGAAAAATGGAGAGAATCGAATAAAATGGATAAAAGTCGAAATATGATTTTTAAAAAAAATGGTAATGAATATAAATTGATTGAAATGGATAAAATAAAAAAAATATTGAATACTAATTGGATAATTGGAAATGGTTGAGAACAATGGGGATTTGGATAATCGAATAATCGAGAAAAAGAAAGGAAAAATGGTTATTGGATAAAAGAAAATGGATAATCGAACTAAAGAAAAAAATGGATGATGATGATTTTTTTTAGGTTTCACAACCAACTCCCGATTTCTCTTTCACAAGCCTTTGATAAAAATGAACACAGCCAACACAGACCCACTGGATATTTAACAACTTAAGCTAACTGTCATCTGAAAAAATGCCTGATTATTTGAATCCATTACTGAGGAAAGTAAATCCTCAGATGAACTGCTGATAAACTGATGAACAAACCAAACTTCGCACAAAACACTGTCTGATAATGGATGACTTTCACACTCAACTCCAACTTGAACTTTGAAAACGCATCACCTGAGAAATGAACCATTGGCACACACAACTTGCAGTCGACACAATTTTCCAATAGTTTGACCAATATTAGGTCAAACATCCATTTGAATCGAATTGTGACTGAACAAACGCATCTGAATGAAGTTACTGTCTTATCTTCGCAAACCTGCA
Organism: Lathyrus aphaca; assembly: GCA_963966055.1. Taxonomy (NCBI): domain Eukaryota; kingdom Viridiplantae; phylum Streptophyta; class Magnoliopsida; order Fabales; family Fabaceae; genus Lathyrus; species Lathyrus aphaca. Next base: position 209,336,774 of record OZ014519.1, read on the forward strand.
ACACAGAGAAGAAGAAGAAGAACATTGCAGCATATTTTTTTTGGTATTTTGGTTAGTGATCAGTAAATATAAACAAATATAAAGAAGTAAAAATAATGGTGATCCCCTGCGAAGCATAGACCCTCATCTGAGGAGAAACTCGAAAGCCAGTGCGATCTTGTTTGTATGCAAAATGCAGATGAAATGCAAAGAAATATTAGGGCAAAAATTAGGGTGTTACACCCCTATTCAAGCATGAGTTAGCTGTGTAGGATGTAAGCGTCATACTTAATAGAAAAACAAGATAACTTGTGGTTGAATACCAAAGACAGTCCAAAATTTGCACTCACTGGGGAGAAGATGAACAGGGATATAAATTGTAAAAGAAAGTATAGCATGGTTATCAAATGCGGGCGATGGAGGATGACCATCGAGCAGAGGAAGACTGCTGGGGATAAAGCAATGACGGGGACGGCCGACATGCTGGGGAAATAAAGAGATCATGATGGGGACGACCATCAAGCAAAGTAACAAGGTTCTCTGGGGATAAATGCAATGATGGGGACGGCCATCAGGTTTGCAAGGTAAGGTAAACAGCGATGGGGATGACCATCGGTTAAAAGAATAAATGAAATAATGATGAGGGACGGTCATCAAAGGTGAAGGACGATCACCTAGCAGGGGACGACTGCTCTTTATCACGACATAGGACGAATGTCGGATAGAAAAGGGTCGACGATAGAGACGGCCATCAGATAAGCATGATGAAGGACGATCATCAAGAGTTGAAGGACGATCACCTAGCAGGGTACGGCTGCTCTCGGGGTTTATCATGACATATGACGAATGCCGAATAATAGGATCAACGATGGGGACGGCCATCGGATAAAGTGATGAAGGACGATCATCAAAAGGTGAAGGACGATCACCTAGCAGGGGACGGCTGCTAAAAATATCACGACATATTACGAATTCCGGATAGAAAAGGGTTCCAATAATGGAGATTCCGCTGGGGAAAGGACGAGGGACGGTCATCCAAAGGTTAAGGACGATCACCTGGCAGGGTACGGCTGCCGAAAGTATCACGACATAGGACGCATGTAGGATAGAAAAAGTCGTTCTGTTGGGGAGATGGTAAACATGGACGAGTGTTTACGCTTTCCGAAGTAAAAGGTATAAGTGTTTGACGTTGTGTATAGATTAAAGATGCGGACGAGCATCCTTAAGACCATGATACGGACGAGTATCGGTAGAAACAAACGCTGATGCATGTTCAGAGATGATGGTACGGACGAGTACCAACTGGTTAACAAAGAACACGGACAAGTGTTGAATCTGTGGGGAATGATATATATATATATATATATATATATATATATATATATACAAGATACGGACGAGTATCTGTATGAGTATGAACAAGTAAAGACGAGTGTTCAACTTGCTGGGGAACAGTGTGACACGGACGAGTGTCAGAAGAGAAAATGTATAAGTTACGAACTTATAAGTGTAAAAGATATTCTGGCGACCTGTGGGGATAGGATGACACGGACGGGTGTCAATGAGAGTATATTATAAACAAGGGTTTGGTTCGCAACAAGTGTTTGGTCAACCATGCTGGGGAGTGATGACACGGACGGGTGTCAAGAGAGTGTATATGTATTTGTATTCAAAGAGGATGTTTTGGCTTATATCTGCAGGGGATGATATGACACAGACGAGTGTCGAAAGAAGGTATATGAACATGTATCGATGTTGGAGAGTGCAAATGGGATGCTTTGGATTTCTGCGGGGAGATTGAGATGTGAGTCTTTATATATATTGCTGATGAAATACTACCGGTATTTATAGGTGATTGGTTCGAACCTGACTTGTGATCATGCAAATGTTTGATTTTTGCCGTAATGCTCCGTATTAGACGGAATGCTACGCTCTGTGGGGGAAAATGATGCAAATGCTATGATTATGCAAAGAGGAACCGATCTGGGATTCAGATCCCGCTGCCGTGAAGATCTCTGGCTGATCTGCTTGGAAGTATATCCCAGCTGGGGATGAGATCATTGGTAGATCTGATGAAACATATGGTTCTGCTTGGGGAACTAGATCACTGATAGATCAATTCGGTAAGGAGATAACCCAGCTGGGGATGAAGAAGCTTATGTCACTTTGTTGTGAGAATTTCAGGCATTGATCTTCTAGGGAGAGGCTGGAACTCTGTGGGGAGATGGTTCCCTGGTCTTTGAGAGAACTGGTACTCTGTTTGGGAGATGAAAGATCACTGAAATATCTTCCAAGAATTTTCTGTGGGGATCCCGGCTGGGGATGAGGATGCTTTGACAACTCTGTTGGGAGGAAGCATTTCAGACGCTGCTTGGAGAAGATGTGTTGGGGAAGTGATGCCTGGCATGCCCCATGTTCAAATACTTGCAACCTGTTAAGACAAAGAAACACACAAGTGTCCCGAGGTATCCCTTATCGGAATCCGTCATAGGAGTTAGATATTCCTGAAAGTAACATTATTTCCCACAAGCATTTATTAAGAATGGCACATCTTGCTTTATGCAAATATTATATCATGGATATTGGACATTTCGCAAACGAAACAAAAATGTACAAGACGAGGTGTGACTGAAAACTCTGATTTTATTAATCTGGGTGCCCTGAATTGGCAAAATATAGTCAAAGAAACACATCTCCTGGGATGAGGAGATTGTTATAAATTGAAAAAAGTAAAGGTGTTGGCTATGTTGACAACGCTTCGGTGAGCTTCCTTTGCTATGACCTGTATGACCTTGACGTTCTTCTCATCTTGCTTTCTGAAGAAGGTTGATTCTGACCGATGCTTTATCCTTTCGAAGCTTGCCGTGTTGTAAGTGATACAGACGAATTCAGAATGCAGTTGTTCGCTTATTCCCTAATTTTGCGTGGATCGCCCTTTCGGGTTTTCAATCCACCGGGATACCCATTTTTTGACTGAGCTGTCTAATGCGGCTTTTCAACTCAGCGGGTGTACACATTTTTTTTTATTTTCCCTTATTTTTGCCCGAGTCTTTTTATTCTGTTTTTGACTCTCCGGGATGCCCTATTTTTGCTTGGACTTACATTCTGTTTTTATGTCCAGCGGGTCATTTATGCGAAGTATTTTTTAACTGCATCTGAATTCACAGGGGATAAGAAATCTTCACCATTCATAGTAGTGAGCATCAGTGCTCCACCAGAGAAAACCTTCTTTACTATGAACGGACCATCGTAGTTCGGAGTCCATTTGCCCCTGTGGTCTGTATGAGGAGGAAGGAGTCTTTTCAGCACAAGATCTCCTACTTGGTATTCCTGAAGCCTGACTTTCTGATCGAAGGCTTTCTTCATCCTTTTCTGATATAGCTGCCCGTGACAGATCGCAACTAATCTCTTTTCTTCCATCAGATTCAATTGATTGTACCAAGAACAGACCCATTCTGCTTCATTCAGCCTTACATCCATCAGTACCCGTAAAGAGGGTAATTCAACTTCAACAGGCAGGACTACCTCCATACCATACACAAGCTGATACAGTGTTTCCCCAGTGGACATTTTGATTGAGGTTCGATACCCATGCAAGGAAAATGGTAACATTTCATGCCAGTCTTTGTAAGTAACCACCATCTTTTGCACAATCTTCTTGATGTTCTTATTAGCCGCCTCAACAACACCATTCATCTTTGGCCTGTAAGGAGAAGAGTTGTGATGTTGGATTTTAAAGTCCCGGCACAGTTTTGCCATCATTTTGTTATTCAAATTGGAACCATTATCAGTAATGATTCGCTCGGGTACTCCATATCGACAGATGATGTCTCTCTTCAGAAATCTGGCTACCACATTCCTGGTGACGTTTGCATATGAAGCTGCTTCAACCCATTTGGTGAAGTAATCAATGGCTACCAGGATGAATCTGTGTCCATTTGAAGCAGTTGGTTCGATCTTTCCAATCATGTCAATGCCCCACATGGCAAAGGGCCAAGGTGAAGACATTACGTTCAAAGGATTTGGAGGCACATGCATTTTATCTGCGTAGATCTGGCATTTATGACACTTTCTGGCATAGGCACAACCGTCTGCATCCATTGTGATCCAGTAGTAACCTGATCGTAATAATTTCTTTTCCATTGCATGTCCTCCAACATGGGTACCAATAGATCCTTCATGCACCTCGTGCATCAGCAAGTCTGCCTCTTTCTTATCAACACATCTGAGTAGCACCACGTCAAAGTTTCTCTTGTATAATGAACCATCAGTATTAAGGAAGAAAATACCGGGAAGCCTTCTCAATGTCTTCTTATCATTGAATGATGCCCCAGGTGGGTATGTCTGATCCTCTAAGAAGCATTTGATGTCGTGGAACCAAGCCTTGTCATTTTTAGTAATGTCCACGGAGAATATGTACGTTGGTCGGTCTAGTCTGGATACAGAAATCCGAGGCACAAAATTGGCAGTTTGAACCTTGATGATGGAGGAAATGGTAGCTAAAGCATCTGCGAACTGATTCTCGTCTCGAGGGATGTACTCAAGTTTTACTGTTGTGAAGAAAGTCAATAATCTCCTCGTGTAGTCACGGTATGGAATCAGATGCTCTTGGTGAGTGTACCATTTGTCGTTGGTCTGATTGATTACAAAAGCTGAATCTCTAAGTATAGTTAAAGTCTTGATCCTGAGGTCAATGGCTTCCTCAAGACCCATGATACGGGCTTCATATTCAGCTTCGTTGTTAGTGCATGCAAAGGTGAGTTTTGCCGAGAAAGGAATATGAACTCCCTTAGGTGTAATGAGCATTGCACCAACTCCACGACAATTCATATTGACAGCCCCATCAAACAACATTGTCCATTCTTCTTCTGGGTCAGGCCCTTCAGTGTGAACAGGCTCTTCATGTTATTTTGCTTTCAGAAACATGATGTCTTCATCAGGGAAGTCAAATCTCATTGGTTGGTAATCATCGATGGGTTGCTCAGCCAGATAGTCAGACAGTACACTACCCTTGATGGCCTTTTGAGAAGTGTACTGAATGTCATACTCTGTCAGAATCATTTGCCATCTTGAAACCCTTCCGGTAAGTGCTGGCTTCTCAAATATGTACTTGACTGGATCCATCTTTGAGATCAATAAATTAGTGTGAGTCAACATATACTGTCTTAGTCGGCGAGCAGCCCACGCTAAAGCACAACAAGTTTTCTCGAGCAGTGAATAACGTTGTTCATAGTCGGTAAACGTTTTGCTTAGGTAGTATATTGCAATCTCTTTTCGACCAGACTCTTCATGCTGGCCCAACACACACCCCATTGATCCTTCTAATACTATCAGGTACATTATTAGAGGTCTTCCTTCAACTGGAGGCATAAGAATCAGAGGTTCTTGTAGGTACTCCTTGATTTTGTCAAAAGCCTTCTGACAATCTTCATTCCATCAGACCGTTTGTTCCTTTCTTAATAATTTGAACAGGGGCTCACAGGTTGTCGTAAGATGAGTTATGAACCTTGATATGTAGTTCAATCTACCTAGAAACCCCCGAACTTCTTTTTCAGTCCTAGGTGCAGGCATCTCCTGAATGGCTTTGACTTTGTCAGGATCAACTTCAATTCCTTTTTCACTTACAATGAATCCCAGCAGCTTAGCGGAACGTACCCCGAATGTGCATTTGTTGGGGTTTAACTTCAGCTGATACTTTCTCAGACGCTTGAACAACTTCAGCAGATTTACCAGATGGTCTTCTTCAGTGAGGGACTTGGCGATCATGTCATCCACATAGCATTCAATTTCTTTGTGGATCATGTCGTGGAATAATGTCACCATAGCCCGTTGATAGGTCGCACCGGCATTCTTCAATCCAAAAGGCATTACCATGTAACAGAATGTGGCCTAAGGTGTGATGAAGGTAGTTTTCTCCATGTCTTCGGGTGACATCCTGATCTGATTATACCCAGATAAACCATCCATGAAGGAAAACACCGAGAACTGAGTTGTGTTGTCGACTAATACATCAATGTGAGGTAAAGGGAAGTCATCCTTTGGGCTAGCTCTATTCAGATCCGATAATCCACACACATCTTTACTTTTCCATCCTTCTTAGGCACTGGTACAATATTAGCGACCCACGGCGGGTAACTAGTTACAACAAGGAAACCGGCGTCCCACTGTTTTTGTACTTCTTCTTTAATCTTCATGGCCATATCTGGACGAGTACAGTGTAGTTTCTGCTTCACTGGAGGACAGTCTTCTTTTAGAGGCAACTTGTGCATAACAATGTCAGTATCCAGACCAGGCATGTCTTGATAGGACCAAGCAAAGACGTCAACGTACTCTCGAAGCATGTCAATAAGCCGTTCCTTTACGAATCTTGCAGACCGGCCCCGATCTTCACTTCTTTCAAGTCTTCTGCGGTACCAAGATTAACTGTCTCAACCTCCTCCTAGTGAGGAGTAATCACTTTCTCTTCTTACCTCAACAACCTGGCTAACTCTTCATGTAACTCATAGTCTTCTTCAACCCCTTCATCGGCTTGATTAATCGGATTGTCGAAGTCATACAAGGTCATAGCAGTGCTGTTGTCGGTGCAATCTGGAGGATAATCTCTGGAAGGGTTGAGATTGGTTCGTTTTAGTGATCAGTTTTAGTCTTGTTTAGAAAAAGTGAAAATGAAGTTGGTTATTTTGAAAACATTTCCATTTTATTGTTTTGTACAAAAGTGAAAAATGAAAAGACAGTGAGCGAAAAAGAGACTCGTTTTCAAAAGATGTCCGATATTCATTGATAATCCATTTGCACAAAATTAAAATATGGCCCTATTACAAAATGAGTCCTGACACCTTGGGCAAGATGCAGGACTTGATGCATGCTAAAAAGACAGGAAATAATAATTACTCTGCAGGAGTAACCCTTATAATTTCCTGGGAAGACCAGTTAAGGACTTGGTTCCTAGGGATCCTTGGTCGTATCCAGTTCTCTAGGTTGCGGTCGCTTTCCTCCTCGTCTTCCAGACTATTCACAGCATCTGGGGTGAACATCCCCCCACTGACAAATTTGGGCTCCTTGGCAGCTTCTGATTGATATTGTCGGATTGGTCTGTACCTTCTTCAACAACCTTGGCTCATCGTCTCATGGATTTCACCATCCATCTCAATATACTTGTAAGTAGCCATATGGCTAACAAATATATCTTCCTCACCACAGATGGTGATAATCTGTCCTTCCCATTCATACTTCAGTTTCTGGTGAAGGGTCGACGTTACTGCGCCTGCGGCGTGAATCCAGGGTCGACCTAGCAAACAGCTGTAAGAAGGATGTATGTCCATCACATAGAAAATGGTCTTAAAGACCTGCGGACCGATTACCACTGGCAACTCCACCTCTCCCTGAACAGATCTTTTGGAGCCATCAAAAGCCCTGACCACAAGATTACTTGGCCAGAGAGCTATCCCATCATACTCTAGCTTGACAAGGGCTTTCTTGGGTAAGACATTGAGTAAGCACCCAGTGTCTACAAGGACATGAGATAAGACAGCTCCTTTGCACTCCAAGGTTATAAGCAAGGCTTTGTTGTGGAAATGTCCTTCTATTTTTAAATCAGCATCAGTGAAACCTAGCCCGTGGCTAGTATTGACATTTGATACTACTGTTTCCAGCTGATTTACAATGATCTCTTCTGGCACGTAGGCAGCGTGCAAAACTTTGAGAAGTGCATCCCGAAGGGCTTCGGAACACAACAACAGTGATAAGATTGAGATCTTTGAAGGAGTCTGGTGGAGCTGGTCCACAACTTTATAGTCACTTCTTTTAATAATTCTCATGAACTCATCCACATCTTGATCGAAGGATGATTTGTGAGTTTCTTTTGGCACAGATTCTTCCGGTATCACACTCTTCCCTTTGGCTTTGGCAACAGCCTCTGCCTCAGTGTTTGCTCTAGGGATTTGTGAAGCGAAGAGACGTCCGCTTCAGGTGAAGCCTTCACCTCTCCCAACATTATCCACTTGGGGAGTGAGAACTGGAGAATCAAGAAGGACTTTCTCTCCATTGCAGTATAGATCAGCATCATAATGCCATGGTATAGCACTGTCTTCGTCATATGGGATTGGCCCGGGCACCGTGATGGTGACTGGGCTTACTGCAGTTGTTGTTGGGACTACAATAGTCTGTGGATCATAAAATATTGTTACAGGACCTCTGGTGGATGTAGGTGAAGGTGAATTGAAGCTTTGTTGAGACTGTTGAGACTGTTGAAAGTTGTTGGAACTCGGGACCGTTGCCGGGTCATAATAGATTGTGACAGTGGAAACATCATTGTTGGTTGCTGAAGTTGTAGTAGCCGGTGCAAATGAATTGTTGTCTGTTGAAGTGACAGATGGAATGATTGTTGAAGTTGTAGCTGAATCAGTTGGAACAATGGTTGTTGCAGTTGTAGAAGAAACACTTGGAAAGATGGTTGTTGCATTTGTAGAAGATTCACTTGTTGTTGATAAAAGAGTTGCTGGTGTTGTAGAAGCTGTTGTTGTAATTTGCAGAATGCCTTCTTTGATTAAGCCATTAATGCCTTTCCTTAAGCTAGCACACCCATTCTCAGAAAGTTTGCACGATTCGCAACAGGCCTCACAACCTGGAAACACTTGGCATTTCAAAAGTTGGGCTTTAACCTCTGCCAGAGGTGTCTGAATACTTGCAATATCTTCTATCAAACTCGTGAGTGAGCCTTCCTCTATAGCATTAATCCTTGGCCTACTGTGGCTTGGCATTGGATTTTTCATCACGTTTGGAGGAGGTGCAAAGTTCAGGGCTTTTGAATCTACCAGATCCTGAACCTTCATATGCAGGGCTCTGCATTTTTCTGTAGCATGACTAGGTGCGTTAGAGTGAAAAGCACACCTAGCATTGGCATCATAGTTTCTTGGAAGGTTTTGAGGATCAGGTGGAGCCAATGTCCTCAACTCAACAAGATTATGCTTTAGGAGTTGTGGCAGCAGTGTAGCATATGGCATAGGAATGGGGTCAATCACTCGGTTGACCTGAGATGGCCGCTGTTGAAATGGGCGTTGTTGTTGATTGTTGTTGTTATTGTTGTATGATCTTTGTTGCGGAAACTGTTGTTGTTGCGGAAAGTGTTGCAGTTGTTGAGCATACTGAGGAGGTGGAGCAGGGATAGTAACAGCAGCAACTGTTCTGGGCAAGTATTGGGATCTCCCTCTTCCCATGTGTACAGAGTTTGTTTCACCAGATCTACGGGGTCCAGCAAATGGCTTCCTTGCACTTCTTGAACTGGCACCGTTATTGGAGATCTTTCCCATCTTCAATAGGCTCTCTATTCTTTCCCCAGATATCACCACATCTGCGAAGCTGGTAGAAGAAAATACAGCCAATCTGTCAATGTATGTTTCTTGAAGAGTATTCATGAACATGTCTGCCATTTCCCTTTCAGACATGGGTGGTTGAACTGCAGCAGCAAGTTGCCTCCACCTTTGGGCATATTCCCTGAAGCTTTCATGGGAAGATTGAGACATCCCCATCAGGAGGGTTCTATTTGGGGCCATGTCCAAGTTGTACTGATACTGACAGATAAAAGCTTCGGCCAAGTCTTTCCAGTTCCTTACTGTGGCTCTAGTCAGGTGGGAATACCATTCTCGGGATGCCCCTGTTAGACTATCCTTGAAGTAAAACATCCACAGCTTTTCGTCCATGATGTATGCTTTTAACCTTCCCAAGAATGCTTGAAGGTGGGTGCATGGGCAGGATGTGCCATTATACCTTTCAAAACACGGGGGTTTGAACTTGTGAGGAATTCTCACCCCTTCCACCAGTCTCATGTCCATTACATCAAACCCTAGGGAATTCTAGGATTCAAGAGACGTCAGTTTCTCTACAATTTCATCCAGCCTACGGTCGTAAACTTCATCCCAGCCCCAACAACTGTAAACTGCTCCTCTTGAGGATCCTCTTGCAAGATCCTACCTCCAGCAGTGTTACCCTGAGTATTCCTTATGGCATTAACTTCTGGGTTTAGATGAGGCCCAAACTCTGGTGGATCAGTGCGAGGCTACACGTGATCGTTGTTACTGGTGTGAGCAACTCTTTAGTTTTGTATGATAGTAAATTTTATGCTTTTGTGCTTTTAACATACACTTTGTATTGAATTGACATTGCAAGCTTAAAAAATATACCTTATCCATGTATGCATTGATACATGAGTTTTTGTATCAACACATGTCTTTTTTTAAACAAAAAATATGACTTTTGCTTCTGTATGTATCGATTCATTCGCAAGATGTATCGATACATAATTTCCTTGAAGTTCTGAATTAAGTCAAATGCATCAATACATTCTTAATATGCATCGATACATGTTGTAGGTATGCGTCTGTGATATCTGCTATGTATCGGTACATTCGCAACATGCATCGATACATGCTGTAGATATGATTCTGGAATATCTGCTATGTATTGATACATTCGCAACATGCATCGATTCATTATGTTTTCATTTCTCTGTTTCTTTTGCATTGGTTCAGTATGTATCAATTCATTCCATTATGTATTGATACATAACAGTGTAAAAACCATCATGTATCGATACATCCGCACTTCGTATCGATGCATTAATTTGTTTCTATTCTAACAGACTTTGTCAAGTATATATATGTTTATGTTAGTGCAATAAACACAGGGACAAATCGCAAGTGAATTCAAGGTCAAGAAAATTGAAGAACACAATCAAGAAAAGAAGTTTTTGGGTGTGCATTCAATTGTGAGCAGGGTTGAAACCTAAGAGAAAATTCATCTTCATCATCTTCTCAATCACTGTGATTCAAGAACATCAACACATAATCATTGCTGTTCTGTGAATTAGAGGATCAAGAGATAACGTTCAGCGGAACGATCGATGATCTAGCTGAGTTGAAGAGTGAAAGAAGGTTTCAAGGAAAAACCATCTGGTTTGTCCTTCAAGAACGGGTGTGTTCTTGAAGGTTTGTCAGTCACGTTTACAAAACAGATTCAGCCGCAGAGTAAGGTTTGGAAATTGGAAGATTTCGCAAATAGATCGTGGAACCGGTGAATTGTTTGTATTACTTGCAAGGGAATCTTGATTTGGCTCAGATCAAGTGAAGGTTCATACAATAGGAAGATCTAGGTGTATAGATTTCTGGTTTTTGTATAGCAACCTTGTAAACGACGATTTCAGCAATATCGATATAAAAGTTCTCAATTTCGGTTTGAAATTGAGAGGGAGACGTACCCACACGCGAGGACGAACGTGGGGAACTTCCTTACCAAATCTCTGTGTATTGTATTCCTTCTCCATCTCTATTTACGTTTTTAATCGGTTTGATTCATTGGAAATAGTTTTTGTGATAGGTGCATTCAATACTTTTACAGCTTGTGTGTTTAAGTCTTTAACATCTCAATTGCAAATCCAGCACTTTATCACATGTCCGGTTTTCTAGTGGCTGGTCCAGAATAGACGGAAGTCGATTAGGGACCGTGTTTTTCCGCTAAGCTTTAAAAACTCTGAAAAATATTTTAAAACCTTGTTAACAAGGAGGTGATCCATTCACCCCCCTCTAGATCACTAGCCACACCGTCTAATAAGTGTTATCAGAGCACCGGTTCGCTGGTGCTTTGTGGCTACCTGTAACGATATGGATTCTGAACCAAAGGGGGCGTTTAATAGAGCTCCTGTTTTCAATGGTGAAAATTATGGCTACTGGAAAGACTGCATGCGAGTTCACATAAATTTTGTGGATAGGCGCGTATGGACAGCCATTCAAAATTGTCCTTTTCAAATCACCATGATGAATGAGGCAGGTGCCATAGTACCTAAACCAGAAGATGATTGGGATGAGAAAGATGAGAAAAAGTGGTCAAGTGATTGGAGAGCTCGAAATATGCTAATTTCAATGCTTAGTGCTGATGAGTATTATCGAGTATCCCATTGCTCGATAGCTAAAGAAATGTGGGACGCTTTAGAAATTGCACATGAAGGTACAACTGAAGTAAAACAGTCCCGTATTAACACACTTAATCAAGAGTTCGAACTCTTTCGCATGAAACAAGGAGAATTTATCCCCGACATGCAAAAGAGATTTGTTCATCTCATCAATCGTTTGAATGAACTTGGAAAACCTGTTTCCAATGAAATTGCTACTAATAAAATTCTGAGATGTCTTAGCAGGGAATGGCAACCTAATGTAACAGCTATCAAGGAAGCCAACAATCTAATGACACTCTCAATGACTACTTTGTTTGGAAAGTTGGAGGAACATCAGCAAGAACTAGAAAGTCTAGAAAAGTTTGAGAACAAGAGTAAAAAGGGAAAGGAGAAGAATAAAGACAAAGAGGGTGAGAAGAGGCCTATAGCTCTTGTGGCTTCTAACTCAAAGTCCTCACAAAAGGAGCTAAGCAACAATGAGTCAAGTAGTGACGAAGACTCCGGTGACGAAGAAATGGGACTTTTTGTTAGGAGATATAATAGATTCATTCGAAAGAATGGAATCAAGCATTCCGACAAAAATCTCATAAAGTTTAGAAGACAATCTATAGATTCAAAGTAGGAATAGATTAAGAAGAATAGAGAAAGAGGGTCTTGTTTTAATTGTGGTAAGTCCGGACATTATAAGACGGATTGTCCTTTGAAGAAAAAGGATAAAGGAAAAGCTCCACCAAAAAGGTACAATAAGCAAAGAAGAGCTTACATTGCTTGGGAAAGTGATAGTGATTCATCAAGTACACAAGGCTCAAGTGATAGCGATGAAACCGCAAATTTCTGTCTTATGGCTCACACCAAAAATCAGTCCCACCACAAGAAGAAAATTGATGATAAAAGGGTAAAACAAGCTTACTATAACAATTTCTCTTCTATGTCCTTTTCTGAATTGAAAATAGCTTTTGAAAAACTGCATAATGAAGCTATAGAAGTGTTTAAAATATTATCTTCCGATAAACGAATTTTTTCATACTTGGAAGGTAAAGTACTCCATGCTGAAAAAGATCTAGAGTACTTGAAAGCTAGCATTGCAGAAAATTCAAAAGCTATTGATATTGATGGTTGTAGTAAAATGAGTTATTGTGAAGCTTGTCACATTTGGCAACAAGAGGTCATTTCTCTTAAGGTCAAATTGGAAAAAGCTTTACAACCTAAGATTACTTATGCCATTGACACTAGGTTGTTTAAAAAGTCATTAAATCCACCATATGCAAGATACTCTTTTATTCCAAAGGATATAAGGAACAAACATAAACAACAACATTGTCGTAGTGTATGTCATTATTGTTGTCATGCTGGCCATACCATTGAAAAATGCAAATTTAGAAGATTCCTAGTGCCTAAAGGTATTTATCAATGGAAGCCTAAAGACAACCATGTTACCACTTACCCACTTGGACCCAATAAAAATTGGGTACCTACCTCTCTCTTTTGATATTGTAGGATGAGTGTCTTGCATCCGTGGAAAGAAGATGGTTTCTGGACAACGGGTGTTCAAGGCACATGACGGGTGACATATCACTTTTTATTGACTTCAAAGCAAAGAAGAAGGGGTATGTCACTTATGGAGACAATAACAAAGGAGCTATACTTGGCAAAGGTAGTGTAGGTAATCCCTCTACCACTACTATTTCTGATGTCCATCTTGTAGAGGGACTTAAACACAATTTGTTGAGTATAAGTCAATTATGCGACAAAGGTTATAAAGTTTCTTTCACAAAAACTTGTTGCAAAATTGAACATACTGAACATAATGTTATGTTTAAAGGTGTAAGAGTAAACAACATATATATGCTTGATCTTTTGGATGTATCTTTAACAAGCACTAAATGTCTAGTTGCCCTAAATGATGATTCATGGCTATGGCATAGACGCTTAGCGCATGTTAATTTAGATTTGCTTAATAAGGTTGTATCTAAGGATCTAGTAGTAGGTCTTCCAAAAATAAAATTTTCAAAAGACCACCTATGTTATGCTTGCCAAATGGGAAAACAAACAAGGGTCTCCTTTAAATCTAAAAACATAATTTCAACTTCAAGACCCCTTGAGCTTCTCCATATGGACCTCTTTGGACCATCTAGGACAAAGAGCTTAGGTGGAAACTATTATGGTTTCGTAATAGTAGATGACTACTCTAGATTCACTTGGACTATATTCCTTCATAGCAAAGATGAAACTTTTTCTGCTTTTAAAAGTTTTGCAAAACTTTCCCAAAACAAAATGAATTCTAAAATAGTTACAATTCGAAGCGATCATGGAGGTGAATTTTAAAACCATCTCTTTGATAAGTATTGTGACAAGTATGGCATTGAGCACAACTTTTCAGCTCCTCGAATTCCACAACAAAACGGTGTTGTGGAGCGCAAAAATCGAGTTTTAGAGGAATTGGAAAGAACAATGCTCAATGAGGGTGGATTACCAAAATATTTTTGGGCTGATGCAATTAGCACAGCTTGTTATGTTCTGAACAGGATTTTAATTCTTCCTATTTTGGATAAAACCCCTTATGAAATTTTAAAAGGTAGAAAGCCAAACTTGTCTCATCTTCACGTGTTCGGTTGTAAGTGTTTTGTTTTAAATAATGGTAAGGAAAACCTTGGGAAGTTTGATGCCAAAGCTGATGAAGGTATTTTCCTTGGATACTCTCAATCAAGTAAAGCATATAGAGTGTATAATAGGCGTTTACTTTATGTTGAAGAATCTGTCCATGTTTCTTTTGATGAGCCTTATCCAAAAAACGTCGGAAAAGGTATCTCTTTTGATGATGCAGGTGTATCTACAGAAGCCATACTCAAAGAAGCTGTTACGGAAATTGATCAATCTGAAACTGCTGAAAATAAGAAGGAGGAAGATACTAGTCATGAAAAAGATAAAGAGGAAGGAACATCTGAAGTGAATGAACTTCCACCAGCTTGGAAATCCTCTAAAGACCACCCTATAGACAATATATTGGGAGATATTTCAAAGGGAGTGTTGACTCGTTCTAAGATAAGTAACTTTTGTTCTCACTTCGCTTTTGTATCACAAGTAGAGCCTAAAAATGCTAAAGAGGCCTTGATTGATGAATTTTGGCTAATGGCCATGCAAGAAGAGCTTAATCAATTTAAAAGAAATGACGTTTGGGAACTTGTCCCTCGTCCGCGAGATCATCATATCATAGGTACTAAATGGGTGTTTAGGAATAAACTTGATGAAAACGGAGTGATAACTAGGAACAAGGCACGCTTGGTAGCACAAGGGTATAACCAAGAGGAGGGCATAGATTATGAGGAGACTTATGCTCCAGTGGCTCGCCTTGAAGCTATACGTCTCTTGCTTGCTTATGCGTGTTCGATGAATTTCAAGCTTTACAAAATGGACGTAAAGAGTGCGTTTTTAAATGGTGTCATAAATGAAGAAGTATATGTTTCACAACCTCCCGGTTTTGAAAATTCTGAATATCTAGATCATGTTTACAAATTAAAGCGTGCTTTATATGGTCTTAAGCAAGCACCTCGTGTGTGGTACGAAAGACTTAGCAAATTTCTAATTGATCATGGATATTCTAGAGGTAAAGTGGATAATACACTCTTCATTAGACATAAAGGAAAGCACATTATTTTAGTTCAAGTTTATGTAGACGATATAATTTTTGGTTCAACTAACATACACTTGGTCGAAGAGTTTTCTAATGTTATACAGGGTGATTTTGAGATGAGTCTTATGGGGGAGTTGAACTACTTCTTAGGCCTCCAAATAAAGCAACTCGATGAAGGTACAACAGTATGTCAAACAAAATACTGCAGAGAACTGCTCAAGCGCTTTGGAATGAATAATTCAAAATCAATCGACACTCCCATGCCTACCAACGGAAACTTGGACAAAGATGAACATGGTAAGTGTGTTGATGTCAAAAGGTATAGAGGTATGATTGGGTCTCTCTTGTATCTCACTGCTTCTAGACCGGACATCATGTTTAGTGTTTGTATGTGTGCATGATATCAATCAAATCCTAAGGAATCTCACTTAAAATCAGTCAAGCGTATATTTAGGTATCTTCATGAAACACCTAAATACGGGCTTTGGTATTCCAAAGGGAGCGATTGCAGTTTAGTAGGTTACTCTGATTCTGATTTTGCTGGCTGCAAATCAGATAGGAAAAGCACTAGTGGTACATGTCATCTATTTTCAAATTCTTTAATAAGTTGGCATAGCAAAAAGCAAGTATCCGTGGCGTTGTCTACTGCAGAGGCTGAGTATGTTGCAGCCGGTAGCTGTTGCGCTCAAATTTTGTGGCTAAGACAACAACTACAAGATTTTGATATTCAACATAAACGTATTCCAATAAAGTGTGACAACACTAGTGCCATTAATCTCACTAAGAATCCTGTTTTACACTCACGCACCAAACATATAGAGATTAGACATCACTTCATTTGCGATCATGTTGAAAAAGGAGATGTTGTTTTTGAGCATGTTGATACTAAAAATCAACTTGCTGACATTTTCACTAAACCATTGGCAACTGAACCATTCTTCAACATTCGTCGTGAATTAGGGATTCTTGATCTCTCCACATTGGTGTCTTAAGTTTGTTTGATCTAGTTTATATTTATCTCATCATGTTTACTGAGATTTGAATGTAGACTTCACTCGTACTTCATGAGATTACTACGACGGAGGTAATATTGTTCCTCTCTACATCTTGTTGATATTGTGTGATAAATGTATGTTTGAGAAATTATTTCTCGCTTATATGTACTTCTTTACATATGATTGTTTGAGCATTAATAATTAGTTTGTAAAGTATTCTTAAGCATCATTAAAATGTTATGATTCACTCTGCATTCTGCATTAATTTTTTTTAAGTCTCATGTATTGATACATAAGGTCTATGTATCGATGCATATCCATTTTGTGTCGATACATGTTCAATTTCTTTTAAAATTGTCAAAATTGTTACAGTATGTATCGATACATTCGTGGTTTGTATCGATACATAGCAACTTGAAAATCCAAAAATTTCGCAACATGAATCGATGCATACGGTTATGTATCGATACATACTGATATAAAATCCTTTTCTTTTTTTTTTATCGACACATCAGCATTAGTTATTCCATTTTCAACAGTCATAATCTCTATTTTATCTCATTCTTCACCCCATTTGCATCATTAACGGTTAAATAACCCTAACACCACAAAACCCCTTTTCTTCCAAAACCCTAACTTCATAATCATGCCTCCAAGAATCATGCTTCCTAGAGCAAAAGGTAGAGGTAAAGGGAAAGAACCTGTTGAGGCTTCACACCAAGCTCCTCCTGCTCTAGAAATTCCTCCCACTGGGTCATCCATTCTCCATCCTGCCATTGCTGAAGAGTTTGAGGTTTCCTTCAAGACAATGTTAGTCATGAAACCCCATGTCTTCAATACTCAAGATGCTCGTATTCTATGCTTAGATGAAGTTGCTGATTTGATTGACGCACAAAAACTTGGGTCTTTTTTAACTGTTAATGATGACTATCATGAGGACTTCATTCGTGCCTTTTATGCGGGTGTGAAATCTGGTAAAGGGTATATGTTCAAGTGCTCTATTGGAACAAGGACTTATTGTTTTGAGGCTGGTAATTGGAACAAGGTGTTCCAAATGACATCCCCGACGCCTGAGTTGCAGATGTGGCATGATCAGAAATTTCAAACTAAGTTTAATCTGAAGGAATATTGTGAATCTATTTCAAAACTGCAAAGGCCTCTAGGTGTTGATGAGCATTTAACTTCTGGAATGATTAAGAGTATCCCCAGAATTCTGCATTGGATTCTCTCGCATATTTTACGTCTGAGGTCCGGTGGGCACTCTAGATTGGATAAGCCAGACATACATCTCTTGTATATTCTGCAGAAGAAGATTCCGTTGAATTGGACCAATTATTTTGTGAAGCGTATTTTTCTTACAAGGAATAGTTCGAAGAACATCACTCTTGCTTATGCCGCATAGATTATGAGGATCATTAAGTTCTGGATGGTGGTCATACCCCTTGTTCCTCTCTTATCTTCATCTACTGTTCAAGAATTCAATAGTGCTACTCTTTCTCATATGGGATATAGGTGGGACACAGAGCGTCGATGCTATTACTTCTTTGAACGCAACTCTAGAACCAGAATTTATAACTTTGATACACCTTCTGAACAGATTTTTGTTGCTGAAGAACAAAGAGATGAAGATATGAAGGATGTAAATGAAGAAAATCCCCCTGAAGCAAATGTCAACACTGCTTGGGGTGAGTGGGTGCCACAAAGGTGGTCTCCTACTAACTATGAACCGGTTCCTCCATCTGTTCCACCAACATCATCTACTACACCTCCTGCATATCTAAGTCAAATGTTTGAGCAAATGGAAATTGCCAATAATGCCCGACATGAAGAAGCCCGTGCGTGGCATGTACAACAAACAGAGTGGCACAAAGAGCACCGGGAGTGGCATGATGAACACACTAGGATGTATCATAACCAACACTCATGGCACATAGACTTGGTCAAATGGCATCAAGTCTTCTACAATGAGATGTCCGGTTTCATGGATGATTGTCGTGCACATCCGGGTATTATGGACAGATTCAGAAGCACCAAGGTAAAGAATCGGTTCAGGCATTACAACTTCATGGGGCAAAATCCTGATGAGATGCCTCCTCCACCTCCTCCTCCAAGTTTCAGAGATCCCGATAGAGATGATGCAGATTCCTGTGGTGGCTACAATCCTCACTAAGACAGCATTTCATAATTGCATTACATCATTTCCTTTTTTCCTTGTTGCTTAAGTTTCTTTTGATTTTATGTTTAAACATTGTATGCATTTGGTTTGCTTTTGTAATTCTTAACTCTACTAGTCCAATTAAATGCCTATGCTTGTTTGTTGTTTACGTTAAATTGGTTTTCCCTTTATGTTTCACTCTTTGTGAGTGATTTCTTCATGATTAGCTTATATATATATATATATATATATATATATATATATATATATATATCATCTTATTGTTGAATATTGCTTCACCTATACAATTTTTTTTGATGTTGACAAAGGGGGAGAAAGGCTTGAGTGTGAAAAATGACAGCATGCACAAACTCAGGGGGAGTGGTTATGCACAAACTCAGGGGGAGTGGTTCTCACACTTCTGCAAACATTTGCCATCATCAAAAAGGGGGAGTTTGTGAGCAACTCTTTAGTTTTGTATGATAGTAAATTTTATGCTTTTGTGCTTTTAACATACACTTTGTATTGAATTGACATTACAAGCTTAAAAAATCTACCTTATCCATGTATGCATTGATACATGAGTTTTTGTATCAACACATGTCTTGTTTTAAACAAAAAAATATGACTTTTGTTTCTGTATGTATCGATTCATTCGCAAGATGTATCGATACATAATTTCCTTGAAGTTCTGAATTAAGTCAAATGCATCGATACATTCTTAATATGCATCGATACATGTTGTAGGTATGCATCTGTGATATCTGCTATGTATCGATACATTTGCAACATGCATCAATACATGCTGTAGATATGATTCTGGAATATCTGCTATGTATCGATACATTCGCAACATGCATCGATTCATTATGTTTTCATTTCTCTGTTTCTTTTGCATTGGTTCAATATGTATCGATTCATTTCATTATGTATTGATACATAACATTGTAAAAACCATCATGTATTGATACATTTGCACTTCGTATCGATGCATTAATCTGTTTCTATTCTAACAGACTTTGTCAAGTATATATATGTTTCTGTTAGTGCAGATAAACACAGGGACAAATCGCAAGTGAATTCAAGGTCAAGAAAATTGAAGAACACAATCAAGAAAAGAAGTTTTTGGGTGTGCATTCAATTGTGAGCAGGGTTGAAACCTAAGAGAAAATTCATCTTCATCATCTTCTCAATCACTGTGATTCAAGAACATCAACACATAATCATTGTTGTTCTGTGAATTAGAGGATCAAGAGATAACATTCAGCGGAACGATCGATGATCTAGCTGAGTTGAAGAGTGAAAGAAGGTTTCAAGGAAAAACCATCTGGTTTGTCCTTCAAGAACGGGTGTGTTCTTGAAGGTTTGTCAGTCACGTTTACAAAACAGATTCAGCCGCAGCGTAAGGTTTGGAAATTGGGAGATTTCGCAAATAGATCGTGGAACCGGTGAATTGTTTGTATTACTTGCAAGGGAATCTTGATTTGGCTCAGATCAAGTGAAGGTTCATACAATAGGAAGATCTAGGTGTATAGATTTCTGGTTTTTGTATAGCAACCTTGTAAACAACGATTTCAGCAATATCGATATAAAAGTTCTCAATTTCGGTTTGAAATTGAGAGGGAGACGTACCCACACACGAGGACGAACGTGGGGAACTTCCTTACCAAATCTCCGTGTATTGTATTCCTTATCCATCTCCATTTACGTTTTTAATCGGTTTGATTCATTGGAAAGTTTTTGTGATAGGTGCATACTTTTACAGCTTGTGTGTTTAAGTCTTTAACATCTCAATTGCAAATCCAGCACTTTATCACATGTCCGGTTTTCTAGTGGCTGGTCCAGAATAGACGGAAGTCGATTAGGGACCGTGTTTTTCCGCTAAGCTTTAAAAACTCTGAAAAATCTTTTAAAAACTTGTTAACAAGGAGGTGATCCATTCACCCCCCTCTAGATCACTAGCCACACCGTCTAACAACTAGTACCTCCTGTACCTGGATGGTGTTCTTCAGGAGTTTGTCTCTCAACCAATTCCCTTAGTCTTTCCTGGCTCTGAGCTAAGCAGGTCATTACAGTCATGAATTGGGTCATCTGGTTCCTCATCTCAACCCTCTCATTTGCCATTTGGGTCCTCACTTCATTCAAGTCTTGCTGAACTTGATCCATCTGAATTCCCGGAAGGTTGTTTCTCGTCGGGTATCGGTGTATTCTGTTGACAGGGAACACTCTTCTGCGAGCAATGTTTCCTGAAACCACAACAAAGTGAGAAACAACAAATAAATAAGAACCTATAAAACAAAGAGAAATGTTAGTATGCAATGCAATATGCTTATTTGTCTTCCAAGGGTATCCGGTTTGGTTCTTTGGTTTTGACCTTTCCAGACCTCGAGGAAATGCTGATGATGTTGGTAGATAAAGCCCACCAAAAATAATACAAACTGATATATTACAAAGGATGAAAATACATAGTTTGATTACAATACAATCCCATGGCGGGTCAAAATACAACAACAAAAGAAAAAGGTACAACAAAAATAAGAAGTACAAGCAAAAGGATCAAACATCCAATCCAAAGTCATCCTCCCTGACTTCCTTCAGGAGGGCCTCAATCACTGGACCCACTGGGTGCTCTGTAATAGTCTCGATGAGGAGGTTCCTGGTAGCAATGGTACTGGTCAACTTCTTATGCTTATCCTGATCCTTTGACCTCTTCAACCCCGCCCGGAGTTTTAATTCAGATATCTCCTTCTATGCTGCTATCAGGGCTGCCTGATTTTTCCTCTCACTAGCCTCCAACTGTTCTATCTTAGCCCGAGTCCTTTGATCTTCCTGTGCACGGGCTTCAGTGATCCTGATCCACCTAGCTTGGCTCTCCTCTAGATAATGCTCTGCCCTAGCTTTCTGAGTCTTTGCTTCTTTGCAAGCATTCTTCAATACTAACTCCCCTGTCCTAGCCTTTCTGATGTAGTCATCCGTCTTCTCAATCTTGGTCAAGTGCTCAATCCTGAGCCTTTCCAATCTCTCATTGTCCAGACGGCTGTCATTTCTCTCCCAGAGAGTCTTCTTCAAGGCTTCAGCTAGCTGAGTGTTCCTCTCTTTCAGCTTTCAAACTCTTCTATACTGACAGTAGCTGCAGGTTGTACTATAGAAGGTCCAGGTATATCTTCTAAGGTGAACGGCATTCGGGTGATCTGAGCTCTGGTACGGGACCAATCAGAATACTGTGCTGAAGCAATGTTGTTGCACTTGCCAAGGATGGCTGTTCCCTTGGTCTGAATGTTATCCCAAGCCCAGGAAGCTTGCCTGACAATAGCAGAGTTAGGTTGGATTTCATAGTAGAGAGTTTTAGCCAAATCTTGTCCTCTGGGAGGATGAACCAAATCATATCCCAATTGTCTCTTAAACAGTAAAGGGTTGTAGTTGATGCAACCTTTCACTCCTATCAAAGGCACATTAGGATATTGCCCACAACTAGTAATGATGTCCTTGCCCTTGGTGCTCTGAGTGCACCATCTGATGTCATCTGATGTCAAGGCAATGAATCTCTTAGCCCAGTTCTTCTGTTGATGTGGATTCAGGAAAGTATCTGACTTTGACAAGTGTCTTAGCAGCCAAGAGTAATAAAGTGGAGCACAGCATCTGACCAGTCTTCCTCTTTTCTTTTCATTCCTCTGGTGTACTGAGTAATAGAAATCTCCAAGCAAGGTAGGCATTGGGTTCCTCAGTAAGAACAAGTGAATGGCATTATTTCTCACAAACTTGGGCTCATCTGCAAACAAGATAACCCCATATACACTGAGGGCTAGAAGTGTATAGACATCCTTCCATTCTCCTATTGCAGCATGCAGGGTAGCCTGGGAGATCAAGAAGTCTAGGTGGAGGCCTGGAACTCCAGCCTTGGTTGTCATGTTCTGATCCATGAGGGCAGGCTCCAAATGCAATGCCCTGGCTATGTCTTCATTTCTGGGAGCAACCATCTCAGGGTTGAAAGGAATCCCTCTCCTGATAGGAACTCCTAACAACAAGGAAAACTCTTCTAGCAAAGGTCCCAACTGGAAATCAGAGAATGTGAAACACCTGAGTGGAGGATCATAAAACTGCAAGCATGTATGGATCATGCTCCTCTGAGATGCATCTAAATCCATGACCATACCCAATATGCCTCCATAATGCTCTCTGAATAGTGGGATATGATCAGGTGTAATGAGGGACTGGATCTGCCTGATGCCAGTCAGGGTGGGCTCAAAGAAGTGGTATGTGATGTTGCTCTTTCTTGAAGTGTCCATGCTGGTAATGGATGGTGGTGAAGAGGATGAGAACAACTGCTGATGAAGGCCACTGAATGAGGTGCTAGAGATGGGTCTCTGATGAAGGTAGCTGGAGGAGAATCACTGACAAACTGATGAAGGTGCTGGAGAAAATAACTGAAACAGTCTGAGAAGCAGAAGGGTTCAAAACCAAACCAAAGATAAAGATGGATACCCTGTAAAACAAATAAGAAAATTTTAAATGATGCAAATATGATGTATGCAAATGATATGCAAAGGGTTTGTGATCAAGTGCTGGATTTGTTTATCTGCCTTGGTAAAAGTCCATGTATGTTCATAAGTCCGGATGGAGGCTTAGAAATCCCGTAACCAGGTGGGGGACTCAAATAAAGAGTCACAAGTCCAGGGTAATCACAAGAGCTAACCAAAGTGGTGCATTCTTAAACAATACCAGTAACAGGGTATGATGTGGCCAAGGGTTCCTGCAAACCTATAAACATCCCAACCCCCCTCACATGTAATATTCTAGAACAAGGATCCTCAGACTTGGATCAGTTATGAGAAGTGTAAACACTTCTAACCCGAAGGTACAATGTTTACAATAACCATAAAAGATCCTCCTCTAATTCACCTCAGATGCTGAAGGTCATAAAAAGGTCATCCAGACTTAGCAGGCTTCCCAGATAGCCCTAGTACTACAGGAAATCTGTAGCACATAGTTCTCAATAAGAAACCCATGTCTGAACCGTGTTTCATATTCCCACACCAGACCGAAATGGAATAGGAAAGAATATGAAGCCACTCTAGCCTATGTGTCACTCAGGTCCCCGGTATAGGACCTTAATCACTCAATGATCCCCACCCACCAAGGAAAACACAAATCCAGCACATGATAATGACAGTATGAAATGCATAAAACTGTAAAAGAAAGCAATAAATAAAGTTGTACGGAAAACAATAAATAAAGCAAATAAGTAAGCATAAGTAGCACATAACACCCCTGTAAACACAAATCAAACAAGCGCTAGGAGGAACCCACAAAAAGAACCAGAAGCCCTGGTTTCAATATAAGGGTCCCCAGCAGAGTCGCCAAGTTGTCGCTCCCAAATATTTGCATCCCGGTACAAGCGCGAACGGTCGGCGAGAGGAGAAGATGAAATGAACTGAAAAGAGTTGCCAGCTAGGAATTTTTATCCCGAAGGAAAGGTAATGCTGCATAAACCTGGAAAGATATGGATAAGACGGTTGCGAACCAGAGAAACTGAGAAAGGGGGTTGGTTACAACCTGGGAAAGTATTAGCACCCAGATTGTCCATTGTACTCGAAGGGATCCACGCTTAAAAGATTGTGTTTAAAGGGGGTAGTGTATGTGTTATCTTTGTGCAAAAGCTGGAAAAGAATATACAAGTGTCAGTGCAAGAAAGTGAAGTGAGGTGCTCAGAAATGAGGCTTAAAGGAGAATGCTGAAAGAGGGGGAAGACACAAAGACTTTTGTTCGATAACATTTAAGTTATGCCTACGTATCCTCTCGTGCAATGAGGAAGTCAGAACACCGTAGTTCAAATCAAAGAGACTGAAAAATAAATTGACTATGAACTGCTTACTTGTCTATGCTCAAGTGTATGACTCGTCTGGCTCGAGTGCTAACTGTGTTGCATTAGACGGAAGAAGCGAGTTCTCGTTTGTGTGTGAAGATGATGAGAAAAGAATCCCGGAGGAGACGATTATTGTTTGTTTTTGTGTTTTCAATCTTTTATTGCTTTTTTGTGTTTGTCATAAGTTAATGAGCTTAAGCCTAAACCAAGGGTTAGTAAACTCATCATATCCTCCCTTTGATTAGGGATAATGAGAATGCTTTAAGTATGAGATAAACATCTCAACTTAATTACCATGATGGTGTAGGATTAAGATCATTAACCTACTTGTGATTATTTAGATGTTTTTGGTGTTTTTGTTTAGTGTTAATTAATGAGTTTAAGCCATAATCAAGGATTAGTGAACCCATTAAAACATCCTAATAGAAGGATAATAGATGAGAACACTTAAGCTGAGGAAGATACCTCTACTTAATCCATGATTAGGGATTAACCTAATGACAAAACAAACCTTTATTAAAGTGGATTTTAATTAATGGTAAGGTTAAGAAGTGAATTTTATGATTTGTAAGACAACTTGAGGGGGACTTGTCCATTAACACTAGGGTTAGTCCTTCTTAACCAATTAAGGAAGAATTAGAACCCTAATGCAAGGCCCAAGTTACATGTTATTGTCTTAGTGATTATTAAGATGGATTGATTAAGAGGTTTAAACAAATTAAGGGTTAAACACTTAGGATTAAAGTTATACACTCCATCCTAAGAGAAGGATGCATGCATAACCTTAATCACAAAGTCTTAAAACCTTAAAGATTTAGTCTCTGATTATGAGATGAGAAGAGAGACACAAAGAAGACACAAAGGTAAAAGCTAAAGGGGTACAAATCAAAACCCTAATTATTGTCATGCTTGGATGTTCCTATGATTTGTAAGGCTTGCAAGAGATCTTTAGAGAAGCCACCAATGGAAGGAGCGGATGAAAGGAGGAGAAGCAGAAGAAACAAGTTACTTACTTCATTGAAGATGATAAGTAACTTGGAGAAAGAAAGTGAAATATGAACATGAATGAGCAAGCTCACTCTAAGGAAAATGAAAAATGCAGCAAGGATGCATAAGAAGAATGAGAAGAGAAATGAGAAATGAAGGCAAATTCACTTCTCAAATTACTTACCACCTGAAATGGTTAGCATAAAGAAAGGAATGAAATGAAAATGAAATGTATGAAAAGATGCAAACCAAAACCAGAAGCATAAACATGATGTAAATGATGATAAGAGATGGTGCAAAGGCATGCCAAATGCTATGAATGATCATACAAGAGATGGAATGCAAAGGATGCATGCTTTGAAGTATGAAAACACATGTATACTTATGAAATGAAATGAATGCACATCATGGAAAATGAATGAAGAAATGATCAAGCATGATTCTAATATGTCCTAAGATGTCTAAGTTGACATGTGAATGTATGGAATGTCATGGCAAGTTCATGAATGGATGCATATGCAAGATGTATGCAAATGAACATGAGAAATTAGGGTTTTAATGCAACATGAGATGCAAAAGTCAAAAATAGAAGCAAATCACAAGATAAAAAATTTCAAATGAACTCAAAGGAACCCTAACCCCATATGATATCACACCCCAAAGGAGAAGTTCTAACTCTTAACCTAAAGAAAGTTATGATTTTTCTAAGTTATATAGGGTATTAAGGTACCTTAAGAGGGAAAATGCAAATCAAATGGAAAATGCAAGATAAATTTGTGACAAAAAATTTCTAGATACTACATGTCACATTAAGAACAATGAAAAAAGAACCAATGTCAAACCCTTCATGGTTAGGCAGAAAAGAATTCTTGAAGTTAGGGTTCAAAAATGGGAATTTTATGAACCCTAAATTCAAGAAAAATGTCAAAGAGTGTTCAAAACCAAAAAGAAATTTGTATGGATGGTTTGACAATATTTCTAAATGTCCTAAGATGCAATGTGGATTTTTTTGGAATTTTCAGAAACCTAAATGATATTTTAATTAATTAATTTCCATTAATTAATTAAAATAAACATTAAAATATTTTTAAAATGGTTTTTTAATGCAAAAAATAAAAATAAAAATGTTTTTGGGTGAAGAAAAATATTTGAAATAAAAATACAGAAGTAAAATGTTTTTGGAAATTTTTAAGTATTTTAAATAAATTATGCAAAACAAATGCAATAAAATGAATTTAAAATGAATTAAAACAAAAGTATGCTGATCTGATGGTTCACATTCGAACTGAGGGTGGAGGGAAAGACCTGGCGCGCATCTCAACAACTCTCATTCAAAATTATTAAATCCTAATAATCAATTAATTAATCCTAATTAAATCTAATCCAATGGCCCAGAACACGCCTGACTCACTAAACCGTAAAATTAACCCTAATCCGTTTCAGGTGACTGGAACAGTGTTCCGGTCATCTTCTCCGGCAGCATCCCAAGAACAAAATATTCCCTAGGCCATTTCTAGAGCTCTAAAGCTCCAGATCAACTCCTCTCACCTTCCTAAACTCAAATCTACTCTCAAAACAACTTTTTCATGGCTGACAAATTAAGATTCGAAGAAGAACTCAAAAATAGTGAAACTTTCAGACAATCAATACATGCTCATTTCGCAACCATTTTCAAAAATAAACATACATGGTGATCAGCAAAGCATAAAGAACAATCTAAGAACTTAAAATAGCATTTCTGGAAAAAAGTTTGAAGAGGTTACCTGAGCTTGAGCCTTCTCAGTTTGAAGCTTTTGGACCTCCTCTCTTGTGCAAACTCACTCCAATGATCCTTCTGAAGAAGCTTTGAGGTTTGGAAGGAGTTTATAATGGCTGGTTTGCATGATTGTACTCCAACTGGCCAGAAATCGTATTTTGGTTTTGGGTGGTTTCAGGCTGCAATGAAGGGTGGGAAATGATCCTCTTGTGATGCTGAGGTGATTGGTGAAAAAAGTTTGGTGTTTGAGTGTGTGAGCAGAGAGTTTCGAATGCTTTTGCAAATGGGGTGATTTTTGAGAGCTTGATGATTATGAGGTTTCAGGCTTATGTGTGTTGTGTTATGTGTTGTGTTTTGTCCACATAACAAGTCTTGATAGGCCAGAGAAGTGGTTGCGGCCTATGGTGATTGGTATGGGCTCTTTTGCACAAAGTCAACAAAACTTGTACTTGAGGTATGAGCTCTTTTGCAGCTGGCTTTTTGGCTTGTTCTGGTTCAGCAAAGATCAAGGAGAGCCATGGAATGCATTTTGTGGTGATTCAACAAGTTTGTGAAAAGTTTTGTGCTCTTTTGCAAATTGGAAGAAGTTTGGCCCCTTTTGAAATTCTTGATGTTCAAGGCATGGAATGACATGATTCTTTGGGCAATTCTGATTTTTAGGCAATGCACAATGTTGTTATGATGCATAGAAGTGTATTAGAAGTCACAAAATGGCTTGGTAAGTGGTTTTGCAAAAAATCTTCTTTGGTGTATTCTTGAAAATTATAGGATTTTTGCCAACTTTGAAAGGCCATAACTTGAGTTCCATAATGAATTAGAACTTGTTCTTGTACTTTTTGAAAAGAGAATGATCCAATCTACAACTTTCATGACCAACAATATTTCATTTGAAGCATTTTTTGGTTGAGAAAGAGGAGGTTGAAATACTTTCCAAAAATGGAAAGTTTACATTACAAGTCATTTCCATTTTTGGCAACTTTTGGTTTAGCTCAAATTTCTTCAATTTTGTGAACTTCCAAGCACTTCAATGACCAAATAAAGATCATATGACTTCAATTTGATAAAAAATCCACTTTGGTTCCATTGTTGGGGGCCTCAGATGCCCTGATTTTGCTCTGACTTGCTCAAGAAGTTACCCAGTGAACAGATGACTTCGACAATGAATTTCTTCATCAAAATTGGTACACATGATCCTTATAACATATTGAGACTATTAGAAACAATAATGATCAAACAATTTGGAGTTATGGCCTTTGAAACCAAAGCCCTAATTTCAGGTCATCTATGCAGTGAAACCCTAGCTCTGCTTCCATGCTTTCCAAGTTCTTGTGATTCTTTGACTTCCTTGATCTTTGAGGAATATAAAATGATGATAGAACATACATGGACCCTCTTGGAATGATTGGAGACCTTTGGAGTGGCTCAGATGGATCCTTGGATTGCTCAGATCACAAACCCTAGATGCAGATGAACTTGAACTAATGTAGTGAAACAAAAATGTTATATGAGATGATATGCTTATACTAATGAAAAATATGAAAGATCACAAGCCATGGTGTGAACTTAGTGAGGGCAAATTTGGGGTGTTTACACTCTTGTAAAGCACATTCCCGTTCAAGAAGAAATTTCCTTCCAATCTCCTCAAAGTCCTCTTATCCTTACTTGATATCCTAAGTGGGTATTCATGACTTTGGAGAAAACATTTAATATCATGATACTAAAGCTTGTCATCATGACCTCTTCAACTGTAAACACATGAGCTAGTCTTTCAAGTCGCATCACACTAATCGTAGGAACTTCATTCCATTGATTCACCTTTATCATAGAAGCTATAGATTCCAAAGCATCTGCCATTTGATTCTTATCTCGAGGAACATAATGAAACTCAACTTTAGTGAAGAAAGTTGATATCCTCCTAGAATAATATCTATACGGAATCAAGTGAGGTTGATGAGTTACCCACTTACCCTTGATTTGATTAATTACCAAGGTTGAATCTCCATACACATCAAGACTCTTAATCCTTAAATCAACAACTTCCTCAAGACCTATAATACATGCTTCATACTTAACTTCATTATTGGTATATGGGAAAGTCAATCTTGTAGCAAAAGGAATATGTGAACCAATCGGTTGATGTGCCAAATGGTCAGCCAAGATGCTACATTTTTTAGCTTTTTATGCTTGGTACTCGAAATCATATTCAAACAACAATATTTCCCAACGAGCAATCCTCCTAGTTAAAGCAGGATTTTCAAAGATATACTTGATCAGATCCATTTTAGATATCAACCAAGTTGTATGATTCAACATATATTGGCGAATACGCTTTACAGCCCTGTCGCTGCCTAGATTTCCATCCTAGTACAAACGTGAAAGTGGCGCGAAGAAGTTAAAGTCACCAGCCAGGCATTTTTATCCTGAAGGAATGAGAATGGTAATGATGCATAAATCGGGGAAAGAAAGGAAAGGACAAGGTCCTGCGAACCAAAAGACTGGGTTCGGGAGTCGGTTACGAACTGGGAAGGTATTAGCACCCCAGATCGTCTGCCGTACCTGACGGGATCCACACTTGCTAGAAAACAGTTTCAAAGGGTGAAGAAATGAAGCTGCTTCAAAAAATGAGACTGGATCTGGAAAAGAGAAATGAAAAGAAAAGGAGGAAATGTAGGGAAAATAAAAGAGTGCTCAAATGGGTCCTACCTCACTGCCTACATACATCATCAAGAAATGAGGATTAGAGTCGACGTAGTTCCCCTAACTAGGGAGGAAAGTTGTTTGTGTTTTTTAAAGCTTGAAATACTTATGTCAATGTTCATGTGTTGCAGGCTCATCTAGAATGAGTGTGTTCCCTTCTAGTAAAAAGACAAGTAGGAGAGAATTCTTATGTTGAAAGTGTAGGAGATGAGAAAAGAATTCCCGAGGAGAGACGATTATTTTTTGTTCAATGTTTTTTAGAAGCTTTTCTGAAATTTGCATAGCTGAGTGTATCTGAGTCTTACTCAAAGGGATGTGTACTTCTTACATCATCCAGAAATGAAATGGATAAGAGACACACCTAAATATGGGGATATCCCCAAATCTAGTCCATAAGAATGAAGGCTCAAGCACACTAGCCTATTGAACTTTATTAAGTGTTTTTGTGGTTTTTGGATTAAGAAGTGTTTTTTAGCTTTTTACTTGTGAAGCATCCTCATGCTAAGACCTATTAATCATGATAGATACCCTACACCTCACCCCAAGATGGGATGTATGCAAGTACCCCATGGCAAACTTCCTTGGCACATGAGAAGACTCGTCATTCATTAGGTGACTTGTAATTGTTTTGAGATGAGAAGAGAGAGAGCAAAGAGAACCAAAGGCAAAAGTCTAAAGAGGGACTAATAATCCTAAGTGTTATCATGCATGAGGTACCTAAGTAAGTGTAGTTTGAGTTCTATCCTAATGAAGAAGAAGGAAAGGAGAAATAAGAAGAAGAAGAAGAAGAAGAAGAAGAAGAAGAAAGAAGAAAGAAAAATAGGATTCAACTTACATCTTAAGAGAAGATAAGTTCCACCAAAACTCTCATTGATGGGATCTCAAGCTCGGCAAGGAGCACTACTTTTGTACCATAAACAAGTGAGAAAGGGGTTTCCCCTGTTGAAGTGAGGAAGGATGTACGATACCCATTCAAAGCAAAAGGGAGCATCTCATGCCAGTCCTTATATGTCAAAACCATCTTCTAAATGATCTTCTTAATATTCTTATTGGCAGCTTCAACAACCCCATTCATCTTCAATCTATAAGGAAAAGAATTATGGTGTTGAATCTTGAATTCTTCACAAAGCTCTTTCATCATCTTATTGTTCAAGTTCGAACCATTATCAGTAATGATTCTATTCGAAACACCATATCTGCAGATAATGTTATTCTTGATAAACCGAACCACAACTTTCTTGGTCACATTAGCAAATCATGCCGCTTCCACCCACTTGGTGAAATAGTCAATAGCCACAAGAATAAAATGATGTCCATTCGAAGCCTTAGGTTCAATCATACCAATCATATCAACTCCCCACATAGATAAAGGCCATGGGGATGAGATAACATTGAGATGAGTTGGAGGCACATGAATCTTATCAGCATATACTTGGCACTTATGGCACTTCTTCACATACTTACAACAGTAAGAATCCATTTTCAGCCAATAGTAACTTTCTCTCAACATCGTTTTAGCCATTGCATGCCCATTGGCATGAGTACCAAAAGATCCTTCATGAATTTCTTTCATAAACATGTATGCTTCGTGTCTATCCACGCATTTAAACAAAACCATGTCAAAATTCCTCTTGTAAAGCACATTTCCATCCAGGAAGAAATTGCCTGCTAATCTCCTCAAAGTCCTCTTATCTTTATCGGATGCCCCAAGTGGGTATTCCTGACTCTGGAGAAAACATTTAATATCATCATACCAAGGCTTGTCATCATGGACCTCTTCAACTGCAAACACATGAGCCGGTCTTTCAAGCCGTGTCATACTAATCATGGGAACATCATTCCATTTGTGCACCTTTATCATAGAAGCTATAGTTTCCAAAGCATCTTCCATCTAATTTTCATCGCAAGGCACATAATGAAACTCAACATTAGTGAAGAAAGTTGATATTCTCCTGGCATAATCTCTATACGGAATTAAGTGAGGTTGATGGGTTACCCACATTCCTTTGATCTGATTAATTACCAAGGCAGAATCTCCATACACATCCAGATGTTTAATTCTCAAATCAATAGCTTCTTCAAGACCTATAATGCAGGCTTCATTCTCAACTTCATTATTGGTACAAGGGAAAGTCAATCTTGCGGAAAAAGGAATATGTGTACCATGGGGAGTTATGATCATTACCCTGTCGCTCCCACCCGATGACACATGGCCAAGAGGGGGTACAGACGCGAACGGTCGGCGAAAGAGAGAACATGAAGGTGAACTGAATAGAGTCGCTAGCTAGGCATTTTTATCCCGAAGGAAAGGTAATGCTGCATAAACCTAGAAAGATATGGATAAGACGGTCGCGAACCAGAGAAACTGAGAAAGGGGGTTGGTTACAACCTGGGAAGGTATTAGCACCCAGATTGTCCGCCATACTCGACGAAATCCACGCTTGAAAGATTTGTGTTTAAAGGGGTGGTGTCGGTGCTATTTTGTGTGCAAAAGCTGGAAAAGAATACAAGTGCCAGTGCTGGAAAGAACTGTGAAGTGACATAAAGGAGTGTCAGTGCAAGGAAGGAGTGCAAAGCTCAAGACTATGAGGCTTAAAGAATAATGCTGGAAGAGGGGGGAATATACAGAGACTTTCGTTCGATAACTGTTAAGTTATGCCTACGTATCCTCTCGTGTAATGAGGAAGTCAGAACACCGTAGTTCGACTCAAAGAGACTGAAAGATAAATTGACTGATGAACTGCTTACTTGTGTATGCTCAAGTGTATGACATGTCTGGCTCAGGTGCAAATTGTCTTGCATTAGACGGAAGAAGCAAGTTCTCGTTTGTGAGTGAATGAGATGAGAAAAGAATCCCGGAGGAGACGATTATTGTTTGTTTTTGGTATTTTTAATCTTTTATTGCCTTTTGGGGTTTGTCATAAGAAAATGAGCTTAAGCCTAAACCAAGGGTTAGTAAACTCATCACATCCTCCCTTTGATTAGGGGTAATGAGAATACCTTAAGTATGAAGTAAACACCTCACACTTAATCACCATGATGTAGGATTAAGATCATTAACCTACTTGCAATTATTTAGATGTTTTTTTTTGGGTTTTTGTTTAGTGTTAAGTAATGAGTTTAAGCCATAATCAAGGATTTAATGGACCCATTACACCATCCTAATAGAAGGATAATAGATGAGAACATTTAAGCTGAGAAAGGTTCCTCAACTTAATCCATGATTAGGGATTAACCTCATGACTAAACAAAACCTTTATTAAAGTGGATTTTAGTTAATGGTAAGATTAAGAAATGGATTTTAGGGTTTGTAAGACAACTTGAGGGGGACTTGTCCATTAACACTAGGGTTAGTCCTTCTTAACCAATTAAGGAAGAAATAGAACCCTAGTGCAAGGCCCAAGTTACAAGCTTGATGTCTTAGTGATTATTAGATGGATTAATTAAAGGATTTAAACACATTAAGGGTTTAACACTTAGGATTAAAGTTATACACTCCATCCTAAGAGAAGGATGCAGGCATAACCTTAATCACAAAGCCTTAAAACCTTTAAGGTTTAGTCCTTGATTATGAGATGAGAAGAGAAGACACAAAAGATGACAAAAAGGTAAAACTAATGGGGGACTAATCAAACCCTAATTGTTATCATGCTTGGGTATTCCTAGGGTTTATGAGGCTTGCAAGAGATCTTCAGGAAAAGCCACCAAGGAAGAAGAAAGATGGAAGGAGGAGAAGCAGAAAGAAGCAAGTCAACTTACTTCACTTAAGAAGATAAGTTGCTTGAAGAAAGAAAGTGAGGAAGGAGCATGAATGATCAAGCTCACTCTAATACACATACAAAATTCAGCAATGAATGCATAAGAGAGATGAGAAGAGATTGTGAGAAGTGAAGGCAAATTCACTTCTCAAAGTAACTTACCACCTTAAAAGTTAGTAAAAGGATATGAAATGAAATGAAAATGGAATGAATGCAAGGATACAAACCAAAACCAGAAGCATGTTCATGATGCAAATGATGCAAAGATATGATGCAAATGTATGTCATGAGATACAAATGATCATACAAGTGATGAAGATGCAAATGAAGCATAAAGGAAGCATGAAAGCACATGAAAGCACATGAAATGAAATGAAAGCATAACATGGCAAATGGATGATGCAATGATCAAACATGATTCCAATGTGTCCTAAGATGTCTTATATGTCATGTGAATGCATAAGATGTCATGGCAAGTTCTTATATGAATGCTTATGCAAGGTGAATGCAAGTGAAGATACAAAATTAGGGTTATATGAACATGTGAGATGCAAAACTCAAAAACAGAAGCAAATCATAAGATAAAAAATTGAAAATGCACTCAAAGGAACCCTAAACCTATACTAGGTTACCATCCAAAGGGGGAGGTCAAAAGCTAAACCTAAAAGGAGTTATGAATTTCCTAAGTTTCTAGGGTTTTTTTGGGTGATCCTCAATGTAAAATACCAAACAAATTGAAAATGAAAGATAAAAATGAAACAAAAATGTTTTTGGATGCTAGAAGCCATGCATAGAACAATGCATAAAGAACCATTCACAAACTCAACTTGGTTTAAATGTTATGGATTTTTGAAGTTAGGGTTAAAAAATGAACCATTTTAAGAACCCTAATTCATTGAAAAAGCATGATCAAAACCAAAAAGAAATTTGTATGGTGAGTTTGTAAATGCTTCTAAATGTCTAAAAATGTTCTCTGATTTTTTTGGTGATTTTTAAATACTTAAATGTATTTTAAATTAATTAATTTTCATTAATTAATTAAATAAAACATTTAAATGATTTAAAAATACTTTTTTAATGCAAAAAATAAAAATAAAATGTTTGATAAAAAATTTCTGAAAATTAATAAAATGTTTGATAAAAATTTTCAGAATTTTTTAATGATTTTTACTATTTTTAATAATTATGTGAAAAGAAATAGAAAGAAAAATAAAATAAAATGATAAAAATGAAAAGTATGAAGATCCTGTGGCCAAGATTTGAACTAGAGAATGGGAAGTTGACTAGCGCGTTTTTTAAGGGCTGAGATCTCTTCCTGGCTAATTAACCTAATTAATTAAATAAATTATGTATTGGGGTTAATTGAGTGCATCTTGGCCGTCCAACACGCGCGCGAAACACTCATCCAAGGGGTCTAATTCAAACTGGCCTAATTAATTCAGATTATGGTTTATGACTTTCAGGCGACCGGAACAGTGTTCCGGTCGTCTTCTCCGGCCATCCAAACATCAAACTTCTTCCTCATGCCAAATCAAGACCTCTAACCTACCCAAAAATGATCCTTACCCTAAATGAAACTCAAATCAAGCATCAAACATCATTTACAACACATGAACAAGGAGAATTGAACCAAATCATTTTCACGGGCAAAAATTTCAGAAGGTCATAAAATGTTCATTTCTCAACTATTTTCAAAACCAAACATATCAGGATGATCAGTGCAACTCATAGAATCATTCTATAACAAGAAATCAAAGTTCTGGAAAAAAATGTTCTTGAGGTATACCTGAGATTGAACCTTCTGATTCTGGGCTTTCTGAACCCTTCTTTGGTGCAAGTCAACTCCTATGAACCTCCTGAGGATGTTGTGAAGCTTAGAACAAGTTTGTATGGCTTGGTTTGAGGGTTTTGTTCCTGCTGCACCAGAAATCGTGTTTGAGTTTCAGGGGCTTTCAGGGCAAAGTGAATGGTGGTTTATGCTCTATGAAGCTTTTCTGAATGAATGGTGAAGTTGGTTTTGAGGTTTGATGGTTGGGCAGAGAGTTTCGAAGGAATGAAGTTTTTGCAAGTTTTTGTGAATCCAGAGTTGTGGGAGAGTTCAGGCTTGTGTGTGGTGTGTTTAGGATTGCTTTTGATTTGTATAAGGTATTGTGATTGGTCAGAAAGTTGGTAATGTCACAACTTGATTGGTATGGGTGAAAATGCAAAAAGTCAAAAGTATGTGTACCACAAGCATGGGCTGAAACAGAAGGGGTTCAATGGGGTTTCTTGCTTCAGCATGGTTTATGGTAAGCCCTAGGATCAAAAGAAGGCAGCTGGATGGCTTGGATAGCAAGATGGCATAGTTTTTGCATTTTGCCCTCTTTGAAGTTTCTTGTGAACCAAGGCATGAAATCTTGTGAATTCTTGGGAAATTTGCAGCAAAATGGATCATGTGATGTTGTTATGATGTTTTGAGACCAATTAGAAGTCATACCAACCCTTGGAAACCATTCTTGCAAGAATTCCTTTTTTTGAATTTTATGGAAAATGGTTTATGGAAGCTCGTGATCCAAGGTATGAACCTTTGTGAATTTTGTGCAATTCTGATTTTGATAAGTTGCAATATGTTGTAATGATGCAAAGAAGTCATTTAGAGGTCTTGAAAGTGTTTAGAACTTGAATTTGCAAAAATCCCTCTTTGGCATGAAACTTGAAATTATGTGATTTTTGCCAACTTTGGAAAGCCATAACTTGAGTTCCAAAATGAATTAGATCTTGTTCTTGTAATTTTTGAAAAGGGAATAATCCAATCTACAACTTTCATGACCAACAATTTTTCATTTGAAGCATTTTTGGTTGAGAAAGAGGAGGTTGAAAAACTTTCCCAAAATGGAAAGTTTACATGACAAGTCATTTCCATTTTGGCAACTTTTTGGTTTTGCTCACTTTTCTTCAAATTTGTGAACTTCTAAGCACTTAATTGATCAAATAAAGACCATATAACCTCAATTTGATGAAAAATCCACTTTGGTTCCATTGATGGGTGCCTCAGATGCCCTGATTTTGCTCTAACTTGCTCAGGAAGTTACCCAGTGATTAGATGACTTCCACAATGAATTTCTTCATCAAACTTGGTATGCATGATACTCATAACATATTGAGACTAATAGAAATAAGAATGACCAAAAAATTTGGAGTTATGGCCTCTGAAACCAAAACCCTAATTTCAGGTCATATGTGTAGTTAAACCCTGGCTCTGCTTCCATGCTTTGCCAGTTCTTGTTATTCTTTGACTTCCTTGATCTTTGGAGGATAAAATATGATGATTGAACATACATGGACCCTCTTGAGATGATTGATGACCTTAGGAGTGGCTCAGAAGGATCTTGGATTGCTCAGATCACAAAC
The DNA here is from genome assembly GCA_963966055.1 of Lathyrus aphaca. NCBI lineage: Eukaryota > Viridiplantae > Streptophyta > Magnoliopsida > Fabales > Fabaceae > Lathyrus > Lathyrus aphaca. Next base: position 209,373,929 of record OZ014519.1, read on the forward strand.
CCTAGATGCAGATGAACTTAAACTAATGCAGTGAAGCAAAAATGCAACATGATATGATATGATTGAACTAATGCAAATAAAAAAGATCAAAAGCCATGGTGTGAACTTAGTGAGGGAAAATTTGGGGTTTTTACATACCCCAATTCCTTTTCCACGTGCATTCACAACACCATCAAAAACTAAACCCTAGTGAGATCCAAGCTCCGACCCTTCCTCAATCAAAGGCTCATGAAAATATTCAGTTTTAAAATACATCACATCTTCATCCAGGAAATCGAACTTGATAGACTAGTAATTTTCAATCGATTGATGTTCTAAATGGTCAGCCAAGACGCTACCTTTTATAGATTCTTGAGCTCGGTACTCGATATCATATTCAGACAACAACATTTACCAATGAGAAATCCTCCCAGTCAAAGCAGGATTTTTCAAAGATATACTTGATCAGATCCATTTTGGATATCAACCAAGTTGTATGATTCAACATATACTGGCGAAGACGCTTTGCAGCCCAAGCTAAGGCACAACAAATTTTTCAAGCATAAAGTACCTAGACTCACAATCAGTGAACTTCTTACTTAGGTAATAAATTGCATATTCTTTTCTTCCAGATTCATCTTGCTGACCAAGCACACAACCCATCGAATCATCTAACACAGTCAAGTACATAATCAATGGTCTACCTTCCACTGGAGGAGACAAGATAAGAGGTTCAAGCAGATACTCTTTGATACTTTCAAATGCCTCTTGGAATTCATCTATCCAGACACAACCTTGGTCTTTCCGAAGCAACTTGAAGATTGGAGCACATGTGGCAGTCATGTGAGAGATAAACCTCGAAATATAATTCAAACGACCCAAGAATCCTCTTACTTGTTTTTCAGTTCTTGTGACAGGCATTTCCCGAATAGCTTTCACTTTATTAGGATCAACTTCATTGCCTCTTTGGCTGACAATGAAACCTAGCAACTTTCCAGAACGTACACCAAAAGTGCACTTGTTCAGATTCAAATGAAGCTTAAACTTCCATAGCCTCTGAAATAATTTTAACAAATGCTCAACATGATCTTCTTCAGTCCTCGACTTAGCGGTCATATCATCAACATATACCTCAATTTATTTGTGTATCATATCATGGAAAATAGTAGTCATAGCTCTTTGGTATGTCGCACCAGCATTCTTCAATCCAAAGGGCATCACTCTGTAACAAAATGTTCCCCATGGTGTAATAAATGTTGTCTTTTCCATGTCCTCGGGTGCCATCTTTATTTGATTATAACCGGAAAATCCGTCCATAAAGGACAATACATCAAATTTATCCGTATTATCTATCAACACATCAATGTGTGGCAATGGAAAATCATCTTTTGGAATGGCTTTATTCAAATCTCTGTAATCAACACACATTCAGACTTTTCCGTCTTTCTTTGGAACAAGCATAATATTAGCCACCCATTGAGGATAATTGGATGTCACAAGAAAACCTACATTAATCTGCTTTTGAACCTTCTCTTTGATCTTTACTTCAATATCCGGATGAGTTCTTCTCAACTTTTGCTTCACATGTGGACATTCAGGCTTCAACGACAATCTATGCTCCACAATATCAGTATCAAGACCTGACATGTCCCGATAAGACCAAGAAAACACATCAACATACTCTCTAAGAAGCTCTACCATCCTCTTTTTAACATCACAACTAAGAAATGTTCCAATCTTGACTTCTTTCTTATCATCTTTAAAACCCAAGTTGACCATCTCTAATAACTCTTCATGAGGCTGAATAACTCTCTCCTCATGCTCAAGCAACCGGAAAATTTCATCAGGAATCTCTTCAACATCCCCTTCCTCAACTTCAAACACAGGGAATTCAAAGTTGGGAGTGGGCATATGATCATTATTTTCAATGGGTTTATCAATCAATCTGCACAATGATTTTATTTTTATTTTAGAGTATAATTAAAAGTGCAAACATTATGTAGATAAACAATGATTATTATTATTTTTGGATTTATTATGTTACCATTTTTCAGAATAAAGCAAAAATGAAAAACACATAATGAAATAACAAAATAACATTTTATTGATGATGATAAAATTTGAAACAACGCCTGAAAAACATCACTTTCACCTTGGTCAAAGTGAAAGGATTTTTGAAAGACAATAAAATAAATTACTTTAAATTATGAACAATAGAGGGAACATCAACAACAATCCAGCTCTTGTAAATCTTTCCAAGTGTAACAAAGTCAAGAATTTCTTCATCTTCATCATCTTTAATGATGGCAGCAGCGGAATGATCGTTGATAAATCTAGCACTTCGGAATCCTTCATGAATACTCTTCGAGTCATTGAAGGCCATACCTGGTGCAAAACCAATACCAAATCCTTCTTTGTTTTCAACAACATCAATAACTCATCCCCAACCATCAGATCGACCAGTTTTAAGCACACGCAGAGCCAAATTATGGTTTCTTCCCTCTTCGGGAAAGACATCATCATAGAAACTCAAACTGTTGCATGATCTGATATTATCCACAATACTATCAAACTGATCAACAATCACATCATGGTCAACATAAGCTTGATCAAGAATCTTCTGCAAAGACTGCCTATGAGCTCTATAACACATCAGGAGTGATAAAACTGATATCTTCGAAGGAGTATGTAACAACTGCTCAGTAATGTTGTACTCACTCTTCTTTATCAACTTCAACACATCATCTTCATTATCATCAAATTTACTTGATCGAGCAACAACATCCTCAATCTGCTTACTCACACTTGTATCTTCAGTTATTTTCGGAGGATCCGAAGCAAAAACTCCACCACTTCGAGTAACTCTTGTCACATCGACAATGCTAACTACAGACTTTAGAGAAGGAATATGAACTTCCTTACCATTTTCTATCATCGTAGCATTATACCGGTACGAAACAACTTTATCAGACTCATATGGAATTGGACCATGCAAGTTGATCAACAATGGAGTAACATAATATTTGCGACTATCAAAAGAAATAACCACCTTCTCAGGAATATTGAACTGAGGCATAATAACATTCACTTCATTTTCGTACTCGTCTCTTTTCTCTGTCACTTCAATCAACTTATCATCCATCATCTTTTGAATATCTCTCTTAACAATTACACAACCATGAGGGTTCACCGAGCAAGTGCAACAACCAACATAATCATGATTAATATCAATCAGAGACCTTCGAATCCAACGGACATCATAAATATTGAACAAACCAGGACAACATCTACCATATTCACAGACGGATTACCATGTTTCAGAAGCGGATTTGTCTTCAATTCGGATTAACATCATTGAAAGACAAGACATTGCTCTTTATCAATTTCTACACTTCAATCTTCAATGGAAAAAAAATTCTCACTATCGTGCCCTGGGGCACCTTGATGAAAAACATAATGAACTTCTGGCTTATACCACCACGGAAGGATCTCTGGAACTGGAGGTGGAGAACATTTTTGCACAAGATTCTTCTCAATCAACGATGGAAGCAAATCAGCATACAACATTGGGATGGGGTCAAAACTCGGCTTTGGTCGGCCTTGTTGAGTACCACTATGTTGCGCATAAGGCTGGTGATAACGAGACTGATACTTTGGAGCCACTGGCACAATAGGAGCCACATTAACCATCGAAGTTACAGAAGCTACATGTTGCTGCTGATGGTTCTCACGACCATGAAATGTTCTGTAACTTTCACGAGGCACAACATTAGTTTCATCTTCTTTCTTCTTACCAAAATTGAACCTCTTAGAACTTGAGCCAATACTACATTCTTTGCTCAAACGTCCCTCATGGACACCTTCTTCTAGTCGCATCCCCATATTCACCATTTCAGTGAAATTAGATGGAGAACTTGCAATTATCTTCTTATAGTAGAAAGAACCTAAAGTCTTCAAAACGATCTTCGTCATTTCTTTCTCTTCCAAAGGAGGAACAATCTGAGCTGCAAGTTCATGCCATCTCTACGCATATTCCTTAAAAGTTTCTTTTTTCTTCTGGGACATTGCACGAAGTTGATCTTTGCCCGCTGCCATATCAACATTATACTTGTATTGCCTGACAAAATTCTCTCCCAAATAATTGAAAGTCTTGATTTGGCAGCTATCCAAACCCATGTACCATCTCATAGCTGCACCAGTAAGACTGTCTTGGAAGTAATGAATCAACAGTTGGTCATTTTCTGTCTGAGCCGACATCTTTTTAGCATGCATAGTCAGGTGACTCAGGGGATAAGTATTGCCTTTATACTTCTCAAAATCAGGAAACTTGAACTTGTGTGGAACCTTGACATTGGGAACCAAGCAGAGATCATAAGTATCTTTACCAGACAAATCCTCATGCCTCAAAGCCTTCATCTCTTTCTGCATCTCGAAAAACCGATCCTGAAAGTCATCAAGCCTTTCCATAACACCAGCACCTTCACTGGGTTCAGCATGGTAAAACATCTCATCAAAGTGTGGAGTAGTGTGCATCTTAGGCGGTGTAGTAGTCATCACCAACTAGAGAGTAGAAAATGCAGTAGTCTCGGGAGGAGGAGGGTGATACCCAGCAGGAACAAAATTAGCCAGCATACCCCACGGTATGCTAGAAGGCATGTGGTAGCATGGAGAAATAACAGTTTCAACAGGGACCAATGCAATGACGAACTCATAAATCACTATATATTGTATCGGAGAATCATGAGGAGGGGGTGGCTGATTCTGAGCATCCACCAAGCATTCCATCATGGCGGTGATCCTTTCCAAGCTATCTTTCAGAGTTGAAACTTCCTTGTGTAGCTCATGGTTCTCTTGTTGTAACGCTTCCAATATCTTTCTTCGGATAGCTCGAGTATTGATCTGGTGAGTCAGCTTGATAGGAAAACTGAATGAAGACCAAGAAACAACATAAGACCCCTGGAAAACACTCAAGAATTAAGACCAATGCAAGCATGATGCATGGTATGCGTATGCCAATGCAAAGATTTCAAGGTACTATAAGATAAATTACAATACTTATAAAAGAAACACTTTTTTGAAGTACTAAAGATTCATTCTCATTAATATATAAGTAAGGATTACAAGTGAAGTACAAGTTTCAATAACCCTAATTCATGCGAATCCTCTTAATCTCTTTCTTGTACCGATTCTCCATGTCTTTATTATCCTTCACCAACTGGTCCACAATGGCCCTCCAAGCGCTGGATGTAGGAGGAATGGTAGATGGAGTACTTGAGGAAAATAAATCCTCCTTTTGCCTCTTCATGACACGTCGCTCAAGTAACTCAATAAAATCATCTTTCTCCTTCAGTTTCTCTTGCATAGTCGTCTTCTCAAGTAACCAAGCTTCCTTCTCTTTCTTCATCTTGTCCAACTCTTCTTGAAGAATAACCTTCTCATCAACGGGCAGAATAAAATCAGATAATGGCAATATAGGAAACAAAGACTCCTCAGGTGGATAAGGTATCTTGAGCTTGGAAGCCCTAGATCGAACCCACTAGATGTAACACCCGGAGGGGGCAAGGTGTTGTTTTCCTAATTGACCCTTCTCTTTCCGATAAATAGTATGCCATGAATGAGCAATCCTTTTTTTCATTTATACATGATCTTCACCATTAAGAAAGAAGGAACCAGATAATCAAAGGTTGTTTGGTATGTCCTTCAAGTAATATCCCAACTGTCGCCTAGCAAGAATAGGGTTGTAACAAATTCCCCCACGGGTACCAAGAAGAGGTACGTTGGGAAACTCTCCACAACCGTCAATAAACACTCCAGTATCATAATAAGGACAATACCAAGTCATATCCATATTAGAAAGAGACATGATCCTTTGAGACCATATTCGCTTCTCTCTATTATCTTAGAAGAAATCGGGCTTTGGTAGCTAAGAAATAAACCACCTATAGAGGAGAGGCATACAATATACAATTTCTCCATCACCTTTGAAGGTCCTATGATTAATAGAGTGATACATGTCTCCAAGCAAAGTAGGCACCGGATTTCTATAAGTACCTTGAAATCTTTGAGAACAATGCTCGTGTATGCATGAGTGCATGTATGCAACAACCACAAACAAGATCATACAAAACACACAGGTCTAGGTTCCGAGTCACGAGCATGAAGTCAAGGGTATAGAACACTAACCCACACAGGTATGTACTAAGGTTTTGTCTTCATGGTACTGGCAGAAAACCAAAAGGGTGCTAACAGAGGTGCCCGAAGTTAGCAGCCATCCTTCGGATATCATTGGTACGTTGGACTACTCCTCAACCGATAATTTCCTCAAGAGGAACTCGTCCGGATGTAGTATCACGTGACAACCACCTCAGGTTTACACCTGGATAGCTTCCACACTACGTTCCTAAATTGGCTTGGATGAGTTAAGGGTTCTACAATCCTCAGTATGACCAGTTCAAGGTCGGAAGCAATGCCATGATTTGAATACTCGTCATGTCATTAGTAATCCGAGAGAGCCTAACTGAGTGGAGATTATCAACTTGACATCGCTTTGGACTACTCCGCCACGTATCACTTCGAATATTGTCGTCCTATCATAAGTTCACTTAGATCCAGGCATAGAATCTATCTCACTCACAGAGGATCACCAAAACCGAAACAGAATAAACAATAACAAAAAAATCAAACCAAAGCAGTAAATATATCATAGTAGGCCAAATCCACTTAGGGTTTATATCCCCAACAGAGTCGCCACTTTTTTGTAGCGGTAAAAACATGAGTGTAAGCTATTAGGTAACTTAACTCAAAGTAAACAGAGTCGCCACCACGCTTTTATTTTAATCCAAATGGAAAAGGAAAAAAGAGCGAATAAATCCTAATAAATCTAAAAGCAAAAATCTAAAAAACAAATAGAGAACCGGGTAAGGGGATAGGTTACAAAATGGGAAAGTTTTACGCACCTAAAATGTCAGTGGTACTCCACGGGAGCCCTTTTAAAAATTTATTGCTTTTGGTTTGAAAACATTTGTAAAAGAGAGTGGACGGATGAGAGATGATTTGATTTTTAATAGTTTTGCGTTTGGAGAGGTTTACCACCTCATGTCTACGTACCCACAAAGTACAATGCGATATCAAAACCCCGTTGTTTGTGGTACAAATAATGAAAACAAATAGTGTGTTGGATTAATTTTATAATGTAAAGATAAGTCGTCATTCTTTAGCGAATAATTTCGCTAGAAATAATGAATCATATCTAAACATGTAAAGAAAAAGTTAAAATGAAAAGCGCACAAAGGCACAAAAATATTTGATGAGTTTTGTATTTTTTATGGTCTTTTGAAAAATGTTTTGATATATTTACATGATTTAACATTTATTAAGAAAATAAAAGAAAAGGTAAAATCACTTGACATAAGTCAAGGTTTGATTATGAAAGCGGTTTTAAGTTTAAAAACAAAGAAGTTTTTGAAAAATGGAGAATTTTTGAAAAATTAAGAAGGGCAGGAGATGAAGAGACTATCCTAAGAAAGAAAATAAAAGAGATAACGGAATAAATATCTAACCAAACTTGATAATACTTCCAATTTATGATCATGAGAGTTTCATCCTTATAAGCTAGCAAGTGGCCAAATAAAGGCAAAGCTACCATTTCCATGAAGATCAAAGCCAAGGGAAGGTGTCCTAGGATCTAAGTCCAAAACTCAATTTCCAATGCAAAGGATAGTAACCCATAGTCAAAGATAGAAGAAATTAAGTTTTTTAGAGGTTTAATCCTTTATTAATATTTTTGTGTCCAAATGGACAAAAGGAAAATCAACACAACAATAATAACAAGAATATAAACATGATAATGGATGATAAAGCAATATAAAGCATAATCAAAATAAAGGCAATAAAAGTGGAAGAAATAGTAATAATAATATACATAATAGTGGTATGGTGAAAAGGCACTTAGTAACAAAAGATCGAAAAGGCAACTGATTCTGCTTAGTATCTTTCACTATAGTGATTAATCAAGGAGATTAGAATAAAATTCAATGAAATTTGAAAGAAGATTGGGAGACCCAAAGAAACTAAGCATCAAACTTCATAAGTCTTGGATCTTAACGCAAAAAGATCAATCACTTTGGGATTACGCGACCAACACGAGTCCGCTGCATGAAAGTGCAAGTATACAATTGGATTTTTATTCCGAATTAGGGGCACGTTTAGGTCTATGTTAAGCAATCACCGACTAATTTACGAAGTAATTACCCTACAAATGAGGCCGGCAAACACCACTTAAGGTGAACGATGTATGTGCTAATGCATGCGAGATAAACGATATGTAAATCGCCATCCGAAAGCAATACCACACGAAAATAAAGATGAATACCAAATTGAGTTTCATTTATGGTATTGTTTTGTAATACCCCGTATTTTAATTAGAAGCTCTGGATAATTAATTAAGATTAATAGGATTCTGGTGTGCTCTGAGAGTTTTCAATTAAAATAATTAGAGCAACTGACGAACTTAAATTAATTAATTAGTATTATTTGACTCAGAGGTTTTATTAAATAATTGACTCAGAGACATTGTTAGATACTCTCAATTTGGACCCGTTAAATTACTAACAATTTTTTATATCAATATCAATATAGAGTGCTTCGGTGGATGTTGCGAGAATTGGAGCTTGATCGAAGAGAAATCCGAAGAATCCGCGAATACGCAAAATAAATGCGTTCTTGATGCTTGAGAATTCTTTCACTTCCGATAAGTCGAAATCTTCACAAAAATCAGTAGCTTCTTCTTCTACAATTCCCAAATCAATGGAGGTTGGAGGCTAAGCTTTAAGATCTTCAAGTTTCAATGTGAAACTTGAAGAGCTTCTTCAAAAAAAGGTTTGGTGAAAAGGGAAATGGAGGAAAAGTGAGAGAGAAAAGTGATTCTAGAAATTATGAGAGAGTGAAAAAATTGGGAACCTTTTGCATTGAAGTGATTAATGATTATATAGAGGCTATGCTTGGAGCTAGGTTTGGGAATGGAGTTAGGTTTAGGAATGGAGTTAGGTTTGTAGTTAGTTAGGGTTAGGGTTGGAGAGGGAATATTCATTGGAATACTCTAGAAGGTTGTAGAACATGGTAGAAGCATCCAAGGGAAATGGAGTGGAATTGAAGTAGAAAAATAAGAGGGGAAGGAATGAAAGGAAATGTGGAAGGAAAATGGAAAGAAAATGGAGGGAAAGGTGAAACCAACCACTTTTCAAATGATTTTTCCCTAAAAAGGTAAGTTTTGTTTTTCTTGATTTTTCATGATTCCTCCATCATTTCTTGATAAAATTTAAACCATAGGATCCTTGTAACCCTAATTTCATGATTTTGATCTCAAAAAGTTAGGAGTTGACTTTTTCCTCAACATGGTTGACTTTTCCCCAATTCCCTGATTTTCAATCATATGGACAATTGAACCACTTCCAGAATGTTTCTATGGATCAAATTTGACCCTTAGGCACTTGAAATCATATAGAAGATAATGGAATCAACTTTGGATCAAAATTTCACTGAGAAGCCCAGTAGAATAGAAACCCTAATTTGGCCCCTTTTCATCAGGAGATGTTGCACTGCTTGCCTCCTTTGATCAATTCAATTCTTTTCAAGACTTGTGGCTTCAAATGTAGACTTGTGAGATGTTGTGAACCCTTTTAACAAGGTTGAGAAGCTTTGTGGCTCCTTGGTTGCCTCTGTATAGCCTTCAATTGCTCCAATCAATGATCACATACCTATGCCTCAGCTATGAAGAACGTGATGCAATGTTTTTTATTATTTCATGAATTTGTTTATGCTAAATGCTATGCAAAAAGTTGAAAAAATGAGAGGGCAAATTTTGAGGTATTAAAGTTGCCCCTATTCAATCATCTACAAGCCTGAACGAATAATTTCACTGGCCTTTAGACGTTCAAGGTATGGAGTGATTGAATACTCGAACAAACCGGAAATTTTGCACTATGTGGGAAATACAATATGTTGGGAAGAATGTCATTCTTGGATGACAACTCAAAAAGGATCCTCGGATCTAACACAAAATCATCCTCGAATGGAAACACAGTGGTATACCGGCCTCAGTCGATAACCAGAAGCACAAAGAATGGAATTAGACAGACTTTGTAATAGATACAAACTGACCTCAATCAATAAGCTCAAAATGGTTTATTATCCCCGAATGATAGCCACAACAACAAGACCAACCTCAGAAGGACTTGAAGAAGAGAATGCCATCCTCGAATGACAACTCACAAAAGATCCTCGGATCTAACATGAAAACATCCTCGAATGGAGACGCAATGGTATATCGGCCTCGGTCGATAACCAAAAACACAAAGACTGACCTCAGACAGACTTTGCAAAAGAGACAAACCGATCTTAATCAATAAGCTCAAAAAGGTCTATCATCCTCGAATGATAGCCACAAAAACAAGACCAACCTCAGAAGGACTTGAAGAAGAGAATTCCATCCTCGAATGACAACTCACAAAAGATCCTCGGATCTAACACGAAACCATCCTTGAATGGAGATGCAATGGTATACCGGCCTCGGTCGATAACCAAAAACACAAAGACTGACCTCAGACAGACTTTGCAAAAGAGACAAACTGAACTCAATCAATAAGCTCAAAATGGTCTATCATCCTCGAATGATAGCCACAACAACAAGACCAACCTCAGAAGGACTTGAAGAAGAGAATGCCATCCTCGAATGATAACTCACAAAAGATCCTCGGATCTAACACGAAACCATCCTTGAATGGAGACGCAATGGTATACCGGCCTCGACCGATAATAAGAAACTGCAATGGCTTTTAGACATTCAAGGTATGGAGTGATTGAATACTCGAATAAAACCTGGAAATTTGAACTCTGTATGGATGGGGAGAATGTCATTTGCCCATTTTTTTTTATTACTGTTTCTTTTTTTGTTTTTTTTATTCTTTTTCTTTTTTGAACTCTTATAAGGCAATGGAAATAGGATACGATGGAACGGGATCGTTGTACATAAACGAGATCCCAGGCAAACAGGACCGTTGTACAAAACGAGAACCTGCAACGCGACTGTTGTACAAAATAAGACACGAAAGTGGTGACGAACATTGACTTGTAAGAGCAAAAGAGAGAAGCAACATCAATCGATTTACGACTCAAATAGGATCAACCGATCTATTATGGAGATGGTATCAACCGATCCATAACCAGGACAACGAGAATATAATATCATCCAATTTACATCTCGAAGAGAAATGATATCAACCGATTCACAACCTGAATAAGATCAACCGATCTATCCAGGAAATGGTATCAACCGATCCATAACCCGGAAAACGAGAACGTAATATCATCTGATTTACGGCTCGAAGAGAAGTAATATCAACCGATTTACAACTCAAATAAGATCAACCAATCTAACCAGGAAATGGTATCAACTGATCCATAACCTGAAAAACGAGAACGTAATATCATCCGATTTACGGCTCGAAGAGAAGTAATATCAACCGATTTACAACTCAAATAAGATCAACCGATATAACCAGGAAATGGTATCAACCGATCCATAACCCGGAAAACGAGAACGTAATATCATCTGATTTAAGGCTCGAAGAGAAGTAATATCAACTGATTTATAACTCAAATAAGATCAATCGATCTAACTAGGAAATGGTATCAACCGATCCATAACCAGGAAATGAGACCATCATGCTGAGACAAAATCTAGGAGATGAGACCATTGTACTTAAATGGAGACTCTAGAGAAACGGGATTGTTGTACTTAAACGATGACTCGTGACGCGGTCGTTGTACTTAAACGGAGACGCGAAAAAAAATGAGACTGTCGTACTAAAACAAGACTCAACTGGGGATAACAAACAAAACTTGGTAGAAATAACTACACTGGGAAATGAACTTGGAATTCTGCAGGGAATACTTCGGTTTGATTGGAGATGTAACGCTCAGGCTTTTGAGCGAGGTACCCAAAATTGGCCTATGTTGGTATGCATATGTTTGAATTTTTCCATGGCGTAATGCTTCATAATGATTGAAATGTTACGCTTTTGAGGATACAAATGTAATGATGATTACTAAATGCAAATGAAAATGCAAAGGGATCCCCCGATAAGGAGATAACAGGCATCCCAGGTAGCTCGACCGGGGAGAAATAATCACTGAATTGATTTGATGAATCCTTGTGGGGAAAAGCAACTTTGCGGGGGGTAGTGTTAATGACGCACCGGCTCCGAAATTCCGCCATTGCCAAAAATAAATTGGACTTTGATATTGGAGAGCCAGGACCCTGTTGGGGATGAACTTGATTCGAGAGGTACGCTACTTGCTGAACTCTGCTGGGGAAATGATATCTCTCTAACTCAGTTGGGGAGCCAAATGTGTTGGTACTCTGTTGAGGAAGAAATCTGCTAGGGAAAGATGCCAATGAGGATTGGACTTTGGTTGTCAACCTTACTAGGGCACTATAAACAGTGTTATGTAAGAAGGAAAACGCCCAGGATCCTCTATATCTTCACCTCTGCTAGGGAATGGGGAATATCCATATACTGCTAGAGGAATACTTCTCTGTTTAAGGAAATTCTCTGCTTGAGGAGGACATCAGTCTTCTATTACTTTGCTGGGGGAAGATTTCAATTTATGACTCTACTGGGGATGATGGATAACATCAAATGATAATACCTTCTTTCTGCTCGGGAATGATCCATCTTTTTACTGCTCTGCCAGGGAGGAAATGGTCTGATGAGACCCGCTGAGGAATTTTTCTCAATGATCTTCCGAGGAAAACTTCTTCCCGATGTTTCGTGCTGGTAAAGGTTTTGCTTCTGGTCTCTGGGCCGATCGACTGCCTACTGAACATGAGTGAACACTGGTTCTTTGCAATTTTCAACTCGCCTCCAACTATGATCTATCAAAAGATAATGTCTCAAGAGGATTTTACAGAAAACATGGCATACGAGATGCCTCAGTGTCTTCAAACTCTTGGAGAGATTCATCGGATCTCAAAATAAATTCCCCAGACTACATGGTCTGTGAAAGAATTTGCTTCGCGAGGATTCGGGGAAAAACCTCATATCACGGATAGATGTTATGCCCCTGTATTTTGAGCTTTGGGTAAGTGCCTCTGATTAAACGTCTTTCGGATAGAGTAACCTCTAGTGCTCTTGGGGTGGCCTGCCCCATGACGAGCCTTTGAGTAATTTTGTCCTTGAATGGATGATCTTCGAGTGAATACCCAGACTAATTGTTCTTGGAGAGATTTGACTCTCGAAGTGATTGCCCTTGTTTGGCTGAAATTTGAGCGAATGCCTCAGACTAATGGCTCTTTGAGAGTTTGATCTCGAAGTGATTTCCCTAGTTTGGCTGAACTTTGGATTGATTTCTCGACGTAATTTCCCCGGATTGGCTGGCTCTTACCACGACTGGTTGGGAAAGTCCCTACTCAATGGAGTTTTCTTGGAAAAGCGCATCTCAACAGATTGACCTTCGGAAGTTTTAGACTTCTTAACTTGGCAAGATTAAGCTTCTGGACTGCGATTCCATACATGAACTTTTATGATGCCAAACAAATGTATGCTAGCAGAAAATGTTTATTTTGAGAAAGAAAATTCTAATGCAAAACACATGTTAATCTTGAAGTTTTACTATAAAAAGATGTCGCCAACCTTTATGAGTGAATCACTGGTTAAGATACGACATTGGTTTTTGATAAACGAAACATGCACATGCAACACCAACCCATATTTTTTAGCATAACTCATAAGAGTCAGGAACATGGTCTCTTGGTAGTACGCTCTCGAAATAACCATGTTTTAGTTAGGACTTTTGAGGGTTGTATCATGGCTGGTTCACGGTTATAGAAACAAAGGATATAAGCTCGAATTTTATTTGTGCCCACCCATCTTCGTGATTTTCTCCGTTCCTATGTTCAGCTAGCTTTCACAAGCGCTCACCTCTCAAAAAGGGTTTTGTGATGGTTGAGGAACCAATGACACTAACGGTTTCAAGCACCAATCAGGTTGTTTTTTGGAGTCAGTCACCACTTTGTCTTTCGTGTCTGTATCACACGACTTTGTTCTTGTTTAAGGATCTTTCTTGTGTAATTCTTTTCATCTTTCGCTTTTGCATTCTTTTTCTTGTCCCTAACTTTTTCCTGGACTGATTCTTGTGAATCTTTGATTGTGAAGTCCAGCGGGATGCCCTAATTTTTGCCTAAGTCGCTTGTTTTCAAGTTTCGACTTAGCGGGCTTTTTCATTTCTTTTTTTCAATTCTTTTTTTGGAACAAATTGTGTGACACTGGTTGCCTTGATTGCTTTCAAAGGGTCGTGACTATCTCAATTCTTAGTTGATGAAGGATAACCTTTGTGGTTTCCGGTCTTTGGACCTCTTGTTTGGGATAACCATTGTGATTTTTGGTCTTTGGACCTCTTGATTTGGTACAATTAAATGTAATGGATCCTCATATGTGCACTCCTTTTTGAAATTTGAACGCTCGGTCAAACTAACTGATACTTACCCTGCCCCTGGGTTAAATGTAAGGGTTTTGTCATGCTAAACGAAACTCCTACTTCAAGGCTCAAATGGGTTGGCGAGGGTCTATCTCCCTTATATCTCCGATGTTTAGGATTTGAAATAATGCTTGTACATCGTCAACAGGGTCTTTCTCAAAAGCACACAATTAGAGATTTTTGCGTTTTCATTTCGTCATCCTCCAACACCGAGTTTAAGCACAACAGTTGGTATTGCAATGCACATGCAAAATTATAAATGAAATACAAATGAATTACTTCAAGAAAAACACGTGCATTTTATCATGATTAACATTCAAAAGTAAACAACTTTCATACATGCATACAAATGTTTAAACAAATAGGAGAAATTACAAATGAAATTGCAGTAAAGAAGTTGAACATTGCCATTGTTGAGGAGACTTGACTCCTTCTGGACTAATCAGTCTTAAGCACTTCCTGTGATCAGTAACTCTTCATGGACTTGTGGTCTTCAAGTAAATGGTCGCATGTGTGACATGGCAATCATACATCTTCTTCTAGTTATTCTGACTTTGATACGAGACGTCTGAAAGAAGGAGTAAAGCTGGGGAATAAGGTTGCCCTATAAGGTTGCTCGGAAAGACCCGACGGTCTTCTTCCTACGTATCTCCATTGACCAATGAAGAATCCGAGCGATGTAGTTACCCTCAATAGGGATGAAAATGCACCGAAAATATGCAAACATAATTGCCATCACTGAGAGTATTTGAATACTTCTGGCTTTATTTGCTTCCACAGATACCCTCGCAAGTCGAGTGATTAATTCAAAGATTTCAGTTGAAGAACCGACCATCTGGTATAACAACCCTGGTACTTTCATTCACCAGATTCATTTTTTAATCCACCAAGATTAGGCATTGGATTTTGGAGCACATTTGGATGAAGGGAGAAATTGATCGCCTTGGAGTCAATTAGGTCTTGTACCTCATTCTGGAAAGCCCAACATTTCTCAATACTATGCCCCTGGGCACCCGAATGGAACTCGCACCTAGCGTTTGTATCAAAATTGGGTGGTGGATTGTTAGGAAAAGGAGCTCTCATGGTACGAAGCTCGGCCATGTTCAACTTAAGCAACTTTGGAAGCAACACAGCATGTGGAAACTGAATAAGATTAATTTTACGGTCCCTCACTCTTGCTCTTTGCTGGAATGGTCTCTGTACCTGTTGTTGCTGACCCTGATGTTGTGGTTGACCATTTTATTGTTGATATTGCTTTGAGTGCCTAACATGTCCATGCACTTTCTTACTCATACTCGAACGAGGAACGACAAAAGGTTGTTGATGTAATCTCTTTGAAGACTCATCCTGAGTAATAATTCCAAAAGAATGGACTTTGACCACCCTTTCAGTGTCCGTACGTGCCTTAACTTGTGACACCTTCAGACCATTCAGCCCAAAACTAATTACCCCTTCATCCACCAAATCTTGAACCTGATGCATGAATGCTCTGCAATCATCGATGTCATGTTCTTGAGCTCCGGAGTGAAAAACACAGTAGGCATAATGTTGCACCCTAATTTTTGCCCTAAGTTTTCTTTGCATTTTCATCTGCATCTTGCATACAAACAAGATCACACTAGTTAATCGGTTATTCTCGGGTTAGGTTTATGCCTCGCAGGGGATCACCGTTGTCTTTAATTACTTTATTTGTTTGTGTTTACTAACCATTAATCAAAATCCAAAAATATTTTGTTTCCTTTTGCTAACATTTTTTCAGGAAGATGAACCATTGAAAATGCCAAAAATAGTAATCTTATCGTTCGAACGAAATTTCACAGACAAAAGTCGAGGTTGATCCGCAATTAATTATCTGATCGAGGATTTCCCAAGTTAATTGATTCATTCAAAGGATTTCCAAGGTTCATGTGTTTATTTCCATGCCTTCTTCGACGCACAACAAAAATTGGGCCGAAACAAGCAAGCAACCATGTTTGAATAAAAAATTCAAATTTTAGCTTGGTTAACCGGTTAACCAGTGCAAAATTTGAATTTTTTATTCAAATTCAGCACCCTTAGATCATTAATTTAATTGGAATATTCTAGATCCATTGGTTTCTGATTTCTCTACATCACTTTGATCATTTCCTACCATAAACCCTCATTAATCACCACTCTTTTCCATTTCCCACCAAAATTCCAATTACCAAACCTAAATTCAAATTACCAAAGCAAGCTCCATTCCACCAAATTTCCATACCTAAGGCCTTTAAATAGGACCACAATTTCATTCATTCCACAAGCTTTTGATAGCCACAAAACCTCTTGCAAAATACTCCCCCAACACCAAAATTCTCAAAAGCTCACTTTCTTTCTTTTGAAGTTATCAAGAATTCACATTGAATTCTTGATTAACTTGAGCTAAACCTTCATCCTTTCGTTCTTTTTTTCATCAATTTCAGTAGATCTAAGCTTGTGTTGGTCCAATTTGAAGAAGTGACTTTGGTAATTCCTCTCACTCAATAAACCCATATTCACCATCAACATTCAAGATGTAGATTCTAGGTGCCTTTGTTTCTAGATCCTTTGGATCTTTATTTGTTGTTTGATTGCAGGGATTCCACTGTATTTTGGTTTTAAAATTCGTGCAAATTCAGATCATGATCATCCAATGTTTGAGAAAAGGTTTCAAAATGGATCATGCTGAATTTTCTGTATTTTTCAGCTTCTGGTATAACGTTAACCGGTTAACCATCTTCAAAACAGCGCAAATTATTCAAAATCTGCTTGCGTTAACCGGTTAACCAATTGGTTAACCGGTTAACACAAGTCAGAATGGTGTTTTTGGCTTGTTTCAAGCCCCTTTTTGGTTCCTATTTCTTCTTCTTCTTCCTCCTTTTTATTTTTACCTTGGGAAGCACTTTTGGGAGTGATTTCTCCTTAATTTCAATGAACTATGGGTGTAGATTAGAGTAGTTAATGTTCATTAATTCAAATTCAGCACCCTTAGATCATTGATTTA
Source organism: Lathyrus aphaca (assembly GCA_963966055.1). Classification (NCBI taxonomy): domain Eukaryota; kingdom Viridiplantae; phylum Streptophyta; class Magnoliopsida; order Fabales; family Fabaceae; genus Lathyrus; species Lathyrus aphaca. Next base: position 209,391,444 of record OZ014519.1, read on the forward strand.
ATTGGAATATTCTAGATCCATTGGTTTCTGATTTCTCTACATCACTTTGATCATTTCCTACCTTAAACCCTCATTAATCACCACTCTTTTCCATTTCCCACCAAAATTCCAATTACCAAACCTAAATTCAAATTACCAAAGCAAGCACCATTCCACCAAATTTCCATACCTAAGGCCTTTAAATAGGACCACAATTTCATTCATTCCACAAGCTTTTGATAGCCACAAAACCTCTTGCAAAATACTCCCCCAACACCAAAATTCTCAAAAGCTCACTTTCTTTCTTTTGAAGTTATCAAGAATTCACATTGAATTCTTGATTAACTTGAGCTAAACCTTCATCCTTTCGTTCTTTTTTTCATCAATTTCAGTAGATCTAAGCTTGTGTTGGTCCAATTTGAAGAAGTGACTTTGGTAATTCCTCTCACTCCATAAACCCATATTCACCATCAACATTCAAGATGTAGATTCTTGGTGCCTTTGTTTCTAGATCCTTTGGATCTTTATTTGTTGTTTGATTGTAGGGATTCCACTGTATTTTGGTTTTAAAATTCGTGCAAATTCAGATCATGATCATCCAATGTTTGAGAAAAAGTTTCAAAATGGATCATGCTGAATTTTCTGTATTTTTCAGCTTCTGGTATAACGTTAACCGGTTAACCATCTTCAAAACAGCGCAAATTATTCAAAATCTGCTTGCGTTAACCGGTTAACCAATCGGTTAACCGGTTAACACAAGTCAGAATGGTGTTTTTGGCTTGTTTCAAGCCCCTTTTTGGTTCCTATTTCTTCTTCTTCTTCCTCCTTTTTATTTTTACCTTGGGAAGCACTTTTGGGAGTGATTTCTCCTTAATTTCAATGAACTATGGGTGTAGATTAGAGTAGTTAATGTTCATTAATTCAAAACTACCTTTAAGTGGATTATTCAATTCATTTAAGGTACTTTGCATTAGTGATACATTTTCATGCTTGAATCCACCAAGAAGAGTGATTGAACTTAAGGATGGAAGAATACTATAAGTGCGGCTCAATTTGGTATTCACCTTTAGTTTTGTGCGATATCACATCTGGATAATGATTTACATATCGTTTATCTCGCATGCATTAGCACTAACATTATGCACCTTAATTGGTGGTGGCCGACCTCATTTGTAGGGTAATTACTTCGTAAATTACTCGACGATTGCTTAACATAGACCTAAATGTGTCCCGACTTCGGAATAAAAATCTAATTGGGTACTTGCACTTTCGTGGACCGAATCTCTTGTTGATCGCATAATCCCAAAGTGGTTTATCATATTGCATTAAGAATCGAGACTTATGAATGTTTGATGCGTAGGTGCTTTGGGTCTCCCAATCTCCTTTCAAATTTCATTGAATTCGGTTCGGTTTGCCTTGATTAATCGCTATAGTGTAAGATGATAAGCGGATCCGGTTGCCTTTAGGTTTTGGTTACTTTTTTTGGTTGTGGTTGATTAAGTTCACCATACCATTATTATGTAAATATTATTATACTTTTACTACTATTAATATTTTAGATTCTTGCACTTTAATTTCTTTTTGTGACTAACATTTAATTTCTTGCACTTTTATTGCCTTTATTTTATTTTGCTTTATTCATCCATATCATGTTTATTATTTTGTTCTTATTATTTTGTTCTTATTATTTTAATTGTTGATTTTCCTTTTGTCCACTTGGACACCAAAAAACATTAATAAAGGATTAAACTTCTAAAAGACTTGTGACTTTAATTTGTGGACTTTTGGTTACTATCCTTGGCATTGGAATGAAGATTTTTGGACTTATATTTTAGGATCCCTTCCCCTTGCTTTGATCTTCATGAAGTTGGATTTAGCCTTTATTTGGCCATTTGCTAGCTTATAAGGATGGAACTCTTATGCTCATAATTTGGAATGTCATCAAGTTTGGTTAGATCTTTCTTTCCTTATCTCCTTATTTTCTTTTTTAGGATAGTCCCTTCATCTCCTCCGATTCTTTAATTTTCAAAACCTTCTCCCTTTTTCAAAGGATTTTTTTTTAAATCATTACCTCTTTAACAAACCAAAACCTTGACTTTTGTCAAGTGGCTTTTACTTTTTTTTCTTTTCTTTTTTTAAAATCAATGAATCTAATCATGTTGACCTTAATTCAAAAAATAAAAAGAATAAAACGCATTCAAGTTGTTTTGTGCCTTTGTGCACTTTTGTTTTCTCCTTTTAAAAAGTGCCGATTATGAGTCATTATTCTTTAGTCGGGTGCAAGTCTCTCAATCTCCATGGTTGTAGTTTGATGTAATTAAGTCTCTTGTCATTTATGGGGGGTTAGTGGCATACTCGTTGATTTTATCCGAGTTGGCTACCTCCCCATAATGATGTATGAGTCCATGTCTTCATTCTCATGGTAGATTTGTTTGGCTATCCACTTGAAGATGACAAATTCTCTTCACTTAATAAAATGAATCATAACCCACCCTTTTCACTATTTGTACCACAAACTACGGGGTTTTGATCTTGCATTGCACTTTGTGGGTACGTAGGCATGAGGTGGTAAACCTCTCCAAACACAAAAATATTAAAACAAAATACATTCTTTTCTCATTCCTTCACTCATATTTTACAAACCATTTTCAAACCAAAAATAGTAAATTTTTCAAAAGGGCTCCCGTGGAGTACCACGGACATTTTGGGTGCGTAAAACCTTCCCATTGTGTAACATATCCCCTTACCTGTTTCACTGTTGTGTTTCTTTAGCTTTTTGCTTTTAGATTCATTAGGATTTATTCGCTCTTTTTTCCTTTTCCTCTTGGAATAAAATAAAAGCGCGGTGGCGACTCTGTTTACCTTGAGTTAAGTTAACTAATAGCTTACACTCATGTTTTTACTGCTACACATAAGGATTCCAACTTTGGGGACATTCGCCAGGAGGATGGGATAGCTCGCGAATCTCAATTAATCCCAATTCGAGCAACTGCGGGCACAACTCAGCATAAGACATGGGTACAAGATCAATAACCCTTTCTTGTTTCTGTTGAGAACGAATTGTTGCCACTAGAGGAGTTACACTTGACATCTGCTGAAATCCTTCTCCTGGAAACCAAGGCGTAGCATCTGAGGGAGATCTCTGATGAGGAAATAAAGTGCTCACTTCCTTGGTAACGATAGGTGTAGGATCATTCAACTCACTTGTATCAAGCCATGCGGAGTTGATCCCTGTCTTAGGCTCTTCCTGACTGCCAAGTGGTGATTGCTGGTGAAGAGACTCAAACTGTAGAGGAAGCCTTCCTAACAACTCTTGATTCAGTAGGCATCCCAAGGAGATGATAGAAACGAGACCTTCCGTTTGAAAAGCAGACCCATGGCTATTTTCTTTCTTCAACATAGCATTCACGATTCCCGTGAGCGGCTTCATCTGAGTCTTCATCAAGTTCAATTATTTTTTCAGTAGTTTCTGATCCTGAGACAACGCTCGAATGTCCACCATGAAATGCCCCAGCTGGGCCTTTATCTCAGTCACCTCTACTCGGAGTTGTTCCATACCCATATCCTGACAATCATGATGCAAGTTAGCCATTCTGGAGAGAAACCAAATCAGGATGAGAATCTGTCCTCGGACACCTGTTATGTATGCAAATACGTTTTTTAAATGTCATGTTCGGTTATTTCAGGGGAAACTATCTGCTTTGATTCAGGTTTTAATACAAAAGAAATCCAACAGCGGAATTCAGATGTGTGATCCCCGAAAATAACTGAACATGTGTGCAGAAATGTTATGATGTTATGTATGCAACAAGCATGTGATCAAGGATCTGCTGCTGGTGTTGGGCGGTGAACCCACTGTAGATAGTCACAATAACTTTATCTATGTATAGATACTTCAGAACTCAAAATCATGGAATCAGATCATAATACTGAACAATACTGGCAAATTGGGTATGTTGAAGTTTAGGGTTCCTGCAAACCTGTAAACCCCTCCCAATCTCACGGTTGTGCTACTCGGGTCAACATCACGGACTCTCAAAGCCGAGCAGCAATAATACGTTCACCATTTCCGAGAAATGGCTCATGACCAAATCAGGGAATCGGTTTGGCATTATGTACTACTCAGGGAGGTCTCAGCTGAGTCCAAGGAAACAAGCATCCCTCAGAAGTCCCCAACTTCAAGCACTGAATCGAGAAACAATAGTACATTCATCTTGAAGAGTACAATACTATCTTCATATGAACAGTTTGCCTTAACTGGGTTCCTATGAGAGAACAAGGAAATCCTATGCGAGTTCCCAGTGGGCCCTCAGATGCGAGTGGGTTTTCCAACATATGTGGTCTGCCACTGTTAATACTGGAGAGGGATGTTTCCACAAAGGTTCTCAATGATCGCTCCCCTGACTGCACATAACTATCAAGGTTGTGTATTGCCCCAAAAATATTCGGTATCAATACATTCCCGAGAAGGTCGCAAGTCAAGGCGTGGAACTCACTAATACCAACATAGCTAAATGCCATGAAGCCAAAGTGGAAGCACTCTAAGTTCTAGGTGCACTCAAGTCGGGTATTTGGCTTATATCACAGTAAAAAATCCTATCCCACAGAAAAAATGAAACCAGCACAGTCCAGTATATGATGCATGATAAGTACTGAAAGCAGTAAATAAAGCCGTAAAGTAAAGCTGTAAAGTAAAACTGTAAATGAAAACAGTAGAGCCAAACTAAAGCGCACAGCAGAAAACAAATCAACACCCAACGAAACAAAAACAGACAAGCGTTAGGATTGACTCTCAAAGGGGAACCAGAGATTCTGGGTTCGATCCCCGATAGAGTTGCCAGCTGCCGCTCCTGAGATTTTCATCCTAGTACAAACGCGAAAGTGACGCGGAAAAGGTAGAGTCACCAGCCAGACATTTTTATCCCGAAGGAACGGGAAAGGTAATGCTGCACAAACCTGAGGAAGAAGGAAAGGACAAGGTCCTGTGAACCAAAGATATGGGTTCGGGAGTTGGTTACGACCTGGGAAGGTATTAGCACCCCAGACCTTCCGCTATACCTGACGGGATCCACGCTTGGTTGTTTGTTTCAAAGGGTGAGAAATAAGATGCTGCTGAACGAAAGAATGCTAACTGGAACTGGAATTGAAAAAGGGAACGAAAAGAAAGAATAGAAGGAAAGAGGAAAATGTAGGGAAAATAAAGAATGTGCTCGAACGGGCCCTACCCCGCTGCCAACGTACCTCATCGGGAAAATGAGGATCAGAGTCGACGTAGTTCGCCTAACTAAGGCGGGAACTATTTGTTTATGTTTTTTATAATTGGAACTGCGTATGTATATGCTCAGGTGTTGCAGGCTCGTCTGGTATGAGTGCGTTTACCGTCTTGCATGCGAGACAAGTCGTCGCAAGTTCGCGTTGAGAATGAATGAGGTGAGAATAGAAGTTCCCGCAGGAAAGTCGCTTATTGTTTGATTTTTAAGAGTTTTTCTGAATTTGGCACAAGGAAGTGAATCAAACTCTTTTCCATTGAATGTGTACTTGTTACTACATTCCAAGATGGAAGAGTAGAACAAGCACACCAAGCAAGAAGAATTTATCCAAGACTTAATTCCAAGGATTAGGGTCTAAGTTCACTAGCTTGTTGAACTTATTAGATGTTTTTGTAGTTCTTGTGAAGAAATATCTTTTATGTTTTCTTTGTGAAGATAGTCTCATGATTCGACTTGTACATCATGCTAGACAAGCTCACACTATTCCAAGATGGAATGAATATGAGTGTCCCATGGAATAAGGTTATGCACAAGAGACTATTTCAAGCATTTATTAAGTATTTTGGAATTTTGTTTGAAGATGAGAGAAGAAGACTCAAATGGAGAAAGGGACAAAACTAAGGGGGACTAAGACGCAACCCTAAGTCATTAAAATGGTGGTCCTAATGGTGAGTGAGGCATTTATAATCCTAAAGAGCAAAAGGAAAAAAAAGAAGAAAAATGATGCAACCTATTTCCTAAGGAAGATAAGTTGGTCCTAACAAAGGGGAATCTTACCAATCACAAGTATGGAAGTAAACGGTGAATTAAATGCATAAAGAAAATCCATAAAAAATAAAAGGGTAAGATTTAAGGAAACATACCTTTCCCTCCCTACAAAACAAAGATTAGTGTGCATTTTATTAAAAATAATAAGGCAAACACACAACAATTAAATCCTACTAATTCTAGGACCTAACATCTAGACTCCAACTTGATTCTAAAGGAACTAAAAAAAATGCTAAAAAAACAAAATGCAGCACCTATTACAGCCCCTAAACTAAAAACAACTACCAAAACAATGCATAACAGAAAGCAACTTTGTACAACTCACAATCAGCATGCAAACTAGGTGTAAACTGTCAAATACAGCATGAATAGTACACATTCACAACCATTGCACTAACAAACAACTATGAAAACATGGGACAGATTTGATTCTTTTTCATTTTATGTACACAAAGTGAATGATAAACAACACATTAATGTCAATTAGCATGGATTTACACACATCACAACATGTGAAACTTGATTAACATGTGATCATTTATTATCATGCATTTATTTGTTAAAAAGACCAAAGATCAACAAGAACAACCACACTTTTCCATATTGCACAAATGAGCATTTATCATGACATTGAACAAGTATCACTACAAGCATCAGTTATTGCACATGCATGGCACAAAAATTCAGAATTGAACTCATGTCAAGAAGTGATCCATTAAGCACAAGAAGCATGCATGAACATGTGAAGCATTTAATCACTTTTAAGCATAAATAAAAGTATGACATTTAATCATATAATCAATCCAAACAAGCAAGGATCATAATCATGAAGCACAAATCAATTTTAAGTAAGCACTTAACATGTGAAACAAGTGATTAAAGAGTAGCAACACACATCAAGAATCAATTATAGCACATATGCACATTTAATACAAAACATGGAAAAGTGAACGGAATCATGTCGAAACGACTCAAAACAATGGAATCGGCTACTGGAAATAGACCCAAAAATTCCCTAAAATCAATACCTAAGTATACATGAACATTAGAAGCACAAAGAAGCAAGAACAAGCAAGCAAATAAGCTAAAAATCCAAAAACTAACAGCGTTAACCGGTTAACCAAATTGGTTAACTCGTTAACCGACAGAAAAATGCAGCATTCTAGCCAAAAACGCATGTGTTAACCGGTTAACCAAATGCGTTAACCGGTTAACACTGAACAGAATGTGAAAAATTGTTTTGAAATAAGTTCTTTTGGCCACAATCCTACTTCTAAATATCCCTAACACACACCTAATCATATTAACACGAATTTCTACTCAATTAGGGCTTATGAACACATGCTAGAACCTATAACAAGCTACAACCTAACTTCTAATCTATTAAAATCCACAAATCGCAAGCAAAACATAACGAAAACGTAATCAATCACAAATAACACGAAAAGCACTTAAAGAATGCTGAAATGGAGAGATGAAGAGAATAACTTAAAGGCAAAGTGATTTTAGATCACCAACCTACGAAACGGAGGAGTGCTTCGATGGATGTTGCGAGTATTGGAGCTTGATCGAAGAGAAATCCGTAGAATCTGCGAATACGCAAAATAAATGTGTTTTTGATGCTTGAGAATTGTTGCACTTCCGATAAGTCGAAATCTTCACAAAAATCAGTAGCTTCTTCTTCTACAATGCCCAAATTAATGGAGATTAGAGGCTAAGCTTTAAGATCTTCAAGTTTCAATGTGAAACTTGAAGAGTTTATTCAAAAAAATCTTTGGTGAAAAGGGAAATGGAGGAAAAGTGAGAGAGAAAAGTGATTCTAGAAATTATGAGAGAGTGAAAAAATTGGGAACCTTTTGCATTGAAGTGATTAATGATTATATAGAGGCTAGGCTTGGAGCTAGGTTTGGGAATGGAGTTAGGTTTAGAAATGGAGTTAGGTTTGTAGTTAGTTAGAGTTAGGGTTGGAGAGGGAATATTCCTTGGAATACTCTAGAAGGTTGTAGAACATGGTAGAAGCATCCAAGGGAAATGGAGTGGAATTGAAGTGGAAAAATAAGAGGGGAAGGAATGAAAGGAAATGTGGAAGGAAAGTGGAAAGAAAATGGAGGGAAAGGTGAAACCAACGACTTTTCAAATGATTTTTCCCTAAAAAGGTAAGTTTTGTTTTTCTTGATTTTTCATGATTCCTCCATCATTTCTTGATAAAATTTAAACCATAGGATCCTTGTAACCCTAATTTCATGATTTTGATCTCAAAAAGTCAGGAGTTGACTTTCCCCAATTCCCTGATTTTCAATCATCTGGACAATTGAACCACTTCCAAAATGTTTCTATGGATCAAATTTGAACCCTATGCACTTGACATAATATAGAAGACAATGGAATCAACTTTGGATCAAAATTTCACTGAGAAGCCCGGTAGAATAGAAACCCTAATTTGGCCTCTTTTCATCAGGAGATGTTGCAATGCTTGCCTCCTTTGATCAATTCAATTCTTTTCAAGACTTGTGGCTTCAAGTGAAGACTTTTGGGATGTTGTGAACCCTTTGCACAAGGTTGAGAAGCTTTGTGGCTCCTTGGTTTCCTTTGTATAGCCTTCAATTGCTCCAATCAATGATCACATGCCTATGCCTCAGCTATGAAGAACATGATGCAATGTTTTTGATTATTTCATGAATTTGTTTATGCTAAATGCTATGCAAAAAGTTGAGAAAATGAGAGGGAAAATTTTGAGGTATTACAGTCAGCCACAGTAGAAACATAAGAACCATCATCAACAACATTAACAGTCTTTTCATGAATGGGCATAGGAGCGGTAATCACATTAGGAGTCTCAGGAGGATCAAACTCAATTTCCCCAGTATCAATCATATCCTGAATTTTATTCTTCAATGCCAAAAATTATTAGTATCATTTTCGGGATAGTTAGAGTGATATGTACACCTTGCATTGGGATTATAGAAAGGAGAGGAAGTATTGGGATTCTGAGGAGGGTCATTCAAGGTAATTAACTCCCCTTTCAGCATGTGTTGCAGTGCCTGAGCCAGTGACATATTGATTTTTGTAAATTGTCTCCTAGGTGTGTCCTGTTTACGCTGATTATTTTGTTGTTGATTTTGTTGCATAGGTACAGAATTAGAGATCAGAACTACTCCCACAGATTGGTTACGGTTGTTCTTATTACGACCCTGTTGGCCATACACAACATTGTATTCTTTTTTCCCATTAGATGGTTTCTTGGTGGTACTTGAAGAGGAAGGAACTTGTATTTTACCACTTCGTAATCCACTTTTAACATGCTCTCCAGTCATTATCAGCTCAGTGAAACCAGATGACGAACTTCCAATTAGGTGGCTATAGAAAGGACCGGCCAATGTACACATGAACATGTCAACCAATTCCCTGTCAGTTAAAGGAGGTTGAACCCTACTTGCAAGATCTCTCCATTTCTGAGCATACTCTTTGAAACTTTCATAGAGCCCATGGACATGCTTTGGAGTTGCATACGAGTTGGAGCTAAATCAGAGTTATATTGATATTGCTTGTAGAAGGCTTCAGAAAGATCATTTCAAGCACGAATATTGGTACTCTCAAGTGTGTAGTACCATTCTAGTTGAGCTCCAGATAAACTTTCTTGGAAGAAATTAATCCATAACTTTTTATCAGCAGTGTGTGGCTGGATCCTTCGGACATAGGACCTCAGATGCAGCTTCGAACATGAAACACCATCATATACCGCAAAAGTAGGAACTTTGAACCCAAGAGGAATGACAACTCCAGAAATCATACTCAAATCTTCAAAATCCAAACCAGATGTTTTCTGCAACTCAATGGCATTCAAACGGTCTTCCAGTAACTTGTATTTCTCATCACTGGCTGAATCATAGTAATAATTCTCTTCGTGATCAGAATTTCCAACAGTACCACGGTGACTATCTTCTTCTTTCATAGAATCATCATCTTCATGAGTTTCGACCTCATCGTCTGTCTTAATTTGACCTTTGAATCTCCTCCCCATGTTAATAAAGCCAACTAGTTTTCTTATTTTCTTCTTCTTCTTGGTCAGGAGTGCTTTTAGTTCTTCTTGTCCCTTGGACAAGTTCAAAATCATCTTTTAGAATTGGGCGTTCTAGGTTTGAAGATCTTTGACAATCTGTTTGAGAGTCATTTCCATTGAAATAAACATCAAGAATATAAGAAACTTGTCACGAAAACCTGTTATGCAATGGTATGGCATGTAAATGCATATGCAATGTTTTCAAGGACCTCGTAGGATTTAAATTTGTTAAAGAAAAATTGAAACAAAACTTTTATAAGTAAGTTCAAAATATAACTGCCCCTTGGGCTTATAATAAAGGAAAAACAAGAAAAGTTACAAAGAAAATAAACATTTGAGACTCAAGTATCCTATGGATGTTTCCTCTTCGTGTTGAGATATGTATTGAGGTTCCGCTCTTCATGAAGTTGCCTTGTTAGCTCCAACACTTTCTCTTTGCTAGTATAGAGCTGAGGCTCAAAGCTATCCCTTTCCTCCTTCAGTTGGATCCAAGATTTCTGTAGCTCTTCCAGGTTAGTAGGCATGTCTGGATGAAGAATGGTGTAAGGAACATCTCCTTCAACAATAGGCTCAACGATCACCGGTAGAACATCAGGATATGGCATCATAAGAGTTTGAGCATGTGATCGTATCCATCTGAGGTAAGGCTCCATAGGGATAGAGTACTTTGGTTCCAGAGTGTTGCTATTAATCTTATTCACCATGCCCCAAGCATGTATAAACCTTTGACGGTAACCTGAGGATCATTTTCATAATAGAACATAATACATTGAATAATCATATCATGAGGATCGTCATTCCAAGCATAACCAAATTTACGTTGTTCTAAAGAAGGATTATAAGTAATGCCTCCCCTTATGCCAAGGAGTGGCACATTAGGGAACTCCCCACAGCGGTCAATGATAGTGATTTTTTCCATAGATCAAGAACACCAATGGATATCTGAATGATAAAGTGACATTATCCTTCTAGACCACCTCAAACCACTTGGATAGTAGAGGTATGCAACACAACAGAGTCCCTCACGCTTTCGTAGAAAGAGTGTGAAGATAGTGTAAAATATCTCCAAGAAAAGTAGGCATAGGATTATGAGTAAGAAATATCTTGATTGTGTGCACATCTATGAAGGGAAAAACACCAAACCATTGATCAAAAGGGCTAAGATCTCCTCAAAAGCGTAGTAACTCATAGCATCTAGAAACAATTGTGCTTTCTCTATCAAGAATTTAGCAAGAAGACCTTTAACTCCACTTCTTGTTTCCAATACAATATCTGAGTTCTTCAGATACAAAGATGCTGCAATAATTTCAGGTTTAGGCTCCTTCTCTAGACCCGTGAAAGGTTTTTGATCAAGAATAGGTACACCAAGTAGTTTAGAGAATTCTTCCATTGTGGGCACCAACTGATAATCAGGAAATGTGAAACAATGATGTTTAGGGTCAAAGAACTGGAACAAGACACTCATCATGTCTTCATTAAACCCCGAGGTAACCAAACCAAGTAGACAACTATGTCTTTTAGTGAATTGAGAATTCTCAGGAACTTTTGAGACTAATTCCTTAAGCTTGGAAGGAATCCTTACAAAGTTTATTCAGATAGTGTTTCTGCGAGCGGAAGCCATAACATGCAACAAAGGACAAAGATAAATCCCTTGGTCCTTGAAATGGTTAGTGAAAATGATATGTTATGATGTCATGATGTTATGATGTTATGATGTTATGTTCATGTTTAAAGCAAGTAAATAGAAAGCACACACAAGATCCTTATGTTTAAGAGCTTTCATGAAGTCCATAGGTAAGTACCCTCCCCATTGAAGTTTACTTGGTTCCACCTGTCCTAGCAATAGTAACCGGGTTCTAAGGAATATCAATATCACCGATTCTTCTCAAAGGCTTTATTTCACTATGGCAACTTTTTCACTAACCAAAACATCCCAAGATTAAAATCTCTATGAGTGTAGCATCGAGTATCAACCAACTTTAGACTGCACCAAAGTCGGCTATCTCACTACTTTCTACTGGCCAAGATGGGTCAATTAAGGTTCTAAAGGGAAATTAGTGTAAATGAAACCATATGGCAGCCTGATATTATCCTCAACTGACTTGAAGAATATCAGTACTAACCTAAGTGTCACACTAATTCTAGCTACCATATCAACCATAGCGGTATACGTCGTACAGTTTCCTTGGTCTATGGCCACTTACCTAAGGTATCACTAGATCCGAGTTAGGACTTTCTCACAGTATCCCCAAGACAAAAAACATTAAAAGTAAAGCATACAAGTCAAACAAATTATAAAGTGAACAAATGCTCTAAGGTAACCCCTATTTAAATAGATTCCCCAGCAGAGTTTCTAGTTCTGTAACACGGTGGGAGAACTGACTTTTAATATTTGTCGCAAAATATGTTGCGGTAAGCAAGAGTCACCACCGACTTTTATTTCATCCAATTTAGGAAAGGCATAAAAGAACAGGAAAGAACTTTAAAAGATTTTGAGTTCGGCGGGTAAATTATACAAAGGGAAGGTGTTAGCACCCTTTATATCTATGGTTATCCATGGGCTCTTAATTGCTTAGCTCACTTTACTTTTTTTGTATGAAAAGTGTAGTGTGTAATTAAAATATTTTCGTAAAGATTTAACTTTGTAATGATTCTCGTATGAATGTATACAAAGTGTTAACTTGTTTGAAATTATTTTGAAAAATAGAGTGGGGTGTAAAAAGTATTTGTTTTGAGAATGGTGAACTAGCGTTTAAGAATAACTTACCCTAAGTTGTAAGGTCTTTCTTGTCATTTTCGTTTCCTTAGGGATAGAGTTTTCCTTACTATTAGTTAGTAAGTAGTCTCATCCTTGGATTTGAAGGGACAAGCGTAGGGTCATCGTTATGTTCATAGAAGGCAACATGTAGGGATACCTTAACAATTCGAAGGGACTATCATCATTTTTGTAGGGACAAGATCATTTATTCGAAGGCAACTCGAAGGGTCATCGGGGGACTATGATCTTTTACTTGAAAGGCAACTGTGATGATTTATTTCTTTAGGCAACAAGTTAAGGTATCCCTACGTTCGAGGGATTTGACCATATTTCATAAGGCAACAAAGAGAGGTTACCCTAGAGGTGTGAGTATGCAAGTGTATTTAGTTCAATAATTTTAGTCTTGGAAATTAGGGTTTGCTAACAGTTGATTTTAGTCTTACCATATAATCCTATTAAGCATACATCTAACAGTTTATAGTGCAGAAATAAAACCCTAATTTAAACTATTACATGGCTTTGGAAAAGATACATATATAAATAAAAACCTGGCAGAAAATGTAAAGTGCGTAAAATAAACCTAAAACTATTACAAAGCTTTGGAAGTTACATTATTCGAAAAAAGAAAATTGTGCGAGAAAAATAAATTATTACAAGTTTCGCGCATCCTATACAATTATTCTAAAAAAATAAAATCGAGAAGAAAAATATAAAGGAAATAAAAAGTTTAAATATTGATCAATTGATTTTTTTAATTAAAATAAATCTAATTTGAATCAATTATGTGAAATATTAACAAATTACATATTTTTATTGGTTAGACAAATATTAATTTAAATTAAATGATTATTTGAAAATAAAAGAAAAATAAAAGAAAATTAGAAATATAAACAAAAGAAAATTGGAAAAAAGTTCAAAAAAATAGAGGGGACGTTGGAATCGAACCCAGGTCCCAGAGGTTACCAGCGTGCATTCCATCCACCAGGCCATGCGCCTTCAGTTGTCAAAGGATAACAAAAAATTGTTATATAATAAAATGAAATTCAAAATGTCAAAATATGTGCGCAAGCCCGTCTTCTTCCTCCAGCCGTCTAGGTTTTTACCTACAGATTGAATTCGTCACTAGAACCTATAGTGACGGTTTTATCCGTCACTATAACACCTGCACATTTCAAAAAATCAAACCACACAATATCGATACAAACTAAAAGCATGGTTCAATTAGAAATTATCCTCTTAGTTCATTAGTCCATTCAATTTGGTTTGAAATTTCCTCTAGCTAGGGTTCCCCAAAGTCACAACCTTGAACCCTAACAATGGAAAATCATGATTCTTGCACCTAAACTTTAATTGGATTGCCCAGACAGTTTGCAAACATCATGAGAAACACAAATATGCAAACAAATTAGAAGTATCATGTGTAAAATTATGAAATCGAAAATTGAAAAATAAACCATAAGAACAAATTCAGTTATAGAATTTTATGAGTCTTTGGAGGATGGTGATGATTGGGACACCTTCAGAGGAACCTCAGGAACATGTTTGGACCTTCAAATCTCCTTGAGAATGGTTGCAACCCTAAAACCGAACCCTACTTACTCTTGAAATTTTTTGAAGTTTGTTGTTCACTTTTTGATCAAAAATTTCGTCCTCTTGACATCTGCATTCGTTATGTATATATAGAAGACTGAATTAGGTCAATTTGTGGGCTTGGATTCAAGTTATTTTGGGATGATGAGATTTGATTGGAATTTGATTTGAAAACTTTCTTTTTTTTCCATTATTGTGCTATCATGACTTTCCTCTTGTTGTGCACGAATTTGAATCATATATTCATGTAGATAAATCCATAATCTGATCCCAAAATAATCCAAATCTCAAATATTTGATTTTTCAATATTTATTTTAATTAAAATTGAATTTAAATGAATTAAATCCAATAAAATATAAAATAAACAAAGGAAATCAAAATATATGACTTATAGGTCGTGGATCATCTTAAGATTAAGTTTGGATTGTGAAAATATAGGCCCATTTGGCAAAACTCAAGTTTTGGTCATTGTTTGCCTTATACACCTCTTCAAATTTGCTCAACTTTAAAAATGCACAACTTCCTCAATTTTTATCTAATGAATGTATTCTTGGACTTTTTAGAAAGCTTAAAGTGTCCTTTAATCACTCCTTTTTGTCCCATTTCCATTTGATCTTCCATGTCCAAGTTATGAGCTTTTGAAAAAATTGACTTTTTGTTGACTTTTTAGAGGACCTATAATGTCTTGGCCCATATCTCTCAAATGAAGCATTTATGACCTCGGCTTGTGACACACAAAGTTGTAAGGAATTGAATTTCCTTCAAAATGAGCATCGGATTGGAAATTTCTGATGAAGCATGTGAAAGTATTGTTGACTTTCTCCTTAAGAAACCCTAATTTAGCAACTTTTGCCTTGTGATGAATTTGAGATTTTCTTGATGAATCATGATCAACCATTGATCAAATGATGAATCTTACTCCATAATATTGATGTTGACCAAAAATCTTTAAGTTTGACTGTATGTTGACTACAGTTGACTTTTTACCCAAGTTAACTAATTATTGATCATCTGAGCATCTGACTGACCAAACTTGTAGGGCAAGTCTTGAAACTTGACATGAGGATCCTTTGAAGTATATGGGATATCATGAAGTCCACTTGAGGCTTTGGAAGTCCAATTTACCTTGAGGAACACAAAACCCTACAGTGAGATCCATTATTTAGGAGAAGGCTTTGTCTGATGAAACCTTGAGTTCCTTTGAGCAATTGAGAATCGTATGAACATTAAGAGACCTCTTGAAGATATGAGGGAAAATTTTGGGGTACAACAAAAATACTTGAAGTTGTTTTAAGGTTGTAAAGTTTGATGAATCCGCTGCGTAGTTTTCAAAGCAATATTTATTAATGAAGTTTATGTTATTTGGTTTTTAAGGTGAAAATGTGATATCCCATAATTGTTGAGGAATTTTTATAACTCTGATTTAACATTAAAGTCGGGTAGAAATGTGGTGTTACATGTTCAACATTAGTAAAACCAATGTTTAAAATGGAAGATGGGCTCAAATAGGGGGTGGGGAAAGTAATCTAGGTCCAGGTCCATTCACAAAGCACAATCAACAAAATATGGTGGTCAGAAGTCAATAAAACTGACCTAATCAGATCCACAAGATGAATCATACACATATTAATCATTCAACCAAAACAACAAGTACATATAATCAATGCTTAGGATCAAACACACATGGTAATAAACAAGGACACACACACATTCAGATTAATTATAAAATTATAAAATTACGAGAGAGGCGCATGAATTTTAATGTGTTGGTTCTTTGTGAGCCCTTGGATCAAACAATCGCACGACTATAACATCATATTCTTCGTTTGGACCTCTGACCACCTACAAATCTCTCAGATGCTGGAGCCCTAGCTCCGATTGTCACCTCCGATGAACCTTCAACAAAAAATCTCCAGAAATCCAAAATAAGTACACATTTTTACTCAAAATTACTTCATGAGTTCAAATATCACACTCAAATCATCATACAAGGCACACATCAACCAAATCGAAGCCAAACATTTTTAGATCTAAAAATTCAGATCAACATTACACACATGATATACGTCCATTTTCAATTCTAAACACATCATCATGATCAACAACACTCATAGAACCTAATGCACATGCAAATAATCAAGATCCAAGAGATTGAAAATTGCACTAACCTGAAATTTTGCAGAAGTTAAATTACTCCTAGAAATCCATTTGGAAGTTGCAGATCAAGTCCTTGGAACCTCTAATTGCAAAATAAATGCAATTAGAGCTTGAATCTGGTATAGATCTTGAGATTTGAAGAAAATGCTTCCAAAATCGAATCTGATGAATTCCTTTCTATGAGCTCAAACCAATGAAGGATTTGTGTTCTATGGACCTTCTGGATCAAGAATATGCAAATAGTTTTCAATGAAACCCTAGAGAGAGAGAGAGTTTCGAAGAGAGTAAAATTTTGTGAAATTTCTTGAATCTGAGCAAATGAGAGGGAAACTTCTCTTAACTAGAGGAAAATGGAGCTTATAAGTGATGGATTTTGGGCCTAACCATAGTTAATTGCCCAATGGAAGTGTTGATAAGAGGATTTGAATGAAAATGCAAATTTGCATGTTATGGTCTAACTCATGATTCACACGTGCATGGAGCTCTTTGTGCACATGCATTGCTTTCATTTTACCTCTTGATCAGATCTGAATTGATTTGGTGACTTATAGTAGCTTGGTTTTCAAGTTTTGAATCAATTTACAATTTTGCATTTTACCATGAAAGTGAGAAATTATTCAGGTAATTACATGATTCCAAAGCCAATTCCACACTAAATGAAGTGTAATTGAAGTTTATGAACTGATTTTGTCAATTGAATTCAATGCAAGTCACTTTTGAAGCCTTTTTGCAAAAGTGGAAACTTTGGTTCACATGGAAAACCCTAAAACACACCTTTGAGTCTTTTGATCGTAACTTGAGATTCACAAATGATATGAAGATGACCTAGTACTTTTTGGAAATGGGAGAGAAAGATATTCAACTTACATATTTGGAAAAGTTTCATTTGAAGCATTTTTTATGATGAAAAGTCAAGTTGAATGTGACTTAAAAGGCTTCCAAAAATGGTAATTTCAAATTATAAGTCATTTCCAAATTTAGTAACTTTTTCCATGAACCTTGATTCTTGATGAATGATGTAAATCTTGACATTTTAGGGCCATATGAAGATAACCTAAAAAAGTCACAGTTGACTTTTCTTCTTTCATAGTGACTTTTGCTTGGATCACAAGTAACTACTTGACTGAAGACCTTCCTCAATGAACCAATGCACCAAAATCCATCCATGGACACTTGAGAACATATAGAAGACCATGATAACAAGTTAGAACCAAGAAACCTTTAAGGAGCCTCTTGCAACCAAAACCCTAGTTTGAGCTAGTTGTGTAAGATTTGAAGCTCTGAGATAGCTTCTTAATGACATCACTTCTTCTAGGGACTTGAGATATCATTTGAGCTTGTGTAAAATGTAAGGAACCCTTGAGATTTGTTGGGAGACACTTGGATCTTGTTCTTTGGCTTTGGATGATCACAAATTTGCAAGTCACTGACCACATGTCTTATGCTTTAAGCTATGAATGTTATGCTTCAATTTTCTAGGAATGGAATGCTATGTATGTAAATGATATGCTATATGCCATAGAATTAGAGGGAAAAGTTTGGGGTGTTACACCATGGTTTAATAAATGTTGTCTTTTCCATGTCCTCGGGTGCCATCTTTATCTAATTATAACTAGAAAATTTTTCCATAATGGAGAACACATAAAACTTAGTCGTATTATCTACCAACACATCAATGTGTGGTAAAGGAAAATCATCTTTTGGACTGGATTTATTCAAATATCTATAATTAATACACATTAAGACTTTTCCGTCTTTCTTTGGAATAGGCACAATATCGGCCACCCATTGAGGATAATCAGATGTCACGAGAAAACCTACATCAATATGCTTTTGAACCTCCTCTTTGATCTTTAATGCCATATCTGGATGAGTTCTTCTCAACTTTTGCTTCACAGGTGGACATTCAGACTTCAGCGACAATCTATGCTCCATAATATTAGTATCAAGACCCGACATGTCTTGATAAGACCAAGCAATGCCCTAATATTGACTTCTTAACATTAGGACCAAGCAATGCCCTAATATTGACTTCTTCCTTATCATCTTCAGAACCCAAGTTGACCATCTGTAATAACTCTTCATGAGGCTGAATGACCTTTTCCTCATGCTCAAGCAACTGGGAAATCACATCAGGAATCTCTTCAACATCCTTTTCCTCAGCTTCAAACATAGGGAATGCAAAGTTGGGAGTTGACATATGATCATTGTTTTCAATGGGTTTAACAATCAATCTGCACGATGATTTATTTTAATTTTAGAGTATGAACAAAAGTGAAAACATTATGCATTTAACATTGATTGTTATTATTTATTATTTTGGGTTTTTTATAATACCATTTTTCATAATAATGCAAAAAGGAAAAACATAATATGGAATAAACAAAATAACATTTTATTGATGATGATAAAAGTTTGAAACAAAAAGCCCAACAATTCACCTTCGGCTGAGTGAAAGGATATTTGAAAGAAACTAAAACAAATTACTTTGAAGCATGAACAATAGAAGGAACATCAACAACAATCCAGTTCTGGGAAATCACTCAGTGTGTTACAAAGTTAGGCATTTCTTCACCTTCATCATCTTCAATGATGGAAGCAGCGGAATGATCTTTGACATTGATAAACCCAACACTTCGGAATCCTCCATGAATACTCTCCAGGTCATTGAGAACCACACCTGGCACAAAACCGAGACCAAATCCTTCTTTGTTATACACAACATTGATAACGCGTCCCCAACCATCATTAACAACATCATTAGCAACAAAAAGATCTTGGAACAGAGTTTCGACATCTTCATCAGCATCATTATAGGAAAAGGATGAAACATTGCTCACTAACATCGCCTGCTCACCGCTGACAGTCACTAATTTCCCATCTTTCATAAACTTTAGCTTCTGATGGAGCGTGGAGGTCACAGCTCCTTCCTTGTGAATCCAGTGTCTTCCAAGGAGACAACTATAAGCTAGACGTATATACATTACTTGAAAAGTAATTTGGAATATAAACGGTCCAATAAGAATAGGAAAATCAACTTCACTAATCACAGTTTTCTTTGAGCCATCAAAAGCTTTCACAATAATCACATTATATATTATGGGAGCACCTTGGTACGCAAGCCTTGATAAGGTCGACTTTGGCATCACATTCAGGGATGGTCTAGTATCAACCAACACCTTAGACATAGCATCATCCTGACAATTCACTGAAAAATATGCCGAGCCAAATTATGGTTCCTTCCTTCTTCAGGAAAGTCATCATCACAGAAACTCAAATTGTTGCACGATGTGATATTAGCCACATTATTATCAAACCGATCAACAATCACATCATGGTCAACATAAGCTTGTTCAATAATCTTCTGCAAAGACTGTCTATGAGCCTTATAACACATCAAGAGTGATAAAACTGATATCCTTGATGGAGTATGCAACAGTTTCTCAATAATATTGTACTCACTCTTCTTTATCAATTTCAAAACCTCATATTCACTATCTTTCAAACTGGAATCAACAAATTGGCCTGATCGGGAAACAACATCCTCAATTTGCTTACTCGCACTTGTATCTTCAGTTCTCTTCGGAGGATCTGAAGCAAATAACCAACCACTTCGAGTTTCCCTAGTCACATCAGCAATCCTAACCACAGACTTTGGAGAAGGAATAAGAACTTACTTACCATTTTCTATCATCGTAGCAATATATTTGTAAGGAATAGCTTTATCAGACTCATATGGCATTGGACTAGGTAAATTGATCACCAAATGAGTAACAACAGACTTACGGCTATCAAAAGAAATAACCACCTTCTCAGGAATATTGAACTGAGGCATAATGACATCCACTTCATTCTCGTACTCATCACTTTATGTTGTTACTTCAATCAACTTATCATCCATCATTTTCTAAATATCTCTCTTAATAATCACGCAACCACGAGGATTCACCAAGAAAATGAAACAAGAAGCATAATCATGATCAATATCGTGATATTCACTTAAGAAATCATGCATCTCGACCAAAGATCGTTGTATTTAGCGGACATCATTAATATTGAACAGAACAGGACAACCATCAACCATGTTCACAGACTCCTTACCATGGTTAGGAAGTGGATTTTTCTTAACATTTTGGTTAATGTCATTGAAAGAAAAAATGTTACTCCTTATCAATTTATGCACTTCAGTCTTCAATGGAAAACAATTCTCAATATCGTGCCCCAGGGCCCCTTGATGAAAAGCACAGTGAGATTCTGGCTTATACCACCATGGAATAACCACTAGAACCGGAGGTGGAGAACATGTTTGGACAAGATTCTTCTTAATCAGTGATGCAAACAATTTTGCATACATCATTGGAATGGGATTAAAGTTTGGCTTAACACGACCTTGTTGAGTACCATTTTGTTGCACATGAGGTTGCTGATAATGAGGTTGATACTTTGGAGCTACTGGCACGATTGGATTCACATTAATCACTGGAGTTACAGAAGTTATATGTTGTTGATGATGACTTTCTCGACCACGAGGTCTTATGTAACTTTCATGAGACACAACATTAGTCTCAACTTCTGTTTTTTTACAAAATCCAAACCTCTTAGAACTTGAACCATAACTACTTTCTTTACTCAATCATCCCTCACGGACATCTTCTTCTAACCGCATCCCAATATTCACCATTTTAGTGAAATCACTTGGAGCGCTTGCAATCATCTTCTCATAATAGAAAGAACCTAAAGTCTTCAAAAAGATCTTTGTCAACTCCTTCTCTTTCAATGGAGGAATAGTCTGAGCTGTAGGCTCGCGCCATCTCTATGCGTACTCTTTGAATGTTTTCTTATCATTATGGGGAATAGAATGGATCTGATCTCTGTCTGATGCCATATCAACATTATACTTGTACTATCTCACAAAAGCCTCTCTGAAATCATTGAAAGTATTGATTTAGATTCTATCCAAACCCATATACCATCTTAGTGTTGCACCAGTTATATTGTCCTGGGAGTAATGAATCAAAAGTTGATCATTGTATGTCTGAGAAGACATCTTCCTGGCATACATAGTCAAGTGACTCAGAGGACAAGAATTACCTTTGTACTTCTCAAAATCAAGAAATCTGAACTTGTCAGGAACCTTAACATAAGGAACCAAATAAATATCATAAGCATCTTTACCAAATAACTCCTTACGTCTCAAGACTTTAACTTATTTCTACATTTCATCAAAACAGCCTTGAAAATCATCAAGCCTTTCATTCACACCAGCATGTTCACTAGGCTCAACATGGTACATCATTTCATCAAGATGCAGAGTAGTATGAATCATAGGCAGTGTCGTAGTCATCCCTGGCTGAAGAGGAGTAAACGCATGAATCTTAAGAGGAGGAGGAGGAAGATAATCCTCATGAATGAAATTAATCGGCATATCCAACAGTGTACTAGTAGGCATACGGTAACGAGGAGAAATGAAAGTTTCCACAAGAATTGATGCAGTGAAAATCTCAGAGATGACTGTGCACTGTGTAACACCCCAAAATTTACCCTATCATTTTCATAACATTTGGCATACCATGCCAGTGCATTGCATTGCATTTAAATTAAGAGAGGAGAAAGCATACATTCATTGGTTGAAGCCTAAGGTGTGTGATTAGTTGATTTGCAAAGATGTGGTCATTCAAAGTCAAAGAAGAAGAGCCAAGGGTCTCCCAATAAGCCTAAAGGGTCTTATGTGGTCCACACAACCTCAAATTAATCCTCAAGCCATTATAAGATGTGGATTAATCAAGAAATTCATGCATTGCAACATCTCCTAACAAAAAGGGCCAAAATTACAGTTTCTGATTCAAAGGGCTTCCTGATGAAATTTTGGTTCAAACTTGATTTCAATGTTTTCAACATGATATCAAGTGTATAAGGGTGAAATAGTGTCCATTGAATCATTTTAGAAGGTCTCCAATTGGTCAGTTACTTAAAAATCAAGAAATTTGGGGAAAGTCAACTGTGCAGAGGAAAAAGTCAACTCTTGAATTTTTAAGGTCAAAATCATGGAAAAATCAAGAAATCACAAACCTACCTAAAATAGAAACTCAGGGTTTCCATTTATGGAAAATTTTAAGCCACTTTGCACCTCATTTAAAAGCCCTCTTTCTTCAAGATAAAGGCTTTCAACTTTAGGCCTATGTTGAGCCAATTAAAGAGCACATCTTGAGCTTCAAATCCATAGCAAGAACACCTTCATTGGATCAAAATTGAGTGAGATGTGATCAATCAAAGTTTGACAAAACTTGGGCAACTTTGCCTAGAAACCAAGTCATAGGCGTTCTAGGGGCCATACATTTCATAAAAGCAGGTGGTGTGCCAAATGTCAAGCTGTTTTTCTTCATCAAGAAAGCTTCAAAAGAAAAAGTTATAATCATCAAAGTTGCTCATTTTTATCTCCTCTACAACTTTCATGTTTTGATATTTTCCATAGGATCAATGGCTTGGAAGATATGAGGGGTTAAACCTAGAGTTCAAGGCTGATTGTTCCATAGGCCATGGTGCCAGACACACCCACCTTTGCCTTGCCCCAAAAGTCAGTTTGGTCCAAGGGATTTCCATGTCATTTTTAAGCACATTAGAGGTCTCCATTGTGCTTAAGATGAACATCAAAATTGTTCTTCTATGTATCCTCAATCCAAAGACCTCAAAAGCTCATCATTTCATGCATGGTACATGGAGAAATCTTCTATAGAAGTTCATCATTTTCATTCACATGTTTGTAGATAAAAGAATTAAGTTTTAATGCATTGACTTGGTTATGATTCAGATTTGCATACATGATACTCACATACCATTCACATTATCATTTCAGGCCAAGCAACATTATTACATTCCTGCATATACATCATGTATCATGCATTCAAGAGGAAATGCTTAAAAAATAGAACAAAGCTTGTCCACTAAGTAAGGTTTCATAACATCTCATAATCTTCACCCTTCATCATGCTCCTCACCATAACATACTCTGATGCACTCCACACATTAACAATGGTCATCATACACGGTTTTGGAATTGAGCTTCACGCCTCCATTACTCAAGCCACCACAATGAAATCAACCATGGTCCTAAGTGTAAACTCTTACTGTTAGAACCTAACCACACCTATATAAGCAAAGCCATAACAAAATTTGAGCTAGCTTGGATCATGATCTCATTTTCACGTTTTGTGCCAAAAATGTAATCTTCATTCTCTCTGAATTTCGTGCAAGAACTCCACATTGTTCATCATAATCTTAATCAATTCATCATCATCAATGGAGTCTGAGCAATATTAAGCTGGTAGTGATCCATTTTCATGATCAGAGCAACAACTTTAGTTTGATTTCTTTCCTTTGTTTCATCAAGATTTGAAGAACCAAGAGAATTCATTTTTCTCTCTGAAGCTCAAATTCAAGTCTACATCTCTGGCCTTCTTACAATTTCATATTCTTCAAGTTTTAGGTTCAATAATTCTTCATTTTCTTCGATTATCACTGTTATAGGCTTATTTTCACACTATTAATGCTTAATAATGAGAATGAACTGCCTCTGGATAGTAATTAGACCTCTTAGAGGTATTGAAGAATTTTAGGGCAAATATTAATGTCTTGAATTCTCTTTGTTCTTGTATTGTTTGTAGTTTTTGATGATGGATTCATGTTCTTCATGACTTCCTCAGCATTTTGATATATGGCTTGTTAATTTCTGGAAAATAATTGAACTGAGCTGACCGAAGAAGATGACGAGAGTCTTCTCCGACCGGTGACATGGCATGGACCTCATAAACCCTGGCTGACTCGACTTTATAACGTAATCGTTGATTGGTTTTGATCCTGCGTACCTTGTTACACCAACACATTAATGAACACCATGCCTATCACGTGCCTCTGACTTTCAAGAATTTTTTACTTTGACTTATCATGTGCATGTGTGAACGTGTTTACTACCATGTGCGTTGCATCTCATCCATTGGTCATCCTACCTTCTTGATCATTGTTCCTTGACTTGATTTGATGGCTATTAGAGAGTCAATACATTGACTAAGGTCTACCATTGTACTGTAAGCCTTAGCGCGCTTTTGGACCTAGACTTTTCCTACTTTTTGCAAACCTCTTTCTAGGCCCAATCCCTTTTTGAATGTGAAAATTGCTCTGACTGCACCCCCTGGCTAGTTTTCTTTTATTTTTAATTTTCATTTGACATAGTTTTCATTTTATTATCGTAAAATCAGTTTTAAGCATCTAAAAATCATATAAAAAAATCATATAAAAAATCATTCATCTCATTTTTCACATTTAAATAATTTTGCATATTTTTTATTTCTTATTTTTCATAATATTTTCACTATTTTCTTTTATTTTCTTTCCATTTGGTTCCTAGTTTGATACCTCAACTTCAAATATTTCTTTTGCATAATCCATTAAACATTTTTCAATCATTTTTTTGCATCCATTCATTTACATATTAAACCTCATAAAAACATTTTTTACATATTTTTTAAATAATTATTAATTGCATTTTGGTCCCTTCCTTTTGCATCTTTACCATTTGATCCTTATGCAACTCTGACCAATTGATTGAACTAGTCCCCTTTTGATTTTTTATGTGAGCTTTTGGTGAGTGAGTAGCCTCTGACTTAGGTCACTTTAGGTGTAATTTGATAATTTTTTAAGTGTTGTTTGATATGTTATTTGAAGGCATTTATGCCATCATTTAAGGTCACTTGTAAGGGTTTGATTGATTTCTTTAGATGCTTATAGGTCTTGTTTGATTATGTATAGGTCCATTTGACTTTTATTTTCATTTTAGTTTGTACAATGCATCATGTGTTCATATTTGACCTAATTCTCTCATTGTCTTCATTTCTTATGCTTCTCTTATTACTTGTATGCATCTAGCATGTTCATCTTGGCATCTCATTTGCATTTCATTACAAGTATGCTACAAACTCCATGCATAAGAATTCATATTTGTATGTCATGTTAAATAATTTATCATTCATCTCAAGTATGAAACATCAATTCCTTGGGTGACTTTCTTTTACATGTTTGGTGACTTGTTTGAACTTGTTTTCTATGTGAACTTGACATGCTTGTATGAACATTTTTAACATGTCATCCCTGTCATATGCTACTGACCTTCATTATCTTTCCATCTTTAACTTTCATCTTGACTTATGTTTCTTCCCACATGATGCATGCTTACTTCTTCTTACTTTTTCTTCATCTTAATCCTTCTATCACTTGAATGCTTCTTCCCATGCATTGTATGCCCGTTCATAAGCATTATAGGCCTTCCTTAAGGATGTATGCTACTGACTTTGACCATTCATGAAGCATTAATACCTTTTCATCTTGCATAATCATTCATTCTTCCTACACTTACTACACTTGGAACTTCCTTGGAGTTTAAGTCATATTTTCAGCTTAGTTGACTTGTGATTAGTTTCTTATACTTAGGGAGCTATCTTAGGGATAGGCTACTGACTTTAGAAGTCATGTGACCCTTAGGAATCTTCATCCTTAGACTTAGGATTTAGTTGAACCCTAGTTTCACTTTATAGGATGTGTGATGCTTAATTGCTTTTCTTATTGATGATTTCATATGCAATTGTCACTAACCTTTTATGCATGGGCTATGATAAGTAATTGAGTATGTGGATGCTTATCCATACTCATAATTCTTCTCCCTTCTCTTTTAAAATCTTTATCTTATGTGATTGTTAAAAGAACTTGATGCTTCTTTGACATATCACATCTCTTTTCATCCCTTTGAGTTCTTATCTCATCTTCAATCTTTGAAGTAAGTTATAACATGTTCTTCTTCTCTCTTCATCTAGGGTCAGAGTTCTTCAAAGCATGCTAACCTTAGGATCTCCATTGAACAATAACCTAGGGTGAGTCTTAGTTTCCCTTAGAGTTTTCCCTTTCTCTTCACTTGAGTCTTCTTTCTCTCATCTCAAAACAACTAAGAAAATTCTTAATAAATATTGAAGTGACTTTGTGTGTCATAGACTTATTCCACGGGGAATTTGCATCTATCCCATCTTAGGGTAATGTAAAATTGTCTATTAGGACGTACAAGTCTCACCTTGATGTCATTTTCACAAAGAAAACCTAAAAAGTACTTTTTCATCAAAAACAACAAAACACTTAATAAGCAAAAGTAGGTTAGTGTGTTGGAACATCAATCCTTGGAACTAGGTATTGGGGATCTTCTACTTACTTAGGTGTGCTTCTTCTTCATTCCATCTTGGAGTGATGTAAGAAGTACACACTCCATTGAATGAGACTTGAATATACTCTCCTATGCAAACTCAAATAAAAGCTTCTAAAAAGCTCCAAACCAACAATAAGCTTCTTTCCTGCGAGAATTCTCTTATCATCTCCTTCACTCTAAATGAAAGAACTCGCTTCGACTTGTATTTTTGGCAAGATGGTAAATGCATTCGTTCTAGACGAGCCTACAACACCTGAGCATAAGCATAATCAGTTCAATCATAAAAACACAAACAAGCAATTTCCTCCCTATTTAAGGGAACTACGTTGACTCTGATTCTCATTTCCGATGAGATACGTAGGCAGTGGGGTAGGGCGCATTTGAACACATTCTTTCTTTTCCCTACATTTTTTCCCGTTCTTTTTTCCTACTTCAGCAGCAGATTAAGCAAATGTTTATACCCATTGAAACAGTACAAGCAATTGTGGATCCCATCAAGTACGACAGACGTGAAAGGGTGCTAATACCTTCCCTTCATGTAACCGAATCCCTTACCCATTCTCTCTGGTTTGCAAGACCTTGTTCTTTCCTTTCCCCCAGTTTTTGAAGCGTTACCTTTCCCTATCCTTGGGATAAAAATGTATGGCTAACGACTCTTCCTTTTCCGCGCCACTTTCACGTCTGCGCCAGGATGGAAATCCTAGGAGCGACAGCTGAAAGCTCTGTTGGGGATCTTCCCAACCAGATTCTTTGGTTCCCTATCCGAGTCAATCCTTGCACTTATCTGTTTCTGTTTCTTTGGGTGTTTATCTGTTTGTTATTGTGTGTTGTAGTTTAGGTTTACTGTTTTATTTAGAGTTTTACTTTACAACTTTATTTTTCACTTTCCGCATTTACTTTCCATGCATCATATACTGGATTATCTGGACTGGTTTGTTTTGGCAGCATAGGAGTTACTATGAGATGAGCCCAATACACAAGTTCGACTGTGTCGCTCCCTGGATTTCCATCCTGGTACAAACGTGAAAGTGGCGTGGAAAAGGTAGAGTCGCCAGCCAGGCATTTTTATCCCGAAGGAACGGGAATGGTAATGTTGCACAAACCAGAAGAAAAGAAAAGGAAGGACACGGGTCCTGCGAACCAAAGAGACTGGGTTCGGGAGTCGGTTATGACCTGGGAAGGTATTAGCACCCTAGATCGTCCGCCGTACCCGACGGGATCCACGCTTGCAAAGAAACTGCTTCAAAGGGTGAAGAAATGAAAGCTGCTGCAAAACTGAAACTGAAACTGGATAAAAGAAAAGAACGGTGGGAAATGTAGGGAAAATAAAAGAGTGCGCTCGAATGGGCCCTACCCCGCTGCCTACGTACCTCACTGGACATGAGGATTAGAGTCGCTGTAGTTCCCCTAACTAGGGGTGGAAAAGAATTGCTTGTGAATTAAGGTTTGAACTGCCTATGTCAATGCTCAGGTGTTGCAGGCTCGGACGACGAGTGTGTTACCGTCTTGCAATGTGACAAGTAGTAGCAAGTTCGCGTACGGAGTGAAGGAGATGAGAAAAGAAGTCCCGAAGGAGAGACGCTTATTATTTGTTTGTGTTTTTTAATGAGTTTTTTATTTGTGTGGCACAAGAGAATGAACTCAAACTCTTTTCCATGGAATGTGTACTTGCTACTACATTCCAAGAAGGAATAATAGAATAAGCACACCAAGTAAGAATAATTTATCCAAGACTTGTTTCCACGGGAAAGGGCCTAATTTCATTGACTTGTTGAATTTATTAGATGCTTTAGTGATTAAGATGAAGAAGTATTTTTAGGATTTTTCTTGATGAAGAAGACTTCATGATCTGACTTGTGCCTCATGCTAGACAAATGCACTATTCCAAGATGGAATGAATACATATGCCCCATGGAATAAGGCTATTACACAAGAAGTCACTTCTTTCTTTATTAATGTTTTTTAGGTTTTTGTTTTGTGATGAGAAGAGAAAGAACCAAAAGAGCAAAAGGCAAAAGTCTAATGGGGGAAGACTAAACATAAAATTATCATGCAAAAAGTGGTCCTAAGGTTAGTGAGGTTTCAACTATCCTAAGAGAAAAGAGGAACCAAAAGAAAAGAAAAGAAGAGGAGAAGAAAGCTAGCAAGCAACTTACTCCTCTAAAGGAGATAAGTTGTTTCTAGGGGGAGATAAGAATTGAATCACATGATGGAATAAGCCACATCAAAAAACCACAAAGAGAAAGCAACTTAAAAAGAAAAGATGAAGAGTTGAAATGTGGATAAACATCCACACTTCTCTTACCATGAGCCCCTGCAAGTGTTAGCAAACAAATCCAGCATATGTTCATCAACAAAACTCATGGAATTAGCATGCTCAAAGTTCAAATCAACAAAGATCAAACAACATGCAAGCTTTGCACATACATGACTTATGTGTCGCGAATATGGAAGCATACATCAACCAACAAGCAAATCACCCTAAACTAGCATATTCAATGATCATACAATGATCCATGGCAATTAAAGCAAGTAAGGGGATCAAACAAGCTCAAAACAACTCAAATATGGCATTCTGCATCAGTGTTAACCGGTTAACCAAAGCGTAAACCGGTTAACCAATCCAAACCTGCAGCAAAATACGCAGAAAATAGGTGCGTTAACCGGTTAACCAACGCGTTAACCGGTTAACACTGTCAAAACAGCAATAAAAACCTGCAGAAAATCAGCTCAAATCCAGCTTATCCAAATAATCACACACCAGACCAGCAATCAATTATGCATGAAATAAATGGATCAATTCACATTAATTAACATCATTAAGCTCATGAACATTAGCACACGGATACAGCTACAAATCATCCAATCAATTCAAGCAACACAAGCAAATACACAAGCACATGGTGGATCTAAAGCACAAGCATGCAAATAAGCTAAAACAGAGCCAGATCTGAATTTAACCAACCTACAAAGCTGATGTATGCTTTGGTAGTTGTTGTTTGAGCTGGAGATGAGAGATGAGAGATTTCGCAGAAAACTTTGAAGATCCGGTGCTAAGCTTCACACTCCATGCAAAATAAATGCAAGCAAAGGGTCTTGATGCAGAATTTTGGCTGCAAAAGCACTTCCAATCTCCAAACCAGATCTGAACCACCAAGTAAACCAGCAAAATGATGCAAAGAAGCTATGGATGGAGGTCTAGTTCCAAGATCTACACACTTTAATGCAAAGTTATGTGATCTTCAAAGAGGAACTTTGAGTGATTTGGAAAATTGAGAGAAAAAAGTGAGAGAATGGTGAGAGAGATCAAAATTCAGAAAAATGAAGAGGAGTGAATTATGAGAGAGAGCCTCTTGGTTTGGAGGGAAATGGATTAAATATGGTTTAGGTTTAGGGCCCAAAATTTAGGCTTGGGATCCAAAAATATGGTTTGAGAAAGTGATTAGGATCTAGCATTGGAATTAGGCTTGGATAAATGATCTAGATCCTTCTCCTTAATTCAAAATGAATAAAAATCAGAAAACTGGAAAATTGGAGCCAAAACACATGCTGAATTGCTGTTGGAATTCAAAATTCGCAGCCGTTAACCGGTTAACCAAGGTGTTAACCGATTAACGCTAGTGAATTTTGAATTCTCCCTGTCGCTCCCGATAAGTGGGACCAGGCCCAAATAAAGGTACAGACGCGAACGGTCGGCGAAGGGAACAATGAGAACACACAGCCGTGAACTCACTGGAGATGAATAGAGTCGCCAGCTAGGCATTTTTATCCCGGAGGAAAGGTAATGCTGCATAGACCTAGAAAGATATGGATAAGACGGTTGCGAACCAGAGAGACTGAGAAAGGGGGTTGGTTACGACCTGGGAAGGTATTAGCACCCAGATTGTCCGCCGTACTCGACGGGATCCACGCTTGAAAGATTTGTGTTTTAAAGGGGTAGTGTCAGTGTAATTTGTGTGTAAAATAGCCGGAAAAGGATGTACAGGTGTCAGTGTAAGTGAAGTGTATAAGTGAAGTGTCAGTGTGAGAACAAGAATGAAATGCTCATGATAATGAGGCTTAAAGAATGAAGCTGGAAGGAGGGGGATATACAGAGACTTTTGTTCGATAACTGTTAAGTTATGCCTACGTATCCTCTCGTGCAATGAGGAAGTCAGAACACCGTAGTTCGACCCAACGAGACTGAAAGATAAATTGACTTGTGAACTGCTTATTTGTCTATGCTCAAGTGTATGACCTGTCTGGCTCAGGTGCAAACTGTCTTGCATTAGACGGAAGAAGCAAGTTCTCGTTTATGAGTGAATGAGATGAGAAAAGAATCCCGGAGGAGACGATTATTGTTTGTTTTTGAGTTTTCAGTCTTTTATTGCTTTTGAAAGTTTGTCATAAGATAATGAGCTTAAGCCTAAACCAATGGATTTAGTAAACTCATCACATCTTCCCTCTGATTAGGGGTAATGAGAATACCTTAAGTATGAAGTCAGATTCTCACACTTAATTACCTTTGGTGTAGGATTAAGATCATTAACCTACTTGTAATTATTTAGATGTTTTTGGTGTTTTTGTTTAGTGTTGAGTAATGAGGTTAAGCCATAATCAAGGATTAAACAGACTCATTACACCATCCTAACAGAAGGATAATAGATGAGGGTGTTTAAGCTGAGGAAAGCTCCTCAACTTAATCCATGATTAGGGATTAAACTCATGACAAAACAAGCCTTTGATTAAGTGGATTTTATTTAATGGTATGATGATGAAGTGAGTTTTATGTTTTGTAAGACAACTTGAGGGGGACTTGTCCATTAACACTAGGGTTAGTCCTTCTTAACCAATTAAGGAAGAATTAGAACCCTAATGCAAGGCCCAAGTTACAAGTGTGATGTCTTGATGATTTATTAAGTGAATTGATTAAGAGATTTAAACACATTAAGGGTTTAACACTTAGGATTAAAGTTATACACTCCATCCTAAGAGAAGGATGCAGGCATAAGCTTAATCACAAAGCCTTAAAGCCTTTAAGGTTTAGTCCCTGATTATGAGATGAGAAGAGAAGACTCAAAAGAGACACAAAGGTAAAACTAAGAGGGGAGACTAATCAAAACCCTAATCATTGTCATGCTTGGTTGTTCCTAGGGTTTGTGAGGTTTATCAAGAATAATCTTCAATGAAACCACCAGGAGGCAGATGAAAAGGATCAAGAGAAGCAAAGTGACTTGCTTCATTTAAGAAGTCAAGTCACTTGAAGGAAGAAAGTGAGAAGAAGAAGAACGAGCAAGCTCAATCTCAAACACAAAGTAAAATGCAGCAAGGATGCATGAAAGAGATGAAAAGAAGTTGTGAGAAGTGAAGGCAAATTCACTTCTCAAAGTTGCTTACCACCTGAAAAGTTAGTGAAAGGAATGCAATGCAATGCAAAATGGAATGAAATGGCATGATGCAAACCAAAACCAGCAGCATATATGAGATGATAATGATGCTATGAAATGATGCAAACATGAATCAAGACATGGGGATGATCACATGAACCAATGGATGCAAATGGAGCAAGTTAGAACCATGAACACACATGAACAGTTATGATATGCAAATGACATACAATCATGGCAAATACATGATGCAATGATCAAACATGCTTCTAATATGTCTTAAGATGTCTAATGAACCAAATGGATGCATAAAATGTCATGGCAAGTCATGTTATGCAAACAAATGCAAGATGAATGCAAAAGGAAGCCCAAATTAGGGTTTATGAATCAAACATCAAACAAAAACCAAAAACAGAAGCAAACCCTAAGATAAAAAATGGAAAATGCCATTCAAAGAATCCCTAACCCTATACTAAACCAAGGTCCAAAGGGGAGGTCTCAACTCTTAACCAATCTCAAGTTATGAATTTTCTAAGATATTAGGGTTTTTAGGGCTTCTAAACAAAAGAAATGCCAAACAAATTGAAAATGCAAGATCAAATCATGGCCTTTTTACCTCAAAAACTAAATGCTAAACACAATGCAATGCAAGAAGAATCAATGTCCAACTCCTCATGAATAGGCAGAAATGATTTTTTGAACTTAGGATCAAAATAATGCACAAAAATGATTTTAATTCAAAGAAAAATTCTCAAAATGCATCAAGATCAAAAAATAAATTTGGTTTGAAGGTTGGACAATGTTCCTAAATGTCTTAGAACAATTCATGAATTTTTTGGTGATTTTTAGATACTTAAAAGTATTTTTAATAAATTAATTTCCATTAATCAATTAAAAATAATCTTTTAAATATTTAAAAATACTTTTTTAATGCTAAAAATAAAATAAAAATATTTTTTGTGTCATAAAAATTAATGAAACTCAGGATAAAAAGTTTCATAATTTTTAGACATTTTTTACTATTTTAAATAAATTGCACAAGTTAAATAAAAAAAGAAACGAAAATAAATGAAATTTAAATGAAGTCAACTGAGTGGATGGCTGGGATGGCTTCTGAGTTTGAATACGTTGACTGGCGCGCAGATCCAAGGGCCATGGTTGGTTCTGATTAGATTAAACTAATTATGATTTATTTAATTAATTAAAATGGATTAGGGCAAAGCAAAGTGATCTGGGCCACTCATGCGCGCGGGAAGTCCACTAAGTCAACCAATCTAACGCCCCACATTCAAACACCCTTAATGACCTGAGTTTAGGGTTAATCACATTCAGGTGACCGGAGAGAAGCTCCGGTCATCTTCTCCGGTGACCACCAAACCCTAGAATACGATTCAGGCAACCATTCTTTGAATTAAAGCCAGGGAAACACTCCTCTACTCAAACCTCACTCAAATCCACTCTCAAAATGAACTTCTCATTCTTAAACTAAGAGAATCGAAGCCATGAGGATTCACGGGCAAAATTTCAGAGCCCTGGTAAATCCTCATTTCTCACCCATTTCAAATTCTAAAACCACCCTCATGACCAGCAAAGCATACACAATCATTTTATAACTTAAAAATCAAGCTCTGAGAAAAAATGTTCATAGCCATACCTGAGATGGAGATTCCTATTCCTGGGCTTTCAGAGCTATCCTTTGATGCAAACTTGCTCCAATGACTCCCCTGGTGCTAATGGCAGGCTTGGAATGAGCTTAAGCAAGCTATTTTGAGAGATTCCAATCTGATATAGCAGAAAATGAGCTTTGTGTACAGGCTGTTTCAGATCAAGGTGATGGGTGGTTTTGACTCCTTTTGATGTGCTTGATTTGTTGGTGAAAAGAGCTTGGATGTTTGATGGCTGAGGAAGTTGATTCGAAGAGAAATGCAGGCTGAGGTGAGAAATGGCAATGGAGTGTTCTTGCTCAAATCAGGCCTGACTCTTGGTGGTTTCTACTCAACAAGGCAGGGTGAGATGATTGGAGGAATTTGTTTGAGTGTTTGTAGTTTGTGGAGGCAAATTCGAAGCAATTTGCAAAATGGGGTGTCTTTGTGTATGTGATGCTTGAGAGAGTTTCAGCCTTGCTTGATGACATGTTTTGCTTGCAAATGGAAAGTATAAACAATTCTAATTGGCCAGATGATGTGACATGGCCTGCTGTGATAGGTAAGTCACCTTTTGCAAAATGTCAACTTCTTTGTAAAAGAGGCATGGGCTAAGTTATAGCTAGTACAAGGCATGGTTCTGGTGCAGCAAGATGAGGTGAGAGGGCTAGCAAGGTGCAGCATCCAATGCATCAAGTTGGTGAAGTGTGATGAGTGTTTTTTGCAAGTTGTCACTTTTTGAAACTTTGTGAAAAATGTCTTGTTACACAAACCATAAACATGTAATCTTTGGTCCAATTCTGACTTTTAGGACATATTGAATGTTTGCATACTGGTTTGAAGTGAATTAGAAGTTACAATTGGCTTTGGTTCATGATTTTGCAAAATTCTCATTTGAAGCATGCCTTGAAAATCAATGATTTTTGCCAACTTTGTCACACCATAACTTTTGATCCAAGAAGAGTTTGATCATGTTCTTGTACTTTTTGAAAAGGGAAAGATGTAATCTACAACTTTCATGACCAAAGTTTTTCCATTTGAAGCATTTTTGGATCAAGAATCAAGGCTTGAAAAAAAATGACCTAAAATGAAGCATTCTTGAAAAGTCAACTATGCCCAAAAAGTCAACTTTTGCAAAAACCCTAAATTCTTGATTTTTGTGAGTTTCAAACTTCTTCCATGATCAAATAAAGATCATATACACTCAAAATGATGAAGATCACCCATTGGTTGAGCCATTGGGGGCCTCAGATGCCCTGATTTTGCACTGACTTGTCCAGAAAGTCAACCCTTGATCAGATGACTTCCCCATGGAATTTCTTCATGAAAATTGATATGCATACTCCTTATACCATATAGAGACCAATGGAAACAAGAATGACCAAAAAATTGGGTGTTATGGCCTCTGAAACCAAAACCCTAATTTTAGGTCAACTGTGCAGTCAAACCTGGCTCTGCATCCATTCAAACCCTAGTTCTTGTGATTCTTTTGAAATCTTGACCTTGAGAGGATGTAATATGATAGATGAACACACATGGATCCCCTTGAAGTGATTGGTGGCCTTTGGAGTGGCTCAAGAAGCTCTTGGATTGCTCAGATCACAAACTCTAGATGCAGATGACTTTGAATCTATGCAGTGAATCAAAAATGAAATATGGGGTGATATGAGGGTGTTTATGCATATGAGATGATCACAAGCCATGGTGTGAATGGGTGAGGGCAAATTTGGGGTGTTTACAGCTGCCCCTATTCAAACATGAGTTAGCTGTGCAGGATGTAAGCAACGGCTTAACAGGCGAACAAGATAACTTGTGGTTGAATACCAAAGACAGTCCAAAATTTGCACTCACAGAATGAAGAAGAAAAGGGATATAGGTTGTAAAGGAAAATAAAGTATATTGTAAAGCGTGGGAAATAAGGCAATGACGGGGACGGCCGACATGCTGGGGATAAAAGGTAAAGCCAAGACGGGGACGGCCGACTGGCTGGGGAAAATAAGATATTATGATGGGGACGGCCATCAAGTAAAGCTGTAAAATTCTCTGGGGATCAATGAAACATGACGGGGACGGCCATCAAGTTCACAAAGCAAAGTAACCGACGATGGGGACGGCCATCGGGTTAAAAAAGAAAAGGGACCACGACGGGGACGGCCATCGGGTTAAAGAATGAATGAAATAAACAGATGATGGGGTACGGCCATCAAAAGTGAAGGACGATCACCTAGCAGGGGACGTCTGCTCTGTTGGGGAATAAAGGAATTATGATGGGGACGGCCATCAAAGGTGGAGGACGACCACCTGGCAGGGTACGGCTGCCGAAAATATCAACGATGGGGACGACCATCGGATAAAAGGTCAACGATGGGGACGGCCATCGGACGAGCATGATGGAGGACGACCATCAAGAGGTGGAGGACGACCACCTAGCAGGGGACGGCTGCTCTCAGGGTTTCTCATGACATAGGACGAATGCCAGATAACCAAAATCAACAATGGGGACGGCCATTGGATAAAATGATGAAGGACGATCATCAAGGGTGGAGGACGACCACCTAGCAGGGGACGGCTGCTAAAAATCAACGATGGGGACGGCCATCGGATGAGCATGATGGAGGACGACCATCAAGAAGTGGAGGACGACCACCTAGCAGGGTACGGCTGCCCTCAGGGTTTTATCATAACACAGGACGAGTGTTAGATAAAAAAGAAAAAATGCTTACTTGGCGATCTACTGGGGAGAAGTAAACACGGACGAGTGTTTATATCCAAGAAACAAAAGGTATAAGTGTTTAGATGTTAGTGTATAGATCAAAGATGCGGACGAGCATCCTTAAGACTATGATACGGACGAGTATCAGGTAGAAACAAACTGACACGTGTTCAGAGATGATGATACGGACGGGTATCAACTGGTTAACAGAGAACACGGACGAGTGTTGAATCTGAAAGAACTCTTCTGGGGATCTTAGATACAGACGAGTATCTTTATTCAAGAAGATACAAGTGTTTGACACGGTGTATGGATTAAAGATGCGGACGAGCATCCTTAAGGTTATGATACGGACGAGTATCATGTAGAAACAAACGCTTGACGCATGTTCTGAGATGATGGTACGGACGAGTACCAACGGGTTAACAAAGAACAAGGACTAGTGTCGAATCTGAGGGGATATAAAAGGTATATACAAGATACGGACGAGTATCTGAGTAGTATGAGTAGTTAACTGCTGGGGAGAGCGACACGGACGAGTGTCAAAAGGAGAAGAGTATAGTATGAACAAATATTTGATATACAAAGTGTAGGTGACTGCGCTGGGGATACGACACGGACGAGTGCCAAGAAAGTGTATATAAGTATATGTGAGTACAAAGAGGATGTCTTTGGCTTTCTGCTGGGATATAACACGGACGGGTGTCAAAAGGAGTATACTGGTGTTTGTGATTTGTGAGGCAACTGCTTTTGCTGGGAACTCTGGTGGGGATTTTTCTTCTGTATATTGATGAACTGTAATCATTCACAGGTGTTGATTCATAACATGGCTCATGATTATGCTATGCATTTGATTTTTTGCCGTAATGCTCCGTGTTAAAACGGAATGCTACGCTTTGTGGGTGAATATGATGCAAATGCTATGATTGTGCAAAGATACCAAAACCGGGATTCGGATCCCGTTGCTGCGAAGATCTTTGATCGATCTGCTTGAAGCGGACATCCCAGCCGGGGGGTGAAATTATTGACAGATCTGATGAGATGCATCTGCTTGGGGATCTAGGTCACTGATTGACACATCCTTGTAATATAGGACCCAGTTGGGGTTTGTAGAAGCCTTCCGTACTCTGTTGTGACTCCTTCATGCGTTGCTCTTCTGAATAGAGGCTGAGGATTCTGTGGGGAGATGATTCCCTGACTTTGCATTCTGCCGAGGAAGAACGATTGGTAATACAGCTGGGGAATGTTGTTGGTAACTCAGCTGGGGAGAGTAATGAGAGGCAAACTCAGCTGGGGAGAAAGCCCCTTGAGTGCTAAGACTGTTTGTTGATTTGCCAACTTGCTGGGATGTAACTTGCATGCCCCAGGTTGCGTTCTGGATACCTGCAATCCTGCAAAGATAAGGAAACGCACAAAAGGTCCCGAGGTATCCTTTACTGGATTCCGTCATAGGAGTTAAGCATTCTCAAGAGTAAGTATATTCCCTGCAAGCATGTGTTTCTATTTTTAGTGAAAAACATCTGTACTTATGCAATTAGTTTTAGAGACATCAGACATTCTTTGCAAACGAAATATGCACAAGACGAAACATGACTGAAAAATCTGATTTTATTAATTCTTGTGCCCTGAATTGGCAAGATACAGTCAAGGAAACAAGTCTCCTAAAATAAGGAGATTGTTACAAATTGAGAAACAAAGTGCTGGCGATGTTGACGATGCTTTCAAAGGAGCTTCCTCTTCTGCTATGACTCGTATGACAATGACGTTCTTCTCGCCTTGCTTTCTGAAGAAGGCTGATTCTGATTGAAGCTTGATCCTTTTGAAGCTTTCCAAGTTGCAAGTGATACAGACGAATTCAGAATGCAGTTGTTCGCTTATTCCCTTATTTTGCATGGATCGCCCTTTCGGGTTTTCAATCCATCGGGATACCCATTTTTGCCTGAGTTGTCCAATGCGGCTTTTCAACTCAGCGGGTGTACATTTTTATTTATTTCCCTTATTTTTGCCCGAGTCTTTTATTCTGTTTTTGACTCGCCGGGATGCCCTATTTTTGCCTGGACTTACATTCTGTTTTTATGTCCAGCGGGTCATTTTCATGCGAAGTATTTCTTAACTGCATCTGAATTCACAGGGGACGGGAAATCTTCACCATCTATGGTGCTGAGCATCAGTGCTCCACCAGAGAAAACTTTCTTTACCACGAATGGTCCTTCATAATTTGGAGTCCATTTGCCCCTGTGGTCTGTATGAGGAGGGAGGATTCTTTTCAGCACAAGATCTCCTACTTGGTACTCTCGGTGCCTGACTTTCTGATCGAAGGCTCTCTTCATTCTCTTCTGATATAGCTGTCCATGACAGATTGCAGCCAATCTTTTCTCTTCGATCAGACTCAGTTGTTCGTATCGGGCCCAAACCCATTCTGCTTCACTTAGTTTAACATCCATTAATACCCGTAGGGAGGGTAATTCAACTTCGACTGGTAGGACTGCTTCCATACCATACACAAGTTGATACGGGGTTGCTCCAGTGGACGTTCTGATTGATGTGCGGTACCCATGCAAGGCAAACGGTAGCATTTCATGCCAGTCTTTGTAAGTGATTACCATCTTCTGCACAATCTTCTTGATATTCTTATTTGTTGCCTCAACAGCGCCATTCATCTTCGGCCTGTAAGGAGAAGAATTGTGATGTTGGATCTTGAAGTCCCGACATAATTCAGCCATCATTTTGTTGTTTAAGTTGGAACCATTATCAGTAATGATTCGCTCGGGAACTCCATATCGACAGATGATATCTCTCTTCAGAAATCTGGCTACCACTTGTCTTGTAACATTTGCATATGAGGCGGCTTCGACCCACTTAGTGAAATAATCAATGGCGACCAGGATGAATCTGTGGCCATTTGAAGCGGTTGGCTCAATCTTGCCAATCATATCAATGCCCCACATGGCAAAGGGCCATGGTGAAGCCATGATGTTCAGAGGGTTGGGAGGCACATGCACCTTATCTGCATAGATCTGGCATTTATGGCATTTTCTGGCATAAGCACAACAGTCTTCATCCATTGTGATCCAGTAATAACCTGATCTTAACAACTTTTTAGCCATGGCATGCCCTCCGGCATGGGTACCAAACGATCCTTCGTGCACTTCATGCATCAGCAAACCTGCTTCCGTCTTGTCAACACATCTGAGGAGTACCATATCAAAGTTCCTTTTGTATAAAGATCCATCAGTGTTCAGAAAGAAACTACCAGCAAGCCTTCTCAAAGTCTTCTTATCATTGGAAGATGCCCCAGGTGGGTATGTCTGATCCTCCAAGAAGCATTTGATGTCGTGGAACCAAGGCTTATCATCTCTAACAACATCTGCTGAGAACACATATGCTGGTCTATCAAGTCTGGATACTGAAATCTGAGGTACAAAGTTAGCAGCTTGAACTTTGATCATGGATGAAATGGTAGCAAGAGCATCTGCAAACTGATTCTCGTCCCGAGGGATATACTCGAGCTTGACTGTTGTGAAGAAAGTCAATAACCTCCTTGTATAATCCCTGTAAGGTATCAGATGATTCTGGTGGGTGTACCATTTGCCGTTGGTTTGATTAACTACCAAAGCTGAATCTCCGAATACAGTCAACGTCTTGATCCTGAGGTCAATGGCTTCCTCAAGACCCATAATGCAAGCTTCGTATTCAGCTTCGTTGTTGGTGCAGTTGAAAGTGAGTTTTGCCGAGAAAGGCATGTGAACTCCTTTAGGTGTAATGAGTACTGCACCAACGCCACGACCATTCATATTAACAGCCCCATCAAACATCATAGTCCATTCTTTTTCTGGGTCAGGCCCTTCAGTGTGAACAGGCTCTTCATGATCTTTTGCTTTTATGAACATGATGTCTTCATCAGGGAAGTCAAATCTCATAGGCTGGTAGTCATCAATGGGTTGCTCAGCAAGATATTCAGATAGTACACTGCCCTTGATGGCTTTCTGAGATGTGTACTGTATGTCGTATTCTGTGAGAATCATTTGCCATCTTGCAACCCGTCCGGTAAGAGCTGGCTTCTCGAAAATGTACTTAACTGGGTCCATTTTGGATATCAACAAAGTAGTGTGGGTCAACATATACTGTCTCAGTCGGCGAGCAGCCCACGCTAAAGCACAGCAAGTTTTCTCGAGCAGTGAATAACGTTGTTCACAGTCGGTAAACTTTTTGCTTAGGTAGTATATTGCATACTCTTTTCGACCAGACTCGTCATGCTGGCCCAACACACACCCCATTGACTCTTCTAATACTGTCAAGTACATTATCAGAGGTCTTCCTTCAACTGGAGGCATAAGGATTGGAGGTTCTTGTAAGTATTCTTTGATCTTGTCAAAAGCCCTCTGGCAATCTTCGTTCCACCTGACCGTCTGTTCTTTTCTTAACAGCTTGAACAAGGGTTCACAGGTTGCAGTAAGGTGAGATATGAACCGTGAGATGTAGTTCAATCTACCTAGGAACCCTCGAACTTCTTTCTCAGTCTTCGGTGCAGGCATCTCTTGAATAGCTTTGACTTTATCAGGGTCAACTTCAATCCCTTTCTCACTTACAATAAAGCCCAGCAGCTTACCAGATCGCACCCCGAATGTGCATTTGTTAGGGTTCAGCTTCAGTTGGTACTTCCTCAGACGCTTGAATAGCTTCAGCAGATTCACCAGGTGATCTTCTTCAGTAAGGGACTTGGCGATCATGTCATCCACATAACATTCTATTTCTTTATGGATCATATCGTGGAATAATGTCACCATAGCCCGTTGATATGTTGCACCAGCATTCTTCAACCCGAATGGCATCACTTTGTAACAGAACGT
Organism: Lathyrus aphaca; assembly: GCA_963966055.1. NCBI lineage: Eukaryota > Viridiplantae > Streptophyta > Magnoliopsida > Fabales > Fabaceae > Lathyrus > Lathyrus aphaca. The sequence goes on from OZ014519.1 coordinate 209,432,839, forward strand.
GCCCCAAGGTGTAATGAAGGTTGTCTTCTCCATGTCTTCAGGTGACATCTTAATCTGATTGTATCCTGAAAATCCGTCCATGAAGGAGAATACCGAGAACTGAGCCGTGTTATCCACCAATACATCAATGTGAGGTAATGGGAAGTCATCTTTCGGGCTGGCTCTGTTCAGGTCCCGGTAATCAACACACATCCTTACTTTGCCGTCTTTCTTAGGCACAGGTACTATATTAGCAACCCACGGTGGATAGCTAGTTACAGCAAGGAACCCGGCGTCCCATTGCTTTTGTACCTCCTCCTTGATTTTCATAGCCATGTCTGGGCGAGTGCGGCGCAGTTTCTGTTTGACCGGTGGGCACTCTTCTCTCAAAGGCAGCTTGTGCACAACAATGTCGGTGTCCAACCCTGGCATATCCTGATAAGACCAAGCAAACACGTCCACATATTCTTGAAGCAGATCAATCAGTTGTCTCTTCACTGAGTCTTGTAAGCAGGCCCCGATTTTAACTTCTTTCACGTCTTCATCTGTACCAAGATTGATCACTTCAACCTCCTCCTGGTGAGGAGTAATAACCTTTTCCTCCTGTCTCAACAACCTGGCGAGCTCTTCAGGAAGCTCATATTCTTCTTCAACCCCTTCATCAGCTTGATTGATCGGATTGTCGAAGTCATACAATGTCATAGCCGTGCTGTTGTCGGTGCTGTCTGGAAGGCATTCTCTGCAAGGGTTTAAGTTTGTTCATTTTAGTGATCTGATTTTAGTCTTATTTAGAAAGGTGAAATGAAGTTGTCATTTTGAAAACACCGCCATTTATTTTTTGTACAAAAAGAAAAATGGAAAAACAGTGAACGAAAAGGAAAAGACTCGTTTGCGAAAAGATGTCTGATATTTCATTAATTGATCTTGTTTGCACAAAAAGTACAGATGGCCCGATTACAAAATGAGTCTTGTCATCTTGGGCAAGATGCAAGACTTTGATGCATGCTTATAAAAATACAGGAAATAATAATTACTCTGCATGAGTAACTCTTATAATTTCCTGGGAAGACCAGTTCGAGACACTGCTCCCCGGGATCTTTGGACGAATCCAGCTTTCCAGGTTGCGTTCTTCTTCCAGCTCGTCTTCCAGACAGTTGATAGCATCAGGGGTAAGCATCCCCCCACTCACAAAGTTGGGCTCTTTCGCGGCCGCTGTTTGATCTTGTTGAGTTGGTTCGTAACCCAACCCAAATTTGTCCTCTTTCTTCTCCACCGGTAGTAGCTTGCCCCAGCCTTGGGCAGTTCCTTCCTCAACAACCTTCCGGGCTTGTTGGTATGACGATATTGAAGTACCAAGTACAGCAGATGTTTCATTCACATTCAAGGCTTCAAACCCCTGGCTCATTGTTTCATGGATCTCCCCATCCATCTCAATGTACTTATAGGTTGCCAGGTGGCTGACAAAAATGTCCTCTTCTCCACAGATTGTAACGATCTGACCCTCCCACTCATATTTTAACTTCTGGTGAAGGGTGGAGGTCACTGCGCCAGCGGCGTGAATCCATGGCCTACCCAATAAACAGCTGTAGGCGGGCTGTATATCCATCACGTAGAAGGTCGTTTTAAAGGTTTGCGGGCCAATCGTTATGGGCAACTCGATCTCTCCCAGAACCGATCTCTTTGAGCCATCAAAAGCTCTTACCACCAGGTTGCTGGGTCTCAATGCCAATCCGTCGTACTCTAGCTTCACCAAAGCCTTTTTAGGTAGGACATTAAGGGATGACCCCGTGTCTACCAGCACATGGGAAAGGACAGCACCTTTGCATTCCATGGTTATGTGCAAGGCTTTGTTGTGGTTGCGGCCTTCCGTTGTCAAATCAGTATTGGTGAACCCTAGTCCGTGACTAGCATTAACATTTCCCACTACTGCTTCCAGTTGATTGACAGTGATCTCTTCAGGCACGTAAGCTGCGTGCAAGACTTTGAGTAGTGCATTCCGATGGGCTTCGGAGCACATAAGCAATGATAGGATTGAGATCTTGGAAGGCGTCTGATGAAGCTGATCCACTATCTTATAATCACTCTTTTTGATGATTCGCATGAACTCATCAACCTCTTGATCGAATGGTGTCTTCAAAGCTTCCTTAACAGCTTGATCTTCCTGCACAGGGCTCTTCCCTTTTGCCTTGGCAGCAGCTTCTGCTTCGGCTGTGGGTCTCTGAATTTGTGGAGCGAAAAGACGTCCGCTTCGAGTGAAGCCTCCGCCTCCTCCTACATTGTCAATTTGTAGTGCAGGGGTTGATGATTCAAAAGTGATTCTTTGTCCTTCACAGTACAGGTCAGAGCCGTAATGCCAGGGGATGGCATTGCTGCTTTCATAAGGTATTGGTCCAGGCACCGTGATAGTGACTGGACTGACTGCAACTGTTGAAGGAACTGTAATAGTCTGTGGATCGTAATAAATTGTAACTAGTGCCCTAGTGGGAGCAGAACCTTCTGAGTTGTAGGCGGAGTTGTTTTCAGGATCGTAGAATATGGTGACAGTTGAGACATCTTCATGATTTGTTGCTGGTGTTGTAGGAGATAATGGTGGAAGAATGGATGTTGTTGTTGTAGGAGCTTCAAAATGGAGTGGTGCTGGAGTTGTAGAAGGAACATTCATTGATATCTGATCAGTTGAAACGACAGATGAAGTACTCGTTGATGAAACCGAAGAATTGTTAGGAACAATAGTTGCTGCAGTTGTAGGAGGTTCTGAAACCGTTGCTGATGAGATTGCTGGATTTGTTGGAAATGATGTGGTGATCTGAAGCTGGCCACTCTGAATAAGGCCGTCTATGCCATTCCTCAAATTATCGCACCCATTTACAGAGATATTGCAGTAAGCACAACCCAACTCGCACCCCGGGAACATTTGACATTCCAGGAGTTGAGCCTTGATTTCTACCAACGGTGTCCGGATCTGACCCACGCTGGTTATTAAATAAGACGGTTTGTCTTCTTCAATAGCGTTAATTCTAGGACCACCGTGGTTTGGCATTGGGTTCTTATTTACATTGGGTGGTGGTGCGAAATTCAGAGCCTTGGAGTCTACCAGGTCTTGTACCTTCATATGCAGAGCTCTGCACTTTTCTGTACTGTGGCCAGGTGCGTTTGAATGGAAGGCACACCTAGCGTTGGAGTCATAGTTCCTGGGTAGACTGTTGGGATCTGGAGGTGCCAGCGTCCTTAGCTCAACTAGGTTGAGTTTCAGGAGTTGTGGCAGCAAGGTAGCATATGGCATAGGGATTGGATCAATCACCCTATTAGCTTGAGATGGCCTCTGCTGAAATGGCCTTGGTTGACTGTTGTTGTTGGTGTTGCTGTTGTTGTAATTCCTTGGAGGATACTGATTTTGCTGATGGTACTGAGGTTGTGACTGATAGTTTTGTTGCGGAGGTTGATAGACTGGTAGAGGATGAGCCGGAGCAGGAATGGTGACTGCTGCCACTGATCTGTGAACATATTGGGGCCTGCCCCTGTTGGTGTGGATGGCATTGGTCTCGCCAGTTCTTCTCGGGCCAGCAAAAGGCTTTCTTGTACTATTGGACGAGCTTGCACCGTTGTCTGAGATCTTACCCATCTTCAATAGGCTTTCGATTCTCTCCCCAACTATGACAACATCCGCAAAGCTAGTGGAAGAGAAGGCAGCCAGCCTGTCAATATAAGTTCCCTGAAGGGTGTTCATGAACATATCTGCCATTTCCCATTCAGACATAGGTGGCTGAACAGCAGCAGCCAATTGCCTCCATCTCTGGGCATATTCTCGGAAACTCTCCCTTGAAGACTGTGACATTCCCATTAGGAGGGTCCTGTTGGGTGCCATGTCTAAGTTATACTGATACTGTCTGATGAAGGCCTCTGCCAGGTCCTTCCAGCATCTAATAGTTGCCCTTGTCAAGTGAGAGTACCATTCTCTTGACGCTCCAGTTAAGCTGTCTTCGAAATAGAACATCCAGAGCTTCTCATCCATAGTATAGGCCTTCATCCTTCCCAGAAATGACTGTAAATGAGTCCGGGGGCATGAAGTCCCGTTGTATTTTTCAAAACAGGGAGGCTTGAACTTATGGGGGATCCTGACCCCATCTACCAAGCCCATGTCCATGACGTCGAAACCCAAAGAGTTTTGAGATTCTAAGGACCTTAATTTCTCAGCTATCTCATCCAGCCTTCTATCATAAGCTTCTTCCCCAGCACCCATTACTGTAAACTGGTCCTCCTGGGGGTCTTCTTGAAGTACCCTGGCTGCAGTGGCAGTCCCTTGAACATTTGCAGGGATGTTGACCTCAGGATGGAGGTGTGGTCCAAATACAGGGGGATTGACATGAGGTTGGACCCTCTCATTGTTGCTGGTGCCGGCAGTCCCTATATGTGGATCTTCTTGGTTTTGCCTTTCCACCATGGCCCTCAATCTTTCCTGGCTCTGAGCCATGTTGTTCATTACTTCCATAAACTGAGCTATCTGTGTTCTCATTTCCAATCTTTCGTTTGCCATTTGAGTCCTGACCTCTGCAAGGTCCTGCTGTACCTGATCCATTTGGATGCCCGGAAGATTGCTACGGGTCGGATAACGGTGCGGACGATTGAGGGGAAATACTCGGCGCCGAGCAATAGTTCCTGAACATCACAACAGAGTTAGTGGCAATAAAACAAAAACCTACAAAACAAACAGAAGGGTTAGCATGCAATGCAGTTATGCTTATTTGTTCTCAAGGCATCCGGCTTGGCATTCAGTTTTGACCCTTCCAGACCCTTGAAGATGCTGTTGATGTTGCTTTCGAAGTGAAACTCGGACGGAACAAACTAATACATATATTACAAAAGCAAATGGTACATAGTTTGTCTTACAAATACAAGCCCTCTGAGGGGTAAAAATACATCACAAGAAAAGAAAAAGTACATGGAATGGAAGCAACAACAAACAAATGGTCAAACACCGAGACCAAACTCATCCTCACGAACTTCCTTAAGAAGTGCTTCGGTCACAGGATCAGCCGGACGCTCCGTGAGATTCCTGATGAGGAGATTCCGGGTCGTAACAGCTGCTGTTAGCTTCTTGTGCTGAGTTTGTTCTTTGGACCTCTTCACCCCTGCTTTGATCTTCAGCTCTGATATCTCCTTCTGGGCTGCTGCCAGGGCTTCTTGCTGTTCTTTTGCACTAGCTTCCAGTTGCTCCATCTTGTCTTGAACTCTCTTGTCTTCCAGGGTACGAGCCTCGGTGATCCTGACCCACCGGGCTTGACTCTCCTTCAAATACAAGTCTGTTCTTGCTCTCTGGAACTGGGCTTCCTTGCAAGCATTCTTCAGAATTTGTTCTCCAGCCTTTGACTTTTTAATGTAATCCCCAGACTTCTCAATCTTAATCAGATGCTCTACTCTTAATTTCTCCAACCTCTCAATCTCCCTCATACCTTCACCCCTCTCCCGGAGGGTCTTCTGCAAAGCCTGGGTTAGCTTCTCATTTCTTTCCTTCAAGCTCTCAAACTCCTCCAAACTGATAGTGGCAGGGGGTGGCGCTGAAGATGACTCAGGCATGTCTTCTATGGTAAAGGGCATCCCAGAGAATTGGGCCCTGGCACGGGACCATTCATAATATTGTGTTGATGCCACATTGTTGCACTTACCCAGAATGGTTATTCCCTTGGTTTGAACATTATCCCAGGCCCAGGCTGCCTGCCTAACAATAGCCAGATTAAGCTTGTTCTCGCAATAAAGAGTCTCAACCAAGTCCTGTGCCTTAAGAGTGTGGACCAATGCATAGCCCAATTGTCGCCTAAACAGCAGAGGGTTGTAATTGATGCTACCCTTAACTCCTATTAGGGGCACATTGGGAAAATGCCCACAGCTGGTGATGATATCCCCGCCTTTGGTGCTCTGAGTGCACCATCTGATATCAGCTGAAGTTAGAGCAGTGAGTCTCTTAGCCCAGTTACTCTGCTGATGAGGATTCAAAAATGCATCTGTCCTGGGTAAATGCTTGAGAAGCCAAGTATGGAATAATGGAGCACAACACCTCACTAATCTTCCCCTCTGCTTTTCATTCCTCTGATGCACTGAATAGTAGAGATCCCCCAATAAAGTGGGCACTGGGTTCTTCAAGATGAACAGATGGATTGCATTCTTGCTAATGAATCGAGGCTCATATGCAAACAACACAATTCCATATATGCTCAAAGCCAACAAGGCACAAACATCCTTCCACTCTCCTAAAGAAGCTTTCAGGGTAGCTTGAGAGATCAAGAAATCCAGATGGAAGCCAGGGATTCCAGCTTTAGAAGTCATATGCTGCTCAATCAGGACAGGTTCCAGATGCAAAACCTTGGCTATTTCTCCATTACCAGGAAAGACCATTTCAGGGTTGAAAGGGATTCCACCCCTGATAGGCAGACCAACCAAAGATGAGTATTCTTCTAATAGAGGGCCCAACTGAAAGTCTTGAAAAGTGAAACATCTCAGTGGGGGATCATAGAACTGAATGCAGGTGTGGATCAGGCTTCTCTGTGATGGGTCCAGATCCATAACCATATCAAGTATATCTCCATAACTTTCCCTGAACAATGGTATGTGATCTGGAGTGATCAGGGTTTGAATCCTCCTGATGTCTGATAGCTCTGGCTGGAAAAAGTGATAGGTGATGTTGCTCTTTTTAGGAGCCATGATGCCGAGACTGAGTAGAGACAGGTACTGTTGCTGATACTGAAGAAAGGGGCCACTGATTGGCTGGTGCAGGTGATAACTGAAGCAGATAGCTGATGAAGACAAGTCAAAACTGAAGATGGGGTCAAAACCAAAACCAAATGAAGATGGATACCCTGAAACACAAATAAGCAAATGTCAATATGATGCAATGATTATGTATGCAAATGATATGCAAGGGTCTGCGACTGAGCTGGATCTGATCAAAAACTCTGATATAGGTTCATGTGTGTAAGAAATCCAGATGGAGGTCTATAAATCCAGTAACCAGGGTAGGGGACTCAAATAAAGAGCCACATGTCCAGGGTTTTGGAATCACAAGAACTGTTCCAACATGGAGTATTCTTAATCAAGTCAAAGTAACAGGGTATTCTGAGGTCAAGGTACCTGCAAACCTGTAAACAGCCCAACCCCCTCTCAGGCGGTGTTCTAAAACAAGGATCCTCGAACTTGGATCAGTTATGAGAAGTGTAAACACTTCTAACCCGGAGGTACAGTGTTTACAATAACCATAAAAGTTCCTCCTCTAATTCACCTCAGTTTCTGAAGGTCAAAACTAAAAGGTCATCCAGACTTAGCAGGCTTCCCAGATAGCCCTAGCATTGCAGGAAATCTGCAACACAGAGTTCTCAAGAAGAAACCCATATCTGAACCGTGTTTCATATTCCCGCACCAGACCGAGATGGAATGGGAAATAATATGATTCACTCTAGCCTAGGTGTCACTCAGGTCCCAGGTATAGGACCTTAACTCTCAATGAATCACCCACCCACCAAAACAACAACCAGATCCAGCCAGCAGCATGACAGTATGATATATGTAAAGCAGTAAAGGAAGCAAATAAACAACTGTACATAAAGCAGTAAATAAACAAACATACAAGCACAGATAACACCCAGTAAACACAAATCAATCAAGCGCTAGGAGGAACCCACAAAAAGAACCAGAAGCCCTGGTTGCAATATAAGGGTCCCCAGCAGAGTCGCCAAGCTGTCGCTCCCGATAAGTGGGACCAGGCCCAAATAAAGGTACAGACGCGAACGGTCGGCGAAGGGAACAATGAGAACACACAGCCGTGAACTCACTGGAGATGAATAGAGTCGCCAGCTAGGCATTTTTATCCCGGAGGAAAGGTAATGTTGCATAGACCTAGAAAGATATGGATAAGACGGTTGCGAACCAGAGAGACTGAGAAAGGGGGTTGGTTACGACCTGGGAAGGTATTAGCACCCAGATTGTCCGCCGTACTCGACGGGATCCACGCTTGAAAGATTTGTGTTTTAAAGGGGTAGTGTCAGTGCAATTTGTGTGTAAAATAGCCGGAAAAGGATGTACAGGTGTCAGTGTAAGTGAAGTGTATAAGTGAAGTGTCAGTGTGAGAACAAGAATGAAATGCTCATGATAATGAGGCTTAAAGAATGAAGCTGGAAGGAGGGGGATATACAGAGACTTTTGTTCGATAACTGTTAAGTTATGCCTACGTATCCTCTCGTGCAATGAGGAAGTCAGAACACCGTAGTTCGACCCAACGAGACTGAAAGATAAATTGACTTGTGAACTGCTTATTTGTCTATGCTCAAGTGTATGACCTGTCTGGCTCAGGTGCAAACTGTCTTGCATTAGACGGAAGAAGCAAGTTCTCGTTTATGAGTGAATGAGATGAGAAAAGAATCCCGGAGGAGACGATTATTGTTTGTTTTTGAGTTTTCAGTCTTTTATTGCTTTTGAAAGTTTGTCATAAGATAATGAGCTTAAGCCTAAACCAATGGATTTAGTAAACTCATCACATCTTCCCTCTGATTAGGGGTAATGAGAATACCTTAAGTATGAAGTCAGATTCTCACACTTAATTACCTTTGGTGTAGGATTAAGATCATTAACCTACTTGTAATTATTTAGATGTTTTTGGTGTTTTTGTTTAGTGTTGAGTAATGAGGTTAAGCCATAATCAAGGATTAAACAGACTCATTACACCATCCTAACAGAAGGATAATAGATGAGGGTGTTTAAGCTGAGGAAAGCTCCTCAACTTAATCCATGATTAGGGATTAAACTCATGACAAAACAAGCCTTTGATTAAGTGGATTTTATTTAATGGTATGATGATGAAGTGAGTTTTATGGTTTGTAAGACAACTTGAGGGGGACTTGTCCATTAACACTAGGGTTAGTCCTTCTTAACCAATTAAGGAAGAATTAGAACCCTAATGCAAGGCCCAAGTTACAAGTGTGATGTCTTGATGATTTATTAAGTGAATTGATTAAGAGATTTAAACACATTAAGGGTTTAACACTTAGGATTAAAGTTATACACTCCATCCTAAGAGAAGGATGCAGGCATAAGCTTAATCACAAAGCCTTAAAGCCTTTAAGGTTTAGTCCCTGATTATGAGATGAGAAGAGAAGACTCAAAAGAGACACAAAGGTAAAACTAAGAGGGGAGACTAATCAAAACCCTAATCATTGTCATGCTTGGTTGTTCCTAGGGTTTGTGAGGTTTATCAAGAATAATCTTCAATGAAACCACCAGGAGGCAGATGAAAAGGATCAAGAGAAGCAAAGTGACTTGCTTCATTTAAGAAGTCAAGTCACTTGAAGGAAGAAAGTGAGAAGAAGAAGAACGAGCAAGCTCAATCTCAAACACAAAGTAAAATGCAGCAAGGATGCATGAAAGAGATGAAAAGAAGTTGTGAGAAGTGAAGGCAAATTCACTTCTCAAAGTTGCTTACCACCTGAAAAGTTAGTGAAAGGAATGCAATGCAATGCAAAATGGAATGAAATGGCATGATGCAAACCAAAACCAGCAGCATATATGAGATGATAATGATGCTATGAAATGATGCAAACATGAATCAAGACATGGGGATGATCACATGAACCAATGGATGCAAATGGAGCAAGTTAGAACCATGAACACACATGAACAGTTATGAGATGCAAATGACATACAATCATGGCAAATACATGATGCAATGATCAAACATGCTTCTAATATGTCTTAAGATGTCTAATGAACCAAATGGATGCATAAAATGTCATGGCAAGTCATGTTATGCAAACAAATGCAAGATGAATGCAAAAGGAAGCCCAAATTAGGGTTTATGAATCAAACATCAAACAAAAACCAAAAACAGAAGCAAACCCTAAGATAAAAAATGGAAAATGCCATTCAAAGAATCCCTAACCCTATACTAAACCAAGGTCCAAAGGGGAGGTCTCAACTCTTAACCAATCTCAAGTTATGAATTTTCTAAGATATTAGGGTTTTTAGGGCTTCTAAACAAAAGAAATGCCAAACAAATTGAAAATGCAAGATCAAATCATGGCCTTTTTACCTCAAAAACTAAATGCTAAACACAATGCAATGCAAGAAGAATCAATGTCCAACTCCTCATGAATAGGCAGAAATGATTTTTTGAACTTAGGATCAAAATAATGCACAAAAATGATTTTAATTCAAAGAAAAATTCTCAAAATGCATCAAGATCAAAAAATAAATTTGGTTTGAAGGTTGGACAATGTTCCTAAATGTCTTAGAACAATTCATGAATTTTTTGGTGATTTTTAGATACTTAAAAGTATTTTTAATAAATTAATTTCCATTAATCAATTAAAAATAATCTTTTAAATATTTAAAAATACTTTTTTAATGCTAAAAATAAAATAAAAATATTTTTTGTGTCATAAAAATTAATGAAACTCAGGATAAAAAGTTTCATAATTTTTAGACATTTTTTACTATTTTAAATAAATTGCACAAGTTAAATAAAAAAAGAAACGAAAATAAATGAAATTTAAATGAAGTCAACTGAGTGGATGGCTGGGATGGCTTCTGAGTTTGAATACGTTGACTGGCGCGCAGATCCAAGGGCCATGGTTGGTTCTGATTAGATTAAACTAATTATGATTTATTTAATTAATTAAAATGGATTAGGGCAAAGCAAAGTGATCTGGGCCACTCATGCGCGCTGGAAGTCCACTAAGTCAACCAATCTAACGCCCCACATTCAAACACCCTTAATGACCTGAGTTTAGGGTTAATCACATTCAGGTGACCGGAGAGAAGCTCCGGTCATCTTCTCCGGTGACCACCAAACCCTAGAATACGATTCAGGCAACCATTCTTTGAATTAAAGCCAGGGAAACACTCCTCTACTCAAACCTCACTCAAATACACTCTCAAAATGAACTTCTCATTCTTAAACTAAGAGAATCGAAGCCATGAGGATTCACGGGCAAAATTTCAGAGCCCTGGTAAATCCTCATTTCTCACCCATTTCAAATTCTAAAACCACCCTCATGACCAGCAAAGCATACACAATCATTTTATAACTTAAAAATCAAGCTCTGAGAAAAAATGTTCATAGCCATACCTGAGATGGAGATTCCTATTCCTGGGCTTTCAGAGCTATCCTTTGATGCAAACTTGCTCCAATGACTCCCCTGGTGCTAATGGCAGGCTTGGAATGAGCTTAAGCAAGCTATTTTGAGAGATTCCAATCTGATATAGCAGAAAATGAGCTTTGTGTACAGGCTGTTTCAGATCAAGGTGATGGGTGGTTTTGACTCCTTTTGATGTGCTTGATTTGTTGGTGAAAAGAGCTTGGATGTTTGATGGCTGAGGAAGTTGATTCGAAGAGAAATGCAGGCTGAGGTGAGAAATGGCAATGGAGTGTTCTTGCTCAAATCAGGCCTGACTCTTGGTGGTTTCTACTCAACAAGGCAGGGTGAGATGATTGGAGGAATTTGTTTGAGTGTTTGTAGTTTGTGGAGGCAGATTCGAAGCAATTTGCAAAATGGGGTGTCTTTGTGTATGTGATGCTTGAGAGAGTTTCAGCCTTGCTTGATGACATGTTTTGCTTGCAAATGGAAAGTATAAACAATTCTAATTGGCCAGATGATGTGACATGGCCTGCTGTGATAGGTAAGTCACCTTTTGCAAAATGTCAACTTCTTTGTAAAAGAGGCATGGGCTAAGTTATAGCTAGTACAAGGCATGGTTCTGGTGCAGCAAGATGAGGTGAGAGGGCTAGCAAGGTGCAGCATCCAATGCATCAAGTTGGTGAAGTGTGATGAGTGTTTTTTGCAAGTTGTCACTTTTTGAAACTTTGTGAAAAATGTCTTGTTACACAAACCATAAACATGTAATCTTTGGTCCAATTCTGACTTTTAGGACATATTGAATGTTTGCATACTGGTTTGAAGTGAATTAGAAGTTACAATTGGCTTTGGTTCATGATTTTGCAAAATTCTCATTTGAAGCATGCCTTGAAAATCAATGATTTTTGCCAACTTTGTCACACCATAACTTTTGATCCAAGAAGAGTTTGATCATGTTCTTGTACTTTTTGAAAAGGGAAAGATGTAATCTACAACTTTCATGACCAAAGTTTTTCCATTTGAAGCATTTTTGGATCAAGAATCAAGGCTTGAAAAAAAATGACCTAAAATGAAGCATTCTTGAAAAGTCAACTATGCCCAAAAAGTCAACTTTTGCAAAAACCCTAAATTCTTGATTTTTGTGAGTTTCAAACTTCTTCCATGATCAAATAAAGATCATATACACTCAAAATGATGAAGATCACCCATTGGTTGAGCCATTGGGGGCCTCAGATGCCCTGATTTTGCACTGACTTGTCCAGAAAGTCAACCCTTGATCAGATGACTTCCCCATGGAATTTCTTCATGAAAATTGATATGCATACTCCTTATACCATATAGAGACCAATGGAAACAAGAATGACCAAAAAATTGGGTGTTATGGCCTCTGAAACCAAAACCCTAATTTTAGGTCAACTGTGCAGTCAAACCTGGCTCTGCATCCATTCAAACCCTAGTTCTTGTGATTATTTTGAAATCTTGACCTTGAGAGGATGTAATATGATAGATGAACACACATGGATCCCCTTGAAGTGATTGGTGGCCTTTGGAGTGGCTCAAGAAGCTCTTGGATTGCTCAGATCACAAACTCTAGATGCAGATGACTTTGAATCTGTGCAGTGAATCAAAAATGAAATATGGGGTGATATGAGGGTGTTTATGCATATGAGATGATCACAAGCCATGGTGTGAATGGGTGAGGGCAAATTTGGGGTGTTTACACTCCCTCCTTTTGGTGGGAAACCTCAAGAATAACCCGGTGCCAACCGTTTGATCTGATTTTGATCCTCAATCCTTTTTAGGGCTTTGAACATGATACAGAACTTGCATAAAAGATCCTGTTAGCTTCTTGCTAGGTCACCATGCTTTTGATTTTTCCTTGTAGTGCTTTGAATTTCCCGGATGACTGATCATATGCCTTATGCTAGAACATGTGAGTATTATGCTTCATCTTTCTATGAAAAGAATGCTAAGGACATGACATGCTTATGATGATTATGATATGATGATAATGCCAAACAGAAGAGGGCACATTTGGGGTGTTACAGCTGCCCCTATTCAAGAAACTGTTAATCTGAAAAAGGACGGTAGCACGACTATCGACCGTTCAAGATAAATTGTGGTTGAATATCAAGAAGACCTGAAATTTGAACTCTGCTGGAGAATGCGAGCAATGGGAAATAAACCCAACCAAATGACGCTTTGGAAACTGAAGTGGGGACAAAGCAGACGAGATCCTTCCAAATTGAATTGTTACTTCGGATAAAAAACCTAGACATACGAGTCTTCTTCGAGCAAACCTGTTACGCCAGGAGATGGACATACGAGCCCTCTTCATACATTTTGCAATATATGATCTTAGACAAACGAACCTCCTTCGGATAAACTTGTTACGCCAGGACCGGTGATGCACTTAAATCTGTGGGATAGACATGCATAATCAGGATAGACGATTACCAGAACGATTATCAAATCAGTACACATGGATATAAGCTAACACAGACGAGTGTGAGGGATGATACAGACGAGTATCCAAACAATGCAAACGAGCTTCAAACAGATAACAAACACAGACGAGTGTTGGGGATTGCAGACGGGTATCAAACAGATGTCACACACAGACGAGTGCTGAGGAATGCGGACGAGCATCAGACAGATATCAAACACAAACGAGTGCCGAGGAATGCGGACGAGCATCACCATCTACCACCCACAGGCGACTGTTGGGGAAAGCATACGAGCATCAAATGAGTATCAAACACAAACGAGTGTTGAGGAATGCAGGTGTGCATCAACATCTACCACCCACAGGAGACTGTTGGGGAAAGCATACGAGCATCAAATGAGTATCAAGCACAAACGGGTGCCGAGGATGCATACGAGCATCAGCAGATTTCAAACACGGACGAGTGCTAGGAAATACAATCGAGCGTCAAGCAGATACCAAACACTGACGAATGCTAGGGCGTGTGTATGGGCAACAGATGCCTGGTAAGAAACACAACTCTGGCAGGGAGAATCAAACAAAGAATAATTCACAAACGAGGGAGTGCTGGGAATGCATACGAACATCCAACAGATATCAAACATCAAACACATACGAGTGCTAGGACAGATGCAGACGAGCAACTATCAAACATCAAACACAGACGAGTGTTAGGAAGGATGTAGACGAGCAACTATCAAACATCAAACACACACGAGTGCTAGGATGTGCATACGAGCACCAAACAAAGCACGAGCACCGAAGAGTTCCAGGGAATGCAAACGAGCATCAAACAAAGTGCCCTGATTGGCAACCATAATCACGGCTCTACAGGAGAGAACTAGGTCAAGAGGCTTTGACGATGCTTAACTCTGACTAGGGAGTTGAATACCTGTCTGTATCATCATAATGGCCAAAAATAAATTGGCGACTTCTCTGGGGAATATTTCAACGATGGGAGCAAGTCCCAAACATGAACTCTGCAGAGATAACCGCCTTCAGACTTGGCTGGGAATGCTTGGTCAAAACTCTAGCTAGGGAGAGAATTCTGAAAATTCCGACTCTGTGGGGAAATCAGGCGCACCGCCGCTCGCTGGGGATAATTCCATTCGTGGAAAGATAAACCGCCTGGGGAGGAAAGCTCTTCAATTAGCCTTGGAATTCCGCTGGGGAAGTAACCAGGATATCCTGGCAATACCTCAATGATGGTTGCGTACCAATCGTGAAACTATGTGAGGAAATGATGAACTTCCGACCCGTCTGGGGGAAATGCTTGGTCAAATAAACCTTTGATAGGGAAATAACTCTGACAGTTACAACTCTGTGGGGAATTAGGCATTCAGCTGCTTGCTAGGAATATCCCATCTGGGTTCGAAGTTCTGCTGGGGATACCACCCTACTCTGACTCAGGTGGGGAAGGTTCCATCTGAACTCTACAGGGGATAACCATGTCTTTCTTGTGAAGGAAAAACGTCGCTTGGGGAGGACACCTCTTTGATTAGGTTTGAAGTTTTCTTTCTGGTGATTCCACTTGCTATAGCTTAGCCGGGGATCACTCTCTACTTGGGGAAATACCACATCGCCCTGCAAAACCTGCAACAACAGTATACACACATGTGCCCTGAGGATTTACATGGTATGATCTATTCATCCATAGTCACCCGACACTCAAAGATTGTTTTAAATGTTTCCCTGCAATGTCAATTTTCTTGGAAAAATCAACATGTTTCGTATGCAATGTTCTTTTTTGCCAAAAACTCAGGACATTTTTTCAAACAAAGTAAACAAAACACAACACGATTTTTTGGATGAATATTCATTCATTGAATGGCCTCTGAACAGGCAAAGTTCTACATCAGGAAGCAACTACCTGGAAAGAGGTAGCTACCATAAAATTGAGAAAAAAAATAATGGCAATGTACACGGCATTCCAATGAGTTTCGTTCCTGCTATGATCAACATGTGGTAGGGAACTGATATTTCCAGACTGTATGAAACGATGGTTTGGTTCAGATTACCCGGATTGCAGTTGTTCGCTTATTCCCTTATTTTGCGTGGATCGCCCTTTCGAGTTTTCAATCCACCGGGATACCCTTTTTTGCCTGAGCTGTCCAATGTGGCTTTTCAACTCAGCGGGTGTACATCTTTTCATTTATTTTCCCTAACTTTTGCCTGAGCTTTTTATTCTATTTTTAGCTCGCCGGGATGCCTTTTTCTTGCCTGGACCTTAATTCTGTTTTTGTGTCCAGTGGGTCTTTTTATGCGAAGTATTTTTTAACTCCGTCCGAGTTAACAGGAGACTGGAAATCTTCTCCATCCATAGTGGTGAGCATCAGTGCCCCACCTGAGAAAACTTTCTTTACTATGAATGGGCCCCGGTTGACGTCCTGACTGATGTTCGGTACCCATGCAGCGCAAATGGTAACATCTCATGCCAATCTTTGTAAGTGACAACCATCTTATGCACAATCTTCTTAATATTCTTGTTAGCCGCCTCTACCGCGCCATTCATCTTTGGCTAGTAAGGAGAATAATTTTGATGTTGAATATTGAAGTCCCGACACAGTTCTACCATCATCTTGTTGTTTAAGTTGGAACCATTGTCAGTAATGATTCGCTCGGGCACTCCGTATCTGCAAATGATGTCTCTTTTCAGAAATATGGCTACCACTTGGCGAGTGACATTGGCATAAGATGCTGCTTCAACCCATTTGGTAAAGTAATCAATCGCAACCAAGATGAAACGATGGCCATTTGAAGCAGTAAGCTCTATTTTTCCGATCATGTCAATGCCCCACATAGAAAAGGGCCAGGGAGATGACATGACGTTGAGCGGACTAGGAGGAACATGCACTTTGTCTGCATATATCTGGAACTTGTGGCATTTACAGGCATACGAACAACAGTCTGCATCCATTTTTAGCCAATAGTACCCTAATCTCAACAACTTCTTACCCATAGCATGTCTCTTGCATGAGTACCGAAAGATCCCTCGTGGACTTCCTGCATTAACAGGTCTGCTTCGTGTCTATCCACGCATCTAAGCAAGACCATGTCAAAGTTCCTCTTATACAGAACCCCGTCTGCATTCAAGAAGAAGCTAGCAGCAAGTCGTATCAATGTCTTCTTGCCATTGGATGATGCCACAGCTGGGTATTCTTGCTTTTCCAGAAAAAGCTTGATATCAAAGTACCAAGGTTTCTTATCAGATACTACGTCTACAGAGAACGCTTAAGCTGGTGCGTCAAGCCTGAAAATGTCAATCTCGGGCACGTAGTTCCAACACAAGACTTTGATGGACGAAG
Organism: Lathyrus aphaca; assembly: GCA_963966055.1. Taxonomy (NCBI): domain Eukaryota; kingdom Viridiplantae; phylum Streptophyta; class Magnoliopsida; order Fabales; family Fabaceae; genus Lathyrus; species Lathyrus aphaca. Next base: position 209,449,722 of record OZ014519.1, read on the forward strand.
AAAGAGTAGCCAATGCATCAGCAAATTGATTCTCATCTAGTGGTATATATTGAAGCCTAACCGTTGTGAAGAACGTCAACAGTCTTCTGGCATAATCCCTATAAGGAATTAAATGTTCTTGATGCGTATACCACTTGCCGGTAATCTGGTTGATTACGAGGGCTGAATCTCCGAATATATCGAGGGTCTTAATCTAAAGATTAATAACCTCCTCTATTCCCATTATGCACGCCTCATATTCCGCTTCATTGTTGGTGCATCCAAAAGTAATTCTGGCAGCGAAGGGAAAGTGAACACTTTCAGGAGTGATAAGAACAACACCAACTCCACGTCCGTTGATATTGACTTCCCCATCAAACGTCAACTTCCATTTGCATTCAGGGTCAGGCCCCTCCTCCGAAAGTGGTTCCTCGTAATCTCTTGCTTTGAGGTACACGATTTCCTCATCAGGGAAATGAAACTTCATCGGCTGATAGTCGTCTTCAAGCGGTTATTGTGCAAGATAATCTGACAATACACTTCCTTTGATGGCTTTCTGGGAAGTATATTGTATGTCATACTCTGTTAAGATCATTTTCTACCTTGAATCCCTTTTGAATGCTGGTTTCTCGAAAATATACTTGACAGGGTCCATTTTTGAGATTAGCAATGTGGTGTAGGTCAACATGTACTTTCTCACTCAGCGAGCAGCCCATGCCAAAGCACGGCAAGTTTTCTCGAGCAGTGAGTAACGGGATTCACAGTCGGTAAACTTTTTGCTAAGGTAGTAAATAACATGCTCTTTTTGACCAGACTCGTCATGTTGGCCTAGAACACACCCCATCGACCCATCTAACACAGTTAAGTACATGATAAGTGGCCGTCCTGGAACTGGAGGCATTAGGATCGGAGGCTCCTGCAAATACTCTTTTATTTTTTCAAAGGCTCTTTGACAGTCTTCATTCCACTTGTTTGGATTCAACCTCAGTCTGTACTTTATCAATCTATCAAACAGCTTTTTGAGATTGACCAGGTGCCCTTCTTCGTCTCGGGAATTAGCAATCATATCGTCCACATAACATTCAATTTCCTTGTGTATCATGTCGTGAAACAAAGTTACCATAGCCCGTTGATACGTTGCCCCTGCATTCTTCAATCCGAAGGGCATAACCTTGTAACAGAATGTACCCCACGGGGTAATGAACATCGTTTTCTCCATGTCCTCCAGTGCCATCTTAATCTGATTATACTCGGAGAAGCCATCCATGAAAGAAAATACCGAGAACTGAGCGGTGTTATCTACCAGCACATCAATGTGAGGTAATGGAAAGTCATCCTTCGGACTTGCTCTGTTTAAATCCCGATAATCGACGCACATCCGGACTTTGCCATCCTTTTTTGGTACAGGCACAATATTAGCTACCCAAGGTCGGTAACTAGTTACAGCAAGGAATCCGACATCCCACTGCTTTTGAACTTCCTCCTTGATCTTCATAGCCATATCAGGGCTGGCTCTTCTCAGCTTTTGCTTTACAGGAGGACAATCTTCTTTTGGTGGAAGCTTGTGCACAACGATGTCAGTATCCAACCCCGACATATCTTGATATGACCAGGCGAAGATATCCACATATTCACGTAACATACCGATCAACTTCTTCTTTACCTTGGCCTGCAGACTGGCCCCAATCTTTATCTATTTCCTTAGGCCTCCAGACCCGATGTTAATGATCTCTATTTCTTCCTGATGAAACTAAATGACCCTTTCCTCTTGTTTCAGCAACCTAACCAACTCTTCCAGGAGTTCACAGTCTTCCTCAACCCCTTCATCAGCTTGGTAGATAGGATTGTCGAAGTCATGCAAACTCATAGCAGGAACGTTATCACAAGAATCCGAATGATGAACACTGCATAAATGATATGCTTATTTCAGAATCTGTTCATTCTAAAGGAGACGCAAATACACAAAAACACTGGAAAAAGAAAACATTTCCATTTTATTTGTTTTTTTTTGTGAAAAAATTTTAAAACGAAAGAAAGAGAACACAATTTGCTTGAAAAATGTCCTTTATTTCATGGAGAAAGTAAATGCACTAAAACACGGTGGCCCTACAGATGGATCCATGCACCTTGGGCAGAGTGCATGATTTGACATGCAGTATGATAAAAATGGAAACAAAGAAAATTACTTTGACTGCCAAGTAACTTGAACAAAATCTTCAACAGACCAGTTCCGGAGCTCCTCCCCAGGTACGCATGGGTGAATCCAGTTGTCCAGGTCACAGTCACTATCCCCATCTGCATCTGTTGCACAAACGATGGTGTAGTCGAGCATTCCAGCGCTTGTGAATGATATGGGCTTACTGCCATAAGTCCAGCTGGACTGGCCAGATTGATATCCAAGACCGAACTTGTCATCTTTCCTTTCCACTTCTAACAACTTGCCCCAGCCTTGGGCACTTCCAGATTGGACTACTTCCTTAGCTTGCTTGTAGGAGTAGATAGGAGTCCCTTCCTTCTCATTGCTTTGAACTGCAGCAATCGGAGACAAAGTACTAACATTAATCGTCTCAAAAGCTTGGCAAAGTGTCTCATGGATCTCCCCGTTCATTTCCACATACTTGAAGGTCGACAAATGGCTTACGAAAATATCTTCTTCCCCGCATACAGTAACAACTTGGTCGTCTACCACATACTTCAACTTCTGATGCAACGTGGATGTTATTGCGCCAGCAACGTGAATCCAAGGACGCCCTAGCAGACAGCTATAAGCGGGTTGAATGTCCATAACATAGAATGTACTCTTGAATACTTGAGACCCAATCTTTACTGGTAGCTCCACCTCCCCGAACACAGATCTTCGTGACCCATCAAAGGCTTTCACAATCAAATCACTGGGTCGAAACATAATGCCATCAAAATTCAACTTCATTAAGGCCTTCTTAGGGAGTACATTGAGAGAAGAACCTGTATCTATCAAGACATGTGACAGAACAGCTCCCATACACTCCATGGTGATGTGTAAGGCTTTGTTGTGATTACGTCCCTCAGAAGTGAGATTTCTATCTATGAATCCTAACCCATGGCTGGCGTTCACACTTCCTACCACAGCCTCCAACTGGTTAACGGTTATCTCATGTGGTACATATGCCATTTGCAAAACCTTTAGCAAAGCCTCCCGGTGAGCTTGAGAACACATCAGCAGCGAAAAAATGGATATCTTGGACGGGGTCTGATTCAGCTATTCAACCACCTTGTAATCACTTTTCTTAATTATTCTCATGAATTCTTCGACTTCTTTTTCAAAAGTGCCTTGACTAGCAGCAGGAGTTGTCACCTCTTCAGTTGCTATCTATTTACCCTTAGCCTTTGTAGCCGCCTCAGCTTCGAGATTACCTCTAAGAGCTTGAGGAGTAAAGAGACGCCCACTCTGTGTAAATCCACCAACTCCTCCGACATTCACAACAGTCGGGTCAATTGTCACAGTTTTACTCTCCACCTTCTGGCCTTCCACGTACACGTCTGAGCCATAATGCCAAGGGATGGTCTTGTCATCAACATAGGGAACTGGTCCCGGAACAGTTATAGTAACTGGACTCACTTCTGGAACATAGATAGTCACCGTCTCTCTCTGGGCAAGAACTTTAGCAGGATCAAAGTAAATTGTCACTGTAGACATAAAATCACTTCTATTATCGACCTTGTCGAACTGTAGAGACCCTTCATCAATTAAACATTGCAACCCAGCTTTCAGATCTCCGCAACCATCAACTGAATTCATGCAACCCTCACAGTCAAAACCACAACCTGGGAACACCTGCCCTTTCAGCAATCTGTCTTTTACCACTAACAACGAAGTCTTCACTTCATCCACATTCAAGATCGGTTTCAACCTCTCACCACTATCGACAGCGTTTATCCAGGCCCCTCCATGATTTGGAATGGGGTTTGATATAACATTTGGAGGAGGTGCAAAGTTAATTGCTTTCGAGTCAATCAAGTCTTGGACCTTATGCTGTAATGCCCTGTACTTCTCCGTTGAGTGACTGGGAGCTCCTGAATGAAATGCGCATCTTGCATTAGCGTCATACCCAACTGGAAGCTCTCCAGGTGGAGGTGGTGCTAATGTCCTCAACTGAACCAAGTTCAAGTCTAACAATCTCTGGAGTAATGATGTGTATGTCATCGGGATGGCTTCAAGCACCCTGTTAGCTGGACGAGCTTGTCTCTGTTGATAGGGTCTTTGCTGATAGTTATTGCATTACGGATGTTGCTGTTGTTGTTGTGGTTGTTGCACAGGACCTGTGGGGATGGTGACAGCTGCCACCTGCTCGTAAGATCCTCTGTATCCATGTCTTCAGCCTCGACTGTACACAACATTAGCTTCTCCCTCCCTTCTTCTTGGAGGTCCACTGAAAGCCTTTCTCACACCGCTTGAGCTACTCGAACCACTGTCTTGGATCTTCCCCATTTTCAGAAGAGTTTCAACCCTACAGTGTTCCTATTAACATATCTGCCATTTCATTCTCTAACAAGGGAGGTTGCACTCGAGCAGCAAGCTGACGCCACCTCTGGGCGTACTCTTTGAACCCTTCTTTAGCATTCTGAGACACCTTCTGTAACTGGGTACGATTTGGAGCCATATCCAAATTATATTGATACTGCTTCACAAACGCCTCAGCTAAATCCTTCCATCTTCGAATATTGACCCGGCTTAAATTCATGTACCATTCTAAGGAAGCTCCTACAAGGCTATCCTGGAAGTAATACATCCACAGTTTCTCATCATCTGTATGCGCAGCAATCTTTCCCACAAATGACTGAAGGTGAGTTTTCGGGCAAGCTGTTCCGTTGTACTTATCAAAAGTAGGGACCTTGAACTTGTAGGGAATTCTCACCCCTAGCACTAAGCCCAGATCAGTGATGTCAAACCCTAGAGAACTCTGAGACTGAATGGCGTGAATCTGCTCAACCATTTCTTCAAACCTCCATCATTGATAATAGTGACCCCTGGTTGCACCACAGGGATTTCAACATGACGGGCACCAGCCCCGTTGCAATTACCTCCATCTACTGTCCCATTGTTCCTGGCTTGATTGTTCTCCACCATTTCGCGCAACCGCTCTTGAGTTTGACCCATCCCATCCATGAGGGTCATGAAATTGTCCATTCTTGTCCTTAAATCAGCCAGTTCTGCTTGCATCTGCTCCATTGCTCTCTCTCTGTTCACCTTCATAGGGTATCTGTGCACCGTTGGCTGTCTCTGAACCTTCTTGGGAGCTATAGTGCCTGAAAGTGACATGAACGTTAGAACACTGGAGAAATACCTGCAAAATAACAACCCCTTTATATGCATGCAATGTAACTATTCATGTCTCCACGTCCAGGCATTAATATTCCCCGGTTCTGGTATTTTGACAGAAAATACTCCAGATGACTTTTTAGAAACTAACTTTTCAAACTCTTTCGAGGAGTATTCAGACCCTGATGGCTTCGGACAAACAACTTTTCTCATTCAGAAATAGTAACTGGGAAGTATCATTGCATTATATAAACAAACTACCAACAACCAGAGTTATAGACAAAACCAGAATTCCCAAAGGGGTACAATTCAATGCAGAAAAAACAGAAAGATAAAGCAAGACTCCTACAACAAGCTTATAGGTAGTCTGTGAAATTCTGGGATCAGATATGTGATGTCGAACCAGATGTTTAGACACTGATATCCCAAACAAAAATTAATAAGCTAGTAAATTAAATAACACAGGAAATTGTTAACCCAGTTCAGTGTATCTCCACACTTACATCTGGGGGCTACCAAGCCAGGAAGGAAATCCAATATAAGTAATATTAATTATGGAGTTAAACCAACCAGTTTAATCCTTCACTTAATATCTACCCAAGGCAATTTCTACCTAAGACTCTACTTAGATATGAGTACCTACTCACTCCCCCTCAATCACACAGTGATCTTTAACTTAGGATGATTAATAAATTTGAAGTCGCACTTCAGAACACACCAGCTTGATCTTACTTAAAAGTTTCAATCAAGACACAATTCACTTTTTGCTTAAAAGCTTATAAAGTGACAAACAATTAAAACCTGCTAGCTTCACGAACACCCTTGACAGTCTTCTTAAATTCGTTAGGTTTACTTGAGTGTATCAGTTCCTTAAATAGATGCTTAGTTTTTGGGCTTTTTGCAAATTATCCAGACTTTGATAAATCCCACAGATATCTCCTTGAATTAAGGTGAGTTAGTTTGTTACCTCCTTGAATCAAGGTGAGTTAGTTTTTCTGTTTCCTTTACACTAGAACCAGATAACTAAGCTTCCTAAAGATGCGCCTTGGAGTGCTTATCCTTTTACAATTAATTCCAGATATTTTCTCCTGATTTTAATCACTTTTGTTACGCATCATTTAAGTCAGATAGCAGGTTTGCGATGTCACAACATCTGGTGTGACATCCTGATGTCCTGAACTAAGTTCATAACTTTTACTTTGTTTGTCAATGTCACAACATCTAGTGTGACATCCTGATGTCCTGAACTAAGTTCATAACTTCTTGTTTGTCAAAAATTCTGCCAATTTCTAACATCTACAGTCTGGATACAAACAACAAATAAACTAAAACCATAGGCTAAAGGAAGATTCGGGCTCCTCTTCTGCAGTCCCTACCTCTGTCTGGTTCTTCTTGACGCCTGCTCTCAACTTAAGATCCGCGATCTCGTTCATTGCTTCCTCCAATGCTAGCTGGCTCTGTACCAATTGCTGAGTCTTTTCCCTTCGTATTTTGTGAACTTGTTATACCTCTTCTTTCTTGAATGCCATCTTCACCTCAAAGAATTATTCCTTTTCTTTGTACTTCTTCTGCTCCTGTTCTCTTTGGCCCTGTAACCAAGTAATGGACTGACGAGCTTCTCTAAGAGTCTTCAAAGTCTTCTTATGCTCCACTTCTCTTTTTGACTCCGTTAAACCCAATCTTTGAAAATGAGCTTCTCTTCCAGAAAACTCCTTTTCTTTAGCTTCTAAGGCAGCCTGCATCCTCTGTATCTTTTGCTCTGCTTCTTTCTTAGCATGATTGGCACGGTGATACAAGCTAGCCATTTCAGAACTCTCTACCCGAACCTTGTGCAACTGAGCTTCCAACTTCTTGTAGTCTTCAAGAGAAACAGTGGTTTGTACCAGTACCTCTATTGGATATAGTGGGGCCTGAACTGAGAATGGAAGGAAGAAGGTATCAACCCTACCTTGTATCCAAGCAGCAAAAGAGGGATAAGTCTTAGGATCCACCTTTCCAAATTCTTTCTTACCCTTCCTAACCTTTGTTTCCCAAGCTTGAGATACTTGAATAACCAAATGCTCATTATCTTCAGCCGGAAAGTACAGAGTCTTAGCTATTTCTTCATATGATGGAGGATCCTTCAATGGATAGCCAAATTGTTTTCTAGATAACACAGGGTTATGACTTATCACTCCCTTCCTACTTAACAAAGGCACATAGGGAAAATAACCATACCTCGTAATAAACTCCTTTCCTACTAAGCTTCTACTACATCCCCAAGCTATGTCAGCAGATGTTAACCCCATCAATCGTTTAGCCCACTTCCAATCTTTCTTAAGGTATTTGAACGGTCCAGACTATGGAAGCTTCTTGGCAAACCATTCAGCGAACAACGGAGCATAACAATTCACGTACCCATTTCTTTTCTCATTTCTGTGATGGACACCATAATAGAAATCTCGCAACAGTGTAGGCACCAGGTTTCCTTTAATGGAAAGGGTGATGGCATCCAAGCTTACCCATCCTTTTTCTCCCGGGAACAGACTTATCCCGTAGACCATTAACGCTAACAGCACACTGAACTCTAACCACTTTCCTCCCAAAGCAAACACATGAGCTTCTGTAATAAGAAAATCCAGAGTAAATCTCTTCCCTTCACTAGCTTCCAGCTTCATCTTCACTCTAAGCATACTCAAATGACAGGCACCTGCAATGTCCTTGTACGGGGGACACTTCTCCGCAGAATAATAGGGAACACCATTCCTGATAGGAATCTTCAGGATGTCAGAAATCTCTTCTATAGTGGGAGCCAAGACGTAGTCAACAAACACAAAAATTCTCAACTGAGGGTCATAAAACTGCAACAAAGAATGAAGACTATCTCTCTGATCAATAGTAGGTTTGTTCATGTATCCCAATATCTTCCCATACCGGCTTCTGAAATCATCTGAAACCTTGTCGCTCATCAAGCCCACCAGTTTCTAAATCTCCTCAATTTCTGGTTACGGGAAAGTGTAATGTGCATTCCTTTTTCTGGATATTTCTTGGACTTCTGTCATCTGGAGAAACAATGAATACCAGAACTGGGTACAAAGAATAAATGATAACCTGTAATGGAAACACAAACAGTTAATGTAAGTATGATGCGATGCAAATGCAATGCAGGCATATGATCAACAATTGGGACTGTCTGGATACGGAACACTGGACCCAAGTGACCAAGAACCAAGATCCTCTAAATAAAGCCCCATGAACAAGAATTTAGTCTCAAATAAGCCCCCAAATCAGATATCTGAAGTCCATGTAGCCATATCAAATCATAGTACTGGCCATGAGGTATGATGAGGTCAAGGGTTCCTGCAAACCTGTAAACCCCTCCCAATCTCACGGGTGTGCTCTGGGTCAAACATCACGGACTCTCAAAGCCGAATAGCAATAATACGTTCACCATTTCCGAGAAATGGCTCATGACCAGATCAGGGAATCAGTTTGGCATTATGTACTACTCAGGGAGGTCTCAGCGTGACTCCAGGAAAACAAGCATCCTTTATAAGTTCCCATATTCAAGCGCTGGAATCGAGAAACAATAGTACATTCATCCCGAAGGGTACAATACTATTGTCATACGACCAGATGCTTTGACTGAGTTCCTATAAAAGAACCAGGCCATCCTATGCGAGTTCCCAGTGGGCCCTCGGGTGCGAATGGGTTTGCCACAGAATGTGGTCTGCCACTGTCACCACTGGAGAGGGATGTTTCCACAAAGGTCCTCAATGATCGGTCCCCAGATGCACATAACTATCGAGGTTGTGTATGACCCCAGAAAGATTCCGACATCGATACATTTCCAAGACGGTCGCAAGTCTGGGTGTGGAACTCACTACTACCAACATAGCAAGATGCCATGAAGCCAAAGTGACTGTCCACTCTAAGTCCTAGGGTGCACTCGAGCCCCGATTACGAGCTCATCTCTCAGTAACAGTTCCTAACCCCACAGAAAAAATGAAACCAGCACAACCAGACAATCCAGTATAATATGTTGCACGAAAATAAATACTGAAAACTGTAAATAAAGCTGTAAATAAAACTATAAATAAACAACTGTAAAATAAACACGCAACAGCAAACAATCAACACCCAACGAAATAAAAACACGCAAACGCTAGGATAAACTCTCAAGGGGAACCAGAGATACTCTGGTTAGGAGTTCCCCAGAAGAGTCGCCAGCTGTCGCTCCCTGGATTTCCATCCTGGTACAAATGCGAAAGTGGCGCGGAAAAGGTAGAGTCGCCAGCCAGGCATTTTATCCCGAAGGAACGAGAATGGTAATGCTGCACAAACCAGAAGAAAAGAAAAGGAAGGACACGGGTCCTGCGAACCAAAGAGAATGGTTTCGGAAGTTGGTTACGACCTGGGAAGGTATTAGCACCCCAGATCGTCCGTCGTACCCGACGGGATCCACGCTTGCAAAGAAACTGCTTCAAAGGGTGAAGAAATGAAAGCTGCTGCAAAACTGAAACTGAAACTAGATAAAAGAAAAGAATGGGGGGGGGGGAAGTAGGGAAAATAAAAGAGTGCGCTCGAACGGGCCCTACCCCGCTACCTATGTACCTCACTGGACATGAGGATCAGAGTCTCCATAGTTCCCCTAACTAGGGGTGGAAAAGAATTGCTTGTGAATTAAGGTTTGAACTGCATATGTCAATGCTCAAGTGTTGCAAGCTCGGACGACGAGTGCGTTACCATCTTGCAAAGTGACAAGTAGTAGCAAGTTCGCGTACGGAGCGAAGGAGATGGGAAAAGAAGTCCCGAAGGAGAGACGCTTATTGTTTGTTTGTGTTTTTTAATGAGTTTTTTATTTGTGTGGCACAAGAGAATGAACTCAAACTCTTTTCCATGGAATGTGTATTTGCTACTACATTCCAAGATGGAATAATAGAATAAGCACACCAAGTAAGGAGAATTTATCCAAGACTTGTTTCCACGGGCAAGGGCCTAATTTCATTGACTTGGTGAATTTATTAGATGCTTTAGTGATTAAGATGAAGAAATATTTTTAGGATTTTTCTTGATGAAGATGACTTCATGATCCGACTTGTGCATCATGCTAGAAAAATGCACTATTCCAAGATGGAATGAATACATATGCCCCATGGAATAAGGCTATTACACAAGAAGTCACTTCTTTCTTTATTAATGTTTTTTAGGTTTTTGTTTTGAGATGAGAAGAGAAACAACCAAAAGAGCAAAAGGAAAAAGTCTAATGGGGGAAGACTAAACCTAAAATTATCATGAAAAATGTGGTCCTAAGGTTAGTGCGGTTTCAACTATCCTAAGAGAAAAGAGAAACCAAAAGAAAAGAAAAGAAAAGGAGAAGAAAGCTAGCAAGCAACTTACTCCTCTAAAGGAGATAAGTTGTTTCTAGGGGGGAAGATAAGAATTAAATCACATGATGGCATAAGGCACATCAAAAAACCACAAAGATAAAGCAACTTAAAAAGAAAAGATGAAGAGTTGAAATGTGGATAAACATCCACACTTCTCTTACCATGAGCCCCTGCAAGTGTTAGCAAAAATATCCAGCATATGTTCATCAACAAAACTCATGGAATTAGCATGCTCAAAGTTCAAATCAACAAAGATCAAACAACATGTCAAGCTTTGCACATACATGACTTACACGTCGCGAACATGGAAGCATACATCAACCAGCAAGCAAATCACCCTAAACTAGCATATTTAATGATCATACAATGATCCATGGCAATTAAAGCAAGTAAGGGGATCAAACAAGCTCAAAACAGCTCAAATATGGCATTCTGCATCAGTGTTAACCGGTTAACCAAAGCATAAACCGGTTAACCAATCCAAACCTGCAGCAAAATACACAGAAAACAAGTGCGTTAACCGGTTAACCAAAGCGTTAACCGGTTAACACTGTCAAAACAGCAATAAAAACCTGCAGAAAATCAGCTCAAATCCAGCTTATCCAAATAATCACACACCAGACCAGCAATCAATTATGCATGAAATAAATGGATCAATTCACATTAATTAACATCATTAAGCTCATGAACATTAGCACACGGATCCAGCTACAAATCAACCAATCAATTCAAGCAACACAAGCAAATACACAAGCACATGGTGGATCTAAAGCACAAGCATGCAAATAAGCTAAAACAGAGCTAGATCTGAATTTAACCATCCTACAAAGCTGAGGTATGCTTTGGTAGTTGTTGTTTGAGCTGGAGATGAGAGATTTCGCAGAAAACTTTGAAGATCCGGTGCTAAGCTTCACACTCCATGCAAAATAAATGCAAGCAAAGGGTCTTGATGCAGAATTTTGGCTCCAAAAGCACTTCCGATCTCCAAACCAGATCTGAACCACCAAGTAAACTAGCAAAATGATGCAAAGAAGCTATGGATGGAGGTCTAGTTCCAAGATCTACACACTTTAATGCAAAGTTATGTGATCTTCAAAGAGGAACTTTGAGTGATTTGGAAAATTGAAAGAAAAAAGTGAGAGAATGGTGAGAGAGATCAAAATTCAGAAAAATGAAGAGGAGTGAATTATGAGAGAGACTCTCTTGGTTTGGAGGGAAATAGATTAAATATGGTTTAGGTTTGAGGCCCAAAATTTAGGCTTGGGATCCAAAAATATGGTTTGGGAAAGTGATTAGGATCTAGCATTGGAATTAGGCTTGGATAAATGATCTAGATCCTTCTCCTTAATTCAAAATGAATAAAAATCCGAAAATTGGAAAATTGGAGCCAAAACACATGCTAAATTGCTGTTGGAATTCAAAATTCGCAGCCGTTAACCGGTAAACCAAAGCATTAACCGGTTAACGCCAATGAATTTTGAATTCTGCCTCCTTTTGGTGGGAAACCTCAAGAATAAACCGGCGCCAACCATTTGATTTGATTTTGATCCTCAATCCTTTTTAGGGCTTTGAACATGATACAGAACTTGCATAAAAGATCCTGTGAGCTTCTTGCCAGGTCACCATGCTTTTGATTTTGCCTTGTAGTACTTTGAATTTCCCAGATGACTGATCATATGCCTTATGCTAGAACATGTGAGTACTATGCTTCATCTTTCTATGCAAATAATGCTAAGGACATGACATGTTTATGATGATTATGATATGATGATGATGCCAAACAGAAGAGGGAAAATTTGGGGTGTTACAGACTGCACCGTGGACTTTAGCATGGACAATCACTTTGCTTTCATGATATCTTGTCATACAAGTAGTAGTGAGTTCCACACCCATATTATGACCGTCTTAGAAATTTTCGGTTGTAGGGGTCTTCCATATTCCAGGATACGACCTTGATAGTTATGTGCATCTGGCGACCAATCATTGAGGACCTTTGTGGAAACATCCCTCTCCATTGGTAACAGTGGCAGACCATATTTGTTGGCAAACCCACTCGCACCTAAGGTCCCACTGGGAACTCGCATAGGAGGGCCTTATTCTCTCGTAATAACCCAGTCAAAGCACTTTTCGTATAGCGGTAGTATTGTACCCTTCGGGATGAATGTAATATTGCTTCTCGATCCTATTGCTTGAAACTGGGAACTTATGGGGGATGCTTGTTTTTCAGGACTCAGCTGAGACCTCCTCTTTTAGTGTATAATGTCAAACCAGAAATGGTGACCGTATTATCGCTACTCGACCTGAGAGTCTGTGATGTTGACTTGTAGTAGCACACTTGTGAGATGGGGGATTGTTTACAAGTTTGCAGGAATCTTGACCTTCCATATACCCACTTCATGAGTAACTGTTCAATGATTTGATCCAGTTCTATGTGGTTCTTTGGTTCTCAGTTATGGGATTATATATAGAGATAATATTGTTATTATGACTCTCCACAGGCACTTGGCTCACTGCTCAACACCAATACATACAGATATATCACTGATAACATACCTTTCATTTCATTGCATCATATCATAATTAACACATTGTGTTTTTCATTTCTCAGGTTAATTTTTGTATTCCTGGTTCCGGTGATTTTCTATATTCTCATTCCAGATGGCTGAAGATATTCCCCGCAAGAAAAATGCACATTACACCTTCTCAAATCTAGAAACTGAAGAGATTCAAGAGTTGCTAAGTTTTATTAATGACAATGTACTAGACAACTTCAGAACAATGTATTGGCTGATTTTGAGTTACATGGACAAGGCTATTCAAGAGCAACATGATGGTCTTCATACTCTGCTCTAGTTTTATGATCCCTAGTTACGGTGTTTCGTCTTCCCTGATTATGTTCTGGTTCCTACCTTGGAGGATATTTCTAGTATCTTGAGGGTTCCGGTCAGAGACAATCTTCTGTTCTACAATTCAGCTAGGGTTCCTCCAAACAAAGATATTTCTAAAGCTACCCACTTGAAATTGGCTGTAGTTAATGAGAACATCAAAGATAAGAAGGAGAGAAAAGGATTCCATTTGGCATTCCTTATTTCTGAAACCAGAAGATGTGTTGAAGAATAAAGGAGCATGGATTTCAATGCAGTCTTAGCTTTGATCGTGTATGGGATTAGTCTCTTCCCAAATGAGAAAGAATTTGTGAGTATGGATGCAAAAACCATCTTCATCAAAAGAAACCTCTTCCCACCTTATTGGGAGATTTATGTTATTCTGTTCATTACAAGAATGAAAGTATTGATATTTGTAAATATATATAGTGTTGAGAATATTTATATATTGAATAGTCCCACATCGACTATATCATATAATTAGTTGTAATATCTCTATATATAATAATGTCTCCGTAGTGCTTTTCAAAAAACACGGTTTAATCTAAATGTCTCTTAGTTTTGCTTATTTCAACATGGTATCTAGAGCCTGTTAAGAGACAATTCTTTCTTCGCTGTGCTTTACCCGGTTGACCCACTGTCTTCCAGTGAGAATTTTTTTTTTGCAAACCGTGTTATCACTCCGGTTTGCCTCTCACTTTTCAAAATTCTCCGGTAACCTCCCTACTGCCACTGTCGCCGTTACTGTTCCGACAAACTCCCGTCGACGTTCCGGAAAATTGACCCCAGCATCTGACTCGTTGCCCTCCGATCCAGTCATCTCACTTTTTCCTGTCGTTAGAAACTCACACACACGTCCACCAGCGCCTCTGCTGCCCCGCCCATGCCAGCGTGTCCGACGGCTGATTCCGATAGTTTTGTTTTTCGTCGGTCAAGTTGCCTCTCTCTACCCTGTCCAGATCCCGCCTCTCAGATACTCATGGCAACTCCTCAGAAATTTATGCCAAACTATGATGATTTCCTCAGGTGGTATCAGTAATATCAAAACTCATATTATTCTACTTATACGGTAGCACACACTGGTGTCACTCTCCGTATTTCCATCCTGGTACAAACACGAAAGTGGCGCAGAAAGAGGTTAGAGTCGCCAGCCAGGCATTTTTATCCCGAAGGAACGGGAATGGTAATGCTGCACAAACCAGAAGAAAAGAAAAGGAAGGACACGGGTCCTGCGAACCAAAGAGACTGAGTTCGGGAGTCGGTTACGACCTGGGAAGGTATTAGCACCCAGATCGTCCGCCGTACCCGACGAGATCCACGCTTGCAAAGAAACTGTTTCAAAGGGTGAAGGAATGAAAGCTGCTGCAAAGAAAAGGAAATGAATTGGATAAAAGAAACAAAAAGGGAGCTGGAAAAGAAATGAAAAGGAAAAATGTAGGGAAAATAAAGATTGTGCTCGAACGGGCCCTACCCCGCTGCCTACGTACCTCATCTGGACATGAGGATCAGAGTCGCCGTAGTTCCCCTAACTAGGGGTGGAAAAGATTGCTTGTGTATTAAGGCTTGAACTGCCTATGTCAACTCAGGTGTTGTAGGCTCGGACGACGAGTGCGTTACCGTCTTGCAAAGTGACAAGTAGGAGCAAGTTCGTACAATGAGAGTGAAGGTGATGAGAAAAGAAGTTCCAAAGGAGAGACGCTTATTGTTTGTTTGTGTTTTTTAGAAGCTTTTAGGAGTGTGTCCCAAGGAAGTGAACTCAATCTCTTTTCCATGGAATGTATACTTGTCACTACATTCCAAGATGGAATAACAGAACAAGTACATTCAAGTAAGGAGAAGATCCCCAAAACTTGAATCCAAAAATTAGGGCTTAAGCTCACTAACTCATTAACTTATTAAGTATTTTTGGTATTTACAATGAAGAAGTGTGTTTTATGATTCTCTTGGTGAAGATGATATCCTGACCAGACTTGTACATCACAAGACAAGCTTGCACTATCCCAAGATGGGAAGACTACAAGTGTCTCATGGGATAAGGCTATTGCTCAAGATATCACTTCAATCTTTATTAAGTGTCTTCTTTAGGTTTTTGAGATGAGAAGAGAAGAGAAACAAAAGGATCACAAAGGTAAAAGTCTAATGGGGGACTAATGAATCCTAATTGTTGTCATGCATAGAAAATCCTAGGTTAGTGAGGTTTTACTATCCTAAAGGAAGAAAAGAAAGGAGAAGAGAAAGAGAAGAATGAAGAATAGAAGAGGGAGGAAGTAAGGCCTAAGCCCAACAAATACAAGGTTAGAAAGATAAAGAAAGGAGAAGAGATAAGAATTGGAGATGTGCGAATCACATCCACACCTCTCACTTACCAAAGCCCCTGAAATGGTTAGTGACACAAACATAAATGCAATACAAAATGAACATAATGTCAAACTAAAGTTACACAACCAGAAGTGAAGTCATAAACACAAATGCCAAGTGCAAACTCAAAACACAAGAATGAGAAGAAAACCACATAACTCAACATGAAGCAATATGAATCACTATGACAAAACAAAGTAAACATAAGAAGATACAAAACAAAATAGTCAAAGCAAAACCACAAAGATCAATACCAGAACCCTAACATGTTAAGAAAGTGTCTAAGGATCACATGAGATGAAGAGAAGAAGTGCACATAGTCAAGCATTCACATCATGAGAAGAAGGGAGCAAAGGAAGTGAGGTGAGCATGCATAAGTGTGGGAGAACTTCAAAGCAAACAAATTACAAAATTCTCAAGGTACAAACCACAACTCAAGATCAGAGAGGCATTAACAACCTAAGATGGCCCTAAATAACTTGAAGAAGTTGGCACAAGTGCCCTTCTAAGCTAATGAGTGAACACATGTTCCAAAAGAAACAAAAAGGGACAACCAAGGAACAAAAATTCAAAATAATTCAAATGTACATCCAAAAATTCCACAAACTTGTACAAATGATCTTCAATCATACCATATCAACATGCCAAAAGGAGGGAATGAGAAACAGAAGCTTGATCATTCAAATGAGGGTTCAAACATGGATTAGGGTTAGAAAGCTTCATGCACAAGTTAGAGGCCAAAACCAATTAAAAAAAATTCTAAAAATCAGAAAAAAAATCACCAATAAACTACATCTCATCATGAATCCAGAGCAAAAAGAATCACTTAAAAATTCAAAATAATGATCAAGATAGAAAATGAACAAGTCAACATGCTTCAAAATGGAATAAAAACAATTAATTAAGAGAAACAATTAATTTCCACGTGACAATTAAAAATAAATGAAAAATCAAAATATCAAAATTTAGAGAAAACTAAAAGAATCATTCCTGAATTTTTTTATAATTTTTGAAGACCTAAAACTATTTTTAAAAATTAAAAAGCAAACTGGAATTTAAATGAAAACAAAAGAAAAAGAAATAAAGAAATAAGGCCATGGGTGCGTTTAGAAAGAAATTCCAGTTCAGATTCATTGGGCTTTAAAACAGGGGGGTGGATAGCAATGGTAAAGCCTAAAGGCTCAGCGCAGTTCATAATAATATGGTGGAAATTCAGTTAATTCAGCAAAAAAATAACAAACCAATGGATCAGTTGTACGCATGGGATTGAGTCACTCATTAAAACAAGTATGCAAAAGGATTGGCCAGGGAGTGAGAACACGTTAGATATGGTGAGGTGAGACACAAAATGATTAATTCAGATTATAATTTGAAATGGAAAACACGTGCAAGGGAGGGTGGGGTTATAATGTGTTGTCATGATGGGAACCGTCCAGATGATAAATCCAAGGGCCGCGCTTCATCTTCTTCATTGAACTCAGGCGAAACAAAAATGCAGAATCCGGTGACCGGAGCTAGGGCTCCGGCACCGGAAAAATTCAAACTAAGAACAAAACATCACATAAATGCATCAAAACCTCCAGATCAAGTCATTAAGCTATAATGAATCCAAATATAGCAACCAAATTCACAATGGATCAAAGCATAAGCTGGATCGAAGAAAAACAAATTTATGCATCAAATTTCATATCAACAATACAACCTCAATATTCATCCATTTTCAAATCCAATCATTAATGAATCATCAGAATATCACACAGATCACAATGCACACAACAAAAACCATTTCTAGATCCATGAACTCAGTGAGTTACCTGAACTTGCAGAGCACGAATTAGGTCAAGATAAGCCTCCAAATGTTGCAGATCTACCTCCTTTAACCTCTCCTTGCAAAATAAATGCAAGAGAGAGCTTGAATTGCTCTAGATCTTGAAGTTTGAACTGAACTACATCTTGTGAAATCTTGAGCTTCAGCTTGAATCAATGGTGGATTGATGGTCCTTAGGGTTCAAGGAAGAAGAATATGAAGTTTGTTTGGTGAATGAGAGAGAGAATCAGAGGATTCGAAGAGAAATGCCAAAGAAGCCAAAACTTGAGAGTGATGAAATTGTGATGAATCTGAGCACAAAGTAAACCCTAGCTGCTTATATATGATGTTAAATGATCACTGATGAAAAATAAGAGGGAATGCACGTGAGGAATTAGTGGGAGGAAGAAATTGCAAAATTGGCATGAAGAGTGTGATGAGGTGATTTGCTCGTGCATCCTTCTCATCCTTTGCACATGTTCAATCACAATCCATCCCTTGGTTCAAAACAGGAAGTATCTTGGCCCTTGGATGTGAGGGTCATGCATTTTGAGTGATAATGCAATTTTGCACCTTATGGAATATCTCACCTCTCATGCACGAATTCTTTTGTTTCCTTGGGAAAAAAATCTTCTCATGCATTGCCTTGAAGTACTATAATCTCATTCTGTCCATCAAACCACTTGAAAACAAGTTACATGAGATTTTGCATTTGGAGGAGGCTTAAAATTCATGCCATGCCCTAGAATTCAAGAGATTTTCGAAGGGCATATCTCTCAAACCATGAGGGCTATGAAAAAGTACTTGTACTTTTCAAAAATGGGAGGCTTTAATCTTCAATTTTCATGTTTGGTGGTGATCCATTTGAGCTTTTTTCACCAAGTTATGTACACTTGAAAATTAGGGCAAAAGGTTACTAAAAATGGAAAATTTCATGACCAATCTTATGCCAAAAATGCAAAACACCTCAAAAACTCTTGATTCTTGATCTCTGACTTTGCCAGACCTCTTCTAAGGTTATAAGAACATCCCTTGACTTGAAAAATAAGGTTGGACCTTTTGAAATCCCACAATTGACTTTTAGAATGCACAGTTGACCAATTTCTTCATTTACAAGCAACTGAAGAAATACCTGACTTCCACAAGGAATTTTCTCACCAAATTTCATCCCTAGGATCCTCTTAACATATGAGAGACTTTGCTCAAATGAAATGGCCAAAGTCACAAAGTTTTCATGCCTGAAACTCAAACCCTAATTTGGGACCATTGTGTAGGAGCTTGTGATGCTTCAAAACCCTCCACAGATGATCATATGCCTAATGCTAGGTCATGAAAATGTTATGCCTCATATTTCCATGAAAAGATGCCAAGAATATAATATGCTTATGATGACTATGGTATGATGATGATGCTTAAAAAGGAAAAGGGCAAATTTGGGGTGTTACAGCTGCCCCTATTCAAACAACTATTAATCTGAAAAGGACGGTAGCACGGGCTATCGACCGTTCAAGATAAACTGTGGTTGAATACCAAGAAAACCTGAAATTTGCACTCTGCTAGAGAATGCAAGAACTGGGAAATAAACCCAACCAAATGACGCTTTTAGGATAAGAAAACTTTGACAGACGAGTCTTCTTCGAACAATCCTATTACGCCATGAACTGGACATATGAGTCCTCACATACTTTGCAAAACATATGACTTGAGACAGATGAATCTCCTTCGGATAAACCTATTACAGGACCGGTGATGCACTTAAGTATGTGGGATAGACATGCATAATCAGGATAGATGAACCTTCTTTATATATTCTCCGTGGATATATGGTCTAAGACAGACGAACCTTCTTCGAGCAAACCTGTTACGCCAGGTGCCACAATAATAAGCGATGTTTGAGACAGATGAATCTCCTCCAGATATGCCTGTTACGCCAGGACCAGTAACCATTTTGACGTTTAATCCCACCGTCAGGACTTCAAACCTCTTCAACACAGACGAGTATTGTATGATCATCAAGAGAACACAGACGAGTTCCATAAGTCAATGATACAAACGAATATCAGACGATAATCTAAGAAACGCAGACGAGCGCTTCAGGCAATGATACAGATGAATATCAGCCACTGGTACAGACGAATACCAGAAATTCAAACACAGACGAGCGCTCGGAGTAGCAATACAGACGAGTACCATCAATACATATGGATATAAGCCAACACATACGAGTGTAAGGGATGATACAGACGAACATCCAAACCATGCAGACGAGCTTCAAATAGACATCCAACACAGACGACCGTTGGAGAATGCAAACGAACAACGAACAAATATAGAACACAGACGAGTGTTGGGAATTGCAGACGAGCAATAAGCAAATATTATGGGCGACTGCTGGGGAAAGCAAACGAGCAGCTAAGACACAGACGAGTGTTGGGAACTACTTCCATGATGGTTGTATCTCAATCATGGAACTCTGTGGGGAAATGACGATCTTTCATCACGACTGGGGAGATGCTTCCCCAAATATCCTTTGTTTGTGAAAAGAGTTTTGATAGTTAAACTCTGTGGGGAATGGGCCTCCCACTGCCTGTTGGGGAATACTTCACTTGTGGGAAAATAAACTGTTGGGGATCCCCACCTGTCTTGACTTAGCTGGGGAAAATTCTGTTTGGGAGAATGCGACGTCATCCTGCAAAACCTGCAACAACAAAAAACACAAATGCGCCCCGGGGACTTGCACGGTATGATCTGGTCATCCATCGTCACCCGACACTCAAAGAAGATTTCAAATGTTTCCCTGCAATGTCATTTTTTTTCATATTATCACCATGTTTTAAATGCAATGCTATTTTTTTTGCCAAAAATTCAGGACATTTTGCAAACAAAAATAAACACAACACAACTTTTGACTGAATATTCTTTTATTAAAAGGCCTCTGAATAGGCAAAGCTTTTACATCAGGAAGCAACCACCTGGAAAGAGGTAGCTACCATAAAAATTGAGAAAATAAACTATCCTAATGGCAATGGACACGGCATCCCAATGAGTTTCCTTCTTGCCATGACCAGCATGTCTTCAAAACTCTCCATTCTTACTTTTGCTTTCTGAGAAGATGAGGGGACTGATTCTTATCCTTCTGATATTGTCAAGCTGTATGAAACGATGATTTGGTTCAAATTACTCGGATCGCAGTTGTTCGCTTATTCCCTTGTTTTGCGTGGATCGCCCTTTCGGGTTTTTAATCCACCGGGATACCCTTTTTTGCCTGAGCTGTCCAATGCGGTTTTTCAACTCAACGGGTGTACATTTTTTTTCCCTAACTTTTTCCCGAGCTTTTTATTCTGTTTTTAGCTCGCCGGGATGCCCTTTTCTTGCCTGGACTTTAATTCTGTTTTTGTGTCCAGCGGGTCTTTTTATGCGAAGTATTTTTTTAACTGCGTCCGAGTTAACAGGGGATTGGAAATCTTCTCCATCCATAGTGGTGAGCATCAGTGCTCCGCCCGAGAAAACATTCTTCACTATGAATGGTCCTTCGTAGTTTGGGGTCCACTTGCCCCTGTGATCTGAACCTGGAGGAATGATCCTCTTGAGCACAAGCTCTCCTACCTAATATTCCCGAGTGCGTACTCGTTGGTTGAATACTCGCTTCATTCTCCTCTGATAAAGCTGACCATGACAGATAGCCGCTAATCTCTTTTCCTCAATTAGACATAGCTGATTGTATCGAGCACGTACCCACTCAGCCTCATCAAGCTTCACATCCATCATCACACGCAATGAAGGAATTTCCACCTCGACAGGCAAGACTGCCTCCATACCATATACCAATGATATAGGAGTTGCCCCAGTTGACGTCCTAACTGACATTTGGTACCCATGCAACGCAAATGGTAACATCTCATGCCAATCTTTGTAAGTGAAAACCATATTTTGCACAATCTTCTTGATATTCTTATTTGCCACCTCTATCGCACCATTCATCTTTGATCGGTAAGGAGAAGAATTGTGATGCTGAATCTGGAAGTCCCGGCACAAATCTGCCATCATCTTGTTGTTCAAATTAGAACCATTGTCAGTAATGATTCTTTCGGGCACTTCGTATCTGCAAATAATGTCTCTTTTCAAAAATCTGGCTACCACTTGACGAGTGACATTAGCGTAAGATGCTGCTTCAACCCACTTAGTGAAGTAATCGATCGCAACCAAGATGAAGAGATGACCATTTGAAGCAGTAGGCTCTATTTTCCCGATCATGTCAATGCCCCACATAGAAAAGGGCCATGGAGATGACATGACATTGAGCGGGCTGGGAGGAACATGCACCTTGTCTGCATAGATCTGGCACTTGTGGCATTTACAGGCGTATGAGCAACAGTCTGCATCCATTGTCATCCAATAATACCCCGATCTCAACAACTTCTTAGCCATAGCATGCCCTCCTGCATGAGTACCGAAAGATCCCTCGTGGACTTCTTGCATTAACAGGCTTGCTTCCTGTCTATCCACGCATCTGAGTAAGACCATGTCAAAGTTCCTCTTATACAAAACCCCATTTGTATTCAAGAAGAAGCTAGCATCAAGTCGTCTTAAGGTCTTCTTGTCATTGGATGATGCCCCTGCTGGGTATTCTTGCTTTTCCAGGAAAAGCTTGATATCAAAGTACCAAGGTTTCTCATCAGACACGGCGTCTACAGAGAAAGCATAAGCTGGTGCGTCAAGCCTGTAAATGTCAATCCTGGGCACATAGTTCCAACTATAGACTTTGATGGACGAAGAAAGAGTAGTCAATGCATCAGCAAATTGATTCTCATCACGTGGTATGTACTGAAGTTTAACCATTGTGAAGAACGTCAACAGTTTCCTGGCATAATCCCTATAAGGAATTAAATGTTCTTGATGCGTATACCACTTGCCGGTAACCTGATTGATAATGAGGGCTGAATCTCTGAATATATCGAGGGTCTTAATCCGAAGATTAATAGCCTCCTCTATTCCCATTATGCACGCCTTGTATTCCGCTTCATTGTTGGTGCAGCCAAAAGTAATTCTGGCAGCGAAGGGAAAGTGAACACCTTCAGGAGTGATAAGAACAACACCAACTCCATGTCCGTTGATATTGACTGCCCCATCAAAAGTCAACTTCCATTTGGATTCAGGGTCTGGCCCCTCCTCCGGAAGTGGTTCCTCGCAATCTTTTGCTTTGAGGTACATGATGTCCTCATCAGGGAAATCAAATTTCATTGGCTGATAGTCATCTTCAAGAGGTTGCTGTGCAAGGTAATCTGACAATACACTTCCCTTGATGGCTTTCTGAGAAGTATATTGTATGTCATATTCTGTTAAAATCATTTGCCACCTAGCAACCCTTCCGGTTAACGTTGGTTTCTCAAAGATATACTTGAAAGGATCCATTTTTGAGATTAGCAGTGTAGTATGGGTCAACATATACTGTCTCAGTCGGCGAGCAGCCCATACCAAAGCGCAGCAAGTTTTCTCAAGCAGCGAGTAACGGGATTCACAGTCGGTAAACTTTTTGCTAAGGTAATAAATAGCGTACTCTTTTCGACCAGACTCGTCATGTTGGCCTAGAACACACCCCATTGACCCTTCTAGCACAGTTAAGTACATGATAAGCGGCCGTCCAGGAACTGGAGGCATTAGAATCGGAGGTGTCTGCAAATATTCTTTTATCTTTTCAAAGGCTCTTTGACAGTCCTCATTCCACCTGACCGTTTGCTCTTTTCTTAGCAGTTTGAATATTGGTTCGCACGTGGCAGTTAGATGAGATATGAACCGTGAAATGTAGTTCAACCTCCCTAAAAACCCGCGCACTTCTTTTTCTGTTTTCGGTGCAGGTATATCTTGTATTGCTTTCACTTTTGCAGGATCCACCTCAATTCCTTTCTGGCTAACAATAAAACCCAGCAGCTTTCCGGAACGCACTCCGAAAGTGCACTTGTTTGGATTCAACCTCAGCTTATACTTTATCAGTCTATCAAATAGCTTCTTGAGATTGATCAGATGCTCTTCTTCGTCTCGGGACTTAGCAATCATATCATCCACATAGCACTCTATCTCCTTGTGTATCATGTCGTGGAACAATGTGACCATAGCCCGCTGATATGTTGCCCCGGCGTTCTTCAAACCAATGAGCATCACCTTGTAGCAGAATGTACCCCACGGGGTAATGAACGTTGTTTTCTCCATGTCTTCCGGTGCCATCTTGATCTGATTATACCCGGAGAAGCCATCCATGAAAGAAAATACCGAGAATTAAGCAGTATTATCTACCAGCACATCAATGTGAGGTAAGGGAAAGTCATCTTTTGGACTTGCTCTGTTTAAATCCCGATAATCAACGCACATCCGAACTTTGCCGTCTTTCTTTGAAACAGGCACAATGTTAGCTACCCAGGGTGGATAACTAGTTACGACAAGGAATCCGGCATCCCACTGCTTCTGAACTTCCTCCTTGATCTTCATCGCCATGTCAGGACGAGTTCTTCTCAACTTTTGTTTTACCGGAGGACAGTCTTCTCTCAATGGTAGCTTATGCACAACAATGTCAGTATCCAACCTTGGCATATCTTGATACGACCAGGCGAAGATATCCACATATTCACGCAGCATACCAATCAACTCTTTCTTTACCTCGGCCTGCAGACTGGCCCCAATTTTTATCTCTTTCTTCACATCTTCAGTTCCGATGTTGATAATCTCTATTTCTTCCTGATGAGGCTGAATGAACCTTTCCTTTTGTTTCAACAACCTGACCAATTCTTCGGGGAGTTCACAATCTTCCTCAACCCCTTCATCAGCGTGGTAGATAGGATTGTCAAAGTCATGCGTGGTCATAGCAGGAACGTTATCACTAGAATCCGGATGATCAACACTGCACAGATGATGTGCTTATTTCAGAATCTGTTTATTTTTCAAAAGAGACGCAAACACACAAACAAAAGAAAAACACATTGCCATTTTATCTTTTTGTGAAAAATTTAAAACGAAAGAAAGAGAACGTAATTTTTTTGAAAATGTCCTTTATTTCATGGAAAAATATAAATGCATTCAAAGCATGGTGGCCCTACAAATGGATCCTTGCACCTTGGGCAGAGTGCAGGATTGACAATGAAGCATGATAAAAAGAGGAAACAAGTAAATAACTTTGGTTGCCAGGTAACTTGGACGATATCTTCAGCAGACCAGTTCTTGAGCTCCTCTCTGGGTGCACATGGATGAATCCAGTTGTCCCAGTCGCCATCACTGTCTTCTTCTTTTCCTGTTGCACAGATGTGGTTGCGATCAAGCATCCCAACACTTGTGAAAGTAATAGATTTACCACTTGGAGGCCAGTTAGACCCACCAGGCTGATAACCCAGCCCAAACTTGTCATCTTTCTTCTCTAATTCCAGCAGCTTGCCCCAGCCTTGGGCGCTTCCCGACTGAACCACCTCTTTAACCTGCTTGTAGGAGTGAATGGAGGTACCTTCTTTCTCATTGTCCCTCTCTGCCGGAGCCAAAATGCTGACATTAACCGCTTCGAAGGCCTGACACAGCGTCTCATGGATCTCTCCGTCCATCTCCACATATTTGAAAGTGGATAGGTGGCTCACAAAGATATCTTCCTCTCCGCACACAGTGATTACTTGGCCATCAACCACGTATTTTAGCTTTTGGTGCAAAGTGGAAGTTACTGCTTCGGCAGCGTGGATCCAAGGACGTCCCAGCAAGCAACTGTACGCGGGCTGAATATCCATGACGTAGAATGTGCTCTTGAAAACTTGAGACCCTATTTTCACAGGTAACTCAACTTCTCCGAACACAGACCTTCTGGACCCATCAAAGGCTTTCACTATCAAATCACTGGGTCGCAAGACGATACCATCGACATTCAACTTCATTAAGGCTTTCTTCGGGAGTACATTAAGAGAAGAGCCTGTGTCAACCAGGACATGCGACAAAACAGCACCCTTACACTCCATAGTAATATGCAGTGCTTTGTTGTGGTTACGACCCTATGAATTAAGGTCTCTATCTGTGAAGCCTAACTTGTGGCTTGCATTCACACTTCCCACTACAACTTCCAGTTGATTAACAGTTATCTCTTGAGGAACGTATGCCATCTGCAACACTTTCAGCAAGGCTTCTCTATGTGCTGGAGAACACATCAGCAAAGACAGAATTGATATTTTGGACGGCGTCTGGTTCAACTGTTCAACCACCTTATAATCACTCTTCTTTATTATTCGCATAAATTCCTCCACTTCTTTCTCAAAGGTACCCTGTCCAGCAGTAGGAGTTGTCATTTCTTCAGTCGCTGTTTGCTTTCCTTTAGCTTTTGTCGCAGCTTCAGCTTCAGGATCTCCTTTCAAAATTGGGGGAGCAAAAAGACAACCACTTCTCGTAAAACCCCCAACCCCTCCAATGTTCACTACAGTCGGGTCAATTGCTGCTGACTTACTCTCGACCTTCTGTCCTTCCACGTACACATCTGAACCATAATGCCATGGGATGGCTTTATCATCAGTATAAGGAACAGGCCCAGGAACAGTAATAGTAACAGGACTGACTTCAGGAGCATAAATGGTCACAGGTTCCCTCCTAGCAGGCATTTCAGCTGGATCATAGTAGATTGTTATAGTGGACACACGATCACCTCCATTATTAACTTTATCAAACTGCAATGACCCTTCATCAATCAGACTCTGCAACCCCACCCTCAGGTCTTCACAACCGTTCACTGAATTCAAACACTTTTCACAATCAGAACCACATCCCGGAAACACTTGTCCTTTTAACAGCCTCTCCTTCACCACCAGCAGTGGAGTCTTCACTTCTTCTATGCTCAAAATCAAACTTAACTTCTCACTACCGTCAACAACATTTATTCTAGTCCCTCCATGGTTTGGGATAGGAATTGAAGTAACATTAGGCGGTGGTGCAAAGTTAATCGCCTTGGAGTCGATCAAATCTTGAACTTTATGCTGTAGCGCCCTACAGTTCTCAGTTGAGTGCTCGGGTGCCCCTGAATGGAATGCGCATCTAGCATTAGCATCATACCCCACTGGAAGCTCTCCAGGTGGGGGTGGTGCTAATGGCCTCAGTTGTATCAAGTTCAGGTCTAGCAATCTCTGCAGCAATGCAGTGTATGTCAGGTGAATTGCTTCAAGCACCCTATTAGTCGGACGAGCTTGTCTCGGCTGATAAGGTCTTTGTTGATAATTGTTATGTGGTGGTTGTTGTTGTTGCTGTTGTTGTGGCTGAGTTTGTATCTATTGCATAGGACTTGAAGGGATAGTGACAGCTGCCCCTTACTCATATAATCTTCTATATCCTCGGCCCCGTCCTCGTCCATACACAGCATTGGTTTCCCCTTCCCTTCTTCTCGGAGGCCCGTTGAAAGTTTTTCTTACACCGCTCGAGCTACTCGCATTGGTGTCCTGAATTTTCCCCATCTTTAACAGAGTCTCGACCCTCTCGCCTGTTATTACTATATCATTGAACTTGGTTGCCGAACATGACGCCAACCTTTCGATAAACACCCCTTGCAATGTTCCCATGAACATATCAGCCATCTCATTCTCCAGCAATGGCGGTTGTACTCTGGCAACAAGCTGACGCCACCTTTGAGCATACTCCTTAAACCCCTCCTTAGCATTTTGAGACATGTTCTGCAGTTGAGTGCGATTTGGAGCCATGTCCAAATTGTACTGGTATTGTTTCACGAACGCCTCTGCCAAGTCCTTCCAGCTCTTAACATTGACCCTACTTAGCTTCATATACCATTCCAAGGAGGTCCCAACCAGGCTGTCCTGGAAATAATACATCCATAACTTCTCATCATCAGTATGGGCAGCAATTCTTCCTACAAAGGACTGAAGGTGAGTCTTTGGACACGCTGTGCCATTGTATTTCTCGAAGGTCGGGACCTTGAACTTGTAAGGGATTCTAACCCCTGGAACCAAGCCCAAGTCAGTAATGTCGAACCCCAGAGAGCTCTGAGATTGAATGGCCCTGATCCGTTCAGCCATCTCTTCAAACTTTATGTTCATTTCAGCCTCTTGGCCTTCCGTTTTGTCCAGCAGAGTAAACTGTTCGTCTTAACCGTCCATCTGTACATTGTTCAGCCCATCATTGATAATGGTGACCCCTGGCTGGGCCACAGGGATCTCAACTTGACGGGCGCCCGCACCGTTACGATTACCTCCATCAGCAGCCCCGTTGTTCTTGGCTTGATTATTTTCAACCAACTCACGTAAACGTTCCTGACTCTAACCCATTCCTGCCATAAGGGTCATAAAATTGTCCATCCTCGGTCTCAAGTCAGCTAAATCAGCCTACATTTGATCCATGACTCTCTCTGTTGACTCTGGTGGGATATCTGTGTACGATCGGCTGTTCTCGAACCTTCCTGGGAGCTATAGTGCCTGAAACGACGTAAACGTTAGAAACTGAGGAACTACCTGCAAAACAAACAAACATGTTATATGCATGCAATGTAACTGCTCATGTTTCCAAGTTTTAGGCATTTGTATGCCCCAGCTCTAGTATTTGCTCCAGATAGCCACTTTGAGTATTAATTTTTAAACTTTCCCTTTGAAGAGTGTTCAGATCTTAGCAGTATCAGACAAACAAGCTTTGCATATTTAGAAATGGTAATTTGCATATTAATACTGCATATCATGGATAACCCACTGCCGGCCAAAAGTTAGAGCACAAACAAAAAATTCCCCGAAGGGTTACAAGTTAATACATGAAAAAACAAAAGATAAAGCAAGACTCCTACAACAAGCCTGTAGGTAGTCTGAACAATAATAAATGAAAACTAAACTAAAGACCCAGGTTCTCCTGCAGCCACCTATGTTCTGTTCTTCTTCACACCTGCTCTCAGCTTGAGCTCTTCAATCTCTTTCAATGCCTCCTCTAAGGCCATCTGGCTTTGTGACAACTATTGGGTCTTTTCCCTTCGTATGTTATGGACTTGTTCCACCTCTTCTTTCTTGAAGGCCATTTTTACTTCAAAAAACTCTTCTTTTTCTTTATACTTCTTCTGCTACTGTTCCCTTTGGCCTTGCAACCAAACAATGGACTGGCGAGCTTCTTTAAGAGTCTTCAAAGTCTTTTTGCGCTCTGCTTCTCTTTTTGCCTCCATCAGACCCAATCTCTGAAAGTGAGCTTCTCTTCCAGCAAACTCTTTCTCTTTAGCTTCCAATGAGGCTTGCATCTTCTGTAGCTTTACCTCCGCTTCATTTTTAGCCCGGTTGGCAAGATGGTACAAGTTAACCATTTCAGTATTCTCTACTCGGACTTCATACAACTGAGCTTCCAGTTTCTTATATTCTTCAAGGGAGACAGTACTCTGACATGGAACTTCTTTAGGATATAATAGAGCTTCTACTGAGAATGGCATGAGAACTTCCTCTACACGTTTCTGCAACCATGTAGCAAAAGGAGGATATGTCTTGGGATCTACTCTACCAAAGTCTTTCTTACCTTTTCTCACCCTGTGAGCCCAAGCCTGAGATGCTTGTAGGACCAACTCCTTGTTTCCTTCCACAGGAAAATACAAAGATTCAGCAAACTCTTCCATATTTGGTGGATCTCTCAGAGGATAACAAAATTGCTTCCTGGCTAATGTTGGATGATAAGTGATCACACCCTTCCTTCCTAGCAAAGGCACTCCAGTAAATCTTCCACAACTGACCAGTAACTCTTTTCCCAGCAGATCTCTGTCATATCCCCAAGCTATATCCTCGGAAGTTAGCCCCATTAGCCTCCTAGAGCACCTCCATTCATCTCTCATCTCCTTGAAAGAGCCTGACTTTGGCAATTGCCTAGCAAACCACTCAGCAAACAATGAAGCACAATAGCCCACTGGTCCACCTCTTCCTTTCTCATTTCGGTAATGAACGTTGTAGTAGAAATCTCCCAACAGAGTTGGCACAAGATTGCCTTTAGCAAATATGGAGATCACTTCCAAGCTCACAAACTCCTTTTCTCCCGGGAAAAGACTAGACCCATACACCATCAAAGCCAGCACAGCACCAAAATCCCCCCATTTACCCTCTTTGGCATATTATTCAGCCTCTGGTATAAGCACATTCCAAGGGAGTCCTCTGCCTTCCCTGTCCTTCAGAGCCTTCTTGACTTTAGCAGCTGGTAAACGATAGACTCTGGCTATGTCTTCTTCCTTAAGAACCACCTCAGACCCATAGTAAGGCAAGGTATCTCTGACTGGAACACCCAAAATGTTGGAAATCTCCTCCAAGGTAGGAGCTAAAATGTAATCTGGAAACACAAAACACCGCAGCAGGGGATCATAAAACTGAAGCAAGGTGTGCAAATTGTCCTTATGGTATGCAGTAGGTTTGTCCATGTACTTCAATATCTGGCCATACCTCTTTCTGAAATTCCCAAAGACTTGGTCATTCATCATCTCTGCTAATTTCTGAACACTCTTGACTTCTGGTTGAAGAAAAGTATAGTGAACATTCTTTTTCCTTGTGATTCTCTTAACTTCTGCCATCTGGAGAGCTTAAGATTACTAGAACTGGGTGCTAACTGTGAACAATAACCTGAAAAATGGAAACACAAACAGTTAATGCAAGAATGATGCAATGCAAATGCAATGCAGGCATATGATCAATCTGGGACCATCTGATACTGGACACTGAATATAAGGACCCTCTGATCAACTGAAAACCAAGATCCTCTGAGCCATAACCCTCTGACAGAAATTCTCATAACTATAACACCAAGAAAACCAGAACCATAAGGACCAAATCTCAACAAGGACCACACTGATAATGAGGGTATGTAGAGGCCAAGGGTTCCTGCAAACCCGTAAACCCCTCCCGATCTCACTGGTATGCTCCAGGTCTAACATCACGGACTCTCAAAGCCGAATAGCAATAATACTTTCACCATTTCCGAGAAATGGCTCATAACCAAATCAGGGAATCGGTTTGGCATTATATACTACTCAGGGAGACCTCAGCTGAGTCCGGGAAACAAGGTCATCCTATGCAAGTCCAAGGTGGGCCCTCGGATGCGAATGGGTTTGCCACAAAATGTGGTCTGCCATTGTCATCACTAAAGAGGGATGTTTCCACAAGGTTCTCAATGATCGGTCCCCAATTGCACATAAATGTCAAGGTTATGAAATGAGAGAGGAAGATCCCCAAATCAAGACATTTCCAAGACGGTCGCAAATCTGGGCGTGGAACTCACTACTACCCCCATGACAAGATCTCATGAGGCCAAAGTGGAACCACTCTAAGTCCTAGGGTGCACTCGAACCGTGGTAATGAGCTCGTCTCTCAGAAACAGTATCACCCAAGCCCACCAAACAGAAGATCCAGTCCAGACAGTCCAGTAATAATATGATGCAGAAAATCAATACTGAAAATTGTAAATAAAGCTGTAAATAAAACTGTAAATAAACAACAATAAAATACAACACACAACCGCAAACAATCAACACCCAAAGAAACAGAAACACGCAAGCGCTAGGAGAGACTCACAGGGGAACCAGAGATTCTGGGTTGTCCCCAGCAGAGTCGCCAGCTGTCGCTCCCAGGATTTCCATCCTGGTACAAACGCGAAAGTGGCACGGAAAGAGGTTAGAGTCGCCAGCCAAGCATTTTTATCCCGAAGGAACGGGAATGGTAATGCTGCACAAACCAGAAGAAAAGAAAAGGAAGGACACGGGTCCTGCGAACCAAAAAGACTGAGTTCGGGAGTCGGTTACGACCTGGGAAGGTATTAGCACCCAGATCGTCCGCCGTACCCGACGGGATCCACGCTTGCAAAGAAACTGTTTCAAAGGGTGAAGGAATGAAAGCTGTTGCAAAGAAAAGGAAATGAACTGGATAAAAGAAACAAAAAGGGAGTTGGAAAAGAAATGAAAAGGAAAAATGTAGGGAAAATAAAGATTGTGCTCGAACGGGCCCTACCTCGCTGCCTACGTACCTCATCTGGACATGAGGATCAGAGTCGCCGTAGTTCCCCTAACTAGGGGTGGAAAAGATTGCTTGTGTATTAAGGCTTGAACTGCCTATGTCAATGCTCAGGTGTTGCAGGCTCGGACGACGAGTGCGTTACCGTCTTGCAAAGTGACAAGTAGGAGCAAGTTCGTACGATGAGAGTGAAAGTGATGAGAAAAGAAGTCCCGAACGAGAGACGCTTATTGTTTGTTTGTGTTTTTTAGAAGCTTTTAGGAGTGTGTCACAAGGAAGTGAACTCAAGCTCTTTTCCATGGAATGTATACTTGTCACTACATTCCAAGATGGAATAATAGAACAAGTACATTCAAGTAAGGAGAAGATCCCCAAAACTTGAATCCAAAGATTAGGGCTTAAGCTCACTAACTCATTAACTTATTAAGTGTTTTTGGTATTTACAATGAAGAAGTGTGTTTTATGATTCTCTTGGTGAAGATGATATCCTGATCAGACTTGTACATCAAAAGACAAGCTTGAATTATCCCAAGATGGGAAGACTACAAGTGTCTCATGGGATAAGGCTATTGCTCAAGATATCACTTCAATATTTATTAAGTGTCTTCTTTAGGGTTTTGAGATGAGAAGAGAGGAGAAACAAAAGGATCACAAAGGTAAAAGTCTAATGGGGGAATAATGAATCTTAATTGTTGTCATGCATAGAAAATCCTAGGTTAGTGAGGTTTTACTATCCTAAAGGAAGAAAAGAAAGGAGAAGAGAAAGATAAGAATGAAGAATAGAAGAGGGAGGAAGTAAGGCCTAAGCCCAACAAACACAAGGTTAGAAATATAAAGAAAGGAGAAGAGATAAGAATTGGAGATGTGGGAATCACATCCATACCTCTCACTTACCAAACCCCTAAAATGGTTAGTGACACAAGCATAAATGCAATACAAAATGAACATAATGTCAAACTAAAGTTACACAACCAGAAGTGAAGTCATAAACACAAATGCCAGGTGCAAACTCAAAGCACAAGAATGAGAAGAAAACCACACAACTCAACATGAAGCAATATGAATCACTGTGACAAAACAAAGTAAACATAAGAAGATACAAAACAAAATAGTCAAAGCAAAACCACAAAGCTCATGACCAGAACCCTAACATGTTAAGAAAGTGTCTGAGGACCACATGAGATGAAGAGAAGAAGTGCACATAGTCAAGCATTCACATCATGAGAAGAAGGAAGCAAAAGAAGTGATGTGAGCATGCATAAGCGTGGGAGAACTTCAAAAGCAAACAAATTAAAAAATTCTCAAGGTACAAACCACAACTCAAGATCAGAGAGGCATTAACTACCTAAGATGGCCCTAAATAACTTGAAGAAGTTGGCACAAGTGCCCTTCTAAGCTAAGGAGTGAACACATGATCCAAAAGAAACAAAAAGGGACAAGCAAGGAACAAAATTCAAAACAATTCAAATGTACATCCAAAAATTCCACAAACTTGCACAAATGATCTTCAGTCAGACCATATCAACATGCCAAAAGGAGGGAATGAGAATCAGAAGCTTGATCATTCAAATGAGGGTTCAAACATGGATTAGGGTTAGAAAGCTTCATGCACAAGTTAGAGGCCAAAACCAATTAAACAAAATTCTAAAAATCAGAACAAAAATCACCAATAAACTACATCTCATCATGAATCCAGAGCAAAAATAATCACTTAAAAATTCAAAATAATGATCAAGATAGAAAATGAACAAGTCAGCATGCTTCAAAATGGAATAAAAATAATTAATTAAGAGAAATAATTAATTTCCACGTGACAATTAAAAATAAATGAAAAATAAAAATACCAAAAATTAGAGAAAACTAAAAGAATCATTCCTAAATTTTTTTATAATTTTTGAAGACCTAAATCTATTTTTAAAAATTAAAAAGCAAACTGGAATTGAAATGAAAACAAAAGAAAAAGAAATAAAGAAATAAGGCTACGGGGTGCGTTTAGAAAGAAATTCCAGTTCAGATTCATTGGGCTTTAAAACAGGGGGGTGGATAGCAATGGTAAAGCCCAAAGGCTCAGCGCAGTTCATAATAATATGGTGGAAATTCAGTTAATTTAGCAAAAAAATAACAAACCAATGGATCAGATGGACGCATGGGATTGAGTCACTCATTAAAACAAGTATGCAAAATGATTGGTCAGGGAGTGAGAACATGTTAGCTATGGTGAGGTGAGACACAAAATGATTAATTCAGATTATAATTTGAAATGGAAAACACGTGCAAGTGTAAACACCCCAGATTTGCCCTCACCCATTCACACCATGGCTTGTGATCATTTCATATGCATAAACACAATCATAACATCTCATATCACATTTTTGATTCACTGCATTGTTTCTAAGTCATCTGCACCTAGGGTTTGTGATCTGAGCAATCCAAGAGCTTCCTGAGCCACTCCAAAGGTCACCAATCACTCCAAAGGGATCCTTGTGTGTTCTTATATCATATTATATCCTCTCAAAGTCAAAAATTCCAAAGAATCACAAGAACTGGGGTTTGTATGGAAGCAGAGCCAGGTTTAACTGCACAGATGACCTAAAATTAGGGTTTTGGTTTCAGAGGCCATAACTCCAAATTTTTTGGTCATTCTTGTTTCTATTGGTCTCTATATGGTGTAGGGAGTATGCATATCAATTTTCATGAAGAAATTCCATGGGGAAGTCATCTGATCAAGAGTTGACTTTTCAGACAAGTCAGTGCAAAATCAGGGCATCTGAGGCCCCCAATGACCCAACCAAGGGGTGATCTTCATCATTTTGAGTGTATATGATCTTTATTTGATCATGGGAGAAGGTTGAAGT
The DNA here is from genome assembly GCA_963966055.1 of Lathyrus aphaca. Lineage (NCBI taxonomy): Eukaryota > Viridiplantae > Streptophyta > Magnoliopsida > Fabales > Fabaceae > Lathyrus > Lathyrus aphaca. Next base: position 209,484,232 of record OZ014519.1, read on the forward strand.
TCACAAAATTCAAGAATTACAAGTTTTTGCAAAGTTGACTTTTTAGGGCATGGTTGACTTTTGAAGAATATGTCATTTTATGCCACTTTTCAAACCTTACCTTTTGATCCAAAAATGCTTCAAATGGAAAAACTTTGGTCATGAAAGTTGTAGAATAGATCTTTCCCTTTTCAAAAAGTACAAGAACATGACCTAATTCATTTTGGATCAAAAGTTATGGTGTGTCAAAGTTGACAAAAATCACTAATTTTCAAGATATGCCTCAAATGAGAAACTTGCAAGAACTTTGTACCAAGGCATTTGTGACTTCTAATTCATGTCTAACCAATATGCAAGCATCATACAAGTTCTAAAAAACAGATTTGAACCAAAAAGATCACATGTTCATGGTTTGCAAAGCAAGAAAGTTTCATGTGAACCAAAAGTGATCAAGTTGCAAAATCATCATCACACTTCCATCCACTTGTTGCCTTGGCTGCTGAACCAACCATAGCCTTTCCCCTCACCATGCTGCACCAGCCCACACCTTTGTACTAGCCTAGAACACAACCCATGCCTCTCTTACACAAAAGGTTGACAATTTGCAAAAGGCAACTTACCTATCACAGCAGGCCAGGTCACATCATCTGACCAATGAGATTATTTTATGCAAGCAAAATGCTAGCCATTTCATACATCAAGCAAGGCTGAAACACACAAGAACAACACATTCACAAACTCACTCCCTCAAGCAAAACCCTTCGAATCTCTCCATACAACTCACAAACACAAGAACCAATTCCACTGATCAACTCACCTTGCTTCACTGAGCCAAAACCAGCAAGACATAAGCCTGAACCAAGCAAGAACTGAGCTTCCCCATTTTTCACCCCCAAAGCCAGAACTTTCGAATCTGATTCCACAGCTCACAAACACCTGAACAAACTTCATAAACCTTCTCCATTCATCATCCTGGTCATGAAGAACCCTTCACCTTTGCCTGAAACAGCCTGAATCACCAACACCATTTTCACCTGAGCTTGAGCAGAAGCTGTGCAAACTCCTCAACCGGCCAACATAAACTTCGTTTAAGCATCCAAACATCATCAGGGGGTCACAAGGAGTGGTTTTCATCAAAGGAAGGGGACAGAAAGTTGCAAGAGTGAAAGCTTCGAAACTCAGGTAGCTCAAGAACTTTTTTTCCAGAAATCATTTTTAAAGTTCTTAAGTTGTTCTATATGCCTTCCTGATCATGAATATGTCTTTAGTTTTGAAAATGGTAGAGAGATGAGAGTTTACCATGCTTCTGAAACTTTTTGCCCTAGAAGTAGATTGATTCGATTCAGCCATTGTAGGAATGATAAATTTGTTTTAAGTTGGGGTTTTGATTCGTGAGTGAGTGGGGATCATTCCTGTGTTCTTAGATTTCATTTTAGAAGCGTTTGGAGTGAGATTGGATTTTGGGATGAACGGAGAAGATGACCGGAACACTGTTCCGGTCACCTGAAAGTGATTAACGGCAGGATTAGGGCATAAGCATTGATTAGCTGAGTTTGAATGCTGGCCGTGAGATTTGGCGCCAGGTCAATTCGCGCGCAGGCTTGTTTGAATCTGAACCCTAGGATTTGATTACTTTTCCTTTTTCAGTTTAAAATTCATTTAATTTTCATATTATTTCATTTATTTTCCTCAATTTATTTAAAATAGCAAAATTGTTTTAAAAATTATGAAACCTTTTGTCAAAAGTTTCATTAATTTTTAAAACACAAAAATATTTTTATTTTCATTTTTAGCATTAAAAAAGTATTTTTAAATATTTAAAAGTTTATTTTTAATTGATTAATGAAAATTAATTTATTAAAAATACTTTTAGGTATTTAAAAATCACCAAAAAATTCATGAAATGTTCTAAGACATTTAGAAACATTGTCCAACCTTCAAACCAAATTTATTTTTTGATCTTGATGCATTTTGAGAATTGTTCATTGAATTAAAATCATTTTTATGCATTATTTTTGATCCAAACTTCAAAAAATCATTTCTGCCTAATCATGAAGAGTTGGACATTGATTCTTTTTGCATTGCATTGTGTTTAGCATGTAGTTTGTGAGATTAAATGGCCATGATTTGATCTTTCATTTTCCATTTGTTTGATAATTTTCTTGTTTAGGAACCCTAAAACCCTAGAAAACTTAGAAAAATCATAACTTGAATTTGGTTAAGAGTTGAAACCTCTCCTTTGGGCATTGGGTTAGTATAGGATTAGGGGTCCTTTGAGTGCATTTTCAATTTTTTTATAATGTTGTTTGCTTCTGATTTTGGTTTGTGTTTGTTGCTTTGTTCATAAACCCTAATTTGGGCTTCCATATGCATTCATCTTGCATTTGCTTGCATAGCATGACTTGCCATGACATTTCATGCCTCCATGAGATTCATTTAACATCATAAGACATATTGGAAGCATGTTTGATCATTGCATCTCTCATTTGCCATGTTGTATGCCATATGCACCTCATAACTCTTCATGTATGTTCATGGTCCATAACTTGTTTCATTTGCATCCTTGAGCTTGTATGAACATTTCCATGTGCTGCCTCATGTTTGTAGCATTTCATAACATCATTATCATCTCATGTTTGCTTCTGGTTTTGTTTCTCATCATGTCATCTCATCTCATTTTGCATTGCATTGCATTTCTTTTCTAACTTTTCAGGTGGTAAGTTATCTTGAGAAGTGAATTTGCCTTCACTTCTCATAACTTCTCTTCATCTCTTTTTGTGCATCCTTGCTGCATTTGTTATATGTGTTTGAGATTGAGCTTGCTCATTCTTCTTTTTCTTACTTTATTTCTTCAAGTGACTTGACTTCTTGAATGAAGCAAGTCACTTTGCTTCTCTTGATCCTTTCATCTGCTTCCTGGTGGTTCCATTGAAGACTTCTCTTGTAAACCTCACAAACCTTAGGAACAACCAAGCATGATAATGATTAGGGTTTTGATTAGTCCCCCACTTAGCTTTTACCTTTGTGTCTCATTGAGTCTTCTCTTCTCATCTCATAATCAGGGACTAAACCCTAAAGGTTTTAAGGCTTTGTGATTAAGCTTATGCCTGCATCCTTCCATTAGGATGGAGTGTATAACTTTAATCCTAAGTGTTAAACCCTTAATGTGTTTAAATATCTTAATCAATTCACTTAATAATTATCAAGACATCACACTTGTAACTTGGGCCTTGCATTAGGGTTCTAATTCTTCCTTAATTGGTTAAGAAGGACTAACCCTAGTGTTAATGGACAAGTCCCCCTCAAGCTGTCTTACAAACCATAAAATTCACTTCATCATCTTATCATTAAATAAAATCCACCTAATAAAGGTTTTGTTTTGTCATGGGTTTAATCCCTAATCATGGATTAAGTTGAGGAGCTTTCCTCAGCTTAAATATTCTCATCTATTATCCTTCTATTAGGATGGTGTAATGAGTCTGTTTAATCCTTGATTATGGCTTAATCTCATTACTCAACACTAAACAAAAACAACAAAAACATCTAAATAATCACAAGTAGGTTAATGATCTTAATCCTGCATCAAAGGTGATTAAGTGTGAGAATCTGACTTCACACTTAAGGTATTCTCATTACCCCTAATCAGAGGGAAGATGTGATGAGTTTACTAAATCCATTGGTATAGGCTTAAACTCATTAACTTATGACAAACTTTCAAAGGCAATAAAAGACTGAAAACTCAAAAAACAAACAATAATCGTCTCCTTCGGGATTCTTTTCTCATCACCTTCACTCATAAACGAGAACTTGCTTCTTCCGTCTAATGCAAGACAGTTTGCACCTGAGCCAGACAGGTCATACACTTGAGCATAGACAAGTAAGCAATTCACAAGTCAATTCTTCTTTCAGTCTCTTTGGGTCGAACTACGGCGTTCTGACTTCCTCATTGCACGAGAGGATACGTAGGCATAACTTAACAGTTATCGAACAAAAGTCTCTGTACATTCCCCCTCTTCTAGCTTTATTCTTTTAGCCTCATGATCTTGAGCATTATATTCCAGTTCTTACACTGACACCTCACTCATACACTTCACTTTCTTTTACACTGACACCTGTACATTCTTTTCCAGCTCTTTTATACACAAATTGCACTGACACTACCCCTTTAAAACACAAATCTTTTAAGCGTGGATCCCGTCGAGTACGGCGGACAATCTGGGTGCTAATACCTTCCCAGGTTGTAACCAATCCCCTTTCTCAGTCTCTCTGGTTCGCAACCGTCTTATCCATCTTTTTCTAGGTCTATGCAGCATTGCCTTTCCTCCGGGATAAAAATGCCTAGCTGGCGACTCTTTTCATCTCCAGTGAGTTCACGGCTGTGTGTTCTCATTGTCCCTTTCGCCGACCGTTCGCGTCTGTACCTTCATCTGGGCCATTTCCCATTTGTCGGGAGCGACAGCTTGGCGACTCTGCTGGGGACCCTTATACTGTAACCAGGGCTTCTGGTTCTTTTTGTGGGTTCCTCCTAGCGCTTGATTGATTTGTGTTTACTGGGGTGTTATGTGTTATTCGTGTTTGTATATTTGCTTTATTTATTGCTTTATGTACAGTTGATTACTGCTTTCTTTATAGCTTTGCATTATATCATATTGTCATACTGTGCTGCTGGCTGGATCTGTTTGTTTGCTTTGGTGGGTGGGTGTTCCATTGAGAGTTAAGGTCCTATACCTGGGACCTGAGTGACACCTAGGCTAGAGTGAATCATATTCTTTCCCATTCCATTTCGGTCTGGTGCGGGAATATGAAACACGGTTCAGATATGGGTTTCTTCTTGAGAACTCTGTGTTGCAGATTTCCTGCAATGTTAGGGCTATCTGGGAAGCCTGCTAAGTCTGGATGACCTTTAGTTTTGACCTTCAGAAACTGAGGTGAATTAGAGGAGGATCTTTTATGGTTATTGTAAACACTGTACCTCCGGGTTAGAAATGTTTACACTTCTCATAACTGATCCAAGTCTGAGGATCCTTGTTTTAGAACACCACCTGTGAGGGGGATTGGGCTGTTTACAGGTTTGCAGGTACACTTGGCCTCAGAATACCCTGTTACTTTGATTGATTGAGAGTACTCCATTTTGGAACAGTTCTTGTGATTCTAAAACCCTGGACATGTGACTCTTTATTTGAGTCCCCCACCTTGGTTACTGGACTTATAGACCTCCATCTGGTTTTCTTGAACACACTTGGACTTATATCAGAACACTTGATCAGATCCAGCTCAGTCACAAACCCCTGCATATCATTTGCATACATCCTCATTGCATCATTTTAACATGTGTTTATTTGTTTTTCAGGGTATCCATCCTATCATTTTGGCTTGGTTTTGACCCCATCATCAGCTTAGACTTATCTTCATCAACATTTGCTTCAGCTATCTGTCACCTGCATCCTCAGTCTCAGCCTGTCAGAGGCCTATCTTCAGTGTTGACATCAGCATCTATTCTTCAGCAACATGGCACCTAAGAAGAGTAATATCTCCATTCACTTCTTTGAACCTGAGCTAGCTAGCATCAGGAGGATTCAGACCCTGATTACTCCAGACCACATACCATATTTCAGAGAACATTATGGAGGAATCCTTGATATGGTATTGGATTTGGACCCTTCACAGAGAAGCTTGATACATACCTGCCTGCAGTTCTATGACCATCCTCTTAGGTGCTTCACATTTCAGAATTTCCAGTTGGGACCTTTACTGGAGGAGTATTCATCTTTGGTTGGTGTACCCATCAAGGGAGGAATCCCCTTCAACCCTGAGATGGTTTTCCCAAGTAATGAGGAGATAGCAAGAGCTTTACATCTGGAACCAGCTCTGATTGGGCAGAATTTGACATCTAAAGCTGGAATCTCTGGTTTTCATCTGGATTTCGTGACTTCTCAGGCTAGTCTGAAGGCCTCCCTAGGGGAGTGGAAGGCAGTCTGTGCTCTGTTGGCCCTTAGCATATATGGGATCTTGCTTTTTGCAGATGAGCCTAGGTTTGTTAGCAAGAGTGCAATCCATCTTTTCATCCTGCAAAACCCTGTGCCCACCTTACTGGGAGATCTTTACTACTCAGTTCATCAAAGGAATGAAAAGCAAGGGGGAGATTAGTGAGATGCTGTGCTCCTTTATTCCACACTTGGCTGCTCAAGCACTTGCCAAAGACTGATGCATTCTTGAACCCTCACCAGCAGAAGAACTGGGCTAGAAGGCTTGTTGCTCTAACCTCAGATGACATCAGATGGTGCACCCAGAGCACCAAGGGCAGAGACATCATTACAAGCTGTGGGCAATTTCCCAATGTGCCTCTAATTGGGGTGAAGGGTTGCATCAATTACAACCCTCTGCTTTTCAAAAGACAACTGGGTTATGCACTGGTCTATCCCCCTAGGGCACAAGACCTGACTGAGACCCTTTATGTTGAAATCAAGCCTAATCTGGCTAGTGTCAGGCAGGCATCCTGGGCCTGGGACAATGTGCAGACAAAGGGAGTAACCATTCTTGGAAGATGAAATAATGTAGCCTCTGCCCAGTACTATGAGTGGTCTCATGCCAGGGCTCAAATTTCTGGAATGCCCTTCACTATTGAAGATATGCCTGGACCCTCCACAGCACCACCTCCAGCAACTGTCAGTTTAGAGGAGTTTGAGAAATTGAGAGAGAGAAATGAGAAGTTGACTCAGGCTCTACAGAAGACCCTCTGGGAGAGGAGTGATGGTAGGTTGGACATTGAGAGGCTAGAAAAGCTAAAGGTGGAGCATCTGGCTAGAATTGAGAAGTCTGAAGATTACATTAAAAAGTCTAAGGCTGGAGAACAAATCTTGAAGAATGCCTGCAAGGAAGCTCAGTTCCAGAAGGCCAGGACTGATTTATATCTGAAGGAGAGTCAGGCTAGGTGGGTCAGGATCACCGAAGCCCGTACTCAGGAGGACGAAAGAACTCAGGATAAGATGGAGCAGCTGGAAGCTAGTGCAAAAGAGCAACAGGAAACCCTGGCAGCAGCCCAGAGAGAGATCTCAGAATTGAAGATTAGAGCTGGTGTAAAGAGGTCGAAGGACCAGAGTCAACACAAGAGGCTAACTGCAGCTGTTACTACAAGGAACCTCCTCATCAGGAACCTTACGGAGCGTCCGGCCGATCCTGTGACTGAAGCACTTCTCAAGGAAGTTCAGGAGGATGAGTTTGGTCTTGGAGTCTGACCTTTTGCTTGTTGTTGCTTTCATTTCTTTGTACTTTTCTTGTGTTGTATTTTTGACCCCCATGGGGCATAACTTCCAAACAAACTATGTATCTTTCATCTTTTGTAATATATGTATCAGTTTGCTCTATCTGAGTTTTCTTTCAAAGCAACATCACAAGCATCTTCAAGGTTCTGGAAAGGTCAAAACCAAGCGCCAAGCCGGATACCTTGGATACAAATAGACACACTGCATTGCATACTAACCTTTTGTTTTGTTTTGCAGGTTTTGTTTTATTGTTACTAACTCTGTTGTGATCTCAGGAATTATTGCTCGACGACTAGGGTTCCCACTCAATCGACCACACAGATACCCCACCCATAACAATCTTCCGGGCATACAAATGGACCAAGTACAGCAGGACCTTACAGAGGTCAGGACTCAAATGGCCAACGAGAGGTTGGAAATGAGGACTCAGATGACTCAGTTTATGGAGGTGATGAATAACATGGCTCAAAGCCAGGAAAGGTTAAGAGCACTGGTGGAAGGAAGGAACCAGGAGGACCATCATCCAGGGACTGCTGGGACAAGCAACAATGAGAGAGTATAGCCTCATGCTAATCCCCCAGTCTTTGGACCCCACCTACATCCAGAGATCAATATCCCTGCCAATGTGCCAGGGACTGCTACAGCAGGAAGAGTATTGCAGGAAGACCCCCAGGAAGATCAGTTCACAGTGATGGGAGCTGGGGAGGAAGCCTACGACAGAAGTCTGGATGAGATAGCCGAGAAATTAAGATCCTTAGAATCTCAAAACTCTTTGGGTTTTGATGTTATGGATATGGGCTTGGTAGACGGGGTCAGGATTCCCCACAAGTTTAAGCCACCATGCTTTGAGAAGTATAATGGGACCTCCTGTCCCCGGACCCATCTACAATCTTTTCTCGGGAGGCTAAAAGCCTATACCATGGACGAGAAGCTGTGGATGTTCTATTTTGAGGATAGCTTGACTGGAGCTTCGAGGGAATGGTATTCCCATCTGACAAGAGCAACTATTAGATGCTGGAAGGACCTGGAAGAGGCCTTCATCAAACAGTACCAGTACAACCTGGATATGGCACCCAACAGGACCCTCCTAATGGGAATGTCACAGTCGTCCAGGGAGAGCTTCCGGGAATACGCTCAAAGATGGAGACAGCTTGCTGCTGCTGTCCAGCCACCTATGTCAGAAAGGGAGATGGCTGATATGTTTATGAACACCCTCCAGGGGACTTACATTGATAGGCTAGCTGCTTTCTCCTCCACCAGCTTTGCAGATGTAGTTATAGCCGGAGAGAGAATTGAAAGCCTATTGAAGATGGGTAAGATCTCAGACAACGGTGCAAGCTCATCCAGTAATGCAAGAAAGCCTTTTGCGGGCCCAAGAAGGACTGGTGAGACCAATGCCATCCACACCAACAGGGGTAGGCCCCAATATGTTCATAGATCTGTGGCAGCAGTCACCATTCCCGCTCCAGCTCATCCACAACCAGCTTATCAACCACCGCAGCAAAACTATCAGCAACAACCTCAGTACCATCAACAAGCTCAGTATCCTTCGAGAAATTACAACAACAGCAACACCAACAACAATAGTCAGCGGAGACCTTTCCAACAAAGGCCCTCTCAGGCCAATAGGGTGATTGACCCGATCCCGATGCCCTATGCTACATTGCTGCCACAACTCCTGAAACTCAACCTAGTTGAGCTAAGGACGTTGGCACCTCCAGATCCCAACAGTCTACCCAAGAATTACGACTCCAACGCCAGATGTGCCTTCCATTCGAATGCACCTGGCCACAGTACAGAAAAGTGCAGAGCCTTGCACATGAAGGTACAAGACCTGGTAGACTCTAAGGCCCTGAATTTCGCACCACCACCCAATGTCAATAAGAACCCTATGCCAAACCACGGCGGGCCCAGAATCAATGCAATTGAAGAAGACAAGCCATCTTATTTAATAACCAGTGTGGGTCAGATTCGGACACCGTTGGTAGAAATTAAGGCTCAACTCCTCGAATGTCAAATGTTCCCGGGGTGTGAGTTAGGGTGTGCTTACTGCAATATTTCAATAAATGGGTGCGATAACTTGAGGAATGGCATAGATGGTCTCATTCAGAGTGGCCAACTTCAAATCACCACATCATTTCCAAATCCAGCAATCTCATCAGCAGCAATTCCTGTATCTCCTACAACTGCAACAACCATTGTTCCAGACAACTCTTCGGCTTCATCAACAAATTTTTCATCTGTCATTTCAACTGACCAGGTATCAACAAACATCCCTTCTACAACTTCAGCACCTCTTTATTCAGAGCCTCCTACAACAACAACACCCATCCTTCCAACAATGTCTCCTACAACTTCAGCAGCAAATATCTCCACAGTTACGATTTATTATGATCCTGAAAATGACTCTGCCTACAACTCACAAAGTGCTACTCCCATCAGAGCACCAGTCACAATATATTATGACCCACAGACTATCACAGTCCCTTCTGCAGCTGCCATCAGTCCAGTCACTGTCACAGTGCCTGGGCCAATACCTTATGAAAGCAGTAGTGCCATCCCCTGGCATTACGGCTCTGATCTATACTGCGAAGGACAGAAAATCACTTTCGAATCATCAACTTCTGCACCACAAATAGACAATGTGGGAGGAGGCGGAGGCTTCACTCGAAGCGGACGTCTCTTTGCCCCACAAATTCAAAGACCCACTGCCGAAGCAGAAGCTGCTGCAAAGGCAAAAGGGAAAAGCATGGTGCAAGAAGAGCAGGTTGTTAGAGAAGCTTTGAAAACACCTTTTGATCAAGAAGTTGATGAATTCATGAAAATCATCAAGAAAAGTGATTACAAAATAGTGGACCAGCTTCACCAGACGCCTTCCAAGATCTCTATCCTATCATTGCTTATGTGCTCTGAAGCCCATCGGAATGCACTACTCAAAGTCTTGCACGCAGCTTACGTGCCTGAAGAGATCACCGTCAATCAGTTGGAAGCTGTGGTTGGAAATGTTAATGCTAGCAATGGACTAGGGTTTACCAACACTGATTTGACTACGGAAGGCCGCAATCATAACAAGGCTTTGCACATTACCATGGAGAGTAAGGGTGCAGTTCTTTCTCATGTGTTGGTAGACACAGGATCATCCCTCAATGTCTTACCTAAAAAAGCCCTTGTAAAGCTGGAGTATGAAGGATTGGCGTTACGCCCCAGTAACCTGGTAGTGAGAGCCTTTGACGGTTCTAAGAGATCAGTTCTGGGAGAAATTGAGTTGCCTGTAACAATTGGCCCACAAACTTTCAAGACGACCTTCTACGTGATGGACATTCAGCCAGCCTACAGCTGTTTGTTGGGTAGACCATGGATTCATGCCGCTGGCGCAGTAACGTCTACCCTTCACCAGAAGTTAAAATTCGAGTGGGAGGGCCAAGTTGTTACTATCTGTGGAGAAGAAGATATTTTTGTTAGCCATCTGGCTACTTATAAGTATATTGAGATGGATGGGGAGATCCACGAGACCATGAGTCAGGGGTTTGAGGCCCTGAATATTAATGAAACCTCTGCTGTACTAGGGACCTCTATGACATCCTACCAACAAGCCCGGAAGGTGGTGGAAGAAGGAAACGCTCAAGGCTGGGGCAAACTGTTGCCCGTGGAGAAGAAAGAAGATAGATTTGGGTTGGGTTACAAACCAACTCAACAAGATCAAGCAGAGGCTGCTCAGAAGCCCAACTTTGTTAGTGGGGGGATGCTCACCCCTGATGCTGTCAACAACTTGGAAGATGAGTCGGAGGATGAACGCGGCCTGGAAAGCTGGATTCGTCCAATGATCCCGGGGAGCAGTATCTCAAACTGGTCTTCCCAGGAAATTATAAGAGTTACTCCTGCAGAGTAATTATTATTTCCTGTATTTTTTTAAGCATGCATCAAGTCTTGCATCTTGCCCAAGATGACAAGACTCATTTTGTAATCGGGCCATCTGTAATTTTTGTGCAACAAGATTAATCAATGAAACATCAGACATCTTTTGCAAACAAGTCTTTTTCTTTTCCGCTCACTGTTTTTTCCATTTTTCTTTTTGTACAAAAAATAAATGGCGATGTTTTCAAAATGACAACTTTTATTTCACTTTTCTAAACAAGATTAAAATCAATCACTAAAATGAACAAACTGGACCCTTGCAGAGAGTGCCTTCCAGACCGCACCGACAACAGCACGGCTATGACTTCGTATGACTTTGACAATCCGATCAATCAAGCTGATGGAGGGGTTGAAGAAGACTACGAGCTTCCTGAAGAGCTAGCCAGATTGTTGAGACAAGAGGAGAAGGTTATCACTCCTCATCAGGAGGAGGTGGAAACGATTAATCTTGGTACAGGTGAAGATGTGAAAGAAGTTAAAATCGGGGCCGGTTTACAAGATTCAGTGAAGAAACAGCTGATTGACCTGCTTCAAGAGTATGTGGATGTGTTTGCTTGGTCTTACCAGGATATGCCAGGGTTGGACACCGACATCGTTATGCACAAGCTGCCTTTAAGAGAAGAATGCCCGCCAGTTAAACAGAAGCTGCGCCGTACTCACCCAGACATGGCAATGAAGATCAAGGAAGAGGTACAAAAGCAATGGGACGCCAGGTTCCTTGCTGTGACTAGCTATCCACCGTGGGTTGCTAATATAGTACCTGTGCCTAAGAAAGACGGCAAAGTGAGAATGTGTGTTGACTACCGGGATCTGAACAGAGCTAGCCCGAAAGATGACTTCCCTTTACCTCACATTGATGTATTGGTGGATAACACGGCTCAGTTCTCGGTATTCTCCTTCATGGACGGATTTTCAGGATACAATCAGATCAAGATGTCACCTGAAGACATGGAGAAGACAACCTTCATCACCCCCTGGGGCACGTTCTGTTACAAGGTGATGCCATTCGGATTGAAGAATGCTGGTGCAACATATCAACGGGCTATGGTAACACTATTCCACGATATGATCCATAAGGAAATCGAGTGTTATGTGGATGACATGATTGCCAAGTCCCTTACAGAGGAAGACCACCTGGTAAATCTGCTGAAGCTATTCAAGCGTCTGAGGAAGTACTAATTGAAGCTGAACCCCAACAAATGCACATTCGGGGTGCGATCTGGTAAGCTGCTGGGCTTTATTGTAAGCGAGAAAGGGATTGAAGTGGACCCTGATAAAGTCAAAGCCATTCAAGAGATGCCTGCACCGAAAACTGAGAAAGAAGTTCGAGGGTTTCTAGGTAGATTGAACTACATTTCACGGTTCATATCTCACCTCACAGCAACCTGTGAACCCTTGTTCAAACTGTTAAGAAAAGAACAGACGGTCAGGTGGAACGAAGACTGCCAAAAGGCTTTTGACAAGATCAAAGAATATCTGCAAGAACCTCCAATCCTTATGCCTCCAGCTGAAGGAAGACCTCTGATAATGTACTTAACAGTATTAGAAGAGTCAATGGGGTGTGTGCTGGGCCAGCATGACGAGTCTGGTCGAAAAGAGTATGCAATATACTACCTGAGCAAAACGTTTACCGACTGTGAACAACGTTATTCACTGCTCGAGAAAACTTGCTGTGCTTTAGCGTGGGCTGCTCGCCGACTGAGACATTATATGCTAACCCACACTACTTTATTGATATCAAAAATGGACCCAGTTAAGTACATTTTCGAGAAGCCAGCTCTTACCGGACGGGTTGCAAGATGGCAAATGATTCTCACTGAATATGACATACAGTACACCTCTCAGAAAGCCATCAAGGGCAGTGTACTATCTGAATATCTTGCTGAGCAACCCATTGATGACTACCAGCCTATGAGATTTGACTTCCCTGATGAAGACATCATGTTCATAAAAGCAAAAGATCATGAAAAGCCTGTTCACACTGAAGGGCCTGACCCGGAAGAAGAGTGGACTATGATGTTTGATGGGGCTGTTAATATGAATGGTCGTGGTGTTGGTGTAGTACTCATTACACCCAAAGGAGTTCACAGACCTTTCTCGGCAAAACTCACCTTTAACTGCACTAACAACGAAGCTGAATACGAAGCTTGCATTATGGGTCTTGAGGAAGCCATTGACCTCAGGATCAAGACATTGACCGTATTCGGAGATTCAGCTCTGGTAGTTAATCAAACCAATGGCAAATGGTACACTCACCAGGACCATCTGATACCTTACAGGGATTATACAAGAAGGTTACTGACCTTCTTTACAACAGTCAAGCTTGAGTATATCCCTCGGGACGAGAATCAGTTTGCAGATGCTCTGGCTACCATTTCATCAATGATCAAAGTTCAAGCTGCCAACTTTGTACCCCAGATATCAGTGTCCAGACTCGATAGACCAGCATATGTATTTGCAGCAGATATTGCCAAAGACGAAAAGCCTTGGTTCCATGACATTAAGTGCTTCTTGGAGGATCAAACATACCCATCTGGGGCATCTTCCAATGATAAGAAGACCTTGAGAAGGCTTGCTGGTAGTTTCTTTCTGAACACTGATGGGTCTTTGTACAAAAGGAACTTTGATATGGTGCTCCTCAGATGTGTTGACAAGACGGAAGCAGATTTGTTGATGCATGAAGTGCACGAAGGATCCTTTGGTACCCATGCTGGAGGGCATGCCATGGCTAAGAAATTGCTAAGATCAGGTTATTATTGGATCACAATGGATGCCGACTGTTGTGCTTATGCCAGAAAGTGCCATAAATGCCAGATCTACGCAGATAAGGTGCATGTGCCTCCCAATCCTTTGAACATAATGTCTTCACCCTGGCCCTTTGCCATGTGGGGCATTGATATGATTGGCAAGATTGAACCAACTGCTTCGAATGGACACAGATTCATCCTGGTGGCCATTGACTATTTCACCAAGTGGGTCGAAGCAGCCTCTTATGCAAATGTTACAAGGCAAGTGGTAGCCAGATTTCTGAAGAGAGATATCATATGTCGATACGGAGTTCCCGAGCGAATCATTACTGATAATGGTTCCAACTTGAACAACAAAATGATGGCAGAGCTGTGCCGGGACTTCAAGATCCAACATCACAATTCTTCTCCTTACAGGCCAAAGATGAATGGCGCTGTTGAGGCAGCAAATAAAAATATCAAGAAGATTGTGCAGAAGATGGTAGTCACTTACAAAGACTGGCATGAAATGCTACCGTTCGCCTTGCATGGGTACCGCACGTCAATCAGAACATCCACTGGGGCAACACCGTATCAGCTTGTGTATGGTATGGAAGCAGTCCTACCGGTTGAAGTTGAATTACCCTCCCTACGGGTGTTGATGGACGTTAAGCTGAACGAAGCAGAATGGGTTCGGTCCCGGTTCGAACAACTGAGTCTGATTGAAGAAAAAAGATTGGCTGCAATTTGTCATGGCCAGCTATATCAGAAAAGAATGAAGAGAGCCTTCGATCAGAAAGTCAGGCACCGAGAGTACCAAGTAGGAGATCTTGTGCTGAAGAGAATCCTCCCTCCGCATACAGACCACAGGGGCAAATGGACTCCAAATTATGAAGGACCATTTGTGGTAAAGAAAGTTTTTTCCGGTGGAGCACTGATGCTCAGCACCATGGATGGTGAAGATTTCCCGTCCCCTGTGAATTCAGATGCAGTTAAAAAATACTTCGCATAAAAATGACCCGCTGGACACAAAAACAGAATGTAAGTCCAGGCAAAAATAGGGCATCCCGGCGAGTCAAAAACAGAATAAAGGACTCGGGCAAAAATAAGGGAAATAAATAAAAAAATGTGTACACCCGCTGAGTTGAAAAGCCGCATTGGACAACTCAGGCAAAAAGGGGTATCCCGATGGATTGAAAACCCGAAAGGGCGATCCATGCAAAATAAGGGAATAAGCGAATAACTGCATGCTGAATTCGTCTGTATCACTTACAACTTGGTAAACCTCGAACGGATCAAGCCTCTATCAGAATCAGCCTTCTTTAGAAAGCAAGACGAGAAGAACGTCAAAAGTCATACGAGTCATAGCAAAAGAGGAAGCTCTTCAAAGCGTCATCAACATTGCCAGCATTTTGTTTCTCAATTTGTAGCAATCCCCTCATTCCAGGGGATTTGTTCCCTTGACTGTATCTTGCCAATTCAGGGCACATGAATTAATAAAATCAGATTTTTCAGTCATGTCTCGTCTTATACATTTTTGTTTGCAGAGAATGTCTGATGTCTTAAGAAAAACTGGTTGCACGAATACAGATGATTATCTCTAAAAAATAAAGAAAATAAAACACATGCTTGCAGGGAATATACTTACTCTCAGAAGTGTATAACTCCTATGACGGAATCCGGTAAGGGACACCTCGGGGTTACTTGTGCGTTTCTCTGTCTTTGCAGGATGGCAGGTATCCAAAAGCGTAACATGGGGCATGAAAGCTTCACCCCAGCAAACTGGCAAATCAATACTCACTCAGCCTTAGCATCCAAAGTGCTTTCTCCCCAGCTGAGTTGCCACCGATAAATCTCCCCAGCCGAGTTACCAATCATTCTTCCTCAGCAGAATACAAAGTCAGGGAATCATCTCCCCACAGAGTTCCAGCCTCTATTCGGAAGAGCGGCGCATGAAGGAGTCACAGCAGAGTACAGAAGGCTTCTACAAACCCCGGCTGGGTCCTTCATTTACTAAAAAAGGTCTATCATTGACCCATTTCCCCAAGCAGATGCATCTCATCAGATCTATCAATGATCTCATCCCCAGCTGGGTTGTTCATTTCAAGCGAGATCGACCGAAGATCTTCACGACAACGGGATCCGAATCCCGGATTGGTACCTTTGCATAATCATGGCATTCGCATCATATTCACCCGCAAAGCGTAGCATTCCGTCTAATACGGAGCATTACGGCAAAAACCAAATACATAGCATAATCATAAGTCATGTTTCGAATCAAACACTTGTGAATAATAACCGTTCATCAACATCGTACAGAAATATCCCCAAAATCCCCCAGAGTCCCCAGCAAAAGCAGTTGCCTCACATCCACCAATACCATTATATACTCCTTTTGACACCCGTCCGTGTCATCATTCCCCAGTAAAGTCACCTGGATACCCTTTACAAACAAGACCACCCGTATTACAGATACTTCCTGACACCCGTCCGTGTCAAACCACCAGCAGAAAGCCAAAGACATCATCTTTGCACTCACCTAATTGTATATACATTGTCTTGACATCTGTCCGTGTCATATCCCCAACGCAGTCGCCTACACTTTTACAACCCACATACTTGTTTATACTATACTCTTCTCCTTTTGACACTCGTCCGTGTCACTCTCTCCAGCAGGTTGAATACTCATACTCATATTTATACAGATACTCGTCCGTATCTTGTATACACCATTTATATCCCCACAGATTCGACACTGGTCCATGTTCTTTGTTAACCAGTTGGTACTCGTCCGTACCATCATCTCAGAACATGCGTCAAGCGTTTGTTTCTACATGATACTCGTCCGTATCATACTCTTAAGGATGCTCGTCCGCGTCTTTAATCCATACACTGTGTCAAATACTCATGTCTTCTTAAATTTAGACACTCGTCTGTGTCTATTATTCCCCAGAAGAGTCCCTTCAGATTCAACACTCGTCTGTGTTCCTTGTTAACCAGTTGATACTCGTCCGTGTCATCATCTCTGAACACGTGTCAGTTTGTTTCTACCCGATACTTGTCCGTATCGTAGTCTTAAGGATGCTCGTCCGCATCTTTAATCTATACACAAACCTCTAAACACTCATACTTTCTTTTCTTGGTTGTAAACACTCGTCCGTGTTTACTATATCCCCAATAGGTCGCCAAGTAAGCAAATTTTCCTTTTATCTGACACTCGTCCTGTGTCATGATAAACCTTGAGAGTAGCCGTACCCTGCTAGGTGGTCGTCCTCCACCTCTTGATGGTCGTCCTCCATCATGCTCATCCGATGGCCGTCCCCATCGTTGATTTTTAGCAGTCGTCCCCTGCTAGGTGGTCGTCCTCCACCTCTTGATGATCGTCCTTCATCACTTTATCCAATGGCCGTCCCCATTGTTGATTTTGGTTATCTGACATTCGTCCTATGTCATGACAAACCTTGAGAGCAGTCGTCCCCTGCTAGGTGGTCGTCCTCCACCTCTTGATGGTCGTCCTCCGTCATGCTCGTCCGATGGCCGTCCCCATCGTTGACCTTTTATCCGGCATTCGTCCTATGTCGCGATACTTTCGGCAGCCGTACCCTGCCAGGTGGTCGTCCTCCACCTTAAGATGACCGTCCCTCATCTTATACCCAACAGAGCAGCCGCCCCCTGCTAGGTGATCGTCCTTCACCTTTGATGACCGTACCTCATCATCTGTTTATTTCATTTATTCTTTAACCCGATGGCTGTCCCCGTCGTGATCCCTTTTCTTTTTAACCCGATGGCCGTCCCCGTCGTGGTCCCTTTTCTTTTTAACCCGATGGCCGTCCCCATCGTTGGTTACTTTGCCTTATGAACTTGATGGCCGTCCCCGTCATGTTTCATTCGATCCCCAGAGAATCTTACAACTTTACTTGATGGCCGTCCCCATCATAATCTCTTATTTTTCCCAGCATGTCGGCCGTCCCCGTCATTGCTTTATTTTCCGCACTTTTCCCAGCATGTCGGCCGTCCCCGTCATTGCTCTTTGCCCAACAGTCGTTTTCTGCTCGACGGTCGTCCTCCGTCGCCCACACTTTACAATATACTTTATTTTCCTTTACAATCTATATCCCTTTTCTTCTTCATTCTGTGAGTGCAAATTTTGGACTGTCTTTGATATTCAACCACAAGTTATCTTGTTTGCCTGATAAGCCGTCGCTTACATCCTGCACAGCTAACTCATGTTTGAATAGGGGCAGTTGTAAACACCCCAAATTTGCCCTCACCCATTCAAACCATGGCTTGTGATCATTTCATATGCATAAACACAATCATAACATCTCATATCACATTTTTGATTCACTGCATTGTTTCTAAGTCATCTGCACCTAGGGTTTGTGATCTGAGCAATCCAAGAGCTTCCTGAGCCACTCCAAAGGTCACCAATCACTCCAAATGGATCCTTGTGTGTTATTATATCATATTATATCCTCTCAAAGTCAAAAATGCCAAAGAATCACAAGAACTAGGGTTTGTATGGAAGCAGAGCCAGGTTTAACTGCACAGATGACCTAAAATTAGGGTTTTGGTTTCAGAGGCCATAACTCCAAATTTTTTGGTCATTCTTGTTTCTATTGGTCTCTATATGGTGTAGGGAGTATGCATATCAATTTTCATGAAGAAATTCCATGGGGAAGTCATCTGATCAAGAGTTGACTTTTCAGACAAGTCAGTGCAAAATCAGGGCATCTGAGGCCCCCAATGACCCAACCAAGGGGTGATCTTCATCATTTTGAGTGTATATGATCTTTATTTGATCATGGGAGAAGGTTGAAGTTCACAAAATTCAAGAATTACAAGTTTTTGCAAAGTTGACTTTTTAGGGCATGGTTGACTTTTGAAGAATATGTCATTTTATGCCACTTTTCAAACCTTACCTTTTGATCCAAAAATGCTTCAAATGGAAAAACTTTGGTCATGAAAGTTGTAGAATAGATCTTTCCCTTTTCAAAAAGTAAAAGAACATGACCTAATTCATTTTGGATCAAAAGTTATGGTGTGTCAAAGTTGACAAAAATCACTAATTTTCAAGATATGCCTCAAATGAGAAACTTGCAAGAACTTTGTACCAAGGCATTTGTGACTTCTAATTCATGTCTAACCAATATGCAAGCATCATACAAGTTCTAAAAAACAGATTTGAACCAAAAAGATCACATGTTCATGGTTTGCAAAGCAAGAAAGTTTCATGTGAACCAAAAGTGATCAAGTTGCAAAATCATCATCACACTTCCATCCACTTGTTGCCTTGGCTGCTAAACCAACCATAGCCTTTCCCCTCACCATGCTGCACCAGCCCACACCTTTGTACTAGCCTAGAACACAACCCATGCCTCTCTTACACAAAAGGTTGACAATTTGCAAAAGGCAACTTACCTATCACAGCAGGCCAGGTCACATCATCTGACCAATGAGATTATTTTATGCAAGCAAAATGCTAGCCATTTCATACATCAAGCAAGGCTGAAACACACAAGAACAACACATTCACAAACTCACTCCTTCAAGCAAAACCCTTCGAATCTCTCCATACAACTCACAAACACAAGAACCAATTCCACTGATCAACTCACCTTGCTTCACTGAGCCAAAACCAGCAAGACATAAGCCTGAACCAAGCAAGAACTGAGCTTCCCCATTTTTCACCCCCAAAGCCAGAACTTTCGAATCTGATTCCACAGCTCACAAACACCTGAACAAACTTCATAAACCTTCTCCATTCATCATCCTGGTCATGAAGAACCCTTCACCTTTGCCTGAAACAGCCAGAATCACCAACACCATTTTCACCTGAGCTTGAGCAGAAGCTGTGCAAACTCCTCAACCGGCCAACATAAACTTCGTTTAAGCATCCAAACATCATCAGGGGGTCACAAGGAGTGGTTTTCATCAAAGGAAGGGGACAGAAAGTTGCAAGAGTGAAAGCTTCGAAACTCAGGTAGCTCAAGAACTTTTTTTCCAGAAATCATTTTTAAAGTTCTTAAGTTGTTCTATATGCCTTCCTGATCATGAATATGTCTTTAGTTTTGAAAATGGTAGAGAGATGAGAGTTTACCATGCTTCTGAAACTTTTTGCCCTAGAAGTAGATTGATTCGATTCAGCCATTGTAGGAATGATAAATTTGTTTTAAGTTGGGGTTTTGATTCGTGAGTGAGTGGGGATCATTCTTGTGTTCTTAGATTTCATTTTAGAAGCGTTTGGAGTGAGATTGGATTTTGGGATGAACGGAGAAGATGACCGGAACACTGTTCCGGTCACCTGAAAGTGATTAACGGCAGGATTAGGGCATAAGCATTGATTAGCTGAGTTTGAATGCTGGCCGTGAGATTTGGCGCCAGGTCAATTCGCGCGCAGGCTTGTTTGAATCTGAACCCTAGGATTTGATTACTTTTCCTTTTTCAGTTTAAAATTCATTTAATTTTCATATTATTTCATTTATTTTCCTCAATTTATTTAAAATAGCAAAATTGTTTTAAAAATTATGAAACCTTTTGTCAAAAGTTTCATTAATTTTTAAAACACAAAAATATTTTTATTTTCATTTTTAGCATTAAAAAAGTATTTTTAAATATTTAAAAGTTTATTTTTAATTGATTAATGAAAATTAATTTATTAAAAATACTTTTAGGTATTTAAAAATCACCAAAAAATTCATGAAATGTTCTAAGACATTTAGAAACATTGTCCAACCTTCAAACCAAATTTATTTTTTGATCTTGATGCATTTTGAGAATTGTTCATTGAATTAAAATCATTTTTATGCATTATTTTTGATCCAAACTTCAAAAAATCATTTATGCCTAATCATGAAGAGTTGGACATTGATTCTTTTTGCATTGCATTGTGTTTAGCATGTAGTTTGTGAGATTAAATGGCCATGATTTGATCTTTCATTTTCCATTTTTTTGATAATTTTCTTGTTTAGGAACCCTAAAACCCTAGAAAACTTAGAAAAATCATAACTTGAATTTGGTTAAGAGTTGAAACCTCTCCTTTGGGCATTGGGTTAGTATAGGATTAGGGGTCCTTTGAGTGCATTTTCAATTTTTTTATAATGTTGTTTGCTTCTGATTTTGGTTTGTGTTTGTTGCTTTGTTCATAAACCCTAATTTGGGCTTCCATATGCATTCATCTTGCATTTGCTTGCATAGCATGACTTGCCATGACATTTCATGCCTCCATGAGATTCATTTAACATCATAAGACATATTGGAAGCATGTTTGATCATTGCATCTCTCATTTGCCATGTTGTATGCCATATGCACCTCATAACTCTTCATGTATGTTCATGGTCCATAACTTGTTTCATTTGCATCCTTGAGCTTGTATGAACATTTCCATGTGCTGCCTCATGTTTGTAGCATTTCATAACATCATTATCATCTCATGTTTGCTTCTGGTTTTGTTTCTCATCATGTCATCTCATCTCATTTTGCATTGCATTGCATTTCTTTTCTAACTTTTCAGGTGGTAAGTTATCTTGAGAAGTGAATTTGCCTTCACTTCTCATAACTTCTCTTCATCTCTTTTTGTGCATCCTTGCTGCATTTGTTATATGTGTTTGAGATTGAGCTTGCTCATTCTTCTTTTTCTTACTTTCTTTCTTCAAGTGACTTGACTTCTTGAATGAAGCAAGTCACTTTGCTTCTCTTGATCCTTTCATCTGCTTCCCGGTGGTTCCATTGAAGACTTCTCTTGTAAACCTCACAAACCTTAGGAACAACCAAGCATGATAATGATTAGGGTTTTGATTAGTCCCCCACTTAGCTTTTACCTTTGTGTCTCATTGAGTCTTCTCTTCTCATCTCATAATCAGGGACTAAACCCTAAAGGTTTTAAGGCTTTGTGATTAAGCTTATGCCTGCATCCTTCCATTAGGATGGAGTGTATAACTTTAATCCTAAGTGTTAAACCCTTAATGTGTTTAAATCTCTTAATCAATTCACTTAATAATTATCAAGACATCACACTTGTAACTTGGGCCTTGCATTAGGGTTCTAATTCTTCCTTAATTGGTTAAGAAGGACTAACCCTAGTGTTAATGGACAAGTCCCCCTCAAGCTGTCTTACAAACCATAAAATTCACTTCATCATCTTATCATTAAATAAAATCCACCTAATAAAGGTTTTGTTTTGTCATGGGTTTAATCCCTAATCATGGATTAAGTTGAGGAGCTTTCCTCAGCTTAAATATTCTCATCTATTATCCTTCTATTAGGATGGTGTAATGAGTCTGTTTAATCCTTGATTATGGCTTAATCTCATTACTCAACACTAAACAAAAACAACAAAAACATCTAAATAATCACAAGTAGGTTAATGATCTTAATCCTGCATCAAAGGTGATTAAGTGTGAGAATCTGACTTCACACTTAAGGTATTCTTATTACCCCTAATCAGAGGGAAGATGTGATGAGTTTACTAAATCCATTGGTATAGGCTTAAACTCATTAACTTATGACAAACTTTCAAAGGCAATAAAAGACTGAAAACTCAAAAAACAAACAATAATCGTCTCCTTCGGGATTCTTTTCTCATCACCTTCACTCATAAACGAGAACTTGCTTCTTCCGTCTAATGCAAGACAGTTTGCACCTGAGCCAGACAGGTCATACACTTGAGCATAGACAAGTAAGCAATTCACAAGTCAATTCTTCTTTCAGTCTCTTTGGGTCGAACTACGGCGTTCTGACTTCCTCATTGCACGAGAGGATACGTAGGCATAACTTAACAGTTATCGAAAAAAAGTCTCTGTACATTCCCCCTCTTCTAGCTTTATTATTTTAGCCTCATGATCTTGAGCATTATATTCCAGTTCTTACACTGACACCTCACTCATACACTTCACTTTCTTTTACACTGACACCTGTACATTCTTTTCCAGCTTTTTTATACACAAATTGCACTGACACTACCCCTTTAAAACACAAATCTTTTAAGCGTGGATCCCGTCGAGTACGGCGGACAATCTGGGTGCTAATACCTTCCCAGGTTGTAACCAATCCCCTTTCTCAGTCTCTCTGGTTCGCAACCGTCTTATCCATCTTTTTCTAGGTCTATGCAGCATTGCCTTTCCTCCGGGATAAAAATGCCTAGCTGGCGACTCTTTTCATCTCCAGTGAGTTCACGGCTGTGTGTTCTCATTGTCCCTTTCGCCGACCGTTCGCGTCTGTACCTTCATCTGGGCCATTTCCCATTTGTCGGGAGCGACAGCAAGGGAGGGTGGGGTTTTAATGTGTTGTCATGATGGGAACCGTCCAGATGATAAATCCAAGGGTTGCGCTTCATCTTCTTCATTGAACTCAGGCGAAACAAAAATGCAGAATCCGGTGACCGGAGCCAGGGCTCCGGCACCGGAAAAATTCAAACTAAGAACAAAACATCACATAAATGCATCAAAACCTCCAGATCAAGTCATTAAGCTATACTGAATCCAAATATAGCAACCAAATTCACAATGGATCAAAGCATAAGCTGTATCGAAGAAAAACAGATTTATGCATCAAATTTCATATCAACAATACAACCTCAATATTCATCCATTTTCAAATCCAATCATTACAGAATCATCAGCATATCACACAGATCACAATGCACACAACTAAAACCATTTTTAGATCCATGAACTCAGTGAGTTACCTGAACTTGCAGAGCACGAATTAGGTCAAGATAAGCCTCCAAATGCTGCAGATCTACCTCCTTTAACCTCTCCTTGCAAAATAAATGCAAGAGAGAGCTTGAATTGCTCTAGATCTTGAAGTTTGAACTGAACTGCACCTTGTGAAATCTTGAGCTTGAAGGAAGAAGAATATGAAGTTTGTTTGGTGAATGAGTGAGAGAATCAGAGGATTCGAAGAGAAGTGCCAAAGAATCCAAAACTTGAGAGTGATGAAATTGTGATGAATATGAGCACAAAGTAAACCCTAGCTGCTTATATATGATGTTAAATGATCACTGATGAAAAATAAGAGGGAATGCACGTGAGGAATGAGTTGGAGGAAGAAATAGCAAAATTGGCATGAAGAGTGTGATGAGGTGATTTGCTCGTGCATCCTTCTCATCCTTTGCACATGTTCAATCACAATCCAGCCCTTGGTTCAAAACAGGAAGTATCTTGGCCCTTGGATGTGAGGGTCATGCATTTTGAGTGATCATGCAATTTTGCACCTTATGGAATATCTCACCTCTCATGCACGAATTCTTTTGTTTCCTTGGGCAAAAAATATTATCATGCATTTCCTTGAAGTACTATAATCTCATTTTTTCCATCAAACCACTTGAAAACAAGTTACATGAGATTTTGCATTTGGAGGAGGCTTAAAATTCATGCCATGCCCTAGAATTCAAGAGATTTTCGAAGGGCATATCTCTCAAACCATGAGAGCTATGAAAAAGTACTTGTACTTTTCAAAAATGGGAGGCTTTAATCTTCAATTTTCATGTTTGGTGGTGATCCATTTGAAGCTTTTTTCACCAAGTTATGTACACTTGAAAATTAGGGCAAAAGATTACTAAAAATGGAAAATTTCATGACCAATCTTATGCCAAAAATGCAAAACACCTCAAAACCTCTTGATTCTTGATCTTTGACTTTGCCAACCCTCTTCTAAGGTTATAAGAACATCCCTTGACTTGAAAAATAAGGTTGGACCTTTTGAAATCCCACAGTTGACTTTTAGAATGCATAATTGACCAATTTCTTCATTTACAAGCAACTGAAGAAATACCTGACTTCCACAAGGAAATTTCTCACCAAATTTCATCCCTAGGATCCTCTTAACATATGAGAAACTTTGCCCAAATGAAATGGCCAAAGTCACAAAGTTTTCATGCCTGAAACTCAAACCCTAATTTGGGACAATTGTGTAGGAGCTTGTGATGCTTCAAAACCCTCCACAGATGATCATATGCCTAATGCTAGGTCATGAGAATGTTATGCCTCATCTTTCCATGCAAAGATGCCAAGAATATGATATGCTTATGATGACTATGGTATGATGATGATGCTTAAAAAAGAAAAGGGCAAATTTGGTGTGTTACAACTGGTAATCCATTTATTTGGCTCTCATCTTCTCTTAGACCATGGGTCCTTGATTCTGGTGCGTCTGATCATGTTACCGATGATAAAAATATTCTCTCTTACCTCTCTACCTCTGGTTTCTTACCTACTATAACTTTTGCCAATGGTTCTCAAACCCAATCCAAAGGGATTGGTACTGTTCAAATTCTACCTTCTCTCTTTGTTACTTCTGTCCTCTATGTTCCGAATTGTCCATTTAATTTACTTTCAGTCAGTCGTTTAACTCGTTCTCTTGATTTTAGTGTCACTTTCACTAACAATAATGTTATCCTGCAGGATCGGTGTTCGGGATGTACGATTGGCGTCGGATGTGAGTCTCAAGGCCTTTATTACCTCTCAGTGTCATCTCAGACATGCTCAGCCAAAGATTCTCCACTCGCTATCCATGCTCAGTTAGGTCATCCTAGTCTTTCAAAATTACATAAGTTGGTGCCAAGTTTATCGAAGGTATCCAATTTACAATGTGGGTCGTGTCAGTTTGGAAAACACAATCGTAGTCAATTTCCTAATCGAGTCAATAAACGAGCTTCATCCCCTTTTGCTTTAGTTCATACCGATGTTTGGGGTTCCCTCGCGTATTGTCTCTACTCTTGAGTCTTGGTATTTTGTCACCTTCATTGATGATTTTTCACGTTGCACATGGTTATTTTTAATGAAGAATAGATCTGAATTATTTTCTATTTTTGAACAATTTTATCGAGAAATAAGAACTCAATTCGGTGTGTCTATTTGTACCTTAAGAAGTGACAACGCCCGCGAATATTTAACCCAACAATTTCAAAATTTTATGTCACACAATGGTATTCTCCATCAAATATCTTGTCCTCACGCACCTCAACAAAATGGGGTAGCCGAACGCAAAAATCGGCATCTCGTAGAAACCACTCGGACCTTACTTCTCCATGGTAATGTTCCACTTCGAATTTTGGGGGATGATGTGCTAACGGCATGTTACCTTAAAAATCGCATGCCCTCATCTGTCCTTAATAATAAAATCCCTCATTCAATCCTTTTTCCCAATTCCCCACTTCCCCCAATTCCTCCCCGAGTCTTTCGGACCACATGTTTTGTACACAATCTCTCTCCTGGTCTTGATAAACTATCAGCTCTATCACTAAAGTGTGTCTTTCTTGGTTATCGTCGATCACAAAAAGGTTATCATTGTTATTCACACACTCTACAACGATACCTCATATCAGCCGATGTTACCTTCTTCGAGTCTGTTCCATATTTCGAGTCCAGCCAAGCAACTTCGGAACCCCTTCAGGAACGTATTCCCACACCTCTTCCGGAAGAGCCATATATCATTGTCCCCGGTCATTCTAGGGAACCTGGCCCACTAAATACCTCTACAATTGACCATACTTCTCGTCCACTTCAAACATATCAGCGTCGTCAACCAATGTCTGTCGTACCTATCCCTAAAGTCAAACATGCTCCTGAGGTCGTACTTGTCCCTGAGGTCATTGTAGACTCTCCTCTGACGCTCTCGCCATCACCGGATCCGATCCTGCAACCTGAGTCTGATCTTCTGATTGCCCTTCGAAAAGGTATACGTCAAACACAAAATCCTTCTCCACATTATATTGATTTATGTTATCATCGTCTTTCCCCTTTGCAGTATACTTGTTTGTCTTCTTTGTCTTCTGTTTCTATTCCTAATACTCTAGGTGAAGCATTATCTCATCCTGAATGGAGGAAAGCAATGATTGATGAAATGTGCGCTCTTCAAAGCAGTGGTACCTGGGAACTGGTTCCTTTACCCCCTAGAAAATCTTTAGTAGGTTGTCGTTGGCTTTATACAGTGAAGGTTGGTCCAGATGGTAAGATTGATCGATTTAAAGCTCACTTGGTAGCCAAAGGATACACTCATATTTTTGGGTTAGATTATAGTGATACCTTCTCACCTGTAGCCAAGATGGAATCTGTTAGACTTCTTCTAGCTATTGTAGCCATTCGACATTGGTTTCTTCATCAACTTGACATTAAAAATGCTTTTTTACATGGTGATTTTGAAGAGGAAGTATATATGGAGCAACCACCTAGGTTTGTTGCTCAGTGGGAGTCATCAAATATGGTGTGTAGGCTACACAGGTCTCTTTATGGTCTTAAGAAATCTCTGAGAGCTTGGTTCGGAAGATTCAGCATTGTAGTCCAACAGTTTGGTATGGTCCATAGTGAAGCTGACCATTCTGTTTTTTTATCGTCACTCAGTCCAAGGGTGTATTTATCTTATTGTGTATGTAGATGATATTGTCATAACTGGTAGTGATCAACAGGGAATACTCCAATTAAAACAACATTTCTCGAATCAATTTCAAACAAGATCTTGGTAAACTCCGTTATTTCTTGGGTATTGAGGTAGCCCAATTTAAAGATGGTTTGGTGATTTCTCAGCGGAAATATGCTATGGATAGTTTGGAAGAAACATGTTTGTTGAATGCTAAACCAACTGATACTCCTATGGATCCAAGTGTCAAATTACTACCCAATTAGGGGGAGCCTCTATATGACTCCGGAAGATATAGGAGATTGGTTGGAAAGTTGAATTATCTCACAGTCACTCATCCAGACATTTCTCTTGCGATCAGTGTGGTAAGTCAGTTCTTAAATTCCCCTTGTCAGGAACACATGAATGTTGTTATTCGGATTCTTAGATACATCAAATGTGCTCCAGGAAAAGATCTAGTGTATGAAGATAAAAAACATACTCAGATAGTTGGATACTCCGATGCTGATTGGGCAGGGTCACCCATTGATAGACGATCCACTTTGGGGTATTGTGTACTTGTTGGAGGAAACCTTATATCCTGGAAAAGTAAGAAACAAAATGTTGTTGCAAGATCAAGTGCCGATGCAGAATATAGGGCCATGGAAATGGCAATATGTGAACTTGTTTGGTTAAAGCAATTGCTTAAGGAACTTCAAATTGAAGAAGCAAGACCAATGACACTTATTTGTGATAATCAAGCTGCATTGCACATTGCTTCAAATCCAGTCTTCCATGAGAGGACCAAACATACTGAGATAGATTGTCACTTTGTCAGAGAGAAGATCGAGTCAGGTGACATCGTTACAAGCTTTGTCAACTCTAACAATCAATTGGTAGACGTGTTTACAAAATCCCTACGAAGCCCCCGAATTAATTATATATGTAACAAGCATGGTGCATTTGACTTATATGCTCAAGCTTGAGGGGGAGTGTTGATATTTCTAAATATATATAGTGTTAATAATATTTATATATTGAATAGTCCCACATCGACTATATCATGTAATTAATTGTAATCTCTCTCTATATAATAATGTCTCTATAGTGCTTTTTAAAACACATGGTTTAATTTAAATGTCTCTTAGTCTTGCTTATTCCATATTATTGAATACTAGAATTAGGACATAAATGACCTTGAGAATGAAAAAAACAGCATTTTCATATCATGTATATCATTGTTGCATTTTAACAGGTTGTCCGAGTTTCCTCACTTATTTGATTATTCATGAAGGATTACAGACCATCATCTTCACAAGTAAGCCACCAGACATAATCAACGATACGTCATGGATGTTGTGCAGACTAAATTGGTTGAGCTTCGCTTACACATGAACGAGTTCATGAACATGATGCAAGGGGTTTCCTTGGAGCAACAAGAGTTGAGGGTTGTGGTTCAAAGGCTTGATGCACCGCAAGTGGAGGTTCCGGGCATCGGAGTCAATCTAGAGGTACAAGGTAATCCCGTCAATGCTGCTGGTGCACCCACAGGAATTGAAAGACCCCTACCATGATAGGTATTCCTATTCCAATTCCCCATGTGGAAGATAACCAGGCTGACCAGTTCTCAATGCTGAACGAGGACATGGGTTTTGGTGCTGGTGGCAGTCATTGTGAGTTCCAAATGCTGGTTGAAAAAGTTTGGGTTCTAGAATGCAAGGACACCTTAGGGATTGATGTCTCTGATTTAGGATTTGTGAAAGGGCTGGTGATCTTGCCAAATTTCAAAGCTCTTGGGTTTGATAAGTATAACATAATTTCTTACCCCAAGACCCATCTCCAGGCTTACAATTGCAAAATTGCTACTTATACTAAGACGAGAAGCTCTAGATGTACTTCTTCCAGGATAGCTTGTCTGGTGGATCTCTTGAGTGGTATATGAAGCTGGAAAGAACATCCGTCCGTAATTGGAAAGAGGTTGGGGAATCATTCCTAAAGAAATACTAGTAAGACATTGACATGACCCCTAGCCGGACCGAACTGCAAAGCCTGTCACAAAACAATTCTGAAAGCTTTAAAGAGTATGCACAAAGTTTGTGCGAGCTAGCTGCTAGAGTTTAACCACCTCTGCTTGAAAGAGAGATGGTAGACTTGTTCATGGATACCCTCCCAGGGTATTTCATGGAGCCCCTTGCGGGATATTCATCGAGCGGATTTTCTGATATCATAATGACAGGAGAAAGGATCTAGAACTGGATGAAGTTAGGAAATATCCATAACAATGGTGCTTCTACATCCGGGATTAAGAAACAATTCTCGAATGTTCAAAAGAGAAGGAATGGAGAAGCAGGGGCAGTGTACGCCCAACAGAAGAGAGGAAATCAAGGTTCTTATTACCAGACTGTTGTCGTTGCTATTCCAGCCGTGATCAACCAACCTATGCCACAACAACAACAACAACAACAAAGAGTTTCCTGACAGGGTTATCAACCAAGGTCTAGGATGACTGAAAGACATTTTGAGACTCTGTCCATGTCATATTCTCAACTCTTACAAAATCTTCTTTAACTATAGATGATTCAGCTCAGAACTTTACGACCACCAAAGCCCGAACAAATCCTGGATGGTTATGATGTTAATGCTTATTTTGAGTTTCACTCAGGCATACTAGGCCATATGACTGAGAATTGCAAAGCTATGAAACATAAGGTGCAAGACCTATTGGACTCGAAGGCTATCAACTTTGCTCCCACTCCTAATGTTCTCCAGAATCTTATGCCTCAACATGGGAGATTCGTGGGGGCTGTAGAAGATGGTGACAGACTGAACTTGGTATGTGATGTCTACTCCATGAAAACCGTGTTGTTAGCAGTGAAGAGTTGTTTGTCGAAGAAGGGTCTTTTTTCGGGCTGCGGGGAGGATTGTCAAGATTGTGAAGGGTCTGCTAATGGATGTGAAAAGTTGAAGATGGGTATTCAGAAGCAGATTAATGAAGGAGGCATTCAGTTTGACAGTGTGTCTAAAGAAGAGGATGAGATCTCCATAGTGATTATATATTTCATCCCTGTTGAAATTTCAGCGTCGACAAGACCAACTCCTGTCATGTTTACTATCCCAGGACCCGTGCCATACCAGAGTGAGAGAGTTTTTCCATGGCACTATGGTACTTAAGTCTATTGTAATGGTCAGAGGCAAGATATAGTTACTTCAAGGACGATGCATCATCTGGTTGAAAACGTAGGTGTTGGAGGGTTCACCTAAAGCGGAAGATTGTTCACACCACAAACATTGAGAAATAGTGGGGCACCACCTAGTGACAACACAGAGGCCCTGACTAGGGACAAAGGTAAGTAGGTTGTGTCCAATGAAGTCCCTGCACCTGATTCAGAACCCACCTTTGAGAAAGAAGCTGAGGAGTTCCTACGAATCATCAAGAAGAGTGACTATAAGATAGTCGACCATCTTCATAAGACTCCCTCCAAAATCTCCATCATGTCCTTGCTTCTGTGCATAGAATCCCACATGAATGATTCGCTGAAGATCTTGGATAATGCCTATGTTCCTCAAGAGATATTCGTAAACCAGCTCGAGACCGTTATTTCCAGTGTAAATGTAAGCCACAATAGAGCTTTGCATATTTCAATGGAATGCAAAAGGGTTGTGCTTTCCCATGAACTCGTTGACACAGGGTCCTCATTAAATATGCTCCCGAAAAAGGCCTTGATTAAGTTGGACTATGATGGCATAGTGCTCCGGCCCAGTAATCTGGTGGTCCGGGCATTCGATGGTTCGAAGATATCCGTTTTCGGAGAGGTAGAACTCTCGATAAAGGTGGGGCCATAAGTTTTCAACATAACCTTCTACGTAATGTATATTCAGCTTGCCTATACTTGTCTGCTGGAACGCCCGTGGATTCATACGGTTGGGGCAGTGTCTTCTACTTTACATCAGAAGCTGAAGTTTATCATGGACGGACAGATCGTTACAGTATGTGGGGAAGAGGACATCTTCATAAGTCATTTATCTTCCTTCAAGTACGTGGAAATGGATGGTGAGATAAACGAGACTCCGTGCCAAGCTTTCGAGCCGGTCAAAACTGAAATAGCATCATCATCAACATCAGTCTCTAAGGAGAAAAAGAAAGGAGTATCCATTGCGTCCTACAAACAAGCTCTCAAGGTGATTGAATCGGGAAATAGTGAAGGTTGGGGCAAGACGATCAAAGTCCCTAAAAAGGAAGATATGTTTTGAGTCAGTTATAACCCTACTCAACCAATAGAAGCACAAAATGCTAGAGGTCGTAAAGGGCCAATCACTTTCTCCAATGCTGGATTGGTGGATCATAGTCGTATCTGCGCCATTCAGGATTACGTAGCTGACAGTGACTGTGAAATAGACTATTGGATCAAGTCGGGTGTCCCAGGATTGGAGCTCAACAACTGGTCGTCCGAAGAGATCATCATTGTTACGCAACAACAAGAGTAATTGTCTTGTTGTTTTTTCTTACTTTTGTGTGAAAGCTCTATGCCTCGCCCAAGGCGTAGTAGCTCATTATAAGGGCATCTATGTTTCTATATACAATGTTTAATCATCAATAAAATGGACGATTTTTGCATTCATGAATTGGTGTTCCCTGTCTTTCATTTTTATGTTTCTTTAAATAATAAATAGCAATGTACATTTTTTCATTTTCTTCACACTCATTTTAAAACAAATCATCATTCATCATTCATGCAGATGCACCCCATTGGGTCCCATCGATGACAATCCTTCTATGAATCGATATGGCTTCGACAATCCAATTTACCAAGCTGAAGAGGAAGGTGAAGAAGATTGTGAATTGCCTGAAGAGTTAGCCAGGATGTTAAAGCAAGAGGAGAGGATGATTCAGCCGCGTGAAAAGGTTATTGAGACTGTGAATCTGGGTATTGAAGAGGCTAAGAAAGAGGTAAAGATCGGGCCGCATTAGAAGAATCTGTGAGGAGCCGATTGATCACCATGCTCTGACAGTATGTTGATATCTTCGCATGGTCTTACCAAGACATGTTGCGACTTGTCACCGATATTGTAGTACACAGACTACCACTCTGAGAAGATTGCCCGCCAATGAAACAGAAATTGCGTAGAACTCGACCTGATATGGCAATAAAGATCAAGGGAGTGGTTCACAGACAGTTTGATGTTGGGTTTTTGGCTATTACGAGTTATCCACCATAGGTTGCCAACATTGTGTCGGTGCCGAAGAAAGATGGTAAAGTTCGGATGTGTGTTGACTACCGATATTTGAACAGAGCTAGTCCCATGGACGATTTTTCGTTGCCTCACATTGATGTGTTGGTCGATAACACAGCTCAATACTGAGTGTTTTCCTTCATGGATGGCTTTTCGGGCTACAATCAAATAAAAATGTCGCAAGATAACATGGAGAAAACTAAATTTATCACCCCTTGGGGAACTTTTTATTATAAAGTGATGTCGTTCAGTCTTAAGAATGTTGGGGAAACTTACCAACGGGCAATGGTAACTCTCTTTCATGATATGATTCATCATGAGATTGAAGTCTATGTTGATGACATGATTGCAAAGTCACAAACATGGGAAAATAACCTGTTCAACTTGGCAATGTTGTTTGACAGGTTGCGAAAGTTTAGACTGAGGCTGAATCCAAACAAATGCACCTTCGAAGTGCGCTCTGGTAAACTGTCGGGTTTCATTATAAGTGAAAAGGGGGATTGAGGTTGATCCTGAAAAGGTGAAAGCTATTCAAGAAATGCCTAAGCCTAAAACAGAAAAAGAAGTGTGTGTCTTCTTAGGTAGATTAAACTACATTGCACGGTTCATATCGCACCTAACAGCTACATGCGAACCAATATTTAAGCTCTTGAGAAAGAATCAGGCTGTCAGGTGGAACGACGATTGCCAAATGGCTTTCGACAGAATAAAAGAGTATTTACAAGAACCTCCAATCCTCATGCCTCCGGTTCTAGGGTGACCTTTGATTTTGTATATTACAGTACTTGAAGGGTCAATGGGTTTCGTTCTCGGTCAACATGACGAGACAGGTAGGAAAGAGCACGCCATTTACTATCTGAGCAAGAAGTTCACAGACTGTGAGTCTAGATACTCAATGCTTGATAAGACATGTTGCGCACTAGCATGGACTGCTAAGTGATTGAGGAAATACATGCTTACTTACATGACCTTATTGATTTCCAAGATGGATCATGTCAAGTACATCTTCGAGAAACCAACACTAACCGGAAGGGTCGCACATTGGCAGATGGTTTTGACTAAATATGACATCAAATATACTTCCCAAAAAGCCATCAAGGGATGCATATTGTCATACTACCTGGATCAACAACCAATTGATGACTATCAGCCAATGAAGTTTGAGTTCCCTGATGAAGACATCATGTTCCTCAAATCGAAAGATTGCGAAGGACCACTCCCGAAGGAGGGGCCAGACCCTGAATCCAAATGGAGTCGGATGTTTGATGGGGCTGTTAACATGAATGGCAGTGGAGTTGGTGTCGTCATTATCACACCAGAAGGAGTTCACATGTCCTTCACTTCCCGCTTGACCTTTGAATGCACCAACAATGAGGCAGAGTACGAAGCTTGCATAATGCGGATTGAGGAGGCGATTGATTTGTATATTAAGACCCTCGATATCTTTGGTGATTTGGATTTGGTCATTAATCAAGTTAATGGAAAATGGCTTGTTCATCAACCACATTTGATTCCATACAGGGATTACACAAGGAGGTTATTGACATTCTTCATGAAGATAAAGCTTCATTATGTGGATCATGACGAGAATCAGTTTGTTGATGCCCTACAAACCTTGTCCTCCGTGATTAAATTCCAACAATGGAATTATGTGCCCATAATTGTGATATCTCATCTCAAAAGGCCCACTTATGTGTTTGCAACCGATGTTACCGATGATGATAAGCCTTGGTACTACGATATCAAATGTTTCCAGAAATGTCATGAATACCCGACAGGGGCATCCAACAAAGATAAGAAGACCTTGAGGAGGTTGCTGATGGGTTCTTTTTAAATCAGGATGATGTGTTATACAAAAGGAACTTCAACATTGTTCTGCTCAGATGCGTGAATAGACACGAAGCAGACATGTTAATGCAGGAAGTTCATGAAGTATCCTTCGGTACCCATGCTGGAGGACATGCCATGGAAAAGAAACTTTTGAGATCGAGATATTATTGGATTACCATGGAATTCGATAGTTTCAAATACTCCCGCAAATTCCATAAATGTCAAATTTATGCCGATAAGGTGCATGTGCCTCCTAATATGTTGAGTGTCATGTTTTCCCCTTGGCCTTTTGCAATGTGGGGCATCGACATGATCGGAAAAATCGAGCATACTGCTTCAAATAGTCATCGCTTTATTCTGGTTGCCATTGACTACTTCACTAAGTGGGTGGAAGCGGCGTCTTATGCTAATGTCACCAAACATATTGTAGCCTGATTCATAAAGAAGGACATCATTTGTCGATACAGAATACCCGAGAGAATCATTATCCAATCTTAATAACAAGATAATGGTGGAGTTATGTCGGAATTCCAAAATCGAATATCACAACTCTTCTTCGTACTACCTGAAGATGAATGGTGTCATCGAGGCGGATAACAAGAACATCAAGAAGATAGTACAGAAGATGGTTGTAACGTATAAAGATTGGCATGATATGTTTCCGTTCGCACTACATGGGTACTTGACATACGTACGAACATCAACCGGGGCAACCCCATTCTCGTTAGTGTATGGTATTGTATGGAAGTAGTCCTACCAGTTGAAGTTGGGATCCTCTCTTTGAGGATAATGATGGATGTCAAGCTCGATGAAGCCGAATGGCTTCAAGCCACATTCAACCAGTTGAGCCTCATTTAGGAGAAACTTTTATCAGATGTATGCCATGGACAGTTGTATCAACGGAGAATGAAACGGGCGTTCGATCAAAAGGTATGGCCTCGATGTTACATACCTGGTGACTTAGTGCTGAAAAGGATCCTTCCTCCTCTAACAAATCATAGGGGCAAGTGGACTAAGGTCCATTCGTTTTTAAAAAGGTTTTCTCGGGCGGAGCCTTGATGCTAATGACCATGGATGGAGAAGACTTTCCATCCCCTGTCAATGCAGACACAGTTAAGAAATACATTGTATAAAAGAGACTCGCTGGACAAAAACAGAATAAAGAGTCCAGGCAAAAAAAAGGGCATCCCGGCGAGCCAAAAACAAAATAAAAGGCTCAGGCAAAAATTAGGGATATAAACAAAAAATGTATACCCGGTGAGTTGAAAAGCTGCATTGGACAACTCAGGAAAAAAAGGGTATCCTGGTGGACTAAAAACTCGAAAGGTCGGTCCATGCAAAAGAAGGATTGAAATTAACAAATATGATCTGTGTTATCTATGATTCGTCATGTATGACAATGGATAGTTGAGGGTTAAGAATCAGTCCAATCGTCTTCCTAAAAAAGCGAAGTATACGGAAAGTCTCGGGGACATACGGGTTATAGCCGAGTTGGAACATGATGGGAACAACTTTCACACTGCCATTAGGATAGTTTATTTTTCCTTTTGTGCATTTTTCTCTTTCTAAGAATTGCTTCCTGGTGTAACGCCTATTCATGGCCATTTTTCAATCAATGAAATGCATTTCACCCAAATAGCTTTTGTTGTTTTTATTATAATTTACCATTGTTGATTGCAAAAGCATCCAAATATTGTAATAGATATTGCATTGTGAAGACATTGATGCCTTATTATACGTGCTTAAGAGTAAAACACTTGACATATACCTTAATTGTTGAGTAACAGGGATGGTAAACTCAGACAGTAATACCCCGTATTTAATTAAGTGCTCTGGATATTATTAATTAAGTTTAATGGGGAAGTTGTAAACACCCCAAATTTTTCCTCACTCATATCACCCCATGGCTTGTGATCTTTCATTTTTGCATTAACATAAGCATACCATCTCATATTGCATTTTTGTTTCACTGCATTAGTTCAAGTTCATCTGCATCTAGGGTTTGTGACCTGGGCAATCCAAGGATCCATATGAGCCACTCCAAAGGCCTCCAAGTGTTCCAAGAGGGTCCATATGTGTTCTATCATCATATTATATCCCTCAAAGATCAAGGAAGTCAAGAAATCACAAGAACTGGCAAGGCATGGAAGCAGAGCTAGGGTTTCACTACACAAATGACCAGAATTAGGGTTTTGGTTTCAGAGGCCATAGCTCCAAATTTTTGGGCCATTATTGTTTCTAATGTTCTTAAGATATTATAAGGATCATGTGTACCAAGTTTGATGAAGAAATTCATTGTGGAAGTCATCTGTTCACTGGGTAACTTCTTGAGCAAGTCAGAGCAAAATCAGGGCATCTGAGGCCCCCAACAATGGAAACAAAGTGATATTTTCATCAAATTGAAGTTATGTGATCTTTATTTGATCATTGAAGTGCTTGAAAGCTCACAAAAGTGAAGAAATTTGAGCTAAACCAAAAGTTGCCAAAAATGGAAATGACTTGTAATGGAAACTTTCCATTTTGGGAAAGTTCTTCAACCTCCTCTTTCTCAACCAAAAATGCTTCAAATGAAAAATTGTTGGTCATGAAAGTTGTAGATTGGATCATTCCCTTTTCAAAACGTACAAGAACATGTTCTAATTCATTATGGAACTCAAGTTATGGCCTTGCAAAGTTGGCAAAAATCCTATAATTTTCAAGAATACACCAAAGAGGATTTTTTGCAAAACCACTTGCCAAGTCATTTTGTGACCTCTAATGCATCTCTAAACATCATACAAACATAGTACAATGCATGTGATCAGAATTGCCCAAAGAATCATTCACTTTCATGCCTTAAACTTCAACAAATTCAAAAAGGGCCAAAGTTCCTCAAATTGCAAAAGGGCATGAATCTTCTCATATACTTGTTGCAGCACCCCAAATCATTTTCTATGGACCTCCTTGATCAATGCTGAACCAAGACATGGCATGAAACAGCTGTTGCACAAGCCCATACCTCAAGTACACATAATGTTGACTTTTTGCAAATCATCCCATACCAATCAGTTGTAGCCACAACAACTCTCTGGCCAATAGAGACTTGTTATGTGGACCAAAAGCAAGCCATTGCACATAATCTTGGAGCTCAGAACCTCACATACACCAAGTTTCACAAAATCACTCTCAACCTTCATCTCTTCGAAACACACTGCACAAGCATCAAACATCCAATATTTTTCCATAGATCAACTCACCATCATCCATCTATCATTTCCCAACCATTGCCAAGCCCTAAAAGTCAGCCAAACACAAACACGAGTCTGGACCAGTTGACTTGCAACCTCTCAATCCAGCTCATTTCAACTAATTCCAAGCTTCTCAATATCATCAAGGAGTCCATTGGGGTGGGTTTGCACAAGAGAAGAGGTCAGAAATCTCCAAAAGTGAAAGCTCCGGCTCAGGTATCCATCTTCAAACTTTTTTCCAGAAGCATGATTTTAAGTCTCTAAGTTGTTCTACATGTTATGCTGATCATCATGATATAATTTGTTTTGAAAATGAGTTGAAAACAAGTGTGAATTTAGCTTCTGAAACTTTTCCCGAGAAACATGTTCTTGTTTGATTCTCATGATTGATGCAAAATAAATTGATTTTGAGGGTTGATTCATGCTTGAGGTGAGTTGGGGATCTGATCTGGAGCTTTAGAGCTCTTAAAATGGCATGGGGAGAGAGTTGGGGAGAGAACCCCGTCTGAGGTGGATTAGGGATAATCTCAGGTGATTAGCTGAGTTTGAATTTGGGTCGTTTGATGTGAGCTTGCCGCGCGTTTTGGAGGGCTGAGATTGATCATTAAACCCTAATCCTAATTAATTAGTTTTAATTTATTTAATTAGTTCAGTTTAAAACATAGCCGTAGGATTTCATTTAATTGGGAAGATTAAGTCATGGCCTTTGGATTTAAATACCCCCAGTCACGCTGACTTGCCATCTAGACCACTGGATTTCCCAACTTTAGATCTCAGCCTCTCCTTTTGCATACTTTCATTTTTATTCTTATTTTCTTTATATTTTATTTTACATATTTATTAAAAATAGTAACAATCATTAAAAAATTCTAAAAATTTTTATCAAGTCTTTTATTAATTCTCAAAAACCAAAAACATTTTTTATTTTATTTTTTGCATTTAAAAAGTATTTTTAAAATATTTAAATGTTTATTTTAATTAATTAATGGAAATTAATTAATTAAAATACCATTTAGGTTTCTAAAAATCACAAAAAAAATCATATTGCATCTTAAGACATTTAGAAACATTTTCAAACCCTTAATACAAATTTCTTTTTGGTTTTGATCATACTTTGACATTTTCTTTGAATTTAGGGTTCATAAAATCCCCCTTTTGGAACCCTAACTTTGAAAAATCTTTTTTACCTAATCATGAAGGGTTTGATGATGATTCTTTTTGCATTGTTTTCCATATAACATGTAGTTTCTAGTATATTTTTGGCATGAATTTATCTTACATTTTCCAATTAATTTTCATTTCTCCTTTTGAGGTACCCAAAAACCCTAGCAAACTTAGAAAAATCATACCTTTCTTTAGGTTAAGAGTTAAGCCTTCTACTTTGGGGTGTGATACCATATGGAGTTAGGGTTTGTTTGAGACCATTTACAAATTTTTATCATGTGTATTGCTTCTGTTTTGATCATTTATTCATACATTTGCTATGCTTTTCATCCATTTCATTTCATAAACATCCATGTGTTTTCATGCTTCCCACATGCTTCATTTGCATTCATTCTCTAGTATGATCATCCATTGCACTTTGTATGCCTTTGCATCATTTACATCATGTGTATGCTTCTGGTTTTGATCTTTGTCATTGCATATGCTTCATTCCATTTCATTTCTCTCCTTATGCATCTTGTGCTAACACTTTCAGGTGGTAAGTTAATTTGAGAAGTGAATTTTCCTTCACTTCTCATTTCTCTTCATCTTCTTCATATGCATCTTTGCTGCATCTTTCATTTTCTTTGAGTGAGCTTGCTCATTCATGCTCATCTCTCACTTTCTTTCTCTAAGTTACTTATCTTTTTCAATGAAGTAAGTAACCTTTTCATCTGCTTCTTCCTCCTTCCATCTACTTCTTCCATTGGTGGCTTCTCTGAAGATCTTTCTCAAGCCTCACAAACCATAGGAACACCCAAGCATGCTAATAATTAGGGTTGTGATTAGTCCCCCCTTAGTTTTTACCTTTGAGTCTTCTTTGTGTCTCTTCTCTCATTCCATCATTAGAGACTAAACCTTTAAGGCTTTAGGACTTTGGAATTAGGGATATGCCTGCATCCTTCTCTTAGGATGGAGTGTATAACTTTAATCCTAAGTGTTAAACCCTTAATTTGTTTAAACCTCTTAATCAATCCATCTAATAATCAATAAGACTTTAACTTGTAACTTGGGCCTTACATTAGGGTTCTAATTCTTCCATTATTGGTTAAGAAGGACTAACCCTAGTGTTTAATGGACAAGTCCCCCTCAAGTTGTCTTACAACCCATAAAATCCACTTCTTAATCTCATCTCTTAATTAAAACCCACTTAAATAAAGGTTTGTCATCTAATGACTTTAATCCCTAATCATGGATTAAGTTGAGGTATCTTCCTCAACTTAAGTGTTCTCATCTATTATCCTTCTATTAAGATGGTGTAATGAGTTCACTAATCCTTGATTATGGCTTAAACTCATTACTTAACACCAAACAAAAACCAAAAACACCTAAATAATCACAAGTAGGTTAATGATCTTAATCCTACATCATTGTGGCAATTAAGTTGAGATGCTTATCTCATACTTAAAGTATTCTCATTATCCCTAATCAGGGAGGATATAATGAGTTTACAAGCCTTTAATTTAGGCTTAAGCTTATTAACTTATGACAAACTCCGAAAACAATAAAAGACTGAAAACACAAAAACAAACAATAATCGTCTCCTCCGGGATTCGTTTCTCATCACACTCATTCACAAACGAGAACTTGCTTCTTATGTCTAATGCAAGACAGTTAGCACTCGAGCCAGACGAGTCACACACTTGAGCATAGACAAGCAAGCAGATCATTGATCAATTTATCTTTCAGTCTCTTTGAGTCGAACTACGGTGTTCTGAATTCCTCATTGCACGCGAGGATACGTAGGCATAACTTAACAATTATCGAACAAAAGTCTATGTGTCTTCCCCCTCTTTCAGTATTCTCTTTTAAGCATTAGTACTGAGCATTTCACCCTTTTTGCACTGACACCTGTACATTTCTTTTCCAGCTTTTGCACACAGATAGCACATACACCTACCCCTTTTAAGTACAATCTTTTAAGCGTGGATCCCGTCGAGTACGACGGACAATCTGGGTGCTAATACCTTCCCAGGTTGTAACCAACCCCTTTTCTCAGTTTCTCTGGTTCACAACCGTCTTATCCATATCTTTCTAGGTTTATGCAACATTACCTTTCCTTCAGGATAAAAATGCCTAGTTGGCGACTCTTTTCACCTTCACTTCATTCTTCTCCTTTTGCCGACCGTTCGCGTCTGTACCCTATCTGACCAGGTGTCTTTTCGGGGGAGCGACAAGTTCCAGTGTACCCTGAGAGCTTTCAGTTAAAGTAATTAGAGCAACCGACGAACTTAAATTAATTAATTAAGTATTATCTGACACAGAGGCTTTATTAAATATTCGACTCAGAGACATTTTTGGATACTCTCAAATTGGACCAGTTAGTGTTATTAACTCATGAATGGTATTTATTTTTATAAAAAGAGAAAAGAAGGGTTTATAAGAGAAAGAAAAGAGAAAGAAGGAAAAAGGAAAGAAAGAAAGAAAGAAAGGGGGAAGAGAAGAAGAGGAAGAAAACCTAAGAAGAGGGAAAGCTTGGATCTTCACCATTTCTTTATCAAATCTTCATCTTCACCAAACTCCTCTTCATTGGCAAGGTGGGTTCATAGTTAGAAACTTTTCTTTTGAGTTTTGGTTGAGATATTGAGTTTTAGGGTTTTGTAGAAAATCTTAGAAATTGAAAGATTAAACGGTTAAAACTCGATTAAATGAAATTATAATGACTAATATATGATGGTATTCATGTTTAGTGTTTGGTTCCTTTGTTTTGGTGATGTTTTGGTTGCATTTGTCATGGAAATTGTTGTTTCCCGTAAGCCTGAAATTTCTGGAATCACAGAGCTCGCTCAGAGAGCAGATGAAATTTTGCAGAAGAAGTTAGTGACTCTGGTTTAGCTCTCTCAACGAGCAAATACAAGGAGATTCTCGCTCAGCGAGCTGAGGGCATGCTCAGCTAGACCTGGAAGTTCAATTTTCGTATTTAATTCATAACTTGTGATCCGGGTACCCATTTTTAGTCTTTCACATATCGATTCGAAGCTAAAAACCTGAACTATCTTATAAAGTCGAGAAATATTATTTTGAGCCGAATCTTACCCAACTTTTCTGATTAACCGTAATTATGTTAGTTAAGGAATTATGGTATTAGTCAAATTGTGGAATATGCGTTAATTGTGGAAAATGTATTAAATCATGAGAGTTGATGGAGAATAGAGACAATGAGATCATTGTGGGATTAGTTTAATGATGATAATTAGACTAGAATGTTAGAGTTATATATTTGAAAACTATATAACCAAAAGTATCAAGGATGGAGGAAGAGTTAGGAAATCTTACCATAAACCAATAGTGTGGTCTAGTATTGTAACTAGAAATTGTTAGATGGTATGACTTATGAGGTGCTTAGGTTCATCCTAGGTCGTTGCAAATCCTTGACGCATTATACGTGGTATTCTCCGAAACATCTTGAGTAAGTCTTGAGGTGGATATTACACTGAGTCCCATGGGAA
The DNA here is from genome assembly GCA_963966055.1 of Lathyrus aphaca. NCBI lineage: Eukaryota > Viridiplantae > Streptophyta > Magnoliopsida > Fabales > Fabaceae > Lathyrus > Lathyrus aphaca. The sequence continues at coordinate 209,526,391 of OZ014519.1, forward strand.
GCATCCGTAAAGGCTTCTGGTACCGTCAGCATTGAGTAAGTCTTGAGGTGGGTATTACACTGAGTCCCACGGGAAGCATCAGTATTGTTTTAGGCTTGAGGTGGGTATTACATTGAGTCCCATAGGAAGCATTGAGTAAGTATTGAGGTGGGTATTACACTGAGTCCCACGGGAAGCATCGGTATTGTTTTAGGCTTGAGGTGGATATTACACTGAGTCCCACGGGAAGCATTGAGTAACTCTGGAGGTGGGTATTACACTGAGTCCCACGGGAAGCATTGAGTAAGTCTTGAGGTGGGTATTACAATGAGTCTCACGGGAAGCATCGATATTGTTTTAGGCTTGAGGTGGGTATTACATTGAGTCCCAAGGGAAGCATTGAGTAAGTCTTGAGGTGGGTATTACACGGAGTCCCACGGGAAGCATCAATATTGTTTTAGGCTTGAAGTGGGTATTACACTAAGTCCCACGGGAAGCATGGTAGTCGTTTGAGATGGGTTTTATATCGAGTCCCATGAGAAGTATAACGGTAATATCCTAACTAGTAATAGTAGGATTTGTAGAATTCTTGGACGTGGTTCCAATGAGCGTGAGACGCGTGAACTCAAGGTCATTTTCTTTTGTTAAAGACTTGAGTTAGGTTTTGATAGAACCCTTAGAGCCGAGAGAACTCTAAGATAGGGAGCCCACTGAGATGTTGTTATCTCACCCCACTATTTTTGTTGCTTTTCAGGTTCCTTTTGCAGGTTTGATATACAAGTGGTGCTATGCTCGGGATGTTTCAAGTGAAGCATAGTTTTAGCCTTCCACTGTGTATTTCTGTATCATGTACAATAATAGATATTGTATTGATCTTAGTATTTTGTTTTAGTATAATTTCCATGTCTTGCACCATTGTTGTATAGAATTTTTATAGTTGGTCAAGAATGTGAATTATGCTATTAGGCACTTATGATGGTGTCAATACCAAAAATTAACATTGTATGATATTATTCTAGATATATATTATATGGGGTGTTAAAGTTGGTATCAGATCAGGTCGTATCCTCGACCTAGCCTTGAAACATCATAAGTAAATCTTTCATGCCTCTTAAGTGTGTCTTGCCGACATGGTTCTTAATATCATACTATGTAGTATTGGGTCTGATCAACCTAATGCTATGTATGTGATAGGTAGAATCATGGTTGTGCGACCATGAGGAATCCGAAGTGTTGTTGCAACTTGTGCTATGAGAGTGGGCTCAAGCCAAGAGATAGCATAGTAGAGCTTTGGTCGGTTCGGTTGGAGTCTTCTTAAGAATTTTACTTCCTGTAACGTGGGATTGCAGAGAAGTGTGTGGTTTGAGGAATCCTTTGGAATGGATAGGATCTGAAGGGTAAATATACCTACGGGATGAATGGCTAGTGTATCAAGGAATAAGTAAAGTCGCTGGTTGATTAGTAATAGTCACCAGTATGGACAAAAGCGTTGAGAAGTTTCATTCCACGAAAAGAGAAGGTGCCTTATGGAACGTGTGACGTAAAGTTCGGGAACGAGCAAATTGTTAAGTGTTTCAGTTCCAAGATCGCGGTGGAATCTTGGATGAGCGAGTGTACTTCAAGGGGTGTAATCGGATAATACCTTACGGATGGATATCAGTTACAAGTTAAGGATGTTCATTTTATTTTGGGAACCTAAAGTTGTGGCGGAACATGAAGTAAGGACTTGATAAAAGGGTGATAAGTGTTAGAGTAAACACATTGGATTTGGAAGAAGTTCTAGTATGATGGCTTGTGTTTGAGTGAGAGAAGATTTCCGCAGAGCGTGTGGTTAATACGGTATAGAGACGACATTGACCGCGTATTATGAGAAGGAATTGGATGGTATGTGCTCAACTGAAGCGAAAGCATGCTTCTCGATATGCTACATGTTCGAATGGAACTCTACGATCAGTGGTACCTCTATAGACGTCACTTGTATCGTCAAGGACAGGATTGTCAACGAATGAGATTGAATAAGTATAAGGCAAGCCTACAAATTCAGATACTTGTTTTGGATGGTCGTTATTTCGGTATTATATAAGTTTTTAAGAAGAGTGGACATCCTGACGTTTGATGGTCTACGAGAATGGTGGATGGAAGGACTCTCTTGGAGTTATTGTTGACTTGGTTAAGAAAGATTTTGATGTAAGGAAAGCAGTTGTGGAGGTCGAGTTGATTAGTCATCACCTTGCACTGAACTTTTGTACATGTATCAGATGAATTTGTAATCTGGTTTGTAGTAACCTATTGCATGAATTGATGAGAACAGGTCCGCTAACCACAACTCGTCCGCTGTTTCTTTCAGCATTGGTCGGTGGAATCATCTGTTGGTGATGGTTATAACGTTTAGTTACAATTGGAATAAGTTGGGAGGCTTGGGTAACAATGAATATCAGAAGTTGCTTCTGGGTTTGAGTAATTGGTTACCCTCCTGTTAGTGACTGGTTAACGTTATTAAGTTTCGAAAGTTGGATCTTTTCTAAGATGCATACATTTGGACTTGAGTTCCCGATTGGAGCGTTCTTAGTACGGTAGAAGGCTGTGGAAACATTCTATGAAACGGTTAATAGAAAGTAAGGGAACCCAAAATTATATGTAAGTAGAGGTATCAAAGTTTCTTCAGAGGAGTGCATTACCTCAATTTCCAAGTGTAAGGAATAATCGAAGTATTTGGAATTTGTCTCTAATGAGATTGAGAATGTTGTTGTTTTAATCCTCGCCAAGGAATTAAAGAGAGAGGACAAGGTTGTATACTAGTCATAAGGTGTTCATCATCTTGTTTTTAACCGATAAGGATTGTGTGTTGGATTTTGTTTATGGGTGAACTAAGTGTTAGCTTGCGACAAAAAAAAAACTTTTGACAACGTTATTGTGCGAGTGGAATCGAGCCATTCCGTTGAGTGTTCGTGTTGTGACCGTGACATAATGGTAATTCTACTTCGTCGCTTGTTGGATTTGTGATCTACATGTTGTGCCCGTTCGTGTTATCTCGAGTTGTGAACGGCGAGTGGTTGTACGCATGTTTGGTCATCGAGAGTGAGAATCATCTTTCAAGATGGTGTGGTCTAAACTGGTAATTTTGAGTTAGATTGTTCGTTAATAAGAAGAACAAGTTTAGTGGTGTTCGATCGTTTAACCCCGGATGGGTAATCGATTAATATACGACTTTTGTAGAGAACTTTAGAGAATCGTAGCTTCCGAACCGTAAGTTTGTTTTGGTCTCCGTTCAAAGTGTCAGATAGCGAAGTGTTGATCTTCCAGGAAATTTTTTGGCATTGGGATTATTCTATGGATGAGAGTTAAATATTTGGTCAACACTAGTATCGTTAAATTATTAACCTCAAGTGTTATGGAAACCCGCAAGTGTTCTAAGGATAATTTGAGTTTGGTATTGGTGACTCACTAGCTATTGTAAGTTCTATGGCGTTACAACATTTTATTGATGGAAACTTTGTGTTGACAGAAATCTCGAGTGAATGGAAATTTTGTAAATAGAATTGATATGGAACATAGTAACCATGGTCAGATTGGTTAAGCTTAATTGGATAATTTGTTTCGAGTTTAGATTGGGATTGAATTATATCGGTTATGATTGCAGCAGTACAACCCTGGTATCTCTGTCGTTGGAGAGTGTGGACCAATGTTATGATCTTGTAGTTGACAAGTGAATTGTTCTATTGTTGCATGTTTGCAAGTTCTTATTCTATTGGTTGGTGAGAGCTCTAGTGGATAAGTATTTTCTCCGCAGACTATCAGCTTCTTAGTATTGTTTGAGAATTCGTGGTATCTCCGTTGTTAGGCTTTGAAAGTATAGTGGAAGGAGATAGATGAAAGAATTCAGTTAGATTGTTGAGGATCAAAGGAGAATTTTATTCTAAGTAGGTTGTCTATGGTAGGATACTGAGAGAATCAAGTGTATGGGGTAAATGGTTACAGTTTTGATGTAAGATCAGGTGGAATTGGTAAAGGAAGTCGTTTGACAACTTTTGATATGGCGTTAGTGATTGGAGGATCTTAATAGGAGCTTTTGTTGGGAAATTTTATGAAAATAAGATCTCGCCGAGTTACCTTGTGAAACCTTGTCGAGTGTTGTGTGTTTCGGAATCAAGCCGGAGTGTTATTTCTTGTGTTGTGAACCAATGGGAGGTTTTAGCATCGTATGTTTCTTCGACGGAAAGATGGGAATTAACCCAATGTTGGAAACGAGCATATGAGTAAAGACATGAGATTTGATTTGTTATGAAACGAGGACTTTGAGCCGCAAACCCAAATTGGGATTTAATTATGTTAGGATATGTAAGAGAATTAAGGATAGTGTGGTTCTAAGACAGTGTTGTAAATTGTCGTTGAGGATGAGTAAAGGAAATTCGAGGACGAATTTCAATTTAAGGAGGGGAGGATGTAATACCCCGTATTTAATTAAGTGCTCTGGATAATATTAATTAAGTTTAATAGGGTTCTGGTGTACTCTGAGAGCTTTCAGTTAAAGTAATTAGAGCAACCGACAAACTTAAATTAATTAATTAAGTATTATTTGACACGGAGGCTTTATTAAATATTCGAATCAGAGACATTTTTGGATAATCTCAAATTGGACCAGTTAGTGTTAATAACTCGTGAATGGTATTTATTTTTATAAAAAGAGAAAAGAAGGGTTTATAAGAGAAAGAAAAAAGAAAGTTGGTAAGAGAAAGAAGGAAAAATGAAAGAAAGAAAGAAAGAAAGAAAGGGGGAAGAGAAGAAGAGGAAGAAAACCTAAGAAGAGGGAAAGCTTGGATCTTCACCATTTCTTCATCAAATCTTCATCTTCACCAAACTCCTCTTCATTGGCAAGGTGAGTTCATAGTTAGAAACTTTTCTTTTGAGTTTTGGTTAAGATATTGAGTTTTAGGGTTTTGTAGAAAATCTTAGAAATTGAAAGATTAAACGGTTAAAAATCGATTAAATGAAAGTATAATGACTAATATATGATGGTATTCATGTTTAGTGTTTGGTTCCTCTGTTTTGGTGATGTTTTGGTTGAGTTTGGCATGGAAATGGGTGTTTCTCGTAAGCCTGAATTTTCTAGAATCGCAGAGCTCGCTCAGCGATCAGATAAAATTCTGCAGAAGAAGTTAGTGACTCTGGTTTAGCTCGCTCAGAGAGCAAGAAGCTCGCTCAGTGAGCAAAGATAGGGAGATTCTTGCTCAGCGAGCTGAGGGCTCGCTCAGCTAGACCTGGAAGTTCAATTTTCGTATTTAATTCATAACTTGTGATCCGGGTACTCGTTTTTAGTGTTCCACATATCGATTCGAAGCTAAAAACATGAACTATCTTATGATGTCGAGAAATATTATTTTGAGCTGACTTTTACCCAGATTTTTCCGATTAACCTTAATTATGTTAGTTAAGGAATTATGGTATTAGTCAAATTGTGGAATATGCTTTAATTGTGGAAAACGTATTAAATCATGAGAGTTGATGGAGAATAGAGACAATAAGATCATTGTGGGATTAATTTAATGATGATAATTAGACTAGAATGTTAGAGTTATATCTTTGAAAACTATACAATCAAAAGTATCAAGGATGGAGGAAGAGTTAGGAAATATTACCATAAACCAATAGTGTAGCCTAGTATTGTAACTAGAAATTGTTAGATGGTATGACTTATGAGGTGCTTAGTATCATCCTAGGTCGTTGCAAATCCTTGACGCGTTATACACGATATTCTCTGAAAAGTCTTATGTAAGTCTTGAGGTTGGTATTACATTGAGTCCCACGGGAAGCATCCGTAAAGGCTTGAGGTACCTTCAGCATTTAGTAAGTCTTGAGGTGTGTATTACATTGAGTCCCATGGGAAGCATCGGTATTGTTTTAGGCTTGAGGTGGGTATTACACTGAGTCCCATGGGAAGCATCGATATTGTTTTAGGCTTGAGGTGGGTATTACACTGAGTCCCATGGGAAGCATCAGTATTGTTTTAGGCTTGAGGTGGATATCACACTGAGTCCCACAGGAAGCATTGAGTAAGTCTTGAGGTGGGTATTACACTAAGTCCCACGGAAAGCATCGGTATTGTTTTAGGCTTGAGGTGGGTATTACACTGAGTCCCACGGGAAGCATTGAGTAAGTCCTTAGGTGGGTATTACACTGAGTCCCACGGGAAGCATCGATATTGTTTTAGGCTTGAGGTGGGTATTACACTGAGTCCCACAGGAAGCATCGAGTAAGTCTTGAGGTGGGTATTACAATGAGTCCCACGGGAAGCATCAATATTGTTTTAGGCTTGAGGTGGGTATTACAATGAGTCCCACGGGAAGCATTGAGTAAGTCTTGAGGTGGGTATTACACTGAGTCCCACGGGAAGCATCAATATTGTTTTAGGCTTGAAGTGGGTACTACACTGAGTCCCACGAGAAGCATGGTAGTCGTTTGAGATGGGTGTTATATCGAGTCCCATTAGAAGTATAACGGTAATATCCTAACTAGTAATAGTAGTATTTGTAGAGATCTTGGACGTGGTTCCAATGAGCGTGAGTCGCGTGAACTCAAGGTCGTTTTCTTTTTTTAAAGACTTGGGTTAGGTTTTGATAGAACCCTTAGAGCCAAGAGAACTCTAAGATGGGGAACCCACTGAGATGTTGTTATCTCACCCCACTATTGTTGTTGCTTTTCATGGTTCCTTTTGCAGGTTTGATATACAAGTGGAGCTATGCTCGGGATGTTTCAAGTGAAGCATAGTTTTAGCCTTCCGCTGTGTATTTATGTATCTTGTACAATAATGGATATTGTATTGATCTTAGTATTTTGTTTTAGTATAATTTCCATGTCTTGCACCATTGTTGTATAGAATGTTTATAGTTGGTCAATAATGTGAATTATGCTATTAGGCACTTATGATGGTGTTAGTACCAAAAATTAACACTATATGATATTATTCTATATATATATATATATATATATATATATATTATATGGGGTGTTACACAGACCATAGACCTGTGGCATGTGGGCTTGTCTAATTTTCACTTTTGCTAGAACTATCAGTTGCATTCACTAATTTGTAGGTACGGAATAAAACAAAGTCATTTCCAACACGAGAAAAAAGGAGCTTCTTCCTTAACAAGTCTAATTGATCATGATTCTTCAGCAGGTCCTAGTGGATGACCTTTCTACAACAGAGCAGCAAAAGGGGTTGGTGTCCCTAAATAGAGGATATCATTATTAAGAGATGTTTTATATCTCTTATCCCCAGCAAGAGGAGATTTAAAACTCTTATCCACATCAGAACGCATTCTCATTGATGTTTTCCATTGAAGGTGGTTCATAATCCATCATCCCAAGTAGAGTCGGAGATTGAAATCTTCCCCAGCAAGGCAACAGAAGGTTGATATCTCCAAGAGGAGATTCTTCCTTCAAAGGAGAAGTACTCTTCGCAAGAGTCTTCTTATCCCCAGCAGTATATAAATATTCCCTATTCCCTATTCCCTAGAAGTGGAAAGGATAGTGAGAAGTTAGAGATGGTTTTCCTTCTTGCATGGTGTGGCTCGCGATCATCCCCAAACAAAGTCCAATCTTCATTGGCATCCCTTTTCCAACAGAGGACTTTGTACCTGAGTGAAAGAAGGATCCCCAATACAATTTTTCCTCAACAGAGTATCAACAAATCCTTTCCTCAGCCAGGTCAGAAGGTTGTCAATTCCCCAATGGAGTTCTACGAGTGGCGTACCTCCTAGTCAAATTCCTATCAGATGAGACCTTTACCAGCAGGTCATTACTATTCAACATCTCTAAGTCCAATTTATTTTTGGCAATGGTGGAAGTTCAGAGCCAGTGTATCATTAGCGTCCTCACCAGCAGAGAGGTTATTCCCCACAAGGATTCATAAAATCAGATAAGTGATTATCTTCCCCAGTAATGTTTCCAGGGATACCTGTTACCTCCTCATCAGGAGATCCGCTTTGAATTTGCATCTAGTAATTATCATTACATTTGCATCCTATAAAGTGTAACATTTACATCATTGTGGAGCATTATGCCATAGAAGAATTCAAACATATGCATGTGAAGTATAAGCCAGTCTTGGTACCTTGCCTGAAAGCTCAAAGCTATGAATCAACATTCATACTTGAATATTCCCATATAAAATGCCTATCAAATTCTCGGACATGATTTCGAGATAACCAAAGGGTCTTAGACTTGTTAATCTTACCCTCAGATACCTATTGTCCCTTGCAGAGTCAGCTTTCATAATGACTCTTATCGTAAGTCTACCTTCGGCTTAGTCTTACATTTACGAGTCCACCTTTGGCTTGATCTCGAACCTTGTCATAAGTTTACCATCGGATTAGTCTTATTTTTATGAGTCTACCTTCAACTTGGTTTCGTACCTTTCTTTAAGTCTACCTTCGGCTTAGTCTCATTATTTGTAAGTCCACCTTCGGCTTGGTCTTACTTCTTCGAGTTCACCTTTGGCTTGTCCTCGAACCTCATCGTAAGTCTACCTTCGACTTTGTCTTAAGTTTATGAGTCCACCTTCGGCTTGGTCTCGTACCTCTATTTGAGTCTACCTTCGGCTTAGTCTCATTCTTTATATGTCCACCTTCGGCTTGGTCTTACTTCTTTGAGTTCACCTTCGGCTTGTTCTAGAACCTCATCGTAAGTATACATTCGACTTAATCTTACGTTTACGATTCCACCTTCGGCTTGGTCTCGTATCCTTGTTGCTTTTGAAATCCATGTTCTTTTTTTTACCCATAGAGTGCAAATTTTCTGATTTATTCAGGTATTCAATCCCTTCATACCCTGAACGTCTAAAAGCCATTGCTATCATTCATTTAGTTCTATAGTTGATTGAATAGGGGAAGTTGTAGCACCCCAAAATTTTCCTCCTCATTTTTATAACATTTGGCATAACATTCCCATGCATTGCATTTCATTTAAATCAAGAGAGGAGAAAGCATACATTCATTGGTTGAAGCCTAAGGAGTGTGATCAGTTGATTTGCAAAGATATTGTCATTCAAAGTCAAAAAAGAAGAGCCATGGGTCTTGCAATAAGCCTCAAGGGTCTCACATTGTCCACACAACCTCAAATGAATCATCAAGCCATTGGAATATGTGTATTAATCAATAAGTTCATGCAGTGCAACATCTCCTAACAAAAAGGGCCAAAATTAGGGTTTTTGATTCAAAGGGATTCTTAATGAAATTTTAGATCAAACTTGATTTAAATATTTCCACATGATATCAAGTGTCTAAGGGTGGAATATTGTCCATTGAATCATTTCAGAAGGTTTCCAATTGGTCAGTTACTTGAAAATTAAGAAATTGGGGAAAAGTCAATTGTGCAGAGGAAAAAGCCAACTCCTGACTTTTGGAGGTCAAAATCATGTTCCAAAAGTTAAATATTTTCAATGGTTGAAATTTTATCAATAAAAGTCATAAGAATCATGGAAAAATCAAGAAATCACAAACCTGCTTAAAATAGAAACTCAGGGTTTCCATTTATGGCAAGTTTTAAGCCATTTTGCACCTCATTTGCAAGCCCTCTTTCTTCAAGATAAAGGCTTCAAACTTTAAGCATATGCTGAGCCAATTAAAGAGCACATATTGAGCTTCAAATCCATAGCAATAACACCTCCATTTAATCAAAATTGAGTGAGATATGATAAATGAAAGTTTGACAAAACCTGGGCAACTTTGCTTAGAAACCAAGTCATGGGCGTGCCAGGGGCCAGACATTTAATCAAGCAGGTGGTGTACTAAATGTCAAGTTATTTTTCTCCATCAAGAAAGCTTAAAAGGAAAATTTTCTAAACTTAAAAGTTTTTCATTTTTTTCTCCTCTACAACTTTCATGTTTAGAGATTTTCCATAGAATCAATGGTTTGGAAGACGTGAGGGGTCAAACCTAGGGTTCAAGGCTGATTGTTCCATAGGCCATGGTGCCAGGCACGCCCACCTTTTCCTTGCCCCAAAATTAAGTTTGGTCCAAGGGATTTCCATGTCATTTTTTATCACATTAGAGGTCTCCATTGTGCTTAAGATGAACATCAACATTGTTCTTCTATGTATCCGCAATCCAAAGACCTCAAAAGCTCATCATTTCATGCATGGTACATGGAGAAATCTTCCATAAAAGTTCATCATTTTCATTGACATATTTATAGATAAAAGAATGAATATTTAATGCATTGACTTGGTTATGATTCAGGTTTGCATACATGATACACACATACCATTCACATTATCATTTCAGGCCAAGCAACATTATTACATTCATGCATATACATCATTTATCATGCATTCAAGAGGAAATGCTTGGAAAAAAAAACATAGCTTTTCCACTAAGTAAGGCTGCATAACATCTCATAATCTTCACCATTCATCATGCTCCTCACCATAACATACTATGATGCACTCCACACTTGAACAATGGTGATCATACACGGTTTTGGAATTGAGCTTCACACCTCCATTACTCAAGCTACCACAACTAACCCAACCTTGGTTCTAAATGTAAACTCTTACAGTTAGAACCTAACCACACCTATATAAACAAAGCCATAACAAAATTTGAGCTAGCTTGGATCATTATGCCATTTTCACATTATGTTCCAAAAACTTCATTTTCATTCTCTCTGAATTTCGTGCAAGAACTCCACATTGTTCATCATAATCTTCATTAATTCATCATCGTCAATGGAGTATGAGCAAGATTAAGCTGGTTGTGATCCATTTTCATGAGTAGAGCAACAAGTTCAGTTTGATTTCTTCCCTTTGTTTCATCAAGATTTAAAGAACAAAGAGCATTTATTTTTCTCTCTGAAACTCAGATTCAAGTCTACATCTTTGTTCTTCTTACAATTTCATCTTCTTCAGGTTTCAGGTTAAGTAATTCTTCAGTTGCTTCGATTATCACTAATATAGGCTTGTTTTCACACTATTAATGCTTAATAATGATAACGAACAACCTCTGGATAGTAACTAGACCTCTTAGAGGTATTGAAGAATTTTAGGGCAAAAATTAATGTCTTCAATTCTCTTTGTTCTTATATTGTTTAGTTTTTGATGATGGATTCGTGTTCTCCATGACTTCCGAAACATTTTGAAATAGGCTTGTTAATTTCTGGAAAAAAAAGTTAAACTAAGTTGACTTGAGGTTGGTCGGAGAAGACGACTGGAGTCTTCTCCGGCCGGTGACATGGCCTGAACATCATAAACCCTAGCTGACTCAACTGTATAATGTAGTCGTTGATTGGTTTTTATCCTACGTCCCTTATTGCTCCAATGCATTAATGAAAATCATGCCTATCACGTGCCTCTGAATTTCATGAATTTTTGACTTTGAATCATCATGTATGTGTGTGTACATGTTTACTACCATGTGTGTTGCGTCTCATCCATTGGATCAACCTACCTTCTTGGTCATCTTTCCTTGACTTGATCTGATGGCTATTAGAGAGTCAATACATTGACTGAGGTCAACCATGGTACTATAAGCCTCAACGTGCTTGTGGACCTGGACTTTTCCTGCTTTTTGCACACCCCTTGCTAAGCCCAATCCCTTTTTGAACGTGGAAATTGCTCTGGTTGCACCCCCTGACTAGTTTTCTTTTATTTTTAATTTTCATTTGACATAGTTTTCATTTTATTTTCATAGAATCATTTTTAAGCACCTAAAAAACATATTAAAAATCATGCATCTCATTTTCACATTTAAATAATTTTACATATTTTTTATTTCTTATTTTTCTTATTTTTCATAATATTTTCACAATTTTTTTTTATTTTCTTTCCATTTGGTTCCTAGTTTGATACCTCAACTTCAAATATTTATTTTGCACAATCCATTAAAAAAAATTCAATCATTATTTTTGTATGCATTCATTTATATATTAAAACTCGTAAAAACATTTTTTACATATTTTTTCAATAATTATTAATTGCATTTTGGTCCCTTCCTTTTGCATTTTTACAATTTGATCCTTATGCAACTTTAACCAATTGATTGAACTAGTCTCCTTTTGATTTTTTGTGTAAGATTTTGGTGAGTGAGAAGCCTCTGACTTAGGTCACTTTAGATGTAATTTGACAATATTTTAAGTGTTGTTTGATATGTGGTTGATTTCTTGTGATTGAAGTTACCTTTCATGAACTTTTCTCATCACTTCCCTAACCCTAATTATTTGAAGGCATTTATGTAATCATTTGAGGTCACTTGCAATGGTTTGATTGATTTGTTTAGATGATTATAGGTCTTTTTTTATCATTTACAGGTGCATTTTACTTGTGTTTACATTTTAGTTTGTATGATGCATCATGTGTTCATATTTGACTTAATTCTCTCATGTCTTCATTTCTTATGCTTCTCTTGTTACTTGTGTGCATTTAGCATGTTCATCTTGGCGTCTCATTTGCATTTAATTACAAGTATGCTACTGACTCTACACATAAGCATTCATATTTGTATTTCATATTTCATAATTTGTCATTCATCTCAAGTATGAAACATCATTACCTTAGGTGATTTTCTTTTACATGTTTGGTGACTTGTTTGAACTTGTTTGCTATGTGAACTTAATATGCTTGTATGTGAATCTTTAACATGTCATCCCTATCATGTGATACTTAACTTTATCATCTTATAATCATCTTTCCATATTTGAATTTCATCTTGACTTATGTTTCTTTCCACATGATACACGCTTACTTCTTCTTACTTTTTCTTCATGTTAATCCTTTTATCACTTGAATGCTTCTTCCCGTGCATTTTATGCCCATTCATAAGAATTATAGGAACTTCATTAAGGATGTATTCTACTGACTTTTACCTTTCCTGAAGAATTAATACATGTTCATCTTGCATAATCATTCATTCTTCCTACACTTACTACACTTGGAACTTCCTTGGATTTAAGTCATAGTTTGAGCTTAGTTGGCTTGTGATTAGTTTCTTAGACTTAGGGAGTTATCTTAGGAATAGGATACTGACTTTAGAACTCATGTGACCCTTAGGAACCTTCATCCTTAGACTTAGGATTTAGTTGAGCCCTAGTTTCAATTTATAGGATGTGTGTTGCTTAGTTGCTTTTCTTATTGATGATTTCATATGCAATTTTCACTAACCTTGTATGCAGGGGCTATGGTAAGTCATTGAGTATGTGGATTCTCATCCATACTCATACTTCTTCTCCCTTCTCTTTTAAAAGCTTTCTCATATTTGATTGTGAAAAGCACTTAATTCTTCTTTGACATCTAACATCTCTTTTCATCCTTTTGAGTTCTTATTTCATCTTTAATCTTTGAGGTGAGTTAGAACTTGTTCTTCCCATCTCTTATTCTAGGGTTAGAGTTCTTCAAACCTTGTAACATCCCATTTCTACCAGGATATTATATAAAAAATCAGAGTATTAAATATCAACTAACAAGTGCATAAACAGGATGCTACATTTTTCAAATTATAAAAACTTCATTTAATTTCAATAAAATTGATACATAACACTTTCGGTTCGTAAGAAACTAAACAACAACTTTTATTCATTTAAGAAACCAAATTCAACTTTTACAACTACACATCAGATTTCCAAATTATTCAACTAAACATAATGTAACATGTTATTCAACTTAAAACAACCTAGTAACAACATATTTAAACTAAAACAACTTGAAAACAACACAAAACAACTAAGCATCCATTCCCCGAGTGTTACGTATCAGAATACCGACACCGACTCGAACTAATGAAGATAACCATTTTCCTGCAAGCTACCTGCACGTTACTAACATAGGGGTAACATTCAAATAGATGGGGTGAGATATCAATAATTATAAACGATATATGATAAATAATACACAGATAAATGTTTATACAAGTATCACCACATCACTCTCACAACAAAAACTTAAACAACTTATCACAAAATAAACAGCTTATCAACTTGAGAAACATATACAACGTAATCGACATAAATAGCACATCTCAGATACGATTCGACTATGCAAATTCATGTGGTACCATTCGGAGTAAAACTGCCAACTTAAAATTATTGCCTAGTTATCGAGGCATCCAAGGCATAAACCTTCAACTTTCAACTTAGTGCCAATCCAGACTAACATGGTGTGATCAACGACTCCGACATAAAAATGAAAATGATCTACATAGCATACACAACTTTACAACATACAACATCAAACAGTACAACCAGCTTATACAACTTGAACAACTTAAATCAATGTTGGCTATTAAGCCTCCAACTTGAACAACATTAAAACTTCGAGAACACAAAACAACTTAAACAACTTGAGTAACTTAAACGACATCAACAAGCAACACAAAAAACTTATATGATGTGAACAACATAAATTCAACATAGGCTTGTAAGGCCTCCCACATAATCAACTTAGAACGTTCCATAAATCGGAACGACTTATCAACTCAACCAGTACCCACAACTTGACTTTACAATATCTTTTCAACAAAACAACGCAACAAAAATAAACTATTAAACTACCCAACTTACCCCGATGATTTTCGTTAAACTTCGGGCAACTAAGTTTTTCGCCTAATTCAGCTAAACCGACTAAACCGACTCTGCTTTTAATATCCTGCGATTATTACAACTTCCTCTGAAAATTCTGTCAAAAGCTAGTAATTTTTCATAAATTCTTCTGTCATAAAAACAACACAGTTTATGGCAATATTTAGGTTTCTGTCAATTTCTAAAATATTACTTTTTCTGTCAAAAAGTTCAGTACAGATTGATATCTACGTTTTGTTCCTCACAACTGATATTTTACTCCTACTGATTATTGCTACTGAATTCTACAATTTTAATACAACTTATGGTTTTAGCATATTATAATTCATGAAATTATATTTGATAATACTTAAATTGGTGAAACATGGTTTAGGGGATTAATTAAGAAAACAATTGCATTAAGTATAAGTTAATTACTAAAGTGCTACAGTGAAAAACAACTAAAATAATTCTTCCCCCACAAACAGGGTGGCGCTTCCTAATACTTCATGTGGCTTGCGCCACCTTCCCATGAGGAAAGCAAGTGTCTTGCGACACTTTGATCATGCCAGCCACACCATTTTTTTGTGGCACCCGCCACTTGGGCCATGGCTTATGCCATGTTCCCTTAGGGAGAAAGTGGCTCCCGCCGAACATTCCACTACCGGTCTCTGTTATCGTCCACAAACCAACATTTTTTTCAGGATTTCGCGCAACATAGTAAAATCAAAAAAATCAACACAACCTGAATAAATTATATCAACATCATCGAAATAACAAGTTACGATTTTCATACACGGCATTAACATCAATAAAACACAGCATATATATCCACTTAACCTAGTATCATTTATCAAACCCGGTTATAAGATCGAACCCCACCCTTACCTTGGATTAACGATTGCTCTAATAATTTTTCGGTTAGTCTACAAAGTTCTCCGATCGAATTTCCAACCCTTTGCCTCTATGACTCTTTTCCTCTCCTCTTTCAACCAAGGAGATTAGAAATATGAACATGTTGCCATTTAGTTCCTATCTTGACCAAAATTCATCCTCCATCATCATCAATCCCGTAACTACTATTTGACCAATTTCCAGCATGAACTTCCAAACTTCAAATGCATTTTTCTCCTTCAATACCGAAATTATTGACATGAAATCATATATCAAATTGAAGGGAATTTCATAAGCTTTCTAGAAATTTAAGAATCGCTTTAATAGTAATTACGAGTAAAAAATTATCACATGTTTAGTGGTGGTTGTACCGTAAGTGCGAAAATAGAGATATGATCATGAGTTCTTCTTTCTCCTTCTTTGCTCCCAAGCTATTTTCTCTCCTCTAAAACCCTTATTCTTTTCTAAGACTTTTTCCTCTGTAACTTCCATGTCCTATTCTCTTTCTACCAATTAACCTAATTTTCTTATCATATAATTCTATTATATTGGACCTAAGTCATACATCCTTTTAATTGTTAATTCTGACGCAATCCAAGCCCATTAACCAACATGTTTCAATAATCGATAATATCACTTCTAATATTATTTCCTCGACTTTCCGACTAATAATCCGACTTAACGGATTAATTCTTCGCAACATAAAATCAACCGAATAATAATTTGCGACTAACTACTCACTCCCGACTTAATAGATTAACTTTTGATTATCAACAAATGGTCCAAACATTCCAATTAACATATCCACCAATAAACGGAAAATACTTCATATTGTCTTCTACAACTTATATCGACTTAAATAATTAAATTCGACTTAAACCAACTTATAATCATCAACTTAATATTTCGATAAATTCGACCATCAACGCAAATCGACACAATTTCACACAAAGTAACAAAATCGACAAAATACTCAAATCAACTCGAATTACCTTGGCATACCACAATTATATTTAATTAAATAATTGATTAAATAAACGAGCGTTACAACTCTCCCCCACTTAGAATATTTCCGTCCTCGAAAATTTATCTGATTCAACTACTCCAACTAATTACTTCATCTGACTAATCAACTCTCATTTCCAAAGGCAACCCACGTATACAACAAATAATAATTCACAACTTTAATGGTAACAACAACACAAACAACCTTTAAGCAATCCACTTGGCAACTATCAACTCAATACAACGAGTAACCAACTTAAGAATTTAGAACACGTCAACACAAGAACATACAACTTAAATCACAATGTTAATACAACCAAGCTACCAACATCGTTGTCATTCACATACGAACGACTGCACTACAACACGCGTTCGATGCGCACTCTGATTACTTTCAAATTACCAAGTCTACCGAATTTAACTTTAACTTACAATCACCAAAATCGACATATCAACAAAGCCTCCGACTTAACTCCTCGAAAATTTCATTCCAACGGGTATCCTAACTCTTGTAGTTACAGAATAGTTCCAACTTAGATCCATAAGATAACGCCTATGAACGTTCAACACAATTACAACTGTGACTACTTCCAAATCTTGGATAAGATATACTTATACTTCTCAATTATCCTCAACACAACTATAACACGTCCTTCGAGAATCATCTTAAACATGAAACATCATTACAACAACACATGGTACATGGGTCCAATGAATTCCCACAAGATAACTCATATTCTTCGCTTCTAACCAATTCAACATACCGATTCCTCGATTCGTACTCATACAAACACAACCCTTCATAAATTCTTATTCAAATCAACATAATCACACAACTCTTCTTGTTCCAATCAAAACCATGCTTTAATAAACCAACTTATAATTTCACTTCTTCTAATACTTGCAACTCAACTCGATCCGATATTCTTGCCAAATCAAGGTTTTATAGTTCCATCTACTTTCCTCTCGAATCATCTCAAGAAAATTTCAAGTCTCATGTTACTTAGTTCATCACCAAACAACATTCTAATTATCCAGAATTCAACTGTGAATTTCCTTATGACTATTTAATCCAAATGCAACTTCATACTATCATTCTTAAATCCAACTAATACTCTCATATAATAACCTGCATCGACAAAACAAACAATACTCAAGCACTCAGCTTGACTTCAACCAATTCAATGTACATACTATACTAGTTGGCATGACACATCTATCCATCAATATGATTTAGTCTACTATCAACAATTGATTAAGGGTGATCAGTTCCTCAATTTGTCAATAGACATTTGGAAACCATAATAGTGGCATAAATCATCATTACCCAACACCATAGCGTACTTCAACTTGTGCCCAAAGTCCGTAAGCATAATGCTCCGACAACCCTTTCAGGCTCACCAACGTCTTCTTAGTCTCCTTAAATTCCGAATTCGTCAATTATATCAATACATCCAAAATACGATACACAATATCTAATAAACGCTCTTAGTACAACACAACTTTAAATATCATTCTAACATCGGAGTCGCCATAACATCAACATAATCCGATTCGGTTTGCTTCCAATTACAACTTTCATCCAAGTTAAAAAAAATTCCTAACAACACTTATCAAACATCTGTTTTCCTCTCAACATTACCATTATCTAACATTGGCACTTAACCGTTCTCATTCGACATAATTCACACCTCTATACCTTCTCCGATACCAACATTTTATTCTTTAATATCATTTTCATTTTTTCAAATTTTCAGCAACAATCGCTCAACTTCAAACACAATTATCTCTTCCAATAAAGACCTCCAAATCACAAAATTAAATTCCAAAATGAAGATAATTTCGTGCAGATTCCAGAACTTCAAGAATCACTTGAATTCCACTCACGAGTAAAAAATTATCCTCCTTACAATGGGACTGGTCAACAATTCTCGTATGCAGAATTTTCCAAAAATCAGCAACAGGCCCAACTATTAAAATACACTTATCTCACTCTTTACAAACCTCCTGAAGGCAAATCTTATATGAAAACTGTAGGGAATTTCGTAAGCTTTCCAACGAGTCTAGAATCGCTTCAATCCTAATCACGGGTAAAAGGTTATGCCTTTTTCACTAACAGCTGCTCCCAGATTGTAAAAACCAGAATTTTGAGATTGATGAATATAAGTTTCACCTCTCTCCCTCTTACTTCCAAGATCTACCAAACATCTTCGCCCTTCATCCAAGTACGAAAATTACTAGTCCTTAATCCAACTATACTCAAGGGGTAACAATCTACCGACTTGGTCCATCAACTTATTGTTTCCATTGGAAGAATTCCCTAATCTCAATCATTTCACCTTCCATATTCTATGCGCATCTCAAACTCGACCGATACGAATTCAAGAGTCCATACTCCCACCGGTATGCAACAAAATCACTTCAACAACCTTGCACTCTCACAATCAACATCAAATTTGAACCAACTTCGACATTCCAACAACAGTCCGGGAGTAAGCCTCTCCCCCACTTAATTCCAAAACAAAACCTGCAGACAACAACTTGATACCAACAAACAGTACCGACAGTGTTTCACACACATGTCACGCACTAAGGAATAAACGACATTAGACAACACTGGCCGGATTGACCGACCTACTCTGATACCATTAATATAATACCCCATTTCTACCCGGCGAATATATAGAAAATCAGAGTATTAAAAATCAATTAACAAGTGCATAAACAGGATGCTACATTTTTCAACTTATAAAAACTTCATTTAATTTCAAGAAAATTGATACATAACACATTTGGTTCGTAAGAAACTAAACAACAACATTTATTCATTTAAGAAACAAAATTCAACTTTTACAACTACACAACAGATTTCCAAATTATTCAACTAAACATGATGTAACATGTTATTCAACTTAAAACAACCTAGTAACGACATATTTAAACTAAAACAACACAAAACAACTAAGCATCCATTCCCTGAGTGTTACGTATCAGAGCACCGACACCGACTCGAACTAACGGAAGATAATCATCTTCCTGCAAGCTACCTGCACGTTACCAACATAGGGGTAACATTCAAACAAAAGGGGTGAGATATCGATAATTATAAACGATATATGATAAACAATACACAGATAAATATTTATACAAGTATCACCCCCATCACTCTCACAATAACAACTTGAACAACTTATCACAACATATACAACGTAATCGACATAAATAGCACATCTCAGATACGACTCGACTATGCAAATTCATGTGGTACCATTCGGAGTAAAACTCCCAACTTAAAATTATTGCCAGGTTATCGAGGCAATCAAGGCATAAGCCTTCAACTTTCAACTTAGTGCCAATCCAGGCCAATATGGTGTGCGCAACGGCTCCGACATAAAAATGCAAATGATCTACATAGCATGCACGACTTTACAACATAACAATATACAACATCAAAAAGCACAACCAGCTTATACAACATGAACAACTTAAATCAACGGTTGCTATTAAGCCTCCAACTTGAACAACATCAAAACTTTGACAACACAGAATAACATAAACAGCTTGAGCAACTTAAACGACATCAACCAGCAACACAAACAACTTATACGACGTGAACAACATAAATTCAACATTGGCTTGTAAGGCCTCCCACATAATCAACTTAGAACGTTTCGTAAACCGGAAAGACTTACCAACTCAATTAGTACCCGCAACTTGACTTTACAACATCTTTTCAACGAAACAACGCAACAAAAATCAACTATTAAACTACCCGACTTATCCTGACGATTTTCATTAAATTCCTGGGAACTAAGTTTTTCGCCTAATTCGGCTAAATCGACTAAAACGACTTTGCTTTTAACATCCTGCGATTATTACAATTTCCTCTGAAAATTCTGTCAAAAGCTAGTAATTTTTGATAAATTCTTCTGTCATTAAAACAAAACAGTTTAAGGCAATATTTTTGTCTTTGTCAATTTCTAAAATATTACTTTTTCTGTCAAAAAGTTCAGTACATACTGATATCTACATTTTGTTCCTCGCAACTGATATTTTACTCCTACTGATCTTTGCTACTGAATTCTACCATTTTAATACAACTTGTGGTTTTAGCATATTATATTTCATGAAATTATATTTGATAATACTTAAATTGGTGAAACATGATTTAGTGGATTAATTAAGAAAACAATTGCATTAAGTATAAGTTAATTACTAAAGTGTTACAGTGAAACAAAACTAAAATAATCCTTCCCCTACAAATAGGGTGGCTTGCGCCACCATTCCTAATACTTCATGTGGCTTGCACCACTTTGATCATGCCAGCCACACCATTTTTTTGTGGCATCCGCCACTTAGGCCATGGCTTACGCCATGTGCCCTTAGGGAGCAAGTGGCTCCTGCCGGACCTTCCACTATCGGGTTCTGTTATTGTCCACAAACTAACTTTTTTTTAGGATTTCACGTAATATAGTAAAATCATCAAAATCAACACAACCAGAATAAATTATATCAACATATAATCAACAATTATAAACAACTTACAATCAATAATCGAACAACAATTTCACACAAAACAATCATCGAAAAAACAAGTTCTTTATTTTCATACATGGCATCAACATCAATAAAACACAATATATATATATCCACCCAAACCTAGTACCATTTATCAAACTCAGTTATAAAGATCGAACCCCACCCTTACCTTGGATTAACGGTTGCTCTAATAATTTTCCAGTTAGTCTCCAAAGTTCTCCGATCGAATTTCCAACCTTTTGCCTCTATGACTCTTTTCCTCTCCTTTTTCATCAATGGAGATTAGAAATACGAACATGCTGCCATTGAATTCCTATCTTGACCAAAATTCAGCCTCCATCATCATCAATCCCGTAACTACTATTTGACCAATTTCTAGCATGAACTTTCAAACTTCAAATGCATTTTTCTCCTTCAATACCGAATTATTGACATGAAATCATATATGAAATTGAAGGGAATTTCATAAGCTTTCCAGAAATTCAAGAATCACTTTAATCGGAATTACGAGTAAAAAGTTATCACCTGTTTAGTGGAGGTTGTACCGTAAGTGCGAAAATAGAGATATGATCATGAGTTCTTCGTTCTCCTTCTTTTCTCTAAAGTTATTTTCTCACCTCTAAAACCCTTATTCTTTTCTAGTACTTTTTCCTCTTTAACTTCTATGTCTTATTCTCTTGCTACCAATTAATCTAATTTTCTTATCATATAATTCTATTATATTGGACCTAAGTCATACATCCTTTTAATTTCTAATTCTGATGCAATCCAAGCTTATTAACCAACATGCTCCATTAATCGATAATATCACTTGTAATATTATTTCCTTGACTTTCCGACTAATAATCCGACTTAATGACTTAATTCTTCGCGATATAAAATCAACTGAATAATAATTCGCGACTAACTACTCACCCCTGACTTAATAGATTAACTTCCAATTATCAACAAAATGGTCCAAACATTCCAATTAACATATCCAACAATAAACGGAAAATACTCCATATTGTCTTCTACAACTTATATCGACTTAAATAATTAAATTCGACTTAAACCAACTTATAACCATCAACTTAATATTTCGATAAATCCGGCCATCAACACAAATTGACACAATTCCACACAAAGTAACGAAATCGGCAAAATACTCAAATCAACTCGAATTACCTCAGCATACCACAATTATATTTAATTAAATAATTAATTAATTAAATAAATGGGCGTTATAAATCTCACTAACCTTAGGATCTCCATTGAATAATAACTTAGGGTGAGTCTTAGTTTCCCTTAGAGTTTTCCCTTCTCTTCACTTGAGTCTTCTTTCTCTCATCTCAAAACAACTCAAAAATACTTAATAAAGATTGAAGTGACTTCTTGTGTCATAGACTTATTCCATGGGGAATTTGCATCCATCCCATCTTGGGGTAATGTAAACTTGTCTAGCATGACGTACAGGTCTCAACTTGAAGTCATTTTCACAAAGAAAACCTAAAAAACACTTCTTCATCAAAAGGAACAAAACACTTAATAATCAAAAGTAGGATAGTGTGGTGGAGCCTTAATCCTTGGAAATAAGTCTTGGGGATCTTCTCCTTACTTAGGAGTGCTTCTTCTTCATTCCATCTTCGAGTGATGTAAGAAGTAAACACTCCATTGAATGAGACTTCAATACACTCTCCTAATCGTGAAGTTGCATGGGATACCTTTTATTATTGTGTCGGATAGAGATCCGAGGTTTACTTCGAGGTTTTGGGAAGTTTGTAAGAGGCATTGAGTTCGAAGTTGAAGTTTAGTTCAGCTTATCATCCTTAGACTGGTGGACAGACAGGGAGGACGATACAATCTTTGGAGGATTTGTTGAGGGCTTGTGTGCTTGAACAAGGAGGTGCTTGGGATAGTCATTTGTCATTTATTGAGTTTACGTATAATAATATTTATCATTCCAGTATCAGAATGGCACCATTTGAGGCCTTGTATGGTCGAAGATGTAGAACACCTTTGTGTTGGCATGAGTCGGGTGAGAGTGTTGTACTTGGACCTGATATTGTGCAACAGACTACTGAGATGGTGAAGTTAATTCGAGATAAGATGAAGACTTCACAGAGTAGGCAGAAAAGTTACCATGATAAGAGAAAAAGGATCTTGAGTTTCAAGAAGGAGACCATGTGTTTTTTAGGGTTACTCTGGTGACCGGTGTGGGGAGAGCTTTGAAGTCGAGAAAACTTACTCCTAATTTTATTGGGTCGTATCAGATTTCGACAAGAGTTGGACTTGTTACTTATAGAGTGAGGTTGCCACCGAGATTGTCCAATTTGCATGATTCATTTCACATGTCACAGCTTCGGAAGTATGTTCCGAATCCGTTACATGTAATACCGATGTATGAAGTTGAGGTAAGAGATAATCTTACGGTTGAAGCATTACCAAAACGAATCGATGATCGGGAGGTAAAGCAGTTGAGAGGCAAGGAGATTGTTCTTGTGCGAGTAGTTTAGGGAGGATATGCCAGTGGGCATATGACTTGGGAATTGGAAAGCGTGATGTGAGAGTCGTATCCGAATCTCTTTGCTTTAGGTAAGTTTTCGAGGACGAAAACCTTCTAAGTGGGGGAGAGTTGTAACGCCCCGATTTTATTTAATTATTTTATTCAAAATGTTGTGTTGTGGTGTGTGAAGAATAATATATATTATCGAATATAATTGTGAAATTAAATTATATTTTGGTGGATAATTGTATAATTAGTTGATAAATAAAATAAATGGAATAAATAAGAGATAATGACAAGGTGGTCAATTGGTAAGAGTAGTAAGGGTAAAAGGGGAAGATCATAAGTTGGGTCTTAGGGGTTATGTTGGAAATAAGGAAAAGGGGAAAATATAATCGTATTTGGGGAAAGAACAAGAACGATCGTGAAAGGTGTGAAGAGGAGAAGAAGGGGAAAGAGCTTAGTCGAGAAGAAGAGTTCGCGAAAGAGAAGAATTCCTCAACGAAACCTAAGGTAAGGGTGGGATTCTTCCATATTAAGGGTTTTATAATGGGAATTGGGTAGGTTGAGGATTAGGGATTGAGGTTGTGATGAATGGAGGAGGAATTGGTTGGCATTATGTGTTGTTAATTGTTATTAGTGATAATTTTATGTATTAGATGATAAAATTGATGAATACTGGGAATTCTGGAAGTGATTGGTGATGTGTGTGAGAGAATTTTTGTAGCAAGTTTGAGTGCTGAGAATAGAGTTACGATTCGTGAAATCGCAGAGCTCGCTTAGCGAGAAGAGTCAGGGAGTTTGGCGCTTAGCGAGCTATGCCCCTCGCTTAGCGAGCCCTGGAGCATGAAAATTAATTTTTAAATTCCAAAAAAATTACTGAAAAATTATTTGATGCTTAGTAATGTCTAAGAACTTATGGGGTTTAGTAAGAGGTAGTCAAAGATGATCTATACACTCAATTGTAGGGACAATTAGTGTGATTTGAATTTAAACATGATTGATATGTTTGTCATGGTTATTGTTGTTGTGATGTTTTGCTTCATATGCTTACTAATGATATATGAGTATATGATATGATGTGATATATGTTGTGTTGTGTTGTTGTGATATGAGTCGAATTATATGATTATATGTCATGTAATGCATGATAATCGTGATGATGATAATTAGTAGTATATTGATTGATGATGCGATATGTAGTTTTTGTTGATGTATGATGTAGTTGTTGTGAGTATGCATGTATGTCATTGATGTTGCATGACATGTTGAATAATTTGTTTAACATACCATGGTGGGTATGTCGTTATGGTAATGTTGGTGCGGTCATGAAATAGGGATCGTACGTGGTCATGAAATAGGGGTCGGGGTGTGATCATGAAATCGGGATCATACTGGACCATGAAAGAGGGTTTGAAAGTTCCGACGGGAATTGGATCTTTAAATAGAGATCAGATTATGGTACCGCATGCATAGAGTCAAGTTGAGTCTCTTTGCATAATTTTTATGTCGTTGTATATAATGTTGTGGTTTATGAGTCATTGTTGTATGTAATGTTGTTGAATAGTCATTGTGAGAAGCGATGTAATTTTAGGATACTTAATTAATTCTTATTATATTATCTTTATGATGTAAGTATCTCACCCCTTATGTTTGAATGTTACCCTCATGTTGGTAACATGCAGGTGAGCAGGATAAGTCGAGTGGTGGTCAGTGAAGTCGGCGTACTTCTTGTCCTTAGGGTGTCGGCTCTGATACGTCGCTTTGGGAGTTGGGTCAACGTTGCTGTCATTTATTATTTCTTTTGAAAAACAATTTTGTAATTGAATTTAGTTTATGTTAGTTTAAAAATTATTTCCGCTGCATGTTGAACAAATGTTTTTGAAAACATATTAGTGAGCCGTTTATGAAGTTGATTGTGACACTCAAATAAAAGTTGAAAATTTTACTCTGATTTTATTAATATTTTTGTGGGGTGATTTGGGTGTTACAACATCCATAATCACCCTCAGTGACGGAATCTCAACTTCAACTGGTAGGAAAGCTTCCATACCATAAACAAGTGAGAAAGGTGTTGCCCCAGTAGATATCCTAATTGATGTTTTGTACCCATGCAAAGCGAACAGTAACATCTCATGCCAATCTTTGTATATCACCACCATTTTTTGTACAATCTTCTTTATGTTTTTATTGGCTTCCTCAACGGTGCCATTCATATTTGGACGGTAAGGAGAAGAATTATGATGTTGAATTTTGAAGTCCCGACATAATTCCGCCATCATCTTGTTATTGAGATTAGAACCATTGTCAGTAATGTTTCTCACGGGAACTCCATATCTGCAAATGGTATCTTTCTTCAGAAACATGGCGACCACATACTTGGTGACGTTGGAATAAGACGCTGCTTCAACCCATTTGGTAAAGTAGTCAGTAGCAACCAAGATGAAATGATGGTCGTTAGAAGTAGTAGGTTCAATCTTCCCGATCATGTCAATGCCCCACATGGAAAAGGGCCAAGGAGAAGACATGACGCTCAACAGGCTGGGAGGTACATGCACTTTATCTGCATAAATCTGGCACTTGTGGCACTTACAGGTGTATAAGCAACAATCTGAATCCATTGCCATCCAGTAATACCCTGATTTTAACAACTTCTTTGCCATTGCATGTCCTCCTGCATGGGTACCAAAATATCCTTCATGCACTTCCTGCATTAGCATGTTTACTTCCTACTTGTCCACACATCTAAGCAAAACCATGTCAAAGTTTCTCTTGTACAACACGCCATCAGAATTCAAGAAGAAACTAGAAGAAAGTTGTTTCAAATTTTTCTTGTCATTAGAAGATGCCCCAACTGGGTATTCGTGACTCTTCAAGAAACACTTGATATCGTAATACCACGGCTTGTCATCAGACACTGCATCAACAACAAATACATATGCAGGAATGCCAAGTCTAGATATGTCAATCTTGGGAACATAATTCCACTGCAACACTTTGATCATTGAAGACAACATAGCCAGCACATCGGCAAACTGATTTTCCTCACGTGGTATGTAATGCAGCTTTTGTTGTAAAAAGAACGTCGACAGTCTTCTCGCATAATCCTAGTATGGAATTAAGTGAGGTTGATGAGTATACCAATTGTTGGTAATCAGGTTAATCACGAGAGCTGTATCTCCAAATAAGTCAAGGGTGTTAATCCTCAGATTAATAGCCTCCTCTCTTCCCATGATACAAGCCTCGTACTCCGCTTCATTGTTGGTGCAACCAAAAGTCAATTTGGAAGCGAAGGTAAAGTGAACACCTTCAGGAGTAATAAGAACAGCACCAACTCCACGGAACTCATATTGACAGCCCCATAAAACATCATACTCCATTTGGATTCAGGGTCTGGCCCCTCCTCCATGAGTGGTTCCTCGCAGTCTTTGACTTTGAGTACATGATGTCCTCATCAGGGAAGTCAAAACGCATGGGTCAATAATCATCCAAAGGATATTGTGCAAGATAGTCTGGAAGAATACTTCCTTTGATGGCCTTCTGGGAAGTGTATTGAATGTCATATTCATTCAGCACCATCTGCCAACGGGTAACCCTTCTGGTTAACGCTAGTTTCTCAAATATGTACTTGACAGGATCCATCTTTGAAATCAGCATAGTTGTGTGTGTGAGCATGTATTGTCTCAATCGTTTAGCATCCCATGCAAGTTCACATCATGTCTTCTCAAGCATTGAGTACCTCGATTCACAATCATTAAATTTCTTGCTCATGTAGTAGATGGTGTGCTCGTTTCTACCAGACTCGTCGTTCTGACCGAGAACATAACCCATAGACCCTTCAAGTACTGTCAGATACATGATGAGTGGCCTCCCTAGAACTGGAGGCATTAGAATAGGAGGTTCTTGTAAATATTATTTTATCTTTTCGAAAGCTCTTTGGAAATCTTCATTCCACCTGACCGCTTATTCTTTTCTTAGCAATTTAAATATTGGTTCACAGGTGGCTGTGAGGTGAGATATGAACTGTGCAATGTAGTTCAATCTACCCAGGAAACCACGATCTTCTTTTCCAGTCTTTGGTGCAGACGTGTCTTGTGTCACTTTTACTTTAGCAGGATCAACCTCTATTCCTCTTTCACTCACTATGAAACCCAGTAATTTACCAAACCGCGCTCCAAAAGTGCACTTGTTTGGATTTAATCTCAGATGAAACTTTCTAGTTTTTCAAACAACTTCTTGAGATTAACCAGATGTTTTTCTTCAGTTCTTGACTTGTAAATCATATCATCCACATAGCATTCAATCTCCTTGTGAATTATATCATGGAATAATGTTACCATAGCTCGTTGATACGTTGCCCCTGCGTTCTTTAACCCAAAAGGCATCACTTTGTAACACAATGTCTCCCATGGGGTAATGAACTTTGTCTTCTCCATGTCCTCCGGTGCCATCTTGATCTGATTATACTTGGAGAATCCATCCATGAAGGAGAATATTGAGAATTGAGTGGTGTTATCAACCAATACATCAATGTGAGGTAATGGAAATTCATCTTTTGGACTTGCTCGATTAAGATCCCGGTAATCAATGCACATGCGGACCTTGTCGTCCTTCTTTGGTACAGGCACAATGTTAGCTACCCAAGGTGGATAACTAGTTACGGCAAGGAATCCAGCATCCCACTACTTCTGAACTTCCTCTTTAATCTTCATAGCCATGTCAGGACGAGTTCGACGAAGCTTCTGCTTAACTGGCGGACATTCTTCTCATAATGGTAGCTTATGCACAACAATGTCAGTATCTAAACTTGGAATATCTTGATATGACCAAGCAAATATATCTACGTATTCACGAAGCATACCAATCAATTCCTCCTTCATACCGGCCTACAGACTGGCCCTAATCATTATCTCTTTCTTTGTGTCCTCGGACCCGATATTGATTACTTCAATTTCCTCCTGATGAGGCTGAATAACCCTTTCCGCTTGTCTCAATAACCTGGCTAATTCTTCAGGGAGTTCACAATATTCCTCAACCCCTTCATCGCCTTGATATATAGGATTATCAAAATCATACTTGGCCATAGCAGAACTGTTATCAATGAAATCCGGGTGATTGAGTCTGCACGAGTGATGTGCTTATTTTAGAGTTCATTTTTAAAGAAGAATACAAAATAAAACATTGCCATTTTATTGTTTTTATGAAAATTTTAAAATGAAAGAAAGAGAACACACTTTTGAATGAAAAAACATCCTTTATTGATGATAAAAATAAATTACAAATAATGTAAAGGGTGGCCCTACAAATGGATCCATACACCATGGGCATAGTGTAGGATTTGACATGGAATGAAATGAGAAAACATAGAAAATTACTCTATTTGAAGAGTAACTTGGATGATCTCTTTTGTAGACCAATTCTTTAGCTCCTCTCCAGGAATACGTGGACGAACCAGTTTTCCAGGTCACAGTCACTATAAGCATCTTCCCCCATTGCAACACACATCTGATTGGGATCAATAACACCTCCACTGGAGAAACTTAACAACCCTTTTCTTTTTGGAATAGCTGCTTGGCTTGGTTGGTATCTAATTCCAAACATATCCTCCTTTCTATCCATCTTTATAACCTTACCCCAACCTTGGGCATTTCCTGATTGAACCACTTCCAAAGCGTGTCTATAAGAAACTATGGAGGTGCCCACCTGCTCATTACTTTGAACCCCAGAACTAGGAGAGACTTCACTGACACTAACAGCTTCAAAAGCCTAGCACGTCATTTCATGAATCTCTCCGTCCATTTCTACATACTTAAATGTTGAAAGATGGATCACAAAGATATCTTCTTCACCACAAACAGTTAGTACTTTCCCATCAACCACATACTTTAGTTTCTGGTGTAGGGTGGACGTAATTGCGCCTGCAGCATGAATCCAAGGCCTGCCCAGAAGGAAACTATATGCAGGTTGGATATCCATCACATAAAAGATGCATTTGAAAATTTAAAGACCAATTTTCACAGGAAATTCAACTTCTCCAAACACCGACCTCTTTGATCCGTCAAAAGCTTGCACCACTAAATCACTAGGTCTCAAAATAATTCCATCAGCGTCCAGCTTCATTAAGGCTTTGTTTGGCAGCACATTCAAAGATAATCTATGTCGCTCCCACCAAATGACACCTGGTCAAGAGGGGTACAGACGCGAACGGTCAGCGAGAGAGAGAACATGAAGATGAACTGAAAAGAGTCGCCAGCTAGGCATTTTTATCCCGAAGGAAAGGTAATGCCGCATAAACCTAAGAAAAGATGGATAAGACGATCGCGAACCAGAGAAACTGAGAAAGGGGGTTGGTTACAACCTGGGAAGGTATTAGCACCCAGATTGTCTGTCGTACTCGACGGGATCCACGCTTGAAAGATTTGTGTTTAAAGGGGTAGTGTCAATGTTATTCTGTGTGCAAAAGCTGGAAAAGAATACAAGTGTCAGTGCAAAAGAAGTGTGAAGTGAAGAAAAGGGGTGTCAGTGTACAAAAAAAAAGTGCAATGCTCAAGACAATGAAGCTTAAAGAATAATGCTGGAAGAGGGGGAATATACAGAGACTTTTGTTCGATAACAGTTAAGTTATGCCTACGTATCCTCTCGTGCAATGAGGAAGTCAGAACACCGTAGTTCGACTCAAAGAGACTGAAAGATAAATTGACTTGTGAACTTCTTACTTGTCTATGCTCAAGTGTATGACCTATCTGGCTCAGGTGCTAACTGTCTTGCATTAGATGGAAGAAGCAAGTTCTCGATTATGAGTGAATGAGATGAGAAAAGAATCCTGGAGGAGACGATTATTGTTTGTTTTTGTGTTTTCAATCTTTTATTGCTTTTTGGAGTTTGTCATAAGAAAATTAGCTTAAGCCTAAACCAAGGATTAGTAAACTCAACACATCCTCCCTCTGATTAGGGGTAATGAGAAAACCTTAAGTATGAAGTAAACACCTCACACTTAATCACCATGATGTAGGATTAAGATCATTAACCTACTTTCCATTATTTAGATGTTTTTGGTGTTTTTGTTTAGTTTTAGGTAATGAGTTTAAGCCATAATAAGAGATTTTATGGACCCATTACACCATCCTAATAGAAGGATAATAGATGAGAACATTTAAGCTGAGGAAGGCTCCACAACTTAATCCATGATTAGGGATTAACCTCATAACAAAACAAACCTTTATTAGAGTGGATTTTAGTTAATGGTAAAATTAATAAGTGAATTTTATGATTTGTAAGACAACTTGAGGGGGACTTGTCCATTAACACTAGGGTTAGTCCTTCTTAACCAATTAAGGAAGAATTAGAACCCTAATGCAAGGACCAAGTTACAAGCTTGATGTCTTAGTGATTATTAGGTGGATTGATTAAGAGATTTAAACACATCAAGGGTTTAACACTTAGGATTAAAGTTATACACTCCATCCTAAGAGAAGGATGCAGGCATAACTTTAATCACAAAGCCTTAAAACCTTTAAGGTTTAGTCCATGATTATGAGATGAGAGGAGAGACACAAAAGATGACACAAAGGTAAAAATAATGGGGAGACTAATCAAAATCCTAATTGTTATCATGCTTGGGTGTTCCTAAGGTTTATGAGGCTTGCAAGAGATCTTCAAGAAGAGCCACCAAGGAAGAAGCAGATGAAAGGAGGAGAAGCTGAAGAAACAAG
The DNA here is from genome assembly GCA_963966055.1 of Lathyrus aphaca. Classification (NCBI taxonomy): domain Eukaryota; kingdom Viridiplantae; phylum Streptophyta; class Magnoliopsida; order Fabales; family Fabaceae; genus Lathyrus; species Lathyrus aphaca. The sequence continues at coordinate 209,557,549 of OZ014519.1, forward strand.
TCAACTTACTTCACTTAAGAAGATAAGTTGCTTGAAGAAAGAAAGTGAAGAGGGAACATGAATGATCAAGCTCATTCTAATACAAATGCAAAATGCAGCAATGAATGCATAAGAGAGATGAGAAGAGATTGTGAGAAGTGAAGGCAAATTCACTTCTCAAAGTAACTTACCACCTGAAAAAGTTAGTAAAAGGAAATGAAATGAAATGAAAATGAAATGAATGCAAGGATGCAAACCAAAACCAGAAGCATTTTTATGATGTAAATGATGTTAAGAGATGATGCAAATGTATGTCAAGAGATGTAAATGATCATACAAAGGATGAGAGTGCAAATGAAGCATGAAAGTTCATGAATGCACATGAAATGAAATGAATGCATAACATGGCAAATGGATGATGCAATGATCAAACATGATTCTAATGTGTCCTATGATGTCTTATATGTCATGTGTATGCAAGAAATGTCATGGAAAGTTCATGAATGCAAGCATATGCAAGAGGTATGCAAATGAAGATGAGAAATTAGGGTTTTCATGCAACATAAGATGCAAAACTTAAAAACAGAAGCAAATGACAAGATAAAAAATTGAAAATACAATCAAAATAACACTAACCCCATATGATTTCATACCCCAAAGGAGAAGACCTAACTCCTAACCTAATGGAAGTTATGATTTTTCTAAGTTATCTAGGGTTTTAAGGTACCTAAAGGGAAAAAATGCAAATTTATTCAAAAAGGCAGAAGAAATTTATGACAAAATTATGTTAGAAAATACACTTCAAATGAAGATCAATGCAAAAAGAACCATGGTGATACCATTCTTGGTTAGGCAGAAAATAATTCTTGAAGTTAGGGTTCAAAAATGGGATTTTATGAACCCTAAATTCAAAGAAAAAATGTCAAAATGATTCAAAACCAAAAATAAATTTGTGTGAATGGTATAACAATGTCTCTAAATGTTTAAAGATGTAATATGAATTTTTTAGGATTTTTTAGAAACCTAAATGATATTTTAATTAATTAATTTTCATTAATTAATTAAAACAAACAATTAAATGTCTACAAAATGATTTTTTTAATGCAAAAAATAAAAATAAAAATATTTTTGGGTTAAGAAAATTATTTGAAATCAAAATGCAGAAGGAAAATAGTTTTGGCATTTTCTATCTATTTTAAATAAAATGTGCAAAATAAAATAAGAAAAATGAATTAAAAATGAAATAAATGAGAAGTATGCAGAATGGATGGCCTGGATTGAAACTGGGGAAGGATCTGTTGACCATGCGCCACATCTTATGGCTGGAATTCAAACTGAGCTAATCTCACTTAATTAATTAAATAATCCACAATTAAAACTAATGACATAATCCTGGGTGTCCATCACACGCGGGAAAGCCAAATCCAAGGGTCCACGTTCAAACCTAGCCCTAACCCTAATTATCCCATTAATGACTTTCAGGTGGCCGGAGAAGACCTCCGGTCATCTTCTCCGGCCAGACCCTCACCTGAAAGTTGCTAACTTCTTCCCTAGGCACTTTCTGGAGCTCTAAAGCTCCAGATTCACTCCTCTCACTCTCCTAAGATCAAATCCACCCTCAAAAACAATTTCTTTTCACTCAATCTCAAGATTCAAAGCAAAGATAAAAAATGTTGAAACTTTCAGAAGCTTAGCAAATACTCATTTCTCCACCATTTTCAAAAATACAAAGTTCAGTGTACTCAGGGGAACATGTTTAATCATTTAGTAACATAAAATAAAGGTTCTGGAAAAATTAATTTGCATGGCTACCTGAGATGGAGCTTCTTACTTTGGAGCTTTCTGACTGCTTCTTCTGTGCAAGATGACTCCTATGACCTCCCTGAAGAAGCTTTGAAGCTTGGAAGACCTTGAGAGTGGCTGGTTTGTGAGTTTGTACTCCACTGGTCAGAAAATCGTGTTTTGCTTGTGGTGTGTTCTTGGCTGTTTTGGTGGGTGGTTTGTGATCAGTGATTGATTTGGAAATGAATGGTGGTGTTTGTTTGAAGATTGAGAAAGTGTGTTGTGTGTTTCGAAGGAAAATGCAAGAGGTATGATTTTTGTGAGCTTGTGAATGTTGAGGTTTCAGGTTGTGTTCTTGTGTGTTATGGCTTGCTTTAGGTTAGTATAAACAAATGCAATTGGTTCAGAGAGTTGTTGTGGCATAGTGTGATTGGTATGGTGTGAAATGCAAAAAGTCAACATTTCTTGTACTTGAGGTATGGGCAAGTGGCATGCTTGGATTTGGGCATGTCCTAGTTCAGCTGAGATTAAGGATGTCCATGGAATTCACTTAGAGGCAATTCAGCATGTTTGTGAAAGGCTCTTGGTCATTTTGCAATTTCATGAAACTTTGGCCCCTTTGAGATTTCTTCATGGGCAAGGCATGAAAACTTGAGATTCTTTGGGCAATTCTGAGTTTTAGACATTGCATAATGTTTGTATGATGCTTAGAAGTGTGTTTGAAGTCACAAAATAGCTTGGCAAGAGGTTTTGCAAAAATCCCTCTTTGGTGCATTCTTGAAAATTATGTGATTTTTTCCAACTTTGACAAGCCATAACTTGAGTTAAAAAATGAATTAGATCTTGTTCTTGTACTGAAAATGGAATGATCCAATCTACAACTTTCATGACCAATAATTTTTCATTTGAAGCATTTTTGGTTGAGAAAGAGGAGGTTGAAAAACTTTCCCAAAATGGAAAGTTTACATTACAAGTCATTTCCATTTTTGGCAACTTTTGGTTTAGCTCATTTTTCTTCAATTTTGTGAACTTCTTAACACTCCAATGATCAAATAAAGACCATATAACTTCATTTTGATGAAAAAACCACTTTGGTTCCATGTTGGGGGGCCTCAGATGCCCTAATTTTTCTCTGACTTGCCCAAGAAGTTACACAATGATCAGATGACTTCCACAATGAATTTCTTCATAAAACTTGGTATGCGTGATCCTTATAACATATAGAGATCAATAGAAACAAGAATGACTAAAAAAATTGGAGTTATGGCCTCTGAAACCAAAACCCTAATTTCAGGTCATTTGTGTAGTTAAACCCTAGCTCAGCTTCCATGCTTTGCCAGTTCTTGTGATTCTTTGACTTCCTTGATCTTTGAGGGATATAAAATGATGTTTGAACATACATGGACCCTCTTGAGATGATTGGTGGCCTTTGGAATGGCTCAGATGAATCTTAGATTGCTCAGATCACAAACCCTAGATGCAAATGAACTTGAACTAATGCAGTGAAGCAAAGATGCCATATGATATGATATGATTGAACTAATGCAAATATGAAAGATCACAATCCATGGTGTGAACTTAGTGAGGGAAAATTTGGGGTGTTTACAGCTGACCCTATTCAAACTTGAGTTAGCTGTGTAGGATGTAAGCGACGGGCTTAATAGATAAACAAGATAACTTGTGGTTGAATACCAAAGACAGTCCGAAATTTGCACTCACTGGGGAGAAGAAGAAAAGGGATATAGATTGTAAGATGAAAGTATAATATGATTATAAAGTGCGGGCGGTGGAGGACGACCATCGAGCAGAGGACGACTGCTGGGGATAAAGCGGCGACGGGTACGGCCGACATGCTGGGGAAATAAGGAAATCATGATGGGGACGGCCAATAAGCTTCTCTGGGGATTAAAATAAAGGCAATGATGGGGACGACCATCAGGTTTGTAAAGTAAGGGTAAACAACGATGGGGACGACCATCGGGTTAACGAAATAAATGATGAGGGACGGTCATCAAAGTTGAAGGATGATCACCTAGCAGGGAACGACTGCTCTGTTGGGGATAAGGATGAGACGGTCATTCTAGGTGAAGTACGATCACCTGGCAGGGTACGGCTGCCGAAAATATCACGACATAGGACGAATTCCGAATAGAAAAGGTCAACGATGGGGACAGCCATCGGATAAGCATGATGAAGGACGATCATCAAGAGGTGACGGACGATCACCTAGCAGGGTACGGCTACTCTCGGGGTTTATCATGACATAGGACGAATGTCAGATAACAAGATCAACGATGGGGACGACCATCGGATAAACTGATGAAGGACGATCATCAAAAGGTGAAGGACGATCACCTAGCAGGGGACGGCTGCTAAATATCACGACATAGGACGAATGCCGGATAGAAAAGGGTTCCAATAATGGAGACTTCGCTGGGGAAAGGATGAGGTAAGGTCATCAAAAGGTGAAGGACGATCACCTGGCAGGGTACGGCTGCCGAAAGTATCATGACATAGGACGAATGTCAGATAGAAAAGAAGTTTTGCTTTTTATTGGGGAATGGTAAACACGGACGAGCATTTACATCCAAGAAACAAAAGGTATAAGTGTTTGGCACTGTGTATAGATTAAATATGCGGACGAGCATCCTTAAGACCATGATACAGACGAGTATCGGTAGAAACAAACGCTGACGCATGTACAGAGATGATGATACGGACGAGTACCAACTGGTTAACAAAGAACACAGACGAGTGTTGAATCTGAGGGGATATAAGTGTGTATACAAGATGCGGACGAGTATCTGTATGAATAAAGATTAGTATTGGTGAGACACAGACGAGTGTTCAACTTGCTGGGGAGAGTATGACACGGACGGGTGTCATAAAAAGAAACACATAAGTTATGAACTTATAAGTGTAAAAGGTCATCTGGTGATCTGTGGGGATAGGATGACACAGACGGGTGTCAATGAGAGTGTATTATGATAAGTGTTTGGTTTGCAACCGTGCTGGGGAATGGTGACACGGACGGGTGTCAAAAGAGTATGTAAAATTTCTGTATTCAAAAGAAGTATATTTGTGGCTTATATCTGCAGGGGGTGATATGAAACGGAAGAGTGTCGAGTGAGTATATATAAACGTGTATCTATGTTGGAGAGTGCAAACGGAACGCCTTGGCTTTCTGTGGGGAGATGGAGATGACACAGACGAGCGTCGGGACAAACAGGTTATGTATAAGTATCTGTTTGTAGAGAGTGTTTTGGTGACTTTACTGGGGAAAGATGACACAGACGAGTGCCAAAAGGAGCATGTATCTGTTTTTTTAGGAGTGCAAAGGGACGCTTTGGCTTTAATGTACAAGGGATGTATTCTATATATTGCTGATGAAGTATCGTTGATATTTACAGGTGACTGATTCAAAACCTGACTTGTGATTTATGCAATATGTTTGATTTTTGCTGTAATGCTCCGTACTGGACGAAATGCTACGCTCTGAGGGGAAATATGATGTGAATGCCATGATTATGCAAAAGATACCGATTCGTTACTCGGATCCTGCTGCCGTGAAGATCTCTGATCGATCTGCTTGAAAGGATATCCCAGCTGGGGCTGAGATCATTGGTAGATCTGATAAGATGTATAACTCTGCTTGGGGAAATAGGTCACTGATAGACCTATCTTAGTAGTGAGGAGCCTAGTTGGGGATGTGGAAGCTTTCGTCACTTTGTTGTTGCGGGAAATTCAGACATTGCTCTTCTGGGAGAGGCTGGACCTCTGTGGGAGATGGTTCCCTGTCTAGTACTCTGTTGGGAGAGGAAGGACCACTGAACGGTCTTTCTAGAGATTCCTGTGGGGATCCTTCTGAGGATGAGGAAATTTTGACAACTCAGCTGGGGAAATGAGCACTTCCTGATGCTGTTGTGCTGGAGAAGTGATGCCTGGCAACTCTGATGGGGAGAAAGCATTTCTGGTGTTGTTTTGAAGATGTGTTAAGGAAATAATGATTTAGCAACTTTGCTGGGGAAAACCTTTCATGCCCCAAGTTGCGCTCTGAATACCTGCAATCCTGTTATGACAAAGAAACGCACAAGTACCCCAGGGTATCCCTTACTGGATTCCATCATAAGAGTTTTAGACACTCCCGGGAGTAAGTAATATATTTTCCTGCAAGCATGTGATTAGAGAAGCACATTTTTTTTATGCGAACATTATATCAGGGATATCAGACATTTTTGCAGACGAGATAAAAATGTACAAGACAAGATATGACTGAAAATTCTGGTTTTATTAATTTGTGTGCCCTGAATTGGCAAGTACAGTCAAAGAAATAAATCCCATGAAATGAGGAGATTGTTACAAATTGAGAAAAATGAAGGTGCTGGCAATGTTGACGACGCTTTAGCGAGCTTCCTCTTGCTATGACTTGTATGACCTTGACATTCTTCTCATCCTGCTTTCTGAAAAAGGTTGATTCTGACCAATGCTTTAACCCTTCGAAGCTTGCCATGATGTGAGCAATACAGACGAATTCAGAATGCAGTTGTTCGCTTATTCCTTTATTTTGCGTGGATCGCCTTTTCGGGTTTTCAATCCACAGGGATACCCATTTTTTCCTGAGCTGTCCAATGCGGCTTTTCAACTCAGCGGGTGTACATTTTTCTTTATTTTCCCTTATTTTTGCCCGAGTCTTTTATTCTGTTTTTGACTCGCCGGGATGCCCTATTTTTTCCTGGACTTACATTTTGTTTTCATGTCCAGCGGGTCATTTTATGCGAAGTATTTTTTAACTGCATCCGAATTCACAGGGGATAAGAAATCTTCACCATCCATAGTAGTGAGCATCAGTGCTCCACCAAAGAAAACTTTCTTTAATATGAATGGACCATCATAATTCGGAGTCCACTTGCCCCTGTGGTCTGTATGAGGGGGGAGAAGTCTTTTCAGCACAAGATCTCCTACTTGGTATTCCTGAAGCCTGACTTTCTGATCGAAGGCTTTCTTCATTCTCTTCTGATACAGCTGCCCATGACAGATTGCAGCTAATCTCTTTTATTCGATCAGATTCAATTGATTGTAACGAGATCGGACCCATTCTGCTTCGTTCAACTTGACATCCATCAGTACCCATAGAGAGGGTAATTCAACTTCGACAGGTAGGACTGCCTCCATGCCATACACAAGCTGATACGGTGTTGCCCTAGTGGATGTTCTGATTGAGGTACGGTACCCATGTAAGGTAAATGGTAGCATCTCATGCCAGTCTTTGTAAGTAACCACCATCTTTTGCACAATCTTCTTAATGTTCTTATTAGCTGCCTCAACAGCGCCATTCATATTTGGCCTGTAAGGAGAAGAGTTGTGATGTTGGATTTTGAAGACCCGACACAGTTCTGCCATCATTTTGTTGTTCAAATTGGAACTATTATCAGTAATGATTCGCTCGGGCACTCCATACCGACAAATGATGTCTCTCTTTAGGAATCAGGCTACCACTTGCCTGGTGACATTTGCATATGAAGCTGCTTCAACCCACTTGGTAAAATAGTCAATGGCTACCAGGATAAATCTGTGGCCATTTGAAGCAGACGGTTCGATCTTTCCAATCATATTAATGCCCCACATGGCAAAGGGCCAAGGCGAAGACATCACATTCAAAGGATTCAGAGGCACATGCACTTTGTCTGCATAAATCTGGCATTTATGGCATTTTCTGGCGTAGGCACAACAGTCTGCATCCATTGTGATCCAGTAGTAGCCTGGTCGTTATAATTTCTTGGCCATTGCATGTCCTCCAGCATGGGTACCGAAAGATCCTTCATGCACCTCGTGCATCAGCAAGTCTTCCTCTGCCTTATCAACACATCTGAGAAGTACCATGTCAAAGTTGCGCTTGTATAACGAACCATCAGTATTCAGGAAGAAACTACCAGCCAGCCTTCTTAGTGTCTTCTTGTCATTGGATGATGCCCCAGGCGGGTATGTTTGATCCTCTAAGAAGCATTTGATGTCATGGAACCAAGGCTTGCCATCTTTAGCAATGTCCACGGAGAATACGTATGCTGGTCTGTCAAGTCTGGATACTGAAATCCGAGGTACCAAGTTGGCAGCTTGAACTTTGATCATGGAGGAAATGGTAGCCAAAGCATCCGCAAACTGATTTTCATCTCGAGGGATATACTCAAGTTTGACTGTTGTGAAGAAAGTCAATAATCTCCTCGTATAATCCCGGTATGGAATCAGATGCTCCTGGTGAGTGTACCATTTGTCGTTGGTTTGATTGATTACCAGAGCTGAATCTCCGAATACAATTAATGTCTTGATCCTGAGGTCAATGGCTTCCTCAAGACCCATGATGCAGGCTTCGTATTCAGCTTCGTTGTTAGTGCAGTTAAAGGTGAGTTTTGCCGAGAAAGGCATGTGAACTCCTTTAGGTGTAATGAGTACTGCACCAACTCCACGACCATTCATGTTAATAGCCCCGTCAAACATCATTGTCCATTCTTCTTCTGGGTCAGGCCCTTTAGTGTGAATAGGCTCTTCATGATCTTTTGCTTTCAGGAACATGATGTCTTCATCAGGGAAGTCAAGTCTCAAAGGATGGTAATCATCAATGGGTTACTCAGCAAGATAATCGGACAGTACACTGCCCTTGATGGCTTTTTGAGATGTGTACTGAATGTCATATTCTTTGAGAATCATTTTCCATCTTGCAACCCGTCCGGTAAGTGCTGGCTTCTCAAATATGTACTTGACTGGATCCATCTTGGAGATCAATAAGGTAGTGTGGGTCAACATGTACTGCCTTAGTCGGCGAGCAGCCCATGCTAAAGCACAGCAAGTTTTCTCGAGCAGTGAATAACGTTGTTCACAGTCGGTAAACTTTTTGCTTAGGTAGTATATTGCATACTCTTTTCGACCAGACTCGTCATGTTGGCCCAGCACACACCCCATTGACTCTTCTTATATTGTCAGGTACATTATTAGAGGTCTTCCTTCAACTGGAGGCATAAGGATTGGAGGTTCTTGTAAGTACTCCTTGATTTTGTCAAAAGCCCTCTGGCAGTCTTCATTCCACCTGATCGTTTGTTCTTTCCTTAATAACTTGAACATGGGTTCACAGGTTGCTGTAAGATGAGATATGAACCTTGAAATGTAGTTCAATCTACCTAGGAACCCCCGAACTTCTTTCTCAGTCTTCGGTGTAGGCATTTCTTGAATGGCTTTGACTTTGTCAGGGTCAACTTCAATCCCCTTTTCACTTACAATAAATCCCAGCAGTTTACCGGAACGTACCCCGAATGTGCATTTGTTGGGGTTTAGCTTCAGCTGATACTTCCTCAGACGTTTGAATAGCTTCAACAGATTCACCAGGTGGTCTTCTTCTGTGAGGGACTTGGCAATCATGTCATCCACATAACATTCAATTTCTTTGTGGATCATGTCATGGAATAATGTTACCATAGCCCGTTGATAAGTGGCACCAGCATTCTTCAGTCCAAATGGCGTTACCTTATTACAGAATGTGCCCCAGGGTGTGATGAAAGTTGTCTTCTCCATGTCTTCAGGTGACATCTTGATCTGATTATATCCTGAAAATCCATCCATGAAGGAGAACACCGAGAACTGAGTCATATTGTCGACCAATACATCAATGTGAGGTAATAGGAAGTCATCCTTCGGGCTAGTTCTATTCAGATCCCGGTAATCCACACACATCCGTACTTTGCCATATTTCTTAGGCACTGGTACAATGTTAGCAACCCACGGCGGGTAAATAGTTACAGCAAGGAAGCCGGCGTCCCACTGCTTTTGTACCTCTTCTTTTATCTTCATGGCCATATCCGGACGAGTACGGCGCAACTTCTGTTTTACTGGAGGACAGTCTTCCTTAAGAGGCAGCTTGTGCATAACAATGTCGGTATCCAGACCTGGCATGTCTTGGTAGGACCAAGCAAAGACATCAACGTACTCTCGAAGCATGTCAATAAGTTGTTCCTTCACTGAATCTTGCAGACGGGCCCCGATCTTCACTTCTTTCAAGTCTTCCTTGGTACCAAGATTAACTGTCTCAACTTCCTCCTGATGAGGAGTGATAACCTTCTCCTCTTGCATTAGCAGTCTGGCTAGCTCTTCAGGTAGCTCATAATCTTCTTCAACCCCTTCATCGGCTTGATTAATCGGATTGTCGAAGTCATACGAAGTCATAGCAGTGTCATTGTCGGTGCAGTCTTGAGGGCACTCTCTGCAAGGGTTTAGATTTGTTCATTTTAGTGATCAGTTTTATCTTATTTAAAAAAGTGAAAATGAAGTTATTATTTTGAAAAATATTGCCATTTTATTTTTGTACAAAAAATGAAAAATGAAAAGCAGTGAGCGGGAAAAAGAGACTCATTTGCAAAAGATGTCCTGATATTCATTAATTGATCATTTGCACAAAATACAAGATGGCCCGATTACAAAATGAGTCCCGACACCTTGGGCAAGATGCAGGACTTGATGCATGCTTAAAGACAGGAAATAATAATTACTCTGCAGGAGTAACTCTTATAATTTCCTGGGAAGACCAGTTTGAGACTTGGTTCCCCGGGATCCTTGGACGTATCCAGTTTTCCAGGTTGCGTTCGTCTTCTTCCTCGTCTTCCAGACTGTTCACAGCATCCGGGGTAAGCATTCCCCCGCTGACAAATTTGGGCTCCATTGCAGCCTCTGGTTGATCTTGTCGAGTTGGTCTGTAACCCAACCCGAATCTGTCTTCTTTCTTTTCAACTGGCAGCAGCTTGCCCCAGCCTTGAGCGGTACCCTCTTCAACAACCTTCCGGGCCTGTTGATATGAAGTGATGGAAGTTCCAGACACAACAGTTGCTTCATTGATGTTAAGGGCCTCAAATCCCTGACTCATAGTCTCATGGATCTCCCCATCCATCTCTATGTACTTGTAAGTAGCCAGCTGGCTAACGAAAATGTCTTCCTCTCCGCAGATTGTGATGATCTGGCCTTCCCACTCAAATTTTAACTTCTGGTGAATGGTAGATGTAACAGCGCCAGCGGCATGAATCCAGCGTCTACCCAACAAACAGCTGTAGGCCGGCTGTATGTCCATCACGAAGAAGGTAGTTTTAAAGGTCTGTGGGCCAATCAACACATGTAAATCAATCTCTCCAAGCACTGATCTCTTAGAGCCATCAAATGCTATCACCACTAAGTTACTTGGACGCAATGCCAAACCATCATATTCCAACTTCACCAAGGCCTTCTTTGGCAGGACATTGAGCGAGGACCCAGTGTCTACCAGCACATGAGAAAGAACAACACTTTTGCATTCTAAGGTGATATGTAAAGCCTTGTTATGATTGCGTCCCTCCGTCGTTAAATCAGCATCTGTGAAGCCCAGTCCATGACTGGTGTTAACATTTGCAACCACTGTTTCCAGCTGATTAACCGTAATCTCTTCCGGCACGTAGGCTGCGTGCAGGACTCTCAAAAGTGCATTCCTATGGGCTTCGGAACACATTAACAATGATAATATAGAGATTTTGGAGGGTGTCTGATGAAGCTGGTCCACCACTTTGTAATCACTCTTTTTGATTATTCTCATGAACTCGTCCACCACTTGTTCAAAAGACGTCTTCGGAGTTTATTTAACAGTTGGCTCTTCAAGTGCCACATTCTTCCCTTTTGCTTTAGCAGCAGCTTCTGCTTCAGCATTGGGCCTTGGTGTTTGTGAGGCAAAAAGGCGTCCGCTTTTGGTGAAGCCTCCGCCTCCCCCAACATTGTCAACTTGTGGCGAAGAGGTTGATGAATCTAGAGTGATCTTCTTTCCGTCGCAGTAGAGATCAGAACCTTAGTGCCAAGGTATGGCATTACTGCTTTCATAAGGAACAGGTCCAGGCACCGTAATGGTGACCCGACTGATTGCTGCAGCGGAAGGAACTGTGATAGTATGTGGGTCGTAGTAGATTGTGACTGGAGATCTGACAGGAGTCGTTGCAGTTTGTTGTTGGAAATTGTTGTTGGGATGAACATTTGTCGGGTCATAATAGATCGTGACTGTTGAGACATCTTCATTAGTGTTTACTGGTGTTGTAGATGTTTCTGTTGATAAGATGGGTGCTAATGTTGTAGAAGTATACATTGCTGAACTCTGATCTGTTGAAATAATGGATGGAGTGATTGTTGGTGTTGTGGATGAATCAGTGGGAATGATAGTTGTTGTTGTTGTAGGAGGATCTATTGTTGCTGAAGAAAGGATTGCTGATGTTGTAGGAGAATCCATTGTTGCTGAAGAAAGAGTTGTTGAAGGAGCCGTTGTGGTAATCTGCAAAATTCCATCTCTGATGAGGCCATCTATGCCAAACCTTAGCTTCCCACAACCATTAATAGCATTTTTGCACGATTCGCAACAGGCCCCACAGCCCGGGAACACTTGACATCTTAAGAGTTGAGCTTTGACTTCTACCAGCGGTGTTTGAATCTATGCAACATCATCAATTGATGCAGATGGTTGATCCTCTTCTATGGCATTAATCCTGGGGCCACCATGATTAGGCATAGGATTTCTGTTTACATTCGGAGGAGGTGCGAAATTGAGAGCTTTGGAGTCGACCAAATCTTGAACCTTCATTTGCAAGGCTCTACATTTCTCAGTATTGTGACCAAGTGCATTGGAATGAAAGGCACACCTGGCATTAGCATCATAATTCTTCGGGAGATTGAGAGGATCTGGTGGAGCCAATGTCCTTAACTCAACCAGGTTAAGCTTCAGGAGTTGTGGCAGTAAGGCGGCATATGGCATAGGAATGGGGTCAATCACCCTATTTACTTGAGATGGCCTCTGTTGAAAGGGGCGCTGTTGTTGGTTTTTGTTGTTATTGTTGTAAGTTCTTTGTTGCGGAAAATGAGATTGTTGTTGATAGTGTTGTTATTGTTGTTAAGGATATAATGGTTGTTGTGGGACTGGAGCCGGGATGGTTACGACTGCTACTGATCTGGGAGAATATTGGGGTCTGCCCCTGCTTGCATAGATAGCATTCGTTTCACCCGCTCTTCGGGGTCCTGCAAAAGGTTTTCTGGGGTTGTTGGAGGAGCTGGCACCATTGTCAGAGATTTTGCCCATCTTCAAAAGACTTTCAATTCTCTCACCAGCTATAACTACATCGGCAAAAATGGTGGAAGAGAAAGCAGCAAGTCTATCAATATAAGTTCCCTGCAAGGTGTTCATAAACATGTCAGCCATCTCTCTTTCTGACATAGGTGGCTGGACAGCAGCAGCAAGCTATCTCCACCTCTGAGCATAATCCCGAAAGCTTTCCCTTGAAGACTGGGACATGCCCATTAGAAGAGTTCTATTGGGGGCCATGTCTAGGTTATACTGGTATTGCCGGATGAAGGCTTCGGACAAGTCTTTCCAACATCTTATAGTGGCCCTTGTCAGATGCGAATACCATTCTCTCGACGCTCCAGTCAGGCTGTCCTCAAAATAGAACATCCATAACTTCTCATCCATGGTATAAGCCTTAAGTATTCCTAAGAAAGATTGCATATGAGTACGCGGGCAAGAGGTACCATTATATTTCTCAAAGCAAGGGGGTTTGAATTTGTGGGGAATTCTCACCCCATCTACCAGCCCCATATCCATTACGTCAAAGCCTAAAGAATTATGGGATTCCAAGGATCTTAGCTTTTCAGCAATCTCATCCAACCTTCTGTCATACACCTCATCTCCAGCCCCAATAACAGTGAATTGTTCTTCTTGGGGATCCTCTTGCAGGATTCTGCCTCCAGCAGTATTACCTTGAACATTCCTTGTGCCATTAACATCTGGATTCAAATGGGGCCCATACTCTGATGGGTCGACACGAGGCTGTCCCCGTTCATTATTGCTGGTTCCCCCTATTCCAAGATGGGGCTCTTCAGGTGTCTGCCTTTCTACCAGCTCTCTCAGCCTCTCTTGGCTCTGGGCTAAGCCAGTCATCACAGCCATAAACTGGGTCATTTGGTTTCTCATTTCGACCCTTTCATTTACCATCTGATTTCTCACTTCATTCACGTCCTACTGTACCTGCTCCATCTGAATGCCTGGAAGGTTGTTACGCGTTGGGTACCGGTGTTTGCGGTTGACAGGGAACACTCTGCAACGAGCAATGTTTCCTGAAAGCACAACAAAGTGAGAAACAAATAATGAACAAAACCCTACAAAACAAAGAAAATTTTAGTATGCAATGCAGTATGCTTAATTTTTTTCCAAGGTATCCGGTTTGGTTCTTGGTTTTGACCTTTCTAGACCTCGAGGAGATGCTTGATGATGTTGAGAGAAAGCCCACCAGAATAAAACAAACTGATATATTACAAATAATGAAAATACATAGCCTGTTTACAATACATGCCCATGGTGGGTCAAAAAATACAACAAAAAGGAAAAGTACATCAAAATGAGAGAAATACAAGCAAAAGGAATCAGACATCCAGTCCATAGTCATCTTCCCTGACTTCCTTCAGGAGTGCCTCAGTCACCGGACCAGCTGGGTGCTCTGTAATGGTCCTAATGAGGAGGTTCCTGGTAGCAATGGCATTAGTCAGCTTCTTATGCCTGTCCTGATCCTTTGATCTCTTTAACCTCGCTCGGAGCTTCAATTCTGATATCTCCTTCTGAGCTGCCAACAAAGCTTCCTGCTGCCTCTTCTCATTGGCCTCCAGTTGCTCAATCTTGGCCTGAGTCCTCAGTCTTGAGTCTTTCCAATCTTTCAATGTTCAGGCGACCGTCATTCCTTTCCCAAAGAGTCTTCTTCAGGGCCTCAGATAGCTGATTATTCCTCTCTTTCAGCTTTTCAAATTCCTTCAGGCTAACAATTGCTGCAGGCTGTACTGTAGAAGGTCCAGGTGTGTCCTCCAAGGTGAAAGGCATCCTGGTGATCTGAGCTCTAGTACGGGACCAGTCAGAATACTGGGCTGAAGCAACATTGTTACACCTTCCAAGGATGGTTGTCCCTTTGGTCTGGATGTTGTCCCAAGCCCAAGCAGCTTGCCTAACAACAGTTGAATTAGGTTGCACTTCACAGTATAGGGTCTCAGCTAAATCCTGTCCTCTGGGAGGGTGAACTAAGGCATATCCCAATTGTCTCTTAAACAGTAAAGGGTTGTAATTGATGCAACCTTTTACTCCTATCAGAGGCACATTAGGGTACTGCCCACAGCTGGTAATAATCTCCTTGCCTTTGGTGCTCTGGATGCACCATCTGATATCATCTGATGTTACGGCAATGAACCTTTTGGCCCAATTCTTCTGCTGGTGTGGGTTCAAAAAGGCATCTGATCTTGGCAAGTGTCTGAGTAGCCAAGAGTAGAACAAAGGAGCACAACATCTGACTAGCTTCCCCTTTTTCTTTTCATTTCTCTGATGGATGGAGTAGTAAAAGTCCCCTAGCAATGTAGGCACTGGGTTCCTCAGCAGGAACAAGTGGATGGCATTCTTACTTACAAATTTAGGCTCATCTGCAAACAATATAGCCCCATATATGTTGAGGGCTAAAAGTGCACAGACTGCCCTCCATTCTCCCACTACAGCCTTCGGGATGGCTTGAGAAATCAAGAAGTCTAGATGTAAACCAGGAATCCCAGCTTTTGTTGTCATGTTTCGCTCAATAAGGGCAGGCTCCAAGTACAATGCCCTAGCTATTTCCTCACTTCTGGGAGCAGTCATCTCTGGGTTAAAGGGGGTCCCTCCTCTGATAGGCACTCCAATCAACAAAGAAAACTCTTCCAACAGAGGCCCTATCTGAAAGTCTGGAAAGGTGAAGCATCTGAGTGGAGGGTCATAAAACTACAAGCATGTGTGGATCATGCTTCTCTGAGAAGAATCAAGATCCATGACCATGTCTAAAATACCCCCATAGTGCTCTCTAAACAGTGGGATGTGGTCAGGTGTGATGAGTGACTGGACCTGCCTGATACCAGTCAATATAGGCTCAAAGAAGTGATAAGATATGTTGCTTTTCCTTGGAATATCCATGAGTGCTGATGAAGAAGCTGAAGACAAATGCTGATGAAGATCACAGACTGAAAAGATGGAGGTAAATCTCTGACAGACTGATGAAGGTTCTGAAGGAGATAGCTGAAGCAGGTGCTGAAGAATATAACTGAAACTAAGGTCTAAGCAGTAGAAAGGGTCAAAACCAAACCAAATATGATGTGATGGATACCCTGAAAAACAAATAAACCAATTTTAAATGATGCAATGATGATATATGCAAATGATATGCAAGGGTTTGTGATCAAGAGCTAAATCTGATTATCTGTCTTGATACAAGGTCCATGTATGTTCAAAGTTCCGGATGGAGGCTCAGAAATTCAGTAACCAGGGTGGGGGACTCAAATAAAGAGTCACATGTCCAGGGTTAATCACAAGAACTGTCCAAAGTGAAGTATTCTTAAACAAAACAGTAACAGGGTATGATGTGGCCAAGGGTTCCTGCAAACCTGTAAACAACCCAACCCCCTCACATGTAATGTTCTAGAACAAGGATCCTCAGACTTGGATCAGTTATGAGAAGTGTAAACACTTCTAACCCAGAGGTACAATGTTTACAATAATCATAAAGGATCCTCCTCTAATTCACCCCAGATTCTGATGGTCAAAATAAAGGTCATCCAGACTTAGCAGGCTTCCCAGATA
Source organism: Lathyrus aphaca (assembly GCA_963966055.1). Lineage (NCBI taxonomy): Eukaryota > Viridiplantae > Streptophyta > Magnoliopsida > Fabales > Fabaceae > Lathyrus > Lathyrus aphaca. The sequence goes on from OZ014519.1 coordinate 209,573,981, forward strand.
GCCCTAGCACTACAGGAAATCTCTAGCACGGAGTTCTCAAGAAGAAACCCACATCTGAACCGTGTTTCATATTCCCACACCAGACCGAAATGGAATGGGAAAGAACATGAACCACTCTAGCCTAGGTGTCACTCAGGTCCCAGGTATAGGACCTTAATCACTCAGTGAAACCCCACCCACCAAGAAAAACCAGATCCAGCACAGTGATAATGACAGTATGAAATATGCATAAGACTGTAAAAGAAAGCAACAAATAAAGTTGTACATAAAGCAATAAATAAAGCAAATAAATAAGCACAAGTAGCATGTAACACCCCCGTAAAAACAAATCAAACAAGCGCTAGGAGGAACCCACAAAAAGAACCAGAAGCCATGGTTGCAGTATTAGGGTCCCCAGCAGAGTCGCCAAGCTGTCGCTCCCACAAAATGACACCTGGTCAAGAAGGGTACAGACGCGAACGGTCTGCGAGAGAGAGAACATGAAGATGAACTGAAAAGAGTCGCCAGCTAGGCATTTTTATCCCGAAGGAAAGGTAATGCTGCATAAACCTAAGAAAAGATGGATAAGACGATCGCGAACCAGAGAAACTAAGAAAGGGGGTTGGTTACAACCTGGGAAGGTATTAGCACCTAGATTGTCCTTCGTACTCGACGGGATCCACGCTTGAAAGATTTGTGTTTAAAGGGGTGGTGCCAGTGCTATTCTGTGTGCAAAAGCTGGAAAAGAATACAAGTGTCAGTGCAAAAGAAGTGTGAAGTGAAGAAAAGGGGTGTCAGTGTAAGAAAAAAAAGTGCAATGCTCAAGACAATGAGGCTTAAAGAATAATGCTGGAAGAGGGGGAATATACAGAGACTTTTGTTCGATAACAGTTAAGTTATGCCTACGTATCCTCTCGTGCAATGAGAAAGTCAGAACACCGTAGTTTGACTCAAAGAGACTGAAAGATAAATTGACTTGTGAACTGCTTACTTGTCTATGCTCAAGTGTATGACCTGTCTGGCTCAGGTGCTAACTGTCTTGCATTAGACGGAAGAAGCAAGTTCTCGATTATGAGTGAATGAGATGAGAAAATAATCCCGGAGGAGACGATTATTGCTTGTTTTTGTGTTTTCAATCTTTTATTGCTTTTTGGATTTTGTCATAAGAAAATGAGCTTAAGCCTAAACCAAGGATTAGTAAACTCATCACATCCTCCCTCTGATTAGGGGTAATGAGAAAACCTTAAGTATGAAGTAAACACCTCACACTTAATCACCATGATGTAGGATTAAGATCATTAACCTACTTCCATTATTTAGATGTTTTTGGTGTTTTTGTTTAGTGTTAGGTAATGAGTTTAAGCCATAATCAAATATTTAATGGACCCATTACACCATCCTAATAGAAGGATAATAGATGAGAACATTTAAGCTGAGGAAGGCTCCACAACTTAATCCATGATTAGGGATTAACCTCATGACAAAACAAACCTTTATTAGAGTGGATTTTAGTTAATGGTAAAATTAAGAAATGAATTTTATGATTTGTAAGACAACTTGAGGGGGACTTGTCCATTAACACTAGGGTTAGTCCTTCTTAACCAATTAAGGAAGAATTAGAACCCTAATGCAAGGCCCAAGTTACAAGCTTGATGTCTTAGTGATTATTAGGTGGATTGATTAAGAGATTTAAACACATCAAGGGTTTAACACTTAGGATTAAAGTTATACACTCCATCCTAAGAGAAGGATGCAGGCATAACTTTAATCACAAAGCCTTAAAACCTTTAAGGTTTAGTCCCTGATTATGAGATGAGAGGAGAGACACAAAAGATGACACAAAGGTAAAACTAATGGGGAGACTAATCAAAATCCTAATTGTTATCATGCTTGGGTGTTCCTAAGGTTTATGAGGCTTGCAAGAGATCTTCAAGAAGAGCCACCAAGGAAGAAGCAGATTAAAGGAGGAGAAGCTGAAGAAACAAGTCAACTTACTTCACTTAAGAAGATAAGTTGCTTCAAGAAAGAAAGTGAAGAGGGAACATGAATGAGCAAGCTCACTCTAATACAAATGCAAAATGCAGCAATGAATGCATAAGAGAGATGAGAAGAGATTGTGAGAAGTGAAGGCAAATTCACTTCTCAAAGTAACTTACCACTTGAAAAAGTTAGTAAAAGGAAATGAAATGAAATGAAAATGAAATGAATGCAAGGATGCAAACCAAAACCAGAAGCATGTTTATGATGTAAATGATGCTAAGAGATTATGCAAATGCATGTCAAGAGATGTAAATTATTATACAAAGGATGAGAGTGCAAATGAAGCATGAAAGAAGCATGAAAGTTCATGAATGCACATGAAATGAAATGAATGCATAACATGGCAAATGGATGATGCAATGATCAAAGATGATTCTAATGTGTCCTATGATGTCTTATATGTCATGTGGATGCAAGAAATGTCATGGCAAGTTCATGAATGCAAGCATATGCAAGAGGTATGCAAATGAAGATGAGAAATTAGGGTTTTCATGCAACATGAGATGCAAAACTTAAAACCAGAAGCAAATGACAAGATAAAAAATTTAAAATGCAATCAAAAGAACCCTAACCCCATATGATTTCATACCCCAAAGGAGAAGACCTAACTCCTAAACTAATGAAAGTTATGATTTTTCTAATTTACCTAGGGTTTTAAGTCACCTAAAGGGAAAAAATGCAAATCAATTCAAAAAGGAATAAGAAATTTATGACAAAATTATGTTATAAAATACACTTCAAATGAAGATCAATGCAAAAAGAACCATGGTGATACCATTCTTGGTTAGGCAGAAAATAATTCTTGAAGTTAGGGTTCAAAAATGGGATTTTATGAACCCTAAATTCAAAGAAAAAATGTCAAAATGATTCAAAACCAAAAAGAAATTTGTGTGAATGGTATAACAATGTCTCTAAATGTTTAAAGATGTAATATGATTTTTTTAGGATTTTTTAGAAACCTAAATGATATTTTAATTAATTAATTTTCATTAATTAATTAAAATAAACAATTAAAAGTCTAAAAAATGATTTTTTTAATGCAAAAAATTAAAATTAAAATATTTTTGGGTTAAGAAAATTATTTGAAATCAAAATGCAGAAGGAAAATATTTTTGGCATTTTCTATCTATTTTAAATAAAATGTGCAAAATAAAATAAGAAAAATGAATTAAAAATGAAATAAATGAGAAGTATACAGAATGGATGGCCTGGATTGAAACTGGGGAAGGATCTGTTGACCATGCGCCACATCCTATGGCTGGAATTCAAACTGAGCTAATCTCACTTAATTAATTAAATAATCCACAATTAAAACTAATGACATAATCCTGGGCGTCCATCACACGCGGGAAAGCCAAATCCAAGGGTCCACGTTCAAACCTAGCCCTAACCCTAATTATCCCATTAATGACTTTCAGGTGGCCGGAGAAGACCTCCGGTCATCTTCTCCGGCCAGACCCTCACCTGAAAGTTGCTAACTTCTTCCCTAGGCACTTTCTGGAGCTCTAAAGCTCCAGATTCACTCCTCTCACTCTCCTAAGATCAAATCCACCCTCAAAAACAATTTCTTTTCACTCAATCTCAAGATTCGAAGCAAAGATAAAAAATGGTGAAACTTTCAGAAGCTTAGCAAATACTCATTTCTCCACCATTTTCAAAAATACAAAGTTCAGTGTACTCAGGGGAACATGTTTAATCATTTAGTAACATAAAATAAAGGTTCTGGAAACGTTAATTCGCATGGCTACCTGAGATGGAGCTTCTTACTTTGGAGCTTTCTGACTGCTTCTTCTGTGCAAGATGACTCCTATGACCTCCCTGAAGAAGCTTTGAAGCTTGGAAGACCTTGAGAGTGGCTGGTTTGTGAGTTTGTACTCCACTGGTCAGAAAATCGTGTTTTGCTTGTGGTGTGTTCTTGGTTGTTTTGGTGGGTGGTTTGTGATCAGTGATTGATTTGGAAATGAATGGTTGTGTTTGTTTGAAGATTGAGCAAGTGTGCTGTGTGTTTCGAAGGAAAATGCAAGAGGGGTGATTTTTGTGAACTTGTGAATGCTGAGGTTTCAGGTTGTGTTCTTGTGTGTTATGGCTTGCTTTAGGTTAGTATAAACAAATGCAATTGGTTCAGAGAGTTGTTGTGGCATAGTGTGATTGGTATGGTGTGAAATGCAAAAAGTCAACATTTCTTGTACTTGAGGTATGGGCAAGTGGCAGGCTTGGATTTGGGCATGTCCTGGTTCAGTTGAGATTAAGGATGTCCATGGAATTCACTTAGAGGCAATTCAGCATGTTTGTGTAAGGTTCTTGGTCATTTTGCAGTTTCATGAAACTTTGGCCCCTTTGAGATTTCTTCATGGGCAAGGCATGAAAACTTGATATTCTTTGGGAAATTCTGAGTTTTAGACATTGCATAATGTTTGTATGATGCTTAGAAGTGTGTTTGAAGTCACAAAATAGCTTGGCAAGAGGTTTTGCAAAAATCCCTCTTTGGTGCATTCTTGAAAATTATGTGATTTTTGCCAACTTTGACAAGCCATAATTTGAGTTCAAAAATTAATTAGATCTTGTTCTTGTACTTTTTGAAAAGGGAATGATCCAATCTACAACTTTCATGACCAATAATTTTTAATTTGAAGCATTTTTGGTTGAGAAAGAGGAGGTTGAAAAACTTTCCCAAAATGGAAAGTTTACATTACAAGTCATTTCCATTTTTGGCAACTTTTAGTTTAGCTCATTTTTCTTCAAATTTTGTGAACTTCTTCACACTCCAATTATCAAATAAAGACCATATAACTTCATTTTGATGAAAAAACCACTTTGGTTCCATGTTAGGGGGCCTCAGATGCCCTGATTTTGCTCTGACTTGCTCAAGAAGTTACCTAATGATCAGATGACTTCCACAATGAATTTCTTCATCAAACATGGTATGCATGATCCTTATAACATATAGAGACCAATAGAATTAAGAATGACTAAAAAAATTGGATTTATGGCCTCTAAAACCAAAACCCTAATTTCAGGTCATTTGTGTAGTTAAACCCTAGCTTAGCTTCCATGCTTTGCCAGTTCTTGTGATTCTTTGAATTCCTTGATCTTTGAGGGATATAAAATGATGTTTGAACATACATGGACCCTATTGAGATGATTGGTGGCCTTTGGAATGGCTCAGATGAATCTTAGATTGCTCAGATCACAAACCCTAGATGCAGATGAAGTTGAACTAATGCAGTGAAGCAAAGATGCCACATGATATGATATGATTGAACTAATGCAAATATGAAAGATCACAAGCCATGGTGTGAACTTAGTGAGGGAAAATTTGGGGTGTTTACAATCTAGTATCTACCAAAACATGTGACAATACAGCTCCCTTGCACTCCATTATGATGTGCAAGGTCCTATTATGGTTGCGCCCTTCTGTGGTCAAGTCTCGATCCATAAAACCCATCCCATGGCTAACATTTACATTAACAACTACAGATTCTAACTGGTTGTCTGTAATCTCCTGTGGCACATAAGCCATCTGCAATACCATCAGCAATGCCTCCATGTGAGCCTTGGAGCACATTAACAATGACAAAATAGAGATCTTTGAAGGTGTCTGGTTCAGCTGCTCAACAACTTTGTAGTCGCTCTTTTTAATAATTCTCATGAACTCTTCGACTTCTTTCTTGAATATAATCTGACCAGCAACAGGGGTTACTACTTCATCTGTCACAATATGCTTTCCTTTTGCTTTAAATTTAGCCTCGTTCTCAGCATTTGTTCTTAAAGTCTACGGATTAAACAAACGTCTGCATCGGGTAAAACCCCCAACTCCACCAACATTGTCAACATTTGAACCACTCACCACCTGAGTTTTCTCTTCATGCTTTTGCCCCTGAATATAAACATAGGCACCATAATGCCACAGAATAGCTCTTTCATTGGTGTAGGGCACAGGTCCAGGAACTTTAATGGTCATCGGGCTTACATCATTGGGCACAAAAATAGTCATAGGCTTTGGCCTTAGTACCACAGGAATTTCAGTAGGTGTAAAGTAGATAGTAACAGTTGACACGTCGTCTCTTCCTTTGTTCACCCGGTCAAATTATAAACACCCTTCGTCATTAAACTTTTAATTCTAGCTTTCAATCTATTACAACCATTATCACAACTAGCACATTCATCATAACTCTTATCACATCCTGGGAACACTTGTCCCCTCAACAACGATCCTTTACCGCCAACAACAGAGTCTTGACTTCATTCACAATAGCAATAAGGTTCAAAACTTCCCCGTCTTCCACAGCATTTACCCTTGCCCCTCCATGATTGAGCATTGGATTATTGAGGACACTCTAAGGAGGAGAAAAGTTTATAGCCTTCGAGTCAATTAGATCTTGCACCTTCAATTGCAATGCTCTACATTTCTCAGTTGTGTGCCTCGAAGCACCGGAATGGAATGCACAACGAGCATTAGTATCATATCCTGGGGGTGGATTCCCAATTGGTGGTTATGAACACCCCAAATTTGCCCTCACTATTTATCACACCATGGCTTGTGATCTTTCATTTTTGTTCTAACATAAGAATTACATCTCATATTGCATATTTTCTTCACTGCATAGTTCATTTTTCATCTGCATCCAGGGTTTGTGATCTGAGCAATCCAAGAATCAGGCTGAGCCATCCCAAAAATATTAAAGCTTTCCAAGAGGGTCCATGTGTGTTTTATGATCATATTATGCTCCCTAAAGTTCATGAAAGTCAAGGGATCACAAGAATTGGCAAAGGCGTGGAAGCAGAGCTATGGTTTTCACTGCACAGATGACCAAAATTAGGGTTTTGGTTTCATAGGCCTTAACTCCAACTTTTTTTGGTCATTCTTGTTTCTAATGTTCTTAATATGTTATAAGGATCATGTGTACCAAGTTTTATTAATAAATTCATTGTGGAAGTCATCTGATCATTGGGTAACTTCTTTAGCAAGTTAAGTCAAAATCAGGGCATCTGAGGCCCCCAACAATGGAACCAAAGGGTCATTTTCATCAAATTGAAGTTTTGTGATCTTTATTTGATCTTATAAGTGGTTGGAAGTTCACAAGATTGAAGAATTTTGAGCCAATTGCAAACTTGCCATTTTTGGAAATGACTTGAAATGCAAACTTTCCATTTTGGGAAAGATTTTCAACCTCCTCTTTCATGACCAAAAATGCTTCAAATGAAATATTCTTGGGCATTAAAGTTGTATATTAGGTCTTTCGCTTTTCAAAAAGTACAATAACATGTCTTGATTCATCCTAGAACTCAAGATATGGCCTTTCAAAGTTGGCAAAAATCACATAATTTTCATGTTCATGTCAAAGAGGGAATTTTGAAATTTCACTTGCCAAGCATTCTAATGACCTCTAATTCACTTCTAAACTTCATTACATGACAATGCAACATTGCAAGCCCAAAACCATGCCTTGGAATACAAGTTTCTATGATCAATTTTCACAAAAATTTCAAAGAGGGAAACTTGCAAAACCTCTTCAATCTCACCATTCAATCATCACAACTCATGTAATCTGATCCAAGGGACCTCCACAAACTCAGTTGAGGCCAATCCACCCTTTAGATTTCCTCTGACCCGAGCCCATGCTTGTGGTACAAACTTTTGACTTTTTTGCAAAACAAGCCATACCAATCAAGCTGTGCCACTACCAACTTTCTGACCAATCACTACACATTATACAAACCTCAAGCAACACAAAACACATAACATTCATGCCTGAATCCATCCCTAAGCTTAGATTGCCAAAAACTTGCAAAAAACTTCAAGTCTTCGAATCTCACTGCCTAGCCACTCAAACTCACTCATTCTTTCACCATTCACCTCAAAATCATCCATAGAGCACAAAGCATCCTCCATTTTGCCCTAAAAACCTCAGAATCAAAAACACGATTTCTCACCTCTCAGAACTGAAACTCACAAAGGAGGCCATTTTAACTCTTGCAAAGCTTCTCAATAGCATCAGGGGACTCAAAGGGGTTGGATTGCACAAGGGAGGAGCTCTGAAAGTCCATATTTGCAGTTCATCATCTAAGTTTGTCATCAAGAACTTTTTTTCCATAAATCTTCTTTTAAGTTATAGAATGATTCTATATGTCTCTCTGATCAGGGTGATATGATTTGTTTTGAAAATGGTTGAGAAACAAGCATGTATTGAACTTCTGAAAGTTTTGCATAATTTTCCGTTTTGCTTCGATTCATGAATTTAAGGAAACATAAATGGATTTTTTTTTGCTGGATTCGTGTTTAGGGTTGTTAGTTGAGTGATTCTGGAGAGTTAGGGGGTCTGGGGTGGCCTAGGGTGGAAGTTTGGGTGAAGAGCTGGCCGGAGAAGATGACCGGAGGTCTTCTCCGGCCACCTGAGAGTCATTAAAGGTTTAATTAGGGTTTAGGGTTAGTTTGAATATCAGCCTTTGGATCTTTGTTTGGCGCGCGTACGGATGGCCCAGATTGGTCATTAAAACCCTAATTCTCATTTAATTAGTTAATTAGAATTAATTAAATAAATTAACCCAGATTAAACCTCAGCCTTTGGATTACGCGCCAGTCAACACTTATTTCCCCAATTCAAATCCTGGCCCTTGGATCTGCATACTTCCATTTTATTTTATTTTTATTTCATTTCCTTTGCATTTTCTTTCTCATTTTATTTTAAATAGCAAAACTTATCAAAAAAAATATGAAACTTTGCATTCTGATTTTAAATATTTTTCTCAATCTGAAAATGATTTTTATTTTATTTTTTGCATTAAAAAAGTATTTTTAAAATATTTAAATGTTATTTTTAATTAATTAAAGTATTTTAATTAATTAAAAATGCATTTAGGTTTCTAAAAATCACCAAATAAATCATGAACCATTCCAATGCATTTAGAAACATTTTCAAACTCTTCATACAAATTTCTTTTTAGGTTTGATCATAGTTTCCCAATTTTCTTTGAATTAAGGGTCTTTAAAATCACAATTTTTAACCCTAACTTTGAAAAATCATTTCTGCCTAACCAAGAAGAGTTTGAGCTTGATTCTTTTTTCATTGTTTCATACGTTACATGTAGTTTCTAGGTTATTTTCCTCATGAATTTATCTTACATTTTCAATTTGATTTGCATTTTTCCTTTTGAATTACCCAACAACCCTAGCAAACTTAGAAAAATCATAACTTTTAATAGGATTAGCTTCTGACCTTCTCCTTTGGGGTGTGACCTAATATGGGATTAGGGTTTGTTTGAGCTTGATTTCAAATTTTTATCATGTTGCATGCTTCTGTTTTGTTCATTTGCATCTCACACATATCCATGTAACCTTAATTTCTCATGTTCATTTGCATTCACCTTGCATATTCATCATCACATGAACTTGCCATGACATTTCAAGCATTCATATGTCATATTAGACATTTTAGGACAAGTTAGAACATTGCTTGATCATTTCTTCATTCATTTGTTATATCTTGCATTCATTTCATTTCATAAACATCCATGTGTTTTCAAGCTTCCAAGCATGCTTTCATGACATCTCATTTTTGTATGAACATACATATGCACATTGTATGACATTGCATCATATTATATGCCATTTGCATTGCATAAACACTTCTGACTTTGGTCTTTGCATCTCATTTCATCTCATTTCAACTCATTTCTTTATGCTTTGTACCTTATGCATGCATACTAACACTTTCAGGTACTTTTGGTAAGTTATTTGGGAGGTGGATTTGCCTTCACCTCTCACTTCTTCTTATCTCATTCTTATGCATCTTATTTGTCTTTGAAGTGAATCCAATTCACTTATGTTCCCTCTTCCTCACTTTCTTCCTTTAAGTTACTTATCTTCTTAGGAAGTAAGTAACTTATTTTTCTGCTTCCTCTTCCTTTCACCTGCTTCTTCCATTGGTGGCTTCCTTGAAGATCCTTTCTCCTAAGCCTAACAAACCATAGGATATCCAAGCATGATAATATTTAGGTTTGTGTTTAGTCCCCCTTAGCTTTTTACCTTTGAGTCTCCTTGAGTCTCTCTTCTCATCTCAATAATTAGAGACTAAACTCTTAAAGTTTTAGGACTTTGGAATTAGGGTTATGCCTGCATCCTTCTCTTAGGATGGAGTGTATAACTTTAATCCTAAGTGTTAAACCTTTAATTTGTTTAACCCTCTTAATCAAAACACATTAATAATCATCAAGACTTTATCTTGTAACTTGGGCCTTACATTAGGGTTCTAACTCTTCCTTATGGTTAAGAGGGACTAACCCTAGTGTTTAATGGACAAGTCCCCCTCAAGTTGTCTTACAAACTTAAAATCCATTTCTTAATCTCATCCCTTAATTAAAATCCACTTAATAAAGGATTTTTATATAATGAATTTAATCCCTAATAATGGATTAAGTTGAGGTATCTTCCTCAGCTTAAGTGTTCTCATCTATTATCCTTCTATTAGGATGGTGTAATGAGTCCACTAATCTGTGATTAGAGATTAAACTCATTACTTAACACTAAACAAAATCCCAAAAAACACCTAAATAATCACAAGTAGGTTAATGATCTTAATCCTACATCATCATGGTAATTAAGTTGAGATGCTTATCTCATACTCAAGTATGCTCATTATCCCTAATCAGGGAGGATATAATGAGTTTACAAACCCTTGATTTAGGCTTAAGCTCATTAACTTATGCAAAACACCAAAAACAATAAAAAACTGAAAACACAAAAACAAACAATAATCGTCTCCTCCGGGATTCTTTTCACATCACACTCATTCATAAACGAGAACTTGCTTTTTCCGTCTAATGTAAGACAGTTAGCACTCGAACCAGACGAGTCATACAATTGAGCATAGACAAGCAAGCAGTTCATAGTCAATTTATTTTCAGTCTCTTTGAGTCGAACTATGGTCTTCTGACTTCCTCATTGCACGAGAGGATACGTAGGCATAACTTAATTGTTATTGAACAAAAGTCTCTGTGTCTTCCCCCTCTTTCAGCATTCTTTAAAAAAAAGCCTCAGTCCTGAGCACTTCACCATTTTGCACTGACACCTGTACATTCATTCCTAGCTTTTGCGCACAGATAACACATACACCTACCCCTTTTAAACACAATCTTGTAAGCGTGGATCTCGTCGAGTACGACGGACAATCTAGGTGCTAATACCTTCCCAGGTTGTAACCAACCCCCTTTCTCAGTTTCTCTGGTTCGCGACCGTCTTATCCATCTTTTTCCAGGTTTATGTAGCATTACCTTTCCTTCGGGATAAAAATGCCTAGTTGGCGACTCTATTCAGTTCACCCTCATCTTCTCTTTTCACCGACCGTTCGCGTCTGCACCCTGGGACCTTTGGTGTCTTTTCGTGGGAGCGACAGTGGTGCCAAATTCTGAGTTGAACCATGTTCAATTCCAACAATTTTTGCAGCAATGTCGTGTATGTCATGGGAATTGGCTCTATAACAAGATCAGCATGTCGGGGTTAACATTTCTGATAAGGTCTTTGCTGATTATTTTGTTGTGGACGTTGTTGTTGTTGTTGGGCTGATTCTGTGGGAATGGTAACGACAACCATTCGAGAATAGTAGTTAGGGCGGCCTCTACCTCTACCTCTTCCATAGACAGCATTGGTTTCTCCATCTCTCCTCTTTGGAGGCCCGACAAAAGGTTTCCTAGCTCCATATGAGCTAGTCCCAGTCACATCTTGAATCTTACCAAGCTTTAACCAATTTTCTATTCTCACCTGCAACCATAATATCTGCAAACCCTATGGATGGACAGGCATCCAAATGGTCAAGAAATGCACCTTGTAGTGTGCCCATGAACATGTCTTCTATTTCACGGTCTAGCAATGGTGGTTGAACTCTGACAGCAAGCTGGCGCTAGCGTTGTGCATACTCATTAAAGCATTCTTTGGAATCCCGAGCCATACTCTAAAGTTGAGTACAGTTTGCTACCATATCTATATTATATTGGTATTGTTTCACGAAAGCCTCTACAAGCTCCTTCCAACTCTTTATAGATGCCCTACTCAATTTCATGTACCATTCATGTGATGCCCCAGTAATGCTATCGTGGAAATAGTACATCCACAGCTTCTTGTCATAAGTATAAGCAACAATCCTCCCTACATAAGATTGTAAGTGAGTCTTCGGACAAGTTGAGCCATTGTACTTGTCAAATGTAGGAGCCTTAAACTTGTGGGGAATTCTGACGCCAGGTACCAAACCTAAATCCATCACATCAAAATCCAAAGTATTCTGGGATTCGATAGACTGATTCCTCTCAGCAATCTCATCGAACCTAAGGTTCACAACAACATTTTGAACATCCATATCTCCTTCTAACACAGTAAACTGGTCCTCCTGACCATCCATGTAGAAATTTTGACCTTGGTCTCAGCCTGGAGCACCAGTAGTAGTAGGAATAAGAATAGCCCTATGAGTGGCACCAGGGTTACCCTAAGGAATATCACCACCAATTCCAGGATTGCCCTCTAGGGTATCTTGAATTCTTTCAACCATCTCCCTTATCCTCTCCTGATTTTGATCAATCCCTGTCATTAGTGTCATGAATTGGTCCATGCGAGCCTTTAACTCAGCTAACTCAGCTTGCATCTGATCCATAGCTCTTGCTTTGTTTTCTCTAGTGGGGTATCGGTGAACTCTTCGATCATCAATAGTGCCTGAAAATGTAGAGACGTTAGAAATATGAAACCTGTACCTACAAAAACAAGCAGAAGGTGACATGCATGTTATGCAAATTCTTGTATTTTCATTCTTAAGGTCATTAGTGCCCCAGTTCTGGTATTCAATAATAATAGAGAAATCCATATGGCTTTGGAACCTAACTCTTTGAGAAGAAAAACTTGCACGAGGCTCAGATTTGGTTGACTGGGATGAACAAGTGTCAGTATACAAATAGTAATCAGAAAGCTGAACAAGATTTGATAACATAAACTAACTCAAAAGGCAACAAAATATCCCCCGTAGGGTTACATGTTTTACAATACTGAAAAGTAAACAAAAAGATAAAATAGATATTCCAACAACAAGATTATAGTTAATACATCAGAAAGAAACTAAACCCTAGGGAACTGCACATCCTTCAATCTCCAACTGAGATGCTTGACGGCTTCGAACAAACGGGCAGCATCAGGATGACTGGGATCTTCGGTTAACTTCTTAATCAACAAATCTCTTGGCTCAAACGAAACGTGCAAATCACTAATTTGTTGCAGCAATGCGTTTTTATTTTCTTCATTAGTACCCGGCTCTGACCTAGCCTTCTTAGTCTCTGCAAGGATCTTAAGTTCTTCCATTTCCTTATGTTCTTCCACCAGTGACCTCTGGCTCTGCTCCAACTTTTGAGAGTACTCCCGACGTTTCCCGTGAGCTAGTTGAAGTTCCTCCTTCTGATACTCTATTTGAACTTGGAGATTTTCAATCCGCGACTGATAATTCTTCTTTGTTTCCTTTTGTTCTTTCTGGTTTTTCTCCCACTTTGCTTGCCAAAGAGTTACGGCTTCGTTGTGCTTATTTAAATATTTCTTGATTTTTCTGTGTTCAGCATCCTTGTTAATCTTTGTTAAGCCCTTCTTCTTGAAATATGATTCTCTATCTGCAAACTCCTTTTCTTTGGCTTCCGTCTCCTTCTGAGCCCATTGAACTTTCCCCTCCAAATCATTGTTGGTATGCACCATATGTTGATACAAACTATTAATCTCAGAGTTCTCAACTCGGACCTCATGGAGTTTAACTTCTAGCTTCTGATATTCTTCAAGAAGCGCAATGGTTTTGGGCTCAACCACTGAAGGGGGAGCTTGATCAGAGAACGGTAATAACACTGCCTGGGCTTTCTTCTGAGCCCAGTGAACTTTATCCTCAAAAGCCTTGTTTGGTTGTTACTCTTACCTAAGCAGGCCACGCCTCTTCTTCGAATAAGCTTCCAAGAACCAACAGCTTTTCTCACTAATGGAAGATTGTCCTTCATTGGGAAATAGAGAGTTTGTGTTAACTCTGGTTCTTCAGGAATATCTTACAGCACATACCCTAGTTGCCTTTTTAGCATAATCGGGTTATAATTAATTCCCCCAATTACTCCTAAGAGTGGCACATTTGGGTAAATCCTACAGCTAGTGGTGAAGTCCTTTCCCTTCAACATCATAGTAATCCACTTAAGATCTTTGTAAGATAACCCACCTAGCCTTTGAGTCCAAATTAAGCTAGAATCTGTGAAGGCTTCAGTATTTGGAAAGTGTCTCATGAACCATCTGTAAATCAAAGGAGCACAGAAACGTATCAAACCCCCTTGTTTCTTCCCGTTCTTGTAATGCACTGAATAGTAGAGATCCCCCAAAAGAGTGGGCACTGGATTCTTCAGTATGAAAAGGTGAATGGCATTCATGTCCACAAACTTGTCGAGTTCCGCAAATAGAATAATCCCATAAATGGAAAGGGCCAAGATTGCAAAAACAGAATCCCATTGAGAACTAGCAGCCAGCTCCTCAACTTTCTTCACCAAGAACTCCAAATAAAAACCTGACATCCCTCCTTTGGTGGTACTCAAATTGGCAGTTACTATAGATGTGCTCAAATAAAGAGCTTTGGCAATATCAGCATCTGTAGGTTTATCCATCTCGGAGTTGAATGGAATATTATCCTAAATAGGTACTCTTAAGATCAAAACATACTCTTCTAATAAAGTTCCCAACTGAAAGTCGTGGAAAGTGAAGCACCTCAATTGAGGGTCATAGTATTGCAGCAAAGTATGGATAGAACTTCTCTAAGAATTATTCAATTCTACAACCATAGTCAGAATACCCCCATCAGCCTTCTGGGAGTCTTTAATATGGTCAGGGGTGATTAGAGCCACCATCTTGTTTAGTATGGCAATCTTAGTATCAAAGAACTTATAATGAACAATCTTCTTTCTGCAATCCTCCATTTTTGAACAAAACTGACCGGAACCGGGAACAGAAAGTAAACCCTGAATATGAAAAAACACAAATGATTAATGATGTTATGATGCAATGCAATGCAAGGCATGTGATCAATGACTGGTGTCTGGTATTGGTACTGAACCAAGAGCCAAGTGTTTGTAGCCACAATAATTAGGATCTCTGAGGAACAACCCATAACTGAAAACTAGAGAAACCCACATAGAACTATTTCCAATAATAGAACATCATTGAAGAAAATGGGTATGTTGAAGGCCAGGGTTCCTACAAATCTGTAAATAACCCTTCCAATCTCACAGATGTGCTACCACGGTTCAACATCACGGACTCTCAGGTCAAGTAGAGATAATGTGTTCGCCATCTTCGAGAAATGGTTTGGCATTATACACTAAAAGAGTAGGTCTCAACTGAGTCCGGAAAAATAAGCATCCCCCATAAGTTCCCAGCTTCAAGTACTGAGATCGAGAAATAATAGTACATTCATCCCGAAGGGTACAATACTATTGTCATACGAGCAGCACTTTAACTGAGTTCTTACGAGAGAACAAGGCCATCCTATGCAAGTTCCCAGTGGGCCCTCGGGTGCGAATGGGTTTGCCACAGAATATGGTCTACCACTGTCACCACTAGAAAGGGTTGTTTCCACTAAGGTCCTCAATGATCGGTCCCCAGATACACATAATTATCAAGGTCATATCCTGAAGTGGAGAAGACCCCCACACAGAATATTTTCAAGACGATCATAATTTGGGTGTGGAACACACTTCCACTCATCATGATGATATATCATGGAAGTATAATGTATGTCCATGCTAAAGTATAGGGTGTACTCGAGCCTTGGTATTAGGCTCATTTCACAGTAAATCTCGTCCTGCCAAGAAAACCAGACAGTCTAGACAATATAATGATGCATGATAAATAAATACTAAAAGTAGTAAATAAAGCGGTAAAGTAAAATTGTAAATAAAATAGTTAACTAAACACACAGCAACAAACAAATAAACACCCAAAGAAACAGAAACAGACAAACTCTAGGATTGACTCGCATAGGGAACCAGAGAAACTCTGATTATGAGGTTCCCCAGCAGAGTCGCCAACTGTCGCTCCCTAGATTTCCATCCTTGTACAAACGTGAAAGTGGCGCGGAGAAGGAAGAGTCACTAATCAAGCATTTTTATCCTGAAGGAAGGGTAATGTTGCACAAAACCGGAAGAAGAAAGGAAAGGACAAGGTCCTGCAAACCAAAGAGACTGGTTTCGGGAGTCGGTTACGAACTAGGAAGGTATCAGCACCCCAGATTGTCCGTCGTACCCGACTGGATCCATGCTTGCTAGAAACTGTTTCAAAGGGTAAGAATAAAATGTTGCTGAACTGAAACTGGAACTGGATAAAAGAAAGAAAAGGTATGGAGAAATGTAGGGAAAATAAAGAGAGTGCTCGAATGGGCCTTACCCCACTGCCTACGTATCTCATCAGGAAATAAGAATCAGAGTCGACGTAGTTCCCCTAACTAGGGATGAAAACTGATATTTGTGTTTTTTATGACTTGAACTGCTTATGCATATGCTTAGATGTTGTAGAATCGTCTGGCACGAGTGTGCTTACCATCATGCAAAGAGACAAGTAGAAGCAAGTTCTTTTGTTAAGAGTGAATGAGATGAGAAAATAATTCTCGAAGGAAGAACATTTATTGTTGGTTTGAATGCTTTTTAGAAGCTTTTTATTTGTGAGTTTGCATAGGAGAGTGTATCTAAGTCTCATTCAATGGGATGCGTACTTCTTACATTATCCCGAAATGGAATGGATAATAAGCACACCTAAGTATGGAAGATATCCTCAAACCTAGTCCAAAATATTAAGGCTCAAGCATACTAGCCTATTGTAATTATTAAATGTTTTTGTTGTTTTTTAATTAAGATGCGTTTTTTAATTTTTGTTTGTGAAACATCCTCATGCTAAGAATAATTCATCATGATAGATACCCTACATATTATCCCCATATGGAATGTGTGCAAGTATCCCATTGTAAACACCCCAAATTTTCCCTCACATTTTTTTCACACCATGGCTTATGATCTTTCATATTGCATTGCATAATCATATCATCTCACATTGCATATTTGTTTCACTGCATAAGTTGCATAATTAGGGTTTTGTGATCAAGAGAATCCAAAGAAGTGATCTGAGCCATATCAAAGGCCTTGAAGCTTGTCAAGAGGGTCCATGTGTGTTCCATGATCATCATATGCTCCCCAGGGTTCTTAAAAGTCAAAATGTCATAAAGCATTGCAAAGGTGTTCAAGCAGACTGGGCAGTTTCTGCACAGATGACCTAAAATTAGGGTTTTGGGTTTGAGGCCCTTAACCTCAAATTTTTTGGTCATTCTTGATTCCATTGGTCTTAATATGTTAAAAGGAGCATGTGTACCAAATTTGATGAAGAAATTCATTGTGGAAGTCATCTGATCAACTGGTAACTTATTGTGCAAGAAAAGTCAGAATCAGGGCATCTGAGGCCCCCACCAATGGTACCAAAGGGTCATCTTCATCATTTTGAGGTTTTGTGATATTTATTTGATCTTATAAGTGGTTATAAGTTCACAAGATTGAATAATTTCAAGCCATTTGCAAACTTTCCATTTTTGGACATGACTTGTAATGAAAACTTTCCATTTTGGGAAAGATTTTCAACCTTCTCTTTCTTGATCAAAAATGCTTCAAATGAAAAATCTTTAAACATGAAAGTTGTAGATTGGATATTCCCATTTTCAAAAAGTACAAGAACTCCTCTTGATTCATCCTAGAACTCAAGATATGATGTTTCAAAGTTGGGAAAAATCTTATAATTTTCAAGTATGTGCCAAAGAGGGATTTTTGCAAAACCAAGTTCCAAGACTTCTAATTACCTTTAATCCATCTCTAAGCATCATAAAATGATAACACAACTTTCCTTGACCAAAATTATGCCTTGGATTGCAAGTCTCCATGGATCATTTTCACAAAACTTTCAAAGAGGGAAAATTGCAAAACATATGATATCTCTTGCATCAAGTGTTACAGCTCATCAAAATCAATCCAATGGCTCTCCATAATGCTAACTGAGGCAGGACAAGCCATAAGATCTCCTCTGACCCGTGCCATGCTTGTGGTACACATTCTTTGACTTTTTTGCAAATGAAGCCATACCAATCAGCCTGAGCCACCACCAACTTTCTGACCAATCACAACTCTTTATGCAAACCCTAAGGACTCCAAAGCATACAACATTCAAGCCTTTAACATCTCACAAGCTCAGAATCACAAAACCTCAAAAATCTTCATCTCTTCGAAACTCACTGCCTAGCCATCAAAACTCAAATCTCTCTTCACCATTCAATCATACATCACTCAAGGATCACAAAGCACCCTTCACAATGGCCTGAAAACCTCTCAAACCAAAACAGGATTTCTGAGATAGCAGAACTGAAACACACAAACCAAGCCATTTAAACTCCATTCAAGCTTCTCAATAGCACCAAGGGACTTAATGGAGTTGGTTTGCATCAAAGGAGAGGCCAGAAAGCACCAAACTGCAAAGCTCCAGCTCAGGTAGCTCACTCAAACTGTTTTTCCAGAACTTGTATTTTAGGTTACAAATTGATTCTACATGATATGTTGGTTATTGTGATGTGCTTATTTTTGAAAATGACTGAGAAATGAGAATGTATGCTTGCTCTGAAATTTTTGACCTAAACTTGTTCTTGTTCGATTCATGAGTTTGATGCATGATAAATTGTTTTTGGGGCTGGATCTGTGCTTAGGGTTGTTCAATGATTCATTCTGAAGCTTTAGAGGGCTTGGGGTGGTGTTTTGAGTGAACTCATGTGAGGGGGGTGCCGGAGAAGACGACCGGAGCTCTTCTCCGGTCGCCTGAAAGTGTTTAACCCTAATCTCATTAATTAGCTAAGTTTGAATTTTGACCCTAGGATATTAGGTTTACCGCGCGTGTGAGTGGCCCAGATTCGTCCATTAAATCCTAATCACCTTAATTAGTTTAATTTAAAAATTAATTAAATCAGAAGCAATCTCAACCACAGGATCACGCGCCAACTGTAATTTTAAACCCTGGCCTTTGGATTGCCATACCTGAAGTCACGCAGACTCTGCCTTACAACCTTAGGATCTCCCAACTTTCAATCACAACCTTTCATCTTGCATACTTTCATTTTTATTTTATTTTCTTTACATTTTATTTCATCTAATTATTAAAAATAGCAAAAACATTTTTAAAATCATCATTTTCTGCATTTTCATTTCAAATATTTTTCTAAACTCAAAAACATTTTTATTTTTTATTTTTGCAATAAAAATGTATTTTTAAATCATTAAATGTTTTATTTAATTAATTAATTGATTTTAATTAATTAAAAATACATTTAAGTATTTAAAAATCAAAAAAAAATTCATGAAGCATCCTTAAACATTATAATCAATTATAAACGCATTTCACAAATTTCTTTTACAGTTTGATTCTATTTTGAGAATTAAACATGAATTAGGTTCTTAAAATTTCATTTTTCTAACCCTAACTTCAAAAAATCATTTCTGATCAACCAAGATGAGTTTGCATTTGGTTCTTTTTGCATTGTTTCATACTTTGCATCTAGTATCTAGGTTATTTAACTTATAATTTTGCATTTCATTTTCAAATATTTTGGCATTTTTCATGAAGAATCACCCAAAAACCCTAATTAACTTAGGAAATTCATAACTTCCTCTAGGTTTAGCTTTAGACTTCCATCTTTGGGGAGTGATCTTGTGTGTGTTTAGGGTTTGTTTGAGTTCATTTTCAATTTTTTATCATGATGTATGCTTCTGTTTTGATCATGTACATCTCATACATTCATAAAACCCTAATTTTCTATGTTTATTTGCATTCATCTTTGCATATCATCATCATATGAACTTGCCATGACATTTCAAGCATTTTTATGACACCTTAGACATCTTAAGACATGCTTGAACATTGCTTGATCATTTCTTCATTCATTTGGTATGCTTTGCATTCATTGCATCTCATGTACATCCATGTGTTTTCAAGCTTCTAACATGTCATCTTTGTATCTCATCCTTTGTATGATCATTCATATGCATCATGTATGACTTTGCATCATTTCATAACACATGTGCATAACATATTCACTTCTGGTATTGGTCATTGCACCTTCATTTGCTTTATTTCTTTTTGCTTTGCATCTTATGCATTCACACTAACATTTCAGGGGCTTATGGTAAGTTGTTTGGGATGTGGATTTTCCTTCACATCCTACCTTCTTCTAATCTCTTCATATGCATTCTTTACTTGTATTTGAAGTGAACTTGTTTCACTTGTGCTCTCTTGCTCCTATCTCTTTCTTTTAGGTTACTTATCTTCTTCAGGAAGTAAATAACATATTCTCTTTCTCTTCTCTTTTCATCTGCTTCTCCTTCCTTGGTGGCCATCTGAAGATCTTCTCTTTAAGCCTCACAAACCATAGGAACATCCAAGCATGATAACTTTAGGGTTGTATATAGTATCCCCTTAGTTTTTTTACCTTTGAGACTCCTTGAGTCTCTCTTCTCATCTCATAATCAGAGGCTAAGCACTTAAAGCTTTAGGACTTTGAATTAGGGTTATGCTTGCATCCTTATCTTAGGATGGAGTGTATAACTTTAATCATTAGTGTTAAACCTTTAATTTGATTACACCTCTTAATCAACACACCTAATAACTATTAAGACTTAAGCCTGTAACTTGGGCCTTATATTAGGGTTACATCTCTTCCTTATGGTTAAGAGGGACTAACCCTAGTGTTTAATGGACAAGTCCCCCTCAAGCTAGTCTTACAAACATAAAACTCATTTCTTAATCCCACCTTTAATTAAAATCCATCTTTAATAAAGGCTTGTTATCTAATGAATTTAGTCCCTAACCATGGATTAAATTGAGGAGTCTTCCTCAGCTTAAGTGTTCTCATCTATCATCCTTCTCTTAGGATGGTGTAATGAGTTCACTAATCCCTGATTAGAGATTAAACTCATTACTTAACACTAAACAAAATTCAAAAACATTTTAATAATCACAAGTAGGTTAATGATCTTAATCCTATATCATCATGGTAATTAAGTTGAGATCTTCATCTCATGCTTAAGTAGGTTCATTATCCCTAATCAGGGAGGATATAATGAGTTTACAACCCTTGATTTAGGCTTAAGCTCATTATCCTATGCAAAACATCAAAAACAATAAAAAACTGAAAAACACAAAAACAAACAATAAACTTCTCCTCCGGGATTCTTTTCTCATCACACTCACTCTGAAAACAAGAACTCGCTTCTTCCGTCTAATGCAAGACAGTTAGCACTCGAGCTAGACGAGTCACAGACTTGAGCATAGACAAGTAAGCAGTTTACAACAAATCATCCCAGTCTCTTTGAGTCGAACTACGGTGTTCTGACTTCCTCATTGCACGAGAGGATACGTAGGCATAACTTAACAGTTATCGAACAAAAGTCTCTTTGTCTTCCCCCTCTCATTTCAGCTTTCTTTTCTAAGCCTCAGTCTTGAGCATCTCACCCTTTCCTTTGCACTGACACTCTGTACTTTCTTTTCTCCCTAGCTCCTTATGCACAGTTTAGCACAAACACTATCCTCCTTTTTAACACAATCAAGTAAGCGTGGATCCCATCGAGTACGACGGATGATCTGGGTGCTAATACCTTCCCAGGTGTTAACCAACCCCCTTACTCAGTTTCTTTGGTTCGCAACCGTCTTATCCACGTTTTTCTAGGTTTATGCAGCATTACCTTTCCTTCGGGATAAAAATGCCTAGCTGGCGACTCTATTCAACCTCAACCTCCAACTTCGCGACCGTTCGCGTTTGCACCAGGACGAAAGTCCGGGGAGCGACAACTTGGTGACTCTTCTGGGGACTTTGCAACCAGGGCTTCTGGTTCTCTTGTGGGTTTCTCCTAGAACTTGTTTGTTTGTGTTTACTGGGGGTGTTATGTGCTATGTGTGCTTTTGTTTTTGCTTTATTTATTGCTTTCTGTACAACTTTATTTACTGCATTTACTTTATCGCTTTCATTTACTGCTTTATGCATTTCATTATCATATCATCTGTGCTGGTTTGCTGGTTTGCTTTGGTGGGAGGGGTATTCTAGTGAGAAAGGTCCAACACAAAGGCCTAAGTGACAGACATAGGATTAGAGTGGCTTCATATTCTTTCCCATTCCATTTCGTTCTGGTGCGGGAATATGAAAACACGGTTCAGACATGGGTTTCTTCTTGAGAACTCGGTGCTACAGATCTCCTGTAGTGCTAGGGTTATCTGGGAAGCCTACTAAGTCCGAATGACCTTTTTAGATGACCTTCAGCATCTGAGGTGAATTAGAGGAGGATCCTTTATGATTAGGGTAAACACTGTACCTCTGAGTTAGAAGTGTTTACACTTCTCATAATAGATCCGAACCTGAGGATCCTTGTTCTAGAACAATACCTGTGAGTGGGTGGGGTTGTTTACAGGTTTGCAGGAACCCTTGGCCTCAACATACCTTGTTACTGGAATTGTTTTAAGGTTACACTATTTTGGACTAGTTCTTTGAAACCCTAGATTAGTGACTCTTTATTTGGGTCCCCCACCTGGTTACTGGTTCTCAGACCTTCATCCGGAATTCTAAACACTCATGGACCCTATCAAAAGCAACTGAAAATACAGCACCTGATCACAAACCCTTGCATATCATTAAGCATACATCATATTGCATCATTTAACATTTTTCTATTTGTTTTACATGGTATCCACGACTTCTTTGGTTTGGTTTTGACCGTTCTTCTGCTCAGCTATCTGCTTCAGCCATCCTCTTCAGCTATCTGCTTTGGTTATCTTCTCCAGTTATCTTCATCAGCATACCTTCAGTATGGATTCAACCAGGAAGAGCAACATCACTTACCACTTCTTTGAGTACCCTCTAGCAGGCATCAGGCAGATTCAGGCCCTTATCACTCCTGATCATGTTCCCTTATTCAGAGAGCATTATGGTGGCATCCTGGACATGATCATGGACTTGGACACATTGCAGAGGAGCATGATTCATACCTGTCTTTAGTTCTATGGCCCTCCTCTATGTTGCTTCATTTTCCCAGATTTTCAGATTGGTCCTCTGTTGGAAGAGTATTCTATGTTGTTGGGTGTCCCTATCAGAAGAGGAATTCCTTTCAACCCTGAGATGACTACTCCTAAGAATGAAGACATAGAAAAGGCTCTACATCTGGAAGCAACTATGATTGATGAGCATATGACTACCAAGGCTGGAATCCCAGGCCTCTATCTGGACTTCTTGATCACTCAGGCTACAAAGCAAGCTGCAGCAAGGAAGTGGGAAACTATTTGTGCTCTCCTGGCTCTTAGTATATATGGCATCATCTTGTTTGTGGACGAGCCTAAGTTTATAAGCAAGAATGCCATCCACATCTTTATACTCAGGAATCCAGTTCCTACCTTGCTGGGAGATTTCTATTACTCAGTGCATCAGAGGAATGAGAAGCAGAGGGGAAGACTGGTGAAATGTTGTGCACCCCTTTTCTACAGTTGGTTGATAAGACATATGCCGAAGACGGAAGCTTTCCTGAATCCACATCAGTCAAGGAACTGGGCTAAGAGGATGACTTCTCTTACTTCAGAAGACATCAGGTGGTGTACTTAGAACACTAAGGGCAGGGACATAATTACAAGTTGTGGACAATATCCTAATGTACCTCTTATTGGAGTAAATGGATGCATCAATTACAATCCTTTGCTATTCAGAAGACAGTTAGGGTATGCCCTGGTGCATCCACCTCGAGAGCAGGACTTAGTAGAGTCCCTTTACTGTGCTATTCAGAACAATCATGCCATTGTCCGACAACTGGCCTGGGCTTGGGACAACATAAAGACTAAAGGGACTGCTATTTTGGGGAAGTGTAACAACATAGCTTCAGCTCAGTACACTGAATGGTCGCGCATCAGAGGACAGATCACTCGCATGCCATTCACTCTGGAAGATGTGTTAGGTCCATCAGCAGTAGAGCCCATAGCTACAGTGAGTCTAGAGGATTTTGAGAAGCTGAAAGAGAGGAATGCCCAGCTTGTTGAAGCTTTGAAGAAGACCCTTTGGGAAAGGAATGATAGTTGTCTAGACAATGAGAGGTTAGAGAAGCTCTGTATCGAGCATGTGACTAAGATAGAGAAAACAGAGGACTTCATCAGAAAAGCCCGAACGGGAGAGCTGGTATTGAAGAATGCTTGCAAAGAAGCCAAGATTCAGAAAGCCATGGCTGAGCACTATCTGGAAGAGAGTCAGGCTAGATGGATCAGGATCACTAAAGCTCATTTGCAAGAAGATCAGAAGACACAGGCTAAGATAGAGCAGCTGGAAGCCAATGAGAAGAAGAGTCAAGAAGCACTCCTAGAAGCACAGAAGGAAAACTCCGAGCTGAAACTCCGAGCGGGGTTGAAGAGATCAAAAGAACAAGACAAGTACCAGAAGGTGACAAGCGCCATTGCAACCAGAAACCTTCTCATCAGGACCATCACAGAGCATCCAGTTGGACCAGTGACTGATGCTCTCCTGAAGGAAGTCAAGGAGGATGACTTTGGGCTGGATGTTTGATTTCCTTTACTTGTATTTTATTTGGTTGTACTTTAATTCTCCATGGTGATTTTGTTTGTATTCTTGACTTGATTGTATTATGACCCACCATGGGAGCTTGTTGTAATCATAAACTATGTATTTTGGCATTTTGTAATGTTATGGTTTATGTGTTACCTGGATTTTCTCTTGGACTTCGTTCACTTCAGCATCTTCATCACTCCAAGAGGTCTGGAAGGTCAAAACCAAATAGCCAAACCGGATACCCTCTGAAGACAAATAGACATATTGCATTGCATGCTAACCTCATCCTCATTTGTTTTGCAGGTGTTTTGTTGTTGTTTTCTCACTTTGCTGCTTGTTTTAGGAAATATTGCTCGTAGGAGGGTCTTTCCCGTCAATCGCATCCATAGATATCCAACCAGAAACAACCTTCCGAGCTTACAGATGGATCAGTTAAAGCAAGAAATGACAGATGTGAGAACTCAGATGACTGATGTGAGGACAAAAGTGAGGACTCAGATGAATCAATTCATGGCTTTGATGACTGGGCTAGCACAGACCCAAGAAATATTGAGGGAGTTAGTCGAGCGGCAAACTCCAGAAGATAACCATGCGGGCACTGGAGGTACTAGTAACAACGCGCGCGATCAGCCGCAAACAAATCCACCAGAGTTTGGGCCCCACATCAAACCCGAAGTCAATATTATTGGAAATACCCAGAGAAACACTGGAGATCATGTTCTACAGGAAGATCCTCAGGACGAGCAGTTTACAGTGTTAGGTGATGGGGCTGATGAAGTTTATGATCGTCGTCTGGACGAGATATCAGAGAAGTTAAGATCCTTGGAATCCCAAAACTCTTTGGGATTTGATGTAATGGATATGGGTTTAGAGGAAGGAGTAAGGATTTCTCACAAGTTCAAACCTCCATGCTTTAAGAAGTATAACGGTACCTCCTGTCCTCATACATATCTTCAATCTTTTCTGGGGAGATTGAAAGCTTATACCCTGGATGTGAAGTTATGGAAGTTTTACTTTGAAGATAGCTTGACTGGGGCATCCAGAGAGTGGTATTCACACATATCAAGGGCTACTGTCAGAAACTGAGAGGACTTAGCCGAGGCCTTTATACGCCAATATCAGTACAACCTGGATATGGCTCCCAATAGGACCCTCCTGATGGGTATGTCTCAATCTTCAAGAGAAAGTTTCTGTGAATATTCCCAAAGGTGGAGACAACTTATTGTCGCTGTCCAGCCACCTATGTCTGAAAGAGAAATGGCTGATATGTTTATGAACACCTTGCAAGGAACCTACATTGATCGGCTTGTTGCTTTCTCTTCTACCAGTTTTGTTGATGTGGTTATAGCTGGTGAGAGAATTGAAAGTCTTTTAAAAATGGGTAAGATCTATGACAACGGTGCTAGTTCTAGCAATGCAAATAAAACCTTCTCGGTACCTAGAATAACATGAGAGACTAATGCAGTGCATGTTAACAGAGGTAGGCCCTAATACTTGCAAAGATCAGTAGCTGCAATCACCATCCCTGCTCCATCACCTCAGAAACAACACTTCCCATAGCAACAATAGTTTCCTCAACAACAGAGATCTTATAGCAACAACAACAACCAACAACAATGTTCGTTCCAGCAAAGGACATCACAAATTAACAGGGTTATCGATCCCATCCCGATGCCCTATGCAGCTCTACTTCCACAGCTATTGAAGCTCAACCTGATTGAATTGAGAACCTTGACTCCACCTGATCCTTTGAATCTTCGAAGGAACTATGATGTCAACGCCAGATGTGCCTTCCACTCCAATGCACCTGGCCATACAACAGAGAAATGCAGGGCCTTGCACATGAAAGTCCAAGATCTGATTGATTCCAAATCTTTGAAATTTTGTACCTCCTCAAAATGTCACAAAGAATCCAATACCGAATCACGGCGGACCGAGGATTAATGCTATTGAGGAGGACCAACCAGCAATTCTGATTGATGACATTGCAAGTATCCAAACACCACTGGCCGAAGTTAAAGCTCAGCTATTGAAGTGCCAAGTGTTTCCAGGTTGTGAGGCCTGTTGTGAAGCTTGCAAAGTTTCTGCCAACGGTTGTGCAAATCTGAAGAATGGTATCAGCAATCTTATCAGAGAAGGCATCCTGCAAATCATATCAACAGTTCTGTCTTCTACAACTTCAACAAACATCTCTCCTACAACACCAGCAAACATCATTTCAAAGGAATCTCCTGCAACATCAGCAAACATTATCTTAACAACAACAACCATCAATGAAGACATCTCAATGGTCACCATTTATTATGACCCAGCAACCATTCATGTTCCGGATTCTTTTGACAACAACTTACATCAACATCAACATCAACAACTCCTTGCACCTGTGTCGTCTCCAATCAGACCTCCTGTCACCATCTACTATGATCCACTGACTGTCACAACTCCTTCTTCCGCAACAATCAGTCCGGTTACTATCACGATGCCTGGACCAGTTCTCTACGACAACAGCAGTGTCGTGCCTTGGCATTACAGCTCAGATCTTTATTGCAATGGAAAGAAATTTACTCTTGACTCTTCAACTTCTACACCACAAATTGACAATGTCGGGGGAGGCGGAGGCTTCACCCGAAGCGGACGTCTCTTTGCGTCACAATTTCCCAGAGTTAATGCTGAAGCAGAAGCTGCTGCCAAAGCTAAAGGCAAGAATGTGGTGCCAGAAGAACCAATTGCCAAAGAGACTCAGAAGACGTCCTTTGATCAGGATATAGACGAGTTCATGAGGATTATCAAGAGAAGTGACTACAAGGTTGTGGACCAGCTCCACCAGTCACCCTCCAAGATCTCCATCCTATCCCTGCTCATGTGTTCCGAGGCTCACAGGGACGCACTTCTCAAGGTCTTGCACGCAGCTTACGTGCCTAAGGAGATTACAGTTAATCAGCTAGAGACGGTGGTTTCAAATGTCAACACTAGCCATGGGCTAGGTTTCACCAATGTTTATCTGACTACGGAGGGCCGCAATCACAATAAGGCTTTACATATCACCTTAGAGTGTAAAGGTGATGTACTTTCTCATGTCTTGGTTGACACTGGGTCATCTCTCAATGTCCTTCCAAAGAAAGCCTTGGTCAAGTTGGAGTATGATGGTCTTGCACTTCGTCCGAGTAACCTAGTTGTGAGAGCCTTCGATGGTTCTAAGAGATCGGTTCTTGGAGAAATCGAGTTGCCTGTGGTAATTGGCCCACAGATTTTCAAAACTATCTTCTATGTGATGGACATTCAGCCTGCCTACAGTTGTTTGTTGGATAGACCTTGGATTCATGCCGCTGACGCAGTAACGTCTACCCTTCACCAGAAGTTAAAATATGAGTGGGAAGGCCAAATTATCACCATCTGTGGAGAGGAGGACATCTTTTTCAGTCACTTGGCTACTTACAAATACATAGAGATGGATGGGGAGATCCATGAAACGATGAGTCAGGGTTTTGAAGCTCTTAATGTCAATGAAGCAACAGCTGAAGTGTCTGGTACTTCAATTGCTTCTTACAAACAGGCTCAGAAGGTTGTTGAAGACGGGAATGCCCAAGGCTGGGGCAAGCTGCTACAAGTTCGGATAAAGGAAGACAAATTCGGGTTGGGTTACAGACCATCCCGACAGGTTCAAGAGGAGGCTGCTGAAGCTCCCAAGTTCATAAGTGGGGGAGTGCTGACCCCGGATGCTATCAACAATGTGGAAGACGAGGCTGAAAGTGACTACAACCTGGAAAGCTGGATTCGTCCAAGAATCCCGGGCCAACAAGTCCTCAACTGGTCTTCCTAGGAAATTATAAGGGTTACTGCTGCATAGTAATTATTATTTCCTGTTTAAGCATGCATCAAGTCCTGCATCTTGCCCAAGGTGTCAGGACTCATTTTTTAATAGGGCCATATATGTATTTTGTGCAAATTGAAATTAATGAATAATGGACATCTTTTGCAAACGATCTTCTCTTTCACTTATTGTCTTTTCATTTTTGTTATTTTCGCACAAAACAATAAATGGCAATGTTTTCTTAATAAACTTCATTCACTTTTTCTAAATAAGATAAAAATCAATCACTAAAATGAACAAATCTCAACCCTTGCAGAGATAGCCTTCCAGATTGCACCGACAACGACACTGCTATGACCTCGTATGGCTTCGACAATCCGATTAATCAAGCAGATGAAGGGGTTGATGAAGACTATGGTTTTCCTAAAGAGTTATCCAGGTTATTGAAACAAGAGGAAAAAGTGATTGCTCCTCATCAGGAAGAAGTTGAGGTTGTTAATCTTGGTACCGAGGAAGATGTGAAAGAAGTGAAGATCGGGGCTAGTCTGCAAGCTTCAATGAAAGAACAACTTATCAGTATGCTGCGGGAATATGTCGACGTGTTCGCTTGGTCTTATCAAGATATGTCGGGCTTGGATACAGATATTGTCATGCACAGACTGCCATTGAAAGAGGATTGCCCACCGGTCAAACAGAAATTGCGCCGTACTCGTCCAGACATGGCCATGAAAATCAAAGAGGAAGTACAAAAGCAGTGGGATGCCGGTTTTCTTGTTGTGACAAGTTACCCGCCTTGGGTTGCTAACATTGTACCCATACCCAAGAAGGATGGCAAGGTGCATATGTGTGTGGATTACCGGGATCTGAACAGAGCTAGCCCGAAAGATGACTTCCCATTACCTAACATTGATGTATTGGTAGACAACACAGCTCAGTTCGCAGTATTTTCCTTCATGGATGGATTTTCTGGATACAATCAGATCAAGATGTCACCTGAAGACATGGAGAAGACAACGTTCATCACACCTTGGGGCACGTTTTATTACAAGGTAATGTCGTTCAGTTTGAAGAACGCCGGTGCAACATATCAACGGGCTATGGTAACATTATTCCACGATATGATCCATAAAAAAATCGAGTGTTATGTGGATGATATGATTGCTAAGTCCCAAACAGAGGAAGAGCATTTGGTGAATCTATTGAAGTTGTTCAAGCGTCTGAGGAAATATCAGCTAAGGTTGAACCCCAACAAGTGCATATTCAGGGTACATTCTGGTAAGCTACTAGGTTTTACTGTAAACGGAAAAGGAATTGAGGTTGATCTTGACAAAGTCAAAGCCATTCAGGAAATGCCTTCACCTAAGACTAAGAAAGAAGTTTGAGGGTTCTTAGGTAGATTTAACTACATCTCAAGGTTCATATCTCATCTCACTGAAACCTGCGAACCCTTGTTCAAGTTGTTAAGAAAAGAGCAAACAGTCAGGTGGAACGATGATTGTCAGAGAGCTTTTGACAAGATCAAAGAATATCTGCAAGAACCTCCAATTCTCATGCCTCCAGTTGAAGGAAGACCTCTAATAATGTACCTGACAGTATTAGATGAGTCGATGGGGTGTGTGTTGAGCCAGCATGACGAGTCTGGTCGAAAAGAGTATGCAATATACTACCTAAGCAAAAAGTTTACCAACTGTGAACAACGTTATTCACTGCTCAAGAAAACTTGTTGTGCTTTAGCGTGGGCTGCTCGCCGACTAAGACAATATATGCTGACTCATAATACCTTGTTGATCTCAAAGATGGACCCAGTCAAGTACATATTTGAGAAGCCAGCACTTACCAGAAGGGTTGCAAGATGGAAAATTATTCTAACAGAGTATGACATTAAGTACACCTCTCAGAAAGCCATCAAGGGCAGTGTATTGTCTGACTATCTGGCTGAGCAACCCATTGATGATTACCAGCCTATGAGATTTGACTTCCCTAATGAAGATATCATGTTCTTAAAAGAAAAAGATTATGAAGAGCCTATTCACACTGAAGGGCCTGACCTAGAAGAAGCATGGACTATGATGTTTGACGGGGCAGTTAATTGCAACGGTCGTGGAGTTAGTGCAGTGCTTATTACACCTAAAGGGGTTCATATGCCTTTCTCAGCAAGGCTCGCCTTTGCCTGCACTAACAACGAAGCAGAATACGAAGCTTGTATCATGGGTCTTGAGGAAGCCATTGACCTCAGGATCAAAACCTTGAATGTATTCGGAGATTCAGCTTTGGTAATCAACCAGACCAACGGCAAGTGGTACACTCATCAGGAGCATCTGATTCCCTGCCGTGACTATACGAGGAGATTGTTGACCTTCTTCACAACAGTTAAGCTTGAATACATCCCTCGAGATGAGAATCAGTTTGAAGACGCTTTGGCTACCATTTCATCCATGATCAAAGTACAGGCTGCCAATTATGTACCTCGGATTTTGGTATCCAGACTGGACAAACCGGCATATGTATTCTCTGTGGACACTGTTACTGACAACAAGCCTTGGTACCATGACATCAAATGCTTCTTGGAAACTTAGACATACCCACCTGGGGTATCGTCAAACGATAAGAAGACATTAAGAAGGCTAGCCGGTAGCTTCTTCATCAATACTGATGGTTCTTTATACAAGCGGAACTTCAACATGGTCTTGCTCAGATGTGTTGACAAGAAGGAAGCAGACTTACTGATGCACAAAGTACATGAAGGTTCTTTCGGCACCCATGCCGGAGGACATGCAATGGCAAAGAAGTTATTAAGATCGGGTTACTACTGGATCACAATGGATGCGGACTGTTGTGCTTATGCCAGAAAATGCCACAAATGCCAGATCTACGCGGATAAAGTGCATGTGCCTCCGAATCCTTTGAATGTAATGTCTTCACCTTGGCCCTTCGCCATGTGGGGAATTGATATGATTGGAAAGATTGAACCAACTGCTTCAAATGGTCACAGATTCATCCTGGTAGCCATTGATTACTTCACCAAATGGGTTGAAGCAGCTTCGTATGCAAATGTCACCAGGCAAGTGGTAGCTCGATTTCTGAAAAGGGATATCATCTGTTAATATGGAGTTCCCGAGCGAACCATTACTGATAATGGTTCCAATTTGAACAACAAGATGATGGCAGAACTTTGTCGGGACTTCAAAATTCAACATCACAACTCTTCCGCTAACAAGAATATTAAGAAGATTGTGCAAAAGATGGTAGTCACCTGCAAAGACTGGCACGAAATGCTACCATTTTCCTTGCATGGGTACCGGACCTCTATCAGAACATCTACTGGGGCAACACCTTATCAGCTTGTGTATGGTATGGAAGATGTCCTACCTGTTGAAGTTGAGCTACCCTCCTTACGGGTAATGATGGATGTGAAACTGGATGAAGCGGAATGGGTCCGATCTCGATATAATCAATTGAGTCTGATTGAAGAAAAGAGATTAGCAGCCATCTGTCATGGGCAGTTATATCAAAAGCGAATGAAGAAAGCCTTCGATCAGAAAGTCAGACCTCGGGAATACCAAGTGGGAGAGCTTGATCTGAAAAGACTTTTTCCTCCTCATACAGACCACAAGGGCAAATGGACGCCAAACTACGAAGGCCCATTCATAGTAAAGAACGTTTTCTCTGGTGGGGCACTGATGCTCACTACTATGGATGGCGAGGACTTCTTATCTCCTGTGAATTCAGATGCAGTTAAAAAATACTTCACATAAAAGACCCGCTAGACATAAAAACAGAATGTAAGTCCAGGCAAAAATAGGGCATCCCGGCGAGTCAAAAACAGAATAAAAGACTCGGGAAAAAATAAGGGAAAAATTTTAAAAAAAAATGTGTACACCCACTGAGTTGAAAAGCCACATCGGACAGCTCAGGCAAAAATGGGTATCCCGGTGGATTGAAAACCCGAAAGGGCGATCCACGCCAAATCTGGGAAAAAGCAAACAACTGCATTCTGAATTCGTCTGTATCACTCACAAAATGGAAAGCTTCGAAAGGATAAAGTGTCGGTCAGAATCAACCTTCTTCAGAAAGCAAGATAAGAAGAACGTCAAGGTCATACAAGTCATAGCAAAGGAAGCTCATTGGAACTTCAACATTGCCAACACCTTTATTTTCTCAATTTACAACACTCTCCTCCTTTCCGGGATTCGCTTCTTCATTGTACTTGCCTATTCAGGGCACACAAATCAATAAAATTAGAATGTTCAGTCACACTTTGTTTTGTACATTTTTGTTTCGTTTGCAAAATGTCCAAAGTTCATAATACAACACTTGCATGAAAACATATAAGTCATTTTCAATATATGCTTGCAGGAAATATGCACTCTTGAGCAAATCTAACTCCTATGACAGAATCTGATTGAGGATACCTCGGGACACTTGTACTTATCCTTTGTTTAACAGGTTGCAGGTACTCAAGGCAAACAATCTCTCACAGCATGGGGCATATCAAGCGTTATCCCCAGCCAAGTCAGCAATCACCTCATCAACAGAGTTACTTGACAGGAGTTTTCCCCCATGAAGTTGTCATCCCCTCAGAGGATCCTTCAAGAAACTCATTATTCCCCAGCGTGTCGCTTGGACGAAGGAGTTACAACAGATTACTTCCCAGAAGTTCTCTTCTCCCCAAGCGGGATCTCCCGAGCAATGCTTGAACTGCTGTTCCCCAGCGGAGTTGTCGAAGCCTCCTCATCCCCAGCATGAGTCTCTTCAACAGAAGCTTCCCCCAGCCGAGATCCCCACAGAGTTCCCTAGGAAGATCGTTCGGTGATCCTCTCTCCCCATAGATCGCCCAATGATTTCTTTCCCCAGCGGAGTTCTCCCTCAAGACAGATCTCCCAGAGATCTTTCTCCCCGCAAGATCCGGATCTTGGATCGGTTCTCTCATTTTGCATAATCATAGAATTCGCATCATTTTTCCCCAAAATAAGCGTAGCATTTCGTCTAATACGGAGCATTACGGCAAAAATCAAACATTTGCATGATCATAAGCCAGGTTCGAGCAACCACCTGCAAACATCAGAATCACTTCACCAACAATATACAAAACTTATCCCCCGCAGACAAAGCCATAATACTTTTTGCACTCTCAATACAGATAATTGTTCATACTTGTACATATTCTTTTTGATACTCTCCCGTGTCATACTTCCCCAGCAAGTCAAACACTCGTCCATGTCCCTTGCTCAATCTTTTTGACACTCGTCCATGTCTTGCACATATTTCCCCAGCAGGTCAAACACTTGTACATACTTATACACAATCCTCTGATACTCGTCTGTATCTTGTATATATCATCTCCTCAACAGATCAACACTCGTCAGTGCTCCTTGCTTAACTTATTGATACTCGTTCGTATCATCATCCTTAAACACGTGTCAGCGTTTGTTTCTATTGATACTCGTCCGTATCGTAGTCCTAAGGATGCTCGTCCACATCTTTAGTCTATACACACTGTCAAACACTTATACCTTTTATTTCAAAGCGTAAGCACTCGTCTGTGTTTACCATTCCCCAGTAAGTCGCCAGCAAAGCAACTTTTCTATCCGACATTCGTCCTATGTCGTGATATTTTCGTCAGCCGTCCCCTGCCAGGTGATCGCCCTTCACCTTGTGATGATCGTCCCTCATCATATTTATCTGATGGACGTCCCCATTGTTGATCCTCTTATCCGACATTCATCCTATGTCGCGATACTTTCGGCAGCCGTCCACTGCCAGGTGATTTTCCTTCACCTTTGGATGATCTTCCCTCATTCTATCCCCAGTGGAATCCCCATTGTTGGAACTTTCTATCCGGCATTCGTCCTATGTCGCGATATCTTTTTAGCAGCCGTCCCCTGCTAGGTGATCGTCCTTCACCTTTTGATGACCGTCCCTCATCATATTTATCTGATGGTCGTCCCCATCGTTGATCTTTTATCCGGCATTCGTCCTATGTTGCGATAATCCCCAGAGCAGTCGTCCCCTGCTAGATGATTGTCCTTCACCTCTTGATGATCGTCCTTCATCATGCTTATCCGATGGCCGTCCCCATCGTTGATCTTTTCTATCCGGAATTCGTCCTATGTCGTGATATTTTCAGCAGCCGTCCCCTGCTAGGTGATCGTCCTTCACCTTTTGATGATCGTCCCTCATCATTATTTCATTTATTCTTTTACCCGATGGCCGTCCCTGTCGCGGTTCATTTACCCTTTAACCTGATGTCCGTCCCCGTCAGTGCTTTCCTCATTTCTTTAATCCCCAAAGAGTTTTATTCCTTTACCCGATGGCCTTCCCCGTCATGGTCTTTTCCTTTATCCTGATGATCGTCCTTCATCAGTTTACCCGATGGCCGTCCCCGTCACGGTCTCTTTATTTCCCAACATGATGGTCGTCCCCGTCATTGCTTTACTTACCGTTTTTCATCCCTAGCAGTCGTCCTCTGCTCAATGGTCTTCCTCAATCGCTTTCATTTGATACTCATACTATACTTCCTGCTACAATTTATATCCCTTTTCTTCTTCTCCCCAACGAGTGCAAATTTCGGATTGTCTTAGGTATTCAACCACAAGTTATCTTGTTTGTCTGTTAAGCCAGGCGCTTACATCCTGCACAGCTAACTCATGCTTGAATAGGGGCAGCTGTAAACACCCCAAATTTGCCCTCACCTTTATTTTTCATACCATGGCTTATGATCTTTCATATTGCATTGCATAATCATATCATCTCACACTGCATATTTGTTTCACTACATAAGTTGCATAATTAGGGTTTTGTGATCAGGAGAATCCAAAGAAGTGATCTGAGCCATCTCAAAGGCCTTGAAGCTTGTCAAGAGGGTCCATGAGTGTTCCATGATCATCATATGCTCCCCAGGGTTCTTAAAAGTCAAAATGTCATAAAGCATTGCAAAGGTGTTCAAGCAGACTGAGCAGTTTCTGCACAAATGACCTAAAATTAGGGTTTTGGGTTTGAGGCCCTTAACCTCAAATTTTTTTTGTCATTCTTGATTCCATTGGTCTTAATATGTTAAAAGGAGCATGTGTACCAAATTTGATGAAGAAATTCATTGTGGAAGTCATCTGATTAACTGGTAACTTAATATGCAAGAAAAGTCAGAATCGGGGCATCTGAGGCCCCCACCAATGGTACCAAAGGGTCATCTTCATCATTTTGAGGTTCTATGATCTTTATTTGATCTTATAAGTGGTTAGAAGTTCACAAGATTGAAGAATTTCAAGCCATTTGCAAACTTTCCATTTTTGGACATGACTTGTAATGAAAACTTTCCATTTTGGGAAAGATTTTCAACCTCCTCTTTCTTGATCAAAAAGGCTTCAAATGAAAATTCTTTAAACATGAAAGTTGTAGATTGGATCTTCCCATTTTCAAAAAGTACAAGAACTCCTCTTGATTCATCCTAGAACTCAAGATATGATGTTTCAAAGTTGGGAAAAATCTTATAATTTTCAAGTATGTGCCAAAGAGGGATTTTTGCAAAACCAAGTTCCAAGACTTCTAATTACCTTTAATCCATCTCTAAGCATCATAAAATGATAACACAACTTTCCTTGACCAAAATTATGCCTTAGATTGAAAGTCTCCATGGATCATTTTCACAAAACTTTCAAAGAGGGAAAATTGCAAAACATATGATATCTCTTGCATCAAGTGTTACAGCTTATCAAAATCAATCAAAGGGCTCTCCACAATGCTAGCTAAGGAAGGACAAGCCATAATATCTCCTTTGAGCCGTGCCATGCTTGTGGTACACATTCTTTGACTTTTTTTCAAATGAAGCCATACCAATCAGCCTGAGCCACCACCAACTTTCTGACCAATGACAACTCTTTATGCAAACCCTAAGGACTCCAAAGCATACGACATTCAAGCCTTTAACATCTCACAAGCTCAGAATCACAAAAATCTTCATCTCTTCGAAACTCACTGCCTAGCCATCAAAACTCAAATCTCTCTTCACCATTCAATCATACATCACTCAAGGATCACAAAGCACCCTTCACAATGGCCTGAAAACCTCTCAAACCAAAACAGGATTTCTGAGTTAGCAGAACTGAAACACACAAACCAAGCCATTTAAACTCCATTCAAGCTTCTCAATAGCATCAAGGGACTCAAGGGAGTTGGTTTGCATCAAAGGAGAGGCCAGAAAGCACCAAACTGCAAAGCTCCAGCTCAGGTAGCTCACTCAAACTTTTTTCGAGAACTTGTTTTTTAGGTTACAAATTGATTCTACATGATATGTTGGTTATTGTGATGTGCTTATTTTTGAAAATGACTGAGAAATGAGAATGTATGCTTGCACTGAAATGTTTGACCTAAACTTGTTCTTGTTCGATTCATGAGTTTGATGCATGATAAATTATTTTTGGGGATGGATTTGTGCTTAGGGTTGTTCAATGATTCATTCTGGAGCTTTAGAGGGCTTATGGTGGTGTTTTGAGTGAACTCAGATGAGGGGGTGCCGGAGAAGACGACCGGAGCCCTTCTCTGGTCGCCTGAAAGTGTTTAACCCTAATCTCAATAATTAGCTAAGTTTGAATTCTGACCCTAGGATATTAGGTTTACCGCGCGTGTGAGTGGCCCAGATTCGTCCATTAAACCCTAATCACCTTAATTAGTTTAATTTAAAAATTAATTAAATCAGAAGCAATATCTCAACCACAGGATCACGCGCCAACTGGAATTTTAAACCCTGGCCTTTAGATTGCCATACCTGAAGTCACGAAGACTCTGCCTTACAACCCTAGGATCTCCCAACTTTCAATCACAGCCTTTCATCTTGCATACTTTCATTTTTATTTTATTTTCTTTACATTTTATTTCATCTAATTATTAAAAATAGCAAAAACATTTTTAAAATCATCATTTTCTGCATTTTCATTTCAAATATTTTTCTAAACTCAAAAACATTTTTATTTTTTATTTTTGCATTAAAAATGTATTTTTAAATCATTTAAATGTTTTATTGAATTAATTAATTGATTTTAATTAATTAAAAATACATTTAATTATTTAAAAATCACAAAAAAAAATCATGAAGCATCCTTAAACTTTATAATCAATTTACAAACTCATTTCACAAATTTCTTTTAGGGTTTAATTCTATTTTGAGAATTAAACATGAATTAGGGTTCTTAAAATTTCATTTTTCTAACCCTAACTTCAAAAAATCATTTCTGATCAACCAAAATGAGTTTGCATTTGGTTCTTTTTACATTGTTTCATACTTTGCATCTAGTATCTAGGTTATTTAACTCATAATTTTGCATTGCATTTTCAAATTGTTTGGCATTTTTCATGAAGAATCACCCAAAAACCCTAGTTAACTTAGGAAATTCATAACTTCCTCTAGGTTTAGCTTTAGACTTCCATCTTTGGGGAGTGATCTTGTGTGTTTTTAGGGTTTGTTTGAGTTCATTTTCAATTTTTTATCATGATGTATGCTTCTGTTTTGATCAAGTGCATCTCATACATTCATAAAACCCTAATTTTCTATGTTCATTTGCATTCATCTTTGCATATCATCATCATATGAACTTTCCATGACATTTCAAGCATTTGTATGACACCTTAGACATCTTAAGACATGCTTGAACATTGCTTGATCATTTCTGCATTCATTTGGTATGCTTTGCATTCATTGCATCTCATGTACATCCA
Source organism: Lathyrus aphaca (assembly GCA_963966055.1). Taxonomy (NCBI): domain Eukaryota; kingdom Viridiplantae; phylum Streptophyta; class Magnoliopsida; order Fabales; family Fabaceae; genus Lathyrus; species Lathyrus aphaca. Next base: position 209,612,165 of record OZ014519.1, read on the forward strand.
TGTGTTTTCAAGCTTCTAACATGCCATCTTTGTATCTCATCCTTTGTATGATCATTCATATGCATCATGTATGAATTTGCATCATTTCATAACACATTTGCATAGCATATTCACTTCTGCTCTTGGTCATTGCACATTCATTTGCTTTATTTCTTTTTTCTTAACATCTTATGCATTCACACTAACATTTCAGGGGCTTATGGTAAGTTGTTTGGGACGTGGATTTGCCTTCACATCCTATCTTCTTCTTATCTCTTCATATGCATTATTTACTTGTCTTTGAAGTGAACTTGTTTCACTTGTGCTCTCTTGCTCCTATCTCTTTCTTTTAGGTTACTTATCTTCTTCAGGAAGTAAGTAACCTATTCTCTTTCTCTTCTCTTTTCATCTGCTTCTCCTTCCTTGGTGGCCATCTGAAGATCTTCTCTTTGAGCCTCATAAACCATAGGAACATCCAAGCATGATAACTTTAGAGTTGTATATAGTATCCCCTTAGTTTTTTCACCTTTGAGTCTCCTTGAGTCTCTCGTCTCATCTCATAATCAGAGGCTAAACACTTAAAGCTTTAGGACTTTGAATTAGGGTTATGCCTGCATCCTTATCTTAGGATGGAGTGTATAACTTTAATCATTAGTGTTAAACCTTTAATTTGCTTACACCTCTTAATCAAAACACCTAATAACTATTAAGACTTAAGCATGTAACTTGGGCCTTATATTAGGGTTACATCTCTTCCTTATGGTTAAGAAGGACTAACCCTAGTGTTTAATGGACAAGTCCCCCTCAAGCTAGTCTTACAAACATAAAACTCATTTCTTAATCCCACCTTTAATTAAAATCCATCTTTAATAAAGGCTTGTTATCTAATGAATTTATTCCCTAACCATGGATTAAGTTGAGGAGTTTTCCTCAGCTTAAGTGTTCTCATCTATCATCCTTCTCTTAGGATGGTTTAATGAGTTCACTAATCCTTGATTAGAGATTAAACTCATTACTTAACACTAAACAAAATCCAAAAACATCTTAATAATCACAAGTAGGTTAATGATTTTAATCCTATATCATCATGGTAATTAAGTTTAGATCTTCATCTCATGCTTAAGTAGGTTCATTATCCCTAATCAAGGAGGATATAATGAGTTTACAACCCTTAATTTAGGCTTAAGCTCATTATCCTATGCAAAACATCAAAAACAATAAAAAACTGAAAACACAAAAACAAATAATAAACGTCTCCTCCGGGATTCTTTTCTCATCACACTCACTCTGAAAATGAGAACTCGCTTCTTCCGTCTAATGCAAGACAGTTAGCACTCGAGCCAGACAAGTCACACACTTGAGCATAGACAAGTAAGCAGTTCACAGCAAATCATCCCAGTCTCTTTGAGTCAAACTACGGTGTTCTGACTTCCTCATTGCACAAGAGGATACGTAGGCATAACTTAACAGTTATCGAACAAAAGTCTCTTTGTCTTCCCCCTCTCCTTTCAGATTTCTTTTCTAAGCCTCAGTCTGAAGCATCTCACCCTTTCCTTTGCACTGACACTCTGTACATTCTTTTCTCCCTAGCTCCTTATGAACAGTTTAGCACAAACACTATCCCCCTTTTTAACACAATCAAGTAAGTGTGGATCCCTTCGAGTACGATGGACGATCTGGGTGCTAATACCTTCCCAGGTCGTAACCAACCCCCTTACTTATTTTCTTTGGTTCGCAACCGTCTTATCCACTTTTTTCTAGGTTTATGCAGCATTACCTTTCCTTCGGGATACAAATGCCTAGCTGGCGACTCTATTAAACCTCAACCTCCAACATCACCGACCGTTCGCGTTTGCACCGGGACGAAAGTCCGGGGAGCGACACCCATGGAATATTACCTTGGCACATGAGAAAGCTTTAATCCTTATTAGATGTTTTGAGTTGTTTTGAGATGAGAGGAGAGAAGCACCAAAAGAGAACCAAAGGTAAAAGTCTAATGAGAACTAAACAAATCTTAAGTAAGTTGTCATGCTTGGATAACATAGGTTAGTGAGGTTTGAAAGAACTCTAATCTTAATGAAGAGGGGAGAAGAGAAGAAATAAAGAGAGAAGAATAAAAAGGAAATCAACTTACTCCTCCAAAAGAAGTTAAGTTGTTTCCAAGAAAGGGGATGAAGAAGTTATAAAAGCAAAGCAAATTAAATGCTTAGAAAAATACATATTAAATGAATAAAAGAGAAGAGAAGACATTAGAATGTAGATTCTCGTCCACATCCCTTTCACTTACCATAAGCCCCTACATAGTTAGCAAAAACAAGCACAAGCAAAGGTAAAGTAAATAAGACTCAAGCAAGTCAAAACTCAAAGGATAAAGGTTATAAACCAACCAAAGTCAACCAAGTCAAAATGAACGTTTATAAGTGACCTATAATTTTTACCAAGCAAACTCAAACAAGAAGAATGCAAACAAGTGGCAAAACAACCAAGAAGATCATTAAAGAAGGAGTAGAAGTAGAATGAATGGATATGCAAGGTGATCATGCATTAATGCTTCAAGAAATGCCAAATTCAGAATGTGATGGCCTAAACATGTGCCTAAACATGATGTACAAATGTCAAATAAGGCATACAATCAAGTATCCAAGCATTAGGAACCAATGGGAGAAGAAGTGAGAAGATGTGAACATGGATCATACATGGAAAAGAAATTACTTATCATGCAATTCAAACACAAAACATGAAAGATGAAAGGTCAAGAATCAAGTTCAGAAGTAAGATGAGATGTTAATATGAATATTATATGCACAAGTTAATCACATTTGAACAATTACAAGTCACTTTGAAGTTAAGGGATGAAGAAGTATGCATTTAGATGAAACATGTTCAAGTATGCAAAGTAAAGGATGAATGGCTTATGATATGGTTGAAATGATTTGATATCAGAGGAATACATAATATGAAATGCAAATGGATGACATGGCATGTCATAAACAAACCAATTACAAGTCAAGTTGGAACTTAGATGAGAAAGGATGAGGAATTAGGTCAAAAAGAGGCATGTGAAACAAGCATTGAACATGTACACAAAACAATCATCAACTTCAAGCCAATTACCTATAATTTCATAAAGGAAGACTTATAATTATCTAAAAATGGATTAAGAATTCAAATAAATAACCTCAAATGATGGCACAAGTGCCTTCTCAAGCAAACAATCCAATCATGATCAAAGAAGTTCATAAAACAAACCACTCAAAGTCAAGGCATCAAAGTAATACTAAATATGATTCAAAAATTTCAAAACTTTGTCACAAAGGACCTCAACCACGGGTGATTAACTTACCAAAAGCTCATGCAAAAATTCACAAGATAAGTCACTCAAACAACCATGACAAAGCAATTAGGGTTTCACATGATCATGTACAAAGAAATGGCTCAAAGAGGATGCAAAATGATCTTAAAAATATGAAAAAATGATTTTAGATGCTTCAAAGTGTCCTCTGAAATATGCAAAAAGAATTAGGATCAAACTATGTATAGATGATGAGAAATAAAATCATCAAGTCAAAGTGTCAACAAATGGAACATTTCAAAAAGAAATTCAACACGAAATTAATTCAGATGCAAAAAATAAAAGAAAAATGGAAAATAAAGTTTCCAAAAATTTTATAAAGTCTAAGAATGATTCATGATTTTTTTGAAAAATTTTAAATACATTAAATTATTTTTAAAAATTAAAAATGAAATAAAGCAAATATTTGAAAATAAAATGAAAATGCACAAGCCAGGGGTGTGATAAGCAACTAGAATCAGTTAAAAATTAGACCAGGCCAAAACAAAGGGTATGTGTAGCAAAGAAGCCCATTAGCTTAATTACAAAGGAATAAAGTCAACAAACTTGACTCATCAGGAACCACAGGATTCATCCAACACACAACATTCAGTCAACAATCACAAAGTATGCAGAATCAATGCATGTTATCAAGTCAAGCATATGGTAATCAGATCCAACACACGCAAAGGGAGTCATTCAAAAGTATGGAAATCCAACGCATATCAACAAGTCAATCAAACGGTAAAACAATCCAACGACTATGTTATATTCATATTAAAACACAAGGTGTGTGCATAATGTGTGATTCATTTATGTGTTGGCACGCTATGAGCCTTCAGATCAAAGAAATCAATGGCCTAAACATCATCTTCCTCACTCAGCCTGTAAAATGCATGGATAAGCTTAGGTAGCCGGAGCCCAAGCTCCAGTCACCTGCAACATGAAGCTCCAACAAAATTTCCATAAATCCACAAAACTAGCATCAAACGAATCAGAATAACTTCATGATTTCAAATCCCCCAACCAAACTCACATATCAATCATCAATTAAGAGAATCAAAGCATATAAAGTAGATCTGAAAACTTTCAATCTCAAAATTCATGCAATGTACACGTTCAAATTCAAAACAAAACACATCAGCATAATCAGTGGAGCTCACAGATCAACATACGCATCAAAAATTCATGAAACCAGATGAGATTTGAAGCTTACCTAAAAAGTGTTCTTGGACTGAAAACCTTCAGAATTCCTTCCTAAAGTTGCAAATAGAGGCTTGAATCAGGCTGGATCTAGAGATTTGATGAAGCTTCTTTCAAATTAGGTTATGGACAAAACTCAGTATGAGATCCAAACAATGGTAGAATCTTGAGCTGTGGAGTGTGTTGATCTCAAATGTGGAAGAAAAATGTAGAGAAACCTCAAGGATTGAGTGAATCAAAGAGAAGAGTGTGAGAGCAAAAATTTAGAAAACTGAAGAATGAGTGTGCATGAGTGTGATTTGAACATGTAAATGGCTTTATATATGCTTTGTTGGGTCTTTGATTAGGGTTGGGGTTTATGTAAACCCTTGGTTAAAGAGTTTGAAGTTGTTTGGAAATTTGGAAAATTGTTGTGTGCACCCTTGCTTCCACGTGCCAAGGTCATGAAAAGATCATGTTTCACTCTTATTTACATCACTGAATGCGTGTGTGATCTTATATTTGAAGGAAATTCAATGGATTGTGAGTTTCAAATGGTTTTGAATTTTGGCATAATGCAATGTACATGATATATATTGCACGGATTCTTGAAATTAAAAGGCTAATATTGGTCCTTATGGTGTGTATGTTGATGTGCTAATGTGAATTGCACCATTGGAATCAATTATAGGTCAATATGAACCAATTTGCAAAAGGTGGAAATTTGGGATGCATGAAATTCCATAAAATCAACCCTAACTTCCATTGGCCATATCTTTTGATCCATAAATTCTATGAAAATGGTCTTGTAATTTTTGAAAAGTGAAAACCATGATCTACAACTTTCATGTTCATGAAAAATTCATTTTAAGCTTTTTTGGTGATGAAAGATTGAATTGAAGGTGATGTAAAAATTGCCAAAAATAGAAAGTTCCAAATTATAAGTCCTTGCAATTTTTAGTAAGTTTTCACAAACTCTTGATTCTTTATGAATGATGATATAAATGTCATTCTTTGGCCAAATAAAGTTCCATGGTTTTGAGAAACATGATTTGAACATTTGAAATCCAATAGTTGAATTTTCTTTTGAATTATTGACTTTTTATTGTTGTACAAGTAACTGAACCACTGAATGACTTCCACTTTGATCCAATGAGCCAAAATCCATTCTTAGACCTTGTATAACATATGAAGACCCATGGAAACAAGATTATATCAAAACCTTGAAGATTTATTGCCTTTGCACAAAACCCTAATGTGGAAGACTTGTGTAGGAGAATGAACCCTGATGAAGTTCCCTGATGAATTTCCCTCCTTAGGGGACTTATGGCATCATTTGAACTTGTATGGGATGTGAGGAACTATTTTTACTTGTAGAAGGACACTTGGATCTTGTCTTTGACTTTGAAGAACCATAACTTGGCAAACCAATGACCACATGCTCCAATCTATGAATGATATGATTAATTTTTCTATGCAAAGATGCAATGATGTGTATGCAATATGATATGTTAAATGCCATGAAAATAGAGGAAAAATTTCGGGGTGTTACAGCGGGATGTCAGATAAGATGGTTAAACATTTTTTCAGACAAATGCAATCTGAATTTGAAATGAGTCTTGTTAGAGAGTTAACTTTCTTCCTTGGTTTGCAAGTAAAACAGATGGAAAATTCCATCTTTCTCTGTCAGGAGCATAGTCAAGAATTTTGGAATGGAAAGTGCTAGTCACAAAAGAACACCTACTCCCACTCATGTCAAAAGGATTCTAAAATATGTGAATGGAACTAATGACTATGGGATGTTGTATTCTCATGGTTGTGATCTTATCTTATCTGGATATTATGATGTTGATTGCGCTGGAAGTGTAGATGATAGAAAAAGTACATCTGGAGGGTGCTTCTTGTTAGAACAATTATGGTTCTAAACCTCTAAGAGTTTTGATGATATCAAATATTATTATGCAAGAATAGAAGTTCTAATGACTCTCTTTATTATATGTGTAGAAGAGGAAGTTATTTAAAGAAGATGTGCTTTATTAGAAGATACATTGAGCCGTATATAGAAGATACACTTATTGAAGAATCCATCATTTAAAGACATGGTTTAATGGCTGCGTATCAAGAATTTATTCTCTCTGATTTATGTCTAGAAGATGATGATTCTCATAATAAAGGCATTAATTAAATAATATATTAATTAATGGTAAAGACAAGTATCTCTTGTTATGGAAGGAGTTAATGGTATTAACTAATATCCTAAATTAGCTCAAGATGTCTCCAACGGCTACAATATTCAAGAATTATATAAAGGAATCAAATTGAAGATTTGAGACACAGCTTCCACGAGAAAAGACTTATTCATTTGTGCTAAACTCTTGTAACATTCACTTAGTGATTATAGCTTTATTAGAAGCAAAATAGTTACTATATTATTATTATTGTAAAAGTTAAGTAATATCCCTTGAGTGACTAGTTTCAGTCAGAAGACTCAAGAGGACATTGACTGTAGGTTAGTGTGTGTATTCAATTTATTGAATAGTGGATTAAGACCTCAGTGATAGAGGCAAAATCACCTTGGCGGGTGGACTGGACGTAGTTTGAGTTCAAACGAACCAGGATAAATCAACTTGTCATAGAAGTTAATTTTAAGTTGTTAAGAAAACCCAATTCCAACCCCCCCTTCCTTGTATTTTATGCACCTTCAATTGGTATCAGAGCGCTAGGTTCTGAGAAATACACTTAACCGTGTCAGTAAAAGATCCAGAAGTTAAAACACATGGCAGACGCTGGCAATAACAACAATGACTACCAAAATGACAAGATCAACGCAAAACCTCCAGCGTTCAATGGTGACAACTTTGACTACTGGAAGGATGTTCTGGAAAGTTTCTTTCTAGCTCTGGATGGAGATCTTTGGGACATGGTGACAGATGGATACACTCATCCTGTTGGAGCAGATGGTCAGAAGATTGAAAGAAAAAATATGACAGCTCAACAGAAGAAGGAATTCAGAAATCATCACAAAGCTAGAACCATACTTCTGAGTGCTATTTCATATATAGAATATGAGAAAATTACTAACAGAGACTCAGCCAAACACATGTTTGATTCCCTGAGGATGACACATGAAGGCAACACTCAAGTCAAGGAGACTAAAGCTCTAGCCCTCATCCAGAAGTATGAAGCATTCAAAATGGAAGAAGATGAGACAATTGAAAAAATGTTCTCAAGGTTCCAAATTCTGGTAGCTGAACTGAAAGTTCTAGACAAAGGCTACTCAACAGCAGATCATGTAAAGAAGATCATCAGAAGCTTGCCAAAGGCTTGGAGGCCCATGGTCACTGCTCTAAAGCTATCAAAAAATCTGAATGAGATATCTTTAGAAGAACTGATCAGCTCCTTGAGAAGTCATGAGATAGAACTAGAAGAAGATGAACCCCAGAAGAAAGGTAAGTCTGTAGCTCTTAAATCTAACAAATTTTTTTCTAAAGCTTTACAGCCAGAAGAAGAAGAAAGTTCTGGATGCTCACCAGAAGAAGATGAATTATCTCTTCTATCCAGAAGAGTCCAACAACTCTGGAAGCATCGTCAGAAGAAGTTCAGAAATACCAGAAGAACAAGCAATCACTCTGAAGCAACATCTGGTCACAAGAAACCCAGAAGAAAAGAAGTTGCATACTATGAATGCAAAGAACCAGGACACTACAAGAGTGAATGTCCAAAACTCCAGAAAGAGAAACCCAGAAACAAATTCAACAAAGAAAAGAAAAAGAGTCTCATGGCAACATGGGATGATTCTGAATCATCGGAAGCAGAGTCAGATTCAGAAGATGAACATGCTAACATTGCACTAATGGCAAAAGTACCAGAAGATGATCACTCATCAGAATCAGAATCAGACTCAGATACAAAAGAGGTATTCTCTAAACTTTCTAGATCTCAATTAGAAGCTAGCCTCTCAGAAATTCTTGAAAAATATCAGAAGCTTCAATTCAAATACAAAGACATGAAACAAAGTCTGGTATCTGAATTAGAAGAAGTTAGAAAACTAAAAACAGAAAACTCTGAGCTGAAAGAAAATATTTTTGAATGCAAAAACTCTCATGAAAAACTTAAAGCTCGGAAGGAATCTGAATTAGAAGATCTAATCAACTCTGATAGTATCATAAAACAATATGACTATGGTTTTCAAAAATTTCTAGCTAAAAGCATAGATAGAAGCAAAATTGCATCTATGATCTATGGAGTTAGCAGAAATGATAGAAGAGGCATAGGCTATGTGAAAACTAAAGAAACTCTGAAGTTTAAAAAGATTGATGACATTGTCATAAAAACTAATACTCCTCTAAGTTCTCATTTTACCTATGGTCATAACCATGACTTAATATATACTAGTGAGTCATCTTGTTCCACAAGTTCTGATTTGAAACCTAAAATAATTCAGAAGTTTGTGAAAACTAACAAACAAGGACCCAGAAAAATATGGGTACCCAAAGATAAAATTGTGTATGTTGCAGATGTCTTTAACAGCAAAACTGAAACACCAATCATGGTACCTGGACTCTGGATGCTCACGACACATGACGGGAAGAAAGCATATGTTCCAAAGTCTTGAATTAAAAGATGGAGGCCACGTAGGTTTTGGAGGCAACCAAAAAGGAAAAATAATTGGCTCTGGAACTATTGGTAATGGAAACCTTCCCTCTATCTCTAATGCTCTATTAGTAGAAGGATTAATGCATAATCTATTATCCATAAGCCAATTAAGTCATAATGGCTATGATATAATCTTTAATCAAAAGTTTTGTAAAGTTGTTAGTCAGAAAGATGGAACAATCCTCTTCAGTGGAAAGAGAATGAACAACATATATAAAATAAAACTTTCTGAATTAAAAAATCAGAATGTAAAATGTCTAATGTCTGTGGAAACTGAGCAATGGGTCTGGCACAGAAGATTGGGACATGTTAATATGAGAAGATTATCTCAACTTAACAAACTCAATCTGGTCAGAGGACTTCCAAACTTGAAGTTCAACTCAGAAGCTCTGTGTGAAGCATGTTAGAAAGGAAAATTTTCAAAACCTGCCTTTAAAGCTAAGAATGTTGTATCCTCCTCTAGACCACTAGAACTTCTGCACATTGACTTGTTTGGACCAGTGAAAACTGCTTCAGTCAGTGGCAAGAAGTATGGATTGGTGATCGTAGATTACTTCAGCAGATGGACATGGGTAAAGTTCCTTAGACACAAGGATGAGTCAATTGTTGTATTTTCTAACTTCTGCAAACAAGTTCAAAATGAAAAAGAATTTAAAATTATTAAAGTCAGAAGTGATCATGGTGGAGAATTTGAAAACAAAAAATTAGAATCATTTTTTAATGAAAATGGCATCTCTCATGATTTTTCTTGTCCTAGAACTCCACAACAAAATGGGGTTGTAGAACGTAAGAATAGAACATTGCAAGAGATGGCCAGAACCATGATCAATGAGACTAACATGGCTAAACATTTTTGGGCAGAAGCAGTAAATACAGCATGCTATATTCAGAATAGAATCTCTATAAGACCTATTCTTGAAAAGACTCCTTATGAATTGTGGAAGAACAGAAAGCCCAACATTTCATATTTTCATCCTTTTGGGTGCAAATGTTTTATTCTGAATACTAATGATCCTCTCAATAAATTTGACTCTAAGGCACAAAAGTGTTATATGTTAGGATACTCTGAACGTTCAAAAGGATACAGAGTATACAACACAGAAACACGTATAGTCATAGAATCTATTTATGTCAGATTTGATGATAAGCTTGGTTCTGAAAAACCAAAGCAGAATGAATCTCTTGCAGATATAGAAGTTGAAATTTCTACAAACAGAACATTTGAAGAACAATCACCTACAAAACAAAACAAGACAATCACTCCAACAAGCTCTGAAGAACCCACTCAGAAGAAACTATCCAGAAGCAAGTTGAATCATCCAGAAGACAAAATCTTAGGAAAGAAGGATGAACCAATTAGAACAAGATCATCATTCAGAAACTATGAAGAATCTCTAATGGGACTAGTCTCCCTGATTGAACCAACTTCTGTAGAAGAAGCCCTCTCAGAAAATGATTGGATTCTGGCTATGCAAGATGAACTTAATCAATTCACCAGAAATGATGTATGGGCTCTAGTTCCTAGGCCCAGAGGATTCAACATCATTGGCACCAAGTGGGTATTCAGAAACAAGCTAAATGAGCAAGGAGAAGTTGTCAGAAACAAAGCAAGACTGGTTGCACAAGGTTATAGTCAATAGGAAGGAATTGACTACACAGAAACATATGCTCCAGTCGCCAGGTTAGAATCTATTAGACTTCTAATTTCATTAGTTGTAAACCATGATATCATTCTATATCAAATGGATGTCAAGAGTGCATTTTTAAATGGTTATATTGATGAAGAAGTGTATGTACACCAACCCCCTGACTTTGAAAATACAAAATTTCCAGAACATGTTTTCAAACTCAAAAAATCTTTATATGGTCTGAAGCAAGCTCCCAGAGCTTGGTATGAAAGACTAAGCACTTTTCTTCTGGAAAATGATTTCATCAGAGGGAAAGTGGATACAACACTCTTCAGTAAAAAAATTAAAAATGACCTTCTGATATGCCAAATTTATGTAGATGATATAATATTTGGTTCTACTAAAAGTGCCTTGGGAAAGGAGTTTGCTAAGTCTATGCAGGCAGAATTTGAAATGAGCATGATGGGAGAATTAAAGTTCTTTCTAGGAATCCAAATAAATCAAACATCAGAAGGAACATACATTCATCAAAGCAAATATGTCAAAGAACTTCTGAAGAAATTTGACTTATAGGAAAGTATCATCTCTAAAACTCCTATGCATCCTACATGTATTCTGGAGAAAGAAGAGGTAAGTAAGAAAGTAGATCAGAAACTCTACAGAGGTATGATTGGCTCTTTACTCTATCTAACTGCTTCTAGACCAGATATTCTATATAGTGTATGTTTATGTGCTAGATTCCAATCAGATCCTAGAGAAACTCACTTAACAGCAGTTAAGAGAATTTTTAGGTATCTGAAAGGTACTACTAATCTTGGTTTATACTACAGAAGATCCAAAGATTACAAACATGTAGGATACTGTGATGTTGATTTTGCTGGAGACAGAACAGAAAGAAAAAGTACTTCTGGAAGTTGTCAATTTCTGGGAGATAATCTAATTTATTGGTCTAGCAAAAGGCAGTCAACCATAGCATTATCAACTGCAGAAGCTGAATACATTGCAGCAGCTGGATGCAGTACTCAGATGCTCTGGATGAAAAATCAGCTTGAGGATTTCAACATTTATGAGAGTAACATTCCCATCCTCTGTGATAATACTTCTGCTATTTGTCTCTCTAAAAATCCAATTTTACATTCTAGAGCTAAACACATAGAAGTTAAACATCATTTCATTAGGGACTATACTCAGAAGGGAATTTTAATGTTAAAATTCATAGATACAAATCACCAATGGGTTGATATTTTTACAAAACCCCTTCCTGAAGATAGATTCAATTTCATTCTAACCAACCTTAGTATGAAATTATGTCCAGAATGAAAATGCTTTAATTGTATGTCTTTAACTCTCAGAAGTTCTGGACTTAATCCTCTATTTTATTCTTTCAGAAGTTATTATTTTCTAACTGTTTAATTCTGAGAACTTTTGTTCAAAGGAATAACATGCAGATCTTTACATCAACATGTGTCAACAAAGTTCTAAGGAATCCTATCAGAATCAGAACAAGTGTCCAAATTCTGAAGAGTGACAGAACATGCAATTGGACAACTGTCCTCTACAGAAGGACAACTGTTAAAATTTTGGGAAACTGAAACGGCTGACTTGACACCATAAAGGCAAATATATTTTTGGTAACTGTTCCAAAATCTTCACGCCTTCCCCTATGTCTGCTGCATTTATTACATTCCATCATTATGTTTTTAAATTAAATTTTTCCCACAAATTTCTCGTATTATTCAATGAAATTTTTGCTATATAAACAGATTTTTACCCTCACTTTTCTCTTTTACCTTCATTGTCTTTTTACTGTCAAGCTTTTCACTTTCATATTTTCGTCTTCTCTGAATTTTTCTTAAAACCCTAAACCCTAAAAACTCATCTTAGTAATAATGTATTCCTCCTCACAACAACAACAAGACTCAACCGATGTGCTCTTTGTTTCACCTGTGAAGACACTTCTCACTCCAACTGACAAACATGAAGTTCTGTGTGAGCTATTTGTGGATTTTGATAGCTTGAAAGACAATGGTTTTGACCTACTTCCCGCCGTCGAAGCTCAGGGTTGGGAGAAATATTTTGATCGTCTCATTGGACCAGTTTTCCCCAAATTGGTTAAGGAGTTCTGGGTGTTTGCAAGTGCTTCCAACACTCATGTTACTTCATATGTGCTGGGAAGAGAATCATAATTTCAGAAGACCACATTGCTAGGCTCATTGAATCTGATGGTAATGGGATGCAGTGAAATGGACAAACTATCAGATACCAAACTAATAGCTAAAGAAATCTTCACTTTTGGGCAACCTTCTAACAAGATAAAGGATCTGAAAATTCATCTTAGAATATGGGCCAAGATCATTCTTGGAAGCATCTGCCACAGGAAAGCAACCAACTCTCCTGATTATATCAACATGGATCAGCAGTTCTTGTTGTACTTCATTGCTAAGCAGAAGAAGGTTAACCTAGCACACTCTTTATTTAATCATCTAAAAAACAGTGTGAAAGAAACATTGGAAGGAGAGAAAACCAAGAGGGACTGGATACCTCTAGGGCGTTTAATCTCTGATATTCTCAATGAGAATAAATTGGTGGATTATCTGGTTGAAGCCAAGCAGATAGAGCTTCTAGAACCAGATGTTGGTAAGCCTCTAAATGCTAAGAATATGAAGAAGATGAAGTTCATAACTTCTATCAAGAAAGACCATATCCTCTACTCCAGAGAGGTTATAACCACAAGGAAGATTCCTCTGCAGAACTTCCCACTATTTTCTTCTGACACACCTCCAGAGGTTGTGGTCAGATACTTGGATTCCTGCAAGCAAGATGGTGTGGATCCAATGTTCAAAGCAACAGAACTTACTCAACAAACTCCAGATGATGCATCAACAAGGGGCAAGAAAAGGAAGGCTGGAGAAGGAACTTCTCAGAAGGCTCCTAAAACTACCAGAAAAACAGGTAACACTTCTTCTTCTACCTCTGATTTCATTTCTGTGGTAGAAGCAGTAACAGTAGAAATGTCTGAAGCACCTTCTGACCCAACTCCTTCTAATCCAACTCCCTCTGAACCAACCCCATCATCTGAACCAACCCCATCTTCTGAATCTATTCCACCTTCTAACCCTATTCCCTATGTCATACCTACAACCTCTGCTGTCTCCTCCATACTATCTTCACTATATCCACCAGAACATGAACCCCATCAACCACAAACCCTATCAGACTTTGATATCCCCATTGATACAACACCCCTATCTGATATAGACCGTTCACCATCCGCTGAAACATACACTTCCCTTCAACATGTTCTTTCTGACATTGATGATTTCCAACCCCCTGAATCTCATCAAATCCCATCTTCTCAAACTTTTGAAACAAATCAACCTAGCAGTTTTCACCCACTAAATTTTGATGGCCTAGTTTTTAACCTTTCACCAATAAGAGAAATCTCCATGTCTTCCTATGAATCTACCCCACCTAACTCACCAACATTCATCACCATCCCTGACACACCTCCAGAAGACGCTGAACCAGAAAATCCCCTTAGAACTTCTATCAATATAGAAGCTCTCCATAAATTATCCTTTGTCTCAAATAAAACTGCCATACCAGCACCAAAACCAAAACCCACGAAAATAGACATTGTTGCACTGCTGATTGCTTTTGAAACAGAAATGAAAATCAGGATAGAGGATCTGAAGGCTGCTTGCTTAGAGCTTCCTGATCCAGCAGCTTCTGACTTTCTTTGGGCCACGTTCAGAAAATGGTTCAATGTTGAAACCAAAAAGCTAAAAGATATCTGCTATGACATTGCTCATCAGAACTTCTGTGAGTAACTCAAAGCAGTAGTTTCAAACATTGAAAAGAATAAACCATTTCTTCTGGGCAACAAACCCTGGACAGAATCAGAACCGCTGGAATCAAACTCTGGACTTCAGATGGTCTTAGTCCCTTCTGATGAAGCTCAGGATGTTGATTCTGCTCAACCACCAGCAACTGATGAATATTCTGAAAATCAAGCTGCTCCAGAAGCTGAAGAACCTCTGCCAACCACTCTTGTTCTGAAGACCTTAGAAGAATTGAAAAAGGAAAATGAGATGGTCAAGCAAAGGTTGGATAAGCAGGATGAACTAATGCTGAATTGAAGACGATGATTGGAAAGCAAGTGGAATCATCCTCTGAAATCAAGTCTCTTCTGGAGGCATTAGTTACTAAGATGAATCCCTGATTTTCTGTTTATCTTCTGCTTATCATTTCAGTTTATCTTCTGTTTATCATGACTGTTTAAGTTCTACTAGTTGTTTTCTTGTTGGCTTTGATTCTGTTTAATGAAAAACTTATTTTGCTCCTTCACTCTTGCATTTTTTTCTGCATTTATACTTTTTGATTATGACAAAAAGGGGGAGAAACGTAGAAGATCTTGATCTATAGCAGTTATCAAGATTTGCCTCTAACATATATATTCTAATAAAACTGTTTGAGTTGTGATTCTAAAATAGAAACAGGTCAAGTAATCAACTCAGGGGGAGCTAAGGCTAATAAAACTTCTGAAGGATAAAACTTATGAAGGAACCTCTAATAGAAATATCTGATTTAATTTAATCAAAGGGAGTTCTTCTAATCCTATTAAACTTTATTCTTAAAATCTAAATAAATGTTTTGTCATCATCAAAAAGAGGGAGATTGTTAGAACAATTATGGTTCTAAACCTCTAAGAGTTTTGATGATAACAAATATTATTATGCAAGAATAGAAGTTCTAATGACTCTCTTTATTATATGTGTAGAAGAGGAAGTTATTTAAAGAAGATGTGCTTTATTAGAAGATACATTGAGCCATATATAGAAGATACACTTATTGAAGAATCCATCATTTAAAGACATGGTTTAATGGCTGCGTATCAAGAATTTATTCTCTCTGATTTATGTCTAGAAGATGATGATTCTCATAATAAAGGCATTAATTAAAGAATATATTAATTAATGGTAAAGACAAGTATCTCTTGTTATGGAAGGAGTTAATGGTATTAACTAATATCCTAAATTAGCTCAAGATGTCTCCAACGGCTACAATATTCAAGAACTATATAAATGAATCAAATTGAAGATTTGAGACACAGCTTCCACGAGAAAAGACTTATTCATTTGTGCTAAACTCTTGTAACATTCACTTAGTGATTATAGCTTTATTAGAAGCAAAATAGTTACTATATTATTATTATTGTAAAAGTTAAGTAATATCCCTTGAGTGACTAGTTTCAGTCAGAAGACTCAAGAGGACATTGACTGTAGGTCAGTGTGTGTATTCAATTTATTGAATAGTGGATTAAGACCTCAGTGATAGAGGCAAAATCACCTTGGCGGGTGGACTGGACGTAGTTTGAGTTCAAACGAACCAGGATAAATCTACTTGTCATAGAAGTTAATTTTAAGTTGTTAAGAAAACCCAATTCCAACCCCCCCCCCTTCCTTGTGTTTTACGCACCTTCACTTCTTTGTAGGGAACAATCTCATATCCTGGTTTAGCAAGAAGAAAAATTGTGTTTATTTATCTACTGCAGAGGCTGAGTACATAGAAGTCGGTAGTAGTTATTCTCAGCTTGTTTGGATGAAACAAATGTTGTCTGAGTATAATATCACACAAGATGTCATGACATTATATTGTGATAATTTAAGTGCTATCAATATTTCCAAGAATCCTATTCAGTACAGCAGGATAAAGCACATTGATATTAGGCATGATTTCATAAGAGATCTTGTTGAAGATAAAGTGATCACATTGGAACATGTTGCCACTGAGCTGCAGTTGGTTGATATATTTACAAAGGATTTGGATGCAAATCAATTTGAAAACCTAAGAGGCAAATTAGGAATGTGTCTTTATGAGGGCTTATAGCAATTATTGACATGTAGGAACATTCTTAAGGACATATTGTATTTTCAAGATTTAATATTAATGCAATGGAGGCGCGTAATATGTGATTTCATTATTAATTCTTCTATTCAAGGGAAATACTTTCAAAAGGTTATTATACCTCATCAAACACGCTACTACATCATATTTCTCACCTACTCTTTCATCTTCCACATTCACACAAGACATTTTTTCTCTCTCACGCATAACTAAATCTGTACAACAATGTCTCAACATCAATCTGCGTCTCCTTCAAAGAAGTTGTCCCCAAAGACTGACTCCCTCTCTCCTTCTAGGTTTCATTCCATGAACCTCTATGAAGATGTTATTGATGTGGTTTCTCTTAACGTGTTTATTGCTGAAGTTCCTAAGGTTTCAAAACCTAGAACTCCATATGCAAGGAAACCAAAAGATACCTCTGCATGTTCCTCATCTTAAGCTAGTACAAGAAAGGGTTTTGTATATGAAAATGAAGCTATTGAGAAACCGATTACAATGATTCTGAATGAAGATCGTGTTGTTGATGGGGTTTCTTTTCCTTTGGCTAGTCTTCCTACTCCTCAGAATAGCCAGAAGGATCAAGATCATGATGGTACAAACAATGAAATTCTTGTTGCTGAGGCTGGTGAAGAAGATGATGACATTCATGTTGTTGAATAAGGTGAAAAGGATAATGTTATTGAAGATGGTGAGAAAGATGTTGAAACATCTGATGCTGGAGTTACTCAAAAAGATTCTGGAGTTGCTCAAAAGAATGTTGAAACATCTGAGAAGGATATTGAAATCCCTGAAGTTGGTGAAGAAACTGATGTTGTGAAGACAACTAAGTCTGTTCCTACTAAAACAAAGGAAGTTCCCCCTAATGATGTGGTTAATCTTGATGATGTGTCTGACAATGATCTTATTGCCAGCATTAACCCGAGTATAGCCAAGAGGCTAAAATCAAGAAAAGGAAATAATGTAGCTGAAAAGAGTACGCCTAAGAGTAAGGCAACTCCAGGAAAAGGTCATTCCAAAAACACTCCCAAGAAGACTGTTGTTGGCCCTTCCAAAGGATGAAGCAAAGTTATCACAAAGAAAAGAAAGGCTAGAGTTATCTTTGATTCAGAAGTATATGTTGAAAGTGATGTCCCAGTGATGGGCGCGAAGATGCGATATGTGTCTAGCGGTATCTGAACTGCAAGCGCACAGCCTATCGAAGTAATATAAAAGATTGTCGATCCCACAAGGACTTTATAATCACTTAGTACTAGAGGGTCTACTAGTTTAGCTATGGTGGATGTTTGTCACGATTTTGGTTTTAAGGATAAAAAAAAACGGGAATTAAATTTAGTTTTAATGAAATAATGAGAAGGCGATCGGTATGTAATTATGCTAACCTATGCGGGTCAATATAACCTAAGCTTATAAAGATGGTTCACTTAAATTGTTCTGTAGAGATTATCAGTTTAAATACCCTCGACTCACACTCTCGTGGTCTTATCTCAGATCTTACTCCTAAAGCCCTATGCCTGCTCTCGCTAGCCCATAAGTGTTTAGAAAATAATTTTTGAAAACTTAATAAGTCTAATTCATTTTAAAGCGCTCTCGCTGTATTTAAATCAAATGCCTAACTTTAGCTATCCGGTTAAAATCTCACACTCTCGTGGTCTCGATCTAACCTATTATACTTTTCTTACTCTCGTAACAAAAAGATTAATTTTAATTATAAAAAGTCTCAGCCAGAAATTAAGTTTTTAATTATTTTAGCTTAGATTCGATTTTACCGGTTTGGTTTAGATTAATTACATACCGCCTAATTAATTTAGCTACTCATTTTTGTTGTACCAGACAGATGCAGAAACAGATAAATATAAATTAAAACATGCATTATAAAATAATAGCAATAATATCTTAACATATATAAATAAATAACTTAATATAAATGCGAAATTATAAAAACCTGAATGATTAAAATCTTAATACTCCTTCTTCCACAGACTGGTAAGCTCGGAGTGCAGAACCGGA
The DNA here is from genome assembly GCA_963966055.1 of Lathyrus aphaca. Lineage (NCBI taxonomy): Eukaryota > Viridiplantae > Streptophyta > Magnoliopsida > Fabales > Fabaceae > Lathyrus > Lathyrus aphaca. The sequence goes on from OZ014519.1 coordinate 209,630,855, forward strand.
ATCGTAAATAAAACTAAACAGTTTCTGAAGGCTTGAAAAGAAATTAGTAATAACAATTTCCTAATGTTGGAAATTGTTATTGAGTTTGGTTTGGATATAGAAGCAGAAAATTAAACAAGAACAATTGCTAGAAAAATAAAATAAGGGTGCAACAAAAATACGGCAGAGCTTCCGCGAAAATCTTAAAATAAAACTCTGTGTTTCTAAATTCGTAACTAAGGTATTTATAGAAATAATTTTGGGCTTGGGCAGTTGAAATCCATCAGCGTGGGTATCGTTCCGTTGAAGAGAAAATCCAGGGAAAAATGCATACTGGGTTTGAAAAATAATAGGAATGACGTTTGACCCACGTTGTGCACGTCCTCAGGAATTCATCAATATTAATTAACCTATTTTCGTGACAAAGGTGTCACGGCCACTTTTTCCAAATAAAGCGTGTCACGGTCGTGATACTTGAGTGACGATCGTGAGTGTTCCAAGTAGGGCGTCACGGTCGTGATGATGTGGTAACGACCGTGAGTGTTACAAATTATGCAGAATTAACAGAATTCCTTTCTTCTTCTTCTTTTCATGCTTGTTTTTGTTCATTTGATCTTTGGCTCATTGTTTAGCTCTAGAAATGTTATACCTGCAATATGACATAAAAAACTCGAAGAATCGGGAGTTAATAGGATAAATGTGCGATAAAACGGACTTAAAACGTAGTAATAAAGTGATACGATTTCTCGTTATCAAACTTCCCCAAACTTAAACCTTTGCTTGTCCTCAAGCAAATAGTCGGTTGAAAAATGATCGGACAATTTTTCATCGGACGCATACACATAACAAACCATACGAGGAATCATTTAGCTAGATAAACCGGTACTAGAATAGAACACTAACGATACACTAATGACACAAGCAACAAGCTAAGTCGTCGACTTCCCGTTAAACGAAACATTCGGTAATTGCGTTACGATTCTACCTAGAGTCTTTCGATCTTATTTCACCCAGTTTCATTCTAGCGCAATCACATTAAGCCCTTTTCCTTAGCACGCACGTAGTGGAGTAGCTGGTTAGTGACTTTGATCCTTTATAAGCACGGGGTCTGGTACACGAATGTGGCAACCCTATATATATTATCCGAATTGGAGGTTGTGGGGGATCGAGTCGTAGCACGCCATACCAAGTTCAGAACCAGGTACCTCTGAACCAACCCGCAATGGACTCCTTCTTATATTTCTCGTTTCTTATATGCGACCGTGTACTTTGGTGCAATTTATTTTTATTGGCATCGAGATATGAAGGATCGTTTATAGATTAGGCATCAAACACTTATGTTCATCGGCTCCCCACGTGGTTTGTGTTCAGACGGTGCTGACTGCTAGTATAAACTACTAGGGGTTACTTTAGAACTAAAACTTAAGGTGTATTCGTAACAATTATCGGAACGGAATGCTTAAGTAGGAAGTCTAAGGTGTCAAGACTGTATTGATCTTGTTGGATCTTTCTCAGCTTCCTAACTACGATTTCATAGGTAAGTCGGGTAATGCGAAGATAAAACAAAAAATTTCGGTATGGCTAAATAAAGCGGGGAAAATTCGAAACTGAAGAAATAGCACAAATATTATTTTGTTTAATTGAAATACGGAAAGGGAAATACAATGAAATGGAAAATGCGGAAAGGGAAAGGTATCTCTCCCACACTATATCAGACATTGTCCTCAATGTTGTGATATAATAGCGAGGAAAATACAATACAAAAACAAAAATGCAAAAACAAAAACATAAACTAAGGCTACAGACGACCACGGCCTCGGCTTCTGGTGCGGGAGCGTCTGGTAGGAGTGGCTTCCTGATCAGAACCGGTGGTGGTGAGAGCAGTGATATCTATACGCAAAGCCTCCAGCTCGCTAAAAATCTCTCCCAGCTTCTCATCTGTCGTCCTTTGGTTACTGGAAACAGCTGAAAGGAGTGCATCATATTGCTCTTTTTGCCTTCGCTCAAGTGCGGCATTCATCTAATTCTATTGATGAATGGCACGGAGGACGTCTTCAAGTGTAATGTCGGGTACAGGTGGCTGCCTGGTGGAGGACTCAGGGATGTCCTGAACTGGTGCAGCAGCATCCATGGCATCCTGCATCTCGTCCACAGGTGCATCAGTCTGCTCATCAATAATCGGAACGTGGCCTGCGGCATCCGGTAAAGCAAATAGCCAATTGGCTCGGTTCGATGGATCGATGCGGTCACGGCAAGGCAAGGTGATGTGATGATAGATGGTGCCTTGGATCACAGGGTTGAACCTGCCATCCTCTCTCTGAGATATCAAATGCGCGGACTTGCAATAGCTCTTTGTAAGCAGCTCCGCGACTCTATGAGGCAAATGAGTAATCTGGTCACCAAGCTCCAGCTGTATGGCAAGGGTGGTGACAATCCCTCCAATGTAGAATGGGGTTGCGCCTCTATGCGCTACAGACTGAATATGGGCTAAAAGGAACGGGGCAGCATTGATGCGTTCCTCATTCAAGGCACAGTGCAAGAACAAGAGCTCTTTGGGGTTTAGCTTGTGGTTGCTCTCTCTTGCGAAGATTGTGTTGCAGATGATGCGATGGAAATACCGAATCGCCGGATTATGGATGTGGGTGGCATTCAGACTCTGGTAGGCGGTAGCACGGGTATTAGTGATGTTGTGCCACAAAGTGAAAGCAACTTCATTGAAGTTGTCGGGCACGCGGAGATGAGCATCGTCGCTGTGATGTAAACCTAACAGTTCAGCGATCCTTGTCTGCGTTAATTGGAACTCTCTTCCGAGCATTCTGAACTTTGCAATGCCGGTGAGTTGACTTGTTGAACCGGGTGGTGTGAAATACTGAAACGAACTCAGAAACTCCAAGGTGAGGATTTCGAATGTCGGTTGTGGTTGACTGCACAAGTCCCACAAACCAACATGCTCAAGCAGTAGCTTCACGCCGTCTAGCAATCCTAACTCCCTCAAGCAGTCAAGGTCGATATACCGAGTGGGTTGGATGCCACGGTTTTAAAACCTGACAAACTTTTGTCTTTGTGCTTCTCCTTGGTCACCATCTCTAAAATAGATATTCTCCATTGCATGCAAATAAGGTAAATGAGAGATAAGAGTTTTTGAGGTTTTGTGAGAAAATGAAGAAATGTGAAGAATTTGTTCAGATTATAATGAAATGAGTGAATGTGAGAAGTTTGGAATAAATGGAGAGGTTGAACGGGTAAATGAAATTGATTGAGAGTAATGGGTGGTTACGGGAGAAGAGGAGATAATGGGAGGTTTCTATTTTGTGAGAAATGAGAATGGGGTTCTGCGAAGGTGAACGGTTCTGTAATTCAGAATTCGTAAAATAGGGTTGTCACGGTCGTGAGGGATGTCTTACGGTCGTGACGCGCTAAATAGCTCGTCACGATCGTTAGGGAATGGTGACGACCGTAATGGCTTCAAAACATGGAATTTTTCACAGAATGCATTATCTCACTTCAGTTCAATGCAATTTCTTATCACTTTCATTTAATTCCAACATAAACATAATACATAATAGTGGATCAACATATATAAGCAGTAAATTTCATCACACGAGAATTCATAAAATATCAAGCAATTCAAATATATCAGCAAATAATGAAAAGCATGGAAATTGATTAAATTGGAAAATTGCAAAACTAGAAGTACTTTGCTTTTGACATAATAGAAGGAAAATTACATTGATAAAAATAAGCTACGAAATGTTTGTTAAAACTAACTAGAAACATAAGCGAAAAGTAAAATAAATCAAATCACTACAGCATTATCAAAGTTGCTTTTTCAAATCTTCAAGTGCGGAGTTTAAATGATAGAATTGTTCACATGTTATGTCAGTTAAACCTATAACGTCCAATCGCATGCTTTTAACCTCATCCTTAACAACATTAATATCGGCTTGGTAAACTTCAAGAGTATTCAGAATTTTCTTTAAGTTGTCAGCATATCCTACTTGATTTACTTCAGGGGTTTCAATAACTTCATCAGTGTGGTCGATGTCATGGTAACCAGGAGGTGTCTCAGGGTCACTTTCTACATCAGTCATTATGTCATCCCTAATTTGGTAAGATTGTGGTGTTTCGGGTGTGGATGGATAGTCAAGAGGGGTAAGCTCATAAAGCCAATTATCTTTATTGTGAACACTGACTCTAGCATGGTTTGGTAATGTGAACAGGGTTACTACTTCATTTCTGATTAGGTACTCGTAAGGTGGTTGTCCTAAGTTTCTTATAATTTGGCGGTTAAAGCAGAAGTTCAGATTCATAGGGCGGATGGTTCCTAAACGGTTGCACTTGTGTAATTGGTATCTAAGTCCGAGGGCATCAGCAATCATGGTGACCAGGCCTCCTACCAATATTGGTAGATCGGGTTCCTCTTGGATTCGGGTAAAAGTTTGCATCATGAATGGTACAGCATTAACGGGTTTTCCATTGGTCAAACAGGACATTATGAATATCTCATCTTTAGATACTCCAGTGAGGTTCTCTTCCTTTCCAAAGAAGGTGTGGGCAAGGATCTTATGGAAATGGCGGATAGCAGGGTTATGTATTTCATCATTGTTCATGTTATCCGGCTCAGGATGGTAATTTCCGGTTAAGGTTCCCCAAAAGAAGTCTAGCTCAATATCCATTAATTTTACATGGGTGGTGTCGCTCCCACCAAAATGACACCCGGGTCAGAAGGGGTACAAACGCGAACGGTCGGCGAAAGAGGAAGAGAACACACAGGGGTGAACTCAAAAAGACAAGAGTCGCCAGCTAGGCATTTTTATCCCGGAGGAAAGGTAATGCTGCATAGACCTAGAAAGAATATGGATAAGACGGTCGCGAACCGGAGAGACTGAGAAAGGGGGTTGGTTACAACCTGGGAAGGTATTAGCACCCAGATTGTCTGTCGTACTCGACGGGATCCACGCTTGAAAGATTTGTGTTTTAAAAGGGGTAGTGTCGGTGCAATTTGTGTATCAAAGCTGGAAAGAATGCAAGTGTCAGTGTAAAAGAAATGTGAAATGATATGAAGAAGTGTCAGTGTGAGAATAAGAATGAAATGCTCAGGACTATGAGGCTTAAAGAATGATGCTGGAAAGAGGGGGAATATACAGAGACTTTTGTTCGATAACTGTTAAGTTATGCCTACGTATCCTCTCGTGCAATGAGGAAGTCAGAACACCGTAGTTCGACCCAAAGAGACTGAAAGATAAAATGACTTGTGAACTGCTTACTTGTCTATGCTCAAGTGTATGACCTGTCTGGCCCAGGTGCTAACTGTCTTGCATTAGACGGAAGAAGCAAGTTCTCGTTTGTGAGTGAATGAGATGAGAAAAGAATCCCGAAGGAGACGATTATTGTTTTTTTTTGAGTTTTTAGTCTTTTATTGCTTTTTGAAGTTTGTCATAAGTTAATGAGCTTAAGCCTAAACCAATGGGTTAGTAAACTCATCACATCCTCCCTCTGATTAGGGGTAATGAGAATACCTTAAGTGTGAAGTCAGCATCTCACACTTAATCACCATGATGTGGGATTAAGATCATTAACCTACTTATGATTATTTAGATGTTTTTGTTGTTTTTGTTTAGTGTTAAGTAATGAGTTTAAGCCATAATCAAGGATTTAATGGACTCATTACACCATCCTAATAGAAGGATAATAGATGAGAACATTTAAGCTGAGAAAGATACCTCAACTTAATCCATGATTAGGGATTAACCTCATGACAAAACAAAGCCTTTATTAGAGTGGATTTTAGTTAATGATAAGATGAAGAAGTGATTTTTATGGTTTGTAAGACAACTTGAGGGGGACTTGTCCATTAACACTAGGGTTAGTCCTTCTCAACCAATTAAGGAAGAATTAGAACCCTAATGCAAGGCCCAAGTTACAAGCTTGATGTCTTGATGATTATTAAGTGGATTGATTAAAGGATTTAAACACATTAAGGGTTTAACACTTAGGATTAAAGTTATACACTCCATCCTAATAGAAGGATGCAGGCATAAGCTTAATCACAAAGCCTTAAAGCCTTTAGGGTTTAGTCCCTGATTATGAGGTGAGAAGAGAAGACTCAAAGATGACACAAAGGTAAAACTAAATGGGGGACTAATCAAACCCTAATTGTTATCATGCTTGGAGATCCTAGGGTTTATGAGGCTCAAGAGAGAAAGATCTTCAGAGAAACCACCAGGAAGGAAGCAGATGAAGGAGAAAGAAGCAATAAGAAGCAAAATAACTTGCTTCACTTAAGAAGACAAGTTGCTTGAAGAAAGAAGGTAAGAGAACATGAATAAGCAAGCTCACTCCAATACACAAGGTAAAAATGCAGCAAAGATGCAAGATAGATGAAAAGAGATTGTGAGAAGTGAAGGCAAATCCACTTCTCAAAACAACTTACCACCTGAAAAGTTAGCCAAAAAGAAATGAAATGCAATGCAAATGAGGTGAAATGTCATGATGAAAACCAAAGTCAGAAGCAATTACTTGATTTTAGTGATGCTAAGAGTTGATACAAACATGAGGTAAGGCATGAGAATGATCAAATAAACATAAGGATGCAAATGAGACATGCTTTGAACCATGAACATACATGAAAAGTTATGAAATGCAATGAACATACAACATGGCAAATGAAAGATGCAATGATCAAACTTGATTCTAATATGTCCTAAGATGTATTATGAATCATGTGGATGCACAAAATGTCATGGCAAGTCATTGGATGCAAGCAAATGAGAAATGGATGCAAAGGAAAGCACAAATTAGGGTTACATGCATCATGCAAAGCAAAAATCCAAAACCAGAAGCAAATGACATGATAAAAATTTGAAAATGCAATCAAAGATACCCTAAACCTATACAAACTCACTGCCCAAAGGAGGGGATCCAAATCTTAACCTAGTGTAAGTTATGAATTTTCTAAGATTGCTAGGGTTTTGGGGTACCTCATCAAGAAAAATGCAAAACAAATTGAAAATGCAAGATCAATTCAAATCAAATTTATCCTATAAACTACATGCTATGAAGAGTACAATGCAAAAAGAATCATCATCCAACTCTCAATGGTTAGGCAGAAAGGAATTTTTGAAGTTTGAAACAAAATATTACCTAAAAATGAAATTAATTCCAATGAAAAGAATCAAAAGGGATCAAGAACAAAAAAGAAATTTGGTTTGAGGGTTGAACAATGTTTCTAAATGTTTTTAAATGCTATGTGAAATTTTTTATGATTTTTAAATACCTAAATGTATTTTTTATTAATTAATTTCCATTAATTAACTAAAAATAAACATTTAAATGATTAAGAAATAATTTTTCAGTGCAAAAAATAAAAATAAAAATATTTTTGGGTTTTAAAAATTAATGAAAACTTTGACAAAAATTTTCATAATTTTTAAATGATTTTTGCTATTTTTAATAATTCGTATAAATAAAATAAAAAGAAAATGAATTAAAAATGAAAATAATGGAAAGTATGCAAATCTGAAGGCTGATATTCAAATGGAAAAGGAGGGAATTGACTGGCGCGTCATCCAACGGCTCACATTCAAACTGACCAGATTAATTTATAAACTTAATTAATTAGACTAATGACGTGGATTAGGGCTTAAGTGAAAGATCTGGACCATTTGTTTGCGCGCGGGTCAATGCCAGTCAACTGTATCTACGGCCTACATTCAAACTGAACCCTAAACCTAATTAAGACACTTAATCACTTTCAGGTCACCGGAGAAGAGCTCCGGTCGTCTTCTCCGGTGACACCCTTCCCTGAAATTTTCAATCTTGCTCCCTAGGTCATTTCTGGAGCTCTAAAGCTCCAGATCACTTCCTCTCACTTCCCTAAACTCATCCCTGCCCTCAAATGGAGTTTATTTCTCACCATTAACAAGATTCGAAAGGAAGAACAAAAATGGCAGGAATTTCAGTCAATCGATACAAGCTCATTTCTACACCATTTTCAAAATTTCAAAGCCCAGTATGATCAGGAGAGCATGCTTTATCATCTAGAAACTAAAAACAAGAGTTCTGGAAAAATATTTCAAGGAGGTACCTGAGCTTGAGCTTTCTCAGTTTGGGACTTTTAGGCCTTCTCTCTTTGTGCAAAACACTCCCCTTGAACTCCTGATGAAGTTTTGATGCCTGGAAGGAATTTCTTTTGGCTGGTTTGGGAGTTTGCAAGCTAACTGGTCAGAAATCGTGTTTGGTTTATGGGGTGCCTTTGGTTGTTTCAGTGGTTGGTTTGTGATTAGTGAGTCATTTTGAGATCAATGGTGAAGTTGGTTTGAAGAATGGTTGAGTGAGCTGAGAGATTCGAAAGGTTTTGCAAGTTGGGGGATCTTTGATAACTATGGCAATCTGAGGTTTTCAGCTTGTGTTGTGTCTTGTGTTGTCTCTTTTGGTCCACTTATCACTCTTGGATAGGTCAGAGGAGTTGGTGTGGCCTAGCTTGATTGGTATGGGTCTTCTTGCAAAAAGTCCAAGTTTTGTGTAAGAGAGGTATGGGTCATTGATAGGCCAAGGACAAAGGGGTGTCCTGCGCAGCAAGGAATGAGGAGGGCCATGGGATCAATCTTGAAGCCAATTAGCAAGTGGATTAGGGTTTGTCAAAGGTTTTGCAACTTTGTGACTTTTGGCCCCCTTTGTGATTTCTTGATCCACAAGTCATGAAAATGGACAAACTCTTGGTGCATTCTGAATTTTAGGCAATGGTTTATGTTTGTGCAAGGATTAGAAGTCACTTTGAGGTCTCATTTTACCTTGGCAAGGGATTTTGCAACTTTGCCTCTTTGGTACATAACTTGAAATTATGTGATTTTTCCCAACTTTGACAAGCCATAACTTTTGATCCAAAATGGATTAGAATGAGTTCTTGTATTTTTTGAAAAGGTAATGATCCATTCTACAACTTTCATGACCAAAGTTTTTCCCATTTGAAGCATTTTTGAATCAAAAAGAAAGGGTTGAAAAAGTTTCCCAAAATGGCAAGTTTCCATTACAAGTCATTTTCCCAAAAAGGCAACTTTGCAAATGGCTTGAAATTCTTCAATTTTGTGAACTTCCAACATCTTCTATGATCAAATAAAGATCATACACAATCAAAATGATGAAGAACACCCTTTGGTTGGGTCATTGGGGGCCTCAGATGCCCTGATTTTGCACTGACTTGCTCAAGAAGTCAACTCTTGATTGGATGCCTTTCCCATAGAATTTCTTCATGAAAATTGATATGCATGGCCCGCATACCATATAGAGACCAATAGAAACAAAAATGACCAAAAAATTTGGAGTTATGGCCTCTGAAACCAAAACCCTAATTCTAGGTCATCTGTGCAGTTAAACCTGGCTCTGCTTCCATGCCATTCTCAGTTCTTGTGATTCTTTGACTTTCTTGACTTTGTGGGGATATAATATAATGCTTTGAACATACATGGACCCCTTTTAAGTGATTGATGACCTTTGGAGTGGCTCAAATGGCTCAGAATGGCTCAGATTACAAACCCTAGATCCAGATGACTTAGAACCAATGCAGTGAATAAAAATGCAATATGAGATGCTATGATTGAACTTATGCATATGAAAAGATCACAAGCCATGGTGAAATGAGTGAGGGAAAATTTGGGGTGTTTACAGCTGCCCCTATTCAAACATGAGTTAGCTGTGCAGGATGTAAGCAACGGCTTAACAGGCAAACAAGATAACTTGTGGTTGAATACCAAAGACAGTCCAAAATTTGCACTCACAGAATGAAGAAGAAAAGGGATATAGATTGTAAAAGGAAGTAAAGTATGTTTATAAAGTGCAAGCGACGGAGGACGACCGTCGAGCAGAGGACGACTGCTGGGGAAGATGCGGGAACTAAAGTTATGACGGGGACGACCGACAAGCTGGGGATATGAGAGATTGTGATGGGGACGGCCATCAAGTAAAGCTATAAGACTCTCTGGGGATTATAAGTAAATGAAATAAATGATGAGGTACGGTCATCGAAGGTGAAGGACGATCACCTAGCAGGGGACGGATGCTCTGTCGGGGATAAGATGAGGGGCGGTCGTCTAAGGTGAAGGACGATCACCTGGCATGGTACGGCTGCCGAAAGAATCACGACATAGGATGAATGCCGGATAACAAGGTCGACGATGGGGACGGCCATCGGATAAGCATGATGAAGGACGATTATCAAGAGGTGAAGGACGATCACCTAGCAGGGTACGGCTGCTCTCAGAGTTTATCATGACATAGGACGAATGTCAGATAACAAGATCAACGATGGGGACGACCATCGGATAAAACGATGAAGGACGATCATCAAGAGGTGAAGGACGATCACCTAACAGAGGACGACTGCTAAGAATATCACGACATAGGACGAATGTCGGATACGAAGGGGTTCTAATGAATAGAGACTCCACTGGGAATGATGAAGGACGATCATCAAAAAGGTGAAGGACGATCACCTGGCAGGGTACGGCTGCCGAAAAGGTATCATGACATAGGACGAATGTCAGATAAAGAGGAAATAGTTCAACAAGCTTTGTTGGGGACTTTGTTGGGGAATAGCAAACACGGACGAGTGTCTATATCCAAGAAATGAGAGGGTATAAGTGTTTGGGTACTGTGTATAGATTAAAGATGCGGACGAGCATCCTTAAGATCATGATACGGACGGGTATCAGGTAGAAACAAACGCTGACACATGTTCAGAGATGATGATACGGACGAGTATCAACTGGTTAACAAAGAACACGGACGAGTATTGAACTGAGGGGACTCTTCTGGGGAACAATAGACACAGACGAGTGTCTAAATTCTAAAAAGGAGGTAAAGGTATCTGACATTGTGTATGGATTAAAGATGCGGACGAGCGTCCTTAAGATTATGATACGAACGAGTATCAGTAGAAACAAATGCTGACGCGTGTTCAGAGATGATGATACGGACGAGTACCAACTAGTTAACAAATAACACAGACGAGTGTCGGATCTGAGGGGATATAAGTGGTGTATACAAGATACGGACGAGTACCTGTATGAGTAAAAAGTATGAAAGGTGTACAGACGAGTGTTTAACTTGCTGGGGAGAGTGACACGGACGAGTTTCAAAAGTATGATATAAACAAGTGTCCGATTTACAAAGTGTTCAGGTAACTATGTTGGGGAAGGTGACACGGACGGGTGTCAAGAAAGTTGTGTATATACATGTATCTGTGAGTGCAAAAGAGACGCTTTGGCTTTCCACTGGGGATATGACACGGGTGTCAGGAAGTATCAGTATCTTTAGGGAAAGTGCCTTGGCTCTCTGCCGGGGAATCCGGGGAGTTTCCTGTATATTGTTGATGGATTGTCAGTATTCAGAACATGGCTTATGATTATGCAATATGTTTGATTTTTTCGTAATGCTCCGTATTAGACGGAATGCTACGCTTTGTGGGGAGAATAATGATGCGAATGCTATGATTATGCAAAAGGTAATGATCCGGGATTCGGATCCCGTTGCTGCGAAGATCTCTGGCTGATCTGATCGAAGTGGACATCCTCAGCTGGGGGTGATATCCTTGGTAGATCTGATAAGATGCATCTGCATGGGGAAACAGATCATTGATAGACATATCTCAGTAATGAGGGACCCAGCTGGGGTTTGCAGAAGCCTTCTTCACTCTGTTGTGATTTCTTTACGCGTTGCTTTTCCGGATAGAGGTTGAAACTCTGTGGGGGGGTGGTTCCCTGGCTTTTGTATTTGGCTGAGGAGGAAATAATAAATGGCAACTCAGCTGGGGAGAAAGCATTTCCGGTGCTAAGACTGAGTAGATAATAATTTTCCAGCTTGCTGGGGTGAAGCTTTCATGCCCCATGTTGTGCCTTGAATACCTGCAATCCTGAAAAGACAGAGAAACGCACAAGTAATTCCGAGGTATCCCGTACCGGATTCCATCCTAAGGGTTTAGACACTCCCGGGAGTAAGTATATTTCCTGCGAGCACATGTTTTTGGAAGAGAAGCATCTGTATTTATGCAATCAGTATCTTAAAGACATCGGACATTCTTGCAAATGAAAATAGAGTGTACGAGACGAAACATGACTGAAAATCTGATTTTATTAATTCGTGTGCCCTAAATTGGCAAGATACAGTCAAAGAAACAAATCCCCCAAAATGAGGAGATCGTTACAAATTGAGAAACAAAAGATGTTGGCAATGTTGACGACGCTTCAAGGAGCCTCCCTTTGCTATGACTCGTATGACATTTGACGCTCTTTTCGTCTTGCTTTCTGAAGAAGGCTGATTCTGAAAGAAGCTTGATCCTTTCGAAGCTTACCTAGTTGTAAGTGATACAGACGAATTCAGAATGCAGTTGTTCGCTTATTCCCTTATTTTGCATGGATCGCCCTTTCGGGTTTTCAATCCATCGGGATACCCATTTTTTCCTGAGTTGTCCAATGCGGCTTTTCAACTCAGCGGGTGTACATTTTTTTTTATGCATTTCCCTTATTTTTGCCCGAGTCTTTTATTCTGTTTTTGACTCGCCGGGATGCCCTATTTTTGCCTGGACTTACATTCTGTTTTTATGTCCAGCGGGTCATTTTATGCGAAGTATTTTTTAACTGCATCTGAATTCACAGGGGACAGGAAGTCTTCACCATCCATAGTACTGAGCATCAGTGCTCCACCAGAGAAAACTTTCTTTACTACGAACGGCCCTTCATAGTTCGGAGTCCACTTGCCCCTGTAGTCTGTATGAGGAGGGAGGAGTCTTTTCAGCATAAGATCTCCTACTTGGTACTCTCGGAGCCTGACTTTCTGATCGAAGGCTTTCTTCATTCTTTTCTGATATAACTTCCCATGACAGATTGCAGTTAGTCTCTTCTCTTCAATCAGATTCAGTTGTTCATATTGGGATCGGACCCATTCTGCTTCATTCAGTTTAACATCCATTAGTACCCGCAAGGAGGGTAATTCAACTTCAACAGGTAGGACTGCCTCCATACCATACACAAGTTGATACGGTGTTGCCCCAGTGGACGTTCTGATCGACGTTCGGTACCCATGCAAGGCAAACGGTAGCATCTCATGCCAGTCTTTATAGGTGACTACCATCTTCTGCACAATCTTCTTGATATTCTTGTTAGCCGCCTCTACAGCGCCATTCATCTTTGGCCTGTAAGGAGAAGAATTGTGGTGTTGAATCTTGAAGTCCCGGCATAGTTCTGCCATCATTTTATAATTCAAGTTGGAACCATTATCAGTAATGATTCGCTCGGGCACTCCATACCGACAGATGATGTCTCTTTTCAGAAATCGGGCTACTACCTGCCTTGTAACATTTGCATATGAAGCTGCTTCAACCCACTTGGTAAAATAGTCAATGGCTACCAGGATGAATCTGTGGCCATTTGAAGTAGTCGGTTCAATCTTGCCAATCATATCAATGCCCCACATGGCAAAGGGCCAGGGTGAAGACATCACATTCAATGGATTTGGAGGCACATGCACTTTATCCGCGTAAATCTGGCATTTATGACATTTTCTGGCATAGGCACAACAGTCGGCATCCATTGTGATCCAGTAATAGCCTGATCTCAACAACTTTTTAGCCATAGCATGCCCTCCTGCATGGGTACCAAAGGATCCTTCGTGCACTTCGTGCATCAACAAGTCTGCTTCTGTCTTATCAACGCATCTGAGGAGTACCATATCAAAGTTTCTCTTATACAGGGAACCATCAGTATTCAGGAAGAAACTACCAGCTATCCTTCTTAAAGTCTTCTTATCATTGGAAGATGCCCCAGGTGGGTATGTCTGATCCTCCAAGAAACGTTTGATATCATGGAACCAAGGCTTATCATTTTTAACAACATCTGCTGCAAATACATATGCTGGTCTATCAAGTCTGGATACTGCAATTTGAGGTACAAAGTTGGCAGCTTGAACTTTGATCATGGATGAAATGGTATCCAGAGCATCTGCAAACTGATTCTCGTCCCGAGGGATATACTCAAGTTTGACTGTTGTGAAGAAAGTCAATAACCTCCTCGTATAATCCCGGTAAGGTATCAGATGATCCTGGTGTGTGTACCATTTGTCGTTGGTTTGATTAACTACCAGAGCTGAATCTCCGAACACAGTCAAAGTCTTGATCCTGAGGTCAATGGCTTCCTCAAGACCCATAATACAAGCTTCGTATTAAGCTTCGTTGTTAGTGCAGTTGAAAGTGAGTTTTGCCGAGAAAGGCATGTGAACTCCCTTAGGTGTAATTAGTACTGCACCAACACCACGACCGTTCATATTAACAGCCCCATCAAACATCATAGTCCATTCTTCTTCCGGGTCAGGCCCTTCGGTGTGAACAGGCTCTTCATGATCTTTTGCTTTTATGAACATGATGTCTTCATCAGAGAAGTCAAATCTCATAGGCTGGTAATCATCAATAGGTTGCTCAGCAAGATAATCAGACAATACACTGCCCTTGATGGCTTTCTGAGAGGTGTACTGAATGTCATATTCTGTGAGGATCATTTGCCATCTTGCAACCCGTCCGGTAAGTGCTGGCTTCTCGAAAATGTACTTAACCGGGTCCATCTTTGATATCAACAAAGTAGTGTGGGTCAACATATACTGTCTCAGTCGGCGAGCAGCCCACGCTAAAGCACAGCAAGTTTTCTCGAGCAGTGAATAACGTTGTTCACAGTCGGTAAACTTTTTGCTTAGGTAGTAAATTGCATACTCTTTTCGACCAGACTCGTCATGTTGGCCCAGCACACACCCCATTGACTCTTCTAATACTGTCAAGTACATTATAAGAGGTCTTCCTTCAACTGGAGGCATAAGAATTGGAGGCTCTTGCAAGTATTCCTTGATCTTGTCAAAAGCCCTCTGGCAGTCTTCGTTCCACCTGACCGTTTGTTCCTTTCTTAACAGCTTGAACAAGGGCTCACAGGTCGCAGTAAGGTGAGATATGAACCGTGAAATGTAGTTCAATCTACCTAGGAAACCTCGAACCTCTTTTTCTGACTTCGGTGCAGGCATTTCTTGAATGGCCTTGACCTTATCAGGGTCAACTTCAATCCCTTTCTCGCTTACAATAAATCCCAGCAGCTTACCAGATCGCACCCCGTATGTGCACTTGTTGGGGTTCAACTTCAGTTGGTATTTCCTCAGACGCTTGAATAGCTTCAACAGATTCACCAAGTGGTCTTCTTCTGTGAGGGACTTGGCAATCATGTCATCCACATAACATTCAATTTCTTTATGGATCATGTCGTGGAATAATGTTACCATAGCCCGTTGATAAGTTGCACCAGCATTCTTCAGTCCAAATGGCATCACCTTATAACAGAATGTGCCCCAGGGTGTGATGAAAGTTGTCTTCTCCATGTCTTCAGGTGACATCTTGATCTGATTGTATCCTGAAAATCCGTCCATGAAGGAGAATACCGAGAACTGAGTCGTGTTATCAACCAATACATCAATGTGAGGTAATGGGAAATCATCTTTCGGGCTGGCTCTG
Source organism: Lathyrus aphaca (assembly GCA_963966055.1). Classification (NCBI taxonomy): domain Eukaryota; kingdom Viridiplantae; phylum Streptophyta; class Magnoliopsida; order Fabales; family Fabaceae; genus Lathyrus; species Lathyrus aphaca. The sequence continues at coordinate 209,646,369 of OZ014519.1, forward strand.
TTCAGGTCCCGGTAATCCACACACATCCTCACCTTGCCGTCTTTCTTAGGCACATGTACAATATTAGCAACCCACGGCGGATAGCTAGTCACAGCAAGGAAACCGGCGTCCCACTGCTTTTGCACCTCTTCCTTTATCTTCATTGCCATGTCTGGGCGAGTACGGCGCAACTTCTGTTTAACCGGTGGACAGTCTTCTTTCAAAGGCAGCTTATGCATGACAATATCGGTATCCAACCCGGGCATATCCTGATAAGACCAAGCAAACACATACACATACTCCCGAAGCATATCAATCAGTTGCTCTTTCATTGAGTCTTGTAAGCAGGCCTCGATCTTAACCTCTTTCACGTCTTCTTCCGTACCAAGATTAACCGTTTCAACCTCCTCTTGATGAGGAGTGATAACCTTCTCCTCTTGTCTTAACAACCTGGCTAGCTCTTCAGGAAGCTCATAGTCTTCTTCAACCCCTTCATCAGCTTGATTGATTGGATTGTCAAAGTCATACGGAGTCATAGCAGTGTTGTTGTCGGTGCAGTCTGAAAGGCACTCTCTGCAAGGGTTTAGATTTGTTCATTTTAGTGATTAATTTTAATCTTGTTTAGAAAAAGTGAAATGAAGTTGTCATTTTGGAAAACAATGCCATTTTATTTTTGTACAAAAAGAAAAATGGAAAACAGTGAGTGGAAAAGGAAAAGACTCATTTGCAAAAGATGTCCGATATTCATTGATTGATCTGTTTGCACAAAATTACAAAGATGGCCCGATTACAAAATGAGTCTTGACATCTTGGGCAAGATGCAAGACTTGATGCATGCTTAAAATAATACAGGAAATAATAATTACTCTGCAGGAGTAACCCTTATAATTTCCTGGGAAGACCAGTTAAGGACTTGGCTCCCCGGGATCCTTGGACGTATCCAGCTCTCCAGGTTGCGGTCGCTTTCATCCTCGTCTTCCAAGTTGTTCACTGCATCCGGGGTGAGCATTCCCCCGCTGACAAAATTGGGCTTCTTGGCAGCCTCTGATTGATCTTGTTGAGTTGGTCTGTAACCCAACCCAGATCTGTCCTCCTTCTTCTCCACGGGCAGCAGCTTGCCCCAGCCTTGGGCAGTCCCCTCTTCAACAACCTTCCTGGCTTGCTGATAAGACGTCATGGAGGTTCCCAGTACAGCAGATGCCTTATTTATGTTTAGGGCCTCAAACCCCTGACTCATAGTTTCATGGATCTCTCCATCCATCTCAATGTATTTGTGCGTAGCCAGATGGCTAACAAAGATGTCTTCTTCACCACAGATGGTGATGATCTGGCCTTCCCACTCGAATTTCAGCTTCTGGTGAAGGGTAGACGTAACAGCGCCAGCGGCATGGATCCAAGGTCTACCCAACAAACAGCTGTAGGCCGGCTGAATGTCCATCACATAGAAGGTAATTTTGAAATTTTGCGGGCCAATCATCACTGGCAGATCAATCTCTCCAAGCACTGATCTCTTAGAGCCATCAAATGCTCTCACCACCAGATTACTTGGACGCAGGGCCAAGCCATCATACTCTAGCTTCACCAAGGCTTTCTTTGGTAGAACATTGAGTGAAGACCCAGTGTCCACCAGTACATGGGATAGAACAGCACCCTTGCATTCTAGAGTGATGTGTAAAGCCTTGTTGTGGTTACGTCCCTCAGCTGTTAAGTCAGCATTGGTGAAGCCCAGTCCATGACTGGTATTGACATTTGCCACCACAGTTTCTAGCTGATTAACAGTGATCTCCTCTGGCACGTATGCTGCGTGCAAGACTTTCAATAGTGCATTCCTGTGAGCTTCAGAACACATCAACAGGGATAATATGGAGATTTTTGAGGGAGTTTGGTGAAGCTGATCCACTACCTTGTAATCACTTCTCTTTATAATTCTCATGAACTCGTCTACATCTTGTTCAAAAGATGTCTTCTGAGTTTCCTTGATAATTGGTTCTTCAGATATTACACTTTTTCCCTTTGCTTTGGCAGCAGCTTCTGCTTCGGCATTAGGTCTTTGCAATTGTGAGGCAAAAAGGCGTCCGCTTCTGGTGAAGCCTCCGCCTCCCCCAACATTATCAATCTGTGGAGAAGAATTTGAAGAGTCCAAATTGATTTTCTCCCCGTTGTAGTAGAGGTCAGAGCCATAATGCCAGGGTATAGCATTACTGCTTTCATATGGAACTGGTCCAGGCACCGTGATGATAACTGGACTGACTGCTGCAGAGGAAGGTACCGAAATGGTGTGCGGATCATAGTAAATGGTGACCGGTAATCTAGTAGGAGGTGCCACTGTTTGTTGTTGAAAGTTGTTGTCTGAAGGAACATCTGATGGATCATAATAAATGGTGACTGCTGAGACATCTTTGTTAATTTCTGCTGGCGTTGTAGAAGATTCTGCTGAATAAAAGGATGCTGATGTTGTAGAAGAAATGGTTGTTGACATCTGGTTTGTTGAAGTGATGGATGAAGCCATTGTTGATGATATTGATGAATTGGTTGGAATGATTGTTGTTGCAGTTGTAGAAGAATCAGGAATTGTTTTCAAAGGAATTGCTGGATTTGTAGGCGCCGTTATTGAGATCTGAAGTATACCACTTTTGATAAGACCATCTATGCCGCTTCTCAAATCATCACACCCGTTGACCGAAATGTTGCAATACCCACAACCGAGCTCACACCCGGGGAACATCTGACATTCTAGGAGTTGAGCTTTAACTTCGACCAGAGGTGTCCGAATCTGTCCAACACTGGTGATTAAGAAAGATGGCTTGTCTTCCTCAATGGCATTAATTCTTGGTCCTCCATGATTGGGCATGGGGTTCTTGGTGACACTTGGAGGTGGTGCGAAGTTGAGGGCTTTAGAATCCACCAAATCTTGAACTTTCATTTGCAAAGCCCTGCATTTCTCAATATTGTGGCCAGGTGCATTGGAATGGAAAGCACACCTGGCGTTGATATCGTAATTCTTTGGGAGATTGGAGGGATCTGGTGGTGCCAATGTCCTTAACTCAACCAAGTTAAGCTTCAGGAGTTGTGGCAATAAGGCAGCATAAGGCATAGGGATAGGGTCAATCACCCTGTTTGCCTGTGATGGTCTTTGTTGAAAGGGTCGTTGTTGTTGATTGTTGTTATTGTTGTTATAGGTTCTCTGTGGCGGATACTGAACTTGTTGTTGGTAATGTGGTGGTGGTTGTTGATATGCTGGTTGCTGAGGAATCGGAGCTGGAATGGTGACAGCTGCTACTGATCTATGGACATACTGAGGTTTGCCCCTGCTGGCATGAATGGCATTTGTCTCACCAGTCCTTCTAGGTCCCACAAAAGGTTTCCTGGAGTTACCAGACAAACTTGCACCATTATCAGAAATTTTACCCATCTTCAATAGGCTTTCAATTCTTTCCCCGGCTATTACTACGTCTGCGAAGCTGGTGGAAGAAAAGGCAGCTAGCCTATCAATATATGTCCCTTGCAGGGTATTCATAAACATGTCGGCCATTTCTCTTTCCGACATGGGTGGCTGGACAGCAGCAGCAAGCTGTCTCCACCTTTGGGCATATTCCCTGAAGCTTTCTTTGGAGGACTGAGACATTCCCATCAAAAGGGTCCTGTTAGGAGACATGTCCAGATTGTATTGGTACTGCCTGATGAAGGCTTCAGCTAAGTCCTTCCAGCATCTGATAGTAGCTCTGGTCAAGTGCGAATACCACTCCCTTGATGCCCCAGTCAAACTATCTTCAAAATAGAACATCCACAGTTTTTCATCCATGGTGTATGCCTTAAGTCTCCCCGGAAAGGACTGTAAGTGAGTTCGTGGACAGGAAGTGCCATTGTATTTCTCGAAGCACGGGGGTTTAAACTTGTGGGGAATCCTTACCCCATCCACTAACCCCTTATCCATGACATCAAAACCCAGGGAATTTTGAGACTCCAGAGATCTCAACTTCTCAGCAATTTCATCAAGCCTCCTATCATAGACTTCATCCCCAGCTCCCATGACAGTGAATTGCTCCTCTTGGGGGTCTTCTTGTAAGATCCTTCCCCCAGTAGTATTTCCTTGCACATTACCCGGGATGTTGACTTCCGGATGTAGATGAGGCCCATATACTGGTGGATTAACATGAGGCTGACCCCTTTCATTGTTACTTGTTCCTCCAGTTCCCAAATGGGGTTCTTCCGGGGTCTGTCTTTCTACTAATGCCCTCAACCTTTCTTGACTTTGGGCCAAGCCATTCATTACTTCCATGAATTGGGTCATTTGGTTTCTCATCTCCAGCCTTTCATTAGCCATATGAGCTCTGACCTCTGTCAGATCTTGATGTACTTGATCCATTTGGATACCAGGAAGATTGTTGCGAGTAGGATACCGGTGCGGACGGTTGAGAGGGAACACCCGGCGGAGAGCAATAATTCCTGAATCACAACAGAGTTAGTAACAAACGAACCAATAACAAAACCCTACAAAACAAAACAAAAGTTAGTATGCAATGCAGTATGCTTATTTATTTTCCAAGGTATCCGGCTTGGTTCTTGGTTTTGACCTTTCCAGACCCTGAGGAAGATGCTTTGATGTTGCTTGAGAGAAAGAAAACTCAATGAAACAAACTGACAAATACATTACAAATGGTGGATCATACATAGTTTGTTTTTACAACATATGCCCCTGAAGGGTCAAAATACAACATAAAAAGAAAAGTACATGAAATGGAAACAACAACAAGCAAAGAAGTCAAACATCTAATCCAAACTCATCCTCCTTAACCTCCTTCAAGAGTGCTTCAGTTACAGGACCAGTCGGGTGCTCTGTAATGTTTCTGATAAGAAGGTTTCTGGTGGCAATAGCAGTGGTCAGCTTCTTGTGCATGTCCTGGTCCTTTGACCTCTTCAGACCAGCCCTAAGCTTCAATTCTGAAATCTCCTTCTGGGCTGCCAACAGAGCTTCTTGTTGTTTCTTTTCATTGGCCTCCAACTGCTCAATCCTGGCTTGAGTTCTCTTATCTTCTTGAGTACGAGCTTCAGTGATCCTAACCCACCTAGCTTGACTTTCTTGCAGATAGAGATCAGTCCTAGCTTTCTGAAACTGGGCCTCTTTACAGGCATTCTTCAATATTTGCTCCCTAACTCTTGATTTCTTGATGTAGTCCTCTGCTTTCTCAATCTTGGCTAGATGCTCCACCTTAAGCTTTTCCAACCTCTCAATGTCTAGACAACCATCACTCCTCTCCCAGAGGGTCTTCTTCAGAGCTTGAGCCAGATTCTCATTCCTTTCCTTCAGCTTCTCCAATTCTTCCAGACTGACAGTGGTTGCTGGCTGTGCTGTGGAAGGTCCAGGTATATCCTCAATGGTGAAGGGCATCCCAGAAATCTGAGCTCTGGCATGAGACCATTCATAATACTGAGCTGAAGCCACATTATTGCACCTCCCAAGAATGGCCATCCCTTTGGTCTGGATGTTGTCCCAAGCCCAGGATGCTTGTGTGACAACAGCTAGATTAGGTTTCATCTCACAATATAGGGTCTCAGCCAAGTCTTGCACTCTAGGAGGGTGAACCAAAGCATAGCCCAACTGTCTCTTAAACAGCAAAGGGTTGTAGTTGATGCAACCCTTCACTCCTACTAGAGGTACATTGGGGTACTGTCCACAGCTAGTAATTATGTCCCTGCCTTTGGTGCTCTGAGTACACCATCTGATGTCATCTGAAGTCAAAGCAATAAGTCTTTTAGCCCAATTCTTCTGTTGGTGAGGATTCAGGAAGGCATCAGTCTTGGGTAAGTGTTTAAGCAGCCAGGTATGAAACAGGGGAGCACAGCATCTCACCAACTTCCCTCTTTGCTTCTCATTTCTTTGGTGAACAGAATAATAGAAATCTCCCAGCAATGTGGGCACTGGGTTCCTCAGAAGGAAAAGATGAATGGCATTCTTGCTGATAAACTTGGGCTCATCTGCAAATAGTATAACCCCATATATACTGAGGGCTAACAATGCATAAACTGCCCTCCATTCTCCCAAGGAGGCCTTCAGGATGGCCTGAGAAGTCAGAAAGTCCAGGTGCAAACCAGTGATCCCAGCCTTTGTTGTCATGTGGCTTCTCTTAACGTGTTTATTGCTGAAGTTCGTAAGGTTTCAAAACCTAGAACTCCATATGCAAGGAAACCAAAAGATACCTCTGCATGTTCCTCATCTTAAGCTAGTACAAGAAAGGGTTTTGTATATGAAAATGAAGCTATTGAGAAACCAATTACAATGATTCTGAATGAAGATCGTGTTGTTGATGGGGTTTATTTTCCTTTGGCTAGTCTTCCTACTCCTCAGAATAGCCAGAAGGATCAAGATCATGATGGTACAAACAATGAAATTCTTGTTGCTGAGGCTGGTGAAGAAGATGATGACATTCATGTTGTTGAATAAGGTGAAAAGGATAATGTTATTGAAGATGGTGAGAAAGATGTTGAAACATCTGATGCTGGAGTTGCTCAAAAGAATGTTGAAACATCTGAGAAGGATATTGAAATCCCTGAAGTTGGTGAAGAAACTGATGTTGTGAAGACAACTAAGTTTGTTCCTACTGAAACAAAGGAAGTTCCCCCTAATGATGTGGTTAATCTTGATGATGTGTCTGACAATGATCTTATTGCCAGCATTAACCCGAGTATAGCCAAGAGGCTAAAATCAAGAAAAGGAAATAATGTAGCTGAAAAGAGTACGCCTAAGAGTAAGGCAACTCCAGGAAAAGGTCATTCCAAAAACACTCCCAAGAAGACTGTTGTGGGCCCTTCCAAAGGATGAAGCAAAGTTATCACAAAGAAAAGAAAGGCTAGAGTTATCTCTGATTCAGAAGTATATGTTGAAAGTGATGTCCCAGTGATGGGCGCGAAGACGCGATATGTGTCTAGCGGTATCTGAACTGCAAGCGCACAGCCTATCGAAGTAATATAAAAGATTGTCGATCCCACAGGGACTTTATAATCACTTAGTGCTAGAGGGTATACTAGTTTAGCTAAGGTGGATGTTTGTCACGATTTTGGTTTTAAGGATAAAAAAAACGGGAATTAAATTTAGTTTTAATGAAATAATGAGAAGGCGGTCGGTATGTAATTATGCTAACCTATGCGGGTCAATCTAACCTAAGCTTATAAAGATGGTTCACTTAAATTGTTCTGTAGAGATTATCAGTTTAAATACCCTCGACTCACACTCTCGTGGTCTTATCTCAGATCTTACTCCTAAAGCCCTATGTCTGCTCTCGCTAGCCCATAAGTGTTTAGAAAATAATTTTTGAAAACTTAATAAGTCTAATTCATTTTAAAGCGCTCTCGCTGTATTTAAATCAAATGCCTAACTTTAGCTATCCGGTTAAAATCTCACACTCTCATGGTCTCGATCTAACCTATTATACTTTTCTTACTCTCGTAACAAAAAGATTAATTTTAATTATAAAAAGTCTCAGCCAGAAATTAAGTTTTTAATTATTTTAGCTTAGATTCGATTTACCGGTTTGGTTTAGATTAATTACATACCGCCTAATTAATTTAGCTACTCATTTTTGTTGTACCAGACAGATGCAGAAACAGATAAATATAAATTAAAACATGCATTATAAAATAATAGCAATAATATCTTAACATATATAAATAAATAACTTAATATAAATGCGAAATTATAAAAACCTGAATGATTAAAATCTTAATACTCCTTCTTCCACAGACTGGTAAGCTCGGAGTGCAGAACCGGAATCGTAAATAAAACTAAACAATTTCTGAAGGCTTGAAAAGAAATTAGTAATAACAATTTCCTAATATTGGAAATTGTTATTGAGTTTGGTTTGGATATAGAAGCAGAAAATAAACAAGAACAATTGCTAGAAAAATAAAATAAGGGTGCAACAAAAATACGGCAGAGCTTCCGCGAAAATCTTAAAATAAAACTCTGTGTTTCTAAATTCGTAACTAAGGTATTTATAGAAATAATTTTGGGCTTGGGCAGTTGAAATCCATCAGCGTGGGTATCGTTCCGTTGAAGAGAAAATCCAGGGAAAAATGCATACTGGGTTTGAGAAATAATAGGAATGACGTTTGACCCACGTTGTGCACGTCCTCAGGAATTCTTCAATATTAATTAACCTATTTTCCTTTGTCACGTTCGTGACAAAGGTGTCACGGCCACTTTTTCCAAATAAAGCGTGTCACGGTCGTGATACTTGAGTGACGATCGTGAGTGTTCCAAGTAGGGCGTCACGGTCGTGATGATGTGGTAACGACCGTGAGTGTTACAAATTATGCAGAATTAACAGAATTCCTTTCTTCTTCTTCTTTTCATGCTTGTTTTTGTTCATTTGATCTTTGGCTCATTGTTTAGCTCTAGAAATGTTATACCTGCAATATGACATAAAAAACTCGAAGAATCGGGAGTTAATAGGATAAATGTGCGATAAAACGAACTTAAAACGTAGTAATAAAGTGATACGATTTCTCGTTATCAAACTTCCCTAAACTTAAACCTTTGCTTGTCCTCAAGCAAATAGTCGGTTGAAAAATGATCGGACAATTTTTCATCGGACGCATACACATAACAAACCATACGAGGAATCATTTAGCTAGATAAACCGGTACTAGAATAGAACACTAACGATACACTAATGACACAAGCAACAAGCTAAGTCGTCGACTTCCCGTTAAACGAAACATTCGGTAATTGCGTTACGATTCTACCTAGAGTCTTTCGATCTTATTTCACCCAGTTTCATTCTAGCGCAATCACATTAAGCCCTTTTTCCTTAGCACGCACGTAGTGGAGTAGCTGGTTAGTGACTTTGATCCTTTATAAGCACGGGGTCTGGTACACGAATGTGGCAACCCTATATATATTATCCGAATTGGAGGTTGTGGGGGATCGAGTCGTAGCACGCCATACCAAGTTCAGAACCAGGTACCTCTGAACCAACCCGCAATGGACTCCTTCTTATATTTCTCGTTTCTTATATGCGACCGTGTACTTTGGTGCAATTTCTTTTTATTGGCATCGAGATATGAAGGATCGTTTATAGATTAGGCATCAAACACTTATGTTCATCGGCTCCCCACGTGGTTTGTGTTCAGACGGTGATGACTGCTAGTATAAACTACTAGGGGTTACTTTAGAACTAAAACTTAAGGTGTATTCGTAACAATTATCGGAACGGAATGCTTAAGTAGGAAGTCTAAGGTGTCAAGACTGTATTGATCTTGTTTGATCTTTCTCAGCTTCCTAACTACGATTTCATAGGTAAGTCGGGTAATGCGAAGATAAAACAAAAAATTTCGGTATGGCTAAATAAAGCGGGGAAAATTCGAAACTGAAGAAATAACACAAATATTATTTTGTTTAATTGAAATACGGAAAGGGAAATACAATGAAATGGAAAATGCGGAAAGGGAAAGGTATCTCTCCCACACTATATCAGACATTGTCCTCAATGTTGTGATATAATAGCGGGGGAAATACAATACAAAAACAAAAATGCAAAAACAAAAACATAAACTAAGGCTACAGACGACCATGGCCTCGGCTTCTGGTGCGGGAGCGTCTGGTAGGAATGGCTTCCTGATCAGAACCGGTGGTGGTGAGAGCAGTGATATCTATACGCAAAGCCTCCAGCTCGCTAAAAATCTCTCCCAGCTTCTCATCTGTCGTCCTTTGGTTACTGGCAACAGCTGAAAGGAGTGCATCATATTGCTCTTTTTGCCTTTGCTCAAGTGCGGCATTCATCTGATTCTGTTGATGAATGGCACGGAGGACGTCTTCAAGTGTAATGTCGGGTACAGGTGGCTGCCTGGTGGAGGACTCAGGGATGTCCTGAACTGGTGCAGCAGCATCCATGGCATCCTGCATCTCGTCCACAGGTGCATCAGTCTGCTCATCAATAATCGGAACGTGGCCTGCGGCATCCGGTAAAGCAAATAGCCAATTGGCTCGGTTCGATGGATCGATGCGGTCACGGCAAGGCAAGGTGATGTGATGATAGATGGTGCCTTGGATCACAGGGTTGAACCTGCCACCCTCTCTCTGAGATATCAAATGCGCGGACTTGCAATAGCTCTTTGTAAGCAGCTCCGCGACTCTATGAGGCAAATGAGTAATCTGGTCACCAAGCTCCAGCTGTATGGCAAGGGTGGTGACAATCCCGCCAATGTAGAAGGGGGTTGCACCTCTATGCGCTATAGACTGAATATGGGCTAAAAGGAACGGGGCAGCATTGATGTGTTCCTCATTCAAGGCACAGTGCAAGAACAAGAGCTCTTTGGAGTTTAGCTTGTGGTTGCTCTCTCTTGCGAAGATTGTGTTGCAGATGATGCGATGGAAATACCGAATCGCCGGATTATGGATGTGGGTGGCATTCAGACTCTGGTAGGCGGTAGCACGGGTATTAGTGATGTTGTGCCACAAAGTGAAAGCAACTTCATTGAAGTTGTCGGGCACGCGGAGATGAGCATCGTCGCTGTGATGGAAACCTAACAGTTCAGCGATCCTTGTCTGCGTTAATTGGAACTCTCTTCCGAGCATTCTGAACTTTGCAATGCCGGTGAGTTGACTTGTTGAACCGGGTGGTGTGAAATACTGAAACGAACTCAGAAACTCCAAGGTGAGGATTTCGAATGTCGGTTGTGGTTGACTGCACAAGTCCCATAAACCAACATGCTCAAGCAGTAGCTTCACGCCGTCTAGCAATCCTAACTCCCTCAAGCAGTCAAGGTCGATATACCGAGTGGGTTGGATGCTACGGTTTTGAAACCTGACAAACTTTTGTCTTTGTGCTTCTCCTTGGTCACCATCTCTAAAATGGATATTCTCCATTGCATGCAAATAAGGTAAATGAGAGATAAGAGTTTTTGAGGTTTTGTGAGAAAATGAAGAAATGTGAAGAATTTGTTCAGATTATAATGAAATGAGTGAATGTGAGAAGTTTGGAATAAATGGAGAGGTTGAACGGGTAAATGAAATTGATTGAGAGTAATGGGTGGTTACGGGAGAAGAGGAGATAATGGGAGGTTTCTATTTTGTGAGAAATGAGAATGGGGTTCTGCGAAGGTGAACGGTTCTGTAATTCAGAATTCGTAAAATAGGGTTGTCACGGTCGTGAGGGATGTCTTACGGTCGTGACGCGCTAAATAGCTCGTCACGATCGTTAGGGAATGGTGACGACCGTAATGGCTTCAAAACATGGAATTTTTCACAGAATGCATTATCTCACTTCAGTTCAATGCAATTTCTTATCACTTTCATTTAATTCCAACATAAACATAATACATAATAGTGGATCAACATATATAAGCAGTAAATTTCATCACACAAGAATTCATAAAATATCAAGCAATTCAAATATATCAGCAAATAATGAAAAGCATGGAAATTGATTAAATTGGAAAATTGCAAAACTAGAAGTACTTTGCTTTTGACATAATAGAAGGAAAATTACATTGATAAAAATAAGCTACGAAATGTTTGTTAAAACTAACTAGAAACATAAGCGAAAAGTAAAATAAATCAAATCACTACAGCATTATCAAAGTTGCTTTTTCAAATCTTCAAGTGCGGAGTTTAAATGATAGAATTGTTCACATGTTATGTCAGTTAAACCTATAACGTCCAATCGCATGCTTTTAACCTCATCCTTAACAGCATTAATATCGGCTTGGTAAACTTCAAGAGTATTCAGAATTTTCTTTAAGTTGTCAGCATATCCTACTTGATTTACTTCAGGGGTTTCAATAACTTCATCAGTGTGGTCGATGTCATGGTAACCAGGAGGTGTCTCAGGGTCACTTTCTACATCAGTCATTATGTCATCCCTAATTTGGTAAGATTGTGGTGTTTCGGGTGTGGATGGATAGTCAGGAGGGGTAAGCTCATAAAGCCAATTATCTTTATTGTGAACACTGACTCTAGCATGGTTTGGTAATGTGAACAGGGTTACTACTTCATTTCTGATTAGGTACTCGTAAGGTGGTTATCCTAAGTTTCTTATAATTTGGCGGTTAAAGCAGAAGTTTAGATTCATAGGGCGGATGGTTCCTAAACGGTTGCACTTGTGTAATTGGTATCTAAGTCCGAGGGCATCAGCAATCATGGTGACCAGGCCTCCTACCAATATTGGTAGATCAGGTTCCTCTTGGATTCGGGTAAAAGTTTGCATCATGAATGGTACAGCATTAACGGGTTTTCCATTGGTCAAACAGGACATTATGAATATCTCATCTTTAGATACTCCAGTGAGGATCTCTTCCTTTCCAAAGAAGGTGTGGGCAAGGATCTTATGGAAATAGCGGATAGCAGGGTTATGTATTTCATCATTGTTCATGTTATCCGGCTCAGGATGGTAATTTCCGGTTAAGGTTCCCCAAAAGAAGTCTAGCTCAATATCCATTAATTCTACATGGGTGGTGTCGCTCCCACCAAAATGACACCCGGGTCAGAAGGGGTACAGACGCGAACGGTCGGCGAAAGAGGAAGAGAACACACAGGGGTGAACTCAAAAAGACAAGAGTCGCCAGCTAGGCATTTTTATCCCGGAGGAAAGGTAATGCTAAATAGACCTAGAAAGAATATGGATAAGACGGTCGCGAACCGGAGAGACTGAGAAAGGGGGTTGGTTACAACCTAGGAAGGTATTAGCACCCAGATTGTCCGTCGTACTCGACGGGATCCACGCTTGAAAGATTTGTGTTTTAAAAGGGGTAGTGTCGGTGCAATTTGTGTATCAAAGCTGGAAAGAATGCAAGTGTCAGTTGTAACACGGTGGGAGAACTGACTTTAGTCATGTTGCGGATAGTAAGAGTCGCCACCGACTTTTATTTTATCCAAAGGAAAGGCATAAAAGAACAGGAAAGACCTTTTAAAAGATTTTTGGGTCCGGGGGGTAGGTTATGTAAAGGGAAGGTGTTAGCACCCTTTACATCCATGGTTATCCATGGGCTCTTAGTTACTTAGCTCACTTTAAAATGTTTTTGAAATGTGAAGTGTGTGAATAAAAATTTTCTTAAGAGTTTTATAATGATCCATGTACGGATGCGCAAAAAACCTTTGTTTTGAAAATTGTTTAAAATGTGTGAAGTGTTTGAAATGTTTTTGAACAGTGAGCAAGTATCTAAGAGGAACCTACCCTAAGCTTAAGTCTTTTCTGTTCTTGAATCCTTTAAATGGTAAGACTATCCCTATTATTAAGGAATGGGTAGTCATTACCTTGGATGTATGGGACAAGTGAAGGGTCATCTGTTATTTAGGCAACTGTGAGGTGTATAAGCAATTCGAAGGGACTATCATCTTTATTCGAAAGGGACAAGATCATTACGAAGGCAACATTCGAAAGGGACTTGATCTTTTATTTGTTAAGGGACTAGATGATGTGAAATTGAGGGACTTTGCTTTATACACCCTACTTGACCTTTTATTTCAGGCAACATGAGAGGTATCCCTAAGGAGTGAGATGGCGATCAAAAATCGACTTACGTGTGTGAGTGTACAATTTAATATTTATCTTTTGAATTAAGTGATCTAAATTAATTTTAAATAAGCATACATGTTACACTCCCTATTTACTAACCATAGCATAAAATAAATAATAAACATTATAAAATATTACATCCAGGAGCAATTACAATAATAATAATAAAGCAATTTAAATAAATAAGCAAAATATTAATAAGCAAAATAAATAAGTAATTATAATTGGGTTAGTGGAAATAATAATAAAAAAGATAAATGGGGTTAGTAATAATAACATATTATATAAACATAATTAATAATAATAATGAAATAAGCAAGAACATTATTAAAAGATCAAATTTTTATATAAACAATTATTTAAGATTAATGAGAAAATATGAGCAATTATACTAATTATTATAAAATTTTAAGTTATATGTAAATTATAAAATTAAATTAATTAGGAACATATTATGAAAAATAAATTATAATTACAAAAATTAAATTAGCAATTTTAAACATATAATAAGAATTATTTTCATGCAAAATTAAATTATAAACAATAAATTAAGCATTTTAAATTATATTTACATACAAAAATTTTAAATTATAAATATTAATAAAAATTAATTCAAGAATTTTAATGAATTTTAAAATAAAAGAAGGAGATTAGGATTTTGAAAAGAATATATTTTTTAGGGTTTTTTAAAAATAAATTAGGGTTTCTAATAATATTAACTTAATAACTAAATAAATATATACATATTTTGATTTTAAATATATAATAATAAAAAACTAGGTTTAGAATTTAGAAAACAAATTAGAAAATATTTACATATTATTTTTCTAGGATTATTTAAACATACATTAAACATGATTATATTTAATTGAGAATAAAATAATTAGCAAAACAATGAAATAAAACAAAAAAACTGGAACTTACCTGGCTGGGAATTGAACCCAGCACCTTTGGCTTGCAACACTTAGGCCAGCAACTCATACCACCAGGCCAACACGCGCGCAGGTGAAGAAAGGGTAAGTCCAATTGGTTTTGTTCCATATCCTGAAAATCAAAGAAAAATAGAAAGAAAACAAAAGGCCTGGGGGGATCGAACCCAGGACCTTCAAGCAATCACACAATCACATTACCATTCCAGCTGGGAGAGCGCACCTGTCTATCTAACCATCACAATTCATAATATATTATATTTAACAATTAAAATGGAAAACAAATAAAAAACTAGTTGGAGCCAGGATTCGAACACCAACCCTCTAACAATACGCACGCCTGCTTTACCACTGGGACAAGCACAAGCTTGTGATATCAAAATAGAAACAAAACGTAAAAATATTAAAATCAAATTCAAATTCCAGAACGCGCGCGCAGGGCCTTCATCTTCTTCCTTCAGTCCTACGAATTTTCCTGCGTTTTCACTTACGAACATACCTGCGAATTTCATAGCATATGGAACCTGCGAATTTCAAACACCAGCAAAACAGTACAATTTTTACAAATTGATTAATGAAACATGATCCTCACAGTCTATACAATCACACCATGTCCTTTAAATTCATTTAAATTCAGTGAATCATAAAACCCCAAATTCAAAGGTGAAACCCTAACTATGGCATCTCACGGGTTATTCATGGTTTCTTCAACTTCTTTGCCCAGAAACATTCTATACAACATCACAAACATGATTAGCCAAGCAAAATTCATCAAAATGCATTGAATTAGTGAAATCGAAAAACTCATATTCAAGAACAAATTTTGATTCGGTTTATGTGATATGAGGTGTTTTGAATGCAAGTAAGTATTGGTTTCGACTCAATGATGTCTAGTGATCATGGCTGTGTCCTCAAAATACCTTCAAATGCTTTGGAAGGTTGAAACCGAATTTGAGTTTGGAGAGGTTTTTTGAGATGCAAACTTACACTTTTTGAGCTGGAAATCCGTGGCTTGTGATTAGGGTTATGTAATGTACTTATAGAGCAATGAATTAGGTCAGAAAAGATTGATCATTGTGTGAAGAATTTGATCCAAAAAGATCCAAAAAGATAGGCTTTGAAAATCAAATATTTTTGCATAAACACTTGCTATTTTAGGCCAATCAACATGATTCTGTTACCACTTTGATTCAAATCACTTTTATGAATTTCTAGAAGCTCAATCATGTTTAAATCTTTGACTTTTATATTTTATTTTAATTTAAAATGATTTTTAATGAATTAAATCAAAATAAATAAAAATAAAATGATAAAAAATCTGATTTTTAAGGTCTTGGGTCGTGCATGAGGTTATGGTGTAGATTGGGTCATCATATGGCAAGCCCATTTAGAAAAAATTAGTTTTAAACCTCCATTTTCTTCATAAACCAACCAAAAATTTCCCAACTTTGCAAGGGCACACATCCTTCAATTTTAATGCTATGAGGGTGTTCTTGGACATTTTGGAAAGCTTGAAGAGTCCTCTAACCAACCCCACTGGTTTCATGTCCATATCATTTACCATTCTCAAGTTATGCCCTTTTGAAGTTGTTGACTTTTTGTTGACTTTCAAAAGGACCTATAATGTCTTAGCTCATACCTTCCAAATGAAGCATTTTTGGGCTTGGCTTGTGAGACACAAAGTTGTAGAGAATTAAATTTCCTTCAAAATGAGCTTTGGATGGAAACTTGGTGATGAAGCATGTGAAAGTTATGGCTGGTCAAAGTTCAGTTGACTTTTACTGAGGAAACCCTACTTTAGAAACTCCTGATTCTTGATGATCTGAAATCTCCTTGATGAATCATGATCAAACCTTGATCAAATGATGAATTTTAATTCATATACTTGATGTTGGCAAAAAATCATGAAGTTTGACTTTGGTTTGACCACAGTTGACCTCAGTTTGACTTTTTAACTGCTTTGACTGATTTTCACTTATCTGATCATCTGACTGAGCAAACCTTTGAGAAAAGTCTTGAAACTTGTCATGGGGGTTCTTACACACATATAAGATGTTATGAAGCTCACTTGAAGTATTGGAAATTCATTTAGCCTGATTAAAGTCAAAACCCTAGTTTTGGATGCACTGCTTAGGAGGTGCATTGTCTGAGGGAATTGTCAAATCTTCTGACTACTTGTGAACTTTGTGAACCTTGTGAACCATCATAAACTGTCTTGTGAACATTGTGAATCTCATGGGAAGTCTTGTGAACCTTGTGAACCTCATAAAGTGTCTTGTAGACTTCATGAACCTCATGAAAGGTTTTGTAAGTATTGTGAATCTTGTGAACCTTGTGAACCTTCTTAGTACACAAAGTCTTGTATTGTGAGGGAAAATTTTGGGGTGCAACAGCTGCCCCTGTTCAATTTTATGAAACCTGAGGGGTTAGATTGGTATATGTGCCAGTCATAACTCGGAAGGTTGAAGGGGATTGAACACAAAAGCCCAAAAATTTGCACTCACCGGTGCATAGAGTGATACTGATGACTAGTTGAATATGCTTGAGTGGGCTTAAAGATGCCACTTGGAGAAAAATTCTTCAGGTACATTTCTTGGAGGATAAAGCAGTCCAAAATATGAAGGTAAACTGATAACTTTCAGGAAGATAAACAACGTCTCGAGATAGTAATATGCTTTCAGGAGGATACAGCAATCCTGAGGTAATAATGTGCTTTCAGGAGGATAAAGCAGTCCTGAGGTAATAATATGCTTTCAGGAAGATAACAACGTCCTGAGGGAGTGATATGCTTTCAGAAAGATAAACAACATTCTGAGGTAATAATATGCTTTCAGGAGGATACAGCAGTCCTGAGATAGGGGTGATAGCTTTCAGGAAGATAGACAACGTCCCGAGGAGATAATATGCTTTCAGGAGGATAACAACGTCCTGAGGAAGTGGTAACCTTTGGGAAGATAACAACGGCCCAAAGTAATAATATGCTTTCAGGAGTATAACAACGTCCTGAGGAAGTAATATGCTTTCAGGAGGATACAGCAGTCCTGAGGTAATAATATGCTTTTAGGAGGATAAAGCAATCCTGAGGTAATGATATGCTTTCAGAAAGATAAACAACGTTCTGAGGTATAAGAAGCTTTCAGGAGGATAAAGCAGTCCTGAGGGAGTAAGCTTTCAGGAGGATAAAGCAGTCCTGAGGTGATGATATGCTTTCGGAAGGATAAAGCAGTCTCGAGGTAATAATAACTTTTGGGAAGATAAACAACGGCCCAATAGTCACAATTTGTTGATGAAATTTGTCTGTTGGGGAATTAACCTGAAAACAAGGTAGCATCCTGTATGGTAATATTAGTTTATGCATTATGTATGCATCTATAATATGATGCACTTAAGTGATGTATTATGTAGATATGTATATTATGGTATGATGTAAATGATGTATGTATGATATGATGCTGCCGGAAGCGTCTGGATATCTTCGTATAATAACTGCTGGCCAGGGAAAATAAATCCCGATTTGTTGCTGAAGAGTATGGGGAATTCGTTCCCGTCTTGTAAGAAGGTATACATAACCTCCTGTCTGTTGGGGATAGCAAGGTATATATAACCTCCCGTCTGCTGGGGATAGTAAGGTATACATAACCTTCCGTCTTCGTTCGTCGTACTCTTATTGGAAAGTAAATTCCCGAATATCCGTATGAGGATAAAAGAGATGGATATAAATTCCAGGGGAGATGTGACTTGAAGTATTTCATGAAGATGGATTTGCCCTACTGGGGGTTTGTAACCGTCTTGTAGGGATGAACCGGTGAAGCTTCGTTGGAATCCTTCCCTCGTTCGTCTTTAGTAAATACTATTACTGCATTTGCATGCATTTCTGGTAAACATCAATCATATTAAGCATATATGCATTTCTGGTAAACATCAATCATATTCAAAAGCATACATACATTCAAATACAACCAATGGACGTTTCACTTATGTAAATAGGGTAAAAGTAAATCTGGATTCAAAAATGGAATTTTATTCATATCAAAAAGTGACCCATACATGGGTAAGTTTGTACAAGGAAACATAAACCCTAGTAAGAGGATTTTGTCATAAAAAATTTTTTTTTTTACAAAACAAGGAGAATCAGCTATGTGGGAAATAATCCTATTGAGTTTCAATTCTACTATTGCCATTATCTTCAAGTATCTCATCTTCTTGCTGTTTGAGACGGAAACGATTGGATTGAGCTTTATCTGTTCAAACTTGAGTAAGTAGCACAACTGGTTGCAGTTTCATGGGTGATCCAAACGAGACATAGTCATACGCTTTAATCCCTAACTTTTGCTTGGATTGCCCTTTCAGGTTTTCAATCCACCGGGATACCCTTTTTTGCCCAAGCCGCCTTTTCAGGTTTTCGACTTGCCGGGTGTACATCTTTTTATATATATCCCTAATTTTTGCCCAAACCCTTTTGGTTTGCCGGGATGCCCTTATTTTTGCCTAGGCCTGTCAACCTAGCGGGTCTCTTTTCATGCGTATTATTTTTTAACTATGTCTGCGTTTACAGGCTGTGGGAAGTCTTCACCATCCATAGTAGTAAGTATCATGGCACCTCCTGAAAATACTGTCTTGACTACAAATGGTCCTTCATATATAGGAGTCCACTTGCCCCTAGGATCACCCTGTGGTAATATGATACGCTTGATTACCAAGTCACCAGCCTGATATACCTTTGGCTTAACCTTCTTGTTAAAAGCTTTGATCATTCGTTTCTGGTACATCTGGCCATGACAAACTGCTGCTAACCTCTTCTCATCAATCAAATTTATCTGGTCAAGTCGAGTTTGAATCCACTCATCTTCATCCAAGCCTGCATCCTTCATAATTCTTAAAGAGGGAATCTGAACTTCAATGGGCAAAACTGCTTCCATACCATAGACTAAGGAGAATGGGGTTGCCCCTGTTGAAGTACGTATTGTAGTACGATAACCATGAAGGGCAAATGGTAACATCTCATGCCAATACTTGTAAGTAACAGTCATCTTTTGTACAATCTTCTTAATGTTCTTATTAGCAGCTTCAACTGCCCCATTCATCTTTGGACGATACGGAGAAGAGTTGTGATGCTTAATCTTGAACTGTGTGCAGAGATCAGTAATCATAGTGTTGTTCAGATTAGAGCCATTGTCAGTAATAATCTTTTCAGGGATACCATACCTACATATAAGATTATTCTTAATGAATCGAGCCACAATATTCTTGGTAACAGATGCAAATGAAGCTGCCTCTACCCACTTCGTGAAGTAATCAATAGCAACCAGGATGAAACGATGTCCATTAGAAGCAGTAGGTTTGATCTCACCAATCATATCAATGCCCCACATGGCAAAAGGCCAAGGAGCAGTCAACACATTCAATGGTGATGGAGGTATATGTACTTTATCAGCATAGATTTGACACTTGTGACAAGTTCTGGAGTGTTGATAGCAATCAGCTTCCATGGTAGACCAATAGTAACCTGCTCTCAATATCTTCTTTGCCATGGTGTGACCACTAGAATGAGTGCCAAAAGTCCCATCATGCATATCTTCCATAATCTCTGTTGCTTCTTTCTTATCCACACAACGAAGCAAAGTTGAATCATGATTTCGCTTGTACAAAATTCCATTACTCAAAAAGAACTTGGCAGAGAATCTTCTCAGGAACTTCTTATCTTTGACAGATGCCCCTTCTGGGAATTCCTGAGCTTCAAGATATCTTTTTACTTCATAGAACCAAGGTTTCTCCTCTGCTTCTTCAGTACCAATTTCATTGCAGTATGCAGGCTTTTCAAATCTATCAATAGTAATCTTGGGAGCTTCATCATCCCAACTGATCTCAAACATGGATTCCATGGTAGCTAATGCATCTGCCAACTGATTCTCTCTTCGTGGAATATGTCCAAAGGTAATCTCTTTGAAATGTGGGATCAAAGATAACATATGCTCTCTGTAAGGAATGAGGTTATCATGTTTGGTATCCCAATCTCCTTTAATCTGACTTACTACCAGGACTGAATCTCCATACACATCAAGGAACTGAATCTTCATGTCAATGGCAGCTTTAATACCCAGGATACATGCCTCATACTCAGCCATGTTATTGGTACAATAGAAACAAAGTCTGGCAGTAATCGGGGTATGACAACCTTCAGGGGAACTGATCACAACACCAACACCATTACCAAGTGCATTGGAAGCACCATCAAAAACCATAGTCCATCGGGATCCTTGTTCAGGTCCGTCATATTGTCCAGGTTCTTTGGTAATAATCATAATGTCTTCATCCGGGAACTCAAAACTCATTGACTGGTAATCATCTACTGCTTGATGAGCCAAATGATCAGCAACAACACTTCCCTTAATGGCCTTCTACGTAGTATAATGTATGTCATATTCTGTCAAAATCATTTGCCATCTTGCAATTCTTCCGGAGAGAGCAGGTTTCTCAAATATGTACTTGATTGTATCCATCTTTGAAATCAACAAGGTAGTATGGGTCAACATATATTGTCTTAGTCGGCGAGCAGCCCATGCCAAAGCGCAGCAAGTTTTCTCGAGCAGTGAGTATCTTGTTTCACAGTCGGTAAACTTTTTGCTAAGGTAGTATATTGCCTGCTCTTTTCGACCAGACTCGTCATATTACCCCAACACACACCCCATTGAATTGTCTAACACTGTTAAGTACATAATCAAGGGTCTTCCATCAACTGGTGGCATCAAAATTGGAGGTTCTAGCAGATATTTCTTGATTTCATCAAAGGCAATCTGGCATTCATCATTCCATTCCATCACCTGATCTTTCTTCAACAACTTGAAGATTGGCTCACAGGTAGCTGTTAATTGGGAAATAAATCTTGCAATGTAATTCAATCTTCCCAAGAAACCTCTAACTTCCTTCTCAGTACGGGGAGCTGGCATCTCTCGTATAGCTTTCACTTTTACAGGATCCACTTCAATACCTTTTCCACTGACAATAAAACCCAGGAGCTTACCAGATCTAACTCCAAAAGTACACTTGTTTGGGTTCAATCTCAACTTGTATTTCTTCAACCTCTCAAATAATTTATGCAGATGATCAAGATGTTGCTCTTCATTCTGGGACTTGGCTATCATATCATCTACATATACCTCTATCTCATGATGAATCATATCGTGAAACAAAGCCACCATAGCACGCTGATATGTTGCCCCTGCATTTTTCAAACCAAATGGCATCACCTTATAGCAAAAAGTGCCCCCCTGTGTAACAAATGTTGTCTTCTCCATATCTTCAGGTGCCATCTTGATTTGATTGTAACCAGAGAAACCATCCATGAAAGAGAATACTTTATGCTGAGCAGTATTGTCTACCAGAACATCAATATGAGGAAGTGGAAAGTCGTCTTTGGGGCTGGCCTTGTTCAAATCTCTGTAGTCCACACACATACGCACCTTACCATCTTTCTTAGGTACTGGCACCACATTTGCAACCCATTGAGGATAAGAAGTCACAGCTAAGAACCCTGCATCAAACTGTTTCATCACCTCTGCCTTAATCTTCTTTGACATTTCAGGACGCATGCGACGAATCTTTTGCTTCTTTGGACGACAATCTTCTTTTACCGGTAAACGGTGAACCACAATGTTTGTATCCAACCCTGGCATATCTTCATAGGACCAAGCAAAGATCTCCACGTAATCATGTAACATCTGAATTAATCTACTCTTGACACCATCCTCTAATTCAGACCCTATCTTGACTTCTTTCCTGTTCTCTTCAGTTCCCAAATTCACAACTTCGACTGGCTCTTCATGTGGCTGTATGGCTTTCTCTTCTTGTTGTAACAACCTAGCAAGCTCTACAGGTACTTCACAATCGTCCTCATTTCCGTCTTCAGTTTGATAGATCGGATTCTCGAAATTATAATTGGCAATAGTAGAACTGTTATCAACAGGATCCAGAGTGGATGAGGATCTGCATTTTAGTGATGTGGGTGTGTGTACGAACACATAGCTGATAAAACAAAAATAAAAGAAAAGAAAGACAAGGAACACAATATTTACTAAAACGAAACGTCCACTGATTTTTATTGAATGAAGTATGCAAATGAAATGACAGCCCGTAACAAGCACACCATTGTGCCCCGGGTAAGGCACAAGGTTTGAGAGTTCAATTGTTCCAGAAATTACAAACTTAAAAAGCAACAACACAGTAATAGTATTTACTCCTGACTAAAGGAGATAGGGATAACATCTTCAGCTTTCCAATTATTGAGTCCAGCACCCTCGGTAGGAAAAATCCAAGCATCCAGGTTGTAGTCTTCATCATAGTCACCCACAGCATTGATCTGATCTTTCATAACCCCTTGATTGGTGATACGAACAGCACGAGCACGACGAACAGCCTTCTGGGACTCTGCAGTGAAACCCAAACCAAATTTGTCAGACTTGTATGGGATATCAGGAAGCTGACCCCAAATAGTACAACCACCTTCTTCCACCACAGCTCTAGCATCTTTGAGGGAGGCCATTGTTGGAGGTACTCTGGTGACCACAGGAATTTTCTTAACAACAGGAGAAGCTTCATAATCATTAACAACCCAAGGAACCACTTCAAATGTCTGACACGGAGATTCAACATATTCACCTTCCACTTCCAGGTACTTGAAGGTGTTCACATGGCTGACAAAATATTCTTCCTCTCCATAGATAGTAAGAACCTTTCCTTCTACCGGATGTCTCAACTTCTGATGTAATGTAGAGGTTACAGCACCTGCCCCATGGATCCAGGGACGACCAAGCAAACAAGAGTACGAAGGACGAATATTCATCACATAAAATGTAGCATTGAAAACCTGAGAACCAACTTTGATTGGGAGGTCAATTTCCCCATGCACCACTCTTCTCGAACCATCAAAAGCCTTCACCACTATGTTACTGGGTTTCAACACAGCATCTTCTGGACTCAGCTTACTCAGAACTTCTTTGGGCAACACATTCAAAGAGGAACCATTGTCTATCAATACATGTGACAGGGTAGTGCCCCTGCATTCAATTGAGATATGCAGAGCCCTGTTATGATCCCTCTTGGCAGGAGTCAAATCAGCATCAGAGAAACCTAACCCATTATCATAGGTCAAGTGTGCAACACAATTTTCAAACTGGTCGACAGAAATTTCATTGGGTACATGAGCAGTCTTCAGAAATTTAATCAAGGCCTTGGCATGAGCCTCAGAACACAACAACAAGGACAGCATAGAAATCTTGGAGGGAGTATGCCCCAACTGATCAACAATGTCATAATCACTCTTGCGAATGATTTTCAATACTTTTTCCATCTGCTTAGCAAGATCATCAGCAACTGGCACATCAGTAGGTATAGGTTCAATAACAGGACTTTTGCCCCGAGCATCAGTAGTGGAGGTAGCAGCAGGAGTAACTGCATTCTTGGAAGTAATTGGAGGAGAGAAGACTCTTCCACTTCGTGTGATCTTACTAGATCCAGCAATATTGTCAACATCAACAGGCATATCAGCTAAGGGTTCCTACTTAACACCATGGATATAAACATCAGACCCATAATGCCAAGGCACAGCTTTATCAGACGTATACGGAATAGGACCAGGAGTGGTAATGACCAAAGGAGCCACTCTGGCTTCAGCAACAATCTTCACAGGGCCTTCAGCAGTAATCTTAATTGGACCCTTATGAGTGATTTTAACAGGACCTTTGGAAGTGATCCTTACTGGCGCTCTATCAACCATATCAACTTCTTCAGTCTTCCTACCTTCAGTAATATGATCCACCATGCTCTCTACAGAAGGTGGAGTCCTCTCAAACACTATGGTATATTTATCCATGAGACGTTGAATTCCATCTCTCAATCTCCAGCAACTATCCGGCTTATAGGTACAATATAGACAATCTTCACGACAACCTGGAAAGAACCCAGCTTGTACTAGCTTCTTCTTAATGACAGACAATGGTGTGGTCAACTCTGCAACTGAATAAATATGTGAATCTTCATCAATTGCATTGACAGTCTTCTCATGATTTGGCATGGGAGCAGTAATCACATTTGGAGTACCCGGAGGGTCAAACTCAATTTCTCCAGCCTCAATCATATCTTGAATTTTGTTTTTCAAGACCCAGCAGCTATTAGTATCATGTCCCTGACAGTTTGAATGATATGCACATCGTGCATTGGGGTTGTACCTGGGTGAGGTAACATTAGGATTCTGAGGAGCATCTTTCAGAGTGATAAGTTCAGCCTTCAACAAGTGTTGCAATGCCTGAGCCATTGACATGTTGATCTTAGTGAACTGCCTTCTAGCCCTCTGTTGGTTGCCCTGTGGCTGCTCTGGTGTTGTAGGAGTTGGATTTGAAATATGAACTGCACTCACAGACTGATGCCTTCTATTACGATTAGGTTGACCATAAACAGCATTAGACTCTTTCTTCCCAGTGGGAGGCTTCTTTGCAGCACCTGATGAAGAAGCACCCACTTGGATCTTGCCACTCTTTATACCATTTTCCACACGCTCTCCTGTCATTATCAATTCAGTGAAGCCAGATGATGAGCTTCCAATGAGATGACTGTAAAAAGGACCATTCAGCGTACACATGAACATATCAACCAACTCCCTGTCAGTTAAAGGGGGTTGAACTCTTCCAGCTAAATCTCTCCACTTCTGAGCATACTCCTTGAAACTCTCTTTGGCACCCATAGACATGCTTTGCAATTGCATGCGAGTGGGAGCTAAATCAGCATTGTATTGATACTGCTTATAGAAGGCTTCAGCAAGATCATTCCAATCCTTGATGTTGATACTCTCCAACTGATAATACCACTCCAACTGAGCTCCAGATAAGCTCTCTTGGAAGAAATGGATCCACAGCTTCTTATCAGCAGTATGGGGTTGAATTCTTCTGACATAAGACCTCAGATGCAGCTTGGGGCAAGAGACCCCATCATAAACAACAAAGGTAGGAACCTTGAAACCAATGGGTATAACTACCCCAGATATCAGACTCAAATCTTCAAAATCCATCCCAGAAGACTTCTGCAACTCCATAGCATCCATTCTATCTACCAGCATCTTGAATTTGTCTTCATTAGGATCATGGTAGTAATTAGCCTCAGAATCAGAGTCCCCTATTGTATGGTGGAGACTGCCTATCTCTTTCTCAGATTCTTCAGACTCATAATCTTCAACTTGTTCTTTGGTCTTGACAGGACCTCTGAACCTTCTTCCCATGTTGATCAGGCCTCCTGACCTCCTAGTCTTCTTAGTCTTCTTGGCCGGCAGTGTCTTCAATTCATCTTGCCCCTTGGACAAGTTCAGGATCAGCTCTTGGAACTGTGCATTTTGTGCCTGGAGATCCTTAACTGTTTGTTCAAGAGCCATTGCTGAAATAAACAGCGAGAAGGTGAGAAACCTGTACACAAGAAACCTGGGATGCAATGATATGGAATGTAAACTTTTATTAGTAACAAATTTGTTTCGCCTCTTGGGCTTACAAAAGATGAAATGAAAATAAATACAAGGGATGGGGTTTTAAGTCTCCCATGGACGCTTCCTCTTTGTGTTGAGGTATGAGTTGAGATTCCGTTCCTCGTGAAGTTGCTTTGTTAGTTCCAGGATTCTTTCTTGGCTTGCTTTGTAATGAGCCTCGAAAGTATCCCTTTGCTCCTTCAGTTGGATCCAAGATCTCTGCAAGTCTTCCATGTCAGTAGGCATGTCTGGGTGAAGGATGGTATAAGCAGTATCTCTTTCAGCAACAGGTTCCATGGTAATTGGCAGGATAGCAGGATATGGCATCATGAGAGTCTGAGCACGAGATCGCACCCATCTGAGATAAGCCTCCATAGGAATAGTGTACTTAGGCTCCAATGTCTTGCTGTCAACCTTGTTCACTTTTCCCCATGCTCGTATGAAT
This sequence comes from Lathyrus aphaca, assembly GCA_963966055.1. NCBI lineage: Eukaryota > Viridiplantae > Streptophyta > Magnoliopsida > Fabales > Fabaceae > Lathyrus > Lathyrus aphaca. Next base: position 209,672,736 of record OZ014519.1, read on the forward strand.
CTCTGACGGTAACCCTGAAGATCGTTGTCGTAGTCAACACAATGCCTTGAATCAACATGTCATGTGGACCATCACTCCGAGCGTAACCAAACTGTCGTAAAGCTAGAGAGGGGTTGTAGGTGATGCCTCCTCTTATGCCTAGAAGTGGCACATTAGGAAACTCCCCACAACGGTCAATAATAGTGACATTCTCCATAGATCGGGAGCACCAATGAATATCTGAATGCGAGAGTGACATGATCCTTTTGGACCATCTGAACCCTTGTTCATTCTTCATCACTGAGCGAGGAAGGTGAGAAATAAACCACCTAGATAGCAAAGGTATGCAACACATCAAAGTTCCTCTTGCCCTTGTAGTACGGGTATGAAGAGAATGTAGGATGTCTCCAAGCAATGTAGGCACTGGATTGTGACTTAGGAATATGTTGATGGCATGAACATCTATGAACTGATCTGGATTGGGGAACAATACTAAACCATAAATCAGCAAGGCTAAGATATCCTCAAAAGCATCATAGCTCATAGCTTTCAAGAACCCTTGAGCCTTCTCTATCAAAACCTTAGCAAGAATACCCTTAACCCCACTTCTCGTTTCTAGAACAATGTCAGACTTCTTCAGATGTAGAGCTGTAGCAATAACCTCAGGTTTAGGCTCTTTTTCCAAGCCCGTGAATGGTTTCTGATCAAGAACAGGTATGCCTAGAAGTTTAGAGAACTCTTCCATGGTTGGAACCAGCTGATAGTCGGGGAATGTGAAACAGTGATGTTTAGGATCAAAGAACTGAAACAGAACACTCATCATGTCTTCATTGAACCCTGAAGTAACCAGATCCAGTAGGTGACCATGTCTCTTGATGAACTGGGAATGATCAGACACCTGAAAAACCAACTCTTTAAGCTTAGCAGGTATGCTCACAAAGTTGATCCTGATAGTGTTTCTACGAGCAGAAGCCATGACCTGCAACAGAGAACAAAGATAAATCCTTTGGTCCTTGAAATGGTTAGTGAAAATGCTATGCTTATGATGCATGATGATGTCATGATGTTATGCTCAATCACAAACATGTGGCACACACAAACAAGTCACACCATAGCCCTAGGTTTAAAGGCTTGCATGAGGTTCAAAGGTAAGTACCCTCCCCTGAAGTTAGATGGTTCATCCTGCCCTACAAAAGTAACCATATTCTAAGGGATCTCAATATCATTGATCCTTCACAAGGGTGGTTGTTCAGTAGGCAACTTACTTGCCAACCAAAACCCTCCAAGTTTAGAATCTCAATGAGTGTAGCATCGAGTATCAACCAACTTCAGTCTTCACCAAAGTCGGTTATCTCACTACTTTTCTAAAGGCCAAGATGGGATAACTAGGGTTCTAAAGGTTAATTAGTGCATTGACAACATATGGCAGCCTCATATTATCCTCAACTTGACTTAAGGAACATAAGCACCAACCAAGAAGTCACACTAACTATGGCCACCAGATCAACCATATCGGTATACGCCGTACAATTTCCTTGGTCTATTGCCATTTACCTAAGGTACACTAGATCCGGGTTAGGATCTTTCACACATAAAGCCCAACAGATAAATATAAAGCAAACAAAGCAAACAATTTAAAGTGATCTAATTCCTAAGGGTACCCCTCTTTAGTTTAAATCCCCAGCAGAGTCGCCAGTTCTGTAACACGGTGGGAGAACTGACTTTAGTCATGTTGCGGATAGCAAGAGTCGCCACCGACTTTTATTTTATCCAAAGGAAAGGCATAAAAGAACAGGAAAGACCTTTTAAAAGATTTTTGGGTCCGGGGGGTAGGTTATGTAAAGGGAAGGTGTTAGCACCCTTTACATCCATGGTTATCCATGGGCTCTTAGTTACTTAGCTCACTTTAAAATGTTTTTGAAATGTGAAGTGTGTGAATAAAAATTTTCTTAAGAGTTTTATAATGATCCATGTACGGATGCGCAAAAAACCTTTGTTTTGAAAATTGTTTAAAATGTGTGAAGTGTTTGAAATGTTTTTGAACAGTGAGCAAGTATCTAAGAGGAACCTACCCTAAGCTTAAGTCTTTTCTGTTCTTGAATCCTTTAAATGGTAAGACTATCCCTATTATTAAGGAATGGGTAGTCATTACCTTGGATGTATGGGACAAGTGAAGGGTCATCTGTTATTTAGGCAACTGTGAGGTGTATAAGCAATTCGAAGGGACTATCATCTTTATTCGAAAGGGACAAGATCATTACGAAGGCAACATTCGAAAGGGACTTGATCTTTTATTTGTTAAGGGACTAGATGATGTGAAATTGAGGGACTTTGCTTTATACACCCTACTTGACCTTTTATTTCAGGCAACATGAGAGGTATCCCTAAGGAGTGAGATGGCGATCAAAAATCGACTTACGTGTGTGAGTGTACAATTTAATATTTATCTTTTGAATTAAGTGATCTAAATTAATTTTAAATAAGCATACATGTTACACTCCCTATTTACTAACCATAGCATAAAATAAATAATAAACATTATAAAATATTACATCCAGGAGCAATTACAATAATAATAATAAAGCAATTTAAATAAATAAGCAAAATATTAATAAGCAAAATAAATAAGTAATTATAATTGGGTTAGTGGAAATAATAATAAAAAATATAAATGAGGTTAGTAATAATAACATATTATATAAACATAATTAATAATAATAATGAAATAAGCAAGAACATTATTAAAAGATCAAATTTTTATATAAACAATTATTTAAGATTAATGAGAAAATATGAGCAATTATACTAATTATTATAAAATTTTAAGTTATATGTAAATTATAAAATTAAATTAATTAGGAACATATTATGAAAAATAAATTATAATTACAAAAATTAAATTAGCAATTTTAAACATATAATAAGAATTATTTTCATGCAAAATTAAATTATAAACAATAAATTAAGCATTTTAAATTATATTTACATACAAAAATTTTAAATTATAAATATTAATAAAAATTAATTCAAGAATTTTAATGAATTTTAAAATAAAAGAAGGAGATTAGGGTTTTGAAAAGAATATATTTTTTAGGGTTTTTTAAAAATAAATTAGGGTTTCTAATAATATTAACTTAATAACTAAATAAATATATACATATTTTGATTTTAAATATATAATAATAAAAAACTAGGTTTAGAATTTAGAAAAAAAATTAGAAAATATTTACATATTATTTTTCTAGGATTATTTAAACATACATTAAACATGATTATATTTAATTAAAAATAAAATAATTAGCAAAACAATGAAATAAAACAAAAAAACTGGAACTTACCTGGCTGGGAATTGAACCCAGCACCTTTGGCTTGCAACACTTAGGCCAGCAACTCATACCACCAGGCCAACACGCGCGCAGGTGAAGAAAGGGTAAGTCCAATTGGTTTTGTTCCATATCCTGAAAATCAAAGAAAAATAGAAAGAAAACAAAAGGCCTGGGGGGATCGAACCCAGGACCTTCAAACAATCACACAATCACATTACCATTCCAGCTGGGAGAGCGCACCTGTCTATCTAACCATCACAATTCATAATATATTATATTTAACAATTAAAATGGAAAACAAATAAAAAACTAGTTGGAGCCAGGATTCGAACACCAACCCTCTAACAATACGCACGCCTGCTTTACCACTGGGACAAGCACAAGCTTGTGATATCAAAATAGAAACAAAACGTAAAAATATTTAAATCAAATTCAAATTCCAGAACGCGCGCGCAGGGCCTTCATCTTCTTCCTTCAGTCCTACGAATTTTCCTGCGTTTTCACTTACGAACATACCTGCGAATTTCATAGCATATGGAACCTGCGAATTTCAAACACCAGCAAAACAGTACAATTTTTACAAATTGATTAATGAAACATGATCCTCACAGTCTATACAATCACACCATGTCCTTTAAATTCAGTGAATCATAAAACCCCAAATTCAAAGGTGAAACCCTAACTATGGCATCTCACGGGTTATTCATGGTTTCTTCAACTTCTTTGCCCAGAAACATTCTATACAACATCACAAACATGATTAGCCAAGCAAAATTCATCAAAATGCATTGAATTAGTGAAATCGAAAAACTCATATTCAAGAACAAATTTTGATTCGGTTTATGTGATATGAGGTGTTTTGAATGCAAGTAAGTATTGGTTTCGACTCAATGATGTCTAGTGATCATGGCTGTGTCCTCAAAATACCTTCAAATGCTTTGGAAGGTTGAAACCGAATTTGAGTTTGGAGAGGTTTTTTGAGATGCAAACTTACACTTTTTGAGCTGGAAATCCGTGGCTTGTGATTAGGGTTATGTAATGTACTTATAGAGCAATGAATTAGGTCAGAAAAGATTGATCATTGTGTGAAGAATTTGATCCAAAAAGATCCAAAAAGATAGGCTTTGAAAATCAAATATTTTTGCATAAACACTTGCTATTTTAGGCCAATCAACATGATTCTGTTACCACTTTGATTCAAATCACTTTTATGAATTTCTAGAAGCTCAATCATGTTTAAATCTTTGACTTTTATATTTTATTTTAATTTAAAATGATTTTTAATGAATTAAATCAAAATAAATAAATATAAATTGATAAAAAATCTGATTTTTAAGGTCTTGGGTCGTGCATGAGGTTATGGTGTAGATTGGGTCATCATATGGCAAGCCCATTTAGAAAAAATTAGTTTTAAACCTCCATTTTCTTCATAAACCAACCAAAAATTTCCCAACTTTGCAAGGGCACACATCCTTCAATTTTAATGCTATGAGGGTGTTCTTGGACATTTTGGAAAGCTTGAAGAGTCCTCTAACCAACCCCACTGGTTTCATGTCCATATCATTTACCATTCTCAAGTTATGCCCTTTTGAAGTTGTTGACTTTTTGTTGACTTTCAAAAGGACCTATAATGTCTTAGCTCATACCTTCCAAATGAAGCATTTTTGGGCTTGGCTTGTGAGACACAAAGTTGTAGAGAATTAAATTTCCTTCAAAATGAGCTTTGTATGGAAACTTGGTGATGAAGCATGTGAAAGTTATGGCTGGTCAAAGTTCAGTTGACTTTTACTGAGGAAACCCTACTTTAGAAACTCCTGATTCTTGATGATCTGAAATCTCCTTGATGAATCATGATCAAACCTTGATCAAATGATGAATTTTACTTCATATACTTGATGTTGACAAAAAATCATGAAGTTTGACTTTGGTTTGACCACAGTTGACCTCAGTTTGACTTTTTAACTGCTTTGACTGATTTTGACTTATCTGATCATCTGACTGAGCAAACCTTTGAGAAAAGTCTTGAAACTTGTCATGGGGGTTCTTACACACATATAAGATGTTATGAAGCTCACTTGAAGTCTTGGAAATTCATTTATCCTGATTAAAGTCAAAACCCTAGTTTTGGATGCACTGCTTAAGAGGTGCATTGTCTGAGGGAATTGTCAAATCTTCTGACTACTTGTGAACTTTGTGAACCTTGTGAACCATCATAAACTGTCTTGTGAACATTGTGAATCTCATGGGAAGTCTTGTGAACCTTGTGAACCTCATAAAGTGTCTTGTAGACTTCATGAACCTCATGAAAGGTTTTGTAAGTATTGTGAATCTTGTGAACCTTGTGAACCTTCTTAGTACACAAAGTCTTGTATTGTGAGGGCAAATTTTGGGGTGCAACATCAGTGTAAAAGAAATGTGAAATGATATGAAGAAGTGTCAGTGTGAGAATAAGAATGAAATGCTCAGGACTATGAGGCTTAAAGAATGATGCTGGAAAGAGGGGGAATATACAGAGACTTTTGTTCGATAACTGTTAAGTTATGCCTACGTATCCTCTCGTGCAATGAGGAAGTCAGAACACCGTAGTTCGACCCAAAGAGACTGAAAGATAAAATGACTTGTGAACTGCTTACTTGTCTATGCTCAAGTGTATGACCTGTCTGGCCCAGGTGCTAACTGTCTTGCATTAGACGGAAGAAGCAAGTTCTCGTTTGTGAGTGAATGAGATGAGAAAAGAATCCCGAAGGAGACGATTATTGTTTGTTTTTGAGTTTTTAGTCTTTTATTGCTTTTTGAAGTTTGTCATAAGTTAATGAGCTTAAGCCTAAACCAATGGGTTAGTAAACTCATCACATCCTCCCTCTGATTAGGGGTAATGAGAATACCTTAAGTGTGAAGTCAGCATCTCACACTTAATCACCATGATGTGGGATTAAGATCATTAACCTACTTATGATTATTTAGATGTTTTTGTTGTTTTTGTTTAGTGTTAAGTAATGAGTTTAAGCCATAATCAAGGATTTAATGGACTCATTACACCATCCTAATAGAAGGATAATAGATGAGAACATTTAAGTTGAGAAAGATACCTCAACTTAATCCATGATTAGGGATTAACCTCATGAAAAAACAAAGCCTTTATTAGAGTGGATTTTAGTTAATGATAAGATGAAGAAGTGATTTTTATGGTTTGTAAGACAACTTGAGGGGGACTTGTCCATTAACACTAGGGTTAGTCCTTCTCAACCAATTAAGGAAGAATTAGAACCCTAATGCAAGGCCCAAGTTACAAGCTTGATGTCTTGATGATTATTAAGTGGATTGATTAAAGGATTTAAACACATTAAGGGTTTAACACTTAGGATTAAAGTTATACACTCCATCCTAATAGAAGGATGCAGGCATAAGCTTAATCACAAAGCCTTAAAGCCTTTAGGGTTTAGTCCCTGATTATGAGGTGAAAAGAGAAGACTCAAAGATGACACAAAGGTAAAACTAAATGGGGGACTAATAAAACCCTAATTGTTATCATGCTTGGAGATCCTAGGGTTTATGAGGCTCAAGAGAGAAAGATCTTCAGAGAAACCACCAGGAAGGAAGCAGATGAAGGAGAAAGAAGCAATAAGAAGCAAAACAACTTGCTTCACTTAAGAAGACAAGTTGCTTGAAGAAAGAAGGTAAGAGAACATTAATGAGCAAGCTCACTCCAATACACAAGGTAAAAATGCAGCAAAGATGCAAGAGAGATGAAAAGAGATTGTGAGAAGTGAAGGCAAATCCACTTCTCAAAACAACTTACCACCTGAAAAGTTAGCCAAAAAGAAATGAAATGCAATGCAAATGAGGTGAAATGTCATGATGAAAACCAAAGTCAGAAGCAATTACTTGATGTTAGTGATGCTAAGAGTTGATACAAACATGAGGCAAGGCATGAGAATGATCAAATAAACATAAGGATGCAAATGAGACATGCTTTGAACCATGAACATACATGAAAAGTTATGAAATGCAATGAACATACAACATGGCAAATGAAAGATGCAATGATCAAACATGATTCTAATATGTCCTAAGATGTATTATGAATCATGTGGATGCACAAAATGTCATGGCAAGTCATTGGATGCAAGCAAATGAGAAATGGATGCAAAGGAAAGCACAAATTAGGGTTACATGCATCATGCAAAGCAAAAATCCAAAACCAGAAGCAAATGACATGATAAAAATTTGAAAATGCAATCAAAGATACCCTAAACCTATACAAACTCACTGCCCAAAGGAGGGGATCCAACTCTTAACCTAGTGTAAGTTATGAATTTCCTAAGATTGCTAGGGTTTTGGGGTACCTCATCAAGAAAAATGAAAAACAAATTGAAAATGCAAGATCAATTCAAATTAAATTTATCCTATAAACTACATGCTATGAAGAGTACAATGCAAAAAGAATCATCATCCAACTCTCAATGGTTAGGCAGAAAGGAATTTTTGAAGTTTGAAACAAAATATTGCCTAAAAATGAAATTAATTCCAATGAAAAGAATCAAAAGGGATCAAGAACAAAAAAGAAATTTGGTTTGAGGGTTGAACAATGTTTCTAAATGTTTTTAAATGCTATGTGAAATTTTTTATGATTTTTAAATACCTAAATGTATTTTTTATTAATTAATTTCCATTAATTAATTAAAAATAAACATTTAAATGATTAAAAAATAATTTTTCAGTGCAAAAAATAAAAATAAAAATATTTTTGGGTTTTAAAAATTAATGAAAACTTTGACAAAAATTTTCATAATTTTTAAATGATTTATTCTATTTTTAATAATTCGTATAAATAAAATGAAAAGAAAATGAATTAAAAATGAAAATAATGGAAAGTATGCAAATCTGAAGGCTGATATTCAAATGGAAAAGGAGGGAATTGACTGGCGCGTCATCCAACGGCTCACATTCAAACTGACCAGATTAATTTATAAACTTAATTAATTAGACTAATGACGTGGATTAGGGCTTAAGTGAAAGATCTGGACCATTTGTTTGCGCGCGGGTCAATGCCAGTCAACTGTATCTACGGCCTACATTCAAACTGAACCCTAAACCTAATTAAGACACTTAATCACTTTCAGGTCACCGGAGAAGAGCTCCGGTCGTCTTCTCCGGTGACACCCTTCCCTGAAATTTTCAATCTTGCTCCCTAGGTCATTTCTGGAGCTCTAAAGCTCCAGATCACTTCCTCTCACTTCCCTAAACTCATCCCTGCCCTCAAATGGAGTTTATTTCTCACCATTAACAAGATTCGAAAGGAAGAACAAAAATGGCAGGAATTTCAGTCAATTGATACAAGCTCATTTCTACACCATTTTCAAAATTTCAAAGCCCAGTATGATCAGGAGAGCATGCTTTATCATCTAGAAACTAAAAACAAGAGTTCTGGAAAAATATTTCAAGGAGGTACCTGAGCTTGAGCTTCCTCAGTTTGGGACTTTTAGGCCTTCTCTCTTTGTGCAAAACACTCCCCTTGAACTCCTGATGAAGTTTTGATGCCTGGAAGGAATTTCTTTTGGCTGGTTTGGGAGTTTGCAAGCTAACTGGTCAGAAATCGTGTTTGGTTTATGGGGTGCCTTTGGCTGTTTCAGTGGTTGGTTTGTGATCAGTGAGTCATTTTGAGATCAATGGTGAAGTTGGTTTGAAGAATGGTTGAGTGAGCTGAGAGATTCGAAAGGTTTTGCAAGTTGGGGGATCTTTGATAACTATGGCAATCTGAGGTTTTCAGCTTGTGTTGTGTCTTGTGTTATGTCTCTTTTGGTCCACTTATCACTCTTGGATAGGTCAGAGGAGTTGGTGTGGCCTAGCTTGATTGGTATGGGTCTTCTTGCAAAAAGTCCAAGTTTTGTGTAAGAGAGGTATGGGTCATTGATAGGCCAAGGACAAAGGGGTGTCCTACGCATCAAGGAATGAGGAGGGCCATGGGATCAATCTTGAAGCCAATTAGCAAGTGGATTAGGGTTTGTCAAAGGTTTTGCAACTTTGTGACTTTTGGCCCCCTTTGTGATTTCTTGATCCACAAGTCATGAAAATGGACAAACTCTTGGTGCATTCTGAATTTTAGGCAATGGTTTATGTTTGTGCAAGGATTAGAAGTCACTTTGAGGTCTCATTTTACCTTGGCAAGGGATTTTGCAACTTTGCCTCTTTGGTACATAACTTGAAATTATGTGATTTTTCCCAACTTTGACAAGCCATAACTTTTGATCCAAAATGGATTAGAATGAGTTCTTGTATTTTTTGAAAAGGGAATGATCCATTCTACAACTTTCATGACCAAAGTTTTTCCCATTTGAAGCATTTTTGAATCAAAAAGAAAGGGTTGAAAAAGTTTCCCAAAATGGCAAGTTTCCATTACAAGTCATTTTCCCAAAAAGGCAACTTTGCAAATGGCTTGAAATTCTTCAATTCTGTGAACTTCCAACATCTTCTATGATCAAATAAAGATCATACACAATCAAAATGATGAAGAACACCCTTTGGTTGGGTCATTGGGGGCCTCAGATGCCCTGATTTTGCACTGACTTGCTCAAGAAGTCAACTCTTGATTGGATGCCTTTCCCATGGAATTTTTTCATGAAAATTGATATGCATGGCCCTCATACCATATAGAGACCAATAGAAACAAAAATGACCAAAAAATTTGGAGTTATGGCCTCTGAAACCAAAACCCTAATTCTAGGTCATCTGTGCAGTTAAACCTGGCTCTGCTTCCATGCCATTCTCAGTTCTTGTGATTCTTTGAATTTCTTGACTTTGTGGGGATATAATATGATGCTTTGAACATACATGGACCCCTTTTAAGTGATTGATGACCTTTGGAGTGGCTCAAATGGCTCAGGATGGCTCAGATTACAAACCCTAGATGCAGATGACTTAGAACCAATGCAGTGAATAAAAATGCAATATGAGATGCTATGATTGAACTTATGCATATGAAAAGATCACAAGCCATGGTGAAATGAGTGAGGGAAAATTTGGGGTGTTTACAGGTGGTAGTAAAAGCAAAGGGTCCACTAGGGAATCCTAATAAGTCAGCTAGTTCCTTATGGTTAAAGTCATATTCGATCCCGAATAGTCGGAAACTAATAAATCCTTTTCTTAATCCAAATTCGCGCTCGGGTAAGTAAACTAAGGAGCTTAAGAACTCAAGGGTGAGCTCGCGGTAAGTCACAAACCTATGTTTTATGAGAGCATTCTCCCATCCAAGTTGGTTAAACAGGTATAGGATGCTATCATGTATACCTAAAGTTTTCATGGTCTGTTCATCATAGTACAGAGTCAAATCCATTTGTCTCTGTGATAACTCCTCAAATTTCATTCTTTGGTTTCTACCTCTAAATTTGGTTTCCATAATGTTTCTTGGTTGGTTATCCATAGTTAGTGTAAATGTGGAGGAAACAAATCAGGGGGAAAAGGAAAGTGGAAAAGACTTTAGAAAATCTGTAAAAGTGATTTAGAAAATAAAAATTAAAATAAAGAAAATAAGAAAATAAATGCATAAATGAAATCAATAATGATAATAATGAAATAAAATGATAAAATGATAAAATGATAAAACGATAAAATGATAAAATGATAAAATGATAAATTGATTAAAATGATAAAATGGGTTGCCTCCCACTAAGCGTTGTTTTTATCGTCATAAGCCTGACGTAATGCTTAGGGGTAGATTAATCAGGGAAGTTAGTGGACAACTCTAAAAGCTTTAGACTATTTGCATAATCTCTATTTTCAATTTTATGGTAATGTTTTAATCGTTGTCCGTTTACTGTGAACGATTCACTATTCCTACCCTTAATTTCTATTGCTCCGCTTGGGAACACTCTAGTTATTTCAAAGGGTCCTGACCATCTAGATTTTAGTTTTCCTGGAAAGAGCCTAAGTCTTGAATTAAAGAGGAGTACAACGTCTCCCACACTAAATTCTTTCCTAGATAGGCGTTTATCGTGCCATCGCTTAGTTCTTTCTTTATATATCTTAGCACTCTCATAAGCATCTAACCTTAATTCTTCTAATTCGTTAATGTCGAGGATTCGCTTTTCCCCAGCGGCATTGTAGTTTATATTGAGTGTTTTAATCGCCCAATATGCTTTGTGTTCTAGTTCTACCAGGAGATGACAAGCTTTCCCATACACTAGTTTGAAAGGTGTAGTTCCTATGGGTGTCTTGTAGGCTGTCCTATAAGCCCATAAAGCTTCATTAAGTTTAGATGACCAATCTTTCCTAGATATGGCGACAGTCTTTTCTAGGATTTGTTTAATTTCTCTATTTGAGACTTCGACCTGTCCACTCGTTTGTGGATGATATGGTGTTGCTACACGATGTCTGACTCCATACTTAGATAGTAATTTGTCAAATATTTTCGAAATGAAATGCGAGCCACCGTCACTAATGACAAGTCTAGGCACACCAAATCTTGGAAAGATTATATTCTTGAAAAGTTTAATTACTACTCGTGTGTCATTTGTAGGAGAAGCTATAGCCTCAATCCATTTTGAAACATAATCGACAGCTACGAGTATGTACTTATTACCGAAAGATGATGGGAATGGTCCCATGAAATCTATTCCCCAAACATCAAAGACTTCTACTTCTAATATTCCTCTTTGAGGCATTTCATCTCTTCTTGAAATATTACCGGTGCGTTGACACCGATCGCAATTTATAACAGCGATGTGGACATCTTTCCATAAATTAGGCCAAAATAGGCCGGCTTGTAAGATTTTTGCACAAGTCTTGGAAGTGCTTGCATGTCCACCATAAGGAGATGAATGACAATGAGCAATGACATCTTCTATTTCTTCTTCGGGAATACACCGACGAAAGATTCCGTCTGGTCCTCTTTTAAATAATAATGGTTCGTCCCAATAGTAATGCTTGAGATTGTGAAAGAATTTATTTTTCTACTGATAGGTTAAGTCAGGTGGAAGTGCTCCTGCAGCTAAGTAGTTGACAATGTCAGCGTACCATGGCAGTCCTACGGTTGTTTGGATTGTTTCCACGGATTCTGGTTCATCTATGTCTAACTGAACTGGTTCACTTCCTATTTGTGCTATCAGCTGTTCATACGGAAAATCGTCGTTAATCGGCACTTGTTCGGGTTTAATACCTTCTATTCTAGATAAATGGTCCGCTACGACGTTTTTAGTACCTTTCTTATCTTTTATTTCGAGATCAAACTCTTGTAAGAGTAAAATCCATCTCAAGAGTCTTGGTTTAGCATCTTTCTTGGTTAATAGATATCTGATAGCAGCGTGGTCTCTGTAGACGATTATTTTTGCTCCTACTAGGTAGGAACGAAATTTATCAAGTGCAAAGACAACTGCTAATAATTCTTTTTCAGTAGTGGCGTAGTTCATCTGAGCAGAATCTAAAGTTCTACTGGCATAGTAAATTGCGTGAAGTTTCTTGTCCTTCCTTTGTCCTAGAACTGCGCCTACAGCATAGTCACTCGCATCGCACATGATTTCGAAAGGTAATCTCCAGTCAGGGGGTTGCATGATTGGTGCGGTGATGAGGGTTGTTTTTAAAGTTTTGAATGCTTTAAAACAATCTTTATTGAATATGAACTCAGTGTCTTTCATTAATAAACCGGTAAGAGGTTTAGTGATTTTCGAGAAATCTTTGATGAATCGTCGGTAGAAACCGGCGTGTCCTAAAAAGCTTCGTATTTCTCGAACGGTCTTAGGGGGTTGAAGATATTTTATGACTTCTATCTTAGCTTTATCAACTTCAATTCCCTTATCAGATATAACGTGTCCTAGTACGATTCCTTCTCTAACCATAAAATGACATTTCTCCCAGTTAAGCACGAGGTTTACTTTTACACATCTTTCTAATACCATTTCTAAATTTGATAGACATCCTTCAAAACTTTGCCCGCATACAGAGAAGTCGTCCATGAACACTTCCATGATGTTGTCTATGAAATCTGCGAAGATTGACATCATACATCTTTGAAAGGTTGCAGGAGCGTTGCATAATCCAAAGGGCATTCGTCTATAAGCGAACGTTCCATAAGGGCATGTGAATATAGTCTTCTCTTGATCATCTGGGTGGATAGGGATTTGGAAAAATCCTGAGTAACCATCAAGATAACAGAAATACGAGTGTTTGGCTAATCGTTCTAACATTTGATCTATAAAAGGTAGTGGGAAGTGATCTTTTCGAGTGGCTTTGTTTAGTTTACGATAATTGATGCACACTCTATGTCCGGTCACTACTCTTTGTGATATCGATTCGCCTTTAGCGTTTTTCACAACAGTGATACCTCCTTTCTTTGGTACTACATGTACTGGACTAACCCATTTACTATCAGAGATTGGATATATTATTCCAGCGTCTAGTAGTTTCTTAACTTCTTCCTTTACTACAGTGCTAAGGATTGGGTTAATTCTTCTTTGAGATTCTCTGGAGGTTTTGCAATCTTCTTCTAGCAGAATTCGATGCATACAGATTGAAGGGCATATTCCTTTGAGATCAGATATGTTATATCCTAATGCAGTTGGATATTTCTTTAAGACATCTAAAAGTTTCTTTGTTTCAATTGTTCCTAAACTGGAATTGATTATAATTGGTCTTGTACATTCAGTGTCTAGGAATTCGTATCTTAGGTTCTTAGGTAAAGTTTTTAACTCTAACGTAGGTTTATTCTTACTTGGCATGGGATCTGGTGTAAGTGCTAAACTTTCGCTTAGACTATCATCCTGATATGGTTTACGCCAATTGTCATCTTCGAAAATCGGAGGGATTTGAATTTTCATAATTTCAGAATAGGTAGTTTCTTTCATTTCCATTTCTCTTACACATTCGTCAATTACATCCAATAAATAGCATGTATCCTCTATAGCTGGTGATTGTAAGAATTGTGTTAAAATAAATTCAACTTTCTCTTCACCTACTTCAAAGGTTAGCTTTCCTTTCTTTACGTCTATAATAGCTCCGACGGTAGCTAAGAATGGTCTTCCTAGTATGATAGGTGTAGTGGAGTCTTTGGAGATGTCCATGATTATAAAATCAGTAGGAATATAGAATTGTCCTATACGTACTGGGACGTTTTCTAGTATGCCTACAGGATATTTAATAGAGCGATCGGCTAGTTGAACAGACATTTTAGTTGGTCTTAGGTCTCTCATGTCTAGCCTTTTGTAAATTGTTAAGGGCATAACACTGATACTGGCTCCTAAATCGCATAGAGCTTTGTCAATGACGAATTTTCCTATTACACAGGGTATAGAGAAACTACCTGGATCTTTTAACTTAGGAGGCATATTATTTTGAATTATTGCGCTACACTCAGCAGTAAGTGTAACGGTTCCGTTATCCTCTATCTTCTTCTTATTGGATAAGATTTCCTTTAGAAACTTAGCATACGAGGGCATTTGAGTGATAGCTTCTGTAAACGGAATAGTAATATTCAACTGTTTCAGAAGTTCAACAAATTTCTTAAACTGGCCCATCGTCTTAGAATTGGTTAATCTCTGAGGGTACGGAATTGGTGGTTTATAAGGTGGTGGAGGCACATAAGGCTTTTCTTTCTCCACTGCCTCTTGATTATTATCTTCCTTTTCTTCTGGTTCATTCACCTTTTCAGTCGGCTTATCCGGTTTTTGGTACATGGCTGGATTGTCAAGTCTTGGATCGGTAGGTCCGTCAAGTTCCTTGCCACTTCTTAATATCACAGCATTGGCCTGTCCTTTTGGATTAGGTTGGGGTTGTCCAGGAAATACTCCAGCTGGTGCAGCGGTAGGTGCTTGTTGTTGAGCTACTTGTGAAATCTGAGTTTCAAGCATTTTGTTATGTGTAGCTAACGCATCTACCTTGCTCACTAATTGCTTAATCTGCTCACTAGTGTGTATGTTTTGGTTTAAGAAATCCTTGTTTGTTTGAGATTGGGTAGCTATGAAGTTCTCCATCATCAACTCAAGGTTTGATTTTCTAGGAACATTAGGAGCAGTCTTTTGATATCCTGGTGGTGTAGCTGGTGCTTGACCTGGTGCGTATAAAGCATTGTTGTTCTTATAGGAGAAGTTCGGATGATTCTTCCAACCTGGGTTGTATGTGTTTGAGTACGGGTTTCCTTGAGCATAATTCACTTGATCTGTGGGAATTTCTGCTAATAGTTGACAATCAGGGACAGCATGTCCTGGAACTCCACATAACTCACAGTTAGGTGTTACCGCAGCCACAGTGGTTGTTGGTGTTATGGCCAAGTTGTCGATCTTTTGGTTAAGTTGGTCAAACTTTTCATTGACTTGATCCATACTACTCACTTCGTACATACCTCCTTTTGTTGGTTTCTCAGTTGCGACTCTCTCGCTTCCCCATTGGTAATGGTTTTGAGCCATACTCTCGATAAGTGCATAAGCATCATTATATTCTTTATCCATTAGTGCGCCGCCTGCGGCAGCGTCAATTGTCATTCTTGTATTGTACAAGAGTCCATTGTAGAAGGTATGGATGACCATCCATTCTACTAATCCATGATGTGGACAAAGTCTCAGCATATCTTTGTAGCGTTCCCAAGCTTCGAAAAGTGACTCGTTTTCCTTTTGCTTAAATCCGTTGATTTGAGCTCTTAGGATAGCTGTCTTGCTAGGTGGGAAATATCTTGTCAAGAAGACTCTCTTTAGTTCCTCCCACGTAGTTACTGAATTCGAGGGTAGAGATTGAAGCCAGGCTCTAGCTTTGTCTCGAAGTGAAAAAGGAAAAAGACGTAATCTAATAGCTTCTTGGGTAACTCCATTAGCTTTTACAGTATCTGCGTACTGCACAAATATCTAAAGATGAAGGTTCGGATCCTTGGTAGGATTTCCGGCGAATTGATTTTGTTGCACGGCTGATATCAGCGAAGGTTTCAATTCAAAATCGTTTCGGTTGATAGTCGGTGCAGGAATGCTGGAATGCGACTCAGCTTGTGAAGGACTAGCGTAATATTTGAGTGGATGATTCGGTTCTTCAGCCATCTCTGTGTCCTTTGATGTTCCAACCGGTTTAGGTGGATCAACTTGAAGATCTGGAATGTTGTATTTTCGTTCGTAATCGAATATTCGTCTTCTTACATGTAAGAAGCGTTCTAATTCTTGAATTGGAGGTTGCAAGTCTTCGCCTTGAGAGCGAGTACTTGGCATACACTCGGGAAATTAGATTAGGAAAAGAATAAGTTGTTACCTTAGTCTAGACAATGCTACTCTAATAGTGCACTAGTAACTAAATTAAGGTCCCAGGCAACGGCGCCAAAAAACTTGATGGGCGCGAAGACGCGATATGTGTCTAGCGGTATCTGAACTGCAAGCGCACAGCCTATCGAAGTAATATAAAAGATTGTCGATCCCACAGGGACTTTATAATCACTTAGTGCTAGAGGGTCTACTAGTTTAGATAAGGTGGATGTTTGTCACGATTTTGGTTTTAAGGATAAAAAAAAACGGGAATTAAATTTAGTTTTAATGAAATAATGAGAAGGCGGTCAGTATGTAATTATGCTAACCTATGCGGGTCAATCTAACCTAAGCTTATAAAGATGGTTCACTTAAATTGTTCTGTAGAGATTATCAGTTTAAATACCCTCGACTCACACTCTCGTGGTCTTATCTCAGATCTTACTCCTAAAGCCCTATGCCTGCTCTCGCTAGCCCATAAGTGTTTAGAAAATAATTTTTGAAAACTTAATAAGTCTAATTCATTTTAAAGCGCTCTCGCTGTATTTAAATCAAATGCCTAACTTTAGCTATCCGGTTAAAATCTCACACTCTCGTGGTCTCGATCTAACCTATTATACTTTTCTTACTCTCGTAACAAAAAGATTAATTTTAATTATAAAAAGTCTCAGCCAGAAATTAAGTTTTTAATTATTTTAGCTTAGATTCGATTTTACCGGTTTGGTTTAGATTAATTACATACCGCCTAATTAATTTAGCTACTCCTTTTTGTTGTACCAGACAGATGCAGAAACAGATAAATATAAATTAAAACATGCATTATAAAATAATAGCAATAATATCTTAACATATATAAATAAATAACTTAATATAAATGCGAAATTATAAAAACCTGAATGATTAAAATCTTAATACTCCTTCTTCCACAGACTGGTAAGCTCGGAGTGCAGAACCGAAATCGTAAATAAAACTAAACAATTTCTGAAGGCTTGAAAAGAAATTAGTAATAACAATTTCCTAATGTTGGAAATTGTTATTGAGTTTGGTTTGGATATAGAAGCAGAAAATTAAACAAGAACAATTGCTAGAAAAATAAAATAAGGGTGCAACAAAAATACGGCAGAGCTTCCGCGAAAATATTAAAATAAAACTCTGTGTTTCTAAATTCGTAACTAAGGTATTTATAGAAATAATTTTGGGCTTGGGCAGTTGAAATCCATCAGCGTGGGTATCGTTCCGTTGAAGAGAAAATCCAAGGAAAAATGCATATTGGGTTTGAGAAATAATAGGAATGACTTTTGACCCACGTTGTGCACGTCCTCAGGAATTCTTCAATATTAATTAACCTATTTTCCTTTGTCATGTTCGTGACAAAGGTGTCACAGCCACTTTTTCCAAATAAAGTGTGTCATGGTCGTGATACTTGAGTGACGATCGTGAGTGTTCCAAGTAGGGCGTCACGGTCGTGATGATGTGGTAACGACCGTGAGTGTTACAAATTATGCAGAATTAACAGAATTCCTTTCTTCTTCTTCTTTTCATGCTTGTTTTTGTTCATTTGATCTTTGGCTCATGGTTTAGCTCTAGAAATGTTATACCTGCAATATGACATAAAAAACTCGAAGAATCGGGAGTTAATAGGATAAATGTGCGATAAAACGGACTTAAAACATAGTAATAAAGTGATACGATTTCTCGTTATCACCCAGACATCACTCCAAGGAAGAATCCAACCACCAGCAAACTTGTTGCTAAGGTGCCTAATGCACCTCTAGACAACATCTCCTTTCACTACATTACTAGTGTGACAAATGGAAGTTTATTTATCATAGAAGATTGGCATTGGAAAGGGAGTTGGCTAGTTTTGCCCTTGAATGTAATAAGATAATGGACCTTATTTACTTTGCTGGATTATTGAAAACTGTTACTAGATTCTCCAAATGCTATGAAATTCTTGTCAAAGAATTTATTGTGAATTTGTCTGAGGATTGTGCTGATGGAAGTTCCAAAGATTCAGAAAGGTTTTTGTGTGAGGTAAGTGTGTTCAATTCTCTCCAACTGTAATCAAATACATATTTAGGAAGAGATATTGCATGTCACCCTGAGTTGGAAGCCACTGATAACCATATTTGCAAATTTCTCACTGAAAATTAAGTTAAAACTTGGCCTAGGAAAGGAAAATTCTCTACTAGTATGCTTAGTGTGAAGTATGTTATGTTGAACAAAATTGGTGTTGCAAATTGGGTGCCTACAAACGATACTTCTAACATTGCAACTAGATTGGGTAGATTCATCTATGTTGTAGGTACCAAGACCAAACCATGAAGCATGCAAGTACTTTGGCTATCAAGCTTCCAATAGCTTTTCCTTCTCTTATTTGTGGAATAATCCTGAATCAATACCCTACCATCCTAACTGAGTCTGACATTGCTTGCAAGAGAGAGAGTCTTATTTCTTTTCACTACAAGTTATTTCAGGGGACTCATGTCCCTGACATTGCTGTGACATCTATTGAAACATCTCATGATAGAAAGCCTATTAACAGGGATATTATCATTGTTGAGCTCAAGGAAGCATGCAAAGAGCTAGAAGTAAGAAAGATCAAGTTTGAGAAAATGATTAGTATGCTGGAAAGGGATGTAACTGATGGTGAGCAAGCTGAGGATGAAGCTAAAGTAGGTTCTGATGGTGACTCAGATGGTGATCATGCTAGTGAGGGAGAAGGTGATAGTGTTGGAGATAATTTAAGTAAATATGGTTCTGATGATGAATAGGCTATGTTCAATGACTGATGGTTCTTTCTGATGAAGTTTTCTTTGGTTTTCTTTTTTATATCTATGTTTGAATGGCCTTGAAGGCCATGACGTAATCTGTGATTTGGATGGATTTCTGGTTCTCTGATGTATGTTTTAGATTTATGCTCTTTTTGAGCTCATGTTCTAGCACTGCATTGGCTTTATGTTAGTTAATTGTTTTAGCTCAATTTCTGGCTAAAAGGGGAGATAATTATAAATAGATAGATAATATAATATAATCTCTGGTTTGCAGGTTGTGTTGAGGGGGAGATGTAATCTCTCATTTGTGCAGAATTGCTTTACAGGTGATACAAGTTGTGTTGAGGGGAGTTAATCTCTCATTTGTGCAGAATTGCTTTACATGTGATACAGATTGTGTTTAGGGGGAGTTAATATCTCATTAATGATTTCTGCTGGTTGTACTCTGATACAGTGTGTTTCTTCTGCTGGTTGTTCTCTAATGTTGCTTGAATTGTTTTAGCCAAAAATTTGCCGAAGGGGGGGTTTGTAGATGTTGTAGATTGGCATCTGTTCCGGACTGGGCCGTAAGGTTATGCAGAGCACGGCCCAATATACGTCGGGCAAAGGCCCATGTGCTCGAGCAGGTGAACCTCTTGGATAAATCACCTACTGGTACGACGGGCACACACTGATGACGGGCAGAGAACATGTCTGCCAGCTCATCTGCCACGCCACCCAACTGCCCTTCATTATCTCCTGAAAGATAGGGGCAGTTGGACCAGGGGGAAGACCTTTGGTCTAGGTCTTCACGCTTCTTACGCGTCTCTTGGCAGTTCCTCCTTGGGCCTAGCCAGATTAAGCCCATTGAGGGGCCTTGGCCCAACGCTGGGGGCACATTATAAATACCCTTTCTTAGCAAAGGGTCAGGTATTCTCACTCAGGCTAAACTCTCATTTCTATTACCATACTGTACCTCTCTAACTTTGGCATCGGAGTGCCTTGCAGGTACACCCCCCTCCATTCCATCCATCCATCAACTTTGCTACGTTCGACCAACCAAGGGAAGGCCCTCCTGATCAGGTAAGATCAGCATCATTTTATGGTAAAACAAATTTTGTAGTCTAATGTCATGCTTGATGTTATGACATGGTATTTAAGAAATCTTCAGGTTTGAAAGTTTAAGTGTGCCTCTACTTTATCAGGATGCCAAGAATGATGTCATGACATCTTTGTCTAGTGCTGAAGACCTAACTAGATCCTTTAATTATGCGCGCGTATTTTGCTATTCGTTTGCATTTGTTTGTTGAGAATTATGAGGTCCTTTATTTAGAAGGTTGTGATTCAACATGGAGTGTTACTCTCAGAATATTTTATGTGATTGTTATATTTGTTCCTTTATTTTAGGAATTAATTATATTAGGTTAAAACTGATGTGCAATAGCAGCAGGCCCATGCCCATGATTCGTCTTCCACTTAAAGGCTGAAAAACCCTATTTGAAGAGATAGAGAATAAGGATTGAAGAGTGTTACGAGAATTAAGGTCTTATGTGTTTTAGTTTTCTTATGAGACAAACAATTATCATTTTGATGATTGCATTACACTAGGTTTATTGAGTTGTATGTTTTCCACTCAAAGCTTTTAAGCAAGAGTGTTTTGTACTTGACTGGAGCTTTTAAGAAAGGTCAAGGATTGTCTTTGAAGTGTGTCTTCTTTTTCTTAGTTGTTAGTTTGTTATCACTGTTGTGATTGAAGGGGAGTGAGAGGTGTCTCTTATCTAAGAGTTATTAGGTTGAAGTTGCATTAGGTAGTGATTAAGTGAATAGGGTAAATTGAGTTGTTTGACTCTGAATTGATACTACTAATAATGGATTTCCTCCCTGGCTTGGTAGCCCCCAGAGTAGGTGTGTTTGCACCAAATTGGGTTAACATTTGCTTGTCTTTTTTATAGTTGTTTTTGTTTATTTAACTTGTTCATTTTAATTTGTTAGATATTAGTGTTGTAACATCTCATATCTGCTTTTAGAATTTCAATTAAGATGATACAAGAAAGAATGAAGGCTTCTCAGAGTCGATAGAAGAGTTATCATGATAAGAGGAGAAAAGATCTTGAGTTCCAAGAGGGAGACCATGTGTTCTTGAGAGTTACTCCAGTGACTGGTATCGGAAGAGCTTTGAAGTCTAGAAAGATCACTCTGTATTTTGTTGGTCCGTATCAGATTTCGCAAAGGATCAGAGCGGTAGCATATCGGATTGCGTTACCACCATCACTTGTGAATTTGCATGATATGTTACATGTGTCGCAATTGAGGAAGTATGTGTGTGATTCATCGCATGTGATTCAGATGGATGACGTGCAGGTAAGAGATAATCTGATTGTTGAGACATTACCACTGCGGATAGATGGCCGAGAAATGAAGCAGTTACGAGGAAAAGAGATTGTGTTGGTAAAGGTATTGTGGGGTGGACCAGCGGGTGAAAGTTGGACTTGGGAACGTGAACATCAGATGAAGGAGTCGTATCCGACTCTGTTTGTTTCAGGTACATTTTTTAGGACGAAAATTCCTAAAGTGGGGGAGAGTTGTAACGCCTCTATTTCATAATTTAATTATTATGATAATTTGGCAATTTGGTGGTGTTTTGTGGTGTTTAAGTGAATGAAATTATTTTATTAATAATGATATTAGAATAATTGAATATTATTTAAATATTATTATTAAAAATAAAATAAGAAAAATTGGAGGTCTTAGGGGTAGTGTTGTCATTTGAGAAGGTTATGAGAAGGGAATAGAGAGAGTTTTCTCATAACGCGTGTTTGTGAAGATTGAGAGGTTGCTCTGAAGAACAAGGGAGACTAAGGTTGGAGATTGTTCAAGAAGCGATCGAAGAGCTAAATTGACTAAGGTATGGGGAGTAATTTCTATTCGATATCTATAATGTAGGGATATGTTTTATGAGAAAAGGGAATTTTGAGGGAAACCTTAGGGTTAGGATGATTGTTGGTAGATTTTTTATGAATCGTTGTTTTTAGATGTTGTAGGTGATGACTATATGATGAAAGTAGGTTATAAGAATGATTTTTGTTGTTTTCTGTTGATAAAAGGTGATTTTTGATGAATTGGTAGAAGCTGAGTCGTGTTGGAAATCGCAGGGTTTTTGCCAAAATTTGCCATCTCACTTAGCGAGCGAATGGAATTATGAGAATTCCGCAACCCAAGAGCAGCTCTCTTAGCAAGCGTGATGCCCGCTTAGCGAGACCTGGAACCTTTTGAAAAATGTTTTCGTTCCCCAAATAACTTGAAACGACTTGTTTTGTTGGATTATGTTGCTATGATATTGCTGTGAATTCTTGACATGCTATAATATGCAAAATGTGTAAGAATTGTGATGAAATGATGTTTAGATGATTATGTTGTATTATGATGATATGTAGTATTGAATGACATGAGTTGGAAAAGTAGTAGATGTATGAATGATGAACGATGAATAATGATGAATGTGGATACAATAGTTGATGGTTTTGATGATTTATGATTGTATTGCGTCTTGCATTCATGGCATAATCATGTTAGGGATTTGGTCTGTTGGTAGCTTCAATCCCATTGTGTGGATTGAATTAATATGTTGCTTATGTTGTGCTCCCTTGTAGAGGGTTGATGACCCAGTGTCCATCCATGATGATGTTTCGGTACCACATGCATATTATGAAGATTGCATTTCATTCTTGGTGGCATAGCATAATTGCATTTGTCTTTTGAGTGATGATGTGATTGATTTTGTTGTACGCGGGTAAGATTTGATGTAGCTTATTTATTGATGTATGTTGTCTTATAATTCCGTCTTTATATTATTTATATTGAATGTGAATTTACTCACCCTGTCTGCCGTTTGTGATGGTCTATTATGCCATCCTGCAGATACTCAAGAATAGATTGGTGCTTGGACGTAGCTTGGAGCATGTCCTTTTGTCGTTTATAGAGTCTAGGTGGTGTCCTGCTCTATGTCGTGTAACATCGGGAACGCTTGGAAATTTGGTTGTTTTTATCTGTTTTGATATGACATGATGATGCTTTGAATTAACAAATGGAATTTTATACTATGTTGATTAAGTTGTTAAATGATGATCCGCTGCGTGATAAAAATGTTGGTTTTAAATATGATGCATGTTGTAACTTGTGTTACGGGACAAGACACATATATGAGTTTTATTGATGTTTATGATGAAATGTGATTCCCTTTTATGTTGAGAACTCTGATTTCCTGAATAATTTTGTATTATTATGTTGTGGGGTAAAAAGGGTGTTACAGTGTTAGTGTGCGAGAAACGAAACTGCAAGTTCTTGTAAACACCAGTTGTGTTGTCAATCCAAAGCACTGACTTCACAATCGATTCAGAGATAGAACATCGTATCCAAGCAAACCATTATGTTGCAACGAATCCAATGAGCAAAAAGCGGATCGGAAATAAGAGGTTTGGCTATGATTCCACTGATGAATTTTTCTTTGTTCTTGGAAATCAGAGCAATTTGCATTGATCGAGCTCATGTATGATAGTTCTTGTCAGTGAGAAGTGGAGAAAAAGGAACGATTGCAGGATTTTCGTTTGGATGAAGATAAAAGGGATTTACAAAATTCGTCACATAATCAGCAAAGCTCTGTTACGCCATTGAAGAAGAAGAAGAAGCAGATGAAGAATCAAGAAAGCAGGTTGCAAGAATGAATTTTGCAATGAAATAATGAGTGAAGAACGAAAAAGGATACTCGAAGAAATTGTTAACAAACAAAGAAGAAGAAAAAGGTATAACAATGGCTACCAGAGCTTGATAAGCTTTAATATCATGTTGATGATGAAGATCGCTGATAAAAGAAGAGAAGTATTTGCGTAAATGATTATGAAATTAATTTTTTCATTAATTGGAAATGAGTATCAAGATGTTATATATACAATAGTTCAGGTACTATGGTAAATAACTAACTGCACTATCTACATTAACTAACAACACTTTATCTCCTAATTGGGCTACAATAATAATGTAAATGGGCCTGGGCTTGTACAGTAGATTACATAAGTAAATAATCTAGCTAAGAGAATTTCTTATCACACCCCTTGGCCTTCTTAGGTACCATGTGTGCTTCCAAAAATATCCTCGACTTCCGGATATGTATCTTCAGACGCATCTTTTTTACTCAACGTTGGATTTTTCCGTAGATGTGTCTACGGAAGCATTATAATTTGTTAAACATTGGAATATTTCGTAGATACATCTACGAAACGTTTTAGCATACATTTGCACCAGAGTCTTTTCTTTTGCCTCATTCTTCATTTTTCTTCTTCTCCCAAACTCTCCAACTCTCTCAATCTTCAAAATTTCATTTTTCACCAAACTTCATTTCTTTCAATCGAGTTCGAAAAGAAGTAATCACTTCAACGATCAAGACACTCTGAATCATTAAAATGTTGATTTAACCGGTAAGCTTTCGAGTTTCTGATAAATATTCAAGTTTTTCCCGTAAACGAGTTTGAATACTTTTTTAAGGCTAGAAATCCTTAGATAGTTTTAGAAATAGCTTAGAGTCAATATAGGTGTTGTATGTTGGTTGAAATGGGGGAGTGGTCATGCAAGTTTGAAATATATCAGAAACTTTTGTTGATGTATCTACGGAACAATCTGGCGATGAGACGTTTTGTATTTGCATCTACGGATGTTTCCCTGAACTTAATTATTCTAAAGTTTTTTTCATCGTATGCCTATTTAAAATGTTTCCATAAATTCATCTACAGAAAAATCCAATGTTTAGCAAAAAAAATATGCATCCGGAAGGAACATAATAGGAAATGCGATAAATACCTAAGAGTATGAAGGGGTGGATTAAGAAATTGTCTTTAGCTAATAATAATTAAACAGTTTGATTTATGCATATGCATAAAAACATATTAAAAACTTCACCCTAAGATATGCAATCATGAAAGGATACTCAATAACGATAGAAACAAAATAGAAAAGATAAAAGATAAGCAATCAAAACATAAACCCTTAAAAGACATAGGCAATGCAACTTCACCATGAATTGTTTGCACCGTTCTTAGACCATCAGAACTTAAATTTGAATAAACTATATCAGTGTATTCAACTCAAAGATTCATGAATTGAGAATAAATATCAAGTAGAGAGATTATCCTATTTAAAATTAGCTATGTAGTGCTCCAGCTGGAATCTTTGGGCAGCACTATTCTGACCGTAGATTTTCTTCTAGTAAGTCCACATTGTTAATGCAGTCTTGTAAAGATGAAGATTCTAAACAATGTTATGATCAACCGAACTGATAATCCAAAATTATTTTAACAACTCAGCACATTTTTGTTAAGACATATATATTATTATTTAATTAACTAAACAATGACCAAGTGCACAATTTCCAAGTAACTAACTAATCCTGTGCTTCTAAAAAGTGTATGCTGCCTGCTTGTATCACTCATTGGCTGATCTAGATACATCTGATTACAAGATCTCTTGCTCATCTGGCTAATCACTTTCCTACTTTTCTTCCAAAATGTTCTCACAAAACAGAGAGAAAAAAAAGTGCCATAAAATTAAATACTAAGAATATAACAAATGAATAAGAAGCATTTATATATAATTATTGATAGAGAAAAGCTTGTATCAAACGTTATAAAAGAATCTATAATTCTGTTAAAGAAAAAGAAGGAGAGAGAGAGAGAGAGAGAGAGAGATTAAAAAAAAAAAAAAAAAAAACTCAAAGATAAGGAACTTTGGTTCTTTTTTTTGTGTGTATTTATAAGCAATGATGGTTGTGATGAGTGAAAACACTTTTACAGAAACTAGAACAAGAACAAGAAAAGAAAGAAAACTATGTCACCAGTTGGATTACCACCAGGTTTCAGGTTTCATCCAACTGATGAAGAGCTTGTCAATTATTATCTAAAGAGGAAAATCAGTGGTCAAGAAATTGAACTTGATATCATTCCTGAAGTTGATCTTTACAAATGTGAACCTTGGGAGTTAGCAGGTTCTATACTTTGTTTCTTTTATTTTTCATATATAGCAAATTTCCACATTCACATGTTTTTAATGCACTTAAACTATATGCAATTTTCATTTTTCAATATCATGAGAGAAAATGTGTATATGTCATGCCATTTATAATCTAGTTATTATGAAGTAAGAAGTTCTTACCTCAAAAACCTTGGTGCAACTTTCTAAAATGTGAAAATGTCACATTATTGAACATATGAATTCAATGTTTACAAACATGAAACTTTTGTCCAATTTCGAAGGCCTAAAACATTTGTAGCACTGTTGCCTCGGGGAAAAAGGCATGTCCGTATCCGTGACCGTGTTGGACATCGATACTGACATTTGTGATTACGTTTTATTAATTCATTTTTTCAAATTATTATTGGTGTTGACGTATTAGTGTATGTGTCGTGTGCGTGTCTGTTTGCATCCGTGCTTCATATTGCATGTAATTTATTACAGACATTTTCTTTACATATTTTGAATTGTGACTCCTTTATTTTACACTATCCTTCACTTATGTTATGGATTTTGATGAAAACAATATTTTTTGCTATGCATAGAGAAATCATTTTTGCCAAGTAGAGATCCAGAGTGGTATTTTTTTGGACCAAGGGACAGAAAGTATCCTAATGGATTCAGAACTAATAGAGCAACAAGAGCAGGTTACTGGAAATCAACTGGAAAAGACAGAAGAGTTTCATCCCAAAATAGACCTATTGGTATGAAGAAAACTTTGGTTTACTATAGAGGTAGAGCTCCTCAAGGAATTAGAACTGATTGGGTTATGCATGAGTATCGTCTCGACGATAAAGAGTGCGAGGACAACTCTGGATTACAGGTACATATAACTTATGCATACAGTGCACTGTAAATTGAATCCTCTACAGTCGCTTTACAGTGCAATTTGCAATGCAATGCAATGCAACTGATGTTTAAAATTATGTTTGTAACAAATCTTGTGTGCAATGAGTATATTATTATCATGGTTTTAAATTGCGGTTCGCAAATGCAATTGCACCCGTAATATTGCTGATGTGGTAGCATCCGCAACCGCACCAAACCGTAATTGAAATGTGGTTTAAAGTCACGCGTCCGGCGACATTAGGAACTGCATCAGACTACTTAACTATGTTTTTGTTACAAAATTTGTGTGTCTAAGATATATTTCTCATAAAAGCAAATGTTTTTGTAGTACTCAAAACCAGTCTTTGATGCCTACCTGACCCTTTACCTACTTTCACAACTCTCTTTTTTTGCTTATGTGTATATGCACACTTGTCACCATATACTTGATCTGAAAAAAGCATTAAGTTTGATTCTTAAGACACTAACAAAACTTTCCGTCAAATCAATTCAGTTGATAGCTGTAAAGGACATCAAAGATAGGGGCGCGGGTTCTAACCCGCGACATTCCACTGACTATAATCATAGTCACACACTATATGAACATATTGAATAGAACTTGAAACTACAAAGAATTTACTGAACCATCAAAGAGTTTAGTTTTATTTGAACAATATAGAGAACGTGAAAACTGCATGGTGTGCATGGAAAGCTTCAACTTTTCTGGTTGCATATAGTTTTCTCTCTCTTCTCTTATACACATTACTTTATATTTGTTTATATCTAAAACGTATAACTGACATATTCTTTACTTGTGATCCTATAATATCTCTATATGACAAAGTTCTATTCTACTGCATCTTGTGGTTTCTTTTGTTAATCTAATGAGACAAAAGTCTTATACCTACTTAATACTTATGATCCCTATCATCACCTTTATTTTCTCAATTTTTGTCATTGTTACTGTTTCTGATCTTGAATTATTAGATTCTTCTGATAAGCCATGAAGGCTTCTACACCCTCATAAAGCAGCAATTCTCATATTATCCTATATATCACTTTCATTTTATGTCGGTCACTTTTTGCTTTATTCTTGTACACAAAATTAGAACAATAGATACTATATATTATAATCTATAAACAAAACATAAAATAAAGCTAGTAAGAGAAATAGAGAAACACCATGTTTAAGCCAGGTCTAAGATACTTATAAGAAAATAAGCTGAAAACAGATTATAAACATGCCATAACTTATTTAATAAATTTATTTAAAAAAATTTACAAGTAACTATAAGTGTTGGATAATATATATTCTAATAGTAACATGATATGGTTAGATTGGACGTCACCACTAAGATTCAAATCCTGATATTCCCAATAGTGTGTGAATTTTTAAGGTTATTACCACGTCACGGACTAAAAAAATATAAGCAACTTAAAAGTGTAAAGTTTCCACTTGATTACACAGTAGTATCATTATTATTACTCTTATATAAGAAACATGGAAAAAACATTTAGCATCTTTGAATCTTTATTGTTCAGAACTAGGGTTTAACACACAGTGTAGAACTGTTTAGGCCACAATTGTTGACTATGCAATAATATGATTTTAGTTGAAAAAAACAGTGTTTGTTTCTATAGATAAATTCAAATAAGTCGATTCAAACTGACTCTTAATGAACTGATTGCAATGTAGGATACTTATGCATTGTGTCGTGTGTTCAAGAAAAATGGAATATGTTCTGATATGGAAGAGCAACAAGCGCAAGCGCAATGTAACATGTCACTGATAGAATGCTCTCAAACCATGATCAATGAGTGTGAAACGATGTCTCCGGACATACTTGGTGCATCATCTTCTTGCTTAGAAGAGGAAGACAAAGATGATTCATGGATGCAGTTCATCACAGAAGATGCATGGTATTCTTCTAATGCAGCAATGGTTGGTGGTGAAGAGGTTTCACATGTTACATTTACAAACTAATATTTTCAAGACTTGAAGGAAATTAAGATTGGTGGTGAGTGAAATAACTTGAAAGCTGAATATATATAATTTAATATATACACATTTTATCATATATATATATATATATATATATAAAAAATAAAATATTTATATACCTTACCATAACTGTTAATTAGTAAGAGATTTAACTTTTGCTTTTTTTCTGATTTTTATGCTTATAATTGGTGATGATGGTTTGGTTTGGTTTGGTGGAATTGTTTAGGGTCATATTACAAGGCCATTGGTTTTTATATATTCATTTTTGTACTAAACCTCTATCTTTGAGGTATATTGGTGTTTAGTTGTGGAATAATGATAAATCAGACAAGTGTTAGTCTCATTGTATTTCTCTTTTGAGAAAGGAATTATATATAACGAAGAGCATAACAATTTGGCAATATGTGTTTTTCTGTTTATTATTGTTATTGCAAATTTCAAAGAACTAGTAAGATGTCGCAGGTTCGAATTCGCGCTCGTGAAGTCTGATGATCCTTTACAGCTACTATTTGATACCGTAAGAGATTATTTTATGATTAAAGAGGTCATCTAAACATGATTTATTTACTGTAAAACAAAATTGGTTTAATTTACATTGAAATAGTAACTACAAAAAATAGTTAGAAAGAATTGTATAATGAAGTTACATAGACGGTTCAAGATTGGACCAACATTACATGACATTAAGTGTGAACTCTGGTTTGTATTTCCATGTCAAGAGAAAATTAACATCCATTCACACCTTCCACTGCTCAAATTCTTCAGACCTTAACATGAAAGAGCTAGCATTTCGATGTCCACCGCCTCCGAAGTCCTAATAGAAGATTCTCAAAAGAAGTTAGATACAAGTCCTATTGAAAGTATGAAGCACAAGACACCTATTTGATTAGGCTTGGCTCTGTGTCTGATACGCGTCAGTATATGACACTCGTACTGTTGTGTTATGTCAGGTGTCTGTGCTTCATAGATTGCAAGTAATATAGTACATGTTAACATAAGTTACACAGGAGATGCAATTCGCAAATTGATTAAGGACGAACCTGAGAGATGCGTGTTGTATCTTCATTTTCCAAACTCCTCAGACTTATTTTTAGCTTCTGGTCATTTTCAAGCTCTGGAACATTATATACAACAGCTCCAATACCCCTTAAAGTATAAATAAGTCCATAAAAAAGTGTTATCCATGAGAAAACAGAAAACTGGTTACATAGATTATTTACCTATTAATTGAACAAATCAACATTGATCCATTTATGTGATATGTGATACGCTATTTAGTTTGTAAATAGTGGCAGTAGCATTGCTATAGTGCTACTGTGCAGCAAAATTTGAACAAACTGCTACTCTCTGCTATCTTCTATTGAAAACGTTGAGCCCCGCTGAGGTGATATCTAACGATACTACTACCCCCTTCCTCAAACATTCACCTTGTCTAAAGGTCGACAGCTTGTATGAACTGAAAACAAATTCATAATTTGCGGAAAAAAATATAATGAATCACCTGAGCCTCAACTACATCACTAACTGAAACTGTAGTACAATCTACCAAAACATCAGCAATCACTGCATATCCTAGTGACCTAATAGTGGTCTTCCACCTTTCTTGTGCAGCAAGTTTGTAAACCGGCATTTTGACATTTTCAGCCTGCTGATTTATCTCCATGATTTCTTCAATATTATTATCACCTATAGTGCTGAACATTGCAATGGTAGGGAATCGCGGAGGATTATTGAAGAAGTTTGATTTGCCCCTGACCGGTCCCTGCTTTTACCAACTCATGAATCTCCTTGTTCAATTTTTGCAATTTCTCCTCTCACCTTTAGACAGTTTTTCATGTTTGCACTAAATTATAATGGTTCTTCGAAATTTCTACTTATTCGTCTAGTACAAGAACCAATTCCTCACACCTGTCCTTCAACATTGACAGTTCTAATTCAGCTTCCTCATTCCCATCTCAAACTAGCTATGATCGAAATTGCACTAAGATTAGGATAGTTTGATCGGCCATTTAACGTATCAGTTTGACTAGTCACTAATAAACAATAACACTCTATCTATTCTTCGAATGTTGGTATCTCCAGTTTTGAATTCACACCAGTTCTCAGATCGCGAGTTTTGATACCAATTCTTATAACTGGATCATTACATTGGAAAGAAATAGAAGCTATTGATAATAACCTCAACCTCATGCTTATCCATCGAGGATCTTGGGAATAGCAGTTTGTTCAAATTCCGCTGCACAAAAATGCTATAGCACCACTATAGCCATTAATTGACAATATTTTGTACTAAATAGTTTATCACACAACAAAAACAATTTGTTCAAATTGCACTATGTTATAGTGCCAATGTAGCCGCTACTTAACAACACTAAGTGATGCAAGAACAAAGATGATGAAAAACGATAGAGAGATCATAATACTCCCTCCTTAATTCCACTCCAAAACCAATGACCTCACACTATTACTTTCCTCTTGTTAATCGTACCCTCTCTAACTAACCACTACAGTTATTTACCACTAAGGGAAAGACAAATGCGGGAAAACTAAAGTGTTCTATAATATAACAACCTCTATAATAGTAATACTACAAGAAAACAAGAAAACAAAATAAACAAACCTCAATTTCAATTTCTGGCTTTTAGTAGCTAACTGATGTCCCAGTTCACTCCGTAACTCTGAAAGTGTAGCATCTGCATTAACAGCCTACAATAAAAGCACAATTACTTGAAAGCAACAAGCATACAATTAGAAATTCTGAATAGTCTGTATCCAAAAAAGGGAGAATTGTCAACTGTGGATCGTGGAAAATAGAAATTTGTTTAACTTTTGCTCTGTAATAGTGCTATAGCGACGCTAATATAACAATATTCTTGTACTAAAATAGTGTATGGCAGAACAATAGCGATTTATTTGAATTTCACCATACTAAAGCACCACTATAGCTTCTATTTAACAACATTGTTTAGAAGTTGACATTAAGTTTGGAGAACAACCTGGTTGTGTTAAAAAACTTACACCGATGAATAACTAAGATGAAAGAAATTGCAAATGCATGACCAAATGAAATGCGACTACAAAATAAGAAATCAAAAGAAAATATCAGTCATACCAGGCAGTGACCATGTGCACCGTTTCCAAGGGCGATTTCATATGAGTTGCTGAGACAACCATCAATTAATTTTTGCTTATGTGACAAGCTCACCATGCCTTGACTAATAACAGCATCCAAGTCCAATGAAAGCAACTACCATAATTTTGAAAAATGTCAGTTAATTCAAGTATCTAATAGTGCATTTGAATACACGTCATGGATTTGAAATTTGAGAAGATGTTTGCAATTTTTTTGTGGCACTTTTCAAATTTAAGTTTAGGCAGAGACAATAGCCTAAGAAATTGAGTTACCTGGTCGAACAAGGAAGGGTTTATCCGGGCATCAAATTCAATCTTCAAATCCTTCAAACCACTACTAAAAGCTTTGCTACTCTGAAGTCTCCACCTCCAAAGATCCACATCTTCAATGTAGTTAAACAGTTTCCTCGCACGCTCGAATTCACTAATCACCGAAGGTTGGTTCACCACAACACCCGCATCAGGATTCACAAGCTTTTCTTTGAAGTAATCAAAAGCAATAGTAGCCCCACTTCTCTCCATGTCAATAACCTTAGTCACGTTCTCACCGAGTGAAGTACCATCACTACAAAGGCTCTCAAGTGCTGTTTTGTGATGGTCCAAAACAATCACTCTAGAGACACAACAAAATAACCTTAGTTGATATAATCAAATATTCCTCAATTCTTAAATAATCACAATGACATATTAATGGTTTGAATATATTTTTTGTCTCAGCAAATAAATCAGACTATCAAATTTTTAAGTCTTCATTAAAATTTGTCGGCTTTAAGTCCCAAGAGATAGAAAATTTTGCTTTTGATCCTTCTTGTAACATTTGTTCAGGTTGCTTACATATGATATGTGAACCATAATTCAGACTACGGTTTTAAATTGCGTCTGCAATATTGCTGATGTGGTAATCTCCCCAACAACATTGGACTGCAATTGCGGTGTGATTTGAAATCAAGCATCCTTCCATATTATGAACCGCATCAGAGAACTTTACACGGGTTTCTTCAAGTATTTTTGTCAAAACTCAAAATTTAGAACCCAAAACTCAATTTACTTGTGAAAAAACTGAATATAAGTGTTTTTAACGGTGTATTTCAAACTCTTCTCAATCAAAATTCACACTGCAACGGCCGCAATGTACACCGCAGAAACCGCAATCGCAACACCTGCAACCGCATCTGCGACCGCAATTTAAAACCATGATTCATACCACATAAGGACTAGGTTTCAAATAAAGGCATGCAACCACAATCTTTCTGTTGCGGATACCGCAACTGCGGCGGCATTGGTCCATTTAAATATAACTCTCCATAATATCAAGGATTGCAACGCAACTGCAACCAACCGTTACCCTATTTAAAACTATGTGAGAATGACTAGTTTGAACATTAAAAATATTACAAAGAACTGTAACAAAATAAGAACCAAAAGTGAATATTCGTATAATTCAAGGACTAATCAAAATAAAATTACATGGAAGCAAAAGATTTTTAAACCCAACTAAGAAACTCTAGTATTTTCGAACAAGAAAGTGAAAAAGAAAGTACCTTGGAACTTTGGTGGAGATTTCGTGAACAAACCCAGGTGGGCCAACAAAATCTAGAAGATAGAGATCAGTAATTTCATTCAATGGAAGGTCTTCAACTCTGAAAAGGGTAAGCAAAAATAAAACAGAAAGTGAAAAAAACAATGATGATAGATAAAAGAGTGAAAGATGAAAAGGGTTATACCAAACCTGAGAGGAGAATAGACAGTGTTGGGAAAGAAGAGTGGAGAGAATAAGGAAGTGGCTTTGAAGTAAAGATGTGCGGCGAGAGCGGCAAAAACGCCGTCAGGACAAGGGTAGTGATAGAGTATTGCAGGTGAACCCTTCTTGGTGTTCATGTTGATGGCGTTGGAGATGTGTACTTTGGTTTGTGTCAACAACATTGTTGGATGGTGTTGTCAGTTGTGACATTAAGCACAACACCAATGTTGTTTTTTCCACTATTCAGTTTCCTAGTTGAATTGAAAGAGCGGTTTATTCGTGTGTGTTTTGTTGTTCAGTTTGAAATTGAAAGGGGAAATTTAGGTTTAATATTTATTTTTAGTTTAATTGTAATTTTGGTTCCATTATTTTATTTTTATTTTACTTTGGATTTTCCTATTTTAAAAAAATCACTATTTTGGTCTTTGTTTTAACTTTTCAGTTTAATTTTAGTTCACTCTTTATTTTAAGTATTTTTTTTAATGACATGGCTTGTTTAAAGGTGATGTGGCAATTTCATATCATCTAAGTGTAAAGAACTCATCAAATATATTTTCCACATAGTATTAATGAAATAATAATTTAATGTAGATTTTAAAACACCCTAAGATTCATGTGCCTCCTTCATTTTCGTCTGCACAACTCTTTTTCCTCACTCCTCTTCTCAAACCTAGTACCATTTCTTCTTCACAAAAAACCCTAAGATTCACGTACCATTTCTTCTTCACACTCTCCTTCACAAACCGTGGTGGTTCAATTCCAAACATGCTTGAAACGAATTTTTCGTCTTCCTTAACAAACCAATCTGGTATTACTGGGGATTTGGGATTTATCTTTAATTCCTTGGATGATTCTTGCTTAATTCCATACATGCCCAGAGAAGTATTTGGGATTTATCTCTAGTGGGGTTGAGAAGGTTGTTGTTGTTTTATTTCTCACCAAGGAATTAAAGATAGAGGACAGAGTTATATACTAGAGATGAGATGTTCATTGTTTTGTTTATCTTCCCGATAAGAGTTATATGTTGGATTCGTTCATGGACAAACTAAGTGTTAGCTTGCAACTAAACCCTTTTTGATAATGTAATTGTGCGAGTGGAATCGAGTCATTCCGTTGTGTATCTGTGTTGTGACCGTGACAGAATGGTAGTTCTACTTCTTCACTTGTTGGAGTTGTGATCTACAGGATGTGTCCGTTTGTGCTATCTCGAGTTGTGAACGACGAGCGTTTGTGTTCATGTCTCAACATCGGGAGTGAGAATCATCTTGCAAGATGGTGTGGACTTAATTAGTAACTTTGAGTCGGATTGTTTGTTAATGAGAAGAACAAGTCCAGTTGTGTTCGATCGTTTAGCCTCGGATAGGTAACCGATTAACACCTGACTTTGTTGAGAACCTTAAAGAATCATACCTTCTAAACTGTAAGTCTGTTTTGGTTTCCGTTCAAAATGTCAGTGGGTAAAGTGTTGAACTTTCCTTTGAGCATGTCTTGGTGGACGGTAAATGATCTGGATAATTGGTGTCGTCGTTACGACTATTGAAGAATTTAATTTGCAAGATTATACGAGGATCATGAAGTCTCGATCTCTCCGGAATTGTTATGGTATTTGAATTATTATGTGGATAAGAGAAGAACGGTTGGTCAGTATTTGTATCGTTAATTCTTAGCATCAAGTTAAGCAAACCGAAAAAGTGATACCAATTGTGTGCAGTTGAGTCGTACCCAGAGATAGGGATGTTAAGTCATCTTCTGAGTAAGAGTGAGAAATGAATGTTCTGAAGTCATGCGTGCAAATTGGACCATTTAAGGAACGAAACCCCTGAGAGAAATGGATTGAATGGGTAGTTGGATATGGTCTTCAAAGGCAAGCGTTATGGAAACCCGCAAGTGTATTGAGGATGATTTGAGTCTGGCGTTGGTGACTCAATGGCTATTGTAAGCTCTATGGCGTTACTGCGTTTTATTGATGGAGACCTTATGTTGATAGAAATTTCGAGTGAATGGAAAGTTTGTAACGAGAATTGTTATAAAACATAATAACCCTGGTCAGATTGGTTAAGCCTAATTGGAAGTTTGTTTCGAGTTTAGATTGGGATTGGAATTGTATCGGTTATGATTGCAGCCGTATAACCTCGGTATCCCTGTCGTTGGAGAGTGTGGACCGAAGTTATGAACTTGTAGTTGACAAGTGAATCGTTCTATTGTTGCATGTTGTAAGTTCTTATCCTATTGGTTGGTGAGAGCTCCGATGGATAAGTATTTTCTCTGCGGACTATCAGCTTCTTAGTATTGTTCGAGAATTCGTGGTATCTTCGTTGTTAGGCTTTGAAAGCATAGTGGAAGGAAACAAATGAAGGAATTCAGTTAGATTGTTGAGGATCAAAGGATAATTTTATTTCTAAGTGGGTTGTCAATGGTAGGATACCGAAAGAATGAAGTGTCAGATATAAATGGTTACAGTTTTGATGTAAGACCAAGTGGAATTGGTAAAGGAAGTCGTTTGACAACTTTAGATATAGCATTAGTGATTGGAGGATCTTAATAAGATGCTTTTGTTGGGAAATTGTAAAAGGAATGGATCTCACCAAGATGCCTTGTGGAACCTTGTCAAGGTAAACCGGAGCATTTTATCTCGTGTTGAGAATCAATGGAAGGTTTTAACGTGGCATGTTTCTTCGACGGAAGGATGAGACTGGATGATTAAGTTTAAAGCAACAGATAGATTGCGAAAGTAGTAAGTTGGAAATTAACCCGATGTTGGAAACAAGCGTGTGAACATGGACGCGAAGTTTGATTCGTTGTGAAACGAGGACTTTGAGCCACAAAGTCAGACTGGAATTTGAGTATGTCAGGATATGTAACAGAGTTAAGGATAAGTATGAATCTAAGATAGTGTTGTAAATTGTCGTGAGGATGAGTAAAGGAAATTCGAGGACGAATTTCAATTCAAGGGGGGAGAATGTAATACCCCGTATTTAATTAAACACCCTGGATAATATTAATTAGGATAAATTAGTATTATTTGACTCAGATATATTTTCTGGATATTCTCAAATTGGACCTGTTAGTATACTAACTATCGTATATTGGTATAATATACATTGTTTGGTTTTTAAAAGAAAGAGAAACAAGTTATGTATTATAAAAGGAAAAGAAAAGAAAGAAAGTTGGTGAGAGAAAGAAAGAGAAAGAAGGAAAAAGAAAAGAAAGAAATGGAGAAGAGAAGAGAAGAAGAGGAAGAAAAACCCTAAGAGAGGAAATGCTTGGATCATCACCATTTCTCCACCAAATCCTCATCTTCACCAACCTCCTTGTCGATTGCAAGGTGGGTTCTTAGTTAGAAACTTTTCTTTTGAGTTTTGGTTTAGTTTATAGTTTTTAGGGTTTTGTAGAAAATCTTAGAAATTGATAGATTAAACAGTTAAAACTCGGTAAAATGGCAGTATAATGACTAATATATGATAGTATTCATGTTTAGTGTTTGATTCTCCTATTTTGGTGGTGTTTGGGTTGATTTTGGTATGGAAATGATGTTTCCCGTAAGCCTGAAATTTCTGGAATCGCAGAGCTCGCTCAGCGAGAAATGCAGGGATTTCCTTGCTCAGCGAGCTGAACCCTCGCTCAACGAGACCTGGGAGTTCTGTTTTGTGTTTTAAAATCATAACTTGTGATCCGGGTATCCGTTTTTAGTGCTCCGCATATCGATTCAAAGCTGAGAATATTTATTAATTGATGATGCTAAGAGATATTACATTTACCCGACTTTTATCTGACTTTTCCGATTAACCATAATTATGTTAGTTAGGGAATTTTGGAAGGTATGCCTAATCATGAGGATTGATTGAGAGTAGTTACATGAGATCATTGTGAGAATTGTTTAATGATGATAACTAGACTAAAATGTTAGAATTATGTAATTGAGAACTATATGATTAAAAGTATCAAAAATGGAGAAAGTGTGAGGAATCTTACCATAAACCAATAGTGTGGCCTAGTAGTGCAACTAGGATTGCTGGGTGGTATAACTTGTGAGATGCCTAGTTTTACCTAGTTTGCTGTGAACTCTTAGTGTGCTATACACTAGACCTCTGTAATAGTCTTGTATAAGTCTTGAGGTGGGTGATGTTGAGTCCCACGGGAAGCATCCGTAAAGATTTGAGGTGTGTATGTTACTAGATCCTCCGTATTAGTCTTGTGTAAGTCTTGAGGTGGGTAGATCTTGGTCCCACGGGAAGCATCTGTAAAGGTTAGAGGTGTGTATTACACGGTGTCCTCTGTAAAGTCTTGTATAAGTCTCATTGTGGTTACTTTGTGTTTCGTAAGAGCATCTGTAAAGATTGAGGTACCAGTTGTATAGATGCGGGTTTTTATTTGAGGTGTGTGGGCTACAAATCCTCCGTAAAGTCTTGAGTAAGCCTTGAGGTGGGTTACTTTTAGTCCCACGTGAAGCATCCGTAAATATTTGAGGCAAAGTGCTACACTGATTAGGCGATAATCTTGAGTAAGTCTTGAGGTGGGTTGTCTTTAGTCCCACGTGAAGCATCCGTAAAGATTGAGATTAGTGTTATATCGAATCATCCGTAATAGTCCTGAGTAAGTCTTGAGGTGGGTTATCTTTAGTCCCATGAGAAGCATCTGTAAAGGCTTGAGGTAGATGTTTCACTCGTTTAGTGGTGTGAACGTTGTATGAACCATTGTTCCATCTCGTACCAGATTATTTTTGAGAAGTGACCAAGGATTTTGAGTTAGGTTTGATAGAACCTTGTAGAGCCGAGAGAACTCTAAGATAGAGAACCCACTGAGATGTTGTTATCTCACCCCCACTATTGTTGTTGTTTTTCAGGTTCCTTTTTGCAGGTTTAATTTACAAGTGGAGCTATGCTCGAGATGTTTCAAGTGAAGCATATATTTAGTCTTCCGCTGTGTATTTGCCTGTATCTTTGTACAATAATGGATATTGTATATGTTCTTAGCTTTTATTTTTAGTATGATTTCCATGTCTTGTGCCATAGTTGTATTTGTTTATAGAATTGGACAAGAATGTGAATTATACTAGTAGGTATTTATGATGGTGTCAGTACTAAAATAACACTTGTATGATATTATTCTAGATATATATTATATGGGCGTTACAGCCCCCTGTGTCCCATGACACGTCTCATGTCGTATAGCCTGACGTTCCCTCTCACAAGCAACATTTCCATCAAAGACAGAAGGCTGACACGGCCACCCGTGTCCTATGACATGGCCACCCGTGTCAGGCCCCCTGAAGCCAACCTTCCAAACTCCCATCCAAATACCTTTCCCGTAGCCTGACACGGCCCGTGTCAGGAGTCCTGCGCCCCAAAAATCACTTTTTCCCGAAAATCACTTTTTCTTCCCACTTTTATACCAGTCTGAATTCAGTTCATTATACCTCATTCTTAGTAACCAAAATAGTTCAATTATTGTTCTTATTATCAATTTACGCCTCTAACACTATACAATCTCATAGCCTAACATTTACTAATCAAATTAGGGAATCCTAGGTCTCCTTCATCTTCTCTATTTACTTTATCATCCACATCCTTCATAATCAAATTCTCATTATACACACACATCATGCAATTCAACATCAAACTCTAAGAACATACAATTAAAATTACAATATACATACTCAAATCACAATTTTACCAAGATCAATCAAATTCTTACAATCCCTAAGAGAGTAAGGAACTCTCAATTACCCTTTTCATGTTAGGTCACCAATATAAAATCTCTTTCTCCCTCTTACCTTGAATTCGAATGATTCCTTGAAAACTCTTGATCTTGGAACTCTACGATTCTTGATCTCCTTTCTCCTTTCCTCTTTCTCCAGAGCCAACTGCTTCTTCGTCAGAAAAACACGATATAAGGTAAAAGAATCGTTCATACCTTTTCATAACATAATACAATTACCACCTTGCCCCTTAGACCTCCAATTTAATATTTTATTTATTTAATAACAATATTCTAATAATACTACTTTATTATCATATTATTATTTAAATAAAATAATTTCTTTACTTATCATTTCAATTATACCACCACATTCACAATAATTATTTTATTAAATAATTTATGAAATCGGGGTGTTACAACTCTTCCCTACTTATTTTATTTTCGTCCTCAAAAATGTACCTGAAGGGAATAACTCTAGATATGATTCTCACATCCTGCTTTCCAGTTCCCAGGTAACACTCCCACCAGCAACTCCTCCCTAAGCTACTCTCACAAGAGGTATCTCCTTGCCTCGTAGTCGCTTCATCTTACGATCTTAAATTCTCAAAGGTAAAGCTTATACCGTAAGGTTGTCACAAACTTGCACCTCATCCCTTTGGATAACATGCGATGGATCAGATACATACTTCCTGGGTTGTGACACATGATACACCTCATGCAAATTCGAAAGCTTCTGAGGTAATGCCACCATGTAAGCAACTTTACCCACTCTCTGCATAATTTGATATGGTCCAATAAACTTAGGATCCAACTTTTTCGATTTTAAGGCACGTCCAACACCAGTCATCGGATTGACCCTCAAGAATACATGGTCGCCCTCATTGAACTCTAAGTCCTTCCTTCGATTGTCATGGTAACTTTTTTGTCGACTCTGAGATGCTTTCATTTTCTCTTTGATCATATGAATGGTCTTTGTAGTTTGCCGAATAATCTCAGGTCCAAGCATAACATTTTCACCCGTCTCATACCAACATAGGGGTGTCCTACACCTCCTACCATATAAAGCTTCTAAAGGTTCCATTCCAATACTCGAATGGTAGTTGTTATTATATGTGAACTCAATTAGTGGAAAATGAGTATCCCATAGTCCACCTTTTTCCAACACGTAAGTTCTCAACAAGTCTTCTAATGATTAAATAGTCTTCTTGGATTGTCCATCCTTCTGTGGGTGGTAAGTCGAACTCAGTTTTAACTTAGAACCCAAAGCCTCTTGCAAACTCTTCCAAAATTCAGAAGTGAACCGCGGATTTATATCTGACACTATACTAGACGGTACACCATGCAATTTTACAATAACCCAAATATAATTCTCCACCAACTTAGTCAAAGGAAAACTGATGTTGATCGGAATAAAATGTGCATATTTAGTCAACCGGTCGACAACTACCCAAATGGCATCAAAACCTCTCGCCGTATTCGGTAAACCCGTCATGAAATCCATGGTAATACTATTCCATTTCCACTCCGGAATTTCTAATGGTTGCATCAGCCCCGAAGGCTTCTGATGTTCCACTTTAGACTTCTGACACACCAAACAAGTATAAACAAATTGTGCAATATCCCTCTTCATATCGTGCCACCAAAACAATTTCTTCAAATCATGATACATCTTCGTATCCCCTGGGTGAATACTCAAGTTACTTCAATGAATTTCTTCTAGAATTTCTTTCTTTAACTCAACACTGTCGGGCACACAAATTCTCCCTTGAAATCTCAGAATATCATTACTATCCAAACCAAAATCATCGCCTTGATCATTTCCTTCGATAGACATTAAATCCACCAATTTCACATCTTTTTTTTTTATTTTCCTTAATTACATCGAGAAATTCATTATTCACTCGCAACATACCCAACTTGATGCTTTCTGGTGTCATTTCACAAACCATACTTAAATCTCTAAATTTCTCAATTAATTCCATTTCTTTCACCATCATCGTCGACATGTGAGTTGTCTT
The DNA here is from genome assembly GCA_963966055.1 of Lathyrus aphaca. Classification (NCBI taxonomy): domain Eukaryota; kingdom Viridiplantae; phylum Streptophyta; class Magnoliopsida; order Fabales; family Fabaceae; genus Lathyrus; species Lathyrus aphaca. The sequence continues at coordinate 209,714,476 of OZ014519.1, forward strand.
CCGGCTTAATGCATCTGCTACTACATTTCTTTTTTCCTGGGTGGTAACTCAAATTAAAGTCATAATCCTTTATAAATTCTAACCATCTTCTCTGCCTCATATTAAGTTCTTTCTGGTCAAACAAGTACTTCAAGCTTTTATGATCGCTAAATACTTCAAACCGGGAACCGTAAAGGTAATGTCTCCAGATTTTCAATACAAATACCACCGCAGCCAATTCTAGATCATGAGTAGGATAATTCCTCTCGTGTACCCTCAATTGTCATGACACATATGCCACAACCTTCCCAACTTGCATTAACACGCCGCCTAAACCCAATTTAGATGCATCACAGTAAACCACAAAAACTTCATTCGGATTCGGTAAAATTAGTATCGGTGTTGAAGTTAACTTCTTCTTCAACTCCTCAAAAATTTCTCACAAGCTGCATCCCAAATAAAAGCTTGACTCTTCCGAGTCAATTGAGTCAATGGCAATGCCAAATTAGAAAATCATTCGATGAATCTTCGATAATAGCCAGCTAGACCAAGAAAACTCCTAATTTTTGTTACCGTCTTCGGAGGTTCCCACTCAAGTACCGCACTGACCTTAGAAGGGTCTATTATTATACCTTCACCTGATATCACAGGTCCCAAAAAGCTCATCGCCTTCAACCAGAATTCACATTTGGAGAACTTGGCGAACAATTTGTTTTCTTTCAACACCTGTAATGCAATTCTCAAATGCCTCGCATGATCTTCCTCAGACTTCGAAGATATTAATATATTGTCAATGAAAACTACAATAAACTGATCCAAGTAAGAATGGAATATACGGTTCATATACTCCATAAATACTCCTGGCGCGTTAGACACTCCGAAAGGCATCACTGCATATTCATAATGACCATATCGAGTTCTAAACGCCGTCTTCTGAATATCTTCTTCCTTCACTCTAATTTGATTATATCCCGACCTCAAGTCAATTTTGCTAAAAAATACAGGCTCCAACAAGTTAATCCATTAAATCTTCGATCCTCGGAAGTGGGTATTTATTCTTAATGGTCACTTTATTCAACTGTCGATAACCAATGCATAGACGCATACTACCATCCTTTTTCTTAACTAGTAGCACTGGCGCTCCCCACGGTGATACACTGGGTCTAATAAATTTCTTATCAAGTAAATCACCAATCTGAGATTTCAATTCGGATAACTCTGCTGCAGACATCCTGTACGGCACCATAGAAATAGGCCTCTTACCAGGAACCAAATCAATAGTGAACTCCACCTCTCGCATCGGAGGTAACTTTGTAATATCACTAGGAAACACTTCCAGGAATTCATTCCCTACAGACAACTCTTCAATAGTAACCGTTTCTTCAACAAATAATGAAGCGAACACTGCAAACATATTCGCTTTATCTTCCAATAAGGTCCTCAGTTCCTTCCTAGAGATTGAATTAGCCAAAGCCTCCTCTTTAGGAGTCAGGAACAACAATCTCTTCCTAAAGCAATCAATATAAACTCGGTTGAATTCCAACCACTTCATTCCCAAAATCACATCAAGATTATTAAGCGGTAGACATACAAGATCCACTCCAAACTCTCTATCAAAGATAGTTAGAGGACAGTTACGACACACCAAGGAGGTGGTCACAGAACCAATGGATGGAGTGTCAATTACCATTCCTCGACTCAAATTAGAAGGTTTCAATCCTAACTTCTTCACACATTCCAAAGAAATAAATGAATGTGTTGCACCCGTATCAATAATCACAAATAAAAGAACATTATTGATAAAGAAAGTACCTTTGACCAACCGATCCTCACTAGTAGGTTGAGCTCCCACTAATGCAAACACTTTCCCACCTGACTGTTGTTTCTTCGGTTTCTGGCAATGGGTGTTGATATGGCCCTGCTCTCCACACTTATAACAAGTAGGCACATTCACCCTGCAATCGGTCATCACGTGACCTGGCTTCCCACAATTGAAGCACTTCTTCACCTCATTAGGACAATCATTGGCACGATGATCCATACCATGGCATCTGTAGCATTTGAGTGGGCCGGGAGTACCTCCTCCCCCACTTGGCTTCTTCTCATTACTAGCTTTTTGTTTCCCCTTATCAGCTGGAGCATTGTAAGGAGTACCACCGAATCTCTGCTCCCCCTTTTTCTCATTCACAGCCTTGTAATGCGCAATTCGGGCTCTATTATCATTGTCATAAATCCTGCTTCTACTCACCAACTCTGGGTAATTCCTGATCTTCTGGCAAGCAATGCCCTGTTTGATCTCAGGACGCAATTTATTCTCATACTTTAGGAATTTCGAGGTCATAGCTTCGTCAGTGTTATAGTGCGCACAATATTGCACCAATTCTTAAAACTTGGCAGCATACTCAGCCACCGTCATATTACCATGTTTAAGTTTCAGGAATTCCACTTCTCTAACACTGCGGACGTCTTTCAGGAAGTACTTCTCTAAAAACTCTCTGTGAAACACAATCCAGGTGACTGCAGTGCCAGCAGCTTCCAACCTTTGGCGACTGTTGTCCCACCAGACCTCAGCTTCACCCTCCAGCATGTGAGTGCCAAACCTCATTTTCTGATCTTCAGTGCACCCCATGGTTTTGAAGATCTTCTCAACAGCTTTCAACCACTTCTGTGCAACCTTTGGATTCAGAATTCCACCTTCATACTTAGGCGGCTTGTTATTCCGGAATTGATCTAATGCACGAGACTGAGTGTCACCTCCAACCTGAACCACTTGAATAATGTTCTCGACAGTCTGTGCCATGGCTTGCATAGCCGCAGCAAGAGCAGCATCATTCCTTCTTGCCATTCTGATATAACAAACATCTCAAGTTAGGACACACAACAATTCCTATTCTAAGGACTGACTCGACACGACATATGGCCGGTTGGACCGACCTGCTCTGATACCAATTGTAACAACCATTTTTCCAATTTTTAAAAATAACATGTTTTCTCAATAAAAATCAGATTTCTAATACAAAAGTGGAATGCTACTTTCACAAAAACAAAACTCAACATAGTTTTTCATTAAACAACGGAAGTAAATAATTCATCGTCACATATGCTCATCGACATAGACATTTCAAAAACCAAAACATGTCTTCAGTTTATTACATGGATACATAACTAACAATTTCTGAAAATAGACATAAAAGCATAATAATAAAAAGTCTTCATTCTCGTGTTACATATCAGAGTGCCATATGACTCGAATAAGCAACACCACACCAAAGTACTCTTAGGTACCTGAGTTATTTGTACTTCCCAGGAAGTACAGACACAACAACAAAAACAAAGGGGTGAGAAACGATTCAATGTATTAACGGTGCAAATAACATATTAAAGAGTAATCTCACACAATTCATCCACATATAATAAACCATTCATTCAATCATATGCAAAGTGACTCAATGACACAATGCAGATGCGGTACCGACTCAACATTGGTTCATCAATTCGAACCCCGGATGCATCGCTTACGCTCCTACTGAGACACGATCATCCATGCACCATCGATTCACAGTGAATCCGGATAATCACTTACGCTTCATCCGAGACATGATTATCCCACCAAACATGTATGCATATGCAAGACTCGATTACACATACAAAAGCATATACATGCACGAATACAATCATGCATAAAATGATCTTCATGATCTTCATCAGTTATCAATCATTCAATCATATAGATCATACAAAACATATAACAAACATTTACATAATCAACATAATCCAATTGATTTATTAACAAATTTATACAAACCAAATTAATCATAAAACACAAATTGTTGGTTGTCAGATCCTATAACTACACATGGATGCTATCCTCAATACCTTATACTAATGGTACGATTATTGACCAAGAAAATGGGACGAAACCATCTTAGGATATCAAAATTTTCCAAAAATCAGAGGCCTGACACGGCCCCCCGTGTCCCATGATGAAACACCCCCTTTATATACCCCAAATAAGCCATTAAATCACTTAGGCACATATTAAAATTTCATCAGAGTATATTTGAAAAACGGTATAAAAGAGCAATGCCACATTATACTTGAAATTGAAACATATAACACTTGCTCAATAAAGATATGCAACAAACGGGGTAACTTACATACACAAGGATTTCATCCTTACACCCATATTCATCAATTCATTAAACAGCGGAAACAAAACATCATAATTTCAAACTTATATACTCATCAAAAATATATCTGCAAGTTTGAATCACCAAAATATTCCATGTTTACATAAAACATATCACATCAAAATACATATACAAATGTATCCACAAAAGGCATCAAGCCAACCCTAGCTACCCAGTGCTACATATTATAGCCGACCGACCAAAAAGATGAAGACGAGCTTCACAAAAATATCATTCAGCAACCTACTCTGCAATGCCTCATAGAGCATCATAAAACAGCAGAAGGGTGAGAAACATTATCATAATAACATTGCATATAATTATATATCTCAACATATAAAAATGCACTTAAAACATATTCTCACCACACATTTCATTCCTCATCACCTATACACATCGCAACATGTACATACGCAATTCAAGCATGTTCATCATACACCAATTCATTAATTCACATAAACTCATATTATTTATGTTTATTCCTCAATTCTATTCATTCCGCATAAACATACACCTAGCTATGCTTAATCACACATATACATTACAAATGTATAAATCACATACATATACATATCAAACATGCATATATACAATCAAGTATGTTTCATCACACATACTATCATCTCCATAATATTCCAAATAAACATATGCATATTCATGTTTATTTCTGCATATCATAATTAAAATGATAAAAATGCAACTCATAGAGACCGACACAGGACTCTATGCAGATGCAAATGCGGTACCGACTAATCATTTCAACAAGTTCACTCAGGAACCAAATGGAATCATCACTTGTTACCTAAAGTAACTCCCCGTCGGGCATACGATGTTCCCCATTGCTCACACCCCACATGAGCACATATTGTTTATAGATTGCTCACACCCCACACGGGCACACAATCCGATTGCTCACACCCCACACGGGCACACAATCAATGTGAATAAATCACCCATCACTCACACCCCACACGGGCACACGATGTTTCTGGATTGCTCACACCCCACACGGGCACACAATCCGATTACTCACACCCCACATGGGCACACGATCTTGTTGTAGTCATCGCTCACACTCCACATGAGCACACGATGCTACAACGGATTCACAAAGAATCCCACATCAGAAGAATGCATACATTATGCTTACATGAAAAATGACACACAACATTCGTGAAAATGCATACATATTCACAATATAGTTATGCATTCATCTCATACAATTAGCATACATTCGCATTTAATTCAAGCAATGTATCTACTTGCCAAACGGCCACAACACAACAATCAAACCCACAATTCCATAATTAACATAATTACGTTTTATCAGAAAAGTCGGGTAAAAGTCGGCTAAAAATTACATATTTTAGCATCAATAAATTCTACATGTTTTTAGCTTCGAATCGATATAAGGATCACTAAAAACGGATACCCGAAACTCAAGTTACAAAATAAAACGTAAAAGCCCAAAATCCTCCCAAGTTCGCTGAGCGACGAGCAGCTCGCTGAGCGACGATCACCCTGGAACTTTCGCTGAGCGAGGGTAGCTCGCTGAGCGACTGTCGCTCCCGACAAGTGAAACCGGTTCAGATGAAGGTACAGACGCGAACGGTCGGCGAAGGGAACAGTGAGAACACACAGCCGTGAACTCACTGGAGATGAATAGAGTCGCCAGCTAGGCATTTTTATCCCGGAGGAAAGGCAATGTTGCATAGACCTAGAAAGATATGGATAAGACGGTTTGCGAACCAGAGAGACTGAGAAAGGGGGTTGGTTACAACCTGGGAAGGTATTAGCACCCAGATTGTCCGTCGTACTCGACAGGATCCACGCTTAAAAGATTTGTGTTATAAAGGGGTAGTGTCAGTGCAATCTGTGTATAAAATAGCTGGAAAAGATGTACAGGTGTCAGTGTGAAGAAATGTGATGTGTAATATACAGTGTCAGTGTAGGAACAAAGATGAGATGCTCATGATAATGAGGCTAAAGAATGAAGCTGGAAAGAGGGGGAATGTACAGAGACTTTTGTTCGATAACCGTTAAGTTATGCCTACGTATCCTCTCGTGCAATGAGGAAGTCAGAACACCGTAGTTCGACCCAAAGAGACTGAAAGGTGAATTGACTTGTGAACTGCTTGCTTGCCTATGCTCAAGTGTATGACCTGTCTGGCTCAGGTGCTTACTGTCTTGCACTAGACGGAAGAAGCAAGTTCTCGGTTGTGAGTGAGTGTGATGAGAAAAGAATCCCGGAGGAGACGATTATTGTTTGTTTTTGAGTTTTCAGTCTTTTATTGCTTTTTTTGGATTTTTGTCATAAGAAAATGAGCTTAAGCCTAAACCAATGGATTTAGTAAACTCATCACATCTTCCCTCTGATTAGGGGTAATGAGAATACCTTAAGTGTGAAGTCAGATTCTCACACTTAATCACCTTTGATGCAGGATTAAGATCATTAACCTACTTGTGATTATTTAGATGTTTTTGGTGTTTTTGTTTAGTGTTGAGTAATGAGGTTAAGCCATAATCAAGGATTAAACAGACCCATTACACCATCCTAATAGAAGGATAATAGATGAGAATGTTTAAGCTGAGGAAGACTCCTCAACTTAATCCATGATTAGGGATTAAACCCATGACAAAACAAGCCTTTGATTAAGTGGATTTTAGATTAATGATGATGATGAAGTGTTTTTTTTATGATTTGTAAGACAACTTGAGGGGGACTTGTCCATTAACACTAGGGTTAGTCCTTCTTAACCACTTAAGGAAGAATTAGAACCCTAATGCAAGGCCCAAGTTACAAGTGTGATGTCTTGATAATTATTAGATGGATTGATTAAGAGATTTAAACACATAAAGGGTTCAAGACTCAGGATTAAAGTTATACACTCCATCCTAAGAGAAGGATGCAGGCATAACCCTAAGCACAAAGTCTTAAAGCCTTTAGGGTTTAGTCCCTGATTATGAGATGAGAAGAGAAGACTCAAAGAGAGACACAAAGGTAAAAACTATGAGGGGGACTAATCAAAACCCTAATTCATTGTCATGCTTGGATGATCCTAAGGTTTGTGAGGTTTTCAAGAGAAGTCTTCAATGGAATCACCAGGAGGCAGATGAACAAGAGCAAGAGAAGCAAAATGACTTGCTTCATTCAAGAAGTCAAGTCACTTGAAGAAAGAAAGGGGGAGGAAGGAGAATGAGCAAGCTCAATCTCAAACACATATAGAAATGCAGCAATGGATGCAAGAGAGATGGAAAGAAAAGTTATGAGAAGTGAAGGCAAATCCACCTCCCAAGTTTACTTACCACCTGAAAAGTTAGAAAGAAATGCAATGCAATGCAAGATGAGATGAAATGATATGATGCTAAGCAAAACCAGAAGCATGTTGATGATGATTATGATGTTATGAGGTGCTGCAAACATGAGGCAAGACAATGGGGATGTTCATACAAGATCATGAATGCAAATGATGCAAGTTAAGGAGCATGAACAAGCATGGAATGTTATGAAACATACAAGACAAATGACATGGCAAATATGAGATGCAATGATCAATGATGCTTTCTATATGTCTTGAGATGTCAAATGAATCACAAGAATGCACAAAATGCAAAGATAAGTCATGTTATGCAAGAGAATGCAAGAAGGATGCAAGAGAAAGCCCAAATTAGGGTTCATGGATCAAACATCAAACACAAACCAAAAACAGAAGCAAACCTCATGATAAAAAATGGAAAATGGCACCCAAAGCAACCCTAGGCCTATGATGAACCACTGCCCAAAGGGGAGCTCTCAACTCTCAACCAAACTCAAGATATGAATTTTCTAAGTTATTAGGGTTTTTTAGGGTTCTTAACAAAACAAATGCCAAACAATTTGAAAATGCAAGAACAATTCATGGCCTTTTTATCCTAGAAACTACATGCCAAATAGAAGACAATGCAAGAAGAATCAATGACTCAACCTTCTCCAATAGGCAGAAATGAATTTTTGAATTCATGATCAAAATAATGCACAAAATGAGATTTAATTCAATGAAAAAATTCTTAAAATGCATCAAGATCAAAAAAGAAATTTGGTTTGAAGGTTGGACAATGTTTCTAAATGTCTTAGAACATTTCATGAATTTTTTTGTAATTTTTAAATACCTAAAAGTATTTTTAATTAATTAATTCTCATTAATCAATTAAAAATAATCTTTTAAATATTTGAAAATACTTTTTTAATGATAAAAATAAAATAAAAAATGTTTTTGGGTCTTAAAAATTAATAAAACTTTCAGGAAAAAGTTTCATAATTTTTAAGAATTTTTTGCTATTTTAAATTAAATGTGCAAGTTAAATGAAATAAAAATGAATAAAAACCAAATAAAATAGGAAGTAATCAGGATGGATGGATGAGATTGATTCTGAGTTCAAATTCATTGACTGCGCGCGTGATCTTGTGGCCAGGATTGACTCTGATTAAATTATTTAATTATGGATTAATTAAGTTAACACGTGGATTAGGGCATAAGTAAGCTGATCTGGGCCATTCAAAAGAGAGGGAAGTCAACTGGTCAATGGCTATCTACGGCTCACATTCAAACTGAAGTTAATTACACAATTAGGGCACAAATTACTTTCAGGTGGCCGGAGAAGACTTCCGGTCGTCTTCTCCGGCCACCTCTCACCTGAAAAATCTCCAAACCTCTCAAAACGTACCAAAAATGAAAACCAAGAACATGGAAATGATCCTCACCCTCTCACGAACCAAACCCCTCTCTCAAAACAAATTTATTCTTCCTAAACAAGCTGAATCGAAGAGAACAAGTTCTAGGGCACGCAAGTTTCAGAGACAAATTAAATGCTCAAATCACAACCATTTCCAAAACCAATGGTACCAGGATGATCAGCAACTCATGAAGAACAAGTTTGTAACAAGAAAAATCATTTCTGGAAAAATTATTTTCGAGCTACCTGAGATTTGGAGCTTTCAACTTGAGGACTTTCTGGCCACTTTTCCTTGTGCAAATCACTCCACTTGATCCCCCAAAGATGTTTGAATGCTCAAAATGAGTTTGAGTTGGCTGGATAGTGAGATTCGACAGCTCCTGCTCAAGCTTGCTCAGAAATGGCAATGGTGTTTCTGGAGGTTTCAGGCCATGGTGAGTGATTGTTTGTGGTCCAAAGGATGTATGGAGAAGCTTTGCAAGGTTTGTTTGTGTGTTTGTGGGCTAGGGAGGGAGATTCGAATGAATCTGCAGAATGAGGGTGAAGAATGGCAGTGGGGTGCTTTGGCTGTTTCAGGCTTATGCTTTGGGTGATTTCAACTCAATGATACATGGTGAGTTGAATGGAGGAAAAGGTTTGAGTGTTTGCTTGCTGTGGAGAGGAATTCGAAGCAAAATGCAAATGGGAGTGTTTTTGTGTAAGTTATGAATGAGTTGGTTTCAGCCTTGCTTCTTCATATCTTTGGCTTGCCAAGGGATATTGTATTATAATCCTATAGGTCAGATGATGTGACCTGGCCTATAGTGATTGGTAAGTTTACTTTTGCTCAAAAGTCAAAAATCTTGTAAGAGAAGCATGGGCTTGATACTAGGCAAGTACAAGGGCTAGGGCTGGCGCAGCATGGTGAGTGTGTGAGGCTGGCTTGATTCAAGGACCAATGCAGCAAGTTGGTGAAGCATGATCATGAGTTTTGCAACTTGGTTACTTTATGGATTTTCATGAAAAATGCCTTGTTACACAAACCAAACCATGGGCAAACTTGATCCAATTCTGATTTTTAGCACTTAGAGAATGTTTGTGTAATGGTTTGAAATGAATTAGAGGCTGCAATGTGTATTGGTTCAAGACTTTGCAAAATTTCCATTTGAAGCATGCCTTAGAAATTAATGATTTTTGCCAACTTTGCATTGCCATAACTTTTGATCCAAGAAGAGTTTGATCATGTTCTTGTACTTTTTGAAAAGGGAAAGATGAGATCTACAACTTTCATGACCAAAGTTTTTCCATTTGAAGCATTTTTGGATCAAGAATCAAGGCTTGAAAAATGACCTAAAATGAAGCATTCTTGAAAAGTCAACTATGCCTAAAAAGTCAACATTTGCAAAAACCCTAAATTCTTGATTTTTATGAACTTCAACCTTCTTCCATGATCAAATAAAGATCATATACACTCAAAATGATGAAGATCACCCATTGGTTGGGTCATTGGGGGCCTCAGATGCCCTGATTTTGCACTGACTTGTCTGAAAAGTCAACCCTTGATCAGATGACTTCCCCATGGAATTTCTTCATGAAAATTGATATGCATACTCCCTATACCATATAGAGATCAATGGAAACAAGAATGACCAAAAAATTTGGAGTTATGGCCTCTGAAACCAAAACCCTAATTTTCAGTCAACTGTGCAGTTCATCCTGGCTCTGCATCCACTCAAACCCTAGTTCTTGTGATTCCTCTGCAATTTTGACTTTGAGGAGATGAAATATGATATAGGAACACACATGGACCCCTTTGAGTTGATTGGTTGCCTTTGGAATGGCTCAAGATGCTTTGGGATTGCTCAGATCACAAACCCTAGGTGCAGATGCCTTGAAAGCTATGCAGTGGATCAAAAAATGAGATGTGAGATGACATGATTGTACTTATGCATATGAGAATGATCACAAGCCATGGTGTGAATGGGTGAGGGCAAATTTGGGGTGTTTACAGCTGCCCCTATTCAAACATGAGTTAGCTGTGCAGGATGTAAGCGACGGCTTAACAGGCCAAACAAGATAACTTGTGGTTGAATACCAAAGACAGTCCAAAATTTGCACTCACAGGATGAAGAAGAAAAGGGATATAGATTGTAAAGGCAAAATAAAGTATATTGTAAAGTGTAGGCGACGGAGGACGACCGTCGAGCAGAGGAAGACTGCTGGGTAAATAGCGATGACGGGGACGGCCGACATGCTGGGGAGAGTGTATAAAGCAATGACGGGGATGGCCGACATGCTGGGAAAGTGCTGAAAATGAAGCAATGACGGGGACGGCCGACATGCTGGGGATAAACAAGTAAAGCTAAGACGGGGACGGCCGACTAGCTGGGGAAAAACAAGTAAAGCTAAGACGGGGACGGCCGACTAGCTGGGGAAAATAAAATCATGATGGGGACGGCCATCAAGATAAAGCTGTAAAATTTTCCGGGGATCGAATGAAACATGACGGGGACGGCCATCAAGTTCATGAAGGTAAAGTAACCAACGATGGGGACGGCCATCGGGCTAAAAAGAAACGGACCACGACGGGGACGGCCATCGGGTTAAAAGGAAAAGGGACCACGACGGGGACGGCCATCGGGTTAAAGAATAAATGAAATAAACAGATGATGGGGTACGGCCATCAAAGGTGAAGGACGATCACCTAGCAGGGGACGGCTGCTCTGTTGGGTATAAAAGAAATATGATGGGGACGGCCATCAAAGGTGGAGGACGACCACCTGGCAGGGTACGGCTGCCGAAAATATCAACGATGGGGACGGCCATCGGATAGGAAAGGTCAACGATGGGGACGGCCATCGGACGAGCATGATGGAGGACGACCATCAAGAAGTGGAGGACGACCACTCAGCAGGGGACGGCTGCTCTCGAGGTTTGTCATAACACAGGACGAGTGTTAGATAACCAAAATCAACAATGGGGACGGCCATTGGATAAAGTGATGAAGGACGATCATCAAAAGGTGGAGGACGACCACCTAGCAGGGGACGGCTGCTAAAATCAACGATGGGGACGGCCATCGGATGAGCATGATGGAGGACGACCATCAAGAAGTGGAGGACGACCACTCAGCAGGGTACGACTGCTCTCAAAGGTATCATAACACAGGACGAGTGTTAGATAAAAAGAAAATTTGTTGGTGATCTACTGGGGAGATAGTAAACACGGACGAGCGTTTACATCCAAGAAACAAAATGTATAAGTGTTTGGTATTGTGTATAGATTAAAGATGCGGACGAGCATCCTTAAGACTATGATACGGACGAGTATCATGTAGAAACAAACTGACACATGTTCAGAGATGATGATACGGACGAGTATCAACTGGTTAACAAAGAACACGGACGAGTGTTGCATCTGAAAGAACTCTTCTGGGGAATAATAGACACGGACGAGTATCTACATTCAAGAAGACATAAATGTTTGACACGGTGTATGGATTAAAGATGCGGACGAGCACCCTTAAGATTGTGATACGGACGAGTATCACGTAGAAACAAACACTAGACGCACTGTTCTGAGATGATGGTACGGACGAGTACCAATCGGTTAACAAAGAACAAGGACTACTGTCGAATCTGTGGGGATATGAGTGATGATGAATACAAGATACGGACGAGTATCTGTATAGGTACCATGAGTAGTGAGTATTGTATGAGTGCTTTAACTGCTGGGGAAAGTGACACGGACGGGTGTCAAAAGAGAAAAGAGTATGATAATAACAAGTATCTGATATACAAAGCCTAAGCGACTGCGCTGGGGATATGACACGGACGGGTGTCAAGAAAAGTGTATGTATAGGTATATGTGAGTGCAAAGAGGATGTCTTTGGCTTTCTGCTGGTGATTTGACACGGACGGGTGTCAGGACGTATCTGTAATAAGGGTGATTTGTTTGTAAAGGGTGTTCAGGCGACTTTACTGGAGAAAGATGACACGGACGGGTGCCAAAAGGTGTATATACTGGTGTTTGTGATTTGAAAGGGCAGCTGCTTTTGCTGGGATCCTGGTGGGGACTCTGGGGGATGTATTCTGTATAATGGCAGATTGTCAATATTTACAAGTGTTCAATTCACAACATGACTTATGATTATGCTATGCATTTGATTTTTGCCGTAATGCTCCGTATTAGACGGAATGCTACGCTCTGGGGAATAGTATGATGCGAATGCTATGATTATGCAAAGAGGCACCGATCCGGGATTCGGATCCCATTGCTGTGAAGATCTCTGGTTGATCTGCTTGAAGTGAACATCCCAGCTGGGGATGAGATCATTGGTAGATCTAGTGATGTATCTGTTTGGGGATATAGGTCACTGATTGACATATCCTTGTAATACGGGACCCAGCTGGGGTTTGTAGAAGCTTTCTGCTACTCTGTTGTGATCTCTTCAGGCGTTGCTCTTCTGGATAGAGGCTGGGGAAGGTGTGGGGAGATGATTCCCTGGTTTCTGCATTCTGCTGAGGAAGAATGGCTACTCGGCTGGGGAATTGTGAGAGGCAACTCAGCTGGGGATAGATCATTTCGGATGCTGAGATTGAGTGCATGCTGATTTGGCAACTTCGCTGGGGAAATGGGAGGCAACTCAGCTGGGGAGAGCAACAAGAGGCAACTCAGCTGGGGAAATGGACACCTCCCAGTGCCATGTGGAAGATAGACCGAGTTGATAATGACTCGCCTACTTGCTGAGACATAACCTGCATGCCCCAGGTTGCGTTCTGGATACCTGCAATCCTGCAATAGGTAAGGAAACGTACAAAAGGTCCCGAGGTATCCCTCACTGGATTCCGTCATAGGAGTTAAGTACTTTCGAGAATAATCACATTCCCTGTAAGCATGTGTTTTTATTTTTAGAGAAAGGCATCTGTACTTATGCAATTGTATTTTTAGAGATATCAGACAACTCTTTGCAAAACATAAATGTAAAAACGAAACATGACCGAAAATCTGATTTTATTAATTCATGTGCCCTGAATTGGCAAGATACAGTCAAGGAAACATATCTCCTGAAATGAAGAGACTGTTACAAATTGAGAAACAAAATGCTGGCAGTGTCGGCGACGCTTTGAGGAGCTTCCTCTTCTGCTATGACTCGTATGACAATGACGTTCTTCTCGTCTTGCTTTCTGGAGAGAGTTGATTCTGATTGATGCTTGATCCTTTGAAACTTACCAAGTTGTAGGTGATACAGACGAATTCAGAATGCAGTTGTTCGCTTATTCCCTTATTTTGCATGGATCGCCCTTTCGGGTTTTCAATCCATCGGGATACCCATTTTTGCCTGAGTTGTCCAATGCGGCTTTTCAACTCAGCGGGTGTACATTTTTTTGTTTATTTTCCCTTACTTTTGCCCGAGTCTTTTATTCTGTTTTTGACTCGCCGGGATGCCCTATTTTTGCTTGGACTTACATTCTGTTTTTATGTCCAGCGGGTCATTTTTATGCGAAGTATTTTTTAACTGCATCTGAATTCACAGGGGACGGGAAATCTTCACCATCCATGGTGCTGAGCATCAGTGCTCCACCAGAGAAAACTTTCTTTACAACGAATGGTCCTTCATAATTTGGAGTCCATTTTCCCCTGTAGTCTGTATGAGGAGGGAGGATTCTTTTCAGCACAAGATCTCCCACTTGGTACTCTCGGTGCCTGACTTTCTGATCGAAGGCCTTCTTCATTCTCTTCTGATATAACTGCCCATGACAGATTGCAGCCAATCTTTTCTCTTCGATCAGACTCAGTTGTTCGTATCGGGACCGAACCCATTCTGCTTCACTCAGTTTAACATCCATTAATACTCGTAACGAGGGTAGTTCAACTTCAACAGGTAGGACTGCTTCCATACCATATACAAGCTGATACGGTGTTGCCCCAGTGGATGTTCTGATTGACGTGCGGTACCCATGCAAGGCAAATGGTAGCATCTCATGCCAATCTTTGTAGGTGACTACCATCTTCTGCACAATCTTCTTGATATTCTTATTAGCTGCCTCAACAGCGCCATTCATCTTTGGCCTGTAGGGAGAAGAATTATGGTGTTGGATCTTGAAGTCCCGGCACAGCTCTGCCATCATTTTGTTGTTTAAATTGGAACCATTATCAGTAATGATTCGCTCGGGCACTCCGTACCGACAGATGATATCTCTCTTTAGGAATCGGGCTACCACTTGCCTTGTAACATTTGCATATGAGGCTGCTTCAACCCACTTGGTGAAATAGTCGATGGCGACCAAGATGAATCTGTGACCATTTGAAGCAGTCGGCTCGATCTTGCCAATCATATCAATGCCCCACATAGCAAAAGGCCAGGGTGATGACATTATGTTCAAAGGATTGGGTGGCACATGCACCTTATCTGCATAAATCTGGCATTTGTGACACTTTCTGGCGTAGGCACAACAGTCTGCATCCATTGTGATCCAGTAATAGCCTGATCTTAGCAATTTCTTAGCCATGGCATGCCCTCCTGCATGAGTACCAAAAGATCCTTCGTGCACTTCATGCATCAGCAAATCTGCTTCCGTCTTGTCAACACATCTGAGGAGTACCATGTCAAAGTTCCTTTTGTATAAAGACCCATCAGTGTTCAGAAAGAAACTTCCAGCAAGCCTTCTTAAAGTCTTCTTATCATTGGAAGATGCCCCAGGTGGGTATGTCTGATCCTCCAAGAAGCACTTAATGTCATGGAACCAAGGCTTATTGTCCTTGACAATATCTGTTGCAAATACGTATGCTGGTCTATCGAGTCTGGACACTGGTATCTGAGGTACAAAGTTAGCAGCTTGAACTTTGATCATGGATGAAATGGTAGCAAGAGCATCTGCAAACTGATTCTCGTCCCGAGGGATATACTCAAGCTTGACTGTTGTGAAGAAAGTCAATAACCTCCTTGTATAATCCCTATAAGGTATCAGATGATCTTGGTGGGTGTACCATTTCCCGTTGGTTTGATTGACTACCAAAGTTGAATCTCCGAATACGGTCAATGTTTTGATCCTGAGGTCAATGGCTTCCTCAAGACCCATAATGCAAGCTTCGTATTCAGCTTCGTTGTTAGTGCAGTTGAAAGTGAGTTTTGCCGAAAAAGGCATGTGAACTCCTTTAGGTGTAATGAGCACTACACCAACACCACGGCCATTCATGTTAACAGCCCCATCAAACATCATAGTCCATTCTTCCTCCGGGTCAGGCCCTTCAGTGTGAATAGGCTCTTCGTGATCTTTCGCTTTAATGAACATGATGTCCTCATCAGGGAAGTCAAACCTCATTGGCTGGTAATCATCAATGGGTTGCTCAGCAAGATATTCAGATAATACACTGCCCTTGATGGCTTTCTGAGATGTGTACTGTATGTCGTATTCTGTGAGAATCATCTGCCATCTTGCAACCCGACCGGTAAGAGCTGGCTTCTCGAAAATGTACTTGACTGGATCCATTTTTGAGATTAATAAGGTAGTGTGGGTCAACATATACTGTCTCAGTCGGCGAGCAGCCCACGCTAAAGCACAGCAAGTTTTCTCGAGCAGTGAATAACGCTGTTCACAGTCGGTAAACTTTTTGCTTAGGTAGTATATTGCATACTCTTTTCGACCAGACTCGTCATGCTGGCCCAACACACACCCCATTGACTCTTCTAACACTGTCAAGTACATTATCAGAGGTCTTCCTTCAACTGGAGGCATGAGGATTGGAGGTTCTTGCAGATACTCCTTGATCTTGTCAAAAGCCTTCTGACAATCTTCGTTCCACCTGACCGTTTGTTCCTTTCTTAACAGCTTGAACAAGGGTTCACAGGTTGCTGTAAGGTGGGATATGAACCGCGAGATATAGTTCAATCGACCTAAGAACCCTCGAACTTCTTTCTCAGTTTTCGGCGCAGGCATTTCTTGAATAGCCTTGACTTTATCAGGGTCAACCTCAATCCCTTTCTCGCTTACAATAAAGCCCAGCAGCTTACCGGATCGCACCCCGAATGTGCATTTGTTGGGGTTCAGCTTTAGTTGATATTTCCTCAGACGCTTGAATAACTTGAGCAGATTTACCAGGTGATCTTCCTCTGTAAGGGACTTGGCGATCATATCATCCACATAACACTCGATTTCCTTATGGATCATATCGTGGAATAATGTCACCATAGCCCGTTGATATGTGGCACCAGCATTCTTCAGTCCGAATGGCATCACTTTGTAGCAGAACGTGCCCCAAGGTGTGATGAATGTTGTCTTCTCCATGTCTTCAGGTGACATCTTGATCTGATTATATCCTGAAAATCCATCCATGAAGGAGAATACCGAGAACTGAGCCGTGTTATCCACCAATACATCAATGTGAGGTAATGGGAAGTCATCTTTCGGGCTGGCTCTGTTCAGATCCCGGTAGTCAACACACATTCTTACTTTGCCGTCTTTCTTAGGCACAGGTACTATATTAGCAACCCACGGCGGATAGCTAGTCACAGCAAGGAACCCGGCGTCCCATTGCTTTTGTACCTCTTCTTTGATTTTCATAGCCATGTCTGGGCGAGTTCGGCGCAACTTCTGTTTAACTGGTGGGCATTCTTCCCTCAAAGGCAGCTTGTGCACAACTATATCGGTGTCCAACCCTGGCATGTCTTGATACGACCAAGCAAACACATCAACATACTCTTGAAGCAGATCTATCAATTATCTCTTTACTGAGTCTTGCTGGCAGGCCCCGATTTTAACCTCTTTCACGTCTTCATTGGTACCAAGATTGATCACTTCAACCTCCTCCTGGTGAGGAGTAATAACCTTTTCTTCTTGCCTTAACAACCTGGCTAGCTCTTCAGGAAGCTCATATTCTTCGTCAACCCCTTCATCAGCTTGATTGATCGGATTGTCAAAGTCATACGATGTCATAGCCGTGCTGCTGTCGGTGCTGTCTGGAGGGCACTCTCTGCAAGGGTTAAGTTGGTTCATTTTAGTGATTGATTTTAATCTTGTTTTAGAAAAAGTGAAATGAAATTATCATTTTGAAAACACCGCCATTTATTTTTGTACAAAAAGAAAAGTGGAAAAACAGTGAGCATAAAAGAAAAAGACTTGTTTGCAAAAAGATGTCTGATATTTCATTAATTGATCTTGTTTGCACAAAAAGTACAGATGGCCCTGGTTACAAAATGAGTCTTGTCATCTTGGGCAAGATGCAAGACTTTGATGCATGCTATAAAAAATACAGGAAATAATAATTACTCTGCGTGAGTAACTCTTATAATTTCCTGGGAAGACCAGTTCGAGACACTGCTCCCCGGGATCTTTGGACGAATCCAATTCTCCAGATTGCGCTCCTCTTCCAGCTCGTCTTCCAGACAGTTGATAGCATCGGGGGTGAGCATCCCCCCACTGACAAAACCAGGCTCTGCAGCAGCCTTTGCTTGATGTTGAGTTGGTCTGTAACCCAACCCAAATTTGTCCTTCTTCTCCTCCACAGCCAAGACCTTGCCCCAGCCTAGGGCAGTTCCTTCTTCAACAACCTTCCGGGCTTGTTGGTAAGATGACATCGGAGTACCAGATACAGCAGATGCTTCATTGACATTCAAGGCCTCAAAACCTTGGCTCATTGTTTCATGGATTTCTCCATCCATCTCAATGTATTTGTAAGTAGCCAGATGGCTAACAAATATATCCTCTTCCCCACAGATTGTGACAACTTGGCCTTCCCACTCAAATTTTAACTTTTGGTGAAGGGTAGACGTTATTGCGCCGGCGGCGTGAATCCAGGGTCTACCCAACAAACAGCTGTAGGCGGGCTGAATGTCCATCACATAAAAGATAGTTTTAAAGGTCTGCGGGCCAATTGTCACAGGTAGCACAATCTCTCCCAGAACCGATCTCTTAGAACCATCAAAGGCTCTTACTACCAGGTTGCTGGGTCTCAATGCCAATCCATCATATTCAAGCTTCACCAGAGCCTTCTTTGGTAAGACATTCAGGGATGAACCTGTGTCCACCAGCACGTGAGAAAGGACAGCTCCTTTGCATTCCATGGTTATGTGCAAGGCTTTGTTGTGATTGCGGCCATCCGCTGTCAAGTCAGAATTGGTAAACCCTAGCCCATTGCTAGCAGTAACATTCCCAACCACGGTTTCCAATTGGTTGACAGTAATCTCCTCAGGCACGTAAGCTGCGTGCAGGACTTTAAGTAGTGCATTCCGATGGGCTTCGGAGCACATAAGCAGTGAAAGGATGGAGATTTTGGATGGCGTCTGGTGAAGCTGATCCACAATTTTATAATCACTCTTTTTGATGATCCGCATAAACTCATCAACTTCCTGATCAAATGGAGTTTTCAGGGCTTCTTTGGCAGCTGGATCTTCCTGCACCGGGCCTTTACCCTTTGCCTTGGCAGCAGCTTCTGCTTCGGCAGTAGGTCTTTGAACTTGTGAAGCAAAGAGACGTCCGCTTCGAGTGAAGCCTCCGCCTCCCCCCACATTATCTACTTGTGGTGCAGGTGTGGATGTTTCAAGGGTGATTCTTTTTCCTTCGCAGTACACGTCAGAGCCATAGTGCCAGGGGATGGCCCTATTGCTTTCATATGGTACTGGTCCAGGCACTGTGACAGTGACTGGGCTGATTGCTGATGCTGAAGGGACTGTTATTGTTTGCGGATCATAAAAAATTGTAACTGGCGCTCTGGTGGGAGCAGCACCTTCTGAATGGTAGGCGGAATTATTTTCAGGATCGTAGAATATGGTAACAGTGGAGACATCTTCATGATTGATTGCTGGTGTTGTAGGAGGTACTGTTGGAAGGACTGTTGTTGTTGTTGATGGAGATTCGAAATGGAATGAAGCTGAAGTTGTAGCAGGAGAAACTGTTGAAAACTGATCATTTGGGAGGACAGATGAAGTACTTGTTGATGGTGCTGATGAATTGTCGGGAACAATAGTTGCTGCAGTTGTAGGAGGGTCTGAAACCGTTGTTGATGAAGTTGCCGGATTTGTCGGGAATGATGTGGTGATCTGTAGCAAGCCACTCTGAATAAGGCTGTCAATGCCATTCCTCAGGTCCTCGCACCCATTCCATGAGATATTGCAATAGGGACACCCTAGTTCACACCCCGGAAATATCTGGTTTTCACGGAGTTGAGCTTTGATTTCCACCAATGGTGTCCTGATCTGATCCACACTGGTTATTAAATAAGACGGTTGGTCTTCTTCAATAGCGTTAATTCGGGGACCACCATGGTTTGGCATTGGGTTTTTATTGACATTGGGCGGAGGTGCAAAATTCAGAGCCTTGGAGTCTACCAAGTCTTGTACCTTCATATGCAGAGCTCTGCATTTTTCTGTACTGTGACCAGGTGCGTTGGAATGAAAAGCACACCTAGCATTGGAGTCATAGTTTCTTGGTAGACTGTTGGGATCCGGAGGTGCCAACGTTCTTAGCTCAACTAGGTTGAGTTTCAGAAGTTGTGGCAGCAAGGCAGCATACGGCATTGGGATCGGGTCGATCACTCTGTTAGCTTGAGATGGCCTCTGTTGGAATGGCCTCTGTTGATTATTGTTATTGGAGTTGTTGTTGTAGTTTCTTGGAGGATATTGATTCTGCTGATGATACTGAGGTTGTTGTTGGAAGTTTTGTTGAGGAGGTTGATAGACCGGCTGAGGATGTGCTGGAGCAGGGATAGTGACTGCTGCTATTGACCTCTGAGCATATTGGGGCCTACCCCTGTTGGTGTGAATGGCATTGGTCTCGCCGGTTCTTCTCGGGCCTGCAAAAGGCTTTCTTGTACTACTGGACGAGCTTGCGCCGTTGTCTGAGATCTTTCCCATTTTCAACAGGCTTTCAATTCTCTCCCCAGCTATGACAACATCTGCGAAGCTGGTGGAAGAGAAAGCAGCCAACCTGTCAATATACGTTCCCTGGAGAGTGTTCATAAACATGTCTGCCATTTCCCTTTCAGACATAGGGGGTTGAACAGCAGCAGCCAATTGCCTCCATCTTTGAGCATATTCTCGGAAACTCTCCCTCGAAGACTGTGACATTCCCATTAAGAGAGTCCTGTTGGGTGCCATGTCTAGATTATACTGATACTGTCGGATGAAGGCCTCTGCCAGGTCCTTCCAGCATCTAACAGTTGCCCTTGTCAAATGGGAATACCATTCCCTTGATGCTCCAGTCAAACTATCTTCGAAGTAGAACATCCACAATTTCTCGTCCGTGGTATAAGCTTTCAGCCTTCCCAGAAATGATTGCAAATGAGTCCGGGGGCATGAAGTCCCATTATACTTTTCGAAACAAGGAGGCTTGAACTTGTGGGGAATCCTAACCCCTTCTACCAAACCCATGTCCATGACGTCGAACCCCAAAGAATTTTGAGATTCTAAGGACCTCAACTTCTCAGCTATTTCATCCAGCCGCCTATCATAAGTTTCCTCTCCAGCACCCATTACTGTAAATTGGTCCTCCTGAGGATCTTCTTGAAGTACCCTCCCTGCTGTGGCAGTCCCTTGAATGTTTGCAGGAATATTGATTTCAGGATGTAGATGTGGGCCAAACACAGGGGGGTTAACATGTGGTTGCACCCTCTCGTTGTTACTTGTGCCAGCAGTTCCCACATGGGGCTCCTCTTGATTCCTTCCTTCTACTAAAGTTCTGAGCCTCTCCTGGCTTTGAGCTAGATTGTTCATCACTTCCATGAATTGTGTTATTTGAGTTCTCATCTCCAACCTTTCGTTGGCCATCTGGTTTCTGACCTCTGTAAGGTCCTGCTGCATCTGATCCATCTGGATTCCCGGAAGGTTGTTTCTGGTCGGGTATCTGTGAGGCCTGTTGAGAGGAAATACCCGGCGGCGAGCAATAATTCCTGAACATCACAACAGAGGTTAGCAATAACAAAACAAAAACCTACAAAACAAATAGAGGGTTAGTATGCAATGCAGTTATGCTTATTTGTTCTCAAGGTATCCGGTTTGGCCTTCAGTTTTGACCCTTCCAGACCCTTGAAGATGATGCTGTTGAAGTTGCTTTTGAAGTGAACTCAGATGGAAACTAACACAAATATATTACAAAGGTGAAATAATACAACTTGTTCTTTTTACAACACAAACCCCCAAAGGGGCCAAAATACATCCCAAAAAGCAAAAGTACATGGAAAAGGAACAACAACAAGCAAATGATCAAACTCCAAGGCCAAACTCATCCTCACGAACTTCCTTGAGAAGTGCTTCGGTCACAGGATCAGTCGGATGCTCCGTAAGACTTCTGATGAGAAGGTTCCTTGTTGCAACAGCTGCAGTCAACTTCTTGTTCTGACTTTGGTCCTTAGACCTCTTCACTCCTGCTTTGATTTTCCGCTCTGACATTTCCTCCTGGGTTGCTGCCAGGGCCTTTTCCATCTGCTCCATCTTGTCCTGAACTCTCTTATCTTCTAGAGTACGGGCCTCGGTGATCCGGACCCACCTGGCCTGACTCTCTTTCAAGTACAAGTCTGTTCTTGCTCTTTGGAACTGGGCTTCTTTACAAGCATTCTTCAGAATCTGTTCACCAGCTTTAGACTTGTTGATGTAATCTCCAGACTTCTCAATCTTAGTCAAGTGTTCCACTTTCAATTTCTCCAATCTTTCAATCTCCCTCACACCTTCACTCCTCTCCCTGAGGGTCTTCTGCAAGGCTTGGGTTAACTTCTCATTTCTTTCCTTCAAGCTCTCAAACTCCTCCAGATTGATAGTGACAGGGGGTGGTGCTGAAGATGACTCAGGCATGTCTTCTATGGTAAAGGGCATTCCAGAGAATTGGGCCCTAGCATGGGACCACTCATAATATTGGACTGATGCCACATTATTGCACTTCCCCAGAATGGTGATTCCCTTGGTTTGAACATGATCCCAGGCCCAGGCAGCCTGCCTAACAACAGCCAAACTAATCTTGTTCTCACAGTAGAGGGTCTCAACCAAGTCTTGTTCCCTAGGAGTGTGGACCAGTGCATAGCCCAATTGTCTCCTGAACAGCAGAGGGTTGTAGTTGATACTTCCCTTAACTCCTATTAAGGGCACATTGGGAAAGTGCCCACAGCTGGTGATTATATCTCTGCCCTTGGTGCTTTGAGCACACCACCTGATATCTGCTGAAGTGAGAGTAGTGAGCCTCTTAGCCCAGTTGCTTTGCTGATGAGGATTTAGAAATGCATCTGTCCTGGGTAGATGCCTGAGAAGCCAAGCATGGAATAATGGAGCACAAATCCTCACTAATCTTCCCCTCTGCTTCTCATTTCTCTGATGTACTGAGTAATAGAGATCACCCAGTAAAGTTGGCACAGGGTTCTTCAGGATGAACAAGTGGATTGCATTCTTGCTAATGAATCGAGGCTCATCTGCAAACAATACAATTCCATATACACTTAAGGCCAACAAAGCACAAACAACTTTCCACTCCCCCAAAGAGGCCTTCAGACTAGCTTGAGAAATCAGGAAGTCAAGATGAAAACCAGGGATCCCAGCTTTGGAGGTCATATGTTGCTCAATCAAAGCAGGTTCCAGGTGCAAAGCTTTTGCTACCTCTCCATTGCTGGGAGAGACCATTTCAGGGTTGAAAGGGATTTCTCTTTTGATAGGCAGACCAATCAATGATGAGTATTCTTCTAATAGAGGCCCCAACTGAAAGTCTTGAAAGGTGAAACATCTCAATGGAGGATCATAGAACTGAATACATGTATGGATCAGGCTTCTCTGAGATGGGTCCAGGTCCATAACCATGTCCAGTATATCTCCATAACTCTCCCTGAACAAGGGTATGTGATCTGGAGTGATCAGGGTTTGGATCCTCCTGATGTCTGATAAGTCTGGTTGGAAGAAATGATAGGTGATGTTGCTTTTCTTTGGAGCCATGATGCTGAGACTGAGTAGGATAAGTGCTGATGAAGATGCTGAGGAGTGGGCCACTGGCTGGCTAGTGCAAGTAACTGAAGTATAGGTCAAAACTGCAGATGGGGTCAAAACCAAAACCAGATGGAGGTGGATACCCTGAAACACAAATAAGCAAATGTTAATATGATGCAATGAGTATGTATGCAGATGATATGCAAGGGTTTGTGACTGAGCTGGATCTGATCATAATGCCCTGACATAAGTCCATGTGTGTCCAAGAATTCCAGATGGAGGTCTATAAATCCAGTAACCAGGGTGGGGGACTCAAATAAAGAGCCACAAGTCCAGGGTTTTAGAATCACAAGAACTATCCAACATGGAGCATTCTTAACAAAGTCAAAGTAACAGGGTATTCTGAGGTCAAGGTACCTGCAAACCTGTAAACAGCCCAACCCCCTCACAGGTGATGATCTAGAACAAGGATCCTCAGACTTGGATCAGTTATGAGAAGTGTAAACACTTCTAACCCGGAGGTACAGTGTTTACAATAACCATAACAATTCCTCCTCTAATTCACCTCAGTTTCTGAAGGCCAATACTAAAAGGTCATCCAGACTTAGCAGGCTTCCCAGATAGCCCTAGCATTGCAGGAAATCTGCAACACAGAGTTCTCAAGAAGAAACCCATATCTGAACCGTGTTTCATATTCCCGCACCAGACCGAAATGGAATGGGAAAGAATATGATTCACTCTAGCCTAGGTGTCACTCAGGTCCCAGGTATAGGACCTTAACTCTCAATGAAACACCCACCCACCAAAGAAAAAACCAGATCCAGCCAGCAACGAGGACAGTATGATATATAAATGCAGTAAAGAAAGCAGTAAAGCAACTGTACATAAAGCAATAAACAAAAATAAATACAAGCACAAATAAGCACATAACACCCCCGTAAACACAAATCAATCAAGCGCTAGGAGGAACCCACAAAAAGAACCAGAAGCCCTGGTTGCAGTATAAGGGTCCCCAGCAGAGTCGCCAAGCTGTCGCTCCCGACAAGTGACACAGGGTCAGATGAAGGTACAGACGCGAACGGTCGGCGAAGGGAACAGTGAGAACACACAGCCGTGAACTCACTGGAGATGAATAGAGTCGCCAGCTAGGCATTTTTATCCCGGAGGAAAGGCAATGCTGCATAGACCTAGAAAGATATGGATAAGACGGTTTGCGAACCAGAGAGACTGAGAAAGGGGGTTGGTTACAACCTGGGAAGGTATTAGCACCCAGATTGTCCGTCGTACTCGACAGGATCCACGCTTAAAAGATTTGTGTTATAAAGGGGTAGTGTCAGTGCAATCTGTGTATAAAATAGCTGGAAAAGATGTACAGGTGTCAGTGTGAAGAAATGTGATGTGTAATATACAGTGTCAGTGTAGGAACAAAGATGAGATGCTCATGATAATGAGGCTAAAGAATGAAGCTGGAAAGAGGGGGAATGTACAGAGACTTTTGTTCGATAACCGTTAAGTTATGCCTACGTATCCTCTCGTGCAATGAGGAAGTCAGAACACCGTAGTTCGACCCAAAGAGACTGAAAGGTGAATTGACTTGTGAACTGCTTGCTTGCCTATGCTCAAGTGTATGACCTGTCTGGCTCAGGTGCTTACTGTCTTGCACTAGACGGAAGAAGCAAGTTCTCGGTTGTGAGTGAGTGTGATGAGAAAAGAATCCCGGAGGAGACGATTATTGTTTGTTTTTGAGTTTTCAGTCTTTTATTGCTTTTTTTGGATTTTTGTCATAAGAAAATGAGCTTAAGCCTAAACCAATGGATTTAGTAAACTCATCACATCTTCCCTCTGATTAGGGGTAATGAGAATACCTTAAGTGTGAAGTCAGATTCTCACACTTAATCACCTTTGATGCAGGATTAAGATCATTAACCTACTTGTGATTATTTAGATGTTTTTGGTGTTTTTGTTTAGTGTTGAGTAATGAGGTTAAGCCATAATCAAGGATTAAACAGACCCATTACACCATCCTAATAGAAGGATAATAGATGAGAATGTTTAAGCTGAGGAAGACTCCTCAACTTAATCCATGATTAGGGATTAAACCCATGACAAAACAAGCCTTTGATTAAGTGGATTTTAGATTAATGATGATGATGAAGTGTTTTTTTTATGATTTGTAAGACAACTTGAGGGGGACTTGTCCATTAACACTAGGGTTAGTCCTTCTTAACCACTTAAGGAAGAATTAGAACCCTAATGCAAGGCCCAAGTTACAAGTGTGATGTCTTGATAATTATTAGATGGATTGATTAAGAGATTTAAACACATAAAGGGTTCAAGACTCAGGATTAAAGTTATACACTCCATCCTAAGAGAAGGATGCAGGCATAACCCTAAGCACAAAGTCTTAAAGCCTTTAGGGTTTAGTCCCTGATTATGAGATGAGAAGAGAAGACTCAAAGAGAGACACAAAGGTAAAAACTATGAGGGGGACTAATCAAAACCCTAATTCATTGTCATGCTTGGATGATCCTAAGGTTTGTGAGGTTTTCAAGAGAAGTCTTCAATGGAATCACCAGGAGGCAGATGAACAAGAGCAAGAGAAGCAAAATGACTTGCTTCATTCAAGAAGTCAAGTCACTTGAAGAAAGAAAGGGGGAGGAAGGAGAATGAGCAAGCTCAATCTCAAACACATATAGAAATGCAGCAATGGATGCAAGAGAGATGGAAAGAAAAGTTATGAGAAGTGAAGGCAAATCCACCTCCCAAGTTTACTTACCACCTGAAAAGTTAGAAAGAAATGCAATGCAATGCAAGATGAGATGAAATGATATGATGCTAAGCAAAACCAGAAGCATGTTGATGATGATTATGATGTTATGAGGTGCTGCAAACATGAGGCAAGACAATGGGGATGTTCATACAAGATCATGAATGCAAATGATGCAAGTTAAGGAGCATGAACAAGCATGGAATGTTATGAAACATACAAGACAAATGACATGGCAAATATGAGATGCAATGATCAATGATGCTTTCTATATGTCTTGAGATGTCAAATGAATCACAAGAATGCACAAAATGCAAAGATAAGTCATGTTATGCAAGAGAATGCAAGAAGGATGCAAGAGAAAGCCCAAATTAGGGTTCATGGATCAAACATCAAACACAAACCAAAAACAGAAGCAAACCTCATGATAAAAAATGGAAAATGGCACCCAAAGAAACCCTAGGCCTATGATGAACCACTGCCCAAAGGGGAGCTCTCAACTCTCAACCAAACTCAAGATATGAATTTTCTAAGTTATTAGGGTTTTTTAGGGTTCTTAACAAAACAAATGCCAAACAATTTGAAAATGCAAGAACAATTCATGGCCTTTTTATCCTAGAAACTACATGCCAAATAGAAGACAATGCAAGAAGAATCAATGACTCAACCTTCTCCAATAGGCAGAAATGAATTTTTGAATTCATGATCAAAATAATGCACAAAATGAGATTTAATTCAATGAAAAAATTCTTAAAATGCATCAAGATCAAAAAAGAAATTTGGTTTGAAGGTTGGACAATGTTTCTAAATGTCTTAGAACATTTCATGAATTTTTTTGTAATTTTTAAATACCTAAAAGTATTTTTAATTAATTAATTCTCATTAATCAATTAAAAATAATCTTTTAAATATTTGAAAATACTTTTTTAATGATAAAAATAAAATAAAAAATGTTTTTGGGTCTTAAAAATTAATAAAACTTTCAGGAAAAAGTTTCATAATTTTTAAGAATTTTTTGCTATTTTAAATTAAATGTGCAAGTTAAATGAAATAAAAATGAATAAAAACCAAATAAAATAGGAAGTAATCAGGATGGATGGATGAGATTGATTCTGAGTTCAAATTCATTGACTGCGCGCGTGATCTTGTGGCCAGGATTGACTCTGATTAAATTATTTAATTATGGATTAATTAAGTTAACACGTGGATTAGGGCATAAGTAAGCTGATCTGGGCCATTCAAAAGAGAGGGAAGTCAACTGGTCAATGGCTATCTACGGCTCACATTCAAACTGAAGTTAATTACACAATTAGGGCACAAATTACTTTCAGGTGGCCGGAGAAGACTTCCGGTCGTCTTCTCCGGCCACCTCTCACCTGAAAAATCTCCAAACCTCTCAAAACGTACCAAAAATGAAAACCAAGAACATGGAAATGATCCTCACCCTCTCACGAACCAAACCCCTCTCTCAAAACAAATTTATTCTTCCTAAACAAGCTGAATCGAAGAGAACAAGTTCTAGGGCACGCAAGTTTCAGAGACAAATTAAATGCTCAAATCACAACCATTTCCAAAACCAATGGTACCAGGATGATCAGCAACTCATGAAGAACAAGTTTGTAACAAGAAAAATCATTTCTGGAAAAATTATTTTCGAGCTACCTGAGATTTGGAGCTTTCAACTTGAGGACTTTCTGGCCACTTTTCCTTGTGCAAATCACTCCACTTGATCCCCCAAAGATGTTTGAATGCTCAAAATGAGTTTGAGTTGGCTGGATAGTGAGATTCGACAGCTCCTGCTCAAGCTTGCTCAGAAATGGCAATGGTGTTTCTGGAGGTTTCAGGCCATGGTGAGTGATTGTTTGTGGTCCAAAGGATGTATGGAGAAGCTTTGCAAGGTTTGTTTGTGTGTTTGTGGGCTAGGGAGGGAGATTCGAATGAATCTGCAGAATGAGGGTGAAGAATGGCAGTGGGGTGCTTTGGCTGTTTCAGGCTTATGCTTTGGGTGATTTCAACTCAATGATACATGGTGAGTTGAATGGAGGAAAAGGTTTGAGTGTTTGCTTGCTGTGGAGAGGAATTCGAAGCAAAATGCAAATGGGAGTGTTTTTGTGTAAGTTATGAATGAGTTGGTTTCAGCCTTGCTTCTTCATATCTTTGGCTTGCCAAGGGATATTGTATTATAATCCTATAGGTCAGATGATGTGACCTGGCCTATAGTGATTGGTAAGTTTACTTTTGCTCAAAAGTCAAAAATCTTGTAAGAGAAGCATGGGCTTGATACTAGGCAAGTACAAGGGCTAGGGCTGGCGCAGCATGGTGAGTGTGTGAGGCTGGCTTGATTCAAGGACCAATGCAGCAAGTTGGTGAAGCATGATCATGAGTTTTGCAACTTGGTTACTTTATGGATTTTCATGAAAAATGCCTTGTTACACAAACCAAACCATGGGCAAACTTGATCCAATTCTGATTTTTAGCACTTAGAGAATGTTTGTGTAATGGTTTGAAATGAATTAGAGGCTGCAATGTGTATTGGTTCAAGACTTTGCAAAATTTCCATTTGAAGCATGCCTTAGAAATTAATGATTTTTGCCAACTTTGCATTGCCATAACTTTTGATCCAAGAAGAGTTTGATCATGTTCTTGTACTTTTTGAAAAGGGAAAGATGAGATCTACAACTTTCATGACCAAAGTTTTTCCATTTGAAGCATTTTTGGATCAAGAATCAAGGCTTGAAAAATGACCTAAAATGAAGCATTCTTGAAAAGTCAACTATGCCTAAAAAGTCAACATTTGCAAAAACCCTAAATTCTTGATTTTTATGAACTTCAACCTTCTTCCATGATCAAATAAAGATCATATACACTCAAAATGATGAAGATCACCCATTGGTTGGGTCATTGGGGGCCTCAGATGCCCTGATTTTGCACTGACTTGTCTGAAAAGTCAACCCTTGATCAGATGACTTCCCCATGGAATTTCTTCATGAAAATTGATATGCATACTCCCTATACCATATAGAGATCAATGGAAACAAGAATGACCAAAAAATTTGGAGTTATGGCCTCTGAAACCAAAACCCTAATTTTCAGTCAACTGTGCAGTTCATCCTGGCTCTGCATCCACTCAAACCCTAGTTCTTGTGATTCCTCTGCAATTTTGACTTTGAGGAGATGAAATATGATATAGGAACACACATGGACCCCTTTGAGTTGATTGGTTGCCTTTGGAATGGCTCAAGATGCTTTGGGATTGCTCAGATCACAAACCCTAGGTGCAGATGCCTTGAAAGCTATGCAGTGGATCAAAAAATGAGATGTGAGATGACATGATTGTACTTATGCATATGAGAATGATCACAAGCCATGGTGTGAATGGGTGAGGGCAAATTTGGGGTGTTTACAGCGACCACTGCGATTTCCAGAAAAATACCAGCTGTGAACAGTCAACCTTAACCACCCCAAAACTCCTTTAAACTCATACAAACATGATCAACCACATATATCTAACATCATACTTCGATTATAAAGATTTCTAACCGATTAATCTACCAATTTCTCGCATTTTCTCTCAAACCCTAACTATTCATCTTCTCCAAACTTCCATCAAAACCAAAACTCAACCAATCAAACACATACATAATCATACACAATATTAAGATAACAATGCTTATCACCCTTACCCGATTATTTCAATTCCTCGGAGCAATCTTGAAGCTTTTCCAATTTCCCCTATTTTCTCTTCTTTTTCTCTTCTCTCCTTTTTCTTTCTTCTCTTTTTCTTTCTATCTTTTCTTTTCTTTCTCTTTCTCACAACTTATACTCTTTTCTCTCTAATTCTATTCTTACTCTATTATTTCTATTTCTTTCCAACCAAATATCATTTTCTCACAAAATACCAATTCTACTAATTCTAACTTATCATTAATTAACAAATACCTAAAATACCCTCTTATCAAATTTTACCCGGAAATTCATAAAACGGTAAAATCCCACAACATAATATATCATTACACTAATTCATCAACATCAAATATCACCACGATAATTTCACAAATAAAACAATTATCATATAAATAAAATAAAAGACTCCACAAAATTTGGGAAAATCGAATCGGGGCGTTACAACTCTCCCCCACTTTAGAAATTTTCGTCCTCGAAAATATTACCTGATTCAAACAACTCCGGATACGACTCGCGCATCCCACTCTCCAATTCCCAAGTCATATTACCTTCCGCAACGACTCCCCACGCCACTTTCACAAGCACAGTATCCTTGC
Source organism: Lathyrus aphaca (assembly GCA_963966055.1). Classification (NCBI taxonomy): domain Eukaryota; kingdom Viridiplantae; phylum Streptophyta; class Magnoliopsida; order Fabales; family Fabaceae; genus Lathyrus; species Lathyrus aphaca. The sequence goes on from OZ014519.1 coordinate 209,745,280, forward strand.
CTCTTAGCTTCTTAATTTCACGATCCAAAATCCTAACCGGCAAAGCTTCCACCGTAAGGTTATCTCTTACCTCAACCTCATCCATAGGAATAACATGTGACGGATTCGGAACATACTTCCGAAGTTGCGAAACATGGAACACATCATGCAAATTCGAAAGATTCGGAGGCAACGCCACACGGTAAGCCACAACACCAACTCGTGCAATAATCTGATACGGCCCAATAAAACGAGAAGTCAACTTCTTCGACTTCAAAGCACGACCCACACCCGTAACCGGTGTAACTCTCAAGAATACATGGTCGCCTTCCTGAAACTCAAGATCCTTCCTTCTCTTGTCATGATAACTCTTTTGTCTACTTTGAGAAGCTCTCATCTTCTCCCGAATAAACTTTACTTTTCCGTAGTTTGTTGTACCATCTCCGGTCCAACTACCGTTCTCTCTCCGGTTTCATGCCAACACAAAGGTGTTCGACATCTCCGACCATACAAAGCCTCAAATGGTGCCATACCAATACTCGAATGAAAACTGTTATTATAGGTGAACTCAATCAACGCTAAATAACGATCCCAAATACCACCTTGTTCTAGCACACAAGCCGCAACAAATCCTCTAATGATTGAATCGTCCTCTCGGTTTGACCGTCCATTTGCGGATGATAAGCCGAACTCAATCTTAGCTTAGAACCCAAAGCCTTTTGCAAACTTTCCCAAAACCTCGATGTAAATCTAGGATCTCTATCCGATACAATACTCTTAGGAACTCCATGTAACTTCACAATCACAAAAACATAAATCTCAGCTAGCTTCTCCAAAGAATAACTAATTGTTGGTGTAAGCCCTAAAGGCCAATACTTTTTGGTACTTGTATCGGATTATTCGTTTAATAATAAAAGGCATTTCTTTATTATGTTTGTCTTTCAGAATAATAAAGTCCCTAGAATAGTTAGTCTGTTTAATGAAATGTTAAGTGTGACTTAATCATGAGATCCCATTAAACATAAAGACATTATTCTTAAAATATCCGTAGTCAAGCTTTATTGCAAAGTGGGATAACATTAAAGCATTGAGACTATTATGAAGATAGACTGATGATCACATCTCATGGATCATGGATAAAGAGTTATCAAGTCTTGACATAGGTATAAATATTAGGAGTAATATTTATACCGGATTGACCCGCTATGAGAATACTACATAGTATGTTATGCAAAGTGTCATAAGTTATTCTCATGGTGATAATGGTGTATTACCACCCTTCGACCTGAAACCACTATGGACCCTAGATGTAGAGTCGGGTGCTTTATTGCTGATCAAACATTATCCGTAACTGGATGATCATAAAGACAGTTGATGGGCACTCCACGAAGCATGCTGAGGGACATGAGTGTCCTAGATGGAATTTGCCAATCCTGCATAACAGGAGAAATGTCTAAGGGCCCAATATTGAACTGGACAAGGATGACACAGTGTATGCCTTGTGTTCAATATAGACATAGGGGCAAAAGGGTAATTGTACAAACATATATTATCACGAAAAAGGTTTTGTCAGATCACATGACATTTTCGTGACTTGGGTAGCAGTGATGTGTTGCTAGATACCGCTCACTGTTTATTATGTTAAATATATAATTTAATATAATTACCAACGTTACGAAATCCTACAGGGTCACACACATAAGGACAGTTTGATGAGAGATAGAGAAATCAAAGGAACACCGTAAGGTACGGTGCACTTAAGTGAAAATAGAAATTCGGATAATATAATAATAATTATTGTTATTTTATAATGGTTATAAAATAATAATAAAATAAATATATTTATTATAATAATAGTTATTATAATAATATATAATATTATTATGGATCATGTGAATTGGGCTTTTAGCCCGCAGCCCACAAGAGAGTCTATAAAAGGAACCCTTGTGATGAAGCTTTCACTTGATGCAATTTCGTTTTTAATTCTCTTTTCTCACTCAAATAATTCCGTTCGTAAGCAGCTAGCACTGTGACCGGAAGCTGTTCGTGTGGACTGAGTAGAGGCGTTGCACTTCATCAACGCTTGTGATCGCTGCATCAAAGATCTGAATCGCCACAAAGAGGTAACGATTCTATCACTGACCATGCTCATTCGTAAGGATCACTAAAGGAAATTTTGTTTTTCCGCTGCGTTTAGATCGCAATTTTCCTTCAGTGGTATCAGAGCCACTTACGAAACCATGGATCTGATAGCTGTTAAATTTCCGTCTTTTCTGTATTTGATTCGATTAAAACACAGAATGAATTTAACAATAAACGATTAATTAAATTTGGCATCTGTTGTGTACGATTTGGATGATTGATGTTGATTATGCTTCAGAAACCGACATTAGTATGGTGAAGTTGTGCGATACATTGATCATCCATAGGTTACACAATTAGATCGATCACTTTTATATAAGATATAAGAAATTCTGATGCAAAGATGGTATATGGGATATACTGTTTTGATTTCATCCATTCAATCACATAAGGATTGTAATTCTTTTGAAAGATCATCATCTTCATTCGCTTCGGAATCCGACGTTAGTATGGTGAAGCAATGACATGTTGATCTATCATATTGAGTTATCAATCGAGTTGTGTTTGACGGCATGAAATTGTTGCATTAGGATTAATGGCAGTACAAGTGTTGTATTGCCGCAGACTTTTCCGGTTGGGGTTGTAAATGCACAAAAGTTGTGCAGGAAACGACGTGAAATACAATGAAGTGTTCATAAAATTTTTACCGGGCAGCGGAACCCCCGGCTAAGTCTGCAAAGTGTGATCAATCAGCCGAAATTTAATTTAGTTTATTTAATTATCGGAATTTTAAACTAATAATAAAAGTGTGTTTATTATTATTTATTTGTGGTGATCAGTTATGGCCTTAGTTTATCCTTTATTATTGTTTTGGAATTTTAAATACGGCCTGCGTGTCGTGCCTCTCTCTCAATCTCTTTATGTAACTTCTTTTCTCATCTCACTCCCTCGTATGTAAAACGAGTTTTCTTATATGTAATGTAATATTATGTTATGAAGAAAAAGGAAGTATTCAATATTAAAGGAGGATAACCTTGGAGATCATGCTTGGAGAAGCTTAGATCGTTATTAGGTTAGCTTAGGTTCTCTCATTGGCTTGAGAGAACAATTGCGTTAGGGGCCATAATTGTATCTTTTTATATGTATGTTGATGCATGTAATTGTATGTTGATACATGTGAGAGACGTTTTGCATGTTAAGCCGGTGAGATCAAACTAATAACAAAATCCCTCAAAATTAAATATTAAGTTTATGCTTTCCAATTTTTAGCACTCATCAAGACTAGTATCGAGCATTGTAGGTTTCGCCTACGCGAGGTGCATGTTCTATATTAGTAAGGTGTGATGGGATAATTGTAATATCCAATTGCTAAAACAATGGGTCAAACTTAACTAAACAAATTATAATAAGATTATACATGTTTAGAAGCAAGAATTGGGAATGATTCATGTGATGGATCAGAATAAGGAGTTATTCACCCAATTGAAAATATTCGAGAGTTGTATGAGATACAATTGGAAGGAGTTCCTACCTAAATAACTTAGTTTTGTGTAATCAGCCTAACGCTGACTTAAAACAAAGTGAAACATGGATCTCGACCCACTAGAAAGTCTTCCAACGGGATTTTCCGAATCAAATGATGAGGGTCATTTGTTTTGAATAAAATAGTGGGAGCATATTTGATTAAAGGCCTAATTAAATATGTTGTTTTAATGATACTTATATTTTCATATTTCTCTTGTAGATTACCATGACAACAAACACATCGAACAATATTTTGCGATCCATCCTAGATAAGGAAAAATTGTCTGGGACAAATTTCCTGGATTGGCACCGTAATCTGAGGATTGTCCTCAAGCACGATAAGAAGCTGTATGTCTTGGAGACACCAGTTCCTGAGGAGGAACCTCCTAGTTCTGCACCAAAGGAAGAAAGAGATGCTTATAAGAAGCATTTCGATGATGCCAATGAAACCGCTTGCCTCATGCTTGCTACCATGAACTCTGAGTTGCAAAAGCAACACGAGAACATGTCTGCGTTCGATATGATCGGACATCTGAAAATGCTTTATCAAGAGCAAGCAAGAAATGAGAGGTTTCAGGTTTCAAAGTCCCTTTTTAATAGCAAGTTAGCTGAGGGAGCCCCTGTAAGTCCCCATGTACTCAAGATGATTGGGTATGTGGAGAACCTTGACAGATTAGGGTTTCCCCTTGGAAAAGAACTTGCGATTGATCTGATCTTGCAATCGTTGCCAGAGAGCTTCAGTCAGTTTGTCCTGAATTTCAATATGAATGACTTGGACAAAAGTCTTCCAGAACTGCTAGGCATGTTGAGAACTGCTGAGCAGAATATGAAGACAAAAAGGAAATCCATTCTGATGGTCAGTAATGGAAAGAAACAGAACAAGAGGCCCATCAAACAGGGTGGTAGAGGGAAAGGCAAGGAAGTTGCCAAACCCAAACCCACTCCTCCTGTTTTGAAGCCTAGTGGAGGAATAGCAAAGGAGGGCACTTGCTTCCATTGCGTTAAGACCGGACATTGGAAGAGAAATTGCCCAAAGTACCTGGAAGATAAGAATAATGGAGTAGAGACTTCAAATTCAGGTATTTTTGTTATTGAAATTAATTTATCTACTTCTGCATCATGGGTATTAGATACTGGATGCGGTTCTCACATTTGTACTAATGTGCAGGGGCTAAAAAGGAGTAGAGATTTGGCAAAAGGTGAAGTTGACCTACGAGTTGGCAATGGAGCAAAGGTTGCTGCTTTAGCTGTAGGAACTTATGTTTTAACTTTACCTAGTGGTTTAATAATTCAGTTAGAGAACTGTTATTATGTACCTGCAATTAGCAGGAATATTATTTCCGTTTCTTGTTTGGACAAGTTTGGTTTTTCATTCATAATAAAGAACAATTGTTGCTCCATTTATTTGAATGATATATTCTATGCTACTGCAAAAATGAATAATGGACTATATGTCCTTGATCTTGAAATGCCAATTTATAACATTAATACTAAAAGGTTGAAACCTAATGAGTTGAATCCAACTTACCTTTGGCACTGTCGATTAGGCCACATAAATGAGAAACGCATTTCCAAACTCCATAAAGATGGACTCTTTGACTCTTTTGATTATGAATCATATGAGACATGCAGATCTTGTTTAATTGGAAAGATGACAAAGTCCCCATTCACAGGAAAAGGTGAAAGGGCTAATGATCTTTTGGCACTCATACATACTGATGTATGTGGACTACTGAACATACCAGCCAGAGGAGGTTTTCAGTACTTCATCACTTTTACTGATGACTTCAGTAGATACGGATATGTGTATTTAATGAAACACAAATCTGAGTCCTTTGAAAAGTTCAAGGAATTCAAGAATGAAGTACAAAACCAACTAGGTAAGAATATTAAAGTTCTTCGATCAGATCGAGGCGGTGAATATTTAAGCCTAGAATTTGATGACCATCTAAAAGAGTATGGGATTCTATCCCAACTTACTCCTCCTGGAACACCACAATGGAATGGTGTATCTGAGAGAAGAAATCGAACCTTGTTAGACATGGTCCGATCCATGATGAGTCACGCCGATCTTCCAAACTCCTTTTGGGGACATGCATTATTAACAGCAGCTTACACACTTAACCGTGTTCCACCCAAAAAGGTTGATAAGACACCATATGAGATATGGAGTGGTAAGAAACCACATATGTCTTACATGAAGATTTGGGGTTGCGAAGTTTACGTCAAACGACAAATTTCAACCAAGCTTGAGCCCAAATCTGACAAATGCTTATTTGTGGGGTATCCTAAAGAAACAAGAGGATATTACTTCTACAATCCTTCTGAGGGCAAAGTGTTTGTCGCTCGAACTGGAGTCTTTCTGGAAAGGGATTTTATTTCCAAAGGAAACAGTGGGAGGAAAATAGAGCTTGAAGAAATTCAAGAATCACAAAACATTGAAACACCTATGGAGGAACTAGAGCAGGAAACACAAGTAGTTGTGGAAGAGCAACCTGCTCAAGTAGAACAAGACCAGCGTAGGTCAAGCAGGATACGTCACCAACCTGAGAGATATGGATATCTCATAAGTGATCAGGGTGATGTATTACTCATGGATCAAGATGAGCCTGTGACCTACAAAGAGGCCATAACTGGTCCTGAGTCTGAGAAGTGGCTAGAAGCCATGAAATCTGAAATGGATTCCATGTACACAAACCAGGTTTGGACCTTGGTAGAACCTCCTATAGGAGTTAACCCTATAGGATGCAAGTGGGTCTTCAAGAAGAAGACTGACATGGATGGTAAGGTACATACCTATAAAGCAAGACTGGTTACAAAAGGCTATAAACAAATTCATGGGGTTGACTATGATGAAACCTTTTCACCAGTTGCAATGCTTAAATCTGTTCGGATTTTACTTGCCATCGCTGCATATCATGATTATGAAATATGGCAGATGGATGTCAAAACTGCTTTCCTTAATGGGAATCTTCTTGAGGATGTGTACATGACACAACCTGAAGGATTTGACATACCACAAGATGCCCAAAAGATATGCAAGTTACAGCGATCAATCTATGGATTGAAGCAAGCTTCCAGAAGCTGGAATCTTCGTTTTGATGAAACCGTAAAACAATATGGATTCATCAAAAATGAAGATGAACCTTGTGTCTACAAGAAGGTTAGTGGGAGCATGATCGTGTTTCTGGTATTATATGTAGATGACATATTACTCATTGGAAACAATGTCCCTACCTTGCAACAAGTGAAGACTTGGTTAGGGAATTGTTTTTCTATGAAAGACCTAGGTGAAGCAGCCTATATATTAGGAATTAGGATCTATAGAGATAGATCACAAAAATTGCTTGGCCTAAGTCAGAGTACATACATAGATAAAGTGTTGAGACGCTTTAATATGCATGATTCCAAGAAAGGATTCATACCTATGCAACATGGTCTGTGTTTATCAAAAACACAATCCCCTTCAACTAAGGAAGAAAGGGATCACATGAATAAGATTCCATATGCATCTGCAATAGGATCTATCATGTATGCCATGTTATGTACTCGACCAGATGTCTCGTATGCATTAAGTGCAACGAGTAGGTACCAATCTGATCCCGGTGATGCTCACTGGGTAGCTGTCAAGAATATCCTTAAGTACTTGAGAAGGACTAAGGATTCATTCTTGATATATGGAGGTCAGGAAGAGCTTGATGTAATTGGTTACACTGATGCTAGCTTCCAGACAGATAAGGATGATTTTAGATCACAATCTGGTTATGTGTTCTGTCTCAATGGTGGCGCTGTGAGCTGGAAAAGTTCAAAGCAGGAAACAGTTGCTGATTCTACAACTGAGGCCGAGTATATTGCTGCCTCAAATGCAGCAAAGGAAGCTGTTTGGATCAAGAAGTTCATTAGTGAACTTGGCATAGTCCCTAGCATTGTGGATCCCATTGGTTTATATTGTGATAACAATGGTGCTATCGCACAAGCTAAGGAGCCTAGATCTCACCAACGATCCAAACACATACTTAGGCGTTATCACCTCATTCGAGAGATAATCGATCGGGGAGATGTGAAGATATGCAGAGTACCTACACTTGACAATATCACTGACCCATTAACAAAGCCTCTTGCGCAACAGAAGCATGATGGTCATACTAGATCTATGGGTATTAAGGGTATGCCTAATTGGCTCTAGTGCTAGTGGGAGATTGTTGGTGTAAGCCCTAGAGGCCAATACTTTTTGGTACTTGTATCGGATTATTCGTTTAATAATAAAAGGCATTTCTTTATTATGTTTGTCTTTCAGAATAATAAAGTCCCTAGAATAGTTAGTCTGTTTAATGAAATGTTAAGTGTGACTTAATCATGAGATCCCATTAAACATAAAGACATTATTCTTAAAATATCCGTAGTCAAGCTTTATTGCAAAGTGGGATAACATTAAAGCATTGAGACTATTATGAAGATAGACTGATGATCACATCTCATGGATCATGGATAAAGAGTTATCAAGTCTTGACATAGGTATAAATATTAGGAGTAATATTTATACCGGATCGACCCGCTATGAGAATACTACATAGTATGTTATGCAAAGTGTCATAAGTTATTCTCATGGTGATAATGGTGTATTACCACCCTTCGACCTGAAACCACTATGGACCCTAGATGTAGAGTCGGGTGCTTTATTGCTGATCAAACATTATCCGTAACTGGATGATCATAAAGACAGTTGATGGGCACTCCACGAAGCATGCTGAGGGACATGAGTGTCCTAGATGGAATTTGCCAATCCTGCATAACAGGAGAAATGTCTAAGGGCCCAATATTGAACTGGACAAGGATGACACAGTGTATGCCTTGTGTTCAATATAGACATAGGGGCAAAAGGGTAATTGTACAAACATATATTATCACGAAAAAGGTTTTGTCAGATCACATGACATTTTCGTGACTTGGGTAGCAGTGATGTGTTGCTAGATACCGCTCACTGTTTATTATGTTAAATATATAATTTAATATAATTACCAACGTTACGAAATCCTACAGGGTCACACACATAAGGACAGTTTGATGAGAGATAGAGAAATCAAAGGAACACCGTAAGGTACGGTGCACTTAAGTGAAAATAGAAATTCGGATAATATAATAATAATTATTGTTATTTTATAATGGTTATAAAATAATAATAAAATAAATATATTTATTATAATAATAGTTATTATAATAATATATAATATTATTATGGATCATGTGAATTGGGCTTTTAGCCCGCAGCCCACAAGAGAGTCTATAAAAGGAACCCTTGTGATGAAGCTTTCACTTGATGCAATTTCGTTTTTAATTCTCTTTTCTCACTCAAATAATTCCGTTCGTAAGCAGCTAGCACTGTGACCGGAAGCTGTTCGTGTGGACTGAGTAGAGGCGTTGCACTTCATCAATGCTTGTGATCGCTGCATCAAAGATCTGAATCGCCACAAAGAGGTAACGATTCTATCACTGACCATGCTCATTCGTAAGGATCACTAAAGGAAATTTTGTTTTTCCGCTGCGTTTAGATCGCAATTTTCCTTCACTAATATCCATCGGAATAAAGTGAGCAGATTTAGTAAGCCTATCGACAATCACCCAAATAGCATTATGACCTCTTTGCGTATTCGGCAATCCCGTAGCAAAATCCATCGATATACTATCCCATTTCCATTCCGGAATATCCAACGGTTGCATCAAACCACTATGCTTCTGATGTTCCACCTTAGACTTCTGACAATTCAAACACGCATAAACAAAATGAGCTACATCTCTCTTCAATTCGGACCACCAAAAGATCTTCTTCAAATCTTGATACATCTTATTCGCTCCCGGATGAATACTTAAATTACTCCGGTGTCCCTCTTCCAATATACTCTTTTTCAACTCCTCATCATCGGGAATACAAATACGACCACGAAATCTCAAAACTCCAAAATTATCAACCTTGAAATCCTTATTCTCATTCGTCATCAAATCGACAAATTTCAAATCCAACTTTTGCTTTTCACAAACGGTTGCAAGAAAGTCATTCGTAACATGAAGCATACCAAGTCTCACACTTCTCGGCGTCATCTCGCAAACCAAACTCAAATATCTAAAATTCTCCAAAAGTTCCCATTCTCTCATCATCAATGCGGACATATGTAACAACTTACGACTCAAGGTATCGGCCACCACATTCGCCTTACCCGGATGGTAATTCAAACCAAAATCATAATCCTTCAAAAGTTTTAACCATCTCCTTTGTCTCATGTTCAATTCCTTTTGATCAAATAAATACTTCAAACTTTTGTGATCACTAAAAACATCAAATCTTGCACCATAAAGATAATGCCTCCAAATTTTTAGAGCAAAAACCACGACCGCTAATTCCAAATCATGTGTAGGATAATTCTTTTCATGCACTCTCAATTGTCTTGAAGCATAAGCCACAACTTTTCTATCTTGCATCAAAACACCACCTAACCCAAACAATGAAGCATCACAAAACACCACAAATGGTTCCATCGAATTCGGCAAAGTCAAGATCGGAGCCGTTGTTAACCTTCTCTTAAGTTCCATGAAACTCTCTTCACAACGAATGTCCCAAATGAAAGCCTTTCCTTTACAAGTCAACTGCGTTAACGGAAGTGCCAACTTTGAAAATCCTTCAATAAACCTCCGATAATAACCCGCCAAGCCTAAAAAGCTTCGAATTTCCATAACCGATCTAGGAACTTCCCATTGCATTACCGCATCAATCTTGGATGGATCGACACTAATACCACCATCGGAAATAACATGCCCAAGAAAACTTACCTTCGACAACCAAAACTCGCACTTTGACAACTTAACATACAATTGCTTCTCTTTCAAAATCTGTAACACAATCCTTAAATGCTCTTCATGCTCCTCTTGAGACTTAGAATAAATCAAAATGTCGTCGATGAACACAACCACAAAACGATCCAACTGTTCATGAAAAATACGATTCATGTATTCCATAAACACACCTGGCGCATTAGAAACTCCGAATGGCATCACAGAATACTCGTAATGACCATACAGTGTCCTAAAAGTCGTCTTTTGAATATCCTCCTCTTTCACATGAATCTGGTGATATCCTGATCTCAAATCAATATTACTAAAAACACGCGCACAAACCAATTGATCCATCAAATCATCAATCCTCGGAAGCGGATACTTGTTCTTAATTGTCACCTTATTCAACTGTCGATAATTAATACATAATCGCATACTTTCGTCCTTCTTCTTTACTAACAATACCGGTGCACCCCAAGGAGAAACACTCGGCCTAACAAACCTCTTGTCCAACAAGTCATTCAACTGCTTTTTCAATTCTACCAACTCTGAAGCTGACATACGATACGGTGCCATCGAAATCGGTCTAGTACCCGGAACTAGATCAATAGAAAACTCAACTCCTCTTTCCGGCGGTACATCCTTTATATCGTCCGGAAACACTTCTGGAAAATCACACACCACTGGAAACCTACTTATTTCCACTTCGCTTTCCACTGACCATGACGCAAATAAACCAAACAATTGAACTTCGTCCACTAAAAGTTTCTTCAACTCTTTCGTGGATAGGAAACTCTCTTCTTCACCATCATCCAAAGAAGGAAACCTTACTAACTTATGATAACAAACAATATGAACTTGATTAAATTGCAACCAGTTCATACCCAAAATCACGTACAAACCTTCCAACGGCAAACAAACTAAATCCATAACAAAATCTTTACCATACATGGTCAAAGAACAACTTACACACACCAAAGAAGTAGTTACCGACCCTGAAGCAGAAGTCTCGATAACCATCTCACCACCCCAAGAAGACATAAACAAATTCAAACGCTTAGCGCACTCAAGAGAAATAAACGAATGAGTCACTCTCGTATCAATAATAGTAACTAAAGGCGTACTATTAATAAAGCATGTACCTTTAATCAAACGGTCTGCACTAGTAGTATTCTTCCCTGCTAATGCAAACACCTTTCCGCCCGCCTGAGCTTGCTTCGGCTTAGTACACTTAGTACTAATGTGACCAACTTCCCCACAATTGAAGCACTTCACAACATTCCTCCTACACTTGGTAGTAGAATGTCCAAGACCTCCACAGTTTGAACATTTCACAATATTCTTCCCACACTCAAAAGACTTGTGGCCTATATCGCCACACTTGTAACACTTAACGGGACCAGAACTCCCTCCACCAGATCTCCTATCAAAGTTTCCCCTATGTTTTCCTTATCAACGGGTGTCACATAAGGTCCACTTCTACCTTGTTGCTTCCCTTTCCTCTCATTCACACTCTTGTAATGTGTAGAACGAGCTTTTCTATCTTCTTCAAAGATTCTACAACATTCAGTCAAATCTGAAAACCTTCTAATCCTCTGATATCCCACGGATTGCTTAATCTCAGGACGCAAACCATTCTCATATTTAATGCACTTCGAAAACTCAGTAGTAGCAGCAGCATAGTGAGGATGAAACTGAACCAATTCCACAAATTTAGCAGTATAGTCAACCACTGACATACTACCTTGCTTCAGCTCAAGGAATTCCATCTCCTTCTTTCCCTTCACACTCTCAGGGTAGTACTTCCCCAAGAATTTAGTACGAAAAAATTCCCAAGTTATTTCTTCATCATCATCCTCAAGAGTTTGACTTCTACCGACCCACCAATCATCGACTTCTTCCTTCAGCATGTGAGAACCAAGTCTCACCTTGCTCTCTTCAGCACAGTCCATGACTCTGAAGATTCTTTCAATCTCCTTCAACCAATTCTGAGCACCACCAGGATCAAATCTCCCCTTGAAGACCGGCGGTTGATTCTTCCTGAACTCATCATTCGCATTCACATTCGGCGCTCCCTGCACCGCCCTAGCCATTGTTTCCAAAGCAGCAACCATCACATTGTCATTTCTACCAGCCATATTCTGATTGTTCCCAAAGACAACAACAAGATTAAACAAAAGTTCAATCACAACAACATCAAGACAGACACAACTGACTCAAACACTGGCTCTGATACCACTTAATGTAACACCCCTTTTCTATACCCCAAATAAGCCATTAAATCACTTAGGCACATATTAAAATTTCATCAGAGTATATTTGAAAAACGGTATAAAAGAGCAATGCCACATTATACTTAAAATTGAAACATACAACACTTGCTCAATAAAGATATGCAACAAACGGGGTAACTTACATACACAAGGATTTCATCCTTACACCCGTATTCATCAATTCATTAAACAGCGGAAACAAAACATCACAATTTCAAACTTATATACTTGTCATAAATATATATGCAAGTTTGAATCACCAAAATATTCCATGTTTACATAAAACATATCACATCAAAATACATATACAAATGTATCCACAAAAGGCATCAAGCCAACCCTAGCTGCCCGGTGCTACATATCAGAGCCGACCGACCAAAAAGATGAAGACGAGCTTCACAAAAATATCATTCAACAACCTACTCTGCAATGCCTCATAGAGCATCATAAAACAACAGAAGGGTGAGAAACATTATCATAATAACATTGCGTATAATTATATATCTCAACATATAAAAATGCACGTAAAACATATTCTCACCACACATTTCATTCCTCATCACCTATACACATCGCAACGTGTACATACGCAATTCAAGCATGTTCATCATGCACCAATTCACTAATTCACATAAACTCATATTATTTATGTTTATTCCTCAATTCTATTCATTCAGCATAAACATACACCTAGCTATGCTTAATCACACATATACATTACAAATGTATAAATCACATACATATACATATCAAACATGCATATATACAATCAAGTATGTTTCATCACACATACTATCATCTCCATAATATTTCAAATAAACATATGCACATTCATGTTTATTTCTGCATATCATAATTAAAATGATAAAAATGCAACTCATAGAGACCAACACACGACTCTATGCAGATGCAAATGCGGTACCGACTCATCATTTCAGCAAGTTCACTCAGGAACCAAATGGAATCATCGCTTGTTACCTAAAGTAACTCCCCGATCGCTCACACCCCACATGTGCACACGATCTTGTTGTAGTCATCGCTCACACTCCACATGAGCACACAATGCTACAACGGATTCACAAAGAATCCCACAGCACAAGAATGCATACATTATGCTTACATGCAAAATGACACACAACATTCTTGAAAATGCATACATATTTACAATATAGTTATGCATTCATCTCATACAATTAGCATACATTCACATTTAATTCAAGCAATGTATCTACTTGCCAAACGGCCACAACACAACAATCAAACCCACAATTCCATAATTAACATAATTACGTTTTATCGGAAAAGTCGGGTAAAATTCAACTAAAAATTACATATTTTAGCATCAATAGATTCTACATGTGTTTAGCTTCGAATCGATATAAGGATCACTAAAAACGGATACCCGAAACTCAAGTTACGAAACAAAACGTAAAAACCCAAAATCCTCCCAGGCTCGCTGAACGACGAGCAGCTCGCTAAGCGAAAATCACCCTGGAACTTTCGCTGAGCGAGGGGTAGCTCGCTGAGCGACCACTGCGATTTCCAGAAAAATACCAGCTGCGAACAGTCAACCTTAACCACCCCAAAACTCCTCTAAATTCATACAAACATGATCAACCACATATATCTAACATCATACTTCGATTATAACGATTTCTAACCGATTAAGCTACCAATTTCTCACATTTTCTCTCAAACCCTAACTATTCATCTTCTCCAAACTTCCATCAAAACCAAAACTCAACCAATCAAACATATACATAAGCATACACAATATTAAGATAACAATACTTATCACCCTTACCCGATTATTTCGATTCCTCGGAGAAATCTTGAAGCTTTTCCAACTTTCCATCTTTTCTCTTCTTTTTCTCTTCTCTCCTTTTTCTTTCTTCTCTTTTTCTTTCTATCTTTTCTTTTCTTTCTCTTTCTCACAACTTATACTCTTTTCTCTCTAATTCTATTCTTACTCTATTATTTCTATTTCTTTCCAACCAAATATCATTTTCTCACAAAATACCAATTCTACTAATTCTAACTTATCATTAATTAACAAATACCTAAAATACCCTCTTATCCAATTTTACCCGAAAATTCATAAAACGGTAAAATCCCACAACATAATATACCATCACATTAATTCATCAACATCAAATATCACCACGATAATTTCACAAATAAAACAATTATCATATAAATAAAATAAAAGACTCCATAAAATTTGGGAAAATCGAATTGAGGCGTTACACATGACACGGCCCGTGTCGTATGGCCTGACAGTCCCTCTCACAAACAACATTTTCATCAAAGACAGAAGGCTGACATGGCCACCCGTGTCCTGTGACACGACCCATGTCAGGCCCCCTGAAGCCAACCTTCCAAAATCCCATCCAAATACCTTTCCCGTAGCCTGACACGGCTACCCGTGTCTTGTGACACGGCCTGTGTCAGGAGTCCTGCACCCCAAAAATCACTTTTTCCCGAAAATCACTTTTTCTTCCCAGTTTTATACCAGTCTGAATTCAGTTCATTATTCCTCATTCTTAGTACCAAAAAAAGTTCAAATATTGTTCTTATTATCAATTTATGCCTCTAACACTATACAATCTCATAGCCTAACATTTACTAATCAAATTAGGGAATTCTAGGTCTCCCTTCATCTTCTCCATTTACTTTATCATCCACATCCTTCATAATCAAATTCTCATTATACACACACATCATGCAATTCAACATCAAACTCCAAGCACATACAATTACAATTACAATATGCATACTCATATCACAATTTTACCAAGATCAATCAAATTCATACAATCCCTAAGAGAGTAAGGAACTCTCATTTAACCTTTTCATGTTAGGTCACCAATATAAAATCCCTTTCTCCCCCTTACCTTGAATTCGAATGATTCCTTGTGAACTCTTGATCTTGAAACTCTACGATTCTTGATCTCCTGTCTCCTTTCCTCTTTCTCCAGAGCCAACTACTTCTTCGTCAGAAAACACGATATGAGGAAAAAAATCGTTCATACCTTTTCATAACACAATATAATTACCACCTTGCCCATTAGACCTCCAATTTATTATTTTATTTATTTAATAACAATATTCTAATAATACTACTTTATTATCATATTATTATTTAAATAAAATAATTTCTTTACTTATCATTTCAATTATACCACCACATTCACAATAATTATTTTATTAAATAATTTATGAAATCGGTGTGTTACAGTATTCATTTCGACATTACATATATTCACGACCATCACATAAACTCGCATAATCCCACTAAATCAATTAAATAATCAATTAATAATTAATTATGATTTTTGGGGTGTTACAAGACATACGTGACAAAGAAGATAAGAAGAATGCGCAATACTATTAAGAGATGTTTGAGATTGTTGAAACTGAAAACCTAGTGTGGGTAAGAGAAAGTATTTCATAATTATAAGGTTAAGGTATAATAGGTTTGAGTCTTGGTTTGGATGTGGGATAAGTGAAGTTTGAGTTGTAATATAATCTAGTTTTGTTAAAAGATGACCCGAACAAATCCAAATCAAATACGGTTTTTGTGGTTTCAATTTGATTGGTTTGGTTTGCGATTTTCTATTGGGTTAGTTCGGTTTTGAAAATCCCTAGTACCCATCCCCACACATACGATTTGAAAAAATTCTCATATCAGAATCCATACCTTTTTGGGTGCCAAAATATGTAATGATATAACAATGATATATGTTTTATAATTGATAAATATATATTTTTATATAATAATATAAATTAAAATATATAAATATAAACAAAAATATATAAATATATATTATGTCGATATGAATATCAAATGAGTAAAGATTATAGAGAAATAAAATGAGAAATATGGATTTTTAAAATTTTTAAGCCCTATTTATTCGTACACGTATATACAAAAACTTAACTCTTTTTAGTTTTCTTGGCATTGCAGAAATCTCAATTCTTTACTACTACTACTATGGCTAACATTGTTGTTGGAGTACCTTCTCTTTCTCTTCCTTCATTACACTTCACAAATTCAAATACTTTTACTCTCAACTCCAAAATTAAGACCCAAAACCATAAGCTTTATCTCATCTTCTCACAAACCAACCACACAACAACCCTATTTCCATCTTCCTCCTCCTCCTCCTCATCACTCAGAAACAGAAGTAGTTGTTCTGTGTTGGCTTGTCTTCCTGCTTCTGAGTCCTCATCTTCCAATACTACACCCTCTTCTACTTCAACTAGGCTATATGTCAGTGGTAACTACTAACTGCTTTTACCCCCAATTGGGTTGTAGTTTGATAAAGATTGAAACTTTTGTTTTTTCCGTTTATGGGTCTTGCCCCAATTTGGTTGTAATTTTGATCTACATCTACAATTTTACTTCTTGTAACAATTGGAAAATTTTCTTGAGGGCATTCTTATTATTTGTGTTTGGGTTGGTGATATAGGGTGAGAAGTTTTGAACTTAATTCAGCTGTAGTTGATTTGGATATGTGTTTTGTTTGAGTTTTGGTTTCAACTGTTATCATTTTAGTTGTCTTTTACCTAGCATGAATGTTTGTTTATCAAGTAAGCATCTTAACTGTATTGAGTTTCATTGCTCATGTATCTTCTGTGATTACTCGTGATTCAATATCTATTTGCTTTCTTTTTTGAATCAGAACTTGTTTTTGGATTTCTGTGATATGTTGTTTCATGTTTCTTTAAGGGCTATCATTTCATACAACGGAAGAGAGCTTGCGAAATGCATTTAAGAATTTCGGTCAACTTGTGGAAGGTAACAGAAAATTTCAATGTGTACCTCTTTGTATTGCAATTTGATTACAATTTAAATTTGAAGTTTACCATGCATTGTTCATTTGCCAATTTTAATCGATTTGTTAGTGATGGTTTTCGTTTCTAATGAAGTATTCGCTTACCTATTCACAGTCAATCTTGTGATGGATAAAGTTGCGAATAGACCAAAAGGGTTTGCTTTCCTCCGTTATGAAACCGAAGAGGGATCTAAAAAAGCTATAGAAGGAATGCATGGAAAGGTATGATTTTGATGTTTCTTCTGTTAGAGTTGTGCATCGTTTCATTGTATTTAATCTAGAAACTGATTTCAGTTGTGAAAATTAGTAACTCTCAGTGAAGCTTGGGAAAATCAAATGCTTAAATCATTTGTTTACTTTGATAATGTCTTGAAATTTTACTCACCTTCTGACATAAGGTTTAGAATGCTCTACTATTATCTTGATGTTCTACCGCAGCAAATTTGAATCTGTCTTTCAATTTTCTTCTTCATAATTGCTACATTTAATTAGCATGGATATGGTTTAAAGCCATGGTTATCGGAAAATTGCGAATAATACAATCATCTCAATTTGATACAAAACTTAATCCAGTCAATATGATTCGACTTAAACTTAGTGTAATCAACCAAATTTTCTGTGTCAACTTTGTATAGATAGCCACCTTTGTGATTTGATTTATGACTTGATACTTAAGTTATTTTTAGTTTTGTATATGACATACACTGTATAGCAATGTATCTTGTGATTTGAAAACATAAGTGTTCTGATTCATGATTTGAATTTCAATTTGATAACTAGTCTAGTACTATGTTTTAATCTATGTTTGACAAGATTGGAAACACTTTTACAGTTCCTGGATGGTAGAGTCATATTTGTGGAAATTGCCAAACCAAGATCAAAGCTACGACAAAGTTTCAAATAGAACACTATGTAATCATAGTAAAATTCCATGTTATATTATGTAATAAATTTTGTTGTAATATCTTATGTTGTCACATTAATGTGCAGAAGTAATTGATTATGATGAATTTTAGAGATATTTTTACTAAACAGTGCTTATAGCATTCAAGAAATTTTGTCCCTCATTATGATAATAAGATGTTTATGTGTGTCAAACACTACCTGCACTGCACTCTCAAAATGTGAGTTAGAGTTTCTACAATCTGTTGAACTTTACTGCTATAAACATTTCTACTATAAAAGATCTCTGATTTTCGGTGCTTATTGAATACCCAGAAAATAACAAGAAATTTACTGGTATATCTGTACCTATTTACTGTGAAATGAAAAAGCAGAAGAATTATTAGACATCAACGGAACAATATTCATATTACAAAACATTGCAAAAAGAATTGAAAATCTGAGATGCTTAACAATTAGAAACAATTAGATCACAGCTACCAAAAATCAGTTCCTTATCTAAGCAACTTTTTTCTTTGACAACCATAATGAACATTGCAAAAAAAATGGAACAGAAAGCTATGAACACACACGAGCTCTTTGCCCTTCTCTTTCTTCCAACCCAACAATTAAAGAATTTTCGTCTCTTTCAGATAAACATCTTTTATATGGAACAAACCCTCTTCCAGTTTTCTTGAGGAACACTCCTTCATGACAATGTTTTTTACTCTGAGTATCGTCGGTATCTGATGAACTGTTCTTGCTTTGATTTTCCATATCACAAACTGATCCGGTATTAGAACCAGTGCAAGAACTTTCCTCCTCTTGAGTTCTCACCTTCAAACTAGGCCGGAGAGGCACAGGACTTAAAATCTGATGATTGCAAGGCTTGAGGCTTAAAGCTGGAAGGCCTTGGTACAAACTCCAACATGGTAAAGATGATACGCATTCACCGACGCCGCACGGATTCTCCTTCGGTTGTTCCATACTGTCACAATTACCACTACACATGCCTAGTGACAGTTGTGTAACAAGTTTCTCTGATTCCTCTTCTAAGCCAGCTTTCTCATTCTCAACAGTTTCATCAGATTTTATGTCTATTGTTTTCTGAGTATCAACCATAGAGACTGTTCTGCCAAACAGCTTAATACTAGTGATGTGTGGCATATCCGCCGCAGCATCTTCCTTGAAACATTGAGTTTCTTCGGCAGAAATAATCTCGGGCTTCTGTGGTAACATGGGAGAATTTCAAATTTCAAAATCAGTAAAGTACCGTTTGGCTAAATCATAGAATATCATTCAATTTATCATATTATCATACCGTGCATATAAGTGGTTTTGAATCGGTGGATAAAGGAACTGAAGCTGGAGTTCCTTTCTCTTCTGCCTCAGAGGATTTCGATGTCTGGCAATCATTTTCTTTTTCAAGAGGCGACAGGCTGACCGGGTGAATCTCGGTGGTACAAGAGTTTGGAGAAAGGCATCTGTTATTCTGCTCAGAAAATGCTGCTGATCCGAATGCTTCTGAACCAAATGCAGACAGTACCGAGATTGGAGATTGGGTGTTGTTTTCTGCAACCGACAGGTTAACGGATGGAGATGTTTCTGAATCATTTAGGACGGACTGTCCTTTGAAAGTGTCGACTGATTTGCGAGGGTATGGATGAAGAGGCTTCCTCTTTGGCCGAGGAGGAGGTATGTCAATCGGCTGAATAGGACTTTCAGCGCTGCCGTCAGGTTCCCGCACAACCTGAAAAACACATCTTCGTGTTAATTATGTTATTAATTAAAGTATCAATGATTAAAGTCTAAATCTATGTTTATAATCTTCATTTTACGAGTGAGAATTATCTACTTAAATAAAGTATATCAACCTTAGAGAAAAACTTTTGAGCATGGCTTCGAATCTGAACTGCAGTTTTCGAACCTATATGTTCTGCATGAAGATTAAAAGGACTTTATATCTAACTCGAATACATGGAATATCATTTATTGTAAATTAGCTCAACATATGTTTACATAGATTTTACCTTCAATTTGACGCCAGCCACGCCCATATAATTTCAAAGCCTCAACGAACTTTTGATGCTCTTCTTCAGTCCACTTCTCCCTTTGTTTTGTGATGGTATACGGTTTTCTCGCCTGTTGTAAATGGAAATACATTTCAGGCCAAAAGGGTATAGTTCTAAAATTGGTAAACAATCAATGTTGTCGAGCGCGGATAACGGAAAATAACGGTCTGTTCAAATTTTGCTACGCAAGTGTTACAGATTGTGGAAGGTAAGTATAACAACCTTGGGAGTCTGGTCGTTTCCAACAGAAGGTATATCCTGCGACTTCGCAACATTTTCAGACACAGCTCCACCTTTGGAATGACACTTACTAACTGTGCCGATTATAGTTGACTTTGTGCCTTCAACTTGATTCTACATTCAAAGGTAGCTAATGATTTGAAAAACTGTTTAACAATGGAAAGAAAAACTTGAAGACAAAAGATAAAGACAAGGGATTGGGACTAATTTCATGATGAAAGAAATTGATGCTCACTAGAATATGTTTGGTTTAAAGAAATTGATGAATTCATATTGAAAGTCGAATCGAAACCCTCTTTTACTATGAAAAGAGGAAAAAAGACTCCCGAAGAGTGGAGGATTGAATGTAAGATGGATGAAACCTGCTTCATACCAAGCAGCAGCATGTTAAATAGACCTAAGTTTAGTCGTCGTCGCGTTCAAATCTCGCATACTAACTCATGCAAATACACTCGCAAAAACCAAATATTCATGTCGGATAATTTTATGCATGAAAACGACCTTCTGAGGCGTTTCCAATGACCAATGCATAACATACTCTTCTCGAATCAATTTTATAACATACTCTTCTGCAATCAATTTTAAATAGAATGTATTTGATTTTGCGGTGAAAAATTGATTCCGACTAAAATTGAGTTCAAGATAGTGATTTATATTTGGATAAATTCTTGCAAAAGTGAGTTAACAGTAAATTGCAATGTAAAAAATCAGTTTAGACTCAAGCTAAAAGTCCTAGAAACAATTCTGAAATGCAAAATCAATTCTACATAACCAGAATCAATTCTAAGTTTTTCAACCCATAAACCAAACATAGAGATAATCAATTCACTCAGAATCAATTTTTTCACCGCATAAGCAAACATATTCCTATCCACACTATAATCTCACTCATAAACTCTAGGGAACAAACAAGGAATCAAATGAAAATACTTGTTTTCTATAAATCAACCTTATTAAGCTAAGAACTTCACATAACCAGAATGATTCAACAGACAATTTCAACCTCTTACCAATGTTTTAAAAACCAAACCAGAAAAATCAACCAGTTGAACCGTTCGATGTTTGGTTCGGTTTTTAAAACATTGTTTCTTATAACTTTAGATGCTGATCAAGTTATGAAAATGAAAAACTCTTCATACACAACAACACAAAAACAAAAAACAAGAATCAACCTTGTATTTTCAGACAATGCAAAATTAAGATATATAAAAATAAAATAAAAACATCAAAGGGTATTCAAAACAAGCTCAAGTTTGAACTTTTACTTGTCAAAATTAAAATACCTTAATCTCCATTGTAGCAAAATCAGAGCCAATCCAGAACACCCTAATCTTCACAGATAAGACCTAATAATAACAGCTTCCACCAATCAATTCACACCTAAATAAAGTGAATCTATTTGTCAAAAAATACAAAATAAGATCACATAATAAAATCCAAAATCTCTTGATTCTTCTACATACCAGTAACAAACAGCTCATAGAAAATTCTAAAAATAGAAACTGACAAAAAAAATACAAAACTACCCTTTTACGAATCAGATCAATCAGATTCTGAATCTTGAGAACTTCTTCAAAACAAAAAGAAATTCTTTTTGGAAAATTTTTATTTTTGAGAAAATGGATATATACCTTGTGATTTAGCTGAAGCAACCGATTATGTGAGAATCAATTTTCTTCAACTAAAAACGTAAACTTTCTCGGAAAAAATTGATTTTCCGAGAAAATTAAAGTGACCCAGATGAAGAATTTAGAGAGAATGAGACAATGGAAGAAGGTTTGAGCAGAGAAGGGGGAGAAAGAGAAGAACAGAACAGAGATTATAAATTAAAAAATGAAAAAACAAATAAAATAAATAAATAAAAGCCGAAAAAACGACAGCGTGACACGTCAGAGTAAGAAAAAACTTTGTAAGAAAAATAAAAAATGAAACAAAATTTCCATGGAGAGTTCGAGAAAACTTATGAGTTTGTGGCTGAGAATGGTCTAAGACAAAGGACACGTGGCGCGTTGTTGTGATGTGTTCTTTTTAATTGGCAAAAAATAAAAATAAAAATAGTAAATAAAATTTGTGGGTGGTTCAGATTTTTTATTTGTGGAAGAGATTAGTGCAGAGAAGATAATTGAGAAGATATTTTTTTGTTGTTTTTTAGTGTCCCTTTTTTGACTTATTATTTGTTTTGTTATCTCACTCGCTGTTATGGCACGTGAATCTCAG
The DNA here is from genome assembly GCA_963966055.1 of Lathyrus aphaca. Classification (NCBI taxonomy): domain Eukaryota; kingdom Viridiplantae; phylum Streptophyta; class Magnoliopsida; order Fabales; family Fabaceae; genus Lathyrus; species Lathyrus aphaca. The sequence goes on from OZ014519.1 coordinate 209,768,212, forward strand.
TCGCTATTCTTCTTAGGGTTAGATACAAATACTAGTAGAAGATAATGATAAAAAAAATAATTAATTAAATCAAAATATAAACAAGAAAAATATGACTTTTTAATAAAAAAAATATTTTTAATTTTTTAAATTTATTGAAAATTATTGTTGAATAAATCTAAATATAAACGGTGTTTTATTAAATTAAAAATAGCTAGAGGTAGTATCGTCTATGTGGTCCCTATCGTACTCTCTCATACGCTTTATGGCCACGTCAGTTTCCACTTCTTAGTTTACTGTGAAAGCCATCCTAACCACTTAATGGTTCTTATCTTCATTTTGATCCTCTTATTATTTTTCATATTACTATAGTTATATTTAATTAATATCATAGATCATAGATATATCTATAATCTTTTAGATATTCTCCTTCCAACTCCTATTTACAACTTGCATAATTTATAAGCATATATATACAAATTTCGCATTCTCATGTGTGATCACTTTTTTTCATCAAGTTTTTTTGTGGCATTACAACCTTTAAAGTAGGTGTTGGATTTTTTGTGATTACAAATATGTAATTTCTTGTTTTATTTTATATAAAATATAAAATTTTGTTGATATTAAATTATCAGGTACTTAGATCCAAAATAATAATAATCCAGTACTAGTATGAAGTCACACAGTGGACTTTATCATAACAAAAATTAAGCTTGAGTATTTTCAAAAATATATTTTTATACAATGATTTTTTAAAAACTTAATTATAATGAATTTACACATAATTTTTTTTAATCATTATATTTTTTAAAATTAATTTTTAATCAATTATATTTGTAAGACTTAATTATAATAGATATTTTAAAAATTATTGGTACTAGTATGCTTATTTTTTGGTTAAGGTTAGTAAGGGTAAAACTTAATTATAACATATATTCTTAAAAATACTAGTATTGAAATTAATACTATTTTGACCAAAAATTATATATTTTAATCAACGATTTTTTTATAACTTAACTATAATAAATTTACACTTAAAATGTTAGTTAAGGGGTAAAAGTTTAAATAAATTTTCCAGTGGTTTTAATTGGCAAATAATTTAAATTTTAAATTTATTTTAAAACAAAATAATATTAAAATATGAGATGACATTAAATATTGTTATTGTTTTATTAGATAAGATATTTGTTGGAATTAAACACAAGACTTTGAGTAATTCCGAATCAATTTTGATGGACAAGATTTAATCACGTCGTTCAAATTATCTCTCGTTCTTCACTTTTCACTCGAGTCAATCAATCAAAATTGGTTGCAAGATTGTATCGCAGTGCATTGGTGATGAAAAACAAAATGAAAGAAGAATATTGAGTTTAGATGAAAGGAAATTAGGGATTCAATACAAAATAGGGGAAAAGATGAAGAATTTATGTAGAGTAACTATCTACTCTAAAAACTACAATTTTATTCAAGTGAGTCACATTACAATAATAGAGTTACTCCCTATTTATATATTTAGCTTGCTTACTCCCTAAACAAATCCCAAAAAATAAAAGTCTAAAATACTTAATTATGCTAACACTACAAAATTAGGTTAAAGATAAAATCCATGTCGATGTTAGCTCCTCAACACTTCGACAATTAGGTGTTTCGGCAGACACACTAGTCTATTCGACAACTTACTTGTCCTTGTCAAGCAACCTGTTTCGATACAAATAATTACAATTCAACACACCACTTAATTCATTGTGTTTAAGTTATCTACATTCATCATAAACCTTTGTTTCTTGAATATTTCGACCTGCACTCATGATGTCTACAATCTGATTTTCAGTTATGCAGTGTTACAAGTTTAGCTTCGCTTCTGTCGCCTGCTCTCGAAGATAATGAAATCTCATTTTGATGTGCTTGCTTCGTCCATGTGTTATCAGATTCTTCGCCAGATTGATAGCAAACACGCTATCATCTTCATGGTAATTTCTCTATGATTCTTCCATGTAATCTCTTCGACCAAATTTACCATCCACGTTGCTTGACATGTACAAAGAGAAACATTTATGTACTCTGCTTAACATTACAACATTGTCACTATTGGTTCCTTTCTTGAACTCCAAGTAACTAGTGCACCACCTAACATAAACACATAGATAGTTGTGGATTTTCTATCCTTAGCATCACTACACCAACTTGAGTCGGTGTATCTCACTAACTTACATTCTTTTCCTTCGTCAACTGCGGGAAACAAAATTCCATAGTTGAGAGTCCTTTCAAATACCTTAGTATCCTCTTCGTCACTGCTAGGTGTGATAGTTTTGGCATCTGCATGAATATACTCACCATACCTACATTATATGTTAGATCATGCTTTATGTGACAAAGGTATCGAAGTGATCCAATGAGTCTTTTGTATTGTGTTGGATCGACATAATTTTCATCTATGTATTTCAACAGTTGCATTCTGAGCTCAATTGGAGTCGAAGTTGGGTTGCAATCTTGCATCTCAAATCTACATACCTTTTTTGGTGCATCATCAAACCTCTACCACTTTTATAGAATTCGATGCCAATGAAATATGAGAGATTTCCCAAGTCTGACATTTCAAACTCCTCACTTAGGTCATGTTTGAAATCTTCTATCTCCTTCCTGCAACTTCTTGTTATCAATAGTATTAGTTTTGTGATTGGTAGAATTTTTGGTAAAACAAGATATTACCTCAAGATGTTATGACTTATGTATTGACATGTGTTTCAAGCATTCTGCAGGTCCCGAGCTCAGATACCAACAGACCGAGAAAGTCTTCTTAGCCTTGATAAACGCCGCGAGGAGACTACGACACTACTTCCTTGCCCATACGATTAAAGTAAGAACCGACCAACCGATAAAGCAACTCCTCGACCAACCAGACATGGTCGGTCGAATGCTGAAATGGTCGCTGGAACTCTCGGAATTCGGCATCCAATACGAAAGAAGGAAAGCTCTGAAAACTCGGGTCTTGGCCGACTTCGTCGCAAAAATGACATATAACCTGATCCCAACTAACGATACCCATAAGTGGACGATCTTCGTCGACGGTGCCTCCATCTCGGCGGGAAGCGGCGCAGGAATCATCCTTGAAAACGAGGATGGTATTCTGATCGAGGTCTCATTGGCGTTAGCCTTCCCGACCTCCAATAACCAAGCCGAGTATGAAGCTTTCCTTGCAGGTCTAAGATTAGCCGAGGACTTAGGGGCGAAGGAAGTAAAAATATCAACAAAATCTTAACTCGTGGCTTCACAAGTACGAGGAGAATATCAAGCTAAGAACGACAACCTCATCGAATACTTAGCCTTAGTGAGAAAAAAACTCGAAAAATTCGATACATAGGAGGTCCAACACGTCCCCCGCGAGCACAACACGCGAGATAACATCCTATCCAAACTCGCGAGCACGAGGAAGAAGGGCGGAAACAAGTCAGTGATCCAAGAAATCCTTCCCCATCCAAGTACCGAACGGCCACCTCCCCCGCTCGAAGTAAACGCAATTGGCGATGCTCACTATTGGATGACGCCCATCTACAACTACCTCACGAAGGACGAACTCCCTACAGATCCCAAAGAGGAGGCCACGACCAAGAGAAGGGCATGCTCATATGTTCTCCTCGAGGGAAAACTCTACCGAAGTGGATTCTCCATTCCATTACTCAAATGCGTCGAGGAGGAAAAGGTCCCCGACATACTGGGAGAAATACACAGGGGGATCAACGCCCAGCATCTCGGTGGAAGGTCGTTAACATGCAAGGCCCTGCGAGCAGGCTATTTCTGGCCGACAATGCAACATGACTCTAAAGAACACATAAAAAATGTGACAAGTGCCAAAAGCATGCCGACATGCATCTCACCCCCCCAACGAACTAAAGACGCTCTCCTCTCCATGGCCCTTCACCTGGTGGGGATGGACATCCTCGTCCCTTTTGTGACCGGCTCCTACCAAAACAAATACCTCATCATGGGGGTGGACTACTTTACTAAGTGGATCGAAGCAGAAGCCCTGGCCAAAATAACGGCACAGAATGTAACACCCACTTTTCCCATTTTCAAAAGTAACATAAATCTTTATTAAAATCAGAGTTCAAATAACAAAGTGAGTGATTACACTTCAAAAACTTTCAATAATTCGATTCATTTTATCATAAGCAGCGAAAATATGTTTTCAATAACAATTGTGCCCAACGGCAAAATAATCCAACAACATAAAACGAGTCCTCTAGTTTATTAAACCAATACATAACTTAACAAAGTTGAAAAACAAAGTAAAATAGCATAATCCAAAAATCCCCATTCACGTGTTACGTATCAGAGCGCCCTAGGACTCGAACAAGCAACACCAGAGCACTTCTCAGGTACCTGGGTTATCTATACTTCCGAAGAAGCACAGACACAACAACACAAACAAAGGGGTGAGAAACAATTTCATATCATAATGGTGCAAACAACATATTTGAAGGAGTAATTACATACAAACCATAACTGTAAACACCCCAAATTTGCCCTCACCCATTCACACCATGGCTTGTGATCATCCTCATATGCATAAACACAATCATGTCATCTCACATCTCATTTTTTATCCACTACATAGTTTTCAAGTCATCTGCACCTAGGGTTTGTGATCTGAGCAATCCCAAAGCTTCTTGAGGCACTCCAAAGGCTACCAATCAACTCAAATAGGTCCATGTGTGTTCTTACATCATATTTCATCTCCTCAAAGTCAAAATTGCAGAGGAATCACAAGAACTAGGGTTTGAGTGGATGCAGAGCCAGGATGAACTGCACAGTTGACTGAAAATTAGGGTTTTGGTTTCAGAGGCCATAACTCCAAATTTTTTGGTCATTCTTGTTTCCATTGATCTCTATATGGTATAGGGAGTATGCATATCAATTTTCATGAAGAAATTCCATGGGGAAGTCATCTGATCAAGGGTTGACTTTTCAGACAAGTCAGTGTAAAATCAGGGCATCTGAGGCCCCCAATGACCCAACCAATGGGTGATCTTCATCATTTTGAGTGTATATGATCTTTATTTGATCATTGAAGAAGATTGAAGTTCATAGAAATCAAGAATTTAGGGTTTTTGCAAATGTTGACTTTTTGGGCATAGTTGACTTTTCAAGAATGCACCATTTTAGGTCATTTTTCAAGCCATGATTCTTGATCCAAAAATGCTTCAAATGGAAAAACTTTGGTCATGAAAGTTGTAGATCTCATCTTTCCCTTTTCAAAAAGTACAAGAACATGATCAAACTCTTCTTGGATCAAAAGTTATGGCAATGCAAAGTTGGCAAAAATCATTAATTTCTAAGGCATGCTTCAAATGGAAATTTTGCAAAGTCTTGAACCAATGCACATTGCAGCCTCTAATTCATTTCAAACCATTACACAAACATTCTCTAAGTGCTAAAAATCAGAATTGGATCAAGTTTGCCCATGGTTTGGTTTGTGTAACAAGGCATTTTTCATGAAAATCCATAAAGTAACCAAGTTGCAAAACTCATGATCATGCTTCACCAACTTGCTGCATTGGTCTTTGAATCAAGCCAGCCTCACACACTCACCATGCTGCGCCAGCCCTAGCCCTTGTACTTGCCTAGTATCAAGCCCATGCTTCTCTTACAAGATTTTTGACTTTTGGCAAAAGCAAACTTACCAATCACAAAAGCACAAGTCACATCATCCAGCCAATCAGATTTGTTTATGTTATCAATTTGCAAGCTAGCCATAACAAGAAGCAAGGCTGAAACCATTCCATTCACCACATACACAAAACACTCCCCTTTTGCAAGTTCTTTCGAATTCCTCTCCACAGCCTGAAAACACTCAAACTTTCTTCATCATCCAACTCAACACACTTCATAGACAAGAAACCACCAAAGCTCAAGCCTGAAACAAGCCTGAACACTCCATAACCATTTCACACCCCAAGCTGCAAGTTCCTTCGAAACTCTTACCACAGCTTGCAAACACACAAACAAACACCACAAACCTTCTCCATTCATCATCAGGACCTCAAACCTTCATTCACCATGACCTGAAAGTGCCAGAATCTCCATTGCCATTTTTGACTGAACTGAAGCAGGAGCTTTCGAATCTCACTATCCAGCCAACTTAAACTCCATTTGAGCATTCAAACATCTTCTGGGGACCAAGTGGAGCAGCTTGCACAAAGAGAGGTGGCCAGAAAGTTCCTAAACTGAAAGCTTCGAATCTCAGGTAGCCTGAAATTTATTTTTCCAGAAATGATTTTTCTTGTTACAAACTTGTTCTTCATGTCTTGCTGATCATTCTGGTACCATTGGTTTTGAGAATGGTTGTGATTTGAGCATTTAATTTGTTTCTGAAGCTTGCGTGACCTAGAACTTATCCTCTTCGATTCAGCTTATTTGGGAAACATAAATGTGTTTTGAGAGAGGGGTTTGGTTCGTGAGGATGTGAGGATCATTCCCATGGCTTTAGATTTCATTTTAGTAACCTAGGGAAGGATTTGGAAGTTTTCAGGGGAGAGGGTCACCGGAGAAGACGACCGGAGCTCGTCTCCGGTGACCTGAAAGTGATTAGTCATTAATTTAGGGTTAGGGCAAAGTTTGAATTTGGGCCCTTGGATCTGGCTTCCCGCGCGCATATGAGTGGTTCAGATCATGTCATTAAGTTTTAATTTTGGATTATTATTTAATTAATCAGGTTTAAGTTAGTTTGAATTATGACCATCAGATCACGCGCCAAGTCAATGCATTCTTTCCCAGATTCAATCCTGGCCATCCCTTGCGTTTACTTTTCATTTTCTTTAATTTTAATTCATTTTTCTTTCAATTAACTTGCATAATTATTTTAAAATAGCAAAAAATTCATAAAAATTATGAAACTTTTGCCTTAAAGTTTTAATAATTTTTATGACCCAAAAATATTTTTATTTTCATTTTTATCATTAAAAAAGTATTTTTAAATATTTAAAAGATTATTTTTAATTGATTAATGGGAATTAATTAATAAAAAATACTTTTAGGTATTTAAAAATCACCAAAAATATTCATGAAATGTTTTAAGACATTTAGAAACATTGTCCAACCTTCAAACTAAATTTCTTTTTTGATCTTGATGCATTTTGAGAATTTTTCATTGAATTAAATCATATTTTGTGCATTATTTTGATCATGGATTCAAAAATTCATTTCTGCCTATTGGTGAAGGTTGAGACATTGATTCTTCTCGCATTGTCTTCTATTTGGCATGTAGTTTCTAGGGTAAAAAGGCCATGAATTGTTCTTGCATTTTCAAATTGTTTGGCATTTGTTTTGTTAAGAACCCTAAAAAACCCTAATAACTTAGAAAATTCATATCTTGAGTTTGGTTGAGAGTTGAGAGCTCCCCTTTGGGCAGTGGTTCATCATAGGCCTAGGGTTTCTTTGGGTGCCATTTTCCATTTTTTATCATGAGGTTTGCTTCTGTTTTGGGTTTTTGTTTGATGTTTGATCCATAAACCCTAATTTGGGCTTTCTCTTGCATCCTCCTTGCATTTCCTTGCATAACATGACTTGTCTTTGCATTTTGTGCATTCTTGTGATTCACTTGACATCTTAAGACATATAGGAAGCATGTTTGATCATTGCATCTCATATTTGCCATGTCATTTGTCTTGTATGCTTCACAACTTTTCATGTTTGTTCATGCTCCTTAACTTGCATCATATGCATTCATAATCTTGTATGAACATCCCCATTGCCTTGTCTCATGTTTGCAGCACCTCATAACATCATAATCATCATCAACATGCTTCTGGTTTTGCTTAGCATCATATCATTTCATCTCATCTTGCATTGCATTGCATTTCTTTCTAACATTTCAGGTGGTAAGTAAACTTGGGAAGTGAATTTGCCTTCACTTCTCATAACTTTTCTTTTCATCTCTCTTGCATCCATTGCTGCATTTCTACTTGTGTTTGAGATTGAGCTTGCTCATTCTTCTTCCTCCCCCTTTCTTTCTTCAAGTGACTTGACTTCTTGAATGAAGCAAGTCACTTTGCTTCTCTTGATCTTATTCATCTGCTTCCTGGTGGTTCTTCTGAAGATTGTTCTTGAAAACCTCACAAACCTTAGGATCATCCAAGCATGACAATGAATTAGGGTTTTGATTAGTATCCCCTCTTAGTTTTACCTTTGTGTCCCTCTTTGAGTCCTCTCTTCTCACCTCATAATCAGGGACTAAACCCTAAAGGCTTTAAGACTTTGTGCTTAGGGTTATGCCTGCATCCTTCTCTTAGGATGGAGTGTATAACTTTAATCCTAAGTCTTGAACCCTTTATGTGTTTAAATCTCTTAATCAATCCATCTAATAATTATCAAGACATCACACTTGTAACTTGGGCCTTGCATTAGGGTTCTAATTCTTCCTTAAGTGGTTAAGAAGGACTAACCCTAGTGTTAATGGACAAGTCCCCCTCAAGTTGTCTTACAAACATAAAAAACACTTCATCATCATATCACTAAATAAAATCCACTTAATCAAAGGCTTGTTTTGTCATGAGTTTAATCCCTAATCATGGATTAAGTTGAGGAGCTTTTCTCAGCTTAAACATTCTCATCTATTATCCTTCTATTAGGATGGTGTAATGGGTCTGTTTAATCCTTGATTATGGCTTAACCTCATTACTCAACACTAAACAAAAACACAAAAGCATCTAAATAATCACAAGTAGGTTAATGATCTTAATCCTACACCAAAGGTGATTAAGTGTGAGAATCTGACTTCGCACTTAAGGTACTCTCATTACCCCTAATCAGAGGGAAGATGTGATGAGTTTACTAAATCCATTGGTTTAGACTTAAGCTCATTATCTTATGACAAACTCCAAAAAGAAATAAAAGACTGAAAATACAAAAACAAACAATAATCGTCTCCTCCGGGATTCTTTTCTCATCACACTCACTCACAACCGAGAACTTGCTTCTTCCGTCTAGTGCAAGACAGTAAGCACCTGAGCCAGACAGGTCATACACTTGAGCATAGGCAAGCAAGCAGTTCATCAGCCAATTCATTTTTCAGTCTCTTTGGGTCGAACTACGGTGTTCTGACTTCCTCATTGCACGAGAGGATACGTAGGCATAACTTAACAGTTATCGAACAAAAGTCTCTGTACATTCCCCCTCCTTCCAGCATTATTCTTTGAGCCTCATTATCATGAGCATTTCATTCTGTTCCTACACTGACACTTTCATACTTCACTTCACACTTTACACTGACACCTGTACATATCTTTTCCAGCTATTTTACACACAAAATGCACTGACACTACCCCTTTAAAACACAAATCTTTCAAGCGTGGATCCCGTCGAGTACGACGGACAATCTGGGTGCTAATACCTTCCCAGGTTGTAACCAACCCCCTTTCTCAGTCTCTCTGGTTCGCAACCGTCTTATCCATCTTTTTCCAGGCCTATGCAGCATTGCCTTTCCTCCGGGATAAAAATGCCTAGCTGGCGACTCTTTTCATCTCCAGTGAGTTCACGGCTGTGTGTTCTCATTGTCCCTCTCGCCGACCGTTCGCGTCTGTACCTTCATATGAACCGGTTTCATTTGTCGGGAGCGACAGCTTGGCGACTCTGCTGGGGATACCTTATACTGCAACCAGGGCTTCTGGTTCTTTTTGTGGGTTCCTCCTAGCGCTTGTTTGATTTGTGTTTACTGGGGTGTTATGTGCTTGTTTGTGCTTGTATTTATTTTTGTTTATTGCTTTATGTACAGTTACTTTACTGCTTTCTTTATTGCATTTATTTATATCATACTGTCATTGTTGCTGGCTGGATCTGGTTTCTTGTTTTGGTGGGTGGGTGATTCATTGAGAGTTAAGGTCCTATACCTGGGACCTGAGTGACACCTAGGCTAGAGTGAATCATATTCTTTCCCATTCCATTTCGGTCTGGTGCGGGAATATGAAACACGGTTCAGATATGGGTTTCTTCTTGAGAACTCTGTGTTGCAGATTTCCTGCAATGCTAGGGCTATCTGGGAAGCCTGCTAAGTCTGGATGACCTTTTAGTATTGACCTTCAGAAACTGAGGTGAATTAGAGGAGGAATTGTTATGGTTATTGTAAACACTGTACCTCCGGGTTAGAGGTGTTTACACTTCTCATAACTGATCCAAGTCTGAGGATCCTTGTTCTAGATCACCACCTGTGAGGGGGTTGGGCTGTTTACAGGTTTGCAGGTACCTTGACCTCAGAATACCCTGTTACTTTGACTTTGTTAAGAATGCTCCATGTTGGATAGTTCTTGTGATTCTGAAACCCCGGACATGTGGCTCTTTATTTGAGTCCCCCACCCTGGTTACTGGATTTATAGACCTCCATCTGGAATTCTTGAACACACATGGATCTATACCAAGGCAGTTAATCAGATCCAGCTCAGTCACAAACCCTTGCATATCATTTGCATACATACCCATTGCATCATATTAACATTTGCTTATTTGTGTTTCAGGGTATCCATTTTTATCTGGTTTTGGTTTTGACCCCATCTGCAGTTTTGACCTATCTCCACCAGCACTTGCTTCAGTTTGTCAGCCATATACTTCAGTTACTTGCACTAGCCAGCCAGTGGCCCACTCCTCAGCATCTTCATCAGCACTCTACTCAGTCTCAGCACTTATGGCTCCAAAGAAAAGCAACATCACTTATCATTTCTTCCAACCAGACTTATCAGACCTCAGGAGGATCCAAACCCTGATCACTCCAGATCACATACCCTTGTTCAGGGAGAGTTATGGAGATATACTGGACATGGTTATGGATCTGGACCCTTCACAGAGGAGCCTCATCCACACTTGCATTCAGTTCTATGATCCCCCATTGAGATGTTTCACCTTTCAAGACTTTCAGTTGGGGCCTCTATTAGAAGAATACTCATCTTTGATTGGTTTGCCTATCAAGAGAGGAATCCCTTTCAACCCTGAAATGGTCTTTCCCAGCAATGGAGAGGTGGCAAAAGCTTTGCATCTAGAACCTGTTTTGGTTGAGCAACACATGACCTCCAAAGCTGGGATCCCTGGTTTTCATCTTGACTTCCTGATTTCTCAAGCTAGTCTAAAGGCCTCCATGGGGGATTGGAAAGCTGTTTGTGCTTTGTTGGCCTTAAGTGTATATGGAATTGTATTGTTTGCAGATGAGCCTCGATTCATTAGCAAGAATGCAATCCACTTGTTCATCCTGAAGAACCCTGTGCCAACTTTACTGGGTGATCTCTATTACTCAGTACATCAGAGAAATGAGAAGCAGAGGGGAAGATTAGTGAGGATTTGTGCTCCATTATTCCATGCTTGGCTTCTCAGGCATCTACCCAGGACAGATGCATTTTTAAACCCTCATCAGCAAAGCAACTGGGCTAAAAGGCTCACTACTCTCACTTCAGCAGATATCAGGTGGTGTGCTCAAAGCACCAAGGGCAGAGATATAATCACAAGCTGTGGGCACTTTCCCAATGTGCCCTTAATAGGAGGTAAAGGAAGTATCAACTACAACCCTCTGCTGTTCAGGAGACAATTGGGCTATGCACTGGTCCACACTCCTAGGGTACAGGATTTGGGTGAGACCCTCTACTGTGAGAACAAGATTAGTTTGGCTGTTGTTAGGCAGGCTGCCTGGGCCTGGGATCATGTTCAAACCAAGGGAATCACCATTCTGGGGAAGTGCAATAATGTGGCATCAGTCCAATATTATGAGTGGTCCCATGCTAGGGCCCAATTCTCTGGAATGCCCTTCACCATAGAAGACATGCCTGAGTCATCTTCAGCACCACCCCCTGCCACTATCAGTTTGGAAGAGTTTGAGAGCTTGAAGGAAAGAAATGAGAAGTTAACTCAAGCCTTGCAGAAGACCCTCCGGGAGAGAAGTGAAGGTGTGAGGGAAATTGAAAGATTGGAGAAGTTGAGAATAGAGCACTTGACTAAAATTGAGAAGTCTGGAGATTATATCAACAAGTCTAAAGCTGGTGAGCAGATTCTGAAGAATGCTTGTAAAGAAGCCCAGTTCCAAAGAGCAAGAACAGACTTGTATTTGAAAGAGAGTCAGGCCAGATGGGTCCGGATCACTGAGGCCCGTACTCTAGAAGACAAAAGAGTTCAAGACAAGGTGGGACAGATAGAAAAAGCCCTGGCAGCAGCCCAGGAGGAAATATCAGAGCTGAAAATCAAAGCAGGATTAAAGAGGTCTAAGGACCAAAGTCAGAGCAGGAAGTTGACTGCAGCAGTTGCAACAAGAAACCTTCTCATTAGAAGTCTCACGGAGCATCCGGCTGATCCTGTGACCGAAGCACTTCTCAAGGAAGTTCGTGAGGATGAGTTTGGCCTTGGAGTTTGATCATTTGCTTGTTGTTGTTCCTTTTCCATGTACTTTTGCTTTTTGTGATGTATTTTGACCCCTTTGAGGGCTTGTGTTGTAAAATGAACAAATTGTATTATTTCACCTTTGTAATATATTTGTGTTGGTTTCTATCTGGGTTCACATCAAAAGCGACCTCAACAGCATCATCTTCAAGGGTCTGGAAGGGTCAAAACTGAAGGCCAAACCGGATACCTTGAGAACAAATAAGCATAACTGCATTGCATACTAACCCTCTGTTTGTTTTGTAGGTTTTTGTTTTGTTATTGCTAACCTCTGTTGTGATATTCAGGAATTATTGCTCGCCGCCGGGTATTTCCTCTCAACAGGCCTCACAGGTACCCAACTAGAAACAACCTTCCGGGAATTCAGATGGATCAGATGCAGCAGGACCTTACGGAGGTCAGAAACCAGATGGCCAACGAAAGGTTGGAGATGAGAACTCAGATAACACAGTTCATGGAAGTGATGAACAACTTAGCTCAAAGCCAGGAGAGGCTCAGAACTTTGGTAGAAGGGAGGAATCAAGAGGAGCCCCATGTGGGGACTGCAGGCACAAGTAACAATGAAAGGGTGCAACCACATGTTAACCCCCCTGTGTTTGGCCCACATCTACATCCTGAGATCAATATTCCTGCGAACATTCAAGGAACAGCCACTGCAGCCAGAGTACTTCAAGAAGATCCTCAGGAGGACCAATTTACAGTAATGGGTGCTGGAGAGGAAACTTATGATAGGCGGCTGGATGAAATAGCTGAGAAGTTGAGGTCCTTAGAATCTCAAAATTCTTTGGGGTTCGACGTCATGGACATGGGTTTGGTAGAAGGGGTCAGGATTCCCCATAAGTTCAAGCCTCCTTGTTTCGAAAAGTATAATGGGACTTCATGCCCCCGGACTCATTTGCAATCATTTCTGGGAAGGCTGAAGGCCTATACAATGGATGAGAAACTTTGGATGTTCTACTTCGAAGATAGCTTGACTGGAGCATCAAGGGAATGGTATTCCCATTTGACAAGGGCAACTGTTAGATGCTGGAAGGACCTGGCAGAGGCCTTCATCCGACAGTATCAGTATAATCTAGACATGGCACCCAACAGGACTCTCTTAATGGGAATGTCACAGTCTTCGAGGGAGAGTTTCCGAGAATATGCTCAAAGATGGAGGCAATTGGCTGCTGCTGTTCAACCCCCTATGTCTGAAAGGGAAATGGCAGATATGTTCATGAACACTCTTCAGGGAACGTATATTGACAGGTTGGCTGCTTTCTCTTCCACCAGCTTCGCAGATGTTGTCATAGCTGGGGAGAGAATTGAAAGCCTTTTGAAAATGGGAAAGATCTCAGACAATGGTGCAAACTCGTCCAGTAGTACAAGAAAGCCTTTTGCAGGCCCGAGAAGAACTGGCGAGACCAATGCCATTCACACCAACAGGGGTAGGCCCCAATACGTCCAGAGGACAATAGCAGCAGTCACTATCCCTGCTCCAGCACATCCTCAGCCAGTCTATCAACATCCGCAACAAAACTTCCAACAACAACCTCAGTATCAACAGAATCAGTATCCTCCAAGAAACTACAACAACAACAACAACTCCAACAACAATCAACAGAGGCCATTCCAGCAGAGGCCATCCCAAGCTAACAGAGTGATCGACCCGATCCCAATGCCGTATGCTGCCTTGCTGCCACAACTTCTGAAACTCAACCTAGTTGAGCTAAGAACGTTGGCACCACCGGATCCCAACAGTCTACCAAGAAACTATGACTCCAATGCTAGGTGTGCTTTTCATTCCAACGCACCTGGTCACAGTACAGAAAAATGCAGAGCTCTGCATATGAAGGTACAAGACTTGGTAGACTCCAAGGCTCTGAATTTTGCACCTCCGCCCAATGTCAATAAAAACCCAATGCCAAACCATGGTGGTCCCCGAATTAATGCTATTGAAGAAGACCAACCGTCTTATTTAATAACCAGTGTGGATCAAATCAGGACACCATTGGTGGAAATCAAAGCTCAACTCCGTGAAAACCAAATATTTCCGGGATGTGAACTAGGGTGTCCCTATTGCAATATTTCATGGAATGGGTGTGAAGATTTAAGGAATGGCATTGACAGCCTTATTCGGAGTGGCCTACTCCAGATCACTACATCATTTCCGACAAATCCGGCAACTTCATCAACAATGGTTTCAGAACCTCCTACAAATACAGCAACTATTGTCCCCGACAATTCACCAGCACCATCAACAAGTACTTCATCTGTCCTCCCAGATGATCAGTTTTCAACAGTTCCTCCTGCTACAACTTCAGCTTCATTCCATTTCGACTCTCCATCAGCAACAACAACAGTCCTTCCAACAACACCTCCTACAACGCCAGCAATCAATCATGAAGATGTCTCTACTGTTACCATATTCTATGATCCTGAAAATAACTCTGCTTACCATTCAGAAGGTGCTGCTCCCACCAGAGCACCAGTTACAATCTTTTATGATCCACAAACAATTACAGTCCCTTCAGCAGCAGCAATCAGTCCGGTCACTGTCACGGTGCCTGGACCAGTACCATATGAAAGCAATAGGGCCATCCCCTGGCACTATGGCTCTGACGTGTACTGCGAAGGAAAAAGAATCACTCTTGAAACATCCACACCTGCACCACAAGTAGATAATGTGGGGGGAGGCGGAGGCTTCACTCGAAGCGGACGTCTTTTTGCTTCACAAGTTCAAAGACCTACTGCCGAAGCAGAAGCTGCTGCCAAGGCAAAAGGAAAAGGCCCGGTGCAGGAAGATCCAGCTTCCAAAGAAGCCCTGAAGACTCCATTTGATCAGGAAGTTGATGAGTTTATGCGGATCATCAAAAAGAGTGATTATAAAATTGTGGATCAGCTTCACCAGACGCCATCCAAAATCTCTATCCTCTCACTGCTTATGTGCTCCGAAGCCCATCGGAATGCACTACTTAAAGTCCTGCACGCAGCGTACGTGCCTGAGGAGATCACTGTCAACCAATTGGAAACCGTGGTTGGAAATGTTACTGCTAGCAATGGGCTAGGGTTTACCAATTCTGACTTGACAGCGGATGGCCGCAACCACAACAAAGCCTTGCACATAACCATGGAATGCAAAGGAGCTGTCCTTTCTCATGTGCTGGTGGACACAGGTTCTTCCCTGAATGTCTTACCAAAGAAGGCTCTGGTGAAGCTTGAATATGATGGGTTGGCATTGAGACCCAGCAACCTGGTAGTAAGAGCCTTTGATGGTTCTAAGAGATCGGTTCTGGGAGAGATTGAGCTGCCTGTGACAATTGGCCCGCAGACCTTTAAAACTATCTTTTATGTGATGGACATTCAGCCCGCCTACAGCTGTTTGTTGGGTAGACCCTGGATTCACGCCGCTGGCGCAATAACGTCTACCCTTCACCAAAAGTTAAAATTTGAGTGGGAAGGCCAAGTTGTCACAATCTGTGGAGAGGAGGACATTTTTGTCAGCCACCTGGCAACCTATAAGTACATTGAAATGGATGGAGAGATCCATGAAACAATGAGCCAAGGTTTTGAAGCCTTGAATGTCAATGAAGCATCTGCTGTGTCGGGGATCTCCATGTCGTCTTATCAACAAGCCCGGAAGGTTGTTGAAGAAGGAACTGCCCTAGGCTGGGGCAAGGTCTTAGCTGTGGAGGAGAAGAAGGACAAATTTGGGTTAGGTTACAGACCAACTCAACATCAAGCAAAGGCTGCTGCAGAGCCTGGTTTTGTCAGTGGGGGGATGCTTACCCCCGATGCTATCAACTGTCTGGAAGACGAGCTGGAAGAGGAGCGCAATCTGGAGAATTGGATTCGTCCAAAGATCCCGGGGAGCAGTGTCTCGAACTGGTCTTCCCAGGAAATTATAAGAGTTACTCATGCAGAGTAATTATTATTTCCTGTATTTTTTATAGCATGCATCCAAGTCTTGCATCTTGCCCAAGATGACAAGACTCATTTTGTAACCAGGGCCATCTGTACTTTTGTGCAAACAAGATTAAATTAATGAAATATCATACATCTTTTTGCAAAACGAGCCTTTTTCTTTTCTGCTCACTGTTTTTTCCATTTTTCTTTTTGTACAAAAATAAATGGCGGTGTTTTCAAAATGATAACTTCATTTCACTTTTTCTAAAGCAAGATTAAAATCAAATCACTAAAATGAACAAACTTAACCCTTGCAGAGAATGCCCTCCAGACAGCACCGACAACAGCACGGCTATGACATCGTATGACTTTGACAATCCAATCAATCAAGCTGATGAAGGGGTTGATGAAGAATATGAGCTTCCTGAAGAGCTAGCCAGGTTGTTAAGGCAAGAGGAAAAGGTTATTACTCCTCACCAGGAGGAGGTTGAAGTGATCAATCTTGGTACAGATGAAGACGTGAAAGAAGTTAGAATCGGGGCCTGCCTGCAAGACTCAGTGAAGAGACAATTGATAGATCTGCTTCAAGAGTATGTTGATGTGTTTGCTTGGTCGTATCAAGACATGCCAGGGTTGGACACCGATATAGTTGTGCACAAGCTGCCTTTGAGGGAAGAATGCCCACCGGTGAAACAGAAGCTGCGCCGAACTCGCCCAGACATGGCTATGAAAATCAAGGAAGAGGTACAAAAGCAATGGGACGCCGGGTTCCTTGCTGTAACTAGCTATCCACCGTGGGTTGCTAATATTGTGCCTGTGCCTAAGAAGGATGGCAAAGTAAGAATGTGTGTTGACTACCGGGATCTGAACAGAGCCAGCCCGAAGGATGACTTCCCATTACCTCACATTGATGTATTGGTGGATAACACGGCTCAGTTCTCGGTATTCTCCTTCATGGACGGATTTTCAGGATATAATCAGATCAAGATGTCACCTGAAGACATGGAGAAGACAACATTCATCACACCTTGGGGCACGTTCTGTTACAAGGTGATGCCATTCGGACTGAAGAATGCTGGTGCCACATATCAACGGGCTATGGTGACATTATTCCACGATATGATCCACAAAGAAATAAAATGTTATGTGGATGATATGATCGCCAAGTCCCTTACAGAGGAAGATCACCTGGTAAATCTGCTGAAGTTGTTCAAGCGCCTGAGGAAATATCAACTAAAGCTGAACCCCAACAAATGCACATTCGGGGTGCGATCCGGTAAGCTGCTGGGCTTTATTGTAAGCGAGAAAGGGATTGAAGTTGACCCAGATAAAGTCAAAGCTATTCAGGAAATGCCTGCACCAAGAACTGAGAAAGAGGTTCGAGGGTTCTTAGGTCGATTGAACTACATCTCACGGTTCATATCTCACCTCACAGCAACCTGTGAACCCTTGTTCAAGCTGCTAAGAAAGGAACAAACGGTCAGGTGGAACGAAGATTGCCAGAAGGCTTTTGACAAGATCAAGGAATATCTGCAAGAACCTCCAATCCTTATGCCTCCAGTTGAAGGAAGACCTCTGATAATGTACTTGACAGTATTAGAAGAGTCGATGGGGTGTGTACTAGGCCAGCATGACGAGTCTGGTCGAAAAGAGTATGCAATATACTACCTAAGCAAAAAGTTTACCGACTGTGAACAGCGTTATTCACTGCTCGAGAAAACTTGCTGTGCTTTAGCGTGGGCTGCTCGCCGACTAAGACAGTATATGTTGACCCACACTACCTTATTAATCTCAAAAATGGATCCAGTCAAGTACATTTTCGAGAAGCCAGCTCTTACCGGACGGGTTGCAAGATGGCAAATGATTCTCACGGAATACGACATACAGTACACATCTCAGAAAGCCATCAAAGGCAGTGTACTATCTGAATATCTTGCTGAGCAACCCATTGATGACTACCAGCCTATGAGATTTGACTTCCCTGATGAAGACATCATGTTCATAAAATCAAAAGATCATGAAGAGCCAATTCACACTGAAGGGCCCGACCCGGAAGAAGAATGGACTATGATGTTTGACGGGGCTGTTAACATGAATGGCCGTGGTGTTGGTGCAGTACTCATTACGCCTAAAGGAGTTCACATGCCTTTCTCGGCAAAACTCACTTTCAACTGCACTAACAACGAAGCTGAATACGAAGCTTGCATTATCGGTCTTGAAGAAGCCATCGACCTCAGGATCAAGACATTAACCGTATTCGGAGATTCAACTTTGGTAGTCAATCAAACCAACGGGAAATGGTACACCCACCAGGATCATCTGATACCTTACAGGGATTATACAAGAAGGTTATTGACTTTCTTCACAACAGTCAAGCTCGAGTATATCCCTCGGGACGAGAATCAGTTTGCAGATGCTCTCGCTACCATTTCATCCATGATCAAAGTTCAAGCTGCCAACTTTGTACCCCAGATTTCAGTATCTAGACTTGATAGACCAGCATATGTATTTGCAGCGGATGTTGTCAAAGACGATAAGCCTTGGTTCCATGACATTAAGTGCTTCTTGGAGGATCAAACATACCCACCTGGGGCATCTTCCAATGATAAGAAGACCTTAAGAAGGCTTGCTGGAAGTTTCTTTCTGAACACTGATGGGTCTTTATACAAGAGGAACTTTGATATGGTACTCCTCAGATGTGTTGACAAGACGGAAGCAGATTTATTGATGCATGAAGTGCATGAAGGGTCTTTTGGTACCCATGCAGGAGGACATGCAATGGCTAAAAAGTTGTTAAGATCAGGCTATTATTGGATCACAATGGATGCAGACTGTTGTGCCTATGCCAGAAAATGTCACAAATGCCAGATCTACGCAGACAAGGTGCATGTGCCTCCCAATCCTTTGAACATCATGTCTTCACCATGGCCCTTTGCTATGTGGGGTATTGACATGATTGGCAAGATTGAGCCAACTGCTTCAAACGGCCACAGATTCATCCTGGTCGCCATCGACTATTTCACCAAGTGGGTTGAAGCAGCCTCATATGCAAACGTTACTAGGCAAGTGGTAGCCAGATTTCTGAAAAGAGATATCATCTGTCGGTATGGAGTGCCCGAGCGAATCATTACTGATAATGGTTCCAATTTAAACAACAAAATGATGGCAGAGCTGTGCCGGGACTTCAAGATCCAACATCACAATTCTTCTCCTTACAGGCCAAAGATGAATGGCGCTGTTGAGGCAGCAAATAAGAATATTAAGAAGATTGTGCAGAAGATGGTACTCACCTACAAAGACTGGCACGAAATGCTACCATTTGCTTTGCATGGGTACCGCACGTCAATCAGAACGTCCACTGGGGCAACACCGTATCAACTTGTGTATGGTATGGAAGCAGTCCTACCTGTTGAAGTTGAACTACCCTCGTTACGGGTATTAATGGATGTTAAACTGAGTGAAGCAGAATGGGTTCGGTCCCGATACGAACAACTGAGTCTGATCGAAGAGAAGAGATTGGCTGCAATCTGTCATGGGCAGTTATATCAGAAGAGAATGAAGAGGGCCTTCGATCAGAAAGTCAGGCACCGAGAGTACCAAGTAGGGGATCTTGTGTTGAAAAGAATCCTCCCTCCTCATACAGACTACAGGGGAAAATGGACTCCAAATTATGAAGGACCATTCGTTGTAAAGAAAGTTTTCTCTGGTGGAGCACTGATGCTCAGCACCATGGATGGTGAAGATTTCCCGTCCCCTGTGAATTCAGATGCAGTTAAAAAATACTTCGCATAAAATGACCCGCTGGACATAAAAACAGAATGTAAGTCCAGGCAAAATAGGGCATCCCGGCGAGTCAAAAACAGAATAAAAGACTCGGGCAAAAATAAGGGAAATAAACAGAAGAACGTACACCCGCTGAGTTGAAAAGCCGCATTGGACAGCTCAGGCAAAAATGGGTATCCCGATGGATTGAAAACCCGAAAGGGCGATCCATGCAAAACAAGGGAATAAGCGAACAACTGCATTCTGAGTTCGTCTGTATCACCTGCAACTTGGTAAGCTACGAAAGATCAAGCTTCAATCAGAATCAACTCTCTCCAGAAAGCAAGACGAGAAGAACGTCATTGTCATACGAGTCATAGCAGAAGAGGAAGCTCCTCAAAGCGTCGCCAACACTGCCAGCATTTTGTTTCTCAATTTGTAACAGTCTCTTCATTTCAGGAGATATGTTTCCTTGACTGTATCTTGCCAATTCAGGGCACATGAATTAATAAAATCAGATTTTCGGTCATGTTTCGTTTTTACATTTATGTTTTGCAAAGAGTTGTCTGATATCTCTAAAAATACAATTGCATAAGTACAGATGCCTTTCTCTAAAAAAAAAAAAAAACACACATGCTTACAGGGAATGTGATTATTCTCGAAAGTACTTAACTCCTATGACGGAATCCAGTGAGGGATACCTCGGGACCTTTTGTACGTTTCCTTACCTATTGCAGGATTGCAGGTATCCAGAACGCAACCTGGGGCATGCAGGTTATGTCTTAGCAAGATCGCAAATCATTATTAACTCGGCCTATCTTCCACGTGGCACTAGAAGGTGCCCGTTTCCCCAGCGGAGCGGCCAAATCAGCATACATTCAATCTCAGCATCCGAAATGATCTATCCCCAGCTGAGTTGCTCCCCATTGCTTTCCCCAGCAAAGTTGCCAAATCAACAAACAGGTTTAACACTTAGGATGTTTTCTCGCCAGCCGAGTTGCCTCCCATTGCTCTCCCCAGCCGAGTTGCCTTCTCATCCTCAGCAGAATGCAGAATCAGGGAATCATCTCCCCACAGAATCACCAGCCTCTATCCAGAAGAGCAACGCACGAAGAAGTCACAACAGAGTGAAGAAAGCTTCTACAAACCCCAGCTGGGTCCCATATTATAAGGATATGTCAATCAGTGACATATATCCCCAAGCAGATGCATCATTAGATCTACCAATGATCTCATCCCCAGCTGGGATGTTCACGTCAAGCAGATCACCCAGAGATCTTCGCAGCAACGGGATCCGAATCCCGGATCTGTGCTCCTTTGCATAATCATAGCATTCGCATCATACTATACCCTCAGAGCGTAGCATTCCGTCTAATACGGAGCATTACGGCAAAAATCAAATGCATAGCATAATCATAAGTCATGTCGTGAATTGAACGCTTGTGAATGATAAACTGTTCATCATCATTGTACAAACATTCCCCAGAGTCCCCACCAGAGTCCCAGCAAAGCAGTTGCCTCTCAAATCACAAACACCGGTATATACACCTTTTGGCACCCGTCCGTGTCATCTTTCCCCAAACAAGTCGCCAGAACACCCTTTACAAACAAGATCACCCGTATTACAGACACTTCAGGACACCCTTCCGTGTCATATCCCCAGCAGAAAGCCAAAGACATCCTCTTTGCACTCACATATACCTATATACACTTTTCTTGACACCCGTCTGTGTCATATCCCCAGCGCAGTCGCTTACACTTTCATCACCCATATACTTGTTAATGTTATACTTTTCTCTCTTGACACCCGTCCGTGTCACTCTCCCCAGCAGATAAACACTCATATACAATACTCACTACTCATTGGTACACTTATACAGATACTCGTCCGTATCTTGTATACATTATCACTCATATCCCCGCAGATTCGACAGTAGTCCTTGTTCTTTGTTAACCAGCTGATACTCGTCCGTACCATCATCTCAGAACATTGCGTCTAGTGTTTGTTTCTACGTGATACTCGTCCGTATCATAGTCTTAAGGATGCTCGTCCGCATCTTTAATCCATACACCGTGTCAAACACTTATGTCTTCTTGAATATAGATACTCGTCCGTGTCTATTATTCCCCAGAAGGATCCTTTCAGATGCAACACTCATCCGTGTTCTTTGTTAACCAGTTGATACTCGTCCGTATCATCATCTCTGAACATGTGTCAGTTTGTTTCTACATGATACTCGTCCGTATCATAGTCTTAAGGATGCTCGTCCGCATCTTTAATCTATACACCATACCAAACACTTATACCTTTTGTTTCTTGGATGTAAACGCTCGTCCGTGTTTACATCATCCTCAGTAGATCACCAACAATTTTCTTTTTATCTAACACTCGTCCTGTGTTATGATACCTTTGAGAGCAGCCGTACCCTGCTGAGTGGTCGTCCTCCACTTCTTGATGGTCGTCCTCCATCATGCTCATCCGATGGCCGTCCCCATCGTTGATATTTTAGCAGCCGTCCCCTGCTAGGTGGTCGTCCTCCATCTTTTGATGATCGTCCTTCATCACTTTATCCAATGGCCGTCCCCATTGTTGATTTTGGTTATCTGACATTCGTCCTATGTCACGACAAACCCTGAGAGCAGCCGTCCCCTGCTGAGTGGTCGTCCTCCACTTCTTGATGGTCGTCCTCCATCTTGCTCGTCCGATGGCCGTCCCCATCGTTGACCTTTTCTATCCGATGGCCGTCCCCATCGTTGATATTTTCGGCAGCCATACCCTGCCAGGTGGTCGTCCTCCACCTTTGATGGCCGTCCCCATCATTTTTCTTTTATTACCCAACAGAGCAGCCGTACCCTGCTAGGTGGTCGTCCTCCACCTTTGATGGCCGTACCCCATCATCTGTTTATTTCATTTATTCTTTAACCCGATGGCCGTCCCCGTCGTGGTCCCTTTTCCTTTTAGCCCGATGGCCGTCCCCATCGTTGGTTACCTTTGCTTTATGAACTTGATGGCCGTCCCCGTCATGTTTCATCAATCCCCAGAGAACTTTGCAGCTTTATCTTGATGGCCGTCCCCATCATAATATCTTGTTTTCCCCCAGCTAGTCGGCCGTCCCCGTCTTAGCTTTACTTGTTTTCCCCAGCTAGTCGGCCGTCCCCGTCTTAGCTTTACTTTTTATCCCCAGCATGTCGGCCGTCCCCGTCATCGCTTTATTTCCTGCACTTTACCAGCATGTCGGCCGTCCCCGTCATCGCTTTGCTTCACATACCACTTTACCCAGCAGTCGTCCTCTGCTCGACGGTCGTCCTCCGTCGCCCATACTTTACAATATACTTTATTTTGCTTTTACAATCTATATCCCTTTTCTTCTTCATTCTGTGAGTGCAAATTTTGGACTGTCTTTGGTATTCAACCACAAGTTATCTTGTTTGGCCTGTTAAGCCGTCGCTTACATCCTGCACAGCTAACTCATGATTGAATAGGGGCAGCTGTAAACACCCCAAATTTGCCCTCACCCATTCACACCATGGCTTGTGATCATCCTCATATGCATAAACACAATCATGTCATCTCACATCTCATTTTTTATCCACTACATAGTTTTCAAGTCATCTGCACCTAGGGTTTGTGATCTGAGCAATCCCAAAGCTTCTTGAGGCACTCCAAAGGCTACCAATCAACTCAAAGAGGTCCATGTGTGTTCTTACATCATATTTCATCTCCTCAAAGTCAAAATTGCAGAGGAATCACAAGAACTAGGGTTTGAGTGGATGCAGAGCCAGGATGAACTGCACAGTTGACTGAAAATTAGGGTTTTGGTTTCAGAGGCCATAACTCCAAATTTTTTGGTTATTCTTGTTTCCATTGATCTCTATATGGTATAGGGAGTATGCATATCAATTTTCATGAAGAAATTCCATGGGGAAGTCATCTGATCAAGGGTTGACTTTTCAGACAAGTCAGTGTAAAATCAGGGCATCTGAGGCCCCCAATGACCCAACCAATGGGTGATCTTCATCATTTTGAGTGTATATGATCTTTATTTGATCATGGAAGAAGATTGAAGTTCATAGAAATCAAGAATTTAGGGTTTTTGCAAATGTTGACTTTTTGGGCATAGTTGACTTTTCAAGAATGCACCATTTTAGGTCATTTTTCAAGCCATGATTCTTGATCCAAAAATGCTTCAAATGGAAAAACTTTGGTCATGAAAGTTGTAGATCTCATCTTTCCCTTTTCAAAAAGTACAAGAACATGATCAAACTCTTCTTGGATCAAAAGTTATGGCAATGCAAAGTTGGCAAAAATCATTAATTTCTAAGGCATGCTTCAAATGGAAATTTTGCAAAGTCTTGAACCAATGCACATTGCAGCCTCTAATTCATTTCAAACCATTACACAAACATTCTCTAAGTGCTAAAAATCAGAATTGGATCAAGTTTGCCCATGGTTTGGTTTGTGTAACAAGGCATTTTTCATGAAAATCCATAAAGTAACCAAGTTGCAAAACTCATGATCATGCTTCACCAACTTGCTGCATTGGTCTTTGAATCAAGCCAGCCTCACACACTCACCATGCTGCGCCAGCCCTAGCCCTTGTACTTGCCTAGTATCAAGCCCATGCTTCTCTTACAAGATTTTTGACTTTTGGCAAAAGCAAACTTACCAATCACAAAAGCACAAGTCACATCATCCAGCCAATCAGATTTGTTTATGTTATCAATTTGCAAGCTAGCCATAACAAGAAGCAAGGCTGAAACCATTCCATTCACCACATACACAAAACACTCCCCTTTTGCAAGTTCTTTCGAATTCCTCTCCACAGCCTGAAAACACTCAAACTTTCTTCATCATCCAACTCAACACACTTCATAGACAAGAAACCACCAAAGCTCAAGCCTGAAACAAGCCTGAACACTCCATAACCATTTCACACCCCAAGCTGCAAGTTCCTTCGAAACTCTTACCACAGCTTGCAAACACACAAACAAACACCACAAACCTTCTCCATTCATCATCAGGACCTCAAACCTTCATTCACCATGACCTGAAAGTGCCAGAATCTCCATTGCCATTTTTGACTGAACTGAAGCAGGAGCTTTCGAATCTCACTATCCAGCCAACTTAAACTCCATTTGAGCATTCAAACATCTTCTGGGGACCAAGTGGAGCAGCTTGCACAAAGAGAGGTGGCCAGAAAGTTCCTAAACTGAAAGCTTCGAATCTCAGGTAGCCTGAAATTTATTTTTCTAGAAATGATTTTTCTTGTTACAAACTTGTTCTTCATGTCTTGCTGATCATTCTGGTACCATTGGTTTTGAGAATGGTTGTGATTTGAGCATTTAATTTGTTTATGAAGCTTGCGTGACCTAGAACTTATCCTCTTCGATTCAGCTTATTTGGGAAACATAAATGTGTTTTGAGAGAGGGGTTTGGTTCGTGAGGATGTGAGGATCATTCCCATGGCTTTAGATTTCATTTTAGTAACCTAGGGAAGGATTTGGAAGTTTTCAGGGGAGAGGGTCACCGGAGAAGACGACCGGAGCTCGTCTCCGGTGACCTGAAAGTGATTAGTCATTAATTTAGGGTTAGGGCAAAGTTTGAATTTGGGCCCTTGGATCTGGCTTCCCGCGCGCATATGAGTGGTTCAGATCATGTCATTAAGTTTTAATTTTGGATTATTATTTAATTAATCAGGTTTAAGTTAGTTTGAATTATGACCATCAGATCACGCGCCAAGTCAATGCATTCTTTCCCAGATTCAATCCTGGCCATCCCTTGCGTTTACTTTTCATTTTCTTTAATTTTAATTCATTTTTCTTTCAATTAACTTGCATAATTATTTTAAAATAGCAAAAAATTCATAAAAATTATGAAACTTTTGCCTTAAAGTTTTAATAATTTTTATGACCCAAAAATATTTTTATTTTCATTTTTATCATTAAAAAAGTATTTTTAAATATTTAAAAGATTATTTTTAATTGATTAATGGGAATTAATTAATAAAAAATACTTTTAGGTATTTAAAAATCACCAAAAAAATTCATGAAATGTTTTAAGACATTTAGAAACATTGTCCAACCTTCAAACTAAATTTCTTTTTTGATCTTGATGCATTTTGAGAATTTTTCATTGAATTAAATCATATTTTGTGCATTATTTTGATCATGGATTCAAAAATTCATTTCTGCCTATTGGTGAAGGTTGAGACATTGATTCTTCTCGCATTGTCTTCTATTTGGCATGTAGTTTCTAGGGTAAAAAGGCCATGAATTGTTCTTGCATTTTCAAATTGTTTGGCATTTGTTTTGTTAAGAACCCTAAAAAACCCTAATAACTTAGAAAATTCATATCTTGAGTTTGGTTGAGAGTTGAGAGCTCCCCTTTGGGCAGTGGTTCATCATAGGCCTAGGGTTTCTTTGGGTGCCATTTTCCATTTTTTATCATGAGGTTTGCTTCTGTTTTGGGTTTTTGTTTGATGTTTGATCCATAAACCCTAATTTGGGCTTTCTCTTGCATCCTCCTTGCATTTCCTTGCATAACATGACTTGTCTTTGCATTTTGTGCATTCTTGTGATTCACTTGACATCTTAAGACATATAGGAAGCATGTTTGATCATTGCATCTCATATTTGCCATGTCATTTGTCTTGTATGCTTCACAACTTTTCATGTTTGTTCATGCTCCTTAACTTGCATCATATGCATTCATAATCTTGTATGAACATCCCCATTGCCTTGTCTCATGTTTGCAGCACCTCATAACATCATAATCATCATCAACATGCTTCTGGTTTTGCTTAGCATCATATCATTTCATCTCATCTTGCATTGCATTGCATTTCTTTCTAACATTTCAGGTGGTAAGTAAACTTGGGAAGTGAATTTGCCTTCACTTCTCATAACTTTTCTTTTCATCTCTCTTGCATCCATTGCTGCATTTCTACTTGTGTTTGAGATTGAGCTTGCTCATTCTTCTTCCTCCCCCTTTCTTTCTTCAAGTGACTTGACTTCTTGAATGAAGCAAGTCACTTTGCTTCTCTTGATCTTATTCATCTGCTTCCTGGTGGTTCTTCTGAAGATTGTTCTTGAAAACCTCACAAACCTTAGGATCATCCAAGCATGACAATGAATTAGGGTTTTGATTAGTATCCCCTCTTAGTTTTACCTTTGTGTCCCTCTTTGAGTCCTCTCTTCTCACCTCATAATCAGGGACTAAACCCTAAAGGCTTTAAGACTTTGTGCTTAGGGTTATGCCTGCATCCTTCTCTTAGGATGGAGTGTATAACTTTAATCCTAAGTCTTGAACCCTTTATGTGTTTAAATCTTTTAATCAATCCATCTAATAATTATCAAGACATCACACTTGTAACTTGGGCCTTGCATTAGGGTTCTAATTCTTCCTTAAGTGGTTAAGAAGGACTAACCCTAGTGTTAATGGACAAGTCCCCCTCAAGTTGTCTTACAAACATAAAAAACACTTCATCATCATATCACTAAATAAAATCCACTTAATCAAAGGCTTGTTTTGTCATGAGTTTAATCCCTAATCATGGATTAAGTTGAGGAGCTTTTCTCAGCTTAAACATTCTCATCTATTATCCTTCTATTAGGATGGTGTAATGGGTCTGTTTAATCCTTGATTATGGCTTAACCTCATTACTCAACACTAAACAAAAACACAAAAGCATCTAAATAATCACAAGTAGGTTAATGATCTTAATCCTACACCAAAGGTGATTAAGTGTGAGAATCTGACTTCGCACTTAAGGTACTCTCATTACCCCTAATCAGAGGGAAGATGTGATGAGTTTACTAAATCCATTGGTTTAGACTTAAGCTCATTATCTTATGACAAACTCCAAAAAGAAATAAAAGACTGAAAATACAAAAACAAACAATAATCGTCTCCTCCGGGATTCTTTTCTCATCACACTCACTCACAACCGAGAACTTGCTTCTTCCGTCTAGTGCAAGACAGTAAGCACCTGAGCCAGACAGGTCATACACTTGAGCATAGGCAAGCAAGCAGTTCATCAGCCAATTCATTTTTCAGTCTCTTTGGGTCGAACTACGGTGTTCTGACTTCCTCATTGCACGAGAGGATACGTAGGCATAACTTAACAGTTATCGAACAAAAGTCTCTGTACATTCCCCCTCCTTCCAGCATTATTCTTTGAGCCTCATTATCATGAGCATTTCATTCTGTTCCTACACTGACACTTTCATACTTCACTTCACACTTTACACTGACACCTGTACATATCTTTTCCAGCTATTTTACACACAAAATGCACTGACACTACCCCTTTAAAACACAAATCTTTCAAGCGTGGATCCCGTCGAGTACGACGGACAATCTGGGTGCTAATACCTTCCCAGGTTGTAACCAACCCCCTTTCTCAGTCTCTCTGGTTCGCAACCGTCTTATCCATCTTTTTCCAGGCCTATGCAGCATTGCCTTTCCTCCGGGATAAAAATGCCTAGCTGGCGACTCTTTTCATCTCCAGTGAGTTCACGGCTGTGTGTTCTCATTGTCCCTCTCGCCGACCGTTCGCGTCTGTACCTTCATATGAACCGGTTTCATTTGTCGGGAGCGACAATAACATACCAATCATACATTCAAATAAATATATATGCAATGTGACTCTATACACAATGCAAATGCGGTACCGACTTCAACAAATGTCCATCGATTCAGACCGGATGCATCGCTTACGCTCCTACTGAGACACGATCATCCCCCACCCATTGATTCCCAATGAATCCGAACAACCACTTACGCGCCGTCCGAGACATGGTTATTCCCCTATTATATATGCGTATGCAAAACTCAATTCACATGTACAATATCATCAACATGCATAAATATAATTATGCTCACACGATCCTCTTGATCCTCATCATTCATCAGTCATCATATAAACACAAAGCGTACATTTACATAATCAACATAAGTCAATGGTCTTTAAAACTTATATACTAAATGATGGTTGTCAGGTCTTATGGTTGCTACTAAACATTATCCTCAACGCCTTAAAATAATAGTACGAACCTTAATTAGAAGAATGGGACAAAACCGACTCAAATATCTCAATTTTTACAAATACAGAGGCCTGACACGACCCTAGTGTCCTCTGACACGGCCCGTGTCAGGTGGCCTGAAGTGTACCCCAAACAAATCAACTTTTTATGAAAGACAAGGGGCTGACACGGTCGCCCGTGTCGTGTGACACGGCCCGTGTCACACCTCCTGAAGCCCCTTCCCTAAAACCCAACCAAATATCATGTTCCTGTGGCCTGACACGGCCACCTGTGTCCTATGACACGACCCGTGTCAGGTGTTCTGCATCAGAAAATTCAGTTTCCATAAAAATTCACTTTTCTTCCCTTTTTATACCAACACGAACTCAATTCATTTCATGTCACTTTTAGCATCCAAATTAGTCCAACTGACATACCTATTACCAATTTATACCTCTAACATCAATCCACCACTTAGCCTAACTTTTACAAATCAAATTAGGGAAAAATCATAGGTTCTCTTCATCTTCCCCAATCATCTAACATCATCAACAATCATAACCCCATTTCACATATCACAATACATACACAACAATTCAACATCAAAACCCCAAACATATACAATCAATAATTATTTTATTCATAAACATATCATGAATTCATCAATTTCAGTCATAAATCATAAATCTCTAAAGGAGTAAGGAACTCCTAATTACACTTCCATGTTAGGTCACCAATATAAAACCATTTCTCCCCCCTTACCTCAGATTCAATCGATCCTTGGAGAAATCATGATCTTCAATTCCTACGATTCTTGATCTCCCTCTTCTTCTCCCTTTTCTTCAGAGCCCCATGTTCTTCGTCAAAACGCACGATAATGAGAAATATATCGTGTTCTCCCTTTTTCACAATATAACCAAATTACCACCTTGCCCCTTAGACCTCCAAATTACTATTTTATTTTATTTTATTAAATAATAATATCATAATAATAATACACATCATCATATTATCATTATTTAAATAAAATATCTTCCCCCTATAATTCTAAATATCTCACCATAGTCTTAATATTTATTTTATAAAATAATTTATAAAATCGGGGTGTTACAACTCTCCCCCACTTAATTTATTTTCGTCCTCGAAAATGTACCTGAATGGAATAATTTTGGATATGATTCCCGCATCTTGCTCTCCAATTCCCAAGTAACACTTCCCCCAACAGCTTCTCCCTAAGCTACTCTCACAAGAGGTATTTCCTTGCCTCGTAGTCGCTTCATCTTGTGATCCTCAATCTTCAAAGGTAAGGTCTCCATCGTAAGGGTGTCACGAATTTTCACCTCATCCCTCTGGATAACATGTGACAGATCAGGTACATACTTTCTGAGCTGCGACACATGAAACACTTCGTGCAGATTCGAAAGTTCCGGCGGTAACGCCACTCTGTAAGCAACTTTACCTACTCTTTGCATAATCTGATACGGTCCAATAAACTTAGGATCCAACTTCTTAGATTTTAAGACACGTCCCACACCGGTCATCGGGTTGACCCTCAAGAATACATGGTCACCCTCACTGAACTCTAAGTCCTTCCTTCTATTATCATGGTAGCTTTTCTGTCAACTCTGAGATGCTTTCATTTTCTCTTTGATCATTTGAATAGTGTCGCTAGTTTGTTGAATAATCTCAGGTCCAAGCATAACATTTTCGCCTGTCTCATACCAACATAGAGCCGTCCTACATCTTCTACCATATAAAGCTTCAAACGGTGCCATTCCAATACTCGAATGGTAACTGATCGTACCTGGAGATCAGGATCCAATACAGCTGGACTCGAGAGCGGGCGGAAATGGTTGTCGAGGAGAAAAAGTGGTGTACCTGCAACACACTCCGATGCCAAAGTAAGTATCTGAGCGACAGTGAGCAAGTACTAGTATTAGGGTTGAGAATTGAATACCTGACCCTCTCAAATGAGAGAGTTTATATAGAGGACCAGCCGGAAGACTATTGGTTCGTTTTATGAGATGCGGATCGAGGGGCCCGTGAAGATAGGAAACGGTCAATACTAGCCGTTAGAAAGTCTCTCCCTGGTCGGATCATTAGTGGTCGACTGAGAGACCACTTTTCATAATTGTGCTCGCACTGTCGAGCAAGAGGTATGGGTCAGCCTTTTTGGCCCAATAAGAGGGATTGGGCCGGGTCGGAACAGGAGCCCCCCAAGTCATTGCTCGGGTTGTCGGGCAGTAACTTAAAAGCAATACAGTGCTCGTCTGGGCGCGAGGCCATGGTCGAGGATCTTCGCTATCGATGGTTCAGGCAAAGAATACGATGCCCGGTAGAGGAATGCGAAACGAAAAGCTGGAATATCTGGATATTCGCGCCTATTAATGATTTGACGGCTAGTCTAGGGGCTAGCGCCTAGGGGTCACGCGCGTGCGCACGTGTCCTTTTTCCTATAAATAGGATCTTAGGGGCCCATTTTGGCCTTTTCGCTTCGTCTTCTCTCTCAACTCTCTGCTCGTTCAACCGCCGTTGTTTCAGCCGTCGACCACCGCCAGTTCTTACCGACCACCATTCACAGAAGCTTAATCTTCTCCAAAATGTCTTCTCAAGCTCAAGGTACCGTTCTTTTCTTCTCTCTTGAGTGTATATAGCTTAGTTTCTGTAGAATGCATGCGGTTTAGGGTGATTTTACCGGTAGTTTTAGGATTTAGAATTGGAAACTCTTAAAGTTCCTGCCACCGTAACTGGTCGGCCACGAACCCTAGCTTTAGGGTCGACATAGACCTTGGTCGACTTAGGCTTTAGATTCTCTTGGTAGATTTCTGTCATCTGTATACTATTGGGCGTCAGCCGTTGCCACGAGCAACGGTTAGCCAGGGCTATAGCTCGGGACATAGTTTCTGAGCTGAGGCGCGCCCTTTCACTTGTTGAGCGGTGGAAGGGTGGATTTGATATTCTTAATCGAATTCACTGATGCCTTTCCTCTGCTTTTCAGGTGATAACTTGCTCGAGGACCCGCTGGTTGTGCTTTCTGAGGACACGTCCTCGGAGAGCATGGAATCGTCTGCGTCCATACCCTCAGGCTCGGGAGGCTCTTCTGACAGTTCGAGCACAAGTTCCACGGAGCGGTCGACAGAGTCGCCTCAGTGTCCTACTCGGTCGAGGGTCTCGCCCGAAGAATGGGTGGTTGAAGACTTGCTGGACAAGGTGTCCTCTTTCTCAAGGCCTCGGTCGGAGCCGCTGCCAGTTGTTGGGAATCCTGCTGACTGGGTCGTAACCTGCCCGGGAAACGACGACCGCATCTTCTCAGACTTTCGCGGCCGAGCGTTTTCTATGTATGAGTACGCCACTTCGGTCTTGGGAGTCACGCTTCCCTTCAGCGATTTTGTGAGTGCTATGCTCGGGCACCTTGGCATAGCCCCTTCTCAGCTGCATCCGAACTCATATGCCTTCCTCAGGGCGTTTGAAATGACGTGCTCTTTCTTGGGCGTTGGGGCCACGCTCCCTCTCTTCTTTCGTCTCTTCTCCCTACAACGCCAAGTCGGGCGAGGGACCGATCGGAAGGGGTTCGTGTCCTTCAAACAACGGACCAAGATTTTCAAAGCCCACTCAGAGTCTATCCGGGCTTTCAAGACCGATTACTTCTTGATAAAACCTGCGAGCGATGCGGCCGTGAGAGCCATGAGTTTTCTTGGAATTGATACTGATGAAAACGACGAGCCCAGATTGGACGACCAAGGGGAAGTGATTCCGAGGAGGTTGTGGATGTTTCCTTTTTCTTGGAGTTACGTGCATTACGAGCGGCCAGTGGGGGAATTTGTTCAGGTGGGGGACACTCTGAACGATGATGACGCGGCCAGCTTTGAAGCTTTTAGGAAGTTGGTATCTTCCTTTACTCCGACTCCTCTATTGGACGGGGAGGGCAAAGTTATGGTCGATCAGGATGGGGGAGAAGCATTGGAGCGTCCCCTAATCAATGTTACTGATCTACTGGCCTGTACTAACGGGCAGGAGATAGATGATTTTTTCGGTATCTGTTTGTTTATGCTCGTTAAGTTTTAATATTTGATTTTGTTGCTCGTGGCTAATCTTGGTTTTGTTCCTCTTTTCAGGTTCTTTGACTAATCCTCTGGACAAAATTCATGAACGGCTAGTCCAGCAGCAGCGAAAACGGTCAAGGGTCGTGCAGACCAAGTTGACCGAGGCAAGTGGTTCAGGTTCAGGTCCGCTGGTTCAGGGCTCTCCGGGGGTTTCCACCGGTTCTTTAATGAAGAAGCATAAAGCGGCGGCCACTGTGGATCTGACGGCCGGTGCTCCTCCAAAGCCAAGGCATGGGATACCCCCGTGTTTCGTCGTTCGGAACTTCTTCGAAGGGAACACGATGGATGTGGACCGGGCGGATTCTTTATTCCTGGAGGGGATGGACCGTCCTGCTCGGCGGCTCTCATTGGCTCAGGATGCGAGCGCGGTGATGCGGGTCCTGACTATGGCCTGGATGACGGCTGAAGGGTCTCCCTTGCTGGAGCGGGAGAACAACAAGCTCAAAGAGCAACTGGCTGCTTCTGAGGCCAAGCTGACGGCGTCCACCGAGGAGGTGAAAAAGGTTACCACAAAGTCTGCTGAACGAGCAACGATAATTGCTAAACTAGAGGTCGACAAAAGAAAATTGCTCGAGCAGAATAAAAAGTTAAAAGATGCTTTCTGCCCCAAAAAGGATGAAGATGAGGACACTAAACATTTGATTACGAGGGCTCATTTTCTCGCTCGGATCGACCAGGATATGGAAGATCTGAACGCGTCTACTGAGTTCAGTTTTCAAAATGCAGTGGACCAAGTGAAAGCTCTCCACCCTGACCTCGCTTTGGATGTTGATCGGATGAACTATCTTTACAAGGTGGTGGATGGTCAGATCGTGGTGCCTGCGGACTTGGTGGTGGCCGATTCTCAGCCGGGGACAATGATCCAGCCCGACCAGCCAGAGGAGCAGCCAGGGCATGAGGACGCTCGCGTGGAGGAGGATCGCCCAGCAGACGAGGATAATTAATTAATGGCCTGCGTGCCTTCATAATTTATGATGTATTTTGTTGTTTGGGGGGCGTGGCCCCCTTTATCTGTAATTCCGAACAAGTCGGCCTTTTGGTGCCGCATTTCTTTTTTTCTAAATGTTAAGTACTTGACCGTGGAGGTCGGTTATATATGTTGTTTGCTCGCAACTGTTCGTCCGTCGGAGGACACGATTTGTTATTATTTTTACTAAGTGTTTGACGCTCGTCTTTGTATCAATTAGAAGTGATTGGATAGATACGGGGGGTGTGGACGACCTGTTGGTTAAGGGAACCAATCAGTCTTGGAAGGTTGTATCCTCGATTGGTGCCCGGGTCAAGATAATGGCCCGGGCTCCATGGCGTGAACGTCCCATCGCGAGCTGGGGTTCTACCTGGTCGTGGTACTTAGGCGACGTCGGACTCGTTCGAGTATCCGTTCGTGCGACAAGTTTCTTTTTTGCTCGAAAAAGAACTTGCTTTATTTGTGATATTTAGACTGACGTGCTCGTACCTAGGCACGCAGTTGGTCTCTCTTTCTCTTCCCCTGGGAGTTGAGCAAGGTGACTGGCTTAACTATAATATTGTTTAAGTTTCTCGGCGTTCCACGGCCGAGCGAGTTCTTCCCCGTATAGATTTTCTAGGTAATAGGCGCCGTTCTCGGTTTTTGCTCGAACACGATATGGGCCTTCCCAGTTGGGCGTTAGTTTTCCCTCGCGGGGATCTCTGTGGTTTCTTTTGAGGACGAGGCTACCCACTTCGAACGTCCGTCTGATGACCTTGGAATCATACCGAGCGGCTATCTTTTGTTTAAGAATGATTTCTCGAAGGGCAGCATTTGATCGAATTTCCTCGACCATGTCGAGCTCGTCTCTCAAAGCTTCATTATTGACATCTTGTTCCATGGGGAATTCCGTGCGTCTCGAACGGACATGCATCTCTATTGGAATTACTGCTTCGGTCCCATATGCTAACCGAAATGGGGATTCTCCGGTCGTTGAATGGGGAGTGGTTCTATACGCCCATAGTACGCTATGTAGTTCCTCGACCCAGTGTTTCTTATGCTCGTCTAACCTTCGTTTCAGGCCTCTTAGGATTACCCTGTTTGCGGCCTCGGCTTGCCCGTTAGTTTGGGGGTGCTCGACTGATGCGAAATGTTGTTTTGTCCCTATTGACGCGACGAATTCTTTGAAATGTTTATCCGTGAATTGAGTTCCATTGTCGGTCACAATAGCGAGGGGGACTCCAAACCGGGCGAGGATGTTTCTTTTGAAGAATCGAAGTATATTGAGTGCAGTAATTTTGGCCAGAGCCTCAGCTTCTATCCATTTGGTGAAGTAGTCGACGCCTACAATCAAGTATTTGTTCTGACCATACCCAACGACGAAGGGTCCTAAAATGTCCATTCCCCACCATGCGAACGGCCAGGGTGATGATAACGATTTTAGCTCGGAAGGAGGTGCTATGTGCACGTCCCCATGTCGTTGGCATTTATCGCATCTTTTTACGTGCTCCTTTGCATCGTGCTGCAGGGTGGGCCAGTAGTATCCTGCCCTCAGAATCTTACGAGCTAATGACCGTCCGCCCGGATGTTGCGCATTGATTCCCTCGTGGACTTCCCTTAGGACGTGTGGGATATTTTCCTCTTCTACGCACCTGAGGAGGGGTGTAGAGAATCCTCGACGATACATGCGTCCACCTACTAAAGAATATGAGCACGCCCTTCGTCGTACGGTACTAGCCTCTTTCGGGTCGGTTGGTAATTCTCCTTTAGTTAGGTAGTTGAATACTGGGGTCATCCAACAGTTTGTGTCGCCCACTAGGTTAATGTGTGTGCAGGGTGATGAAAGTCCAATACTTGGTTGGGGGAGCAGTTTTTGTATGACGGACTTGTTGTTTCCTTTCCTTTTAGTGCTCGCCAGCTTGGATAGGATATCTGCGCGGGCGTTGCTTTCCCGGGGAACGTGTTTGATTTCTACACTCTTAAACTGCTTTATTTCGTCTTTTACGAGGGCCAGATATTCGGCCATGCTATCACTTCTGGCCTGGAAATCTCCACGGACTTGGCTCGCGACCAATTGAGAGTCTGTGCAAATTGTGATCTCTTCTGCTTCTAGGTCGTTTGCGAGCCGTATGCCTGCTAAGAAAGCTTCGTATTCCGCCTGGTTTTTAGAAGTGGGGAAAGATAGAGTCAAGGATACTTCGATGACGTTCCCCTCCTCGTTCTCCAGAATGATACCGGCCCCACTGCCCGTTGGGCCAGATGCACCGTCTACGAAAATGACCCATTTAGATGAAGCTTGCGTGTCTCGCTCGGTGAAGGTAAGTTCAGCCACGAAGTCGGCCAGTGCTTGCGCTTTGAGGGCTTGTCTTCCTTCGAATTTGATGTCGAATTCATACAGTTCTAGTGACCATTTTAACATTCGGCCGGCCATGTCTGGTCGACCGAGCAACTGTCTTATGGGCTGATCGGTCCTTACGATGATGGTGTGAGCCAGGAAGTAGTGGCGTAATCTTCTAGCTGCGAGGAGGAGTGCCAGTGCGACCTTTTCTATCTGAAGGTACCGAACTTCTGGACCGTGGAGAGCTTTGCTCGTGAAATACACGGGCTTTTGCCCTTCGGGTCGTTCGCGCACAAGGGCCGCGCTTACCGCTTCGTTGGCGACCGCGAGGTAGAGATATAGAGTTTCCCCTTCCTCTGGTCTGGATAAAACTGGAGGTTCACTTAATGCCCTTTTTAGGTGGGACAGTGCTAATTCGCATTCTGCTGTCCACTCGAACGTTGCTTCCTTACGGAGCAGCTTGTAAAAGGGGAGGGCGTGTTGAGCAGATTTTGCCACGAATCGGGCAAGGGAAGTGATGACTCCTTTAGTGATTGTATAGACTTCTTTGATGTGGGAGTTGGGAACATTGCAAATGCTCGACACCGATCGGGATTAGCCTCAATTCCTCGTTCGGTCAAATAGAATCCGAGGAATTTTCCTGCTCGGACACCGAAGGTGCATTTCTCAGGGTTGAAACGCATTTTGCACTTTCGTGCTTGGTCGAAGACTTTTCGCAAATGAGACGCGTGGTATGTTTCTTGTTGAGATTTGACGATCATGTCGTCCATGTACACTTCGAGCATGTCCCCGATTTCAGCTCGGAAAACTTTATTCATCATACGCTGGTACGTTGCTCCTGCATTTTGTAGGCCGAAAGGCATAACGTTGTAAAAATAATTGCCCGACTCGGTCATGAAGGCCGTGTATTTTTTGTCGGACACAGCCATAGGTATTTGATTGTAACCCGAGTATGCGTCCATAAAGGATAATAATTTGTATCCGGACGAACTGTCGACCAATTTGTCGATGTTAGGTAAAGGGTATGCATCTTTCGGGCATGCCCGATTGAGATCGGTATAATCAACGCACATTTTCCATTTTCCATTAGATTTTTTGACGAGTACAACATTTGAGAGCCAGGTTGTGTACCTGGCCTCAGTTACAAATTTTGCCTCTAGGAGGTCTTTAACGGCAGATTCAGCAGCTTCGGTCTTCTCGCTCGACTGTTTTCTCCTGCGTTGAGCGACCGCCTTACACGTTGGGTCGATAGAGAGGTGATGACAAGCTGTTTCGGGGTCGAGCCCTGGCATTTCCGCGGCACTCCATGCGAACAAATCTGCGTTCCCTTTGAGGCAAGCTTCCAACTGCCGCTTCACTAACTCGGGCAGATGTGCTCCAATCTTGACGCATCGAGCAGGATCTTCTCCCAAAGGAATTAGCTCGAAGTCTCCGTCCGGGATTGGTCGGGCTAAGGCCTCTGTTGGTCTCTGGATGCTCTCGCTGTTTGAAAATTTGCAGTCTAAGTCGATCGAATCGACTTGAGGGAAAGCCTTGGGCACATCTGGTGGATCCAGTGTCGGGGAGACTGGTTGGTACGATATTGAGCTGAGGCCTTTTGATGCTGCCTCGAAACATCTACGGGCAGCGTCGACATCTCCGTGCAATGTGGCAACTCTGCCCGAAGTAGTATAGTACTTCATCTTTAAGTGAATGGTGGACGACACGGCTATTAACTCGGCCAGAGTCGGTCGTCCTAATATGCATTGGTATAACGACGGGCAATCCACGACGAGAAATTGGACCCTAACTGTCCTGGCTGTTTCGCCTGCCCCGAAAGTGACAAACAGGTCGACATAACCCCATGGTCGGGATACTGCTCCGTTAAAACCTTGCAGATCTGATCCGACGTATGGAGTCAGATGTGTTTCATTCAGTTGGAGCGTTGAAAACAGTTGGGAGTACATGATGTCACATGAACTTCCTTGGTCTACCAATATCCTCCTTACGTCGAAGTTCGCCATGCGTGCTCGGATGAGTAAAGGGATGCTGGCGTTTGGTGCTCCTACCAGGAGCTCTTCTTGATAGAATGCGAGGGGTACGGAACCTTCCCTCGGAGGATCTAAGGTGGCGTTTTGCGCGGGCCCCTTGGCGATCAGCTGGTCGAACTTTCTCTTCACAGAACCGACCGTGATTTTATTGAATCCTCCTCCCGATATGACCATCGCCGAGGGGAAAGCTTCCCATGGACTGTGAGAGGAGAGGTATTCTGTGCCTTTGGTATGGTCTGGTAAGAAGAAGTCTTCCGGGCGATAGATGCTTAGGGCGACCTGCATGTTGGCGTCCGCGGGGATGGGCACTGCTTCTTCGATTTTCTGAGTTTCTTGTGCGTCCTGCCGAGGATTTTCTCTGGATTTTGTGAACTGCTTCAGATGCCCGTCTTTGATGAGGATTTCGATCGCGTCCTTGAGGTGTATGCAATCCTCTGTGTTGTGCCCGTGGCTCTTGTGGAACCTGCAGTATTTCGTTTTATCTGTGCCGGGCTTGGTAGGTTGTTGCCTCGGAAAACGTACTCCTGCCTGTTTGAATTCTGAATTGGCGCACTCAGATAAGATCTTTTCCCTGGAAGCTAGGAGAGGTGTGTATTCGTGGAACCGACCGATAGGTCCTCGGTGCTCCCGCGGTTCACGGGAGCGATCATCCTTTCTTTTGTCTCCTCCCCGACGAGATGTCGAGGGTTCTTCGACTCGATGTGGTTTGGCGTCTTCCCGACGTCGGGCGTCTCTTACTGAACTGGCCGCTTGCTTTTCTTCATATTGAATGTAAGCTTGGGCTTTTAGCAGGAACGCGTCGAGGGTCGCTGGGGTTTCAATACCGACCGCCCGATGAAAATCTGTCGAGGGACGCAGCCCTCGTTCTAGCAGATACTTTTTCATGTCGTCGGTCGTGGATACTTGAACCGCTTCTTTATTGAATCTTTCGATGTAGGTTCGTAGAGGCTCGTCTCTCCCTTGGATTATTGCTTCGAGCGAAGCCTCCGTCTTAGGATGTCGTCTTGACGCGGTAAAGTGCCTAGAGAACGTGCGCCCAAGTTGTTTCCACGACGTGATGGATTCAGCCTCAAGGCTCTTGTACCATGTCATTGCTCCTTTCCTTAGTGTCGTGGGAAAGAGTCGACATTTAATTGCTCCTCGAACACCTCGATAGTCGAGCAAGGCATCGATGTTCTCGATGTGTTCGTCTGGGTCGGTAGTACCGTCGTACGAACCTAAAGGTGGAGGTTTTTCCAGGCCTCTCGGGAGTTTGGCCGCCATAATTTCGGAAGATAAGGGGCCCCGAGCGTCTTCGTCGTCACTGGAAGCTAATGACGATCTGTGATCACGTTTCTTTGTTCCTCGAGGGGAAGCGGATCTTGATCTGCTCCTTCTTGATTTTCTTTTAGGAGAGGGTCGTGGAGATGACCGACGAAAACGTTTGTTGCCTGTTGATTCGTCGGTATTTCCTCTCCTTTTCTTCGGAGGAGACGGAGTGTACTCCCCTTGGGGTCTCTTTGAAGAATGAGGTTGACGAGAGTTATCTTCAAGTCGGGCGATTTTTTCACCATGAGCGAGGAGTAACAAATTTGTTTGGTTCAGGATTTCGGCCAGCGCTGCGAAATCTGATCCCGAGGGAGTCGAAGGAATGAGGGTTTCCGGGCGACTCTCCAAGGGTTGATCACGATCGGGTGAAGGCGATGCTGCCTTCTTCTCTGGTTGGTCGTGCGTGGTATCATCATGTAGGGGAGGTTGGACATTGCTCTCATGTTGTGTGAGAATCATGCCATCGTTCGATCGATTCTCCTGATTGTCCCGAGCAGCCATGGATTTTTGTTAAAACTTTTGTTCTTTGATGATCTTGAAAGAAGAACGGGGAAGTTGGATTCCCACAGACGGCGCCACCTGATCGTACCTGGAGATCAGGATCCAATACAGCTGGACTCGAGAGCGGGCGGAAATGGTTGTCGAGGAGAAAAAGTGGTGTACCTGCAACACACTCCGATGCCAAAGTAAGTATCTGAGCGACAGTGAGCAAGTACTAGTATTAGGGTTGAGAATTGAATACCTGACCCTCTCAAATGAGAGAGTTTATATAGAGGACCAGCCGAAAGACTATTGGTTCGTTTTATGAGATGCGGATCGAGGGGCCCGTGAAGATAGGAAACGGTCAATACTAGCCGTTAGAAAGTCTCTCCCTGGTCGAATCATTAGTGGTCGACTGAGAGACCACTTTTCATAATTGTGCTCGCACTGTCGAGCAAGAGGTATGGGTCAGCCTTTTTGGCCCAATAAGAGGGATTGGGCCGGGTCGGAACAGTAACTATTATTATATGTGAACTCAATTAGTGACAAATGAGTATCCCATATACCACCTTTTTCTAACACACAACTCCTTAATAAGTCTTCCAATGACTGAATAGTCCTCTCGGATTGTCCGTCCGTCTATGGGTGGTAAGCCGAACTCAATTTCAACTTAGAATCCAAAGCCTCCTGCAAACTTTTCCAAAATTCAGAAGTGAATTGTAGATCTCTATCCGATACTATACTCGACGGTACACCATGCAATTTCATAACAACCTGAATATAAATCTCCGCTAAATTAGTTAACGGA
Source organism: Lathyrus aphaca (assembly GCA_963966055.1). Classification (NCBI taxonomy): domain Eukaryota; kingdom Viridiplantae; phylum Streptophyta; class Magnoliopsida; order Fabales; family Fabaceae; genus Lathyrus; species Lathyrus aphaca. Next base: position 209,809,280 of record OZ014519.1, read on the forward strand.
AAACCGATGTTGATCGGAATAAAATGTGCAAACTTAGTTAACCGGTCTACAACTACCCAAATAGTATCAAAACCTCTCGCCGTATTCGGTAAACCCGTCACGAAATCCATAGCAATACTATCCCATTTCCACTCCGGAATCTCTAATGGTTGCATCAGCCCCAAAGGCTTCTGATGTTCCACTTTAGATTTCTAACACACCAAGCAAGCATAAACAAACTGCGCAATATCTCTCTTTATACCATGCCACCAAAATAACTTCTTTAAATCATGGTACGTCTTCGTAGCTCCTGGGTGAATACTCAAGCTACTTTGATGACTTTCTTCCAAAATTTCTTTCTTTAACTCAGCACTGTCAGGTATACAAATTCTTCCTTGGAATCTCAAAATACCATCATTATCCATTGTTTTGGTAGTGTGGTTTGTATAAAATTATGGTTGAACCTTAGATAAATTTAAGTGGCCATTTGACATAGTTAGACTTTGAATTTTTAGGAGATTTTTTAACACAATATTATAGTCAAGTTAGAGACCCTAAGGAATTAATTTCACAGTTTTTCCAGGACTTTTGATATTTTTGTTATCTTAATTCATTTCCATCAAATTATTGCATATGCATTTTCATTTCATTTACTAACAATTTTCCTTTCGTGCGAGGTATTTTTCGAGGATTCGCGTATGGAATTGGACTATGTTTATTATGACTCGAATATATGTTTGTGCTTTTCACTTTGTGATGTAATACTTGTATAGTTCCTATAATTAGGATAGAAAAGATAAAAAGAATCGATAGAAAACAAAATCTCAAAAATAAGATACTCGATCCAACGTCGAGTAAATTTTCAAATAAATAAATAAAGTTTCATGTGACTTTAGGATTCCTCGATTACCATCGTTCCATTCCATTACACCAAAAGCAAGCCTTGTATGTTGCACACCATAAGTCGTGCGTCTTAGCACCACGCAATCGACCCACCCTATCCATCATTTTATCCCATTTACGTTTCATACACGTTTTTACCCATCATGACTTAGGAGGACCATACTGTTCATTATTATTTTGTGTACTCGCATTTCTAGTCTAATATCCATAGATAGATTTAATCTTTCAAACCTCACTAACCATAGGTCACCCTTAAACTCAACTAACTTAGGGTAAGGTCTAGTCTCCCTTAGAATTTTTTCCTTTGACAACTTGAGTCTCACTTCTCATCTTAAAGAAAAATCAAAACACTTATAAAGGAAAATGTGTATAATGCGCCACGAGCCTTAAGCTATACAGGAAATGACTAGTGGAGGTCTCCTCCACTCTTCTAGGATGCTTTACAAACGTTCCATTGGGGGCGACCTTGGAAAGTATTCACTCCTGTATCATAGTCTTTAGTGTTGTACATATAATAAACACAAATTCAAAACACTTATCATAAAAGACAACCAACAAAGACATTGCGTCTTCTCTTCTCATCTCCTACTCTTTGCGGACGATCATGACTTGCCTCGACAATTCAAACAGCGACACGGTAAACACCCTCGAGTCAGAGCCGGTAACACCTGAGCTAGAGCTATGGCAACGTCATCCTAAAAAACATAAGCAAGTGCCAACCTTAGTTAGATGAACTACGGCGACTCTGATCCTCATTTTCCCGATGAGGTACGTAGGCAGTAGGGTAGGGCCCATTCGAGCACAATCATTCTTTTTCCCTACATTTTCCCCCTTTCTTTCCATTTTTCAATTCCATTTCTTTTCTCATTTCCATTCCATTCCAGATATCCATTCCTTCATTCAACAACATCGTATTTCTCACTCTTTGAAATAGTCTAATAAGTGTGGATCTCGTCGGGTACGGCGGGCGGATTGGGGTACTAATACCTTCCCAATTCATAACCGGCTTCCGGACCCAGATCTTTGGTTCGCAAGGCCTCGTCCTTTTCCTTCTTCCTTAGGTTTGTGCAACATTACCTTTCCCGTTCCTTCGGGATAAAAATGTCTGGCTGGAGACTCTAACTTTTCCGCGCCACTTTCGCGTTTGTACTAGGATGAAAATCCCGGGAACGACACTCATTGAGACCGACACACTTCTAATTATGCGTAGACCTCATTGACGACACAACCCTTGTGCCATCATAAACCCTAACGCAACAATTTCATACCATCAAAACACCATGATTAATAATTCAGTATGATTGATCTGCATGCCATCGTCTTACCATACTAAAGTCAGATTTCGAAGTAGATGACTACAAATCGCTCAAACGAATGATAATCATTACATGATTTGAACTGACGAAATAAAATAGTATATCCAATATACCATTTTTGAATCAAAGTTAATCATATCACATATGAATTAGATTAATCATATATGTGTAACTTATGGACCATTAACATATCACTACTTCACCATATTATTGTCGGATTCTGAAGCATAGTCAATATCAATCATCCAAACCGTACACAGTCTGATGCCAAAAATTAAATATCTAGATTTGATTTAATTTTACATGTTTTAATCCAATTAAAACAAAAAATAACAAAAAGTAAGCAATTACCAGACTCATGGTTTCATAAGTGGCTCTGATACCACTGAAGGGAAATATGCGATCTAAACGCAGCAAAAAACAAAAATTTCCCTTTAGATATCCTTACGAAAGATCATGATCTATGATAGAAAGGTTTCCTCTTGTGGCGATGAAACCTTTAAATCTGAATCGATGGATGATCACGAGCGTTGTACGATGAACATCACCTCTACTCAGTCCACACGAACAACTTCCTTCACTCATAGTGCTTGCTGATTACGATTGAAGTTTTTTGAGTGAGGGAGAGAAAAATAGAAAAGGTCAGAGTTTCAACAACAACAACATTTGCGCTTCTGCACAATGGTTCTATTTATAGAACTACTTGTGTGGGTTATAAGCTAAAAAGTCCATATCAATAATAATAATATTATATTATTATTATAATTATTATTATTATAATAAATATACTTTTATTATTATTATTATATTTTATAACTATTATAAAATTAATAATAACTATTATTATATCATATGTCAATTAAGCACATGGTACCTTACCATATTATGTATTTCATTCAAGTGCACCATACCTTACGGTGTACCTTATTTATTCTACCTATTTTCTAAATGTCCTTCTGTGTGTGATCCTGTTGGATTTAGCGGTGTTGACAATTATATTAAATTATGTATTTAACATGATAAACAGTGAGCAATATCTAGCAACACATCATTGCTACCCAAGTCACAAAATTCTCATGTGATCTGACAAAACCTTTTGTGATAGTACTTGTATGTACAATTACCTATTTCCCTTTTGTCTATATTGAACACAAGACATATGCTGTGTCATCCTTGTCCAGTTCAATATTGGGTCCTTATACATTTATTCTATTATGCAGGATTGGCAAATTCCATCTAGGTTACTCATGTCCCTCAACATGCTTTGTGAAGTACCCATCAACTGTCTTTATAATCATCTAGTTATGGACAATGTTTGATCAACAATAAAGTACTTGACTCTACATCTAGGGTTCATAGTAGTTTCAGGTCGAAGGGTGGTATACAACAATATCACCATGAGAGTAACTTATGACACTTTGTATAACATTCTATATAGTACTCTCACAGTGGGTCAATCTAGTATAAATATTACTCCTAATATTCATACCTATGACAAGACTTGATAACTTCTTATCTATTATCCATGATGTGATCATGAGTCTATCTACATAATAGTCTTAATGCTTTAAGGCTATCTCATTTCACATTAAAGCTCGACTATGGATGCTTTAAGAATAATGTCCTTATGTTTAATGGAATCTCATGATTAAGTCACACTTAATATTTCATTAAACGAACTAGCTATTCTAGGGAATTTATCATTTTGGAAAAACAAACATGATAAAGAAATTCCTTTTATTATTAATAAATAATTCGATACAAGTACCAAAAGTATTGGCCTCTAGGCCTTACACCAACAAATGTCAAGCCTGATGTTCTAACATGTGATGACAGAACATTCAGTTTAAAATGTTTTGTTTTATCTGTTGCGCATTTATTCACATTCTTTTGTGTGTTTATGTTGAGTGATTGGTTGCGCAATTGTTGGTGGTAATATTAGAGTAGACTATCATGTTTTTGGAAGGATCAGTTGTTTCCTTTTTCATGCAAATTGTTTAAAGAAGATTTGAAGATCAAATCTATTTGTTTCCATTGCCTAGGCCTATGAAGATTATTTTGTATTTAAAGAAGTGATAACCTTACTTTCAAGATAGAGAGCATAGAGATTGAAAGTTGCGTGTTCAAGAATTAGGGTTGTTTCATTTGTGTTTCTTTATTGTGAATCATTCACACATCACCTAGATGTTTGAATTGCACTAAGTTTTATTGAGTTGTAAGTTGTCCACTATAAGCTTTTAAGCACGAGTGCATTGATCTTGATTGAAGCTCTTAAGCAAGATCAAGTTTTTGTTCTTGATACGTAACACAACTTACATAATTGATTATTCCGATGTAGAACTCAGGTTTACTATCTTAATGGCAGAGTAATGGATGATTGTGTGAACGTTAAAGTCTTGTCGTTCTGGTATAAAGTTTGGGGTTTGCAAACACCCTAATGTATTTTAGCATGTAAGTTGTGGTATGGGAAAAATGTTGAATTTGAACATAGTCTTTTGACTTTAATGTATTTTGTCTTTGTGTTGGTGTCGCAGATGCATAACTTTTTGAGTTTGAGTTTTGATCATCATTTTAAGGACGAGGTAACAATTTTATTGTTTAAATATCAATTATATTGTCACTTAATCTATTACGACAACGCTGACGTTTCAACAATATTAGAATTTGTTAAACTTAAATCCATTCCCAAAGTTTAGTTTGTTTAACAGATAGATTTTTACATGTTAAAATTTTAAAAATATTTTTTTAATGTCAATTTTAGTCTAAAAACTATAATATGTGTTGGGAATATAACCAGAGTAAAATGTCCAATAATTGATACAATAAAATAAAATTATAGAAAATTAAATGTTGGACCTTTACAGAAGGATCATTGTCGCTTCTCGAAGCAATCATGTGACTGCACTTTCACAATAAGATTCTCGTTACTCTCCCGAACTATACCCGATTGACCCAAATAAACCTCTTGCCTGAGGGACTCGGTGTCTCCTTGAGTGAGGTTGCGTCCATAAATCCCTTTTAAGGGGATGTGACCTATATAAGGCCCCGAAGAATTGGTGCCAAGTCTTGCTAGAGGGCTCGATGGAAGTCCCACTTCAAAGACTGAACACCCCGCCCGAGGGACCTAACGTCTTCCCTAGCCGAGTTGTATGTTACAACATCTAAGGGACTTAAAATCCCTAGAGCAAATAAAACTTTCGCCTGAGGGACTTAGTATCTTTTCGAGCGAGATTACGACTAAAAAATTACGCCTAAAGGGCGTGACCTATATTAAGCCCATAGACTTAGTGTCAAGTCTTGCTAGAGGGCTAAATAGAAGTCACGCCTAAAAGGTTAGACATCTCGTCTGAGGGACTTAGCACCTCATGGTCCAAGCTGCATGTAGGTAAAATTGTAAAGACCTGAATTCTTAAAGCTAAACTAGAGCCTTACAAGGAAAAACATTAGCCTTCGAGATACTCCCATTATCCACAAGTAACAGACACCTCACCCTTTGCTGAATGACTCATGCCTGAGGTATTGTGTAGTGTTATATTTGTAAATAATCTTGCTTAGGGTGATAACTTGGGGCCGCCCTATGAAAGGCGATAACATGAGGTCGCTCGAAGGGAGTTATCGCCCTTGACCTTAAAGTTTTCTCGCCCCAGGAAGGGAAAATGTGGGATAAGACATGTCTTGGCCCATATTGCCTTTGAGAATAAGCATTTAACTATCCATTATTTGACTAGGTGGACGGTCACCGTTTCTGAGAAATCCTAGGTCCTATAGCCCCTTATAAATACCTCATCCCTCGGGGAGAAAAGGAAGAAACTCAAGTAATACACACTCGATACTACCCATAACTATTTAAAGAGCACTTCACTCCTAGTAACCTTAACACGGTCAATCTAATCACCCGCTTACAACTCAACAACATTGATCGTCAACAGAGATTCTCACCTCACGCGAGTTGGTCTCTTGAATAGCCTAAAAAAATACCGTACAAGACTACTCGTCACCTCCAAACATGTAATATACCTACTAGGATCTTTGAGTATCCTTATCTTTGTACGACGAACAAGCGCGCGTGTATATATATATATATATATATATATATATATATATATATATATATATATATATATATATATATATATATATATATATATATATATATATATATATATATATATATATATATATATATATATATATATATAATTAAGTGAAAGTTTAAAATAGAGAATAATAAAAGAATATCAGCAAAATTCATATAAAAGGATAAATTAGACTATGTCATAGTTTTTTCTCTCTAAAATACAAAAAAAAAAAAAAAAAAAAAAAACTCTAAATGAAGCATTTATAAGTTGTTGCTTACTAGACATATAACATTAGAAAAGGAGATTTGATTCGGATATAGTAATTATTCACATATAAAAAAAATAAAAAATCATGAGCCACAAATTAACTAAAGTTTGGGACTAGTTGTTTTCTTTAGTAGTTGGATAAACGGAACATCTTAATGCTCTACACGACACGTATCCTTTATAATCCTTACAAGTCAATAGTAAAACATAAACAGTTCAAATGTTGATTTGTCTTAAAACCCTTTCAATCTGGCCCATCTATTGAAACATGTCTTCCAACTTTCTTCATTTTTCCTTGTTCTCTAAATTTTGTTGTTAATATTGAATAAGACTTTAGTTTTATTAGTTTTATGTAGTGTCAACATGAAAATAAGTTTATCCTTTCAATAAATTTATTCATTCTTCCCTTTTATATCAATCGTTGTTATTAATATATATGTATTCTGGTTTATATAGTTGTCTTTCAAAAGTGTAGAAGATTATATTCTATAACTTTTTCTGGGTTAGGATTTCATTCTAGGCCATAAAAATAATCATTGCAGATTCGATAAGTGAATTTATCAACAATTTTGAGCAATATGACATGAAATATATATTCCTACCATATTTTATGGTAATAAATTGGATGGGATTTTTACCAGAAATTAATCTGATTGAGACTTGTTAACATTATTTTAATTAATAACTCTTTACAAATATAATTTTATAGATTAAATAGTAAAATTAATCGTTTTTGACGAGTTTATCAAATTTATAATTTTATAAACTTTTAAAAATATTTGTTAAGTTTGTCTAACAAATTCAATTAGAGCATAATATAATTTTTAAAAATCAAGTTAAAATTTAATTTTAAAACTCTATTTAAACTTTTATAATTTTGTATACATATTATTGTTAAAATGATATTGATATTCTACAATTTAATTTAATATATAAAATAAATTATTAAGAACTATAGCACCACTATGTTGTTGGAGAGTGTCAATTTTTTAATTTTTTTTAATTTTTTCTTCTTTTTCAGATTTTTGTATTTCATTCTTTTTCATACTTCTTTATTGTAATTTTGATAGTAAAATACTATGAAATTCTTCTGATTAAGATGATTTATTATAATTTTGATAGTAAAATACTATGAAATTCTTCTGATTAAGATGATTTTAATAGGTTTGATTTTTTTTCACGAATGTTCAGAATTTTTATTAAAAATCAAAAGTGACAAACAAACATATCTATTCAGAAAAAAAAAGAGATGAGTCAATCAATCAATGTTGTAGATTCAAACTCATTTATTAGGCTCATCATATTTAATGAGGGCATTTGAGAAGACCTGATGCTCTTTTTATTAGGCTCATCATGCTTTATTGGGGAAATGGAGTTGTAAAATAAACAATGAGAGGGAAGGGTTGTGGTTCCGGGCTTTGTCAAATAGATACGGGATGAGAGAATTAGAGGAGAGAAATGGAGGAAGGGAGTGTTTTACTTGGTGGAACGATTTGAGTAAAATAGACACGACGGGATGGGAAACATCGAATATTTATTCAGCTAAAGAGGTATACAAATACATGCCTAGCAATTTACCGATGTGTGCAAATTCAATTTGGGCTAAAGTGTGGCAATCGGTCGTTCCAACCAAAGTTTCTTGTTTGGTTTAAGGGTTTTCTATAATAGAATTGCTACTAAGGTCAACCTTGTCAAAAGAGGTGTGTACTGTCAAGGATTAATTGATTGTGTGGGAGGGTGCGGGTGTGAAGAATCGGTATCTCATCTATTTTTTTAGTGTCCTTTATTTGCAGGAATATTATAACACCCCATTTATACCCGACAATTATATTAAAATCAGAGTAGAAGATTAAACCAACAAGTAAACAAATGGAATGTCACATTTTTGAACTTTAAAAATGACTTCATTTATTTTCATATATCAAGGATACATAACACTTTCAATTCAAAGGAACTATAATAACAACTTTATTTCATTATTCAAAACCAAAAAACTTTTGCAACTACGCAACGAATTCTCAAATATTCAACTATATATGATATAACATTTTTAACAGAAACAACTTAAACGACAACAAAGCAACTAAACATTCACCCCCCCCCCCCCCCCCGAGTGTTACGTATCAGAGCATCGACCGACAAACTATTGAAGATAACAATCTTCCTTCAACCTAACCTGCATGTTACCAACCAAGGGTAACATTCAAACAGAAGGGGTGAGATATCTAACCATATAAACAAGAGTATGGTAAATAATACGCTAGATAAAATCATACAATTGTCATACTATCTAACAACGACATCTTACCAATCACCCCCAAATAATCAACATACTTTATCAGCTTAATTCACACATCAACATAACCAATTTCAACTATAAAATCAGTATAGACACATTCATCAACTTCGACAAACATATACAACATATTCAACTTCTTCAATATCAGCATAATCGACTTTATGAACATAAACATATAAAGAACTCATGCAACGTAACCATATAATCAACTCATTCAACATAATCATATAATCAACTTATTCAACATAATCAGGTAATCACTTAGCAACATAATCGACTTATTCAACATGAACCACTTACTCGACGTAATCAACATAAACCACTTAATCAACTTAATCAACTTAAATCTACATAAACAACTTAATCAACTTGAGCAATGTAAATAACTTTATCAACTTGGCAAACAACATAAACAACATAAATAATGCAACACAGGATGCGACTCGACTATGCATATGCATGTGGTACCATTGGAATAAAACTCCCAACTTAAAATATACCAGGTTATTGAGGTATCTATAAGGCATAAGCCTTCAACTTAATTATTTTGCCAATACACGCCAATGTGGTGAGCACTCGCTGCAACTTAGAAATACAATGTATGTAATGAGATGAACAACACAACACATAAGCAACTAACAACTCAAAACAACATGCAACCAACAAAGTAGAAACTTAAATTCAACACGATTCAACTTTGACCATATGCCTACAACTTTCAACGTTGGTCATACGACCTACAACTTTAATATCCACATTGGTCTTACGATCTTCAACTTAAAATGCCCATATACCGGGACAAACCAACATATACAACAATACTAGAAAATACACACGTTCAACACGAATCAACATAATACACCGACAAAAATCACCTACTAATTATTCTGAACCAACTCGACAATTTTCGTTAAATTTCAGACAACTAAATTTTCCGCTTAAATCGGCTAATCGGCTAAAACTGTACTTTTTCAGTATTCTTCTATTACTACTAGTTCGTTATAAAATTCTGTCGATTAAAGACTACCGATATAAACACTTTCGTCGCAACCAAAATCATATGTCATTAAAACTCCCAAAACCTACTTCTACATCCTAAGACTTGTTTGTGTCATAAGACCTGCTATATTCATGTTGGCGTTAAGCCTGCTATTGGAATTCTTCTATCTTCTGCTACTAATGTTCTTCTACTGATTATCCAATCAGTATTTTCATAGCTTATCAAGTAATAACATGATCACTTATTTACTAATACCTACCATAATTTTATTTCAATTATTAATCCACTCACATTACTTATTTTGGTTAATTAATTCAACTAAGTGCATTCAGTAAGGGTATTAAGCATAAAGGCATTTCCTTAATTAATTAACTAAAAGTGGATACACGTATGTATGGCATGTGGTATCATGAAACTGAGTGGACCCCACATCAAATGAATGTGGCATGTGCCACATCCATCTTCTCACCAAGGATATATGGCATGCACCACTCTTGTGTGGCTTACGCCACTTAAACATGGCATGCGCCATGTGTAACTCTCTCACATTGGGTGGCCTGCACCACCCCTTCTTAAACGATGGGTGGTCTGCACTACCCTCTTCTGTGCAGGATTAGTCCCCAATTTAATTTTTTCCAGAATCGAGAAATCCACAGCGACATGCATCAAATTAATTTAACAATAAAACTCAACAACATCGATTTATCAAAATTCCACAGACAACATTATTCCATCAATTTCACAACCACAAGATCGACCAAATCAACTACGGACAACAAAAAATTATGCGATCCCAAACCTGCATACCAATCATCATTATCTCGATTATAGAGTTTGAACCCCACCCTTACCTTAAATTGATGGCCGCTCGAATCTCTGTTCGACTTCCGATTTCCGACGGTGGCTTCTCGTAACCGTTTTCTCCACTTTTTCCTCGTTCTCCAATTTTTCTTCGTTCCTCTTTTTCTCAACTTCTACTGATACTTCTTCTCATCTTGACTAATTCTTCTTTTATTTTCTTTTTATTAAAAATAATAATATAATATAATAATAAAAAATGGGCCTTAACACTACACCCCCTATCATTGTTGTTTCCGACGAAATCAAGCCCATTAACCAACATGCTCCAATAATCAATAATATCACTTATAATATTATTTCCTCAACTTTCCGACTTAATATTCTGACTTAATGACTTAATTTACCACAACGCAAAATCGACTGAATAATAATTCACAAATAAATACTTATTCACGACTTAATCGATTAACTTCCGATTATCAACCAAATGGTCCAAACAATTCTAACAACATATCCAATAATACCCGGAGAATATTCCATATCGTATTCCACAACTTATATCAACTTAATTAATTAAATTCGACTTAAACCAACTTATAATTATCAACATGATATTTCGATATTTTGGAAATCAACTTAAATCAACGCGACTTAACACAACATACCACAATTATGTTTAATTAAATAAACGGGCGTTACAAATATTATATGAATAAGCCAATGTATATGGATTAAAACAACCATGCATAGAGACAATATGGCTCATTTGAATCAATTCTCGGGTCTGATTGGTTCAAGGAGGTCTCAATCTAAAATCGCTTCGACAAATTGGATGGCGAGTGTTTGGAATATATGGAAAGCTAGAAATAATAAAGTGTTCAAAAATAAGGAAGTGGATGCAGAAAAAGTGATTGAAAAACTAAAGCTTACATCCTAGAATTGACTCAAAAATAGAGACTGCAATATCTCCTTAAATTTATCAGCTTGGTGGCAGGATCCGACAATTGGAATTTAATGAGAATTGAAGATAGGAGCTTGGAGCATAGCAGTAGATCCAGCTTGTTGAATGACAATGTGTGGTTAGTGGCAGTTCATTGATACTTTGGAGATGTAATTTAGGGTTGGGTTATCATAAAAGTTGATTGTTGGTCTTCATTCTTGAGGTCTAAAGTGGAGTTCCTTAGTTCAATTGGAGAAGCAATAACTCTTGTTGGTCTGGCAGTGAAACCCACAGATTTTTAGATGTTTAGTTTATACTCTATGGTGGCATTGTTTGTGCCAAGCCAACATTGGTTCATTGTACCACTTTCTGGTTGTGTTTTCTCGTCGAGATCTCGATGGGAGTCAGCGCTTTAATATCCAGCATCATTTATACGAGTTCCAGCTATTGTATCTGATGATTTTTAGTAGCTCGAATTGATATGTTCGTCAACTTGGCTCCTTTCCAGTAGGACAATGGAAGCATTTTTCAAGCGGTGTTTTTCTTCGGTCGGAGGCTATGTCTCAATTCATAGGAATCTATGTTGCAGATTGTATATGCATTTATTTTTCTGCCTTTGTTTTCAGTAGCAGGTGGCACAAGACCTTGGTGTTTGTTTTGAATTGTTTTGCTTTGCTTTTTGTTTTGTTTTGTGGTCCTGGGTGGGAGAGGTTTTTAGTTTATCGGATAATGGTTTTCTTAGTGGCCTTGGCCTTGGCAGTAGTGTGTCTAGTTTTGATCTGCTTGGCTTTAATTTATATAGTAACTTTTTACTTGCTTGCCCAGTTTTGTGTTCTGGTGTTCTCTCACTTTGCATGCCTCATGCTAGTGTGAGTTAATTAATAAATCTTTTTACTTTTTCAAAAAAAAAAATTAATAATAATAGTTTCAGGATTTGACATCATTTCACAATATATTACGACATTGTTTCATATAGAATTATCTCAATCAAATTGGAGATTATGTTCTAATTTAAAAATGAGCCAAAAAATTAAAAAAATAATAATAATTAAAAATAATGTATTATATATTAATAAAAATAAAATACAATAATAATTATTTTGATATTGATCAACTTTTTTTAATAGAATGAGTTTTATTATATTACTTTTTTTTTTAAAATTTATTTAACTTTTTAATAATATTTTTTAATATTAATATTAAAAAAATTGGACTTTTTAAAAATTTTGGACCCTCTAAAATTTGGGCCCCTGTGCAATAGAACCTGCAACTCCTGCACAGGGGTGGGCCTGATTACACAGCATGTTCAATACTACCTCCGTTCCTAATTATAAGACCCTATTGAGTTTTCTTGTCCTTTTTAAAAGATCCTCTTTAACTTTCAAAGTGCATTAATTTTTTATCGTTCCTGTGCGATCAGAATCTATAGTGGGCCACAGATGTTGATGGAGAGGATGATGATGATGATACTCAGTCGTCGAAGAGAGATAGGGGTGTACCTGCAAGACACTCTGATACCAAAGTAAGACCGAGCAAAAGAGTGCGCAAGTAAGTGTAAAAGAGTTAAGGGAGTGAACATTCGATACCTAACACTCTCAAGTGATATGGTTTATATAGAGCCCCCAATACTTGGCTATTGGTCCCTATTTTGGGCCTGGATCGTGGATTCACCAAAAATAGGTAACTGCCAAAACCCATTAGAAAGAGCATACTTGGTCGGATGAGATCCATGTTGAGCAGAGGAGAATCCGAGCAGGAGTCGTTCCTTGGCCGGTGGTCGGCAATTCCTCCTCGGCTGAGGGGCACAAATCCAGTGGGTCCTTTTGACATTGGGTCATTGGTCCGTCTTGGAAGCAAGAATGGATTGGCCCATGCCTAGTCATTGGGCTTGTCCGAAACAGGAGCCCCCCAAGTCGTTGCTTCTGGTCGTAAAAGTGATGACTTAAGGGTAGCTAGTCATGTACGAGGTGAAAATTGAGACTTGTAAAATTCTTTCGTCATCAGCTCGACCGGGGAGAGCCCGATTGCACTTGCACGTTAAAATATGGTCGACAGACGGGGATCCAAATAGCTAAAGGTGTGTTGAGAAGTTATGTCACGTCAACACCTTAGGAAGCATGCGAATTTAATGCACAATGATGGCTAGACTACAATCGTCCCTAGGCAATGAGTGCGCCGTTTATAGGCTTCAGGACAAATGTGCTCGTGCATGTGATGAAGGAGGTTATAAATAAGGCGTTGGAGTTCAGTTTTATACTTTTTGATCATCATTTTTCTGCTCGACAAGGCTAAGTCTCTGAACTCCGTCGTAAACCACTGTCTGTTGTCGTCGTTACCGAGGACAGCTAACTAATCACAAATTTATCTCCTAAAAACTTGTAAGTTTCTTCATTCTCTTATCATATGAAGACTTCTGATTTTTGTTGGATATAAATGCATGTGGTTAGCATAGATATTAGGGTTTATAGGACCCAGAACTTAGACTTTTAGAGTTTTCGATACGGTGTCCTCGTATTCACACGACGGTTGACTCATAGTGTTTTATCATCGTCGTAACTGTCATACCCCAAATTTTATCCCTAACTGCTCGCATCATACATTTGCATTAAAAAGATTTCCAAGACTTTTTTTTGCTTTCACCTTATCTTCAAGTTATTTCCTAAATCTAGTTTAACTTTTATTCATTTCCAAGCCTTTTAAATTTAATTTCTATTTTTTTTTTCACTTATAACTTTTAAATTTGTTTTCATGTTAGTTCCTATTTCTTTTTCTTATTCTATTTTTAAGGTTTTTATTATTTTTTTTTTTATTTATTCTTCTATTTCTAATCTTTGTTCCAATTTTTTTTTTTTTTTTATTTTCATTCTTAAATTTTAAAATTTTAAACTTAATTTTTATCTCTATCTTATTTTCAAGTTTTATTTCTAATTTCTATTCCTAGTTTTTTTTTTAATTCATTTTCAAGTTTTATTTCTAAATTTTAGTTTTGATTTCTATTTATAATTTTCAATCCATTTTCAAGATGCTATCTCTAAATTTGTTTTCATTTTTTTTATTAACCTTCAATTCATTCTAACTTCCATATTTAATTTTCAAGTTTTATTTCTAAATTTTAATTTTGATTTCTATTTATAATTTTCAATTCATTTTTAAGATGCTATCTCTAAGTTTATTTTCATTATTTAACCTTCAATTCATTCTAACTTCCATATTTAATTTTCAAGTTTTATTTCTAATTTCAAGTTTATTACTAAGTCATTCCCATCTCAATTTCTCAATGCCATTTTTCAAGTTTCAACTTATTTTCTAAGTTTGATTTTCTTTTCAAAATTGTAAATTTAAGTCCCAAGATTTATTCTTATTTCAAATTTAAATCTATCTCTTTTTTCTTTCTTCCATTTAAAACTATGCTCAATTTTAAAATTTTATTGTTGTTTTTCAATTCAATTCATATTCCAAATCTAATGTCAAAGCTTATAATTTAAATTCAAATTTAGGTTTTCAATTCAATTCCATCAAAAACATTCTTAGTACAAGCATATATAAATCCATTCAATTATGTTCAAACTCATGTCCATTCATACAATCAATGTCTTTATTCAAAGATTCAAAACATTTTCTCATTCAAATATGCATCATTTACATATTCATTGTCACATAAAAAAGGGATCCTAAAACAAAGTACATCAAACAGAAAAAACAGGATTGCAATTTCACTTTTTCATGACAGACAAATAACAAAGAAAAACAGAGCAAGCCTGCTGCAAAAAGCAGGATCACAGGTTGCTTATTCTTTATTCACTACTCCACAACAAACACGGATTCGGTATCCTGCGGGTCAACCCCAAAACCTGCACCTCAGCTCTTGCACCAAAAACATGTTATAGCTCTCTCCTGCACAAGTCAGAACACATCAGGAAAATTCAGAAAAAGCAAACCTGTAAAAAGTAGAGAAACGAAAGGGACTTATCAATACACATAAGGGGCCAAATTCAGAAGTGCACATCCCTTTTGCACAAGCTAAAGTGATGCCAAGACCTGCTACAGTTCAATGACAGCAAAGCCAGCCCAAAGCCTGCATTTTTGTTTTCACCAAAATGTGAAAATCCCTCTGCTCCATAAGCAGGCCCTACAATGGAGAGAAACAGGGCATCAAAAACAAGCAATTTCTGATACAAGTTATATCAGTTTGAACTCAAACCAAACCCTAATGGAATCCCTATTTAAGGAGGCTGAAAAATCGAAAAAAGGGGATTCCCAAAAACCCTAGCCGCGGTCAAGAAAAGATTGAAGAAGACAACAATAACCAAAAAGCTTCAAATATATAACAAATTTTTGTTTCGATATAAAAAAACCCTTCCTTTTTCGGTGAACAACAACCATGATTTACCTTTCGTAAGCTGAGCTTCGTGAAGCCAAACCTTCCTCGCCGCCACCAAATCGTAAAACCGTCAACAACAGCAGCTTTGCCAACCTCGGAGTTAACCCGCGACCGTCCCTTGATGCCTGACCTGCTACTCCCTCCTAGCCAAACAAAAACGCGAAGCGAAGAGTGAGACGGAGAGAGAGTAGACGATGTGACGCGAGCAAACACCCCTTTGCGGAAAACGCGAAGCTTTTTCAAGGTTTTCCACCATTGTAAGTCATTTCCTCGCCTTTTCCGCTCTCATTGTTGTTGTTCGGTCAAATAGTGAAGGAAGGAGAGCATGTGATTCGGTTGTGAGACGTTGATTGAGGGAGGAATAGCGTCTGAGTGAGAGACGACATCGAGAGAGAGAGAGAGAGTTTGTTCGTGAGAGAGGATTTGAGGGAGGCTGCGTTTCACAAGCCGTCAACTGTTTTCCCTTTTTCCAAACCCTATTTTGATTTCCTCTTTTATGAAATAATCGGGCCGGATCCGGGTCGACCCATGACCCGGCCGATCCCCCTTCCAGTTGCGTCCTGGGCCATACTTTGGACCCATCAGTTTTGTCTCCCCCCCTAATCTCCTTCTTAACCCAAACTTTTATTTTGTGTTTTTTCTTACAAGTTTAGTTCTCATTATCCTTTTTTTTTGAAACAAATAAAACACTAAAACATTTTTTATTTTTTTTTATCTGAAATAATTATTTAATTTTATTAATTAATTTTAAAAGAAGGTATTTCTATTTAATCTAAGTTAGTTAATTTATTTATTTGTATGATGTGAATTTTATTGCCCACCATTTAATTAATTGACGTTTGTGTATGACTTGTGCAATTTCAAATGCTATCCTCGCACTTCAAGTATAATTTTTTTTAAAATAATAATAATAAACACAATTACCTTAAGAGTGATCGTTCCGAAAAATAAATACTCATTTCAAATATAATTTATTTGCTTGGTCCAACGCCAAGTAATCTTTTAATCCATACGATTACATTTCGCATACGTAAGTCGATTACCGAGTGGTCGCTGTCTGCACGACTTTTTGCGTATTTTTACATTATTTTAGCAAGGAACAGAACTCCGGAGTCTAGCACTCCGCACGTTCTAGAACGAACTGCAACTGGGCTAGCCCCACGCGTAATGTTTCGTTCACTCCTTCGTTATTAATTACATCAATTCTAAAACGTCTAAAAAAACAATTATTCAACTTATTTAAAAATTTAAATACGAAATAAGAACTCCGGAGTCTAGCACTCCGCACGTTCTAAAATGGACTGCAACTGGGCTAGCCCCACGTAACGTGGTCCATTCGCCTCCCGTATTTCGAAATAAATAATCGCATAAATTAACGTACGAAAATAGAACTCCGGAGTCTAGCATTCCGCACGTTCTGGATTGGACCGCAACTGGGCTAGCCCCACGCGACGTGTTTCAATCACCATTCGTATATCAAAATATCCCAATTATTTTCATAATTAATCAGCGAAAGACAGAACTCCGGAGTCTAGCACTCCACACGTTTTGGAATTCAATCGCTCCTGGGCTAGCTCCACGCGACATGGTTCATTCGCCCTTTCATTTAAAACATCTTAACAAAAGTCAAACACTTTTCTCTAAAAACGAACATTGTTTAAATCATTCTATCTCATAAACAAGCTAGTGCTTCAGCCTCCACCGTGAGTATAAGCCAACTCTTAGCAGTAGAATGCGTTTTAAAAAATCGTCCAATTTAAAAATCACAAACCGTAGTTGCACAAACTACGAAGCTCTGAATTTCCCATTGCACAAGGGAATACTTAGGCACGGGGATTTTAATCCTTCGCGAGCACCCTAATAAAATTTAACCATTTCTCTGTTTAAAAACATTAATCCTTTCTTCGTCTTAATAATCATAATTTAAAACTTTAACAAACATATTAACAATCATTTAGAAGACAAAGACTTAAGATCAAACATTTAATCGCATAATTAGCTAAGAGGTTTCCGTTGAGTACAACGGACGTGAGGGGTGCTAATACCTTCCCCTTGCGTAACCGACTCCCGGACTTAGAATTTGGTTTCGTAAACCACTTCTTATCCTATTTTAGGTTGTATCTATATCTCCCTTTTCTCTCGTAGAATAAGTAGAATTAGGTGGCGGCTCTGTTGTTTGTTTTAGGATCGTATTTTTCGAGGTACGATAGATGGCGACTCTGCTGGGGACTAGCTCCATGCTAGAGAGAGTCGAGCCTAACTTAGCTTTGTGCGTTTATTTGTTTGATCTTATCTCCTTTTGTCTTCTCTATGTTGTTATTTATGTTTGTTTATTCTTTTACCGCTTTCCCTTTATTGCTCATTATATTACTTGTCTGTGGGAAATTGGGGTCACTTTGCAAGTAAAATTTGAGTTGTGGAAAAAGCAGAGGGAATACCTAAGTTTAGAATTGGATGTTATTAGTGTTAGTCTCTAAGGACTCGCTCCTTGCACGCCTAGCATGAAAGCTCCCCCAGATAGTTAGACTTTTCGTAGATCTTGTCGCAACGCAGCTAACCTGTCGCGTGACCTGATTCATGAAAGGGCTGTGATTCTGGGACCCCCTAGGACCTGTTTCAATTTTGGTAGTTGTGTAATGTTAGGCTCCGAGGGCTCGCCCCTTTATCAGCCTAGCATGAGAACTCCACTCAAGGTGGACCTTGTCGTTATTATCGTCACAATGCAGCTAGCCTGCGGCGGGACGTTAGTACGATAAACGTCCGCGACCTTGAGCCTCCTTAAACCATCACCGTAGAAACCCTCCCGTGAGTGGGACTTATGGGTAGTAAAACGTAGAACCAATCTCTTATAGCCCACCTGTTAGGAAGGTTCCGAATTTACCTGTGGCACCTTGCATCCTTACATCCCTGCATCTTTGCATCTCAGCATCATACGCATCATTTTAGTAAGAGCTCCAAGGAGCGAAGAAGTTTTGTTGCAAACATCATATATTTCTCCATGAATGGACTTCAGTTTATTAGTTTTTTGAAAAAAATAACAAGAAAACTTTACCATTTTGATGTTTTGCAATAACTTCTTAAATCCCTTGAAGCTTTTACATTTTTTTTACTCATGAGTGCATCTCCGCATTTGCATTTGTCAAAAAAACTCATTCTCGTCAACTCCTTTCCAGCTGTCACACTGAGGATCTCACACAAGTATTCCACCCAAGCTCAGACCAAGAAGAAGATGGTTGAAAGAGACCTAGAGATGGACATAGTTAATGATGAGCTTTCTGATCTTCGTGGAAATATGGGTCAAATGATGGAAATGCTATAGGTCATTCGAGCAAAATTAGATACCCAACAGACTGTAGTGTCAAAGATTGTCACTGCAACGACTGAGCCTACGCCATCAGTCACTACCCCTGTGACCTGGCCTCCTTTTGGGCTTCCCCGTGGATTTGTACCTCCTCCTCAAGGTTTTGCTTCTCAAAGTTTTATCCCTCCTTCCCAAGGACTTACTGCTCAGGGTTTCTTCCCTCCTTCCCAAGCTTTCGCTTCTCAAAGTTTCGCACCTCCTTCTCAGGGTCTTGCATTTCCTTCCCAAGGTTTTGTACCTCCCCCTCAAGGATTTGCTGCTCAGCAGACTATTCCTGTGACTAATGAAGAGAACCATGTGGTTACTAATTTCACACCAGACATTGTGCACACCCGTGCCCAACCATACTTTAATGACCCTCAGGTGTATGACGTGCCAGATATGTCGGAGAACGGAAATGAGAAACATGAAAAGATGCAAGAGAATTTTGATACTCTTGAAAAAAGGTTAAGAGCAATTGAAGGCGACCAGATCTTTGGGGCTGCTGCTAGAGAGATGTGTCTGGTGTCTGGAATGGTAATTCCTCCAAAGTTCAAGATACCCACTTTTGAGATGTACGAGGGTGCAACGTGTCCCAAGAACCATCTCTTGATGTACTATCGAAGAATGGCTGCGCAGGTGGACAATGACAAATTAATGATCCATTGCTTCCAAGATAGCCTGAAGGGAATTTCCTCCAAGTGGTATTTAACGCTAGATCAGTCAAAGATCCAAATTTTTCAAGACCTGACAGATGCTTTCATCTAGCAATACAAGTACAATATGGACCTTGCTCCCGATAGGAGGCAGCTGTTGAGTATGTCCCAGAAAGATTCAGAATCTTTTAAAGAATATGCTCAAAGGTGGAGAGGGACCGCTTCTCAGGTAGATCCCCCGTTGTCTGAAAAGGAGTTAGCTGATTGGTTTGTTGACATGGTGCAACCAGAATTCTTTGAGAGAATGGTGGGAAGTGTAATTGCTAGCTTCTCTGACCTTGTAGCTGTGGGAATCAAGGTTGAACTTAGACTAAAGAATGGAAAGATGAGTGGTTCATCTAGCAGTTTTGGCAATGGTAGTGGGAACAATGTTAAGAAATTTACCAGCAATTTCCACAAAAAGAAAGAGGGTGAGACAAATGCAATAATGACGAGTCAAAGGAGAAATCCGCTTTGGCCGAGGCCTCCACCTGTGGCTCAACACCAGTATGTCTACCCACCACAGTATGTTTAACACCCTTATGTGGCGGCAGTTCAACCGTCATATAATCAACAAGTTCCAATGTATCGGCCAACTCAAGCAGTACCGATGTACCAGTAAGCAGCTCTAGTAATTCCAGCTTATCAACCAATGCTTAACAATCCAGGCTATCAATGAGCGCCCAATGCTTCAGCCTACCAGCAGAGGACTCCAACTCCTCATCCGAATTCCAACTTTTAGAATAGAAGACCAGGAGGAAGGCCTCCCCATCCTCGGATCCCTATGACCTATACTGAATTGTATCCCTCACTACTGAAGAAAGGCTTGGTTACTCCAAGGCCTTTGGGTCCTCCACCAGATCCGCTTCCACCGGGTTACAACTCAAGTGCCCACTGTTTGTTCCATGAAGGCGCTCCGGGGCACGATTTGGAAAATTGTATTGCTTTGAGGTATGTTGTGAAGGATCTAATGGATAAAAACATTTTGTCATTTGGAGATACTAGTTCGAATGTTAAAAATAATCCTTTACCTAAGCATGGGTCCATAAATGCCATTGTTGACGAGTCTGACGAAGATTTGATTTTCAACGCTACAGAGATCAAAACCCCACTTAGAGACTTCCATGCGAAGTTAGTAGAGGTGGGTATGCTGAAGAACTGTCATAAGAATTGTGAAGCTTGTGTGAATAATCCAAAGGGATGTGAACTGGTTTTGAGAGATGTTCAAAGTTTGATTAATCTGGGTGTTTTACAAGTAAGCGGTCGTGTGAAGAGGAATGAAGTGGCAATGATTGAACCCATTTTCAATTTGCCTGAATCTGATTCTACCATGGCACCAGTGTTTAATCTGCCTGAGTCCTCAAGAGTTCAACCCATTTTCAATATGCCAGAACCTGTGGTGCCCATTTTCAATATACCAGAACCAAGGTTTGAGCAAAGAAGTAACCCTTTCCTTTATGAAGATACCAAAGCAATTCCATGGAAGTATGATACGGGGGAAATTCAGGCTGGTCAGAAGGAAGGTTCAAAAGTGGCAAGTGCTGACATAACGGGTGCAAGTCGTTTAACTCGCAGTGGTCGTGTTTATACTCAGCAAGTCAATACAGTTCCACATAAAGAAGTAATTCCCACGGTTTTCAACCAGGATAAAGGGTTAGTCTTGGAAGAAGAGGATGCAGAATTTCTCAAAATCATTAAGAAGAGTGATTATAAGGTTATTGATCAGCTGCATCAAACACCTTCCAAAATATCTATCTTATCACTTCTTATGCATTCACCGGCCCATCGAGGTGCTCTTTAGAAATTACTAGCCCAAGCTCATGTTATGCATGATATAACTGTGAATCAATTTGATGGAGTCATTGCCAATATCACTGCATGTAACAATCTCAGCTTCAGCATGGAGGATCTTCCAAAGGATGGCTTGGACCATAATCGTGCTCTCCACATATCTGTAAAATGTCAGGAGGATACTTTAGCAAGAGTGCTTGTGGATACAGGATCTTCATTGAATGTTTTGCCAAAAAGAACGCTTGCCAAGTTATCTTATCAAGGGGCAGAGATGAGGCTCAGTGCACTGATTGTGAAAGCTTTCGATGGGTCAAGGAGGACTATTATCGGGGAGGTAGACCTACCGATCTTGATTGGACCACAGGTCTTCAAAATCACCTTCCAAGTTATGGACATTAACCCTAATTACAGTTGTTTGCTGGGAAGACCTTGGATCCATGTCGCTGGGGCAGTCACCTCTACCATACACCAAAATATGAAGTTTGTGGTCGATAATAAGCTGGTAACTGTGTCTGGTGAAGAAGATCTCATGGTCAGCAACCTTTCTTCCTTTAGTTATATTGAGGCTAATGAAGATGCTTTGGAAACTTCTTTCCAAGCTCTGGAGATAGCCAATGTTGTCCTTATGGAAGTAAAAGAGTCAAAGGGGAAAGGCATTCCATCTTTTGCATCGCTGAAGAGTACCATTTCCACTATCGAAGAAGGAAGCCATGAAGGTTGGGGTGATGTCATTGAAGTCAAACAGAAGCTAGATCGCTACGGGTTGGGTTACAAACCAACTCATGTGAAGGAAGGAGCGTCAACCCCCGTCAAAGGACGTCCAAAGACCATTCAAGAGGTGTTTTCCAGTGCCGGCTATCAGATCAATGCAGTTAATGGGGATGCTGAAGATGAAGGTGTGGATCATTTGGTTTATCAGTGTGAAGCAGCTTTAGGCAATTGGGAGGCAGTTGAGATCCCAGAATTTCTTCCATTGTCAAAGTAATTTATTGTTTTCTTTAAGTGTTTTCAAAGTTCCCTAGCTCTGCCCAAGGCTATGGGATCATTTTTTAGGCCCCTTCTCATTTTCAAGTTATTCAATCAATGAAGGCATTTTGTTAAATTCTTACTTTATTTTTATTTACTGTTTTTCTATTTTCGCTTTTAAAAGAAAATGACAATCTTTCAAAGCTAATAAAATATTTTCTTGCATCCCTCTATTTTTACTTTTAATAAAAGCAAATCATTCCCATATGCAGAACAAATGAAAACCCTGTTGAATCCAATGACTCTATATTCTCTCCTAACTTCGATTCGCCCATCTACCAAGCGGAAGATGAAAGTGAGGAAGATTGTGACATTCCCGAAGAACTGGCAAGATTAGTTGAGTATGAGCACACAGATCTTCAGCCACATAAGGAGCAGGTAGAGACCATCAACTTGGCACCGATGAAGACAAGAAGGAAGTCAAGATTGGTACAACGCTTGGGGCAGACGTCAGAGAAAGATTGGTCAAGCTTCTCAAAGAATATGTGGATGTGTTTGCATGGTCGTATCAAGATATGCCCGGTCTGGACACAAACATAGTTGTTCACAAGTTGCCGTTTCGAACAGATTGCCCGCCAGTAAAGCAAAAGCTCCGAAGAACAAGACCAGACATGGCTCTGAAGATTCGAGAAGAGGTCAAAAGACAGTTCGATGCTGGATTCCTCGCAGTTGCAAAGTACCCTGAGTGGGTAGCTAACATCGTGCCAGTCCCCAAGAAAGATAGAAAGGTTAGAATGTGCGTGGACTATAGGGATTTGAACAAAGCCAATCCAAAGGACGATTTCCCTCTTCCGCAC
The DNA here is from genome assembly GCA_963966055.1 of Lathyrus aphaca. NCBI lineage: Eukaryota > Viridiplantae > Streptophyta > Magnoliopsida > Fabales > Fabaceae > Lathyrus > Lathyrus aphaca. The sequence goes on from OZ014519.1 coordinate 209,832,894, forward strand.
ATTGATACTTTGGTTGACAACACTGCTAAGTTTGCTGTTTTCTCCTTCATGGATGGATTTTCAGGATACAACCAAATCAAGATGGATCCTAATGATATGGAAAAGACCACTTTCATCACACCATGGGGCACTTATTGTTACAAAGTTATGCCATTCGGTCTTAGAAATGCAGGAGCCACTTATCAAAGGGCAATGGTCACCCTTTTCCATGATATGATGCATAAGGAAATAAAAGTTTATGTGGATGATATGATTGCCAAATCACAGAGTGAGGAGGATCATTTGAATCATCTCCTGAAGTTATTTGAGCGTCTCAGAAAGTTCCAACTGTGTCTGAATCCAGCTAAGTGTACCTTTGGTGTCCGATCAGGAAAATTATTTGGTTTCATTGTTAGTCAGCAAGGAATTGAAGTAGATCCAGATAAGGTCAGAGCAATTCAAGAGATGCCAGCTCCAAAAACAGAAAAGCAAGTCAGAGGCTTCCTTGGAAGATTGAACTACATCTCCAGATTTATCTCCAACATGAATGCTACATGTGAGCCTTTATTCAAGTTGCTTCGGAAGAATCAAGTAATTGAGTGGAGTCCTGATTGTCAACTGGCTTTTGAGAAGATTAAGGTTTACCTACAGGAACCTCCTATCTTGATCCCACCTACTCCAGGGAAGCCTCTCTTCATGTATCTGACTGTACTCGAGGGATCTATAGGTTGCGTATTAGGCCAACAGGACGAAACCGGTCGTAAGGAGCATGCCATTTATTACTTAAGCAAGAAGTTGACAGATTGTGAAAGTCAATATTCACTTTTAGAGAAGACTTGTTGTGCTTTGGCATGGGCGGCCAGACGCTTGAGGCAGTACATGATTTGTCACACTACTTTGTTGATCTCGAGAATGGATCCAATAAAGTACATTTTTGAGAAACCTGCCTTGACAGGAAGGCTTGCCCGTTGGCACATGTTGTTATCCGAATATGACATCCAGTATGTAACCCAGAAGTCCATCAAAGGCAGTGTTTTGTCTGAATACCTTGCTGATTACCCTGTCGAAGATTATGAACCTTTGAAATTCGATTTCCCGGCCAAGGACATTATGTTGATAAAGGACTGTGAAGTTCCAGGTCCAGATGAAGGTCCCGAGCCAAGTTCTCGATGGAAGATGATGTTTGATGGTTCCTCTAATTACATGGGGCATGGTGTGGGAGCTGTTTTGATGAATCCTGATGGTGGTTATACTCCCTTCACGGCTAGATTATGTTTTGAATGTACAAACAACATTGCATAGTACGAAGCATGTGTTTTGGGTATCGAAGCTGCAATTGATACCAGAATCAAGATTCTTGAAGTATATGGAGACTCGGCCTTAGTAATCTACCAGGTTAAAGGTGAATGGGAGACCCGTGATGAGAAGTTGATCCCTTACCGTGCCCACATCGTGGAATTAATTAAATACTTTGATGAAGTCACTTTCCATCATGTTCCAAGGGCAGAGAATCAAATTGCAGACGCTTTGGCTATGTTGGCCTCTATGTTTCAAGTCAGATTTCTTAATGAAGCTCCACTTATTACAATCGAGCGAAAAACTACACCAGCCTACTGTCTACTGGTCGAAGAAGAAACTGATGAGAAACCGTGGTTCTATGACATCAAGAACTATTTGCAAAATCACGTATACCCAGCGGATGCAACAATTTTAGACAAGAAGACTCTGAGAAGATTGGCATCCAAGTTTTTCCTCAACAACAATGTGCTCTACAAGAGAAATCACGATATGGTTCTGCTCATATGTGTGGACAAGCACGAAGCAGACTTATTGATCAGGGAAATCCATGAAATATCATTTGGAACACATGCCAACGGACATGCCATGTCCAGAAAGATTTTAAGAGTTGGATACTTCTGGCTGAACATGGAATCAGATTGTTTCAAATATGCCAGGAAGTGTCATAAATGCCAGATTTATGCCAACAAGGTGCACGTACCTCCGACCCTTTTGAATGTTCTGTCATCTCCTTGGCCTTTCTCAATGTGGGGCATTGACATGATAGGGGCAATTGAACCTAAAGCGTCCAATGGTCACCAGTTTATCTTGGTTGCGATTGATTACTTCACCAAGTGGGTAGAAGCAGCTTCCTACGCCAATGTGACAAAGCAAATGGTCGCCCATTTCATCAAGAACCAAATTATCTACCGCTATGGGATCCCAAGCTGAATCATCACAGATAATGGGACTAATTTGAACAACAAGACGATGAAAGAATTATGTGATACATTCAAGATTGAACATCATAACTCTTCTCCTTATCGTCCGAAGATGAATGGAGCTGTTGAAGCTGCGAACAAGAACATCAAAAAGATCTTGCAGAAGATGGTGAAGACTTACAAGGACTGGCATGAGATGTTACCGTATGCCTTACACGGATATAGAACATCAGTTCGCACTTCAACAGGGGCAACCCCTTTCTCTTTGGTGTATGGGATGTATACAGTTCTCCCTATCTAAGTAGAGATACCATCTTTGAGGATCTTAAAGGAAACCAAACTGGAAGAAGCTGAGTGGGTCCAGAGCAGAGAATGACCGACATGTGCCATGGCCAGTTGTACCAGAAGCGCATCAAGAGAGCATTTGACAAGAAAGTCTGTCTCCGAGAATTCAAAGAAGGAGACCTTGTACTCAAGAAAATCTTGCCAGTCCACAAAGACATGCGTGGAAAATGGAGCCCTAACTATGAAGGTCCATATGTTGTGAAGGTGGCATTCTCCGGAGGTTCCCTAATCCTCACAACTATGGATGGTGAACAACGGAAACACCCAGTGAATTCTGATGCAGTCAAAAAATATTATGCCTAAATAAAGCCCGCTAGGTCGAAAACCAGAAATGGCGACCTAGGAAAAAATGGGTATCCCGGTGGATCATAACCTATGAAGGAGATCCAGGCAAAAGTTAGGGATAAAAATAAAAAAATAGAGCTCGCTAAGTTGAAAACCCGAAAGGGCGACTTAGGCAAAAAAGAGCGTCCCGATGGATTGAAAACCCGAAAGGGCGGTCCAGGCAAAAGTTAGGGACAAAGGCATTTGACTGTATCAGATGGTGTTTACCATTATTGAGGATGATTACTTGAAGATCAATCCAGTCGCTCTTGTCAGAAGCAAGGTGTTGTGCGGTTTTAGTTATTAGGGATTATAGTGGTCGTTGGATTCAATGTAAACCTTTCCCCATTGCCATTTTGAAATTGTAATTTCCCATGGAGCTTTTGCTATTGGCAAGCTACCATTCTTGAATGAAATACAACCTTTGCCTTTAAACTTTGTCTTTCAGCTTCTTATTTTCTTTGTTATGCAAAATGTCTTTACTGAATTACAATTTAACTTTGAAAATGACAAAAAAAAAGTTTAGAAACAGTTTTGAAAACGTACTGGAAAACATTCAAATTTCTTTGAACTTTAGAAAAATTAAAAGATTTTCTGTCTTCTAAAAAACCCTCTGGCTTGCAGCAACACTCCCATGCAATTATTACAGAAATCCCCACAGAGAATTAAAAGCTGGTAGCACTCTTGGATAGATCCTTGTACCAAATATCGATTTCCAAGTTTGAAGACATCCCCCCAGCATCTTTCTTATTGCTCGTCTGAGTTTTGGCGTTGAGATCCTGCTCTTCCCGCTTTATCAAAGCTCTTTGTCTCCCTAGCGTCAACATTTGCATAACATGATCATTCGCATCATGTTCAATCATACGCATTTGACATAATCATTTGTCTATCCCCAGTTGTCACCTGTCTAACTCCAGGTCCAGATTACTGTCTTTTGTTATTTTAAAGTCTACTGTTGTTGGTACCCCGAAGTGTGGTTAACCAAGGTTTTTTTCCCAGCAACACTGGTATTCCCCGCAGAGGCCCTCCTTGATAGGTGCCTTAGTACCACCAATATTTCTTTAAAAGCCCAATTATCATTGGCATAAATTCTTTAAGATGTTGGCTTAAGATTTAAGGCTGTTTAATTCAACACGCATCCGTGTTCTCCTGATAATTCCTAAAAGTTCTTCTTTGAATTTTTCGTTTAAGGAATTTCCCGAGGTTGGTCGTTTATCTCGTTGAAAAACTCCAACATTTATTCTTACTTTCCAGTTGGTCGCTTAGAGCCGTTTCATTTATCTTTAAAATGCTTCGCATTTTGCTCCCGGTATCAGTTGGTCGCACATAACCACTGCCCAAACATTGTGTTTGTTTTCTTTATCCTCGGTATCAACAGTTACACTTGAACCTGTTGATTTATCACTAGGATTTATTTATCTGTTATTTCATTTCCCGACCGCCGCGTCGATGACAGTTATTTATTTCTTCAACCGCCGTGTTGAGTTTTGTTTTCCGACCGCCGCGTCGATGTCTGTTATTTCATTTCTCAACCACCGTGTCGATGACAGTTATTTATTTTCTTCAACCGCCGTGTTGAGTTTTGTTTTCCGACCACCGCGTCGATGTCTGTTATTTCATTTCTCGACCGCCGCGTCGATGACAGTTTTTTTTTAATTTCTTCAACCGCCGTGTTGAGTTTTGTTTTCCGACCGCCGCGTCGATGCTTGTTATTTCATCTCCCGACCGCCGCGTCGATGACAGTTATTTATTTCTTCAACCGCCGTGTTGAGTTTTGTTTTCCGACCGCCGCGTCGATGTCTGTTATTTCATTTCTCGACTGCCGCGTCGATGACAGTTTTTTTTATTTCTTTAACCGCCATGTTGAGTTTTGTTTTCCGACCGCCGCGTTGATGCTTGTTATTTCATCTCCCGACCGCCGCGTCGATGACAGTTATTTATTTCTTCAACCGCCGTGTTGAGTTTTATTTTCCGACCGCCGCGTCGATGACTGTTATTTCTTTTCTCGACCGACGCGTCGATGCCAGTTATTTATTTCTTCAACCTCCGTGTTGAGTTTTGTTTTCCGACCGCCGTGTCGATGCCTGTTATTTCATTTCCCGACCGCCGCGTCGATGACAGTTATTTATTTCTTCAACCGCCGTGTTGAGTTTTGTTTTCTGACCGCCGCGTCGATGTCTGTTATTTCATTTCTCGACTGCCGCGTCGATGACAGTTATTTATTTCTTCAACCGCCGTGTTGAGTTTTGTTTTCCGACCGCCGCGTCGATGTCTGTTATTTCATTTCTCGACCGCCGCGTCGATGACAGTTATTTATTTCTTCAACCGCCGTGTTGAGTTTTGTTTTCTGACCGCCGCGTCGATGTCTGTTATTTCATTTCTCGACCGCCGTGTCGATGACAGTTATTTATTTCTTCAACCACCGTGTTGAGTTTTGTTTTCCGACCGCCGCGTCGATGTCTGTTATTTCATTTCCCGACCGCCGTGTCGATGACAGTTATTTATTTCTTCAACCGCCGTGTTGAGTTTTGTTTTCTGACCGCCGCGTCGATGTCTGTTATTTCATTTCCCGACCGCCGCGTCGATGTCAGTTATTTATTTCTTCAACCGCCGTATTGAGTTTTGTTTTCTGACCGCCGCGTCGATGTCTGTTATTTCATTTCTCGACCGCCGCGTCGATGTTAGTTATTTATTTCTTCAACCACCGTTGTCTAAGTCTGTTGTTTTATTTTCCGACCACCGTTGTCGATGTCTGTTATTTTATTGCCCGACTGCCGTTGTCAATGCCTGCTATTTTATTTCCCGACCGCTGTGTCGATATTTTGTTTATTCCTGACCGCCGTGTCGATATCTGCTATTTTGTTCTCCTGACTACCGAGTCGATGTCTTTGCCATTTTTTTCCTCAATCACCGAATCGTTGCATTGGGATCCCCAACAGTCACCTTAAACCTTGCTAACTCATCACTTTAGATAGTCTGTCTTTAATCTTACGTTTTGTTTTCCGTCTTCTGGCATTCTTAGTGCCAGCAGTTACACTTGAACCTGCTGATTTATCACTTTGAATGTATCCTGTATCTGTTTTGTCATCCTCAGCATATCGTTATCCTAGTGAGTCTTCACCCTCATCTTGAGTTTCTGTGAATTATCGTCGCATTTATCTGCATCATATCCCACATACCATATTTAGCATATTTATCAAAAATCAGCGTGTTAGGTTTCATTGCATTTTGCATGTCATATCCCTAGCATAGGAGAGTCCCTCATGAGTTCATAGCATGTCATTGCATTTAGGGGCAAAATTTTCGGTTATTTCTATATTTAAATACCTTTCACTCCGATTTTATGAGGATTGTCATCACTCATTCTATCTGGTAAAGTTATTTAAATAGGGGCAGCTGTCATACCCCAAATTTTACCCCTAACTGCTCGCATCATACATTTGCATTAAAAAGATTTCCAAGACATTTTTTTGCTTTCACCTTATCTTCAAGTTATTTCCTAAATCTAGTTTAACTTGTATTCATTTCCAAGCCTTTTAAATTTAATTTCTATTTTTTTTTTCACTTATAACTTTTAAATTTGTTTTCATGTTAGTTCCTATTTCTTTTTCTTATTCTATTTTTAAGGTTTTTATTATTTCTTTTTTATTTATTCTTCTATTTCTAATCTTTGTTCCAATTTTTATTTTTATTTTTATTTTCTTTCTTAAATTTTAAAATTTTAAACTTAATTTTTATCTCTATCTTATTTTCAAGTTTTATTTCTAATTTCTATTCCTAGTTTTTTTTTAATTCATTTTCAAGTTTTATTTCTAAATTTTAGTTTTGATTTCTATTTATAATTTTCAATCAATTTTCAAGATGCTATCTCTAAATTTGTTTTCATTTTTTTTTATTAACCTTCAATTCATTCTAACTTCCATATTTAATTTTCAAGTTTTATTTCTAAATTTTAATTTTGATTTCTATTTATAATTTTCAATTCATTTTTAAGATGCTATCTCTAAGTTTATTTTCATTATTTAACCTTCAATTCATTCTAACTTCCATATTTAATTTTCAAGTTTTATTTCTAATTTCAAGTTTATTACTAAGTCATTCCCATCTCAATTTCTCAATGCCATTTTTCAAGTTTCAACTTATTTTCTAAGTTTGATTTTCTTTTCAAAATTGTAAATTTAAGTCCCAAGATTTATTCTTATTTCAAATTTAAACTCTATCTCTTTTTTCTTTCTTCCATTTAAAACTTTGCTCAATTTTAAAATTTTATTGTTGTTTTTCAATTCAATTCATATTCCAAATCTAATGTCAAAGCTTATAGTTTAAATTCAAATTTAGGTTTTCAATTCAATTCCATCAAAAACATTCTTAGTACAAGCATATATAAATCCATTCAATCATGTTTAAACTCATGTCCATTCATACAATCAATGTCTTTATTCAAAGATTCAAAACATTTTCTCATTCAAATATGCATCATTTACATATTCATTGTCACATAAAAAGGGATCCTAAAACAAAGTATAGCAAACAGAAAAAACAGGATTGCAATTTCACTTTTTCATGACAGACAAATAACAAAGAAAAGCATAGCAGGCCTGCTGCAAAAAGCAGGATCACATGTTGCTTATTCTTTATTCACTACTCCACAACAAACACGGATTCGGTATCCTGCGGGTCAACCCCAAAACCTGCACCTCAGCTATTGCACCAAAAACATGCTATAGCTCTCTCCTACACAAGCCAGAACACATCAGGAAAATTCAGAAAAAGCAAACCTGTAAAAAGTAGAGAAACGAAAGGGACTTATCAATACACCAAAGGGGCCAAATTCAGAAGTGCACATCCCTTTTGCACAAGCTAAAGTGATGCCAAGACCTGCTGCAGTTCAATGACAGCAAAGCCAGCCCAAAGCCTGCATTTTTGTTTTCACCAAAATGTGAAAATCCCTCTGCTCCATAAGCAGGCCCTGCAATGGAGAGAAACAGGGCATCAAAAACAAGCAATTTCTGATACAAGTTATATCAGTTTGAACTCAAACCAAACTCTAATGGAATCCCTATTTAAGGAGGCTGAAAAACCGAAAAGAGGGGATTCCCAAAAACCCTAGCCGCAGATCAAGAAAAGATTGAAGAAGACAACAATAACCAAAAAGCTTCAAATATATAACAAATTTTTGTTTCAAAATAAAAAAAAACCCTTCCTTTTTCGGTGAACAACAACCATGATTTACCTTTCGTAAGCTGAGCTTCGTGAAGCCAAACCTTCCTCGCCGCCACCAAATCGTAAAATCGTCAACAACAACAGCTTTGCCAACCTCGGAGTTAACCCGCGACCGTCCCTTGATGCCTGACCTGCTACTCCCTCCTAGCCAAACAAAAACGCGAAGCGAAGAGTGAGACGGAGAGAGAGTAAACGCTGTGACGCGAGCAAACACCCCTTTGCAGAAAACGCGAAGCTTCTTCAAGGTTTTCCACCATTGTAAGTCATTTCCTCGCCTTTTCCTCTCTCATTGTTGTTGTTCGGTCAAATAGTGAAGGAAGGAGAGCATGTGATTCGGTTGTGAGACGTTGATTGAGGGAGGAATAACGTCTGAGTGAGAGACGACATCGAGAGAGAGAGAGAGAGAGAGAGAGAGAGAGAGTTTGTCCGTGAGAGAGGATTTGAGGGAGGCTGCGTTTCACAAGCCGTCAGCTGTTTTCCCTTTTTCCAAACCCTATTTTGATTTCCTCTTTTATGAAATAACCAGGCTGGATCCGGGTCGACCCATGACCCGGCCGATCCCCCTTCCAGTTGCGTCCTGGGCGATACTTTGGACCAATCGGGTTTGTCTCCCCCCCTAATCTCCTTCTTAACCCAAGCTTTTATTTTGTGTTTTTTCTTACAAGTTTAGTTCTCATTATCCTTTTTTTTTTGAAACAAATAAAACACTAAAACATTTTTTATTTTTTTTTATCTGAAATAATTATTTAATTTTATTAATTAATTTTAAAAGAAGGTATTTCTATTTAATCTAAGTTAGTTAATTTATTTATTTGTATGATGTGAATTTTATTGCCCACCATTTAATTAATTGACGTTTGTGTATGACTTGTGCAATCTCAAATGCTATCCTCGCACTTCAAGTATAATTTTTTTTCAAATAATAATAATAAACACAATTACCTTAAGAGTGATCGTTCCGAAAAATAAATACTCATTTCAAATATAATTTATTTGCTTGGTCCAACGCCAAGTAATCTTTTAATCCATACGATTACATTTCGCATACGTATGTCGATTACCGAGTGGTCGCTGTCTGCACGACTTTTTGTGTATTTTTACATTATTTTAGCAAGGAACAGAACTCCGGAGTCTAGCACTCCGCACGTTCTAGAACGAACTGCAACTGGGCTAGCCCCACGCGTAATGTTTCGTTCACTCCTTCGTTATTAATTACATCAATTCTAAAACGTCTAAAAAAAACAATTATTCAACTTATTTAAAAATTTAAATACGGAATAAGAACTCCGGAGTCTAGCACTCCACACGTTCTAAAATGGACTGCAACTGGGCTAGCCCCACGCAACGTGGTCCATTCGCCTCCCGTATTTCGAAATAAATAATCGCATAAATTAACGTACGAAAACAGAACTCCGGAGTCTAGCATTCCGCACGTTCTGGATTGGACCGCAACTGGGCTAGCCCCACGCGACGTGTTTCAATCACCATTCGTATATCAAAATATCCCATTTATTTTCATAATTAATCAGCGAATGACAGAACTCGGGAGTCTAGCACTGCGCACGTTTTGGAATGCAATCGCTCCTGGGTTAGCCCCACGCGACGTGGTTCATTCGCCCTTTCGTTTAAAACATCTTAACAAAAGTCAAACACTTTTCTCTAAAAACGAACATTGTTTAAATCATTCTATCTCATAAACAAGCTAGTGCTTCAGCCTCCACCGCGAGTATAAGCCAATGCTTAGCAGTAGAATGCGTTTTAAACAATCGTCCAATTTAAAAATCACAAACCGTAGTTGCACGAACTACGAAGCTCTGAATTTCCCATTGCACAAGGGAATACGTAGGCACGGGGATTTTAATCCTTCGCGAGCACCCTAATAAAATTTAACCATTTCTCTGTTTAAAAACATTAATCCTTTCTCCGTCTTAATAATCATAATTTAAAACTTTAACAAACATATTAACAATCATTTAGAAGACAAAGACTTAAGATCAAACATTTAATCGCATAATTAGCTAAGAGGTTCCCGTTAAGTACAACGGACGTGAGGGGTGCTAATACCTTCCCCTTGCATAGCCGACTCCCGGACTTAGAATTTGGTTTCGTAAACCACTTCTTATCCTATTTTAGGTTGTATCTATATCTCCCTTTTCTCTCGTAGAATAAATAGAATTAGGTGGCGGCTCTGTTGTTTGTTTTAGGATCGTATTTTTCGAGGTACGACAGTAACAATTAGGGTTTTCAATGGCATTCTCGTAGTTTTATACGGAGGCTCCGGTTGAGCTTCAACCGGAGCTTTGGGATTTTGTACCGAGGAATTCACTTTGTGGGAGCTAAGAGTTGAAGTCCCGTAATTTTTCTTCTCGTGTAAGCACATGGATGTTATTGCTAGGACGAATATAGATAACCTTGAATAAGGGCTTAGGTCAAGGACATTGTCCTCGTCCCTCTGCACACCCTTTCACTTGATTATTAGTGGAAAGGTGGATTTGATTTAACCTATCGAATTCATATTTACTTTCACTACTTTTCAGGTGTTAGGATGTCTGTAGAAGGACCTACCCGATGACACGACTTCATCCCCGAGTCGGTCCGAGGAGACAACTACGGAGGAGAGTGCCTCTGCCTTGAGTCATTCCGAGGAAACCACTTCTGATCGCACTGAAGACAACAATGCAAGGGAGAATGATGATGAGCATGACATCCATGTTGAGGAGTGGGTTGCTGGTGAGCCCCTAAGTTGTAGCGCTAAAATAATGAGTGTAAACTATTGGTTAACTTAACTCAAAGTAAACAAAGTCGCTACCACGTCTTTATTTTATTGCAAAAGGAAAAGGAAAAAAAGCGAATAAATCCTAATGAATCTAAAAGCAAAAAGCTAAAAGAATTAAGCAGAGAACGGGTAAGGGGGTTGGTTACAAAATGGGAAGGTTTTAAGCACCCAAAATGAGAAGAGAAAAGTTTTTTAAGATTTTTGTGTTTGACGAGATTTGTGTCTCATGCCTACGTACCCACAATGTGCAATGTAAGATCAAAACCCCATAGTTCGTGATACAAATAGTGATAAATTAATGTGTTGGATTGATTTTAAAATGTAAAGATAAGTCATAATTCTTTAGGGAATAATTCCGCCAGAAAGAATGAATCATATCTAAACATACGAAAATGGTTAAAAGGAAAAGTGCACGAGGGAACAAAAAGGATTGAATGAGTTTTGTATTTTTTAAAGTCTTATGAAAAAGGTTTCAATATGCTTATGTGGTTTAACACTTATTAAGAAATGAAATGAAAAAGGTAAAACCGCTTGAACTAAGTCAAGGTTTGATTATGAAAATGATTAAATTTTGAAAATAAAGAAGTTTTGAAAAGAGGGTGAAGTTTTTAAAATTAAAGAAGTGGGAGGAGATGAAGAGACTATCTATGACTTAAAGTAAAATCCAAAGTAAGAACGATCTAACCGCATGGAGAGAACTCTTCAAAGCATAAACACCAATAGGACTCCATCCTCATAAACAAGTAAACCAAATAAAGGCTAAGGTCTCCAATCCATAATAACTCAAGCAAAAGGAATGATCCAAAAATCTAAGTCCACAACTCTAAGTTCAATGCAAAGGATAGTAGCCCTTGTCCACAATTAAAGTTACAAGTTTTTTAGAGGTTTAATCCTTTATTAATATTTTTGTATCCAAATGGACAAGGGAAAAAAACACAAGGATATATAAACATAAACAATATGATGATGAATAATAAAGCATAATAAAAACATAATAAAATAGATAATAGTGCGATAAGAAAGTTAAAGAGGATAAGGTGTGAGAGGAAATCAAAATGTTAGTATAGTAATAGTAGTAATAATATATACATAATAATGTTATGGTGAACTTAATGATCCACAACCAAGAAAGTAACAAAGCAAACAATTCCGCGTAGTATCTTATACTATAGTGATTAATCGAGGCGATTAGATCCAAATTCAATGAAACTTGAAAGAAGATTGGGATACCCAAAACAATTACGCTTCAAGCTTCATAAGTCGTGGATCTTAACGCAAAAGACTAACCACTTTGGGAATACGCGACCAACACGAGATCTGGTCCACGAAAGTGCAAGTATCCAATTGGATTTATTCCGAAGTAGGGACACATTTAGGTCTATGTAAGCAATCGCCGAGTAATTTATGAAGTAATTACCCTATAAATGAGGTCGGCCAATACCAATTAAGGTAAACGATATTTGTGTTAATACATGTTAGAGAAATGATATAATAGATCATCCTCCGAAAACATGTCACACAAAACGAAAAAATGGTAATGGTTTAATCTTAATCGAGGTTTCATATTGATTTATCAAAGGCAAACTACCACGATTCCAAAGTATGGAGAATGATCCAAATGACTATTCATCCATAGATTTGAAATAATGAAGATTAAATATATTTGAAAATTAATAATCGTCGAATCAGAGATTTCATCGACCAAAAGAAAAATAAAATGAGATGAAGAGAAATATGTATCTAATATGTTGAATCTCAAATAAATTAAACCATCATCAATATCAATCATCTTTCTTGGTGGATGAAATCAAGACCCAAAATCCATTGATATTGATGAGATTTTATCAAAAATCAAGATCCAAAATAAAATCCATAAAAGAAAAAAAAATTAGAATATTTTTCTAATTTTTTTTCAAATGATTTTCAAAGTTAAAAGAAAGTAAAAAAAAATGATAGAAAACAATAAAAAAAATCAACAAAGAAAACAAAGAAGAATTAATTTAAAAAAAGTAAAAAAAACCAAGAAAAAAGGGGGGACGGCGCATAGGCTAGTGGTGGTGATATAAGTGGATCCAATTTCACTTAAGGCCCAAACTAAACATAAAGCTCATTTAAAAAAAAACAAATAAAATGTTATGAAAATAAAATGAAAATAAAAATAGAGAAATGTTTCTTCTTCTTCGTATGCAGTCCGCGCGTCACTATTCCTTCACGATGCTTTCAAATTCGGAACTCCGTCAAATCGGAACGACGGAGCTCCGATGAGGTATCATTTTGATTGGGACGGAACAAGGTGTTCGAATATGAAATTGGTTTCAATCGATGGTGCAAGAAGTAGACGAATCTGAGTCACGAATAACCGACGAAAATTTTCAAATTACCTTCAAATTGGTAAGCAAGGCTTTGATTCTTCCTCTCTAATACTCCCCTTGTTTTTGTATGTTGAAATTAAATCGAATAAGTGATTTTGATGAATGAAATTTAATGAAGCTTTTGGAATTGAAGCTTTAATTAAGGTTTTGGAGTTTGAAGTGTGTTTGTGCATAATTCCAGGAGTCTATCAAAGCCTGATAATGAATGAAGAATATCACTCTATTTATAGAGGAATTGAGTGAATTGAATTGGAAAAAAACATGATGCCGTTTTTGAGAATTTCTTGCATTTCAGTTGTCATGATATGTACATGCTCATGCTGCTCGTGTTTTACTTTAGGAGGCCTTGTGTTTAGGTGATTGCTAATTTCACGTGCCTTTTGCGATGTGTAGTATGGCTTATGCGTGATTCTTGTGTATCTTAGGATGGCGTGATTTGGCTTCATGGGCGTGTGATAAAAATGGCTGGGACGACTTGTTTTGGTATACAGCTTGGAGTTGCTTCGCTGGCTTGAGTGTGAATTTTGATGAAGTGAAACTGGCTAGATACGTGTAAGTGTGAAGAGTTCGTGTATGGCTGAAGCTGAAGCTGCTTGCATGTTGTGGGTTATGGGTCAAGTTTTATAAAATGATGAATGGAATCACGTGCCTCTATGCAATGGGCCTCTTGCTGATATTTTTTAACACCATATAGGCTTATGATTTTTTGGATGATAAGTAGATGGATGGGCTTATGGTTTAAGAGTTTTTTTTGCATGTATTGTGATGGATGATAAAAAATAAATGGAACTTTGATGTGTTGAAAAGTAAATTTGAACAATGGAAATGAATTAGATATTTGAAATAAAATGGATAATAAAAATGGTTAATGGGTTAAAAATGGTTTTAAAAAGAAAAGGGTGGAAAATGGAATTGGGACTTTATTTGGATATTGATTGAGTTTTGAATAAATGAATATGGAAATTTAAAATTAGCTTCACATGAGAAATTGGACAAAAATGGACATAGAGCATGAACCCATCGTCAAAGTCACTTATGCACACATTGATTAAATTTAATCAAACACCAAACTTGTACTTTCTCCACCAACCTTTGATTAAAGTGAACAAATATTTGACCACTGTTTAACTTACAACTTAAGCCACAACCATTTGGATCATCTGAAATCTGCCCTGATTATTTGAATCCATGTTGAGGAAAATAAATCCACAGGTGAATCACTGATGAACTGATGAACACATAATCAAGATGATCTGGCCCGAAACTTCTTATGAATCACAACTTGATAATCTGAAAAAGTTCGCACAACACACCTCGACTTTGAATATGCATTGTCTGGGAAATAAACTATTGGGGCAAATAACTTGCAGTTGAAACAATCTCTTGATAGTTTGACCAATATTAGGTCAAAATTCCATTTGAATCGAATCATAACCAAATAACCATATTTGATTTGCAAACACTGCCTTGTTGTAGCACCCTAATTTTGGCCCTAAGATTTCTTCACTTTTCTTCATCTGCATCTTGCAATACAAACAAGATCACATTGGCTTTTCGGTTTTTCTTGGGTGTAGGTTTATGCCTCACAGGGGATCACCATTTGTTTTTATTTGTTTTTGTTTACTAACCACTAATCAAAATCCAAAAATATGTTTGTTTTCTTTTGTTAATCATTTTCCAGGTCAAAAATGCCAAAAATAGCAGTCCCGCGGCTCGAATGAATTTCACAAATAAAAGTAGAAGTTGATCCGCAAATAATTCAAATTTATCTGATCAAGGATTTCCTGATTTAATGGATTTATTCAAGGAATTCCAAGGTTCATGTATTTATTTCCACGCCTTCTTCGACGCGCAAAAGAATCGGGCCGAAACAATCAAGCAATCAAAATTAAACAAAATATTCAAATTTTGACCTGGTTAACCGGTTAACCAAATGTGTTAACCGATTAACCAGTGCAAAATTTGAATTTTTTGTTAAAATTTCAGCATATCTTAGCCATTGATCTCATTGGAATATTTTAGATCCATTTCCCTCTTAATTCTCTACATCACTTTGGTCCTTTCCCACCATAAACCCTCACTAATCACCACTATTTTATATTTCCCACCAAATTTGAATTTCCAAAGCTAATTTTGAACTTTCCAAAGAAAACTCCATTCCACTAAATTCTCATACCTAAACTCTTTAAATTGAGGCCATTTCTCATTAAATTCTCAAGCTTTTGATAGCCAACAAATCTCTGGAAAATTATCCTTCCAAAACCCCAAAATCACCAAAGCTCACTTTTCCCTCTTTTTGAAAGTTATCAAGAATTCACCTTGAATTCTTGATCAACTTTGAGCTAAACCTTCATCCTATTCTTTTTTGTTCATCAATTTCAGTAGATCAAGCTTGATATTGGAATAATTTGAAGAGTGCTCTTAATAATTCATCTTCTTTCATAGTTCAACCTTCATCATCAACATTCAAGACGTAGATCTTTGGATACTTTGGTTGTTGATCCTATGGATCATACATTATTGTTTGATTGCAGGAATTTCACTGGTTTTTAACTTTAAAATTCATGCCAATTTAGTTCATGATCGTGTGATTTTTTTGAAGTGTTTTTGAAAGAGGATCATGCTGAATTTTGGCTATTTTTCTGCTGCTGGTTCAATGTTAACCGGTTAACCATTTTCAGTACAAAATGGTTAACCGGTTAACCAGTGTTATTTTGCGCCATAATTTGAAACATTTTTTGTGTTAACCGATTAACCATTTAGGTTAACCAATTAACGCTACTCTAGAAGTTGTTTTTGGCTTGTTTTTTACTTGTTTTTTATTCTTATTGCTTCTTCTTCTTACTCCTAATTTTTACCTTGGGAGACATTATTGGTACTGGCTTCTCTTTAATTTCAATGGACTTTGGGTGTAGATTAGAGTGGTTAATATTCATTAGTCTAAATCTACCTTTAAGTGAATTATTTAATTCACTTTAGGTACATTGCATTAGTGAAATGTTTTCAAACTTGAATCCACCAAGATGAGTGATTGAACTTAAAGATAAAAGAATACCATAAATGAAACTCAACTTGGTATTCATCTTTAGTTTCATGCGATATTGCTTTCGGATAGCGATTTAAATATCTTTTATCTCGCACACATTAACACATACATCATTCACCTTAATTGGTGTTGGCCGACCTCAATTGTAGGGTAATTACTTCGTAAATTACTCAGAGATTGCTTAATATAGACCTAAATATGTCCCAAATTCGGAATAAAAATACAATTGGATACTTACACTTTCATGGACAGAACCTCGTGTTGGTCGCGTAATGCCGAAGTGATTGATCTTTTTGCGTTAAGATCCAAGACTTGTGAAGTTTGATGCGTAGTTGCTTTGGGTCTCCCAATCTTCTATCAAATTTCATTGAATTTGGATCTAATCGCCTTGATTAATCAGTATAGTGTAAGATACTAAGCGAAATCGGTTTCCTTTTCGATTTTTAGTACTAAGTACATTGGTTACTCTTTTGGTTGTGGATGATTAAGTTCACCATACAAATATTATGTATATTATTATTACTATTACTATACTAACATTTTAATTTCCTTCTTGCACCTTTATCTCCTTTATTTTTTTATTATGCTTTATATTTCTTAATCATCCATTATCATGTTTATATTCTTGTTATTATTATTGTGTTGATTTTCCTTTTGTCCATTTGGACACAAAAATATTTATAAAGGATTAAACCTCTAAAAATATTGTGATCTTGATCTTGGACTATTAGTTACTATCCTTTGCACTGGAATTGGAGTTTTGGACTTAGATTCTAGGAAGCCTTCCCTTTGCTTTGATCTTCATGGAGTTGGTAGTTTGCCTTTATTTGGCCATTTGCTAGCTTATAAGGATGAAACTCTTATGATCATAAAATGTTAAGCATCATAAAGTTTGGTTAGATCTTTCCTCCTTTATCTCTTTTATTTTCCTTATAGGATAGTCTCTTCATCTCCCCCCTTCTTAAAATTTCAAAACTTCTCCCTCTTTTCAAAAACTTTGTTTTCAAACTTAAAACTACTTTCATAATCAAACCTTGACTTAGGTCTAGTGATTTTTTTACCTTTTCTTTTATTTTCTTAATAATGTTAAACCATATAAATATATTAAAACATTTTTCAAAAGACCATAAAAAATACAAAACTAATCAAATATTTTTGTGCCTTTGTGTACTTTTCCTTTTAACTTTTTCTTTACATGTTTAGATATGATTCATTCTTTCTAGCGGAATTATTCGCTAAAGAATGACAACTTATCTTTACATTTTAAAATCAATCCAACACACTAATTTTTCACTATTTGTACCATGAACTACGAGGTTTTGATCTCGCATTACACTCATGATTTTACAGCTATAGAAAAGTGGCGACTCTGCTGGGGAGTAGACCCTAAGTGGATTCGGCCTACTTTGATTTATTTACTGCTTTGGTTTGATTTGTTTGTTATTGTTTGTTCCGTTTCGGTTTTGGTGATCCTCTGTGAGTGAGATAGATTCTATACCCGAATTTGAGTGAACTTCTGATAGGACAACGATATTCGAAATGATACGTGGCAGAGTAGTCCAAAGCGATATCAAGTCGTTAATCTCCACTCAGTTAGGCTCTCTCAGATTACTAATGACATGACGAGTATTCATATCATGGCATTGCTTCCGACCTTGAGCTGATCATACTGAGGACCGTAGAACCCTTAACCTATCCAAGCCAATTTAGGAACGTAGTGCGGAAGATATCTAGGTGTAAATTTGAGGTGGTTGTCACGCGATACTACACTCGGACGAGGTCCTCTTGAGGAAATTATCGGTTCGGGAGTAGTCTAACGTACCGATGATATCCAAAGGATGGCTGCTAACTCCGGGAACCTCTGTTATTACCCTTTTGGTTTTATGTAGGTACAATGAAGACAAAACTTTAGTACATACCTGTGTGGGTTGGTTTTCTATACCCTTGACTTCATGCTCGTGACTCGGAACCTAAACCTGCATGCTTTGTGTGATCTTGTTTGTGGTTGTTGCATACATGCACTCATGCATACATGTGCATTATTCTCAAGATTTCAAGGGACTTATAGATACTTTTGCCAAAATTTCAGATGTCTATGGTTATGAATTTGAAAGGAGGAATACACAGAAGTACAATTTCAAAAGTCCTAATCTGGTAGAGTTGAGAAAGCTTGGAGCTTTTATGGTCAATACCGATGAGTTCCGGAAATGTTATGGAAAGCTTTTGTTCATCTTGGATACCGATATACTATAGGGGATTCTCCCTACCTTGGTTTAGTTCTATGATCCTCTGCATCATTGCTTCACCTTTCTTGATTATCAGCTTGTGCCTACTTTGGAGGAGTACTCTCATTAGATGGGTTTGCCCATTTTGGACGGAGAGTTTCTTTTCAGTGGGTTAGAAAAGGAGCTTACGACCAAGGTCATTGCCAAAGCCCTTTTTCTTAAGGAGTATGATCTTAGTGGGAAGTTTTTTCCACAAGGGAATGTTCATGGTATTAACACCAAGTTCTTGATAGGAAAAGCTTCTACCTCTCTTACTTCGGGTTATAAGGATGCATTTGAGGCTATTCTTGCTTTGCTTATCTATGGGATTGTCTTCTTTCCCAACTTAGATGGGATTGTCGATGAGAATGCTATTCAGATTTTCTTGAAGAGAAATCCGGTGCCTACTTTTCTTGGAGACATGTATCACTCTATTCATCATAGGACCTCCAAAGGTGATGAAGAGATTGTATGTTGTGCGCCTCTTCTCTATAGGTGGTTTATTTCTCACCTACCAAAGTCCGATGTCTTCAAGGATAATAGAGAGAAGCGAAGATGGTCTCAAAGGATCATGTCTCTTACTCATAAGGATATGACTTGGTATTATTCTTATTATGATATTGGAGTGCTTATTGACGGTTGTGGAGAGTTTCCCACTGTACCTATTCTTGGTACACATGAGGGAATTAGTTACAACCCTATTCTTTCTAGGCGACAGTTGGGATATTGCTTGAAGGACATACCAAAAAACCTTTCATTTTTTGGTTTCTTCTTTCTCAATGGTGTAGATCATGTAGAAATGAAGAAAATGATTTCTCATTCATGGCATACTGTTCATCGGAAAGAGAAGGGTCAATTAGGAAAACAATACCTTGCTCCTGACGAGTGTTACATCCAGTGGGTTTGATCTAGGGCTTCCTAGCCCAAGATACCTTATCCACCTGAGGAATCTTTGTTTCCTATGTTGCCATTATACGCTTTTTCTTCCGCCCGTTGATGAAAAGGTTGTTATTCAAGAAGAGTTGGACAAGATGAAGACAAAGAAGGAAACTTGGCTACTTGTGAAGACGACTATGCAAGAGAAACTGAAGGAGAAAGATGATCTCATTGAGTTACTTGAGAGGCGTGTCATGAAAAGGCCAATAGAGGATTTATTTTCCTCTAGTACTCCATCTACCATTCCTCCTACATTCGGTGCTTGGAAGGCTATTGTAGACCATTTGGTGAAGGATAAGGAAGACATGGAGAATCGGTACAAGAAAGAGATTAAAAGGATTCGCATAAAGTACCAGCCGGGATTTGGAGTTTCTTCAGATATGATCCCATAGACCTAGTTTACTTTTCTCTCATGTATTAGGGTTATTGAGACTTGTACTTCACTTGTAATTCTCACTTTTATATTAATGAGAATGAGATTTTAGTATTTTAAAAAAGTGTTTCTTTTTATAAATGTTGCAATTTATTTTAGTCCCTTGAAAGCTTTGCATTTGCATACGCATACCATGCATCATGCTTGCATTGGTCTTGCTTCTTAAGAATTTTCCAAGGGGTCTTATGTTGTTTCTTGGTCTTCATCTAGTTCTCCTGTCAAACTGACTCACCAGATTGATACTCGAGCTAATCTAAGAAAGATGTTGGAATCCTTACAACAAGAGAACTGCGAGATGCGCGAGGAAGTTTCATCTCTGAAAATAGCTTGGAAAGAATTACCACCATGATGGAAAGCTTGGTGGCTACTCAGAATCAACCACCCCCTCCTCACAATTCTCCGATACAGTGCATAATGATCTCTAATATTGTCACTACGTCGAATCCTGCCGAAACTGTTATTTCTCCTAGCTACCGCATGCCTTCTAGCACACTGTGGGGTATGCCGAGTGATTTTGTTCCTGCTGAGTATCCTCCTCCTCCTGAGACTGTTGCATTTTCTACTCTCCAGATGACGATGACTACTGCACCACCTATGTCGCACACTACTCCACACCTTGATGATATGCTTTACCATGCTGAGCCCAATGAAGGTGCTGGTGTATTGGAAAGGCATGATGACTTTTAGGGCTGTTTTGCTGAAATGTAGAAAGAGATGAAGGCTTTGAGGCAAAAGGATTTTTTTGGTAAAGATGCTTATGATCTCTGCTCGGTTCCCAATGTCAAGGTTCCACACAAGTTCAAGATGCCTGAGTTTGAGAAGTATAAGTGCAATAATTTTCCTTTGAGTCACCTGACTATGTACGTTAGGAAGATGTCTGCTCAGACAGAGAATGATCAGTTGTTGATTCATTATTTCTAGGACAGTTTGACTGGTGCAACTATGAGATGGTATATGGGTTTGGATAGCAGCCAAATCAATACTTTCAATGATTTGGGAGAGGATTTTGCTAGGTAATACAAGTATAATTTTGATATGGCACTAGATAGAGATCAACTATGTGCTATGTCCCAAAAGGACAAAGAAACTTTCAAAGAATACACACAGAGATGGCGTGAACTTGCAGCTCAGATTGTTCCTCCTTTGGAAGAGAAAGAAATGAGAAGATATTTTTGAAGACTTTAGGTTATTTCTACTATGAGAAGATGATTGTAAGTGCTCCATATGATTTCACTGAAATGGTGAATATGGGGATGCAACTAGAAGAAAGTGTCTGTGAGGGACGTTTGAGTAAAGAAAGTAATACTGGCTCGAGTTCCAAGAGGTTCAATTTTGGTAAGAAAAAATAAGGTGAGACTCATGATGTGTCTCGATAAAGTTACAGAAGACCCCGCGATCGTGAGAACCATCATCAACAACATGTAGCTTCTGTAACTCCGATGATTAATGTTACTCCTACTGTGCCAGTGGCTCCAAAGTATCAGTCCCGTTATTAGTATCCTTATGTGCAATAGAATGGTACTTAAAAGGGTCGTTCAAAGCCGTGTTTTGATACCATTCCAATGTTGTATGCTGAGTTGCTTCCATCTCTGATCCAGAAGAATCTTGTGCAAACGCGTTCTCCACCTCTGGTTCCAGAAATTGTTCCATGGTGGTATAAGCCAAAGGCTCATTGTGCTTTCCATCAAGGTGCCCCGGGGAACGATACTGAGAATTGTTTTCTAGTGAAGATTGAAGTGCAAAAATTGATAAGGAGAAATGTTTTGTCTTTTAATGATGTTAATTCAAATGTGAAGACAAATCTGCTTCCGAAATATGTCGAAACTTGAAAACAGGCGACTTAGGCAAAAATTAGGGCATCCCGCTGGACTGCACAATCAAAGATTAACAAGAATCAGTCCAGGAAAAAGTTAGGGATAAACAAAAGAATGCAAAAGCGAAAGACGAAGAGGATTACACAAGAAAGATCCTTAAACAAGAATAAATTCGTGTGATACAGACACAAAAGACAATAGGGGTGACTGACTCCCAATAACAACCTGATTGGTGCTTAAACCGTGAGTGTAATTGGTTCCTCAACCATCACAAAACCCTTACGAAAGGTGAATGCTTGTGAAAGCTAGCTTGAACATAGGAATGGAGAACATTATGAAGAGGGGTGGATACCAATAAATTTTGAGCCTATATCCTTTGTTTCTATCACCGTGAACCAGGCCACGATACAACCCTCAAAAGTCCTAACTGAAACATGGTTATTTTGAGAGCGTAATACCACGAGACCGCGCTCCTGACTCCTATAAGTTGTGATAAAAGGACTTTGTTAGTGTTGTGTGTATATGATTTCATTAAAAAATCAATGTCGTATCCCAACCAGTGATTTGGTCACGAAGGGTTACGACATCTTTTTCAGTAAAACTTCAAGATTAACATGTGTGTTGCATTAGAATTTTCATTCTCAGAATAAAATGTTTTCTGCTTACATACATTTGTTCGAAATCATAGAAGTTCACATATGGAACATCAGTCCAAAAGCTTAATCATGCCAAGTTGAGAAGTCTGAAACTTCCGAAGGACAATCATATCAAGATGCACTTTTCACAGAAGCTCCATTGGGTAGAGACTTTCCCAACAGTCATAGTAAAAGCCAATTAATCTGGGGAAATCACGTCGAGCAAGCTCTCCAAAGTTCAGCCAAACTGGGGAAATTACTTCGAGAATAAAATCTCTCCAAGAACAATTAGTCTGGGTATTAACTCGAAGATCAGTCGATCAGAGGTGATCACTTCAAGGCTTGTACTGGGGGTAGGCCACCCCAAGAGCACTAGAAGTCACTCTCTCCCGAAGCTGGTTAATCAAAGGCACCTACCTAAGTGTCGCTCCCGGAATTTTCATCCTAGTACAAAAAAGAAAGTGGCGCGAAAAAGGTAGAGTCGTCAACCATGTATTTTTATCCTGAAGGAACGGGAAAGGTAATGCTGTATAAACCTGAGGAAGAAGGAAATGACAAGGTCCATGCTTGATTATTTGTTTCAAAGGGTGTGAAAGAATAAAACTGCTGAACAAACGAATTGGAATGAAAGTGAGAGAGGGAACTGGAAAAGAAAAGGAGAAATGTAGGGAAAATAAAGAATATGCTCGAACGGGCCCTACCACGCTGCCTACGTACCTCATCGGGAAAATGAGGATCAAAGTCGACGTAGTTCGGCTAACTAAAGGCAAAAACTTTGTTTGTATTTTTTATGCGCTGGAACTACGTATGTCTATGCTCAGGTGTTGCAGGCTCGCCTTGAACGAGTGCGTTTACCGTCTTACATGCGAGACAAGTCATCACAAGTTTGCGTTAAGAGTGAGGGAGATGAGAAAAGAAGTTCTCGAAGGAAAGAACGATTCTTCTTTGTTGTTTTGTCTTTTAGAGAAGTGTTTTCTGTTTATTGTTTGTGAACCTTCTCATACTAAGACTTTTTCATTGTGGTAGATGACTTACACCTCGCCCCGAGATAGGAAATGCATAAGTAACCCACGTCAAAGTCTCATGTTGTAAGAGAAAGACCAACCTTTATTAAGTGTTTTTTTTACTTTTCTTTATGAGATGAGAAAGAGAAAGCAAAGCGAACAAAGGTAAAAAGTATAAGGGGAAGACTAAAATCCTAGTGTTATCATACATGGATGAACCTAGGTTGGTGCGGTTTCTAATCCTAATAAAAAGGAAACGAGAAGCAAAGGGCAAATAGAATACAACTTACTTCCTAGAGAAGTTAAGTTGATTCTAACAAGGGGTTAACATGAAGTTATGAGAAAAACCTAACAAACACAAGTATGCAAGGTAAGGTAAAATGTGCATTAAATGCTTAAAGAAGTAAAAGGAATGAGTTATGAGAACTTAGCTTAACCTCCCTACAAAACAAAGGTTAGTGTTGCATATTATTTAAAATAATAAGGCAAACAAAGTACCAATTAAATCCTAATGCGCCTAGGACCTAAACTAGACTCAATCTTAAGTCTAAATGGTACTAAAAGTGATGCAAAACAAAATCCAGCAGCCTACCATAACTCCTAAATGCACATCCAGCAATAAAATGCAATGCACATTGCACACAACTTTTTACAGCTCACCATAAGCATGCAAAAAAGGTGTAAAAAGTGTGAAAATGCAACAATCAACATACATTTTACAGCTACTGTATGAAAAACAATTATGAAATGCCAAAGTCAGATTTGATTATTATCATTTTTTAATGCTTAAAATCAATGAGAAATGCACAATTAACATGAATAAATGCAACATGAACATAGATCAATATACCTAATTGAATGAACATGATTGTTTTCCATGAGGGATTATGAAAGTATGCAAGAAATGATTAATTATGATACAAGTATGCAAAGTATGGCACATAAACATGATGAACATTAACATGCATCAATATGGATCAACAAGAATGACATGTAGCTTGATGCAAAAAACAGAATTGGATTGGTATGCAATTGTGATCAAACATGCAAAAAAATGCAACAACGTGCACATACATATGCATGATTATGTGAAGTGCAACATACGATATGTGATGCAATGATGTGTATGAGTTAACGAAACATGCAAGGGATGCAAAAACAGAATGTAACATGCTCATTTACATGTTAAATGATGCATTGAACATAGCAACAATATGCACTAAATCACTTTATGCACAAATGAACAAATAATCACAAAATGCAAAAAGAGAACGGAAACATGTCGAAACGAGGGAATGAGATATTGAAACAAATCTTGAAAATTCCCTAAAATCAATACCTAAACATGCATGGACATTAAAGGCAAAAGGAAGCAAGATCAAGCAATCAAATAAGCTGAAATTCAAAGTTCAAACAGCGTTAACCGGTTAACTCTATAGGTTAACTGGTTAATGGACCTAAAACAGACAAAGTTTGTGGCAAAACGCACGTGTTAACCAATTAACCAAATGTGTTAAACGGTTAACCAAATGCGTTAACCGGTTAAAACTGAACAGAATGTGAATATTTTTTTTTGAAATAAGCACTTTTGGCCACAAACTCACTTCTAATAATCCCTATCACACACATGAACATGCTAACACGAATTTCTACTTAGAGGGAGCATTCTAACACCTACTAGGACCTAGATTATGCTACAGATCTAGCTTCTAACAATTGAAATGCAAGAATCGCAAACAAAACGAAATCAAACGGTAAAATGCAATCGAAACGATAAACATGCAAAGAATTCCGTTTCGGCGAGATGAAGAGAATAAGTTAAGGCATAAATGGTTTTAGATACCAACCTACGAAGTAAAGGATTACTTCGGTGAGTGTTGCAATGAATCTGAATGCAAATGAAGAAGAAAACCGAAGATCCGCAAATGCAAAATAAATGCGATTTGATCTTGATGCTTCTTGATCAATCACTTCCAATGCTCCAAATCACTTCATTAACATAATCACTTCTTCAATTAAGCTCCAATGTTGATGATTGGTGAAGGCTTAGCTTCAAGTTCTTCAAATTCTAATGAAGAATTTGAAGAACTTCTATGAAGAAGCTTTTGGTGAATTTGTGAGAAAGTGGGAGAAATTGAGAGAAAAATGAGAGATTGAAGATGAAAATGGTGAAAAAGAAAATTCCATCCCATTGTCTTGGAATGGTAAGGGTTTATATAGAGCCTAGACATGGAGCTAGGTTTGGAAATGGAACTAGGCTTTGGTTTGGAGTTTGGGTTGGAGTTAATTAGGGTTAGAGTTGTAGTTCTAGAATATTCCTTGGAATATTCCTTTGAATAGTATAGAAGGTGGTGGAAGATGGTAGAAAAATCCAAGTGAATGGAGGGAAAATGTGAAGTGAGGCCAAAGTGAAGGAAAATGTGGAGGGAAGTGAAGAAATCCAACTAACTTTCAAATATTTTTCCAAAAACCGCACCCGTTAACCAGTTAACCAAATGCGTTAACCGGTTAACGGTGTAACACCCCAAATTTTCCCTCTTATTTTTAAGCATCATATCACATCATATTCATCATGAAAATATCATATTCTTAGCATCTTAGCATGAAAAGATGAGGCATAACATTCTCATGACCTAGCATTAGGCATATGATCATCTGTGGAGGTTCTTGAAGCATCACAAGCTATGACAAGGGGCCCAATGGATTTGTACAAGTCCTATGAGGGGTCTACATTGCATTTACAAGTTCAAGTTCATTTACAAAAGCTCAGAAGGTTGGAAGATCATCAGGGAATCCAGGCTAGGGCAAAGCTCCTACACAGTGATTCCAAATTAGGGTTTGAGTTTCAAGCATGAAAACCTCAGGACTTTGGCCATTTCATTTGGGAAAAATCTTTTACATGTTAAGAGGATCCTAGGGATGAATTTTAGTGAGAAAATTCCTTATGGAAGTCAAGTATTTCTTCAGTTGCTTGTAAATGAAGAAACTGGTCAACTGTGCCTTATAAAAGTCAACTGTGAGATTTCAAGGGGTCCAATCCCATTTTTCTAGCCAAGGGACGTTCTTATAATGTTAAAAGAGATTTGGCAAGATCAAAGATCAAGAATCACGAGGTTTTGAGGTGTTTTGCAAAATTGGTGTGAAGTTGGTCATGGAAAATGCCATTTTTAGCAAGTTTTTGCCCTAAATTTCAAGTGAGCATAACTTGGTGAAAAATTCTTCAAATGGACCAAAGTCAAACATGAAAGTTGGAGATTAAAGCCTACCATTTTCAAAAAGTACAAGTACTTTTTCATAGCCTCCATGGTTAAGAAGTTGAGGCCCTCGAAAATTAGGGTAAAACTAGGGCAAAACTTGATTTTTCATTTGTACACAAAAGCAAAAAGGCTTGAAACTTATTTTTGGGTGTTGGTACATACCAAATAAGGTTACAATGTTACAATTAAATACAAATGGCCCATTTTTCTCCAAGAATGACACCAAATTCGTGCATGATGAGAATTTTATTCCTTAAGTGCAAAAATTGCATGATCATGAGAATTGTGTGATACTTTCATCCAATGGTCAGGATCTTTTTGGATTGAAATCAAGGGTCAGATTGTGAATGCACATGGGCAAGAAAGAAGGTAGTGCATGAGTGTTTCATGCTATCACCACAAATTTGTAAATTTTGCAAAATCTCTCACACACTCTCTTCCCACGTGCAAAGGCCTTCACTCTTTCAGCATTGATTCATAATCTCATTTATAAGCAAATTAGGGTTTTAGAAGGATCCAGATCTCTCTCATTTCATCACTCTCAAGTTTTGGCTCAGTTTGCAAATTCCTTCGAATCATTCTCTACACTTTCTCTCTTCACAAACCAACCACAGATTCTTCATCCTTGAGAGCTCAAGATCACAAATCCATCCATTGTGCAAGCTAATTCTCAAGATTCAACACCTTGCCATTTCAGAGCAGCTAGCTTCAAGATCCTAGATCCAACAACTTTCAAGGCTCTAGTTGCATTTATTTTGCAACTAGAGTGCATTTGGAGTGGATTGGCAGCATTTTCTTGGCTTCTAACAAGCTATTTCCAGATCTGCAAGTCTCACGTAAGCTCCAAATTCTCAGATCTAGAAATGAAAATAGAATTATGCATTGTGATCCTCTGTTGGTGCTGATGATTCTGCTTGCTTTAGATTCGAATTTGACGCATTATTGAGCTTTATATGTGGATTTGAATTTTCATGGTGAAAGTTATTTCTCTTCGATCCAGCTTGGTCATTGTTCATTTGTGATTTTGGTTGCCATTTTTGAAAGCAGCATGATTCAATGATCTGATCTGGAGCTCTTGGTGTATTTTTATTGAGATTTGTTCATTATTTGCTTTTTCCGGTGCCGGAGCCCTAGCTCCGGTCACCGGATTCTTGGTTGATGCTTGTTAGGGTTTCATACGAAGAAGATGACCTTAGAGCCCTTAGATCTTTCCATCTCAACGCATGATAAGATGCCACATCATTTAATGAACATGCTCCCCCTCACGTGTTTTGTTTCTCATATTTTCATTCTGATAATTCAAAATGTCACGCACCCCATGATATTATTGTGCACACTCTCTCCTGACCAATCATTTAGATGACTTGAATAAATGAGTTGACCTCCGGGATGCATTCTTTTGATCCTAAGGCCATTGTTTTTTCCAGTATTATTTGAATTTCCACCCTTATAATTGTGTGCTGCGCAGGATCCATTGGGCTTTCCCCTGCTATTCCCACCCCCTTGTCTCTAAGGCCCATCTGAATTGAACATGGATCCCTTCTATTCGCACCTCCTGCCTTTTTCTCCTCTTTTTTTTCTTTTTTTCTTTTTTTCTTTTATTTCATTTTATATCATTTTAGTTCTTAATTTTTTAAAATAGTTATAAGTTTCAAAAAATTATGAAATAATTCATGGATGTTAATTTTAGTTTTCTTTAATTTTTAGTATTTTTATTTGTCATTTATTTTATGCTGACACGTGTAAATTAATTCCCCCATTTAATTAATTCATTTTAATTCCTTTTTAAGCATGTTGTCTTGTCCATTTTCCATATTGATCCTCATTTTGAATTTTTGATTGGTTCTTTTTGCTCTGGACTCTTAATAGAGTGTACTTCATGTGTGATTTTTTTTCTGATTTTTAGAATCTTGTTCATTTGGTTTTGGCCTTTGACTTGTAAGTGAAGTTTCTTAACCCTAATTGATGTTTGAGTCCTTATTTGACTTGCATAGCTTCTGAATTTCTTCCTATCCTTTTGGCATGTTGTTATATCATGATTGAAGGTCTCTTGTCCAAAGTTGTGGAATTTTTGGGTGCATATTTGATTTGATTTGAATTTTGGTTCTTAACTTGTCCCATTTTGCTTCTTTTTGATCATAAGTCCTCTCCTTAGCTTAGAAGGGCACTTGTGCCAACTTCTTCATCTTATTTGGGGTCTCTTTAGGGCATTGGTACCTTTCTGATTTTGGTTTAGGGTTTGTGTTTTGGAAATCTTGTATTTGGTTTACCTTTGAAGTTCTTTCTTTCTTTTGTACATCCACCTCACTTCTTTGCTTCTTTCTTCCTATAGTGTGATTGCTTGATCATATGCTTCTCTTCTCTTCATCTCTCTTGCTTCTTAAGCACTTCTTTAAATTGATTAGGGTTCTGGTCTTGTGCCTTGAGAATGTTGTTTGCTTATTTTGCTTTGTATCTTGCCAAGATTACTTTGCTTTGCCATGTGATTCATGTTGCCTCATATTGACTTGTGTGATTCTTTTCTCATTCTTGTGACTTGCATTTGCATTGAGAATTTGTATGTATGACTTCACTTCTGTTTGTATGATGTTGGTATGACATTATGTTCATTTTTTTTTGCTTGTATGCTTGTGTTGCTAACCATTTCAGGGGCTATGGTAAGTGAGAGGTGTGGATGTGATTCCCACATCTCCAAATCTCATCTCTTATCTTCTTATTCTTACTTGTACTAACCTTTGATTGTTGGGCTTAGGCCTTACTTCCCTCTTCTTCTATTCTTCTTTCTTCTTCTTATCTTCTTCTTTCTTTCTTCTTTAGGATAGTAAACCACACTAACCTAGGATTTCCCATGCATGACAACACTTAGGATTCATTAGTCCCCCATTAGACTTTTACCTTTGTGATCCTTTTGGTTTCTCTTTCTCTTCTCATCTCAAAACTCTAAATAAGACACCTAATAAAGTTTGAAGTGATACCTTGAGCAATAGCCTTATCCCATGAGACACTTGTAGTCTTCCCATCTTGGGATAGTACAAGCTTGCCTTGTGATGCACAAGTCTGATCAGGGTATCATCTTCACCAAGAAAATCATAAAACACACTTCTTCATTGTAAATACCAAAAACACTTAATAAGTTAATGAGTTAGTGAGCCTAAGCCCTAATCTTTGGGTTCAAGTTTTGGGGATCTTCTCCTTACTTGAGTGTGTTTGTTCTATTATTCCATCTTGGAATGTAGTGACAAGTGTACATTCCACGGAAAAGAGCTTGAGTTTACTTCCTTGTGACACACTCCTAAAAGCTTCTAAAAAACACAAACAAATAATAAGCGTCTTTCCTTCGGGAATTCTTTTCTCATCTCCTTCGCTCCGTACGCGAACTTGCTCCTACTTGTCACTTTGCAAGACGGTTACGCACTCGTCGACCGAGTCTGCAACACCTAAGCATTGACATAGGCAGTTCAAGCCTTAATTCACAAGCAATTTCTTTTCTACCCCTAGTTAGGGGAACGACGGCAACTCTGATCCTCATTGTCCAGATGAGGTACGTAGGCAGCGGGGTAGGGCCCGTTCGAGCATAATCTTTATTTTCCCTACATTTTTCCTTTTCATTTCTTTGACATTTTCCTTTTTGTTTCTTTTATCCAGTTCATTTCCTTTTCTTTGCAGCAGCTTTCATTCCTTCACCCTTTGAAACATTTTCTTTGCAAGCGTGGATCCCGTCGGGTACGGCGGACAATCTGGGGTGCTAATACCTTCCTAGGTCGTAACCGACTCCCGAACTCAGTCTCTTTGGTTTGCAGGACCCGTGTCCTTCCTTTTCTTTTCTTCTGGTTTGTGCAGCATTATCATTCCCGTTCCTTCGGGATAAAAATGCCTGGCTGGCAACTCTATTCTTTTCCGCGCCACTTTCACGTTTGTACCAGGATGGAAATCCGGGGAGCGACAAACGGCCTTAAAATTCCAATTTCCTTTTCTTTTGGTTGTTTCTCATGGAGTTTCTTTGCATATATTTTGTATTAATTTCCTTTATATTGAGCTTCAAATATTGACAAACCTTGCCCAATCACATGCATCATGCACATGCAAATGCTCATGACTTATTCATTATTTTTATTATTTTTGGATGCAATGCGATACTCGGACGATCATGCGAAATGACGAAGCATAAACCACTTGAGGTCGGAAATAAATTAAGAGGGCAAATTTTAGGGTATTACAGCTGCCCCTATTCAATCATCTGTAGACCTGAATGGATGATAGCAATGGCTTTCAGATCTTCAAGGTATGGAGTGATTGAATACTCGAATAAACCGGAAACTTTGGACTCTGTGGGAAGAAAAGTGATTGAGGAGAATGCCATTGTTGGATGACGAATCAACACGTGGGATTGACCCTTGACAGGACAGAAGGATTGAGCTCATCGTACTTAGATGATAACTCCATGGAAACGAGACCATCGTACTTAGATGGAACCGAAGATGGAGAGACCATTGTACTGAAACAAAATCAGAAAAGATGGGATCATTGTACTTAAACGATAACCCGAAACGTGACCGTTGTACGGAGACGAAAGAACGAGGCCATTATACTTAAATGAGAGCTCGACAATACAAAACCATTGTACTTAAATGGAGTCATAGACCTGAAATCATCGTACTTAGATGAAATCAAGGAAAATGGGATCATTGTACTTAAATGATTACCCACGACGCGACCGTTGTACTTAAACGAGACGCGAAAAAGGAGATACCGCTGTACTTAAACGGAGACCCAAGGACGAGACCATTGTACTTAAATGGAATCGAGGAATTGAAATCATCATACTTAGATGAGATCAAAGGAACGAGGTCATTGTACTTAAACGAGAGCCCGAGATGCGACTGTTGTACTTAAACAGAGACGCGAAGAAATGAGGTTGTTGTACTTAAACAAGACTCAAATGGGGAACCATTATACTTAAATGGAACACCCGAAAGGAGAGGGATCATTGTACTTAAACGAGATCCCGAGACACGACCATTGTACTTAAACAAATATGCGGAACAATGAGACTGTTGTACTTAAACAAGACTCAAAAACGAGACCATTGCACTTAAATGGAATCGATCGGGGATGCCAAACAAGACTGGATGGAAATAACCACACTGGGAAATGAACTTGGTATTCCTTGGGGATGCTTTGGTCTGATTGAAGGACTGATGTTTCAGGCTTTGGTGCAAGGTACCAAAATTAGGTTATGCTTCGTATGCATATGTTTGAAATTTTCTATAGCGTAATACTCCATAATAATGGAAATGCTACACTTTAGAGGATTCAAATGTAATGATGATTACTATATGCAAATGCAAGGGATCTCCTGATGAGGAGAGAATAGGTATCCTTGACGACTTCGTTGGAGAAAGGTCTGCGGTTGCATTGATTGTGGTGAATCCCTGTGAGGAAAAGCAACTCTGTGGTGAATAAGCAACTCCATGGGGAGATAGTGGTAATGATCCACCGGCTCTAAACTGCCGTCATTGCCAAAAATAAATTGGACTTTGAGATTGGAGAGTCAAGACCCTGTTAAGGATGAACCTGATTTGCGAGGTACGCTACCCGCCAAACTCCGCTGGGGAAATGATATCCTTCTGACTCGGCTGGAGAGAAGAACACGTTGGTACTCTACTGGGGATAAGAGCTGCTGGGGGAAAAGACCCTTAGGCGTGATATCTTCTGTTTGGGGAAGAGATCTGCTGGGGACTCCTCAAATACACCCCTTCTACTCGAGGGATGAGATGCCAACGGGGATAGGACTTTGTTCGGCGAACCTGCTAGGAAAAAGGTAGTCTTTGCTGGGTAGAGAGGAGAGCTTGAGATCTTCCATGTCCTGCCTCTGTTGGAGAATGAATTCTCCCGTGCTGCTGGAGATAAGAATACTCTGATGGGGAATATTCCTTTGTTGAAGGAGAGCTCTCTGCTTGGGGAGAATGTTTTCCTTTCTCCAATTCTGACTCTACTGGGGATAATGGAGAATGGTGTTGGGGGGAATTTCCTGCTAATGATGAGATTCTTGAGTTTTCTCTTGTTGGGGATAAGGAGATCATGACATCCTTCCGTTCGAGGAGTATTCTTCCTTTTTGCCGCTATGCTGGGGAAAACTTCTCTTTCCAATCCTACTGGAGAGGATGGAGAACTCGGTTGGGGATATAAGACTTCTCGAGCCGGGGAAGGCTTTTCGTTTCCAATCCTGCTAGGGAGGAGAAGACTCAGTTGAGGATACTTCCTGATGGAAGTAAGGTTTCGATCACCTCTTGTTGGGAATGAGAGGTAGAAGTGGAAGACGTCCTATGTTAGAGATGAGATGTTGATGCGCCCCTGCTTAGGAATTATCATTCTCTTTGTCGTTGCTTTGTTGGAGAGGCACTGATCTGATGAGACTTGTTGAAGGTCATGCTTCAAGATCCGTTGAGGAAGAGACTTATCGAATCTCTACACTGGCGATGGCCGTTGTTGGTAACGCCTGTACCTGCATGTTAATGAACACAACTGATAGTACCTGTAAAATAGATGGTTAGTTCCGCCTGCATGCCCCAGGGTCATGGTCTGAATCCATCCCAATCACTCAACACATCAGATACGTGTCAAATGTATTTAATCTCATGCATGAGTCATAAGGCATTCGTGCATTCTCAAAGCAATATTTATCATGATTTGTTGGACGTTTTTGCAATTAATCAGCAGTAGATGAAAAACAAAAACCTGTGGAAACAAATTTGACTGAAATTTTGCTTTTATTGGTTTGAAGAATGGACGTGAATAGGCATTACACGGGAATTAATCCCTGGAAAGAGGAAATTTTCACAAAAGGAAATTAAACTATCCTAATGGAAATGTGAAAACAAAGTCTCATCAAGCTCCGACCCGACTATGACTTGTATGTCTTCAAGACTCTTCGCTCACTTCTCTTTGAGGGAGATGATTGAATTGATCTTCAACCCTTAGACTGTCTTTGATTGCAAATGATGGATCACAGATCTCGCAGATCATAGTGGTTCTCTTTAGTCCCTCTTTTGCGTGAACCGCCCTTTCGGGTTTTCGATCCACCGTGATACCCTTTTTTGCCTGAGTTGTCCAATGTGGCTTTTCAACTCAGCGGGTGCATATCTTTTCAGATATTTCCCAAAATTTTTCCCGAGCCTTTTATTATGTTTTTTGGCTCGCTGGGATGCCCTTTTTTTCCTGGACCTTATTCTGTTTTTGTCCAGCGGGTCTTTTACACGAAGTATTTTCTCACTGCATCTGTGTAGACAGGGGATTGGAAATCTTCGCCATCCATGGTGTTGCACCCCAAAATTTGCCCTCCACAAGACAAGTAATTGTGTACTAAGAGGCTCACAAGGTTCACAAGATTCACAAGACATCTCATGAGGTTCACAAGGTTCACAAGATTCACAATTAGTCAGAAAGTTTGACAATTCCCTCAGACAATGCATTCTCCTAAGCAATGCATCTTAAACTAGGGTTTTGATTTTCATCAGGCTAAATGGGATTCCAAGGCTTCAAGTGAGCTTCATAATATCCTATATGTGTTCGAGAATCCCCATGTCAAGTTTCAAGACTTTCCCAAAAGATTTGCTCAGTCAGATGATCAGAAAGGTTAAAATCATTCAAGGCAGTTAAAAAGTCAAACTGAGGTCAACTGTGGTCAAACCAAAGTCAAACTTCATGATTTTTTGACAACATCAAGTATATGAAGTAAAATTCATCATTTAATCAAGGGTTGATCATGATTCATCAAGGAGATTTCAGATCATCAAGAATCAGGAGTTTCTAAATTAGGGTTTTCACAGGAAAAGTCAACTGAACTTTGACCAGCCATAACTTTCACATGCTTCATCAAAATTTTTCCATCCAAAACTCATTTTGAAGGAAATTTAATTCTTTACAACTTTGTGTCTCACAAGCAGGGCCCAAAAATGCTTCATTTGGAAGGTATGAGCTAAGACATTATAGGTCCTTTTAAAAGTCAACAAAAAGTCAACAACTTCCAAAGAGCATAATTTGAGAATGGTAAAAGATATGGATATGAGACCAAAGAGGTTGGTTAGAGGACTCTTTAAGCTTTCCAAAATGTCCAAGAACACCCTCATAGCATTAAAATTGAAGTGTTTGTGCCCTTGCAAAGTTGGGAAATTTTTGAGTGGTTTATGAAGTAAATGGGGTCTTAAAACCATAATTCTTCAAATGGGCTGACTTTTTTGTGACCCAATATGTTCCATGACATCATGAACGAAATTTATTTAATATTTTCATAATTTTATTCATTTTATTTTTATTTATTATGATTTTTTATATTAAAAATCATTTTAAATTCAAATAAAATATAAAATGGTGAAGATTTAAAATTATTTTGCTTCTAGAATGTCATAAAAGTTATTTGGATCTAATTGATACAAAAATTATGAAGATTGTCTTAAAATAGCAAGTTCATATCAAGGAATATTCAAATTTTAAAGTTAATCTTTTTCAATCTTCAATGATCCAAATATCCATCAAATTGGTGAAATCTTTGACCTAATTCATTGTACTATATATAAACAACACAAAAACAAGCATTGGTCACGAATTCACAGCCTCCTCATATCATCTTCAAACTTCAAAAATCTCATCAAAAACTCCAATTCGGTTTGGTACTTTTAGCCCCTTTCAAGACAAACCAAAGGTTGCAAATTGTTCCTTGAGGTTCACTGATTGATTCTGGATCATAACGTCATCCATCCATGCACTAAATCGTGAAAACCGAATGCACATTGTTCATGTTTTAACTTTTTTCGATTTGAATGATTTACACATTGATAATGAAAACTAACTGTTGGTTTGTGTTTATGATGATGTTTGGATGCTTTCTGGATGAATCAATTGGATTTTAGGTACACGGAGGCTTAGACACCATTGTTAGGGTTTTGAGGACAATTTAGGGTTTCGTGATTTAAGGAATATAAATGAATTCTAAGACCATGGATCAACTCTAATTGACTTCTGGATTGTGTTGGTATATTTAATTTGATAAAATTTTACTGTTTTGTTGATGATTGAATTTCGTAGGGTTTTCTACAAATGAAAATTCGCAGGAAAGCTTATAGCAAAATTCGCAGGAAATTTTGCAGGTCTGGAGGTAGAAGAAGACCTGCGCGCGTTTTTATAATTTGAATTTTTGTCATATTTTATAATAAATCTGTTTTGTTTATATATCACACACAAGCGTGTGTCCCAGTGGTAATGTGTCTGGCTTGGTATGCGAAGGTGCTTGGGTTCGAAACCAGCCTCAGGGCATTTTTTTTTGTTCAAATTATTTTGTTTTACAGGACAAGAACAAAAGCAAATGGATGCCCTATGTTATCACCAGCGCGCAGCTGGTCCAGTGGCTGGCTTATTGGTCTAAGGATGTTGAAGCCTAGGGCGTGGGTTCAATCCCTGCCCCAGGTAAGTTCAGATTTTTCCCCCTTTTTTTGCTTTATTAATTTGTTTTGTTTATTTTATCATAAATTAAATAATAAATAATCATATATATATATATATATATATATATATATATATATATATATATATATATATATATATATATAATAACATGTAAATATTTTATAGTTTCTAAAATTCTGAAATTATTTTCTAAAATTCAAAAATTAGAGTTTTTATTTATTCATTATGTACATAAAATTATAGTATATATATATATATATATATATATATATATATATATATATATATATATATATATATATATATATATATATATATATATATATATATATATATATATATATATATATATATATTTATTAAATTAATAATGTAAATTAAAATTCTAAACCCTAATTTATTTTCTAAACCCTAATTTTTCTTTTATAATTTTAATTTCTTATTTTCGTTTATGTTTGTTTAATTATACTTAATAAATATTTCTAATATATATATATATATATATATATATATATATATATATATATATATATATATATATATATATATATATATATATATAAAAGTAAATTATTAAACTATTTATCATGTTTATTAGTATATAATTATTATTATTTATTTCTCTTCTTGGAATTCTTTAGAAAAAGATTATTTATTTAAATTTAAAATTTTAATTTGATATTGTATATTATTGTGCTAACCTCTTTTCCTCTTATATTTATTTTTTATTATTACTAACCTTTTATTTATTTATTATAATTATTATTTAATTTTTTTTTTATTTTTTATTTTTATAATGTAATTGTATAAGCCATGTAATAGTTGTAGTAATTTTTTATTGTTTATTTATTTATAAATTGCTATGGTTAGTAAACTAGGGAGTGGAAACATGTTTGTGTTAAAAATCAATTTAGATCACTAATTTCAAGATAAATGTGTAGACTCACCATAGAACTTGTACAAACTCATTGGGACCCTTGTCATGGCTTGAAATGCTTCAAGGACCTCCACAGATGACCATATGCTTGATGCTAGAACATGAGGGATGTTATGCTTCATCTTTCCCTGATATGATGCTAAGAAAATGATATGTTCATGATGAATATGATGTGATATGATGCTTAAAAAGAAGAGGGCAAATTTGGGGTGTTACAGCTGCCCCTATTCAATCATCAGTTAATCTGAAAAGGACGATAGTACGGGCTATCGACCATTCAAGATAAACTGTGGTTGAATACCAAGAAGACCAGAAATTTGCACTCTGACGAAGAATGAAACACTGGGAAATAAACCCAACCAGATGACGCTCTGGGGACAAGAAGGAGAAAAAAAGCAGACGAGCTTCTTCCAAGTTGAAATTGATATCTGGAATAAGAATACGTTGACAGACGAGTCTTCAAACAATCCTGTGACGCCAGGAGCTGGACATACGAGTCCTCAAACACTTCAAGAACATATGACTTGAGACATACGAGTCTCCTTCGAATTTACCTGTTACGCCAGGACCGGTAATGCACTAAAGTCTGTGGGATAGACATGAAATCAAGGTAGACGAACCTTCTTCATATATTATCCGCGGATATATGGTATAAGACAGACGAGTCTTCTTTGAGCAAACCTGTGACGCCAGGTGCAGCAACCATAATTGGTGCCTGAGACAGACGAGCCTCCTTCGGATTTACCTGTTACGCCAGGACCGGTAACCATTTTGACATTAATTCCCACTGTCAGGATTTGAAACCTCTTCAATACAGACGAGTATTGGATGATCATCAAGATAACACAGACGAGTGCCATAAGTCAATGATACAGACGAGTATCAGACGATGATCTGAGAAACACAAATGAGTGCTTCGAGCAATGATACAGACGAGTATCAGCAACTGGTATGGACGAATACCAGAAATTCAAACACAGACGAGCATTTGAAGTAGCAATAGAAGAATATCGGGATAAACAACAAACCATCACATACACAAATATCAGCTAGTGCAGACGAGTGCTGGAGGTGATACAGACGAGTATCCAAGCAAAGCAGACGAGCTTCAACCATATATTAGAACACCATAACACAGACAAGTGTTGGGGATGATACACATGAGTATCCACAAATATCAGGCATACCAAACACAGACGAGTGCTGGAAAGTTGCAGACGAGCAACAACTGAAATTATATATCAAGTACAGACAAGTGCTGAGAATTGTAGACGAGCAAAAACAGATGAAGTATCACAACACAGACGAGTGTTGGGAAGTTGCAGCAGAGCACTCACAAAGATTATATACCAAACACAGACGAGTATTGGGAAGTTACAGTAGAGCACTCACAAAGATTATATACCAAACACAGACGAGTGTTGGGAAGTTGCAGACGAGCAACAACAAATATCAGGACCTCAAAACACAGACGAGTGTTTGAAATCACCAGCAAAGATATTACATCTCAAAGCACAAACGAATGCTGGAAATTGCAGACGAGCAAACAACAACTGATATAACCAAACACAGACGAGTGTTTGAAATTGCAGACGAGCAAAATCAAGGTAATCATAAACCACTGCTGGGGAAAGCAAACGAGAAATACCAAAGGGCCAACACAAACGAGTGTTGAAAGATGAAGACGAGCAGCAATAAAGCATGATATATCATTGCTGGGGAGAACTCTGCTTAGGGATAACATAGACGAGTGTTAAGGATTGCAGACGAGCAACAAACGAATTCCTGATTGGCAGCAAGAGATACAACTCTGCAGGGGAAACAAATCAAGAGGTCTGGATATCTAACTTTGACTGAAGTGATGAATACCTGACTGTATCATCAAAATATCCAAACGTATGGCACCCTTGCTGGGGAATATTTCACTGACGGAAGTGAAGATCAAATATGAACTCTGTGGGGACAAGATCATCCTCAGACTTGGCTAGAAAGATGGATCAATAATACTCTAGCTGGGGAGAGCATCTGCTGATTCAAAGCTCTGGCTGAGACCCTTGCTGAGGATAGAATTCTGATAATTCCAACTCTGGTGATGTCAGGCTTTCAGATACCTGCTGGGCATACTCCACTGGGGAAGAATGGACTGCTACTTCACTGGGGAAG
This sequence comes from Lathyrus aphaca, assembly GCA_963966055.1. Taxonomy (NCBI): domain Eukaryota; kingdom Viridiplantae; phylum Streptophyta; class Magnoliopsida; order Fabales; family Fabaceae; genus Lathyrus; species Lathyrus aphaca. Next base: position 209,872,083 of record OZ014519.1, read on the forward strand.
AAGAAACTGCTTGGGCTTCTGCCAAGGCTTAGTTGGAGAAAATATTTGCTGGAGATATCAGGCTTTCAGATACTTGCTGGGGAAGAAATCTCTGCTTGGGGAGACACTCTACTGGGGAATAGTACATTGCTTGGGAGAATGTGACGCCATCCTGCAACCTGCAACAACAGAAAACACAAGTGTGCCCCGGGGATTTGCATGGAATGAACTGTTCATCCATTGTCACCCGACACTCAAAGAGGGTTACAGTTTCCCTGCATGTCAGTTTTCTTCTCAAAATTTATCACCATGTTCAGATGCAATGCTATTTTTGCTAAAAATTCAGGACATTTTGCAAACAAAGATAAACACACACAGCTTTTTGATTGAATATTCTTTTTATTGAATGACCTCTGAATAGGAAAATATTTACATCAGGAAGTGACCACCTGGAAAGAGGTAGCCACCATAAAATTGAGAAAAGAAACTATCCTAATGGCAATGTACGCGACATTCCAAGAAGTTCCATTTCTGCTATGACCAGCATGTCTTCAAGACTCTCCATTCCGCTTTGGCTTTCTGAGAGGATGAGGGGACCGTTTCCTATCCTTCAGATATTGTCAAGTTGTACGAAACGATGACGTGGTTCAGATTACTCGGATCACAGTTGTTCGCTTATTCCCTTGTTTTGCGTGGATCGCCCTTTCGGGTTTTCAATCCACCGGGATACCCTTTTTTGCCTGAGCTGTCCAATGCGGCTTTTCAACTCAGCGGGTGTACATTTTTTATTTATTTATTTCCCTAACTTTTGCCCGAGCTTTTTATTCTGTTTTTAGCTCACCGGGATGCCCTTTTTTTGCCTGGACTATAATTCTGTTTTTGTGTCCAGCGGGTCTCTTTATGCGAAGTATTTTTTAACTGCGTCCGAGTTAACAGGGGACTGGAAGTCATCTCCATCCATAGTGGTGAGCATCAGTGCTCCTCCTGAAAATACTTTCTTCACTATGAATGGTCCTTCGTAGTTTGGGGTCCACTTGCCCCTGTGATCTGAACCTGGAGGAACGATCCTCTTCAACACAAGCTCTCCCACTTGATACTCCCGAGTACGTACTCGTTGGTCGAATGCACGCTTCATTCTCCTCTGATAAAGCTGACCATGACAGATAGCCGCTAATCTCTTTTCCTCAATTAGGCATAGCTGATTGTAACGAGCATGCACCCATTCAGCCTCATCCAGCTTTACGTCCATCATCACATGCAATGAAGGAATCTCTACTTCAACAGGTAGGACTGCTTCCATACCATACACCAGAGAGAAGGGAGTTGCCCCTGTTGACGTCCTGACTGACGTTCGGTACCCATGCAACGCAAATGGTAACATCTCATGCCAATCTTTGTAGGTGACAACCATCTTCTGCACAATCGTCTTGATATTCTTGTTAGCTGCCTCTACCGCACCATTCATCTTTGGTCGGTAAGGAGAAGAATTGTGATGCTGTATCTTGAAGTCCCGACACAAGTCTGCCATCATCTTGTTGTTGAGATTAGAACCATTATCAGTAATGATCCTTTCGGGTACTCCGTATCTGCATATGATATTTCTTTTCAGAAATCTTGCCACCAATTGATGAGTGACGTTGGCATAAGATGCTGCTTCTACCCATTTGGTAAAGTAATCAATTGCGACTAAGATGAAGCGATGACCATTTGAAGCAGTAGGCTCGATCTTCCCAATCATGTCAATGCCCCACATAGAAAAGGGCCAAGGAGATGACATGACATTGAGCGGGCTTGGAGGAACATGCACTTTGTCTGCATATATTTGGCACTTGTGGCACTTACGAGCGAATGAACAACAGTCTGCATCCATTGTCATCCAGTAATACCCTGATCTCAGTAATTTCTTAGCCATAGCATGCCCTCCTGCATGGGTACCGAAAGATCCCTCGTGGACTTCCTGCATCAACAGGCTTGCTTCGTGTCTATCCACGCATCTGAGCAAGACCATGTCGAAGTTTCTCTTGTACAAAACCCCGTCTGTATTCAAGAAGAAGCTAGAAGCAAGTTGCCTCAAGGTCTTCTTGTCATTGGAAGATGCCCCAGCTGGGTATTCTTGCTTTTCCAGGAATAGCTTGATATCAAAATACCAAGGTTTCTCGTCAGACACGGCGTCTACAGAGAAAGCATGAGCTGGAGCGTCAAGCCTGGATATGTCAATTCTGGGCACATAATTCCAACACAAGACTTTAATTGACGAAGAAAGAGTGGCCAATGCGTCGGAAAATTGATTTTCATCACGTGGTATGTATTGAAGTTTAACTGTCGTGAAGAATGTCAACAGTTTTCTAGCATAATCCCTGTATGGAATCATATGCTCTTGATGCGTATACCACTTGACGATAACTTGGTTAATGACGAGGGATGAATCTCCGAATATATCGAGGTTCTTAATCCGAAGATTAATTGCCTCCTCTATTCCCATTATACATGCCTCGTATTCCGCTTCATTGTTGGTACAACCAAAAGTGATTCTGGCAGCGAAGGGTAAGTGAACACCTTTAGGAGTAATGAGTACGACACCAACTCCACGACCATTGATATTGACGGCCCCATCAAACATCAACTTCCATTTGGATTCAGGGTCAGGCCCCTCCTCCGGAAGTGGTTCCTCATAATCATTTGCTTTGAGGTACATGATGTCCTCATCACGGAAATCAAACTTCATTGGCTGATAATCATCTTCAAGAGGTTGTTGTGCAAGGTAATCCGATAATACACTTCCCTTGATGGCTTTCTGAGAAGTATATTGGATGTCGTATTTAGTTAAAATCATCTGCCACCTAGCAACCCTTCCGGTCAACGCTGGTTTCTCAAAGATGTACTTGACAGGATCCATTTTGGAAATGAGCAGTGTGGTATGAGTCAACATGTACTGCCTCAATCGGCGAGCAGCCCATACCAAAGCGCAACAAGTTTTCTCGAGCAGTGAATATCGGGATTCACAGTCGGTAAACCTTTTGCTAAGGTAATAAATAGCGTACTCTTTTCGACCAGACTCGTCATGTTGGCCTAGAACACACCCCATTGACCCTTCTAGCACGGTCAAGTACATGATCAAAGGTCTCCCTTCCACTGGAGGCATTAGAACTGAAGGCTCCTGCAAATATTCTTTTATTTTGTCGAAAGCTCTTTGGCAGTCATCGTTCCACCTGACGGTTTGCTCTTTTCTTAGCAATTTGAATATTGGTTCGCACGTGGCAGTTAGATGAGATATGAACCGAGAAATGTAGTTCAACCTCCCTAAGAACCCGCGCACTTCCTTTTCTGTTCTCGGTGCAGGCATATCTTGAATAGCTTTTACTTTAGCAGGATCTACCTCAATTCCTCTTTGACTAACAATGAAACCCAGTAGTTTCCCGGAACGCACTCCGAAAGTGCCCTTGTTTGGATTCAACCTCAGCTTGTACTTGATCAGTCTATTAAACAGCTTCTTCAGGTTGACCAGATGCTCATCTTCGTCTCGGGACTTTGCAATCATATCGTCCACATAACACTCAATCTCCTTGTGGATCATGTCATGGAACAACGTGACCATCGCCCGTTGATAAGTTGCCCCGGCGTTCTTCAAACCAAAGCGCATGACCTTGTAGCAAAATGTACCCCACGGGGTAATGAACGTTGTCTTCTCCATGTCTTTTGGCGCCATCTTAATCTGGTTATATCCGGAGAAGCCATCCATGAAGGAAAATACCGAGAATTGAGCAGTATTGTCCACCAACACATCAATGTGTGGCAACGGAAAATCATCTTTTGGGCTTGCTCTGTTCAAATCCCGGTAATCAACGCACATCCGGACCTTGCCGTCCTTCTTTGGTACAGGAACAATGTTAGCTACCCAAGGTGGATAACTAGTCACAGCAAGGAAACCGGCATCCCATTGCTTTTGAACCTCCTCTTTGATCTTCATCGCTATGTCAGGATGAGTTCTTCTCAATTTCTGTTTTACAGGAGGACAGTCCTCTCTCAGAGGCAGCTTATGCACAACGATGTCGGTATCCAACCTTGGCATATCTTGATATGACCAAGTAAAGATATCCACATACTCTCTCAGCATACTGATTAGCTATTTCTTGACGTCGGCCCGCAGACTGGCCCCAATCTTGATTTCTTTCTTTGCATCTTCACTGCCAATGTTGATGATCTCAATCTCTTCTTGATGAGGCTGAATAACCCGTTCCTCTTGTTTCAACAATCTGACCAATTCTTCAGGGAGGTCACAGTCTTCCTCAACCCCTTCATCAGCTTGGTAGACAGGATTTTCAAAGTCATGCGTAGTCATAGCAGGAACGTTATCAGTAGAATCCGGATGATCAACACTGCACAGATGATGTGCTTATTCAGAATCTGTTTATCTTGAAAAAGAGACGCTAACACAAAAACAACAAAAAGGAAAACACATTGCCAATTTTTTTATATTTTTGTGAAAAAGTTTAAAAACAATGAAAGAGAACACAATTTGTCTGAAAATGTTCTTTTATTTCATAGCAAAATAAAATGCAGTACAAAACATGGTGGCCCAATACGATGGATCCTAGCATCTTAGGCAGAATGCTGGATTTGACAATGCAGTATGCTAATAAATGGAAACAAAATAATTACTCTGAGAGCCAGGTGACTTGTATGATGTCTTCAGCAGACCAGTTTGTTAGCTCCTCGCCGGGCGCACACGGGTGGATCCAGTTGTCCCAGTCACCGTCACTGTCCCCATCTTGGCTTGCTGTACAGATCTGATTGCGGTCGAGCAATCCAGCGCTTGTAAACGTGATAGCCTTACCACTTGGAGTAGATCCACCAGGCTGATACCCTAAGCCAAACTTATCATCTTTCTTTTCCAGCTCGAACAGCTTGCCCCAGCCTTGGGCACTGCCTGATTGAACGACCTCTTTTGCTTCTTTATAAGAATGGATGATGTACCCTCCTTCTCGCTGCTCTTCTCCACGGAAGTCAAGATGCTGACGTTGACTGCTTCGAAAGCTTGGCATAAAGTTTCATGGATTTCTCCATCCATCTCCACATACTTGAATGTTGACAAGTGGCTTACGAATATGTCCTCCTCTCCGCAGACTGTAATGACCTGGCCGTCAACCACATATTTGAGCTTCTGATGCAGGGTTGAAGTAACAGCTCCAGCAGCATGTATCCACGGGCGTCCCAACAGGCAGCTATATGCAGGCTGGATGTCCATAACATAGAAAACACTTTTGAAAACTTGAGAGCCTATCTTGACAGGCAGCTCAACGTCTCCAAAAACTGATCTTCTCGAACCATCAAAAGCCTTGACAATTAGATCACTTGGTCTCAGGACAATCCCATCAACATTAAGCTTCATTAGTGCCTTCTTCGGAAGCACATTCAGGGAAGAGCCTGTGTCTACAAGAACATGCGACAACACAACACCCTTGCACTCCATAGTGATATGTAGTGCTTTGTTGTGGTTTATGCCCTCTGACGTGAGGTCTCTGTCTGTAAAGCCTAGACCATGGCTAGCATTGACACTTCCTACAACAGCTTCAAGTTGGTTGACAGTGATTTCCTGAGGAACATATGCCATTTTCACCACTTTCAGTAAGGCCTCTCTGTGTGCGGGAGAACACATCAGCAGTGATAAGATAGAAATCTTGGAAGGTGTCTGGTTCAGTTGATCAACCACCTTATAGTCACTCTTTTTGATAACCCTCATGAATTTCTCGACCTCTTTTTCAAATGCACCCTGCCCAGCAACAAGAGTAGTTGATTCATCATTCACAACTTGCTTTCCTTTGGCTTTGGATGAAGCCTCAGCCTCAGGATCCCCTCTCAGCACAAGGGGAGCAAATAACCGACCACTTCTGGTGAAACCCCCAACTCCTCCGACATTCTCTACAGTCGGGTCCATAGCAACAGACTTGCTCTCAATCTTCTGTCCTACTACATATACATCTGAGCCATAATGCCAAGGAATGGCTTTGTCGTTTGTGTACGAAACAGACCCAGGTACGGTGATAGTCACGGGACTAATCTGAGGAGCATAGATTGTAATAGGCTCTCTTCTGACAGGCATGTCAGCTTCATCATAGAATATGGTAATGGTTGACACATCATCAGTTTCATCATTACCAACTTTGTTGAACTGCAAGGATCCATCATCAATCAAACCCTGCAAACCCATCTTCAGTTTCTCACATCCATTCTCAGCATTCATACAGTCTTCACAGTCAGCACTGCAACCAGGAAACACTTGACCATTCAGCAGTCTCTCTTTCACTACCCTCAAAGGAGTCTTCACTTCCTCAATACTCAGCACAAGACTCAACTTGTCACCATCCTCAACAACATTGATTCTTGCCCCTCCATGATGCGGAATAGGGTTCGAATTAACATTCGGCGGTGGCGCAAAGTTGATTGCTTTGGAATCTATAAGATCTTGAACCTTGTGATGCAAAGCCCTGCACTTCTCAATCGAGTGTCCGGGTGCTCCAGAGTGGAAAGCGCATCGTGCATTGACATCATAACCAACGGGAAGCTCTTCAGGAGGTGGTGGTGCCAAAGTTCTCAGTTGAATCAGGTTCAAATCTAGCAGTCTTGGAAGCAAAGCAGCATAGGTCATAGGGATAGCCTCAATCACCCTATTAGCCGGGCGAGTTTGCCTTGGCTGATATGGTCTCTGCTAATAGTTGGTACGGGGTTGTTGTTGTTGCTGATGTTGTTGTTGTGGAGGAGGTTGCATCTGTTGTACTGGAGCAGAAGGAATTGTGACAACTGCCACATGCTCATAGGGTCTTCTATAACCACGGCCCCGGCCTCGGCCGAATACAACATTTGTCTCACCCTCTCTTCTCCTAGGAGTTCCACTAAAAGCTTTCCTCGCTCCATTTGAGCTACTAGCACTAGGATCTTGTATCTTCACCATCTTCAGCAAGGTCTCAACCCTCTCTCCAGCAATAACAATGTCATTGAATTTAGTGGCAGAACTGGACGCCAGTCTTTCGAGAAACACACCCTGCAAAGTACCCATAAACATGTCAGCCATTTCGTTCTCAAGCAGCGGTGGTTGTACTCTGGCAGCAAGCTGGCGCCACCTCTGAGCATATTCTTTGAAACCTTCCTTAGCAGTCTGAGCCATGTGCTGCAGTTGCGTGCGGTTTGGAGCCATGTCCAAATTATATTGATATTGTCTCACAAAGGCTTCTGCTAGGTCTTTCCAACTCTTGATATTGACTCTGCTCAGCTTCATGTACCATTCCAGAGAAGCTCTAACTAAGCTGTCTTGAAAATAATACATCCAGAGTTTTTCATCATCTGTGTGAGCAACAATTCTCCCAACGAAAGATTGAAGATGGGTCTTCGGGCATGCAGTGCCATTGTATTTCTCAAAGGTTGGTACTTTGAACTTGTATGGGATCCTGACCCCAGGAACCAAGCCCAAATCTGTTATGTCAAATCCCAAAGAGCTTTGGGACTGAATAGCTTTGATTTGTTCCGCCATTTCTTCAAACCTCTTGTTCATCTCAGCTCCTTGACCTTCAGCTTCGTCAAGCAAAGTGAACTGCTCGTCTTGATTATCCATCTGAATATTATTCAACCCATCATTGATTATTATCACCCCTGGCTGTGTTACAGGAGCTTCAACCTGACGTGCGCCCGCACCGGTACGATTATCAGCATCAGTAGTGTTATTCCTGGGTTGACTATTCTCTATCATCTCCCGCAGACGCTCTTGGTTCTGACCCATGCCTGCCATCAATGTCATAAAGTTATCCATTCTCAATCTCAGATCTGCCAAGTCAGCTTGCATCTGGTCCATGACTCGCTCTCTGTTGATCTTTGTTGGATATCTATGTGCTACTGGTTGTTCCCGAACTTTCCGGGGAGCTATAGTGCCTGAAACACAAAACACGTTAGCAACTGAGACAAATACCTGCAAAAAAAACAAATAGGTTATATGTATGCAATGCAGTTGTTTATGTTTCCAATCCCAGGTCATTCATGCCCCGGTTCCGGTATTTAGCAAAGAAAACCAGATGGGTACTGATCCTCGACTTTCAGAAACCTTCACGAAAAACCACATTCAAACCATAACAGCAGGCACACCAAGAAATGGTGAAAAAGTCATAACATAAATCAGCCTATTAGGCAAATAAAACAGAATTCCCCGTAGGGTACAAGTTTCTAAAAAGAAAAACAAACAGCCAGGACTCCTACAACATGCCTGTAGGTAATCCGGATACAAGGAAAACAAACTAAGAAGCAAAACCACTGCCTGAGAACCCTAAACCTCCCTCACTAAACCCCACATCAGATCTAACCTTCTTGACTCCAGCCATCAACTTGAGGTCTTCAATCTCTTTAAGTGCTGCTTCTAGGGCTTGTTGACTATCTACTAACTGCTGAGTCTTCTCCCCGCGAATCTTGTGAACTTGCTCCACCTCTTCCTTTTTGTAGGCCATCTGAACTTCAAAGAACTCTTCTTTTTCCTTATATCTCTTCAGCTCTTGCTCTCTCTGTCTCTGCAACCAGACAATAGACTGAAGAGCTTCCTTGAGAGTCTTTGAATTCTTCTTGCGTTCAGCTTCTCTTTTGGCTTCCATCATTCCCAACCTGTGGAAGTGAGCTTCCCTTCCAGCGAAGTCTTTCTCTTTAGCCTCCAAAGTAGTCTGCATCTTCAGCAATTTCTCTTCAGCTTCATTCTTGGCCCTGTTGGCATGATGGTATAGGCTTACCATCTCAGTATTTTCAACTCTAACTGCATGCAGCTGGGCTTCCAACTTCTTGAACTCCTCTAAAGACACAATATCAATGGACTCAGCAATTGGAGGAACTGGTGGTGAGAATGGCAGCAAAACCCTTTTGGCTCTGTCTTTCAACCAAGCTTTATACTCTGGGAATGTCTGATTGTTGCACTTTCCAAAACTAGCTATCCCTTCTCCCTTAATGCACTTCCAAGCTCCAACAACCTTCCTCACTAAGGGCATATTGTCCTTCACTGGGAAGTAGAAAATAGGGGTCAGCTTCAATTCTTCTGGTACCTCTCTCAAGGCATATCCCAATTGTCTTCTTAACAAGATTGGATTATAATTGATCCCTCCAGTTACTCCCAATAAAGGTACACTAAGATAACTCCCACAGCTAGTGATGAAACATGCACCCTGCAGCCTTTGAGTAATCCACCTGACATCCTTGGCAAGCAACTTTTCCAGCTTCTGAGCCCATACCAAGGTGTGGTCACTAAACACTCCAGTATTAGGCAGATGCCTCATGAACCACATATGAAATAAAGGAGCGCAGCAACGAACTAATCCTCCCCTCTTCTTCTCAGTCTTGTAGTGCACTGAGTAATACAAATCTCCGAGCAAGGTAGGCACATGATTCTTCAGTAAAAAGAGATGTATGGCATTCATATCTATGAACTTCTCTATATCAGCAAACAAGATAATGCCATAGATAGAAAGAGCCAAGATAGCACGGACAACATCCCATTCTTCCTCAACAGCCAGCTCTTCCACCTTCTTTACCAAAGTCTCCAAAGAAAACCCAGGTACACCTCCCTTAATGATGGTCAAAGAATTCACAGCAAAAGTACTCAAATAAAGAGCCTTAGCAATAGCCTCAGGTGCAGGTCTACTCATCTCAGCATTGAACGGAATCTGGTCTCGAATAGGCACTCCCAAGATCAGAGCATACTCCTCCAGCAAAGGGCCCAACTGAAAATCAGGAAAGGTGAAACAACGGAGCTAAGGATCATAATACTGAAGTAAGGTATGAATGGCACTTCTCTCAGAAGGATCTAACTCTACCACCACATCCAGAATACTCCCATAAGCCTTCCTAAATCTCTCCACATGGTTGGGTGTAATCAGCTTCACCATCTTCTTCAACAGGCCAACCTTGATGTCAAAGAACTTGAAGTGAATATTCTGCTTGCGAGGATCTTCCATCTCTGAAGAGGATACCGGAACCGGAAGCAAAGATATGAACCTGTGAATGAAAACAAAACATGATTAATGATGAAATGATGCAATGCAGATGCAAATGCAAAGACATATGATCATATGGGACCGTCTGGAATCTGGATACCAAGGCCACATGATCAGAAACCCCAAATCCTCTGGATATCAGCCCATAAATACTCAGATAAGCTCAGATACTCCCAATCAAAGACCAGAGAAACTCAAGAACTCCGAAACCAAAGTAACTATATCAGAACATGAAACTGTACTGGTAACAAAGGTATGATGAGGTCAAGGGTTCCTGCAAACCTATAAACCCCTCCCATTCTTACAGGTGTGCTCCGGGTCAAACATCACGGACTCTCAAAGCCGAATAGCAATAATACTTTCACCATTTCCGAGAAATGGCTCATGACCAAATCAGGGAATCGGTTTGGCATTATATACTATGCAGGGAGGCCTCAGCTGAGTCCGGGAAAAACAAGCATCCCTTATAAGTCCCCAGCTTCAAGCGCTGAAATCGAGAAACAATAGTACATTCAGCCCGTAGGATACAGTACTAATGTCATACGACCAGATGCTTTGACTAAGTTCCTATAAGAGAACCAGGCCATCCTATGCGAGTCCCCGGTGGACCCTCGGGTGCGAATGGGTTTGCCACAAAATGTGGTCTGCCACTGCCACCACTGGAGAGGGTTGTTTCCACAAAGGTTCTCAATGATCGGTCCCCAGATGCTCATAACTATCAAGGTCCTATCCCGAAGTGGAGGAAATCCCTACACAAGATATTTCCAAGACGGTCGCAATCTGGGCGTGAAACACACTGCCACTCATCATGTCACATGTGAGTACAATATGTACACTCTAATCCTATAGTGCACTCAAGCCGGGTACTTGGCTCATCTCTCAGAAACAGTATCACCCGAGCCTACCAAATAGAAAACCAGTCCAGACAGTCCAGTATGATATACATGATGCATAAAATAAAGACTGAAAACAATAAATAAAGCTGTAAATAAAGCTGCAAATAAACAACAATACAATACAACAAGCCACAACAAACAAACATCACCCAATGAAACAGAAACACACAAGCGCTAGGAGAGACTCACAGGGGAACCAGAGAATCTGGGTTCGATCCCCAGCAGAGTCGCCAGCTGTCGCTTCCCGGATTTCCATCCTGGTACAAACGCGAAAGTGGCGCGGAAAAAGAATAGAGTCGCCATCCAGGCATTTTTATCCCAAAGAAAGGGAATGGTAATGCTGCATAAACCAGAAGGAAAGAAAAAGGAAGGACACAGGTCCTACGAACCAAAGAGACTGAGTTCGGGAGTCGGTTACGACCTGGGAAGGTATTAGCACCCAGATCGTCCTCCGTACCCGACGGGATCCACGCTTGCAAAAGAAACTGTTTCAAAGGGTGAGGGTATGAAAGATGCAACAATAAAATGAAAATGAAAAGAAAACTGGAACTGGAACTGGAAAAGAATGGAATAAGAAAACAAAGAGAGAAAAATGTAGGGAAAATAAAAATTGTGCTCGAACGGGCCCTACCCCGCTGCCTACGTACCTTATCAGGATAATAAGGATCAGAGACGCCGTAGTTCCCCTAACTAGGGGTACTAAAAGGAAATTGCTTGTGAATTAAGGCTTGAACTGCCTATGCCATTGCTCAGGTATTGCAGACTCGGACGACGAGTGCGTAACCGTCTTGCAAAGTGACATGTAGGAGCAAGTTCACGTAAGGAGTGAATGAGATGAGAAAAGAATTCCCGAAGGAAAGACGCTTATTGTTTGTTTGGTGTTTTTTAGATGCTTTTATGAGTGCAAGTTTGCATAGGTAAGTGTACCTAAGTCTTACTCAATGGGATGTGTACATCTCACATCATCCCGAAATGGAATGCGCAAGAGGCACACATATCTATGGAGGAAATCCCCAAACCTAGTCCCACAAGTGAAGGCTTAAGCACACTGGCCTATTACCATTATTAAGTATTTTTGTGGTTTTTTTGTTAAGAAGTGTTTTTTAGATTTTCTTTGTGAGGTACTCATGCTAAGACCTATCCACCACGAGTGATGATTCACACCTCGCCCCGAAACGGAACGCGTGCAAGTATCTCATAGCAAAGTCTCATGTCACATGAAAGTACTCAACCTTTATTAAGTGAATTATAATTGAGTTTGAAGATGAGAAGAGAAAGCACCAAAGGATCACAAAGGAAAAATTCTAAAGGGGACTAAAGAAATTCTAAGTGTTAACATGCATGGATGTCCTAAGGGTTAGTGAGGTTTCTATCCTAATGAAGAAGAAAGAAAGAAGAGAAGAAGAAAATAGAAGGAGGGATGAGAAAGGCCTAAGCCTAACAACAAAGGGTTAGTGCACAATATAAACATAAGAGGGAGGGATGAGATTTGGAGATGTGGAACTCAATTCCCACACCTCACACTTACCAAGCCCCTGCAAGGTTAGTAAAGCATACAAGTGAAACACAATGAGAAAGTTAACATGATAACATCACACAATCAGAAGCGAAATTATATAAACATATGCACAATGAAAATGCAACTCAAAGGAATGAGGAGAAGAAGTATGCAAGCTAAAGATGCAACATGAAACACTTATGAAAGCAAATGCACATTTATGGAAGATGCATAGCAAAATGCACAAGATATGAACACGATGCTCACAACCAGAACCAAAACAAGATGAAGAATGGCTTAAGAAGCCAACAAGATGAAGAGAAGAGAGGTACAAGACCAAACACTTACAAAATGGAAATAAAAGAAACAAAGAGATGAAGTGAAAGCACTTAAAGAAAGAAATGACTTAAAGAAGAAGCAAACACAAAAATCAGAAGACACAAACCCTATCCTAGGACCAGGGAGGTAGCCACACCCCAAAGAAACCCCAAATGAGAAGAAGAAGTTGGCACAAGTGCCCTTCTTGGCTTATATGAGAGCTAAAGGTTCAAAGGAAGCAAAATGGGACAAGGTTCAAACCAAAATTCAAAACAAATCAAACAACCATCTAAAAATTCCACAATTGAAACCAAATGATCTTCAAATATGTTATATCAACTAGCCAAAAGTATTTGAGAAGATTCAGAAGCAAACTAGGTTTTAATGGAGGCAAGAACACAAGTTAGGGTTACAAACTTACATCACAAGTCACAAGACCAAGACTCAAGAAATAAGTTTCTAAAAATCCAGAGAAAAATCACATGAATAGTAAAATGTCTTAAGAATCCAGAGCAAAAAGAATGGGATCAAAACTCAAAAGATTGAAGAGTATGGAAAATGAACAAGGCAGTGTGGTCAAAAAGAACTTAAAAAGAAGCTAGGTGAAAGGATGATTTAATTCAGACACGTGGCCAATGAAAACAAATAAAATAAAAATATGATAAAATAAAAGAGACATTAAATGATACACATGATTTTTTTTTGGATTTTTTAAGTGAAGGAAACTATTTTATAAAAATTAAAATTGAAACTGAATAAAGGAGAAAACAAAAGAAAAAGAAATTAAAAATATAGTGAGGCAGGGCTGTAAAGAGTAAGGGTTGTACGTTGAACTGTTTTGGGCTTAGGACACTGGGGGGTGCCAATAGCACACTGAAGGCCCATGGTGCTGCGCTGGTGTATGAGTTTATTGTGGAATTTAGTGAATTAAAAAAAAAAGCTGGATAAAAAAAGGACCAGGAGATGGATCACGTGGCTTTGAGGGAGAACCTCATTAATTGAGGTGGCACTTTAGTGTGTTATGAATGGTTGGTGTACGCTAGTTATAATGAGCTGCATCACATTTCGTATTTAAATGAAACAAAAGAGAATATATGAGACAAAAAGAAATCTAGGGCAACGTGGCAAGCTGATGGACGCTGGATTGAAGATCTGACGGTGGCTGAGCCTTCTTCTCCACATCAAACCCTAAGATGAACATAACAACTTTCCGGTGACCGGAGCTAGGGCTCCGGCACCAGAATTCGTGACAGCACCATAAATCAACCAATAAATGAAAACAAATAACCCAGATCTATTAATTCAACATCACTGAATCCAAATATGACCTCAAAAACAGCTAAAACTTAATGAATTGGACGGATCGAAGAAAAACATAATGCACCATGAAACTTTGAACTCACATAACTCATGCTATAATGCCTCAAATTCAAATCCAAAAAGTGCAGAATCATCAGTGAAGATCAAATAACACAAAGCAACAACTTAATTCCATTTTTAGACCATGAGATTTCATGCCATACTTGAGATGGAGATCTTGATATAGTGAGCTAGAAAACCAAAGAATAGAAGCAATGCACTCCTCTTACTCCCTAGATGAAAAATAAATGCACCTAGAGTCTAGAAACACACTGGATCTTAAGTTTCAAAGCAAGTTGCCTTGAAATGGTAAGCTTCTATTTCTGTGTCTTAAGCTCAAATGAATGGTAGAATCTTGATCTATATCACTCACTGATCAAGAATGTGGAAGAAGTTTGTGAAGAATGTCAGAGAATCAAGAGATATGTGAGAAAATTAAAAGTTGCATGAAGTTTTGGAGTGAGAGAATGAGAGAGATCTGAGACTTGCTAAACCATAATTCTCCTCTTTGTGACCTCACAAGGCAATGCTGAAAGAATGAATTCAAATGCACGAATGAGTCATGAGTTTTGAGTGATTTTGAATTTTGTGCAACATGTGAGATAAGGATGCTATGCTCATGCTCTCTTGGGCCTCTCAGCACATGGGAAATTCATTTCCCACCCTTTATTCAAATCCAATCACTCCTGGCCTTTAGATTCAAGCATCACACTTGTTTCATGACTTTTGCCAAATTTGCATGTTTGGAGGGATTTTCTTATTTGGCACGAAAATGAATAATTATTTGGAGCAAATTGGTCCTAATGTAATGTATTTTGAATTTGAAACACAATTGGGCCAGTACCAAGTCACACAATTCAGATTTGAAGCCTTTTGCATTTCATGGCATACTTGAAAAATGAAATTTGCCCTAGAATTGCCCAAATTTTCGAAGAGCATATATGGAGTTCTAGGAATCCTATGAAAATGTACTTGTACTTTTTGAAAATGGGAGCCCTTACTTTTCAACTTTCATGTTTGACTTTGGTCCATTTGAAGAATTTTTGATCATGTTAAGGCCATTTGAAAATTAGGGCAAAAGTTGCCAAATTTGAAAAATTCCATAAACCAACTTTGTACCATTTTTTGAAAAACCCTTCAAATCTCCATGATTCTTGAACTTTAGGCATTCCAAACCTCTTATAACATTTTAAGGACCCCTCTTGGCCAAAAAATTTGGGTTATACCCCTTGAAATTGCACAGTTGACTTTTTAAGGGCCTTGTTGACTTTTTGCTTCATCTGCAAGCAACTGAGGCATTGACTGACTTCCACATGAAATTTTCTCATGAAAATTGACACATAGGATCCTATTAACATATATAAAACTTTGCCCAAATGAAATGGCCAAAGTTGTGAGATCTTGGTGCTTGAATCACAAACCCTAATTTGGGTGCCTTGTATAGGAACTTTGCCTTGTCCTGAGATCTCTGATGATCATGCAATCTTCTGAGCTTTTGCCAATGGACTTGATCTTGTAAATAAAGTGTAGAATCACCATAGAACTTGTACAAACTCATTAGGACCCTTGCCATGGCTTGAAATGCTTCAAGGACCTCCACAGATGACCATATGCTTGATGCTAGAACATGAGGGATGTTATGCTTCATCTTTCCCTGATATGATGCTAAGAAAATGATATGTTCATGATGAATATGATGTGATATGATGCTTAAAAAGAAGAGGGAAAATTTGGGGTGTTACAATACCAGGCGATCTAGTGCTGAAAAGGATTCTTCCTCCTAACAACGATCACAGGGGCAAGTGGACACTCAACTATGAAGGTCCATTTGTGGTTTAAAAAGGTATTCTCAGGCTGAGCCTTGATGTTAACGACCATGTGTAACACGGTGGGAGAACTGACTTTAGTTATGTTGCGGATAGCAAGAGTCGCCACCGACTTTTATTTTATCCAAAGGAAAGGGCATAAAAGAACAGGAAAGACCTTAAAAGATTTTTGAGTTCGGGGGGTAGGTTATACAAAGGGAAGGTGTTAGCACCCTTTATATCCATGGTTATCCATGGGCCCTTAGTTACTTAGCTCACTTTAAATTGTTTTTGAGATGTGTAGTGTGTGATTAAAAAATTTCTTAAGTACTTTATAATGACCCATGTACGGATATATATAAAGACTTTGTTTTGAAAATTGTTTAAAATATAAAGTGTGATGAAGTGTTTTTGAAGGAGTGAGCAAGTACTTAAGAGGAACCTACCCTATACTAAATCTTTACTGTTCTTGAATGTTCTTCCAATGGTAAGACTATCCCTATTATTAAGGAATAGGTAGTCATTACCTTGGATGTTGTAAGGGACATGTGAAGGGTCATCTGTGATTAGGCAACTGTAAGGTGTACTTAGCAATTCGAAGGGACTTATCATCTTTTATTCGAAAGGGACAAGATCATTTACGAAGGCAACCATGAAGGGACTTGATCTTATAATCTTTAAAAGGGACAAGATGATATTAATAAGAGATGGGACTTTGCTTTATACACCTTACTTGACCTTTTATTTAGGCAACAGGAGAGGTAACCCTTAAGAAGTGAGATGGCGGTCCAAGATCGACTTACGTGTGTGCGTGTACAAGTTCGTATATTTATCTTGAAATTAGTGATCTAAATTGATTTTTAACACAAACATGTTTCCAATCCCTAGTTTACTAACCATAGCAATTTATAAATAAATAAACAATAAAAAATTACTACAACTATTACATGGCTTATACAATTACATTATAATAATAAATAAAAAATTTAAATAATAATTATAATAAATAAATAAAAGGTTAGTAATAATAAAAAATAAATATAAGAGGAAAAGAGGTTAGCACAATAATATACAATATCAAATTAAAATTTTAAATTTAAATAAATAATCTTTTTCTAAAGAATTCCAAGAAGAGAAATAAATAATAATTATTATATACTAATAAACATGATAAATAGTTTAATAATTTACTTATATATATATTAGAAATATTTATTAAGTATAATTAAACAAACATAAATGAAAATAAGAAATTAAAATTATAAAAGAAAAATTAGGGTTTAGAAAATAAATTAGGGTTTAGAAAATAAATTAGAGTTTAGAATTTTAATTTACATTATTAATTTAATAAATAATATATATATATATATATATATATATATATATATATATATATATATATATATATATATATATATATATATATATATATACTATAATTTTATGTACATAATGAATAAATAAAAACTCTAATTTGTGAATTTTAGAAAATTATTTCAGAATTTTAGAAACTATAAAATATTTACATGTTATTTTATATATATATATATATATATAAATATATATATATATATATATATATATATATATATATATATATATATATATATATATATATATATATATATATATATATATATATATATATATATATATGATTATTTATTTTTTAATTTATGATAAAATAAACAAAACAAATTAATAAAGCAAAAAAAGGGAAAAAAATTGGAACTTACCTGGGGCAGGGATTGAACCTGCGCCCTAGGCTTCAACATTCTTAGACCAATAAGCCAGCCATTGGACCAGCTGCGCGCTGGTGATAACATAGAGCATCCATTTGCTTTTGTTCTTATCCTGTAAAACAAAATAATTTGAACAAAAAAAATGCCCTGAGGCTGGTTTCAAACCCAAGCACCTTCGCATACCAAGCCAGACACATTACCACTGGGACACACGCTTGTGTGTGATATATAAACAGAACAGATTTATTATAAAATATGACAAAAATTCAAATTATAAAAACGCGCGCAGGTCTTCTTCTACCTCCAGACCTGCAAAATTTCCTGCGAATTTTGCTATAAGCTTTCCTGCGAATTTTCATTTGTAGCAAACCCTACGAAATTCAATCATCAACAAAACAGTAAAATTTTATCAAATTAAATATACCAACACAATCCAGAAGTCAATTAGAGTTGATCCATGGTCTTAGAATTCATTTATATTCCTTAAATCACGAAACCCTAAATTGCCCTCAAAACCCTAATAATGGTGTCTAAGCCTCCGTGTACCTAAAATCCAATTGATTCATCCAGAAAGCATCCAAACATCATCATAAACACAAACCAACAATTAGTTTTCATTATCAATGTGTAAATCATTCAAATCGAAAAAAGTTAAAACATGAACAATGTGCATTCGGTTTTCACGATTTAGTGCATGGATGGATGATGTTATGATCCAGAATCAATCAGTGAACCTCAAGGAACAATTTGCAACCTTTGGTTTGTCTTGAAAGGGGCTAAAAGTACCAAACCGAATTGGAGTTTTTGATGAGATTTTTGAAGTTTGAAGATGATATGAGGAGGCTGTGAATTCGTGACCAATGCTTGTCTTTGTGTTGTTTATATATAGTACAATGAATTAGGTCAAAGATTTCACCAATTTGATGGATATTTGGATCATTGAAGATTGAAAAAGATTAGCTTTAAAATTTGAATATTCCTTGATATGAACTTGCTATTTTAAGACAATCTTCATAATTTTTGTATCAATTAGATCCAAATAACTTTTATGACATTCTAGAAGAAAAATAATTTTAAATCTTCACCATTTTATATTTTATTTGAATTTAAAATGATTTTTAATATAAAAAATCATAATAAATAAAAATAAAATTATGAAAATTATGAAAATATTAAATAAATTTCGTGCATGATGTCATGGAACATATTGGGTCACAAAAAAGTCAGCCCATTTGAAGAATTATGGTTTTAAGACCCCATTTACTTCATAAACCACTCAAAAATTTCCCAACTTTGCAAGGGCACAAATCCTTCAATTTTAATGCTATGAGGGTGTTCTTGGACATTTTGGAAAGCTTAAAGAGTCCTCTAACCAACCTCTTTGGTCTCATGTCCATATCTTTTACCATTCTCAAGTTATGCTCTTTGGAAGTTGTTGACTTTTTGTTGACTTTTAAAAGGACCTATAATGTCTTAGCTCATACCTTCCAAATGAAGCATTTTTGGGATTGGCTTGTGAGACACAAAGTTGTAAATAATTCAATTTCCTTCAAAATGAGCTTTGGATGGAAAATTTTTGACGAAGCATGTGAAAGTTATGGCTGGTCAAAGTTCAGTTGACTTTTCCTGTGAAAACCCTAATTTAGAAACTCCTGATTCTTGATGATCTAAAATCTCTTTGATGAATCATGATCAACCCTTGATAAAATGATGAATTTTACTTCATATACTTAATGTTGGAAAAAATCATGAATTTTGACTTTGGTTTGACCACAGCTGACCTCAGTTTGACTTTTTAACTGCCTTGAATGATTTTAACCTTTCTGATCATCTGACTGAGAAAATCTTTTGGGAAAGTCTTGAAACTTGACATGGGGATTCTTGAACACATATAGGATGTTATGAAGCTAACTTGAAGCCTTGGAAGCCCATTTAGCCTGAATAAAGTCAAAACCCTAGTTTAAGATGCATTGCTTAGGAGAATGCATTGTCTGAGGGAATTGTCAAACTTTCTGACTAATTGTGAATCTTGTGAACCTTGTGAACCTCATGAGATGTCTTGTGAATCTTGTGAACCTTGTGAGCCTCTTAGTACACAATGACTTGTCTTGTGGAGGGAAAATTTTGGGGTGCAACAGCTGCTCCTGTTCAATTTTCTGAAACCTGAGGGGTTAGATTGGTACATGTGCCAGTCGTGACCTGGAAGGTTGAAGGGGATTGAACACAAAAGCCCAAAAATTTGCACTCGTCGGTGCGTAAAGTAACACTGGTGATTAATTGTATATGCTTGAGTGGGCTTAAAGATGCCACTTGGAAATACTGGAGATGGGCTTAGAGATGCCATCTAAAATATCAGGATGTGATGATGTTCTTATGTTGATACTGGATATCATTACTAGGTCTTTGTATAGGCCGTCTCTGAATCATTTATGCAACATGATTTGAGTTGTTGAATGGACCAGTAGAAATAAATCTTCGTGGCGATTATCTCTTCTGGAAATATCTTGGATTAGGGAATGGATCCTTGTACAGGCCGTTTTCCTATTCTCCAAGGTCAAAAGAACGTCAGGATTTGTTCTTCTGAAAAATATCTTGAACCAGGGAATGGATCTTTTTACAGACCGTTTGCCTGCTATTCAAGGGCCAAAAGAACATCAGGATTTGTTCTTCTAAAAAATATCTTGAACCAGGGAATGGATCTTTTTACAGACCATTTTCCTGCTATTCAAGGGCCAAAAGAACGTCAGGATTAGTTCTTCTGAAAAATATCTTGAACCAGGGAATGGATCTTTTTACAGACCGTTGGCCTGCTATTCAAGGGCCAAAAGAACGTCAGGATTTGTTCTTCTGAAAAATATCTTGAACCAGGGAATGAATCTTTTTACAGACCGTTTGCCTGCTATTCAAGGGCCAAAAGAACGTCAGGATTTGTTCTTCTGAAAAATATCTTGAACCAGGGAATGGATCTTTTTACAGACCGTTTGCCTGTTATTCAAGGGCCAAAAGAACGTCAGGATTTGTTCTTCTGAAAAATATCTTGAACCAGGGAATGGATCTTTTTACAGACCGTTTGCCTGCTATTCAAGGGCTAGATAGAGGAAATCTTCTGGAAATATCCTGGATTAGGGAATGGATCTTCTTACAGACCTTTTGCCTACTCTCCGAGGACATCTTGAGTAATGTATGGATCATTTCTGACCTGTTGTGAATTGTTGATATTGTTTTATCTGCATATAACTTTCCTGCAAGGAGAATGTTAGTTTATGCAATATGTATGCATGCATAGTATGATGCACCTAAGTAAATGTATTATGCATTTATGGATATGTATGTTATGGTATGATGTAAATGATGTATGTATGAGTCATGCAGCCTGAAGTGTCTGGATATCTTCGTATAACAACTGCCGGCTAGGGAAAATAAATCCCGATTCGTTGCTGAAGAATATGGTGAACTCGTTCCCGTCTCACTTGATAGTTTAGTATTCATAACTTCCCGTCTTCGTTCGTCGTACCTTCATTGAAGGAATAAGTTCCCGAATATCCTTCTGAGGATAAAAGAAATGGACATAAATTCAAGGGGAGCTGTAACTCAAAGTATTTAGGAAGATGGATTTGCCCTACTGGGGATTTGTAGCTATCTTGTGTGGATGAACCGGCGAAGCTTCATTGAATTCCTTCCCTCGTTCGTCCTTAGTAAATACTATTACTGCATTTTCATGCATTTCTGGTAAACATCAATCATATTAAGCATTTTATGCATTTCTGGTAAACATCAATCATATTCCCGCATTTTATGCATTTCTGGTAAACATCAATCATATTCAAAAGCATACATACATTCAAACACAACCAATGGACGTTTCGCTTATGTAAATAGGGTAAAAGTAAATCTGGATTCAAAGATGAAATTTTATTTATATCACAAAGTGACCTATACATAGGCAAGTTTGTACAAGGAGACAGAAATCCTAGTAGGAGGAATTTGTCATAAATTTTTTACAAAACAAAGAAAATCAGCTATGTGGGAAATAATCCTATTGAGTTTCAATTCTACTATTGCCATTATCTTCAAGTATCTCATCTTCTGCTGTTGAGACGGAAACGATTGGATTGAGCTTTATCTGTTCGAGCTTGAATTAAGTAGCACAACTAGTTGGAGCTATATGGGTGATCCAAACGAGACATAGTCATACGCTTTTATCCCTAACTTTTGCCTGGATTGCCCTTTCAGGTTTTCAATCCACCGGGATACCCTTTTTTGCCCAAGCCGCCTTTTCAGGTTTTCGACTTGCCGGGTGTATATTTTATATATATATATATCCCTAATTTTTTCCCGAACCCTTTTGGTTCGCCGGGATGCCCTTATTTTTACCTAGGCCAGTCAACCTAACGGGTCTCTTTTTATGCGTGGTATTTTTTAACTATGTCTGCGTTTACAGGCTGTGGGAAGTCTTCACCATCCATAGTAGTAAGCATCATGGCACCTCCTGAGAATACTGTTTTGACCACAAATGGCCCTTCATATGTAGGAGTCCACTTTCCCCTAGGATCACCCTGTGGTAATATGATACGCTTGATTACCAAGTCACCAGCCTGATATACCTTTGGCTTAACCTTCTTATTAAAAGCTTTGATCATCCGTTTTTGGTACATCTGGCCATGTCAAACAACTGCTAACCTCTTCTCATCAATCAAATTTATCTGGTCAAGTCGAGTCTGAATCCACTCATCTTCATTCAAGCCTGCATCCTTCATGATTCTTAAGGAGGGTATTTGAACTTCAATGGGCAGAACTGCTTCCATACCATAGACTAAGGAGAATGGGGTTGCCCCTGTCGAAGTACGTATTGTAGTACGATAACCATGAAGAGCAAATGGCAACATCTCATGCCAATCCTTGTAAGTAACAGTCATCTTCTGTAGAATCTTCTTAATGTTCTTGTTAGTAGCTTCTACCGCCCCATTCATCTTTGGACGATACGGAGAAGAGTTATGATGCTTAATCTTGAACTGCATGCAGAGATCAGTAATCATAGTGTTTTTCAGATTAGAGCCATTGTCAGTAATAATCCTTTCAGGGATGCCATACCTACATATGAGATTATTCTTAATGAATCGAGCCACAACATTCTTGGTAACAGATGCAAATGAAGCTGCCTCCACCCACTTCGTAAAGTAATCAATAGCAACCAGGATGAAACGATGCCCATTAGAAGCAATAGGCTTGATCTCACCAATCATATCAATGCCCCACATGGCAAAAGGCCAAGGAGCAGTCAACACATTCAACGATGATGGAGGTATATGTACTTTATCAGCATAGATTTGACACTTGTGACATGTTCTGGAATGTTGATAGCAGTCAGCTTCCATGGTAGACCAATAGTAACCTGCTCTCAATATCTTCTTTGCCATGGTATGACCACTAGAATGAGTGCCAAAGATCCCATCATGCATGTCTTCCATAATCTCTGTTGCTTCCTTCTTATCCACACAACGAAGCAAAGTTGAATCATGATTGCGCTTGTACAAAATTCCATTTTTCAAGAAGAACTTAGCAGAAAACCTCCTCAGAAACTTCTTATCTTTGACAGATGCCCCTTCAGGGAACTCCTGAACCTCAAGATATCTTTTCACTTCATAGAACCAAGGCTTCTCTTCTGCTTCTTCAGTATCAATCTCATTGCAGTATGCAGGCTTCTCAAATCTATCAATAGTAATCTTGGGAGCTTCATCATCCCAGCTAATCTCAAACATGGATGCCATGGTGGCTAGTGCATCTTCCAACTGATTCTCTCTTCGTGGAATATGTTCAAAGGTAATCTCTTTGAAATGCGGGATCAAAGACAACACATACTCTCTGTAAGGAATGAGGTTATCATGCTTGGTATCCCAATCTCCTTTGATCTGACTTACTACCAGGGCTGAATCTCCATATACGTCCAGGAACTGAATCTTCATATCAATGGCAGCTTTGATACCCAGGATACATGCCTCATACTCAGCCATGTTATTGGTACAATAGAAACAAAGTCTTGCAGTAATTGGGGTATGACAACCTTCAGGGGAACTGATCACAACACCAACACCATTACCAAGTGCATTAGAAGCTCCATCAAAAACCATAGTCCATCGGGATCCTTGTTCAGGTCCGTCATATTGTCCAGGTTCTTTGGTAATAATCATAATGTCTTCATCAGGGAACTCAAAACTCATTGACTGATAATCATCCACTGCTTGATGAGCCAAATGATCAGCTACCACACTTCCTTTAATGGCCTTCTGAGTAGTATACTGTATATCATATTCTGTTAAGATCATTTGCCATCTTGCTATTCGTCCGGAGAGAGCAGGTTTCTCGAATATGTACTTGATTGGATCCATCTTCGAAATCAATAGGGTAGTATGAGTCAACATATACTGTCTTAGTCGGCGAGCAGCCCATGCCAAAGTGCAGCAAGTTTTCTCGAGCAGTGAGTATCTTGTTTCACAGTCGGTAAACGTTTTGCTAAGGTAGTATATTGCCTTCTCTTTTCGACCAGACTCGTCATGTTTCCCCAACACACACCCCATTGAGTTGTCTAACACTGTTAAGTACATGATCAAGGGTCTTCCATCAACTGGTGGCATCAAAATTGGAGGTTCTAGCAGATATTTCTTGATTTCATCAAAGGCTGTCTGGCATTCATCATTCCATTCCATCACCTGATCTTTCTTTAACAACTTGAAGATTGGCTCACAGGTAGCAGTTAATTGGGAAATAAATCTTGCAATATAATTCAATCGTCCCAAGAAACCTCTAACCTCCTTCTCAGTGCGGGGAGGTGGCATCTCTTGTATAGCTTTCACTTTTGCAGGGTCCAATTCAATACCTTTTCCACTGACAATGAAACCCAGGAGTTTACCTGATCTTACTCCAAAAGTACATTTGTTTGGGTTCAATCTCAACTTGTATTTCTTCAACCTCTCAAACAACTTATGCAGATGATCAAGATGTTGTTCTTCATTCTGGGACCTGGCTATCATATCATCCACATATACCTCTATCTCATGATGAATCATATCGTGAAACAAAGCCACCATAGCACGCTGATATGTTGCCCCAGCATTCTTCAAACCAAATGGCATCACTTTATAACAAAAATTGCCCCACTGTGTAACAAATGTTATCTTCTCCATATCTTCAGGTGCCATCTTGATTTGATTGTAACCAGAGAAACCATCCATAAAAGAGAATACCTTATGCTGAGCAGTGTTGTCTACCAGAACATCAATATAAGGAAGTGGAAAGTCATCTTTGGGGCTAGCCTTGTTCAAATCCCTGTAGTCTACACACATACGTACCTTACCATCTTTCTTAGGTACCGGTACCACATTTGCAACCCATTGCGGATAAGAAGTCACAGCTAAAAACCCTGCATCAAACTGTTTCATTACCTCTGCTTTAATCTTCTCTGACATCTCAGGACGCATGCGACGAACCTTCTGTTTCTTTGGACGACAATCTTCTTTTACCGGTAAACGGTGAACCACAATGTCTGTATCCAACCCTGACATATCTTCATAGGACCAAGCAAAGATCTCCACATAATCATGTAACATCTGAATCAATCTGCTCTTGACACCATCCTCTAATTCAGCCCCTATCTTGACTTCTTTCCTATTCTCTTCAGTTCCCAGATTCACAACTTCGATTGGCTCTTCATGTGGTTGTATAGCTTTCTCTTCTTGTTGTAACAACCTAGCAAGCTCTACAGGTACTTCACAATCGTCCTCATTTCCATCTTCAGTCTGATAGATCGGATTCTCGAAATTATAATTGGCAATAGTAGAACTGTTATCAACAGGATCCAGAGTGGATGAGGATCTGCATTTTAGTGATGTGGGTGTGTGTAAGAACACATAGCTGATAAAAGAAAAATAAAATAAAAGAAAGACAAGGAACACAATATTTACGAAAACGAAACGTCCACTGATTTTTATTGAATGAAGTATGCAAATGAAATGACATCCCGAAACAAGCATACCATTGTGCCCCAGGTAAGGCACAAGGCTTAAGAGTTCAATTGTTCAAAAATTACAAACTTAAAAGTAACAACACAGTAATAGTATTTACTCCTGACTAAAGGAGATAGGAATAACATCTTCAGCTTTCCAGTTATTGAGCCCATCACCCACAGTAGGAAAAATCCAAGCATCCAGGTTGTAGTCTTCATCATAGTCACCCACAACATTGATCTGATCTTTCATAATCCCTTGATTGGTGATATGAACAGCACGGGCACGACGAACAGCCTTCTGGGACTCTGCAGTGAAACCCAAACCGAACTTGTCAGACTTGTAAGGAATGTCAGGAAGCTGACCCCAAATAGTACAACCACCTTCATCAACCACAGCTCTAGCATCTTTGAGGGAGGCCATTGTAGGAGGTACTCTGGTGACCACAGGAACCCTTTTGACAACAGGAGGAGCTTCAACATTAGGAACAACCCAAGGAACTACTTCAAACGTCTGGCACGAAGTCTCAACATATTCACCTTCCACTTCAAGATATTTAAATGTGTTCACATGGCTAATCATATATCCTTCCTCCCCGTAAACAGTGACAACCTTTCCCTTTACTGGATATCTCAGCTTTTGATGTAACGTGAAGGTCACAGCACCTGCCCCATGGATCCAGGGGCGCCCAAGCAAACAAGAGTATAAAGGACGAATATCCATTACATAAAAGGTAGCATTGAAGACCTGAGAACCTACTTTGATTGGGAGATCTATTTCCCCATGCACCACTCTTCTTGAACCATCAAAAGCTTTCACCACTATATTACTGGGCCTTAACACAACATCTTCAGGACTAAGCTTATTCAAAACCTCTTTGGGCAGCACATTCAGTGAAGAACCATTGTCTATCAACACATGAGACAGGGTAGTGCCCCTACACTCAATAGAGATGTGTAAAGCCCTGTTATGGTCCCTCTTGGCAGGAGTCAAATCAGCATCAGAGAAACCTAACCCATTATCATAGGTCAAGTGTGCAACACAGTTTTCAAACTGGTCAACAGAAATCTCATTTGGTACGTGAGCAGTCTTAAAAAATTTAATCAAGGCTTTAGCATGAGCCTCAGAACACAACAATAAAGACAACATGGAAATCTTGGAGGGAGTATGCCCCAATTGATCGATAACATCATAATCACTCTTGCGAATGATCTTCAGTACTTCTTCCATCTGCTTAGAAAGATCATCAGCAGTTGGTACATCAGTTTGTATAGGTTCAATAATAGGACCTTTGCCCCGAGCATCAGCAGTGGAGGTAGTAGTTGGAGTAACTGTATTCTTGGCGGTAGCCGGAGGAGAGAAAATCCTTCCACTTCTCGTGATCTTACTAGATCCAGCAATATTATCAATATCAAGATTTTTATCAACAATAGGTGTCTCAGCTAAGGGTTCCTGCTTAACACCATGAATATAAACATCGGAGCCATAATGCCAAGGCACCACTTTATCAGAAGTATACGGAATAGGACCAGGAGTGGTAATAATCATTGGAGCCACTCTAGCTTCAACAACAATCTTCACAGGGCCTTCAGCAGTAATATTAATTGGACCCTTATGAGTGATTTTGACAGGGCCCTTGGAAGTAATTCTTATTGGCACTTTATCAACCATATCCACCTCTTCGACCTTTGCACCTTGAGTTATATGTTCAACCATACTCTCCACAGAAGGTGTCCTCTCAAACAATATGGTGTAATTGTCCATGAGGCGTTGAATACCGTCCTTCAACTTCCAGCAGCTATCCGGTTTATAAGCACAATAAAAACAATCTTCATTACAACCTGGAAAGAACCCAACTTGTACCAACTTTTTCTTAATAACAGATAATGGTGTGGTCACATCTGCAACTGAGGAAATATGTGAGACTTCATCAATGGCATTAACAGTCTTTTCATGATTTGGCATGGGAGCAGTAATCACATTTGGAGTACCCGGAGGGTCAAACTCAATTTCTCCAGCATCAATCATATCCTGAATCTTATTCTTCAATATCCAGCAATTATTGGTATCATGTCCCTGACAATTAGAATGATATGCACACCGTGCATTAGGATTATACCTAGGAGAGGTAACATTGGGATTCTGAGGAGGGTCCTTCAAAGTGATGAGTTCACCCTTCAACAAGTGTTGCAAGGCTTGGGCCAGTGACATGTTGAACTTGGTGAACTATCTTCTAGGCCTCTGCTGATTGCCCTGTGGTGGCTCTGGTGTTGCAGGAGTAGGATTGGAGATATGAACTGCACTCACAGATCGGTGCCTCCTATTACGATCAGGTTGACCATAAACAACATTTGACTCTTTCTTCCCACTAGGGGGCTTCTTTGCAGTACTTGATGAAGAAGCACCCACTTGTATCTTGCCACTCCTTATACCACTTTCTACACGCTCTCCCGTCATTATCAACTTAGTGAAGCCAGATGATGAGCTTCCAATGAGATGACTATAAAAAGGACCATTCAACGTACACATGAACATATCCACTAACTCCCTGTCAGTTAGAGGAGGTTGTACTCTTCCAGCCAAATCTCTCCACTTCTGGGCATACTCCTTGAAATTTTCTTTAGCACCCATAGACATGCTTTGGAGTTGCATGTGAGTTGGTGCTAGATCAGCATTGTATTGGTATTGCCTATAGAAGGCCTTAGCAAGATCATTCCAATCACGGATGTTGACACTCTCCAATTGATAGTACCACTCCAATTGAGCTCCAGACAAGTTCTCTTGGAAGAAATGGATCCACAGCTTCTTATCAGCAGTATGGGGTTGGATCCTCCGAACATAGGACCTCAGATGCAGCTTGGGACACGAAACACCATCATATACTACAAAAGCAGGAACCTTGAAACCAATGGGTATAACCACTCCAGATATCAAACTCAGGTCTTCAAAATCCAGCCCAGAAGACTTTTGCAATTCCATAACATCCATTCTGTCCACCAGCATCTTGAACTTATCTTCATTAGGATCATGATAGTAATTTGCTTCAGAATTAGAATCCCCCATTGTATTGTGAAGACTGCCTCCCTCTTTCTCAGACTCCTCAGACTCATAATCTTCAACCTGTTCCTTGGTCTTGACAGGACCTCTGAACCTTCTTCCCATGTTGATAAAGCCTCCTGACCTTCTAGTCTTCTTAGTCTTCTTGGCCAGCAGTGTCTTCAATTCATCCTGTCCCTTGGACAAGTTCAGGATCAGCTCTTGAAATTGGGCATTCTGTGCCTGGAGATCTTTGACTGTTTGTTCAAGAGCCATTTCTGCTGAAATAAACAACGAGAAGATAAGATACCTGTACATAAGAAACCTGTGATGCAATGATATGGTGTATAAATGCGTATGCAATGTTTTCAAGGACCGCAGGATTTAAATTTATTTAAACAACCAAAAGAAGTAAACTTTTATTAGTAATAAATTTGTTTGCCCTTTGGGCTTACAATAAAAATGAAATGAATACAAAAGATGGGGTTTTAAGTCTCCCATGGACGTTTCCTCTTTGTGTTGAGGTATGAGTTGAGATTCCGCTCCTCGTGAAGTTTCTTTGTTAGCTCCAGGATTATTTCTTGACTTGCTTTGTAATGAGTCTCAAAAGTATCCCTTTGCTCCTTCAACTGGATCTAGGACCTCTGTAAGTCTTCCATGTCAGTGGGCATGTCTGGGTGAAGGATGGTATAAGAAGTATCTCCTTCAGCTACAGGCTCCATAGTAACTGGCAGGATGGCAGGATATGGCATCATAAGAGTCTGAGCACGAGATCGCACCCATCTGAGATAAGCTTCCATAGGAATAGTATACTTAGGCTCCAGAGTCTTGCTGTCAACCTTGTTCACTTTTCCCCATGCTCGTATGAACTTTTGACGGTAACCTTGCAGATCGTTGTCGTAGTCAAACACAATACCCTGAATCAACATGTCATGAGGACCATCGCTCCGAGCGTAACCAAACTGACGTAAAGCTAAGGAAGGGTTGTAAGTAATGCCCCTCTTATGCCTAGAAGTGGCACATTAGGAAACTCCCCACAACGGTCAATGATAGTAACATTTTCCATAGATCTAGAACTCCAATGAATATCTGAATGAGAAAGTGACATGATCCTTTTAGACCACCTGAACCCTTGTTCATTCTTCATTACTGATCGAGGAAGGTGAGAAATAAACCACCTAGACAATAGAGGTATACAACACATCAGAGTTCCTCGGGCCTTCGTAGTACGAGTATGAAGAGAGTGTAAGATGTCTCCAAGTAGTGTAGGCACTGGATTACAAGTAAGAAATATGTTGATGGCGTGAACGTCTATGAACTGATCTGGATTGGGGAACAACACTAAGCCATAGATCAATAGGGCTAAGATCTCCTCAAAAGCATCATAACTCATAGCTTTTAGGAACATTTGAGCTTTCTCCATCAATACCTTAGCAAGGATACCCTTAACTCCACTCCTTGTTTCTAGGACAATGTCTGATTTCTTCAGATGTAGGGCTGCAGCAATGACTTCAGGTTTAGGCTCTTTTTCCAAGCCTGTGAAAGGTCTCTAATCAAGGATAGGTATACCCAGAAGCTTGGAGAACTCCTCCATTGTAGGAACCAGCTGATAGTCAGGAAATGTGAAGCAATGATTCTTAGGATCAAAGAACTGGAACAGGACACTCATCATGTCTTCATTGAACCCTGAAGTGACTAGATCTAGTAGGTGACCATGCCTCTTGATGAACTGGGAGTTTTCATAAACTTGAGAGACCAATTCTTTAAGCTTAGGAGGTATTCCTACAAAGTTGATCCTGATAGTATTCCTACGAGTAGAAGCCATGACCTACAACAAAGAACAAAGATAAATCCTTTGGTCCTTGAAATGGTTAGTGAAAATGCTATGCTTATGATGCATGATGATGCTATGATGTTATGCTCAATCACAAACATGTGGCACACACAAACAAGTCACACAACAGCCCTAGGTTTGAAGGCTTGCATGAAGTTTAAAGGTAAGTACCCTCCCCTGAAGTTTAGACGGTTCATCCTATCCTACAAAAGTAACCAGGTTCTAAGGGATCTCAATATCATTGATCCTTCACAAGGGTGGTTGTTCAGTAGGCAACTTACTTGCCAACCAAAACCCTCCAAGTTTAGAATCTCAATGAGTGTAGCATCGAGTATCAACCAACTTCAGTCTTCACCAAAGCCGGTTATCTCACTACTTTCTAAAGGCCAAGATGGGATAACTAGGGTTCTAAAAGTTAGTTAGTGCATTGACAACATATGGCAGCCTCATATTATCCTCAACTTTACTTAAGGAACATAAGCACCAACCAAGAAGTCACACTAACTATGGCCACCAGATCAACCATATCGGTATACGCCGTACAGTTTCCTTGGTCTATTTCCATTTACCTAAGGTACACTAAATCCGGGTTAGGATCTTTCACACATAAGAGCACCCAACAAGTAAAGTAAAGCAAATAAAGCAAACAAATTTAAAGTGATCTAATTCCTAAGGGTACCCCTCTTTTATTAAATCCCCAGCAGAGTCGCCAGTTCTGTAACACGGTGGGAGAACTGACTTTAGTTATGTTGCGGATAGCAAGAGTCGCCACCGACTTTTATTTTATCCAAAGGAAAGGGCATAAAAGAACAGGAAAGACCTTAAAAGATTTTTGAGTTCGGGGGGTAGGTTATACAAAGGGAAGGTGTTAGCACCCTTTATATCCATGGTTATCCATGGACTCTTAGTTACTTAGCTCACTTTAAATTGTGTTTGAGAAGTGTAGTGTGTGATTAAAAATTTTCTTAAGTACTTTATAATGACCCATGTACGGATATATATAAAGACTTTGTTTTGAAAATTATTTAAAATATAAAGTGTGATGAAGTGTTTTTGAAGGAGTGAGCAAGTACTTAAGAGGAACCTACCCTATACTAAATCTTTACTGTTCTTGAATGTTCTTTCAATGGTAAGACTATCCCTATTATTAAGGAATAGGTAGTCATTACTTGGATGTTGTAAGGGACATGTGAAGGGTCATCTGTGATTAGGCAACTGTAAGGTGTACTTAGCAATTCGAAGGGACTTATCATCTTTTATTCGAAAGGGACAAGATCATTTACGAAGGCAACCATGAAGGGACTTGATCTTATAATCTTTAAAAGGGACAAGATGATATTAATAAGAGATGGGACTTTGCTTTATACACCTTACTTGACCTTTTATTTAGGCAACATGAGAGGTAACCCTTAAGAAGTGAGATGGAGATCCAAGATCGACTTACGTGTGTGCGTGTACAAGTTTACAAGATCAAGTCCATTGGCAAAAGCTCAGAAGATTGCATGATCATCAGAGATCTCAGGACAAGGCAAAGTTCCTATACAAGGCACCCAAATTAGGGTTTGTGATTCAAGCACCAAGATCTCACAACTTTGGCCATTTAATTTGGGCAAAGTTTTCTATATGTTAAGAGGATCCTATGTGTCAATTTTCATGAGAAAATTCCATGTGGAAGTCAGTCAATGCCTCAGTTGCTTGCAGATGAAGCAAAAAGTCAACAGGGCCCTTAAAAAGTCAACTGTGCAATTTCAAGGGGTCTAACCCAAATTTTTTGGTCAATAGGGGTCCTTACAATGTTATAAGAGGTTTGGAATGCCTAAAGTTCAATAATCATGGAGATTTGAAGGGTTTTGCAAAAAATGGTACAAAGTTGGTTTATGGAATTTTTCAAATTTGGCAACTTTTGCCCTAATTTTCAAATGGCCTTAACATGATCAAAAATTCTTCAAATGGACCAAAGTCAAACATGAAAGTTGAAGAGTAAGGGCTCCCATTTTCAAAAAGTACAATTACATTTTCATAGCATTCCTAGAACTCCATATATGCTCTTCGAAAATTTGGGCAATTCTAGGGCAAATTTCACTTTTCAAGTATGCCATGAAATGCAAAAGGCTTCAAATCTAAATTGTGTGACTTGGTACTGGCCCAATTGTGTTTCAAATTCAAAATACATCACATTAGGACCAATTTGCTCCAAAGAATTATTCATTTTCGTGCCAAATAAGAAAATCCCTCCAAACATGCAAATTTGGCAAAAGTCATGAAACAAGTGTGATGCTTGAATCTAAAGGCCAGGAGTGATTGGATTTGAATCAAGGGTGGGAAATGAATTTCCCATGTGCTGAGAGGCCAAAGAGAGCATGGGCATAGCATGCTTATCTCACATGTTGCACAAAATGCAAAATCACTCAAAACTCATGACTCATTCGTGCATTTGAATTCATTCTTTCAGCATTGCCTTGTGAGGTCACAAAGAGGAGAATTAGGGTTTAGCAAGTCTCAGATCTCTCTCGTTCTATCACTCCAAAACTTCATGAAACTTTTCATTTTCTCACATATCTCTTGATTCTCTCACATTATTCACAAACTTCTTCCACATTCTTGATCAGTGAGTGATATAGATCAAGATTCTACCATTCATTTGAGCTTAAGACACAGAAATAGAAGCTTACCATTTCAAGGAAACTTGCTTTGAAACTTCAGATCCAGTGTGTTTCAAGACTCTAGATGCATTTATTTTGCATCTAGGGAGTAAGAGGAGTGCATTGCTTCTATTCTTTGGTTTTCTAGCTCACTATATCAAGATCTCCATCTCAGGTATGACATGAAATCTCATGATCTAAAAATGGAATTAAGTTGTTGCTTTGTGTTATTTGATCTTCACTGATGATTCTGCACTTTTTGGATTTGAATTTGAGGCATTATAGCATGAGTTATGTGAGTTCAAAGTTTCATGGTGCATTATGTTTTTCTTCGATCCGTCCAATTCATTAAGTTTTAGCTATTTTTGAGGTCATATTTGGATTCAGTGATGTTGAATTAATAGATTTGGGTTATTTGTTTTCATTTATTGGTTGATTTATGGTGCTGTCACGAATTCCGGTGCCGGAGCCCTAGCTCCGGTCACCGGAAAGTTGTTATGTTCATCTTAGGGTTTGATGTGGAGAAGAAGGCTCAACCACCGTCAGATCTTCAATCCAGCGTCCATCAGCTTGCCACGTTGCCCTAGATTTCTTTCCGTCTCATATGTTCTCTTTTGTTTCATTTAAATACAAAATGTGATGCAGCTCATTATAACTAGCGTACACCAACCATTCATAACACACTAAAGTGCCACCTCAATTAATGAGGTTCTCCCTCACAGCCGCGTGATCCATCTCCTGGTCCTTTTTTTTTTCCAACTTTTTTTTTAATTCACTAAATTCCACAATAAACTCATACACCAGCGCAGCACCATGGGCCTTCAGTGTGCTATTGGCACCCCCCAGTGTCCTAAGCCGAAAACAGTTCAACGTACAACCCTTACTCTTTACACCCCTGCCTCACTTTATTTTTATTTCTTTTTCTTTTGTTTTCTCCTTTATTCAGTTTCAATTTTAATTTTTATAAAATAGTTTCCTTCACTTAAAAAATCCAAAAAAAAATCATGTGTATCATTTAATGTCTCTTTTATTTTATCATATTTTTATTTTATTTTTTTTCATTGGCCACTTGTCTGAATTAAATCATCCTTTCACCTAGCTTCTTTTTAAGTTCTTTTTGACCACACTGCCTTGTTCATTTTCCATACTCTTCAATCTTTTGAGTTTTGATCCCATTCTTTTTTCTCTGGATTCCTAAGACATTGTACTATTCATGTGAGTTTTCTATGGATTTTTAGAAACTTATTTCTTGAGTCTTGGTATTGTGACTTGTGATGTAAGTTTGTAACCCTAACTTGTGTTCTTGCCTCCATTAAACCTAGTTTTCTTCTGAATCTTCTCAAATCCTTTTGGCTAGTTGATATAACATGTTTGAAGATCATTTGGTTTCAATTGTGGAATTTTTAGATGGTTGTTTGATTTGTTTTGAATTTTGGTTTGAACCTTGTCCCATTTTGCTTCCTTTGAACCTTTAGCTCTCATATAAGCCAAGAAGGGCACTTGTACCAACTTCTTCTTCTCATTTGGGGTTCCTTTGGGGTGTGGGTATCTCCCTGGTCCTAGGATAGGGTTTGTGTCTTCTGATTTTTGTGTTTGCTTCTTCTTTAAGTCATTTCTTTCTTTAAGTGCTTTCACTTCATCTCTTTGTTTCTTTTATTTCCATTTTGTAAGTGTTTGGTCTTGTACCTCTCTTCTCTTCATCTTGTTGGCTTCTTAAGCCATTTTTCATCTTGTTTTGGTTCTGGTTGTGAGCATCGTGTTCATATCTTGTGCATTTTGCTATGCATCTTCCATAAATGTGCATTTGCTTTCATAAGTGTTTCATGTTGCATCTTTAGCTTGCATACTTCTTCTCCTCATTCCTTTGAGTTGCATTTGCATTGTGCATATGTTTATATCATTTCACTTCTGATTGTGTGATGTTATCATGTTAACTTTCTCATTGTGTTTCACTTGTATGCTTTACTAACCTTGCAGGGGCTTGGTAAGTGTGAGGTGTGGGAACTGAGTTTCACATCTCCAAATCTCATCCTTCCCTCTTATGTTTATCTTGTGCACTAACCCTTTGTTGTTAGGCTTAGGCCTTTCTCATCCCTCCTTCTATTTTCTTCTTCTCTTCTTTCTTTCTTCTTCATTAGGATAGAAACCTCACTAACCCTTAGGACATCCATGCATGTTAAGACTTAGAATTTCTTTAGTCCCCTTTAGAATTTTTCCTTTGTGATCCTTTGGTGCTTTCTCTTCTCATCTTCAAACTCAATTCTAATTCACTTAATAAAGGTTGAGTACTTTCATGTGTCATGAGACTTTGCTATGAGATACTTGCACGCGTTCCGTTTCGGGGCGAGGTGTGAATCATCACTCGTGGTGGATAGGTCTTAGCATGAGTACCTCATAAAGAAAAGCTAAAAAACATTTATTTACAAAAAAACCATTAAAATACTTAATAATGGTAATAGGCCAGTGTGCTTAAGTCTTCACTTGTGGGACTAGCTTTGGGGATTTCCTCCATAGATAGGTGTGCCTCTTGCGCATTCCATTTCGGGATGATGTGATATGTACACATCCCATTGAGTAAGACTTAGGTACACTTACCTATGCAAACTTGCACTCATAAAAGCTTCTAAAAAACACCAAACAAACAAAAGCGTCTTTCCTTCGGGAATTCTTTTCTCATCTCATTCACTCCTTACGTGAACTTGCTCCTACATGTCACTTTGCAAGACGGTTACGCACTCGTCGTCCGAGTCTGCAACACCTGAGCAATGGCATAGGTAGTTCAAGCCTTAATTCACAAGCAATTTCCTTTTAGTACCCCTAGTTAGGGGAACTACGACGTCTCTGATCCTCATTATCCTGATGAGGTACGTTGGCAGCGGGGTAGGGCCCGTTCGAGCACAATCTTTATTTTCCCTACATTTTTTTCTCTTTGCTTTCTTTTTCCATTCTTTTCCAGTTCCAGTTCCAATTTTCTTTTCATTTTCATTTTGTTGCTGCAGCTTTCATACCCTCACCCTTTGAAACAGTTTCTTTTGCAAGCGTGGATCCCGTCGGGTACGGTGGACGATCTGGGTGCTAATACCTTCCCAGGTCGTAACCGACTCCCGAACTCAGTCTCTTTGGTTCGTAGGACCTGTTTCCTTCCTTTTTCTTTTCTTCTGGTTTGTGCAGCATTACCATTCCCTTTCTTTGGGATAAAAATGCCTAGCTGGCGACTCTATTCTTTTTCCGTGCCACTTTCGCGTTTTTACCAGGATGGAAATCCGGGGAGCGACAGGTATATACCGTTGAGGCCGTACTTTCCTATCGAAAGCCTATTTCATTCGCTGCTGATACAATTGTCCATGGCATACAGCCGCTAAGAGTTTCTCTTAAATGAGGCTCAGCTGGTTGTACCTGGCTTGGAGCCATTCAGCTTTGTCAAGCTTGGCATCCATCATTATTCTCAGCGAGGGGATCTCAACTTCAATTGGTAGGAATTCCTCCATACTGTACACAGGCGAGAATGGGGTTTCCCCAGTTAAAGTTGTCGCTCCCCGGATTTCCATCCTGGTACAAACGCGAAAGTGGCGCGGAAAGAGGTTAGAGTCTCCAGCCAGACATTTTTATCCCGAAGGAATGAGAATGGTAATGTTGCACAAACCAGAAGAAGAGAAAAGAAGGACACGGGTCCTGCGAACCAAAGAGACTGGGTTTGGGAGTCGGTTACGACCTGGGAAGGTATTAGCACCCCAGATCGTCCGCTGTACCCGACGGGATCCACGCTTGCAAAGAAAATGTTTCAAAGGGCGAGGAAAAGAAAGCTACTGCAAAACTGAAAATGAAACCGAAAAAAGAAATGAAAAGGAAAAATGTAAGGAAAATAAAGATTGTGCTCGAACGTGCCCTACCCCGCTGCCTACGTACCTCATCTGGACATGAGGATCAGAGACGCCGTAGTTCCCCTAACTAGGGGTGGAAAAGATTGCTTGTGAATTAAGGCTTGAACTGCCTATGTCAATGCTCAGGTGTTGCAGGCTCGGACAACGAGTAAGTTACCGTCTTGCAAAATTACAAGAAGAAGCAAGTTCGCGGACGGAGCAAAGGAGATGAGAAATGAATTCCCGAAGGAAAGACGCTTATTGTTTGTTTGTGTTTTTTATGAGCTTTTATTGGTGTGGCACAAGAGAATGAACTCAAGCTCTCTTCCATGGAATGTGTACTTGCTACTACATTCCAAGATGGAATAATAGAACATGCACACCAAGTAAGGAGAATTTATCCAAGACTTGTTTCCAAAGGCAAGGGCCTAATTTCATGGACTTGTTGAATTTATTAAGTGTTTTATTGATTAAAAAATGAAGAAGTGTTTTTTAGGGTTTTTCTTCATTAAGATGACTTCATGATCCGACTTGTGCATCATGCTAGACTAATGCACTATTCCAAGATGGAATGAATACATATGCCCCATGGAATAAGGCTATTACACAAGAAGTCACTTATTTCTTTATTAATGTTTTTTTAGGTTTTGTTTTGAGATGAGAAGAGAAAGAAACCAAAGGAGCAAAAAGGTAAAAATCTAAAATGGGGAAAGACTAAACCTAATGTTGTCATGCAAAAGTTGGTCCTAAGGTTAGTGAGGTTTCAACTATCCTAAGAAGAAGAAATAAGAACCAAAGAGGAGCAAGAAGAAGAGGAAGCAAGAGCTAGCAAGCAACTTACTCCTCTAAAGGAGATAAGTTGCTTCTAAAGGGGGAAGAAAAGGGTTGCCTCACATGATGGAATAAGGCACATCAAAACACAAAGAGAAAGCAACTTAAAAAAAAAGAAAAGGTGAAGAGTTGAAATGTGGATGAACATCCACACTTCTCTTACCATGAGCCCCTGCAAGTGTTAGCAAAATCCAACACATGTTCATCATCAAAACTCATGGAAATGGCATGTTCAAAGCTCATATCAACAAAGATCAAACAACATGTCACATTACGCACACAAGCATTTACGTGTCGAGAACATGGAAGCATGCATCAACCAGCAAGAAAATCACCCTAAACAATCATATCCAATGATCATACAATGATCCATGGCATTTAAAACAAGTAAGGGGATCAAACATGCTAAAAATAACTCAAAAGTGGCCCACTGCATCAGTGTTAACCGGTTAACCAATTCGTTAACCGGTTAACAAGTCCAGACCTGCAGAAAACCAGTACAGAAACAGGTGCATTAACCGGTTAACCAATCCGTTAACCGGTTAACACTGAAGAAACAGCAGCAGTTCCTGGAGAAAATCAGCTCACAACCAGCTTATTCAAATAATCTTACACCAGACCAGTAATCAATTGAGCATGAAATAAGAGGATCAATTCACATTAAATGGCATCATCAAGCTCATGAACATTAATACATAGATCCGGTCACAAACCAACCAATCAAATCAAGCAACACAAGCAAATACACAAGCACATGGTGGATCTAAAGCACAAGCATGCAAATAAGTTAAAAACAGAGCTAGATCTGAATTTAACCAACCTACAAAGCTGAGGTATGCTTTGGTAATTGTTGATTGAGCTGGAAATGAGAGATCTCGCGGAGAACTTTGAAGATCCGGTGCTAAGCTTCACACTCCATGCAAAATAAATGCAAGAACAAGATCTTGATGCAGAATTTTGTATCCAAAAGCACTTCTAGATCCCAAACCAGATCTGAATCATCAATTAAACCAGCAAAATAATGCAAAGAAGCTATGGATGGAGGTCTAGTTCCAAGATCTACACACCTCAAGGCAAGGTTATGTGATCTTCAAAGAGGAACTTTGAGTGAAATTGGAAAATGTGGGAGAGAAAATGAGAGAAAAGTGAGAGAAAAGAGTGAAAATTCAGAATGAGAATGAAAATTGTGAGAGAGCCTCCTCTTGGTTTGGAGAGAAATGGATTAAATATGGTTTAGGTTTGGGGCCCAAAAATTAGGCTTGGGATCCAAAAT
Organism: Lathyrus aphaca; assembly: GCA_963966055.1. NCBI lineage: Eukaryota > Viridiplantae > Streptophyta > Magnoliopsida > Fabales > Fabaceae > Lathyrus > Lathyrus aphaca. Next base: position 209,911,169 of record OZ014519.1, read on the forward strand.
TATGGTTTGGTAATGTGATTAGGATTTTACAATGGGATTAGGCTTGGATAAGTGCTCTAGATCCTTCTCTTTAATTTCCAATTAATTCAAAATGAATAAAAATCAGAAACTTGAAAATTTGGAGCCAAGCACATGCTGAAAATTGCTGCTGGAATTCAAAATTCGCAGCCGTTAACCGGTTAACCAATCCGTTAACCGGTTAACGCCAGTGAATTTTGAATTTTCCCTCCTTTTGGTGGGAAATCTCAAGAATAACCCGGCGCCAACCGTTTTGATCTGATTTTGATCCTCAATCCCTTTTAAGGCCTTTGACCATGATATTAAGCTTGTAACATGCCTTGCGAGCTTTGAATTTCCCTGATGATTGATCATATGCCTTATGCTGGAACATGCAAGTGCTATGCTTCATTTTTCTATGCAATATGTTAAGGACATGACATGCTGATGATGAATATGATATGATGATGATGCTAAACAGGAGAGGGCAAATTTGGGGTATTACAAAAGTATGCACCGACGTTCGATACCCATGCAATGCAAACGGTAGGATCTAGTGCCAATCTTTGTATGTCACCACCATCTTCTGCACTATGTTTTTTATGTTCTTGTTGTCCGCCTCGACGGCGCCGTTCATCTTCGGGCGATATGGCCATGAGTTATGATGCTCGATTTTAAAATCCCGGCAGAAGTCTGCCATCGTCTTGTTTTTAAGATTGGAACCATTTTCAGTAATGATTCTCTCTATAATTCCATACCGGTAAATGATATCCCTTTTGATGAATCGGGCTACCATTTGTTTTGTGACATTGGAATAAGACGCCGCTTCAACCCACTTCATGAAGTAGTCGATAGCCACTAGGATGAAGCGGTGACCGTTGGAAGTTGTTGGTTCGATCTTGCCAATCATATCAATTCCCCACAAGGCGAATGGCCATGATGAAGAAATGAAACTCAATGGATTTGGAGGTACATGAATTATGTCAGCATAGATTTGGAACTTGTGGCACTTGTGAGAATACTTGCAGCAATCAGATTCCATGGTAATCCAATAATACCCCGACCTGAGCAGTTTCTTCTCCATAACATACCCTCCATCATGGGTACCGAATGAGCCTTCGTGAACTTCTTGCATCAACAGGCCTGCTTCGTGTCTATCCACGCATCTGAGAAGGACCATGTCGAAGTTCCGTTTTTAAAACACATCATCTTGTTTTAAGAAGAACCTGCTTTCCAACCTCCTAAGGATTTTCTTGTCTTTGCTTGATGCCCCTACCGGGTATTCCTGAAATTTCAAGAATGGCTAGATATCATGATACCAAGGTTTTCTATCCTCGACACCGTCAACTACGAAGGCATATGCCGATCTTTCGAGACGAGAGACATTGATTCGAGGCACATAGTTCTCCTGATGCACCTTGATCATGGACGACAAGGTTTACAGAGCATCAGCGAATTGGATCTCATCTCGAGGTATGTAATGCAGCTTGACTTTGGTGAAGAAAGTCAGTAACCTCCTGGTATAGTCCCTGTATGGAGTCAAATGAGGTTGATGAACCAGTCATTTGTCGTTGACTTGATTTATGACTAGATCAGAATCTCCGAAGATCTCGAGGTTCTTGATTCTCAAATTGATTGCTTCCTCGATCCCCATTATGCAGGCTTCTACTCAGCTTCATTATTAATGCACTCGAATGTCAGTCAGGTAGTGAAGGGCATATGGATCCCTTACGAATAGATAATAACGACACCAACTCCGCTACCATTCATGTTCATAGCTCCGTCAAACATCAGACTCCATTTGGATTCAGGGTCTGGCCCTTCCTCCGGGAGTTGTTCTTCATAGTCTTTCGACTTGAGGAACATGATGTCCTCGTCTGGAAACTGGAACTTCATCGGCTGGTAATCATCAATTGGCTGTTGGGCCAAATAATCTGACAATAAACTTCCTTTGATAGCTTTTTGTGAAGTGTATTGGATATCATATTCTGTCAGAATCATTTTCCATCGGGCTACTCTTCCGGTTAGAGCTTGCTTTTTGAAGATGTACTTTACATGATCCATCTTGGAAATCAGTAGGGTAGTGTGAGTCAGCATGTATTGTCTTAGTCGGCAAGCAGCCCATGCCAAAGCGCAACAAGTTTTCTCGAGCATTGAGTAGAGGGTCTCACAGTCGGTAAACTTTTTGATAAGGTAATAGATTGCATGCTCTTTTCGACCAGACTCGTCCTGCTAACCCAGCACACATCCCATTGATCCTTCTAGTACCGTGAGGTACATGATTATAGGTTTCCCTAGCACCGGAGGCATGAGAATTGGAGGCTCTTGCAAATACTCCTTGATTCGATCAAAGGCTTATTGGCAGTCATCATTCCATTCGATGGCCTGATTCTTCCTTAGAAGCTTAAAAATAGGTTCGCATGTGGCTGTTAGGTGTGAGATGAACCTTGCAATGTAGTTCAACCTCCCTAAAAAACCACGTACCTCTTTCTCGGTTTTTGTTTCAGGCATCTCCTGAATTTCCTTTACCTTTGCAGGATCAACCTCGATTCCCCTTTCGCTGACGATAAAGCCCAACAACTTACCGGAACGCACCCCAAATATGCATTTGTTCGGATTCAACCTCAGTATGAATTTCCGAAGCATGTCAAAAAGCTTGGCTAAGTTGACTAGATGCTCTTCTTCTGTGTGCGAACTTCGCTATCATGTCATCGACGTAGGCCTCAATCTCGTGATGAATCATGTCATGGATTAGCGTCACCATTTCCCGTTGGTATATAGCTCCATCACTTTTCAAACCAAACGGCATGACCTTGTAACAGAAGGTTCCCCATGGGGTAATAAATGTAGTCTTCTCCATATACTCTGGCGACATTTTGATCTGATTGTAGCCTGAGAAGCCATCCATGAAGGAGAATACAGAAAACTGGCCAGTGATATCAACTAGCACATCGATGTGTGGCAGCAGAAAGTCATATTTGGGGCTTGCCCGATTCAAATCCCTATAGTCCACACATATTCTTGCCTTACCATCCTTCTTGAGGACTGGTACAATATTTGAAACCCATGATGGATAGCTGGTCACGGCCAAGAATCCGACATCAAACTGCTTTTGAACCTCTTCTTTAATTTTAATGGCCATATCAGGACGCGTCCGTCTCAATTTCTGCTTGACCGGCAGGCAGTCTTATCTGAGTGGCAGCTTATGCACTACAATAATGGTATCCAACCCGGGAATGTCTTGGTAGGACCAAGCGAAGACATCGACATACTCTCAGAGCATAGAGATCAAGCGGCTCTTGACAATCTCTTCCAGTGTGGCCCCGATCTTGAGCTCCTTTCAGGCTTCCTTGGTACCCAAGTTTACCACCTCAATGGCTTCCTCATGCGGCTGAATCTTCTTCTCCTCTTGCTTAAGCAATCTGGCTAGCTCTTCAGGCAGTTCACAATCTTCTTCACCTTCCTCGTCGGCTAGGTAAATCGGATTGTCGAAGTTATACTGATAACAACGTCATTACTGATGAGACCCGATAAGGAGCATCTGCATGAATGTTGATTCATGCTAGATTTTAGAAACGGTGTGAGACCCGATAAGGAGCATCTGCATGAATGCTGCGTAAACCTGGGAAAAGATGGATAAGACGGTCGCGAACCAGAGAAACTGAGGAAGGGGGTTGGTTACAATCTGGGAAGGTATTAGCACCCAGATTGTCTGTCGTACTCGACGGGATCCACGCTTGAAAGTTTGTGTTTAAGGGGGTAGTGTTTGTGCTATCTGTGTGCAAAAGCTGGAAAAGAATGTACAAGTGTCAGTGCAAGGAAGTGAAGTGAGATGCTCAGGAATGAGGCTTAGAAAGAATGCTGAAAGAGGGGGAAGACACAGAGACTTTTGTTCGATAACAGTTAATTTATGCCTACGTATCCTCTCGTGCAATGAGGAAGTTAGAACACCGTAGTTCGACTCAAAGAGACTGAAAGATGAATTTACTTGATGAACTGCTTACTTGTCTATGCTCAAGTGTATGACTTGTCTGGCTCAGGTGCTAACTGTCTTGCATTAGACGGAAGAAGCGAGTTCTCGTTTGTGAGTGAAGATGATGAGAAAAGAATCCCGAAGGAGACGATTATTTCTTTGTTTTTTTGTTTTTAATCTTTTATTGCTTTTTGTGTTTGTCATAAGTTAATGAGCTTAAGCCTAAACCAAGGGTTAGTAAACTCATCATATCCTCCCTTTGATTAGGGATAATGAGAATACCTTAAGTATGAAGTAAGCACCTCAAACTTAATTACCAAGAGGATGTTGGATTAAGATCATTAACCTACTTATGATTATTTAGATGTTTTTGAGTTTTTGTTTAGTGTTAAGTAATGAGTTTAAGCCATAATCAATGATTAGTGAACTCATCACACCATCCTAATAGAAGGATAATAGATGAACACACTTAAGCTGAGGAAGATACCTCAACTTAATCCATGATTAGGGATTAACCTCATGACAAAACAAACCTTTATTAAAGTGGATTTTAGTTAATGATGAGATTAAGAAGTGAATTTTATGGTTTGTAAGACAACTTGAGGGGGACTTGTCCATTAACACTAGGGTTAGTCCTTCTTAACCAATTAAGGAAGAATTAGAACCCTAATGCAAGGCCCAAGTTACAAGTTATTGTCTTAGTGATTATTAAGATGGATTGATTAAGAGGTTTAAACACATTAAGGGTTTAACACTTAGGATTAAAGTTATACACTCCATCCTAAGAGAAGGATGCAAGCATAACCTTAATCACAAAGCCTTAAAACCTTAAAGGTTTAGTCTCTGATTATGTGGTGAGAAGAGAGACACAAATAAGACACAAAGGTAAAAGCTAAAGGGGGACTAATCAAAACCCTAATTATTGTCATGCTTGGATGTTCCTATGGTTTTTAAGGCTTGCAAGAGATCTTCAGAGAAGCCACCAATGGAAGAAGCAGATGAAAGGAGGAGAAGCAGAAGAAACTAGTTAACTTACTTCAGTGAAGAAGATAAGTTACTTGAAGAAAGAAAGTGAATGCTGAACATGAATGAGCAAGCTCACTCTAAAGAAAATGAAAATTAAGCAAGGATGCATAAGAAGGATGATAAGAGAAATGAGAAGTGAAGGCAAATTCACTTCTCAAAATACTTACCACCTGAAAATGTTAGCATAAGAAAAGGAATGAAATGAAAATGCAATGTATGCAAGGATGCAAACCAAAACCAGAAACATAAACATGATGCAAATGATGAAATGAGATGATGGAAAAGCATGACAAGAGTTGTGAATGTTCATACAAGAGATGAGAATATAAATGAAGCATGTAGGAAGCATGAAAGCACATGAAAGCTCATGGAATGAAATGAATGCACATCATGGAAAATGAATGAAGAAATGATCAAGCATGGTTCTAATGTGTCCTATGATGTCTTAGAAGTCATGTGAATGCAAGAAATGTCATGGCAAGTTCATGAATGAATGCATATGCAAGATGAATGCAAATGAACATGAGAAATTAGGGTTTTAATGCATCATGAGATGCAAAAGTCAAAAATAGAAGCAAATCATAAGATAAAAAATTGCAAATGAACTCAAAGGAACCCTAACCCCATATGATATCACACCCCAAAGGAGGAGGTCTAACTCTTAACCTAAAGAAAGTTGTGATTTTTCTAAGTTATCTAGGGTTTTAAGGTACCTTAAGAGAAAAAATGCAAATCAAATAAACAATGCAATATAAATTCATGACAAAATTATGCTAGATACTACATGCTATATGAAGATCAATGCAAAAAGAATCAATGTCATACCATTCATGGTTAGGCAGAAAAGAATTCTTGAAGTTAGGGTTCAAAAATGGGAATTTTATGAACCCTAAATTCAAGAAAAATGTCAAGATTGATTCAAAACCAAAAAATAAATTTGTATGAATGGTTTGACAATGTTTCTAAATGTCCTAAGATGCAATGTGAATTTTTTTGGAATTTTTAGAAACCTAAATGATATTTTAATTAATTAATTTCCATTAATTAATTAAAATAAACATTTAAATATTTTTAAAATGATTTTTTAATGCAAAAAATAAAAATAAAAATGTTTTCTGGTTGAGAAATATATTTGAATCAAAAATGCAGAAGAAAATATTTTTTAGAATTTTCTAACTATTTTAAATTAATTATGCAAGATAAATGATAAAAAATGAAATAAAAATTAAATAAAGGGGAAAGTATGCTGATCTGATGGTCTGGATTGAACCCTGGGGAATTTGCCTTGACCACGTGCGCTATCTAACGGCCATAATTTGAACTGAGTTAATTTTAATTAATTAATTAATTAATTAATCACAATTAAGCTTAAGTGAACGCATCTGGACCTTTCATCACACGCGGGAAACCTCCATCAAACGGCCCACATTCAAAGTTCCCTAATTGCGCAGCTAACCCTAATTCCCTTCAGGTGACCGGAACAGTGTTCCGGTCATCTTCTCCGGCAGCACCCCAAGAACAAAATCTTCCCTAGGCCATTTCTGGAGCTCTAAAGCTCCAGATCAACTCCTCTCGCCTTCCTAAACACGAATCCACACTCAAAACAAATTTATCATGGCTCATAATCAAGATTCGAAGGAAAACTCAAAAATGGTGAAACTTTCAGAAGTTCATAAAATCCTTAATACGCAACCATTTTCAAAAATGAAAGCATCAACATGATCAACACAACATAAGGAACATTCTAAGAACTTAAAATAGCATTTCTGGAAAAAAGTTTGAAGAGGTTACCTGAGCTTGAGCTTCCTCAGTTTGAAGCTTCTGAACCTCCTCTCTTGTGCGAACTCACTCCAACGGTCCCTCTGATGAAGCTTTGATGCTTGGAAGGAGTTTGTTATGGCTGAAATGAGAGCTTGAACTCTTGTTGGTCAGAAATCGTGTTTTGGCTATGGGAGCTTTTTGGCTGTTTTAATGGTTGGGAAATGTTCTCTAGGTCATGGTGAGTTGATCTATGTGATTGGTTTGAAGTTTGAGTGGCTGAGTTATGAATTTCGAAGGCTTGAAGCTTGAGGGGAATTTTTGTGAATGCTGAGTTCTTGGAGCTCTTGGCTTGTATGTGTTATGAAATGAACTCCTTGAAGCATGCTTGTAAAGTCCTGATAGGCCAGAGAGTGGGTGGTGGCTGCAGCTGATTGGTATGAGTGTTTTTGCACAAAGTCAACAAAACATGTACTTGAGGTATGGGCTCTTGTGCAGCTGGCTTTTTGGCTTGTCCTGGTTCAGCCAAGATCAAGAAGAGCCATGGAATGCATTTTGTGGTGATTCAGCAAGTGGATGAAAGGTTATGTGTCATTTTGCAATTTTGATAAAGTTTGGCCCCTTTGTGATTTCTTCATGGGCAAGGCATGAAAACTTGAGATTCTTGGGCCAATTCTGACTTTTATGCAATGTGCTATGTTTGTATGATGCTTAGAAGTGTATTAGAAGTCACAAAATGGCTTGGCAAGTTGTTTTCCAAAAAATCCTCTTTGGTGTATTCTTGAAAATTATGTGATTTTTGCCAACTTTGACAAACCATAACTTGAGTTCCATAATGAATTAGAACTTGTTCTTGTACTTTTTGAAAAGGGAATGATCCAATCTACAACTCTCATGAACAACAATTTTTAATTTGAAGCATTTTTGGTTGAGAAAGAGGAGGTTGAAAAACTTTCCCAAAATGGAAAGTTTACATTACAAGTCATTTCCATTTTTGGCAACTTTTGGTTTAGCTCACTTTTCTTCAATTTTGTGAACTTCCAAGCACTTAAATGATCAAATAAAGATCATATAACTTCAATTTGATGAAAAATCCACTTTGGTTCCATTGGTGGGGGTCTCAGATGCCCTGATTTTGCTCTGACTTGCTCAAGAAGTTACCCAATGAATAAATGACTTCCCCAATGAATTTCTTCATCAAACTTGGTACACATGATCCTTATAACATATTGGGAACATTAGAAAAAAGAATGACCAAAAAATTTGGAGTTATGGCCTCTGAAACCAAAATCCTAATTTCAGGTCATCTGTGTAGTGAAACCCTAGCTCAGCTTCCATGCTTTCCCAGTTCTTGTGATATCTTGACTTCCTTGATCTTTGAGGGATATAATATGATGATAGAACATACATGGACCCTCTTGGAATGATTGAAGACCTTTGGAGTGGCTCAGATGGATCCTTGGATTGCTCAAATCACAAACCCTAGATGCAGATGAACTTGAACTATGCAGATGAAACAAAAATGCAATATGAGATGATATACTTAAACTAATGCAAATATGAAAGATCACAAGCCATGGTGTGAACTTAGTGAGGGAAAATTTGGGGTGTTTACACGTACCTCATTGGGAAAATGAGGATCAGAGTCGAAGAAGTTCGCCTAACTAAGGCGGAAACTATTTTGTGTTTTTTAGAGCTGAACTGTGTATATTTATGCTCAGGTGTTGCAGGCTCGTCTAGGTACGAGTGCATTACCGTATTGCAAATGAGACAATTCGTCGCAAGTTTGAGTTTAGAGTGAGTGAGGTGAGAAAAGAATTCTCAAAGGAAAAGACGAGTGTTGTTTGTTTATTTTCTTTTAAAAAGAGCTTTCTGAGATTGTTGTTTGTGAACCTTCCATACTAACACTTGTTCATTGTGGTAGATGCCTTACATATCGCCCCGAAACGGAACATGTATAAGTAACTCACGGAAAAGTCTCATGGCATACGAGAATTGAGTATGTATAAGTGATTCAAAGATTTGATTTCAAATTTGTTTTGCTTCGATCCATGCTTGTTTGTGAATTTTAATGGTAGATTCTTGTTCAACATGATTGATTTAGTGGATCTGGATGTTTTTTCCTATTTCTGTGGTGATGTGTTCATAAGATGAATTTTTTGGTGACCGGAGCTAGGGCTCCGTCACCAGATTCTAGAAACATGACCTGCAGTGTGTATGAAGAAGACACAATCTGGACCGTTCGTATTTTAATCTGGACGGACGTTACTTTGCCAACGCATTAAAAATGCGTCCTCCCTTGCATGTGCGTCTCTTTTATAATTTAAATCTGATTAATGCATTATGTTTGGCACCTCACAATAACTATGGTATACACGCGCATCTGATATATGCTTTTGTTGACTGGCTGATGATGTTGACTCCATTGCACACGTTGGATTGATCCCTTGGTTGTGAAAAATAGCTGAATTTTTATGAATTCCATGATAGTATGTTGACTAAGCGCATATGGACTTGAGCTTCTATTTCTTTTCACGCCCCCTGTATGTCAGCTCAACCTAATTGAACTAAGTTCCATTACTGTCTACACCTCCTTTGCTTATTCTTTTTTATTTTATTTTTCTTATTAATTGTTTCATTTTATTTTAATTAAAATAGTTAGGTGCTTCTAAAAATTACCAAAAAAATCATGAATGTTAATTTGAGTTTTCTCTAATTTTGTGCATTTTCATTTTCCATTTATTTTTTATTTTCGTGACTGAATTAATTGTGTAGCTTAATTTCCTCATTTTATTTCTTTTAATTCACATGCTGACTTGTAGAATTTCTATCTTGAACATGGAATTGAGTTTGGATCTGATTCTTTTTTATTGTGACTTATAACATGATGAAGTTTATGCATGATTTATCTTATATTTTTTAGGGATTGTATGATTAGATTTTGTCAAGTTGCTTTGAGTGTAGGATTCAAAACCCTAATTGCCATGTATGCCTTCCATTATCATAGTTTGCTTCTGTTTATGGACCTCTCCTTTTGGTATGTTAATTTTATAGGTTTGAAGGACCTTTGTGTTTATTTGTGGAATTTTTGGATGCTTTTTCCATTTGATATGAATTTTCTTGCTTGCTTGCTCTAATTTGAGTTCTTCCTTGATGTATGCTTATTTATTAGGTTAGGAGGGCACTTGTGCCAACTTCTATAGGTTGTTTTAGGTTCATTTAACATGTGTATATGCCCCTGGTCTTGATATGTGGATCACAACTTTGTTTGCTTTGAGTTGCTTGTGCTTTAGGTTATACATTCCCATGCATGTTTCACTTCACCTTTAGCTTCTTCATGCTTCTCCCACTTGACTTCTTATGTGTTTGTTTGCTTCAATTGATGTTTAGATCTTCTTTTTAGGCACTTGTTAAACATGTCTAGGTGTTGACTTTGGTTTTTTTCATGGATGTTTGCCTTGTTTGCTCATTTTAATCTCATGTCTTCATCTAACTTCTCCCACACTTCTTTGCTAGTTGTTTGTGACCTTTTGTTCCACTTCTTATGTGGTGTTGTGTGCTTGGTTTTAGTACTTGGATATGAAGTTTGCATTCTGGTTGTGGTAGATTGATATGATCATTTGCTTTTCCTCATTTTATTTAGTCTTATTTGTTTTTCTCTTGTCATTTGTGAATACTTATAACCATTTAAGGGGTTATGGAGATTAAGAGGTGTGGATGTGATTCCCACATCTCCATTTCTTTTCTCTTATTCCTTTATTTCTTTCTCAACTTGTGATTGAGATGTTCCTTATGCCATCACTTGTTTAAGACACAAGCAATCTTTTCACCCCTAGTTAGGGGAACTACGGCGACTCTGATCCTCATGTCCAGATGAGGTATGTAGGCAGCGGTTGTTGCACCCTAATTTTCGCCCTAAGTTTTCTTTGCATTTTCATCTGCATCTTGCATACAAACAAGATCGCACTGGTTGCACGGTTCTTCTCGGGTTAGGTTTATGTCTCGCAGGGGATCATTGTTGCCTTTAATTACTTTATTTGTTTATGTTTACTAACCATTAATCAAAATTCAAAAATATTTTTGTTTCCTCTTACTAACTTTTTTTTCCAGGAAGAGGAACCATTGAAAATACCAAAAAAAATAGCAGTCCTGCAGCTCGAGTAAATTTCACAGACAAAAGTCGAAGACGATCCGCAAATAATTCAATTTATCTGATCAAGGATTTCCCAAGTTAATTGATTCATTCAAAGGATTTCCAAGATTCATGTGTTCATTTCTTCAACGTACAAGAAGAATCGGGCCGAAACAATCAAGCAACCTCATTTGAATAAAATATTCAAATTTTGGCTTGGTTAACCGGTTAATCAGTGCGAAATTTGAATATTTTATTCAAATTCAGCACCCTTAAATCATTGATTTAATTGGAATATTCTAGATCCATTGGTTTCTGATTTCTCTACATCACTTTGATCATTTCCTACCATAAACCCTCATTAATCACCACTCTTTTCCATTTCCCACCAAAATTCCAATTACCAAACCTAAATTCAAATTACCAAAGCAAGCTCCACTCCACCAAATTTCCATACCTAAGGCCTTTAAATAGGACCATAATTTCATTCATTCCACAAGCTTTTGATAGCAACAAAACCTCTTGCAAAATACTCCCTCAACACCAAAATTCTCAAAAGCTCACTTTCTTTCTTTTGAAGTTATCAAGAATTCACATTGAATTCTTGACTAACTTGAGCTAAACCTTCATCCTTTTATTCTTTTGTTCATCAATTTCAGTAGATCTAAGCTTGTGTTGGTCCAATTTGAAGAAAAGCTTTTAGTAATTCATCTTTCTCCATAAACCCATATTCACCATCAACATTCAAGATGTAGATCTTTGGTGCTTTTGTTTCTAGATCCTTTGGATCTTTATTTGTGGTTTGATTGCAGGGATTCCACTGTATTTTGGTTTTAAAATTCGTGCAAATTCAGATCATGATCATCAAATGTTTGTGAAAAGGTTTAAAAATGGATCATGCTGAATTTTCTGCATTTTTCTGCTACTGGTACAACGTTAACCGGTTAACCAGTAGGGTGGTATCCCTATGCAGAGTTGATGTTTGATACTCCAGTAGGCTATGCTTTATTTGCATCACTGGTAGATCTTTATCTTGTTTCCCCAAACAAAGTTTTGAAGATATTTGTCCCCATCAGTGTTTAACATGGACATTTCCCTCTTTCCCCGGAGTATGGAAGATTTTGTGTTGTTGAGGTATCTCCGACATGTTGTTCTCTCAGAGTAGAATTTCTGATGTTACCCTTTTATGGATTCTTGAAGATTGCTTTGTGGATTGGATCCCTAGCAGATGTTTTTCATCATGAGTTAAGCCTTGTGGTAGGATTTTATTCCTTGATGGCTTCTGATGTTCCCCTGCAGGATTTCAATTCAAATCTCCAGCATGGTCCCCGGACTTGTTGCCCTAATTAGCCAAGTATCCGGTTGTTGTGGTGTTTATGTCACCCGTTGCTTATCTTTATGTCTATTTTGTCAGCATATTCATGCGCATATTCATACGCATAAGCATAGCATGGTTTGCTTGCATTCTTGCATTTATTTTTGTTCCCTTCTCTTTGGTGTGGATTTTCCCCATAGAGTGTGTGTGTTGTCTTCATCTCAAGTTTAGAGTGTCGGCCATTAAGAAGAAAGTGTTGATCCTTTCTATTGCCCCACTGAGTTTGTTTCTCGTGGATGATTTTGATTCAGTTTCCTCCCCAGTTTATTATCTGGATGGAATTTTCCCCAATTGAGATTTTTCCTCCTCAGGATAAGTCTTGTTTGACCGTTTCTCTCCAATTTGTTCTTGGATTGAACTTTGGTCCCCTTTTGTGAGTAATATTGCTTTGGAATTAAGCTATCGTTGTTTGATGGTGGGGATATTTTCTCCAGCTTGAGTATATTATTTTGGAATTAAGATATCCGTTATTTTGGAATTAAGATATCAGTTATTCTCCAAGCTTTTTGTTTCTCTATGATGGTCGTGATTTCCCCACAAAGATCTTGGGTTTGCATACCATCTCATATTCATATCATATCATGTTCTCTTAGGACAAAAATTTGGGTTTTCTATATTTAAGTCTCTCCCATCCTGCAAAGACGAAGATGTTAATCTTCGTATCTTCAGATTGAAGAAACTTAAATAGGGGCAGCTGTTGCACCCTAATTTTTGCCCTAAGTTTTCTTTGCATTTTCATCTGCATCTTGCATACAAACAAGATCGCACTGGTTGCACGGTTCTTCTCGGGTTAGATTTATGTCTCGCAGGGGATCATCGTTGCCTTTAATTACTTTATTTGTTTATGTTTACTAACCATTAATCAAAATTCAAAAATATTTTTGTTTCCTTTTACTAACTTTTTTTTTCAGGAAGAGGAACCATTGAAAATAACAAAAACAATAGCAGTCCTGCAGCTCGAGTAAATTTCACAGACAAAAGTCGAAGACGATCCGCAAATAATTCAATTTATCTGATCAAGGATTTCCCAAGTTAATTGATTCATTCAAAGGATTTCCAAGGTTCATGTGTTCATTTCTTCGACGTACAAGAAGAATCGGGCCGAAACAACCAAGCAACCTCATTTGAATAAAATGTTCAAATTTTGGCTTGGTTAACCGGTTAATCAGTGCGAAATTTGAATATTTTATTCAAATTCAGCACCCTTAGATCATTGATTTAATTGGAATATTCTAGATCCATTGGTTTCTGATTTCTCTACATCACTTTGATCCAATTTGAAGAAGAGCTTTTGGTAATTCACCTTTCTCCATAAACCCATATTCACCATCAACATTCAAGATGTAGATCTTTGGTGCCTTTGTTTCTAGATCCTTTGGATCTTTATTTGTGGTTTGATTGTAGGGATTCCACTATATTTTGGTTTTAAAACTCGTGCAAATTCAGATCATGATCATCAAATGTTTGTGAAAAGGTTTAAAAATGGATCATGCTGAATTTTCTGCATTTTTCTGCTACTGGTACAGCGTTAACCGGTTAACCAAGGTTAACCGGTTAACCAGTTTAAAAATAGTGTAAATATTCAAAATCTGCTTGGGTTAATCGGTTAACCAAATGGTTAACCGGTTAACACAAGACAAAATGGTATTTTTTGATTGTTTTAAGCCCCTTCTTGGTTCATTTTTCTTCTTCTTCTTCCTCCTTTTTATTTTTATCTTGGGAAGCACTTTTGTGAGTGATTTCTCCTTAATTTCGATGAACTTTGGGTGTAGATTAGAGTAGTTAATGTTCATTAATTCAAAACTACCTTTTAATGGATTATTCAATTCATTTAAGGTACTTTGCGTTAGTGATACATTTTCATGTTTGAATCCACCAAGATGAGTGATTGAACTTAAGGATGGAAGAATACCATAAGTGCGACTCAATTTGGTATTCACCTTTAGTTTTGTGCGGTATCGTGTCCGGATAACGATTTACATATCGTTTATCTCGCATGCATTAACACTAACATTATGCACCTTAATTGGTGGTGGCCGGCCTCATTTGTAGGGTAATTACTTCGTAAATTACTCGGCGATTGCTTAACATAGGCCTAAATGTGTCCCGACTTCGGAATAAAAATCTAATTGGGTACTTTCACTTTCGTGGACCGGATCTCTTGTTGATCGCGTAATCCCAAAGTGGTTAATCATATTGCATTAAGAATCGAGACTTATGAATGTTTGATGCATAGGTGCTTTAGGTCTCCCAATCACCTTTCAAATTTCATTGAATTCGGTTCGGTTTGCCTTGGTTAGTCGCTATAGTGTAAGATGCTAAGCGGATCCGGTTGCCTTCGATTTTGGTTACTCTTTATTTTTGGTTGTGGTTGATTAAGTTCACCATACCATCATTATGTGAATATTATTATACTTTTATTGTTAATATTTAGACTCTTGCACTTTTATTTGCTTTTGCTACTAACATTTAAATTCTTGCACTTTTATTGCTTTTATTTTATTATGCTTTATTATTCTTTATTCACCCATATCATGTTTATTATTTGTTCTTATTATTTTTGTTGTTGATTTTCTATTTGTCCATTTGGACACAAAAACATTAATAAATGATTAAACTTCTAAAAGACTTGTGACTTTAATTTGTGGACTTTTGGTTACTATCCTTGGCATTGGAATGGAGATTTTGAACTTAGATTTTAGGATCCCTTCCCCTTGCTTTGATCTTCATGAAGTTGGAATTTGCCTTTATTTGGCTATTTGCTAGCTTATAAGGATGAAACTCTTATGCTCATAATTTGGAATGTTATCAAGTTTGGTTAGATCTTTCTTCCCTTATCTCCTTGTTTTCTTTTTTTTAGGATAGTCCCTTCATCTCCTCCCCTTCTTTAATTTTCAAAATCTTCTCCCTTTTTCAAATGATTCCTTCTTTTTAAATCATCACCTCTTTAATAAACAAAACCTTGACTTTTGTCAAGTGGCTTTTACTCTTTTTATTTTCTTTTAAAATCAATGAATCTAATCATGTTGACCTTAATTCAAAAAATAAAAAGAATCAAACTCATTCAAGTTGTTTTGTACCTTTGTGCACTTTTGTTTTTTTCTTTTAAAGAGTGCTGATTATGAGTCATTATTCATTAGTCGGGTGCTAGTCTTTCGATCTTCATGGTTGTAGTTTGATGTAATTGAGTCTCTTGTCATTTGTGGAGGTTTAGTGGCATACTCGTTGATTTTATCCGAGTTGGCGCCCTCCCCATTATGATGTATGAGTCCATGCCTTCATTCTCATGGTAGTTTGTTTGGCCATCCACTTGAAGATGACAAATTCTCTTCACTTAATAAAATTAATTACAACCCACCCTTTTCACTATTTGTACCACGAACTACGGGGTTTTGATATTGCATTGCACTTTGTGGGTACGTAGGCATGAGGTGGTAAACCTCTCCAAACACAAAAAATATTAAAAAATAATTCTTTTCTCATCCCTCCACTCTCATTTAACAAACTTTTCTCAAACCAAAAGCAGTCAATTTTCAAAGGGCTCCCATGGAGTACCACGAACATTTTGGGTGCGTAAAACCTTCCCATTGTGTAACCTATCCCCTTAACTATTTCTCTGTTGTGTTTCTTTAGCTTTTTGCTTTTAGATTCATTAGGATTTATTCGCTCTTTTTTCCTTTTTCCTCTTGGAATAAAATAAAAGCGCGGTGGCGATTCTGTTTATTTTGAGTTAAACTAGTTAATATTTTACACTCATGTTTTTACTGCTACAGAAAAGTGGCGACTCTGCTGGGGAGTAATCTCTAAGTGGATTCGGCCTACTTTGATTTATTTACTGCTTTGGTTTTATTTGTTTGTTATTTGTTTGTTCTGTTTCGGTTTTGGTGATCCTCTGTGAGTGAGATAGATTCTAACCCGGATCTGAGTTGAACTTATGATAGGACGGCGATATTCGAAGCGATAAGCGATGGAGTAGTCCAAAGCTATATCAATTTGATAATCTCCACTCGGTTAGGCTCTCTTGGATTATCAATGTCATGATGAGTAATCATACGTGGCATTATTTTCCGAGCTTGAGTTGATCATACTGAGGACTGTAGAACCCTTAACCCATCTAAGCCAATTTAGGAACGTAGTGCGGAAACTATCTGGCTGTAAACCTAAGATGGTTGTCACGCGATACTACACTTGGACGAGGTCTATTTTAAAAATGCTATCGGTTGGGGAGTAATCCAACGTACCGATAATATCCTAAAGATGGTTGTTAACTCCGGGCACCTCTGTTAGCACCCTTTTGGTTTTCTACAGGTACAATGAAGACAAAACCTTAGTACTTACCTATGTGGGTTGGTGTTCTGTTACCTTGACTTCATGCTTGTGACTCGGAACCTAAACCCGTGTTCTTTGTGTGATCTTGTTTGTGGTTGTTGCATACATGCACTCATGCATTCATGAGCATTGTTTTTGAGATTTCAAGGGACTCATAAGGAACTTTTTCAAAATTTCAGATGTTTATGGTTGTGAATTTTGAAAGGAGGAACACAAAGAAGTACACCTTCAAGAATCCTAATACAGTAGAGCTGAGAAAGCTAGGAGCATTGGTGGTTCATACCCAGGAGTTCCGGAAATGTTGTGGAAAGCTCTTGTTTATTTTGGATACCGATGTACCAGAGGGGATTCTCCCTACCTTATCTCAATTTTATGATCTGTTGCATCATTGTTTCACCTTTCTTGATTATCAGCTTGTATCGACCTTGGAGGAGTACTCTCATTGGATGGGTTTACCTATTTTGGACAAGGAATTTCTTTTCAGTGGTTTAGAGAAGGAGCTTACGACAAAAGTCATCGCCAAAGCCCTTTTTTTCAAGGAGTCCAATCTTAATGGGAAGTTTCTTCCAAAATAGAGTGTACATGGTATTAATGCTAAGTTCTTGATGGGAAAAGCTTCTACTTCTCTTACTTTGGGTCATAAGGATGCATTTGAGGCTATTCTTGCTTTGCTCATTTATGGGATTGTCTTGTTTCCGAACTTAGATGGTATTGTGGATGAGAATGCCATTCAGATTTTCTTGAAGGGGAATCCAGTACCTATTTTGCTTGGAGACATGTATCATGCTTTTCATTATAGGACCTCCAAAGGTGATGGAGAGATTGTGTGTTGTGCGCCTCTTCTCTACAGGTGGTTTATTTCGCACCTACCAAAGTCCGACGTCTTCAAGGATAATAGAGAGAAACGAAGATGGTCTCAAAGGATTATGTCACTTTCTCATAAGGATATGACTTGGTATTGTTCCCATTATGATACTGGAGTGCTTATTGACAGTTATGGAGAATTTCCTAATGTACCTCTTCTTGGTACACGTGGGGGAATTAGTTACAACCTTATTCTTGTTAGGCGACAGTTGGGATATTGTTTGAAGGACATACCAAACAACCTTTGCTTATCTCGTTTCTTCTTTCTTAATGGTGCAGATCATGTAGAAATGAAGAAAAGGATTGCTCATTCTTGGCATGCAGTTCATCGGAAAGAGAAGGGTCAATTGGGAAGATAACACCTTGCTCCCTCCGAGTGTTACATCCAATGGGTTCGATCTAGGGCTTCCAAGCTCAAGATTCCTTATCCACCCGAGGAGCCTTTGTTTCCTATACTACCATTGTCTGTTTTTCTTCCTCCCATTGATGAGAAGGTTTCTCTTCAAGAAGAGTTGGACAAGATGAAGAAAGAAAAAGAAGAATGGCTACTTGAGAAGATGAAGATGCAAGAGCAACTTAAGAAGAAGGATGATCTCATTGAGTTACTTGAGCAGCGTATTACGAAGAGGCCAAGAGAGGATTTATCTTTCTCTAGTACTCCATCTACCATTCCTCCCACATCCGGTGCTTGGAAAGCCATTGTTGACCAGTTGATGAGGGATAAGGAAGACATGGAGAATCAGAATAAGAAAGAGATTAAGAGGATTCGCATGAAGTACCAGCCGGGATTCGGATCTTCTTCGGATGTGATCCCCTAGGCCTAGTTTAATTTTTCTCTCATGTATTAGGATTGTTGAGGCTTGTACTTCACTTGTAATCCTTACTTTGATTTTAATGAGAATGAGTTTTTAAGTACTTCAAAAAGGGTTTCATTATAAATATTGCAATTTATCTTATAGTCCTTTGAAATCTTTGCATTTTCATACACATACCATGCATCATGCCCGCATTGGTCTTTCTTTTTTGAGAGTTGTACAGGGATCTTATGTTATTTCTTGGTCTTCATTCAGTTCTCCTGTCAAGCTGACTCACAAGGTTGATACTCGAGCTAATCGGAAGAAGATGTCGGAAACCTTACAACAAGAGAATCGAGAGGTGCGTGAAGAAGATGCATATCTGAGGGAAAGCTTGGAAAGAGTTACTACCATGATGGAAAGCTTGGTGGCTGCTCAGAATTAGCCATCTCCTCCTAATTCTCCTGTTCAAAATACAGTCATCTCTGAGATTATCACTACATCAATTCCTGCTGAAACTGTCCTTTCTCCTCGTTATCGCATGCCTTCTACCACACCGTGGGGCATGCCGGTTGATTTCATTCCTACTGGTTATCATCCTCCTCCTCCTGAGATTACTGCATTTACTACTCTTCCGCCAGTGGTGACTACTCTTCCACCAGTGATGACTACTGCACCGCCTGTGATGCACACTATTCTGCACCATGATGAAGTGATTTACCATGCTGGGCCCAGTGAAGGCGCTGGTGTGATTAAAATACTTGATGATTTTCAAGGCCATTTTGCTGAGATACAGAAGGAGATGAGAGCTTTGAGGCATAAGGATTTGTTCGTAAAAGATGCTTATGATCTCTGTCTGGTTCCTAATGTCAAATTTCTATACAAGTTCAGGTTGCCTGAGTTCGAGAAGTATAAAGGCAACACTTGTCCTATGAGTCATTTGACTATGTATGCTAGGAAGATGTCTGCTCAGACAGACAATGATCATTTGCTGATTCATTATTTCTAGGATAGTTTGACTGGTGCAGCCATGAAATGGTATATGAGTTTGGATAATAGCCAAATCAAGACTTGCAATGATCTGGGAGAAGCTTTTGTTAGGCAATACAAGTATAATGTTGATATGGCACCGGACAGAGATCAACTCCGTGCTATGTCCCAGAAGGACAAAGAAACTTTCAAAGAGTACGTGCAGAGATGGCGCGAGCTAGCAGCTCAGATTGTTCCTCCTCTAGAAGAGAAAGAGATGACAAAGATCTTTTTGAAGACTTTAGGTTCTTTCTACTATGAGAAGATGATAGCAAGTGCTCCTTCTGATTTCACTGAAATGGTGAGTATGGGGATGCGACTAGAAGAAGGTGTCTGTGAGGGACGGTTGAACAAAGAGAGTAGTGCAGGCTCGAGTTCTAAGAGGTTCAACTTCGGTAAGAAGAAAGAAGGTGAGACTAATGATGTGTCTCGCGAAAGTTACAGAAGACCTCGTGGTCGTGATAATCGTCATCAGCAGCATTTAGCTTATGTAACTCCGATGATTAATGTGACTCCAACTGTGCCAACAGCTCCAAAGTATCAGTCTCATTATCAACAACCTTTTGTGCAATAGAGTGGTAATCAACAAGTTCGTGCTAAGACGAGTTTTGACCTCATTCCAATGTTGTATGCAGATTTGCTTCCATCTCTGATTGCGAAGAATCTTGTGCAAACACGTTCTCCACCTCCAGTTCTGGAATCTATTCCATGGTGGTATAAGCCAGAAGCTCATTGTGCTTTTCATCAAGGTCCCCCGGGGCACGATGTTGAAAACTGTTATCCATTGAAGTTTGAAGTGCAGAAATTGATAAGGAGCAATGTTCTGTCTTTCAATGATGTTAATCCGAATGTGAAGACAAATCCGCTTCCGAAGCATGGTAATACGTCTGTGAATATGGTTGATGGTTGTCCTGGTTTGTTCAAGATTTATGAAGTCCGCCATATTTGAAGGTCTTTGGTTGAGATGCATGCTTTCTTAAGTGAATATCATGATATTGATCACGATTATGCTGGTTGTTGCATTTTCTAGGTGAACTCTCGTGGTTGCATGATTGTTAAGAGAGACATTCAAAAGATGATGGATGATAGGTTGATTGAAGTGACAGCGAAGAGAGATGAGTATGAAAATGAAGTGAATGTTATTATGCCTCAGTTCAATATTCCTGATAAGGTTGTTCCTGAGAAGGTGGTTATTTCTTTTGATAGCCACAAATATGATGTTGCTCCTTTGGTGATCAATTTGCCTGGTCTAATGCCATATGAGTCTGATAAAGTTGTTTTGTACCGGTATAATGCTACGATGATAGAAAATGGTAAGGAGGTTCTTGTTCCTTCTCCAAGGTCTGTGGTTAGCATTGCTGATGTGACAAAGGTTACTCGAAGTAGTAGAGTTTATGCTTCGGATCCTCCAAAGATAGCTGAAGATACAAGTGAGAGTAAACAGATTATGGATGCTATTGCCCGATCAGGTCAATTTGGTGATTCCAGTTTGAAGGATAATGAAGATGAGGTAATAAAATTGATAAAGAAAAGTGAGTACAACTTTACTGAGCAGTTGTTGCATACTCCGTCGAAGATATTAGTTTTATCACTCTTGATGTGCTTTAAGGCTCATAGGCAGTCTTTGCAGAAGATTCTTGATTAAGCTTATGTTGACCACAATGTGACTGTTGATCAGTTTGATAGTATTGTGGCTAATATCACATCGTGCAACAATCTGAGTTTCTGTTATGATGATTTGCCTGAAGAAGGAAGGAACCATAATTTGGCTCTGCATATTTCAGTGAATTGTCAGGAAGATGTTATGTCTAAAGTGCTAGTTGATATTAGGTCTTCTCTGAATGTGATGCCGAAGTCGACCTTGTCAAGGATTGCGTACCAAGGTGCTCCCATGAGGAATAGTGGGATTGTTTTGAAAGCTTTTGATGGATCAAAGAAGACAGTGATTGTTGAAGTTGATCTTCCTATTCTGATTGGACCGTTTATATTCCAAATTACTTTTCAGGTAATGGATATACGTCCCGCTTACAGTTGTCTCCTTGGAAGACCCTGGATTCATGAGGCAGGAGCTGTGACATCTACTCTCCATCAGAAGTTGAAGTTTGTGAAAGATGGGAAATTAGTGACTATTGATGGTAAACAGGTGGTGCTAGTAAGTAACTTGTCATCTTTTTCCTATATTAACATTGAAGAAGAGGTGGGAACTTCATTCCAGGCTCTTTCTGTTGTTGATAATGTTGCTAAGAAGAATGTTATGCCTATGTCTTCTCTCAAGGATGCTCTGTGCGTACTTGAAATTAGTCGATCTAACGGTTGGGGAGGAGTTATTGATGCTGTTGACATCAAAGAAGGATTTGGTATTGGTTTTACACCAGGTGTGGCTCTCCATGACCCGAAGACTATTCAGGAAGGATTCTGAAGTGTTGGGTTTATCAACGATCATTCCGCTGCTGCTATCATTGAAGATGATGAAGATGAAGAAATACCTAACTTTGTTACGCACGGAAAGATTTGCAAGAATTGGATTGCTGTTCATGTTCCTTCTATTGTTCATGCTTCAAAGTAATTTGTTTTATTTTCTTTCAAAAAATCCTTTCACTCTGCCCAAGGTGAAAGTGATTTTTGTCGGGATTTGTTTCAAATTTTATCATCATCAATAAAATGTTATTTTGTTATTTCCATATGTGTTTTTCCTTTTTGCTTTATTCTGAAAATGGTAACATAAAAAACCCAAAATAAAAAACACTGTTTATCTGCATAATGTTTGCACTTTTGTTCATACTCTAAAATTAAAATAAAATCATTGTGCAGATTGATTGATAAACCCATTGAAAATAATTATACTATGCCCACTCCCAACTTTGAATTCCTTGTGTTCTAAGCTGAGGAAGAGGATGTTGAAGAGATTCCTGATGAGATTTCTCGGTTTCTTGAGCACGAGGAGAAGGTTATTTAGCCTCATGGAGAGTCTATAGAAATGGTCAACTTGGGTTCTGAAGAGGATAAGAAAGAAGTTAAAGTTGGAGCATTGCTAGGTCCTGATGTTAAGAAGAGGATTGTAGAGCTTCTTAGAGAGTATGTTGATGTGTTTGCTTAGTCTTATCAAGACATGCCAGGTCTTGATACTGATATTGTAGAGCATAGATTTCCGTTGAAGCCTGAATGTCCACCTGTGAAGCAAAAGTTGAGAAGAACTTATCCTGATATGGCAGTAAATATCAAAGAGGAGGTTCAAAAGAAGATTGATGCAAGTTTTCTTGTGACATCTGATTATCCTCAATGGATGGCCAATATTGTGCATGTTCCAAAGAAAGACGGAAAAGTTTGAATGTGTGTTGATTACAAAGATTTGAATAAATCCAGTCCAAAAGATGATTTTCCATTTCCACACATTGATGTGTTGGTAGATAATACGGCTAAGTTTGATGTGTTCTCTTTTATGGACGGATTTTCTGGTTATAATCAGATAAAGATGGCACCCGAGGACATGGAAAAGACCACATTTATTACACCATGGGGAACATTCTACTACAGAGTGATGCCCTTTGGATTGAAGAATGCTGGTGCGACATACCAAAGAGCTGTGACCACACTTTTCCATGATATGATGTGTCGCTCCCCCAGACTCTCGTCCCGGTGCAGACGCGGACGGTCGACGATGTTGGAGGTTGAAGGTTGAATAGATTCGCCAGCTAGGCATTTTTATCCTGAAGGAAAGGTAATGCTGCATAAACCTAGAAAGATATGGATAAGACGGTTGCGAACCAAAAAAACTGAGAAAGGGGGTTGGTTACGACCTGGAAAGGTATTAGCACCCAAATCGTTCGTCGTACTCGACGGGATCCATGCTTACTTGATTGTGTTTAAAAGGGGTAATGTATGTGTTGATTGCGTATAAAAAGCTAGGGAGAAATGTACAGAGTGTCAGTGAAAAAAGAGAGTGAGATGCTCAAGACCGAGGCTTAGAAAGAAAGCTGGAAAGAGGGGGAAGACACAGAGACTTTTGTTCGATAACTGTTAAGTTATGCCTACGTATCCTCTCGTGCAATGAGGAAGTCAGAACACCGTAGTTCGACTCAAAGTGACTGGGATGATTTTGTTGTGAACTGCTTGCTTGTCTATGCTCAAGTGTGTGACTTGTCTAGCTCGAGTGCTAACTGTCTTGCATTAGACGGAAGACACGAGTTCTCATTTTCAGAGTGAGTATGATGAGAAGAGAATCCCGGAGGAGACGTTTATTGTGTGTTTTTGTGTTTTTAGTTTTTTATTGCTTTTTAGTGTTTTGCGTAGGATAATGAGCTTAAGCCTAAATCAAAGGTTGCAAACTCATTATATCCTCCCTGATTAGGAATAATGAGCCTACTTAAGTATGAGATAAGCATCTCAACTTAATTACCATGATGATATAGGATTAAGATCATTAACCTACTTGTGATTATTAAGTTTTTTTGGATTTTGTTTAGTGTTAAGTAATGAGTTTAATCTCTAATCAGGGATTAGTGAACTCATTACACTATCCTAAGAGAAGGATGATAGATGAGAACACTTAAGCTGAGGAAGATACCTCAACTTAATCCATGGTTAGGGACTAAATTCATTATATAACATGCCTTTATTGAGTGGATTTTATTAAAGATGAGATTAAGAAGTGAGTTTTAAGTTTGCAAGACTTATCTTGAGGGGGACTTGTCCATTAAACACTAGGGTTAGTCCCTCTTAACCAAAAGGAAGAGATGTAACCCTAATATAAGGCCCAAGTTACAAGCTTAAGTCTTAATCATTATTAGGTGTTTTGATTAAGAGGTGTAAACAAATTAAAGGTTTAACACTAAGGATTAAAGTTATACACTCCATCCTAAGATAAGGATGCAGGCATAACCCTAATTCAAAGTCCTAAAGCTTTAAGTGTTTAGCCCCTGATTATGAGATGAGAAGAGATACTCAAAGAGACTCAAAGGTAAAAGACTAGGGGAGACTATATACAACCCTAAAATTATCATGATTGGATGTTCCTATGGTTTGTGAGGTTTAACAGAAAGATCTTCAGGAAGGCCACCAAGGAAGAAGAAGCAGATGAAAAAAAGAGAAGAGAGAAGAGGATAGGTTACTTACTTCCTGAAGAAGATAAGTAACCTAAGAGAAAGAGAAGGAGAAAGAGAGCACAAGTGAAGCAAGTTCACTTCAAATACAAGTAAATATGCAAATGAAGAGATAAGAAGATGTGGGATGTGAATGCAAATCCACATCCCAAACAACTTACCATAAGCCCTTGAAATGTTAGTGTGAGATGCATAAGATGTAAGGCAAAAAGAAATAAAGAAAATGGAAGTGCAATGACCAAAACCAGAAGTGTAAACATGATGAAAATGTGTTATGAGATGATACAAAGACATATATGATGCATATGAATGATCATACAAGAGATGAGATGCAAAGGAAGCATGTTAGAAGCTTAGAAACACATGGATAAACATGAAATGTAATGAATGCAAAGCATAACAAATGAATAAAGAAATGATCAAACAATGTTCTAACATGTCTTAAGATGTCTAAGATGTTATACAAATGCATGGAATGTCATGGAAAGTTCATATGGTTGAGGTATGCAAAGATGAATGCAAATGAACATGAGAAATTAGGGTTTTATGAATGTATGAGATGCATATGATCAAAAAACGAAGCATACATCATGATAAAAATTTGAAATTGAACTCAAACAAACTCTAAACACATACAAAGTCACTCCCTAAAGGTGGGGGTCAGAAGCTAAACCTAAAGAAAGCTAGGAATTATCTAAGTTAACTAGGGTTTTTGGATGATTTTAAAGAAAAAATGCAAATCAATTTGAAAATTCAATGCAAAATTATGAGATAAATAACCTAGATACTAGATGCAAAGTATGAAAGAATTCAAAAATAATCAAGTTCAAACTCATCATGGTTGATCAGAAATGATTTTTTCAAGTTAGGGTTAGAAAAATGTGAAATTTATGAACCCTAATTCAAAGAAAATTGTGAAAACATGATCAAACCTAAAAATAAATTTGTATGGTGAGTTTTTTAATTGTTCTAAATGCCTAAGAATGCTTCATGGATTTTTTTTGTGATTCTTAGATACCTAAATGTATTTTTAATTAATTAAAATCAATTAATTAAATAAAACATTTAAATGATTTAAAAATACAATTTTTATGCAAAAATTAAAAATAAAAATGATTTTGAGTTTAGAAAAATATTTAAAGTGAAAATGAAGAAAATGAGATTTTTAAAAGTATTTTTGCTATTTTTAATAAATATATGAAAAGAAAAATGAAATAAATAAAATAAAATGAAAGTAAGCAAGATCAAAGGCTCAGATTTAAAGTTGGGATGACTTGGCGCGCTATCCTATGGTTCAGATTAATCCTGACTAATTAAAATTAATTAAGCTAATTAAGGTGATTAGGGTTTAATGAACGAATCCTGGCCATTCATGCACGCAGGAACACAAGATCCAAGGGCCCAAATTCAAACTGGAAAATTAAATAGGATTAGGGAAAATCACTTTCAGGCGACCGGAACAGTGTTCCAGTCGTCTTCTCCGGCCACTTTTCTTCCCTATCTCTCTCTATAAGCTACCCCAAACCCCCAAAAGCTCCAGAATCACTCATTAAACATCATTAAACAAGAACCCAGGAACAAAAACCATTTATCATGCATCAAAAGAGAGAATCGAAGCAAGAAATTTTCACGGGAAAAATTTCAGAAAGCTATGAAATGCTTAAAACTCAACCATTTTCAAAAGTAAAAGCATCATGGTGACAAGGGAAGCATATAGAATCACATTGGAACTTAAAATAAGAGTTCTGGAAAAATGATTCAAGAGAGCTACCTGAACTGAAGCTTTTCACTCTTGAGCTTTCTGGCCTCCTCCTTTGTGCAAAACCGCTCTAATGGATCCCCTTGTGCTTCTAAAAGGCTTAGATGGAGTTTATATGAGCTGGTTTGAGAGTTTCAGTTCTGATAACTCATAAATCGTGTTTGTGTTTGAGGGGTTTTCAGGCCATGGTGAAGGGTGCTTTGTGTTCTATGAGTGATATGGAGATGAATGGTGAAGAAAGTTTTGAGTTTTGTTGGTTGTAGAGGGAGATTCAAAGAGATGAAGGTTTATGGAAATTTTTGGGATTCTGAGTGTATGGATGTTTCAGGCTCCAATGTTGTGTGAAATGAGTTGCTTGATATTTGCATAAGAGGTTGTGATTGGTCAGAGAGTTGTTGTGGCATAGTATGATTGGTATGGGACATTTTGCAAAAAAGTCAATGTTTGGAAACTATGATTATGGCATGGGTCAGAGGATATCATAAGTCTTGTCCTGCCTCAGCTTCATTCAAGGATGGCCTTTGGATCAGATTTTGTGAGCTGGATGGCTTAATTCATGTGATAGCATAGATTTTGCAAATTTCCCTCTTTGAAATTTCTTGAAGTGCAAGGCATGAAAACTTGTGATTCTTGGAACAATTCTGATCAAGGTAAGCTATGTGATGTTGTTATGATGCTTAGAGGTCAATTAGAGGTCACAAGAGTGCTTAAAACTTGGTTTTGCAAAAATCCCTCTTTGGCATGAACTTGAAAATTATAAGATTTTTCCCAACTTTGAAACATCATATCTTGAGTTCTAGGATGAATCAAGAGGATTTCTTGTACTTTTTGAAAATGGGAAGATCCAATCTACAACTTTCATGTTTGAAGCTTTTTCATTTGAAGCATTTTTGATCAAGAAAGAAGAGGTTAAAATTTTTTCCCAAAAATGGAAAGTTTTCATTACAAGTCATGTCCAAAAATGGAAAGTTTGAAAATGGCTTTAAATTCTTCAATATTGTGAACCTCTAACCACTTCTAAGATCAAATAAAGATCATAGAACCTGAAATTGATGAATGTGACCCTTTGGTACCATTAGTGGTGGCCTCAGATGCCCTGATTATGACTTTTCTTGCACAATAAGTTACCAGTTGATCAAATGACTTCCACAATGAATTTCTTCATAAAATTTGGTACACATGCTCCTTATAACACATTAAGACCATTAGAATCAAGAATGACCAAAAAAATTGAGATTAAGGGCTTCAAACCCAAAACCCTAATTTTAGGTCATCTGTGCAGGAAATCTTCAGTCTGCCTTTATGCCTTTGCAATGCTTTGTGATCTCTTGACTTTTAAGAACCCTAGGGAGCATATAAGATCATAGACCACTCATGGACCCTATTGGAATGCTTTAAGACCATTGAGATAACTCATATCACTTCTTGGATTCATCTGATCACAAACCCTAATTGTGCAGTCATGCAATGATTTGATGAAGTTGTTTATGCAATATGAGATGTAATGAGATGTTTATGCAAATGCAATATGAAAGATCATAAGCCATGGTGTGAGAAAAGAGTGAGGGAAAATTTGGGGTGTTTACATGATGCACAAATAAATTGAGGTATATGTTGATGATATGATCGCTAAGTCGAGGACTGAAGAGGATCATGTTGAACATTTGCTGAAGTTGTTTCAGAGGTTAAGGAAGTTTAAGCTTCGTTTGAATCCGAACAAGTGCACATTTGGTGTACATTCTGGAAAGTTGTTAGGTTTCATTGTCAGCCAAAGAGGCATTGAAGTTGATACTGATAAAGTGAAAGTTATTCAGGAAATGCCTGCTCCAAGAAATGAAAAGAAAGTAAGAGGATTCTTGGGCCGTTTGAATTATATTTCGAGGTTTATCTCTCACATGACTACCACATGTGCTTCGATCTTCAAGTTGCTTCAGAAGGATAAAGGTTGTGTCTGGACAGATGATTGTCAGAAGGCGTTTGAAAGTATCAAAAAATATCTGCTTGAACCTCCTATTTTGTCTCCTCCGGTGGAAGGTAGATCGTTGATCATGTACTTGACTATGTTGGAAGATTCCATGGGTTGTGTGCTTGGTCAGCAAGATGAATCTGGAAGAAAAGAATATGCAATTTACTACTTGAGTAAGAAATTCACTGATTTTGAGTCTCGGTATTCCATGCTTGAATAAACTTGTTGTGCCCTAGCTTGGGCTGCAAAGCGTCTTTGCCAGTATATGATGAATCATACAACTTGGTTGATCTCTAAAATGTATCCGATCAAGTATATATTTGAAAAGCCTGCTTTGACTGGGAGGATTTCTCGTTGGCAAATGTTATTGTCAAAATATGATATCGAGTACCGAGCTCAAAAAGTTATTAAAGGTAGTATCTTGGCTGGCCATTTGGCACATCAACTGATTAATGATTACCAGCCTATCAAGTTTGATTTCCCAGATGAGGATGTGATGTATTTGAAAATGAAAGATTGTGATGAACCCTTGATTGAGGAAGGGCCGGAGCCTGGATCTCGATGGGGTTTAGTTTTTGATGGTGCTGTGAATGCACACGGAAGAGGAATTGGGCAATGATCATTACTCCCCATGGTTCACATATTCCTTTTGCTGCGAGGTTGACTTTTCCTTGTACCAATAATGAAGCTGAGTATGAAGCCTGTATTATGGGTCTTGAGGAAGCTATTGATCTGAGAATTAAGCATCTGGATATGTATGGAGATTCTGCCTTGGTAATCAATCAGATCAAGAGTAAGTGGGTAACTCATCAACCCCATTTGATCCCTTATAGAGATTATGCCAAGAGGATATCAACTTTCTTCACTAAAGTTGAGTTTCATTATGTTCCTCGTGATGAGAATCAGATGGCAGATGCTTTAGCAGTTATAGCTTCTATGATAAAGGTGCACCAGTGGAATGATGTTACCATGATCAGGGTGATGCGGCTTGAAAGACCAACTCATGTGTTTGCAGTTGAAGAGATCCATGATGACAAGCCTTGGTATCATGATATTAAATGTTTTCTTCAAAGTCAGGTATACCCACTTGGGGCATTCGATAAAGATAAGAGGACTTTGAGGAGATTGGCAGGAAATTTCTTCCTGAATGGAAATGTGCTTTATAAGAGGAATTTTGACATGGTCTTGCTCAGATGCGTGGATAGACACGAGGTAAACATGTTAATGAAAGAAATTCATGAAGGGTCTTTTGGTACTCATGCTAATGGGCATGCAATGGCTAAAAAGATGTTGAGAGCATGTTACTATTGGCTGACAATGGAATCTGATTGTTGCAAGTATGTGAAAAAGTGCGATAAGTGCCAAGTGTATGTTGATAAGATTCATGTGCCACCAACTCATCTCAATGTAATTTCTTCCCCGTGGCCTTTCTCCATGTGGGTAATTGATATGATTGGTATGATTGAACCCAAGGCTTCGAATGGACATCGTTTTATTCTTGTGGAAATAGACTACTTCACCAAGTGGGTGGAAGCGGCATCGTATGCTAATGTGACCAAGCAGGTTGTGGTTTGGTTTATCAAGAATAACATTATCTGCAAATATGGTGTTCCGAATAGAATCATTACTGATAATGGTTCGAACTTGAATAATAAGATGATGAAAGAACTTTGGGAAGAATTCAAGATTCAACACCATAATTCTTCTCCTTATAGACCAAAGATGAATGGGGTTGTTGAAGCTGCGAATAAGAACATTAAGAAGATCATTCAGAAGATGGTTGTGACATACAAAGATTGGCATAAGATGCTCCATTTGCTTTTCATGGGTATTGTACATCTTTCCGCACTTCAACAGGGGAAACCCCTTTCTCACTTGTTTATGGTACAGAAACAGTGCTCCCCGTCAAGGTTGAGATCCCATCAATGAGATTTCTGATGGAAGCCAAGTTGACTGAGGCTGAATGGTGTCAGAGTAGATTTGATCAGTTGAATTTGACTGAGGAAAAGAGAATAACAGCTTTGTGTCATGGTCGGTTGTACCAGCAAAGAATGAAGAAAGCTTTTGACAAGAAGGTCAAACCTCTTGTATTCAGAGAAGGCGAACTCGTGCTCAAAAAGATCCAGTCTTTCATTACAGATTCTCGGGGCAAGTGGACTCCAAACTATGATGGCCCATGTGTTGTCAAGAAATCCTTCTCTGGCGGTTCATTAATTCTTGCAACTATGGATGGTGAGGAGATCACTCTTCCTGTGAATGCAGATGCACTCAAGAAATACTTTGCCTAAAAAAAATAAAAGAACAGCTTGCTAAGGTGAAATCCCGAAAGGGCGGCTTAGGAAAAAATGAGCATCTCAGTGGATTGAAAACCCGAAAGGGCGGTCCAGGAAAAAATTAGAGAAATAAACAGAAATAATTATCCCGGTAGATTCAAAACCCGAAAGGGCAATCTAGGCAAAAGTTAGGGATCATGGCAAGTAACTGTGTCAAAAGACTGGATCACTTGAAACAACCGAGGATTTCAAATTTTATCCCTCAGAAGAATTTCCCATCAAAGATTCTTATTCGCTCATCCTTGACTGAAGTTTCACACACAGTGGAGTTCAAAGTTGATAGGGAGAATGGTGATCATTGTATTTCAATGTAGCCATTTTCCATGTATTTACCATTTTTCAAACTTGTAAAGATCCATGGAGTCACGCCATTTGCTGACTACCATTCTATCAATGAATTTGAGCTTTCATCCAATTGTTTGTAACTCTTTATTTTGTTTCTGTTTACAAAATTTCAATTTATTGTTGATGATGATTTTTGAAACAAATTTAACAAATTTTAATCTTTGAAGATGATAAAAACATTTTTCTTTTGATATATGAACAAAGAAAGGATATCAATAGTGATTCCAAGGATGGTAAAGTTCGGATGTGTGTAACTTGTCTCTCCCAAAGCAGGGTTTGATTCGGTTGTATCCATGTGAATTTCTTGAATAGTTTTGGCCGGATTGATGTTAATGATGTTTTGTTCCCCAACAACTAGCATGATTGAGGATTATATGGTTGTTCTTAGTTTGAGTTCCAGTCCCTTCCCCCAGAAGAGTTGTTGGAAGGTATATCCTAGAAAATTCCCAGCTGAGTTTTGATCTCTTCCTCACATAGGTCGAAAAGTCCAAACGTTTCGGTGATGATTGATCTCCTTAGATCCCCAGTAGGTCTGCGTGTGATGGTTTCCAGCATATTTCTATTTTTGATCTTTAGCAAGTTTTACACTCTTTCCCCAAGCAGAGCAAGAGTGACATAACTTCTCCCCCAAGCAGAGCAAGAGTGACATGACTCTTTCCCCGAATAGAGCAGGAATAGTATGATGATTATTCCATGTAGGAGTTTGATTAAGAACACTTTTGTCTTCTGCAAGGATCGTGGAAGTTTTCCCCATCCCAGGAAGATCATTACCTTTCCTCAGTAGGGTGGTATCCCTATGCAGAGTTGATGTTTGATACTCCAGTAGGCTATGCTTTATTTGCATCACTGGTAGATCTTTATCTTGTTTCCCCAAACAAAGTTTTGAAGATATTTGTCCCCATCAGTGTTTAACATGGACATTTCCCTCTTTCCCCGGAGTATGGAAGATTTTGTGTTGTTGAGGTATCTCCGACATGTTGTTCTCTCAGAGTGGAATTTCTGATGTTACCCTTTTATGGATTCTTGAAGATTGCTTTGTGGATTGGATCCCTAACAGATGTTTTTCATCATGAGTTAAGCCTTGTGGTAGGATTTTATTCCTTGATGGCTTCTGATGTTCCCCTGCAGGATTTCAATTCAAATCTCCAGCATGGTCCCCGGACTTGTTGCCCTAATTAGCCAAGTATCCGGTTGTTGTGGTGTTTATGTCACCCGTTGCTTATCTTTATGTCTATTTTGTCAGCATATTCATGCGCATATTCATACGCATAAGCATAGCATGGTTTGCTTGCATTCTTGCATTTATTTTTGTTCCCTGCTCTTTGGTGTGGATTTTCCCCATAGAGTGTGTGTGTTGTCTTCATCTCAAGTTTAGAGTGTCGACCATTAAGAAGAAAGTGTTGATCCTTTCTATTTCCCCACTGAGTTTGTTTCTCGTGGATGATTTTGATTCAGTTTCCTCCCCAGTTTATTATCTGGATGGAATTTTCCCCAATTGAGATTTTTCCTCCTCAGGATAAGTCTTGTTTGACCGTTTCTCTCCAATTTTTTCTTGGATTGAACTTTGGTCCCCTTTTGTGAGTAATATTGCTTTGGAATTAAGCTATCGTTGTTTGATGGTGGGGATATTTTCTCCAGCTTGAGTATATTATTTTGGAATTAAGATATCAGTTATTTTGGAATTAAGATATCAGTTATTCTCCAAGCTTTTTGTTTCTCTATGATGGTCGTGATTTCCCCACAAATATCTTGGGTTTGCATACCATCTCATATTCATATCATATCATGTTCTCTTAGGACAAAAAATTGGGTTTTCTATATTTAAGTCTCTCCCATCCTGCAAAGACGAAGATGTTAATCTTCGTATCTTCAGATTGAAGAAACTTAAATAGGGGCAGCTGTTGCACCCTAATTTTTGCCCTAAGTTTTCTTTGCATTTTCATCTGCATCTTGCATACAAACAAGATCGCACTGGTTACACGGTTCTTCTCGGGTTAGATTTATGTCTCGCAGGGGATCACCGTTGCCTTTAATTACTTTATTTGTTTATGTTTACTAACCATTAATCAAAATTCAAAAATATTTTTGTTTCCTTTTACTAACTTTTTTTTCCAGGAAGAGGAACCATTGAAAATAACAAAAACAATAGCAGTCCTGCAGCTCGAGTAAATTTCACAGACAAAAGTCGAAGACGATCCGCAAATAATTCAATTTATCTGATCAAGGATTTCCCAAGTTAATTGATTCATTCAAAGGATTTCCAAGGTTCATGTGTTCATTTCTTCGACGTACAAGAAGAATCGGGCCGAAACAACCAAGCAACCTCATTTGAATAAAATATTCAAATTTTGGCTTGGTTAACCGGTTAATCAGTGCGAAATTTGAATATTTTATTCAAATTCAGCACCCTTAGATCCTTGATTTAATTGGAATATTCTAGATCCATTGGTTTCTGATTTCTCTACATCACTTTGATCCAATTTGAAGAAGAGCTTTTGGTAATTCACCTTTCTCCATAAACCCATATTCACCATCAACATTCAAGATGTAGATCTTTGGTGCCTTTGTTTCTAGATCCTTTGGATCTTTATTTGTGGTTTGATTGCAGGGATTCCACTATATTTTGGTTTTAAAATTCGTGCAAATTCAGATCATGATCATCAAATGTTTGTGAAAAGGTTTAAAAATGGATCATGCTGAATTTTCTGCATTTTTCTGCTACTGGTACAGCGTTAACCGGTTAACCAAGGTTAACCGGTTAACTAGTTTAAAAATAGTGTAAATATTCAAAATATGCTTGCGTTAACCGGTTAACCAATTGGTTAACCGGTTAACACAAGATAGAATGGTGTTTTTGGCTTGTTTTAAGCCCCTTCTTGGTTCATTTTTCTTCTTCTTCCTCCTTTTTATTTTTACCTTGGGAAGCACTTTTGGGAGTGATTTCTCCTTAATTTCAATGAACTTTGGGTGTATATTAGAGTAGTTAATGTTCATTAATTCAAAACTACCTTTTAATGGATTATTCAATTCATTTAAGGTACTTTGCATTAGTGATACATTTTCATGCTTGAATCCACCAAGATGAGTGATTGAACTTAAGGATGGAAGAATACCATAAGTGCGACTCAATTTGGTATTCATCTTTAGTTTTGTGCGGTATCACGTCCGGATAATGATTTACATATCGTTTATCTTGCATGCATTAGCACTAACATTATGCACCTTAATTGGTGGTGGCCGGCCTTATTTGTTGGGTAATTACTTCGTAAATAACTCGGTGATTGCTTAACATAAACCTAAATGTTTCCCGACTTCGGAATAAAAATCTAATTGGGTTAATCCCAAAGTGGTTAATCATATTGCATTAAGAATCGAGACTTATGAATGTTTGATGCATAGGTGCTTTGGGTCTCTCAATCGCCTTTCAAATATCATTGAATTCGGTTCGTTTTGCCTTGGTTAGTCGCTATAGTGTAAGATGCTAAGCGGGTCCGCTTGCCTTCGATTTTGGTTACTCTTTCTTTTTAGTTGTGGTTGATTAAGTTCACCATACCAACATTATATGAATATTATTATACTTTTATTGTTAATATTTAGACTCTTGCACTTTTATTTGCTTTTGCTACTAACATTTAAAACCTTGCACTTTTATTGCTTTTATTTTATTATGCTTTATTATGCTTTATTCACCCATATCATGTTTATTATTTGTTCTTATTATTTTTGTTGTTGATTTTCTATTTGTCCATTTGGACACAAAAACATTAAAAATGATTAAATTTCTAAAAGACTTGTGACTTTAATTTGTGGACTTTTTGTTACTATCCTTGGCATTAGAATGGAGATTTTGGACTTAGATTTTAGGATCTCTTCCCCTTGCTTTGATCTTCATGAAGTTGGAATTTTCCTTTATTTGGCTATTTGCTAGCTTATAAGGATGGAACTCTTATGCTCATAATTTGGAATGTCATCAAGTTTGGTTAGATCTTTCTTCCCTTATCTCCTTGTTTTCTTTTTTTAGGATAGTCCCTTCATCTCCTCCCCTTCTTTAATTTTCAAAATCTTCTCCCTTTTTCAAAGGATTCCTTATTTTTAAATCATCACCTCTTTAATAAACAAAACCTTGACTTTTGTCAAGTGGCTTTTACTCTTTTTATTTTCTTTTAAAATCAATGAATCTAATCATGTTGACCTTAATTCAAAAAATAAAAAGAATCAAACTCATTCAAGTTGTTTTGTGCCTTTGTGCACTTTTGTTTTTTTCTTTTAAAGAGTGCCGATTATGAGTCATTATTCTTTAGTTGGGTGCTAGTCTTTCAATCTCCATGGTTGTAGTGTGACGTAATTAAGTCTCTTGTCATTTGTGGGGGTTTAGTGGCATACTCGTTGATTTTATCCGAGTTGGCGCCCTCCCCATAATGATGTATGAGTCCATGCCTTCATTCTCATGGTAGTTTGTTTGGCCGTCCACTTGAAGATGAAAAATTCTCTTCACTTAATAAAATTAATTACAACCCACCCTTTTCACTATTTGTACCACAAACTACGGGGTTTTGATCTTGCATTGCACTTTGTGGGTACATAGGCATGAGGTGATAAACCTCTCCAAACACAAAAAATATTAAAAAATAATTCTTTTCTCATCCATCCACTCTCATTTAACAAACCTTTCTCAAACCAAAAGCAGTAAATTTTTCAAAGGGCTCCCGTGGAGTACCACGGACATTTTGGGTGCGTAAAACCTTCCCAATGTGTAACCTATTCCCTTACCTGTTTCTCTGTTGTGTTTCTTTAGCTTTTTTCTTTTAGATTCATTAGGATTTATTCACTCTTTTTTCCTTTTCCTCTTGGAATAAAATAAAAGTGCGGTGGCGACTCTGTTAATTTTGAGTTAAGCTAGTTAATAGTTTACACTCATGTTGTTACTGCTACAGCGAGTAGGGCCCGTTCGAGCATAATCTTTATTTTCCCTACATTTCGCCCTTCACCAGTTCCAGTTTTTTTCTTTTTGCAGCAGCTTTCATTTCTTCACCCTTTGAAACAATTTCTTTGCAATCGTGGATCCCGTCGGGTATGTGTAACACCCCAAAATTTTCCCTCTAAATTATTACTATCTAACTGGATTTATGCCTCGCAATCATCTGCATTTCCATCAGGCATTCTCCAGCATACGCATGTTACCGGGAGCAATGGTCTGGGAGAATTAGGGTTGTGAAGTACCTTGTGGTTTGTTCTCTTTTGCAGGTTTGTATCTTTGGAAAATAAGAGGATTATTGATTAATGTTACCATCATGATTATGATTATTATAAAGGCCCTTCAAACTTGTATATGTAATCATTAAAGTACATCCTCTTCTTGCATTCACCATCACATGATTAGGTTATCCCTTTAAGAGAATTCTCAAGTGCATCAAAGTAGCATTATGGATTTGGAATGCAAATGTAACATGGAGTGCATTTTGCTATGAGTGGCAAGGGTTGATTCAAGGTCTTAAGGTCATAATTTATCGATATTTGGTTCGTGGCTCCATCCGAGTGGTTTCAGGGTATACAGGCTTCAAATGAATATATTATGATTTCAAAATGGTCAAGTCATCGTCATTTGTCCGAACCATTTGGTTCAATGCCAATTCAAAGCCTAATGTCAATTTTTAGACCTATGTACAAATATTTGATCTAACCCACTTGCTAAAAACCATATCCGTTATATACAATTTTTGTATCTTTGTCCAATGCAAAAATCAATTTCAAAATCATGTTTTATACAAGGCATTATCCAATCCATTATGAATCCATTTAGTCCAAAATACCCATTACATGAAAAAGAAAAAAGAATCAAATTGCACATAAAATTTACAAATATTTGACCAATTGACCAAAGTCAATGAACAGGATCCTAACTATCCTAGAACCACCTGATCCTACTTTTGTCTACAGTCTCACTGATTTTTTGTTGGTACTTGCATCTTTGAGCCATCCGGTGATTCTAGAGTTCTTCTAAATTTACATAGATGCCCTGCTGTTCATAGTCACATTTCATACTCCATGGTCATCCACTAGCTACATGTTATTGTACCAACCTACAAAACCAGGAAAAAGGAATCATTGAAGAAATGCCTATATGGACTAAAAAAAAGAGAACGAAACTTATTCGGTTAGAATAAGATTCTACGTCATGGTAAGAGTTGTCTCTTAACATTCTTGCTCATAATTTTGATGCGATTTTTCCTCTTAAACGTGTCAACGGCAAGTTCAGACAAAGGTTTAGTAATGTGTTATGTGATTCA
This sequence comes from Lathyrus aphaca, assembly GCA_963966055.1. NCBI lineage: Eukaryota > Viridiplantae > Streptophyta > Magnoliopsida > Fabales > Fabaceae > Lathyrus > Lathyrus aphaca. The sequence goes on from OZ014519.1 coordinate 209,948,235, forward strand.
AGAAAAATAAACTGTACTTTCTTGAGCTACTTCTTAGGGGGGTTCCGACTCGAATTCGGCGCTCAGGCTATTTCTTGAGCTACTTTACCTGCTACATAGGAAAAGTCACAAAACTCCTAAGCCAATGTTCCCTTTTCACTGGTTTTAGTCTATACATTTCGACCGGTTTATTAGGATCAAAATTAGAAAGAGCCGTATATTGATGATTGCACACTCATTGATGTTGCGTTGTTTTTACCGGCTTTGAAACAATTCAAACAATCACCAACTGTCGTGAATCCCAAGCAATATAATGACTAATTGCACGACGGTTTTCTAATTGATTTTCATATGAGTTCACCAACATCGTTTTTTCATCTGAGTTCAACCAATTCAATTTCCAACCTTCAAAAAGGAAAAAAACCAGAAACAGAAGGATTAGGGAGGAGAACTGGATCAAAAATTCAGAATAGAAATTAAGGAAGAACTGGACAGGAATTCAGTGATAAAGTCAGTTACCAATCAGTAGTAAAATCCCTAACCAAATTTAACAAATTCTTAACCGAATATTTCCAGAATCTTCAGCTTGATATTTATATATTTGAACTCATCTCCATTTGAACGGCCCCTGCTAGATTCATTCTCTTTCAATCTTCTTCACCTTTTTCCCGGATTCTTCCATCTATTTCACTCTTCAATCATCACCTTCCACCCTCACTCTCACTTCAGACTTTTTTATCAACCTTTACCATTCAATTAACATCTGCATCATCTTCCATTAAACAATTTACAACAGAAACAATAAATCGAAATCAGAGCAGATAGTGATAAAAAATCGCAAGGAGGAAGAGGAAAAGAGGTCGAAATGTTTCATACTATGGCACCTTCATAAGCTCTGCATCATCCTTCATAGAATCTTCATCAGCATCACATCAATCTTCATACCGGAACCTTCAAGAATCCGTCTCAAAGCCTCTGAATCATCATCAATAGATCTTCTCAAAGAACCAGCATAATCCGCATCATTGCCATTAGTCAATTTTCTCCCTCCAACAAACTCTCTTCACCATCAATTCAACACGAACCTACGAAGAACCACAACATATTCAGCAAGAAAGATCGGAAGAAGAACGAGACGGAAAGTGCAAGAAGTGGAGTTTCACATACCTGAACGTGTTTGTCTATATCACATCGGAACAGATTGAGTCAACAAGGTTGACTAATCCACACCATACACCATCAGGCCTCCTAGCGCATTGGGCTTTGGAAAAGGGCTATCCGCACCCTCCAAGATGGGCCCATGTTGTTTTTTAACTAATAATTATTTCTATTTTCACCCTCCTTTATTTTCTATCTTTTTATAAATTTTTGTTTTTATACCTTTCAATTTAATTCTATAAAAATAGTAAAAGACATAATAAAATTCTACAAAAATTATAGGAGGTTTATAACTCATTTTAGAAATGTTCTACATTTTTACTTTCTGAATTTTGTCATTTTTCAATTTAATTTCGATTTTTCATTTAATTGCTTTTCTATTGAATTCTTTCATGAATACATAATTTTGTACATTTTATTTCTCCCACTTCCTGTAATATTTTTGGCCCATTATTTTTGCTATGATTAGAGGACTAATGATAGTGCCTGAAAATATTTTGTATTTTTTAGGCCATTTTATCCACTGTTTTGGTAGTGTGGTTTGTATAAAATTATGATTTAATCTTAGATAGATTTAAGTGACCATTTGACATAGTTAGACTTTGAATTTTTAGGAGGTTTTTTTAACACAATATTATAATAAGGTTAGGGACCCTAGGGAATTAATTTCACATTTTTCCAGAACTTTTGCTATTTTTTTAGTGCCTTGATCTCATTCAACTTTTCCATTGTAAATTCACCAAGTTAGCTTAGGATTTTGTGGTACATTAGGACATAGATTAAATAGGATTAATCTTAGAATGTTAGAAGGCCTTAGTATGATTTAGCCACTGATTTTAGAATGTTGATATCATGTGAAATCCTTTAGTTTTAGGACTTAGGCTTAGAAACCGTTCAAGTGCGTTTCCATGAAGCGATTAGCCATTATTTCGGTTTTATGCCTTATATGCTTTAGAAATTCTTGCAACTTTGCATTTAATTCATTTTGGCCATGTTTTTGCATCTTCATTTTTCATTTCATTCACTAACATCATCTTTTTGTGCAAGGTATTTTTCGAGGATTCGCTTATGGACTTGGATTATTTTATTATGCCTCGATTATATTTTTGTGGTTTATACTTTGTGATGTAATAGCTTAGAACTTGTATGCTTGTATAGTTCTCATAATTAGGCTAGAAAAGATAAAATGAATCGATAGAAAACCAAATTTCAAAAATAAAATCAAGAAATACTCGATCCAACGTCGAGTAAATTTTCAAATAAATAAATAAAGTTTCATGTGACTTTAGGATTCCTCGATTGCCATCGTTCCACTCCATTATACCAAAAGCAAGCCTTGTATGTTGCACACCATAAGTCATGTGTCTCAGCACCACGCATTCGACCCACGTGATCCATCATTCCATCTCACTTACTATTCATACACGTTATCACCAACCATGACCTAGGAGGACCTCGTTCCATTACTTTGTTCATACTCGTTTTTTCTTTATGGTTTATATCCTTAGGTAGCTTTAATCTTTCAAACCTCACTAACCATAGGTCATCCTTAAACTCAACTAACTTAGGGTTGTGTCATAGTCTCCCTTTAGAGTTTTTCCTTTCAACTTGAGTCTCACTTCTCATCTTAAAAAAAAATCAAAATACCTAATAAAGGAAAATGTGTACAATGCGCCAAGAGCCTTAAGTTATGCGGGAAATGATTAGTGGGGGTCTCCTCCACTCTTCTAGGATACTTTACAAACGTTCCATTGGGGGAAACCTTGGAAAGTATTCGCTCTTGTATCATAGTCTTTAGTGTTGTACATACAATAAACACAAATTCAAAACACTTCTTCTAAAAAACAATCAACAAGACAACATGTCTTCTCTTCTCATTTCATACTCTTTGCGGAAGAATGCGACTTGCCTTGACAGTTCGAACAGCGACACGGTAAACACCCTCGAGTCAGAGCCGGTAACACCTGAGCTAGAGCTATGGCAACGTCATCCTAAAAATCATAAGCAAATTCCCGCCTTAGTTAGACGAACTACGGCGACTCTGATCCTCATTTTCCCAATGAGGTACGTAGGCAGTGGGGTAGGACACATTCGAGCACAATTCTCTATTTTCCCTACATTTCCCTCTTTCTTCCCATTTTCTTTTCCAGATCCTTTTCTCATTTCCATTCTATTCCAGATAACCATTCCTAATTCGTAACCGACTTCCGAACCCAGATCTTTGGTTCACAAGGCCTCGTCCTTTTCCTTCTTCCTTAGGTTTGTGCAACATTACCTTTCCCATTCCTTCGGGATAAAAATGTCTGGCTGGCGACTCTACCTTTTCCGTGCCACTTTCGCGTTTGTACTTGGATGAAAATCCCGGGAGCGACAGCTGGCGACTCTGCTGGGGATCGAACCCAGAATCTCTGATTTCCCCTTTGAGAGTCAATCCTAGCGCTTGTCTATTTCATGTTTTTCTTTAGGTGTTTATTCGTTTGTTGTTGTTCTTTAGTTTAGCTTTACTATTTTGCTTACAGTTTATCGCTTTACTTTGTAACTTTATTTACAACTTTCTGCACTTTACTTTACTATTGCATATGTTGGCATATAATGTACTGGTTGTTCTGGTTTTCCTTGGCGGGATGGGATTATTGTGAGATAAGCCAAATACTCGGCTTGAGTATACACATAGGATTTAGAGTGGGCAGTCGTGTGGCTTGCGTGGTCTTGAGCACGTGTAGTTTTTGCGAGTCCCACACCCAGATCAGGCTCTCTTGGGATATGTTCTATACTGCCTAGGCAGACCATAGAATGTTCCTACCTGAGCTGCTAACATTGGGAACCGATCACCGAGGACCTTAGTGGAAACAACCCTCTCTAGTGGTGACAGTGGCAGACCACATTTTTTGGCAAACCCATTCGCACCCGAGGGCCCACTAGGAAATCGCATAGGATGACCTTGTTCTCTCATAGGAACCCCGTTAAAGCAACTAGTCGTATGACGGTAGTATTATACCCTTCGGGATGAATGTACTATTGTTTCTCGATTTCAGTGCTTGAAGCCGGGAACTTATGAGGGATTATTGTTTTCCCAGAATCAGCTGAGGCCTCCCTGGGTAGTACATAATGCCAAACCGATTCCCTGATTTGGTCATGAACCATTTCACGGAAATGGTGAACGTATTATTGCTACTCGGCTTTGAGAGTCCGTGATGTTGACCCGTAGTAGCACACCCGTGAGATTAGGAGGGGTTTACAGGTTTGCAGGAAAACTAACCTTCAACCTACCTTGTTCTTGATACTTGGGTTTTCTTTTTACACATACTTGTGATCTGGTATTCTTGACAATCGATATTCGGGAAAATCAGAAGGCAGTACAACAATGCTCAGTATATGAAACAATGATCACATGCCATTTCATTGCATCACATCATCCGCATACTTGCATTCCTAACGCATGTTTATTCATTTGCAGGGTTGCATATCACATCCTTGATTCTAGTTGTGGGTATTGTTCTATGAGCATGGAATCCAAGAAAAAAGACCAAGTGTATTATCTCCTACAAGGTTCATCAGCCTATTGTGAAAGAAATCCTCAAAGTGAAAGCCTTAGCTCCTCCAGAAGTTCTCAATGTCTTCAAGCAAGATTACGGGTGGATTTTGTATTTCATAGAGCCCATCGATGACTACGCTTTCAGAGGGATGCACACCTTGCTACAGTTTTATGATCCACAACTTAGATGTTTCGTACTTTCTGATTTCGTATTGGCACCTACATTAGAGGAATACTTGAGCATCCTGAGAGTTTCCGTGAAGGACTGTGCACCATTCTTTGGGTCCAAGATTGACCCCGACTTCAAGGATGTAGCAACTGCTCTTTATTTGAGCAAGTCATTATTGAAAGATCGGATTGATAGTAAAGGAGGCTTCCGAGGATATCATTTGAGTTTCTTGTTAGATGAGGCTACTAAAGCTGCTGAAGAAAAAAGTTGGAGTACCTTCGATGCGATCCTAGCTTTGTGTATCTATGGAATCACTTTGTTCCCAAACATGCCGAACTTCGTGGATGTCGATGCTATTCGCATTTTCATAGCAAAGAATCTTGTTCCTACTCTCTTAGGTGATCTCTACCACTTTGTGCATTATAAGAATGAGAAGCGAAGGGGTGGAATGTAGAATTGTTGCGCGACTGTATTCTATAAATGGTTCACACGCTTTCTTCCACAATCAGGGGCTTTTGAGAAGACAAAGAACTCACTTGAATGGTCGGAAAAACTGATGGGATTGCAAGCAAAGGACATTGTCTGGGTTAATCAGGGATTGCGGTGCATTGACATTCTTCATAGTTGCGGAGGATTCCCTAATGTTCCATTATCGGGAGGAAAGGGGGAATTAATTATAACCCTTCCATCACGGTTAGACAGTTCGGGTACGCCTTAAAGGAACCACCAGCTGCTCTAGACATCACAGAGTCCTTGTACTTCCAATCAACAGACGGATTCGAGATTGCTCAGAAAGCTTCTAATGCTTGGCATAGTCGAAAGACAAGAGGAAAGAAGACTTTGGGAGTAGGGGATTGTCGAATGTATCCACCGTTTGCAGAATGGCTAAGAGAACGGGTTGAAGTGTTACTGTTACCATTTGGGCCTGCGCCTCTTCTATATCCCACGGTCATTGAACAACCTACCACAGTTAGCATGGAAGAGTTCAACAAGATGAAGACGGAAAGAAACAGGTTGTTAAAGGAGAATGCACAGTTGAGTCAAGAGCTTGCTAAGGCTAATCACGCCAGACTTGAGATTAAGTGGAAAGCTCAAGAAGATGCTGAGAAGCATGCTATTGCAAGGAAACAGTGTGAAGTTGAGTTAGCTCGGTATGCGAGGTTCGAGTTTGCTACTAGGAGTTCTTCAAAGGAACATATTGACACTAGAAGGCAACTGGATCAAAAGACCTTGATGTTTGAGAACATGAAAAAGAGGCATGCTGCTTACATGATCAAAAAAGAGGAATAGGATAAAGTTCAAGCTGAAGAGATCGTGAGAAAGCTAAAGGAGAAAGATGAAGAGATGGTCGGTAAGTTGAGAGAAAAGGATGCAGAACTTGCTAAAGCCCGAGAGGAAGCTGCTTATTACAAGCGGATGATGATCTACTATCAGAAGAAGCTGAAGAGGGTTGAAGACAACCATGCGCAGACGAAGGAATTGGTAGAAGTTCCAAAGGCAGGACCGATCGTTGACTCAGACCTAGATAGAGGATCGCATTGACAAAGACATCTTTCTGTTTGTTTGTATGTTGTGGGATTACCATCAGGACTGTTGATGGAATCTTTTTTTATCATTGCACTTCTGTTTAAAGCTCATGCTTTGTGTGTTTTGACTATATCAACAAATGCTTATCATTAAAAGATATCTTTACTATCATATGTGTGCTCTCGCTTTGTGATCACCGACACATCTGGCATGTTTACAAAACACGTTGGTTTTCATGTTCTGGGAATTGTTTGGCACGTCTTCTACACACACACCTTATATTATTAACACTGCTTATTATTTGCAGCAAAAGGAGCTTCTGTCTTCATCAAACCCACAAAAACTGGAATCAGGGGATGGAATTCCCTAAGAATGAATAGACACGCCATAAGCATTCATTTCCTTCATATCATATTCTTGTGTTTTTGCAGGTTACCTAGAGTTTCTAACTTATTCAACTGCAGGCAATATAGCTGGTTAACGCATTCACCGATATCCGACTAAAAGAAACCGAGTAAGGATGGCTGAACGAATGCAGACTGATCTCAATGAGCTCCGACAGAGGATGGATCAGTTCATGGAAATGATTACTGGCATGGCCCAGAACCAGGAACGTCTCAGGCTGATGGTTGAGCAACCCTATGGGAATGCTAATACTGGAATACCGACTGAGAATGTGGATTCTAACGATGCCCGTAACGGAGAGCCTAATCCAAATAGGACCGCAGCACGTAATGCAGGTTTAGAAAACAATCAAGAGGACCAATTCACTCTACTGGATGCTGATATGGGTAATATGAATGAGATCAACGATCGCAGGTATGAAGAGTTGGTAGAGAAGATTAAGGCCATGGAATGTCAGAATTCCCTGGGCATTGATGTAACCAGTCTCGGGTTAGTACCAGGAGTCAGAATCCCTCATAAGTTCAAGGCACCATCATTTGACAAGTACAACGGAAGCACGTGCCCTAGAGCTCACATTCACGCATACTTTGGAAGAATCTCGGCTCACACTGATGACGAGAAGCTGTGGATGCATTTCTTCCAAGATAGCTTATCTGGGGCTTCATTGAGCTAGTACATGAAGCTAATTCGGGTCTCTATCCGAAGCTGGAAAGATTTAGCTGAAGCTTTTCTCAAGCATTATCAATATAACATTGATATGGCTCCGAACCGCACTCAGTTGCAGAACTTGTCTCAATGACCTAAGGAAAGTTTCAAGCAGTATGCCTAGAGGTGGCGTGAGTTGGCTGCACAGGTTCAACCTCCATTGATAGATCGGGAAATGGCCGACATGTTTATGGGCACCTTGCAAGGTATTTACTTGGATCGTTTGGCCGCCTGCCCGTCCATTGGTTTTTCTGATATCGTCATTGCTGGAGAAAGAATAGAAAATTTTCTGAAATTGGGAAAGATTCAGGATGCAAGTAGTGTTAGTTCTTCTGGTATGAAAAAGCCTTTTGGCAATGGCCAAAGAAGAAGAAAAGGCGAGACAAATGATGTGTATAGAGGTCGAGACAGAGGTCATTCTCAAGGTTACTACCAAGCAGCTGCAGTGACTATTACTCCACAGGTTCAACAACGACCACAGGGTCAGCAACAACAGGTACATAGATCGTTTCAGCAAAGAGCGAGAGCAAGGGACCGTAGGATTGATCCTGTCCCATGTCCATATGTTGTATTACTCTCAGAGCTGCTAAAGTTAAACATGGTCGAGCTTCGTACCATGAGACCTCCTCCTCCGGACAATCTACCTTTGAATTTTGATGCTAACGCAAGGTACGAATTCCATTCGGGTGCCCAGGGGCACAGTATTGAGAAATGTTGGGATTTTCAGAACAAGGTACAGGACCTAGTTGACTCCAAGGCGATCAATTTCGCTCCTCTCCTAAATGTACTCCAGAATCCAATGCCTAGTCACAGTGGAACCGGTGTCACATTTGTTCTACCAAATGGTCCACGTTAAGCTGAAGTCTTCGAGTTAATCACCCAGGACGCCAGGGTATTCATGAAGCAAATAAAGCCAGCAGTATTCAAATACTCTTAGTGATGGCATTTATGTGTTTGCCTTTCTTCATTGTTCATTTTCATCCCTATTGAGGGGAACTACGTCACTCTGATTCTTCATTGGTCATGGGTCAATGGAGATACGTAGGTAGAAGATCATCAGGTCTTTCCGAGCAACCTTATAAGACAACTTTACTCTCCAGTTTCACTCTTTCCTTCAGACGTCTCATGTCAGAGTCAGAATATCTAGAAGAAGAGGTATGATTGCCATGGTTGGGTATACGGCTGCAACTAGAAGATTACATGTCTGTGAAAGAGCTATTGATCACTGAAAGTATCCAAGACTGACAGGTCCAGACGGAGTCAAGCCTCCTCAACTACGGCAATATTCAGTTTCTTTACTGCATTTCCATTTGTAGTTTCTTTTATGTGCTAAACATTTGTCTACATGTATGAAATTTGTTTGCTTTTGAATGTTAGCAATAATAAAACTCACATGTTTTTCTTGAAATAATTCATTCGCATTCACCTATAATTTTTCCTGTGTACCTCGCAATACCAATTGTCGTGCTTAAATTCTATGAAGGAGAATGACGAAACAAAAATGCAAAATCTCTAATTGTGTGCTCTCGAGTAAGGCCCTGTTGACGATGTACAGGCTTTGTTTCAAATCCCTAAACACTGGAGATATAAGGAAGATAGACCCTTGCTAACCCCTTTGAGCCCTGAAGTAGGAGTTTCTTTTCGCATGAAAAAACCCTCACACGTAACCCCGAGGCAAGGTAGATATCAGCTAGTCGGACCAAGCGTTCAGGCTTTCATAAAGGAGTGTATTTGAGGATCCATTACGTTCCAGTATGTTAATCAAGAGGTCCAAAGACCAGAAACCAAAATGGTTATCCAAGTCAAAAGGTCCAAAGATTGAAAACCACAATGGTTATCCTTCGTCGACCAAAGAACGAGGCAGTCACGACCCTCGTGAGGCAATCAAGCCAAACAGTGTCACACGACTTGTTCAAAAAGAAAAAAGGTAAAAAAAAAAGGAAATGAAAAATCCCACTAAGTCGAAACTTGAAAGCAAGCGACTTAGGCAAAAATTAGGACATCCCGCTGGATTCCACAATCAAAGATTCACAAGAATCAGTCCAGGCAAAAGTTAGGGATAAGCAAAATAACGCAAAAGCGAAAGACGGAAAGGATTACACAAGAAAGATCCTTAAGCAAGAACAAAGTCATGTGGCACAGACACGAAAGATAGAGGAGTGACTGACTCTCAACAATAACCCGATTAGTGATTGAACTCATGGCAGCAATAGTTCCTCAACCGACACGAAACCCTTATGGAAGGTGAACGCTTGTGAAAATTAGCTGAATATAGGAATGGAGAACATCACGAAGAGGGGTGGGCACATATAAACTTTGAGCCTATATCCTTTGTTTCTATAACCGTGAACCAGGCCGCGATACAACCCTTAAAAGTCCTAACTGAAACAGGGTTATTTTGAGAGCGTACTACCACGAGACCGTGTTCCTGAATCCTATGAGTTATGCTAAAAGACATTTGTTGGTATTGCATGTACATACTTTCATTCAAAAATAATGTCGTATCTTAACTAGTGATTCGCTCACAAAGGTTTGCGAAACCTTTTCAATAAATACTTCAAGCTTAACATGTGCGTTGCATTAGAATTTTCATTCTAAGAATAAACATTTTTTTTGCTTGCATACATTTGTTTGGCATCATAATTGGTTCACATGTGGAAGTTCAGTCCAGAAGCTTAAGCTTGCCAAGTAGAGAAGTCTAAAACTTCTGAAAGACAGTCCGTCGAGGTGCAGTTTTCCGAGAAAAGCTCCATTGAGTAAGGGCTTTCCCAACTAGTCATGGTAAGAACTAGCCAATCCGGGGCAGTTACGTCGAGCAATCTCTTCAGAATTCAGCCGAACTGGGGAAATCACCTCGAAATTCAAATCTCTCCAAGAACAAAGATTAGTCAGTCTAGTGTAAAACTATTCAAATACTTGTACTGGGGCAGGCCACCCCAATAGTATGAGAATTTATTCTTTCCCGAAGACAGACGATCGGAAGCATTTACCTGGAGTTCAGAGCACCGAGACAACTATACTCCTGAAGAGCTTCTATGTCACCATTTGCATAACTCTTATTGATTAAGTCCATTACCCATCTAGCGGTCACTCGTCAAGCCAATTATCTCGTTCAGCGTTTCTTACAGCTCCAAGTTCATCTGCATTGACAATGGTTACCTCCCCAACAGGGTTATTACACCAGTTTATGCAGTATTTACAATACTTAAGAGTTTAAAGACACTAAGTCTTTTGTAAAATCCTCTTGACGTAAAATCCATACAGAAGCAAATGATCCCCAGCACGATACAACTTGAATTCTTTTCCTCCCCAGTGGGACGTGTCTCGGTTTTGTCATCCCCAACAGACGGATGGAATTTATCCCCAATAAAGTCACCAAGCTTTTCCTTAAGCTGGTTTCCTTGATCTTGTTTCCTCAACAGATCTAAGGTAACTCTTATTCCCCTAGCAGATTTCAGATAAATCATTCTCTTCCCCGACAGATCCATAAGAGTGGATAATCCCCAATAGTCGAGGTATCCCCCGGCACGGTTCTCGAATCTAAAGTCCAATTTATATTTGGCAAAGGTGATAATTCAGGACAGATGAATTATTCACGCTCTTTTCCAACAGAGATGTTATCTCCACAGGGCTTAGCAGGGACTTATTACTTCCACGATCATTGTGTTATCCCCACAGGGCTTAGCAGGGACTTATTACTTCCGCAATCATTGTGTTTCCCCACAGAGTTAGCAGGGACTTATTACTTCCGTGTCAGGAATTCCTTTTACACTCACAACAGTTCATTGACGATACTCAAAACCTATCATCCCTAGTGTCATGGGGCATCATGCCATACAATTCAACATATGCGTACCCAACATAATCCAAGTTTGATATCTTTAAAAGTCCAGCCACAGACTGGCCAAAGTCCATCTTCGGGTGGCAAATTTCAAAAGTCCCCCGCAGTGGGAAGAAGTCTCCCGTAGTGAGCAAAAGTCCAGCCGCAGACTGGCCAAAGTCCATCTTCGGGTGGCAAATTTCAAAAGTCTCCCACAGTGAGCAAAAGTCCAGCCACAGACTGGCCAAAGTCCATCTTCGGGTGGCAAAATTCTAAAGTCCCCCGCAGTGGTCAAAAGTCTCCCTTAGTGAGCAGAAATCCACCCGCAGTGTGGCAAATTTCTAAAGTCCCCCGCAGTGGGCAAAAGTCTCCCACAGTGAGCAGAAGTCCAATCGCAGATTGGCAAAAGTCCACCCGCAGTATGGCAAATTATCCAAAGTCCACCCTTAGTGTGGCGAAATTATCCAAAGTCCACCCGTCGTGTGGCGAAGTATCTGAAGTCCAACCGCAGATTGGCAAAAGTCCATCCTCAGGGTGGCAAAGTACCTTAAAATTCGATCGCAAATTGGTGAAAGCCCACCCGCAGCATGGCAAGTCGTTAGTCATTTCACTCCATCCGAAAGACATAAGTAAGGCATTGTTGCAGCCTATCAAAGTCCATCCGCAGTGTGGCAAGCCAGTAGTCCTCTAGCATCACTCAAAAGGCATCCCCTGTTTACTTTTCTTCCCATCATAATTATATCCAAGCAGAGTTCATTCGCTTGAGTTTATCTCCATGTTCGTCTGTCACAGGGTGCAAATTTTATGGTTGTTTCTGGTATTCAATCCATGCATACCTCAAATGTTTGAAAGCAACTGATATCATCCATTCACGTCTATAGTGATTGAATAGGGGCAACTGTAACACCCCAAAATTTGCCCTCTAAATTATTACTATCTAACTGGATTTATGCCTCGCATTCATCCGCATTTACACCAGGCATTCGCCAGTATACGCCTGTTACCGGGAGCAATGGTCTGGGAGAATTAGGGTTGTGCAGTACCTTGTGGTTTGTTCTCTTTTGCAGGTTTTTTTCTTTGGAAAATAAGAGGATTATTGATTAGGGTTACCATCATGATTATGATTATCATAAAGGCCCTCCAAAACTTGTATATGTAATCATTAAAGTACATCATCTTCTTGCATTCACCAACACATGATTAGGTTATCCCTTTAAGAGAATTCTCAAGTGCATCAAAGTAGCATTATGGATTTGGAATTCAAATGTAACATGGAGTGCATTTTGCTATGAGTGGCAAGGGTTGATTCAAGGTCTTAAGGTCATAATTTATCGATATTTGGTTCGTGGCTCCATCCGAGTGGTTTCGGGGTATACAAGCTTCAAAGGAATATATTATGGTTTCAAAATGGTCAAGTCATCGTCATTCGTCCGAACCATTTGGTTCAATGCCAATTCAAAGCCTAATGTCAATTTTTAGACCTATGTACAAATCTTTGATCTAACCCACTTGCTAAAAACCATATTCGTTATATACAATTTTTGTATCTTTGTCCAATGCAAAAATCAATTTCAAAATCATGTTTTATACAAGGCATTATCCAATCCATTATGAACCCATTTAGTCCAAAATACCCATTACATGAAAAAGAAAAAAGAATCAAATTGCACAAAAAATTTACAAATATTTGACCAATTGACCAAAGTCAACAGACAGGATCCTAACTATTCTCGAACCACCTGATCCTACTTTTGTCAACACTCTCACTGATTTTCCATTGGTACTTTCATCTTTGAGCCATCCGGTGATTCTAGAGTTCTTCAAAATTTACATAGATGCCCTGCTGTTCATAGTCACATTTCATACTCCATGGTCATCCACTAGCTACATGTTATTGTACCAACCTACAAAACCAGGAAAAAGGAATCCTTGAAGAAACGCCTGCATGGACTAAAAAAAAGAGAATGAAACATATTCGGTTAGAATAAGATTCTACGTCATGGTAAGAGTTGTCTCTTAACATTCTTGCTCAGAATTTTGATGCGATTTTTCCTCTTAAACGTGTCAACGACAAGTTCAGACAAAGGTTTAGTAGTGTGCTATGTGATTCAAGAAAAATAAACCGTACTTTCTTGAGCTACTTCTTAGGGGGGTTCCGACTCGAATTCGGCGCTCAGGCTATTTCTTGAGCTATTTCTTCAGCTACTTTACCTGCTACATGGGCAAAGTCACCAAACTCCTAGCCAAAGTTCCCTTTTCACTGGTTTTAGTCTATACATTTCGACCGGTTTATTAGGATCAATTTTGAAAGAGCTGCATATTGATGATTGCACACTCATTGATGTTGCGTTGTTTTTACTGGCTTTGAAACGATTCAAACAATCACCAACTGTCGTGAATCCCAGACAATATAATAACTAATTGCATGACGGTTTGCTAATTGATTTTCATATGAGTTCACCAGCATCGTTTTTTCATATGAGTTCAACCAATTCAATTTCCAACCTTCAAAAAGTAAAAAAAAAAAAACAGAAACAAAAGGATTAGGGAGGAGAACCAGATCAAAAATTCAGAATAGAAATTAAGGAAGAACTGGACAGGAATTCAGTGATAAAGTCAGTTACCAATCAGTTGTAAAATCCCTAACCGAATTTAACAAATTCTTAACCGAATATTTCCAGAAGCTTCAGCTTGAACTTTATATATCTGAACTCATCTCCATTTAAACAGCCCCTATTAGATTCATTCTCTTTCAATCTTCTTCACCTTTTTCCCGGATTCTTCCATCTCTTTCACTCTTCAATCATCACCTTCCACCCTCACTCTCACTTCAGACTTTTTTATCAACCTTCACGATTCAATCAACATCTGCATCATCTTCCATTAAACAATTTACAACAGAAACAATAAATCGAAATCATAGCAGATAGTGATAAAAAATCGCAAGGAGGAAGAGGAAAAGAGGTCGAAACGTTTCATACTATGGCACCTTCATAAGCTCTGCATCATCCTTCATAGAATCTTCATCAGCATCACATCAATCTTCATACCGGAACCTTCAAGAATCCGTCTCAAAGCCTCTAAATCATCATCAATAGATCTTCTCAAAGAACCAGCATAATCCGCATCATTGCCATTAGTCAATTTTCTCCCTCCAACAAACTTTCTTCACCATCAATTCAACACGAACCTACGAAGAACCACAGCATATTCAGCAAGAAAGATCAGAACGTCCTCTTCGCCTTTCTTTCCTTGACCTCGCCGTTACGATGTCGAATCGGCAGGTACGAATCATGCTTTTCGTTGGATGTTGTGTTGTGTCCCCTTCGGAGATAATGCATTTGAGACGGGTTAGGTCGGGTTTCGAGAGGAGAGCATTCCGTTGTGGTGTTGTTATCTCCGGTTGATTATTAGTGGTGGCGGTCTAGGTGGGATGAGGAAGATAGCAGCGGCGGAAAGAAGGAGAAGGGGATTAGGTTTTCGTCCCAATGTGTTCATGCAGCCCCTTTTGTTTCTGCGATTTTATGTCTTAATCAATTAATTGAGATTAGTTTATGGAATATTAAGTAATTAATGTTATAATAAAAGTCTTTAATCCATGGAATAATGAGAAATTAATCCACCGTTTCAAATTTTTAAGAGATAAGATTAGGATAGATTTTGATCCCTCAGCCACACCGGCGGTGACACTTGTCACCGTCTGGTAGGCTACTTCGACGGTTAATCCCCTGCGTGTCGTCCGTTTTAGCTATCGTGTGCCGCAGCGTCTGCTGAATTGTCTGATTTGAATACCTTTAGGGAGACTGGAGATTAGCGATCCAGATTGAGTCAACAAGGTTGACTAATCCACACCATACACCATCAGGCCTCCTGGCGCATTGGGCTTTGGAAAAGGGCTATCCGCACCCTCCAAGATGGGCCCATGTTTTTTTTTAACTAATAATTATTTCTATTTTCACCCCCCTTTATTTTCTATCTTTTTTTAAATTTCTGTTTTTATACCTTTCAATTTAATTTTATAAAAATAGTAAAAGACATAATAAAATTCTACAAAAATTATAGGAGGTTTATAACTCATTTTAGGAATATTCTACATTTTTACTTTCTGAATTTTGTCATTTTTCAATTTAATTTCGATTTTTCATTTAATTGTTTTTCTATTGAATTCTTTCATGAATACATAATTTTGTACATTTTATTTCTCTCACTTCCTGTAATATTTTTGGCCCATTCTTTTTGCTATGATTAGAGGACTAATGATAGTGCCTGAAAATATTTTGGTGTATTTTTTAGGTCATTTTATCCACTGTTTTGGTAGTGTGGTTTGTATAAAATTATGATTTAATCTTAGATAGATTTAAGTGACCATTTGACATAGTTAGACTTTGAATTTTTAGGATATTTTTTAACACAATATTATAATCAGGTTAGGGACCCTAGGGAATTAATTTCACATTTTTTCCAGGACTTTTGCTATTTTTATATTGCCTTGATCTCATTCAACTTTTCCATTGTAAATTCACCAAGTTAACTTAGGATTTTGTGGTACATTAGGACATAGATTAATTAGGCTTTATCTTAGAATGTTAGAAGGCCTTAGTATGATTTAGCCACTGATTTTAGAATTTTGATATCATGTGAAATCCTTTAGTTTTAGGACTTAGGCTTAGAAACCGTTCAAGTGCGTTTCCATGAAGCGATTAGCCATTATTTCGGTTTTATGCGTTATATGCTTTAGAAATTCTTGCAACTTTGCATTTAATTCATTTTGGCCATGTTTTTGCATCTTCATTTTTCATTTCATTCACTAACATCATCTTTTTGTGCAAGGTATTTTTCGAGGATTCGCTTATGGACTTGGATTATTTTATTATGCCTCGATTATATTTTTGTGGTTTATACTTTATGATGTAATAGCTTAGAACTTGTATGCTTGTATAGTTCTCATAATTAGGCTAGAAAAGATAAAATGAATCGATAGAAAACCAAATCTCAAAAATAAAATCAAGAAATACTCGATCCAACGTCGAGTAAATTTTCAAATAAATAAATAAAGTTTCATGTGACTTTAGGATTCCTCGATTACCATCGTTCCACTCCATTATACCAAAAGCAAGCCTTGTATGTTGCACACCATAAGTCGTGTGTCTCAGCACCACACATCCGACCCACGTGATCCATCGTTCCATCTCACTTACGATTCATACACGTTATCACCAACCATGACCTAGGAGGACCTCGTTCCATTACTTTGTTCATACTCATTTTTTCTTTATGGTTTATATCCTTAGGTAGCTTTAATCTTTCAAACCTCACTAACCATAGGTCATCCTTAAACTCAACTAACTTAGGGTTGTGTCATAGTCTCCCTTTAGAGTTTTTCCTTTCAACTTGAGTCTCACTTCTCATCTTAAAAAAAATCAAAATACCTAATAAAGGAAAATGTGTACAATGCGCCACGAGCCTTAAGTTATACGGGAAATGATTAGTGGGGGTCTCCTCCACTCTTCTAGGATACTTTACAAACGTTCCATTGGGGGCGACCTTGGAAAATATTCACTCCTGTATCATAGTATTTAGTGTTGTACATACAATAAACACAAATTCAAAACACTTCTTCTAAAAAACAATCAACAAGGCAACACGTCTTCTCTTCTCATTTCATACTCTTTGTAGACGAATGCGACTTGCCTCGACAGTTCGAACAGCGATACGGTAAACACCCTCGAGTCAGAGTCGGTAACACCTGAGCTAGAGCTATGGCAATGTCATCCTAAAAATCATAAGCAAATTCCCGCCTTAGTTAGACGAACTACGGTGACTCTGAGCCTCATTTTCCCAATGAGGTACGTAGGCAGTGGGGTAGGGCCCATTCGAGCACAATTCTCTATTTTCCCTACATTTCCCTCTTTCTTCCCATTTTTTATTCCAGATCCTTTTCTCATTTCCATTCCATTCCAGATAGCCATTCTTTCATTCAAACAGCATCGTAGTTCTCACCCTTTGAAACAGACTTACAAGTGTGGATCCCGTCGGGTACGGCAGACGGATTGGGGTGTTAATACCTTCCTAATTCGTAACCGACTTCCGGACCCAGATCTTTGGTTCACAAGGCCTCGTCCTTTTCCTTCTTCCTTAGGTTTGTGCAACATTACCTTTCCCATTCCTTCGGGATAAAAATTTCTGGCTGGTGACTCTACCTTTTCCGCGCCACTTTCGCGTTTGTACTAGGATGCAAATCCCGGGAGCGACAGTATGGCAGACAATCTGGGGTGCTAATACCTTCCCAGGTCGTAACCGACTCCCGAACCCAGATTCTTTGGTTCGCAGGACCTGTGTCCTTCCTCTTCTTTTATTCTGGTTTGTGCAGCATTATCATTCCTTCGGGATAAAAATGTCTGGCTGGCGACTCTACCCATTTTCTGCGCCATTTTCGCGTTTGTACCAGGATGGAAATCCAGGGAGCGTCAGCTGGCGACTCTACTGGGGATTGAACCAGAGTATCTCTGGTTCCCCTTGAGAGTATCTCCTAACGCTTGCGTGTTTCTGTTTCTTTGTGTGTTTGATTGTTTGTTGTTGTGTGTTTATTTTATTGTTGTTTATGTACAGTTTATTTACAATTTTCAGTATTTATTTTCATGCATCATATATATATATATATATATATATATATATATATTATACTGGACTATCTGGACTGGTTTTTTCTATTTGGTGGGACTTGGGGGTTACTTGTGATTTGTGAGATGAGATTGGCCAAGCACCTGGCCTGAGAACACCATAGGACTTAGCGTGAGCAATCACTATGGCCCCATGGTATCTTGTCATGAGGGTATTGGTGCGTTCACACCCAGATTTGCGACTTCTTGGCAATGTCTTGATATAGAGGTCTTCCCTACTTCATTACACAACCTTGATAGTTATGTATGGCTGAGGACCAATTATTGAGAACCGTGTGGAAGCATCCCTCTCCAGTGGTGACAGTGGAAGACCACGTTATGTGGCAAACCCATTCGCACCCGAGGGCCCACTTGGAACTCGCATAGGATGGCCTGGTTCTCTTATAGGAACTCAGACATAGAATGTGGTCGTATGACAATGGTATTGTATCCTACGGGCTGAATGTACTATTGTTTCTCGATTTCAGCGCTTGAAGTTGGGGACTTATAAGGGATACGTGTTCTTCCTAGACTCAGCTGAGACCTCCCTGAGTAGTACATAATGCTAAATTGATTCCCTGATCTGGTCGTGAGCCATTTCTTGGAAATGGTGAACGTATTATTACTATTCGGCTTGGAGATTCCATGATGTTTGACCAGGAGCACACCCGTGATATTGGGAGGGGTTTACAGGTTTGCAGGAACCCTTTGACCTCAACATACTCTCACTTTCAATACAGTCTTATGTTCTAATATGGTTACTTTGGTCCTGGAATTCTTGGGTTTATCTGGCACTTAATTTGGTTTCATCTGAGACTACCTGGGTTCTTATGGGCTGTTATTCAGAGGATTTGGGTTTTCTTATTACTTGGCTCTGATATCCGGTTCCAGACAGGCCCAGATTGATCATATGTGCCTTGTATTGTATTTGCATCATACCATAACATCATTAACATTTTTGTGTTTTCATTTCTCAGGTTGCATTTCTGTTCATACCCGGTTCCGGTATACATTATTTGCTCACATCCAGATGGCAGGAGTTACTGCAGTACCCCGGAAGAATAATGCGCATTACACTTTTCCACAGCCAGAGGCGAAGAACCTACACAAGTTAAAAGAGCTGATGAATGACAAAGTTCTGGGTGATTTCAAGACAAAGTTTGGGAAAATTCTCTGATATATGGATAGGCCTACATAGGATCGGAGGGACAGCCTCCATACACTACTGCAGTTCTATGATGCACCGTTACGCTGTTTTGTGTTTCCTGATTACATATTGGCTCCCACTCTAGAAGAAATTTCCAGTATGCTTCAGATTCTGCTCAGAGGGATGCAACCTTATTTTGATTCAGGAAGGGTTCTCAAAGAGGAAGAGATTGTCAGAAGGTATCATCTGCCTTTAGCCAGGGTCAGGCATGGTTTAAGAAATAGCAAAGGGAAGGGGTTGCCTTGTGACCTACTCATTCAGGAGGCTTTAACATATGCTCAGGAAGGACAATGGGCAAAATTTAGTGTGTTACTGTCCTTGTTGATTTATGGTACTAGTTTGTTTCCAAGTGACAAGGGGATTATAAGCAAAGAAGCTATGTCCATCTTTTTCAGAAGGAATCCTATCCCTACCCTACTGGGTGACTTCTATTATGGAGTCCATTACCGAAACGAGAGAAAAGGAGGGTCTGTCAACTGTTGTGCACCTATTTTTGCTGATTGGTTCGCTAAGCAATTACCAAAGTCGGGTCCCTTCAAGGAATTGAGGGTGAGTGGAAGTGGTCTCAGAGATTAATGGGATTGACTGCTGAAGACATAGCTTGGGGTTGTGACAGAGATATACTGGGAAAGGAAATGGTTGTCAAATGTGATGGTTTTCCTAATGTTCCTTTGCTAGAAAGGAAGGGGTTGATCAACTATAATTCCATACTGGTTAGGAGGCACCTTGGATATCCTCTGAAGGATTCTCCATCTGAGGAGGAAATTGCTGAATCACTATACCTCCCTGTTGAGGGAAACATGGAGATGGTCCTTAAAGTGTATCAATCCTGGTCTATGAAGACACAAAGAGGGAAGAAAGAGTTTTGAAGAGTGGACCCCATAATGTATGAACCTTTTGCAACATGGTTGAAGAATCGTGTGGAAATCGCATTTCTCCCCTTCTGAGTGGAGCCTTCTATGTATCCACGATACGTGTCACCCCAGGTTCCTGCTATATAAGCTATTGTTCCCTTGGGAGATTACCAGAAGCTGGAATCTCAATTGCGAGAGATGAAAGTGGAATATGTAGAGATGATCGGCTTGTATCATCACACAGCTCATTCCAAGAAAATTATGGAGGAAAATTTGCATAAAGTACAAGCGGCTCAGGAAGCTAAGAAGAAAGATTTCGCCGAAAGAGAATCCTACTTTCAGAGGAGAGGATTGATGGATATTAGAAGGGAGGAAGAGTTCAGAAAAGTTAAGAAAACCCTTAGGGAGGCCAAGTAATCCTCACCTGGATGCAAGCACAAAGAAACCAAGACCAAGAGGAATACCAAAAGAGAGAAGAGGCATACAAGTTGCAGATTGCTTCTCAGAGGGAGGAACTGGAAGGTGCCTATAGGAGACAGCAAGAGATTTCTCAATAACTGAATGAAGTGTTTTTAGAGATGGAAGACCTCAGAAGGGGGGCAGATGTGAAGAGAGCTAGGATGGAGCTGGATTTCACAGATGAATGGCCAGAGTCTTCCTGCAGTTTAGAATTTTAGTTTGTTTTTTCTTGTATTTCGGATTACCCACAGGTTTGTTGTGGGAATCTTATTTATCTATTTGCGCTTGTTACCTTTTGTAAGACTTGTAACCCTACGGGGATGTTACTTTTGCCTTAGGGCTTTTTGTTTATGAAGTTGTCACTTCAGGTCCTCTTGATTTTGTGTGCTTTAATACAAGTGTTGGAAAGGTGGGGAAGCGTTAAAGAGCATAATTTCCAAAGAATTTCACCAAAAAGGCCATCTTGATTCTTTAACAAATACTAGAACCGGGGCAAAGTGTCCTGATAATGAAAACACGAAAGTTCTGCATTTCATGCATGTAACCTTGTTTTTTTGTTTTGCAGGTACAGTACTCAGATTTCTAATGCCTCTTCTCATTTCAGGCATTATAGCTTCAAAGTGAGTTCCAAAGAAGATTCACAGATATTTCACAAAGGAGAACAGAGAACGAGTGATGGATCAGATGCAAGATGACTTGGAAAACTTATGTAAAAGAATGGATCAGTTCATGACCCTTATGGCGGGTATGGGTCAGACTCAGGAGCGCTTGCGAGAGTTGGTGGAAGGGAATCAAGCCAGGAACAATGGTCAAGGAGATGGAGGCAATCGTAATGGGGAAGGCGCCCATCATACTGAAATTCATGTGGTGCAGCCTGGTGTTACTATTATTAATGATGGAAGGCACAATCTTCAGATGGATGGACAAAATGAACAGTTTACATTGTTGGATGAAGCTGAAGGACAGGGGGCTGATATGAATTGTCGCTTTGAAGAAATGGCTTAACAGATCTGTTCCATCCAATCCCAGAATTCCTTGGGGTTTGATATTACTGATTTGGGCTGGTTCCCGGAGTGAGGATCCCTTATAAGTTTAAGGCTCCAACATTTGATAAGTACAATGGCACTACATGCCCAAAAAGTCATCTTCAATCTTTCGTCGGAATAATCGCTGCCTATACGGATGACGAAAAGCTATGTATGTACTACTTTCAAGATAGCCTCGTTGGGGCGTCTTTGGAATGGTATATGAAGTTAAGCAGGGTTACTGTCATAAGCTGGAAAGACTTGGTGGAGGCATTTGTTAAGCAATATCAATATAATTGGGACATGGCTCCCAATCGCACGCAGTTGCAAAGCATGTCATAGAATGCAAAAGAAAGTTTTAATGAGTATGCTCAAAGGTGGCACCAGCTTGCTGCCAGGGTGCAACCTCCACTATTGGAAAACGAGATGGCTAACATGTCCATGGGTACTTTGCAAGGAGTATTCATTAAATGTTTGGCGTCATGCTCGGCGACCAAATTCAATGATATTTTTATAGCAGGCAAGAGGGTTGAAACCCTATTGAAGATGGGCAAGATTCAGGACAATGGGGCTAGAAGTTCTTCTGGAGCGAGGAAGCTTTTTGTTGGCCCTCAAAGGAGAAGAGAAGGAGAGAACAATGCCATCTATGGAAGAGGAAGGGGTCGTGGATACAGGAATTCGTATGATCAAGTGGCAGCTGTCACTATACCCACAAGTCCTACTCCTCAACCACAACAACAATGCAACAATTATCAATAGAGGTCATACCAACAATGTTAGCCTCGCCCTGTTGATTGTGTTTTCGAAGCAATTACCATGACCTATACAACACTGCTACAAAGGTTGATAGACTTGAACATGATACAATTGAGGAAGTTGGCTCCACCACCACCGGGTGATCTTCCACCAGGATATGATGTCAATGTTAGATGTGTTTTCCACTCAGATGCTCTAGGACACTTAACAGAAAAATGCAGGGCACTGCATAACAAAGTTCAAGACTTAATAGATTCAAAGGCTATCAACTTTGCGCCACCACTGAATGTTACCTCCAATCTTATCCCTAATCATGGTGGGGCTAGGATTAACGTTGTTGAAGGTGGAGAGCATTTGAATTTGATTCTGGATGTAAAGGAGGTGCAGGCCCCCCTCTTGTTTGTAAAGGATAGGTTGTTAAGAGGATATGTGTTTCCTGGTGTGATTTTGATTGTGAAGAATGTGAGGTTTCTGTTAATGGTTGTGATAAATTGAGAGATGGGCTGCAAAGTTTGATGAATGAAGGGTCATTACAGTTTGACAAGGTTAACCACCAAAGCGACTGTATCTCTACTGTGACCATCGTTTATGACCCTACTGATATGCCAGTCCCAATCCGGAGGGAACCTATTACCATTTATGTTCCACGGGAAGTCAGTCCTGTTACAATTACTGTGCCTGGTCCCGTACCATATGATGATGATAAAGTTGTGTTGTGGCATTATGGTTCAGATGTTTATGTACAAGGTCAGAAAGTGGAGGATAAGCCAGTAAGGATAAATCCTATTGTTGCCAATGTTGGAGGCATGGGTGGCTTCACTCGAAGTGGACGATTTTTTGCTCCATAGACTCTCCGGAACAACGACGAAGTTGAAGCAGCTGCTAGAGTTAAAGGCAAACAGGTAGCTACCAAGGAGGTTGTGACCCCGACTGCTGATCAGAATGTCTTTGAGAAGGAAGTAGAAGAATTTATGAGGATCATAAAGAAAATCTATTATAAGATACTAGAGCAATTGAACCAAACTTCATCCAAGATTTCCATACTATCATTGTTGATGTGCTCGCAAGCACATAGGGAGGCTCTGTTGAAAGTACTACAGTCGGCATACGTACCTCAGGAGATTACTGTTAATCAATTGGAAGCAGTAGTGGCCAACGTAAACTCTAGCCATGGGCTAGGGTTTACCGACAGAGATCTTACAACGGAAGGAAGGAACCATAACAAAGCTTTGCACATCACAATGGAGTGCAAAGACACTGTTCTGTCACATATCCTGGTTGATACAGGTTCCTCCCTAAATGTGTTGCCAAAGAAGGCCCTGATGAAATTGGAGAATGATCGTCTTATTCTCCGACCCAGTGATTTAGTTGTAAAGGCTTTTGACGGCTCTCGAAGGTCTGTTTTTGGGGAAGTGGAGTTACCAGTGAAGATAGGGTCACATGTGTTTAAATGTATTTTCTATGTGATGGACATTCAGCCAGCTTACAGCTGTTTGTTAGGACGTTCTTGGATTCATGTTGCGGGAGCCGTGACGTCTACTCTTCACCAGAAGCTAAAGTATATGGTAGACGGCCAGGTGGTTACTGTTTGTGGGGAGGAAGATATCTTTGTAAGCCACTTGTCTACATTTAAGTATGTTGAGATGGATGGTGAAATCCTTGAAACCCTGTGTCAGGCATTTGAAGCAGTAAATGTTAGCTCAGTCTCTCCCACCTCCATGTTCCAGAGAAGTGAAAAAGACGGAACTTATATCTCTTCGTATAAGCAGGCCAAAGAAGTAGTGCAATCTGGGCAGGCCCAAGGCTGGGGCAGGTATTCTAGAGGTTGAGAAGAAGGACGATAAGTTTGGTATTGGTTACCAACCGGGGCAGGCTGGATGGTCCCAGAATAGCAAGGCAGTGAACTTCACGAGTGTTGGGATGATTGATCCCAACTAGGTGTGTGTCATGGATGATGATGCTGACAGCAACTGTGATCTGGACGACTGGGTGCGCCCATGTGCTCCCGGGGAAGAGTTGCAGAACTGGTTTGCTAAGGAGATCATCCAAGTTACTGGTCCAACAGAGTAATTTTTTTCCTGTTTTCCATTTATTCATTTGCATGTTAAGTGCTACACTCTACCCAAGGTGTATGGACCCATTGTAGGGCCACCATTGCATTCTATGCAGTTAATTTTACCATGAATAAAAGACATTTTTCATTCAAATTGCGTTCCTTTTCTTTCTTTTAAAATTTTTCACAAAATATAAAAATGGCAATGTTTTCCTTTTGTTTTGGTCTTGTTTGTTTTCATAAAAGTAGAATCTGAAATAAGCACATCCCTTGTGCAGAGTCAATCATCCGAATTTCTCTAATAACTCTCCTGCTATGACCAAGTATGACTTTGATAATCCAATCTACCATGCTGATGAAGGGGTTGAAGAAGACTGTAAACTCCCCGAAGAATTAGCCAGGTTATTGAGACAAGAGGAAAGGGTTATTCAGCCTCATCAAGAAGAGCTTGAAGTCATCAACATTGGGTCTAAAGACGTGAAGAGGGAAATTAAGATCGGGGTCAGTCTACAGGCCAAGGTAAAGGAAGAACTGATTGGCATGCTTCGGGAGTATGTGGATATCTTTGCTTGGTCATATCAAGATATGTCAGGTTTGGATACCGACATCGTTGTGCATAAGCTGCCACTGAGAGAAGACTGCCCTCCTGTCAAGAAAAAGCTTAGAAGAACCCCTCCTGACATGGCGTTAAAGATTAAAGAGGTTCAGAAGCAATGGGATGACGTTTTCCTTGCCGTGACTAGTTACCCACCATGGGTAGCTAATATTGTACCTGTACCGAAGAAGAACGGAAAGGTCCGAATGTGCGTTGATTACCGGGATTTGAATAGAGCAAGCCCAAAAGACGATTTCCCAATACCTCACATTGATGTATTGGTGGATAATACAGCTCAATTCTCGGTATTCTCTTTCAAGGATGGCTTTTCCGGTTATAATCAGATCAAAATAGCACCGGAAGACAACGTTCATTACCCCTTAGGGAATGTTTTGCTATAAGGTCATGCCCTTTGGTTTAAGGAACGCCGGGGCAACATATCAACGGGAAATGGTGACTTTGTTTCATGACATGATCCATAAAGAAATTGAATTCTATGTGGATGACATGATCGCCAAGTCCCGTGATGAAGAAGAGCATTTGGTTAAACTCAAGAAATTGTTTGAAAGACTGAGAAAATATCGTTTGAGGTTAAATCCAAACAAGTGCACCTCCGGGGTGCATTCTGGTAAATTTCTAGGTTTCATTGTTAGTTAAAGAGGAATTAAGGTAGATCCTGCAAAGGTCAAAGCAATACAAGATATGCTTGCACCGCGAACTGAAAAGGAAGTGTGTAGTTTCTTGGGGAGATTGAACTACATTGCTCGGTTCATATCTCACCTAACAGCCACATGTGAGCCAATATTTAAATTGTAAAGAAAAGAACAGGAGGTCAGGTGGAATGAGGATTGTTAAAAGGCATTCGAAAAGATAAAAGAATACTTGCAGGAACCTCCAATTCTAATACCTCTAGTTTCAGGAAGGCCACTAATCATGTATTTAACTGTGTTAGAAAGGTCAATGGGGTGTGTTCTAGGCCAACATGACGAGTCTGGTTGAAAAGAGCATGCAATATATTACCTTAGCAAAAAGTTTACCGATTGTGAATCCCGTTATTCACTGCTCGAGAAAACTTGTTGCGCTTTGGCATGGGCTGCTTGCCGATTGAGATAGTACATGTTGACCCACACAACCTTGTTAATTTCAAATATGGATCCTGTTAAATACATTTTTGAGAAACCAGCGTTAACTGGAAGGGTTGCTAGATGGCAGATGGTGCTGAAAGAGTACGATATTCAATACACTTCTCAGAAAGCCATCAAGGGAAGTATACTTTCAGAATATCTTGCGCAACAACCCCTTGAAGACGATTATCACCCAATGAGATTTGATTTCCCTGATGAGGATATCATGTGCCTCAAAGCAAAAAATTAAGAGGAACCACTTCCGGAGGAGGGGCCATACCCCGAATCCAAATGGAAGTTGATATTTGATGGGGCTGTCAATGTCAATGGACGTGGAGTTGGTGTTGTTCTCATTACTCCCGAAGGTGTTCATTTTCCCTTCGCTGCCAGAATCACTTTTGGTTGCACCAACAATGAAGCGGAATATGAGGCGTGCATTATGGGAATAGAAGAGGCTATTAATCTCAGGATTAAGACCATCGATATATTCAGAGACTCCACCCTCATGATAAATCAGATTACCGGCAAGTGGTATACACACCAAGAACACTTAATTCCTTATAGGGATTATGCCAGAAGACTGTTGACATTCTTCACAACAGTAAAGCTTCAGCACATACCACGAGATGAAAATCAATTTGCCGATGCATTGGCTACGCTCTCTTCATCAATCAAAGTCATGTGTTGGAATTATGTCCCCAGAATTGACATCTCCAGGCTTGATGTACCAGCTTATGTGTTTTCTGTAGACGTGGTGTCTGATGAGAAGCCTTGGTATCATGATATCAAGCATTTCCTGGAAAGCAAATAATATCCAGCTGGGGCAACTTCCAATGACAAGAAGACCTTAAGGAGACTTGTTCCAGTTTCTTCTTAAACGCAGACGGTGTTCTGTACAAGAGAAACTTTGACATGGTCTTGCTCCGATGTGTGAACAAGAAGGAAGTGGATATGTTAATGCAGGAAGTCCACGAGGGATCTTTTGGTACTCATGCAGGAAGACATGTAATGGCTAAGAAGTTGTTGAGGTCAGGGTATTATTGGCTAACAATGGATGCAGATTGTTGTTCATACGCCCGCAAATGTCATAAATGCCAGATCTATGCAGACAAGGTGCATGTACCCCCAAGTCCGCTCAACGTCATGTCATCTCCTTGGCCTTTTTCCATTTGGGGCATTGACATGATCGGGAAAATAGAGCCTACTGCTTCAAACGACCATCATTTCATATTGGTCGCAATCGACTATTTCACCAAATGGGTCGAAGCAGCGTCTTATGCCAATGTCACTCGCCAAGTGGTGGCCAAATTTCTGAAAAGAAATATCATTTTTAGTTATGGAGTTCCCGAGAAAATCATTACTGATAATGGTTCCAATTTGAATAATAAAATGATGGCAGAACTGTGTCGGGACTTCAAAATCCAACACCACAATTCTTCTCCTTACCGACCAAAGATGAATGGTGTGGTTGAGGAAGAAAACAAGAATATTAATAAGATTGTGCAGAAGATGGCCGTCACTTATAAAGATTGGCATGAGATGTTATCGTTTTCATTGCATGGGTATCGTATGTCAGTCAGGACGTCTACTGGGGAAAATTCGTTTTCCCTAGTATATGGTATGAAGGCAGTTTTACCTATGGAGGTGGAAATTCCTTATTTGCGTGTGATGATGGACGTCAAGCTTGACGAGGCTGAATGGGTGCGTGCCTGATATAACTAATTGTGTCTAATTGAAAAGAGATTAGTAGTTGTGTGTCATGGTCAACTTTATCAGAGGAGAATGAAGCGGGCATTTGATTAGTGAGTACGCACTCGGGAGTACCGAGTTGGTGAGCTTGTACTCAAAAGAATCATTCCTCCAAGTTCAGATCACAGGGGAAAGTGGACTCCAAATTATGAAGGCTCCTCCTCCAGATCTCTTATCAAAGTTTTCCCAGTGCTTGCCCTTATCAGTAGGTGTCACATAAGGTCCACTTCTAGCTTGTTGCTTTCCTTTCCTCTCATTCAAACTCTTGTAATGTGTAGAACGAGCTTTGTTATCCTCCTCGAAAATTCTACAACATTCCGTCAAATCTGAAAAACTTCTTATTCTTTGATATCCCACAACTTGCTTAATCTCAGGATGCAATCCATTATCATACTTAATACACTTCGAGAACTCAGCAGTAGTAGCAGCATAATGAGGATGAAATTGAACCAACTCCACAAACTTAGCAGTATAGTTCACCACAGACATACTACCTTGTTTCAGTTCAAGGAACTCCATATCCTTCTTCCCTTTCACACTCTCAGGGTAATACTTCCCCAAGAACTCAGCACGAAAAACATCCCAAGTTATCACTTCATCCTCTTCCTCAAAAGCTTGACTTATATCG
Organism: Lathyrus aphaca; assembly: GCA_963966055.1. Taxonomy (NCBI): domain Eukaryota; kingdom Viridiplantae; phylum Streptophyta; class Magnoliopsida; order Fabales; family Fabaceae; genus Lathyrus; species Lathyrus aphaca. Next base: position 209,976,642 of record OZ014519.1, read on the forward strand.
ACCCATCAATCATCGACTTTTTCCTTCAGCATGTGAGATCCAAGTCTCGCCTTACTCTCTTCAGCACAGTCCATGACTCTGAAGATTCTTTCAATCTCTTCAACCAATTTGAGCACCATCGGGATCAAATCTTCCTTTGAAGACCGGTGGTTGATTCTTCTTGAACTCATCATTAGCACTCACATACGGAGCACCCTGCACCGCCCTAGCCATTGCTTCCAAAGCAGCAGCCATCGTATTGTCATCTCTACCAGCCATATTTTGATCATTCCCAAAAACAACAACAAGATTAAACAAAAGTTCAACCATCACAACAACAAGACAGACACAACTGACTCGACACTAGCTCTGATACCACTTAATGTAACACCCTCTTTCTATACCCCAAAATAATCAAATAATCATTTAGGCACATATTAAAAATTCCATCAGAGTATAATTAAAACATAGTATAAAAGAGGCATGTCATATTATACATGATATTAAAACATCCAACACCTACTTATTTAACGATATGCAACAATGGGGTAACTTGCAACAAATGGATTAAATCCTTACACCCATATCTCAACATTAAAACAACAGCGGAAACTAAACATTAATCACATCAAACATATATACATAAATATATATATATATATATATATATATATATATATATATATATATATATATATATATATAATCAAGTTTGATTCACCAATAATTCATGTTTATATAAACACTTATCAATAATGATACATGTACAAATGCATCACAAAAAGGCATCAAGCCGACCCTAGCTACCCAGTGCTACATATCAGAGCCGACTGACCAAAAGAATGAAGACACGCTTCACAAAAAGACCTCCAGCAAACCTACTCTGTAATGCCTCATAGAGCATCATAAAACAGCAAAAGGGTGAGAAATATTATCATAATAACAATGCATATAATTATATATCTTAACATAAAAATACACATATACATTTTCTCACGACAACTCGTCACTCATCACACATATACATCACAATGTATATATACAAACCAAGCATATTCATCATGCACAATTTCACCATTTTACATAAACATACATTATTCATGTTTATTCACCAATTTCTATCACTCCACATAAATATACATTATTCATGTTTATTCACCAATGCACAAATACAAAGATGACAAATGCAAATTATAGAGACCGGCTCACGACTCTATGCAAATGCAATGCGGTACCGACTCAATCATCTCAAGTTCACTCAGGAACTTATTGGAACCATCGCTTGTTACCTAAAGTAACTCCCCGTCGGGAATACGATGTTCACCCATTTCTCACACACCACATAGGTAGACAATGTTTATGGATTGCTCACACCCCATACGGGTACATAATCCGATTGCTCACACCTCACACGGGAACACAATCATTTGTGATTAAATCACCCATTGCTCACACCCCCACACGGGCACACAATGTTTATGGACTGCTCACACCCCACACAGGCACACAATCTGATTGCTCACACCACACATGGGCACACAATCATGTTGTAATCATCGCTCACACCCCATATGGGCACTCGATGTTACAACGGATTCACATAAAATCCCATAATACAAGAATGCATACATTATGCTTCACATGCAAAATGACTCAAAACATTCTTGAAATGCATACATATTTACAATATATTCATGCATTCATCTCATACCATCACATACCTTCCATACATATTCGCATCAATTACGCCAAACGGCAACGAACACTTTCACAATCAACATGCATTTATGTTTAATTTAAACAATGCATCTAGTTGCCAAACGGCCACAACACACAATCAATTCCACAATTTTTTAATTCACATAATTACGATTAATCAGAAAAAGTGGGGTAAAAATCGGTTAAAAATAATATTTTTCGACATCATGAGAAAATACATATTTTAGCTTCAAAACGATATGTGTAACGCGAAAAACAGATTCCCGATTCAAAAGTTATGAAAGAAAACATAATTCTTTTTTAAAAAAACACAATGCTTCCTGAAAGTTACAGTTCGCGGGGCGAACTGGGAAAAATGTTTCGGTTCGCGGGGCGATCTTAGCGAAAATCCCAAAAACACTAGATACGGAAAAACACTCCAAATCCCCAAAAATCCCTTCTCAAGCTTAACCAAAACAGAAAATTAGTTACCAAACATGCTTGCCGTCATACACTATCTAACTATAACACGATGGGAGAATTGACTTTCTATAAATGTTGCGAATAGCAAGAGTCACCATCGACTTTTATTTTATCCATAAGGAAGGGACATAAAAGAACAGGAAAGACCGTTTTTAAAAGACTTGGGTTCGGGAGGTAGGTTATATAAAGGGAAGGTGTTAGCACCCTTTATATCCATGGTTATCCATTGGCTCTTAGTTACTTAGCTCACTTAATTGTTTTGAAAAAGGAAAGTGTAGTGTGTATTCAGAAATTTGTCTAAGTACTTTGTAATGATCCTTGTATGGATGTATACAAAGCCTTTGTTTGAAAATGTTTTGAAAATAGTGAGGTGTGAAAAGTATTTTTAAAGGGTGTGAGCCAGTAACTATGAGGTACCTACCCTAGACTAAGTCATTCATGTTCTTGTATGTTCTTTCAAGGGTAAAACCATCCCTATTATTAAGGAATAGGTAGTCATTACCTTGGATTTGTTTAAGAGACGGGCGTAGGGTCATTGCATGGTCAATGAAGGCAATTGGAGGGTGTCTTTAGCAATTGGGAGGGACTATCATCTTTTAAACCGAAGGGACAAGATCATTCTAGAAAACACTATAGGAAGCATCGTAGGGACTTGAACTTTTAACCGAGGGGAGGGACAAGATGATTTTTTAATAGTAGGGTTTTGCTTAAGACACCCCACTTTCGAGGGACTTGATCGTTTAAAAGGCAACTTAAGAGGAATACCCTAGGAGGTGCAGACAGCGATCATAGATCGACTTACGCGTGTGAATATTTATTTTCAGATATTTATTCTTTTTATTAAATTTTTCTAAGTCCGATTCATTTCAATTAAGTTTCCACTCCCTATTTACTAACCAAACAATTAAATAAATAAATTAAATGCGGAAAATATAAAACCTACGCTATTACATGGCTTTGGGCAGTTACATAATAATATGAGCAGAAAATAAATTACAATAAGAAATAACCTATACAACTTTCTAGATATAATAAGGTAAAAAGAAATTATTTTGGATGAAAAGAAAACCAGGATTAATAAAATCAAAGTTAGAGGAATTAGGGTTTAAACAAAATCATAGTTAATTTAGAAAACTAGGGTTTTTTAGAAAATTAAAGTTTATTTAGAAAAATATTGACCTAATTATTAATTAACTTATAATCTAAGAAAAATGAAAATTAATTATTTACAAGAAAACTATTATTATTATTTTTATAAAATAAAAAAGAAGTTAAGATATTATTAGTAAGTTTTATTAACAAAACAAATATAACATGATAATATAATAATTAAAATACAAAATAAAGAAAAAGAAGAGAAAAACACATAAAAAGAAGAATATGGGGAGGCCTGGATTTGAACCCAGGACCTCCCCTTTACCAGACCATAGGTGTGTCCACTAGGCTGTATACGCTTTGGTGATATTTATCTGAAACATAATCAATATATAATAAATCTAGAAAAATAATTGAATTAACAAAAAAAATTGGCCAGCAGCCGGATTCGAACCCACGCCTTATGGTTTTCACAAGGACTCCTTCACCACTAAGACGAGTGCACGCTTGTGATTAACATGTGAAGCAAATGAAATAAAAAATAAGATGTAAATTTGAATTTCTGGTTCGCACGCTGAGCCTCCTTCCTCTACCTCCAGACTTGTGAAATTTCCTGCGAAATTTCTTGGGAACTTTGCTACGAATTTTTTTTGTAGGAAACCTACAAAGAAGGTTTATACTAGGTAGATCCATGGAATCAAAAATTCAAAAATTCAAGAATATGGAGGTTTGGTTCATGCGTATAAGAGCGAATGTGATGATGCTAATGGTTGGGAAACATTCAGTGATCATCCAAGAAGAGATTGCAACCTTTGTTTTGTCCTGAAAGTGCCTCAATCTTCATAACCGTATATTAGTTTCCTTTGAAAAAATTGAAGTTGGCACAATGTGTCTTGGCCTTCGAAAATCCGTCCTTAGTGTTTGTTTAGGTTGTAGTATATGTGGTGAGTGAAATTAGGTCAACTTTTGGGCCTTTGCATCATGGATTATGATTGCTTGATAATGAAGAAATCCCTTACTCATAATGAACCAAAAATCAAATATTTGCTTGCCAATTATGCCTTGCACGAATTTGGACAATCGTCAATCAGTTTAAATGCAATATATTTGCTTCTAGAACAAATATTTGATCTAAAAAATGACTTTTTATATTTTATTTTTATTTAAATTTAATTTTAACAAATAAAATCCAAATAAATAAAAAATAAATTATAAAAATCAGAATGATTGATTATTGGGTCGCGCATGGTCTTAACTTTGAGATTGGGTTGCAATTTGATGGGCCCATTTGGAAAATTTTGAAGTTTAGGCCTTATTTGCTTCATACACCCCTTGAAATGTTCCCAAATTTGACAAGGCATAAATCCCTCAATTTTAAGACTATGAGAGTGATCTTGGACTTTTTAAAATTCTTAGATAGTCCTATAACAAACCTCTTTGGTCTCATGTCCATATCCTTTACCATTTTCAAATTATGCTCTTTGGAAAACGTAGACTTTTTGTTGACTTTTGAAAGGACCTATAATGTCTTAGCTCATACTTTCCAAATGAAGCATTTTTAGGCTTGGCTTGTGAGACACAAAGTTGTAGAGAATTCAATTTCCTTCAAAATGAGCATTGGATGGGAAATTTTTGATGAAGTATGTGAAAGTTATGGATGGTCAAATTTCAGTTGACTTTTCCTATGAATCATGAAATTTCCTTGATGAATCATGATCAAACCTTGATCAAATGATGAATTTTACTTCATAATCTTGATGTTGGCAAAAAATCTTGAAGTTTGTATTTAATTTGACCACATTTGACCTCAATTTGACTTTTTTTTACCAAGTTGACTGATTTTTGAATATCTGAACATCGGACAGGTCAAACTTATTGGGAAAGCTCTGAAACTTGACATGGGGATTCTTGAAGACATGTGGGATGTTATGAAGCTCACTTGATGCCTTGGAAGTCCCTTTAGCTTGGAGAAATTCAAAACCCTAGTTCTAGATCCATTGTTCAAGAGGAGGCTTTGTCTAATGAAACCTTCAATCCATTTGACCAATTGGGGACCTTGTGAACCTTGTGAGCCTTGTGAACCTTGAAAGAACTCTTGGGACACATTGCTTTGATTGTGGGAGGGAAAATTTTGGGGTACAACAGCTGCCCCTGTTCAATTTTCTGAAACCTGAGGAGTTAGATTGTCATGCACGTCATTCGTGACTGGAAGGTTGAAGGGGATTGAACACAAAAGCCCAAAATTTGCACTCGCTGGTGAGTAGAATGATATTGTTGGTTGGTTGTATTACTTGAATGGGATTAAAGATGCCATGCGGGGAAAAGTTCTTCAAATATACTTCTTGGAGAATAAAGTAGTCTAAAGTATGATGATATAGCTTTTGGGAAGGTAAAATAACCCAAGGTTAGATGATATAGCTTTGGGGATGATAAAACAGCCCAAGGTATTGTGATATAGCTTTTGGGAAGATAAAACAACCCAAGGTTTGATGATATAGCTTTTGGGAAGATAAAACAACCCAAGGTATGATGATATAGCTTTTGGGAAGATAAAACAACCCAAGATTTGATGATATAGCTTTTGGGAAGATAAAAGAGCCCAAAGTTTGATGATATAGCTTCTGGGAAGATAAAACAACCCAAGGTTTGATGATATAGCTTTTGGGAAGATAAAACAGCCCAAGGTTTGATGATATAGCTTTTGGGAAGATAAAACAACCCAAGGTATGATGATATAGCTTTTGGGAAGATAAAACAGCCCAAGGTTTGATGATATAGCTTTTGGGAAGATAAAACAACCCAATGTATGATGATATAGATTTTGGGAAGATAAAACAACCCAAGGTTTGATGATATAGCTTTTGGGAAGATAAAACAACCCAAGGTTTGATGATATTTGTCTGCTGGAGAATTAACCTAAAAAACAAGATTAGTTCTATGCAAATATCATGATATATATATATAACATTTTGCAAGATGATATCTCATGAGAATGTTGTATGCATATGATATAATACGATATGATATGATATGATATGATATGAATTATGTAGTTGAAGCGTATGAGTAGCTTTGTAGAACAACTGTTGGCTGGGGAAAATAAATCTCGATTCGTTGTTGAGGAATATGAAGACTTTATTCCCGTCTTGTTTTGGAGTATCGTACTTAGAACCTTTCGTTTTCATTCTTCGTACTTCTTATTGAAGGATTATGTTCCTGAATATCCTGACTGAGGATAACAGATATGGATATTCCCATGGGGGACTCATTCGACCAAGTATCAATTATTCGGAGTATAAGATATTATCCGTAAGAATATCCGTAAAGATTACTTTGTGGGGATGAACTGGCAAAGATTCGTTGAATTCCTGTCTCCGATCGTCCTTGGTAAATACTATTGTTGTATTTCATGCATTTCTGGTAAACATCAATCATATTTAAAATCATATATGCATTCAAACGGGATCAACAGATGTTTCTCATTTTAGTAAAAGGGGAAAAGTAAACCTGAATTCGGAAAGCATTTTTTACTTGAATAAAGAGGGAAAAGTAAACCTGAATTCGAAAACGGAATTGTATCAATTTTAAAAGTGTATAACCAATTGGATTTAGAGCTTCTGAGATTTTTAACTTTCCTGAATAATTTCCTAGAAATTCTCATAGCTGGATCCAAAGACATGATACTGACACCATCTGATACTACTGGCATAGATAGTTAATTTCCACAATGGCTTCTGTTGAGAATCAAGGCAATATAATGAGAGACACGTACCTTCAGACTGTGGTGGACCATATGCGTACCGGGTATTAGATTTGGAAAGAGTGTGTTGCCCCTTTAGTGGAGGATGATTTGTCCTATAAAGGAATTATTTGAAAGGAGCCATTTAAGAGAAATAAGCAGAATGCCCCATAATAATATGCCCCTAGCATTATGAACTCTGTAATGTTACCTTTGGTAATTCAGATAGATGAGGAGACTTTCCCCTGGCTACTTAAGCATAGCTTAATCTTGACCTGATTTCCCCAAATGAATTGGACAATAACTTGGTATGCCCCATTGATTGGGAGATAGTGATTATGCCCCTTGTATACATTGGCTTTGATCCAGGAACAACTTTGTCCATCAAGAGGACTTTGGTTTATTGAATATTCATCATGTAAGCTTCTCTGTTGTCAAACACTTAGTTGTATGCAAACAATGATATTCAAAATGCAATGCTTATGTATGTCTTGAAGTTTTGGAAAATAATTATTTTAGTAAAACAATGCTTGTAAAAACTGTGATATTAACTCAAGATTTATAATAAGCCCTAAAGGAGTCAGGATACTTTTTTGTAGCAGTACGCTTTCGAACTAACCATGCTTCAGTTAGGACTTTTAAAGGGTTGTAACGTGGTCTGGTTCACGGTTTAAGAAACAAAGGATAAAGGCTCAAATTTTATTTGTACCCAACACATCCTTCATGATGTTCTTCAGTCCTATGTTCAGTTAACTTATGCATTGAAGCTCCAAAGGAGTTTGGAATTGTAATAATGACATTTGTGATGGTTCATAAACCATAAATTTATTTGAAAATTCAGTCATTTTTCTTTGTTGAGGATTTGTAGTGACCTCTTTTTCTTTTGACTTTATTATCCCTTCCTTTTGCCTGAACTGTTCGTTTTAAGATTACAGTCAGCGGGATGTCCCAATTTTTTGATTAAGTCTCCTTCATAGATTTTGACTTATCGAGCTTTTCTTTTGCTAGATATTGACTGTCAGGTTTAATGATTACAGGGAACCATCATTAGTTGTATACGAAAAGGACAACTGGTATGATTGAGTTAACCGAGGAACTACCCTGCCCCAGGTTATGATTAAGGGTTTTAATTTGCGTGAGAAAAAAAAAACTCCTACTTCATAGGCTCAAAAGGGTTTATTAGGGATTAACTTTCTTGTATCTCCACTGTTTAGGAATTGAAACAATGTTTGTATATCGTCAGCATATTCTATTCAGAAGCATACTACATGAAATTATGGTGTCGTTTTCGTCATCCTCCCTCTAAAGGCTTACAACTTTATCAAGAGTTAAATATCACAAAAAGCGAAGTAAAAAGCATAGTTTTAAATATAGTGAAACGAATGGATTAATCAAGACAAACATACGCAATGCATTAATGTAAAACAAAGTTTAACATAATAGTAAATGTTTAAACCAACAAAAAGAAATCATAAATGAAAATTCAAATATTCTCAAAGCCTCCTCTAAACTTGTCGCTCCGGATATCTGGCAGCTTCGATGTTTGATGGATAATAGGAGAATTCAATCTGATCTTCTGGCGTAACCTTAAGGATTCCTTCGTCAATCAGGTCTTGAATCTTATTCTTCAATGCCCAGCAGTTATCAGTGTTATGTCCAGGACAATTAGAGTTATATGCACACCTTGCATTAGGATTATAGCGATGGGAGGAAGTATTGGGTTTTCGAGGAGAGTCTTCCAAGATAATCAACTTCATTTCCAACAAGCATTGCAAAGTTTGCGGCATTGGCATGATGAATCGGGTGAACTGTCTTTTACACTCCTTGTGTTGTGGTGGATTAGCCCTAAAAAACCTTCTTTCTTCAACTGAAAAATTATCAGTAGTAGACGGTCTCTTTCCTTCTCTTATCCTCGTTCTCCTTTCAACCAAGTCAGCTTGTTTCATCGGAGGTTGACTGATGATTATATTCCTAGCTCTGTTACCTTGAAGCTTGTTGACAAAGATTCTCAGCTCTTCTTGCCCCTGGGCTAAGCTCTGGATAAGAGCCACCTGGTCATTCATATGAATTCTCATTTCTGCTATCTCAGCTTACAGTTGTTCCAAATGATCACCCTTGTTGTCTTCAGGATTCTTCTTTTTCATGTCATTAGTGATGAGTGCTTTCAACTCTTCTTGCCCCTTGGACAAATTCGTGATCACCTCTTGAAACTGAGCAATTTGGGCCTAGAGGTCTTTGACAGATTGTTCGATATCCATTTCTGCTGAAATAAACAGCGAGAAGATGAGAAACCTCCTGTGAAAACCTACCATGCAATGATATGGTATGTAGATGCATATGCAATGTTTTCAAGGACCGTAGGATTTAAATTTGTTAAAACAAACAAAAACAAAACTCTTATTAGTAGGTTTGGAATAACATTTCCCCTTGGTCTTACAAATTAAAATAAACAAAATTTATAAAGAAAATAAAACATCTGAGAATTAAGTCTCCCATGGACGCTTCCTCTTGGTGTTGAGATATATGTTGAGATTCCGCTCCTCGTGAAGTTGCTTTGTAAGATCCAACACTCTTTCTAGGCTAATCCTGAATTGAGCTTCAAAGGTATTTCTTTGCTCTTTCAGTTGGATCCAGGACTTCTGCAGCTCTTCCAAATCAGTGGGCATATCTGGATGAAGGATGGTATAAGGAACATCTCCTTCAGCAATAAGCTCCATAGTAACCAGTAGAACAGCATGATATGGCATCATAAGAGTCTGAGCACAAGACCACACCTATAAAGTTCCATAGGAATGGATTACTTTGGTTCCAGAGTCTTCTATCAACCTTGTTCACTTTACTCCAAGCTCGTATAAACCTTTAACGGTAACCTTGAAGATCATTGTCGTAGTCAAACATAATACCTTGAATAAGCATGTCATGAGGACCATTACTCCGAGCATAACCAAACTGACATAGTGCTAAGGAAGGGTTATAACTAATGCCCCTCTTATGCCAAGGAGTGGCACATTAGGGAACTCTCCACAACGGTCAATAATAGTGACATTTTCCATAGATCGGGAACACCAGTGAATATCTGAATGAGAGAGTGACATCATCCTCTTAGACCACCTCAACCCTTGTTCATTCTTCATCACAAATCGAGGAAGGTGAGAAATAAACCACCTAGATAGTAGAGTTATGCAACACATTAGAGTTCCTCTCGCTTTAGTAGTACGAGTGTGAAGAGAGTGTAAGGTATCTCCAAGTAATGTAGGCACTGGATTGTGAGTCAGAAATATGTTGATGGCGTGTACATCTATGAATTGGTTTGGATTAGGGAATAATACCAAACCATAAATCAGCAAGGCTAGGATCTCTTCAAAAGCATCGTAACTCATAACATCCAAGAACACCTGAGTTTTCTCTATCAATACTCTGGCAAGGATACCCTTAACTCCGCTTCTTGTTTCTAGGACAATGTCTAATTTCTTCAAATGTAGGGCTGCAATAATAACTTCAGGTTTAGGCTCTCTCTCTCTCTAAGCCTGTGAAGGATCTATGATCAAGGATAGGCACACCTAATAGTTTGGAGAATTCCTCCATTGTATGTACCAGCTGATAGTCGGGGAATGTGAAGCAATGATGTTTAGGATTAAAGAACTGGAATAGGACACTCATCATGTCTTCATTGAACCTTGAAGTAACTAGATCCAGTAGGTGAGCATGCTTCTTGATGAATTGGGAGTTTTCAGAAACTTTAGAGACCAATTCCTTAAGCTTAGAAGGTATCCCTACAAAGTTGATCCGGATAGTGTTCCTACGAGCAGAAGCCATGATCTGCAACAAAGAACAAAGATAAATACTTTGGTCCTTGAAATGGTTAGTGAAAATGCTATGCTTATAATGTCATGATGTCATGATGTTATGCTCAATCACAAACATGTGGCACACACAAAAAACTCACACAATAGCCCTAGGTTTAGAGGCTTACATGAGGTTTAAAGGAAAGTACCATCCCCCTGAAGTTTAGTCGGTTCATCCTATCCTACAAAAGTAACCAAGTTCTAAGGGATCTCAATATCACTGATCCTTCTCAAGGGTTGTTGTTCAGTAAAACACTGACTTTCCAACCAAAACCTCCCAATATTAGAATCTCAATGAGCGTAGCATCGAGTATCAACCAACTTTAGAATTCTCTAAAGTTGGTTATCTCACTACTTTCTAAAGGCCAAGATGGGTTAACTAGGGTTATACAAAGCCAGATAGTGTAATGATAACATATGGCCGCCTCAGGTTATCCTCAAATTACTTAAGAATCATAAGAACCGACCAAGAATTCACACTAACATAGCCACCAGATCAACCATATCGGTATACATCGTACAATTTCCTTGGTCTATTGCTACTTACCTAGGGTACACTAGATCCGGGTTAGGATCTTTCACACAAAAGCCCAACAGATAATATAAAGCAAACAATTAAGTGATCTAATTCCTAAGGGTACCCCTCTTTTACTTTGTAACTCCCCAGCAGAGTCGCCAGTTCTGTAACACGGTGGGATAACTGACTTTCTATAAATGTTGCGGATAGCAAGAGTCGCCACCGTATTTTATTTTATCCATAAGGAAGGGACATAAAAGAATAGGAAATACCGTTTTTAAAAGACTTGGGTTCGGGGGTAGGTTATATAAAGGGCAGGTGTTAGCACCCTTTATATCCATGGTTATCCATGGGCTCTTAGTTACTTAGGTCACTTAATTGTTTTGAAAAATAAGTGTAGTGTGTATTCAGAAATTTGTCTAAGTACTTTGTAATGATCCTCGTATGGATGTATACAAAGCCTTTGTTTGAAAATGTTTGAAAATAGTGAGGTGTGAAAAGTATTTTTAAAGGGTGTGAGCCAGTAATTATGAGGTACCTACCCTAGACTAAGTCATTCATGTTCTTGTATGTTCTTTCAAGGGTAAGACTATCTCTATTATTAAGGAATAGGTAGTCATTACCTTGGATTTGTTTAAGGGACGGGCGTAGGGTCATCGCATGGTCAATGAAGGCAACTGGAGGGTGTCTTTAGCAATTGGGAGGGACTATCATCTTTTAAACCGAAGGGACAAGATCATTCTAGGCAACACCGTATGCAACATCGTAGGGACTTGATCTTTTAACCGAGGGGAGGGACAAGATGATTTTTTTAATTGTAGGGTTTTGCTTAAGACACCCCACTTTCGAGGGACTTGACCGTTTAAAAGGCAACTTAAGAGGAATACCCTAGGAGGTGCAGACAGCGATCATAAATCGACTTACGTGTGTGAATATTTATTTTCAGATATTTATTTTTTTTATTAAATTTTTCTAAGTCCGATTAATTTCAATTAAGTTTTCACTCCCTATTTACTAACCAAACAATTAAATAAATAAATTAAATGTGGAAAATATAAAACCTACGCTATTACATGGCTTTGGGCAGTTACATAATAATATGAGCGGAAAATAAATTACAATAAGAAATAACCTATACAATTTGCTAGATAAATAAATAAGGTAAAAAGAAATTATTTTGGATGAAAAGAAAATCAGGATTAATAAAATCAAAGTTAGAGGAATTAGGGTTTAAACAAAATCAGAGCTAATTTAGAAAACTAGGGTTTTTTAGAAAATTAAAGTTTATTTTGAAAAATATTGACCTAATTATTAATTAATTTATAATCTAAGTAAAATGAAAATTAATTATTTACAAGAAAACTATTATTATTATTTTTATATAAATAAAAAAGAAGTTAAGATATTATTAGTAAGTTTTATTAACAAAACAAATGAAGTTATTAAATTAATTGATTAATTAGTAAATACAACATGATAATATAATAATTAAAATACAAAATAAAGAAAAAGAAGAGAAAAGCACATAAAAAGAAGAATATGGGGAGGCCTATATTTGAACTCAGGACCTCCCCCTTGCCAGACCATAGGCGTGTCCACTAGGTTGTATACAATTTGGTGATATCTATTTGAAATATAATCAATATATAATAAATCTAGAAAAATAATTGAATTAACAAAAAAAATTGGCCAACAGCCGGATTCGAAACCACGCCTTATGGTTTTCACAAGGACTCCTTCACCAATGAGACGAGCGCACGCTTGTGATAAATATGTGAAGAAAATGAAATAAAAAATAAGATGGAAATTTGAATTTCTGGTTCGCGCGCTGAGCCTCCTTCTTCTACCTCTAGACCTATGAAATTTCCTGCGAAATTTCTTGGGGACTTTGCTACGAATTTTTTTTGTAGGAAACCTGCAAAATTCAAGAACCTGCAAAAAGTGTAAAGTTTGTCCAAATTGATTGTTCCAAAGATTTACCCAAGTCTTACACGGTCCAAATATGTTATTCAGGGGTATTTATATAGCCTAAATTGCAAAGCCCAAACTGGAACTTGGAACCTTAGCCATGGTGAATCCTCAAACCTGCAACGAAAACTCAAACCAAACATACATAAACATTTTATACATAATGAAAAACAAGTTTCGACGAGCAAAGGCAGTTTATACTATGTAAATCCATGGAATCAAAAATTCAAAAATTCAAGAATATGGAGGTTCGGTTCATGCGTATAAGAGCGAATGTGATGATGCTAATGGTTGGGAAACGTTCAGTGATCATCCAAGAAGAGATTGCAACCTTTGTTTTGTCCTGAAAGTGCCTCAATATTCATAACCGTATATGAGTTTTCTTTGAAAAAATTGAAGTTGGCACAATGTGTCTTGGCCTCCGAAAATCCGTCCTTAGTGTTTGTTTAGGTTGTAGTATATGTGGTGAGTTAAATTAGGTCAACTTTTGGGCCTTTGCATCATGGATTATGATTGCTTGATAATGAAGAAATCCCTCACTCATAATGAACCAAAAATCAAATATTTGCTTGCCAATTATGCCTTGCACGAATTTGGACAATCTTCAATCAGTTTAAATGTAATATATTTGCTTCTAGAACAAATATTTGATCTAAAAAATTACTTTTTATATTTTATTTTTACTTAAATTGAATTTTAACAAATAAAATACAAATAAATAAAAATTAAATTATAAAAATCAGAATGATTGATTATTAGGTCGTGCATGGTCTTAACTTTGATATTGGGTTGCAATTTGATGGACCCATTTGGAAAATTTTGAAGTTTAAGCCTTATTTGCTTCGTACACCCCTTGAAATTTTCCCAACTTTGACAAGGTACAACTCCCTCAATTTTATGGCTATGAAAGTGATCTTGGACTTTTTAGAAAGCTTATAGAGTTCTATAATAAACCTCTTTGGTCTCATGTCCATATATTATACCATTTTAAAATTATGCTCTTTGGAAAAAGTTGACTTTTTGTTGACTTTTGAAAGGACCTATAATGTCTTAGCCCATACCTTCCAAATGAAGCATTTTTAGGCTTGGCTTATGAGACACAAAGTTGTAGAGAATTCAATTTCCTTCAAAATTATCTTTGGATGGGAAATTTTTGATGAATTATGTGAAAGTTATGGCTGGTCAAAGTTCAGTTGACTTTTCCTATGAAAACCCTAATTTAGAAACTCCTGATTCTTGATGATCTGAAATGTCCTTGATGAATCATGATCAACCCTTGATAAAATGATGAATTTTAATTCATAATCTTTATGTTGGCAAAAAATCTTGAAGTTTGACTTTAATTTGATCACAGTTGACCTCAGTCTGAGAATCTTTCTTACAAGCTTTTCATCAGTCATCTTTTCTCCCAAAGCACCAGAAGTATTGGCTATTTCTAAGATGTTCATGTAGAACTCATGAATTGTCTCATCTTCCTTCATTCTCAAGTTTTCAAACTTGGTGGTGAGAAGTTGAAGTCTTGACATCTTCACCTTTGATGTTCCTTCATGAGTTGTTTTGAGAGTGTCCCAAACATCTTTGGCCAGCTCACAGTGATGCACAAGTCTGAAGATGTTCCTATCAATGCCATTGAATAAAGCATTTAAGGCCTTGGAATTGCCAAGTGCTGAATCTTCTTCCTCCTTACTCCATTCTTCTTCAGGTTTCAACACTTTTGCTCCATCTTTGTTGTCTTGGACAGGGTGCTCCCATCCATTGTTGACTGCTTTCCAGGCCCTATTGTCAAGTGATCTTAAGAATGCTACCATTCTTGGCTTCCAGTAGTCATAATTAGATCCATCCAATATAGGTGGTCTGTTTACAGATCCTACATCTCTGTCCATGTTTCCAGAATTTGCAGTCCCTAGATCTCACCCAGTTAAACAGGCAGGGTGCCTGCTCTGATGCCAATTGAAATTCTATGATCAGGTACGAGATGTCGAATGAGATGTTTAAACACTTGAAGACTTTAACAAAACTTAAAGTGCAGGAAAATTAAACAACACAGGAAATTGTTAACCCAGTTCAGTGTATAACCACACTTACATCTGGGGGCTACCAAGCCAGGAAGGAAATCCAATATAAGTAATATTAATTCTAGACTTAAACCACCCAGTTTAATCTATCACTTAATATCTACCCAAGGCAATTTCTACCTAAGACACAACTTAGATATGAGTACCAACTCACTCCCCCTCAATCACACAGTGATATGTTTACAAGTTTAATAAAATTGAAGTCATACTTCAAACAAAACAGCTTGATCTTACTTCACAGTTTCAATCAAGTCACAAATACACTTTTGCTTAAAAGCTCATAAAGTGGTACACATAAAAACAACCTGCTATTAAAACACAAAACACCCTATTTGATCTTCTTAATTTCGTACTCTATTCTGAGAGTTTCTGTTGCTTAAATAGGTGTTTGGATTTTGGGCTTTCTGTAGATTATCCAATCCTGATATGCATGCTGCCATCACCTTGAATTAGGGTTTGTTACTTCCTTGATTCTAGGTGAGTCAGTTCTTCTGATTATTCTGAATTCATATAATCAATCTCCCTACAGATGCGCCTCCTTCTGTTACATCCATCCATAATTAATTCCAGATAACTTCCCTTAATTTACTCAGTTCTGTTAATCATTAATTAATTCTGGTAGCAGGTTTGAGATGTCACAACATCTGGTGTGACATCCTGAAAACTGAACTTACTTCATTAACTGATACAATGTCACAACATCTGGTGTGACATCCTGAATTAAGTTCATTTACTTATACTCTGTTTGATAATGTCACAACATCTGATGTGACATCCTGAACTAAGTTCAACACTTCTTGTTGGTCAAAAATTCTTCCAATTCTAAACATCTACAGATATGAAGTTTGCATTTTGGTTTGGTGGATTGATATGATCATTTGCTTTTCCTCGTTTCATTTGGTCTTATTTGTTTTTCTCTTGTCATTTGTGAATACTTCTAACCATTTCAGGGGCTATGGTGAGTAAGAGGTGTGGATGTGATTCCCACATCTCCATTTCTTTTCTCTTCTTCCTTTATTGCTTTCTCAACTTGTGATTGAGATGTGCCTTTTTCCATCACTTGTTTAACTCCATTTCTTCCCCCTTTGGAAGCAACTTATCTCCTTTAGAGGAGTAAGTTGTATTCTAGCTTTCTTCTTCTCCCTTTTCTTCTCTTCTTCTTTTTCTTTTCTTTCCTTAGGATATACTTCAAACCTCACTAACCTAGGACTTCCATGCATGATAACACTTAGGATTGTTAGACCCTCTTAGTTTTTGCCTTTAAGATCCTTTTGGTGCTTTCTTTTCTCATCTTCATACAAAAACATTAAAAAAACACTTTAATAAAGGTTGAAGTAGTCTTTGATACACGGCCTTATTCCATGGGGCACTTGTATTCACCTCATCTTGGTAGTGGTACAAGCTTGTCTAGCATGATTCACAAGTTGTTTTCTGTTGAGTCATGTGTGAGTTTACTCCCCCTCAAACCTATGTGTGTTCTGACTTGTTTCAACAGAAATTGAAAAACACAGCTTTAGTTCAGAATCAAACAGAAGTCATTTTTCATTAATCAGTAAGCTGCATCATACATTGTTGTTGTTGTTCAGTTCTCTTCTTCTCCCCCTTGTTAGACATAAAATGGGGCCAAATTTTTCATTGATTGAGAGAATTACAAATTACTAATTCAAAATACAATGCTGCAGCAGACATTACAAATTCCTCACATACATTTTTCACTCAGAATCTTCATATTCAGTGTCTTCCTCTTCTTCAGTTTCCTCATCAGAAGCAGCAGCCTTCTGAGCATTCTCTTCAATTTCCAGCCTTTGGATAATCTCCTCAAGCTTCTGCTTCCTGGCTTCCAGTTCTTTGCATGTGTTCTTCAGCTCAACAATCAAGGCAGCTTTGGAGATTGGAGACTTTTCCTTGGAAGGTCCAGCAGATGTCCCAGAGGGAGCTTCAACATCAGCTGCATGATGACTTAAGAACAGCTTGTAGTGGAAGGCCAGGGGACTCTCTCTTTTGCAGATTGAATCCTTCTCAGTGAGGATACCTGGATACTGGCTAATGATTATTCCACACGGCAAAGAAGGGAAGGCAATAGGCAGCTTTGTTGCAGATGATCCAGCATGCTTCAATGTCTGGCCAAGTTTTGACCTGATTAGCAGTGATGACCTTGCAAACCTGGTTATTTGTCTTTCCCAGTTCATTAGGTCCATCAGATTCTCTTCCTAGATAGTGGTTGATAACCCTAGGAGAGAATTCCACACATCTCCCTCTTACATATACCTTTCTGAAGTCAGCTGACTTACCATCAGCACAGTCCTCTTGAAGGTTGACAATAAATTCCTTGACTAGCAGCTCATAGCAAGGAGAGAAGTTTGACACTGTTTTGAAGAGGCCAGCAGAAGAGATGAGATCAATTACCTCAGTGCACTCAAGTGCATTGCTGCTCAGCTCTCTTTCAAGTGCTACCCTTCTTTGGTAGACAAATTTCCATCTGCTCACACTTGACACATGATGGAATGAAATGTTGTCCAGGGGAGCTTCTGGAACAGCAGAGGAGGATCTTGAAGGTGTTGGTTTCTTCTTTGGTGGGGATGTTGGGACATCCTCTTCAACATCTGAATCTGGAGGAGTGACAGCTTTCCTCTTTTGTGTATTCACCTTGCTCCATTGTTTGGTAGGACCAAAAGCAACTTTAGCTTTGTCCTTCTTTGGTGTAGGCTGCTTCTTCTCAGGAGTTGCATGTCCTGCAGTCTTCTTTTCCTTCCTAGTTCTGAGCCTTTTGGCTATGCTAGGAGTCACAGAGGCAATGATTTCTGTGTCAGAATCATGCTCTATTTCAACAACAGGAGGAGGTTGAGTGGTCTCCTCTTCAGCAGGTGGATCAACAGAGGCTTGATCATCAGTGGAGGCCTTATGCTGGTCCTCAGATGTTTCATCATCAGCATCAGTGGCTTCTTTGTGCTGTTCCTCAGATGTTTCAACATCTATTGGAACATCTTGTTGGACAGGAGTGTCTTCTTCAGCCTGTTTTGGTTGTTCTTCTTGTGGAGCTGGCATGGTGTTCAGAGGTATAGATATGCCACTCACAACTCTTTGCTCAGACAAAATCTTGTTCACCAGTTCCTTTATAGAATCATCCACATATTCAGAGGCTTTTGGAGTGGTGTTTGAGGATGAAGGCATTCCTTTGGCTTTGCTAAAGACAGGTTCCTTTTCCCTTCTCACAGTAGGGGTTCTTGGCTTTTGAGCAAGAGGAACACTTCCTCTGATTTCGTCTATTGGAGTTGAATCCATAGGTACCACAGAGATGGGGGTTGCATGCACCACATCCTCTTGGTTGAGGATTTCATCAGAGAGGTTAGGGTTTTGGTTGTGAGACATTTTTCGAAAGTGGTGGATGAAGGGTTTAAGTTTGAATGATTTTGATGAGCTCTGAAAATCAGTTAGAGTATGCAATTCGTTTTGAGAGGATGATGAAAAGATGAATAGCTGAGAGCAAGCTGGTATTTTTATAAGAGCCGTTACTTGGAGAATTTTAAGGAGTGGAATACACAGAGTTCTTGACCAGACTGGTGTTGCCATCTGGTGATCATGCCACACGATGTCATAGGACATGTTGGCACATCTCCATAACTGCTAGATTTCACATAAGCAGATTCCCAATTTGCCCCTTAGGTTTTCAAATTGAGTAGCATCCAAAGCTTTAGTAAATATATCAGCTAATTGCAGATTTGTAGCTACATGTTCTAATGAGATCACTTTCTCTTCCACAAGATCTCTGATGAAATGATGCCTGATATCAATATGCTTGGTCCTGCTATGTTGAATAGGATTCTTTGATATGTTAATAGCACTTAAGTTGTCACAGTACAATGTCATGACATCTTGTGGGACATTGTACTCAGTGAGCATTTGCTTCATCCAAACCAACTGTGAACAACTGCTACCAGCTGCAATATATTCAGCTTCAGCAGTGGATAAGGAAACACAATTTTGTTTCTTACTGAACCAAGAAATCAAATTGTTTCCTAGAAAGAAGCATCCTCCTGATGTGCTCTTTCTATCATCAGCACTTCCAGCCCAGTCAGCATCACAGAAGCCAGTGAGAACTGGTTTGCATCCATGAAAGTACATTATGCCATAGTCACAAGTACCATTGACATATTTCAGAATTCTCTTGACCTGGTTTAGATGGCTAACTTTTGGATCAGCTTGATATCTTGCACATACACCTACTGCAAAGGCTATGTCTGGTCTGCTAGCAGTCAGATATAATAAGCTTCCAATCATACTTCTGTATAGGCTTTGGTCTACATTCTCACCCTTGTCATCTTTTGTCAGCTTTAAGTGTGTGGGGGCAGGAGTTCTTTTATGAGTAGCATTGTCCATCCCAAATTTCTTGACAATGTTCTTAGCATACTTGCTTTGAGAAATGAACATGGAGTCCTCCATTTGCTTTATTTGCAATCCAAGAAAATAGGTTAGTTCTCCTACTAGACTCATCTCAAATTCAGATTCCATTTGAGTGACAAAATGTTTAACCATCCTGTCTGACATCCCACCAAAAACAATGTCATCTACATATATTTGAGCAATCATGACATTTCCTTCTTCATCCTTAACAAACAAAGTTTTGTCTATTCCACCTTTCATGTACCCTTGCTTGATAAGAAAAGTAGTCAGCCTTTCATACCATGCTCTTGGGGCTTGCTTCAGTCCATAAAGAGCCTTCCTTAGTTTGTACACATGATTTGGACAGCTTGGATCAACAAATCCCTTAGGTTGTTCTACATATACCTCTTCATTAAGATATCCATTTAGAAAGGCACTTTTCACATCCATTTGAAATAGCTTGAACTTCAGGATACAAGCAATTCCTAAAAGTAGTCTGATTGATTCAAGCCTTGCTACTGGTGCAAAGGTTTCATCAAAGTCTACTCCCTCAATTTGTGTGTATCCTTGAGCTACAAGTCTAGCTTTGTTCTTTGTAACAACTCCCTGCTCATTTGACTTGTTCTTATACACCCATTTAGTGCCAATCACATTTATGTCATCAGGTCTAGGAACAAGATCCCACACTTCATTCCTTGTGAATTGACCTAATTCTTCTTGCATAGCACAAATCCAGTACTCATCAGTAAGAGCTTCCTTAATGTTTTTAGGTTCTATTTTTGAGACAAAACAAGAACCTGAAATCACCTCTCTTGATCTAGTGCTTACACCTCTGTTGGGATCCCCAATTATCAAATCTTTAGGATGATCCTTCTGGATTCTGATGGAGGGAGGTTTGCTGGATTGTTCTGTCCTTGCATCAGTTTGAGTGAAGTCAGGATGATCACTCTTTTCTTCAGCTTCAGTTTGGCTGTCAATAGATGTTCCAACATCTTCTGTGACATCTGCAGGGGCATCATCAATTATCACATTTATGGACTCCATGATAATCTTGGTTCTATAGTTAAATACTCTATAGGCTCTGCTATTTATAGAGTATCCAAGAAAAATTCCTTCATCACTTTTAGGATCCATTTTTCTTCTTTGCTCCCTATCAGCCAGAATATAACAATTACTTCCAAACACATGGAAGTACATAACTGTGGGTTTTCTGCCCTTCCAGACTTCATAGATTGTGGACAAGGTTCCTTTCCTTAGTGTGACTCTATTATGAATGTAACAAGCTGTGTTCACAGCTTCAGCCCAGAAGTACAATGGTAATTTTTTAGCATGGATCATAGCTCTTGCTGATTCTTGAATAGTTCTGTTCTTCCTCTCAACAATCCCATTCTGTTGAGGGGTGATAGGTGAAGAGTATTCATGATTGATTCCTTCTGAAGAACAGAAATCTGAGAATTTTTGATTCTCAAACTCCTTTCCATGGTCACTTCTTATTCTGACCACACAACTTGCTTTTTCTCTTTGTATTCTTTGGCATAAATCTTTGAATACATCAAATACATCAGACTTTTCTTTGATAAAATTTATCCATGTATACCTTGAAAAGTCATCAACCACCACATAGGCATACCTCTTACCACCAAGGCTCTCAACCTGCATAGGTCCCATAAGATCCATATGCAATAATTCCAAAACTTTGGAAGTTGTCAGATGTTGGAGCTTTGGATGGGACATCTTGGTTTGCTTGCCTATTTGACATTCACCATATATTTTGCCATCATCAATCTTCAGTTTAGAAATACCTCTCACAGCTTCCATAGATATGATTTTCTTTATGCCTCTGAAATGAAGATGACCCAGTCTTTGGTGCCATAGTTTCATTTCTTCTTCTTTGGCTAAAGAGCAAGTTGAAGTGAGACTGAAATCTTGAGGTTCCCACATATAACAGTTGTCTTTAGATCTGGCTCCTCTCATGACAACCTTCTGTTCTTTATTAGACACTATGCATTCAGTTTTGGTAAAGTTTACACTGTAACCTTGATCACATAATTGACTTATGCTGATCAAGTTAGCAGTCAGTCCTTTTATCAGCAGCACATCATCCAGTCTTGGTACATCTGGACAGTCCAAGGTCCCAACCCCCTTGATTTCTCCTTTAGCTCCATCTCCAAAGGTTACATATCTGGATGAATATGACTCTAAGTCTACTAGCATATTCTTCAATCCAGTCATGTGCCTAGAACATCCACTGTCAAAGTACCAGTCTTCTTTAGCTGATACTCTTAGAGATGTATGAGCTATATATGCAACACCCTTCTTTGACCATTTGTATTGAGGTTTCCTTTGATGCCTCTGCCCTGTGTAGTGACCATTTGCAGAGCTCCAAGGTTGTTTGTTGAACTTGTTCTTGGGCATGTAGCTTTGATCATCATGAAGACTAGCTTTAGGTATCCATACTTTCTTGATGACCTCTGTCTTCTGCTTAGGGGGTTGCTGATATCTTTGATGTTGATGTCTATGCAGCACTTTCTTGGTAACCTCTATCTTCTGCTTAGGAGGTTGCTGATACATCTGATTTGGATATCCATGCAACTTGTAGCAATGAGGTTTGATGTGTCCAAACCTTCCACAATGATGACATCTCCATCTTTGATACTTCTTCTTCATTATGTTCTTTTCATGATGTTGAGACATCTGTTGGAACATTATGTTTGACTTTGTGTTCTTTTCATGATGTTGAAGCATCTGTTGGGACATCTTGTTTGACTTTATGGAATTTGAAGTAGTTTTGCTGGTGCTAGATTCAACCTTATGAACTTTGTTAAATCCCAGTCCACTTCTATCCCCTGAATGCTTATTGTTGTTGAGAATAACATCCAGTGTGTTTGAGCTACTGTTTAGCATTCTAACAGATTTGGACATATGCTCTAACTTGGAGTTGAGAAGGCTTACTTCACTTTTCAAGGTGTCAATGATCTCTAGATCACTTGTTTTTTCATCCTTTAGTGCCTCAATCTGCTTCTTCTGCTTTATACTCTCCATGCATATTTCAGTGCTCCTTTTAACTAGTTCTCTGTATGATTGCTCAAGCTCTTCAAAAGTAAGCTCCCCATCACTGGATTCACTTTCAGATTCACATAATCCAGCTAGAGCAGTGATATGCTTAGCTGATTCTTCTTCTGAATCACATCCTGAGTCTTCATCAGACCAGGTTACAGAGAGACCTTTCTTCTGTCTTTTTAAATAGGTAGGACATTCATTTCTGATGTGTCCATATCCTTCACATCCATGACATTTAATCCCCTTTTCTTGATCGGTCTTTTCAACATAATTTGACCTTCTATTAGCATCATAAGGTCTTTTATTCTCAGAAGAGTTTGAGTATCTTCCACTTGGTCTGGACTTGTCTTCCATCTTTCTGAGAATCTTTTTGAATTGTCTTCCAAGCACAGCAATGGTTTCTGATAAATTTTCTTCAGGTTCTGATTCATTATTTTCTTCTTCTTTATCAGTATTTGATACCAAGGCTATGCTTTTGTTCTTCTTTACAATTGTGTCATTCATTCCCATCTCAAATGTTTGAAGGGAACCAGTGAGCTCTTCAACCTTCATTGTGCATATGTCTTGAGCTTCTTCTATTGTTGTGACCTTCATGTCAAATCTTTTTGGCAAAGATCTAAGAATCTTTCTTACAAGCTTTTCATCAGTCATCTTTTCTCCCAAAGCACCAGAAGTATTGGCTATTTCTAAGATGTTCATGTAGAACTCATGAATTGTCTCATCTTCCTTCATTCTCAAGTTTTCAAACTTGGTGGTGAGAAGTTGAAGTCTTGACATCTTCACCTTTGATGTTCCTTCATGAGTTGTTTTGAGAGTGTCCCAAACATCTTTGGCCAGCTCACAGTGATGCACAAGTCTGAAGATGTTCCTATCAATGCCATTGAATAAAGCATTTAAGGCCTTGGAATTGCCAAGTGCTGAATCTTCTTCCTCCTTACTCCATTCTTCTTCAGGTTTCAACACTTTTGCTCCATCTTTGTTGTCTTGGACAGGGTGCTCCCATCCATTGTTGACTGCTTTCCAGGCCCTATTGTCAAGTGATCTTAAGAATGCTACCATTCTTGGCTTCCAGTAGTCATAATTAGATCCATCCAATATAGGTGGTCTGTTTACAGATCCTACATCTCTGTCCATGTTTCCAGAATTTGCAGTCCCTAGATCTCACCCAGTTAAACAGGCAGGGTGCCTGCTCTGATGCCAATTGAAATTCTATGATCAGGTACGAGATGTCGAATGAGATGTTTAAACACTTGAAGACTTTAACAAAACTTAAAGTGCAGGAAAATTAAACAACACAGGAAATTGTTAACCCAGTTCAGTGTATAACCACACTTACATCTGGGGGCTACCAAGCCAGGAAGGAAATCCAATATAAGTAATATTAATTCTAGACTTAAACCACCCAGTTTAATCTATCACTTAATATCTACCCAAGGCAATTTCTACCTAAGACACAACTTAGATATGAGTACCAACTCACTCCCCCTCAATCACACAGTGATATGTTTACAAGTTTAATAAAATTGAAGTCATACTTCAAACAAAACAGCTTGATCTTACTTCACAGTTTCAATCAAGTCACAAATACACTTTTGCTTAAAAGCTCATAAAGTGGTACACATAAAAACAATCTGCTATTAAAACACAAAACACCCTATTTGATCTTCTTAATTTCGTACTCTATTCTGAGAGTTTCTGTTGCTTAAATAGGTGTTTGGATTTTGGGCTTTCTGTAGATTATCCAATCCTGATACGCATGCTGCCATCACCTTGAATTAGGGTTTGTTACTTCCTTGATTCTAGGTGAGTCAGTTCTTCTGATTATTCTGAATTCATATAATCAATCTCCCTACAGATGCGCCTCCTTCTGTTACATCCATCCATAATTAATTCCAGATAACTTCCCTTAATTTACTCAGTTCTGTTAATCATTAATTAATTCTGGTAGCAGGTTTGAGATGTCACAACATCTGGTGTGACATCCTGAAAACTGAACTTACTTCATTAACTGATACAATGTCACAACATCTGGTGTGACATCCTGAATTAAGTTCATTTACTTATACTCTGTTTGATAATGTCACAACATCTGATGTGACATCCTGAACTAAGTTCAACACTTCTTGTTGGTCAAAAATTCTGCCAATTCTAAACATCTACAGATATGAAGTTTGCATTTTGGTTTGGTGGATTGATATGATCATTTGCTTTTCCTCGTTTCATTTGGTCTTATTTGTTTTTCTCTTGTCATTTGTGAATACTTCTAACCATTTCAGGGGCTATGGTGAGTAAGAGGTGTGGATGTGATTCCCACATCTCCATTTCTTTTCTCTTCTTCCTTTATTGCTTTCTCAACTTATGATTGAGATGTGCCTTTTGCCATCACTTGTTTAACTCCATTTCTTCCCCCTTTGGAAGCAACGTATCTCCTTTAGAGGAGTAAGTTGTATTCTAGCTTTCTTCTTCTCCCTTTTCTTCTCTTCTTCTTTTTCTTTTCTTTCCTTAGGATATACTTCAAACCTCACTAACCTAGGACTTCCATGCATGATAACACTTAGGATTTTTAGACCCTCTTAGTTTTTGCCTTTAAGATCCTTTTGGTGCTTTCTTTTCTCATCTTCATACAAAAACATAAAAAAAACACTTTAATAAAGGTTGAAGTAGTCTTTGATACACGGCCTTATTCCATGGGGCACTTGTATTCACCTCATCTTGGTAGTGGTACAAGCTTGTCTAGCATGATGCATAAGTTCAATCATAAGACTTTTTTCACAAAGAAAAGCCTAAAAAACATTTCTTCACTTTAACTTACAAAAACACTTAATAATTCCAAAACAAGTTTGTGAATTCAAACCCTATTCTTGGGAAACAAGTTTGAGGATCTTCTTCATTCTCGGTGGACTTGTTACTCATCCTATCTAGGGATGTGGCAATGGAAATACATTCGTAGGAAATGATTTTCTTTCACTTCCTTGTGCCACACTCCTAAAAGACTCATAAAAAACACTGGACAAATAATAAGCATCTCTCCTTCGGGACTTCTTTTCTCATCACCCTCACTATTTACGTACAAACTTGCTCCTACTTGTCACTTTGTAAGACGGTAACACACTCGTCGTTCGAGCTTGCAACACCTGAGCATTGACATAAGAAGTTAATGGTTTTAAGACACAAGCAATCTTTCCACCCCTAATTAGGGGAACTACGTCGACTTTGATCCTCATGTCCAGATGAGGTACGTAGGCAGCGAGGTAGGGACCTTTCGAGCATAATCTTTATTTTCCCTGCATTTTCCCCCTTTCACCAGTTCCAGTTTTTTCTTTTTGCAGCAGCTTTCATTTCTTCACCCTTTGAAACAATTTCTTTGCAATCATGGATCTCGTCGGGTACGGCGGACGATCTGGGGTGCTAATACCTTCCCAGGTTGTAACCGACTCCCGAACCCAGATTCTTTGGTTCGCAGGACCTGTGTCCTTCCTCTTCTTTTCTTCTGGTTTGTGCAGCATTACCATTCCTTCGGGATAAAAATGTCTGGCTGGCGACTCTACCCCTTTTCCGCTCCACTTTCGCGTTTGTACCAGGATGGAAATCCAGGAAGCGTCAAATGTTGTACGACGAGATGAAGTGAATAAATTTAAAGCAAAAAGCGGTTTCAGATTCACTAACCTACAAAGTGGAGGATTGCTTTGGTGATTGTTGCGAGTTGATCAATGCACGAATGAAGAGAATACCGGAGGCTTCAAGCTTCGATTCGCGGAATGCAAAATAAATGCAATTGATGGAGATCTTGATGAACACTTGCAAAATCACTTCCAATAAGCTTAAATCAATCCCAAAAGTTTGCAACTTATCCAATAAGCTACGAAATTGATGCTTGAATGGAGGTTTAGCTTCAAACTCCTCAAGTTTCAATGGGAAACTTGAAGAAGCTTTTGTGAAGAAGCTTTAGTAAGGGAGAAAAGTTGAGGAAAAGTTTGAGAGAATTAAGAGAGATGAAGAGAAATTGAGAAAAATGGTGCAAATGAAGCCAAAGCCTTTTTTTGGAGTGAAGGGATCTTTTATAGTGGTTAGGTTTGGAGTGAGGGTTAGGTTAGGGTTTAGGCTTAGGTCCTAAGCAAAGGGTAGGAGTTAGTTAAAGATGGTTAGGGTTTAGGGAATATTCCTTGGAAAAGTGTGAAAGGATCTAGAATGTGGTAGAAGTTCCAAGTGAAATGAAATGTGAAAGTGGAGTGTGAAACAAGGTGAAAAAGTGAAGAATAAAAAAAGTGAAGGAAAAAGGGAAAGCAACTAATTTTTGAAGTTTTTATTACAAATCTGCATCCGTTAACCGGTTAACCCCAGGCGTTAACCGGTTAACGGATGAAAAACTTGAATTTTCTTTTCTTTTGGTGGGTTAGCTTGGAAGTGGACCGGATTATTTTTGTGGTATTATTTCCTTCTTAAGCTACAAAGATTGGAAAGTATCACTTGATCACAAGCCTCATGCATATGTAGATGATGATGATGATTTTATTTTTCAGATGCAATGCAATATGGATAGATATGTTGGATGACAAAGCATAAACCACTTGAGGTTGACCATAAATAAGAGGGCAAATTTTAGGGTATTACAAAAACATACATCTAAGGTCAAACATACTCAAACGTTAGTTTAAATTCAACAAAAGCTACCAAATAAAACAAATGTTCCCCAATGTTACATGACTCAGAGAAGGACACCACCTAACTCTATACACAATGGGACACTCTCCAAGCTACCTCCGAAATCTCCAAACTAAGCGTCAGAATCTGCAAGATGGCATAATAGACCATGACAAAAAGGTAGGCAGGGTGAGTAATCCAGATTCAATAAAAATAATATAATGATTGAATTATTAGAAACAAACAATCCTACAACAGTTACAACAACTCACCCACGTAGAATCATCAACATTACACATCATCAAACAACAAATGCAATCATGTTAGGCCACATAGAATGAAATGCAACATCATAAGTGCATGTGGTACCAGGTTCAACATGTGATGGACACTGGCCATCTAATCTCCACAAGGGAGCACAACATAATCAATAACTCCTCAATCCACACAATGGGATTGAAGGCTAAATTCAACATAGGGGATGTCATGAATGCAAGATACACAAAACAACATCATCATCATCTTTCATCAACACATGTATCAACATTCATTATTTATCATCTACACCGTTTATTCATACTATTATTGCATCATTTCATCATTCCTACAACTTAATCATCTTTACTTCATATCCTCATTATTATTATTATGTTTAGCATAAATAAGCAGGGTAATAATTTCCAGCAACAACACACCAACATGGCACAACAAACAAAGCATCAAAAGTCATCAAACAGAAGAAAACATTTTTCTGAAAACTACAGGTCTCACTAAGCGAGAAAACCAGTTTGCTAAGCGAGCGAACTACGGGTTTTGAGTTTCCAAAGTCTTCATATGCTCGTTAAGCGAGAAACACGATTTTCTGAAGAAAACCTTGTGATTCCTGTACCTCACAACCACTCCTAAACATCACCAAAGACCTCAAATAACAGCAGATAACGGAAGAAAACGAACCAAATAACTAATTTCATCATATATTCATCATTATTAACAACAAACAACAACTAATCATCATAATCTAACAACAATTACCCCAACCCTAAGGTTTTCCTTTCAAACCCCTTATTTCTCATAAAACAACCCTATACTATGATTATTGAACAAGAATACTCCTCATACCTTGATCAATGTAGCTTCCTCTTCCACTTTTGATCAAAATCCCTCTTTGCCTCCTTGTTCTTCTTGTTCTCCAGAGAAACCTTTACCTTCACACAAAACACAATTATGAGAACTTTTGATCGTGAATATCTTTTCTCATAAAGCAATCAAAAGACAACCTTTCCCCTTAGACCTCCCAACTCTTTTATTTTATTTTCTTAATAATAATATAAAATAATTCCCAATATTATTATATCATTATCTTGAATAATTCTTTATTTTCCACAAAATACCACTTATTCATAAATAATTACTTAATTAATTAAATTATGAAATTGGGATGTTACAACTCTCCCCCACTTTAGAAATTTTCGTCCTCGAAAATATTACCTGAAGCAAACAGAGTCGGATACGAATCCTTCATCGGATCTTCATGTTCCCAATTTAAACTTTCACCTGCTGGTCCACCCCACAATACATTTTCTAAGGCAATCTCTTTCCCTCATAACCGCTTCATTTCTTGACCATCTATCCATAATGGTAAAACTTCAACGGTCATATTATCCCTCACCTGAATATCATCCATCTGAATCACATGCGATGGATCGCATACATACTTCCTCAACTGC
Source organism: Lathyrus aphaca (assembly GCA_963966055.1). Lineage (NCBI taxonomy): Eukaryota > Viridiplantae > Streptophyta > Magnoliopsida > Fabales > Fabaceae > Lathyrus > Lathyrus aphaca. The sequence continues at coordinate 210,005,849 of OZ014519.1, forward strand.
GACACATTGAACACGTCATGCAAATTCATAAGCAACGACGACAACGTAATCTAATATGCTACCTCTCTGATCCTTTGCGAAATCTTATACGGTCCAACAAAAAACGGAGTAAGCTTCCTAGACTTCAAAGCCCACCCGACACCCGTCACCGGAGTAACTCTCAAGAACACATGGTCTCCCTCTTGAAACTCAATTGATTTCCTTCTTTTGTCATGACAGCTCTTCTGTCGACTTTGAGAATTCTTCATTCTTTCTCGTATCATCTTAATCCTATCAGTTGTCTCTTTCACAATTTCAGGTCTAAGCACAACACTCTCGCCTGATTCATACCAACACAATGGAGTCTGACATCTTCTACCATACAACGCTTCATAAGGTGACATGCCAATACTATCATGATAACTATTGTTATATGTAAACTAAATCAATGACAAATAACTATCCCAAGATTCTCCTTGATCCAACACACAAGCCCTTGGTAAATCCTCCAAAGATTGGATAGTCCTCTCAGTCTGACCATCTGTCTGCGGATGGTAAGCAGAACCCATCCTCAACTTAGTACCCAAAGCATCTTGTAAACTCTTCCAAAATCTCGAAGTAAACTACGGATCTCTATCTGATACGATACTCGAAGGTATCCCATGCAACTTCACAATTTCTTCAATATACATCTTATCTAGTTTCTGCATAGAATGATTAATCTTCATCGGTAAGAAATAGACCGACTTAGTCAATTTGTCTATGATTACCCAAAGAAAATCATTTCCCTTAGCAATCTTCGACAAACCTATTACAAAATCCATGGAAATATTATCCCACTTCCACTCTGGAATATTCAACGGTTGCATCATACCTAACGGTCTCTATTGTTCAATCTTTGACTTCTGACAAGTCAAGCATGTATACACAAATTCAACAACATCTTTCTTCATATCGGGCCTCCAAAACAATTTCTGCAAATCATGGTACATCTTCATAGCACCAAGATGAATACTCAATCGAATACGATGTCCTTATTCTAAGATACTCTTCTTAATTTCTGGAACATCAAGAATACACACTCTATCCCGGAATATCATCATACAATTCTCATTAACTCGGAATTCACCTTTATTTCCTTGGTTAATCAAGGTCAACTGATCAACCAACTTCAAGTTATATTGTTATCCTTCATGGATCTTTTCCACAAATTCATTAGTCAACTTCAACATTCCCAACTTTACACTTTCAGACGTAGCTTCACACAACAAACTAATATCTCGGAACTGTTCAATCATTTCAAGTTCCTTCACTGTCAGCATTGACATATGCAACATCTTTCTACTCAAAGCATCTGCAACCACGTTTGCCTTACCAGGATGGTAATTCAAATCAAAGTTAAAGTCTTTTAACAATTCCAACCATCTCCTCTGCCTCATATTCAGTTCCTTCTGATCAAACAGGTATTTCAAACTCTTGTGTTTGCTGAACACCTCAAATTTTGAACCAAAGAGATAATTTCTTTAGATCTTCAACACAAATACTACAACTGCTAACTCTAAGTCATGCGTAGGATAATTCCTCTCATGAACTCTTAATTGTCTTGAAGCATAAGCAACCACTTGACCATTTTGCGTCGAAACTCCTCCAAGCCCCATTTTCGACGCATCACAATACACTACGAATGACTCATTCAGATTCAGCAAGATCAACACCGGAGCAGTTGTTAACTTCTTCTTCAGCTCCACAAAACTTTTTTCACACACAACATCCCACACATAAGGTTGGCTCTTTCGAGTCAACTGAGTCAAAGGTAGTGCCAACTTCGAAAAACCCTCAATAAACTTCCTGTAATAACCTGCTAAACCCAGAAAAATTCTAATCTCAGTAGCATACTTAGGAGTCTCCCACTGCAACACTACATATATTTTTTACGGATCAACAACAATTCCACCACTAGAAATTATATGTCCAAGAAAACTCACTTCTTGTAACCAGAACTCACACTTCGACAATTTAGAAAATAACTTATTTTCTCGCAACACTTGCAATAAAATCCTCAAAGGCTTGGCATGATCCTCTTTTATCTTGGAATAAATCAGAATATCGTCAATAAAGACTACCATAAATTTATCCAAGTACTCATGAAAGATTATATTCATGTACTCCATGAACACACCGGATGATTTGGATACACCAAACGACATTACCGTATACTCATAATGAACATACCTCGTTCTGAAAGCTATCTTCGGAATATCATCAGACTTAACACGAATCTAATGTTAACCATATCGTAAATAAATCTTGCTGAATACACAAGCTCCCAACAATCGATCCATCAAATTGTCGATTCTCGGAAGTGGATACTTATTCTTAATAGTAACTTTGTTCAACTGCCGATAATCAACACATAACCTCATGCCACCATCTATCTTCTTAAACAACAACACTGGAGCACCCCACGAAGAAATACTGGGTCGAACAAACTTCTTCTCTAATAACTCTTCTAGTCACTTCTTCAACTCACTCAACTTTAAAGCAAATGTAACGCCCCGATTCGATTTTCCCAAATTTTGTGGAGTCTTTTATTTTATTTAGGTAATAATTGTTTTATTTGTGAAATTATCATGATAATGTGATATGTTGGTGTGATATGTGATTTTACCGTTTTGTGATTTTCGGGTAAAATTGGATTGGAGGGTATTTTAGATATTTGTTAATTAGTGATAAGTTAGAAATTTGTAGAATTGGTATTTTTGTGAGAAAATGATATTTGGTTGGAAAGAGTAGAAAATAGAAATAGAAAGAAAAAGAATATAAGAGAGTGAGAAAGGGTGAAATAGAAAGTTAGTAAAAAAGAGAAAAAAAGAGAGAAGAAAGAAAAGGAAAAGAAGAGAAAAGAGGAAAACTTGGGAAAGCTTCAAGATTGCTCCTAGGAATCGGTATAATCGGGTAAGGGTGATAAACATTGTTATCTTGATATTGTGTATGAGTATGTATGTGTTTGATTGGTTGGATTTTGGTTTTGATGAGTTTAGAGAAGATGAATAATTAGGGTTTGAGAGAAAATGTGAGAAATTGGTAGATTAATCGGTTAGAAATTGTTGTAATCAAAGTATGATGTTAGATATATGCCTTAGATCATGTTTATGGATGTATTGTGGAGATTGGGAAGGTTTTGATAGGTCTGTTCGCAGCTGGAAATTCTGGAAATCGCAGCGTCCGCTCAGTGAGCTACCCCTCGCTCAGCGAAAGTTCCAGGGTGACCCTCGCTCAGCGAGCAAGAGGGCGCTCAGCAAGCCTGTAGGTTTTGAGGGGTTATGTGTTTTAATCCGTAGCTTTAGTTTCGGGTATCCGTTTTTAGTGATCCTTATATCGATTCGAAGCTAGAAACGCGTAGAAACTAATGATGCTAAAATATGTAATTTTTAGCCGACTTTTACCCGACTTTTCTGATAAAACGTAATTATGTTAATTATGGAATTGTGGGTTTGATTGTTATGTTGTGGCCGTTTGGCAAGTAGATACATTGTTTGAATTGAATGTTAATGTATGTTAATTGAATGAGATTAATGCATAACTATATTGTGAATATGTATGCATTTTCAAGAATGTTGTGTGTCATTTTGCATGTAAGCATAATGTATGCATTCTTGTGTTGTGGGTTCTTTATGAATCCTTTGTAACGTCGTGTGCCCATGTGGGGTGTGAGCAATGATTACAATAACATTGTGTGCATGTGTGGGGTGTGAGTGATGGGTGATTTATTCACATTGATTGTATGCCCGTGTGGGTGTGAGCAATCGGATTGTGTGCCCGTGTAGGGTGTGAGAAATCCAGAAACATCGTGTGCCCGTGTAGGGTGTGAGAAATCCAGAAACATCGTGTGCCCGTGTGGGGTGTGAGCGATGGGTGATTTATTCACATTGATTGTGTGCCCGTGTGGGGTGTGAGCAATCAGATTGTGTGCCCGTGTGGGGTGTGAGCAATCCATAAACATTGTGTGCCCATGTGGGGTGTGAGTAATGGGGAACATCATGTGCCCGACGGGGAGTTACTTTTGGTAACAAGCGATGATTCCATGTGGTTCCTGAGTGAACCTACTGAAATGATGAGTCGGTGCCGCATTGCATATGCATAGAGTCGTGTGTCGGTCTCTATGAGTTGCATTTTATCATTTTAATTATGATATGCATAAATAAACATGAATGAGCATATGTTTATTTGGAGTATTATGGAGATGATAGTATGTGTGATGAAACATACTTGATTGTATATATGCATGTTTGATATATGTATATGTATGTGATTTATACATTTGTAATGTATATGTGTGATTAAACATAGCTAGACGTATGTTTATGCGGAAGTAATAGACTTGAGGAATAAACTTAAATAAAGTAAGTTTATGTGAATTAGTAAATTGGTGCATGATGAATATGCTTGATTTTGTGTAAGTACACGTTGCGATGTGTATAGGTGATGAGGAATGATTTGTGGTGAGAATATGTTTTATGTGCATTTTTATATGTTGAGATATATAATTATATGCAATGTTATTATGATAATGTTTCTCACCCTTTTGCTGTTTTATGATGCTCTATGAGGCATTGCAGAGTAGGTTGCTGGATGGCGTATTTTGTGAAGCTCGTCTTCATCTTTTGGTCGGTCGGTTCTGATATGTAGCACCGGGTAGTTAGGTTGGCTTAGTGCCATTTTTGTGATGCATTGTGTACATGTATCTTTTGGATGGATGTTTTGTATAGACATGAAAATTTGTTGTTGGCATCAAACTTGTTGATATATATATATATATATATATATATATATATATATATATATATATATATATATATATATATATATATATATATATATATATATATATATATATATATATATATATATATATATATTTGATGTTGTTGAAATGTTTCTGCTGTATAATTATAGACATGAAAATTTGTTGTTGGCATCAAACTTGTTGATATATATATATATATATATATATATATATATATATATATATATATATATATACATATATATATATATATATACATATACATACATATATATATATATATATATATATATATATATATACATATATATATATATATATACATATACATACATATATATATATACATATACATACATATATATATATATATGAATGGAAATATATATATATATATATTTGATGTTGTTGAAATGTTTCTGCTGTATAATTAGTTATCGTGTCGAAAATTACCCTATTGTTGTATATCTATTATGAGCAGGTGTTATGTGGTTTAATTTCAAGTATAATGTGACATTGCTCTTTTATACCATGTTTAACTATACTCTGATGAAATTTTTAACATGTGCCTAAATGATTTAATTGATTATTTGGGGGTATAGAAAGGGGGTGTTACATTAAGTGGTATCAGAGCCAGTGTTTGAGTCAGTGTGTCTGTCTTGATGTTGTTATGATTGAACTTTTGTTTAATCTTGTTGTTGTCTTTGGGAACAATCAGAATATGGCTGGTAGAAACAACAATGTTATGGCTGCTGCTTTGGAAGCAATGGCTTGGGCGGTGCAGGGAGCGCCAAATGTGAATGTGAATGATGAGTTCAAGAAGAACCAACTGTCGGTCTTCAAAGGAAGATTCGATCCTGATGGTGCTCAGAATTGGTTGAAGGAGATTGAAAGAATCTTTAGAGTCATGGACTATGCTGAGGAGAGTAAGGTGAGGCTTGGTTCTCACATGCTGAAGGAAGAAACCGATGATTGGTGGGTCGGTAGAAGTCAAGCTCTTGAGGAGGATGATGAAGAGATAACTTGGGAAGTTTTTCGTACTGATTCTTAGGGAATTACTACCCTAAAAGTGTTAAGGGAAAGAAAGAGATGGAATTCCTTGAGCTGAAGCAGGGTAATATGTCAGTGGTTGACTATACTGCTAAGTTTGTGGAATTGGCTCAGTTTCATCCTCATTATGTTGCTGCTACTGCTGAGTTTTCTAAGTGCATTAAGTATCAGAATGGCTTGCGTCCTGAGATTAAGCAAGCTGTGGGATATCGGAGGATTAGAAGGTTTTCAGATTTGACTGAATGTTGTAGAATCTTTGAAGAAGATAGCAAAGCTCGTTCTACACATTACAAGAGTGTGAATGAGAGGAAAGGGAAGCAACAAGCTAGAAGTGGACCGTATGTGACACCCGCTGATAAGGGCAAACATAAGGGAAACTTTGATATAAGATCTGGTGGAGGGAGTTCTGGTGCCGTTAAGTGTTACAAGTGTGGCGATTTAGGCCACAAGTCTTTTGAGTGTTGGAAGAATATTGTGAAATTTTCAAACTGTGGAGGTCTTAGACATGCTACTACCGAGTGTATAAGGAATGTTGTGAAGTGCTTAAATTATGGAGAAGTTGGTCACATTAGTACTAAGCCGAAGCAAGCTCAGGCGGGCGGAAAGGTGTTTGCATTAGCAGGGAAGGACACTACTAGTGCAGACCGTTTGATTAAAGGTACATGCTTTATTAATAGTACGTCTTTAGTTACTATTATTGATACGGGAGCAAATCATTCGTTCATTTCTCTTGAGTGCGTTAAGCGTTTGAATTTGTTTATGTCTTCTTGGGGTGGTGAGATGGTTATTGAGACTCCTGCATCAGGGTCGGTAATTACTTATTTGGTGTGCGTAAGTTGTTCTTTGACCATGTATTGTAAAGATTTTGTTATGGATTTAGTTTGTTTGCCGTTGGAAGGTTTGGACGTGATCTTGGGTATGAACTGGTTGCAATTTAACCGAGTTCATATAGATTGTTATCATAAGTTAGTAAGGTTTCCTTCTTTGGATGATGAAGAAGAGAGTTTCCTACCCACGAAAGAGTTGAAGAAACTTTTAATGGACGAAGTTCAATTGTTTGGTTTGTTTGCATCGTGGTCAGTGGAAAGCGAAGTGGAGATAAGTAGGTTTCTAGTGGTGTATAATTTTCCAGAAGTGTTTCCGGATGATATTAAGGATGTACCGCCGAAAAGAAAAGTTGAGTTTTCTATTGATCTAGTTCCGGGTACTAGACCGATTTCGATGGCACCGTATCGTATGTCAGCTTCAGAGTTGGTAGAATTGAAAAAGAAGTTGAATGACTTGTTGGATAAGAGGTTTGTTAGGCCGAGTGTTTCTCCTTGGGGTGCGCTGGTATTGTTGGTAAATAAGAAGGATGGAAGTATGCGGTTATGTATTGATTATCGACAGTTGAACAAGGTGACAATTAAGAACAAGTATCCGCTTCCGAGGATTGATGATTTGATGGACCAATTGGTTGGTGCTCGTGTTTTTAGTAAGATTGATTTGAGATCAGGATATCACCAGATTCGTGTGAAAGAAGAGGATATTCAAAAGACGGCTTTTAGGACACGATATGGTCATTACGAGTATTCCGTGATGCCATTTGGAGTTTCTAATGCGCCAGGTGTGTTTATGGAATACATGAATCGTATTTTTCATGAACAGTTGGATCGCTTTGTGGTTGTGTTCATCGACGACATTTTGATTTATTCTAAGTCTCAAGAAGAGCATGAAGAGCATTTAAGGATTGTGTTACAGATTTTGAAAGAGAAGCAATTGTATGCTAAGTTGTCAAAGTGCGAGTTTTGGTTGTCGAAGGTAAGTTTTCTTAGGCATGTTATTTCCGATGGTGGTATTAGTGTTGATCCATCCAAGATTGATGCGGTAATGAAATGGGAAGTTCCTAGATTGGTTACGGAGATTCGAAGCTTTTTAGGCTTGGCGGTTATTATCGGAGGTTTATTGTAGGATTTTCAAAGTTGGCACTTCCGTTAACGTAGTTGACTTGTAAAGGAAAGGCTTTAATTTGGGATATTCAGTGTGAAAAGAGTTTCATGGAACTTAAGAGAAGGTTGACAACGGCTCCGATCTTGATTTTGCCGAATTCGACGGAACCATTTGTGGTGTTTTGTGATGCTTCATTGTTTGGGTTAGGTGGTGTTTTGATGCAAGATGGAAAAGTTGTGGCTTATGCTTCAAGACAATTGAGGGTGCATGAAAAGAATTATCCTATGCATGATTTGGAATTAGCGGCTATGGTGTTTGTTTTAAAATTTTGGAGGCATTATCTTTATTGTGCAAGGTTCGAAGTTTTTAGTGATCACAAAAGTTTGAAGTATTTATTCGATCAAAAGGATTTGAACATGAGACAAAGAAGATGGTTAGAACTTTTGAAGGATTATGATTTTGGTTTGAATTACCATCCAGGTAAGGCGAATGTGGTGGCCGATGCCTTGAGTCGTAAGTTGTTACATATGTCCGCATTGATGATAAGGGAATGGGAACTTTTGGAGAATTTTAGAGACTTGAGTTTGGTGTGCGAGATGACACCGAGAAGCGTGAGACTTGGTATGCTACGCATTACAAATGACTTTCTTGAGACCGTTTGTGAAAAGCAAAAGTTGGATTTGAAATTTGTTGATTTGATGATGAATGAGAATGAGGATTTCAAGGTTGATAATTTTGGATTTTTGAGATTCCGTGGTCGTATTTGTATTCCCGATGATGAGGAGTTGGAAAAGATGATATTGGAAGAGGGACACCGGAGTAATTTAAGTATACATCCGGGAGCGAATAAGATGTATCAAGATTTGAAAAAGATCTTTTGGTGGTCCGAATTGAAGAGAGATGTAGCTCATTTTGTGTATGCGTGTTTGACTTGTCAAAAGTCTAAGGTGGAACGTCATAAGCCTAGTGGTTTAATGCAACCGTTGGATATTCCGGAAAGGAAATGGGATAGTATATCGATGGATTTTGTTACGGGATTGCTGAATACGTAAAGAGGTCATAATGCTATTTGGGTGATTGTCAATAGACTTACTAAATTTGCTCACTTTATTCCAATTGATATTAGTTATTCTTTGGAGAAGTTAGCCGATATTTATGTTTTTGTGATTGTGAAGTTGCATGGAGTTCCTAAGAGTATTGTATCGGATAGAGATCCTAGATTTACATCGAGGTTTTGGGAAAGTTTGCAAAAGGCTTTGGGTTCTAAGCTAAGATTGAGTTCGGCTTACCATCCGCAAACGGACGGTCAAACCGAGAGGACAATTCAATCGTTAGAGGATTTGTTGCGTGCTTGTGTGCTAGAATAAGGTGTTGTTTGGGATAGTTATTTAGCGTTGATTGAGTTTACCTATAATAACAGTTTTCATTTGAGTATTGGTATGTCACCATTTGAGGCTTTGTATGGTCGGAGATGTCGAACACCTTTGTGTTGGTATGAAACCGGAGAAAGAACGGTAGTTGGACCGGAGATGGTACAACAAACGACGAAAAAAGTAAAGTTTATTCGGGAGAAGATGAGAGCTTCTCAGAGTAGACAAAAGAGTTATCATGACAAGAGAAGGAAGGATCTTGAGTTTCAGGAAGGCGACCATGTGTTCTTGAGAGTTACACTGGTTACGGGTATGGGTCGTGCTTTGAAGTCGAAGAAGTTGACTTCTCGTTTTATTGGACCGTATCAGATTACTGCACGAGTGGGTGTTGTGGCTTATCATGTGGCGTTGCCTCTGAATCTTTTGAATTTGCATGATGTGTTCCATGTTTCACAACTTCAGAAGTATGTTCCGGATCCGTCACATGTTATTCCTATGGACAAAGTTGAAGTAAGAGATAACCTTACGGTGGAAGCTTTGCTAGTTAGGATTTTGGATCGTGAAATTAAGAAGCTAAGAGGCAAGGATATTGCGCTTGTGAAAGTGGCGTGGGGAGGCGCTGCGGAAGGCAATATGACTTGGGAATTGGAGAGTAGGATGCGCGAGTCGTATCAGGAGTTGTTTGGATCAGGTAATATTTTTGAGGACGCAAATTTCTAAAGTGGGGGAGAGTTGTAACGCCCCGATTCGATTTTCCCAAATTTTGTGGAGTCTTTTCTTTTATTTGGGTAATAATTGTTTTATTTGTGAAATTATCATGATAATATGATATGTTGGTGTGATATGTGATTTTACCGTTTTGTGAATTTTTGGGTAAAATTAGATTGGAGGGTATTTTAGATATTTGTTAATTAGTGATAAGTTAGAAATTTGTAGAATTGGTATTTTTGTGAGAAAATGATATTTGGTTGGAAAGAGTAGAAAATAGAAATAGAAAGAAAAAGAATATAAGAGAGTGAGAAAGAGTGAAATAGAAAGTTAGTAAAGAAGAGAAAGAAAAAGAGAAGAAAGAAAAGGAAAAGAAAAGAAAAGAGGAAAACTTGGGAAAGCTTCAAGATTGCTCCTAGGAATCGGTATAATCGGGTAAGGGTGATAAACATTGTTATCTTGATATTGTGTATGATTATGTATGTGTTTGATTGGTTGGATTTTGGTTTTGATGAGTTTAGAGAAGATGAATAGTTAGGGTTTGAGAGAAAATGTGAGAATTTGGTAGATTAATCGGTTAGAAATCGTTGTAATCAAAGTATGATGTTAGATATATGCTTTAGATCATGTTTATGGATGTATTGTGGAGATTGGGAAGGTTTTGGTAGGTCTGTTCGCAGTTGGAAATTCTGGAAATCGCAACGTTCACTCAGCGAGCTACCCCTCGCTTAGTGAAAGTTCCAGGGTGACCCTCGCTCAGCGAGCGAGAGGGCGCTCAACGAGCCTGTAGGTTTTGAGGGGTTATGTGTTTTAATCTGTAGCTTTAGTTTCGGGTATCCGTTTTTAGTGATCCTTATATTGATTTTAAGCTAGAAACGTGTAGAAACTAATGATGCTAAAATATGTAAATTTTAGCCGACTTTTCCGATAAAACGTAATTATGTTAATTATGGAATTGTGGGTTTGATTGTTATGTTGTGGCCGTTTGGCAAGTAGATACATTGTTTGAATTGAATGTCAATGTATGTTAATTGAATGAGATGAATGCATAACTATATTGTGAATATGTATGCATTTTCAAGAATGTTGTGTGTCATTTTGCATGTAAGCATAATGTATGCATTCTTGTGATGTGCGTTCTTTATGAATTCGTTGTAACGTCGTGTGCCCATATGGGGTGTGAGCGATGATTACAACAACATCGTGTGCCCGTGTGGTATGTGAGCGATGGGTGATTTATTCACATTTATTGTGTGCCCGTGTGGGGTGTGAGCAATCGGATTGTGTGCCCGTGTGGGGTGTGACCAATCCAGAAACATCGTGTGCCCGTGTGGGGTGTGAGCGATGGGTGATTTATTCGCATTGATTGTGTGCCCGTGTGGGGTGTGAGCAATTAGATTGTGTGCCCGTGTGGGGTGTGAGCAATCAATAAACATTGTGTGCCCATGTGGGGTGTGAGCAATGGGGAACATCGTGTGCCCGACGGGGAGTTACTTTTGGTAACAAGCAATGATTCCATGTGGTTCCTGAGTGAACCTACTAAAATGTTGAGTCGGTACCGCATTGCATCTGCATAGAGTCGTGTGTCGGTCTCTATGAGTTGCATTTTATCATTTTAATTATGATATGCAGAAATATTCAAGAATGAGCATATGTTTATTTGGAGTATTATGGAGATGATAGTATGTGTGATGAAACATACTTGATTGTATATATGCATGTTTGATATATGTATATGTATGTGATTTATACATTTTTAATGTATATGTGTGATTAAACATAGCTATATGTATGTTTATGCGGAATAAATAGAATTGAGGAATAAACATAAATAAAGTAAGTTTATGTGAATTAGTGAATTGGTGCATTATGAATATGTTTGATTTTGTGTAAGTACACGTTGCGATGTGTATAGGTGATGAGGAATGATTTGTGGTTAGAATATGTTTTATGTGCATTTTTATATGTTGAGATATATAATTATATGCAATGTTACTATGATAATGTTTCTCACCCTTCTGCTATTTTATGATGCTCTATGAGGAATTGCAGAGTAGGTTGTTGGATGACATATTTTGTGAAGCTCGTCTTCATCTTTTGGTCGGTCGGCTCTGATATGTAGCACCGGGTAGTTAGGTTGGCTTAGTGCCATTTTTGTGATGCATTGTGTACATGTATCTTTTGGATGGATGTTTTGTATAGACATGAATATTTGTTGTCGGCATCACACTTGTTGATATATATATATATATATATATATATATATATATATATATATATATATATATATATATATATGAATGGAAATATATATATGTTTGATGTTGTTGAAATGTTTCCGCTGTATAATTAGTTATCGTGTCGAAAATTACCCTATTGTTGCATATCTATTATGAGCAAGTGTAATGTGGTTTGATTTCAAGTATAATGTGGCATTGCTCTTTTATACCATGTTTAATTATACTCTGATGAAATTTTTAACATGTGCCTAAATGATTTAATTGATTATTTGGGGGTATAGAAAGGGGGTGTTACAGTAAACATCTGATACGGAGCCATAGACATAGGACTAGTACCAGGTAATAAATCCATTGTAAACTCAATTTCACGCTCTGGAGGTAAATCACTTATATCCTTCAGAAATACATCAGGAAAATCTTGAACAACCGACAAATCCATGTTCGAAGTATTCCCTTCGATTTGCAACGATGTAAACATTGCAAACATCTGAGCTTCATCTTCTAATAATTCCTCTACTTGCCTAGCCGTCAAGAACAATAACTCACCATGATCACCAATTTCAGGAAATTCAACAGTTTTCGTATAGCAATTGATATGCACAAAATTCAACTCTAACCAGTTCATTCCAAGAATAACATCAATTTGGTGTAAAGGCAAACACACCAGATCCATCAGGAAATCCTTCTCAAAAATTGTCAAAGGACACTTCAGACAAACAAGAGTAGTAGTAATAGAACCATTAGTTGGCGTCTCTATTACCATACCACCATTCATACTAGACAACTTCAAACCCAACTTATTAGCACATTAAAGAGAAATAAAAAAATGCGTAGCGCCAGTATCAATAATAACAATCAACTCAACATCGTTAATGAAACAAGTACCTCAAATTAGATTGTCTTTCTTAGGAGCCTCAGAACCAGTCAAAGCAAACACTCTGCCATTGGTCTGAGTAGTAGTAGCAGTCTTCTTAGGCTTCTGGCATTGGGTGCTGATATGTCTTTGTTCACCGCAATTAAATCAAGTTGGACCTTCATTCAGATAATCACCAACCTGATGACCTCTCTTGCAACATCTATAGCATCACACCACTATATTAGTGCAAACATCTGACTTGTGACCAGATTACCCACATTCATGACACTTGGGAGGAATAGAACCTGCTCCCCCACTTGGCTTCTTCCCCTCTGAACTCTTCTGCTTCCCCTTCTCAACTGGAGTCACATAAGGCTTTCCTCTAAACTGACCTTTCTCTTTCTTCTCACTCAACAACTTATAGTGACTAGATCGAGCTCGGCTATCTTCATCATAGATTCTGCTTTTATCCACCAATTCAGCATATCTTCGGATTTATTGACATCCAATTCCTTGCTTGATCTCTGGTCTCAACCCACTCTCAAACTTGAGACACTTTGATAACTCAGCATCAGCACTCTTGTAGTGAGGACAATACTTCACCAACCTCTCAAACTTGGCAGCTTACTCTGATACTTTCATACTTCCTTGTTTCAGCCCAATGAACTCTACTTCCATATTACCACGAGCATCTTCTGGAAAATACTTTCCCAAAAACTCCTTCTTGAATACTGCCCAAGTCACTGCAGTACCAGCATCCTCTAAATGTTGACAGGTATTATCCCACCAGTCTTTAGCCTTTTCAGACAACATATGTGTACCAAACTGCACCTTACGTGCATCTGTACACGCCATCACCCTAAATCTCTTCTCAATATCCTTGATCTAGTTCTGAGCATTAAGCATTTCATGGTCACCTTCAAAGATCCTTGATCTAGTTACTCATCTTGTTCATTGTTCTGAGCAGTAGCCTTCACTAACACTGCAATTGCTTCCGCGAGTGCATGCGTGTTGTTTCCAGCCATTCTGCACAACATTGACAACATCAGATAAACGTAATCGTTAACAATAACGACCGACACAGACTAACAACAATGACATGCAACCTGACATACCAACCTACTTTGATACCACTAATGTAACACCCTTTTTACCCACAACAAAATTAAGTATGTCATTTAAATAAAAATCAGAGTTCTACAAAAAGGGTATCACATTTGCTTCTTAAACATCATAATAACAACCAATTATGTGTCATATCCCGTAACACGGGTTGCAACTTCCATTCATAAATAACACAATGTTTCAAACTACGCAGGGGATCAAAATTTTAACTTGTTTGATATTCTTTTTAAAAGAAACATACATCTAAGGTCAAACATACTCAAACATTAGTTTAAATTCAACAAAAGCAACCAAATAAAACAAACATTCCCAAGTGTTACATGAATCAGAGTAGGACACCACCTAACTCTATACGCAATGGGACGCTTTCCAAGCTACCTCCGAAATCTCCAAAATAAGCGTCAGAATCTGCAGGATAGCATAATAGACCATCACAAAAAGGCAGGAAGGGTGAGTAATCCTGATTCAATAAAAATAATACAATGACTGAATTATAAGAAACAAACAATCCTATAACAGTTACAACAACTCACCCACATAGAATCATCAACATTACACATCATCAAACAACAAATGCAATCATGTTATGCCACATAGAATGAAATGCAACATCATAAATGCATGTGGTACCAGGTTCAACATGTGATAGACACTAGCCATCTACTCTCCACAAGGGAGCACAACATAATCAACAACACCTCAATCCACACAATGGGATTGAATCCTAAATTCAACATAGGGGATGCCATGAATGCAAGATACACAAAACAACATCATCATCATTTTTCATCAACACGTGTATCAGCATTCATCATTTGTCAGCTACATCGTTTATTTCTTACTATATTTTCATCATGTCATCTTTCCTACAACTTAATCATTTTTACTTCATATCCTCATTATTATTATTACATTTAGCATAAATAAGCAGGGTAATAATTTCCAGCAATAACACAACAACATGGCACAATAAACAAAGCATCAAAAGTCATCAAACAGAAGAAAACATTTTTCTGAAAACTACAGGTCTCGCTAAGCGAGCGAGCTACAGGTTTTGGGTTTCCAACGTCTTCATATGCTCGCTAAGCGAGATCCTACACGCTAAGCGAGAAATGTGTTTTTCTGAATAAAACCCTGCGATTTCTGTACCTCACAACCACTTCTAAACATCACTGAAGACCTCAAATAACATCAGATAATGGCAAAAAACGAACCAAACAACTAATTTCATCATATATTCATCATTATTAATAACAAACAACAACTAATCATCACAATCTACCAACAATTAACCCAACCCTAAGGTTTTCCCTTCAAAACCCCTCTTTCTCATAAAACAACACTATACTATGATTACTGAACAAGAATACCCCTCATACCTTGATCAATGTAGCTTCCTCTTCCAGTTTTGATCAAAAACCCTCTTGGCATCCTTGTTCTTCTTGTTCTCCAGAGCAACCTTCACCTTCACCCAAAACACAATTATGAGAACTTTTGATCGTGAATCTCTTTTCTCATAAAGCACTCAAAAGACAACCTTTCCCCTTAGACCTCTCAACTCTTTTATTTTATTTTCTTAATAATAATATAAAATAATTCCCAATATTATCATATCATTATCTTGAATAATTCTTTATTTTCCACAAAATACCACTTATTTCCACTTATTCATAAATAATTACTTAATTAATTAAATTATGAATTTGGGATGTTACATGGAGGTCTTGGCTCATTTTTCCATGAAAAGATTCCTCTGGAGGGCACAGTTGACTGAAAATCCTAATTTGTGACACTGAGGTCTCGGGGCTCAGATCACTAAAAATTTGTGCAATCTTTGCATGAATCTTCACCATTTAAGGTTCATTGATCCTTTGAGGATGTTTGAAAGGTTGAAATTCTTAGGATTTTATGTTTGATCATTTTCCTGAATCCTCTAAGGGACTCAGGAATCCTAATTGACTGCAAGGAGTTGATCTAGTAAACTTTAACACTGTCCATTGAGCTAATTGGTGTGTGGGTATCTCAAAATCACGCTCAAAAGTGAAATCCAAGAGAGCATTGCAGCAACAATATATTTTCTTCTCAGAATATTTCTGAATGTGATCAGATACAGAAGCAGACTTGCTTCATATGCGTAGAATCGACTTTATGTCATACCAGAATGACTTGCATGTGATCGTTATCAAAAGCGAAACCTATTTGTTAACATTATAGAATAACAAACGTAAGAGTAACAAAATTGTTCTCACAAAAATAATCTATTGTTATCATCAAAACATAGAGATATATAGATGTAGCACCAAATCGCGTTCTTATAGAAAATGTGTTTATTTCACAACTAAGGGGATATTACATAAGTTAACTTGCGTATTAACCCTCAAGACAGTAAATTTCTCTCATGAGTAGATTTTTGTTATAAATTTTACATATTTTAATAAACCTTATATAATTCAACCAAATAAAGCATTGATCACAAAATATAATCAAAATACCATATATAATTCAATCAAACCATACACTTATGTAATTCAATAAAAATATCATATATTAAGTCAAAATCAAAATCATACATTGTTAGACAAATATAAAACAAAATATAAATGATCAAAATACAAAGAAAAAGTCAACTATTAGGTATATCTCACTCTCGGTCCCTCTCATACCTCGTGTACTACCAGATATTTTGTGTCTGAGATATCATGACCTCTCTAGTAGCTATTCCAGGAGTGACTTCATGAAACTCTCTTCTTTCAAAATCCGATCACCCAATAGCCACAATACATTGAAAGATTGATAACACATCAATGATATGGGTTGCCCTAGCTTGCTTCACCTCTAATATCCCCCGATGAGTTGATCTAAAGGGCTCTATATGTTTATCTATGTATCTATTCACTCTCCCCTTCACCGGTGTCAAGTAATAATGTGAAACTCTAGAAAACCATTGGATGTATTTGAATGCAGTAATCCATGGCTAAGGAGATGACACATTATGAACATCCTTTAGGACTATATTATTATGGTACTCCATAAATATCTCATCAACATCTCTACGACAAAGTATGAGAGGAGCAACAATGACGGGGGCTCTAAGAATACCATATAGATAAAAAAAATCGACAAATGAATTTCTCAAGTAGATGTCGAAAGATCATTTGTTACCCACATGCCAACCATTAGGAGTAGAAAGATAGCTAATCTAAGGGGTGTATCTCACTATGATCATCATATGATGTGAAGTTTATATCATATGACGTGATTCAATCAAGAAAAACTATGATAACCTGATCGCTTGATTCTCTCTGAGTGGGATGAAGGAGCATGCATGTGGAAAAGTCTCGTCATAATTGTCAATATATGCCCATCTAGAGATACATGGAACGTGTTGGAGGATGCATGCCTTGTATTTGGTGTGTTTTTAGTGAGTACGAATTCTAAGATCCTAATTTTAGGGTTATTTAAGAGATTTTGTAGGACATGTGAGTAAGACATGAGGTGTATGGAACAATCTCCTAAATAAAATAATAAGAATAAGAGAACTTTTCTTACTACCTGTCACACCCCAAATTTTACCCCTAACTGCTCGCATCATGCATTCATCGCATTTAGCAGGGATTTTTTTTTCCCGATTTATTTTCTGTTACTTTCTAGTTATTTATAATTCTTATTTTCGTTTCGTTTACAAGCTCCCATTTTAATTTAATTTCTATTCCTCATTTCTAACTCTTTAAATCATGTTATAATTCTAATTTTTAATTTCCTTTTTCTTACTCTATTTTTCAAGTTTCTATTTTTTTTTCAATTTCTACTTCTAATTTTTGTTTCGATTTCTACTTTTTAGTTCTTAATTCATTCTTAATTTTTGAACTTAAATTTCATTTCCTTTTCATTTGCAAAGTTTTTTTATTATTTCCATTCTCAATTCCAACTTCATTTCCACTTTTATTTCTTCTTCCAAGTTTATATTATAGTTGTTTAATTTTAATTCCAATTTTCATTTCCAATTTCTATTTACAAGCTTCAGCTTCTAGTTTAATTCTAAATTCCATTTTCAATTTTTAATGTTTTAAAATCAATTTCCAAGTCATATTCAAGAATCAATTCCAATTTTAAAATTTCAAATTCAATCCCTTGTCAATACTATCACACTCATGTGTCATTATTTTTTCATAACTCATTCATATTTGTTCAAACACTTTTTTTTAGTCATTTATCATTTACATAATCACATAATTTATTCAATTCAAGTTCACAATTTTTGCCATATTTACATCAGCATGTTTTACAATTACATAGAAGAGAAAAAAAGAAAAAAATTGTACAAAAAATTCAGCACTACAATACAAAAATGCAGCAACACAAACAGCCTGCTCCAAGCACACAAACAGCCTGCTCCACTACTCCACCCACAACAGCAATTCAGACTTTGTCTCCCTTCCTCCAACCCTTCAATTGCAAGCAACAAGGACAACTCAAATCAGCCTCTAAAACATACCATAAAACAGCACAACTACACACCAGTTCAGCACCCTAAAAACACACTGTTATATTAGAAAACTCAGCCTCAAACTCACTACAAAAAACCAGCTCTAAAACACTACTACAGCCTTGAACAATACACTACAAACATTCACAAAACTACACCACAAACAACTCTCATTCATACACAAACTCAGCATTCAAAACCAAAAAATACAGCACCAAAACACCCCATATCAAACACAAAACAGCCCCCCAAAAACTCAAAAAAAAACAGCCATTTCAAACACAAAACAGCCCCCCAAAAACTCAAAAAAAACAGTCATAAATCAAACACAAAACAGTCCCCCAAAAACTCAAAAATCCAGCCACTGTTACATACTGTTACATAAAGGAAAACAGAAAGAGTTCAGCATCAAAGCATCCCAAATTTAAACAACAACAAAGGGTGGATCACTAGCAAAGAGAAGCAACACTTACTACTCGTGGACTCTTCACCCCGATAACGTTTGGGTCGGTATATTTCTTTCTCCTTTCACCTCTTTTCAGCTTTGTTCATAGTTTCTTTTCTTTTTAACTTCATTCAATCTGCATACCAAATAAACTCCATGTTAAAATTCCAAAAATATTTGAAACCGTTTTTTTAAATCAACAACAATGTTTGCAATTAAAGAGGAAACAGAACCAAAACAAATCATCAAACCAAATAACAAACTTTTTTATTACCTCCACAAACCTTCCAAATAAACCACAACATGTTTTTTTTCCACACTAACATAACCAATTTCAGACCTGCATATTACTCCTGCTCATCACCATTTAATCCTAAACCAAACACAACCTTCATTTTCATCCAAACAAACCATTACCGAAACACTGTATTACCCACACTACCAACCTCACTATCACTGACCCGCATCACCTACCGCAAACCACTGCCTATCTCCACCCTTTGTTAAACCTCACTAACATAACAAAAAAAAACCAACAGCCACACAAACACCTTAAAACCTGATAACCACACAGCACCTCAGGGGACCTTCAGATCCAAAACAACCTGTCAAAAAACCAGAGAAACCCATCAACTCATCTGTGAAATAAAAGAAAACGAGAAATCACACCGCCAAACGGACCTAGCCAAATCGTTTTCATCATTTTTCTACATCCACCATTTAACCGCAAAAACCTTCAATAGCCACCCTTAATCACAAGGCCACCCTAACCACGCCGTAAAAAAAACCGTGAAAGCTGAGTCACACAACAACAAACTGTCATCTTCTCACCCCCTTCATAAAACCTGGAAAAAAACAAGTAACAACATTCATAGCCCTCTGCTTCCATCTAAACCATAACCTTAAATCTTACAGCATCAAAAACACAACAAAAAAAACCATAAAGAAGTTTTCCGAAACCAACGATCCATTTAACTCACCTTCACCATCACTGTGAACTTTCTAAATCCGAGCCAAACCTCATCGCTACCACCGTGAAACGCTCCAACCAAACGCATCAAGCTATCATCCATCCACCCTCAACTTCGAACCATCCTTCACAGAACCTTTCAAACTGAACCGGGAACTCAGAACAACCATCAACCTTTTCCTTTTTTCCACAGCCACGAAATCCACCGATCCACCGATCCGCCGCTCAAAACCCCAAATCACTGAACCAACCATCCGCGAATCAAACCGCGAGCTCACACTCACAGCAGAGCCACAAACCTCAAACCCCTAGCCGGAAATTCACCATCTCACCTTCACCATTCAACAGCCGCGAGTCAAAACGGCCGGCCCCTTTCCAAATCCACCCTTTCCGTTTTCGTCATCACCACTCAAAAGCCGCATGCCACCGCGCCTCACCTTCGTTAACCACCATCCCGAAATCGCACTTAGCCACCGTCGGACGAAACCGCCGACCATCATCATCATCTTCGGCCCTCAACAAACAGAAAAACGCAATCGAAATTCGCCGAGGGATTGAGAGAGCAATTGAGAGACGGAGCTTTTGAGAGAATTTTCGAGAGAGACGGGATCCAAAGCACCACTGTGAGAATGAGACAGATGTGAGAGAGAGTAGCCTTTTTTTTCTTCGGTGGCTGTTTCTCTTGAGAGCAGCACGTTTCCTTTTTCTTTCCTTTTACTGACTTTTTTTAATTTATTTATCTTCATTCTTTTTTTCATATTGTCTAACTTCCATTAAGTTTAGGTTAAGTAATTTGTTTTGGGTTGATTTCTCCTAAGCCCAATCTGCCCCCTGCACACGCTAGACGACTTACCGGCCCCCCTTTTCTTTTAAACTATGTTCTTATCATTTTAATTTAAATTCTTCTTTTTATTATTATTTAATTAATATAGTTTAAAATTTGTCGTAAATTCATTTGTTCTTATTTGTTTATGCTAGAAAAAACTCTATTATTAGAAATTTAGTTTATTCTTATTTCTTTATTTCTTTAATTTGGATTTATTATCCTTTTTTTTATTGGGGCCTATGATAAGAACATGTGGTTTATTGACTTTGTCAATCTTATCTAAACCACTTTGAGGCCATTTTTTAATTTTTTTCTATTTATTCTATTCTATTTAATTTATTCTTTTTCAATTTATTTAAAAAATTATTAAAAAAAGAAATATATGCTAGATAATTATTTAATAATCTATTCATTTATTTTTCTCTTTTTGGGGCCAATGATATTATTAAGGGTTTATCGGTGTTCGATATTTGTAATCGACGTCATCTAAACCCGTATGAGGCCATGTATTATTTATTTCTAATCCTAGTTTATATATATATATATATATATATATGTATACTTTATTTTACTTATTTGTTTAAGAAAATCTCTAAAAAAAAGTTTTATATATTTTTATTTGTTTAAGAAAAAAGAACTTTAAAAGAAAAGTTTAGTTGTGATCTCTTATATTTATCTGGGTCGATGATATTACAAAAATCACGATAAATCATCTTTGATTAATCGTGACCCATATGAGGCCATTGCATTTTATTTCTATTTCATATATTTATTTATTTTCTTTCCATTTTATTTCATTATTTTTCCTATTTAATTTATTTAATCCATTTCATTTTATTTTCATAACTTATTTCACTTTTTATTTATTATTTATTTCTCGTAAGTTTACACCATTTAATTTAATAATAATTCTTTGGTCCAACGCCAAGTTCACTTCACATACACTCACACACGTAAGTCGGTCGTTTACGATCGCCATCTGCACAGTTCCTTACACTGCACAGCTTTCTAACTTAAATAATTTGTCGCACTGCGTTTGTTTGCCACCCCAGCATTCTCGATCCATATATCGAGCCATAGCCAGTTACTGAGCCTTTATCTTTGCATTGTCCATTTATTTTATTCAATTTATTTACTTTTGCAAGTAGCAGCCTCTGCCTAGTCTTAGGAGCTTGCACCCTCGTTTATTTATTTTTGTTTATGCTTTTCAATCCAAAAGGGAAAGACTCCTGCAGTTGACTCAATGTCATAGGAAGTTTAGCAATCCCTAGTTCCATTTTGACCTTAGCAATTAGGTCTCTCGTCCTTAGGTCCTTAGCCATTAGGTCCTTAGCTTTTTATTTTACAACTTTTTGTGACTTTCTTAAAGTCATGTGAGTGTTTGCCGTAACACTTACCTTCCCCCGCGAACCTTGAGCGTAACCAAGTGTTCGTTAATCCTTAGGAGAACTACGAGTGCTCTGATTCTATACCCGATACGTAGGCATCGATGCGATGTTGTGCGAGCACCATTAGAAATAAAACCTTAGGTTCCCTTAGTTTTAACAAGCAATAAACAACAAAAATACAAATATTAACAAGAGGTTCCCGTAGGATACTGCGGATGCTTAGGATGCTAACACCTTCCCTAGGTATAATCAACCCCCGAACCTAGTTTCTCCTCATTTAGGGTTTTTACGATCTTTTTCCCTTTTCCCTTTGGATTAAATTAAAGTCGGTGGTGAACATAAATGTTTTGCGATTCAAGCTCACTTAATAGCTTGGTATCCGATTCTCACCGCGACAGAAATGGCGACTTCACTGGGGACTCTATTTTTGAGGGTTAAGCCCACCTTGTATATTTGTATATTTGTTGTTGTATTGCTTGTTTTTATTTTTGGATTTTTGGGTGTTCCATGTGTGGTGAGATAAGTCCTAACCCGGACTTGAGTGCAAATAAGTTAGGACGGTGGTATATTCAAGAAGGCTTGTAGGGAGTTGAGTCCCGACCAAGTTGACTTGAGACACCACCACTCAGCGGAGGCCTCCTCGGATGTAGTTTTGTTGATCGAGTTCAGTCGTGAAAACATTACTATATTCGACTTGAGAGCCATTAATGCTGAGGACCGTAGAACATTTACCCCCACTTGGCCTTTTTAGGGATGTAGTGCGATGACTATGAGGGTGCAAATCCAAAATAGTTGATACGCGATACTGCACTCGGATGAGACTCTCTTGAGAATATTACTGATTACCAAGTCGAGTTGGGAAGTCGGTAATATCCGAAAGATGGGACAGTGATTCTGGGAACTTTTAGAACCCGTTGTACAGGTACAAATAAACTCATAGTACATACCTTTTGGGAGGGTTGAACCTTTGACCTCATGCAAGCTTTGAACCTAAGCCTTGTTTGTGTTTGTGTATTCATTGCATTCACGCATCATGAAGCATCATTTTTACCATTTATTCAAGGAGCTCAGAAACTTTATATTTGCAAATATCATAGGTATCATCATGGACTTTGGAAGAAGAAAGACTGTCAAGTACACATTCAAAACTCCCAAACTCGAAGACCTAAGGAAATTAAGAGATTTGGTTCTGGATCAAGAAGCCTTCATGGAGAAGCATAGGAGACTTTTAGCTTTGCTTAAGACTGATTGGGATGGAAGGCTGCTCTCTGTGATGCTCCAGTTTTATGATCCTCTCTACCACTGTTTTACGTTCCCTGATTACCAATTGGCGCCTACTTTGGAAGAGTATTCAGTTTTGGCGGGATCACGTGTTAAGGATGAGTTTCCATTCCCTGTTCTAGAGAAGGACCCTGAAGAAGCGGAGATTGCAAAGGCGACATATTTGAGTGTTCCTGAGGTCAAGGCAAATATGACCTATAAAGGAAAGATTTTTGGATTCCCTACAAAGTTTCTGATAGAAAAGGCCAAGAATTTTGTTGATGTGAAGGATATGAAAGCTTTTGAGGCGACTTTTATTCTGCTGATATATGGAGTGCTGCTTTTCCCAAACTTTGAAGACTTTGTCGACCTGAACGCCATCAAGATATTTCTGAAGAAGAACCCGGTCCCTACTTTGCTCGGAGACACCTACCATTCCATCCATCTGAGGAATCACCATAAGGGAGGGATAATTACTTGTTGTGCATCATTGTTGTACGAGTGGTTTATTTCGCACTTGCCTAAGTCATCTTCATTTTGGAACCTTAAAGATGGTTTGTGGTGGTCACAAAGGATCATGTCTCTTACCCACTCTGACATTAGCTGGTACAACCGTGTTTATGATGGAGCATTGATTATTGATAGTTGTGGTGATTTTGCTAATGTGCCTCTTCTTAGCACTAAGGGAGGAATCAGCTATAATCCAGTTTTGGCTCGCCGCCAACTCGGGTATCCGTTGAAGGACAAACCTAAGAGTGTTGAAGTGGAAGGAATTTTCTTTAAGGATGACGAAGAACCAGAGCTCAGGAAACAGATTATGCAAGCTTGGAAATGCATCCATAGGAAGGGGAGGAGTAGCTTGGGAAAGCCGAATTGTGTTTCTATGGAACCCTATCTCCAATGGGTACGAGATAGGGCAATTAGTCTGAAGATGCCTTACCCTCGCCAGGATCCTATGACCTTCAAGAAACCCATTCTGGTTTTTATGGATGATGCGGAGAAACTGAAGATTGATTTGGAGAAAGAGATTTGAGAGAAGAATGCATGGAAGAATCGACATCAGATCATCAGCAGTGAGAATGAGGAACTTAGAAGACAACTGAAGATGAAGGAAGAAGAAGAGCTCTCCAGCAAGAAAAGGAAAGCACCAGAGGATTTATTTTCCTCCAGCACTCAAGAGGACACTTCTTGGAAGTCGATCGTGGATCAACTTATGCTTGAAAGGGCTCAGATGAAGGCACAAATCGAGAAGCTCAACTTGAGGCTTTTAGGAGAATCTCCTTAGGACTTTGTTTTTGTCTTTAGTAAGCTTTGTTTGGGATTTTTGAAAGTGTACTCAAGACTTTGTATCACTTTTTGAATTTAATGAAATCATATTTATTTATTTTTTTTTTTTTTTGATTATTTATGTGTTCCTTGGTATTTGCAAATTGTTTCTTAAGTTCCTTGAATAAATTTCATTTTTGCATTGCACTCATACATTTGGCATTGCATTTGCATTTTTTTTTTCATGAAACTCATTCCCGTCATTTGCTCTCAATTCAGCTTTCACACTGAGGCTCTCACGCAAATACTACACTCGAGCTCAAGCCAGAAAGAGGATGGCTGAAAGAGACGTAGAGATGGACAGAGTTAACGAAGAGCTTTCTGATATTCGTGGAGATATGGGTCAGATGATGGAAATGTTGCAAGTCATTCGAGCGAAGATGGATACCCAACGGACTGTGGTGTCAGAAATTGTTACTGCAACGACTGAAGTTGTCACTGCAACGACCGAGCCTACATCATCAGTCACTACCCCTGTGACCTGGTCTCCTTTTGGGTTTCCTCCTGGATTTTTCCCTCCTTCTCAAGGTTTTGCTGCTCAGAGTGCTATTCCCTCTTCTTCAGGATTTGCTACCCAGGGTTTCTTCCCTCCTTCTCAAGGTTTTGCTTCTCAGAGTATTATTCCTTCTTCCCAAGGATTTGCTGCTCAGGGTTTTATTCCTTCCTCCCAAGGATTTGCTGCTCAAGGCTTTGTGCCTCCTCCCCATGTATTTGCTGCTCAGGGTTCTATTCCTTTTTCCCAAGGATTTGCTGCTCAGGGTTTTATTCCTTCCTCCCAAGGATTTGTTGCTCAAGGCTTTGTGCCTCCTCCTCATGTATTTGCTGCTCAACAAACTGTTCCTGTGACTAATGAAGAAAATCATGTCGTTGCTAATTTTACACAAGACATTGTGCACACCCGTGCTCAACCGTACTTTAATGACCATCAGGGGTATGAAGCGCCAGATATGTCTGAAAACGGAGATGAGAAACATGTGAAGATGCAGGAGAATTTTGATACCCTTGAAAAAAGGTTAAGAGCGATTGAAGGTGACCAGATCTTTGGTGCCGCTGCCAGAGAGATGTGTCTGGTGTCTGGGTTGGTAATACCTCCAAAGTTCAAGATACCCACGTTTGATATGTATGAGGGTGCAACTTGTCCCAAGAACCATCTTTTGATGTACTATCGAAGAATGGCTGCTCAGGTTGACAATGATAAGTTAATGATCCACTGCTTTCAAGACAGTCTGAAGGGAATCTCCTCTAAATGGTATTTGACGCTTGACCAGTCAAAGATTCGTAGTTTCCAAGACTTGGCAGATGCTTTCATCCAACAATACAAGTACAACATGGACCTTGCTCCCGATAGGAGGCAATTGCTAAGCATGTCCCAGAAAGAGTCTGAATCTTTTAAAGAGTATGCTCAGAGATGGAGAGGGACCGCTTCTCAAGTAGAGCCCCCATTGACTGAAAAAGAATTAGCTGACTGGTTTGTTGACACTGTGCGACCAGAATTCTATGAGAGAATGGTGGGGAGTATAACTGCTAGTTTCTCTGATTTAGTGGCTGTGGGAATCAAGGTAGAACTCGGTTTGAAAAGTGGGAAGATGAGTAGTGCGTCCGGCAGTTCCAGCACTAGTAGTGGAAATATTGGCAAGAAATTTACCAGCAACTTTCACAAGAAGAAAGAGGGTGAGACGAATGCCATAATGACAGGTCAAAGAAGAAATCCGCTTTGGCAGAGACCTTCACCTATGGCTCAACAGCAGTATGCTCGTCAACAGCAGTATGCTCATCAACAACAGTATGCCCAACATCCTTATGTAGCGGCGGTTCAACCAGCATTTAATCCACAAGTCCCCATGTATCGGCCAGCTCAAGCAGTACCGATGTACCAACAAGCGGCTCCAATGATTCAACCTTATCAACCAATGATCAACAATCCAGGCTATCAACAAGCACCCAATGCTTCAGCC
This sequence comes from Lathyrus aphaca, assembly GCA_963966055.1. Lineage (NCBI taxonomy): Eukaryota > Viridiplantae > Streptophyta > Magnoliopsida > Fabales > Fabaceae > Lathyrus > Lathyrus aphaca. The sequence goes on from OZ014519.1 coordinate 210,032,569, forward strand.
TACCAGCAGAGGACTCCAGCTCCTCATCCAAATCCCAATTTTCAGAATAGAAGACCAGGTGGAAGGCCTCCTAATCCTCGAATCCCTATAACTTATACTGAGCTATATCCTTCACTGCTGAAGAAGGGTTTGGTTACTCCAAGGCCTTTGGGTCCTCCACCAAATCCACTCCCACCAAATTACAACGCAAATGCTCATTGTTTATTCCATGAAGGTGCCCCAGGGCACGATTTGGAGGGTTGTTATGCTTTGAAGTACATCGTGAAAGATTTGATGGAAAAGAACATTCTGTCATTTGGGAATACTGGTCCGAATGTCAAAGATAATCCTTTACCCAAGCATGGGTCTATAAATGCTATTGTTGATGAGTCCGAAGAAGGTTTGATTTTCAATGCCACCGAGATCAAGACCCCGCTCAGAGACTTCCATGCGAAGTTAGTAGAGGCGGGTATACTGAAGAGCTGTCATCAGAATTGTGAAGGTTGTGTTGATAGTCCAAAGGGATGTGAATTGGTCCTGAAAGATGTTCAAGATTTGATTGATGAAGGTGTCTTACAAGTGAGCGGTCATATGAAGAAGAATGAGGTGGCGGTGATTGAACCCATTTTCAACTTGCCGGAATCTAATTCTACCTGGGTGCCAGTGTTCAACCTGCCTGAATCTTCAGGAGTTCAACCTGTCTTCAATACTCCAAAATATGTGGTGCCAATTTTCAATGTACCTGAGCCGAGATTTGAACAAAGGAGTAACTCTTTCCGTTATGAAGACACTAAAGCAGTTCCATGGAGGTATGATACAGGGAAAGTTCATCAAAGGATTGATAAAGCTAATCAGAAGGAAGGTTCAAAAGTTGCAAGTACTGATATAGCGGGTGCAGGTCGTTTGACTCGCAGTGGTCGTGTATATACCCAGCAAGCCAATACGGCTCCGCCTAAAGAAGTCATACCAGCTGTTATCAACAAAGATAAAGAGGTAGTCTCGGGAGAAGAGGATGCAGAGTTCCTCAGAATCATAAAGAAGAGTGATTATAAGGTGATTGATCAGCTACATCAAACGCCTTCCAAAATATCTATCCTATCACTTCTTATGCATTCTCCGGCTCATCGAAGTGCGCTTCAGAAGTTGCTAGCTCAAGCACATGTTACGCATGATATAACAGTGAACCAGTTTGATGGTGTCATTGCCAATATCACTGCGTGTAACAACCTCAGTTTCAGCACGGAGGATCTTCCAAAAGAGGGCTTAGACCACAACCGTGCTCTCCACATATCAGTGAAATGTCAAGAGGATACTTTAGCAAGAGTTCTTGTGGATACAGGATCTTCTTTGAATGTTTTGCCGAAAAGAACACTTGCTAAGTTATCTTATCAAGGGGCAGAGATGAGGCCCAGTGCACTGATTGTAAAAGCTTTTGATGGGTCAAGGAGAACCGTTATTGGAGAAGTAGACCTACCAATCCTGATCGGGCCACAGGTCTTCAAAGTCACTTTCCAGGTTATGGACATCAATCCCAATTACAGTTGCTTGCTGGGAAGACCTTGGATCCATGCTGCTGGGGCAGTCACTTCTACCCTACATCAAAAGATGAAGTTTGTAGTCAATAACAAGCTGGTGACCGTGTCTGGGGAAGAAGATCTCATGGTTAGCAACCTTTCTTCCTTTAGTTATATTGAGGCTGATGAAGATGCTTTGGAAACTTCTTTCCAAGCTCTTGAGATAGCCAATGCTGTCATTTTGGAAGTAGAGGAACCAAAAGGGAAGGGAATCCCATCTTTTGCATCGCTGAAGAGTACCATTTCCACCATTGAAGAAAGAAGCCATGAAGGTTGGGGTGATGTCATCGAGGTCAAACAGAAGCTAGATCGTTGCGGGTTGGGTTACAAACCAACTCATGTGAAGGAAGGAGCGTCAACCTCCGTTAAAGGACGTCTGAAGACCATTCAAGAGGTGTTTTCCAGTGCTGGTTATCAGGTCAATGCAATTGATGGAGTTTCTGAAGATGAGGATGTGAATCATCTGGTGTATCAGTGTGAAGAAGCCTTGGACAATTGGGAGGCAGTCGAGATCCCAGAGTTTTTTCCATTGTCAAAGTAATTTGTTGTTTTTTCAATGTTTTCAAAGTTCCCTAGCTCTGCCCAAGGCTATGGGAGTATTTTGTAGGGCCCCTTCTCATTTTTAAAGTTATTATCAATGAAGGCATTTTGTTAAACTCTTATTTTGATCATTTACAGTTTTTCTCTCTTTTCACTTTTAAAAGAAAATGGCAATCTTTCAAAACCAATAAAAAGCTTTTTCTCTTGCATTTCTCTATTTTCCACTTTTAATAAAAGCAAATCATTATCATATGCAGAATAAACGAAAACCCTGTTGAATCCAATGACTCTACATTCTCTCCTAACTTTGATTCGCCCATCTACCAAGCGGAAGATGAAAGTGAGGAAGATTGTGACATTCCCGAAGAACTGGCAAGATTGGTTGAGAATGAGCACACAGATCTTCATCCACATAAGGAGCAGGTAGAGACCATCAATCTTGGCACTGATGAAGACCAGAAGGAAGTCAAGATTGGTACAACACTTGGGGCAGACATCAGGGAAAGATTGGTCAAGCTTCTCAAAGAATATGTAGATGTGTTTGCATGGTCATATCAGGATATGCCCGGCTTAGACACAGACATAGTGGTCCACAAGCTACCTCTTCGACCAGATTGTCCTCCTGTAAAGCAAAAGCTTCGAAGAACAAGACCAGACATGGCTCTGAAGATTCGAGAAGAGGTCAAAAGACAGTTTGATGCTAGATTCCTCGCAGTTGCAAAGTACCCTGAGTGGGTAGCTAATATTGTGCCAGTCCCTAAAAAGGATGGCAAAGTCAGAATGTGTGTGGACTATAGGGATTTGAACAAAGCCAGTCCGAAAGACGATTTCCCTCTCCCGCATATTGATACTTTGGTCGACAACACTGCTAAATTTGCTGTTTTCTCCTTCATGGATGGGTTTTCAGGATACAACCAGATCAAGATGGATCCTGACGATATGGAAAAGACTACATTCATCACACCATGGGGCACTTATTGTTACAAGGTTATGCCATTTGGTCTCAGAAATGCAGGAGCCACTTATCAGAGGGCAATGGTCACCCTTTTCCATGATATGATGCATAAAGAGATAGAAGTCTATGTGGATGATATGATTGCCAAATCACAGAGTGAGGAGGATCATTTGAATCATCTTTTGAAGTTATTTGAGCGTCTCAGAAAGTTCCAACTGCGTCTGAATCCAGCTAAGTGTACTTTTGGTGTCCGATCAGGAAAGTTACTTGGTTTTATTGTTAGTCAGCAAGGTATTGAAGTAGACCCGGACAAGGTCAGAGCAATTCAAGATATGCCAGCTCCCAAAACAGAAAAGCAAGTCAGGGGTTTCCTTGGAAGATTGAACTACATCTCCAGATTCATCTCCAACATGACTGCTACATGTGAGCCTTTATTCAAGTTACTCCGGAAGAATCAAGCAATTGAGTGGAGTCCTGATTGTCAATTGGCTTTTGAAAAGATTAAGGTTTATCTACAAGAACCTCCTATCTTGGTCCCACCTACTCCAGGGAAACCTCTTTTCATGTATCTGACTGTGCTCGAGGGATCTATGGGTTGTGTATTAGGCCAACAAGACGAAACTGGTCGTAAGGAGCACGCCATCTATTACTTAAGCAAGAAGTTCACAGACTGTGAGAGCAGATACTCACTTTTAGAGAAAACTTGCTGTGCCTTGGCATGGGCGGCCAGACGCCTCAGGCAGTACATGATTTTTCATACTACTTTGTTGATCTCGAAAATGGATCCAATAAAGTACATCTTTGAGAAGCCTGCTTTGACTGGAAGACTCGCCCGTTGGCACATGTTGTTATCCGAATACGACATCCAATATGTAACCCAGAAGTCTATTAAGGGCAGTGTTTTGTCTGAATACCTTGCTGATCAACCTGTTGAAGATTATGAACCTTTGAAATTCGATTTCCCGGACGAAGACATTATGTTGATAAAGGACTATGAAGTTCCAGATCCAGATGAAGGTACCGAGCCAGGGTCCCGTTGGAAGATGATGTTTGATGGTTCCTCTAACTACATGGGGCATGGTGTGGGGGTTGTTTTGATGAATCCTGATGGTGGTTATACTCCTTTCACGGCTAGATTGTGCTTTGAATGTACAAACAACATCGCAGAGTATGAAGCCTGTGTTTTGGGTATCGAAGCTGCAATTGATACCAGAATCAAGATCCTTGATGTATATGGAGACTCAGCTTTGGTAATATACCAAGTCAAAGGTGAATGGGAGACCCGTGATGAGAAGTTGATCCCATACCGTGCCCACATTGTGGAATTGATCAAATACTTTGATGAAGTCACTTTCCATCATGTTCCAAGGGCAGAAAATCAAATTGCAGATGCTTTGGCTATGTTGGCCTCTATGTTTCAAGTCAGATTTCTTAATGAAGCTCCACTCATTACAATCGAGCGAAGAACTGCACCAGCCTACTGTCTACTGGTCGAAGAGGAAACTGATGAGAAACCGTGGTTCTATGACATCAAGAACTATTTGCAAAATCAGGAGTACCCAGCTGACGCAACAAATCTAGACAAGAAGACTTTAAGAAGATTGGCGTCCAAGTTTTTCCTCAGTAACAATGTGCTTTACAAGAGAAATCATGATATGGTTCTGCTCAGATGTGTGGACAAGCGCGAAGCAGACCTATTGATCAGGGAAATCCATGAAGGATCATTTGGAACACATGCCAATGGACATGCCATGTCCAGGAAGATTTTGAGAGCTGGATACTTCTGGTTGACCATGGAATCAGATTGTTTCAAGTATGCCAGGAAGTGTCATAAATGCCAGATTTATGCCGACAAGGTGCACGTACCTCCAACACTTTTGAATGTTCTGTCATCGCCTTGGCCTTTCTCAATGTGGGGCATTGACATGATAGGGGCAATTGAGCCTAAAGCTTCCAATGGTCATCGGTTTATCTTGGTCGCAATCGATTACTTCACCAAATGGGTAGAAGCAGCTTCCTACGCCAATGTGACAAAGCAAGTGGTTGCCCATTTCATCAAGAATCAAATTATCTGCCGTTATGGAATCCCAAGCCGAATCATCACAGATAATGGGACCAATTTGAACAACAAAACAATGAAAGAGTTGTGTGAGACATTCAAGATTGAACATCATAACTCTTCTCCGTATCGTCCGAAGATGAATGGAGCTGTTGAAGCTGCAAACAAGAACATCAAAAAGATTCTGCAGAAGATGGTAAAAACTTACAAAGATTGGCACGAGATGTTACCATATGCCTTACACGGATACAGAACATCAGTTCGCACTTCAACAGGGGCAACCCCTTTCTCTCTGGTGTATGGGATGGATGCAGTTCTCCCTATTGAAGTAGAGATACCATCTTTGAGAATCTTGATGGAAACCAAACTGGAGGAAGCTGAGTGGGTCCAGAACAGGTTTGACCAACTGAACCTCATTGATGAGAAGAGAATGACCGCCATGTGCCATGGCCAGTTGTACCAGAAGCGCATCAAGAGAGCATTTGACAAGAAAGTCCGCATTCGAGAATTCAAAGAAGGAGATCTTGTACTCAAGAAAATCTTGCCAGTCCACAAAGACATGCGTGGAAAATGGAGTCCTAACTATGAAGGCCCATATGTTGTGAAGATGGCATTCTCCGGAGGTTCCTTAATCCTTACAACTATGGATGGTGAACAGCTGAAGCACCCGGTGAATTCTGATGCAGTCAAAAAATATTATGCCTAAATAAAACCCGATAGGTCGAAAACCAGAAATGGTGACCTAGGCAAAAATGGGTATCCCGGTGGATCAAAACCTATGAAGGAGATCCAGGCAAAAGTTAGGGATAAAAATGAAAAAAAGAGCTCGCTAAGTTGAAAACCCGAAAGGGCGGCTTAGGCAAAAAAGAGCGTCCCGGTGGATTGAAAACCCGAAAGGGCGATCCAGGCAAAAGTTAGGGACAAAGGCATTTGACTGTGTCAGATGGTGTTTACCATTACTGAAGAATCATACTGGAAGATCGATCCAATTGCTCTCGTCGGAAGCAAGGTGTCGGGCAGTCTTAGTTATTAGGGATTGTAGTGGTCGTTGGATTCAATGTAGACCTTTCCCCATTGCCATTTTCAAATTGTAATTTTCCATGGAGTTTTTGCCATTGGCAAGCTACCATTCTTGAATAAAATACAAACTTTGCCTATGAATTTTGTTGTTCGGCTTCTTATTTTCTTTTGTTATGCAAAATGCCATCACTTGATTAAAATTTAACTCTGAAAATGACAAGTTTTTTAAGGAAATCTTTTTGAAAACATACTGAAAAAAACTTTTAAGTTTCTTTGACTTTGGGAAAATTGAAAGAACCTTCTGTTTCCCCAAGAAGTCCTGGTTTGCCACAACACTTTTATACTACTGTTACAGAAATCTCCATAGAAGTTCAAAACTGATAACACTCTTGGATGGATCCTTGGACCAAGCATGATTTCCAAATTCGAAGACATCTCCCCAGTGTTTTTCATATTGCTCATCTAAGTATTGGTGTTGAGATCCTACTCCTCATTAAGTCTTGTCAACTCTTTGTCTCTTTAGAGTCAACATTTGCATATCATGATCATTCGCATCATGCTCAATCATGCGCATTTGACATTAGCATTTGTCTATTCCCCAGTTGTCGTCTGTCTATTTTCAAGTCCAGATGTCATTAGTGTTCATTTTGAGAATTCATTGTTGTTGGTACCCGAGGTGGTTTACCATTTGTTTTGTCCCCAGTAATTGTTGGTTGTCCCCTGTGGACTTCTCTTTGTGTTTGGCTTTTGTCTTTATGACCACCAGTATCTCCTCGAAGTCCAATTGTCATTGGCACAAATCTTTTGAGCAGGCCCAGAAACCTTTTGCTTGAATCCAAGTCCATTTGATTTTGTACATACTTGTACCTTTCTCCTGATGGTTCCTGAAGGAATCTCCAGAGGTTGGGTGTTTTATCTTATTTGAAAACTCCAACATATTTTGCTGTTATTTCTTTGCGTTAGCCGGTCGCTTAGAGCCGTTGATTCATTCTTGGGTGATCTCCATTCTATCCCCAATGTTAGTTGGTCGCATAGAGCCACTACTAAATCGCTGTGATTTCTTTCCCTATCCTCAGTGTTGGCAGTTACATTTGAACCTGCTAATTTACCATTTTGAATAATTTGACTACTTTGTTTTTATCATTCTTAGTGTCAACCGGTTTCTTTAGCTTGTTGCGCATTCACTTTGAGTGTATCTTGGTTTTCTTCTGTAGTGTCAATAGGTTTCGAACCTATTGTGCTTCCGCTTCGAATATTTTTGTTAATTATTCTTAGTGTCAGTTGGTCGCATCGAGTCGCTGCGCATTCACTTCGAATATTTTTGTTATTATTCTTAGTGTCAGTTGGTCGCATCGAGCCGCTGCGCATTCACTTCGAATATTTTTGTTGTTATTCATGGTGTCAGTTGGTCGCATCGAGCCGCTGCGCATTCACCTTGAATAAGCTTGTTGTCATTCTCAGTGACAGTTGGTCGCATAGAGCCGCTGCGCATTCACTTTGAATGTTATTTTGTTGTATTCTTGGTGTCAGTTGGTCGCATCGAGCCGCTGCGCATTCACCTTGAATAAGCTTGTTGTCTTTCTCAGTGACAGTTGGTCGCTTCGAGCCGCTGTACATTCGCTTTGAATGTTTATTTTGTTGTTATTCTCAGTGACAGTAGGTCGCATTGGGCCGCTGTACATTCGCTTTGAATGTTTATTTTGTTATTATTCATAGTGTCAGTTGGTCGCATCGAGCCGCTGCGCATTCACTTTGAATATGTTGCTGCTTTTTATTTCTCAAAGTCGTTTGGTCGCATAGAGCCATTGGTTTACCATTTCGATGTATTTCCTTGTCTAGCTTGTATTCTTGGTGTCAGTTGGTCGCATTGGGCCGCTGCGCATTCATTTTGAATATGTTGCCTTTTGTTTCTCAAAGTCATTTGGTTGCATAGAGTCATTGATCTATCACTTCGATTTATTTCCTTGTCTTGTTTGTATTCCTGGCGTCAGTTGGTCGCATCGTGCCACTGTGCAGTCACTTTGATTTTTATTTTATTTTGTCTGTGTTCGTTGATCCAACGTTTTGGATTTCCTGTTGTTCCCGTCTTCTGTTATTCTTAGTGTCAACAGTTACACTTGAACCTGTTGATTTATCACTTTGAATATTTCCCGTTTTCGTTTATTTATCCCCAGTGTCTGTCATCCCCAGTGTATGTCATCCCCAGTGAGAGTTTTGGCTTGTGGTCGTCGTTTCATTCTCATTCTGGTCATTTCATACCATAATCATCATTTCATTGCATAAGGGTTGCAGAGTTAGATAGATTCGTAGTCCAGCATAACATTGCATTTAGGGGCAAAATTTCCGGTTATTTCTGTATTTAAATACCTGTCACCATGATCTCATGAGTGCCTATCGTCATTCACGCCATCTGGTAAAGTTATTTAAATAGGGGCAACTGTCACACCCCAAATTTTACCCCTAACTGCTCGCATCATGCATTCATCGCATTTAGCAGGGATTTTTTTTTCCCGATTTATTTTCTGTTACTTTCTAGTTATTTATAATTCTTATTTTCGTTTCGTTTACAAGCTCCCATTTTAATTTAATTTCTATTCCTCATTTCTAACTCTTTAAATCATGTTATAATTCTAATTTTTAATTTCCTTTTTCTTACTCTATTTTTCAAGTTTCTATTTTTTTTTCAATTTCTACTTCTAATTTTTGTTTCGATTTCTACTTTTTAGTTCTTAATTCATTCTTAATTTTTGAACTTAAATTTCATTTCCTTTTCATTTGCAAAGTTTTTTTATTATTTCCATTCTCAATTCCAACTTCATTTCCACTTTTATTTCTTCTTCCAAGTTTATATTATAGTTGTTTAATTTTAATTCCAATTTTCATTTCCAATTTCTATTTACAAGCTTCAGCTTCTAGTTTAATTCTAAATTCCATTTTCAATTTTTAATGTTTTAAAATCAATTTCCAAGTCATATTCAAGAATCAATTCCAATTTTAAAATTTCAAATTCAATCCCTTGTCAATACTATCACACTCATGTGTCATTATTTTTTCATAACTCATTCATATTTGTTCAAACACTTTTTTTTAGTCATTTATCATTTACATAATCACATAATTTATTCAATTCAAGTTCACAATTTTTGCCATATTTACATCAGCATGTTTTACAATTACATAGAAGAGAAAAAAAGAAAAAAATTGTACAAAAAATTCAGCACTACAATACAAAAATGCAGCAACACAAACAGCCTGCTCCAAGCACACAAACAGCCTGCTCCACTACTCCACCCACAACAGCAATTCAGACTTTGTCTCCCTTCCTCCAACCCTTCAATTGCAAGCAACAAGGACAACTCAAATCAGCCTCTAAAACATACCATAAAACAGCACAACTACACACCAGTTCAGCACCCTAAAAACACACTGTTATATTAGAAAACTCAGCCTCAAACTCACTACAAAAAACCAGCTCTAAAACACTACTACAGCCTTGAACAATACACTACAAACATTCACAAAACTACACCACAAACAACTCTCATTCATACACAAACTCAGCATTCAAAACCAAAAAATACAGCACCAAAACACCCCATATCAAACACAAAACAGCCCCCCAAAAACTCAAAAAAAAACAGCCATTTCAAACACAAAACAGCCCCCCAAAAACTCAAAAAAAACAGTCATAAATCAAACACAAAACAGTCCCCCAAAAACTCAAAAATCCAGCCACTGTTACATACTGTTACATAAAGGAAAACAGAAAGAGTTCAGCATCAAAGCATCCCAAATTTAAACAACAACAAAGGGTGGATCACTAGCAAAGAGAAGCAACACTTACTACTCGTGGACTCTTCACCCCGATAACGTTTGGGTCGGTATATTTCTTTCTCCTTTCACCTCTTTTCAGCTTTGTTCATAGTTTCTTTTCTTTTTAACTTCATTCAATCTGCATACCAAATAAACTCCATGTTAAAATTCCAAAAATATTTGAAACCGTTTTTTTAAATCAACAACAATGTTTGCAATTAAAGAGGAAACAGAACCAAAACAAATCATCAAACCAAATAACAAACTTTTTTATTACCTCCACAAACCTTCCAAATAAACCACAACATGTTTTTTTTCCACACTAACATAACCAATTTCAGACCTGCATATTACTCCTGCTCATCACCATTTAATCCTAAACCAAACACAACCTTCATTTTCATCCAAACAAACCATTACCGAAACACTGTATTACCCACACTACCAACCTCACTATCACTGACCCGCATCACCTACCGCAAACCACTGCCTATCTCCACCCTTTGTTAAACCTCACTAACATAACAAAAAAAAACCAACAGCCACACAAACACCTTAAAACCTGATAACCACACAGCACCTCAGGGGACCTTCAGATCCAAAACAACCTGTCAAAAAACCAGAGAAACCCATCAACTCATCTGTGAAATAAAAGAAAACGAGAAATCACACCGCCAAACGGACCTAGCCAAATCGTTTTCATCATTTTTCTACATCCACCATTTAACCGCAAAAACCTTCAATAGCCACCCTTAATCACAAGGCCACCCTAACCACGCCGTAAAAAAAACCGTGAAAGCTGAGTCACACAACAACAAACTGTCATCTTCTCACCCCCTTCATAAAACCTGGAAAAAAACAAGTAACAACATTCATAGCCCTCTGCTTCCATCTAAACCATAACCTTAAATCTTACAGCATCAAAAACACAACAAAAAAAACCATAAAGAAGTTTTCCGAAACCAACGATCCATTTAACTCACCTTCACCATCACTGTGAACTTTCTAAATCCGAGCCAAACCTCATCGCTACCACCGTGAAACGCTCCAACCAAACGCATCAAGCTATCATCCATCCACCCTCAACTTCGAACCATCCTTCACAGAACCTTTCAAACTGAACCGGGAACTCAGAACAACCATCAACCTTTTCCTTTTTTCCACAGCCACGAAATCCACCGATCCACCGATCCGCCGCTCAAAACCCCAAATCACTGAACCAACCATCCGCGAATCAAACCGCGAGCTCACACTCACAGCAGAGCCACAAACCTCAAACCCCTAGCCGGAAATTCACCATCTCACCTTCACCATTCAACAGCCGCGAGTCAAAACGGCCGGCCCCTTTCCAAATCCACCCTTTCCGTTTTCGTCATCACCACTCAAAAGCCGCATGCCACCGCGCCTCACCTTCGTTAACCACCATCCCGAAATCGCACTTAGCCACCGTCGGACGAAACCGCCGACCATCATCATCATCTTCGGCCCTCAACAAACAGAAAAACGCAATCGAAATTCGCCGAGGGATTGAGAGAGCAATTGAGAGACGGAGCTTTTGAGAGAATTTTCGAGAGAGACGGGATCCAAAGCACCACTGTGAGAATGAGACAGATGTGAGAGAGAGTAGCCTTTTTTTTCTTCGGTGGCTGTTTCTCTTGAGAGCAGCACGTTTCCTTTTTCTTTCCTTTTACTGACTTTTTTTAATTTATTTATCTTCATTCTTTTTTTCATATTGTCTAACTTCCATTAAGTTTAGGTTAAGTAATTTGTTTTGGGTTGATTTCTCCTAAGCCCAATCTGCCCCTGCACACGCTAGACGACTTACCGGCCCCCCTTTTCTTTTAAACTATGTTCTTATCATTTTAATTTAAATTCTTCTTTTTATTATTATTTAATTAATATAGTTTAAAATTTGTCGTAAATTCATTTGTTCTTATTTGTTTATGCTAGAAAAAACTCTATTATTAGAAATTTAGTTTATTCTTATTTCTTTATTTCTTTAATTTGGATTTATTATCCTTTTTTTTATTGGGGCCTATGATAAGAACATGTGGTTTATTGACTTTGTCAATCTTATCTAAACCACTTTGAGGCCATTTTTTAATTTTTTTCTATTTATTCTATTCTATTTAATTTATTCTTTTTCAATTTATTTAAAAAATTATTAAAAAAAGAAATATATGCTAGATAATTATTTAATAATCTATTCATTTATTTTTCTCTTTTTGGGGCCAATGATATTATTAAGGGTTTATCGGTGTTCGATATTTGTAATCGACGTCATCTAAACCCGTATGAGGCCATGTATTATTTATTTCTAATCCTAGTTTATATATATATATATGTATACTTTATTTTACTTATTTGTTTAAGAAAATCTCTAAAAAAAAGTTTTATATATTTTTATTTGTTTAAGAAAAAAGAACTTTAAAAGAAAAGTTTAGTTGTGATCTCTTATATTTATCTGGGCCGATGATATTACAAAAATCACGATAAATCATCTTTGATTAATCGTGACCCATATGAGGCCATTGCATTTTATTTCTATTTCATATATTTATTTTTTTTCTTTCCATTTTATTTCATTATTTTTCCTATTTAATTTATTTAATCCATTTCATTTTATTTTCATAACTTATTTCACTTTTTATTTATTATTTATTTCTCGTAAGTTTACACCATTTAATTTAATAATAATTCCTTGGTCCAACGCCAAGTTCACTTCACATACACTCACACACGTAAGTCGGTCGTTTACGATCGCCATCTGCACAGTTCCTTACACTGCACAGCTTTCTAACTTAAATAATTTGTCGCACTGCGTTTGTTTGCCACCCCAGCATTCTCGATCCATATATCGAGCCATAGCCAGTTACTGAGCCTTTATCTTTGCATTGTCCATTTATTTTATTCAATTTATTTACTTTTGCAAGTAGCAGCCTCTGCCTAGTCTTAGGAGCTTGCACCCTCGTTTATTTATTTTTGTTTATGCTTTTCAATCCAAAAGGGAAAGACTCATGCAGTTGATTCAATGTCATAGGAAGTTTAGCAATCCCTAGTTCCATTTTGACCTTAGCAATTAGGTCTCTCATCCTTAGGTCCTTAGCCATTAGGTCCTTAGCTTTTTATTTTACAACTTTTTGTGACTTTCTTAAAGTCATGTGAGTGTTTGCCGTAACACTTACCTTCCCCCGCGAACCTTGAGCGTAACCAAGTGTTCGTTAATCCTTAGGAGAACTACGAGTGCTCTGATTCTATACCCGATACGTAGGCATCGATGCGATGTTGTGCGAGCACCATTAGAAATAAAACCTTAGGTTCCCTTAGTTTTAACAAGCAATAAACAACAAAAATACAAATATTAACAAGAGGTTCCCGTAGGATACTGCGGATGCTTAGGATGCTAACACCTTCCCTAGGTATAATCAACCCCCGAACCTAGTTTCTCCTCATTTAGGGTTTTTACGATCTTTTTCCCTTTTCCCTTTGGATTAAATTAAAGTCGGTGGTGAACATAAATGTTTTGCGATTCAAGCTCACTTAATAGCTTGGTATCCGATTCTCACCGCGACACTACCCCCTTGAAGTAGTATTTTTACCTTAATACTCTTTGTGAATTCTACACTTGTTTTTTAAAATTAGGTGTGGAATCCTATATTTTTCCAGAAATGATTTTATACCGGATTGTTTGAAAAATCTAGAGTAAAAAGTATGATTTTACACCAGATTTTTAAGATATTCAATATAAAATCATAGAATTTTTGAAAAAAGAGTTTTTATCGATTTTTTCAACCATGCAGGAAAACTATAAAATATATAGGGTTTTTTTTTTTAAATTGTAGGGTTAAATATTTTGTTGGCCTTTTGAATATGAATTATTGATTTTTTTCAAAAATTCGAAAAATTACGAAACATAACGGATTTATAAAAAATATATATGATATATTAAATTATTTATTTAAAAATAGATAAAATGCATACCAGACTTTTTAAATATAGAGTCAAAATTTTCAACTTATATCAGATTTTTAATTTGTTGTATCAACTTTTTTGTTAAGATTTTATTAAGAATAGCATGAATATTATCTCGGGTGTGAGGCTAAATATGGAGTGGTAGGAAAAAATGTCTCATAAGAATTGGGTTTATGGTCGGGATTTTGGTTCGGGTTAGAAATAAAGGAGAAATCTACTTATCACCCCCACACTCATACTTGACACCCCCCCTCATATTTTCAATATTCTCATTTCACATCTGATCTTATTTACATAAAAATTTGCATTTTGAATAAATAAAAAATCCTGAAAATAACCAAATTTCCTGTTGGCAAATTTGAAATTCTCGGTACTTTTTTTCGCCAACGAAATTTCCGGTAGTTATAATTTCAAATTACCGGTAAAAAATACATGTAGTTTCAAATAAATTTGGTATTAACTGCCACGTATATACCAGGAATTCCAAAATGTCCGGTATACCGAGAATTTCTGTTTTACATGAAATTTCCGTATATGACAAAGTCTTCAAAAAGGCTTGCCATTTGTGCTCTGGAACCGTCAGGATCGTCTACCGACTCGTGTAGCGATTACACTCAGTACTTCACTACAAACAAAGTACGTGTTATACCTAGACATAATATTAATTCATTTGATGTCATGTTTTGTGTTATTATAACTTTTTGTGTTTTTCATCGATAGATTTTTGAGAGCCGAGTCGACGTATTAGTTTGGGCATAGAAAACTGGAAAGAAACATGGTATTATTATTGTCACAATTCATTCTGATGGTGCGACTAGCAAGCGAGGATGGAATGATAAATTGACAATGGGTTGTGTGAGAGGAGGAAATTATAAAAGGAAAAAGTCTGAAACAAGTCATTCATCGGAGAAGGATGGTCTCGCTAGTATGAAAGTGATCCCTCGCAGTGGGAGTATGGTGAGACATCGCAGGGGAGTCAGAGTACAAAGACATCATGCACAAAACCAACAGGAAGTCAACCTTCTAGACAACCGTCCACTGTATCTTCTAGGCACAAATACTTGTCTCAGTTTCCTCGTTTCATGCATCCATACATTGATGACATAATTGACGTGGGTGACGATGGAAATTGTGGTTTTCGGGCTGTTGCAACATTACTTGGGTGGGGTGAAGAGTCTTGGGCGTATTCAGACTCAATTGGGTGCTCAAATTTATCAACAACTAAAATTGTTTTCCAAGTTGTTTTATGACACCGTGGATGTGGTTTGAAGGTCCTTAAAAGTAACAAACTTGGGTGCACAAGGTATAGATAAATGGATGTCGATTCCTGATATGGGTTATCCTATTGCAAACCGGTACAATTTGGTTTTTGTCTCCCTTTCAATGACACTTAACCAAACCTTCTTCCCCCTGACCATAGCTCCATCTATGTTTATAAGTAGGCATAAAATGATTGTTCTTGGATTTTAAACAACAATAATTGGGTTCAAGTAAAACCAAAACCTGATAGTCCTTTGCCTCCAGTCACAACTCGATGGAGGGAGAATTGTACTGAAGAGGCAAGAGCATGGGAAACAACATATGCAGGACAAATTAGACATTGGGAGGAAGAAATTAAGAAGTCAAAGTAGTTTTATATGTTATGTTATCTTGTTAATGTTATGTTATATTGTGGATGTTATCTTGTATATGTTATCTTGTTAATGTTATCTTGTTGATGTTATTGTTGATCTTACACTATAGGGGAATAGAAATGGAAAATACTGGTTTTTCAATCACTTTTCAAGTTCTAGAGAGCTACCGGGAATTTCAGTTTATCTGAAATTCCCAGTATACCCGGTTTTTCAAATTCCCGGTAAGACAAATTTGTTTTGGAATTTCTAAAATACTGGAAGTTTATACCGGTAATTTGAAAATACCTGATATTATCTACCGGTATTTTAGAAATTCCCGGTACAATAAAAAAATCAGAAAAAACACCTAACAAACAGCGAAATATCCGGTACTCACCCGAAAATTTCAAAAAACCGATGAAAAATTGCATGGATAAAATGGTCATTTTACTTCTAATGGAGGGTGTCAGGTATGATTGTGGGGGTGGCAGAAAGATTCCTCGAAATAAAGAAGATAAGAATTATGAATAAAGTTTTCTCTGTCTAAAAAAAATTGGCAAATAATAATTATAGTCCCACATCTTAAATCCCAAATTTGTAGTTTGCTTTTTTTTGTTATTTATAGGCGGCACACACATTCGTATAAATAATAAACACTTGGACTGTTGGTTCGTGTTAGAAACAAAGAAGATAAGAATTATGAATAAAGTTTTCTCTGTCTAAAAAAAATTGGCAAATAATTATAGTCCCACATCGCAAATCCCAAATTTGTAGTTTGTTTTTCGTTGTTATTTATAGGCGGCATACGCATTCGTATAAATAACGAACACTTGGGCTATTAGTTCGTGTTAGAAACAAAGAAGATAATAATTATGAATAAAGTTTTCTTTGTCTAAAAAAAATTGGCAACAATAATTATAGTCCCACATCGCAAATCCCAAATTTGTAGTTTGTTTTTCTTTGTTATTTATAGGCGGCACATGCATTCGTATAAATAACAAACACTTGGAATGAATTATGAATAAAAAAATTTGACAAATAATAACTATAGTCCCACATCGTAAATCCCAAATTTGTACTTTGCTTTTCTTTGTTATTTATAGGGCTTGAGCTATTATTATAAAATAGAAGTCGGTTGATAAATAAGAAGTCAGTTGTTGCAAACTCAAGTCACCGATTGCAATGACAGAGCAAGTCCGATTGCAGTTTCACTTTCAAAGGAAAGAGGATACGATTCGCATTCAAAGGAATGAGGATAGGAGGATTCGCATTCAAAGGAATGAGGATAGGATAAGTGATTTTCCGGACTCACTTGTCAAACACATTCTCTCATTCCTTCCGACGAAAGATGCCATAGCCACGAGCATCCTGTCAAAACGTTGGAAACCCATCTGGGGCTCACAACGCATCTATTACGTTGATGACACAACCTTACCAGGCACTTTCGCCTTTCTCCAACTTTTCAATTCCTTCATCACCACTTCTTTTGAACATCATCATTTTGCTATCAATCAGCTCATTTACCTTATACTTAAAAGTTTTGCATTCTTCATTAGTATGTCCTGATGACCCTCATAGAACTCACACCTTACATTTGGGTTATATTTGGGCAAACTTGAATAAACTGTTGACTTGATCTTTTGAGGGAATACCAATGACCTTTGCACAAGTTTGGAAGCAATTCACTATATGACATTGGTAGTGGTACAAACTAAACAAATTTCCTCTCTCAGACAACTCGAGGTCTACCATGGATAAGGTCCTGATTATTCACTGGTTCCTGTAGTCTTGGGATATGTATTAGCCTCTAATAATGTCTGGGAAGACACTCATATGAATGATTGATCAATGAAGACTGTGGGGAAGAAGGAAAGGTAGGAGTAACATTCCGGCTTGCAACCTCTTGTTGAAGTCCTTCCTCTCTTTCCAAAGTTATTACAGTTTCTAGAATCTTGTCCACTCTTCCTTTTATGTGATTCATGCTCTTCTTCATCATGTATTGATCTTGCATCAAATGCTCCATCATCTCCAAGGTAACTATCACCAGTGTAGAGAAGTCACACGGTTGTTTATGGATGAAAGGTTTAAAATGAGTTTCTATGGGAGATGATATGCATGAATGTATGTTGAATGCAAATGGTATTCATCTTTGTTTTCATGGAATCATTTGAATTAATTATCAGTTGTTCAAAAATATAAGGATATGACGAATAATCATGAAGCAAATTCAAATGTCATTCATTCATTCAACAAGCATGTATTACAAAGTCAAAAGTATTTTATTTTTGGCTAAACAACCTTTTCGGTCCTTTAACTTTACGTCATGGTTCATTTTGGTCCCTTAACTTTAAAAAATGTCATATTGGTCCTTTAACTCTTCAAAACGTTACATATTAGTCCCTTTTTCTTATTAGCGACGAATTTAGCGACCCAATTTTGATTTTTTCCATCGCTAATAAGACGAAAAGGACTAATATAAAATGTTTTTAAGAGTTAAAGGACCAATATGACACTTTTTTAAGTTAAGGGACCAAAATGAACCCTGAGGAAAAGTTAAAGGACCAAACAGAGTATTTAGCCTTTATTTTTTTAGATAAATCTCAAAATGCTAAAAGTACAAATGACAGAAAATATCAAGCTTCTTCAATCTGAATGTGTAAAAGCCTCGGATGTTTGATCCCATAATTTCAGAATTCTTGTTACAATAATTCTTAGATTCCCTGCAAACAAACAAAAATGTGAATGTTATGGTCATGATTATGCAATGTCAATGCATGGTATCAAGATCACATGTATATTTGTTTCTGGAGATAGAGTCAAATACGAGTATATTTGATCAACGAAAACCCCATAAGCAGGCTTAAAACGGGTAGGTGCCCATAGTTGTGGATCCCTATCAAAGATATTATTACCACGATGAAGGGTCATCTAATAATAATATCTTTGAAACGATCTACTCTATGTGAGGTATTCGTATCGTACCACGAGGAAGGCTCCTCGCAGTCTTCCACTACACAACCATCGATCATGGGTTTCTTAAAACAGGATTCTCAAACATCATAAATAGAGGTTGAAAATATTAATGTCAGATAGTAATACGTTCAAGGGATCTCGTATAATTGTGGATTTTGCATTAACCCATTGAGTCACTGATATCTCGTAAGTTAACACTACTAACCACCATGGAATTGGTTTGAAGGTCCCTAGAGTCGACAGTTCAACTTAGAAATTTCATCATATGACAAAGGATCGTCGCACCATAATATCTCCATGAGAATATACTCCAGGTGATGGTTTTCGCTTCGTCCCACGAGGAAGGCTCCTCGCAATCCTCCACTACACAAACATCTTTCTAGTCCTAGGTTTTTCTCAGGCTTAGGTAGTGAGCCTATCTCACACTATACCAATGATCAAAGAATCCCATAGTGACAACAACAATAATATGAATAATAAAGATAAGCGAATAAAACTAAATAAATAAAGGGAAACATGAAATCAAAGTAAATAAGATAAAGCACACAATCAAACAAGAAGACAAGCAAACAAGGCTAACACACAAGCGTGAACTATCCTAAGTTAGGCTCGACTCTCTTATGCATAAGGCATGTCCCCAGCAAAGTCTCCTTCAGTCGTACCTTAAAAAATACGATCCTCAGAAAGGACTCGGAAAAACAAACAACAGAGTCGCCACCTAATTTTATTTATTCTAACGAATGAAAAGGAAAATAAAGATAAAACCTAAAAGGAAAGAACATAGTCGTTGGAACCATATTCTAGGTCCGGGAGTCGGTTACATAAAGGGAAGGTATTCACACCCATTTACGCCCGTTGTACTCAATGCGAACCTCTTAGTCTAGTTTGCGTTTGAATGCTAACCTATGCTAATGTCTTATTCTTAAGGGTAAACAGAATGTGGAGAATGGGTGGTTTTGTTCCTAGGGTGCTCGGCAAGAATTACGATTCTTGTTCCTATGTATTCCCTCGTGCAATGGGAAAGTCAAAGCTCCATAGGTCGTGGTACTACTGTTGATGGTGTTTTTTAGTGGCATCAATGGTTCACACATGAGTAAGGGAACCCACACCCGAACAATTGAGGAAACACATCAAAACCTTGATGCTCTTCTTTTTCGCATTTAAAAAGTGTTTTTATAGTTTAAGTGTTTTGATTTAGTTTGAGAAAAAAGTTTGATGTTAAGGTTTGTTGGTATGTTTTAGAAGTGTCAATCATTCACACACGAGTAAGGGAACCAGCACCCGAACAATTGAGGAAAAACATCGAAGACTCGACGCCCTTCTTTTCACCTTTTATGAAATGATGTTTATAAAATACTCGATGTTGGATCAAGGTTTGATTTAGAAGTGTGAATTGTTTGCACACGAGTAAGGGACCTCGCACCCAAACAATTGAGAAACACATCGAAGACTCGATGCCCTTCTTTTACACCTTTAGAGAATTGTTTGTAACATACTTGATGTTGGATCGAGGTTTGAAGTTGCATGCTTAAAAGTTTAAAGATTAAATCGGTACCGAACACCTAATGGATTAAATTGGGGTTGATGGCGAGACACGAAACGCTCGACTTACAAGGGTTTAGAAATGGTTGCGAGGCATGATGCGCTCGAATTTGGAAGAGTTGGAACTTGATATGAGGATAAGTATGTTATGAGTTTGGTAACTTGTTATGCACCAAGCCTCTAATACCATTCAAAGATTCCATATTTCACTATTTTTCCTAAACTTATGAACATTTTAGTAAACAAAGACCACACTTCTGTTGTTGTTTAAAAACCCTTGTCAATACTAGTCCTAGTTAGTCAATAACAAAAACAGGGTGATACAACCTAACTCAATTATTTTCAACTTTAAAATGACTAAATGTCACAATTCAAAGAAGATTCTCATTTTCCCTATCTACTTAATCTAAATCTAAGGTTGTCATGATGGCAACCCTAGACATCTGTCATCAGAAGATTGTACCATATACCCATACACTTTGACCCATACCCCTACAAAATTTTCAAAATTCCAAATATAACCATGATATTATTTTATTATATTAATTTTTACTATGACCGTCAGAGTTCCGAAAAATTTACCCAAAAAGCCTCGTTTCAGAAGACTTTAGATATGACTTCCGGTATATCTTTTTACAAACCGGAAGACTTAGGGAAAATGTTCCGGTTCAGTAATTTTTTATCACCGGAAGACTTAGGGGAAATGTTCCGGTTCGGAACAGAAACAATAAGACTTCTGGTTGCCAAGTTTCCATGTACCGGAGCATTTCATGTAAGAGTTCCGGTTTGTATCAAATACACTACCGGAAGACTTACTTGAAGTGTTCCGATTTTATTTTTTATATTTTTAATTTTTTAAGTTTCTTTATAATTTGCTAATATACAATTAAGGAAGGAAAAATTATTTGACATTAACAACATAACAAATATTTATTACAAATTAAAATATTTGACACTAACAACTAAATATACAATTAAGGAAGGAAAAATTATTTGACATTAACAAGATAGCAAATATTTATTACAAATTAAAATTTATAGCATTTAAATGATAATTTATTGAATATGTGTTGTTGATGTAAATACTGAAATATGAATATTATATATTAATTATTCAAATACAATAAAAATAAATATCAATATTATATATTAATTATTCAAATACAATAAAAATAAACACTGATATTGAAAATATTCTTTTATTAATTCTCAACTAATAAAAAAGAATATAAAAAAATCTTTATATATTGATAAACACTCCAACGTACAATAAAGAACAAATAACAACTAATTAAAATATTTAACATTAACAACTAAATATACATTTAAGGAAGAAAAAATTATTTGACATTAACAACATATCAAATATTTATTACAAATTAAAATTTATAGTATTTAAATGATGATTTATTGAATATGTGTTGTTGATGTAAATACTGAAATATGAATATTATATATTAATTATTCAAATACAATAAAAATAAATATCAATATTATATATTAATTATTCAAATACAATAAAAATAAACACTGATATTGAAAATATTATTTTATTAATTCTCAACTAATAAAAAAGAACAAAAAAAAATCTTTATATATTGATAAACACTCCAACGTACAATAAAGAACAAATAACAACTGATTAAAATATTTGACATTAACCACTAAATATACGATTAAGGAAGGAAAAATTATTTGACATTAACAACATATCAAATATTTATTACAAATTAAAATTTATAGCATTTAAATGATGATTTATTGAATATGTGTTGTTGATGTAAATACTTAAATATGAATATTATATATTAATTATTCAAATACAATAAAAATAAATATCAATATTATATATTAATTTTTCAAATACAATAAAAATAAACACTGATATTGAAAATATTCTTTTATTAATTCCCAACTAATAAAAAAGAACAAAAAAAAATCTTTATATATTGATAAACACTCCAACGTACAATAAAGAACAAATAACAACTAATTAAAATATTTGACATTAACAACTAAATATACAATTAAGGAAGGAAAAATCATTTGACATTAACAACATAATAAATATTTATGATAAATTAAAGTTTATAGCATTTAAATGATGATTTATTGAATATGTGTTGTTGATGTAAATACTGAAATATGAATATTATATATTAATTATTCAAATACAATAAAAATAAATATCAATATTATATATTAATTATTGAAATACAATAAAAATAAACACTGATATTGAAAATATTCTTTTATTAATTCTCAACTAATAAAAAAGAACAAAAGAAATCTTTATATATTGATAAACACTCCAACGTACAATAAAGAACAAATAACAACTAATTAAAATATTTGACATTAACAACTAAATATACAATTAAGGAAGGAAAAATCATTTGACATTAACAACATAACAAATATTTATGATAAATTAAAGTTTATAGCATTTAAATGATGATTTATTGAATATGTGTTGTTGATGTAAATACTGAAATATGAATATTATATATTAATTATTCAAATACAATAAAAATAAATATCAATATTATATATTAATTATTCAAATACAATAAAAATAAACACTAATATTGAAAATATTATTTTATTAATTCTCAACTAATAAAAAAGAACAAAAAAAATCTTTATATATTGATAAACACTCCAACGTACAATAAACAAATATATAAATATTTTTTTCTTTCTTTTTTATTAGTTAGAGAATTAATAAAAGAATATTTTCAATATTAATGTTTATTTTTATTGTATTTGAATAATTAATATATAATATTGATATTTATTTTTATTGTATTTGAATAATGAATATATAATATTCATATTTCAGTATTTACATCAACACATATTCAATAAATGATCATTTAAATGCTATAAATTTTAATTTGTAATAAATATTTGATATGTTGTTAATGTCAAATAATTTTTCCTTCCTTAATTGTATATTTAGTTGTTAGTGTCAAATATTTAAATTTATAATAAATATTTGTTATGTTGTTAATGTCAAATAATTTTTCTTCGTTAATGGTATATTAACAAATTATAAAGAAAATTAAAAAATTAAAAAAAAAACGGAACACTTCAAGTAATTCTTTCGGTAGTGTATTTGATACAAATCGGAACTCTTACATGAAGTGTTCTGGTAAATGGAAACTTGACAACCGAAAATGTTATTGGTTCTGTTCCGAACTGAAACACTTTTCTAAGTCTTTCTGTAATAAAAATTACTAAAACGGAACACTTTCCCTAAATCTTCCGTTTTAGAAAAAAATTGATAAATAATAATTATAGTCCCACCGCAAATCCCAAATTTGTAGTTTGCTTTTCTTTGTTATTTATGGGCAGCACACGCATTTGTATAAATAACAAACACTTGGGCGATAAGAATTATGAATAAAGTTTTCTCAGCTTAAAAAAAAATTGACAAATAATAATTATAGTCCCACATCGCAAATCCCAAATTTGTACTTTGCTTTTCTTTGATATTAATAGCTTACAAATCCCAAATTTATACTTTGCTTCTCTTTGATATTTATAGGGCTTGAGCTATTATTATAAGAAAGAAGTCAGTTGATAAATAAGAAGTCAAATGACAGAGCAAGTCCGATTGCGGTTTCGCATTCAAAGGAAAGAGGATAGGATTCGCATTCAAAGGAATGAGGATAGGAGGATTCGCATTCAAAGGAATGAGGATAGGATAAGTGATTTGCCGGACTCACTTGTCGAACACATTCTCTCATTCCTTCCGACGAAAGACGCCATAGCCACGAGCATCCTTTCAAAACGTTGGAAACCCATCTGGGGCTCACAACGCATCTATTACGTTGATGACACAACCTTACCAGGCACTTTCGCCTTTCTCCAACTCTTCAATTCCTTCACCATCCGGGGTAACACGCTCCCCATACCCATCCTCTCATTCCACTTTAAATCTCGCCACCCTTTACACTACAACCACGATTTTGTTTATGCTGCATTTACAAGAGGGATCGAAACCCTAATCATCCATCTCCTCCACCCAATACCATTGCCTCCTGTAATTCTAACCACTAAATCCTTGTCCGTCCTCAAATTGAAGAGGATAAAGTTGAACCAAGACTTTGCATCTGTTAATCTTCCCTCGCTCAAAGTCCTTCACTTGGAAACTGTCACTTTCAAATTTGAGGCCTATCTTCATAAACTTCTATATGGCACTCCCATTCTACAGGAGTTGAAAAGTAGTGATTTAAAAATGGAGATGGCTACTATGATGCCTCCTTTAGGTATTGCAATACCCAATTTGGTCAGAGCTAGTCTTTCCGGTAAAAGTTATATTGGTCTTGAGTGGCTTCATAATGTGGACCATCTTCACATTCATGTGGTATGTATCAATATCTCTCACTACTCCAAATTTATTATCACTTTAATTCTTCCATACTAACATCTTTGTAACTCAATGCAGACCTGCTGGCCACCTGATATACATGGTGTGTTTCACACTTTAACACACCTCCAGCTTATATTCAACTTTCACGATGTTTACTTTAAGTGGAGTTGGCTCAGAAAACTGCTTCAAAATACCCCCAACCTTCAAACTCTTATCATTAATGAACTCTATCAGGTTTTACCATTGCGCCTCTCCTTATTTATTTATTTTTATTTTTTAGTTCTACTTCTATATGATTTGAAATTTTTTCAATTTTATATCTTTCAGCTTGATAGAGAACCTTTTGATGAATGGAAAGACCCAGAAATTGTTCCAGAGTGCCTTTTATCTCATCTTACAACATGCTCACTTAGCAATTACTTTTTGGACAAATCTGAACTTCGATTTGCAAAATATATAATGCAGAATTCAAGACTACTAAGCACCATCACAATTCAGAGTGCCAAATTCCTTGTCTCAGATGCAAAGCTTCAAATGTTAACCGAATTATCTTCTTGCCCTAGGATTTCACCCACATCTAAACTTTTATTTATTTGAATGATACTTGATAGAGCATGCCTGCAATAGCAACCCTAAGCTTGTCACAAACGTACTGATAACTTCAATAAATATGATATTCTACTTTATAAATTCTTTCTCAATCTTCTTGGGATGGTTTGTTTTTGTAATTTTTTTTTATTTTTATGATATATGCAAAATCATGCTATAATTTGTAGTCAATGAAGTGTGGGATATGTCAAAGAAGTTGCCTATGAGGTTATAGCTAGAGAGCACAAGTAAGTAAGTAGAAAGATGTATTTATGCTCTAGAATAACAATTATACTCGCAAGACAATTGGTTGACATAGAATTCCATAGCATATTATATTGACTTGTAATTGTTCTTTTGTTTGACTAATGTAAAAGATTTGCAAACCATGATTAAACTCTTTTTGTGAGGAGAGAAAGATTGAGCCGTTTGAGTTGGATAGTTTTTTATAGCAACGTCGAATAGGTTTTTCACGTACTCCGATAAATGCCATTGAAGAAATTGCTCCAATAGATGTTTGTAGGAAGTCTGGACTGTCTCCCTCTATAACTTGTAAAAAGAAGCTCAAAGAGGTATAATGGGCTCCAAAAATATACCGTTGAAGAAATTGCTCCAAAGTTTATAGGAAATGAAAAAGTTCTGAACTGTCTCCCTCTGATGCAGTTGCTTGGAATTCAAGACAACAGCATTTCATTTTTTTCAGCATATAGGCAAGAGCACCTCCCTTTTGTTTCAACTGTCTTGGAATGGATGCTTAAAGGTATATCACAAAAAAAGATAGCATCTCCCAGATGTGGAAGTTCCCTTGACAGGACACTGTTCAAGGTATAGTAATGAGTGTCTTCATATTTAATATTATCTTGGTAATCGGAAGCCTATATTTAGTATCATGGTTGGGAGGCAGTGGGCTTTGAAAATGATGGTCATATTCTGGTTACTTGGTAGCTTAAAAGAATTTATTTTTACGTTTATGTATATGGATTCAGTACTGTTTTTATTATTCTCACTGCCTCTGCTGACTGCTTGTGTGCTCTTTTTAGGCATTGCTTGCTTTGTGATTTGATGAGTCAGTCTCCTTGGTTTATTCATTATTCAAATTAAGAATGCCTCTTCTCAGCAGAAGCGAATCATGTCACAAAAACATTTTTTCAGGTATATAATGGTAATATAGTAACTTATTGATTGTGGTTTATGCAGTCAAGTGGACAACATCACTGTCAATTTGCATAACCGACTTTTTGCTTGTAATGAAAATTAGAGTCTGCTGTATGGGAAGGTCAAGACCTTCTTGAGAAAGCCCACAGGTGGCAGTGAATTTTCAAGTAATTGGAAGAGAAATAAAGATTCTGATGATGCATAATCTGATTCCAATAGCTCTAGTGTGGATAGTCAATCCACAGATAAGTCATCTGAAATCTATTCACAGGAAAATATTGGGTTGGGACGTGCGAAGCTGCTCCGGAGCCTTTTGGGATCAGGGGTTGATGCTTTTCTTGATGATGTCGCTGATGGAGAATCATCTGCCCGTCTTCGTGACAGGTTGGGTGTGGAAGAACGGTATAGCAATTGCAGGCATAAACACAGATCAAAATTTAAAATCTTTGAAGTTTGAATTTTTTAGTGATAAACTGACAGGCATAAACACAGGCAAAATCGGTTAAACAGCCAATATTTTTGCCTTGCATTCAATGACCAGAATTGCACATCCAGGCTAGTATGTTGAGACAGTTTGTGGAACTCTGTTATACATGGCTCCTGAAGTTCTTCAGTTCCAAATATAGGATCACAAGGGATCAACTGTCTTCTTACTTTTGCTTATTTCAGGATTTTTGACACAACTCTTTCTTTTACCAGCAAAAAAGGATAAATTAAAACTCAGGCATGAGACATGCCAGATAACAGAATATTGTTTCACATAACAGGAAGCCATAGAAGTGACACTGCATCAAAATAGATAACTCCCAATAAACTTTAAAATGCAATACAAAACCCAACTAGTTACAACAGATATTGCACTCCAGCAGTGTGGCCACCGACTCAAATCGAGATGCTCTTTTCAAACTGAAATAGATGCTATGACCACCGGATGCTCCAAATAAACCGACAGACCAGAAGATAACTACAGAACCACAAACCAAACTGACAGACCAGAAGATAACTAGAGAACCACGAACCAAATGGCAAGAAATATCTGAGCGCGGATGAACACAGGATCTGCGAAACCAAACAGCCGGCACAAACATAACAGAAGAGAACGCCATCCCAAGCAGCTATGTAACACTTACCATTCAGCTATTGAGTTGGTGGGTCTACACCCTGATAAAATGATAAGATACCAGCACACAGGTAAAAAAACTCAAATGAATAAAAAAAGTGAGAAATAATTCCTTTTTCTTTTCCTTGTAATCCACTCCCACACAAGCTCCTACACCACACAAGAAGCCTAATGAAGAAAGGTTGCGACTGATATGGATGTGATCAGAACTATTTTCCATCCTTCATCAAGAATTGGCCCCTTAGCTTCATCACTTAAACTTTTACAAGGCTTTTTTAACCACACTAATAACAGAATTTCAGACACAGTCATATGCATCAAAATCACAGGCAATTCCACCGCAAGAGCTATTAAAATCTCCAAAAATTTTCAACTTGGTTTTCATGAAAAGACTACATTGATCAGGGTGCAGCACTAATTCCTCCATTTTTTTTTAATGAAAACTCATCTTTATCATCACAATGTCAAGTAAGTTCCTATTCATTGAGTCGTATGTCTACTCAAAATTGACTTTAAACACTAACACTTATTTTTTTCTTTCTCCTAGCCTTGTCCATTATTTCGTTTGGGATTAATATTCCATCAAGGATCTGCCTATTTGATATAAATGCTGGCTGAGATTATGAAATAACCAAACGCTCTCATCTAAGATTAGATATAAATTCTATTTCAGTTTATAACACACATGTCCTGTAATAAGAGAGGTAAGAGTTATTATCTCCGGTGTTCAAGGATAAAACTTGTATTTTAACATGTAACAAAGAGAAAATTTTCATTATCAGAATTACACTTGTCTATGTAGCAGAGAGTAAAAATATTCATTCTGAAAATTACACTTGTTTCTTGAAGAGGCCATTATGTAGCCGAGAGTGAAAATTGTCATCCTGAAAATTACACTTGTTTCTGGAAGAGGCCATTATGTAGCAGAGAGTGAAAATTTTCATCCTGAAAATTACACTTGTTTCTTGAACAGGCCATTTTACATATATTGTTCCTCATCTTTCTTTCTTTCTTTGTAATTGATGATTCGAAAACAATAACACATATTACAATTCAACTATTAAAATAATTTAAAATCTTACAATGACACGATTAGTACATACAGAGATAATCAATTAAGGCGGAAACAATTAAGTTACTTTTCCATGATTTTCACTCAATCATATGTTGTACTTACTTGTATACATAATCTAATGGTTAAATGAACAAAGCCAAAAATGATTAAATTGACAAATAAATAGTAAGGCCAGCGAGAATCAAATGCTGCAACAACACAAATGAATAGCAAAATAGATGGGAATGAAGTAATGCAAACACAATCATATCGCATAACATATATCCAATACTAAACCGTAGTAAAATGTCAAAATATCGTCAATTAACACAATCATAAATTGATCTAGATATTGATGGAAAATCCTATTCATATATTCCATAAACACATTTGGCGCATTAGACACATCAAATGCCATCGCAAAATATTCCATAAACACACTTGGCGCATTAAACACATCAAACGCCATCGTAAAATATTCTTAATGACCATATCTCGTCTTGGATATAATCTTCAAAATATTGATTTTACTCGAATCTGACGACTTTTCCTTTTCCCAACTATTTTAACTCTGATATGTTTTGAAGAATGTCTCGTATTCCTAATGTCAATGTATTAATCTCATCCTCACTTCATTTTCAATTCTATCTGCATTATTACTCTGGTAGTATTGAATCAAGAATGTGGTTAGTATTAAATCAACCATTCTTACTAACACTTCAAGGATGTGGTTAGTATTGAATCAACCATTCTTACTGTGAAATATTGGAACAAACCCTAGTACGAATAGCATGCCGTCGAAGTCTGCTCACATGTTATTGTTTAATTGGACCTTGTGTTATGAATCCAATTGTTTAAGTTAACTTGTACCCTAAGTTAGTTTGTAATGGATAATTGTTAAAAAGCCCATTAGTTTAGTATGTTAGTTTTTATTATAAATAGCATACTAGTCTCTCATATTTTGTATAAGGGAAAATAGGAAGATAAAACCCTAATTCAAAAGTGAGAGAGGTTATTTGTTATTCTTGTATACTTGTAATCTCATTTAAAGAGAAAGGAACAAATAACAGTTTATAACCAATCCTTGTTGTTATCTTTTGTAACCCTAAACCCTAACCCTTGTGAGTTTCTTGACCATAAAGAAACCTATTATACTTTGTTTCTAAGGTCTCCAATTCACAACAAATTGGTGCGGTGAGCGTGGAGAAGATACCTTCAACAAAGTATGAGACTGAAAATTTCACTAGAATGAACGATTTCGGTCTGTGGCGCTTAAAGATGAAATCCCTACTTATTTAGCAGTGTTGTTTGGAAGCGTTGAAAGGAGAGACGACCATGAATGTTACGTTGTCGGCAACTGAAAAGAAGACCATGATTGAGAAAACACACATCACAATGTGAAGTCAATCTTCTCCATGATCAACACTTGTTTTGATGAAGACACATCTCTTAGTTACAATATGATAAGAAGGCAAAGATGATTTTCAAGATTAAAGCATCATGTTCAAGACTTAGATTTCGAGAAGATGTTTCATGAAGGTATATTAACAATTATACACAAACATTAAAGTCTTAGATGCCCAATCAAGAACTAACATCATTGCATAAGTTTTTTCTTAACCTTGGTATGTTTCAAATTTGCATTTTTCAAAGTTAAGGATATGTAAATTGATTTACATTTATATGCAATCGATTTACATATGCTGTTTTAAAGCATTTTTCACTTTTTAACTAGGTGCAATCGATTTACATCTTGATGCAATCGATTGCATGCTGCAAAATTTTGAAAAATTGGTTAACGTTGGCATGTGCAATCGATTTGCATTATAGTGCAATCGATTGCAACCTGTACAAATTTGAAAAATCATTATTTTTCATAACACCTCTTCATGTATCTTTTCATGGAACCTTCTCATGATGCATTGGCATTTGTTCATGAAATTTTTACTGTTATTACATTGTTTCATAAGGGTGTTATGTGCATATAAATTCTAAACTTTTTCCTTTTTCACCTCTTTCAAAAATATTTTCATAGTAAAAAATTCACAAAAACTCTTAAACTTTTAACAAGAATTTTTCTGCATTACTTCATATCATATAATCAGAAAATTCTTGAGCTATCTAATACTTTATGTCATTGTGAATTATTATTGGTGAAAGAGAAGATCAATTGTTATATTGATAAAGAATCAAAGCTTCAACTTTCTATCTTATAAAAATTTGTCGCTCCCCGGATTTCCATCCTGGTACAAACACGAAAGTGGCGCGGAAAAGAAGTTAGAGTCGCCAGCCAGGCATTTTTATCCCGAAGGAATGAGAATGGTAATGCTGCACAAACCAGAAGAAAAGAAAAGGAAGGACACGGGTCCTGCGAACCAAATAGACTGAGTTCGGGAGTCGGTTACGACCTGAGAAGGTATTAGCACCCCAGATCGTCCGCCGTACCCGACGGGATCCACGCTTGCAAAGAAACTGTTCAAATGGTGAGGGGATGAAAGCTGTTGCAAAGAAAATGAAATGAAATGGATAAAAGAAATGAAAAGGGAACTGAAAAAGAAATGAAAAGGAAAAATGTAGGGAAAATAAAGATTGTGCTCGAACGGGCCCTACCCCGCTGCCTACGTACCTCATTGGACATGAGGATCAGAGTCGCCGTAGTTCCCCTAACTAGGGGTGGAAAGGATTGCTTGTGTATTAAGGTTTGAACTGCCTATGTCAATGCTCAGGTGTTGCAGGCTCGGACGACGAGTGCGTAACCGTCTTACAAAGTGACAAGTAGGAGCAAGTTTGCGTACGAAGCGAAGGAGATGAGAAAAGAATTCCCGAAGGAAAGACGCTTATTGTTTGTTTGTGTTTTTTAGAAGCTTTTTATGAGTGTGTCACGAGGAAGTGAACTCAAGCTCTTTTCCATGGAATGTGTACTTGTCACTACATTCCAAGATGGAATAATAGAACAAGCACACTCAAGTAAGGAGAAGATCCCCAAAACTTGATTCCAGAGATTAGGGCCTAAGCTCACTAACTCGTTGAATTTATTAAGTGTTTTTTTTGTATTTTTTGTGAAGAAGCGTTTTTTATGATTTTCTTGGTGAAGATGATATCCTGATCAGACTTGTACATCACAAGCCAAGCTTGTACTATCCCAAGATGGGAAGACTACAAGTGTCTCATGGGATAAGACTATTGTTCAAGGTATCACTTCAATCTTTATTAAGTGTCTTCTTTAGGGTTTTGAGATGAGAAGTGTAACACCCTTCTACCCCAAAACAAAATATTTAAATAATATCAGAGTAATCATCTAAAAAGGGTATCACATATCATCATAATTCAACACAAACAGAGTCCTGTCCCGTAACACGGGTTAATCAACATCAAGAAAATCATAAATCATTTCGCATGGGAATTTAAACTTCATAATTCAAAACTTCATAAACATAATTTTCACCATCCTGAATTTAACATCATAAAATGGAAAACATTTGTCCAAAAAAATAACATAACTGAAAACAGTTTAACAAAAGAAAACCCATCCCAGTGTTACATGACACAGAGCAGGACACATAAACCAGGACCACTTCTAAGGAACACAAAAGCACGCTCCGAGACTCGTGAAACTCCTATTGCACTGCAAGCCTACTCTTTATCATCTACAAGTTACCCACGAAAGAGGAAACATTTCCAAGTAGGCAGGGTGAGTAATCATAATATATCATAAACGTACAAGAATATAGAATCATAAATAAATTAGTACAACATATCATGACATCATCAACAATAAAATTCAGCAACAACAACAACACGATCATGAAATTAAGCAACACCAACGCAATCATGAAATTCATCCAGAATATGCAATTCTAACATCCTGATATGCAATATGCATGTGGTACCATTTTCATCGTGAGATGGATACATGACCATCAACCCTCCACAACGGAGCACATCGTAAATCATTGAGACACTTCAATCCACACAATAGGATTGAAGCAAATAAATAGGCCGAAACCCCATCGTGAATGTTATGAAATGCAATGATGCGCTACATCGTAAATTCATCAAAATAATTCGCATCATTCATTTCAATCAGCAAAACAATCATCAAATAATCATATATATCATCATGACATTACACCCAGAACACTGGTTCTATAACCACTCTGACACATCAAGAATTGACCCGTACCCGGTAAATTATGAGGTAAATACAAGGTTGTTTCATAACTTCATTTATCAAAACTATTGCATTTTTCTCATTTTTATTCATCAAAATAAAGTTCAGTTTATGCTCTATCCGACGCTTCAAACGGAAAGCGAATCGGACTTACGGTTTGAAAGTTATGAATTTTTAAAGAATTATAATTTGCCATCCGAACAGTGTTAACCGGTTAACCAAAGCGTTAACTGGTTAACGCCTGCGCAACTTCAGAAAAATGCCCAAAATTTTAAATGGTTAACCGGTTAACCAAAACGTTAACCGGTTAACGCACGTTTTACAGCAGCAATTTGCTGCTTCGTACAGACTGTTCCAAAACCCCCAAAATTCCAATTTTTCCAATACGGGTTCATCTTATTTCACCTCAAAATCATTCCAATACACCAAATAAAACATCATAAAATTAGAACAATCATTTATACCATCGATTATAGGATTCAACACATTTTTCTAACTCTATTTCATCAAGATTTTCTCATAAACTCAACCTAACTCAAAACCCCAAAAACTCATAATAAAACTCATACAATCTTAACCTATTCATAATCCAATTCCTACACATTTACCATAGATTATAAAAACTCCCCATACCTTAGAGAATTTTGCCGCTTTACACTCTTCTCCGGGGTTCTCCATAGCCTCCTGACTCTGAGCTTCCTCTTCCTCTCCCTTTTTCCTTCAGAGCACCTCTTTTCCCAAAAACACGATAATGTTAGAAAACTAATCGTATTCCCCTCTTTGGATACATTATCCCAGTTTAGTCTTTTCCCACCTTATCCTCATAATTTTCACAAAAGGACCACCTTACCCTTTTCTTTAATATATAATAATAATAAAATAGTATAATAAAACACTATTTATCCTTATTATATAAAAATACTCTTTTTCTCCAAAATTCTCTAATTAATCCAAACTCTCCAATTTTTTCTAAATTAATTAAATAAATGATTAAATAATTAAATTTAGATTTTCGGGGCGTTACAACTCTCCCTTACTTAAAGAATTTTCGTCCTCGCAAAATACCTGAAGTAAATAGAGTCGGATACGACTTTCTCATCTGATCGTCCCGCTCCTAAGTCCAACTTTCTCCAGCTGGTCCTCCCCACAATACCTTCACTAAAGCAATTTCCTTTCCTTGAAGTTGCTTCAATTCTCTACCATCAATCCTCACTGGTAAATCTTCAATCGTCAGATTATCCCTCACCTGAACATCATCTATCTGAATTACATGCGACGGGTCCGGAATGTACTTCCTTTACTGTGATACATGGAATACATCATGTAAATTCGCAAGAGAGGGAGGTAAAGCCACTCGATAGGCCACTTCCCCTATCCTCTGCATAATCTGATACGGACCGACAAAACATGGAGTGAGCTTTCTAGACTTCAAAGCTCTTCCCACACCAGTCATATGAGTAACTCTTAAGAACACGTGATCTCCCTCTTGGAACTCAAGTGCTTTCCTCCTCTTATCGTGATAACTCTTTTAACGACTCTGCGCCGTTTTCATCCTTTCTTGAATCATTTTTATCTTTTCAGTTGTTTCTTGGAAAATCTCTGGCCCAAGCACCAAACTCTCTCCTGACTCATACCAACATAATGGAGTACGACAACGTCTACCATACAACGCCTCATATGGAGCCATCCCGATACTAGCATGAAAACTGTTATTGTACGTAAACTCGACCAACGGCAAATGACTATCCCAAGACCCTCCTTGATCTAATACACAAGCTCTCAAAAAATCTTCTAAAGATTGGATTGTTCTTTCCATCTGGCCATCCGTTTGCGGGTGATAAGCAGAACTCATCCTCAACTTAGTACCCAAGGCATTCTGCAAACTCTTCCAAAACCTCGACGTAAACCGCGCATCTCTATCCGATATAATACTTGAAGGTACACCATGCAACTTCACAATTTCCTCAATATAAATCTCAGATAACCTTTGCATGGAATGGTTAATCCTCATCGGCAAGAAATGTGTCGACTTAGTTAACCGGTCAACAACTACCCAAATCGAATCATTACCTCTAGCAGTCTTAGGTAACCCAGTCACGAAATCCATGGAAATACTATCCCATTTTCCACTCAGGAACATTCAATGGTTGCATCATACCTGAAGGTCTCTGATGTTCTATCTTTGACTTCTGACATGTCAAACAAGCATATACAAATTCAGCAATGTCTCTTTTCATACCTGGCCACCAAAACAACCTGCGTAAATCCTGATACATCTTCGTAGCACCAGGATGAATACTCGGTCGACTCTTGTGCCCCTCTTCTAAAATACTCTTTTTAATTCCTATAATCTCTGGAACACATACTCTATCTCGGAATCTCAAAACTCCATCTTCATCAATTCGAAAGTCACCTGCATTACCTTGATCAACCAACATCAATTGATTAACTAATTTCAAATCAGATTTCTGACCATTACGAATCTCTTCCAAAATCTCACTGGTCAGCTTTAACATTCCCAATTTCACGCTATCAGTAGTAGTTTCACACAACAAGCTCATATCTCTGAATTGCTCTATCATTTCCAATTATTTCACCATAAGCATCGAAATATGCAACGACTTCCTACTCAAAGCATCAACCACAACATTTGCCTTACCAGGATGGTAATTCAAATCAAAATCAAAATCTTTCAATAATTAAAGCCACCGCCTCTGTCTCATATTTAACTCTTTCTGATCAAACAAGTACCTTAAACTTTTGTGATCACTGAATACTTCGAATTTCGAACCAAACAAGTAGTGCCTCCAAATATTAAGCACAAACACCACAGCTGCTAACTCTAAGTCGTGAGTAGGATAGTTCCTCTCATGAACTCTTAGCTGTCTAGAAGCATAAGCAACCACCTTATTATCCTGCATCAAAACTCCACCAAGACCCATCTTGGAAGCATCACAATAAACTACAAAGGACTCATCTGGATTCGGTAAGACCAACACTGGCGCGGTCGTTAATATTTTCTTCAGTTCTATAAAACTCTCTTCACAAGCAACATCGCACACATACGCTTGACCCTTCCTAGTCAATTGCGTCAATGGTAAAGCTATCTTAGAAAAACCTTCAATGAACTTGCGATAGTAACCAGCCAACCCAAGAAAACTACGAATTTCTGTAGCTGACTTCGGAGTCTCCCACTGCAATACTGCATCAATCTTTGAAGGATCCACCGAAATTCCACCACTTGAAATTACATGGCCGAGGAAACTCACTTCCTTTAACCAGAACTCACACTTAGATAATTTAGCAAACAATTTCTTTTCTCTCAACACTTGCAACACAACCCTCAAATGCTCGGCATGTTCCTCTTCTGATTTAGAATATACCAAGATATCATCTATGAAAACCACCACGAACTTATCAAGATATTCATGAAAGATCCTATTCATATATTCCATAAACACGCCAGGCGCATTAGAAACCCCAAACGGCATCACCGTATACTCGTAATGCCCATATCTCGTCCTGAAAGCTGTCTTCGGAATATCATCAGCTTTAACTCGAATCTGATGATAACCAGACCTCAGATCAATTTTACTAAAGACACAAGCACCTACTAGCTGATCCATCAAATCATCGATCCTCGGAAGTGGGTACTTATTCTTGATAGTCACTTTATTCAACTGTCGGTAATCGACGCACAATCTCATACTACCATCCTTCTTCTTAACGAGCAACACCGGAGCACCCCAAGGAGAAACACTGGGTCTAATGAACCTCTTCTCTAACAATTCTTCTAATTGTTTCTTCAACTCATTCAACTATGAAGCTGACATCCTATAAGGAGCCATCGAGACAGGACTCGTACCCGGTACTAAGTCCACAGAAAAATCAATTTCACGTTCCGGTGGTAAATCACTTATATCACCCGAAAACACATCTTGAAATTCACTAACCACAGGCAACTCTGCACTGACAGTCTTATCATCAACTTGCAATGAGGCAAACACTGCGAACATCAAAGCTTCATCTAAAACAAGTTCATCCACTTGCTTAGCAGATAAAAACATCAACTCACCATTCTCGCTCAATTCAGGGAACTTCACTGTCTTACTATAACAGTTAATATGAACATAATTGAATTCCAACCAGTTCATACCAAGGATAACATCGATTTGGTGTAATGGTAGGCACACCAAATCCATCACAAAATTCTTCTCGAAAATTGTCAAAGGACACTTTAAACAAACAAGCATGGTAGTCACAGAACCATTAGCAGGAGTCTCAATTATCATATTACCATTCATATTAGACAACTTTAAACCCAATCTATTAGCACACTCAAGAGAAATAAATGAATGTGTAGCTCCAGTGTCAATAATAGCAATCAACTCAGTATTATTAATAAAACAGGTACCTCTGATCAAGTTGTCCTTCTTTGGAGCTTCTAAACCAGCTAACGCAAAAACTCTCCCAACATTCTGAGCAGTAGCAGTATTCTTCTTTGGTTTCTGGCATTGGGCGCTGATATGCCCCTGCTCACCACAATTGTAACAGGTTGGGCCCTCATTAGGACAATCACTCATCTTATGCCCAAGCTTGCCACAACGGTAACATTTCATAACTCTGGTGGTACACACATCGGCCTTATGACCTGCCTCTCCACACTTGTAACACTTAACAGGTACATTAACAGCTCCCCTACTTTGCTTCTTCTCATCAGATTCCTTATGCTTCCCTTTATTACCAGTAGTCACATAAGGTTTCCCTCTATACTGACTCTTGTCTTTCTTCTCGCTCAGCTGTTTATAGTGAGCTGACCGAGCTCGGCTGTCCTCGTCATTAATACGGCTCTTATCAACCAACTCTGCATACTTGCGAATTTGTTGGCATCCAATTCCCTACTTAATTTCAGGTCTCAGCCCATTCTCAAACTTAAGGCACTTGGAAAGTTCAGCATCTGCCCTGTTGTAGTGAGGACAAAACTTCACCAGCCTTTCAAATTTGGCAGCATACTCTGCCACTGTCAGGTTTCCTTGCTTCAGCTCAAGGAATTCTACCTCTAACTTGCCACAAGCATCTTCCGGAAAATACTTCTTAAGGAACTCCGCCTTAAACACAGTCCAAGTCACCACAACAGCCTCATCCTCTAGACGCTGACGAGTATTATCCCACCAGTCTTCAGCTTCCTCAGACAACATATGAGTCCCGAATTGAACTTTCTGCGCGTCAGCACACGCCATCACTCTGAAAATCTTCTCAATTGCCTTGAGCCACTTCTGTGCGCTCGCCGGGTCATGAGTTCCTTCAAACACAGGTGGATTATTCCTCTGGAATTTCTCCAAGGCACGAAACTCATCATGCGCATTGTTACGAGCAGCAGTCTGAGCAAGAGCTGCAATAGCATAAGTGAGAGCACCCGTGTTGTTTCCAGCCATTTTGCACAACACTTACCACATCAGAAGAGAATAATCGTTAAGTAAATAACGACTTGACAACTGACTGACAACAACAAGACTTGGTCGGACAGACCGACCTGCTCTGATACCACTAATGTAACACCCTTCTACCCCAAAACAAAATATTTAAATAATATCAGAGTAATCATCTAAAAAGGGTATCACATATCATCATAATTCAACACAAATAGAGTCCTGTCCCGTAACACGGGTTAATCAACATCAAGAAAATCATAAATCATTTCGCATGGGAATTTAAACTTCATAATTCAAAACTTCATAAACATAATTTTCACCATCCTGAATTTAACATCATAAAATGGAAAACATTTGTCCAAAAAAACAACATAACTAAAAACAGTTTAACAAAAGAAAACCCATCCCAGTGTTACATGACACAAAGCAGGACACATAAACCAGGACCACTTCTAAGGAACACAAAAGCACGCTCCGAGACTCGTGAAACTCCTATTGCACTGCAAGCCTACTCTTTATCATCTGCAAGTTACCCACGAAAGAGGCAACATTTCCAAGTAGGCAGAGTGAGTAATCATAATATATCATAAACGTACAAGAATATAGAATCATAAATAAATTAGTACAACATATCATGACATCATCAACAATAAAATTCAGCAACAACAACAACACGATCATGAAATTAAGCAACACCAACGCAATCATGAAATTCATCCAGAATATGCAATTCTAACATCCTGATATGCAATATGCATGTGGTACCATTTTCATCGTGAGATGGATACATGACCATCAACCCTCCACAAAAGAGCACATCGTAAATCATCGAGACACTTCAATCCACACAATAGGATTGAAGCAAATAAATAGGCCGAAACCCCATCGTGAATGTTATGAAATGCAATGATGCTCTACATTGTAAATTCATCAAAATAATTCGCATCATTCATTTCAATCAGCAAAACAATCATCAAATAATCATATATATCATCATGACATTACACCCAGAACACTGGTTCTATAACCACTCTGACACATCAAGAATTGACCCGTACCCGGTAAATTATGAGGTAAATACAAGGTTGTTTCATAACTTCATTTATCAAAACTATTGCATTTTTCTCATTTTTATTCATCAAAATAAAGTTCAGTTTATGCTCTATCCGACGCTTCAAACGGAAAGCGAATCGGACTTACGGTTTGAAAGTTATGAATTTTTAAAGAATTATAATTTGCCATCCGAACAGTGTTAACCGGTTAACCAAAGCGTTAACCGGTTAACGCCTGCGCAACTTCAGAAAAATGCCCAAAATTTTCAATGGTTAACCGGTTAACCAAAACGTTAACCGATTAACGCACATTTTACAGCAGCAATTTGCTGCTTCGTACAGACTGTTCCAAAACCCCAAAAATTCCAATTTTTCCAATACGGGTTCATCTTATTTCACCTCAAAATCATTCCAATACACCAAATAAAACATCATAACATCAGAACAATCATTTATACCATCGATTATAGGATTCAACACATTTTTCTAACTCTATTTCATCAAGATTTTCTCATAAATTCAACCTAACTCAAAACCCCAAAAACTCATAATAAAACTCATACAATCTTAACCTATTCATAATCCAATTCCTACACATTTACCATAGATTATAAAAACTCCCCATACCTTAGAGAATTTTGCCGCTTTACACTCTTCTCTGGGGTTCTCCACAGCCTCCTGACTCTGAGCTTCCTCTTCCTCTCCCTTTTTCCTTCAGAGCACCTTTTTTTCCCAAAAACACGATAATGTTAGAAAACTAATCGTATTCCCCTCTTTGGATACATTATCCCAGTTTAGTCTTTTCCCACCTTATCCTCATAATTTTCACAAAAGGACCACCTTACCCTTTTCTTTAATATATAATAATAATAAAATAGTATAATAAAACACTATTTATCCTTATTATATAAAAATACTCTTTTTCTCCAAAATTCTCTAATTAATCCAAACTCTCCAATTTTTTCTAAATTAATTAAATAAATCATTAAATAATTAAATTTAGATTTTCGGGGCGTTACAACTCTCCCCTACTTAAAGAATTTTCGTCCTCGCAAAATACCTGAAGTAAATAGAGTCGGATACGACTTCCTCATCTGATCGTCCCGCTCCTAAGTCCAACTTTCTCCAGCTGGTCCTCCCCACAATACCTTCACTAAAGCAATTTCCTTGCCTTGAAGTTGCTTCAATTCTCTACCCTCAATCCTCACTGGTAAAGCTTCAATCGTCAGATTATCCCTCACCTGAACATCATCTATCTGAATTACATGCGACGGGTCCGGAATGTACTTCCTTTACTGTGATACATGGAATACATCATGTAAATTCGCAAGAGAGGGAGGTAAAGCCACTCGATAGGCCACTTCCCCTATCCTCTGCATAATCTGATACGGACCGACAAAACGTGGAGTGAGCTTTCTAGACTTCAAAGCTCTTCCCACACCAGTCATATGAGTAACTCTTAAGAACACGTGATCTCCCTCTTGGAACTCAAGTGCTTTCCTCCTCTTATCGTGATAACTCTTTTAACGACTCTGCGCCGTTTTCATCCTTTCTTGAATCATTTTTATCTTTTCAGTTGTTTCTTGGACAATCTCTAGCCCAAGCACCAAACTCTCTCCTGACTCATACCAACATAATAAAGTACGACAACGTTTACCATACAACGCCTCATATGGAGCCATCCCGATACTAGCATGAAAACTGTTATTGTACGTAAACTCGACCAACGACAAATGACTATCCCAAGACCCTCCTTGATCTAATACACAAGCTCTCAGCAAATCTTCTAAAGATTGGATTGTTCTTTCCATCTGGCCATCCGTTTGCGGGTGATAAGCAGAACTCATAATCAACTTAGTACCCAAGGCATTCTGCAAACTCTTCCAAAATCTCGACGTAAACCGCGCATCTCTATCCGATATAATACTTGAAGGTACACCATGCAACTTCACAATTTCCTCAATATAAATCTCAGATAACCTTTGCATGGAATGGTTAATCCTCATCGGCAAGAAATGTGCCGACTTAGTTAGCCGGTCAACAACTACCCAAATCGAATCATTACCTCTAGCAGTCTTAGGTAACCCAGTCACGAAATCCATGGAAATACTATCCCATTTTCCACTCAGGAACATTCAATGGTTGCATCATACCTGAAGGTCTCTGATGTTCTATCTTTGACTTCTGACATGTCAAACAAGCATATACAAATTCAGCAATGTCTCTTTTCATACCTGGCCACCAAAACAACCTGCGTAAATCCTGATACATCTTCGTAGCACCAGGATGAATACTCGGTCGACTCTTGTGCCCCTCTTCTAAAATACTCTTTTTAATTCCTATAATATCCGGAACACATACTCTATCTCGGAATCTCAAAACTCCATCTTCATCAATTCGAAAGTCACCTGCATTACCTTGATCAACCAACATCAATTGATTAACTAATTTCAAATCAGATTTCTGACCATTACGAATGTCTTCCAAAATCTCACTGGTCAGCTTTAACATTCCCAATTTCACGCTATCAGTAGTAGTTTCACACAACAAGCTCATATCTCTGAATTGCTCGATCGTTTCCAATTATTTCACCATAAGCATCGAAATATGCAACGACTTCCTACTCAAAGCATCAGCCACAACATTTGCCTTACCAAGATGGTAATTCAAATCAAAATCAAAATCTTTCAATAATTCAAGCCACCGCCTCTGTCTCATATTTAACTCTTTCTGATCAAACAAGTACCTTAAACTTTTGTGATCACTGAATACTTCGAATTTTGAACCAAACAAGTAGTGCCTCCAAATATTAAGCACAAACACCACAGCTGCTAACTCTAAGTCGTGAGTAGGATAGTTCCTCTCATGAACTCTTGGCTGTCTAGAAGCATAAGCAACCACCTTATTATCCTGCATCAAAACTCCACCAAGACCCATCTTGGAAGCATCACAATAAACTACAAAGGACTCATCTGGATTCGGTAAGACCAACACTGGCGCGGTCGTTAATATTTTCTTCAGTTCTATAAAACTCTCTTCACAAGCAACATCCCACACATACGCTTGACCCTTCCTAGTCAATTGCGTCAATGGTAAAGCTATCTTAGAAAAACCTTCAATGAACTTGCGATAGTAACCAGCCAACCCAAGAAAACTACGAATTTCTGTAGCTGACTTCGGAGTCTCCCACTGCAATACTGCATCAATCTTTGAAGGATCCACCGAAATTCCACCACTTGAAATTACATGGCCGAGGAAACTCACTTCCTTTAACCAGAACTCACACTTAGATAATTTAGCAAACAATTTCTTTTCTCTCAACACTTGCAACACAACCCTCAAATGCTCGGCATGTTCCTCTTCTGATTTAGAATATACCAAGATATCATCTATGAAAACCACCACGAACTTATCAAGATATTCATGAAAGATCCTATTCATATATTCCATAAACACGTCAGGCGCATTAGAAACCCCAAACGGCATCACCGTATACTCGTAATGCCCATATCTCGTCCTGAAAGCTGTCTTCGGAATATCATCAGCTTTAACTCGAATCTGATGATAACCAGACCTCAGATCAATTTTACTAAAGACACAAGCACCTACTAGCTGATCCATCAAATCATCGATCCTCGGAAGTGGGTACTTATTCTTGATAGTCACTTTATTCAACTGTCGGTAATCGACGCATAATCTCATACTACCATCCTTCTTCTTAACGAGCAACACCGGAGCACCCCAAGGAGAAACACTGGGTCTAATGAACCTCTTCTCTAACAATTCTTCTAATTGTTTCTTCAACTCATTCAACTATGAAGCTGACATCCTATAAGGAGCCATCGAGACAGGACTCGTACCCGGTACTAAGTCCACAGAAAAATCAATTTCACGTTCCGGTGGTAAATCACTTATATCACCCGGAAACACATCTTGAAATTCACTAACCACAGGCAACTCTGCACTGACAGTCTTATCATCAACTTGCAATGAGGCAAACACTACGAACATCAAAGCTTCATCTAAAACAAGTTCATCCACTTGCTTAGCAGATAAAAACATCAACTCACCATTCTCGCTCAATTCAGGGAACTTCACTGTCTTACTATAACAGTTAATATGAACATAATTGAATTCCAACCAGTTCATACCAAGGATAACATCGATTTGGTGTAATGGTAGGCACACCAAATCCATCACAAAATTCTTCTCGAAAATTGTCAAAGGACACTTTAAACAAACAAGCATGGTAGTCACAGAACCATTAGCAGGAGTCTCAATTATCATATTACCATTCATATTAGACAACTTTAAACCCAATCTATTAGCACACTCAAGAGAAATAAATGAATGTGTAGCTCCAGTGTCAATAATAGCAATCAACTC
The DNA here is from genome assembly GCA_963966055.1 of Lathyrus aphaca. Lineage (NCBI taxonomy): Eukaryota > Viridiplantae > Streptophyta > Magnoliopsida > Fabales > Fabaceae > Lathyrus > Lathyrus aphaca. The sequence goes on from OZ014519.1 coordinate 210,075,945, forward strand.
AGTATTATTAATAAAACAGGTACCTCTGATCAAGTTGTCCTTCTTTGGAGCTTCTAAACCAGCTAACGCAAAAACTCTCCCAACATTCTGAGCAGTAGCAGTATTCTTCTTTGGTTTCTGGCATTGGGCGCTGATATGCCCCTGCTCACCACAATTGTAACAGGTTGGGCCCTCATTAGGACAATCACTCATCTTATGCCCAAGCTTGCCACAACGGTAACATTTCATAACTCTGGTGGTACACACATCGGCCTTATGACCTGCCTCTCCACACTTGTAACACTTAACAGGTACATTAACAGCTCCCCTACTTTGCTTCTTCTCATCAGATGCCTTATGCTTCCCTTTATTACCAGTAGTCACATAAGGTTTCCCTCTATACTGACTCTTGTCTTTCTTCTCGCTCAGCTGTTTATAGTGAGCTGACCGAGCTCGGCTGTCCTCGTCATAAATACGGCTCTTATCAACCAACTCTGCATACTTGCGAATTTGTTGGCATCCAATTCCCTACTTAATTTCAGGTCTCAGCCCATTCTCAAACTTAAGGCACTTGGAAAGTTCAGCATCTGTCCTGTTGTAGTGAGGACAAAACTTCACCAGCCTTTCAAATTTGGCAGCATACTCTGCCACTGTCAGGTTTCCTTGCTTCAGCTCAAGGAATTCTACCTCTAACTTGCCACGAGCATCTTCCGGAAAATACTTCTTAAGGAACTCCGCCTTAAACACAGTCCAAGTCACCACAATAGCCTCATCCTCTAGACGCTGACGAGTATTATCCCACCAGTCTTCAGCTTCCTCAGACAACATATGAGTCCCGAATTGAACTTTCTGCGCGTCAGCACACGCCATCACTCTGAAAATCTTCTCATTTGCCTTGAGCCACTTCTGTGCGCTCGCCGGGTCATGAGTTCCTTCAAACACAGGTGGATTATTCCTCTGGAATTTCTCCAAGGCACGAAACTCATCATGCGCATTGTTACGAGCAGCAGTCTGAGCAAGAGCTGCAATAGCATAAGTGAGAGCACGCGTGTTGTTTCCAGCCATTTTGCACAACACTTACCACATCAGAAGAGAATAATCGTTAAGTAAATAACGACTTGACAACTGACTGACAACAACAAGACTTGGCCGGACAGACCGACCTGCTCTGATACCACTAATGTAACACCCTTCTACCCCAAAACAAAATATTTAAATAATATCAGAGTAATCATCTAAAAAGGATATCACATATCATCATAATTCAACACAAATAGAGTCCTGTCCCGTAACACGGGTTAATCAACATCAAGAAAATCATAAATCATTTCGCATGGGAATCTAAACTTCATAATTCAAAACTTCATAAACATAATTTTCACCATCCTGAATTTAACATCATAAAATGGAAAACATTTGTCCAAAAAAACAACATAACTGAAAACAGTTTAACAAAATAAAACCCATCCCAGTGTTACATGACAAAGAACAGGACACATAAACCAGGACCACTTCTAAGGAACACAAAAGCACGCTCCGAGACTCGTGAAACTCCTATTGCACTGCAAGCCTACTCTTTATCATCTGCAAGTTACCCACGAAAGAGGCAACATTTCCAAGTAGGCAGGGTGAATAATCATAATATATCATAAACGTACAAGAATATAGAATCATAAATAAATTAGTACAACATATCATGACATCATCAATAATAAAATTCAGCAACAACAACAACACGATCATGAAATTAAGCAACACCAACGCAATCATGAAATTCATCCAGAATATGCAATTCTAACATCCTGATATGCAATATGCATGTGGTACCATTTTCATCGTGAGATGGATACATGACCATCAACCCTCCACAAAAGAGCACATCGTAAATCATCGAGACACTTCAATCCACACAATAGGATTGAAGCAAATAAATAGGCCGAAACCCCATCGTGAATGTTATGAAATGCAATGATGCTCTACATTGTAAATTCATCAAAATAATTCGCATCATTCATTTCAATCAGCAAAACAATCATCAAATAATCATATATATCATCATGACATTACACCCAGAACACTGGTTCTATAACCACTCTGACACATCAAGAATTGACCCGTACCCGGTAAATTATGAGGTAAATACAAGGTTGTTTCATAACTTCATTTATCAAAACTATTGCATTTTTCTCATTTTTATTCATCAAAATAAAGTTCAGTTTATGATCTATCCGACGCTTCAAACGGAATGCGAATCGGACTTACGGTTTGAAAGTTATGAATTTTTAAAGAATTATAATTTTCCATCCGAACAGTGTTAACCGGTTAACCAAAGCGTAAACCGGTTAACGCCTGCGCAACTTCAGAAAAATGCCCAAAATTTTCAATGGTTAACCGGTTAACCAAAACGTTAATCGGTTAATGCACGTTTTACAGCAGCAATTTGCTGCTTCGTACAGACTGTTCCAAAACCCCCAAAATTCCAATTTTTCCAATACGGGTTCATCTTATTTCATCTCAAAATCATTCCAATACACCAAATAAAACATCATAACATCAGAACAATCATTTATACCATCAATTATAGGATTCAACACATTTTTCTAACTCTATTTCATCAAGATTTTCTCATAAACTCAACCTAACTCAAAACCCCAAAAACTCATAATAAAACTCATACAATCTTAACCTATTCATAATCCAATTCCTACACATTTACCATAGATTATAAAAACTCCTCATACCTTAGAGAATTTCGCCGCTTTACACTCTTCTCTGGGGTTCTCCACAACCTCCTGACTCTGAGCTTCCTCTTCCTCTCCCTTTTTCCTTCAGAGCACTTCTTTTCCCAAAAACACGATAATGTTAGAAAACTAATCGTATTCCCCTCTTTGGATACATTATCCCAGTTTAGTATTTTCCCACCTTACCCTCATAATTTTCACAAAAGGACCACCTTACCCTTTTCTTTAATATATTTTTAATAATAATAATAAAATAGTATAATAAAACACTATTTATCCTTATTATATAAAAATACTCTTTTTCTCCAAAATTCTCTAATTAATCCAAACTCTCCAATTTTTTCTAAATTAATTAAATAAATGATTAAATAATTAAATTTAGATTTTCGGGGCGTTACAACTCTCCCATACTTAAAGAATTTTCGTCCTCGAAAATTACCTGAAGTAAATAGAGTCGGATACGACTTCCTCATCTGATCGTCCCGCTCCCAAGTCCAACTTTCTCCAGCTGGTCCTCCCCACAATACCTTCACTAAAGCAATTTCCTTACCTCGAAGTTGCTTCAATTCTCTACCATCAATCCTCACTGGTAAAGCTTCAATCGTCAGATTATCCCTCACTTGAACATCATCTATCTGAATTACATGCGACGGGTCCGGAATGTACTTCCTCAACTGTGATACATGGAATACATCATGTAAATTCGCAAGAGAGGGAGGTAAAGCCACTCGATAGGCCACTTCCCCTATCCTCTGCATAATCTGATACGGACCGACAAAACATGGAGTGAGCTTTCTAGACTTCAAAGCTCTTCCCACACCAGTCATATGAGTAACTCTTAAGAACACGTGATCTCCCTCTTGGAACTCAAGTGCTTTCCTCCTCTTATCGTGATAACTCTTTTGACGACTCTGCGCCGTTTTCATCCTTTCTTGAATCATTTTTATCTTTTCAGTTGTTTCTTGGACAATCTCTGGCCCAAGCACCAAACTCTCTCCTGACTCATACCAACATAATGGAGTACGACAACGTCTACCATACAACGCCTCATATGGAGCCATCCCGATACTAGCATGAAAACTGTTATTGTACGTAAACTCGACCAACGGCAAATGACTATCCCAAGACCCTCCTTGATCTAATACACAAGCTCTCAGCAAATCTTATAAAGATTGGATTGTTCTTTCCGTCTGGCCATCCGTTTGTGGGTGATAAGCAGAACTCATCCTCAACTTAGTACCCAAGGCATTCTGCAAACTCTTCCAAAACCTCGACGTAAACCGCAGATCTCTATCCGATATAATACTTGAAGGTACACCATGCAACTTCACAATTTCCTCAATATAAATCTCAGATAACCTTTGCATGGAATGGTTAATCCTCATCGGCAAGAAATGTGCCGACTTAGTTAACCGGTCAACAACTACCCAAATCGAATCATTACCTCTAGCAGTCTTAGGTAACCCAGTCACGAAATCCATGGAAATACTATCCCATTTTCCACTCAGGAACATTCAATGGTTGCATCATACCTGAAGGTCTCTGATGTTCTATCTTTGACTTCTGACATGTCAAACAAGCATATACAAATTCAGCAATGTCTCTTTTCATACCTGGCCACCAAAATAACCTGCGTAAATCCTGATACATCTTCGTAGCACCAGGATGAATACTCGGTCGACTCTTGTGCCCCTCTTCTAAAATACTCTTTTTAATTCCTATAATATCCGAAACACATACTCTATCTCAGAATCTCAAAACTCCATCTTCATCAATTCGAAAGTCACCTGCATTACCTTGATCAACCAACATCAATTGATCAACTAATTTCAAATCAGATTTCTGACCATTACGAATCTCTTCCAAAATCTCACTGGTCAGCTTTAACATTCCCAATTTCACGCTATCAGTAGTAGTTTCACACAACAAGCTCATATCTCTGAATTGCTCGATCATTTCCAATTCTTTCACCATAAGCATCGAAATATGCAACGACTTCCTACTCAAAGCATTAGCCACAACATTTGCCTTACCAGGATGGTAATTCAAATCAAAATCAAAATCTTTCAATAATTCAAGCCACCGCCTCTATCTCATATTTAACTCTTTCTGATCAAACAAGTACCTTAAACTTTTGTGATCACTGAATACTTCAAATTTTGAACCAAACAAGTAGTGCCTCCAAATCTTAAGCACAAACACCACAGCTGCTAACTCTAAGTCGTGAGTATGATAGTTCCTCTCATGAACTCTTAGCTGTCTAGAAGCATAAGCAACCACCTTATTATCCTGCATCAAAACTCCACCAAGACCCATCTTGGAAGCATCACAATAAACTACAAAGGACTCATCTGGATTCGGTAAGACCAACACTGGCGCGGTCGTTAATCTTTTCTTCAGTTCTATAAAACTCTCTTCACAAGAAACATCCCACACATACGCTTTACCCTTCCTAGTCAATTGCGTCAACGGTAAAGCTATCTTAGAAAAACCTTCTATGAACTTACGATAGTAACCAGCCAACCCAAGAAAACTACGAATTTCTGTAGCTGACTTCGGAGTCTCCCACTGCAATACTGCATCAATCTTTGAATGATCCACCGAAATTCCACCACTTTAAATTACATGGCCGAGGAAACTCACTTCCTTTAACCAGAACTCACACTTAGATAATTTAGCAAACAATTTCTTTTCTCTCAACACTTGCAACACAACCCTCAAATGCTTGGCATGTTCCTCTTCTGATTTAGAATATACCAAGATATCATCTATGAAAACCACCACGAACTTATCAAGATATTCATGAAAGATCCTATTCATATATTCCATAAACACGCCAGGCGCATTAGAAACCCCAAACGGCATCACCGTATACTCGTAATGCCCATATCTTGTCCAGAAAGCTGTCTTCGGAATATCATCAGCTTTAACTCGAATCTGATTATAACCAGACCTCAGATCAATTTTACTAAAGACACAAGCACCTACTAGCTGATCCATCAAATCATCGATCCTCGGAAGTGGGTACTTATTCTTGATAGTCACTTTATTCAACTGTCGGTAATCGACGCACAATCTCATACTACCATCCTTCTTCTTAATGAGCAACACCGGAGCACCCCAAGGAGAAACACTGGGTCTAATGAACCTCTTCTCTAACAATTCTTCTAATTGTTTCTTCAACTCATTCAACTCTGAAGCTGACATCCTATAAGGAGTCATCGAGACAGGACTCGTACCCGGTACTAAGTCCACAGAAAAATCAATTTCACGTTCCGGTGGTAAATCACTTATATCACCCGGAAACACATCTTGAAATTCACTAACCACAGGCAACTCTGCACTGACAGTCTTATCATCAACTTGCAATGAGGCAAACACTGCGAACATCAAAGCTTCATCTAAAACAAGTTCATCCACTTGCTTAGTAGATAAAAACATCAACTCACCATTCTCGCTCAATTCAGGGAACTTCATTGTCTTACTATAACAGTTAATATGAACATAATTGAATTCCAACCAGTTCATACCAAGGATAACATCGATTTGGTGTAATGGTAGGCACACCAAATCCATCACAAAATTCTTCTCGAAAATTGTCAAAGGACACTTTAAACAAACAAGCATGGTAGTCACAGAACCATTAGCAGGAGTCTCAATTATCATATTACCATTCATATTAGACAACTTTAAACCCAATCTATTAGCACACTCAAGAGAAATAAATGAATGTGTAGCTCCAGTGTCAATAATAGCAATCAACTCAGTATTATTAATAAAACAGGTACCTCTGATCAAGTTGTCCTTCTTTGGAGCTTCTAAACCAGCTAACGCAAAAACTCTCCCAACATTCTGAGCAGTAGCAGTATTCTTCTTTGGTTTCTGGCATTGGGCGCTGATATGCCCCTGCTCACCACAATTGTAACAGGTTGGGCCCTCATTAGGACAATCACTCATCTTATGCCCAAGCTTGCCACAACGGTAACATTTTATAACTCTGGTGGTACACACATCGGCCTTATGACCTGCCTCTCCACACTTGTAACACTTAACAGGTACATTAGCAGCTCCCCTACTTTGCTTCTTCTCATCAGATGCCTTCTGCTTCCCTTTATTACCAGTAGTCACATAAGGTTTCCCTATATACTAACTATTGTCTTTCTTCTCGCTCAGATCTTTATAGTGAGCTGACCGAGCTCGGCTGTCCTCGTCATAAATACGACTCTTATCAACCAACTTTGCATACTTGCGAATTTGTTGGAATCCAATTCCCTGCTTAATTTCAGGTCTCAGCCCATTCTTAAACTTAAGGCACTTGGAAAGTTCAGCATCTGCCCTGTTGTAGTGAGGACAAAACTTCACCAGCCTTTCAAATTTGGCAGCATACTCTGCCACTATCAGGTTTCCTTGCTTCAGCTCAAGGAATTCTACCTCTAACTTGCCACGAGCATCTTCCGGAAAATACTTCTTAAGGAACTCCGCCTTAAACACAGTCCAAGTCACCACAACAACCTCATCCTCTAGACACTGACGAGTATTATCCCACCAGTCTTCAGCTTCCTCAGACAACATATGAGTCCCAAATTGAACTTTCTGTGCGTCAGCACACGCCATCACTCTGAAAATCTTCTCAATTGCCTTGAGCCACTTCTGTGCGCTCGCCGGGTCATGAGTTTCTTCAAACACAGGTGGATTATTCCTCTGGAATTTCTCCAAGGCACGAAACTCATCATGCGCATTGTTACGAGCAGCAGTCTGAGCAAGAGCTGCAATAGCATCAGCGAGAGCACACGTGTTGTTTCCAACCATTCTGCACAACACTTACCACATCAGAAGAGAATAATCGTTAAGTAAATAACGACTTGACAACTGCTTGACAACAACAAGACTTGGCTGGACAGACCAACCTTCTCTGATACCACTAATGTAACACCCTTCTACCCCAAAACAAAATATTTAAATAATATCAGAGTAATCATCTAAAAAGGGTATCACATCTCACATTATTCAACACAAAACGAGTCCTGTCCCGTAACACGGGTTAATCAACATTAAGAATATCATAAATCATTTCGCAGTGGAATTTTAACTTCATAATTCAAAACTTCATAAACATAATTTTTACCATCCTGAATTTAACATCATAAAATGGAAAACATTTGTCCAAAAAAACAACATAACTGAAAACAGTTTAACAAAAGAAAACCCATCCCAGTGTTACATTACACAGAGCAGGACACATAAACCAGAACCACCTCTAAGGAACACTAAAGCACGCTCCGAGACTCGTGAAACTCCTATTGCACTGCAAGCCTACTCTTTATCATCTGCAAGTTACCCACGAAAGAGGCAACATTTCCAAGCAGGAAGGGTGAGTAATCATAATATATCATAAACGTACAAGAATATAGAATCATAAATAAATTAGTACAACATATCATGACATCATCAACAATAAAATTCAGCAACAACAACAACACGATCATGAAATTAAGCAACACCAACGCAATCATGAAATTCATCCAGAATATGCAATTCTAACATCCTGATATGCAATATACATTTGGTACCATTTTCATCGTGAGATGGATACATGACCATCAACCCTCCACAAAGGAGCACATCATAAATCATCGAGACACTTCAATCCACACAATGGGATTGAAGCAAATAAATAGGCCGAAGCCCCATCGTGAATGTTATGAAATGCAATGATGCGCTACATCGTAAATTCATCAAAATAATTCGCATCATTCATTTCAATCAGCAAAACAATCATCAAATAATCATATATATCATTATGACATTACACCCAGAACACTGGTTCTATAACCACTCTGACACATCAAGAATTGACCCGTACCCGGTAAATTATGAGGTAAATACAAGATTGTTTCATAACTTCATTTATCAAAACTATTGCATTTTTCTTATTTTTATTCATCAAAATAAAGTTCAGTTTATGCTATATCCGACGCTTCAAACGGAATGCGAATCGGACTTACGGTTTGAAAGTTATGAATTTTTAAAGAATTATAATTTGCCATCCGAACAGTGTTAACCAGTTAACCAAAGCGTTAACCGGTTAACGCCTGCGCAACTTCAGAAAAATGCCCAAAATTTTCAATGGTTAACCGGTTAACCAAAATGTTAACCGGTTAACGCACGTTTTACAGTAGCAATTTGCTGCTTCGTACAGACTATTCCAAAACCCCCAAAATTCCAATTTTTCCAATACGGGTTCATCTTATTTCACCTCAAAATCATTCCAATACACCAAATAAAACATCATAACATCAGAACAATCATTTATACCATCGATTATAGGATTCAACACATTTTTCTAACTCTATTTCATCAAGATTTTCTCATAAACTCAACCTAACTCAAAACCCCAAAAACTCATAATAAAACTCATACAATCTTAACCTATTCATAATCCAATTCCTACACATTTACCATAGATTATAAAAACTCCCCATACCTTAGAGAATTTCGCTTCTTTACACTCTTCTCTGGGGTTCTCCACAGCCTCCTAACTCTGAGCTTCCTCTTCCTCTCCCTTTTTCCTTCAGAGCACCTATTTTCCCAAAAACACGATAAGGTTAGAAAACTAATCGTATTCCCCTCTTTGGATACATTATCCTAGTTTAGTCTTTTCCCACCTTACCCTCATAATTTTCACAAAAGGACCACCTTACCCTTTTCTTTAATATATTTTTAATAATAATAATAAAATAGTATAATAAAACACTATTTATCCTTATTATATAAAAATACTCTTTTTCTCCAAAATTCTCTAATTAATCCAAACTCTCCAATTTTTTCTAAATTAATTAAATAAATGATTAAATAATTAAATTTATATTTTCGGGGCGTTACAAGAAGAGAAGAAGAACCAAAAAGGATCTCAAAAGGTGAAAAATCTAAGGGAGACTAGAATCCTAAATGTTGTCATGCATGGATGAACCTAGGTTAGTGAGGTTTGAATTCTATCCTAATGAAGAAGAAGGAAAGAAAAGAAAAAGAAGAAGAAGAAGAAGAAGAGGAGGAGGAGGAGAGGTAAGGTCTAAGCCCAACAATCACAAGGTTAGAACAAATAATGATTAGAAGAGAAGAGATGAGATTTGGAGATGTGGGAATCACATCCACACCTCTCACTTACCAAAGCCCCTGAAATGGTTAGTGACACAAGAATAAAGGCAATATAAAATGATCACAATGCCATACCAACATCATACAAACAGAAGTGTAGTCATACACATAAATGCTCAATGCAAATACAAGTCACAAGAATGATAAAAGAAACACACCAATCAACATGAGGCAACATGAATTGCTATGACAAGGCAAATGCAAACTTGATAAGATACAAAGCAAAATAAACAAAACACAACCTCAAGGTGCAAGACCAAAACCCTAATCATGTTAGAAAAGTGCTTAAGAAGCAAGAGAGATGAAGAGAAGAGAAGCAAATGGTCAAGCAATTACATTATGGGAAGAAAGAAGCAAAGGAGGTGAGGTGGATATGCATAAGAATGGAAGAACTCCAAAGGCAAACAAATTACAAGATTTCCAAAACACAAACCCCCAACCCAAGATCAAAGAGGTATCAATGCCCTAAAAAGACTCTAAACAAGATGAAAAAGTTGGCACAAGTGCCCTTCTAAGCTAAGGAGAGAACTTATGATCAAAAAGGAGCAAAAAGGGACAAGTTAAGAACAAAAATTAAAATCAAATCAAGTATGCACCTAAAAATTCCACAACCTTGGACAAGAGATCTTAAATCATACCATAACAAAATGCCAAAAGGAGAGGAAGAAATTCAGAAGCTAAACAAGTCAAATGAGGATTCAAATATCAACTAGGGTTAAAAAGCTTCACTCACAAGTCAAGGACCAAAACCAATTAATCAAGATTCTAAAAATCAGAACAAAATTCACCAAGAAACTACACTCTATCATGAATCCAGAGCAAAAAGAACCAACCAAAAATTCAAAATGATGATCAAGATAGAAAATAGACAAGTCTGCATGCTTCAAAATGAATAAAGAAGAAATAATTAAAAGAAAGAATTAATTTCCACGTGTCAGATGAAAATAAATGGAAAATAAAAATGTCAAAAAATAAAGAAAACTAAAAATAACATTCTTGAAATTTTTTAGAATTTTTAATGACCTAAAAATATTTTTAAAAATTAAAATCCAAATGATATTAAAATGAAATAGAAATAAAAAAAGGATAAGGCTGGGGGTGCAAACAGCAAGGGTTTCCAGTTCAAATATGTTGGGCCTCATACGCAGGGGGTGCAATCAGCAGGTCAAGCCCATTGGAAAGTCAGCGTAGCACATGTTAATTATAATGGAAACTCAATAATTCAGCAAAAAACAAGAGCCATCAGATTAACCGGACGCATGAGATTGGTCCACTCATTAAAGAAAGTAAGCACATTAATTGGTTGGCAATGAGGGAGCATGCTATTATTGTGAGGTGAGAAACATTTTGCATTAAATCAGAAATAAAACACACGTGAGGGAGATGGTGCCTCATTTATGAGGTGGCAAGCTGATACGCGTCCAGATGATATGATCCAAGGGCTGTGGCATCTTCTTCTTCCTTGAAACCCTAATGGACATGAACCCGCCGGAGCTAGGGCTCCGGCACCGGAAAATGCAAACTGTGAACAAACTTCAATAAAAATAACTCAAAATCTCCAGATTGAATAAACAACCATGCTGAATCCGAAAATAACAACCAAAATCACAATGGATCCAAGAACACTCCAGATCGAAGACAAACAGGTTTCACCATGAAACTTTAAATCATCAATACATCCTTAATAATGCACCATATTCAAATCTAAAACGTGTAGTGTAATCAGCATACTTCACAGATCAAAATGCACACCTCAAAAATCATTTCCAGATCCATGGATTCAGAAGCTTACCTGAGATGAAGACACTTCAAAACCACCAAGATAAGGATCCAAATGCTGCAGATCTAACCCTTTTGATCTCCTCTTGCAAAATAAATGCAAGAGGAAGCTTGAGATAGCTTGAATCTGAATCTTCGAAGCAACCTGCCTTTGAATGGCACCTTTCTAATCTCCCACTTTTAGCTTGAATAAGTGATGGATTAGTGATCTTTATGCCTCACTGAACAAGAATATGTGATTGGTTTGTGAAGAGAGTGAGAGAATAAAGAGATTCGAAGGAAATTGCCTTTGGTGCAAAAACTATGGAGTGATGAAATGAGATGGATCTGAGGCAAACTAAAACCCTAATTTTCTTATAAATGACTCACAAAAGCAATGCTGAAAGAATGAGGGCAATAGCACGTGAGATGAGAGTGTGAGGGAGAATTTGCAAAATTGGCAAGTTTGGTGTGATGAGGTATTCTACTCGTGCATTCCTCTCATCCCTTGCCCATATGCTTTCAAAATCTCACCCTTGATTCAAAACAGCAATTAATCTGGCCCTTGGATGTGGGGATCACACTTTTCCCATGTTCATGCAAATTTTACACCTTGTGAAATATTCTCATATCATGCACGAATTTGTCATTATTTTTGGAGAAAACTAGCTTTCTTGCAATGCCTTGGAACATTGTGACCTCACTTGGCCCATAAAACAACTTGAAAACAAGTTTCATGACTTTTTGCATTTGTGGAAGCTTGAAATTTCATGTCATGCCTTAAATTTCTTGGAATTTTCGAAGGCCTTATCTCTTTAACCATGAAGGCTACAAAAATGCTCTTGTACTTTTTGAAAATGGGAGGCTTTAATATTCAACTTTCATGTTTGGCTTTGGTTCATTTGAAGTTTTTTTCACCAAGTTATGCTTACTTGAAAATTAGGGCAAAAACTTACTAAAATGGAATTTTCCATGACCAAACTTATGCCAATTTTGCAAAACACCTCAAAACCTCATGATTCTTGATCTTTGATCTTTCCAAACTTCTTCTAAGGTTATAAGAACATCCCTTGACTAGAAAAATGGGGTTGGACCCTTTGAAATCTCACAGTTGACTTTTAGAATGCACAGTTGACCAATTTCTTCATTTACAAGCAACTGAAGAAATACTTGACTTCCACAAGGAATTTTCTCACCAAATTTCATCCCTAGGATCCTATTAACATATGAGATACTTTGCCCAAATGAAAAGGCCAAATTTATAAGGTTTTCATGCTTGAAACTCAAACCCTAATTTAGGATCATTGTGTAGGAGCTTTGCCCTAGCTTGAATTCCCTGATGATCTTCCAACCTTCTGAGCTTTTGTGAATGATCTTGAACTTGTGAATGCAACATAGACCTCTCATAGGACTTGGAAAAATCCATTGGGCCCCTTGTCATAGCTTGTGATGCTTCAAAATCCTCCACAGATGATCATATGCCTAATGCTAGGTCATGAGAATGTTATGCCTCATCTTTCCATGCTAAAATGCCAAGAATATGATATGTTCATGATGAATATGATATGATATGATGCTCAAAAAGAAGAGGGCAAATTTGGGGTGTTACAAAATTCAGAATTATTATTTTCTTGTTATCCGGATTGTGGATACAAGAAGTCTTTTATTGAGAGGTTTGTTCTCAATAAGACATAGTGGAAAATTCCAAGAGGATTGATCTTGGTGAGTATAGTTTAGTGACTTGTATAGAAAGACTAGGAAGAGTCTTGTATTGTCCAAAACTATAGTAAATTCTCTTTCGTGTTGAAAGGGGAGTGGAGTACTCTCGGATTGTAAGGGGAACCACTATATATCGCCGTGTCCACTTTACTTTTCCGCTTTACCGCATTTTAACCTAGAACAATAATAAAAAATTATTCAACCAATGATAACACTCCGACCAAGCTCTTGTCAAGCTCGAATATGATGGAATAGCTCTCCGACCAAGCAATCTTGTGGTCAGGGATTTTGATGGCTCCAAGAGGTCTGTTCTTGGAGAGGTGGAGCTTCCTGTGATAATCGGTCCGTAGGTCTTTCAGACTACTTTCTATGTGATGGAAATTCAGCCGGCCTACAGCTGTTTGTTGGGTCGACCATGGATTCACGATGCTGGCGCAGTAACGTCGACCCTTCACCAGAAATTGAAATATGAGTGGGAAGGATAGATTATCACTATTTGTGGTGAAGAAGACATATTTGTTAGCCATCTGGCTACATATAAATACATTGAGATGGATGGTGAAATCCATGAAACTATGAGCCAAGGGTTCGAGGCCCTGAATGTCAATGAGGCGACGACTGAAGTATTTGCTGCATCCTAGGAAGAAAGAATGGGTACTTCAATTGTCTCCTATCAGCAAGCCCGAAAGGTTGTTGAAGATGCTAATGCCTAAGGCTGGGGCCAGCTGCTGTCGGTGGAGAAGAAGGAGGACATATTCGGTTTGGGTTACAAACCATTCCGACAAGATCAATTAGAGGCTGCAAAGGAGCCCAAGTTCATCAGTGGAGGGATGCTCACCCCAGATGCTGTTAACAACCTGGAAGACGAGGCGGAAAGCGACCTCAACCTGGAGAGCTGGATACGTCCAAGGATCCCGGGGCACCAAGTCCTTAACTGGTCTTCCCAGGAAATTATAAGGGTTACTCCTGCAGAGTAATTATTATTTCCTGCTTTTTTTTAGCATGCATCAAGTCCTACATCTTGCCCAAGGTGTCAGGACTCATTTTGTAATAGGGCCATATTGTAATTATGTGCAAATGGATTATCAATGAATATCAAACATCTTTTGCAAACAAGTCTCTTTTTTTCTCACTATCTTTTCATTTTTCACTTTTGTACAAAACAATAAAATGGCAATGTTTTCAAAATAACAACTTCATTTATCACTTTTCTAAAACAAGATTAAAATTGATCACTAAAACGAACCAATCTCAACCCTTGCAGAAATAATCCTCCAGATTGCACCAACAACAGCACTGCTATAACCTTGTATGACTACGAAAATCCAATTAATCAAGCTGATGAATAGGTTGAAGAAGACTACGAGTTGTCTGAAGAGTTAGCCAGGTTGTTGAGGCAAGAAGAGAAAGTAATTACTCCTCATCAGGAGGAGGTTGAAACAGTTAATCTTGGTATCGAAGAGGATTTGAAAGAAGTGAAGATTGGGGCCAATTTGCAGGTTTCAGTAAAAGAACAGCTCATCGACATGCTTCGAGAATACGTCGACGTCTTTGTTTGGTCCTATCAAGACATGCCAGGTCTAGATACAGACATTGTTATGCACAAGCTTCCTTTGAAAGAATATTGCCCTCCAGTGAAGCAAAAGCTACGCCGTACTCATCCAGATATGGCCATGAAGATTAAAGAAGAAGTACAAAAACAGTGGGACGCCGGTTTCCTTGCTGTAACTAGTTACCCGCCGTGGGTCGCTAATATTGTACTAGTTCCTAAGAAGGACGGAAAAGTACGAATGTGTGTGGATTACCGGGATCTGAACAGAGCTAGCCCGAAGGATGATTTCCCATTACCTCACATTGATGGATTGGTTAACAACACCGCTCAGTTCTCGGTATTTTCTTTTATGGATGGATTTTATGGGTATAATCAGATCAAGATGTCACCCGAAGACATGGAGAAAACAACCTTCATCACACCGTGGGGCACATTTTGTTACAAGGTAATGCCTTTTGGACTGAAGAATGCCGATGCGACTTATCAACGGGCTATGGTAATGTTATTCCACGACATGATCCACAAAGAAATTGAATGCTACGTGGATGACATGATTGCCAAGTCCCTCACAGAAGAAGACCATCTGGTGAATCTGCTGAAGTTGTTCAAGCGTCTAAGAAGATATCAGCTGAAGCTAAACCCCAACAAATACACATTCGGGGTACGCTCCGGTAAACTGCTGGGATTTATTGTAACTGAAAAGGGAATTGAAGTTGATCCTGACAAAGTCAAAGCCATTCAAGAGATGCCTGCACCTAGGACTGAAATAGAAGTTCGGGAGTTCTTAGGTAGGTTGAACTACATATCAAGGTTCATATCTCATCTCACTGCAACCTGTGAGCCCCTGTTCAAATTGTTAAGAAAAAAACAAACGGTTAGGTGGAATGAAGATTGTCATAAGGCTTTTGACAAGATCATCGAGTACCTGCAAGAACCTCTAATTCTCATGCCTCCGATTGAAGGAAGACCTCTGATAATGTATCTGACAGTATTAGAAGGATCAATGGGGTGTGTGCTGGGCCAGCATGACGAGTCTGGTCGAAAAGAGTATGCAATATACTACCTGAGCAAAAAGTTTACCGACTGTGAACAACGTTATTCACTGCTCGAGAAAACTTGTTGTGCTTTAGCGTGGGCTGCTCGCCGACTAAGACATTATATGATGACTCACACCACTTTGTTGATCTCAAAAATGGACCCCGTCAAGTACATATTTGAGAAGCCTGCGCTTACTAGAAGGGTTGCAAGATGGCAAATGATTCTCACAGATATGACATTCAGTACACATCTCAAAAGGCCATCAAAGGTAGTGTACTGTCTGACTATCTGGATGAGCAACCTATTGATGATTACCAACCAATGAGATTTGACTTCCCTGATGAAGACATCATGTACCTAAAAGCAAAAGATCATGAAGATCCTGTTCACACTGAAGGGCCTGACCCAGAAGAAGAGTGGACAATGATGTTTGATGGGGCTATCAATATGAATGGTCGTGGAGTTGGTGCAGTGCTCATTACACCTAAAGGAGTTCATATGCCTTTCTCGGCAAAACTCACCTTTGCCTGCACTAACAACGAAGCTGAATACAAAGCCTGTATCATGGGTCTTGAGGAAGCCATTGACCTCAGGATCAAGACATTAACTGTATTCGGAGATTCAGCTTTGGTAATTAATCAGACCAACGACAAATGGTACACTCACCAAGAGCATCTGATCCCATACCGTGACTATACGGGGAGATTATTGACTTTCTTCACAACAGTCAAACTTGAGTATATCCCTCGAGACGAAAATCAGTTCGCAGATGCTTTAGCTACCATTTCCTTCATGATCAAAGTTCAAACTGCAAATTATATGCCTCGGATTTAGGTATCCAAACTAGACCGACCAACGTATGTATTCTCCGTAGACATTGCTAAAGATGACAAACCTTGGTTCCATGAAATCAAATGCTTCTTAGAGGATCAGACATACCCTCTTGGGGCATCATCCAATGATAAGAAGACATTAAGAAGACTGGCCGGTAGTTTCTTCCTTAATGCTGATGGTTCATTATACAAGCGAAACTTTGACATGGTTCTTCTCAGATGTGTTGATAAGAAAGAAGCAGACTTGCTAATGCACAAGGTGCATGAAGGATCCTTCGGTACCCATGCGGGAGGACATGCAATGGCTAAGAAGTTGTTAAGGTCAGGTTATTACTGGATCATAATGGATGCACACTATTGTGCCTATGCCAGAAAATGCCACAAGTGTCAGATTTATGCAGACAAAGTGCATGTGCCTCCGAATCCGTTGAACGTGATGTCTTCACCTTGGCCCTTTGCAATGTGGGGCATTGACATGATTGGAAAGATTGAGCCGAATGCTTCAAATGGCCACAGATTCATCCTGGTAGCCATTGATTACTTCACCAAATGGGTTGAAGCAGCTTCGTATGCAAACGTCACCAGACAAGTGGTAGCCAGATTTCTGAAAAGAGATATCATCTATCGACATGGAGTACCCGAGCGAATCATTACTGATAATGGTTCCAATTTGAACAAAAAAATGATGGCATAACTGTGTCGGGACTTCAAAATCCAACATCACAACTCTTCTCCGTACAGGCCAAAGATGAATGGCGTTGTTGAGGCAGCTAACAAAAACATCAAGAAGATTGTGCAAAAGATGGTGGTTACTTACAAAGACTGGCATGAGATGCTACCATTTGCCTTGCGTGGGTATCGAACCTCAATTAGAACATCCACTGGGGCAACACCTTATCAGCTGGTATATGGTATGGAAGTTGTCCTGCCTGTTGAAGTTGAGCTACCCTCCTTACGGGTATTGATGGATGTAAAGCTGAACGAAGCAGAATGGGTCTGGTCTCGGTACAATCAACTGAATTTGATCGAAGAGAAAATATTAGCTACCATCTGTCATGGGCAGTTATATCAGAAAAGAATGAAGAAGGCCTTCAATCAGAAAGTCATACTTCGGGAATACCAAGTGGGAGATCTCATGCTGAAAAGGCTTCTTCCTCCTCATACAGACCACAGAGGCAAGTGGACTCCTAATTACGATGGTCCATTCATAGTAAAGAAGGTTTTCTTTGGTGGAGCACTGATGCTCACTTCTATGGATGGTGAAGATTTCTTATCCCCTGTGAATTCAGATGCAGTTAAAAAATACTTCGCATAAAAAGACCCGCTGAGTTGAAAAAATGTACACCCGTTGAGTTGAAAAGCCGCATTGGACGGCTCAGAAAAAAATGGGTATCCCGGTGGATTGAAAACCCGAAAGGGCGATCCACGCAAAATCAGGGAATAAACGAACAACTGCATTCTGAATTCGTCTGTATCACTCACACCACGACAAGCTTCGAAAGGATAAAGCATTAGTCAGGTTCAACCTTCTTCAGAAAGCAAGATGAGAAGAACGTCAAGGTCATACAGGTCATAGTAAAGAAAGCTCACTGGAGCATCGTCAACATTGCCAGCACTTTTACTTTTCTCAATTTATAGCAATCTCCTCATTCCAGTCACATCTCTTTTTATACATTTTTGTTTCGTTTGCAAAATGTCCAATATCCATGATATAATACTTGCATAAAACAAATGAGCCATTCTTAATAAATGCTTGCAGGAAATATATTTACTTCCAGGAATATCAAACTCCTATGACGGAATCCGGTAAGGGATACCTCGGGATTCTTGTGCGTTTCTTTTTGTCTTAAACAGGTTGCAGGTTTTCAATACACAACATGGGGCATGCCAAGCATTGTGTCCCCAAGTAGGTTACTTCCCAGAAGAGAAATATCTGAAATAATTTCCCCCAGCGAAGTGATCAAAGCCTCCTCATCCCCAGCACAAGTCTACTCAGCAGGAGCATACCCAACCAATCTACCCACAGAGTTTCCATCCTCTCCCCAGAAGAGCAATGTCTGAAACTCTTACATAACAAAGTGACGAAAGTTTCCTCCTCCCCAGCTGAGTTCTCCTTAAGGGAAGATCTACCAATGATCTCTTCCCCAGCTGGGATATCCCTCCAAGCAGATCAGCCAGAGATCTTTCCTTCAGCAGGATCCGAATCCCGGATTGTTTCCCCTTTTGCATAATCATAACATTCGCATCATAAATCACCAAAATAAGCATAGCATTCCGTCTAATACGGAGCATTACATCAAAAATCAAACATTTGCATGATCACAAGCCAGGTTAGAGCCGGTCACCTGCAATTACCATCGGTATTTCATCAGCGATATATATAAAAACTCACATCCCCTGCAAATAAAGGCCAAAGCATCTCCTTTGCACTCTCAAATATAGATATACATGCTCTTTTGACACTCGTCCGTGTCATACACCCCCAGCATGGTTGCCAAATCACTGGGTGCAAACAAAATACTTATTTATAACACACTCCTTTCGACACCCGTCTGTGTCATCCTATCCCCACAGGTTGCCAGAACACCTTTTACACTCTCACATATAAATATTTGTTCATAACTTATACATATTTGACACTCGTCCGTGTCATACATTCCCCAGCAAGTTGAACACTCATCTGTGTCTTGCTCATACTACAATCAACCAAACAACTCTCACTCATACTTATACAGAAGTCTTCGATACTCGTCCGTATCATTTTTATATATCACTCTTCAAACAGATTCGACACTCGTCCATGTTCTTTGTTAACCAGTTGGTACTCGTACGTACCATCATCTCTGAACATGCGTCAACGTTTGTTTCTACTGATACTCGTCTGTATCACGGTCTTAAGGATGCTCGCCTGCATCTTTAATCTAAACACAGCGTCAAACACTTATACCTTTTATTTCTTGAGCGTGAACACTCGTCCGTGTTCACCGTTCCCCAGTAAGTCACAAACAACTTTTTTCTATCCGACATTCGTCCTATGTCGTGATACTTTTGCAAGCCGTCCCCTTCCAGGTGATCGTCCTTCGCCTTTGGATGACCGTCCCTCATCCTTTCCCCAGCGGAGCCTCCATTATTGGAACCCTTTTCTATCCGAAATTCGTCCTATGTCGTGATATTTAGCAGCCGTCCCCTGCTACGTGATCGTCCTTCACCTTTTGATGACCGCCCCTCATCATTTTATCCGATGGCCGTCCCCATCGTTGATTTTGTTATCCGGCATTCGTCCTATGTCGTGATAAACCCCGAAGAGCAGCCGTCCCCTACTAGGTGATCGTCCTTCACCTCTTGATGATTGTCCTTCATCATGCTTATCCGATGGCCGTCCCCATCTTCGACCTTTTCTATCCGACATTCGTCCTATGTCGTGATAAAGAGCAGTCGTCCCCTGCCAAGTGATCGTCCTTCACCTTTGATGACCGTCCCTCATCAATATTTCATTTATACTTTAACCCGATGGCCGTCCCCATTGTTGTTTACTTTACTTTTCAAGCCTGATGGTCGTCCCCATCATTGCCTTTGTTTTAATCCCTAGAAAACCTTGTTTCTTTACTTAATAGCCGTCCCCATCATGATCTCTTTATTTCCCCAGCTTGTCGGCCGTCCCCGTCATTGCTTTGCTTACCATTTTATCCCCAACAGTCGTCCTCTACTCGATGGTCATCCTCCATCGCCTTCATTTGATAATTATACTATAATGTCTTTTACAATTTATATCCCTTTTCTTCTTCTATCCAGTGAATGCAAATTTTGGACTGTCTTTGGTATTCAACCACAAGTTATCTTGTTTGTCTGTTAAGCCAGGAGCTTACATCCTACACAGCTAACTCATGCTTGAATAGGGGCAGCTGTAAACACCCCAAATTTTCCCTCACTCCTTATCACACCATGGTTTGTGATCTTTCATTTTTGCATAAGCATAAGCATGACACCTCATATTGCATATTTGTTTCATCTGCATAAGTTCAAGTTCATCTGCATCTAGGGTTTGTGATCTAAGCAATCCAAGGATCCATCCGAGCCATCCCAAAGGTCTCAAAACTTACCAAGAGGGTCCATGTGTGTTCTATCATCATATTATGTCCCTAAAAGTTCATGGAAGTCAAGAAATCACAAGAACTGGAAAAGCATGGAAGTAGAGCTAGGGTTTTCACTGCACAGATGACCAAAATTAGGGTTTTGGTTTCAGAGGCCTCAACTCCAAATTTTTGGGCCATTCTTGTTTCTAATGTTCTTAAGATGTTATAAGGATCATGTGTACCAAGTTTGATGAAGAAATTCATTGTGGAAGTCATATGTTCACTAGGTAACTTCTTGAGCAAGTTAAGTCAAAATCAGGGCATCTGAGGCCCCCAACAATGGAACCAAAGGGGTATTTTCATCAAATTGAAGTTATATGATCTTTATTTGATCTTAGAAGAGGTTTGAATTTCACAAGATTGAAGAATTTTGAGCCATTTGCAAAGTTGCCAAAAATGGAAATGACTTGTAATGGAAACTTTCCATTTTGGGAAAGTTTTTCAACCTCCTCTTTCTTGATCAAAAAAGCTTCAAATGAAAAATTCTTGGTCATGAAAGTTGTAGTATGGATCTTCCCATTTTCAAAAAGTACAAGAACTCCTTCTAATTCATTATAGAACTCAAGTTATGATCTTTCAAAGTTGGCAAAAATCCTATAATTTTCAAAGTGCACGAAAGAGGGATTTTTGCAAAACCACTTGCCAAGGCCTCTAATGACTTCAATTGTGTACAAACACTTCATAACATGACCAAACAATTTCAAAGCATCAAAATTGGCCCAAGAATTGGATCATTTCATGCCTTGAATCACAAGAAACACCAAAGAAGGAAAATTTGCAAAACACATAGAAACCCTAGCTGCAAGTGTTCCAGCTCATCCATTTCAATCCTATGGCCTTCCTTGATCCATGCTGAGCCCAACCATGCCCCTAATCCAGCTCTGACTCGTGCCATGCCTCAAGTACACCTAAGCTTGACTTTTTGCAAAATCACCCATACCAATCAAGCTAGGCCACCACCCACTCTCTGACCAAGCAAGACATGATATACAAACATTATGGAACAAAAACACACAATTCTTGAAGCCTGAAAAACACCCAAGCTCAGATTACAAAAAACTTGCACAAAACTTCATCTCTTTGAATCTCCCAACTCAGCCATCAAAACTTCAAAATTCTTTCACCATTCATCTCCACATAACCCCAGGATCATTTCCCACCCCTCACATTAGCCTGAAACCATCTCAAACAAAAACACGATTTCAGCTTCCTCTAAACTAAAACCTTTGAAGCAGCCAACATAAACTTGTTTCAAGCTTGCCAGAAGCATCAAGGGGTTCATTGGAGTGGAAAAGCACCAAGGAAGTGGCCAAAAAGCTCCAGATAGCAAAGCTTCATCTCAGGTATACCTGAAGAACATTTTTTTCCAGAAATGCTTTTTTAAGTTCTTAGATGAATCTTCATGATGTACTGATGATCCTGATGTGTTTATTTTGCAAAATGATTGAGTATTAAGCATGTATGAGTTCTCTGAAAGTTTTGGACCTAAGAATGTTTTGCTTTGATTTGCCCTTTTGATGCATGATAAATGAATTTTGTTTGGGGATTTAGGTTCAGTGATGTATGGGGATCATTTCTGGGCAGAAAAATTAGGTTTTATAAGCTTGAGTAGGGATATAGCATTTTTTCTCGCCGGAGAAGATGACCGGAACACTGTTCCGGTCATCTGAAAGTGTTTAGGGTTAATGACGTGTAATTAGCTAGGTTTGAATTCTGACCCTAGGATATTGTGTTGGCGCGCGTTTTCAATGGTCCAGATCATTTCATTAGCCCTAATCCAGTTTAATTAGTTTAATTTTAATTAATTAAGTCATGATTAATCCCAACCATTGGATAACACGCTGGTCAACCCCATTTCCCCAAGTTTGAATCTGGACCCTCAGATGTGATTACTTCCCCTTTATTTTATTTTTATTTCATTTTCTTTGTATTTTTCTTGCATAATTTATTTAAAATAGCAAAATCTGTTTAAAAATTCTGAAAATTTTTGTAAAGACTTTTATTAATTTTCAGAAAACAAAAATATTTTTAGTTTTATTTTTTGCATTAAAAACATATTTTTAAATCATTTAAATGTTTTATTTAATTAATTAATTGATTTTAATTAATTAAAAATACATTTAAGTATTTAAAAATCACCAAAAAAATCAGAGAGCATTCTTAGACATTTAGAAGCATTTACAAACTCACCTTATAAATTTCTTTTTGGTTTTGATCATACTTTGAGATTTTTCAATGAATTAGGGTTCTTAAAAAGTTCATTTTTCTAACCCTAGCTTCAAAAATTCATAACCCTAGAACCAAGTTGAGTTTGTGAATGGTTCTTTTTTCATTGTTCTATGCATGTCTTCTAGCATCCAAAAACATTTTTGTTTCATTTTTACCTTGCATTTTCAAATTGTTTGGCATTTTACATTGAAGATCACCAAAAACCCTAGCACACTTAGAAAATCCATAACTTCTCCTAGGTTTAGCTTCTGACCTCCCCCTTTGGATGGTAACCTAGTATAGGTTTAGGGTTCCTTTGAGTGCATTTTCAATTTTTTATCTTGTGCATTGCTTCTGTTTTGTTCATGTGCATCTCATACATTCATAAAACCCTAATTTTACATGTTCATTTGCATTCATCTTGCATATGCATCCATACATGAACTTGCCATGACATTTCATGCATTCATATGTCATCTTAGACATATTAGGACATGTTAGAACCATGCTTGATCATTTCTTCATTCATTTGCCATGATTTGCATTCATTTCATTTCATTAGCTTTCATGAACTTTCAAACTTCAAAGCATGCTTACATGACATCTCATCTTTGTATGATCATTCATATGCACTTTGTATGCCTTTGCATCATCTCACATGACATAAACATTTCATAAACGCTTCTGAATTTGCTCATTTCATCTCATCTCATCTCATTTCAATTCATTTCTTCATGCTTTATATCTTATGCATTCATGCTAACATTTTCAGGTGGTAAGTTACTTTGAGAAGTGAATTTGCCTTCACTTCTAACTTCTCCTTATCTCTTTCATATGCATCTTGTTGGTTTTAAAGTGAACTTGTTCACTTGTGTTTTCTTTCTCACTTTCTTTCTTTAAGTTACTTATCTTCTTCAATGAAGTAAGTAACTTATTCTTCTGCTTCTTCCCCACTTCATCTGCTTCTTCAATTGGTGGCTTCCTTGAAGATCTTATCTTAAGCCTCACCAACCATAGGATAACCAAGCATGATAACTTTAGGGTTGTATATAGCCCCCCTTTATTCTTTCACCTTTGAGTCTTCTTTGAGTCTCTATTCTCATCTCTTAATCAGAGACTAAACTCTTAAAGTTTTAGGACTTTGGAATTAGGGTTATGCCTACATCCTTCTCTTAGGATGGAGTGTATAACTTTAATCCTAAGTGCTAAACCTTTAATTTGTTTAAACCTCTTAATTAATTATTCTTGATAATCACTAGGACTTCATCTTGTAACTTGGGCCTTACATTAGGGTTCTAATCTTCCTTTATGGTTAAAAAGGGCTAACCCTAGTGTTTAATGGACAAGTCCTCCTCAAGTTGTCTTACAAACTTAAAATCCATTTCTTAATCTCATCCCTTAATTAAAATCCACTTAATAAAGGCTTTGTTATATAATGAATTTAATCCCTAACCATGGATTAAGTTGAGGTATCTTCCTCAGCTTAAGTGTTCTCATCTATTATCCTTCTATTAAGATGGTGTAATGAGCCCACTAATCTATGATTAGAGATTAAACTCATTACTTAACACTAAACAAAAAAAAACCAAAAACATCTTAATAATCACAAGTAGGTTAATGATCTTAATCCTACATCATTATGGTAATTAAGTTGAGGTGCTTATCTCAAACTTAAGTATTCTCATTATCCCTAATCAAGGAGGATATAATGAGTTTACAACCTTTGATTTAGGCTTAAGCTCATTAACTTATCGAAAACACCAAAAACAATAACAAAACTGAAAACACAAAAACAAACAATAATCGTCTCCTTCGGGATTCTTTTCTCATCACACTCATTCTATAAACGAGAACCTGCTTCTTCCGTCTAATGCAAGATAGTAAGTACTCGAGCCAGACAGGTCATACACTTGAGCATAGACTAGCAAGCAGTTCACAATCAATTCATTTTCAGTCTCTTTTAGTCGAACTACGGTGTTCTGACTTCCTTATTGCACGAGAGGATACATAGGCATACTTAACTGTTATCGAACAAAAGTCTCTTTGTCTTCCCCCTCTTTCAACATTCTTTTCTAATTCTCAGATCCTGAGCATTCACCTTTTGCACTGACACCTGTATATTCTTTTCCAGCTTTTGCACACAGATAGTGTAACACCCCAAATTCGATTATGAGTATTTGTGGCTTATTTGAGGATATATGAATGAATTGACAATTGGTGATTATGTGACTGATGCCGGTGGTGAAATTATTTTAGTAATATTAATAATAAGAATAATCATGTAGTATTATTCGGATTATTGGTTATTATTTAAAATAATATAAGTGGAAGTATGAATGTTATGTTGGTTATTTTGGAATATAAAAGTATTTTTATATAATAAGGATAAATAGTGTTTTATTATACTATTTTATCATTATTATTATTATTGAAAATATATTAAAGAAAAAGGGTAAGGTGGTCCTTTGGTGAAAATTATGAGGGTAAAGTGGGAAAAGACTTAACTGGGATAATTTTACCCAAATAGGAGAACACGATCAAAGTTTTCACTTATCGTATTCTTTTTGGTGAAGAGGAGTTTTGAGGAGAGGAAAAGAGGAAGGAGAAGCTCAGAGTCAGAAAGTTGCGAGGAACCTTGGATGAAGAGTATAAATTGGCGAAATTCTCTAAGGTATGAGGAGTTTTCATAATCTACTATAATTATATAAGAATTGGATTATGATTAGATTAGATTTGTATGAGTTTTGTGAGTTTAGGGTTTTTTGATTTAGGTTGAGTTTATGAGTAAAATCTTGATGAATTAGAATGATAAAATGTGTTGAATCATATAATTGATTGTATAACTTGTTGTCTCGATGTTATTGTGTTTTGATTGATGTATTGGAATGGTTTCGGGGTGGATTGATATGAAACCCGTAGTGAAATTTGGAGTTTTGATGGTTGGAGTGCAGTCTGCATTGAGTATTAGAGAACTACTGTAAAGCGTGTGTTAACCGGTTAACGCCGTGGGTTAACCGGTTAACCATTACAATTTTGGTGTTTTAATGAAGTTTCGCAGGCGTTAACCGGTTGACGCTATGGGTTAACCGGTTAACACTGTTTGAGAGGCAAATTTCAATTCTTTAAAAATCCATAACTTTCAAACCGTAAGTCCGATTCGCATTCCGTTTGAAGCATCGGAAAGAGCATGAATTAAACTTTATATTGATAGATGAAAATGAGAGAAGTGGGATAATTTTCTGAACTGAGCTTTTATAAAGACGGATAGAATTACCTTATAATTTTACCGGGTTTGGGTCAAGTCTTGATGAGTTGGAATGGTTAATAAACCGGAGTTTTGGTGTATTATCTTGGGTTGTTGATGAACGAGGGTTATAGGCGTACTATCATGATGATAAATATTATAAACATGATCTTATTATAAATCGATGATTAGTTATTATGGATTAAAAGGAATGGTTTCTTGTGTTGTTAAAAATTGATTTTTATGATTATAAACACAATATTATTATGAATCGGTGTTTTGTTGTTGATGTGTTGTCATGACGAAAGATATTATTTTACGATGATTATTTGATGAACATGAAATCAATGGTGATGTCTTGATGTTTTGAGATAGCTAATGAGATGGGGTTTCGGTGTATTTTCACGATGAAATTATATGATTATTTGATGTTTGAACTGTTAGATATGAAATGAATGATGCGCATTTGACTTCTCGATGAATATTTACGGTGTAACGCATCATCGCATTTCATGACATTCACGATGGGGCTTGGGCCTATTTTGTAGCTTCAATCCCATTGTGTGGATTGAAGTGTCTCGATGATTACGGTGTGCTCCCTTGTGGAGGGTTGATGGTCATGTATCCATCTCACGATGAAAATGGTACCACATGCATATTGCATATCAGGATGTTAGAATTGCATATTCTGGATGAATTTCATGATTGTGTTGGTGTTGATTGATTTCATGATAGTGTTGTGGTTGTTGCTGAATTTTGTAGTTGACGATGTCATGATATGTGTTCTAATTTATTTATGATTCTATATTCTTGTACGTTTATGATATATTATGATTACTCACCCTGCCTGCTTGGAAATGTTGCCTCCTTCGTGGGTAACTTGCAGATGTCGAAGAATAGTCCTGCAGTGCAATAGGAGTAATTCATGAGTCTCGGAGCGTGCTTTAGTGCTCCTTAGGAGTGGTTCTGGTTTATGTGTCCTGCTCTGTGTCATGTAACACTGGGATGAGTTTTATTCTGTTAACTGTTTCAGTTATGTTATTATTGGATAAATGTTTTCCTATTTATATGATGTTAAATTCAGGATGGTGAAAATTAATATTATGAAGTTTTTGAATTATGAAGTAAAATTCCGCTGTGAAATGTTTATGATATTATGATGTTGATTAACCCGTGTTACGGGACAGGACACTGTTGTGTTGATTTTGATGATATATAATACCCTTTATGATGATTACTCTGATATTATTTAAATATTATGTTTTGGGGTAGAAGGGTGTTACATTAGTGGTATCAGAGTAGGTCGGTCCGTCCAGCCAATGTTGTCTAGTGTTGTTAATTCCTTAGTACGCGGCATGTGTGTGAAACACTGCCGGTACTTGTTATTAGTTTCTAGTCGTTGTTGCAGGTGTTAGTTGGAATTAAGTGGGGGAGAAGCTTGACTCCCGGACTGTTGTTGGAACGTCGAAGTTGGTTCAAAGTTGATGTTGATTACAAGAGTGCAAGGTTGTTCAAGAGATGTTGTTGTGGACCAGCGAGAACATGGATTCGTGAATTTGTATCGGCCGGGTTGAGAAGTGTGTGGATTTATGGATGGTGATTGTTTATGAAAGAAGGATTTATTCAAAATAAAAAGACAAGTTGATGAATTAAGTTGAAGGATCAAGTCTGTAGATTGCTATGCCTTGAGTGTAGTTGGATTCAAGTCGAGTAATTTTCGAAGTTGCATGTAGAGCAAGATTTTTGGTAGAACTTGGAAGTAAGACGGAGAAAGGTGGAATTTATATTCATCAATCTCAAAAAATTCTGGTTTTTGCAACCTTGGAACATCTGTCACGAGAAGTGGCATAACTTTTTAACTGTGATTCAGATTGAAGCGGTTCTAGACTTTCTGGAAAGCTTACGAAATTCCTTACAATTTTCATATAAGATTTTCGTTCAGGAGGTTTATGATGAAGGAGATAAGCGCATTTTAATAGTTGGGGCTGCTGCTGATTTTTGGAAAATTCTGCATACGAGAATTATTGACCTGTCCCTCGGCAAGGAGGATAACGTTTTACTCGTAAGTCGGATTCGAGCGATTCTTGAAATTCTGGAATCTGCACAAATTGCTCTTCATGTTAGAATATAATTTTGTGATTTGGAGGTCTGTATTGGAGAAGATAATTGCGTTCAAAGTGGGGCGTGTGTTGCTAGAAATTTTAGAAAGATGAAAATGATGGAAAAATAATAAGATGTTGGTATTAGAGGGAAGGCATAAGTATTCGAAGAATGAATAAATATGTAATGAGAATGATTAAAGTGCTAATGTCAGATGGTAGTAATGTCGAGAGGAAGACAGATGTTTGAATTGTGCTGTTAAGGATTATAATTTGGATGAAGTCATGATTGGATGAGATAATTGTGTTCGAAGTTGAACGTCTATTGCTGAAAATTGGTAAAGATGAAATTGTTATTAAATAATAAAATGTGGGTATCGGAGAATGCATGGAGATACGGATTATGTCGAATGAGGACCATTAAAGTGTCAATGTTAGATGATGGTAATATTGAGAAGAAGATGGATGTTTGATCAATGTTGTTAAGAATTTTAACTTGGTTGAACGTTGTATATGGAGCAAACCGACTTAGATGATACTTGTTGTAGTGAATAAAGTGTTAAGTGGGATATCGAGAGTCGTGTGGTACTATGAATGTACATAAGGGAATCGGTACTGGATTTTTGGAGGTTTTATGTCGTTGATGAAGTTGGAATTAAGGAGACTAAGGAGATGTTAGTAAGCCTTAGAGAGTTGACGGGGCATTATGCTTACGGACTCTGGGCACAAGTTGAAGTACGCTATTGTGTTGGGTAATGATGACTTATGTCACTGTTATGATTGCCGGATGTCTATTGACAAATTGAGAAACTGATCACCCTTAATCTATTGTTGATAGCAGACGTAATCATGATTGATGGATAGTTGTGTCATGCCAACTAGTATAGTATGTACATCTAATTGGTTGAAGTCAAGCCGAGTGCTTGAGTATTATTTGTTTTGTTGATGCAAGTTATCATATGAGAGTATTAGTTGGAATTTAAGAGGGAAGTATGAAATTGCGCTTGGATTGAAATGTAATAAGAAAATTCATAGTTGGACTCAGAATAATTGGAATTTGTTTAATGATGAATTAAGTAGCTTGAGACTTGAAGTTCTCTTGAGATGATTAGAAAGGAAAGTAGGTGGAAATGTGAAATAGTGATTTGATAAGAATGTTAGATATAAGGTAGTTGCAAGTATTAGGAGTGAAATTATAAGTTGGTTTATTAAATAACGATTTTGGTTGGAATAAGAGGAGTTGTTTGGTTGTGTCTATTCGGATAAGAATCTATAAAAGGTTGTGTCGGTATGAGTAAGAATCGAGTATTCGGTAAGTTGAATTAGTTGGAAGTGAAGGGTATGAGTTATCTAATGGAGATTTGTTGGACCCCTGTATCTTATATTGTCATATTGATGTAGTGTGTTTAAGGTAATTTTTGAAGGATGTATTATTTAAGAGGGTAAAGTTGTAGTTGTGTTGAGGGTAATTGGAAATTCAGGAAGTATGTAAATATCTGTACAAATTTTGGGAAGTTGTCACAGTTGTATTTATGATTGAACGATCGGAGGTGTTGCCTTATAAATTTAAGTTGGATATATTCGGTAACTACAAGAGTAGAATACCTATTGAAACGAAATTCAGAAGAGTTAAGTCGAAAGTGTTATTGATGTGTTGGTTTGGTGATTGAGGAAGTTGGAAATAAACTTGGTAGTCCTGGAACTTTGCAGAGTAATCAGAGTGCGCAGCGAACGTGTGATGCGGTGTAGTCTTTTGTCTGCGAATGACGACGATGTTGATAGTCGATTATTTTGATGTTGGAATTGTGTGTTCCTATGTTGTGATATTCTAACATTTCAATCATTGAATTCTTGAGTTGGGTACTATCTTGTGTTGCGATGCTAATTGTCAAGTGTATCACTTGTGTAATGTTCGTATTGTTATTGTCTTGATGCTATGAGTTATGGTTTGTATGATATGTAGAGCTGCCTTTCTGAGTTGAGAATTGATTAGTTGGATGGATTAAGTAGTTGAAATAGTTGAATTGGATATATTTTCGAGGGCGAAAATTCTTTAAGTGGGGGAGAGTTGTAACACCCCAAATTCGATTATGAGTATTTGTTGCTTATTTGAGGATATATGAATGAATTGACAATTGGTGATTATGTGACTGATGCCGGTGGTGAAATTATTTTAGTAATATTAATAATAAGAATAATCATGTAGTATTATTCGGATTATTGGTTATTATTTAAAATAATATAAGTGGAAGTATGAATGTTATGTTGGTTATTTTGGAATATAAAAGTATTTTTATATAATAAGGATAAATATTGTTTTATTATACTATTTTATCATTATTATTATTATTGAAAATATATTAAAGAAAAAGGGTAAGGTGGTCCTTTGGTGAAAATTATGAGGGTAAAGTGGGAAAAGACTTAACTAGGATAATTTTACCCAAATAGGAGAACACGATCAAAGTTCTCACTTATCGTATTCTTTTTGGTGAAGAGGAGTTTTGAGGAGAGGAAAAGAGGAAGGAGAAGCTCAGAGTCAGAAAGTTGCGAGGAACCTTGGATGAAGAGTATCAATCGGCGAAATTCTCTAAGGTATAGGGAGTTTTCATAATCTATTATAATTATATAAGAATTGGATTATGATTAGATTAGATTTGTATGAGTTTTGTGAGTTTAGGGGTTTTTGATTTAGGTTGAGTTTATGAGTAAAATCTTGATGAATTAGAATGATAAAATGTGTTGAATCATATAATTGATTGTATAAATTGTTGTCTCGATGTTATTGTGTTTTGATTGATGTATTGGAATGGTTTCGGGGTGGATTAATATGAAACCCGTAGTGAAATTTGGAGTTTTGATGGTTGGAGTGCAGTCTGCATTGAGTATCAGAGAACTGCTGTAAAGCGTGTGTTAACCGGTTAACGCTGTGGGTTAACCGGTTAACCATTACAATTTTGGT
Source organism: Lathyrus aphaca (assembly GCA_963966055.1). Lineage (NCBI taxonomy): Eukaryota > Viridiplantae > Streptophyta > Magnoliopsida > Fabales > Fabaceae > Lathyrus > Lathyrus aphaca. Next base: position 210,107,363 of record OZ014519.1, read on the forward strand.
GTTTTAATGAAGTTTCGCAGGCGTTAACCGGTTAACGCTATGGGTTAACCGGTTAACACTGTTTGAGAGGCAAATTTCAATTCTTTAAAAATCCATAACTTTCAAACCGTAAGTCCGATTCGCATTCCGTTTGAAGCGTCGGAAAGAGCATGAATTAAACTTTATTTTGATGGATGAAAATGAGAAAAGTGGGATAATTTTCTGAACTGAGTTTTTATAAAGACCGATAGAATTACCTTATAATTTTATCGGGTTTGGGTCAAGTCTTGATGAGTTGGAATGGTTAATAAACCGGAGTTTTGGTGTATTATCTTGGGTTGTTGATGAACGAGGGTTATTGGCGTACTATCATGATGATAATTATTATAAACATGATTTTATTATAAATCGATGATTAGTTATTATGGATTAAAAGGAATGGTTTCTTGTGTTGTTAAAAATTGACTTTTATGATTATAAACACAATATTATTATGAATTGGTGTTTTGTTGTTGACGTGTTGTCATGATGAAAGATATTATTTTACGATGATTATTTGATGAACATGAAATGAATGGTGATGTCTTGATGTTTTGAGATAGCTAATGAGATGGGGTTTCGGTGTATTTTCACGATGAAATTATATGATTATTTAATGTTTGAACTGTTAGATATGAAATGAATGATGCGCATTTGACTTCTCGATGAATATTTACGGTGTAACGCATCATCGCATTTCATGAAATTCACGATGAGGCTTCGGCCTATTTTGTAGCTTCAATCCCATTGTGTAGATTGAAGTGTCTCGATGATTACGGTGTGCTCCCTTGTGGAGGGTTGATGGTCATGTATCCATCTCACGATGAAAATGGTACCACATGCATATTGAATATCAGGATGTTAGAATTGCATATTCTGGATGAATTTCATGATTGTGTTGGTGTTGATTGATTTCATGATAGTGTTGTGGTTGTTGCTGAATTTTGTAGTTGACGATGTCATGATATGTGTTCTAATTTATTTATGATTCTATATTCTTGTACGTTTATGATATATTATGATTACTCACCCCGCCTGCTTGGAAATGTTGCCTCCTTCGTGGGTAACTTGCAGATGTCGAAGAATAGTCCTGCAGTGCAATAGGAGTAATTCATGAGTCTCGGAGCGTGCTTTAGTGCTCCTTAGGAGTGGTTCTGGTTTATGTGTCCTGCTCTGTGTCATGTAACACTGGGATGAGTTTTATTCTGTTAACTGTTTCAGTTATGTTATTATTGGATAAATGTTTTCCTATTTATATGATGTTAAATTCAGGATGGTGAAAATTAATATTATGAAGTTTTTGAATTATGAAGTAAAATTCCGCTGTGAAATGTTTATGATATTATGATGTTGATTAACCCGTGTTACGGGACAGGACACTGTTGTGTTGATTTTGATGATATGTAATACCCTTTATGATGATTACTCTAATATTATTTAAATATTATGTTTTGGGGTAGAAGGGTGTTACAGATAGCACATACACCTACCCCTTTAATCACAATCTTTTAAGCGTGGATCCCGTTGAGTACGACGGACAATCTGGGTGCTAATACCTTCCCAGGTTGTAACCAACCCCCTTTCTCAGTTTCTCTGGTTCGTAACCGTCTTATCCATCTTTTTCTAGGTTTATGTAGCATTACCTTTCCTTCGGGATAAAAATGCCTAGCTGATGACTCTATTAATCTTCACTTCATTTCTCTCTTCGCTGACCGTTCGCGTCTGTACCCTATCTGACCCGGTGTCTTTTCGGGGAGCGACACTATGTCGATGTCCTTCCTCTAATAAACTACTTTTAATCTTCGGAATATCAGGAATACATATTCTATCTTTGAACCTAAAAACTCCATTTTCATCAATTCTAAATTCACCTTCATTACCTTGATTAACCAATATTGACTGATCAACCAACTTCAAGTCAGACTTCTAACCCACTTGAACTTTTTCCAAGATCTCACTAGTCAACTTCAATATTCCTAACTTCACACTGTCAGAAGTTATCTCACATAAGAAGCACATATCTCTGAATTACTCAATCATATCTAGTTCCTTCACCATAAGCATCGACATATGCAACGACTTCCTACTCAAGGCATCAGCCACCATGCTCGCTTTGCCCGAATGGTAACTCAAATCAAAGTCAAAATATTTCAATAATTCCAGCCACCTTCTCTGTCTCATATTCAACTCCTTTTGATCAAAGAAATATTTAAAACTCTTATGATCACTGAACACTTCGAATCAAGAACTAAAAAGATAATGTCTCCAGATTTTTAAAACAGACACCACAACTTCCAACTCTAGCTCGTGCGTAGGATAATTCCTCTCATGAACTCTTAGCTGTCTGGAAGCATAGGCAACCACTTGAAAATTCTGCATTAACACTCCCCAAAACCCATCTTTGACGCATCACAATACAACAAAAAGGACTCGTTCAGGTTTGGAAATATAAACACCGGAGCGGTTGTTAACTTCTTCTTTAGTTCTATGAAACTTTCTTCACATGCAACATCCCATACATAAGCTTGCCCCTTTTGAGTTAACTACTTCAATGGTAATGCTAACTTAGAAAATCCTTCGATAAACTTGCGATAGTAACCTATCAACCCAAGAAAACTATGTATTTCAGTAGCAAATTTCAGAGACTCTCATTGCAACACCACATCAATCTTCGAAGGATCCACATATATCCCACCACTTGAAATCACGTGGCCAAGGAAACTCACTTCTTTAAACCAGAACTCATATAAAACCCTTTCTACTCCATCATATTTATAATACAATTTAATTAAGCATCAAAGTAAAACTCAAGAAAGGATATCACATTCTTCAAATAACTCATACATCATAGAAAATCACATTGAGTCCTGTTCCGTAACACGGGTTAGTAAAATCATAAAACACTTTAAATCTCTTTTTGAACAAATGCGCAGAGGAAAAACAAAAGATCGTCGTTCATCTTTAATGAAATAAAACCTCATAATTTAATCCAAACATCGTTTAACCAAAAGTAATCAAAAGAAACAACATCTTAATTCAAATAAACAAAAATAACTCAAGCGAAACCCATCCCGATGTTACTGGACATAGAGCAAGACTCCACTTCTAACTACCACGACAACTCACTATCTCTGAGCTAAGCGCACACATAGCTAACCTTGATTATCTGCAGGATGGCATAATAGACCATCACCAGAAGGCAGGAAGAGTGAGTAAATTCACATTCAATAAAGTAATATAGAAATGAGAATTTAAAACATAAACAATGACAATAAATCCATCATCAATAGCTCTATCATACACAACATCAAAGACACCGCATCACTAGACAACTCAAATACATCACATCGTCACACAAAATCAATGCAAATCATGATATGTCATTTAGAATGATATGCAACCTCTTATCATGCATGTGGTACCGAACCATCCTCATGGATGGACACTGGGCCATCAACCCTCCACTAAGGGAGCACATCATAACATCATATTATCATCCTCAAAACATCATAAACATTGCATCCACATTCATCATTAATCATTATTTCTCATACTCACTCATGCCATCATATTACATACTCATTGAACATTATACTACATACTCGCTGTTGTACCCCAAAAGTTTCCCTCACATCTTTAAGACAATATGTCTCAAGAGGTCTCTTTATGGTCATAAGATTCTCAATTGCTCAAAGGGATTCAAGGTTCATCAGACAAAGCCTCATCCTAAGCAATAGACCTCAAATTAGGGTTTTGAGTTTCATAAGGTAAACTGGACTTCCAAAGCCTTAAGTGGACTTCATGATATCCCATATACTTCAAAGGATCCTCATGTCAAGTTTCAAGAATTACCCTACAAGTTTGGTCATTCATATGCTCAGATGATCAATAATCAATTAACTTGGGTAAAAAGTCAATTGTGGACAACATACAATCAAACTTCAAGATTTTTGGCCAACGTCAAGATTATGAAGTAATATTCATCATTTGATCAAGGGTTGATCATGATTCATCAAGAAAACCTCAAACTCATCACAAGGCAAAAGTTGCTAAATTAGGGTTTCTTAAGGAGAAAGTCAATTGTACTTTGACCAGCTCTAACTTTCACATACTTCATCAGAAATTTCCAATCCAAATATCATTTTAAGGAAATTCAATTCCTTACAACTTTGGGTCTCACAAGCCAAGGCCAGAAATGCTTCATTTGAGAGATATGAGCCAAGACATTACAGGTCCTTTTAAAAGTCAACAAAAAGTCAACTTTTTTTCAAAAGCTCATAACTTGAGCATGGAAGATCAAATGGACATGATACAAAAAGGAGTGATTAGAGGACACTCTAGGCTTTCTAAAAAGTCCAAGAATACATCCATGAGTTAAAAATTGAGAGAGTTGTGCATTGTTAAAGTTGAGCAAATTTGAGGTGTATAAGGCAAACAATGACCAAAACTTAATTTTTTGCCAAATGGGCCCATGTTATCATAACCCAAAATCAATCTTAAAATAACCCACGACCTTTAAATCATATTTTCTGATTTTTTTTATTTATTTTTATATTTTACTGGATGTATATCATTTAAATTCAATTTTTGTCAAAATAAATATGAAATAAATCAAGGATTTGATTTTGAACTATCTTAGGTTCAAATATTGAGGGTTATTAATAGAATATTTGATCCAAATTTGTGCAAGGCAAGAGAGGAAAGGTGTGATGACCAAATATGCCAAATTAGAAAATTTGAATCACACTTGAATAACAAATCAAATATTCTTCACCCAAGCCCAAATTTCTGACCTAAAATCATCCTATATATATATATATATATATATATATATATATATATATATATATATATATATATATATATATATATATATATATATATATATATATATATATATAGTCATCACATGCACAAAGTCAAGGGACGAAATTTATTGCACAAGAACCCTAAAGAAAAAGTTCCATAAGGTGAAGATATTGGGGCAAGTTGAAAAATCAATCTCAACAAGTTTCAACCAATTCCATACGTTCAAACATCATCAAGGAGATCCCAAGAGGCTATCCCAACATTCTTGAAGGTTGAAACCACGCGAAACACGACTTATTCTTCATGGTCGTTTCTAACATTTTTCCACTTTCGAATCTCTCGTTTTATGATGTATTAAGCTATATTTCATGCATGTTCATATTCATATACCTTGTTAAGATTGTTTTGATGCGTTTTTTTAAGCTTCCATGCAGGAACCGAAAGTTGCCATGGCTAGGGCACGAAGAAAGACTTCTTCGAATCTCCCTCTATAGTTGCTTTTAGCCAAAAATAATGATGTATTTGGATTCCTAGGGTTTGAATTAGTGGATCTGGATAATTTTGCTTTGTTTAAACCTTCAATTTCTTGGATTTTCGTTTTGTAGGTTTTTTTGCTACGAACAAAGTCGTAGCAAAACCATAGTAGATTTGTAGCTAATTTTACAGGTTGTGATGAAGAAGACGAGACGTGGCAAAGTTTTATTGGCCGGTTCTGGATTTTTGTTTACGTTTAATATTCATTTATCTTTTATGTTCCTTATTACGCAGGCGCACATGGCCTGGTGTTGGAGGCTTACACAAATGACTTTGAGGGCCTGGGTTCAAACCCCAACCCTCCCCTCTATATTTTTTGGCACATTTCCTTGTTTTTTCCCCTATTTTTCTTACTATTTTCTCATTCTATTTTCTTTTTAATCTTTATTTTAATTTCTTTTAATTAATAAATTAATAACTAACATTTTCTAACCAATAATAAAATTAGAAAAATTAATAATTTTTTTCCCTTTAAAAAAAATACATATAAAATATATTTTATATATAATTAAATTAATAATTAATTTAGGTTTCAAAAATCATTAAAAAAACTCATTTTGTCAATAAAAATCAAATTAATCGATCTTACACGAATTCTCCGATATTTTTTATTTCCTCATTCTTATTTTTCCTCAATTTTAATTTATTTGCCATTTATATTAGAACAAATGTATAGTATGCTAATTGTCTTGTAATAGTTAGTAATTTAATTTCCGTCATTTTTATTTCCGCACTCCCCCAATTTAAATCATGTACCCCCCCATGATGTAATAGCTTAGGATTTATTTTCGCTTTTAAATTCTGCAAAACAATTAACTGGGTGGTTAGTAACAATAAGGTGTGAAAATAATGTATTTGAATAAAAATGGACTTAGATAACTAATCCAAAGAGAATACTTGAATACAACACACTCTTCACACATGCACCTCTAGGGCATCCCCTTTGTTGCCTTACGAAATAATGGTCAAGTCCCTCGAACATAAAGGTGTCTTAGCACAATTGCCTAAAGATAAACGTCATCATAGTCCCTTCGACATAAAGATCATAGTGCCCCAGGTTACCTACGAACAAATGATCTAGTTGATGGGCTAAAGACGTGTCTAATTATGTGTCTAGCGGTATCTTAACTGCAAGTGCACAACCTATCGAAGTAATATTTAAGATTATCGATCCACAGGGACTCTATGGTTACTTAGTGCTAGATGGACTTCTAGTTTAGCTAAGGCGAATGGTTGTCACGATTTTTTGTTGTTTTTAAAGATTAAAGGCGAAATTAAATTTAAGTTTTTTAATAAAATAATACTAAGGCGGTCGGTATGTAATTATACTAACTTAGGTGGGTCAAACTAACCTAGGCTTATAAAGGTGTTTACTAAAACTATTCTGTAGAGGTTACCAGTTTAAATACCCTCGACTCACACTCTCGCGGTCTTATCTCAGATCTTACCCCTAAAGCCCTATGCCTGCTCTCGCTAGCCCATAAGTGTTTAGAGATAATTTTTGGAAACTTAGTAATTCTAATTTATTTTAAAGCGCTCTCGCTGTGTTTAATTTAAATGCCTAACTTTAGCTATCTGGTTAAAATCTCACACTCTCGTGGTCTTGACCTAACCTAATACTCTTTTCTTACTCTCGTAACGAAAAGGTCGATTTTAATTAAAAAGTATCAGCCAGAATGTTAAGTTATTAGATATTTTAAGCCTATGGTTAATTTTTACCGATTAAGTTTGTTTTAACTACATACCGCCCTAAGGTAATTAGCTACTCATTTTTGTTGAACCAGACAGAGGCAGAGAAACAATAAACAAAATATTCATGGCAGAAAAATAAATAAATGACATAAATATTTAATTTTCAAATAATAAAAACCTGGTCAACAATAAAATGGCGGACTCCTTCTTCCACAGACCGGAAAGCTCGGAGTAATAGGCGGAAATCGAAAATAAAGCAAAAAGCTGAAGGTTTAGAAACAAGTAATTATTATAACAATTTCCTGATGTTGGAAATTGTTATAGGTTGGGTTTGGATACAATAAGAATGAAAAACTGAAAATAATGCTGAAATAAAAGCAGGGTTGTAAAATAAATCGGCAGAGCTTCCGCAGGAAATTGATAGAAAAAATGCTCTGTAAATTGTTCAACTGAATTATGCTATTTATAGAACAATTAATGGGCTTGAAATTTGGACTTGTTGCATTGGGCCTTGTTGAAGCAATGGAGGAAATATAGGAACGTGGCTAAAAAATAGGCAAAAACTTCTTCACGTAACGTTTTGACGTGGTCTCAGTCAAATAACCTACATTTTCACTTGTCACGGTCGTGACAAGGTCTTCATGCTCGTGTCCCTTGCATTTTAAGTGTCACGGTCGTGACAATGTCATCACGGTCGTGATGGCTTCTTTTGGGGTGTCACGGTCGTGACACCTTGGTGACGACCGTGAGTGCAACAAATTTAGCAGGTTTTGCAGGTTTCTTCATTTCTTCATCTTTTATGGTTGTTTTTGTTCCTTTTGCTCTTAATTCATGATTTAGCTCCATATATGATGTACCTGCAAAATAGTAAGAAAAACTCGAGGAATCGAGTGTTAAAACGATGATTATGCGATAAAACAGTAATGAAACTTAGCAATATAATCGATACATTTTCTCGTTATCAAACTTCCCCAAACTTAAACCTTTGCTTGTCCTCAAGCAAATAGTCGGTTGAAAATCGTCGGACAAGTTTTTATTGACGCATACACATAACAAACCGTACGAGGGATCGTTTTGTCGGATAAACCGGTACTTTGATAGAACACTAACGATACACTAATGACACAAGCAACAAGCTATGTCGTCGACTTCCTGTTAAACGAAACAATCGGTAATTTCTTTACGATTTCACCTAGAGTTTTTCGATCTTATTTCGCCCGGTTTCATTCTAGCGCAATCACATTAAGCCCTTTGCCTTAGCATGCACGTAGTGGAGTAGCCGGTTAGCGACTTTGATCCTTTTTAAGCACGGAGTCTGGTACACGAGTGTGGTAACCCTACATATATTATCCGATTTGGAGGTTGTGGGGGATCGAGCCGTAGCACGCCCTACCAAGTTCAGAACCAGTACCTCTGAACCAACCCGCAATGGACTCCTTCTCATATTTCTCGTTTCTTATATGCGACCGTGTACTTTGGTGCAATTTCTTTTCATTTGCATCGAGATATGAAGGATCATTATTGATTAGGCATCAAACGCTTATATTCATCGGCTCCCCACGTGGTTTGTGTTCAGACGGTGCTGACTGCTAGTATAAACTACTAGGGGTTACTTTTGAACTGAAACTTAAGGTGTACTCGTAATGATAATCGGAATGGAATCGCTTAAGTGGGAAGTCAAAGGTGTCAAGATTGTATTGGTCTTGTTGAATCGTTCTTAGCTTCCTAATTACGATTCCGTAGGTAAGTCGGGTAATGCGAATAATTAAAGATTTTTTTCTGGTATGGCTAAATAAACGGGGAAAGTTCGAAGCTAAAGAAAATATCACAAAGATTTGCTCGTTTCATTAACTTGCGAAAAGAAATACAATGGAATGGGAAAATGCGAAAAGAAAAAAAATGCGGAAATGAAAGGTACCTCTCCCACACTATATCAGACATTGTCCTCAATGTTGTGATATAAACGCGGTAAAAGTACAGTACAGACTAGAAAAACAAACATAAGCAAAACTAAAACTAAGGCTGCTGAGGACCGCGGGGTCGGCTTCTGGTGCGGGAGCGTCTGGTAGGAGTCGCTTCAGGATCAGAACCGGTAGTGATGTCAATGCGTAAGGCCTCTAGCTCGCTAAAAATTTCTCCAAACTTTGCATTAGTAGCTTCCTGGTTTGCTGCAATAGTGCGGAGTAAATCATCATACTGCTCCTTCTGCCTTCGCTCCAGTGCGGCGTTCATCTGGTTCTGCTGATGAATCGCGCGGAGGACGTCCTCAAGAGTGAATTCCTGTGCAGGAGGCTGTCGGGTAGATGTCTCTGGAATGTCCTGGACAGGCTCAGCTGCATCCATCGCGTCCTGCATCTCATCCGCTGGAGGATCGGCCTGATCATCATGAATGGGGGCATGGCCGGCAGCATCTGGTAAAACAAAGAGCCAGTTGGCTCGGCTGGATGGGTCGATGCGGTCGCGGGACGGCAGAATGATATGGTGGAAAACGGTGCCATGGATAACAGGGCTATACCTGCCATCCTCTCGCTGCGCAATCAGGTGAGCGGACCTGCAATAACTCTTGGTGAGGAATTCTGCGGCTATGCCAGGTAAATTGTCGAGCAAGTCACTGAGCCCTAACTGAAAGGCGAGGGCGGAGACAATGCCGCCAATGAAAAATGGGGTGGAGCCTCTTTGCGCAATAGCCTGGATGTGAGAAAGCATGAACGGGGCAGCGTTGATCGGCTCGTCATTTAGAGCGCAGTGCAAGAACAGAAGCTCCTTTGAGTTGAGCTTATGGTCACTCTCTCGAGCAAATATGGTGTTGCAAATGACTCGGTGGAAATATCGGATTGTCGGGTTGTGGATGTGTGTAGCATTGAGGCTTTGGAAGGCTGAGGCACGGGTATTGGTTATGTCGTGCCATAAAGTGAAAGCGGTTTCACTAAAATTATCCGGCACGCGGAGGTGAGCTTCAGTCCCGTGAGCGAAGCCTAGCAACTCGGCTATCCTTGTTTGCGAAAGTTCAAACTCCCGGCCAAACAATCTAAATTTAGCAACGCCGGTAAGCTGACTCTGAGAACCGGAACCGGTGATGTAACAGAACGAGCTTAGGAACTCCAGTGTCAGCAACTCGAATGTGGGCTGAGGCTGACTGCATAGAACCCACAAATTAACCTTCTTAAGCAGGTTCTTGACACTGTTGAGCATTCCGAGCTCTCTTAAGCATTCAGTGTCAATATAACGTGTAGGTTGCAGACCGCGGTTCTGGAATCGGATAAATCTTTCTCTCTGGGTTTCTCCAGCATCACCCTCTCTGAATTGAATAGCATCCATTGCATGCAAGAACTATAGTGAGAGATGAGGATTTTGGATTTTTGTGAAAAAGTGATAAAATGAGAGAAATAATGGTTCGGATAAATATTGGAAGGTGAGAATGTGATAAGTGTGGTGATAATGGGGGGTTAATGAGTTTTAATTTGGTAATGGGAGGTTACGGAAGTTATGGAGAAAATGGGTGGTTTTTGGAAGTTATGGAGGAAGAAGAAGAAGAGCTTTCGAAAAGAAATAGTTCTGTTTCTCACGAATCCTATATTTAGGGTTGTCACGGTCGTGACAGGGAGGTGACGGTCGTGACACGCTAAATTAGCACGTCACGATCGTTATGGGGGCGTGACGACCGTGAGAGTTTGTTTCGTTGAATAATTTCCAGAAAACACTATCTCTTACGCTTCATATACTTTATAATAATTTATTCTTTTCACTTCTCACTCAATATTACATTTAAACACCATATAATAAATATTTTCAATATAGCACTTGTATATTTGCACTGCACGAGAGATATTTATAGAATATGAATAAATTCAAGCATAACAGTACATAGAATGAAAATATATAAATTGATTAAAATGGAAAAAATTTTGGGAACTAGAAGTGCATTGCATATGGTAATTGAAATGAAATTACATAAATGAAAATACGGTACGAAATTGTTTGCGAAAAATAAATCTAACTAGAAACGAAAACAATGAGAAAAATAAACTAAATCACTTATAGCATTTTCAAAAGCGTTTCTTCAAATCTTCGATTGCGGAGTTCAAGTGATAGAACTGTTCATAGGTTATGTCAGTCAAACCTATAATGTCCAATCGCATGCTCTTAATGTCATCCTTAAATGAATTTATATCAGTTTGGTAAGCTTCAAGAGTGTTCATGATATTCTGTAAGTTGTTAGCATAATCTCCTTAATTTACTTCAGGGGTTTCAATAACTTCGTCAGTGTGGTCAATGTCATGGTAACCAGGAGGTGTCTCAGGGTCAGTTTCGACATCGGTCATTATATCATCTTTTATCTTGTAAGACTGAGGTGTTTCAGGAGTAGATGGATAATCAGGTGGGGTTAACTCATAAAGCCAGTTATCCTTATTGTGAACACTTACTCTAGCATGGTTTGGCAGTGTGAACAGGGTTACTACCTCATTCCGGATTAGGTACTCGAAAGGTGGATGTCCTAAATTCCTTATGATATGGCGATTAAAGCAAAAGTTAAGATTCATAGGACGGATGTTACCTAAACGGTTGCACCTGTGCAATTGGTATCTAAGTCCTAAGGCATCAGCAATCATGGTTATAAGACCTCCTACTAATATAGGTAATTCAGGTTCTTCTTGGATTCGGGTGAAGGTTTGCATCATGAAAGGTACACCATTAACAGGCTGTCCATTAGTGAAACATGACATAATGAATATCTCATCTTTAGAGACTCCGGTAGTATTTTCTTCTTTTCCAAAGAAGGTGTGGGCAAGGATCTTATGGAAGTAACGGAGAGCAGGGTTATGTATTTCATCATTGTTCATGCTATTTGGTTCAGGGTGGTAGTTTCCGGTTAAAGTTCCCCAAAAGAAATCTAGCTCAATGTCCATCAATTCTACCTGTGTGGTAGTAAAAGCAAAGGGTCCACTAGGGAATCCTAATAAGTCAGCTAGTTCTTTATGGTTAAAGTCATATTCTATTCCAAATAGGCGGAAACTGATAAATCCTTTCCTAAATCCAAAACCGCGCTCAGGTAGGTAAACTAAGGAGCTAAGGAACTCAAGGGTGAGCTCGCAGTAAGTCACAAACTTATGTTGAATCCGTGCATTCTCTCATCCAAGTCGGTTAAACAAGTACAGTATGCTATCATGTATACCTAGGGTTTCCATAGTCAGATCATCCGGATACAGGGTCAAATCCATTTGCCTCTGTGATAACTCTTCAAATTTCATTCTTTGGTTCCTACCTCTAAATTTGGTTTCCATATGGTTAATTGGTTGGTTAGCCATGGTCAGTGCAAATATGGAGGAAACAAATCAGGGGGAGAAGGAAAATGGGAAAGACTTTTAGAAAATCTGTAAAAAGTGATTTGAAATTAAAATAAAGAAAAATAAGGAAATGAAATGCATAATTTAAAGGCAATAATAGTAATAATGAAATAAAACTTTTTAATAACAAAATAAATAAATAAAGCGATAAATAACAAAAATAATAGAATGATAAAGAGAATAATTTAAATAATTAAATGAGTAAATGGGTTGCCTCCCACTAAGCGCTGTTTTTATCGTCAAAAGCCTGACGTAATGCTCAGGTGTAGATTAATCAGGGGAATTAGTGGACAACTCTAAAAGCCTTAGATTATTTGCATAATCTCTATTTTCAACTTTATGATAATGTTTTAAACGTTGTCCGTTTACTATGAATGGTTCACTATTCCTACCCTTAATTTCTATTGCTCCACTCGGGAACACTTTATTTATTTCAAAGGGTCCTGACCATCTAGATTTTAATTTTCCAGGAAAGAGCCTAAGTCTTGAGTTAAAAAGGAGTACAACGTCTCCCACACTAAATTCTTTCCTAGATAGGCGTTTATCATGCCATCGCTTAGTTCTTTCTTTATATATCTTAGCATTCTCATAAGCATCTAGCCTTAATTCTTCTAATTAGTTAATGTCTAGGATTCGCTTTTCTCCTGCAGCATTATAGTTTATATTGAGAGTTCTAATCGCCCAATAAGCTTTGTGTTCTAGTTCTACCGGGAGGTGACAAGATTTTCCATAAACTAATTTGAAAGGTGTAATACCTATGGGTGTCTTGTAAGCGGTCCTATAAGCCCATAAAGCTTCATTAAGTTTAGATGACCAATCTTTCCGAGATATGGCGACAGTCTTTTCTAAGATTTGTTTGATTTCTCTGTTTGAGACTTCGACTTGTCCACTTGTTTGTGGGTGATATGGTGTTGCCACACAGTGTCTTACTCCATACTTAGATAGTAATTTGTCAAAGATTTTTGAAATGAAGTGCGAGCCACCGTCACTTATGACGAGTCTAGGCACACCAAATCTGGGAAAGATTATATTTTTGAAAAGCTTTATTACTACTCGTGTATCGTTTGTAGGAGAAGCTATAGCTTCAATCCATTTCGAAACATAATCAACGACTACGAGTATGTAATTGTTACCGAAAGATGATGGGAATGGTCCCATGAAATCTACTCCCCAGACGTCAAAGATTTCTACTTCTAATATTCCTTTTTGAGGCATTTCATCTCTTCTTGAAATATTGCCGGTGCGTTGACACCGATCGCAATTTATAACAGCGATGTGGACGTCTTTCCATAGATTAGGCCAGAATAGGCCGGATTGCAAGATTTTTGCACAAGTCTTGGAAGTGCTTGCATGTCCACCATAAGGAGATGAATGGCATTGAGCAATGACATCTTCTATTTCTTCTTCGGGAATACATCGACGAAAGATTCCATCGGGTCCTCTTTTGAACAATAATGTTTCATCCCAATAGTAATGTTTTAGATTGTGAAAGAATTTCTTTTTCTGCTGATAGGTTAAATCAGGTGGAAGAGCTCCTGCAGCTAGGTAGTTGACAATGTCAGCGTACCATGGCAGTCCTACAGTTGTTTGGATTGTTTCCACGGGTTCTGGTTCATTTAAGTCTAACTGAACTGAATCGCTTCCTATTTGTGCTATCAGCTGTTCATACGGAAAATCATCGTTAATCGGCACTTGTTCAGGTTTAATACCTTCTAATCTGGATAAATGGTCCGCTACGACGTTTTCAGTACCTTTCTTATCTTTTATTTCGAGATCAAACTCTTGTAAGAGTAAAATCCATCTCAAGAGTCTTGGTTTAGCATCTTTCTTAGTTAATAGATATCGGATATCAGCATGGTCTGTGTAAACGATTATTTTCACTCCTACTAGGTAAGAACGGAATTTGTCAAGCGCAAAGACAACTGCTAACAATTCTTTTTCAGTAGTGGCGTAGTTCATCTGAGCAGAATCTAAGGTTCTACTGGCATAGTAAATCGCATGAAGTTTCTTTTCCTTCCTCTGGCCTAGAACTGCGCCTACAGCATAGTCACTCGCATCGCACATGATTTCGAAAGGTAATCTCCAGTCAGGGGGTTGCATGATTGGTGCGGTGATGAGGGCTGTTTTTAGAGTTTCGAATGCTTTAAGACAATCTTCATTGAATATGAACCCAGCGTCTTTCATTAATAAACCAGTAAGAGGTTTAGTGATTTTCGAGAAATCTTTGATGAATCGTCGGTAGAAACCGGCGTGTCCTAAAAAGCTTCGTATTTCTCGAATGGTTTTAGGGGGTTGAATATCTTTTATGACTTCTATCTTAGCTTTATCTACTTCAATTCCCTTGTCGGATATAACGTGACCTAATACGATTCCTTCTCTGACCATAAAATGACATTTTTCCCAGTTAAGCACGAGGTTTACTTTTACACATCTTTCTAACACCATTTCTAAGTTTGATAGGCATCCTTCAAAACTTTGCCCGCATACAGAGAAGTCATCCATGAACACTTCCATGATGTTGTCTATAAAATCTGCGAAGATTGACATCATACATCTTTGAAAGGTTGAAGGAGCGTTGCATAATCCAAAGGGCATTCGTCTGTAAGCGAACGTTCCATATGGGCATGTGAATGTAGTCTTCTCTTGATCATCTGGATGGATTGGGATTTGGAAAAATCCTGAGTAACCATCAAGATAACAGAAGTAAGAGTGCTTGGCTAATCGTTCTAACATTTGATCTATAAAGGGTAGTGGGAAATGATCTTTTCGAGTGGCTTTGTTTAGTTTACGATAATCTATGCATACTCTATGTCCCGTTACTACTCTTTGCGATATCGATTCGCCTTGAGCGTTTTTCACAATAGTGATACCTCCTTTCTTTGGCACTACATGTACTGGACTAACCCATTCACTATCAGAGATTGGATATATTATTCCGGCATCTAGTAGTTTCTTAACTTCTTCTTTTACTACAGTGCTAAGGATTGGGTTAATTCTTCTTTGAGATTCTCTGGAGGTTCTGCAATCTTCTTCTAGCAGAATACGATGCATACAGACTGAAGGGCATATCCCTTTGAGATCAGATATGTTATATCCTAATGCAGTTGGATATTTCTTCAAGACATCTAAAAGTTTCTTTGTTTCTATAGTTCCTAAACTGGAATTTATTATAACTGGTCTTTTACATTCAATGTCTAAGAATTCGTACCTTAGGTTATGAGGTAAAGTTTTTAATCCTAATGTAGGTTTATCTTTACTTGGCATGGGATCCGGTGTAAGTGCTAAACTTTCTCTTAGACTATCATCCTGATATGGTTTACGCCAATTATCATCTTCGAAAATCGGAGGGATTTGAATTTTCATTATTTCAGAATAGGTAGTTTCTTTCAGTTCCATTTCTCTTACACATTCGTCAATTACGTCCAATAGATAGCAGGTATCCTCTATAGCTGGTGATTGTAAGAATTGTGTTAAAATAAATTCAACTTTCTCTTCACCTACTTCAAAGGTTAGCTTTCCTCTTTTTACGTCTATTATAGCTCCGGCGGTAGCTAAGAATGGTCTTCCTAGTATGATAGGTGTAGTGGAGTCTTCAGAGATGTCCATGATTATAAAATCAGTAGGGATGTAGAATTGTCCTATACGTACTGGGACGTTTTCTAGTATGCCTACAGGATATTTAACTGAGCGATCGGCTAGTTGAACAGACATTTTAGTTGGTCTTAGGTCTCCCATGTCTAGCCTTTTGCAAATCGTTAAGGGCATAACACTGATACTGGCTCCTAAATCGCATAGAGCTTTGTCAATGACGAATTTTCCTATTACACAGGGTATAGAGAAACTTCCTGGATCTTTTAGCTTAGGAGGCATATTATTCTGAATTATGGCGCTACACTCAGCAGTAAGTGTAACTGTTCCGTTATCCTCTATCTTTTTCTTATTAGATAAGATTTCTTTTAAAAACTTAGCGTACGAGGGTATTTGGGTGATAGCTTCTGTAAACGGAATAGTAATATTCAACTGTTTCAGAAGTTCGACAAATTTCTTAAATTGACCCGTCGTCTTGGAATTGGTTAATCTCTAAGGGTACGAAATTGGTGGTTTATAGGGTGGTGGAGGCACATAAGGCTTTTCTTTCTCCACTGCCTCTTGATTATCATCTTCCTTTTCTTCTGGATCATTCACCACTTCAGTCGGTTTATCCGGTTTTTGGTACATGGCTGGATTGTCAAGTCTTGGATCGGTAGGTCCATCAAGTTCCTTTCCACTTCTTAATATTACGGCATTGGCATGTCCTTTCGGATTAGGTTGAGGTTGTCCAGGGAATACTCCAGCTGGTGCAGCGGTAGGTGCTTGTTGTTGAGCCACTTGTGAAATCTGAGTTTCAAGCATTTTGTTATGTGTAGCTAACGCATCTACTTTGCTCACTAATTGCTTAATCTGTTCACTAGTGTGAATGTTTTGGTTTAAGAAGTCCTTGTTCGTTTGAGATTGGTTAGCTATAAAGTTCTCCATCATCAACTCAAGGTTCGATTTTCTAGGGACATTATGAGCAGTCTTTTGATATCCCGGTGGCGTAGCTGGTGCTTGACCTGGTGCGTATAAAGCATTGTTATTCTTATAGGAGAAGTTCATATGATTTTTCCAACCTGGGTTGTATGTGTTTGAGTATGGGTTTCCTTGAGCATAATTCACTTGATCAGTGGGAATTCCTGTCAATAGTTGACAATCAGAAACTTCGTGTCCTGGAACTCCACATAACTCACAGTTAGGTGTTACTGCAGCCACGGTGGCTGTTGGTGTTATGGCCAAGTTGTCGATCTTTTGGCTTAGTTGGTCAAACTTTGCATTGACTTGGTCCATACTACTCACTTCGTACATACCTCCTTTTGTTGGTTTCTCAGTTGCGACTCTCTCGCTTCCCTAGAGGTAATGGTTTTGAGCCATACTTTCGATAAGTGCATAAGCATCATTATATTCTTTGTCCATCAATGCACCGCCCGCGGCAGCGTCAATTGTCATTCTTGTATTGTACAAGAGTCCATTATAGAAGGTATGGATGACCATCCATTCTACTAATCCGTGATGTGGACAAAGTCTCAGCAAATCCTTATAGCGTTCCCAAGCTTCGAATAGTGATTCGCTTTCCCTTTGCTTAAATCCGTTGATCTGAGCTCTTAGCATAGCTGTCTTGCTAGGTGGAAAATATCTGTTCAAGAAAACTCTCTTAAGTTCCTCCCACGTAGTTACTGAGTTCGAAGGCAGAGATTGAAGCCAAGCTCTTGCTCTGTCTCGAAGTGAAAAAGGAAACAAACATAGTCTAATAGCTTCTTGGGTAACTCCATTGGCTTTTACGGTATCTGCGTATTGCACAAAGATCGAAAGATGAAGGTTCGGATCCTCGGTAGGATTTCCGGCGAATTGATTTTGTTGCACGGCTGATATCAACAAAGGTTTTAGTTCGAAATCGTTTCGGTTGATAGCCGGCGCGGCAATGCTTGAATGTGGTTCAGCTTGCGAAGGACTGGCGTAATACTTGAGTGGGTGATTCTGTTCTTCAGCCATCTCTGCGTCCTTTGATGTTACGACTGGTTTAGGTGGATCTAAACGAAGATCTGGAATATTGTAACTTTTTTCGTAATCGAATATACGTCTTCTTACGTGTAAGAAGCGTTCCGATTCTGGGATTAGAGGTTGCAAGTCTTCGCCTTTAGAGCGAGTACTTGGCATACACTCGGAAATTAAATTAAATAAATTAAATAGTTGTTACCTTAGTCTAGACAATGCTACCTAAAGTGCACTAGTAACTAAATTAAGGTCCCCGGCAACGGCGCCAAAAACTTGATGGGCTAAAGACGTGTCTAATTATGTGTCTAGCGGTATCTTAACTGCAAGTGCACAGCCTATCGAAGTAATATTTAAGATTATCAATCCACAGGGACTCTATGGTTACTTAGTGCTAGATGGACTTCTAGTTTAGCTAAGGCGAATGGTTGTCACGATTTTTTGTTGTTTTTAAAGATTAAAGGCGGAATTAAATTTAAGTTTTTTAATAAAATAATACTAAGGCGGTCGGTATGTAATTATACTAACTTAGGTGGGTCAAACTAACCTAGGCTTATAAAGGTGTTTACTAAAACTATTCTGTAGAGGTTACCAGTTTAAATACCCTCGACTCACACTCTCGTGGTCTTATCTCAGATCTTACCCCTAAAGCCCTATGCCTGCTCTCGCTAGCCCATAAGTGTTTAGAGATAATTTTTGGAAACTTAGTAATTCTAATTTATTTTAAAGCGCTCTCGCTGTGTTTAATTTAAATGCCTAACTTTAGCTATCTGGTTAAAATCTCACACTCTCGTGGTCTTGACCTAACCTAATACTCTTTTCTTACTCTCGTAACGAAAAGGTCGATTTTAATTAAAAAGTATCAGCCAGAATGTTAAGTTATTAGATATTTTAAGCCTATGGTTAATTTTTACCGATTAAGTTTGTTTTAACTACATACCGCCCTAAGGTAATTAGCTACTCATTTTTGTTGAACCAGACAGAGGCAGAGAAAAAATAAACAAAATATTCATGGCAGAAAAATAAATAAATGACATAAATATTTAATTTGCAAATAATAAAAACCTGGTCAACAATAAAATGGCGGACTCCTTCTTCCACAGACCGGAAAGCTCGGAGTAATAGGCGGAAATCGAAAATAAAGCAAAAAGCTGAAGGTTTAGAAACAAGTAATTATTATAACAATTTCCTGATGTTGGAAATTGTTATAGGTTGGGTTTGGATACAATAAGAATGAAAAACTGAAAATAATGCTGAAATAAAAGAAGGGTTGTAAAATAAATCGGCAGAGCTTCCGCAGGAAATTGATAGAAAAAATGCTCTGTAAATTGTTCAACTGAATTATGTTATTTATAGAACAATTAATGGGCTTGAAATTTGGACTTGTTGCATTGGGCCTTGTTGAAGCAGTGGAGGAAATATAGGAACGTGGCTAAAAAATAGGCAAAAACTTCTTCACGTAACGTTTTGACGTGGTCTCAGTCAAATAACCTACATTTTCACTTGTCACGGTCGTGACAAGGTCTTCACGCTCGTGTCTCTTGCATTTTAAGTGTCACGGTCGTGACAATGTCATCACGGTCGTGATGGCTTCTTTTGGGGTGTCACGGTCGTGACACCTTGGTGACGACCGTGAGTGCAACAAATTTAGCAGGTTTTGCAGGTTTCTTCATTTCTTCATCTTTTATGGTTGTTTTTGTTCCTTTTGCTCTTAATTCATGATTTAGCTCCATATATGATGTACCTGCAAAATAGTAAGAAAAACTCGAGGAATCGAGTGTTAAAACGATGATTATGCGATAAAACGGTAATGAAACTTAGCAATATAATCGATACATTTTCTCGTTATCACTAGTCCCTCGATGACCCTATGGATAAATGATGATAGTCCCTTCGAGTTGCTAAGATACCTTTACAAGGTTGCCTTCTATGACCATACGATGACCCTACGCTTGTCCCTTCAAATCCAATGATAATAGTACTTACTAAATAATAGTAAGGAAAATTCTATCCATAAGAAAACGAAATGACAAGAAAGACCTTACAATTTATGGTAAGTAGTTCTTAAAGGCTGGCTCACAATTTTCAAAAATACCTTTCACACCTCACATTTTCAAATATTTTTAAATAGTAAACACTTTGTATACGTTCATATGAGAACCATTGTAAAGGTAAAACCTTATGAAATATTTTTCTAATCACACACTACACTATTTTTTTCAAACAAAGTAAAGTGAGCTAAGCAGTTATGAGCCCATGGATAACCATGGATACAAAGGGTGCTAACACCTTCCCTTTGTATAACTTACCCCCGAACTCAAAATCTTTTTTAAAGGTCTTTCCTGTTCTTTTATGCCTTTCTTTATTGGACAAAATAAAATTCGGTGGCGACTCTTGCTTACCGCAACATATTTTGCGACCAAATAATTAAAGTCAGTTTTCCCACCGTGTTACAGAACTGGCGACTCTTCTGGGGAATACTATTTAAAGAGGGGTTACCTTAGAGTATTAGATCACTTTACTTGTTTGAATTATATGCTTTATTTTTAAAGGGTACTTGTTTTGGGTTTACTGTTAGAAAGATCCAACCCGAATCTAGTGATACCTTAGGTAAGTGACAATAGACCAAGGAAACTATACGGTGTATACCGCTATGGTTGATATGGTAGCCACAGTTAGTGTGACACTTAGGTTAGTACTGATATTCTTCAAGTCAATTGAGGATAATATCAGGCTGCCATATGGTGTCATTTACACTAACTTCCCTTTAAAACCTTAATTGACCTATCTTGGCCAGTAGAAAGTAGTGAGATAGCCAGCTTTGGTGCAGTCTAAAGTTGGTTGATACTCAATGCTACACTCATTGAGATTCTAATCTTGGGATGTTTTGGTTGGTGAGACAGTTGCCATACTGAACTATAGCCTTTGAGAAGAATCAGTGATATTGAGATTCCTTAGAACCCGGTTACTATTGCTAGGACAGGTTGAACCAACTAAACTTCAGTGGGGAGGGTACTTACCTATGGACTTCATGCAAGCCCTTAAACCTAAGGCTCTTGTGTGACTTGTTTGTGTTTGCCATTTGCTTGCTTTAAACATGAACATAACATCATAACATATTGACATCATAATATAACATTTTCACTAACCATTTCAAGGACCAAATGATTTATCTTTGTTCTTTGTTGCGGGTTATGGCTTCCGCTCGTAGAAACACTATCCGAATAAAATTTGTAAGGATACCTTCCAAGCTTAATGAATTAGTCTCAAAAGTTCCTGAGAACTCTCAATTCATCAAAAAGCATGGTTATCTACTTGATTTTGTTACTTCAGGGTTTAATGAAGACATGATGAGTGTTTTGTTCCAGTTCTTTGACCCTAAACATCACTGTTTCACATTTCCCGATTATCAGTTGGTGCCCACAATGGAATAATTCTCCAAACTACTTGGTGTGCCTATTCTTGATCAAAAACCTTTCGCAGGCCTACAGAAGGAGCCTAAACCTGAAATTATCGCAACAACTTTACATTTGAAGAAGCCAGACATTGTATTGGAAACAAGAAGTGGAGTTAAAGGTATTCTTGCTAAAGTATTGATAGAAAGAGCTCAAGTATTCTTGGATGCTATGAGTTACGATGCTTTTGAGAAGATCTTGGCCTTGTTGATTTATGGTTTGGTGTTGTTCCCTAATCCGGACCAATTCATAGATACGCATGACATTAACATATTTCTGACTCATAATCCTGTACCTACCTTGCTTGGAGATATTTTGCACTTTCTTCACACTCGTACTCCGAAGGCGCGAGGGACTCTGATGTGTTTCATACCTCTACTATCAAGGTGGTTTTTTCACACCTTCCTCGATCTGTGATGAAGAATGAACAAGGTTTGTGGTGGTCTAGAAGGATAATGTCACTCTCTCATTCAGATATCCATTGGTGTTCCCGATCCATGGAAAACATAACTATCATTGACCATTGTGGGGAGTTCCCTAATGTGCCACTCCTTGGCATAAGGGGAGGCATCCTTATAATCCTTCTTTGGCACTATGTCAATTTGGTTATGCTCGGAGTGATGGTCCTCATGATATGATTATTCAAGGTATTATGTTTGATTATGACAATGATCATCAAGGTTACCGTCAAAGGTTTATATGTACCTAGGGTATGGTGAATAAGATTAATAACAATATTCTGGAACCAAAATACTCCATCCCTATGGAGCCTTACCTCAGATGGGTGCGGTCTCATGCTCAAACTCTTATGATGCCATATCCTGCTGTTCTACCGGTGATTTTTGAGCCTATTATTGAAGGAGGTGTTCCATACACCATTTTTCATCTTGACATGCCTACTGACCTGGAAGAGCTACAGAAATCTTGGATCCGAATGAAGGAGGAAAGGGATACCTTTGAGGCTCAGTTCTATGCTAGCAAAGAGAAAGTATTGGAGCTAACAAAGAAACTTTACAAAGAGCGGAACCTCAATACATATCTCAACACAAAGAGAAAGCGTCCATGGGAGAATTGAGCCTCAGTTCTTATTTTCTTTGTAACTTTTCTTGATTTTCCTTCATTGTAAGCCCAAGGGGAAATTATATCTTGAACCTACTAATAAAATTTTTGTTTTTGTTTTTCTTTACCAAATTTAAATCCTACGAGGTCCTTGAAAACATTACATATGAATTTACATACCATACCATTGCATAACAGGTTTCCGTGACATGTCTCTTATCTTCTCGCTGTTTATTTCAGTTGAAATGGCTCTCGAATAGACTGTCAAAGATCTCCAAACCCATAATCCCCAATTTCAAGAGATGATCCTGAACTTGTCCAAGGGACAAGAAGAGCTGAAGGCACCCCTGACAAAGAAGAAGAAGAAAAACAGAAAACCAATTGGCTTCATCAACATGGTTAGGAGATTCAAAGGTCAAATAAAGACAGATGATGAGGTCGAAAGTCATGAAGACAAAGATTCTGTGAAAGAAAAAGGCAGTCAACATAGTACTACTGGGAATTCTGATCAAGAGGAGAATTATTACTATGATTCGACCGGTGATGAGAAATACAAGTTGTTGGAAGACCGTGTGAATGCCATGGAGTTGCAGAAAACATCTAATTTAGGTTTTGAAGTTTTGAGTCTAATTTCTAGAGTTGTCATTCCTCTTGGGTTCAAAGTTCCTACTTTTATGGTATATGATGGTGTATCGTGTCCGAAGCTACATTTGAGGTCTTATGTCCGAAGAATCCAGCCACATACTGCTGATAAAAAGTTGTGGATTCATTTCTTCCAAGAAAGTTTATCTGGAGCTCAATTAGAATGGTACTACCAACTTGAGAGTACCAACGTTCGTGCTTGGAATGATCTTGCTGAGGCCTTCTACAAGCAATATCAATATAACTCTGATTTAGTGCCGACTCGCATGCAACTCCAAAGCATGTCCATGGGCTCTAAAGAAAGTTTCAAAGAGTATGCTCAGAAATGGAGAGATCTTGCAAGCAGAGTTCAACCTCCTTTAACTGACAGAGAGTTGTTTGACATATTCATGAGTACGCTGACTGGTCCCTTCTATAGTCATCTAATTGGAAGCTCGTCATCTGGTTTCACTGAGCTGATAATGACTGGAGAGCATGTTGAAAGTGGAATACGAAGTGGTAAGATATAAATGGCTTCCTCTTCAAGTACCACAAAGAAGCCATCTAATGAGAAAAAGGAATCCAATGCTGTGTAAGACCAACATGGTAGTAATAAGAATAACTGTAACCAATTTGTGGGAGAAATTCTGATCTCTAATCCCGCACATGCGCCACAAAATCAACAACAAAATAATCAGCGTAAGCAAGGTACACCTAGGAGACAATTTACAAAAATCAATATGTCATTGGCTCAGGCGCTACAAAACATGTTGAAAGGATAACTAATTACCTTGAAGGAACCTCCTCAGAATCCCAATACTTCCTCTCATCGCTATAATCCCAATGCAAGGTATGCATATCACTCAAACTTCCACATACATGATACTAATAACTGTTGGGCATTGAAGAAGAAAATTCAGGATATGATTGATGTTGGTGAAATTGAGTTTGATCCTCATGAGACTTCTAATGTGATTACCGCTCCTATGCCTAATCATAAAAAGACTGTTAATGATGTTAATGATGTTAATGATGGTTCTTATGTTTCTACTATGGCTGATTTGACTACTCATCTATCAATTGTTAAGAAGAAGCTGTTGCAAGCCGGTTTATTTTCGGGCTGCAATGAAGGCTGTTATTATTGTGCCTCTCAATCCAATGGTTGTTGGAAGCTGAAAGAAGGTATTCAGCGTTTGATGGATGATCGTACTATACTGTTTGAGAAGAACTATTCTATAGGGAATTTATAAGAAGGTTTTTCCTAAGGTGTGAAGCTGGAAGATGTGTCCGTGGTTACTAAAACTCCTGCGAGGCTCACTTCTAAGGGTCCTGTGAAGATTACTGCCGAGCTAAAAGTGGCTCCCCTGATTATTACTACTCCCGATCCGATCCTATATTCTTCTGACAAGGCCATCCCTTAGAATTATGGCGCTGATGTTTATGTCCATGGTGTCAAGCAAGAGCCTTTAATTGATATACATGTTGAAGATACTAATCCTGATATCGACAATATCGTTGGGACTAGTAAAGTTACTCAAAGTGGAAGGATTTTCTCTCCAGAAGACACTTCAAGGACTGTTGCTACTCTAGTTCGTATTTCTAACTTCGAGCTAAGTATTGAGGCTCGAGGCAAAGGACCAGCGATTGAGCCTGTTCAGGTTGAGACACCGGCTACTGAAGATATCTCTAAGCAGATGGAAGAAGTATTAAAGATCATCCGCAAGAGTGATTACAATATTGTTGAACAATTGGGACACACTCCCTCCAAAATCTCCATGATATCTCTGTTGTTATGCTCTGAGGCCCATGCTAAGGCTTTGGTGAAATTCTTGAAATATGTGCACGTACCGCACAAAATCTCTGTGGATCAATTTGAAAGTTGTGTTGCTAACTTGAAGACTGACAATGGCTTAGGTTTTACTGATGCTGATCTAACTCCCTCTGGAAGAAACCACAACAAAGCTCTGCACGTCTCTATTGAGTGTAGGGGCATTACTTTATCTCATGTGTTGGTTGATAATGGTTCCTCATTAAATGTGTTACCAAAGGCTGTTCTTGACAAGCTCAACTATGAAGATGTGGTGCAAAGACCTAGTAATGTGGTAGTGAGAGCCTTTGATGGTTCAAAAAGAACGGTGTATAGAGAAGTTGATCTTCCAATCAAAGTAGGTTCTCAAGTATTTGACTCTACTTTCTATGTGATGGACATTCGTCATGCCTATTCCTTCTTGCTTGGACACCCTTGGATACATGAGGCAGGTGTTGTAACCTCTACCTTACACCAGAAGCTGAAATATCCAGTGAAGAGCAAGATTGTCACTGTCTATGGTGAAAAGGAGTACATGGTCAGTCATGTGAGTACTTTCAAGTATGTTGATATGGATAGTGAATTCGTTGAGACTCCTTGTCAAACATTTGAAGTGGTTCCTCAAATTGTTCCTGCTGCTAAGCCAGTTCCTATTGTTTCTAGAGCAACTCATGTAATGGCCTCTCTGAAAGATGCTAAAGTTGTAGTTGAAAAAGGTGGTTGTACTATTTGGGATCAATTTCCTGGTATTCCTTACAAGTCTAACAAATTTGGTTTGGGTTTCACTGTAGAGGCTCAGAAGGATGTTCGTTGTGCTTGTTCTATTCTTATCACCAACAAAGGAGTTCAGAAGGATCAAGTCAATGTTATGGAAAACTCTGATGAAGACTACAACGTAGACAGTTGAATATTTCCTACCATTGATAGTGGACTCAACAATTGGAAGACTAAAGACATTATTCCTATCTCCTTTAGTCAGGAGTAAATGTTTTTTTTTTCTTTTTCTTATTTTGGTTTTGTAATTTGAACAATTAAAACATTCAAGCCTCGTGTCTATCCCGGGGCACAATGGTATGCTTGTTAGAGAAGTCATTTCATTTGCATATTTTCATTCAATAAAATCAATGGACGTTATTGCTTTCGTAAATATTGCTCTCTTTATTTTTCTTTTATTTTTTCTATATCAAAAACGCTATGTGTTCTTACACACACCCACATCACTAAACTGCAGATCCTCATCCACTCTAGATCCCATTGATAACAGTTCTGCTATTGCCAATTATGACTTCGAAAATCCAATCTACCAAGCCAAAGATGGTAATGAGGAAGATTATGAAGTGCCTATAGAACTTGTTAGGTTGCTACAACAAAAAGAGAAAGTTATACAGCCGCATGAAGAACCGATCAAAGCTGTGAATCTGGGTACTGAGAAAGATAAGAAAGAAGTCAAGATAGGAGTTGAATTAGAAGACAATGTTAAGAAAAAATTAATTCAGATGCTACATGATTATGTAGAGATCTTTGCTTGGTCTTATGAAGATATATCGGGGCTTGATACAGATATTGTGGTTCACCGTCTATCGATGAAGGAAGGTTGTCGCCCGATAAAACAGAAAGTTCGTTGTATGTGTCCTGAGATGTCAGAAAAGATCAAAGCTGAAGTGATGAAACAATTTAAGGTAGGGTTCCTAGCTGTCACTTTTATCCTCAATGGGTTGCAAATGTAGTACCGGTGCCTAAGAATGATGGAAAAGTACGCAAGTGCATCGATTATAGGGATTTAAACAAGGCCAGCCCCAATGATGACTTTCCGCTTCCGCATATTGATGTTCTGGTAGATAACACTGCTCAGTATAAGGTATTCTCCTTCATGGATGGTTTTTCTGGTTATAATCAGATTAAGATGGTGTCTGAAGATATGGAGAAGACTACATTTGTCACACAGTGGGACACCTTTTGTTACAAAGTAATGCCATTTGGTCTAAAGAACACTGGGGCAACATACTAGCGTGCTATGGTTGTTTTTTTCCATGATATAATTCATCACGAGATAGAGGTATATGTTGATGACATGATAGCCAGATCCCATACTGAAGAAGAACATCTTGACCATCTACACAAACTATTCGAGAGGTTGAAGAAATACAAGTTGAGATTGAATCCAAACAAATATACCTTTGGAGTTAGATCTGGTAAAATATTCGGTTTTATTGTCAGTGGTAAAGGTATTGAAGTTGACCCTGTGAAGGTGAAAGCTATACAAGATATGCCCGCTCCCCATACTAAGAAGGAAGTAAGAGGTTTCTTAGGATGCCTGAACTACATTGCATGATTTATTTTCCAATTAACCGCTACTTGTGAGCTAATCTTCAAATTGCTGAAGAAAGATCAAGTAGTGGAATGGAACGACTAATGCCAGATAGCTTTTGATGAGGTCAAGAAATATCTCCAAGAACCTCCAATATTGATGCCACTAGTTGCGGGAAGACCCTTGATTATGTACCTGACAGTGTTAGACAATTCAATGGGGGTGCGTGTTGGGGCGACATGACGAGTCTGGTCGAAAAGAAGAAGCAATATACTACCATAGCAAAACATTTACCGACTGTGAAACAAGATACTCACTACTCGAGAAAACTTGTTGTGCTTTGGCATGGGCTGCTCGTCGACTAAGACAGTATATGTTTACTCATACCACTTGATTGATTTCAAAAATGGATCCTATCAAATACATATTTGAGAAACCTACTATCTCCGGACGAATAGCAAGATGGAAAATGATTTTGACAGAATATAACATCCAGTACACTACTCAAAAAGCAATTAAGGGAAGTGTAGTAGCTGATCATTTGGCTCATCAAGCGGTGGATGACTATCAGTCTATGAATTTTGAGTTTTCGGATGAAGATCTTATGCTTGTTACTGATCGTAAAGAAACTAGACCGCATGAAGGACCTAAAGAGGGATCTTGATGGACTATGGTTTTTGATGGAGCTTCTAATGCACTTGGAAATGGTATTGGTGTTATGATTATTTCTCCTGAAGGTTGTTATACGCCATTTACTGCTAGACTTTGTTTTAATTGTACCAACAATATGGCAAAATATGAAGCATGTATCATGGGTATCAAGGCTGCCATTGAGATGAAGATCCAATTCTTGAATGTATATGGGGATTCAACCCTGATAGTTAGCCAGATTAAAGGAGAATGGGACACAAAGCATCTGTAAACACCCCAAAATTTCCCTCTCACTTTTATCACATCTTGACTTATGATTATCATCATTGCATAGCCTATCATCACATTTTCACATTGCATATCCATCCTTCAGCAATTCATCTGCATAATTGCATAGCTAGGGTTTGTGATCAGATGAATCTTAGAAGTGGTTTGAGTTATTTCAAAGGCCTTGAAGCATGCCAAGAGGGTCCATGAGTGTTCTATGGTCATTTTACACCCCAAGGGTTCTTGAAAGTCAAAAGATCACAAGAGATTGCAGAGCCACCCAGGCTGGTTATGAGCTCCTACACAGATGACCAGAAATTAGGTTTTGGGTTTGAGGCCCTTACACTCAATTTTTTTGGCCATTTTTGATTCTATTGGTCCATATATGTTATAAGGAGCATGTGTATCAAATTTGAAGCAAAATTTCCTTGTGGAAGTCATCTGATCAAATGGTAACTTCTTGAGCAAGAAAAGTCAAGTACTTGGCATCTAAGACCCCCAACAAGGGTTCCAAAGGGTCATCATCATCAATTTGAGGTCTTATGATATTTATTTGATCATTGGAATGCTTGGAAGTTTACAAAGTTGAAGAAAAATGAGCTAATTCAAAACTTACCAAAAATGGAAATGACTTGTAATGTAAACTTTCTATTTTGGGAAAGCTTTTAAACCTCCTCTTTCTTGATCAAAAAGGTTTCAAATAAAATTTCTTCAAACATGAAAGTTGTAGATTGGATCCTCCAATTTTCAAAAAGTACAAGAACTCATTCTAATTCATCCTAGAACTCAAGTTATGGCCTTGCAAAGTTGGCAAAAATCACATAATTTCAAGGTTCATGTCAAAGAGGATTTTGTGCAATTTGGCATTTCAAGCATTCACAAGACTTCTAATGTGCCCAAATGTGACATAACATGGCAATGCTACTTCAAAACATCAAAATTGGCCCAAGAATTCAAGGATTTCATGGCTTGATGCATGAGAAATTCCAAAATGGCCAAGTTGCATAAACATTGCTATCTCTTCATCTATGCATTACAACTGCATTTCATTGATCCAAGGGTCCTCTATGAAGCATGCTGAGGCAATCTATGCTCAGAATCCCTTGCTGCAATGGCCCATACCTCAAGTACAAAGAAACTTGACTTTTTGCATTTTCTCCCATACCAATCACATAGTGCCACACCCACTCTACTGACCAATGGTATGGCTTCTACACACCCTCATGGCTATAAAAAGGAAAGCTTCATGGCTGCAAAGAACACACAAGCTCAGATTGCCAAAATTACCTTGAAACTTTGTCTCTTCGAAACACACAATCCAACCAATAAAAACCAAAATTTCTTTCACCATTCAACTCCTTATAACCTAAGGAACAAATACCACCCATCACCATAGCCTGAAACAAGCCCAAACACAAACACGATTTTTTCTTTGTCAGAACTGAAACTCATAAACCAGCCATTATAAACTCCATTCAAGCATCACAATAGCACAAGGGGGACCAAAGGAGGTGTATTGCACAAAGAAGGGGCCTAGAAAGCTCCATTTCAAAGAACTTCAACTCATGTATCCTCCATGAAAATATTTTCCAGAAGCTTGTTTTCTTGTTAAAATATAATTCTATGTCTTGCACTGATCATGGGGATGTGTTTAGTTTTGAAAATGAGTAAGGATTGAGTATGTTCTAAGGTTCTTAAACTTTGACCTAGAAAATTCTTTGATTCGATCCAGCCTTGTTACGCATGATAAATGTCGTTTGTTTGTTGATTCATGATGTATGATGCTTGGGGGTCATTTATGGGCAAGAAATTTGGTGTTTAGTGACCTAGGGAAGAAGATAACATTTTTGTGTGGCCGGAGAAGACGACCGGAGCTTATCTTCGGTCGCCTGAAAATGTTTAGGGTTTGTTTTCCAGATTAAATGATAGCCCTAGGATTGTGATTAGATTAGCGTGTGGACGGTCCAGATCACCTCATTAAACCCTAATCTCACTTAATTAAATAAAAACGTGTTTAATTCCCAGAAGCAATCTGAGCCCTTGGATAGTACGCGCGTTTTAAGTTTAAATGTGGGCCTTTGATTCTGCATACCCCTAGGTCAATTTGACTTGCACTGACAGCCACTGATTTCATTGCCTCTGAATCTGAACCCTTGATCAAGCATACTTTTCACTTTTCTTTATTTTTATTTCATTTTATTTCATTTTCTTTTCATTACATTACAAAAAATAGTAAAAATCATTTAAAAATTCTGGAAATTTTTCTCACCACTTCAAATAATTTTTCAGAAACCAAAAATATTTTTATTTTTATTTTTTCATAAAAAAATGCATTTCTAAATATTTTAATTGTATGTTTTAATTAATTAATTCCATTTAATTAATTAAAAATACTTTAAAGTATCTAAAAATCACAAAAAAATTTAGAGAGGTTCTTTAAACATTTAGAAACATTTACAAACTCATCCCACAAATTTCTTTTTGGTTTTGATCAAACTTTGCCAATTTTCTTTGAATTAGGGTTTCTAAATTTCTTATTTTTTCAACCCTAACTTCAAAAACTCATAACTTTCAAACCAAGATGAGTTTGAATTTGATTCTTTTTGCAATATTTCACATTTGACCTCTAGTTTCTAAATATATTTTTGTCTCATTTTTATCTTGCACTTTCAAATTGTTTGGCATTTTTCATTGAGAAGTATCCAAAACCCTAGCAAATTTTAAGATGACCATAACTTGAACTTGGTAAACCTTTAGACCTCCCCCTTTGGATGGTGATTTCATTAGTGCTTAGGGTCCACTTGGATACTTTTTCAATTTTTTATCTCTTGATTTTTTTATGCTTTTGAGTTTGCACATATCTTTTTTTTAAACTAACCATTTCAGGTGCATTTGGTAAGTTAATCAGGACGTGGATGTGCATCCACATCCAACCTCTCTTTCTCTCTTTATTTTTATGCACTTTGTTTGTGTTTGAAGTGAATCTCATTCACTTATGTTTTCTCTTGTTCTTAGTTTAATTAACTTCTTTATGAAGTAAGTAACCTAATCCTTCTCTCTCTCTCTCTCTCTCTCTCTCTCTCTCTTTTCATCTGCTTCTCTTCCTTGGTGGCTATCTGAAGACTTCTCTTGATGAATCAAAAACCATAGGAACATCCAAGCATGATAACTTTAGGGTTGTACATAGTCCCCCCTAGTTTTTACCTTTTGAGTCTCCTTGAGTCTCTCTCTCTCTCTCTCATCTCATAATCAAGGCTAAATAGTTAAAGTTTTGGGACTCTGAATTAGGATTATGCCTGTATCCTTATCTTAGGATGGAGTGTATAACTTTGATCCTTAGTGCTAAACCTTTAAGTTGTTTTTACCTTCAATCAAAAACACCTAATAATCATTATAGACTTAAGCTTGTAACTTGGGCCTTATATTAGGGTTACATCTCTGCCTGGTGGTTCAGAGGGACTAACCCTAGTGTTCAATGGACAAGCCCCCCTCATGCTAAAGTCTTGAAAACATAAAAAAACACTTCTTCATCCAACCTTTAATTAAAATCCACTTAATAAAGGCTTGTTATATAATGAATTTAATCCCTAACCATGTATTAAGTTGAGGTATCTTCCTCAGCTTAAGTGTTCTCATCTATCATCCTTCTCTTAGGATAGTGTAATGAGTTCACTAATCTTTGATTGGAGATTAAACTCATTACTTAACACTAAAAAAAAATCCAAAAACACTTAATAATCACCAATAGGTTGATTATCTTAATCCTATGTCATCATGGTAATTAAGTTGAGACCTTCATCTCATACCTAAGTAGGCTCATTATCCCTAATCAGGGGTGATATAATGAGTTTACAAACCCTTGATTAAGGCTTAAGTTCATTTCCCTATGCAAAACACCAAAAACAATAACAAAACTCAAAACACAAAAACAAACAATAAACGTCTCCTCTGGGATTCTCTTCTCATCACACTCACTCTGAAAGCGAGAACTTGCTTCTTCCGTCTAATGCAAGACAGTTAGCACTAGAGCCAGACGAGTCATACACTTGAGCATAGACAAGCAAGCACTTCCCAAAATCACTCAGTCTCTTTGAGTCGAACTACGGTGTTCTGACTTCCTCATTGCACGAGAGGATACGTAGGCATAACTTAACAATTATCGAACAAAAGTCCCCAGGTCTCCCCCCTCTCTCCTTTCAACTTTTCTTTTCTTAAGCCTAATTTGAATTCCAGTAGCATTTTCAGCATGTGCTTGGCTCCAAATTTCCAAATTTCTGATTTTATTCATTTTTGAATTAAAGATAAAGATCTAGAGCACTTATCCAAGCCTAATCCCATTGCAAAATCCAAATCTCATTGCCAAACCACATTTTTTGGATCCCAAGCCTAAATTTTGGGCCCCAAACCTAAACCATATTTACTCAATTTCCCTCCAAACCAAAAAAGAAAACTCTCTCACAATTTTCATTCTCATTCTGAATTTTCACTCTTCTCTCTCACTTTTCTCTCATCTTCCTCTCTCAATTTTCCAAATTCACTCAAAGTTCCTCTTTGAAGATCATATAACCTTGCATTGAGGTGTGTAGATCTTGGAACTAGACCTCAATCCATAGCTTCTTTGCCTCATTTTGTTGTTTTAATTGGTGATTCAGATCTGGTTTGGGATCTAGAAGTGCTTTTGGATCCAAAATTATGCATCAAGATCTTGTTCTTGTATTTATTTTCACGGAGTGTGAAGCTTAGCACCAAATCTTCAAAGTTCTCCGTGAGATCTCTCATTTCCAGCTCAATCAACAACTACCAAAGCATACCTCAGCTTTGTAGGTTGGTTAAATTTAGATCTAGCTCTGTTTTAGCTTATTTAAATGCTTGCGCTTTAGATCCGCCATGTGCTTGCGCATTTGTTTGTGTTGCTTGATTTGATTGGTTGATTTGTGACCGGATCTATGTATTAATGTTCATGAGCTTGATGATGCCATTTAATGTGAATTGATCCATTTATTTCATGCTCAATTGATTGCTGGTATGGTGTGAGATTATTTGAATAAGATGGCTGTGAGCTGATTTTCTGCAGGATTTGCTGATATTTCTTCAGTGTTAACCGGTTAACGGATTGGTTAACTGGTTAACGCACCTGTTTCTGTGCTGATTTTCTGCAGGTCTGGACTGGTTAACCAGTTAACGCCTTGGTTAACTAGTTAACACTGATGCAGTGAGCCACTTTTGAGTTATTTTTAGCATGTTTGATCCCCTTACTTGTTTTAAATGCCATGGATCATTATATGATCATTGAATATGATTGTTTGGGGTGATTTTCTTGCTGTTTGATGCATGCTTCCATGTTCTCGACACGTAAATGCTTGTATGCGTAATGTGACATGTTATTTGAACTTTGTTGATATGAGCTTTGAGCATGCCATTTCCATGAGTTTTGATGATGAACATGTGCTGAATTTTGCTAACACTTGCAGGGGCTCATGGTAAGTGAAGTGTGGATGTTCATCCACATTTCAACTCTTCATCCTTTTTTTTTAAAGTTGCTTTCTCTTTGTGTTTTTATGTGCCTTATGCCATCATGTGTTGCAACTTTTTTTCCTCCCCCTTTAGGAGCAACTTATCTCCTTTAGAGGAGTAAGTTGCTTACTAGCTCTTGCTTTCTCTTCTTCTTGCTCCTCTTTGGTTCTTCTTTTCTCTTAGGATAGTTGAAACCTCACTAACCTTAGGACCACTTTTTGCATGACAACTTTAGGTTTAGTCTTTCCCCATTTTAGACTTTTACCTTTTTGCTCCTTTGGTTTCTTTCTCATCTAATCTCAAAACAAAACCTAAAAAAACACTTAATAATGGTTGAGGTAGCCTTGTGTGTATGGACTTATTCCATGGGGCACTTGTGGTCTTCCTATCTTGGGATAGTACAAGCTTGTCTAGCATGATGTACAAGTCTAATCATGAGACTACTTTCACAAAGAAAATCTTAAAAAATACTTCTTCATCTTTAATCACCAAAACACCTAATAAATTCAACAAGTCAATGAATTTGAGCCCTTGCCTTGGGAAACAAGTTTTGGGGATCTTCTCCTTACTTGGTATACTTGTTCTATTATTCCATCTTGGAATGTAGTAACAAGTACACATTCCATGGAAGAGGGCTTGAGTTCATTCTCTTGTGCCACACCAATAAAAAGCTCATAAAAAACACAAACAAACAATAAGCGTCTTTCCTTTGGGAATTCTTTTCTCATCTCCTTCGCTCCGTCCGCGAACTTGCTTCTTCTTGTCTTTGCAAGACGGTAACGCACTCGTCGTCCGAGCCTGCAACACCTGAGCATTGACATAGGCAGTTCAAACCTTAAGACACAAGAAATCTTTTCCACCCCTAGTTAGGGGAACTACGGCGACTCTGATCCTCATGTCCAGATGAGGTACGTAGGCAGCGGGGTAGGGCCCGTTCGAGCACAATCTTTATTTTCCCTACATTTTTCCTTTTCATTTTCTTTTTCGGTTCCCTTTTATTTTCTTTTTATCCAGTCTCAATTTCAGTTTTGCAGCAGCTTTCTTTTCTTCACCCTTTGAAACATTTTCTTTGCAAGCGTGGATCCCGTCGGGTAGGACGGACGATCTGGGGAGCTAATACCTTCCCAGGTTGTAACCGACTCCTGATCTCAGATTCTTTGGTTTGCAGGACCTTTGTCCTTCCTTTTCTTTTCTTTTGGTTTGTGCAGCATTACCATTCCCGTTCCTTCGGGATAAAAATGTCTGGCTGGCGACTCTACCTCTTTCCGCGCCACTTTCGCGTTTGTACCAGGATGGAAATCCGGGGAGCGACAGTAACCAACCCCCTTACTCAGTTTCTTTAGTTTGCAACCGTCTTATCCACTTCTTTCCAGGTTTATGCAGCATTACCTTTCCTTCGGGATAAAAAAGCCTAGCTGTCGACTTTATTCAACCTCAACCTCCAACATCGCTGACGGTTCGCGTTTGCACCGAGATGAAAGTCCGGGGAGCGACATCATCCAAATCTCATTCCTTATCGAGAACATGTGTTGACTTTAATTCCATACTTTGAAGAGATCACTTTAGAACATATTCCACGAGAAGAGAATCAATTGGCATACGCATTAGCTACTATGTCATCTATGTTCAGAATCAGTTGTGAAGCTCCTAGAATTACTATTGATTGATTAGATGAGCCGACATACTGTTATGAGGTTGATACTGAGGGAGTGGAAGAAAAACCTTGGTTTCACGAAGTAAGAAGATATTTCGAAGCTCAGGAGTCTCTTGAAGGGGAATTTATCAATGACAAGAAGTTTTTAAGGAGATTTTCTGCTAAGTTTTTTCTGAGTAATGGAATTTTGTACAAGTGCAATCATGATTCGACTTTGCTTCGCTGTATGGACAAGAAGGAAGCAAGAGAGATTATGTAAGACATGCATGATGGAATTTTTGGTACTCACTCTAGTGGGCATACGATGGATAAGAAAATTTTGAGAGTAGGTTATTACTGGTCTACCATGCAAGCTGATTGCTATCAGCACTCCAAAACTTGTCATAAGTGCCAGATCTATGCTGATAAAGTACATGTGCCTCCAGTTCCTTTGAATGTTCTAACTTCTCCTTGTCCTTTTGCAATGTGGGGAATTGATATGATTGGTGAGATCAAAACTACCGCTTCCAATGGACATCGTTTCCTTCTTGTTGCTATTGATTACTTTACAAAGTGGGTAGAGGTAACCTCGTTTGCTTCTGTTACTAAGAATGTTGTGGCTCGGTTCATCAAGCATAATCTTATATGTAGATATGACATCCCTGAAAAGATTATCACAAACAATGGTACTATTCTGAACAATACTATGATTACTGAACTCTATATGCAGTTCAAGATTAAGCATCACAATTCTTCTCCATATCGACCAAAGATGAATGGCGCAGTGGAAGCTGCCAACAAGAATATTAAGAAGATCGTGAAAAATATGAAAATGACATACAAAGATTGGAACGAGATGTTACCGTTTGCTCTTCATGTTTATCGCACCTCAGTACACACCTCAACTAGGGCAACCTTATTCTCTCTCGTCTATGGTATGGAGGCAATTTTACCTGTTGAAGTTCAGATTCCTTCCTTAAGAATTATGAAAGATGCAAACTTAGATGAAGACGAATGGATTCAGACTCGACTTGACCAGATAAACTTGATTGATGAAAAGAGGCTCATGAGTGTCTGTCATGGCTAGATATATCAAAAGCGTATGATCAAAGCCTTTAATAAGAAAGTCAAACACCAAGTATACCAGGCTGGAGATTTGGTAATAAAGTGTATCATATTACCACAAGGTGATCCCATGGGTAAATGGACTCCCACTTATGAAGAGACATTTTTAGTCAAAAGTGTATTTTCTGGAGGAAATATGATACTTACCACCATGGATGGTGAAGATTTCCCGTAACCTGTGAACGCAGACATAGTCAAAAAATACTACGCATAAAAAGAGACCCGCTAGGTTGACTGACTTAGGCAAAAATAAGGGCATCCTATCGAACCAAAAGGGTTCCGGAAAAAATCAGGGATATATATATATATATATATATATATAAATATAAATTGTACACCCGACAAGTTGAAACCCTGAAAAGGCGGCTTGGGAAAAAAGGGTATCCCGGTGGACTGAAAACCTGAAAAGGAGGTCCAGGAAAAAGTTAGGGATTAAAGCGTACGACTATGTCTCGTTGGATCACCCATTTAAATTCAACTAATTGTGTTACCTATATTAAGTTCAAACGGAACAAGTCAGTCCAGTCATTTCTCTCCCGACAAAAGATGAGATACTTGAAGATAATGGCAATAGCATAGTTGAAACTTGATGGGATCATTTACACATAGCTGTTCTTCCTTTTTTTTCTGTACCTTTTTAATTTTCTACAATAAATTCCTCTTACTAGGATTTTTGTTTCTTTGTTCAAAATTTCCTGTTTATAAACGTCCATTAATACAATTCTATTTCAAACTCAGCTTTACTTTTCTCATTTTTTACTTACGCATAAACGTCCATTGATTATTTTGAGTAATGTATGTTTTTTATTATGATTGATGTTTACCAAAAAAATTATAATAATAGCATTTACTAAGGACTCTTGGAGGTAGGAATCCCCAGTAAAGCTCATATCCAAAAGATCTTCGCAGGCTCATCCCCACTGAGTAATCTTTACCGATTTATTTCAGCAAAGTATTCCAAGTAGCCTTTTCCCTGAAAGAACTTGTATTTCCAACCCTAAAAAGTCCCAAGAAAGATTCTCTCAAGCCTGATATCTCTAGAAGAATTGACACTTGGCCGGATAAGTCTCTCAGGGGAATGTCTGTCTCTTTTATCCCCAATCATGGTATTTAAGAATTTAATCTTTCAACAAAAAGTACGACGAACGGAAGTCGAAAGATCTCCAGTATAATATTCTGAAACAAGACGGGAACTATGTCTTCATGCTCTTCAACAACAAGTCAGGATTTATTTTCCCCAGCTAGCATTTAGTTTCACGAAGCTACTAATGTGCTTCAACTACATAATTCATCCATACATCATTTACATCATATCATGGCATATGCATCCATAACGCATACGACATTCTCATTTACGTTAATAACGTCATGCCATGCATTACATACATCAAATGACCTCGCATAAAACTAACGTTTCCTTTTCAGGATAGTTCACAATCAGAGGAACATTGTTGACTCCTAGAGATAGTTCAGAGATGATCGAAAAGATCTAGTTCTGATACTTAGTTCGGGATATTTTCCAGAGACAATTCAGAGACGGTCAAGACAAAGATCTAGTTCCGATACTTAGTTCAGGATATTTTCTAGAGACAGTTCAGAGACAATCAAAACACAGATCTAGTTTTGATACTTGGTTCAGGATATTTTTCCAGAGATAGTTCAGAGATGATCGAGACAAAGATCTAGTTCTGATATTTAGTTTAGGATATTTTCCAGAGACAGTTCAGAGACGATCAAGACAAAGATCTAGTGCTGATACTAATCCCATAGTAACATCCAGATATAGTCAAACCTAGACATATTCTGATACTTCTATCAACAGAAACTTAGGATGGCATCTGTAAGCCCATCTCCAAATACACTGAATGGCATTTTTAAGCCCATTCAATCAAAATAATCAACAAACAGTGTTACTCTGCACACCGGCGAGTGCAAATTTTTGGGCTTTAAGTGTTCAATTCTCTTCCACCTTTAGGTCACGAATGGCGTACATGTCAATCTAACTCCTCAGGTTTCAGAAAAATGAACAGGGGCAGTTGTTGTACCCTAAATATTTCCATCACATATTCAATACAATATGTCTCAAGAGGTCTCCTAATGGTCATAAGATTCTCAATTGCTCAAAAGGATTCAAGGTTCATCTGACAAAGCCCCCTCCTAAGAAATAGACCTCAAATTAGGTTTTTGAGTTTCCCAAGGTAAATTGGGATTCCAAAGCCACAAGTGGACTTCATGATATTCCATATACTTCAAAGGATCCTCAAGTCAAGTTTCAAGACTTACCCTACAAGTTTGGTCAGTCAGATGCTCAGATGATCAATAATTAGTTAACTTGGGTAAAAAGTCAATTGTGGTCAACATACAGTCAAACTTCAAGATTTTTGGTCAACATCAAGATTATGAAGTAAGATTAATCATTTGATCAAGGGTTGACCATGATTCATCAAGAAAACCTCAAATTCATCACAAGGCAAATGTTGTTAAATTAGGGTTTCTTAAGGAGAAAGTCAACTGTACTTTGACCAGCTCTAACTTTCACATACTTCATCAGAAATTTCCCATCTAAAGGTTATTTTGAAGGAAATTCAATTCCTTACAACTTTGTGTCTCACAAGAGAAGGACAAAAATGCTTCATTTAAGAGATATGGGCCAAGACATTACAGGTCCTTTAAAAAGTCAATTTTTTTTCAAAAGCTCATAACTTGA
The DNA here is from genome assembly GCA_963966055.1 of Lathyrus aphaca. NCBI lineage: Eukaryota > Viridiplantae > Streptophyta > Magnoliopsida > Fabales > Fabaceae > Lathyrus > Lathyrus aphaca. The sequence goes on from OZ014519.1 coordinate 210,146,473, forward strand.
ACATGGAAGATCAAATGGACATGGGACCAAAAGGAGTGATTAGAGAACACTCTAAGATCTCTAAAAAGTCCAAGAATACATCCATGGATAAAAATTGAGAGAGTTGTACATTGTTAAAGTTGAGCAAATTTGAGGAGGTGTATAAGGCAAACAATGACAAACTTAAGTTTTTGCCAAATGGGTCCATCTTATCATAACCCAAACTTAATCTTAAGATAACCCACGACCTTTAAATCATAGCTTCTGAATTTTTTTATTTTTTATTTTATTGGATTTATATAATTTAAATTCAATTTTTGTCAAAATAAATATGAAATAAATCAAGGATTTGATTTTGAACTATCTTAGGATCAAATATTGAGGGTTATTAACAGAATATTTGATCCAAATTCGTGCAAGGCAAGAGAGGAAAGGTGCGATGACCAAATATGCCAAAATAGAAAGATTTGAATCACACTTGAATAGAAAATCAAATATTCTTCACCCAAGCCCAAATTTCTGACCTAAAATCATCCTATATATATATATATATATATATATATATATATATATATATATATATATATAATACATAAAAAATATTTTTTATATATAATTAAATTAATAATTAATTTAGGTTTCAAAAATCATAAAAAAACTCATTTTTTCAATAAAAATCCAATTAATCGATCTTACACGAATTCTTCGATATTTCTTCTTTCATCATTCTTATTTTTCCTCAATTTTAATTTCTTTGCCATTTATATTTATTAGAACAAATGTATAGTATGATAATTGTCTTGTAATAGTTAGTAATTTAATTTCCATCATTTTTATTTCCGCACTCCCCCAATTTAAATCATGTATCCCTCCCCATGATGTAATAGCTTAGGATTTATTTTCGCTTTTAAATTATGCAAAACAATTAACTGCATGGTTAGTAACAATAGGGTGTGAAAAGAATGTATGTGAATAAAAATGGACTTAGATCACTAATCCAAAGAGAATACTTGAATACAACACACTCTTCACACATGCACCTCTAGGGTATCCCCTCTTGTTGCCTTACGAAATAATGGTCATGTCTCTCGAACATAGAAGTGTCTTAGCACAGTTGCCTAAAGATAAACATCATCATAGTCCCTTCGACATAAAGATCATAGTCCCTCAGGTTGCCTACGAACAAATGATCTAGTTCCTCGATGACCCAACGGAAAAATGATGATAGTCCCTTCGAGTTGCTAAGATACCTTTACAAGGTTTCCTTCTATGACCATACGATGAACCTACGATTGTCCTTTCAAATCTCAACATAATACTACTTACTAACTAATAGTAAGGACAATTCTATCCATAAGAAAACAAAATGACAAGAAAGACCTTACAATTTAGGGTAAGTAGTTCTTAAGTGCTTGCTCACAATTTTCAAAAATACCTTTCACACCTCACATTTTCAAATATTTTTAAATAGTAAACAATTTGTATACGTTCATACGAGAACCATTACAAAGATAAACCTTTATGGAATATTTTTCTAATCACACACTACACTATTTTTTTCAAACAAAGTAAAGTGAGCTAAGCAGTTAAGAGCCCATGGATAACCATGAATACAAAGGGTGCTAACACCTTCCCTTTGTATAACTTTCCCCCGAACTCAAAATCTTTTTTAAAGGTCTTTCCTGTTCTTTTATGCCTTTCTTTATTGGATAAAATAAAAGTCGGTGGCGACTCTTGCTTACCGCAACATATTTTGCTACCAAATAATTAAAGTCAGTTCTCCCACCGTGTTACACTCATCTAACATCATACCTCTACATCATGTAATTATACTTCATAACTCAAAGAAAAATCAAATAAGTCATCATACATCATTTAATCACTAATTCTACTCATATAGCCTCTAAAAGCACATCATACGACAACTCTACAACATCATAGCAACCTAAGACATAAACCACCTTGAGAAAAAAAATTGGAACAAAAAATATTTTTTCAAACATTCCAGGTCTCGCTAAGCGAGACACCTTGCTCGCTAAGCGACCTTCTCCCGGGTTTGGGAATTTCAAGATTTTGACTTGCTCACTAAGCGAGCTTCGCGATTTCTGCATATTTTCTGCGATTTCCAGAATTCTTCTTATGCGACAAACTCTGTAAAAATCCACATTCAACATTAGCATAGCAGCAAAATCATATTCAACATCAACATTTCTCATAATAACATCATATACATCATCTAACATCATTATATTCATCAAATCATCATAAAATCACCATCAAAACAAAAAACATCAATCAAAACCCTATACCCTAAAATTATACCTCAAACCCCCAACTATATTCCCATATTACAATACCGAAATAAAATTACTCCCCATACCTTAGGTTTCATAAATTCTTTGATAATCTTCTCGAAAGATCCCAAGCTTCCAAACTCTACCTTCTTTTCCTCATAGCTCCACTCCTTTTCTCACAAAAGTGCGATCGTTCCAATGATCGTATAAAACCCAACTTCACTCTTTTGTCACTCTTGCCCCTAAGACCTCAATACGCTTTCCCCATAATACCCTCACTAATCCTCCATCAAAAGACCACATTAACCTTATCCTCTAATTCCTCTTATTTTATTTTATTTAATCTCAAATAACAAACTAAACCCACTATACTTAATATCCTAATATTAATAAAATATTAAGTAACCCTCAAATCTCCACAAAATATCAAATAACATCATAAATCAACAAAATTCACAAGAAACACATCAAATAAATTAGAATTCAACTTTGGGGTGTTACAACTCTCCCCCACTTAAATTTTCGTCCTAAAAAATGTACTTGAAGCAAACATCATTGAATACGATTCCTTCATCTGATCCTCTCGTTCCCAAGTCCAACTATAACTAGATGGTCCACCCCACAATACCTTCACCAAGGCAATCTCTTTACCTCTTAATTTCTTCATTTCTCTACGATCTATCTGTACTGGAGATACATCCTCAGTCAAATCATCTCTTACTCGAACATCATCCATTTGAATCACATGCGACAAATCTGCAATATACTTCCTCAACCGTGACACATGAAATACATCATGCAAATTCGCAAGTGACGGTGGTAATGCAATCCGATATGCCACCTCTCCGACTCTTTGCAAAATCTGATACGGTCCAATGAAACGAGGAGTGAGCTTTCCGGACTTCAAAGCTCGTCTGACACTAGTAACTGGAGTAACCCTAAAGAAGACATGATCTCCCTCTTGAAATTCAAGTGCTTTCCTCCTCTTATCATGATAACTCTTCTGACGACTTTGCGAAGTCTTCATTCTCTCTTGAATCATCTTAATATTCTGAGTCGTCTCCTGCACAATATCAGGTCCGAGCACAACACTCTCGCTTGAATCATACCAACACAATGGAGTCCTACACCACATCCCATACAAAGCTTCATATGGAGCCATACCAATGCTCACATGAAAACTATTTTTATAAGTAATATCAATTAACGATAATTTTCTATCCCACGCACCTCAATAATCCAACACACAAGCCCTCAACAAGTCCTATAAATATTGGAAAGTCTGTTATGTCTGACCGTCAGTCTATGGATGATAAGTAGAACTCATCCTCAACTTGGTTCCTGAAGCATCTTGTAAACTCTTCCAAAACCTCGATGTAAACCACAAATCTCTATCCGACACGATACTCGAAGGTATCCCATGCAACTTCGTAATCTCATCAATATACATCTCTACTGGTTTTGACATGGAATGATTAATCTTCATCGGTATGAAATGCTCCGACTTAGTTAATCGATCCACAATCACCCAAATAGAATCATTTCTCTTCACCGTCTTCGGCAAACCTGTCACAAAATCCATATAAATGATATCCCATTTCCATTCCGGAATACTCAACGGTTGCATCATACCTAAAGGCTTTTGATGTTCAACCTTCGATTTCTGGCAAACTAAACAAGCATACACAAATTCTGCAACATCTCTTTTCATAGCTGGCCACCAAAACAATTTCTGCAAATTATGATACATCTTAGTAGCACCAGGATGAATATTCTATCTACTTTGGTGTCCTTCTTCAAGAATACTCTTATTCAACTCTGAATTATCAAGAACACACACACGATCTCAGAATCTCATCATACCATTTTCATCAATACGAAACTCTCATCTGTTACCTTGGTTAATCAAAGTCATTTGATCAACCAACTTCAAATCTAATTGCTGTCCTAAGCGGATCTCTTCCACAATATAATTATTCAATTTCAACATACCCAGCTTCACACTCTCAGATGTAGTCTCACACAACAAACTCATGTCTCTAAATTGCTCAATCATCTCAAGTTCTTTTACCATCAACATTGACATATGCAAAGTCTTTCTACTCAAAGCTTCTGCAACCATATTAGCCTTACCAGGGTGGTAACTCAAATCAAAATCAAAGTCTTTCAACATCTCTAACCATCTTCTTTGCCTCATGTTTAGTTCCTTCTGATTAAACAAGTATTTCAAACTCTTATGATCACTGAACACCTCAAACCTCGATCCAAACAGATAGTGTCTCCAAATCTTGAATACAAAAACCACGGCCGCTAACTCTAAGTCATGGGTAGGATAGTTCCTCTCATGAACACATAGCTGTCTAGAAGCATAGGCAACCACTTTTCCATTATGCATCAACACACCACCCAGAACCATCTTCGAAGCATCACATTATACCACAAAAGATTCATTCGGATTAGGAAAAATCAATATTAGAGCAGTCGTTAACCTCTTCTTCAATTCAACAAAACTCTTCTTGCACACCACATCCCATACATAAGCCTGACCCTTTCTAGTCAACTGAGTCAGAGGCAATGCCAACTTAGAAAAAACCCTCTATAAACGTTCGATAATAACCATCCAAACCAAGAAAACTTCTGACTTCAGTAACAGACTTCGGAGTGTCCCACTTTAATACAACATCAATCTTCGAAGTATCCACTGAAATCCCACCACTAGAAATCACATGGCCAAGAAAACTCACTTCCTTCAACCAGAAATCACACTTCGACAACTTAGCATAAAGCTTATTTTCTCTTAATACTTGTAATACAATCCTCAGATGTCCTTCATGTTCTTCTTCTGACTTTGAATAAATCAGGATACCATCAATAAAAGCCACAACAAACTTATCCAAATAATCATGAAAAGTCTGATTCATATACTCCATGAATACACCAGGTGTATTGGATACCCCAAAAGGCATAAGTATACTCATAGTGACCATACCTCGTCTGGAAAGCTGTCTTCGGAATATTATCTTCTTTAACTCGAATATGATGATAACCCGACCTCAAATCAATCTTACTAAAAACGCAAGCTCCCATCACCTGATCCATCAAATCATCAATCCTCATAAGTGGATATTTATTCTTGATAGTCACCTTATTCGGTTGTTGATAATCGACGCACAACCTCATACTACCATCCTTTTTCTTAACCAATAACACTGGAGCACCCCACAGAGAAACACTTGGACGAACAAATTTCTTCTCAAGAAGTTCTTCAAGTTGTTTCTTCAACTCACTAAATTCTGAAGTTGATATCCAATATGGAGCCATCTAAATTGGACTAGTACCTGGTACCAAATCCATAGTAAACTCTATTTCATGCTCCGGAGGCAAATCACTAATGTCATCCGAATAAACATCAAGATATTCTCTGACAATAGTAAATTCAACACTCACTTGTTCACAGTCAACTTGTAACGCCGCAAACAAAGAAAACATCTAGGCTTCATCTGCTAGAAGTTCATCCACTTGCTTCACAGATAGGAACATCATTTCCCCATAATCATCAAAATTTGGAAACTCCACCGTCTTTGTATAACAATTGATATGCACAAAGTTGAACTTCAACCACTTCATTCCCAACACAACATCCGTATGGTGTAAAGGTAAACACACCAAATCCATCAAGAAATCCTTACCATAAATGGTCAAAGAAAACTTCAAACATGCACGGTTAGTCGTAACTGAACCGTCAGCAGGTATCTCAATCAACATATTACCACTCATAACCGTCAAAGGCAAATTTAACCTGGTCGTGCACTCAATCGAAATAAACAAATGAGTAACACCAGTATCAATCATAACAACCAACTCAACATCATTAATAAAACAAGTACCTCTAATCAAGTGATCTTTCTTCTGAGCATCTGAGCCACTCAAAGCGAACACTCTACAAGTAGTCTGAGCAGCAGTAGCAACCTTCTTCGGTTTTTGGCACTGAGTACTGATATGTCCATCTTCTCCGTAATTGAAACCAGTTGGTCCTGCATTCGGACACTCATCCTTTATATGACCCCTCTTACCATATTTGTAGCATCTTATCACTATAGAAGTGCACACATCAGATTTATGACCCACTTCACCACACTTATAGTACTTGAGAGAAGTAGAACCCGCTCCCCCACTTGGCTACTTCTAATCGGTAGCCTTCGACTTCCCCTTGTCATTGGGAGTCGTATAAGGCTTCCCTCAAATTGAACCTTGTATTTCTTCTCACTCACCTACTTATAGTGAGAAGATTGAGTTCGACTATCCTCATCATAGATCCTACTCTTATCCACAAGCTCAACATACCTACGGATCTGTTGACACCCAATCGCTTGCTTGATTTCTGGTATAATCCCATTCTCAAACTTTAAACACTTGGATAACTCAGCATCGTCACGATTGTAGTGAGGACAGAACATCACTAACCTCTCAAACTTGGCATCATACTCTGCCACCGGCATGTTCCCTTGCTTCATCTCTAGGAACTCAACCTCTTTCTTGCCACGAGCGTCTTCAGGAAAGTACTTACTCAGAAATTCCCTCCTGAACACATTCCAAGTTATCGCAACCCCATCTCCTTCTAATCTCTGACGGCTATTATCCCACCAATCCTTAGCCTCTTCATCCAGCATATGGGTGCCAAACCGCTCCTTCTGAGCATCAGAGCATGCCATAGTCTTGAAAATATTCTCAATCGCCTTCAGTCACTTATGTGCGTTCTCCGGTTCATGAGTACCCTCAAACTTAGGCGGATTATTCCTCTGAAATATCCCCAAGGCATGAAATTCATCATGAACATTATTCTGTGTCGTAGCCTGAGCAAGTGCAGCTACTGCATCCGCAAGAGAACGATTTGAAGCCATTCTACAAATCACCAACAACATCAGAAACAACTCAACCTCAAAACACTCAAACGCAATAACCGACACACTTGACAACGACATGACACGACTGATAGACCGAATTGCTATGATACCACTAATGTAACACCCTTTATATCCCATCATATTTATAATATAATTTAATCAAGCATCAGAGTAAAACTCAAGAAAAGATATCACATTCTTCAAATAACTCATATATTATAGAACATCACATTGATTCATGTTTCGTAACACGGGTTAATAAAATCATAAAACACTTTAAATCTCTTTTTGAAAAAATACGTAGTGGGAAAAAAAAACATCAACTTTCATCTTTAATGAAATAAAACCTCATAATTTAATCCAAACATCGTTTAACCAAAAGTAATAAAAAAAACAACATCTTAATTCAAATAAACAAAAACAAATCAAGTGAAGCCCATCCTAATGTTACTAGACACAGAGCAGGACTCCACTTCTAACTATCACGATAACTCACTATCTCCGAGCTAAGTGCGCACCGAGCTAACCTTGATTATCTGCAGGATGACATAATAAACCATCACTAGAAGGCAAACATGGTGAGTAAATTCACATTCAATAAAGTAATATAGAAATGAGAATTTAAAACATAAACAGCGACAACAAATCCATCATCAATAGCTTAATCACACACAACATCAAAGACATCACATCACTAGACAACTCAAATACATCACATCGTCACATAAAATCAATGTAAATCATGCTATGTCATTTAGAATAATATGCAACCTCTTATCATGCATGTGGTACCGAAACATCCTCATGGATGGACACTGGGCCATCAACCCTCCACTAAGGGATCACATCATAACATCATATCACTTCAATCCACACAATGGGATTGAAGCTACCAACGGACCAAAGTCCCCTCATAAATCAAAGTTGTGAATGCAAGACGCAATATACACACATCATCCTCAAAACATCATAAACATTGCATCCTCATTCATCATTAATAAATATTTCTCATACTTATTCATGCCATCATATTACATACTCATTGAACATCATACTACACACTCATCTAACATCATACCTCAACATCATGTAATCATACTTCATAACTCAAAGAAATATCAAATAAGTCATCATACATCATTTAATCACTAATTCTACTCATATAGCCTCTAAAAACACATCATACGACAACTCTGCAACATCATAGAAACCTAAGACATAAACCATCATGAGAAAACATTTTTCGGAACAAAAAATCATTTTTCAAACATTCCAGGTCTCGCTAAGCGAGACACCTTGCTCGCTAAGCGACCAACTCTCGGGTTTTGGAATTTCAAGATTTTGACTTGCTCGGAAAGCGAGCTTCGCGATTTTTGCAGATTTTCTGCGATTTCCATAATTCTTCTTCTACGGAAAACACAGTAAAAATCCACATTCAACATCAGCATATCAGCAAAATCATATTCAACATCAACATTTCTCATAATAACAACATTGTAACACCCCAAAATTTGCCCTCTTATTCATTATCAACCTCGAGCGGTTTAGGCTTCATTCCCGCATCAATCTGCATATCATTGCATCGCATTCTAAAAAATAAATAAATAAATCATGAGCATTTGCATGGTCATAGGGCATGTGATTGGGCAAGGCTATCAAAATTTGGAGCTCAAGAGGAGAAAAGACACTACAAAAGAGAAAATACAAATCAATTCCATGAGAAAGCCTTTTAAAGAGCAAAGAATTGGAGTTTTGGCTCCGTTAACCGGTTAACGCTTTGGTTAACCGCTTAATGGTGGCGAATTTGGAGAAAATATTTTGAAAAGTGGTTATTTCATCCTTTCCCGCCACATTTCCTTCCATTCTTTTCCCTCTCATTTTTTCCACTTCAATTCCATCCCATTTCCCTTGAATGTTTCTATCACCTTCTAGATTATTCCAAGGAATATTCCAAGGAATATTCTTCACTCCAAACCACTTTTAACTAACTCCATTCCTAATCCCATACCTAAAACCTAATTCCATTCCTCAACCTAGCTCCAAGCCCAGTCTCTATATAAACCCTAATCACTTCAAAGCAAAAGGTTCCGAATTTCATTCTTCACAAAATTTCATTTCCAAAATCACTTTTCTCTCACTTTTTCCTTCCATTCACCAAAATCACCAAAGCTTTTTCATAGAAGTTCTTCAAGTTTCACATTGAAACTTGTTGATCTTGAAGCTTGGCCTCTATTCAAGCATTGATTTGTGAATTATGGAAGAAAAAGCCACTGTTTCGGTTTGATTTCGGCTTATCGGAAGTGATCGCACAAGAGTTTCTCAAGATCGACATCAAATTGCATTTATTTTGCGTATTCGCAGATTCTTCGGTTTTCTCTTCGATCAAGCTCTGATTCTTGCAATATTCACCGAAGCAAGCCTCCGCTTCGTAGGCTGGTGCTTCTAAACCGCTTTGCATTTAATGTATTCTCTTCATCTCGCCGTTGCGGCATTCTTTAAAGTGCTTATCGTTATGATTACGTTTTGATCGGTGTTCTTGCATTTTGGTTGCGATTCATTGATTTTGATTGTTAGAAGCTAGGTTGTAGCTTGGTCTAGGTGTTAATGTGTGTTAAATAACCCATAATTGAGTAGAAATTCATCTTAACGTGTTTATATGTGTGTTAGGGATGTTTAGAGATAAGTTTATGGCTAAAAGCACTTATTTCAAAGAAAATTATCACATTATGTTCAGTGTTAACCGGTTAACGCTTTGGTTAACCGGTTGACACATGCGTTTTTGGCCAATTGTTGCTATCTGGAGTACGTTAACCGGTTAACGGTTTGGTTAACCGGTTAACGCTATTGGATTTTTTATTTTCAGCTTATTTCAATGCTTGTGTGATTTTCTTTGTACCTTTAATCTTCATACATGTTTAGGCATTGATTTTAGGGAATTTTTAGGTCCATTTTTAGTACATGATTTTGTCTTTTCGAGTCGTCTCGACCCACGTTTTGTTACTTTTGCATACTATGTGTTAGTTGTTCATTAAGGCATGTAATGCTTTGCATATTGTTATGCCATGTTGTAATGCATCCATTAACATCTTAATGCACTTTCTCATTCTGTTTTGCATTAGGATTATGGTACATACATTGTTGATTGTGATTACCATGCTATATCATGAGTTCTTGAAAATGCATGAACATAAATGTGCATTTTCTTGCATTCTTGTTTGCATTGTTGATTGCATTGCCATGTGATCTTAATTATGTTTTTGGTGTCAACTAACATGTTTTAATTGATGATCCTTATTGATACATGCACATATTCCATGATCATATGATTAAGTGATCAAATACTTGAAAGTGTATAATTGTGTTCATTGTTTTGTATACATTTTGTTCATGAGCATCCATAAAAATATTATGTTCATCCAATCATGCATGTTGATGTTTGTTAATCATGATATGAGAAGTATTTACATTAGTTGTTATCCATCTTGTGCATAAAAATGAAAATAATAAAATCTTCCATGTTTTCGCATCAGTTGTTGAATATAACAGCTGTTAAATGTATGCTGCTTGTTATATAGTTCATGTTGTTTGTGATCTTTTACACCTATTTTACATGTTGTGTATTAGCTGCAATAGGCTGTTTGTGTTGTGTAGTATTTTCATAGTTGTTTGTGCATTTGAGAGCTGTAAAAAGTTGTTGGATTTTAGCTTAGCATTACTTTTAAACCCCTTTAGACTTAGGATTGAGTCTAGTTTAGGTCCTAGTTGCCTTAGGAATTATTGGGTATGTGTTTACCTCATTCCTTTTTATCAAATGCAATATTAACCTTTGTTTTTGTAGGGAGGTTGAGATATGCTTCCTTCAACTTATTCTTTTACTTCCTTTATGTATTTATTTTCCTTTACCTTTCATACTTGTGTTTGGTAGGATTTCCCCCTCTTATGTAGAATCAACTTAACTTCCTTAGGAAGTAAGTTGCATTCTAATCCTCCTTTCTTATTTTCCTTCTCATTAGGACTAGAAACCGCATTAACCATTAGGATCTCCTTTGGTATTAAATAAAGAAACTTAGGGTTGGCCTTAGTCCCCCTTAGTTTTGTCCTTTTCCGATTTGAATCCTCTTTCTCACCTCAAAAGATAAACAACAAAACACCTAATAAATTCTAAAAACAATACACTCAAAACACTTCTCATAAAAGACAACAAACAAAGACACTGCATCTTTTCTTCTCATCTCGCACTCTTTGCGGACGAATACGACTTACCTCGACAGTTCAAACAGTGATACAGTAAACGCCCTCGAGTCAGAGCCGGCAACACCTGAGCTAGAGCTATGGTAACGTCATCTTAAAAAACACAAAATAGTTCTCGACTTAGTTAGGTGAACTACATCTACTCTGATCCTCATTTTCCCGATGAGGTACGTAGGCAGCGGGGTAGGGCCCGTGCGAGCACATTCTTTATTTTCCCTATGTTTTCCCCTTTCTTTTCGATCTCTTTTTCCATGTCCCCTTTCTCATTTCATTTTCCATCCCAGTTAGCTGTTTATTTCAGCAACAACTTTATTTTCTCACCCTTTGAAACAGACAAACAAGCGTGGATCCCATCGGGTATGGCGGACGGTCTGGGGTGCTAGTACCTTCCCAGGTCGTAACCGACTCCTGAACCCAGATCTTTAGTTTGCAAGGCCTCGTCCTTTCCTTTCTCCTCGGTTTGTACATCATTACCTTTCCCACTCATTCGGGATAAAAATGCATGGCTGACGACTCTACCTTTTTCGCGCCACTTTCACGTTTGTACTAGGATGAAAATCCCGGGAGCGACAACTGGCGACTCTGCTGGGGATCGAATCCAGAATCTCTGTTTCCCTCGTAGAGTCAATCCTAGCGCCTGTTTGTTTTTCGTATCATTGGGTGTTTATGTGTGTGCTGCTATGTGTTTATTTACTGTTTTCATTTACAATTTATTTTACATAATTTATTTACCGCTTTCAGTATTTATTTTCACATGCATCATATATACTGGACTGTCAGGTTTGGATTTTTTCTGAGGGATGGGGTTACTGTGAGATGAGCTCGTAACCGGGGCTCGAGTGAACCGTATGACTTAGAGTGGACAGTCACTTTGGTTTCATGGCATTTTACTATGTTGGTAGTAGTGAGTTCCACACCCAGACTTGCGAACATCTTGGAAATGTATTGATACCAGAATCTTTCTAGGGCAATTCACAACCTCGATAATTATGTGCAGCTGGGGACCGATCATTGAGAACCTTTATGGAAACATCCCCCTCCAATGATGACATTGGAAGACCATATTTGTTGGCAAACACACTCGCATTCGATGGCCCACTGGGAACTCGCATAGGATAACCTGGTTCTCTCATAGGAACCTAGTTAAGGAAAATTGTTCGTATGACAATAGCATTATATCCCAAGGGCTGAATATGCTATTGTTTCTCAATTCAGTGCTTGAAGCTAGGGACCTATGAGGGATGCTTGTTTTCCCCGGACTCAGCTGAGACCTCCCTGGGTAGTATATAATTCCAAACCGATTCCCTGATTTGGTCATGAGCCATTTCTCGGAAATGGTGAACGTATTATTGCTATCTGACTTTGAGAGTTCGTGATGTTGACCCGAGTAGCACACCTGTGAGATTAAGAGGGGTTTACAGGATTGCAGGAACCCTGAAACTTCCAACATACCCGCTTTGCCAACATTGTTCAGTATTATGATCAGGTTCTACATGGTCCCTTAGTTCGGAGATCCGGGATTTTCGTGGTACTGTTATTATGACTCTTCACTAGCACATGATTGTCTTCTCAGCACCAAACTTAGACTAGTGATTGCCAGACCTTTGATCACATACTAGTGCATTGCATAACATCCTCTGCATGCTTGCATTCCTAACACATGTTTACTCATTTGCAGGGTCATATGTCGCATCCTCATACATACACATTTATTGCATGATTTGCATATTTTTCATTTTTACAGGTTATCCAGACTTTCTAACTTATTCAACTTCAGGTAATATAGCTGGTCAACGCATCCATCAATATCCAACAAAAAGAAACTGAGTGAGAATGGTTGAGCGAATACAGAATGATCTCAATGATCTCCGGCAGAGAATGGATTAGTTCATGGAAATGATGACCGATATTGCTCAGAATCAAGAGCGTCTCAGGTTGATGGTTGAGCAACCCCATGAAAATGCTAATACCGAAACACCAACTGAGAATGTGGACCCGGGCGCTTCCCGCAACGGAGGACCAAATCCAAATAGGACCGTGGCTCATAATGTGGTTTTAGAAGACACACAAGAAGACAAGTTCACTCTACTGGATGTTGTTATGGGTAATATGAATGAGGTCAACAATCGAATGTATGAAGAGCTGACGGAGAAGATTAAGGCCATGGAATGTCAGAATTCCCTGGGCATCGATGTAACCAGTCTTGGGTTAGTGCCAGGAGTCAGAATCCCTCCTAAGTTCAAGTTGCCATCATTTGACAAGTACAACGGCAGCACGTGCCCTAGAACTCACATTCACACATATTTTGGAAGGATCTCGGCTCACACTGATGACGAGAAACTTTGGATGCATTTCTTTCAAGATAGTCTATCTGGAGCTTCGTTGAGCTGGTACATGAAGCTGAGCGGGGTCTCTATCTGATGCTGGAAAGATTTAGCTGAAGCATTTCTCAAGCAGTATCAATACAATATTGATATGGCTCCAAACCGCACTCAGTTACAGAACTTGTCCCAAGGACCTAAGGAAAGCTTTAAATAATACGCCCAGAGGTGGCGTGAACTGGCTGCATAGGTTCAACCTCCACTGCTGGACCGGGAAATGGCTGACATGTTTATGGGCACCTTGCAAGGTACATACTTGGATCATCTGGTCGCTTGCCCGTCCATCGGTTTTGCTGATATTGTCATTGCTAGAGAAAGGATAGAAAATTTCCTGAAGTTGGGAAAGATCCAGGATACAAATAGTGCTGGTTCTTCTGGTGTGAAAAAGCCTTTTTGAAATGGCCAAAGACGAAGAGAAGGCGAGACCAATGTTGTGTATAGGGGCCGAGATAGAGGTTGTTCTCAAGGTTACTATCAAACAACCGTATTAACTATTACGCCACAGGTTCAACAACAACCTCAAGGTCAACAACAACAGACACAGAGACCAAATCAGGAAAGAACAAGAGCAAGGAACCGCAGACTTGATCCTATCCCATGCCCATATGTTGTATTGCTTCCAGAGCTGCTAAAGTTGAACATGGTCGAGCTTCGTACCATGAGAGCTCCTTCTCCTGATAATCTACCTCCGAATTTTGATGCAAATGCCAGATGCGAATTCCATCCGGGTGCCTAGGGGCACAATATTGAGAAATGTTGGGCTTTTCAGAACAAGGTACATGACTTAATTGACTCCAAGGCGATAAATTTTGCTCCTCTCCCAAATGTACTCCAAAACCCAATGCCTAATCACAACGGAGCCGGTGTCACGGTTGTTTTACCAGATGGTTCACATTAAGCTGGAATCTTCAAGAAGCAAATAAAGCCATCAGTATTCAGATACTCTCAGCAATGGCAACTGTTTGTTTGTTTTTCTTCAATGCAATGTCTTCCCTATTGAGGGGAACCACGTTTCTCTGATTCTTCATTGGTCATGGGTCCATGGAGATAAGTAGGCAGAAGATCGTCAGATCTTTCCGAGCAACCTTATGGGGCAACTTTACTCCCCAGCTTTACTCTTTCCTCCAAACCTCCAGGTCAGAATAATCAAGTGAAGACTGATAGGTCCAGACGGAGTCAAGCCTCCTCAACTACGACAATTTTCAGCTTCTTTATTGCATTTCCGTTTGTAGTTTCTTTGTTTGCAAAACAATTGTATACATGTATGAAATTTTTTTTCTTTTGAATGTTAGCAATAATAAAACTCACATGTTTTTCTTGAAGTAATTCATTTGCATTCACTTATAATTCTGTATGTGTATATTGCGATACCAATTGTCATGCTTAAACTCTATGAGGGAGAATGACGAAATAAAAACGCAAGAATCTCTAATTGTGTGCTCACGAATAAGAGCTTGTTGATGATGTACATGCTTTGTTTTGAATCCCTAAATACCAGAGATATAAGGGAGATAGACCCTCGCCAAACCCTTTTGATCCTTGAAGTATAAGTTTCTTTTCACACGAAAAAACCCTCACATGTAACCCAGGGGCAGGGTAGGTATCAGCTAGTTGGACCAAGCGTTCAAACTTTCATAAAGGAGTGTATTCAAGGATCCATTATATTCCATCATACCAATAAAGGGGTCCAAAGACCAGAAACCATAATGGTTATCCAAATCAATAGGTCCAAAGACTGGAAACCATAATGGTTATCCTTCATCGACCAAAGAATGAGGCAGTCACGGCCCTTTTAAGGCAATCAAGACAAGAAGTGTCATACGATTTATTCAAAAAATGATGATGAAAGAGCCCGCTAAGTCGAAACTTGAAAACAAGCAACTTAGGCAAAAGTTAGGGCATCCTGCTGGATTTCACAAACAAAGATCCACAAGAATCAGTACAGGAAAATGTTAGGGATAAACAAAATAACACAAAAGCGAAAGACGAAAATGATTACACAAGAGAGATCCTCAAACAAGAAAAAAGTCATGTGACATAAACACGAAAGATGAAGGGGTGACTAACTCCAAGAAATAACCTGATTGGTGCCTGAACCGATAGCAACAATGGTTCCTCAACCGACACGAAACCCTTATGAAAGGTGGACGCTTGTGAAAATTAGCTGAACATAGGAGTGGATAACATCACGAAGAATGGATGGGCACAAATAAACTTCGAGCTTATATCCTTTGTTTCTATAATCGTGAACAGGGCCACGATATAACCCTTAAAAGTCCTAACTGAAACAGGGTTAATTTGAGAAGCATACTACCACAAAACTGCGTTCCTGACTCCTATGAGTTGCGTTAAAAGACCTTGTTGGTATTGCATGTGCATGCGTTCTTTTATTCAAAAATAATGTTTCATCTGAACTAGTAATTTGCTTACAAAGGTTTGCGACATCTTTTCAATAAAGACTTCAAGATTAACATGTGTGTTGCATTAGAATTTTCATTCTCAGAATAAACATTTTTTGCTTGCATACATTTGTTTTACATCATAAGAATTTCACATTCGGAAATTCAGTCCAGAAGCTTAAGCTTGCCAAGTTGAGAAGCCTGAAACTTCTGAAAGACCCTCACGTCAAGGTGCACTCTCAACCAGTCATGGTAAGGGCCAGCCAATCTGGGGAAATTATGTCGAGCAATCTCTTCAAAATTCAGACAAACTGGGGCAATCACCTCGAGATTCAAATCTCTCCCAGAGCAATTAGTCAAAGACTCGTACTGGGGCAAGCCACCCCAATCGCACGAAGATTTATTCTTTCCCTAAGGAAGATAATCAGAAGTTCAGAATACTAGGGCAATTATACTCCTGAAGAGTTTAAAGACACCAAGTCTTTTGTAAAATCCTCTTGAGTTAAAGCCTAGGCAAGAGCAAATGATCCCTAGCGCGAAACAACGATAAGTCTCTCCTCCTCAGCAGGACGTGGCAGTTTGTTATCCCTAACAGGCGCATGGAAGTTATCCCCAATAAAGTCGCCAAAATTTTCTTCAGCAGGTTTCCTTAATCCTATTTCCCTTGCAGATCTATGGTGGCTCATATTTTCCCAGTGGATCCCGAACGAATCTTTCTCTTCCTCGACAGATCTCGAAGAGTTCCATTATTCCGACAGAGCCGTAGGGAAATTATCCCTAACAAGAGTCGTTTTCCCGTAGTGAAGCACTTCTTACAAGAATCCAGGAGTCCCCGGTAGTCAGCTGAACGGTTTCCTTCCCCACAGAGGTTTGGAAAATCCAGGTAGACATAGAGTTCTCCTCAGCAGAGCCTTAGCGAGGCCTTTCCCCAGCTAATTCAAAACGTTGCAGCTCACCCAACGAAGTATTAGGGGTGAGATTCAATCCCCAGCAGTTGAGGCATCCCCTAGCAGGGTCTTCAAATCTAAAGTCCAATTTATTTTTGGAAAAGGTGATAAATCGAGACAGACTAGTCACACTCTTCTCCAGCAAAAATATCGGTAATCATCTGTATTCCCCACATAGTCAGCAAGGATTTGTTATTTCCGCATCAGGAATTTACTTTGTACCTATCCCCCAGTGTGATGGGGCATCATGTCATGCAGTTCAACATATGCGTGCTTAATCTAAGGTTGATATCCAAAGCCCACCCGCAGCGTGGCAACATATCCAAAGTCCAACCGCAGGGTGGCGAATTTTCAGAAGTCTCCCGTAGCGAGTAGCAGCCCCCATAGTGTGGAAAAATACCGAAGTCCCCCGTGGTGTGGAAAATATTGAATTCTCCCGTAGCGAGCAAATGGCCCCCGTAGTGTGGCAGAAATTGAAGTCTCCCGTAGCGAGCAAAAGTCTCCCGTAGCGAGCAAATGGCCCCCGTAGTGTGGTGAAACAAAAGTCTCCCGTAGCGAGCTATTGGCCCCCGTAGTGTGGCAGAAATTGAAGTCTCCCGTAGCGAGTAATGGTCTCCCGTAGCGAGCAAAAGTCTCCCGTAGCGAGTGAATGACCCCCGTAGTGTGGCAGAAATTGAAGTCTCCTGTAGTGAGCAGAAGTCTCCCGTAGGGAGCAAAGGGTCCCCGTAGTGTGGCGAAGCAGAAGTCTCCCGTAGTGAGCAAAAGTCTCCCGTAGCGAGCAGCAGCCCCCGTAGTGTGGTAGAAATTGAAGTCTCTCGTAGCGAGCAAAAAGTCTCCTGTAGTGAGCAGAGTGCCCCCGTAGTGTGGTAGAAATAAAAGTCTCCCGTAGCGAGCAGTGGCCCCCGTAGAGTGGAAAAGTATTGTAGTCCACCGTAGTGTGGCAAAGTATTCAGAAGACCACCCGTTGTGTGGCACGTCATTAATAGCCCAGCAAAAATCCACCCATAGCGTGGCAAATCAGCAATCTCCCAGTGTTATTCCAAAGCATTCATCAGTTTACTACTCTTTACATCAGAGTTCTCCCCAAGCAGAGTTCAGATGGTTGGGTTTATTTCCCTGTTCTTCTTCTACATAGTGCAAATTTTCTGGTTGTTTTTAGTATTCAATCCCTACATACTTCAAACATCTGAAAGCTATTGCTATCATCCATTCAAGTTTACAGTGATTGAATAGGGGCAGCTGTAACACCCAAAAAATTTCCCTCTTATTTATTATCAACCTCGAGTTGTTTGCGCTTCATTCCCACATCAATCTGCATATTATTGCATCACATTCGAAAAATAAATAAATAAATCATGAGCATTTGCATGGGCATAGGGCATGTGATTGGTCAAGGCTATCAAAATTTGGAACTCAAGAGGAGAAAAGACACTACAAAAGAGAAAATACGAATCAATTCCATGAGAAAGCCTTTTAAAGAGCAAAGAATTTGAGTTTTGGCTCCGTTAACCGGTTAACGCTTTGGTTAACCGGTTAACGGTGGCGAATTTGGAGAAAATATTTTGAAAAGTGGTTGGTTCATCCTTTCCCTCCATATTTCGTTCCATTCTTTTCCCTCTCATTTTTTCCACTTCAATTCTATCCCATTTCCCTTGGATGTTTCTATCATCTTCTAGATTATCCAAGGAATATTCCAAGGAATATTCTTCACTCCAAACTCCATTCTTAATCCCATACCTAAAACCTAATTCCATTCCCTAACCTAGCTCCAAGCCTAGTCTCTATATAAACCCTAATCACTTCAATGCAAAAGGTTCCGAATTTCATTCTTCACAAAATTTCATTTCCAAAATCACTTTTCTCTCATTTTTCCTTCCATTCAATAAAATCACCAAAGCTTTTTCATAGAAGTTCTTTAAGTTTCACATTGAAACTTGTTGATCTTAAATCTTGGCATCCATTCAAGCATTGATTTGTGAATTGTGGAAGAAAAAGCCACCGTTTTAGTT
This sequence comes from Lathyrus aphaca, assembly GCA_963966055.1. Taxonomy (NCBI): domain Eukaryota; kingdom Viridiplantae; phylum Streptophyta; class Magnoliopsida; order Fabales; family Fabaceae; genus Lathyrus; species Lathyrus aphaca. Next base: position 210,165,637 of record OZ014519.1, read on the forward strand.
TGATTTCGGCTTATCGGAAGTGATCGCACAAGAGTTTCTCAAGATCGGCATCGAATCATATTTATTTTGAGTATTCGCAGATTCTTCGGTTTTCTCTTCGATCAAGCTCCGATTCTTGCAATATTCACTGAAGTAAGCCTGCGCTTCGTAGGTTGGTGCTTCTAAACCGATTTGCATTTGATTTATTCTCTTCATCTCGCCGTTGCGGCATTCTTTAAAGTACTTATCGTTATGATTATGTTGTGATCGATGTTCTTGCATTTTGGTTGAGATTCGTTGATTTTGATTGTTAGAAGCTAGGTTGTAGCTTGGTCTAGGTGTTAGTGTGTGTTAAATAAGCCATAATTGAGTAGAAATTCGTGTTAACATGTTTATATGTGTGTTGGAGATGTTTAAAGGTAAGTTTGTGACAAATTATTTCAAAGCAAATTTTCACATTATGTTAAGTGTTAACCGGTTAACGCTTTGGTTAACCGGTTAACACATGTGTTTTTGGCCAAGTTGTTGCTGTCTGGAGTCTGTTAACCGGTTAACATTTTGGTTAACCGGTTAACGCTGTTGGAATTTGGATTTTCAACTTATTTCAATGCTTGTGTGATTTTCTTTGTGCCTTTAATCTTCATACATGTTTAGGCATTGATTTTAGGGAATTTTTAGGTCCATTTTCAGTACGTGATTTTGTCATTTCGAGTCGTCTCAACACGCATTTTGTTACTTTTGCATACTATGTGTTAGTTTCCATTAAGGCATGTAATGCTTTGCATATTTTTATGCCAAGTTGTAATGCATCCATTAGCATCTTAATGCACGTTCTCATTCTGTTTTGCATCATGATTATTGTACATACATTGTTGATTGTGATTACCATGCTATGTCATGAGTTCTTGAAAATGCATGAACATAAATGTGTACTTTCTTGCATTCTTGTTTGCATTGTTGATTGCATTGCCATGTGATCTTACTTCTATTTTTGGTGCCAACTAACATGTTTTAATTGATGATCCTTGTTGATACATGCACATATTTCATGTTCATATGATTATGTGATCAAATACTTGAAAGTGCATAATTGTGTTCATTGTTTTATATACATTTTGTTCGTGAGCATCCATAAAAATATTATGTTCATCCAATCATGCATGTTGATGTTTGTTAATCATGATATGTGAAATATTTGCATTAGTTGTTATCCATCTTGTGCATAAAAATGAAAATAATAAAATCTGCCATGTTTTCGCATCTGTTTTTGAATATAACAACTATTAAATGTATGCTGCTTGTTATATAGTTCATGATGTTTGTGATCTTTTACACCCATTTTTGCATGATGTGTATTAGCTGCAGTGGGCTGTTTGTGTTGTGCAATAGTTGTTTGTGCATTTGAGAGCTGTAAAAAGCTGTTGGAATTTAGCTTAGCATTACTTTAAAACCCCTTTAGACTTAGGATTGAGTCTAGTTTAGGTCCTAGTTGCCTTAGGAATTATTGGGTATGTGTTTATCTCATTCCTTTTTATAAAATACAATATTAACCTTTGTTTTTGTAGGGAGGTTGAGGTATGATTCCTTCAACTTATTCTTTTACTTCCTTTATGCATTTAATTTCTTTTACCTTTCATACTTGTATTTGGTAGGATTTCCCCCTCTTTTGTAGAATCAACTTAACTTCCTTAGAAAGTAATTTGCATTATAATATTCCTTTCTTCTTTTCCTTCCCATTAGGACTAGAAACCGTACTAACCATTAGGATCTCCTTTGGTATTGAATAAAGTAACTTAGGGTTGGTCTTAGTCCCCCTTAGTTTTGTCCTTTTCCGATTTGAGTCCTCTTTCTCACCTCAAAAGATAAACAACAAAAACACCTAATAAATTCCACAAACAATACATTCAAAACACTTCTCATAAAAGACAACAAACAAAGACATCGCGTCTTCTCTTCTCATCTCATACTCTTTGCGGACGAATACAACTTGCTTCGACAATTCAAATAGCGATACAGTAAACACCCTCGAGTCAGAGCCGTCAACACCTGAGCTAGAGCTATGGTAACGTCATCTTAAAAAATACAAAATAGTTCCCGCCTTAGTTAGGCGAACTACGTCGACTCCGATCCTCATTTTCCTGATGACGTACATAGGCAGCGGGGTAGGGCCCGTGCGAGCATATTCTTTATTTTCCCTATGTTTTCCCCTTTCTTTTCGATCTCTTTTTCCATGTTCCTTTTCTCATTTCATTTTCCATCCCAATTAGCGGTTTATTTCAGCAGCAAATTTATTTTCTCACCCTTTGAAATAGACAAACAAGCATGGATCCCGTCGGGTACGGCATACGGTCTAGGGTGCTAGTACCTTCATAGGTCGTAACCGACTCCCGAACTTAGATCTTTGGTTCGCAAGGTCTCATCCTTTCCTTTCTCCTCAATTTGTGCAGCATTATCTTTCCCATTCATTCGGGATAAAAATGCATGGCTGGCGAATCTACCTTTTCCGCGCCACTTTCGCGTATGTACTAGGATGAAAATCCCGAGAGCGACAAACATATACATCATCTAACATCATTATATTCATCAAATTATCAAAAAATCATCATCAAAACACAAATTATCAATCAAAACCCTATATCCTAAAACTATACCTCAAACCCCCAACTCTATTCCCATATTACAATACCGAAATAGAATTACTCCCCATACCTTAGGTTACGTAAATTCTTTGATAATCTTCTCAAAACATCCCTAGCTTCAAAACTCTACCTTCTCTTCCTCAGAGCTCCTCTCCTCTTCTCACAAAAGTGTGATCGTTCCAATGATCGTATAAAACCCAACTTCATTCTTTTGTCACTCTTGCCCCTAAGACCTCAATAGACTTTCCCCATAATACCCTCACTAATCCTCCATCAAAAGACCACATTACCCTTATCCTCTAATTCCTTTTATTTTATTTTTTTAAATCTCAAATAATAAACTAAACCAACTATACTTAATATCCTAATATTAATAAAATATTAAGTCACCCTCAAATCTCCACAAAACATCAAATAACATCATAAATCATCAAAATTCACAAGAAACACATCAAATAAATCAGAATTCAACTTTGGGGTGTTACAACTCACATTTCGACAACTTTGCATACAACTTCCTCTCTCTCTCTCTCTCCCAACACTTGCAACACAGTTCTCAAATGCTCTGCATGCTCTTCTTACTATTTGGAATATATCAAAATATCATCAATAAAAACCACAACAAACTTACCCAAATACTCATGAAAGATTCGGTTCATATATTCCACGAATACACCAGGTGCATTAGATACCCCAAAAGGCATCACAATGTACTTATAATGACCATACCTCATCCTAAAAGTCGTCTTCTGAATATCTCATGCTTTAACACGAATCTAATGATAACTAGATCTCAAATCAATATTGCTGAACACACAAGCACCTACTAGTTGATCCCTTAAACCATCGATTCTCGGAAGTGAATATTTATTCTTTATAGTCACTTTATTCAACTGCCGGTAATCGATACACAACCTCATGCTACCATATTTCTTTTTAACCAACAACATAGGAGCACCCCATAGAGAAACACTAGGTCGAACAAACTTCTTTTCTAACAATTCTTCCAATTGTTTTTCAACTCACTCAACTTAGAAGCAGACATCCAATAAGGAGCCATAAACACTGGAATCATACCTGGTACTAAGTCCACTACAAACTCTACTTCACATTCTGGAAGCAAATCACTTATGTCGTCCAAAAATACATTAGGAAATTCATAAATAACAGGAAACTCAATACTGGCAGTTTCACGATCAACTTGAAACGACGCAAACATTGCAAACATCAAGGATTCGTCTGCTAGAAATTCATCCACTTGCTTCGAAGATAAGAACACCAATTCACCATTATCACCTAACTCAGGAAACTCCACAGTCTTATTATAATAGTTGATATGAATATAGTTGAATTCCAACCAGTTCATTCCAAGGATAACATCGATTTGGTGTAAGGGTAAGCACACCAAATCCATCACAAAATTCTTCTCAAAAATAGTTAGAGGACACTTTAAACACACATACGTAGTAGTAACAGAACCGTTAGCATGCGTTTCTATTACCATACCACCATTCATATCAGAAAATTTCAAACCTAACTTAGTAGCACAATCAAGCGAAATAAATGACCAAGTAGCTCCAATATCAATAATAGCAACCAACTCAACTTTGTTAATAAAACAAGTACCTCGAATCAAGTTATCCTTCTTCGGTTTCTGGCATTGAGTACTGATATGACCCTGTTCACCATAATTGAAATAAGTTGGACCTTCATTCGGGAAATCACCAACTCTATGACCTTTCTTACCAAATATGTAACATCTCAGCACCTTATTGTTGCATACATCCGCACTATGACCTGACTCTCCACACTTATAACACTTGGCAGGAGCGTGAGCCGCTCCCCTACTTGTCTTCTTCTCATATGAAACCTTCTATTTCCCTTATAAGCTTGAGTCACATAAGGTTTTCCTCTAAACTGGCCCTTCTCTCTCTTCTCACTCAGATGTTTGTAGTAAGCAAATCAAGCTCGGTTGTCCTCATCATAGATCCTACTCTTATCCACCAGCTCTGCATAGATACAAATCTGTTGGAATCCAATCCCTTGTTTGATTTCTGGTCTTATCTCTTTCTCAAACTTGAGACATTTGGAAAGATCTCAGCATGAACACAATTGTAGTGAGGACAAAACTTCATTAGCTTCTCAAACTTTGCAGCATACTCTGCCACAATCATAACTCATCAGGAACATTTCTCTGAGTCGAAGCTTGAGCAAGTGCTGCCACCGCATCAGTAAGAGCACAATCGTTTCTTCCATCCATTCTGCACACCATTAACAATATTAGAAGAAACAATCATCAACAGTGTATACACTCAGTCGTCTGACAGAGGACTGACAAGAACAAGACTTGGCCGGACAGACCGACTTGCTCTGATACCACTAATGTAATACCCTTCTAACCCCACGTAAAATACACAATAAAATACTAATCTTTATCAAAGTACAACAGGAAAAAGTGTCACATTTACTCCTTTAAAACATCATAATAATAATCCTGCTCCGTAACACGAGTTTTAAAACAGCTTAATTCAAAACATCGCAGCATAATTATTTTTATTTAAACACAATCAAAACTCCAAAATATCTCAAAAATAAAAACATACAATCATCAACTCAACAAAATAAATAGAACTCGAAGGTTTAAAAAGTTCCCAACCCGATGTTACATTATTAGATCAATACACCCTCTAAACAATGGAAATGAAAACTGACTCCAAAGCAAACTCTTCAAGCACCACGAGCTAATCTTGATTATCTGCACGTTACCCACGTGAAGGCAATATTCAAACACGCAGGGTGAGTAAATAGGCAGGGTGAGTATTCACAATTCATTATAAGAGATATAAGTAAAAGAATATTGACGGTACAACATAAACATCATCATAATATCATCAATGAAACACATACAACCAATCACAATTCACATCATTCACATGCAATGCCATTTAGTATGAAATGTAACAACATTGGAACATGCATGTGGTACCAATCAACATAAATGGACATTGGGGCCATTAACCCTGCACATGGGATCACAACATAATTACTTCAATCCATAAGATGGGATTGAAGTCAACAACAATAGACCAAAGTTCCAACATAGTATGTCATGAATGCAACGATGCAACAACATCAACATAATCATCAATATAGGTAATCACATTTGTATCATTCATTAATGTATTAATTGTATCAATCACCCTATAGCATATATACATCAACTAAGAACCTCATAGTCACACAATGCTACTGGTACAACATCATATGCATCCTAATAACACCATAACATTCATCACAACATCAAATTATCAAAATATAAACCAATCCAGAATTATCCCAAAAATTAATCTAACGTTTTCTTAAATTCTACTCTGGAAAAATACTTAATTTTACTAATTTTATTTTACCAAAATAAATTTTATAATGTAGGCTTTCCAACGCTTCGAACAACACTAAAATTAAACTTACGGATTAAAAGTTATGAATTTCCAAAATTTTCAATAACAACGTGCTTTAGTGGTGACCGTTAACTCAAAATAGGATAACCGGTTATCACCTCTATTTCAGGCCAAAAAGCACAAATTTTCAAAGGGTAACCGGTTACCACATATTGAGTAACCGATTAGTCACGCGTTAGTGGCAGTTTTCTGTTGTTTTACGAATTCTGCACTAAAACTCCCAAAATTTCCACACGAATTCAGTTCTATACAGACCCAAAACCTCATCAATTCATCATGAAATCATATACGACAACGACACATTACTTTATGCAACACACATGTCATTCTAAATCAAAAACACATTCTAATTTCATCACTTTCTACCTATTTCATCAAGACTTCATTATAAACCCCAAAACCGATAAAACCCCAACCTATCTATATTTCAGAACCCTATATCAATCATAATGATAACTATACTCCCCATACCTTATGATCAAAATCTGAAAACTCTTTCTCTTGAATTCTGCAACAACCTTTAAGAGCCCTAGTTTCTCCCTCTTCTTCCTTAGAGCGCTTCTCACCAAAAAAATACGATCGAAATTAGAATGACTTTTGTCACTTCCTATTCTATTTGATCAAATACCCTTAATAATGGTTTCTCCACTTTACCCTCACTTATTCCCTTCTAAAGACCACCTTGTCCTTCTTATTATTTTAATTAATAATAATAGTTTAAACAATAATATAATTATTCAAAATATTATTAAATATTAAAATAAGCTCTAATATTACTATTTATCTAATTATTTAAATTAATCCTCTAATAAATCTAAATAATCTCAATTAAGTAATAAATTAGAACTAATCCTCATAATTTATTCTTACTCCAAACCGTCCCATAACACATTACTACATCATCATGGATCATAACCATCCAACATCACATAAACCCACAATAACGCTAAATCAATTAAATAACTAATTAAATAATTATTTATATTTTCGGGGTGTTACAACTCGCCTCAAATTAAAAAAGATACTTTCAGCTGAAGGACTCGCTCCCTTTGGCTGAGGGATTCACCTCCAATTAAAAAGGACACCTTCAACTGAGAGACTCTCCCATTTCCTTGAGGGACTCGCCTCCAATTAAAAAGGATGTCTTCAGTTGAAGGACTCACCCCTTTGGATGAGGAACTCTCCTCCAATTAAAAATGATGCGTTTAGGTGAGGTACTCCCCCCTTTGATTGAGGGACTCACCTCAAATTAAAAAGGATACCTTCATTTGAAGGATTCACCCCTTTGGCTGAGGGGCTCGCCTCAAATTAAAAAATACGCCTTCAGTTGAGGGACTCACCCCTTTTCCTAAGGTACTCGCCTCATAGTAGGAAGTGGCGCCTCCAGTTGATAGACTCATCCGACCATAAAGTTCAATTCGAGAGAAGTCTAAAAATATTTTGCCCATTACAAGTCACCGTGCTTGAGGGACTATGTAGAGATATATTTGTATGTCCCACATAATGTCGACCTGTGGGTCACCATCCCACAAGGCATCACACAGGCACGACCTTTGTGTTGGAGACTCAACCTCGGGAAAAACGTGTACACTACCATTATCACGACACTAACAAATTGAGCAAAGTCACACTGGTGTGGTACCACGATACCCTAGAAAGTAGGTAGTCAATAGATCCCTCCATTCTTAGAGAGAGCGATTATCACCCCATAAGATTTCACTAACCCTAGGCTCAAATGCCACTATAAATACTTTCTCCCTACTAAGAGAAATGTATATCATTATACCCACCGTGTATAACATATCAAACACATAGTCTCTATTTCATGTGAGTTGACCTTCCATACATACTGAAAACCACCATAAATGAGGTTCTGTAGTGAGCAAACCCTAACCATCTTTTACTACAAAGACTTCCGAATATCTCTGATATGCATAAAGATACTACACACTCATGTACCTTTGACAAATACAAATTCATATTTCTCTAGCCGGGCTGATGTTGTTTTTAAAGAAGATTTGTATCTCACTATGTTGTTGCAAAACAATCATTTTGTTGATCATTTCTCATTTCTTGCAAATATCAGTATATCACCGTTACCAATCAACAAATATTATTTTAATCTATTGTTTCAAGTGAGAATAGGTCACAGTCACGCCATCAATAGAAGTGTGCGACTAGCGTATATAGTTTTTAAGCTAAGTCATACTTTTTTTTTATATAAACTCATTCCGTTAAAATTATTATTATTATTATTATTATTATTATTATTATTATTATTATTATTATTATTATTATTATTATTATTATTATTATTATTATTATTATTATTATTATTATTATTATTATTATTATTATTATTATTATTATTATTATTATTATTATTATTATTATTATTATTATTATTATTATTATTATTATTATTATTATTATTATTATTATTATTATTATTATTATTATTATTATTATTATTATTATTATTATTATTATTATTATTATTATTATTATTATTATTATTATTATTATTATTATTATTATTATTATTATTATTATTATTATTATTATTATTATTATTATTATTATTATTATTATTATTATTATTATTATTATTATTATTATTATTATTATTATTATTATTATTATTATTATTATTATTATTATTATTATTATTATTATTATTATTATTATTATTATTATTATTATTATTATTATTATTATTATTATTATTATTATTATTATTATTATTATTATTATTATTATTATTATTATTATTATTATTATTATTATTATTATTATTATTATTATTATTATTATTATTATTATTATTATTATTATTATTATTATTATTATTATTATTATTATTATTATTATTATTATTATTATTATTATTATTATTATTATTATTATTATTATTATTATTATTATTATTATTATTATTATTATTATTATTATTATTATTATTATTATTATTATTATTATTATTATTATTATTATTATTATTATTATTATTATTATTATTATTATTATTATTATTATTATTATTATTATTATTATTATTATTATTATTATTATTATTATTATTATTATTATTATTATTATTATTATTATTATTATTATTATTATTATTATTATTATTATTATTATTATTATTATTATTATTATTATTATTATTATTATTATTATTATTATTATTATTATTATTATTATTATTATTATTATTATTATTATTATATTTGGTACTTTGTCTTAAATTTTAAATTTATTATCTTTTCCTGTAACTTAAATTCACTATTGCATATTTAAATGTATTATTATTAATATATTTTATATAATCAAATTCTATAAAATCTTAACTTAAATATCAAAATAAATTTAGCTACTTTAGAAAAACTTATAAAAATATATTGAAAATAATTTATGAACAATACTATACATCGAATAACTAATTTAATAAATCTAACAAAACGTCTAATAAGCTCAAATAAATCAATCTAAGTCTCATAAAATTTTTAACTTGTTAATTTACTTAAATATACATGGAATAACTAATTTAAATAATATTAAAATAAAATAAAATTTTAAATAAGCTAACCAATCAACAATTTTTTCAAAAGGTTTAGCCTCATGCTTTTTTTTCTATGTTAACACATGAAACAAATAATCTCAACATTTATTAATTCAAACAAACAATGCAAAACGTGTAAAAGTGAAAACTGGGAATTCTAGGCCAGAAGCTTTGAATATTTTTGGTTTCAATAAATGTTGATTCCCAACTTTTCCTTACAAAACCATATATTGGACAAACCCAATAGAAGGAATGTTTAAGTGTTGTGAAGGAACAAGTAACTATGTGTGTTGCAAGTAATTGTGACAGGGGACATAAACATTGATTTCATAAGTACAATTTGGTTTTGAATTTTAATGTAAGGAAATGTCAACACATCTTCTGTTTTTCAATTAGTGCACTGGCATCATGAATGAGCTAGCTAGCTAGTAGTTCTGATTTGTATTATTTTTCAACTCCCATAACATTTGTACACTGCCTTAGTTTCTTCTTTTTGAGACCTTAAAATTGAATTTATTTGGTTCTTCAAGATACATGTGAAGTGTATTCAAGAATCATTGGAAGGGGTAGGTTAGTAGACCTTTTGATAACATAATTTAACATGGTGATGATGATATGTTGACTTTTAAGTATAAATTAAAATAATAGGTTAAATGCTAGTAATTTAGATTTAATAAAGATTCCATATATTTTGGGTCATAGTGTAATATCATTCAAAATGGTGAAACTTGTGTCTGAAGGTTTCACAAGTTTACATGGATTACTGCATTTTGGATGAATCTTCTATTGAAGATTCAATTAGATTTTATTGTTTTTATATAGTAATATGGTTATATGATTTGTGGGATAGATGTGAAGATCAAATCATATTTAAATACAATTTAAATTTGAATTTGAATTAAACCAAATCATATCTTTTTGTTAGACATATTTATGGAGCAAATAATATCCAACTGAGTATGCAAAAATTATGGACGAAATTAAATGCAGATCCACAAGGAGAAAAGCCCATAATACTTGCTATATAAGGAGCTCAAGACCTATATATGAAAGCAAACAATATTCGTTGAAGATTTATAGTGTTATGGTTTAGAATATATGTTATTGTCTTATGTGCACCTTTATGTTTCAGTAACTTGACATTGAAGGTTTGTCTAGTTGAGTTATAATATTCAAGATTGATAAGTGGGTTAAACACAAATCACTAGGGTTTAGTGGTTGAGAGAAAGTGAAAGGGGTTTTGTAATTAGGGGGATCCCTAAATAGAAAGTCATTAGGTAGTGTTAGGAAGAGACATTCGACAAAATAAGGTTTGTTGTTGCTTGTAAGACTATACAAATAGTGAATTTTCTTTCTTGAGTTGGAATTTAACCCTACAGACATAGGAATTGTTGCATCGAATTGGGTTACCAATTATTGTGTTCTTTATTTCTCTTATGCTTCATCATCTTGTTCAATTGAATATATGTTAATTGTGGTGATTATGGTTTAACTTATTGAACCACTTATCTAGGATATCGTATTCGACATCTATCCCCTGAGAAATAGAATTTCAATTGGCACCAGAGCATACTCCACGTTCTGTTTGGGTGAGCTCCATGGAGATTTTATTTTGTTCAAGATGGAAAACTTTAAAGAAATATGAGATATTTATGAACAAAATATTTGTTATGGTGCTAATAATCCTCCAAAGATTATTTACAGTTATGATTATTGTAATGTTCAAATAGAATATAATTTTGAAGAGAATCTCAGGCTTGCTAAGAAGTTTACCAAATCTTAAGACAATTTGACAAGAATTTAGGAAGATTGTCCTCACCATTTTTAAGAACATTCAACAGAAAGTGAAGGAAGGTGGAAGACAAAATCTCAACTTGATTTGTATTATTTTTCAACTCACATAACATTTGTCATATTCAAGCTGAATGCTACAAGTGTTCCAAGGAAACAAAGAAGAATCATCATTGTCACGAATGGTGAAGAAGATAAAGATGATCAAGAAAATAATGGTACTTTTGTCAAAGATATGCATATTGATGAGCAATCAAATTCAAAGAAAAGGTGCATTGCTCCTATTCATAAACCATAATGCATAATGTCAGGTAACATGTTTCAACATCAGATCAAACATGAGTACCATCTTATAAAGTATGTCTCTTCCAAGTTGTATGGTGGGAAACCATACTATGAACATTGGTATCCTCAGTGGAATGAGAAGTTTCAAAGACAACATTAACAAGTTTGGCTTGGCAAGCCTAATATCCTTGCAACTTGCATCTCCATCAAGGAGTTCTCTTATTAAGATTGTTACCTTAGATGCTTTAGTCAAATGATTGGAGAAAGAAACTTTGTTGCTCATTGTGGTAGCCATATGTGAATGAAATTTGTAAAGATAAAGATGGTGATTTCCTCTATAGAGCAAATTGTTGAAGATCATGTTTCATAAATCATGGAAGACATGTTAGAAACTGAAACTAAGATGTGGCCATAAAACTTGAGGATTGTTGCAAAAAGAATTATCACATATATACTGATCTCAATGATGATGAAGGAAGTAACTATGAAGTTTGTCACCTTGAGAAGAAAACTAAGATGTCCTTCTAGATGGTTCAACATCCTTCTCATTCTTCTGACTCACCATATATAGACTTTATGAGACTCAAGCGAGGGTTTGTCATTAAAGGGAAGGTTGATGGTTAGGCTAGAGGTCCTTCCAATATTGAACAACCAATAGTGGTTCAGAAGAAGGAGATGGAGAAGAAGAGGAATTATGGCATTCCTTATTATATATCCAAAGTTCTGATTAACCAAAATCATGATAGTGAGTTTGGTAAAGCAATAATTGGTGTTGCTCATAGTATCTAGAAATCCAGTCTCAGACGTAATGTCATAAAATATGTTCCACGTGTTGTTAAGTATAATCTAGATATTGGTGGAAATATAAATGTTCCACTTAGGTATGGGCCTATGAGAAATTATCATAAAATTCTAATACCTTATGGTGAAGATTCCTAAGAAACAAAGTTGAGTAGTCCAGATGATGAGAAAGATGTGCCAAACATATTGTTCAACATATTAACAAAGTCTCAAGTGCAAAAGAGAGTGATGATACTGCCCATGAAGATGTTGAATTTGTTACAATTGTAGCTAATTATGGTGGGATTGATAACCATGATCATGTAATAGAGGATGTGCATACACTGGGTGAAAGGGTGATGAGTAAGAATGAAAAAACCTTTTCAAAAACATGCAGAATAATTTTAACTCAACAACAGGGTGGCACATCTTTTCCCAACATAAAACATCCTCTTCAAAAATCATAATAAAACAGCGGAACTCAAAACATCATTTACACTTTAATTGTCTCAAATTATAAATTACTTCATTTAAATAAAAGAGGTTCAGTTAAACATATCCTAATGCTATACTATACAAGTAACACATGAAACTAAAACAAACTCAAGACGATAAACCACAAAGAAGCTCACTACACCATCATCCAACTCGATAGCAGCTAAGGCTTCTCTACTTGAGTATCTGTACAACATGGGTAAAGAACAACATAGAAAAAAATAGAGGGGGGTGAGAATATAGTCGTAAATGTTAATAATATGTATATCATCAAAGATAGCTCACTCAATCATCAAACATATAATAATTTACAACAATAATCTTTCACCAATGCAATTATGTATGCAATGTAATCAACACCTCTTTGTGTTTTGGATATCAGAGTTATGTTAGTGATTTATCCACCCACTGATGGTTCCTCTTTGAACTCGGTTCCTCTCTGACCCAAAAATCATCTCAGGTCCTCACTTCTAAACTTGGAACTTATCATTTGTTTGAAATCCCAAACTCGTCTCTAGTCCCCACTTCTGAACCAGAAACTCATCTCTGGAACAAAGTTAGTACACCTATCTCTGACATATAGGATGCATGAAATTCAAAGAACAATACCAATGCAAAATTCATCACCAATTCCTCTCTGAACCCACACCATTGACAATATTAGGCCATCATAGTAGTTCCTCTTTGAACTACACACCTCAACATAAACATCATCAATATAAGGCCACCATAGTAACTCCTCTCTAAACTAAGTATCTCAACATAATTCATCTTGAATTTATAATTACAACTTAACTATATTTATAATTGAATAATTACTCAACAATATTCACCAACAGGATAAAAGAAGAACTACGCAACCGTAAGCATTCACATGGTCAACTCATAACTCATTAGAGCTCACAACTAACTCTTCCACTTTTTATTCAATGATTATGATACACGAGACATACTCTAACCTTAACTCGACTACTTATCAACTTGGCTTTGAACATGTCAGATAACTACAAAAACTCAACCCTTTTAACACACACATGACACACCAAAGACATCAACATAACTTAATAATTCACTCATAAATATAAACATATCAAGTAACTTATATCTCAACCCTTTTATTCAAATTGACTCTAAAAATATTAAATACCACAAACTCACCTCTAAGGATGTTAGATACTCTAAACTCAACTCTAAACATTTCAGGTTCAACTCTAAAAATATCAAATACCTCATACTCAAGTCTAAAAATGCCAAATACTCCAAACTCAACTCTAAACATATAAAATAAATAAAATTCAAGTTATTTATAAATATATTCAAATTCTTTAAGTTTTCTAAGGTTTTCCCGAAAACCCTTTCCTTAAATATAAAATTGTCTCACTATTATAGGGTTTCCCTAAATCCCCGACTTAACTTCAAAACATAATGTCTAACTTCACAATAGCACATGAAATTATAGACCTATGATAAAATTTTGAAACTCTATAGTTTAAAATTTTATTAATAATTCTTTCTAGCACAACTGACCTCACTTCAAACGGGCTTACAAAACTCAAGTAAAGCGTGAAACAAGATTACAAACACAAGAATAAAATTTGACTACGTCTTTGGTATAAAAACCAAAGAACTGCTACTATTATAATGTATCCTGACCCAATTTCTCCACTATAAAAGAAATATTGTTGTGTTATCTTTCTAACGTAACACCTCAAACAGACTTACGAAACCCAATTTATACATGAAACAAAATGGTTAATCTCTTTCTATGTCTATCTATGATTTTCTGTGTTTTTCTACCTATTGAAAAGATTCATCATTTTATCACATCAAACATAAAAAATGCAACACTTTATCACATCATCATCACATATACAACTATTTAAAGAGGATACATTCTAACTCTCGCCTTACCATAAGGCATCCACATATGTCAATTCAAATTTCGCCTTATCAAAATGTGTGAGCACAATATATCATCAATTCAAAAGCTACAATCAATAGGATATAAAAGAAAATAAAATTATATTAACCTCCTTATAAAGGTTTTGATCAAACCTCCATCCGCCCCAAACATCATAAAGAGGAAAAAGAAAGGGAAGGAGAAAAGAGGGTAAGGATCTCTCGCTATCCATCTGCTTAAACACTCATACATGAATAACCCCCCACCCCACACACACAACCTAAAATTTATAGCAACAAAGAAGTTTTGGCTATAGGATTTTCTCTCTACTGCTTCCAAAAGCTCCTTCTAAGTTTTCTCTCATCTGCATCTTTTACACCCAAACCACATAGTGATTCAGTTCTCTCTCAATTACCATATTTAAACAAAAGTATAATTTTATTTTATTAGTTTCTTTAATCCACTTATCTCTCACCATTCCTACCTTTAACCTCATTTTTATTATATTTCTATTTTTCTCCCCAAAATCAATAATCTCACGTTTTTCTATTAATTCTATTATATAAAAATAAGTAAAATTAATGATAATTCTACAAAAACTCTACTCACCTCCCTAATTTCCTTAAAAGTCTATTTAATTACCCTAAATATTATATTCTCAAATTTTTTCTATTAATTATATAATTTAAAATATAATTAAATCTAGTTTACTATTAAACCACCAATCCTTATTTCTACACTAATTTTAACCAAAATTCACCAATTTAAATTATTAAATAAAAAACTATATATAAAAATAAGGCTTAAATAGTCTTTTGGTCCCTGTAAGTTAGAGAGTTTTTTATTTTAGTCTCTGTAATTTATTTATTTTTTGGTTTTAGTCCCTATATCTCACTTTTGTATTTGTTTTAGTCCTTAAAATTGAAATTCGCAGGAAAATCTGAAGAAAAATCCGTAGGAAACCTGTGAATTTTCCTGCGGATTTTGGTTTTAGGACTAAAACGAATGCAAAAGTGAGATATAGGGACTAAAACAAAAAATAAATAAATTATAGGGACTAAACTCAAAAATTCGCTAATTTATAGGGCCAACAGACTACTTAAGTCTAAAAATAAATATAAAAAATCGGGGTGTTAGAACTCTCCCCTACTTAAAGATTTTTTGCCTTGGAAAATATCTAAAGGATACAACTCTCAATAATACTCGCTCATCTGGTCCTCTAACCCCCTCATCACACTATCCCCAACGATGGTTGCAACTAAATACATACCACTATTAGACACACACCTTGATTCAAGTCATCAATTCCAGAGGTCTCCTCACCACTCATAGCAAATACCTTTTCACTAGACTTCACGACATCTAGCGCTTTCTTTGGCTTCTGACACTGGGTATTGATATGACCTGGTTCTCCAAAATTTTAATAAGTCAAAATAATACTCTTGCACTGAGTAGCACGGTATCCTTGTATCCACACTTGAAACACTTAGGGCCTATGAACACTTAGGGCTTGTGCTTTTGCACTCATGCAACATGATGACCTACCTCTCAACATCTGAAACATCTTAGAGAAACAAGGTCTCCTCCCTCACTTGTTTCTTTCCCACTTACTGCCTTCTACTGGAACTTCTGATTTCCCTCACCTACTGGAATCACTTACTAGTTACAATAATCTTGGTTCCCATTCTTCTTCTCACTCACACTTTTGTAGTGAGAAGATTTGGATCTACTATTTTTATCATAAATTTTTCATTTGTTCACCAGCACTGAGAAACGACAGATCTTTTGATAACCAATGAACTCCTTGATCTCAAGATGTAAGTGTAGATGTTTAGATTGGCTATATTTTGTGGCAAAGCTTATGTTCGTGTCTGGATGTCATATGTAATGTTATGACATGTGATTTAAGCATTATACAGGTTTGAATTTTTTATGTGCAGCTGTTTTAATCAGGATGTCAAGACTGATGTCATGACATATCTGACTGGGCCTGAAGACCTAGGTGAATCCTATTTTATGTGTGTATCCTTCAGTCATTATTGCTGAGATTTTGTTGTGGTTTTAACACGATTTTATCAGAAGGAAAAGAAGGATTCAGCTTGGAGTTATTTTAGCAGAACATTTGTTCTTGCTAATTTTGTTCCTTTATTTGAGGAATTATTATTTCTGATTTGTGCAAGTTCAGCAGGCCCATTGCCCATTCAAGGATCTACTTAAGGATGCTTTACCCTAGTGTGAACGTGTGGAAAATAAGGATTGTGTATTCAACGTTTTTCATGTGTGTGTTAGTTTCTTGTGAGCCAAGCAATTATCATTTGATGAATGTTTTGGAGTAGGTGTGCATTTGTATTTTGTCCACTCAAAGCTTTTAAGCAAGAGCGTTTGTATTTGACTGAAGCTTTTAAGCAAGGTCAAAGATTGTTTTGAAGAGTGTCTTAGTTTTGTTTGAGTTGTTTGTTTAAGACCACTGTTGTGATTGAGTGGAAGTGAAAGGGATCTCTTATCTAGGAGTTCCTAGGTAGAACTGTCATTGGGTATGGATTAAGTGAAAAGATTTCAAACTGGGGTGTTTGTTGTGGATCTTTGAATTGATACTACTAATAGTGAAGTTCCTTCCTGGCTTGGTAGCCCCCAGAGTAGGTGTGATTGCACCGAATTGGGTTAACAATTATATGTGTTCTTTAATTCTGTCTGTGTTTTATTCTGTTTTTAAACTTGTTATTATTGGTGTCGTGACATTGTATTCGACATTGTATATCAGTTGCAAGAATTTCAATTGGCATTAGAGCAGGCACCATGCCTGTGTTTCTGGGTGAGATCTAGGGGCATTTTTCTGGTACCATGGACAAGGAAGAAGGATTTGGAAACAGACTGCCCATTATGGATGGTTCTAACTATGACTATTGGAAACCTCAAATGGTTGCCTTCTTAAAATCTCTGATAAAAAGGCTTGGAAAGCTATTGATAGAGGATAGGAACATCCTACTGTTATTGATAAAGATGGAAATATAACTCCAAAGCCCGAGGATGATTGGAGCAATGATGAGGATGAGTTGGCACTATGGAATTCGAAATATTTGAATGCCTTGTTCATTGGCATTGATAAAAACATATTCAAACTTGTGCATCACTGTCAAAATGCCAAGGAAGTCTGGGATATTATCAAAACCACTCATGAAGGAACCTCTAAAGCCAAGATGTCAAGATTTCAAATGCTTACCACCAAATTCGAAAATCTGAGAATGAGAGAAGATGAAACTGTTCATGACTTTCATATGAACATTCTTGATATTGCTAATGCCTTAGGAGCCTTAGGAGAAAATTTGTCTGATGAAAAGCTTGTGAGGAAGATTCTCAGATCTCTTCCCAATAGATTTGCTATGAAGGTGACTGCCATAGAGGAAGCTCAAGACATTTGTAACATGAAGGTATAAGACCTTATTGGATCCCTTCAGACCTTTGAAATGAGACTCAATGATATGCCTAAAAAGAAGAACAAAAGCATAGCTCTTATGTTAAATGCTGAGGAGGAAGCAGAAAGATGAGAAGTGGAGAATGAGGAAAGTCTGAAAGAAGTTGTTTCCATGATGGGAAGACAATTCAGCAAGGTCATGAAGAAGATAAATTTTTGCTCAAGATCAAATGTCAAGAACACTTCATCTGACATCAGCATATCAAATGAGTCAAGTACAAAACCCGAAGAGAGGTCAAGCCAAAGAAGAAGAGTTCAATGTCATGGGTGTGATGGTTTTGTCCATATTAGAGCTGAATGTCCCACCTATCTGAAGGGGCAAAAGAAATGCCTATATGTTACATGGTCTGATGGAGATTCTGAGAGTGGCCTTGAAGAAGTATCAGCTAAACATATCAATGTTTTGACTGGAACATGTATGTCAGATTGTATTACCTCAAAATATTCCCTCACATTTTCATGGCATTTAGCATATTACATTGCATACTCAAATCTATAGCATGACCTAAAGCATTGCATCATAATCAACATGGTTGGAGCATAAGGCTTATGATCAATGGTTGAAGCAGTGGATGACTATCCAAAGACAATCAAAGGGGAAACATGACTTCTCAACATTTTTCAAAGGGTTCATAACATCCCACGAGTCTTCATTTGAGGCCACAAGTCCTAGAAATAAGTGAATTGGTCAAAGGATTCAAGCAGTGCAACATCTCCTAACAAAAGCAGGCCAAATTATGGTTTATGATTAATTGAACTTATCAAGGGAATTCTTGTTCAAACTTGATTTCATGGTTTTCTACATGATATTTAGTATCTAGGGTTGAAGTTTCATCCATGGAATCATTTTGGAAGGTCTTCAATTGTTCAGATGATTGAAAATCAGGGAATTGGGAAAAAGTCAACCATGCTGAGTAAAAAGTCAACTCCTGACTTTTTGGGATCAAATTCATGAAATCAAGGTCACAAGGAGCCTATGGACCAAATTTGATCAAGAAATTATGGAGGAATCATGAGAAATCAAGAAAATCAAAACTTACCATTTTTGGAAATTCAGGGTTTCCAAAAATGGCAAGTTTTGGCCATTTTGCAGCCAACTTCAAGAAAGGCCTTCTCCCAAAATATAAGTCAAATGAAAATTCCACTTGGGATGTTTGAAATAGGACATATTGAGCTTCAAATCCATATGTGTAACACATTCATAACATTAAAATTGAGTGAGTTATGATCTTGCAAAGTTTGGACAAATCAAGGCAAAAACTAGGTCATGGGCTAGGCAAGGCAAGGCCTGTGCGCGTGACTTGCCAGGAAATTTATCAAACATGTGGAGGACAAGAAGTAGAGCTATTTTTCTCTATAAATATTACCTCAAATGAATGTTTTTCCAACATCAAAGTTGTTTATTGGCATGTCTTCTACAACTTTCATGTTTGGAAGATTTTCATTTGATCAATATTTCTTGGACATATGAAGGGTCAAAGTAGGCAAGTTCAAACAGATCCTCCATGGTCCTGTTGCCGATTCATGCCCAAGTTTAAGTCAGCCAATTATGCAGTCTTGTTTCCTTGTGTTCAAAGACACATTTAAGGTACTTAGAAGCTCTTTCCCATCATGAACCAGACTCCAAACTTATTATATACATCACCCTCTTCAAATTGAGCACAAGAATCATGTCATTTGGTGCCTTGATCTTGAAGATACATCCTTGGGAAGATCACCATATGAAAGCTGGTTACTTATGAGCTAAGGCAATGGTATCAAGGTTTGAATCAATTTATTTCAACTTGTATGCTGCATTCAACATGTATTGATCACAAGGCATTGCATTAGAGGATTCAAATCATCCTATGCCTGCATGATCACATTCATTGCCATGCATCTCATGAAGATTTAAGCCAAATGATGATTGCACATCATGCTGCTACATTGATCAATTCAACTTTGCTTCATCACCTCAAACTCACCTTAATTAACATGCTCATCATCTCATGTGATCATATTCGAGCAAGGGGAGATCAAGCTAAATAGAATTGCACCTCACACCCTCATTTTTTTATCATTCACCTCAAGTTAGAACTAACCATAGTTCTAACTGTCAACCTCACCTATATAAGCTCTACATAACTGAATCATAAAAAACCATGTTCATTTGATTAAAATCACTCTAAAAATTCATCACTCTACCTCTTAATTTTGGCTCTGCATTTTCTCAGAGATCTCAGTGCAATTGGTGTGGATCTAGCTTCATCTATCATCAATATTCTTCATCTTCTACCATTGTTCATCATCATCATCATCATCATCATCAATTCAAGCAACACTTCCATGGACAAATTCAGTGGAAGTTTCTGAATTGCACCACTGCAATCAACTCCATTTGCTAAAGTCCTCATTCAATCTTCATCAACAACATTATTATCATCTCAGATTCACCATCATAAAAAGCACTTGATCCATGGCTCGAGCAACTTGAAACTTCAAGATTCAGTTTCTGAATCATCACTGGATTACTCTAAATTTCTCTAAGATTCATCATATTTTATTTGTTCATTTCATTCGATCAAGGATCAAGAATATCAATCAGACACATTGGGATCAACACCTCTGGTTTTCTTCAACTATTGACATCTATGCATTTCTCAGGTTCCATCTACAATTCAATGTGCACGATTTCAATTAATTTTACTTGTTTTGCATTGTTTGAAGCTTGATAGAAGCTATTGTTTATCTGGCTAGTTGATAGATATCCTAGATGTGTAGATGCAGTTTCATAGGTTAAATTCGTGGCTTTGATTTGCACTATTCTTGAACCCTAAGTGAAAACTAAGAGTGGATTTAGAGTGTGCTCAGTGAGAGGAATATATTGACGGTATTAGATTTTGTATTGATGAGGTTTGGAGATTTTCCCTAACCAGGGGTTGGCCGGAGAAGGTGATTGGAGACTAGCTCTAGGCACCTGAATAATAACCCTAATTTATGTCCCAGATAAAGTCATAGTCGTTGATGTGTTTGATCCAAGGCCTCACAACTTGCCAGCACATAAATGAACGTGTGCTTATCACGTGCTCATAGTTAGTGGCCTGGGTTTCATTGTGTGTGACATCCACCCCTTGTATCATGTACCTCAGTCGTATCCACTTGATTTGCATAGTTTGACCAATTTCATGCGCGTTAGGTCAATCTCAAGGTCGAGATAGGAGTCAAATGTTGACTGAGTCCTCACCACAACCTTGTGTATTCAGTGCCCATGGATTGGGCTCTGTAGTGATATTCGCGCCCCCTCTCATAAGGCCCATTGTTTTTCAACTTGTTTCAGTTACTGAATGCACCCTCCTCACATTTTGCTTTTTTTTATTTCTTTTTCTTATCATTTCAATTTTAATTCAGTAAAAATATCATATGATCTCCAAATATTCCAAATAAATTCACATGTGATCTTTATCATCTTTTAGAAATTTTTCACATTTTTTAATTCCATTTTTCTTTTATTTTTGAGCCAGAATTGATTTGCCAATTAATTTCCTCTTATTTTTCTTCATTTTTGACCAATTAATTTGTTCATTTTATTTCTCTTCCACCAAAAATAGTCTTAGGTTCATTCTTTTTGCCCTATCCAGAGGACACATTGAAGACCATACAAGTAATGTTTCCATAATTTTTAGGTCATGATTAATATCCTTTTGAGTCCATTCTTTGAACTTCATTCCTTAAAATTCTAATCCACTTTTAACCAACATTTGAGGGAGTAAAAATCCAAATTTTAGTGAGATATTTTAGAGGTAGGTCACCCCCTGGATTTTGATCCTAGCTGTCCATTTTCACAAATTTTCAATATCATTTGATATTTCTTTGGTTCCTTGTGTTGTAAGTTACATTTTTGGTCCCCATTCCCACTTCTTCTTACTCAATTTTGGTAAGGCATTTATGCCATTCAATTGAGGTCATTAATTTGAGTTTCTTAAGTCATGTTAGAGGTCTTCAAATGATTTGTACCCATTTTAGGTCTTCATGTTTTGATTTTAGTTGATTACTTGATCCATAAGTCACATATATGCTCATTTGCCCTAATTCTTCTTCTCTTTCCATCTTCATACCTCTAAATCCCCCTCATGAGTATGTCAACCATGTTATGTCATTTTTATGCATCTTATAGGTGTTCCATAATCATTCTCATTTATTCACTTCATCTCATAAATCTTCATGTTCATTTAGTCTCACATGACACCTTAAAACTCCAAAATCAAACTTGTTGTTTCCTTAATCCTAATGTCATTTACCCTAATCCATTTGTGGCTAATATTTGGGTCTAAGATTCATTCTAACATTTCATCAAGCCCCTGGTTTTTGTATGGGAAGTTCAATTCCCTTGACCATGTTTGACTTTTCCTTCTAAGCTTTTTCTTCCTTTGAAGTTGTATGTTCATTTCTTCTTATTCTCACTTCATTTAACATAGTGTTTGAATCTTCCACACTTGAATCCATTTATTCCCATTGTTTTTCACATCTTAGGATACCTTCATTAAGTGTTAGCTTCTGAATTTTCCATCACCTTTGACTTCATGCAAGTTTACCATGCTTAATCACTTAAGTTTCTCATGTGACTTCATTTTAACTCCTATTAGGGTTTAACTCCATTTTAGGGTATAATTTGAAGTTGTTCATCCTTATGACTTTAGAATACTTTGGTATGAGTTAGCTACTGACTTTAGAAGCTTGTCACCATGTAGGATACCCTAGGCCCAGGTCTTAGCCTTAGAAGCTCATTAGTTCTTTCCCTTTAACCAGTATGAGCTTTGTTGGAGTTTTCCATGCTTTACATATTCAAATTGCTTTATCATGCTAACTTTTGTTTTATAGGGGGGAATATTGAGGTAAGAACTACTTCATGTTCATCTCTTTATTGCATTTTAAATTTGTTGGCCCTTGCACTTTGTGCTTTGCTCATAGGCTCTTCCCTTTCTTTAGAGACAACTTAACTTCCTTAGGAAGTAAGTTGATTTCTAATTCTCCTTTCTTCTTCTCCTTTCTCTTTAGGATTAGAAAAGTTCACAAACCATTAGGATCCTCCTTGTGCATACAATAAATTACTTAGGGTTGTGTATTAGTCCCCCATAATTTTGCCCTTTTGCAATTTGAGTCATCATCTCTCATCTTCAAACAAAAATACAAAAGATACTTAATAAAGGGTTGAAGTAGTCTCTTGTGTATAGCCTTATTCCATGGGGAACTCATATTCATTCCATTTTGGAATAGTGTGAGCTTGTCTAGCATGATGTACAAGTCTAATCATGAGACTATCTTCACAAAGAAAGTATAAAAGGCATTTCTTCAAAAGCTACAAAAACATGTAATAAGTTCAACAAGCTAGTGAACTTAGACCCTAATCTTTGGAAACAAGTCTTGGATAAATTCTCCTAACTTGGTGTGCTTGTTCTTCTATTCCATCTTGGAATGTAGTAGCAAGTACACATTCCATGGAAAAGAGTTTGAATTCACTTCCTTGTGCCAAATTCATAGAAAACTCTTAAAAAGACAAAACAACCAACAATAAGAGAATTTCTTGCGGGAATTCTCTTCTCACCTCATTCACTCTAAACGCGAGCATGCGATGACTTGTCTCATTTGCAAGACGGTAAACGCACTCGTACCAGACGAGCCTGCAACACCTGAGCATAGACATACACAGTTCCAATACATAAAAAAACAAAAACAAATAGTTTCCGCCTTAGTTAGGCGAACTACGTCGACTCTGATCCTCATTTTCCCGATGAGGTACGTAGGCAGCGGGGTAGGGCCCGTTCGAGCACATTCTTTATTTTCCCTACATTTCCCCTCTTTCTTTTCGATCTCTTTTTCCAATTCCCTTTCTCATTCTCATTTCAGTTCTAGTTCCAGTTAGCAATTCTTTTGTCTAGCAGAATCTTATTTCTCACCCTTTGAAACAGACTAACAAGCGTGGATCCCGTCGGGTACGACAGATGGTATGGGGTGTTAATACCTTCCCAGTTCGTAATTGACTTCCGGACCCATATCTTTGGTTCGCAAGGCCTCGTCCTTTCCTTCTTCCTTAGGTTTGTGCAACATTACCTTTCCCGTTCCTTCGGGATAAAAATGCATGGCTGGCGACTCTGACCTTTTCCGTGCCACTTTCGTGTTTGTACTAGGATGAAAATCCCAGGAGCGACACTGATGAGGAGTCTAATGAAGATGAGCTGACATTTGAAGAACTTGCTAATTATTATCAAAACCTGAGTATGAGATGTGCACAAATGATGCAAGAAGGAGAGAAACATAAGGAGATCATTGCAACTCAAGAGGCTAAAAATAAAGAGAACTTATCAACAATTTCCCTTCTGAATGATGAAATTTCTATGCTAAACTTTCAGCTTGATCAAATGACCAAGTCCATCAAAATGCTGAACAACGAATCTATAAAACTTGATGAGATTCTTTAGATAAGGAGAAGTGTTAAAGATCTACCTGGGATAGAATTTAACGATTCTAAAAATGAGTTCTTTAGAAGCAGCAAACCTGAGGCCAAGAATGATATATCAAACCAGATGTCAAAGTTAGTGTATCAACATTATGAACCAAAAAGATCTACTTGTCAAAGGAGAAGATATCAAAGATGGAGGTGTCATCATTGTGGCATGTATGGTCACATAAAATCTTTCTGTTTCAGGACTCATGGATATCCTGCTCAGAATCCACAACCCAAAACTAAGCAAAACTTGGTCATTAAGAAACAACAATAGACCCACAAGCATGTAGCCTTGATAGCTCATACGTCTCTTAAAGTATCAGCTAAAGAGGATTGGTATTTTGATAGTAGATGTTCTAAGAACATGACCGGAATAAACAATTTAGTGGTTGACATCAAACCAAATCCCACCAGTTACGTCACGTTTGGTGATGGAGCTAAAGGAGAAATCAAAGTTGTAGGAAAACTTGTATGTACAAGTCCTCTAAACCCTGATGGGATTCTACTAGTGAAAGGATTGACTTCTAATCTCATTAGAATCAATCAGTTGTGTGATCAAGAATTAAGTGTCAACTTTATAAAATCAGAATGCATTATCACAAATGAAGAGAATGAAGTAATCATGAAGGGAGTCAGATATAGAGAAAATTGTTATCTCTGGATGAATCAAGACACTTGCTATACGTCTATTTTCTCTCTATCCAAAGAAGATGAATTAAAGTTATGGCATCAAAAGATGGGTCATGTTCATTTAAGAGGAATGAAAACAGTTATAGCATTGGAAGTTGTAAGAGGAATCCCTAAGCTTCAGATTGATGAAGGTAAGTTGTGTGGTGAATGTCAAATAGGAAAGCAAACCAGAATGTCACATCCAAAGGTTTGACATCTCACTACTTCCAAAGTCTTGAAGTTATTACACATGACTTGATGGGTCCTATGCAGGTTGAAAGTCTGGGAGGAAAGCGATATGCATATGTGGTGGTGGATGACTACTCCAGGGTTACTTGGATAAACTTTGTTAGAGAGAAGTCTGATGTCTTTGATGTGTTCAAAGATCTATGTCAGAGAATTCAGAGGGAAAAGGAAAGTTGGGTCATTAGGATTATAAGCGATCATGGTAAGGAATTTGAGAATAAAAAATTCTCTGAATTCTGCTCTTCGTAAGGAACCAGTCATGAATTTTCTTCCCATATTATACCTCAGCAAAATGGGGTTGTTGAAAGAAAAAACAAAACCATATAGGAATCAGCTAGGGCCATGATTCATGCCAAGAAACTTCCTTTGTACTTTTGGTCTGAAGCTATGAACACTGCCCGTTATGTTCATAATAGGGTTACTCTAAGAAAGGGAACTCCTACTACTCTTTACGAGCTCTGGAAAGGAAGGAAGCCTAATGTCCAATACTTTCATATATTTTTGAAGTAAGTGCTATATTCTGGCTGAAAGAGAACAAAGAAAAAAATGGATCCTATTAGTGATGAAGGCATATTTTTGGGTTACTATACTGACAATAGAGCCTACAAAGTTTTCAACTCTAGAACCAGGCTCATGATGGAATACATAAATGTGGTTATTGATGATCTTTTCAAAGAACCTGATGTCACATATGATGTTGGAACATTTTATGATACTCCGTTGACGTTCCTAATAAAGAAGATGATACAAATCCAGATACTCCAGTATCTGAGCCAGAATCAGCAAACAAAGCACCTTCAATCAGAATTCAGAAGGATCATCCTAAAGATCTTATCATAGGTGATCCCAATAGTGGAGTCGTAACCAGGTCAAGGGAAGTCATCTCAAACTCTTGTTTTGTATCCAAGATTGAACCTACAAATGTAAAAGAAGCATTGACTGATGAATTTTGGATCAATGCTATGCAAGATGAGCTAGAGTAGTTCAAGAGGAACAGAGTGTGGGAGCTTATACCAAGACCTTAAGGAACAAATGTCATTGGTACTAAGTGGGTGTACAAGAATAAATCTGATAAACAAGGGGTAGTGACTAGGAATAAAGACAGACTTGTTGCTCAAGGATATACTCAAATTGAAGGCATTGACTTTGATGAAACATTTGCTCCTGTGTCTAGACTTGAATCAGTTAGACTACTTCTGGGAGTTGCATGCATTCTGAAGTTTAAACTGTACCAAATGGATGTAAAGAGTACCTTCTTGAATAAATACTTGAATTAAGAAGTTTATGTGGAGAAACCTAAGGGATTTGTTGATCCTAACCTTTCAGATCATGTCTACAAGTTGTAAAAGGACTTGTATGGACTAAAGCAGGCTCCTAGAGCTTGTTTTGAAGGATTAAAATAATTACTTTTGAAGAATGGATACCGGAAAGGTGGAATTGACAAAACTCTATTTGTCAAAGATATAGGAGGAAAAATCATGATCGCTCAGATCTATGTGGATGACATAATGTTTGGTGGAATGTCAGATGAGATGGTTAAACATTTTGTCAAACAAATGCAGTCTGAATTTGAAATGAGCCTTGTTGGAGAATTAACCTTTTTCCTTGGATTGCAAGTCAAACAGATGGAAGATTCCATTTTTCTCTCTCAGAGAAAATATGCCAGAAACATTGTTAAGAAGTTTGGAATGGAGAGTGCCAGTCACAAAAGAACACTTGTTCCTACCCATGTTAAGATGACTAAAGATGAAAAAGGTGTAGGTGTTGATCAAAGCTTTTATCGAAGCATGACAGGAAGTCTGTTGTATCTAACAGATAGTAGACCTGATATTGCCTTTGTTGTTGCAGTTTGTGCAATATATCAAGCAGAACCTAAGGTCTCTCACATAAATCAAGTCAAAAGGATTCTAAAATATGTGAATGGGACTTGTGACTATGGTATGTTGTATTCTCATGGCAGTGATCCTGTTTTATTTGGATATTGTGATGTTGATTGGGCTGGGAGTGCAGATGACAGAAAAAGCACCTCTGGGTTTTTTTTAGGTAACAATCTTATTTCCTGTTCTAGCAAGAAGCAGAATTGCGTCTCCTTATCTACTGCAGAGGCTGAGTATATAGCAGCTGGTAGTAGTTGTTCTCAGCTTGTTTGGATGAAACAAATGTTATCTGAATACAATGTCACTCAGGATGCCGTGACATTATATTATGATAATCTCAGTGATATCAATATTTCCAAAAATCATGTTCTACACATTAGGACAAAACATATTAATATCAGGCACCATTTCATCAGAGATCTTGTGGATGATAAAGTGATCAAGTTGGAGCATGTTGCTACTGAATTACAGCTGGCTGACATATTCACAAAGGCCTTAGATGCTAATCAGTTTGAAAATCTGAGAGGCAAATTGGGAATCTGTCTTTATGAGGGCTTGTAGCAATTAATAACGTTTGGAAGTCCAGTTAAAGGATGAAGACTAAAGGGGATTCTGGACAAGAAAGTGCAGACCAAACAGTACTTAGTTTATGATGGAGTTCTGATTTACATAAATTGGTAGCTCTTATGAAGCTTGTGGTTTTATCAGTTTCTTTTGATTTATGATTGTGATCTTGTTTTGGCCAAATTTCTGGCAAAAAGGGGAAGTAAGTAGATAGTCTACATAGTCTGCTTTTGTGCTGATAAATACTATTTATTTTAGTATTGTCAGTCTATTTATGCTGCATGTTCGGGCTTAACAGGTTGAGGGGGAGATAAAATATCTCTCTGTTTTCTGCTGCTATTGTACCGATGTGTTGTACTCTGGTACAATTTTTGTTGGTTGTTTTGCTGTGTGCACAACTTTTGAAGTTTGGCATTTCTTATGTTGATGTACTGATACAACTGTTGGTTTGAGGGGGAGTCCTCTCTGTTGTGTGTTTCCTACTACTGTTGTGTTTCTCTGATGTTTTTTATGATAATGCTTAAATTGTTTTAGCCAACAATTATTCCAAAGGGGAGTTTGTAGATGTTTAGATTGGTTATATATTGTGGTAAAACTTATGTTCATGTTTGGATGTCATAGGTAATGTTATGACATGTGATTTAAGCATTATACAGGTGTGAAGTTTTTGTGTGCAGTTGTTTTAATATGAATGTCAAGACTGATGTCATGAGATCTCTGACTGGGCTTGAAGACCTAGGTGAATCCTATTTTGTGCATGCATCCTTCAGTCATTATTATTGAGATTTTGTTGTGGTTTTAGCGCAATTTAATCAGAAGGAAAAGAAGGATTCAGCTTGAAGTTATTTTAGCAGAACATTTGTTCTTGCTATTTTTGTTCCGTTATTTGAGGAATTATTATTTCTGATTTATGCATGTTCAGCAGGCCCATTTCCTATTCAAGGATATACTTGAGGTTGTTTTACCCTAGTGTGAACATGTAGAAAATAAGGATTGTGTATTCAGTGTTTTTCACGTGTGTGTTAGTTTCTTGTGAGCCAAACAATTATCTTTTGATGATTGTTTTGGACTAGGCGTGCATTTGTATTTTGTCCACTCAAAGCTTTTAAGAAAGAGTGTTTGTATTTGACTGAAGCTTCTAAGCAAGGTCAAATATTGTTTTAAAGAGTGTCTTCATTTTGTTTGAGTTGTTTGTTTAAGATCACTATTGTGATTGAGTGGAAGTGAGAGGGGTCTCTTATCTAGGAGTTCCTAGGTAGAACTGTCATTGGGTAGGATTAAGTGAAAAGATTGACAACTAGGTTTTTGTTGTGGATCTTTGAATTGATAATACTGATAGTGAAGTTCCTTCCTGGCATGGTATCCCCTAGAGTAGGTGTGATTGCACCAAACTGGGTTAACAACTCTATGTGTTCTTTAATTCTGTCTTTGTCTTTTATTGTGTTTTTAAACTTGTTGTTATTGGTATCGTGACATCGTATGCGACATTGTATATCAGTTTCCAGGATTTCAGTAAGAATAAAATCTTAATAACTCCTCAAAATTATTTGTATAGTTAGTCACATTCATATTATCTTGCTTAAGCTGCAAGAACTCAATCTCCTTCAGATTGTGAACATCAGCTGTAAAATACTTCTCCAAAAAATCAATTTAAAAATCATCCCATGTAATATTTTTATTAGTAGCTTTAATCCTCTGACGGGTATTCTCCCACCAATACTAAGCCTCCCCACACAACTTATTTGTCCTGAACAACACCTTCTGCTCATTAGTGCATGCCATAACTCTAAAAATCTTTTCAATATCCTGAAGCCATGTTTTGGCACTTTTAGGATCGTACCTTCCCCTACATGTAGGTGGGTTGTTCCTCAAAAATTTCCTAACCCACGAAACTCATCAGCTCCACCATTTTTATTCTAATTCTTATTAGCTGCAAAGTCTCATATGTTTGTGCCATCGCCTGATCCATAGCTCCCAAAGCATCAACAATTGCTTGATTGCATCTACCTACAATCATTTTATGTTGCACTACCAATCAAGATAGGTTAACCAATCATAAACAGTAAAGCAAATATCGGTTAAAAAATTCAATCATCAACATTGTTAACACATATGTCGCACACTAAGGTGTGAAAAAGTTCACAAAAACTTATTTCGAATGAACCAGCCTACTCTAATACCAACTATGGAACACCCTAAACCCTAAAAACTTTATTTTATAAAAATATGCAGAATAAATTTAACTCAGCGACAGGGTGTCACATCATTTCTTAACATAAAACATCTTTTTCAAAAATCATAATAACATAACATAACTCAAAACATCATTTCAATTTTAATTGTCTCAAATTATAAATCACCTCATTTAAATAAAAAGGTTCAATTAAACAACTAACAAAACCCAGATCGTAAAGGTAACACATCCTAGTGTTACACTATCAGAGTGACACGCGAAACTAAAATAAACTCAAATAATAAACTATGAAGATAGTCACTACGTCATCCTACAACTTAACAACAATTAAGGCTCCTCTACTTGAGTATCTATACCACTGGGGTAAAGAACAAGACAAAAACAAATAGGGGTGAGAATACATTCATAAATGTTAATGGTGTATAAATTAGCAAGGATAGCTCACCCAATAATCAAACCTATAATCATCCACCATAATCATCATTCACTAGTGCAGTTATGTATGCAATGAAATAAACACCTATATTAAAATGCATGTAGTACCAAGCTTTAGATATCAAAGTTATGTTACTGATTTATCCACCTACCGATGGTTCCACTTTGAACTTAGTTCCCCTTTGAACAAAAAATCATCCCAGGTTGCTGCTTCTGAATCTGGAACTAGTCATTGAGCTAAATCCTAGACTCATCACTGGTTCCCACTTCTCAACCAGAAACACATCTTTGGACCAAAGTTTGTACACCTATCTCCGATATACATGATGCATGAATTGAAACAAACAATACCAATGTAAAAATCATCATTGGTTCCTCTTTGAACCTACACCATTATAATATAAAACCACCACAATAATTTCTCTATGAACTACACACCTCAACATAAATATCTCCAATATATGACTACCACAGTAGTTCCTCTCCGAACTATGTATCACAACATAATTAACTGTGAACTTATAATTATAACTCAACAATACTTATCAACAGGTTAAAATTCGAACTAGACAACCTTAAGCATTCAACAGGGTTATCTCATAACTCAACAAAGTTCACAACTAACTCTTCCACTTTTTATTCAAGGATTACTAGTCACAAGGCGTACTCTAATCTTAACTCAAAACCTCATCAACTTGACTTTAAACATGACAGATTACACAAAAACTCAACCCTCTTGACACACAAGATACTAAAAAGACATTAACGTAACTCAATAACATAATCATAACTCTAAACATATCAATTGACTTAGAAGTAAACCCCTTTTATTCAAATAGACTCTAAAAATATCAAATACCTCAAGCTTAACTCTAAGAATGAGAAATTCTCCAAACCCAACTCTAAATATTTCAGGCTCAACTCTTAAAATATCAAATACCTTAAACTTAACTCTAAAAATGTCAAATACTCAAAAATCAACTCTAAACATATCAAATAACTCAAATTCATTTTACTTATAAATATAATTAAATTCTTTAAGTCGCTCTAAGGTTTTATCAAAACCCTTTCATTAACTCTAAAATTGTCTCCCTATAATAGGGTTTCCCTAAATCTTTGAATTACATATAAAACAGAATGTATAACTTCAAAATAGTACCAAAAATTATAGACTTTTGATAAAATAATGAAACTCTCCATTTTAAAAGTTTACTAAATCTTGTTTCTAATGTAACTACATGCGCCTCAAAAAGACTTATAAAAGTCAGGTTACATGTGAAACAAGATGACCAACACATTAATGAAAATTGACTACACCTTTAGTATAAAATCCAGAGAGTTGCTACTGTTTTAGCCCTTCCTGGCACAATTTCACCACTTCAAAATAAAGATTATTGTGTTAGCTTTCTAACACAATAGACGATACCTCAAACGGACTAACGAAACTCAAGTTACGCATGAAACAAGACAGTTAAACCCTTTCTATGTCTATCTATGTTTTTCTCCCTATTGAACATATTCAAAGCTCACCTATTTAAATCTCAACCACCCAATACACACATATAAACATAAACATGAACAATGTCAATCAAACAAAATATATTCAACATTTTATCACATCAAACATCACAAATTTACTACAAATAGCAAAAGGTGTAAATTGATTACAACATGCACACAATCTGTAAATGATATATATCCCCATAACGATGAAGATGTTGATCTCAGTGGTCTTGCTATCAAGCAAGTTGTTACTGACAAATCAGGTAATCTTATGCTACCTGCTTGAGAAGATGGGAGAATATGTGATGTTGATACCATTGGATCCTCCAGTTCGAGATCTAGACTACCATGTATCTTGAAGCTCAAACTTAATCAGATGAATAAACAAAGTACCTTCCTCAATAGGAAATTAAGATGTGAAAATTAAAGACTTACCTTTTGTCATCATGATGAAAAAGATCATGAAATTTTTCCATGTCTCGTGACAAGGCTTCTCATGAAAATAATCATAAAGGGAATGGCAACATTTATGATGTTATCGATGATTGTGCCAATTATATCCATATTAACAAGGATGTTCATGATGGGTCTGAACCTGTCAATGATGGTGCCGATATTTGTAACTTTTCTCTCCTTTATGAGGATATTGTGTTGAAGTGGGACTATCTAGCCTTTGATTGGATATTGTCAAGAGAATGTTTTACATTTGAAGTGGATGTTCAGCAGCTGGAGAAAGTCATTATGAAAGACAATGAGAGTATTGAGAGAACTTTCATGTGTGTTGATGTCTTATTAGAAAATGTGAAGGAATATGTGGTTCATCAGATGTAGTTTGACCTTGAGTTAAGCTTGGTAGAAGATGTATGTTACCTTCTTGATTTTCAAGTAAAGAAAAGGAAGGATTGTACAAGTTATTCTCAAGGTACATATGCTGAAATAAGTTACAATCAACTATTTTTGAGCAACCAAATGATCCATGATATCATAAAAAAGGATAATGGAGACGTCAACCTAGATGTGCCAAACAATATGTGTGACATGTTGTTAACTGAGGTTCAAACGTAGAGGAAGGATGAACAAGGTGCCCTTGTTAAATTTGAAGTGGACAGAAAGTTTGTGCAAGCAAGGAATTCTAAGGAAAATGATGAAGCAAAGGTTCCCAACATTGTATATTCCTTAAGGAAATGAGTTAAAGGGAAGAGAATTCACAAGGATGTCACAAATAATCATAAATGGAAGAAAGTCTTTATTGCAAAGGAGTAATGATAATTGTTGGACTAACAAAGACTTCTATTGATGATGGTCATAACTATGAAAATCTAGTCAAGGAGCCTAGAAAGCTACATGATAGAGGAGAGTTTATGAAACCTTCATGTTGTACTGCATATTGATTAGACATAATATTTGGGGTTTCTCACATGTTGGAGTATCGGGTAAGAAATATGGTCCCTTGGAGTGAGCTTTTGTATATCCTAATATTAATTACTAACTATTTGTATGATGCATGATAAATATGTGAATGATTGCATGCTAATTATTGTTATATGGTAGGATTGTATGCTTCTAACTATGAGCTCATTGAGTGTCATGTATGACTAAGTTGTGAATGATTGCATGTATGTCTGATTAATTTTGGAGGATTATTTTGTGCAACACATACATTGATGTTATTAGTTTTTTGCTGTTGTTTTACAACTATGATGAATGTTGATGCTGATGAAAAGGTATGCTCTGATAGTCATATGTTAAATGTCACTGATTATGATTGAACAATTGTTATTTATCTTGAAAATATGTTTTGCCACAATTTGCTAAAGGGGGATTGTTGCTCTTTTTGGATTGACAATATTTTGCAAAACAATGTTGAAAGAGTTATTTAATGGGGTTTTTGTTATCGTCTGCACAAGGATTTTTCGGATATCACTTGTTGTTCTACAATTTATCTATTTTAAGTAAGGGTTTCAAATTGGTTGTTGGTTGGTAACATAAGATTTCACTTATTTTAAGTAGCAAAGAGTAAAATAAAGTAAGTTGTTTGTTTTAGAGAAATATGCCAAGATTAGAGTTTGTAACCCTATTCATACATATCCTTTTAATCAAGCATATGAACTTAGGTTTGATCAATACAATCGTGTATCCTCTCAACGTTGTTTACCTATAAAGCGGTATCATGGGTCTTACTATACCAATCACAAGATGATGTCTCACACAAAAAATCAATACAATAAACATAAAGAATAATACAAAGCAAATATTAACTCACAAATCTATGTTTAGAGCTTGTTTGCTAATAGATGAAGAACTTAGGTAAAGGTTTTGAAAATCTATGTCTAGAGTGATTCAAACCATACATTAACATAAAAAGAAAAGATCTTCATCATATATTGATCATCAACCTTTTTCACATACAAAAGATCAAAAGAAATACATACTAGTAAGGTTAATTACCTCTAATCTTGACACAAAAGTAACTTAGCCACCCATTTCCATGGTGACTTGATTTGGAAGAAATGAAGAAATCTTCAAGAGCATCAAAGTTAAAAGATCGAAGATTAATGCGTCAAAACTTTTATCCTTGCTCCTTGTTGAGTTTCTAAGCTCAAACCCTAGAAAATCTGATCTAAAACTGAAAATGTTTAAAAATGAAAGTACCGTCTAAAAAATATATAAAATAATATATTTATACATGTCCTAAGAAGTTACTCAAAGTGACACCGTGCTAATCAGCCTCAGAGCACGCTTAGCGCGATCAGAAGAAAGGTGGAAAAAAATCCAGATATCTCGCTGATGGCGGTCAGGGCGAGATTGCAGCGCCAAAATCCTGAAAAGCTATTGCCTTTGCTTAATGAAAACGCACTCAAGGCGCGCTGAGCACGCTAGCACTTGTAAAACTTCAAGGAAATGATCTTCAATGCAATCCTTCTTTAACCATAGTCTCCAAGCATCCAAGGAAGCACTAAAACCTATCAAAAAGAAATATAAAGATTAAAATATGAGAAATGAACAAGCATTTACACTAAACTATAAGGTTTTACAACCGAAATAAACACGAAACAATTGGAAAAAGCCACCGAATACTATAAAATATATCCACAATTTAGCAATTAACAACTCTCCCCAACGCTTCTATTTTGTTTGTCCTCAAACAAAAGTTTGCAACCAAGACTGGCCCCGAAATCATGCAAAAGAAATCAAAACCTAGAAGAAATCACTATGGCATTTCATGGTTCAAAAAGTAGAAGTACAAGCAAGGTAATACTTACCATAACTCTAAACAAAGGATGAAAATGAAACTATTGTTAAATGAAAAATACACATCAAGAATTCTAAACAATACAAGTTCAACATGAATCACTCCTAATCACACAATCATCAAGAGATGAAAACAATTATGAGGTTTTATCACTCACCATACAAACATGCAAGCATCCGGAACAAATTATGCATTCAACAAACAATATGAATTAATAAGTATGAAAGAAGGAATCTCAGGGACTTGAAAGGTTGTAACTTGGCTTGGGATACAAGGAAGGGTCATTTCTATAGTCATGGAAATAAAAAATTCCTAATCCTATGAGAGCATTACATTCTCACATTCATACACACTCCTAGACTCTCACATTCTGTTTTTATTTTCTTTGATAGATCATTACAACCTTGATTCTCTTTTTGTTGGCAATTTAATCCATAATTTCTTTCTTTTTCGGTTTTTTCTTTTATTTGCTTCTTTTTCTCAACTCTTTCTATCTAGAACCACTTTATTCTTATGATGCACCAATCTACCTTTTTCTACCCAACTTTAAATTCAACCATAATATCGTTTTTCTAATGCTCTCACACGTCTAAGGAAAGGAACAATACAAGCAACCATAAATAAAGATTGAAGTTCAAAAGTTTCAACATAACAATCAAGATACAATTCCATTTTTTCTTCTTTTGTGCAAAGTTTACACAATTCAATCATAAACATGGATCTTGATGGAAAGGCTCAAAAAGGGTTATCAAATACTCTCTTACTCACAATGTAGATTGATTATACAATTTTGATCAAATGGTTTTTCTCAAAGTACACGAAAAATTTGTCTTGATAATTTTGTTCCTTTCATACAAATCAATACACATGCAAGATTTAAACATAAAACGAACGAGCTAAACATGAATGTCGATTTCTCGCATATATATACAATGGAAGCTACCTCACAATGTCCATGTTTTACATGACTCATAATTGAAAAATTATTAAGATAGAATTCATTTTATTAGTATTTTTCACAAACTACAAGTTTCAATAACCTGCTAAGTCTAGAAAGCGATAAAAATGTACCTTGAAATGGTACCTCAACTCACACATATTATTACCACTCAATTGTGCATTGGTTCCTCATTCTTTGCATATTAACAGTTCCTTCAAAGTTTTAAGCTAAGGAACAAACAATAAAAAAATCTACCATACTACATACTTCTATACTACTCAATAATATAAAGTATAAATATTATAATAAAAAGTGTAACACCCAACCATGGTGCACACATAAGATCCAAAATCATCATCCTTAAAAGGATGACACAAAATAGAAAATATCCTATCATCTTCCAAAGGATGGTACACAATCTAACTAAACAAAAAATAATATCCAAACATAAACATAAACATAAACTTCATAAAATCAAACTCATCCTCATCACTCGCTACTAGAATCTTCAAACTCCAACTCCCATGTAGTCTTTCCACTTCCACATTCATCATCAACATCATGATCATCCATGGTGTCATACCCAAAATTTTGACCCTAATATATGTACATCATCAGAAGAAATCCACTGGCCAAAGGACTGTTCCAGTCTTGTTTGAACAGTATCCCCGCAATGAAGATTCTTGGGTTCCTCAGAGGATTCAGGAAAATGACCAATCATCTATAGATAACATTTTCAACCTTTCAATCACCAATAAAAGGATTAAGGAATCTCAAATGATAGAAAATCTTTCAAAGATTGTACAAAAGATTCAGTGATCTGGGCCCCGAGCCATCACAATCACCAATTAGGGTTTCAGTCATCTGAGCCCTCCAGATGAAATCTTTCATGGGAAAAGGAGCCAAGGCCTCCACATATCATCAAGAATGTTTACTTTACCATTACAAGCCATTTATAAGTACAAAAGGTGCAGAGATCAACGACTGCAATATTAGGGTTTCATAGTGCCCAAATTAGGGTTTTTGACTAATTGGGGGACCAAAAGTCAAGATTTTCATATAGACAAGAGCCTATACCATATGGAATGGTTTAAATATCTCATATACATCATGGAAGTCCATTCATAAGGTCAAAATACCTCAGAGGATGTCCAGTCAAAAAATCAGAAATCCAGGGGTATCTAATGTTATTCCATCTGGACCAAAAAGTCAAAGTTTGACTTTTTCACCCAAAATGATCATCATGACCTATATTTCATGAAATGAGTATATGTTAGCTTAGACTCATTAAATCCAATGGCATCTTCAGCGTAAACAGAAGGGTCATAGGCCAAGCCATCAGGTCGAAGCTCTATGATAGCGACTACATTAAAGAGGGTGAGGGTAATCATCCCATAAGGAAGATGGAAGGTGTAGTGGGTGTTGTCCCAAAAATAAAGGGAGGCAGCCAAGAGGTTCAGACAATAGGGGATGTTGGTCTTCGACAACATCAACAAGTCATAAATCCCTATTTCTTTCCAGTGTGCGACCTTAACCTTTTCCAATTTTGTCAATAAAAGATCAAAGTAATTGAACTGGCTAACTGCCCTAACCAGTCTAGTACCATCATAGAGGTACTTTAAATTTAGTTAATTAGAAGGAGGTTGGTTGGTTGAAGAATCATCAACTTTGAGGGTATTTTTCTTCCCTAGAGTTTGGGATTTACGATTTCTAGGAAAGAACTCACTCAGCCTTTCATCAGTGTTTTCAACCTTGGCCAAAGGGCCAAAAAGAGTGTATGCACATTCATTAACAATGAAGGGAATCGTTACCTAAGAGTTGTATAAACTCATTTGCTCAGCCATCTTAGGTTTTGGGATGAATTGATGGTTCTTGACCGTCTTAGGTTCTGTAAGGTTGTTGAATGGGGGAAGAGCTTGTTCGAAAGTAAAGGCTTTTTCTTTCTGAATTTTCTTCTGTGAGGTGGTAGCTTTTGAAGACGCCATTTTTAGAAATGAAGAATGGGGGTTTTAGGGTTTCTGGGAAGAAAAGAGGAGACTTTAGCAAGAAGAAGACAAAGTTTGCAAGAGTGTAAAAAAGTGTTATTTGTTGTTGAAGAACATATTTATAGGCGTGTAATGAGTAGTTGTGGAGTCCATCCACTTAATGTAAATATGAGGTGGTGGGACGTGTGGCACTTTAGATCAGACACATTGGAGGTATCAGTTACTACAAGACATCTTGGTGCTTTGTTTCAATAAAAGGTCATGATGAGAAAACATCAGAATATGGATGATAAGACCTTTGGGGATTTTTCCATTATGATATGACATCATGAGCATGGTTGCAGAATCACAACATTTTTTAGAACATGGGTTAGGTGGTTACCACCATGCTTTCATTTGACCAAAGTTGGCGTCGAAATGATAAACATCAAAAAATGATTTTTTCATCAAAATGGTCGAAAAGAACATTTTTTGGACTAATTTGTTATCTCCAAATTTCGACGCTAGCATAATTGGGTTATTTGGCTTAGGAAAGAGTTTTCTTGTTATAAGCTAAAATGAGGTCTTTTCGACCTTACTCATTTAAAAGGTGAAGATCGAAGGAATCTCCCACCTATAGATTCTGTACTTAGAGAAATTCTGAGTTTAGAATATTTTCTAAGTGTTAGTGGGATTCGACTAACACATGATTCGACGCAAAGTGGCAGTTACCCAAATGATGCCTGTTCAAACCTTGGAGGGAAAATCTATAATTTCCAATTCAAAAACTGGGAATAGTGGCACAATATGAAGCTTCTTCAGCATGTAGTGGGACAACTGTCATCATCTTAGAGTAGAACCGTAGAAAACTGTTATCTTGTATTTTCTATAAATAGCTTAGTCTAGTGTTAGAATAAGTGTGCGTGAAAATCACATTGTATTGAGTAACTCCGTATAACACTCAAAGTATCCGCGTGTAGAGAAAAGAGTGTTGTGAGAATGTACGTGATGTAACACCACCATATTATTTTCTGAGGTCTTTAATGTTAGAGCATCAATTTATCTTCAATGTCATTTACCATTCAAGTTATTTATCTTTAAAGTCATTTAACTTCCAAAGCCTTTTATGTTAAACCATTTATCTTTCAAGTCATTTACTTTGCATGCAATTTACTGCATTTCATTTACAGTTCTTGCTCTTTAACATTCTTGTCTTGCACTTATCTTTTCTTTACATATGCATCCATTTAAACTTCCTTGCCTTGCATCACTACAACAAACAAGACCTTAGACAACGCTTTTTTTCACTTAGACAATGCTTTAAAGCGCTGTCTAAACCTCCGCTGCTAAAGGTTTAGACAATACTTTTTTAAATCTTAAAAGCGTTGTCTAAGGTACCCTTAGACAACGCTTTTAGGAATACCTTAGACAGCGCTTTTGATTTAAGCGCTATTTAATTCCCTCCTATTTTAATTATTTTAGGTATACCTTAAATAACGCTTTTGGTGAAAGTGCTGTCTAAGCCCCCCTTAGACAACACTTTTGCCAAAAGCGCTTTCTAAGCCCCCCTTAGACAACGCTTTATGTGTAAAGCGCTGTCTAAGGTATACGAAAATTTTTGAATAGTTTTTTTGAAACCACTTTTTTTACCAGGTTTTTAAACCAGAATTTTGACCTGTTTTCAACCAATTTTTGGCAGACAAATATCACAAATTATATATCCAAAATTGGCAATTCAAAGCAAAATTATAAATCCAAAATTGGAAATTCAAACCAATATATTTATATATGTATATATATATATATATATATATATATATATATATATATATATATATATATATATATATATATACCAATTCAAACCATTTTGGCCTATTATAATTACAAGTCATTGCATTTTACTACAAATGTACATATTATAAGTACACATATCTAATTCATCCAAAGCATTGCTTCAAATATACATAGGTCCTGAAACAACACAAAGATTATAATTCAATTAATAAACAATATTATAAAAATTACAACGTTACACATATTTAAATTCTCATCAATTAAAGTAAGAGTACAATATTATACCTCACATAACACCTAGCTCTATAATGAATTAACACCATTCCTCTTTGATTTTTTTCACTTGATCTTTTGTATAATATGCACACTTGAATTCATCAAAGTACTACATAATAATATAACATAGTTTGATTTAATTTCAACTATTTAATTATATGAGAGATATGTGTAAATATTAAAATAAATCATAAGTTAGAAATACATACATCAGTGGGAATCTCTAATCGGCCCAAAACAAGAGTGTCTCGCATAAACCTCAACATGAAATATCCGCAATCTATTTGATTACGTTGCTGAGGACATTACGGATGAAAATAAAATATGGATAAATTCTAAGTTTTATCAAGTATCATCACTAATATAATAAAAAATGTGATAATTAATAATATACCGCCACTTTTATCCATGTAATGCAGTTGGATCTCCTCTTTGATGTTTGGATATCTCGTTGGGCTCAAAAAGCTTGTAGGAATCTAATAAAATAAAAATGAAGTAATTAGAACAATTCACATAAATTAATAAATATACACAAGAAAATTTAGAACAATCTCACTTACGTGTCAATTGTGTCCTTCATATCCGGGTATGTTGTCCAATCATTTCCTAACGAGTCAAGATAATAAATGATTTCTTTGATAGGATTGATTGCGAGCAACAACCAATGTCCACTGTATGATTAAACAAATGTTAGATGTAAATTTTCTACACGATGTCAAATAGATGAATTTAGAATGAAATTCTAACCCGGTATTAAACGGTATAAAGAACAACTTCTCCGCATCTTTGTTGGCCATGAGGATCCTGAGAATGTACCCCGTCACAGTATCCGGTCTATTTATGATTAAACTTAAGTTGACGGACACGGGTGCTAAGAATCCAAATATTACGTCCAATCCATTGGGGCGCATCAATTTGTCATACAAAAACCTTAAATAAAAACATCATTAACATTAGACGCCTCATTTGAAACATAAAGTAAATAAGTTGTTCAATTAATATAACAAAGTATATCGGATTTACCTGATATATATATTGACAACACTGACGCCAATTTCTTCACGACCAAAAACTTGCATGAAGTCTTCATTACCAATCATTTGTTCGTAATCAAAGCCGAAAATACCTTCCTCCATATGCACAAGACGAACACCTCCGGTCGGTATATCTGTCATCTCTAGAAATGTCTTGAGGCACGTCCTATACTTGGTGGTAGGTTTTTTCTTATCTACGGTCTTCTTAGCACCAACCTTTTTTTGTTGTGCAGAGGCGTTGCTAACCTCCTTTTTTTTGTTGTGCGGAGGATATGCTAACCTCCTTTTTTTGCTGTGTGGAGACGTTGCTAACCTCCTTTTCTTGAAGCTACATATCATATAAATAGTTAGACGAAATTAATAATTTAACAACTTCCATGCATATATGTCATATAATTGAATTGTACCTGTTTTTTTGAAACCACAGACTCGGTATGCCGCGGAATAGCATTATCTTTTGATTTGGATCTTGTGGGAGTCTATTTAACATAACCAAGTAAAAAATGTACGTAAAATGCCCGTAAAAACTTTGAATATACACATTAAGGTTAACAAAGGTTTTAGGCATATCTCATATCCTACACTAATGAGGTTTGTCGGCCATGCAACAAACGAACCTACTGCTTCGTCCACCGTTGTTGCATCTGAACCATCGTTAGGATATGGTAATGATGCATTCGGCTCAACTGCAATATCAACCGATACTTTCAAACATCCAGCAGGGAGTTCTCTGGTGTGAAGTAATACTCCGCTAATG
The DNA here is from genome assembly GCA_963966055.1 of Lathyrus aphaca. Classification (NCBI taxonomy): domain Eukaryota; kingdom Viridiplantae; phylum Streptophyta; class Magnoliopsida; order Fabales; family Fabaceae; genus Lathyrus; species Lathyrus aphaca. Next base: position 210,207,991 of record OZ014519.1, read on the forward strand.
TTATGCACTTTTCCCTTGCCAACCATCCGATAAAATGGTGATGATAAATAGAGCTGACAATGGGAAATGCCCTAAAACCAATAATAAAATGAAATTGTTAATGCGTATATATGTCAAATACATAATTTAAGCAAATAGTTCAATTTAAGACAATTATATGTAATTAGCCTCTCTTTCTCTCCTTAATGCATCAAGCTCAGCTTGCATTTCTTCCAATTTTGCATGAAGCTCCTGATTACTATGAGCCTTTCCTTTTTTAATACTCGGGGAGGTCAAAGTGACTCCAAATCCCTTACTCCTCACCCGACCAGAATACTCATGGACATCTAATGCCTGACTAAGTATGCTCCTAGTATCATCTGGAGGTAAAGACTGAGATAGCGTCTCCTGAAAATCAGATGAATACCGTATACTTGTCAAATATTTGTTTATAAAGTTTTTATTTAATTAAAGAAAAAATGTTATACTTACACATTTTTCGTATACTTGTAAAACATCTTCTTTAGGAACTCCAGATTTGCCCACACGGGCTTCCTTCCACAAAACATGTGCAGGAATAGATGTTTCTGAACTTTTCTCCTTCTGCAGCTACACATTAAGTCATACAATATGATCAAATAAAACTAATATATGATGAACAAATATGTTATCGCAATTTATAAATACTTACCATGGATTGTTCTATGCGTCCATATCCGACACGTCCTTTTCGGTACGGATATGTGGGACTTGATGCTTTTTCCTGATTTGTGGCACTTAGTCTTTTAAATACAGGGTCCTGTCGTTTGGATTTGAAGGCTTCCCATTCTTCTACAGATATCAAACTTTCATATTTTTTAGGAATCTCCGCATCAACATAATTATCATCCGCATCCTTAAGGAACTTGGATGATAAAAATGTTTTAAACCCTCGTAAAAGCTTTCCGACCAATTTCATACAAAAACCTCTTCTTTCTTCTTCGATGTTAAAACACCGCTAAGAAAAACATACAGATTGTGCATTAGTATAGGTAATCGAAAAAACATAATTGATTCGCATAATTAAAGACATAATTATTGTACCTTTATCTCACTCCAAATTCTTTCTTTGGAGTCATTCAGATATTTGTTTCTCCAATCATCACAAGTAATGGGAACTTCATTCCTTACTAGTGCACCGATGAAACTAGTTAAGGTGTGCCTATTAGGTTCTATAAGCTGCCCCTGATGGCTCCAATTCACATCTAGAATGATGCCTCGAGATCTACCATTGACCACTCTTCTCATAACCGTTATACCTCTTCGAATCTCTTCTTCAGTTGATACTTTTTTACTACCTCCTTCATGTGTCGAATGATCATCATGTGGGTTATCATCATTAGTGGCCATGTCTAACCTGTAATAAAGAAACCAAGGAGGATCAAATATAACTTATAATAAAAGCAATTGAAAACACAAAAATAAAGATACCATGCATGATCAAATCTAACTTATAATCAAATAAATACAACATTGTCAAATAAATACATACACAATAAAGAAACCATGCATGATCAAATCTAACTTAATAAAAAGGGCTTAAACTAATAAAAATGCTTATTTTATGAATCTTTCATCTATTATAATTTTGTGTATTGAGAATATCTTTGTCTATTAGTTTGATCATCTCAAAAGTTTCATGAATACCTTATCAAAAAGCTTCAACAATGAACTAATAAGCATAAAGTTTCATGAATAGAATAATAAGCACTTTTATTAGTTTTTATGTATAGAATAGTGTAACTACATACAAAAAGAGCTTAAAATAATAAGCACTTCTTCAAACAATGTCAATCATATACAAGAAGATATTAAACTCATAAGCACTTCAACAACAATGTCAACTATATACTAAAATAGCTTAAACTAATAAGCACTTCTACAATAATATACAAAAAGAGCTTAAACTAATAAGCACTTCTACAACAATGTCAACTACAACAATGTCAACTACTAACAAAAAGAGCTTAAACTAAAAGAGATAAAGTTGATTTCGTTCTTGCCCTAAACAGAGAAGAAAAGAACAGAGAAGAAACTTACCAAATAATGTGGTGGACGACGGTGAACGTGGAGGACGACGGTGGCGAGAAGCTCGGTTAGGGCAATGGTGAAGAAACACTCAGTAGGGACGACGATGGTGTTCGTTCGTAGAAAGTGAGAGAGTTCGCAGAAAGTGAGGGAAATGAAAATAGAAACTGTATATTTTTAATATAATTAGACCTTAGACAACACTTTTGTTTTTAATTTTTTATATATTGAAATCCTAAGACATCGCTTTTTTAAAAGCGCTGTCTAAGGTCTATCTTTAAAAGCGCTTTCTAAAAGCGTTGTCTAAGGCATGACTTTTAGCAGCGCTTTTATTATTTTTTTGAATAGTTTCCGTGTTTTCTTTTAATTTTGACCTATAACAGCACTTTCTTTATAAAGTGTTGTCTAAGGTGCGCTGTTAAATGTCAATTTTGGCATAGTGCATTTACTCTTTCAGTTATCTTTTTATTTACTTTGAAAGCCTTTTAAATGTTTCTTGCATTTACCACTTGCTTTTACATTGTTTTTCTTTACTATAATTTCTTACTTTTACCACCTTCTGAATCCCGTCGAAGGATTCATGACCTTTTTCCTAAAAAACATTACAAGTAACCAACAACTAGCACATGTCCTAGGATCAATCTGGTCGATTTTGCAAGTAACTGAGAGTATTTTGGTATCTTTAGAGGACCGGCGGTTGTTTACCAATTTTGAGGTTAAACAGAGCCCCCAAGTCGCAACTTTGGTATGGCGTGATGACTTAAGGGTAGACTTCGTCGGGCAGGTTGCACAAGATGATTTGTAAACTCTAAGAATGAACAGGGAAGGTGTCGAGCATAAACACTTGCTCGAGGCCACTTGTGACTGTTGTTGGGCAATGACAGGTGTTTGAGATTTTTCCTAGAACTTTAGTTTGTCGAGGGAGTCGCGTGCTAGGGGTCAGTCGTGGTCGTAGTTTGTGTGAGAGGTACATGTTATTTTAATGATGTCAAAACGTGTATGATCCTAGAATGAGCAATGATTCAGAAGTTTTGGCAACTTAATTCATCAGAATAAGTATTTCTGATGATTTAAGGAAAACGAGTCAACTCATTGGCACAAACAGGTCGACTCATTCATTGGAAAATAAATGAGTCGACTCACTCAGTCAATAGGTCGATTCAAATCAAGTGAAAAATTTCCTTGTCTCAATAGGCTGACTGGTGACCAAAAAGAGGTCGACTCAAATGATCCAGCATGTCGACTCAAACTTTAATTCAGGTCAACTCATACTAGAATGAAGCGCGACACCACTTATTTTTCTCTCCTAATTCATTTTACAAGTGTCTCCTTATCTTTTGGTTTATTATATACAGTTGGGGCTTTTTTTTTCATGATGACAAGAAAAGTGAAATAGATACAAAAATTGCTCTCATCATCTTCATCTTCTCTTGCATTCATCAACAACTATACACAATAATTTTTGTTGATCAAAGTGAAGGATTCAAGGTGATAACATTCAAAAGTTGGAATTGCATATTCAGTTTGGGTTGAGAGGTTTGTGAGTTTTTCTTGAATAAACCTTAAGGATTTGTCCTCCAAGATCATTGTGATTTGGGGGTTTTGCACACATCATTGGTTCGTAAATTCAGCCGACTGAAGATGTTTGAAGTTCGAGATTTTATTCAACCATATCACAGTAAGTGGAGGATTGCGAAGAACGGTGTAGGTTCACTTGTATCAAATCAAAGCGGTTGTGCTCAAAGTTTGAAGAATTGAGGATTCTTGCAAGAAAGAAGCAACAATCGGAGGTTTATTTGACACATGTGAAAGACTTGATTCAACTTGAATCAAGGGACAAAGAGAAACATAGCTACAACAACAATTAGGATTGGTTTGTCATTTCTAATTTTCTCTTTGTCAGAACATTGCAATTTTAATAAATATCCCAATTCAGTTTTTGAGTTTGGGGTAGAGGTACCCTTAGCAAGGACGGTAGAGGAACCGCCTAAGCAAATCCTTATGTTCTTCGCTTTTCTATTTTGTTATATTTTCGCACAACTTGATATAGTGTAGCATTAACAATTTTGTTTTGCTAATTTTGAGTGCATTCTAGGTGTTTGTGAAAACAAGCTTGGTGTGGTGTGCCCACCAAGTGTTTGATAAAATTCAAAACACACTATTTATTTGTCTTTGTACCTATTTCATTTCTCCTAACATCATTGGTAGTAGTTAAATCAATTGTGTCAAGTTTAAGTGATACAATAGTGTGTTATTGATTCATTCATCCTTAGTATCCCATTTGGTTTGATAACGCATATCCGATCACCAGAGACTTAATAAAATTTAGATGTGAATTTTCCTGGGAGCTTTCATAAACAATTTTTCAATTAAATTTTTGAAAGTTGGAAATATTTTTAAAAGGGATGTATTCAACCCCCTCCTAGATCCACCCCATCGTCTGACAATTGGTATCAGGAACACCAGTTCATCTAGTACTTCACACATACTCCCTCCATTCCTATTTATAAGCTAATTTTAACTTTTTTAGGTTCATTGAATAAATGACGTATTTGGACTACATATAGGTTAGATACATCAATTATTCAATGTACCTTAAAAGTTAAAATTTGCTTATAAATAGGAATCGAGGGAGTAACTTTTTAGAAAATGGATAACGATCCAACGGGGGCGTATAATAGAGCGTATGTTTTATCCGGAGGAAACTATAGTCACTGGAAGGATTGTATGCTTATTCATATCAACTCTGTTGATAGAAAGATATAGAAGGTTATCGAAGATGGTCCTATGCAATTACTATGACCAACTTCGATAATGTTGAAGTACCTAAACCTGAAGCATAATAGGATGAAAAAGATGAAAAGAACCACATTTATGATTGGAAGGCGAGAAATATGATCATTTCCTCTTTGACAGGTGGTGAATATTATCGAGTCTCACATTGTACTATGGCTAAAACTATGTGGAACGCGTTACGAGTTGCCCATGAGGGAATGGACGATGTTAAACTAGATAGAATCAATACATTGACACAAGAGTTTGATCTTTTTGCATGAACCAATGGGAAACCAGTGGGAAATTGGGAAATAGATTTTCTTATTTATTAAATCGCTTAAACGCTCTTGATCAGACTACTCCCAATAATGTTGCTACTAACAAAATTTTGAGATGTATTACTAGGGAATGAATACCTAAAGTCACGGAGATCAAGGAAGCTAATGACCTAAGAACCTTGGACTTGACCACACTATTAGGCAAGTTAGAAGAACATGAGCAAGAGCTCTTGAATCTCGACAATTATGAAAAGAGTAAAATGAAAGAAAAGAATGAGAATTCCAAAGACAACGAGAAGATGAATAAGTATATTACATGGAAAGATTCTACTTCAAAATCATCCACCAATGATGAATGTGAGAGTGAGTCCAATGATGAAGAAGATGAATCGAATGAGGATATGAGGCTATTTGTAAGAAGGTACAATAGATATCTTAGGAATAATGAAATATATCATTCGGAGAAACGTCTCGTAAATTATAGAAGGCAATTAAATCCCTATAAGCAAGATCGAAGTAAAAGTACCAACTCATAAGGATCATGTTATAATGCGGAAAGCTCGATCACTATAAATCGGAGTGTCCTATGTTGAAGAAGGATAATGGCAAAGACAAAAATCACAAGGGTGGAAAGGCAAGGAGAGCTTATATCTCTTAGGAAAACGATATTGAAGCCTCAAGTAATGGCAACTCTAGTGATGAAGATGAGAAAGTAAACCTTTGTCTCATTGATCATAAAAAGGGTGAAAAGCAAGTAAGACATGTTAAATATGATAACTTTGATAAATTGTCTTATTCTGATTTACTTAGTACTTTTGAAGTTCCCCACCAAGAAGCTAAAGAAGCTTTTAAACGCTTAGCCTCCAATAAACATATTTGTATTCATTTGGAGAAAAAGGTTTCTGATTCTCAAAAAAGAATTGGAAGCTCTTAAGCGTTCTATGGTGGAGCCAATTAAAGAAGACAAGCGAGAATGGTTTAATTCCTATAGTTGTGAAACTTGTTGCTTTTGGAAAAAAGAGGTCAAAACTCTTCAAACCAAATTAGACAAAGTATCACAACCAAAAATGACATTTTCTATTGATCAATCTAACTTTAGAAATTCCTTGAATAATCCATACCAAAAATACACTAGTGATATATTAAATGAGCAAAAGTGTCACAAAACCAAACTTAACTTGTATTTATTGTTGCAAGAGGGGACACATTATTGCCAAATGTCATTTTAGGATATTCTTGGTTCCTAAAGGAATTTTCCAATGGTTTTCCAAATGCAACCAATGTTTTACTCAAACATAAGGACCCAATGAAAATTGGGTACCTCTTTCGCTTGTTTAAATTTGTAGGTAGAGTATCTTGAGGCTACAAAGAGAAGAAGATTTCTCGATATTGGATGCTCAAGGCATATGATGGGTGAGATGTCCCTATTTTATGGCTTTGTGGCTAATAAGAAGGGATTTGTAACCTATGGTGATAATAACAAGGGATCTATACTCGGAAAAGGTAGTGTAGGTAATCCCTCATCTACATCTATCTCCAATGTCCTTATAGTTGAAGGCCTTAAACACAATCTTATAAAGTGATATAAAGTGTCCTTTTCAAAAGAAGGTTGCATAATTGAACATAATGATAAAAAGAATGATTGTTTTAAGGGCTTGAGGGTCAATAATGTATACATGCTTGACTTAAATGAAGTGTCTGTAAATGACCCTAAGTGTATTGTCTCCAAAAGTGATGACTCTTGACTTTGGCATATGTGCTTAGCACATATTAACTTTGAATTTCTAAATAAGGTAGTTTCAAATGATCTAGTAGCTGGTCTACCCAAAATTAAATTTACCAAAGATCATCTTTGTGATGCATGCCAAATGGGGAAGCAAACAAGGATCTCATTTAAATCCAAAAATGTTGTTTCAATGTCTAGACCTCTTAAACTTCTCTATATGGATTTATTTGGTCCATCTAGGATTAAAAGCCTAGGTGGAAACTATTATGGGTTTGTTATTGTAGATGATTATTCAAGATTTTGTTGGACTATTTTTCTAGCTAGTAAAAGTGACACTTTCTCGGCATTTGAAAAGTTTACAAAATTATCTCAAAATAAATCAAACACTAGTATTGTTACAATCCAAAGTGACCATGGAGGTGAATTTGAAAATCATCTCTTTGAGGAATGTTGTGATAAACATATAATTGATCATAATTTTTCCGCTTCTAGAACTCCGCAACAAAATGGTGTTGTGGAACACAAAAGAAGTTTTAGATAAGCTTGGACGAACTATGATCAATGACAATGGTCTTCCTAAATATTTTTGGGTGGATGCCATAAGTACAGAGTGTTATGTTTTGAATAGGGTGCTTATCCATCCTACTTTTAATAAAATACCCTATAAACTTTTAAAAGGTTGGAAGCCAAACGTTTCACATCTTCATGTATTTGGTTGTAAATGCTATGTGTTAATCAACGGTAAGGAAAATCTTGGCAAATTTAATTCAAAAGATGATGAAGGTATCTTGCTCGGATACTCTAATTTAATTAAAGCATATAGAGTATACAACAAAAAATCACACATCGTTGAAGAGTTTGTGCATGTATCCTTTGATGAATCTTATTCGAAAGTTGTCGGAAAAGGTAGTTATGTTAATGTTGCAGGTGTTTCCTCTGAGGATATTCTTAAAGATCAAGAAGTATCGAGTGTTGAACCCATTCCAGATAAAGCTGAGGAGGAGCCGGATAAAGAATCAAAAATCGAAGAGGAGAATCATTCAACTAATCTAGATGATCTCCCATTGGAATGGAAAACCTCAAAGGAACATCCCTTTGACAACATCCTTGGAGATATATCAAAGGGAGTTACTACACGGTCAAGGGTAAGTAATTTTTGTTATCATTTTGCTTTCGTCTCTCAAATTAAGCATAAAAATTCCAAAGATGCTTTACTCGACGAACATTGGTTTTTAGCTATGCAAGAGGAACTAAATAAGTTCAAGAGAAATGAGGTCTGGGATCTTGTCCCTCCTCCGCGAGGTAATCGAGTAATTGGCACTAAATGGGTATTTAGGAACAAGATGGACAAAAAACAATATTATAACTCGCAACAAGGCTCGTCTTGTTGCAAAAGGGTATAACCAAGAGGAGGGCATTGATTGTGAGGAGACTTATGCTCTGGTTGCCTTCCTTGAGGCTATACGTCTTTTGCTTGCATTTGCGTGTTCACAAAATTTTAAACTATATCAAATGGATGTTAAAATTGCTTTTCGTAATGGATACATTAATGAACAAGTGTATGTATGTCAACCTCCCTGTTTTGAAAGTCATGAAAATCCTAATCATGTTTACAAGCTTAAACGTGCTTTGTACATCCTCAAACAAGCTCCTAGAGCTTGGTAAGAATGCCTTAGAAATATTTTATTAAATCAAGGATTTTCAAGAGGGAAAGTTGACACTACTATTTTCATTAAACAATAAGGAAAACACTCTATTTTTGTTCAAGTATATGTAAATGATATTATTTTTTGATCTACTAATATGAGATTGGACAAAGAATTTTAAAGCTCAATGCAAGGTGAATTTGAGATGACTATGATGGGGGATCTCAATTATTTTCCCGTACTTCAAATCAAACAACTTGAGGAAGGCACATTTATAAGTCAAACAAAGTATTGCAATGAGCTTCTCAAGCGCTTCGACATGACAAATTCCAACGCCATTGATACACCAATGCCTATTGCGACAAGCTTGGATCGAGATGAGAAAGGTAAATACGTGGATATAAAAAGGTATAGAGATATGATCGGCTCTCTTCTCTATCTTACCGCATCTCGCCCAAATATCATGTTTAGTGTTTGTATGTGTTCTAGCTTTCAATCATATCCTAAGGAATCAAATTTGAAATCGGTTAAACGCATTTTTAGGTATCTTTGTGGTACTCCTAAGTTTGGTCTTTGGTATTTCAAGGGTAGTGATTGTTCTTTGGTAGGTTATATCGACTCCTATATTCCTGGTTGCAAAGTGGATAGGAAGAGCACGAGTGACACATGTCATTTCTTTTCAAATTCTCTGATAATTTGGCATAGCAAAAAGCAAGTTTTTGTTGCTTTGTCAACTGCGGAGGCGCAATGCGTTGCGGCCAGTCATTATAGTTTTCAAATTTTGTGGCTCAAAAAACAATTGCTCAACTCCAATGTCAATCTTAAATGTATTCCCATTTTATGTGATAACACAAGTGCTATAAATCTTACCAAAAATCCAATATTACAATCACGCACTAAGCATATTGAAATCCACCATCATTTCCTTAGGGATCATGTAGAGAAAAGGGATGTGGTATTTGAGCATGTGGTAAAACTCCACTTTCTACAAAACCCTTCTTTCACATCCATATGGAACTAGGCATTCTCGATATCTCAGATCGCTTATGATGTGTATAATATGTTTTCCTCATATTATTATTTCTAGTATATTGTTATTTCTAACCAATAACTACTTAATGGCATCACTCTATTGCATCATGAGAGGTAATATTGTTCCTTTCATATATCTTGATCTTAATTCTTGTATACTTGAATTTTTAATTCATGATTGATTGATTTAACCCTTATCCATGGTATGAAATAAGTTTTGTGTATGTGAACATTTTTTATGTTGCTATTTATTGTTTCTATCAGTTAATATGTCACCATAAGAGAACACATGAAATTATAAAGCATCTCATCAATTCATATGAAACATTGTAGTGAAAATTTGAAAAAAAAAATTTGCAAATTTTTTTGTTTCTTTCGGGTCCCAACAGGTCAACTCATTGAGTCGACTCATCAGATCTTTTAGGCCGACCAAATGAGATAGGCGCGCTGAATCAATATTTGAAATTGAATGAGTTGACTCATTCACCATTTTAGGTCGATTCATTCATGTATCACGCTAACCAACACATGTTGGAAAACACGTTTTTGCCGCCTTTCCACTACCTTAGGTCAGAACATCCCTTCACTCTATGCAATATTGTGATTTATTTTAATGCTCTTAGCCATTTCATTTAGTCTCTTTATATTCATTTATCCATAAAATCATTTAATATTACATCTCATTTTCATTCTATCATCTCATCCTCTACAAAACCCTAAAACCCCATTTCTATCAAATCCTCTCAAGAACTTCTTTAATGGCTTCAAATATTACCGGAAAAGAACAATAATGGGGTCTTATTCTCGATCTACTCTTCCAGTAAATGCTTCTCGGTCTACTTTTCTGGTAAATGCTTTATCTCTTCTTCCTTCTGATCTTAGAGATTATTATGACAAGAAGTTCAAAAATAGGAAAATCATAAACCAATATGTGTACTCTAAATGCACTTCTTGTCAAATGCACATCCTATATATATATATATATATATATATTGTTGAGTTGATTGATTTTCAAGAGATTAACCCATTTTTGGCTTTTGAAATTGAGTTCAACGAGGACATGGTTAGAATGTTTTATGCTAGTCTTGTTGGAAAGTTTAAGGGCTATGAATTCAATTTTAGGATAGGAGATAAATTTTATGTTGTAAATGCTCAAGTTTGGAAGTATTTTTTTTTGTTGATCCTGTATCTCCTGGAATGTTTGTAACTAACTATGACATTGTTGAGGGTTATAATTTCCAAAAGGAGTTGAATGGTAAGCTTAAGGAACCTTTCATTGAATTTTTTATTGATAGTGAGTTGTTTCCTACTTCTACCACAACAAGTAAAGTCAATCCTACTCATCATATTCTCCATTGGTTTGTCTCTCACAACATTCGTCCAAAGAAGGGTAGTTTTTCTCGTATTGATATACAAGAGGTTCACATAATATATCTTCTTAGGAACAAGGTTAAGTGAATTGGCCCTATTATTTTTCTAGTAGGATGTTTGTCCTCAAGGAGAAGAAGGGTGTTGCCTTAGCTTATCTGTATCTTGTTCAGGCAATTATCAACAAAGTTGAGATTGCTCGGTACAAGTTTGTTGTTTGAGCCAGATAGTTTGATGATTAAGATCATGAAGTTTATGACGAAGGCAATTCAAACCAAGGAGAAGGTTTGAATCCTGAAATCGCACCAAATGTTGAGCAAATGAATACTAATGATGTGCAAATAGATAGTGATGATTGACATCAAGTTGCTGTCGAAGATTCAATTCTATATGAAAATCAAGGTTGGGGCGAATGGCAATATACTGGGTGGACCAATAATGTCACCTCTTTCACACCTCCATCTCCACCGCATCCTTCACCTCCTCATGAAAACAATGCAAGCATTATTGAAATGCTTAACAACATGCAGTTGCAACAATAAAGTTTTAATGAGGCTCAAACCGAAAGGTATTATGAATTGGAACGGAGAATCATTGATAAAAACACCAACTTTGCATCCTATATGGCCATTCAAGATGAACGGTACACAAACGTGCAGGCCCAACTTCAATCTTATGGTGAAAATTTTGATGCTTTTGCATCAAATGCTTTGGCATGAATCAATGAGATTCATGGTTCTCACAATTCCCTTGCCAACTCATTCAACACACTCAACACCAACTTCATTCACTTCACCACCACCTATGAGCAAGATCGTCAACCGAACGTGTATCATCATAGACATCCTTCGCAAAGGGATCCAAGGCATTAAGTTCAATTTGCATTTTATTTCATTCTCATATGAATTTTGTTTTTCCGTTAAGCATCTTTTATCATAACATCCATTGTGACAATGTTTATGTTATGTTATCTATGTATGAGTTCTTATCCAATTTCATGTATTGGTGTTTATTTAAATTTTTATTCATTTCTCTCATATTGTGTGTATGTAGATTTATGATATAAATTGCAATGTATGATTTTATAATTTTCCGGTTATATGTTTGCATCTAATCCATTTTCTCTTTTTGATGTTGTCAAAGGGGGGATGTGATTGAGTAAAGGAACTTTTGTTTGATAAGAGATTCAGTAAAGAAACTTTTGTTTGGGGTACAAATATAGGGGGAACATGCTATCATATATGCTCTCGTAAAGCTTTGCATGTAGACGTATACTCATAAGTTTTTCCATTATAAAAAAGGGGGAGTTTGTGAGAGGTACAAGTTGTTTTAATGATGTCAAAACGTGTGTGATCCTAGAAGGAATAGTGATTCAGAAGTATTGGCAACTTAAGTCATTAGAATAAGTATTTCTGATGATTTAAGGAAAATGAGTCGACTCATTGGCACAAACAGGTCGACTTACTTAGTCAAACAGGTCGACTCAAATCAAGTGAACAATTTCCTTGTTTCTATGGGTCTCCACAGGATGACTTGTGACCAAAAAGAGGTCGATCAAATGATCCAGCAGGTCGACTCAAACTTTAAATCAGGTCGACTCAAATTGGAATGAAGTGCCACATCACTTATTTTTATCTCCTAATTCATTTTACAAGTGTCTCTTTATCTCTCGGTTTATTATATATAGTCGGGGCATTATTTTTTCATGATGACAAGAAAAGTGAAATAGATACACAAATTGCTCTCATCATCTTCATCTTCTCTTGCATTCATCAACAACTACAGACAATAATTTTTGTTGATCAAAATGCAAGATTCAAGATGATAATGTTCAAACGTTGGAATTGCGTATTCAGTTTGGGTTGAGAGGTTTGTGGGTTTTTCATGAATAAACCTTGAGGGTTTATCCTCCAAGATCATTGTGATTTAGGGGTTTTGCATACATCATTGGTTCGTAAATTCAGCCTACTGAAGAGGTTTGAAGATCGAGAGATTATTCAACCATATCACGGTAACAAGAGGATTGAGAAGAATGGTGTGGGTTCACTTGTATCGAATCAAAGCGGTTGTGCTCAAAGTTTTAGGAATCAGGGATTCTTGCAAGAGAGGAGTAACAATCAGAGGTTTGTTCGATACGTGTGAAATACTTGATTCAACTTGAATCAAGGGACAAAGAGAAACATAGCTACAACTCCAATTAGGATTGATTTGTCGTTTCTTATTTTCTCTTTGTAAGAACATTGAAATTTTATTAAATATCCCAATTCAGTTTTTGAATTGAGGGCAGAGGTACCCTTAGCGAGGATGGTAAGGGAACTTCCTAAACAAATCCGTGTGTTCTTCACTTTTCTCTTTCGTTATATTTCCGCACAACTTGAAATAGTGTAGCATTGAAAATTCAGTTTTGCTAATTTTTGGTGCACTCTAGGTGTTTGTAAAATTGTTGCAATCAAGTTTGATAGTAACTTAAGAAAAATTCTGCACTACAAATATTTGCAAAACAAGTTTGGTGTGGTGTGCCCCCCAAGTGTTTGATAAAATTCAAAACACATTATTTCTTTGTCTTTGTGCCTATTTCATTTATCCTAACATCATCGGTAGTAGTTAAATCAATTGTGTCAAGTTTAAGTGATAAAATAGTATGCTATTAATTCATTTATCCTTAGTATCTCATTTGGTTTGATAACGCATATTCGATCACAGCTGACTTAATAAAATTTAGACGTGAATTTTTTGGGGACCTTCCGTAAACCATTTTTCAAATAAATTTTTGAAAGTTGGAAATATTTTTAATATGAATCTATTTAACCCCCTTCTAGATCCACGTCATTGTCTAACACTTTGACCATGACAGGTTCATGAGATTCCCTTTGGTATTATGTGTCAAGGAGAGTCGCGTGCTCGGTGCTTTGAAAGAAGAAGATTTATGGCTTTTGGGAACCCCAAAGATGATGTGTATGTCCCTTTGTTTCGTGTCATTATGGCATTTAATGCCAGCTTCTTTGTTTCACGCGTGATGACGCATTAAATGCCATAATTACCCAGGGGAATCTAGGAAACCTAGACAATGATGGACTAGGCACGTTTCCTCGTGTGGGTGCTATAAAAAGAGTTTGTGGGGGAGGGGGGACTTTTCCACACTTCTCTCTTTCACTATTCAATTCTCATCAGATGATCGCCGTAATTCTTCTGCTCTTATCAGAAAACTTCCTTCCGCCATCTCAACAATCATAACGTTTTCCTTGCTGTCATACATTCAAGTAAGTCTCCTTTATTTTTCTAATAGTTGTAGGTTTTCCTTTATTTTTTCTTGATGGTTATTCACTGGAGCAGTCGAGGAGGCCACTCCTTGGTATGCTCATATGAATCTCCTAATGAATCTACCAGTCAGCGTACCCGTTTTCCGGTGGGAATTCCTTGGAAATTGTCAAGGAGGACCCTCCTTGTGTGTCACTCAAGGGTTTTCCGATGAATGTCCTGGGCATCCTATGAATTTTCTGATGAATGTCCTGTTCATCCTATGAACTTTCTGACGAATATCCCGAGCATCCTATGAACTTTCTGATGAATGTGTCGCGCATCTCACAGATCTCCCGAGGAGGGTTTTGTCTCATCTCTCGTTGCTTATTTCGTTTCCTAATTTTGGTCCTTGCCATTTCACTTGAACTGCGGTGGAAGGGTGGATTTGATGTGACGTTGAATTCAATGGTTTCCTCTACTTTTCAGGTGAAGATGGATCCGCATGGAATAGAAGAGGACGTCAAAGTGGATGAAGTGGATGTAAAAGTGGATGAGTAGGAAGTGGACGAGCAAGAAACGAATGAACATGAAGCGGATGAAGACGTGTCCGCTACTTATGTTGCACCTAATTTGTCCTAGGTCGGGGAAGAGCCGATGGAGACGGGTTCTTGCTTTGTGGAGTACCCCCGCAGCACCTACACTATTTTGGAAGATATGGCTCAGGGCGCTCCTCATAATTGGGATTTCTTTGCTCCTCTTCCCGAATAGCGGATCTGTTCGGTATTTGTGGGAATGCATTTCCTTATGCATGAATTCTCCTTTAAGGAGGCACGACTTCGTCTCCCCTTCTCCGGATTTTAGGCGGCATCTTCAGGTGGCTCAAGTTAGCTCGCTCCCAACTACACCCAAATTCCATTGCATTCATCCGGGCATTCGAGTTGGTGTGTCAGTACCTTGAGGTCGGATGTACTCTACCCTTTTTCTTTCCAGTCTTCCATTTACAGGGGTTGTCTGTGCATGGGAGGCACAATTGGGTTTCATTTAAGTAGCCAAGGAGGTTGTTCAAGAATTGTGTTGACTATGTTCAGAATTTCAAGGACAGGTGGTATACGGTGAAACCCCTTACCTCTCAGGTCGTAAGTAACATATATGCCAAACAACGGGATGTTCACGGGGTGGAACATCTTGTCTCAACGATTCCGCTCGAGTGGCAGCGGGCTCATTGTAACTGCTCCACCGATCAGTTCTTTGTAAAGCCCGAGAATTTGGGTCCCGAGGACACAACTGCCTATCGAAGTTGGTGGCTTTCATCGAAAGATTTACTCCTTCTCTACGTGTGGATCGTCAGGACATACCTGTCTTGTCGGACTTTGAGGAGTGCATCTATGATGTTTGCCTGATCAATACTAAGGTAATGCTCGAGTGTACAACATATGAGGATAACCTTAGACTCTTGGGTAGGACGTGTTCGACTTCCTTTTCTCTTAATTGTAATTTATCGGATGAATGCCTTATGTTCTTTTTTCTCTGCAGATGTCATGCCTAACCTCAATGAGCAAGTGTTGAATTTTTCCAATAAAGCAACGGGAAAAGCTTCAAATAAGGGCAAAAGGGCCGCGTCGGACAGATTATTGTCGAGGATACAGTCGGCGGCTCGACAACGCCTCCTCCTCCTCACTCTCCTTCTGCCGTGGGGACCCCTACCAGGCAGTCTCCCAATCCTGTGACTCCTCCTTGTAAACACCCCAAATTTGCCCTCACTCATTTCACCATGGCTTGTGATTCTTTTCATTAGCATAGGTTCAAACATATCATCTCACATTGCATTTTTGCTTCAGTGCATTGGTTCTAAGTTATCTGCATCTAGGGTTTGTGATTTGAGCAATCCCTAAGCTATCTGAGCCACTCCAAAGGTCTTCAATCATCTCAAGAGGGTCCATGTATGTTCAAACATCATATTATATCCTCCAAAGATCAAGAAAGTCAGAAAATCACAAGAACTGAGGAAGGTATGGAAGCAGAGCCAAGCTTAACTGCACAGATGACCTAGAATTAGGGTTTTGGTTTCAGAGGCCATAACTACAAATTTTTTGGCCATTCTTATTTCTATGGGTCTCTATATGATGTAAGGATACTACACACCAATTTTCATGAAGAAATTCAATAGGGAAGGCATCTGATCAATAAATGACTTCTTGAGCAAGTCAGTGCAAAATCAGGGCATATGAGGCCCCCAATCATCCAACCAAAGGTTCTCCTCCATCATTTTGGGTGTATATGATCTTTATTTGATCTTAGAAGAAGTTATAAGTTCACAAAATTGAAGAATTTCAAGCCATTTGCAAAGTTGCCATTTTGGGAAAGTGACTTGTAATGCAAACTTGCCATTTTGGGAAAGTTTTTCAACCTCCTCTTTTTGATTCAAAAATGCTTCAAATGGAAAATTCTTGGTCATGAAAGTTGTAGATTGGATCCTCCCATTTTCAAAAAGTACAAGAACTTGATCTAATTCATCATAGAACTCAAGTTATGGCCTTGCAAAGTTGGGAAAAATCACAAAATTTCACTTATGCACTAAAGAGGGAAGTTTGCAAAAACACTTGCCAAAGCCAAATGTGACCTCTAATTAACTTCTAGGCATTGCACAAACATCATACATGGTCCATAATTCAGAATTTCCCAAGAGATTTCTCATTTTTATGCCTTGAATTGCAAGTCACCATAAGGCATTTCTCATGAATCTTCAAGAATGGAATTTTCGCAAAAGGGACTTCTAATGATTGGATTGGTTGATAAGTGATCTCAAAACATCATGACAACTTCATGTGGTCCATTTTGCTGCAATTTTCCCAAGAGTTCATAGGTTTCTTGGCCTTGGTTCACAAAGAATTCCAAAGGGGGGAAAGTTGCAAGAGCCATGCTACCACTTGCCTTAGCCATTACAGTTGCACAAAAACAATCTAAAGGCCTTCCTTGATCCATGCTGAGCCCAGCCATGCCCATATTCCTCCTCTGACCCGAGCCATACCTATGGTACACAAAGTCATGACTTTTTGCATCTTTGCCCATACCAATCAAACTGTGACATTACCAACCCTCTGCCCAATCAGAACATAATATGTGGACCTCAAGGACTTGAAACATACACACATACACAAGCCAGCATCCTCCCATAAGCCAGGATTCACAAAAATGTCAAAATCTTCACCTCTTCGAAACTTCTCCCACAACCATCAAACTTCCATTTTTTCTTCACCAATGAGTCACATATCATCCAAGGAACAATAATCAACCACCAAAACATCCTGAAACACCACATACCAAAACCTCAAAACCTACTACACCAGAGCTGAAACTTCAAAGCCATCCATTCCTAAGGTTTTCTAAGCTTCATTCCATCATCAGGGGGTTCAAAGAGGTGGACTTGAAACAAAGGACAAGCCAGAAAGCCCAGAACCAGAAGGTTCAACCTCAGGTATAGCTCATGAACTTTTTTCTCAGAAGCTTGTTTTTAAGTTCTTGTATGGTTCTTCGTGTTCCCCTGATCATGGGGATATGATTATTTTTGAAATTGGTTGAGAAACCACCATGTATGCAAGCTCTGAAATTTCTGCCTATTTCACGTTTTGGTTTGATTCTTGCTCATGATGCGAAATAAATGTTTTTTGATTGAGGGTTTAGGTTTAGGATGGTTGGGGGATCATTTCTGGGCAAGAAATTTGAGGATTATAGGCTTAGGGAAGAAGCTAGGGTTTGAGTCCACCGGAGAAGATGAACGGAACACTGTTCCGGTCACCTGAGAGTGCTTATCCCTAATCTGCGTAATTAATGGAATTTGAATAATGGCCTTTGGATTCGTCTTTCCCGCGTGAGGTGAGTGGCCCATATCAAGTGTTAAAACCCTAATCCAGTCATTAATCTAATTAATTATGTTTAAAAATTCAAAAATCTCAGAGTGAATCCTCACCCTTCAAACACGCGCCAGTCAACTCCCGCGCGTTTCTTTTGAATCTGGATCATTGGATTTGCATACTTCCCATTTAAATAGTTTTTTATTACATTTTATTTGCATTTTCTTTACCATTTTATTAAAAACAGCAAAACACTTCTAAAAAATTTCATTTTTTGCACCATGGTTTCAAATATTTTTCTCATTCTGAAAATAATTTTTATTTTATTTTTTGCATAAAATTTGTATTTTTAAAATATTTAATTGTTTATTTTAATTAATTAATGAGAATTAATTAATTAAAATAGCATTTAAGTTTCTAAAAATCACCAAAAAAATCACATTGCATCTTGATACATTTAGAAACATTATCAAACTCTTCCCACAAATTTATTTTTGGTTCTTGACATATTTTGACATTTTTCTTTGGATTTTAGGGTTCTTAAAAGCCAATGTTTTTTCCCTAACTTAGAAAAATCCTTTCTGCCTAACCATGAAGAGTTTGATGTTGGTTCTTTTTTCATGGCATTCCTCATATCATGTAGTTTCTAGGATAAGATGGGCATGAATTTATCTTTCATTTTCAATTTGTTGTGCATTTTTCCTTTTGAAGTGCCTTAAAACCCTAGCAAACTTGAGAAAATCATAACTTCTATTAGGTTAAGGTTTAGGTCTCCTCCTTTGGGCAGTGAACATGTATAGGTTTAGGGTACCTTTTATCCTATTTTCAATTTTTTTATCTCATGTCTTGCTTCTGGTTTTGAATTTTGTATTGCATGATATGTATAAACCCTAATTTTTGCCTTCATTTGCATTCATCCTTCATATGCTTGCATACATGAATTTTCCATGACATTTTACACATCCACATGACATATAAGACATCTTAGGACACATTAGAATCATGTTTGATCATTGCATCATTCATTTGCCATGTTATGCATCCATTGCTTTTCATAAGTTTTCATGAACTTTCATGCTTCCTTTCATGTCTCATTTGCATCTACATCACTTGTATGATCATCCTCATCTCTTGACATGTTTTCATACTGTCGCTCCCGATAGATGGGAATGGGCCCAAATAAAGGTACAGACGCGAACGGTCGGCGAGAGGGACAATGAGAACACACAGCCGTGAACCCACTGGAGATGAATAGAGTCGCCAGCTAGGCATTTTTATCCCGGAGGAAAGGCAATGCTGCATAGACCTAGAAAGAGATGGATAAGACGGTTGCGAACCAGAGAGACTGAGAAAGGGGGTTGGTTACAACCTGGGAAGGTATTAGCACCCATATTGTCCGTCGTACTCGACGGGATCCACGCTTGAAAGATTTGTGTTTTAAAGGGGTAGTGTCAGTGCAATTTGTGTGAAAAAATAGCTGGAAAAGAATGTACAGGTGTCAGTGTAAAAGAATGTGAGGTGTAATATATACAGTGTCAGTGTAAGAATGAGAATGAATTGCTCATGATAATGAGGCTGAGAGAAAGATGCTGGAAAGAGGGGGAATATACAGAGACTTTTGTTCGATAACTGTTAAGTTATGCCTACGTATCCTCTCGTGCAATGAGGAAGTCAGAACACCGTAGTTCGACCCAAAGAGATTGAAAGATGAATTGACTTGTGAACTGCTTACTTGTCTATGCTCAAGTGTATGACCTGTCTGGCTCAGGTGCTAACTGTCTTGCATTAGACGGAAGAAGCAAGTTCTCGCTTGTGAGTGATTCAGATGAGAAAAGAATCCCGAAGGAGACGATTATTGTTTGTTTTTGTGTTTTCAGTCTTTTATTGTTTTTGGATTTTGTCACACGTTAATGAGCTTAAGTCTGAACCAATGGATTTAGTAAACTCATCACATCTTCCCTCTGATTAGGGGTAATGGGAATACCTTAAGTGTGAAGTCAGCTTCTCACACTTAATCACCTTTGGTGTAGGATTAAGATCATTAACCTACTTGTGATTATTTAAATGTTTTTGTGGTTTTTGTTTAGTGTTAAGTAATGAGGTTAAGCCATAATCAAGGATTAAACAGACTCATTACACCATCCTAATAGAAGGATAATAGATGAGAATGTTTAAGCTGAGGAAAGCTCCTCAACTTAATCCATGATTAGGGATTAAACTCATGACAAAACAAGCCTTTGATTAAGTGGATTTTATTTAATGATATGATGATGAAATGAGTTTTATGATTTGTAAGACAACTTGAGAGGGACTTGTCCATTAACACTAGGGTTAGTCCTTCTTAACCAATTAAGGAAGAATTAGAACCCTAATGCAAGGCCCAAGTTACAAGTGTGATGTCTTGATAATTATTAGGTGAATTGATTAAAGGAGTTAAACACATTAAGGGTTTAACACTTAGGATTAAAGTTATACACTCCATCCTAAGAGAAGGATGCAGGCATAAGCTTAATCACAAAGCCTTAAAGCCTTTAGGGTTTAGTCCCTGATTATGAGATGGGAAGAGAAGACTCAAAAGAGACACAAAGGTAAAACTAAGAGGGGAGACTAATCAAAACCCTAATCATTGTCATGCTTGGTTGTTCCTAAGGTTTGTGAGGTCTTCAAGAGAAGTCTTCAATGGAACCACCAGGAAGCAGATGAAAGGATCAAGAGAAGCAAAGTGACTTGCTTCATTCAAGAAGTCAAGTCACTTGAAGAAAGAAAGTAAGAAGAAGAAGAATGAGCAAGCTCAATCTCAAACACATATAAAAATGCAGCAATGGATGCAAGAGAGAGATGAGAAGAAAGTATGAGAAGTGAAGGCAAATTCACTTCTCAAAGCCACTTACCACCTGAAAAGTTAGAAAAGAAAATGCAATGCAATGCAAAATGGGATGGGATGACATGATGAGAAACAAAACCAGAAGCATATACATGATGCTAATGATGCTATGAGATGCTATAAACATGAGGCAGCACATGGAAATGATCATACAAGCTTATGAATGCAAATGGAGCAAGTTAGGGACCATGAACATACATGAAAAGTTATGAGATGCATATGGCATACAACATGACAAATGCAAGATGCAATGATCAAACATGCTTTCAATATGTCTTATGATGTTCAATGAATCAAATGGAAACATGGTATGTCATGGCAAGTCATGTTATGCAAGAGAATGCAAGATGGATGCATATGGAAGCCCAAATTAGGGTTTATGATCAATGCAACAAACAAAAATCAAAATCAGAAGCAAACCCTAAGATAAAAAATTGAAAATGCCACTCAAAGGACCCCTAAACCTATACTAACCCAATGCCCAAAGGAGAGATCTCAATTCCTAACCAAACTCAAGTTATGATTTTCACAAGTTTTTTAGGGTTTTAGGGTTTCCAAACAAAAGAAATGCCAAACAAATTGAAAATGAAAGATCAAATCATGGCCATTTAATCTCACAAACTACATGCTAAGCACAATGCAATGCAAAAAGAATCAATGTCCAACTCTTCATGGATAGGCAGAAATGATTTTTTGAACTTTGGATCAAATTAATGCATAAAAATGATTTTAATTCAATGAAAAATTCTCAAAATGCATCAAGATCAAAAAAGAAATTTGGTTTGAAGGTTGGACAATGTTTCTAAATGTCTTGGAACATTTCATGAATTTTTTGGTGATTTTTAAATACCTAAAAGTATTTTTAATAAATTAATTTTCATTAATCAATTAAAAATAAACTTTTAAATATTTAAAAATACTTTTTTTTATGCTAAAAATGAAAATAAAAATATTTTTGTGTCATAAAAATTAATGAAACTCTGGAGAAAAAGTTTCATAATTTTTAGACAATTTTTACTATTTTAAATAAATTGTGGAAGTTAAATGACAAAAAATGAAATAAAAATAAGATAAATGGAAAGTAATCAGATCCAATGGTGGAGATTTGAACTGGGTTTGAGTGGGTTGACTGGCGCGCGAATCCAAGGGCTGTGGTTGGTCCTGATTAGATTTATTTAATTGAGATTAATTAAACTAATTAAAGGTGATTAGGGCAAAGCAAAAGGATCTGGACCATTCATGCGCGCGGGAGGTCAATGGGGTCAAGGGATCCTACGCTCACAATTCAAATGGACTTAATGACCTGAGATTAGGGCAAAACAAATTCAGGTGACCGGAGAGAAGCTCCGGTCATCTTCTCCGGCGGTAACACAACCCTAATTCATGATTCAGGCACCTAAACAACAAATTAAACACACCCAAATGATCCTCTAACAACCTAGGTCACGAATCCAGCCTCAAACATCATTTAAACACCAAGAATCAAGCTAATCGAAAGAAACAAATTTCACGGGTGAAATTTCAGAGTGACCATACAAGCTCATTTCTCACCTATTTTCGATTCTAAAAGTATCCCCATGACCAGCAAAGCATAAGCAATTGATTTACAACTTAAAATGCAAGCTTTGGGAGAAAATGTTCATGTTCATACCTGAGCTGGAAAGCTTCAATATTGAGCTTCCAGAGCCTCCTTTGCGTGCAAATGAACTTCTTTGACTCCCTTGAACCCAAAGAGGAACTCCAAAGCCTTTGTGAATGGCTGATTTGAGAGGAAGAGTTCTGATGTAGCAGATTGCACAGTCAGGATTTGTGAGGTTTTAAGCTATTCCAATGGTGGATTCTTGCTCCTTTGAATGTTTCTGACTTGTTGGTGAAGAGAGATGGGGTGTTTGATGGCTGGAAAGTGAGATTCGAAGAGAGAAGAGTTTTGGACAGTTTTGTGATATGCTATGTTCTGGCCAGCTTCAATGCTCAAAGGCTTGCTATATCATCTCCAACTTGTGTGGATAGACTATGAGGCAGGTCAGTAGGGTGGCTAGATACTGTGCCAAGAGTATGGGAGCCTTTTGCAAAAAAGTCAAGTTTGTGTCCTTGAGAGCATGGGTCATGGCAGCAACTGTGTGAGGTCATGTCTGGCTCCAGCTTGAGTTGAGGAGAGCCCTTGGATTGTTTGTAGCTGACTGCAACATATGGATGACAAGCTATGCTAGCTTTTGCAACTTGACAACTTGTGTTTTCTCATGAGTTTATGCTAAGTACATGAAACAATGCTTGCTGAATTTTGTCACATGATGTCTCAATTGGTCATGGCAATGTTTAGAGATCAGCTAGTGATCACATAATTCCTTGAAGCATGATTTTGCCAAGAAACCTCCTTTTGCATACTTATGAAAAATGCTTTATGGAACTTTGAAAATCAAGGCAAGCCATCCAAAATTCCTTGGGCCAAATCTGTTTTTGAGGTCATGTGTGATCATGTAATGCAGCTTTGAAGTCACTTTGAAGTTACTAGAATGCTTGGTTCTTGAAATTGCAAGTTTTCTTTTTAGTGCATAACTTGAAAATTAGTGATTTTTGCCAACTTTGTCACACCATAACTTTTGATCCAAGAAGAATTAGGTCATGTTCTTGTACTTTTTGAAAAGGGAAAAATGTATTCTACAACTTTCATGACCAAAGTTTTTTCATTTGAAGCATTTTTGGATCAAAAAGCAAGGCTTGAAAAATGGCATAAAATGACATATTCTTGAAAAGTCAACCATGCCCTAAAAAGTCAACTTTGCAAAAACTTCAAATTCTTGATTTTTGTGAACTTCAATCTTCTTCCATGATCAAATAAAGATCATATACACTCAAAATGATGAAGATCACCCCTTGGTTGGGTCATTGGGGGCCTCAGATGCCCTGATTTTACACTGACTTGTCTGAAAAGTCAACTCTTGATCAGATGACTTCCCCATGGAATTTCTTCATGAAAATTGATATGCATACTCCCTATACCATATAGAGACCAATGGAAACAAGAATGACCAAAAAATTTGGAGTTATGGCCTCTGAAACCAAAACCCTAATTTTAGGTCAACTGTGCAGTCAAACCTGGCTCTGCATCCACACCAATCCCAGTTCTTGTGATTCTTTGGCATTCTTGACTTTGAGAAGATATGATATGATGCTTGAACACACATGAACCCCCTTGAAGTGATTGATGACCCTTGGAGTGGCTCAAGAGGCTCTTGGATTGTTCAGATCACAAACCCTAAATGCAGATGACTTTGAATCTATGCAGTGAATCAAAACTGTGATATGAGGTGACATGATTGTATTTATGCATATGAAATGATCACAAGCCATGGTGTGAATGGGTGAGGGCAAATTTGGGGTGTTTACAGCTGCCCCTATTCAATCATGAGTTAGCTGTGCAGGATGTGAGCGACGACTTAACAGGCAAACAAGATAACTTGTGGTTGAATACCAAAGACAGTCCAAAATTTGCACTCACAGAATGAAGAAGAAAAGGGATATAGATTGTAAAAGGGAAATAAAGTATATTGTAAAGTGTGGGCGACGGAGGACGACCGTCGAGCAGAGGACGACTGCTGGGCAAATAGCAATGACGGGGACGGCCGACATGCTGGGAAAAGTGGGCAATAAAGCGATGACGGGTACGGCCGACATGCTGGGGATAAAAGGTAAAGCCAAGACGGGGACGGCCGACTAGCTGGGAAAAATAAGATACTATGATGGGGACGGCCATCAAGATAAAGCTGTAAAATTCTCTGGGGATTAATGAAACATGACGGGGACGGCCATCAAGTTCATAAAGCAAGGTAACCGACAATGGGGACGGCCATCGGGCTAAAAGAAAAGGAAAAGGGACCACGACGGGGACGGCCATCGGGTTAAAGAATAAATGAAATAAACAGATGATGGGGTACGACCATCAAAGATGAAGGACGATCATCTAGCAGGGGACGGCTGCTCTGTTGGGAAATAAAAGAATTATGATGGGGACGACCATCAAAGGTGGAGGACGACCACCTGGCAGGGTACGGCTGCCAAAAATATCAACGATGGGGACGGCCATCGGATGAGAAGGATGGAGGACGACCATCAAGAGGTGGAGGACGACCACCTAGTAGGGGACGGTTGCTCTCGGGGTTTATCATGACATAGGACGAATGCCAGATAACCAAAATCAACAATGGGGACGACCATTGGATAAAATGATGAAGGACGATCATCAAAAGGGTGGAGGACGACCACCTAGCAGGGGACGGCTGCTAAAATCAACGATGGGGACGGCCATCGGATGAGCATGATGGAGGACGACCATCAAGAGGTGGAGGACGACCACCTAGCAGGGTACGGCTGCTCTCAGGGTTTATCATGACACAGGACGAGTGTCAGATAAGAAGGAAAATTTGCTTTGTTGGCGATCTACTGGGGAGTAGTAAACACGGACGAGTGTTTATATCCAAGAAACAAAAGGTATAAGTGTTTGGTATTGTGTATAGATTAAAGATGCGGACGAGCATCCTTAAGACTACGATACGGACGAGTATCGGGTAGAAACAAATACTGACGCGTATTCAAAGATGATGATACGGACGAGTATCAACTGGTTAACAGAGAACACGGACGAGTGTTGAATCTGAGAGGATTCTTCTGGGGAATGACAGACACAGGCGAGTATCTATATTCAAGAAGACAAAAGTGTTTGACACAGTGTATGGATTAAAGATGCGGACGAGCATCCTTAAGACTATGATACGGACGAGTATCATGTAGAAACAAACGCTGGACGCATGTTCAGAGATGATGGTACGGACGAGTACCAACGGGTTAACAAAGAACAAGGACCAAAGTCGAATCTGTGGGGATATGAATGGTATATACAAGATACGGACGAGTATCTGTATGAGTGTAACATGAGTAACGAGTATGAGTATTGTATAGATGAGTGTTTAATTGCTGGAGAGGGTGACACGGACGAGTGTCGAGTATATGGGTTGTAAAAGTGTAGATGACTGTGCTGGGGGTACGACACGGACGGGTGTCAAGAAAGTGTATATAGGTATATGTGAGTGCAAAGAGGATGTCTTTGGCTTTCTGCTGGTGATTTGACACGAACGGGTGTCAGGAAGTATCTGTAATATGGGTGGTTTTGTTTGTAAGGAGTGTTCAGGCGACTTTATTGGGGAAAGATGGCACGGACGAGTGCCAAAGAGAGTATATATACTGGTGTTTGTGGATTGTGAGGCAACTGCTTTTGCTGAGGACTCTGGTGGGGATTTTTCTGTATGCTGATGAACGGTCATTATTCACAAGTGCTGATTCAAAACATGGCTTATGATTATGCTATGTGTTGGATTTTTGCCGTAATGCTCCGTGTTAAAACGGAATGCTACGCTTTGTGGGTAAATATGATGCGAATGCTATGATTATGCAAAGATACCAAACCGGGATCCGGGTCCCGTTGCTGCGAAGATCTTTGATCGATCCGTTGAAGTAGGCATCCCAGCTGGGGATGAGATCATTGGTAGATCTAATAAGATGATATTTGCTTGGGGATTCGGGCCATTGATAGACCTATCCTAATAAACAAAGGACCCAGCTGGGGTTTGTAGAAGCTTTCTTCACTCTGTTGTGAGTTCCTCATGCGTTGCTTTTTTTGAAAGAGGCTGGAGCTCTGTGGGGAGATGATTCCCTGACTTTTGTACTCGGCTGAGGATGAAATGGCAAATGGGATGGGGAGAAAGAGAAATCATTGAGATCTCCCTAGGGATCCCGCTGAAGTAGATTCTTGACTCAGCCGGGGATATGGGCGTCTCCTGTGATGCCTGGCAACTCTGATGGGGATAAGCAATAAGTGGCCGACTCAGCTGGGAGGAGTCATGAAAGGCAACTCAGCTGGGGAGAGAGCACTTCGGGTGCTAAAATTGAGTGTGGATTTGCCAGCTTGCTGGGATAAAGTTTTCATGCCCCAAGTTGCGTTCTGGATACCTGCAATCCTGAAAAAGATAGAGAAACGCACAAGATAATCCCGAGGTATCCCTTACTGGATTCTGTCATAGGAGTTAGGCACTTCTGAGAGTAAGTATATTTCCTGCAAGCATGTTTCTGTTTGAAGATAAACATCCGTATTTTATGCAATCAGTTTCCTTTAGACATCAGACATTTTTTGCAAATAAATGAAAATGTACAAAACGAGACATGACTGAAAGTCTGATTTTATTAATTCATATGCCCTGAATTGGCGAGATACAGTCAAAGGAACATATCCCCTGAAATGAGGAGATCGTTACAAATTGAGAAACAAAATGTTGGCAGTGTTGATGACGCTTTGAGGAGCTTCCTCTTCACTATGACCCATATGACTTTTGACGTTCTTCTCATCTTGCTTTTTGAAGAATGTTGATTCTGATTGAAGCTTGACCTCTTCGAAGCTTACCAAGTTGTAGATGATACAGACGAATTCAGAATGCAGTTGTTCGCTTATTCCCTTATTTTGCATGGATCGCCCTTTCGGGTTTTCAATCCATCGGGATACCCATTTTTGCCTGAGTTGTCCAATGTGGTTTTTCAACTCAGCGGGTGTACAATTTTTTTGTTTATTTTCCCTTATTTTTGCCCGAGTCTTTTATTCTGTTTTTGACTCGCCGGGATGCCCTGTTTTTGCCTGGACTTACATTCTGTTTTTATGTCCAGCGGGTCATTTTATGCGAAGTATTTTTTAACTGCATCTGCATTCACAGGGGACGGGAAATCTTCACCATCCATGGTGCTGAGCATCAGTGCTCCACCAGAGAAAACTTTCTTTACTACGAATGGTCCTTCATAGTTTGGAGTCCACTTGCCCCTGTGGTCTGTATGAGGAGGGAGGATTCTTTTCAGCACAAGATCTCCCACTTGGTACTCTCGATGCCTGACTTTCCGATCGAAGGCTTTCTTCATTCTCTTCTGATACAACTGCCCATGACAGATTGCAGCCAACCTCTTCTCTTCAATCAGACTCAGTTGTTCGAATCGGGATCGGACCCATTCTGCTTCGTTCAGCTTAACATCCATCAGTACTCGCAAGGAGGGTAATTCAACTTCAACAGGTAGGACTGCCTCCATACCATACACAAGTTGATACAGTGTTGCCCCAGTGGATGTTCTGATTGACGTGCGGTACCCATGCAAGGCAAATGGTAGCATTTCATGCCAGTCTTTGTAAGTGATTACCATCTTCTGCACAATCTTCTTGATATTCTTATTTGCTGCCTCAACAGCGCCATTCATCTTTGGCCTGTAAGGAGAAGAATTGTGATGTTGAATCTTGAAGTCCCGGCACAGCTCTGCCATCATTTTGTTGTTTAAATTGGAACCATTATCAGTAATGATTCGCTCGGGCACTCCATACCGACAGATGATATCTCTCTTCAGAAATCTGGCTACCACTTGCCTTGTAACATTTGCATATGAGGCTGCTTCGACCCACTTGGTAAAATAGTCAATGGCGACCAGGATGAATCTGTGGCCATTCGAAGCAGTTGGCTCAATCTTGCCAATCATATCGATGCCCCACATGGCGAAGGGCCAGGGTGAAGACATTATATTCAAAGGATTGGGAGGCACATGCACCTTATCTGCATAAATCTGGCATTTATGGCATTTTCTGGCGTAGGCACAACAGTCTGCATCCATCGTGATCCAGTAATAGCCTGATCTCAACAATTTCTTGGCCATGGCATGCCCTCCTGCATGGGTACCAAAGGATCCCTCGTGCACTTCATGCATTAACAACCCCGCTTTTGTCTTATCAACACATCTGAGGAGTACCATATCAAAGTTCCTTTTGTATAAAGACCCATCAGTGTTCAGAAAGAAACTACCAGCAAGCCTTCTCAAAGTATTCTTATCATTGGAAGATGCCCCAGGTGGGTATGTTTGATCTTCCAAGAAGCGTTTAGTGTCATGGAACCAAGGCTTATCATCTTTAACAACATCTGCTGCGAACACATATGCTGGTCTGTCGAGTCTGGATACTGAAATCTGAGGTACAAAGTTAGCAGCTTGAACTTTAATCATGGATGAAATGGTAGCAAGAGCATCTGCAAACTGATTCTCGTCCCGAGGGATATACTCAAGCTTGACTGTTGTAAAGAAAGTCAATAACCTCCTTGTATAATCCCTGTAAGGTATCAGATGATCCTAGTGGGTATACCATTTTCCATTGGTTTGGTTGATTACCAGAGCTGAATCTCCGAATACGGTCAATGTCTTGATCCTGAGGTCAATGGCTTCCTCAAGACCCATAATACAAGCTTCGTATTCAGCTTCGTTGTTAGTGCAGTTAAAGGTGAGTTTTGCCGAGAAAGGCATGTGAACTCCTTTGGGCGTAATGAGTACTGCACCAACACCACGACCATTCATATTAACAGCCCCATCAAACATCATAGTCCATTCTTCTTCTGGGTCAGGCCCTTCAGTGTGAACAGGCTCTTCATGATCTTTTGCTTTTATGAACATGATGTCTTCATCAGGGAAGTCAAACCTCATAGGCTGGTAGTCATCAATGGGTTGCTCAGCAAGATATTCAGATAGTACACTGCCCTTGATGGCTTTCTGAGAGGTGTACTGGATGTCGTACTCTGTAAGAATCATTTGCCATCTTGCAACCCGTCCGGTAAGAGCTGGCTTCTCAAATATGTACTTAACTGGGTCCATTTTTGAGATCAATAAGGTGGTGTGGGTCAACATATACTGCCTTAGTCGGCGAGCAGCCCACGCTAAAGCACAGCAAGTTTTCTCGAGCAGTGAATAACGTTGTTCACAGTCGGTAAACTTTTTGCTTAGGTAGTATATTGCATACTCTTTTCGACCAGACTCGTCATGCTGGCCCAACACACACCCCATTGACTCTTCTAATACTGTCAGGTACATTATCAGAGGTCTTCCTTCAACTGGAGGCATAAGGATTGGAGGCTCTTGTAAGTATTCCTTGATCTTGTCAAAAGCCTTCTGGCAGTCTTCATTCCACCTGACCGTCTGTTCTTTTCTTAACAACTTGAACAAGGGTTCACAGGTAGCCGTAAGGTGAGAGATGAACCTCGAGATATAGTTCAATCGACCTAAGAACCCTCGAACTTCTTTCTCTGTCTTTGGTGCAGGCATCTCTTGGATGGCTTTGACTTTATCAGGGTCAACTTCAATCCCTTTCTCACTTACAATAAATCCCAGCAGCTTGCCAGATCTCACCCCGAATGTGCATTTGTTGGGGTTCAACTTCAGTTGGTATTTCCTCAGACGCTTGAACAATTTCAGCAGATTCACCAAGTGGTCTTCTTCAGTAAGGGACTTGGCAATCATGTCATCCACATAACATTCTATCTCTTTATGGATCATATCGTGGAATAATGTCACCATAGCCCGTTGATATGTTGCACCAGCATTCTTAAGCCCAAATGGCATTACCTTGTAGCAGAACGTGCCCCAGGGTGTGATGAAGGTTGTCTTCTCCATGTCTTCAGGTGACATTTTAATCTGATTATATCCTGAAAATCCATCCATGAAGGAGAATACCGAGAACTGAGCCGTGTTATCAACCAATACATCAATGTGAGGTAAAGGGAAATCATCTTTCGGGCTGGCTCTGTTCAGATCCCGGTAGTCAACACACATCCTTACTTTGCCGTCTTTCTTAGGCACAGGTACAATATTAGCAACCCACGGTGGATAGCTAGTCACAGCAAGGAACCCGGCGTCCCATTGCTTTTGTACCTCTTCCTTGATTTTCATTGCCATGTCCGGACGAGTACGGCGCAGCTTCTGTTTGACCGGTGGACATTCTTCTCTCAAAGGCAGCTTGTGTACAACAATGTCAGTATCCAACCCTGGCATATCTTGATACGACCAAGCAAACACGTCCACATACTCTTGAAGCAGGTTAATCAGTTGTCTCTTCACTGAGTCTTGCAGGCAGGCCCCGATTTTAACTTCTTTCACGTCTTCGTCTGTACCAAGATTGATTGTTTCAACCTCCTCCTGGTGAGGAGTAATAACCTTTTCCTCTTGTCTTAACAACCTGGCTAGCTCTTCAGGAAGCTCATACTCTTCTTCAACCCCTTCATCAGCTTGATTGATTGGATTGTCAAAGTCATACGAAGTCATAGCCGTGCTGTTGTCGGTGCTGTCTGGAAGGCACACTCTGCAAGGGTTCAGTTTGTTCATTTTAGTGATTTGATTTTAATCTTGTTTTAGAAAAGTGAAATAAAATTGTCATTTTGAAAACACTGCCATTTATTTTTTTGTACAAAAAGAAAAATGGAAAAACAGTGAGCGAAAAAGAAAAAGACTCGTTTGCAAAAAGATGTCTGATATTTCATTGATTAATCTTGTTGCACAAAAAGTACAGATGGCCCGATTACAAAATGAGTCTTGTCATCTTGGGCAAGATGCAAGACTTTGATGCATGCTATAAAAAATACAGGAAATAATAATTACTCTGCATGAGTAACTCTTATAATTTCCTGGGAAGACCAGTTTGAGATACTGCTCCCCGGGATCTTTGGGCGAATCCAGCTATCCAGGTTGCGTTCTTCTTCCAGCTCGTCTTCCAGACAGTTGACAGCATCAGGGGTGAGCATCCCCCCACTCACAAAGTTGGGCTCTTTTTCAGCCTCTACTTGATCTTGTTGAGTTGGTTTGTAACCCAACCCAAATCTGTCCTCTTTCTTCTCCACCGATAACAGTTTGCCCCAGCCTTGGGCGTTTCCTCCCTCAACAACCTTCCGGGCTTGTTGGTATGATGATATTGAAGTACCAGGCACAGCAGATGTTTCATTGACATTCAAAGCTTCAAAACCCTGGCTCATTGTTTCATGGATCTCCCCATCCATCTCAATGTATTTATAGGTAGCCAGGTGGCTGACAAAAATATCCTCCTCTCCACAGATTGTAACGATTTGACCCTCCCACTCATATTTTAACTTCTGGTGAAGGGTAGAGGTCACGGCGCCGGCGGCGTGAATCCATGGCCTACCCAATAGACAGCTGTAGGCAGGCTGTATATCCATCACGTAGAAGGTCGTTTTGAAGGTCTGCGGGTCAATCGTTATGGGCAACTCGATCTCTCCCAGAACCGATCTCTTTGAACCATCAAAGGCTCTCACCACCAGGTTTCTGGGTCTCAACGCCAATCCGTCATATTCTAACTTCACCAGGGCCTTCTTAGGTAAGACATTGAGGGATGACCCCGTGTCTACCAGCACATGGGAAAGGACAACACCTTTACATTCCATGGTTATGTGCAAGGCCTTGTTATGGTTGCGGCCTTCCGTAGTCAAATCAGTATTGGTGAACCCTAGTCCGTGACTAGCATTAACATTTCCAACTACAGCCTCTAGCTGATTGACAGTGATCTCTTCAGGCACGTAAGCTGCGTGCAAGACTTTGAGTAGTGCATTCCGATGGGCTTCGGAGCACATAAGCAATGATAGGATTGAGATCTTGGAAGGCGTCTGATGAAGCTGATCCACTATTTTATAATCACTTTTCTTGATGATTCGCATGAACTCATCAACCTCTTGATCGAAGGGTGTTTTCAAAGCTTCTTTAACAGTCTGCTCTTCCTGCACCAAGCTTTTTCCTTTTGCTTTAGCAGCAGCTTCTGCTTCGGCAGTGGGTCTCCGAATTTGTGGAGCGAAAAGACGTCCGCTTCGAGTGAATCCTCTGCTTCCTCCCACATTGTCAATTTGTGGTGCAGGGGTTGATGATTCAAAAGTGATTCTTTGTCCTTCACAGTACAGGTCAGAGCCGTAATGCCAGGGGATGGCATTACTGCTTTCATAAGGTACTGGTCCAGGCACCGTGATAGTGACTGGACTGATTGCCGCTGCGGAAGGAATTGTGATAGTCTGTGGATCGTAATAAATCGTGACTGGTGCTCTGATGGGAGCAGCACCTTCTGAGTTGTAGACAAAGTTGTTTTCAGGATCATAGAATATTGTGACAGTTGAGACATCTTCATGATTTGTTGCTGGTGTTGTAGGAGACATTGGTGGAAGGATGGATGTTGTTGTTGTAGGAGTTTCAAAATGAAGTGGTGCTGGAGTTGTAGAAGAAAAATTTGTTGATACCTGATCAGTTGAGATAATAGATGAAGTACTTGTTGATGAAGCCGAAGAATTGTCAGGAACAATGGTTGTTGCAATTGTAGGAGGTTCTGGAGTTGTTGCTGATGAGATTGCTGGATTTGTAGGAAATGATGTGGTGATCTGAAGTTGGCCACTCTGAATAAGACCATCTATGCCATTCCTCAAGTTATCGCACCCATTGACTGAAATATTGCAGTAAGCACACCCCAACTCACACCCCGGGAACATTTGACATTCGAGGAGCTGAGCCTTAATTTCTACCAACGGTGTCCGGATTTGACCCACACTGGTTATTAAATAAGACGACTTGTCTTCTTCAATAGCGTTAATCCTGGGACCACCGTGGTTTGGCATGGGGTTCTTATTGACATTAGGTGGTGGTGCGAAATTCAGAGCTTTTGAGTCCACCAGGTCTTGTACCTTCATGTGCAGGGCTCTGCACTTTTCTGTACTGTGGCCAGGTGCGTTTGAATGAAAAGCACATCTGGCGTTGGAATCATAATTCCTGGGTAGACTGTTGGGATCTGGAGGTGCCAATGTCCTTAGCTCAACCAGGTTGAGTTTCAGGAGTTGTGGCAGCAATGTAGCATATGGCATAGGGATCGGATCGATTACCCTGTTGGCTTGAGAAGGCCTCTGTTGGAATGGCCTTTGCTGATTATTGTTGTTGGTGTTGTTGTTGTTGTAATTTCTCGGAGGATACTGATCTTGTTGATGGTACTGAGGTTGTTGTTGATAGTTTTGTTGCGGAGGTTGATAAACTGGTTGAGGATGAGCTGGAGCGGGAATGGTGACTGCTGCCACTGATCTGTGAACATATTGGGGCCTGCCCCTGTTGGTGTGGATGGCATTGGTCTCGCCAGTTCTTCTTGGGCCTGCAAAAGGCTTCCTTGTACTACCGGACGAGCTGGCACCGTTGTCAGATATCTTGCCCATTTTTAACAAACTATCAATTCTCTCCCCGGCTATGACAAAATCTGCAAAGCTAGTGGAAGAGAAAGCAGCCAGCCTGTCAATATATGTCCCCTGAAGGGTGTTCATAAACATATCTGCCATTTCCCTCTCAGACATAGGTGGCTGAACAACAACAGCCAGTTGCCTCCATCTCTGGGCATATTCTCGGAAACTTTCCCTTGACGACTGTGACATTCCCATTAGGAGAGTCCTGTTGGGTGCCATATCTAAGTTGTACTGATACTGTCTGATAAAGGCCTCTGCCAGGTCCTTCCAGCACCTGATAGTTGCCCTTGTCAGGTGAGAGTACCATTCTCTTGAAGCCCCTGTCAAGCTATCCTCGAAATAGAACATCCAGAGCTTCTCATCCATAGTATAGGCCTTCAGCCTTCCTAGAAATGATTGCAAATGAGTCCGGGGGCATGAAGTCCCGTTGTATTTTTCAAAACAAGGAGGCTTAAACTTATGGGGAATCCTGACCCCGTCTACCAAGCCCATGTCCATGACATCGAAACCCAAAGAGTTTTGAGACTCTAAGGACCTCAATTTCTCAGCTATCTCATCCATCCTTCTATCATAGGCTTCTTCCCCAGCACCCATTACTGTGAATTGATCCTCTTGGGGGTCTTCTTGCAGTACCCTGGCTGCAGTGGTAGTCCCTTGAACATTCGCAGGGATGTTGACCTCAGGATGGAGGTGGGGGCCAAATACAGGGGGATTGACATGAGGTTGGACCCTCTCATTGTTGCTGGTGCCGGCAGTCCCTATATGTGGATCTTCTTGATTTTGCCTTTCCACCATGGCCCTCAATCTTTCCTGGCTCTGAGCCATGTTGTTCATTACTTCCATAAACTGAGTCATCTGGTTCCTCATTTCCAACCTTTCGTTGGTCATTTGGTTCCTGACCTCAGTAAGGTCCTGCTGCATCTGATCCATTTGAATGCCCGGAAGGTTGTTACGGGTCGGATAACGGTGCGGACGGTTGAGGGGAAATACTCGGCGCCGAGCAATAGTTCCTGAACATCACAACAGAGTTAGTGGCAATAAAACAAAAACCTACAAAACAAACAAAAGGGTTAGCATGCAATGCAGTATGCCTATTTGTTTTCAAGGTATCCGGCTTGGCATTCGGTTTTGACCCTTCCAGACCCTTGAAGATGCTGTTGATGTTGCTTTTGAAGTGAAACTCAGATGGAACAAACTAATACATATATTACAAAAAGCAAACGGTACATAGTTTGTTTTACAAATACAAGCCCTCGGAGGGGTCAAAATACATTACAGGAAAATAAAAGTACATGGAATGAAAGCAACAACAAACAAATGGTCAAACACCAAGACCAAACTCATCCTCACGAACTTCCTTGAGAAGTGCTTCGGTCACAGGATCAGCCGGACGCTCCGTGAGATTCCTGATGAGGAGATTCCGGGTCGTAACAGCTGTTGTTAGTTTCTTGTGTTGACTTTGGTCCTTTGACCTCTTCACTCCAGCTTTGATCTTTAGCTCTGATATCTCCCTCTGGGATGCTGCCAGGGCTTCTTGCTGTTCTTTGGCACTAGCTTCCAGTTGCTCCACCTTGTCTTGAACTCTCTTGTCCTCCAGAGTACGAGCCTCGGTGATCCTGACCCACCGGGCCTGACTCTCCTTTAGATACAAGTCTGTCCTTGCTCTCTGGAACTGGGCTTCCTTGCAAGCATTCTTCAGAATTTGTTCTCCAGCTTTAGACTTCTTGATATAATCCCCAGACTTCTCAATCTTAGCCATATGCTCCACTCTCAACTTCTCTAACCTCTCAATCTCCATCCTACCATCACTCCTCTCCCGGAGGGTCTTCTGCAAAGCCTGGGTTAACTTCTCATTTCTTTCCTTCAAGCTCTCAAACTCCTCCAAACTGATAGTGGCAGGGGGTGGTGCTGAAGATGATTCAGGCATATCTTCTATGGTAAAGGGAATTCCAGAGAATTGAGCCCTGGCACGGGACCATTCATAATACTGTGCTGATGCCACATTGCTGCACTTCCCCAAAATGGTTACTCCCTTGGTTTGAACATTATCCCAGGCCCAGGCTGTCTGCCTAACAGTAGCCAGATTAGGCTTGTTCTCACAATAAAGAGTCTCAACCAAGTCCTGTGCCTTAGGAGTGTGGACCAGTGCATAGCCCAATTGTCTTTTGAATAGCAGAGGGTTGTAATTAATACTACCCTTAACTCCTATTAGGGGCACATTGGGAAAATGCCCACAGCTGGTGATGATATCCCTGCCCTTGGTGGTTTGGGTGCACCACCTGATATCAGCTGAAGTTAGTACAGTGAGTCTTTTAGCCCAGTTTCTCTGCTGATGAGGATTCAAAAATGCATCTGTCCTGGGTAGATGCCTGAGAAGCCAAGTGTGGAACAATGGAGCATAACGCCTCACTAATCTTCCCCTCTGCTTTTCATTCCTCTGATGCACTGAGTAGTAGAGATCCCCCAATAAAGTGGGCACTGGGTTCTTCAGGATGAAAAGGTGGATTGCATTCTTGCTAATGAATCGAGGCTCATCTGCAAATAATATGATCCCATATATGCTCAGGGCCAATAAAGCACAGACTGCTTTCCAATCTCCTAAAGAAGCTTTCAGGGTAGCTTGAGAGATCAAGAAATCCAGATGCAAACCAGGGATCCCAGCTTTAGAAGTCATATGTTGCTCAATCAGAACAGGTTCCAGATGCAAAGCCTTTGCTACTTCTCCATTACCAGGAAAGACCATCTCAGGGTTGAAAGGGACTCCACCTCTGATAGGTATACCAATTAATGATGAGTATTCTTCCAATAAGGGGCCCAACTGAAAGTCTTGAAAAGTAAAACACCTCAAAGGGGGATCATAAAACTGAATGCAGGTGTGAATCAGGCTTCTCTGTGAAGGGTCCAGATCCATAACCATATCAAGTATATCTCCATAGTGTTCCCTGAACAATGGTATGTGATCTGGAGTGATCAGGGTCTGAATCCTCCTGATGTCAGATAGCTCTGGCTGGAAGAAGTGATAGGTGATGTTGCTCTTTTTAGGAGCCATGATGCTGAGGATGAGTAGAGACAAGTGCTGATGATAATACTGAAGAAATGGCCACTGATGGGCTGGTGCAGATGATAGCTGAAGCAGATGCTGATGAAGATGGGTCAATGCTTAAGATGGGGTCAAAACCAAAACCAAAGATGGAAGTGGATACCCTGAAACACAAATAAGCAAACGTCAATATGATGCAATGGTTATGTATGCAAATGATATGCAAGGGTTTGTGACTGAGCTGGATCTGATCAAATGCCTTGATATAGGTCCAAGTATGTTCAAGAAATCCAGATGGAGGTCTATAAATCCAGTAACCAAGGTGGAGGGCTCAAATAAAGAGCCACATGTCCAGGGTTTTAGAATCACAAGAACTGTTCCAACATGGAGTATTCTTAATCAAGTCAAAGTAACAGGGTATTCTGAGGTCAAGGTACCTGCAAACCTGTAAACAGCCCAACCCCCTCACAGGTGGTGTTCTAAAACAAAGATCCTTAGACTTGGATCAGTTATGAGAAGTGTAAACACTTCCAACCCGGAGGTACAGTGTTTACAATAACCATAAATGTTCCTCCTCTAATTCACCTCAGTTTCTGAAGGTCAATACTAAAAGGTCATCCAGACTTAGCAGGCTTCCCAGATAGCCCTAGCATTGCAGGAAATCTGCAACACAGAGTTCTCAAGAAGAAACCCATATCTGAACCGTGTTTCATATTCCCGCACCAGACCGAGATGGAATGGGAAAGAATATGAACCACTCTAGCCTAGGTGTCACTCAGGTCCCAGGTATAGGACCTCAACTCTCAATGGAACACCCACCCACCAAAGCAAAACCAGATCCAGCCAGACAGCATGACAGTATGATATATGTAAAGCAGTAAAGAAAGTAATAAAACAAACTGTACATAAAGCAAAAATAAAACATATACAAATACAAATAAACACATAACACCCCAATAAACATAAATCAATCAAGCGCTAGGAGGAACCCACAAAAAGAACCAGAAGCCCTGGTTGCAGTATAAGGGTCTCCCCAGCAGAGTCGCCAAGCTGTCGCTCCCGATAGATGGGAATGGGCCCAAATAAAGGTACAGACGTGAACGGTCGGCGAGAGGGACAATGAGAACACACAGCCGTGAACCCACTGGAGATGAATAGAGTCGCCAGCTAGGCATTTTTATCCCGGAGGAAAGGCAATGCTGCATAGACCTAGAAAGAGATGGATAAGACGGTTGCGAACCAGAGAGACTGAGAAAGGGGGTTGGTTACAACCTGGGAAGGTATTAGCACCCAGATTGTCCGTCGTACTCGACGGGATCCACGCTTGAAAGATTTGTGTTTTAAAGGGGTAGTGTCAGTGCAATTTGTGTGAAAAAATAGCTGGAAAAGAATGTACAGGTGTCAGTGTAAAAGAATGTGAGGTGTAATATATACAGTGTCAGTGTAAGAATGAGAATGAATTGCTCATGATAATGAGGCTGAGAGAAAGATGCTGGAAAGTGGGGGAATATACAGAGACTTTTGTTCGATAACTGTTAAGTTATGCCTACGTATCCTCTCGTGCAATGAGGAAGTCAGAACACCGTAGTTCGACCCAAAGAGACTGAAAGATGAATTGACTTGTGAACTGCTTACTTGTCTATGCTCAAGTGTATGACCTGTCTGGCTCAGGTGCTAACTGTCTTGCATTAGACGGAAGAAGCAAGTTCTCGCTTGTGAGTGATTCAGATGAGAAAAGAATCCCGAAGGAGACGATTATTGTTTGTTTTTGTGTTTTCAGTCTTTTATTGTTTTTGGATTTTGTCACACGTTAATGAGCTTAAGTCTGAACCAATGGATTTAGTAAACTCATCACATCTTCCCTCTGATTAGGGGTAATGGGAATACCTTAAGTGTGAAGTCAGCTTCTCACACTTAATCACCTTTGGTGTAGGATTAAGATCATTAACCTACTTGTGATTATTTAAATGTTTTTGTGGTTTTTGTTTAGTGTTAAGTAATGAGGTTAAGCCATAATCAAGGATTAAACAGACTCATTACACCATCCTAATAGAAGGATAATAGATGAGAATGTTTAAGCTGAGGAAAGCTCCTCAACTTAATCCATGATTAGGGATTAAACTCATGACAAAACAAGCCTTTGATTAAGTGGATTTTATTTAATGATATGATGATGAAATGAGTTTTATGATTTGTAAGACAACTTGAGAGGGACTTGTCCATTAACACTAGGGTTAGTCCTTCTTAACCAATTAAGGAAGAATTAGAACCCTAATGCAAGGCCCAAGTTACAAGTGTGATGTCTTGATAATTATTAGGTGAATTGATTAAAGGAGTTAAACACATTAAGGGTTTAACACTTAGGATTAAAGTTATACACTCCATCCTAAGAGAAGGATGCAGGCATAAGCTTAATCACAAAGCCTTAAAGCCTTTAGGGTTTAGTCCCTGATTATGAGATGGGAAGAGAAGACTCAAAAGAGACACAAAGGTAAAACTAAGAGGGGAGACTAATCAAAACCCTAATCATTGTCATGCTTGGTTGTTCCTAAGGTTTGTGAGGTCTTCAAGAGAAGTCTTCAATGGAACCACCAGGAAGCAGATGAAAGGATCAAGAGAAGCAAAGTGACTTGCTTCATTCAAGAAGTCAAGTCACTTGAAGAAAGAAAGTAAGAAGAAGAAGAATGAGCAAGCTCAATCTCAAACACATATAAAAATGCAGCAATGGATGCAAGAGAGAGATGAGAAGAAAGTATGAGAAGTGAAGGCAAATTCACTTCTCAAAGCCACTTACCACCTGAAAAGTTAGAAAAGAAAATGCAATGCAATGCAAAATGGGATGGGATGACATGATGAGAAACAAAACCAGAAGCATATACATGATGCTAATGATTCTATGAGATGCTATAAACATGAGGCAGCACATGGAAATGATCATACAAGCTTATGAATGCAAATGGAGCAAGTTAGGGACCATGAACATACATGAAAAGTTATGAGATGCATATGGCATATAACATGACAAATGCAAGATGCAATGATCAAACATGCTTTCAATATGTCTTATGATGTTCAATGAATCAAATGGAAACATGGTATGTCATGGAAAGTCATGTTATGCAAGAGAATGCAAGATGGATGCATATGGAAGCCCAAATTAGGGTTTATGATCAATGCAACAAACAAAAATCAAAATCAGAAGCAAACCCTAAGATAAAAAATTGAAAATTCCACTCAAAGGACCCCTAAACCTATACTAACCCAATGCCCAAAGGAGAGATCTCAATTCCTAACCAAACTCAAGTTATGATTTTCACAAGTTTTTTAGGGTTTTAGGGTTTCCAAACAAAAGAAATGCCAAACAAATTGAAAATGAAAGATCAAATCATGGCCATTTAATCTCACAAACTACATGCTAAGCACAATGCAATGCAAAAAGAATCAATGTCCAACTCTTCATGGATAGGCAGAAATGTTTTTTGAACTTTGGATCAAATTAATGCATAAAAATGATTTTAATTCAATGAAAAATTCTCAAAATGCATCAAGATCAAAAAAGAAATTTGGTTTGAAGGTTGGACAATGTTTCTAAATGTCTTGGAACATTTCATGAATTTTTTGGTGATTTTTAAATACCTAAAAGTATTTTTAATAAATTAATTTTCATTAATCAATTAAAAATAAACTTTTAAATATTTAAAAATACTTTTTTTTATGCTAAAAATGAAAATAAAAATATTTTTGTGTCATAAAAATTAATGAAACTCTGGAGAAAAAGTTTCATAATTTTTAGACAATTTTTACTATTTTAAATAAATTGTGGAAGTTAAATGACAAAAAATGAAATAAAAATAAGATAAATGGAAAGTAATCAGATCCAATGGTGGAGATTTGAACTGGGTTTGAGTGGGTTGACTGGCGCGCGAATCCAAGGGCTGTGGTTGGTCCTGATTAGATTTATTTAATTGAGATTAATTAAACTAATTAAAGGTGATTAGGGCAAAGCAAAAGGATCTGGACCATTCATGCGCGCGGGAGGTCAATGGGGTCAAGGGATCCTACGCTCACAATTCAAATGGACTTAATGACCTGAGATTAGGGCAAAACAAATTCAGGTGACCGGAGAGAAGCTCCGGTCATCTTCTCCGGCGGTAACACAACCCTAATTCATGATTCAGGCACCTAAACAACAAATTAAACACACCCAAATGATCCTCTAACAACCTAGGTCACGAATCCAGCCTCAAACATCATTTAAACACCAAGAATCAAGCTAATCGAAAGAAACAAATTTCACGGGTGAAATTTCAGAGTGACCATACAAGCTCATTTCTCACCTATTTTCGATTCTAAAAGTATCCCCATGACCAGCAAAGCATAAGCAATTGATTTACAACTTAAAATGCAAGCTTTGGGAGAAAATGTTCATGTTCATACCTGAGCTGGAAAGCTTCAATATTGAGCTTCCAGAGCCTCCTTTGCGTGCAAATGAACTTCTTTGACTCCCTTGAACCCAAAGAGGAACTCCAAAGCCTTTGTGAATGGCTGATTTGAGAGGAAGAGTTCTGATGTAGCAGATTGCACAGTCAGGATTTGTGAGGTTTTAAGCTATTCCAATGGTGGATTCTTGCTCCTTTGAATGTTTCTGACTTGTTGGTGAAGAGAGATGGGGTGTTTGATGGCTGGAAAGTGAGATTCGAAGAGAGAAGAGTTTTGGACAGTTTTGTGATATGCTATGTTCTGGCCAGCTTCAATGCTCAAAGGCTTGCTATATCATCTCCAACTTGTGTGGATAGACTATGAGGCAGGTCAGTAGGGTGGCTAGATACTGTGCCAAGAGTATGGGAGCCTTTTGCAAAAAAGTCAAGTTTGTGTCCTTGAGAGCATGGGTCATGGCAGCAACTGTGTGAGGTCATGTCTTGCTCCAGCTTGAGTTGAGGAGAGCCCTTGGATTGTTTGTAGCTGACTGCAACATATGGATGACAAGCTATGCTAGCTTTTGCAACTTGACAACTTGTGTTTTCTCATGAGTTTATGCTAAGTACATGAAACAATGCTTGCTGAATTTTGTCACATGATGTCTCAATTGGTCATGGCAATGTTTAGAGATCAGCTAGTGATCACATAATTCCTTGAAGCATGATTTTGCCAAGAAACCTCCTTTTGCATACTTATGAAAAATGCTTTATGGAACTTTGAAAATCAAGGCAAGCCATCCAAAATTCCTTGGGCCAAATCTGTTTTTGAGGTCATGTGTGATCATGTAATGCAGCTTTGAAGTCACTTTGAAGTTACTAGAATGCTTGGTTCATGAAATTGCAAGTTTTCTTTTTAGTGCATAACTTGAAAATTAGTGATTTTTGCCAACTTTGTCACACCATAACTTTTGATCCAAGAAGAATTAGGTCATGTTCTTGTACTTTTTGAAAAGGGAAAAATGTATTCTACAACTTTCATGACCAAAGTTTTTTCATTTGAAGCATTTTTGGATCAAAAAGCAAGGCTTGAAAAATGGCATAAAATGACATATTCTTGAAAAGTCAACCATGCCCTAAAAAGTCAACTTTGCAAAAACTTCAAATTCTTGATTTTTGTGAACTTAAATCTTCTTCCATGATCAAATAAAGATCATATACACTCAAAATGATGAAGATCACCCCTTGGTTGGGTCATTGGGGGCCTCAGATGCCCTGATTTTACACTGACTTGTCTGAAAAGTCAACTCTTGATCAGATGACTTCCCCATGGAATTTCTTCATGAAAATTGATATGCATACTCCCTATACCATATAGAGACCAATGGAAACAAGAATGACCAAAAAATTTGGAGTTATGGCCTCTGAAACCAAAACCCTAATTTTAGGTCAACTGTGCAGTCAAACCTGGCTCTGCATCCACACCAATCCTAGTTCTTGTGATTCTTTGGCATTCTTGACTTTGAGAAGATATGATATGATGCTTGAACACACATGAACCCCCTTGAAGTGATTGATGACCCTTGGAGTGGCTCAAGAGGCTC
Organism: Lathyrus aphaca; assembly: GCA_963966055.1. Taxonomy (NCBI): domain Eukaryota; kingdom Viridiplantae; phylum Streptophyta; class Magnoliopsida; order Fabales; family Fabaceae; genus Lathyrus; species Lathyrus aphaca. Next base: position 210,250,996 of record OZ014519.1, read on the forward strand.
TTGGATTGTTCAGATCACAAATCCTAGATGCAGATGACTTTGAATCTATGCAGTGAATCAAAACTGTGATATGAGGTGACATGATTGTATTTATGCATATGAAATGATCACAAGCCATGGTGTGAATGGGTGAGGGCAAATTTGGGGTGTTTACACATACCATATCATAGAAACATTTACATCATGATTGTGCTTCTGATTTTGGTTTGCATCCTTGTATCCATTTCATTTCATTTGCTAACTTTTCAGGTGGTAAGTGTTTGAGAAGTGAATTTGCCTTCACTTGTCATAATCTCTTCTCCTCTCTCTTATGCATCATTGCTGCATTTTACTTTTGTATTAGAGTGAGCTTGCTCATTCATGTTCCCTCCTCACTTTCTTGTTTTCAAGCAACTTGTCTTTGTAAGTGAAGCAACTTGTCTTGCTTCTCTCTGCTTCTCCTTCTTTTCATCCTGCTTCTTCCATGGTGGTTTTTTCTCTTGAAGATCTGTTGCAAGCCTCATAAACCCTAGGAACACCCAAGCATGATAACAATTAGGATTTGATTAGTCCACCCATTATTTTTACCTTTGTGTCATCTTTGTGTCTTCTCTTCTCATCTTTTAATCAAGGACTAAACCTCAAAGGTTTTAAGGCTTTGTGATTAAGGTTATGCATGTATCCTTCTATTAGGATGGAGTGTATAACTTTAATCCTAAGTGTTAAACCCTTAATGTGTTTAAATCCTTTAATCAATTCACTTAATAATCATCAAGACCTCAAGCTTGTAACTTGGGCCTTGCATTAGGGTTCTAATTCTTCCTTAACTGGTTAAGAAGGACTAACCCTAATGTTAATGGACAAGTCCCTCTCAAGTTTGTCTTACAAACCATAAAATTCACTTCTTAATCCTACCATTAACTAAAATCCATTTAATAAAGGCTTTGTTTTATCATGAGGTTAATCCCTAATCATGGATTAAGTTGAGGAGCCTTCCTCAGCTTAAATGTTCTCATCTATTATCCTTCTATTAGGATGGTGTAATGAGTCCATTAAATCCTTGATTATGGCTTAAACTCATTACTTAACACTAAACAAAAACTCCAAAAACATCTAAATAATTACAAGTAGGTTAATGATCTTAATCCTACATCATGGTGATTAAGTGTGAGGTGTTTACTTCATTCTTAAGGTATTCTCATTACCCCTAATCAGAGGGAGGATGTGATGAGTTTACTAACCCTTGGTCTAGGCTTAAGCTCATTAACTTATGACAAACACAAAAAAGCAATAAAATATTGAAAACACAAAAACAAACAATAATCGTCTCCTCCGAGATTCTTTTCTCACCTCATTCACTCACAAACGAGAACTTGCTTCTTCCGTCTAATGCAAGACAGTTTGCACCTGAGCCAGACAGGTCATACACTTGAGCATAGACAAGCAAGCAGTTCACAAGTCAATTTATCTTTCAGTCTCTTTGAGTCGAACTACGGTGTTCTGACTTCCTCATTGCACGAGAGGATACGTAGGCATAACTTAACGGTTATCGAATAAAAGTTTCTGTATATTCCCCCTCCTTCCAGCATTGTTCTTTAAGCCTCATTGTCTGGAGCTTCCCATTCTTTCTTACACTGACACTCTCATACTTCACTTCACATTTATTTTACACTGACACCTAATTTCTTTTCCAGATTTTGCATACAAAATTACACTGACACTACCCCTTTAAACACAAATCTTTTAAGCGTGGATCCCGTCGAGTACGACGGACAATCTGGGTGCTAATACCTTCCCAGGTTGTAACCAACCCCTTTTCTCAGTTTCTCTAGTTCGCAACCGTGTTATCCATATCTTCCTAGGTTTATGCAGCATTACCTTTCCTTCGGGATAAAAATGCCTAGTTGGCGACTCTATTCGTTCCATCTCTTTCGCTGACCGTTCGCGTCTGTACCCCTTCTGACCAGGTGTCATTTGGTGGGAGCGACAACTTGGCAACTCTGCTGGGGATCCTTATATTGCAACCAGGGCTTCTGGTTCTTTTAGTGGGTTCCTCCTAGCGCTTGTTTGATTTGTGTTTACTGGGGTGTTATGTGCTATTGTGTGTTTATTTGTTTTTGCTTTATTTACTGCTATATGTACATTTATTTATTGCTTTCTTTACAGTTTTATACATCATACTGTCGTGCTGTCATCTGCTGGATCTGGTTTTTTGTTTTGGTGGGTGGGGTTCTATTGAGAGTTTAAGGTCCTATACTTAGGACCTGAGTGACACCTAGGATAGAGTGGTTCATATTCTTTCCCATTCCATTTCGGTCTGGTGCGGGAATATGAAACACGGTTCAGATGTGGGTTTCTTCTTGAGAACTCTGTGCTACAGATTTCCTGTAGTGCTAGGGCTATCTGGGAAGCCTGCTAAGTCTGGATGACCTTTAGTATTGACCTTCGGAAGCTGAGGTGAATTAGAGGAGGATCTTTTATGGTTATTGTAAACACTGTACCTCCGGGTTAGAAGTGTTTACACTTCTCATAACTGATCCAAGTCTGAGGATCCTTGTTTTAGAACACCACCTGTGAGGGGGATGGGCTGTTTACAGGTTTGCAGGTACCCTTGACCTCAGCATACCCTGTTACTTTATTTTGATTAAGAATACTCCATTTTGGAACAGTTCTTGTGATTTTAACCCTGGACATGTGACTCTTTATTTGAGTCCCCCACCTTGGTTACTGGACTTATGAACCTCCATCTGGATTTCTTGAACAATACATGGATCTATATCAAGGCAGTCAATCAGATTCAGCTTGATCACAAACCCTTGCATATCATCTGCATACATCATCATTGCATCATTTGACATTTGCTTATTTGTTTTTCAGGGTATCCACACCACATATTTTGGCTTGGTTTTGACCCCTTCATCTGCATAGACCTATCTGCTTCAGCTATCCTCATCAGCTACCTATTTCAGTCACCTGCATCACCAGTCTCAGCCTGTCAGTGGCCCATCTTCTAGTATCAGTCATCATCAGCATCTGTCTCAGCTCTTCTTCAGCAACATGGCACCCAAGAAGAGCAACATCTCCTACCATTTCTTTGAGCCTGAACTGGCTGGCATCAGGAAGATCCAGGCCCTGATTACTCCAGACCATATACCACTATTCAGAGAACATTATGGAGGCATACTTGATGTGGTTATGGATTTGGACCGTTCCCAGAGGAGCTTGATTCATACTTGCCTGCAGTTCTATGATCCCCCTCTAAGGTGCTTCACCTTCCAGGATTTTCAGTTGGGGCCTTTATTAGAGGAGTATTCATCATTGGTTGGTGTGCCTGTCAAGGGTGGTGTCCCCTTCAACCCTGAGATGGCTTTTCCCAGTAATGAAGAAGTGGCAAAGGCATTATATCTGGAACCTTGTCTGATTGGGCAGAATATGACTACCAAGGCTGGAATCTCTGGTCTACATTTGGATTTCTTGACTTCTCAGGCCATCCTAAAGGCCTCCTTGGGAGAATGGAAGGCAGTCTGTGCATTATTGGCCCTTAGCATATATGGGGTCATATTATTTGCAGATGAGCCTAAGTTTATTAGCAAGAATGCAATCCATCTTTTCATCCTGAGGAACCCAGTGCCCACCTTACTGGGAGATTTCTACTACTCTATTCATCAAAGGAATGAAAAGCAGAGAGGAAGATTAGTGAGATGTTGTGCTCCCCTGTTCCATACCTGGCTGCTCAAACACTTGCCCAAGACTGATGCATTCTTGAATCCTCACCAGCAAAAGAATTGGGCTAGAAGACTCATTGCTTTGACCTCAGCTGACATCAGGTGGTGCACTCAGAGCACCAAGGGCAGGGACATCATTACTAGTTGTGGGCAGTTCCCCAATGTACCCCTGATAGGAGTGAAAGGTTGCATCAACTACAACCCTCTGTTATTCAAGATACAATTGGGCTATGCATTGGTCCACCCTCCTAGAGCACAAGACTTGGCTGAAACCCTTTATTGTGAGATTAAGCCTAATCTAGCCATTGTCAGGCAAGCATCCTGGGCTTGGGACAATGTCCAGACCAAGGGAATGGCCATTCTGGGGAGATGCAACAATGTGGCCTCAGCTCAGTACTATGAGTGATCTCATGCCAGGGCTCAAATTTCTGGGATGCCCTTCACCATTGAAGATGCACCTGGGCCGTCCACAACACCCCCTCCAGCCACTGTCAGCTTAGAGGAGTTTGAGAAACTGAAAGAGAGGAATGAGAATCTGACTCAGGCTCTACAGAAGACCCTCTGGGAGAGGAGTGATGGTCGGCTGGACATTGAAAGGTTAGAAAAGCTAAAGGTGGAGCATCTAGCCAGGATTGAGAAGTCAGAGGATTACATCAAGAAGTCAAGGGCTGGAGAACAGATTTTGAAGAATGCCTGCAAGGAGGCTCAGTTCCAAAAGGCCAAGACTGATTTGTATCTGAAAGAGAGTCAAGCTAGGTGGGTCAGGATCACCGAAGCTCGTACTCAGGAAGATAAAAGGACTCAGGACAAGATTGAGCAGTTGGAGGCAAACGCAAAAGAACAACAGGAAGCCCTGCTAGCAGCCCAGAAAGAGATCTCAGAATTGAAGATTAGGGCTGGTGTGAAGAGGTCAAAGGACCAGAGTCGACACAAGAAGCTAACTGCAGCTGTTACTACCAGGAATCTTCTTATCAGGAACCTCACAGAGCGTCCAGCTGATCCTGTGACTGAAGCACTTCTAAAGGAAGTTCAGGAGGATGAGTTTGGTCTTGGTGTCTGACTTTTGCTTGTTGTTGCTTTCATTTCATTGTAATTTTCCTTTTTATGTTGTATTTTTGACTCCTCAGAGGGCATGAATTGTAAAAAACAAACTATGTATCATTCACTTTTTGTAATATATGTATTGGCTTGTTTTATCTGAGTTCTCTCAAGCAACATCAAAGGCATCTTCCTCAGGGGTCTGGAAAGGTCAAAACCAAGTGCCAAGCCGGATACCTTGGAGACAAATAAGCATACTGCATTGCATACTAACCTTTTGTTTCATTTTGTAGGTTTTTGTTTGGTTTGTTACTAACTCTGTTGTGGTTCAGGAACTATTGCTCGACGTCGGGTGTTCCCACTCAACCGTCCACACAAATATCCTACCCGCAACAACCTTCCGGGTATACAGATGGACCAGGTACAACAGGATCTTACAGAGGTCAGGACTCAAATGGCCAATGAGAGATTGGAAATGAGAAATCAGATGACTCAGTTTATGGAGGTGATGAATGGATTGGCACAGAGCCAAGAAAGATTAAGAGCATTGGTAGAGAGGCAGACTCAGGAAGACCCCCATCTAGGGACTGGTGGAACAGGAAACAATGAGAGGGTTCAGCCTCATATCAACCCACCTGTATTTGGACCCCACCTTCACCCAGAGATCAACATCCCTGCTAATGTACAAGGGAATGCTACTACAGGTAGGGTACTACAAGAAGACCCCCAGGAAGATCAGTTCACAGTAATGGGAGTTGGGGATGAAGCCTATGACAGAAGGCTAGATGAAATTGCTGAAAAATTAAGGTCCTTGGAGTCTCAAAACTCCTTGTGTTTTGATGTCATGGACATGGGCTTGGTGGACGGGGTCAGGATTCCCCACAAGTTTAAACCTCCGTGCTTTGATAAGTACAACGGAACCTCCTGTCCACGAACCCACTTGCAATCCTTTCTGGGAAGGCTGAAGGCATACACCATGGATGAAAAGATATGGATGTTTTATTTTGAAGATAGCTTAACAGGAGCTTCAAGGGAATGGTACTCTCACTTGACTAGAGCAACCATCAGGTGCTGGAAGGACCTGGCTGAGGCCTTCATTAGACAATACCAGTACAACTTGGATATGGCTCCCAACAGGACTCTCCTGATGGGAATGTCACAATCATCCAGAGAGAGCTTCCGGGAGTACGCCCAGAGGTGGAGACAGCTTGCTGCTGCTGTCCAGCCGCCCATGTCGGAGAGGGAGATGGCTGACATGTTTATGACCACCCTCCAAGGGACATACATTGATAGGCTAGCTGCCTTTTCTTCTACCAGCTTCGCTGATGTGGTTATAGCTGGAGAAAGAATTGAGAGCCTATTAAAGATGGGCAAGATTTATGATAACGGTGCTAGCTCGTCCAGCAACCCAAGAAAGCCTTTTGTGGGCCCAAGAAGAACTGGTGAGACTAATGCTATCCATACCGGTAGGGGCAGACCCCAGTATGTTCATAGGTCAGTGGCAGCTGTCACCATTCCCGCTCCAATTCATCCACAACCAGCATACCAACCACAGCAACAACCCCACTACCAGCAACAAACTCAGTATCCACCTCAGAGAAATTATAACAATAACAACACCAGCAACAACAATTAGCAAAGACCGTTTCAACAGAGACCTTCTCAGGCCAATAGGGTGATTGATCCGATCCCTATGCCTTATGCCAAATTACTGCCACAACTCCTGAAACTCAACCTGGTTGAGCTAAGGACATTGGCACCTCCAGATCCTGCCAGTCTACCCAAAAATTATGACGCCAGCGCCAGATGTGCTTTTCACTCAAATGCACCTGGCCACAGTACAGAGAAGTGCAGAGCTTTGCACATGAAAGTACAGGATCTAGTGGATTCCAAAGCTCTAAATTTTTCACCCCCGCCAAATGTAAGTAAAAATCCTATGCCAAACCACGGAGGACCCATAATCAATGCTATTGAAGAAGATAAGCCGTCTTACTTGATAACCAGTGTGGGTCAGATTCGGACACCCTTGGCAGAGATTAAAGCTCAACTCCTTGAATGTCAAATGTTCCCTGGATGTGAGATAGGATGTGCTTATTGCAACATTTCGGTAAATGGGTGTGATAACTTGAGAAATGGCATAGATGGCCTCATCCAGAGTGGCCTGCTTCAAATCACAACATCAATACCTACAAATCCAGCAATCTCCTTAACAACAATTCTCGAGTCTTCTACAACTGCAACAACAATTGTTCCAAACAACTCTTCAATCTCATCAACAAATGCTTCATCTGTTACTTCAACGGACCAAATATCAACAAACATCCCTTCTACAACTTCAGCACCCCTTCATCCAGAACCTCCTACAACAGCAACACCCATCCAGTCAACAGTGTCTCCTACAACAGCAAATAATGAAAGTGTCTCAACGGTTATAATTTATTATGATCCTGCAAATGATTCTGCCTACAACTCACAAAATGCCACTCCTATCAGAGCACCAGTTACAATATACTATGATCCACATACTATCATGGTCCCTTCTGCAGCTGCTATCAGTCCAGTCACTATCATAGTGCCTGGGCCAGTTCCTTATGAAAGCAATAATGCCATCCCCTGGCATTACGGCTCCGATCTATACTGCGAAGGACAAAAAATCACTTTAGAATCATCAACTTCTTCACCACAAATAGGCAATGTGGGGGGAGGCGGAGGCTTCACTCGGAGCGGACGTCTCTTTGCCCCGCAAATTCCAAGACCCATTGCTGAGGCAGAAGCTGCTGCCAAGGCAAAAGGGAAGAGCATGGTGCAAGAAGAACAAATTGTTAAAGAAGCTTTGAAAACACCTTTTGATCAAGAGGTTGATGAATTCATGAGAATCATCAAGAAAAGTGATTACAAGATAGTGGACCAGCTTCACCAGACATCTTCCAAAATCTCCATTCTATCATTGCTAATGTGCTCCGAGGCTCATCGGAATGCACTACTAAAAGTCTTGCACGCAGCTTATGTGCCAGAGGATATTACCGTCAATCAGTTGGAAGCTGTGGTTGGAAATGTCAACGCTAGTCACGGACTAGGATTTACCAACACTGATTTGACGACGGAAGGCCGCAATCACAACAAGGCCTTGCACATCACCTTGGAGTGTAAGGGTGCATTTCTTTCTCATGTACTGGTGGACACAGGGTCATCCCTCAATGTCCTACCTAAGAAAGCCCTTGTGAAGTTGGAGTATGAAGGATTGGCATTACGCCCCAGTAACTTGGTAGTGAGAGCCTTTGACGGTTCTAAGAGATCAGTTCTGGGAGAAATTGAGTTGCCTATAACGATTGGCCCACAGACTTTCAAAACGACCTTCTTCGTGATGGATATACAGCCTGCCTATAGCTGTCTATTGGGTAGACCATGGATACACGCCGCTGGCGCCGTGACGTCAACCCTTCACCAGAAGTTAAAATTCGAGTGGGAGGGCCAAGTCGTTACTATTTGTGGAGAGGAAGATATCTTTGTTAGCCACCTGGCTACATACAAATACATTGAGATGGATGGGGAGATCCACGAAACTATGAGTCAAGGGTTTGAGGCCTTGAACATAAATGAAGCATCCGCTGTACCTGGAACCTCAATGACATCCTATCAGCAAGCCCGGAAGGTTGTTGAAGAGGGGACTGCCCAAGGCTGGGGCAAGTTGCTGCCTGTAGAGAAGAAGGAGGATAGATTTGGGTTGGGTTACAAACCAACTCAACAAGATCAAGCAGAGGCTGCTAAGAAGCCCAATTTCGTCAGTGGGGGGATGCTCGCCCCCGATGCCGTGAACAACTTGGAGGACGAGGATGAAAGCGACCGCAACCTGGAGAGATGGATACGTCCAAGGATCCCGGGGAGCAGTATCTCAAACTGGTCTTCCCAGGAAATTATAAGGGTTACTCCTGCAGAGTAATTATTATTTCCTGTATTTTTAAGCATGCATCAAGTCTTGCATCTTGCCCAAGATGACAAGACTCATTTTGTAATCGGGCCATCTGTAATTTTGTGCAAATAGATCAATCAATGATAATCAGACATCTTTTGCAAATGAGTCTTTTTCTTTTCCGCTCACTGTTTTTCCATTTTTCTTTTTGTACAAAAAAATAAATGGCAATGTTTTCAAAATGACAACTTTATTTCACTTTTCTAAACAAGATTAAAATCAATCACTAAAATGAACAAACTGAACCCTTGCAGAGAGTGCCTTTCAGACCGCACCGACAACAACACGGCTATGACTTCGTATGACTTTGACAATCCAATCAATCAAGCTGATGAAGGGGTTGAAGAAGAGTATGAGCTTCCTGAAGAGCTAGCCAGGTTGTTGAGACAAGAGGAAAAGGTTATCACTCCTCATCAGGAGGAGGTCGAAACGATTAATCTTGGTACAGATGAAGACGTGAAAGAGGTTAAGATCGGGGCCTGCTTACAAGACTCAGTGAAGAGACAACTGGTTGACCTGCTTCAAGAATATGTGGATGTGTTTGCTTGGTCTTATCAAGATATGCCAGGGTTGGACACCGACATTGTTATGCACAAGCTGCCTTTAAGAGAAGATTTCCCGCCGGTTAAACAGAAACTGCGCCGTACTCGCCCTGACATGGCAATGAAAATCAAAGAAGAGGTACAAAAGCAGTGGGACGCCGGGTTCCTTGCTGTAACGAGCTATCCGCCGTGGGTGGCTAACATAGTACCCGTGCCTAAGAAAGACGGCAAGGTGAGGATGTGTGTTGACTACCGGGATCTGAACAGAGCAAGCCCGAAAGATGATTTCCCATTACCTCACATTGATGTATTGGTGGATAATACGGCTCAGTTCTCGGTATTCTCCTTCATGGACGGATTTTCAGGATATAATCAGATCAAGATGTCACCTGAAGACATGGAGAAGACAACTTTCATCACACCCTGGGGCACGTTATGTTACAAGGTGATGTCGTTCGGACTGAAGAATGCTGGTGCAACGTATCAACGGGCTATGGTGACATTATTCCACGATATGATCCATAAAGAAATCGAATGTTATGTGGATGACATGATTGCCAAGTCCCTCACTGAAGAAGACCACCTGGTAAATCTGCTGAAGCTATTCAAGCGTCTGAGGAAGTACCAACTGAAGTTAAACCCCAACAAATGCACATTCGGGGTGCGATCCGGTAAGCTGCTGGGATTTATTGTAAGTGAGAAAGGGATTGAAGTTGACCCAGATAAAGTCAAAGCTATTCAAGAGATGCCTGCACCGAAGACAGAGAAAGAAGTTCAGGGGTTCTTAGGACGATTGAACTACATTTCACGGTTCATATCTCACCTTATAGCAACCTGCGAGCCTTTGTTCAAGTTGTTGAGAAAGGAACAAACGGTCAGGTGGAACGAAGACTGCCAGAAGGCTTTTGACAAGATCAAGGAATACTTACAAGAGCCTCCAGTCCTTATGCCTCCAGTTGAAGGAAGACCTCTAATCATGTACTTGACAGTATTAGAAGAGTCAATGGGGTGTGTGTTGGGCCAGCATGACGAGTCTGGTCGAAAAGAGTATGCAATATACTACCTAAGCAAAAAGTTTACTGACTGTGAACAACGTTATTCACTGCTCGAAAAAACTTGTTGTGCTTTAGTGTGGGTTGCTCGCCGACTGAGACAGTATATGTTGACCCACACTACCTTATTAATCTCAAAGATGGACCCAGTCAAGTACATATTTGAGAAGCCAGCACTTACCGGACGGGTTGCAAGATGGCAAATGATCCTCACAGAATATGATATTCAATACACATCTCAAAAAGCCATCAAAGGCAGTGTATTATCCGAATATCTTGCTGAGCAACCTATTGATGATTACCAGCCTATGAGATTTGACTTCCCTGATGAAGACATCATGTTCATCAAAGCAAAAGATCATGAAGAGCCTGTTCACACTGAAGGGCCTGACCCAGAAGAAGGATGGACCATGATGTTTGATGGGGCTGTTAATATGAATGGTCGTGGTGTTGGTGCAGTACTCATTACACCTAAGGGAGTCCACATGCCTTTCTCGGCAAAACTAACCTTTAATTGCACTAACAACGAAGCTGAATACGAAGCTTGCATTATGGGTCTTGAGGAAGCCATTGACCTCAGGATCAAGACATTGACTGTATTCGGAGATTCAACTCTGGTAGTTAATCAAACCAATGGAAAATGGTACACACACCAGGATCATCTGATACCTTACAGGGATTATACAAGGAGGTTGTTGACTTTCTTTACAACGGTCAAGCTTGAGTACATCCCTCGGGACGAGAATCAGTTTGCAGATGCTCTGGCTACCATTTCATCCATGATCAAAGTTCAAGATGCCAACTTTGTACCTCAGATTTCAGTATCCAGACTTAACAAACCAGCATATGTGTTCGCAGCAGATGTTGTCAAAGATGATAAGCCTTGGTTCCATGACATTAAGTGCTTCTTGGAGGATCAAACATACCCACCTGGGGCATCTTCCAATGATAAGAAGACTTTGAGAAGGCTTGCTGGCAGTTTCTTTCTGAACACTGATGGTTCCCTGTATAAGAGAAACTTTGATATGGTACTCCTCAGATGCGTTGGCAGAACAGAAGCAGACTTGTTAATGCACGAGGTGCACGAAGGATCCTTTGGTACCCATGCAGGAGGGCATGCCATGGCCAAGAAGTTGCTAAGATCAGGTTATTACTGGATCACAATGGACGCTGACTGTTGTGCCTATGCCAGAAAATGCCATAAATGCCAGATTTATGCGGATAAGGTGCATGTGCCTCCCAATCCTTTGAATGTGATGTCTTCACCCTGGCCCTTTGTTATGTGGGGCATTGACATGATTGGCAAGATTGAGCCAACTGCTTCAAATGGCCATAGGTTCATCCTGGTTTCCATTGATTATTTCACCAAGTGGGTCGAAGCCGCTTCCTATGCAAATGTTACAAGACAAGTGGTAGCCAGATTTCTGAAGAGAGATATCGTCTGTCGATACGGAGTTCCCGAACGAATCATTACTGACAATGGTTCCAATCTGAACAACAAAATGATGGCATAGCTATGCCGGGACTTCAAGATCCAACACCACAATTCTTCTCCTTACAGGCCAAAGATGAATGGCGCTGTTGAGGCAGCTAATAAGAATATCAAGAAGATTGTGCAGAAGATGGTCGTCACATACAAAGACTGGCATGAGATGCTACCGTTTGCCTTGCATGGGTACCGCACGTCAATCAGAACATCCACTGGGGCAACACCGTATCAACTTGTGTATGGTATGGAAGCAGTCCTACCTGTTGAAGTTGAATTACCCTCCCTACGGGTACTGATGGATGTTAAGCTGAACGAAGCAGAATGGGTCCGATCCCGATACGAACAACTGAGTCTGATTGAAGAGAAGAGATTAGCTGCAATCTGTCATGGGCAGCTATATCAGAAAAGAATGAAGAGAGCCTTCGATCAGAAAGTCAGGCACCGAGAGTACCAAGTAGGAGATCTTGTGCTGAAAAGAATCCTCCCTCCTCATACAGACCACAGGGGCAAGTGGACCCCGAACTATGAAGGACCATTCGTAGTAAAGAAATTTTTCTCTGGTGGAGCACTGATGCTCAGCACTATGGATGGTGAAGATTTCTCGTCCCCTGTGAATTCAGATGCAGTTAAAAAATACTTCGCATAAAAAGACCCGCTGGACACAAAAACAGAATGTAAGTCCAGGCAAAAATGGGGCATCCCGGCGAGTCAAAAACAGAATAAAAGACTCGGGCAAAAATAAGGGAAAATAAACAAAAGATGTACACCCGCTGAGTTGAAAAGCCGCATTGGACAACTCAGGCAAAAATGGGTATCCCGATGGATTGAAAACCCGAAAGGGCGATTCATGCAAAATAAGGGAATAAGCGAACAACTACATTCTGAATTCGTCTATATCACCTACAACTTGGTAAGCCTCGAAAGGATCAAGCTTCTGTCAGAATCAGCCTTTTTCAGAAAGCAAGACGAGAAGAACGTCAAATGTCATACGAGTCATAGCAGAAGGGAAGCTCCTTGAAGCATCGAAAACATTGCCAACATTTTGTTTCTCAATTTGTAACAATCTCCTCATTTCAGGGGATGTGTTTCTTTGACTGTATCTTGCCAATTCAGGGCACATGAATTAATAAAATCAGATTTTCAGTCATGTTTCGCCCCGTACACTTCATTTTCATTTGCAAAAATGTCTGGTGTCCTTAAAATACTGATTGCATAAATACAGATGCTTTTCTTCTAAAAATACATGCTTGCAGGGAATATACTTACTCTCGGGAGTGTCTAACTCCTATGACGGAATCCGGTAAGGGATACCTCGGGATCACTTGTGCGTTTCTCTGTCTTTTCAGGATTGTAGGTACTCAAGGCACAACATGGGGCATGTAAGCCTCATCCCGGCAAGCTGGCAAATCAACACCCAGTCTTAGCACTCAAAAGTGTTTTCTCCCCAGCTGAGTTGCCACTTGTTGTTTCTCCCCAGCCGAGGTGCCAATCATTTTTCCTCAGCCAAGTACAAAAGCCAGGGAACCACTTCCCCACAGAGCTTCAGCCTCTATCCAGAGGAGCAACGCATGAAGGAATCACAACAGAGTGACGAAAGCTTCTACAAACCCCAGCTGGGTCTCTCATTTATTGGAATAGGTCTATCATTGACCCATTTCACCAAGCAGATACATCTCATCAGATATACCAATGATCTCATCCCCAGCTGGGATGTCCACTTCAAACAGATCGACCAGAGATCTTCGCAGCAACGGGATCCGAATCCCGGATTGGTATCCTTGCATAATCATAGCATTCGCATCATATTTACCCCCACAAAGCGTAGCATTCCGTCAAAAACGGAGCATTACGGCAAAAATCAAACATATTGCATAATCATAAGCCATGTTATGAATCAAACTCCTATGAATAATGACAATCCATCAACAATATACAGAAAACTCCCCCAGATTCCCCAACAGAGAGTTAAAGCTAAAGCAGTTGCCTCACATTCACAAACACCCGTATATACTCCTTGTGGCACCCGTCCGTGTCATATCCCCAATAAAAGATCAAAGTGTCCTCTTTGCACTCACAAATACATACATACACAATTCCTTGACACCCGTCCGTGTCACCTTCCCCAGCGTAATTACTTAAACACTTTGTATATCAGATACTTGTTTATACTATACTCTTCTCCTTTTGACACTCATCCGTGTCACTCTCTCCAGCAAGATAAACACTCATCTATACACCACTCATACTTAATTTACTTATACAGATACTCGTCCGTATCTTGTATGCACCATTTATATCCCCGCAGATTCAACACTAGTCCGTGTTCTTTGTTAACCAGGTGGTACTCGTCCGTACCATCATCTCAGAACATGCGTCAAGCGTTTGTTTCTACCTGATACTCGTCCGTATCATAGTCTTAAGGATGCTCGTCCGCATCTTTAATCCATACACAGTGTCAAAACACTTATACCCTTTACTTCTTGGATATGAACACTCGTCCGTGTTTACTATTCCCCAGTAGATCGCCAGCAAAGCAAAATTTCTTTTCTATCTGACATTCGTCCTATGTCATGATAAACCTTGAGAGCAGATGTTCCCTGCTAGGTGATCGTCCTTCACCTCTTGATGATCGTCCTTCATCATGCTCATCCGATGGCCGTCCCCATCGTTGATCTTTTCTATCCGACATTCGTCCTATGTCGTGATATTCAGCAGCCGTCCCCTGCTAGGTGATCGTCCTTCACCTTTTGATGATCGTCCTTCATCATTTTATCCGATGGCCGTCCCCATTGTTGATTTTGTTATCTGACATTCGTCCTATGTCATGATAAACCTTGAGAGCAGCCGTCCCCTGCTAGGTGATCGTCCTTCACCTCTTGATGATCGTCCTTCATCATGCTCGTCCGATGGCCGTCCCCATCGTTGACCTTTTATCCGACATTCGTCCTATGTCGCGATATTTTCGGCAGCCGTCCCCTGCCAGGTGATCGTCTTTCACCTTAGATGACCGTCCCTCATCTTACCCTTTTCAGAGCAGCCGTCCCCTGCTAGGTGATCGTCCTTCACCTTTGATGACCGTCCCTCATCATTATTTCATTTATTCTTTAACCCGATGGCCGTCCCCGTCGTGGTCCCTTTTCCTTTTCTTGATGATCGTCCTTCATCAGTTTAGCCCGATGGCCGTCCCCATCGTTGTTTACATTACTTTATGAACTTGATGGTCGTCCCCATCATTTTTCATTGATCCCCAGAGAATCTTATAGCTTTACTTGATGGCCGTCCCCATCATGATCCCTTTTATCCCCAGCATGTCGGCCGTCCCTGTCATTGCTTTATTTTTCGCACTTTTCCCAGCGTGTCGGCCGTCCCCGTCATTGCTCTTTCCCCAGCAGTCGTCCTCTGCTCGACGGTCGTCCTCCGTCGCTCACACTTTACAATATACTTTATTTTTCCTTTACAATCTATATCCCTTTTCTTCTTCATTCTGTGAGTGCAAATTTTGGACTGTCTTTGGTATTCAACCACAAGTTATCTTGTTTGCCTGTTAAGCCGTTGCTTACATCCTGCACAGCTAACTCATGTTTGAATAGGGGCAGCTGTAAACACCCCAAATTTGCCCTCACCCATTCACACCATGGCTTGTGATCTTATCATATGCATAAACTCAATCATAGCATCTCATATTACATTTTTTGATTCACTGCATTGATTCAAAGTCATCTGCCTCTATGGTTTGTGATCTGAGCAATCCAAGAGCTTCTTGAGCCACTCCAAAGGTCATCAATCACTTCAAAGGGGTCCATGTGTGTTCAAGCATCATATTATATCCTTTCAAAGTTAAGAATGTCAAAAAAATCACAAGAACTGAGAATGGCATGGAAGCAGAGCCAGGTTTGACTGCACAGATGACCTAGAAGTAGGGTTTTGGTTTCAAAGGCCATAACTCCAATCTTTTTGGTCATTCTTGTTTCTATTGGTCTCTATATGGTATAGGGAGTATGCATATCAATTTTCATGAAGAAATTCCATGGGGAAGTCATCTAATCAAGAGTTGACTTTTCAAGCAAGTCAGTGTAAAATCAGGGCATCTGAGGCCCCCAATGACCCAACCAAGAGGTGTTATTCATCATTTTGATTGTATATGATCTTTATTTTATCATAGAAGATGTTTGAAGTTCACAAAATTGAAGAATTTCAAGTCTTTTGCAAAGTTGACTTTTTGAGAAAGTTTGACTTTTAATGAAATTGCCATTTTAGGAAACTTTTTCAACCCTTGCTTTTTGATTTAAAAATGCTTCAAATGGAAAAACTTTGGTCATGAAAGTCGTATAATGGATCATTCCCTTTTCAAAAAGTACAAGAACATGACCTAATTCATTTTGGATCAAAAGTTATGGCTTGTCAAAGTTGGCAAAAATCACAAAATTTGAAGTTTTCCACCAAAGAGGCAAAGTTGCAAATTCACTTTTCAAGGCAAATTAAACTATCAAATGGACTTCTAAACTTCACAACATGATCATACAATACCTAAAATTCAGATTGCACCAAGAGATCACTCATTTTCATAGCTTATGGAGCAAGATTTCTCAAAGGAAGCAAAAGTGAGGCAAGTTGCAAAAACTCACTCAAGTGTGAATCCACTTGCTGGCTGACTTCACAAACAATCCAAGGGTTCTCCACACATCTTGCTGCGCAGGACACCCCATCTGTCCTTGGCTAGCAAGTAGCCCATGCCTCTCTTACACAACTTTGACATTTTGGCAACTTGAGCCATACCTATCACAAAAACACACATCACCTCATCTGACCTATCACAATAGTTTATGCAAACAAAAGGCAAGCCAAAACACATACAACACAGGCCTGAAACACTCTCCAACACAGCTCTCTCATTTCCACACCATTTTGCAAAAGCATTCGAAACTGATTGCACAAGCCTCAAACACACAAACCAACTTCACAAATCAACTCAACACACTTTCCTGATCACAAAGCACCCATCACCATTGCCTTAAACTCCCAGAATCACAAATACGATTTCCACCCCACCTTGAACAGAACTTCTGCCATCTCTCCAACCACCCATTATAAACTCCAAACAAGCATTGAAAGCTTCTCAGGGGGTCCAGTGGAGTTGATTGCAAGCAGGAAACCAGCCAGAAAGTACCAGAAACCAAAGCTTCAGTTCAGGTAGCCATCTCAAACTTTTTTTCCAGAAACATGTTTTTAAGTTCCTAAATGATTCTCCATGCTCCACTGGTCATGCTGATATGTTTTGTTTCGAAAATGATTGAGTATTGAGTGTGTATGTTGCTTCTGAAACTTTTCTGACCTAAATGTATTTTGTTTCGATTCATGGATTTGATGATGGATAAATGAATTTTGATGGCTGATTCTTGTTGGGGTTGGGGAGAGGATCATTTCTGGAGAGTTTTAGGGCCTGGGGATGCGTATTAAGAGAGATAGCTTGAGTGTTTGGCCGGAGAAGACGACCGGAACAGTGTTCCGGTCGCCTGAAAGTCATTAGGGTTTGATTAATTAGGGTTAATCATAATTATGTGAATTTGAATCTCAGCCCTTGGATATGGCGCCAAGTCCACTCCCGCGTGCGTATGTTTGAATGTCAGCCATTGATTGTGCTGACTTTTCTTTTTTTCAGTTTAATTCATTTTTATTTTTCATTTAATTGCATTTGTTTTCTCCATTTAATTTAAAATAGCAAAACAATTTTAAAAATTCTGAAAATTTTTATACAAACTTTTATTAATTTTCAGAAACCAAAAACATTTTTATTTTTATTTTTTGCATTAAAATATATTTTTAAATCATTTATGAAATTCTGTGATCAGGTATGAGATGTCCTAAGAGATGTCCCAACACTTGATAGGACACTTGACAGATTTAATCAAAACTTAAATAGCAAGAAAAGTAAACAACACAGAAGTTTGTTAACCCAGTTCAGTGTATAACCACACCTACATCTGGAGGCTACCAAGCCAGGAGGAAATCCACTATAAGTAATATTAATTCTAGACTTAAACCACCCTGTTTAATCTATCACTTAATAACTACCCAATGCAATTTCTACCTAAGACACACCTTAGATAAGAGTACCCTACTCACTCCCCCTCAATCACACAGTGATCAAGTTTACAAGTTTACTGAAATTGAAGACATCCTTCAAACAATACAGCTTGATCTTACTTCACAGTTTCAATCAAGTTACAAATGCACTTTTGCTTAAAAGCTCATAAAGTGGTACATAAAAACAACCTGCTATTAAAATACTAGACACCCTATTTAATCTTCTGAAATTCGTACTCAATTCTATGAGTTTTTGTTGCTTAAATAGGTATCTGAATTTTGGGCTTTCTGTAGAATGATCCAGCCCTAATGCGCAGCAGCTTCCACCTTGAATTAGGGTTTGTTACCTCCTAGATTCTAGGTGCTTTTAGGTCTTCTGTTTTAAACTGAATCTTCAATATAAAACTCCCTACAGATGCACCTTGTTCTGTTTTTATTCATCATTAATTAATTCCAGATAACTCTCCTTAAATATCTCTGATCTGTTAATCAATAATTAATTCTGGTAGCAGGTCTGAGATGTCTCAACATCTGTTGGGACATCCTGAAAAACTGAACTTAAGTTATTTACACAATGTCCTAACATCTGATGAGACATCCTGATATAAGTTCATATACTCTGTTTGATAATGTCCCAACATCTGATAGGACATTCTGAACTGAATTGAACATTTCTTGTTTGGTCAAAAATTCTGCCAATTCTTAAACATCTACAAACTCCCCCTTTGGCTAATTTTTGGCTAACATCTTTTCTGGTTATCAGAGTGCAGCAGAAGTTCTTATTATCAGAGTATAGCATTACTTTTCTGTTGATTCATATTTGAGTTTACTCCCCCTCAAACATATATGTGTCCAGTCTTGTTTCAACAGAAATATTCATTAAAACACACTGATTCAGTTCAGGCAGAAACAAACAGATTTTTCAATTATAATTAAACAGCAATACAATTTGTTGTTGTTCTCCCCCTTGATAGACACAAAATTAGGGGCCAAAGACACTACTCCAGAAATACATTGCTGTCATTACATTTGCCTCACATACATTGATCACTCAGATTCATCACTCTCAGTTTCTTCATCAGCTTCTGTTTCTTCATCAGCTTCACTGTCTTCATCAGAGGCAGCTGTCTGGTCTTCTTCACTCTCCAACCTTTGAATGATTTCCTCAAGCTTCTGCTTTCTAGCTTCAAGCTCTTTGCAGGTGCTTTTGAGCTCAGCAATTAAAGCCTTCTTGGAGATTGGATTCTTAGTAGTTGAAGGACCTGCAGATGTCCCAGAAGGTGCTTCAACATCTGCTGCATGATGACTGAGGAATAACTTGTAGTGAAAAGCCAGAGGGCTTTCTCTTTTGCATGCTGTATCCTTGTCAGTAAGAATGCCAGGGTATTGATTGAGCACTATACCACACAGCAATGATGGAAAAGCTATTGGAAGCTTTGTTGCAGAGGAGCTGGCATGCTTCAAGGTCTGATCAAAGATGTAAGCTCCATAGTCCATCTTGTTTTGAGTTCCCACAGCATAGATGAATTTGGCCAGACCAGTGGAGATTGAAGAGGTGTGGTTGGTAGGCACCCAGTTAGCTGTACCAATCCTGTTCAGCATGGCATATTTTCTGGTAAGCATGCTCACTGAGAGCTTTCCCTTCACAGGCCATTGTCGCTCCCGATAAGTGGGACCAGGCCCAGATAAAGGTACAGACGCGAACGGTCGGCGAGAGGGACAATGAGAACACACTGCCGTGAACTCACTGGAGAATGAATAGAGTCGCCAGCTAGGCATTTTTATCCCGGAGGAAAGGCAATGCTGCATAGACCTAGAAAGAAATGGATAAGACGGTCGCGAACCAGAGAGACTGAGAAAGGGGGTTGGTTACAACCTGGGAAGGTATTAGCACCCAGATTGTCCGCCGTACTCGACGGGATCCACGCTTAAAAGATTTGTGTTTTAAAGGGGTAGTGTCAGTGCAATTTGTGTATAAAGAGCTGGAAAGCAATATGTACAGGTGTCAGTGCTGAAAGGAGTGAAGTGTATAAATGATGTGTCAGTGTAAGAATGAGAATGAATTGCTCATGATAATGAGGCTGAAAGAATAAAGCTGGAAGAGGGGGAATATACAGAGACTTTTGTTCGATAACCGTTAAGTTATGCCTACGTATCCTCTCGTGCAATGAGGAAGTCAGAACACCGTAGTTCGACCCAAAGAGACTGAAAGATGAATTGACTTGTGAACTGCTTACTAGCCTATGCTCAAGTGTATGATCTGTCTGGCACAGATGCTAACTGTCTTGCATTAGACGGAAGAAGCAAGTTCTCGTTTGTGAGTGAAGGAGATGAGAAAAGAATCCCGAAGGAGACGATTATTGTTTGTTTTTGTGTTTTCAGTCTTTTATTGTTTTTTTGGATTTTGTCATAAGTTAATGAGCTTAAGTCTAAACCAATGGGTTAGTAAACTCATCACATCTTCCCTCTGATTAGGGGTAATGAGAATACTTTAAGTGTGAAGTCAGCTTCTCACACTTAATCACCTTTGATGTAGGGTTAAGATCATTAACCTACTTGTGATTATTTATATGTTTTTGGTGTTTTTGTTTAGTGTTAAGTAATGAGGTTAAGCCATAATCAGGGATTAAACAGACCCATTACACCATCCTAATAGAAGGATAATAGATGAGAATGTTTAAGCTGAGGAAAGCTCCTCAACTTAATCCATGATTAGGGATTAAACTCATGACAAAACAAAGCCTTTATTAAGTGGATTTTAGTTAATGATATGATGAAGAAGTGATTTTTTAGGGTTTGTAAGACAACTTGAGGGGGACTTGTCCATTAACACTAGGGTTAGTCCTTCTTAACCAATTAAGGAAGAATTAGAACCCTAATGCAAGGCCCAAGTTACAAGCTTGATGTCTTGATGATTATTAAGTGGATTGATTAAAGGAATTAAACACATTAAGGGTTTAACACTTAGGATTAAAGTTATACACTCCATCCTAAGAGAAGGATGCAGGCATAAGCTTAATCACAAAGCCTTAAAGCCTTTAGGGTTTAGTCCCTGATTATGAGGTGAGAAGAGAGGACTCAAAGAGATGACACAAAGGTAAAATCTAAGAGGGGAGACTAATCAAAACCCTAATCATTGTCATGCTTGGTTGTTCCTAAGGTTTGTGAGGTTTTCAAGAGAAATCTTCAAAGGAGCCACCAGGAAGCAGATGAACAGGATCAAGAGAAGCAAAGTGACTTGCTTCATTCAAGAAGTCAAGTCACTTGAAGAAAGAAAGTGGGAAGGAGAAGAATGGGCAAGCTCAAACTCATACACATGTAAAAATGCAGCAATGGATGCAAGAGAGATGAAAAGAGAAGTTTATGAGAAGTGAAGGCAAATTCACTTCTCAAAGTTACTTACCACCTGAAAGGTTAGAAGCAAAATGCAATGCAATGCAAGATGGGGTGAGATGACATGATGAGAAACAAAACCAGAAGCATTTACATGATGCTAATGATGCTATGAAGTGCTATGAACATGAGGCAAGGCATGGAGATGTTCATACAAGATCATGGATGCAAATGATGCAAGTTAAGGAACATGAACAAACATGGAAAGTTATGAAGCATACATGGCATACAACATGGCAAACACATGATGCAATGATCAAACATGTTTTCTATATGTCTTATGATGTCAAATGAATCAAATGGAAGCATGGAATGGCATGGCAAGTCATGTTATGCAAGAGAATGCAAGATGGATGCAAATGAAAGCCCAAATTAGGGTTTATGGATCAAACAAAAAACAAAAACCAAAGACAGAAGCAAACCCTAAGATAAAAAATGGAAAATGCCACCCAAAGAAACCCTAAACCTATACTAAACCAAAGTCCAAAGGGGAGGTCTCAACTCTCAACCAATCTCAAGTTGTGATTTTTCTAAGTTATTAGGGTTTTTAGGGTTCCTAAACAAAAGAAATGTCAAACAATTTGAAAATGCAAGATCAAATCATGGCCATTTTATCTCAAAAACTACATGTTAAACACAATGCAATGCAAAAAGAATCAATGTCCAACTCTTCATGGATAGGCAGAAATGATTTTTTGAACTTAGGATCAAAATAATGCACAAAAATGATTTTAATTCAATGAAAAATTCTTAAAATGCATCAAGATCAAAAAAGAAATTTGGTTTGAAGGTTGGACAATGTTTCTAAATGTCTTAGAACATTTCATGAATTTTTTGGTGATTTTTAAATACCTAAAAGTATTTTTAATAAATCAATTTCCATTAATCAATTAAAAATAATCTTTTAAATATTTAAAAATACTTTTTTAATGATAAAAATAAAAACAAAAATATTTTTGTGTCATAAAAATTAATAAAACTTATGAGAAAAATTTTCATAATTTTTAGACATTTTTTACTATTTTAAATTAAATATGCAAGTTAAATGAAAAGAAATGAATTTAAAATTCAAATAAAAGAAAGTAAACAGAATGGAGGGACGAGATGGCTTCTGGGTTTAAACGCGTTGACTGGCGCCAGATCTTGTGGCCAGGATTGATTCTGAGGCAATTAATCTAATTACGAATTAATTAAACTAACTAAAGAATTAGGGCTAATCAAACGAATCTGAGCCCTTCACTCACGCGCGAAGTCAACCAGTCAACCCAATCCAACGCATGAAATTCAAATGGGAGTTAATGACTGGATTAGGGCACAAATGACTTTCAGGTGGCCGGAGAAGACTTCCGGTCGTCTTCTCCGGCCAGCATCCCCCCTGAGAATCCCCAAAACTCTAAAAACTTAACTAAAACGAAATCTAAAAACTGGGAAATGATCCCCACTCACTCACGAACCAGAACCCCTAACCAAAACAAATTTATATTTCCTAACAAGGCTGAATCGAAGCAAACAAAAATTAGGTCAACTGAGTTTCAGAGATCAATTAAACTCTCATTTCATCACCATTTCAAAAACTAAAAGCATATTCATGATCAGGAAGACATGTAGAACAAGTTTAGAACTTAAAAATCCATTTCTGGAAAAAAAGTTCTTGAGCTACCTGAGATTCGAAGCTTTCACTCCAGCTACTTTCTGACTTCCTCTCTTGGTGAAATCTACTCCTTATGACCTCTTGATGATGCTTGAGTGCTCAGGAGAAATTTATATTGGCTGGATGAAGAGTTTGAGTAGCTTCTGCTCAAACTCAGTTGAACATGGCAATGATGATTCTGGCTATTTCTGGCAAGGGTGAAAGGTTGTTTGTGGTCCAGATGATGAGTAGAGAAGGTTTATGGAGTTTGTTTTGATGTTTGTGAGTTGTGGAGAGAGTTTCGAATGAAACTGCAGGTTGGAGTGAAAATGGTGCAGTGAGGTTACAGCTTGTTTCAGGCCTGGTTCTTGGCTGGTTTCTACTCAACAAGGCAAGGTGAGATGATTAAAGGAATTTGTTTGAGTGTTTGTGTGTTGTGCAGGCAGATTCGAAGCAAAATGCAAATGGGGTGTGTTTTGTGTATGTGATCCTTGAGAGTGTTTCAGCCTGGCCTGGTTTTATGTTTAGCTTGCAAATGGAAAGTATAAACAATTCTAATTGGCCAGATGATGTGACATGGCCTGCTGTGATAGGTAAGTCACCTTTTGCAAAATGTCAACTTCTTTGTAAGAGAGGCATGGGCTAAGTTATAGCTTGGTACATGAGCATGGGCTGGCGCAGCATGGTATGGTGAGAGACTATGGCAGGTTCAGCAGTCAAGGCAATTAGTTGTTGAAGTGTGATGAGTGTTCTTGCAAGTTGGCACCTTTTGGCATTTCATGGAAAAAGCCTTGTTACACAAACTACAAACATGTGATATTTGGTCCAATTCTGATTTTTAAGGCTTATAGAATGTTTGTGTCATGGTTGGAAGTGAATTAGAAGTTACAAATGGCATTGGTTCATGATTTTGCAAAATTCTCATTTGAAGCATGCCTTGAAAATCAATGATTTTTGCCAACTTTGTCACACCATAACTTTTGATCCAAGAAGAATTTGATCATGTTCTTGTACTTTTTGAAAAGGGAAAGATGTAATCTACAACTTTCATGACCAAATTGTTTCCATTTGAAGCATTTTTGGATCAAGAATCAAGGCTTGAAAAATGACCTAAAATGAAACATTCTTGAAAAGTCAACTATGCCCAAAAAGTCAACATTTGCAAAAACTCCAAATTCTTGATTTTTGTGAACTTCAACCTTCTTCCATGATCAAATAAAGATCATATACACTCAAAATGATGAAGATCACCCATTGGTTGGGTCATTGGGGGCCTCAGATGCCCTGATTTTGCACTGACTTGTCCAGAAAGTCAACCCTTGATCAGATGACTTCCCCATGGAATTTCCTCATGAAAATTGATATGCATACTCCTTATACCATATAGAGACCAATGGAAACAAGAATGACCAAAAAATTAGGTGTTATGGCCTCTGAAACCAAAACCCTAATTTTAGGTCAACTGTGCAGTCAAACCTGGCTCTGCATCTATTCCAAACCCAGTTCTTGTGATTCTTTGGAATTTTTGACTTTGAGAGGATGTAATATGATATAAGAACACACATGGATCCCTTTGAAGTGATGGGTGGCCCTTGGAGTGGCTCAGGAGGCTCTTGGATTGCCCAGATCACAAACCCTAGGTGCAGATGACTTAGAATCAATGCAGTGAATCAAAAATGAGATATGAGATGATATGATTGTGTTTATGCATATGAAATGATCACAAGCCATGGTGTGAATGGGTGAGGGCAAATTTGGGGTGTTTACAGCCATGCCTTGACCTGGTTTGCTGTGATCACCTTACATACTTGATTATCTGTCTTACCTAGCTCATTGGGTCCATCTGTTTCTCTTCCTAGGTATTGATTTATGATTTGAGGAGAGAACTCAACACACTTACCTCTCACAAACACTTTTCTGAACTCAGAAGACTTACCATTTGAACAATCCTCCTGAAGATTCACAATGAACTCTTTGACAAGAAGTTCATAGCAGGGAGAGAAATCTGAGACTGTCTTGAATAGTCCTGCAGCAGAGATGAGGTCAATCAGTTCAGTGCACTCAAGTGCATTGCTGCTCAGTTCTCTTTCTAGGGCAACTCTTCTTTGGTACACAAACTTCCACTTGTTCACACTAGAGACATGGTGGAAAGATATGTTGTCTAATGGAGCTTCTGGAACAGCTGTTGAAGCCCTAGATGGGGCTGGTCTCTTCTTGGGAGGAGATGTTGGGACATCTGATTCAACATCTGAGTTAGATGGAGTGACAGCTTTCCTTTTCTGAGTTTGGACTTTACTCCATTGTTTTGATGGCCCAAAAGTGGCTTTAGCTTTGCCTTTCTTTGGAGAGGATTTCTTCTTCTCAGGAATTGCTGCTTCAGCTTGCATCTTGCCTTTCCTGGACCTGAGCCTTTTGGCTATGCTAGGTTTAACAGAGGCTATGATCTCTGCATCAGAATCCTGCTCCAGGTTCACCACTGGAGGAGATTGAGCAGTCTCCTCTTCAGCTTGTTGATCAGCAGGGATTTGACCTTCATTTGAGGCTTTGGTCTGATCCTCAGAGATTTCTTCATCATTTTCATTTGAGGCCTTATTCTGGTCCTCAGTTTGTTCCAACTCAACATCAGATGAGTTCTTTCTCTTATCTTTAGATGTTCCAACATCTGTTGGGACATCTTGTTCTTCTGCAGCTTGAGCTTGTTCTTCTTGAGGTGCAGGCATGGTGTTCAGAGGAACAGAGATCCCACTCACCACTCTTTGTTCAAAGAGAAATTGGTTGACAATCTCCTTGATGGAATCATCAACATATTTTGAAGAGTTTGTGGGCCTGTTAGCAGGAGAGGGAATGCCTTTTGCTTTGTTGCGTACTTGATCTTTAGCTCTCTTGGGAGTTCTTGCCTTTTTAGTGTGAGAAACGCTTCCCCTGAGTTTGTCCAATGGGGTTGATTGCATTGGTACTA
Organism: Lathyrus aphaca; assembly: GCA_963966055.1. Taxonomy (NCBI): domain Eukaryota; kingdom Viridiplantae; phylum Streptophyta; class Magnoliopsida; order Fabales; family Fabaceae; genus Lathyrus; species Lathyrus aphaca. The sequence continues at coordinate 210,276,857 of OZ014519.1, forward strand.
CAGAGATGGGAGTGGCATGAACTACGTCTTCTTGGTTGAGAACTTCTTCAGTTGTGTTAGGGTTTTGAGACATTGTTAAGGAAGATGGATGAAAATCTTTAGGGTTTATAATTTCTGGAGAATAGCTAGTTAATGTGATTCGCTTGTGATAGTATGATGAGAATCTTGATAGCTGATTATAAACAGTTACTAAATAAGTAGCCGTTACAGTGCAAATGATTAGAGATGGAATTCCCAAGGATCTTGTCCAGACTGGTTTTGCCATCTGGAACTTATGCCATACAATGTCATATGACATGTTGGCACATCTCATTAACTGCTAAATATCACATAAACAGATTCCAAGTTTGCCCCTTAAGTTCTCAAATTGTGAGGCATCCAATGCTTTGGTAAAGATATCAGCTAACTGCAGATTTGTAGCTATATGCTCCAATGAAATCACCTTTTCTTCTACAAGATCCCTGATGAAATGATGTCTGATATCAATATGCTTGGTCCTGCTATGTTGGATAGGATTATTTGATATGTTTATTGCACTTAAGTTGTCACAGTACAATGTCATGACATCCTGTGGGACATTGTACTCAGTGAGCATTTGCTTCATCCAAACCAACTGAGAACAACTGCTTCCAGCTGCTATGTATTCAGCTTCAGCTGTAGATAAGGATACACAATTCTGTTTCTTACTGAACCAAGAAATCAAATTGTTTCCTAGAAAGAAGCATCCTCCTGAAGTGCTTTTTCTGTCATCAACACTTCCAGCCCAATCAGCATCACAGAAGCCAGTGAGAATTGGTTTACATCCATGAAAATACATTATGCCATAGTCACAAGTACCATTAACATATTTAAGAATTCTCTTGACTTGATTGAGATGACTGACTTTTGGATCAGCTTGATATCTTGCACATACACCTACTGCAAATGCTATGTCAGGTCTGCTAGCAGTTAAGTATAATAAGCTTCCAATCATGCTTCTGTATAAGCTTTGATCTACACTCTCACCCTTTTCATCTTTAGTTAGCTTCAAATGTGTGGGGGCAGGAGTTCTCTTATGAGTAGCATTTTCCATTCCAAATTTTTTGACTATGTTCTTGGTATACTTGCTTTGAGAGATAAACATTGAGTCTTCCATTTGCTTTATTTGCAGACCAAGAAAGTAGGTTAACTCTCCTACTAGGCTCATTTCAAATTCAGATTCCATCTGCTTGACAAAATGTTTGACCATCCTGTCAGACATCCCACCAAACACAATGTCATCAACATATATTTGAGCAATCATGACATTTCCTTCTTCATCTTTAACAAACAGGGTTTTATCAATCCCACCTTTTCTGTATCCTTGCTTGATAAGAAATGTGGTCAGTCTTTCATACCATGCCCTTGGAGCTTGCTTCAAACCATAAAGTGCCTTCTTTAGTTTGTATACATGATTTGGACAGCTTGGATCAACAAATCCTTTAGGCTGTTCTACATATACTTCTTCATTAAGGTAGCCATTTAAAAAGGCACTTTTCACATCCATTTGAAATAGCTTGAACTTCAAGATACAAGCAATTCCCAACAGCAGTCTGATTGATTCAAGCCTTGCTACTGGTGCAAAGGTTTCATCAAAGTTTACCCCTTCAATTTGAGTGTATCCTTGAGCTACAAGTCTAGCTTTGTTCTTTGTAACAATTCCTTGTTCATTTGATTTGTTCTTATACACCCATTTTGTTCCAATCACATTTATGTCATCAGGTCTAGGAACAAGATTCCACACTTTATTCCTTGTGAATTGACCTAATTCCTCTTGCATAGCACAAATCCAGTATTCATCAGTGAGAGCTTCCTTGATGTTTTTAGGTTCTATTTTGGAAACAAAATAAGAACCTGAAATCACTTCTCTTGATCTAGTGCTCACACCTCTGTTGGGATCACCAATAATCAAATCTTTGGGATGATCCTTCTGTATTCTGATGGAGGGAGGTTTGCTGGATTCTTCTGTCCTTGTATCAGTTTGAGTGAAGTTATATTGATCATTCTTTTCTTCAGCTTCAATCTTGATATCAACAGATGTTCCAACATCTTCTGGGACATCTGTAGGAGCATCATCAATTATCACATTTATGGACTCCATGATAACCTTGGTTCTAGAATTAAATACTTTATATGCTCTGCTGTTTATAGAGTATCCAAGGAAAATTCCTTCATCACTTTTAGGATCCATTTTTCTCCTTTGCTCCCTATCTGCTAGAATATAACAGTTACTTCCAAACACATGAAAGTATTTCACAGTGGGTTTTCTGCCCTTCCAGACTTCATATATTGTGGACAAGGTTCCTTTCCTCAAAGTAACTCTGTTATGGATGTAGCAGGCAGTGTTCATAGCTTCAGCCCAGAAGTACAAAGGTAACTTTTTAGCATGGATCATAGCTCTTGCTGATTCTTGAATAGTTCTATTCTTCCTTTCAACAATCCCATTCTGTTGAGGAGTGATTGGTGAAGAATATTCATGATTGATTCCTTCTGAAGAGCAGAAATCTAAGAACTTTTGATTCTCAAATTCCTTTCCATGATCACTTCTTATTCTGATTACACAGCTGGATTTTTCTCTTTGTAATCTTTGGCATAGTTCTTTGAATACATCAAATACATCAGACTTTTCTTTGATGAAATTTATCCATGTATATCTTGAAAAGTCATCAACCACCACATAAGCATACCTCTTACCACCAAGACTTTCAACCTGCATTGGTCCCATAAGATCCATATGTAAAAGTTCCAAAACTTTGGAAGTTGTCAGATGTTGGAGCTTTGGATGGGACATCTTGGTTTGCTTGCCTATTTGACATTCACCACATATTTTGCCATCATCAATCTTCAGTTTAGGAATACCTCTTACAGCATCCATGGATATTATCTTCTTTATGCCTCTGAAATGAAGATGACCTAGTCTTTGGTGCCATAGTTTCACTTCTTCTTCTTTAGCTAAAGAGCAAGTTGAAGTGAGACTGAGATTTTGGGATTCCCACATGTAGCAGTTGTCTTTAGATCTGGCTCCTTTCATGACAACCTCTTGTTCATTGTTAGTCACTATGCATTCAGTTTTGGTAAAGTTTACACTGTACCCTTGATCACATAACTGACTTATACTGATCAGGTTAGCAGTTAAACCTTTAACAAGCAGCACATCATCTAGTCTTGGAACATCTTGACAGTCCAAGGTTCCAACTCCCTTGATTTCTCCTTTAGCTCCATCTCCAAAGGTCACATACCTAGATGAATGTGATTTTAAGTTTACTAGCAAATTCTTCAATCCAGTCATGTGTCTTGAACATCCACTGTCAAAGTACCAGTCTTCTTTAGCTGATACTCTCAGTGATGTATGTGCTATGTATGCAGTATTTTTCTTTGACCAGATGAGTTGAGATTTCTTTTGATGCCTCTGCCCTGTGTGTTGTTTATCAGCTGATCTCCAAGCTTGATTGTTGATCTTGTTCTTGTAGCTTTGATCAGCTTCAGTGCTAGCTTTTGGTTTCCATACCTTCTTGAAGTTTTCAGTCTTCTGCTTAGGAGGTTGCTGATTTCTATGATGTTTATGCAGCACTTTCTTGGTAACTTCTATTTTCTTCTTGGAAGGTTGCTGATACATCTGATTTGGATATCCGTGCAATTTATAACAATGAGGTTTGATATGTCCAAATCTTCCACAGTGATGGCATCTCCATCTTTGATACTTCTTCTTCATTTTGTTCTTTCCAGAATGTTGAGACATCTGTTGGAACATTATGTTTGTCTTTGTGTTCTGATGTTGAAGCATCTGTTGGGACATCTTGTTTGACTGTGTAGTTTTTGCAGTAGCTTTGCTAGAGCTGGCTTCATCTCTGTTATATCCCAGTCCACTTTTGTCCCCTGAATGTTTATTATTGCTGAGAATAACATCCAGTGTATTTGAGCTGCTGTTCAACATTTTAACAGATTTGGACATATGTTCCAACTTAGAGTTGAGAAGAGTTACTTCACTTTTCAAGGTATCAATGATTACTTGATCACTTGCTTTTTCATCTTCTAATATCTCATTCTGCTTCTTTAGCTTTATAACCTCACTGCATATTTCAGTGCTTCTCTTGTATAGATCTTTGAAAGCTTGCTCAAGATCTGCATAAGTAAGCTCTCCACAACTGGAATCACTATCATATTCACACAGTCCAGCTAAAGCAGTAATATGCTTAGCTGATTCTTCTTCTGAATCTCCTCCTGAGTCTTCATCAGACCAGGTTACAGATAGTCCCTTCTTTTGTCTTTTTAAGAAGGTAGGACATTCCTTCTTGATGTGTCCATATCCTTCACATCCATGGCACTTGATTCCTTCTTGACTGGTCTTTTCAGCATAATTTGACTTTTTATTAGCATCATAAGGTCTCCTGTTCTCAGAAGAGTTTGTGTATTTTCCACTGGATTTGGATTTGCCATCCATTCCTCTGAGAATCTGTTTGAATTGTCTTCCAAGCATAGCTAGGTTTTCTGATAAGCTTTTACTATTTTCTGATTCATCATCTTCTTCTTCATCAGTATTTGACACCAATGCTATGCTTTTGTTCTTTTTAACATTTGTCTCATTCATTCCCATCTCAAAAGTTTGAAGGGAGCCAATGAGTTCTTCAACTTTCATGGAGCATATGTCTTGAGCTTCTTCTATTGCTGTGACTTTCATGTCAAATCTTTTTGGCAAAGATCTGAGAATCTTTCTTACCAGCTTTTCATCAGTCATCTTTTCTCCCAAAGCTCCAGAAGTATTGGCTATATCCAAGATGTTCATGTAGAACTCATGAATTGATTCATCTTCCTTCATCCTCAAGTTTTTAAACTTGGTGGTGAGAAGTTGAAGTCTTGACATTTTTACTTTTGATGTTCCTTCATGAGTTGTTTTGAGAGTGTCCCAAACATCTTTGGCCAGCTCACAATGATGCACAAGTCTGAAAATATTCCTATCAATGCCATTGAATAAGGCATTTAAGGCTTTTGAGTTGCCTAGTGCTGAATCTTCTTCCTCCTTACTCCATTCTTCTTCAGGTTTCAGCACTTTTGATCCATCTTTGGTGTCTTGGACAGGATGATCCCATCCAACATTTACTGCTCTCCATGCCCTGTTGTCAAGTGATCTTAAGAATGCAATCATTCTTGGCTTCCAGTAGTCATAATTAGATCCATCCAGTATAGGTGGTCTATTTACTGACCCTATATCTCTGTCCATGTTACAGAATTTGTTTTCCCTAGATCTCACCCAGTATAAACAGGCAGGGTGCCTGCTCTGATGCCAATTGAAATTCTGTGATCAGGTATGAGATGTCCTAAGAGATGTCCCAACACTTGATAGGACACTTGACAGATTTAATCAAAACTTAAATAGCAAGAAAAGTAAACAACACAGAAGTTTGTTAACCCAGTTCAGTGTATAACCACACCTACATCTGGAGGCTACCAAGCCAGGAGGAAATCCACTATAAGTAATATTAATTCTAGACTTAAACCACCCTGTTTAATCTATCACTTAATAACTACCCAATGCAATTTCTACCTAAGACACACCTTAGATAAGAGTACCCTACTCACTCCCCCTCAATCACACAGTGATCAAGTTTACAAGTTTACTGAAATTGAAGACATCCTTCAAACAATACAGCTTGATCTTACTTCACAGTTTCAATCAAGTTACAAATGCACTTTTGCTTAAAAGCTCATAAAGTGGTACATAAAAACAACCTGCTATTAAAATACTAGACACCCTATTTAATCTTCTGAAATTCGTACTCAATTCTATGAGTTTTTGTTGCTTAAATAGGTATCTGAATTTTGGGCTTTCTGTAGAATGATCCAGCCCTAATGCGCAGCAGCTTCCACCTTGAATTAGGGTTTGTTACCTCCTAGATTCTAGGTGCTTTTAGGTCTTCTGTTTTAAACTGAATCTTCAATATAAAACTCCCTACAGATGCGCCTTGTTCTGTTTTTATTCATCATTAATTAATTCCAGATAACTCTCCTTAAATATCTCTGATCTGTTAATCAATAATTAATTCTGGTAGCAGGTCTGAGATGTCTCAACATCTGTTGGGACATCCTGAAAAACTGAACTTAAGTTATTTACACAATGTCCTAACATCTGATGAGACATCCTGATATAAGTTCATATACTCTGTTTGATAATGTCCCAACATCTGATAGGACATTCTGAACTGAATTGAACATTTCTTGTTTGGTCAAAAATTCTGCCAATTCTTAAACATCTACAATTTAAAAGTTTATTTTTAATTGATTAATGAGAATTAATTAATTAAAAATACTTTTAGGTATTTAAAAATCACCAAAAAATTCATGAAACCTTTAAAATCATTTAGAAACATTGTCCAACCCTCAAACCAAATTTCTTTTTTGATCTTAATGCATTTTGACAATTTTCCATGGAATTAATTCAATTTCAAAGCATTATTTTGATCCAATGTTCAAAAATTCATTTCTGCCTAGTCTTTAAGAGTTGGACCTTGATTCTTTTTGCATTGTGTCTTGCATATCATGTATTTTGTAGGATTAATTTGGCATGATTTGATCTTGCATTTTCCATTTGTTTGATATTTTTCTTGACAAGGTACCCTAAAACCCTAGAAATCTTAGGAAATTCATAACTTTCACTAGTTTAAGAATTGGATCCCCCCCTTTGGGCAGTGAGTTTGTGTAGGGTTAGGGTTCCTTTGAATGCATTTTCAATTTTTTATCTTGATGTTTGCTTCTGGTTTTGGTTTTTGTTTTGTGCATTGATCATAAACCCTAATTTGGGCTTCCTTTTGCATTCATCTTGCATTTGCTTGCATACCATGACTTGCCATAGCATTTTGTGCATCCATTTGATTCATTGAACATCTTGAGACATATTAGAAGCATGTTTGATCATTGCATCTTTCATTTGCCATGTTGTATGTCATTTGCATTTCATAACTTTTCATGTATGTTCATGGTTCCAAGCATGCTTCTCTTGCATTCATTTGTTCATGTGATCATCCTCATGCCTTGTTTCATGTTTGCATCATCTCATAGCATCATTATCATCTCATATATGCTTCTGGTTTTGATTTGCATCATGCCATTTCATCTCATCTTGCATTACATTGCATTTCTTTCACTGACTTTTCAGGTGGTAAGCAACTTTGAGGAGTGAATTTGCCGTCACTTCTCACATTTTCTATTCATCTCTCTTATGCATCATTGCTGCATTTTGTTTTGTGTTTGAGATTGAGCTTGCTCTTTCTTTTTCTCCTTACTTTCTTTCTTCAAGTGACTTGTCTTCTTGAATGAAGCAAGTTACTTTGCTTCTCTTTCCTCCTTTCATCTGCTTCCTGGTGGTTCCTCTGAAGATGTCTTTTGAAAACCTCACAAACCATAGGAACAACCAAGCATGACAATGATTAGGGTTTTGATTAGTCCCCCACTTAGGTTTTTACCTTTGTGTCTCATTGAGTCTCCTCTTCTCACCTCATAATCAGGGACTAAACCATAAAGGCCTTAAGGCTTTGTGATTAAGCTTATGCCTGCATCCTTCTATTAGGATGGAGTGTATAACTTTAATCCTAAGTGTTAAACCCTTAATATGTTTAAATCCTTTAATCAATCCACTTAATAATCACCAAGACATCAAGCTTGTAACTTGGGCCTTGCATTAGGGTTCTAATTCTTCCTTAATTGGTGAAGAAGGACTAACCCTAGTGTTAATGGACAAGTCCCCCTCAAGTTGTCTTACAAACCCTAAAACTCACTTCATCATCTTATCATTAATTAAAATCCATTTAATAAAGGCTTTGTTTTTTCATGAAGTTAATCCCTAATCATGGATTAAGTTGAGGAGCTTTCCTCAGCTTAAACATTCTCATTTATTATCCTTCTATTAGGATGGTGTAATGAGTCTGTTTAATCCTTGATTATGGCTTAATCTCATTACTCAACACTAAACAAAAACAACAAAAACATCTAATTAATCACAAGTAGGTTAATGATCTTAATCCTATATCAAAGGTGACTAAGTGCGAGAAGCTGACTTCACACTTAAGGTATTCTCATTACCCCTGATCAGAGGGAAGATGTGATGAGTTTACTAAATCCATTGGCTTAGGCTTAAGCTCATTAACCTATGACAAAATTCAAAAAGCAATAAAAGACTGAAAACACAAAAACAAACAATAATCGTTTCCTCCGGGATTCTTTTCTCATCTCCTCCATTCATAAACGAGAACTTGCTTCTTCCGTCTAATGCAAGACAGTTTGCACCTGAGCCAGACAGGTCATACACTTGAGCATTGACAAGCAAGCAGTTCACAAGTCAATTCATCTTTCAGTCTCTTTGGGTCGAACTACGGTGTTCTGACTTCCTCATTGCACGAGAGGATACGTAGGCATAACTTAACAGTTATCGAACGAAAGTCTCTTTATATTCCCCCTCTTCCCAGCCTCATTATTCAAGCCTCATTATCATGAGCATTTCACTCCTGCCCTCACACTGACACTGTATATATCACACTTTACACTTCTTTTACACAGACACCTGTACATTTTCTTTTCCAGCTCTTTTATACACATATAGCACTGACACTACCCCTTTAAAACACAAATCTTTTAAGCGTGGATCCCGTCGAGTACGACGGACAATCTGGGTGCTAATACCTTCCCAGGTTGTAACCAACCCCCTTTCTCAGTCTCTCTGGTTCGCAACCGTCTTATCCGTATCTTTCTAGGTCTATGCAGCATTACCTTTCCTTCGGGATAAAAATGCCTAGCTGGCGACTCTTTTCATTCCCTGTGAGTTCACTCCTGTGTGTTCTCACATCCTCCTCTCGCCGACCGTTCGTGTATGTACCTCATTTGAGCCCAGTCTCATCTTTAGTGGGAGCGACACTTATCACACCTGATTATATCCCATTGTTTATAGAGCACCATGGAGGTATCCTGGATATGGTCATGGACCTTGACCCTTCTTAGAGGAGCATGATCCACACATGCTTGCAGTTCTATGACCCTTCTTTGAGATGTTTTACATTCCCAGACTTTCAGCTAGGGCCTCTGCTGGAAGAGTTTTCTTCATTGATTGGAGTACCTATCAGGGGTGGAATCCCTTTCAACCCAGAGATGACTGCTCCCAGGAATGAAGAGATAGCAAAAGCACTGTACCTGGAGCCTGCCTTGATTGAGCAAAGTATGACAACAAAAGCTGGGATCCCTGGTTTGCATTTGGACTTCTTGACTTCTCAGGCCATCCTGAAGGCTTCATTGGGAGAATGGAGGGCAGTCTGTGCACTGTTAGCCCTCAGCATATATGGGGATATACTGTTTGCAGATGAGCCCAAATTTGTCAGCAAAAATGCCATCCACATGTTTCTTCTGAAGAACCCAGTACCCACATTGCTAGGAGATTTCTACTACTCCATTCACCAGAGGAATGAGAAACAAAGGGGGAAGTTAGTAAGATGTTGTGCTCCTTTGCTTTATACCTGGATGCTCAGACACCTGCCTAAGTCAGATGCTTTCTTGAATCCCCACCAGCAGAAGAATTGGGCTAAGAGGCTCATTGCCTTGACTTCAGATGATATTAGATGGTGCACCCAGAGCACCAAAGGCAAGGACATTATCACCAGCTGTGGACAATACCTAAATGTGCCTTTGATAGGAGTAAAGGGTTGCATCAACTACAATCCTTTGCTGTTTAAGAGACAATTGGGCTATGCTTTAGTTCACCCTCCCAGAGGACAAGATTTAGCTAAGACCCTGTATTGTGAGGTAAAACCTAATTTAGCTGTTGTTAGGCAAGCATCCTGGGCTTGGGATAATATCCAGACAAAAGGGATGGCTATTCTTGTAAGGTGTAATAATGTTGCTTCAGCTCAGTACTATGACTGGTCCCGTACTAGGGCTCAGATTACCAGAATGCCTTTCATCTTGGAAGACATGCCTGGACCATCCACAGTACAGCCAACAACAACTGTCAGCCTAGAATAATTTGAGAAATTGAAGGAAAGGAATGAGAACTTATCTCAAGCCTTGAAGAAGACTCTCTGGGAAAGAAGTGATGGTCGTCTGGATATTGAGAGATTAGATAAGCTTAGGGTGGAGCATCTTACCAAAATTGAGAAGACAGAGGACTACATCAGGAAAGCAAGAGCCGAGGAACAAATATTGAAGAATGCCTGTAAAGAGGCTAAAATTCAGAAGGCTAGGACTGAGCTCTATCTCCAAGAGAGTCAGGCTAGGTGGGTCAGGATCACTGAAGCCCGTACACAAGAATACCAAAAGACTCAAGCCAAGATTGAACAACTAGATGCCAACGAGAAGAAACAGCAGGAAGCTTTGTTGGCAGCCCAGAAGGAGATTTCAGAGTTGAAGCTCAGAGCAGGGGTGAAGAGATCAAAGGACCAGGAGAGGCATAAGAAGCTGACCACTGCCATTGCTACCAGGAACCTCCTCATTAGGGCCATTACAGAGCACCCAGCTAGTCCAGTGACTGAGGCACTCCTGAATGAGGTCAAAGAGGATGAGTTTGGACTGGATGTCTGATTCTTTGTTTGTTGTTGTTTCCATTTGATGTACTTTTCCTTTTATTGTATTTTGACCATCCATGGGCATGTGTTGTAAAACAGATTATGTATTGTTCACCATTTGTAATATATTTTAGTTTGTTTCCATTTGGGCTTTTCTCTCAGCAACATCAAGCATCTTCCTCGAGGTCTGGAAAGGTCAAAACCAAGAACCAAACCGGATACCTTGGAAAACAAATAAGCATACTGCATTGCATACTAACTGTTGTTTTGTTTTGTAGGTTTTGTTGTTATCTTTGTTTCTAACTTTTTTGTGACTTCAGGAAACATTGCTCGTCGCCGAGTGTTCCCTATCAACCGCGCGCACCGGTATCTGACTCGTAACAACCTTTCCGGTATTCAAATGGAACAAGTACAACAGGATCTGACTGAGGTCAGAAATCAGATGGCTAATGAGAGAGTAGAGATGAGAAATTCGATGTCTCAATTCATGGCAGTGATGACTGGCTTAGCCCAGAGTCAAGAAAGTTTAAGAGAGCTTGTGGAAAGACAAACTCCTGAGGAGCCTCATCTTGGAACAGGACGAACTAGTAACAATGAACGGGACCAGCCTCGTATTGACCCACCAGTATTTGGACCTCATCTGGATCCGGAAGTTAATATCCCGAGAAATGTGCAAGGTAATACTGCTGGGGGGAGAATCTTGCAAGAGGATCCCCAGGAAGAACAGTTTACTGTAATGGGGGCTGGAGATGAAGTATATGACAGGAGATTGGATGAAATTGCTGAGAAACCAAGATCTTTGGAGTCTCAAAATTCTTTGGGCTTCGATGTGATGGACATGGGGCTAGTGGATGGGGTGAGAATTCCCCACAAATTCAAACCCACATGCTTTGAAATGTACAATGGTACCTCTTGTCCACGAACTCACCTGCAGTCTTTTCTAGGAAGACTCAAAGCTTACACTACAGATGAAAAGTTGTGGATGTTCTACTTTGAAGACAGTCTGACTGGGGCTTCAAGAGAGTGGTATTCACACTTGTCTAGGGCCACCATAAGATGCTGGAAGGATTTGGCTGAGGCTTTCATCCGTCAATATCAATACAACCTGGACATGGCTCCCAATAGGACCCTCCTAATGGGAATGTCTCAGTCTTCTAGAGAGAGCTTCAGGGAATATGCCCAAAGGTGGAGACAGCTTGCTGCTGCTATCCAACCACCCATGTCAGAAAGGGAAATGGATGACATGTTCATGAATACATTGCAAGGGACCTATATTGATAGATTGGCTGCCTTCTCCTCTACCAGTTTTGCTGATGTGGTCATAGCTGGTGAAAGGATTGAAAGTCTATTAAAGATGGGAAAAATTTCCGACAGTGGTGCAAGATCGTCCAGCAATCCCAGAAAGCCTTTTGTGGGACCCCGAAGGGCCGGTGAGACAAATTCCATTCATGCAAGCAGGGGCAGGCCTCAGTATGTGCACCGGTCAGTAGCAGTAGTTACCATTCCAACTCCGATTCCTCAACAATCAGCATATCCTCAACAACAACAACCACAGTATCAACAACAAGTTCATTATCCGCAACAGAGAACCTACAACAATAGCAATAACAACCAACAACAACGTCCTTTCCAACAAAGGCCATCACAGGCAAACAGGGTGATTGACCCAATTCCAATGCCATATGCTGAACTCTTGCCACAGCTCCTGAAGCTCAACCTTGTTGAGTTAAGGACATTGGCACCTCCAGATCCAACCAATATGCCAAAGAACTACGATGCAAGTGCCAGGTGTGCGTTCCACTCAAACGCACCGGGGCATAATATTGAAAAATGCAGGGCCTTACAGATGAAAGTCCAAGATCTGGTGGACTCAAAAGCTCTCAACTTTGCACCTCCTCCGAATGTCACAAGGAATCCAATGCCTAGTAACAACGGGCCCAGGATTAATGCTATCGAGGAGGGTAAACCATCCACATTAATTAGTAGTGTTGCACAGATCCGAAGACCTCTGGTTGAAATCAAAGCTCAGCGGCTAGAATGCCAGGTGTTCCCCGGGTGTGAGCTCGGCTGTGGATATTGCAACATTGCCATAAATGGGTGTGAAGGGATGAGAAACAGCATATATAGTCTTATTAAGGATGGTATCCTTCAGATTACTACAACAGCAACTACGACTCCAACAATTCCTTCACCAACAATCACAGATACTCCCACAACGTCAGCAACCATTGTTCCAACGGATTATACTACAACTCCAACGACTGCTCAATCAATCACTTCAACGGATGCAAGTTCAATCACCATTCCTGCTACAACTTCAACACCCATCCAGTCAACAGTACCTTCTACAACATCAACAGCAACTAGTGAAAGCGTCTCAACGGTTACGATATACTAGGATCCTGCAAATGTTCCTACCAACAACTCCCAACCAAATGCTACTCTTGTCAGAACACCAGTTACCATATACTATGATCCACACACCATTGTGGTCCCCTCTGCAGCTGCTATCAGTCCGGTCACTATCACGGTACCTGGGCCAGTTCCTTATGAAAGCAATAATTCCATCCCTTGGCATTATGGCTCAGATCTATACTGTGAGGGGCAGAAAATCACTTTAGAATCATCAACTTCTTCACCTCAGATAGACAATGTGGGGGGAGGCGGAGGCTTCACTAGAAGAGGACGTCTCTTTGCCTCGCAAATTCCAAGACCCGTTGCTGAAGCAGAAGTTGCTACCAAGGCAAAAGGGAAGAGCCTGGTGCAAGAAGAACAAGTTGTCAAAGAAGCTTTGAAGACTCCTTTTGATCAAGAGCTTGATGAATTCATGAGAATCATAAAGAAAAGTGATTACAAGGTGGTAGACCAGCTTCACCAAACACCTTCCAAAATCTCCATACTATCATTGCTAATGTGCTCCAAGGCTCATCGGAACGCACTATTAAAAGTCTTGCACGCAGCCTATGTGCCGGAGGAGATTACCGTCAATCAGTTAGAGGCTGTGGTTGGAAATGTCAACGCTAGTCATGGGCTAGGATTTACCAACACCGATCTGACAGTGGAAGGTCACAACCACAACAAGGCTTTGCACATTACCTTGGAGTGTAAGGGTGCAGTTCTTTCTCATGTATTGGTAGACACAGGGTCATCCCTCAACGTCCTGCCCAAGAAAGCCCTTGTAAAGCTGGAGTATGACGGATTGGCACTACACCCAAGTAACTTGGTAGTAAGAGCCTTTGACGGTTCTAAAAGATCAGTTCTGGGAGAGATAGAATTACCAATAATGATTGGCCCACAGGTTTTCAAAACGACCTTCTTTGTGATGGATATACAGCCTGCCTACAGCTGTCTATTGGGTAGACCATGGATACACGCCGCTGGCGCCGTGACATCAACCCTTCACCAAAAGTTAAAATTCGAGTGGGAGGGCCAAGTCATTACCATTTGTGGGGAGGAGGATATCTTCGTTAGCCAGCTGGCTACTTTCAAATACATTGAAATGGATGGAGAGATCCATGAAACCATGAGTCAGGGGTTTGAGGCCCTGAATATCAATGAAGCATCTGTTGTGCTTGGGACCTCCATCACATCATATCAGCAAGCCCGAAAGGTTGTTGAGGAAGGTACCGCCCAAGGCTGGGGAAAGTTGCTGCCCGTGGAGAAGAAGGAGGACCGATTCGGGTTGGGTTACAGACCAACTCGACAAGATCAACCAGAGGTTGCAAAGGAGCCCAAGTTTGTCAGCGGGGGGATGCTCACCCCGGATGCTGTGAATAGTTTGGAAGATGAGTCAGAAGACGAGCGCAACCTGGAAAGCTGGATACGTCCAAGGATCCCGGGGAACCATGTCTCAAGCTGGTCTTCCCAGGAAATTATAAGAGTTACTCCTGCAGAGTAATTATTATTTCCTGTTTCTAAGCATGCATCAAGTCCTGCGTCTAGCCCAAGATGTCAGGACTCATTTTGTAATCGGGTCATCTTGTATTTTGTGCAAAGATCAATTAATGAATATCAGGACATCTTTTGCAAATGAGTCTTTTCTTTTTCGCTCACTGTTTTTCATTCTTTACTTTTTGTACAAAAATAAAATGGCAATGTTTTTCAAAATAAATAACTTCATTTTCACTTTTTCTAAGCAAGATAAAACTGATCACTAAAATGAACAAATCTAAACCCTTGCAGAACATGCCCTCCAGACTGCACCGACAACGACTCCGCTATGACTTCGTATGACATTGGCAATCCGATTAATCAAGCCAATGAAGGGGAGGAGAAGGTTATCACTCCTCATCAGGAAGAAGTTGAAACGGTTAATCTTGGTACGGAAGAAAATTTGAAGGAAGTTAAGATCGGGGCTTGCCTGCAAGATTCAGTGAAAGAGAAACTGATTGACATGCTTCGGGAGTACGTGGATGTTTTTGCTTGGTCTTATCAGGATATGCCAGGGTTGGACATCGACATTGGTATGCACAAGCTGCCTCTGAAAGAAGACTGTCCTCCAGTAAAACAGAAGTTGCGCCGTACTCGCCCAGATATGGAAATGAAGATAAAAGAAGAAGTACAAAAACAGTGGGATGCCGGTTTCCTTGCTGTGACTTGTTACCCGCCGTGGGTTGCTAATATTGTACCTGTGCCTAAGAAGGATGGAAAGGTAAGGATGTGTGCGGATTACCGGGACCTGAACATAGCCAGCCCGAAAGATGACTTCCCATTACCTCACATTGATGTATTGGTCGACAATACGGCTCAGTTCTCGGTGTTCTCCTTCATGGATGGATTTTCAGGATATAATCAGATCAAAATGTCACCTGAAGACATGGAGAAGACAACTTTCATCACACCCTGGGGCATATTCTGTTATAAGGTAATGCCATTCGGACTAAAGAATGCTGGTGCCACTTATTAACGGGCTATGGTAACATTATTCCATGACATGATCCACAAAGAAATTGAATGTTACGTGGATGACATGATTTCCAAGTCCCTTATAGAAGAAGACCACCTGGTGAATCTGTTGAAGTTATTCAAGCGTCTGAGGGAGTACCAATTGAAGTTAAACCCCAACAAGTGTACATTTGGGGTACGATCCGGTAAGCTGATGGGATTTATCGTAAGTGAGAAAGGGATTGAAGTTGACCCTGACAAAGTCAAATCCATTCAAGAAATGCCTGCACCAAAGACTGAAAAAGAAGTTCGGGGGTTCTTAGGTAGATTGAACTACATTTCGAGGTTCATATCTTATCTTACTGCGACCTGTGAACCCTTGTTCAAGTTGTTGAGAAAAGAACAAACGGTCAGGTGGAATGAAGACTGCCAAAGGGCTTTTGACAAAATCAAGGAATACTTACAAGAGCCTCCAATTCTTATGCCTCCAGTTGAAGGAAGACCTCTAATAATGTACTTGACAGTATTAGAAGAGTCAATGGGGTGTGTGTTGGGCCAGCATGACGAGTCTGGTCGAAAAGAGTATGCAATTTACTACCTAAGCAAAAAGTTTACCGACCGTGAACAACGTTATTCACTGCTCGAGAAAACTTGTTGTGCTTTTTGTGGGCTGCTCGCCGACTAAGGCAGTATATGTTGACCCACACTACTTTATTGATATCAAAGATGGACCCAGTTAAGTACATATTTGAGAAGCCAGCACTCACCGGACGTGTTGCAAGATGGCAAATGATCCTCACAGAATATGATATTCAATACACATCTCAAAATGCCATCAAGGGCAGTGTGTTGTCTGATTATCTTGCTGAACAACCTATTGATGATTACCAGCCTATGATATTTGACTTCCATGATGAAGACATCATGTTCATAAAAGCAAAAGATCATGAAGAGCCTATTCACACTGAAGGGCTTGACCCAGAAGAAGAATGGACTATGATTTTTGATGGGGCTGTCAATATGAATGGTCGTGGTGTTGGTGCAATACTCATTACACCTAAGGGAGTTCACATGCCTTTCTCGGCAAAGCTCACCTTTAACTGCACTAACAACGAAGCTGAATACGAAGCTTGTATTATGGGTCTTGAGGAAGCCATTGACCTCAGGATCAAGACTTTTACTATGTTCGGAGATTCAGCTCTGGTAATTAATCAAACCAACGGCAAATGGTACACTCACCAGGATCATCTGATTCCATACCGGGATTATACCAGGAGATTACTGACTTTCTTCACTACAGTAAAGCTGGAGTATATCCCTCGAGATGAAAATCAGTTTGCAGATGCTCTGGCTACCATTTCATCCATGATCAAAGTTCAAGCTACCAACTTTGTACCTCGGATTTCAGTATCCAGACTTGACAGATCAGCATACATATTCTCAGTAGACCTTGCTAAAGATGATAAGCCTTGGTTCCACGACATCAAATGCTTCTTGGAGGATCAAACATACCCACCTGGGGCATCTTCCAATGATAAGAAGACATTAAGAAGGCTAGCTGGTAGTTTCTTCCTGAATACTGATGGTTCCTTGTACAAGAGAAACTTTGATATGGTACTTCTCAGATGTGTTGATAAGGCAGAGCCAGACTTGTTGAAGCACGAGGTGCACGAAGGATCCTTTGGTACCCATGCTGGAGGGCATGCAATGGATAAAAAGTTGCTAAGATCAGGCTATTACTGGATCACAATGGATAAAATGCCAGATCTATGCGGATAAAGTGCATGTGCCTCCAAATCCTTTAAATGTGATGTCTTCACCTTGGCCCTTTGCCATATGGGGCATTGATATGATTGGCAAGATTGAACCGACTGCTTCAAATGGCTACAGATTCATCCTGGTAGCCATTGATGCAACGTCGTATACAAATGTCACCAGGCAAGTGGTAGCCCGAATTCTGAAGAGGGACATCATATGTCGGTATGGAGTGCCCGAGCGAATCATTACCGAGAATGGTTCCAACTTAAACAATAAAATGATGGCAGAACTATGCCGGGACTTCAAGATCCAACACCACAATTCTTCTCCTTACAGGTCAAAGATGAATGGCACTGTAGAGGTAGCTAACAAGAATATCAAGAAGATTGTGCAAAAGATGGTAGTCTCCTACAAAGACTGGCATGAAATGCTACCATTTGCCTTGCATGGGAACCGTACGTCAATCAGAACATCCACAGGGGGAACACCGTATCAGCTTGTGTATGGTATGGATGTCATCCTACATGTTGAAGTTGAATTACCCTCCTTACGGGTACTGATGGATGTTAAACTGAATGAAGCAGAATGGGTCCGATCCCGATACGAACAGCTGAGTCTGATTGAAGAGAAAAGATTAGCTGCAATTTGTCATGGGCAGCTTTATCAGAAAAGAATGAAGAAAGCCTTCGATCAGAAAGTCAGAATTCGAGAGTACCAAGTAGGAGATCTTGTGCTGAAAAGACTCCTTCCTCCTCATACAGACCACAGGGGAAAGTGGACTCCAAACTACGATGGTCCATTCATAGTAAAGAAAGTTTTCTCTGGTGGAGCACGGATGCTCAGTACTATGGATGGTGAAGACTTCCTGTCCCTTGTGAATTCAGATGCAGTTAAAAAATACTTCGCATAAAATGACCCGCTGGACATAAAAACAGAATGTAAGTCCAGGCAAAAATAGGGCATCCCGGCGAGTCAAAAACAGAATAAAAGACTCGGGAAAAAATAAGGGAAAATAAATAAAAAATGTACACCCGCTGAGTTGAAAAGCCGCATTGGACAGCTCAGGCAAAAATGGGTATCCCGGTGGATTGAAAACCCGAAAGGGCAATCCACGCAAAATAAGAGAATAAGCGAACAACTGCATTCTGAATTCGTCTGTATCACCCACAACATGGCAAGCTTCGAAAGGTCGGTCAAAATCAACCTTCTTCAAAAAGCAAGATGAGAAGAACGTCAATGTCATACAAGTCATAGCAAAAGGGAAGCATTGAAGCGTCATCAACATTGCCAGCATCTTTTTGTTTTCTCATTTTGTAACAATCTCCTCATTTCAGGGGATTTGTTTCTTTGATTGTACTTGCCAATTCAGGGCACCCCTAATTAATAAAATCAGATTTTCAGTCACATTTCGTCTCGTACATTTTATTTTCGTTTGCAAAAATGTCCGATGTCCTTATAAATATTGATTGCATTAATACAGATGCGTCTTTTCTAAATTAATGCTTATAGGAAATATATTTGCTCCCAGGAGTGTCTAAATTCCTATAATGGAATCCGGTAAGGGATACCTCGGGGTACTTGTGCGTTTTTGTCATAACAGGATTGCAGATGCTAATCCTCCCCAGCTGAGTTGTCAAAATCATCATCCCTACAGGACTTTAGGAAGATCGTTCAGTGATCATTCCTCCCCAGCCAAGTGTTAGACAGGGAACCATCTCCCCGCAGAATTTCAGTCTCTATCCAAAAGAGCAATGTCTGAAGATTTCACAACTAAGTGATGAAAGCTCCCACAGACCCCAGCTGGGCCCCTCATCATTAAGATAGGTCTATCAGTGACCTGTTTTCCCAAACAGTCATACATCTTATCAGACCTACCAATGATCTCTCCCCCAGCTGGGATATTTCTTTCAAGGCAGATCAGCCGGAGATCTTCACCGCGACGGGATCCGAATCCCGGATCGGTACCTTTTGCATAATCATAGCATTCACATCAATACCCCCCAGAGCGTAGCATTCCGTCTAATACGGAGCATTACGGCAAAAATCAAACATATTGCATAATCATAAGCCATGATTTGAATCTAGCACCTGTAAATACCAACAATACCACATCAGTAATATACAAAATACACCTTAAATTCCCTGGCAGAAAGCCAAAGCATCCCCTTTACACTCTCAAATGCAGATGCATGCTCCTTTCGGCACTCGTCCGTGTCATCTTATCCCCACAGATCTTCAGAATATCTTTTGCATTCTTTAACGCATACACTTCCTTTTACGATACTCGTCTGCATCATACTCTCCCCAGTAGGGTGAACACTCGTCTGTGTCTCACTCATACTTTTTACTCATACAGGTACTCGTCCGTATCTTGTATACATCTCTTATTTCCCCTCAGAGTCAACACTCGTTCGTGTTCTTTGTTAACCAGTTGGTACTCACCCGTACCATCATCTCTGAATATGCATCAGCGTTTGTTTCTACCGATACTCGTCCGTATCATAGTCTTGAGGATGTTCGTTCGCATCTTTAATCTATACCCGGTGTCAAACACTTACACCCTTTTCTTTCTTGAATTTAGACACTCGTCCGTGTTTACCATTCCCCAGTAGAATTACTTTTCTTCTATCTGAAATTCGTCCTATGTCATGATACTTTCGGCAGCCGTACCCTGCCAGGTGATCGTCCTTCACCCTTTTTGATGATCGTCCTTCATCATTCCTCCAGCGGAGTCTCCACTATTGGAACCCTCTTCTATCCAGAATTCATCCTATGTCGTGATATTTTTAGCAGTTGTCCCCTGCTAGGTGAGCGTCCTTCACCCTTTTGATGATTGTCCTTCATCATTTTTATTCGATGCCTTCCCCATCGTTGATCTTGTTATCTGACATTCGTCCTATGTCATGATAAACCCCGAGATCAGCCGTACCCTGCTAGGTGATCGTCCTTCACCTCTTGATGATCGTCCTTCGTCATGCTTATCCGATGTCCGTCCCCATCGTCGACCTTTTCTATCCGGCAGTCGTCCTATGTCGCGATACTTTCGGCAACCGTACCTTGCCAGGTGATCGTCCTTCACCTTGGATGACCGTCCCTCATCCTTATCCCCAACAGAGCAGCCATCCCCTGCTAGGTGATCGTCCTTCACCTCTGATGACCGTCCCTCATCATTTATTTCTTCAACCTGATGGTCTTCCCCATCATTGCCTTTACCTTTAATCCCCAGAGAGTCTTATTTCTTTGCCTAATGGTCGTCCCCATCATGATCCCTCTATTTCCCCAGCATGTCGGTCGTCCCCGTCATTGCTTTATCTCCAGCAGTCGTCCTCTGCTCGACGGTCGTCCTCCGTTGCTCGCACTTTATAAATCATACTTTACTTCCTTTTTCAATCTATATCCCTTTTCTTCTTCATTCGGTGAGCGCAAATTTTGGATTGTCTTTGGTATTCAACCACAAGTTATCTTGTATGTCTGTTAAGCCGTCGCTTACATCCTACACAACTAACTCATGTTTGAATAGGGGCAGCTGTAAACACCCCAAATTTTCCCTAACTCATTTCACCATGGCTTGTGATTATTTTCATTAGCATAGGTTCAAACATATCATCTCACATTGCATTTTTGCTTCACTGCATTGGTTCTAAGTTATCTGCATATAGGGTTTGTGATTTGAGCAATCCCTAAGCTATCTGAGCCACTCCAAAGGTCTTCAATCATCTCAAGAGGGTCCATGTATGTTCAAACATCATATCATATCCTCCCAAGATCAAGAAAGTCAGAAAATCACAAGAACTGAGGAAGGTATGGAAGCAGAGCCAAGCTTAACTGCACAGATGACCTAGAATTAGGGTTTTAGTTTCAGAGGCCATAACTCCAATTTTTTTGGCCATTCTTGTTTCTATGGGTCTCTATATGATGTAAGGATCCTACACACCAATTTTCATGAAGAAATTCAATGGGGAAGGCATCTGATCAATAGATGACTTCTTGAGCAAGTCAGTGCAAAATCAGGGCATCTGAGGCCCCCAATCATCCAACCAAAGGGTCTCCTCCATCATTTTGGGTGTATATGATATTTAATTGATCTTATAAGAAGTTAGAAGTTCACAAAATTGAAGAATTTCAAGCCATTTGCAAAGTTGCCATTTTGGGAAAGTGACTTGTAATGCAAACTTGCCATTTTGGGAAAGTTTTTCAAACTCCTCTTTTTGATTCAAAAATGCTTCAAATGGAAAATTCTTGGTCATGAAAGTTGTAGATTGGATCCTCCCATTTTCAAAAAGTACAAGAACTTGATCTAATTCATCATAGAACTCAAGTTATGGCCTTGCAAAGTTGGGAAAAATCACAAAATTTCACTTATGCACCAAAGAGGGAAGTTTGCAAAAACACTTGCCAAAGCCAAATGTGACCTCTAATTAACTTCTAGGAATTGCACAAACATCATACATGGTCCATAATTCAGAATTTCCCAAGAGATTTCTCATTTTTATGCCTTGAATTGCAAGTCACCATAAGGCATTTCTCATGAATCTTCAAGAATGGAATTTTTGCAAAAGGGACTTCTAATGATTGGATTGGTTGCTAAGTGATCTCAAAACATCATGACAACTTCATGTGGTCCATTTTGCTGCAATTTTCCCAAGAGTTCATATGTTTCTTTGCCTTGGTTCACAAAGAATTCCAAAGGGGGAAAAATTGCAAGAGCCATGCTACCACTTGCCTTAGCCATTACAGCTGCACAAAAACAATCTAAAGGCCTTCTTGATCCATGCTGAGCCCAGCCATGCCCCTATTCCTCCTCTGACCCGAGCCATACCTATGGTACACAAAGTCATGACTTTTTGCATCTTTGCCTATACCAATCAAACTGTGACATTACCAACCCTCTGCCCAATCAGAACTTAATATGTGGACCTCAAGGACTTGAAACACACATACACACAAGCCAACATCCTCCCATAAGCCAGGATTCACAAAAACTGTCAAAATCTTCACCTCTTCGAAACTTCTCCCACAACCATCAAACTTCCATTTTTTCTTCACCAATGAGTCACATATCAACCAAGGAACAATAATCAACCACCAAAACATCTTGAAACACCACATACCAAAACCTCAAAACCTGCTACACCAGAGCTGAAACTTCAAAGCCAGCCATTCCTAAGGTTTTCTAAGCTTCATTCCATCATCAGGGGGTTCAAAGAGGTGGACTTGCAACAAAGGACAAGCCAGAAAGCCCAGAACCAGAAGGTTCAACCTCAGGTATAGCTCATGAACTTTTTTCTCAGAAGCTTGTTTTTAAGTTCTTGTATGGTTCTTTGTGTTCCCCTGATCATGGGGATATGATTATTTTTGAAATTGGTTGAGAAACCACCATCTATGCAAGCTCTGAAATTTTTGCCTGTTTCACGTTTTGGTTCGATTCTTGCTCATGATGCGAAATAAATGTTTTTTGATTGAGGGTTTAGGTTTAGGATGGTTGGGGGATCATTTCTGGTCAAGAAATTTGAGGATTAGAGGCTTAGGGAAGAAGCTAGGGTTTGAGTCCACCGGAGAAGATGACCGGAACACTGTTCTGGTCACCTGAGAGTGCTTAGCCCTAATCTGCGTAATTAATGGAATTTGAATAATGGCCTTTGGATTCGTCTTTCCCGCGTGAGGTGAGTGGCCCTGATCAAGTGTTAAAACCCTAATCCAGTCATTAATCTAATTAATTATGTTTAAAAATTCAAAAATCTCAGAGTGAATCCTCACCCTTCAACACGCGCCAGTCAACTCCCACGCGTTTCTTTTGAATATGGATCAATTGATTTGCATACTTCCCATTTAAATAGTTTTTTTATTACATTTTATTTGCATTTTCTTTACCATTTTATTAAAAATAGAAAAACACTTCTAAAAAATTTCATTTTTTGCACCATGGTTTCAAATATTTTTCTCATTCTGAAAATAATTTTATTTTATATTTTGCATAAAATTTGTATTTTTAAAATATTTAAATGTTTATTTTAATTAATTAATGAGAATTAATTAATTAAAATAGCATTAAGTTTCTAAAAATCACCAAAAAAATCACATTGCATCTTGATACATTTAGAAACATTATCAAACTCTTCACATAAATTTATTTTTGGTTCTTGACATATTTTGACATTTTTCTTTGGATTTTAGGGTTCTTAAAAGCCAATGTTTTTACCCTAACTTAGAAAAATCCTTTCTGCCTAACCATGAAGAGTTTGATGTTGGTTCTTTTTGCCTGGTATTCCTCATATCATGTAGTTTCTAGGATAAAATGGGCATGAATTTATCTTTCATTTTCAGTTTTTTGTGTATTTTTCCTTTTGAAGTGCCTTAAAACCCTAGCAAATTTGAGAAAATCATAACTTCTATTAGGTTAAGGTTTAGGTCTCCTCCTTGTGGCAGTGAACTTGTATAGGTTTAGGGTACCTTTGATCCTATTTTCAATTTTTTTTATCTCATGTCTTTCTTCTGGTTTTGAATTTTGTATTGCATGATATGTATAAACCCTAATTTTTGCCTTCATTTGCATTCATCCTTCATATGCTTGCATACATGAATTTGCCATGACATTTTACACATCCACATGACATATAAGACATCTTAGGACACATTAGAATCATGTTTGATCATTGCATAATTCATTTGCCATTTTATGCATCCATTGCATTTCATAAGTTTTCATGAACTTTCATGCTTCCTTTCATGTCTCATTTGCATCTACATCACTTGTATGATCATCCTCATCTCTTGACATGTTTACATACCATCTCATAGCATCATTTACATCATGATTGTGCTTCTGATTTTGGTTTGCATCCTTGTATCCATTTCATTTCATTTCATTTCCTTTGCTAACTTTTAAGGTGGTAAGTGTTTGAGAATTGAATTTGCCTTCACTTCTCATAATCTCTTCTCCTCTCTCTTATGCATCATTTCTGCATTTTACTTTTGTATTAGAGTGAGCTTGCTCATTCATGTTCCCTCCTCACTTTCTTTTTTTCAAGCAACTTGTCTTCTTAAGTGAAGCAAGTTATCTTGCTTCTCTCTGCTTCTCCTTCTTTTCATCCTGCTTCTTCCATGGTGGTTTTTTCTCTTGAAGATCTGTTGCAAGCCTCATAAACCCTAGGAACACCCAAGCATGATAACAATTAGGATTTGATTATTCCCACCATTAGTTTTACCTTTGTGTCATCTTTGTGTCTTCTCTTTTCATCTTTTAATCAAGGACTAAACCTCAAAGGTTTTAAGGCTTTGTGATTAAGGTTATGCCTGTATCCTTCTATTAGGATGGAGTGTATAACTTTAATCCTAAGTGTTAAACCCTTAATGTGTTTAAATCCTTTAATCAATTCACTTAATAATCATCAAGACATCAAGCTTGTAACTTGGGCCTTGCATTAGGGTTCTAATTCTTCCTTAACTGGTTAAGAAGGACTAACCCTAATGTTAATGGACAAGTCCCTCTCAAGTTTGTCTTACAAACCATAAAATTCACTTCTTAATCCTACCATTAACTAAAATCCATTTAATAAAGGCTTTTTTTTTGTCATGAGGTCAATCCCTAATCATGGATTAAGTTGAGGAGCCTTCCTCAGCTTAAATGTTCTCATCTATTATCCTTCTATTAGGATGGTGTAATGAGTCCATTAAATCCTTGATTATGGCTTAAACTCATTACTTAACACTAAACAAAAACTCCAAAAACATATAAATAATTACAAGTAGGTTAATGATCTTAATCCTACATCATGGTGATTAAGTGTGAGGTGTTTACTTCATTCTTAAGGTATTCTCATTACCCCTAATCAGAGGGAGGATGTGATGAGTTTACTAACCCTTGGTGTAGGCTTAAGCTCATTAACTTATGACAAACGCAAAAAAAAGCAATAAAATATTGAAAACACAAAAACAAACAATAATCGTCTCCTCCAGGATTCTTTTCTCACCTCATTCACTCACAAACGAGAACTTGCTTCTTCCGTCTAATGCAAGACAGTTTGCACCTGAGCCAGACAGGTCATACACTTGAGCATAGACAAGCAAGCAGTTCACAAGTCAATTTATCTTTCAGTCTCTTTGAGTCGAACTACGGTGTTCTGACTTCCTCATTGCACGAGAGGATACGTAGGCATAACTTAACGGTTATCGAACAAAAGTTTCTGTATATTCCCCCTCCTTCCAGCATTGTTCTTTAAGCCTCATTGTCTGGAGCTTCCCATTCTTTCTTACACTGACACTCTCATACTTCACTTCACATTTATTTTACACTGACACCTGCTTTCCTTTCCATCTTTTGCACACAAAATTACACTGACACTACCCCTTTAAACACAAATCTTTTAAGCATGGATCCCGTCGAGTACGACGGACAATCTGGGTGCTAATATCTTCCCAGGTTGTAACCAACCCCCTTTCTCAGTTTCTCTGGTTTGCAACCGTCTTATCCATATCTTCCTAGGTTTATGCAACATTACCTTTCCTTCGGGATAAAAATGCCTAGCTGGCAACTCTATTCGTTCCTTCTCTTTCGCCGACTGTTCGCGTCTGTACCCCTTCTGACCAGGTGTTATTTGGTGGGAGCGAGACTCCTGCTAAGTACAAGCACGCTGAGGGCTCGTCTGCTGGTGTCCCCATGGGTGTAGACCTTCCTGAGAATCCTGGGATGTATCTCCTTCCTTCCTGCCATCTTCAACGAGAGCTTTTAGCGGAGAAGGCTATGTGGGAGTGTCTGATGTTGATGCTAAGGCCATTATGGGGTTGACAAGGCGAGCAGGTGGATGGCCTTATCCCAAGACATTGTTGTTATGATCAGGGTCATAGAAACAACCTTAGTCTTGTCCAATAATGCTTGCCTGACGTCGAAGTTGGAGGACGTCAAAGAGAAGCTTAAGGCGGTGAGGATCAAGAGGGAGAAGGTCAAGAGTGACTTTTTGGATTATAAAGAACGTCATAAGCTCCAAGAAGGGTTGATGCTCAAGTTGGGGGAGGTTTAGCTCGACCGAGATGCTCTAGGCAAGGAGAAAAAAAAGAAAAAGAGAGAGGTTGACTTCAACAAGGCTATTGATGAGGTCGAGTGTCTTCGGGAAAGGGTGGCAGAGTTGGAATGCCTGGTAGCCCTTGCTGAGGGTGAGGGTGAGAAAGATAAGGCCCTGAGGACTCGGGCTGACCTGATTTCCCAGATTCGGGAGCTCGAAAATGACTACGTGCGGACCCTTAAGCTGGTTTAGACAATGCCATGGAGCAGCTCCGAGTTGTCAATCTTGGCGTGCACGTTGTGACTAATGGGACTGCCTTCAACTTCAACATGGCCAAGGGGAAGATCGTCTTCCCTATCAGAGATTCTACTAGGGAGGAAGAATAGGGTGATGAAGAGGAATATATTTTGTTTCCCGGACTGCGTGCAATAATTTTATTTTTTGTCGGCCTGCGTGCCATTGTTTTGTACTTAGGCATAACCTCCTTTTGTAATTGTAGGCATAGTCTCCACTTTTGTACTTTCAGTGTCGGCCAGTTTTTGGTCAGCTGATTAAATGAAATGAATTTTCTAGTATACTATGATTCTTAGTGTTTCTATTTTAGGGAGCCGCCGAGGTGTGGGTTTTACTTCCACAGGGTAGCAGGATGAAAACCACGGTCGGGTTCTTGATTTTGCGGCTTGGACCTTCCCATCGCGAGTTGGAGTTCCTACCGGTGTGGTATTGTGATAGTGGATTTCGATTGAAGTGTCCTCTTTTGGGGAGGGATTATGTCCGTCTTCCAAGAATATTGGCCCTCCTTTCGATCGAGATTGGGAGTCATGGTCGTACCTCCCATGCTCCCGAGGTCACGTTGTTACCCTTATTTGGCATGTAGTCGCATGGGCTATCTAGCTATAATACTTCTTAAGTTTTTCGGCATTCCATGGTTGAGAAAATTCTTCACCTTACAGGTTTTTGAGATAGTAGACTTTTTTGTCCCTCTTGGCTCCGACGCGGTATAGGCCTTTGAAGTTCACGACAAGCTTGCCTTCTCGTGGATTCTTCTAATTCTGCCATAGGACGAGGCTTACGACCTAGAATTCTCTTTTGATGACCCTTGCATCATGGCGCATAGTAATTTTTTATTTTAAGGATGCCTCCCGAAGAGCCGCCTCTGACCGTATTTCCTCAACGAGGTCGAGCTCTGCTAGGATTGCTTCGTCGTTCATTTCTCCATCCAGGGGTGCTTTCGTCTGTCGTGAGGGTTCCCTAATTTATACTAGGATGACTGCCTCGCTCCAGTAAGCCATTCAGAATGGAGTTTCCCCTGTCGTTGAGCGCGTGGTTATGAGGTATGCCCAGAATACACTATGTAGCTCTTTGATCCAGACTCTATTTGCTTCGGCCAACCTACGTTTGAGACCCCTTAAGATCACCCAATTGGCTGCTTCTGCTTGGCTGTTAGTTTGGGGGTGTTCGACGGACGGGAAGTGTTGTTTCGTGCCCAAGTTTGCTACGATGTCTTGGAGCCTTCGCTCAGTGAATTATGTCCCTTTATTAGTGACAAGGACTTGGGGGACGCTGAATCGGGAGAGAATGTTCCTTTTTAATAAACAAAGTATATTTTGAGTTGTGATTTTGGCGAGGGCTTCAGCCTCGATCCACTTCGTGAAGTAGTCGACCCCAACAATTAGGTACTTGTTCTGGTAAGATCCTGTTATGAATGGCCCGACGATGTCCATCCCCCACCATGTGAAAGGCCATGGGGACAACAAGGTTTTGAGTTTAGTGGGTGGGGCTAAATACTTGTCCCCGTGTCTCTGGCACTTGTCACAATTTTTGACGTGTACTTTCGAATCGTGTTGCATAGTCAGCCAATAGTAACCTGCTTGTAGGGCTTTGTGTGCCAGGGACCTTCCCATGAGGTGTTGGACGTTGATTCCTTCATGGACCTCCCTTAGGATGTCGGGGACTTTTTCCTCGTTGACGCACTTTAGGAGTTGGATGGAGAACCCCCTCCGGTAGAGTTTTTCTTCTACTAGGACGTAGGAGCAAACCCTTCTTTTAGTTGTTGAGGCCTCCTTCTGATCGACGGGTAGTTTGTCTCTCGTGAGGTAGTTGTAAATTGGGGTTATCCAATAGTTGTGTCATACCCTAAATTTTGAACCTAAGATATATACATCATCAGAGGAAATCAACTGACCAAAGGACTATGTCAGGTTGGTCTGGACAATATCCCCATAATGAATCAGGATTCTTGAGACCCTCAGAGTATTAAGGCAAAAGAACAATCATTAATACATAAGATATTCAACCTTTCAATCCCCATCAAAGGATCAAAAAGTCTCAAACGATGAAGAATCATTCAAATATTGTACAAAAATTTCAATGATTTGGGCCCCGAGTCATCAGTATCACCAATTAGGATTTCAGTCAACTGAGCCCTCCAAATGAAATTTATCATGGAATAAGGAGCCAAGGCCTCCACATGTCATCAAGAAAGGTTGACATGACTTTGGTATGCCATCTACAAGTACAAGAGGTGCATAGATCAAGGACTTCAAGATTAGGGTTTCACAGTGCCCAATTAGGGTTTCTGACTGATCGGGGAACCTAAGTTCAATTTTTTTATCTGGACAAGATTCAATACCATAATACCTCAGAGGATGTCCAGTCAAAAAATCATAAAACCAGGGGGTATCAAGTCTAATTTCCATTTGGACCAAAAAGTCAAAGTTTTACTTTTTAACCCAAAATGATCCTCATGACTTATATTACAAGAATATATGGTCCATGAATTCATTTGATCACAAAAAATAAGAAATTTGAAGATAACTTGTACATGAAGAAACCATGGATCAAAGTGACCATACAAAACTATATTTCAAAAACAAATTTTCTCAAAACTTGGAAATCTAATTTTATGAGTTAAAGGATAAGATCAAGTGGTTTTAGGTATCTTAACAAACATTACAAACCTAATCAAACCTGCAAATTCATGATTGCTTCAAGGAATTTCCATAAATGGCATTTATGAATTTCAACACATATGCATTTTGATCCAAGGGTTACCATGCTCCAAAATGGAATATTCTTGGATCTTTTGATCAGCAAGAAATCGGTGTACCCAATCCAAGCAAAAAACTTCCGATGAATGTGATTTAGCCTGCTGCATAGCTCAACCAATTGGGAATCTTATCATTTCACCATTTAAGGAATTTTATGGAAATCAATGATCACCAATGTTAATCTTATCCATTCAAGACTTAAGGGCTAAGTAATATCAACAAGTTTGACTATAAATAGAGACCTCATTCGATCATAAAACTTACACCAAAGCCTTTAATCTCTAAGCTTTCTTTCCTTCACTCCAAAAGACTCAAAACTTGATATTTTGAGCAATCACCGTCGATTTTTGAGTTTGAGCCACAAAAAACTCAAACCAATTGCTCAAACACATTACATATGACTATCTGAGGTGTTCGAACACTTGAACCAACCCAGAAACACCTCCAACCCAAACTCACCCTTCAAAACCTCAAAAACACCTTGTTTCTGCAACTTGAAGGCTACAACTTGATACAACCACTTGCAATCAAGTCTAAGGGTCCAAGCATACTCCATACCATCTAAGGAAGCTGTCTGAATCATCAGTGGTCATATGTAACACCTCCTACTCGAAATCACTTCACTGCTGCAACTCCAAGTTCAGGTAAGCCTCAAACTTGGTCATTTCATAATCCATGCATATTTCCTCGCACTATCTTTTAACCATGTGAGCTTAATCATATTCTAAGTAATTCCCCACAATCAATTTCACAAAATCATCACCATGTAGAACTTCATGAGGCTTAGGCCAAATTAAGGTTCTTCAGTGTTCATCACTGATTTTTCACTCCACACAAAAAATAAATGAAATTAAATGGTTCCATTGGGTTCGTGGGATCAAAACACCCAATTTTGATGTTCATTTCATGTCAAATGGATGCCTATTTTATTAGATACAAATGAATTTTCAAAATCTACATTTCTGAGCAAGATGAAGAACATGCGTGTGTTTTTAGTATGTTCTTGACGCCCTTTTCTGAATTTTCAAATATTTGAATTTTATCGTTTTATTTAATTCATTCCAAAATTAATAACTTTATGATTCTTTTGAGCTTTTGAATGATTCTTTTTTCATCAATTCTCAAAAATATTTAATTATTTTATTCCATGAAAATATCACCAAAAATATATTTTTTAATATATTTTATATTTTTATAAAGAATTAATTTTATTTGTTCCTTAACATTTAAAAAAAATCATTTCTTTCACTTGATTCTTAAAACACAAATGATATTCAAGTAATCCCATGGATAAAATATAAATTTTCAAACATTGATCCAAGGTTTCAACTTGCTTTTCATTTATGTTTGAAATTAATCATAGTTTTAAATATTTTTTAATATTTAAAATGTTAAAAATTAGGGTTTTGATTTAAATCACCCTCAATTTGATTTTTATCACACTTTTGGCTTCTATTAGACTGTAAGACCCATCCATTTTTGAAAAATGAACCTTTAGGGTTCATCTGATCCATTTCCAAAACTCGGCGCAATCGTTTTTTTCACTGCATTGAATTTTCATCTGTGAATCTCCTTTTATGAATTTCTTTACCCATAACCTTTTATTTTCTAAAATTAATTGTCAAAATGTGTCATGGGGAATTCTTTGTGTTTAGGACATGTTCTTACTGTTTTAAACTTTCTCCTGTCTATTTTAAAACCCCGACAGGGTTTCGTATAAGTCCCGAACCCTCCAACTATTTTCTTAAATAGTTTTCAATTTCCAAAACAAAGATTATGGGCCCACTTGCTTACAAGTCCCATCTCTTACAAGCTAGACTGAGCATCACAAACAGTTAGAGTTACTTTCTAGGAAGTAGATAAGCTTTTCCTTAAAATCCCTACCATGTGTATGAAATCACAAGATAATTAATCAACAAAACAAATTCCATAGGCATCCTTATGTTTAAGCCCTATTATTGGCTTCTGAGCCATCTTTTCTCCCTCTACCTTCTCGTTGTTTTCTTAAACTGATGTTGCTTGATAGATTAGGGTTTTGTGGTTTAAAGTCCAAATTTATTCATCTCATACTAAAGCAAAGATAATAAAACACTTCTTAATCATCAAAGAGGATATAATATTAAAACATATCTGTAATCTCCCTCTCCCTCGGAATTTTAGTCCCCTGTTTCCTAGTGTAACACCTAACATCATTCTTAACAAATCATTAAGAATACTCAAACCATATAAATGACATACTAAAAATGTTCAAACACATTCACTGACACATTTATTTGTCTGCATGCATCCTTGATGTAAATACTTGCATCACTACTAGAATCTCCAAGCACTCGGGTTACTGTCACCAGAACTAGGGCAAAACATAGCCTCCTCTTGGTCTTAATTCAAGGACCATCAGGCCTATTAAATGTGCCTATTAGAACAAGATTTTTGATTTTACCTTCTCTAATAAGTTTTGATGATAACAACTATTTTAAGAATAAAATATTTTACCTAAAAATATTATTCCTTCTTTACGCAGGATTAAAAGTTCTTATAATGTTAAAGAAATTCTGAAGAAGTATCTTCTATAATAGAGCAAAACATTCTACTATAAGAAGATCTGGTAAAATACTATAAGAATATTTTAATCAACAATAACTCTCAGACCAGCTGCATAGTACACAAACTCTGATACACAAAGCGCAAGTTCAGATTCTCAGAATCAAATACATTTAATGAAGATCCAATATTAATGGCTCCAGACAAGATCCATATTTTTGGAAACTCTTAATAACAATTATCAACATCCAAAAATAGGAAAGGTTGTCTCCAATGAATCAAATTCATAAATCTATTTAAGGAGACCTTTGAAGAATATTTTATCTCTCTCTCTCTCACGCATATTCAATCCAAATAAAAAAATTCCATAATCTTTTGTATTCTTACTTGTAAAAACTATCATAGTAGTGGTAACTACTTTTTAGAAGCACTTCTTGTTACAATTTATTTTTAATCAACTGAATTTGCCTTGAGTGACTAAGTGTAGTCAGTAGACTCAAGAAGACTTTGACAGTAGGTCTTAGTGTTTGTAATCATTTTTGATTAGTGGATTAAGACCTCGTTGAGAGAGGCGAAATCACCTTGGCGGGTGGACTGGATGTAGTTTGAGTTCAAACAAACCAGGATAAATCAACTGTGTTATTTGCAATTACTTTTGAAAATCTCAATTCAAACCCCCCTTTCTTGTGTTTTTTCTCCTTCAATTTGCATCAGAGTGCCTGCTTCTGGGTGCAAGCACTTAACCTTGTCAAAAAAAGATCCTGAAGAAAAACACAATGGTATAACCATTTCAGAACAACAAAGACTATCAGAATGACAAGATCAACGGGAAACCTCCAGTGTTCAATGGTGAGAACTTTGATTACTAAAAGGATGTTCTGGAAAGTTTCTTTATGGCTCTGGATGGAGATCTCTGGGATATGGTAACTGATGGCTACACTCATCCTGTTGGAGGCGATGGTCAGAAGTTTGAAAGAAGAAACATGATAGCCCAACAGAAGAAAGAATTCAGAAATCATCACAAGGCCAGAACAATACTTCTAAGTTCTATCTCTTACATAGAGTATGAAAAGATCACAAATAGAGAACTTGCTAAACACATGTTTGATTATTTAAGAATGACGCATGAAGGAAACACTTAAGTCAATGAGAGCAAAGCTCTGTCACTTATCCAGAATTATGAAGCGTTCAAGATGGAAGAAGATGAAACAATTAAGAAAATGTTCTCAAGGTTTCAAATTCTAGTTGTTGGACTGAAAGTTCTGGACAAAGGCTACTCAACATCAGATCATGTGAAGAAGATCATCAGAAGATTTATAAAGGCTTCGAGACCCATGGTCACTGCTCTCGAGCTTTCAAAGAATCTGAATGAGATATCTCTTGAAGAATTGATCAGCTCCTTGAGAAGTCATGAGATAGAACTTGAAGAAGATGAACCTCAGAAGAAAGAAAAGCTATTGCTATTAAATCTAACAAATCTAAATCTAAAGCTTTTCAGGAAAAAGAAGACAAACTATCAGAAGAAGAAAAACTATCACTTCTTTCCAGAAGGGTCCAACAACTCTGGAAGCACTGACAAAAGAATTTCAGTACCCCAGAATATCAAGAAATTACTCTAAATCATCCTCTGGATACAAGAAGTCTAGAAACAAAGAAGTAGTATGCTATGAATGGAAAGAACTTGGACATTACAAAAGTGATTGTCCTAAACTTCCGAGAAAAAATCCAAAGAAGAAATTCAATAGATAGAAGAAGAAAAGTCGCATGGCTGCATGGGATGACTCAGAATCTTCTGAAGCTCAATCAGAATCAGAAGATGAACACACTAACATTGCTTTAATGGCTAACATATTACAAGATACCAACTCATCAGAATCAGATTCATAAATAGAAGAGGTATTTTCTAAACTTTCTAGAACGTAATTAGAAGATAGTCTCTTAGAAATTCATGAAAAATATCATAAACTTCAATTCAAATACAAAAACCTGAAACAAGGTCTACTATCTAAATCTGAGGTAACTAGGAAACTAAAAGAAGAAAACTCTGAGCTTGAAGAAAACATTTCAAAACTTGAAAATTCCTTTGAAAAACATAAGGCTTAGAAAGAATCTAAATCAGAAGTTTCATTAGTTCTGATAGTATCATAAAGAAATATGATCATAGTTTTCAAAATTTTCAAGCTAAAAGCATAGATAGAAGAAAAATTGCCTCTATGATCTATGGAGTTAGCAGAAATGGTAGAAGAGGCATATGATATGTTAAACCTATATGAGAAGCACCACAAAAATTTAAACAAGTTGATGACATGATTATAAAAGTCAACACACCTTTAAATTCTCACTTCACATATGGACACAATCATGATTTAAAATATACTAGTGTGTCATCTTGTTCTACAAATTCTATTGAGAGATTCAAACTCAATCAGAAGTTTGTAAGCTCTAACAAACAAGGACCTAGAAAGATATGGGTACCCAAGGATAAAATTGTGTATGTTGCAGATGTCTTTAACAACAAGATTGAAACACCAATCTTGGTACCTGGACTCTAGATGCTCGTGGTACACGACGGGAAGAAAGCATATGTTCCAAAGTCTTGAGCTTAAAGCTGGAGGCTACGTAGGTTTTGGAGGAAATAAAAAAGGAAAAATCATTGGCTCTGGAACTATTGGTAACACTACTCTTCCCTCTATCTCTAATGTTCTATTAGTAGAAGGATTGATGCATAACTTGTTATCAATAAGTCAATTAAGTGATAACGATTATGATATAATATTTAATCAAAAGTTTTGTAAAGTTGTTAGTCAGAAAGATGGAACAATCCTCTTTAATGGGAAGAGAAAAAAACAACATCTATAAAATAAAACATTATGAACTAAAGATTCAGAATGTAAAATGTCTAATGTTTGTTAACAATGAGAAATGGGTCTGGCACAGAAGATTGGGACATGTTAATATGAGAAGATGATCTCATATTAACAAACTCAATCTGGTCGGAGGACTTCCAAATTTAAAGTTCAACTAAGAAGATCTATGTGAAGCATGTCAGAAAGGCAAATTTTCTAAACCTGCTTTTAAATCTAAGAATGTTGTTTCTTCCTCTAGACCATTAGAACTTCTTCACATTGATTTGTTTGGACCAGTGAAAATTGCCTCTATCAGTGGAAAGAAGTATGGATTAGTGATCGTAGATGACTATAGTAGATGGACATGGGTAAAGTTCCTTAGACACAAGGATGAGTCAACCTCAGTATTTTCTAACTTCGCAAAACAAGTTCAAAATGAAAAAGAGTTTAGAATTATAAAAGTCAGAAGTGATCATGGTGTATAATTTGAAAACAAAAAATTGGAATTATTTTTTAATAAAAATGGCATCTCTTATAATTTTTCTTGTCCTAGAACTCCACAACAAAATGGAGTTGTAGAACGTAAGAACAAAACATTACAAGAGATGGCCAGAACCATGATCAATGAGACTAACATGGCTAAACACTTTTGGGCAGAAGCAGTAAATACAACGTGTTATATTCAGAATAGAATCTCTATAAGACCTATTCTGGAAAAGACTCCTTATGAATTGTGGAAGAAAAGAAAGCCCAATATTTCATATTTTCATCCTTTTGGATGCACGTGTTTTATTCTGAATACTAATGATCCTCTGAACAAGTTTGATTCTAAGGCACAAATTTTTTTCATGTTAGGATACTCTAAATGTTCGAAAGGATACAAAGTATATAATATAGAAACACGAATTGTGATGGAATACGTTTGTGTCAGATTTGATGATAAGCATTGTCCTGAAAAGCCAAAGCAGAATGAATCTCTTGCAGATATAGAAGTTCAAATTACTTAAGACAAAAAATCTAAAGAACAACCATCTTCAGAAAAAGACAACACAACTACAAAAACAAGTTCTGAAGAACCTACTCATAAAAGACAATCTAGAAGCAAATTTAATCATCTAGAAGATAAATTCTGGGGAAAAAAAGATGATTCAATCAGAACAAGATCCTCATTTAGAAACTCTGAAGAATCACTGATGGGATTAGTTTATCTGATTGAACCTACTTCTGTTGACGAATCTCTCTTAGAAAATGATTGGATACTTGCAATGCATGAAGAACTAAATCAATTCACCATAAATGACGTATGGGATCTAGTTCCTAGACGCATAGGATTCAACATCATTGGAACCAAGTGGGTCTTCAAAAACAAACTCAATGAACAAGGTGAAGTTGTTAGAAACAAAGCACGAATGGTTGCACAAGGTTATAGTCAGCAAGAAGGAATAGACTATACAGAAACCTTTGCACCATTCTCCAGGTTAGAATCTATCAAACTCTTAATTTCTATTATAGTAAATCATGACATCACTCTCTATCAGATGGATGTCAAGAGTGAATTTTTAAATGGTTATATTGATGAAGAAGTTTATGTGCAACAACCTCCTGGTTTTGAAAACAATAAATATCCAGAAATTGTTTATAAACTTAAAAAATCTTTATATGGTCTGAAACAAGCTCCCAAAGCTTGGTATGAAAGACTAAGTAATTTTCTTTTCGAAAATAATTTTACCACAAGGAAGGTGGACACACCTCTTTTCTGTAAAACACTTAAAAATGGTATTTTGATTTTTCAAATTTACATAGATGATATAATATTTGGATCTACTAAAAGTTCCTTGGGAAAGGAATTTGCTAAGACCATGCAGGAAGAATTTGAAATGAGCTTGATGGGAGAATTAAAGTTCTTTCTGGGAATCCAAATAAATCAAACATCGGAAGGAATCTACATTCCCCAAAGAAAATATGTCAAAGAACTTCTAAAGAAATTCGACATGTC
Source organism: Lathyrus aphaca (assembly GCA_963966055.1). NCBI lineage: Eukaryota > Viridiplantae > Streptophyta > Magnoliopsida > Fabales > Fabaceae > Lathyrus > Lathyrus aphaca. The sequence goes on from OZ014519.1 coordinate 210,313,487, forward strand.
AGAAAGTAAAATTTCTCAAACTCCAAAGCATCCTACATGTATTATGGAAAAGGAAGAGGTAAGTAAGAAAGTAGATCAGAAGATCTACAAAGATATGATTGGCTCTCTAATTTACTTAATTGCCTCAAGACCTGATATTCTATGTAGCGTTTTCCTCTGTGTTAGATTCCAATCAGAACCTAGAGAATATCACTTAACAGTTGTTAAGAGAATTTTCAAATATCTGAAAGGTACTACTAATTTTGGTCTTTGCTATAGAAAATCCATAGAATATAAACTTGTAGGGTACTGCAATGCTGATTTTGTTGGAGATAGAACAAAAAGAAAAAATGCCTCTAGAAGTTGTCAATTTCTGGGAGACAACTTAATCTCTTGGTCCAGCAAAATACAATCAACAATTAAACTTTCAACTTCTGAAGCTAAATACTTAGCAACAACTGGATGTAGTACTCAAATGCTCTGGATGAAGAATCAACTTGAGGATTTCAACATCTACAAGAGTAACATCCCTATCCTCTATGATAATACTTCTGCTATCCGTCTTTCTAAAAAAAATCCTATTTTACATTCTAGAGCTAAACATATAGAAGTTAAAAGTCACTTCATTAGGGACTATACTCAGAAGATAATTCTATTTTTAAAATTTATAGACACAAACCATCAGTGGGATGATATATTTACAAAACCCCTTGTTGATGATAGATTCAATTTCATTCTGAAACATCTCAGTATGGAATTATGTCCAGAATGAACATGTTAATTCTATATTCTTATCTCCCAGAATTTCTTTATTTATTTTCTGATCAATACTTCTTCTTAAAAGAGAAGGAAAATTGTATCAGAATATTTACAGAAGATCTGACTATTTTCATCTTAGAACTTTTTGTGTCAAAGAAAAAATATGCAGATCATTACATCAACACTTGTCAATGAAGCCCCAAGTGTCTTCTGAATCTGACTACGTGTTTAAACTCTGAGAGAGGACAAAACATGCAATTTAGCACTTGAACAACTGTCCTCTGAGGCTGAATACATGTCCAAATTCTGGGGAAACTGAAACGGCTGAACAAACAAAGTTGAGGTGCTAGTCATGTTGGTAACTGTTCCAAAATCCTTTATGCCTCCCCTTGTTAGAATTCATTAAATCTTGTTAATCATCATGTTTTGTTATTAAATGTTTTCACTAATTGTGTTATTAATTTTTTTTACCGTTACGAATACTATATATGTGTGATCACTTTCACCCCACAAACACTTTTCACCTCTCACATTCACTTTCACCTTCTTGTTGCTTATTTCTCTTTCTCTCTGCATTTTTTATCAACCCCATTCTTGTGAACAATGGCCTCAGCCTCAAAGCAAGTTCAATCATCTTCATCTTCTCAACAAGCTACTGCAACTCAAGCCTTAGAAGACATCCATGCCACTCCAGTCAGAACTCTCCTTACTCCTATTGACAAACTGGAAGTTCTCTGTAACTTGTACGTTGATTTTAAAAGCATGAAGGAGAATGGTTATGATTTTACTCCTTAAGTTAACTTTCAAGGCTGGACAAAATATTTTGATTGTCTGATGGGTCCCATATTTCCTAAATTGGTTAAGGAATTCTGAATTTTTGCTTCAGCTTCCAACAATCAAGTTACTTCTTATGTCATGAGGAAGAATATCATCATCATTGAAGATCTTATTGCAAAACTTATTGAATCTGATGGCAATGGGATCAAATGCAGCGACTTGGACAAACGTTCTGACCTAACTCTAGTGTTTAGAGAAATTTTCACTTGTGGGCAACATTCTAACAAGATTAAGGATCTTAAGGATCATCAGAGAATCTGGGCTAAAATAATTCTGGGTTGCATTAGTCATAGAAAACCCACAAGCTCTCCAAACTACATCAACCTGGATCAACAATATCTTCTCTATTTCATTTGATCAAATAAGAAGATCAACCTTGCTCACAGTCTGTTCAACCATCTGAAGAACATCGTAAAAGAGATTGGATTCCTTTGGGAAGGCTCATTTCAGATATTCTAACAGAGAACAAATTGGTAGAACATCTGATTGAAGCCCAGTAAGTAGATGGTCTGGATCTATTTCTAGAAAACCACTCAACGCAAAGAATCTCAAGAAAATGAAGTTCATAGAAATAATCAAGAAGGATCCAATTTTGCACTTAAGGGAAGTAATCACTACAAGGAAGATTCCTCTAAAGGATTTTCCTCTATTTTCTGTTGATACTCGTCCAGAAATCATAGTCAGATATCTGGAATCATGTAAGCCTTCAGCTTCAGTCCAAAAGATCTTTGCAGACCTGCTCCAGTAGTTGCTTTGAAGAAATCCAAGAAAAGGAAAGCTTCTTAGGGAACTTCTCAGAAGACACAAAAAGTCGCCAAACAGAAAGGTAACTCTTCAGCTTTTGTATCTGTTTTCGAGTCAGTAATAACATCTTCATATGAACTTCCCCCACCAGAAAACCCTCCTTCTGATAACCCACCTTCTGATATCTCTGCTTCATCAAACCAAATCACTTCTGAAGCCCCATCCTCTGAAATCCCTATTTCTTATATTCTCCAACCTTCTGAAATTCCACAACCTGAAACCATCCATACAAAAACTATTCAACCTAAAAACCTCTTATATACTTCAAAACCCTCTGAACATCATTCACCACAAATTCAAGATGAATTTGACATGCCCATTGACCAAACTCCTCCCTTTGACCTCAACACCACTTCTTTTGTTGAAACTCATTCATAACTTCAACAAGTTCTGTCTGACATCGATCAATTTCCACCATACCTTGAAGCCTCTCAAGCCAACACTCTTAATCCACCACCACCTTCCACCACTCAAAAAATTCCTGGCATTAACTATCCTCTAAATTCATCTTTCCCTAGACTTGTTTTTGACATCCTCACACTACCAGAAGAATCATTATCTTCTTATAAATCCACTCCTCCTAGATCTCCTACCATTATCCCCATTCCAGATAGTCCCACTCCTACCAACGACCCATAAGATCCACTCAAAACCGTAATTGACATTGAAGCTCTACAAAAACTAGCTTATTCTACTAAGAAGATAGCAATCCCAAAACCTAAACCAACACCAACCAAATCAGATGTTGGTGTCTTATTACTGGCTTTATAAGAAGATATGAAATTCGGGAAGACAACTTGAAGAATGCTTATGTAGACAATCTGGACCATGCAGCTTCTAATCACCTTTGGAAGAAATTCAAAAAATGGTTCAACTCTTAGTCCAAGAAGTTGAAGAATATCTGTTATGATATTGCTCAGCAAAACTTCTGTGAGAAACTGTCCACTTTTAAGGAAGAAGTTATTAGCTGCTGGGAGAAGAAGACTCTTCATCTACTAGACACTGAACCTTGGACAGAACCAAAACCAAAGGAATCATCTTCTAAACTTCAGATCATAGTTGCACCTTCTGAAGACAACGAGAAAGTTGTTGAGGCGTCACCTTCTAAATCTCCTGCACCAGGTTCTGATCAAGTGGTTACTTCTGTTGAAGAGACTCCTCCATCTTCTCTGGTTTTGAAAACTTTGGAAGAACTGAGAAAAGAAAATGAAGCTATGAAAATCATATTCGTTAAGCAATATGAAACAAACACAGAACTCAAGAACATGATTGGTCAATAGGTTGATTCTACCTCTCAGATCAAGAATCTGCTGAAGGGGTTGTTCACAAGATTACCTCCCCAACCTTAGATCTCATTTTTTTGTTTTGTTGTTTGTTTTTTTGTTGTCTTTCTTCTGCTTATGTGCTGATCTGCTTAATCTGATTAATGAAATCTTCGTTGGTTTTGCCTATTTTTTTGTTCTGATTTTTTCTATGTATTTTACTTTTTGAATAATGACAAAAAAGGGGGAGAACATAAAATATTTGTATTCATAAAAACTCACCAAGACTAAGCCTCAAACATCTTAAAACTCTGATAAATTTTATTAACGTTTAAGAACAGGATAAGTTTTCAACTCAGGGGGGAGCTTCTGTTATAAGAACTTCCAATAGTAAACTCTGTATGAACATTTCAAAGAACCTCAAAGGGAGGCTCTCTATTACCTTTTGTTCTTAAATCAACTCTCTCAAAATATAATGTTTTGTCATCATTAAAATGGGGGAGATTGTTAAAACAAGATTTTTGATTCTACCTTCTCTAATAAGTTTTGATGATAACAAATATTTTAAGAAAAAGATAAGCTACTTAAAAATAGTATTCCTTCTTTACGCATGATTAGAAGTTCTTATAAAGTTAAAGAAATTATGAAGAACTATCTTTTATAATAGAGCAAAACACTCTACTACAAGAAGATCTGGTAAAAGACTCTAAGAAGATTTTAATCAGCAATAACACTCAGACCAGCTGCATAGCACACAAACTCTGATACACAGAGTGCAAGTTATGATTCTTAAAATCAGATACATTTAATGAAGATCCAGTATTAATGGCTCCAGACAAGATCCATATATTTGGAAACTCTTAATAACAATTATCAACATCCAAAAATAGGAAAAGTTGTCTCCAACGGATCAAATTCATAGATCTATTTAAGGATGCCTTTGAACAATTGTTATCTCTCTCTCTCTCACGCGCATATTCAACCCAAATAAAAAATTCCATAATCTTTTGTATTCTCACTTGTAAAAACTATCACAGTAGTGATAACTGCCTTTTAGAAGCACTTCTTATTACAATTTATTTTTAATCGACTAAATTTTCCTTAAGTGACTAAGTGTAGTCAGTAGACTCAAGAAGACTTTGACAGTAGGTCTTAGTGCTTATATTCATTTTTATTACTGGATTAAGACCTTGTTGAGATCGGCAAAATCACCTTGGTGAGTGGACTGGATGTAGTTTGAGTTGAAAGAAACCAGGATAAATCAACTGTGTTGTTTGCAATTACTTTTGAAAACCTCAATTCAAACCCCCATTTCTTATTTGTTTCCCCCTTCAGTGCATTCTCTCAAGCTTAGTAGTTAATCAGCCTTCCCCGGCCTCCTCTTGGGCTTTTTTCAAGGATCCATGGGCCTCTTAAAGGTAACCTAGCCTCCTCTTGGGCCTAAACACAAGTGAAAGTGTGAGAAAAACACAATAAAGGGGGGATTGAATTGAGTTTTTCACTCTTGGCTACTTTTCACACTTTGATGAGTTGCGTCAAGCTATGTTATGTATGCACTACGAAATCATAAATAAAGTAAAGTATAAAACAAGAGTAAAGAACACACAATATATCCTGGTTCACTTGAGAACTTCTCAAGCTAGTCCAGTGCACCCACCAAGGTGATTTTTCCTTAAACGAAGGCTTAATCAAGTATAACCAAGATCCATGATTACAATCGCACAACAACATTGTGACTAACCATCTCCACTCAAGCTAGACTGTTCAAGGATCCCACAAGATATAACGTCTACTTGAGGAAGAACCTACGCGGTCACCTGTCGTGGCTAACTTCACAGATTCTCTGTGACTTTAATGAATTGTTCAGGGATCCTCTCGGATATAACGTTCACTGACCAAGCAGAACCTCTGTCGGGATTTCATCTCAACTCACATCTAGACCGTTCAGGGATACTATCAAGATATAAAGTCTACTTAAGGAGTCTCAACTCATAACTTAATTGTTTGGGGATCCCATCAGGATATAATGTCCACTTGAGGAGAAACAATTGATTAGGTTGAATTGCCAAACCGGAGCTAACTGAGGTGCTTCTTTGCAAGCATATACTCCTCTATTTATGTACAAAGTAACACTTCAGAGTTACAGCAAGATAAGCAATTAGCTCCTTGCAAACTACATGATTCTAAGATGTTCATAATATTGCAATTCAAATTGCATCTTCAGAATTCTTCATCTTCATTGATGAGCAAGCTACGAGCAGCAACTCCTTGCATCTAATCTTTAATGAGCTCCAAGATAATGTAGTTGGTGTTGATTGATGACTTGTTGATTTCTTGTTCTTCAGCTTTAGTTCATCAATGTCTGATCGTTGTTGTTATAGATGTTGATCTTGATGTAGCAACACAAACTCAAACTCTCATATTGTTTTATTGTTGATATGACCATGAATGTGCAACAACTGAGGTATCGACGGTTAATTGAATGGTTGTATCCATATATTACTTCACATATAAGCATTTCAGTTTGAAGATCAACAACCAGGTTGAGTTCCTATTCAAAATCAACAACACTCAAAAGTGGGGTTATTCATTTGAACCAAATAGGAATCAACAACTTCAACGCATGTGGTTGTGTTTCCTTCAAGAACGAGCTCATTAGTTGTGCTTCCATTAGGAGCCAACAACATCACAAAGCATGTGATGTTTTCCTTTTATAGCCAAACACAAAAAGAGTCATTACAGTCCAATTCAGCTACTAAGGAATCCCTTACACAAGGAATCAAATAGTACAACCACATATTGCCCTTTTCCACAATTCAAAGATAATTGAGAGGTAGTGGGATAAAAAATTATCGTATTGTGTAATATCCTTGCCAATGGTAACATTGTGAACTGAACTTTAGAGACTTATGATTATAAATCAATGAATGAAGCATGACTAAGAGACAATGATACTTGGGTATTCAAAGAACATAAGTCTTTAGTCTTCAGAACTTTTTCACATAGAACTACCTTCTTTAAGACTTCAACAATTGGCTTGAAACCCATGGTCTTCAGATCTTCAAGTCTTAGAGTCTTCAGAACGTTTTCACATAGAACATTGTCTTTAGAGTCTTCATCACTTGGTTCTTCAGAACCATTATTCATAACTTTAAGTATTAGGGTATTCAGAACTTTGTTCACATAGAACATTGTCTTCAGAATCTTCAGAACTTAGTTCTTCAGAATCTTAATCTTCAGAATTCATAAGTCTTCAGAATATTTCAGGAACTTGGTCTTCAGACGTTAACTCTATAGAAATTCAAGTCATCATAGTCTTCTGAACTTAGTTCTTCAGAAGATTAATTTCATAAGCTTCAATTTTCTTTCTGATCAGAACCACGTTCAGAACATCATCCACAAGAGAATTGCCAACGCAATATCCTCATCCTTGGATCTTTCTGACTATGTTCGGATTTAGAAGCACACTTGCTTCTTCAGCATGCTTGCGACTATTGTTACAGATAATAACTTAGCATAGAAGCTTTGTGTACTTATTCATAATGTTTGTTTGATATTAATATATAAAATATTCATGATCATCATTCTAAAAATCATCAGAATATAAAATGATTCTTTCATAAATACTCCATTGTTATCCTCAAAACATAGAGATGGAATGCATAAACAACTTTTGTTCTTATAACAAGGACCCTCAGAGACTTCCTAAAAGCATAGGAACAAATCCTTAGAATCAAACATATACAGTAGTCTCCCTATCTCAGATGGATTACCAAGTTAGTCTCTTCTTGGGCTTTGTAAAATGGAACCTCCCTAGACAAAGAAATGTCTGATGACCTTAAAACATTTTTTCAAACAACAGACAAAACACTCTTCATACAGAGTCAGTCCCCCATCAAGTTTTCAGCCTCCCCTCTTAGGCTTCATATAAGATAAAAATAATCAAGAGTCAGTCTCTCACAAATAAGATTCACACACGGGATTCCAAATCAGGACACAAATAAAACTTTCCCTACAGAGTCAATTTTCTTTGTTTAGCTTCAACCTTGGGCTTCAATCAAGGCACAAACAGTCAAACACCTTACAGTCAAACAATACAGTCATAGTCTTTGATTTTAACTAAGCTAACAACATCAATACAATCATATTCTTGTACTTTAACTAATCTAATTTCCAACAGTCGTAGTCTTGGACTCTAACTAAGCTAAACATCCATCCTTTCTTAAGCTATGCAAATTAAGATAACCCATTCAACTTTACTGAGCTATGCAATTCATGTCAATCATTCATCCTTTCTTGAGCTATGAAAATCAAGATACCATCTAGCTTATGCCTTGAGCTATGCAATTCAAGAAACCTATTAGTTACTATAAACCATTTCAGCTTCAATCCTAGGCTTTGATAAGGATACAAACAAATTTTTCAGCTTCAATATTGGGCTTTGATCAAGACACAAGTACAAACACTTTGAGCATCAACACTTGTGCTTTAACCAGGATACAAATCAACCCTTCCTCCTAGATCATGCCTTTTAAAAGGAACTATGATGCTTTAATCCCTCAATTCCCTTTTGGGGGTACATAGGCAAAAGTTCGTAAGATCTTTGCAAGCACACCAAACAAAAACCAACAATATATTTTTAGACCTATCCAAAAACATCAGAAAAATATAAAAAAAACAACTTAAACCTATCTTACCAACACTAATTTCATTCCCAGACACAAATTCAAGAAACCCTCACATATATCATGAACAACATATATATCCTAACTTATTGATAACATATATAATCCAACAATTTTGACTGTTTAACCTCAGTTTGCAAGTAGGGTTAATTAGAGACATCTATTTCCCTTCCTTAATCAACTTCATAGGATAAAAATGAATCGAACTGTAGCACCAGGGCAATAGTAATTTGAAACCACAAAAATCGAACTACAGAAAGATGGTGACCAAAGTGGGAGAACCTTACTTTTCTTACTGTTTTGTTTTGAAAAACCTTTTAGATAGAAAACCTTAAGTTTAGGAACATGTATATATACTTCTTTTATAAATTTCTTTTATACTGCTTTATGTTTATGTTTCCGCAAAATATTTGTTTAAATGATATCCTTTGGGGTGGTCTCTCAAAAATGGGAATGCGATTGAGCTCGAGTGCACTCTAAGATAGGTAGGGCATAATTGAGATAGCTTGTAAGGAGTTCAATCCCGACCAGGTGAAACCTCAAAAGTCCCTGAGATAGCATATTCTGAGAAAACTCGACAATTTCCAATCGGATACTCATAACACTGAGGATTTAGTAAACATTTACCCCTTGACCTTGACTTATACAATCTATAGGTACAAAAATCTTTACCGTAGTATAAACCTTAGGGAATGGGTAGAGCTCTAGCCTCATGGCAACGAACCTTTGAACCCATGTTTTCACCATGTTTTTGTGTGTTGCATTCATGCATTCTTCAAAAGAAAAACATTTTTCAAAAAATAAAATTCATCATATTTTTCTCCTTTAAAAGAACTAAACAAACGTCAGTTTCATATTATCAATCTTTTCAAAATGGACTTTGGGTGACGGAAAACCCACAAGTTAACATTCAAGAGTTCGAGATTGGATGATCTAAGAAATCTAGGAAAGCTTGTCACAAACATAGAAGATTTCAGGGAAAAGTTTGGAAGACTTTTATCCCTACTATAGGCCATCATGGTAGAAGGGGTTCTTGCTACACTGGTCCTATTCTATGAATCGGTGTACCATTGCTTCACATTTCTCGATTATCATCTCTATCCAACATTGGAAGAGTATTATCAGTTGATAGGAATCCCTATTAATGAGAAAATATTGTTCTTCAGATTGGAAGGAATGCCGAGAGAATCAACAATTGCCAGGAATTTTTATTTGGAAGAGTCAGAAGTTAAGGCTCATTAGACTACCAAAGGATGAATTGAGAGTTTACCCTCCAAATTTCTAATTGAGAGAGCACTATACTTCGTCAGTATTTGAAATACTGTTGCATTCGAAGTCATCTTCACATTGCTCATCTATGGGATATTCTTATTTCCCAATGTAGAAAACATTATCGACATCCATATGATAAAGATCTTTCTCACCAGGAATCCAGTTCCTACAAACTTGCAGATGCTTACCACTCAGTCCACATGAGGAATTTACACGGCGAAGGAATGATCACTTATTGTATACCACTTATTTATAAATGGTTCACTTCCCAATTGCCTAAGTCATCAACATTTTTGGAAACTAAAAGTGGAATGCACTAGTTTCAGAAAATCATGTCTTTGACCAATTCAGACATCAGTTGGTCCAATCTAGTCTGCGACGAAATCAGGATCATCGCCAGCTATAGTAATTTCCCCAATGTACCTCTCAATGGTACCAAGGGATGTATCAATTATCACCCAAAATTAGCTTGACGTCAGATGGGATCCCCAATGAGAGATATACATGTCAATGTTCAGAATGAAGAACTTTTCTTCGAAGAAGGAGAACATCACAATACTATCATAGAATAGATTGTGCATGCTTAGAAACATGTACACAAGAAAGGAATAAAGTCTTCTAGAAAACTAAATTGTATCTCTTTGGATCTTTACCTCCAATGGGTACAAGCCAGAGCAATGAAACTGGGGATGCCTTACCCTCGACAAGGGGTGCTTCCACTGAAAGAGACTATTCTCTACAATATGAATGATATAGAGAAACTTCAGATTGCTATCAACAAAATGCAGAGGGAGAGAGACTCTTGGAAAAACAAATATCAGATTCTCAGCGTAGAGAATGCCTAAATTCAGAGTCTCTTGAAAGAAAGGGATGCACTCATTGAGGTACTTGAGGACCACATCACGGAAAAGGAGGAATAGCTGCCTATTTAGGGCAATGCTGGAACCTTTTACATCTGGAAAGGAACTAAAGATCGGGAGGAAGTCTCGCTCAAGAGACATAAAACAGATTGTCAAGAAACTAAAGTCCCAACAAAGAGAGCTTTATAATTTTAAACTTTCTTTTCCGCATTTTGAATAATATATTATGGATGTAACTTGTTTCAGTTCAATAAAAACATTTGTATGATATTTATCAACAGTTTGGTCAATCATTTATTTCTTTAAATAAAGGAGAAAATTAATAAATATTTTTAATCATTGCATTATCATTCATCATTTGCATTTTCTTTCATCGAGTCTTATTCTTGCACTTCTTTTAGAAGTCAAACTGTCTCATTCGTACAATACTCGGGCTGGTCGCCAGAAAAGAATGGAATGTCTCGAGGAAGAGAACAAAGAGCTGAAAGATGAGCTCTATAGTATGAATTCAACAATAGAAAGGCTCAAAGAAATGGTCGAAGCTCTGACTATACATTAGAATCTTCACCAAAGGATAGTGATCTTCGAAGTCGTATCTGCACTGATTGAAGAGATACCATACAAGGATCTGAGGTACGACATGCCAAAGGATCATCCATGAGGCATGCCACCTAGTTTTATCCCGGAAGGATATGATCCCCGACTAACCGAAGAATTGAGGGCCCACTTGCTTACAAGTACAATCTCTTTCAAATTATAGATCTAATACACCTGCAGTAGACTGAGCTTCACAACCAGGTGGAGTTACTTTCTAGGCGGTAGATAAGATTTTCCTTAAAAACCCTACTTTGTGTATGAAATCACAAGATAATTAATCAACAAAACAAATTTCATAGGAATCCTTATGTTTAAGCTCTATTATTGGCTTTTGAGCCATTGTTTCCCCCTCTAACTTATCGTTGTTTTCTTAAACTGTTGTTGCTTATTAGATTAGGGTTTTGTTGTTTAAAGTCTATATTTCATCATCTCATACTAAAGCAAAGATAATAAAACACTTCTTAATCATCAAGGAGGATACAATATTAAAACATATATGTAATCTCTTTCTCCCTCAGGATTTTGGGCCTTCTTAACAAATCATTTAAGAATACTCAAACTATAGCAATGGCAAACTAAAAAAGTTCAAACACATTCACTGACACATTTATTTGTCTGCATGCATCTTTACTGTAAATATTTGCATCACTAATAGAATATCTAAGCACTCGGGTTACTGTCACCAGACCAAACTTTTTGAATAACTTAGAACCATACTATGGTAAAACATAGCCTCATATTTGGCTTAATTCAAGTACCTTCAGGCCTCTTAAAGGTGCCTTCTTTCAGGCTTATAATTTAATTAACCTCCCCCAATCTCCTTGTGGGCTTTGTTCAATGACCCATGGGCCTCTTAAAGGTAATTTCGCTCCCACCAAAGGACACCTGGTCAGAAGGGGTACAGACACGAACGGTCGGCGAAAGAAGAGAGTACACACAAGGGTGAACTCAGAAGACAAGAGTCGCCAGCTAGGCATAGACCTGAGAAAAGAGATGGATAAGACGGTTGCGAACCAGAGAGACTGAGAAAGGGGGTTGGTTACAACCTGGGAAGGTATTAGCACCCAGGTTGTCCGTCGTACTCGACGGGATCCACGCTTAAAAGATTTGTGTTTTAAAGGGGTAGTGTCAGTGCAATTTGTGCATTAAAGCTGGAAAAGAATGCAAGTGTCGGTGCGAAAGAAAAATGAAGTGTATAAGAGAAGTGTCAGTGTAAGAACAAAAAATGAAGCCTTTATTTAGATGTTTTTGTTGTTTTTGTTTAGTGTTAAGTAATGAGTTTAAGCCATAATCAGGGATTTAATGGACTCATTACACCATCCTAATAGAAGGATAATATATGAGAACATTTAAGCTGAGGAAGGCTCCTCAACTTAATCCATGATTAGGGATTAACCTCATGACAAAACAAAGCCTTTATTAAAGTGGATTTTAGTTAATGATAAGATTAAGAAATGATTTTTATGGTTTGTAAGACAGCTTGGGGGGGACTTGTCCATTAACACTAGGGTTAGTCCTTCTTAACCAATTAAGGAAGAATTGGAACCCTAATGCAAGGCCCATGTTACAAGCTTGATGTCTTAGTGATTATTAAATGAATTGATTAAAGGGTTTAAACACATTAAGGGTTTAACACTTAGGATTAAAGTTATACACTCCATCCTAATAGAAGGATGCAGGCTTAAGCTTAATCACAAATCCTTAAAACCTTTAGGGTTTAGTCCTTGATTATGAGGTGAGAAGAGAAGACTCAAAGAGGACTCAAAGGTAAAACTAAATGGGGGACTAATCAAACCCTAATCATGATCATGCTTGGTTGTCCTATGGTTTGTGAGGCTTGCAAAAGATCTTCAGGAGAAAAGCCACCAGGAGAGAAGCAGATGAAACAAGACAACTTGCTTCACTTAAGAAGACAAGTTGCTTGAAGGAAGAAAGTGGGAGAGATCATGAATGAGCAAGATCACTCTAAGGCAAATACAAAATGCAGAAATGATGCAAGAGAGATGAATAGAGATTGTGAGAAATGAAGGCAAATTCACTTCTCAAAACAACTTACCACCTGAAAAGTTAGCAAAAGGAAATGAAATGCAATGAGAATGAGATGAAATGCAATGATGCAAACCAAAGTCAGAAGCATAAACATGATGTTAATGATGCTAAGGGGTGATGCAAACACATGTCAGGAGTTGTGGATAATCAAACAAGGATGAGGATGCAAATGAAGCATGCTTTGAGCCATGGAAGTTCATGAAAGTTTATGAAATGATATGAGTGCACAAGATGGCAAATGAAAGATGCAATGACCAAACATGATTCAAACATGTCCTAAGATGTCTTATGCATCATGTGAATGCACAAAATGTCATGGCAAGTTCTTGAATGCAAGCAAATGAGAAATGGATGCAAAGAAAGGGCACAAATTAGGGTTCACGCATAAGACACAAAGCAAAATTCAAAATCAGAAGAAAATGACATGATAAAAAATTGAAAATGGGATCAAAGGAACCCTAACCCTACACAATTACACTGCCCAAAGGAGGGGACCTAAATCTAAACCTAATGGAAGTTATGATTTTTCAAAGTCAACTAGGGTTTCAAGGCACCTCAAAAGGAAAAATACTCATTAAATTGAAAATGAAAGATAAATGCAAACCAATTTTAACCTAGAAACTACATGCTATGAAGGATGCAATGCAAGAAGAATCATTATCAAACTCTTCATGGTTAGGCAGAATGGATTTTTTCAAGTTAGGATCAAAATATTGCCTTTAAACAAATTTAATTCCAATAAAAATTGTCAAAATACATCAAGGACAAAAATGAAATTTGTTTTGAGGGTTTGATAATGTTTCTAAATGTTTTAAAATGCAATATGAATTTTTTTGTGATTTTTAAATACCTAAATGCATTTTTAATTAATTAATTTTCATTAACTAATTAAAATAAAAATTTAAATGATTTTAAAAATAATTTTTAATGCAAAAAATAAAAATAAAAATATTTTTGGGTTCTGAAAATTAATGAAATGTTTGACAAAAATTTTCAGAATATTTTAAAGTGTTTTGCTATTTTTAAAAATTCGTGGAGATTAAATATAAAACAAATGAAATTAAATGAATTTAAAAAGAAAAATGAGAAAGTCAAACAATCCAAGGGATGTGGTTCAAACTCAGGGACGTGGGAATTGACTTAGCGCGCAAACGAACGACCATAATTCAAACTTACTTAATTATGTCATTAGCCCTAATCCTGTGCCCTAATGACTTTCAGATGACCGGAACAGTGTTCCGGTCATCTTCTCCGGCCAACCACTTTTCTATCTCACTCAATACGCATCAAAACTTCATCAAACTCTCCAGAATCAATCCATGAACATCATTAAACATAAACCCCACAACAAAAATCATTTATTTTTCATGAATCAAGAGAAACAAACAAAATCATTTTTACGGGCAAAATTTCAGACAGTCAGTACATGCTTATTTCTTGACCATTTTCAAAACCAAACACATCAAGATGATCAGTGAAACTCATAGAATCATTTTATAACAAGAAATCAAAGTTCTGGAAAAAAATGTTCTTGAGCTCACCTGAACTGGAGCTTTTGCTTTTGGTGCTTTCTGGCTGCTTCTTTGGTCCAAACAAGCTCCAATGATCCTCCCCAGAAGTTTGTGATGCTCAGCTGGAGTTTATGTGGCCTCTAGAGGAAGTTTGCAGAAGCTCAGGTCAATGGAGGAGGGAAATCGTGTTTTTGATGTGGGAGGTTTCAGGGCAAAGTAATGGTTGGGAAATGATCAGAGGATCATGGTGAGTGATTCTGTGAAATTTGTTTTGAGTTTTGTGGCTTTTGTATTGAGATTCGAAGAAAAATGCATAAAGGGAGGTTTTGGAGAATGATGACTTGTGGGAGAGCTCAGGCTGTGTTGTGTTTTGTGTTGAGTTCCATTTTGTCCATGTATCAAGTTGGGATAGGTCAGAGAGTTGTTGCTGGCCTATGTTGATTGGTATGGTCCATTTTGCCAAAAGTCAATGTTAGGTGTCTTTTTAGGTATGGGTCATGACAGGATGGTTTAGAGGCATGGCTTGGTTCATCTGTGATCAAGGAGAACCATGGAAATGAATTTGAGACCAATTTGCAAGTGGATTGGAGTTTATGTGAGGTTTTGCAAATTTCACAAAGTTTGGCCCTTTTGAAGTTTCTTAATGATCAAGGCATGGAAATGGGTAATTCTTTGGTGCATTCTGATTCTTAGAGGTCACATGAGTATATTGTGAAGTGTTTGTGCACATTTGAAGCCTTTAGAATGCCTTATCATACCATTTTGCAAAATGCCTCTTTGGTGTAAAACATGAAATTATGTGATTTTTCCCAACTTTGACAAGCCATAACTTTTGATCTAAGATGAATTAGAATGAGTTCTTGTACTTTTTGAAAATGGGAGGATCCATTCTATAACTTTCATGACCAAAGTTTTCTCATTTGAGGCATTTTTGAATCAAAAAGAGGAAGTTGAAAAACTTTCCCAAAATGGCAAGTTTTCATTATAAGTCACTTTCCCAAAAAGGCAACTTTGCAAATGGCTTGAAATTCTTCAATTTTGTGAACTTCTAACATATTCTATGATCAAATAAATATCATACACATTCAAAATGATGGAGAAAACCCTTTGGTTGGGTCATTGGGGGCCTCAGATGCCCTGATTTTGCACTGACTTGCTCAAGAAGTCATTTCTTGATCAGATGCCTTCCCCATTGAATTTATTCATGAAAATTGATATGAATGATCATCATAACATATAGAGACCAATAGAAACAAGAATGACCAAAAAATTTGGAGTTATGGCCTCTGAATCCAAAACCCTAATTTTAGGTCATCTGTGCAGTTAAGCTTGGCTCTGCTTCCACACCTTCCTCAGTTCTTGTGATTCTTTGACTTTTTTGATCTTGAGAGGATATAATATGATGCTTGAATGTACATGGACCCCTTTGAAGTGATTGAAGGCCTTTGGAATGGCTCAAGTGGCTCTTGGATTGCTCAGATCACAAACCCTAGATGCAGATGGCTTTGAATCAATGCAGTGAAGCAAAAATGCAATATGAGATGCTATGATTAAACTTATGCATATGAAAAGATCACAAGCCATGGTGAAATGGGTGAGGGCAAATTTGGGGTGTTTACATGTAACATAGCATCCTCTTGGGATTAAACACAAGGAACCTCAAAGGCTTCCAAAAATCATAAGAATAGATGCTTATAATCAAACATATACAGTAGTCTCCCTCTCCCCGGTAGATGACCAAGGTATCCTCCTTTTGGGCTTTTTACAATGGAACATTCCCAGACAAAGGTATGTCTGATGACCTTAAAACTTTTTTTCAAACAACAGATAAAATAGTCTTCATAAATTGTCAGTCTCCCATCAAATTTTCCAGCCTCCCATCTTATGCTTCATATAAGATACAAACAATCAAGAGCCAGTCTTTCACAAATAAGCTTCACACTTGGGCTTCCAAATCAGGACACAGATAAAACTTTCCCTATAGAGTCAGTTTTCTTTTTTTAGCTTCAACCTTGGGCTTCATTCAAGGCAAAAATAGTCAAACACATTGCAATCAAAACAATACAATCATAGGCTTGGAATTTAACTAAGCTAACAACATCAATACAATCATAGTTATGGACTTTAACTAACTGAATTCCCAAAATTCATAGTCTTGGACTCTAACTAAGCTAAACATCCATCCGTTCTTGAGCTATGCGAATCAAGATAACCCATTCAGTTTTCTTGAGCTATGTAATTCAGGTCAACCATTTAGCCTTTCTTGAGCTATGCAAATCAAGATACCATCCAGAATATACCTTGAGCTATGCAATTCAACCAACCTATTAGTTATAACAAACGATTTTAGCTTCAATCTTGGGATTTGATCAAGATACAAAAAAAATTCCAGCTTCAATCATGGGCTTTGATTAGGATACAAACAAACTTTCAGCTTAAATCTTGGGCTTTGATCAAGACAAAATACAAACGCTTTGAGCATCCATGTCTTTTTTTTTAACCAGGATAAAAATCAACCATTTCTCCTAGCTCTAGCCTTTTAGGAGGAACAACGATGCTCTAATCCCTCATTCTCTTCTTGGGGGTACGTAGGCAAAAGGTCGTAAGATCTTTGCGAGCACACGAAACAAAAAACAACAATAGGTTTTCAGACCTATCCAAAAACATCAGAAAAATATGAAAAAAAACAACTTCATCCTATCTTACCAACCAACATTTCATTCCTAGGCCTAAATTCAAGAAACCCTCATATATATCATGAACACCAAATATATCCTAACTTATTATGAATAATCTAAAAGGGATCCACACTTTTGATATCATCTTTAAACTAACATTTTTTACTATTTAACCTCAGTTTGAAAGCAGAGTTAATTGGAGACATCTATTTCCCTTCCTTGATCAACTTCATAGGATAAAACATGAATAGAATTGTAGTACCAGAACGATAGTGATTTGAAACCACAAAAATAGAGCTACAAATTGGCGTCGCCGATGGCGTTTACGCCGAAGGGTGTGGTTGGCTTCTCGATTCTTAGGCGCGAGAGGATTTCTTGAATCATAGACTTATCATTTCCCTTCTTCCATGTGCTTGCCAATTTAGATAGTACGTCTACCCGCGCGTTGTGCTTGCGTGGGACATGTTGGACTTCCCATGAATCGAACTACTCCATTTTTTCTTTAACGAGAGCCAAGTATTCAATGAGGTTGTCGTTCTTGGCTTAGTATTCTCTTCATACCTGGGATGCAACAATTTGGGAATCGGTGAATATTCTTACTTCCTTCACACTGAGGTCTTCGGTCAGCCATAATCCCGCCAAAAATGCCTCGTATTCGGTATGGTTGTTCGATGTCGGGAAAGCTAGGGCCAAAGAGACTTTAATCAAGATTCCATCTCTGTTCGCTAGGATAATACCTGCACGGCTGCCTATTGAATCTAGGGCCAACGAGACTTTGATCAAGATTCCATTAAGGTCTTTTAAAGCCTCCCTGGCAGCCTCCACTTTCTTGATAGTCTGCTTGCGCCTACGTTGTACTACAACCTTAATGGACGGATCTATGGCTAGCTGGCGGCAAGCGACCTTGGGTTATAGTCTGGGCATCTCGGAAGTGCTCCACCCGAACAACTTCGCATTCTCTTTGAGGCAGTTCGCGAGCTATTCCTTCTTTGTCAATGGGAGACCGAAGTTAATCTTCATGCTTTTGTCGGGGTCGTCACTGAGAGGGATAAGCTCGAAATCTCCATCTGAGATTGGTCGAGCTTGATGAGTTGGTGTCTGTTTGTTGGCATGCTCTTGGATGGTCTCCTCTTCATCTCCGTCTTTGCTAAAGAGGCAGTTGAGGTCAATGGGATTGATTCGAGGAGGCGGCTTCTCCTCTTGGATGGTGGTCGCGCTGATCACGACCTATCCTCTGACTGGTGCATCAAAGCATCTTCTGGACGCCTCAATGTCACCGTGGAGTGTGACTATGCAGCCCAACATGGTGTAGTATTTCATATTTAAGTGGAGTGTCAAAGGCACAGCGGTCAGTTCGGCTAGAGTTGGTCAACCAAGAATACAGCTGTACAAGGAAGGGCATTCTATCACCAAGAACTGGACTTTGACTTTTATGGTTGTCTCGTTTTCCCTGAACAAGACGAGGAGTTCCATGAAACCCCCACAAACTTATGGTTAACCCGTTAAATCCTTGAAGGCTAGATCGCACGTATGGGGAAAGATTCTTCTCGTCAAGCTTGAGGGTTTTGAACAAGTGGGTGTACATGATATCGACAGAGCTACCTTGGTCGACAAAGATGTGGAGGACATCGAAGAGAACATTTTTTGAATTTATTAGTAGGGGTGCTCGAGTTGGGAGATCCTCCCAGGAGTGCCTCGAGGTAGAAGGAGATAAGGTTGGACTTTCCTCGAGATCTGGTCAAAGTCTCCAGTTGGTCGGGCGTAGTAAGAAGGTGTAAACACCCCAAATTTGCCCTCACTCATTTCACCATGGCTTGTGATCTTTCTCATATGCATAAACACAATCATACCATCTCATACCATAATTTTGAGTCATTGCATTGGTTCTAAGTCATCTGCACCTAGGGTTTGTGATCTGAGCAATCCAAGAGCTTCTTGAGCCACTCCAAAGGCTACCAATCACTTCAAAGGGATCCATATGTGTTCTTGTATCATATTACATCCTCTCAAAGTCAAAAATTCCAAAGAATCACAGGAACTGGGTTTGGTAGGGATGCAGAGCCAAGTTTGACTGCACAGTTGACTGAAAATTAGGGTTTTGGTTTCAGAGGCCATAACCCCAAATTTTTTGGTCATTCTTGTTTCCATTGATCTCTATATGGTATAGGGAGTATGCATATCAATTTTCATGAAGAAATTCCATGGGGAAGTCATCTGATCAAAGGTTGACTTTCTGGACAAGTCAGTGCAAAATCAGGGCATCTGAGGCCCCCAATGACCCAACCAATGGGTGATCTTCATCATTTTGAGTGTATATGATCTTTATTTGATCATGGAAGAAGGTTGAAGTTCATAAAAATCAAGAATTTGGAAGTTTTGCAAATGTTGACTTTTTGGGCATAGTTGACTTTTCAAGAATGCTTCATTTTAGGTCATTTTTCAAGCCTTGATTATTGATCCAAAAAAGCTTCAAATGAATTTTGGTCATGAAAGTTGTAGATCTCATTTTTCCCTTTTCAAAAAGTACAAGAACATGATCAAACTCTTCTTGGATCAAAAGTTATGGTGTGGCAAAGTTGGCCAAAATCATTGATTTTCAAGGCATGCCTCAAATGGAGATTTTGCAAAATCATGAACCAATGCATTTTGTAACTTCTAATTCATTTCAAACCAGTATGCAAACATTCTCTAAGTCATAAAATTCAGATTTGAACCAAGAATGCCCATGGTTATGGTTCATGTAACAAGACTTTTCACATGTGAACAAAAAGGCAACAACTTGCAAAACACTCATGACACTTCCCTCAACTGGCTGCCTTGGCCTTTGAACCTTGCTAGCTCTCTCACCACACCATGCTGCGCCAACCCTAGCCTTTGTACCAAGCTAGTATCAAGCCCATGCCTCTCTTACAAAAAATTTGACTTTTGGCAAAAGCAAACATCCCAATCACCACAGGCCATGTCACATCCTCTGGCCACTTGCATTTGTTTATTGTATCCTTTGGCAAGCCATAACACTAGGAAAGCAAGGCTGAAACTACACACAACAACACATTCACAAAAACACACCACATTGCCTAAGCTTTCGAATCTGCTTCCACAGCTTGCAAACACAAAAACCATTTTCACCATTCAACTCACCATGCATCATTGAGTAGAAACCAGCAAGAACACAAGCCTGAATCAACCAGAACACCCCATAGCCATTCTTCACTTCATTTTGCAGTTCCTTTCGAATCTCCTTCCCTAGCTCACAAACATCCAAACAAACCTTGCAGACCTTCTCCACACGTCATTTGGACCTCAAACAACCATTCACAATGACCTGAAAGTGCCTGAAACACCATAGCCATTTCTGACTGAGCTTGAAGCAGGAGCTTTCGAAACTCATTATTCAGCCAACATAAACTCTTTTTGAGCACTCAAGCATCATCTGGGGATCAAGTGGAGTGGATTACACAAGGAGAAGTGGCCAGAAAGTCATCAAAGTGAAAGCTTCGAATCTCAGGTAGCTTGAAATTTATTTTTCCAGAAATCACTTTGCATGTTATAAACTTGTTCCTTATGCTTCACTGGTCATCCTGATGTCATTGGTTTCGAAAATGGCTTTGAAATGAGCATTTAATTTCTCTCTGAAACCTGCGTGCCCTAGTTTTCATTTTCTTCGATTCAGCTTATTTAGGAAGAAGAAATTTGTTTTGAGAGAGGGGTTTGATTCGTGAGTGTGTAAGGAACATTTCCCAATTCTTAGATTTTGTTTTTGTTACGATTTGAGTGAGTTGGGAAGTTTTCAGGGGAGTTGCTCGCCGGAGAAGACGACCGGAGGTCTTCTCCGGCAGCCTGAAAGTGATTAGGGCTAAACGTCATTAATTGGCAAACTTCAAACCTGGGCCCTTGGATGTTGTTTCCCGCGCGCTAGTGAATGGTCAGGATCAGGTCATTATGCCCTAATCCACTTAATTAGTATTAATTAATTCATAATTAAATTAATTTGGCCAGATTGCATCCACACCCTCCATTCACGCGCCAGTCAACCAATTTAAATTCAGAGCCCATCCTGGCCCTCCATCCTGATTACTTCATTTTCTTTTCTTTTTACTTGCATAATTTATTAAAAATAGTTAAAAATTCCTAAAAATTATGAAACTTTTTCCTAAAAGTTTTATTAATTTTTATGACACAAAAATATTTTTATTTAATTTTTTATCATCAAAAAAGTATTTTTAAATATTTAAAAGATTATTTTTTAATTGATTAATGGGAATTAATTAATTAAAAATACTTTTAGGTATTTAAAAATTACAAAAAAATTCATGAAATGTTCTAAGACATTTAGAAACATTGTCCAACCTTCAAACCAAATTTCTTTTTTGATCTTGATGCATTTTAAGAATTTTTCATTGAATTAAATCATTTTTTATGCATTAATTTGATCCTAAGTTCAAAAATTCATTTCTGCCTATCTAGGAAGGTTTGGACATTGATTCTTTTTGCTTTGTCTTGTGTTTAGCATGTAGTTTCTAGGATAAAATGGCCATGATTTGATCTTGCATTTTCCAATTGTTTGGCATTTCTTTTGTTAAGAACCCTAAAAAACCCTAATAACTTAAAAAAAATCATATCTTGAGATTGGTTAAGAGTTGAAACCTCCCCTTTGGACCTTGGTTTAGTATAGGTTTAGGGTTTCTTTGGTTGGCATTTTCCATTTTTTATCTTGGGGTTTGCTTCTGTTTTGAGTTTTAGTTTGATGTTTGATTCATAAACCCTAATTTGGGCTTTCATTTGCATCCTTCTTGCATTCTCTTGCATAACATGACTTGTCTTTGCATTTTATGCATGCTTGTGTTTCATTTGACATCTTAAGACACATAGGAAGCATGTTTGATCATTGCATCACATATTTGCCATGCCATTTGCCTTGTATGCTTCATAACTTTCCATGCTTGTTCATGCTCCTTAACTTGCATCATTTGCATCCATGATCTTGTATGAGCATCTCCATGCCTTGCCTCATGTTTGCAGCACCTCATAGCATCATTATCATCATCAACATGCTTCTGGTTTTGTTTAGCATCATACCATTTCATCCCATCTTGCATTGCATTGCATTTCTTTCTAACATTTCAGGTGGTAAGTAAACTTGGGAAGTGAATTTGCCTTCACTTCTCATAACTTTCCTCTTCATCTCTCTTGCATCCATTGCTGCATTCCTATTTGTGTTTGAGTTTGAGCTTGCTCATTCTTGTTCCCCCCACTTTCTTTCTTCAAGTGACTTGACTTCTTGAATGAAGCAAGTCACTTTGCTTCTCCTAATCTTGTTCATCTGCTTCTTGGTGGTTCCATTGAAGATTGCTCTTGCAAACCACACAAACCCTAGGAACAACCAAGCATGACAATGAATTAGGGTTTTGATTAGTCTCCCCTCTTAGTTTTACCTTTGTGTCTCTTTGAGTCTTCTCTTCTCACCTCATAATCAGGGACTAAACCCTAAAGGCTTTAAGGCTTTGTGATTAAGTTTATGCCTGCATCCTTCTATTAGGATGGAGTGTATAACTTTAATCCTAAGTGTTAAACCCTTAATGTGTTTAAATCTCTTAATCAATTCACATAATAATCATCAAGACATCACACTTGTAACTTGGGCCTTGCATTAGGGTTCTAATTCTTCCTTAATTGGTTAAGAAGGACTAACCCTAGTGTTAATGGACAAGTCCCCCTCAAGTTGTCTTACAAATCATAAAACTCACTTCATCATCTTATCATTAAATAAAATCCACTTAATCAAAGGCTTGTTTTGTCATGAGTTTAATCCCTAATCATGGATTGAGTTGAGGAGCTTTCCTCAGCTTAAACATTCTCATCTATTATCCTTCTATTAGGATGGTGTAATGGGTCTGTTTAATCCTTGATTATGGCTTAACCTCATTACTCAACACTAAACAAAAACACCAAAAGCATCTAAATAATCACAAGTAGGTTAATGATCTTAACCCTACACCAAAGGTGATTAAGTGTGAGAATCTGACTTCACACTTAAGGTATTCTCATTACCCCTAAACAGAGGGAAGATGTGATGGGTTTACTAAATCCATTGGTTTAGGCTTAAGCTCATTAACTTACGACAAACTTTCAAAAACAATAAAAGACTGAAAACACAAAAACAAACAATAATCGTCTCCTCCGGGATTCTGTTCTCATCTCATTCACTCACAAGCGAGAACTTGCTTCTCCCGTCTAATGCAAGACAGTTTGCACCTGAGCCAGACAGGTCATACACTTGAGCATAGACAAGCAAGCAGTTCACCAGTCAATTCATCTTTCAGTCTCTTTGGGTCGAACTACGGTGTTCTGACTTCCTCATTGCACAAGAGGATACGTAGGCATAACTTAACAGTTATCGAACAAAAGTCTCTGTACATGCCCCCTCTTTCTAGCTTTATTCTTTAGCCTCATTATCATGAGCAATTCATTCTCTTCCTTACACTGACACATCATTATACACTTCACTTTCTCTTACACTGACACCTGTACTTTCTTTTCCAGCTATTCTATACATAGATTGCACTGACACTACCCCTTTATAGCACAAATCTTTTAAGCATGGATCCCGTCGAGTACGACGGACAATCTGGGTGCTAATACCTTCCCAGGTTGTAACCAACCCCCTTTCTCAGTCTCTCTGGTTCGCGACCGTCTTATCCATCTTTTTCTAGGTCTATGCAGCATTGCCTTTCCTCCGGGATAAAAATGCCTAGATGGCGACTCTATTCACCTCCAGTGAGTTCACGGCTGTGTGTTCTCACTGTTCCCTTCGCCGACCGTTCGCGTCTGTACCTTCATCTGACCCCGTTTCATTTGTCGGGAGCGACAGAAGGAGTTCATGGAATTTCCTATTTACCGAAATTGTGGCGTTCTCGTTGTTCATCCTTCCACCTGAGATTACCAAGGTTGTTGGGAAGCTCTCCCAAGGGCTGCGGGTAGCCATATAAACTTTCGTGGGTGCCCTGAGGAGCCAGAAATCTTCAGGTCGAGATATGCAAAGGGCTACTGGGAAAGGAGAGTCGTCAGAAGGAGTGTCGTCGCGACTTCTGTAAACACCCCAAATTTGCCCTCACCTTTTATCACACCATGGCTTGTGATCTTTCATTTTTGTTCTCACATAAGCATTACATCTCATATTGCATGTTTGCTTCACTGCACAGTTCAATTTCATCTGCATCTAGGGTTTGTGATCTGAGAAATCCAAGAATCAATCTGAGCCATCCCAAAGGTCTTAAAGCTTTCCAAAAGGGTCCATGTGTGTTTTATAATCATAATATGCTCCCCAAAGTTCATGAAATTCAAGAGACCACAAAGATTGGCAAAGGCATGGAAGCAGAGCTAGGATTTTCCTGCACATATGACCAAAATTAGGGTTTTGGTTTCAGAGGCCTTAACTCCAAATTTTTGGGTCATTCTTGTTTCTAATGTTCTTAATATGTTATAATGATCACGTGTACCAAGTTTGATGAATAAATTCATTGTGGAAGTCATCTGATCATTGAGTAACTTCCTGAGCAAGTTAAGTCAAAATCAGGGCATCTGAGGCCCCCAACAATGGAACCAAAGGTTCATTTTCATCAAATTGAAGTTCTATGATCTTTATTTGATCTTATAAGTGGTTGGAAGTTCACAATATTGAAGAATTTTGAGCCAATTGCAAACTTGCCATTTTTGGAAATGACTTGAAATGCAAACTTTCCATTTTGGGAAAGATTTTCAACCTCCTCTTTCATGACCAAAAATGCTTCAAATGAAAAATTCTTGGGCATGAAAGTTGTAGATTAGGTCTTTCCCTTTTCAAAAAGTACAAGAACATGTCTTGATTCATCCTAGAACTCAAGATATGGCCTTTCAAAGTTGGCAAAAATCACATAATTTTAAGTTTCATGTCAAAGAGGGATTTTGCATTTTGGCATGTTCAAGCTTCTAAATGACTTCTAATGTGCACAAATATGTTACAACATGTCAAAACAACTTCAAAGGATCAGAAATGGCCCAAGAATTGCAGCATTTCATGGCTTGAATCATAAGAAACATCAAAGAGGGAAATTTGCATAAACCATGAGAACTCTTCATCAAAGCCTTCCAGCACATCAAATTCAATCCCATGGTCCTCCATGAATCAAGCTGAGGCAGGAAAAGTCATAGAAACAGCTCTGACCCGTGCCATGCTTCAAGTACACAAAACCTTGACTTTTTGCAACTTTGCCCATACTAATAAAGTGTTGCCACCATCCACTTTCTGAGCAATCTCATTGATTTATAAAAACATCATGGATCACAAAACACATAACACACAAGCCTGAATCCACACACAAGCTCAGATTACACAAAACTTGCAAAAACCTTCCTCTCTTTGAATTTCATAACACAACCATCAAAACTTCAAACTTCTTCCACTAATCAACTCAAAAACACCCAAGGATCATTTCCCAACCATTACAATGGCCTGAAACACCCCACAACACAAACACGATTTCTGAGTTATCAGAACTTAATCACTCAAACCAGCTCATCTAAACCCCATTCAAGCTTTTCAGAAGCATCAGAGGGATCATTGGAGGCATTTTGCACAAAGGAAGAGGTCAGAAAGCTCCAATTTGCAAAGCTTCAACTCAGGTAGTCACCAAGAACTTTTTTTCCAAAATTCTTGTTTTAAGTTTCTAAATGATTCTACATGCTCTCTAGATCACTCTGATATGTTTTGTTTTAAAAATGATTGAGAAATGAGCATGTATGGTTGTTCTGAAATTTTTGACCTAGAACTTGTTTGCTTCGATTCAGCCTTGTTATGCATGATAAATGATTTTTGTTTGTGGATTCATGTTCTATGATGTTAGAGGAATGATTCTGCACAAGAAATTAGGAGTTTTGATGCTTTTTTTGAGTTTCTGAAAATTCGTTTCGCTGGAGAAGATGACCAGAGCAAGCTCCGGTCACCTGAAATTCATTAGGGTTAGCTAATTGGGGTTTAGTCAGGTTTGAATGTGGGCCTTTAGATCTTAGGGTTAGCGCGTGAATGAGTGGTCCATATTGTGTCATTATTTATAAATCAGTTTAATTAGGATTAATTAAATTAATTTCCTCAGATTAAATCCTAGCCATTGAGATTCGCGCGCAGTCAAGCCTCCCCCCTACAGTTTGAATCTCATCCCTTGGATCTGCATACTTCTCATTTTAGTTATTTTTATTTCATTTCTTTTGCATAATTAATTTAAAATACCAAAAATCATCACAAAAATATGAAAGTTGGCATTCTGACTTTAAATATTTTTCTCAACCTTAAAATAATTTTTATTTTATTTTTTTCATTAAAAAAGTATTTTAAAATTATTTAAATGTTATTTTTAATCAATTAAAGTATTTTAATTAATTAAAAATGCATTTAGGTTTCTAAAAATCACCAAAAAAATTATGAACCATTCCAATGCATTTAGAAACATTTTCAAACTCTTCATACAAATTTCTTTTTAGGTTTGATCATAGTTTCCCAATTTTCTTTGAATTAAGGGTCATTAAAATCACAATTTTTAACCCTAGCTTTGTAATATCATTTCTGCCTAACCAAGAAGAGTTTGAACTTGATTCTTTTTGCATTGTTTCACATATTGCATGTAGTTTCTAGGTTATTTTCCTCATGAATTTATCTTGCATTTTCAATTTGATTTGCATTTTTCCTTTTGAATCACCCAAAAACCCTAGAAAACTTAGGAAAATCATAACTTTCAATAGGATTAGCTTCTGACTCTCTCCTTTGGGGTGTGACTTTGTATAGGTTTAGGGTTTGTTTGAGCTTTGCATGCTTTTGTTTTATTCATTTGCATCTCACATGTCCATAAAACCCTAATTTCTCATGTTCATTTGCATTCTCCTTTGCATAGCATCATCACATGAACTTGCCATTACATTTCAAGCATTCATATGTCATATTAGACATCTTAGGACATGTTAGATTCTTGATTGATCATTTTTTCATTCATTTGCCATGTGTTGCATTCATTTCATTTCATAAATATCCATGTGTTTTCAAGCTTCCAAGCATGCTTTCATGACATCCCATCTTTGTATGATCATTCATATGCACATTGTATGAAATTGCATCATCTCATATGCCATTTACATTGCATTATCACTTCTAACTTTGGTCATTTTATCTCTTTTCAATTCATTTCTTTATCCTTTTTGTCTTGTGCTTTCATACTAACTTTTCAGGAGCTTTTGGTATGTTATTGTGGGAGGTGGATTTGCCTTCACTTCCCACTTCTTCTTATATCATTCATATGCGTTTTATATGTCTTTGAAGTGAATCAAATTCACTTATGTTCCATATTTCTCACTTTCTTCCTTTAAGTTACTTATCTTCTTAGGAAGTAAGTAACTTATTCTTCTGCTTCCACTTCCTTTCATCTGCTTCTTCCATTGGTGGCTTCCTTGAAGATCTTTTCTCTTAAGCCTCACAAACCATAGGATGTCCAAGCATGATAATGTTTAGGGTTATATATAGTCTCCTCTAGCTTTTTAATTTTGAGTCTCCTTGATTCTCTCTTCTCATCTCAATAATCAGAGACTAAACTCTTAAAGCTTTAGGACTTTGGAATTAGGGTTATTCTTGCATACTTTTCTTAGGATGGAGTGTATAACATTAATCCTAAGTGTTAAACCTTTAATTTGTTTAAACCTCTTTATCAAATCACCTTAATAATCACCAAGACTTCATCTTGTAACTTGGGCCTTACATTAGGGTTCTAACTCTTCCTTATGGTTAAGAGGGACTAACCCTAGTGTTTAATGGACAAGTCCCCCTCAAGTTGTCTTACGAACATAAAATTCACTTCTTAATCTCATCCCTTAATTAAAATCCACTTAATAAAGGCTTGTTATATAATGAATTTAGTCCCTAACCATGGATTAAGTTGAGGTATATTCCTCAGCTTAAATGTTCTCATCTATTATCCTTCTATTAGGATGGTGTAATGAGTTCATTAATCTGTGATTAGAGATTAAACTCATTACTTAACACTAAACAAAAAACCAAAAAACATCTATTTAATCACAAGTAGGTTAATAATCTTAATCCTACATCATCATGGCAATTAAGTTGAGATGTTTATCTCATACTTAAGTAGGCTCATTATCCCTAATCAGGGAGGATATAATGAGTTTACAAACCCTTGATTTAGGCTTAAGCTCATTTACTTATGCAAAAACACCAAAAACAATAACAAAACTGAAAACATAAAAATAAACAATAATCGTCTCCTTCGGGATTCTTTTCTCATCACACTCATTCATAAACGAGAACTTGCTTCTTCCGTCTAATGCAAGACAGTTAGCACCCGAGTCAGACGAGTCATACACTTAAGCATAGATAAGTAAACAGTTCACAGTCAAAATTCATTTTCCAGTCTCTTTGAGTCGAACTACGGTGTTCTGACTTCCTCATTGCACGCGAGGATACGTACGCATAAATTAACATTTATCGAACAAAATTCTCTTTGCCATCCCCCTCTTTCAGCATTCTTTAAAATCCTCAGTTCTTGAGCATTCACTCTTTTGCACTGACACTTGTACTTTCATTCCTTAGCTTTTGCACACAAATTGCACATACACTATCCCTTTAAACACAATCTTGTAAGCGTTGATCCCGTCGAGTACGATGGACAATCTGGGTACTTATACCTTCCCAGGTTGTAACCAACCCCCTTTCTC
Source organism: Lathyrus aphaca (assembly GCA_963966055.1). Lineage (NCBI taxonomy): Eukaryota > Viridiplantae > Streptophyta > Magnoliopsida > Fabales > Fabaceae > Lathyrus > Lathyrus aphaca. Next base: position 210,342,531 of record OZ014519.1, read on the forward strand.
AGTTTCTCTGGTTCGCAACCGTCCTATCCATCTTTTTCTAGGTTTATGTAGCATTACCTTTCCTTCGGGATAAAAATGCCTAGCTGGCGACTCTATTCACTTCATTTTCATTTTCTCTTTTCGCCGACCGTTCGCGTTTGTACCCTGGGATCCTGGTGTCTTTTCGGGGGAGCGACAGCTTGGCGACTCTGCTGGGGATTATCTTGTAACCAGGGTTTCTGGTTCTTTTTGTGGGTTCCTCCTAGCGCTTGTTTGATTTGTGTTTATGGGGGTGTTATGTGTTGCATGTGCTTTTTGTTTATTGCTTTATTTATTGCTTTATATACAACTTTATTTATTTGCTTTCATTTACTGTTTTATTGCATTCCATACTATTGTCATCATGTCATTGTGTTGGATTTGTTGTTTACCTTGGTGGGAGGGATACTCGGTGAGTAAGGTTCCATACCGGGAGCCTGAGTGACACATAGGATAGAGTGGCTTCATATTCTTTCCTATTCCATTTTGGTCTGGTGCGGGAATATGAAACACGGTTCAGACATGGGTTTCTTCTTGAGAACTCTGTGCTACGGATTTCCTGTAGTACTAGGGCTATCTGGGAAGCCTGCTAAGTCTGGATGACCTTTTTATGACATTCAACATCTGAGGTGAATTAGATAAGGGTCCTTTATGATTATTGTAAACATTGTACCTCTGGGTTAGAAGTGTTTACACTTCTCATAACTGATCCAAGTCTGAGGATCCTTGTTCTAGAACAATACATGTGAGGGGGTTGGGATGTTTAAAGGTTTGCAGGAACCCTTGGCCTCATCATACCCTGTTACTGATATTGTTAAGGTCACATAATTTTGGAATGTTCTTGTGAAACCCTGGACTTGTGGCTCTTTATTTGAGTCCTCCACCTGGTTACTGGTTCTCTAAACCTTCATCTGGATTTCTGAACACACATGGACCTTATCAAGGAAGATAGCAGATCCAGCACTTGATCACAAGCCCTTGCATATCATTCTGCATACCTCATTTTGCATCATTTTAACATTTGTCTATTTGTTTTACAGGGTATCCACATCTCATTTGGTTTTGGTTTTGACTGTTCATCTGCATCAGCCATCTTCACTAGCTATCTTCATTAGAGATTCTCTTCAGCATCTTCTTCAGTTGCCTTCATCAACAGTTCTCCTCAGTTGTTTCCTTCATCATCCATTGTCAACATGGACCCATCTAGGAAGAGCAACATCACATACCATTTCTTTGAGCCCACTCTGGCAGGCATCAGGCAGATTCAGACATTCATCACTCCTGATCATGTCCCTTTATTCAGGGAACATTATGGTGGCATTATGGACATGATCATGGACCTGGATGCATCCCAGAGGAGTATGATCCAAACTTTCCTTCAGTTCTATGACCCTCCTCTTATATGTTTTACCTTTCGAGACTTTCAGTTGGGCCCTTTGCTAGAGGAATTTTCCATGTTGTTGGGTGTCCCCATCAGGGGAGGGATTCCTTTCAACCCTGAGATGACTGCTCCCAGGAATGAAGATATAGTTAAGGCTCTATACTTGGAGTCCACCTTCATTGATCAGAATATGACCACAAAGGCTGGAATCCCAGGCCTCCATTTGGACTTTTTTATCACTCAGGCCACCAGTCATGCTGCAGCAGGGAAATGGGATACTGTTTGTGCTCTCTTAGCCCTTAGCATATATGGTATCATCTTGTTTGCAGATGAGCCTATGTTTGTAAGCAAGAGTACTATCCATCTCTTCTTACTGAAGAATCCAATTCCTACCTTGCTAGGGGATTTCTATTACTCAGTGCATCAGAGAAATGAGAAGCATATGGGAAGATTAGTCAGATGTTGTGCACCTCTTTTCTACTGTTGGTTATTGAGACACCTGCCAAGGACAGAAGATTTCTTGAATCCTCATCAGTCCAGAAATTGGGCTAAGAGAATGATTGCTCTCACTTCAGAAGACATCAGGTGGTGCACTCAGAGCACCAAGGGCATAGACATAATCACCAGCTGTGGGCAGTATCCCAATGTACTTCTTATTGGAGTGAAGGGTTGCATTAACTACAATCCTTTGCTTTTCAAAAGGCAATTAGGGTATGCCTTGGTACATCCACCAAGAGAGCAGGACTTATCAGAAACTCTTTACTGTGACATCCAGAATAATCATGCCATCACCCGACAAGCATCCTGGGCTTGGGATGATATTCAGACAAAATGGACTGCTATTCTTGGCAAGTGCAACAACATAGCTTCAGCTCAGTATATTGATTAGTCTCGTATCAGAGGATAAATCACCCGTATGCCATTCACCCTGGAGCATGTTCCTAGACCATCAGCAGTAGAGCCTATGGCTACAGTCAGTTTAGAGGAGTTTGATAAGTTGAAGGAAAGGAATACTAAGTTGTCTGAAGCTCTAAAGAAAACCCTCTGGGAGAGGAATGATAGTCGTCTAGACAATGAGAGGTTAGAGAAGCTCTGGATCGAGCATATGACCAAGATTGAGAAGACAGATGATTACATCAGAAGAGCCCGAGCAGGGGAGTTGGTATTGAAGAATGCTTGCAAGGAAGCCAAGATTCAGAAGGCCAGAGCCGAGCACTACTTGGAGGAGAGTTAGGCTAGGTGGATCAGGATCACTAAGGCTCATTCACGGGAAGATCAAATGACCCAGGCAAGGATAGAGCACCTGGAAGCTAATGAGATGAAGAATCGGGAGGCCTTGTTAGCAGCACAGAAGGAAATCTCTGAGTTGAAACTCCAGGCGGGGTTGAAGAGATCAAAATACCAAGACAAGTATAAGAAGTTGACAAGTGCTATTGCCACCAGGAACCTTCTTATCAGGACCATCACTGAGCACCCAGTTGGCCCAATGACTGATGCTCTCCTGAAGGAAGTCAGAGAGGATGATTATGTGTTGGATGTGTGATTTCTTTATATTTGTACATCATTTTGTTTGTACTTTTGTTGTTGTATTTTGACCCACCATGGGAACTTGTTGTAATCAAAACTATGTATCTTTACATTTTGTAATATATGGTTTGTGTTATCTTTCGGGCTTCATTTCTCTTCAACGTCATCATTCCACGAGGTCTGGAAGGTCAAAACCAAAGAACCAAACCGGATACCCTTGGAAGACAAATAGACATACTGCATTGCATACTAACCTCATTTCTTTGTTTTGTAGGTATTTGTTTTTGTCGTTTCTCACTTTGTTGTGGTTTCAGGAAACATTGCTCGTAGGAGAGTCTTCCCCATCAACAGAGTTCACCGGTATCCGACAAGAAACAACCTTCCGAGCTTACAGATGGACCGGGTTCAGCAAGATCTGAATGACGTAAGAACCCAGATGGCTAATGAAAGAACTGAGATGAGGGCTCAGATGAACCAGTTTATGGCAGTGATGACTGGGTTGGCCTAAAGCCAGGAAAGACTAAGAGAGTTGGTCGAGCGACAAAATCCTGAAGAAAACCACCCAGGTACAGGGGGTACCAGCAACAATGATCATGTACAACCTCATACTGATCCCCCGGAGTTTGGACCTCATCTTAACCCTGACATTAATGCTATCAGAAATACCCAGGGTAATACTGGAGGGTGTGCCTTGCAAGAGGACCCTCAGGAGGAACAGTTCACTATAGTCGGGGCAGGAGATGAAGTCTATGATCGTCGGCTGGATGAGATAGCAGAAAAGTTGAGGTCTTTGGAGTCTCAAAACTCTTTAGGGTTTGATGTCATGGATATGGGGCTAGTAGAGGGGGTTAGAATTCCTCACAAATTCAAACCTCCCTGCTTTGAAAGATATAATGGAACATCTTGCCCTCGCACCCATCTTCAATCTTTCCTATGAAGATTAAAGTCCTATACCATGGATGAAAAGCTATGGATGTTCTATTTTGAGGATAGCTTGACAGGGGCATCCCGTGAGTGGTACTCTCATCTGACTAGGGCCATAGTGAGAAATTGGAAGGATTTGGCCGAGGCTTTCATTCGCCAATATCAATACAATCTAGACATGGCTCCTAACAAAACACTTCTAATGGGTATGTCACAGTCCTCCAGGGAAAGCTTCAGAGAGTATGCTCAGAGATGGAGATAATTAGCTGCTGCCGTTCAACCTCCAATGTCAGAAAGAGAAATGGCAGATATGTTTATGAACACCCTTCAGGGGACATACATTGATAGGTTGGTTGCTTTCTCTTCCACTAGCTTTGCAGATGTGGTCATAGCTGGAGAGAGGATTGAGAGTTTACTAAAAATGGGAAAGATTTCTGATAATGGCGCCAGTTCAAGCAGCACAAGGAAACCATTTGCAGGGCCTTGCAGGTCCGGTGAAACAAATTCAGTACACATGGGAAGAGGTAGGCCCCAGTATCTGCCAAGATCAATTGTCGTTGTCACAATCCCTACTCCACCTACTCCACCTCCTCAACAACAATACACTCCTCAACCACAACAATTCCCTCAACAACATTTTCCTCAACAAAGGTCCTATAACAACAACAACAACCAACAACAGTATCCTTTCCAACAAAGGCAATCTCAAGTCAACAGGGTAATTGAGCCTATACTAATGCCCTATGCCACTTTATTACCACAACTTCTAAAGCTTAATATTATTGAATTAAGGACTCTGGCTCCACCAGATCCTCAGAACCTTCCACAAAATTACGACGTCAATGCCAGATGTGCCTTCCACTCTAATGCACCTGGTCACACCACAGAAAAGTGCAGAGCTTTGCACATGAAGGTCCAGGATCTAGTTGATTCAAAGGCCTTAAATTTTTCACCACCTCCTAATGTCACGAAGAATCCTATGCCTAGCCATGGTGGGCCCAGGATAAATGCAATTGAGGAGTTTCAACCCATGAATTTAATAGAAGATACTGCAAGCATTCAAACACCTCTGGCAGAGGTTAAATGCTCAACTTTTAAAATGCCAGGTGTTCCTAGGTTGTAAGGCCTGCTGTGAGTCTTGCAAAGTTTCTGTCAATGGGTGTGCAAGCTTAAGAAGTGGTATCAATGGCCTTATACGAGAAGGTATCCTGCAGATAACATCAACGGTTTCTACAACATCAGCAACTCCTTGTACAACAACCAGTACCCCTCCTATAACTTCAAAGACAATTGTTCCGACAGACTCATCTACAAAATCAACAATCGTCTCCTCCATCACTTCAACAAACACTAGTTCAACCGCATCAGCTTCTACAACTACAACAACCATTAACAACGATGTCTCCACAGTCACCATATACTACGACCCTACAATGGTCCCCGTTTCCAACAATTTTCAGCAACAATCTCAGAAACAACCCAGCTTCAGTCATTCACCACCACCACCACCAGTCAGAAGCCCTATCACCATATATTACAATCCACAGACAATCACAGGGCCTACCTCTGTTGCAGTCATTCCAATTACCATCACGGTACCTGGACCCATTCCATATGAAAAAGATAATGTTGTACCATGGCATTATGGTTCAGACCTCTACTGCAACGGGGAGAGAGTCCTTCTTGATTCTTCAGCTCACACACCACAAGTGGATAATGTCGGGGGAGGCGGAGTTTTCACTAGAAGTGGACGTCTCTTCACGTCACAAGTTCCAAGAGTTAATACTGAGGCAGAGGCTGCTACCAAATCTAAAGGTAAAAAGGTGGTGACAGAAGAACCAGTTTTGAAAGAAGCCCGTAAAATATCCTTTGATAAAGATGTGGATGAATTTATGAGGATAATCAAGAGAAGCGACTATAAGGTTGTGGATCAGCTCCACCAGACTCCTTCCAAGATCTCCATCTTATCCCTGCTATTGTGTTCCGAAGCTCATCGGGATGCATTACTTAAGGTCTTGCACACAGCCTACGTGCCTGAAGAGATTACGGTGAATCAGCTAGAGACAGTGGTTTCCAATGTTAATACCAGCCATGGGCTAGGCTTCACCAACGCTGATTTGACTACGGAAGGTCGTCATCATAACAAGGCTTTACACATCACTCTGGAGTGTAAAGGGGTTGTGCTTTCACATGTTCTTGTTGACACTAGGTCTTCACTCAATGTCTTGCCGAAGAAGGCCCTTGTTAAGCTTGAATATGATGGTATTTCTCTCCGACCAAGCAAACTGGTGGTTAGAGCTTTTGATGGTTCCAAGAGGTATGTTCTTGTAGAGGTGGAGCTTCCTGTGATAATTGGCCTGCAGGTCTTTCAAACTACTTTCTACGTGATGGACATTCAGCCGGCCTACAGTTGTTTGTTGGGCCGACCATGGATTCACGCCGCTGGCGCAGTTACGTCGACCCTTCACCAGAAATTGAAATATGAGTGGGAAAGGTAGATTATCACAATCTGTGGTGAAGAGGATATTATGTTTAGCCATCTGGCCACCTACAAATACATTGAAATGGATGGTGAAATCCACGAAACCATGAGCCAAGGTTTCGAAGCACTGAATGTCAATGAGGCGATAACTGAAGTATTTGCTGCATCCCAGGAAGATAGGATGTGTACTTCAATTGTCTCCTATCAACAATCTTGGAAGGTTGTTGAAGATGGAAGCGCCCGAGGCTGGGGCAAGCTGCTACCGGTGGAGAAGAAGGAGGACATATTCGATTTGGGTTACAAATCATCCCGACAAGATCAAGCAGAGGCTGCTAAGGAGCCCAAGTTCATAAGTGGGGGGATGCTAACCCCAGATGCTGTCAATAATGTGGAAGACGAGGTGGAAAGCAACCTCAACCTGGAGAGCTGAATTCGTCGAAGGATCCCGGGCCAAAAAGTCCTTAACTGGTATTCCCAGGAAATTATAAGAGTTACTCCTGCAGAGTAATTATTATTTCCTGCTTTTTTCAGCATGCATCAAGTCTTTCATCTTGCCCAAGGTGTCAGGACTCATTTTGTAAAAGGGCCATATTTGTATTTTTGTGCAAATGGAATATCAATGAATATTTGACATCTTTTGCAAACAATTTTCTCTTTCGCTCACTGTCTCTTCATTTTTGTTATTTTTCGCACAAAATAATAAAATGGCAATGTTTTCAAAATAAATAACTTCATTTTTTCTAAACAAGATTAAAATTGATCACTAAAAAGAACAAATCTCAACCCTTGCAGAGATAATCCTCCAGATTGCACCGACAATAGCACTGCTATGACCTTGTATGACTTCGACAATCTAATTAATCAAGCCGATGAAGGGGTTGAAGAAGACTATGAGTTGCCTGTAGAGTTAGCCAGGTGGTTGAGGCAAGAAGAGAAAGTGATTACTCCTCATCAAGAGGAAGTTGAAACTGTTAATCTTGGTACCGAGGAGGATTTGAAAGAAGGGAAGATTGGGGCCAGCCTGCAAGCCTCGGTAAAAGAACAACTTATCAGTATGCTTCAGGAATACGTCGACTTCTTTGCTTGGTCCTATCAAGACATGCAAGGTATAGATACGGATATTGTCATGCACAGGCTTCCCTTGAAAGAAGATTTCCCTCCAGTCAAGCAAAAATTGTGTCGTACTCGCCCAGATATGGCAATGAAGATTAAGGAAGAAGTACAAAAGCAGTGGGACACCGGTTTCCTCACTATAACTAGTTACCCACCGTGGGTTGTTAACATTGTACCAATGCCTAAGAAGGATGGCAAGGTGCGTATAGGTGTGGATTATCGGGACCTGAACAGAGCTAGCTCGAAGGACGGTTTCCCATTACCTCACATTGATGTATTGGTCGACAACACAGCTCAGTTCTCGGTGTTTTCTTTCATGGACGGATTTTCCGGATACAATCAGATCAAGATGTCACCCGAAGACATGGAAAAAAAACTTTCATCACGCCTTGGGGCACGTTTTGTTACAAGGTAATGTTGTTTGGACTAAAGAACGCTGGTGCAACTTATCAACGGACTATGGTAACGTTATTCCACGATATGATCCACAAGGAAATTGAATGTTACGTGGATGATATGATTGCCAAGTCCCTTAATGAAGAAGACCATCTGGTGAATCTACTGAAGTTGTTCAAGCGTCTGAGGAAATATCAGCTGAAGTTGAACCCCAACAAATGCACATTTGGGGTACGTTCTGGTAAGTTGCTGGGATTCATTGTAAGTGAAAAGGGAATTGAGGTTGATCCCGACAAAGTCAAAGCCATTCAAGAGATGCATGCTGTTGCACCCCAAAATGTGCCCTCACAAGACCAGACTTTGTGTACTAAGAGGCTCACAAGGTTCACAAGGTTCACAATACATCTCATGAGGTTCACAAGGTTCACAAAGTTCACAATTAGTCAGAAGATTTGACATTTCCCTCAGACAATGCATCCTCCTAAGCAATGCATCATAAACTAGGGTTTTGACTTTAATCAGGCTAAATGGACTTCCAAGACCTCAAGTGAGCTTCATAACATCTTATATGTGTTTAAGAATCCCCATGAAAAATTTCAAGACTTTTCTCAAAGGTTTGCTCAGTCAGATGATCAGATAGGTTAAAATCAGTCAAAGTAGTTAAAAAGTCAAACTGAGGTCAACAGTGGTCAAACCAAAGTCAAACTTCATGATTTTTTGCCAACATCAAGTATATGAAGTAAAATTCATCATTTGATCAAGGTTTGATCATGATTCATCAAGGAGATTTCAGATCATCAAGAATCAGGAGTTTCTAAATTAGGGTTTCCTTAGGAAAAGTCAACTGAACTTTGACCAGCCATAACTTTCACATGCTTCGTCAAAGTTTTTCCATCCAAAGCTTATTTTGAAGGAAATTGAATTCTCTACAACTTTGTGTCTCACAAGCCAAGCCCAAAAATGCTTCATTTGGAAGGTATGAGCTAAGACATTATAGGTCCTTTTAAAAGTCAACAAAAAGTCAACAATTTCAAAAGGGAATAACTTGAGAATGGTAAAAGATATGGACATGAAACCAATGGGGTTGGTTAGAGGACTCTTTCAAAAGGGAATAACTTTAGAATGGTAAAATGTCCAAGAACACACTCATAGCATTAAAATTGAAGGATTTGTGCTCTTGCAAAGTTGGGAAATTTTGGGGAAGTTTATGAAGCAAATAAGGCCTAAAATCAAATTTTTGCTAAATGAGCCCACCAAATTGCCATCCCATCTTTCAAAAACACCAAGCACGACCCAACCCACTTATTTTCTGATTTTTATTTTTTTTATTTCATATTTATTTGAATTTTATTCATTAAAATACCATTTAAAATGAAATAAAATATAAAATCAAATATTTAAAAAGGGATTTTGTTTCTAGAAAGTCATAAACATTATTTGGATTAGATTGATACACAAGTTATGATGATTGTCCTAAAATAGCAATGTTAGATCAAATAATATTCAAATTTTATGACATATCTTTCTCAATATTCAAATGATCCAAAAATCCAAAGAACTATGACAGTTTTTAACCTAATTTGATTCACTACATATAGAGGAACATAACACAAGTGAGGGACACAGATTGCAGCCTCTAAGAAGAACATTCAAACTTTCACAATTTGGTAGAAAAATTCAAATTCGGTTTTGTCCATACCAGCAATCAACAAACCCTTTGAAGGTTGAAATAACTTCTTGAGATCATTTAGAATGTTTCTGGATCATTACATTGCTCGATAGCATCTCATACCATCAAACCCGAAATCAATTTTTTCTTAAAATTTCAAATTTTCGATTACATCCATTCATGAAATATAAACTGTTTCTATTCATTGATACTTGCTTATGATTGTGTGTGGATTGTTTTGATGTACTTTGATTGAATTTTCATGGCAGAATCAAGGAGAAGCCATGGCTAGGGTTTCGGCCACGTATTTGGGGTTTCATGATAAACCAAATATAAATAATTTCTAAGAACATAGGAAGATTGTATGAGCTCTGAGGATCATATTTCACTAATCAATTTGAAGAAATTTTGTTGTTTCGATGATGTTTGATTTTCGCAGGTTATAGACATTGAAAAATTCCCAGGTAAATGCGTAGGAGAAAATGTAGGAAAATTCGCAGGTCCAGAGGTTGAAGACGACTGGCTCATGGCGCGAAAATATGATTTGAAAATTGAGTTTATTTTATAATGTATTGTTTTCATTCTGTTTCACAAACGTTGCAGTGGTTCAGTTGGTAAAGCATACGCGCATGTGAAGCTAGCGTCAATGGTTCGAATCTGGCCTGAAGCAGTTTTGTTTTTTAATCCATTTATTTTGCAGGTTTATTATTTAATGATTGGAAGTCACATAGATGTCACCAGCGCGCGCTGGCCTGGTTGGTTTTGTGCTACGCATATGAGGTAGGGGACCTGTGTTCAAATCCCAGGTCCTTTCTTTTTGGCCAATTTTCCCATATTTTTCTTATTTTAATTTATTTATTATATTAATTCTATTTTGTTTAAATTAGTAAATATAAAATATAAAAATAGTTTCTAAATACCATTATAATATTTTTCCTTATATTCTTAAAATATAATAATTGATTTTATTAAAAAATTTAAATTGTTTATATTTATTTCATAATATGTATATATGTATAATTATCATATTTTTTGTAAATAAATTGTTTTATTTTGTAAATTAAATACAAAACCCTAATTTTATTTATAAACCCTAATTATGTTATAAATGTTAATTTATGTGTTTGTAAATTTTAATTATATATATTTATTTTATAATTTGTTTATATTATTATTATATGTATAAATAATGTAATTAGGATTAGATTAAGTAATTAACCTTAATTTATTTTTTTCTAAACAATTAAAAACCCTAACTTTATTTTATGAATTTAATTTATTATTTTACTTAATTATAATTAACAAATATTTTTATAATATGTATATAAAATTAAATTATTAGAACTATTAATCATATTTATTAGTATAAAATACTTATTATTTATTTCTTTTATTAAAAAATTCTTAAAAAATAAATTATTTATTTAATTTTGAACTTTTAATTTGTTTCTATATTATATTGTTACACTAACCTTCTTATATTTATTTTTATTTATTACTAACCAATTTATTTATTTATTTCTTATATGCTTATTTAAAAATTATTTTTATTATTTTTATAATGTAATTGTGCCAATTATGTAATAGTTGTAGAATTATTTTTATTATTTTAATTGCCATGGTTAGTAAAATAGGGAGTGCAAACATATTTGTATTTAAAATTGAATTTAGATCATTAATCTCAAGATAAAGATATGAATTTGTACACGCACACACGTAAGTCGATCTTGGATCGCCATCCCACATTCTTAAGGATACCTCTCATGTTGCCTAAACAAAAGGTCAAGTAAGGTGTAAAGAAAAGTCCCTTCTCTCATATCATCTAGTCCCTTAAAAGATAATAAGATCAAGTCCCTCCATGGTTGCCTTCGTAAATGATCTTGTCCCTTCAAAATAAAAGATGATAAGTCCCTTCCAATTGCTAAATACACCTTACAGTTGCCTAATCACAGTTGTCCCTTCACTTGTCCCTCACAACATCCAAGGTAATGACTACCTATTCCTTAATAATAGGGAGAGTCTTACCACTTAAAGGATATTTAAGAACATAAAAGATTTAACTTAGGGTTGGTTCCTCTTAAGTACTTGCTCACCTTTTCAAAATATTTCAAAACACTTCACAGTTTTTCAAGCAATTTTCAAAACAAAGGCTTTATATATATATCCGTACATGGATCATTATAAAGTACTTAAGAAAATTTCTAAACACACACTACACTTCTCAAAACAATTTAAAGTGAGCTAAGTAACTAAGAGCCCATGGATAACCATGGATGTAAAGGGTGCTAACACCTCCCCTTTACATAACCTACCCCCCGAACCCTAAAATCTTTTAAGGTCTTTCCTGTTCTTTTATACCCTTTCCTTTGGATAAAATAAAAGTCGGTGGCGACTCTTGCTATCCGCAATATTTAAACTAAAGTCAGTTCTCCCACCGTGTTACAGAACTGGCGACTCTGCTGGGGATTTAATAAAAGAGGGGTACCCTTAGGAATTAGATCACTTTAAACTTGTTTGCTTTGTTTGCTATACTTATCTTGTTGGGTGCTCTTATGTGTGAAAGATCCTAACCCGGATCTAGTGTACCTTAGGTAAATGGCAATAGACCAAGGAAACTGTACAGCGTATACCGATATGGTTGATCTGGTGGCCATAGTTAGTGTGACTTCTTGGTTGGTGCTTATGTTCCTTAAGTCAAGTCGAGGATAATATGAGGTTGCCATATGTTGTCAATGCACTAACTAACATTTAGAACCCTAGTTATCCCATCTTGGCCTTTAGAAAGTAGTGAGATAACCGGCTTTGGTGAAGACTGAAGTTGGTTGATACTCGATACTACGCTCATTGAGATTCTAAACTTGGAGGGTTTTGGTTGGCAAGTAAGTTGCCTACTGAACAACCACCCTTGTGAAGGATCAATGATATTGAGATCCCTTAGAACCTGGTTACTTTATAGGACAGAATGAACCAACTAAACTTCAGGGGAGGGTACTTACCTTTGAACCTCATGCAAGCCTTTAAACCTAGGGCTATGGTGTGACTTGTTTGTGTGTGCTACATGTTTGTGATTGAGCATAACATCATAACATCATCATGCATCATAAGCATAGCATTTTCACTAACCATTTCAAGGACCAAAGGATTTATCTTTGTTCTTTGTTGCAGGTCATGGCTTCTACTCGTAGGAACACTATCAGGATCAACTTTGTAGGTATACCTGCTAAGCTTAAGGAGTTGGTTTCTCAAGTGTCTGAAAACTCCCAGTTCATCAAGAGACATGGTCACCTACTGGATCTAGTTACTTCAGGGTTCAATGAAGACATGATGAGTGTTCTGTTTCAGTTCTTTGATCCTAAGCACCATTGCTTCACATTTCCCGACTATCAGCTGGTTCCTACAATGGAAGAGTTCTCCAAGCTTCTGGGTATACCTATCCTTGATCAGAAACCCTTCACAGGCTTGGAAAAAGAGCCTAAGCCTGAAGTTATTGATGCAGCTCTACATCTGAAGAAGTCAGACATTGTTCTAGAAACGAGAAGTGGGGTTAAGGGTATTCTTGCTAAGGTATTGATGGAGAAAGCTCAAGTGTTCCTAAAGGCTATGAGCTATGATGCTTTTGAGGAGATCTTAGCCTTGTTGATTTATGGTCTAGTATTGTTCCCCAATCCAGATCAGTTCATAGACGTTCATGCCATCAACATATTTCTGAGTCACAATCCAGTGCCTACATTACTTGGAGACATTCTGCATTCTCTTCATACTTGTACTATGAAGGCGCGAGGAACTCTGATGTGTTGCATACCTTTTCTATCTAGGTGGTTTATTTCTCACCTTCCTCGATCAGTGATGAAGAATGAACAAGGGTTCAGGTGGTCCAAGAGGATTATGTCACTCTCTCATTCAGACACTCATTGGTGCTCTCGATCTATGGAGAATGTTACTATCATTTACCGTTGTGGGGAGTTCCCTAATGTGCCACTTCTAGGCATAAGAGGGGGCATTACCTACAACCCTTCTTTAGCTTTACGACAGTTTGGTTACGCTCGGAGTGATGGTCCACATGACATGTTGATTCAGGGTATTGTGTTTGACTACGACAACGATCTGCAAGGTTATCGTCAAAAGTTCATACGAGCATGGGGAAAAGTGAACAAGGTTGACAGCAAGACTCTGGAGCCCAAGTACACTATTCCTATGGAAGCTTACCTCAGATGGGTGCGATCTCGTGCTCAGACTCTTATGATGCCATATCCTGCCATCCTGCCAGTTACTATGGAGCCTGTTGCTGAAGGAGATACCTCTTATACCATCTTTCACCCAGACATGCCCACTGACATGGAAGACTTACAGAGGTCCTGGATCCAGTTGAAGGAGCAAAGGGATACTTTCGAGGTTCAATACAAAGCAAGTCAAGAAAGAATCCTGGAGCTAACAAAGCAACTTCACGAGGAGCGAAATCTCAACTCATACCTCAACACAAAGAGGAAACGTCCATGGGAGACTTAAAACCCCATCTTTTGTATTTACTTCATTTCATTTTGTAAGCCCAAAGGGCAAACAAATTTATTACTTATAAAAGTTTACTTTCTTGATTGTTTAAGCAAATTTAAATCCTGCGGTCCTTGAAAACATTGTATACGCATTTATACACCATATCATTGCATCACAGGTTTCTTATGTACAAGTTTCTTATCTTCTCGCTGTTTATTTCAGCAATGGCTCTTGAACAAACAGTCAAAGATCTTCAGGCACAAAATGCACAGTTCCAAGAGCTGATCCTGAACTTGTCCAAGGGACAGGATGAATTGAAGACACTGCTGGCCAAGAAGACTAAGAAGACTAGAAGGTCAGGAGGCCTAATCAACATGGGAAGAAGGTTCAGAGGTCCTGTCAAGACCAAAGAACAGGTTGAATGTTATGAGTCTGAAGAGTCTGATAAAGAGGGAGGCAGTCTCCATAATACAATGGGGGATTCTGATTCTGAAGCTAACTACTATCATGATCCTAATGAAGATAAGTTCAAGATGTTGGTGGATAGAATGGATGCTATGGAATTACAAAATTCTTCAGGGCTGGATTTTGAAGACCTGAGTTTGATATCTGGGGTGGTTATACCCATTGGTTTCAAGGTCCCTACTTTTGTAGTGTATGATGGTGTTTCTTATCCCAAACTGCATCTGAGGTCCTATGTCCGGAGGATCCAACCCCATACTGCCGATAAGAAGTTGTGGATCCATTTTTTCCAAGAGAGCTTATCTGGAGCTCAATTGGAATGGTACTATCAGTTGGAGAGTGTTAACATCCGTGATTGGAATGATCTTGCTGAGGCTTTTTATAAGCAATATCAATACAATGCTGATCTAGCCCCTACTCGCATGCAATTACAAAGCATGTCTATGGGTGCTAAAGAAAATTTCAAGGAGTATGCCCAGAAGTGGAGAGATTTGGCTGGTAGAGTACAACCTCCTCTAACTGACAGGGAATTAGTGGATATGTTCATGTGTACGTTGAATGGTCCTTTTTACAGTCATCTTATTGGAAGCTCATCATCTGGCTTCACTGAGTTGATAATGACAGGAGAGCGCGTAGAAAGTGGTATAAGGAGTGGCAAGATCCAAGTGGGTGCTTCTTCATCCAATACTACAAAGAAGCCCCCTAGTGGGAAGAAAGAGTCGAATGCTGTTTATGGTCAATCTGATCGTAATAGGAGGCACCAATCTGTGAGTGCAGTTCATATCTCCAATCCTACTCCTGCAACACCAGAACCACCACAGGGCAATCAACAGAGGCCTAGAAGACAGTTCACCAAGCTCAACATGTCACTGGCCCAAGCCTTGCAACACTTGTTGAAGGGTGAACTCATCACTTTGAGGGACCCTCCTCAGAATCCCAATATTACCTCTCCCAGGTACAATCCTAATGCACGATGTGCATATCATTCAAATTGTCAGGGACATGATACCAATAGTTGCTGGATATTGAAGAATAAAATTCAGGATATGATTGATGCTGGAGAGATTTAGTTTGACCCTCCGGGTAATCCAAATGTGATTACTGCTCCCATGCCAAATCATGAAAAGACTGTCAATGCCATTGATGAAGTTTCACATATTTCCTCAGTTGCAGACGTGACTACACCATTATCTGTTATCAAGAAGAAGTTGGTACAAGCTGGGTTCTTTCCAGGTTGTAATGAAGATTGTTTCTATTGTGCTTATAAACCGGATAGTTGCTGGAAGTTGAAGGACGGAATTCAACGCCTCATGGACAATTACACAATATTGTTTGAGAGGACACCTTCTGTAGAAATCATGGTTGAGCATATAACTAAAGGTGCGAAGGTTGAAGAGGTGGATATGGTTGATAAAGTGCCGGTAAGGATTACTTCCAAGGGACCTGTAAAAATCACTAGTAAGGGTCCAAACAAAATTACTGCTGAAGGCCCTGTGAAGATTGTTGCTGAAGCTAGAGTGGCTCCTATGATCATTACAACTCCGGGTCCTATTCCATATACTTCTGATAAGGCGGTGCCTTGGCATTATGGCTCCGATGTTTATATTCATGGTGTTAAACAGGAATCCTTAGCTGATACACCTGTTGTTGGTGAAAATCTGGATGTTGATAATATTGCTGGATCTAGTAAGATCACACGAAGTGGAAGAGTTTTCTCTCCTCCGGTTACCTCCAAGAATACAGTTACTCCAACCACTGATGCTCGGGGCAAAGGTCCTATTATTGAACCTATACAAACTGATGTGCCAGCTGCTGATGATCTTTCTAAGCAGATGGAAGAAGTACTGAAGATCATTCGCAAGAGTGATTATGATGTTGTGGATCAATTGGGGCATACTCCCTCCAAGATTTCTATGTTGTCTTTATTGTTGTGTTCTGAGGCTCATGCTAAAGCCTTGATTAAATTTTTGAAGACTGCTCATGTACCAAATGAGATTTTTGTAGACCAGTTTGAAAATTGTGTTGCACACTTGACCTATGATAATGGGTTAGGTTTCTCCGATGCTGATTTGACTCCTGCCAAGAGGGATCATAACAGGGCTCTACATATCTCTGTTGAATGTAGGGACACTACCCTGTCACATGTGTTAATAGACAATGGTTCTTCGCTGAATGTGTTGCCCAAAGAAGTTCTGAATAAGCTTAGCCCTGAAGATGCTGTGTTGAAGCCCAATAATATAGTGGTGAAGGCTTTTGATGGCTCGAGAAGAGTGGTGCATGGAGAAATTGATCTCCCAATAAAAGTGGGTTCTCAGGTCTTCAATGCTACTTTTTATGTAATGGATATTCGTCCGTCGTATTCTTGTTTGTTGGGGCGTCCCTGGATCCATGGGGCAGGTGCTGTAACTTGTAATTTACATCAGAAGTTGAGATATCCAGTAGAAGGAAAAGTTGTCACTGTTTACGGAGAGGAAGGATATATGATTAGCCATGTGAACACATTTAAATATCTCGAAGTGGAAGGTGAATATGTTGAAACTCCGTGCCAGACATTCGAAGTAGTTCCTTGGGTTGTTAATAATTATGAAGCTCCTCCTGTTGTCAAGAAAGTTCCTGTAGTCACCATAGTACCTCCTACAATGGCCTCCCTTAAAGATGCTAGAGCTGTGGTAGATGAAGGTGGTTGTACTATTTGGGGTCAGCTTCCTGAAATTCCTTACAAGTCTGACAAATTTGGTTTGGATTTCACTACAGAGTCCCATAAGGCTGTTCGTCGTGCTCGTGCTGTTCGTATAACTAATCAAGGGATTATGAAAGATCAGATTAATGCTGTGAATGACTATGATGAAGACTACAACTTGGATGTTTGGATTTTTCCTACTGTGGGTGCTGGGCTCAATAATTGGAAAGTTGAAGATGTTATTCCTATCTCCTTTAGTCAGGAGTAAATACTATTACTGTGTTGTCATTTTTAAGTTTGTAATTTTTGAACAATTGAACTATTAAGCCTTTGTGCCTTACCTGGGGCACAATGGTATGCTTGTTTCGGGATGTCATTTCATTTGCATACTTCATTCAATAAAAATCAGTGGACGTTTCGTTTTCGTAAATATTGTGTTCCTTGTCTTTCTTTTATTATTTTTTCTTTTATCAGCTATGTGTTCTTACACACACCCACATCACTAAAATGCAGATCCTCATCCACTCTAGATCCTGTTGATAAAAGTTCTACTATTGCCAATTATAATTTCGAGAATCCAATCTATCAAGCTGAAGATGGAAATGAGGACGATTGTGAAGTACCTGTAGAGCTTGCTAGGTTGTTACAACAAGAAGAGAAAGCTATACAGCCACATGAAGAGCCAATCGAAGTTGTGAATATGGGAACTGAAGAAAAAAGGAAAGAAATCAAGATAGGGGCTGAATTAGAGGATAGTGTCAAGAGCAGATTGATTCAGATGTTACATGACTATGTGGAGATCTTTGCTTGGTCCTATGAAGATATGCCAGGGTTGGATACAGACATTGTGGTTCACCGTTTACCAGTAAAATAAGATTGTCGTCCAAAGAAGCAGAAGGTTCGTCGCATGCGTCCTGAAATGTCAGAGAAGATTAAAGCAGAGGTGATGAAACAATTTGATGCAGGGTTCTTAGCTGTGACTTCTTATTCTCAATGGGTTGCAAATGTGGTGCCAGTACCTAAGAAAGATGGTAAGGTACGTATGTGTGTAGATTACAGGGATTTGAACAAGGCCAGCCCCAAAGATGACTTTCCACTTCCTCACATTGATGTTCTAGTAGACAACACTACTCAGCATAAAGTATTCTCTTTCATGGATGGTTTCTCTGGTTACAATCAAATCAATATGGCACCTGAAGATATGGAGAAGACAACATTTGTTACACAGTGGGGCACCTTTTGTTATAAAGTGATGCCATTTGGTTTGAAGAATGCAGGGGCAACATATCAGCGTGCTATGGTGGCTTTGTTTCATGATATGATTCATCATGAGATAGAGGTGTATGTGGATGATATGATAGCCAGGTCCCAGAATGAAGAACAACATCTTGATCATCTGCATAAGTTGTTTGAGAGATTGAAGAAATACAAGTTGAGATTGAACCCAAACAAGTGTACTTTTGGAGTTAGGTCTGGTAAACTCCTGGGTTTCATTGTCAGTGGAAAAGGTATTGAAGTAGATCCTGCAAAAGTGAAAGCTATACAAGAGATGCCAGCTCCCCGTACTGAGAAGGAAGTCAAAGGTTTCTTGGGACGATTGAATTACATTGCAAGATTTATTTCCCAATTGACTGCTACCTGTGAGCCAATCTTCAAGTTGTTGAAGAAAGATCAGGTAATGGAATGGAATGACGAGTGCCAAACTGCCTTTGATGAAATCAAGAGATATCTTCTAGAACCTCCAATTTTGATGCCACCAGTTGATGGAAGACCCTTGATTATGTACTTAACAGTATTAGACAGCTCAATGGGGTGTGTGTTGGGGCAACATGACGAGTCTGGTCGAAAAGAGCAGGCAATACACTACCTTAGCAAAAAGTTTACCGACTGTGAAACAAGATACTCACTGCTCGAGAAAACTTGCTGCGCTTTGTCATGGGCTGCTCGCCGACTAAGACAGTATATGTTGACTCATACTACCTTATTGATTTCAAAGATGGATCCAATCAAGTACATATTCGAGAAACCTGCTCTCTCCGGAAGAATAGCAAGATGGCAAATGATCTTGACAAAATATGATATACAATATACTACTCAGAAGGCCATTAAAGGAAGTGTTGTAGCTGATCATTTGGCCCATCAAGCAGTGGATGATTATCAGTCAATGAGTTTTGAGTTCCCTGATGAAGATATTATGATTATTACCAAAGAACCTGGACAATATGACGGACCTGAACAAGGATCCCGATGGACTATGGTCTTTGATGGAGCTTCTAATGCACTTGGAAATGGTGTTGGTGTTGTGATCAGTTCCCCTGAAGGTTGTCATACCCCGATTACTGCCAGACTTTGTTTCTATTGTACCAATAACATGGCTGAGTATGAGGCATGTATCATGGGTATCAAAGCTGCCATTGATGTGAAGATTCAGTTTCTTGACGTGTATGGAGATTCAGCCCTGGTAGTAAATCAGATCAAAGGAGATTGGGATACCAAACATGATAATCTCATTCCTTACAAAGAGCATGTGTTGTCTTTGATCCCACATTTCAAAGAGATTACCTTTGGACACATTCCACGAAGAGAAAATCAGTTGGCAGATGCATTAGCCACCATGGCATCCATGTTTGAGATCAGCTGGGATGATGAAGCTCCCAAGATTACTATTGATATATTTGAGAAGCCTGCATACTGCAATGAGATTGACACTGAAGAAGAAGAGGATAAGCCTTGGTTCTATGAAGTGAAAAGATATCTTGAAGCTCAGGAATTCCCTGAAGGGGCATTTGTTAAAGATAAGAAGTTTCTGAGGAGGTTTTCTGCTAAGTTCTTCTTGAGTAATGGAATTTTGTACAAGCGTAATCATGACTCAACTTTGCTTCGTTGTGTGGATAAGAAGGAAGCAACCGAGATTATGGAAGATATGCATGATGGGATCTTTGGCACTCATTCTAGTGGTCATACTATGGCAAAGAAGATATTGAGAGCAGGTTACTATTGGTCTACCATGGAAGCTGACTGCTATCAACATTCCAGAACGTGTCATAAGTGTCAAATCTATGCTGATAAAGTACATATACCTCCATCACCATTGAATGTGTTGACTGCTCCTTGGCCTTTTGCCATGTGGGGCATTGATATGATTGGTGAGATCAAGCCTACTGCTTCTAATGGGCATCGTTTCATCCTGGTCGCTATTGATTACTTCACTAAGTGGGTGGAGGCAGCTTCATTTGCATCTGTTACTAAGAATGTGGTGGCTCGATTCATTAAGAATAATCTCATATGTAGGTATGGCATCCCTGAAAGGATTATTACTGACAATGGCTCTAATCTGAACAACACTATGATTATTGATCTCTGCACGCAGTTCAAGATTAAGCATCACAACTCTTCTCCATATCGTCCGAAGATGAATGGGGCAGTTCAAGCTGCAAATAAGAACATTAAGAAGATTCTACAGAAGATGACTGTCACTTACAAGGATTGGCATGAGATGTTACCATTTGCTCTTCATGGTTATCGTACTACAATACGTACTTCAACATGGGCAACCCCATTCTCCTTAGTATATGGTATAGAAGCAGTTCTGCCCATTGAAGTTCAGATTCCCTCCTTAAGAATTATGAAGGATGCAGGCTTGGATGAAGATGAGTGGATTCAGACTCGACTTGACCAGATAAATTTGATTGATGAGAAGAGGTTAGCAGCAGTTTGTCATGGCCAGATGTACCAGAAACGGATGATTAAGGCTTTTAATAAGAGGGTTAAGCCAAAGGTATATCAGGCTGGTGACTTGGTAATCAAGCGTATCATATTACCACAGAGTGATCCTAGGGGCAAATGGACTCCTACATATGAAGGACCATTTGTGGTCAAAACAGTATTCTCAGGAGGTGCCATGATACTTACTACTATGGATGGTGAAGACTTCCCACAGCCTGTAAACGCAGACATAGTTAAAAAATACTACGCATAAAAAGAGACCCGCTAGGTTGACTGGCCTAGGCAAAAATAAGGGCATCCCAGCGAACCAAAAGGGTTCGGGCAAAAATTAGGGATATATATGTAAAAAATGTACACCCGGCAAGTCGAAAACCTGAAAAGGCGGCTTGGGCAAAAAAGGGTATCCTGGTGGATTGAAAACCTGAAAGGGCAATCCAGGAAAAAGTTAAGGATTAAAGCGTATGACTATGTCTCGTTTGGATCACCCATGAAACTACAACCAGTTGTGCTACTTAACCAAGTTCAAACAGATAAAGCTCAATCCAATCGTTTCCGTCTCAACAGCAGAAGATGAGATACTTGAAGATAATGGCAATAGTAGAATTGAAACTCAATAGGATTATTTCCCACATAGCTGATTCTCTTTGTTTTGTAAAAATTTCATGATAAGTTCCTCTTACTAGGATCTTTGTCTCTTTGTACAAACTTACCTATGTATGGGTCACTTTGTGATATAAATAAAATTTCATCTTTGAATCCAGATTTACTTTTACCCTATTTACATAAGCGAAACGTCCATTGGTTGTGTTTGAATGTATGTATGCTTTTGAATATGATTGATGTTTACCAGAAATGCATAAAATGCTTAATATGATTAATGTTTACCAGAAATGCATGAAAATGCAGTAATAGTATTTACTAAGGACGAACGAGGGAAGGAATTCAACAAAGCTTCGCCGGTTTATCCCCACAAGACAGCTATAAATTCCCCAGTAGGGCAAATCCATCTTCATAAATACTTCGAGTTACATCTCCCCTGGAATTTATGTCCATCTCTTTTATCCTCAGTCGGGATACTCAGGAAATTATTCCTTCAACAGGAGTACGACAAACGAAGACGGGAGGTTATGGATACCATACTATCGAACGAAGACGGGAGGTTATGGATACCATACTATCGAACGAAGATGGGAGGTTATGAATACTATATTATCAAACGAGACGGGAACGAGTTCCTCATATTCTTCAGCAACAAATCGGGATTTATTTTCCCTGGCTAGCAGTTGTTATACGAAGATATCCAGACACTTCAGGCTGCATAATTCATACATATATCATCCACATCATACCATAATATACATATCCATAAGTACATAATACATTACTTAAGTGCATCATACTATGCCTGCATACATAATACATAAACTAATATTTTCCTTGCAGGATAGTTATATGCGGGTAAAACAATATCAACAACTTACAACGGGTCAGAAATGATCCATATACTACTCAAGATGTCCTTGAATAGCAGGCAAACGATCTGTAAAAAGATCCATTCCCTGGTTCAAGACATTCTTCAGAAGAACAAATCCTGACGTTCTTTTGACCCTTAAGAGCAAATCCTGACGCTCTTTTGGCCCCTTGTTCAAGACTTTTTCAGAAGAACAAATCCTTACGTTCTTTTGACCCTTAAGAGCAAATCCTGACGCTCTTTTGGCCCCTTGTTCAAGACTTTTTCAGAAGAACAAATCCTGACGTTCTTTTGACCCTTAAGTTGCTGACGCTCTTTTGGCCCCTTGTTCAAGACTTTTTCAGAAGAACAAATCCTGACGTTCTTTTGACCCTTAAGAGCAAATCCTGACGCTCTTTTGGCCCCTTGTTCAAGACTTTTTTAGAAGAACAAATCCTGACGCTCTTTTGACCCTTAAGAGCAAATCCTGACGCTCTTTTGGCCCCTTGTTCAAAACTTTTTCAGAAGAACAAATCCTGACGTTCTTTTGACCCTTAAGAACAAATCCTGACGTTCTTTTGGCCCCTTGAATAGCAGGCAAATGGTCTGTAAAAAGATCCATTCCCGTGTTCAAGATATTTTTCAGGAGAACTAATCCTGACGTTCTTTTGACCCTGGAGTGTAGGCAAACGGTCTGTACAAAGATCCATTCCCTAATCCAAAATATTTCCAGAAGAGATAATCATCACAAGATTTATTTCTACTGGTCCATTCAGCAATTCAAATCATGTTGCATAAATGATTCAGAGATGGCCTATACGAAGACCTAGTACTGATATCCAGTATCAACATAAAGACATCATCACATCCTGATACTTTACATGGCATCTCCAAGCCCATCTCCAGATGGCATCTCTAAGCCCATCTCCAGTTCTTCCAAGTGGCATCTTCAAGCCCACTCAAGAATATACAACTAATCATCAGTATTACTCTACGCACCGGTGAGTGCAAATTTTTGGGCTTTTGTGTTCAATCCCCTTCAACCTTCCAGGTCACGAATGGCACAAATACCAATCTAACCCCTCAGGTTTCAGAAAATTGAACAGGGGAAGCTGTTGCACCCCAAAATTTTCCCTCACAAGACCAGACTTTGTGTACTAAGAGGCTCACAAGGTTCACAAGGTTCACAAGACATCTCATGAGGTTCACAAGGTTCACAAAGTTCACAATTAGTCAGAAGATTTGACATTTCCCTCAGACAATGCATCCTCCTAAGCAATGCATCCTAAACTAGGGTTTTGACTTTAATCAGGCTAAATGGACTTCCAAGACTTCAAGTGAGCTTCATAACATCTTATATGTGTTTAAGAATCCCCATGATAAATTTCAAGACTTTTCTCAAAGGTTTGCTCAATCAGATGATCAGATAGGTTAAAATCAGTCAAAGCAGTTAAAAAGTCAAACTGAGGTCAACAGTGGTCAAACCAAAGTCAAACTTCATGATTTTTTGCCAACATCAATTATATGAAGTAAAATTCATCATTTTATCAAGGGTTGATCATGATTCATCAAGGAGATTTCAGATCATCAAGAATCAGGAGTTTCTAAATTAGGGTTTCCTTAGGAAAAATCAACTGAACTTTGACCAGCCATAACTTTCACATGCTTCATCAAATTTTTTCCATCCAAAGCTCATTTTGAAAGAAATTGAATTCTCTACAACATTGTGTCTCACAAGCCAAGCCCAAAAATGCTTCATTTGGAAGGTATGAGCTAAGACATTATAGGTCCTTTTAAAAGTCAACAAAAAGTCAACAACTTCAAAAGGGCATAACTTGAGAATGGTAAAAGATATGGACATGAAACCAATGGGGTTGGTTAGAGGACTCTTCAAAATGTCCAAGAACTCCCTCATAGAATTAAAATTGAAGGATTTGTGCCCTTGCAAAGTTGGAAAATTTTGGGGAAGTTTATGAAGCAAATAAGGCCTAAAATCAATTTTTTGCTAAATGAGCCCACCAAATTGCCATCCCATCTTTTCAAAAACACCAAGCACGACCCAACCCACTTATTTTATGATTTTTATTTTTTTATTTCATATTTATTTGAGTTTTATTCATTAAAATACCATTTAAAATGAAATAAAATATAAAATCAAATATTTAAAAAGGGATTTTGTTTCTAGAAAGTCATAAACATTATTTGGATTAGATTGATACACAAGTTATGATGATTGTCCTAAAATAGCAATGTTAGATCAAATAATATTCAAATTTTATGACATATCTTTCTCAATATTTAAATGATCCAAAAATCCAAAGAACTATGACATTTTTTAACCTAATTTGATTCACTACATATAGAGGAACATAACACAAGTGAGGGACACAGATTGCAGCCTCTAAGAAGAACATTCAAACTTTCAAAATTTGGTAGAAAAATTCAAATTCGGTTTTGTCCATACCAGCAATCAACAAACCCTTTGAAGGTTGAAATAGCTTCTTGAGATCATTTAGAATGTTTCTGGATCATTACATTGCTCGATAGCATCTCATACCATCAAACCCGAAATCAATTTTTTCTTAAAATTTCAAATTTTCGATTACATCCATTCATGAAATATAAACTGTTTCTATTCATTGATACTTGATTATGATTGTGTGTGGATTGTTTTGATGTACTTTGATTGAATTTTCATGGCAGAATCAAGGAGAAGCCATGGCTAGGGTTTCGGCCACGTATTTGGGGTTTCATGATAAACCAAATATAAATAATTTCTAAGAACATATGAAGATTGTATGAGCTCTGAGGATCATATTTCACTAATCAATTTGAAGAAATTTTGCTGTTTCGATGATGTTTGATTTTCGCAGGTTATAGACATTGAAAAATTCGCAGGTAAATGCGTAGGAGAAAACGTAGGAAAATTCGCAGGTCCAGAGGTTGAAGACGACTGACTCGTGGCGCGAAAATATGATTTGAAAATTGAGTTTATTTTATTATGTATTGTTTTCATTCTGTTTCACAAACGTTGCAGTGGTTCAGTTGGTAAAGCATACGCGCATGTGAAGCTAGCGTCAATGGTTCGAATCTGGCCTGAAGCAGTTTTGTTTTTTAATCCATTTATTTTGCAGGTTTATTATTTTATGATTGGAAGTCACATAGATGTCACCAGCGCGCGCTGGCCTGGTTGGTTTTTTGCTACGCATATGAGGTAGGGGACCTGGATTCAAATCCCATGTCCTTTCTTTTTGGCCAATTTTCCCATATTTTTCTTATTTTAATTTATTTTATTATGTTAATTCTATTTTGTGTAAATTAGTAAATATAAAATATAAAAATAGTTTCTAAATACCATTATAATATTTTTCCTTATATTCTTAAAATATCATAATTGATTTTATTTAAAAAAATTAAATTGTTTATATTTATTTCATAATATGTATATATGTATAATTATCATATTTTTTGTAAATAAATTGTTTTATTTTGTAAATTAAATACAAAACCCTAATTTTATTTATAAACCCTAATTATGTTATAAATGTTAATTTATGTGTTTGTAAATTTTAATTATATATATTTATTTTATAATTTGTTTATATTATTATTATATGTATAAATAATGTAATTAGGATTAGATTAAGTAATTAACCTTAATTTATTTTTTTCTAAACAATTAAAAACCCTAACTTTATTTTATGAATTTAATTTATTATTTTACTTAATTATAATTAACAAATATTTTTATAATATGTATATAAAATTAAATTATTAGAACTATTAATCATATTTATTAGTATATAATACTTATTATTTATTTCTTTTATTAAAAAATTCTTAAAAAATAAATTATTTATTTAATTTTGAACTTTTAATTTGTTTCTATATTATATTGTTACACTAACCTTCTTATATTTATTTTTATTTATTACTAACCAATTTATTTATTTATTTCTTATATACTTATTTAAAAATTATTTTTATTATTTTTATAATGTAATTGTGCCAATTATGTAATAGTTGTAGAATTATTTTTATTATTTTAATTGCCATGGTTAGTAAAATAGGGAGTGCAAACATGTTTGTATTTAAAATTGAATTTTGATCATTAATCTCAAGATAAAGATATGAATTTGTACACGCACACACGTAAGTCGATCTTGGATCGCCATCTCACATTTTTAAGGATACCTATCATGTTGCCTAAACAAAAGGTCAAGTAAGGTGTAAAGCGAAGTCCCTTCTCTCATATCATCTAGTCCCTTAAAAGATAATAAGATCAAGTCCCTCCATGGTTGCCTTCGTAAATGATCTTGTCCCTTCAAAATAAAAGATGATAAGTCCCTTCCAATTGCTAAATACACCTTACAGTTGCCTCATCACAGTTGTCCCTTCACTTGTCCCTCAAAACATCCAAGGTAATGACTACCTATTCCTTAATAATAGGGATAGTCTTACCACTTAAAGGATATTTAAGAACAGAAAAGATTTAACTTAGGGTAGGTTCCTCTTAAGTACTTGCTCACCTTTTCAAAATATTTCAAAACACTTCATATTTTTTCAAGCAATTTTCAAAACAAAGGCTTTATATATATATCTGTACATGGATCATTATAAAGTACTTAAGAAAATTTCTAAACACACACTACACTTCTCAAAACAATTTAAAGTGAGCTAAGTAACTAAGAGCCCATGGATAACCATGGATGTAAAGGGTGCTAACACCTTCCCTTTACATAACCTACCCCCCGAACCCTAAAATCTTTTAAGGTCTTTCCTGTTCTTTTATACCCTTTCCTTTGGATAAAATAAAAGTCGATGGCGACTCTTGCTATCCGCAACATTTAAACTAAAGTCAGTTCTCCCACCGTGTTACACCTGCACCTAGGACTGAAAAAGAAGTTCGGGGTTTCTTAGGTAGATTGAACTACATATCAAGGTTCATATCTCATCTCACTGCAACCTGTGAGCCCTTGTTCAAACTATTAAGAAAGGAACAAACAGTCAAGTGGAACGACGATTGTTAGAAGGCTTTCGAAAAAATTAAAGAGTACCTGCAAGAACCTCCAATTCTCATGCCTCCAATTGAAGGAAGACCTTTGATAATGTACCTGACAGTATTAAAAGGATCAATGGGGTGTGTATTGGGCCAGCATGATGAGTCTGGTCGAAAAGAGTATGCAATATACTACCTAAGCAAAAAGTTTACCGACTGTGAACAACGTTATTCACTGCTCGATAAAACTTGTGGTGCTTTAGCGTGGGCTGCTTGCCGACTAAGATAGTATATGCTGACTCACACTACCTTGTTAATCTCAAAAATGGACCCCGTCAAGTACATATTTGAGAAGTCTGCACTTACTGGAAGGGTTGCAAGATGGCAAATGATTCTGACAAAGTATGACATTCAGTATACATCTCAAAAAGCCATCAAGGGCAATGTACTGTCTGACTATCTGGCTGAGTAACCCATTTATGATTACTAACCCATGAGATTTGACTTCCCTGATGAAGACATCATGTACTTAAAAGCAAAAGATTGTGAAAAGCCAATTCACACTAAAGGGCCTGACCCAGAAGAAGAATGGACTATGATGTTTGACGGGGCTGTCAATATGAATGGTCGTGGGGTTGGTGCAGTGCTTATTACACCTAAAGGAGTTCATATGCCTTTCTCGGTAAAACTCACCTTTGCCTGCACTAACAACGAAGCAGAATACAAAGCATGTATCATGGGTCTTGAGGAAGCCATTGACCTCAGGATCAAAACATTGAATGTATTCGGAGATTCGGCTTTGGTAATCAATCAGACCAACGGAAAATTGTACACTCATCAAGAGCATTTGATTCCATACCGTGACTACACGAGGAGATTATTGACTTTCTTCACAATAGTCAAACTTGAATACATCCCTCGAGATGAGAATCAGTTTGCAGATGCTTTGGCTACCATTTCATCCATGATTAAAGTACAAGCTTCCAATTATGTGCCTCGGATTCTGGTATCCATACTGGACCGACCAGCATATGTGTTTTCTGTGGACGCTGCTAGTGATGGCAAGCCTTGGTACCATGACATTAAATGCTTCTTAGAGAATCAGACGTACCCACCTGGGGCATCATCTAATGATAAGAAGACATTAAGAAGGCTGTCCGGTAGCTTCTTCCTCAATGTTGATGGTTCATTATACAAGCGAAACTTTGACATGGTTCTGCTCAGATGTGTTGACAAGAAAGAAGCAGACCTGCTAATGCACGAGGTGCATGAAGGTTCTTTCGGTACCCATGCCGGAGGACATGCAATGGAAAAGAAATTGTTAAGATCAGGTTACTACTGGATCACAATGGATGCATATTGTTGTGCCTATGCCAGAAAATGCCACAAGTGCCAGATCTACGCAGATAAAGTGCACGTGCCTCCAAATCCTTTGAACATGATGTCTTAACCTTGGCCCTTTGCCATGTGGGACATTGACATGATTGGAAAGATTGGAACGACTGCTTCAAATGGCCACAGATTCATCCTGGTAGCCATTGATTACTTCACCAAATGGGTTGAAGAAGTTTCGTATGCAAATGTCACCAGACAAGTGGTAGCTAGATTTCTGAAAAGAGACATCATCTGTCGATATGGAGTCCCCGAGCGAATGATTATTGATAATGGTTCCAATTTGAACAACAAAATGATGGCAGAACTGTGCCAGGACTTCAAAATCCAACATCACAACTCTTCTCCTTACAGGCCAAAGATGAACGGTGTTGTTGAGGCTGCTAACAAGAATATCAAGAAGATTGTGCAGAAGATGGTGGTTACTTATAAAGACTGGCATGAAATGCTTTCATTTTCTTTGCATGGGTACCGAACCTCAATCAGAACGTCCACCGGGGCAACACCTTATCAGCTTGTGTACGGTATGGAAGCTGTCCTACCTGTAGAAGTTGAGCTACCCTCCTTACGGGTAATGATGGATGTGAAACTGGATGAAGCAGAATGGGTCCGGTCTCGGTACAATCAACTGAATCTGATCGAGGAGAAAAGGCTAGCTTCCATTTGTCATGGGCAATTATATCAAAAGCGGATGAAGAAAGCCTTCGATCAGAAAGTCAGGCTTCGGGAATACCAAGTGGGAGAGCTTGTGCTGAAAAGAATTCTTTCTCCTCATACAGACCACATGGGCAAATGGACGCCAAACTACGAAGGACCATTCATAGTAAAGAAAGTCTTCTCTTGTGGAGCACTGATGCTCACTACTATGGATGGCGAGGATTTCTTATCCCCTGTGAATTCAGATGCAGTTAAAAAATACTTCGCATAAAATGACCCGCTGGACATAAAAACAGAATGTACGTCCAGGCAAAAATAGGGCATCCCGGCGAGTCAAAAAACAGAATAAAAATACTAGAGCAAAAATAAGAGAAAAAAATGTACACCCGCTGAGTTGAAAAGCCACATTGGACAGCTCAGGAAAAAAATGGGTATCCCGGTGGATTGAAAACCCGAAAGGGCGATCCACGCAAAATCAGGGAATAAGCAAACAACTGCATTCTGAATTCGTCTGTATCACTCACAACATGGCAAGCTTTGAAGGGACAAAGCGTCGGTCAGAATCAGCCTTCTTCAGAAAGCAAGATGAGAAGAACGTCAAGGTCATACATGTCATATCAAAAGAATCTCACTGGAACGTCATCTTCAACATTGCCAACACTTTTATTTTCTCAATTTACAACAATCTCCTCATTTCAGAGGATTCACTTCTTTTGACTGTACCTGCCAATTCAGGGCACCCAAATTAATAAAATCAGAGTTTCCAGTCACACTTTGTGTTGTACATTTTTTGTTTCGTTTGCAAAATGTCCAATATTCATGACACAACACTTGCATAAAACATATGAGCCATTTTTAATAAATGCTTGCAGGAAATATATTACTGTCAAGTAAGTCTAACTCCTATGAAGGAGTCCGGTTACGGATACCTCGAGATACTTGTACATTTTCCTTTGTCTTAATAGGTTGCAGGCTATCAAGACAGACAATCTTTCACAGCATGGGGCGTATCGAGCATTGAATCCCCAGCATGCTACTTCCTAGAAGTTATCTCCTTCCGAAGCAGGACCTCCCGAGCAGTGCCTGACAACTATTTTACAGCAAGGTGATCAAAGAATTTCTTATCCCCCACCAGAGTGCTAGATCTCTCTCATCCTCAGCAGAATTAGTGGAACTGTTTCCCCACAGAGTTTCCATTCACTCCCCAGTAGAGAAATACCTGAAACACATCCCCTATGGAGTGGCTAAAACATCCCTCTTCCCAGCTGAGTTCTCCCTCCGGGTAGATTTACCAATGATCTATTTCCCCGAGCAGATTTCTTTCTCCGGACAGATCCATCAGTGATCTCTTCCCCAGCTGGGTTTATTCCTCCAAGCAGATCAGCCAGAGATCTTTATCCCCGCAAGATCCGGGCTTCGGATCATTTTCTCTTTACATAACCATAGAATTCGCATCATATTCACCAAAAATAAGCGTAGCATTCCGTCTAATACGGAACATTACGACAAAAATCAAACATTTGCATGATCACAAACCAGGTTCGAACTAGTCACCCGCAAATACCATTAATATTTCATCAGCAATATACAAAATACATCTCCTGCACATAAAAAGCAAAAGTGTCCCCTTTGCACTCTCAAATACAGATACCTACATGCTCCTTTGGACACTCGTCCATGTCATCCTTCCCCAGTAAGGTCGCCAGAACACTTTCTGCCAGCAGATACTTGTCCATGACATGCTCTTCTCGACACTCGTCCGTGTCATCTCATTCCCCCGCAGATCACCAGAATATCTTCTGCACTCTCAAATACAGATAATTGTTCACAACTCGTACATATTCTTTTGACACTCGTCCGTGTCATACTTCCCCAGCAAGTCAAACACTCGTCAGTGTCCCTGTAGCAATCTTCAAACACTCGCCCGTGTCTTGCTCATACTTCACCAACAGATCATACTTGTACATACCTATACATAAGTCTTTGATACTCGTCCATATCTTGTTTATATCACCTCCTTAGCAGATTCGACACTCATCTGTGTTCCTTATTAACCAGTTGGTACTCGTCCGTGTCATCATCTTTGAACACGTGTCAGCGTTTGCTTCTACCTGTAACACCCCAAAATTTGCCCTCTGATTTATTACCATCTACTGGCTTATGCTTCATTCATCTACAGACCATTAGTCATAAAAGAAAAATATAGGGACCGAATTGCAAAGTATTGGGTCATGGTAATCAGGACATTGTCGTTCTCTCAGTTGATTATTGCATGTTGCGGATTAGTGTGGAATTGAGATTGAAGTTGAGGATTCATCGAGAATAAGAGTTTACTTTTGAATGAGAGTTTCATGTGGATCGAGGGTTAAGGTGTACAATTGAATTACTTAATACTCGATCCCACATCTTATACCTGAATTTTAAGCCCATCTCTTTTCCCAAACCATAAACCTTGTTCATTATCCATATTAAGACCATATTACCTACTTCAACTCCATTTACTCATTTAAATTCAATTCAAGAGTTCACAAAGTTTGTTTTTATACTATTCTTTTAAACCCAATAACACAAATAATCACTCATTAACATCCATTTTAATCCATTGTCCAAACTTTTCCTCATATATACCATAAGACCTATAAAGCCCATATATTTTTCTTTAAAGCCCATTTGTTGTCATCTTCCAATCCACTCTAAGTTTCTATCCAAATTCATTTAATAAAATGCATATTTTTATAAATAAAAAAAACTATGATTGTTAAGCCCATATCCAATTGTTAGGAAAGTTCTTTTGTTTTCCATTCTAGACCATCTATTCTCCTAACAGTTTTTATCGAACTAAATTCCATCCAACTTCATAGTTTTGTGGTAATAAACACCAATTTGTTTTCTATTATCCAAATGACCATTCATCCTATGTTTATATGTCCAAGTCCATTTATTTAATCAAAGATCGATTTCCATTTGTTAATCGATACCCATTAGTCTATCCATACCGTATTATGCTCCACATTCATATTAAAGTTCAATATGAATAATCCACTTTTATTAACTATATGCCATAAGTACAAAAGGGCTCTATAATGGTTAACAAAATAACCATAACAAGAAAGGCAGAAAAATCAGAGGAAAATGTGAACAAAAGTAAGGAAAAATCAGTTGTAGTTCCCTTATACAAACTGATAGCAAGAACAAATAATACAAAAATCAGTTGTTCAACAAAAATTGAAGAGAAAAAGAGAGGATGTCATAACTGTTCTAATAAACTAACAAAAATCCTAACTAACTTATAACCAACTCTTAACAGAATTTATCTATAAGTGACACTTATGATCCCATCTATATAACATAATTCCTGCAGCTTTGGAGAGGGGGATTTTTTTCACTTTTTTCTGTATTCCTGGCTCATGGATCATCATCCCCCTCTCACTCTTTGAATCTTCCTGCTCACCCATCCCAAACATCTTCACTCTTCTTCACCCATTTCTGAATTAGCTTCTCCTAAAAAATTCGATTTCATCATTCAACCACCTTCACTATCATCTTGAACCATCACCACCACCATAATCGTCATCTTCATTCTTCACCAATAATTCTGACCAATCTCATCAGAATGCCATAACCACTTTATCATGTCACCTTCATCAATCAACCTGCAAGAATCCTCAACCAATATTCAGAACCATAACAATCACGCATAAACAGAACTGAAGAAGAAGGAAAACAAAGGGCAAAAAGAAATTCAAGAACCAACAACATTTAGCAGACTATTTACGAGTAAGGAGAAGAAGAAAGTGATGGTGATGCATAAATCGTAATCGATTATACCTTGGTTGTTGTCATCAGTCATCATTCTCCGAAACAATCCTATCCTCAGCACCTTCAATCTCCAACAATCGTCATCAGCATCACCCTGCAGTGAGCAAAAAAAGAATCATTCCGAAAAATGAATCACAACAAGAGTCAGCAAAATAAAGAAAGAGGTCGAACCGACAACATCAATGAACAATAATTGATATAACAGAGCACAAGAGACAGAATCTCAGCAGAAAAATTCGGCCTTCGTTCTTGATCCCAAGATACCTTCAAACAAGAAGCTTTCATCGCCCTCAACAATCAGCGATCAAATGCCGCAACTCATCTTGACACAGAGTCAGCCAAGGGACATCAGCTTCGCTTCGACATCATAACCATGAAAACATCAGCAATGATCCGACGACTCTACACTCTCACGTTTCACGATTCCGCACCACTCTCGACATCGCTGCGGTGAACTCAAGATCTCGAATCAATAACAACACATACAGATTCTCACAAGAAAGAAGGAGGAGAATAGAATCATGATGATTCGCAAAACCTAGTGAAGAGTAGAGAAAGAACGAGTTTTCTTACCTCAGTTTCAACATGAAAATTCTTCTTCAGATTCAAGGTTATAGTCGCGGCGACATGACGGAGGAGTGATTATCGACGAAGACGACACAAAGCTGAGACGGAGCAGGATTGAGAAGAACACCGGCGATTTCCTCTGAAGAACAACATGTCGTGGCTGAGAAGGACGAAACGTTAGAGACGGAAGTGAGACGGCATGAACCGAGGGAGCGGATTTGTTCCGGCGGCTAGGGTTTCGCGTGCATAAAGAAGAAAGGGGAAGCGGTGGAAAGGGGAAGAGGGGAAGAACTAGGTTTCATTACTGGTTAGTTCATTTGTTTTTTTCTTTTTTGTATTATAATTTCTGAATTTTATTAGGAGGTTAGTGACAAGATTATATGAAATTGAATTTTATTAGGAGGTTAGTGAAAAGATTATATGAAATTAATTAGGATTTAAGAGTATTAAAGGTAATTGAAGGGGATTAAGTCCACAGTTTGAATTTTCAAGAAGAAGAGATAAGGTTCTTCTATTCTAAAGCTGAATTTAGGGTTTGTGCGTCTATGATTTGGATATCAAATTGGGTCTAATTCGTTTCACCTTGGATCTGCTATTCACAACTCTTTTTTTCAACTCGCACCCCTCCTTGCGCTGTCATGTTATATTTATTGGGCTCAACGAACTCAGCACCATAGAACTTCTATTCAAACCCCCCATTTGGGCCCAGTTTTTGTATTATAACTTAAGAACATTGCTATTCCTCCCTCTCTCTTATCTCCTTTTCTTTTCTATACATTTTTAATTAATTCACAAATAAATATTAAAATGTATATAAAAATTCTATAAAAAATTCTATTAGAATATTAACTAATTTTAGAACCATGCCCATTTTTTATTTTCTGATTTTTGCCATTTTTTTGATTTAAATTTGATTTTACATTTTAATTGGTTTAGATTGAGTTCCTTTATAAACACATAAATTTGTACAATTTATTTCTGCCACTTCCCATAACATTTTTTGCCCATTCTTTTTGCTATGATTAGAGGACAAATTAAAGGACCTAGAATATTTTTTGTGTATTTTTAGGACATTTTTTCTACTGTTTTGGTATTGTGATTTGTATAAGTTTGTGATTAAACTTTAGGTAAGTTTAGATGACCATTTGCCATAGTTAGAATTAAAATTTTTGAGATTTTTTAACATAGTGTTATAATCAGGTTAGAGACCTTAGGGAATTAATTTATCATTTTTTCATGACTTTTTAATATTTTTGGCATTTTAATTCATTTCCATCATATTATGCATATTCATGGTTCATATCATTCACTAACTATTTGTTTTTTGTGCAAGGTATGTTATCAAGGATTGGCTTATGGACTTGGATATTTTTGTGCCTCAATTATGTTTGTATGCCTTATGATGTAATAGTGTAATACTTGTATGCTTGTATAGTTTTTATAACTAGGTTAGAAAAGATAAAATGAATCGATAGAAAACCAAATCTCAAAAAATGAAATAAATAAAACTCGATCCAACGTCGAGTAAGTTTTCAAATAAACAAATAAAGTTGCATGTGACCTTAGGGTTCCTCGATTACCATCGTTCCACTCCATTCAACCAAAAGCAAGCCTTGTATGTTTCATACCATAAGTCGTGCATCTCAGCACCACGCAACCGACCCGCCCGATCCATTGTTTCATCTCATTTACAGTCCATACCGTGTTTATCCACCATGACTTAGGAGGACCATATTGTTCATTATTATTAACCCTTGTATTCTCATTTGTAGTTCAATATCTTTAGGTAGATTTAATTTCAAACCTCACTAACCATAGGTCATCATTAAACTCCATTGATTTAGGGTAAGTCTAGTCTCCCTTAGAAATTTTCCTTTTATAACTTGAGTCTCACTTCTCATCTTACAAGAAAAATCAAAAACACTTAATAAAGGAAAGGTGTACAATGCGCCACGAGCCTTAAGCTATACGGGAAATGATTAGTGGAGGTCTCCTTCACTCTTCTAGGATGCTTTACAAACGTTCCATTGGGGGCGATCTTGGAAAGTATTTGCTCCTGTGTCATAGTCTTTAGTGTTGTACATACCATAAACACAATCTCAAAACACTTCTTATAAAAGACAACAAACCAAGAAGTCACGTCTTCTCATCTCATATCATACTCTTTGCGGACGAACATGACTTGTCTCGACAGTTCAAACAGCAATACGGTAAACACCCTCGAGTCAGAGCCGGTAACACCTGAGCTAGAACTATGGCAACGTCATTCTAAAAACCACAAACGAGTGTAAGCCTTAATTAGACGAACTACGGCGTCTC
This sequence comes from Lathyrus aphaca, assembly GCA_963966055.1. Classification (NCBI taxonomy): domain Eukaryota; kingdom Viridiplantae; phylum Streptophyta; class Magnoliopsida; order Fabales; family Fabaceae; genus Lathyrus; species Lathyrus aphaca. Next base: position 210,378,603 of record OZ014519.1, read on the forward strand.
TGATCCTCATTTATCCCGATGAGGTACGTAGGCAGTGGGGTAAGGCCCATTCGAGCACAATCTTTATTTTCCCTACATTTTCCCCTTTATTCCCATTTGTCAATTCCATTTCTTTTCTCATTTCCATTTAATTCCAGATAGCTATTCCGTTATTCAAACAGCATATTACTTCTCACCCTTTGAAAACAGACTTATAAGCGTGGATCCCGTCGGGTACAGCGGACGGATTGGGGTGCTAATACCTTCTCGATTCGTAACCGACTCCCGTATCCAGATCTTTGGTTCACAAGGCCTCGTCCTTTTCCTTCTTCCTCAGGTTTATGCCACATTACCTTTCCCATTCCTTTGGGTTAAAAATGTATGGCTGGCGACTCTAACCTTTTCCGCGCCACTTTCGCGTTTGTACTAGGATGAAAATCCCGGGAGCGACAGCTGGCGACTCTGCTGGGGACTTTAGAAATTCTAATTTCCCCTTTGAGAGTCAATCCTAGCGCTTGTCTGTTTCTGTTTTTTTTGGGTGTTTATTCATTCGCTGTTATGCTTTAGTTTAGCTTTACTGTTTTGTTTACAGTTTACCTCTTTCCTTTACAGCTTTATTTACAGCTTTCTGCACTTTACTTTACTGTCGCATATACTGGCATATACTGTACTGGCTGTTCTGGTTTTCCTTGGCGGGATGGGATTATTGTGAGATAAGCCAAATACCCGGCTTGAGTATACACATAGGATTTAGAGTGGGCAGTTGTGTGGCTTGCGTGGTCTTGAGCACGTGTAGTTTTCACGAGTCCCACACCCAGATCAGGCTCTCTTGAGATATGTTCTATACTGCCTAGGCAGACCATAGAATGTTCCCACCTGAGCTGCTAACACTGGGAACCAATCATCGAGGACCTTAGTGGAAACAACCCTCTCCAGTGGTGACAGTGGCAGACCACATTTCGTGGCAAACCCATTCGCACCCGAGGGCCCACTAGGAAATCGCATAGGATGACCTTGTTCTCTCATAGGAACCTGGTTAAAGCAACTGGTCGTATGACGGTAGTATTGTACCCTTTGGGATGAATGTACTATTGTTTCTCGACTTCAGTGCTTGAAGCCGGGAACTTATGAGGGATGCTTGTTTTTCCGGAATTCAGCTGAGGCCTCCCTGAGTAGTACATAATGCCAAACCGATTCCCTGATTTGGTCATGAGCCATTTCTCGGAAATGGTGAACGTATTATTGCTATTCGACTTTGAGAGTCCGTGATGTTGACCCGTAGTAGCAATACCCGTGAGATTGGGAGGGGTTTACAGGTTTGCAGGAAAACTAAACCTTCAACCTACCTTGTTCTTGATACTTGGGTTTTCTTTCGTCACATACTTATGATCTGGTATTCTTGACAGTCGGTATTCAGGCAAAATCAGAAGGCAGTACAACAGTGCCCAGTATATGCAACAGTGATCACATGCCATTGCATTGCATCACATCATCCGCATATTTGCATTCCTAACGCATGTTTATTCATTTGCAGGGCTGCATATCCCGTCCTTGATTCCAGTTGTGGGTATTGATCTATGAGCATGGAATCCAAGAAGAAGACCAAGTGTATTATCTCCTACAAGGTTTATCATCCTGTTGTGAAAGAAATTCTCAAAGTGAAGGCCTTAGCTCCTCCAGAAGTTCTGAATGTCTTCAAGCAAGATTACGGGTGGATTTTGTATTTCATAGAGCCCATCAGTGACTATGCTTTTAGAGGGATGCACACCTTGCTACAGTTTTATGTTCCACATCTTAGATGTTTCGTACTTTCTAATTTCGTGCTGGCACCTACATTAGAGGAGTATTCGAGCATCCTGAGAGTTTCCGTGAAGGACTGTGCACCATTCTTTGGGACCAAGATTGATCCTGACTTCAAAGATGTAGCAACTGCTCTTTATTTGAGCAAGTCATTATTGGAAGACCGGATTGATAGCAAAGGAGGCTTCCGAGGATATCATCTGAGTTTCTTGTTAGATGAGGCTACCAAAGCATCTGAGGCAAAAAGTTGGAGCACCTTCAATGCGATCTTAGCTTTGTGTATCTATGGAATCACTTTGTTCCCGAACATGCCGAACTTCGTGGATGTTGATGCTATTTGCATTTTCATAGCAAAGAATCCTATTCCTACTCTCCTAGGTGATCTCTACCACTCGGTGCATTATAAGAATGAGAAGCGGAGGGGTGGAATGTTGAATTGTTGCGCGACTGTATTCTACAAGTGGTTCACACGCTTTCTTCCACAATCAGGAGCTTTTGAGAAGACGAAGAACACTCTTGAATTGTCTGAACGATTGATGGGTTTGCAAGCAAAGGACATTGTATGGGTTAATCAGGGTTTGCGGTGCATTGACATTCTTCATAGTTGCGGAGGATTCCCTAATGTTCCATTGATCGGGAGGAAAGGGGGAATTAATTACAACCCTTCTCTCACGGTTCGACAGTTTGGGTATGCCTTAAAGGAACCACCAGCTGCTGCGGACATCACAGAGTCCTTGTACTTCCAATCAACGGATGGATTCGAGATTGCTCAGAAAGCTTCTAATGCTTGGCATAGTCGAAAGACAAGAGGGAAGAAGACTTTGGGAGTAGGGAATTGTCGAATGTATCCACCGTTTGTAGAATGGTTAAGAGAACGGGTTGAAGTGTTACTATTACCATTTGGGCCTGCGCCTCTCCTATATCCTACAGTCATTGAACAACCTACCACAGTTAGCATTGAAGAGTTCAACAAGATGAAGACGGAAAGAGACGAGTTACTAAGGGAGAATGCACAGTTAGGTCAGGAGCTTGCTAAAGCTAATCACACTAGGCTTGAGATTGAGTGGAAAGCTCAAGAAGATGCTGAGAGGCACGCTATTGCAAGGAAACAGTGTGAGGTTGAGTTAGCTCGGTATGAGAGGTTCGAGTTTGCTACTAGAAGTTCTTCCAAGGAACACATTGACACTAGAAGGCAACTGGATCAGAAGACCTTGATGTCTGAGAACATGAAAAAGAGACATGCTGCTTACAGGATCAAAAGAGAGGAACAAGACAAAGTTCAAGCTGAAGAGATCGCAAGTAAGCTAAAGGAGAAAGACGAAGAGATGGCCGATAAGTTGAGAGAAAAAGATGAAGAACTCGCTAAAGCCCGAGAAGAAGCTGCTTACTACAAGAGGATGATGATTTTCTATCAGAAGAAGCTGAGGAGGTTTGAAGACAACCAGGTGCAGACAAAGGAGTTGGTAGAAGTTCCAAAGGCAGGACCGATCATTGACTCAGATCTAGATGGAGGATCGCATTGACAAAGACATCTTTCTGTTTTCTTGTATGTTGTGGGATTACCATCAGGACTGTTGATGGAATCTTTTTATCATCGTACTTCTGTTTGAATCCATGCTTTGGGTGTTTTGACTATATCAACAAAATTCTTATCATAAAAAGGTCCCTTTACTACCATTATGTGTGCTCTCACTTTATGATCACTGACACATCTGACACGTTTGCAAAAACACGTCGGTCTTCATATTCGTGGAATTTTTGGCACGTCTGCTACACACACACACATTATATTCTCAACACTACTTATTTACAGCAAAAAGAGTTTCTGTCTTTATCAAACCCACAAAACTGGAATCAGGGGATGGACGCCCTAAAAATGAATCAACATGCCATAGCATTCATTTCCTGCATACCATATTCTCGTATTTTTGCAGGTTACCCAGGGTTTCTAACTTATTTGATTTCAGGCAATATAGCTGGTCAACGCGTTCACCGATATCCGACTAAAAGAAACCGAGTAAGGATGGCTGATCGAATGCAGACTGATCTCAATGAGCTCCGACAGAGGATGGATCAGTTCATGGAAATGATGACTGGCATGGCCCAGAACCAGGAGCGTCTCCGGTTGATGGTTGAGCAACCTCATGGGAATGTTAATACGGGAACACCGGCTGAGAATGTGGATTCTAACGCTGCCCGTAATGGAGAACCTGATCCAAATAGGACCACAACACGTAATGCAGGTTTAGAAGACAATCAAGAGGACCAGTTCACTCTACTAGATGCTGATATGGGTAACATGAATGAGATCAACAATCACAGGTATGAAGAGATGTCAGAGAAGATCAAGGCCATGGAATGTCAGAATTCCTTGGGTATCGATGTAACCAGTCTCGGGTTAGTACCAGGAGTCAGAATCCCTCCAAAGTTCAAGGCCCCATCGTTTGACAAGTACAACGGCAGCACGTGTCCTAGGACTCACATTCATGCGTACTTCGGAAGAATCTCGGCTCATACTGACGACGAGAAACTTTGGATGCATTTCTTCCAAGACAGTTTATCTGGAGCTTCGTTGAGCTGGTACATGAAGCTGAGTCGGGTCTCTATTTGAAGTTGGAAAGATCTAGCTGAGGCATTCCTCAAGCAGTATCAATACAATATTGATATGGCTCCGAATCGCACCCAGTTGCAGAACTTGTCTCAAGGACCTAAAGAGAGTTTTAAGCAGTATGCCCAGAGGTGGCGTGAGCTGGCCGCACAGGTTCAACCTCCTTTGCTGGATCGGGAAATGGCCGACATGTTTATGGGCACCTTGCAAGGTGTTTACTTAGATCGTCTGGCCGCCTGCCCTTCCATTGGTTTTTCTGATATCGTCATTGCTGGAGAAAGAATAGAGAATTTTCTGAAAATGGGAAAGATCTAGGATGCAAGCAGTGCTAGTTCTTCAGGTGTGAGAAAGCCTTTTGGCAACGGCCAAAGAAGAAGAGAAGGCGAGACGAATGCTGTGTATAGAGGCCGAGACAGAAGCTATTCTCAAGGTTACCACCAAACAGCTGCGGTGACTATTACTCCACAGGTTCAACAACAACGACCACAGGGTCACCAACAACAGGTACAGAGACCGTTTCAGGAAAGAACAAGAGCGAGAAACCGCAGACTCGACCCCGTTCCATGCCCATATGCTGTATTGCTCCTAGAGCTGCTAAAGTTGAATCTGGTTAAGCTTCGTACCATGAGACCTCCTGCTCCTGACAATCTACCTCTGAATTTTGATGCTAACGCCAGGTGCGAATTCCATTCAGGTGCCCAGGGGCACAGTATTGAGAAATGTTGGGCTTTTCAGAACAAGGTACAAGACTTAGTTGACTCCAAGGCGATCAATTTTGCTCCTCTCCCAAATGTACTCCAGAATCCAATGCCTAGTCATAATGGAACCGGTGTCACAGTTATTCTACCAGATGGTTCACGTTAAGATGAACTCTTCGAGTTTATCACCCAGGACGCCAGGGTATTCACGAAGCAAATAGAGCCAGCGGTATTCAAATACTCTCAGTGATGGCATTTGTGTGTTTGCCTTTCTTCATTGTTCATTTTCATCCCTATTGAGGGGAACTACGTCACTCTGATTCTTCATTGGTCATCAGTCAATGGAGATACGTAGGCAGAAGATCGTCAGGTCTTTCCGAGCAACCTTATGGGGCAACTTTACTCCCCAGCTTCACTATTTCCTTCAGATATCTCGTGTCAGAGTCAGAATAGCTAGAAGAAGAGGTATGGCTGCCATGGTTAGGTATACAACTGCAAATTGAAGATTACAAGTCTGTGAAAAGAGCTATTGATTGTTGAAAGTATCCAAGACTGACAGGTCCAGACGGAGCCAAGCCTCCTCAACTACGGCAATATTCAGTTTCTTTACTGCATTTCCATTTGTAGTTTCTTTTATATGCTAAACATTTGTCTACATGTATGAAATTTGTTTGCTTTTGAATGTTAGCAATAATAAAACTCACATGTTTTTCTTGAAGTAATTTCATTTGCATTCCCTTATAATTTTGCATATGTACATCGCAATACCAATTGTCATGCTTAAATTCTATGATCGAGAATGACGAAACAAAAACACGAAATCTCTTATTGTGTGCTCTCGAATAAGGCCCTGTTGACGATGTACAGGCTTTGTTTCGAATCCCTAAACACTGGAGATATAAGGAAGATAGACCCTTTGCTAACCCCTTCGAGCCTTGAAGTAGGAGTTTCTTTTTCGCATAAAAAACCCTCACATGTAACCCAGGGGCAGGGTAGACGTCAGCTAGTCAGACCAAGCGTTCAGACTTTCATAAAGAAGTGCATTTGAAGATCCGTTGCATTCCACTATGCCAATCAAGAGGTCCAAAGACCCGAAACCACAATGGTTATCCAAGTCAAAAGGTCCAAAGATTGAAGACCACAATGGTTATCCTTCGTCGACCAAAGAATCAGGCAGTCACAACCCTTGTGAAACAATCAAGGCAAACAGTGTCACACGACTCGTTCAAAAAAAAGAGAATAAAAAGAAAAGAAAAAGCCCGCTAAGTCGAAACTTGAAAGCAAGCGACTTGGGAAAAAGTTAGGGCATCCCCGCTGGACTTCACAATCAAAGATTCACAAGAATCAGTCCAGGCAAAAGTTAGGGATAAGCAAAATAACGCAAAAGCGAAAGACGGAAAGGATTACACAAGAAAGATCCTCAAAATGGGAACAAAGTCGTGTGACACAGACACGAAAGATAGAGGAGTGACTGACTCTCAACAATAACCTGATTGGTGCTTGAACTAATAGCAACAATGGTTCCTCAATCAGCACGAAACCCTTATGAGAGGTGAATGCTTGTGAAAACTAGCTGAATATAGGAATGGAGAACATCACGAAGAGTGGGTGGGCACAAATAAATTTCGAGCCTATATCCTTTGTTTCTATAACCGTGAACCAGGCCACGATACAACCCTCAAAAGTCCTAACTGAAACAGGGTTAATTTGAGAGCGTACTACCACGAGACCGTGTTCCTGACTCCTATGAGTTATGCTAAAAGACATTTGTTGGTGTTGTATGTACATACTTTCATTTCAAAATAATATCGTATCTTAACCAATGATTCACTCACGAAGGTTAGTGATCCTTTTTCAAAACTTCAAGTTTAACATATGTGTTGCATTAGAATTTTCATTCTAAGAATAAACATTTTTTGCTTGCATACATTTGTTTGGCATCATAAATGGTTCACATGCGGAAATTCAATCCAGAAGCTTAAGCTTGCCAAGTTGAGAAGTTTAAAACTTCTGAAAGACTGTCACATCGAGGTACGCTTTTCTGAGAAAGCTTCATTGAGCAAGGACTTTCCTAATTAGTCACAGTAAGAGCTATCCAATCCGGGGCAGTTACGTCGAGCAATCTCTTCAAACTTCAGTCAAACTGGGGCAATCACCTCGAGATTCAGATCTCTCCAAGAGCGAAGATCAGTCAGTCAAGTGCAAAACTATTCAAGTACTCGAACAGGGGCAGGCCACCCCAATAGTACGAGAGTTCATTCCTTCCCAAAGACAGACGATCGGAAGCATTTGCCCGGAGTTTAGAATACCGTGGTCATTTGATAAGCCAACTATCTCGTCCAACACTTCTAACAGATACAAACTCATTCGCATTAGCAATTGTTACCTCCCCAGCAGGGTTGATTACGCTAGTCCATGCAGTCGTTATGTCACCTAAGAGTTTAAAGACGCCAAGTCTTTTGTAAAATCCTCTTGAGGTAAAATCCATACAGAAGCAACTGATCCCCAGTACGAGACAACCTGAAATCTTCCCTCCTCAGCAGGATGTGTCTCAGGGTCGTCATCTCCAACAGGCAAATGGAAGTTATCCTCACTAAAGTCAGCATGTTTTCCTTCAGACGGTTTTCCTTGATCTCGGTTCCTCAACAGATCTAAGGTAACTCATCTTCCCCTAACGGATTTCAGATGAATCATTCTCCTCCCCAGCGGATCCATAAGAGTGGATAATCCCCGATAGTCGAGGTATCCCCTGGCACAGTCCTCAAATCTAAGTCCAATTTATTTTTGGCAAAGGTGATAATTCGGGACAGATGAATTATTCACGCTCTTCTCCGACAAAGATGTTATCCCCACAAGACTTCTTGGGATCGAATACACGATCAGTGTGTTTCCCCACAGGTTTAGCCGAGACTTATTACTTCCGCGTCAGGAATTTCTTTTACATTCATACCAGTTCAATAACAATACCTAAGACATAATATCCCCAGTGTCATGGGGCAACATGCCGTGCAATTCAACATATGCAAAAGCCCAGCCGCAGACTGGCCAAAGTCCATCTTCGGGTGGAAGATTCCAAAGTCTAGCCGCAGACTGGCCAAAGTCCATCTTCGGGTGGCAAGCTTCAAAAGTCCACCCGTAATGTGGCAAGCCAAAAGTCTCCCGTAGTGAGCAAAAGTCCACCCGCAGTGTGGCAAGTTTCAAAAGCCTCCCGTAGTGAGCAAAAGTCTCCCGTAGTGAGCAAAAGTCCACCCGTAGTGTGGCAAATCTCTAAAGTCCCCCGCAGTGGGCAAAATCCTCCCGTAGTGAGCAAAATCCTCCCGTAGTGAGCAAAAGTCCACCCGCAGTGTGGCAAATCTCTAAAGCCTCCCGTGGTGAGCAAAAGCCTCCCGTAGCGAGCAAAAGTCTCCCGTAGTGAGCGAAAGTCACCCGTAGTGAGCAAAAGTCCAGCCGCAGACTGGCCAAAGTCCATCTTCGGGTGGCAAGTTTCAAAATCTCCCGTAGCGAGCAGAAGTCCACCCGCAGTGTGGCAAACCCTTAAACTCCACCCGCAATGTGGCAAATTATCCAGCAATCCACCCGCAGTGTGGTAAAGTATCTGAAGCCCAACCGCAGATTGGCAAAAGTTCATCCTCAGGGTGGCAAAGTATCTTAAAATTCTATCGTAAGTTGATTACAGTCCACCCACAGCGTGGAAAGTCGTTACTCGTCTAACTTCATCCAACGATACTTCACTAAGGCATTGTTGCAGCCTATCAAAGTCCACCCACAGCGTGGCAATTTCCAAAGTCCACCCGCAGTGTGGCAGTGTATTTTGAAGACCAACCGCAGATTGGCGAAAGTCCATCCTCAGGGTGGCATCATATCACAAGTCCACCCACAGTGTGGCAAGCCAGTAGCCTTCTGGCATCATTCAAAGGGCATCCCCCGTTTACTTTTCTTCACATCATAATTATATCCAGGCAAAGGACATTCGGTTGAGTTTATTTCCCTGATTCTCCGCCATGGAGTGCAAATTTTCTGGTTGTTTCTGGTATTCAATCCCTGCATACTTCAAATGTCTGAAAGTAACTACTATCATCCATTCACGTCTACAGTGATTGAATAGGGGCAGCTGTAACACCCCAAAATTTGCCTTCTGATTTATTACCATCTACTGGCTTATGCTTCATTCATCTACAGACCATTAGTCATAAAAGAAAAATATAGGGACCGAATTGCAAAGTATTGGGTCATGGTAATCAGGACATTGTCGTTCTCTCAGTTGATTATTGCATGTTGCGGGTTAGTGTGGAATTGAGATTGAAGTTGAGGATTCATCGAGAATACGAGTTTACTTTTGAATGAGAGTTTCATGTGGATCGAGGGTTAAGGTGTACAATTGAATTACTTAATACTCGAGCCCACATCTTATACCTGAATTTTAAGCCCATCTCTTTTCCCAAACCATAAACCTTGTTCATTATCCATATTAAGACCATATTACCTACTTCAACTCCATTTACTCATTTAAATTCAATTCAAGAGTTCACAAAGTTTGTTTTTATACTATTCTTTTAAACCCAATAACACAATTAATCACTCATTAACATCCATTTTAATCCATTGTCCAAACTTTTCCTCATATATACCATAAGACCTATAAAGCCCATATATTTTTCTTTAAAGCCCATTTGTTGTCATCTTCCAATCCAATCTAAGTTTCTATCCAAATTCATTTAATAAAATGCATATTTTTATAAATAAATAAAAACTATGATTGTTAAGCCCATATCCAATTGTTAGGAAAGTTCTTTTGTTTTCCATTCTAGACCATATATTCTCCTAACAGTTTTTATCGAACTAAATTCCATCCAACTTCATAGTTTTGTGGTAATAAACACCAATTTGTTTTCTATTATCCAAATGACCATTCATCCTATGTTTATATGTCCAAGTCCATTTATTTAATCAAAGATCGATTTCCATTTGTTAATCGATACCCATTAGTCTATCCATACCGTATTATGCTCCACATTCATATTAAAGTTCAATATGAATAATCCACTTTTATTAACTATATGCCATAAGTACAAAAGGGCTCTATAATGGTTAACAAAATAACCATAACAAGAAAGGCAGAAAAATCAGAGGAAAATGTGAACAAAAATAAGGAAAAATCAGTTGTAGTTCCCTTATACAAACTGATAGCAAGAACAAATAATACAAAAATCAGTTGTTCAACAAAAATTGAAGAGAAAAAGAGAGGATGTCATAACTGTTCTAATAAACTAACAAAAATCCTGACTAACTTATAACCAAATCTTAACAGAATTTATCTAAAAGTGACACTTATGATCCCATCTATATAACATAATTCCTGCAGCTTTGGAGAGGGGGATTTTTTTTCACTTTTTTCTGTATTCCTGGCTCATGGATCATCATCCCCCTCTCACTCTTTGAATCTTCCTGCTCTCCCATCCCAAACATCTTCACTCTTCTTCACCCATTTCTGAATTAGCTTCTCCTAAAAATTTCGATTTCATCATTCAACCACCTTCACTATCATCTTGAACCATCACCACCACCATAATCGTCATCTTCATTCTTCACCAATAATTATGACCAATCTCATCAGAATGCCATAACCACTTTATCATGTCACCTTCATCAATCAACTTGCAAGAATTCTCAACCAATATTCAGAACCATAACAATCGCGCATAAACAGAACTGAAGAAGAAGGAAAACAAAGGGCAAAAAGAAATTCAAGAACCAACAACATTTAGCAGACTATTTACGAGTAAGGAGAAGAAGAAAGTGATGGTGATGCATAAATCATAATCGATTATATCTTGGTTGTTCTCATCATTCATCATTCTCCGAAACAGTCCTATCCTCAGCACCTTCAATCTCCAACAATCGTCATTAGCATCACCCTGCAGTGAGCAAAAAAAGAATCATTCCGAAAAATGAATCACAACAAGAGTCAGCAAAATAAAGAAAGAGATCGAACCGACAACATCAATGAACAATAATTGATATAACAGAGCACAAGAGACAGAATCTCAGCAGAAAAATTCGGCCTTCGTTCTTGATCCCAAGATACCTTCAAACAAGAAGCTTTCATCGCCCTCAACAATCAGCGATCAAATGCAGCAACTCATCTTGACACAGAGTCAGCAAAGGGACATCAGCTTCGCTTCGACATCATAACCATGAAAACCTCAGCAATGATCCGACGACTCTACACTCTCACATTTCACGATTCGGCACCACTCTCGACATCGCTGCGGTGAACTCAAGATCTCGAATCAATAACAACACATACAGATTCTCACAAGAAAGAAGGAGGAGAATAGAATCATGATGATTCGCAAAACCTAGTGAAGAGTAGAGAAAGAACGAGTTTTCTTACCTCAGTTTCAACATGAAAATTCTTCTTCAGATTCAAGGTTATAGTCGCGGCGACATGACGGAGGAGTGATTATTGACGGCGACGACACAAAGCTGAGATGGAGCAGGATTGAGAAGAACACCGGCGATTTCCTCCGAAGAACAACATGTCGTGGCTGAGAAGGAAGAAACGTTAGAGACGGAAGTGAGACGGCATGAACCGAGGGAGCGGATTTGTTCCGGCGGCTAGGGTTTCGCGTGCATAAAGAAGAAAGGGGAAGCGGCGGAAAGGGGAAGAGGGGAAGAACTAGGTTTCATTACTGGTTAGTTCATTTGTTTTTTTCTTTTTTGTATTATAATTTCTGAATTTTATTAGGAGGTTAGTGAAAAGATTATATGAAATTGAATTTTATTAGGAGGTTAGTGAAAAGATTATATGAAATTAATTAGGATTTAAGAGTATTAAAGGTAATTGAAGGGGATTAAGTCCACCGTTTGAATTTTCCAGAAGAAGAGATAAGGTTCTTCTATTCTAAAGCTGAATTTAGGGTTTGTGCGTCTATGATTTGGATATCAAATTGGGTCTAATTCGTTTCACCTTGGATCTGCTATTCACAACTCTTTTTTTTAACTCGCACCCCTCCTTGCGCTGTCATGTTATATTGATTGGGCTCAACGAACTCAGCACCATAGAACTTCTATTCGAACCCCCCATTTGGGCCCAGTTTTTGTATTATAACTTAAGAACATTGCTATTCCTCCCCCTCTCTTATCTCCTTTTCTTTTCTATACATTTTTAATTAATTCACAAATAAATATTAAAATGCATATAAAAATTCTATAAAAAATTATATTAGAATATTAACTAATTTTAGAACCATGCCCATGTTTTATTTTCTGATTTTTGCCATTTTTTTTATTTAAATTCGATTTTACATTTTAATTGATTTAGATTGAGTTCGTTTATAAACACATAAATTTGTACAATTTATTTCTGCCACTTCCCATAACATTTTTTGCCCATTATTTTTGCTATGATTAGAGGACAAATTAAAGGACCTAGAATATTTTTTGTGTATTTTTTAGGACATTTTTTCTACTGTTTTGGTATTGTGATTTGTATAAGTTTATGATTAAACTTTAGGTAAGTTTAGATGACCATTTGCCATAGTTAGAATTAAACTTTTTAAGAGATTTTTTAACATAGTGTTATAATCAGGTTAGAGACCTTAGGGAATTAATTTCTCATTTTTTCATGACTTTTTAATATTTTTGGCATTTTAATTCATTTCCATCATATTATGCATATTCATGGTTCATATCATTCACTAACTATTTGTTTTTTGTGCAAGTTATGTTATCAAGGATTGGCTTATGGACTTGGATATTTTTGTGCCTCAATTATGTTTGTATGCCTTGTGATGTAATAGTGTAATACTTGTATGCTTTTATAGTTTTTATAACTAGGTTAGAAAAGATAAAATGAATCGATAGAAAACCAAATCTCAAAAAATGAAATAAATAAAACTCGATCCAACGTCGAGTAAGTTTTCAAATAAACAAATAAAGTTGCATGTGACCTTAGGGTTCCTCGATTACCATCGTTCCACTCCATTCAACCAAAAGCAAGCCTTGTATGTTTCATACCATAAGTCGTGCGTCTCAGCACCACGCAACCGACCCGCCCGATCCATTGTTTCATCTCATTTACAGTCCATGCCGTGTTTATCCACCATGACTTAGGAGGACCATATTGTTAATTATTATTAACCCTTGTATTCTCATTTGTAGTTCAATATCTTTAGGTAGATTTAATTTCAAACCTCACTAACCATAGGTCATCATTAAACTCCATTGATTTAGGGTAAGTCTAGTCTCCCTTAGAAATTTTCCTTTTATAACTTGAGTCTCACTTCTCATCTTACAAGAAAAATCAAAAACACTTAATAAAGGAAAGGTGTACAATGCGCCACGAGCCTTAAGCTATACGGGAAATGATTAGTGGAGGTCTCCTTCACTCTTCTAGGATGCTTTACAAACGTTCCATTGGGGGCGATCTTGGAAAGTATTCGCTCCTGTGTCATAGTCTTTAGTGTTGTACATACCATAAACACAATCTCAAAACACTTCTTATAAAAGACAACAAACCAAGAAGTCACGTCTTCTCATCTCATATCATACTCTTTGCGGACGAACATGACTTGTCTCGACAGTTCAAACAGCAATACGGTAAACACCCTCGAGTCAGAGCCGGTAACACCTGAGCTAGAACTATGGCAACGTCATTCTAAAAACCACAAACGAGTGTAAGCCTTAATTAGACGAACTACGGCGTCTCTGATCCTCATTTATCCCGATGAGGTACGTAGGCAGTGGGGTAGGGCCCATTCGAGCACAATCTTTATTTTCCCTACATTTTTCCCCTTTATTCCCATTTGTCAATTCCATTTCTTTTCTCATTTCCATTTAATTCCAGATAGCTATTCTGTTATTCAAACAGCATATTACTTCTCACCCTTTGAAAACAGACTTATAAGCGTGGATCCCGTCGGGTACGGCGGACGGATTGGGGTGCTAATACCTTCTCGATTCGTAACCGTCTCCCGTATCCAGATCTTTGGTTCGCAAGGCCTCGTCCTTTTCCTTCTTCCTCAGGTTTATGCCACATTACCTTTCCCATTCCTTTGGGATAAAAATGTATGGCTGGCGACTCTAACCTTTTCCGCGCCACTTTCGCGTTTGTACTAGGATGAAAATCCCGGGAGCGACACTACCGATACTTGTATGTATCATGGTTCTAAGGGTGCTCGTCCGCATCTTTAATCTATACACGCTGTCAAACACTTGTATCTTTTATTCTTGAAAGCGTAAGCACTCGTCCATGTTTATCATTCCCAGTAAGTCATGAACAAAACAAATTTCTCCTATCTGACATTCGTCCTATGTCATGATACTTTCGGCAGCCGTCCCCTACCAGCTGATCATCTTTCACCTTTGGATGACCGTCCCTCATCCTTTCTCCCCAGTGGAATCTCCATTATTGGAACCTTCTACTCGGCATTCGTCCTATGTCGTGGTATTTGTAGCAGTCGTCCCCTGCTAGGTGATCGTCCTTCACCTTTTGATGACTGTCCTTCATCATTTACCTGATGGCCGTCCCCATCATTGATCTTGTTATCTGAAATTCGTCCTATGTCGTGATATGTCCAGCAGCCGTCCCCTGCTAGGTGATCGTCCTTCACCTCTTGATGATCGTCCTTCATCATGCTTAACCGATGTCCGTCCCCAGCGTCGACCTTTTCTATCAGACATTTCCTATCCGTAAACACCCCAAAATTTCCCTCACCTTTTATCACACCATGGCTTGTGATCTTTCATTTTTGTTCTCACATAATCATTACATCTCATATTGCATGTTTGCTTCACTGCATAGTTCAATTTCATCTGCATATAGGGTTTATGATCTGAGCAATCCAAGAATCAATCTGAGCCATCCCAAAGGTCTTAAAGCTTGCCAAAAGGGTCCATGTGTGTTCTATAATCATAATATGCTCCCCAAAGTTCATGAAAGTCAAGAGACCACAAATATTGGCAAAGGCATGGAAGCAGAGCTATGGTTTTCCTACAAAAATGACCAAAATTAGGGTTTTAGTTTCAGAGGCCTTAACTCCAAATTTTTGGGTGATTCTTGTTTCTAATGTTCTTAATATGTTATAAGGATCATGTGTACCAAGTTTGATGAAGAAATTCATTGTGGAAGTCATTTGATCATTGGGTAACTTCCTGAGCAAGTTAAGTCAAAATCAGGGCATCTGAGGCCCCCAACAATGGAACCAAAGGTTCATTTTCATCAAATTGAAGTTCTATGATCTTTATTTGATCTTATAAGTTGTTGGAAGTTCACAAGATTGAAGAATTTTGAGCCAATTGCAAACTTGCCATTTTTGGAAATGACTTGAAATCCAAACTTTCCATTTTGGGAAAGATTTTCAACCTCCTCTTTCATGACCAAAAATGCTTCAAATGAAAAATTCATGGGCATGAAAGTTGTAGATTAGGTCTTTCCCTTTTCAAAATGTACAAGAACATGTCTTGATTCATCCTAGAACTCAAGATATGGCTTTTCAAAGTTGGCAAAAATCACATAATTTTAAGTTTCATGTCATAGAGGGATTTTGCATTTTGGCATGTTCAAGCTTCTAAATGACTTCTAATGTGCACAAATATGTTACAACATGTCAAAACAACTTCAAAGGATCAGAATTGGCCCAAGAATTGAAGCATTTCATGGCTTGAATCACAAGAAACATCAAAGAGGGAAATTTGCATAAACCATGAGAACTCTTCATCCAAGCCTTCCAGCACATCAAATTCAATCCCATGGTCCTCCATGAATCAAGCTGAGGCAGGACAAGCCATAGAAACAACTCTGACCCGTGCCATGCTTCAAGTACACATAACCGTGACTTTTTGCAACTTTGCCCATACCAATTAAGTTGTGCCACCACCCACTTTCTGAGCAATCCCATTGGTTTATACAAACATCATGGATCACAAAACAAAGAACACACAAGCCTGAATCCACACACAAGCTCAGATTACACAAAACTTGCAAAAACCTTCCTCTCTTCGAATTTCATAACACAGCCATCAAAACTTCAAACTTCTTCCACTAATCAACTCAAAAACACCCAAGGATCATTTCCCAACCATTACAATGGCCTGAAACACCCCACAACACAAACACGATTTCTGAGTTATCAGAGCTGAATCACTCAAACCAGCTCATCTAAACCCCATTCAAGATTTTCAGAAGCATCAGAGGGATCATTGGAGGCATTTTGCACAAAGGAAGAGGTCAGAAAGCTCTAGTTTACAAAGCTTCAACTCAGGTAGTCACCAAGAACTTTTTTTCTAAAACTCTTGTTTTAAGTTTCTAAATGATTCTACATGCTCTCTAGATCACTCTGATATGTTTTGTTTTGAAAATGATTGAGAAATGAGCATGTATGGTTGTTCTGAAATTTTTGACCTAGAACTTGTTGGCTTCGATTCAGCCTTGTTATGCATGATAAATAATTTTTCTTTGTGGATTCATGTTCTATGATGTTAGAGGAATGATTCTGGGCAAGAAATTATGAGTTTAGATACTTTTTTGAGTTTCTGAAAATTCGTTTCGCCGGAGAAGATGACCGGAGCAAGCTCCGGTCACCTGAAAGTCATTAGGGTTAGCTAATTAGGGTTTAGTCCGGTTTGAATGTGGGCCTTTAGATCTTAGGGTTAGCGCGCGAATGAGTGGTCCAGATTGTGTCATTATTTATAAATCAATTTAATTAGTTTAATTAGGATTAATTAAATTAATTTCCTCAGATTAAATCCTAGCAATTGAAATGCGCGCGCAGTCAAGCCTCCCCCCTCCATTTTGAATCTCATCCCTTGGATCTGCATACTTTTCATTTTAGTTATTTTTATTTCATTTCTTTTTATTTCTTTTGCATAATTAATTTAAAATACCAAAACTCATCACAAAAATATGAAACTTGTCATTCTGACTTTAGATATTTTTCTCAACCTGAAAATAATTTTTATTTTATTTTTTGCATTAAAAAATTATTTTTAAATTATTTAAATGTTATTTTTAATCAATTAAAGTATTTTAATTAATTAAAAATGCATTTAGGTTTCGAAAAATCACCAAAACAATTATGAACCATTCCAATGCATTTAGAAACATTTTCAAACTCTTCATACAAATTTATTTTTAGGTTTGATCATAGTTTCCCAATTTTCTTTGAATTAAGGGTCATTAAAATCATAATTTTTAACCCTAGCTTTGAAAAATCATTTCTGCCTAACCAAGAAGAGTTTGAACTTGATTATTTTTGCATTATTTCACATATTGCATGTAGTTTCTAGGTTATTTTCCTCATGAATTTATCTTGCACTTTCAATTTGATTTGCATTTTTCCTTTTGAATCACCCAAAAACCCTAGAAAACTTAGGAAAATCATAACTTTCAATAGGATTAGCTTCTGACCCTCTCCTTTAGGGTGTAACTTTGTATAGGTTTAGGGTTTTTTTGAGCTTGATTTCAAATTTTTATCATGTTGCATGCTTCTGTTTTGTTCATTTGCATCTCACATGTCCATAAAACCCTAATTTCTCACGTTCATTTGCATTTTACTTTGCATAGCATCATCACATGAACTTGCCATGACATTTCAAGCATTCATATGTCATCTTAGACATCTTAGTACATGTTATAATCTTGCTTGATCATTTTTTCATTCATTTTCCATGTGTTGCATTCATTTCA
Organism: Lathyrus aphaca; assembly: GCA_963966055.1. NCBI lineage: Eukaryota > Viridiplantae > Streptophyta > Magnoliopsida > Fabales > Fabaceae > Lathyrus > Lathyrus aphaca. Next base: position 210,396,376 of record OZ014519.1, read on the forward strand.
TTTCATAAACATCCATGTGTTTTCAAGCTTCCAAGCATGCTTTCATGACATCCCATCTTTGTATGATCATTCATATGCACATTGTATGACATTGCATAATCTCATATGCCATTTACATTGGATAATCACTTATGACTTTTGTCATTTCATCTCTTTTCAATTCATTTCTTTATCCTTTTTGTCTTGTGCTTTCATACTAACTTTTCAGGAGCTTTTGGTAAGTTATTGTGGGAGGTGGATTTTCCTTCACTTCCCACTTCTTCTTATATCATTCATATGCATTTTATATGTCTTTGAATTGAATCAAATTCACTTATGTTCCATATTTATCACTTTCTTCCTTTAAGTTACTTATCTTCTTATGAAGTAAGTAACTTATTTTTATGCTTCCTCTTGATTTCATCTGCTTCTTCCATTGGTGGCTTCCTTGAAGATCTTTTCTCTTAAGCCTCACAAACCATAGGATGTCCATGCATGATAACTTTTAGGGTTGTATATAGTCTCCCCTAGATTTTTACCTTTGAGTCTCCTTGAGTCTCTCTTCTCATCTCAATAATCAGAGACTAAACTCTTAAAGCTTTAGAACTTTGGAATTAGGGTTATGCCGGCATCCTTCTCTTAGGATGGAGTGTATAACTTTAATCCTAAGTGTTAAACCTTTAATTTGATTAAACCTCTTAATCAAATCACCTTAATAATCACCAAGACTTCATCTTGTAACTTGGGCCTTACATTAGGGTTCTAACTCTTCCTTATGGTTAAGAGGGACTAACCCTAGTGTTTAATGGACAAGTCCCCATCAAGTTGTCTTACAAACATAAAATTCACTTCTTAATCTCATCCCTTAATTAAAATCCACTTAATAAAGGCTTGTTATATAATGAATTTAGTCCCTAACCATGGATTAAGTTGACGTATCTTCCTCAGCTTAAATGTTCTCATCTATTAGGATGGTGTAATGAGTTCATTAATCTGTGATTAGAAATTAAACTCATTACTTAACACTGAACAAAAATCCAAAAAACATCTAATTAATCACAAGTAGGTTAATGATATTAATTCTACATCATCATGGCAATTAAGTTGAGATGTTTATCACATACTTAAGTAGGCTCATTATCCCTAATCAGGGAGGATATAATGAGTTTACAAACCCTTGATTTAGGCTTAAGCTCATTTACTTATCCAAAAATACCAAAAAAAAAACAAAACTGAAAACATAAAAACAAACATTAATCATCTCCTTCAGGATTCATTTCTCATCACACTCATTCATCAACGAGAACTTGCTTCTTCTATCTAATGCAAGACAGTTAGCACCCGAGCCAAATGGGTCATACACTTGAGCATAGATAAGTAACCAGTTCACAGTCAAAATTCATTTTCCAGTCTCTTTGAGTCGAACTACGGTGTTCTGACTTCCTCATTGCACGCGAGGATACGTAGGCATAACTTAACAATTATCGAACAAAAGTCTCTTTGTAATCCCCCTCTTTCAGCATTCTTTAAAAGCCTCAGTTCTTGAGCATTCACTCTTTTGCACTGACACTTGTACTTTCATTCCTTAGATTTTGCACACAGATAGCACATACACTATCCCTTTAAACACAATCTTGTAAGCGTGGATCCCGTTGAGTACGACGGACAACCTGGGTGCTAATACCTTCCCAGGTTGTAACCAACCCCCTTTCTCAGTTTCTATGGTTCGCAACCGTCTTATCCATCTTTTTCTAGGTTTATGTAGCATTACCTTTCCTTCGGGATAAAAATGCCTAGCTGGCGACTCTATTCACTTCATTTTCATTTTCTCTTTTCGTCGACTGTTCGCGTCTGTACCCTGGGACCCTGGTGTCTTTTTAGGGGAGCGACAACCTCTCTTCGAGTCGTGGTCCTCGTGTTGGGGGGTTGGCTCCTCTTTGTCTAATACTTGAGGTGGCCCTCCTTTATTAGTATCTCGACTGCATCTTTCAGGTGAACACAGTCCTCTATCATATGCCTGTGGCTTCTATGAAAACGATATAATTTGGATTTTTCAGTGTTGGGCTTGGGGTACCGTTGTTTTAAGGAACCTCACCCTGCCCTGCTTGAATTCCGAATTGACACATTCGGTAAGGATATGCTCGCGGGGAGCGGTAGCAATGTATATTCGAGAAGCGCCCAACTGGCCCCTTGCCTTCACGAACCATGCGAGTTTTGTCATCTTTCCTCCTCTCTCCGGTGCGGTGAGGAGCAGTATAGTCGTCGTGTTTGGGATTTTTTGTCTTGTCTTGGTTGTGACTACTCATGACCCTGTGGACTACTAGCTTTTCTTCGTACCTAATGTACGCCTGAGCTTTATGTAGGAGCATGTCCAGAGAGTGAGAAAGCTTGATCCTGACTGCTATGATGAGTTCGCTTCCAGGGAAAAGTCCCTTCTCGATGAGGTATTTTTTCATATAGTCGGTCGTATCCATCTTGATGGCTTCCTAGTTGAATCGTTTGATGTACGATTGCAGCGTTTTGTTCTTTCTCTGGATGATGGCCTCAAGTGTAGCCTCTACCTTTGGGTGACGGAGAGAGGTTGTGAAGTTCTTTGTGAATGCTAACCTCGGGCTTCTCCACGGAGTGATGGATTCGGGAGCCAAGCTTTTGTACCATGTCATAGCCCCCTTTCTGAGCGTCATGGAGAATAGTCTACACTTGACGTTTCCCCCGACATTGTTGTGGTAGTCGAGCATGACGTTGATGCTATCAACGTGGTTATTGGGGTCGGTAGTCCCATCGTACGTCAAAAGATTTTAGGACTTCTCCATGCCCGTGGGGAGCTGGGTCTCCATGATGGCCTGAGAAAGTGGGCAACGGGGTGTCGCTCCCACCAGATGACACAGGGCCAAGAAGGGTACAAACGCGAACGGTCGGCGAAAGAGAAGAGGATGAAAAGAGTCGCCAGCTAGGCATTTTTATCCCGGAGGAAAGGTAATGCTGCATAAACCTAAGAAAGATATGGATAAGACGGTCGCGAACCAGAGAAACTGAGAAAGGGTGTTGGTTACAACCTGGGAAGGTATTAGCACCCAGATTGTCCGTCGTACTCGATGGGATCCACGCTTAAAAGATTTGTGTTTAAAAGGGGTAGTGTCAGTGCAATCTGTGTATCAAAGCTGGAAAGAATGCAAGTGTCAGTGCTGGAAGAAAGTGAAAGGAGGTAAAGAAGTGTCAGTGTAAGAACAAGAGTGCAAAGCTCAAGACTATGAGGCTTTAAAGAAAAATGCTGGAAAAGGGGGGAATGTACAGAGACTTTTGTTCGATAACTGTTAAGTTATGCCTGCGTATCCTCTCGTGCAATGAGGAAGTCAGAACACCGTAGTTCGACCCAAAGAGACTGAAAGATAAATTGACCGATGAACTGCTTGCTTGTCCATGCTCAAGTGTATGACCTGTCTGGCTCAGGTGCAAACTGTCTTGCATTAAACGGAAGGAGCAAGTTCTCGTTTGTGAGTGAATGAGATGAGAAAAGAATCCCGGAGGAGACGATTATCATTTGTTTTTGTGTTTTTCAATCTTTTATTGCTTTTGGATTTGTCATAAGAGAATGAGCTTAAGCCTAAACCAAGGGTTATTAACTCATCACATCTTCCCTCTGATTAGGGGTAATGAGAATACCTTAAGTGTGAAGTGAACACCTCACACTTAATCACCATGATGTAGTATTAAGATCATTAACCTACTTGTATTTATTTAGATGTTTTTGTTGTTTTTGTTTAGTGTTAAGTAATGAGTTTAAGCCATAATCAAGGATTCAATGGACTCATTACACCATCCTAATAGAAGGATAATAGATGAGAACATTTAAGCTGAGAAAGGCTCCTCAACTTAATCCATGATTAGGGATTAACCTCATGACAAAACAAAACCCTTTATTAGATGGATTTTAGTTGATGATAAGGTTAAGAAGTGAGTTTTATGGTTTGTAAGACAACTTGAGGGGGACTTGTCCATTAACACTAGGGTTAGTCCTTCTTAACCAATTAAGGAAGAATTAGAACCCTAATGCAAGGCCCAAGTTAAAAGCTTGATGTCTTAGTGATTATTAAGTGAATTGATTAAAAGGTTTAAACACATTAAGGGTTTAACACTTAGGATTAAAGTTATACACTCCATCCTAATAGAAGGATACAGGCATAAGCTTAATCACAAAGCCTTAAAACCTTTAGGGTTTAGTCCTTGATTATGAGATGAGAAGAGAAGACTCAAAGATGACACAAAGGTAAAAGCTAAATGGGGAACTAATCAAACCCTAATTGTTATCATGCTTGGTTATACCTAGGGTTTATGAGGCTTAAGAAAGAATGAGATCTTCAAAGGTCACCAAGGAGGAACAAGATAGAAAAGGGGTGAGATGAGAAGAGAAAAGAGGGAAGAGAGGCACAAGTGAGCAAGCTCACTCAAAGACAAGTAAAAATTCAGCAAGGATGTAAAATGATAAGGTGAGAAGAGGTAGGAGGTGAAGGCAAATCCACCTCCCAAACAAGCTTACCATTAGCCTGAAAAGTTAGTACAAGATGCATAAGGGAAGAAATGAGATGAAACAATTCATATGGATGGGAAAAGGCCAAAGTCAGAAACATACACATGGTGCAAAGTCATACAAGATGCATATATGTGAGCATACAAGAGAATGGATGTATATGGAGCATGCCTTGAACCATGAAAGTTCATGAAAGCTTATGAAATGCAATGAAGGTATGAAATGTCAAATGAATGATGCAATGATCAAACATGATTCTAATATGTCCTAAGATGTCTTATGAATCATGTGGATGCGCAAAATGTCATGGCAAGTTCTTGAATGCAAGCATATAAGAGATGAATGCAAAGGAAAGCAAGAATTAGGGTTTATGAACAACATGCAACACAAAAATTCAAAACCAGAAGCAAATGACATGATAAAAAATTGAAAATGGGATCAAAGTAATCCTAACCCTACACAAGTTCACTGCCCAAAGGAGGGGACCTAACTCTTAACCTAATGGAAGTTATGAATTTCTCAAGTCAACTAGGGTTTTGGGATACCTCACAATGAAAAATGCAAAACAAATTGAAAATGAAAGATAAATTCAAACCAATTTTACCCTAGAAACTACATGATATGAAGGATGCAATTCAAGAAGAACCATTATCAAACTCTTCATGGTTAGGCATAATGAATTTTTTCAAGTTAGGATCAAAATATTGCCTTTAAACAACTTTAATTCCAATGAAAATTGTCAAAATAGGTCAAGAACCAAAAAGAAATTTGTTTTGAGAGTTTGATAATGTTTCTAAATGTTTTAAAATGCAATGTGAATTTTTTTTGTGATTTTTAAATACCTAAATGCATTTTTAATTAATTAATTTCCATTAACTAATTAAAAATAAACATTTAAATGATTTAAAAATAATTTTTAATGCAAAAAATAAAAATAAAAATATTTTTGGGTTCTGAAAATTAATAAAAGGTTTGACAAAAAATTTCAGAATTTTTTAAAGTGTTTTGCTATTTTTAAAAATTCGTACAAGTTAAATGAAAAGAAAAAGAAATAAAAAATTTAAAATAATGAAAGTATGCTAAAGGAGAGGTCCAGATTGAATCTGGGCTTGAAGTTGTTGACTTGGCGCCACATCCAATGGCCCAAGTTCAAACTTCCCTAAACTTTATTTAATATTTGATTAATCCTAGGTTAGGCTAATTAATGACTGATTAGGGTTTAAGTGGACCATCTGGACCATCCATACACACGCGGGAAAGCCAGATCAAGGGCCAGAATTCAAAGTTGGATAATTAAACGCAATTAGGGCTAATCATTCTCAGGCGGCCGGAACAGTACTCCGGTCGTCTTCTCCGACGACACAAAATCCTAACTTCTTCTACAGGTCACCAATCTTCAAATTTCTTCCACAAAAATGATCCTCTCACTCTTCTAAACCTAAACCCTCATCTAAAACTCATTTATTTTTCCTCACAAGCATGAATCGAAGCAAAATGTGAAACACAGGCAAATGTTCAGAGGCTTCATACATGATGGTTACTTCACCATTTTCAAAAATAAATACATATTCATGATCAGGGGAATATGCAAAACCATAAAAGAACTTAAAACTTAACTTCTGGGAAAAAAGTTCTTCATGTTACCTGAGATGAAGACTCTCTGATTCTGAGCTTCCTGGACTCAAACTTTGTGCAAACCCTCTCCTTTGAACACCCTAATGATGAAATGAAGCTTGGAGAGCTTTGAGAATGACTGGTTGTGGCTGTTTTGTTCTGGTGTAGCAGAAATGGAGGTCTTTGTGTGTGATGTTTCAAGCTGTTTCAGGGGGTGGGTTTTGTTCTATGAGTGATATACAATTTTTTGGTGAAGGAATTTTGGGTGTTTGAAGGCTGTTTGATGATTTTCGAAGAGAAGAAGTTTTGGACAGATTTTGTGCAAGCTGGATTGTGTCTTGTTTCAATGCTGAATGAGTTGCTATATCACTCCCATAATGTTTGAGTAGGCTATGGAGCAGGTTAGTAGAGGCTGCTGATCACTATTCCAATAGCATGGGAGAAATTGCAAAAAGTCAAGGTTTGGTGTACTTGAGGCATGGGTTGTGGCAGAGATGGTTTCCTTGCTTGTACTGCATCAGCTGAGTTCAAGGATGACTCTTGGATCAATTGTGGTGAGCTGTATGGCTTGGATCACAAGTTTGAAGTGATTTTGCATTTTGGCAACTTGTTACATTTTGTGACTTTTGGTCATAGACATGTGACACTCTATTTGAGCACCCCACCTTGGTTACTGGATTTCTGAACCTTCATCTGGACCTTCTTTGAACATACATGGACTTATATCAAGACAGATAATCAGATCCAGCTTGATCACAAACCCTTGCATATCATTTGCATACTCATCATTTGCATCATTTAACATTTGTTTATTTGTTTTTCAGGGTATCCACATTATATCTGGTTTGGTTTTGACCCCTTCTTCTGCATAGACCTTTGCTTCATCATCTATCTGCTTCAGCTATTCTCATCATCACCAGCATCAGCCTGTCAGTAGCTCATCTCTAGTATCAGTCTTGATTTTCATCAGCACCTGTCTTCCTCCTCTTCAGCATTTATAACTACTCCCAGGAAGAGCAGGTCCAGTCACTCATCACCCCTGAATACATCCCATTGTTTAGAGAGCACTATGGAGGTATCCTGGATATGGTTATGGACCTTGACCCTTCTCAGAGGAGCATGATCCACACTTGCTTGCAGTTCTATGACCCTCCTTTGAGATGCTTCACATTTCCAGACTTTTAGCTAGGACCTCTGCTGGAGGAATTTTCTTCATTGATTGGAGTGCCTATCAGGGGTGGAATCCCCTTCAACCCAGAAATGACTTTTCCCAGCAATGGAGAAGTAGCAAAAGCATTGTACCTAGAGCCTTCCTTGATTGAGCAAAGCATGACAACAAAAGCTGGAATCCCTGGTCTTCACTTGGATTTCTTGATTTCTCAGGCCATCCTGAAGGCTTCCTTAGGAGAGTGGAGGGCAGTCTGTGCACTGTTAGCCCTCAACATATATGGGGTTATATTGTTTGTAGATGAGCCCAAATTTATCAGCAAGAATTCCATTCATCTTTTCCTTCTGAGGAACCCAGTACCCACATTGCTGGGAGATTTCTATTACTCCATTCATCAGAGGAATGAGAAACAAAGGGGGAAGTTAGTGAGATGTTGTGCTCCTTTGTTTCACACCTGGCTACTCAGACATCTACCTAAAACAGATGCCTTCTTGAATCCTCACCAGCAGAAGAATTGGGCTAAGAGGCTCATTGCTTTGACTTCAGATGATATTAGATGGTGCACACAAAGCACCAAGGGCAAAGACATTATCACCAGCTATGGGCAATACCTAAATGTGCCTCTGATAGGAATAAAGGGTTGCATCAACTACAATCCTTTGCTGTTTAAGAGACAACTGGGCTATGCTTTGGTTCACCCTCCCAAAGTGCAAGATTTAGCTGAGACCCTGTATTGTGAAGTGAAGCCTAATTTAGCTACTGTCAGACAAGCATCCTGGGCTTGGGACAACATCCAGACAAAAGGGATGGCTATTCTAGGAAGGTATAATAATGTTGCTTCAACTCAGTACTATGATTGGTCCCGTACTAGAGCTCAGATTACTGGAATGCCTTTCACCATTGGGGATATACCTAGACCATCTACAGCACAGCCAGCAGCAATTGTCAGCCTGGAAGAATTTGAGAAGCTGAAGGAAAGAATTGAGAACCTATCTCAAGCTTTAAAGAAGACCCTTTGGGAAAGGAGTGATGGTCGTCTGGACATTGAGAGGTTGGAGAAGCTTAGGGTGGAGCATCTGGACAAGATTGAGAAAACAGAGGACTATATCAGGAAAGCAAGAGCTAGGGAGTAAATATTGAAGAATGCATGTAAAGAAGCCAAGATTCAGAAGGCTAGGACTGAGCTTTATCTACAAGAGAGTCAGGATAGGTGGGTCAGGATCACTGAAGCCCGGACACAGGAAGACCAGAAAACTCAAGCCAAGATTGAACAGTTAGAGGCCAATGAGAAGAAGCAGCAGGAAGCTTTGTTGGCAGCCCAGAAGGATATTTCAGAGTTGAAGCTCAGAGCTGGATTGAAGAGATCAAAGGACCAGGAAAGGCACAAGAAGCTGACCACTGCCATTGCCACCAGGAACCTCCTCATTAGGACCATTACAGAGCACCCAGCTGGTCCAGTGACTGAGGCACTCCTGAAGGAGGTCAAGGAGGATGTGTTTGGACTAGATGTTTGATTTCTTTGCTTGTTGTTCATTTCCATTTGATGTACTTTTCTCTTTTTTGTATTTTGACCCTCTAGGGGAATGTGTTGTAAAACGAACTATGTATGTGTTCATCATTTGTAATATATTAGTTTGCTTTCATTGGGTTTCTTTTCTCAAGCAACATCAAAGCATCTTCCTCGAGGTCTGGAAAGGTCAAAACCAAGAACTAAGCCAGATACCTTGGAAAACAAATAAGTGTATTGCATTGCATACTAACCTTGTTTTGTTTTGTAGGTTTTGTTATTATTTGTTTCTAACTCTGTTGTGATCTCAGGAAACATTGCTCGTCGCCGAGTGTTCCCTGTCAACCGCACGCACCTGTACCCTACTCGCAACAACCTTCCTGGTATCCAAATGGATCAAGTATAGCAGGATCTGACTGAGGTCAGAACTCAGATGGCTAATGAAAGAGTGGAGATGAGGAACCAAATGGCTCAATTCATGACTGTGATGACTGGCTTGGCCCAGAGCCAAGAAAGGTTAAGGGAACTAGTGGAAAGACAAACTCCCGAGGAACCACATCTTGGAACTGGAGGAACAAGTAACAATGAAAGGGGTCAGCCTCATGTTAATCCACCAGTATTTGGACCCCATCTAGATCCAGAAGTCAATATCCCGAGAAATGTGCAAGGAAATACTGCTGGGGGGAGAATCTTGCAGGAAGATCCCCAAGAAGAGCAGTTTACTGTTATGGGAGCAGGAGACGAAGTCTATGACCGGAGGTTAGATGAAATCGCTGAGAAATTGAGATCTTTGGAGTCTCAGAATTCCTTGGGCTTCGATGTAATGGACATGGGGCTAGTGGATGGGGTGAGAATTCCCCACAAATTCAAACCCCCATGCTTTGAAAAATACAATGGAACCTCTTGTCCACGAACTCACCTACAGTCTTTCCTGGGAAGATTAAAAGCTTATACTATGGATGAGAAGCTGTGGATGTTCTACTTTGAAGACATTCTGACTGGGGCTTCAAGGGAGTGGTATTCACACTTGACCAGAGCTACTATCAGATGGTGGAAAGATCTAGTTGAAGCTTTCATCAGGCAATATCAATACAATCTGGACATGGCTCCTAACAGGACCCTTCTAATAGGGATGTCTCAATCTTCCTGAGAAAGCTTCAGGGAATATGCCCAAAGGTGGAGACAGCTTGCTGCTGCTGTCCAACCACCCATGTCGGAAAGAGAGATGGCCGACATGTTCATGAATACTCTACAAGGAACATATATTGATAGGCTGGCTGCCTTTTCTTCTACCAGCATCGCTGATGTCGTCATAGCTGGTGAAAGAATTGAAAGTCTGTTAAAAATGGGCAAAATTTTTGATAATGGTGCAAGTTCATCCAGTAACCCCAGGAAGCCTTTCGTGGGACCCCGAAGGACCGGTGAGACAAATGCCATTCATGCCAGCAGGGGCAGGCCTCAGTATGTCCACAGATCAGTAGCAGCTGTCACTATTCCAGCTCCAATTCCTCAGCAAACAACATATCAACAACATTAACAACCACATTATCAACAACAAATCCAGTATCCGCAACAAAGAACCTACAACAACAACAATAACAATCAGCAACAGCGACCATTCCAACAAAGACCATCGCAGGCAAACAGGGTGATTGACCCTATCCCTATGCCTTATGCTGCCTTATTGCCACAACTCCTGAAGCTTAACTTGGTTGATTTAAGGACGTTGGCACCACCAGATCCCTTTAATCTCCCAAGGAATTATGATGTCAACGCCAGGTGTGCTTTCCACTCCAATGCACCTGGTCACAATACTGAAAAATGCAGGGCCTTACAAATGAAAGTCCAAGATCTGGTGGATTCTAAAGCCCTCAACTTCGCACCTCCTCCGAATGTCAACAAAAATCCTATGCCTAATCATGGAGGGCCAAGGATTAATGCCATTGAGGAAGACAAACCATCTACCTTGATCACCAGTGTTGCACAAATTCGAACACCTTTGGTCGAAATTAAAGCTCAGCTCCTAGAGTGCCAAGTGTTCCCCGGGTGTGAGCTCGGTTATGGGTATTGCAACATTGCAGTCAATGGGTGTGAAAGGTTGAGAGACGGCATAGACGGTCTTATCAAGGATGGTATCCTTCAGATTTCAACAACGGCGCCTACAAATCCAGCAATTCCTTTAACAACAATTCCCGATTCTTCTACAACAGCAACAACAATCATTCCTACCGATTCATCAATATCATCAGCAATGGCTCCATCCATCACTTCAACGAGTCAAAATTCAACAACCATTTGTTCTACAACATCAGCATCCACTTTATTAGCAGAATCTTCTACAACGCCAGCAAAAATTAATGAAGATGTCTCAGCAGTTACAATCTACTATGACCCGTCAAGTGTTCCTCCTAGCAGCAACTTCCAACGACAAACAGTGGCACCTCCTGCCAGATCACCCGTCACAATTTACTACGATCTGTACACCGTTACAGTACCCTCCTCTGCAGCAGTCAGTCCAGTTACTATTACGGTACCTGGACCAGTTCCTTATGAAAGCAGTAATGTCATACCTTGGCATTATGGCTCTGATCTCTACTGCAACGGGGAGAAAATCACTCTGGATTCATCAACCTCTTCTCCACAGATTGATAATGTTGGGGGAGGCGGAGGCTTCACCAGAAGCGGACGCCTTTTTGCCTCACAAACACAAAGACCTAATGTTGAAGCAGAGGCTGCTGCCAAAGCAAAGGGAAAGAGTGTGGTACATGAAGAGCCAACTGCCAAGGAAACTCAGAAGACATCTTTTGAACAAGATGTAGACGAGTTCATGAGAATCATAAAGAGAAGTGATTACAAGGTGGTGGATCAGCTTCACCAAAATCCCTCAAAAATCTCCATATTATCACTGTTGATGTGTTCTGAAGCTCACAGGAATGCATTATTGAAAGTCCTGCACGCAGCATACGTGCCAGAGGAGATTACCGTTAATCAGCTAGAAACTGTGGTGGCAAATGTCAACACCAGTCATGGACTGGGCTTCACCAATGCTGACTTAACAACTGAGGGACGTAACCATAACAAGGCTTTGCATATCACCTTGGAATGCAAGGGTGCTGTTCTATCTCATGTACTGGTGGACACTGGGTCATCACTCAATGTTCTACCAAAGAAAGCCTTGGTGAAGCTGGAGCATGATGGCTTGGCATTGCGTCCGAGTAATTTGGTGGGAGCGACACGGGGGTCTTCCTCATTGCTCCTCAGGGGTGAGTAATCCTCGTCCCTATGGCTTTGGTCATGGAGGGGGGATACTATTGGTCGGTTGGTGGACTGTTCGGAGCGTCCTCTGGATTTGTTCTTCTTGGGCTCTATAGAGCATCGTCTCTAGTGCATAGGGGAGCGACCACGCTTCTTGGAGGCCTCTGGTTGGGATCTCTCCAACTGAGGTCTAAGTCCGCGATCGCGGGGACAGGTGTTGCATGATCGTTGGGGTCTCTACTGAGGAGAGGTGGTGCAATGATCTGTTTCTAACAAAGTGATTCTCTCTTGCTGCTGAAATAGCATGAGATTTGTCTGGTTGAGAGTGTTAGCCATGGCTATTATTGTCGGATCTCCTTCTACTGGTATCAGGATGGGCTTGGTGGTGACCAAAATGTAATGTTGGGCGGAGCCGTTGGCAGCTGGTTCAGGCGACAGAGTAGCAGTCTTTCCGTCCCAAGAGTCAAACTCGTGGATTACATAAAGGTTGTTGTCGCCACCAGTGGCGTGGTCAACAAGGATGTGGTCGTGGTTGTCACCGTGTTCGCTAGTCATGCTGGTTGGTTGATGGAAATGGGGTGAAGGTTTATTCCTTTGTTTCAAAGAGGGGAAGAAGTTAAATTCTGACAGACGGAACCACTGATCTGACCTGATCAGGAGGAACCTTTCAGTTGTGAACAACTTCTATGATGGAGAAAACAAGGGATGTTCTTGTAGAATACTTTGATGCTAAAGTGAGAGAGATATATATGGAGTGAGCAAGTACAATAAAGAGGTAAGAGAATATAATACATAATCATCTAATGAAATAAGGTTTTTATAGTGTCCCCCCAGCGCTGGGCCAAGGTTCTCCATATGGGATTGATCATCTAGGCCCAAGGGGGAAACTGCCAGGGTTTGTATAGGAGTAAGTAAAACCTAGCATGTGGTGTTGCCCCTGGTCCAACTACCTCGAGAATCTAGGAAAGTATTATGGAGGCAATTGACAGAAGGTATGGATCACATGGGAGAGATTATCTTCCTACATACCCACTATTGGGCCTTGGGCTTATGCCCAACGGACTAGGTCATGCCCGACACGGCTGGTGTCAGGCCCAGTCCAGAACACTTAGGATTAGATGGTTAGGAAGTCAGTATGTTATAGAAATTTCTTTTAAAACAATAATTTACATTTGCATATCATAAAAAGAGGTGTTATCCCAAACAATGCATCATACATAAACAATGCATCACGCACACATACATGAATTCATAAGCATAAAGGGTTACAAAAGGTTGTCATTAACCAACAGTATTTTACCAGAAGTTCTATCACATGATTTTATTAAATATTTATCCAAGGAAGTTCTATTGGATTTTAACAAGGAGTTCTACTGGAATTTTATCGAGGGGATTCTATAAGTAATTTAACAAAGGATTTACCAAAAGGGTTTTCATCAAGGGTTTTATCAAAGGTTCATCAAGGGTTGTCAAATAATTTTAAGGGATTTTATCAAAAGGGTTCTATCAAGAGATTCTTATCAAAAGGGGTTCTATCGGAATTTTCTCAAGGGGTTCTATCGAATTTTTATCTAAGGGATTTTTTATCCAAATGGGGTTATATCGGGATTTTCTCAAGGGGTTTCACTGTATTCCATCATTGGAATTTATCAAAGGGATTTTCCAAAGGAGTTATATCAGTGGTTTTATCAACAAATTTGAAGGAAATTTTATCGGATTTTTATCCGAGGGTTATATGGGGTTCTACAAAAATGGGTTCTACCGAATTTCTATCCAATGGATTTTCAGGGGTTTTATAAAAGGGGTTCTGTCAGATGTTTTATCCAAGGGGTTATATATGGGGTTCTAATCGGGAGTTGAGGGTTTCAATCCATGGATTTTGTATCCATAATGATCAACGTATCACTAAAGTCATATTTGATTCCAGCAGTATGATTAGAGGATCATATGAATCACATGCAATATTCACCCATAGGGATTGAAAGAGATAGGGAATTCTAACAGGGATTGATAATGGGTTCCATCGGTGTTGTAATTAGTTGAGAATTAACGTCAATGGGTTCCATCGGGGTTTCTATCGAAACAATTCAGTTTAGAATTGAAGCAAGGGGTTCTACTATTTTTTCCTAATTGAAATCAAGTTCGCAAGAGTCCCATCTGATTTCTATAATCAGAGATATTATACATAGGGATATTGGAATATTAATAGAGAACCAGGATTTGATTTTATCTAAACCTATAGGTTCCATGGTCAAAATTAAGGGTCCTCTTATATTTAATCATCTTCTCTTTAGAAGGATGAATGCTTGTAGACATCATCATTCTGATTCGAAGCCGATTAAATAGGGACAGCTTCCGTACCCTAAATTTTGACCACCTTCCATATGTTTTCTAATGTCACTTTACTTTGAATAAATAAAATGACATAATTGGTAAGAGAGCATGTGTAAGGCTTACAAGCACACAAGGTTTCGGGTTCGAATCTCTCATCTTTCACATCTTTAGTGTTTATTTATTTCTAACTTTATTTTCAATTTTTATGCAAAAAATTACTAAATTGTGTTTTTTATTATTTAATTTCCGTTTTTCTATTTTAGACATTTTTTTAAATAAACATTTTAAATTATTTCATGTACTTTTTATTTATCAAAAAGAGTAAAAAAATTACAAACAATATATATATGGTGATTTTTCATATTATTTTTTGTCCAAGTCAATCAAATTAATTTATTTTATCTGATTCATTCTATTTCTAGTAAGAATCAAACAAACTTTCTTTTTTATTTTAAATAAATTTGATCATGTAATTTTCTTTCCAAATTTATTGACCTAATTTCAACATTATAAATAGAACATATGTCTCTCATATTTTTCTAACTCACAATTCACAAAATCCTACCCTAAAAGTTGTTGTTCTTCACATTGAAGAACAACAACAACTAAACCTTAGCCTGCATCATCAGCTAATAAGAAAAGAGATCAAAAGGGAAAACACAAAGGTGAAGGGATAATAGTACGAAATAAAGAAAAGAAAGGAGGAAACAACTTAATTTGGGTCACGACACTCCAGGTTGGTATCATTAAAATTATCGATTGTATATATTTACCCTTAAATTCTTGTTCGTAAATATATATATATATATATATATATATATTGTTGGATCTGGTTATTTTGAATCAAATTGTTAGAATTGTGTGTTTTGAAATGTGTTAGAATTAAAATAAAAGAAAATATAATATCGCATTTTACTTTATCCTATTTTAATTGATATTTTTATAATCGTTCATGAAGTTATAAACTTTTTGGGTCAGATAGAAAGAAAAAGAAAATTCTGGACTGGCCTAGCAAGTGCCTTACATCAAATTGAGGCCCAATCCAGTATTTGTCTGCGCATAAGCCCAATAGGAGAAAAGAGAATATATGATCGTTGTAAGATAGAGCCGTTTTCATATAGCTGTTGGGGATCTCCCCTCGCGCACCATAATACCTTTCACGCGACCAACTACCCTCCGGATTTACAGGAGGCAGTTATACTCAATCAAAGGCTATGCGCCCATAATCCACGGGCATGTGCCCTTATAAATACCCTCCACCCTTGGAGGGACAGATATTTAATTCTAATCACCCAATTTCTTATGCTTTAGTTTGTCTTACACTGAAACTTACTTGAGCATCAGATTACCATGCAGGTACACCACCCCTTCTTCTACAAACACCATCACAATCCCATTTGAAAGTTACGAGGACCTATCTGGATCATTTCTGTACAATGGCTCTGTCTGTGGGAAACTAGAAGCTCCCTCATCTATTGTGACCAAGATCCTTTCTTTTTTCACCACGAGATCAAAGTTCATCTTCTTTTCGTCTTCATGGCTTCCCAGGTCAACGAGATTGTGAAAGATCCTCCTACCATCGTCATCAGCGGTGAAGATAAAACATGCAACCATGGGACTACCCAACTCAATGCCAACCACCACGAAGGGCATCCTCCTTCCCCAAATTCAAACAATCAGAAACAACCGTACGTCACTCACGGGGACCTCGTGTTCGAACCAATCCCTGTCCCATCGGATGTAGATGTTGGAACCCAGGCTCTCATCACTTGCCTCAATAAGGTAAACTTCACTCTCTTCTAGTAGAGTGAACACTTACAAATACTTGAGGGTAACCATCGTTCCCCTTCATCATCTAGGAGACGTCACCGCAGAGGTTCTCGCACACCTCTGCGTCACTCTCGATCTCCTTCGTGAAATCGCAAAGGTAAAGATCTTAGATGCCTTTCACCTCCAAGGGATCAGGACATGCCCGAAGGATGACGTCCAGAAAGGACCAGAAGCATACTCAATCTCCTCCATGAAGGACAAGATGCTCACCGAACGATCGGGATCAGTGTAAGAAATCCCGATACGATGAAGATCGTCGTCCCCATCAACGTAGTGGGAGTCCCTACCGGAGCATATCTCTGTATCCTTCATCCGAAAGCAGCGATGACGAGGATCATCATGGGCCACTTAGTCACGAAATCATGGAGACCTGCATCCCATGGGGTCTCGAGCAGCCTCCTCCACTAGCCACCTATGACGAAACTACTGATCGCGACGATCACATCGAAAATATCGAGGCCATGATCCACTATCACAACATGGAGAGTGAAATCAAATGTAGGCTTTTTCCTATAAACTTACGAAAGGGTGCGATGTCGTGGTACAAATACCTCCCCACAAGGTCCATCACATCTTAGAGAGTCTTGAAGAGCCAGTTCACCAAGAATTTCACATCATATAAACATCATAAAAAGTCTGAGGCCACCCTCGAAGGGACCATACATGAAAAAGAAGAACCTTTGTGGGATTACATCGACAGATTCAACAAAGAGGTCGTGGAATTGTACACTGTAAGTTCTGTATTTTTAGGATTGGCAGTAATTTTGTAAAACAAATATAGTAGTAATGTAATATGTACATGATCTTTGCAAAATAAAGAATACATAAAGCAAATAATCTTTTTTTCGGCCAAACATCTTGTGTTGAAGTGTTTCAACATTTGGATCACCATGTCGAAGAAGATGTCAAGACAGTTCATTCGACGTCATGAACTGTTGTAGATGGATTGAAGATTTTGTTATGTTTTAACAGAAACAAAATAATTTAGAAGATTTGAAGCAATCCAAGTGGCACTGCTTTTAAAAGATCTTGAAGAATCAAATTTGCATTGAAGACAAATTTTAAATATTGAATAAATATAGAGTTTCTATATTTGGAGATATTTGAGGGAGTTGTTGATTTGAAGATCTTTTTATACTGTAGCAGATTTTTCTACATTATTGTAGCACTTGTTATGCTGTATTTTTTAGGCCCAAATCCAGTCGGAAATAGTTTATAAAAAGAAACCTTATAACCTATGTTTAACCAACGAACCGAAAATGTAATAGAAATATCATTAGGGTTGTGTTCTTGTGGAAGCCGTGCGTAACAAGGTTTAATGTTGTGGCTGTTTTGTTTGTAAATCTCGAAGATTTTAAGCAAGAGATGTTGTGTTCTTAACTGAAGCTATGAAGCAAGGTTGAGGTGTTGTCATGGATGTGTGAGTTATGGTTTGAATTGTTAGTTAGGTAAAGAGCCGTCAATATCAGCAACTGAGAGTTGGGACTGTGAGACATCATTGCGGTGATTGGAAGTGAGGATGAGTTTCTCATATTTAGGAATTCCTAAGTAGTAGTTGCATTAGTAATGATTAAGTGAGAAGACTGTAAACTACAGGTGTTTGCTGAGAAGTCTTTGAATTGATACTACATAGTGTATTTCCTTCTTGGCTTGGTATCCCCTAGAGTAGATGAGTTTGCATCAAACTGGGTTAACAATTTGAATGTGTTCTTTACTTCTTTTCTATTTATTTATGCAGTATGTGTGCAGAATATCATATCAGATGTCTAAACATCCTGAAGAATGTTTGAATCTGATATATCTGAATTTTAAGATACTATTATTTGTACCTTTCCGTGTTTATATGTAACAGATAAGATGTCTCAATATCATATTCGACATCTGAGTCTGTCATACCAGAATTTCAATTGGTATCAGAGCAAGCTACCTAGCCTGTTTCTAGATGAGATCCAAGGGGGATACTTTCTGGTTCCACGTCAAGGTAGGAGTTTTCTATTGAGAAGTTGTGTGTTGTGTGAATGGTCCCTAGAAGTGGAGGATGGACTATTTTGTTGGGGTAGCATGGTGGTGTGCTGCTGATGTGACAGGTTTGATTATTTTCAAACCTATGGCTATTGGTGTCACCTGGAGATATTGCTAGGGCTAATTTGTGACACTTGAAGTTTCTGAGGAGTTTGTATTTGCTTCATATCTATCTGATAACTCCTTTTTTTGATAAGGTTGCTCTTCTCTGGAGATATATCTTATGGTGTTGAGGATATATATCTATCTGCTTTTGTCAATTGTGCTAATGATACTTGGAGACTCTTTTTCAAGTCCACTCAAGGCACTATGAAGAGAAGTGGTTGTCTAGAGATATGAAGATTGTTATAAACAGACCCACCTCTGTCTGTAGATCTCTGTGATTCTTGGAATGATTTCCTATCCCATGATAGAACATTACATCAAAATTAGGCATTATTATGTTGTCTAAGAGCTGGCTGTATAGATGCTTAGGTGCTAAATTATTGTGGTTATACTACACATGTTTGGAACCTACTCTTGATCTGGAAGAGGAGGTATATGTATGGTGTGTCTAAGAAGTTTATGGCCCTGGAACTTCTCTTAGATGTGTGTGTTGATCAAGAATTGATCAACATGTGTTTGTTCTCCCGAGGACATTTTATTTCTGGTTCTTGCTGCAGGAGTGAAGTACCTGAGCTTCAAGGAGTATTATTTTAGAGAGAGTCCTTGTACATGAAGTTCAAGCTGTGACAACTGTTGGAGTTGATTAATGTGTATATAGTTGATCAGTTGCTATATTGTGTGTTATGACATCTCAAATCAGTCAGTCTGAATACTGAGTCTAAAGGAGAAGTTTGTTGAAGTGTTCCAGCTGCTGCATATGTATGTGTTTTGATCTAATCAACTACCGATGGTTGATTCCCCTGTGTTCACCTACATGTGTTTGTGTGGAGGTGTATGTGATTGATATCAATGTCTGAAGGAATGTTAGAACATCATCTCAGAAGGTGTCAGATGCATGCAAAAGAAGAAGAAGTCAGACTATTGTCCTACCTTGTGGAGAAGGTAATCTTATCTGACCTAGAGTAAATACCTTGATGGGAGACTTGGTATTTGTCTATGTGATGCATAAAGGTGGATACTTTTACCAGAGACTTAGTATTTATCTAAGAGTTATACATATCTGCAGTCTGAATCTTATGGTTCAGAAAGTGTACTGAGTAACTGATGCTCATCATCAAAAGGAGTTTTGGTTATTCTTATAAGGGGGAGTTAAGAAGTGCTATTTGTGGTCTATTCATGCAAGGGTGCAGACTGTTTTTGGTAGGTGCAGCTGGATTATTTGTTTTTCCCATTACAAGGAAGGTGGTTAGAATCATGAAGTTATAATTGACAAAATCATCAGGACTTTGTGAAGATTACTTTACTCAAGGAGAAGTGTCATCCTTGGTATAACTGCAAGGTATAGTTATGAATTATTACTTCTGAAGATTCAGACATTGGTAGGATTGAAGACTTTGGAGAAACATTGGGAGTTTCTCATCAATATGTGATATTGGTAGGAATTTCTGTAGAATCAACAGAATGGAGGTTGTCTACTCAAACTTGGTTGGTGAATCAAGTATATGAGAGCATGGAACTCTGGTTCTGTTAAGGTATGAGATTCTTTCAAGTGGCAGAAGAAGGAGCTAAGTTCAACAACTGGGTGTGGAATGATAATGTTCAAACATCTAGTTCAACATCAGAATCTCAGTTGGTGAAGTGGAACATCAATTAAAGATAGGATGATTTACAAAAACAGGTAGATCAAAATATTTTTTTGAGAATTCTGAGAAATGTGAAGAAGTCAAAGTGTGGCAGTTGGATTTTTCATATGAGGATTCATAAATGAGGTGATCAAACTGTGGCAATTGGTTGATCTACAGAATGGATTCGAAGAATCAAGATAATCAGAGTGTGGTAGCTGGTTAGTCTTGAGGATTGTCTTGGAACAAGTTACTATTGGGAAAAAGGGTGATGAGTAGAAGACTCAAGGATATTTATTCTTCTTGAAGGTGGATGAGAGTTTATCTCTCTTTATGGATTTATGATTCAAGTTGGTGGCACAGTGTTGGTGAAGATTTTCAGTTCTCGGATTACTATGCTATAGTAAGTAAAGTTGGTGGAGCACATCAAGAATCTTAGTAATGAGGTATTGGTGTTTGGAAGATGTTCTAACTGGTGTTAGGACATTATCTGGGGTGTTTGTCTACATGGTTTCTAATTTTATCCTACATAATCATATGGGAGAATGATGAAGTGGATGATCTATCTTGGAAGAAACATGTAGAGTAGACTGAAGTAGATCAGGTATTGATTACTTGGAAGTCTGATTATGATCATTCATTCTAATTTTAGAGTTAGTATGAATGTATATTGTCAGTATTGTATGACCATTGGTGTGTGAAGGTGTAGTATCAGAACCTGCATGCTAGAAGATGTTCAACTTGTGTAGTTTATGGTAATAATAAACCAAGAAGGGATCAGGTGTGCTTTGGTACAAGAAGCGAATGTGTTCAATTGGGAATTGAACAAATGGTAAGCTCTTAAATACATGAAGGTGCATCTTATGTTTTCCTTTCATCAAGTACAAAGAAGCATGTATAATCCTTGATAGGGTAAGTGTGTTACAATCCTGTGCATCTGGATTTGTGATGTTAATGGGGAGTAGTACCTTAATCAGGTTCTTTGATATTACACATTATATTGTGACATTTACTACTAAGTATGGTAATTTATTTATCATATTAGTATTTAATACTTAGTTGTGGTGTTTATGTCCTTATGATCCAGATGAGGAGTGTTCTTGTGTGTCCAAAAGGTTATATCAAATAAAGCTGATATTTGCAGTTTATTTTGGATTCTGATGAGGTTGTGGACCATGTTGTAGTGGTATGCCAGACCATGTTTCAGAACATGTGTGTTGAGGATAACCAGGTTTACTGTGTGGACGATACAGGTGTAAAACGTGTGCTTATTCAAAGCTTATTTTGGACGGTTCACCTTATTGGGTGGAGAAGCTTTTGTGCCTAAAATAACGAGTCTTAACCAAGATCACATCTGCTTTTCAAGGCACCATCATTACTTTCAAGGTTAGCTTTTTCTATTTATAAAGATCAATTTTTCTCCTTCAGAAAGTGTGAGTTTTCATTCTTCTTCCTTCTGATGGGGTTCTTGTGCTTCTTGGAGAGTAATGCATGGGTTTGGCACTATGTGGGTTGTTTTTGGCAATTTTGGCTAAAAAGGGGGAGAGAAAGTATGGTGTTATGTTTGGTGTTGTGATGAGTTTAGAGTTTATGTTCCAATGTTTGTATTGGATGTATGTTCAGTGTGTGTGGCCTATGTGGTGGCTGGGATGTCAAGATGGATGTTGTAGCTTAGTCCTTGTGACTTGTGTCCTGAGTTGTAGCATTAGAAAATGAGTGCTTTGCTCTCTCATCGAACCATTGGACTCTCTTAAGGAATGAGTCTCTTAGATTGTTAGGGGTAGTAGTGGTTATGCTCATTTTTCTCTTTCAAGTGTTGAGGACTTTCTGCTCAGAATTCAGAAGGTACTTCTCAGAGTTCAGGAGGATTTTCTATTCCTTGTCCACTGTTATTTCCATTTAAGGAAAGGAGGATACTGAGGAAGATGTCTAGCAACATGTTCTAACATGATCAAGAAAAGATTGATGTTGTTTTTTTTATATTTTTGCTGCTGAAGTATGATTTTTTTGTATTTTTTTAGCCAAAATTTGCCAAAGGGGGAGATTGTAAGTTCTGTATTTTTAGGATTGGCAGTAATTTTGTAAAACAAATATAGCAGTAATGTAATATGTACAGGATCTTTTCAAAATAAAGAATACATTAAGCAAAGAATATTTTTGTGCGCCCAAAAATGTTGTGTTGAAGTGTTTCAACGTCTGGATCAACATGTCGAAGAAGATGTCAAGACAGTTCATTCGACATCATGAACTGTTGTAGATGGATTGAAGATTCTGTTATGTTTTAACAAAAACAAAATAATTTAGAAGACTTGAAGCAATCCAAGTGGCGTTGTTGTTAAAAGATCTTGAAGAACCAAATTTGCATTGAAGACAAATTTCAAATATTAAATAAATATAGAGTTTCTATATTTGTAGATATTTGAGGGAGTTGTTGATTTGAAGATCTTTTTATATTGTAGCAGATTTTTCTACATTATTGTAGCAATTGTTATGTTGTATTTTTTAGGCCCAAATCCAGTTGGGAATATGTTATAAAAAGAAACCTTGTAACCTAGGTTTAACTAACCAACCGAAAATGTAATAGAAATATCATTAAGGTTGTGTTCTTATGGAAGCCGTGTGTAACAAGGTTTAATGGTGTGGTTGTTTTGTTTATGAGTCTCGAAGATTTTACGCAAGAGATGTTGTGTTCTTATCTGACGTTGTGAAGCAAGGTTGAGGTATTGTCATGGAAGTGTGACTTCTGGTTTGAATTGTTGGTTAGGTAAAGAGCCGTCAATATTAGTAACTGAGAGTTGGGATTGTGAGACATCATTGCGGTGATTGGAAGTGAGAATGATTTTCTTATATTTAGGAGTTCCTAAGTAGAAGTTACATTGGTAGTGATCAAGTGAGAAGACTGTAAACTGTAGGTGTTTACTGAGAAGTCTTTGAATTGATACTACATAGTGGATTTCCTTCTTGGCTTGGTATCCCCCAGAGTAGACGAGTTTTTATCGAACTGGGTTAACAATTTTAATGTGTTCTTTATAACTTTTCTGTTTATTTTTTGCAGTATGTGTGCAAAATGTCATATCAGATGTCTAAACATCCGGAAGAATGTTTGAACCTGATATATCAGAATTTTAAGATACTGTTGTTTGTACCTTTCCATGTTTACATGTAACAGATAAAATGTCTCAAGATCATATTCGACATATGAATCTATCATACATGAATTTCACACACTACTGACCGCATGAAGCAATATATCCTGGAGAAGGGCTTGCATCCTAACAACAAATTCTGAAGAGTTGTGGGTATCGAGCTTCCCCAGTCACTCCTTAGAAGATTCGACACTCGTCCGTGTTCCTTGCTTAACCGGTTGATACTCGTTCGTATCATCATCTTTGAACGCATGTCGGAATTTGTTTCTACCGATACTCATCTGTATCATAGTCCTAAGGATGCCCGTCCGCTTCTTTAATCTATACACATCGTCAAACACTTATATCTTTTATTATTGAAAGTGTAAGCACTTGTCCGTGTTTACTGTTCCCCAGTAAGTTTTCAACAAAACAACTTTCTTCTATCCGACATTCATCCTATGTTGTGATATTTGTAGCAGCCGTCCCCTGCCAGGTGATCGTCCTTCACCTTTGGATGACCGTCCCTC
Organism: Lathyrus aphaca; assembly: GCA_963966055.1. Classification (NCBI taxonomy): domain Eukaryota; kingdom Viridiplantae; phylum Streptophyta; class Magnoliopsida; order Fabales; family Fabaceae; genus Lathyrus; species Lathyrus aphaca. The sequence continues at coordinate 210,419,995 of OZ014519.1, forward strand.
ATCCTTTCTCCCCAGTGTGATCTCCATTATTGGAACCTTCTATCCGGCATTCATCCTATGTCGTGATATTTGTAGCAGTCGTCCCCTGCTAGGTGATCGTCCATCACCTTTTGATGATCGTCCCTCATCATTTATCCGATGGCCGTCCCCATCATTAATATTGTTATCCGACATTCGTCCTATGTCATGATAATCCTCGAGAGAAGTTGTACCCTGCTAGGTGATCATCCTTCACCTTTGATGATCGTCCTTCATCATGTTTATCTGATGGTCGTCCCCATCGTTAACCTTTTCTATCCGACATTCGTCCTATGTCGTGATATTCTCAGCTGTCGTCCCCTGCTAGGTGATCTTCCTTCACCTTTGATGACTGTCCCTCATCATTATTTCATTTATTCTTTAAACCCATGGTCGTCCCCATTGTTGTTTACTTTACTTTTCGAGCCTGATGGCCGTCCCCATCTATGCTTGTTTAAATCCCCATAGAGTTTTATTTTATTACCCGATGGCCATCCCTGTCGTGGTCTCTTTATTTCCCCAGCTTGTCGGTCATCCCCGTCTTTTCTTTGCTTACCACTTTATCCCCAGCAGTCGTCCTCTTCTCGATGGCCGTCCTCCATCGCCTTTATTTGATAATCATGTTATACTACCTTTTACAATTTATATCCCTTTTCTTCTTCTATCCAGCGAGTGCAAATTTCGGACTGTCTTTGGTATTCAACCACAAGTTATCTTGTTTGTCTGTTAAGCCAGGCGCTTACATCCGGCACAACTAACTCATGTTTGAATAGGGGCAGCTGTAAACACCCCAAATTTTCCCTCACTTTTTATCACACCATTGCTTGTGATCTTTCATTTTTGTTTTAACATAAGCATTACATCTCATATTGCATGTTTGCTCCACTGCATAATTCAATTTCATCTGCATCTAGGGCTTGTGATCTGGGCAATCCAAGAATCAATCGGAGCCATCCCAAAGGTCTTAAAGCTTTCCAAGAGGGTCTATGTATGTTCTATGATCATATTATGCTCCCCAAAGTTCATGAAAGTCAAGGGATCACAAGAATTGGCAAAGGCATGGAAGTAGAGCTAGGGTTTTCCTGCACAGATGGCCAAAATTAGGGTTTTGGTTTCAGAGGCCTTAACTACAAAGTTTTTGGTCATTCTTGTTTCTACTGATCTTAATAAGGATCATGTTTACCAATTTTGATGAAGAAATTCTTTGTGGAAGTAATCTGATCATTGGGAAACTTCTTGAGCAAGTTAAGTCAAACTCAGGGCATCTGAGGCCCCCAACAAGGGAACCAAATGATCATTTTCATCAAATTGAAGTTCTATGATCTTTATTTGATCTTAGAAGTGATAGGAAGTTCACAAGATTGAAGAATTTTGAGCCAATTGCAAACTTTCCATTTTTGGAAATGACTTGTAATGGAAACTTTCCATTTTGGGAAAAATTTTCAACCTCTTCTTTCATGACCAAAAATGCTTCAAATGAAAAATTATTGGACATGAAAGTGGTAGATTAGGTCTTTCCCTTTTCAAAAAGTATAAAAACACGTCTTGATTCATCCTAGAACTCAAGATATGGCCTTTCAAAGTTGGCAAAAATCACATAATTTTCAAGTTCATGTCAAAGAGGGATTTTTGCATATTGGCATTTCAAGCTTCTAAGTGACCTCTAATATGCTCAATTATGTCATAACATGTTCAAGCAACCTTCAAAGATCAGAATTATGCATTGAACCTATGGTTTTGGTGACTTAATTCACAAGAAACATCAAAGTTGGAAAATTGCATAAACCTTGCTAACTATTCATCTAAGCATTACAACTGCCTTTCTTTGATCCAAGGGACCTCCATGAAGCATGCTGTCGCTCCCAAAGATTTGCATCCTGGTACAAGCGCGAACGGTCGGCGAAGGGAACAGTGAGAACACACAGCCGTGAACTCACTGGAGATGAAAAGAGTCGCCAGCTAGGCATTTTTATCCCGGAGGAAAGGCAATGCTGCATAGACCTAGAAAGATACGGATAAGACGGTTGCGAACCAGAGAGACTGAGAAAGGGGGTTGGTTACAACCTGGGAAGGTATTAGCACCCAGATTGTCCGTCGTACTCGACGGGATCCACGCTTAAAAGATTTGTGTTTTAAAGGGGTAGTGTCAGTGCAATCTGTGTATAAAGAGCTGGAAAGCAATATGTAAAGTGTATAAGTGGTGTGAAGTATGAAAGTGTCAGTGTAAAGACAAGAATAAGATGCTCATGATAATGAGGCTCAAAGAATAATGCTGGAAGGAGGGGGAATATACAGAGACTTTTGTTCGATAACTGTTAAGTTATGCCTACGTATCCTCTCGTGCAATGAGGAAGTCAGAACACCGTAGTTCGACCCAAAGAGACTGAAAGATGAATTGACTTGTGAACTGCTTGCTTGTCTATGCTCAAGTGTATGACCTGTCTGGCTCAGGTGCAAACTGTCTTGCATTAGACGGAAGAAGCAAGTTCTCGTTTATGAGTGAAGGTGATGAGAAAAGAACCCCGAAGGAGACGATTATTGTTTGTTTTTGAGTTTTCAGTCTTTTATTGCTTGTGAAAGTTTGTCATAAGTTAATGAGCTTAAGCCTAAACCAATGGATTTAGTAAACTCATCACATCTTCCCTCTGATTAGGGGTAATGAGAATACCTTAAGTGTGAAGTCAGATTCTCACACTTAATCACCTTTGATGTAGGGTTAAGATCATTGACCTACTTGTGATTATTTATATGTTTTGGTTTTTGTTTAGTGTTAAGTAATGAGGTTAAGCCATAATCAGGGATTAAACAGACTCATTACACCATCCTAAAAGAAGGATGATAGATGAGAATGTTTAAGCTGAGGAAAGCTCCTCAACTTAATCCATGATTAGGGATTAAACTCATGACAAAACAAGCCTTTATTAGGTGGATTTTATTTAATGATATGGTGATGAAGTGATTTTTATGATTTGTAAGACAACTTGAGGGGGACTTGTCCATTAACACTAGGGTTAGTCCTTCTTAACCACTTAAGGAAGAATTAGAACCCTAATGCAAGGCCCAAGTTACAAGTGTGATGTCTTGATATTTATTAAGTGAATTGGTTAAGAGATTTAAACACATTAAGGGTTTAACACTTAGGATTAAAGTTATACACTCTATCCTAAAAGAAGGATGCAGGCATAAGCTTAATCACAAAGTCTTAAAGCCTTTAGGGTTTGGTCCCTGATTATGAGATGAGAAGAGAAGACTCAAAGAGAGACACAAAGGTAAAACTATGGGGGAGACTAATCAAAACCCTAATTCATTGTCATGCTTGGTTGTTCCTAAAGTTTGTGAGGTTTACAAGAACAATCTTCAGAAGAACCACCAGGAAGCAGATGAACAAGATCAAGAGAAGCAAAGTGGCTTGCTTCATTCAAGAAGTCAAGTCACTTGAAGAAAGAAAGTGGGAGGAGCAAGCATGAGCAAGCTCAAACTCAAGCACAAATAGAAATGCAGCAATGGATGCAAGAGAGATGAAAAGAAAAGGTATGAGAAGTGAAGGCAAATTCACTTCTCAAGTTTACTTACCACCTGAAATGTTAGAAAGAAATGCAATGCAATGCAAGATGAGATGAAATGGTATGATGCTAGACAAAACCAGAAGCATGTTGATGATGAAAATGATGCTATGAGGTGCTGCAAACAAGAGGCAAGACATGGGGATGCTCATACAAGATCATGGATGCAAATGATGCAAGCTAAGGAGCATGAACAAGCATGAAAAGTTATGAATCATACAAGACAAATGACATGGCAAATATGCAATGCAATGATCAAACATGCTTTCTATATGTCTTAAGATGTCAAATGAATCACAAGAATGCACAAAATGCAAAGACAAGTCATGTTATGCAAGAGAATGCAAGAAGGATGCAAGAGAAAGCCCAAATTAGGGTTTATGGATCAAACATCAAACAAAAACCAAAAACAGAAGCAAACCTTAAGATAAAAAATGGAAAATGCCATCCAAAGAAACCCTAAACCTATAATGAACCACTGCCCAAAGGGGAACTCCCAACTCTTAACCAATCTCAAGATATGAATTTTCTAAGTTATTAGGGTTTTTTAGGGTTCTTAACAAAAGAAATGCCAAACAAATGGAAAATGCAAGATCAAATCATGGCTATTTTATCTTAGAAACTACATGCTAAACATAAAACAATGCAAGAAGAATCAATGTCCAAACCTTCTCCAATAGGCAGAAATGAATTTTTGAACCCATGATCAAAATAATGCACAAAATATGATTTAATTCAATGAAAAATTCTTAAAATGCATCAAGATCAAAAAAGAAATTTGGTTTGAAGGTTGGACAATGTTTCTAAATGTCTTAGAACATTTCATGAATTTTTTTGTAATTTTTAAATACCTAAAAGTATTTTTAATTAATTAATTCCCATTAATCAATTAAAAATAATCTTTTAAATATTTAAAAATACTTTTTAATGATAAAAAAATAAAATAAAAATATTTTTGCATCATAAAAATTATTAAAACTCAGAGGAAAAAGTTTCATAATTTTTATGTATTTTTGCTATTTTAAAATAATTGTACAAGTTAAATTAAAATAAAATGAAATTAAAATAAAATAAAATGAAGTATGCAGCATGGAAGGATGAGATTGATTCTGAGTTCAAATGTGTTGACTGGCGCGTGATCTTGTGGCCAGGATTGCATCTGGGTTAATTACATTTAATTAAAACTAATAAAAGAATTAGGGCTAATCAAAGTGATCTGAGCCCTTCCCTCACGCGCGAAGTCAACAAGTCAACCCCATCCAACGCCCCAGATTCAAACTGGCTTAATGACTGTAATTAGGGCAAAACAGATTCAGGCGACCGGAGGGGAGCTCCGGTCGTCTTCCCCGGCGACCCCAAAACCCTAAAACAAGATTCAGACCACCTCAAGCCAAATTAAATGCCCAGAATCAATCCCCACACTTCTAGCAACTCAAATCAATAGTCAAACATCATTTTACTAGCAAGAACAAGCTGAATCGAAACAAAATAAAAATGGGGCCAAACTTTCAGACACTCACAAAATGTTCATTTCTCCACCATTTTAGATTCTAAACACATCACAATGATCCTCAGAGTATGCATTTTCAGTTTATAACAAAAAATCAAAGCTTTAAAAAGTTTGAAGTTTGAGACTACCTGAGGTGAAGAACTGTGAATGTGAGCTCTTTTGGCCTGGCTTTGATGCAGAACAACTTCCCTGAGTCCCCTGAAGCCAATGGAAAGCCTGGAATGAGCTTGGGCAGGCTGCTTTGAGGAATCCGTTTCTGGTGTAGCAGGAAATGGACTTTGTACACAGGCTGTTTTAAGTCAATGTAAAGGGTGGTTTTGACTCCTTGTGGTATGCTTGTCTTGTTGGTGAAGAAAGATGAGGTGTTTGATGGCTGGATATTGAGATTCGAAGAGAACTGGTTCAGAGGGTGGGGAATGGTGAAGCTCAGGTCAGGCTTGTTTCAGGCTTGAGCTTTGGTGGTTTGAGGCCTATGAAGTGTGTTGAGTTGAATGGTGAAGATGGTTTTTGTGTTTGCAAGCTGTGGAGGCAGATTCGAAGCAACTTGCAAATGGGAGTGTTTTTGTGAATGTCTTAAATGAGGATGTTTCAGGCTGGCTTAGTACATGAAATGGCTTGCAAATTGATATATTATTTTAATCCAAGTGGCCAGAAGATGTGACATGGCCTGTGGTGATAGGTAAGTTTACTTTTGCATAAAGTCCACCTTTTGTGTAAGTGAGGTATGGTGAAGTGCTAGCTTGGTACAAAGCCTAGGGGCTGCGCAGCATGGGATGGTGAGTGAGCTAGCAAGGTCAGCATCCAAGGTCACAAGTTGTAGGAAGCATGATGAGTGGTTTTGCAAGTTGTTGTACTTTGGTTCACATGTGAGAAATTCTTGTTACACAAACCAAACCATGGGGAAACTTGGTCCAATTCTGATTTTTAAGGCTCATAGAATGTTTGTGTGCTGGTTTGGAATGGATTAGAGGTCACATAATGCATTGGTTCATGACTTTGCAAAATTTCCATTTGAAGCATGCCTTGAAAAACAATGATTTTTGCCAACTTTGCCTTGCCATAACTTTTGATCCAAGAAGAGTTTGATCATGTTCTTGTACTTTTTGAAAAGGGAAAAATGAGATCTACAACTTTCATGACCAAGGTTTTTCCATTTGAAGCATTTTTGGATCATGAATCATGGCTTGAAAAATGACCTAAAATGATGCATTCTTGAAAAGTCAACTATGCCCAAAAAGTCACCATTTGCAAAAACCCTAAATTCTTGATTTCCATGAACTTCAACCTTCTTCCATGATCCAATAAAGATCATATACTCTCAAAATGATGAAGATCACCCATTGGTTGGGTCATTGGGGGCCTCAGATGCCCTGATTTTGCACTGACTTGTCTGAAAAGTCAACTCTTGATCAGATGACTTCCCCATGGAATTTCTTCATGAAAATTGATATGCATACTCCCTATACCATATAGAGATCAATGGAAACAAGAATGACCAAAAAATTTGGAGTTATGGCCTCTGAAACCAAAACCCTAATTTTCAGTCAACTGTGCAGTTCATCCTGGCTCTGCATCCACTCAAACCCTAGTTCTTGTGATTCCTCTGCAATTTTGACTTTGAGAGGATGTATTATGATGATTGAACACACATGGACCCCTTTGAGTTGATTAGTGGCCTTTGGAGTGGCTCAAGATGCTTTGGGATTGCTCAGATCACAAACCCTAGGTGCAGATGACTTTGAATCAATGCAGTGAATCAAAAATGTGACATGAGATGCTATGATTGAGTTTATGCATATGAAATGATCACAAGCCATGGTGTGAATGGGTGAGGGCAAATTTGGGGTGTTTACAGCTGCCCCTATTCAAGCATGAGTTAGCTGTGCAGGGTGTAAGCAACGGCTTATCAGGCAAACAAGATAACTTGTGGTTGAATACCAAAGACAATCCAAAATTTGCACTCACAAAATGAAGAAGAAAAGGGATATAGATTGTAAAAGGAAAATAAAGTATATTGTAAAGTGTGGGCGACGGAGGACGACCGTCGAGCAGAGGACGACTGCTGGGAAAGAGCAATGACGGGGACGGCCGACATGCTGGGAAAGGTGCAGGAAATAAAGCAATGACGGGGACGGCCGACATGCTGGGGATAAAAGGTAAAGCCAAGACGGGGACGGCCGACTAGCTGGGAAAATAAGATATTATGATGGGGACGGCCACCAATTACAGCTGCAAGATTCTCTGGGGATCGAATGAAACATGGCGGGGACGGCCATCAAGTTCATAAAGCAAAGTAACCAACGATGGGGACGGCCATCGGGTTAAAAAGAAAAGGGACCACGACGGGAACGGCCATCGGGTTAAAGAATAAATGAAATAAACAGATGATGGGGTACGGCCATCAAAGGTGAAGGACGATCACCTAGCAGGGGACGGCTGCTCTGTTGGGTAATAAAGGAAACTATGATGGGGACGGCCATCAAAGGTGGAGGACGACCACCTGGCAGGGTACGGCTGCCGAAAATATCAACGATGGGGACGGCCATCGGATAGAAAAGGTCAACGATGGGGACGGCCATCGGACGAGCATGATGGAGGACGACCATCAAGAAGTGGAGGACGACCACTCAGCAGGGTACGGCTGCTCTCGAGGTTTCTCATGACATAGGACGAATGCCAGATAACCAAAATCAACAATGGGGACGGCCATTGGATAAAGTTGATGAAGGACGATCATCAAGAGGTGGAGGACGACCACCTAGCAGGGGACGGCTGCTAAATATCAACGATGGGGACGGCCATCGGACGAGCATGATGGAGGACGACCATCAAGAAGTGGAGGACGACCACTTAGCAGGGGACGGCTGCTCTCGAGGGTATCATAACACAGGACGAGTGTTAGATAAAAAGGAAAATTTGTTGGCGATCTACTGGGGATGTGGTAAACACGGACGAGCGTTTACATCCAAGAAACAAAAGGTATAAGTGTTTGGTATTGTGTATAGATTAAAAATGCGGACGAGCATCCTTAAGACTATGATACAGACGAGTATCATGTAGAAACAAACTGACACATGCTCAAAGATGATGATACGGACGAGTATCAACTGGTTAACAAAGAACACGGACGAGTGTTGCATCTGAAAGAAACCTTCTGGGAAATAATAGACACAGACGAGTATCTATATTCAAGAAGACATAAGTGTTTGACATGGTGTATGGATTAAGGATGCGGACGAGCATCCCTAAGACTATGATACGGACGAGTATCATGTAGAAACAAACACTAGACGCAATGTTCTGAGATGATGGTACGGACGAGTACCAACTGGTTAACAAAGAACAAGGACTACTGTCGAATCTGCGGGGATATGAGTGATGATGTATACAAGATACGGACGAGTATCTGTATAAGTGTACCATGAGTAGTGAGCATTGTATTGATGAGTGTTTATCTGCTGGGGAGAATGACACGGACGAGTGCCAAGAGAGAAAAGTGTAATATGAACAAGTATCTGCCATACAAAGTATAGATGACTGCTGGGGATATGACACGGACGGGTGTCAAAGGATTATATATGGGTATATGTGAGTGCAAAGAGGGTGTCTTTGGCTTTCTGCGGGTAATATGACACGGACGGGTGTCATGAAGTATCTGTAATACGGGTGATTTTGTTCGTAAAGAGTGTTCTGGCGACTTTACTGGGGAGTGATGATACGGACGGGTATCAAAGGGTGTATATGGTAGTGTTTGTGATTTGAGAGGCAACTGCTTTTGCTGGGACTCTGGTGAGGATTTCTGTACAACGATGATGAACGGTTATTATTCACAAGTGTTAATTCAGAACATGGCTTATGATTATGCTATGCGTTTGATTTTTGCCGTAATGCTCCGTATTAGACGGAATGCTACGCTCTGGGGGGATAATATGATGCAAATGCCATGATTATGCAAAGATATCAAACCGGGATTCGGATCCCGTTGCTGCGAAGATCTCTGGCTGATCTGTTTGAAAAGGACCTCCCAGCTGGGGAAGAGATCAATGATAGACTTGGGGAGATGTATCCACTTGGGGATATAAGTCACCGATTGACATATCCTTTGACATGAGAGACCCAGCTGGGGTTTGTAGAAGCTTTCTTCACTCTGTTGTGATCTTCTATGCGCCGCTCTTCTGGATAGAGGCTGAAGATTCTAGGGGGAGATGATTCCCTGATTCCTGTACTCTACTGAGGATGAAATGGCAACTCGGCTGGGGAATTATGAGAGGCAGCTCGGCTGGGGAGAGCAACAAGCGGCAACTCAGCTGGGGATAGAGCATTTCAGATGCTGAGATTGAGTGTATGTTGATTTGGCAACTTTGCTGGGGAAGTGGGCACCTTCCAGTGCCACGTGGGAGATAGACCGAGTTGATAATGATTCGCCATCTTGCTGAGACGTAACTTGCATGCCCCCGGTTGCGTTCTGGATACCTGCAATCCTGCAAAGATAGGGAGACGCACAAAAGGTCCCGAGGTATCCTTTACTGGATTCCGTCATAGGAGTCAAGCATTCTCAAGAGTAAGTATATTTCCTGCAAGCATGTGTTTCTATTATTACTATTTTTGGGAGAAAAGCATCTGTACTTATGCAATTGATTTTTTAGAGACACCAGACATCCTTTGCAAATAAAAATATACAAACGAAACGTGACTGAAAAATCTGATTTTATTAATTCATGTGCCCTGAATTGGCAAGATACAGTCAAAGAAACATATCTCCTGAAATGAGGAGATTGTTACAAATTGAGAAATAAAGTGCTGGCGGTGTTGACGACGCTTTCAAGGAGCTTCCTCTTCTGCTATGACTCGTATGACAATGACGTTCTTCTCATCTTGCTTTCCGGAGAAAGTCGATTCTGATTGAAGCTTGATCCTTTGGAGCTTACCAAGTTGTAGGTGATACAGACGAATTCAGAATGCAGTTGTTCGCTTGTTCCCTTATTTTGCATGGGTCGCCCTTTCGGGTTTTCAATCCATCGGGATACCCATTTTTGCCTGAGTTGTCCAATGCGGCTTTTCAACTCAGCGGGTGTACATTTTTTGTTTATTTCCCTTATTTTTGCCCGAGTCTTTTATTCTGTTTTTGACTCGCCGGGATGCCCTATTTTTGCCTGGACTTACATTCTGTTTTTATGTCCAGCGGGTCATTTTATGCGAAGTATTTTTTAACTGCATCTGAATTCACAGGGGACGGGAAATCTTCACCATCCATGGTGCTGAGCATCAGTGCTCCACCAGAGAAAACTTTCTTTACAACGAATGGTCCTTCATAATTTGGAGTCCATTTGCCCCTGTGGTCTGTATGAGGAGGGAGGATTCTTTTCAACACAAGATCCCCTACTTGGTATTCTCGGTGCCTGACTTTCTGGTCGAAGGCCTTCTTCATTCTCTTCTGATATAACTGCCCATGACAGATTGCAGCCAATCTCTTCTCTTCGATCAGACTCAGTTGTTCGTATCGGGCCCGAACCCATTCTGCTTCACTCAGTTTAACATCCATCAATACCCGTAAGGAGGGTAATTCAACTTCAACAGGTAGGACTGCTTCCATACCATACACAAGCTGATACGGTGTTGCCCCGGTGGATGTTCTGATTGACGTGCGGTACCCATGCAAGGCAAACGGTAGCATTTCATGCCAGTCTTTGTAGGTGATTACCATCTTCTGCACAATCTTCTTGATATTCTTGTTAGCTGCCTCAACATCGCCATTCATCTTTGGCCTGTAAGGAGAAGAATTGTGATGTTGGATCTTGAAGTCCCGGCACAGCTCTGCCATCATTTTGTTGTTTAAATTGGAACCATTATCAGTAATGATTCGCTCGGGCACTCCATACCGACAGATGATGTCTCTCTTCAGGAATCGGGCTACCACTTGCCTAGTAACATTTGCATATGAGGCTGCTTCAACCCACTTGGTGAAATAGTCAATGGCGACCAGGATGAATCTGTGACCATTTGAAGCAGTCGGCTCAATCTTGCCAATCATATCAATACCCCACATAGCAAAGGGCCATGGTGAAGACATGATGTTCAAAGGATTGGGAGGCACATGCACCTTATCTGCATAGATCTGGCATTTATGGCATTTTCTGGCGTAAGCACAACAGTCTGCATCCATTGTGATCCAGTAATAGCCTGATCTTAGCAATTTCTTAGCCATGGCATGCCCTCCTGCGTGGGTACCAAAAGATCCTTCGTGCACTTCATGCATCAACAAATCTGCTTCCGTCTTGTCAACACATCTGAGGAGTACCATGTCAAAGTTCCTTTTGTATAAAGACCCATTAGTGTTCAGAAAGAAACTACCAGCAAGCCTTCTCAAAGTCTTCTTATCATTGGAAGATGCCCCAGGTGGGTATGTCTGATCCTCCAAGAAGCACTTAATGTCATGGAACCAAGGCTTATCATCTTTTACAACATCCGCTGCAAATACATATGCTGGTCTGTTGAGTCTGGACACTGAAATCTGAGGTATAAAGTTAGCGGCTTGAACTTTGATCATGGATGAAATGGTAGCAAGAGCATCCGCAAACTGATTCTCGTCCCGAGGGATATACTCAAACTTGACTGTTGTGAAGAAAGTCAATAACCTCCTTGTATAATCCCTGTAAGGTATCAGATGATCTTGGTGGGTGTACCATTTCCCGTTGGTTTGATTGACTACCAAAGCTGAATCTCCGAATACGGTCAATGTCTTGATCCTGAGGTCAATGGCTTCCTCAAGACCCATAATGCAAGCTTCGTATTCAGCTTCGTTGTTAGTGCAGTTGAAAGTGAGTTTTGCCGAGAAAGGCATGTGAACTCCTTTTGGAGTAATGAGTACTTCACCAACACCACGGCCATTCATGTTAACAGCCCCATCAAACATCATAGTCCATTCTTCCTCCGGGTCAGGCCCTTCGGTGTGAATAGGCTCCTCGTGATCTTTTGCTTTAATGAACATGATGTCCTCATCAGGGAAGTCAAACCTCATAGGCTGGTAGTCATCAATGGGTTGCTCAGCAAGATATTCAGATAGTACACTGCCCTTGATGGCTTTCTGAGAGGTGTACCGTATGTCGTATTCTGTGAGAATCATCTGCCATCTTGCAACCCGTCCGGTAAGAGCTGGCTTCTCGAAAATGTACTTAACTGGATCCATTTTTGAGATTAATAAGGTGGTGTGGGTCAGCATATACTGTCTCAGTCGGCGAGCAGCCCACGCTAAAGCACAGCAAGTTTTCTCGAGCAGCGAATAACGTTGTTCACAGTCGGTAAACTTTTTGCTTAGGTAGTATATTGCATACTCTTTTCGACCAGACTCGTCATGCTGGCCCAGCACACACCCCATTGACTCTTCTAGCACTGTCAAGTACATAATCAGAGGTCTTCCTTCATCTGGCGGCATGAGGATTGGAGGTTCTTGCAGATATTCCTTGATCTTGTCAAAAGCCTTCTGGCAGTCTTCGTTCCACCTGACCGTTTGTTCCTTTCTTAGCAGCTTGAACAAGGGTTCACAGGTTGCTGTAAGGTGAGATATGAACCGTGAAATATAGTTCAATCGACCTAAGAACCCTCGGACTTCCTTTCCTGTCTTCGGTGCAGGCATCTCTTGAATGGCTTTGACTTTATCAGGGTCGACTTCAATCCCTTTCTCGCTTACAATAAAGCCCAGCAGCTTACCGGATCGCACCCCGAATGTGCATTTGTTGGGGTTCAGCTTTAGTTGGTACTTCCTCAGGCGCTTGAACAACTTCAGCAGATTTACCAGGTGATCTTCCTCTGTAAGGGACTTGGCGATCATATCATCCACATAACATTCTATTTCTTTGTGGATCATATCGTGGAATAATGTCACCATAGCCCGTTGGTATGTTGCACCAGCATTCTTCAGTCCGAATGGCATCACTTTGTAACAGAACGTGCCCCAAGGTGTAATGAATGTTGTCTTCTCCATGTCTTCAGGTGACATCTTGATCTGATTATATCCTGAAAATCCATCCATGAAGGAGAATACCGAGAACTGAGCCGTGTTATCCACCAATACATCAATGTGAGGTAATGGGAAGTCATCCTTCGGGCTGGCTCTGTTCAGATCCCGGTAGTCAACACACATTCTTACTTTGCCGTCCTTCTTAGGCACAGGTACTATGTTAGCAACCCACGGCGGATAGCTAGTCACAGCAAGGAACCCGGCGTCCCATTGCTTTTGTACCTCTTCCTTGATTTTCATAGCCATGTCTGGGCGAGTTCGGCGCAACTTCTGTTTAACTGGCGGGCATTCTTCCCTCAGAGGCAGCTTGTGCACAACAATGTCGGTATCCAACCCTGGCATATCTTGATACGACCAAGCAAACACATCAACATACTCCTGAAGCAGATCTACCAGTTGCCTCTTCACTGAGTCTTGCAGGCAGGCCCCGATTTTAACTTCTTTCACGTCTTCGTCAGTACCAAGATTAATCACTTCAATCTCCTCCTGATGAGGAGCAATAACCTTTTCCTCCTGTCTCAACAACCTGGCTAGCTCTTCAGGAAGCTCATATTCTTCATCAACCCCTTCATCAGCTTGATTGATCGGATTGTCAAAGTCATACGATGTCATAGCCGTGCTGTTGTCGGTGCTGTCAGGAAGGCACTCTCTGCAAGGGTTAAGTTTGTTCATTTTAGTGATTGATTTTAATCTTGCTTTAGAAAAAGTGAAATGAAGTTATCATTTTGAAAACACCGCCATTTATTTTTGTACAAAAAGAAAAATGGAAAACAGTGAGCATAAAAGAAAAAGACTCGTTTGCAAAAAGATGTCTGATATTTCATTAATTTAATCTTGTTTGCACAAAAGTACAGATGGCCCTGGTTACAAAATGAGTCTTGTCATCTTGGGCAAGATGCAAGACTTGGATGCATGCTATAAAAAATACAGGAAATAATAATTACTCTGCATGAGTAACTCTTATAATTTCCTGGGAAGACCAGTTCGAGACACTGCTCCCCGGGATCTTCGGACGAATCCAATTCTCCAGATTGCGCTCCTCTTCCAGCTCGTCTTCCAGACAGTTGATAGCATCGGGGGTAAGCATCCCCCCACTGACAAAACCAGGCTCTGCAGCAGCCTTTGCTTGATGTTGAGTTGGTCTGTAACCCAACCCAAATTTGTCCTTCTTCTCCTCCACAGCTAATACCTTGCCCCAGCCTAGGGCAGTTCCTTCTTCAACAACCTTCCGGGCTTGTTGGTAAGATGACATGGAGATCCCTGACACAGCAGATGCTTCATTGACGTTCAAGGCTTCAAAACCTTGGCTCATTGTTTCATGGATCTCCCCATCCATCTCAATGTATTTGTAAGTAGCCAGATGGCTAACGAAAATATCCTCTTCCCCACAGATTGTGACAACTTGACCTTCCCACTCAAATTTTAACTTTTGGTGAAGGGTAGACGTTACTGCGCCGGCGGCGTGAATCCAGGGCCTACCCAACAAACAGCTGTAGGCGGGCTGAATGTCCATCACATAAAAGATAGTTTTAAAGGTCTGTGGGCCAATTGTCACAGGCAGCTCAATCTCTCCCAGAACCAATCTCTTCGAACCATCAAAGGCTCTTACCACCAGGTTGCTGGGTCTCAATGCCAATCCATCATATTCTAACTTCACCAGAGCCTTCTTTGGTAAGACATTCAGGGAAGAACCTGTGTCCACCAGCACATGAGAAAGGACAGCTCCTTTGCATTCCAGGGTTATGTGCAAGGCTTTGTTGTGGTTGCGGCCATCCGCTGTCAAGTCAGAATTGGTAAACCCTAGCCCATTGCTAGCAGTAACATTTCCAACCACGGTTTCCAATTGGTTGACAGTAATCTCCTCAGGCACGTAAGCTGCGTGCAAGACTTTAAGTAGTGCATTCCGATGGGCTTCGGAGCACATAAGCAGTGAGAGGATAGAGATTTTGGATGGCGTCTGGTGAAGCTGATCCACAATTTTATAATCACTCTTTTTGATGATTCGCATAAACTCATCAACTTCCTGATCAAATGGAGTTTTCAGGGCTTCTTTGGCAACTTGGTCTTCCTGCACCGGGCCTTTTCCTTTTGCCTTGGCAGCAGCTTCTGCTTCGGCAGTAGGTCTTTGAACTTGTGAAGCAAAGAGACGTCCGCTTCGAGTGAAGCCTCCGCCTCCCCCCACATTATCTACTTGTGGTGCAGGTGTTGATGTTTCCAGAGTGATTCTTTTTCCTTCGCAATACAAGTCAGAGCCATAGTGCCAGGGGATGGCCCTATTGCTTTCATATGGTACTGGTCCAGGCACCGTGACAGTGACCGGACTGATTGCTGCTGCTGAAGGGACTGTTATTGTTTGTGGATCATAAAAGATTGTAACTGGTGCTCTGGCGGGAGCAGCACCTTCTGAATGGTAGGCAGAATTATTTTCAGGATCGTAGAATATGGTGACGGTAGAGACATCTTCATGATTGATTGCTGGTGTTGTAGGAGGTACTGTTGGAAGGACTGTTGTTGTTGCTGACGGAGATTCGAAATGGAATGAAGCTGAAGTTGTAGCAGGAGAAACTGTTGAAAACTGATCATTTGGGAGGACAGATGAAGTACTGGTTGATGTTGCTGGTGAGTTGTCGGGAACAATAGTTGCTGTAGTTGTAGGAGGTTCTGAAACCGTTGTTGATGAAGTTGCCGGATTTGTTGGGAATGATGTAGTGATCTGTAGCAGGCCACTCTGAATAAGGCTGTCAATGCCATTCCTCAGGTCCTCACACCCATTCCATGAAATATTGCAATAGGGACACCCTAGTTCACATCCCGGAAATATTTGGTTTTCACGGAGTTGAGCTTTGATTTCCACCAATGGTGTCCTGATCTGATCCACACTAGTTATCAAATAAGACGGTTGGTCTTCTTCAATAGCGTTGATTCGAGGACCACCATGGTTTGGCATTGGGTTTTTATTGACATTGGGCGGCGGTGCAAAATTCAGAGCCTTGGAGTCTACCAAGTCTTGTACCTTCATATGCAGAGCCCTGCATTTTTCTGTACTGTGACCAGGTGCGTTTGAATGGAAAGCACACCTAGCATTGGAGTCATAGTTCCTTGGTAGACTGTTGGGATCCGGAGGTGCCAACGTTCTTAGCTCAACTAGGTTGAGTTTCAGAAGTTGTGGCAACAAGGCAGCATACGGCATTGGGATCGGGTCGATCACTCGGTTAGCTTGGGATGGCCTTTGCTGGAATGGCCTCTGTTGATTGTTGTTGTTGGTGTTGTTGCTGTTGAAGTTTCTTGGAGGATACTGATTCTGATGATACTGAGGTTGTTGTTGGAAGTTTTGTTGAGGAGGTTGATAGACTGGCTGTGGATGAGCTGGAGCAGGGATAGTGACTGCTGCTATTGACCTTTGAACATATTGGGGCCTTCCTCTGTGGGTGTGAATGGCATTGGTCTCGCCAGTTCTTCTCGGGCCTGCAAAAGGCTTTCTTGTACTACTGGACGAGCTTGCACCGTTATCAGAGATCTTACCCATTTTTAACAGGCTTTCAATTCTCTCCCCAGCTATAACAACATCTGCGAAGCTAGTGGAAGAGAAAGCAGCCAACCTGTCAATATACGTTCCCTGAAGGGTATTCATGAACATATCAGCCATTTCTCTCTCAGACATTGGTGGCTGGACAGCAGCAGCAAGCTGTCTCCATCTTTGAGCATATTCTCTGAAGCTCTCCCTAGATGACTGTGACATTCCCATTAGGAGGGTCCTGTTGGGTGCCATATCTAGATTATACTGATACTGTCTGATGAAGGCCTCTGCCAGGTCCTTCCAGCATCTCACAGTTGCCCTTGTCAAATGGGAATACCATTCCCTAGAAGCTCCAGTCAAGCTATCTTCGAAGTAGAACATCCACAACTTCTCATCCATGGTATAAGCTTTTAATCTTCCAAGAAAAGATTGCAGATGAGTTCGGGGACAGGAAGTCCCATTATACTTTTCGAAACAAGGAGGCTTGAACTTATGGGGGATCCTGACCCCGTCTACCAAACCCATGTCCATGACGTCGAAACCCAAAGAATTTTGAGATTCTAAGGACCTCAACTTCTCAGCTATTTCTTCCAATCGTCTATCATAAGTTTCCTCTCCAGTACCCATTACTGTAAATTGGTCCTCCTGAGGATCTTCTTGAAGTACTCTGGCTGCAGTGGCTGTTCCTTGAATGTTTGCAGGAATATTAACTTCTGGATGGAGATGCGGGCCAAACACAGGGGGGTTAGCATGTGGTTGCACCCTTTCATTGTTACTTGTGCCTGCAGTCCCCACATGGGGCTCCTCTTGGTTCCTCCCTTCTACCAAAGCCCTGAGCCTCTCCTGGCTTTGAGCTAAGTTGTTCATCACTTCCATGAACTGTGTTATCTGAGTTCTCATCTCCAACCTTTCGTTGGCCATCTGGTTTCTGACCTCTGTAAGGTCTTGTTGCATCTGGTCCATCTGGATTCCCGGAAGGTTGTTTCTAGTTGGGTACCTGTGTGGCCTGTTGAGAGGAAATACCCGGCGGCGAGCAATAATTCCTGAATATCACAACAGAGGTTAGCAACAACAAAACAAAAACCTACAAAACAAACAAAAGGGTTAGCATGCAATGCAGTTATGCTTATTTGTTCTCAAGGTATCCGGCTTGGCCTTCAGTTTTGACCCTTTCCAGACCCTTGAAGATGCTGCTGTTGAAGTTGCTTTTGAAGTAACCCAGATGGAAACTAACACAAATATATTACAAAGGTGAAATAATACAATTTGTTCATTTTACAACACCGGCCCCCTAAGGGGTCAAAATACATCACAAAAAACAAAAGTACATGGAAAAGGAACAACAACAAGCAAATGATCAAACTCCAAGGCCAAACTCATCCTCACGAACTTCCTTGAGAAGTGCTTCGGTCACAGGATCAGCCGGATGCTCCGTAAGATTTCTGATGAGAAGGTTCCTTGTTGCAACAGCTGCAGTCAACTTCTTGTTCTGACTTTGGTCTTTAGACCTCTTCACTCCTGCTTTGATTTTCAGCTCTGATATTTCCTCCTGGGCTGCTGCCAGGGCTTTTTCCATCTGCTCCATCTTGTCCTGAACTCTCTTGTCTTCTAGAGTACGGGCCTCAGTGATCCGGACCCACCTGGCCTGACTCTCTTTCAAATACAAGTTTGTCCTTGCTCTCTGGAACTGGGCTTCTTTACAAGCATTCTTCAGAATCTGCTCACCAGCCTTAGACTTGTTGATATAATCTCCAGACTTCTCAATCTTAGTCAAGTGTTCCACTCTCAACTTCTCCAATCTCTCAATCTCCCTCACACCTTTACTCCTTTCCCGGAGGGTCTTCTGCAAAGCCTGGGTTAACTTCTCATTTCTTTCCTTCAAGCTCTCAAACTCTTCCAAACTGATAGTGGCAGGGGGTGGTGCTGAAGATGACTCAGGCATGTCTTCTATGGTGAAGGGCATTCCAGAGAATTGGGCCCTGGCATGAGACCACTCATAGTATTGGGCTGATGCCACAATATTGCACTTCCCCAGAATGGTGATTCCCTTGGTTTGGACATGATCCCAGGCCCAGGCAGCCTGCCTAACAGTTGCCAGACTAATCTTGTTCTCACAGTAGAGGGTCTCAGCCAAGTCCTGTACCCTAGGAGTGTGGACCAGTGCATAGCCCAATTGCCTTCTGAACAGCAGAGGGTTGTAATTGATACTTCCCTTAACTCCTATTAAGGGCACATTGGGAAAGTGCCCACAGCTGGTGATTATATCTCTGCCCTTGGTGCTTTGAGTACACCATCTGATATCTGCTGAAGTGAGAGTAGTGAGCCTCTTAGCCCAGTTGCTTTGCTGATGAGGGTTGAGAAATGCATCTGTTCTGGGTAGATGCTTGAGAAGCCAAGTATGAAATAATGGAGCACAAATCCTCACTAATCTCCCCCTCTGCTTCTCATTCCTCTGATGCACTGAATAGTAGAGATCACCCAGCAAAGTTGGCACTGGGTTCTTCAGGATGAACAAATGGATGGCATTCTTGCTAATGAATCGTGGCTCATCTGCAAACAACACAATTCCATATACACTTAAGGCCAACAGAGCACAAACAGCTTTCCACTCCCCCAGGGAAGCCTTCAGACTAGCTTGAGAAATTAGGAAGTCCAGATGGAAACCAGGGATCCCAGCTTTAGAGGTCATATGTTGCTCAATCAAAACAGGCTCCAGGTGCAAAGCTTTTGCTACCTCTCCATTGCTGGGAGAGACCATTTCAGGGTTGAAAGGGATTTCTCTTTTGATAGACAGACCAATCAATGATGAGTATTCTTCCAGAAGAGGACCCAACTGAAAGTCTTGAAAGGTGAAACATCTCAATGGGGGGTCATAGAACTGAATACAGGTATGGATCAGGCTTCTCTGAGATGGGTCCAGATCCATGACCAAGTCAAGTATATCCCCATAATGATCCCTGAACAAAGGTACGTGATCTGGAGTGATCAAGGTTTGGATCCTCCTGATGTCTGATAAGTCTGGTTGGAAGAAATGATAGGTGATGTTGCTTTTCTTTGGAGCCATGATGCTGAGACTGAGTAGGATAAGTGCTGATGAAGATGCTGAGGAGTGGGCCACTGGCTGGCTAGTGCTAGTAACTGAAGTATATGGCTGACAGGCTGAAGCAAGTGCTGGTGGAGATAGGTCAAAACTGCAGATGGGGTCAAAACCAAAACCAAAGATGAAGGTGGATACCCTGAAACACAAATAAGCAAATGTTAATATGATGCAATGGGTATGTATGCAAATGAAATGCAAGGGTTTGTGACTGAGCTGGATCTGATTAACTGCCTTGGTGTAGATCCATGTGTGTTCAAGAAATCCAGATGGAGGTCTAAAAATCCAGTAACCAGGGTGGGGGACTCAAATAAAGAGCCACAAGTCCAAGGTTTTAGAATCACAAGAACTGTCCAACATGGAGCATTCTTAACAAAGTCAAAGTAACAGGGTATTCTGAGGTCAAGGTACCTGCAAACCTGTAAACAGCCCAACCCCCTCACAGGTGGTGTTCTAAAACAAGGATCCTCAGACTTGGATCAGTTATGAGAAGTGTAAACACTTCTAACCCGGAGGTACAGTGTTTACAATAACCATAAAAGTTCCTCCTCTAATTCACCTCAGTTTCTGAAGGTCAATACTAAAAGGTCATCCAGACTTAGCAGGCTTCCCAGATAGCCCTAGCATTGCAGGAAATCTGCAACACAGAGTTCTCAAGAAGAAACCCATATCTGAACCGTGTTTCATATTCCCGCACCAGACCGAAATGGAATGGGAAAGAATATGATTCACTCTAGCCTAGGTGTCACTCAGGTCCCAGGTATAGGACCTTAACTCTCAATGAATCACCCACCCACCAAGGCAAACAACAGATCCAGCCAGCAACAATGACAATATGATATATAAATGCAGTAAAGAAAGTAGTAAAGTAACTGTACATAAAGCAATAAACAAAAATAAATACAAGCACAAACAAGCACATAACACCCCAGTAAACACAAATCAAACAAGCGCTAGGAGGAACCCACAAAAAGAACCAGAAGCCCTGGTTGCAATATAAGGCGTCCCCAGCAGAGTCGCCAAGCTGTCGCTCCCAAAGATTTGAATCCTGGTACAAGCGCGAACGGTCGGCGAAGGGAACAGTGAGAACACACAGCCGTGAACTCACTGGAGATGAAAAGAGTCGCCAGCTAGGCATTTTTATCCCGGAGGAAAGGCAATGCTGCATAGACCTAGAAAGATACGGATAAGACGGTTGCGAACCAGAGAGACTGAGAAAGGGGGTTGGTTACAACCTGGGAAGGTATTAGCACCCAGATTGTCCGTCGTACTCGACGGGATCCACGCTTAAAAGATTTGTGTTTTAAAGGGGTAGTGTCAGTGCAATCTGTGTATAAAGAGCTGGAAAGCAATATGTAAAGTGTATAAGTGGTGTGAAGTATGAAAGTGTCAGTGTAAAGACAAGAATAAGATGCTCATGATAATGAGGCTCAAAGAATAATGCTGGAAGGAGGGGGAATATACAGAGACTTTTGTTCGATAACTGTTAAGTTATGCCTACGTATCCTCTCGTGCAATGAGGAAGTCAGAACACCGTAGTTCGACCCAAAGAGACTGAAAGATGAATTGACTTGTGAACTGCTTGCTTGTCTATGCTCAAGTGTATGACCTGTCTGGCTCAGGTGCAAACTGTCTTGCATTAGACGGAAGAAGCAAGTTCTCGTTTATGAGTGAAGGTGATGAGAAAAGAACCCCGAAGGAGACGATTATTGTTTGTTTTTGAGTTTTCAGTCTTTTATTGCTTGTGAAAGTTTGTCATAAGTTAATGAGCTTAAGCCTAAACCAATGGATTTAGTAAACTCATCACATCTTCCCTCTGATTAGGGGTAATGAGAATACCTTAAGTGTGAAGTCAGATTCTCACACTTAATCACCTTTGATGTAGGGTTAAGATCATTGACCTACTTGTGATTATTTATATGTTTTGGTTTTTGTTTAGTGTTAAGTAATGAGGTTAAGCCATAATCAGGGATTAAACAGACTCATTACACCATCCTAAAAGAAGGATGATAGATGAGAATGTTTAAGCTGAGGAAAGCTCCTCAACTTAATCCATGATTAGGGATTAAACTCATGACAAAACAAGCCTTTATTAGGTGGATTTTATTTAATGATATGGTGATGAAGTGATTTTTATGATTTGTAAGACAACTTGAGGGGGACTTGTCCATTAACACTAGGGTTAGTCCTTCTTAACCACTTAAGGAAGAATTAGAACCCTAATGCAAGGCCCAAGTTACAAGTGTGATGTCTTGATATTTATTAAGTGAATTGGTTAAGAGATTTAAACACATTAAGGGTTTAACACTTAGGATTAAAGTTATACACTCTATCCTAAAAGAAGGATGCAGGCATAAGCTTAATCACAAAGTCTTAAAGCCTTTAGGGTTTGGTCCCTGATTATGAGATGAGAAGAGAAGACTCAAAGAGAGACACAAAGGTAAAACTATGGGGGAGACTAATCAAAACCCTAATTCATTGTCATGCTTGGTTGTTCCTAAAGTTTGTGAGGTTTACAAGAACAATCTTCAGAAGAACCACCAGGAAGCAGATGAACAAGATCAAGAGAAGCAAAGTGGCTTGCTTCATTCAAGAAGTCAAGTCACTTGAAGAAAGAAAGTGGGAGGAGCAAGCATGAGCAAGCTCAAACTCAAGCACAAATAGAAATGCAGCAATGGATGCAAGAGAGATGAAAAGAAAAGGTATGAGAAGTGAAGGCAAATTCACTTCTCAAGTTTACTTACCACCTGAAATGTTAGAAAGAAATGCAATGCAATGCAAGATGAGATGAAATGGTATGATGCTAGACAAAACCAGAAGCATGTTGATGATGAAAATGATGCTATGAGGTGCTGCAAACAAGAGGCAAGACATGGGGATGCTCATACAAGATCATGGATGCAAATGATGCAAGCTAAGGAGCATGAACAAGCATGAAAAGTTATGAATCATACAAGACAAATGACATGGCAAATATGCAATGCAATGATCAAACATGCTTTCTATATGTCTTAAGATGTCAAATGAATCACAAGAATGCACAAAATGCAAAGACAAGTCATGTTATGCAAGAGAATGCAAGAAGGATGCAAGAGAAAGCCCAAATTAGGGTTTATGGATCAAACATCAAACAAAAACCAAAAACAGAAGCAAACCTTAAGATAAAAAATGGAAAATGCCATCCAAAGAAACCCTAAACCTATAATGAACCACTGCCCAAAGGGGAACTCCCAACTCTTAACCAATCTCAAGATATGAATTTTCTAAGTTATTAGGGTTTTTTAGGGTTCTTAACAAAAGAAATGCCAAACAAATGGAAAATGCAAGATCAAATCATGGCTATTTTATCTTAGAAACTACATGCTAAACATAAAACAATGCAAGAAGAATCAATGTCCAAACCTTCTCCAATAGGCAGAAATGAATTTTTGAACCCATGATCAAAATAATGCACAAAATATGATTTAATTCAATGAAAAATTCTTAAAATGCATCAAGATCAAAAAAGAAATTTGGTTTGAAGGTTGGACAATGTTTCTAAATGTCTTAGAACATTTCATGAATTTTTTTGTAATTTTTAAATACCTAAAAGTATTTTTAATTAATTAATTCCCATTAATCAATTAAAAATAATCTTTTAAATATTTAAAAATACTTTTTAATGATAAAAAAATAAAATAAAAATATTTTTGCATCATAAAAATTATTAAAACTCAGAGGAAAAAGTTTCATAATTTTTATGTATTTTTGCTATTTTAAAATAATTGTACAAGTTAAATTAAAATAAAATGAAATTAAAATAAAATAAAATGAAGTATGCAGCATGGAAGGATGAGATTGATTCTGAGTTCAAATGTGTTGACTGGCGCGTGATCTTGTGGCCAGGATTGCATCTGGGTTAATTACATTTAATTAAAACTAATAAAAGAATTAGGGCTAATCAAAGTGATCTGAGCCCTTCCCTCACGCGCGAAGTCAACAAGTCAACCCCATCCAACGCCCCAGATTCAAACTGGCTTAATGACTGTAATTAGGGCAAAACAGATTCAGGCGACCGGAGGGGAGCTCCGGTCGTCTTCCCCGGCGACCCCAAAACCCTAAAACAAGATTCAGACCACCTCAAGCCAAATTAAATGCCCAGAATCAATCCCCACACTTCTAGCAACTCAAATCAATAGTCAAACATCATTTTACTAGCAAGAACAAGCTGAATCGAAACAAAATAAAAATGGGGCCAAACTTTCAGACACTCACAAAATGTTCATTTCTCCACCATTTTAGATTCTAAACACATCACAATGATCCTCAGAGTATGCATTTTCAGTTTATAACAAAAAATCAAAGCTTTAAAAAGTTTGAAGTTTGAGACTACCTGAGGTGAAGAACTGTGAATGTGAGCTCTTTTGGCCTGGCTTTGATGCAGAACAACTTCCCTGAGTCCCCTGAAGCCAATGGAAAGCCTGGAATGAGCTTGGGCAGGCTGCTTTGAGGAATCCGTTTCTGGTGTAGCAGGAAATGGACTTTGTACACAGGCTGTTTTAAGTCAATGTAAAGGGTGGTTTTGACTCCTTGTGGTATGCTTGTCTTGTTGGTGAAGAAAGATGAGGTGTTTGATGGCTGGATATTGAGATTCGAAGAGAACTGGTTCAGAGGGTGGGGAATGGTGAAGCTCAGGTCAGGCTTGTTTCAGGCTTGAGCTTTGGTGGTTTGAGGCCTATGAAGTGTGTTGAGTTGAATGGTGAAGATGGTTTTTGTGTTTGCAAGCTGTGGAGGCAGATTCGAAGCAACTTGCAAATGGGAGTGTTTTTGTGAATGTCTTAAATGAGGATGTTTCAGGCTGGCTTAGTACATGAAATGGCTTGCAAATTGATATATTATTTTAATCCAAGTGGCCAGAAGATGTGACATGGCCTGTGGTGATAGGTAAGTTTACTTTTGCATAAAGTCCACCTTTTGTGTAAGTGAGGTATGGTGAAGTGCTAGCTTGGTACAAAGCCTAGGGGCTGCGCAGCATGGGATGGTGAGTGAGCTAGCAAGGTCAGCATCCAAGGTCACAAGTTGTAGGAAGCATGATGAGTGGTTTTGCAAGTTGTTGTACTTTGGTTCACATGTGAGAAATTCTTGTTACACAAACCAAACCATGGGGAAACTTGGTCCAATTCTGATTTTTAAGGCTCATAGAATGTTTGTGTGCTGGTTTGGAATGGATTAGAGGTCACATAATGCATTGGTTCATGACTTTGCAAAATTTCCATTTGAAGCATGCCTTGAAAAACAATGATTTTTGCCAACTTTGCCTTGCCATAACTTTTGATCCAAGAAGAGTTTGATCATGTTCTTGTACTTTTTGAAAAGGGAAAAATGAGATCTACAACTTTCATGACCAAGGTTTTTCCATTTGAAGCATTTTTGGATCATGAATCATGGCTTGAAAAATGACCTAAAATGATGCATTCTTGAAAAGTCAACTATGCCCAAAAAGTCACCATTTGCAAAAACCCTAAATTCTTGATTTCCATGAACTTCAACCTTCTTCCATGATCCAATAAAGATCATATACTCTCAAAATGATGAAGATCACCCATTGGTTGGGTCATTGGGGGCCTCAGATGCCCTGATTTTGCACTGACTTGTCTGAAAAGTCAACTCTTGATCAGATGACTTCCCCATGGAATTTCTTCATGAAAATTGATATGCATACTCCCTATACCATATAGAGATCAATGGAAACAAGAATGACCAAAAATTTTGGAGTTATGGCCTCTGAAACCAAAACCCTAATTTTCAGTCAACTGTGCAGTTCATCCTGGCTCTGCATCCACTCAAACCCTAGTTCTTGTGATTCCTCTGCAATTTTGACTTTGAGAGGATGTATTATGATGATTGAACACACATGGACCCCTTTGAGTTGATTAGTGGCCTTTGGAGTGGCTCAAGATGCTTTGGGATTGCTCAGATCACAAACCCTAGGTGCAGATGACTTTGAATCAATGCAGTGAATCAAAAATGTGACATGAGATGCTATGATTGAGTTTATGCATATGAAATGATCACAAGCCATGGTGTGAATGGGTGAGGGCAAATTTGGGGTGTTTACACATGCTGAGGCAATCTATGCTCAGAATCCCCTGCTGCATTGACCTATACCTCAAGTACACATAAGTTGACATTTTTGCATTTCCTCCCATACCAATCAAACTGAGCCACCACCCACTCTCTGACCAATCACAACCTCTTATATAGCCTCCCTAGAGTAAGCAGTCATTGATCGTATCTAAGATTAGAATCTCCAATGGCTGCTGACGTGGATCTTGAAGTCTTCTCGGATGCTGAGGAGAATGGGGGTGTACCTGCAAGGTACTCTGATGCCAAAGTCAGAATGGACACAAGAGTTAGCAAGTACAAGTAAAAGTGTTCAGGGAATGAATATTTGATACCTGGCCCTCTCAAGTGAGAGGGTTTATATAGAGAGACCCCAGAGTATGGCTAACGGTTCCTATTTTGGGCCTGGATCACGGATCCCCTGAAAATAGGTAACTTCTAGAAAATAATTGTTGTACGAGCAACCTGGTCGTGACAATGGTGTGTCGGGCATATGATTATCCAAGCAAGAGTCATCTTGGTCGAATCTGGGTGATCTCTGCTGATGTCGGGCAGAGGTCAAGAATGAGTAGAGAGGACCGACCACGAGTAGGCGTGGTCGACGAATCCTAACCGATCCATAGGAGCATGACTCTGGTGGGTCCTTTCCACATTTGGACAGTTGGGTCGTTCCATGAGTATGAGAGGATTGGACCATACCTAGTCGATGAGACCGTCCAGAACAGGAGCCCCCTAAGTCGTTGCCTCTGGTCGTAGAAGCGATGACTTAAGGGTGAACGACTGTCCTCGAGATGGGATTGAGGCTCGTGACACTTCCTTACTCCTGGTCTAGAGCGGTGGAACACGTATAAGATTGGTCGTTAGAATGTGGTCTTCTGAACGAGGATCCCAATCATTTGGTGAAGATGTTGTGTCACGCATGCATTTGGGGAAGCGTGTGCCTTTAATGCATAATGATGGCTACTCTACGGTTGTCCCTAGGTAATGTATGCGCCGTTTCTAGGTCGTAGGCCCCACGTGCTCGCTCACGTGCTAGAGGAGGCTATAAATACGGAACTAAGATTCAGTTTCACACTTTTCGCTCCTTGCTTTCGCTGCCCGTTGTGATCAAGTGCTCGATCTTAGACGTCAACCACCGCCAACCGCCATAGCTTCCGAGGAGATCATCCGGGCACATCAAAGTTCTTCTTAATCTTGTAAGTTTTTGTAATTTTTTGTCTGGTTAAGCTTCTGATTTTGGTGGATAGAATAGTGGCATGCGGTTACAGCTAATTTTAAAATTGACAGGACCTACATTACTAAGTTCTAGGGTTCTGTCACAACATTTTCTGGTTTTGTGTGGTGTTTGTTGTGTCGATGCCACCACTGATGCGGTGGTTAGATTTTTGGGATCTTCGGCTGCGACGGGTTTGCTCTACGACTCCGATTGAACTTCAACCAGAATTATGGGCAATAATGTGATCGCATTTGAGAGTTGTCAGTATTTCCCCGTATAACCGTCTGGTCGTTATTACGATCAACGACCTTTCTTTGAACAATGGCTTTGATTGAGGATAGCGTCCTCATTCTTTAGTGCGCCTTTTCACTTGATAAGAGGTGGAAGGGTTGATTTGATTTGACTCATCAAATTCAAATTTACTTTCACTAATTTTCAGGTGTGACAATGTCCAACAACGAGCATATACACATGGAAGTCGAGAACCTATCGAACGATACTGCACCTTCTCCCGCTGAATCTAAAGAATCTTCCTCGACGGGGAAGAGTTCTACATCCCCCGAAGATTCAGAGGAAACTGCCTCAACTAGAGCCAACTCCGCCGGTTCTGAAGGGGAGGATGAGGAGGAGGACAAGGATATGCTTGTCGATGAGTGGGTTATCGATGAGCCAGTGAATATCGCGTCTGTATATTCTGAGGATTTGGAGGGCCCGGATCCTGTGGTCGGGGATCCTAAAGAATGGGTTGTGAAGTATCCGGTCTCAAATGACCATATCTGTTGGTTTTTTGGTTCGAACATATTTCCTTTGTATGACATACTATTTAGGGAGCTCAAGTTTAGGCCATCGTTCTCAGATTTCCAACAATCCATGTTTGTTCACTTGGAACGTTCGCCTTCCCAGCTGCACCCGAACTTGTTTTCCTTCATCCGGGCTTTCGAAATGACGTGCGGGTACCTGAATATAGGGGTGAAGCTCCCTTTGTTTTTTCA
Organism: Lathyrus aphaca; assembly: GCA_963966055.1. NCBI lineage: Eukaryota > Viridiplantae > Streptophyta > Magnoliopsida > Fabales > Fabaceae > Lathyrus > Lathyrus aphaca. Next base: position 210,448,027 of record OZ014519.1, read on the forward strand.
TATCTTTATGAAATTCCAAGTGGTCCAAGGGAAGTTCAACATGGTTTCTCTGAAGTAAAAGAAGAAAATCTTTAAGGCATACTCTTAGTCGATTAGAGATTTTAAAATCGCTTCTATCTAGTTGAACCAATTTCCGAGCATGCTCTAAACTCCTGCAAATTTTGGGGGTGGAAACCGACGATGAGGGGAATGTTTTACTGGATAAGGACATGAAAGAGGTTCCCTGCTTGCTGTTAAGATTTTAATTTTCCTGGTCGCGTGATCATTTCCTATGTGAGACAGACGAATTCTTATAAATTTCCTCCAAACTGAGTGAGAGCGACCATGCCAGCTATGAGACCTTGATGAATTATGTTTCACTAATCAATATGATTGTGCATGTTGATGAGCATGGTCATGCGATCTTGGACAAGGATGGGGGTGCCAAGGTGACCCCTAGGTTTATAGAGGTGTCCAAGCTCCTAGCTTGCGAAATGGACGAGGACGTTTTTCATTACCTTGGTAGTTTTAGTATTTATTTGCTCGTGTTTCATATTATGATCGTCCATATTTTATGCTATGACCATTTTAACCTTTGTCTTTTTCAGATTCAATGGTGGATGGGAAAGATAAATTGATGGCTAACACAGGCAAGAGACGACAACCAAAGAAATTGAAACAGACCCAACTCAACGATCGATTGGTCACGTGCTCGGGTACTACTTCACCAACCTCCCATGGTTCGCCCGTTGGTACTTCTAGGACGGGGAAGAGGTCTAGAGCCGAGTATATTGTGAATCTGGAAAATGCTTCTCCAAAACCTTCCTTCGAGCTCCCTACGTGCTTCCTGAAGCCCACTTTCTTTGAGGAGCACTCCCTCCAAGTCCATAGAGCGGAAACGCTTCAGTTTGAGGGGTCGAGTCAACCAGATAGGCGATCTTGGCTAGCTCGGGATGCAAGCTCAATGATGTGGGTTCTTGCCAGTGCCTCGATGTTCGTGGAGGGAACTGCTACTCAAGAGCAAGAGATCCAATAGTTAAAGGCCAAAATGTCCGCTTTCGAGGATATGACCAAGACTTCTACGAAATCTCTGAAGGAGGCCTCCAAGAAGATTAAGGTGTTGGAAGATTATGCGGCTTCCGACAAGAAGTCTTCCGCAGAGGAGATTGCCCATCTCAAGGTTGATTTGACTCCTGCCGTGGAAGAACCTGAGGAGCTAAAGTCTTTGAAATCCTGGTTTGAGCTGGTCGCGAAGATTGAGTAAGGGGAGGAAGATCTCAAGGAGATGGCGAGTTCAGCGTTCCAAAACATGGTGGACCAGCTGAAAATAGTTAATCCCGGGGTGACGTTCAACGAAGAGAGTACCAACTTTTTGTACAAGGCCAAGGATGGTGTGATCCTCTTTCCTGACTACCTCAAACAGCCAGAGGAAGGTGATGTCGAAATGGAAGAGGACCACGGGACCCCTGCTGACGTCCAGCCCGAGGCCAATGTTAATCCTTGAGGTTTTGACTTGCTTTTGTAGTTTTTTAGCTGGCGTGTGTAAGCTCATAATTTCGACACTTTGAAATTTGAGACATGAAGTCATTTCTTTTGCTGAGAGGATGATCAGCAGATAAGGAAAAGAAGAAGTGAAGATATTCAGGAGATATCCAAAGGTGAAGGATGATCACCTGGAAGGGGATGGCTGTTACAAATATCACGACATAGGAAGAATGTCGGATAGAAGAAAGTTGTTTTGTTGACGACTTACTGGGGAACGGTAAACACGGACGAGTGCTTACACTTTCAAGAATAAAAGATATAAGATTTTGACGATCTGTATAGATTAAAGATGCGGACGAGCATCCTTAGGACTATGATACAGACGAGTATCGATAGAAACAAATGTCGACACGGGTTCAAAGATGATGATACGGACGAGTATCAACCAGTTAAGCAAGGAACACGAACGAGTGTCAAATATCCTAAGGAGTTATATATACAAGATACGTACGAGTATCAAAATACTTCTGTATAAGTATGTATAAGTATTGTCTGTTGGTGAAGTATGTGCAAGACACGAACGAGTGTTTGACTTGCTGGGGAAGTATGACACGGACGAGTTTCAAAAGGAATACGTACAAGTTATGAACAAATATCTGTATTTGAGAGTGCAAAGAGGATGCTTTGGCTTTTATCTGTAGGGGATATGAGTTTCGTATATTGTTGATGAAATATTGATGGTATTTGCAGGTGACTGGCTCGAACCTGGCTTGTGATCATGCAAATGTTTGATTTTTTTTGTAATGCTCCATATTAGAAGGAATGCTATGCTTATTTCGGTGAATATGATGTGAATGATATGATTATGCAAAGGAGAGAAACTGATCCGGGACTCGGATCCTGCGGGGATAAAGATCTTTGGCTGATGTATTTGGAAAAATAACCCGGTTGGGGGAAGAGATCATTGATGGATCTGTCCGGAGGGGTAACTCTGCTTGGGGAAATAGATCATTGGTAGATCTATCTAGAGGGAGAATTCCTTAATGGGGATGAGGAATTTCTAGTAACTTAGCTGGGGATATGCTTCAGGTACTGCCCTACTGGGGAGGCAACTTTGTGAGGAATCAATTCCTCCAACTCCGCTGAGGATGAGAGAAATCTAGTATCTCTGTGGGGAATGGAAGGTTCTTTGATCACTTTGCTATGAAATGGTTGTCAGGCACTGCTCGGGAGGTCCTGCTCGGGGAGGAGATAACTTCTGGGAAGTAGTATGCTGGGGATTCAATGCTGCTATGCCCTATGATGTGAAATATTGTCTACCTTGATTGCCTGCAACTTGTTAAGACAAAGAAAAACACACAAGTGTCCCGAGGTATCCTTAACCGGATTCCGTCATAGGAATTAGATTTACCTGAAAGCAACATATATCCTGTAAGCATTTATTAAAATGGCTCATATGTTTTATGCAAGTGTTGTATTACGAACATTGGATATTTTGCAAACGAAACAGGAAATGTACAAAAAAAGTGTGACTTAAAATTCTGATTTTATTAATTTGTGTGCCCTGAATTGGCAAGTACACTCAAAGAAGAAAATCCCTTGGAAGGAGGAGATTGCTGTAAATTGAGAAAACAAAAGTGTTGGCAATGTTGAAGATGACGCTCCAGTGAGCTTCCTTTGCTATGACTTGTATGACCTTGACATTCTTCTTATCTTGCTTTCTGAAGAAGGCTGACTCTGATTGATGCTTTGTCCTTTCGAAGCTTGCCAAGTGGTGAGCGATACAGATGAATTCAGAATTTATTTGTTCGCTTATTCCCTAATTTTGCGTGGATCGTCCTTTCGGGTTTTCAATCCACTAGGATACCCATTTTTGCCTGAGCTGTCCAATGCGGCTTTTCAACTCAGCGGGTGTACATTTTTTTCCTTTATTTTTTCCCGATTCTTTTATTCTGTTTTTGACTCGCCGGGATGCCCTATTTTTGCTTGGACTTACATTATGTTTTTATGTCCAGCGGGTCATTTTATGCGAAGTATTTTTTAACTGCATCAGAATTCACAGGAGACGGGAAGTCTTCACCATCCATGGTTGCAAGCATCAGTGCTCCACCTGAGAAGAATTTTGTTATTACATAGGGACCTTTATAATTTGGTGTCCACTTGCCCCTGTGGTCTGTATGAGGAGGAAGGATTCTCTTCAGAACAAGCTCTCCCACTTGGTATTCCCGAGATCTGACTTTCTGATTGAAGGCTTTCTTCATTCGCTTCTGATATAACTACCCATGACAGATGGCAGCTAGGCTTTCTCTTCAATCAGATTCAGTTGATTGTACCGAGACCGGGGCCATTCTGCTTCATCCAGCTTCACATCCATCATTACCCGTAAGGAGGGTAGCTCAACTTCAACAGGTAGTACAAATTCCATACCATATACAAGGTGATAAGATGTTTCCCCGGTAGATGTTCTGATTGAGGTTCGGTACCCATGCAAAGCAAATGGTAGCATCTCATGCCAGTCTTTGTAAGTAACCACCATCTTCTGCACAATCTTCTTGATGTTCTTGTTGGCTGCCTCAACAGCGCCATTCATCTTTGGCCTGTAAGGAGAAGAGTTGTGGTGTTGAATTTTGAAGTCCCGGCACAGTTCTGCCATCATTTTGTTGTTCAAATTGGAACCATTATCAGTAATGATTCGCTCGGGAACTCCATATCGACAAATGATGTCTCTTTTCATAAATATGGCTACCACTTGTCTGGTGACGTTTGCATACGAATCTGCTTCAACCCATTTGGTGAAGTAATTAATGGCCACTAGGATGAATCTGTGACCATTTGAAACAGTCGGTTCGATCTTTCCAATCATGTCAATGCCCCACATGGCAAAGGGCCAAGGTGAAGACATCATGTTCAAAGGATTTGGAGGTACATTCACTTTATCCGCGTAAATCTGGCACTTGTGGCATTTTCTGGCATATGCACAACAGTGTGCATCCATTGTGATCCAGTAGTAACCTGATCTTAATAATTTCTTAGCCATTGCATGTCCCCGACATGGATACCGAAAGAACCTTTATGCACCTCATGCATCAGCAGGTCTGCTTCTTTCTTGTCAACACATCTGAGGAGAACCATGTCGAAGTTTCGCTTGTATAATGAACCATCAACATTGAGGAAGAACTACCGGCCAGCCTTCTCAATGTCTTCTTATCATTGGATGATGCCCCAGGTGGGTATGTCTGATTCTCCAAGAAGTATTTGATGTCATGGAACTAAGGCTTGTCATCACTAGCAATGTCTATAGAGAAAACATATGTCGGTCGGTCTAGTATGGATACCAGAATCCCAGGCACATAATTGGTTGTTTGAACTTTGATCATGGAGGAAATGGTAGCTAAAGCATCTGCAAATTGATTTTCGTCTCGAGGGATGTATTCAAGTTTGACAGTTGTGAAGAAAGTCAATAATCTCCTTGTATAGTCACAGTATGGAGTCAGATGCTCCTGATGAGTGTACCATTTTTTGTTGGTCTGATTGATTACCAAAGCTGAATCTCCGAATACATTCAAAGTTTTGATCCTGAGGTCAATGGCTTCCTCAAGTCCCATAATACATGCTTCGTATTCTACTTCGTTGTTAGTGCAGGAAAAGGTGAGTTTTGCCGAGAAAGGCATATGAACTCCTTTAGGTGTAATGAGCACTGCACCAACTCCACGACCATTCATATTGACAGCCCCGTCAAACATCATAGTCCATTCTTTTTCTGGATCAGGCCCTTCAGTGTGAACTGGCTCTTCACAATCTTTTGCTTTTAAGTACATGATATCTTCATCAGGGAAGTCAAATCTCATGGGCTGGTAATCATCAATGGGTTGCTCAGCCAGATAGTCAGACAATACACTGCCCTTGATGGCTTTTTGAGATGTGTACTGAATGTCATACTCTATTAGAATCATTTGCTATCTTGCAACCCTTCCAGCAAGTGCTGGCTTCTCATATATGTACTTGACAGGGTCTATTTTTGAGATCAACAAGGTAGTGTGAGACAGCATATACTGTCTTAGTCGGCAAGCAGCCCACGCTAAAGCACATCAATTTTTCTCGAGCAGTGAATAATGTTGTTCACAGTCGGTAAACGTTTTGCTCAGGTAGTATAGTGCATACTCTTTTCGACCAGACTCGTCATGCTGGCCCAACACACACCCCATTGACCCTTCTACTACTGTTAGGTACATTATCAGAGGTTTTCCTTCAATCGAAGTCATGAGAATTGGAGGTTCTTGTAAGTACTCCTTGATCTTGTCAAAAGCCTTCTAACAATCTTCGTTCCACCTGACTATTTGTTCCTTTCCTAACAGTTTGAACAGGGGCTCACAGGTTGTAGTGAGGTGAGATATGAACCTTAATATGTAGTTCAATCTACCTAAGAACCCCCGAACTTCTTTTTCAGTCCTAGGTGCAGGCATCTCTTGAATGGCTTTGACTTTGTCGGGATCAACCTCAATTCCCTTTTCACTTACAATAAATCCCAGCAGCTTACCGGAACGTACCCCGAATGTGCAGTTGTTGGGGTTCAACTTCAGCTGATACTTTCTCAGACGCTTAAACAACTTCAGCAGATTCACCAAATGATCTTCTTCAATAAGGGACTTTACAATCATATCATCCACATAGCATTCTATTTACTTGTGGATCATATCATGGAATAATGTTACCATAGTCCGTTGATATGTTGCGCCGGCGTTCTTCGGTCCAAATGGCATTACCATGTAACAAAATGTGCCCCAAGGCGTGATGAAAGTTGTTTTCTTCATGTCTTTGGGTGACATCTTAATCTGATTGTATCCAGAAAATCCGTCCATGAAATAAATACCGAGAACTGAGCTGTGTTGTCGACCAATACATCAATGTGAGGTAATGGGAAATCATCCTTCGGGCTAGCTCTATTTAGATCCCGGTAATCCACACACATACGCACCTTATCATCCTTCTTAGGAACGGGTACAATGTTAGCAACCTACGGTGGGTAACTAACTAGTCACAGTGATAAAACCAGCGTCCCACTGTTTTTGTACTTCTTCCTTAATCTTCATGGCCATATCTGGGCAAGTACGGTGCAACTTATGTTTAACTGGAGGGAAATATTCTTTCAAGGGTAGCCTGTACATGACAATATCTGTATCTAAACCTGGAATGTCTTGATAGGACCAAGCAAAGACGTCGACGTATTCCTGAAGCATACTAATAAGCTGTTCTTTTACTGGAGCTTGCAGACTGGCCCCAATCTTCACTTCTTTTACATCTTCCTCGGTACCAAGATTAACAGTTTCAATTTCCTCCTGATGAGGAGTAATCACTTTCTCTTCTTGCCTTAAAAACCTGGCTAACTCTTCAGGCAACTCATAGTCTTCCTCAACCCCTTCATCTGCTTGATTAATTGGATTGTCGAGGTCATACAAGGTCATAACAGTGCGGTTGTCGGTGCAATCTGGAGGATAATCTCTGCAAGGGTTGAGATTTGTTCTTTTTAGTGATCAATTTTAATCGTTTTTAGAAAAAGTGTAAATGAAGTTATTATTTTGAAAACATTGCCATTTTATTGTTTTGTGCGAAAAATAGCAAAAATGAAAAGACAGTGATAGAAAAAGAAAATTGTTTGCAAAAGATGTCCATTGTTCATTGATATTCCATTTGCACAAAATACAAATATGGCCCTATTACAAAATGAGTCCTGACACCTTGGGCAAGATGCAGGACTTGATGCATGCTAAAGTAGGAAATAATAATTACTCTGCAGGAGTAACTCTTATAATTTCCTGGGAAAACCAGTTAAGGACTTGTCGGCCCGTGATCCTTAGACGAATCCAGCTCTCTAGGTTGAGGTCGCTCTCAGCCTCGTCTTCCATGTTATTGACAGCATCTGGGGTTAGCATCCCCCACTTATGAACTTGGGCTCCTTAGATGCCTCTGCTTGATCTTGTCGGAATGGTTTGTAACCCAAACCGAATATGTCCTCCTTCTTCTCCATAGGTAGCAACTTTCCCCAGCCTTGGGCATTTCCATCTTCAACAACCTTCCGAGATTGTTGGTAGGAGACAATTGAAGTAGCCATCCTATCTTCCTAGGATGCAGCAAATACTTCAGTTGTCGCCTCATTGACGTTCAGTGCTTCGAAACCTTGGCTCATGGTCTCGTGGATTTCACCATCCATTTCAATGTATTTGTAGGTTGCCAGATGGCTAACAAAAATATCCTCTTCACCACAAATTGTGATAATTTTCCCTTCCCACTCGTATTTTAATTTCTGGTGAAGGGTCGACGTAACTGCGCTAGCGGCGTGAATCCATTGTCGACCCAACAAACAACTGTAGGCCGACTGAATGTTCATCACATAGAAAGTAGTTTGAAAGACCTGCGGGCCAATTATCACAGGAAGCTTAACTTCTCCGAGAACAGACCTCTTGGAACCATCAAAAGCTCTAACCACCAGATTGCTTGGTCGGAGAGCTATACCATCATATTCAAGCTTGACAAGGGCTTTCTTTGGCAAGACATTGAGTGAATACCCAGTGTTAACTAGAACATGTAAAAGCACAACCCATTTACACTCCAGAGTGATGTGTAAAGCCTTGTTATGATGACGACCTTCCGTAGTCAAATCAGTGTTGGTGAAGCCTAGCCCATGGCTAATATTAACATTGGACACCACTGTCTCTAGCTGATTTACTGTGATCTCCTCGGGCACGTAGGCTGCGTGCAGGACTTTAAGTAATGCATCCCGATGAGCTTCGAAACACAATAGCAATGATAAAATGGAGATCTTGGAAGGAGTCTGGTGGAGCTGATCCACAACCTTGTAGTCGCTTCTCTTGATTATCCTCATAAATTCATCCACATCTTGATCAAAGGATGTTTTATGGGCTTATTTCAAAATTGGTTCTTCTGGCACCACATTTTTACCTTTAGCTTTGGCAGCAGCCTCTGCCTCAGTATTAACTCTTGGAACTTGTGATGCGAAAAGGCGTCCACTTCGGGTGAAGCCTCCGCCTCCCCCTACATTATCGACCTGTGGTGTATGAGTTGAAGAATAAAGAAGGACTCTCTCCACATTGCAGTAGAGGTCTGAACCATAGTGCCATGGCACAACATTATCTTTTTCATATGGAATGGGTCCAGGTACCGTGATGGTGACTGGACTAACTGCAGCGGAAGTAGGAACTGTTATCGTCTGTGGATTGTAATATATGGTGATGGGATTTCTGACTGGTGGTGGTGATGAAGGACTGAAGCTGGGTTGTTGAGATTGTCGCTGAAAATTGTTGGAGTCGGGGACCATTGTTGGGTCGTAGTATATGGTTGATGTAGTTGTAGAAGCGGATACGGTTAAACTAGTGTTTGTTGAAGTGGTGGAAGAGATGATTGTTGATTTTGTAGACGAGTCTGTTGGAACAATTGTCTTTTAAGTTGTCGGAGGAGTACTTGTTGTTGCTGTAAGAGGAATTGCTGATGTTGTAGAAACCGTTGATGTTATCTGCAGGATACCTTCTCTCATAAGGCCATTGATGCCACTTCTTAAGCTTGCACACCCATTGACAGAAACTTTGCAAGATTCACAGCATGCCTCACAACCTGGGAACACTTGGCATTTTAAAAGTTGAGCTTTAACCTCTGCTAGAGGTGTTTGAATTCTTGCGGTATCTTCAATTAAGTTCATGGGTTGATCCTCCTCAATTGCATTTATCCTGGGCCCACCGTGGCTAGGCATAGGATTCTTTGTGACGTTAGGAGGTGGTGCAAAATTTAAAGCCTTTGAATAAACTAGATCCTGGACCTTCATGTGCAAAGCTCTGCACTTTTCTGTGATATGGCCAGGTGCATTAGAATGGAAGGCACATCTGGCATTGACGTCGTAATTCTGAGGAAGGTTCTGAGGATCTGGAGGAGCCAGAGTCCTTAATTCAACAAGATTGAGTTTCAAAAGTTGTGGTAGAAAAGTGGCATAGGTCATTGGTATAGGATCAATTACCCTGTTGACTTGAGATGGCCTTTGTTGGAAAGGACGTTGTTGTTGGTTGTTGTTGTTGTTATAGGACCTTTGTTGAGGAAAATGTTGCTGAGGGAAATGTTGTGGTTGCGGAGTGTATTGTTGTGGTGGAGTGGGAGTTGTGACAGCGACAATTGATCTTGGCATATACTGGGATCTTCCTCTGCCCATGTGAACTGAATTGGTTTCACCCAACCTGCGAGGCCCTGCAAAAGGTTTCCTTATGCTGCTAGAGCTGGCGTCGTTATCAGAAATCTTTCCCATTTTTAATAAACTCTCAATCTTTTCTCCAGCTATGACCACATCTGCAAAGCTAGTGGAAGAGAAAGCAACCAACCTATCAATGTATGTCCCCTGGAGGGTGTTCATAAACATATCTGCCATTTCTCTTTCTAACATTGGAGGTTGAACGGTAGCAGCTAATTGCCTCCATCTCTGAGCATACTCTCTGAAGCTTTCCCTGGAGGATTGTGACATACCCATTAGAAGAGTTCTGTTAGGAGCCATGTCTAGATTGTATTGGTATTGGCGTATGAAAGCCTCGGCCAAATCTTTCCAATTTCTGATTGTTGCCTTAGTCAGGTGAGAGTACTGTCGCTCCCGAAGATTTGCATCCCGGTGCAGACGTTAACGGTCGGCGAAAAGAGAAATGAAATGAAGATGAATAAAGTCGCCAGCTAGGCATTTTAATCCCGAAGGAAAGGTAATGCTGCATAAACCTAGAAAAATATGGATAAGATGGTTGTGAACTAGAGAAACTGAGAAAGGGGGTTGGTTACAACCTGGGAAGGTATTAGCACCCAGATTGTCCTTCGTACTCGACGGGATCCACGCTTACCAGATTGTGTTTAAAGGGGTAGTGTATGTGATATCCGTGTGTAAAAGCTAGAAAAGAAGATACAAGTGTCAGTGTAAAAGGTGAATGCTTAGTATCTGATACTTAGAAAATAATGCTGAAAGAGGGGGATGACAAAGAGACTTTTGTTCGATAACAGTTAAGTTATGCCTACGTATCCTCTCGTGCAATGAGGAAGTCAGAACACTATAGTTCGACTCAAAGAGACTGAAAATGAAATTGACTGTGAACTGCTTGCTTGTCTATGCTCAAGTGTATGACTCATCTGGATCGAGTGCTAACTGTCTTGCATTAGACGGAAGAAGCAAGTTCTCGTTTATGAATGAGTGGGATGAGAAAAGAATCCCGAAGGAGACAATTATTGTTTGTTTTTGTGTTTTTAGTTTTGTTATTGTTTTTGGTGTTTTGCATAAGTTAATGAGCTTAAGCCTAAATCAAGGGCTTGTAAGCTCATTGTATCCTCCCTGATTAGGGATAATGAACCTACTTAAATATGCGATAAGCATCTCAACTTAATTACCATGATGATGTAGGATTAAGATCATTAACCTACTTGTGATTATTTAGGGTTTTTTGGGTTTTTGTTTAGTGTTAAGTAATAAGTTTAATCTCTAATCACAGATTAGTGAACTCATTACACCATCCTAATAGAAGAATAATAGATGAGAACACTTAAGCTGAGGAATATACCTCAACTTAATCCATGGTTGGGGATTAAATTCATTATATAACAAGCCTTTATTAAGTGGATTTTAATTAAAGGGTGAGATTAAGAAATGGATTTTATGTTTGTAAGACAACTTGAGGGGGACTTGTCCATTAAACACTAGGGTTAGTCCTTTTTAACCATAAGGAAGAATTAGAACCCTAATGTAAGGCCCAAGTTACAAGATAAAGTCTTGATGGTTATTAAGATGATTTGATTAAGAGGTTTAAACAAATTAAAGGTTTAAAACTTAGGATTAAAGTTATACACTTCATCCTAAGAGAAGGATGCAGGCATAACCCTAATTCCAAAGTCCTACAACTTTAAGATTTTAGTCTCTGATTATTGAGATGAGAAGAGAGACTCAAGGAGACTCAAAGGTAAAAAGCTAAGGGTGACTAATTACAACCCTAATCATTATCATGCTTGGATTTTCCTATGGTTTGTAAGGCTTGAGAAAGATCTTCAAGGAAGCCACCAATGTGTAAACACTCCAAATTTTCCGTCACTCATTTCACCATGGCTTGTGATCTTTTCATTTGCATAGATTCAATCATAGCATCCCATATTGCATTTTTGCTTCACTGCATTGGTTCAAAGTCATCTGCATCTAGGGTTTGTGATCAGAGCAAAACAAGGGCTATCTGAGCAACTCCAAAGGTCTTCAATCATCTCAAGAGGGTCCATGTATGTTCAAATATCATATTGTATCCTCCCAAGATCAAGAAAGTCAGAAAATCACAAGAACTGAGAAAGGCATGGAAGTAGAGCTAAGCTTAACTGCACAAATGACCTAAAATTAGGGTTTTGGTTTCAGAGGCCATAACTCCAAATTTTTTGGTCATTCTTGTTTCTATGGGTCTCTATATGTTATGAGGATCATACATACCAATTTTCATGAAGAAATTCAATGGGGAAGGCATCTGATCAAAAGATGACTTCTTGAGCAAGTCAGTGCAAAATCAGGGCATCTGAGGCCCCCAATCATCCATCCAAAGGGTCTTCTCCATCATTTTGAGTATACATGATATTTATTTGATCTTAGAAGATGTTAGAAGTTCACAAAATTGAAGAATTTCAAGCCATTTGCAAAATTGCCATTTTGGGAAAGTGACTTGTAATGGAAATTTGCCATTTTGGGAAAGTTTTTCAACCTCCTCTTTTTGATTCAAAAATGCTTCAAATGAAAAATTCTTGGTCATGAAGGTTGTAGATTGGATCCTCCCATTTTCAAAAAGTACAAGAACTTGATCTAATTCATCATGAAACAAAAGTTATGGCTTTGTAAAGTTGGACAAAATCACTTAATTTTCACTTTTGTGCCAAAGAGGAAACTTGCAAAAACACTTGCCCAAGCCAAATGTGACCTCAAATCAACTTCTAACCACCATACAAACATCATACATGACTTAAACTTCAGATTGGCCCAAAGATTTCCCAAGTTTTATGACTTAAACTTCAAGAATTTCAAAAGGGGCCAAAGTTGTCCAAAATTGCAAAATGATCCAAATCCCTTCATCCACTTGCCACAACTCACAAAATCTGATTTCATGACACTCCTTGATCCTTGCTGCGCATAGCCATACCCCTATCTCAGCCTGCAGCCAACCCATACCTCAAGTACAAAACTTTTGACATTTTTGCAACTTGCCCATACCAATCACCATAGGCCACCAACAACTCTCTGACCTATCAAAAGTTGATACATGGACCAAAAGCAACTCAACACACCACACAACACAAGCAAAATCCTCCCACAACTCAGCATTCACCAAGATCCCCTCTTATGCATTTTTCTTCGAAACTCAACACACAAGCCTAAAACCTCAAAACAAATTCCACAGAACAACTCACCCTAACCCTCTGATCATTTCTCAACCATCACTTTGCCCTAAAAAGCCCAGAATCAAAAATACGATTTTCACACTTCATGAACTGAGCTTCTGCCATTTTCATTTTGGTTCCATTTAAACTCCAACCAAGCATTGCAAACTCTTGAGGGAGATCATTGGAGAAGTTTTGAAGCAAAGAAACAGCCAAACAGTGCCATTTTCGAAAGCTTCAGCTCAGGTAACCTCAAGAACAAATTTTCCAGAAGCTTGATTTTAGTTTATAGATTTGTTCCTCATGTTGCACTGATCATGCTGATGCTTTTCTTTTTGAAAATAGTGGAGTTTTGAGGATTTTATGTTGTTCTGAAACTTTGCCCGTGAAATGAGTTTTGATTCGATTCTCATGATTTATGAAAAATAAATGATTTTTGTTGTGTGGTTTATGTTCAATGATGTCTAAGGGTTGATTCTGGAGAGTTTGATGAGTTTTTGTTGCGTTTTGAGAGAGATTGAGGGAAGAGCTGGCCGGAGAAGATGAGCGGAACACTGTTCCGGTCACCTGAAGGTCATTAGGGTTCAGATTAGGGCTTAATTGCGTAATTAGTGAGTTTGAATGTGGACCGTCCATTAGCGCGCGAAGTCAATTCCCTCCCTTTTCCTTTTGAACCTCAACCATTGGATCTGATTACTTTCATTAATTCATATTTTAAATTCATTTTAATTGTATTTTCTTTATCATTTTATCAAAAATAGTAAAACACATCAAAAAATTCTGAAAATTTTTATCAAATCTTTTAATTATTTTCAGAACCCAAAAATATTTTTATTTTTATTTTTTGCATTAAAAATTATTTTTAAATCATTTAAATGATTATTTTTAATTAGTTAATGAGAATTAATTAATTAAAAAATACATTTAGGTATTTAAAAATTACAAAAAAAATCACATTGCATTTTGATACATTTAGAAACATTATCAAACTCTTCAAACAAATTTATTTTTGGTTCTTGACCTATGTTGACATTTTTCTTTGGAATTAAAGTTCTTAGAAGGCAATATTTTTGTCCTAGCTTAGAAAAATTCATTCTGCCTAACCATGAAGAGTTTGATGTTGGTTCTTTTTGCATTGAATTCTTCATATCATGTAGTTTCTAGGATAAAATTGGTTTGAATTTATCTTTCATTCTCAATTTGATGTGCATTTTTCCTTTTGAAGTGCCTTAAAACCCTAGCCAACTTGAGAAAATCATAACTCCCATTAGGTTAAGAGTTAGGTCCCCTCCTTTGGGCAGTGAACTTATGTAGGGTTAGGGTTCCTTTGATCTCATTTTCAATTTTTTATCTTGTCATTTGCTTCTGATTTTGAAGTTTGCTTTGTGTCTTGTGCATAAACCCTAATTTTTGCCTTCACTTGCATTCATTTCTCATATGTTTGCATACATGAACTTGCCATGACATTTTGAGCATCAACATGACATATAAGACATATTAGGATACATTAGAATCATGTTTGATCATTACATCATTCATTTGCCATGTTATACTTCCACTGCATTTCATAAACTTTCATGAACTTTTATGGTTCAAAGCATGATCCATTTGCATCCTCACCCTTGTATGATCATCCACAACTCTTGACTTGTGTTTGCTTTATCTCTTAGCATCATTAACATCATGTTTATGCTTCTGACTTTGGTTTTCATCATTGCATTTCATCCCATTTTCATTTCATTTCATTTCTTGTTACTAACTTTTCAGGTGGTAAGTGTTTGAGAAGTGAATTTGCCTTCACTTCTCATAATCTCTTCTCATCTCTTTTGTGCATCATTTCTGAATTTTACTTTTGTCTTAGAGTGAGCTTGCTCATTCATGTTCCCTCCTTACTTTCTTTCTTCAAGCAACTTATCTTCTTAAGTGAAGTAAGTTGTCTTGCTTCTTCTGCTTCTTCCTCTTTTCATCTTGCTTCTTCCATGGTGGCTTTTCTTTTGAAGATCTTCTTGAAAGCCTCATAAACCCTAGGAATACCCAAGCATGATAACAATTAGGGTTTGATTAGTCCCCCATTAGTTTTACCTTTGTGTCATCTCTTGTGTCTTCTCTTCTCACCTCTTAATCAGGGACCAAACCTTAAAGGTTTTGAGGCTTTGTGATTAAGATTATGCCTGCATCCTTCTCTTAGGATGGAGTGTATAACTTTAATCCTAAGTTTTAAATCCTTAATGTGTTTAGATCCTTTAATCAATCTACTTTAATAATCACTAAGACATCAAGCTTGTAACTTGGGCCTTGCATTAGGGTTCTAATTCTTCCTTAATTGGTTAAGAAGGACTAACCCTAGTGTTAATGGACAAGTCCCCCTCAAGTTGTCTTACAAACCATAAAATACATTTCTTAATCTTACCATTAACTAAAATCCATTTGATAAAGGTTTGTTTTGTCATGAGGTTAATCCCTAATCATAGATTAAGTTGAGGAGCCTTTCTCAGCTTAAACGTTCTCATCTATCATCCTTCTATTAGGATGGTGTAATGGGTCCATTAAATCCTTGATTATGGCTTAAACTCATTACTTAACACTAAACAAAAACAACAAAAATATCTAAATAAATTCAAGTAGGTTAATGATCTTGATCCTACATCATGGTGATTAAGTGTGGGGTGTTTACTTCATACTTAAGGTATTCTCATTACCCCTAATCAGAGGGAGGATGTGATGAGTTTACTAATCCTTGGTTTAGGCTTAAGCTCATTTTCTTATGACAAACACCCAAAAAGCAATAAAAGATTGAAAACACCAAAAACAAACAATAATCGTCTCCTCCGGGATTCTTTTCTCATCTCATTCACTCATAATCGAGAACTTGCTTCTTCCGTCTAATGCAAGACAGTTTGCACCTGAGCCAGACAGGTCATACACTTGAGCATAGGCAAGTAAGCAGTTCACAAGTCAATCATTTCAGTCTCTTTGAGTCGAACTACGGTGTTCTGACTTCCTCATTGCACGAGAGGATACGTAGGCATAACTTAACAGTTACCGAACCAAAGTCTCTGTATACTCCCCTTCCTTCCAGCATTATTCTTTAAGCCTCATTGTCTTGAGCTTTGCATTCTTTCTTTACACTAACACTTCTTTATTTCACTTCACATTTCTCTTACATTGACACTTGTATTTTCTCCCAACTTTTGCACACAAAATAGCACTGACACTATCCCTTTAAACACAAATCTTTTAAGCGTGGATCCCGTCGAGTACGGCGGACAATCTGGGTGCTAATACCTTCCCAGGTTGTAACCAACCCCTTTCTCAGTTTCTCTGGTTCGCAACTATCTTATCCATCTTTTCTTAGGTTTATGCAACATTACCTTTCCTTGGGGTAGAAATGCCTAGCTGGCGACTCTTTTATTTTCAGTTCACCCTTGTGTGTTCTCCCTCTTTCGCCGACCGTTCGCGTCTGTACCCCATTTGACTTAGCCTCATTTGGTGGGAGCGACACAATGTAAGAAGCAGATGAAAGAAGGAGGAAGCAAGAGAATAAGTTACTTACTTCATTGAAGAAGATAAGTAACTTAAAGAAAGAAAGTGAGAGAGATGGAACATAAGTGAATCCAATTCACTTCAAAGACAAGTTAGAATTCAAATGAAAGAGATAAGAAGAAGTGAGAGGTGAAGGCAAATTCACCTCCCAAAATGACTTACCAAAACCTGAAAAGTTAGCATGGATGCATAAAGTATAAAGCATAAAGAAATGAAGTGAAATGAGATGAAATGAGATGAAATGACCAAAGTCATAAGTGCTTGTGCAATGCAAATTTCATGTAAGATGATGCAAACTCATACAAGATGCATATGTGTGATCATACAAAGATGAGAAGCAAAGGAGGCATGCTTTGAAGTTTGAAAACACATGAAAGTTTATGAAATGAAATGAATGCTAATCATGGAAAATGAATGAAGAAATGATCAAACAAGGTTCTAACATGTCCTAAGATGTCTAAGATGACATATGAATGCATGAAATGTCATGGCAAGTTCATTTAATGATGCATATGCAAGGTGAATTCTAATGAACATGAGAAATTAGGGTTACATGGACATGTGAGATGCAAATGGATAATACAGAAGAAAATTACATTATAAAAATTTGAAATTGCAACCAAACAAACCCTAACTCCATATTAGGTCACACCCCAAAGGAGAAGGTCAGAAGCCTAACCTATCAAAAGTTATGATTTTCCTAATTTTTCTAGGGTTTTTGGGTCGTTCAAAGGGAAAAATGCAAATCAATTTGAAAATGCAAGATAAATTCATGAGGAAAAATATCTATAAACTACATGCAATATGTAACACAATGCAAGAAGAATCAACTTCAAACTCTTCTTTGTTAGGAAGAAATTATTTTTTAAAGTTAGGGTTCAAAAATATGATTTTTATGACCCTTAATTCAAAGAAAATTGGCAAACTATGATCAAACCTAAAAAGAAATTTGTGTGAAGAGTTTGAAAATATCTCTAAATGCATTGGGATGATTCATGATTTTTTTTTGTGATTTTTAGAAACCTAAATGTATTTTTAATTAATTAAAATACTTTAATTAATTAAAAATAACATTTAAATATTTTAAAAATACTTTTTTTAATTCAAAAAATAAAATAAAAATTATTTTTGGATGGAGAAAAATATTTAAAGTCAGAATGCAAAAGAAAATATTTTTTGAATGCTTTTTGATATTTTAAATAAATTATGCAAGAAAATGCAATAAAAATGAAATAAAAATTGATTTAAATGAAAGTATGCAGATCTGGTGGCTGAGATTCAAACTGGGAAAGGGGGCATTGACTGCGCGCATGAATCAATGGTCAGGCTGGCTTCTGGATTAAAAACCTAATTAAATTAATTATTCAGATTTAGGGTTTAATGAAATGATTTGGGCCGTCCAAACACGCGCTAACCCTAAAATCTAAAGGCCCATATTCAAACTGGGAAATTAATTAGGGTTTAGCCCTAATGACTTTTAGGTGGCCGGAGAAGACCTCCGGTCATCTTCTCCGGCAGCTCTCCAACCCTAAATCCCTCCCCAGGCCATGAAAACACACCAAAGTCTCCATAAATGATCATTAAACATCAACAAGCAAGAATCAAGCATCAAAAACAATTTATTTCACACATACATGATGAATCGAAGCAAAAATCATTTACGTGCAAAATTTCAGAACATCATGAAATGCTTATTTCTCAACCATTTTCAATTTTAAACACATCAGGGTGATCAATGAAGCATGAGGAATCATTTAGAAACTTAAAAGAGAAGTTCTGGAAAAAATGTTCATCATGGCTACCTGAGTTGAAGCTTTGTGTTCTTGAGCTTTCTGATCCTTTCTTTGGTGCAAATCCACCCCCTTTGACCTCCTGAAGCTAATGGTAAGCTTGAATGAAGCTTAGAATGACTATTTTGAGTGTTTTGTTTCTGAAGTTGCAGAAATCGTATTTCTGCTTGAGGGTGTTTTAGGATATGGTGATGGGTGGGAAATAATCCTGAGGTGTTTTTGAGTTGATTGGTGAAGGAAGTTTGAAGTTTTAGTGGTTGTGTGATGAATTTCGAAGAAGGGATGTTTTTGATGCATTTTGTGAATCTGAGTGTATGAGAGTGTTCAAGCTCTTGTGTGTTATGAAATGTGATCCATGATGTTTGTTTAAGCCAATGGGATTGATCAGAAAGTTGTTGTGGCACAGGTTGATTGGTATGGTGTGTTTTGCAAAAAAGTTAATTTTTGTGTACTTGAGGTATGGGCAATGGCAGGTCTAGCTTTTTGGGGTGTCTGGCCTTAGCAAGATTCATGGAGAGCCATAGAATGAGTTTGATCCAGCTGGCACAAGTGGATGGAAGGATCCAATGCATTTTGCAAATTTTGAGAGTTTTGGCCCTTTTGAGATTTCTTGAAGTTCAAGTCATGGAAACACTTGGTTCAATGCACAATTCTGATTGTTTGAATTTCATTTGACATATTGTGAAGTGTTTGTGCACATTAGAGGTCATTAGAATGCTTGAACATGCCAAAATGCAAAATCCCTCTTTGACATGAAACTTGAAATTATAGGATTTTTGCCAACTTTGAAAGGTCATATCTTGAGTTCCATGATGAATCAAGACATGTTCTTGTACTTTTGGAAAAGGGAAAGACCTAATCTACAACTTTCATGACCAAGAATATTTTATTTGAAGCATTTTTGGTTATGAAAGAGGAGGTTGAAAAACTTTCCCAAAATGGAAAGTTTGCATTTCAAGTCATTTCCAAAAAAGGAAAGTTTGCAATTGGCTCAAAATTCTTCAATCTTGTGAACTTCCAACCACTTCTAAGATCAAATAAAGATCATATAACTTCAATTTGATGAAAATACCCCTTTGGTTCCATTGTTGGGGGACTCAGATGCCCTGATTTTGACTTAACTTGTTAAGGAAGTTACCTAGTAAACAGATGACTTCCACAATGAGTTTCTTCATCAAACTTGGTACACATGATCCTTATGACATATTAAGACCATTAGAAACAAGAATGACCAAAAAACTTGGAGTTAAGGCCTCTGAAACCAAAACCCTAATTTTGGTCATCTGTGTAGTGAAAACCCTAGCTCTACTTCCATGCCTTTGCCAATTCTTATGATCCCTTGACTTTCATGAACTTTGAGGAGCATAATATGATGATGGAACACACATGGACCCTCTTGGAAAGCTTTGAGACCTTTGGGATGGCTCAGATAGATTCTTGGATTGCTTAGATCACAACCGCTAGAAGCAGATGAACTTCAACTTATGCAGTGAAGTAAATATGCTAAATGATGTGTGATGCTTATGTTTATGCAAACATGAAAGATCACAAGCCATGGCGTGACATGAGTGAGGGAAAATTTGGGGTGTTTACAGCTGCCCCTATTCAAGCATGAGTTAGCTGTGCAGGATGTAAGCGCCTGGCTTATCAGACAAACAAGATAACTTGTGGTTAAATACCAAAGACAGTCCGAAATTTGCACTCGCTGGATAGAAGAAGAAAAGGGATATAAATTGCAAAAGATAGTATAGTATGATTTATCAAATGAAAGCGATGAAGGACGACCATCGAGCAGAGGACGACTGCTGGGGATAAAGTGGTAAGTAAAGCAATGACAGGGACGACCGACAAGCTGGGGAAATAAAGAGACCATAATGGGGACGGCCATTAGGTAAGGGGATAAGATTCTCTGGGGATTAAAGTAAGCAATGATGGGGACAGCCATCAGGCTTGGAAAGTAAAGTAAACAACGATGGGGACGGCCATCAGTTTAAAGAATAAATGAAATAATGACGAGGAATGGTCATCAAAGGTGAAGGACGATCACCTAGCAGGGGGCGGTTGCTCTTTATCAGACATAGGACGAATGTCAGATAGAAAGGGTCAATGATGGGGACGACCATCGGATAAGTATGATGAAGGACGATCATCAAGAGGTGAAGGACGATCACCTAGCAGGGTACGAATGCTCTCGGGGTTTATCACGACATAGGACGAATGTCGGATAACAAGATCAACGATGGGGACGGCCATCAGATGAAATGATGAGGGAAGGTCATCATAAGGTGAAGGACGATCACCTAGCAGGGGACGGCTGCTCTTTATCACGGCATAGGACGAATGTCGGATAGAAATCTCTAATAATGGGGATTCCACTGGGGAAAGGATGAGGGACGATCATCCAAAGGTGAAGGACGATCACCTGGCAGGTACGGCTGCCGAAAATATCACGACATAGGACGAATGTCGAGTAGGACGAAGTTTCTGGTGACTTACTGGGGAACGGTAAACACGGACGAGTGTTCACGCTTAAGAATAAAAGGCATAAGCCTTTGACAGTGTATAGATTAAAGATGCGGACGAGCATCCTTAGGACTATGATACGGACGAGTATCGGTAGAAACAAACGCTGAGGCATGTTCAAAGATGATGATATGGACGAGTACCAACTGGTTAACAAAGAACACGAATGAGTGTTGGATCTGCGAGGAGTGATATAAACAGGATACGGACGAGTATCGAAGACTTTTGTATAAGTATGTATAGGTATTGGTGAAGTTGGTGCAAGACACGGATGGGTGCTTGACTTGTTGGGGAATGCATGACACAAACGAGTGTCAAATAAGTACTATATATAAACAGGCAATTGTTTTGGGAGTGCAAAGGAGATGCTTTTGCTTTCTGTGGGGATACGACGACACAGACGGGTGTCGAAAAAAACATGTAACAAGTATTTGTTTTTGAGAGTGAAAAGGGGACGCTTTGGCTTTTA
This sequence comes from Lathyrus aphaca, assembly GCA_963966055.1. Taxonomy (NCBI): domain Eukaryota; kingdom Viridiplantae; phylum Streptophyta; class Magnoliopsida; order Fabales; family Fabaceae; genus Lathyrus; species Lathyrus aphaca. The sequence goes on from OZ014519.1 coordinate 210,469,243, forward strand.
TGTGCAGGGGATACACTTTGTATATTGCTGATGAAATATTGATGGTAACTACAGGTGACTGGCTCGAACCTGGCTTGTGATCATGAAAATGTTTGATTTTTTCCATAATGCTCCGTATTAGACGGAATGCTATGCTCATTTGGTGAATATGATGCAAATTCTCTGATTATACAAAAGAGAAATCGATCCGGGATTCGGATCCCGCTGGGATAAAGATCTCTGGCTAATCTGCTCGGAGGGATGCCCCGGCTGGGGAAGAGATCATTGGTAGATCTATCTGCCAGGAGAACTTAGCTGGGGAGCAGGAAACTTCAGCAACTCCGCTAGGAAAGTATGCATGCATTATTCTCCTGGGGAGAAAATAGACACCCTGTGGGGAGACAGTTCCCATTAATTTTGTTGAGGATGAGAGATCTGGCACTTTGGTGGGGAGTAGGAAATTCCATGCTCATCTTGTTGTGTAACAGTTGTCAGGTATTGCTTGGGGAGATGATAACTTCTGGGAAGCAGCATGTTGGGGGATGCAATACTTGGTGTGCCCCATGCAGTGTATTGAATACCTGCATCCTGTTAAGACAAGAGAAACGCACAAGTATCCCGATGTATCCCTAACCGATTCCATCATAGGAGTTAGACTTTCCTGAAAGTAATATTATTCCTGCAAGCATTTATTAAAAATGGCTCATCTGCTTTATGCAAGTGTTGTATCATGAATATTGGACATTTTGCAAACGAAACAAAAATATACAAAATAAGATCTGACTGAAAACTCTGATTTTATTAATCTGGGTGCCCTGAATTGGCGAATATAGTTAAGGAAACAAATCCCCTGAAATGAGGAGGTTGCTATAAACTGAGAAAATAAAAGTTTTGGCAATGTTGACGACGACGTTCCAGTGAACTTCCTTTGCTATGACCCGTATGACCTTGACGTTCTTCTTATTCTGCTTTCTGAACAAGGTTGATTTTGACTGATGCTTTATCCTTTTGAAACTTGATGTGTTGTGAGTGATACAGACGAATTCAGAATGCAGTTGTTCGCTTATTCCCTTGATTTTGCGTGGATCGCCCTTTCGGGTTTTCAATCCATCGGGATACCCATTTTTGTCTGAGTTGTCCAATGCGGCTTTTCAACTCAGTGGGTGTACATTTTTTTTCAATTTTCCCTTATTTTTGCCCGAGTCTTTTATTCTGTTTTTGACTCGCCGGGATGCCCTATTTTTGCCTGGACTTACATTCTGTTTTTATGTCAAGCGGGTCATTTTATGCGAAGTATTTTTAAACTGCATCTGAATTCATAGGGTATAAGAAATCCTCGCCATCCATAGTAGTGAGCATCAGTGCTCCACCAAAGAAAACCTTATTTACTATGAATGGGCCATCGTAGTTTGGACTCCATTTGCCCCTGTGGTCTGTATGAGGAGGAAGAAGTCTTTTCAGCACAAGATCTCCCACTTGGTATTCCCGAAGTCTGACTTTCTGATCGAAGGCTTTCTTCATCCGCTTTTGATATAACTGCCCATGACAGATGGCAGCCAGCCTCTTCTCTTCGATCAGATTAAACTTATTATACCAAGACCGGACCCATTCTGCTTCATCCAGCTTTACATCCATCATTACCTGTAAGGAGGGTAGATCAACTTTAACAGGTAGGACTGCCTCCATACCATACACAAGTTGATAAGGTGTTTCCCCAGTAGACGTTATGATTGAGGTTCGATACCCATGCAAGGCAAATGGTATTATTTCATGCCAGTCTTTATAAGTGACCACCATCTTCTGCACAATCTTTTTGATGTTTTTGTTAGCTGCCTCAACATCGCCATTCATCTTTGGCTTGTAAGGAGAAGAATTGTGATGTTGGATTTTGAAGTCCCGGCACAGTTCTGCCATCATTTTGTTGTTCAAATTGGAACCATTATCAGTAATGATTCGCTCGAGAACTCCATATCGACAAATGATGTCTCTTTTCAGGAATCTGGCTATCACTTGTCTGGTAACATTTGCATACGGAGCAGCTTCAACCCATTTGGTGAAGTAATCAATGGCTACCAGGATGAATCTGTGGCCATTTGAAGCAGTCGGTTCAATCATTCCAATCATGTCAATGCCCCACATGGCAAAGGGCCAAGGTGAAGACATTTAGTTCAAAGGATTCGGAGGCACATGCACTTTGTCTATATAGATCTGGCACTTGTGGCATTTCCTGGCATAGGCACAACAGTCTGCATCCATTATGATCCAGTAGTAACCTGATCTTAATAATTTCTTAGCCATTGCATGTCCCCCGACATGGGTACCAAAAGAACCTTCATGCACTTCGTGCATCAGCAGGTCTGCTTCTTTCTTGTCAACACATCTGAGCAGGATCATGTCAAAGTTTCACTTGTATAATGAACCATCAGCATATTAAGGAAGAAACTACCGGCCAGCCTTCTTAATGTCTTCTTATCATTGGATGATGCCCCAGGTGGGTATTTCTGATCCTCTAAGAAGCATTTGATGTCATGGAACCAAGGCTTGTCATCTTTAGTAGTGTCCACAGGGAATACGTATGTCGGTCGGTCCAGTCTGGATACTAAAATCTGAGGCACATAATTGGCAGTTTGAACCTTGATCATGGAGGAAATGGTAGCTAGAGCATCTGCGAACTGATTTTTGTCTCGAGGGATGTACTCAAGTTTGACTGTTGTGAAGAAAGTCAATAATCTCCTCGTGTAGTCACGGTATGGATTCAGATGCTCTTGGTGAGTGTACCATTTGTCGTTGGTCTGATTGATTACCAAAGCTGAATCTCCGAATACATTCAATGTCTTGATCCTGAGGTCAATGGCTTCCTCAAGACCCATGATACAGGCTTCGTATTCTGCTTCGTTATTAGTGCAGGCAAAGGTGAGTTTTACTGAAAAAGGAATATGAACTCCCTTAGGTGTAATGAGCACTGCACCAACTCCACGACCATTCATATTGACAGCCTCATCAAACATCATTGTTCACTCTTCTTCTGGGTCAGGCCCTTCAGTGTGAACAGGCTCTTCATGATCTTTTTCTTTTAGGTACATGATGTCTTCATCAGGGAAGTCAAATCTCATGGGCTGATAATCATCAATGGGTTCCTCAGCTAGATAGTCAGACAATACACTGCCCCTGATGGCCTTTTGAGATGTGTATTGAATGTCATACTCTGTCAGAATCATTTGCCATCTGGCAACCCTTCTGGTAAGTGTTGGCTTCTCAAATATGTACTTTACGGGGTCCATTTTTAAGATCAACAAAGTAGTGTGAGTCAGCATATACCGTCTTTGTAGGCGAGCAGCCTACGCTAAAGCACAACAAGTTTTCTCGAGCAGTGAATAACGTAGTTCACAGTCGGTAAACTTTTTGCTCAGGTAGTATATTGCATACTCTTTTCGACCAGACTCGTCATGCTGGCCCAGCACACACCCCATTGACCCTTCTAATACTGTCAGGTACATTATTAGAGGTCTTCCTTCAACTGGAGGCATAAGAATCGGAGGTTTTTGCAGGTACTCCTTGATCTTGTCAAAAGCTTTCTGACAATCGTCGTTCCACCTAACTGTATGTTCCTTTCTCAACAGCTTAAACAAGGGTTCACAGGTTGTAGTAAGATGAGATATGAACCTTGATATGTAGTTCAATCTACCCAAGAACCCTCGAACTTCTTTTTCAGTCCTAGGTGCAGGCATCTCCTGAATGGCTTTGACTTTGTCAGGATCAACTTCAATTCCTTTTTCACTTACGATGAATCCCAGCAATTTACCAGAACGTACCCCGAATGTGCATTTGTTGGGGTTTAACTTCAACTGGTACTTCCTCAGATGCTTGAACAACTTCAGCAGATTTACCAGATGATCTTCTTCAGTAAGGGACTTGGCAATCATGTCATCCACGTAGCATTCAATTTCTTTGTGGATCATATTGTGGAATAACGTTACCATAGCCCGTTGATAAGTGGCACCGGCGTTCTTCAGTCCAAAAGGCATTACCTTGTAACAAAATGTGCCCCAAGGTGTGATGAAGGTTGTTTTCTCCATTTCTTCGGGTGAAATCTTGATCTGATTATACCCAGAAAATCCGTCCATGAAAGAAAATACCGAGAACTGAGCTGTGTTGTCGACCAATACATCAATGTGAGGTAATGGGAAATCATCCTTCGGGCTAGCTCTGTTCAGGTCCCGGTAATCCACACACATACGTACCTTGCCATCCTTCTTAGGTACTGGTACAATGTCAACAACCCACGGCGGGTAACTAATTACAGCAAGGAAACCGGCGTCCCTCTGTTTTTATACTTCCTCCTTAATCTTCATGGCCATATTTGGGCGAGTACGGCGTAGCTTTTGCTTCACTAGAGGGCAATCTTCTTTCAAGGGTAGCTTGTGCATGACAATATCCGTATCTAGACCTGGCATGTCCTGATAGGACCAAGCAAATACGTCGACATATTCTCGAAGCATGCTGATAAGTTATTCTTTTACTGAAGCTTGCAGACTGGCCCCAATCTTCACTTCTTTTAAATCCTCCTCGGTACCAAGATTAACAGTTTCAACCTCCTCCTGATAAGGAGTAATCACTTTCTCCTCTTGCCTCAACAACCTGGCTAACTCTTCAAGCAACTCATAGTCTTCTTCAACCCCTTCATCATCTTGATTAATTGGATTGTCGAAGTCATACAAGGTCATAACAGTGTTGTTGTCGGTGCAATCTGGAGGATTATTTTTGCAAGGGTTGAGATTTGTTCGTTTTAGTGATCAATTTTAATCTTGTTCAGAAAATGAAGTTATTTATTTTGAAAACATTTCCATTTTATTGTTTTATGCGAAAAATAAAAATGAAAAGACAGTGAGCGAAATAGAAAATTGTTTGCAAACGAATTCCGATATTCATTGATATTCCATTTGCACAAAATTACAAATATGGCCCTATTACAAAATGAGTCCAGACACCTTGGGAAATATGTGGGACTTGATGCATGGTGAAAAAAGCAGGAAATAATAATTATTCTGCAGGAGTAACCCTTATAATTTCCTGGGAAGACCAGTTAAGGACTTGGTGACCCGGGATCCTTGGATGAATCCAGCTCTTCGGGTTGAGGTCACTTTCTGCCTCGTCTTCCACGTTATTGACAACATATGGGGTGAGCATCCCCCTACTTATAAATTTGGGCTCCTTAGCATCCTCTGCTTGATCTTGTCGGAATGGTTTGTAAACCAAACCGAATTTGTCCTCCTTCTTCTCCACCGGTAGCAGCCTGCCCCAGCCTTGGGCGTTTCCATCTTCAACAACCTTCCGGGCTTGCTGATAGAAGACAATTGAAGTATCTATCTTATCTTCCTGGGATGCAGCAAATAATTCAGTTGTCGCCTCATTGACGTTCAGTGCTTCGAACCCCTAGCTCATGGTTTCATAGATTTCACCATCCATCTCAATGTATTTGTATGTATCCAGACGGCTAACAAAGATATCCTCTTCACCACAAATGGTGATAATCTGTCCTTCCCACTCATATTTCAATTTCTGGTGAAGGGTCGACGTAACTGCACCAGCGGCGTGAATCCATGGTCGACCCAACAAACAGTTGTAGGCCGGCTGAATGTCCATCACATAGAAAGTAGTCTGAAAGACCTGCGGACCGATTATCACAGGAAGCTCCACCTCTCCAAGAATAGACCTCTTGGAGCCATCAAAAGCTCTTACCACCAGATTTCTTGGTCGGAGAGCTATTCCATCATATTCGAGCTTGACAAGAGCCTTCTTTGGAAAGACATTGAGTGAAGACCCAGTGTCAACAAGAACATGCGAGAGTACATCCCCTTTACACTCCAAAGTGATGTGTAATGCTTTATTATGGTTACGTCCTTCCGTTGTCAAGTCAACATTGGTGAAAACTAGCCCATGGATAGTATTAACATTAGACACCACTATCTCGAGCTGATTCACTGTGATCTCCTTCGGCACGTAGGCAGCGTGCAAGACTTTAAGTAGTGCATCCCGATGAGCTTCGGAACACAACAGCAAGGATAAGATGGAGATCTTGGAAGGAGTCTGGTGGAGCTGATCCACAACCTTGTAGTCACTTTTTTTTATTATCCTCATAAATTCATCCATATCTTGATCAAAGGATGATTTATGAGCTTCTTTTGGTACAGGTTCTCCAGACTTTTACCTTTGGCTTTGGCAGCAGCCTCTACCTCAGTATTGGTCTTTGGAGCTTGGGACACGAAGAGGAGTCTGCTTCGGGTGAAGCCTCCGCCTCCCGCGACATTATCCACTTGTGGTGTGTGAACCGGAGAATCAAGAAGGACTCTTTCTCTGTTGCAGTAAAGATCTGAACCATAGTGCCATGGTACAACACTGTCTTTATCATATGGAATGGGCCCCGACAGCGTGATGGTGATCGGACTAAGTGCAGCAGAGGTAGGGACCATTATTGTTTGTGGATCATAAAAGATGGTGACAGGACTTCCGATTGATGTTGGTGGTGGTTGACTGAAGCTTGGTTGTTGCTGAAATTGTTGTTGAGATAGTTGTTGATAATTGATCAGTGATCTTTAGTTGTAGTTTTCAAGCCGTTTTTCATTGTCCTTTGCGTTTAATTTCGTTTGTTTGAAGTATTTCGTTCATGTTTCGTCGTAGTTTTCTTAATGTAGCATGCAAGTTTAGTTTTAATCTTTTTACCTGTTTTTATCTTTGGTATGGGTTATGTGGTTGTTTTTGATGTGTTTTCAGGTCAATATCTAATCGGTTGTTCGAAGCGTTCGAAAAGATGATCCGAGCGTGAAAAAATGACAGCAAAATAGGATATCAGAAGCACAACACGGGTGTCAGTGTTGTACAACACGACCCGTGTTGTGAAGGCCTGCTGAAGAGGAAATTTGTGACGGAAAAGGAGAAACCAGTGTTGTGACACGGGTGCCCGTGTTGTACAACACGGCCCGTGTCATGGCATCTGAATAAGAGGATGAATTGAGAAGACTCAGAGGCACAACACGGGTGCCCGTGTTGCACAACACGGCCCGTGTTGTGGAAACCAGAAAAAGCCTGATATTTTGTTATGTTGCTGCAAGGGCATTCTGGACTTTTTGCGGTGTTTTTGGAAGACTGATTTATATTAGATGATTATGACTGTAAAAGACTTACTTTTGATTTGGGGGATTTTGGGATTGAACGATAACGGGAGAAGAAGGATTGATCAAGAGCGGAAGCGATTGACGATCCAACCAATTCTACGTTAATTGTAATGTCTCCATATTATTGCTCTGTTTTTATTTTCGTTATGAACATGAGTGGCTAAGCCCCCCAATGCCAGGGGGTGTCCCTGATTTACTTTATGTAATGACAATTTGAATTCTTAATTTTGAGATTATGCGATTAAATCCGTTTCTTTATTTTATGCAACGTTCTTAATGCTTTGTCTTTGTTGGAAAATTGGATAATTGATCGTGGTTAGGATTTGGTCTGACCAACCATCCTAACCTTGTTGCATAATTTTTATCACGGTAAATATTACTGAGGAATTGGAATATTTTGTGAAAACTATTTTATGTCAGAATTATTGCTTGATATTCTTCCTTGCCCATTGAGGAATCAAGGTCGAGGAAGAATACCAAAGGTTTTTCTCTAAAGGAATTTTGGAAAAACATTATTGAACATAGGAAAGATACTTTTTGAAGCATGTCTCTGTAAAATTGAGAAATTATTAAGCCATTGCATTGCAGATTATACACCATCCCTGGCATTATTCTCATATAAGTAAAAATCTATGTTTTCGTTTACGTTTTAATAATTTTATTTTATTCAATCTAAAATCAAACTTTCAACCATAACTTTTGTCCAATTGAAATCAATCCATTAGAACTTATTTTGTTACGCAGTCCTTGAGATCGATATTTGGGGGTTACTCCCTTCTATTACTACATCGGTAAAAAATAGTACACTTGCTATTTTCCGATCAAGTTTTTGGCGCCGTTGTCGGGGACTGCCAAAGAACTAAGTTGTTTTGTGTTATATCAATTGGAATTTTGTTGCTCTGCGACTAAAATTTTATTGTTTTCTCTGTATATCATTTTAGTGTTATTGAAATTTTGTTTTCTAACTTGTGTCTAACTGTTTATGCGAGGTCAGGCCTCAGCTAAATTTTCTTTTGACACAGAACCAGAAAGAGCTTTGCACGAGAGACGCCGCAAGGCAAGAATTGATAGACTGGCTAAAACTGGTTCAAGTGTCCCGAATCAGGAAACTGAGGACTATATATCCGTGCACTCTGAGCACAGTGACTCTGACTCAGATAGAGAAACTGACCCAGGATTTGACAACATGGCAGGGAATCAACCTGTTGCAGAGAGACTTTTAGGGGATTACAGAGGGGCAAATGCTCAACCTAACAGGATGACTATTGTTAATCAACCGGTGAATGTAGCATACTTTCAGTTACATCCATCTACTATCCGCCAGTTAGAGAGCAAGCCTTTCTCCGGAAGAATCAATGAGTATGCAAATAAGCATCTTCAGAGATTTCTTACAACCACCACTTCTTTGAAGATCGAAGGTCATTCAGAGGAGGCAAAATGACTTGTGATGTTTCCATTCAAACTTACCGACGATGCAGAAGAGTGGTTCTACTCTCTTCCAGCAGCGAGTATCACAACATGGCAAGAGATGGAAACAACGTTCCTTAATGAATACTTTCCTGCTTCAGTATTCATCCGGAAGAGATATGATATAGTCAATTTTAAACAAAAAGAGGGTGAATCACTTGGAGATGCTTATAAAAGATTCAAAAGGTGTTTGACTGTGTGTCCTACTCATAATATGGACGCGACCGAGCAGATGCAAAACTTTGTGAATGGGTTGCGACTCAAGACAAAACAGCTTATTGATACTGCTGCAGGTGGCTCAACAAACTTTTCAACAACCACTGGTATTAAAAGAATCATAGAAGCCATTGCTGCCAATGAACACCTTGAATTATATGATCGCACAGTGAGTCAACCAGATGGAAAAATTGATCTAAAGCTGACAGAGCAGGTTGTAAAAATGGAAGATCAAATTGCCGCAGAAGTTGAAAGAAGATTAAAGAAGATGAATCTTGGAACTCAAACAGTTGCTCAGGTTGAACCTGTTCAAGCTGTGATTTGCGAGATATGTTGTGGACCACACTTTGCCATGCACTGTTTGGCAACTCAAGAACAGGTTGAACAGATTAATATGTTGAGGCAGAACAATCCGTATGCCAACACGTATAATCCGGGGTGGAAAAATCATCCAAATTTCTCTTGGAAAGATCAACAAGGGAACATCCAAAAATCGGTTCAAGGCCAACAACAATATCAACCCCAGCAACAACCATATCAGCCCCCAGTTCCAAGAAAAGCTGATTGGGAAATTGCCATTGAAAAGATGGCAACTCACAATTGTCAATTTCAAGAAGAAACAAGGAGTAACTTCAAGAATATTGGAGCCTCTATCAAGAATCTTGAAGTGAAAATGAGCCAAATTTCCCAACACCTCGCCATTCCACAAACTCCAGGGACTCTTCCTAGTGCTACTGTAACAAATCCAAGAGATAATCACAAAGTCAATACAGTCACAACACGAAGAGGTAAAGTTAGTGAGGAGGTGAAAGAAAATGCTGAAAGTGAAAATCAAATGATTGAAGTGGAACTGGAAATCAAAGAGAATGAAGTGGTTGATAAGGAAAAAAAAGTTACCTCAGCACCGGACATCAAAGAAAAAGCGGTTGAACCAAAACCGGTGATCAAACTTCCGTATCCTACAAGAAACAAGAAGAAAGGGAAGCAAGAAAAGAATTTTGAGAAATTCCTTGAGTTGTTCAAGAAGATGGAGCTGAATATTGCTTTGCTTGAAGCACTTGAGCAAATTCCCACTTATGCCAAGTTCATGAAAGATATCATTGCTAAAAAGAGGACCATGGGAGCTGAACCTATTATTCTAACCGAAACTTGTAGTGCTATTTTGCAGGGACTAAAGATTCCGGTGAAGAAAAAAGATAGAGGAGTGTCACCATTCCATGCACCATCGGTGACCGGTCATTCAAGAGAGCTCTCATTGACTTGGGAGCGAGCATCAGTTTAATGCCTTTATCCATCTACAAAAAGTTGGGTATTGATGTTGTTCAAGACACTCGGATGACTCTCCAATTCGCGGACCATTATGTGAAGCGGCCATATGGAGTTGTCCATGATGTCCTGGTTAGAGTGGACAAATTTGTGTTTCCAGTTGACTTTGTGATCCTTGAAATGCCTGAAGATGAAGAAATTCCCTTGATTTTGGGAAGACCTTTCTTAGAAACCGGGAGAGTCATGATAGATATGGAAGGGGGAACACTCACGTTGAAAGTGTATGATGAAGAGTTGAAAATTGATGTTAGGAACACTTTGAAGTATAAAGATGATGTGGGCACTAGTAGTAACATACAAGTGTTAGAACAAGTGGAAGCTAGTGAGCATTTAGAAAGTGTGTCCCAATTGCCTCTAGAGAGGGTGCTGAGTATGTCCATTTTTGAAGATGATAAGGAAGTTGGAGATAGTGATATGGAAGTGGTAGCTATGCTTGAAACTCAACCCATCCTGAAAAGAGTTAGAATGCACCGGTGGGAAGAGTTAAGACAACCTATAACAGTTGATGAAGGCAAAGACAAGCCAAAGATATCAGAATTAAAGCAACTACCCGAGAATCTCAAATATGTCTTTCTTGATACGGAAGAAAAATGTCCCGCTATTATTAGCGCTAATTTGAAAAGTGTGCAAGAAGAAAAGTTAATTGAAGTTCTTAAGAAATTCAAGGGAGAAATTGGGTGGAAGATTGAAGACCTTAAAGGTATAAGTCCTACGGTGTGTATGCATAAAATACTTATGGAAGAAGATCACAAACCGGTCGTGCAGCCCCAAAGGAGATTGAACCCGGTGATGAAGGAGGTAGTGCGAAAAGAAGTTGTTAAGCTATTGGATGCAGGATTGATCTATCCTATATCCGATAGTGCTTGGGTGAGTCCGGTACATGTGGTTCCCAAAAAGGGAGGAACAACTGTTATAACAAATGAAAAAAATGAGTTGATTCCTACTAGAAATGTTACTGGATGGAGAGTTTGCATTGATTATAGAAGATTGAATTTGGCTACGAGAAAGGACCATTTTCCGTTGCCATTCATTGACCAAATATTGGAAAGACTAGCGGGACATGATTACTATTGTTTTCTAGATGGTTACTCCGGATACAATCAAATTGCTGTTGCGCCGGAAGACCAAGAGAAGACAGCGTTTACATGTCCCTATGGCATTTTTGCATATAGAAGGATGCCATTTGGGCTATGTAATGCCCCTGCTACATTCCAAAGATGCATGACATCCATTTTTGCTGATATGTTGGAAAAGCACATGGAAGTGTTCATGGATGATTTCTCCGTGTTCGGATCCTCATTTGATCATTGTTTATCTAACCTTTCACTTGTTTTGCAGCGATGTCAAGAAAGTAATTTAATATTGAACTGGGAAAAATGTCATTTCATGGTGCGAGAAGGCATTGTTCTTGGTCACAAGATCTCACAAAAAAGGATCGAAGTTGATCAAGCAAAAGTGGAAGTGATCTCGAAGCTGCCACCACCGATTAATGAGAAAGGTATAAGAAGCTTCTTGGGACATGCGGGTTTTTACCGCGGGTTCATAAGAGACTTCTCGAAGATAGCTAAACCTTTAACTACTCTGTTGGTTAAAGATAAGGCTTTTGTTTTCAATAAGGAGTGCACCGATGCTTTTGAAACACTTAAAAAGGAATTAGTGTCGGCACCTATTGTTATCGCTCCTGATTGGTCCCTACCCTTTGAAATTATGTGCGATGCTAGTGATATTGCGGTAGGGGCTGTTCTTGGACAGCGGAGAGGAAAATTACTTCATGTGATTTATTATGCTATTCACGTTTTGAACCCCGCACAGATAAATTATGCAACTACCGAGAAGGAGTTGCTAGCTGTTGTGTATGCCTTCGATAAATTCAGGCAATATCTGTTGGGTTCAAAAGTGATTGTTTACACTGACCATACTGCTTTGAAATATCTTTTTGCTAAGCAGGATTCAAAGCCCAGGCTTTTGAGGTGGAGTTTACTTCTCCATGAATTTGATGTCGAGATCCGCAACAAGAAAGGGTGTGAAAACACTGTAGCAGATCATCTTTCTCGGATGTCACCAATTGAGGAGACTGAAGAGCAGCGCCCCATAAAGGATGAGTTTGCTGACGAACACATCCTAGCTGTTATTGGGGTGCCTTGGTTTGCAGATTATGCAAACTACCTCGTTGGCGGTATTATACCCGACGATTTTGATTCTAACAAAAGGAAAAAGTTTGTTCATGACTGCAGGTTTTACTTATGGGACGATCTGTTTCTCTACAAAAGAGGGGTGAATGGCCTTGTAAGAAGATGTGTACCCGACGAAGAGCAAAAAGATGTGCTGAAAGCATGTCACGACTCTGAGTATGGTGGACATTTCAGTGGTGATCAGACAGCAGCTAAAGTCCTTCAATCCGGACTATACTGGCCATCTTTATTTAAGGATGCTCAAGAATTAGTGAAAGAGTGTGACAGATGTCAGAGGACTGGGAATATATCAAAAAGAAACCAGATGCCCAAAAACTCTATGCTAGAGGTTGAGTTATTCGATGTATGGGGGATAGACTTCATGGGGCCGTTTCCACCGACATTCGGAAAAAACTATATTTTGGTTGCGGTAGACTATGTGTCCAAATGGGTAGAGGCTGTTGCATTGCCCACCAATGATGCTAAGGTTGTGGTGAGATTCCTGAAAGAGAACATTTTTGCAAGGTTTGGTGTCCCGAGAGCATTGATAAGCGACGAAGGAACACATTTCCTGAATCACCTCATGGAGAAGCTTCTGCAAAAGTACAATGTTAAACACCGGGTAGCTACTCCATACCACCCCCAAACAAGTGGCCAAGTTGAGGTGTCAAATATACAACTGAAACAAATCCTAGAAAAAACAGTGAATTCGTCTAGAAAGGATTGGTCGATTAAGTTGGATGACGCTTTATGGGCGTATCGAACGACTTTCAAAACGCCTATCGGTATGTCACCATATCAACTGGTATACGGAAAGGAATGTCACCTACCATTGGAACTTGAACACAAGGCTTTTTGGGCGTCTAAGTATCTTAATATGGATTTGTCAAAAGCTGGAAGTTCGAGGATTCTCCAACTTCATGAGTTAGAAGAATTCAGGAATCGGGCATATGAGAATGCTAAGGTTTACAAAGAGCAAACGAAAAAATGGCATGACAAGAGGATTCAAAGAAAAGAGTTTTGGGAAGGACAAATGGTCCTTCTGTACAATTCGAGGTTGAATCTATTTCCAGGAAAACTACGGTCTAAATGGTCGGGACCTTTTGTAGTTCACAAGGTATTTCCTCACGGAGCGGTCGAAATTTAAAATCAGACCAATGGAGATATTTTCAAGGTGAAAGGGCAGAGATTAAAGCCCTACTTCAAAGGCCAAACTACTGGTGATGTGAATGTCACTCGTCTTACTCAGTAGGATGACGGACCGTCGAGCCATGCGACGTTAAACGCAGCGCTAAGTGGGAGGCAACCCACGATTTTATCATTCTTACTTTTGTTTGTTTCAGTTTTTGTAGGTTGTGCGTTTTTGTGCATCACTGGTTCTCTTATGGAAAGAAAGAGATTGGATAGTCGGGCAAGAAAAAATCAAAAAGCTAAGAAAAAGTGAAAAATCAGGGGTGCAACACGGGTGTCCGTGTTGTGCAGCACGGCCCGTGTTGCAATGTCTGAGGAGAATTGGTTTTTTGAAATGAATTTTTAAAGGATCCAGGGGTGCAACACGGGTGCCCATGTTGTGCAACACGACCCGTGTTGCAATGTCTGATCAGTCTTTGTTTTTGCAGGAATTTTTTGGAGAATGCAGGGGTGCAACACGGGTGCCCGTGTTGTGCAACATGGCCCGTGTTGCAGTGTCTGAACAAGGCCTTGTTTGATTCTAAATTGCATTTCATTACAGGGGCCTAACACGGGTGCCCGTGTTGTGCAACATGGCTCGTGTCAGGCGTGCGGGCAGCCCTATTTTTGAATTTTTCATCTTCCAAAATTTTAATGCAGTGGGGCCCACGTGTTTATTATTTTAATTTATCATTAGTGGCTCCATTACCGCTCATTTCCCCTAAACATTCATCTTCTTCAACCTTCATTTTCTTAAAAAACCCTAACCCCATTTTTTTCTTCTTCACAAAAGCTTCAAATTCTCCAATACCCACTCACTAAAACACCATACCCCGTTCACAAAAAGTGTTCTCCTTGCCTCCATCGTCACTTCTACGGTGACGGATTTCACTAATCCTTCTGTCAAATTGTGTGTTTATTTTGTGTAGGTAATAACAATGCCTCCTCGCAAAGATACCGGAAAGAGTGTCGGCGAATCTTCTCGCCCCCGTAAGTGAGCACACCGAATGCCTAATGCTCACGGCATTTTGTTTGAGGATCCGGAGCACCAAGTCAAATACTCAAAGTTGGTAAGGCGTAAATTGATACCGGCTCGATATATGTGTAATGATACTCTTGAGAATCTAGGGCTTAAATTTGAGGTACATAGAATGTTTCACAATATTGGAATGCTCAATTTTATGCTTTATGAAGCGCCGACTTTCGAGCGCATAACATTGGAATTTTTGAGTTCTTTGCAATTTCAGCTTAAGCATAGGTGGACAGGGTCAGATACAGAGTACTATGGTACTTTGAAGTTTCTCCTCTTCGACACTGATCATGTGTTGTCGGTTGCTGATTTGGGAAAGATGTTAGATCTTCCAATCTACGGGCCTGGTGCACCGCCGAGTACATTTGTTGCAGGAGAATTCTGGAGAGATATCACTGGCAGTACCGATTATGTCGCATCGGCGGCAAAAGCTTCGGGGATTCATAACTCGTGCTTTAGGTATGCTCAGAAGGGGTTGGTTTATACCCTTTTCTGCCGAGGCGATAGCACAGGAGTAGCTACATAGAGAGAGCTGTACTTCCTATATGGTATGGCTAATGATGAGCTGATTAACGTTGTGGCCTTCACAGCAGACCACCTAAAGCGGGTAGCCAATGCTGCCTCTGGTGAGATCTCTGTAGGAAGGATGATTACGCAAATTGCTGAAAAACTTGGGTATGGTGAGAGGTTGCTTGAAGTACCTGCAGTGGTAGGTAAGAACAAAATTGATCTTGACACCCTAACCAACCAAGGTATGATTAAGAGTTGTCATAATTATTACTCTGTGCTGACCCGTAACCGGCATTTGATATCTTTGCCTGCTCCTAATTTGATTACCATATACAATAGAGCTAACTGGTTGTATGAGGACCCTATGCAGGGCGGAAACGATCAGTTTGATGAATATTTTTCAGGTGAGGAGGATGAGGGGAACCAAGCTGAAGAGGTCCCGGTTCAAACTGCTGGTGGCTCATCAAACCAAGAAACCAGTCAGTGGAGCATGACCAAGGAGGAGTGGGACGAAATGATAAGAGAGCAGACCCGGCAAGGGGACCTCATCGATGAGTTGCATGCATGGATGCAGCAGATGAGGCTGCTTGGATTTCCACCAGAGCAGTGATAGTTGTGAGTTCCCTCCGACATTGGTTCTTCAACAGTGTGGATACTGTTGAGTTCAAGTGTGGGGGGGTTTAGTTTTCGTGTTTTCCTTTTGTTTTGTTTTAATCTATGTTTATTTTTAGTAGTGTCGGCTTGAAAAATATAGTTATGTGTTATTTGAAAAAACACCCCTGAGTTGACCTGTTGTGTTGTTGCGAGTGAATAATGAGAAAGTATATAGGATTTGAGTGAAAAGAAACCCGATGAGCAAAAATGAAAAAATTTTGATGTTTAGGTACAACATGAACACACTGAGTCTCCTGAATTAGGAACGAGTCTGACGTGTAGATTCGTGCCATGGTACTTTGATCTGAGAAGTAAACCCGAAGTAGTTTCTACTGACATATCTGGCTTTATCTATAATAATTGTGTGTGCAGAGTTGATCCAAAAGAGAAAAAGGCTTGAAGGCACCGAGAAAAAAAATATGAATAAAAACATTAGAACGATCGATCCTTCTAAGTTGGGTAACCCTCACCAGGTTATTCAACCTAACGGCGGTTGAACATAAATGTTTCCCTTAAGGGACAAAGAAATATCGGTGCCAACAATAAAAAGGGGGATCAATTTTGTACACACAGTGAAAATCATAAGAAGCCTTAAAAAGGATTGTCCGAATGAAAAGGGTGGAAAATCAAAATATAAGACCTAAGCCCGAAGCATAGTCGGAGAGGTTACCGAAAAGGAGATTCAGGTCCGGGGTTTTCCGCGGTGTAGTGTTTGTGTGATACCTTTACAGAGAGAGAAGTACCAAAAGAACTTATTGGGTGACTTGGAAAGAAGGTTCCACGTATGAGTATCGTAATTCATCTCGCTAATGTTTGAATGTGTAAATACAGGATCTTTGCTTGAGGTCAAGCAAGAGTTCAAGTTCGGGGGAGTTTGATCAGTGATCTTTAGTTGTAGATTTCAAGCCGTTTTTCATTTTCCTTTGCGTTTAATTTCGTTTGTTTGAAGTATTTCATTCATGTTTCGTCGTAGTTTTCTTAATGTAGCATGCAAGTTTAGTTTTAATCTTTTTACCTGTTTTTATCTTTGGTATGGGTTATGTGGTTGTTTTTGATGTGTTTTCAGGTCAATATATAATCGGTTGTTCGAAGCGTTCGAAAAGATGATCCGAGCGTGAAAAAATGACAGCAAAATAGGATATCAGAAGCACAACACGGGTGCCAGTGTTGTACAACACGGCCCGTGTTGTAAAGGCCTGCTGAAGAGGAAATTTGTGACGGAAAAGGAGAAACCAGTGTTGTGACACGGGTGCCTGTGTTTTACAACACGACCCGTGTCATGGCATCTGAAGAAGAGGATGAATTGAGAAGACTGAGAGGCACAACACGGGTGCCCGTGTTGCACAACATGGCCCGTGTTGTGGAAACCAGAAAAAGCCTGATATTTTGTTATGTTGCTGCAAGGGCATTTTGGACTTTCCGCGGTGTTTTTGGAAGACTGATTTATATTAGATGATTATGACTGTAAAAGACTTACTTTTAATTTGGGGGATTTTGAGATTGAACGATGACAGGAGAAGAAGGATTGATCAAGAGCGGAAGCGATTGACGATCCAACCAATTCTACGTTAATTGTAATGTCTCCATATTATTGCTCTGTTTTTATTTTCGTTATGAACATGAGTGGCTAAACCCACCAATGCCAGGGGGGTCTCCCTGATTTGCTTTATGTAATGACAATTTGAATTCTTAATTTTGAGATTATGCGATTAAATCTGTTTCTTTATTTTATGCAACGTTCTTAATGCTTTGTCTTTGTTGGAAAATTGGATAATTGATCGTGGTTAGGATTTGGTCTGACCAACCATCCTAACCTTGTTGCATAATTTTTATCACGGTAAATATTACTGAGGAATTGGAATATTTTGTGAAAACCATTTTATGTCAGAATTATTGCTTGATATTCTTCCTTGCCCATTGAGGAATCAAGGTCGAGGAAGAATACCAAAGGTTTTTCTCTAAAGGAATTTTGGAAAAACATTATTGAACATAGGAAAGATATTTTTTGAAGCATGTCTCTGTAAAATTGAGAAATTATTAAGTCATTGCATTGCATATTATACACCGTCCCTGGCATTATTCTCATATAAGTAAAAATCTCTGTTTTCGTTTACGTTTTAATAATTTTATTTTATTAAATCTAAAATCAAACTTTCAACCATAACTTTTGTCCAATTGAAATCAATCCATTAGAACTTATTTTGTTACGCAGTCCTTGAGATCGATATTTAGGGGTTACTCCCTTCTATTACTACATCGGTAAAAATAGTACACTTGCTATTTTCCGATCAATAATTGTTGGAAACAGGGACCGTTGCAGAGTCGTAATAGATGGTGACTGTGGAGACATCGTTGTTGGTGGTTGCTGTAGTTGTAGAAGCGGATGCAATTTAACTGGTGTTTGTTGAAGTGATGGAAGAGGTGGTTGCTGATTTTGTAGATGAGTCTGTAGGAACAATTGTCTTTGCAGTTGTAGGAGCAATACTTGTTGTTGAAAAAGGAGTTGATGGGGTTGTAGAAGCCGTTGTTGTTATTTGCAGTTGCAGGATACCCTCTCTGATCAAGCCATTGATGCCATTCCTCAAGCTTGCACACCCATTGACGGAAACCTTGCAAGATTCACAACAGGCCTCACAACCTGGGAACACCTGGCATTTTAAAAGCTGAGCTTTAACCTCTGCCAGAGGTGTTTGAATACTTGCAGTATCTTCAATTAAATTCATGGGTGAGCCCTCCTCTATTGCATTTATCCTTGTCCCACCATGGATGGGCATAGGATTCTTCGTGACATTAGGAGGTGGTACAAAATTTAGGGCTTTTGAATCTACCAGATCCTGGACCTTCATGTGCAAAGCCCTGCACTTTTTGTAGTGTGACTAGGTGCATTAGAATGAAAAACACACCTGGCATTGACGTCGTAATTTCTCGGAAGGTTCTGAGGATCTGGTGGAGCCAATGTCCTTAACTCGACAAGATTAAGCTTTAGGAGTTGTGGCAACAATGTGGCATATGGCATTGGTATAGGGTCAATCACCCTGTTAACTTGAGATGGCCGTTGCTGGAAAGGGCGTTGTTGTTGGTTGTTGTTGTTGTAGGATCTTTGTTGAGTAACTATGGCTGTTGAGGAAAATGTTGTGGTTGTTGAGTATATTGAGGAGGTGGAGTAGGGATAGTGATAGCAGCAAATGATCTTGGCAGATACTGGGGTCTTCCTCTTCCCATATGTACATAATTTGTTTCACCGGATCTACGAGACCCTGCAAATGGTTTCCTTGCACTGCTTGAACTGGCGCCGTTGTCAGAAATCTTTCCCATTTTCAAAAAGCTCTCAATTCTTTCCCCAGCTATAACCACGTCTGCAAAACTGGTGGAAGAAAAAGCATCCAATCTATCAATATAAGTCCCCTGGAGGGTGTTCATGAACATATCTGCCATTTCCCTTTCTAACATCGGGGGTTGAACGGCAGCAGCTAATTGCCTCCATCTTTGGGCGTACTCTCTAAAGCTTTCCCGGGAAGACTGTGACATTCCCATCAGAAGGGTTCTGTTTGGAGCCATGTCCAAATTATATTGATATTGACGAATGAAAGCTTCGGCCAAGTCTTTCCAATTCCTAACTGTGGCACTGGTCAAGTGAGAGTACCACTCACGGGACGCCCCTGTCAAGTTATCCTCAAAATAAAACATCCACAGTTTTTCATCCATGGTGTAGGCTTTTAATCTTCCCAAGAAAGATTGGAGATGGGTACGAGGGCAGGATGTACCATTGTATCTTTCAAAACAGGGAGGTTTGAACTTTTGAGGAATTCTAATCCCCTCCACTAGTCCCATATCCATGACATCAAAACCCAGAGAGATTTGAGACTCTAGAGACCTTAGCTTTTCTGCTATCTCATCCAGCCGACGATCATAGACTTCGTCTCCTGCCCCAACCACAGTAAATTGTTCTTCCTGAGGGTCCTCCTGCAAGTCCCTCCCTCCATTGTTGCCTTGGGTGTTTCTTATAGCATTGATTTCTGGGTTCAGATGAGGTCCAAACTCTCGGGGATCAGTACGAGGTTGTACATGATCGTTGTTGTTGGTACCCCCTATACCTAGGTGGTTTTCTTCGGGAGTTTGCCGCTCGACTAACTCTATCGATCTATCCTAGCTATGAGCCAACCCAGTCATCACTGCCATAAACTGGTTCATTTGGGCCCTCATCTCAGTCCTTTCATTGGCCATTAGGGTTCTTACATCTGTCAGATCTTGTTGAACTTGATCCATTTGTAAGCCCGGAAGATTTTTTCTTGTCGGATACCAGTGCACTCTATTGACGGGGAACACTCTTCTACGAGCAATGTTTCCTGAAATCACAACAAAGTGAGAAACAATAACAAAAACAAAAACCTACAAAACAAAGAAAAGAGGTTAGTATGCAATGCAGGGTGCCTATTTGTCTTCCAAGGGTATCCGGTTTGGTTCTTTGGTTTTTACCTTCCAAACTTCGAGGAATAATGATGTTGAAGAGAGATAAAGCCCATGAAATAATACAAACCATATATTACAAAATGTAAAGATACATAGTTTGATTACAACAAAGTCCCCATGATGGGTCAAAATACAACAACAAAAATACAATCAAAATGAAGTACAAATAAAGGAATCAAACATCCAATCCATAATCATCCTCTCTGACTTCTTTCAGGAGAGCCTCAGTCACTGGGCCAACCGGATGCTCTGTGATAGTCCTGATAAGAAGGTTCCTGGTGACAATGGCACTTGTCAATTTCTTATAATTATCTTGGTCCTTTGATCTCTTCTACCCCGCCCGGAGCTTCAACTCAGAGATCTCCTTCTGTGCTGCTAACAAGGCCTCCTGGTTCTTCTTCTCACTAGCTTCCAGCTGCTCTATCCTAGCTTTGGTTCTCTGATCTTCCTGTGAACGAGCCTCAGTGATCCTGATCCACCTAGCCTGACTCTCCTCTAAGTAATGCTCAGCTCTGGCCTTCTGAGTCTTGGCTTCCTTACAAGCATTCTTCAACACTAACTCCCATGCTCTTTCCCTTCTGATGTAATCATCCGTCTTTTCAATCTTGGTCAAGTGCTTAATCCGAAGCTTCTCTAACCTTTCATTATCCAGATGACTATCATTCCTCTCCCAGAGGGTTTTCTTCAAAGCTTCAGAGAGCTGAGTATTCCTTTCCTTCAATTTCTCAAACTCCTCTAAACTGACAGTAGATGTAGGCTCCACTGCTGATGGTCCAGGTACATCCTCTATGGTGAATGGCATACGGATGATCTCTCCCCTGACACGAGACCAATCATGATACTGAGCTGAAGCTATGTTGTTGCACTTGCTAAGAATAGTTGTCCCCTTAGTCTGAATATTGTCCCAAGCCCAAGCAGCTTTTCTGGCAATGGCAAGGTTGTGCTGAATGTCACAATAGAGGGTTTCTGTCAAATCTTGCTCTCTTGGTGAATGTACCAAGGCATACCCTAATTGCCTTTTGAAAAGCAAAGGATTGTAGTTGATTTAACCCTTCACTCCAATTAGGGGTACATTGGGATATTGCCCACAGTTAGTGATGATATCTTTGCCCTTGGTGCTCTGAGTGCACCATCTGATGTCTTCTGATGTAAGGGCAATCATTCTCTTAGCCCAGTTCCTTGGCTGATGAGGATTCAAGAAAGTGTCTGACTTCGGCAAGTGCCTTAACAACCAGCAGGAGAAGAGGGGTGCACAACATCTGACTAATCTTCCCCTCTGCTTCTCATTCCTTTGATGCACTGAGTAGTAAAAGTCTTCGAGCAAAGTAGGGACTGGATTCTTCAACAGGAAAAGGTGGATAGCACTCTTGCTTACAAACTTAGGCTCGTCTGCAAACAAGATGACTCCATATATGTTGAGAGCCAGAAGAGCACAAACAGTGTCCCACTTCCCTGTTGCAGCATGAAGGGTGGCCTGGGTAACCAAGAAATCCAAATGAAGGCCTGGAATTCCAGCCTTAGTGGTCAAATTTTGGTCAATGAGGGTGGGATCCAAGTGCAAAGCCTTAGCTACATCTTCATTCTTAGGAGCCACCATCTCAGGGTTGAAGGGAATCCCTCTCCTGATAGGGACACCCAACAACATGGAGAACTCTTCCATCAATGGTCCCAACTGGAAATCTGGGAAAGTGAAACATCTGAGTGGAGGGTCATAGAACAGAAGACATGTGTGGATCATGCTCCTCTGTGATGCATCCAGGTCCATGATCATGTCCATAATGCCACCATAATGTTCCCTGAATAAAGGGACATGATCAGGAGTGATGAGTGCCTACATCTGCCTGATGCCTGTCAAAGTGGGCTCAAATAAGTGATAAGTGATGTTGCTCTTCCTGGATGGGTCCATGCTGACAATAGATGTTGGTGAAGAAGACTTGAGGAGAAGCACTGATGAAGACAACTGCTGAAAACTGATGAAGATAACTGGAGGAGGTACTGAAGAAGAATCCTTGATGAAGATAACTGATGAGGAGGCTGATGCGGATAACAGAAGGAATCTGAGCAGTAGAAGAGGTCAAAACCAAACCAAAGACCAGATGTGGATACCTTGTAAAAAAAGACAAATGTTAAATGATGGAAAATGATGTATGCAGAATGATATGCAAAGGGTTTGTGATCAAGTGTTGGATCTGTTATTTTCCTTGATAGGGTCCATGTGTGTTCATAAGTCCGGATGAAGGTTGAGAGAACCAGTAACCAGGTGGGGGATTCAATAAAGAGTCACAAGTCCAGGGTTTCACAAGAACAGTCCAAAATGATGCAACCTTAACAAAACTAGTAACAAGGTATGATGAGGCCAAGGGTTCCTGCAAACTTGTAAACATCCCAACCCCCTCACACGTATTGTTCTAAAACAAGGATCCTCAGACTTGGATCAGTTATGAGAAGTGTAAACACTTCTAACCCGGAGGTACAATGTTTACAATAATCATAAAGGTTCCTCCTCTAATTCACCTCAGATGCTAAAGGTCATAAGAAGGTCATCCAGACTTAGAAGGCTTCCCAGATAGCCCTAATACTACTGGAAATCCGTAGCACAGAGTTCTCAAGAAGAAACCCATGTCTGAACCGTGTTTCATATTCCGCACCCGACCGAAATGGAATGGGAAAGAATATGAAGCCACTCTATCCTATGTGTCACTCAGGTCCCCGGTATGGAACCTTACTCACTCAATAATCCCTCCCACCAAAACAGACAAGAGATCCAGCACAAATGATATGATGATAACAATATGAAATGCATATAAACAGTAAATGAAAGCAATAAATAAAGTTGTACAAAAAGCAATAAATAAAGCCATAAACAACAAACACAAGTATCATATAACACCCCCATAAACACAAATCAAACAAGCGCTAGGAGAAACCCACAAAAAGAACCAGAAGCCTTGGTTGCAAGATCCAAGTCCCCAGCAGAGTCGCCAAGCTGTCGCTCCCGAAGATTTGCATCCCGGTGCAGACGCGAACGGTCGGCGAAAAGAGAAATGAAATGAAGATGAATAGAGTCTCCAACTAGGAATTTTTATCCCGAAGGAAAGGTAATGTTGCATAAACCTAGAAAAAGATGGATAAGACGGTTGCGAACTAGAGAAACTGAGAAAGGGGGTTGGTTACAACCTGGGAAGGTATTAGCCCCCAGATTGTCTGTCGTACTCGAAGGGATCCACGCTTACAAGATTGTGTTTAAAGGGGTAGTGTATGTGCTATCCGTGTGTAAAAGTTTGAAAAGAAGATACAAGTGTCAGTGCAAAAGGTGAATGCTCAGGATCTGAGACTTAGAAAAGAATGCTGAAAGAGGGGGATGACAAAGAGACTTTTGTTCGATAACAGTTAAGTTATGCCTGCGTATCCTCTCGTGCAATGAGGAAGTCAGAACACCGTAGTTCGACTCAAAGATACTGAAAATGAAATTGACTATAAACTGCTTGCTTGTCTATGCTCAAGTGTATGACTCGTCTGGCTCGAGTGCTAACTTTCTTGCATTAGACGGAAGAAGCAAGTTCTCGTTTATGAATGAGTGGGATGAGAAAAGAATCCCGAAGGAGACGATTATTGTTTGTTTTTGTGTTTTTAGTTTTGTTATTGTTTTTGGTGTTTTGCATAAGTTAATGAGCTTAAGCCTAAATCAAGGGCTTGTAAGCTCATTGTATCCTCCCTGATTAGGGATAATGAACCTACTTAAGTATGAGATAAGCATCTCAACTTAATTACCATGATGATGTAGGATTAAGATCATTAACCTACTTGTGATTATTTAGGTGTTTTGGGTTTTTGTTTAGTGTTAAGTAATGAGTTTAATCTCTAATCACAGATTAGTGAACTCATTACACCATCCTAATAGAAGGATAATAGATGAGAACACTTAAGCTGAGGAAGATACCTTAACTTAATCCATGGTTGGGGATTAAATTCATTATATAACAAGCCTTTATTAAGTGGATTTTAATTAAAGGGTGAGATTAAGAAATGGATTTTATGTTTTTAAGACAACTTGAGGGGGACTTGTCCATTAAACACTAGGGTTAGTCCTTCTTAACCATAAGGAAGAATTAGAACCCTAATGTAAGGCCCAAGTTACAAGATAAAGTCTTGATGATTATTAAGATGATTTGATTAAGAGGTTTAAACAAATTAAAGGTTTAACCCTTAGGATTAAAGTTATACATTCCATCCTAAGAGAAGGATGCAGGCATAACCCTAATTCCAAAGTCCTAAAATTTTAAGAGTTTCGTCTCTGATTATTGAGATGAGAAGAGAGACTAAAGGAGACTCAAAGGTAAAAAGCTAAGGGGGACTAATTAAAACCCTAATAATTATCATGCTTGGATGTTCCTATGGTTTGTAAGGCTTGAGAAAGATCTTCAAGGAAGCCACCAATGGAAGAAGCAGATGAAAGGAGAAGGAAGCAATAGAATAAGTTACTTACTTCATTGAAGAAGATAAGTAACTTAAAGAAAGAAAGTGAGAGAGATGGAACATAAGTGAATCCAATTCACTTCAAAGACAAGTTAGAATGCAAATGAAAGAGATAAGAATAAGTGAGAGGTGAAGGCAAATTCACCTCCCAAAATGACTTACCAAAACATGAAAAGTTAGCATGGATGCATAAAGTATAAAGCATAAAGAAATGAAGTGAAATGAGATGAAATAAGATGAAATGACCAAATTCTGAAGTGCTTTTGCAATGCAAATGTCATGTAAGATGATGCAAACTCATACAAGATGCATATGTGTGATCATACAAAGATGAGAAGCAAAGGAGGCATGCTTTGAAGTTTGAAAACACATGAAAGTTTATGAAATGAAATGAATGCTAATCATGGAAAATGAATGAAGAAATGATCAAACAAGGTTCTAACATGTCCTAAGATGTCTAAGATGACATATGAATGCATTAAATGTCATGGCAAGTTCATGTAATGATGCATATGCAAAGTGAATGCAAATGAACATGAGAAATTAGGGTTACATGGACATGTGAGATGAAAATGGATAAAACAGAAGCAAATGACATGATAAAAATTTGAAATTTCAACCAAACAAACCCTAACCCCATATTAGGTCACACCCCAAAGGAGAAGGTCAGAAGCCTAACCTATCAAAAGTTATGATTTTCCTAATTTTTCTAGGGTTTTTGGGTGGTTAAAAGGGAAAAATGCAAATCAATTTGAAAATGCAAGATACATTCATGAGGAAAAAGACATAAAAACTACATGCAATATGTAACACAATGCAAGAAGAATCAACTTCAAACTCTTCTTTGTTAGGAAGAAATGACTTTTTAAAGTTAGGGTTCAAAAATATGATTTTTATGACCCTTAATTCAAAGAAAATTGGCAAACTATGATCAAACCTAAAATGAAATTTGTGTGAAGGGTTTGAAAATGTTTCTAAATGCATTGGGATGATTCATGATTTTTTTGGTGATTTTTAGAAACCTAAATGTATTTTTAATTAATTAAAAATAACATTTAAATATTTTAAAAATACTTTTTTTAATGCAAAAAATAAAATAAAAATTATTTTTGGATGGAGAAAAATATTTAAAGTCATAATGCAAAAGAAAATATTTTCTGAATACTTTTTGATATTTTAAATAAATTGTGCAAGAAAATGCAATAAAAATGAAATAAAAATTGATTTAAATGAAAGTATGCAGATTTGGTGGCTGAATTCAAACTGGGAAAGGGGGCATTGAATGCGCGCGTGAATCAATGGTCAGGATGGCTTTTGGGTTAAAAACCTAATTAAATTAATTAATTCAGATTTAGGGTTTAATGAAATGATTTGGGCCGTCCAAACACGCGCTAACCCTAAAATCTAAAGGCCCAAATTCAAACTGGGAAATTAATTAGGGTTTAGCCCTAATGACTTTCAGGTGGTCGGAGAAGACCTCCGGTCATCTTCTCCGGCAGCTCTCCTACCATAAATCCCTCCCCAGGCCATGAAAACACAAAAAAGTCTCCAGAAATTATCATTAAACATCAACAAGCAAGAATCAAGCATCAAAAACAATTTATTTCACGCATACATGATGAATCGAAGCAAAAATCATTTCATGGGCAAAATTTCAGAACATCATGAAATGCTTATTTCTCAACCATTTTCAATTTTAAACACATCAGGGTGATCAGTGAAGCATGAGGAATCATTTAGAAACTTAAAAGATAAGTTCTGGAAAAAATGTTCATCATGGCTACCTGAGTTGAAGCTTTGTGTTCATGAGCTTTCTGATCCTTTCTTTGGTGCAAATCCACCCCCTTTGACCTTCTGAAGCTAATGGTAAGCTTTAATGAAGCTTAGAATGGCTATTTTGAGTGCTTTGTTTCTGAAGTTGCAGAAATCGTATTTCTGCTTGAGGGTGTTTTAGGCTATGGTGATGCGTGGGAAATGATCCTGAGGTGTTTTTGAGTTGATTGGTGAAGGAAGTTTGAAGTTTTAGTGGTTGTGTGATGAATTTCGAAGAAGGGAAGTTTTTGATGGATTTTTTGAATCTGAGTGTATGAGAGTGTTCAGGCTCTTGTGTGTTATGAAATGTGATCCATGATGTTTGTTTAAGCCAATGGGATTGATCAGAAAGTTGTTGTGGCACAGGTTGATTGGTATGGTGTGTTTTGCAAAAAATTCAATTTTTGTGTACTTGAGGTATGGGCCATGGCAGGTCTAGATTTTTGGGGTGTCTGGCCTCAGCAAGATTCATGGAGAGCCATAGAATCAGTTTGATGCAGCTGGCACAAGTGGATGGAAGGATCCAATGCATTTTGCAAATTTTGAGAGTTTTGGCCCTTTTGAGATTTCTTGAAGTTCAAGTCATGGAAACACTTGGTTCAATGTGTAACACCCCATTTTCTAACCGCGAATATAACTGAAATCAGAGTTTATAAAAACTTTCCACAAAACGGGATATCACATTTTCAACTATAAACAAATTTCAACTTAAGGAAGTCATACTTAATACATAGTATTTTTCATAATAACACAACACAACTTCAGTTTACTCAAATAAATCAACTTCATAAAACTTTAAGCAGCGGATTCACATCACAACTCATAGCATTTTTATTCAATCTAATAACAACTTTAAAATAAGAAATAAGCAACTTTAAGTTCTTCAACTAAATAAAATTTAGCAATAATAAAAGATCAACAAAGACGACACGCGTTAATCCCCCCCGAGTGCTACGTATCAGAGCGACTGACCACTGACTCGACTAATGGTAACCGGCTACTCCTCAGGATTACCTGCACGTTGCCCCATAAGGACAACATTCAACAGAAGGGGTGAGTTACAATAATTATAAGCAGTATATGAAAAACAATATAATGACTAAGGATCGTAAACAAACACCACTCACAAATTACATCAAATGTCAACACAACAAATCAACAATAATGCAACTTTAATGAGACTCGACTAATTATGCATGTGGTATCATTCGGAGTAAACTCCCAACTTAAAAATCTGCCAATTTATCGGGCATCAAGGCATAAGCCTTCAACTTTCAACTTTAATTGCCAATCCAGGCCAACGTGGTGTGAGCAACGGCTCCAACAAAATGCATATGAATTTACATGACATAAACGACTTTAAAACTCCAACAACATAACAATAATAGCAACACAACAATGTTTACAACATACTCAACTTATATTCAACTTTGGCTTAACAAGCCTACAACTTAGTAACTTAACATTTTCTGTAAACGGAACCACTTAACAACTCAGTCATACCTGTATCAACATTTCACAACATAATTCTAACAAAATAATTCATCAAAATCAACTATAATATTACCTGACTTAACTCAACGAATTTCGTTAAATTCTGGACAACTAAGTTTTTCGCTTAATTCGGCTAAACCGACTAATTCAATACTGTTTCTCTACTTTCTGCGATTAATACGACTTTATTGCAAAACTAGAATTCTTTATGCTCTGCTAAAAGTTATCTGTTCTAGAATTCATGCTATTGCCACTATTTCTACTAATTTATTAAACTTGTAGTTTCTGTCAAAATTCTAACCAAATCACTGTTATTTTATTCTTCTTCATTATACTGATAGATATAGCTTTGGCAGAAACAATTCGCTTAATATAAATTGTACTTTATTTTAATACAATATTAAAATATATGCAGAAAATTATCATTAGTCTTAAGACATTAATTAAGAAACTCATTAATTAATATTATGTTAAAACACTAGAAAAATTGGATTATTTAATGGTTTTTGGAGTTAGTGGCTACAGGACCATCCACTAACTTGTGGCCCCCGCCACATTTAGTGTGGCATGCGCCACCTTTAGTGGCTTGCGCCACTCCCTTGGCTTGTATGTGGCCTGCGCCACAAATGATGGGAGAGGGGGATGGCCTGCGCCATCCCAAGGCACGTGGGCCCCACCCAAAAGTCCTCCTTCTCCTCTCATAATTAATTCTTAAAAAAAATCTCTTCTACTACTAATTACTTTCACAACTAATACCAGAATTTACTCTTCCTTTTATACTACGTTAATATATTAATCCGTATTTTAATTATATTATCTGCAAATTGATAACTCAATGGCATCTCAACACAACTCCTACATAATTACTCGATGTTAGATTTCCAGAACAGCCACAAAATCAAGGAAGATATATCGACCTAACTACCAAATCAACCCCAAATCAATTTTCAGAACCAAATTATTTCTAATACAAAGTCAATATCATAAATTCACAGATGTAGATTCACAAACTCAGCAATATTACAACACAGCACAACGTGAACACAAACGATTGATAGTAATTTCCATAACCGCCACAAACAATCAATGAAGGCATATCAACTTAAACTACCCAATCATAATATTGGATTTCATACCCGATTATAAGAATTGAACCCACCCTTACCTTAGATTGGATTGAAGGTTGCTCTACAGTCGGATTCCGGAAATTTTCTTCTCCTTCCCTCACGTTCGTACAACAGTTCTACTTCCTCTTTTTCTTCCTTCTTTTTCTAACTTCCCTTTCCTTTTGCTAACCTCCCACCAAATCCACCTAAAACCTTTTTATCCCTTATTTCTCTCTATTAACTCCTTATTTTTCTCCCACTAACAATATTATTAATAACTCTTATTTTTACCTAATAATAATCTTAATAATAATAATAACGATAATCATAATAATAATAATAATAATAATAATAATAATAATAATAATAATGACAATAATAATAATGATAATAGTAATAATAATAATAATAATGCTAACCATAATAATACCACTTTTACTAATATTATTAGATACAACCTCTAATTATCCACTATTTTAATTATCCACTCAATATTATTTAAATCAATATCCTCTAATATTATAATTAAATATATATTAACTAACATAGTGTAATTAGTTTTACTCACCACACCACCAATCTCTACACTTTTGGTCACACACTCCTACTACCTTAAAGTCTTCTTCTTAAGGCTACTATCCCTTACCATGGATGCATAATTACAACGAATACACACCAAAACATATAATCGATTACATCAATTCCTAGTTAACTCACAAATAATAATCAAAATAAAAACGGAGTGTTACACAATGCACAATTCTGATTGTTTGAAGTTTATTTGACATATTGTGAAGTGTTTGTGCACATTAGAGGTCATTAGAATGCTTGAACATGCCAAAATGCAAAATCCCTCTTTGACATGAAACTTGAAATTATAGGATTTTTGCCAACTTTGAAAAGGCCATATCTTGAGTTCCATGATGATTCAAGACTTGTTCTTGTACTTTTTGAAAAGGGAAAGACCTAATCTACAACTTTCATGACCAAGAATTTTTCATTTGAAGCAGTTTTGGTTATGAAAGAGGAGGTTGTAAAACTTTCCCAAAATAGAAAGTTTGCATTTCAAGTCATTTCCATAAAAGGCAAGTTTGCAATTGGCTCAAAATTCTTCAATCTTGTGAACTTCCAACCACTTCTAAGATCAAATAAAGATCATAGAACTTCAATTTGATGAAAATACCCCTTTGGTTCCATTGCTGGGGGCCTCAGATGCCCTGATTTTGACTTAACTTGTTCAGGAAGTTACCTAGTAAACAGATGACTTCCACAATGAGTTTCTTCATCAAACTTGGTACACATGACCCTTATTATATGCTAAATGATGTGTGATGCTTATGTTTATGCAAACATGAAAGATCACAAGCCATGGTGTGACATGAGTGAGGGCAAATTTAGGGTGTTTACAAGTACCACTCATGGGATGCCCTGGTCAAACTATCCTCAAAATAAAACATCCATAGCTTTTCATCCATAGTGTAAGCCTTTAATCTTCCCAGAAAGGATTGAAGATGGGTGCGAGGGAAAGATGTTCCATTATATCTTTCGAAGCAGGGAGGTTTGAATTTGTGAGGAATTCTAACTCACTCCACTAGCCCCATATCCATAACATCAAACCTTAAGGAGTTTTGAGACTCCAGAGACCTCAACTTTTCTTCTATCTCGTCCAGCCAACGATCATAGACTTCATCTCCTGCCCCAAATACAATGAATTGTTCCTCCTAAGGGTCCTCTTGCAAGGAACTCCCTCAAGTATTACCCTGGGTATTCCTGATAGCATTAATGTAAAGGATGAGATGAGGTCCAAACTCTGGGGGATCAGTACGAAGTTGTACATGATCATTGTTGCTGGTACCCCCTGTACCTGGGTTATTTTCTTCAGGAGTTTGCCGCTCGACCAACTCTCTTAATCTTTCTTGGCTTTGGGCCAACCCAGTCATTACTGCCATGAATTGGTTCATCTGAGCCCTCATTTCAGTTCTTTCATTAACCATCTGGGTTCTCACGTGAGTCAGATCTTGCTGAACCTGGTCCATATGTAAGCTCAGAAGGTTGTTTTTTGTCGGATATCGGTGAACTCTGTTGATGGGGAAGACTCTCCTACGAGCAATGTTTCCTGAAACCACAACAAAGTGAGAAACAACAACAAAAAATACCTACAAAACAAAAAAAAATGAAGTTAGCATGCAATGCAGTATGTGTATTTGTCTTCCAAGGGTATCCGGTTTGGTTCTTTGGTTTTGACCTTCCAGACCTCGAGGAATGATGATGAAGAGAGATGAAGCCCACAAAATAATACACAAACTATATATTACAAAATGTAAAGATACATAGTTTTGATTACAACAAGTCCCCATGGTGGGTCAAAATACAACAACAAAACAAAAGTACAAAAATGAAGTGCAAATACAAAGAAATCAAACATCCAGCCCATAATCACCCTCTCTGACTTCCTTCAGGAGAGCATCAGTCACTGGTCCAACTGGATGCTCTGTGATGGTCCTGATAAGAAGGTTCATGGTGGCAATAGCATTTGTCAACTTCTTGTACTTGTCTTGGTCTTTTGATCTCTTCAACCCCGCCCGGAGTTTCAACTCAGAGATTTCTTTCTGTGCTGCTAACAAAGCTTCCTGATTCTTCTTCTCATTATCTTCTAGCTGCTCTATCCTAGCCTGGTTTTTCTGATCTTCCTGTGAACAAGCCTCAGTAATTCTGATCCATCTAGCCTGACTCTCTTCCAAGTAGTGCTCATCTCTAGCCTTCTGAATCTTGGCTTCCTTGCAAGCATTCTTCAATACCAACTCCTCTGCTCTAGCCCTTCTGATGTAATCATTTGTCTTCTCAATCTAGGTCATATGCTCAATCCGGAGCTTCTCTAACCTTTCATTGTCTAGACGACTATCATTCCTCTCCTAGAGGGTCTTCTTTTAGGGCCTTAGACAATTGGGTATTCCTCTCTTTCAACTTCTCAAATTCTTCTAAACTGATTGTAGCTACAGGCTCCACTGCTGATGGTCCAGGCACATCCTCCAAGGTGAATGGCATGTGGGTGATTTGTCCTCTGATATGAGACCAATCAATATACTGAGCTGAAGCTATGTTGTTGCACTTGCCAAGAATGGCAGTCCCTTTTGTCTGAATGTTGTCCCAAGCCCAGGCTGCTTGTCGGGAAATGGCATGGTTATGCTGAATGTCATAGTAAAGGGTTTCTGATAAGTCCTGCTTTCTTGGTGGATGTACCAAGGCGTACCCTAATTGCCTTTTGAACAGCAAAGGATTGTAGTTGATGCAACCCTTCACTCCAATAAGGGGTACATTGGGATACTGCCCACAGCTGGTGATTATGTCTCTGCCCTTGGTGCTTTGAGTTCACCATCTAATGTCTTCTGATGTAAGGGCAATCATTCTCTTTGCCCAGTTTCTTGACTGATGAGGATTCAGGAAAGCTTATGTCTTGGGCAAGTGTCTCCGCAACCAGTAGTAGAAGAGAGGTGCACAACATCTAACTAATCTTCCCCTCTGCTTCTCATTCCTTTAATGCACTGAGTAGTAGAAATCCCCTAGCAAGGTGGGAACTGGATTCTTCAGCAAGAAAAGATGGATAGCATTCTTGCTTACAAACTTAGGCTCTTCTGCAAACAAGATGATACCATATATGTTAAGGGCCAAGAGAGCACAAACAGTTTCCCACTTCCCTACTACAACATGACTGGTGGCCTGAGTAATCAAGAAGTCCAAATGGAGGTCTGGGATTCCAGCCTTAGTGGTCATATTCTGATCAATGATGGTGGTCTCCAAATACAGAGCCTTAGCTATATCCTCATTCCTAGGAGAAGTCATCTTAGGGTTGAAAAGAATTCCTCTCCTGATGGGAACACCCAACAACATGGAGAACTCCTCCAACAAAGGGCCCAACTGAAAGTCTGGAAAGGTAAAGCATCTGAGAGGAGGGTCATAGAAATGAAGGCAAGTGTGGATCATACTCCTCTGTGATGCACCCAAGTCCATGATCATGTCCATGATACCACCATAATGTTCCCTGAATAAAGGGACATGACCAGGAGTGATGAATGTCTGAATCTTCCTGATGTCTTCCAGAGAGGGCTCAAAGAAATGGTAATTGATGTTGCTCTTCCTGGATGTGTCCATACTGATAAAGGATGCTGATGAAGATAACTAAGCAGAAGTATTGATGAAGGTAACTGATGGAGGTGCTGAAGAGAATCTCTGATGAAGGTAGCTGATGAATATATCTGATGAAGATGTCTGAGCAGAAGAATAGTCAAAACCAAACCAAAGATAAGATGTGGATACCCTGTAAAACTAATAGACAAATGTTAAAATGATGCAAAATGATGTATCCAGAATGATATGCAAGGGTTTGTGATCAAGTGTTGGATCTGTTATCTGCCTTGATAATGTCCATGTGTGTTCATAAGTCCAGATGAAGGCTTAGAGAACCAGTAACCAGGTGGGGGACTCAAATAAAGAGATACAAGTCCAGGGTTTCACAAGAATAGTCCAAAATGATGTAACCTTAACAGTATCAGTAACAAGGTATGATGAGGCCAAGGGTTCCTGCAAACCTGTAAACGTCCCAACCCCCTCACATGTATTGTTCTAGAACAAGGATCCTCAGACTTGGATCAGTTATGAGAAGTGTAAACACTTCTAACCCGGAGGTACAGTGTTTACAATAATCATAAAGGATCATCCTCTAATTCACCTTAGATGCTGAAGGTCATAAAAAGGTCATCCATACTTAGTAGGCTTCCCAGATAGCCCTAGTACTACAGGAAATCTGTAGCACACAGTTCTCAAGAAGAAACCCATGTCTGAACCGTGTTTCATATTCCTGCACCAGACCGAAATGGAATGGGAAAGAATATGAAGCCACTCTATCTTATGTGTCACTCAGGCTCCCGGTATGGAACCTTACTCACTGAATATCCCTCCCACCAAGGTAAACAAACAGATCCAGCACAATGATATGATGACAGTAGTATGAAATGCATAAAAACAGTAAATGAAAGAAAATAAATAAAGTTGTACAGAAAGCAATAAATAAAGCAATAGACAAAAGCACAAGTAGCACATAACACACCCATAAACACAAATCAAACAAGCGCTAGGAGAAACCCACAAAAAGAACAAGAAGCCCTCGTTGCAAGATAAGAATCCCCAGGAGAGTCGCCAAGCTGTCGCTCCCGAAGATTTGCATCCCGGGGCAGACGCGAACGATCGGCAAAAAGAGAAAAGAAAATGAAGTGAATAGAGTCTCCAGCTAGGCATTTTTATCCTGAAGGAAAGGTAATGCTGCATAAACCTGGAAAGAGATGGATAAGACGGTTGCGAACCATAGAAACTGAGAAAGGGGGTTGGTTACAACCTGGGAAGGTATTAGCACCCAGATTTTCCGTCGTACTCGACGGGATCCACGCTTACGAGATTATGTTTAAAGGGGTAGGTGTATATGCTATCTGTGTGCAAAAGGTAAGGAAAGAAAGTACTGGTGTCAGTGCAAAAGGTGAATGCTCAGGAACTGAGGCTTTAAAAAGAATGCTGAAAGAGGGGGAAGACACAGAGACTTTTGTTCGATAACTGTTAAGTTATGCCTACGTATCCTCGCGTGCAATGTGGAAGTCAGAACATCGTAGTTCGACTCAAAGAGACTGAAAAAAGATTGACTGTGAACTGCTTGCTAGTCTTGCATTAGACGGAAGAAGCAAGTTCTCGTTTATGAATGAGTGTGATGAGAAAAGAATACCGAAGGAGACGATTATTGTTTGTTTTTGTTTTTTTAGTTTTGTTATTGTTTTTGGTGTTTTGCATAAGTAAATGAGCTTAAGCCTAAATCAAGGGCTTCTAAACTTATTTTATCCTCACTGATTAGGGATAATGAGCCTACTTAAGTATGAGATAAGCATCTCAACTTAATTACCATGATGATGTAGGATTAAGATCATTAACCTACTTGTGATTAATTAGATGTTTTTGGGTTTTTGTTTAGTGTTAAGTAAAGAGTTTAATCTCTAATCACAGATTAGTGAACTCATTACACCATCCTAATAGAAGGATAATATATGAGAACACTTAAGCAGAGGAAGATACCTCAACTTAATCCATGGTTAGGGACTAAATTAATTATATAACAAGACTTTATTAAATGGATTTTAATTAAAGGGTGAGATTAAGAAGTTAATTTTATGGTTTGTAAGACAACTTGAGGGGGACTTGTCCTTTAAACACTAGGGTTAGTCCCTCTTAACCATAAGGGAGAGATAGAACCCTAATGTAAGGCCCA
Organism: Lathyrus aphaca; assembly: GCA_963966055.1. NCBI lineage: Eukaryota > Viridiplantae > Streptophyta > Magnoliopsida > Fabales > Fabaceae > Lathyrus > Lathyrus aphaca. The sequence goes on from OZ014519.1 coordinate 210,504,600, forward strand.
AGTTACAAGATAAAGTCTTAGTGATTATTAATGTGTTTTGATTAAGAGGTTTAAACAAATTAAAGGTTTAACACTTAGGATTAAAGTTATACATTCCATCCTAAGAGAAGGATGCAGGCATAACCCTAATTCCAAAGTCCTAAAACTTTAAGAGTTTAATCTCTGATTATTGAGATGAGAAGAGAGACTCAAGGAGACTCAAAGGTAAAAAGCTAAAGGGGACTAAACACAACCCTAAACATTGTCATGCTTGGATATCCTATGGTTTATGAGGCTTAAGAGAAAAGATCTTCAAGGCCACCAATGGAAGAAGCTGATGAAAAGAGAAGGAGAAAGGAGAACATGTTACTTACTTCATGAAGAAGATAAGTAACTTGAAGGAAAGAAAGTAAGAAGGATGGAACATAAGTGAACAATTTCACTTCAAAGACATGTAAATGCATATGAATGAGATAAGAAGAAGTTGTATGTGAAGGAAAATCCACCTCCCACAATAACTTACCAAAGGTTTCTGAAAAAAGTTAGTATGAATGCATAAGGTATAAAGCATGAAGAAATGAATTGAAATGAGATGAAATGACCAAAGTCAGAAGTGATTATGCAATACAAATGGCATATGAGATTATGCAATGTCATACAATGTGCATATGAATGATCATACAAAGATGAGATGTCATGAAAGCATGCTTGGAAGCTTGAAAACACATGGATGTTTATGAAATGTAATGAATGCAAGACATAGCAAATGAATGAAGAAATGATCAAGCAATGTTCTAACATGTCCTAAGATGTCTAATATGACATATGAATGCTTGAAATGTCATGGCAAGTTCATGTGATGATGCTATGCAAAGAAGAATGCAAATGGACATGAGAAATTAGGGTTTTATGAACATATGAGATGCAAATGGATAAAACAGAAGCATACAACATGATAAAAAATTGAAACCAAGCTCAATCAAACCATAAACCCATAAAAAGCTACACCCCAAAGGAGAAGGTCAGAAGCTAATCCTATTGAAAGTTATGATTTTTCTAGGTTTGCTAGGTTTTTTGGATGATTCAAAAGGGAAAATGCAAATCAATTTGAAAATGCAAGATAAATTCATGACGAAAATAACCTAGAAACTACATGCAATATGTGAAACAATGCAAAAAGAATCAATTTCAAACTCTTCTTGGTTAGGCAGAAATGATTTTTTAAAGTTAGGGTTAAAAATGTGATTTTAAAGAACCCTAATTCAAAGAAAATTGTGAAATTGTGATCAAACCTAAAACGAAATTTGTATGAAGAGTTTGAAAATATTTCTAAATGTATTTGAATGGTTCATGATTTTTTTGGTGATTTTTAGAAACCTAAATGCATTTTTAATTAATTAAAATACTTTAATTAATTAAAAATAACATTTGAATATTTTAAAAATACTTTTTTAATGCAAAAAAATAAAATAAAAATCATTTTCAGGTTGAGAAAAATATTTAAAACCAGAATGCAAAGTTTCATATTTTTTGAAAGTGTTTTGGTATTTTTAATAAATTATGTAAAAGAAATGAATTAAAATGAAAATAAAATGAATAAAAATGGGAAGTAATCAGATCCAGTTGTCCAGATTTAAACCTAGGGGGGATGTTGACTGTGCGCGCTATCCAAGGGTCAAAATTGATTCTGATTTAATTTATTAATTAATCCTAATTTAAACTAATTAAATTGAATTAAAATTAATGGAGCAATCTGGGTTACTCAATCTCCTAAACTAAACACAATCCAAGGGTCCATAACGCATCTGGAGATTAAACCCTAATTAGGGCTAATCACTTTCAGGTGACCGGAGGGGAGCTCCGGTCATCTTCTCCGGCCACTCAAAATCCCTAAGTCTCACTACAGGCCACCCCAACTAAAATTAGTTTCCCAGAAATACTCCCCATATATTATTCAAGCAAAATCACTCATCAAACATCATTTATATCTCAGAAATCAAGCAAATCGAATCAAAACATTTTTACGGGCAAAGTTTCAGAATGACCATACATGCTCATTTCTCAACCATTTTCGAAACCAAACATATCAGAGTGATCAAGGGAACATGAAGATTGATATTTTAACTTAAATAGCAAGTTCTGGAAAAACTGTTCTTGAGGTATACCTGAGATGAAGCTTTGCAGTTTTGAGCTTTCTGGCCTCCTCCCTTGTGCAAATCAACTTCAATGGACCCCCTGAGGATGATGTGATGCTTAGAACAAGTTTATGATGGCTTTTTTGAAGTGTTTGGTTCTGGTTTTGCAGAAATCGTATTTCTGATTTGGGGGGTTTCGGGCCATGGTGAAGGGTGTTTTGTGTTCTATGAGTGATTTGAAGATGATTGGTGAAGTTTGTTTTGAAGTTTGATGGTTGTGTTTTGAGTTTCGAAGAAGGGAAGGTTTTTGATAATTTTGTGAATTCTGAGCTCTCCAATGTTTTAGGCTTGAATGTGTTATCAAATGAGCTTCTTAGGGTTTGCATAAGAGGTTGTGATTGGTCAGAGAGTGGGTGGTGTCTCAGTTTGATTGGTATGGGAGGAAATGCAAAAATGTCAACTTATGTGTACTTGAGCTATGGGTCAATGCAGCAGGGGATTCTGAGCATAGATTGCCTCAGCATGCTTCATGAAGGGACCTTGGATCAAATAAAGGCGGTTGTAATGCTTAGATGAAGAGATAACAAGGTTTATGTAATTTTCCAACTTTGATGTTTCTTGTGAATTAAGTCACCAAAACCCTAGGTTCAATGCATAATTCTGATCTTTGAAGGTTGCTTGAACATGTTATGACATAATTGAGCATATTAGAGGTCACTTAGAAGCTTGAAATGCCAATATGCAAAAATCCCTCTTTGACATGAACTTGAAAATTATGTGATTTTTGCCAACTTTGAAAGGCCATATCTTGAGTTCTAGGATGAATCAAGACATGTTCTTGTACTCTTTGAAAAGGGAAAGACCTAATCTACCACTTTAATGTCCAAGAATTTTTCATTTCAAGCATTTTTGGTCATGAAAGAGGAGGTTGAAAATCTTTCCCAAAATGGAAAGTTTCCATTACAAGTCATTTCCAAAAATGGCAAGTTTGCAATTGGCTCAATTCTCTGCTTCCATGCCTTTGCCAATTCTTGTGATCCCTTGACTTTCATGAACTTTGGGGAGCATAATATGATCATAGAACACACATGGACCCTCTTGGAAAGCTTTAAGACCTTTGGGATGGCTCAGATTGATTCTTGGATTGCCCAGATCACAAGCCCTAGATGCAGATGAAATTGAACTATGAAGTGGAGCAAACATGCAATATGAGATGTAATGCTTATGTTAAAACAAAAATGAAAGATCACAAGCCATGGTGTGATAAAAAGTGAGGGAAAATTTGGGGTGTTTACAGAAGCTACCACCAGAGTCATTTTACGGGGCCTAACACGAATACTTGGCGAGGCAAAGAAAAGGTGGGTCGAGGAACTCCACAATGTACTCTGATCCAACCGAATCATTCCACATTCGACCACCGGGGAGACTCCATTCCGGATAACGTATGGGATGGAGGAAGTCATCCTCGTGGAGATCATAGAACCCTCTCGATGCATAGAATCCCTTTTTGAGGAATAAATCAACGATAAGGCACTAAGAGAGGAACTCGACTTGGTCGAGGAAATCCATTCAAGGACAACTATCTGCGAAGAGCCCCTAAAACAAAAAATTGTGTTGCGCTACGACAGCCGAATCATCAAATGAGAATTCCAAGTAGGCAGCCTTTTCCTGCGCGGAAACCAGAAAGATTTCCGCGAAGGAAAGCTCGCGACCAATAGGGAAGGCCCATATCTCATTAAGTCAAAAACGGGCACAGGAGCATACTACTTCAAAGAACTGAATGAGGAACCATTTTCTCGACCATGGAATGCTGAAAATCTTAAACAATATTACAGCTAAGTCCAGCCAGAGCGTGGAATAGGTGTCGGCTAATCAATCCCACCAACGGGGGAAGAAGTGCCCCACCACAGCGATGTATCATGGTATAGATACAACCCTCAATATAAACATGCATGGTCATTTTTCCAATATTAGGGAAAACGAATATCCCAACAGGGACACCTCGAACGAGCTCCGTCGTAGTCATACCAACATGGCAGACCCCCCAGCTCGCGAAGGGAATGGTCTAAGCCTTAGGGGAAAATAGACACAACAGTGTCCTCGGTCCCCTCTAGCGATAGCAGATCTCGCCCCTCGTCAAGTTCCATACATTGTCGAGTTCAACATTATCACGTATAGCATCCACCCAGTTCTATAACTTAAAATTATAAAATTATACATATAATTTAAATAACAATGCATAAACAAGGCAAAAGGGCAATAACATTATCAAACGTTCAGACCATAAGGTCTAAAATTGTCATAATTAACATCAAAAGGGGGATAAGCCCGTACAAAAAGTACAACAATAAAAGGTGGCACACATGCCAAGATAATTACGGCACGCAGGCCAAAAAACTTCACTCGCCGTCAAGGGGACAACCACGTCGTTTTCCACGTGATGAAGATGACTGGTACCTTTCACGACCAACTCCACCCAAGGATTCTGTGCCTTGAGCTATTCAACTTCATTATAGAGGCTGAAAGAAGCCATTCCCAGGTTATCTTGTGCTTAAAGTTGGATCCGGGCAATCAGTTCGGCCCTGGTCGTCATATCAGTCTCCTTCTCCGTTTCATCCTCCCCGGTGGCCAATTTTCTCTCTGCTTCCGCTGCCCGCTTCTTCAGGTGCTCGTTGTCATCGGTAAGGCCCGCCATCTTCTCTCTGATTTTGGTGATCTCCCTCATCAGCTCAAGCTTACTCTCGTAATGCCTCTTAGCATGAAGTAGATCATTTTCTAGCTTAGCGTTGTCGAGCTCCACCTCGACAACTCTATCTTTAGCAGGTTAGACTTCTTTCTAGGACACCATGTCGACATCGTTGAATGCAAGGGCAGCCTCCAGAATCTGTATCATCCCCACTTTGTCCTGACAAAACTCAATTCTTATAGTTTTACGGTCAGTGGATAGAATGGCCACCGCATCTAGATAAGTGATCCGAATAGATGATCCTTCAATAAAAAACGACCTTTGGATTATGCACTGGGGCAGAACAAATGTGCCCGAAGGTGCTGCATCAGTCTTTGGAGGAGAAGGTGGATCCTTGACCCTAGGCCTCTTTCCTAGCGGAGAGGCGCCCAGCGGAGTGTGTAACACCCCTAAGCCAATTGTGATTTAAGTGATGTGTTTGTTGTGAATATTGATGATTTATTGATGATTTGATGTTTTGGAGAGATTTGGGTGTGACTTAATATTTTAATAATATTAGGATATTAAGTATAGTGGGTTTATTTATTTATTTGAGATTAAATAAATAAAATAAGAAGAATTAGAGGACAAGAGTAGTGTGGTATTTTGGTAGAGGATTAGTGACGGTACGATGGGAAAAGACTAAAGAGGTCCTAAGGGCAAGATTAACTAAGAAAGTAAAGTTGGGTTTTATATGATCATTTTAGAACGATCGAACTTTTGGGAGAAAGAAGAGAAGAGCTCTAAGGAAGAAAAGTTAAGACTTGAAGGTTGGAGAGGAAATTGTAGAGGTTTATCGAAAGAATTATGGAACCTAAGGTATGAGGAGTTAATTCTATTTGGTATTGTAATACAGAGATAGAATTTGGGATTTTGAGGGAGAGTCTTACGCTTATGGGGTTTTGTTAATGATTGTGTTGTATGATGATGTTTTATGATGAAATTAATGATAAAGAATGATGTTAATTGATGTATGTGATGATACCATGATGAATGAGAGTTGTGATAATGATTTATCTGGTTTATTTCTGCTGAAATTTGGTTTTTTAGAGGGTCTTGTTGCAGAGGAGCGATTCTGAAATCACAAAAATTCTGGGGGAATCGTGAAACTCGCTTAGCGAGCTACATCTCTCTTAGCGAGAAAGTAAGAATTTTAAAAACCAAACACCCGTGAGTTGGCTGCTTAGCAAGGGGGTCAGCTCGCTTCGTGAGATCTGACGTGTTTTGAAAAATTATTTAATTTTGAAAAATTATATAATTGATTTGCTTTGTTGTTTTTAAGTCTTTATGATTTTTTAGTGACGTTGTATGATGTGTTTAGAGGCTATATGAGTGTGAATTGGTGATAAAATGATGTATGATGAATTTAATTTGTTTTATGAGTTTATGATGTATGATTATATGATGTAGAGGAAGATGTTGAATAAGTGTGTAAGGTGATGATTAATGATGAATGCGGATGCAATGCTTATGATGTTTTGATTAGGTGTGGTATATTGCGTCATGCATTCATGGCATGATTTATGAGGGGACTTCGGTCCATTGGTAGCTTCAATTCCATTGTGTGGATTGAAGTGATATGATGTTATGATGTGCTTCCTTGTCGAGGGTTGATGGCTCAGTCTCCATCCATGAGGATGTTTCGGTACCACATGCATAATAAGAGGCTGCATTTCATTCTAATTGACATAGCATGATTTGCATTGAGTTTGTGTGATGATTGATATATTTTGACGATGTGTATAGATGATTTTTGTGATGATTGAATTTGACTTGAAGCCTATGTTTATGAATTCTCATTTTTATATTACTTTATTGAATGTGAGTTTACTCACCCTGCTTGCCTTTTGTGATAGTCTATTATGCCATCCTGCACATACTCAAGGTTAGCTTGGTGCGCATTGTTTTAGCTCAGAGTTAGTGAGTTATTGTTGGTTAGTTAGAAATGGGGTCTCGCTCTGTGTCCAGTAACATCGGGATGGGTTTTCGCTTGAGAACATTGATTTATTTTGTTTATTTGAATTAAGATTTTTGATATTTTGACTATTTGACATTTTAATGTTTGTTATGGATTAAATGATGGAGTTTTATTTTAGTTAAAGATGAAAGACGATGTTTTGGTTTTTTTCGTTGTGTAATTGTTGAAAAGAGTTTTGAATTGTTCATGATTTTATAACCCATGTTACGGGACAGGACTGCTATGATGTTTTAAGATGTTTAAGTTAAGAAGATGTGATACCCTTTTCATGAGGGAGCTCTGATATTTGATTAAATTGTTTTATAATTGTGATGGGGTAGAAAGGGTGTTACATTAGTGGTATCAGACAAGGTTGGTTTGTCTGGTCGTGTCGTGTCATTGTTAGTTGTGTCAGTTGTTGCGTATGAGTGTATTGTGATTGAACTGTTTTTCTGATGTTGTTAGTGATTTGCAGAATGGTTGTGAATCATGCTCTTGCGGATGCGGTAGCTGCACTTGCTCGAGCTATGGCACAGAACAATGTTCATGATGAGTTTCATGCCTTGGGGGTATTTTAGAGGAATAATCCGCCTAAGTTTGAGGGTAATCATGAACTGGAGAACGCGCATAAGTGGATGAAGGCAATTGAGAAGATTTTCAGGACTATGGAGTGCTCCGATGCTCAAAAGGTGCATTTTGACACCCACATGTTGGATGAAGAGGCTGAGGATTGGTGGGATAATGCCCGTTAGAGATTGGATGGAGTTGGGGATGCGATAACTTGGAATGTGTTCAGGAGAGAATTTCTGAGTAAGTATTTCCCGAAGACGCCCGTGGCATGAAAGAAGTTGAATTCTTAGAGTTAAAGCAGAAGAGCATGACAGTGGCAGAGTATGTTGTTAAGCTTGAGAGGTTAGTGAAGTTATGTCCTCACTACAACCGTGATGATACTGAGTTTTCTAAGTGCTTGAAGTTTGAGAATGGGCTGAGACCAGAGATCAAGCAAGTGATTGGGTGTCAGTAGATCCGCAGGTATGCTGAACTACTGGATAATAGTAGGATTTATGATGAGGATAATCGAGCTCGATCTGCTCACTATAAGCAGGTTAGTTTGAAGAAAGACAAGGGCCAGTTTTGAGGGAAACCTTATGCGACTCCAACTAACAAAGGGAAGCCGAAGGTTACTGATGGGAAGAAGCCAAGTGGGGGAGCGGGTTCCACTCCTCTCAAGTGCTATAAGTGTGGAGAAGCAGGTCACAAATCTGGCGTGTGTACTGCCATAATGATTATATGTTACAAATGTGGTAAGAGGGGTCATATGAAGGATGATTGTCCGAATGTAGGACCAACTTGTTTCAATTACGGTGAAGAGGGACATATCAGTACTCAGTGTCAAAAATCGAAGAAGGTTGTTACTGTTGCTCAGGCTACTGGTAGAGTGTTCGCTTTGAGTGGCTCAGAAGCTCAGAAGAAGGATAAATTAATTTGAGGTACTTTTTTTATTTTTGATGTTGAGTTGGTTGCTATAATTGATATTGGTACCACTCATTCGTTTATTTCGCTTGAGTGTGCAACAAGATTGAATTTTCCTTTGACTGTTACGAATGGTAATATGTTGATTGAGATGCCTGCTAACGGATCAATTATGACTAACCGTGTGTGTTTTAAATGTCCTCTGACCATTTATGGTAGGGATTTCTTGATGTATTTGGTGTGTTTACCTTTACGCCATATGGATGTTGTTCCTAGTATGAATTGGGTAGAGTTCAACTTTGTGCATATCAATTGTTATGCAAAGACGGTAGAGTTTCACGATTCTGGTGATTGTGGGGAGATGATGTTTTTATCCGCGAAGCAAGTGGATGAACTGCTAGAGGATGAAGCTCAGGTGTTTGCTTTGTTTGCGGTGTTACAAGTTGACCGTGAACAGGTGAGTGTTGAGTTATTTGTTGTCCGAGAATTTCCTGATGTGTTTCCGGATGACATTAGTGATTTTCCTCCAGAGTGTTAAGTAGAGTTTGTAGTGGATTTGGTACCAGGTACTAGTCCAGTGTCGATGGCTCCATATCAGATGTCAGCTTTAGAATTGAGTGAGTTAAAGAAACAACTTGAGGAACTTCTTGAGAAGAAATTTGTTCGTCCAAATGTTTCTCCGTGGCTCGAGTGTTGTTGGTTAAGAAAATGGATGGTAGCATAAAGTTGTGTGTCGATTATCAACAACTGAATAAGGTGACTATTACGAATAAATATCCACTTTTGAGGATAGATGATTTGATGGATCAGTTAGCAGGAGCTTGCGTGTTTAGTTAGATTGATTTGAGGTCGAGTTATCATCAGATTCGAGTTAAGGCGGATGATATTCTGAAGATAGCTTTCAGAACAAGGTATGGTCACTATGAAAATATTGTGATTCCTTTTGGTGTACCCAATGCACCTGGCGTATTCATGGAGTATATGAATAGAACCTTTCATGAGTATTTGGATACGTTTGTGGTGGTTTTTATTGATGACATCCTAATTTATTCAAAGTCTGAAGAAGAACATGAGGGACATCTGAGAATTGTATTACAAGTGTTGAGAGAAAATAAGCGTTATGCTAAGTTGTCGAAGTGTGAGTTCTTGTTGAAGGAAACAAGTTTCCTTGGTCACATGATTTCTAGTGGTGGAATTTCAATGAATCCTTCAAAGATTGATGTTGTGTTAAAGTGGGATACTCTGAAGTCTGCTACGGAGGTCAGAAGTTTTCTTGGTTTGGCCGGTTATTACCAGAAGTTTATAGAGGGTTTTTCTAAGTTGGCATTGCCTCTGACTCAGTTGACTCGAAAGGGGCAGGCTTATGTGTGGGATGTTGTGAGCAAGAAACGTTTTGTTGAATTGAAGAAGAGGTTAACGACTGCTCCAGTTTTAATTTTTCCTAATCCAAACGAATATTTTGTGGTGTACTGTGATGCTTAAAAGTTGGGTATTGGTGGTGTGTTAATGTAGAATGGTCAAGTGGTTTCCTATGCTTCTAGATAGATATGTGTTGATGAAAGGATCTATCCTACCCATGACTTAGAGTTGGCAGTCGTTTTATTCGTGCTGAAGATTTGGAGAAACTATCTATTTGGATAGATATTTGAGGTGTTCAGCGATCATAAGAGTTTAAAATACTTGTTTGATAAGAAAGAACTAAACATGAGGCAGAGGAGATGGTTACAGATTTTGAAATACTTTGATTTTGATTTGAGTTACCACCCTGGTAAGGCTAACATGGTTGCAGATGCTTTGAGTAGGAAGACTTTGCATATTTCAATGATGATGATGATGAAAGAACTCGAGATGATTGAGCAGTTCAGGGATATGAGTATGTTGTGTGAAACTACATCCAAGAGTGTGAAGTTGGGTATGCTGAAATTGACGAACGATATTGTAGAAGAGATACATTTAGGACAACAATTAGATTTGAAGTTGGTTGATCAAATGACTTTGATTAACCAAGGTAACGAAGGAGAGTTCTGAATTGATGAAAATGGAATGTTGAGGTTCCGAGATCGTGTGTGTATTCTTGACATTCTAGAGTTGAAGAAAACTATTCTAGAAGAAGGACATCGAAGTAGATTGAGTATTCATCCTAGTGCTCCCAAAATGTATCATGACTTGCATTAATTGTTTTGGTGGCCAGGTATGAAAAGAGATGTTACAGAATTTATGTATGCTTGTTTAGTTTGCCAGAAATCGAAGGTTGAACATCAAAAGCCTTTAGGTATAATGCAACCGTTGATTATTCCGAAATGGAAATGGGATAGCATTTCTATGGATTTTGTGACAGGTTTGTTGAAGACGGTGAAGGGAAATAATTCCATTTGGGTGATTATTGACGGATTAACTAAGTCGGTGCATTTCTTACCGATGAAGATTAATCATTCCATGTAGAAGCTAGAAGAGGTGTATATTGAGGAGATTGTGAAGTTGCATTGGATACCTTTGAGTATCGTGTCAGATAGAGATCTGCGGTTTACATCGAGATTTTGGAAGAGTCTACAAGATGCTTTGGGAACCAAGTTGAGGATGAGTTCTGCTTATCATCCGCAGATGGACGACCAAACAGAATGGACTATTAAATCTTTAGAGGACTTGCTGAGGGCTTCTATGTTGGATCATGGAGGTGTGTGGGATAGTCATTTTCCATTGGTTGAATTTACTTATAACAATAGTTTTCATGCGAGAATTGGTATGGCTCTATATGAAGCATTGTATGGGAGGCGGTGTAGGACTCCATTGTGTTGGTATGATTCAGGCGAGAGTGTTGTGCTCGGACCTGAGATTATGCAGGAAATGAATGAGAAGATTAAGATGATTCAAGAGAGGATGAAGACTTCGCAAAGTAATCAGAAGAGTTATCATGATAAGATAAGGAAATAACTTGAATTTCAAGAGGGAGATCATGTGTTCTTGAGGGTTATTCCAATGACTGGTGTTAGGCGTGCTTTGAAGTCCAGAAAGCTCACTTCGTATTTCATTCGATCGTATCATATTCCACAAAGAGTCGGAGAGGTGGCATATCGGATTCCATTACCACTGTCACTTGCGAATTTGCATGATGTGTTTCATGTGTCACAGTTGAGGAGGTACATTGCAGATCTGTCGCATGTGATTTAGATGGATGATGTTCGAGTAAGGGAAAATTTAACTGTGGAAGTTTTGTTGGTACGGATAGATGGCGAAGAAATGAAGAGATTAAGGGGTAAATTGATTGTCTTGGTGAAGGTATTATGGGGCGAATCAACTGGTGATAGTTGGACTTGGGAACGAGAAGATTAGTTGAAGGAATCGTATCCGATGTTGTTTGCTTCAGGTACATTTTCAAGGACGGAAATTCTTAAGTGGGGGAGAGTTATAACACCCCAAAGTCAATTGTGATTTAATTGATTTGTTTGTTGTGAATTTTGATGATTTATTGATGATTTGATGTTTTGTGGAGATTTGGGTGTGACTTAATATTTTAATAATATTAGGATATTAAGTATAGTGGGTTTATTTAATTATTTGAGATTAAATAAATAAAATAATAAGAATTAGAAGACAAGGGTAATATGGTCTTTTGGTAGAGAATTAGTGAGGGTACAATGGGAAAAGACTAAAGAGGTCCAAGGGGCAAGATTTACGAAGAGAGTAAAGTTGGGTTTTGTACAATCATTTTGGAACGATCAAACTTTTTGGAGAAAGAAAATAAGAGCTCTGAGGAAGAAAAGCTAGGACTTGAAAGTTGGAGAGGAACTCGTAGAGGTTTATCGAAAGAATTACGAAACCTAAGGTATGGGGAGTTAATTCTATTCAGTATTGTAATGTAGAGATAAATTTTGGGGTTTTGAGGGAGAGTCTTGGGGTTATGGGGTTTTGTTGATGATTGTGTTGTATGATGATGTTTTATGATGAAATTAATGATAAAGAATGATGTTAATTGATGTATGTGATGATAACATGATGAATGAGGGTTGTGATAATGATTTTTGTGGTTTATTTATGCTGAATTCTGGTTTCTTAGAGGGTCTTGTCGCGGAGGAGCGATTCTGAAATTGCAGAATTTTTGGGGGAATTGTGAAGGTCACTTAGCAAGCAAGTAAGAATTTTAGAAACCAAAAACCCGTGAGTTTGCCGCTTAGTGAGGAGGTCAGCCCTCTTAGCTAGACTTGAAATATTTTGAAAAATTATTTAATTCTGAAAAATTATATAATTTATGTGCTTTGTTGTTTTTAAGTTGTTATGATGGTTTAGTGATGTTGTATGATGTGTTTAGAGGCTATATGAGTATGACTTGGTGATAAAATGATGTATGATGAATTTAATTTGTTTTATGATTTTATGATGTATGATTACATGATGTAGAGGAAGATGTTGAATAAGTGCGTAAGGTGATGATTAACGATGAATGTGGATGCAATGTTTATGATGTTTTGATTAGGTGTTGTATATTACATACTGCTTTCATGGCATAATTTATGAGGGGAATTCGGTTCATTCGTAGCTTCAATCCCATTGTGCGGATTGAAGTGATATGATGTTATGATGTGCTCTATTGTGGAGGGTTGATGGCCCAGTGTCCATCCATGAGGTTGTTTCGGTACCACATACATAATAAGAGGTTGCATTTCATTCTAATTGACATAGCATAATTTGCATCGAGTTTATGAGATGATTGATGTATTTTGATGTTGTGTATTGATGAGTTTTGTGATGATTGAATTTCACTTGAAGCTTATGTTTATGAATTCTCATTTTTATATTACTAATTGAATGTGAATTTACTCACCCTTCCTGTCTTTTGTAATGGTTTATTATGTCATCCTGCAGATACTTAAGGTTAGCTCGGTACGCGTTGTTTTAGCTCTGAGTTAGTGAGTTATCATTTGTTAGTTAGAAGTGGAGTCCTACTCTGTGTCTAGTAAAATTGAGATGAATTTTTTCTTGAGAACATTGAGTTATTTTGTTTACTTATATTAAGATTGTTGTTATTTTGACTAATTGACATTATAATAGTTGTTATGGATTAAATGATGGAGTTTTCTTTTAGTTAAATATGAAAGACGATGTTTTAGTTTTTTTCCACTATGTAATTGGTGAAAAGTGTTTTGAATTGTTCATGATTTTATAACCCGTGTTACAGGACAGGGTTGTTATGATGTTGTAAGATGTTTGAGTTAAGAAGAAATGTGATGCCCTTTTCATGAGGGAACTCTGATATTTTATTAAATTGTTTTATAATTATGATGGGGTAGAAAGGGTGTTACAGAGTGCTCCCCGGAGTAGAACTACTAGTGACCACAAACCCTTCAATAGTAGCCTGATATTTTACAGCTTTAACCCTGCTCTTAGGGCCCTTCTTGAGGTTACCCTTGTTGGTATTCACCAAAAGTTCATGCATCTCGGCCATTTGAGCTGCAAAAACAAAGAAACTAGTCAGTTACCAAACAAGTCCTCGGATATGCTCGTCGGAATCTACAAGTTTTGAAGGGCGGAAGCTAGCAACGAAGTTAAACAACGTGTTATACGCCGTTGTGTCATCAGGGCTGAGATCCTCAGATTTAGTAATGAATATTCACTGGGATGCCGAAAATGAACATCCACTTATTCCAACGGGAAATGGGCCACCAACCTCTCCTTGTCGTCGACGACCTCCCTATCATATAGTGAATCCTTGGCCACCTGCGAGCTTGGCTGAATGATGTAGAAGCGGTATTTGAAATCACGAACAGAATCTAGATATGCTTTAAAAAGTATGATCGCTTATTTTAACGACACCCAACTGTGTCAGTCATCCTGGGATTTCCTCTACAGATGGAAGATCTCGAAGAACAAGTTAACAATCGCTGCTACTTCCAGGTAATGATACACCATCTCGAACGACCTTATGAACGCCAGGGAATTTTGGTGCAACAGGGAGGGCACGAGTTCGAGATGTGTAAAATCCGCTTCCTGAAATCATGTGAAGGGCAAGCGGTAAACAGCCTCACGAAACGCAAACTCGTACACCGGGAAGTGAATGGCAGGAAAGCGCGAGCAAATCCTCTGATCAGGCTTCGGAGGTAATGCCTGCCAATTTACAGGTCCCCCTTTCTTCCTCTTATCAATTTTCCCCATGCGTCAAAGGAATTTACAGCGAACTGAGACACTATTTCTAGCGGCTCATCCATAATCCATCGTCGGTCAATAGCGGGGATGTCCGCGACTCAACAACATCGCCTAAAGGGTTTTCCTCAACTCCATATGCGGTTTTCTGACTCCTTTCACCTAAAAAGCAGAGGAAATATAATGAATTCGGCGATCTCAAATCCACCATTCCACTGTAAATCAAGTGAAAGGGCTTCGATAAGGACCGGGGACGTGCCCCGGGCCAGCCCCTTAACCAAGGAAAGCACTATGAGGACAAAGCCGATATATTGAACTCAAACTTGCTGAGTAAACTACTTTCAAAATAAAGTCCACTGGGGATAAGTCCCTACACTAGCCACCGACTATGACGACCCATTGCCCGGTCAACTAACACTAAGTTATCCTAACCAAAATCTAGCATGGATCTAACATTAATCTATTTATATCATGAAGCTAACCCTAGTTCTTCAGTAGATTCATACATCAAAATTTCCAGAAATTCATAGGAATCCCCAAAAATATTGAAGATCTTATGAACTTCATGAGAAATTGATGAATGTTCATCATTCAAAACTGCAAAAAAGAAGGAAGAGGATGAAGATTACCTTGATCCATGGCAGAATTCTGGAAATTTAATGACGGTGACGATGAATGTCCGACGAGAGGTTGCAGAGAAAAAGTTTTATGGTGATAGGAAAAGTTCGTGTCGAGCAAATGAATTCCTTCTCCCTTTTTTTAATAACATCTTAAGCTCGCATGAGGAATCGCAAAAGCCAAGTAATTAGTACATAGGGCTAGCCACCATATGTCATAAATGAATTACGGCGCTTTCCAACACATGTCACTAAAGCTACAAACGTTTTATCTTCTCAAAAAAGAATATTTTTGCAATGTTTGTATGTCTCCCGCCTACGGACAGCTACCCGACATAGTAACCAGAGTCAAAGGAAATATGTGCTCGTAACATTTACTGGTGTAAGCACCACAAATTTGCCCTCACTAAGTTCACACCATGGCTTGTGATCTTTCATATTTGCACTAGTTTAAGCATACCACATCATATTGCATTTTTGTTTCACTGCATTAGTTCAAGTTCATATGCATCTAGGGTTTGTGATATGAGCAATCCAAGATCCATCTGAGCCACTCCAAAGGCAATTAATCATCTCAATAGGGTCCATGTATGTTCAATCATCATATTATATCCTTCAAAGATCAAGGAAGTCAAAGAATCACAAGAACTGGCAAAGCATGGAAGCAGAGCTAGGGTTTCACTGCACAGATGACCTGAAATTAGGGTTTTGGTTTCAGAGGCCATAACTCCAAATTTTTTTGTCATTCTTGTTTCTAATGGTCTCAATATGTTATAAGGATTATGTGTACCAAATTTGATGAAGAAATTCACTGTGGAAGTCATATGTTCACTGGGTAACTTCTTAAGCAAGTCAGAGCAAAATCAGGGCATCTGAGACCCCCATCCATGGAACCAAAGTGGACTTTTCATCAAATTGAAGTTATATGATCTTTATTTGATCATTTAAGTGTTTGTAAGTTCACAAAATTGAAGAAAAGTTAGCTAAACCAAAAGTTGTCAAAAATGGAAATGACTTGTAATGTAAACTTTCCATTTTGGGAAAGTTTTTCAACCTCCTCTTTCTCAACCAAAATGCTTCAAATGAAAAATTGTTGGTCATGAAAGTTGTAGATTGGATCATTCCCTTTTCAAAAAGTACAAGAACAAGTCCTAATTCATTTTGGAACTCAAGTTATGGCTCGTCAAAGTTGGCAAAAATCACATAATTTTCAAGAATGCACCAAAGAGGATTATTTGCAAAACCACTTGTCAATTAATTTTGTGACTTCAAACACACTTCTAATCATCATACAAACATTGTACATTTCCTTAAGATCAGAATTTCCCAAAGAATTGCATCAATCCATGCCTTGAACATCAATAAATTACAAAAGGGCCAAAGCTTCATGAATTTGCAAAACACCACATAAACTTCCATCCACTTGCTGAATTGCCTCAAGACTGGTTCTATGGACATCTTTGATCCATGTTGCGCATGGACAAGCCAATGAGCCAGCTACACCATTTCACATACCTCAAGTACAACACTTTTGACTTTTTGGCAAGAAGCCCATAACAATCACCACAGTCCACCACCCACTCTCTGCCCAATCCAGACCTTACAAGCATGCTCCAAGGATTCATTTTCATAAGACACACAAGCCTAACACTCCAAGAACTCAGCATTGCCAAAATCACTCCCTCTTGAAAAATCCTTCGAATCTCTCAGCTCACTCACTCAATCTTCAAACCAATTTCACCATTGATCTCAAAATCACTCACTGACCACAAACCAACCATCAAAACAGCCAAAAACACCCCATACACAAAACACGATTCTTGGCCAGTTCGGTTGCTACAACACAAACCAACCACTCTCAAGGCCTTTCAAGCATCAAAGCTTCCTCAGGAGGTTAAAGGGAGTCATTTTGAGCAAAGGAAGAGGTCAGAAAGCTCAAGTTTGGAAAGCTTCATCTCAGGTAGTCATCTCAAATCATTTTTCCAGAACTCCTATTTTAAGTTCCTATATGAAAGAGCATGCTTCACTGATCACTCTGAGCTTTGTATTTTTGAAAATGGTGAAGAAATGAGTATTTACTGAACCTCTGAAATTTTTACCATTTTTGATCTTTTCTTCGAATCTTGTTTGTGAGCAATTATAAATTTGTTTTAGGGGTGGATTTGAGTTCAGGGAGATGAGAGGGTTTGATCTGGAGTTTTAGAGCTCCAGAAATAACCTAGGGTGAGAGTTTGAGATTTTCAGGGGAAGAGGCTGCCGAAGAAGACGACCGGAGCTCTTCCCCGGTGACCTGGAAGTAATTAGTGGCTTAATTAGGGTTAGGGCATTGTTTGAACGTGGACCCTTGGATTTTAGTTTCCCGCGTGTGATGGACGCCCAAGATCATTTCATTAACATTTAATCTGGATTATTTAAATAATTAATTGAGATTAGTTAAGTTTGAATGTCATTCGTTAGATAGCGCGCGTGGTCAACTTAAAAATCCCCAGAACCAATCTAATCCATTGGATCATCATACTTCTGTCTTATTTAATTTTTATTTCATTTTTCTTTATTTATTTTGTACATTTTATTTAAAATAGCTAGAAAATTCCAAAAACTATTTTATTCTGCATTTTCACTTCAAATAATTTTCTTAACCCAAAAATATTTTTATTTTTATTTTTTGCATTAAAAAATCATTTTTTAAACATTTAAATGTTTATTTTAATTAATTAATGGAAATTAATTAATTAAAATATCATTTAGGTTTCTAAAAATCCCAAAACATTCACATTGCATCTTAAAACATTTAGAAACATTATCATACCATCCATACAAATTTCTTTTTGGTTTTGGACAATCTTTGATAATTTTCTTGAATTTAGGGTTCATAAAATTCTTATTTTTGAACCCTAACTTCAAGAATTATTTTCTTCCTAACCAAGAATGGTATGACAATGGTTCTTTTTGCATTGATCTTCATTTGACATGTAGTATCTAGCATAATTTTGTCACAAATTTCTTCTACATTTTTTATTTGATTTGCATTTTTTCCCTTTAGGTGCCTTAAAACCCTAGATAACTTAGAAAAATCATAACTTTCATTAGGTTAAGAGTTAGGTCTCCTCCTTTGGGTGTGATATCATATGGGGTTAGGGTTCCCTTAAGTCCATTTTAAAATTTTTATCTTATGATTTGCTTCCGTTTTTTACTTTTGCATCTCATGTTGCATGAAAACCCTAATTTCTCATGTACATTTGCATACATTTTGCATATGCATTCATTCAAGAACTTGCCATGGCATTTCATGCATCCACATGACATATAAGACATCCTAGGACACATTAGAATCATGCTTGATCATTTCTTCATCCATTTTCCATGTTATGCATTCATTACATTCCATGAACGTTCATATGCTTTCATGCTTCTTACATGCTTCATTTGCATTCTCATCTCTTGTATGATCATCCATAGCATTTGGTATGTCTTTGCATCATCTCTTAGTATCATTTACATCATGAATATGCTTCTGGTTTTGGTTTGCACCCTTGCATACATTTAATTTTTCATTTCATTTCATTCCTTTATGCTAACTTTTCAGGTGGTAAGTGCTTTGAGAAGTGAATTTGCCTTCACTTCTCACTTCTCTTCTCATCTCTCTTATGCATTCATTGCTGCATTTTGCTTTTGCTTTAGAGTGATCTTGCTCATTCATGTTCCTCCTTCACTTTCTTTCTTCAAGTAACTTATCTTCTTAAGTGAAGTAAGTTAGCTTGTTTCTTCTGCTTCTCTTCCTTTCATCTACTTCTTCCTTGGTGGCTATTCTTGAAGATCTCTTGCAAGCCTCATAAACCCTAGGAACACCCAAGCATGATAACAATTAGGGTTTTGATTAGTCCCCCATTAGTTTTACCTTTGTGTCATCTTTTGTGTCTCTCTTCTCATCTAATAATCAGAGACTAAACCATTAAGGTTTTAAGGCTTTGTGATTAAGATTATGCCTGCATCCTTCTCTTAGGATGGAATGTATAACTTTAATCCTAAGTGTTAAACCCTTAATGTGTTTAAATCTCTTAATCAATCCATCTAATAATCACTAAGACAATAAGCTTGTAACTTGGGTCTTGCATTAGGTTTCTAATTCTTCCTTAATTGGTTAAGAATGACTAACCCTAGTGTTAATGGACAAGTCCCCCTCAAGTTATCTTACAAACCATAAAATCCACTTCTTAATCTTACCATTAACTAAAATACACTTTAATAAAGGCTTTGTTTTGTCATGAGGTTAATCCCTAATCATGGATTAAGTTGAGGTATCTTCTTCAACTTAAATGTTCTCATCTATTATCCTTCTATTAGGATGGTGTAATGAGTTCATTAAATCCTTGATTATGGCTTAAACTCATTACTTAACACTAAACAAAAAACTCCAAAAACATCTAAATAATCACAAGTAGGTTAATGATCTTAATCCTACATCATGGTGATTAAGTGTGAGGTGCTTACTTCATACTTAAGGTATTCTCATTACCTCTAATCAGAGGGAGGATGTGATGAGTTTACTAACCCTTGGTTTAGGCTTAAGCTCATTATCTTATGACAAACACAAAAGGAAATAAAAGATTAAAAACATCAAAAACAAACAATAATCGTCTCCTCCGGGATTCTTTTCTCACCTCATTCACTCACAAACGAGAACTCGCTTCTTCCGTCTAATGCAAGACAGTTAGCACCTGGCCAGACAGGTCATACACTTGAGCATAGACAAGTAAGCAGTTCATCAGTCAATTTATCTTTCAGTCTCTTTGAGTCGAACTACGGTGTTGTGACTTCCTCATTGCACGAGAGGATACGTAGGCATAACTTAACTGTTATCGAACAAAAGTCTCTGTCTCTTTACCCCTCTTCCAGCATTATTCTTTAAGCCTCATCCCTGAGCATCTCACTTCACATCTCTTTTACACTGACACATGTACATTCCTTTCCAGCTTTTACACACAGATAACACTGACACTACCCCTTTAAACACAAACTTTCAAGCGTGGATCCCGTCGATTACGGCGGACAATCTGGATGCTAATACCTTCCCAGGTTGTAACCAACTCCCTTTCTCAGTTTCTTTGATTCGCGACCGTCTTATCCATCTCTTCCCAGGTTTATGCAGCATTACCTTTCCTTCGGGATAAAAATGCCTAGCTGGCGACTCTTTTCAGTTCATCTTCATGTTCTCCTTTCGCCGACCGTTCGCGTCTGTACCCCGTCTGACCCGGTGTCATTTGGTGGGAGCGACAACGGGAAAGCTACGTCAACCAGGATCATCGACACCTTAAGTCACTTTCCTCGCTCGAGCACAACGACTTGGGGGCTCCTGTTCTGGACTAGCCTAGCAAGTGTCCTACGTCAAATTGAGGCCCAATCCAGTATTCGTCTAGGCATAAGCCCAATAGGAGACTAGAGAAGATATGATTGTTGTAAGATAGAGTTGTTGGCATATAGCCGTTGGGAATCTCCCCTCGCGCGCCATAACACCTTTCACGCGGCCAATTGCCCTCCGAATTTACTAGAGGCAATTATGCTCAATCAAAGGCTACGTGTCCACAATCCACTGACATGTGCCCTTATAAATACCCCATCCTTGGAAGGTCAGGTATTCAATTCTAACCAAATTTCTTACGCTTTAGTTTGTCTTACACTGAAACTTACTTGAGCGTCGAAGTACCTTGCAGGTACATTATTCTTTCTCCTACAAACACCATCACAATCCCAGTTGAAGGCCACGAGGACTTGTCCGAATCATTTATGTATAAAATCATAAACTATTTTAATCAAGTTAGCATTATAAATCAATTTTTAAGTATTATTATAATCCTTTTTTTTAAGATAAAATAAAAAAAACCAAGATTACATAATTAAAGTTAATAATTATTGATTGTTAAAATCTTTATTTTAACTAATGTCAAATAATCGTTTCTTTAGTCAATTTTTATTATTATTTTTTTTTAAATAAAATCGAATATTATTAACAAAGTTGTTTCTATAGGAGCAAATTGATAGTTAACAAATCAGATACGGTGTAATGGTTTTTTTGAATAATTTACTAAAAAGTTACATCAATATAATGGAAAATAATAAAACAATAAAAACAAGGTAATTTATTTAAAGGGGATTTTAGCTATTTAATATATTTAATTAAATTAATATTGAAGTAATTTAGATTTTATTTATTTTATAATTAATTGGAGTTATTTTTAGGGTTTTACATGTAGTTAAGTTTTTTTTCTTCTAATTATTTAGATTTACGTGATTAAATGAATAAACTTTACTTTTTGTGCTTAGTTTAATTATTTATTAATTTAATTAATTAATTAAAGATTATTATTTTAAAGTTTATTCAGATATTAATACTTAAATAAATTAAAGAAAATTTTTTTTGGGTTTGTTTATTTTGGATAATGCACAATTATTTATTTGGATTGTGAATTCTGTATTTTTATTATTTATTTAAAGTTATTTTGAGATTAGAATATTATTTTGGAATTAACTATTTTGGGGATTAAAATTACTTTATTTTAAATTTAAATATTTGATGATTTAATTTGTTATCCAGTTTTGGGAATTTAAATATATTTTGGGGGTTTAAATAAATTTTGGAATTTAAATTTATTTGTTGGTGGATTAAATTATAAATTTTTGGGGTTGTATTTTATTAAATATTTATGGGGTTTTATTCTAATATTTTGGGGACTTAATTTTTATTATAAATGTGGAATTTAAATTAAATTTTGGGGTTGGATCTTAAATTATTTTAGGGATTTAATAAACTTTAAGGGATTGGTTAATTCATTTGGGATTCCACTTTAAGGAGTTTCATGGACTTAGAGATTGATCTAGGATATGGAAAAGGGGTTTCACTTAGGGATACTTAAGGGGTCTTATAAGGGGTATTAATGAGGTTTTATAAAAAATGTTAGGGTTTCATAATGAATATTAAAGTGGTTTTACTTTAGGGTGTAAGAAATTATCTTTAAGAAATTAGTTAGTATGAGATAGTGCTTTAATATCTGAGAGCGAAAATAAAGGATTAGGATGGGGATTAGGAATATGATTAGGGGTAGAAGGTATACGAACTACGACGCTCTGATCCTTCTAATTAAATGTACATAAGCATAAAACCCTAGCAAGTACAATAAGGGATAAAATTAGGATTTTAGCCTCAAGTTGGATTTATTTTGGAATATTAATCAAGGATTATAAAACAAACAAACCTACTCTAGAAAACCTAAAATGGATCCTATTAGGTATAATAGAGGTGAGAGGTTCTTAATACCTTCCTCAAATTTAATCGTCTCCTTACCTAGTTTCTCTATTTTGGAATTTATGGTTTATCACCTATTTTTCCTTAAAAATGTGATGGCAGCTCGATAAAATTTTAATCTGACCTCGACGGTTATGCTTTCGCAAACTTTCAAAATGTGAAGAGGGTATGGTGAAAAGTTTTCATATTTGGTGGTGTTATATATTGTATTTATATCGAAGGAGTATTGTGAATCTTGTTTTTCCCAAAGCAGAGGCATCAAAGAGCTTTAAGAGCCAATGCCTTCCTTAAATGATGAACCGCGATGGAAATCAGTGTTAAATTTTGTTGCCAAACAAGTCTCACATGTACCCTCTACTACTTTCTCCATTATTCTATTCATTTCTTATTCCAATAACTATTTTCCCTCAATATTTTGATGTGTGTCATACCTTAAGAAATTATACTAACCTACCAAATATGCTTCAGATGTTAGAAAATATACTGATTGCAGTGAAAATAATCCAAGGTTCAAGTGCAGAGTTGTGGTGTCAAACAACAACAAATTAGACAAAGGGAAGCATTTATAATTGTGTTTGGAGTAGTCCCACATTGGTTGGGCAATAATTATTTTTAGTGTTTATATAATTAAACACAATATGAAAAAATGTTAAATGTGTTGAATTTTATAATGGACTTGTGTATGTCTCAAATTGTCCAATATAAATTATTTTAAAGAAAAAAAATTTAAAAATAAAAATGTATAATATATTAAAACAATAAAAAAATTAAAAACGAAAATTAAAAAAAAAAACATAATATTTAATATAATATAACATATAAAAAGGTGTCTTACACCTTCTACAAGAATCATCATAGGGTAGAAGGCATTTAACCCCACCAGAATCATATCAACACAAAGGTGTCATACACCTTCTACCATACAACCCTTCAAAAAGGGTCATTCTAATGTTATAATGACCCTTCAAAAAGGGTCATTCTAATGTTATAATGTAAATTGTTGTTGTTGGTAAACATGAATAACAAAAAATAGTTATCCTCCAACACGTAGACTCTTAGCAAATCTTCTAAAGCCTAGATGGTCCTCTCTCTCTCAACCGTCCAATTATAGATTATAAAACAATGGTTGCACTCATGAATACTCAATGGTTGCATCAATCCAGAAGGTTTATGATGTTCAATCTTCGACTTCTGACAAGTCAAACAAGAATAATCAAACTCAGCAACCTCGATCTTTATACTTGGCCACTCAAACACCTTCTTCAGATCTTGATACACCTTAGTAGCACCAGGATAAATACTTAAACCACTTATATGACCTTCCTTAAGAATTCTCGTTTAAACTATGGTAATTCTAGCACGCAAAATCTATCGTGGAACCTCATAACACCATTCTCATAAACTCTAAAGTCTACCAATTTACCTTGATTGATCAACACCAATCGGTCAATCACTCCCAAGTCGACTTTTCGACCCTCTATGATCTCTTCAAGAATACTACTAGTCATATTCAACATACCCAACTTCACATTGTTAGGAGTGATCTCAAACACTAAGCTAAGATTTATGAATTGTTCGATCAAATCCAATTCTCGAACCATTTGCCTCATCATATGCAAATACTTCCTACACAAAGCATCTACTACCACGTTGGCCTTACTAGAATGGTAACTCAAACCAAAATTATAATCCTTTAGAAATTCAAGCCATCTCCTTGGTCTCATTTTTATTTTCTTATAATTGAACAAATACTTCAAACTCTTATGATAACTGAACACTTAAAATCAAGAGCTAACAAATAATGTCTCCATACTTTAAGAACGAACACCACATTTACCAACTCTAAATCATGGTAGTATAATTCCTCTCATGAACCTTCAGTTGTCTCGAAGAATACACTACAACCTAACCATTCTTCATAAGAATACCACCTAGACTTATATTCGAAGCATCACAATACACAACAAAATATTCACTTGGTGGGAAGGCTTTATTAGAGGTTTTTGACCTATTTATTTGGTAGGGTCGCTTTATAAGCTTCTAGTTATAGTTTTGGTGGGGAGGCTTTCTAGTGTTATGGATATGCTTATCTCTTTTAACCAATCACCCTTCCTTAAGGGTAGGCTTCTAATTGACGGGGTTGTTTTTTGTGAATGAATTTGTCGTCCTAGCTAAGAAGCATAAAAATTCTTGTTTCATTTTTCAAGTAGATTTCGAGAAAGCGTATGATTCAGTTAGTTATTTCATTCTAAATTATATACTCTCTCTCTATAACACCCCAATTTCATAATTTAATTAGTTAAGTAATTATTATGAATAGGTGGAAATAAGTGGTGTTTTGTGGAAAATAAATAATTATTTTATTTAAGATAATGATATAATAATATTAGGTAATTATTTAATATTATTATTAAGAAAATAAAATAAAAGAGTTTGGAGGTCTAAGGGGCAATGTTGTCTTTTGAGTGCTTTATGAGAAAAGAAGTCACGATCAAATTCTCATAACGTGTTTTGGGTGAAGGTGAAGGTTGCTCTGGAGAACAAGAAGAACAAGGATGCAAAGAGGATTTGTGATCAAAGAAGAAGAGAAAGCTACATTGATTAAGGTATAAGGAGAATTTTTGTTCAATAATCGTAATATAGGAACGTTTTATGAGAAAGAGGGGTTTTGGGATGAAAACCTAAGTTTTGGGATAATTGTTGGTAGATTAGTGTTAATTAGTTGTTGTATGTTGTTAATAATGATGAATTTGTGATGATAATGTGGTAATTAGATGTTTTCTGTTGTTTTACTAATGTGTTTATGAGGTTTAGTGAGGTCTGGGTGTGTCTGGGTTCTGCAAAAAATGCAGGGATTATTTTTTAGAATCGTGTTCCTCGCTTAGCGAGCTGGAGCTTGCTTAGCGAGCAGAGTCAGTGATCTCCCCACTTAGCGAGCTGGTTTTCTCGCTTAGCAAGCCTTATATTTTATGGGGAAAAATGTTTCTTCTGTTGGGATTTTGATGTCTGATTTTTCGTACCATGTTGCTATGTTGTTGCTGGAAATATTATACCATGTTTAAGTATGTTAGGCTTAATAGTAATAGTGATGATATGAGATAAATGATGAATAAGTCGTAGAAATGATGACATGATGAAATGATAGTATGAATAAATTATAATGATGATAAATGATGAATGCCGATACACGTATTGATGAAAGATGATGATGATGATGATGATGATGATGATGATGATGATGTTATTTTGTGTATTTTACATTCATGGCATTCCCTATGTTGAATTTAGGCTTCAATTCCATTGTGTGGATTGAGGTGTTGTTGATTATGTTGTGCTCCCTTGTGGAGAGTAGATGGCCAGTGTCAATCACATGTTGAAACTGGTACCACATGCATCTATGTGGCATAGCATGATTGAATTTGTTATTTGATGATGTGTATTTGTTGATGATTATATGTGGGTGAGTTTGTTGTAGCTGTTGTATGATTTATTGTTTTCTTATAATTCAATCTTTGTATTATTTTTTATTGAATTTGGATTACTCACCTTGCCTTCCTTTTGTGATGGTCTATTATACCATCCTGCAAATTCTCAAGAATAGTTCGGCGATCGGAAGTAGCTCGGAGTGCGTCTTGTCGTTTATTGAGTCTAGGTGGTGTCCTGCTCTGTGTCATGTAACACTGGGGAAACGCTATGTTTAGATTGTTGTTCTTGTTGAATTTTAACAATTGTTGACGATGTTTTGGATATTAGTTGGTCCTTTTTATTTTGATGAATTAAAATGTTGAATAATGATTTGTTGCCATGATTTTGAGGCTTTGTTTAATTTTAACATGAAGTTGCAACCCGTGTTACGGGACAGGACACATACTTGTTGTTTACATGATGGTATGAATTAAATGTGATGCCCTTTTCATGTAGAACTCGAATTTTTATTAAATAATATGATTGATTGTGTTGTGGGTAGAAAGGGTGTTACATTAGTGGTATCAGGGCCTGGTTGGTCTGTTGGGTCGTGTGTCGTTGTTGTTAGTCTGTGTTGTTCGTTATTATTAACGATTATTCTTATCTGATGTTGTGAGTGTTGTGCAGAATGGATGGAAACAACATATGTGCACCTACGGAAGCTGTTGTGGAATTGTCAAAGGCTATTGCTTGGAACAATGAATAGGATGAGTTTCATGCTTTGGAGAAGTTCCAGAGTAACAGTCTGCCGGTGTTTAAAGGTGACCATGAACCACTTAATGCTCAGAAGTGGCTCAAGGCTATTGAGAAGATCTTTAGGGTGATGGTGTGTACGGATGCACAGAAGGTGCAGTTTGGTACACAAATGTTGTCTGAATAGGCTAAGGACTAGTGGGATAATACCCATTAGCGTTTGGATAATACTGGTAATGTAGTGACTTAGGCGGTGTTCAGGAAGGAGTTTCTGGAAAAGTATTTTCCAGAAGATGCTCGTGGCAAGATGGAAGTAGAATTCCTTGAGCTGAAACAAGGAAGTATGACGGTAGCAGAGTATGCTACCAAGTTTGAGAGGTTGGTGAAGTATTGTCCTCACTACAACCGTGTTGATGCTGGGTTATCGAAATGTCTCAAGTTCGAGAGTGGGTTGAGACCAGTGATCAAGCAAGGAATTGGATCTCTACAAATTAGAAGATATGTTGAATTGGTTGATAAGAGCAGAATCTATGATGAAGATAGTCGAGATCGATCTAATCACTATAAGCAGCTGAGTGAGAAGAAAGAGAAAGGTCAATTAAGAGGAAAACCTTATGTGACTCCAACTGAGAAGGGGAAGCAGAAAGGTTCAGAGGGGAAGAATCCAAGTCGCAGAGCAGGTTTTATTCCTTCCAAGTGTCATAAGTGTGGTGAATCTGGTCATAAGTCAGATGTTCGCATTATTCTGGTGGTGCGATGCTATAGATGTGGCAAGATAGGTCATAGGGTTGGCGATTGTACAAATGAAGGTCCAACTTGCTTTAATTGCGGTGAACATTGACATATCAGCACTCAATGCCAAAAGCTTAAGAAGACTGCTACTGCTGCTCAGACCAATGGCCGAGTATTTGTGTTGACTGGTTTTGAGGCTCCTAAGAAGGATAATCTAATTTGAGGTACTTGTTTTATTAATAATGTTGAGTTGATTGATATTATTGATATTGGCGCTACACATTCTTTTATTTTTCTTGAGTGTGCTAATAAGTTGGGTTTGAAGTTTTCTAGTATGAATGGTGGTATGGTAATAGAGACGCCAGCAAATGGTTCTGTTACTACTACTCTTGTTTGTATGAAGTGTCCTTTGACGATTTTTGAGAAGGATTTCCTGATGGATCTGGTGTGTTTGCCTTTACCCCAAATTGATTTTATTCTTTGAATGAACTGGTTAGAGTTCAATTTTCTTCATATCAATTGTTATGCGAAGACTGTAGAGTTTCCTGAAATTGGTGATCATGGTGAGTTGTTGTTATTGATGGCTAGGCAAGTAGAGGAATTATTAGAAGACGAAGCTCAGATGTTTGCGATGTTTGCATTGTTGCAAATAGAAGGGAAGACTTCGAGTATTGATTTGCCGATTTTTCAAGAGTTTTCTGATGTATTTTCGAAGGATATAAGTGATTTACCTTCAGAGCGTGAAGTTGAGTTTATAGTGGATTTGTTACCTGGTACTAGTCCTGTGTCTATGGCCTAGTGTTTATAGTGGATCTGTTACCTGGTACTAGTCCTGAGTTTATAGAGAAGAAGTTTGTTCGACCTAGTGTTTCTCTGTGGGGTGCTCTAGTGTTGTTGTTAAGAATAAAGACGGTAGCATGAGGTTGTGTTTTGATTATCGAAAGTTGAATAAGGTTACTATCAAGAGTAAGTATCCACTTTCGAGAATCGACGATTTGATGGATCAGTTGGTAGGAGCTTGTGTATTCAGCAAGATTGATTTACGATCTAGTTACCATCATATTCGTGTTAAGTCTGATGATATTCCGAAGACAGCTTTCAGAACGAGGTATGGTTATTATGAGTATACGGTGATGTTGTTCGGTGTATCCAATGCACCCGGTGTGTTCATGTAGTACGTGGTTATCGACTAACCAAGACTGACTCTAAACAACCTAAATGGACATATCGACCTGCTCTGATATCACTAATGTTACACCCGTCTAAACCCCAAATAAAAATACGACTTATTTAAGAAAAATACGTTTCTCATCACAATTTCACGGATGTCACATCTTCATAAAAACATATTTAACAAAAGGTTTGTGCTCTGTAACACGGGTTTAAAAGGTTTTCCTCAATAAAATAACAACATATCCAAAAACATATAATCATAATCTCGCAGCGGATTAAAGTTCCAAACTTCTTTAATAATTAAAAACAATACTCTAAGGAATATCTTAGAAAATCACATGGTTCAAAATATCTCGAGGGTTATAACCCAAAACTTCAAATTAAAGGAAAAATCATCAGAAAGTCTCAAAATCTTCAATTCAAGCAAAACATGAAATATTCTTAACACAAATTCCCAATCCCAGTGTCACGTATCAGAGAAAGACTCCCTTTACATCTATGAAGTAAATCGACACACCCTGAAGCAACTCCTAAGCTTTTTGCACTACTCCTGATTACCTGCAAGTTACCCATGAAAGAGGCAACAATTTCAAGTAGAAAGGGTGAGTAATCATAATCATTATAAAAGATTTAGGAAATTGACATAATTAAAGTCTCACAATAATGATACCAATAACATACTCATATTCGTCATATAACTCATGAAGATCATCATAACAATCAAACCACACTCATCAAAAAATTAAATGTTAAAACACAATGCTAATGCAACTCAAAGGACTATATGCATGCAATAACAAAACATCACTAATGACTTAGTCATCGTTATCTCCAAAGATCCTCACCAGTAGGATCGATTCTCACTTGGAACGAGAGCACGCCACAATTTGCACTTAATCCATAATATGGGATTAAGGTCGTCACTGGACATTATCGTCCTATAATTCATCATTGGATCTTCATCCTGTAAAACATCACAGGACAATTCGTCCTAACCGATGTTATGAATGCATGATGCGCACAATAATAAAAACGACCACGGCTAGTCAAAACGCATCATCATTCAATCATATACATCAATTTACAGTCATAATTTTATTATCCAATTACACAACATGTATTTCAAAATTCTCATAACATCACACAATCACAGCAACATATAGCATGTATTCAACTTTACAAACAGTGGCAATTCACATAATTTATTTTGACAGAAAAAATATTCACAAAAATATTCACTACTGCTCTAAAACCTCATTTGTTAAACTTACAGAAAATAGAAAATATATAGTTTCCTTATTATTCTGTATCCGGCTTCTATGTTTTAATTTATAGAAATTCAGGTTTTCATTAGCAAAATTACGATTGCAGAAGCTGGACCAGAAAATACCAAAACTGGATAAAACTTCAAATTGTTGGACGGCTCAGGCCACGTGGGAGTGGCACTGGTCACCCCAAGATTACACTGGGTGGTGCAAGCCATCCTTCCTTCTTACAAAAGTGGCGCAATCCACATGTTTTCATCAATGAGTGGTGCAAGTCACCCTTCCAAAAGCATCAGATGGCGCTTACCACCTTTAAATGTGGCACCTACCACATGAAAATTACTTCCTCTCTTATACATAATCAAAGTGGCACTAGCCACTTCATAATGTGGCACCATCCACATTCAAATAATCCACATTATTTTATTGATTAATTCACATGTAATTTATTCCGTTAGTTTAATAATTCTTCATGGTTAATAATCTCCATGTGGCGCAAACCACCTCTATTAATGGGGATGGGTGGCGCAAGCCACCCCTTTCTGGACTGAAACTTCACGAAAACAATTCAATCTTTTTCGATTTTACTTAATTCAATTCTGATTACCCACAACTTTTCCGAAACTAATCACAATCTTTATATGATTCCAGTTTCTCTCCAACCTCTCCACACAAACTTCATCTTCTCCAAAATTCTATGACTATTAACTAATAAATTCCTAATCAATTATAATAATCAAGATTAAACACCCATTACCTTAAGATTATCGCTTTCCGATTGAATATTTTCATCGTTCTTCCGATTCTTCCAATTTCTCTTTGATTCCATGTTCTTGGTTTCTCTCTCGGTTCTTCTTCTCCCAAAAACACATAATGAGTTTTCTCCTCTCTAACTCACTCATGTAACCCTTGTATCCCTAATTACCAAATTCCGAAATTATCCTTACTTATTCTTGTAATGACCACCATGCACTCTAACCTCATAATTTCTTATTATCTTAATTTCTTTCATCGATTAAATTATAACTAATTTTAGTTTATCTAATAAAATCGATTAATCCAATAAGGCCGACATTTTCGTCAAATAAGTTCCTCTGACTCATCACCAAACTTAATAATTCACAGTGAAAAATTCAAATAAAGCAAATAATCGATTTACGAAATTAAATAAATAATCATATTAAAATAGGGTGTCACAACTCTCCCTCACTTAGAATATTTTCGTCCTCGAAAATTTACCTGAATCAAATAGAGTCGGATACGACTCCTTCATTTGATCTTCTCGTTTTCAAGTACAACTTTCACTAGCTGGTCCACCCTAAAGTGCTTTCACTAAGGCAATTTCTTTACCTCGTAGTTGCTTCATCTCTTGCCCATCGATTCTTACCTGAAATGCTTCAATAGTCAGGTTATCTCTCACTTGTACATCATCCATCTGAATAACATGTGACAGATACGATATATACTTTCTCAGCTACGACACATGAAACACATCATGCAGATTCGCAAGCGATTGAGGTAGTGGAATGCGGTAAGCCATATTACCGATCCTTTATGAAATCTGATATGGCCCCACAAAACACGGAGTGAGCTTCCTCGACTTCAAAGCTCTTACGACACCTATTATTGGAGTAACTCTCAGAAACACATGATCTCCTTCTTGAAATTCTAGTGTTTTCCTTCTCTTATCATGATAGCTTTTCTGATGACTCTACGAAGCTCTCATCCTTTCATGTATCACTTTGATCTTTGCAGTCGTATCTTGCACAATCTCAGACTCGAGTACAATAATCTCTCCTGATTCATACCAACACAATGGAGTTCTACACCTCCTACCATATAACGCTTCGTATGGTGCCATTCCAATACTAGCGTGAAACCTATTTTTGTAGGTAAACTCAATCAATGACAAATGACTATCCCACGAGCCTCCAGGGTCTAGTACACATGCCCTTAACAAGTCTTCCAAGGATTGGATAGTCCTATTTGTCTGACCGTCCATCTACGGATGGTGTCGCTCCCAGGATTTTCATCCTAGTACAAACGCGAAGAGTGGCGCGAAAAGGGTAGAGTCGCCAGTCAGACATTTTTATCCCGAAGGAACGGGAAAGGTAATGTTGCACAAACCTGAGGAAGAAGGAAAGGATAAGGTCATGCGAACCAAAGATTTGGGTTCGGGAGTCGGTTACGACCTGAAAAGGTATTAGCACCCCACACAGTCTGCCGTACCCGACGGGATCCACTCTTGTTTGTTTATTTCAAAGGGTAAAAGAATGAAGTTGCTGAGTAAACACTGCTGACTGGAACTGGAGTTAAGAAGGGAACTGGAAAAAGAGAACTAAAAGAAAGAATAGGGGAAAATGTAGGGAAAATAAAGAATATGCTCGAGTGGGCCCTACCCCGCTGCCTACGTACCTCATCGGGAAAATGAGGATCAGAGTCGACGTAGTTCGCCTAACTAAAGGCGAAAAATTTGTTTGTATTTTTTATGCGCTGGAGCTGCGTATGTCTATGCTCAGGTGTTGCAGGCTCTCCTTGAACGAGTACTTTTACCATCTTGCATGCGATACAAGTCGTAGCAAGTTCGCATTAAGAGTGAATGAGGTGAGAAAAGAAGTTCCTGAAGGAAAAGACGATTCTTCTTTGTTGTTTTGTCTTTTAGAGAAGTGTTTTTGTTTATTGTTTGTGAACCTTCTCGTACTAAGACTTGTTCATCGTGGTAGATGAATTACACCTCGCCCCGAGACAGGACGTGCATAAGTAACCCACGGCAAAGTCTCGTGTCATACGAGAAGACCAACCTTTATTAGGTGTTTCTTACTTTTCTTCATGAGATGAGAAAGAGAAAGCAAAACGAATCAAAGGCAAAAATTCTAAAGGGAATACTAAAATCCTAGTGTTATCATACATGGATGAACCTAGGTTAGTGCGGTTTCTATCCTAATGAGAAGGAAAGGAGAAACAAAGGACAAATAGAATATAACTTACTTATTAATGAAGTTAAGTTGATTCTAACAAAGGGATTAACATGCAATTGTGAAAACCTAACAAACAAAAGTATGAAAGGTGAGAAAAAATGCAAATTAAATGCATAAAGAAGTAAAGGAATAAGTTGTGAGGAACTTACCTTAACCTCCCTACAAAACAAAGGTTAGTGTTGCATATTATTTAAAATAATAAAGCAAACAAAGTACCAATTAACTCCTAATGCGCCTAGGACCTAAACTAGACTCAATCCTAAGTCTAAAGGGTACTAAAAATGATGTAATGCAAAATCCAGCAGCCTACTACAGCTTCTAAATGCACAAACAACAATGAAATACAATGCACAATGCACACAGCTTTTAACAGCTCACAATCAGCACGCAAAATAGGTGTAAAAAGTGTGGTAATGCAACAATCAACATACATTTTACACCTATTGTATCAAAAAACAGTTATGAAATGCAAAAGTCAAATTTGAATATTTTCATTTTTTAATGCACAAAATCAATGAGAAATGCACAATTAACATGAATAAATGCAACATGAACATAGATCAACATACATAATTGAATGAACATGATTGTTTTCAATGAGATATTATGAAAGGATGCACCAAATGATCAATTATGCAACAAGTATGCAAAGTATGACACATAAACATGAAGAACATGAACATGCATCAACGTGGATAAACAAGAATGACATTTAGCTTTATGCAAAAATCAGAATAGGATTGATGTGAAAATGTGATCAAACATGCAACAAAATTCTACAACATGCACATACATATTTATGATTATGTGAAATGCAACATGCAATATGTGATGCAATGATGCGTATGAGTTAACGAAACATGCAGGGGATACAAAAACAGAATGTAGCATGATCATTTACATGCTAAATGATGCATTGAACATAGAAACAATATGCACTAAATTACTTCATGCACAAATGAACAAATAAGCACAAAATATACGAAAGGAACGGAAACATGTCGAAACGACTCGAAATGACGAAATGAGATACCAAAAGTAAACTCAAAAATTCCCTAAAATCAATACCTAAACATGCATGAACATTAAAGGCACAGAGAAGCAAGATCAAGCAATCAAATAAGCTGAAATTCCAAATTCAAACAACATTAACCAGTTAATGCTATAGGTTAACCGGATAATGGACCTAAAACATAAGCAATTTGTGGCTAAATGCACGTGTTAACCGGTTAACCAAATACGTTAACCGGTTAACCAAATACGTTAACCGGTTAACACTGAACAAAATGTGAAAAATTGTTTAGAAATAAGTGCTTTTGGCCACAAACTCACTTCTAACAATCCCTAACACATACATGAACATGTTAACACGAATTTTCTACTCGAATGCAGTATTCTAACACCTATTAGGACCTAGATTATGCTACGAATCTAGCTTATAACAATTGAAATGTAAGAATTGTAAACATAACGAAATCGAACAGTAAAACAAAATCGAAATGATAAACATGCAAAGAATACCGTTACGGCGAGATGAAGAGAATAAGTTAAAGTAAGAGTGGTTTTAGATCCCCAACCTAAGAAGCATTGGATTGCCTCGGTGAGTGTTGGAATGAATCAGAATGCAAGTGGAGAAGAAAACTGAAGATCTGTGAATGTAAAATAAATGCGATTTTTTCTTGATGCTTCTTGATAAATCACTTCCAATGCTCCAAATCACTTCAAAAACAGAAGCCCTTCTTCAATTAAGCTCCAATTGATGATTGGTGAAAGCTTAGCTTCAAGCTCTTCAAATTCCAATGAAGAATTTGAAGAACTTCTATGAAGAAGCTCTTGGTGAATTTGGTGAGAAAGTGTGAGAATTGAGAGAGAAAT
Source organism: Lathyrus aphaca (assembly GCA_963966055.1). Lineage (NCBI taxonomy): Eukaryota > Viridiplantae > Streptophyta > Magnoliopsida > Fabales > Fabaceae > Lathyrus > Lathyrus aphaca. Next base: position 210,539,102 of record OZ014519.1, read on the forward strand.
GAGAAGATTGAAGATGAAAATGGTGAAAATGAAATGCCAACCATTTGCCTTGGAATGGTTAGGGTTTATATAGAGAATATGCATGGAGCTAGGTTTGGGAATGGAATTAGGTTTTGGTTTGGAGTTAGGGTTGGAGTTAGCTAGGGTTAGGGTTGGAGTTCTAGAATATTCCTTGGAATATTCCTTAGAATAGTCTAGAAGATGGTGGAACAATCCAAGGTAAAAAATGAAATGGAAAAGCAAAGTGAAAAAAGGGAAGGAAAAAATAGAGGGAAGTGAAAAAATCTAACTAACTTTCAAATATTTTTCCAAAATCCGCCCCCGTTAACCGGTTAACCAAATGCGTTAACCGGTTAACGGCCTTAAAATTCAAAATTTTCTTCTTTTGGTTGTTTCTCATGGAGTTGCTTTTGAATATATTTTTGTAGTATTTTTCCTCTCTTGAGCTTCAAATATTGACAAACCTTGCCCAATCACATTCCTTATGCACATGCAAATGCTCATGATTTATTCATTATTTTTATTATTTTTGGGTGTTATGTGATGCTCGGATGATCTTGCAAGAATGATGAAGCATAAACCACTTGAGGTTGGCAATAAATTAAGAGGGCAAATTTTAAGGTATTACATCTGCCCTTATTCAATCATCTGTAGACCTGAATGGATGATAGCAATGGCTTTCCGACCTTCAAGGTATGGAGTGATTGAATATCTGAATAAACCGGAAAATTTGTACTCTGTGGGAATGAAAAGGTGATCAAAAAGAATGCCATTCTTGGATGACAAGACATAACGTGAGTGGGTCAGAAAAGAGCTCATCATAACTTGGTCGAAGACTCAAGGACGTGACACTGAACGTGGCGGATTCAACAAGTATTTATCCCGCGTGGGAGATAAAGGCCTAAAAAAGAGACTATCATAACGTGGATGATAATTCAAACAAACGAGACCGATCGTGGTGGAATCGACAAGAATTTATCCTACGTAGGAGATAAAACCCTGAAAAGAGAGTATCATTACATGGATGATAACTCAAATAAACGAGACCGATTGTGGCAGAATCGACAAGAATTTATCCCGCATGGGAGATAAAACCCTGAAAAGAGACTATCATAACATGAATGATAGCTCCATCAAACGAGACTGAACGTGGAGGAATCGACAAGAATTTATCCCGCATGGGAGATAAAGACCTGAAAAGAGACTATCATAACATGTATGATAGCTCCAACAAACGAGACCGATCATGGCGGAATCAACAAGTATTTATCCCGCGTGGGAGATAAAGACCTGAAAAGAGATTATCATAACATGGATGATAACTCCAACAAACGAGACCGATCGTAGCAAAATCGACAAGAATTTATCCCACGTGGGAGATAAAGACCTGAAAAAGAGACTATCATAATGTGGATGATAGCTCCAACAAACGAGACCAATCGTGGCGGAATCAATAAGAATTTATCTTGCATGGGAGATAAAAACCTGAAAAGAGACTATCATAATGTGGATGATAACTCCAACAAACGAGACCGATCGTGGCGGAATTGATAAGAATTTTTCCCGCATGGGAGATAAAGACTTGAAAAGAGACTATCATAACATGGATGATAACTCCAACAAACGAGACCGATCGTGGCGGAATCGACAAGAATTTATCCCGCGTGGGAGATAAAACCCTGAAAAGTGACTATCATAATGTGGATGATAGCTCAATTGGGGATAACAAGCATTGACTTCTAAAAATAATAGTGTTTGGGGAATGAACTTGGTGTTCTCTGTCGGGGAATACTTCATATTATTTGAAGACTGAGGTTTCGACTGTTGCAAGATACCAAAATTGGCTTATGCTTCCTATGTATATGTTTGAATTTTCCCATGGCATAATGCTTCATAATGATAGAAATGCTACGCTTTTTGAGGATGCAAATGCATTGATGATTACTATATGCAAATGAAGATAAGATCTATTGATGACTTTTCAGGGGGAAAGGCCCATTATTGCATTGATTATGGTGAATCCCTGTGTGGAAGAGCAATTCTGCGAGGAAATAGCAACTTTGTGGGTAGATAGTGGTAATGATCCACCGACTCTGAACTGCCGTCATCGCCAAAATTAAATTGGACTTTGAGATTGGAGAGCCAAGGCCCTATTGAGGATGAACTTACTATGCAGAGAGGTACGTTACTTGCTGAACTCCGTTGGGGAATGATATCCTTCTGACTCAGCTGTGGAGACATATGTGTTGGTACTCTATTATGAAAAGAACCTGCTCGAGGGAAATCCCTTAAGTGCAACATCTTTTTCCTAGGGATAAAATCTACTAGGGACTTTGTTAGGCGAACCCGCTGGGAAAAAGGTAGCAATTGCTAGGTAGATAAGAGAATTTGAGATCTTCCATGTCCTGCCTCTATTGGAGAAAGATGCATTCTCTCGTGTTGAAGATAAGAAGACTTTGGTGGGGGAATATTCCTTTTTGGAAGGAGGACTCTCTGCTTGGGGAGAATGCTTGCGTTTTTTTTCAATTCTGACTCTATTGGGAATGATGGAGAGTGCCGTTGGGGGATATTTCCTGCCGACATTGAGAATCTTGAGTCGTTTCTGGGTAGGGATAAGGAGATCATGACATCCTTTCATTCAAGGAGTATCTTTCCTTTGGCCGCTATACTGGGGGTATAAGGCTTCTCGTGTTGGGGAAGACTCTTTATTTCCAATCCTGTTAGGGATGAGAACTCAGTTGGGGATATTTCCTGCTGGAAATAAGGGTTTAATCGCCTCTTGCTGGGAGTGAGAGGTAGGATGTGTCTCATACTGGAGACGAGAAGTGGAAAAGACATCCTCTATCGGGGATGAAAGATATTGATGCTCCCCTGTTTGGGAACTATCATTCTCTATGTCGTTTCCCTGCTGGAGAGGGGATGATCTGATGAGACTTGTTGAGAGTCATGCTTCAAGATCTTCCAAGGAAGAAACTTCTCGAAGCTCTACACCGGCGGTGGCTTTTGTTAGTAACGCCTGTACCTACACGTTAATGGACACATCTGATAGTACCTGCGAAAATAGAGAGTTAGTTTGGCCTACATGCCCCAGGGTCATGGTCTGAATCCATCCTAGTCACTCAACACATCAGATATATGTCAAATGTCTTTAATCTCCTGCGTGAGTTATAAGGAATTTGTGCATTCACAAAGCAATATTTATCATAATTTGTTGGACGTTTTTGTAATCAATCAGAGGTAGATGAAAAACAAAACTTGTGGAAACAAATTTGACTGAAATTACGCTTTTATTGATTGAAGAATGGCCATGAATAGGCATTACACAGGAAGCAATCCCTGAGAAGAGGAAATTTCCCAAAAGGAAAGTAAACTATCCTAATGGAAATGTGAAAAAAAAGTCTCATCAAGCTCCGACCTGGCTATGACTTGTATGTCTTCAAAACTCTTCGCTCGCTTAGCTTTTGAGGAAGATGATTGGATTGATCTTCAACCCTTGGGTCACCTTTGATTGCAAATGCATCACAAATCTCGCAGATCGCAGTGGTTCATTTTAGTCCCTCTTTTGCATGGACCTCCCTTTCAAGTTTTCGATCCACCGGGATACCCCTTTTTGCCTGAGTTGTCCAGTGTGGCTTTTCAACTCAGCAGGTGTACATATTTTCAGATATTTCCCTAATTTTTGCTCAAGCCTTTTATTCTGTTTTGGCTCGACGGGATGCCCTTTTTTGCCTGGACCTTATTCTATTTTTGTCCAGCGGGTCTTTTACACGAAGTATTTTCTCACCGCATTTGCATTGACAGGGGATTGGAAGTCTTTGCCATCCAGTGTTGTTAACATCAAGGCTCCGCCTGAGAAGACCTTTTTGTCCATGAACGATCCTTCATAGTTGGGTATCCACTTGCCCCTGTGATTATTATTAGGAGGAAGAATCCTTTTCAGCACCAGGTCGCCTGGTATGTACTGTTGAGGCTGTACTTTCCTGTCGAAAGCTTGTTTCATTCGCCGTTGATACAACTGTCCATGGCATACAACTGCAAGGCGTTTCTCTTCAATGAGGCTCAGCTGGTTGTATCTGGCTTGGAGCCATTCAGCTTCGTCAAGCTTGACGTCCATCATTATTCTCAGCGGGGATCTCAACTTCCACCGGTAGGACTGCCTCCATACCGTATACGAGTGAGAATGGGGTTTCCCCAGTCAAAGTACGCACTGATGTCTGGTACCCATGTAGTGCAATCGGTAGCATCTCATGCCAATATTTGTATGTCACCACAATCTTCTGCACTATCTTTCTGATGTTATTTTTGGTCGCCTCGACGACTCCATTCATCTTCGGGCGATATGGCGATGAATTGTGATGCTCGATCTTGAAATCGCGACACAAGTCTGCCATCATCTTGTTGTTAAGATTGGAACCATTATTAGTAATGATTCGCTCAAGAATTCCATACCGGAAAATGATATCCCTTTTGATGAATCGGGCTACCACTTGTTTCGTGACATTGGCATAAGACGCCGCTTCAACCCACTTTGTAAAGTAGTTGATAGCCACCAGGATGAAACGGTGACCGTTGGAAGCTATTGGCTCGATCTTGCCAATCATGTAGATGCCCCACATTGCAAAGGGCCAAGGTGAAGACATGAAACTCAGTGGATTTGGAGGTACATGGACCTTGTCAGCATAAATTTGGCATTTGTGGCACTTGAGGGAATACTTAGAGCAATCGGATTCCATGGTGATCCAATAATACCCCGACCTGAGAAGTTTCTTTGTCATAGCATGCCCTCCAGCATGGGTACCGAAGGAGCCTTCATGAACTTCTTGCATCAATAGGTCTGTTTCGTCTCTATCCACGCATCTGAGCAGGACCATGTCGAAGTTCCGTTTGTAGAGCACATTGTCTTGATTTTAGAAGAACCTGTCTGCCAGCCTCCTGGTTTTTTTTTTGTCTTTGCTTGATGCCCTTTCCGGGTATTCCTGAGACTTCAGAAATTGGTTGATATCATGATACCAGGGTTTTCTATCGGTGTTGTAAACCGCGAAGACATATGTCGGCCTTTCGAGACAGGAGACATTGATTCGAGGCCCATAGTTCTCTTGATGAACCTTGATCATGGAGGACAAGGTTGCCAAGGCATCAACAAACTGATTCTCATCTCGAGGTATGTAGTACAACTTGACTTTGGTGAAGAAAGTCAGCAACCTCCTGGTATAGTCCTTGTATGGAATCAAATGAGGTTGATGAACTAGCCATTTTCCGTTGACTTGGTTTATGACCAGAGCGGAATCACCGAAGATCTCGGGGTTCTTGATTCTCAAGTTGATTGCTTCCTCGATTCCCATGATGTAAGCTTCGTACTCAGCCTCGTTGTTAATGCACTCGAATGTTAGCCGGGCAGTGAAGGGCATATGGGTCCCTTGCGGCAAGACAATAACATCACCTACTCCACTACCGTTCATGTTCACGGATCCGTCAAACATCAGACTCCATTTGGATTCAGGGTATGGCCCCTCCTCCGAGAATGGTTCTTCGCAGTCTTTCGACTTGAGGAACATGATGTCCTAATCTGGAAACTCGAACTTCATCGGCTAGTAATCATCAATTGGTCGTTGGGCTAGATAATCCAATAATGCACTTCCTTTGATTGCTTTTTATGAAGTGTACTAGATATCATATTCCTCCAGGATCATTTGCCATTGGGTTACTCTTTCGATTAGAGCTGGCTTTTCAAAGATGTACTTTACAGGGTCCATATTGGAAATCAGTAGGGTAGTGTGAGTCAGCATGTACTGTCTTAGTCGGCGAGCAGCCCATGCCAAAGCGCAACAAGTTTTCTCGAGCAGTGAGTAGCGGGTCTCACAGTCGGTAAACTTTTTTCTAAGGTAACAGATTGCATGCTATTTTCGACCAGGCTCGTCTTGCTGACCCAACACACATCTCATTATTCCTTCGAGTACGGTGAGGTACATAATTAGAGGTCTCCCTGGCATCGGAGGCATGAGAATCGGAGGTTCTTGAAAATACTCCTTGATTCTATCGAAGGCTTGTTGGCAGTCATCATTCCATTCGATGACCTGATTTTTCCTTAGAAGCTTGAAAATAGGCTTGCATGTGGTTGTTAGGTGTGAGATGAACCTTGCAATGTAGTTCAACCTCCCTAAGAAACCGCGTACCTCTTTCTCGGTTTTCGGCTCAGGAATCTCCTGAATTGCCTTTACATTTGCAGGGTCAACCTCGATTCCTCTTTCGCTGACGATAAAGCCCAACAGCTTACTGGAGCACACCCCGAATGTGCATTTGTTCGGATTCAACCTCAGTATGAACTTCCGAAGCCTGTCAAACAACTTGGCTAAGTTGAATAAATGTTCTTCTTCTGTTTGTGACTTCGCAATCATGTCATCAACGTAGACCTCAATCTCGTTATGAATCATGTCATGGAATAGCGTCACCATTGCACGTTGGTATGTAACTCCAGCAGTTTTCAAAACGAATGACATAACCTTGTAACAGAAGGTGCCAAATGGGGTAATGAATGTAGTCTTCTCCATGTCCTCAGGCAACATTTTGATCTGGTTGTTTCCTGAGAAGCCATCCATAAAGGAAAATACAGAAAACTGGGCAGTTTTGTCAATTAGCACATCGATGTGCGGCAGCGGGAAGTCATCTTTGGGGCTTTCCCGATTTAAATCCCTGTAGTCCACACACATTATGACTTTACCATCCTTCTTGGGGACTGGTACAATATTTGCAACCCATGGTGGATAGCTGGTCACAGCCAAGAATCCAGCATCAAACTGCTTTTGAACCCCTTCTTTAATTTTGATGGCCATGCAGGACGCGTCCGTCTCAATTTCTGCTTGACCGGCGGGAAGTCTTCCTTGAGAGGCAGCTTATGCGCTGCAATATTGGTATCCAACCCGGGCATGTCCTAGTAAGACCAGGCGAAGACATTGACATATTCTCGAAGCATTGAGATCAAGAGGCTCTTGACAATTTCTTCCAATGCGGCCCCGATCTTGACATCTTTTCGGGTTTCCTCTGTACCCAAATTTACCACCTCAATGGCTTCCTCGTGCGGCTGAATCATCTTCTCCTCTTACTTAAGAAATCTAGCTAGCTCTTCGGGAAGTTCACAATCTTCACCTTTCCTTGTTGGCTAAGTAAATCATATTGTTGAAGTCATACTAAGCCATAGCAAGGTCGTTACCGATGAGACCCGATGATGAGCATCTGCATGAATGTTGATTCATGCTAGATTTTAGAAACAGTGTGATACATGGAAAACATGGCCATTTATTTTATGAAAACAAAATGAAATGAAAAATGAAAGATAGGAAACAACATGATTAAATGCAAAAACGTTCACTTTATTGATGATCATGATATTGCAATATGAATAATGAGCCCTTACAATGAGATGATATGCCCTGGGCAAGGCATAGAGCTTGAGTACAGGAGAATAAAGACATAAACCATTACTCTTCAGGCTGAGTGACGGAGATGAATGTTTCGGTTGACCAGTTGTTGAGTTGTGTCCCTGGAGCACAAGGTCTTATCCACTTCTCTAATTCACAATAACTATCGACTGTTTCTTCCTGCATGACACAAACATTGTTGGGGTCAAACCATCCTGCGTTGTTGAAGGTAATTGGGCCTTTCCAACCTCTGGCACTTTGTTTTGACATTGACTGACCAGGCTGGTAGCCAATTCCGAACATGTCTTTCTTTTATGGGACCTCGATCATTTTTCCCGAGCCCTTCCTTTGCACCTGATTCTACCACCTCTAAAGCCTGCTTATAGGAGGTTATGGAAGCTCCTCTCTTTGGGTCTTCTGATACATCGGCTGGCGATGATGCATTCTCAGATTTGACGGGCTCAAACGCTTGGCAGGGAGTCTCGACGATTTCTCCATCCATTTCCACGTATTTGAGCGAGGCTAGGTGGCTGATGATAATGTCTTCTTCTCCACATAGTGCCACAATATGCCCTTCCCAGACAAATTTGAGCTTTTGATGCAAGGTAGAGGATACTGCCCCTGCTGAATGTATCCACGGCCGCCCCAACAAACAGCTATAGGCCGGCAGGATATCCATCACATAAAAATTGGCGTTGAAGACTCATGGTCCTACCTTGATCGGTAGCTCTACCTCACCGAACACTGACCTCCTTAAGCCATTGAATGCTCGGACGACCAAGTCGCTTGGCCTCAGCACAACCCCATCATAATTCAGCTTCACGAGGTCTTTCTTGGGAAGCACATTCAATGACGACCATGTGTCCACCAGTACATGAGAAAGAACGGCCCCTTGCATTCCATGGAAATGTGCAAGGCATGGTTGTGACTGCGTCCCTCAGATGTTAAGTCCATATCCGTGAATCCCAAGCCATGGCTAGAATTTACACTCGACACCATTGTCTCCAGTTGATTTATGGATATATCCTACGGCACATAAGCGTTGTTCAGGATCTTCAATAGGGCTTTCCTATGTGAATCCGAACACATCAATAAGGATAAGATCGAGATCTTATAGGGAGTCTGCTGTAAGTGATCCACAATATTATAGTCACTTTTCTTGATAATCATCAGGAACGCTTCCGCATCCTTATCAAAAGTAATATCAGGATCTGTTACCGGCGTAGGTGCGTCATTGGTCATGGGTTGCTTGCCCTTGGCTTTAGCCTGAGCCTCGGCATTTTCTCTCGGCGGTACCACGTTGATTCTTAGTGTTTCAGGAGAAAACAGTCTGCCACTTTTGGTGAACCCTCCGACCCCTACATTCTCGATTTGGTGCGGAGTCAAACTGGATGCAACCAGGTTTTGTTTCTGGCCATTGTAATAAACCTCTCCCCCATAGTTCCAAGGGATCGCTTTATCACTCTGATAAGGAAATGTTCCATAAGTTGTAATGTTTATTGGAGACACTTGTGCCGGTGCGGGAACTTGTGTCGGATTGTAGAAAACAGTCACAATTGACACCTCACCTTCTCTGGCAATCTTATCAAATTGTATGCTTCCTTTGTCCATCATCTTCTGTATACCTGACCTCAATCGAGAACAACCATCAATGGAGTTAGCACAGTCTGAGAAATTCTTTTCACATCCCGGAAAGATGCTCTTTTCAGCCAAGTAAGCTTTTACAACCAACAATGAAGTTTTTCAGGTCTCTGACATTGGATACCAAGTTCAATCATTCACAACTATCGACGACCCTAATAGTCCTTCCATGATCAGGTATGGGATTTTGTATCACATTTGGAGTTAGAGAGAAATTAATCACTTTGGAGTCTATCAGGTATTGGATGACATGCTTTAGAGCTTGACAGTTCTCGGTGCTATGACCAGGAGCCCCGGAGTGAAACTCACAACAGGCATTAGCATCGTAGCCTACTGGGAGTTGACCCGACTTTGAAGGATGCATGGTTCTCAACTGGACCATCTGGAGTTGAAGGAGATTCTACAGTAGCTGGGAATAGGACATTGGAGGCGCCTCAAAATGCCAATCCTTCGCTTTGGGAGGATAGTAAGGAAGGGGAGCCCTTTGCTGTTGATAACCTTGTTGCCGCTGTTGTTAAGGTTGTTGAGTCTGTTAAGGGTTAGCAGGAGAAATAATGGTAACAGAATCTGCATAAGCATTTTAATTCCCTCTCTTCTTCTGAGCATAAACAACACCAGCTTTTCCTTCCCTTCTTCTTACGAAAGGCTTCTTAACTCCAGAGGTTGACACTCCGATGCCCTAAATTTTGCCTTGCTTCATCCAACTTTCTATTCTTTCACTTGTCAGAATGATGTCAGAAAATCCGCTGGAGGAACAGCCAGCCAATCTCTCCATGAAGTGCCCCAGGAGGGTGTCCATAAAGAGATCGACCATTTACCTTTCCAGCAAGGGTGGTTGGACTCTAGCAACAACCTCGCACCATCTTTGCGCGTAATCTTTGAAACTCTCTGAATTCTTTTGAGAGAGGCTCTGAAGCTGAGTTCGACTGGGAGCCATGTCAATGTTATACTGATACTACTTGAGAAAGGCTTCCCCAAGATCCTTCTAGTTACGGATAGAGTTCTTTTCCAACTTCATATACCGCTCCAGTGAGCCCCCAGACAGGCTGTCCTGGAAGTAATACATCCAAAGTTTTGCATCCTTGGTATGCGCAATGATTTTGCGGTAGAAGGCATCCAAGTGAATTTTCGAGCAAGAGCTGCCATTGTACTTGTCGAAAACAGGAGGTATAAACTTTGGAGGGATGACCACTCCTGAAACCAGCCCCATGTCAGCAAAGTCAATGCCAAGGGTCTCTCTGCATTCTAGAGACCTTACCTTCTCAGCCAGTATTTGGAAGTCTTGGTTATTGGCCCCAGAACCAAATCCCATATCTTCATTGAGCAAAGTGAACTGATCCTCCTGTCGGTCTATTACGCGAACAGGAATTGGACCACCACGTTCAGGAGTAGGAGGCCTATTCTCCGTAGGTGGAATGATAATGTTGTTTATCGAATTTCCTTGGGCGTCCAAGGTGACCACTGGAGGATAGGTTTGCGGGGTATTAAGCCTCTGCATAGCAGTCCTCATTTCTTGCTGCCCCTGAACTATACCCTGCTTTACTGCCATGAACTCCCTCATCTGAGTGCGAAGCTCATTCAGCTTGGTCTATACAGTATTCATGACTTGCCTCTGATTTCAGCGAGTAGCGTACTGGTGCGTATGAAGATCGTGCCTGAGAGGACGAGTCTTGATGGCTCTCATAATCCTTCCTAAATAAACTGATAAGTTAAGAACCAGAACAACCTGCAAAATAAAAAATGCAAATGATATGCATGCAATGCTGTGTTCATTTCATTCTCAAGGTTTTTTATATTCCCAATTCCGGTATTTGAAAATTCAGATAGCTCTTTCAGATAACAGGGGGAGAAGACCCCGCATGTTGTGTAGATAAGATGATAGCTGTGGTGAACTGGTGCTTAATACCCCGTGTTAGTGCGAGAGATAACAACAAAGATTTAAACCAAATCACAAATATCCTAAACTAGAATCTGAATAACAAGAATCCCCAAAGGGTTCCAATTCATACATCAAATAGTAAGGCAATGTAAAGAGGAATCCCACAACAAGCCTGTGGGTAATCCAGATACAGGAGCACGAAACTAAAACTTAGGAAGCTCCATGTCTTGCAACCTCCCGCTAAGGTGTTTGACGGCTTGGATTAGCTGAGCAATGTCCGGATGACTCGGCTCCTGGATGAGCTTCTTGATGAGAATGTCCCTTAAGTAAAAAGAAGCGTGCAGCTCGTTGATCTGTTATAGGAATACTTCCTCCTTTTCCTTGCTAGGACTCGATTCAGTTTTGATCTTCTTGATATCAGCCCTAAGCTTCAGCTCTTCTAACTCCTTCTGGATGTTGGCCATCTGCTGAAAGTGGTCCCTTCGTTGCTCGTGGGCTTTCTGGAGCAACTCTCCTTGTTCGGCCAGAGACTCTTGAAGGCCTTTGATCTTCAGCTTGTACTAGATCTCTGCCTCTTTCTGTTCTTTCAGATGGTTCTCCCACTTCTCTTGCCAAAGGTTTACTGCTTCATTAGCTTAATCTAAGGCTTTCTTATCATTTTGGCGCTGGCCCGCCCTGTGGATCTCAGTCAAACCTCTCTTCTTGAAGTGGAGCTCTCGTTCTTCGAAGTTTTGCTGCTTGAGCCTGACCAACTCCTCAGCTTGATGAGCTCTCTCTTCTAGCTTCTGATTCTGAACCCTCAGCTTTTGACAGGAATCATCAGCCTCCTTATTTTCATCCCTGAGTTGTTTGACCAAAGCTTCTAACTTCTGGTAGTCTTCCAGCGATACGGTAGCACGAGGTGGAGCTGGTGCAGAGAAAGGGATTAGAGATACCTGGGCCTTTCCCTTTATCCATGCCTCAAACTCGGGGAACATTTGATTGTTTCTTTTACCCAAGCGCTCGATACCATTCCGCTTGATGAGTTTCCAAGCACCTGCGGCTTCTCGAACAAAGGGGAGATTATCCTTTGTAGGAAAATAGAGAGTTTGAACCAGCTCCGATTCTTTGGGAATGACCTTGAGCGCATACCCCAATTGTCTTCTCAGAAGGATGGGGTTGTAATTGATGCCCCCGACTACTCCTAAGAGTGGAACATTGGGATACCCTTCGCAGATGGAGATGAGGTCCTTCCCTTTCAGCCTTAAAGTAACCCATCTGATATCTCTGGAAGATAACACGCTCAGCTTTTGAGCCCAAACACCCTTAGAATTCGTGAAAGCTTCAGTGACGGGGAGATGCTTCATGAGCCACCTGTAAAAGAGAGGAGTACAACAATTGACCAATCCACCCCATTTGTTCTCATTCTTGTAATGCACTAAATAATAGAGGTCACCCAAGAGAGTGGGTACCGGATTTTTCAGCACAAACAGATGAATATCATTGATATCCACGAACTTGTCCATATCAGCAAACAGGATGATCCCGTATATGGATAATGCCAAGATGACGCAAACTGAATCCCACTGATTGGTTGCAGCAAGCTCTCTAGCTCTTCTAACCAGAAACTCTAGAGAGAAACCAAGCACTCCAGATTTAGTAGCAGTCAGATTGTCAGACACTTCAAATGAACTCAAATAAAGAGCTTTGGTGATGTCAGAATGAGTCGGTTTGGTCATTTCTAAGTTGAAGGGAATCTGATCTTGGATTGGCACCCCTAGAATCTCATCATACTCTTCAAGAAGAGGGCCTAACTGGAAGTCGCGAAAGGTGAAGCACCTGAGCCGTGGGTCATAGTAATGCAGTAAAGTATGAATGGCGCTCCTTTGAGAACTGTCCAGATTGAACACTAACTCCAGAATATCACCATATTTCCCCTTGAAGTATCCCAGCAGACTTGGGGTAATAAGAGACACCGTCTGGTTGATCAAATCCACTTTGGTGTCGAAGAATTTGTAGTGCACAGTTCTTTTTCTGCCGTCTTCCATTCTGTCGAAGTAATGACCGGGAATCAGGAGTAGTATGAACCCTGAGAATGAAAAAGAACACAATGATTAATGATGTCATAATGCTTATGCAATGCAAGGCATGTGATTAGTGACGTGTTTGTGATGTGTCAGGCATATAATCGTGTGTTTGTGCAGGGTCACAACCATAGTAACAACCCTTCTGAATAAGGATCCCAGATCTCGGAACCAAAGAAACAGATCACGATATTGAATAGTACTGGCAAAGTGGGTATGTTGGAAGTTCCAGGGTTCCAGGGTTCCTGCAAACCCCTCCCATCTCACGGGTGTGCTACTCGGGTCAACATCACGGACTCTCAAAGCCGAGCAGCAATAATACGTTCACCCTCATAAGTCCCCAACTTCAAGCACTGAATCGAGAAACAATAATACATTCAGCCCTTAGGATACAGTACTATCTTCATACGAACAATTTTGCTTTAACTGGTTTCCTATGAGAGAACCAGGACATCATATGCGAGTTCCCAATGGACCTTCGATGCGAGTGGGTTTTCCAACAAAGGTGATCTTCCACTGTCATCCCTGGAGAGGGGTGTTTCCACTAAGATCCTCAATGATCGGTCACCAGATGCACATAAATATCAAGGTCGTACAGTGAAGTGAGGTAAAAAGCCCACACAGAATAGTTCCAAGACGGTCGCAATCTGGGTGTGAAACACATATCCACTCATCATGGTGAGATACCATGGAAGTACAATGTCTGTACACGTTAATCCTATAGTGCACTTAATCCGGGTGTTTGGCTTATCTCACAGTAACTCCCATCCCACAGAAAAATGAAAACCAGCACAGTCCAGACAGTCCAGTATATGATGCATGTGAAAATAAATACTGAAAGCAGTAAATAAATGTTGTAAAGTAAAAATTGTAAATTAAAAACAGTAAATAAACACACAGCAGCACACACACAAACACCCTATGAAACAAAAACAAACAGGTGCTAGGATTGACTCTACGAGGGAAACCATAGATTCTGGGTTCGTCCCCAGAGAGTGGCCAACTATCGCTCCCGGGATTTTCATCCTAGTACAAACGCGAAAGTGGCACGGAAAGGGTAGAGTCGCCAGCTAGACATTTTTATCCCGAAGGAACAGGAAAGGTAATGTTGCACAAACCTGAGGAAGAAGGAAAGGATAAGGTCCTGCGAACCAAAGATCTGGGTTCTGGATTCGGTTACTGTCTGCAAAACTTTCAGACAGACCATACATCCTCATTTCTTCACCATTTTCAATAATTCAAAGTTCATTACACTCAGGAGATCAAACTTAACCATTTAAGAACTTAAAACAAAGCTTCTGGAAAAATAATTTCGCATGGCTACCTGAGGTGAAGCTTTCAACCCTAGAGCTTTCAGGCTGCTTTCTTGCTTCAAAACACCTCCAATGACCTCCCTAAAGAAGCTTTGAAGCTTTGCTGAAATGTTTGTGAACTCCTTTTGAAGTTTGATGAAGTTCAGTTCAAAGGGGGAGAAAATCGTGTTTTGTGTATGATGGCTTTTAGGGGAAAATGAAGGGTGGGAAATGATCAGTGATTGATGCTGAGATGAATGGTGGTGTTGGTTTTTTGAATGAATGGCTGAGTTGTGAGATTCGATAGAAAATGCAAAGAGGGATGTTTTGTTGAATGCTGAGTTATGGGAGAGTTCAGGCGTGTTTCTTGTTGTGTTTGGCCTGCTTTTGATTAGTATATACAAATGCAATTGGTTCAGAAAGTGGTTGTGGCATAGTCTGATTGGTATGAGTGAAAATGCACAAAGTCAAGGTTATGTGTCCTTTGAGGTATGGGCTGTTTCAGGCCAAGGACAAGGGGGTGTCTAGTGCAGCATGATTCAAGGATAACCATGGAAATCAGTTTGAGGCAATTTGGCAAGTTTGTGGGAAGTTGTGGGAGGTTTTGCAATTTTGTGAACTTTTGGCCCTTTCTTGATTTCTTCATGTGCAAGTCATGGAAATGTGAGATTCTTTGGCCAATTCTGAGTTTTAAGTCATGTACTATGATGTTATGATGTGTAGAAGTCAATTAGAGGTCACAAATTGGTTTGGTATGAGGTTTTGCAAAAAATCCCTTTTGGCATGAAACATGACATTATGTGATTTTTGCCAACTTTGGAAAGCCATAACCTGAGTTCCAAAATGAATTAGATCTTGTTCTTGTACTTTTTGAAAAGGGAATGATCCAATCTACAACTTTCATGACCAAGAATTTTTCATTTGAAGCATTTTTGGTTGAGAAAGAGGAGGTTGAAAAACTTTCCCAAAATGGAAAGTTTACATTACAAGTCATTTCCATATTTGGCAACTTTTGGTTTAGCCCACTTTTCTTCAAATTTATGAACTTCTAAACACTTCAATGATCAAATAAAGATCATGTAACTTCATTTTGATGAAAATTCCACCTTGGTTCCATGTTAGGGGGCCTCAGATGCCCTGATTTTGCTCTGACTTGCTCAGGAAGTTACCCAGTGATCAGATGACCTCCATTATGAATTTTTCCATCAAACTTGGTATGCATGATCCTTATATCATATTGAGAACAATAGAAACAAGAATGACCAAAAAATTTGGAGTTATGGCCTCTGAAACCAAAACCCTAATTTTAGGTCATATGTGCAGTTAAACCTGGCTCTGCTTCCATGCCTTGCAAGTTCTTGTGATTTTCTGAATTCTTTGATCTTGGGAGGATATAATGTGATGATTGAACATACATGGACCATTTTGAGATGATTGAAGACCTTTGGAGTGGCTCAGATGGCTCATGGATTGCTCAGATCACAAACCCTAGATGCAGATGACTTTGAACCAATGCAGTGAAGCAAAACAAATGCAATATGAGATGATATGATTGAATTTATGCAAATGAAAAGATCACAAGCCATGGTGTGAACTTAGTGAGGGCAAATTTGGGGTGTTTACAGTTACGACCTGGGAAGGTATTATCACCCCACACCGTCCGCCGTACCCGACGGGATCCATGCTTGTTTGTTTGTTTCAAAGGGTAAAAGAATGAAGTTGCTGAGTAAAAACTGCTGATTGGAACTAGAGTGAGGAAGGGAAATGGCAAAAGAGAACGAAAAGAAAGAATGGGGAAAATGTAGGTAAAATAAAGAATGTGCTCAAACGGGCCCTACCCCGCTGCCTACGTACCTCATCAGGAAAATGAGGATCAGAGTCGATGTAGTTCACCTAACTAAAGGAGAAACCTTTGTTTGTATTTTTTATACGCTGGAACTTCGTATGTTTATGCTCAGGTGTTGCAGGCTCGCCTTGAACGAGTGTGTTTACCGTCTTGCATGCGAGACAATAATTCCCGAAGGAAAATACGATTCTTCTTTGTTGTTTTGTCTTTTTGAGAAGTGTTTTTGTTTATTGTTTGTGAACCTTCTCATACTAAGACTTGTTCATCGTGGTAGATAACTTACACCTCGCCCCAAGACAGGACGTGCATAAGTAACCCTCGGCAAAGTGTCATGTCGTACGAGAAGACCAACCTTTATGAGGTGTTTTTTACTTTTCTTCTTGAGATGAGAAAGAGAAAGCAAAATGAATCAAAGGTAAAAAGTCTAGAGGGAAGACTAAAATCCTAGTGTTATCATACATGGATGAACCTAGGTTAGTGCGGTTTCTATCCTAATGATAAGGAAAGCAGAAACAAAGGTAAAATAGAATACAACTTACTTCTTAATGAAGTTAAGTTGATTCTAATAAAGGGATTAGCATGCAATTGTGAAAACTTAACAAACACGAGTATGAAAGGTAAGACAAAATGCAAAATAAATGCATAAAGAAGTAAAGAAATAAGTTGTGAGGAACTTACCTTAACCTCCCTACAAAACAAAGGTTAGTGTTGCATATTATTTAAAATAATCAAGCAAACAAAGTACTGTAACACCCCAAATTTTTCCTCTCCTTTTTACCATCATTTACATATCATAGGCATAGAAAAATGAAACATAACATTCACATGTTCTAGCATAGGGCCTATGATCAATCATCTGGAATTTGTGCTTTTAAAAGTCTAACTAAGGGCCAAATGACACTTCAAGAGGCTCACAAGGTTTCCTCATGTCTTCTACAAGCTCAAAGTCACATACAAAAGTCAAGAAGGGTGAGGGATCATCAGAAGATCAAAGAAACAACATCCTCCTACACAGATACACCCTAATTAGGCTTTTATTTCTCATAGCTTTGACCAGTTATTATGGTCAAAGGCTTTTATTTGATGTATGAGGCCTATGTATGAAATTTTGTGAGAAAATTCATTGAGTAAGTCAGCTAATTCTTCAGTTACTTGTAAATGAAGAAACTGGTCAACTGAGCATCTGAAAAGTCAACTGTGAGATTTTAAGGACCCCAATCATGTTTTTCAAGCCAATAGACCTTCTTAAGGTCAAAGAAGAGCTTTCGTGATCTCAAAGATCAAGAATCAAGAGGTTATGAAGAAGTTTCCATTTTTGGCAAATGACTTATAATGAAAGTTACTATTTTTGGCAAGTTTTGCCCTAATCTTCAAAGGCTTCTTTCATGACCAAGATGACCTCAAATGCTTTTTCCTCAAACATGAACATTGTAGGACATTCCCTCCCCTTTCCAAAAAGTCCAAGAAATTGTTCATAGCATGTGTGGTTTGGAAATTATGGCCTTTTGAAGTTGATGTATTTTTAGGGTTTACCATTTCTTTCAAGATTACACCAAATGAAAAAACAGTCATATCTCATTTCCAAGGCTTCTAACATACCAATTGTGATCACTATACTCAAATTCAATTCAACACAAGTGATTTTGCTCAAAGAATCTTAAGAACCTGTGGATGACAAAGGAGGAAATTCACAAATTGCATTTTTGCAAAACATCACACAAAGCATGATTCAAGTGATGCTAAGCCTCAAGATTGATCCAAGGGTGCTAAAGGCACCAAAATGATTCAATTTGTGCACATGGGGAGGGGATTGCACGAGCAAATCACCTCATCACAATTTTCATGCCAATTTGTAAATCACTTCTCACCACACTTCTTATGCGTGCATTGTTTCAAAAGCCCTACACAGGTGTAGGTACTCATCATGTATAAGTCATTTGTTCCCTTGATGCAGCCTCATGCTCACTTATTCTCCGCTTTCAAACTTTTTTCTCCTCTTTCATTTTCTTTCGAAACTCACAAATCTCACTCACATTGCTTCAATTATTGGCATATTCTTTACCCTTGGAATGTGAGGATCACAAATCTACCAATTGTTTGGCCTGGAAGCAAGGTTTCTTCAAGTGTACTTCAGAAGCAATTTGTTTCGAATCTCAAGATCTAAGTTGATTTGGAGCTCTATTTGCATTTAATTTGCAAATAGAGGTGTTAGGGAGTGGATTTGCACCTTGTTGAAGGATTTCTTGGCGTATTTGAGGAATTGCAAGTTCAGGTTAGCTCCTAAATTCATCTCTTTGGATCTTGCTTTTGATGTTTGCATTGTGATCTATGTACTTCATTGATTTGCTTTATGTGTTTTGTTTTAAAAATGATTGAGAATTGAGCTTGTATGATGATTTGAAAGTTTGATGTTCATACTTTTTCTCTTCGATCCATGAGATATATTAGGTGTTTGGTGTTTTTGAGATCATATTTGTGTTTAGCATGTTATAAACTTCAGATCTGGAGATTTTTGTGTGGATCTGGGCGTGTCTGTTCTTGGCTTGTATTTTCCGGTGACCGGAGCCCTAGCTCCGTCACCGGACTGTGTTTTCAGGTGAGAGGGAGGCTGAGGTAAGTGATGAAGTCTGGTCTGTTGGTTTTTTGAATTGGATGGTGGATCTGGTGCCAACATATTAAAATGTGCATGTGACTGGCACGGGTCTTATGTTTTCATAAAATGTATTATGTTTTCCACCACACCATTTTTATCATGCACGCTTCTTGTGGTTTATTGATGTGTTGACTCTGATGGATCTGTTGACTCCATCCTAAGCGTTGGATGCATCCACTGGCTGTTTATTTTTCCTGATTTTCCTGAATTTCCATGGTTGCTATTGTATGCTGCGCTGAATGGACTTGGGCTTTTAATGCTAATTGCGCCCCCATCATAAGCCCATTGTGTTGTTTTAACTGACATTCCTTGCTATTCTAACCTCTTTCCATTTTTGTCTCATTTTTATTTCTTTTAATTAACTATTTGCTTTTCTTTTTTAAGAATTAGTAAAACTTGTCTAAAAATCCTAAAAACAATCATGCATGTTCTTTTTAATTCTTTTTAATTTTCCATAATTTTTAATTTCACTTTTTATTAATATTCGTGCCTGAATTAATTTTTCATTCCTTTTCTTTTATTTTAAGTCTTTTTAAGTATGATCTACCTTGGTGAATTTTTAACTTGAGTTTGGTGATAGCTATGGACTTGGTTCTTTTTGCTTCTGTTTCCTAACATGTTGAAGATCATTTGAGATTTTATTCATGATTTTTAGATTACGTTTGCTTGCATTTTTCTATGTTTCTTTGTGATGAAGTTTCTAAAACCCTAATTGATCTTTGTGAAATTCTTTGACTGATTTTGTTTCTGATTTTTGTCTTGTTCTTTTGGTATGATGATCCTACATGTTTAGGGAGCCTTTGTGCTTAATTGTTTATTTTTTTATGCTTGTTTCCATTTTATATGAATTTTTGTATTTGATTGCCCTAGTTTGGAGTTATTCTTGAGGTTTGCTTGCTTATTAGGTTAGGAGGGAACTTGTGCCAACTCCTATAGGTTATTTTTGAGGTCTTATAACATGTGAATACATCCCTGGTTCTTGTATGTTATTTTTTCCTTGACTTGTTTTGGGTTACTTGTTCTTGAAATCTCACACTTGTAAGCATGCTCACATCACTTCTTATGTTCATATGTTTCTCATGTTTGACCTTGATGGGACTTGCTTGCTTTATTCAATGATTATCCTTTTGGTTTAAGCACCTTCTTGCTATGTTTAGGGTTCTGATATTGAGTTGCATGGTGTTTGCTTAGCTTGTATGATTTCTTTTCATCTCTTATGTCTTTGGTTTCCTTATGGTGAGTCGTGATGCTTTGTAATGATTTGTTTGCCTTAAGTCTTCCATGGTATTGTTTGTGTGATTTTAGCATGTGAATGGAGTTCCTTAATTCTGGTTGTAGCTATTTGCTGAGATATTTTGCTTATTGGTATTTCATTTGGTTCTAATTGTTTCACTTGGTTATTTGAGTGTGTTCTAACCCTTTCTTGTAGGTGCACATGGTAAGTGAAGTGTGGATGATATCCACATTTCAAATCTTTACCTCATCTCTTTATTGTTTTTCTTGATTGTCTTTGTGATGTGCCATATGCCATCTTGTGTACAATTTCTTTTCTCCCCTTTTATAAACAACTTATCTTCTTTAGAGAAGTAAGTTGTCTTCTATATCCTTCTTCTTCTTTCTTCTTTCCTTCTTCTTCATTAGGATAGAACTCAAACCACACTAACCTAGGTCTATCTTTGCATGACAACAATAGGATTAGTCTTTCCCCTTAGTTCTTTTTCCTTTAGATCCTTTTGGTGTTCTCTATTTCTCATCTTCACACAAAAAACCTAAAAAACATCTAATAATAGTTGAGGTGACCTTCCCTTTTGTCATGCTCTCAAAGAAAATCATAAAAAAAAATTTCTTCTTTTTTTACTCACAAAAACACTTAATAATATCATACAAGTTAGTGAATTTAAATCCTAATCTTAGGAAACAGGTTTGAGTAACTTCTTCATTCTTGGTGGACTTGTTACACATTCTATTTTGGGATGTGGTGATAAGGACACGGTCCTTAGAAAAGGATTTTCCTTCACTTCCTTGTGCCACACTCCATAAAAAGCTCCTAAAAAAACATACAAATAATAAGTGTCTCTCCTTCGAGACTTCTTTTCTCATCACCTTCACTCATAACGTACGAACTTGCTCCTACTTGTCACTTTGCAAGACGGTAACGCACTCATCGTCTGAGCCTTCAACACCTGAGCATTGGCATAGGCATTTCAAGCCTTAACACACAAGAAATCTTTTCCACCCATAGTTAGGAGAACTACGGCGACTCTGATCCTCATGTCTAGATGAGGTATGTAGGCAGCGGGGTAGGGCCCGTTCGAGAACTCTTTTATTTTCCCTATATTTTCCCCCTTTTTTTTTTCTTTTATCCAAATTCAATTCCTTTTGTTTTGCAGCAACTTTCATTTCTCCACCCTTTGAAACAATTTCTTTGCAAGCATGGATCCCGTCAGGTACGACGGACGATCTGGGGTGCTAATACCTTCCCAGGTCGTATCCGACTCCCGAACCCAGATTCTTTGGTTCGCAGGACCTATGTCCTTCCTTTTCCTTTCTTCTGGTTTGTGCAGCATTACCATTCCCGCTCCTTCGGGATAAAAATGCCTGGATGAAGACTCTACCTTTTCCGCGCCACTTTTGCGTTTGTACCAGGATGGAAATCTAGGGAGTGACAGGTACCAATTAACTCCTAATGCGCCTAGGACCTAAACTAGACTCAATCCTAAGTCTAAAGGGTACTAAAAATGATGTAATGCAAAATCCAGCAGCCTACTACAACTACTAAATGCACAAATAATAATGAAATACAATGCACAATGCACACAGCTTTTTACAACTCACAATCAACACGCAAAACAGGTGTAAAAAGTGTGGTAATGCAACAATCAGCATACATTTTACAACTACTGTATCAAAAAACAGCTATGAAATGCAAATGTCAGATTTGATTATTTTCATTTTTTAATGCACAAAATCAATGAGAATGCACAATTAACATGAATAAATGCAACATGAACATAGATCAACATACATAATTGAATGAACATGATTGTTTTCAATGAGGGGTTATGAAAGGATGCACCAAATGATCAATTATGCAACAAGTATGCAAAGTATGGCACATAAACATGATGAACATGAACATGCATCAACATGGATCAACAATAATGACATGTAGCTTGTATAAATAGCCCAAATTTGCCCTCACTTTTGCTCATACCTTAGCTTGTGATCTTTCATTTTTTTGCATAAGCATAGACATACCATCCCAAATTGCATACTTGTTTCACTACATAGTTCCATTTTCATCTACATCTAGGGTTTGGGATATGAGCAATCCAAGAATCAATCTGAGCCATCCCAATGGTATTGAAGCTTCCCAAGAGGGCCCATGTGTGTTTTATGGTCATAATATGCTCCCCAAATTTCATGAAAGTCAAGAGATCACAAAGAATGGCAAAGGCAGAGAGGCAGGGCTAGGGTTTTCCTACACAGATGACCAAAATTAGGGTTTTGGTTTCAAAGGCCTTAACTCCAAATTTTTTGACAATTTTTGTTTCTAATGTTCTTAATATGTTATAAGGATCATGTGTACCAAGTTTGATGAAGAAATTCATTGTGGAAGTCATCTGATCATTGGGTAACTTCTTGAGCAAGTAAAGTCAAAATCAGGGCATCTGAGGCCCCCAACAAGGGTACCAAAGGATCATCATCATCATTTTGAGTCTCTATGATCTTTATTTGATCTTATAAGTGGTTGGAAGTTCACAAAGTTGAAGAATTTTGGGCCAAATGCAAACTTGCCATTTTTGGAAATGACTTGAAATGGAAACTTTCCATTTTAGGAAAGATTTTCAACCTCCTCTTTCATGACCAAATATGCTTCAAATGAAAAATTCTTGGACATGAAAGTTGTAGATTAGGTCTTTCCCTTTTCAAAAAGTACTAGAAAATGTCTTGATTCATCCTAGAACTCAAGATATGACCTTTCAAAGTTGGCAAAAATCCTATAATTTTCAAGTTCATGCCAAAGAGGATTTTTTGAAAATTTAAGTTCTAAGCCATTTCATGACCTCTAATTGATTTCTAGGCATCATACAAACATAGTGCAATGCATTTTAACCAAAATTGTGCCTTGGATTGCAAGTTTCCATAAGACATTTTCATGAAACTTTCAAAGAGAGAGAAGTTGCAAAATGCTTGGAAACTCTTCATCCACTTGTGACAGCTCATGTAATCTGATCCTATGGCCATCCTTGATACAAGCTAAGGCCAAGACACCCCTTTGAGCTGCTCTGACCTGTGACATACCTCCAAGTACACAAAATTGACTTTTTGTAAAACCTCTCATACTAATCAAGCTGAGCCACAACAACTCTTCTGACCAATCAAGACATCACATACATGCCTCATGGACCTCATTTCATATTTGCTTGGAGCCTGAAACACAACACAAGTCAGCATTCACAAAAACTTGCAAAAAACTTCATCTCTTTGATTCTCTCAACACAAGCCACAAACCTCAAAACTCTTGACACCATTCAATCATACACTTCATAGGATCACAAAGCACCCACTCCCATGGCCTAAAAGCTCCCTAAACCAAAACATGATTTCTGCCATACCAGAACCAAACATCACAAACCAAACCATTTAAACTCTTGCAAAGCTTCTCAATAGCACCAGGGGACTCAAAGGGGTTGGATTGCACAAGAGAGGAGGCCAGAAAGCACCAAACTGAAAAGCTTCATCTCAAGTATCCTCAAGAACAAATTTTCCAGAACTTGCCATTTAAGTTACAATATCAATCTATATGTCTCACTGATCATTGTGATGTGTTTTGTTTTGAAAATGAGTTAAAAATGAGCATGTATTTAGCTTTTGAAAGTTGTATGTGTTTTTCCGTTTTACTTCGAATCATGATGTTCTTGAGTGATAAATGATTTTTGAGGTTTGATTTGTGTTTAGTGTTGTTTAAGGATCATTTCTTGAGATTTTGGTGCATTGTTATGGTGTTTTGAGAGATTCAGGGGAGGGAACTGGCCGGAGAAGATGACCGGAGGTCTTCTCCGGCCACCTGAGAGTCATTAGGGCTCTAATTAGGGTTTAGGGTGAGTTTGAATTTTAGCCCTTAGATCTTGGTTTCGCGCGTGGATGGATGGCCCAGATGCTCCATTAAAACCCTAATCAGTTAATTAGGTTAATTAATTAGGATTAATTAATAAATTTGCCAGATCAGATCCTGACCACACAATAACGTGCCAGTCAACTCCCTCTATTTTTGTTTGAATCTGGACCCTTGGATGCATTGACTTTCCCTTTATTTTATTTTATTTCATTTTTCTTTGCATTTTCTTTCACATTTTATTAAAAATAGTTTAAAAAAACCACAAAAATATAATCTTTTGCATTTCTGATCCAAATATTTTCTCAACCCAAAAATGATTTTTATTTTATTTTTTGCGTTAAAAAAGTATTTTTAAAATATTTAAATGTTATTTTTAATTAATTAATTGATTTTAATTAATTAAAAATACATTTAGCTTTCTAAAAATCACCAAAAAAATCATGAACCATTCCAATACATTTAGAAACATTTTCAAACTCATCATACAAATTTCTTTTTAGGTTTGATCATAATTTCACAATTTTCTTTGAATTAGGGTTCCTAAAAATCACATTTTCTAACCCTAACTTGAAAAATCAATTTCTGCCTAACCATGATGAGTGTGAACTTGATTCTTTTTGCATTGTTTCACATATTGCATGTAGTTTCTAGGTTATTTTCCTCATGAATTTATCTTGCATTTTCAATTTGATTTTCATTTTCCTTTAAGAATCACCCAAAAACCCTAGCAAACTTAGAAAATTCATAACTTTCAATAGGATTAGCTTCTGACCTTCTCCTTTGGGGTTTGACCTTGTATGGGTTTAAGGTTTGATTGAGCTTGATTTCAATTTTTTATCATGTTGATTGCTTTTGTTTTGGTCATTTGCATCTCATACATTCATAAAACCCTAATTTCTCATGTTCATTTGCATTCATCTTTGCATATCATCATCATGTGAACTTTCCATGAAATTTCAAGCATTTGTATGACATATTAGACATCTTAAGACATGCTTGAACATTGATTGATCATTTCTTCATTCATTTTCCATGTCTTTCATTCATTACATTTCATAAACATCCATGTGTTTTCATGTTTCTAAGCATGCTTCCTTTGCATCTCATCTTTGTATGATCATTCATATGCATCTTGTATGACATTGCATCATCTCACATTCCTTTTACATTGCATTTTCACTTATGACTTTGGACTTCACATCTCATTTCAATTCATTTCTTTATGCTTTATGTCTTATGCATTCCTACTAACATTTTCAGGAACTTTTGGTAAGTTATTTGGGAGGTGGATTTGCCTTCACTTCCCACCTCTTCTTATCTCATTCATATGCATTTTTACATGTCTTTGAAGTGAATCTAATTCACTTATTTTCCATCCTTCTCACTTTCTTTCTTTTAAGTTACTTATCTTCTTCAAGAAGTAAGTAACTTATTCTTACTCTTCCTTCTCTTTTCATTTGCTTCTTCCATTGGTGGCCTTGAAGATCCTTTTTCTTAAGCCTAACAAACCATAAGATACCCAAGAATGATAACTTTTAGGGTTATGTATAGTCCCCCTTAGTCTTTTACCTTTGAGTCTCCTTGAGTCTCTCTTCTCATCTCAATAATCAGAGACTAAACTCTTAAAGCTTTAGGACTTTGAATTAGGGTTATGCCTGCATCCTTCTCTTAGGATGGAGTGTATAACTTTAATCCTAAGTGTTAAACCTTTAATTTGTTTACACCTCTTAATCAAAACACATTAATAATCACCAAGATTTCATCTTGTAACTTGGGCCTTACATTAGGGTTCTATCTCTTCCTTATGGTTAAGAGGGACTAACCCTAGTGTTTAATGGACAAGTCCCCCTCAAGTTGTCTTACAAACTTAAAATCCACTTCTTAATCTAATCCCTTAATTAAAATCCATTTAAGAAAGGCTTGTTATATAATTAATTGAATCCCTAACCATGGATTAAGTTGAGGTATCTTCCTCAGCTTAAGTGCTCTCATCTATTATCCTTCTATTAGGATGTGTAATGAGTTCGCTAATCTGTGATTAGAGATTAAACTCATCACTTAACACTAAAAAAAAACACCTAAATAATCACAAGTAGGTTAATGATCTTAATCCTACATCATCATGGTAATTAAGTTGAGATTCTTATCTCACACTTAAGTAGGCTCATTATCCCTAATCAGGGAGGATATAATGAGTTTACAACCTTTGACTTAGGCTTAAGCTCATTAACTTATGCAAAACACCAAAAACAATAACAAAACTGAAAACACAAAAACAAACAATAATCGTCTCCTTCGGGATTCTTTTCTCATCACATTCATTCACAAACGAGAACTTGCTTCTTCCTTCTAATGCAAGACAGTTAACACTCGAGCCAGACGAGCCATACACTTTAGCATAGGCAAGTAAGCAGTTCACAATCAATTTATTTTTCAATCTCTTTGAGTCTAACTATGGTGTTCTGACTTCCTCATTGCACGAGAGGATACATAGGCATAACTTAACAATTATCGAACAAAAGTCTCTTTGTCATCCCCCTCTCTCAGCATTCTTTTCTAAGCCTCAGTTCCTGAGCATTCACCCTTTTGCACTGACACTTGTACATTCATTATTTAGCTTTTGCACACAGATAGCACATACACTACCCCTTTAAACACAATCTTATAAGCGTGGATCACGTCGAGTACAACGGACAATCTGGGTTGTAACCATCCCCCTTTCTCAGTTTCTCTGGTTCACAACCGTCTTATCCATCTCTTTCCAGGTTTATGCAGCATTACCTTTCCTTCGGGATAAAAATGCCTAGCTAGCAACTCTATTCAATTCATTTCATTTCTCCTTTCGCCGACCGTTCACGTCTGCACCGGGATGCAAATCTTCGGGAGCGGCAGCTTGATGCAAAAATCAGAATAGGATTGATGTGCAAATGTGATCAAACATGCAACAAAATGCTACAACATGCACATACATATTTATGATTATGTGAAATGCAACATACAAAATGTGATGCAATGATGCGTATGAGTTAACGAAACATGCAAGGGATGCAAAAATAGAATGTAGCATGATCATTTACATGCTAAATGATGCATTGAACATAGCAACAATATGCACTAAATCACTTCATGCACAAATGAACAAATAAGCACAAAATATGCGAAAGGAACGGAAACATGTCGAAACGACTCGAAATGACCGAATGAGATATCAAAAGTAAACTAAAAAATTCCCTAAAATCAATACCTAAACATGCATGAACATTAAAGGCTCAGGGAAGCAAGATCAAGCAATCAAATAAGCTAAAATTCCAAATTCAAACAGCGTTAACCGGTTAACGCTATAGGTTAACCGGTTAACGGACCTAAAACAGAAGTAATTTGTGGCTAAACGCATGTGTTAACCGGTTAACCAAATGTGTTAATCGGTTAACACTGAACAAAATGTGAAAATTTATTTAGAAATAAGTGCTTTTGGCCACAAACTCACTTCTAACAATCCCTAACACATACATGAACATGTTAACACGAATTTTCTACTCAAATGCAGTATTCTAACACCTATCAGGACCTAGATTATACTACGGATCTAGCTTCTAACAATTGAAATGCAAGAATCGTAAACAAAACGAAATTGAACGGTAAAACGTAATCGAAATGATAAACATGCAAAGAATGTCGTTACGGCGAGATGAAGAGAATAAGTTAAAGCAAGAGTGGTTTTAGATCCCCAACCTACGAAGCGGAGGATTGCCTTAGTGAGTGTTGCGATGAATCGGAATGCAAGTGAAGAAGAAAACCGAAGATCCGCGAATGCAAAATAAATGTGATTCGTTCTTGATGCTTCTTGATTAATCGCTTCCAATGCTCCAAATCACTTCAAAAGCAAAAGAACTTCTTCAATTAAGCTCCAATGTTGATGATTGGTGAAGGCTTAGCTTCAAGTTCTTCAAATTCCAATGAAGAATTTGAAGAACTTCTATGAAGAAGCTCTTGGTGAATTTGGTGAGGAAGTGGGAGAATTGAGAGAGAAATGAGAAGATTGAAGATGAAAATGGTGAAAATGAAATGCCAACCCTTTGCCTTAGAATGGTTATGGTTTATATAGAGCATAGGCATGGATCTAGGTTTGGGAATGGAATTAGGCTTTGGTTTGGAGTTAGGGTTGGAGTTAGTTAAGGTTAGGGTTGGAGTTCTAGAATATTCCTTGGAATAGTCTAAAAGGTGGTAGAAGATGGTGGAACAATCCAAGGTAAAAATGAAATGGAAAACCAAAGTTAAAAATGGGAAGGAAAAAATGGAGGGAAGTTAAGAAATCCAAATGACTTTCAAATATTTTCCAAAATCTGCCCCCGTTAACCGGTTAACCAAATGCGTTAACCGGTTAACGGCCTTAAAATTCCAATTTTCTCTTCTTTTGGTTGTTTCTCATGGAGTTTCTTTTGAATATATTTTTGTAGTAATTTTCCTCTCTTGAGCTTCAAATATTGACAAACCTTGCCCAATCACATGCCTTATGCACATGCAAATGCTCATGATTTATTCATTATTTTTATTATTTTTGGGTGTTATGCGATGCTCAGACGATCATATAAGAATGAAGCATATACCACTTGAGGTTGGAAATAAATTAAGAGGGCAAATTTTAGGGTATTACAGATGGTATGCAGAACTCATCCTCAATTTAGTACCCAAAGCATCTTGCAAACTTTTCCAGAATCTTGATGTGAACCTCGAATCTCTATCTGATACTATACTCAAAGGTATACCATGTAGTCTTACAATTTCCTCAATGTACATTTCATCCAACTTCTGCATGGAGTGATTAATCTTAATCGATAAAAAGTGAGCAGACTTAGTTAATTTGTCCACAATCACCCAAATAGAATCATTCCCTTTCACTGTTATCAGCAGTCCCGATACAAAATCCATAGAAATATTATCCCACTTCCATTCTGGAATATTCAATAGTTGCAACATACCTCAAGGCCTCTGATGCTTAATCTTTGGCTTTTGACACGTCAAACAAGCATAAACAAATTCAGCAATCTCTTTCTTCATACCCGGCCACCAAAACAACTTCCGCAAATCCTAATACATCTTTGTAGCACCAGGATGGATACTCAGTCCACTTCGATGCCCTTCCTCAAGAATACTCTTTTTCATCTCCGGAATATCTTGAATATATACTTTGTCTCTAAATCTCAACATATCGTGTTCATCAATCCGGAATTCACCTTTGTTACCTTGGTTAACTAATGTTATCAGATCAACCATCTTCAAATCAGTTTTTTGACCTTCTTGGATTTCTTCCATAATGCTATTTTTCAATTTCAACATTCCCAATTTCATATTATTGGGTGTTTCCTCACATACTAAACTTCCTACTCAAAGCATCATCCACAACATTTGCTTTACCCAGATGGTAATTCAAATCAAAATCATAGTCCTTCAGAAGTTCAAGCCATCTTCTCTGTCTCATATTCAACTCTTTCTAATCAAACAGCTACTTCAGACTTTTATGATTGTTGAATACCTCAAACTTGGAACCAAATAGATAATGTCTCCAAATTTTTCAGACAAACACTACCGCAGCCAATTCTAGATCATGCTTCAGATAATTTCTTTCATGAACTCTCAATTGTCTAGAAGCATAGGCGACAACCTTACCATTCTACATTAGTACTACTCCAATACCCATCTTTGAGGCATCACAATATACTACAAAAGGTTCACTCGGGTTCAGCAAAATCAACATTGGCGTAGTTGTCAACTTTTTATTCATTTCCATAAACCTCTCCTCACACGCCACGTCTCATACAAAAGCTTTCCCTTTTCGGGTTAACTGAGTCAAAGGCAATGCCAACTTAGAAAAGCCTTCTATAAACTTACGATAACAACCTGCTAATACGAGAAAACTTCTGATTTCAGTAGCAGACTTCGGAGTCTCCCATTGCAATACTGCCTCAGTTTTCGAAGGGTCCACAAAAATCCCGCCACTTGAAATTACATGTCCCAAAAAGCTTACCTTATTCATCCAAAACTCGCATTTAGACAACTTAGCGTATAGTTTCCTTTCTCTCAAAACCTGCAAAACAATTCTCAATTTCTCTTCATGTTCTTTTTCCAATTTAGAATATATTAGTATGTCGTCAATAAAAACTACCATAAACTTATCCAAATACTCATGAAAGTTTCGGTTCATATATTCCATAAACACGCCAGGTGTGTTTGACACCCCAAACGGAATTATGGTGTACTTATAGTGACCATACCTTGTCCTAAAAGTTGTCTTCAGAATATCATCTGGTTTAACCCGAGTTTGATGATAGCCATACCTCAAATCAATCTTACTAAACACACAAGCACCTACTAGTTATTCCATCAAATCGTCGATTCTCGGAAGAGGATATTTATTCTTGATAGTCACTTTGTTTAACTGCCGATAATTGACACACAACCTCATAATACCATATTTCTTCTTAACAAATAACACAGGAGCACCCCACAGCGAAACACTAGGCCGAACAAACCTTTTCTCCAATAAGTCTTCTAATTGCTTCTTCAAATCAATCAGTTCTGAAGCAGACATCCAAAAAGGAGCCATAGACACTAGACTTTTACCTGGTACCAAATCCACGGTAAACTCAATTTCACGCTTTGGCGGTAGATCACTGTCTCTCCCACCAAATGACACTTGGTCAAATAGGGTACAGACGCGAACGGTCAGCGAAAGAGAAGGAACAAAAAGAGTCGCCAGCTAGGCATTCTTATCCCGAGGGAAAGGTAATGCTGCATAAACCTAGAAAGATATGGATAAGACGGTTGCGAACCAAAGAAACTGAGAAAGGGGTTGGTTACAACCTGGGAAGGTATTAGCACCCAGATTGTCTGTCGTACTCGACGGGATCCACGCTTGAAAGTTTGTTTTTTTAAAAGGGTAGTGTCAGTGCTATTCTGTGTGTAAAAGCTGAAAAGAATGCAAGTGTCAGTGCAAAAGAAATGTGAAGTGAAATAAAAGAGTGTCAGTGTAAGGAAAGAATATGAAGCTCAAGACTATGAGGCTTAAAGAATAATGCTGGAAGAGGGGGGAATATACAGAGACTTTTGTTCGATAACTGTTAAGTTATGCCTACGTATCCTCTCGTGCAATGAGGAAGTCAGAACACCGTAGTTCGACTCAAAGAGACTGAAAGCTGAATTGACTTGTGAACTGCTTACTTGTCTATGCTCAAGTGTATGACCTGTCTGGCTCAGGTGCAAACTGTCTTGCATTAGACGGAAGAAGCAAGTTCTCGTTTGTGAGTGAATGAGGTGAGAAAAGAATCTCGGAGGAGACGATTATTGTTTTTTTTTTTGTGTTTTCAATCTTTTATTGCTTTTTGTGTTTGTCATAAGAAAATGAGCTTAAGCCTAAACCAAGGGTTAGTAAACTCATCACATCCTCCCTCCAATTAGGGGTAATGAGAATACCTTAAGTATGAAGTAAACACCTCACACATAATCACCATGATGTAGGATTAAGATCATTAACCTACTTGTAATTATTTAGATGTTTTTTTGGAGTTTTGTTTAGTGTTAAGTAATGAGATTAAGCCATAATCAAGGATTTAATGGACCCATTACACCATCCTAATAGAAGGATGATAGATGAGAACATTTAAGCTGAGGAAGGCTCCTCAACTTAATCCATGATTAGGGATTAACCTCATGACAAAACAAACCTTTATTAAAGTGGATTTTAGTTAATGGTGAGATTAAGAAATGGATTTTATGGTTTGTAAGACAACTTGAGGGGGACTTGTCCATTAACACTAGGGTTAGTCCTTCTTAACCAATTAAGGAAGAATTAGAACCCTAATGCAAGGCCCAAGTTACAAGCTTGATGTCTTAGTGATTATTAAAGTGGATTGATTAAAGGATTTAAACACATTAAGGGTTTAATGCTTAGGATTAAAGTTATACACTCCATCCTAATAGAAGGATACAAGCATAACCCTAATCACAAAGCCTTAAAACCTTTAAGGTTTAGTCCTTGATTAAGAGATGAGAAGAGAGACACAAAGATGACACAAAGTTAAAACTAAATGGGGGACTAATCAAACCCTAATTGTGATCATACTTGTATGCTCCTAGGGTTTATGAGGCTTGCAAGAAGATCTTCAAGATGAGCCACCAAGGAATAAGCAAAGATGGAAGAGAAGCAGAAGAAGCAAGCCAACTTACTTCACTTAAGAAGATAAGTTGCTTGAAGAAAGTGAGGAGAGAACATGAATGAGCAAGCTCACTCCAATACAAAAGTAAAATTCAGCAATGATGCATAAGAGAGATGAAAAGAAATTATGAGAAGTGAAGGCAAATTCACTTCTCAAAAACTTACCACCTGCAAAGTTAGCAACAAGCAATGAAAAGAAATGAAAATGAGATGAAATGCAAGGATGCCAACCATGATCAGAAGCATATTTATGTTGTAAATGATGCTAAAAGATGATGCAAATGGTGGGCATGAGATGTGGATGATCATACAAGAGATGAGAATGCAAGTGAGACAAGTAAGAAGCATGAAAGCTCATGAATGCACATGAAATGAAATGAAAGCAAAACATGGCAAAGGGATGATGCAATGATCAAACTTGATTCTAATGTGTCTTAAGATGTCTTATATGTCATGTGGGTGCACAAAATGTCATGGCAAGTTCATGTATGCAAGCATATGAGAGATGAATGCAAATGAAGGCAAAAATTAGGGTTTATGAACAAGATGCAATGCAAAATTCAAAATCAGAAGCAAATGACAAGATAAAAAATTGAAAATAGGATCAAAGGAACCCTAAACCTATACAAGTTCACTGCCCAAAGGAGGAGACCTAAATCTTAACCTAAGGGAAGTTATGATTTTCTCAAGTTTGCTAGGGTTTTAAGGTACTCCTCAATGATAAATGCAAAACAAATTGAAAATGAAGAATAAATTTAAACCAATTTTATCCTAGAAACTAAATGACATGAGGAATGAAATGCAAAAAGAACTATTATCAAACTCTTCATGGTTAGGCAGAAAGGATTTTTCCAAGTTAGGGTAAAAATATTGACTTTTAAGAACCCTAAATCCAAAGAAAAATGTCAAAATATGTCAAGAACCAAAAATAAATTTGTGTGAAGGGTTTGATAATGTCTCTAAATGTATCAAGATGCAATATGATTTTTTTTGGTGATTTTTTGGAATTAATTAAAATAAACATTTAAATATTTTCAGAATGAGAAAAATATTTGAAAGGGAAATGCAAAAGATAAAAAATTTTGAAAGTGTTTTGCTATTTTTAATAAAATGTAGAAAGAAATGCAATTATTTTGAAAATTAAATGAATTAAAATGGAAGTCAGCTAATCCAAGGGCCAGGGTTCAAAGTCAGGACGCGGGAATTGACCAGCGCGCGCATCTGGATGGCCAGAATTCAAACTTCACTAATTACGTCATTAAGCCCTAATCTGAACCCTAAACACTTTCAGGTGACCGGAACAGTGTTTCGGTCATCTTCTCCGGCTAGCCTCTCAAGCTATCTCACTCAATACGCAACCCCAAGCCCTAAAACTCTCCAGAAATGATCCTCACATCAACCCCAACAAGAATCAGCCATCAAAATTCATTTATTCATCACCAAAAACATGAATCAAAGCAAAACAGAAAACATCTCAAAAATTTCAGAAGCTTATGAAATGCTTATTTCTCAACTATTTTCGAAACCAAACATATCATGGCAATCAGGGGAACACATATAATCATTCTATAACATAAAATGAAAGTTCTGGAAAAATAAATGCCATGGCTACCTGAAGTTGAGCTTTCGAAACAGGAGCTTTCTGGCCAGTTCTTTGCCTCAAACCCACTCCAATGACTCCCCTCAAGAGCTTGCAATGCTTGTTTGGAGTTTAAACGGCCTCCAAATGAAGTTGGCAGAAGTTCAGTTCAAAGGATGTGAAAATCGTATTTTTGATAGGGTGAGCTTTAAAGCAAAATGAAGGGTGGGAAATGATCAGTGATGTTTATGGAGTGGAATGGTGGAAAAAGCTTGGAGGTTTGATGGTTGAGCTATGAGTTTCAAAGGCTTTTCCAAATTTGGGGAATTTTGTGTATGCTGTGTTCTTGGAGGTTCCAGCTTCTGTTGTATTATGGAATGGCTTGCTTTTGGTACACATATCATGTTGGGATAGGTCAGGGGCTGGGTGCTGGCCTATGTTGATTGGTATGGGCAAGTTGCAAAAATGTCAAGAGTTGGTGTACTTGAGGTATGGGCTGGTTCAGTGGCTGTTTCAAGGCATGGCTCGAGTCATCTTGGTTCAAGGATAACCATGGAAAAGGTTTTGTGGTGATTCAGCAAATGTGTGAGAGGTTTTGATCCATTTTGCAAATTCATGAAGTTTTGGCCCCTTTTGGATTTTGTAAAGTTCAAGGCATGAAACTTGGAATTTCTTTGGGCAATTCTGAATTTTATGTCATGTATGATGTTCGTGCAATGCTTATAAGTCAATTAGAGGTCACATTTGGCTTTGGAAAGTGTTTTTGCAAACTTCCCTCTTTGGTGCATAAGTGAAATTTTGTGATTTTTCCCAACTTTGAGAGGCCATAACTTGAGTTCTATGATGAATTAGATCAAGTTTTTGTACTTTTTGAAAAGGGAATGATCCAACCTACAACTTTCATGACCAAGAATTTTTCATTTGAAGCATTTTTGAATCAAAAAGAGGAGGTTGAAAAACTTTCCCAAAATGGCAAGTTTGCATTACAAGTCACTTTCCCAAAATGGCAACTTTGCAAATGGCTTAAAATTCTTCAATTTTGTGAACTTATAACTTATTATAAGATCAAATAAAGATAATACACATCCAAAATGATGGAGAAGACCCTTTGGTTGG
This sequence comes from Lathyrus aphaca, assembly GCA_963966055.1. Taxonomy (NCBI): domain Eukaryota; kingdom Viridiplantae; phylum Streptophyta; class Magnoliopsida; order Fabales; family Fabaceae; genus Lathyrus; species Lathyrus aphaca. Next base: position 210,573,920 of record OZ014519.1, read on the forward strand.
ATGACTGGGGGCCTCAGATGCCCTGATTTTGCACTGACTTGCTCAAGAAGTCATCTATTGATCAGATGTCTTCCCCATTAAATTTCTTCATGAAAATTGGTATGTATGATCCTTATATCATATAGAGACCAATAGAAACAAGAATGACCAAAAAAGTTGGAGTTATGGCCTCTGAAACCAAAACCCTAATTTTAAGTCATCTGTACAGTTAAACCTGGCTCTGCTTCCATGCCTTTCTCAGTTCTTGTGATTTTCTGAATTTCTTGATCTTGGGAGGATATAATATGATACTTGAGCATACATGGACCCCATTGAGATGATTGAAGACCTTTGGGGTGGCTCAAATGGCCCTTGGATTGCTCAGATCACAAACCCTAGATGCAAATGACTTTGAAACCATGCAGTGAAGCAAAAATGTAATATGAGATGATATGATTGAACTTATGCTAATGAAAGGATCACAAGCCATGGTGAAATGAGTGAGGGCAAATTTGGGGTGTTTACAATCACTTACGTCATTCAGAAACACATTCGTAAACTCACAAACAATGGGTAACTCGACACTTGGAGATTCACAATCAACTTGTAAGGATGAAAATATTGCAAAAATCAAAGCATCATCCCCTACAAGTTGTTCCACTTGCCTAGCAGATAAGAGCATCAACTCTCCATTGTCACCCAACTCAGGAAACCTCACCATCTTAGCATAATGGTTGATATGGACATAATTGAATTCCAGACAATTCATACCGAAAATAGCATAAATTTGATGTAATGGCAAACACACTGGATCCATAGCAAAAAAATTTCCAAAAATAGAAAAGGACATTTCAAACAAACATAAGTAGTAGTAACAGAACCATTAGCAAGAGTATCTATTATCATACTACTATTTATCTCAGACAATTTCAAACCCAATTTAGTCTCACAATCAAACGAAATAAACGAATGTGTAGCTCCAATATCAATAATAGCAACTAATTCAACATCATTAATAAAACAAGTACCTCGAATCAAGTTATCCTTTGTAGGAGTCTCGGTACCACTCAAAGAAAACACCCTACCATTAGTCTGGGCAGTAACAACATTCTTCTTCGGTTTCTGGCATTGAGTACTGATATGGCCCTATTCTCCACAATTGAAAAAAGTTAGGCTAGCGTTCTTGCACTCAGAATCATGGTGACCTGTCTTTCCACACTTATAGCATCTCAAAATCTTGTTCTCGCACTCACTAGAGTGATGACCAGATTCACCACATCTAAAGCACTTGATAGAAGCAACAACTCCTCCCCCACTATTTTTCTTCTCATCAGCAGTCTTATGTTTTCCCTTGTCAATTGGAGCATCATAAGGCTTCCCACGGTTCTGATGTTGCCTTCCCCTCTTATCACTTAAATTCTTGTAATGAGCTGAATAAGCTATGCTATCCTCTTTTTAGATTCTATAGTTGTTCACCAACTCCTCGAACATGCGTATTTGTTGATAGCCAATTTCCCATTTGATTTTCGGATGCAACCCATTCTCAAACTTTACACACTTGGAAAATTTAGCAGTTGCTTCGCTATAATGCGGATAATACTCAGACAAATCCACAAATTTGGAAGCATAATCAGTCACGGTCATATTCTCTTGTTTCAACTTGAGAAACTCAACCTCTTTCTTACCTCTTGCGTCTTCAGGAAAATATTTTCTCAAAAAATCTCTGGTGAACTCAGCCCAAGTAATAGCACCACCTCCATGAGTCAACCAACGGCGAGTACTGACCCACCAGTCATCAGCTTCTCTCTTCAGCATGTGTGCCCCAAAATGCACCTTCTGATCATCTGAACAGTCCATGACTCTAAATATCCTCTTGATCTCCTTGAGCCAAACCTATGCTCCATCGGGATCAAACCGAACCTCAAAGGTAGGCGGATTGTTCCTCTGGAACGCATCCAACACACGAGTACCCTCATTCCCTCTAGCATTAGGTATTTTTTGCACAACTTGAGCAACATCTTGCAAAGCGGCTTTCACGGCAGCATCGTTTCTCACATCCATTTTGCGCACCAATAGTCAAGGTTAAATAGAACAAAACATCGATAATATATACATGATTATCGATTGACTAAGATTGACTCTAAACAACCTGGTCGGACAGACTGACCTACTATGATACCACTAATGTAACACCCGTCTAAACCCCAAATAAAAATACGACTTATTTAAGAAAAATAAGTTTCTCATCACAATTTCATGGATGTCACATCTTCATACAAACATCTTTAACAAAAGGTTCCTGCTCCGTAACACGGGTTTAAAAGGTTTTCCTCAATAAAATAACAACATATCCAAAAGCATATAATCATAATCTCGCAGCGGATTAAAGTTCCAAACTTCTTTAATAATTAAAAACAATACCCTAAGGTATATCTCAGAAAATCACATGGTTCAAAATATCTCGAGGGTTATAACCCGAAACTTCAAATTAAAGGAAAATCATCAGAACATCTCAAAATCTTCAAATCAAACAAAACATTAAATATTCTAAATAGACAAATTTCCAATATCGATCTCATGTATTAGAGCAAGAATCCCTTTACTTCTTTGAAGTAAAACGACACACCCTGAAGCAACTCATATGCTTCCTGCACTACTCCTGATTACCTGGAAGTTACCCACGAAAGTGGCACAATTCCAAGCAGAAAGGGTGAGTAATCATAATCATTATAAAAGATTTAGGAAACTAACAGAATTAAAGTCTCACAATAATGATACCAATAACATACTCATATTCGTCATATAACTTGTCAAGATCATCATAACAATCAAAACACACTCATCACAAAATTAAATGTCAAAACACAATGCTAATGCAACTCAAAGGACTCTATGCATGCGGTACCAAAATATCATTGATAACTTACTCATCGTTATCTCCAAAGATCCCCACCAGTAAGATTGGTTCCCGCTTGGAACCAGAGCACACCATAATTTGCACTTAATCCGCACTATGGGATTAAGGTCGTCACTGGACATTATCATATTAAAATTTATCACTAGATCTTCATCCTACAAAACATCACTGGATAATTCGTCCTAATCGATGCTATGAATGCATGATGTGCACAACAATAAAAACGACCACGGCTAATCAAAATGCATCATCATTCAATCATATACTTCAATTTACATTCACAATTTTACTATCCAATTGTATTTCACAATTCTCATAACATCACAACAACATATAGCACATATTCAACTTCACAGACAGTGGTAATTCACATCATTTATTTTGAAAGAAAAATATTCACCAAATTATTCACTACTGCTCTAAAACCTCATTTGTTAAACTTACAGAAAATAGAAAATGTCCAGTTTCCTTATTATTTTGTATCCGGCTTCTATGTTTTAATTTATAGAAATTCAGGTTTTCATAAGCAAAATTATGATTTCAAAAGCTGGACTAGAAAATACCAAAACTGGACAAAACCTCAAATTGCTTGGTGGCTCAAGCCACGTGGGAGTGACACTGGCCATCCCAAGATTACACTGGGTGGTGCAAGCCACCCTTCCTTCTTACAAAATTGGCATAAGCCACATGTTTTCATCAATGGGTGGTGCAAGCCACCCTTCCAAAAGCATCAGGTGGTGTTGGCCACCTTTAAATGTGGCACCTGCCACATGAAAATTATTTCCTCTTTTATACATAACCAAAGTGGCACTAGCCACTTCATAATGTGGCACCAACCACATTCAAATAATCCACATTATTTAATTGATTAATTCACATGTAATTTAATCCATTAGTTTAATAATTCTTCATGGTTAATAATCCCCGGGTGGCGCAAGCCACTCTGTTAATGGGGATGGATGGCGCAAGCCACCCCTTTCTGGACGGAAACTTCACGAAAACAATTCAACCTGTTTCGATTTCACTTAATTCAATTTCGATTAACCACACCTTTTTCGAAACTAATCACAACATTTATACAATTCTAGTTTCTCTCCAACCTCTCCACACACACTTCATCTTCTCCAAAAAATTTACGACTATTAACTAATCAATTATAATAATCAAGATTAAATACCCCTTACCTTAAGATTATCGCTTTCTGATTGAATTGTTTCCTCGTTCTTCCGATTCTTCTGATTTCTCTTCAATTCCACGTTCTTAGTTTCTCTCTCGGTTCTTCTTCTCCCAAAATCACAGAATGAGGTTTCCCCCCTCTAACTCACTCATGTAACCCTTGTATCCCTAATTACCAAATTCTGAAATTACCCTTACTTATTCTTTTTAATGACCACCATGCCCTCTAACCTCATAATTTCTTATTATCTTAATTTTGTAATCGATTAAATTATAACTAATTCTTATTTATTCAATAAAATCTATTAATCCAATAAGACCGATGTAACGCCCATATAATATATATCTAGAATATTATCATACAAGTGTTATTTTGGTACTGACACCATCATAAAAGCCCACTAGTATAATTCACATTCTTGACCAATTCTAAAATTCTATACAACAATGGTACAAGACATTGAAATCATACTAAAATAAAAACACTAAGATCAATACAATATCCATATTGTACAAAGATACAAAAATACAGAGCAGAAGACTAAAATTTATGCTTCTCTTGAAACATCCCGAGCATAGCTCCACTTGTAAATCAAACCTGCAAAAGAAACCTAAAAAGCAACAACAACAGTGGGGTGAGATAACAACATCTCAGTGGGTTCCCTATCATAGAGTTCTCTCGGCTCTAAGGGTTCAATTATATAAAATACTCAAGTCGGGGGACAAACCTAGACTTTGAGTTCACATAACAACTAGAGACACAAGGTAAAATAAAAACCGGAGCACACAAGGTGCTTTAAGGCATCTTTCCCCGCCTAGTCACACTCCCAGGTGGAAAGAAAACACAGGTCACTTGATCCTTAACATATATATAACTTTCCCTGCCCATCCACACTCCCAGGTGGCAAGAAAGCACGAGTTACTCATTATCTGTCAAAGGTACTTTCCCCGCCTAGTCATACTCCCAAATGATAAGCAAGCACGGGTCACGGTACCCTACAACTGAGTAACTTTCCCCACCCAATCATACTCCCAGATGACAAGCAAGCACGGGTCATGGTTACTCACCACAAAGTAACTTTACCCGCCTAGTCATACTCCTCGATGACAAGCAAGCATGGGTCACGGTTACTTTCCTAATGGATAACTTTCCCCGCCCAGCCATACTCCCCGGTGTCAAGAAAGCACGGGTCACGGTTATCCATTAAGGGATTCGAATCCACAGATTAACTATGTTCCCTCCCGGCCGTCCGTCACACAGGACCCATGCGCGAGCTAAACATAATTAAATTAGGATTATAACGCAAAAGGGAAAACAACTTCCAACCTTTTACAACTACTTAACACGAGGATACTAATTCGGGTATCAGTGTCTAAATATTGTCATGTCTCTAAAATGGTTCTGTATCAACCTAGGGTAAACCTAGCTACCTCACAAGTTATACCTTTTATTTCCTTTAGTTCACAAATTCCCTAACTTAACATAATTACAGTTTATATGAAAAGTCGGGTAAAAGTCGGCTCAAAATAATGTTTTTTGGTCTTATAAGATATAACATATTATTAGCTTCAAATCGGTATAACAAACAATTCGATCAAATATGGGTTGAAGGAGTTAAGAGCTTTAAAAGAAGAATAAAAAATAAGATCTTTAATCGGCATAAAATAAATAATTATTTTCCACTTCAAAATTAATATTTTCCTCTACCATTGGATAGTGCATTGTCTTAGCTTTTCAACGATATAAAGTTTGCCTCAATCGGATACCCGAGTAAAATGATGAATTTTCTAAGAATTAACATTTTTTTCTCCAAAACCTACAACGTTAACCGATTAAAGCATATGGTTAACCGACAGTCAGAAGGCTTAAAACCTGTGTTTTTCACATCCAAAACCTCTCCAAACCCATCCCAAACACTAGGGATCATCCAAGCAAACTTAGTAGGTTCAAACCACACATAACCTGACTATTCTACCCAATTATTTCAGCATTTTATTGTTAGATTTCATGATTAACAAATTTATTATTTCTAACCTAAACTCTAAACATCAAAAACTCTTAAAAGAAAAGCTTCTAACTAGAACCCACCTTGAAATCCATAAGGAGTTTGATGAAGATGAAGATGATTGATGAAGAATGGTGATAATCCAAGCATTTCCTCCTTTAGAGTTTCTCTTCCTCTTCTTTCTCTTCTCTTCCTTTTGTTTCTTTCTCTTCTTTACCAAATATCTTATTCTTTCTTATAAAACCCTTCTTTTCTTTCTTTTATATAAATAACAAATATCTATCAGTTAGTAACATTAAGTGGTCCAAATTGAGAGTATCCAAAAATGTCTCTGAGTCAAATATTTAATAAAACCTCTGAGTCAGATAATACTTAATTAATAAATTTAAGTTCGTCGGTTGTTCTAATTATTTTAATTGAAAACTCTTAGAGCACACTGGAACCTTATTAAATTCAATTAATATTATCCAGAGCATTTAATTAAATACGGGTTATTACATCCTCCCTTCCTTAAATTGAAATTTGTCCTCGAATTTCCTTTAACCCATACTAACCATAGTTTAGAACATTGTCTTTAATCCATACTTATTCTTACTTCTTCTACATACTCCGACATACTCAGATTCCAATTTGACTTCACGGCTTGAAATCCTTGCTTCATAATAAATCAAACTTCACGTCCTTAGTCATATGCTTGTTCCAACATTGGGTTAACTTCTAACTTACTATTTCCACAATTCATCTGTCGTTTCATACTAAATCACTTAGGCTCATTTCTCCTTCGAAGAAGCATACCACTTTAATTCCTGCTATTGAGTCACAACACAAAAGCATAACACTCCAACTTGATTTCAAGATAACCACACCCGATAAAACATCACAAGGTATCTTAGCGAAATCTTATCTACATGCAATTCCCAACAAACGCTCTTATTAAAATCCTTCAATAACTAAGACCACTTCAAATTTTGTCAAACAACCTCTTTACCAATTCCACTTGGTCCGACATCATACACTATAACCCTTCATATCCGACACTCCATCCTTTCAGTGTCTTACTTAAGGACAACATACTCAACACAAAATTCTCTTACCTTAACTCTTATAAATAATTTTCGTCTGATTCTTAATAATCTGACTGAACTCTTTCTTCTATCTCTTCCACTATATTCTCAAGTCTAATAGTAAAGATACCACAAATCTCAAGCAATATCGGGTAGCTGATAGTCTGTGGAGAACACACTATCCATTGGAGTTCTCACTAGCCAACGAACAAAACGTGTAAAGCTTCTGGGGTAGAAAAACTTACTTGTCAGTCACACAATCATAACATCGGTCCAAACTCTCCAATGACAGAGACACATGGGTTGTACCGTTGCAATCATAACTAATACAAATTCCAAATTTCCATTCTAAACTCGAAACAATTTATCTAATTCGACTTAACAAATTTGACCATGGTTACTATACTCTATGTCAATCCTCTTCATAGGATTCTTTTCATTCATGATTTCTACTGACACAAGGTTTCCCTTAACAACGTAGTAACTCCACATAACTTACAATCACTAGCGAGTTACCAGTACCAAACTTAATTCATCCTTAGTATACTTCCAGATTTCCATAACACTTGCCTATCGCATACAATATTCCACATATTCACCTTTGGAGATCACACAAAACCTCTCGTTCAAATCCATTTCTATGAAGGGTCTTGTTCCTTAAACGATCCAGTTTACATGTTTAACTTTGGAACATTCATTTCCCACCCTTACTTAGAAGGTAACTAAAAATCCATATTTCTGAGTATGACTCAACTGCATAAATCTGGTATTACTCTTACAGAGTCCATAACTTGATGTTAAAAATTAACGATTTTAGAACCGACCAATTGTTCATCTCTTATCCACATAGTAATTCAGATATCAAAACGTTTCCTGGAAGATCAACACTTCATGAGCCTCTTATAACTTCGTAATTTAGATCCTCAATAGTCGTAACAGCGACACACCAAAAATTCAGATCATTTATTGTCTACTAAAACATGCTCAAAATAAAGTCCAACACTTTATCATTTTATACTTCGAACGGAAGTCAAGACGGACTTACAGTTCAAAAATTACAATTCTCTAAAGTCCTCCACAAAAGTCACGTGTCAATCGATTACCTATCCAAGGCTAAACCGTCAAACACAACCGAACTTGTTCCTCTTGTTAACAAACAATCTAACTCGAAATTATCAATCCAGTCCATACTAACTTTCAATATGATTCTTTCTCGCGGTTTCTAAACAGGTGCAACAATCGTTCACTATCGACAACTCAAGATAACACAAATGGGGCACCACATGTAGATTATACTCTCCGACAAACGACGAAATAGAACTACCATTCTGTTACAGTCACATCACGAACACTTAATGAAATAATTCAATTCCACTCGTACAACGTCGTTAGTAGGAAAATGACAATGACAACATCAAATGGGTTTTAGTCGCAAGCTAACAATTAGTTCGTCCATAAACAAAATCCAACACATAATCTTTATCGGGTAAAACAAAATGTGAGCATCTCATGTCTAGTATACAACTTTGTCATCTCTCTTGAATTCCTTGGCAAGAATTAAAACAACAACATTCTTAATCTCTCTAGAGATAAATTCCAAATATTCAGATTATTCACAAGTATAGGAGTTTCCCTTTTCACCTGAAAACTGAGGTAATACACTCCTCTGAAGAACCTTACTGCCTCTACTTACATATTAATTGGGGTTCCCTTACCCTCTACTAATCATTGCATAGAATGTCTCCACAACTTTCTATCGGTACCAAGAACACTTCACTCGGGCACCTGAGTCCAACTATATGCATCTTAGAAAAATCCAATTTTCAAAACTTAAATATGATAACCGGTCACTACCATGAGGGTAACCGTTTACTCATTTCAATCCTAGACTTCCAGTAGCTAAAAGAGATTTAGAAACACAATTCTGTAACCGGGTACTACCTAGAAGGTAATCCGATTACTCAAACGCAGAAGTAAAACTCTGGTTTTCATTGTTATCTAAAACTCCCAAGCTCATTGCAGTCACGTCCAAAAGTTACAACCGTATCCACAGACGATTCCACACATATAGTAATCACACCACCAGAGTCCTAATGGGCGAATCACCATTGTTTACACTCCTTTAGCTTTAGTTCTAATAACAACTTAACAACTCGATAGTACATTCGTCCAAGAATATTTTCCGATATCACTTTCTCATAATACACTGTCATTACTATTCCCATACCGTGTTCCCTTCACGCTCCGCGGTAATCCTCTCATACTCAAACATAATTCATCTTACTAGAATGCTCCAAAATCCAAGGTGCTTACTCTATCACTTATCACAACTTCATCTGGTCCATACCAAATACACCTCATGTTACTAAATAAAGCTTATTCTTTTGTTGTCACTATACATTATACCATTCCTTGGGTAATCCAACACTTTCCAAATTGGCCCCTTACTAAATACAACATCCTGATGTATTACTCTAAACCTTGTCTCCTCGGTCATAACCAAATACACAACCGCAATCTTCTACTCTTCGTCCGGGTATACTCATCTTACTTAAAACGTGTAACCACATCCTTGTGCTTTCTCTTCACGCTTCACTGCAACTTTAGGTTCTCAAAATAAATGAACATTCTTAACTTTTAATTTCTATCCATCCGTGAGGCATTATTCGAATACACTCCGTGAAGTACTCTCGCTCATCCAAGATGCCACTACGACCTCAGAACTGAAACACTAACAATTGACTCACTCCCAAACTTTACATCACGCCTTCCACAAGCACCTTCTCTCTTCGTGGAATAAGGTTTCTCAAAACTCTTGTCCATACCAAGGACCAATACCGATCCACCAGTTACTTTACGTATTCCTTGATATACTAACCACTCCTACTGCATTTATATGTACCCTTCAGACTTTATCCATTCCAAAGGATTTCTCGAACAACACACTACTTTGCAATTACATGTTACAGGAAGTACAATTCTTTAGAAGACTCCAACTGAGCTGACCAAAGCTCCCTCTACTAACAACTCCTGGCCTGAGCCTACTCCCACAACCCAAGTTACGACAACACTTCAGAGTCCTCATGGTCGCACAACCATGATTCTACCTATCACATACATAACATTAGGATGATCAGGCCCAATACTACATAATATGATATTAAGAACCATGCCGGCAAGACACACTTAAGAGGTAGGAAAGATTTACTTATGATGTTTCAAGGCTAGGTCGAGCATACGACCTGCTCTGATACCAACTGTAATGCCCATATAATATATATCTAGAATAATATCATACAAGTGTTATTTTGGTACTGACACCATCATAAAAGCCTACTAGTATAATTCATATTCTTGACCAATTCTAAAATTCTATACAACAATGGTACAAGACATGGAAATCATACAAAAATAAAAAACACTAAGATCAATACAATATCCATATTGTACAAAGATACAGATATACACAGCGGAAGACTAAAATCTATGCTTCTCTTGAAACATCTCGAGCATATCTTCACTTGTAAATCAAACCTGCAAAAGAAACCTGAAAAGCAACAACAATAGTGGGGTGAGATAACAACATCTCAGTGGGTACCCTATCATATAGTTCTCTTGGCTCTAAGGGTTCAATTCTATCAAATACACAAGTCGGGGGACAAACCTAGACTTCGAGTTCACATAACAACTAGAAACACAAGGTAAAATAAAAAAAACAGAGCATGCAAGGTGCTTTAAAGCATCTTTCCCCGCCCAGTCACACTCCTAGGTGGCAAGCAAGCACGAGTCACTCGATCCTTAACGTATAGATAACTTTCCCTGCCCAGCCACATTCCCAGGTGGCATGCAAGCATAAGTCACTCATTATCTATCAAAGGTACTTTCCCCGCCCAATCATACTCCCAGATGACGAGCAAGCACGGGTCACAGTACCCTACAACTGAGTAACTTTTCGCACCCAATCATACTCCCAGATGACAAGAATGCACGGGTCATAGCTACTCACCACAAATTAACTTTCCTCGCCCAGTCATACTCCCAGATGACAAGCAAGCACGGGTCACGGCTCCTTTCCTAATGGATAACTTTCCCCGCCCATCCATACTCCCCGATGTCAAGCAAGCACGGGTCACAGTTATCCATTAAGGGATTTGAATCCATATATTAACTATGTTCCCTCCCGGTCGTTCGTCACACGTGACCTCGACGTGAGCTAAACATAATTAAATTAGGATTATAACGCAAAAGGGAAAACAACTTCCAACCATTTACAACTACTTAACACGGGGATACTAATTCGGGTATCGGTGTCTAAGTATTTTCATGTCTCTAAAATGGTCCCGTATCAACCTAGGGTAAACCTAGCTACCTCACAAGTTATACCTTTTATTTCCTTTAGTTCACAAATTCCCTAACTTAACATAATTATGGTATATTTGAAAAGTCAGGTAAAATTCGTCTCAAATTAATGTTTTTTGGTCTTATAAGATATAACATATTATTAGCTTCAAATCGGTATAACGAACGGTTAGATCGGATAAGGATTGAAGGAGTTAAGAGCTTTAAAAGAAGAATCGAAAAATAGGATTTTTAATCGGCATAAAATAAATATTTAGTTTCCACTTCAAAATTAATATTTTCCTCTACCATTGGATATTATGTTGTCTTAGCTTTCCAACAATATAAAGTTTGCCTCAATCAGATACCCGAGTAAAAAGTTATGAGTTTTCTAAGAATTAACATTTTTTTCTCCAAAACCTACAGCGTTAACCGGTTAACGCATATGGTTAACCGACAGTCAGAAGGCCTAAAACCTACGTTTTTCATATCCAAAACCTCTCCAAACCCATCCTAAACACTAGGGATCATCCAAGCAAACTTAGTAGGTTCAAACCACACATAACCCGACTATTATACCCGATTATTTTAGCATTTTATCGTTATATTTCATGATAAACAATTTTATTATTTCTAACCTAAAATCTAAACATCAAAAAATCTTAAAAGAAAAGCTTCTAACTAAAACTCACCTTGCAATCGATGAGGAGTTTGATGAAGATGAAGATGATTGATGAAGAATAGTGATGATCCAAGCATTTCCTCCTCTAGGGTTTTTCTTCCTCTTCTTTCTCTTCTCTTCCTTTTCTTTCTTTCTCTTCTTCTTTCTCTTCTTTACCAACTTTCTTATTCTTTCTTATAAAACCCTTGTTTTCTTTCTTTTATATAAATAACAAATATCTATCAGTTAGTAACACTGACTGTTCCAAATTGAGAGTATCCAAAAATTTATTTGAATCAAATATTTAATAAAACCTCTGAGTCAGATAATATTTAACTAATAAATTTTTAAGTTCTTCGATTGCTCTAATTATTTTAATTGAAAACTCTTAGAGCACACCAGAACCTTATTAAATTCAATTAATATTATCCAAAGCATTTAATTAAATACGGGGTATTACAACCGATATTTTCCTCAAATAAGTTCCTCTGACTCGTCACCAAACTTAATAATTCACACCGAAAAATTCAAATAAAGCAAATAATCGATTTACGAAATTAAATAAATAATCATATTAAAATGGGGCGTCACAAAGGTTGCTCTGGAGAACAAGAAGAACAGGGAGGCAAAGAGGGATTGTGATCAAATAGGAAGAGAAAGCTACATTGATTAAGGTATGGGGAGAATTCTTGTTCAATAATCATAATATAGGAACCTTTTATGAGAGAGAGGGGTTTGGGGATGAAAACCTAAGTTTTGGGATAATTGTTGGTAGATTAGTGTTAATTAGTTGTTGTATATTCTTAATAATGATGAATTCATGATGATAATGTGGTAATTGGATGTTTTCTACTATTTTACTGATGTTTTATGAGGTTTAGTGAGGTCTGGGTGTGTCTGGGTTCTCTAGAAATTGTAGGGTTTATTTTTGAGAATCGCGTTCCTCGTTTAACGAGCAGAGTCAGTGAGCTCGATGCTTAGTGAGCTGGTTTTCTCGCTTAGCGAGCCTTGTATTTTCTGATAAATTTTTTTCTTCTGTTGGTGATTTTGATGTCTAATTTTTCGTGCCATGTTGCTATGTTGTTGCTGGAAAGATTATACCATGTTTAAGTATGCTAGGCTTAATAGTAATAGTGATGATATGAGATAAATGATGAATAAGTAGTAGAAATGATGACATGACGAAATGATAGTATGAATAAATTATGTTGATGATAAATGATGAATGTCGATACATGTATTGATGAGAGATGATGATGATGATGATGATGTTTTGTGTATCTTGCATCCATGACATTTTCTATGTTTAATTTAGGCTTCAACCCATTGTATGGATTGAGGTGTTGTTGATTATGTTGTGCTCCCTTATGGAGAGTAGATGGCTAGTGTCCATCACATGTTGAAACAGGTACCACATGCATCTATGATGTTTCATTTCATTCTATGTGGCATAGCATGATTGCATTTGTTGTTTGATGATGTATATTTGTTGATGATTATATGTGGGTGGGTTTGTTGTAGTTGTTGTATGATTTGTTGTTTTCTTATAATTCAATCTTTGTATTATTTTTATTGAATTTGGATTACTCGCCATGTCTGCCTTTTGTGATGGTCTATTATGCCATTTTGCAGATTCTCAAGAATATTTCGGCGATCGGAAGTAGCTTGAAGTGTATCTCTTTTCGTTTATTGAGTCTAGGTGGTGTCCTGCTCTGTGTCATGTAACACTGGGGAAACACTTGGTTTAGATTGTTGTTCTTGTTGAATTTTAAAAATTGCTGACGATGTTTTGGATATTAGTTGGTCCTTTTTATTTTGATGAATTAAAATGTTGAATAATGATCGGCTGCCATGATTTTGAGGCATTGTTTTATTTTAACATGAAGTTGCAACCCGTGTTACGAGACAAGACATATACTTGTTGTTTACATGATGTTATGAATTAAATGTGATGCCCTTTCATGTAGAATTCTGATTTTTATTAAATAATATGATTGATTGTGTTGTGGGTAGAAAGGGTGTTACACTCTCAATTTGGTTTTAATGATAATTTTAGAGGTTGGATCCATGATTGTGTTTTCTCTAGTAATTTTGCAGTCCTAGTTAATGGTTTCCCGAACCAAGAAACTAGCATCCAAAGGGGGTCGAAGTAGGAGATCCCCTAGCTCTTTTCCTTTTTCTCTTAGTAGCTGAAGGATTGTATGGGTGTTCTCTAGGGTTGTGGATCATGAGCTTTTCACTAGTCTCTGAGTGGGCTCCTCAAATTTGGTGGTCTCTTATCTTCATTAAGTGTGTTACATGATTATTCTTGAGGATGCCTCCTTTGAGAACCATCAAAGAAATAAAGGTTATATTGTATTTTTAGCCAGTCTCAGGCATTCAGACAAATTTTTCAAATATTAGTCTCATTGGGGGTGAATTGTGATCCTACATTTCTTAACCTAGCTTGTGATTCCCTCCACTATCAACATGGGTCTCTCCCATTTAAGTATCTTGGTCGCCTAGTGGGGGTGAATCCCCGTTTGTCTTCTATATGGGAACCCTTAGTTATTCTCATCACCAGGTTGCTTCACTTGTTTAGGAATATGTATGTGTCCATAGGATGGTGTATGGTTCTTCTTAATTTTGTTCTTAATACAATTCATTTCTTCTTTTTGTCTTTTTCAAAGATGCATGTTAAGGTATGAAAGAAGATTGTGAAAGTTAAGAAAAGGTTTTTGTGGGACGATGTTAAAGGGGATCTAAGATCGCTTTGGGTTAGGTTGTATGATGTTTGTAAACCTAATAAATTTGGGGATCTTGGTGTTTGCGACCTTCGGTGGCTCTATTGGATAAGTGGGGGTGGTAGTTATTTTGGGTGACTCGGGGGTCTGGATAGATATTTTTTTTCTATATATGGAGTTATTTTAACTTCTTATGTGCCAGGACGTAGAGCTACATGCCTTCGCTCTGTGTCTCCTTGGTGGGGAGGGGTCTCCCTTCTTGATGCCAAAGGTGAGAAACCCTCAAACTAGTTTCAGAACTTTATGTTTAAGAAAGTTGGGTCTCATCTTTTCACTATGTTTTGGAAAAACCTTTGGGTTGGGCATATTCCTCTTAGAGCTAGGTTACACCATCTTTTTTCTATCTTTGATTAGAATAATTGTTTTGTGGGAGAGGTTAGTAGGCGGGAGGGGCAGATATGGGTTTGAGATCTTAAGTTGAGAAGATCTCACCTTTTTAACATGATTTGATATCTGATCTACTCATAGTAGTTAGTGATTTTATTCCTTTCTCTCAACCCGAGAAGTGGTGGTGGAGTCAGTCTAAAGATAATTCTTATTATATGGCTCATGTGTACTCTTTTCTCCTCTCTTGTGAGTTTCCTAGAGATATCTAGGTCTCGTTGGTTGAGTCGGTCATCTCTAGTATCTAGAGTAACTTGGCCTCCTCTAAAGTGATTTTTTTCTCCTGGCAACCCTTATAGGATATGACTCCTACCAAAGAGAATTTACTCAAAAAGGGGATGATCATTGGTTCTGAGGGTGTCTTTTGTTAAATTTGTTCGAGTTTTCTAGAGTCCTCATCTCATTTGTTTGTAACTTGTGATGTAGTGGTTTTTGTTTGATATATGATTTTTATTTGGTTAGGTCGGTATATGTAATCTCTTGCCTAGGAATTCTTTGACCATTTTTCATATGCTTTTCCTTATTGGTTACCCATCTGGTGGCTTATGATTTGACATGTCGTGATATGTTTGATCAGAAAAGTTTTGGAATGATATTGTATTCTTAGATAAATCAGTGACATCGAGGGACGTGGAAGTTTGAGTATTATTTTGAGTTGCAAATGATATCTTCGTTTATATGTGGGAACTCCTATGCTTTCTCGACCGACCTCAAAAACCATATTCGACATCTTAGCCAATAGTAACATAAGTGTCTTCGACCTCCTATAAATGTATTATTTGTACTCAATGAAAATTTGTTTCTTTTTCGCATGTCTTTGATATTATTTGCTTTAATATTAATATCATTTCTTTTACTCTAAGCGATTTTAATCACTCTTGAGGAATCTCTCCCAAATTCCACATGACTATAACTCATTTTACCGTACCTACCAACAAAAACTATAGTATGGCACATGCACAGTAATAACCCTATAACAAAACAGCAAAATGAAAAACATCATGATAGGAAGAAAAAACCCTTGAGCAACCATAATTAACTTGAGAACCCATGATGAATGAGATATGATGAAGTTAGTTATGAGGTATTTAAAAGGCTGCAAAATTTATGCATTGAATGAAAGTGAATGGATATGTTATTTCAACTATCCTCACTGCACATCAATATGTCAACCTAAATTCAGCAATTTGTCATCTTTTATTCAAGTTTCCATTACTCTCTTGAAAATGCATGGAGCCCATTAATGATGTCAAGCCACACACAAAAGTACTTAAACTGTCAATATCTGCCTCCTCTACACCCTCTTTGTATAAAATCCCTGACCCACTTTGTAGAAAGGTTGTAGTGTAGATTAAATTCATATTGGTTTTAATGGAAAATGATCATTTTTTCTATTTAATGGTAGCATTAATTTTCTTGTTAAACAAATTTAAATTTAAAGTGGTTTGCATTTAATTACTTTTTGTTTTTATTCATTTATTATATATGGGTTATTTAATATAAATCAGCAATAAGAAAATTAAATATCTCATCATATAAATCATCTGTTACATGTTACAGATATAAAATAATATAATAATCATCAATATTATGACTTTTTGAATATCACAACACTAAGTAATAAATTTCTGATTTCCTTATGTTTTTTTGTTGTTGTAATTTTATTGATGTTATACAACATATAATAATTATATTTTATTGAAAATGACATATGAAAGAGAGTTTTAAATGGAAGGTGACATATGATAGAGAATAAAAAAAAATATTTAATAAGCAAAAAATAAATAAATCCACACACACATATAAGTTCATATAAATATCATACATGAAATATAACAAATTTATAAATAAATATGTATTACGAAAAATGATAGCAACTTATTTTCTCATAAACTTTCTTTAGTACTTCTTCATTAGCTTGAAATTCATATTCCACCAAATATATATATATATATATATATATATATATATATATATATATATATATATATATATATATATATATATATATATATATATATATATATATATGCAACACTTTTTTTTTTAATTTCAAGTTACACAATTTTCGGTTGAGTTATTATGATTCTTTAAAACTACTCTACCATCTTACATCACAAAATTTTCCTAGAGTAATTTTCACAGCACCAATAAATATTGAATGAGAAAAAGAAGATAGCAAGAGAGTTATTACAACCAAATGTCATTCATGAATATTAAAGTCTCTGCCACAAGAAGTCAATGCCCGAACCATACACAATTTTCATGCCTTATCTAAAATTCTAGACTAGCAAATAACCAACTATGGTGCGTTCTTGACTCCTTCTAAACACACCAATTCAAAATAAAAATTATAAAAAAAAAAAACCTCTATAGTACTTTAGTTTAATCCAAACCCTAAAACCAAAAAAAAAAAATAGTTGTTTTTGTGAAAATTTTTATCAACCAAAATATTGCTTTATGAGCAACATCAACAGCACCAGCAGCACAGCACCAGCAGCAAAAGAGCAGTACATAATTTATAACGAGTCTTTTTGTGATGAATGTCTTTGATGAGAAAGCATTCAAGTCTCTCAACTAACTAAAAAACTTGATATTCATTACTACTACCACCAACAGCAACAAATAAAAACTCTCTCTTTCCCTCTCTTTTTCTCTCTCAGGTTCTGAAACCATATTTAAGAATATTATAAATATATTCATCAAGAACTAGGGCAATTCAAAGCAGCTTTTATGTGTTGGACAGTCTCACCAATAAGTCCATTCACAGTTGCAACAGACTCCATGTTAAGTTTTGCAGATGGTAAACTGCTTACCATTATTTGAAATGCCACTGTTATCAATGATCCTCCGTTATTATTATTTCCTATGTTTGTGTTCGAGCTTGTTGACGCTCCGTCGCCATTATTATTACCATTATTACTGCTACTTCCTCCTTGAATATTGTTATTATTGTTGTTGGTGGTGTTGGTGTTATCGGTTTGGTTTCCGTCGGATGTAATTGTGAAACCGGACGGGAGTAATGGAATGTAGGACGGATCTTCGCCGCTCATTGCTATGTTGATAGCGGGTAAATCAACCGGACAGTAGACTACTAGTGAACCTGATGAGTCCACACAGCTTTCTTGAAGTATAAGCATGTTGTTCTGACTTGTATTAAAAGCCTGAAAAAATTTTAAATTTATAAAATAATTAGAAACAACAAAAATGAGCCCGGTATGGACAACTGCAACTGCAAGATGTGTCTCCGTATGGAGACACATCTTCCAGAATTTGCTTACGTGACCTGATATGACTTTCAGGTCACGAGGAGGGGCGGTGCATGTGTAAGATAATTACACATACACAAGCACCGAGAATCGTCCTCGTGGATGAAAAACAAAATGGATAAGAAGATAAATGAAGCATGTCTTACCCTAAGTACAGAAATGCAGTTGCCAGGGTGTGAACCATTTGCAATATGAGCAACTTCTTGAACAGCATTACCATGGGAAAGAACATCCCACTAATCAAAACCATAAAAAAAGCCTTTAATTCTAAGGTCATTCATTATAGGTAACATAAAATAATAGTAATCATAAGTAGTGTGTATAACAAACCTGAGGTCTTTTCCTTTCATCTTTGAAGAAACTGAAAACAGTTTGTGGAGGAATAGGTAGCCAAATGGTTGTAGCAGCACTTAGCACAATACCATTAGGCTGACCAGGATCTGTACTCTTTCTCACAGTAACTCTGACTCCAATCTCATTCGCAGAAGAAAGTGTGGTCCATCTATGGCTAGCTGATGCACTTATACTTGCACAGAAATTTGTTACCATCCTTTGTGCTAGTTTCATCATGCTCCTCTTCCCCTCAGGTGATGGAATCACTGAAACATTCCAATAACAACACTAGTTACGCCGCTATCTTGCAGTAAAATGCAGACACATGCTTGGATTGTGTCTGCAGTCGTGCGGTTGCAGACTGCAATTTAAAACTATGAAAACTATGAAGATGTGTATATTAGTATTACCTCCCCCGAGATCGCGGGTAGAATTGGCGGACACCATAAGACAAGCAAGCCTTTCACACATTCTTTGCAGAGTAGTGAGCCATCTTTCAGCTCCAAATGCGACGCCGCTATAGATAACATTTCTATAAAGCCTATGAAGTGGATTTTTATCTTCAATCTCAACATGTTCAATCCAAGTAACCTATAAAATATAGAAAAGTTACTCAATTTGCATTATATTATAATGGAATGAAAATTGATGTAGTGTTAAATTAAAGGATACTAATTATTACCTTGGAATATCCATTAGGCATGTCTCGAATGAAGCAACCGGACGGAAGACGATGGCATTGAAATTGTGAAGCGAATTGGTTGTCATTAGGAAAATCATAGGAAATATCAACAATAGCCCATAAACCTTGCTCAATTTGCTGACAGTGACGCAGAAAGTAAAATTCTCTAATAGGAACAAATGGCGAAAGCACTTGCAACTCTTCATACATCTAAGAATTTCAAAAGGAAAACCATTCAAACATATAGACAAGTTTTATAAAATCATTCAAACATATACAATTTTTCAGACTATTAAACATACCAATTGCAAAGAACCACTATGTCCACCCATCATTCCAGGAACAATATTTTCGATTGTCTTCGCCATTGTCACAATAGTAGGAAATAGGTCCATCCACTTGTTCTACAAAATCAATCACGAAATTCGCATAATTAAGTTGATTAAATCTAAGTTAGGAATTCAAATCTAAAAAGAACTGAAGCAATTAATATAAGAAATGCTAACCGGATCCATAAACATTTCAACTAGAGTTAAACTATTCATGATCACAACACCAGAATCCCTAGAAGCTTCAATCCGAATATTTGGATTCTTCAACCGATTACCAGTCTTATCGAACATCATAGCATAGGCTTCAAGGTTAAGAACATCTTTTCCATCAGTATTTGATTTCATCCACAAAGGCTCATCAGTCTGCAAAAGCCTAACCAGTTCACCCATGGCACTTGTCGCAAGGTCTGACATGTGCGACTTTTCGAGATCAGAAAGACATGCGGGCTGGTAAGGAACCATTGGCATGTTTGATGAGCTTCCTGGTAGAAGATCAAGATCAAGTGAAGGCCCTCCAACCATTCCATGTCCACCAAAATTTCCCATCGATAAATCCAATGATGACATGTGCATTGGTGAAACTGGTGGAAGCTGTGAAATTGGTCTTCCAATGTATTTTGCAGCAATGCTAGATACTCTATCAAGCTACAATGTTCAAAAATCACCAAAACTTTACTCATAAAATCCAAATCCAAAATATAAATAACCGTACATGTTTAAATTATAGTCCATTCTGCAACCACAATCGTAGCCGCAATAAAACGGAATTTGAAGTCTCAGTCAAATAAACCACATTTTGGTTTGCGACCGCGCGAACAATTTAAAACTCGAATTAATGTGTTAGTTCCTATAAAATTTATGATCTTTCAATTTCCTATAATGCAAGGACTAAAATTAAACAAATTTTTATAGGAACTAAACTTAAATAATAGTAATTTTATAAAAACCAAAAGTATATATGAAGTAAATGAGAAAGAATAAACACATTGCATTAGATGAAGCTTAATGAATATTTTACCTCTTCTTTGAGTTGAGCATTTTCAATTCTCAACTTTTGTTCATCAAAATAACAATCATCATTGATTGGAGGACCACCACAAGAGGGGCAGATGACATTTTTAAGGGCTTCCCTTATAGCTATATTCTCACATCTTATTTTATCATTCTCTGCCCTTAGAGTACAATTATCAGCTCTTTCATGTTGTGCCTGTTTTGTTCAAACCAAAAAATAAACCATTGTAAAATTATACATAAATATATTAATCTCTTGTATGCTAGTGCAAGTCAAAACCCGACTTACCTAAACTTTATACTTCACCATAAAAACATACACACAAACTCCGACCTGTGAGGCCGAGACAAACAAACGCGACCAGTGCAAGTCGAGACTTAACCTACCTAAACTTTATAATTCTCAATACAAACAGACTCAGACACAGACACGACACACACGTAAACTGACCTATGAAGGTCAAGACCTGACTTACTTAAATTTTACAATTTATTAAAAAAAAAAATTGCATAAAAAAATATAATTACACCCTAGACTTAAAATTAATAATACCTTCATCTGAGTCCTTCTGTTCTGAAACCAAAACTTGATCTGTCTAGGAGCCAAGGCTAATTCTCTGCTTAACTGCAACCTTTGTTTTTCATCAGGATGTGGACAATCCTTGAACATCCTAAAAAAAATTAAATTAAAAAATTCCTATAAAATATTATAAAATGGTCCAAAAAAAATAATATTTTCAACTGTTCATTAAAAGAGAGAGAAACAGAAACATAAGAAAGACAGAAGAAAAAAAAAAGACTCTTACGATTCAAGTCTCTGAATCTGATTAGCAGTGTGACGGTGGTAACGTTTCTTCCTCCTCTGAGATTCAGAAGAACCATCATGGTGATGATGATGATGATCACCAGGGGACCCACTTCCTCCACTATGATACTCCATTACTCCTCCTGATCAAGTTCTGTACTTTTTTACACCAAACAAAAACCCATTAAGAAAAACCAGAGAAAGCTTTTATATATGAGAAAGATGAAAAAAAGATTAAAACTTTTTAACCAGAAACGATTTTGCTTAAGCAAAATCCTTATGGGCTATGAAGCTATATCGCTATAGCTATGGCTAGTTTTTTCATACATAAATAATAATCTAAACACATACATTTAGCACTGATATATGATGATAATGACGATGATGATGATGATGATAATGATGAAAAACTATAATAAATTAACAAAAATAATTTATGGAAGAATCTTATAGGAAGAAGAATAATAATTCATAATTCATTCATATGATTATGATAGGATCATTATGATATGATGATTCAATCCAAGAAAAAAAAAACCATTAGAAAAAAAAACTCACTCACTACTCTCTCTTTCTCTTGCACCTTTGATATTGTGCTATGAATGTTATACACTATGAAGAGAGTGTATAAATTTATATATATGATGAGAGAGTGAGAGAGAGTGTCAAAAGGTTTTCAAAAGAAAATGTAACCGATGGGAATGAATTTAAAGCATTGAGAAAGAAAAGGAAGAGACTTTAAGGTTCTATTCTATGCATATTTTTTTTGTATATTATACAATTTAATATTTCAAATATATATATATATATATATATATATATATATATATATATATATATATATATATATATATATATATATATATATATATATTTCTTTTTCTATTTTATAAATTAGATCGGATATCATCAGCGCCAACAACTCGCCGCCATTTCGTTGACAATTGTAAAGATTAATCTCTTGAATTTTTAGTAAATTATTACAAGAGAATTTTTTTTTTATAAATAGTATTACTATTATTATTATTGAAAATATTTATAAAATAAAGAAAAAAATATCTAATTTTTTGAAGGGTATTTTTTCTCTCTCTAAAATTTTCTCTCTCTAGGTGTGACCCCCTCGACACTTAAATGACATCGCCGGTTATTTGGTCGCCGGAGCATTTGGGGTTGAAATGACATAAATAACCTTAGCTAGGTTTTTTTTCTGTGTATTTCTTTTTCTCTTTCATCATTTATGTTTGTGCCTTAATTCTCTTTCTTTGTTTAAATTTTTTACATACTAAGGTCACATACACACACGTTGCAATGTGTGTAAAAGTCAAACGTTGGTGTCCTATTGGAGGAGTTAAGGAATAGAATACACCAAAGTGTGTCATTTTTTTCTCTTTTGGTTCTCAATTTTAGCTATGGATGACACATATGATTCATGGTTGTGGTAACATTTTCTTCTAGCTGTTCTCAATTCAATTTTTGGTTTGGAATAATGATATCATTGATAAATAAATTAAATAAACTACTAGTATTAATTTAGTCATATATAAATTAAAGGGCAAATAAGACATTAATTAAATGTATTATTTTTGGTACAAAGTATATTAATTTATTTTAGGAAATTATTTATTATTACTATTATTTTAAAAGTTAGGATGGAATATTGTAATATTTTATAGTAATAAAAAATGATATTTCAAAATAAGTATTAAACGTATTCATACTCAAATACATAATTAAATTTGACTTGCATAAATATTCAATATACATGAAATTCAGTGAACAACTTTAGTATTAAAAACAATTAACATGACCTATCCATTATTCACAAAAAAACATAAACTTGAGTTGTTTTTTACTTTTTTAATGAATTACTTTTCATGACACAATTTAATTTGGTCAATAATAAACATAGTTACAAATATATTTTATTATATTTACTCAAATATTTATTTTGTAGAATTAATAAAAAAAATTAAGTACTACCTCTATTTTTTATAAATAAAAAAATTGAAAAAAAAAATTATTTTATAATATCAATAAATCTTTAATACTATTTCCTTAATTCTTTCCTTAAGTATTTATTATTATACATTTTTTAAATTATCAGTATAACTTATCTTTCATATATCATGAATAATAATCTTGTAAAAAATTTATAATTTTTCTTTTTTATACAACACAATTTATAATTAAAAAATAGAGAGAATATTCAAACTCCAAATACAAAAATAAATAAAATTAGAAGAAAAAAATATAAATACATTGTTTTTCGTACAAAATCAAAATACATCAAATTTACTGAATGAATTTCTTGAAAGACAATAAACAGATCTTCGATCATATATAAAAAATAAAACATAAAATATGCATTATTTTTTACTTTCGATTCAATATTTTCTTCACACAATTTTTATTTATTGAGTAATAAAATTTAGTTAAAACTATATTATTATATTTGAAAAACCTTTGATTATTATTTATTTTAGTTTTTTAGTATTTTTTGTAGAACTCATAAATTGTTAATAAAAATACATGAACTTGGGCCCTTTTAGTCAAAAACAATGATTTTATTTTTATTTTTTTAATACTGTAAATAATCATTTATCATATCTATTTAAATCAAAAAGATAACCCAACCTTATTACACTTAATAATAACATAGAATTAAAATTATAATTTAAGTTCTATCATTTTAAGATTGAAGTGTATTTATTTTATTTATATTTATTTATCTTATCCATTGTATTTATCTTATTTATTGATGTAATAAAACTCTAGCTATAATCAATTGTAATTTAAAATAAAATTTTAATTATATTCTATCTTTTAAAACCTTATGTATTATTTATGGTTTTATGGTTCTAAGTTGTTCAAATATTTCAGAAAAGGTACATATTAATACAAGTTTGATTGAATTCTTTAAAAATTTAATGGAATTTTTTAATATACTATTTGAACATGTGCTTGAATTCATTAAAATTACAATTATAAGTGATGAAAATCATTACTTCATTATTAATTTATAATGTTTCAAAGATAAATACCACTCTGATTTTAAAATCTTAAGTTTTGAAATGAAACCAAAACAAGTTTGAAATGATAACATGCAATAACTTTTTTTTTTCTGTTCAATAAAATCACATGGCAGATATAAAATTAATTCCACCCAAAATATAATGATACTACTGTCTGTGTGCCATATCAAAAATATTTACTTATGGTATAAAATAATATAGGAAAAAAACATTCTTATTCCAAAACATATCATTAATATCTTGTTTTTTTTGTTAGTCAATTAATAAATATAGAAAAAAAATATCTCATATGGATAATGTTATATACAATCTTTTTCTTCTATACTGTGAAAATGATTTACACTGTTTATTATAAAATTACATGGTTTAACAATTTACACTTTTTTTTCTTTTTATTAACAATTTACACTCTTTCGATTAAGTATCTTTTTTCCATTGAGTATCTTTGTAATTAATGAATAATATAAACAGACTATTGAAAAATTGCATTTAAAGCTATAATCTTAAACGTATGAAATGTAACCGTATGCATGTTTAATTAAGAATGTATTTCCCAAAAATGCGAAAACAAAATAAAAATTAATAGTTTGATTGATTTGACAATTTTTTTAATAATTTTTTATTAGCCTTATTTTTCATAATTAATACTTTAGATTAAAATATCAATATTAGTTATAGAGAACACTTATATTACTATTTTCTCCTTTTTAAGAAAAACATTGTAACATAAAAATAAAACATTACACCTTCCATCTCAAAAAATATTATTCCATTTCCAAAAATACATTAATTGTGCTTTTAATAAATACCTTTGACTTTCTTTTCAAAAGTGGCTAATAAATAAATTTTGATTATTTTATATGTTGATTTTCCAAAGACTAATCACTAAAACATATCTGTCCAAAAACAAAAACTCTCAAAAATATCTTTTATTATTGGTATATTTTAATTTTAACTTTTTATATTCCAAAATTTGTATTGAAAAACTTGTGGGGAATAAATTGATTTATGTATTTTAAATATATAAATTTTGATTTATATTTTGATATAATATATTTTCTAAATGAAAATTTATAATTAGGGACTAAAGAAATAATTTTGTTTGAAAATGATATATAATTCTAATTTTAATACAAAATTAATTATTTTTTCTCAATTATATCATCTATTTAGAAAAATATAATTTTTTATCGATCTACTTCGAAAACTATTTTTTTTTCAAATAACATATGTTCGAAAATAAACATATTTTTTAATTTTTTAATAGTCAAATAATAAATTAATAAATAAGAGTGAAAGTCCGGAAAAAAAATATACAAAAAGTCGACTAGTATAAGAAGTATTAGGTTGCAAATTGAGGAAGGGGTAAAGTTGTTGAATGATATATTCTTGGATCGTGCTTCAATAGGCTCTGATCCAGAGGAGCAAGGCTCAATAGGAGATTTGGAACAACTTGCTCTTGAGAGAAAATATCATTAAACAAAAGTCAAGAACAAAGTGGATGAAGGAAGGGAACTTGAATACTAGGTTCTTTCATTCTTTGTTGAAGTGTAGAACTAGGAGGAACTTGATTTCAACCATTAGAGTAAGTATGTTTTATTGGAAGATGTTGACTCTGTCAAAAAAACTATTAAGGATCACTTTGCAGAAATATTTGTAAGGGATTCAAATAAAAAATTAACCCTAGATTTTTCTGGTTTTCCTAAACTATTTAGTGATGAATGTTTGAGGTTGAAGGAGCCATTCATCGTAGAGGAAGTACATGAGGTTGTGTTTGATTGTGATGAGGACAAAAGCTCGGGTCTGGATGGATTCAATTTGGAGTTCTTGAAAATGTGTTTGGAGATTGTCTGTAGTGACGTTTTCAAATGTATCTATGAGTTTCATGCTTCCGCTAAGAAGGGTTATAGGAAAGCTAATCTTCGTGTCACAAACAACATTCATTTGGGAGGAAATTATTAGAAGGAGTTATCGTGGCAAACAAGTTGATTGAGTTTTCTAAGAGAAAGAAAAGAAGTTGCCTTTTGCTCAAAGTAGATTTTGCTAAGGCTTATGACTGCATCGATTGGGGTTTTCTTAAGAAGATTATGTTGGCCAAGGGGTTTGGTGTGAAATGGATGTAATGGATGAAGGGGGGTGTTTTCAAATACTTCATGTTCGTGTAAGTAAATGGAAACATTACTCAGGACTTCAAGGTGTCAAGGGGCCTCAGACAAGGCGATTCCTTGTCTCCTTTCATATTTGCCTTAGTGGCTAAAGGGCTTGCATCTATGGTTAGTAAGGCTTCGAGGCTAGGAATTCTCAATGGCTTCATACTTAATGATGAAGTGTTCAACAATCTACTATAGTTTGTTGACGATAGTATTATCATGTGTGATGGTTCTTGTTCAAACATTTGGGGGTTGAAAGTTATCATTAAAGGGTTTGAATTTGTATCGGAATTGAAAGTCAATGTGCCCAAGAGTTGTCTATATGGGATTGATTTAGATGATTCTCTCTTGGTGGCGGTTGCTCATTTTTAGCTTGCAAGAGGGAAGGCATACCCTTCAAATTTATGGGTCTCACTATTTGAGGTAACCATAGAAGTTTATCCTTTTAGAATCTTGTGATCAACTGCCTCAAGTCGCGTTTGTCATCTTGGAAGGGAAGGTTATTATCCATCGGAATGAGGGTTGCACTCTTGAACTCTATCTTGACAAATATACTTATTCATCATCTTTCCTTTTTTAAAGTGTCTGTCAAGGTTATTCATCAGATTATTTCATTGTAGAGGAGGTTTCTATGGTCTGGTTTGGTGGATAAAAGAGGAATGATCTTGATCAATTGGAAAACTGTGTGTAAACCAAAGGAATTCGGTGGGTTAGGTATCAAATATGTGGGCATTTTCAACAATTATTTTCTCTCTCAATGAATTTGGAGATTCATCTCTGACAAACAAGCCTTATGGTGTGGCATTCTGGTGGCCAAGTATGGGAACTTAGCTAGAAGAGTTTTGTTTAAAGAGGCTTTAATTGCTACGAGTCAACAATTGTTATGGTGGATGGAGTTGATGATTATTAGTAATTCTATGGAGGGTGGTGGATTCACTAAGATTATTTTTGCAAACTCGGTGATGGGTGTGTGTTAGGTGCTAGAATGTGTTAATATATAGTTTAGTTTTTTGCACCTTTTGAGTTCTTTATTTGATAATCGATGCTTTTTCCCTTTATTTTCGGTAAATAATCGTAGTATAGTTTAATCGCATTATTAGACATAGTTATTTAACTTTTGTGTTTATAATTGTAGGTTTTAACATTGAAAATGAAAGCTTGAAGCAAGGAAGACTCTTAAGGAGCATTTTTGAAGAAATGGATTTTTTGAAGCATGCTACAAACATGCTTAGCGCGCTCCTAGCCCAAGGAAGTGTCTAATTCCAGAGGCTTGCCCATTTAACGCGGTAGGGAGCCCACTAAGCGGGATTTAAGGCGGTTTAAGTAATAAATGATAGCGCGCTTAGCACGCATCTCATACCCTAAATTTTGACCCAAAGATATATACCTCATCAAAGAAAATCCACTGACCTAAGTATTGTGTCTGACTGGTCTGGAAAGTATCCCCGCAATGAATCAGGATTCCTGGGTCCCTCGGAGGATTTAGGCAAAGGACCAGTCATTGATACCTAAGTTATAAGAAAAAGTGTGCAAGTACCCTACTTCCAAGCATCATATCTTGTGATCCAAGCAACAAAAATTTGTGGTTCTAAGCTTGATTGAAAGCTCTTGCTACAAACTATAAATGATTCAACTACACTAAACTCTAGTTCATCATAGATTCTAAGTTGAATATTGATCTAAATCAAGAAAAAATTGGAAATTTCAACACTTAGACAAAATATGCCTAAGTAAAAAATCAGTCAAAACATCAAAACTTGGAGGTTTTTTCACATAGTTCCAAGTTGATTCAGATCCCTGTGAAAACAACAATGTTATCACAAATGTTACTAGCAATTCAAAGAACCAATTGTCATTAAAAGATCTGGCTTGAGTATGAAGAAATCATGGATCAAAGTCACCATGCCACAACTGTTTTAAAAAAAAACAGATTTTCATAAAACTTGAGAATTGGATTTTGATGATTCAATGGATCATATCAATTGGTCTTAAGCCTCTAAGCAATCATTATAAACCTGATCAAACCTACAAATTCATGATTGCACCAAGGAATTTCCATTTATGGCATTTATGGAATTCAACACCTATGCATTTCAATCCAATGGTCACCATGCTTTAAAATGGCATATGCTTGGATCTCTTGATCAACTAGCTACATGTGTCCATAAACAAAGATAAGATCATCTGCATAATGTGAATTAAGCTACAATTGGCGACTCTATGAAAGCATCTCATCATGCCATGTGTAAGAGATATTTTCATAAGAAATGATCATCCAAGCCAAAGCTTATCACTTCAATACTTGGAGGCTAAGCAATTTCAACACGTTTGCCTATAAATAGAGACCTCGTTTGATCATAAAAGTCACTCAAAAATCTCTGAATTCTAAGCTTTCTCATCTTCACTCTCAAAGACTCATAACTTGACATTTTGAGCAAACACTACCGGGTTTTGAGTTGTGGCCACTATCAACTCAATCTAATTGCCCAAACACATCACATATGATGTATCTGAAGTGTTCAAACACTTGAACCAACCCAGAAACACCTCTAACCAAAAATCATTCTTCAAAACCTCAAAGAAGCCTTATTTCAGCAACTTGAAGGCTTCAACTTGATCCAGACCTTTGCAATCAAGTTCAAGTGTTCAAACACACTCCATATCATCCAAGGAAGCTGTTCAGATCATCACAAGTCTTCTGTAACACCTCCAGATCAAAATCATCTTTGTTGTTGAAGCTCCAAGTCAGGTAAGCCTAAAACTTGGTCATCTCCCAATTCATGCATATTTCCTCGCACCATCCTTTTGCTATGTGTGCGTAATCATATATCAAAATTTTCCCTTCAATCAGTTTCACAAAATCATGATCATGTAGAATTTCATGAGGCTTAGGCCAAATTAGGGTTCTTCAGTGTTCATCACTGATTTTTCACTCTACACTAAAAATAAATTAAATTAATTGTCACCATCATGTTCGTGGGTTAAAATCACACACATTTTCTATTTATTTCATTTAATTTCATTACATATTCAGTGAGATAATATAGATTTTGCAAAAATCATATTTCTGGGCAACATGAAGAACACACGCGTGTTCTTCATGTGTTCTTGGCGCCCTTTTTAAAATTTTCAAATATTTGAATTTTTAAGTTTTATTTAATTGATTCCAAAATTAATTTCTCTCTGATTCTTTTGAGTTTTTAAGTGATTCTTTTTTCATTAATTCTCAAAAATGTTTAAAATATTTCATTTCATAGAAAAATTCCAAAAAAAAAAAAATATTTTTAATATATTTTATATTTTTGTAAAGAATTTCTTTTTTAATTATTTTTAAACATTTTAAAAATATTTTTTCTCTTGATTTTTCAAACATAAATGAATCACAAGTCATTCTATGGATAAACTATGAAATTTCAAACATTAATCCAAGAATTTCTCTTGTTTTTCACTTATGTTTGAAATTTATCAAGTGTTTTATCATTTTATTCAAAAATAAATGTTTAAAAATATAAAAATTAGGGTTTTGATTTTATCACCCTCAAATTGATTTTTATCACACTATTGGGACTCTATTAGAGTGTAAGATTCATCCCTTTTTGAAAAATGAACCATTAGGGTTTATCTGATCCATTTTTAAAAACCCAACGCGATCACCTTTTTCACCTCATTATATTTTCATTTGTGAATATATTTATGTGAATTTATTTACACATAACATTATTTTAATCAAAATGAATTGGGAAAATGTGTCATGGGGAATCCTTTGTGTTTAGGACCCATTTTTTCTGTTTTAAACTTTCTCCAGTCTGTTTTAAAACTCCACCAGGCTTCCGTATAAGTCTTGATCCTTCCAATTGTTTTCTTAAAAAGTTTCTCAATCTCCTAAACAAAGATTATGGGCCACTTGTTTACAAGTCACATCTCCTTTCTTTTTTCATCTTTATGACTAAAGATCTAATACACCTGCAATAGACTGAGCTTCACAACCAGGTGGAGCTACTTTCTAGGCGGTAGGTAACTTTTCTTTAAAAGTCCTACCCTGTGTATGAAATCACAAGATAATAAAAATATAAATCAAATTCCATAGGCATCCTTATGTTTAAGCCTTATTATTGGCTTTTAGGCCATCTCTTCTCCCTCTAACTTCTCGTTGTTTTCTTAAACTGTTGTTTGCTTGTTAGATTAGGGTTTGTTGTTTAAATCTATATTTCTTCACCTCATACTAAAACAAAGATAATAAAACACTTCTTAATTATCAAAGAGGATACAATATAATTTATATCTGTAATCTTTCTCCCTCGGGATTTTGGGCCTCTGCTTCCTAGTGTAACTCCCAACATCATTCTTAAAAATCATTTAAGAATACTAAAACCATAGCAAAGAAAAACTAAAAAATGTCCAAACACATTCACTAACACCTTTTATTTATCTGCATGCATTTCATCTCTATATATTTGCATTTGCTAAAATATCTAAGTGGTTAGGTTATCTTCATCCAAATAGATACACCATTCAAACACTTAAGTTCCTTCAACTTACTAGGGGTTACAAAGATAAGAGGTTTCCCGATGAAGTGCTTCTTTGTAAACCACCCCTAAACTCCTCTTGGGATTTGTTCAAGGACCCATGGGCCATTTAAAGGCAACCTAGCCTCCTTTTGGGCTTTGTACAATTGAACCTCCCCAGTCAAAGGAATGTCTGATGGCCTCAAACCTTTTATGAAACAACAGATAAAACACTCTTTATACAGTCAGTCTCCCATCAAAATTCAGCCTACCATCTCGGGCTTCATACAGGATACAGATAAATCAAGAGTCAGTCTCTCACAAATAAGCTTCATACCTGGGCTTCCAAATCAGGACACAAATAAAAACTTTACTCACGGAATCAATTTTCTTTGTTTAGCTTCAACCTTAGGCTTCAATCAAGGAACATATAAAATCAAACCTTTCCCTCTTTAGAGATGACACACTCTCTCTACTAAGTCTCTTTAACCTTTAAACTTGGGCTTCAATAAAGGCATAAAAGTCAAATACTTTACAGTCAACAATATAGTCATAGTCTTGGACTTTAACTAAGCTAATTCAACAATACAGTCATAACCTTAGACTTTAACTAAGCTAATTCAAAATTACAATCATGGTATTGGACTTTAACTAAGCTAATCTCTTTAGTCATACACTTGGACTATAACTAAGATCACTTTCGACCAGACATATCTCCACCCAAATTCATCTTTCTTGAGCTATGCAATTCAGGTCAACCATTCAGTCCTCCTTGAGCTATGCAATTCAGGGTACCCATTCAGCCTTTCTTGAGCTATGCAAATCAAGATACCAAATTCAACTTATGCCTTGAGTTATGCAATTCAAGAAGCCCTATCAGTTACAACAAACCATTTCAGCTTCAATCTTGGGCTTTTATAAGGACACAAACAAGCTTCCAGCTTTAATCTTGGGCTTTGATCAAGACACAAATCAAACAATTTGAGCATCATCATCTTGTTCTTTAACCAGGATACAAAATCAACCTCTCCTCCTAGCTCTAGCCTTTTAGGAGGAACTACGATGTTATGATCCTTCAATTCTCTTTTTGGGGGTACGTAGGCAAAAGGTCATAAGATCTTTGCGACACACCAAACAAAAAAAAAACAATTAGGTCCTAGATCTAAATAAAAAACATCATAAATATCCAAATACCAAAAACATCAATATCAACCTATTTTACCAACACTCACTGTAGAAGCATATTTCAAGTTCTTTGTTTTTGATGACGTCAACATTATTCAAGCTCATTCCAGATTGCAAAAAGTCGAGATGACAACAAACGACCAAGACCATGGCTATGCATCATCAATGGAATGTTTCCGATCGATTCAAGATTTTGTGCTACACTTTCAAGACTTGTCTCAAGGCTTAGGTATATCAATAATTAACTCTTAAATATGATATACAAGTGTTCAACATAATCCTCATAATTTTATTGCACGTGCATAGTTTTTGAAAATGAAATTGGAATTGGTTTAACACTTTTAACAGAAATATTTTTCTGAATTTTAACAGTGTTAACCGGTTAACCATATGGGTTAACCGGTTAACGGCAGCAATTTTCAAATTCTGTGGTAACGTTCATAGGCGTTAACCGATTAACCTATTTGGTTAACCGGTTAACACTGAAGAAACTTTGAAAAATTGTTTCTTTTTAAATTCAAATATTTTGTTAAAGTTATACCTCTTCATGATTTTCTTTCATAAATTTTTATACCTTTTCAAAAGAATTTGTTTTCAAATTTTCATACCTTTTTGAATAGGTGTTTTCAACTATTATAAATTCTAACATTTTCAAATTCAAAAAAAACCTCCTAGAAAAATTTCAAATATTTTCATACAATCAAATTCACTTTATTCAAATTATCTTCATCTTTCAAAAGTGTTCATAAGTTCATAATTTTCATATTTTGTCTTGAACACTTGTGTTGAATATTTATAGTGAATTCTTGATTATAGGAGAAGATCAATTTTATTGATATCATTTCATTGTAATCTCACTCAAACAATATTATAGAAAGTGTCTTTCTATTGTGTGACTTGTGTTCCAAGGATTGTTTGGACATAAGGGTAAGTGTGGCAAGAGGATTGTTCTTGCACACTTGTTTGTTAGTTTTGTTAGAAAGTAGGCCTCACCATTGAAGGTGTGATAGGTTGTACTGTTCTAAAGAAAACTAGTGGAAATCTCTTTCGGTTTGGAAAGGGGACTGGATGTACCTTCGGATTGTGAAGGGAACTAGGATAAACCTCCGTGTGTTCTTTACTTTTCTGCTTTGCAATCTTTATTCTTTAACCGTAAAAGCAAAATCCATCCATCTAAGAAAAAGAATCGAGAAAATTTTGATAACACCTAATTCACCCCCCCCCCTCTTAGGCGCATTCTGATTCTACAATTGGCATCAGAGCAGGTTTAGGTAACCTGTTCCTACAAGATCCTATGGCTTCCGCAAACTCGAATCCCGTTTTCAAAGATGGTGGAAGTAGCAACAAGCCTCCGCTCTTCTCCGGCGAATACTTCGATTTCTGGAAAATCAGAATGAGAGCACATCTTGAAGCCCAAGTAGAAGGCATATGGGAAGCAATCGAAGAAGGTCTGTATAATCCCGTCAATGTAATCAACGGTGTTGGAACGAAGAAGTTGAAGAATATGTATGATGAAGATGATAAAAGAAAGATCCTAAATGAGAAGAAAGCAATCAACATACTTCAAAGTGCTCTTAGTATGGACAAATTTTTTCGTGTATCACAATGCAAATCGGCAAAGGAGATTTGGGATACTTTGGTAGAAACACATGAAGGAACAACAGAAGTTAAAAGATCAAGGCTTAACACGTTAAGTCAAGAATACGAAATGTTACGCATGCAGCCCGGAGAATCTATTGTGGCTTTACAAAAACGATTTGTTCATCTAACCAACCATTTGATTGCACTAGGAAAGACCTTCACCAACGACGATCTTAACTTAAAAGTTCTAAGGTCTTTGACAAGGGAATGGCAACCGAAGGTGACCGCGATTTCGGAGAAGAAGAGTCTCTCAACAATGACATCCGCATCTCTATTCGGCAAACTTCAAGAGCACGAATTGGAACTTGGAAGGCTCGAGAAGCATGAAAGTCAAGAGAAAAAGTCCAAAGGAATTGCTTTGAAGATTGACACGAAGGATGACAAAGATGACGAGATCTCTGAAGATGAGAACTTCATGCTTCTTGTTAAGAAGCTTGGTAAGTTTTTTAACAAAAATAATAATTCTTCTTTTCCCAAAAAGAATAAACATTTCAGGAAGAAGGATGCATCCACATCGAATCAAGAAGTTACATGCTATGAATGTGGAAAGCAAGGTCACATAAAACCGGATTGTCCAAGACTTGCGAAAAAAGGAGGATTCAAAGGCAAGAAGGACTTCAAGAATAAAAAGGCTTATGTCGTGTGGGATGACAATGAAGTTAGTTCCTCATCAGAATCGGAAAGCGACGAATGTGCAAATATGGCGTTAATGGCGTCACATCACTCCGATGAAGAAAATGACGAGGTTAGTAGTAACTTTTCTATTTATGAAAATGATGCACAAGAAGTCATAGATGAACTTCTTAAGGAATGTAAGACTTTGTACAAAAATATTTCATCCCAAAAGAAGAAAATATTATCCTTAGAAGAACAAAATAAATCTTTTGAAAAATACATTGAAGATGAAAAACAAAAGATAAAGGATGAAAAACAAAGCCTTACATGTAAAAATTGTGAGTCATTGTCCTTTCAAATTGTTCAACTCAAAAGAGTTTTAGAAAGATATGAAAAAGGTCAAATTGGCTTGGAGGAAATTCTTAGGCACCAAAGATATCCAAATGATAAAAGTGGCCTAGGATATCCTAAGTTTTCCAAACCAAGCACAAGTGAAACCATTTTCATAAAAGCTAGTGAACAAATTGTTAAGGAAAAGACTAACAATGTTAAAACTATGCATCAAATTCATAAAAAGAAAAGGATTATTAAGAAACAAAAATATGTTCCTAAATTCAAAAGTCAATTTCAACCTATTTGCTTTTATTGTGGAATCAAAGGCCATACACCTAATGCTTGCTATGTGCGTAACATTGGTGTTGCTAAAGGGCATTATGTGTGGGTTGAAAAGGGTACTAACTATCAAGAACCCAAAGCAATTTGGGTACCTAACAAAACTTGACTTTGTTTTGTAGGTATGCTTAAAAACAACTTCTACGCAATGGTATCTCGATAGC
This sequence comes from Lathyrus aphaca, assembly GCA_963966055.1. Classification (NCBI taxonomy): domain Eukaryota; kingdom Viridiplantae; phylum Streptophyta; class Magnoliopsida; order Fabales; family Fabaceae; genus Lathyrus; species Lathyrus aphaca. Next base: position 210,609,624 of record OZ014519.1, read on the forward strand.
GGTTGTTCAAAGCACATGACGGGCGACATCAACAAATTTTCAAGTCTATCACTTAAGGCCAAAGGATACGTTACTTACGGTGATGATAATAAAGGAAGAATTCTTGGAGTTGGAACCATTGGTGCATCTCCTCATACAATCATCGAAGACGTCCTTTATGTGGAAGGCCTTAAACACAACCTTCTTAGCATAAGTCAATTGTGTGACAAAGGGTTCCGAATCAACTTCACAAAGGAGGAATGTTTGATAGAACACGAAGTCACTCACGAACTCTTGCTAAAAGGTAAACGATTTAATAACATTTTTATGATTTCTTTTGATGACTCTCTCTTGAAGGTGAAATGCTTAATGGCAAACAACAACGATGCATGGCTTTGGCATAAGAGGATTGCTCACATTCACATGGAGCACTTGAATAAATTATTAAAGCATGATCTAGTTGTTGGTCTTCCAAAGATGAAGTTTATCAAGGATAAGCTTTGTGATGCATGTCAAAAAGGGAAGCAAACCAAAACATCCTTCAAGACCAAGAAAGTGATATCTACTACAGGACCACTCCAATTGTTACATATGGATCTTTTCGGTCCATTAAGAACAAAAAGCTTCGGAGGTAACGTTTTTGCACTAGTTATTGTTGATGATTTCTCTAGATATACTTGGACTTTGTTTTTAATTCAGAAAAGTTATGCTTTTAAAGAATTCAAGAAGTATGCCAAGCAAATTCAAAATGAGAAATCACTCTCAATTGTTTCCATAAGAAGCGACCATGGTGGCGAGTTTCAAAATTCATCATTTGAAGATTTTTGTGAAGAGCATGGAATCTCTCACAACTTTTCCGCACCAAGGACTCCTCAACAAAACAGTGTCGTAGAAAGGAAGAATAGGTCACTAGTGGAACTTGCAAGGACAATGCTTAGCGACTCGAATCTTCCTAAATATTTTTGGGCGGATGCGGTTAGCACGACGTGTTTTGTAAGTAACCGTGTCAATATTCGACCTATTCTCAAGAAGACCCCTTATGAGTTGTTCAAGGGAAGGAAACCCAACATATCTTTCTTCCACATTTTCGGATGCAAATTCTTCGTTCTCAACAACGGTAAGGACAACCTTGGTAAGTTTGATGAGAAATCCGACGAAGGTATTTTTCTTGGATATTCTCTATCAAGTAAAGCTTTTAGAATTTTCAATAAACGTACTCTTACCATTGAAGAATCCATACATGTTTCGTTTGATGAGACTAACCCCTCGAAAGAGGATAATATTATTGTGGATGATGATGATGATGATGTAGATCTATCACAACAACGAAGGGAGATATCAAAAGAACAAGCAATATCACAAGAAGAGAAGTCACCAACCTTTGAAGAACATCAAGATCTTCCAAAAGAATGGAGAACTCATAGAGATCACCCGATAGATAAAGTGATTGGTGATATTAGCCAAGGCGTTGCAACTCGACTCAATCTCAAGGATGCTTGCCTCAACATGGCGTTCGTGTCTCAAATTGAACCAACAAAAATCGATGAAGCCTTAGGCGACGATCAATGGATAATAGCTATGCAAGAAGAACTCAACCAATTCGAAAGGAACCAAGTTTGGACTCTTGTACCAAGACCGGACAACAAGCATATCATAGGCACAAGATGGGTTTTCAAGAACAAACTTTACGAGAATGGGATCATAGTTCGTAACAAAGCAAGATTGGTCGCACAAGGCTATAACCAAGAAGAAGGAATCGACTTTGATGAAACATTCACTCCGGTAGCAAGGTTAGAAGCAATTAGATGATTACTTGCTTACGCTTGTTCTATGAATTTTCAGTTGTACCAGATGGATGTCAAAAGCGCTTTCCTAAACGGTTACATCAATGAAGAAGTCTACGTCAAACAACCTCCCGGTTTTGAAGACTTCAAGAACCCGTCTCATGTCTACAAGTTGAAGAAGGCTCTTTATGGCTTAAAGCAAGCACCAAGGGCTTGGTATGATCGCCTTAGCAACTTCCTATGTGAGAAAGGTTTTACTAAAGGAAAGGTTGACAAGACTTTGTTCATCAATAATCTTAAAGGTAACACCTTACTTGTTCAAGTCTATGTCAACGACATCATCTTCGGTTCAACAAACAAAGATCTTTGCGAAGAATTCTCTCTTATGATGCAAGGCGAATTAGAGATGTCCATGATGGGAAAGATGAACTACTTTCTTGGATTACAAATCAAGCAAAAAAAGGATGGCATCTTCATCAACCAATCCAAGTATTGCAAGGAGTTATTGAAAAGATTTGATATGGACAATTGCAAAGAGATGTCTACTCCAATGGGATCCGGAACGTATGTTGATCAAGATCTTTCCGGCACTTCAATAGATATTACAAAGTATCGAGGTATGATCGGTTCACTCTTATATTTGACGGCGATCCGTCCTGACATTATGTTTAGTGTTTGTTTGTGTGCCCTCTTTCAAGCTAATCCGAAGGAATCGCATCTCACTGCCGTGAAGAGGATCATGAAGTATCTCAAAGGAAAGACGCACGTCGGACTATGGTGTCCTAAAGGTAGTACTTGTTCTTTAATTGGTTATTCTGACGCTGATTATGCAGGATGTAAGACCGATAGAAAAAGTACAAGTGGTACTTGTCACATTCTCGGGAATGCACTAGTGTCGTGGGCATGCAAGAAGCAAGCATGCGTTGCACTTAGCACGGCCGAAGCGGAATACATTGCAGCAGGAAGTTGTTGTGCTCAAATCTTGTGGCTTAAGCAACAACTTCTCGATTTTGGTATAGATCTCGGCTGTATCCCTCTCCGGTGTGACAACACAAGTGCCATCAATATCACGAAGAACCCGGTCATGCATTCAAGAACAAAGCACATTGATATCCGACACCACTTCCTTCGAGATCATGTTCTAAATGGAGATGTCGATGTTACTTTCGTGGATACACACAATTAACTCGTCGACATATTCACAAAACCATTGGCTAAAGAGCAATTTTACAAGATTCGACGAGAACTTGGTATTCTCAATGAAGGTGACATCTAACCTTTACTTTAAAAATTGCTTATTGTATGTCTTTATTGCATTTTATGTATGTTTTGTTCACTTTTTAGTCATAAAAGGCTAGCACTCCTATTTCGCTGTTTTTCGTTTTTCTCACTTTCGTATATCCGAAAATAATCGGTTTCAAAAAATTTTTTGATCAAAAGTTGCGTTTTGATGAGTGCTAACACTTTATGAATTTTTTTTTGTGAAAAAGGTATTATTTTTAGGCTAAAACATGCTGCTGGATTTTTTAAAAAAAGTCAAATTTTTTAACCGTTAACCGGTTAACCTATTACGTTAACCGGTTAACACATCCAAAACTTGGATTTCCAGCGCAGGTTTCAGCCTCTGTTTGTTTTATTGTTTTTTTTATTTGTTTTACTATGTTTTTATTATATTATTCTAGTACACTTTTTGCATGTTTGGTTCATTCTCTTCCACATGTTTCAAACTTTTAAACTCTTTGACTACCAAAAACACTATTTATCATCCTCTTCCAACTTCCAACCTTCAACAAATTAAACCCTCATTTAAAACCCATTATCTCTACATCTTTATAACACTCTTCAAACTACCTTAAACTCACCAAATATCATCTCCTCCATAAACCCTAACTCCATCATTGTTCATGGCACCCCAAAGGAAAGGAAAGGAACCGACTTCTGTGTCAGAAGAAGCTCCAGCTGTAGAAACAATGGAGTCTACCAAGAATAGGAGGCTGGATTTCAAAGTCAGAGTCAGACCACTGCTTAAGGGTAAATATGTTCTTCTGAAATCCTTCAAACCTCCAACATTTAAATTTCCTTCATTGCTAGAATTTCAAGGGATGCTTGATTTTGTTGCTGACAATGGGAAAATTTACCCGGATTTGGTCCAATCCTTTATGCACAATTTTTCTCTCAACATGGATAGGCATGGTAAACATAAGTTGCATACTCTTGTTCGAAATTGTGAAATTAAGGAAGATTTAGGTGCTTTGGCTGCATCCTTGAACATTCCTTTTTCCGGTGTTTTTCTCCGCAAAGGTGTGAATCACATGGATGACATTTGGTCCGGCTACAACAAAATGGAGTATTATTACTCAATCTGCCGTTTTCCAAAGAATGTTATGACATCGGGACAGCGCACTACAAGAACTTTATGCTATGCGAAGAATTTGACCGTTGATGATCGGTTGTTACACTATATCATTTGCTATGTGCTGCTGCCCAAGGATTCAAACCACTCTCAAATCAATGACTTGGAGATGCAAGTTCTATTTGCTATCAAGAAAAGGGTGAAGATAAATTGGATGCTTACTATGATGTATCACTTGAAGCAACAACTCTCTTTGAAGACAAGACTTCCGTATGCTAGGCTCATTTCTCGGATCATTGAGCAAACCGACTTGGTTATTGGTAGGGAACCTTTTATCGCCATGAAGGCTACGGGAAATGAAATCAATGAGATTACTATTGTGAAGAATACCTGAATTGTGTTACGCAACGATGGTTCTTATGAATATGCCGATGGTTCTTCCGCTCCATCCTTTCCTATTCCCGAAGGTGGCATAACCAATGACTTCCTTTACACCACCATCATGACTCACCACCGAGAAGCTCAACAAAACCACCGTGAAACCCAACGCACTCTCAAAAGTCTTCGCAAATTGATTATCGGTTCTCACAACCAACCCGAAGAGGAAGATGAAAGTGAAGCCGGTAGTGAAGATGGTGAAGATGGTGAAGATGAAAGTGATGATATGTCGGAGGAGGAATGAACATGCATGTCTTGTTGTTTTTATTGTTTTCTTTTAAAAAAAAAATTCTGTTATAAGTCCTAAGTTTGTTAGGCAATTTTGATTTCGGTTCGCTTATGTTTTCGTACTCTTATTCGTTTCAATCCAATTATGTTTTGCTATGTGTATGTGTTCATATATGCTTTCATACTACATTGCATCATGCTGAATTTTATGCTGTATTTTTCATATCTATGCTTGATCCTCTCTTCCTTTTTGCTAATGACAAAGGGGGAGAAGAGCTTTGGTTTCTAATATATCTCTGTGCAGAATTTTGCCTCTGTTTTAGATAGGGGGAGCTGCTGAACATAGGGGGAGAAGCAAGTCTAGAACATGATTGATCAATCAAAGCTTGTACGCAAATTCGCTCGGTTGTCATCATCAAAAAGGGGGAGAATGTAGAAGCATACTTCAAGTTCTTTGTTTTTGATGACGTCAACATTATTCAAGCTCATTCCAGATTGCAAAAAGTCGAGATGACAACAAACGACCAAGACCATGGCTATATGCATCATCAATGGAATGTTTCCGATCGATTCAAGATTTTGTGCTACACTTTCAAGACTTGTCTCAAGGCTTAGGTATATCAATAATTAACTCTTAAATATGATATACAAGTGTTCAACATAATCCTCATAATTTTATTGCATGTGCATAGTTTTTGAAAATGAAATTGGAACTGGTTTAACACTTTTAACAGAAATATTTTTCTGAATTTTAACAGTGTTAACCGGTTAACCATATGGGTTAACCGGTTAACGGCAACAATTTTCAAATTCCGTGGTAACGTTCATAGGCGTTAACCGATTAACCTATTTGGTTAACCGGTTAACACTGAAGAAAGTTTGAAAATTTGTTTCTTTTTAAATTCAAATATTTTGTTAAAGTTATACCTCTTCATGATTTTCTTTCATAAATTTTTATACCTTTTCAAAAGAATTTGTTTTCAAATTTTCATACCTTTTTGAATAGGTGTTTTCAACTATTATAAATTCTAACATTTTCAAATTCAAAAAAAACCTCCTAGAAAAATTTCAAATATTTTCATACAATCAAATTCACTTTATTCAAATTTTCTTCATCTTTCAAAAGTGTTCATAAGTTCATAATTTTCATATTTTGTCTTGAACACTTGTGTTGAATATTTATAGTGAATTCTTGATTATAGGAGAAGATCAATTTTATTGATATCATTTCATTGTAATCTCACTCAAACAATATTATAGAAAGTGTCTTTCTATTGTGTGACTTGTGTTCCAAGGATTTTTTGGACATAAGGGTAAGTGTGGCAAGAGGATTGTTCTTGCACACTTGTTTGTTAGTTTTGTTAGAAAGTAGGCCTCACCATCGAAGGTGTGATAGGTTGTACTGTTCTAAAGAAAACTAGTGGAAATCTCTTTCGGTTTGGAAAGGGGACTGGATGTACCTTCGGATTGTGAAGGGAACCGGGATAAACCTCCGTGTGTTCTTTACTTTTCTGCTTTGCAATTTTTATTCTTTAACCGTAAAAGCAAAATCCATCCATCTAAGAAAAAGAATCGAGAAAATTTTGATAACACCTAATTCACCCCCCCTCTTAGGAGCATTCTGATTATACACTCACCTCATTCCCAAACCCAGATTCAAGAGGCTTCACCAATATCAAGAAGAAAAAATATGCCCTATACCTAGGGGAAATAATCTATGAAAGAATCCAAAACCATGTGGGCATCTACCAATCAACATTATGCAAAGCGGGGTGAGTTTAAGATATCTTTTCCCTTCCATAACCAACTTCACCAGGAAAAATAAAGAAATCAGAAAGTAGCAAAAATATGACAGTGATTAAAGACCACAAAAATCGAGCTACAACGCTGTTGCGGGCTTAGCGCGCCCTGCGATTTTCAGCTTCTCTATTTATATATTTGTTCATCACTTTTTAGAGATCCTTGTACTTTACACATAGAAAACACCCTAAATCATTGTAGCATCTTATTTTCGAAGAATCAGAGCATTAATACTCGAGAGATCATCATTGATGCTTGATCCTCTTCTCATTTTTCTTGTTTGTGAAGATACGATGTCAATGGATAACTAATCTCGTCTTGTGTCAATATTAGAAGATGGACATTCCTTCTTTTGTATGTATAGGTATTGATGTAAGCTCTTGAACTTATGGATGATGAATATATGCTGGAAAACCTTGTTTTAATGGTTTATTCTTTTTGTTGTTCATGATTGAGAAATATGATCCAACTTTTTACCTAGGTTTTTCATCCATCAATGAACATAGGCTAGAGATAGTTATGAGACTTCATGTTCATAAATATTGAGCTTGAATGTTATCATTTAGATAGTTTGAGTGAAATATTATCAAAGGATTAAGATGATAAAACTTACAATATGTGTTAGAGATAAACATATTGAGAGGATATGTGATTGTATTTATCACCTAAACGAGTTCATTTACTTTATCGATTCTATACGTGAAAATTGGTTTATCGAACCCTAATCTTGGCATGTTTTACTAAACCTTTCAAATCTGATACTTTTACCGTTACAATTTAGAACTTATGTGAACGAATTGTTACCGATAACTAAAACCCTTTTTTACATTCAGTTTAAAACGATTTAAATTGTAGAACGGCGGCGATATCTCTTAACAATCTTTGTGGAACGATAACAAAAACCTTACTCTATTTGTATTGCAACAAATTGGCGTCGTTGTCGGGGATTGTTAATTGATATTGCATGCATTACAATAGTTGTGAAGTTTTAAGCTTGTATAACATTTTCTTGTACTTGTTAATTTTTTTGGTTAAGTTTGTGCATACTTTGTTTATGCGAGGAAAACTTCACACGAACCAACATCTTTTTAATCCTGAGATTGAGAGAACAACAAGGAAGTTAAATAGCAAAGGAGGAGGAGGTTGTAACACCCAAAATATTCCCACGAATTTATAAATAAAAATCAGAGTTTTTTTTTAAATACACCAATCATTTTGAGTGTCACAATTCACTAAAAATGTACGACTCAAATGATACGTTTTACAAAACAATTTTAGTGTTGCAGTGGAAACTCAAAGAAATATAAAGTAAGATTCAATTACAAAATGTTTTTCAAATAAATAACAAGAAACAATCATCGTCCTGACACCCCAAAACACGTATCATACCTGACTTTTCTAACTATGAAGTACACTGACTTCACCGATCTCCACTCAACTAATCCTGATCACCTGCACATTACCAACATAAGGGTAACATTCAAACAGAAGGGGTGAGATACTTACACCAACAAAAGAGAAAAATAATAAAAACAAAATCAAGTATCATTAAATAGTTCACCACTTCTCATCAACAACAATTCAACACATACACCAATACACATAACAACATTATGCACACCAACAACTTATGCAATGAGACTCTGTTGCACCCCAAAATTTGACCTCACAAGACAAGACTTTGTGTACTAAGAGGTTCAAAAGGTTCACAAGACATCTCATGAGGTTCACAAGGTTCACAAAGTTCACAATTAGTCAGAAGAATTGACATTTCCCTCAGACAATGCATCCTCCTAAGCAATGCATCCTAAACTAGGGTTTTGACTTTAATCAGGCTAAATGGACTTCCAAGACTTCAAGTGAGCTTCATAACATCTTATATGTGTTTAAGAATCCCCATGACAAGTTTCAAGACTTTTCCCAAAGGTTTGCTCAGTCAGATGATCAGATAGGTCAAAATCAGTCAAAGTAGTTAAAAAGTCAAACTGAGGTCAAACCAAAGTCAAACTTCATGATCTTTTGCCAACATCAAGTATATGAAGTAAAATTCATCATTTGATCAAGGGTTGATCATGATTCATCAAGGAGATTTCAGATCATCAAGAATCAGGAGTTTCTAAATTAGGGTTTTCATAGGAAAAGTCAACTGAACTTTGACCAGCCATAACTTTCACATGCTTCATCAATTTTTTTCCATCCAAAGCTCATTTTGAAGGAAATTGAATTCTCTACAGCTTTGTGTCTCACAAGCCAAGCCCAAAAATGCTTCATTTGGAAGGTATGAGCTAAGACATTATAGGTCCTTTTGAAAGTCAACAAAAAGTCAACAACTTCAAAAGGGCATAACTTGAGAATGGTAAAAGATATGGACATGAAACAAATGAGGTTGGTTAGAGGACTCTTTAAGCTTTCCAAAATTTCCAAGAACACCCTCATAGCATTACAATTGAAGGATTGGTGCCCTTGCAAAGTTGGGAAATTTTAGGGAAGTTTATGAAGCAAATAAGGCCTTAAATCAAATTTTTGCTAAATGAGCCCACCAAATTGCCATCCCATCTTTACAAAAACACCAAGCACGACCCAAACCACCTATTTTCTGATTTTTTATTTTTTATTTCATATTTATTTGAATTTTATTCATTAAAATACCATTTAAATTGAAATAAAATATAAAATCATATATTTAAAAAGGGATTTTGCTTCTAGAAAGTCATAAACATTATTTGGATTAGATTGATACACAAGTTATGAGGATTGTCCCAAAATAGCAATGTTAGATCAAATAATATTCAAATTTCATGACATATCTTTCTCAATATTCAAATGATCCAAAAGTCCAAAGAACCATAACACTTTTTAACCTAATTTGATTCATTACATATAGAGGAACTGATCACAACCTAAAGGACACGAAAATTCAGCCTCCAAAGGTAAGAACAAAGTTTCAAAATTTACACTAAGAACACCAATTCGGTTTGATACCTAGAGCTATTTTCAAGACAAACCAAAGGTTGCAAAACATTCCTTGATCATCACTGATGCTTTCCCAATCCTCATTTGCATCCAAAGCATGCTAATATCAATGAACCGAATCCACTTTGTTCTTGATTTTTTTCGTTTCCGATTTCTAATATTTAAGCATTGTTAATGATTTTTGATGATATTTTCTGGTTTGTGATAAGCTTTAGGTCATGTCTGGACTAATCAATTGAAGTTTTGTTGCCTAGAACAGATTCCACCATTTTTAGGGTTTCGGCCAAGTTTTAGGGTTTCACGATTTGTCAATGATAAATGAAATCTAAAACCATAGATCAATTCTAAATAACCTCTAGATCATACTGGTACACTTAATTTGATGAAATTTTACTGTTTAATTGAGGTTTGAAATTCGTAGGATTTGCTGCAAGTGAAAAATCGCAAGAAAACTTGTAATAAATTTCGTAGCAAAATTCATAGGTCTGGAGGAAGAAGAAGATGTCCAGCGTGCCAAAATTCATATTCAAAAATTGGATATAATATTTTATGATTTGTTGTTGTTATTATTTCAGAACAGTGTGATGGCTCAGTTGGTAAAGGATGCGCGTATGCAAGGCAAAGGCAGGGGTTCGAATCCCAGTCTCAGCAATTTTTTTTGCTTTATTTCCTTTATATTTCCAGGTTTGACATATAAAGATTGGTGATCATCCATAGTTCATCAGCGTGCGCTGGCCTGGTGGAGAGGTTGTTGGTCTTGGAGATATGAAGCCTAGGGCCTGGGTTCGAATCCCAGCCCCAGGTAAGTTCTTTTTCTCACTTTTTATTTTATTTTATTTGATTTTTGTTTATATTATAGTTAATTAATCTAAATAAAAATGTTAAAAATAAAAATAGTTATATTATTTTTCTTATATAATTCAAAAACTTATAGTTTTTTTTTAAAAATAATTCAAACTTTATTAATAAAAGTTATTTATATTTATTTTGTTGTATATATTTAATATTTGTATGTATTTTTTAGATAAATAATTTAATTAGGCTTAGGTTAACTAATTAACCCTAATATTTATATGTAAAACTTAATTTTCTTTATAAACCCTAATTATGTTATAAATATTAATTTATTTGTTTGTAAATTTTAATTATATATATTTATTTTATAATTTGTTTATATTATTATTATATGTAATTTTTTATATAAATAATGTAATTAGGATTAGATTAAGTAGTTAACCCTAATTTATTTTTTTTAAACAATTAAAAACCCTAATTTTATTTTATGAGTTTAATTTCTAATTTTTTATGTTTACTTAATTATAATTAACAAATATTTTTTTATAATACGTATATAAAATTAAATTATTAGAACTATTAGTCATATTTATTAGTATATAATTATTATTATTTATTTCTGTTATTAAAATTCTTAAAAAAATAATTATTTATTTAATTTTGAACTTTTAATTTGTTTCTATATTATATTGTTATACTAACCTTCTTATATTTATCTTTGTTTATTATTACTAACCAATCTAATTATTTATTTATTATATGCTTACTCATTTAAATTATTTTTATTATTCTTATAATGTAATTGTGCCAATTATGTAATAGTTGTAGAATTATTTTTATTATTTATTTAAATTGCTATGGTTAGTAAAATAGGGAGTGTAAACATGTTTGTATTTAAAATTGAATTTAGATCACTAATTTGTAAGATAAATACTTGAATTTGTACACGCACACACGTAAGTCGATCTTGGATCGCCATCTCACATTCTTAAGGATACCTCTCATGTTGCCTAAAGAAAAAGGTCAAGTAAGGTGTAAAGCAAAGTCCCTTCTCTCATATTATCTAGTCCCTTAAAAGATTATAAGATCAAGTCCCTTCGATGTTGCCTTCGTAAATGATCTTGTCCCTTTCGAATAAAAGATGATAAGTCCCTTCGAATTGCTAAATACACCTTACAATTGCCTAATAACAGTTGTCCCTTCACTTGTCCCTTACACATCCAAGGTAATGACTACCTATTCCTTAATAATAGGGATAGTCTTACCACTTAAAGGATATTTAAGAACAGAAAAGATTTAACTTAGGGTAGGTTCCTCTTATGTACTTGCTCACCTTTTCAAACATTTCAAAAACACTTCACATTTTCAAACAATTTTCAAAACAAAGGCTTTATATATATCCGTACATGGATCATTATAAAGTACTTAAGAAAATTTCTAATCACACACTACACTTCTCAAAACAATTTAAAGTGAGCTAAGTAACTAAGAGCCCATGGATAACCATGGATGTAAAGGGTGCTAACACCTTCCCTTTACATAACCTACCCCCCGAACTCAAAAATCTTTTCAGGTCTTTCCTGTTCTTTTATACCTTTTCCTTTGGATAAAATAAAAGTCGGTGGCGACTCTTGCTATCCGCAACACATAACTAAAGTCAGTTCTCCCACCGTGTTACAGACTCCACCAACTCTATGCAAGCGGTACCATAATTTGATATCTATTTCAAGATATCGTTCTCGTCGGAACTCTCGACCCCTCTTTCATGGTCCAGTATGATCCCTATTTCATGATCACACCCTCGACCCATGTTTCATAGTTACGTACGATCCCTATTTCATGACCGCACCAACATCACACTGATCCCCTTTGGGATTCGAATGGACATGCCCTACCTTGGTATACCATTCCCAACCAAGCACATCCCATGCACCATCAATGACAAGTATGCATGTCTATTACATCATGCAACCAACATCAACAACTAACATACAACAACAACTTACTATAACACTGATCAACATCAACATCATGCATCTTCGAATACAACAACATACATCAACAACAATGAGAACACATAACAACAACACAACATACATCAATAGTCACATCCACATATATCAACAACTATGTCATGTAACAACATCAACAACCACACATAGCAACAACAGCAACAATGTACATATTAATTCATGTTCATTTCAAGTTATGCTTATTAATCTTCTAATTAAGCTCATAACTCATCACCACTTACCTCTAACAGCACTACATCGATTCCCATCACTTAATATATTAATTAAAGAATTTTAGAGAATTTTTCAGAAAAAAAACATTTTATTTTTCACTCTAGGTCTCACTAAGCGAGGGGCTTGCTCGCTGAGCGAGCAACTCTCGGTAAAACGCTCTCCAAAATTTCAACTTGCTCGCTAAGCGAGCTGCAACTCGTTGAGCGAGCACTGTGATTTTTGAAGTTCTCCTTCTGTGAACATCCAACATCTTGCTACGAAATTATCACCCAAAAACCAGTCTTACAGCCATACAATGCAGAATTTACACAATCCATTTCCTAATTCATACATTTGTCACACAAAATCAACGACTACCAACAATTTAACACAATTTCATCCAAAATCACCCAAACCCTAATTCTCTACTCAACAATACTACACCTAATATTCAAATTATTAAACCCTTATGAGATGAAGAAATCCCACCCTTACCTTAGTTTTGGTGAGTGATTCCTTCCTACTCCGTGAATTCTTCCTTCTAGCTTTCCCTTTCTCCTTCCTTCTTCTCTCTATTCACAATTCTCTTCACGATCCCAAAACACGACTGAACTTCCCTTTTTCCTAATTTCCAAACTTATCCCTTAGACCTCATCTATGGTTTTCCTTATTTTCCCTCACTAACCTTCACCAATTTACCATTCTACATTTTCTTCTTAATATTCCCATTTTATAATTATTCAATATAATATAATTCATTTAAATTAATATCATACTAAATAATATAATACTTTCTTCTGCACACCAAAATACAAAAAATTCCAATCAAATAAATTAAATAATAATCGGGGCGTTACAACTCTCCTCCACTTAGAATGTTTTCGTCCTCGAAAACTTACCTCATGCAAACAGATTCGGATACGACTCTCACATCTTGCTCTCCAATTCCCAAGTCATGCTTCTACCTGCAGCTCCTCCCCAAACCACCTTGAACAATCTTCTTGTCTCTCAACTACTTTACCTCACGATCATCAATTCGTTCTGGTAGTACTTCAACCGTAAGATTATCTCTTACCTCAACTTCATCCATCAATATTACATGTGACGGATCCGAAACATACTTCCAAAGTTGCGAAACATGGAATACATCATGTAAATTGGATAACCGCGGTGGCAATGCCATTCTATAAGCAACATGTCTAACTTTTTCAGAAATATGGTACAAATTAATAAATCTAGGAATAAGCTTTCTCGACTTTAAAGCTCGTCCAACACCGGTCACCGGAGTAACCTTCAAAAACATATGATCTCCTTCTTGAAATTCAAGATATTTCCTTCTCTTATCATCATAACTCTTCTGCCTACTCTGTGAAGTTCTCATCTTATCTCAAATTAACCTCACCATCTCCGTAGTCTACTGCACAATATCAGGTCCAAGCACAGCACTTTCACCTGACTCATGACAACATAAAGGTGTCAAACATCTTCGACCATAGAGTGCTTCAAAAAGCATCATTCTGATACTGGAATGATAACTGTTATTATAAATAAACTCGATCAACGGAAAATGACTATCCCAAGCATCTCCTTGTTCAAGTAGACAAACCCTCAACAAATCTTCCAAATATTGTATCGTCCTCTTTGTCTGCCCATTAGTCTGAGGATGATAAGATGAACTCAACTTCAAATTCGAACCCAATGCCTCTTGCAAACTCTCCCAAAATATATAAGTAAATTGCGGATCTCTATCCGACACAATACTCAGAGGAATTCCATGCAACTTTATAATCTCACTGACATATATCTCTGCTAATCTCTGCAAAGAATAAGTAATACCATTTGGAATAAAATGGGCTGACTTAGTCAACCTATCAATAATCACCGAAATAGCATCATGTCCTCTCGGGGTATTAGGTAACCCCGTAACAAAATCCATTGAGATACTATCCCATTTCTACTCAGGAATATCTAATGGTTGCATCAAACCAACAAGTTTATGATGTTCCACTTTCGACTTCTGACAAGTCAAACATGTATAAGCAAAATGACCCACATCACGCTTCATACCGGACCACCAAAATATCTTCTTCAAATCTTGATACATTTTTGTCGCTCCCATGAATACTCAAACTACTTCTATGTCCTTTTTCTAGAATCATTCTCTTCAATTCAAGATCATCATGGATAAAAATACGATCCCGAAATCTTAGTACTCCCTGTTCATCAACTCGAAACTCATTACCTCTAACTCATTCATCACTGACCATCAAGTCCACCAATTTCACATTTGACTCCCAACTCTTTGGAATACAATCAATAAATTCATTGTTAACCTTTAGTATTTCTAACATTACACTATGAGGTGTCTGCTCGCAACCTAAACTCATATCTCTAAACTGTTCGATCAATTATAATTCTCTATCCATCATGGTCGACATATGCAATGTCTTCCGATTTAAGGCATCAACCACAATATTAGCTTTACTGGGATGATAATTCAAACTAAAATCATAGTCCTTCAATAATTCCAACCAACATCTCTGCCTCATATTCAACTCTTTCTGGTCAAACAGGTATTTCAAACTCTTATGATCATTATAAACCTTAAATCTCGAACCATACAGATAATGCCTCCAAATCTTTAGTATAAAAACCACAACTGCTAGCTCCAAATCATGGGTAGGATAATTCCTCTCATGAATTCTCAACTGTCGCGAAGCATACACCACCACTTGACTGTCTTACATTAACACTCCACCCAAACCCATCAAAGAAGCATCACAATAAACCACAAACGGATCATCTGCTTTTGGTAAAGTCAAAATTGGAGAAGTAGTAAACTTCTTCTTTAGTTCAATGAAACTATGCTCACACTGAGCGTCCCACACATATGCTTTATCCTTACAAGTTAACTGAGTCAACGAAAGTGCCAACTTCGAAAAACCTTCAATAAATCTTTGATAATACCCAACTAATCCCAAGAAACTTCTAATTTGTGTCACTGACTTCAGAGTTTCCCATTTGTAAACACCCCAAATTTTCCCTCACTTTTTCTCACACCATGGCTTGTGATCTTTCATTTTTGCATTAGCATAAGCATATCATATCCCACTGCATAGTTCATTTCATCTACATCTAGGGTTTGTGATCTAAGAAATCCAAGAAGTGATCTGAGCCATCCCAATGATCTTGAAGCTTTCCAAGAGGGTCCATGTGTGTTCCATGATCATAATATGCTCCCCAAAGTTCATAAAAGTCAAGGGATCACAAAGCATGGCAAAGGCATAGAGGCATACTGAAGATTTCCTGCACATATGACCTAAAATTAGGGTTTTGGTTTCAGAGGCCTTAATCCCATTTTTTTTAGTTATTCTTGTTTCTAATGGTCTTAATATGTTATAAGGATCATGTGTACCAAATTTTATGAAGAAATTCACTGTGGAAGTCATCTGATCATTGGGTAACTTCTTGAGCAAGTAAAGTCAAAATCAAGGCATCTGAGGCCTCCATCTAGGGTACCAAAGGGTCATCATCATTATTTTGAGTCTCTATGATCTTTATTTGATCATTTTAGTGGTTAGAAGTTCACAAAGTTGAATAATTTTGAGCCAAATGCAAACTTGCTATTTTTGGAAATGACTTGTAATGGAAACTTTCCATTTTGGGAAAGATATTCAACCTATTCTTTCATGATCAAAAATGCTTCAAATGAAAAATCCATGGACATGAAAGTTGTAGATTATGTCTTCCCATTTTCAAAAAGTACAAGAACATGTCTTGATTCATCCTAGAACTCAAGATATGGCCTTTCAAAGTTGGCAAAAATCCTATAATTTTCAAGTGTGCACCAAAGAGGGAATTTTGCAAATTCACTTGCCAAGCCATTTCATGACCTCTAATAAACTTCTAAACATCATACCAACATAGTGCAACACATTTGGATCAGAATCATGCCTTGCATCACAAGTTTTCATGGCCAATTTCTCAAGAAAATTCAAAGTTGTCAAAATGCATAAAGCTTGCAAACACTTGATCAAGGCCATCCAGTTGTACTCTATTGATCCAAGGGCCATCCATGAACTCAGCTGAGGCCAAGACACCCCTTGAAACAGATCTGAACCATGCCCATACCTCAAGTACACAATATTGACATTTTTGCAACTTGGCCCATACCAATCAAACTATGCCACCACCCACTTTCTGATCACTCCCATTGGCCTATACTAACATTATGCAAGCCATTTCATAACATACACAAGGCTGAAACATACCATAAGCTCAGATTGCCAAAAATTCCCAAAACCTTCAAGCTTTCGAATCTGATCACACAAGCATCAAACCTCAAAACAAACTCCACCAATCATCTCCACATAGCCTATAGAACACAAACCAACCATTGAAATGGCCTGAAAGCTCCCCATTCACAAACACGATTTCTGCCTTAGCAGAATTAAATCTCCAAAACCAGCCATCATAAACTTGTTCTAAGCATCACAGCATCCTCAAGGGGTCCATTGGAGTTGATCTACATCAAAGGAAGGGCCAAAAAGCTCAGAATCAGAAAGCTCCATCTCAGGTAGCCATCTCAAAACTTTTTTCCAGAAACTCCATTTTAAGTTCTTAAATGATTCTATGTGCTCCCCTGATCACGGGGATGTGATTATTTTCGAAAATGGTTGAAAAACCAGGATGTATGCTTGCTCTGAAACTTTTTGACCTAAACATATTTTCCTTCGATTCTCCATTTTTATGCATGATAAATGAATTTTGATGATGGATTCTTGTTCTATGTTGTTTGATGATCCATTCTGGAGATTTTGGTGAGTTTTCATGGCGTTTTGAGTGATTCAGGTGAGGAAGCTGGCCGGAGAAGATGACCGGAGGTCTTCTCCGGCCACCTGAGAGTCATTAGGGCATAATCCGTAATTAATTAGTCAGTTTGAATATTGGCCATTGGATTTTGTTTACCGCGTGTTTGAAGGGCCAGGATGCATCCACTTAAACCCTAATCCAATTAATTAAATTAATTAAGATTAATTAGCCAGATTTGATCTGAACCCTAGGATAGCGCACGTAGTCTCCCCAGGTTCAAATCATAGCCATCAGATAGGTTGACTTTGCATTTTTCTTATTTTTATTTCATTTTCCTTTTCATTTCTTTCCATAATTTATTTAAAATAGCAAAAACTATCAAAAAAATATCAAACTTTGCATTTCTGTTTCAAATATTTTTCTTAACCTGAAAACATTTTTTATTTTATTTTTTGCATTAAAAAAGTATTTTTAAAATATTTAAATGTTTTATTTATTTAATTAATTGATTTTATTTAATTAAATATGCATTTAGGTTTCTAAAAATCACCAAAAAATTCATGAAGCATTCTAATACATTTAGAAACATTTTCAAACTCACCATACAAATTTCTTTTTAGGTTTGATCACATTTTCACAATTTTCTTTGAATTAGGGTTCTTAAATTTCACATTTTTTAACCCTAACTTGAAAAATTCATTTATGCCTAACCATGATGAGTTTGAACTTGATTCTTTTTGAATTGTTTCACATATTTCATATAGTTTCTAGGTTATTTATCTCATATTTTCATCTTGCATTTTCAAATTGATTTGCATTTTCCCTTTAGAAGCACCCAAAAACCCTAAGTAACTTAGTAATTTCATAACTTTCACTAGGATTGGCTTCTGACCTTCTCCTTTTGGATGTGATCTTGTATAGGTTTAGGGTTTGTTTGAGCTCAATTTCAATTTTTTATCATGGTGAATGCTTCTGTTTTGGTCATATGCATCATGCTTGTTCATAAAACCCTAATTTTGCATCTTCATTTGCATTCTTCTTTGCATATCACGAACTTATGAACTTGCCATGCCATTCCATTATTTTGTATGTCATCTTAGACATCTTAGGACATGTTTGAAACATTGTTTGATAATTGTTGCATCATTTTTGTATGCTTTGCATCCATTACATTTCATGAACATCCATGTGTTTTCATGCTTCTAAACATGCTTCCATTGCATCTCATCCTTGTATGATCATTCATATGCATCTTGTATGACTTTGCATCATATCATAACACATTTGCATTTCATAATCACTTATGGTTTTGATCTTTGCATCCTTATTCATCTCATTCCTTTGTGCTTTATGTCTTATGCATTCATGCTAACATTTCAGGAACTTTTGGTAAGTTATCTGGGAGGTGGATTTGCCTTCACCTCCCACCTCTTCTCATCTCTTTATATGCATTCTTATTTGTCTTTGAAGTGAATTTGCTTCACTTATTCTCCCTACTTCTTACTTTCTTTCTTTTAGGTTACTTAAAATCCACTTCTTAATCTCATCCTTTAATTAAAATCCATTTATTAAAGGTTTGTTATATAATGAATTTAGTCCCTAACCATGGATTAAGTTGAGGTATCTTCCTCAGCTTAAGTGTTCTCATCTATCATCGTTCTATTAGGATGGTGTAATGAGTTCACTAATTTGTGATTAGAGATTAAACTCATTACTTAACACTAAACAAAAACTCAAAAAACATCTTAATAATCACAAGTAGGTTAATGATATTAATCCTACATCATCATGGTAATTAAGTTGAGATGTTTATCTCACACTTAAGTATGCTCATTATCCCTAATCAGGGAGGATATAATGAGTTTACGACCCTTGATTTAGGCTTAAGCTCATAATCCTATGAAAATCACCAAAAACAATAAAAAACTGAAAATAGAAAAACAAACAATAATCGTCTCCTTTGGGATTCTTTTCTCATCACATTCACACTATAAACGAGAACTCGCTTCATCTTCTTCATATGCATATTTGCTGCATTTTTATTTGTCTTTGAGTGGGCTTGCTCACTCATGTTCATCTCTCACTTTCTTTCTCCAAGTTACTTATCTTCTTCAGTGAAGTAAGTAACTTGTTTCTTCTGCTTCTTCCTCCTTTCATCTGCTTCTTCCATTGGTGGCTTCTTTGAAGATCTTTCTCAAGCCTTACAAACCATAGGAACATCCAAGCGTGATAACAATTAGGGTTGTAGTTAGTCCCCCTTTAGCTTTTACCTTTGAGTCCTCTTTGTGTCTCTCTTCTCATCTCATCATTAGAGACTAAATCTTTAAGGCTTTAGGACTTTGGAATTAGGGTTATGCCTGCATCCTTCTCTTAGGATGGAGTGTATAACTTTAGTCCTAAGTGTTAAACCCTTAATTTGTTTAAACCTCTTAATCAATCCATCTAATAATCACTAAGACATTAACTTGTAACTTGGGCCTTACATTAGGGTTCTAATTCTTCCTTTATGGTTAAGAAGGACTAACCCTAGTGTTTAATGGACAAGTCCCCCTCAAGTTATCTTACAAACCATAAAATCCACTTCTTAATCTCACCCTTTAATTAAAATCCATTTAATAAAGGCTTGTTTTGTCATGAGGTTAATCCCTAATCATGGATTAAGTTGAGGTATCTTCCTCAGCTTAAGTGTGCTCATCTATTATCCTTCTATTAGGATGGTGTAATGAGTTCACTAATCCTTGATTATGGCTTAAACTCATTACTTAACACTAAACAAAAACCCAAAACCATCTAAATAATCACAAGTAGGTTAATGATCCTAATCCTACACCATCATGGTAATTAAGTTGAGATGTTTATCTCATGCTTAAGGTATTCTCATTATCCCTAACCTAAGGGAGGATATAATGAGTTTACTAACCTTTGGTTTAGGCTTAAGCTCATTAACTTATGACAAACTCCAAAAACAATAAAAAACTGAAAACACAAAAACAAACAATAATCGTCTCCTTCGGGATTCTTTTCTCATCACACTCACTCACAAACGAGAACTCACTTCTTCCGTCTAATGCAAGACAGTTAGCACTCGAGCCAGACGAGTCATACACTTCAGCATAGACAAGTAAACAGTTCACAATCAATTTATTTTCAGTCTCTTTGAGTCGAACTACGGTGTTCTGACTTCCTCATTGCACGAGAGGATACGTAGGCATAACTTAACAGTTATCAAACAAAAGTCTCTTTGTCATCCCCCTCTTTCAGCATTCTTTTCTAAGCCTCAGTTCCTGAGCAATTCACACCTTTTGCACTGACACCTGTACCTTATTTCCCTAGCTTTTGCACACAAATAGCACATACACTTACCCTTTTTAAACACAATCTTGTAAGCGTGGATCCCGTCGAGTACGACGGATGATCTAGGTGCTAATACCTTCCCAGGTCGTAACCAACCCTCTTACTCAGTCTCTCTAGTTCGCAACCGTCTTATCCATCTCTTTCCATGTTTATACAGCATTACCTTTCCTTCGGGATAAAAATTCCTAGATAGCGACTCTATTCAACCCTTTCTCTTCGCCGACAGTTCGTGTTTGCACTGGGACGTAAGTCCGGGGAGCGACATCTTGGCGACTCTGCTGGGGACCCTTTGCAACCCGGGCTTCTGGTTCTTTTTGTGGGTTTCTCCTAGCGTTTGTTTGATTTGTGTTTATGGGGGTGTTATGTGTGCTTTTTGTTTATTGCTTTATTTATTGCTTTCTGTACAGCTTTATTTATTGCATTCATTTATTGTTTTATGCCTTTCATATTATTATCATCATATCATGTGCTGGATTCGTTGGTTTACCTTGGTGGGAGGGGTATTTCAACGAGCAAGGTTCCACACTGGGAGCCTGAGTGACACATAGGATTAGAGTGGCTTCATATTCTTTCCCATTCCATTTCGGTCTGGTGCGGAAATATGAAACACGGTTCAGACATGGGTTTCTTCTTGAGAAATCTGTGCTAATGATTTCCTGTAGTGTTAGGGCTATCTGGGAAGCCTGATAAGTTTGGATGACCTTTTTAGATGACCTTCAACATCTGAGGTGAATTAGAGGAGGATTCTTTATGATTAGGGTAAACATTGTACCTCCGGGTTAAAAGTTTTTACACTTCTCATAATAGATCCAAGCCTGATGATCCTTGTTCTAGAACAATACCTGTGAGTGGGTTGGGATGTTTACAGGTTTGTAGGAACCCTTGGCCTCATCATACCCTATTACTGGATTGTTTTAAGGTTACACTATTTTGGACTGATCTTATGAAACCCTGGACTTATGACTCTTTATTTGAGTCCCCCACCTGGTTACTGGTTCTCTAGCCTTCATCTGGACTTATGAACACTCATGGACCCTATCAAAGCAAATGACAAATCCAACACCTGATCACAAACTCTTGTATATCATTCTGCATACATCATTTTGCATCATTTTAACATTTGTCTATTTGTTTTACAGGGTATCCACATTATCTTTTGTTTGGTTTTGATTGTTCTTCCGCTCAGCCATCTTCATCAGCTATCTTCACCAGAGATCTTCTTCAGCCGATATCTTCTCCAGTTGTCTTCATCAGTATTTCTCCTCAGTTATCTTCATCAACATCCATTGTCAGTATGGACTCATCCAGGAAGAGCAACATCACTTATCATTTCTTTGAGCCCTCCCTAGCAAGCATCAGGCAGATTCAGGCAATTATCACTCCTGATCATGTTCCTTTATTCAGGGAACATTATGGTGGTATTATGGACATGATCATGGATTTGGATGCATCACAGAGGATCATGATTCACACTTGCCTTCAATTTTATGACCCTTCTCTCAGATTTTTTACTTTCCCAGACTTTCAGTTGGGTCCTTTGTTAGAAGAGTTTTCTATGTTGTTGGGTGTCCCTATCAGGAGAGGAATCCCTTTCAACCCTGAGATGACTGCTCCTAGGAATAAAGACATAACTAAGGCTCTGCACTTGAAATCCACCATCATTGATCAACATATGACCACCAAGGCTGGAATTCCAGGCCTCCATTTGGACTTCTTGATCACTCAGGCCACCAGTCATGCTGCAGACGGTAAGTGGAAAACTATTTGTGCTCTCCTGGATCTTAGTGTATATGGAATCATCTTGTTTGCAGACGAGCCTAAGTTTGTAAGAAAGAATTCTATTCATATCTTCCTGCTGAAGAATCCGGTTCCTACCTTGCTAGGGGATTTTTACTACTCAGTGCATCAGAGAAATGAGAAACAGAGGGGAAGACTAGTCAGATGTTGCGCACCTCTCTTCTACTGTTGGTTATTGAGACACCTTCCAAAGACAGAAGCTTTCCTGAATCCTCATCAATCAAGAAATTAGGCTAAGAGAATGATTTCTCTCACTTCAGAAGACATCAGGTGCTGTACTCAGAGCACCAAGGGCAGGGACATGATTACAAGCTGTGGGCAGTATCCCAATGTACCTCTCATTGGAGTGAATGGTTGCATCAACTACAATCCTTTGCTTTTCAAAAGGAAATTAGGGTATGCCTTAGTACATCCACAAGAGAGCATTATTTAGCAGAGACCCTTTACTGTGATGTTCAGAATAATCATGCCATCATCCGACAAGCAGCCTGGGCTTGGGATAACATACAGACAAAAGGGACTGCTATTCTTGGCAAGTGCAACAACATAGCTTCAACTCAGTACATTGATTGGTCTCACATTAGAGGACAGATCACCCGCATTCCATTCACCCTGGAAGATGTGCCAGGGCCATCAGCAGTAGATCCTGTAACTACAGTCAGTTTAGAGGAGTTTGAGAAGCTGAAAGAGAGGAATACTCAGCTTTCTGAAGCTCTAAAGAAGACCCTCTGGGAGAGGAATGATAGTCGTCTGGACAATGAGAGGTTAGAGAAGCTCCGTATTGAGCATGTGACTAAGATTGAGAAGATTGACGATTACATCAGAAATGCCCGAGCAGGGCAGTTGGTATTGAAGAATGCTTGCAAAAAAGCTAAGATTCAAAAAGCCAGAGCTGAGCACTACTTGGAAGAGAGTCAGGCTAGATGGATCAGAATCACTGAGGCTCGTTTGCAAGAAGATCAGAAGACCCAGGCTAGGATACAACAGTTGGAAGCTAATGAGAAGAAGAGTCAGGAGGCCTTGTTAGCAGCACCGAAGGAAATCTCCGAGTTGAAACTCCGGGCGGGGTTGAAGAGGTCAAAAGACCAAGACAAGTACCAGAAGTTGGCAAGTGCCATTGCCACCAGGAACCTTCTTATCAGGACCATCACAGAGCATCTAGTTGGACCAGTGACTGATGCTCTCCTGAAGGAAGTCAAAGAGGATGACTTTGGGCTGGATGTTTGATTTCTTTGTACTTGTATTTTATTTTGGTTGTACTTTATTTCTCATGGTGATTTTTGTTGTGTTTCTCGACTTGATTGTATTTTGACCCACCATGGGAACTTGTTGTAATAATAAACTATGTATATTTTGAATTTATAATGTATGGTTTATGTATTACTTGGATTTTTTGATGGGCTTCACTTCTCTTCATCATCTTCATTCCCAGAGGTTTGGAAGGTCAAAACCAAAGAACCAAACTGGATACCCTTGGAAGACAAATAAACATACTGCATTGCATACTAACCTCATTCTTTGTTTTGCAGGTATTTTTTGTTGTTGTTTTCTCACTTTGCTGTGTGTTTCAAGAAACATTGCTCGTATGAGGGTTTTCCCGATCAACAGAGTTCACCGGTATCCGACCAGAAACAACCTTTCGAGCTTACAGATGGACCAAGTTCAACAAGATTTGACTAACGTAAGGACTCAGATGGCTAATGAGAGAACTGAGATGAGGGCTCAGATGAACCAGTTTATGGCAGTAATGAATGGGTTGTCCCAAAGCCAAGAAATATTAAGAGAGTTAGTCGAGCGGCAAACTCCAAAAGAGAATCATCCAGGTACATGAGGTAGTAACAATGATCATGGGCATCCACGAACAGATCCGCCAGAGTTTGGGCCTCACCTCAATCCTGAAATCAATGCTATCAGAAATACCCAAGGAAACACTGGAGGTCGTGCCTTGCAAGAGGACCCTAAAGAGGAACAGTTTACAGTAGTTGGTGCTGGGGATGAAGCCTATGATCATCGTCTGGACGAAATAGCGGAGAAGCTGAGATCTTTGGAATCCCAAAACTCTTTGGGATTTGATGTAATTGACATGGGTTTAGTTGAGGGAGTCAGGATTCCTCACAAATTCAAGCCTCCTTGCTTTGAGAGATATAATGGTACCTCTTGTCCATGTACTCACCTGCATTCCTTTCTGGGGAGACTGAAAGCTTATACCATGGACGAAATGTTGTGGATGTTCTACTTCGAAGACAGTCTAACTGGGGCATCCCGTGAATGGTATTCTCACCTATCCAGAGTAACTGTCAAAAACTGGAAGGATTTGGCTGAAGCTTTCATATGCCGGTATCAATATAACTTGGACATGGCTCCCAACAGGACTCTCCTAATAGGTATGTCTCAATCTTCAAGAGAAAGCTTCAGGGAATATGCCCAAAGATGGAGACAGCTTGCTGCTGCTGTCCAACCTTCGATGTCGGAAAGAGAGATGGTCGACATGTTTATGAACACATTGCAAGGAACATACATTTACAAACTTGCTGCTTTCTCTTCCACTAGCTTTGCGGATGTAGTTATAGCTGGTGAGAGAATTGAGAGTCTTTTGAAGATGGGCAAAATTTCAGACAATGGTGCTAGTTCCAGCAATACAAGGAAACCTTTCTCAGGACCTCGTAGGACAGGTGAGACCAATTCAGTTCACATGGGCAGAGGTAGGCCTCAGTCCATGCCAAGAGCAGTAGCTGTTGTCACCATTCCAGCTCCAATACCTCAACAACAGTATCCTCCACAACCATAACACTTCCCACCGCAACAACAATTTCCTCAACAGATATCTTACAACAATAACAATCAGCAACAACGTCTGTTTCAATAGAGGACTTCACAAATCAACAGGGTTATCGATCCCATTCCGATGCCCTATGCTGCCTTACTTCCACAGTTATTAAAGCTCAATCTGATTGAATTAAGGACTCTGGCCCCACCAGATCCTCGGAATCTCCCAAGAAACTATGATATTAATGCCAGATGTGCCTTCCACTCCAATGCACCTGGCCATACAACAGAAAAGTGCAGAGCCTTACACATGAAGGTTCAGGATTTGATTGATTCTAAGGCAGTCAACTTTGCACCCCCTCAAAGTGTTACCAAGAATCCTATGCCTAGCCATGGTGGGCCTAGGATAAATGCCATTGAGAAGGATCAACCAATGAACCTAATTGATAGTGTTGCAAGTATTCAGACACCTCTGGCCGAGGTTAAAGCCCAGCTTTTGAAATGCCAAGTGTTTCCGGGTTGTGAGGCCCATTGTGAAGCTTGCAAGATTTCTATCAACGATTGTGCAAATTTGAAGACCGATATCAACAATCTTATCAAAGAAGGCACTTTACAGATCACTTCAACAGTTCTAGCTCCTAAAACATCAACAACCATTCCTCCTACAACTCCAGCACATATCATTCCATCAGATGTAACAGATATTCCTCCTACAACTTCAGCAACAATAATTCCAACAGATTCTTCTACAACATCAACAATCATCCCTTCTTCAACTTCAACAGACATCAGTTCAACACATCCTTATACAACAACAACAACCATCAATGAAGACATTTCCACAATTACCATTTACTATGATCCGACAACAATCCACGTTCCAGATTCTTTCAACAACTCACATCAACATCTCCATCAACATTAGTAACCTTCATCACCAACACCATCCCTGGTCAGACCTCCTGTCACAATTTATTATGAACCTCAAACTGTCTCAACACCTTCTTCCGCAGCAATCAGTCTGGTTACTATCACAGTACCAAGACCAGTTCCATATGACAGCAGTAGTGTTGTGCCTTGGCACTATGGCTTAGATTTATATTGCGACGGAAAGAAAGTCACTATTGACACTTCTACACCACATATTGATAATGTGGGGGGAGGCGGAGGCTTCACTCGAAGCGGACGTCTCTTTGCCTCACAATTCCCAAGAACTAATGCTGAAGCGAAAGCTGCTGCCAAGGCTAAGGGCAAGAGTGTGGTGCCTGAAGATCCTATTGCCAAGGAAACTCAGAAGACATCCTTTGACCAGGATGTGGACTAGTTCATGAGAATAATCAAGAAGAGTGACTATAAGGTTGTGGACCAGCTCCATCAGACACTCTCCAAAATCTCTATTCTATCACTGCTAATGTGTTCTGAAGCTCACAGGAATGCACTTCTCAAAGTCCTGCATGCAACTTACATTCCAGAAGAGATTACAGTTAATCATCTAGAAACGATGGTTTCCAATGTAAATACTAGTCATGGACTAGGGTTCACTGATGCTGATCTAACTATGGAGGGCCATAACCATAATAAGGCTTTACACATCATCTTGGAGTGTAAGGGTGTTATTCTCTCTCATGTCTTGGTTGACACTAGGTCCTCACTCAATGTTCTTCCAAAGAAACCTTGGTCAAGATGGAATATGATGGTCTTGCATTGCGTCCAAGTAACCTGGCTGTGAGAGCCTTTGACGGCTCTAAAAGATTGGTTCTTGGGGAAATTGAGCTGCATGTGGTAATTGGCCCACAGATCTTCAAAACGATCTTCTATGTGATGGACATTCAGCCTGCCTATAGTTGTTTGTTGGGTCGGCCATGGATTCATGCCACTGGCGTTGTGACGTCGATCCTTCACCAGAAGTTAAAATACGAATGGGAGGGCCAAGTTATCACAATCTGTGGGGAGGAGGATATCTTAGTCAGTCATCTAGCTACTTACAAGTATATTGAGATGGACAGAGAGATCCATGAGACAATGAGCCAAGGGTTTGAGGCCCTCAATGTCAATGAAGCAACATCTGAAGTATCTGGAACTTCAATTTCTTCTTACAAGTAAGCTCGGAAGGTTGTTGAAGACGGGAATGCCCAGGGCTGGGGCAAGCTGCTGCAAGTTCAGGTCAAGGAAGACAAGTTTGGGTTGGGTTACGAACCATCCCGACAGGTCCAAGAGGAGGCTACTGAAGCTCCCAAATTTATCAGTGGGGGCATGCTGACCCCAAATGCAATCAACAATGTGGAAGACGAGGCTAAAAGCGACTTCAACCTGGAAAGCTGGATTCGTCCAAGGGTCCCAGGCCAGCAAGTCCTCAACTGGTCTTCCCAGGAAATTATAAGGATTATTGCTGCAGAGTAATTATTATTTCCTGTTTAAGCATGCATCAAGTCCTGCATCTTGCCCAAGGTGTCAGGACTCATTTTGTAATAGGGCCATATATGTATTTTGTGCAAAAGAAGGATTAATGAACAATGGACATCTTTTGCAAACGATATTTTTTCGCTCACTGTTTTTCATTTTTGTTATTTTCGCACAAAACAATAAATGGCAATGTTTTTCTTAATTAACTTCATTCACTTTTTCCTAAACAAGATAAAATAAATCACTAAAATGAACAAATCTCAACTCTTGCAGAGATAATCCTCCAGATTGCACCGAAAACGACACTGCTATGACCTTGTATGACTTCTGTAAACACCCCAAATTTGCCCTCACTAATTTCACACTATGGCTCTTGATCTTTCATGTTTTCCTTAGCATAAGCATTACATCTCATATTGCATATTTGTTTCATCTGCAAAGTTCAAGTTCATCTGCATCTAGGGTTTGTGATTTGAGCAATCCAAGGATCCATCTGAGCCACTCCAAAGGTCTCCAATCATTCCAAGATGGTCCATGTGTGTTCTATCACCATATGATATCCCTCAAAGATCAAGGAAGTCAAGGAATCACAAGAACTTGGAAAGCATGGAAGCAGAGCTAGGGTTTCACTACACAAATGACCTGAAATTAGGGTTTTGGTTTCAAAGGACATAACTCCAAAGTTTTTGGTCATTCTTGTTTCTAATAGTCTCAATATGTTATAAGGATCATGTGTACCAAGTTTGATGAAGAAATTCATTGTGGAAGTCATCTGTTCACTGGGTAATTTTTTGAGCAAGTCAGAGCAAAATCAGGGCATCTGAGGCCCCCAACAATGGAAACAAAGGGGTATTTTCATCAAATTGAAGTTATATGATCTTTATTTGATCATTTAATAGCTTGGGAGTTCACAAAATTGAAGAAATTTAAGCTAAACCAAAAGTTGCCAAAAATGGAAATGACTTGTAATGGAAACTTTCCATTTTGGGAAAGTTCTTCAACCTCCTCTTTCTCAACCAAAAATGCTTCAAATGAAAAATTGTTGGTCATGAAAGTTGTAGATTGGATCATTCCCTTTTCAAAAAGTACAATAACATGTTCTAATTCATTATGGAACTCAAGTTATGGCCTTGCAAAGTTGGCAAAAATCCTATAATTTTCACTTTCACACCAAAGAGGATTTTTTGCAATTTCACATACCAAGTCATTTTGTGACTTCTAATCAACCTCTAAGCATCATAACAACACAAAGCAACTTCTAAAGACCAGAATTTCCCAAGGAATCACAAGTTTCTATGGCTTGCATCACAAGAAATCACAAAAGGGGCAAATTGCATAACACTTGCAAAACCTATGAAAGCCATGCTTCTAAGCCATCCAGCTGCACAAAATGAATCCCATGTCTCTCCTTGATCAATGCTGAACCAGGACATGCCCTAAAACAGCTGCTGCAAGAGCCCATACCACAAGTACACAAGTTGTTGACTTTTTGCAACTTGCCCCATACCAATCACCACAGGCCACCACCCACTTTCTAACCTATCAAGACATGTTATGTGGACTGAAAGCAAGCTACTTCACATAACATTGGAGCTGAGAACCTCTCATAAGCCAAGTTTCACAAAATCACCTTCAACCTTCAAGCTTTCGATTCTCTCTGTCCAGCCACTCAAACCTTAAACAAACTTCACCATTCAACTCACCATCATCAACGGAACCTTTCCCAACCATTAAACAAGCCTGAAACCCCACAAAAACAAAACACGATTTCAGACCAGTTGAGGTGCAACCACTCAAACCAGCTCATTTCAACTCATTCAAAGTCTTGCAACATCATCAGGGGATCAAGTGGAGGCCATTTGCACAAGAGAAAGGTCCAGATAGCTCAAACTAAGAAAGCTCAAGCTCAGGTATACCTGTAACACGGTGGGAGAACTGACTTTAGTTAAATGTTGCGAATAGAAAGAGTCGCCACCGACTTTTATTTTATCCAAAGGAAAGGGCATAAAAGAACAGGAAAGACCTTAAAAGATTTTTGGGTTCGGGGGGTAGGTTATGTAAAGGGAAGGTGTTATCACCCTTTACATCCATGGTTATCCATGGGCTCTTAGTTACTTAGCTCACTTTAAACTGTTTTGAGAAGTGTAGTGTGTGATTGAAAATTTTCTTAAGTACTTTATAATGATCCTTGTATGGATATATATAAAGACTTTGTTTTGAAAATTGTTTGAAAATGTGAAGTGTTATGAAATGTTTTTTGAATGAGTGAGCAAGTACTTAAGAGGAACCTACCCTAATTTAAATCTTTACTGTTCTTAAATGTTCTTTCAATGGTAAGACTATCCCTATTATTAAGGAATAGGTAGTCATTACCTTGGATGTTATAAGGGACATGTGAAGGGTCATCTGTGTTTAGGCAACTGTGAGGTGTCTTAGCAATTCGAAGGGACTTATCATCTTTCATTCAAAAGGGACAAGATCATTTACGAAGGCAACATCGAAGGGACATGATCTTATAATCGTAAAGGGACTTGATGATATTTTAGGAGAAGGGACCTTGCTCTTAGACACCTTACTTGACCTTTTTGTTTAGGCAACATGAGGGATAACCCTTAAGGAAGTGAGATGGCGATCAAAGATCGACTTACGTGTGTGCGTGTATAAATTCAAATATTTATCTTAAGATTAGTGATCTAAATTAATTTTAAAGCAAACATGTCATCACTCCCTATTTTACTAACCAAAGCAATAATATTTATAAATAAACGATAAGAGCTACGACTATTACAACGCTTTTACAGTTACATAATAATAATAAAAAAATTAAATAATAATTATATAATAAAATAAACAATTAAATAAAAGGTTAGTGATAAAATAATTAAGAGAAAAAGGTTAGTAATAATATACAAAATATACATATAATTCAATTAAGTATTTTTAGATTTTAATAAACAATTTTAAAGAATTTTTGAAAATAAAATAATAAAGATATACTAATTTAATTACAAAATAAACTATGATTAATTTAATTGGATATTAGGAAAATTTAATTAATTTTAAGATTTAAATAAAATAAGAATTAGGGTTAGGATTAGGGTTTTAATTATATATATAAAACAATATTAGGGTTAGAAATTAATTTAAATATAATTAATGAAATTATATACAAAAATACATATATACATATTAATAAATATAAATATAAAAAAAAAGTTTGAGAAAATAAATTATTATATTTTTGAAAATATGAGTTTTTAAGAAAATATTAATTATTTATTTTAGAAATTATTTAAATTGAATAAAAGTAAATAAACTAAGAATTAAATGTAAAATAATAAAAAGTAAATGGACAAAGTACTAAAAAACAGGACCTGGGATGAAGACCTCTCAAAACCAGCTGGGCCACTTGCGCGCCAGTGATAGCAACCCACTCCAAGTTGGTTTTGTTGTTATCCTGGAAAAATAAAATAAACCAAAGCAAAAAATTACCTTGGCTGTTTTCGAACCCAAGCCCTTCCTTAGATCATACGCGCACCAAAACCAGCTGAGCTACATGCTCATTGTGATATTCATACGAAACATATATATTATAAAAATAGATACATTTTTGAATTCAAAAATTCGCGCCAATGGACTCATCTTCTTCCTTGGTCACTGCGCATTTACCTGCGAAATTTTCCACCACATTTCCTGCGAATTTACCTGCGCACAAATTTTACAGAAAATCCTAGCTTTTTGAAACACCATTAAAACCGTAAAATTTCAACAAATTAAGCATAGCATTATGATCCCCATGTTTTAGCCAGTTCATTAGTGTTATTAGAACTCATTTATATTTGTTCAATCAAAAAACCCTAAACGGCCAACAAAACCCTAACAATGGCAATTTCACGATTTGGCTATGATTCTTCACGCAAGCTATCCAGAAATCATCTATAGGCACAAACAAACATTAATATGTGATCAAAATGCATTATAAATACATAAATCCATTGAATCGAAAAAAAATAATTCAAGAACAAGAATGCTTCGGGTAATGTATATGAGCATGATTCTGATGCTTTTGAGGATTGGGATAGGTTTAGTGATGTCCAAGGATCCTTCCTATGTCCTTAAAATACCTTTAAATGCTTTGTAATGGTGAAACCTAATTTGAGTTTTTGAATGATTTTGTGAAGTTTGAACAAGGTGTTGGAGGCTGTCAATTCGTGTCTAGGGTTGATCCTTATGTTGTTTATATATGAGTGAATGAATTTAGGTTAGAAAATTGGTCCATCCTTTGAACTTTTTGATCCATAGAGATTGAAAAATATTTTTTCTTAAATTTTGAATATCCTTGATCTAGCCTCGCTATTTTGGTATAATCTTCATTATTTTTGTATCAATCAAGTCTAAATAAGTCTTAAGACTTTCTAGAAACCAAATCAAATCAAATATCCATCATTTTATATTTTATTTGAATTTAAAATGATTTTTAACATAAAAAATCATAATAAATAAAAATAAAATGAATAAAATTATGAATAAATAAATTTTATTTTGTGCATGATGTCATGGAAGTATTTGGATCACAAAAAAGCAAGCCCATTTGGTGAATTATGGTTTTAAGACCCTATTTGCTTCATAAACCTCTCAAAAATTTCCCAACTTTGCAAGGGCAAAAATCCTTAAATTTTAATGCTATGAAGGTGTTCTTGGAAATTTTGGAAAGCTTAAAGAGTCCTCTAACCAACCTCTTTGGTCTCATGTCCATATCTTTTACCATTCTCAAGTTATGCTCTTTGGAAGTTGTTGACTTTTTGTTGACTTTTAAAAGGACCTATAATGTCTTAGCTCATACCTTCCAAATGAAGGATTTTTGGGCTTGGCTTGTGAGACAAAAAGTTGTAGAGAATTCAATTTCCTTCAAAATGAGCTTTGGATGGAAATTTTTTGATGAAGCATGTGAAAGTTATGGCTGGTCAAAGTTCAGTTGACTTTTCTTGTGAAAACCCTAATTTTGAAACTCCTGATTCTTGATGATCTGAAATCTCCTTGATGAATCATGATCAACCCTTGATCAAATGATGAATTTTACTTCATATACTTGATGTTGGAAAAAAATCATGAAGTTTGACTTTGGTTTGACCACAGTTACCTCAGTTTGACTTTTTAACTGCTTTGACTGATTTTAACCTATCTGATCATCTGACTAAGCAAATCTTTTGGGAAAGTCTTGAAACTTGACATGGGGATTCTTGAACACATATAGGATGCTATGAAGCTCACTTTAAGTCTTGGAAGTCCATTTAGCCTGATAAAAGTCAAAACCCTAGTTTAAGATGTATTGCTTAGGAGGATGCATTGTCTGAGGGAATTGTCAAACTTTCTGACTAATTATGAACCTTGTGAACCTCATGAGATATCTTGTGAGCCTTGTGAACCTCTTAGTACACAAAGTCTTCTTTTGTGGAGGGCAAATTTTGAGGTGCAACAGCTGCCCCTGTTCAATTTTCTGAAACCTGAGGGGTTATATTGGTATATGTGCCATTCGTGACCTGGAAGGTTGAAGGGGATTGAACACAAAAGCCCAAAAATTTGCACTCGCCGGTGCGTAAAGTAACACTGATGATTAGTTGTATATGCTTGAGTGGGCTTGAGGATACCACTTGGAGGAACTAGAGATGGTCTTATAGATGCCATGGAGATGGGCTTAGAGATGCCATCTAAAATATCAGGATGTGATGATGGCTTTATGTTGATACTGAATATCAGTACTAGGTCTTTGTATAGGCCGTCTCTGAATCGTTTATGCAACATAGTTTGAATTGTTGAATAGACCAGTAGAAATAAATCTTCGTGACGATTATCTCTTCTGGAAATATCTTGGATTAGGGAATGGATCTTTGTACAGACCGTTTTCCTACTCTCCAAGGTCAAAAGAATGTCAGGATTAATTCTTCTGAAAAATATATTGAACCACAGAATGGATCTTTGTACAGACCGTTTTCCTGCTATTCAAGGGCCAATAGATTAAATCTTCTGAAAATATCTTGAACCAGGGAATGGATCTTTGTATAGACCGTTTTCCTACTATTCAAGACCAGATAGATGAAATCTTCTGGAAGTATCCTGGATTAGGGAATGGATCTTTGTATAGACCGTTTGCCTGCTATTCAAGACCAGATAGATGAAATCTTCTGGAAGTATCCTGGATTAGGGAATGGATCTTATTACAGACCGTTTGCCTACTCTCCGAGGACAAAAAGTGTCAGGATCAAGTCTCCTGAAAATATCCTGGATTAGGGAATGGATCTTTGTACAGACCGTTTGCCTACTCTCCGAGGAAATAGATTAAATCTTCTGAAAATATCTTGAACCAGGGAATGGATCTTTGTACAGACCGTTTGCCTGCTATTCAAGACCATATAGATGAAATCTTCTGGAAATATCCTGGATTAGGGAATGTATCTTCTTACAGACCGTTTGCCTACTCTCCGAGGACATCTTGAGTAATGTATGGATCATTTCTGACCTGTTGTGAATTGTTGATGCTGTTTTATCTGCATATAACTTTCCTGCAAGGAGAATGTTAGTTTATGCAATATGTATGCATGCATAGTATGATGCACCTAAGTAAATGTATTATGTATTTATGGATATGTATGCTATTATATGATGTAAATGATGTATGTATGAATCATGCAGCCTGAAGCGTCTGGATATCTTTGTATAACAACTGCTGGCTAGGGAAAATAAATCCCGATTCGTTGCTGAAGAATATGAGGGACTTGTTCCCGTCTTGATAGTATAGTATTTATAACCTCCCGTCTTCGTTCGTCGTACTTCTGTTGAAGGAAATAAGTTTCTGAGTATCCCGACTGAGGATAAAAGAGATTGACATAAATTCAAGGGGAGATGTAACTCGAGGTATCTATGAAGATAGATTTGCTCTACTGGAGATTTGTAGTTGTCTTGTGGGGATGAACCGGCGAAGCTTCGTTGAATTCCTTCCCTCGTTCGTCCTTAGTAAATACTATTACTGCATTTTTATGCATTTCTGGTAAACATCAATCATATTCAAGCATTTTATGCATTTCTGGTAAACATCAATCATATTCAAAAGCATACATACATTCAAACACAACCAATGGATGTTTCGCTTATGTAAATAGGGTAAAAGTAAATCTGGATTCAAAGATGAAATTTTATTTATATCACAAAGTGACTTATACATGGGCAAGTTTGTACAAGGAGACAGAAATCCTAGTAAGAGGAATTCGTCGTAAAATTTTTACGAAACAAAGAAAATCAGCTATGTGGGAAATAATCCTATTGAGTTTCAATTCTACTATTGCCATTATCTTCAAGTATCTCATCTTCTGCTGTTGAGACGGAAACGATTGGATTGAGCTTTATCTGTTTGAGCTTGAATTAAGTAGCACAACTGGTTGGAGTTTACATGGGTGATCCAAACGAGACATAGTCATACGCTTTAATCCCTAACTTTTGCATGGATTGCCCTTTCAGGTTTTCAATCTACCGGGATACCCTTTTTTGCCCAAGCCGCCTTTTCAGGTTTTCGACTTGCCGGGTGTACATTTTTTTTATATATATATCCCTAACTTTTGCCCGAACCTTTTTGGTTCGCCGGGATGCCCTTATTTTTGCCTAGGCCAGTCAACCTAACGGGTCTCTTTTTATGCGTAGTATTTTTTAACTATGTCCGCGTTTACAGGCTGCGGGAAGTCTTCACCATCCATAGTAGTAAGCATCATGGCACCTCTTGAGAATACTGTTTTGACCATAAATGGTCCTTCATATGTAGGAGTCCATTTCCCCCTAGGATCACCCTGTGGTAATATGATACGCTTATTTACCAAGTCACCAGCCTGATATACCTTTGGTTTAACCTTCTTATTAAAAGCCTTGATCATCCGTTTCTGGTACATTTGACCATGACAAACAGCTGCCAACCTCTTCTCATCAATCAAATTTATCTGGTCAAGTCGAGTCTGAATCCACTCATCTTCATCCAAGCCTGCATCCTTCATGATTCTTAAGGAGGGTATCTGAACTTCAATGGGCAGAACTGCTTCCATACCATAGACTAAGGAGAATGGGGTTGCCCCTGTTGAAGTACGTATTGTAGTGCGATAACCATGAAGAGCAAATGGTAACATCTCATGCCAATCCTTGTAAGTAACAGTCATCTTCTGTAGAATCTTCTTAATGTTCTTATTAGCAGCTTCTACTGCCCCATTCATCTTCGGACGATACGGAGAAGAGTTGTGATGCTTAATCTTGAACTGCGTGCAGAGATCAGTAATCATAGTGTTGTTCAGATTAGAGCCATTGTCAGTAATAATCCTTTCAGGGATGCCATACCTACATATGACATTATTCTTAATGAATCGAGCCACCACATTCTTAGTAACAGATGCAAATGAAGCTGCCTCCACCCACTTAGTAAAGTAATCAATAGCAACCAGGATGAAACGATGCCCATTAGAAGCAGTAGGCTTGATCTCACCAATCATATCAATGCCCCACATGGCAAAAGGCCAAGGAGCAGTCAACACATTCAATGGTGATGGAGGTATATGGACTTTATTAGCATAAATTTGACACTTGTGACATGTTCTGGAATGTTGATAGCAGTCAGCTTCCATGGTAGACCAATAGTAACATGCTCTCAATATCTTCTTTGCCATGGTATGGCCACTAGAATGAGTGCCAAAGATCCCATCATGCATGTCTTCCATAATCTCAGTTGCTTCCTTCTTATCCACACAACGAAGCAAAGTTGAATCATGACTGCGCTTGTACAAAATTCCATTACTCAAGAAAAACTTAACAGAAAACCTCCTCAGAAACTTCTTATCTTTAACAGATGCCCCTTCAGGGAACTCCTGAGCTTCAAGATATCTTTTCACTTCATAGAACCAAGGCTTCCCCTCTGCTTCTTCAGTGTCAATCTCATTGCAGTATGCAGGCTTCTCAAATCTATCAATAGTAATCTTGGGAGCTTCATCATCCCAGCTAACCTCAAACATAGATGCCATGGTAGCTAATGCATCTGCCAACTGATTTTCTCTTCGTGGAATATGTCCAAAGGTAATCTCTTCAAAATATGGGATCAAAGATAAAACATACTCTCTGTAAGGAATGAGACTATCATGCTTGGTATCCCAATCTCCTTTGATCTGACTTACTACCAGGGCTGAATCTCCATATACGTCCAGGAACTGAATCTTCATATCAATGGCAACTTTGATACCCAGGATACATGCCTCATACTCAACCATGTTATTGGTACAATAGAAACAAAGTCTGGCAGTAATCGGGGTATGACAACCTTCAGGGGAACTGATCACAACACCAACACCATTGCCAAGTGCATTAGAAGCTCCATCAAAAACCATAGTCCATCGGGATCCTTGTTCAGGTCCGTCATATTGTCCAGGTTCTTTGGTAATAATCATAATGTCTTCATTAGGGAACTCAAAACTCATTGACTGGTAATCATCCACTGCTTGATGAGCCAAATGATCAGCTACCACACTACCCTTAATGGCCTTCTGAGTAGTGTACTATATATCATATTCTGTCAAGATCATTTGCCATCTTGCTATTCGTCCGGAGAGAGCAGGTTTCTCGAATATGTACTTGATTGGGTCCATCTTCGAAATCAATAAGGTAGTATGAGTCAACATATAATGTCTTAGTCGGCGAGCAGCCCATGCCAGAGCGCATCAAGTTTTCTCGAGCAGTGAGTATCTTGTTTCACAGTCGGTAAACTTTTTGCTAAGGTAGTATATTGCCTGCTCTTTTCGACCAGACTCGTCATGTTGCCCCAATACACACCCCATTGAGTTATCTAATACTGTTAAGTACATGATCAAGGGTCTTCCATCAACTAGTGGCATCAAAATTGGAGGTTCTAGAAGATATCTCTTGATTTCATCAAAGGCTGTCTGGCACTCATCATTCCACTCCATTACCCGATCTTTCTTCAACAACTTGAAGATTGGCTCACAGGTAGCAGTTAACTGGGAAATAAATCTTGCAATGTAATTCAGTCGTCCCAAGAAACCTCTAACTTCCTTCTCAGTACGGGGAGCTGGCATCTCTTGTATAGCTTTCACTTTTGCAGGGTCTACTTCAATACCTTTTCCGCTGACAATGAAACCCAGGAGTTTACCAGATCTAACTCCAAAAGTACACTTGTTTGGGTTCAATCTCAACTTGTATTTCTTCAACCTCTCAAACAAATTTTGTAGATGATCAAGGTGTTGTTCTTCATTCTGGGACCTGGCTATCATATCATCCACATATACCTCTATCTCATGATGAATCATATCATGAAACAAAGCCACCATAGCACGCTGATATGTTGCCCCGACATTCTTCAAACCAAATGGCATTACTTTATAACAAAAAGTGCCCCACTGTGTAACAAATGTTGTCTTCTCCATATCTTCAGGTGCCATCTTGATTTGATTGTAACCAGAGAAACCATCCATGAAAGAGAATACCTTATGCTGAGCAGTGTTGTCTACCAGAACATCAATATGAGGGAGTGGAAAATCATCTTTAGGGCTGGCCTTGTTCAAATCCCTGTAGTCTACACACATACGTACCTTACCATCTTTTTTAGGTATCGGTACCACATTTGCAACCCATTGAGGATAAGAAGTCACAGCTAAGAACCCTGCATTAAACTGTTTCATCACCTCTGATTTAATCTTTTCTGACATTTCAGGACGCATGCGACGAACGTTCTGCTTCTTTGGACGACAATCTTCTTTTACCGGTAAACGGTGAACCACAATGTCTGTATCCAACCCTGGCATATCTTCATAGGACCAAGCAAAGATCTCCACATAATCATGCAACATTTGAATCAATGTGCTCTTAACACCATCCTCTAATTCAGCCCCTATCTTGACCTCTTTCCTGTTTTCTTCAGTTCCCAAATTCACAACTTCGATTGGCTCTTCATGTGGCTGTATAGCTTTCTCTTCTTGTTGTAATAACCTAGCAAGCTCTACAGGTACTTCACAATCGTCTTCCTTTCCATCTTCATCTTGATAGATCGGATTCTCGAAATTATAATTGACAATAGTAGAACTGTTATCAACAGGATCCAGAGTGGATGAGGATCTGCATTTTAGTGATGTGGGTGTGTGTAAGAACACATAGCTGATAAAACAAAAATAAAATAAAAGAAAGACAAGGAACACAATATTTACAAAAACGAAACGTCCATTGATTTTTATTGAATGAAGTATGCAAATGAAATGACATCCCGAAACAAGCATACCATTGTGCCCCGGGTAAGGCACAAGGCTTAAAAGTTTAATTGTTCAAAAATTACAAACTTAAAAGTAACAACACAGTAATAGTATTTACTCCTGACTAAAGGAGATAGGAATAACGTCTTCAGCCTTCCAGTTATTGAGCCCATCACCCACAGTAGGAAAGATCCAGTCATCCAGGTTGTAGTCTTCGTTATAGTCACCCACAACATTGATTTGATCTTTCATGATCCCTTGATTGGTGATACGAACAGCATGAGCACGACGAAAAACTTTCTGGGACTCTGCAGTGAAACCCAAACCAAACTAGTCAGACTTGTAAGGAATGTCAGGAAGCTGACCCCAAATAGTACAACCACCTTCTTCAACCACGGCTCTGGCATCTTTGAGGGAGGCCATTGTAGGAGGTACTCTGGTGACCACAGGAACTCTTTTGACAACAGGAGAAGCTTCAGCAGCAGGAACAACCCAGGGAACTACTTCAAATGTCTGGCACGGAGTCTCAACATATTCACCTTCCACTTCAACATACTTAAACGTATTCACATGACTGATCATATATTCTTCTTCTCCGTAAACAGTGACAACCTTTCCCTTTACTGGATATCTCAACTTCTGATGTAGAGTGGAAGTCACAGCACCTGCCCCGTGGATCCAGGGGCGCCCAAGCAAACAAGAGTACGAAGGACGAATATCCATTACATAGAAGGTTGAATTGAAAACTTGAGAGCCTACTTTGATTTGGAGATCTATTTCTCCATGCACCACCCTCCTTGAACCATCAAAGGCCATCACCACTATATTACTTGGTCTCAACACAGCATCTTCAGGACTAAGCTTGTTCAGAACCTCTTTGGGAAGTACATTCAGTGAAGAACCATTGTTTATCAACACATGAGACAGGGTAGTGCCCCTACATTCAATAGAGATATGTAAAGCTCTGTTATGATCCCTCTTGGCAGGAGTCAAATCAGCATCAGAAAAACCTAACCCATTATCATAAGTCAGGTGTGCAACACAGTTTTCAAATTGATCCACAAAAATCTCATTTGGTACATGAGCAGTCTTTAAGAACTTAATCAAGGCTTTAGCATGAGCCTCAGAACACAGCAACAAAGATAACATGGAAATCTTGGAGGGAGTATGCCCTAATTGGTCCACAACATCATAATCACTCTTGCGAATGATCTTCAGCACTTCTTCCATCTGCTTAGAAAGATTCTCAGCAGTTGGTGTCTCAGTTTGCACAGGTTCAATTACAGGACCTTTGCCCCGAGCATCAGCATTTGTCTCAGAAGTAGAGGTAGTAGTTGGAGTAACTGTATTCTTGGAGGTAGCCGGAGGAGAGAAAATTCTTCCAATTCTTGTGATCTTACTAGATCCAGCAATATTATCAACATCAAGGTTTTCATCAACAACAGGTGTATCAGCTAAGGGTTCCTGTTTAACACCATGGATATAAACATCGGAACTGTAACGCCAAGGTATAGCTTTATCATAAGTATACGGAATAGGACCAGGAGTGGTAATAATCATAGGTGCAACTCTAGCTTCAGCAACAGTCCTCACAGTGCCTTCAGCAGTAATCTTGATAGGACCCTTATGAGTTATCTTGACAGGTCCTTTGGAAGTAATCCTTACTAGTACTTTATCAACCATATCCACCTCTTCAACCTTCGCACCCTGAGTTATATGTTCAACCATACTCTCCATAGAAAGTGTCCTCTCAAACAATATGGTGTAATTGTCCATGAGGCGTTGAATACCATCCTTCAACTTCCAGCAGCTATCAGGTTTATAAGCACAATAAAAACAATCTTCATTACAACCTGGAAAGAATCCAGCTTGTACTAATTTCTTCTTGATAACAGATAATGGTGTGGTTACATCTGCAACTGAGGAAATATGTGAAACTTCATCAATGGCATTAACAGTCTTTTCATGATTTGGCATGGGAGCAGTAATCACATTTGGGGTACCAGGAGGGTCAAACTCAATCTCTCCAGCATCAATCATATCCTGAATCTTGTTCTTCAATATCCAGCAGTTGTTGATATCATGTCCCTGACAATTAGAATGATATGCACATCGTGTATTAGGATTGTACCTAGGAGAGGTAACATTAGGATTATGAGGAGGGTCCTTCAAAGTAATGAGCTCCCCTTTCAACAAGTGTTGCAAGGCTTGGGCCAGTGACATGCTGATCTTGGTGAACTGTCTTCTAGGCTTCTGCTGATTGCCTTGTGGTGGTTCTGGTGCTGCAGGAGTAGGATTGGAGATATGAATTGCACTCACAGACTGGTGCCTCCTATTACGACCAGGTTGACCATAAACAACATTTGACTCCTTCTTCCCACTAGGGGGCTTCTTTGCAGTACTTGATGAAGAGGCACCCACCTGTATTTTGCCACTTCTTATGCCACTTTCTACACTCTCTCCAGTCATTATCAGCTCAGTGAAGCCAGATGATGAGCTTCCGATGAGATGACTATAAAAAGGACCATTCAGCGTACTCATAAACATATCCACTAACTCCCGGTCCGTTAGAGGAGGTTGAACTCTACCAGCCAAGTCTCTCCACTTCTGGGCATACTCCTTGAAATTCTCCTTAGCACCCATAGACATGCTTTGGAGTTGCATGCGAGTAGGTGCTAAATCAGCATTGTATTGGTATTGCCTATAGAAGGCCTCAGCAAGATCATTCCAATCACGAATGTTGACACTCTCCAATTGATAGTACCATTCCAATTGAGCTCCAGACAAGCTTTCTTGGATGAAATGAATCCACAGCTTCTTATCAGCAGTATGGGGTTGAATCCTCCGGACATAGGACCTTAGATGCAGCTTGGGACACGAGACACCATCATATACTACAAAAGCAGGGACCTTGAAACCAATGGGTATAACCACTCCAGATATCAAACTCAGATCTTCAAAATCCAGCCCAGAAGAATTTTGCAATTCCATAGCATTCATTCTATCCACCAGCATCTTGAACTTATCTTCATTAGGATCATGATAGTAATTTGCTTCAGAATCAGAATCCCCCATAGTATTATGGAGACTGCCTCCCTCTTTCTCATACTCTTCAGACTCATAATCTTCAACCTGTTCCTTGGTCTTGACAGGACCTTTGAACCTTCTTCCCAGATTAATAAGACCTCCTGATCTTCTAGTCTTCTTGGCCAGCAGTGTCTTCAATTCATGCTGTCCCTTGGACAAGTTCAGGATCAGCTCTTGGAATTGTGCGTTCATTGCCTGGAGATCTTTGACTGTTTGTTCAAGAGCCATTGCTGCTGAAATAAATAGCGAGAAGATAAGATATCTGTACATAAGAAACTTGTGATGCAATGATATGGTGTATAAATGTGTATGCAATGTTTTCAAGGACCGCAGGATTTAAATTTGTTTAAACAACCAAAAAGTAAACTTTTATTAGTAATAAATTTGTTTGCCCCTTGGGCTTATAATTAAAATGAAATAAATACAAAATATGGGGTTTTAAGTCTCCCATGGACGTTTCCTCTTTGTGTTGAGGTATGAGTTGAGATTCCGCTCCTCGTGAAGTTGCTTTGTTAGCTCCAAGATTCTTTCTTGACTTGCTTTGTAATAAGTCTCAAAAGTATCTCTTTGCTCCTTCAACTGGATCCAGGACCTCTGTAAGTCTTCCATGTCAGTGGGCATGTCTGGGTGAAGGATGGTATAAGAAGTATCTCCTTCAGCAACAGGCTCCATAGTAACTGGCAGGATGGCCGGATATGGCATCATAAGAGTCTGAGCACGAGATCGTACCCATCTGAGATAAGCTTCCATAGGAATAGTGTACTTGGGCTCCAGAGTCTTGTTGTCAACCTTGTTCACTTTCCCCCATGCTCGTATGAACCTTTGACGGTAACCTTGAAGATCGTTGTCGTAGTCAAACACAATACCCTGAATCAACATGTCATGAGGACCATCACTCCGAGCGTAACCAAATTGACGTAAGCTAAGGAAGGGTTGTAGGTAATGCCCCCTCTTATGCCAAGGATTGGCACATTAGGAAACTCCCCACAAAGGTCAATGATAGTAACATTCTCCATAGATCTAGAGCACCAATGAATATCTGAATGAGAAAGTGACATGATTCTTTTAGACCACCTGAACCCTTGTTCATTCTTCATCACTGATCGAGGAAGGTGAGAAATAAACCACCTAGATAATAAAGGTATGCAACACATCAGAGTTCCTCGTGCCCTTGTAGTACGAGTATGAAGAGAATGTAGGATGTCTCCAAGTAATGTAGGCACTGGGTTATGAGTCAGGAATATGTTGATAGCGTGAACGTCTATGAACTGATCTGGATTAGGGAACAACACTAAGCCATAAATCAACAAGGCTAAGATCTCCTCAAAAGCATCATAGCTCATAGCCTTCAAGAACACTTGAGCCTTCTCTATCAACACCTTAGCAAGAATACCCTTAACTCCACTCCTCGTTTCTAGGACAATGTCTGATTTCTTCAAATGTAGGGCTGCAACAATGACTTCAGGTTTAGGCTCTTTTTCCAAGCCTGTGAAAGGTCTCTGATCAAGGACAGGTATACCCAGAAGTTGGGAGAACTCTTCCATTGTAGGATCAAAGAACTGAAACAGAACACTCATCATGTCTTCATTGAACCCTGAAGTGACTAGATCCAGTAGGTGACCATGCCTCTTGATGAACTGGGAGTTTTCAGAAACCTGAGAGGCCAATTCTTTAAGCTTAGGAGGTATTCCTACAAAGTTGATCCGGATAGTATTCCTACGAGCAGAAGCCATGACCTGCAACAAAGAACAAAGATAAATCCTTTGGTCCTTGAAATGGTTAGTGAAAATGCTATGCTTATAATGCATGATGATGCTATGATGTTATGCTCAATCACAAACATGTGGCACACACAAACAAGTCACACAATAGCCCTAGGTTTGAAGGCTTGCATGAGGTTTAAAGGTAAGTACCCTCCCCTGAAGTTTAGTTGGTTCATCCTGTCCTATAAAGTAACCAGGTTCTAAGGGATCTCAATATCATTGATCCTTCACAAGGGTGGTTGTTCAGTAGGCAACTTACTTGCCAACCAAAACCCTCCAAGTTTAGAATCTCAATGAGTGTAGTATCGAGTATCAACCAACTTCAGTCTTCACCAAAGCCGGTTATCTCACTACTTTTCTAAAGGCCAAGATGGGATAACTAGGGTTCTAAAAGTTAGTTAGTGTATTGACAACATATGGCAGCCTCATATTATCCTCAACTTAACTTAAGGAACATAAACACCAACCAATAAGTCACACTAACTATAGCCACCAGATTAACCATATCGGTATACGCCGTACAATTTCCTTGGTCTATTGCCATTTACCTAAGGTACACTAGATCCGGGTTAGGATCTTTCACACATAAGAGCACCCAACAGATAAGTATAAAGCAAACAAGGCAAACAATTTTAAAGTGATCTAATTCCTAAGGGTACCCCTCTTTTATTAAATCCCCAGCAGAGTCGCCAGTTCTGTAACACGGTGGGAGAACTGACTTTAGTTAAATGTTGCGGATAGCAAGAGTCGCCACCGACTTTTATTTTATCCAAAGGAAAAGGCATAAAAGAACAGGAAAAACCTTAAAAGATTTTTGGGTTCGGGGGGTAGGTTATGTAAAGGGAAGGTGTTAGCACCCTTTACATACATGGTTATCCATGGGCTCTTAGTTACTTAGCTCACTTTAAACTGTTTTGAGAAGTGTAGTGTGTGATTGAAAATTTTCTTAAGTACTTTATAATGATCCTTGTATGGATATATATAAAGACTTTGTTTTGAAAATTGTTTGAAAATGTGAAGTGTTATGAAATATTTTTTGAATGAGT
The DNA here is from genome assembly GCA_963966055.1 of Lathyrus aphaca. NCBI lineage: Eukaryota > Viridiplantae > Streptophyta > Magnoliopsida > Fabales > Fabaceae > Lathyrus > Lathyrus aphaca. The sequence goes on from OZ014519.1 coordinate 210,654,506, forward strand.
GAGCAAGTACTTAAGAGGAACCTACCCTAATTTGAATCTTTTTACTGTTCTTAAATGTTCTTTCAATGGTAAGACTATCCCTATTATTAAGGAATAGGTAGTCATTACCTTGGATGTTATAAGGGACATGTGAAGGGTCATCTGTGTTTAGGCAACTGTGAGGTGTCTTAGCAATTCGAAGGGACTTATCATCTTTCATTCGAAAGGGACAAGATCATTTACGAAGGCAACATCGAAGGGACATGATCTTATAATCGTAAAGGGACTTGATGATATTTTAGGAGAAGGGACCTTGCTCTTAGACACCTTACTTGACCTTTTGGTTTAGGCAACATGAGGGATAACCCTTAAGGAAGTGAGATGGCGATCAAAGATCGACTTACGTGTGTGCGTGTATAAATTCAAATATTTATCTTAAGATTAGTGATCTAAATTAATTTTAAAGCAAACATGTCATCACTCCCTATTTTACTAACCAAAGCAATAATATTTATAAATAAACGATAAGAGCTACGACTATTACAACGCTTTTACAGTTACATAATAATAAAAACAAATTAAATAATAATTATATAATAAAATAAACAATTAAATAAAAGGTCAGTGATAAAATAATTAAGAGAAAAAGGTTAGTAATAATATACAAAATATGCATATAATTCAATTAAGTATTTTTAGATTTTAATAAACAATTTTAAAGAATTTTTGAAAATAAAATAATAAAGATATACTAATTTAATTACAAAATAAACTATGATTAATTTAATTGGATATTAGGAAAATTTAATTAATTTTAAGATTTAAATAAAATAAGAATTAGGGTTAGGATTAGGGTTAGAGAAAATTAGGGTTTTAATTTATATATATAAAAAAAAATATTAGGGTTAGAAATTAATTTAAATATAATTAATGAAAATATATACAAAAATACATATATACATATTAATAAATATAAATATAAAAAAAAAGTTTGAGAAAATAAATTATTATATTTTTGAAAATATGAGTTTTTAAGAAAATATTAATTATTTATTTTAGAAATTATTTAAATTGAATAAAAGTAAATAAACTAAGAATTAAATGTAAAATAATAAAAAGTAAATGGACAAAGTACTAAAAAACAGGACCTGGGATGAAGACCTCTCAAAACCAGCTGGGCCACTTGCGCGCCAGTGATAGCAACCCATTCCAAGTTGGTTTTGTTGTTATCCTGGAAAAATAAAATAAACCAAAGCAAAAAATTACCTTGGCCGGTTTCGAACCCAAGCCCTTCCTTAGATCATACGCGCACCAAAACCAGCTGAGCTACATGCTCATTGTGATATTCATACGAAACATATATATTATAAAAATAGATACATTTTTGAATTCAAAAATTCGCGCCAATGGACTCATCTTCTTCCTTGGTCACTGCGCATTTACCTGCGAAATTTTCCACCACATTTCCTGCGAATTTACCTGCGCACAAATTTTACAGAAAATCCTAGCTTTTTGAAACACCATTAAAACCGTAAAATTTCAACAAATTAAGCATAGCATTATGATCCCCATGTTTTAGCCAGTTCATTAGTGTTATTAGAACTCATTTATATTTGTTCAATCAAAAAACCCTAAACGGCCAACAAAACCCTAACAATGGCAATTTCACGATTTGGCTATGATTCTTCACGCAAGCTATCCAGAAATCATCTATAGGCACAAACAAACATTAATATGTGATCAAAATGCATTATAAATACATAAATCCATTGAATCGAAAAAAAAATAATTCAAGAACAAGAATGCTTCGAGTAATGTATATGAGCATGATTCTGATGCTTTTGAGGATTGGGATAGGTTTAGTGATGTCCAAGGATCCTTCCTATGTCCTTAAAATACCTTTAAATGCTTTGTAATGGTGAAATCGAATTTGAGTTTTTGAATGATTTTGTGAAGTTTGAACAAGGTGTTGGAGGCTGTCATTTCGTGTCTAGGGTTGATCCTTATGTTGTTTATATATGAGTGAATGAATTTAGGTCAGAAAATTGGTCCATCCTTTTGAACTTTTTGATCCATAGAGATTGAAAAAGATTTGTTCTTAAATTTTGAATATCCTTGATCTAGCCTTGCTATTTTGGTATAATCTTCATTATTTTTGTATCAATCAAGTCTAAATAAGTCTTAAGACTTTCTAGAAACCAAATCAAATAAAATATCCATCATTTTATATTTTATTTGAATTTAAAATGATTTTTAACATAAAAAATCATAATAAATAAAAATAAAATGAATAAAATTATGAATAAATAAATTTTATTTCGTGCATGATGTCATGGAAGTATTTGGATCACAAAAAAGCAAGCCCATTTAGTGAATTATGGTTTTAAGACCCTATTTGCTTCATAAACCTCTCAAAAATTTCCCAACTTTGCAAGGGCACAAATCCTTCAATTTTAATGCTATGAAGGTGTTCTTGGACATTTTGGAAAGCTTAAAGAGTCCTCTAACCAACCTCTTTGGTCTCATGTCCATTTCTTTTACCATTCTCAAGTTATGCTCTTTGGAAGTTGTTGACTTTTTGTTGACTTTTAAAAGGACCTATAATGTCTTAGCTCATACCTTCCAAATGAAGCATTTTTGGGCTTGGCTTGTGAGACACAAAGTTGTAGAGAATTAAATTTCATTCAAAATGAGCTTTGGATGGAAAATTTTTGATGAAGCATGTGAAAGTTATGGCTGGTCAAAGTTCAGTTGACTTTTCCTATGAAAACCCTAATTTAGAAACTCCTGATTCTTGATGATCTGAAATCTCCTTGATGAATCATGATCAACCCTTGATCAAATGATGAATTTTACTTCATATACTTGATTTTGGAAAAAAATCATGAAGTTTGACTTTGGTTTGACCACAGTTGACCTCAGTTTGACTTTTTAACTACTTTGACTGATTTTAACCTATCTGATCATCTGACTAAGCAAATCTTTTGGTAAAGTCTTGAAACATGACATGGGGATTCTTGAACACATATAGGATGCTATGAAGCTCACTTGAAGTCTTTGAAGTCCATTTAGCCTGATAAAAGTCAAAACCCTAGTTTAAGATGCATTGCTTAGGAGGATGCATTGTCTGAGGGAATTGTCAAACTTTCTGACTAATTGTGAACCTTGTGAACCTCATGAGATGTCTTGTGAGCCTTGTGAACCTTGTGAACCTCTTAGTACACAAAGTCTTGTTTTGTGGAGGGCAAATTTTGGGGTGCAACAATACCTCATGAACTTTTTTTTCTTTCCAGAAATGCTATTTTAAGTTCTTAAATTGTTCCTTGTGTCTCCCTGATCATTGTGATGTGTTTGGTTTTGAAAATGGTTGCATATTAAGAATTTCATGGCTGTCTGAAAGTTTTTCTATTTTTATGTTTTTCTTCGAATCTTGAGAATGATGAATGAGAAATGATTTTTGAGGGTTGATTTGTGTTTGGGGTGGGCTGGGGATTTGATCTGGAGCTTTAGAGCTCCTGAAATGGCTTGGAGAGAGAGTTTGGAAAAGGACCATGCCGGAGAAGACGACCGGAACACTGTTCCGGCCGTCTGAGTTAGATTAGGGCTAATCTCAGGTGATTAGCTGAGTTTGAATTTGGGCCGTCTGATGAGTGTTTGGCGCGTGTTTTGGAGGGCTGGGATTATTCATTAAACCCTAATCTTATTTAATTAATTTAATTAAGTCAGATTAAGTCATAGCCGTAGGATTTCATTTAATTGGAGGGATTAAGTCACAGCCTTAGGATTAGATTACCCCCAGTCACGCTGACTTTGCATCCTGACCACTGGATTCCTCAACTTGCAATCTCAGCCTCTCATTCTGCATACTTTCATTTTTATTTTTATTTCTTTCTATTTTATTTTGTTTATTTATTTAAAATAGTAAAAATCATCCAAAAAATATTCCCTTCTGCATTTTAATTTCAAATATTTTTCTTCACCCAAAAACATTTTTATTTTTATTTTTTTCATTAAAAAAATAATTTTAAAAATATTTAAATGTTTATTTTAATTAATTAATGGAAATTAATTAATTAAAATACCATTTAGGTTTCTAAAAATCTCAAAAAAATTCACATTGCATCTTTAGACATTTAGAAACATTGTCAAACCATTCATACAATTTATTTTTGGTTTTGAACATGCTTTGACATTTTCTTTGAATTTAGGGTTCATAAAATTCCCTTTTTGGAACCCTACTTTGAAAATTCTTTTTTGACTGACTATGAAGGGTTTGACAATGATTCTTTTTGCATTGTTTTCCATATGGCATGTAGTTTCTAGGATAGTTTTTTTCATGAATTTATCTTTAATTTTCAATTTTATTTGCATTTTTCCTCTTAAGGTACCCAAAAACCCTAGTTAACTTAGAAAAATCATAACTTCCTTTAGGTTAAGAGTTAGACCTTCCCCTTTGGGGTGTGATATCATATGGGGTTAGGGTTTGTTTGAGCTCATTTACAAATTTTTATCATGTGAATTTCTTCTGTTTTGATCATTTGCATCTCATCCTTTCATGTAACCCTAATTTTGCATCCATACTTGCATCTTACATTGCATTGCATGAACATATGAACTTTCCATGACATTCTAAGCACTTGTATGGCATCTTAGACATCTTAAGACATTGCTTGAACATTTCTTGTTCATTTCTTCATACATTTGCCATGCTTTGCATCCATTTCATTTCATAAACATCCATGTGTTTTCATGTTTCCCATTTGCTTCATTTGCATTCATTCTCTTTGTATGAACATTCATAACACTTGGTATGCATTTGCATCATCTCCTAGCATCATTTGCATCATGTGATTGCTTCTGGTTTTGGCATTTGCCCATTCATATGCATTATTTCATATCATTTATTTCCTTATGCATAGTGTGCTAACATTTTCAGGGGGTAAGTAACTTGAGAAGTGAATTTGCCTTCACTTCTCATTTCCCTTCATCTTCTTCATATGCATCTTTGCTGCATTTTTATTTGTCTTTGAGTGGGCTTACTCACTCATGTTCATCTCTCACTTTCTTTCTCCAAGTTACTTATCTTCTTCAGTGAAGTAAGTAACTTGTTTCTTCTGCTTCTTCCTCCTTTCATCTGCTTCTTCCATTGGTGGCTTCTTTGAAGATCTTTCTCAAGCCTTACAAACCATAGGAACATCCAAGCGTGATAACAATTAGGGTTGTAGTTAGTCCCCCTTTAGCTTTTACCTTTGAGTCCTCTTTGTGTCTCTCTTCTCATCTCATCATTAGAGACTAAATCTTTAAGGCTTTAGGACTTTGGAATTAGGGTTATGCCTGCATCCTTCTCTTAGGATGGAGTGTATAACTTTAGTCCTAAGTGTTAAACCCTTAATTTGTTTAAACCTCTTAATCAATCCATCTAATAATCACTAAGACATTAACTTGTAACTTGGGCCTTACATTAGGGTTCTAATTCTTCCTTTATGGTTAAGAAGGACTAACCCTAGTGTTTAATGGACAAGTCCCCCTCAAGTTGTCTTACAAACCATAAAATCCACTTCTTAATCTCACCCTTTAATTAAAATCCATTTAATAAAGGCTTGTTTTGTCATGAGGTTAATCCCTAATTATGGATTAAGTTGAGGTATCTTCCTCAACTTAAGTGTGCTCATCTATTATCCTTCTATTAGGATGGTGTAATGAGTTCACTAATCCTTGATTATGGCTTAAACTCATTACTTAACACTAAACAAAAACCCAAAACCATCTAAATAATCACAAGTAGGTTAATGATCCTAATCCTACACCATCATGGTAATTAAGTTGAGATGTTTATCTCATGCTTAAGGTATTCTCATTATCCCTAACCTAAGGGAGGATATAATGAGTTTACTAACCTTTGGTTTAGGCTTAAGCTCATTAACTTATGACAAACTCCAAAAACAATAAAAAACTGAAAACACAAAAACAAACAATAATCGTCTCCTTTGGGATTCTTTTCTCATCACACTCACTCACAAACGAGAACTCACTTCTTCCGTCTAATGCAAGACAGTTAGCACTCGAGCTAGACGAGTCATACACTTGAGCATAGGCAAGCAAGTACTTCACAGTCTATTTATCTTTCAGTCTCTTTGAGTCGAACTACGGTGTTCTGACTTCCTCATTGCACGAGAGGATACGTAGGCATAACTTAATAGTTATCGAACAAAAGTCTCAGTGTCTTCCCCCTCTTTCAGCATTCTCTTTTTTAAGCCTCATTCCTGAGCACCTCTTTTCACTTTCTTACACTGACATTTGTACATTCTTTTCTAGCTTTTGCACACAAATAGCACAGACATTACCCTTTTTAAACACAAACTCTTAAGCGTGGATCCCGTCGAGTACGACGGACAATCTGGGTGCTAATACATTCCCAGGTTGTAACCAACCCCCTTTCTCAGTTTCTCTGGTTCGCGACCATCATATCCATCTTTTTTTTCTAGGTTTATGCAGCATTACCTTTCCTTCGGGATAAAAATGCCTAGCTGGCGACTCTATTCAGTTCATTTCATTTCTCCTTTCGCCGACCGTTCGCGCTTGTACCAGGATGCAAATCTTTGGGAGCGACAACTTGGCGACTCTGCTGGGGACCTCATATTGCAACCAGGGCTTCTGGTTCTTTTTGTGGGTTTCTCCTAGTGCTTGTTTGATTGGTGTTTACGGGGGTGTTATGTGCTACTTGTTCTTATTTATTTGCTTTATTTATTGCTTTCTGTACAGCTTTATTTACTGCTTTCATTTACAGTTTTTATGCATTTCATACTGTCATTATCATGTGCTGGATCTGCTGTTTCCTTGGTGGGTGGGGATCATTGAGTGATTAAGGTCCTATACCTGGGACCTGAGTGACACATAGGTTAGACTGGCTTCATATTCTTTCCCATTCCATTTCGGTCTGGTGCGGGAATATGAAACACGGTTCAGACATGGGTTTCTTCTTGAGAACTCTGTGCTACAGATTTCCTGTAGTACTAGGGCTATCTGGGAAGCCTGCTAAGTCTGGATGAACTTTTATGACCTTCAACATCTGAGGTGAATTAGAGGAGGATCTTTTATGGTTATTGTAAACACTGTACCTCCGGGTTAGAAGTGTTTACACTTCTCATAACTGATCCAAGTTTGAGGATCCTTGTTCTAGAACAACACATGTGAGGGGGTTGGGATGTTTACAGGTTTGCAGGAACCCTTGGCCTCATCATACCCTTATTACTAGATTTGTTAAGGTTGTATTATTTGGACAGTTCTTGTGATTACCCTGGACTTGTGACTCTTTATTTGAGTCCCTCACCTGGTTATTGGATTTCTAAAAGTTCATCCGGACTTATGGACACACATGGACTTTTACCAAGGTAGATAAACAGATCCAGCACTTGATCACAAACCCTTTGCATATCATTTTGCATACATCATTTTTGCATCATTTAACATTTTCCTATTTGCTTTACAGGGTATCCACCATATTATCTTTTGTTTGGTTTTGACTCCTTCTAGACTTCTTCAGTTATCCTCTCCAGCATCTCCATCAGTTTGTCTGAGATTCTTCTCTAGCTATCTTCATCAGAGACTCCTCTCTAGCATCTCATTCAGTGATCTTCATCAGGGTTTATCCCAGCTTCTTCACCAGCACCCATCATTAGCATGGACACTTCCAAGAAGAGTAACATCACATATCACTTCTTTGAGCCTACCCTGACAAGCATCAGGCAGATCCAGTCTCTCATTACCCCTGATCATGTCCCATTATTTAGGGAACATTATGGAGGCATATTGGACATGATCATGGACCTGGAGGCATCCCAGAGGAGCATGATCCATACTTGCTTGCAGTTTTATGATCCTCCTCTCAGATGTTTCACATTTCCTGATTTTCAGTTGGGACCTCTGCTAGAAGAATTTTCCATGTTGTTAGGAGTTCCTATCAGGAGAGGGATTCCTTTCAACCCTGAGATGGTTGCTCCCAAAAATGAAGACATAGCTAGGGCATTGCATTTGGAGCCTGTCCTCATTGATCAGAGCATGACCACCAAGGCTGGGGTACCAGGCCTTCACCTAGACTTCTTGATCTCCCAGGCCACCCTGCATGCTGCAGTAGGGAAGTGGGATGCTGTATGTGCACTCTTGGCACTTAATATATATGGGGTTATCCTGTTTGCAGATGAGCCAAAGTTTGTGAGCAAGAATTCCGTTCACCTGTTCTTACTGAGGAACCCAGTTCCTACCTTGCTTGGAGACTTTTATTATTCAGTACACCAGAGGAATGAGAAGCAAAGAGGAAGACTAGTCAGATGTTGTGCTCCCCTTTATTACTCCTAGTTGTTAAGACATTTGCCAAAGTCTGACATTTTCTTGAACCCTCATCAGCCAAGGAACTGGGCTAAAAGATTTATTGCCTTGACATCAGAAGACATCAGATGGTGCACTCAGAGCACCAAAGGCAAGGACATCATTACTAGCTGTGGGAAATATCCTAATGTTCCTTTGATTGGAGTAAAAGGTTGCATTAATTACAACCCTTTACTTTTTAAGAGACAATTATGGTATGCTTTGGTTCATCCTCCCAGAGGGCAAGACTTGACTGAGACCATCTACTGTGAAATCCAGCCCAACTCTGCTAATGTCAGACAAGCTTCCTGGGCTTGGGATAACATTCAGACTAAGGGAACAGTCATCCTTGGCAAGTGCAACAACATTGCTTCAGCATAATATTCTGATTAGTCACGTACCAGAGCTTAGATCACCCGGATGCCATTCACCTTAGAAGATATACCTGGACCTTCAACAGTGCAACCTGCAGCTACTGTCAGTTTGGAAGAGTTTGAGAAACTGAAAGAGAGGAATACTCAGCTCTCTAAAGCCTTGAAGAAAACTCTCTGGGAGAGAAATGACAACCATCTAGATAATGAGAGATTGGAAAGGCTTAGGATTGAGCACTTGACCAAGATTGATGAAGACGGATGACTACATCAGGAAAGCTAGAGCAGGGGAGTTAGTACTGAAGAATGCTTGCAAGGAAGCAAAGACTCAGAAGGCTAGGGCAGAGCATTATCTAGAGGAGAGCCAGGCTAGGTGGATCAGGATCACTGAAGCCCGTTCACAGGAAGATCAGAGGACTCAAGCTAAGATAGAGCAACTAGAGGCTGGTGAGAAGAAGCATCAGGAGGCATTATTAGCAGCTCAAAAGGAGATATCGGAATTGAAACTCCGGGCGGGGTTGAAAAGGTCAAAGGATCAGGATAAGCATAAGAAGTTAACCAGTGCCATTGCTACCAGGAACCTCCTCATCAGGACTATCACAGAGCACCCAGTAGGTCCAGTGACTGAGGCCCTCCTGAAGGAAGTCAGAGAGGATGACTTTGGATTAGATGTTTGACTCTTTTGCTTGTACTTTTCTTTTGTTATACTTTTAATTTTGTTGTTGTATTTTGACCCACCATGGGAATGTTATTTGTAATCAAACTATGTATTTTCATCCTTTGTAATATATCAGTTTGTATTATTGGTGGGCTTTATCTATCCCTACAACATCATTAACATTTCCTAGAGGTCTGGAAAGGTCAAAACCAAAGAACCAAACCAGATACCCTTGGAAGACAAATAGGCATCCTGCATTGCATACTAACATTTTCTTTGTTTTGTAGGTTTTTGTTTGTTTTTGTTTCTCACTTTGTTGTGGTTTCAGGAAACATTGCTCGCAGAAGAGTGTTCCCTGTCAACAGAATACACCGGTACCCGACAAGAAACAACCTTCCGGGACTCCAGATGGATCAAGTTTAGCAAGACTTGAATGAAGTGAGGGCCCAAATGGCCAATGAGAGGGTTGAGATGAGGAATCAGATGACTCAATCCATGACTGTAATGACTGTTTTAGCTCAGAGCCAGGAAAGGCTGAGGGAGTTGGTTGAAAGGCAAACTCCTGAAGAACACCATCCAGGTACAGGAGGTACCAGTAATAACGATCACGTGCAGCCTCGCGCTGATCCACCAGAATTTGGGCCTCATCTAAACCCAGAAATCAATGCCATAAGGAATACTCAGGGTAACACTGCTGGAGGAAGGGTCTTGCAAGAGGATCCTCAAGAAGAGCAGTTTACAGTGGTCGGGGCTGGAGACGAAGTTTATAACCGTCGGTTGGATGAGATTGCAGAGAAACTGAAGTCTCTTGAATCCCAAAACTCTCTAGGCTTTGATGTCATGGACATAGGATTGGTGGAAGGGGTGAGAATTCCTCACAAGTTCAAACCCCCGTGTTTTGAAAGGTATAATGGCACATCCTGCCCATGCACCCACCTTCAATCATTCTTGGGAAGATTAAAAGCATACACCATAGATGAGAAGCTGTGGATGTTTTACTTCGAGGATAGCTTTACAGGGGCATCCCGAGAATGGTATTCCCATTTGACCAGAGCCACAGTAAGAAACTGGAAAGACTTGGCTGAAGCTTTCATCCGTCAGTATCAGTATAACCTGAACATGGCTCCAAACAGGACCCTTCTAATGGGAATGTCTCAATCTTCCTGTGAGAGCTTTAGGGAATACGTCCAAAGGTGGAGGCAACTTGCTGCTGCGGTTCAACCCCCCATGTCTGAAAGGGAGATGGCAGACATGTTCATGAATACCCTCCAGGGTACATATATTGACAGACTGGCTGCATTTTCTTCTACTAGCTTTGCGGATGTGGTGATAGCTGGAGAAAGAATGGAGAGCCTACTGAAGATGGGAAATATCTCCGATAACAGTGCCAGTTCAAGCAGTACAAGGAAGCCATTTGCTGGGCCCCGTAGATCTGGTGAGACAAACTCTGTACACATGGGAAGAGGGAGACCCCAATACCTGCCCAGAACAGTTGTTGCCGTCACTATTCCTACTCCACCTCCTCAGTATACTCAACAACCACATCACTTTCCGCAACAACAACAATTTCCTCAATAGAGATCATACAACAATAACAACAATCAACAACACCCTTTTCAACAGTGGCCATCTCAGATCAACAGGGTGATTGACCCCATCCCAATGCCATATGCTACACTGTTGCCACAACTCCTAAAGCTCAATCTTGTTGAGTTGAGGACATTAGCTCCACCTGATCCTCAAAACCTTCCAAGAAACTACGATGTCAACGCTAGGTGTGCTTTTCATTCCAACGCACCTGGTCACTCTACGGAAAAATGCAGAGCTCTGCATATGAAGGTCCAGGATCTGGTAGATTCAAAGGCCTTAAACTTCGCACCTCCTCCCAATGTAATGAAAAATCGTATGCCAAGCCACAGTGGGCCAAGAATTAATGCTATAGAGGATGGCTCACCCGTGAGTTTAATAGAAGACATTGCATGTATTAAGACACCTCTGGCAGAGGTTAAAGCCCAGCTTTTGAGATGCCAAGTGTTTCCAGGTTGTGTGGCCTGTTGTGAATCTTGTAACCTTTCCGAGAATGGGTGTGCAAGCTTGAGGAGCGGAATTAATGGCTTGATCAGAGAAGGCATTCTGCAAATTACAACCACAACTTCTACAACACCGGCAACTCTTTTATCAACAACAAGTGAATCTTCTACAAATACAACAACCATTGTTCCTATTGATTCTTCTACAACCACAACAACCATTGTTCCTACCAATTCATCTACAACTTTAGCAATCATTTCATCTGTCACTTCAACACACAACAATTCATTTGCACCTGCTACTACAACTTCAGCAACCACCAACAATGATGTTTCCACAGTTACAATTTATTATGACCCGACAACGGTCCCGAACTCCAGCAAATTTCAACAATCTCAACAAAAGTTTCAACCAAGCTTCAATTCACCACCGCCAACATCCACCAGAGGTCCTGTTACTATTTTCTATGATCTACAGACAATTATGGCTCCAACATCTGCTGCAGTGAGCCCAGTCACTACCACGGTGCCCGGGCCGATTCGATATAATAAAGACAGTGCTATACCATGGCATTATGGTGCTGACCTTTACTGCAACGGAGAGAAAGTCCTTCTTGATTCTCCAGTTCTCACTCCCCAGGTGAACAATGTTGGGGGAGGCGGAGGCTTCACCTGAAGCGGACGTCTCTTTGCATCACAAGCTCCAAGGACCAATACTGAGGCAGAGGAAGCTGCCAAAGCCAAAGGGAAGAGTGTGATACCTGAAGAATCTGCACTGAAAGAGACTCATAAGTCATCCTTCGATCAGGATATGGATGAATTTATGAGGATAATTAAAAGAAGTGATTACAAGGTTGTGGATCAGCTCCACCAAACTCCTTCTAAGATCTCTATATTATCCCTGCTGTTGTGTTTCGAAGCTCATCGGGATGCACTACTCAAAGTTCTGCACGCTGCCTACGTGCCAGAAGAGATCACAGTGAATCAGCTTGAAACAGTGGTGTCTAATGTCAATACTAGCCATGGGCTAGGTTTCACCAATGCTGATTTAACAACAGAAGGACGTCACCACAACAAAGCTTTGCACATAACCCTGGAGTGCAAAGGAGCTGTACTATCTCATGTTCTTGTAGACACTGGGTCCTCACTCAATGTCTTACCCAAGAAAGCTCTTGTCAAGCTCGAATATGATGGGATAGCTCTCCGGCCAAGTAACCTTGTGGTCAGGGCTTTTGATGGCTCCAAAAGATCTGTTCTTGGAGAGGTGGAGCTTCCAGTGATAATCGGTCCACAAGTATTTAAGACCACTTTCTATGTGATGGACATACAGCCTGCTTACAGCTGTTTGTTAGGTCGACCATGGATTCATGCCGCAGGTGCAGTAACGTCGACCCTTCACCAGAAACTGAAATATGAATGGGAAGGACAGATTATCACCATCTGTGGTGAGGAGGACATATTTGTTAGCCATCTGGATACATACAAGTATATTGAAATGGATGGTGAAATCCATGAGACAATGAGCCAAGGGTTCGAGGCCCTGAATGTCAATGAGGCGACAACTGAAGTATTTGCTGCATCCCAGGAAGACAGGATGGGTACTTCAATTGTCTCCTATCAGCAAGCCCGAAAGGTTGTTGAAGACGGTAATGCCCAAGGCTAGGGCAAGCTGCTGCCAGTGGAGAAAAAGGAAGATAGATTCGGTTTGGGTTACATACCATTCCGACAAGATCATTCAGAGGCTGCAAAAGAGCCCAAGTTCATTAGTGGGGGAATGATCACCCCAGATGCTGCTAACAACCTATAAGACGAGGCGGAAAGCGACCGCAACCTGGAGAGGTGGATACGTCCAAGGATCCCGGGGAATCAAGTCCTTAACTGGTCTTCCCAGGAAATTATAAGGGTTACTCCTGCAGAGTAATTATTATTTCCTGTCTTTTTTAGCATGCATCAAGTCCTGCATCTTGCCCAAGATGTCAGGACTCATTTTGTAACAGGGCCATATTGTATTTTTGTGCAAATGGATTATATGAATATCGGACATCTTTTGCAAACGAGTCTCTTTTTCGCTCACTGTCTTTTCATTTTTCACTTTTGTACAAAACAATAAAATGGCAATGTTTTCAAAATAAATAACTTCATTTTCACTTTTTCTAAACAAGATTAAAATTGATCACTAAAACGAACAAATCTCAACCCTTGCAGAGATTACCCTCCAGATTGCACCGATAACAACACCGCTATGACCTTGTATGACTTTGACAATCCGATTAATCAAGCCGATGAAGGGGTTGAAGAAGATTATGAGTTACCTGAGGAGTTAGCCAAGTTGTTGAGGCAAGAAGAGAAAGTGATCACTCCTCATCAGGAGGAGGTTGAAACAGTTAATCTTGGTACCGAAGAAGACTTGAAAGGAATGAAGATTAGGGCCAGTCTGCAGGCATCAGTAAAGGACAACTCATTGACATGCTTCGAGAATACGTCGACGTCTTTTCTTGGTCATATCAAGACATGCCAGGTCTGGAAACTGACATTGTTATGCACAAGCTACCTCTGAAAGAATATTGCCTTCCAGTAAAACAGAAGCTACGCCGTACTCATCCAGATATGGCCATGAAGATTAAGGAAGAAGTACAAAAATAGTGGGACGCCAATTTCCTTGCTGTAACTAGTTACCCGCCGTGGGTCGCTAACATTGTACCAGTGCCTAAGAAGGATGGCAAAGTAAGGATGTGTGTGGATTATCGGGATCTAAACAGAGCTAGCCCAAAGGATGACTTCCCTTTACCTCACATTGATGTATTGGTCGACAACACAACTCAGTTCTCGGTATTTTCCTTCATGGATGGTTTTTCAGGGTATAATCAGATCAGAATGTCACCCGAAGACATGGAGAAAACTACCTTCATCACACCTTGGGGCACATTTTGTTATAAGGTAATGCCTTTTGGGTTGAAGAATGCCGGTGCGACCTATCAATGGGCTATGGTAACGTTATTCCACGACATGATCCACAAAGAAATTGAATGCTACATGGATGACATGATTGCCAAGTCCCTAATCGAAGAAGATCATCTGGTAAATCTGCTGAAGTTGTTCAAGCGTCTGAGAAAATACCAATTGAAGTTAAACCCCAACAAATGCACATTCGGGGTGCGTTCTGGTAAGCTGCTGGGATTCATTGTAAGTGAAAAGGGAATTGAAGTTGATCCCGACAAAGTGAAAGCCATTCAGGAGATGCCTGCACCTAAGACTGAAAAAGAAGTTCGAGGGTTCTTAGGTAGATTGAACTACATTTCAAGGTTCATATCTCATCTTACTGCAACCTGTGAACCCATGTTCAAATTGTTAAGAAAGGAACAAACACTTAGGTGGAACGATGATTGTCAGAAGGCTTCTAACAAAATCAAGGAGTACCTGCAAGAACCTCCAATCCTTATGCCTCCAGTTGAAGGAAGACCTTTAATAATTTACCTGACAGTATTAGAAGGATCAATGGGGTGTGTGTTGGGCCAGCATGACAAGTCTGGTCGAAAAGAGTATGCAATATACTACCTAAGCAAAAAGTTTACCGACTGTGAACAACGTTATTCACTGCTCGTGAAAACTTACTGTGCTTTAGCGTGGGCTGCTCGCCGACTAAGACAATATATGCTGACTCACACTACTTTGTTGATCTCAAAGATGGACCCCATCAAGTACATATTTGAGAAGCCATCACTTACCGGAAGGGTTGCAAATGGCAAATGATTCTGACAGAGTATGACATTCAGTACACATCTTAAAAGGCCATCAAAGGCAGTGTACTGTCTGACTATCTAGCTGAGCAACCCATTGATGATTACTAGCCTATGAGATTTGACTTCCCTGTTGAAGACATCATGTATCTGAAAGCAAAAGATCATGAAGAGCCTATTCACACTGAAGGGCCTGACCCAAAAGAAGAATGGACAATGATGTTTGATGAGGCTGTCAACATGAATGGTCGTGGAATTGGTGCAGTTCTCATTACACCTAAGGGAGTTCATATGCCTTTCTCGGCAAAACTCACCTTTGCCTACACTAACAACGAAGCTGAATATGAAGCCTGTATCATGGGTCTTGAGGAAGCCATTGACCTCAGGATCAAGACATTGAATGTATTCGGAGATTCTGCTCTGGTAATCAATCAGACCAACGACAAATGGTACACTCACCAAGAGCATCTGATTCCATACAGTGACTATACGAGGAGATTATTGACTTTCTTTACAACAGTCAAACTTGAGTACATTCCTCGATATGAAAATCAGTTCGCAGATGCTTTAGCTACCATTTCCTCCATGATCAAGGTTCAGACTGCCAATTATGTGCCTGGATTTTGGTATCCAGACTAGACCGACCAGCATATGTATTCTCCGTGGACATTGCTAAAGATGACAAGCCTTGGTTCCATGACATCAAAAGCTTCTTAGAGGATCAAACATACCCACCTGGGGCATCATCCAATGACAAGAAGACATTAAGAAGGCTGGCTGGCAGTTTCTTCCTCAATGCTGATGGTTCATTGTATAAGCGAAACTTTGACATGGTTCTTCTCAGATGTGTTGATAAGAAAGAAGCAGAATTGCTGATGCACGAGGTGCATGAAGGATATTTCGGTACCGATGCTGGAGGACATGCAATGGCTAAGAAATTGTTAAGATCAGGTTATTACTGGATCACGATGGATGCAGACTGTTGTGCCTATGCCAGGAAGTGTCATAAATGCCAGATTTACGCAGACAAAGTGCATGTGCCTCCAAATCCTTTTAACGTGATGTCTTCACCTTGGCCCTTTGCCATGTGGGGCATTGAAATAATTAGAAAGATCGAACTGACTGCTTCAAATGGCCACAGATTCATCCTGGTAGCCATTGATTACTTCACCAAATGGGTTGAAGCAGCTTCGTATGCAAACGTCACCAAACAAGTGGTAGCCAGATTCCTGAAAAGAGACATCATCTGTCGATATGGAGTACCCGAACGAATCATTACTGACAATGGTTTCAATCTGAATAACAAAATGATGGCAGAACTGTGTCGGGACTTCAAAATCCAACATGACAACTCTTCTCCTTACAGGCCAAAGATGAATGGCGCTGTTGAGGCGGCTAACAAGAACATTAAGAAGATTGTGCAGAAGATGGTGGTTACTGTAACACGGTGGGAGAACTGACTTTAGTTATGTTGCGGATAGCAAGAGTCGCCACCGACTTTTATTTTATCCAAAGGAAAGGCATAAAAGAACAGGAAAGACCTTTTAAAAGATTTTTGGGTCCGGGGGGTAGGTTATGTAAAGGGAAGGTGTTAGCACCCTTTACATCCATGGTTATCCATGGGCTCTTAGTTACTTAGCTCACTTTGAATTGTTTTTAAAATGTGAAGTGTGTGAATAGAAATTTTCATAAGAGTTTAATAATGATCCATGTACGGATGCGTAAAAAACTTGTGTTTGAAAATTGTTTGAAATTTGTGAAGTATTTGAAGTGTTTTTGAAAAGTGAGCAAATATCTAAGAGGAACCTACCCTAAGCTTTATGTCTTTTCTGTTCTTGAATCCTTTAAGTGGTAAGACTATCCCTATTATTAAGGAATAGGTAGTCATTACCTTGGATGTGAGGGACAAGTAAAGGGACATCTGTTATTTAGGCAACTGTAGGGTGTATTAAGCACTTTGGGGGTACTGTCATCATTATTCGAAAGGGACAAGATCTTTATGAAAGGCAACCATTAAGGGACTTGATCATTGATTATGAAGGGACTAGATGACTTTTCTTTTAAGGGACTTTTCTTTATACACCCCACTTGACCTTATGATTAGGCAACATTGAGAGGCAACCCTAGAAAGTGAGATGGCGATCAAAGATCGACTTACGTGTGTGAGTGTTTAATTTAAATGTTTATCTTATAATTTAAATGACCTAAATTCAATTTTTAAACATAATACATGTTTGCACTCCCTATTTTACTAACCATGGCATGAAAATTAAATAATTTAAATATTACAAAAAATTACACCAAGGAGCATTTACATGATAATAAAGCAATTTAAGTAAATAGCAAAAATAAATAAATAAGCAAAATATAAATAATAAGTAAAATAAATAAATAAGCAATAATAATTATAATAGGGGTTAGTAATAATAATTAAAAATAAATGGGGTTAGTGAGATAATAATAATAAGCATAATTAAAAAATAAATGGATTAGTAATAAGCATGATTAGTAATAATAATAAACAAAACAAAATTTTAATGGCTTAATAGAAAAATAAGAACAATTATATTAATTAATCATAAAATTTAAAATTGTAGACAAATTAAATAAATTATGAACATATTATGAGAAATTATTAAATTTGCAAATTTTTAGAAATTATTTACATATATACTAAATTATAAACAATTATAGGATATTTATTAAAACAAATGGATTAATCATAATTATATTTACAAAATTTAATAAATAAAATATGCACATGGTAATTATATTTTCAAAATTAAAGATTAGGTTTTTTAATAATTGTTTAGAGAAAAAAATAAACTAGGGTTTATAAAATTAGGGTTTGTTTAGAAAAATATTTAAGAATTTATAATCTAATATACAAAATTATTTTAACAAATATATATATATATATATATATATATATATATATATATATATATATATATATATATATATATATATATTAATTTAATTACATAACAATAATAAAAAAATAATTTTGAATTAAGAACAATGGTTTTAGAATTTAGAAAATATTGAATACATATATATTATCATGAAATTATTTAATTATATATTTATATATGATTATTAAAAATAATTTAGACAAAATCAATTAAATAAGATAAAATAGAAAAAAAATAACAAAACTTACCTGGCTGGGATTTGAACCCAGGAGGCTTTGTTTCACAATACTCATGCCCTACCACTGGGCTGCGCGCTGATGGTGCAAGAAGAATGAACTCCAAGTTGTTTTGTTCCTTCAAACCAACAATCAGGAAAATAATGAAAAAAAACAAAAGGCCTGGGGGGATTCGAACCCAGGACCTTATACACAAACACACAAGTACATGACCAATCCTGCTGGGTGAGCGCATCTGATATTAAACCAATAACATTTGATAATATATTATATCTAGTAAATAAAAGGGAAAAGCTCAAAAACTTTGTCACAGCCAGGACTCGAACACAGGTCCTTTGACAATACGCACACTAGCCTTACCACTGGGACAAGCGTTGGCTTGTGATAATAAACCAACAACAAAACATAAAATATTTAAAATAAAATTTGAATTTCCAGGACGCGCACAAACCAGCTTCGTCTTCTTCATTGAATTCGCAGGTTTTCCTGCGAAATTATCTAGGGAAATACCTGCGAATTTTCCTGCGGACACAAACCTGCGAATTTCAAATAATAGCAAGACAGTATAATTTCTACAAATTGATCAATGAAACATGATCCTCACAGTCCATACAATCACATTATATCCTTCAAATTCATTTAAATTCAGTAAATCATAAAACCCTAAATTCAAAGGAGAAACCCTAACAATGGCCGTTTGGGATTTAGGTCACGAAGCTCCAATTTTTTAATCCAGAAACGTTCTACATATCATCACAAACAAGATTAGGCAAACAAAATTCATTAATATGCAGTGAATTAGTGTAATCGAAAATTTGATATTCAAGAACAAACAAGATTCGGTTAGCATGATATGGCATGGTTTTGATGCATATGAGTATTGGTTTTGCTTCATGGATGTCCAAGGAACATTGCTATGTCTTTAGATTACCTTCAAACACCTTGTATTAATGAATCCGAATGTGAGTTTTGAGAGGGTTTTTTGAAATTGGAACTTACTCTTGGGAGGCAGACAATTAGTCCCTTGTGATTGTAATGAGTTAAGTACTTATAGGAGACTGAATTTAGGTCAAAAAATCAAGTCATTGTGTGGAAAGTTTGATATGAAAAGATTCAAAATGATCATGCCTTAAAAATCAAATATTCTTGTATGAACACTTGCTATTTTTGGCTAATCCTCATGATTTCTTTCCACTTCAATTCCAATCAAATTTATGATTTTCTAGAAGCTTGATCCAATTCAAATCTTTCATTTTCATATTTTATTTTTATTTAAAATGATTTTTAATGAATTAAATCAAAATAAATAAAAATGAAATAATAAAAAATCTGATTTTTAATGGTTTGGGTCGTGCATGAAGTTATTGTATGGATTGGGTCATTATTTGGCAAGCCCATTTGGAAGAAATTGGTTTTAGACCTCCATTTTCATCATAAACCAACCCAAAATTTCCCAACTTTGCAAGGGCACATATCCTTCAATTTTAATGCTATGAGGGTGTTCTTGGACATTTTGGAAAGCTTGAAGAGTCCTCTAAACAACCCCACTGGTTTCATGTCCATATCATTTACCAATCTCAAGTTATGCCCTTTTGAAGTTGTTGACTTTTTGTTGACTTTCAAAAGGACCTATAATGTCTTAGCTCATACCTTCCAAATGAAGCATTTTTGGGCTTGGCTTGTGAGACACAAAGTTGTAGAGAATTCAATTTTCTTCAAAATGAGCTTTTAGTGGAGACTTGGTGATGAAGCATGTGAAAGTTATGGCTGGTCAAAGTTCAGTTGACTTTTACTAAGAAAACCCTAATTTAGAAACTCCTGATTCTTGATGATCTGAAATCTCCTTGATGAATCATGATCAACCCTTGATCAAATGATGAATTTTACTTCATATACTTGATGTTGGCAAAAAATCATGAAGTTTGACTTTGGTTTGACCACAGTTGACCTCAGTTTGACTTTTTAACTGCTTTGACTGGTTTTGACTTATCTGATCATTTGACTGAGCAAACCTTTGAGAAAAGTCTTGAAACTTGTCATGGGGGTTCTTAAACACATATAAGATGTTATGAAGCTCACTTGAAGTCTTGGAAGTTCATTTAGCCTGATTAAAGTCAAAACCCTAGTTTTGGATGCACTGCTTAGGAGGTGCATTGTCTGAGGGAATTGTCAACTCTTCTAACCAATTGTGAACTTTGTGAACCTTGTGAACCATCATAAAATGTCTTGTGGACCTCATGGTAGGTATTGTGAACCTTGTGAACCTTGTGACCCTCATAAAGTGACTTGTAGACTTCATGAAACTCATGAAAGGTTTTGTAAGCATTGTGAATCTTGTGAACCTTGTGAACCTTCTTAGCACACAAAGTCTTGTATTGTGAGGGCAAATTTTGGGGTGCAACAGCTGCCCCTGTTCAATTTTCTGAAACCTGAGGGGTTAGATTGGTATATTTTCCAGTCATGACCTGGAAGGTTGAAGGGGATTGAACACAAAAGCCCAAAAATTTGCACTCACCAGTGCATAGAGTGATACAGATGGCTAATTGAATATGCTTGAGTGGGCTTAAAGATGCCACTTGGAGAAACATTCTTCATGTACATTTCTTGGAGGATAAAGCAGTCCAAAATATGAAGGTATAATGATAGTTTTCAGGAGGATGAAGCAATCCTGATGTAGTGATATGCTTTCAGGAGGATGAAGCAATCCTGAAGTAATGATGATAGCTGTCAGGAGGATGAAGTAGTCCTGATGTATGAGAAACTGTCAGGAGGATAAAGCAGCCCTGAGGTAATAATAAGCTTTCAGGAGGATATAGCAGCCCTGAGGTAATAATAAGCTTTCAGGAGGGTAAAGCAGTCCTGATGTAGTAATATGCTTTCAAGAGGATGAAGCAGTCTTGAGAGATTTGATAATATGCTTTCAGGAGGGTAGGGCAATCCTGAGGTACAATAAGCTGTCAGGAGGATAAAGCAATCCTGAGGTAGTAATAATCTTCCAGGAGGATGAAGCATTCCTGGGGTAATTGTATGCTTTCAGGAGGATAAAGCAATCCTGAGGTACAAGAAGCTGTCAGGAGGATGAAGCAGTCCTGAGGTGATAGTATGCTTTCAGGAGGATAAAGCAATCCTGAGGGATGATAACTTTCAGGAGGATAAAGCAGTCCTGATAATCACAAATTTGTTTGCTGGAGAATTAACCTGAAAACAAGGTAGCATTCTGTATGATAGTATTAACTTATGTATTATGTATGCATGTATAATATGATGCACCTATGTAATGTATTATGTATCTATGGATATGTATGTTATGGTATGATGTAAATGATGTATGTATGATATGATGCTGCTGGAAACGTCTTGATATCTTCGTATAACAACTGCTGGCCAGGGAAAATAAATCCCGATTCGTTGTTGAAGAATATGAGGAACTCATTCCTGTCTTGTTTGATAATGAAGTATACATAACCTTTCGTACGCTGGGGATAGCAAGGTATATATAACCTCCCGTCTGCTGGGGATAGTAAGGTATATATAACCTCCCGTCTTCGTTTGATAGTAGGGTAGATATAACATCCCGTCTTCGTTCGTCGTACCCTTATTGGAAAGTAAATACCCGTATATCCGTATGAGGATAAAAGAGATGGATATAAATTCTAGGGGAGATGTAACTTTATGAAGATGGATTTGCCCTACTGTGGATTTGTAGCTGTTTTTGTAAAGATGAACCGGCGAAGCTTCGTTGAAATCCTTCCCTCGTTCGTCCTTAGTAAATACTATTACTGCATTTTCATGCATTTCTGGTAAACATCAATCATATTAAGCATACACGCATTTCTGGTAAACATCAATCATATTCAAAAGCATACATACATTCAAACACAACCAATGGACGTTTCGCTTATGTAAATAGGGTAAAAGTAAATCTGGATTCAAAGATTGAATTTATTTATATCAAAAAGTGACCCATACACGGGTAAATTTGTACAAGGAGACATAAACCCTAGTAAGAGGATTTTGTCATAAAATTTTACAAAACAAAGAGAATCAACTATGTGGGAAATAATCCTATTGAGTTTCAATTCTACTATTGCCATTATCTTCAAGTATCTCATCTTCTGCTGTTGAGACGGAAACGATTGGATTGAGCTTTATCTGTTCGAACTTGAATAAGTAGTACAGCTGGTTGCAGTTTCATGGGTGATCCAAACGAGACATAGTCATACGCTTTAATCCCTAACTTTTGCCTGGATTGCCCTTTCAGGTTTTCAATCCACCGGGATACCCTTTTTTGCCCAAGCCGCCTTTTCAGGTTTTCGACTTGCCGGGTGTACATCTTTTTATATATATCCCTAATTTTTGCCCAAACCCTTTTGGTTTGCCGGGATGCCCTTATTTTTGCCTAGGCCTGTCAACCTAGCGGGTCTCTTTTTATGCGTAGTATTTTTTAACTATGTCTGCGTTTACAGGCTGTGGGAAGTCTTCACCATCCATTGTAGTCAGTATCATGGCACCTCCTGAGAACACTGTCTTGACTACAAATGGTCCTTCATATGTAGGAGTCCACTTGCCCCTAGGATCACCCTGTGGTAATATGATACGCTTGATTACCAAATCACCAGCCTGATATACCTTCGGCTTAACCTTCTTGTTAAAAGCTTTGATCATCCGTTTCTGGTACATCTGGCCATGACAAACTGCTGCTATCCTCTTCTCATCAATCAAATTTATCTGGTCAAATCGAGTCTGAATCCACTCATCTTCATCCAAGCCTGCATCCTTCATAATTCTTAAGGAGGGAATCTGAACTTCAATGGGCAGAACTGCTTCCATACCATAGACTAAGGAGAATGGGGTTGCCCCTGTTGAAGTACGTATTGTAGTACGATAACCATGAAGAGCAAATGGTAACATCTCATGCCAATCCTTGTAAGTCACAGTCATCTTCTGTACAATCTTCTTAATGTTCTTATTAGCAGCTTCAACTGCCCCATTCATCTTTGGACGATACGGAGAAGAGTTGTGATGCTTAATCTTGAACTGCATGCAGAGATCAGTAATCATAGTGTTGTTCAGATTAGAGCCATTGTCAGTGATAATCCTTTCAGGGATGCCATACCTACATATGAGATTATTCTAAATGAATCGAGCCACAACATTCTTGGTAACAGATGCAAATGAAGCTGCCTCCACCCACTTCGTGAAGTAATCAATAGCAACCAGGATGAAACGATGCCCATTAGAAGCAGTAGGCTTGATCTCACCAATCATATCAATGCCCCACATGGCAAAGGGCCAAGGAGCAGTCAACACATTCAATGGTGATGGAGGTATATGTACTTTATCAGCATAAATTTGACACTTGTGACATGTTCTGGAGTGTTGATAGCAATCAGCTTCCATGGTAGACCAATAGTAACCTGCTCTCAATATTTTCTTTGCCATAGTATGACCACTAGAATGAGTGCCAAAGGTCCCATCATGCATCTCTTCCATAATTTCTGTAGCTTCCTTCTTATCCACACAACGAAGCATAATTGAATCATGATTGCGCTTGTACAAAATCCCATTACTAAAAAAGAACTTAGCAGAAAACCTTCTCAGGAACTTCCTATCTTTGACAGATGCCCCTTCAGGGAACTCCTGAGCTTCAAGATATCTTTTCACTTCATAGAACCAAGGCTTCTCCTCTGCCCCTTCAGTGTCAATCTCATTGCAGTATGCAGGCTTTTCAAATCTATCAATGGTAATCTTGGGAGCTTCATCATCCCAGCTGATCTCAAACATAGATGCCATGGTGGCCAAAGCATCTGCCAACTGATTCTCTCTTCGTGGAATATGTCCAAAGGTAATCTCTTTGAAATGTGGGATCAAAGACAACACATGCTCTCTGTAAGGAATGAGGTTATCATGCTTGGTATCCCAATCTCCTTTGATCTGACTAACTACCAGGGCTGAATCTCCATACACATCAAGAAACTGTATCTTCATATCAATGGCAGCTTTAATACCCAGGATACATGCCTCATACTCAGCCATGTTATTGGTACAATAGAAACACAATCTTGCAGTAATCGGGGTATGACAACCTTCAGGGGAACTAATCACAACACCAACACCATTACCAAGTGCATTGGATGCACCATCAAAAACCATAGTCCATCGGGATCCTTGTTCAGGTCCGTCATATTGTCCAGGTTCTTTGGTAATAATCATAATGTCTTCATCAGGGAACTCAAAACTCATTGACTGGTAATCATCCACTGCTTGATGAGCCAAATGATCTGCCACAACACTTCCTTTAATGGCCTTCTGAGTAGTATACTGTATGTCATATTCTGTCAAAATCATTTGCCATCTTGCAATTCTTCCGGAGAGAGCAGGTTTCTCGAATATGTACTTGATTGGATCCATCTTTGAAATCAACAGGGTAGTATGGGTCAACATATACTGTCTTAGTCGGCGAGCAGCCCATGCCAAAGCGCAGCAAGTTTTCTCGAGCAGTGAGTATCTTGTTTCACAGTCGGTAAACTTTTTGCTAAGGTAGTATATTGCCTGCTCTTTTCGACCAGACTCGTCATGTTGCCCCAACACACACCCCATTGAGTTGTCTAACACTGTTAAGTACATGATCAAGGGTCTTCCATCAACTGGTGGCATCAAAATTGGTGGTTCCAGCAGATATCTCTTGATTTCATCAAAGGCAGTCTGGCATTCATCATTCCATTCCATCACCTGATCTTTCTTCAACAACTTGAAAATTGGCTCACAGATGGCAGTCAATTGGGATATAAATCTTGCAATGTAATTTAATCGTCCCAAGAAACCTCTAACCTCCTTCTCAGTACGGGGAGCTGGCATTTCTCGTATAGCTTTCACTTTTGCAGGATCCACTTCAATACCTTTTCCACTGACAATGAAACCCAGGAGCTTACCAGACCTAACTCCAAAAGTACACTTGTTTGGGTTCAATCTCAACTTGTATTTCTTTAACCTCTCAAACAACTTATGCAGATGATCAAGATGTTGCTCTTCATTCTGGGACCTGGCTATCATATCATCCACATATACTTCTATCTCATGATGAATCATATCATGAAACAAAGCCACCATAGCACGCTGATATGTTGCCCCTGCATTCTTCAAACCAAATGGCATCACCTTATAGCAAAAGGTGCCCCACTGTGTAACAAATGTTGTTTTCTCCATATCTTCAGGAGCCATCTTGATCTGATTGTAACCAGAGAAACCATCCATAAAAGAGAATACCTTATGTTGAGCAGTGTTGTCTACCAGAACATCAATATGAGGAATTGGAAAATCATCTTTGGGGTTAGCCTTGTTCAAATCTCTGTAGTCCACACACATACGTACCTTACCATCTTTCTTAGGAACCGGTACCACATTTGCATCCCACTGAGGATAAGAAGTCACAGCTAAGAACCCTGCATCGAACTGTTTCATTACCTCTGCTTTGATCTTCTCTGACATTTCAGGACGCATACGACGAACCTTCTATTTCTTTGGACGACAATCTTCTTTCACTGGTAAACGGTGAACCACAATGTCTGTATCCAACCCTGGCATATCTTCATAAGACCAAGCAAAGATCTCCACATAGTCACGTAACATTTGAACCAGTCTGCTCTTGACACTATCCTCTAAATCAACCCCTATCTTGACCTCTTTCCTGTTTTCTTCAGTTCCCAGATTCACAACTTCGACTGGCTCTTCATGTGGCTGTATGGCTTTCTCTTCTTGTCGTAACAACCTATCAAGCTCTACAGGTACTTCACAATCGTCCTCATTTCCGTCTTCAGTTTGATAGATCGGATTCTCGAAATTATAATTGGCAATAGTAGAACTGTTATCAACAGGATCCAGAGTGGATGAGGATCTGCATTTTAGTGATGTGGGTGTGTGTAAGAACACATAGCTGATAATAAAAGAAAAGAACGACAAGGAACACAATATTTACTAAAACGAAACGTCCACTGATTTTATTGAATGAAGTATGCAAATGAAATGACAGCTCGTAACAAGCACACCATTGTGCCCCGGGTAAGGCACAAGGCTTGAAAGTTTTATTGTTCAAGAAATTACAAACTTAAAAAGTAACAACACAGTAATAGTATTTACTCCTGACTAAAGGAGATAGGAATAACATCTTCAGCTTTCCAATTATTGAGTCCAGCACCCACAGTAGGAAAAATCCAAGCATCCAAGTTGTAGTCTTCATCATAGTCTCCCACAGCATTGATCTGGTCTTTCATAACTCCTTGATTGGTGATACGAACAGCACGAGCACGACGAACAGCCTTCTGGGACTCTGCAGTGAAACCCAAACCAAACTTGTCAAACTTATATGGGATATCAGGAAGCTGACCCCAAATAGTACAACCACCTTCATCCACCACAGCTCTAGAATCATTGAGGGAGGCCATTGCCATTGTTGGAGGTTTTCTGGTGACCACAGAAACTTTCTTCGCAACAGGAGGAGCTACATAATCATTAACAATCCAGGGAACCACTTCAAATGTCTGACACGGAGTTTCAATGTATTCACCTTCCATTTCCAGATACTTGAAGGTATTCACATGGCTGACAAAATATTCTTCCTCTCCATAGACAGTAACAACCTTTCCTTCCACCGAATATCTTAGTTTCTGATGTAATGTAGAGGTTACAGCACCTGCCCCATGGATCCAGGGACGACCAAGCAAACAAGAGTACGAAGGACGAATATCCATCACATAAAATGTAGCAGTAAAAACCTGAGAGCAAACTTTAATTGGAAGATCAATCTCCCCATGCACTACTCTTCTAGAACCATCAAAAGCTTTCACCACAATATTACTGGGTTTCAGCACAGCATCTTCAGGACTCAGCTTGTTCAGGACTTCCTTAGGCAACACATTTAGAGAGGAACCATTGTCTATCAATACATGGGACAGGGTAGTGCCCCTGCATTCTATTGAAATATGCAGAGCCCTGTTATGATCCCTCTTGGCAGGGGTCAAATCAGCATCATAAAATCCCAACCCATTATCATAAGTCAGGTGGGCAACACAATTCTCAAACTGGTCAACAGAAATTGCATTGGGTACATGAGCAGTCTTCAGAAACTTGATCAAAGCTTTTGCATGAGCTTCATAACATAACAACAAGGATAACATGGAAATCTTTAAGGGAGTATGCCCCAACTGATCAACAATGTCATAATCACTCCTGCGAATGATTTTCAATACTTCCTCCATCTGCTTAGAGAGGTCATCAGCAGCTGGCACATCAGTAGATATTGGTTCAATAACAGGACCCTTGCTCCGAGCATCAGTGGTGGAAGTAGCAGCAGGAGTAACTGCATTCTTGGAAGTGACTGGAGGAGAGAACACTCTTCCGCTTCGTGTGATCTTATTAGATCCAGCAATATTGTCAACATCAACAGGCACATCATCTAAGGGCTCCTGCTTAACACCATGGATGTAAACATCAGACCCATAGTGCCAAGGCACAACTTTATCAGATGTATACGGGATAGGACCAGGAGTAGTAATGACCAGAGGAGCCACTCTGGCTTCAACAACAACTTTCACAGGGCCTTCAGCAGTAATCCTGATTGGACCCTGATGGGTAATTTTAATAGGTCCCTTTGAAGTGATTCTCACCGGCACTTTGTCAACCATATCAACCTCTTCAATCTTCTTACCTCTAGTAATATGCTCCACCATACTCTCCACAGAAGGTGGTCTCCTTTCAAACACTATAGTGTAATTATTCATGAGACGCTGAATCCCGTCCTTCAACCTCCAACACTTATCTGGATTATACTCACAATAGACACAATCTTCACGACAACCCGGAAAGAAACCAGCTTGTACTAACTTCTTCCTGATGACAGACAATGGTGTGGTCAACTCCGCAACTGAATGGATATGTAAATCTTCATCAATGGCATTGACAGTCTTCTCGTGATTTGGCATTGGAGCAGTAATCACATTTGGAGTACCCGGAGGGTCAAACTCAATCTCTCCAGCCTCAATCATATCTTGAATTTTGTTCTTCAAGACCCAGTAGTTATTAGTATCATGACCCTGACAGTTTGAATGATATGCACATCGTGCATTGGGATTGTACCTTGGAGAGGTAACATTAGGATTCTGAGGAGCCTCTTTCAAAGTAATAAGTTCAGCCTTCAACAAGTGTTGCAATGCCTGAGCCATTGACATGTTGATCTTCGTGAACTGCCTTCTAGCCCTCTGTTGGTTGCCCTGTGGCTGCTCGGTTGTTGTAGGGGTTGGATTTGAGATGTGAACTACACTCACAGACTGATGCCTTCTATTACGATCAGGTTGACCATAAACAGCATTGGATTCTTTCTTCCAAGTGGGAGGCTTCTTTGCAGCACCTGATGAAGAAGTACCCACTTGGATCTTGCCATTCTTTATACCATTTTCCACTCGCTCTCTTGTCATGATCAACTCAGTGAAGCCAGATGATGAGCTTCCAATGAGATGACTGTAAAACGGACCATTCAGTGTACACATGAACATATCAACCAACTCCCTGTCAGTCAAAGGGGGTTGTACTCTTCCAGCTAGATCTCTCCACTTCTGAGCATACTCCTTAAAACTTTCTTTGGCACCCATAGACATGCTTTGCAGCTGCATGCGAGTGGGGGCTAAGTCAGCATTGTATTGATACTGCTTATAGAAAGCTTCAGCAAGATCATTCCACTCCCTGATGTTGACACTCTCCAATTGATAATACCACTCCAACTGAGCTCCAGATAAGCTCTCTTGGAAAAAGTGGATCCACAACTTCTTATCAGCAGTGTGAGGTTGAATTCTTCTGACATAAGACCTCAAATGCAGCTTGGGACAGGAGACCCCATCATAAACAACAAAGGTAGGAACCTTGAAACCAATGGGTATGACAACCCCAGATATCAGACTCAAATCTTCAAAATCTAGCCCAGAAGATTTCTGCAACTCCATAGCATCCATTCTATCCACCAGCATCTTGAATTTGTCTTCATTAGGATCATGGTAATAATTAGCCTCAGAATCAGAGTCCCCCATAGTGTTGTGGAGACTGCCCCCCTCTTTTTCAAACTCTTCAGACTCAAAATCTTCAACTGGTTCCTTGGTCTTGGCAAGACCTTTGAACCTCCTTCCCATGTTGATCAGGCCACCTGATCTCCTAGTCTTCTTGGTCTTTTTGGCCAGCAGTGTCTTCAATTCATCTTGCCCCTTGGACAAGTTCAGGATCAGCTCTTGGAACTGTGCATTTTGTGCCTGGAGATCCTTAACTGTTTGTTCAAGAGCCATTGCTGAAATAAATAGCGAGAAGATGAGAAACCTGTGCACAAATAAACCTGTGATGCAATGATATGGAATGTAAATGCGTATGCAATGTTTTCAAGGACCGTAGGATTTAAATTTGCTTAAACAAACAAGAAGGTAAACTTTTATTAGTAATAAATTTGTTTTGCCTCTTGGGCTTACAGAAATGAAATGAAATAAGTACAAAAAATGGGGTTTTAAGTCTCCCATGGACGTTTCCTCTTTGTGTTGAGGTATGAGTTGAGATTCCGTTCCTCATGAAGTTGCTTTGTTAGTTCTAGGATTCTTTCTTGGCTTGCTTTGTAATGAGCCTCGAAAGTATCCCTTTGCTCCTTCAACTGGATCCAGGATCTCTGTAAGTCTTCCATGTCAGTAGGCATGTCTGGGTGAAGGATGGTATAAGCAGTGTCCCCTTTAGCAACAGGTTCCATGGTAACTGGCAGGATAGCAGGATATGGCATCATGAGAGTCTGAGCACGAGATCGCACCCATCTGAGATAAGCCTCCATAGGAATAGTGTACTTAGGCTCCAATGTCTTGCTGTCAATCCTGTTTACTTTTCCCCAGGCTCGTATGAATTTCTGACGGTAACCCTGAAGATCGTTGTCGTAATCAAACACAATGCCCTTAATCAACATGTCATGTGGACCATCACTCCGAGCGTAACCAAACTGTCGTAAAGCTAGAGAGGGGTTGTAGGTGATGCCTCCTCTTATGCCTAGAAGTGGCACATTAGGAAACTCCCCACAACGGTCAATGATAGTGACATTCTCCATAGATCTGGAGCACCAATGAATGTCTGAATGCGAGAGTGACATGATCCTCTTGGACCATCTGAACCCTTGCTCATTCTTCATTACTGAGCGAGGAAGGTGAGAAATAAACCACCTAGATAGCAAAGGTATGCAGCACATCAAAGTTCCTCTTGCCCTTGTAGTACGGGTATGAAGAGAATGTAGTATGTCTCCAAGCAATGTAGGCACTGGATTATGACTCAGGAAAATGTTGATGGCATGAACATCTATGAACTGATCTAGATTGGGGAACAACACTAAGCCATAAATCAGTAAGGCTAAGATATCCTCAAAAGCATCATAACTCATAGCCTTCAAGAACATTTGAGCCTTCTCTATCAACACCTTGGCTAGAACACCCTTGACTCCACTTCTCGTTTCTAGAACAATGTCAGACTTCTTCAGATGTAGAGCTGCAGCAGTAACCTCAGGTTTAGGCTCTCTTTCCAAGCCTGTGAATGGTTTCTGATCAAGAACAGGTATACCCAGAAGTTTAGAGAACTCCTCCATGGTTGGAACCAGCTGGTAGTCGGGGAATGTGAAGCAATGGTGCTTAGGGTCAAAGAACTGAAACAGAACACTCATCATGTCTTCATTGAACCCTGAGGTGATTAGATCCAATAGGTGGCCATGTCTCTTGATGAACTGGGAATGATCAGACACTTGATAAACCAACTCTTTAAGCTTGGCAGGTATGCCCACAAAGTTGATCCTGATAGTGTTTCTACGAGCAGTAGCCATGACCTGCAACACAGAACAAAGATAAATCCCTTGGTCCTTGAAATGGTTAGTGAAAATGCTATGCTTATGATGCATGATGATGCTATGATGTTATGCTCAATCACAAACATGTGGCACACACAAACAAGTCACACCATAACCCTAGGTTTAAAGGCTTGCATGAGGTTTAAAGGTAAATACCCTCCCCTGAAGTTAGTTGGTTCATCCTGTCCTACAAAAGTAACCAGGTTCTAAGGGATCTCAATATCATTGATCCTTCACAAGGGTGGTTGTTCAGTAGGCAACTTACTTGCCAACCAAAACCCTCCAAGTTTAGAATCTCAATGAGCGTAGTATCGAGTATCAACCAACTTCAGTCTGCACCAAAGCCGGTTATCTCACTACTTTCTAAAGGCCAAGATGAGTTAACTAGGGTTCTAAAAGTTAGTTAGTGCATTGACAACATATGGCAGCCTCATATTATCCTCAACTTGACTTAAGGAACATAAGCACCAACCAAGAAGTCACACTAACTATGGCCACCAGATCAACCATATCGGTATACGCCGTACAGTTTCCTTGGTCTATTGCCATTTACCTAAGGTACACTAGATCCGGGTTAGGATCTTTCACACATAAAGCCCAACAAGTAATATAAAGCAAACAAGGCAAACAATTTAAGTGATCTAATTCCTAAGGGTACCCCTCTTTAATATTAAATCCCCAGCAGAGTCGCCAGTTCTGTAACACGGTGGGAGAACTGACTTTAGTTATGTTGCGGATAGCAAGAGTCGCCACCGACTTTTATTTTATCCAAAGGAAAGGCATAAAAGAACAGGAAAGACCTTTTAAAAGATTTTTGGGTCCGGGGGGTAGGTTATGTAAAGGGAAGGTGTTAGCACCCTTTACATCCATGGTTATCCATGGGCTCTTAGTTACTTAGCTCACTTTGAATTGTTTTTAAAATGTGAAGTGTGTGAATAGAAATTTTCATAAGAGTTTAATAATGATCCATGTACGGATGCGTAAAAAACTTGTGTTTGAAAATTGTTTGAAATTTGTGAAGTATTTGAAGTGTTTTTGAAAAGTGAGCAAATATCTAAGAGGAACCTACCCTAAGCTTTATGTCTTTTCTGTTCTTGAATCCTTTAAGTGGTAAGACTATCCCTATTATTAAGGAATAGGTAGTCATTACCTTGGATGTGAGGGACAAGTAAAGGGACATCTGTTATTTAGGCAACTGTAGGGTGTATTAAGCACTTTGGGGGTACTGTCATCATTATTCGAAAGGGACAAGATCTTTATGAAAGGCAACCATTAAGGGACTTGATCATTGATTATGAAGGGACTAGATGACTTTTCTTTTAAGGGACTTTGCTTTATACACCCCACTTGACCTTATGATTAGGCAACATTGAGAGGCAACCCTAGAAAGTGAGATGGCGATCAAAGATCGACTTACGTGTGTGAGTGTTTAATTTAAATGTTTATCTTATAATTTAAATGACCTAAATTCAATTTTTAAACATAATACATGTTTGCACTCCCTATTTTACTAACCATGGCATGAAAATTAAATAATTTAAATATTACAAAAAATTACACCAATGAGCATTTACATGATAATAAAGCAATTTAAGTAAATAGCAAAAATAAATAAATAAGCAAAATATAAATAATAAGTAAAATAAATAAATAAGAAATAATAATTATAATAGGGGTTAGTAATAATAATTAAAAATAAATGGGGTTAGTGAGATAATAATAATAAGCATAATTAAAAAATAAATGGATTAGTAATAAGCATGATTAGTAATAATAATAAACAAAACAAAATTTTAATGGCTTAATAGAAAAATAAGAACAATTATATTAATTAATCATAAAATTTAAAATTGTAGACAAATTAAATAAATTATGAACATATTATGAGAAATTATTAAATTTGCAAATTTTTAGAAATTATTTACATATATACTAAATTATAAACAATTATAGGATATTTATTAAAACAAATGGATTAATCATAATTATATTTACAAAATTTAATAAATAAAATATGCACATGGTAATTATATTTTCAAAATTAAAGATTAGGTTTTTTAATAATTGTTTAGAGAAAAAAATAAACTAGGGTTTATAAAATTAGGGTTTGTTTAGAAAAATATTTAAGAATTTATAATCTAATATACAAAATTATTTTAACAAATATATATATATATATATATATATATATTATAATTTAATTACATAACAATAATAAAAAAATAATTTTGAATTAAGAACAATGGTTTTAGAATTTAGAAAATATTGAATACATATATATATATTATCATGAAATTATTTAATTATATATTTATATATGATTATTAAAAATAATTTAGACAAAATCAATTAAATAAGATAAAATAGAAAAAAAATAACAAAACTTACCTGGCTGGGATTTGAACCCAGGAGGCTTTGTTTCACAATACTCATGCCCTACCACTGGGCTGCGCGCTGATGGTGCAAGAAGAATGAACTCCAAGTTGTTTTGTTCCTTCAAACCAACAATCAGGAAAATAATGAAAAAAAACAAAAGGCCTGGGGGGATTCGAACCCAGGACCTTATACACAAACACACAAGTACATGACCAATCCTGCTGGGTGAGCGCATCTGATATTAAACCAATAACATTTGATAATATATTATATCTAGTAAATAAAAGGGAAAAGCTCAAAAACTTTGTCACAACCAGGACTCGAACACAGGTCCTTTGACAATACGCACGCTAGCCTTACCACTGGGACAAGCGTTGGCTTGTGATAATAAACCAACAACAAAACATAAAATATTTAAAATAAAATTTGAATTTCCAGGACGCGCGCAAACCAGCTTCGTCTTCTTCATTGAATTCGCAGGTTTTCCTGCGAAATTATCTAGGGAAATACCTGCGAATTTTCCTGCGGACACAAACCTGCGAATTTCAAATAATAGCAAGACAGTACAATTTCTACAAATTGATCAATGAAACATGATCCTCACAGTCCATACAATCACATTATATCCTTCAAATTCATTTAAATTCAGTAAATCATAAAACCCTAAATTCAAAGGAGAAACCCTAACAATGGCCGTTTGGGATTTAGGTCACGAAGCTCCAATTTTTTTGTCCAGAAACGTTCTACATATCATCACAAACAAGATTAGGAAAACAAAATTCATTAATATGCAGTGAATTAGTGTAATCGAAAATTTGATATTCAAGAACAAACAAGATTCGGTTAGCATGATATGGCATGGTTTTGATGCATATGAGTATTGGTTTTGCTTCATGGATGTCCAAGGAACATTGCTATGTCTTTAGATTACCTTCAAACACCTTGTATCAATGAATCCGAATGTGAGTTTTGAGAGGGTTTTTTGAAATTGGAACTTACTCTTGGGAGGCAGACAATTCGTCCCTTGTGATTGTAATGAGTTAAGTACTTATAGGAGACTGAATTTAGGTCAAAAAATCAAGTCATTGTGTGGAAAGTTTGATATGAAAAGATTCAAAATGATCATGCCTTAAAAATCAAATATTCTTGTATGAACACTTGCTATTTTTGGCTAATCCTCATGATTTCTTTCCACTTCAATTCCAATCAAATTTATGATTTTCTAGAAGCTTGATCCAATTCAAATCTTTCATTTTCATATTTTATTTTTATTTAAAATGATTTTTAATGAATTAAATCAAAATAAATAAAAATGAAATAATAAAAAATATGATTTTTAATGGTTTGGGTCGTGCATGAAGTTATTGTATGGATTGGGTCATTATTTGGCAAGCCCATTTGGAAGAAATTGGTTTTAGACCTCCATTTTCATCATAAACCAACCCAAAATTTCCCAACTTTGCAAGGGCACATATCCTTCAATTTTAATGATATGAGGGTGTTCTTGGACATTTTGGAAAGCTTGAAGAGTCCTCTAAACAACCCCACTGGTTTCATGTCCATATCATTTACCAATCTCAAGTTATGCCCTTTTGAAGTTGTTGACTTTTTGTTGACTTTCAAAAGGACCTATAATGTCTTAGCTCATACCTTCCAAATGAAGCATTTTTGGGCTTGGCTTGTGAGACACAAAGTTGTAGAGAATTCAATTTTCTTCAAAATGAGCTTTGAGTGGAGACTTGGTGATGAAGCATGTGAAAGTTATGGCTGGTCAAAGTTCAGTTGACTTTTACTGAGAAAACCCTAATTTAGAAACTCCTGATTCTTGATGATCTGAAATCTCCTTGATGAATCATGATCAACCCTTGATCAAATGATGAATTTTACTTCATATACTTGATGTTGGCAAAAAATCATGAAGTTTGACTTTGGTTTGACCACAGTTGACCTCAGTTTGACTTTTTAACTACTTTGACTGGTTTTGACTTATCTGATCATTTGACTGAGCAAACCTTTGAGAAAAGTCTTGAAACTTGTCATGGGGGTTCTTAAACACATATAAGATGTTATGAAGCTCACTTTAAGTCTTGGAAGTCCATTTAGCCTGATTAAAGTCAAAACCCTAGTTTTGGATGCACTGCTTAGGAGGTGCATTGTCTGAGGGAATTGTCAACTCTTCTAACCAATTGTGAACTTTGTGAACCTTGTGAACCATCATAAAATGTCTTGTGGACCTCATGGGAGGTATTGTGAACCTTGTGAACCTTGTGACCCTCATAAAGTGACTTGTAGACTTCATGAACCTCATGAAAGGTTTTGTAAGCATTGTGAATCTTGTGAACCTTGTGAACCTTCTTAGCACACAAAGTCTTGTATTGTGAGGGCAAATTTTGGGGTGCAATAGTTACTTACAAAGACTGGCATGAGATGCTACCATTTGCCTTGCATGGGTATCGAACCTCAATCAGAACGTCCACTGGGGAAACACCTTATCAGCTTGTGTACGGTATGGAAGCTGTCCTACCTGTTGAAGTTGAGCTACCCTCCTTACGGATACTGATGGATGTCAAGCTGAATGAAGCAGAATGGGTCCGTTCTCGGTACAATCAACTGAATTTGATCGAAGAAAAGAGATTAGCTGCAATCTATCATGGGCAGCTATATCAGAAAAAGGATGAAGAAAGCCTTCGATCAGAAAGTCAGGCTTCGAGAATACCAAGTGGGAGATCTTGTGCTGAAGAGACTTCTTCCTCCTCATACAGACCACAGGGGCAAGTGGACACCAAATTACGATGGTCCGTTCATAGTAAAGAAGGTTTTCTCTGGTGGAGCACTAATGCTTACTACTATGGATTGAAAACCCGAAAGGGCGATCCACGCAAAATTAGGGAATAAGCGAACAACTACATTATGAATTCGTCTGTATCACTTACAACACGGCAAGCTTCGAAAAGATAAAGCATCAGTCATAATCAACCTTCTTCAGAAAGCAATATAAGAAGAGCGTCAAGATCATACAGGTCATAGCAAAGGAAGCTCGCCGGAGCATCGTCAACATTGCCAGCATTTTTACTTTTCTCAATTTGTAACAATCTCCTCATTCCAGGGGATCTGTTTCTTTGACTGTATTTGCCAATTCAGGGCACCCAGATTAATAAAATCAGATTTTCAGTCACGTCTCTTCTTGTACATTTTTTGTTTCGTTTGCAAATGTCCAATATCCATGATATAATATTTGCATAAAACAAATGAGCCATTCTTAATAAATGCTTGCAGGAAATAATCTTACTTCTAGGAATATCTAACTCCTATGACGGAGTCCGATAAGGGATACCTCAGGTATTCAATACGCAACATGGGGCATGCCAAGCATCACTTCTCCAGCACACCTCCTCCAAGCAGCATCTGGAATGCCTTTCCTAGCAGGAGTCTACTCAAAGATAGCTTCCCCAGCCGGGATCCCCACAGATTTCTATAGGAAGATCATTCAGTGATCTTCTCTTCCCCAAACAGAGTGCCAGGCCTCTAGAAAGAGCTATCTCCCCGCAGAGTTCCAACCGCTTCCCAGAAGAGCAGTGCCTAAAACTCTCACACAACAAAGTGACGAAAGCTGCTTCCTCCCCAACTGGGTTTCTCATAAAAAGATAGGTCTATCAATGATCTATTTCCCCAAGCAAATCTATACATCTTATCAGATCTACCAAAGATCTCTTCCCCCAGCTGGGATTTCCCTTCAAGCAGATCAGCCAGAGATCTCCACAACAGCGGGATCCGAATCCCGGATCGATTTTTATTTTCTTTTTTGCATAATCATAGCATTCACATCATTTTCCCCCACAAAGCATATCATTCCGTCTAATACGGAGCATTACAGCAAAAATCAAACATTTGCATGATCACAAGTCAGGTTCGAGCCGGTCACCTGTAGTTACCATCAATATTTCATCAGCAATGTATATAAAAACTCACATCCCTTGCAAAGTAAAAAGCCAAAGCGTCCCCTTTGCACTCTCCCACAGATACATGTTCATATGTACTCTTTCGACACCCGTCCGTGTCATATCGTTCCCCCGCAGATATAAGCCAAAACATCTTCACAAATACAGATACCAATACATACTCTTTTGACACTCGTCCGTGTCACCTTCCCCAGCACGGTTGCCCAAACACTTATTGAAAACCAAATACTTCTCTATAGACACTTTCCTTTCGACACCTGTCCGTGTCATCCTATCCCCGCAGGTCGCCAGAACACCTTTTGCACTCCCATATACATATAAGTTCATAACTTATACACTTTCTCTTCTGACACCCGTCCGTGTCACCTTTCCCCGGCAAATTGAACAACTACATTGATGATAATAAACTGGGGAGGAAACTGAATCAATATCTTCCACGAGAAACAACTCAGTGGGGAGTTAGAAGGGATTAACACTTTCTGCTTAATGGTCGACACTCTAAACTTGAGAGAAAGACGACACACACACTCTGTGGGGAATGTCCACACCAAAGAGCAGAGAACAATGATAAACGCAAGAATGCAAGCAAACAATGCTATGCTTATGCGTATGAATATGCTTATGAATATGCTGACAAAACAGACATAAAGATAAGAAACGGGTGACATGAACACCACAACAAACGGATACTCGGCTAATCCCAAGGCAACAATGCAGGGAAACATGCTGGAGATTTAACTTAAAATCTGCAGGGGAATATCATAAGCCATCAAAGGAATAAAATCCTACTACAAGGCTTAAATCATGATAAGACAACATCTGCTAGGGATATCATCCTGCTGAGGAAAGGTAATAATCTGCTGAGGATGGAAATATTCTTGATAAAAACCAAACTTCACAAGGAATAACTATCATACAACTCCTGCTCCACCTGGGGATAGAGTGCAAGACCTGCTAAAAATCACATAGGAATCTGCTGGAAATCAACACATGCAGACCTACTGGGGATCCATATGAGGATATCAGAAGTTAACATCATAGCCAAAGCACAGTTATGAGGGATTTTAAATCAGTACCCTTCATAGGGTAAAAGAAAACCTCTAAAATGACTGCTATATCAATACTTATATATTCAAGGATGCAAACAATTCAAGCTGAGGAACAAGAGCTCAGCTGGGAATTCCCAATACTTCTCAATTTAAAGATAACATGCTGAGGAAGAGATCAAATTCAGCTAGGGATTCTTAAGAACATCCCTTCCAACAACTCTTCTGGGGAATACATACAATCTCTGTTCAACATCATTGTTGGGGAACAAAACATCATTAACATCAATCGGTCAAGACTATCCAGGAACTTCGCGTGGACACAACCGAATCAAACCCTGCTTTGGGAGAGACGAGTTACACACATCCAGACTTTACCATTCTCGGAATCACTATTGATATCCTTTCTTTGTTCATATATCAAAAGAAAAATGTTTTTAAAATATTCAAAGATTAAATTTATTAAATTTGTTTCAAAAATCATCATCAACAATAAATTGAAATATTGTAAACAGAAACAATATAAAGAATTGCAAACAATTGGATAAAAGCTCAAATTCATTGATAGAATGGTAGTCAGCAAATGGCATGACTCCATGGATCATTACAAGTTTGAAAAATGGTAAATACATGGAAAAGGGCTACATTAAGATACAATGATCACTATTTTCCCTATCAACTTTGAACTCCACTGTGTCCGAAACTTCAGTCAAGGATGAGTGATGAATAATTCTTCTGAGGAATAGAATCTGAAATCCTCGGCTGCTACAAGTGATTCAGTCTGTCGACGCAATTACTTGCCATGATCCCTAACTTTTGCCTAGATTGCCCTTTCGGGTTTTCAATCTACCGGGATAATTATTTCTGTTTTTGTCTCTAATTTTTGCCTGGACCGCCCTTTCGGGTTTTCAATCCACCGAGACGCTCATTTTTGCCTAAGCCGCCCTTTCGGGTTTTCAACTTAGCGAGCTGTTCTTTTTTATTTTATTTTAGGCGAAGTATTTCTTGACTGCATCCGCATTCACAAGGCGAGTGATCTCCTCACCATCCATAGTTGCAAGAATTAATGAACCGCCAGAGAAGGCTTTCTTAACAACATATGGGCCATCATAGTTCGGAGTCCACTTGCCCCGAGAATCTTTTAAGGAAAGACTGAATCTTTTTGAGCACGAGGTCGCCTTCTCTGAATACGCGAGGTTTGACCTTCTTGTCAAAAGCTTTCTTCATTCTTTGCTGGTACAACCGACCATGACACAAAGCTGTTATTCTCTTTTCTTCAATCAAATTCAACTGATCAAATCTACTCTGACACCATTCAGCCTCAGTCAACTTGGCTTCCATCAGAACTCTCATTGATGGGATCTCAACTTCGACGGGGAGCACTGCTTCTGTACCATAAACAAGTGAGAAAGGGGTAGCCCCTGTTGAAGTGCGGACAGATGTACGATACCCATGCAAAGCAAAAGGGAGCGTCTCATGCCAGTCCTTGTACGTCACAACCATCTTCTGAATGATCTTCTTAATGTTCTTATTCGCAGCTTCAACAACCCCATTCATCTTCGATCTATAAGGAGAGGAATTATGGTGTTGAATCTTGAAATCTTCACAAAGCTCTTTCATCATCTTATTGTTCAAGTTCGAACCATTACCAGTAATGATTCTATTCGGAACACCATATCTGCAAATAATATTATTCTTAATAAAACGAACCACAACTTGCTTGGTCACATTAACATACGATGCCGCTTCCACCCACTTGGAGAAGTAGTCAATTGCCACAAGAATAAAACGATGTCCATTCGAAGCCTTGGGTTCAATCATGCCAATCATATCAATTCCCCACATGGAGAAAGGCCATGGGGAAGAAATCACATTGAGATAAGCTGGTGGCATATGAATCTTATCAGTATACACCTGACACTCATGGCACTTTTTTACATACTTGCAACAATCAGATTCCATTGTCAGCCAATAGTAACCCGCTCTCAACATCTTTTTAGCCATTGCATGCCCATTAGCATGAGTGCCAAAAGATCCTTCATGAATTTCTTTCATCAACATGTCTGCTTCGTGTCTATCCACGCATCTGAGCAAAACCATGTCAAAAATTTTCTTGTAAAGCACATTTCCATTTAGGAAGAAATTTCCTGCCAACCTCCTCAAAGTTCTCTTATCTTTATCAGATGCCCCATGCGGGTATTCTTGACTCTGGAGGAAACATTTAATATCGTGATACCAAGGCTTGTCATCATGGACCTCTTCAACTGTAAACACATGAGCTGGTCTTTCAAGTCGCATCACACTGATCATGGGAACATCATTCCACTGGTGCACTTTTATTATAGAAGCTATGGTTTCTAAAGCATATGCCATCTGATTCTCATCATGAGGAACATAATGAAACTCAACTTTGGTGAATAACGTTGATATCTTCCTGGCATAATCTCTATAGGGAATCAAGTGGGGTTGATGGGTTACCCACGTACCCTGAATCTGATTAATTACCAAGGCAGAATCTCCATATACATCAAGATGTTTAATCCTCAAATCAATGGCTTCTTCAAGACCCATAATGCAGGCTTCATACTCAGCTTCATTGTTGGTACAAGGAAAAGTCAATCTTGCGGCAAAAGGAATATGTGAACCATGTGGAGTAATGATCATTGCCCCAATTCCTCTTCCTGGTGCATTCACGGCACCATCAAAAACTAAACCCCATCGAGATCCAGGCTCCGGCCCTTCCTCAATCAAAGGTTCATCACAATCTTTCACTTTCAAGAACATCACATCTTCATCTGGAAAATCAAACTTGATTGGTTGGTAATCATCAATCGGTTGATGTGCCAAATAGTAAGCCAAGATACTACTTTTTATAGCTTTTTGAGTTTGGTACTCGATATCATATTCTGATAATAACATTTGCCAACGAGCAATCCTCCCAGTTAAAGCAGGTTTTTCAAAGATATACTTGATTGGATCCATTTTAGAGATCAACCAAGTTGTATGATTCAGCATATACTGGCGAAGACGCTTTGCAGCCCAAGCTAAGGCACAACAAGTTTTTTCAAGCATGGAGTACCGAGACTCACAATCGGTGAATTTCTTACTCAAGTAGTAAATTGCATGTTCTTTTCTTCCAGATTCATCTTGCTGACCAAGCACACAACCCATGGAATCTTCCAACACAGTCAAATACATGATCATCGGTCTACCTTCCACCGGAGGAGACAAAATAGGAGGTTCAAGCAGATATTCTTTAATACTTTCAAACGCCTTCTGACAATCATCTGTCCAGACACAACCTTTATCTTTTCGAAGTAGTTTGAAGATCGGAGCACATGTGGCAGTCATGTGAGATATAAACCTCGAAATATAATTCAATCGGCCCAAGAATCCTCTTACTTGCTTTTCGGTTCTTGGAGCAGGCATTTCCTGAATAGCTTTCACTTTATCAGGATCAACTTCAATACCTCTTTGGCTGACAATGAAACCTAGCAACTTTCCAGAACGTACACCAAAGGTGCATTTGTTCGGATTCAGACGAAGCTTATACTTCCTTAACCTTTGAAACAACTTCAGCAAATGTTCAACATGATCCTCTTCAGTCCTCGACTTGGCGATCATATCATCAACATATACTTCGATTTCTTTATGCATCATATCATGGAAAAGTGTAGTCATAGCTCTTTGGTACGTCGCACCAGCATTCTTCAATCCAAAGGGAATCACTCTGTAGCAGAATGTTCCCCATGGTGTAATAAATGTGGTCTTTTCCTCAGGTGCCATCTTTATTTGATTGTAACTGGAAAATCCGTCCATAAAAGAGAACACATCAAACTTAGCCGTATTATCTACAAACATATCAATGTGTGGCAATGGAAAATCATCTTTTGGACTGGCTTTGTTCAAATCTCTGTAATCAACGCACATTCGGACTTTTCCGTCTTTCTTCGGAACATGAACAATATTGGCCACCCATTCAGGATAAGTTGACGTCACAAGAAAACCTGCATCAATCTGCTTTTGAACCTCCACTTTGATTTTTACTGCCATGTCTGGATGAGTTCTTCTCAGCTTCTGCTTCACAGGTGGACATTCAGGCTTCAATGGCAATCTATGCTCCACAATATCAGTATCAAGACCTGGCATGTCTTGATAAGACCAAGCAAATACATCAACATATTCTCTGAGAAGCTCAACAATCCTCTTCTTAACATCAGGATCAAGCAATGCTCCCACTTTGACTTCTTTCTTTTCATCTTCGGAACCCAAGTTGACCATCTCTATAGACTCTCCATGAGGCTGAATAATCTTCTCCTCGTGCTCAAGCAACCGAGAAATTTTATCAGGAATCTCTTCATCATCCTCTTCCTCAGCTTCAAACACAGGGAATTCAAAGTTGGGAGAGGGCATAGGATCATTGTTTTCAATGGGTTTATCAATCAATCTGCACAATGATTTTATTTTTATTTTAGAGCATAAACAAAAGTGCAAACAATATGCAGATAAACA
The DNA here is from genome assembly GCA_963966055.1 of Lathyrus aphaca. Classification (NCBI taxonomy): domain Eukaryota; kingdom Viridiplantae; phylum Streptophyta; class Magnoliopsida; order Fabales; family Fabaceae; genus Lathyrus; species Lathyrus aphaca. The sequence goes on from OZ014519.1 coordinate 210,697,587, forward strand.
ATTATTATATTTTGGGTTTTTTATGTTACCATTTTTCAGAATAAAGCAAAAAATGAAAAACACATATGGAAATAATAAAATAACATTTTATTGATGATGATAAAATTTGAAACAAAGCCCGACAAACATCACTTTCACCTTGGGCAGAGTGAAATGATTTTTGAAAGAAAATAAAAACAAATTACTTTGAAGAGTGAACGATAAAAGGAACATCAACAGCGATCCAGTTCTGGCAAATCTTTCCATGCGTAACAAAATCTGGCATTTCTTCATCTTCATCATCATCAATGATGGCAGCAGCGGAATGATCGTTGATAAATCCAGCACTTCGGAAGCCTTCTTGAATAGTCTTTGGGTCTTTAATAACTACACCAGGTGCAAAGCCGATACCAAAACCTTCCTTGTTGTCGACAGCATCAATAATTCTTCCCCAACCATCAGACTGACCAGCTTCCAACACTCGCAAAGCATCCTTGAAAGAGGACATGGGCATGGCATTCTTCTTAGCAACATTATCCACGACAGCAAGAGCTTGAAACGAAGTTCCTACCTCTTCTTCGGCATCAATATAAGAGAAAGAAGACAGATTACTCAGAAGCATCGCCCTCTCACCTTCAATGGTCACCAATTTACCTTCTCTCACAAACTTCAACTTCTGATGAAGAGTGGATGTTACAGCTCCTGCCTCGTGGATCCATGGTCTTCCAAGGAGACAACTATATGCGGAACGTATATCCATTACTTGAAAAGTAATCTTGAATATAAACGGTCCAATAAGAATATGAAGATCCACTTCTCCAATCACTGTCTTTTTCGACCCATCAAACGCTTTCACTATAATCCCACTGTGCCTCATGGGAGCACCTTGAAACACAAGCTTTGACAAAGTCGATTTTGGCATAACATTCAGAGACGATCCGGTATCAACTAGCACCTTGGACATGGCATCTTCTTGACAATTCACCGAAATATGCAACCCCAAGTTATGATTTCTTCCTTCTTCAGGCAGATCCTCATCACAGAAGCTCAAATTGTTGCAAGATGTGATATTCGCTACAATACTATCAAATTGATCAACAGTCACATCATGGTCAACATAAGCTTGATCCAAAATCTTCTGCAATGACTGCCTATGAGCCTCAGAACTCATCAAAAGAGACAAAACTGATATCTTCGATGGAGTCTGCAACAACTGCTCAGTAATATTATACTCACTCTTCTTTATCAACTTTAGCACCTCATCTTCACTATTACCAGCTTGGCCCGATTGGGCAACAACATCCATAATCTGTTTACTTGCACTTGTATCTTCAACTCTCTTCGGAGGGTCTGAAGCATACACTCTACCACTTCGGGTAACCTTCGTCATGTCAGCAATGCTAACCACAGACTTTGGAGTAGGAAGAGGAACTTCCCTACCATTCTCTATCATCATAGCATTATACCGGTACGGAACAGCTTTATCAGACTCATATGGCATTGGACCAGGTACGTTAATCACCAATGGAGTAACAACAGTTTTGCGACTATCAAAAGAAATAACTACCCTCTCAGGAACAGTCCTCTCAGGAAGATTGAACTGAGGCATAATGACATTAACTTCATTCTCATATTCATCTCTTTTTGCTGTTACTTTGATTAATTTATCGTCCATCATCTTTTGAATATCCCTTTTAACAATCACGCAACCACGAGGATTCACCGAGCAAATACAACATCCAGCATAATCGTGATGAATATCGTGATATTCACTCAAGAAAGCATGCATCTCCACCAAAGATCTTCGGATATGACGAACTTCATAGATCTTGAATAAACCAGGACAACCATCAACCATATTCACAGACGCATTACCATGCTTCGGCAACAGATTCTTCTGCACATTTGGATTAACATCATTGAAATACAGAACATTGTTCCTCATCAATTTCTGTACTTCAAACTTCAATGGATAACAATTTTCAACATCATGCCCCGGGGCACCTTGATGAAAAGCACAACGAGCCTCTGGCTTATACCACCATGGAATAGTCTCTGGAACTGGAGGTGGAGGACGAGTTTGCACAAGATTCTTTGCAATCAAAGACGGAAGCAAGTACGCATACGGCATAGGAATAGGATCAAAACTTGGCTTAACTCGAGCCTGTTGATTACCACCTTGTTGCACAGAAGGTTGCTGATAACGGGGTTGATACTTTGGAACTGCCGGCACAGTTGGAGCCACATTAATCATTGGTGTTACAGAAGCCACATGCTGCAAATGGTGATTCCCACGACTGTGAGGCCTTCTATAACTTTCACGGGATACTGCATTAGTCTCATTTTCTTTCTTTTTCCCGAAGTTGAACCTTCTAGAGCTTGAACCATTACTATTCTCTTAACTCAACTGTCCCTTACGAACACCTTCTTCTAAACGCATCCCCATGCTCACCATCTCAGTGAAATCAGAAGGAGCGCTTGCTATCATCCTTTCATAATAAAAAGAACCCAACGTCTTCAAGAAAATCTTCGTCATTTCTTTTTCTTCCAGCGGAGGAACAATCTGGGCTGCCAGCTCGCGCCATCTCTACGCATATTCTTTAAAAGTCTCCTTGTCCTTCTGGGACATAGCACGAAGTTGATCTCTATCAGGCGCCATATCAACATTGTACTTGTACTGCCTCACAAAAGCTTCTCCCAAATCATTGAAGGTCTTGATTTGGCTATTATCTAGACTCATATACCACATCATGGGTGCACCGGTCAAACTATCATGGAAATAGTGAATCAGCAGCTTATCATTATCAGTCTGAGCAGACATCTTCCTTGCATACATCGTCAAATGGCTCAACGGACAAGTGTTGCCTTTGTACTTCTCAAACTCAGGCAGCTTGAATTTGTAAGGAACTTTAACATTTGGGACCAGACAAAGGTCGTAGGCATCTTTTCCAAACAAATCCTTATGCTTCAAGGCTCTCATCTCCCTCTGGATCTCAACAAAGCGTCCTTGGAAGTCATCAAGTCTTTCAGCAACTCCAGCACCTTCACTGGGCTCAGCATGGTAAATCATTTCATCATGGTGCGGAATATGGTGCACCACAGGCGGTACAGTAGTCACAACTGGAGGAAGAGTAGTCCATACTGGTGGTGGGAGAGTATTAAATGTAGCAGTCTCTGGATGATGAGGAGGACGATACCCAGCAGGAATAAAATCAACTGGCATGCCCCAAGGCGTGCTAGCAGGCATACGATAGCGAGGAGAAATGACAGTCTCAACAGGAATTGATGCGGTAACAACCTCGAAGATGACAGTATTCTGAACAGGAGAAGGAGGTGACTGATTCTGAGCAGCCACCAAACTTTCCATCATAGCGGACACTCTTTCCAAGCTTTCCCTCAGATAAGTAACCTCTTCGCGCAGCTCGCGATTCTCTTGTTGCAAAGTTTCCATCACTCTTCTCCGATTAGCTCGAGTATCAAAGCGGTGAGTCAGCTTGACAGGAGAACTGAATGAAGACCAAGAAACAACAATAAGATCCCTGGAGAACACTCAAAAAGTAAGACAAATGTGAGTATGATGCATGCTATGCGTATGCAAATGCAAAGATTTCAAAGGACTATAAAATAACTTGCAATATTCATAAAGAGACATTTTTTTGAAATACTTAAAAAAACTCATTCTCATTAAGATCAAAGTAAGGATTACAAATGAAGTACAAACATCAATAATCCTAATACATAAGAGGAAAAGTAAACTAAGCCTATGGAATCATATCCGAAGAAGTCCCGAATCCTGGCTGATACTTCATACGAATCCTCTTGATCTCATTCTTGTACCGCTCTTCCATATCTTCCTTATCCTTCACTAACTTGTCGACAATGGCCTTCCAAGCACCGAAAGTAGGAGGAATAGTAGATGAAGTACTAGAGGAAAATAAAACCTCTCTCGGCCTCTTCGTGACACGCTGCTCAAGTAGCTCAATAAGATCATCCTTCTCTTTCTGCTGCTCCTTCATAGTAGCCCTCTCAAGTAACCATTCTTCTTTCTCTTTCTTCATCTTCTCTAACTCTTCTTGAAGAACCAACTTCTCATCAACGGGAGGAAGAAAAGCAGACAAAGGTAATATGGGAAACATAGGCTCCTCAGGTGGATAGGGCATCTTGAGCTTGGAAGCTCTAAATCGAACCCACTAAATATAACATTCGGATGGAGGAAGGTGTTGTCTACCCAATTGACCTTTCTCTTTCCGGTGAACAGCATGCCAAGAATGAGCAATCCTTTTCTTCATCTCTATGTGATCAGCACCATTAAGAAAGAAGAAACGGGATAAGGCAAGATTATTTGGAACATCCTTCAAACAATAACCGAACTGTCGTCTAGCCAAAATGGGGTTGTAGCTAATTCCCCCACGTGTACCAAGAAGAGGTACATTAGGAAATTCTCCACAACTATCAATAAGAACTCCAGTGTCATAATGAGAACTATACCATGTCATGTCCTTATGAGAAAGTGACATCAACCTCTGAGACCATCTTCGATTCTCTCTATTGTCCTTGAAAACATCCGACTTCGGTAGGTGCGAAATAAACCACCTATAAAGAAGAGGCGCACAACATACAATCTCTCCGTCGCCTTTGGAAGTCCAATAGTGAAAAGCATGATACATATCTCCAAGCAAAGTAGGCACCGGGTTCTTCTTCAAGAAGATCTGAATAGCATTCTCATCCACAATACCATCCAAGTTCGGAAACAAGACAATCCCGTAAATAAGCAAAGCAAGAATAGCCTCAAATGCATCCTTATGACCCAAAGTAAGTGAAGTAGAAGCCTTTCCCATCAAGAACTTAGCATTAATACCACGAACACTCCCCTTTGGAAGAAACTTCCCATTAAGATCGGATTCCTTAAGAAAAAGTGCTTTGGCGATGACCTTGATAGTAAGCTCCTTCTCTAAACCACTGAAAAGAAACTCCTTGTCCAGAATAGGCAAACCTAACCAATGAGAATACTCCTCCAAAGTCGGCACAAGCTGATAATTCGGAAAAGTGAAACAATGGTGCAACGGATCATAAAACTGAGCTAAAGTAGGGAGAATCCCCTCAGGTACATCGGTATCCAACATATACAAAAGCTTCCCATGACATCTTCGGAACTCTTGGGTATCAACAACCAAAGCTCCTAGCTTTCTCAACTCTACAACATTAGGATTCTTGAAAGTGTACTTTTTTGTGTTCCTCCTTTTAAAATTCATAGCCATGGACATCTGAAATTTTGCAAAAGTCCCTTATAAGTCCTTTGAAATCGTACGAACAATGCTCATGAATGTATGATGGCATGTATGCAACAAACACAAACAAGATCACACAAGGCACACGGGCTTAGGTTCCGAGTCACGAGCATGAAGTCAAGGTAACAGAACACCAACCCACACAGGTAGTACTAAGGTTTTGTCTTCATTGTACCTGCAGAAAACCAAAAGGGTGCTAACAGAGGTGCCCGGAGTTAACAGCCATCTTTAGAATATCATCGGTACGTTGGATTACTCCCCAACCGATAACATTCTTAAAATAGACCTCGTCCGAGTGTAGTATCGCGTGACAACCGCCTTAGGTTTACACCCACACAGGTTCCGCACTACGTTCCTAAATTGGCTTAGATGGGTTAAGGGTTCTAAGGTCCTCAGTATGATCAGCTCAAGGTCGGAAAATAATGCCACGTACGATTACTCGTCATGACATTGATAGTCCAAGAGAGCCTAACCGAGTGGAGATTATCAAATTGATATTGCTTTGGACTACTCCATCGCATATCGCTTCGAATATCGCCGTCCTATCATAAGTGTCACTCAGATCTGGGTTAGGATCTATCTCACACAGAGGATCACCAAAACCGAAACAGAACAATCAAATAACAAACAAGTCAAACCAAAGCAATAAATAAATCAAAGTAGGCTGAATCCGCTTAGAGATTACTCCCCAGCAGAGTCGCCACTTTTCTGTAGCGATAAAATCGTGAGTGTAAGCTATTGATTAACTTCACTCGATGTACACAGAGTCGCCACCGCGCTTTTCTTTATTTCCAAAAGGAAAAAGGTAAACCAACGAATAAAAACCTAGGAGTCTAAAAGCAAAAGCTAAAAGAAACAAACAGAGAATGGGTAAGGGGATTGGTTACGAACCGGGAAGGTTTTAGGCACCCGACTCGTCCGTGGTACTCCACGGGAGCCCTTTGAAATATTTATTGCTTTTTGGTCTGAAATTGGTTTGCTTAAAAATGATTGAAGAGATGAGGAGAAGAATATTTTTTAATGATTTTGTGTTTGATAAGGTTTTAACGCCTTATGCCTATGTACCCACAAAGTGCAATGCGAGATCAAAACCTCGTAGTTCGTGGTACAAAATTCGGAAAGAAACAAATGGGTTGAATCAATTTTAAAATGTAGAGATAAGTCGTCATCCTTTAGCGAATAATTCCGCTAGAAAGGATGAATCATATCTAAACATGTGAAAAAGAAAAGGTGCACAAGGCACAAAAACAATTGAGTGAGTTTTGAATTTTTTAAAGTATATGAAAAAATGATTTTGATATATTTACATGAATTAACATTTGTTTAAGGAAATAAAGTGAAAAGATTAAAAATCGCTTGACCGAAGTCAAGGTTTGATTATGAAAGTGTCTGAAGTTTAGAAAACAAGAAGATTTTTGAAATAGGGAGAAGTTTTGAAAATTAAAGAATGGGGAGGAGATGAAGGGACTAATCCTAATACTTGAATTAAAAGTTAAGAGAAGAGATACCAAACCATAATATGCACAATTCTTCAAAGTTCGGACTTCCATCTTCAAAGGCTAATGACATAACTTGAGGCCGAGGTTTCTAATCCATTCCAACTTGAGCAAGGGGGAAGATCTTAAAGTCTAAGTCCATTCTCCAAGAGCAAAGGGATAGTAACCATAGTCCAAAATTAGAAGTCACAAGTCTTTTAAGTGTTTAATCCTTTATTAGTGTTTTGATATCCAAATGGACAAAAATAAAAAAACAAGCAACAATATAAACATAAACAAACAATATATGATATAATATGATAAAGCATAATAAAGAGATAAAGGAGCAAGAAATTAAAATAAAAGGATAAGGTGCGAGAGATTAAATTTAAACAAATTATATTCACAATATTATAATATTTACAATATAAGTGGTATGATGAACTTAATCAAGCACAACCACGACAAGGAATAATAAAATTGAGGCAACCGGATCCAAGTGGATCTTAATTCGAATCGGGACAACTTTAGGTCTATGTTAAGCAATCGCCGAGTAATTTACGAAGTAATTACCCTACAAATGAGGCCGGCCACCACTAATGAAAGTGGAAAATCTTCGTGTTAATACATGTTAGAGAAACGATATAATGGATTGTTCTCCGAAAACATGCCACACTAAAAGAAAAAGGATGGTCTAATCTTAATCGAGATTTTCGTTGAATTTCATCGAAAAGCAACCTATCACGATCTCAAAGTATGGAGAATGATCCAAGTGATCATTCATCCATAGATTTGAAATAATGAAGATTAAACTTATCGGAAATCAACAATCTACGAATCGGAGATTGTCATCGACCAAAAGAGAAAAAAGATGAAGAACAAATGGATCTAAAAAAAATAGATCCAAAAAAGAAATAGAAATATATTTTTAAATCCTTTTCTCAAAAATTCTTTTCCAAATTGTCTTTTCTAGAATACTTTCATAAAATATAATTTCTAGAAAAAAAACATTTCTTAAAATATATTTTAAATCATCTTTTTTAAAACAAATTCTAGAAAAACTTATATCCTAAAAAAAAAAATCTAAACAAACTAAAGAATGAGAATTAAAAAAAAAAAGAAAGAAAAAGAAAGGGGAGGGAGGAAGCTTGCGCAGACAGGTGGTGATCAACAATGGATCTACATGCCTTAGGCCCAAACACCATTTCATCTTATACCTTTTTTTTTAAAAAAAACAAATAAATAAAACAATAAAGAAAGAAGAAATAGTAAGATAAAACATAGTATTTTCTTCTTCTCCCTCACAATGAACACGCAACATAGGGCAAGAACAGGGGAGGCTTCTTCCTCACCTTTTACAGAAAACGAATCAAATAACGTTCCTTGCTCGCAAATCTCCTTCAAATATTCTTCTTCCTCTCTTGCCGAATTCGGCTTCTCCTTCTTCTTTCTACCAATCTCAGATTCTTTTTTGTGAATTTTGAATTAGGGAGATGAATTGAAGAATTGGAAAGTTTTAGGAATTGATTCGGATTTTGAGCAGAGGTTTGGGAAGGCTATTCAAGCTTAGGATTGAGAGTGAGAAGAGGGTGCTTTTATAGGAGAATGAATGAAGAAAGAGGGTTGCCGTTTGAACGATTTTGAGCATTTGGAAGGGGTCACGGTATTCTCGTGCCTTTGCTGAGTTTCAATTTCATTGCGGTCACGGTATTCTCACGGCTTGAAATGTTGTACGCGCGTGAAGGCTTTGGAAATACGGTTTGCTGAAGTTATATGCGGCTTGAGGCATGTTGGCTTCGGGTTGTTTCGGTGTTGTGCAGCTTATTGTTGAAGCTTGAGGGAAGTATCAGTTGGCTAGGCTTGGAGTTTTTGTTGTTGCTTGCGGATTGACAAAGGTTGGCTGTGTTTGGGCCTGCTGTTGTTTGATGTCTGGCTGCGGCAGGCTTGGATATTTTCGTGCATTACGACTTGAGGCAAGGGAAGTATTGGCTTGGCGTGAGGTGATGTGAAGTGTTGTCTTGGATTTTGAAGGTTGTTGCCGTGAGAGTGTTGGCAAGCTGGGCCTGCTATTGTTGCTTCGGCTGTTGTTGCTTCGTGGCTTGCGCGTACGGAAACATGATGCTAAGGCTAAAGCTGGGAGTTTGTTGTGGTGGGGACTTGGAATGCGCGTGTGGTTTGGCTTTGGGCAAGCTGACGCATGATGACAAGTTAGGAAAGGCTGACATTTTGCTTGATGTTGGTGGGCCAGGCATGAGGAAATGTTTGGCTGTGTGGGAAAGTTGATTGGAAGTGTGAGCTGATGTGAGGAAATGTGTAGTGTGAGAAGTGGGCCAAAGACTTGGCAAAAAAAATGATATATATTGAAATGTTCTTGGACTTTGTAATAAAAAAAATAACTATGATATTCTATTAATGCATTTTAAAATGGGTAAAAATGAAATTGGTGGGCTTATATCTAAAAAGATAATAAAAATAAAATAAAATGATTTATGGATATTTGGTAAATGGATTATATAAAAAATGAATAAGAAAAAAAAATGAATTGGGCTTAGAATTTTGAATGGAGAAATAGGAAAAAATAAAAAGTATGAATAATGGATTTAATGATAAATGGGATATAGCTAATAAAAAAAATGGATTATAAAAAAAATGGATAAGGAAATTGGATAAAGAAAATAATTGGAAATGGTTATTTGAAAAAAAAAAGAATCGAAAAGTTAGAATTTGAAATTTTTGTGAATAATAAAAAAAATGGATAATCGGGTAATTGAACTAAAAAAAATATTGACGATTTGGATAAACTGGTTTAATCAGGAAATGGGTAATGGATGGAATTTGGTTTTCAAGCCCACAAAAAATCTCGATTTTTCTTGCACAAGCCTCTGATAAAATGAATACATGCAACACAGCCCCACTGAATATTTCACAAAGTAAACCAATTGTCATCTGAAAATTGTCCGATTAATGCCTTGATGATTTGAAAACAAACTGAGGAAAATAAATCCTTAGATGAATCGCTGATGAACTGATGAACCGATGAACTGAAGATTCAAACCAACTTCACACAAACCATTGTCGCACAACCCAACATGTACTTTGAAAACACATTGTCCGAGAAATGAACCATTGGCACACACAACTGGCAATCAACATAATCTTTTGATAGTTTGACCAGTAGTAGGTCAAACATCCACTTGAAATCGAATTGTGACTGAACAAACGCATCTGAATTAAAATCATTGCCCTGTCTTTGAAATCGTGCAACACAGAGAAGAAGAAGAATACTGCAACATATTTTTGGTATTTTGGTTAGTGATCAGTAAATATAAATAACTATAAAGAAATAAAAACAATGGTGATCCCCTGCGAAGCATAGACCCTATCTGAGGAGAAACTCGAAAGCCAGCGATCTAAATTGTATGCAAAATGCAGATGATATGCGAAGAAATCTTAGGGAAAAAATTAGGGTGTTACAGCTGCCCCTATTTAAGTTTCTTCAATCCGGAGATATGAAGATTGACATCTTTGTCTCTACAAGATGGGAGAGACTTAAATACAGAATACCCAATTTTTGTCCTAAGAGAACAAATGATATGCTATGAATATGATATGCAAACCCAAGATCTCTGTGGGGAAAATATGACCACCAGAGAAAAGCAAAAACTTGGGGACACAGAAGAAAATCCCGCTGGGGAAACAACAGACAACAAAGAGATTCCAGGAAAATAAATCACTGGATAACAGACTCCACTTGGGAAAAGATATGATATAATCAAGGTACAAGATTCAACCAGGGAAAGTAAACACCCTGCCAGGAACTAACGACCAAACAAAGTATTCAAGTCCAGAAATGGAGAAATACCGAGTTGGAAAAGAAATCATCAACTACCTGTTTACTGGGTAGAAAAAAAATAAAAAACTCGACTATCAATTTACTGGATAGGAGCAAAATACAGAGGGATAACCTCAATTACCTTTTTACTTGGTAAGAAATATTCTCAACTACCTGATTTACTGGGTAGGGAATACAAGGGACTCGACTATCGATTTACTGGATAGGAGAAATGATAAACTACCTGATTTACTGGGTAGGAACTCAATCAAATAGAAACAACTTCTATTACCTTTTTACTGAGTAAGAAGAAAATATCTGATTCTATCACCTTTTTACTAGGTAAGAGGAAAATATCTCGACTACCGGATTTACTGGGTAGAACAAATCTCGACTACCTGATTTACTGGGTAGGAGCTTAAGCGAAGGAAAACAAACTCTATTACCTTTTTACTGAGTAAGAAGAAGAAATCTTAACTACCTTTTTACTGGCAGGAGTACAAGTAAAAGCACTTGATCAATTTGGTAATATTACCCACTATCGATTTACTGATAGCTTAATTCCAAAGTAATATACTCAAGCTGGAGAAAATGTTGCCCACTGTCAAACAATGATAGCTTAATTCCAAAGCAATATATTTACAAAAGGGGACCAAAGTTCAATCCAAGAACAAATTGGAGAGAAACGGTCAAACAAGACTCATCCCGAGGAGGAAATATCTCAACTGGGGAAAATTCCATCCAGATAATAAACTGGGGAGGAAACTGAATCAATATCTTCCACGAGAAACAACTCAGTGGGGAGTTAGAAAGGATTAACACTTTCTGCTTAATGGTCGACACTCTAAACTTGAGAGAAAGACGACACACACACTCTGTGGGGAAAGTCCACACCAAAGAGCAGAGAACAATGATAAACGCAAGAATGCAAGCAAACAATGCTATGCTTATGCGTATGAATATGCTTATGAATATGCTGACAAAACAGACATAAAGATAAGAAATGGGTGACATGAACACCACAACAAACGGATACTCGGCTAATCCCAAGGCAACAATGCAGGGAAACATGCTGGAGATTTAACTTGAAATCTGCAGGGGAATATCATAAGCCATCAAAGGAATAAAATCCTACTACAAGGCTTAAATCATGATAAGACAGCATCTGCTAGGGATATCATCCTGCTGAGGAAAGGTAATAATCTGCTGAGGATGGAAATATTCTTGATAAAAACCAAACTTCATAAGGAATAACTGTCATACAACTCCTGCTCCACCTGGGGATAGAGTGCAAGACCTGCTAAAAATCACATAGGAATCTGCTGGAAATCAACACATGCAGACTTACTGGGGATCCATATGAGGATATCAGAAGTTAACATCATAGCCAAAGCACAGTTACGAGGGATTTTAAATCAGTACCCATCATAGGGTAAAAGAAAACCTCTAAACTAACTGCTATATCAATACTTCTATATTCAAGGATGCAAACAATTCAAGCTGAGGAACAAGAGCTCAGCTGGGAATTCCCAATACTTCTCAATTTAAAGATAACATGCTGAGGAAGAGATCAAATTCAGCTAGGGATTCTTAAGAACATCCCTTCCAACAACTTTTCTGGGGAATACATACAATCTCTGTTCAACATCATTGTTGGGGAACAAAACATCATTAACATCAATCGGTCAAGACTATCCAGGAACTTCGCGTGGACACAACCGAATCAAACCCTGCTTTGGGAGAGACGAGTTACACACATCCAGACTTTACCATTCTCGGAATCACTATTGATATCCTTTCTTTGTTCATATATCAAAAGAAAAATGTTTTTAAAATCTTCAAAGATTAAATTTGTTAAATTTGTTTCAAAAATCATCATCAACAATAAATTGAAATTTTGTAAACAGAAACAATATAAAGAATTGCAAACAATTGGATAAAAGCTCAAATTCATTGATAGAATGGTAGTCAGCAAATGGCATGACTCCATGTATCATTACAAGTTTGAAAAATGGTAAATACATGGAAAAGGGCTACATTGAGATACAATGATCACTATTTTCCCTATCAACTTTGAACTCCACTGTGTCCGAAACTTCAGTCAAGGATGAGTGATGAATAATTCTTCTGAGGAATAGAATCTGAAATCCTCGACTGCTACAAGTGATTCAGTCTGTCGACGCAATTACTTGCCATGATCCCTAACTTTTTCCTAGATTTCCCTTTCGGGTTTTCAATCTACCGGGATAATTATTTCTGTTTTTGTCTCTAATTTTTGCCTGGACCGCCCTTTCGGGTTTTCAATCCACCGAGACGCTCATTTTTTCCTAAGCCGCCCTTTCGGGTTTTCAACTTAGCGAGCTGTTCTTTTTTATTTATTTTTTAGGCGAAGTATTTCTTGACTGCATCCGCATTCACAGGGCGAGTGATCTCCTCACCATCCATAGTTGCAAGAATTAATGAACCGCGAGAGAAGGCTTTCTTAACAACATATGGGCCATCATAGTTCGGAGTCCACTTGCCCCGAGAATCTTTTAAGGAAAGACTGAATCTTTTTGAGCACGAGGTCGCCTTCTCTGAATACGCGAGGTTTGACCTTCTTGTCAAAAGCTTTCTTCATTCTTTGCTGGTACAACCGACCATGACACAAAGCTGTTATTCTCTTTTCTTCAATCAAATTCAACTGATCAAATCTAATCTGACACCATTCAGCCTCAGTCAACTTGGCTTCCATCAGAACTCTCATTGATGGGATCTCAACTTCGACGGGGAGCACTGCTTCTGTACCATAAACAAGTGAGAAAGGGGTTTCCCCTGTTGAAGTGCGGACAGATGTACGATACCCATGCAAAGCAAAAGGGAGCGTCTCATGCCAGTCCTTGTACGTCACAACCATCTTCTGAATGATCTTCTTAATGTTCTTATTCGCAGCTTCAATAACCCCATTCATCTTCGGTCTATAAGGAGAGGAATTATGGTGTTGAATCTTGAAATCTTCACAAAGCTCTTTCATCATCTTATTGTTCAAGTTCGAACCATTACCAGTAATGATTCTATTCGGAACACCATATCTGCAAATAATATTATTCTTAATAAAACGAACCACAACTTGCTTGGTCACATTAACATACGATGCCGCTTCCACCCACTTGGAGAAGTAGTCAATTGCCACAAGAATAAAACGATGTCCATTCGAAGCCTTGGGTTCAATCATGCCAATCATATCAATTCCCCACATGGAGAAAGGCCATGGGGAAGAAATCACATTGAGATAAGCTGGTGGCACATGAATCTTATCAGCATACACCTGACACTTATGGCACTTTTTTACATACTTGCAACAATCAGATTCCATTGTCAGCCAATAGTAACCTGCTCTCAACATCTTTTTAGCCATTGCATGCCCATTAACATGAGTGCCAAAAGATCCTTCATGAATTTCTTTCATCAACATGTCTGCTTCGTGTCTATCCACGCATCTGAACAAGACCATGTCAAAATTTCTCTTGTAAAGCACATTTCCATTTAGGAAGAAATTGCCTGCCAACCTCCTCAAAGTTCTCTTATCTTTATCAGATGCCCCAAGCGGGTATTCTTGACTCTGGAGGAAACATTTAATATCGTGATACCAAGGCTTGTCATCATGGACCTCTTCAACTGTAAACACATGAGCTGGTCTTTCAAGTCGCATCACACTGATCATGGGAACATCATTCCACTGGTGCACTTTTATCATAGAAGCTATGGTTGCTAAAGCATCTGCCATCTGATTCTCATCACGAGGAACATAATGAAACTCAACTTTGGTGAAGAACGTTGATATCTTCCTGGCATAATCTCTATAGGGAATCAAGTGGGGTTGATGGGTTACCCACGTACCCTGAATCTGATTAATTACCAAGGCAGAATCTCCATATACATCAAGATGTTTAATCCTCAAATCAATGGCTTCTTCAAGACCCATAATGCAGGCTTCATACTCAGCTTCATTGTTGGTACAAGGAAAAATCAATCTTGCGGCAAAAGGAATATGTGAACCATGTGGAGTAATGATCATTGCCCCAATTCCTCTTCCACGTGCATTCACAGCACCATCAAAAACTAAACCCCATCGAGATCCAGGCTCCGGCCCTTCCTCAATCAAAGGTTCATCACAATCTTTCACTTTCAAGAACATCACATCTTCATCTGGAAAATCAAACTTGATTGGTTGGTAATCATCAATCGGTTGATGTGCCAAATAGTAAGCCAAGCTACTACTTTTATAGCTTTTTGAGTTTGGTACTCGATATCATATTCTGATAATAACATTTGCCAACGAGCAATCCTCCCAGTTAAAGCAGGATTTTCAAAGATATACTTGATTGGATCCATTTTAGAGATCAACCAAGTTGTATGATTCAGCATATACTGGCGAAGACGCTTTGCAGCCCAAGCTAAGGCACAACAAGTTTTTTCAAGCATGGAGTACCGAGACTCACAATCGGTGAATTTCTTACTCAAGTAGTAAATTGCATGTTCTTTTCTTCCAGATTCATCTTGCTGACCAAGCACACAACCCATGGAATCTTCCAACACAGTCAAGTACATGATCATCGGTCTACCTTCCACCGGAGGAGACAAAATAGGAGGTTCAAGCAGATATTCTTTAATACTTTCAAACGCCTTCTGACAATCATCTGTCCAGACACAACCTTTATCTTTTCGAAGTAGTTTGAAGATCAGAGCACATGTGGCAGTCATGTGAGATATAAACCTCGAAATATAATTCAATCGGCCCAAGAATCCTCTTACTTGCTTTTCGGTTCTTGGAGCAGGCATTTCCTGAATAGCTTTCACTTTATCAGGATCAACCTCAATACCTCTTTGGCTGACAATGAAACCTAGCAACTTTCCAGAACGTACACCAAAGGTGCATTTGTTCGGATTCAGACGAAGCTTATACTTCCTTAACCTTTGAAACAACTTCAGCAAATGTTCAACATGATCCTCTTCAGTCCTCGACTTGGCGATCATATCATCAACATATACTTCGATTTCTTTATGCATCATATCATGGAAAATTGTAGTCATAGCTCTTTGGTACGTCGCACCAGCATTCTTCAATCCAAAGGGCATCACTCTGTAGCAGAATGTTCCCTATGGTGTAATAAATATGGTCTTTTCCATGTCCTCAGGTGCCATCTTTATTTGATTGTAACCGGAAAATCCGTCCATAAAAGAGAACACATCAAACTTAGCCATATTATCTACAAACATATCAATGTGTGGCAATGGAAAATCATCTTTCGGACTGGCTTTGTTCAAATCTCTGTAATCAACGCACATTCAGACTTTTCCGTCTTTCTTCGGAACAGGAACAATATTGGCCACCCATTCAGGATAAGTTGACGTCACAAGAAAACCTGCATCAATCTGCTTTTGAACCTCCACTTTGATTTTTACTGCCATGTCTGGATAGTTCTTCTTAGCTTCTGCTTCACAGGTGGACATTCAGGCTTCAATGGAAATCTATGCTCCACAATATCAGTATCAAGACCTGGTATGTCTTGATAAGACCAAGCAAATACATCAACATATTCTCTGAGAAGCTCAACAATCCTCTTCTTAACATCAGGATCAAGCAATGCTCCCACTTTGACTTCTTTCTTTTCATCTTCGGAACCCAAGTTGACCATCTCTATAGACTCTCCATGAGGCTGAATAATCTTCTCCTCGTGCTCAAGCAACCGAGAAATTTCATCGGGAATCTCTTCATCATCCTCTTCCTCAGCTTCAAACACAGGGAATTCAAAGTTGGGAGAGGGCATAGGATAATTGTTTTCAATGGGTTTATCAATCAATCTGCACAATGATTTTATTTTTATTTTAGAGCATAAACAAAAGTGCAAACAATATTCAGATAAACAATTATTATATTTTGGGTTTTTTATGTTACCATTTTTTCAGAATAAAGCAAAAAATGAAAAACACATATGGAAATAATAAAATAACATTTTATTGATGATGATAAAATTTGAAACAAAGCCCGACAAACATCACTTTCACCTTGGGCAGAGTGAAAGGATTTTTGAAAGAAAATAAAAACAAATTACTTTGAAGAGTGAACGATAAAAGGAACATCAACATCGATCCAGTTCTGGCAAATCTTTCCATGCGTAACAAAATCTGGCATTTCTTCATCTTCATCATCATCAATGATGGCAGCAGCGGAATGATCATTGATAAATCCAGCACTTCGGAAGCCTTCTTGAATAGTCTTTGGGTCTTTAATAACTGCACCAGGTGCAAAGCCGATACCAAAACCTTCCTTGTTGTCGACAACATCAATAATTCTTCCCCAACCATCAGACTGACCAGCTTCCAACACTCGCAAAGCATCCTTGAAAGAGGACATGGGCATGGCATTCTTCTTAGCAACATTATCCACGACAACAAGAGCTTGAAACGAAGTTCCTACCTCTTCTTCGGCATCAATATAAGAGAAAGAAGACAGATTACTCACAAGCATCGCCCTCTCACCTTCAATGGTCACCAATTTACCTTCTCTCACAAACTTCAACTTCTGATGAAGAGTGGATGTTACAGCTCCTGCCTCGTGGATCCATGGTCTTCCAAGGAGACAACTATATGCGGAACGTATATCCATTACTTGAAAAGTAATCTTGAATATAAACGGTCCAATAAGAATATGAAGATCCACTTCTCCAATCACTGTCTTTTTCGACCCATCAAACGCTTTCACTATAATCCCACTGTGCCTCATGGGAGAACCTTGAAACGCAAGCTTTGAAAAAGTCAATTTTGGCATAACATTCAGAGACGATCTGGTATTAACTAGCACCTTGGACATGGCATCTTCCTGACAATTCACCGAAATATGCAACGCCAAGTTATGATTTCTTCCTTCTTCAGGCAGATCCTCATCACAGAAGCTCAAATTGTTGCAAGATGTGATATTCGCTACAATACTATCAAATTGATCAACAGTCACATCATGGTCAACATAAGCTTGATCCAAAATCTTCTGCAATGACTGCCTATGAGCCTCAGAACTCATCAAAAGAGACAAAACTGATATCTTCGATGGAGTCTGCAACAACTGCTCAGTAATATTATACTCACTCTTCTTTATCAACTTTAGCACCTCATCTTCACTATTACCAGCTTGGCCCGATTGGGCAACAACATCCATAATCTATTTACTTGCACTTGTATCTTCAACTCTCTTCGGAGGGTCTGAAGCATACACTCTACCACTTCGGGTAACCTTCGTCACGTCAGCAATGCTAACCACAGACTTTGGAGTAGGAAGAGGAACTTCCCTACCATTCTCTATCATCGTAGCATTATACTGGTACGGAACAGCTTTATCAGACTCATATGGCATTGGACCAGGTACGTTAATCACCAATGGAGTAATAGCAGTTTTGCGACTATCAAAAGAAATAACTACCCTCTCAGGAACAGTCCTCACAGGAAGATTGAACTGAGGCATAATGACATTAACTTCATTCTCATATTCATCTCTTTTTGCTGTTACTTCGATTAATTTATCGTCCATCATCTTTTGAATATCCCTTTTAACAATCACGCAACCACGAGGATTCACCGAGCAGATACAACATCCAGCATAATCGTGATCAATATCGTGATATTCACTCAAGAAAGCATGCATCTCCACCAAAGATCTTCGGATATGACGAACTTCATAGATCTTGAATAAACCAGGACAACCATCAACCATATTCACAGACGCATTACCATGTTTCGGCAACATATTCTTCTGCACATTTGGATTAACATCATTGAAATACAGAACATTGTTCCTCATCAATTTCTGTACTTCAAACTTCAATGGATAACAATTCTCAACATCATGCCCCGGGGCACCTTGATGAAAAGCACAACGAGCCTCTGGCTTATACCACCATGGAATAGTCTCTGGAACTGGAGGTGGAGGACGAGTTTGCACAAGATTCTTTGCAATCAAAGACGGAAGCAAGTCCGCATACGGCATAGGAATAGGATCAAAACTTGGCTTAACTCGAGCCTGTTGATTACCACCTTGTTGCACAGAAGGTTGCTGATAACGGGGTTGATACTTTGGAACTGCCGGAACAGTTGGAGCCACATTAATCATTGGTGTTACAGAAGCCACATGCTGCAAATGGTGATTCCCACGACTGTGAGGCCTTCTATAACTTTCACGGGATACTGCATTAGTCTCATTTTCTTTCTTTTTCCCGAAGTTGAACCTTCTAGAGCTTGAACCATTACTATTCTCTTGACTCAACCGTCCCTCACGGACACCTTCTTCTAAACGCATCCCCATTCTCACCATCTCAGTGAAATCAGAAGGAGCGCTTGCTATCATCCTTTCATAATAAAAAGAACCCAACGTCTTCAAGAAAATCTTCGTCATTTCTTTTTCTTCCAGCGGAGGAACAATCTGGGCTGCCAGCTCGCGCCATCTCTGCGCATATTCTTTAAAAGTCTCCTTGTCCTTCTGGGACATAGCACGAAGTTGATCTCTATCAGGCGCCATATCAACATTGTACTTGTACTGCCTCACAAAAGCTTCTCCCAAATCATTGAAGGTCTTGATTTGGCTATTATCTAGACTCATATACCACCTCATGGGTGCACCGGTCAAACTATCCTGGAAATAGTGAATCAGCAGCTTATCATTATCAGTCTGAGCAGACATCTTCCTTGCATACATCGTCAAATGGCTCAACGGACAAGTGTTGCCTTTGTACTTCTCAAACTCAGGCAGCTTGAATTTGTAAGGAACTTTAACATTTGGGACCAGACAAAGGTCGTAGGCATCTTTTCCAAACAAATCCTTATGCTTCAAGGCTCTCATCTCCCTCTGGATCTGAACAAAGCGTCCTTGGAAGTCATCAAGTCTTTCAGCAACTCCAGCACCTTCACTGGGCTCAGCATGGTAAATCATTTCATCATGGTGCGGAATATTATGCACCACAGGCGGTACAGTAGTCACAACTGGAGGAAGAGTAGTCCATACTGGTGGTGGGAGAGTATTAAATGCAGCAGTCTCTGGATGATGAGGAGGACGATACCCAGCAGGTATAAAATCAACTGGCATGCCCCAAGGCGTGCTAGCAGGCATACGATAGCGAGGAGAAATGACAGTCTCAACAGGAATTGATGCGGTAACAACCTCGGAGATGACAGTATTCTGAACAGGAGAAGGAGGTGGCTGATTCTGAGCAGCCACCAAACTTTCCATCATAGCGGACACTCTTTCCAAGCTTTCCCTCAGATAAGTAACCTCTTCGCGCAGCTCGCGATTCTCTTGTTGCAAAGTTTCCATCACTCTTCTCCGATTAGCTCGAGTATCAAAGCGGTGAGTCAGCTTGACAGGAGAACTGAATGAAGACCAAGAAACAACAATAAGATCCCTGGTGAACACTCAAAAAGCAAGACAAATACGAGTATGATGCATGCTATGCGTATGCAAATGCAAAGATTTCAAAGGACTATAAAATAACTTGCAATATTCATAAAGAGACATTTTTTTGAAATACTTAAAAAAACTCATTCTCATTAAGATCAAAGTAAGGATTACAAATGAAGTACAAACATCAATAATCCTAATACATAAGAGGAAAAGTAAACTAAGCCTATGGAATCATATCCGAAGAAGTCCCGAATCCTGGCTGATACTTCATACGAATCCTCTTGATCTCATTCTTGTACCGCTCTTCCATATCTTCCTTATCCTTCACTAACTTGTCGACAATGGCCTTCCAAGCACCGGAAGTAGGAGGAATAGTAGATGAAGTACTAGAGGAAAATAAATCCTCTCTCGGCCTCTTCGTGACACGCCGCTCAAGTAGCTCAATAAGATCATCCTTCTCTTTCAGCTGCTCCTGCATAGTAGCCCTCTCAAGTAACCATTCTTCTTTCTCTTTCTTCATCTTCTCTAACTCTTCTTGAAGAACCAACTTCTCATCAACGGGAGGAAGAAAAGCAGACAAAGGTAATATGGGAAACATAGGCTCCTCAGGTGGATAGGGCATCTTGAGCTTAGAAGCTCTAAATCGAACCCACTAAATATAACATTCGGATGGAGGAAGGTGTTGTCTACCCAATTGACCTTTCTCTTTCCAGTGAACAGCATGCCAAGAATGAGCAATCCTTTTCTTCATCTCTATGTGATCAACACCATTAAGAAAGAAGAAACGGGATAAGGCAAGATTATTTGGAACATCCTTCAAACAATAACCGAACTGTCGTCTAGCCAAAATGGCATTGTAGCTAATTCCCCCACGTGTACCAAGAAGAGGTACATTAGGAAATTCTCCACAACTATCAATAAGAACTCCAGTGTCATAATGAGAACTATACCATGTCATGTCCTTATGAGAAAGTGACATCAACCTCTGAGACCATCTTCGATTCTCTCTATTGTCCTTGAAAACATCCGACTTCGGTAGGTGCGAAATAAACCACCTATAAAGAAGAGGCGCACAACATACAATCTCTCCGTCGCCTTTGGAAGTCCGATAGTGAAAAGCATGATACATATCTCCAAGCAAAGTAGGCACCGGGTTCTTCTTCGAGAAGATCTGAATAGCATTCTCATCCACAATACCATCCAAGTTCGGAAACAAGACAATCCCGTAAATAAGCAAAGCAAGAATAGCCTCAAATGCATCCTTATGACCCAAAGTAAGTAAAGTAGAAGCCTTTCCCATCAAGAACTTAGCATTAATACCACGAACACTCCCCTTTGGAAGAAACTTCCCATTAAGATCGGATTCCTTAAGAAAAAGTGCTTTGGCGATGACCTTGATAGTAAGCTCCTTCTCTAAACCACTGAAAAGAAACTCCTTGTCCAGAATAGGCAAACCTAACCAATGAGAATACTCCTCCAAAGTCGGCACAAGCTGATAATCCGGAAAAGTGAAACAGTGGTGCAACGAATCATAAAACTGAGCTAAAGTAGGGAGAATCCCCTCAGGTACATCGGTATCCATCATATACAAAAGCTTCCCATGACATCTTCGGAACTCTTGGGTATCAACAACTAAAGCTCCTAGCTTTCTCAACTCTACAACATTAGGATTCTTGAAAGTGTACTTCTTTGTGTTCCTCCTTTCAAAATTCATAGCCATGGACATCTAAAATTTTGCAAAAGTCCCTTATAAGTCCTTT
The DNA here is from genome assembly GCA_963966055.1 of Lathyrus aphaca. Taxonomy (NCBI): domain Eukaryota; kingdom Viridiplantae; phylum Streptophyta; class Magnoliopsida; order Fabales; family Fabaceae; genus Lathyrus; species Lathyrus aphaca. The sequence continues at coordinate 210,719,348 of OZ014519.1, forward strand.
GAAATCTTACGAACAATGCTCATGAATGTATGATGGCATGTATGCAACAAACACAAACAAGATCACACAAGGCACACATGCTTAGGTTCCGAGTCACGAGCATGAAGTCAAGGTAACAGAACACCAACCCACACAGGTAGTACTAAGGTTTTGTCTTCATTGTACCTGCAGAAAACCAAAAGGGTGCTAACAGAGGTGCCCGGAGTTAACAGCCATCTTTAGAATATCATTGGTACGTTGGATTACTCCCCAACCAATAACATTCTTAAAATAGACCTCGTCCGAGTGTAGTATCGCGTGACAACCGCCTTAGGTTTACACCCAGACAGCTTCCGCACTACGTTCCTAAATTGGCTTAGATGGGTTAAGGGTTCTAAGGTCCTCAGTATGATCAGCTCAAGGTCGGAAAATAATGCCACGTACGATTACTCGTCATGACATTGATAGTCCAAGAGAGCCTAACCGAGTGGAGATTATCAAATTGATATTGCTTTGGACTACTCCATCGCATATCGCTTCGAATATCTCCGTCCTATCATAAGTGTCACTCAGATCCGGGTTAGGATCTATCTCACACAGAGGATCACCAAAACCGAAACAGAACAATCAAATAACAAACAAGTCAAACCAAAGCAATAAATAAATCAAAGTAGTCTGAATCCGCTTAGAGATTACTCCCCAGCAGAGTCGCCACTTTTCTGTAGCGATAAAATCGTGAGTGTAAGCTATTGATTAACTTCACTCGATGTACACAGAGTCGCCACCGCGCTTTTCTTTATTTCCAAAAGGAAAAAGGTAAAAGAACGAATAAAAACCTAGGAGTCTAAAAGCAAAAGCTAAAAGAAACAAACAGAGAATGGGTAAGGGGATTGGTTACGAACCGAGAAGGTTTTAGGCACTCGACTCGTCCGTGGTACTCCACGGGAGCCCTTTGAAATATTTATTGCTTTTTGGTCTGAAATTGGTTTGCTTAAAAATGATTGAAGAGATGAGGAGAAGAATATTTTTTAATGATTTTGTGTTTGATAAGGTTTTAACGCCTTATGCCTACGTACCCACAAAGTGCAATGCGAGATCAAAACCTCGTAGTTCGTGGTACAAAATTCGGATAGAAACAAATGGGTTGAATCAATTTTAAAATGTAGAGATAAGTCGTCATCCTTTAGCAAATAATTCCGCTAGAAAGGATGAATCATATCTAAACATGTGAAAAAGAAAAGGTGCACAAGGCACAAAAACAATTGAGTGAGTTTTGAATTTTTTAAAGTATATGAAAAAATGATTTTGATATATTTACATGAATTAACATTTGTTTAAGGAAATAAAGTGAAAAGATTAAAAATCGCTTGACCGAAGTCAAGGTTTGATTATGAAAGTGTCTGAAGTTTAGAAAACAAGAAGATTTTTGAAATAGGGAGAAGTTTTGAAAATTAAAGAATGGGGAGGAGATGAAGGGACTAATCCTAATACTTGAATTAAAAGTTAAGAGAAGAGATACCAAACCATAATATGCACAATTCTTCAAAGTTTGGACTTCCATCTTCAAAGGCTAATGACATAACTTGAGGCCGAGGTTTCTAATCCATTCCAACTTGAGCAAGGGGGAAGATCTTAAAGTCTAAGTCCATTCTCCAAAAGCAAAGGGATAGTGACCATAGTCCAAAATTAGAAGTCACAAGTCTTTTAAGTGTTTAATCCTTTATTAGTGTTTTGATATCCAAATGGACAAAAATAAAAAAACAAGCAACAATATAAACATAAACAAACAATATATGATATAATATGATAAAGCATAATAAAGAGATAAAGGAGCAAGAAATTAAAATAAAAGGATAAGGTGCGAGAGATTAAATTTAAACAAATTATATTCACAATATTATAATATTTACAATATAAGTGGTATGATGAACTTAATCAAGCACAACCACGACAAGGAATAATAAAATTGAGGCAACCAGATCCAAGTGGATCTTAATTCGAATCGGGACAACTTTAGGTCTATGTTAAGCAATCGCCGAGTAATTTACGAAGTAATTACCCTACAAATGAGGCCGGCCACCACTAATGAAAGTGGAAAATCTTCGTGTTAATACATGTTAGAGAAACGATATAATGGATCGTTCTCCGAAAACATGCCACACTAAAAGAAAAAGGATGGTCTAATCTTAATCGAGATTTTCGTTGAATTTCATCGAAAAGCAACCTATCACGATCTCAAAGTATGGAGAATGATCCAAGTGATCATTCATCCATAGATTTGAAATAATGAAGATTAAACTTATCGGAAATCAAGAATCTACGAATCGGAGATTGTCATCGACCAAAAGAGAAAAAAGATGAAGAACAAATGGATCTAAAAAAAAATAGATCCAAAAAAGAAATAGAAATATATTTTTAAATCCTTTTCTCAAAAATTCTTTTCCAAATTGTCTTTTCTAGAATACTTTCATAAAATATAATTTCTAGAAAAAAAACATTTCTTAAAATATATTTTAAATCATCTTTTTTAAACAAATTCTAGAAAAACTTATATCCTAAAAAAAATAAATCTAAACAAACTAAAGAATGAGAATTAAAAAAAAAAGAAAGAAAAAGAAAGGGGAGGGAGGAAGCTTGCGCAGACAGGTGGTGATCAGCAATGGATCTACATGCCTTAGGCCCAAACACCATTTCATCTTATACCTTTTTTTAAAAAAAAACAAATAAATAAAACAATAAAGAAAGAAGAAATAGTAAGATAAAACGCAGTATTTTCTTCTTCTCCCTCACAATGAACACGCAACATAGGGCAAGAACAGGGGAGGCTTCTTCCTCACCTTTTACAGAAAACGAATCAAATAACATTCCTTGCTCGCAAATCTCCTTCAAATCTTCTTCTTCCTCTCTTGCCGACTTCAGCTTCTCCTTCTTCTTTCTACCAATCTCAGATTCTTTTTTGTGAATTTTGAATTAGGGAGATGAATTGAAGAATTGGAAAGTTTTAGGAATTGATTCGGATTTTGAGCAGAGGTTTGGGAAGGCTATTCAAGCTTAGGATTGAGAGTGAGAAGAGGGTGCTTTTATAGGAGAATGAATGAAGGAAGAGGGTTACCGTTTGAACGATTTTGAGCGTTTGGAAGGGGTCACGGTATTCTCGTGCCTTTGCTGAGTTTCAATTTCATTGCGTTTGCGTTTTGTTCAGATTCATCTTGCGTTTTGAATTTTTATCTTTCAGGTGATTTTCGTGACTGATTGTTAGGCTTTGCGGCAAAGGCTCACGGCTTGAAATGTTGTACGCGCGTGAAGGCTTTGGAAATACGGTTTGCTGAAGTTATATGCGGCTTGAGGCATGTTGGCTTCGGGTTGTTTCGGTGTTGTGCAGCTTATTGTTGAAGCTTGAGGGAAGTATCAGTTGGCTAGGCTTGGAGTTTTTGTTGTTGCTTGCGGATTGACAAAGGTTGGCTGTGTTTGGGCCTGCTGTTGTTTGATGTCTGGCTGCGGCAGGCTTGGATATTTCCGTGCATTACGGCTTGAGGCAAGGGAAGTATTGGCTTGGCGTGAGGTGATGTGAAGTGTTGGCTTGGATTTTGAAGGTTGTTGCAGTGAGAGTGTTGGCAAGCTGGGCCTGCTATTGTTGCTTCGGCTGTTGTTGCTTCGTGGCTTGCGCGTACGGAAACATGATGCTAAGGCTAAAGCTGGGAGTTTGTTGTGGTGGGGACTTGGAATGCGCGTGTGGTTTGGATTTGGGCAAGCTGACGCATGATGACAAGTTAGGAAAGGCTGGCATTTTGCTTGATGTTGGTGGGCCAGGCATGAGGAAATGTTTGGCTGTGTGGGAAAGTTGATTGGAAGTGTGAGCTGATGTGAGGAAATGTGTAGTGTGAGAAGTGGGCCAAAGACTTGGCAAAAAAATGATATATATTGAAATGTTCTTGGACTTTGTGATAAAAAAAATAACTATGATATTCTATCAATGCATTTTAAAATGGGTAAAAATGAAATTGGTGGGCTTATATCTAAAAAGATAATCAAAATAAAATAAAATGATTTATGGATATTTGGTAAATGGATTATATAAAAAATGAATAAGAAAAAAAAATGAATTGGGCTTAGAATTTTGAATGGAGAAATAGGAAAAAATAAAAAGTATGCATAATGGATTTAATGATAAATGGGATATAGCTAATAAAAAAATGGATTATAAAAAAAATGGATAAGGAAATTGAATAAAGAAAATAATTGGAAATGGTTATTTGAAAAAAAAAAAGAATCGAAAAGTTAGAATTTGAAATTTTTGTGAATAATAAAAAAAAAAGGATAATCGGGTAATTGAACTAAAAAAAATATTGACTCTTTGGATAAACTGGTTTAATCAGGAAATGGGTAATGGATGGAATTTGGTTTTCAAGCCCACAACAAATCTCGATTTTTCTTGCACAAGCTTCTGATAAAATGAATACAGCCAACACAGCCCCACTGAATATTTCACAAAGTAAACCAACTGTCATCTGAAAATTGTCTGATTAATGCCTTGATGATTTGAAAACAAACTGAGGAAAATAAATCCTTAGATGAATCGCTGATGAACTGATGAACCGATGAATTGAAGATTCAAACCAACTTCACACAAAACATTGTCGCACAACCCAACTTGTACTTTGAAAACACATTGTCCGAGAAATGAACCATTGGCACACACAATTGGCAGTCAACACAATCTTTTGATAGTTTGACCAGTAGTAGGTCAAACATCCACTTGAAATCGAATTGTGACTGAACAAACGCATCTGAATTAAAATCATTGCCCTGTCTTTGAAATCCTGCAACACAGAGAAGAAGAAGAATTCTGCAAAATATTTTTGGTATTTTGGTTAGTGATCAGTAAATATAAATAACTATAAAGAAATAAAAAAAATGGTGATCCCCTGCGAAGCATAGATCCTATCTGAGGAGAAACTCGAAAGCCATTGATCTTGTTTGTATGCAAAATGCAGATGATATGCGAAGAAATCTTAGGGCAAAAATTAGGGTGTTACACTTTGCATCCATTTCATTTCATAAACATCCATGTGTTTTCATGTTTCCCATTTGCTTCATTTGCATTCATTCTCTTTGTATGAACATTCATAACACTTGGTATGCCTTTGCATCATCTCCTAGCATCATTTGCATCATGTGATTGCTTCTGGTTTTGGCATTTGCCCATTCATATGCATTATTTCATATCATTTCTTTCCTTATGCATAGTGTGCTAACATTTTCAGGTGGTAAGTAACTTGAGAAGTGAATTTGCCTTCACTTCTCATTTCCCTTCATCTTCTTCATATGCATCTTTGCTGCATTTTTATTTGTCTTTGAGTGGGCTTGCTCACTCATGTTCATCTCTCACTTTCTTTCTCCAAGTTACTTATCTTCTTCAGTGAAGTAAGTAACTTGTTTCTTCTGCTTCTTCCTCCTTTCATCTGCTTCTTCCATTGGTGGCTTCTTTGAAGATCTTTCTCAAGCCTTACAAACCATAGGAACATCCAAGCGTGATAACAATTAGGGTTATAGTTAGTCCCCCTTTAGCTTTTACCTTTGAGTCTTCTTTGTGTCTCTCTTCTCATCTCATCATTAGAGACTAAATCTTTAAGGCTTTAGGACTTTGGAATTAGGGTTATGCCTGCATCCTTCTCTTAGGATGGAGTGTATAACTTTAGTCCTAAGTGTTAAACCCTTAATTTGTTTAAACCTCTTAATCAATCCATCTAATAATCACTAAGACATTAACTTGTAACTTGGGCCTTACATTAGGGTTCTAATTCTTCCTTTGTGGTTAAGAAGGACTAACCCTAGTGTTTAATGGACAAGTCCCCCTCAAGTTGTCTTACAAACCATAAAATCCACTTCTTAATCTCACCCTTTAATTAAAATCCATTTAATAAAGGCTTGTTTTGTCATGAGGTTAATCCCTAATCATGGATTAAGTTGAGGTATCTTCCTCAGCTTAAGTGTGCTCATCTATTATCCTTCTATTAGGATGGTGTAATGAGTTCACTAATCCTTGATTATGGCTTAAACTCATTACTTAACACTAAACGAAAACCCAAAACCATCTAAATAATCACAAGTAGGTTAATGATCCTAATCCTACACCATCATGGTAATTAAGTTGAGATGTTTATCTCATGCTTAAGGTATTCTCATTATCCCTAACCTAAGGGAGGATATAATGAGTTTACTAACCTTTGGTTTAGGCTTAAGCTCATTAACTTATGACAAACTCCAAAAACAATAAAAAACTGAAAACACAAAAACAAACAATAATCGTCTCCTTCGGGATTCTTTTCTCATCACACTCACTCACAAACGAGAACTCGCTTCTTCCGTCTAATGCAAGACAGTTAGCACTCGAGTCAGACGAGTCATACACTTGAGCATAGGCATGCAAGCAGTTCACAGTCAATTTATCTTTCAGTCTCTTTGAGTCGAACTACGGTGTTCTGACTTCCTCATTGCACGAGAGGATACATAGGCATAACTTAATAATTATCGAACAAAAGTCTTTGTGTCTTCCCCCTCTTTCAGCATTCTCTTTTTAAGCCTCATTCCTGAGCACCTCACTTCACTTTCTTGCACTGACACTTGTACATTCTTTTCCAGCTTTTGCACACAGATAGCACAGACACTACCCTTTTTAAACACAAACTCTTAAGCGTGGATCCCGTCGAGTACGACGGACAATCTGGGTGCTAATACCTTCCCAGGTTGTAACCAACCCCCTTTCTCAGTTTCTCTGGTTCCCGACCGTCTTATCCATCTTTTCTTTCTAGGTTTATGCAGCATTACCTTTCCTTCGGGATAAAAATTCCTAGCTGGAGACTCTATTCAGTTCATTTCATTTCTCCTTTTGCCGACCGTTCGCGCTTGTACCAGGATGCAAATCTTTGGTAGCAACAACTTCGACAATCCAATTAATCAAGCAGATGAAGTGGTTGATGAAGACTATGATTTGCCTGAAGAGTTGGCCAGGTTTTTGAGACAAGAGGAAAAAGTGATTGCTCCTCATCAGGAAGAAGTTGAAACTATCAATATTGGTACCGAGGAATATGAGAAAGAGGTGAAGATCGGGGCTAGTCTGCAAGCTCTAGGGAAATAACAACTCATCAGCATGCTTCGGGAATATGTTGACGTCTTTGCTTGGTCGTATCAAGATATGCCGGGTCTGGATACGAATATTGTCATGCACAAATTGCCACTGAAAGAAGATTGTCCGCCAGTCAAACAGAAGCTACGCCATACTCGCCCAGACATGGCCATGATAATCAAAGAGGAAGTACAAAAGCAGTGGGATGCCAGTTTTCTCGTTGTGACTAGTTACCCGCCGTGGGTTGCTAACATTGTACCCGTGCCTAAGAAGGATGGCAAGGTGCATATGTGTGTGGATTACCGGGATCTGAATAGAGTAAGCCCGAAAGATGATTTCCCATTACCTCACATTGATGTATTGGTGGATAACACGACTCAATTCTCGGTATTTTCTTTCATGGACAGATTTTCGGGATATAATCAGATTAAGATGTCACCTGAAGACATGGAGAAGATAACTTTCATCACACCTTGGGGCACGTTCTGCTACAAGGTAATATTGTTCGGTCTAAAGAACGCCGGTGCAACATATCAATGGGCTATGGTAACATTATTCCACGATATGATCCACAAAGAAATCGAGTGCTATGTGGATGATATGATTTCCAAGTCCCTCACAAAAGAAGATCATCTGGTGAATCTGCTGAAATTGTTTAAGCGTCTGAGGAAGTATCAGTTGAAGTTGAACCCCAACAAGTGCACATTCGGGGTACGTTCTGGTAAGTTGTTGGGTTTTATTGTAAGTGAAAAAGGAATTGAGGTTGATCCCGATAAAGTCAAAGCCATTCAGGAGATGCCTGCACCTAAGACTGAGAAAGAAGTTCGAGGGTTCCTAGGTTGATTGAACTATATCTCAAGGTTCATATCTCATCTCACTGCAACCTGCGAACCCTTGTTCAAATTGTTAAGAAAAGAGCAAACAGTCAGGTGGAACGATGATTGTCGGAGAGCTTTTGACAAGATCAAAGAGTATCTGCAAGAACCTCCAACTCTCATGCCTCCAATCGAAGGAAGACCTCTAATCATGTACCTGACAGTATTAGAAGAGTCGATGGGGTGTGTGTTAGGCCTGCATGACGAGTCTGGTCGAAAAGAGTATGTAATATACTACCTAAGAAAAAAGTTTATCGATTGTGAACAACGTTATTCACTGCTCGAGAAAACTTGTTGTGCTTTAGCATGGGCTGCTCGCCGACTAAGACAATATATGTTGACTCATACTACCTTATTGATCTCAAAGATGGATCCAATCAAGTACATATTTGAGAAGCCAACACTTACCGAAAGGTTTGCAAGGTGGCAAATGATTCTAACGGAATATGACATTCAGTACACCTCTCAAAAAGCCATCAAAGGCGGTGTATTGTCTGACTATCTGGCTGAGCAACCCATTGATGATTACCAGCCTATGAGATTTGACTTCCCCGATGAAGACATCATGTTCTTGAAAGAAAAAGATTGTGAAGAGCCTATTCACACTGAAGGGCCTGATCCAGAAGAAGAATGGACTATGTCGTGGGGTTGGTGCAGTGCTTATCACACCCAAAGGTGTTCACATGCCTTTCTCGGTAAAAATCACCTTTGCTTGCACTAACAACGAAGCAGAATACGAAGCTGGTATCATGGGTCTTAAGGAAGCCATTGACCTCAAGATCAAAACCTTGAATGTATTTGGAGATTCAGCTTCGATAATCAATCAGATCAACGACAAGTGGTACACTCATCAGGAGCATCTGATTCCCTACCGTGACTATACGAGGAGATTTTTGACCTTCTTCACAACAGTTAAGCTTGAATACATCCCTCGAGATGAGAATTAGTTTGCAGACGCTTTGGCTACCATTTCATCCATGATCAAAGTACAAACTGCTAATTATGTGCCTCAAATTTTGGTATTCAGACTGGACAGACCGACATATGTATTCTCTGTGGACACTGTCACCAATAACCAACCTTGGTACCATGACATCAAATGCTTCCTGGAGAATCAGACATACCCACCTGGGGCATCATCAAAAGATAAGAAGACATTAAGAAGGTTGGCTAGTAGTTTCTTCATCAATACTGATGGTTCTTTGTACAAGCGAAACTTCGACATGGTCTTACTCAGATGTGTTGACAAGAAGGAAGCAGACCTACTGATGCATGAAGTACATGAAGGTTCTTTCGGTACCCATGTCGGAGGACATGCAATGGTAAAGAAGTTATTAAGATCAGGTTACTACTGGATCACAATGGATGCAGACTGTTGTGCCTATGCCAGAAAGTGCCATAAATGCCAGATTTACGCAGATAAAGTGCATGTGCCTCCAAATCCTTTGAATGTAATGTCTTCACCTTGGCCCTTCGCCATGTGGGGCATTGATATGATTGGAAAGATTGAACCGACTGCTTGAAATGGTCACAAATTCATCCTGGTAGCCATTGATTAATTCACCAAATGGGTTGAAGCAGCTTCGTACGCAAACGTCACCAGAAAAGTGGTAGCTCGATTTCTGAAAAGGGATATTATCTGTCGATATGGAGTTCCCGAGCGAATCATTACTGATAATGGTTCCAATTTGAACAACAAGATGATGGCAAAACTTTGTCAGGACTTCAAAATTCAACATCACAATTCTTCCCCTTACAGACCAAAGATGAATGACGTTGTTGAGGCCGCTAACAAGAATATCAAGAAGATTGTGCAGAAGATGGTAGTCACCTACAAAGACTGGCATGAGATGCTACCATTTTCCTTGCATGGCTACCGAACCTCTATCAGAAAATCTACCGGGGCAACACCTTATCAGCTTGTGTATGGTATAGAAGCTGTCCTACCTGTTGAAGTTGAACTACCCTCCTTACGGGTAATGATGGATGTGAAACTGGATGAAGCAGAATGGGTCCGGTCTCGATACAATCAACTGAATTTGATTGAAGAAAAGAGATTAGCAACTATCTGTCATGGGCAGTTGTATTAGAAACGAATGAAGAAAGCCTTCGATCAGAAAGTCAGACCTCGGGAATACCAAGTGGGAGAGCTTTTTCTGAAAATAATCCTCCCCCCTCATACAGACCACAGGGGCAAATGGACACCTAACTACGAAGACCTGTTCATAGTAAGGAAAGTTTTCTCTAGTGGGGCACTGATGCTCACTACTATGGATGACGAGGACTTCCTATCTCCTGTGAATTCAGATGCAGTTAAAAAATACTTCGCATAAAATGATCCGCTGGACATAAAAACAGAATGTAAGTCCAGGCAAAAAATAGGGCATCCCGGCGAGTCAAAAACAAAATAAAATACTCGGGCAAAAATAAGGGAAAAATTCAAAAAAAAATGTACACCCGCTGAGTTGAAAAGCCACATCGGACAGCTCAGGCAAAAATGGGTATCTCGGTGGATCGAAAACCCGAAAGGGCGATCCACGCAAAATCAGGGAAAAAAGCGAACAACTGCATTCTGAATTCTTCAGTATCATTCACAACATGGCAAGCTTCGAAAGGATAAAGCGTCAGTCAGAATCAACCTTCTTCAGAAAGCAAGATAAGAAGAACGTCGAGGTCATACGGGTCATAGCAAATGAAGCTCACTGGAGCGTCATCTTCAACATTGCCAACACTTTTATTTTCTCAATTTACAGCAATCTCCTCCTTTCAGGGCATTTGCTTATTTGACTGTACTTGCCTATTCAGGGCACACAAATAAATAAAATCAGAATATTCAGTCACACTTTGTTTTTGTACATTTTTGTTTCGTTTGCAAAATGTCCAAAGTTCATGGTACAACACTTGCATAAAACATATGAGCCATTTTAATAAATGCTTTTAGGAAATATGTTGCTCTCAGACAAATCTAACTCCTATGGCGGAATCCGATTAAGGATACCTCGGGACACTTGTGTGTTTCCTTTGTTTAACAGGTTGCAGGTACTCAAGGCAGACCATTTCACAGCATGGGGCATATCAGGCATTATATCCCCAGCCAAGCCAACAATCACCTCATCAACAGGGTTACTTGACAGAAGTATTCCCCCACGAAGTTGTTATCCCCTCAGAGGATCCTTCAAGGAACTCATCAATCCCCAGCGTTTCGTTTGGACGAAGGAGTGGCAACAGATTACTTCCCAGAAGTTATCTCCTTCCCAAGCAGGATCTCCCGAGAAATGCCTAACGACTTTTCCCCAGCAAGGTGGTCAGGAACTTTCTATTCCCCGTCAGAGTTGCCATTCTCTCCCCAGTAGAGCAATGCATGAAATACTTCCCCAGCGGAGTTGCTGAAACTTCCTCATCCCCATCGGAGTTCTCCCTCCGGACAGATAGACTAGAGATCTCTCTCCCCACAGGATCCGGATCTTGGATCGGTTTTCTCATTTGCATAATCATAACATTCACATCATTTTCCCCCAAAAATAAGCGTAGCATTCCGTCTAATATGGAGCATTACGGCAAAAATCAAACATTTGCATGATCATAAGCCAGGTTCGAGCCAATCACCTGCAAATATCAATATCACTTCATCAGCAATATATAAACCTTATCCCCTGCAGATAAAAGACAAGAAATCCCCTTTGCACTCTCAAACACAGACGCCTGTTCATATTTATACATGCTCTTTTCGACACTCGTTCGTGTCATCTTTCCCCAGTAAAGTCGCTAGAATACCTTCTGCATTCTCAAAACAAATTTTTGTTCATACTTGTACATATTCATTTTGACACTCGCTCGTGTCATGCTTCCCCAGCAAGTCAAACACTCGTCCGTGTCCCTTGCTCAATCCCTTTTTTTGACACTCGTCCGTGTCTTGCACATACTTCACCACCAGATCATACTTGTGCATACTTATACAGAAGTCTTTGATACTCATTTGTATCTTGTATATATCACCTCCTCAGTAGATCAATACTCGTCCGTGTTTCTTGCTTAACCGATTGATACTCGTCCGTATCATCACCCTTAAACACGTGTCAACATTTGTTTCTACCGATACTCGTCCATATCATGGTTCTAAGGATGCTCGTCCGCGTCTTTGGTCTATACACACTGTCAAACACTTATACCTTTTATTTTAAGGTGTAAGTACTCGTCCGTGTTTACATCCCCACATAAACAAAAAAACTTTTTCTATCCGACATTCGTCCTATGTCGTGATATTTTCGGCAGCCGTCCCCTTCCAGGTGATCGTCCTTCACCTTTGGATGACCGTCCCTCATCCTTCCCCAGTGGAATTCCCATTGTTGGAACTTTCTATCCGACATTCGTCCTATGTTGTGATATTTTCAGCAGACGTCCCCTGCCAGGTGATCGTCCTTCACCTTATGATGATTGTCCCTCATCATTTATCTGATGGCCATCCCCATCGTTGATCTTTCTATCTGGAATTCGTCCTATGTCGCGATAATCCCTAAGAGCAGCCATACCCTGCTAGGTGATCGTCCTTCACCTCTTGATGATCATCCTTCATCATGCTTATCCGATGGCCGTCCCCATCGTTGATATTTTCTACCCAGTATTCGCCCTATGCCGTGATAAAGAGCATCCTTCCCCTGCTAGGTGATCGTCCTTCACCTTTGATGATTGTCCCTCATCAAATATTTCATTTATTCTTTAAACCCGATGGTCGTCCACGTCGTGTTCCCTTTTCCTTTTCCTGATGATCGTCCTTCATCAGTTTTACCCGATGGTCGTCCCCATCGTTGATCTTTTCTATTCAACCTGATGGCCGTCCCCATAAGTGTTTCCCTCATTCCTTTGATCCCCAGAGAATTTTATTTCCTTACCCGATGGTCGTCCCCGCCGCAGTTTCTTTATTTCCCAGCATGATGGTGTCGCTACCCCGAAAAGACACCAGGGTCCCAGGGTGCTGACGCGAACAGTCGGAGAAAAGAGAAAAAATGAAAATGAAGTGAATAGAGTCGCCAGCTAGGCATTTTTATCCCGAAGGAAAGGCAATGCTACATACACCTAGAAAAAGATGGATAAGATGGTTGCGAACCAGAGAAACTAAGAAATGGGGTTGGTTACAACCTGAGAAGATATTAGCACCCAGATTGTCCGTCGTACTCGATGGGATCCACACTTATAAGATTGTGTTTAAAAGGGGTAGGTGTATGTGCTATCTGTGTGCAAGAGCTAAGAAAAGAATATACAAGTGTCAGTGCAAAAATGGTGAATGCTCAGGAACTGAGGCTTAGAAAAGAATGTTGAAAGAGGGGGAAGACAAAGAGACTTTTGTTCGATAACAGTTAAGTTATGCCTACGTATCCTCTCGTAGAATGAGGAAGTCAGAACACCGTAGTTCTACTCAAAGAGACTGAAAATGAAATGACTGTGAACTGCTTACTTGTCTATGCTCAAGTGTATGACTCGTCTGGCTCGAGTGCTAACTGTCTTGCATTAGACGGAAGAAGCAAGTTCTCGTTTATGAATGAGTGTGTTGAGAAAAGAATCCCGAAGGAGACAATTATTTTTTGTTTTTGTGTTTTCAGTTTTGTTATGGGTTATGGTGTTTTGCATAGGATAATGAGCTTAAGCCTTAATCAAGGAATTGTAAACTCATTATATCACCCCTGACTAGGGTAATAAGCTCATTTAAGTATGAGATAAGCATCTCAAATTAATTATCATGATAATGAAGGATTAAGATCATTAACCTACTTGTGATTATTTAGATGTTTTTTGGGTTTTTGTTTAGTGTTAAGTAATGAGTTTAATCTCTTATCACAGATTAGTGAACTCATTACACCATGCTAATAGAAGGATAATAAATGAGAACACTTAAGCTGAGGAAGATACCTCAACTTAATCCATGGTTAGGGATTAAATTCAATATATAACAAGCCTTTATTAAGTGGATTTTAATTAAGGGATGAGGTTAAGAAGTGGATTTTAAGTTTGTAAGACAACTTGAGGGGGACTTGTCCATTAAACACTAGGGTTAGTCCCTCTTAACCATAAGGAAGAGTTAGAACCCTAATGCAAGGCCCAAGTTACAAGATGAAGTCTTGATGATTATTAATGTGATTTGATTAAGAGTTTTAAACAAATTAAAGGTTTAACACTTAGGATTAAGGTTATACACTCCATCCTAAGAGAAGGATGCAGGCATAACCCTAATTCCAAAGTCCTAAAACTTTAAGAGTTTAGTCTCTGATTATTGAGATGAGAAGAGAGACTCAAGGAGACTCAAAGGTAAAAATCTAAGGGGGACTATACACAACCCTAAAATTTATCATTCTTAGGCATCCTATGGTTTGTGAGGCTTAAGAGGAGGAATCTTCAAGGAAGCCACCAATGGAAGAAGAAGATGAAAGGAGGAGGAAGCAGGAGAATAAGTTACTTACTTCCTAAGAAGATAAGTAACTTAAAGGAAGAAAGTGAGAAAGATGGAGCATAAGTGAACAAGTTCACTTCAAAGACATGTAAAATGCATATGATTGAGATGAGAAGAAATGAGAGGTGAAAGCAAATCCACCTCCCACAATTACTTACCAAAAGCTCCTGAAAAGTTAGTATGAATGCATAAGACATAAAGCATGAAGAAATGAGTTGAAATGAGATGAAATGACCAAAGTCAGAAGTGATTATGCAATGCAAATGACATGTGAGATGATACAAAGTCAAACAATGTGTATATGAATGATCATACAAAGATGGGATGTCATGAAAGCATGTTTGGAAGTTTGAAAACACAGGGATGTTTATGAAATGAAATGAATGCAACATATGGAAAATGAATGAAGTAATGATCAAGAAACGTTCTAACATGTCCTACGATGTCTAAGATGACATATGAATGCTTGAGATGTCATGGCAAGTTCATATGATGATGATAATGCAAGGTGGATGCAAATGAACCTGAGAAATTAGGGTTACATGGATATGTGAGATGCAAATGAACAAAACAGAAGCATACAACATGATAAAAAATTTAAAACAAGCTCAAATAACCCTAATCCCATATTAGATCAAACCCCAAAGGAGAAGGTCAGAAGCCTAACCTATTGAAAGTTATGATTTTCCTAAGTTTGCTAGGGTTTTTGGGTGATTCAAAAGGAAAAATGCAAATCAATTTGAAAATGCAATATGAATTCATGAGGCAAATAACCTAGAAACCACATGCAATATATGAAACAATGCAAAAAGAATCAAGTTCAAACTCTTCTTGGTTAGGCAGAAATGAATTTTCAAAGTTAGGGTTAGAAAATGTTATTTTAATGAACCCTAATTCAAATAAAATTGGGAAATATGATCAAACCTAAAAATAAATTTGTATGAAGAGTTTGAAAATGTTTCTTAATGTATTGGAATGGTTCATGATTTTTTTGGTGATTTTTAGAAACCTAAATGCATTTTTAATTAATTAAAATCCTTTAATTAATTAAAAATAACATTTACATATTTTAAAAAATACTTATTAAATGCAAAAAATAAAATAAAATATATTTTTAGGTTAAGAAAATTATTTGAATCAGAAATGCAAAATTTGGGAATTTTTTGATGTTTTTAGCTATTTTAAATAAAATGCACAAAAGAAATGAATTTAAATGAAATAAAAATGAAATTAAATGAAAGTAAAAGAATCCAGTGGTCAGGATTTGAACTGGGGAGGGGTCAGTTGACTGGCGCGCTATTGGACGGCTGTGATTGCTTCTGAGCAAATTAATTTAATTAAACTAATTAATTATTTTTATGGTTTTAATGAGGCAATCTGGGTCATTCACACGCGCGGTAAACCTTAGATCTAAGGGTCAGAATTTAAACTTAGCTAATTAATGAAATTAGCCCTAATCATTCTTAGGCGACCAGAACAGTGTTCCGGTCGTCTTGTCCGGCGACTCTTCTTCCCTATCTCTCTCTATAAGCTACCCCAAGCCCCCAAAATCTCCAGAATGCATCCCCAAACAACATTAAACAAGAATCAAGCATCAAATACCATCTGTATTTCATAAATCAACTGAATCGAATCAAACAAGCTTTAGGTCAAAAAATTTCAGAAACGACATACATGCTCAATCTTCAACCATTTTCAAAAGTAAACATATCACAATGATCAGTGAAGCATGTAGATTGATATTGTAACTTAAAAAACAAGTTTTAGAAAACATTTTCAAGAGAGCTACCTGAGATGAAGCTTTACAGTTTGGTGCTTTCTGGCCTTTTTCTTGATGTTAATCCACTCCACTTGATTCCCTCGTGCTTCTGGAAGTCTTGAATGAAGTTTAAATGGCTTGGTTTGGAAGATTCAGTTCTGGTTTGGCAGAATTCGTGTTTTGGTTTGAGTGGCTTTTAGGTCATGGCAATGGGTGGGAAATGATCCTTGAGTGTTTTTGAGTTGATTGGTGGAAGAAGTTTGAAGTTTTGATAGTTGTGGAATGAGTTTCGAAGAGATGAAAGTTTTGCAAGTTTTTGGCAATCTGAGCTTAGGGTTGCATTTAGGCTTGTGTGTTATCTGTTTTGAGGTCCATGATGTTTATATAAGGTATGCTGATTGGTTCAGAGAGTTGGTGTGACATAGTTTGATTGGTATGGTGTGTTTTGCAAAAAGTCAAGATTGTGTACTATGAGGTATGGGCACAGGTAAGAGCTGGCTTAGGGGCTTGTCCTGCCATAGCTTGCATCAAGGATGGCCATGGGATTGGATTTGAGGATCTGGATGGCATGATACAAGAGTTATCACATGTTTTGCAAATTTCCCTCTTTGAAATTTCTTGGATCATAAGCCATGAAAACCTTAGGTCCAATGCCCAATTCTGATCAAGGCAAGTTGTGTGATGTTGTAATGATATTTAGAAGTCAATTAGAGGTCATGAAAGGGCTTAGAAGTTGAATTTGCAAAAATCCCTCTTTGGCATGAAACTTGAAATTATGTGATTTTTGCAAACTATGAAAGGCCATATCTTGAGTTTTAGGATGAATCAAGACATGTTATTGTACTTTTTGAAAAGGGAAAGACCTAATCTACAACTTTCATGCCCAAGAATGTTTCATTTGAAGCATTTTTGGTCATGAAAGAAGAGGTTGAAAATCTTTCCCAAAATGGAAAGTTTGCATTTCAAGTCATTTCCAAAAATGGCAAGTTTGCAATTGGCTCAAAATTCTTCAATC
Source organism: Lathyrus aphaca (assembly GCA_963966055.1). Taxonomy (NCBI): domain Eukaryota; kingdom Viridiplantae; phylum Streptophyta; class Magnoliopsida; order Fabales; family Fabaceae; genus Lathyrus; species Lathyrus aphaca. Next base: position 210,736,544 of record OZ014519.1, read on the forward strand.
ATGTGAACTTCCAACCACTTCTAAGATCAAATAAAGATCATTGAACTTCAATTTGATGAAAATGAACCTTTGGTTCCATTGTTGGGGGCCTCAAATGCCCTGATTTTAACTTAACTTGCTCAAGAAGTTACCCAATGATCAGATGACTTCCACAATGAATTTCTTCATCAAACTTGGTACACATGATCCTTATAACATATTAAGAACTTTAGAAACAAGAATGACCAAAAAATTTGGAGTTAAGGCCTCTGAAACCAAAACCCTAATTTTGGTCATCTGTGCAGGAAAACCCTAACTCTGCTTCCATGCCTTTGCCAATATTTGTGACCTCTTGACTTTCATGAACTTTGGGGGGAATATTATGATAATGGAACACACATGGAACCTCTTGGAAAGCTTCAAGACCATTGGGATGGCTCAGATTGATTCTCGGATTGCTCAGATCACAAACCCTAGATGTAGATGAAAATGAACTATGCAGTGAAGCAAACATGCAATATGAGATGGTATGCTTATGCTAATGCCAAAATGAAAGATCAAAAGCCAAGATGTGAGAATAAGTGAGGGAAAATTTTGGGTGTTTACAACTTCCCCTATTCAAACATGAGTTAGCTGTGCAGGATGTAAGCGCCTGACTTAACAGACAAACAAGATAACTTGTGGTTGAATACCAAAGATAGTCCGAAATTTGCACTCGCTGGGGAGAAGAAGAAAAGGGATATAAATTTTAAAAGGTGTAAACACCCCAAATTTGCCCTCACCCATTCACACCATGGCTTGTGATCATTTCATATGCATAAACACAATCATAGCATCTCACATCACATTTTTTTGATTCACTGCATAGATTCTAAGTCATCTGCATCTAGGGTTTGTGATCTGAGCAATCCAAGAGCTTCTTGAGCCACTCCAAAGGCCATAAATCACTTCAAAGGGGTCCATGTGTGTTCAAATATCATATTGCATCCTCTCAAAGTCAAAAATGTCAAGGAATCACAAGAACTGGGATTAGTGTGGAAGCAGAGCCAGGTTTGACTGCACAGTTGACCTAAAATTAGGGTTTTGGTTTCAGAGGCCATAACTCCAAATTTTTTGGTCATTCTTGTTTCTATTGGTCTCTATATGGTATAGGGAGTATGCATATCAATTTTCATGAAGAAATTCCATGGGGAAGTCATCTGATCAGGAGTTGACTTTTCAAGCAAGTCAGTGTAAAATCAGGGCATCTGAGGCCCTCAATGACCCAACCAAAGGGTGTTCTTCATCATTTTGATTGTATATGATCTTTATTTGATCATGGAAGAGGTTGGAAGTTCACAAAATTGAAGAATTTCAAGTCTTTTGCAAAGTTGACTTTTTGGGCAAGTTTGACTTTTAATGAAAATGTCATTTTAGGCAACTTTTTCAACCCTTACTTTTTGATTCAAGAAAGCTTCAAATGGAAAAACTTTGGTCATGAAAGTTGTAGAATGGATCATTCCCTTTTCAAAAAGTACAAGAACATGACCTAATTCATTTTGGATCAAAAGTTATGGCTCATCAAAGTTGGCAAAAATCACTAAATTTCAAGTTATGCACCAAATGGAAAACTTGCAATTTCTCATGGCAAGCCTTTATGTGACTTCAAAATGATCTCTAATCATCATACCAATGCTACACATGACATAAAATCAGAATTGGCCCAAGGAATTTCTCATTTGTGTGACTTGATTTTCAAGAATCCATAAGTCATTTTTCATAAAAGTGCAAAGAGGGATTTTTGGCAAAATCATTCTCCCATGAATTGTGTGATCACTAATTGGTTTCTACACATTGCCATGACCAAATGAAGCATCATACATCAAAATTCAGCAAGAAGTATCTCATGTGTATAACCAAAAATCATGAGAAAACACAAGTGGGCAATTTGCAAAATCTATCACAACTCATGATCCACATGCTGCAGACATTCACAAGCAATCCAAGGGTCATCCTTGACCCAAGCTGAAGCAAGACAAGCCCTTAGACAGCTGCTGCCATAGCCCATGCTGCAAGTACAAATCAACTTGACTTTTTGGCGAAAACCCCCATACTCTTGGAACAGTGAGCAGCCACCTCTACTGACCTGCTCCACAGGCTACTCACACATCTTGGGAGTGTTATAGCAATGCATTGGCCATTGAAACAAGAGAGAACACAGCCTTCACAAAAATCTGTCAAGAACTCCTCTTCTTCGAATCTCTTTTTCCAGCCATCAAACACTCATTTTCTCTTCACCATTGCATCATACACACTCAAGAGAACCAGAATCCACCATTGAAGCAGCTTGAAACCCTACAAATCACAACTGTGAAACCTGCTATATCAGAACTCAAGCTCTCAAATTAACCACCAACAAAGGATTGTGAGCATTCCATTGGCTTCAGGGGGTTCAGAGGAGGCATTCTGCATCAAAGCAAGGTCTGGAGAGCTCATATGCATAGTTCATCACTTCAGGTAGCTTCGAATCTCCAACTTTTCAGAGCTTGCATTTTATGTTACAAATTGATAGTGCATGTCTTGCTGATCATAATGGTACCTTTGGAATCAAAAATAGTGAAGAAATGAGTATTTTGTTGCACTCTGAAATTTCACCCGTGAATCTTGTTGGCTTCGATTCTCTCTGTTTTTGAGTGATAAATATTGTTTGAAGGGTGATTTGAATGGGGTTTGGGTAGAGGATCATTTCCCTGCTTTCAATTTGGTGAATGGTGGCCTGTAGCGTGTTTTAGGGTTTCCAACCCGCCGGAGAAGATGACCGGAGCTTCCCTCCGGTCACCTGAAAGTCATTAACCCTAACCCTAATTAATTTGCCAGATGCGTTCTCAGCCATTGGATGTGGATTAGTTTAAGTTATGGATGGTCCAGATGGAGTCATTAAACCCTAACCTGTTTTAATTAATTTAATAAATCATAATTAATTTAATTAAGCCAGAAATGATCCTGACCCTTGATTCACGCGCGCAGTCAAGCCCTTTCTCCCAGATTTGAATGTCAGCCTTTGGATTGGATTACTTTTCATTTTTATTAATATTAATTCATTTGTTTTGTATTTCTTTTGTTCATTTATTTTAAAATAGCAAAAATTATTCAAAAATTCTGAAAATTTTTATATAAACTTTTGTTAATTTTCAGAAACCAAAAACATTTTTATTTTTATTTTTCGCATTAAAAAATATTTTTAAATATTTAAAAGTTTATTTTTAATTAATTAATGAGAATTAATTAATTAAAAATACTTTTAGGTATTTAAAAATCACCAAAAAATTCATGAAACATTTAAAACCATTTAGAAACATTGTCCAACCCTCAAACCAAATTTCTTTTTTGATCTTGATGCATTTTGATAATTTTCCATGGAATTAATTCATTTTCAAAGCATTATTTTGATCCAAACTTCAAAAAATCATTTCTTCCTAACCATTGAGAGTTGGACTTTGATTCTTTTTGCATTGTGTTTAGCATATCATGTAGTTTGTGAGATTAATTTAGCATGAATTGATATTTCATTTTCCATTTGTTTGGCATTTTTCTTGTTAAGGTACCCTAAAACCCTAGAAAACTTAGGAAATTCATAACCCTAATTAGGTTAAGAGTTGGAACCTCTCCTTTGGGCAGTGAGCTAGTATAGGGTTAGGGTTCCTTTGAATGCATTTTCAATTTTTTATCTTGATGTTTGCTTCTGATTTTGGTTTTTGTTTGATGCTTTGATCATAAACCCTAATTTGGGCTTCCATATGCACCCATCTTGCATTTGCATTCATACCTTGACTCGCCATAGCATTTTGTGCATCCATTTGATTCATTTGACATCTTAAGATATATTGAAAGCATGTTTGATCATTGCATCTTGCATTTGCCATGTTTTATGCCATATGCATTTCATAACTTTTCATGTGTGTTCATGGTTCTTAAATAGTTTCACTTGCATCCATAAGTTTGTATGATCATCCCCATGTGTTGTTTCATGTTTGCATCATCCCATAGCATCATTATCATCATGAATGTGCTTCTGGTTTTGATTTACATTATGCAATTTCATCTCATTTTGCATTGCATTGCATTTCTTTCACTAACTTTTCAGGTGGTAAGTCACTTTGAGAAGTGAATTTGCCTTCACTTCTCACAACTTCTTTTCATCTCTTTTTAAGCATCCATGCTGCATTTTGTTATGTGTTTGAGTTTGAGCTTGCTCATTCCTTTTCTTCTTACTTTCTTTCTTCAAGTGACTTGACTTCTTGAATGAAGCAAGTTACTTTGCTTCTCTTGGCTCCTTTCATCTGCTTCCTGGTGGTTCCTCTGAAGATTTCTCTTGTAAACCTCACAAACCTTAGGAACAACCAAGCATGACAATGATTAGGGTTTTGATTAGTCCCCCATTTAGTTTTTACCTTTGTGTCTCTTTGAGTCTTCTCTTCTCATCTCATAATCAGGGACTAAACCCTAAAGGCTTTAAGGCTTTGTGATTAAGCTTATGCCTGCATCCTTCTATTAGGATGGAGTGTATAATTTTAATCCTAAGTGTTAAACCCTTAATGTGTTTGAACCTCTTAATCAATCCATCTTAATAATCACTAAGACATTAACTTGTAACTTGGGCCTTGCATTAGGGTTCTAATTCTTCCTTAATTGGTTAAGAAGGACTAACCCTAGTGTTAATGGACAAGTCCCCCTCAAGTTGTCTTACAAACCATAAAAGTCACTTCATCATCATACCATTAATTAAAATCCACTTAATCAAAGGCTTGTTTTGTCATGAGTTTAATCCATAATCATGGATTAAGTTGAGGAGCTTTCCTCAGCTTAAACATTCTCATCTATTATCCTTCTATTAGGATGGTGTAATGAGTCTATTTAATCCCTGATTATGGCTTAATCTCATTACTCAACACTAAACAAAAACACCAAAAACATCTAAATAATCACAAGTAGGTTAATGATCTTAATCCTGCATCAAAGGTGATTAAGTGTGAGAAGCTGACTTCACACTTAAGGTATTCTCATTACCCCTAATCAGAGGGAAGATGTGATGAGTTTACTAATCCATTGGTTTAGGCTTAAGCTCATTTACTTATGACAAACACCAAAAAGCAATAAAAGACTGAAAACTCCAAAACAAACAATGATCGTCTCCTACGGGATTCTTTTCTCATCTCATTCACTCATAAACGAGAACTTGCTTCTTCCGTCTAATGCAAGACAGTTTGCACCTGAGCCAGACAGGTCATACACTTGAGCATAGACAAGTAAGCAGTTCATCAGTTAATTCTTCTTTCAGTCTCTTTGGGTCGAACTACGGTGTTCTGACTTCCTCATTGCACGAGAGGATACGTAGGCATAACTTAACAGTTATCGAACAAAAGTCTCTGTATATTCCCCCTCTTTCCAGCTTTATTCTTTAGCCTCATTATCTTGAGCATTTCACTCCATTTTTACACTGACACTTCATTTATACACTTCACTTTACACTTCTTTTACACTGACACCTGTACATTCTTTTCCAGCTCTTATACACAAATTGCACTGACACTACCCCTTTAAAACACAAATCTTTTAAGCGTGGATCCCGTCGAGTACGACGGACAATCTGGGTGCTAATACCTTCCCAGGTTGTAACCAACCCCCTTTCTCAGTTTCTCTGGTTCGCAACCGTCTTATCCATATCTTTCTAGGTCTATGCAGCATTGCCTTTCCTCCGGGATAAAAATGCCTAGCTGGCGACTCTATTCATTTCCTGTGGGTTCACTCCTGTGTGTTCTCACACCCTCCTCTCGCCGACCGTTCGCGTCTGTACCCCATTTGACCCGGCTTCATTCGGTGGGAGCGACAAAAGGTAGTATAGTATGATTATCAAATGAAGACGATGGAGGACGACCATCGAGCATAGGACGACTGCTGGGGATAAAGTGGTAAGCAAAGCAACGACGGGGACGACCGACAAGCTGGAGAAATAAAGAGATCATGATGGGGACGGCCATCGGGTAAAGAAATAAGATTCTCTGGGGGTTAAAGTAATGAGAAAAGCAATGACGGGGATGGCCACAGGCTTGGAAAGTAAAGTAAACAATGATGGGGACGGCCATCGATTTAAAGAATAAATGAAATAATGATGAGGGACGGTCATCAAAGGTGAAGGACGATCACCTAGCAAAGGAACGCCTGCTCTTTATCCCTACATAGGACGAATGTCGGATAGAAAAGGTCAACGATGGGGACGACCATCGGAAAAATGATGAAGGACGATCATCAAAAGGTGAAGGACGATCAACTAGCAGGGTACGGCTGCTTTCGGGGTTTATCACGACATAGGACGAATGTCGGATAAGATCAATGATGGGGACGACCATCGGATAAACATGATGAAGGACGATCATCAAGAGGTGAAGGACGATCACCTAGTAGGGGACGGCTGCTAAAAATATCACGACATAGGACGAATGTCGGATAAGATCAATGATAGGGACGACCATCGGATAAACATGATGAAGGACGATCACCAAGAGGTGAAGGAAGATCACCTAGCAGGGGACGGCTGCTAAACATATCACAACATAGGACGAATGTCGGATAGAAGGTTCCAATAATGGAGATTCCAGTGGGGAAAAGGATGAGGGACGGTCATCCAAAGGTGAAGGACGATCACCTGGCAAGGGACGGCTGCCGAAAGATATCACGACATAGGACGAATGCCGGATAGGAGAAAATTGTTTCGTTGGTGACTTATTGGGGAATGGTAAACATGGACGAGTGCTTACGCTTTCAAGACTAAAAGATGTAAGTGTTTAACAGTGTGTATAGATTAAAAATGCGGACGAGCATCCTTAGGATCACGATACGGACGAGTATCGGTAGAAACAAATGCCGACGCGTGTTTAAGGATGACGATACGGACGAGTATCAACCGGTTAAACAAAGAACACGAACGAGTGTCAAATCTGCTGAGGAGTGATATATACAAGATACAGACGAGTATCAAAGGACTTCTGTATAGGTACAAGTGTTGATCTGTTGGTGAAGTATGTGCAAGACACGGACGGGTGTTTGACTTGCTGGGGAATTATGATACAGACGAGTGTCAAAAGGAATACGTACATGTTTTGAACAAATATCTGTATTTGAGAGTGCAAAAAGGCATTTTGGCAACCTACGGGAGATAAGATGACACAGACGGGTGTCAAAAAGGTCATGTATAAATATAAACAGGTATTTGTTTTGAGAGTGCAAAGGGGATGCTTTGGCTTTTATCTGCAGGGGATATGAGTTTTGTATATTGTTGGTGAAATAATGATGGTATTTGAAGGTGACTGGCTTGAACCTGGCTTTTGATCATGCAAATGTTTGATTTTTGCCGTAATGCTCCGTATTAGACGGAATGCTACGCTTATTTTGGTGAATATGATGTGAATGCTATGATTATGCAAATGAGAAGCCTGATCCGAGACTCGGATCCTGCGGGGATAAAGATCTCTGGCTGATCTGTCTGGAAGAATAACCCGGCTGGAGGAAGAGATCACTGATGGATCTGTCTGGAGGGAGAACTCTGCTTGGGGAAATAAATCATTGGTAGATCTATCTGGAGAGAGAATTCCTTAGTGAGGAAGTTTTAGCAACTCAGTTGGGGATGTGTTTCAGGTATTTCTCTTCCGGGGAGGCACCTCTGTAGGGAATTAGTTCCATCAACTCTGCTGAGGATGAGAGAAATCTGGCACTCTGGTGGAGAACAGAAAGTTCTTGACCACCTTGCTATGGAAGAGGCTGTCAGGCATTGCTCGGGAGATCCTGCTTAAGGGAGAGATAACTTCTGGGAAGTAGTATGCTGGGGATTCACTGCTTGACATGCCCCATGTTGTGAAAGATTGTCTATACTGATTGCCTGCAACCTGTTAAGACAAAGGAAAATGCACAAGTGTCCCGAGGTATCCTTAACCGGATTCCGTCATAGGACTTAGATTTACCTGAAAGTAATATATTTCCTGCAAGCATTTTATAAAAATGGCTCATATGTTTTATGCAAGTGTTGTATTATGAACATTGGACATTTTACAAACGAAACAAAAATGTACAAAACAAATTGTGACTGGAAACTCTGATTTTATTAATTCGTGTGCCCTGAATTGGCAAGTACAGTCAAAGAAGCGAATCCCCTGAAAGGAGGAGATTGCTGTAAATTGAGAAAATAAAAGTGTTGGTAATGTTGACGACGCTCCAGTGAGCTTCCTTTGCTATGACCTGTATGACCTTGGCGTTCTTCTAATCTTGCTTTCTGAAGAAAGCTGATTCTGACCGACGCTTTGTCCTTTCGAAGCTTGCCACGTTATGAGTGATATAGACGAATTCAGAATGCAGTTGTTCGCTTATTCCCAGATTTTACGTGGATCGCTCTTTCAGGTTTTCAATCCACTGGGATACCCATTTTTTGCCTGAGCTGTCCAATGCGGCTTTTCAACTCAGCGGATGTACATTTTTTTTCCCTTATTTTTGCCCGAGTCTTTTATTATGTTTTTGACTCGCCGGGATGCCCTATTTTTTCCTGGACTCACATTCTATTTTTATGTCCAGTGGGTCATTCTATGCGGAGTATTTTTAACTGCATCTGAATTCACAGGAGACGGGAAGTCTTCACCATCCATGGTTGCAAGCATCAGTGCCCCACCTGAGAAGACTTTGGTTACGACATAGGGACCTTCATAATTTGGTGTCCACTTTCCCCTGTGGTCTGTATGAAGAGGAAGGATTCTCTTCAGAATAAGTTCTCCCACTTGGTATTCCCGAGATCTAACTATCTGATCGAAGGCTTTCTTCATCCGTTTCTGATATAACTACCCATGATAGATGGCAGCTAGCCTTTTCTCTTCAATCAGATTCAGTTGATTATACCGAGATCGGACCCACTCTGCTTCATCCAGTTTCACATCCATCATTACCCGTAAGGAGGGTAGCTCAACTTCAACAGGTAGGACAACTTCCATACCGTACACAAGCTAATAAGGCGTTGCCCCAGTAGATGTTCTGATTGAGGTTCGGTACCCATGTAAAGAAAATGGTAGCATCTCATGCCAATCTTTGTAGGTGATTACCATCTTCTGCACAATCTTCTTGATGTTTTTGTTGGCTGCCTCAACAACGCCATTCATCTTTGGCCTGTAAGGAGAAGAATTATGATGTTGAATTTTGAAGTCCCGACACAGTTCCTCCATCATTTTGTTATTCAAATTGGAACCATTATCAGTAATAATTCGCTCGGGAACTCCATATCAACAGATGATGTCTCTTTTCAGAAATCTGGCTACCACTTGTCTGGTGACGTTTGCATACGAAGCTGCTTCAACCCATTTGGTGAAGTAATCAATGGCTACCAGGATGAATCTGTGGCCATTTGAAGCAGTCAGTTCAATCTTTCCAATCATGTCAATTCCCCACATGACAAAGGGCCAAGGTGAAGACATTACGTTCAAAGGATTTGTAGGTACATGTACTTTATCTGCGTAAATCTGGCACTTGTGGCATTTTCTGGCATAGGCACAATAGTCTGCATCCATTGTGATCCAATGATAACCCGATCTTAACAATTTCTTTGCCATTTCATGTCCTCCGGCATGGGTACCGAAAGAACCTTCGTGTACCTCGTGTATCAGCAGACCTGCTTCTTCCTTGTCAACACATCTGAGTAGGACCATGTCGAAGTTTCGCTTGTATAATGAACCATCATCATTGAGGAAGAAACTACCGGCCAGCCTTCTCAATGTCTTCTTATCATTAGATGATGCCCCAGGTGGGTATGTCTGATTCTCTAAGAAGCATTTGATGTCGTGGAACCAAGGTTTGTCATCACTAGCAATGTCCATAGAAAACACATATGCCGGTCGGTCTTGTCTGGACACCAAAATCCGAGGCACATAATTGGCAGTTTGAACTTTGATCATGGTGGAAATGGTAGCTAAAGCATATGCAAACTGATTTTCGTCCCGAGGGATGTACTCAAGTTTGACTGTTGTGAAGAAAGTCAATAATCTCCTCGTATAGTCACGGTATGGAATCAGATGCTCCTGATGAGTGTACCATTTGCCATTGGTCTGATTGATTACCAAAGCTGAATCTCCGAATACATTCAAGGTTTTGATCCTAAGGTCAATGGCTTCCTCAAGACCCATGATACAGGCTTCATATTCTGCTTCGTTGTTAGTGCAAGCAAAGGTGAGTTTTGCCGAGAAAGGCATGTGAACTCCTTTTGGTGTAATGAGCATTGCACCAACTCCACGACCATTCATATTGACAGCCCCGTCAAACATCATAGTCCATCCTTCTTCTGGGTCAGGCCCTTCATTGTGAACTGGCTCTTCACAATCTTTTGCTTTTAAGTACATGATGTCTTCATCAGGGAAGTCAAATCTCATGGGTTGGTAATCATCAATGGGTTGCTCAGCCAGATAGTCAGACAATACACTGCCCTTGATGGCTTTTTGAGAGGTGTACTGAATGTCATACTTTGTTAGAATAATTTGCTATCTCGCAACCCTTCCGGTAAGTGCTGGCTTCTCAAATATGTACTTGACGGGGTCCATTTTTGAGATCAACAAGGTAGTGTGAGTCAGCATATACTGTCTTAGTTGGCGAGCAGCCCATGCTAAAGCAAAACAAGTTTTCTCGAGCAGTGAATAAACTTGTTCACAGTCGGTAAACTTTTTGCTTAGGTAGTATATTGCATACTCTTTTCGACCAGACTCATCATGCTGGCCCAGCACACACCCCATTGACCCTTCTAATACTGTCAGGTTCATTATCAGAGGTCTTCCTTCAATTGGAGGCATAAGAATTGGAGGTTCTTGCAGTTACTCCTTGATCTTGTCAAAAGCTTTCTGACAATCGTCGTTCGACCTGACTGTCTGTTCCTTTCTTAATAGTTTGAACAAGGGCTCACAGGTTGCAGTGAGGTGAGATATGAACCTTGAGATGTAGTTCAATCTACCTAAGAACCCTCGAACTTCTTTCTCAGTCCTAGGTGTAAGCATTTCCTGAATGGCTTTGAATTTGTCAGGATCAACCTAGATTCCCTTTTCACTTACGATAAAGCCCAACAGCTTACCGGAACGTACCCCGAATGTGCATTTGTTGGGGTTCAATTTCAGCTGATACTTCCTCAGACGTTTAAACAACTTCAGCAGATTCTCCATATGGTCTTCTTCAGTAAGGTACTTGGCAATCATTTCATCCACGTAGCATTCAATTTCTTTGTGGATCATATCGTGGAATAATGTTACCATAGCCCGTTGATAAGTTGCACCGGCGTTCTTTAGTCCAAACGGCGTTACCTTGTAGCAGAATGTGCCCCAAGGTGTGATGAAGGTTGTTTTCTCCATGTCTTTGGGTGACATCTTGATCTAATTGTATCCAGAAAATCCATCCATGAAAGAAAATACCGAGAATTGAGCTGTGTTATCGACCAATACATCAATGTGAGGTAATGGGAAATCATCCTTTGGGCTAGCTCCGTTCAGATCCCGGTAATCCACACACATACGCATAGGAAAGAGTATAATGTTAGCAACCCACAACGGGTAACTAGTTACAACAAGGAAACCGGCGTCCCACTGCTTTTGTACTTCTTCCTTAATCTTCATGGCCATATCTAGGCGAGTGCGGCGCAACTTCTGTTTAACGGGAGGGAAATCTTCTTTCAAAGGTAGCCTGTGCATGACAATATCCATATCTAGACCTGGCATATCTTGATAGGACCAAGCAAAGATGTTGACGTATTCTTGAAGTATACTGAGGAGCTGTTCCTTTACTGGAGCTTGCAGACTGGCCCCAATCTTCACTTCTTTCAAATCTTCCTCGGTACCAAGATTAACAGTTTCAATTTCCTCCTGATGAGGAGTAATCACTTTCTCTTCTTTCCTCAATAACCTGGCTAACTCTTCAGGCAACTCATAGTCTTCATCAACCCCTTCATCTTCTTGATTAATTGGATTGTCGAAGTCATACAAGGTCATAGCAGTGCTGTTGTCGGTGCAATCTGGAGGATAATCTCTGCAAGGGTTGAGATTTGTTCTTTTTAGTGATCAATTTTAATCTTGTTTAGAAAAAATGAAGTTAATTATTTTGAAAACATTGCCATTTTATTGTTTTGTGCGAAAAATAACAAAAATGAAAAGACAGTGAGCGAAAGAGAAAATGTTTTGCAAAAGATGTCCATTGTTCATTGATATTCCATTTGCACAAAATACAAATATGGCCCAATTACAAAATGAGTCCTGACACCTTGGGCAAGACGCAGGACTTGATGCATGCTAAAAAAGCAGGAAATAATAATTACTCTGCAAGAGTAACTCTTATAATTTCCTGGGAAGACCAGTTAAGGACTTGTTAGCCCGGGATCCTTGGACGAATCCAGCTCTCCAGGTTGAGGTTGCTTTCCACCTCGTCTTCCACATTATTGACAACATCTGGGGTTAAAATCCCCCACTTATGAACTTGGGCTCCTTAGCAGCCTCTGCTTGATCTTGTTGGAATGGTTTGTAACCCAAACCAAATTTGTCATCCTTCTTCTCCACCGGTAGCAGCTTGCCCCAACCTTGGGCGTTTCCATCTTCAACAACCTTCCGAGCTTGTTGATAGGAGACAATTGAAGTACCCATCCTATCCTCCTAGGATGCAGCAAATACCTCAGTTGTCACCTCATTGACATTCAGAGCTTCGAAACCTTGGCTCATGGTCTCGTGGATTTCACCATCAATCTCAATGTATTTGTAGGTGGCCAGATGGCTAACGAAAATATCCTCTTCACCACAGATTGTGATAATCTGCCCTTCCCACTCATATTTCAATTTCTGGTGAAGGGTCAACGTAACTGCGCCAGCGGCGTGAATCCATGGTCGACCCAATAAACAGCTGTAGGCTGGCTGAATGTCCATCACGTAGAAAGTAGTTTGAAAGACCTGCGGGCCAATTATCACAAGAAGCTCCACTTCTCCAAGAACAGACCTCTTGGAGCCATCAAAAGCTCTAACCACCAGATTGCTTGGTCAGAGAGCTATACCATCATATTCAAGCTTAACAAGGGCTTTCTTTGGAAAGACATTGAGTGAAGACCCAGTGTCCACTAGAACATGTGAAAGCACAACCCCTTTACACTCTAGAGTGATGTGTAAAGCTTTGTTATGATGACGAACTTCCGTAGTCAAATCAGTGTTGGTGAAGCTTAGCCCATGGCTAGTATTAACACTAGACACCACTGTCTCTAGCTGATTTACCGTGATCTCCTCCGACACGTAGGCTGTGTGCAGGACTTTAAGTAATGCATCCCGATGAGCTTCAGAACACAATAGCAGGGATAAGATGGAGATCTTGGAAGGAGTCTGGTGGAGCTGATCCACAACCTTGTAGTCGCTTCTCTTGTTATCCTCATAAATTCATCCACATCTTGATCAAAGGATGTTTTATGGGCTTCTTTTGGTACTGGTTCCTCAGGCACCACATTTTTACCTTTGGCTTTGGCAGCAACCTCTGACTCAGTGTTAACTCTTGGAACTTGTGACACGAAGAGGCGTCCGCTTCGGGCGAAGCCTCCACCTCCCCCGACATTATCGATCTGTGGTGTGTAATCTGAGGAATCAAGAGAGAATTTTTCCCTGTTGCAGTAAAGGTCTGACCCATAGTGCCATGGTACAACATTAGCTTTTTCATATGGGATGGGCCCAGGTACCGTGATGGTGACTGGACTAACTGTAGCGGAGGTAGGAACTGTGATTATCTGTGGATCGTAATATATGGTGACAGGACTTCTGACTGGTGGTGGTGGTGGTGAATGACTGAAGCTGGTTTGTTGCTGAGATTGTTGCTGAAAATTGTTGGAATCAAGGACCATTGTTGGGTTGTAGTATATGGTGACTGTGGAGACGTCGTTGTTAATGGTTGCTGTAGTTGTAAAAGCGGATGTGATTGAACTAGTGTTTGTTGAAGTGGTGGAGGAGATGATTGTTGATTTTATAGACGAGTCTGTCGGAACAATTGTCTTCGAAGTTGTAGGAGGAGTGTTTGTTGTTGCTGTAGGAGGAATTGCTGGTGTTGTAGAAACTGTTGATGTTATCTCCAGGATACCTTCTCTGATAAGGCCATTGATGCCACTTCTTAAGCTCGCACACCCATTGACGGAAACTTTGCAAGATTCACAGCAGGCCTTACAACCTGGGAACACCTGGCATTTTAAAAGCTAAGCTTTAACCTCTGCCAAAGGTGTTTTAATGCTTGTAGTATCTTCAATTAAATTCATGGGTTGATCCTCCTCAATTGCATTTATCCTGGGCCCACCATGGCTGGGCATAGGATTCTTTGTAACGTTAGGAGGTGGTGCAAAATTTAAAGCCTTTGAATCAACTAGATCCTGGACCTTCATGTGCAAAGTCCTGCACTTTTCTGTGGTGTGACCAGGTGCATTAGAATGGAAGGCACATCTGGCATTTACGTTGTAATTCCGTGGAAGGTTCTGAGGATCTGGTGGAGCCAGAGTCCTTAATTCAACAAGATTAAGCTTCAGAAGTTGTGGCAACAAATTTGCATAGGGCATTGGTATAGGCTCAATCACCCTGTTGACTTGAGATGGCCTTTGCTGGAAAGGACGTTGTTGTTGGTTATTGTTATAGGACCTTTGTTGAGGAAAATGTTACTGTTAAGGGAAATGTTGTGGTTGCGGGGTGTATTGTTGTTGAGGAGGTGGAGTAGGAATTGTGACAGCGGCAATTGATCTTGGCATATATTGGGGTCTTTCTCTGCCCATGTGTATTGAGTTTGTTTCACCGGACCTGTGAGGCCTGGAAAATGGTTTCCTTGTGCTGCTTGAGCTGGCGCCGTTATCAGAAATCTTTCCCATTTTCAATAAACTCTCAATCCTTTCTCCAGCTATGACCACGTCTGCAAAGCTAGTGGAAGAGAAAGCAACCAACCTATCAATGTATGTTCCCTAGAGGGTGTTCATAAACATATCTGCCATTTCTCTTTCCGACATTGGAGGTTGAACGGCAGCAGCTAATTGTCTCCATCTCTGAGCATACTTTCTGAAGCTTTCCCTGGAGGATTGTGACATACCCATTAGAAGAGTTCTGTTAGGAGCCATGTCTAGATTGTATTGATATTGGCGAATGAAAGCCTCAGCCAAATCTTTCCAATTTCTTACTATGGCCCTAGTCAGATGAGAGTACCACTCACGGGATTCCCCTGTCAAGCTATCCTCAAAATAGAACATCCATAGCTTTTCATCCATAGTGTAGGCCTTTAATCTTCCCAGGAAAGATTGGAGATGGGTGCGGGGGCAAGATGTTCCATTATATCTTTCGAAGCAGGGAGGTTTGAATTTGTGAGGAATTCTTACTCCCTCTACCAGCCCCATATCCATGACATCAAACCCTAAGGAGTTTTGAGACTCTAGAGATCTCAACTTTTCTGCTATCTCGTCCAGCCGACGATCATAGACTTCATCTCCTGCCCCAACTACAGTGAATTGTTCCTCCTGAGGGTCCTCTTGCAAGGAACGCCCTCCAGTATTACCCTGGGTATTCTTGATAGCATTAATTTCAGGGTTAAGATGAGGTCCAAACTCCGGGGGATCAGTACGAGGTTGTACATGATCATTGTTGCTGGTTCCCCCTGTACCTGGGTGATTTTCTTCAGGAGTTTGCCGCTCAACCAACTCTCTTAATCTTTCTTGGCTTTGGGCCAACCTAGTCATTACTGCCATGAACTGGTTCATCTGAGCCCTCATTTCAGTTCTTTCATTAGCCATATAGGTTCTCACATCAGTCAGATCTTGTTGAACCTGGTCCATCTGTAAGCTCGGAAGGTTGTTTCTTGTAGGATACCGGTGAACTCTGTTGATGGGGAAGACTCTCCTACGAGGAATGTTTCCTGAAACCACAACAAAGTGAGAAACAACAACAAAAACCTACAAAAAAAAGAAATGAGGTTAGCATGCAATGCAGGTTGTCTATTTGTCTTCCAAGGGTATCCGGTTTGGTTCTTTGGTTTTGACCTTCTAGACCTCGAGGAATGATGATGTTGAAGAGAAATAAAGCCCGTAGAATAACACTCAAACCATATATTACAGAATGTAAAGATACATAGTTTTGATTACAACAAGTCCCCATGGTGGGTCAAAACAAAAGCAAAAGTACAAATGAAATGAAGTACAAATACAAAGAAATTAGACATCCAGCTCATAGTCATCCTCTCTGACTTCCTTCAGGAGAGCATCAGTCACTGAGCCAACTGGGTGCTCTGTGATGGTCCTGATAAGAAGGTTCCTGGTGGCAATAGCATTTGTCAACTTCTTGTACTTGTCTTAGTCTTTTGATCTCTTCAACCCCCCCGGAGTTTCAATTCAGAGATTTCCTTTTGTGCTGCTAACAAGGCTTCCTGATTCTTCTTCTCATTAGCCTCCTGCTGCTCTATTTTAGCTTGGGTCTTCTGATCTTACTGTGAATGAGCCTCAGTAATTCTGATCCATCTAGCCTGACTTTCTTCCAAGTAGTGCTCAACTCTGGCCTTCTGAATCTTGGCTTCCTTGCAAGCATTCTTCAATACCAACTCCCCTGCTCGGGCTCTTCTGATGTAATCATTTGTCTTCTCAATCTTGGTCATATGCTCAATCCAGAGCTTCTCTAACCTCTCATTGTCCAGATGACTATCATTCCTCTCCCAGAGGGTCTTCTTCAGAGCTTCAGACAACTGGGTATTCCTCTCTTTCAACTTCTCAAACTCCTCTATACTGACTGTAGCTACAGGCTCTACTGCTGATGGTCTAGGAACATCTTCCAAGGTGAAAGGCATGCGGGTGATCTGTCCTCTGATACGAGACCAATCAAGATACTGAGCTGAAGCTATGTTGTTGCACTTGCCAAAAATGGTAGTCCCTTTTGTCTGAATGTTGTCCCAAGCCCAAGCTACTTGTTGGGCAATGGCATGGTTATGCTGAATGTCACAGTAAAGGGTTTCTGATAAGTCCTGCTCTCTTGGTGGATGCACCAAGGCATACCCTAATTGCCTTTTGAATAGCAAAGGATTGTAGTTGATGCAACCCTTCACTCCAATCAGAGGTACATTGGGATACTGCCCACAGCTGGTGATTATGTCTCTACCCTTGGTGCTCTAAGTGCACCACCTGATGTCTTCTGAAGTGAGAGCAATCATTCTTTTAGCCCAGTTTCTTGACTGATGAGGATTCAAGAAAGCTTCAGTCTTTGGCAAGTGCCTTAATAACCAACAATAGAAGAGAGGTGCACAACATCTGACTAATCTTCCTCTCTGCTTCTCATTCCTTTGATGCACTGAGTAGTAAAAATCCCCTAGCAAGGTGGGAACTGGATTCTTCAGCAAGAAGAGATGGATAACATTCTTGCTTACAAACTTAGGCTCGTCTGCAAACAAGATGATACCTTATATGCTAAGGGCCAAGAGAGCACAAACAGTGTCCCACTTCTCTACTGCAGCATGGCTGGTGGCCTGAGTGATCAAGAAGTCCAAATGGAGGTCTGGGATTCCAGCCTTGGTGGTCATATTCTGATCAATGATGGTGGTTTCCAAACACAGAGCCCTAGCTATATCTTCATTCCTGGGAGCAGTCATCTTAGGGTTGAAGGGAATCCCTCTCCGGATGGGGACACCCAACAACATGGAAAACTCCTCTAACAAAGGGCCCAACTGAAAGTCTGGAAAGGTAAAACATCTGAGTGGAGGGTCATAGAACTGAAGGCTAGTGTGGTCATACTCCTCTGTGATGCATCCAAGTCCATGATCATGTCCATAATGCCATCATAATGTTCCCTGAATAAAGGGACATAATCAGGAGTGATGAGTGTCTGAATCTGCCTGATGCCTTCTAGGGAGGGGTCAAAGAAATGGTATGTAATGTTACTCTTCCTGGATGGGTCCATGCTGACAATGGATGCTGAAGGAAACAACTGAGGAGAACTTCTGATGAAGGCAACTAAAAAAGATGCTTAAGAGAATCTCTGATGAAGATAGCTGGTGGAGATGGCTAATGCAGATGAACAGTCAAAACCAAAACCAAATAAGATGTGTATACCCTGTAAAACAAATAGACAAATATTAAAATGATGCAAAATGATGTATGCAGAATGATATGCAAGGGTTTGTGATCAAGTGATGAATCTGTTATCTTCCTTGATAAGGTCCATGTGTGTTCATAAGTCCGGATGGAGGCTTAGAGAACCAGTAACCAGGTGGGGGACTCAAATAAAGAGTCACAAATCCAGGGTTTCACAAGAATAGTCCAAAATGGTGTGACCTTAACAATATCAATAACAGGGTATGATGAGGCCAAGGGTTCCTGCAAACCTGTAAACATCCCAACCCCCTCACAGGTATTGTTCTAGAACAAGGATCCTCAGACTTGGATCAGTTATGAGAAGTGTAAACACTTCTAACCCGGAGGTACAATGTTTACAATAATCATAAAGATCCTCCACTAATTCACCTCAGATGCTGAAGGTCATAAAAAGGTCATCCAGACTTAGCAGACTTCCCAGATAGCCCTAGTACTACAGGAAATCCGTAGCACAGAGTTCTCAAGAAGAAACCCATGTCTGAATCGTGTTTCATATTCCCGCACCAGACCAAAATGGAATGGGAAAGAATATGAAGCATATCTATCCTATGTGTCACTCAAGTTCCCGGTATGGAACCTTACTCACTGAATATCCCTCCCACCAAGACACACAGAAGATCCAGCACATGATATGATGATAATAGTATGAAATGCATAAAAATAGTAAATGAAAGCAATAAATAAAGTTGTGCAGAAAGCAATAAATAAAGAAATAAACAACAAGCACATAACACCCCCATAAACACAAAGCAAACAAGCGCTAGGAGAAACCCTAAAAAAGAACCAGAAGCCCTGGTTGCAAGATAATGGTCCCCAGCAGAGTCGTCAAGCTGTCGCTCCCCCGAAAAGACACCAGGGTCCCAGGGTGCAGACGCGAACGGTCGGTGTAAAGAGAGATGAGTTTGAATTGAATAGAGTCGCCAGCTAGGCATTTATATCCCGAAGGAAAGGTAATGTTGCATAAACCTAGAAAAAGATGGGTAAGACAGTTGCAAACCAGAGAAACTGAGAAAGGGGGTTAGTTACAACCTGGGAAGGTATTAGCACCCAGATTTTCAGTCGTACTCGACGGGATCCACACTTATAAGATTGTGTTTAAAAGGGGTAGGTGTATGTGCTATCTGTGTGCAAGAGCTAAGAAAAGAATATACAAGTGTCAGTGCAAAAAGGGTGAATGCTCAGGAACTGAGGCTTAGAAAAGAATGCTGAAAGAAGGGGAAAACAAAGAGACTTTTGTTCGATAACAGTTAAGTTATGCCTACGTATCCTCTCGTGCAATGAGGAAGTCAGAACACCGTAGTTCGACTCTAAGAGACTGAAAATGAATTGATCGTGAATTGCTTATTTGTCTATGCTCAAGTGTATGACTCGTCTGGCTCGAGTGCTAACTGTCTTGCATTAGACGGAAGAAGCAAGTTCTCGTTTGTGAATGAGTGTGATGAGAAAAGAATCTCGAAGGAGTCGATTATTGTTTGTTTTTGTGTTTTCAGTTTTGTTATTGTTTTTGGTGTTTTGCATAGGATAATGAGCTTAAACCTTAATCAAGGAATTATAAACTCATTATATCACCCCTAACTAGGGATAATGAGCTGACTTAAGTATGAGATAAGCATCTCAAATTAATTATCATGATGATGAAGGATTTAGATCATTAACCTACTTGTGATTATTTAGATGTTTTTTTGGGTTTTTGTTTAGTGTTAAGTAATGAGTTTAATCTCTTATCACAAATTAGTGATTTCATTACACCATCCTAATAGAAGGATAATAGATGAGAACACTTAAGCTGAGGAAAATACCTCAACTTAATCCATGGTTAGGGATTAAATTCATTATATAACAAGCCTTTATTAAGTGGATTTTAATTAAGGGATGTGGTTAATAAGTGGATTATAAGTTTGTAAGACAACTTGAGGGGGACTTGTCCATTAAACACTAGGGTTAGTCCCTCTTAACCATAAGGAAGAGTTAGAACCCTAATGCAAGGCCCAAGTTACAAGATGAAGTCTTGATGATTATTAATGTGATTTTATTAAGAGGTTTAAACAAATTAAAGGTTTAACACTTAGGATTAAAGTTATACACTCCATCCTTAGAGAAGGATGCAGGCATAACCCTAATTCCAAAGTCCTAAAACTTTAAGAGTTTAGTCTCTGATTATTGAGATGAGAAGAGAGACTCAAGGAGGCTCAAAGGTGAAAAACTAAGGGGGGCTATACACAACCCTAAATGTTATCATGCTTAGGCATCCTATGGTTTGTGAGGCTTAAGAGGAGGAATCTTCAAGGAAGCTACCAATGGAAGAAGCATATGAAAGGAGGAGGAAGCAGGAGAATAAGTTACTTACTTCCTAAGAAGATAAGTAACTTAAAGGAAGAAAGTGAGAAAGATGGAACATAAGTGACAAAGTTCACTTCAAAGACATGTAAAATGCATATGAATGAGATGAGAATAAATGAGAGGTGAAGGCAAATCCACCTCCCACAATTACTTACCAAAAGCTCCTGAAAAGTTAGTATGAATGCATAAGACATAAAGCATGAAGAAATGAGTTGAAATGACCAAAGTCGGAAGTGATTATGCAATGCAAATGACATGTGAGATGATGCAAAGTTAAACAATGTGCATAGGAATGATCATACAAAGATGGGATGTCATGAAATCATGTTTGGAAGTTTGAAAACACATGGATGTTTATGAAATGAAATGAATGCAACATATGGCAAATGAATGAAGGAATGATCAAGCAAGGTTCTAACATGTCCTAAGATGTCTAAGATGACATATGAATGCTTGAGATGTCATGGCAAGTTCATGTGATGATGATTATGCAAGGTGAATGCAAATGAACCTGAGAAATTAGGGTTACATGGATATGTGAGATGCAAATGAGCAAAATAGAAGCATACAACATGATAAAAAATTGAAACCAAGCTCAAATAAACCCCCAAGGAGAAGGTCAAAAGCCTAACCTATTGAAAGTTATGATTTTCCTAAGTTTGCTAGGGTTTTTGGGTGATTCAAAAGGAAAAATGCAAATCAATTTGAAAATGCAATATGAATTCATGATGAAAATAACCTAGAAACTACATGCAATATGTGAAACAATGCAAAAAGAATCAAGTTCAAACTCTTCTTGGTTAGGCATAAATGAATTTTCAAAGTTAGGGTTAGAAAATGTGATTTTAATGAACCCTAATTCAATGAAAATTGGGAAATTATGATCAAACCTAAAAAGAAATTTGTATGAAGAGTTTGAAAATGTTTCTAAATGTATTGGAATAGTTCATGATTTTTTTGGTGATTTTTAGAAACCTAAATGCATTTTTAATTAATTAAAATGCTTTAATTAATTAAAAATAACATTTAAATATTTTAAAAAATACTTATTAAATGCAAAAAATAAAATAAAAAATATTTTTAGGTTAAGAAAATTATTTGAATCAGAAATGCAAAATTTAGGGATTTTTTGATGTTTTTAGCTATTTTAAATAAAATGCACAGAAGAAATGAATTTAAATGAAATAAAAATGAAATTAAATGAAAGTCAAAGAATCCAGTGGTCAGGATGTGAACTGGGGAGGGGTCGGTTGACTGGCACGCTATTGGACGGCTGGGATTGCTTCTGATCAAATTAATTTAATTAAAATAATTAATTATGTTTAGGGTTTTAATGAGGCAATCTGGGCCATTCACATGCGCGGTAAACCTAAGATCTAAGGTTCAGAATTTAAACTTAGCTAATTAATGAGATTAGCCCTAATCATTCTCAGTCGACCGGAACAGTGTTCTGGTCGTCTTCTCTGGCGACTCTTCTTCCCTATCTCTCTCTATAAGCTACCCCAAGCCCCCAAAATCTCCAGAATGCATCCTGTAAACACCCCCAAATTTGCCCTCACTAGGTTCACACCATGGCTTGTGATCTTTCATCTTTGCATTAGTTTAATCATACCATTTCATATTGCATTTTGCTTCACTGCATTAGTTCAAGTTCATCTGCATCTAGGGTTTGTGATCTGAGCAATCCAAGATCCTTCTGAGCCACTCCAAAGGCCATCAATCATTTCAATAGGGTCCATGCATGTTCAATCATCATATTTTATCCTCCAAAGATCAAGGAAGTCAAAGAATCACAAGAACTGGCAAAACATGGAAGCTGAGCTAGGGTTTAACTGCACAGATGACCTGAAATTAGGGTTTTGGTTTCAAAGGCCATAACTCCAAATTTTTTTGGTCATTCTTGTTTATATTGGTCTTAATATGATATAAGGATCATGCATACCAAGTTTGATGAAGAAATTCATTGTGGAAGTCATCTGATCACTGGGTAATTTCCTGAGCAAGTCAAAGCAAAATCAGGGCATCTGAGGCCCCCCAACATGGAACCAAAGTGGATTTTTCATCAAATTGGAGTTATATGGTCTTTATTTGATCATTGGAGTGCTTATAAGTTCACAAAATTGAAGAAAAATGAGCTAAACCAAAAGTTGCCAAAAATGGAAATGACTTGTAATGTAAACTTTCCATTTTGGGAAAGTTTTTCAACCACCTCTTTCTCAACCAAAAATGCTTCAAATGGAAAATTGTTGGTCATAAAAGTTGTAGATTGGATCATCCCCTTTTCAAAAATTATAAGAACAAGTTCTAATTCATTATGGAACTCAAGTTATGGCTTGTCAAAGTTGGCAAAAATCACATAAATTTCAAGAATGCACCAAAGAGGGATTTTTGTAAAACCTCTTGCCAAGCTATTTTGTGACTTCAAACACACTTCTAAGCATCATACAAACATTGTGCAATGTCTAAAACTCAGAATTGCCCAAAGAATCTCAAGTTTTCATGCCTTGCCCATGAAGAAATCTCAAAGGGGCCAAACTTTCTCCAAATTGCAAAACACCCCATAACTTTGTTTCAACTTGCTGAATTGCCTCAAGATTGATTCTATGGTCATCCTTGATCTCAGCTGCACATGGACATGCCAAAAAGCCAGCTGCATTCTTGTTCATACCTTAAGTACACAACTTTTGACTTTTTGGCAAGAAGCCCATACCAATCAGCTGCAGCCACCACTAACTCTCTGGCCTATCACAACATGTTATGTGGATCAAACCCAAGCCATAACACACAACACACAAGCCTGAAACACATCCATAGCTCAGATTGCCAAAATCCTCTCAAAACTTCATATATTCGAAACTTTCAAACCAGCCATCAAAACTTCAAAATTCTTTCACCAATCATCTCCACATAACCCCAGGATCATTTCCAACCCCTCACATTGGCCTGAAACCACCTCAAAAAAAAACACGATTTTCATCACCTCTGAACTGAAACCTTCAAAACACTCCATACAAACTCCTTTCAAGCATTCCAGAAGCATAAGGGGATCAAGGGGAGTGGAAAAGCACCAAAGAAGAGCCCAGAAAGTGCCAGTTTCGAAAGCTTCAACTCAGGTAACCTCAAGAACAAACTTTCCAGAAATGAAATTTTAAGTTCTTAGATAGTTCTCCATGCTTCACTGATCACACTGCACCTTTTGGTTTTGAAAATGATTGAATATTAAGCATGTATGAAGCTTCTGAGTAATTTTCTGTTTTGCTTCGAGTCTTGATGTTCATGTGAAATAAATGATTTTTGTTGGCTGAATCTTGCTTAGAATTAGTTAGGGATCATTTCTGGAGAGTTTGATGAGTTTATTTTATGAATTGAGAGAGTTAGCAAGTTTGAGTGGCCATAGAGGATGACCGGAACACTGTTCCGGTCACCTGAAAGAGATTAGGGCTAATCTCATTAATTAGCTGAGTTTAAATGTGAGCCCTCAGATCCTGTTTCCCGCGCGTGTTTTAATGGCCCAGATCCTTTCATTAACCCTAATTTCTATTTAATTTAATTAATCCAAATTAATTAGCCAGGTGGAATCTCAGCCACCCATTCACGCGCCAGTCAACCCTCCCCCCTTTAGTTTAAATCCTGGCCTTAGGATCAGCTGACTTTTCCTTTTATTTCGTTTTATTTTATTTTTTATCCATTACTTTTCATATAATTATTTAAAATAGTAAAAATGATAAAAAAAAATCTGAAATTTTTTACCAAGTCTTTTATTAATTTTCAGAAACCAAAAATATTTTTATTTTTATTTTTTGAATTAAAAAAGTATTTTTAAATCATTTAAATGTTTTATTTAATTAGTTAATTGATTTTAATTAATTAAAAATACATTTAAGTATTTAAAAATCACCAAAAAAATCAGAGAACATTCTTAGACATTTAGAAACATTTACAAACTCACCATACAAATTTCTTTTTGGTTTTGATCATGCTTTTACATTTTTCAATGAATTAGGGTTTTTAAAATTGTTCATTTTCTAACCCTAACTTAAAAAATTCATAACTTTTAAACCAAGTTGAGTTTGTGAATGGTTCTTTTTGCATTGTTCTATGCATGGCTTCTAGCATCCAAAAACATTTTTGTTTCATTTTTATCTTGAATTTTCAAATTATTTGGCATTTTACATTGAGGATCACCCAAAAAACCCTAAGAACTTAGAAAATTCATAACTCCTTCTAGGTTTAGCTCCTGACCTCCCCCTTTGGATGGTAACCTAGCATAGGCTTAGGGTTCCTTTGACTGCATTTTCAATTTTTTATCATGTCATTTGCTTCTGTCTTTGCCATTTGCATCTCATCCTTTCATAAAACTCTGATTTTGTATCTTCACTTGCATTCATCTTGCATAAGCATTCATATAAGAACTTACTATGACATTTTATACATTCACATGACATATAAGACATTTTAGGACACATTAGAATCATGTTTGATCATTGCATCATCTATTTGCCATGTTATGCATTCATTTCATTTCATGTGCATTCATGAACTTTCATGCTTCTTTCATGCTTCCTTTGCATTCTCATCACTTGTATGATCATTCACATCTCTTGACATACATTTGTACCATCTCTTAGCATCATTTGCATCATGAGTGTGTGTCGTACCCCGAAAAATACGACCTTACGCGATCCGAAATGGATGGAGCCGCGCGCTGGACGGACTGAAGAGTCGCCACCTAATTCTATTTATTCCCGAAGAGGGAAAGGGAAGATATAGATACAACCCGGGAAGAAAAGGATGAGGATAAAGGTCAATGGAACCATTGCCTGGGTTCGGGAGTCGGTTATGCAGGGGGAAGGTATTAGCACCCCCTACATCCATCGTACTCGATGGGAACCATCTAAGTTAACGCGCGCGAAAGGATGTCTATGCTTAAACGAATTGCTTGCTAGAGGGAAATGAGTTCAAATTATAAGTTAGATTGATCCTAGGTGCTTGGCAAGGATTGAGATCCTCGTGCCTACGTACTCCCGTCTGCAATGGGATAGTCAGAGCCTCGTAGTTCGGCCTACTAAGGGTAATGGTTGTTTGATTTTATTACCTTTCGTCGATGAAAGGGTTTAGGAGTCGAATGTACTAAAGACTATGGATAGTTTATCTCGCCCAACAAGACGAGCGTCCTGCGTCGAAATAATCGGAGCGAGTAACGAGAGCTCGTTATCCTCCTTTCTACCGCTTAAGGCTCGTGGCGTACAGATCTTCTCGTATTATTAGAATGTTTTATTTCCTAAGACCGCTTGACGTTGGATCAAGGGTTTGGATCTAATCGAAACGTTTTGGTTTTTTGAGGTTTAGAGGGTAAATGCAAATGGAGTTTATTTTTGTGGTTTGTTAGCGAGGCACGAAGCTCGGCTCGCAAAGTAAGGTGGATCCTAAACGAAACGATAGCTGGGAAATAAAGTGCAAGTGTGCAAGTGCAATCGCTTGGCGTTGGACCAAGGATTCAGAAATAAGTAAAATACGGGAAATAAAAATGCGTACAAATTAATGGGAGAGGGATACAAAATAAATACAGGGGATTGCGCGAAATAAAGAGGTCTCGTTGTAGTTAGCCCAAGAGGAAGCGTGTGTGCAGTGTTTTTGAACTATTCGAAGGCGTTCGGCCTGTTTGATCGGGACACAACTATTAGAAGGCGTTGGACCTTTTAATCGAGCGCAACTATTCGAAGGCGTTGAACCTTTTTGGGACGCGACGAAATTTTGTTCGTGAACTGCCTTAGAATCGGTTCAAAATGGGAACTATTCTATAAGGAGTCGAAACGTAATTTTTTTTTATACGAAAATAAATTAAATAAATTGAATTTGCTAGAATTAAATTAAATTGAATAATTAAATAAATTAAATAATGTTAAGAATAATAAAATAAACTAAGTTGATTTACATGTTTGTTTTGTCGGAATAATAAAATGAAAAAGTAAATACAAGGGAGGCCTCATATTGACCAAAAATCACCGATTAAAATCGGGCGAAGAATTGGCCGTTTAATATATCATTGGCCCAAAAGAATAAAATAAGGAAAATATTGATACCCTTTTTTTTTAAGTTTTATTTAAGCCACAAGACCATTAATCAAAGAAATATCCATTAGAAAAAACAAATTGATTATGGGGATAAAAACAAAATAGAAGGCAACTATATTATATAACAATACAGAATAATAAAAAAAATAATGAGTAAACAATATGTATATATATAAAAAAATAGAAAAACAAAACAGAGAGGAGGTGCCGCATAGATCCTGGTGTGCGTATGACTTATATATTGGGCTTAGGGTTAAGGCCCGAAATAATGAACTAAAAAAAAAGATTTGAAAAGAATGGACTTAATGTTATTAAAAAACAACACAAAAGAATACCAACCATAAAAAAAAGTTCTCACAGTAGAAAATCATGTAACTAAAAAATATATATATAAAAAATGAAACATGAGTGGTGTAGTCTGCGCATGGATAACAACAAGAATGTATGGGCCTAAACCCATCTTACTAAACAAAAATCTAACCTAATAAGTAAATGTAACCAGAACAATAAAACAAAACAAGTAGTATTTGAAAACTCAGAAACATTTTTCTAAAAAATAAAACATGCATATCTCATATATTAAAGCAACAAAAAGCAGAAACACGATGAATGAAGCAAAAAGAAAAAAAACAACGGAAACCCACCGTCTCGCGATTTCCGGCGGCGGTACCCTCACGGATGTCTCTCAGTCTCCGCGTCCTCCGTTCTCCGCGCGGCCGTCGGTTTCTTTCTCTGCTTTGATTCGAGCGGCGGTTTAGGTGGTGAGGGTTTGTCACGGTTTTATGGTGGGGATGGTGACGGCTCGGTGGAGTGGGTGACGGCGGAAGTGACCTTGGTTGAAGGGTTTCGGCAAAGAGGGGGTTTCGCGATTGTTCTGGGTTGAAGGGCGGCTGACGTTTGTGATGCTTAAGCGGCTTCTCTCGCGAGCGTATTCTCTCTCAATGGTTTACTGAATCTCCCTCTCAAACTCCCTGCCTTTTCCGGATCTCACTCGCGATGCTCACGGTTTGGCTCGCAGCTTTCTCGCTCTATCTGAGTCGTCGTGGGGTTCACGATGGGTTGCTGCGCGATTTTTTTTGGTTTGCTCTCAGTTTACGGAGGTAGTTTCAGCATGGTTTGTGTTTTCAGGTTCTTTTGGCTTCTGCGTTTCTGTTTGTGTGAGAATGATGGTGGTGGCGGCTGAAATTTGTTGAAAGAATGGTGAGGATTCTGTTTATCTTTTTTTCGTCTGTTTCTCCTGCTTCTTTTGGGTTCGACAGGTTACAAAATCAGTGGATTTGGGAACGGTTTGGTGGCGGATTTGAATGTATGAGGTTTGTTATTTGCAGGAGATGATGCTTACGTTGAATGGTTAGGCTGCGGAATTGACGATGCGTTGGGTGAGTTTACTGGTTTTTTAGTTATGAACAAAGGTGATTTATTATGTTTAAGAGTGAGGCTCGGTAATGGATTGTTGCAGTGTGGTTCAATTTCATTTGCAGGGATTTTTGAGAGTGAGAAGGAGAGTGAAATGGGTGGTTTTATGGAGTATTGTGCGATTTGGATTTTGTACAGGCTGGTGAATCCGTTGCTCACAAGAGAGCTGTTCGTACAAGAGAGAAAAACGTGGTGGTGAGTGGAAAGAAAAAGCTGTTATGCTGCATTGCATATAGTGAGGCTGTAAAGATGTGAGCAGGCTGTAAACTGTACTATGGCTGTAAACTGTACTATGGGTTAATTGTTTGAGTCACTTTTATAACATAAAAAAAAATGTATATTGATATGTAAGGAAAGTATTCTTTGATAACATGTATTAGATATATAGAAAAAGAAATTTAATAGTAATAATAATAATAATAATAATAATGATAAAAAGAAAGGTGATAAAATTAAAAGTAATAATAAATAATAATAATAAAAGTAACCAAAATGAAAATAATAATAAACAGTAATACCAATGATATGAACTTTGGAATAATAATAAAATAAAAAGAAATATTTAAAAATAAAATAATAATAATAATGATACTAATAGAAATAGAAAATGAAATGAAGAAATAATAATAAGAAAAGAAAGGAAATAATTTTAAAATTGAAAAAAAAGAGTAATAGTAACAATCAAAATAACAAAATGGTAATAAAAGAAAGATTGTAGGTCTTTAATTTATGAATAAAATAATGGATAAAATAAAATAGGAAAAATAAATTATAAATGAGACTTTTTATAGAATTTTTATAACGACTAGATAATAAAGAATAAGAACTTGAAAATAAGAATCGAATGCGATTTCTTTGAATTTTTCGGAATAAAAGGAAACGGGATATATACATATTTTTTTGAATTTTCATAATATCAGTTAGAAAAAAAAATGGTACATATTTTTTGGAATTTCTAAAAAAAGACACAGTACAATAAAATGGCGCGGGTAGGACAAATTTGGGGTATGACAGATGCCCCTATCGAATTGGCTTAGACCGAGTAAGATGAACTGGCTCGCGTTCAAACTTTCACGGTATAAGATAATTAGATATTAACAGACTCCAAATTTGTCCGAAAAGAAATTGCGAAAAATAACAAATGAAATAAACTGGAAAGGATGGGTGACACAGCAAGAAACAAATTAACCAAATAAATCACTTATCATTAGAAGATGATAAGGCAATAAACTGAAAAATAAAATCAACTTATCATCAGAAGATGATAAGGCAATAGACTGAAAATAAAATCACTTATCAACAGAGGATGATAAGGCAAAAGACTGAAAATAAAATCACTTATCAACAGAGGAAGATAAGGCAATAGACAGAAAAAATAAACTCACTTATCAACAGAGGATGATAAGGCAATAAACTGAAAATAAACTCACTTATCAACAGAGGAAGATAAGGCAATAAACTGAAAACAAACTCACTTATCAACAGAGGAAGATAAGGCAATAAACAGAAAAATAAACTCACTTATCAACAGAGGAAGATAAGGCAATAAACAGAAAAATAAACTCACTTATCAACAGAGGATGATAAGGCGATAAACAGAAAAATAAACTCACTTATCAACAGAGGATGATAAGGCAACAGACTGAAAATAAAATCACTTATCACCAGAGGATGATAAGGCAATAGACAGAAAATAATACACGGCTATTGAATCCGCCAAGAGGATGCCTGGAATCTTTGATTGATATGATCCTCCGCTGGGGAAAGGACCGGAAACTTGTGCTGATCCTGGATCCTGAATTATGCACGTATGCTTGATTGTTTTGAAATGGTATTCCATAACGATGGAGATACGATGCAAATGCTTATGCACTGAGATGTAAATTGAAAATTGTTGGGGAAAATAAAAGGCTGATTTGTTTAGGTATGCATATGATGCACATGTTGCAAATGATTGATGTAAATGATGCTTATGATTTTGATAATGCACAATGATGCATATGAGCGATTGAAATGAAAGGTGCCAGCTTGGTGGACTCCTGGTTTGGTAGTTGCCAATAATGATTGGACTTTGGGTGGGTGGAGGGCTTGATTCCCCGACACTCGATCTTTGACGTCGTTTGGTCAGAAAATGTATTTGAAAGTTCCAAGTTTGGTTATCTGCTGATGAGCGAAGCGACTTAACTGACCCATGAAGACTGGTTTCGCTTTGAACGATTGCCAATGTCTGGCAAGATCTGCTTGTTCAGCTGGGGAATAGAGATAGGAAGATTTGCTCCTTGTTTGCTTGCCCCCGCCTGCAAGGTATCTGAAATAAATTTGATGGGGAAGCTTTCATAATGGCCATGACATGACCTGCCCCTGATTGAGCCTTTGAAGGTGATTTGCCCCTGATTGAGCTGATTTCGAAGAAGTATTGATTCCAACTCCCCTTTTGATTGCCCCTTGTTGGGATTGCACTGATGTCCAACACTGATTTGCAATTAAATTGTTCATACACAAATGGCAGTGTTAATGTAAAGTTCATGTAAGTTTTGAAAGAGTCAATTTTTTTTAATATTGTGAAAGTGTGACGAATGGACCGTTGGTCCAAACAAGGTGTTGATTTAGAAAGTGCGTGAAAGATGCAGCAAAAATAATATGCAATCAAGATTGAAGATTAGCAAATATATGGGAGTCAATTCACGCAACCTTGTTGGTAGCATGCTTTCAGAATAAACCCTGCCTCAATTAGGACTTTTGAGGGTTGTAACGTGGTCTGGTTAGTGGCTTGAGAAACAAAGGATATAAGGCTCAAAGTTTGATTTGTCCCTACCCCTTCTTCGTGATATTCTCCAGTCCTACGTTTAGTTAACTCTACATATGCATTTGTTTTGACTTTGCAAGAATGAAGATGAAGCTTTGAAGTTCGCTTGGAAATGGCAGTCATCCTTTTTTGTTTTGATGTTGGTGCCCCTTTGATTTTGTTTTGGTGGTCACCTGATCTTTGCTTTGTTTTTGCTGAGGATTTGAGTTCCTCTTTTTGATTTGTTTTTTTTCGACAGTCTCCCTTCGGGTGCTCAACTCAGTGTTTTTTTTTCTTTTTGTTTGAATGTTGTGACTGCCAAGTCGTTTGTTGATAGTCCTCTGACGGGATGTCTCATCTTGCGATTTGAAGGTGTAGTCAGGTTAACTGAACAACTACCCTGCCCCGGGTTAAATGTAAGGGTTGTATCCGAAAGAAACTCCTACTTCTAGGCTCGAAGTGGTTGACTAGGGATTAACTCCTTATATCTCCAGTGTTTGGGGATTTGAAAGAAATGCCTGTACATCATTGACGAGGTTTTATCCGAAAGCATACCGCAACAGTTGTGGGTATTTCGTTTTCATCATCCTCCCTCAAATATTTGCTAAAGTGAAGTGAGGGAATTTTTTTGTGATTTTGTGATAAATGATAAATATGAGCGAATGCGAATAGATTAATTCAAAACATGCATAAACATAACATTAACATAACCAAGTACAAACGATAACAATGTTCAGAGCAAATAGTACTTAAACAAACATTACAAAATAACAAAAATGCGGAAATAATAAATGGCTATGGCTGCCTTGATTTGAGGAATGAACTTCTCTTGATTGAATGCTTCAAAGTTGGAGACTACTCAGCTTGGTCTTCAACAGCCCCTTCAAATATCTTCATTTGTTGGCACCGTGTGATGGCATTGGATCGTTCTGGACATTTGGATTTCTCGGAGTGAGAGTGAGGTCCTTAGAATTGATCATATCCTGAATCAAGTGTTTGAAGGCATGGCAATTCTCGATGGTGTGACCTGGAGCGCCTTTGTGATACTCACAGCGAGCATTGGCATCATAGTTCCGGGCATTGCCAGTCTGAGGTGGCATATCTTTCAACACAAGAGTTCCTTTTGCCATTAGCCCCTTAAAGATTTCGGTATACGTCATAGGCAGGGGATCAATGTGCCTATCATATCCTCT
The DNA here is from genome assembly GCA_963966055.1 of Lathyrus aphaca. Taxonomy (NCBI): domain Eukaryota; kingdom Viridiplantae; phylum Streptophyta; class Magnoliopsida; order Fabales; family Fabaceae; genus Lathyrus; species Lathyrus aphaca. The sequence goes on from OZ014519.1 coordinate 210,768,485, forward strand.
TTGCTGATATGGGGGACGTTGTTGAGGAGCGCGTTGTTGTTGTTGACCAGGCCGTGGTTGATAAGCCTGTTGCTGGTATGGATTGGGCGCATACTGCGCAGCTGCAACCATAGGACGTGGTTGATGAGCCATCTGAGGTGGAAATAGAGCTTGGAAGGCCTGCTGATAAGGCATCGGAGGCACTGGCTGATATGGCATAGGAGCATATTGCGCAACAGCAACATAGGGGTACTGATAGTAGGGAACTGGCGCAGGTGCACTCTGTTGAAAATTCCCACTTGCAGCAGAAACGACGTTTGTTTCGCCCTTTTTGTATCCGTTAAAAGGTTTCTTGGCATTGTTTTGGCTGCTAGATCCTCCTTGGATCTTTCCGCTTTTCAGACCTTCTTCGATTCTTTCTCCGACCATCACCATGTCTGAAAATCCAGAAGATACGCTGTTGATCAGCTTCTCGTAGTATTGCCCCTGTAGGGTACCCATGAAGATATCGATCAATTCACGGTCAACCAATGGAGGATGCACTCTGGCAGCTAGCTCTCTCCAGCGTTGGGCGTACTCTTTAAAGGATTCGCTCTCCTTTTGAGACATACTCTGAAGTTGAGTACGGTTAGGAGCAAGATCAGTGTTGTACTTGTACTGCTTTTTGAATGCATCAGATAGTTCAAGCCAAGTACGAACATTGTTGCGTTCGAGTTGCATATACCATTCTAGAGACGCTCCAGACAGGCTGTCTTGGAAGCAATGGATCATGAGCTTGTCATCTTTGGCATGAGCGGCCATTTTTCTGCAGTACATCCTCAAATGGAGTTCAGGACAACTGAGGCCTTTGTATTTCTCGAATTCCGGAAGTTTGAATTTAGCAAGGATCACAACATCTGGAACTAAGCACATGTCTGCAGCACTCAGAGAAGTTGAGTTGTGTCCTTCCATGATTCGGAGTTTTTCAGCTAACTCGCGACACATCTTCATAGCTTCAGATTCTTGAACAGCATGAGGATTGGTGATTGGAACAGCAGTATGCATCTCATACTCAACCTGATGATTCTCTTCAGTTTGAGGAAACTGGACTTGAGTTGGGATAGGTTGAGCTTGAGGAATAGCACCAACAGTAACGCCTGATGCGGGTATTGGTTGGGAAGTGACCTCTTCAACAACAGGAGTGAAGCCTGGAGGCAAACCATAGACCAAAGGATTTGGAACGGGAACTGAAGGCATTGCGCGTGAGGTAGATCCTTGCACTTGAGCATTGTTCATTGCGGCAGCAGCTTCGCGACGTTCTTCCATTCTGGCCAAAGCTTGCAAAGTCTCATAAATCTGGTCAATCTTGCCCTTGACCGAGTCAATCTCTTCCCTCATGGCAGCTTGTTCTTCCTGAATCACGTCCATCAGTCTTCTAGTGTTGGCTCTAGTTAAATACGGTCGTCTAGCTCGATACGGGCGTCGGGAAACCAGCTTGATCTACTGAAGATGGAGGAACATGAAATGAGTTCTCGGTTTTTGGAATGAAATGCAAGATGAATAAATGCTGCAAATGTAATGATATGCAATGTTAGAATCCAGGATCACAAGATCAGGGTCTCACAAGTCCAAGGTACAGATGGAGGATACTCCGATCAAGAACTCACTAGGCAGACTCTACAGTTTAGGGACCCCAAAGTTATCAATTCATATGGCTGTTCATCACACACGCCATAAGCATGACGGTTGATTGACTCCGCCATATGAATCTATTTTGGGTGAGATCTTCGTATCGACAACCCACGAGAGCAAATTTTCTCGGGAGTCCATACTACGTGATCATCGACACAAGGTTTAAAACAAAGTCCTGGAGTTATGGAACTTTCTCAACTGTTTGATGCACGTGTCAATTTAATACATTCTTGACAGTCAATCAACTCCATTGAGTAAGTCTATTCCAAGTGAGGTTTTCGTATCGAGCCACGCGAGGGTGAACCCCGGTGCCCCATACTACGCAACCATCAACCGATGTTTTAACCAAAGGGTTCTAAAGGTCCTCGGAGTTGATGACCCTAATGAAAGCAACTGAGCACACACGTCAAAAACTTGACGGTCGTTAGTGTTCTCATTAGAATCTACTCCAAGTGAGGTTTTCGTATCGACAACCCACGAGAGTGGTTCTCTCGGGAGCCCATACTACACAACCTCGCTAACTTATGTTTATACTTGCAAGCCCGGGTATAGAGCTTTTCCCTCAAGTTTCTTTTGCAAAGTATCGATCCAAATTATAGTACCAAGGAGCCACAAGATATATAAGATGGAATGCGATAAAGAAAGCGATAAAAATAAACAAGCAAGACATAAAAGCAAACATCCAAACAAGCACGGGAACCTAGACTAGGCTTGACTCGCATAGGGGTGAACCAGTCCCCAGCAAAGTCGCCAGCTGTCGTACCCCGAAAAATACGACCTTACGCGATCCAAAATGGATGGAGCCGCGCGCTGGACGGACTGAAGAGTCGCCACCTAATTCTATTTATTCTTGAAGAGGGAAAGGGAAGATATAGATACAACCCGGGAAGAAAAGGATGAGGACAAAGGTCAACGGAACCATTGCCTGGGTTCGGGAGTCGGTTATGCAGGGGGAAGGTATTAGCACCCCCTACATCCATCGTACTCGATGGGAACCATCTAAGTTAACGCGCGCGAAAGGATGTCTATGCTTAAACGAATTACTTGCTAGAGGGAAATGATTTCAAATTATAAGTTAGATTGATCCTAGGTGCTCGGCAAGGATTGAGATCCTCGTGCCTACCTACTCCCGTCTGCAATGGGAAAGTCAGAGCCTCGTAGTTCGGCCTACTAAGGGTAATGGTTGTTTGATTTTATTACCTTTCGTCGATGAAAGGGTTTAGGAGTCGAATGTACTAAAGACTATGGATAGTTTATCTCGCCCAACAAGACGAGCGTCCTGCGTCGAAATAATCGGAGCGAGTAACGAGAGCTCGTTATCCTCCTTTCTACCGCTTAAGGCTCGTGGCGTTAAGATCTTCTCGTATTATTAGAATGTTTTATTTCCTAAGACCGCTTGACGTTGGATCAAGGGTTTGGATCTAATCGAAACGTTTTGGTTTTTTGAGGTTTAGAGGGTAAATGCAAATGGAGTTTATTTTTGTGGTTTGTTAGCGAGGCACGAAGCTCGGCTCGCAAAGTAAGGTGGATCCTAAACAAAACGATAGCTGGGAAATAAAGTGCAAGTGTGCAAGTGCAATCGCTTGGCGTTGGACCAAGGATTCAGAAATAAGTAAAATACGGGAAATAAAAATGCGTACAAATTAATGGGAGAGGGATACAAAATAAATACAGGGGATTGCGCGAAATAAAGAGGTCTCGTTGTAGTTAGCCCAAGAGGAAGCGTGTGTGCAGTGTTTTTGAACTATTCGAAGGCGTTCGGCCTGTTTGATCGGGACACAACTATTCGAAGGCGTTGGACCTTTTAATCGAGCGCAACTATTCGAAGGCGTTGGACCTTTTTGGGACGCGACGAAATTTTGTTCGTGAACTGCCTTAGAATCGGTTCAAAATGGGAACCATTCTATAAGGAGTCGAAACGTAATTTTTTTTATACGAAAATAAATTAAATAAATTGAATTTGCTAGAATTAAATTAAATTGAATAATTAAATAAATTAAATAATGTTAAGAATAATAAAATAAACTAAGTTGATTTACATGTTTGTTTTGTCGGAATAATAAAATGAAAAAGTAAATACAAGGGAGGCCTCATATTGACCAAAAATCACCGATTAAAACCGGGAGAAGAATTGGCCGTTTAATATATCATTGGCCCAAAAGAATAAAATAAGGAAAATATTGATACCCTTTTTTTTTATGTTTTATTTAAGCCACAAGACCATTAATCAAAGAAATATCCATTAGAAAAAACAAATTGATTATGGGGATAAAAACAAAATAGAAGGCAACTATATTATATAACAATACAAAATAATAAAAAAATATAATGAGTAAACAATATGTATATATATAAAAAAATAAAAAAACAAAACAGAGAGGAGGTGCCGCATAGATCCTGGTGTGCGTATGACTTATATATTGGGCTTAGGGTTAAGGCCCGAAATAATGAACTAAAAAAAAAGATTTGAAAAGAATGGACTTAATGTTATTAAAAAACAACACAAAAGAATACCAACCATAAAAAAAAGTTCTCACAGTAGAAAATCATGTAACTAAAAAATATATATAAAAAAAATGAAACATGAGTGGTGTAGTCTGCGCATGGATAACAACAAGAATGTATGGGCCTAAACCCATCTTACTAAACAAAAATATAACCTAATAAGTAAATGTAACCAGAACAATAAAACAAAACAAGTAGTATTTGAAAACTCAGGAACATTTTTCTAAACAATAAAACATGCATATCTCATATATTAAAGCAACAAAAAGCAGAAACACGATGAATGAAGCAAAAAGAAAAAAAACAACGGAAACCCACCGTCTCGCGATTTCCGGCGGCGGTACCCTCACGGATGTCTCTCAGTCTCCGCGTCCTCCGTTCTCCGCGCGGCCGTCGGTTTCTTTCTCTACTTTGATTCGAGCGGCGGTTTAGGTGGTGAGGGTTTGTCACGGTTTTATGGTGGGGATGGTGACGGCTCGGTGGAGTGGGTGACGGACGGAAGTGACCTTGGTTGAAGGGTTTCGGCAAAGAGGGGGTTTCGCGATTGTTCTGGGTTGAAGGGCGGCTGACGTTTGTGATGCTTGAGCGGCTTCTCTCGCGAGCGTATTCTCTCTCAATGGTTTACTGAATCTCCCTCTCAAACTCCCTGCCTTTTCCGGATCTCACTCGCGATGCTCATGGTTTGGCTCGCAGCTTTCTTGCTCTATCTGAGTCGTCGTGGGGTTCACGATGGGTTGCTGCGCGATTTTTTTTGGTTTGCTCTCAGTTTACGGAGGTAGTTTCAGCATGGTTTGTGTTTTCAGGTTCTTTTGGCTTCTACGTTTCTGTTTGTGTGAGAATGATGGTGGTGGCGGCTGAAATTTGTTGAAAGAATGGTGAGGATTCTGTTTATCTTTTTTTCGTCTGTTTCTCCTGCTTCTTTTGGGTTCGACAGGTTACAAAATCAGTGGATTTAGGAACGGTTTGGTGGCGGATTTGAATGTATGAGGTTTGTTATTTGCAGGAGATGATGCTTACGTTGAATGGTTAGGCTGCGGAATTGACGATGCGTTGGGTGAGTTTACTGGTTTTTTAGTTATGAACAAAGGTGATTTATTATGTTTAAGAGTGAGGCTCGGTAATGGATTGTTGCAGTGTGGTTCAATTTCATTTGCAGGGATTTTTGAGAGTGAGAAGGAGAGTGAAATGGGTGGTTTTATGGAGTATTGTGCGATTTGGATTTTGTACAGGCTGGTGAATCCGTTGCTCACAAGAGAGCTGTTCGTACAAGAGAGAAAAACGTGGTGGTGAGTGGAAAGAAAAAGCTGTTATGCTGCATTGTCGCTCCCGACAAATGACACCTGGTCAAATAGGGTACAGACGCGAACGGTCGGCGAAAGGATGAAATGAGAACACACAGGAGTGAACTCAAAAGAAAAGAAAGAGTCGCCAGCTAGGCATTTTTATCCCGGAGGAAAGGTAATGCTGCATAAACCTAGAAAGATATGGATAAGACGGTTGCGAACCAGAGAGACTGAGAAAGGGGGTTGGTTACAACCTGGGAAGGTATTAGCACCCAGATTGTCCGTCGTACTCGACGGGATCCACGCTTAAAATATTTGTGTTTTAAAGGGGTAGTGTCAGTGCAATTTGTGTATAAAGAGCTGGAAAAGGATGTACAAGTGTCAGTGTAAAAGTGAAGTGTATAAGTGTGATATGTATAGTGTCAGTGTGAGAATAAGAGTATAATGCTCATGATAAATGAGGCTTAAAGAATAATGCTGGAGGAGAGGGAATATAGAGATTTTTGTTCGATAACTGTTAAGTTATGCCTACGTATCCTCTAGTGCAATGAGGAAGTCAGAACACCGTAGTTCGACCCAAAGAGACTGAAAGGTGAATTGACTTGTGAACTGCTTACTTGTCTATGCTCAAGTGTATGACCTGTCTGGATCAGGTGCAAACTGTCTTGCATTATACGGAAGAAGCGAGTTCTCGTTTATGAGTGGATGAGATGAGAAAAGAATCCCGAAGGAGACGATTACTGTTTGTTTTTTGTATTTTCAGTCCTTTATTGCTTTTTGAAGTTTGTCATAAGTTAATGAGCTTAAGCCTAAACCAATGGATTTATAAACTCATCACATCCTCCCTCTGATTAGGGGTAATGAGAATATCTTAAGTGTGAAGTCAGCATCTCACACTTAATCATCATGGTGTAGGATTAAGATCATTAACCTACTTGTGATTATTTAGATGTTTTTGTTGTTTTTATTTAGTGTTAAGTAATGAGGTTAAGCCATAATCAGGGATTAAACAGACTCATTACACCATCCTAATAGAAGGATAATAGATGAGAATGTTTAAGCTGAGGAAAGCTCCTCAACTTAATCCATGATTAGGGATTCACTTCATGACAAAACAAAGCCTTTATTAAATGGATTTTAATTAATGATAAGATGATGAAGTGAATTTTAGGGTTTGTAAGACAACTTGAGGAGGACTTGTCCATTAACACTAGGGTTAGTCCTTCTTAACCAATCAAGGAAGAATTAGAACCCTAATGCAAGGCCCAAGTTACAAGCTTGATGTCTTGATGATTATTAGATGGATTGATTAAAGGAGTTAAACACATTAAGGGTTTAACACTTAGGATTAAAGTTATACACTCCATCCTAATAGAAGGATGCAGGCATAAGCTTAATCACAAAGCCTTAAAGCCTTTAGGGTTTAGTCCCTGATTATGAGATGAGAAGAGAAGACTCAATGAGACACAAAGGCAAAAACTAAGTGGGGGAATAATCAAAACCCTAATCATTGTCATGCTTGGTTGTTCCTAAGGTTTGTGAGGTTTACAAGAAAGATCTTCAGAGAAACCACCAGGAAACAGATGAAAGGAGCAAAGAGAAGCAAAGTAACTTGCTTCATTTAAGAAGACAAGTCACTTGAAGAAAGAAAGTGAGATGAACATGAATGAGCAAGCTCAATCTCAAACACAAGACAAAATGCAGCAATGATGCATAAGAGATATGAAAAGAATTGGTGAGAAGTGAAGGCAAATTCACTTCTCAAAGTTACTTACCACCTGAAAAGTTAGTGAAAAGAATGAAATGCAATGCAAATGAGATGCAATGACATGATACAAACCAAAACCAGAAGCATGAGTGTGATGTTAATGATGCTATGAGATGATGCAAACATGAGGCAAGGCATGAGGATGATCATACACACATATGGATGCAAGAGAGGCATGCTTAGAACCATGAACATACATGAAAAGTTATGAAATGCAAATGACATACAACATGGCAAATGAAAGATGCAATGATCAAACATGATTCTAATATGTCCTAAGATGTGTTATGAATCAAATGGATGCACAAAATGTCATGGCAAGTCATGGTATGCAAGCAAATGGAAGATTGATGCAAATGAAAGCCCAAATTAGGGTTTATGATCAATGCACTAAACAAAAACCAAAACCAGAAGCAAACAACATGATAAAAAATTGAAAATGCCTTCAAAGGAACCCTAAACCTATACAAACTCACTGCCCAAAGGGGGGTTTCTAACTCTTAACCTAATGAGGGTTATGAATTTCTTAAGATTGCTAGGGTTTTAAGGTACCTTGTCAAGAAAAATGTCAAACAAATAGGAAATGCAATATCAATTCATGCCAATTTAATTCTATAAACTACATGCTATACAAGATGCAATGCAAAAAGAATCAAAGTCCAACTCTTAAAGGCTAGGCAGAAGTGAATTTTTGAAGATTGGATCAAAATAATGCCTTGAAATGAAATTAATTCCATGGAAAATTGTCAAAAGACATCAAAATCAAAAAAGAAATTTGGTTTGAGAGTTGGACAATGTTTCTAAATGATTTTAAATGTTTCATGAATTTTTTTGTGATTTTTAAATACCTAAAAGTATTTTTAATTAATTAATTCTCATTAATTAATTAAAAATAAAGTTTTAAATGATTTAAAAATAATTTTTAATGCAAAAAATAAAAATAAAAAATGTTTTTGGTTTCTGAAAATTAATAAAAGGGTTGATAAAAATTTTCAGAATTTTTTGATGATTTTTACTATTTTTAATAAAATGTGGAAAACAAATGAATTTAAATGAAATAAAAATAGAATTAAATGAAAGTAATCAAATCTGAGGGCCAGGATTCAAACAAGAAAGGGAGGGAATTGACCAGCGCGCGCATCTGGACGACTCACATTCAAACTACGCTAATTAAGTCATTAACCCTAATCTGAACCCTAAACACTTTCAGGTGACCGGAACAGTGTTCCGGTCATCTTCTCCGGCCAACCCTTCATGCTATCTCTCTTAATACGCATCCATAAGCCCTAAAACTCTCCAGAAATGATTCTCTCCCCAACCCCAACAAGAATCAGCCATCAAAATTCATTTATTCATCATCAAATCCATGAATCGAAGCAAAACGGAAAAGAACACAGAAATTTCAGAAGCTCATGAAATACTTATTTCTCAACTATTTTCAAAACTAAACACATCATGGCAATCAGTGAAGCATGTAGAACCATTCTATAACATAAAATGAGAGTTCTGGAAAAATAAATGCCATGGCTACCTGAGTTTGAGCTTTCGAATCAGGGACTTTCTGGCCAGTTCTTTGCTTCAAATCCACTCCAATGAACCTCCTAAGAAGCTTGCAAAGCTTGGTTGGAGTTTAAATAGCCTCTGGAGAGAGTTTGCAGAATCTCAGTTCATGAAATGTGAAAATCGTGTTTTTGATTGTGGAGGTTTTAGGGCAAAATGAGGGCAGGGAAATGATCAGCAAGGTTTATGGAGTTGAGTGGTGGAAAAAGTTTGAAGGTTTGATGGCTGAATCAAAGGATTCGAAAGCTTTTGCAAATGTGAGGATTTTTGAGTATGCTGTCTCTCTGGAGCTTTTCAGGCTTGTGTATGTTATGTGTTGAGTTCCATTTTGTCCACTTATCACAACTAGAGAGGTCAGAGGAGTTGGTGTGGACTGTTGTGATTGGTATGGCTCAAGTTGCAAAAAGTCAAGCAAGTTGTACTTGGAGGTATGGGCAAGTGGCAGGCTGAGATAGGGGCATGCCTATGCGCAGCAAGGATCAGGGAGTGTCATGAAATCAGATCTTGTGAGCTGGCTCAAGTGGATGAAAAGTTATGGATCATTTTGCAAACTTGTGAACTTTTACCCCTTTTTGAATTTCTTGATCCACAAGCTATGAAAATGAGTGAACTTTTGATGCAATCTGATCTTTAGGCCTTGGTTTATGCTTGTATGAAGATTAGAAGTCCAATTGATAACACAATTTGCCTTGGCAAGTGAATTTGCAACTTTGCCTCTTTGGTAGAAAACTTCAAATTATGTGATTTTTCCCAACTTTGACAAGCCATAACTTTTGATCCAAAATGAATTAAGTCAAGTTCTTGTACTTTTTGAAAAGGGAATGATCCATTCTACAACTTTCATGACCAAAGTTTTTCCATTTGAAGCATTTTTGAATCAAAAAGCAAGGGTTGAAAAAGTTTCCCAAAATGGCAATTTTCAACATAAGTCAACTTTCCCAAAAAGTCAACTTTGCAAATGACTTGAAATTCTCCAATTTTGTGAACTTCTAACATCTTATATGATCAAATAAAGATCACACATAATCAAAATGATGATGAACACCCTTTGGTTGGGTCATTGGGGGCCTCAGATGCCCTGATTTTACACTGACTTGCTCAAGAAGTCAACCCTTGATCAGATGACTTCCCCATTGAATTTCTTCATGAAAATTGATGTGCATGATCCCTATACCATATAGAGACCAATAGAAACAATAATGACCAAAAAATTTTGAGTTATGGCCTTTGAAACCAAAACCCTAATTCTAGGTCATCTGTGCAGTTAAACCTGGCTCTGCTTCCATGCTATTCCCAGTTCTTGTGATTCTTTGACTTTCTTGACTTTGTGGGGATATAATATGATGCTTGAACATACATGGACCCCTTTGAAGTGATTGATGACCTTTGGAGTAGCTCAAGAAGCTCTTGGATTGCTCAGATCACAAACCCTAGATGCAGAGGACTTAGAAGTAATGCAGTGAATCAAAAATGTGGTATGAGATGCTATGATTGGATTTATGCATATGAAATGATCACAAGCCATGGTGTGAATGGGTGAGGGCAAATTTGGGGTGTTTACAGCTGCCCCTATTCAAACATGAGTTAGTTGTGCAGGATGTAAGCAACGACTTATCAGGCAAACAAGATAACTTGTGGTTGAATACCGAAGACAGTCCAAAATTTGCACTCACAGAATGAAGAAGAAAAGGGATATAGATTGTAAAAGGAAAATAAAGTATATTTGTAAAGTGCGGGCGACGGAGGACGACCGTCGAGCAGAGGACGACTGCTGGGGAAAGAGCAATGACGGGGACGGCCGACATGCTGGAAAAATGCGGGAAGTAAAACAATGACGGGGATATAAGAGATTATGATGGGGACGGCCATCAGGACTCTCTGGGGAATTATAGGTAAAAATAAATGATGAGGTACGGTCATCGGGTTCATAAAGTAATGTAAGCAACGATGGGGACGACCATCGGGCTAAACTGATGAAGGACGATCATCAGGAAAAGGAAAAGGGACCACGATGGGGACGGCCATCGGGTTAAAGAATAAATGAAATAATGATGAGGGACGGTCATCAAAGGTGAAGGACGATCACCTAGCAGGGGACGGCTGCTCTGAGGGGGATAAGATGAGGGACAGTCATCTAAGGTGAAGGACGATCACCTGGCAGGGTACGGCTGCCGAAAGTATCGCGACATAGGACGAATGCCGGATAAAAAGTCGACGATGGGGACGGCCATCGGACGAGCATGATGAAGGACGATCATCAAGAGGTGAAGGACGATCACCTAGCAGGGGACGTCTGCTCTCAAGGTTTATCATGACATAGGACGAATGTCAGATAAAAAGATCAACGATGGGGACGACCATCGGATAAAAATGATGAAGGACGATCATCAAAAGGTGAAGGACGATCACCTAGCAGGGGACGGCTGCTAAAGACATCACGACATAGGACGAATGCCGGATAAAAGGTCAACGATGGGGACGGCCATCGGATGAGCATGATGAAGGACGATCATTAAGAGGTGAAGGACGATCACCTAGCAGGGTACGGCTGCTCTCAGGGTTATATCATGACTTAGGACGAATGTCAGGTAGAAAAGAAATTTTGCTTTGCTGGCGACCTACTGGGGAATAGTAAACACAGACGAGTGTTTACATCCAGGAAGTAAAAGGTATAAGTGTTTTGACGTTGTGTATAGATTAAAGATGCGGACGAGCACCCCTAAGACTACGATACGGACGAGTATCGGGTAGAAACAAATACTGACACGCGTTCAGAGATGATGATACGGACGAGTATCAACTGGTTAACAAAGAACACGGGCGAGTGTTGATTCTGAGGGGACTCTTATGGGGAATAGTAGACACAGACGAGTATCTAAATTCAAGAAGACAAGATGTGTTTGACACAGTGTATGGATTAAAGATGCGGACGAGCATCCTTAAGACTATGATACGGACGAGTATCATGTAGAAACAAACGCTTGACGCATGTTCTGAGATGATGGTACGGACGAGTACCAACTGGTTAACAAAGAACACGGACGAGTGTCGAATCTGAGGGGTTTAAGTATGAGTGATGTATACAGGATACGGACGAGTATCTGTATGAGTGAAACGAGAGTAATAAGTAATGTATACAAGATACGGACGAGTATCTGTATAAGTGAAATAAGTATGAGTGGTGTATAGTTGAGTGTTCAGCCTGCTGGGGAGAGTGACACGGATGAGTGTCAAAAGAGAAAAAGTGTAGTATAAACAAGTATCTGATATACAAAGTGTTTAGGTTACTGTGCTGGGGAAGGTGACACGGACGAGTGTCAAGGAATTGTGTATGTAAGTATCTGTGAGTGCAAAGGGGACGCTTTGGCTTTCTACTGGGGGTATGACACGGACGGGTGTCAAGAAGTATCTGTAATACGGATGGTCTGTTTGTAAAGAGTGCTCGGGCGACTTTACTGGGGAATGATGACACGGACGGGTGCCAAAAGGAGTGTGTATTTGTATTTGTGAGAGAAATGTCCGGGCTCTCTGCCTAGGAATCTGGGGAGTTTTCTGTATATCTTTGATGGATTGTCGTTATGCACAAGTGTTCGATTCAGACCATGGCTTATGTTTATGCAATATGTTTGATTTTTGCCGTAATGCTCCGTATTAGACGGAATGCTACGCTTTGTGGGGTGAATATGATGCGAATGCTATGTTTATGCAAAAGATAACAATCCGGGATTCGGATCCTGTTGCTGCAAAGATCCTCGGTTGGTCTTCTTGAAGTGGACATCCCAGCTGGGGATGAGATCATTGGTAGATTTGATGAAATGTATCTGCTTGGGAGAATAAGTCACTGATAGACCCATTCTTGGTAATGAGGGACCCAGCTGGGGTTTGTAGAAGCTTCCTTCACTCCGTTGTGATTGCGTTGCTCTTCTAGATAGAGACTGAAACTCTGTGGGGAGATGGTTCCCTGGCTTCTGTACTTGGCTGCGGAGGAATAGTGGATGGCAACTCGGCTGGGGAGAAAGCACTTTGGGTGCTAAGACTGAGTGAGTGTTAATTTTCCAGTTTGCTGGAGGTGAAGCTTTCATGCCCCATGTCGTGTTTTGGACACCTGCAATCCTGCAAGGATAGAAACGTACAAGTAATCCCGAGGTATCCCTTACCGGATTCCATCATAAGAGTCTAGACACTCCCGGGAGCAAACATATTTCCTGCAAGCACGTTTCCTTAAAAGAGAAGCATCTGTATTTATACAATCAGTATCTTAAAGACATCGGACATTTTGCAAATGAAAATAAAATGCACGAGACAAGACATGACTGAAAATCTGATCTTATTAATTCGAGTGCCCTGAATTGGCAAGATACAGTCAAGGAAACAAATCCCCTAAAAGGAGGAGATTGTTACAAATTGAGAAACAAAAGTTTGTATGGCAAATGTTGATGATGCTTCCTGGAGCTTCCCTCTCGCTATGACTCGTATGACATTTGACGTTCTTCTCGTCTTGCTTTCTGAAGAAGGCTGATTCTGAAGGAAGCTTGATCCTTTCGCAGCTTACCAAGTTGTAAGTGATACAGACGAATTCAGAAATGCAGTTGTTCTCTTATTCCCTTATTTTGCATAGATCGCCCTTTCGGGTTTTCAATCCATCGGGATACCCATTTTTGCCTGAGCTGTCCAATGCGGCTTTTCAACTCAGCGGGTGTACATTTTTTTTTTGTTTTATTCCCCTTATTTTTGCCCGAGTCTTTTATTCTGTTTTTGACTCGCCGGGATGCCCTATTTTTGCCTGGACTTACATTCTGTTTTTATGTCCAGCGGGTCATTTTTTATGCGAAGTATTTTTTAACTGCATTTGAATTCACAGGGGACGGGAAGTCTTCACCATCCATAGTGCTGAGCATGAGTGCTCCACCAGAGAAGACTTTCTTTACTACGAATGGTCCTTCATAGTTTGGAGTCCACTTGCCCCTGTGGTCTGTATGAGGAGGGAGGAGTCTTTTCAGCACAAAATCCCCTACTTGGTACTCTCGGAGCCTGACTTTCTGATCGAAGGCTTTCTTCATTCTTTTCTGATAAAGCTTCCCATGACAGATTGCAGCCAATCTTTTCTCTTCAATCAAACTCAGTTGCTCGTATCGGGATCGGACCCATTCTGCTTCGTTCAGCTTAACATCCATCAGTACCCGTAGGGAGGGTAATTCAACTTCAACAGGTAGGACTACTTCCATACCATACACAAGCTGATACGGCGTTGCCCCAGTGGATGTTCTGATTGACGTGCGGTACCCATGCAAGGCAAACGGTAGCATCTCATGCCAGTCTTTATAGGTGACTACCATCTTCTGCACAATCTTCTTGATATTCTTATTAGCTGCCTCGACAGCGCCATTCATCTTTGGCCTGTAAGGAGAAGAATTGTGGTGTTGGATCTTGAAGTCCCGGCATAGCTCTGCCATCATTTTGTTGTTTAAGTTGGAACCATTATCAGTAATGATTCGCTCGGGAACTCCGTATCGACAGATGATGTCTCTCTTCAGGAATCGGGCTACCACTTGCCTTGTAACATTTGCATAGGAGGCTGCTTCAACCCACTTGGTGAAATAGTCAATGGCAACCAGGATGAATCTGTGGCCATTTGAAGCAGTCGGTTCAATCTTGCCAATCATGTCAATGCCCCACATGGCAAAGGGCCAGGGTGAAGACATCACGTTCATAGGATTGGGAGGCACATGCACCTTATCCGCATAAATCTGGCATTTATGGCATTTTCTGGCGTAGGCACAACAGTCGACATCCATTGTGATCCAGTAATAGCCTGATCTTAGCAACTTTTTCGCCATTGCATGTCCTCTAGCATGGGTACCAAAGGATCCTTTGTGCACCTCGTGCATCAACAAGTCTGCTTCTGTTCTATCAACGCATCTGAGGAGTACCATGTCAAAGTTTCTCTTGTACAGGGAACCATCAGTGTTCAAAAAGAAACTACCAGCGAGCCTTCTTAAGGTCTTCTTATCATTGGAAGATGCCCCAGGTGGGTATGTTTGATCCTCCAAGAAGCACTTAATGTCATGGAACCACGACTTATCATTTTCAACAACGTCTGCAGCAAATACATATGCCGGTCTGTCGAGTCTGGACACTGAAATCCGAGGCACAAAGTTGGCAGCTTGAACTTTGATCATGGATGAAATGGTAGCCAGAGCATCTGCAAACTGATTCTCGTCTCGGGGGATATACTCAAGTTTGACCGTTGTAAAGAAAGTCAATAACCTCCTTGTATAATCCCTGTAAGGTATCAGATGCTCCTGGTGGGTGTACCATTTGCCGTTGGTTTGATTAACTACCAGAGCTGAATCTCCGAACACAGTTAAAGTCTTGATTCTGAGGTCAATGGCTTCCTCCAGACCCATAATGCAAGCTTCGTATTCAGCTTCGTTGTTAGTGCAGTTAAAGGTGAGCTTTGCCGAGAATGGCATGTGAACTCCCTTAGGTGTAATGAGTACTGCACCAACGCCACGACCATTCATATTAACAGCCCCATCAAACATCATAGTCCATTCTTCTTCCGGGTCAGGCCCTTCAGTGTGAATAGGCTCTTCATGATCTTTCGCTTTTATGAACATGATGTCTTCATCAGGGAAGTCAAATCTCATAGGCTGGTAATCATCAATAGGTTGCTCAGCAAGATAATCAGACAATACACTGCCCTTGATGGCTTTCTGAGACGTGTACTGGATGTCATATTCTGTGAGGATCATTTGCCATCTTGCAACCCGTCTGGTAAGTGCTGGCTTCTCAAAAATGTACTTAACTGGGTCCATCTTTGATATCAATAAAGTAGTGTGGGTCAACATATACTATCTCAGTCGGCGAGCAGCCCACGCTAAAGCACAACAAGTTTTCTCGAGCAGTGAATAACGTTGTTCACAGTCGGTAAACTTTTTTCTTAGGTAGTAAATTGCATACTCTTTTCGACCAGACTCGTCATGCTGGCCCAGCACACACCCCATTGACTCTTCTAATACTGTCAAGTACATTATCAGAGGTCTTCCTTCAACTGGAGGCATAAGGATTGGAGGTTCTTGCAAGTACTCCTTGATCTTGTCAAAAGCCCTTTGGCAGTCTTCGTTCCACCTGACCATTTGTTCTTTTCTTAACAGCTTGAACAAGGGTTCACAGGTTGCCGTAAGGTGAGATATGAACCTTGAGATGTAGTTCAATCTACCCAGAAACCCTCGAACTTCTTTTTCCGTCTTCGGTGCAGGCATTTCTTGAATGGCTTTGACTTTATCAGGGTCAACTTCAATTCCTTTCTCGCTTACAATAAAGCCCAGCAGCTTACCAGATCGCACCCCGAATGTGCATTTGTTGGGGTTCAATTTCAGTTGGTACTTCCTCAGGCGCTTGAATAGCTTCAGAAGATTTACCAGGTGGTCTTCTTCTGTGAGGGACTTGGCGATCATGTCATCCACATAACATTCGATTTCTCTGTGGATCATATCGTGGAATAATGTTACCATAGCCCGTTGATAGGTTGCACCAGCATTCTTCAGTCCGAATGGCATCACCTTATAACAGAACGTGCCCCAGGGTGTGATGAAAGTTGTCTTTTCCATGTCTTCAGGTGACATCTTGATCTGATTGTATCCTGAAAATCCGTCCATGAAGGAGAATACCGAGAATCGTATTATCCACCAATACATCAATGTGAGGTAATGGGAAGTCATCTTTTGGGCTGGCTCTGTTTAGATCCCGGTAATCAACACACATTCTTACCTTGCCGTCTTTCTTAGGCACAGGTACAATATTAGCAACCCACGGTGGATAGCTAGTCACAGCAAGAAACCCGGCGTCCCACTGCTTTTGTACCTCTTCCTTTATCTTCATTGCCATATCCGGGCGAGTACGGTGCAGCTTCTGTTTTACTGGCGGGCAGTCTTCTCTCAAAGGCAGCTTGTGCATGACGATATCGGTGTCCAACCCTGGCATATCCTGGTAAGACCAAGCAAACACATCCACATACTCCCGAAGCATATCAATCAGTTGCTCCTTCACTGAGTCTTGTAAACAGGCCCCGATCTTAACCTCTTTCACGTCTTCTTCCGAACCAAGATTAACTGTTTCAATTTCCTCCTGATGAGGAGTGATAACCTTCTCTTCTTGCCTTAACAACCTGGCTAGCTCTTCAGGAAGCTCATATTCTTCTTCAACCCCTTCATCAGCTTGATTGATTGGATTGTCAAAGTCATGCGAAGTCATAGCTGTGTTGTTGTCGGTGCAGTCTGAAAGGCACTCTCTGCAAGGGTTTAGATTGTCCATTTTAGTGATTGATTTTAATCTTTGTTTAGAAAAAGGTGAAATGAAGTTATCATTTTGAAAACATTGCCATTTTATTTTTGTACAAAAAGAAGAATGAAAAACAGTGAGCAGAAAAGAAAAAGACTCATTTGCAAAAGATGTCCGATATTCATTGATTGATCTGTTTGCACAAAATTACAAGATGGCCCGATTACAAAATGAGTCTTGTCATCTTGGGCAAGATGCAAGACTTGATGCATGCTTTAAAATACAGGAAATAATAATTACTCTGCAGGAGTAACCCTTATAATTTCCTGGGAAGACCAGTTTGAGATACGGCTCCCCGGGATCCTTGGACGTATCCAGCTCTCCAGGTTGCGTTCATCTTCCGACTCATCTTCCAAGTTGTTTACTGCATCAGGGGTGAGCATCCCCCCACTAACAAAACTGGGCTTCTTAGCAGCCTCTGATTGATCTTGTTGAGTTGGTTTGTAACCCAACCCAAATCTGTCCTCTTTCTTCTCCACGGGCAGCAACTTGCCCCAGCCTTGGGCAGTCCCCTCTTCAACAACCTTCCTGGCTTGTTGATAAGATGTCATGGAAGTTCCAAGTACAGCAGATGCTTCATTAATGTTCAGGGCCTCAAATCCCTGGCTCATGGTTTCATGGATCTCCCCATCCATCTCAATGTATTTGTATGTAGCCAGATGGCTAACAAAAATATCTTCTTCACCATAGATAGTGATGATCTGGCCCTCCCACTCGAATTTCAACTTCTGGTGAAGGGTAGACGTAACTGCGCCAGCGGCATGAATCCAAGGTCTACCCAACAAACAGCTGTAGGCCGGCTGAATGTCCATCACATAGAAGGTAATTTTAAAAGTCTGCGGGCCAATCATCATTGGCAGATCAATCTCTCCTAGCACTGATCTCTTAGAGCCGTCAAACGCCCTCACTACCAAATTACTTGGACGCAATGCCAAGCCATCATACTCCAGCTTCACCAAGGCTTTCTTTGGTAAGACATTGAGCGAAGACCCAGTGTCTACCAGTACATGTGATAAAATAGCACCCTTGCATTCCAGGGTGATGTGTAAAGCCTTGTTGTGGTTACAACCCTCAGTCATTAAATCAGCATTGGTAAAACCCAATCCATGACTGGTATTGACATTCGCTACCACGGTCTCCAGCTGATTAACGGTGATCTCCTCTGGCACATATGCTGCGTGCAAGACTTTTAGTAATGCATTCCGGTGGGCTTCGGAACACATCAGCAGGGATAGAATGGAGATTTTTGAGGGGGTTTGGTGAAGCTGATCCACCACCTTGTAATCACTCCTCTTGATGATTCTCATAAACTCGTCTACATCTTGTTCAAAAGATGTCTTCTGTGTTTCTTTGAGAATGGGTTCTTCAGCTATTACACTCTTTCCCTTTGCTTTGGCAGCAACTTCTGCCTCGGCATTAGGTCTTTATGATTGCGAGGCAAAAAGGCGTCCGCTTCTGGTGAAGCCTCCGCCTCCCCCGACATTGTCAATCTGTGGAGAAGATGTTGAAGAGTCAAGAGTGATTCTCTCCCCTTTGCAGTAAAGGTCAGAGCCATAATGCCAAGGGATGGCATTACTGCTTTCATATGGAACGGGCCCAGGTACCATGATGGTAACCGGGCTGACTGCAGCAGAGGAGGGTGTTGAAATAGTGTGAGGATCGTAGTAGATGGTAACCGGTGTCCTGGCAGGAGATGCCACTGCTTGTTGTTGAAAATTGTTGTTCGGAGGAATACTTGACGGATCATAATAAATAGTGACTGCTGAGATATTTGCTGGTGTTGTAGAAGAAGATTCTGAATAGAGGGGTGCTGATGTTGTAGCAGGAATGTTTGTTGATACCTGGTTTGTTGAAGTGATATTTGAAGCATTTGTTGATGAAACTGAAGAATTGTTTGGAATAATTGTTGTTGCAGTTGTAGGAGACTCAGGAACTGTTGTCAGTGAGATTGCTGGATTTGAAGGTGTTGATGTTGTGATTTGAAGTAAGCCACTCTGGATAAGACCATTTATGCCGCTTCTCAAGTTATCACACCCATTTACCGAAATGTTGCAATAACCACACCCGAGCTCACACCCGGGGAATATCTGGCATTCTAGGAGTTTAGCTTTAATCTCTACCAGGGGTGTCCGAATCTGCCTAACATGGGTTATTAAGAAAGACGGCTTATCTTCCTCGATAGCATTAATCCTTGGTCCTCCGTGGTGAGGCATGGGGTTCTTGTTGACATTTGGCGGGGGTGCAAAGTTTAGAGCTTTAGAGTCTACCAAGTCTTGTACCTTCATTTGTAGGGCTCTGCATTTCTCTGTACTGTGGCCAGGTGCATTGGAGTGAAAAGCACATCTGGCGTTGGCGTCATAGTTTCTTGGCAGACTGGAAGGATCTGGTGGTGCCAAAGTCCTTAACTCAACCAAGTTGAGCTTCAGGAGCTGTGGCAGTAAAGCGGCATAAGGCATAGGGATTGGATCAATCACCCTATTGGCCTGAGATGGTCTCTGCTGAAAAGGTCTTTGTTGATTGTTGCTGTTGTTGTAGTTTCTCTGAGGTGGATATTGAACTTGTTGCTGATAGTGGGGTTGTTGTTGTGGTTGATATGCTGATTGCTGAGGAGTTGGAGCGGGAATAGTGACTGCTGCCACTGACTTATGAACATATTGCGGTCTGCCCCTGCTGGCCTGAATAGCATTAGTCTCACCGGTTCTTCTTGGCCCCATAAAAGGCTTTCTGGGGTTGCTGGATGAGCTCGCACCATTGTCAGAAATCTTGCCCATCTTTAACAGGCTTTCAATTCTTTCTCCAGCTATGACTACGTCAGCGAAGCTAGTGGAAGAAAACGCAGCTAGCCTGTCAATGTATGTCCCTTGAAGGGTGTTCATAAACATGTCGGCCATTTCCCTTTCCGACATGGGTGGTTGGACAGCAGCAGCAAGCTGTCTCCACCTCTGGGCGTACTCCCGGAAGCTTTCCCTGGATGATTGAGACATTCCCATCAGGAGGGTCCTGTTAGGAGCCTTGTCTAAGTTGTACTAGTATTGTCTGATAAAGGCCTCAGCTAGGTCCTTCCAGCATCGGATGGTTGCTCTAGTCAAGTGAGAGTACCATTCCCTTGAAGCCCCTGTTAAGCTATCTTCAAAATAAAACATCCATAGCTTTTCATCCATGGTGTATGCCTTCAGCCTCCCCAGAAAGGATTGTAAGTGGGTTCGTGGACAGGAAGTTCCGTTGTACTTCTCGAAGCACGGAGGTTTAAACTTATGGGGAATTCTTACCCCGTCCACTAATCCCATGTCCATGACATCGAAGCCCAGGGAATTCTGAGACTCCAGGGATCTCAATTTCTCAGCGATTTCATCTAGCCTTCTGTCATAGGCTTCATCCCCAGCTCCCATCACAGTGAATTGATCTTCCTGGGGGTCTTCTTGTAATACTCTGCCCGCAGTAGCATTCCCTTGCACATTAGCAGGGATGTTGATCTCTGGATGAAGATGAGGCCCATACACAGGAGGATTAACATGAGGCTGAACTCTCTCATTGTTGCTCGTTCCCCCAGTCCCTAGATGGGGTTCCTCCTGGGTCTGCCTTTCTACCAAGGCCCTTAATCTTTCTTGGCTCTGTGCCAATCCATTCATCACCTCCATAAACTGGGTCATCTGATTTCTCATCTCCAGTCTCTCATTGGCCATTTGAGTCCTGACCTCTGTAAGGTCCTGCTGTACTTGGTCCATTTGTATACCCGAAAGGTTGTTGCGAGTGGGATATCTGTGTGGACGGTTGAGTGGGAACACCCGTCGTCGAGCAATAGTTCCTGAATCACAACAAAGTTAGTATCAAAAATAAAAAAACCTACAAAACAAAACAAAAGTTAGTATGCAATGCAGTATGCTTATTTGTTTCCAAGGTATCCGGCTTGGCATTTGGTTTTGACCTTTCCAGACCCCTGAGGAAGATGCTTTTGATGTTGCTTGGGAGAAAAGAGATCAAAATGAAACAAACTAATGAATATATTACAAAAGATGAATCATACATAGTTGTTTTTTACAATACATGCCCCTGAGGGGTCAAAATACAACATAAAAGAGAAAAGTACATGGAATGAAAGCAACAACAAGCAAAAGTCAGACACCAAGACCAAACTCATCCTCCCTAACTTCTTTCAGAAGTGCTTCAGTCACGGGATCAGCTGGGTGCTCTGTGAGGTTCCTGATGAGAAGATTCCTAGTGGCAATTGCAGTGGTTAGCTTCTTGTGTCTGCCCTGGTCCTTTGACCTCTTCACACCAGCCCTAAGCTTCAATTCTGAGATCTCCCTCTGGGCTGCTAGCAAGGCTTCCTGTTGCTCCTTTGCATTAGCCTCCAACTGTTCAATCTTGTCATGGGTTCTCTTATCCTCTTGAGTGCGAGCTTCAGTGATCCTGACCCACCTAGCTTGACTTTCTTTCAGATAGAGATCAGTCCTAGCCTTTTGAAACTGGGCCTCTTTACAGGCATTCTTCAGAATCTGCTCCCCAGCCCTTGACTTCTTGATGTAGTCCTCTGACTTTTCAATCCTGGATAGATGCTCCACCTTAAGATTTTCCAACCTTTCAATGTCCAGACGACCATCACTCCTCTCCCAGAGGGTTCTCTTCAGGGCTTCAGACAAATTCTCATTCCTTTCTTTCAGTTTTTCAAACTCTTCCAGGCTGACAGTGGCTGGAGGTGGTGTTGTGGATGGTCCAGGTGCATCTTCAATGGTGAAGGGCATCCCAGAAATTTGAGCCCTGGCATGAGACCACTCATAATACTGAGCTGAGGCCACATTGTTGCATCTCCCAAGAATAGCCATCCCTTTGGTCTGGACATTGTCCCAAGCCCAGGATGCTTGCCTGACAATAGCCAGATTAGGCTTAATCTCACAATAAAGGGTCTCAGCTAGATCTTGCACTTTAGGAGGATGGACCAATGCATAGCCCAATTGTCTTTTGAATAGCAGAGGGTTGTAGTTGATGCAACCCTTCACTCCTATCAGAGGTACATTGGGGAACTGCCCACAACTAGTAATGATGTCCCTGCCCTTGGTGCTCTGGGTGCACCACCTGATGTCATCTGAGGTCAAAGCAACAAGCCTCCTAGCCCAATTCTTCTGTTGGTGAGGATTCAAGAAGGCATCAGTCTTGGGCAAGTGTTTGAGCAGCCAGGTATGAAACAGGGGAGCACAGCATCTCACCAACCTTCCTCTTTGCTTTTCATTCCTTTGGTGAACAGAGTAGTAGAAATCTCCCAGTAAGGTGGGTATTGGGTTCCTCAAGATGAAAAGATGGATGGCATTCTTGCTAATGAACTTAGGCTCATCTGCAAAAAGTATAACCCCATATATGCTGAGAGCTAACAATGCACAGACCGCCTTCCATTCTCCCGAGGAGGCCTTCAGGATAGCCTGGGAAGTCAGGAAATCCAAGTGTAGACCAGAGATTCCAGCCTTTGCTGTCATGTTCTGCTCAATCAGAATGGGTTCCAGATATAGTGATTTTGCCACCTCTTCATTACTGGGAAAAGCCATCTCAGGGTTGAAGGGGACACCACCCCTGACAGGTACACTACTCAATGATGAATACTCTTCCAACAAGGGTCCCAACTGAAAATTCTGGAAGGTGAAGCACCTCAGAGGAGGATCATAGAACTGTAGGCAAGTGTGAATCAAGCTCCTCTGAGAAGGGTCCAAATCCATAACCACATCAAGGATGCCTCCATAATGTTCTCTGAATAGTGGTATATGGTCTGGAGTAATAAGGGCCTGGATCTTCCTGATGCCAGTCAGCTCATGCTCAAAGAAATGATATGAGATGTTGCTCTTCTTGGGTGCCATGTCTGCTGATGAAGAGCTGAGACAAATGCTGATGATGGAGACTATCACTGGAAATGGGCCACTGACAGGCTGGTACTAGTGGTGCAGGTGACTGAAGCAGGTAGTTGATGAAGGCAGCTAAAGCAGGTAGCTGGTGAGCAAAGGCCTATGCAGATGAAGGGGTCAAAACCAAGCCAAATGTAATATGGATACCCTGAAAAACAAATAAGCAAATGTTAAATGATGCAATGATGATGTATGCAAATGATATGCAAGGGTTTGTGATCAAGCTGGATCTGATTACTGCCTTGATATAAGTCCATGTATGTTCAAGAAATCCAGATGGAGGTTCATAAGTCCAGTAACCAAGGTGGGGGACTCAAATAAAGAGTCACAAGTCCAGGGTTAAAATCACAAGAACTGTCCCAAAATGGAGTACTCTTAATCAAAACAAAGTATCAGGGTATGCTGAGGTCAAGGGTACCTGCAAACCTGTAAACAACCCAACCCCCTCACAGGTGGTGTTCTAAAACAAGGATCCTCAGACTTGGATCAGTTATGAGAAGTGTAAACACTTCTAACCCGGAGGTACAGTGTTTACGATAACCATAAAAGATCCTCCTCTAATTCACCTCAGTTTCTGAAGGTCATAATAAAGGTCATCCAGACTTAGCAGGCTTCCCAGATAGCCCTAGCACTACAGGAGATCTGTAGCACAGAGTTCTCAAGAAGAAACCCATATCTGAACCGTGTTTCATATTCCCGCACCAGACCGAAATGGAATGGGAAAGAACATGAACCACTCTAGCCTAGGTGTCACTCAGGTCCCAAGTATAGGACCTTAAACTCTCAATAGAACCCCACCCACCAAGACAGAAAACAGATCCAGCCAGATAACAGTATGACAGTATGATGTACATAAAGCTGTAAGAGAAAGCAATAAATAACTGCACATAAAGCAATGAATAAAAGCAACTATATAAACACAATTATCACATAACACCCCAGTAAACACAAATTAAACAAGCGCTACGAGGAACCCACAAAAAGAACCAGAAGCCCTGGTTACAGTATAAGGGTCCCCAGCAGATTCGCCAAGCTGTCGCTCCCGACAAATGACACCTGGTCAAATAGGGTACAAACGCGAACGGTCGGCGAAAGGATGAAATGAGAACACACAGGAGTGAACTTAAAAGAAAAGAAAGAGTCGCCAGCTAGGCATTTTTATCCCGGAGGAAAGGTAATGCTGCATAAACCTAGAAAGATATGGATAAGATGGTTGCGAACCAGAGAGACTGAGAAAGGGGGTTGGTTACAACCTGGGAAGGTATTAGCACCCAGATTGTCCGTCGTACTCGACGGGATCCACGCTTAAAAGATTTGTGTTTTAAAGGGGTAGTGTCAGTGCAATTTGTGTATAAAGAGCTGGAAAAGGATGTACAAGTGTCAGTGTAAAAGTGAAGTGTATAAGTGTGATATGTATAGTGTCAGTGTGAGAATAAGAGTATAATGCTCATGATAAATGAGGCTTAAAGAATAATGCTGGAGGAGAGGGAATATAGAGACTTTTGTTCGATAACTGTTAAGTTATGCCTACGTATCCTCTAGTGCAATGAGGAAGTCAGAACACCGTAGTTCGACCCGAAGAGACTGAAAGGTGAATTGACTTGTGAACTGCTTACTTGTCTATGCTCAAGTGTATGACCTGTCTGGCTCAGGTGCAAACTGTCTTGCATTAGACGGAAGAAGCGAGTTATCGTTTATGAGTGGATGAGATGAGAAAAGAATCCCGAAGGAGACGATTACTGTTTGTTGTTTGTATTTTCAGTCCTTTATTGCTTTTTGAAGTTTGTCATAAGTTAATGAGCTTAAGCCTAAACCAATGGATTTATAAACTCATCACATCCTCCCTCTGATTAGGGGTAATGAGAATATCTTAAGTGTGAAGTCAGCATCTCACACTTAATCATCATGGTGTAGGATTAAGATCATTAACCTACTTGTGATTATTTAGATGTTTTTGTTGTTTTTGTTTAGTGTTAAGTAATGAGGTTAAGCCATAATCAGGGATTAAACAGACTCATTACACCATCCTAATAGAAGGATAATAGATGAGAATGTTTAAGCTGAGGAAAGCTCCTCAACTTAATCCATGATTAGGGATTAACTTCATGACAAAACAAAGCCTTTATTAAATGGATTTTAATTAATGATAAGATGATGAAGTGAATTTTAGGGTTTGTAAGACAACTTGAGGAGGACTTGTCCATTAACACTAGGGTTAGTCCTTCTTAACCAATCAAGGAAGAATTAGAACCCTAATGCAAGGCCCAAGTTACAAGCTTGATGTCTTGATGATTATTAGATGGATTGATTAAAGGATTTAAACACATTAAGGGTTTAACACTTAGGATTAAAGTTATACACTCCATCCTAATAGAAGGATGCAGGCATAAGCTTAATCACAAAGCCTTAAAGCCTTTAGGGTTTAGTCCCTGATTATGAGATGAGAAGAGAAGACTCAATGAGACACAAAGGTAAAAACTAAGTGGGGGACTAATCAAAACCCTAATCATTGTCATGCTTGGTTGTTCCTAAGGTTTGTGAGGCTTACAAGAAAGATCTTCAGAGAAACCACCAGGAAACAGATGAAAGGAGCAAAGAGAAGCAAAGTAACTTGCTTCATTTAAGAAGACAAGTCACTTGAAGAAAGAAAGTGAGATGAACATGAATGAGCAAGCTCAATCTCAAACACAAGACAAAATGCAGCAATGATGCATAAGAGAGATGAAAAGAATTGGTGAGAAGTGAAGGCAAATTCACTTCTCAAAGTTACTTACCACCTGAAAAGTTAGTGAAAGGAATGAAATGCAATGCAAATGAGATGCAATGACATGATACAAACCAAAACCAGAAGCATTAGTGTGATGTTAATGATGCTATGAGATGATGCAAACATGAGGCAAGGCATGAGGATGATCATACACACATATGGATGCGAGAGAGGCATGCTTAGAACCATGAACATACATGAAAAGTTATGAAATGCAAATGACATATAACATGGCAAATGAAAGATGCAATGATCAAACATGATTCTAATATGTCCTAAGATGTGTTATGAATCAAATGGATGCACAAAATGTCATGGCAAGTCATGGTATGCAAGCAAATGGAAGATTGATGCAAATGAAAGCCCAAATTAGGGTTTATGATCAATGCACTAAACAAAAACCAAAACCAGAAGCAAACAACATGATAAAAAATTGAAAATGCCTTCAAAGGAACCCTAAACCTATACAAACTCACTGCCCAAAGGGGGGTTTCTAACACTTAACCTAATGAGGGTTATGAATTTCTTAAGATTGCTAGGGTTTTAAGGTACCTTGTCAAGAAAAATGTCAAACAAATAGGAAATGCAAGATCAATTCATGCCAATTTAATCCTATAAACTACATGCTATACAAGATGCAATGCAAAAAGAATCAAAGTCCAACTCTTAAAGGCTAGGCAGAAGTGAATTTTTGAAGATTGGATCAAAATAATGCCTTGAAATGAAATTAATTCCATGGAAAATTGTCAAAAGACATCAAGATCAAAAAAGAAATTTGGTTTGAGAGTTGGACAATGTTTCTAAATGATTTTAAATGTTTCATGAATTTTTTTGTGATTTTTAAATACCTAAAAGTATTTTTAATTAATTAAAAATAAAGTTTTAAATGATTTAAAAATAATTTTTAATGCAAAAAATAAAAATAAAAAATGTTTTTGGTTTCTGAAAATTAATAAAAGGGTTGATAAAAATTTTCAGAATTTTTTGATGATTTTTACTATTTTTAATAAAATGTGGAAAACAAATGAATTTAAATGAAATAAAAATAGAATTAAATGAAAGTAATCAAATCTGAGGGCCAGGATTCAAACAAGAAAGGGAGGGATTTGACCAGCGCGCGCATCTGGACGGCTCACATTCAAACTACGCTAATTAAGTCATTAACCCTAATCTGAACCCTAAACACTTTCAGGTGACCGGAACAGTGTTCCGGTCATCTTCTCTGGCCAACCATTCATGCTATCTCTTTTAATACGCATCCCTAAGCCCTAAAACTCTCCAGAAATGATCCTCTCCCCAACCCCAACAAGAATCAGCCATCAAAATTCATTTATTCATCATCAAATCCATGAATCGAAGCAAAACGGAAAAGAACACAGAAATTTCAGAAGCTCATGAAATACTTATTTCTCAACTATTTTCAAAACTAAACACATCATGGCAATCAGTGAAGCATGTAGAACCATTCTATAACATAAAATGAGAGTTCTGGAAAAATAAATGCCATGGCTACCTGAGTTTGAGCTTTCGAATCAGGGACTTTCTGGCCAGTTCTTTGCTTCAAATCCACTCCAATGAACCTCCTAAGAAGCTTGCAAAGCTTGGTTGGAGTTTAAATAGCCTCTGGAGAGAGTTTGCAGAATCTCAGTTCATGAAATGTGAAAATCGTGTTTTTGATTGTGGAGGTTTTAGGGCAAAATGAGGGCAGGGAAATGATCAGCAAGGTTTATGGAGTTGAGTGGTGGAAAAAGTTTGAAGGTTTGATGGCTGAATCAAAGGATTCGAAAGCTTTTGCAAATGTGAGGATTTTTGAGTATGCTGTCTCTCTGGAGCTTTTCAGGCTTGTGTATGTTATGTGTTGAGTTCCATTTTGTCCACTTATCACAACTAGAGAGGTCAGAGGAGTTGGTGTGGACTGTTGTGATTGGTATGGCTCAAGTTGCAAAAAGTCAAGCAAGTTGTACTTGGAGGTATGGGCAAGTGGCAGGCTGAGATAGGGGCATGGCTATGCGCAGCCAGGATCAGGGAGTGTCATGAAATCAGATCTTGTGAGCTGGCTCAAGTGGATGAAGAGTTATGGATCATTTTGCAAACTTGTGAACTTTTACCCCTTTTTGAATTTCTTGATCCACAAGCTATGAAAATGAGTGAACTTTTGATGCAATCTGATCTTTAGGCCTTGGTTTATGCTTGTATGAAGATTAGAAGTCCAATTGATAACACAATTTGCCTTGGCAAGTGAATTTGCAACTTTGCCTCTTTGGTAGAAAACTTCAAATTATGTGATTTTTCCCAACTTTGACAAGCCATAACTTTTGATCCAAAATGAATTAAGTCAAGTTCTTGTACTTTTTGAAAAGGGAATGATCCATTCTACAACTTTCATGACCAAAGTTTTTCCATTTGAAGCATTTTTGAATCAAAAAGCAAGGGTTGAAAAAGTTTCCCAAAATGGCAATTTTCAACATAAGTCAACTTTCCCAAAAAGTCAACTTTGCAAATGACTTGAAATTCTCCAATTTTGTGAACTTCTAACATCTTCTATGATCAAATAAAGATCACACATAATCAAAATGATGATGAACACCCTTTTGGTTGGGTCATTGGGGGCCTCAGATGCCCTGATTTTACACTGACTTGCTCAAGAAGTCAACCCTTGATCAGATGACTTCCCCATTGAATTTCTTCATGAAAATTGATGTGCATGATCCCTATACCATATAGAGACCAATAGAAACAAGAATGACCAAAAAATTTGGAGTTATGGCCTTTGAAACCAAAACCCTAATTCTAGGTCATCTGTGCAATTAAACCTGGCTCTGCTTCCATGCTATTCCCAGTTCTTGTGATTCTTTGACTTTCTTGACTTTGTGGGGATATAATATGATGCTTGAACATACATGGACCCCTTTGAAGTGATTGATGACCTTTGGAGTAGCTCAAGAAGCTCTTGGATTGCTCAGATCACAAACCCTAGATGCAGATGACTTAGAAGTAATGCAGTGAATAAAAAATGTGGTATGAGATGCTATGATTGGATTTATGCATATGAAATGATCACAAGCCATGGTGTGAATGGTTGAGGGCAAATTTGGGGTGTTTACATGCATTGCATATAGTGAGGCTGTAAAGATGTGAGCAGGCTGTAAACTGTACTATGGCTGTAAACTGTACTATGGGTTAATTGTTTGAGTCACTTTTATAACTTAAAAAAAATGTATATTGATATGTAAGGAAAGTATTCTTTGATAACATGTATTAGATATATAGAAAAAGAAATTTAATAGTAATAATAATAATAATAATGATAAAAAGAAAGGTGATAAAATTAAAAGTAATAATAAATAATAATAATAAAAGTAACCAAAATGAAAATAATAATAAACAGTAATACCAATGATATGAACTTTGGAATAATAATAAAATAAAAAAGAAATATTTAAAAATAAAATAATAATAATAATGCTACTAATAGAAATAGAAAATGAAATGAAGAAATAATAATAAGAAAAGAAAGGAAATAATTTTAAAATTGAAAAAAAAAGAGTAATAGTAACAATCAAAATAACAAAATGGTAATAAAAGAAAGATTGTAGGTCTTTAATTTATGAATAAAATAATGGATAAAATAAAATAGGAAAAATAAATTATAAATGAGACTTTTTATAGAATTTTTATAACGACTAGATAATAAAGAATAAAAACTTGAAAATAAGAATCGAATGCGCTTTCTTTGAATTTTTCGGAATAAAAGGAAACGGGATATATACATATTTTTTTGAATTTTCATAATATCAGTTAAAAAAAATGGTACATATTTTTTGGAATTTCTAAAAAAAGACACAGTACAATAAAATGGCGCGGGTAGGACAAATTTGGGGTATGACAGTGTGCTTCTGGTTTTGGCTTGCATCCTTGCATTCATCTCATTTTCATTTCATTTCATTTCCTTTTGCTAACTTTTCAGGTGGTAAGTTACTTTGAGAAGTGAATTTGCCTTCACTTCTCACATTCTTTTCTCATCTCCTCTCTTATGCATTCATTGCTGCATTTTGTATTTTTATTAGAGTGAACTTGCTCATTCATGTTCCTTCTTCACCTTCTTTCTTCAAGCAACTTATCTTCTTAAGTGAAGTAAGTTGACTTGTTTCTTCTGCTTCTCCTCCTTTCATCTGCTTCTTCCTTGGTGGCTCTTCTTGAAGATCTCATGCAAGCCTCATAAACCCTAGGAATACCCAATCATGATCACAATTAGGGTTTGATTATCCCCCCTTTAGTTTCTACCTTTGTGTCTTCTTTTGTGTCTCTCTTCTCATCTCATAATCAGGGACTAAACCTTACAGGTTTTAAGGCTTTGTGATTAAGGTTATGCCTGCATCCTTCTCTTAGGATGGAGTTTATAACTTTAATCCTAAGTGTTAAATCCTTGATGTGTTTAAGTCTCTTAATCAATCCACCTAATAATCACTAAGACATCAAGCTTGTAACTTGGGCCTTGCATTAGATTTCTAATTCTTCCTTAATTGGTTAAGAAGGACTAACCCTAGTGTTAATGGACAAGTCCCCCTCAAGTTGTCTTACAAACCATAAACTCCATTTCTTAATCTTATCATTAACTAAAATCCACTTTAATAAAGGCTTTGTTTTGTCATGAGGTTATTCTCTAATCATGGATTAAGTTGAGGTATCTTCCTCAGCTTAAATGTTCTCATCTATTATCCTTCTATTAGGATGGTGTAATGAGTCCATTAAATCCTTGATTACGGCTTAAAATCATTACTTAACACTAAACAAAAACTCCAAAAAACATCTAAATAATCACAAGTAGGTTAATGATCTTAATCCTACATCATGGTGATTAAGTGTGAGGTGCTTACTTCATACATAAGGTATTCTCATTACCCCTAATCAGAGGGAGGATGTGATGAGTTTACTAACCCTTGGTTTAGGCTTAAGCTCATTTTCTTATGACAAACACAAAAAGCCATAAAAGATTGAAAATACCTAAAACAAACAATAATCGTCTCCTCCGAGATTCGTTTCTCACCTCATTCACTCATAAACGAGAACTCGCTTCTTCCGTCTAATGCAAGACAGTTAGCACCTGAGCCAGACAGGTCATACACTTGAGCATAGGCAAGTAAGCAGTTCACAAGTCAATTTATCTTTCAGTCTCTTTGAGTCGAACTACGGTGTTCTGACTTCCTCATTGCACGAGAGGATACGTAGGCATAACTTAACCGTTATCGAACAAAAGTCTCTGTATATTCCCCCTCTTCTAGCATTATTCTTTAAGCCACATTGTCTTGAGCATTGCACTCTTTTCTTGCACTGAAGCTCCTTTTATTCACTTCACACTTCTTTGCACTTACACCTGTACATTTGTTTCCAGCTTTTGCACACATATAGCACTGACACTACCCCTTTAAACACAAATCTTTCAAGCATGGATCCCGTCTAGTACGACGGACAATCTGGGTGCTAATACCTTCCCAGGTTGTAACCAACCCCCTTTCTCAGTTTCTCTAGTTCGCGACCGTCTTATCCATATCTTTCCAGGTTTATGCAGCATTACCTTTCCTTCGGGATAAAAATGCCTAGCTGGAGACTATTTTCAGTTCATCTTCATGTTCTCTCTTTCGCTGACCGTTCGCGTCTGTACCCCTCTTGGCCAGGTGTCATTTGGTGGGAGCGACACATCCCCAAAAAACATTAAACAAGAATCAAGCATCAAAAACCATTTGTATTTCATAAATCAAGTGAATCGAATCAAACAAGCTTTAGGTCAAATAATTTCAGAAACGACATACATGCTCAATCCTCAACCATTTTCAAAAATAAACATATCAAAATGATCAGTGAAGCATGTAGATTGATATTGTAACTTAAAAAACAAGTTCTGGAAAAATGTTTCAAGAGAGCTACCTGAGATGAAGCTTTACAGTTTGGTGCTTTCTGGCCCTTTTCTTGATGCTAATCCACTCCACTTGATTCCCTCGTGCTTATGGAAGGCTTGAATGAAGTTTAAATGACTTGGTTTGGAAGATTCAGTTCTGGTTTGGCAGAATTCGTGTTTTGGTTTGAGTGGCTTTTAGGTCATGGCAATGGGTGGGAAATGATCCTTGAGTGTTTTTGAGTTGATTGGTGGAAGAAGTTTGAAGTTTTGATGGTTGTGGAATGAGTTTCGAAGAGATGAAATTTTTGCAAGTTTTTGGCAATCTGAGCTTAGGGTTGCATTTAGGCTTGTGTGTTATCTGTTTTGAGGTCCATGATGTTTGTATAAAGTGAGCTGATTGGTTCAGAGAGTTGGTGTGGCATAGTTTGATTGGTATGGTGTGCTTTGAAAAAAGTCAAGATTGTGTACTATGAGGTATGGGCACGGGTCAGAGCTGGCTTGGGGGCTTGTCCTGCCTCAGCTTGCATCAAGGATGGCCATGGGATTGGATTTGAGGATCTGGATGGCATGATACAAGAGTTATCACATGTTTTGCAAATTTCCGTCTTTGAAATTTCTTGGATCACAAGCCATGAAAACCTTAGGTCCAATGCCCAATTATGATCAAGGTAAGTTGTGTGATGTTGTAATGATGTTTAGAAGTCAATTAGAGGTCATGAAAGTGCTTAGAACTTGAATTTGCAAAAATCCCTCTTTGGCATGAAACTTGAAATTATGTGATTTTTGCCAACTTTGAAAGGCCATATCTTGAGTTCTAGGATGAATCAAGACATGTTCTTGTAATTTTTGAAAAGGGAAAGACCTAATCTACAACTTTCATGCCCAAGAATTTTTCTTTTGAAGCATTTTTGGTCATGAAAGAAGAGGTTGAAAATCTTTCCCAAAATGGAAAGTTTGCATTTCAAGTCATTTCCAAAAATGGTAAGCCAGACGCTTACATCCTGCACAGCTATCTCATGCTTGAATAGGGGCAGTTGTAAACACCCCAAATTTAGCCTCACTTTTTCTCACACCATGTCTTGTGATCTTTCATTTTTGCATTAGCATAAGCATATCATATCCCACTGCATAGTTCATTTCATCTGCATCTAAGGTTTGTGATCTAAGCAATCCAAGAAGTGATTTGAGCCATCCCAATGATCTTGAAGCTTTCCAAGAGGGTCCATGTGTGTTCCATGATCATAATATGCTCCCCAAAGTTCATAAAAGTCAAGGGATCACAAAGCATGGCAAAGGCACAGAGGCAGACTGGAGATTTCCTGCACAGATGACCTAAAATTAGGGTTTTGGTTTCAGAGGCCTTAATCCCAATTTTTTTGGTCATTCTTGTTTCTAATGGTCTTAATATGTTATAAGGATCATGTATACCAAATTTGATGAAGAAATTCACTGTGGAAGTCATCTGATCATTGGGTAACTTCTTGAGCAAGTAAAGTCAAAATCAAGGCATCTGAGGCCTCCATCAAGGGTACCAAAGGGTCATCATCATCATTTTGAGTCTCTATGATCTTTATTTGATCATTGGAGTGGTTAGAAGTTCACAAAGTTGAAGAATTTTGAGCCAAATGAAAACTTGCTATTTTTGGAAATGACTTGTAATGGAAACTTTCCATTTTGGGAAAGATATTCAACCTATTCTTTCATGACAAAAAATGCTTCAAATGAAAAATCCTTGGACATGGAAGTTGTAGATTATGTCTTCCCATTTTCAAAAAGTAAAACAACATGTCTTGATTCATCCTAGAACTCAAGATATGGCCTTTCAAAGTTGACAAAAATCCTATAATTTTCAAGTGAGCACCAAAGAGGGAATTTTGTAAATTCACTTGCCAAGCCATTTCATGACCTCTAATCAACTTCTAAACATCATACCAACATAGTGCAACACATTTGGATCAGAATCATGCCTTGCATCACAAGTTTTCATGGCCAATTTCTCAAGAAATTTCAAAGTTGTCAAAATGCATAAAGCTTGCAAACACTTGATCAAGGCCATCCAGCTGCACTCTATTGATCCAAGGGCCATCCATGAACTCAACTGAGGCCAAGACACCCCTTGAAACTGCTCTGAACCATGCCCATACCTCAAGTACACAATGTTGACATTTTGGAAACTTGGCCCATACCAATCACACTATGCCACCACCCACTTTCTGATCACTCCCATTGGCCTATACTAACATTATGCAAGCCATTTCATAACACACACAAGCCTGAAACATACCACAAGCTCGGATTGCCAAAAATTCCCAAAACCTTTAAGCTTTCGAATCTGATCACACAAGCATCAAACCTTAAAACAAACTTCACCAATCATCTCCACATAGCCTATAGAACACAAACCAACCATTGAAATAGCCTGAAACATATTTTCCTTCAATTCTCCATTTTTGTGAATGATAAATGAATTTTGATGATGGATTCTTGTTCTATGTTGTTTGATGATCCATTTTGGAGATTTTGGCGTTTTGAGGGATTCAGGTGAGGGAGCTGGCCGAAGAAGATGACCGGAGGTCTTCTCCGGCCACTTGAGAGTCATTAGGGCTTAATCCGTAATTTATTAGTCAGTTTGAATATTAGCCATTGGATTTTGTTTACCGCGTGTTTGAAGGGCCGAGATGCATCCACTTAAACCCTAATCCAATTAATTAAATTAATTAAGATTAATTAGGCAGATTTGATCTGAACCCTAGGATAGCGCACGTAGTCTCCCCAGGTTCAAATCCCAGCCATCAGATAGGTTGACTTTGGATTTTTCTTATTTTTATTTCATTTTCCTTTTCATTTCTTTCCATAATTTATTTAAAATAGCAAAAACCATCAAAAAAATCTCAAACTTTGCATTTTTGTTTCAAATATTTTTCTTAACCTGAAAACATTTTTTATTTTATTTTTTGCATTAAAAAAGTATTTTTAAAATATTTAAATGTTTTATTTAATTAATTAATTGATTTTAATTAATTACATATGCATTTAGGTTTCTAAAAATCACCAAAAAATTCATGAAGTATTCTAATACATTTAGAAACATTTTCAAACTCACCATACAAATTTCTTTTTAGGTTTGATCACATTTTCACAATTTTCTTTGAATTAGGGTTCTTAAATTTCACATTTTTTAACCCTAACTTGAAAAATTCATTTCTGCCTAACCATGATGAAAACTTGATTCTTTTTGCATTGTTTCACATATTGCATATAGTTTCTAGGTTATTTATCTCATATTTTTATCTTGCATTTTCAATTTGATTTGCATTTTCCCTTTAGAAGCACCCAAAAACCCTAGGTAACTTATTAATTTCATAACTTTCACTAGGATTGGCTTTTGACCTCTCCTTTGGGATGTGATCTTGTATAGGTTTAGGGTTTGTTTGAGCTCAATTTAAATTTTTTATCATGGTGAATGCTTCTATTTTGGTCATATGCATCATGCTTGTTCATAAAACCCTAATTTTGCATCTTCATTTGCATTCTTCTTTGCATATCACGAACTAGTGAACTTGGCATGCCATTCCATTCTTTTGTATATCATCTTAGACATCTTAGGACATGTTTGAAACATTGCTTGATCATTGTTGCATCATTTTGGTATGCTTTGCATCCATTACATTTCATGAACATCCATGTGTTTTCAAGCTTCTAAACATGCTTCTATTGCATCTCATCCTTGTATGATCATTCATATGCATCTTGTATGACTTTTCATCATCTCATAACACATTTGCATTGCATAATCACTTCTGGTTTTAATCTTTGCATCCTTATTCATCTCATTCCTTTGTGCTTTATGTCTTATGCATTCATGCTAACATTTTAGGAACTTTTGGTAAGTTATCTGGGAGGTGGATTTGCCTTCACCTCCCACCTCTTCTCATCTCCTCATATGCATTCTTATTTGTCTTTGAAGTCAATTTGCTTCACTTATGCTCCCTCCTTCTTACTTTCTTTCTTTTAGGTTACTTATCTTCTTCAGGAAGTAAGTAACTTATTCTTTCTCTCCTTCTCTTTTCATCTGCTTCTTCCTTGGTGGCCTTCCTGAAGATCTTTCTTAAGCCTCACAAACCATAGGATATCCAAGCATGATAATTTTTAGGGTTGTATATAGTCCCCCCTATATTTTTACCTTTGAGTCTCCTTGAGTCTCTCTTCTCATCTCTTAATCAGAGGCTAAACTCTTAAAGCTTTAGGACTTTGAATTAGGGTTATGCCTGCATCCTTATCTTAGGATGGAGTGTATAACTTTAATCCTTAGTGTTAAACCATTAATTTGTTTACACCTCTTAATCAAAACACATTAATAATAACTAAGACTTTATCTTGTAACTTGGGCCTTACATTAGGGTTTTATATCTTCCTTATGGTTAAGAGGGACTAACCCTAATGTTTAATGGACAAGTCCCCCTCAAGTTGTCTTACAAACTTAAAATCCACTTCTTAATCTCATCCTTTAATTAAAATCCATTTAATAAAGGTTTGTTATATAATGAATTTAGTCCCTAACCATGGATTAAGTTGAGGTATCTTCCTCAGCTTAAGTGTTCTCATCTATCATCCTTCTATTAGGATGGTGTAATGAGTTCACTAATATGTGATTGGAGATTAAACTCATTACTTAACACTAAACAAAAACCCAAAAAACATCTTAATAATCACAAGTAGGTTAATGATCTTAATCCTACATCATCATGGTAATTAAGTTGAGATGTTTATCTCACACTTAAGTATGCTCATTATCCCTAATCAGGGAGGATATAATGAGTTTACGACCCTTGATTTAGGCTTAAGCTCATAATCCCATGCAACACACCAAAAACAATAAAAAACTAAAAACACAAAAATAAACAATAATCGTCTTCTTCGGGATTCTTTTCTCATCACATTCACACTATAAACGAGAACTCGCTTCTTCCGTCTAATGCAAGACAGTTAGCACTCGAGCCAGATGAGTCATACACTTGAGCATAGACAAGTAAGCAGTTCACAGTCAATTTATTTTCAGTATGTTTGAGTCGAACTACGGTGTTCTGACTTCCTCATTGCACGAGAGGATACGTAGGCATAACTTAACAGTTATCGAACAAAAGTCTCTTTGTCATCCCCCTCTTTCAGCATTCTTTTCTAAGCCTTAGTTCCTGAGCAATTCACACCTTTTGCACTGACACCTATACCTTCTTTCCTTAGCTTTTACACAAAGATAGAACATACACTTACCCCTTTTAAAAACAATATTGTAATCATGGATCCCGTTGAGTACAACGGACGATCTGGGTGCTAATACCTTCCCAGGTCGTAACCAACCCCCTTACTCAGTCTCTCTGGTTCTCAACCATCTTATCCATCTCTTTCCAGGTTTATGCAGCATTACCTTTCCTTCAGGATAAAAATGCCTAGCTGACAACTCTATTCAACCCTTTCTCTTCGTCGACGGTTCACGTTTGCACCAGGACGTAAGTTCGGGGAGCGACACCATTGTAGCACTGCATCTACCTTGGATGGATCCACAATAATCCCTTTTCCCGAAATCACATGACAAAAAAAAACTCACCTCTTTTAACCAAAAATCGCACTTCGATAATTTTGCATACAAATTTTTCTCTTTCAACACTTGCAACACAATCCGTAGATGTTCAACATGCTCTTCTTCTGATTTAGAGTAAATCAGAATGTCATCTATAAAAACAACCACAAATTGATCCAAATAATCATGGAAAATCTGGTTCATATATTCCATGAATACTCTAGGTGCATTAGTAACTCCAAATGGGCATCACTACATATTCATATTGTCCATACCGAGTCCTAAAAGCAGGATTCTTTACATCTTCATCTTTCACTCTAATCCGATGATAACCCGATCGCAGATCGATCTTACTAAACACACAAGCACCAACCAACTGATCCATCAGATCGTCTATCCTTGGAAGTGGATACTTGTTCTTAATTGTCACCTTATTCAGTATCCTGTAATCAATACACAGTCTCATGCTACTGTCTTTCTTTTTCACCAACAATACCGGAGCTCCCCAAGCGACACACTCGACCTCACAAACTTCTTTTCTAACAGTTCTTCTAACTGCTTCTTCAACTCAAATAACTCGAAAGCCGACATATGATAAGGTGCCATCGAAATAGGTATAGTTCATGGAACAAGATCAATACTAAATTCTACCTCTCTCTCTAGAGGTACATCCATAATATCATATGGAAATACTTCTGGGAAATCTCTCACCACTAGCAATTCACTGATTGTCATTTCATTTTCCATCAATAACGATGCAAAATAATGCCAACACTTGCGCTTCTTCATTCAAAAGTTCTTTCAACTCGAGCTGATTAATAACCAACTTCTTCTTCCTCTTCATCAGGAGTAAGAAACTGAACTGACTTGCTGAAACAATTAATGTGAACGTGATTGAACTCCAACTAGTTCATTCCTAGGATCACATCTAAACCTCCCAACAGAAAAAAATTCAAATCCTCACCAAAGTCCTTACTATAAATCGATAGAGGACAATTCAAACAGACGAGAGAAGTAGTTAACGACCCATCAACAAGAGTCTCGATAACCAGCTCTCCTTTCATAGGGGAAACAACAACTCCTAGTCTTCTGACACAGTCAATAAAAATAAAACAGTTTGTAGCGCCTGTGTCAATCATAACAATCAAAGGAATATTATTGATATAGCAAGTACCTCTGATTAAACGATCCTCACTTGAAGTCTGTGTCCCTGTCAAAGCAAACACCTTTCCTCCAGTAGCAGCTTTTTTCGGCTTTTGAAAATGAGTGCTGATATGACCTTGCTCTCCATAGTTATAGCAAGTAACCATATTAGTCTTGCACTCTATAACCAAATGTCCAGGCTGACCACACTTGAAATATTTCTTCACGTCACTCGTGCACTCACTGACACGATGAACCAATTCACCACATCTGTAACACTTCAGAGAAGCAGGAGCACCTCCCCCACTTGGCCTTTTGCCCTTAACCTGTTTCTGCTTACCTTTATCAGCTGGAGCTGAATAAGGTTTCCCACGATGCATCTACTGACTTCCTCTTCTCTTAGCCAAACTCATGAAATGATCAGATCAAGCCTTGTTGTCTTCTTTAAAGATTCTACAACAATCCACTAAATTCGGAAATCTTTGGATTCTCTAATAACCAATCGCCTGCTTGATAACAGGCCTCAAACCATTCTCAAACTTAACACACTTCGAGAACTTAGCAGTCGCCTCACTATAGTGCAGATAAAACTTTTCCAGATCAGTAAACTTGGCAGCATACTAGGTAACTGACATACTTCCTTGTTTCAGTTCCAAGAACTCAATCTCTTTCTTTCCCCGACCATCTTCAGGAAAATACTTCCTCAGGAATTCTCTTCTAAACATAACCCCGGCAACTGCCTTACCAGACGCATCTAACTGCTAACGAGTGCTAACCCACTAGTCATCAGCTTCTGCCACCAACCTGTTAGCACCCAACCACACCTTACTGCCTTCAGAACATTCCATCACTCTGAAGATCCTCTCAATTTCCTTGAGCCAATCTTATGCTTCATTTAGTTCATACTTCCCCTTGAATGTAGGTGGATTATTCTTACGAAATTCATCACTCTCACGATCCCTAACATTCATCAAGTTTTGCACAGCCTGCGCCACCGCCTGCATAGTGGCGGTAAGTGCAACATCAATTCTTCCAGCCATTCTAAATTTGTCAAACAACAAAATCCAATCAACGGTTTAGATATCTACAACAACACTCAACACACAACAACGACTCAACTACTTAATCGGACGAACCGACCTGCTCTGATACCACTTTGTAACACCCAAAATATTCCCACGAATTTATAAATAAAAATCATATTTTTTTTATAAAAAAATGAACCAATCATTTTGAGTGTCACAATTCACTAAAAACATACGGCTCAAATGATATGTTTTACAAAACAATTTTAGTGTTGCAACGGAAACTCAAAGAAACATAAAGTTAGATTCAATTACAAAATGTTCTTCAAATAAATAACAAGAAACAATCATCGCCCCGACACCCCAAAGCACGTATCAGAGCCGACTCATCTAACTTTGAAGTACATCGACTTCACCGACCTCCACTCAACTAATACTGATCACTTGCACGTTACCAACATAAGGGTAGCAATCAAACCAAAGGGGTTAGATACTTACACCAACAAAAGAGAAAAATAATAGGAACAAAAGCAAGTATCGTTAAATAGTTCACCACTTCTCATCAACAACAATTTAACACATACACCAACACATATAACAATATTATGCACACCAAGAAAAACTTATGCAATGAGACTCTGCCAACTCTATGCAAGCGGTACCATAATTCAATCACTATTTCAAGATCCCATTCTCTTCGGAACTCCCGACCCCTCTTTCATGGTCCAATATGATCCCTATTTCATGATCACACCATCGACCCATGTTTCATAGTCACGTACGATCCCTATTTCATGACCACACCAACATCACACTGACCCCCTTTGGGATTCGAATGGACATGCCCTACCTTGGTATACCATTCCCAACCATGCACATGTCATGCACCATCAATGACAAGTATGCATGTCCACAATAACTACATCATGCAACCAACATCAATAACTAACATACAACAACAACTTACTACAAACCCGGTCAAAATCAACATCATGCATCTTCGACTACAATAACATACATCAACAACAACGAGAACACATAACAACAACACATACTACATCAATAGTCACATCCTCATATATCAACAACTATGTCCTGTAACAGCATCAACAACCACACATAGCAACAACAACAATAATGTACATATTAATTCATGTTCATTTCAAATTATGCTTATTAATCTTCTAATTAAGCTCATAACTCATCAACACTTACCTATAATAGCACTACATCAATCCCCATCCTTTAATATATTAATTAAATAATTTTAGATAATTTTTCAAAAATAAAACATTTTATTTTTCACTCTAGGTTTCACTAAGCGAGGGGCTTGCTCGCTCAGCGAGCAACTCTTTGTATAATGCTCTCCAAAATTTCAACTTGCTCACTAAGCAAGTTGCAGCTCGCTGAGCGAGCACTGCAATTTTTGCAGTTCTCCTTCTACGAACAACCAACATCCTGCTACAAAGTTATCACCCAAAAATCAGTCTTACAGCCATACAATGCAGAATTTACATAATCCATTGCCTAATTCATACATTTGTCACACAAAAATAACGACTACCGACAATTTAACACAATTTCATCCAAAATCACCCAAACCCCAATTCTCTACTCAACAATACTAAACATAATATTCAAATTATTAAACCCTAAGGAAATGAAGAAATCCCTCCCTTACCTTAGTTTTGGTGAGCGATTCCTTCCTTCTCCGCGAATTCTTTCTTCTAGCCTTGCCCTTCCTTCTTCCTTCTTCTCTCTGTTCATAATTCTCTTCACGATCCCAACACACGACTGAACTTCCCCTTTTCCTAATTTCCAAACTTATCCCATAGACCTCATATATGGTTTTCCTTATTTACCCTCACTAACCTTCACTAATTTACAATTCTACCCTTTTCACTTAATATTCCCATTTTATAATTATTCAATATAATATAATTCATTTAAATTAATATCGTACTAAATAATACAATAATTTCTTTCGCACACCAAAATACAACGAATCCAATCAAATAAATAAAATAATAATCGGGGCGTTACAGAGGCAAATTGCCAAGGAATGAAGAGCGCAAGGAGAAAGTTATACTTCTACACCACAATTACCATAGTTTACACCACTCATGGCATAACCACCTCCATCTCACGTTTTCACACCATGTGTAAATAGTTCGTGTCACACTGCTCAGTTTTCTCATAATGCAAAAATGGAAGGCATGTTGAGATTGAGACGGGAACTCTGAATTTGTTATATGGAAGTCCGTTCACCAGAATGGATCATGAAGACCCTTTCACCTTTCTCACCAAATTTTATGAGATAGCATTAGCGGACGGAGTCGATCAAGCACAAGAGTTACTGTTATTCAAAAGACTATTTCCTCATGCTCTGCTTGGCAAAGCTAAGGATTGGTATCTTGACCAAACTCTTGTTGTGATGACCGACTGGAATGTTCTGGAGGATAAATTTATTGAAAGCTAGGTTCTTTTCTCACAATCATTTCATGGAATCAAAAACTGCAATTTTTTGTGTTCTCTCAGGGTGATAATGAGTCTTTGAATGAAGCATGGGAAAGATTCAAATCCATGATTAAAAAATACAAAGGCCTCGAGTTTGACAAGTTAACTAAAATTCACATCTTTAGAAATGGTCTCCAACCAAATTTCAAGACATTATTGGATGCCACTTCTGGTGGAGCATTATTATCAAAGAATTCCGAAGAAGCTACTGACATCATCAATAGAATGACTCTCAATGATCTTCAAAGTCAAAACCATAACAACTCACAAAATAAGCCCTAGGTACTTGAATTGGGAACCAATGATGCAATCCTAGCTCAAAACAAGCTTTTATCTCAACAAGTGGAACTTTGGACTCAACAAATGTCAAAGCTTCCACAACAATTGAAGGAAATGCATGAGCTACCAAACAAGGCAAAGCAAATTGCATGTTGTGAACTTTGCAACCAAGAGCATGATACCGGATTTTGTCCTCCACCGGGAAATGAAGAAGTGAACTACATGAACAATCAACAAGGATACCAAAGACAACAACAACATTATCAACAAAAATATCAATAAAAATACCACAATAATCAAGGATATCAACCGAGGGGAACTATCAAAATAACTGGTGGCGGTTCTTCAAGCCGGCAAAATCCTTATCAACCTCAACCATCTTCGGTTGCAAGCTCAAAGTTAGAAGACACTCTCACACAATTCATCCAAATGTCAATGGCCAACCAAAATGAGACGGCTATAAAAAATCTCAAGAATCAAGTTGGACAACTTGTGAAACAATTAGCCGATCAACCTCAAAGGTCATCTTTTATGGTACCAGTCATGTAAATCCTAAAGAACATTTCAAGGAAATTCTTACAAGAAGTAGAAAAGAGTTAAAAAAGAGTGAGGAAATTGACAAGAAGGTGGATGATGTGATCAATGATGATATTGTTGAGGAGGAGGAAATTGAAGAGGTAGTAGTTGAAAATAAACTTGATGAAAATGTTGTAGTTGAAAAGGAAACTCATGAAAAAGAGGTGGAAGATAAAAATAAAAGGAGCAAGAAGGGAAAAGAAAATGAGAATCTGATTCCAATTCAAAATCTACTGTATTCTCATGCCCCTTAAAGGAAGGATAATGCTAGGTGTTATGCTCGGTTTATGGATATTCTCAAGAAATTACAAATCAACATTCCATTTTCTGAGGCTCTTGAACAAATGTCGAAGTATGCCAAGTTTTTAAAGGAATATCTTTCGAAGAAGAAAATATTTTCAGAACCGGAAATATTGTTCTTAATGATAGTGGTAGCATGATAATTCAAAGAACGTGTAACCTTGTTGATTATCATCGGAGATGTCTATGTGGGGCAAATGTTTGATTGACTTAGCCTCAAGCATCAATTTGATTCCATAGTCTATTATGAAATGTTTGAGAACTATTTAAATGAAGATGATAAGGATGACTTTACAATTAGTGGATAAATCTACAACTCATCCACATGGGTTGTGTCACACCCCATTTTAATTTATTTAATCGTCTGTGTTATTTTTTTTTTGGCTTACTTTGTTTGGGTGGTTGACATTGTTTAGAGGTATTGAGTGAATAATGTGATAGTGGGAAGTAGAGGGTGTAATTAATAATGGTAGTCTAAGAAATAGTAATATTATTATTATTGTGATCACTATTATTATATTATTATTATTATTATTATTATTATTATTATTATTATAATTAATACTATTATTATTAATATTATTTTAGTAATTAAACATTTGATATTTAATGGTAATGAGGTTAGTGGAGGAAAATAAGGAAAAATAGGTTATATGTGGACTTAGTGGGGAGTTAGCCAAAAAGGAGATAATTTCACGTAAGAACAAGGGGAAGCTAAGGAAATTCTGAAGATCTAGATTCGCATGAATTTTCAGAGTAATTTTGAGGTAAATGGGAGAGGGGAGATCTATTTCACAATGGGTGGTGTAACACGGTGGGAGAACTGACTTTTAATTTATGTTGCGGTAAGCAAGAGTCGTCGCCAACTTTTATTTTATCCAATAAAGAAAAGGAATAAAAGAACAAGAAAAACCTTTAAGAAGATTTGAGTTCGGGGGGTAAGTTATACAAAAGGAAGGTGTTAGCACCCTTTGTATCCATGGTTATCCATGGGCTCTTAACTACTTAGCTCACTTTATTTTTGTTTGAAAAATTTTGTAGTGTGTGATAAGAGAATATTTTCATAAGTCTTTAACTTTGCAATGATCCTCGTATGGATGTGTACAAAGTGTTTAGTTTTGAAAATGTTTGAAAAGTGGGGTGTAAAGAGAATTTTGAAAAAGTGAGCAAGTACTTAAGAACTACTTACCCAAAGTTTGTAAGGTCTTTCTTGTTATTTATTTCCTTTAAGGATAGTATTGTCCTTACTATTAGTGAGTAAGTAGTCTTTACCTTGGATGTTTGAGGGGACGGGCGTAGGGTCATCGTATGATCATAGAAGGCAACCTGTAGGGGTATCTTAGTAATTCGAAGGGACAATCATCATTTTCGTAGGGTCACTGAGGGACGAGATCATTTATTCGTAGGCAACTCGAAGGGACTATGATCTTTTATCTTGAAGGGACTTGATGATTTTATTCGTAGGCAGCTTTTACTAAGATACCCCCACGTTCAAGGGACTTGACCATATTTTTCTAAGGCAACCAAGAGGAGAAACCCTAGGAGGTGCAGATGGCAATCGTATAACGATCGACTTACGTGCGTGAATATTAATTTCAGATATTTATCTTGAATTTAGTGGGCTAGGTCTAATTAATTAAGCATACAAGTCTTTGCACACCTTAATTTTCTAACCACGCAGTTATGTTTTTGTAGAAAATAAAAGCAGAAAGTAAAGGGTCCTAGGCTATTACATCATAGGGAGGGTACATTTGTCTTTTAGGGGGATTGCAGAAAATTAAAATGCAGAAAATTAAACCTAATTAACTATTACAGATTAAGAG
Source organism: Lathyrus aphaca (assembly GCA_963966055.1). Classification (NCBI taxonomy): domain Eukaryota; kingdom Viridiplantae; phylum Streptophyta; class Magnoliopsida; order Fabales; family Fabaceae; genus Lathyrus; species Lathyrus aphaca. The sequence goes on from OZ014519.1 coordinate 210,813,386, forward strand.
CAATTACATAACTAGAAAAAAAGAATGTGATAAAATAAATTACATGATCGTACGTCCTATACAAATTCCCTAAGAAAATAAATAAAGAAATTAAAGTCATTAATTAAAATTTAGGTTAAGAAAAATAATTAATTGTTTTATGAAAAATTAGGGTTTAAGAAAAAAATCAGGGTTTAGAAAAAATTAGGGTTTAAGAGAAAATTAAGGTTTAGAAAAAATTAGGGTTTTAGAGAAATTAGGGTTGATTAAAATTAATCTAAACCTAATTACTAAATTAATTTACAAAACATAATAAAAAAAAAACTAATAAAACTAATTTTTATTTACATGAAAAAACTATTATTTGAAAATAATTAGAAGTTTATTAGTGAATTGTTTAAAAAAAGTGATTAGTTAAATTAATTTAGGGTTAATTGTGGTTAGTAAATAATAAAACTAAAAAGAAAAGAAAAGAAAATCAGGTTATAAAAACAATGGGGGAGGCAAAAATCGAACTCGCGCCCCAGGCTTCACCAAACATGCCTTCATCCATTGGCCCAGGCTGTTGCGTGTGATACCTATACGAAGCAAATTTATTATAAAACAAAGTCAAAATTTAAATTATGAAAAACGTGCGCTCGTCTTCAACCTCCAGCCACATGGGTTTAACTACGATTCACCCGCGTTTTTTGCTACGAATATTTTGTAGCTAAATGACCTTCGTTTTATGAAAAATAACATACACACATAATAAATCAGTTTCAAGTATTAAGATCAACTAGAAATTGTCTCAGGAATTCAATGAACCCATCCGTTTATCCTCTAATCTCCTCTATCGAAAGTTCCCAATTCGACCTTCAAACCCTAACAATGGTGGATTCTTGAACATGCACTAAAAACACAATTAACCAATCCAGAAACGTCCTATACATCATCACAAACAACATTAAACCATCAAAAATAGTTTATAATGCATAAAATATAGAAATCGAAAAAATCAAGAAAAGCATAAAAACATGCTTCGATTTATGCGTTTTATCATGATTTTGATGATGGTAATGATTGAGACATGTCCAGAATGCTTCAAGGAAGCGATTGCCACCTTCAAAAGTCTTGGAAACCTGCTGCAAACTGGAAACCGATTTTGAGTTGTTTCTTTAAAATTTTGAAGTTTGTTAAGGGTGCTCTTGCTCAAAAATTCGTCCATTACATTACATTCTTGTTATGTATTCATAAGTGAGTGAAATAGGTCAACAATTTTGGGCTTTTTGATGGATTGAGAGATTGCTTTAGTGTGAAGGAATGTGATTTCTAATTTCGTCCAAAAATTATATAAAATAATACTTGTTTGGTCTTGCACGAATTTGGACATTTTCAATCAACATAACCATTAAATATCTGATCCCAAAATAGATCTAAGATCAAATATTTGATTTTTTATTATTTATCTTAATTAAAATTGAATTCAAATGATTTAAATCCAATACAATATAAAATAAATATAAAAAATAAGATATTATGATCTATGTGTCGTGCATGATCTCATAATTGGGTTTGGGTTGAAGATATATGGGCCCATTTGGAAGAAACTTGAGTTTTGGACATTTTTGCTTCATACACCTCCTCAAAATTACCCAACTTCAACAATACATAATTCCCTCAATTTTTATTCCATGTAAATTTTCTAGGAATTTTTAGAAATATTAGAGTGTCCTCTAACTACTACTTCTGGTCCCAAGTCAATTTGATCTTCCATTTTTAAGTTATGAGCTTTTGAAAAAGTTGACTTTTTGTTGACTTTTAAAAGGACTTGTGATGTCTTGGCTCATACCTCTAAAATGAAGCATTTTTTGCCTTGGATTCTTAGACACAAAGTTTTAGGTAATTGAAGTTCCTTCAAAATTAGCTTTGGATGGGAAATTTTTGATGAAGCATGTGAGAGTTATGGCTGGTCAAAGTACAGGTGGATTTTCCTGCACAAAATCCTAATTTAGTAACTCCTGATTCTTAATGACTCTGAGGTTTATTTGATGAATCATGATCAACCATTGATCAAATGATGAATTTCACCTCATAATCTTGATGTTGACCAAAAATTTTGAAGTTTGATTTTGTGTTGGCCACAGTTGACTTATTTACCAAGTTAACTAATTTTGAAGTATCTGAGCATCTGACTGACCAAACTTATAGGGAAAGCCTTGAAACTTGACATGATGATTCTTTAATGCATGTGGGACACCATAAAGTCCACTTGAGGCTTTATAGGTCCAATTTTCTTTGAGAAACTCAAAACCCTAGTTTAAGATTCATTGCTTAGGAGTAGGCTTTGTCTGATGAAACCTGAAATCCTTTTGAACAATTGTGAATCTTGTGACTATTAGGAGACCTCTTAAGACACATTATCTTGAATATGAGAGGGAAAATTTTGGGGTACAACAGGTGGTAATATCATGATAGGGTAGTGAGGAGTCCTTATCCTCGTAGGAATTTCGTATATATGTTCTGTATGTGAATTTTGAATTTGATATTGGTGCATTGTTGTTGATATGGTATGAATTGGCTGAGGATTTCATAAAATTCATGTTATATTGTCATGATTTGTGGAATTTTCTGTTGTTGTTGTTGATGTGAATATATGTTTCAAATCTATTTGATGCATGTGAATGATAACGAATGTAGATTTAAGACCTATAATGTGAGCAGTATTGATAGGGGAAAGAAGTGAGACGAATAATAGGACCTAAACATGGTATGAAGCGATTTATGGACTGAATCAGAGTGGAAAATGGGGAATCCGTAGCAGATTTAGACAGGTGTGAAAATTGGGTTTTCACACAGTCAAGTGTGGCGAGGGCCACAAGATGTGTGACGTGGGCCATAAGATGCGTGGCAAAGGCCACATGAAGTGTGTCGATCGTCACAGTATTGTGATGACAGGCATGAAGAGTGTGGTGACCGTCACACTGCTCTGTCATGAGTTTTTCTATAACTTTCTTCTATTTTGTGATTTCCAACTAGTTTCTTCTCCATTTCTTCACCTGAGCAGTTGGGGTAGAGGTCAGAACCTTTTAGAACTAAGACCAGTAGTATAAGTAATTAAAGAAGTGAACTTTGGTGAATTAATTGCTTGATTAAATAATTGATAATGGTTGATGCATTGTATTTGATTATATGTGTGCATGTTAGATTGTCTAATAGGTGGGGTAATACCTTTGTGTATTACAGTGAGGATAAGACTCACATGTGATCTGGAGGATTGTGTGTGTTGTACCCCAAAATTTGCCCTCCCAAAATCAAGGCAATGTCTCTCAAGATTTCTCAATGATCATAAGGTTCTCAAGGTCCCTAATTAATCAGAAATTTTGAAAGTTTCCTCAGACAAAGCCTCCTCCTAAGCAAAGGATCCAGAACTAGGGTTTTGGTTTTCTCCGAGAAAAATGGACTTACAAGGCCTCAAGTGAGCTTCATAACATCCCACGTGACTTCAAGAATATCTATTTCACGTTTCAGAGCTTTCCCAATAAGTTTGACCAGTCAGATGATCAGATATGCAAAAATCAGTCAAAGTGGTTAAAAAGTCAAACTAAGGTCAAACTAAAGTCAAACTAAAGTCAAACTTCAATATTTTTTGCCAACATCAAGGTTATGAAGTAAAATTCATCATTTTATCAAGGGTTGATCATGATTCATCAAGGAAATCTCAGATCATCAAGAATCAAGAAGTTTCTAAATTAGGATTTCATAGTAAAAGTCAACTGAACTTTGACTAGCCTTAACTTTCACATGCTCATCAAAAATTTCCCATCCAAAGCTCATTTTGAAGTAAATTTAATTATCTACAACTTTGTGTCTCACAAGCCAAGCCCAAAAAGGCTTCACTTGGAAGGTATGAGCTAAGACATTATGGGTCATTTCAAAAGTCAACTTTTTCCAAAGAGCATAATTTGAAAATGGTAAAAGATATTGACATGGGACCAAAAGGGTTGGTTAGATGACTCTTTAAGCTTTCCAAAAAGTCTAAGAACACCTTAATATCCTTAAAATTGAGGGATTTATGCCTTGGAAAAGTTGGGAAATTTTCAAGGGGTGCATGAAGCAAATAAGGTCTTAAATCCATTTTTTTCCAAATGGGCCTATCAATTTGCAACCCAATCTTCACAATAACATCAAGCACGATCCAATTCCAATTATTTCTGATTTTTATAATTTATTTATTATTTATTTGGATTTTATTCATTAAAATTCAATTTAAATAAAAATAAAATATAAAAACTAAAATATTTGATTTGATCCTTCTTCTAGAAGCTCTTAAAGATCATTTAAATTTGATTGAGAAGTTCCAATTTCGTGCAAAGATAATTTGGTAAGATATTATTTGATTTTTGGATCAATTATGAAAGGATGCTGGCTAAAGATCAGTTAGCACGTGCAGTCCAGTTGGCCTTTGTTCTCTTTGTTCAGGTTAGAGACATGGGTTCAAACCCCAGGTCTACCTTTTTCCTCATTTTTATTTCTTTTTAATTCTCTTTTATTTTTATATCCCTATTTTCAAATTAAAACTTAATTAATTTATTAAAACTAATTATTTTCTAATCAAATAAATAACATTTTATAAAATTCATTAGTTTTTTTTATCAAATTAACTTATATTTTTTTTTTTTTTTATACAACTTTATTGTTTATTGTATTTTGTAAATAAAAAAAACTTAATTAATAATTTTTATTAAAAATTCTAACTTTGTACATAATTAATCTTTATTGTTTTTTTTTTAAAATTAGTAATCATATTTTTTTTAGTTGTGTAAATAATCAAATTAATATTTTTTTAATAACTTTCTTAAAATAATAATAATAATTTTTTTATAATTTTGTGTATAATTAACTTTTAATATTTTGTATAAAATAATTAATATTCTTTTAAAAATCTATTTTCTTTCTAATTTTATTCATTCAGCGTAATTCTTAACCTTGACTTAATTTTTCTCGATTAGAATTTTTAACCTAATATCATTCTAATTCTTTAATAATTAAATCTTATTTTAATTAATTTGTAAAATTATTGATAATTAGGATATATTTTGCTTAATAAAGTTAAAACCTTAACCCTAATATTTCATTAACCCTAAAATTTTTAAACTAATTTTCTCTAATCTTAATTATTTCTTTTGCTTTGTTATTTAATTTTGATTTATTTTTTGTTTATATTTAATTCTTGCTTTATTTTTATTATTAGAGAAAAATGTATAAGTTGCAAATTTATTTTCCGTCTGATTATATTGTATTTGCCCCAAAGCCTTGCAATAGTGTAGGTTATTTTTCTGTTTTTTTAATTATTATTATTTAAATGCGTGGTTAGTAAATAGGGAGTGACAACCTAATTGAAATTAATCGGACTTAGAAAATTAATTATATAAGATAAATAATTGAAAACACTCACACACGTAAGTCGATCTAAGATCGCCATCTGCACTTCCTAGGGTATTCCTCTTGGTTGCCTTATTTAAAATGGTCAAGTCCCTCGAACGTGGGGGTGTCTTAAGCAAAGTCCCTTCACAAATAAATCATCAAGTCCCTACAGATTCAAAAGATCATAAGTCCCTTCGAGGTTGCCTATAGAATAATGGTCTTGTCCCTTCAAATAAATGATGATAGTCCCTATGAATTGCTAAAGACACCTCTACCTATTGCCTTCATTGACCATACGATGACCCTACGACCGCCCCTTAAATAAATCCAAGGTAATGACTGCCTATTCCTTAATAATAGGGACAATCTTACCCATGAAAGAACATAAAAGAACATGAATGACTTAGTCCAGGGTAGGTACAACTTAGTTACTTGCTCACACTTCAAATATTTTTTTACACCTCACAATCTTTCAAACATTTTTAAAACAAAGGCTTTGTATACATCCATACGAGGATCATTACAAAGTACTTAGAAATTTTTTCTAATCACACACTTCACCTTTTCAAAAACAATTAAGTGAGCTAAGTAACTAAGAGCCCATGGATAACCATGGATATAAAGGGTGCTAACACCTTCCCTTTATATAACCTACCCCCCGAACCCAAGTCTTTTCAAAACGGTCTTTCATATTCTTTTATGTCCCTTCCTTATGGATAAAATAAAAGTCGGTGGCGACTCTTGCTATCCGCAACAATACTAAACGTCAGTTCTCCCACCGTGTTACAGAACTGGCGACTCTGCTGGGGAGTTACTAAGTAAAAGAGGGGTACCCTTAGGAATTAGATCACTTAATTGTTTGTCTTGTTTGCTTTACTTTCTTGTTGAGCTTTTTGTGTGAAAGATCCTAACCCGGATCTAGTGTACCCTAGGTAAATGACAATAGACCAAGGAAACTATATGGCGTATACCGATATGGTTGATCTGGTGGCCATAGTTAGTGTGACTTCTTGGTTGGTGCTTATGTTCCTTAAGTAAGTTAAGGATAATATGGGGCTGCCATATGTTGTCAATATACTAATCGACCTTTAGAACCCTAGTTATCCCATCTTGGACTTTAGAAAGTAGTGAGATAGCCGACTTTGGTGAAAACTAAAGTTGATTGATACTCGATGCTACGCTCATTAAGATCCTAAACTTGGAGGGTTTTGGTTGGCAAATAAGTTGCCTACTGTAAACACCCCAAATTTTCCCTCACTCATTTCACAATGGCTTGTGATTCTTTTCATTTGCATAAGTTCAATCATATCATCCCATATTGCATTTTTGCTTCACTGCATTGGTTCAAAGTCATCTGCATCTAGGGTTTGTGATCTGAGCAATCCCTGAGCTATCTGAGCCACTCCAAAGGTCTTCAATCATCTCAAGAGGGTCCATGTATGTTCAAGCATCATATTATATCCTCCCAAGATCAAGAAAGTCAGAAAATCACAATAACTGAGAAAGGCATGGAAGCAAAGCCAAGCTTAACTGCACAGATGACCTAAAATTAGGGTTTTGGTTTCAGAGGCCATAACTCCAAAAGTTTTGGTCATTCTTGTTTCTATTGGTCTCTATATGTTATAAAGATCATACACACCAATTTTCATGAAGAAATTCAAGGGGGAAGGCATCTGATCAATAGATGACTTCTTGAACAAGTCAGTGTAAAATCAGGGCATCTGAGGCCCCCAATCATCCAACCAAAGGGTCTTCTCCATCATTTTGGGTGGATATGATCTTTATTTGATCTTAGAAGAAGTTATAAGTTCACAAAATTGAAGAATTTCAAGTCATTTGCAAAGTTGCCATTTGGGGAAAGTGACTTGTAATGCTAACTTGCCATTTTGGGAAAGTTTTTCAACCTCCTCTTTTTGATTCAAAAATGCTTCAAATGAAAAATTCTTGGTCATGAAAGTTGTAGATTGGATCATTCCCTTTTCAAAAAGTACAAGAACTTGATCTAATTCATCATAGAACTCAAGTTATGGCTTTGCAAAGTTGGGAAAAATCACAAAATTTCACTTATGTACCAAAGAGGGAAACTTGCAAAAAAACTCATGTCAAACCAATTTGTGACCTCTAATTGACTTCTAACCATTACACAAACATCATAAATGACCTATAATTCAGAATTGCCCCAAGAAATCTCAAGTTTCATGCCTTGATCATCAAGTATTTCAAAAGGGGCCAAAACCTTCACAAATTGCAAAACCACCCACAAACTTCATTCCACTTGATATTTTTCCCCAATCTGAATTCCATGGCTGCCCATGAATCAAGCTGCGCCAGACACCCCCTTGTCCTCAGCCTGCCATGAACCCATACCTCCAAGTACAACTTTCTTGACTTTTTGCAAAATGAGCCATACCAATCACACTGCTCCACAACAACTCTCTGCCCAATCAGAACATGTTATGTGGACCTCAAGCAAGCCATTTCATACAACAACACAACCTGAATCCTCCCATAACTCAGCACTCACCAAAATCTCCTCTTATGCATTTCTCTTCGAAACACACAACTCAGCCATCAAAACTCCAAACTTTTTCCACCATTCAACTCCACATTCATCACTGATCATTTCCCACCCTTCATTTTGCCTTTAAACACCCCATATCAAAAATACGATTTTCACCATCCTTGACCTGAGCTTCAGAAAACTTCACATAGAGGCCATATAAACTCCAACCAAGCATTGCAAACTCTTGAGGAAGATCATTGGAGGTGATTGGAAGCAAGAAGACAGCCAGAAAGCTCTTGGGTTGAAAGCTTCGTTTCAGGTAGCCATGGAATTTATTTTTCCAGAACTCTTGTTTTAAGTTTCTAAATGCTTAAGCTTGCTCCCCTGAACACACTGAACCTTTTATTTTTGAAAATGATGAAGAATTGAGCATGTATGGCTTGTCTGAAATTTCTGCCATTTTTATACTTTGCTTTGAATCTTGCTGGTGAGTGAAAATAAATGAGGTTTGAGGTCAGGGATGAGTTTAGGATGGATAGAGGAAGCAGTCTGGAGCTTTAGAGCTCCAGAAATGGTCTAGGAAGCGTTTTAGGAGATTCTCAGGTGAGGTGTGGCCGAAGAAGATGACCGGAGGTCACTTCCGGCCACCTGAAAGTGATTAATTAGGTTAATTAGGGTTAAGGCACTTTTTAAACGTAGGCCGTTAGATGAGAGTTCCCGCGCGTGTTTGTGTGGTGAGGATTGAATCATTAGTTATTAATTAGGATTATTAAATTAATTAATTGGGATTAATCAGATTTGAATGTAGGTCGTAGGATTACGCGCGTAGTCTTTCCCTCCATCTCCAGTTTGAATCTGGATCATTGGATGCGCTGACTTTCACCTTTCTTCATATTTATTTTGTTTTCTTTTTATTTCTTTTGCATCATTTATTAAAAATAGCAAAACACTTTCAAAAAATTTTATTTTTTGCATCATGACTTTAAATATTTTTCTCATTCTGAAAATAATTTTTGTTTTATTTTATGCATTAAAAATCATTTTTAAATCATTTAAATGTTTATTTTTAATTAGTTAATGGGAATTAATTAATTAAAAATACATTTAAGTATTTAAAAATCACAAAAAAAAATCAGAGAACATATTTGAACATTTAGAAACATTTACAAACTCACCACACAAATTTCTTTTTGGTTTTGATCATACTTTGACAATTTTCATTTGAATTAGGGTTCTTTAATTTGAATATTTTTAACCCTAACTTCAAAAATTCATAACTTTTGATCCAAGTTGAGTTTGTGAATGGTTCTTTTTGCATTGTGTTATACATTCTTTCAAGCATCTAAAAACATTTTTTTTTCTTTTTTATCTTTCATTTTCCATTTGTTTGGCATTTTCCCTTTAGGATCACCCCTAAAACCCTAGAAATTTAGGAAAATCATAAGTCCTTTAGGGTTTAGCTTCTGACCTTCCCCTTTGGGCAGTGAACTTGTATAGGTTTAGGGTATCTTTGATCCCATTTTCAATTTTTTATCTTGTCATTTGCTTCTGATTTTGATTTTTGCATTGCATCTTGCATATAAACCCTAATCTTTGCCTTCATTTGCATTCATCCTTCATATGCTTGCATACATGAACTTGCCATGACTTTTTGTGCTTTCACATGACTTCTAGGACATCTTAGGACATATTAAAATCATGTTTGATCATTGCATCATCCATTTACCATGTTATGCATCCATTGTATTTCATAAGTTTTCATGAACTTTCATGCTTACTTTCATGTCCCATTTGCATCTTCATTACTTGTATGATCATCCTCATCTCTTGACATGCTTTCATACCATCTCATAGCATCATTTTCATCATGATTATGCTTCTGACTTTGGTTTTCATCTTTGCATTTCATCTCATTTTCATTTCATTTCATTTCTTGTTGCTAACTTTTCAGGTGATAAGTGTTTGAGAAGTGAATTTGCCTTCACTTCTCATAATCTCTTCTCATCTCTTTTATGCATTCATTGCTGCATTTTAATTGTGAATTAGAGTGAGCTTGCTCATTCATGCTCCTTTCTCACCTTCTTTCTTCAAACAACTTACCTTCTTAAGTGAAGTAAGTTGACTTGCTTCTTCTGCTTCTCCTCATTTCATCTGCTTCTTCCTTGGTGGCTTCTCTGAAGATCTTCTTGCAAGCTTCATGAACCCTAGGAACATCCAAGCATGATCACAATTAGGGTTTGATTAGTACCCCCATTAGTTTTACCTTTGTGTCATCTTTTGAGTCTTCTCTTCTCATCTCTTAATCAAGGACTAAACCTTCAAGGTTTTAAGGCTTTGTGATTAAGCTTATTCATGTATCCTTCTATTAGGATGGAATGTATAACTTTAATCCTAGGTGTTAAACCCTTAATGTGTTTAAATCCTTTAATCAATCCACTTAATAATCACTAAGACATCAAGCTTGTAACTTGGGCCTTGCATTAGGGTTCTAATTCTTCCTCAATTGGTTAAGAAGGACTAACCCTAGTGTTAATGGACAAGTCCCCCTCAGGTTGTCTTACAAACCATAAAATTCATTTCTTAATCTTACCATTAACTAAAATCCACTCTAATAAAGGTTTTGTTTTGTCATGAGGTTAATTCCTAATCATGGATTAAGTTGAGGAGCCTTCCTCAGCTTAAATGTTCTCATCTATTATCCTTCTATTAGGATGGTGTAATGAGTCCATTAAATCCTTGATTATGGCTTAAACTCATTACTTAACACCAAGAAAAAACTCCAAAAACATCTAAATAAATACAAGTAGGTTAATGATCTTAATCATACATCATGGTGATTAAGTGTGAGGTGCTTACTTCACAGTTAAGGTATTCTCATTACCCCTAATCAGAGGGAGGATGTGATGAGTTTACTAACCCTTGGTTTAGGCTTAAGCTCATTTTCTTATGACAAACACAAAAGCAATAACAAAATTGAAAACACAAAAACAAACAATAATCGTCTCCTTCGGGATTCTTTTTTCACCATCTTCACTCACAAACGAGAACTTGCTTCTTCCGTCTAATGCAAGACAGTTTGCACCTGAGCCAGACAGGTCATACACTTGAGCATAGACAAGCAAGCAGTTCATAAGTCAATTCATCTTTCAGTCTCTTTGGGTCGAACTACGGTGTTCTGACTTCCTCATTGCACGAGAGGATACGTAGGCATAACTTAACAGTTATCGAACAAAAGTCTCTGTATATTCCCCCTCCTCCAGCTTTATTCTTTAAGCCTCATAGTCTTGAGCTTTGCACTCTTTTCTTGCACTGACACTTTTTCATTTCACTTCACATTTCTTTTACACTGACACTTGCATCCTTTTCCAGCTTTTGCACACAAAATAACACTGACACTACCCCTTTAAACACAAATCTTTCAAGCGTGGATCCCGTCGAGTACGACGGACAATCTGGGTGCTAATACCTTCCCAGGTTGTAACCAACCTCCTTTCTCAGTTTCTCTGGTTCGCAACCGTCTTATCCATCTCTTCCTAGGTTTATGCAGCCTTACCTTTCCTTAGGGATAAAAATGCTTAGCTGGCGACTCTTTTCAGTTCATCTTCATGTCCTCTTTCGCCGACCGTTCGCGTCTGTACCCCTCTTGGCCATGTGTCATCAGGTGGGAGCGACACCTACTGAACAACCACCCTTGGGAAAAATCAGTGATATTGAGATCCCTTAGAACCCGGTTACTTTTGTAGGACAGGATGAACCATCTAAACATCAGGGGAGAGTACTTACCTTTAAAACTCACGTAAGCCTTCAAACCTAGGGCTATTGTGTGACTTGTTTGTGTGTGCCACATGTTTGTGATTGAGCATAACATCATGACATCATGACATCATAAGCATAGAATTTTCACTAACCATTTCAAGGACCAAAGGATATATCTCTATTCTTTGTTGTAGGTCATGGCTTCTTCTTGTAGGAATACTATCCGGATCAATTTTGTAGGGATACCTCCTAAGCTTAAGGAATTGGTCTCTAAAGTTTCTGAAAGCTCCCAATTCATCAAGAGGCATGGGAATCTGCTGGATCTAGTTACTTCAGGGTTCAATGAAGACATGATGAGTGTCCTATTCCAGTTCTTTGATCCTAAACACCATTGCTTCACATTCCCCGACTATCAGCTGGTTCCTACAATGGAGGAGTTCTCCAAACTACTGGGTATACCTATCCTTGATCAGAGACCCTTCACAGGCTTAGAGAAGGGGCCTAAACCTGAAGTCATTGTTGCAGCCCTACATTTGAAGAAATCAGACTTTGTCCTAGAAACGAGAAGCGAAGTTAAGGGTATTCTTGCTAAGGTATTGATTGAGAAGGCTCAGGTGTTCTTGGATGCTATGAGCTATGATGCTTTTGAGGAGATATTAGCCTTGTTGATTTATGGCTTAGTATTGTTCCCTAATCCAGACCAGTTCATAGATGTACACGCCATCAACATATTTCTAACTCACAATCCTGTGCCCACATTACCTGGAGATATCCTACACTCTCTTCACACTCGTACTACGAAGGTGAGGGGAACTCTCCTGTGTTGCATACCTTTATTGGCTAGGTGGTTTATTTCTCACCTTCCTTGATCAGTGATGAAAAATGAACAAGGGTTAATTTGGTCTAAAAGGATTATGTCACTTTCTCATTCAGATATTCACTGGTGTTCTCGATCTATGGAGAAAGTTACTATCATAGACCGCTATGGGGAGTTCCCTAATGTGCCACTCCTTGGCATAAGAGGGGCATCACCTACAACCCTTCTTTAGCTCTACGTCAGTTTGGTTATGCTCAGAGTAATGGTCCTTATGACATGCTTATTCAGGGTATTGTGTTCGACTACGACAATGATATTCAGGGTTACCGTCAAAGGTTTATACGAGCTTGGAGCAAGGTGAATAAAGTAGAGAGCAAGACTTTGGAACCAAAATACCCCATTCCTATGGAACCTTATCTCAAATGGGTTCGATCTCGTGCTCAAACTCTTATGATGCCATATCCCGTTGTTCTACCAGTTACTATGGAGCCTGTTGCTGAAGGAGATGTTCCTTATACCATCCTTCATCCAGACATGCCCACTGATTTGGAAGAGTTGCAGAAGTCATGGATTCAGTTGAAGGAGCAAAGGGATACTTTTGAGACTCATTTCAGAGCTAGTCAAGAATGAATTCTGGAGCTGACAAGGCAACTTCATGAGGAGCGGAACCTCAACACATACCTCAACCCAAAGAGGAAACGTCCATGGGAGACTTAAAACCCCATATATTTATCTCTTTGTATTTTATTCTTATTTCCTTTCATTGTAAGCCCAAGGGGAAAATTTACATTAAACATTTCCTAATAAAAATTTTGTTTTTGTTTTTCGTTAAACAAATTTAAATCTTGCGGTCCTTGAAAACATTGCATAAACATATACATACCATATCATTACATCACAATTTTCTTATCTTCTCGTTGTTTATTTCAGCAGAAATGGCTCTCGAACAAACTGTTAAAGATCTCCAGACTCAGAATGCCCAATTTCAAGAGATGATTCTGAATTTTTCTAGGGAACAAGATAAGTTGAAGGAACTTCTGACCAAGAAAAAGAAGAAGACCAGAAAACCAGCTGACTTCATCAACCTGGGTAGAAGATTCAAAGCTCCTATCAAGACAGATGCTGAGGTGGAAAACCATGGAGATAAAAGTTCTACAGAAGAGGAAGGGAGTCAACATGGTACTACTGTAGATTATGATTATGAGGTAAATCATTACCATGACCCTTCTAGTGAAGAGAAGTATAGGATACTGGAGGACCGAATGAATGTTATAGAACTATAGAAGACTTCTGGGTTTGACTTTGAAGATTTGAGCTTGATTTCTAGAGTCTCCATCCCTATGGGTTTCAAGGTCCCTACTTTTGTGGTGTATGATGGTGTGTCGTGTCCAAAATTGCATCTGAGGTCTTATGTCAGGAGAATTCAACCACATACTCCTGATAGGAAGTTATGGATGCATTTCTTTCAAGAGAGTTTGTCTGGGTCCCAACTGGAATGGTATTATCAACTAGAGAGTACCAACATTCGTAACTGGAATGATCTTGCTGAGGCTTTTTATAAGCAGTACCAATATAATTCTGATTTAGCACCAACTCGCATGCAGCTCCAAAGCATGTCCATGGGTGCTAAAGAAAGCTTCAAGGAGTATGCTTAGAAATGGAGAGATCTGGAAAGTAGAGTTCAACCCCCTTTGACTGACAGGTAATTGGTTGATATGTTTATGAGTATGTTAACTGGTCCTTTCTATAGTCATCTCATTGGAAGCTCATCCACTGGTTTCACTGAGCTTATAATGACTGGAGAACGTGTGGAGAGTGGGATACAAAGTGGAAAGATTCAGATGGCTACTTCTTCAAATACAACCAAGAAGCATTCTAACGAGAAGAAAGAATCCAATGATGTATATGGCCATCAGGGTTGTAATAATCGTAACCAATCTATGGGAGTTGTTCTGATTTCTAATCCTACACATGCACCACAAGAGCAGCAGCAGAATAGTTAGCCCAAGCCTAGGAGGCAATTTACAAAGATCAATATGTCATTGGCTCAGGCTTTGCAACACATGTTGAAAGGAGATTTAATTACTTTGAAGGACCCTCCTCAGAATACCAATACTTCCTCTCCTCGTTACAATCCTAATGCTAGGTGTGCATATCATTCTAATAGTTCTGGCCATGATACTAACAGTTGCTGGGTGTTGAAGAACAAAATTCAGGATATGATTGAAAATGGACAAATTGAGTTTGACCCTCCTGAAACTCCTAATGTGATTACTGCTCCTATGTCTAAACACGAGAAGACTGTTAATGTTGTTGATGAGGTTTCTTATGTTCGTACTGTGGCTGAAATAACTACTCCTCTATCCATTGTCAAGAAGAAACTTGTGCAAGCCGGTTTATTTCCGGGTTGCAATGAAGATTGTTTTTACTGTGCCTACAAACCTGATATTTGTTGGAAGCTAAGGGCAGGTATTCAACTTTTGATAGACAACTATACTATATTGTTTGAAAAGGCCCCTTCTATAGAGAGTCTATGTGGAGGTCTGGCTCAAGATTTGAAGATTGAAGATGTGGCTATGGTTGATAAGACTCCTGTGAAGATTAATTCCAAAGTGTAATACCTCAAAATTTTTCCTCTCATTCCCCTAACATTTTGCATACATAGATTCATAAAATAACAAACAACATTGCATCATACTCATCATGGCTGAGGCATAGGTATGTGATCAATGATTGAAGCAACTGAAGGCTATACAAAGGCAATCAGAGGGCCACAAAGCTTCTCAACCTTGTGCAAAGGGTTCATAACTTCCCACAAGTCTTCATTTGAAGCCACAAGCCATGGAAAGATTTGATTTGATCAAAGGAGGCAAGTAGTGCAACATCTCCTAATGAAAAAAAGGCTAAATTAGGGTTTCATTTCTATTGGGCTTCTCCATGAAGTTTTGATTCAAAGTGGATTCCTTTGTCTTATATATGATGTCAAGTGCCTAAGGTTCAAATTTCATCCACAAAATCATTTTGGAAGAGGTTCAATTGGCCGGATGACTGAAAATCGAGGAATCGGGGAAAAGGCAATCGAGCTAGGTAAAAAAGGTCAACTCCTAACTTTTAAGATCAAAATCATGAAATTAGGGTTACAAGGATCCTATGGTTAAAATTTGGTCAAGAAGTGATGGAGGAATCATAAAAAATCATGGAAAAAAAATCATTTGAAAAGTGGTTAATTTCACATTTCCCTCCCCTTTTCCTTCCACTTTCCTTCCACATTTCCTTTGATTCTTTCCCTCTTGTTTTTCCACTTCAATTCCACTCCATTTCCTTTGGATGCTTCTACCATGTTCCACAACCTTATAGAGTATTCCATGGAATATTCCAAGGAATATTCCCTCTCCAACCCTAACCCTAACTAACTACAAACCTAACTCCATTCCTAAACCTAACTCCTTTCCCAAACTTAGATCCAAGCCGAACCCCTATATAATCATTAATCACTTCAATGCAAAAGGTTCCCAATTTTTCACTCTCTCACAATTTCTAGAATCACTTTTTCTCTCTCACTTTTCCTCCATTTCCCTTTTCACCAAAGCTTTTTTGAAGAAGCTCTTCAAGATTCACATTGAAACTTGAAGATCTTAAAGCTTAGCCTCCAACCTCCATTTATTTGTGCTTTGTGGAAGAAGAAGCTACTGGTTTTTGTGAAGATTTCGAATTATCGGAAGTGCAAGGAGGCTTAAGCATTAAGAACGCATTTATTTTGCGGATTTGCGGTTTTCTTGGTTTTCTCTTCGATCAAACTACGATTCTTGCAACATTTACCGAATCACTTCTCCGCTTCGTAGGTTGGTAATCTAAAACTATGCTTGCTCTCTCCATCTCGCCATTTTGGCATTCTTTAAGTTCTTTTCGTATTACTTGTGGTTGATTATGTTTTCATTATGTCTTGCTTGAGATTTGTGGTTTTTAATGGATTAGAAGTTAGGTTGTAGCTTGTTATAGGTTCTATCATGTGTTAATAAGCTCTAATTGAGTAGAAATTTGTGTTAACATGATTAGATGTGTGTTAGTGACATTTAGAAGTAGGATTGTGGCCAAAAGCACTTATTTCAAAAGCATTCTTCACTTTCTGTTCAGTGTTAACCGGTTAACGCTTTGGTTAACCGGTTAACACATGTGTTTTTGGCCATTTTTAGTGTTGTCTGGGGTGCGTTAACGGGTTAACCATTTGGTTAACCGGTTAACACTATAGAAATTCAGAATTTTAGCTTATTTGCTTGCTTGATCTTGCTTCTTTGTGCCTCTAATGTACATACATGCTTAGGTACTAATTAGGGAATTTTCTAGGTTGGTTTCGACATCTCATTCCCCCATTTCGAGTCATTTCGACGCGTTTCCGTTCATGTTGCATATATGTGTTTATGTGTTCATTTGTGTATAATTTGACTTCTTGCACTTTGTTTCTATGTCCACACACTCTTTGTCATGTAAATAATCATGTTTTATTCTGTTTTTGCATCTTTCGCACAATTTGTTAACTCATTTGCATTTCATTGTATCAATATATATGTTGCATTTGGTTGCATGTTTGATCTTATCATTCACATCAATTCAATTCTGAATTTTGCATTGATCTTGGCATTCTTGTTGATCTATCATGTTCCATATTCATGGTCAATGCTCATTATGTTCATATGCCATGTTCATGTGCCATATTTTGCATACTTGTTGCATAATAAATCATGTGGTGCATTCTTGCATAATCCCTAAAAAATTCTCATGTTCATTCAATTATGTATATTGATCTATGTTCAAATGCATATTCATGATTAATTGGTACATTTTTCATTGAGTTTGTGCATTAAAAAATGAAAATAACCAAATCTGCATTTTACTTTTCACAGCTGACTTTGCATATAGGTGCTGTAAAATACATGTTGTTTGTTATGTTGTTCATGCTGTATGTCAGTTTCTACACCTATCTTTTCATGTTGTATGCTGGTTGTAGAAAGTTGCTTGTGCTTTGCCTTTTGTTGGGTAGCTGTTGTTACTTTAGGGGCTGTAGTAGGTGCTGAATTTTTGTTTTAGCATTTTTTTAGTTCTTTTAGAATTAAGATAGAGTTTAGATTGAGTCCTAGAGTTATTAGGATTTAATTGGTGTGAGTTTGCCTTATTATTTTTAATAAAAATGCACACTAATCTTTGTTTTGTAGGGAGGGAAAGGTATGTTTCCTTACACCTTATCCTTTTATTTTAATTTTTTATGCATTCCTTTTATGCATTTAATTCACCTTTTACTTCCATATTTGTGATTGATAGGATTTCCCCTTTGGTTAGGACCAACTTCTTCCTTAGGAAGTAAGTTGTATCCTTTTTCTTCTCTCTTTTCCTTTTGCTCTTTAGGATTAGAAAAGCCCCACTCACCATTAGGACCACCATTTTAATAAATAACTTAGGGTTGTGTCTTAGTCCCCCTTAATTTTTGTCCTTTTCCGATTTGAGTCTTCTTTCTCATCTTCAAACAAAGTCCAAAAAAAGACTTAATAAATGTATGAAAGGATCCCTTGTGTATAACCTTATTCCATGGGGCACTTGCATTCATTCCATCTTGGAGTGGTGTAGGCTTGTCTAGCATGATGTACAAGTCTTATCAAGGGGTTGTTTCACAAATAAAAATCTAAAAGATATTTCTTCAAAAGCTACAAAAACACTTAATAAAGTTTAGCAAGCTAGTGAACTTAAACCATAATCCTAGGAAACAAGTCTTGGATAAATTCTCCTTGCTTGGTGTGCTTGCTCTATTATTCCATCTTGAAATGTAGTAGCAAGTACACATTCCATGGAAAAGAGTTTGAATTCACTTACTTGTGCTAAATTCATGCAAAAACTCATAAAAAGCAAACAACAAACAATAAGCGACTTTCCTGCGGGAACTTCTCTTCTCATCTCATTCAATCTAAACGCGAACTTGCGCCGACTTCGCATGCAAGACGGTAAACGTACTCGTATCAGACGAGCCTGCAACACCTGAGCATAGACATACGCAGTCTCAGCTATAAAAAACACAAACAAAGTTCCCACCTAGTTAGGCAAACTACGTCAAATCTGATCCTCATTTTCCCGATGAGGTACGTAGGAAGCGGGGTAGGGCCCGTTTGAGCACATTCTTTATTTTCCCTACATTTCCCCCTTTATTCTCATCTCTTTTCTCGTTCTCTTTCTCATTTCCATTCCCATTCCAGTTAGCAGTTCATTTGTTCAGCAACAGTTATATTCTTTCACCCTTTGAAACAAACAAGCAAGCATGGATCCCGTCGGGTACGGCGTACGATCTTGGGTGCTAATACCTTCCCAGGTCGTAATCGACCCCCGAACCCATATCTTTGGTTTGCAGGACCTTGTCTTTTCCTTCTTCCTCAGGTTTATGCAACGTTACCTTTCCCATTCATTCGGGATAAAAATGCATGGTTGGCGACTCTACCCTTTTCCGCGCCACTTTCGCGTTTGTACTAGGATGAAAATCCCGGGAGCGACAGCTGGCGACTCTGCTGGGGATCGAACCCAGAATCTCTGGTTTCCCTCGTAGAGTCAATCCTAGCGCTTGTTTGTTTTTGTTTTCTTTGGGTGTTTATATGTGTGTGCTGTTGTGTTTATTTACTATTTTCATTTATAATTTACTTTACAACATTTATTTACTGCTTTCAGTATTTATTTTCCATGCATCATGTACTGGACTGTGCTAGTTTCATATTTTCTGTGGGATGGGCTTTGTTACTGTGAGATAAGCCAAATACCCGGCTTGAGTGCACCTAGGATTTAGAGTGGTTCCACTTTGGCTTCATGGCATCTTGCTATGTTGGTATTAGTGAGTTCCACGCCTTGACTTGCGACCTTCTCGGAAATGTATTGACGCCAGAATCTTTCTGGGGAAATACACTACCTTGATAGTTATGTGCAGTTAAGAGACCGGTCATTGAGAACCTTTGTGGAAACATCCCTCTCTAGTGATGACAGTGGCATACCACATTTGTTGGCAAACCCACTCGCATCCGAGGGGCCATTGGGAACCCGCATAGAATGGCCTGGTTCTATCATAGGAATCTAGTTAAGGCAAACTGTTCGTATAACGATAGTATTGTACCCTTCGGGATGGATGTACTATTGTTTCTAGATTCAGTGCTTGAAGCTGAGGACTTATGAGGGATGCTTGATTCCTTGGACTCGGCTGAGACCTCCCTGAGTAGTACATAATGCCAAACCGATTCCCTGATTTGGTCATGAGCAATTTCTCGGAGATGGTGAATGTATTATTGCTATTCGGCTTTGAGAGTCCGTGATGTTTGACCCGAGTAGCACACCCGTGAGATGGGTAGGGGTTTACAGGTTTGTAGGAACCCTAAACTTCAACATACCCATTATTCCAGCATACTTCAGTGATATGATCTTGTTCTGTTACTTATGGATTCTGAAATCATGAATTCCTGATCAGAAAGATACTTGTGATGATGTTGTGGCCTTGCACAGACACTTGATTACCTGATTCACTACACAGACACATCATTGATCACATGCCTTGCCTTGCATAACATCATAACATCATTAATTATTTGTTTTCTTTTTATTCTCAGGGTTCATTACCTCCTATTCCTGGTCATATTTACTACTTCAACATGGAGATTCCAAGGAAGAGAAATGTCCATTATACTTTCCCACATTTAGAAACATATGGTATTCAGAAGTTAATTAGCTTGATGGGTGACAAAGTGCATGATGATTTCAGAAAAGAGTTTGGAAAGATCCTAGACTATGTGAATAAGCCAACCACTGACCAGAGGGATAACTTGCATTCTCTACTGCAATTCTATGATCCACAGCTGAGGGTCTTTGTTCTCCCTGACTACATCTTGGCTCCCACATTAGAAGAGATATCCAACATCCTTAGAATTCTCATAAAAAATGGTGTTCCTTACTATGGCTTAGAGAAGATGCCTTCATCCAAAGATATAGTTGACTCTTTTCTTTTGGACTTATCCAAGGTTAGCAGAGGACTAGATGCCACCAAAGGTAAATGACTTTTCTTGGATTTTCTTATCAAGGAAGCTCAGGATTTGACATATGAAAACAAATGGGCTAAGTTCAGTACCTTGCTTGCTTTGATAGTGTATGGGACCAATTTGTTTCCAGGAGAAAAGGGTTTGATCAGCATGGAAGCTATCACTATATTTTCCAGAAGAAATCCAATGCCTACTTTGCTAGGTGACTTTTACTATGGAGTCCACCACAGGAATGAAAAGAGGAAGGGACATGTAAATTGTTGTGCTCCCCTATTTGATGATTGGTTTGTAAGGCAACTCCCTAAATCAGGGCCTTTCCAGGATTTGAAACAATCTTGGAAGTGGTCCAAAAGATTAATGGGCTTAACCTCAGTTGACATTGCTTGGGGATGCAACAAGGATCTTGTGGGCAAAGAAATCTTGATCAGTTGTGGTAGCTTCCCAAATGTGCCCTTGATAGGAAGGAAAGGTGGGATTATCTACAATCATATCTTGTCCAGGAAACAATTTGGTTACCCCTTAAGAGTTGTACCTTTGATTGAGGAGATGAGTGAGTCTTTATACTTTCCAGCAGAAGGAAATCTCAAGATATGTATACTAGCATCCCAGGCTTGGGAGGTTAGAGTGATGAAGGGGAAGAAAGACTTTAGGAGAGTAGATCCCAAGACTTATGATCCTTTTGCCACCTGGTTGGAAGATCGTGTAGAGACTTTGTTGCTCCCATTCTCTAAGGAAACACCTCTCTACCCTAAGGAGGTAGCACCTACAACTCCAGTTCCTCTTCAGGGGTATCAAAAGTTGGAAGCCTTGGTTAAACAACTTAGGTTGGAGAACCAAGAAACCTACAACTCATGCCAGAAGTTGAAAATGCAAAACCAGAAATTGGAAGAAAAGGCTCACAAAGCTGAAGAAATGATCAGACTCAAGCAGCAAGAATTTAAGGAAAGAGAAATTTATTTCAAGAATAGGGGATTAGCTGAATGTAACACCCCAAATTTGCCCTCTTCTTTTTAAGCATCATCATCATATCATAATCATCATAAGCATGTCATGTCCTTGGCATCTTTGCATGGAAAAATGAAACATAACATTCTCATGTTCTAGCATTAGGCATATGATCAACTATGGGTGGATTTGAGGCATTACAAGCTATAGCAAGAGGCCCAGTGGACTTGTCCAAGTCCCATGAAGAGTCTACATGACACTCACATGTTCAAGATCCTTTACAAAAGCCCAGGAGGTTGAGGGATCATCAGGGAATCCAAGCTAGGGCAAGCTCCTACACAATGGTTCCCAAATTAGGGTTTCACTTTCAAGCATGAATCCTTTGTGACTTTGGCCATTTCATCTGGGCAAAATCTCTCATATGATAAGAGGATCCTAGGGGTGATATTTGGTGAGAAAATTCCTTGTGGAAGGCAGTTATTTCATCAGTTGCTTGCATAAGAAGAAATTGGTCAACTGTGCATTTTAAAAGTCAACTGTGAGAATTCAAGGGGTCCAACCCCATGTTTCAAGTCAAGGGATGTCCTTAAGACCTTAGAGGAGGTTTGGTAAAGTCAAGGATCAAGAATCAAGGGGTTTTGAAGAACTTTCCATTTTTGGCATATGGTTTGTTTTGAAACTTTCCATTTTTGGCAACTTTTGCCCTAATTTTCAAAGGCTTCTTTCATGATGAAAATGATCTCATTTGAATTTCCAATAAACATGAAATTTGTAGGGTAGGTTCTCCCATTTTCAGAAAGTACAAGTACATTTTCATAGCCTTCATGGATCAAAATTTATGGCCTTCGAAAGTTCAATTATTTTTTAGGGTTTACCTTAAAATCTAAGTTTCCACCAAGAGCAAAAACTCATGTATCTCAATTCCAAGCTGTTTTATGTGCAAAGTAAGGTCACTAAATCTTTATTCATGACATGATAAGCATTTGGCTCAAGAGAAAATGAGGAAATCGTGCATGGAATTAGAGATATTTCACAAAATGCAAAAAATGCATGATCACAAGCAAGGCATGATGCAAGCATCCAAGGGCCAGGATTGTTTCATTTTTGGATTAGTGGATCAAGAGTGATCAGCATGTGCAAAGGAGGGAGGGGGAGCACGAGTAAATAGAAAGATTACACACTTCATGCACAATTGCAAAATCATCCCATTCACACTCCTCTCACGTGCACTCTTGCTGAAACCCTAATCAGTGAAATTTGGCATCGTATATAAGTGAACAAAGCCTTTGAATCACCAGAATTCATCACATTTTCATCACTCTCAAGTTTTTGCATCTCAAGCTTTTTCCTTCGAATCACCTCACACACTCACTCATTGCCAAAACAAATCACATATTCTTCATCCTTTAGAGCTTAGGATCAAAAATCCACCATCAATTCAAGCTGAATCTAAGGATTTCACAAGGTACAGTTCAAGTGCAGTTGAGGTTGAAACTCAAGATCCAAGCTATTTCAGGCACTCTCTTGCATTTATTTTGCAAGGAGAGGTTAAAGGAGGTAGATCTGCACCATCTGAAGGCTTCTTTCAAGCGATTTCGTAAACTGCAAATCTCAGGTGAGGTTCAAAATTATAGATCTGGATTTGTGTTTTCTTGTGTGGTATTTGATCTGTATGCTTCACTGATGATGCTGATCTATTTATTTTTAAAAATGAGTGAGAATTGAGTTTGTATTGTTGAATTTCAGTTTGGTATATGAAAATGTTTGTGTTCGATTTGCTTTGCTTGTTAATTTAATGGAGATTTTGATGTCATATTTGGAATCAGCATGTTTTAATTAGTTGATCTGGAGATTATGTTGCATTTCTGTGTTTGTTTGTTCATACTCATGAATTTTCCGGCGCCGGAGCTAGGGCTCCGGTCACCGGATTCTGGAAAGGATGAAATGAAGAAGATGATGTTTGAACCCTAGGATCTTTGATCTGGACGATCTGTGTTACGCCAGCACATTAAAATCACATCCTCCCTTGCACGTGTTTCATTTTATAATTTGAATCTGAATAATTCATTTTGTTTCGCACCACATTATAACTACCATGTACACACATGCATCTCTTTTGTTTTGGTGGACTGGCTTATGATGTTGACTTGATCTCAGGCTTTGCTTTGATCCATTGGTTATTTATTTCCCTGGATTTTGTGAATTTCTACCTTAAGTATTGTGTCCTGCGCTGAATCCACTGGGTCTGTAGTGCTGTTCACACCCCCTGTTCCATTAAGCCCAAACAAATTGAACTGAGTTTCTTACTAATCGCACCCCTGGCTCATTTAATTCTTTTTTTTAATTTCATTTCAGTTTGATTTGTAATTAATTAAAATAGTAATAAGTTCATAAAAATTCCAAAAAAAATTCATAAGTGATATCTTGAGTTTTCTTTAATTTTTGACATTTTTATTTTCCATTTATTTTCATTTTCCACGCTTGAATTAATTTCTTCTTTTATTATTTATTTTTTATTCACTTTTAAAGCATGCTGTCTTGTAGAATTTATATCTTGATCACTAATTTGAATTTTGAATTGATTCTTTTTTCTCTGGATTCACATTGAAATGTAGTTTGTTGATGATTTTTCTTCTGATTTTTAGAAGTTTGCTTGATTATTCTTGATCCTTAACTTGTGCATGAAGTTTCATAATCCTAATCCATGTTTAGGCACATATTTGACCTACTCAGCTTCTGATTTTGATCCTTTTCTTTTGGCATGCTAATATTAGATGTTTGAAGAGTCTTTGTGCAAATTTGTGGAATTTTTGGATGAGTGCTTGATTTGATTTGAATTTTGTTCTTTGCTTATCTTATTTTGCATCCTTTTTTGTCATATGTTTAGTCCTTAGGTTGGGAGGGCACTTGTGCCAACTCCCTTAGGTTGTTTAGACCCCTTTTAGGATAAGGATACCTCTCTGGTCTTGGATTGATGTTTGTACTTTGAGAAATTTTGTGGTTGCTTGCCTTTGAAGTTCATTCAATTATGTACATGTTCACCTCACTTCTTATGCTTCTTTACTTCTCATGATGATAATGATTAAGTTTGTATGCTTCTACTCTTCATCTCTTGTGTTGCTTAGTCACATTCTTGACATGTTAGGGTTCTGGTCTTGAAGTTTGTGATGTTTGTTTGTTTGGTTTGCTTTGTGTTATCTCATGTTTGTTTTGCTTTGTCATGATAATCCATAATGCTTCATGTTGAACTGTATAGTCCCTTTCTCATTCTTGTGTTGTGTGTTTGAATTTGACACTTGTAATTGAGATTCCAATTCTGGTTGTGTTGCTTTGTTTTGATCTTATGCCCATTTTGTGTTTCATTTGTTCTTATTTGCTTTTGTCATGATGCTTGCTTATGTTACTAACCATTTCAGGGGCTCTGGTAAGTGAGAGGTGTGGATGTGATTCCCACATATCCAACTCTTATCTTTTCTCTTTTCTTTATTGCTTTCCTATTTGTGTTTGAGGGGCTTATGCCATCCTTTCTTCTTCTCTTTTTCATTCTCTTCTTTCTCTTCTTATCTCTTCCTTCTTTAGGGTAGTAAACCTCACTAACCTAAGACCCCCTTTGCATGATAACTTTAGGATTAGACTTTCCCCATTAGACTTTTACCTTTAAGATCCTTTTGTTTCTTTCTCTTCTCATCTCAAAACAAAACATAAAAAGCATTTAATAAGGATTGAAATGGTCTCCTGTGCAATAGCCTTATTCCATGAGGCACTTGTAGTCTTCCCATCTTGGGATAGTACAAGCTTGTCTATCATGATGCACAAGTATGATCATGAGACCATCTTCATCAAGAAAATCATAAAACACACTTCTTCATTTTAATTACAAAAACACTTAATAAATTCAATGAGTTAGTGAGCTTAGGCCCTAATCTCTGGAGTCAAGTTTTGGGGATCTTCTCCTTACTTGAGTATGCTTGTTCTATTATTCCATCTTGGAATGTAGTATCAAGTACACATTCCATGGAAAGAGCTTGAGTTCACTTCCTTGTGACACACTCATAAAAGCTTCTAAAAAACACTGGACAAACAATAAGCGTCTCTCCTTCGAGACTTCTCTTCTCATCACCTTCACTCTCATCGTACGAACTTGCTCCTACATGTCACTTATCAAGACGGTAACGCACTCGTCATTCGAGCCTGCAACACTTGAGCATTGACATAGGCAGTTCAAGCCTTAATACACAAGCAATCTTTTCCACCCCTAGTTAGGGGAACTACGATGACTCTGATCCTCATTGTCCAGATGAGGTACGTAGGCAGCGGGGTAGGGCCTGCTCAAGCACAATCTTTATTTTCCCTATCCTTTTCGTTTTGCAGCAATTTTCATTCCTTCACCCTTTGAAACAGATTTCTTTGCAAGCGTGGATCCCGTCGAGTACGGCGGACGATCTGGGGTGCTAATACCTTCCCAGGTCGTAACCAACTCCCGAACTCAATCTCTTTGGTTCGCAGGACCCGTGTCCTTCCTTTCTTTTCTTCGGTTTGTGCAACATTACTATTCTCGTTCCTTCAGGATAAAAATTCCTGGCTGGCGACTCTACCTTTTTCTGCGCCACTTTCGCGTTTGTACCAGGATGGAAATCCGGGGAGCGACAGCTGGCGACTCTGCTGGGGATATTGCCCAGAATCTCTGGTTCCCTTGAGAGTCTCTCCTAGCGCTTGCGTGTTTCTGTTTCTTTGGGTGTTGATTGTTTGTTGTTGTGTGTATATCTTACTGTTGTTTATTTATAGTTTATTTACAGCTTTATTTACAGTTTTCAGTACTTATTTTCCTGCATCATATATTATTACTGGACAGTCTGGACTGGATTTTCTGTTTGGTGGGACTTGGGTGATATTGTTACTGTGAGATGAGCTCATTACCAAGGCTCGAGTGCACCTTAGGACTTAGAGTGGTTCCACTTTGGCCTCATGAGATCTTGTTATAGGGGTAGTAGTGAGTTCCACGCCCAGATTTGCGACCGTGTTGGAAATGTCTTGATTTGGGGATCTTCCTCTTTCATTTCATAACCTTGATAGTTATGTGCAGCTGGGGACCGATCATTGAGAACCTTGTGGAAACATCCCTCTCTAGTGGTGACAGTGGTAGACCACATTGTGTGGCAAACCCATTCGCACCTGAGGGCCCACCTGGAACTCACATATGATGACCTTGTCTTCCCGAACTCAGCTGAGGCCTCCCTGAGTAGTACATAATGCCAAATCGATTCCCTGATTTGGTCATGAGCCATTTCTCGGAAATGGTGAACGTATTATTGCTATTCGGCTTTGAGAGTCCGTGATGTTTGACCCGGAGCACACCAGTGAGATTGGGAGGGGTTTACAGGTTTGCAGGAATCCTTGGCCTCTACATATCCTCATTATCAGTATGGTCTCTGGTATGATTTGGTCATTATGGTTCTGGATTTCTTGATCTTTTGGTTCTGAGGGTTTCTATCAGAGGGTTCTGGTTCAGAGAATCTTGGTTTTCAGTTACTTGAGGGTCCCAATATCCAGTATCCAGATGGTCCCAGATTGATCATATGCCTGCATTGCATTTGCATCGCATCATACTCGCATTAACTATTTGTGTTTCAATTTTCAGGTTTTGTTTACAGTTTAGCACCCAGTTCTGGTAATTGTAAGCTTTCTAGATGGCAGAAGTTAAGAAAATTACAAGAAAGAAGAATGTTCATTACACTTTTCTCCAACCAGAAGTCAAGAGTGTTCAGAGATTAGCAGGGCTGATGAATGATAAAGTTTTAGGGAACTTCAGAAAGAGGTATGGTCAGATTTTGAAGTACATGGATAAACCTACTGCAGACCAGAAGGATAGCTTGCACACTTTGCTTCAGTTCTATGATCCCTTGTTGTGGTGTTTTGTATTTCCAGATTATATTTTGGCTCCTACCTTGGAGGAGATTTCTAGCATTTTAGGTATTCCTGTCAGAGATGCTTTGCCTTACTATGGATCAGAGATAGCTTTCAAGGAAGAAAACATATCTAGAGTCTGTCGTATGCCAGCTGCTAAGGTCAAGAAAGCTTTGAAGGACAGTGAGGGCAGAGGACTTCCTTGGGATGTGCTTATACCATAAGCTGAAGAATATGCCAAAGAGAGTAGGTGGGGAGATTTTGGTGTTGTGGTGGCCTTGATGGTATATGGATCTAGTCTCTTCCCGGGAGAAAAGGAGTTTGTAAGCTTGGAGGTAATTTCCATTTTTGCTAAAGGTAACCCTGTACCAACTTTGTTGGGAGATTTCTACTACAACGTTCATTACCAGAATGAGAAAGTGTCGCTCCCCGGATTTCCATCCTGGTACAAACACGAAAGTGGCGCGGAAAGAATAGAGTCGCCAGCCAGGAATTTTTATCCCGAAGGAACGGGAATGGTAATGCTGCACAAACCAAAAGAAAAGAAAAGGAAGGACACGGGTCCTGCAAACCAAAGATATTGAGTTCGGGAGTCGGTTACGACCTGGGAAGGTATTAGCACCCCAGATCGTCCGCCATACCCTACGGGATCCACGCTTGCAAAGAAATCCGTTTCAAAGGGTGAAGAAATGAAGGCTGCTGCAAAGAACAAGAAATTGAACTGGATAAAAGAAACGAAAAGGGAATTGAAAAAGAAATGAAAAGGAAAAAATGTAGGGAAAATAAAGATTGTGCTCGAACGGGCCCTACCCCACTGCCTACGTACCTCACTGGACATGAGGATCAGAGTCTCCGTAGTTCCCCTAACTAGGGGTGGAAAAGATTGCTTGTGTCTTAAGGCTTGAACTGCCTATGCCAATGCTCAGGTGTTGCAGGATCGGACGACGAGTGCGTAACCGTCTTGCAAAATGACAAGTAGGAGCAAGTTCGCGGACGGAGCGAAGGAGATGAGAAAAGAATTCCCAATGGAAAGACGCTTATTGTTCATTTGTGTTTTTTAGAAGCTTTTAGGAGTGTGTCACAAGGAAGTGAACTCAAGCTCTTTTCCATGGAATGTGCACTTGTCACTACATTCCAAGATGGAATAATAGAACAAGCACACTCAAGTAAGGAGAAGATCCCCAAAACTTGATTCCAGAGATTAGGGCTTAGGCTCACTAACTTATTAACTTATTAAGTGTCTTTTGTATTTACAATGAAGAAGTGTGTTTTATGATTTTCTTGGTGAAGATGATATCTTGATCAGACTTGTGCATCACAACACAAGCTTGTACTATCCCAAGATGGGAAGACTACAAGTGTCTCATGGGATAAGGATATTGCTCAAGATATCACTTCAATGTTTATTAAGTGTCTTCTTTAGGGTTTTGAGATGAGAAGAGAAGACGAATCAAAGGATCACAAAGGTAAAAGTCTAATGGGGGACTAATGAATCCTAATTGTTATCATGCATGGAAAATCCTAGGTTAGTGAGGTTTACTATCCTAAAGAAGAAAGAAAGAAGAAGAGAAAGAGAAGAAATAAGATTAGAAGAGGGAGGAAGTAAGGCCTAAGCCCAACAAACACAAGGTTAGAAAAAATAATAAGGAGAAGAGAAGAGATAAGATTTGGTGATGTGGGAATCACATCCACACCTCTCACTTACCAAAGCCCCTGAAATGGTTAGTGACACAAGCATAAATGCAACAAAAAGTGGACATAATTGTCGCTCCCGACAAGTGACACAGGGTCAGATGAAGGTACAGACGCGAACGGTCGGCGAGAGGGACAATGAGAACACACAGCCGTGAACTCACTGGAGATGAATAGAGTCGCCAGCTAGGCATTTTTATCCCGGAGGAAAGGCAATGCTGCATAAGCCTAGAAAGAGATGGATAAGACGGTTTGCGAACCAGAGAGACTGAGAAAGGGGGTTGGTTACAACCTGGGAAGGTATTAGCACCCAGATTGTCCGTCGTACTCGACGGGATCCACGCTTAAAAGATTTGTGTTTTAAAGGGGTAGTGTCAGTGCAATCTGTATATAAAAGAGCTGGAAAAAGATGTACAGGTGTCAGTGTAAAAGAAGTGTGAAGTGCATAAGTGAAGTGTCAGTTTAAGGAAAGAGTATGCTCATGATCATGAGGCTAAGAGAATGATGTTGGAAAGAGGGGGAATATACAGAGACTTTTGTTCGATAACTGTTAAGTTATGCCTACGTATCCTCTCGTGCAATGAGGAAGTCAGAACACCGTAGTTCGACCCAAAGAGACTGATAGATGAGTTGACTGATGAACTGCTTGCTTGTCTATGCTCAAGTGTATGATCTGTCTGGCACAGATGCAAACTGTCTTGCATTAGACGGAAGAAGCAAGTTCTCGTTTGTGAGTGAGTATGATGAGAAAAGAATCCCGAAGGAGACGATTATTGTTTGTTTTTGTATTTTCAGTCTTTTATTGCTTGTGAAAGTTTGTCATAAGA
This sequence comes from Lathyrus aphaca, assembly GCA_963966055.1. Classification (NCBI taxonomy): domain Eukaryota; kingdom Viridiplantae; phylum Streptophyta; class Magnoliopsida; order Fabales; family Fabaceae; genus Lathyrus; species Lathyrus aphaca. Next base: position 210,843,266 of record OZ014519.1, read on the forward strand.
AAATGAGCTTAAACCTAAACCAATGGATTAGTAAACTCATCACATCTTCCCTCTGATTAGGGGTAATGAGATTACCTTAAGTGCGAAGTCAGATTCTCACACTTAATCACCTTTGGTGTAGGATTAAGATCATTAACCTACTTGTGATTATTTAGATGTTTTTGTGGTTTTTGTTTAGTGTTGAGTAATGAGGTTAAGCCATAATCAGGGATTAAACAGACTCATTACACCATCCTAAAAGAAGGATGATAGATGAGAATGTTTAAGCTGAGGAAAGCTCCTCAACTTAATCCATGATTAGGGATTAAACTCATGACAAAACAAAGCCTTTATTAAGTGGATTTTAGTTAATGATATGATGATGAAGTGTTTTTTATGATTTGTAAGACAACTTGAGGGGGACTTGTCCATTAACACTAGGGTTAGTCCTTCTTAACCACTTAAGGAAGAATTAGAACCCTAATGCAAGGCCCAAGTTACAAGTGTGATGTCTTGATGATTATTAAGTGAATTGATTAAGAGATTTAAACACCTTAAGGGTTCAAGACTTAGGATTAAAGTTATACACTCCATCCTAAGAGAAGGATGCAGGCATAACCCTAGTCACAAAGTCTTAGAGCCTTTAGGGTTTAGTCTCTGATTATGAGATGAGAAGAGAAGACTCAAAGAGAGACACAAAGGTAAAAAACTATGAGGGGGAATAATCAAAACCCTAATTCATTGTCATGCTTGGTTGATCCTAAGGTTTGTGAGGTTTTCAAGAACAATCTTCAGAGGAGCCACCAGGAAGCAGATGAATGAGATCAAGAGAAGCAAAGTGACTTGCTTCATTCAAGAAGTCAAGTCACTTGAAGAAAGAAGGTGGGAGGAACAAGAATGAGCAAGCTCAATCTCAAACACAAATAGAAATGCAGCAATGGATGCAAGAGAGATGAAAAGAAAAGTTATGAGAAGTGAAGGCAAATTCACTTCTCAAGTTCACCTACCACCTGAAATGTTAGAAAGAAATGCAATGCAATGCTAAATGAAATGAAATGACATGATGCTAGACCAAACCAGAAGCATGTTGATGATGATAATGATGCTATGAGATGCTGCAAACATGAGGCAAGGCATGGGGATGCTCATACAAGATTATGAATGCAAATGATGCAAGTTAAGGAGCATGAACAAGCATGGAAAGTTATGAATCATACAAGACAAATGACATGGCAAACATGTAATGCAATGACCAAACATGCTTCCTACATGTCCTAAGATGTCAAATGGATCACAAGAATGCACAAAATGCAAAGACAAGTCATGTTATGCAAGAGAATGCAAGAAGGATGCAAGAGAAATCCCAAATTAGGGTTCATGAATCAAACATCAAACAAAAACCCAAAACAGAAACAAACCTTAAGATAAAAAATGGAAAATGCTACCCAAAGAAACCCTAAACCTATAATGAACCACTGCCCAAAGGGGAGCTCTCAACTCTCAACCAAACTCAAGATATGATTTTTACAAGTTATTAGGGTTTTTTAGGGTTCTTAACAAAAGAAATGCCAAACAATTAGAAAATGCAAGATCAAATCAAGGCCATTTTATCCTATAAACTACATGCTAAACATAAAACAATGCAAGAAGAACCAATGTCCAACTCTTCTCCAATAGGCAGAAATGAATTTTTGAGTCCATGATCAAAATAATGCACAAAATATGATTTAATTCAATGAAAAATTCTTAAAATGCATCAAGATCAAAAAAGAAATTTGGTTTGAAGGTTGGACAATGTTTCTAAATGTCTTAGAACAAATCATGAATTTTTTTGTAATTTTTAAATACCTAAAAGTATTTTTAATTAATTAATTCCCCTTAATCAATTAAAAATAACCTTTTAAATATTTAAAAATACTTTTTTAATGATGAAAAATAAAATAAAAATGTTTTTGTGTCTTAAAAATTAATAAAACTTTTAAGAAAAAGTTTCATAATTTTTAGGAATTTTTTACTATTTTTAAATAAATGTGCAAATAAAAGGAAAAGAAAATGAATAAAAATTAAATAAAACGAAAGTATGCAGCATGGAAGGCCAGGATTCAATCTGGAAATGAGAGGGTTGACTGCGCGCCAGATCCAATGGGCCACATTCAAACTGGGCTAAACTTAATTAATTAAATAAATTAAACCTAATTAAGTTAATGACAAGATCTGGGCCATTGGATGCGCGCGGGAAAAGACCTGGTCAACTCATCCAACGCCTGAAATTCAAACCTGAAGCCCTAACCCTAATTACCCATTAATGACTTTCAGGTCACCGGAGACGAGCTCCGGTCGTCTTCTCCGGTGACCTTCTCCCCTGAAAACTTCCAAATCCTTCCCTAGGTCACTAAAATGAAATCTAAAACCATGGAAATGTTCCTCAACCCCTCACGAATCAAACCCCTCTCTCAAAACAAATTTATTCTTCCTAAACAAACTGAATCGAAGAAAATGAGTTCTAGGGCACGCAGGTTTCAGAGACAAATTAAATACTCAAAACAAAGCCATTTCAAAAACTAAGAACATCAGGATGATCAGTGAATCACATAGAACAAGTTTGCAACAAGAAAAATGATTTCTGGAAAAATAATTTTCAAGCTACCTGAGATTTGAAGCTTTCAGTTTGAAGACTTTCTGGCCACTTCCTTCAGTGCAAACTACTCCACTTGGTCCCCAGAAGATGTTTGAATGCTCAAAGAGAGTTTAAGCTGGCTGGATAGTGAGATTCGAAAGCTTCTGCTCAAGCTTGATCAGAAATGGCAATGGTGAAATAGAGAGCTTCAGGTCATGGTGAATGGTTGTTTGTGATCCTGAGGGTGAATGGAGAAGCTTTACAAAGTTTGTTTGACTGTTTGTGAGCTAGGATGAGAGTTTCGAATGAAACTGCAAGCTGGTGTCAAAATGGTGCAGTGATGTTGTAGCTTGTTTAAGGCTTGGTTCTTGGTTGCTTTGGGCTCAGTGAGACATGGTGAGATGATTGGTAAAGATGGTTTGGATGTAAGTGAGCTGGGCAGAGAGTTTCGAAGGCAAAAGCAAAGTGGAGTGTTCTTGTGTTTGTGTGTGTGTGAGATGTTTCAGCCTTGCCTTCTCATATCTTTGGCTTGCAAATTGTCCACATAACTCTCTCTCATTGGTCAGTTGATTGGACATGTGCTTTATTGATTGGTAAGTTGCCTTTTGCAAAAAGTCAAAAAATGTGTAAGAGAAGTATGGCTCATGATCTAGGCAAGTACATGGGCATGGGCTGGCGCAGCAAGGTGAGGTGAGAGGCTAGCAAAGCTCAGCATCCAAGGCTGCAAGTTGTAGGAAGCATGATCATGAGTTTTGCAACTTGTTGTAACTTTGGTTCACATGTGATTCCTTTGCCTAACCAAACATAAACCATAGGCATTCTTGGTCCAAATCTGATTTTTAGGGCTTAGAGAATGTTTATGTGCTGGTTTGATACCAATTAGAAGTTGCAATTTGACTTAGCACATGATTTTGCAATTTTCACACTTGGTGCATATCTTGAAAATAAGTGATTTTTGCCAACTTTGCATTGCCATAACTTTTGATTCAAGAAGAGTTTGATCATGTTCTTGTACTTTTTGAAAAGGGAAAGATGAGATCTACAACTTTCATGACCAAAGTTTTTCCATTTGAAGCATTTTTGGATCAAGAATCAAGGCTTGAAAAATGACCTAAAATGATGCATTCTTGAAAAGTCAACTATGCCCAAAAAGTCAACATTTGCAAAAACCCTAAATTCTTGATTTCTATGAACTTCAACCTTCTTCCATGATCAAATAAAGATCATATACACTCAAAGTGATGAAGATCACCCATTGGTTGGGTCATTGGGGGCCTCAGATGCCCTGATTTTACACTGACTTGTCTGAAAAGTCAACTCTTGATCAGATGACTTCCCCATGGAATTTCTTCATGAAAATTGATATGCATACTCCCTATACCATATAGAGATCAATGGAAACAAGAATGACCAAAAAATTTGGAGTTATGGCCTCTGAAACCAAAACCCTAATTTCCAATCCACTGTGCAGTTCAACCTGGCTCTGCATCCACTCAAAACCCTAGTTCTTGTGATTCCCTTGCATTTTGACTTTGAGGAGATGTAGTATGATATAAGAACACACCTGGACCCCTTTGAGTTGATTGGTGGCCTTTAGAGTGGCTCAAGATGCCCTGAGGTTGCTCAGATCACAAACCCTAGGTGCAAATGCCTTAGAAACTATGCAGTGAATCAAAAATGAGATGTGAGATGATATGTTTGTGCTTATGCATATGAGGATGATCACAAGCCATGGTGTGAATGGGTGAGGGCAAATTTGGGGTGTTTACAGCTGCCCCTATTCAAACATGAGTTAGCTGTGCAGGATGTAAGCAACGGCTTAACAGGCAAACAAGATAACTTGTGGTTGAATATCAAAGACAGTCCAAAATTTGCACTCACAAAATGAAGAAGAAAAGGGATATAGATTGTACAAGAAAAAATAAAGTGTATTGTAAAGTGTGGGCGACGGAGGACGACCGTCGAGCAGAGGACGACTGCTGGGTAAATAGCAATGACGGGGACGGCCGACATGCTGGGAAAGTGTAGGAAATAAAACAATGACGGGGACGGCCGACATGCTGGGGATAAAAGGTAAAGCTAAGACGGGGACGACCGACTAGCTGGGAAAAGGTAAAGCTAAGACGGGGACGGCCGACTAGCTGGGAAAAATAAAATATCACGATGGGGACGGCCATCAAGATAAAGTTGTAGCATTCTCTGGGGGTTAACGAAACATGACGGGGACGGCCATCAAGTTCATAAAGCAAAGTAACCGACGATGGGGACGGCCATCGGGTTAAAAGGAAAAGGGACCACGACGGGGACGGCCATCGGGTTAAAGAATAGATGAAATAAACAGATGATGGGGTACGGCCATCAAAGGTGAAGGACGATCACCTAGCAGGGGACGGCTGCTCTGTTGGGAATAAAAGAAATATGATGGGGACGGCCATCAAAGGTGGAGGACGACCACCTGGCAGGGTACGGCTGCCGAAAATATCAACGATGGGGACGGCCATCGGATAGAAAAGGTCAACGATGGGGACGGCCATCGGACGAGCATGATGGAGGACGACCATCAAGAAGTGGAGGACGACCACTCAGCAGGGTACGGCTGCTCTCAAGGTTTATCATAACATAGGACGAATGCCAGATAACCAAAATCAACAATGGGGACGGCCATTGGATAAAATGATGAAGGACGATCATCAAGAGGTGGAGGACGACCACCTAGCAGGGGACGGCTGCTAAAAACAACGATGGGGACGACCATCGGATGAGCATGATGGAGGACGACCATCAAGAAGTGGAGGACGACCACCTAGCAGGGTACGGCTGCTCTCAGGGTTATCATGACACAGGACGAGTGTCAGACAAAAGAAGATGCTTTGTTGGTGATCTACTGGGGATATAGCGAACACGGACGAGCGTTCACAACCAAGACAGGAAAGTATAAGTGTTTGGTATTATGTATAGATTAAAGATGCGGACGAGCATCCTTAAGATTATGATACGGACGAGTATCATGTAGAAACAAGTACTGACACATGTTTTGAGATGATGATACGGACGAGTATCAACTGGTTAACAAAGAACACGGACGAGTGTTGCATCTGAAAGGACTCTTCTGGGGAATAGTAGACACAGACGAGTATCTATATCCAAGAAGACATAAGTGTTTGACACGGTGTATGGATTAAAGATGCGGACGAGCATCCCTAAGACTATGATACGGACGAGTATCATGTAGAAACAAACACTAGACGCAATGTTCTGAGATGATGATACGGACGAGTACCACCTGGTTAACAAAGAACAAGGACTACTGTCGAATCTGTGGGGATATGAGTGATGATGTATACAAGATACGGACGAGTATCTGTATAAGTGTACCATGAGTAGTGAGTATATATAATGTATAGATGAGTGTTTATCTGCTGGGGAGAGTGACACGGACGAGTGTCAAAGAGAAAAGTAAAATATTAACAAGTGTATGGGTGATAAAGGTGTAAGCGACTGCGCTGGGGATATGACACGGACGGGTGTCAAGAAAATGTATATATAAGTATATGTGAGCGCAAAGAGGATGTCTTTGGCTTTTTGCTAGTGACATGACACGGACGGGTGTCATGAAGTATCCGTAATACGGGTGATCTTGTTTGTAAAGAGTGTTCAAGCGACTTTACTGGGGAAAAATGGCACGGACGGGTGCCGAAAGGTGTACATACTGGTGTTTGTGATTTGTGAGGCAACTGCTTTTGCTGGGACTCTGGTGGGAGTTTTTCTGTACAATGATGATGAACGGTTATTATTCACAAGTGTTACTTCAGAACATGGCTTATGATTATGCTATGCATTTGATTTTTTGCCGTAATGCTCCGTATCAGACGGAATGCTACGCTCTGGGGGGTGAATATGATGCGGATGCCATGATTATGCAAAGGGGGCACATATCCGGGATTCGGATCCCATTGCTGCGAAGATCCCTGGTTGATCTGCTTGAAGTGAACATCCCAGCTGGGGATGAGATCATTGGTAGATCTGATGGTGTATCTGTTCGGGGATATAGGTCACTGGTTGACATATCCTTGTAATACGGGACCCAGCTGGGGTTTGTAGAAGCTTTCTTCACTCTGTTGTGATCTCTTCATGCGTTGCTCTTCTGGATAGAGGCTGAAGATTCTGTGGGGATATGATCCCCTGACTTCTGCGTTCTGTTGAGGAAGAATGGCAACTCGGCTGGGGAGAGAAACAAGAGGCAACTCAGCTGGGGATAGAGCATTTCAGATGCTAAGATTGAGTGCATGTTGATTTGGCAACTTCGCTGGGGAAATGGGCACCTTCCAGTGCCACGTGGAAGATAGACCGAGTTGATAACGATTCGCCATCTTGCTAAGACGTAACTTGCATGCCCCAGGTTGCGTTCTGGATACCTGCAATCCTGCGAAGGTAAGGAAACGTACAAAAGGTCCCGAGGTATCCCTTACCGGATTCCGTCATAGGAGTTAAGTACTTTCGAGAATAATCACATTCCCTGTAAGCATGTGTTTTTATTTTTAGAGAAAGGCATCTGTACTTATGCAATTGTATTTTTAGAGATATCAGACAACTCTTTGCAAAACATAAATGTAAAAACGAAACATGACCGAAAATCTGATTTTATTAATTCCTGTGCCCTGAATTGGCGAGATACAGTCAAGGAAACATATCTCCTGAAATGAAGAGACTGTTACAAATTGAGAAACAAAAAGCTGGCAGTGTTGACGAGGTTTTCAAGGAGCTTCCTCCTTCTGCTATGACTCGTATGACAATGACGTCCTTCTCGTCTTGCTTTCTGAAGAAAGTTGATTCTGATTGAAACTTGATTCCGTCGAAGCTTGCTAAGTTGTAAGCGATACAGACGAATTCAGAATGCAGTTGTTCGCTTATTCCCTTATTTTGCATGGATCGCCCTTTCGGGTTTTCAATCCATCGGGATACCCATTTTTGCCTGAGCTGTCCAATGCGCCTTTTCAACTCAGCGGGTGTACGTTTTTTCATTTATTTCCCTTATTTTTGCCCGAGTCTTTTATTCTGTTTTTTTGACTCGCCGGGATGCCCTATTTTGCCTGGACTTACATTCTGTTTTTATGTCCAGCGGGTCATTTTATGCGAAGTATTTTTTAACTGCATCTGAATTCACAGGGGATGGGAAATCTTCACCATCCATGGTGCTGAGCATCAGTGCCCCACCAGAGAAAACTTTCTTTACAACGAATGGTCCTTCATAATTTGGAGTCCATTTGCCCCTGTGGTCTGTATGAGGAGGGAGGATTCTTTTCAGCACAAGATCCCCTACTTGGTACTCTCGGTGCCTGACTTTCTGATCGAAGGCCTTCTTCATTCTCTTCTGATATAACTGCCCATGACAGATTGCAGCCAATCTTTTCTCTTCAATCAGACTCAATTGTTCGAATCGGGACCGAACCCATTCTGTTTCACTCAGTTTAACATCCATTAATACCCGTAACGAGGGTAGTTCAACTTCAACAGGTAGGACTGCTTCCATACCATATACAAGCTGATACGGCGTTGCCCCAGTGGACGTTCTGATTGATGTGCGGTACCCATGCAAGGCAAACGGTAGCATTTCATGCCAGTCTTTGTACGTGACTACCATCTTCTGCACAATCTTCTTAATATTCTTATTTGCTGCCTCAACAGCGCCGTTCATCTTTGGCCTGTAAGGAGAAGAATTGTGATGTTGGATCTTGAAGTCCCGGCATAGCTCAACCATCATTTTGTTGTTTAAATTGGAACCATTATCAGTAATGATTCGCTTGGGCACTCCATACCGACAGATGATATCTCTCTTCAGAAATCGGGCTACCACTTGCCTAGTAACATTTGCATATGAGGCTGCTTCAACCCACTTGGTGAAATAGTCAATGGCGACCAGGATGAATCTGTGACCATTTGAAGCAGTTGGCTCAATCTTGCCAATCATATCAATGCCCCACATAGCAAAGGGCCATGGTGAAGACATGATGTTCAAAGGATTGGGAGGCACATGCACCTTATCTGCGTAAATTTGGCATTTGTGACACCTTCTGGCATAGGCACAACAGTCTGCATCCATTGTGATCCAGTAATAGCCTGATCTTAGCAATTTCTTAGCCATGGCATGCCCTCCTGCATGGGTACCAAAAGATCCTTCGTGCACTTCATGCATCAACAAATCTGCTTCCATCCTGTCAACACATCTGAGGAGTACCATATCAAAGTTCCTTTTGTATAAAGACCCATCAGTGTTCAGAAAGAAACTACCAGCAAGCCTTCTCAAGGTCTTCTTATCATTGGAAGATGCCCCAGGTGGGTATGTTTGATCCTCCAAGAAGCACTTAATATCATGGAACCAAGGCTTATCATCTTTAACAACGTCTGCCATGAACACATATGCTGGTCTATCAAGTCTAGACACTGAAATCTGAGGTACAAAGTTAGCCGTTTGAACTTTGATCATGGATGAAATGGTAGCAAGAGCATCTGCAAACTGATTCTCGTCTCGAGGGATATACTCAAGCTTGACTGTTGTGAAGAAAGTCAATAACCTCCTTGTATAATCCCTGTAAGGTATCAGATGATCCTGGTGGGTGTACCATTTCCCGTTGGTTTGATTGACTACCAAAGCTGAATCTCCGAATACGGTCAATGTCTTGATCCTGAGGTCAATGGCTTCCTCAAGACCCATAATGCAAGCTTCGTATTCAGCTTCGTTGTTAGTGCAGTTGAAAGTGAGTTTTGCCGAGAAAGGCATGTGAACTCCTTTAGGTGTAATGAGTACTGCACCAACACCACGGCCATTCATGTTAACAGCCCCATCAAACATCATAGTCCATTCTTCTCCTGGGTCAGGCCCTTTAGTGTGAATAGGCTCTTCGTGATCTTTTGCTTTAATGAACATTATGTCCTCGTCGGGGAAGTCAAACCTCATAGGCTGGTAGTCATCAATGGGTTGCTCAGCAAGATATTCAGATAGTACACTGCCTTTGATGGCTTTCTGAGATGTGTACTGTATGTCGTATTCTGTAAGGATCATTTGCCATCTTGCAACCCGTCCGGTAAGAGCTGGCTTCTCGAAAATGTACTTAACTGGATCCATTTTTGAGATTAGTAAAGTAGTGTGGGTCAACATATACTGTCTCAGTCGGCGAGCAGCCCACGCTAAAGCACAGCAAGTTTTCTCGAGCAGTGAATAACGTTGTTCACAGTCGGTAAACTTTTTGCTTAGGTAGTATATTGCATACTCTTTTCGACCAGACTCGTCATGCTGGCCCAACACACACCCCATTGACTCTTCTAATACGGTCAAGTACATAATCAGAGGTCTTCCTTCGACTGGAGGCATGAGGATTGGAGGTTCTTGCAAATACTCCTTGATCTTGTCAAAAGCTTTCTGGCAATCTTCGTTCCACCTGACCGTTTGCTCTTTTCTTAACAGCTTGAACAAGGGTTCACAGGTCGCTGTAAGGTGAGATATGAACCGCGAAATGTAGTTCAATCGGCCTAAGAACCCTCGAACTTCTTTCTCAGTTTTCGGTGCAGGCATCTCTTGGATGGCTTTGACTTTATCAGGGTCAACTTCAATCCCTTTTTCGCTTACAATAAAGCCCAGCAGCTTACCGGATCGCACCCCGAATGTGCATTTGTTGGGGTTCAACTTCAGTTGGTACTTTCTCAGACGCTTGAAAAGCTTGAGCAGATTCACCAGATGATCTTCTTCAGTAAGGGACTTGGCGATCATATCATCCACATAACATTCTATTTCCTTGTGGATCATATCGTGGAACAATGTCACCATAGCCCGTTGATATGTGGCACCAGCATTCTTCAGTCCGAATGGCATCACTTTGTAACAGAACGTGCCCCAAGGTGTAATGAATGTTGTCTTTTCCATGTCTTCAGGTGACATCTTGATCTGATTATACCCTGAAAATCCATCCATGAAGGAGAATACCGAGAACTGAGCCGTGTTATCCACCAATACATCAATGTGAGGTAATGGGAAGTCATCTTTCGGGCTGGCTCTGTTCAGATCCCGGTAATCAACACACATTCTTACATTGCCATCTTTCTTAGGCACAGGTACTATATTAGCAACCCACGGCGGATAGCTAGTTACAGCAAGGAACCCGGCGTCCCATTGCTTTTGTACCTCTTCCTTGATTTTCATAGCCATGTCTGGGCGAGTTCGGCGCAGCTTCTGTTTCACTGGTGGGCATTCTTCCCTCAAAGGCAGCTTATGCACAACAATGTCGGTATCCAACCCTGGCATATCTTGATACGACCAAGCAAACACATCAACATACTCTTGAAGCAGATCTATCAGCTGTCTCTTCACTGAGTCTTGCAGGCAGGCTCCGATTTTAACCTCTTTCACGTCTTCCTCTGTACCAAGATTAATCACTTCAACCTCCTCCTGGTGAGGGGTAATAACCTTTTCCTCTTGTCTTAACAACCTGGCTAGCTCTTCAGGAAGCTCATATTCTTCTTCAACCCCTTCATCAGCTTGGTTGATTGGATTGTCAAAGTCATACGATGTCGTAGCCGTGCTGTTGTCGGTGCTGTCAGGAAGGCACTCTCTGCAAGGGTTAAGTTGGTTCATTTTAGTGATTGATTTTAATCTTGCCTTAGAAAAAAGTAAAATGAAGTTATCATTTTGAAAACACCGCCATTTATTTTTTTTGTACAAAAAGAGAAATGGAAAAACAGTGAGCAGAAAAGAAAAAGACTTGTTTGCAAAAAGATGTCTGATATTTCATTAATTTAATCTTGTTTGCACAAAAGTACAGATGGCCCTGATTACAAAATGAGTCTTGTCATCTTGGGCAAGATGCAAGACTTTGATGCATGCTATAAAAATACAGGAAATAATAATTACTCTGCATGAGTAACTCTTATAATTTCCTGGGAAGACCAGTTCGAGACACTGCTCCCCGGGATCTTTGGACGAATCCAATTCTCCAGATTGCGCTCCTCTTCCAGCTCGTCTTCCAGACAGTTGATAGCATCGGGGGTAAGCATCCCCCCACTGACAAAACCTGGCTCTGCAGCAGCCTTTGCTTGATGTTGAGTTGGTCTGTAACCCAACCCAAACTTGTCCTTCTTCTCCTCCACAGCTAAAACCTTGCCCCAGCCTAGGGCAGTTCCTTCTTCAACAACCTTCCGGGCTTGTTGGTATGATGACATTGGAGTACCAGATACAGCAGATGCCTCATGCACATTCAAAGCTTCAAACCCCTGGCTCATTGTTTCATGGATCTCTCCATCCATCTCAATGTACTTGTAGGTAGCCAGATGGCTAACGAAAATATCCTCCTCCCCACAGATTGTGACAACTTGACCCTCCCACTCAAATTTTAACTTTTGGTGAAGGGTAGACGTTATTGCGCCGGCGGCATGAATCCAGGGTCTACCCAACAAACAGCTGTAGGCGGGCTGAATGTCCATCACATAAAAGATAGTTTTAAAGGTCTGCGGGCCAATTGTCACAGGCAGCTCAATCTCTCCCAGAACCGATCTCTTAGAACCATCAAAGGCTCTTACCACCAGGTTGCTGGGTCTTAATGCCAAACCATCATATTCTAACTTCACCAGAGCCTTCTTTGGTAAAACATTCAGGGAAGAACCCGTGTCCACCAGCACATGAGAAAGGACAGATCCTTTGCATTCCATGGTTATGTGCAAGGCTTTGTTGTGATTGCGGCCATCCGCTGTCAAGTCAGAATTGGTAAACCCTAGCCCATTGCTAGCAGTAACATTTCCAACCACGGTTTCCAATTGGTTGACAGTAATCTCCTCAGGCACGTAAGCTGCGTGCAGGACTTTGAGTAGTGCATTCCGATGGGCTTCGGAGCACATAAGCAGTGAGAGGATAGAGATTTTGGATGGCGTCTGGTGAAGCTGATCCACAATTTTATAATCGCTCTTTTTGATGATCCGCATAAACTCATCAACTTCCTGATCGAATGGAGTTTTCAGGGCTTCTTTGGCAGCTGGATCTTCCTGCATCGGGCCTTTACCCTTTGCCTTGGCAGCAGCTTCTGCTTCGGCAGTAGGTCTTTGAACTTGTGAAGCAAAGAGACGTCCGCTTCGAGTGAAACCTCCGCCTCCCCCCACATTATCTACTTGTGGTGCAGGTGTTGACGTTTCAAGAGTGATTCTTTTCCCTTCACAGTACACGTCAGAGCCATAGTGCCAAGGGATGGCCCTATTGCTTTCATATGGTACTGGTCCAGGCACCGTGACAGTGACTGGACTGATTGCTGCTGCTGAAGGGACTGTTATTGTTTGTGGATCATAAAAGATTGTAACTGGTGTTCTGGCGGGAGCGGCACCTTCTGAATGGTAGGCGGAATTATTTTCAGGATCGTAGAATATGGTAACAGTAGAGACATCTTCATGATTGATTGCTGGTGTTGTAGGAGGCGTTGTTGGAAGGACTGATGTTGTTGTTGATGGAGATTCGAAATGGAATGAAGCTGAAGTTGTAGCAGGAGAAACTGTTGAAAACTGATCATTTGGGAGGACAGGTGAAGTACTTGTTGATGTTGCTGATGAATTGTCGGGAACAATAGTTGCTGCATTTGTAGGAGGTTCTGGAACCGTTGCTGATGAAGTTGTCGGATTTGTCGGAAATGATGTAGTGATCTGTAGTAGGCCACTCTGAATAAGGCTGTCAATGCCATTCCTCAGGTCTTCACACCCATTCCATGAAATATTACAATAGGGACACCCTAGTTCACACCCTGGAAATATTTGGTTTTCACGGAGTTGAGCTTTGATTTCCACCAATGGTGTCCTGATCTGATCCACACTAGTTATCAAATAAGACGGTTGGTCTTCTTCAGTAGCATTAATTCGGGGACCACCATGGTTTGGCATTGGGTTTTTATTGACATTGGGCGGAGGTGCAAAATTCAGAGCCTTGGAGTCTACCAAGTCTTGTACCTTCATATGCAGAGCCCTGCATTTTTCTGTACTGTGACCAGGTGCGTTTGAGTGGAAAGCACACCTAGCGTTGGAGTCATAGTTTCTTGGTAGACTGTTGGGATCCGGAGGTGCCAACGTTCTTAGCTCAACTAGGTTGAGTTTCAGAAGTTGTGGCAACAAGGCAGCATACGGCATTGGGATCGGGTCGATCACTCGGTTAGCTTGGGATGGCCTCTGTTGGAATGGCCTCTGTTGATTGTTGTTGTTGGTGTTGTTGTTGTTGTAGTTTCTTGGAGGATATTGATTCTGCTGATACTGAGGCTGTTGTTGGAAGTTTTGTTGCGGAGGTTGATAGACTGGCTGAGGATGTGCTGGAGCAGGGATAGTGACTGCTGCTATTGACCTTTGAACATACTGGGGCCTACCCCTGTTGGTGTGAATGGCATTGGTCTCGCCAGTTCTTCTCGGGCCTGCAAAAGGCTTTCTTGTACTGCTGGACGAGCTGGCACCATTGTCAGAGATCTTACCCATTTTTAACAGGCTTTCAATTCTCTCCCCAGCTACGACAACATCTGCGAAGCTGGTGGAGGAGAAAGCAGCCAACCTGTCAATATACGTTCCCTGGAGAGTGTTCATAAACATGTCTGCCATTTCTCTCTCAGACATAGGTGGCTGGACAGCAGCAGCAAGCTGTCTCCATCTTTGAGCATATTCTCTGAAGCTCTCCCTCGAAGACTGTGACATTCCCATCAGGAGAGTCCTGTTGGGTGCCATGTCTAGATTATACTGATACTGTCTGATGAAGGCTTCTGCCAGGTCCTTCCAGCATCTTATAGTTGCTCTTGTCAGATGGGAATACCATTCCCTAGAAGCTCCAGTCAAGCTATCTTCGAAGTAGAACATCCAAAGTTTCTCATCCATTGTATAGGCCTTCAGCCTTCCCAGAAATGATTGCAAATGAGTCCGGGGGCATGAAGTCCCATTATACTTTTCGAAACAAGGAGGCTTGAACTTATGGGGGATCCTGACCCCGTCTACCAATCCCATGTCCATGACGTCGAACCCCAAAGAGTTTTGAGACTCCAGTGATCTCAACTTCTCAGCTATTTCTTCCAATCGTCTATCATATGTTTCCTCTCCAGCACCCATTACTGTAAATTGGTCCTCCTGAGGATCTTCTTGAAGTACTCTCCCTGCTGTGGCAGTCCCTTGTATATTGACTGGGATGTTGGCCTCTGGATGGAGATGGGGTCCAAAAACCGGGGGATTGACATGAGGTTGGACCCTCTCGTTGTTACTTGTGCCAGCAGTCCCCACATGGGGCTCCTCTTGATTCCTTCCTTCTACCAAAGCTCTGAGCCTCTCCTGGCTTTGAGCTAAGTTGTTCATCACTTCCATGAATTGTGTTATCTGGGTTCTCATCTCCAGCCTTTCGTTGGCCATCTGGTTTCTGACCTCCGTCAGGTCCTGCTGCATCTGATCCATCTGAATTCCCGGAAGGTTGTTTCTAGTTGGGTACCTGTGTGGCCTGTTGAGAGGAAACACCCGGCGGCGAGCAATAATTCCTGAGATTCACAACAGAGGTTAGCAACAACAAAACAAAACCTACAAAACAAACAAAAGGGTTAGCATGCAATGCAGTTATGCTTATTTGCTCTCTAGGTATCCGGTTTGGCATTCAGTTTTGACCCTTCCAGACCCTTGAAGATGATGCTGTTGAAGTTGCTTTTGAAGTAACCCAGATGGAAACTAACACAAATATATTACAAAGGTGAAATAATACAACTTGTTCATTTTACAACACAAGCCCTCAAAAGGGGTCAAAATACATAACAAAAAGGTAAAAGTACATGAAAAGGAAACAACAAGCAAATGATCAAACCCCAAGGCCAAACTCATCCTCACGAACTTCTTTAAGAAGTGCCTCGGTCACAGGATCAGCCGGACGCTCCGTGAGACCTCTGATGAGAAGGTTTCTTGTTGCAACAGCTGCAGTCAATTTCTTATTCTGACTTTGGTCCTTAGACCTCTTCACTCCAGCTCTGATTTCTAGCTCTGATATTTCCTTTTGGGCTGTTGCCAGGGCTTTTTCCATCTGTTCCATTTTGTCTTGAACTCTCTTGTCTTCTAGAGTACGGGCCTCAGTGATCCGGACCCCACCTGACCTGACTCTCTTTCAGGTACAAGTCTGTTCTTGCTCTCTGGAACTGGGCTTCTTTACAAGCGTTCTTCAGAATCTGTTCACCAGCCTTAGACTTGTTGATATAATCTCCAGACTTCTCAATTTTAGTCAAGTGTTCCACTCTCAATTTCTCCAATCTCTCAATCTCCCTCACACCTTCACTCCTCTCCCGGAGGGTCTTCTGCAAAGCCTGGGTTAACTTCTCATTTCTTTCCTTCAAGCTCTCAAACTTTTCCAAACTGATAGTGGCAGGGGGTGGCGCTGAAGATGACTCAGGCATGTCTTCTATGGTGAAGGGCATTCCAGAGAATTGGGCCCTAGCATGGGACCACTCATAATATTGGACTGATGCCACATTATTGCACTTCCCCAGAATGGTGATTCCCTTAGTTTGAACATTATCCCAGGCCCAGGCAGCCTGCCTAACAACAGCCAAACTAATCTTGTTTTCACAGTAGAGGGTCTCAATCAGGTCCTGTACCCTAGGAGTGTGGACCAGTGCATAGCCCAATTGCCTCCTGAACAGCAGAGGGTTGTAATTGATACTTCCCTTAACTCCTATCAAAGGCACATTGGGAAAGTGCCCACAGCTTGTAATGATATCTCTGCCCTTGGTGCTTTGAGCACACCATCTGATGTCTGCTGAAGTGAGAGTAGTGAGCCTCTTAGCCCAGTTGCTTTGCTGATGAGGATTTAGGAATGCATCTGTCCTGGGTAGATGTTTAAGAAGCCAAGCATGGAATAATGGAGCACAAATCCTCACCAATCTTCCCCTCTGCTTCTCATTCCTCTGATGTACTGAGTAATAGAGATCACCCAACAAAGTTGGCACTGGGTTCTTTAGGATGAACAAATGGATTGCATTCTTGCTGATGAATCGAGGCTCATCTGCAAACAACACAATTCCATGTACACTTAAGGCCAACAAAGCACAAACAGCTTTCCACTCCCCCAAGGAGGCCTTCAGACTAGCTTGAGAAATCAGGAAGTCCAGATGAAATCCAGGGATCCCAGCTTTAGAGGTCATGTGTTGCTCAACCAAAACAAGCTCCAGGTGCAAAGCTTTTGCTACCTCTCCATTGATGGGAAAGACCATTTCAGGGTTGAAAGGGATTTCCCTCTTGATAGGCAGACCAATCAATGATGAGTATTCTTCCAGAAGAGGGCCCAACTGAAAGTCTTGAAAGGTGAAACATCTCAATGGGGGGTCATAGAACTGAATACAGGTATGGATCAGGCTTCTCTGAGATGGGTCCAGATCCATGACCAAGTCAAGTATATCCCCATAATGCTCCCTGAACAAAGGCATGTGATCTGGAGTGATCAGGTTCTGGATCCTCCTGATGTCTGATAAGTCTGGTTGGAAGAAATGATAAGTGATGTTGCTTTTCTTTGGAGCCATGATGCTGAGGACTGAGTAGGATAAGTGCTGATGAAGATGCTGAGGAGTGGGCCACTGGCTGGCTAGTGCAAGTCACTGAAGTATATGGCTGAAGCAAGTGGTGGTGGAGATAGGTCAATACTAACAGATGGGGTCAAAACCAAAACCAGATGAAAATGGATACCCTGAAACACAAATAAGCACACGTTAATATGATGCAATGAGTATGTATGCAAATGAAATGCAAAGGTTTGTGACTGAGCTGGATCTGATTAACTGCCTTGGTATAGATCCATGTGTGTTCAAGAATCCCAGATGGAGGTCTATAAATCCAGTAACCAGGGTGGGGGACTCAAATAAAGAGCCACAAGTCCAGGGTTTTAGAATCACAAGAACTATCCAACATGGAGTATTCTTAACAAAGTCAAAGTAACAGGGTATTCTGAGGTCAAGGTACCTGCAAACCTGTAAACAGCCCAACCCCCTCACAGGTGATGATCTAGAACAAGGATCCTCAGACTTGGATCAGTTATGAGAAGTGTAAACACTTCTAACCCGGAGGTACAGTGTTTACAATAACCATAACAGTTCCTCCTCTAATTCACCTCAGTTTCTGAAGGTCAATACTAAAAGGTCATCCAGACTTAGCAGGCTTCCCAGATAGCCCTAGCATTGCAGGAAATCTGCAACACAGAGTTCTCAAGAAGAAACCCATATCTGAACCGTGTTTCATATTCCCGCACCAGACCGAAATGGAATGGGAAAGAATATGATTCACTCTAGCCTAGGTGTCACTCAGATCCCAGGTATAGGATCTTAACTCTCAATGAAACACCCACCCACCAAGGCAAACAGCAGATCCAGCCAGCAACAGTGACAGTATGATATATATAGATGCAATAAAGAAAGCAGTAAAGTAACTGTACATAAAGCAATAAACAAAAGTAAATACAAGCACAAACAAGCACATAACACCCCAGTAAACACAAATCAAACAAGCGCTAGGAGGAACCCACAAAAAGAACCAGAAACCCTGGTTGCAGTATAAGGATCCCCAGCAGAGTCGCCAAGCTGTCGCTCCCGACAAGTGACACAGGGTCAGATGAAGGTACAGACGCGAACGGTCGGCGAGAGGGACAATGAGAACACACAGCAGTGAACTCACTGGAGAATGAATAGAGTCGCCAGCTAGGCATTTTTATCCCGGAGGAAAGGCAATGCTGCATAGACCTGGAAAGATATGGATAAGACGGTTTGCGAACCAGAGAGACTGAGAAAGGGGGTTGGTTACAACCTGGGAAGGTATTAGCACCCAGATTGTCCGTCGTACTCGACGGGATCCACGCTTAAAAGATTTGTGTTTTAAAGGGGTAGTGTCAGTGCAATCTGTATATAAAAGAGCTGGAAAAAGATGTACAGGTGTCAGTGTAAAAGAAGTGTGAAGTGCATAAGTGAAGTGTCAGTTTAAGGAAAGAGTATGCTCATGATCATGAGGCTAAGAGAATGATGTTGGAAAGAGGGGGAATATACAGAGACTTTTGTTCGATAACTGTTAAGTTATGCCTACGTATCCTCTCGTGCAATGAGGAAGTCAGAACACCGTAGTTCGACCCAAAGAGACTGATAGATGAGTTGACTGATGAACTGCTTGCTTGTCTATGCTCAAGTGTATGATCTGTCTGGCACAGATGCAAACTGTCTTGCATTAGACGGAAGAAGCAAGTTCTCGTTTGTGAGTGAGTATGATGAGAAAAGAATCCCGAAGGAGACGATTATTGTTTGTTTTTGTATTTTCAGTCTTTTATTGCTTGTGAAAGTTTGTCATAAGAAAATGAGCTTAAACCTAAACCAATGGATTAGTAAACTCATCACATCTTCCCTCTGATTAGGGGTAATGAGATTACCTTAAGTGCGAAGTCAGATTCTCACACTTAATCACCTTTGGTGTAGGATTAAGATCATTAACCTACTTGTGATTATTTAGATGTTTTTGTGGTTTTTGTTTAGTGTTGAGTAATGAGGTTAAGCCATAATCAGGGATTAAACAGACTCATTACACCATCCTAAAAGAAGGATGATAGATGAGAATGTTTAAGCTGAGGAAAGCTCCTCAACTTAATCCATGATTAGGGATTAAACTCATGACAAAACAAAGCCTTTATTAAGTGGATTTTAGTTAATGATATGATGATGAAGTGTTTTTTATGATTTGTAAGACAACTTGAGGGGGACTTGTCCATTAACACTAGGGTTAGTCCTTCTTAACCACTTAAGGAAGAATTAGAACCCTAATGCAAGGCCCAAGTTACAAGTGTGATGTCTTGATGATTATTAAGTGAATTGATTAAGAGATTTAAACACCTTAAGGGTTCAAGACTTAGGATTAAAGTTATACACTCCATCCTAAGAGAAGGATGCAGGCATAACCCTAGTCACAAAGTCTTAGAGCCTTTAGGGTTTAGTCTCTGATTATGAGATGAGAAGAGAAGACTCAAAGAGAGACACAAAGGTAAAAAACTATGAGGGGGAATAATCAAAACCCTAATTCATTGTCATGCTTGGTTGATCCTAAGGTTTGTGAGGTTTTCAAGAACAATCTTCAGAGGAGCCACCAGGAAGCAGATGAATGAGATCAAGAGAAGCAAAGTGACTTGCTTCATTCAAGAAGTCAAGTCACTTGAAGAAAGAAGGTGGGAGGAACAAGAATGAGCAAGCTCAATCTCAAACACAAATAGAAATGCAGCAATGGATGCAAGAGAGATGAAAAGAAAAGTTATGAGAAGTGAAGGCAAATTCACTTCTCAAGTTCACCTACCACCTGAAATGTTAGAAAGAAATGCAATGAAATGCTAAATGAAATGAAATGACATGATGCTAGACCAAACCAGAAGCATGTTGATGATGATAATGATGCTATGAGATGCTGCAAACATGAGGCAAGGCATGGGGATGCTCATACAAGATTATGAATGCAAATGATGCAAGTTAAGGAGCATGAACAAGCATGGAAAGTTATGAATCATACAAGACAAATGACATGGCAAACATGTAATGCAATGACCAAACATGCTTCCTACATGTCCTAAGATGTCAAATGGATCACAAGAATGCACAAAATGCAAAGACAAGTCATGTTATGCAAGAGAATGCAAGAAGGATGCAAGAGAAATCCCAAATTAGGGTTCATGAATCAAACATCAAACAAAAACCCAAAACAGAAACAAACCTTAAGATAAAAAATGGAAAATGCTACCCAAAGAAACCCTAAACCTATAATGAACCACTGCCCAAAGGGGAGCTCTCAACTCTCAACCAAACTCAAGATATGATTTTTACAAGTTATTAGGGTTTTTTAGGGTTCTTAACAAAAGAAATGCCAAACAATTAGAAAATGCAAGATCAAATCAAGGCCATTTTATCCTATAAACTACATGCTAAACATAAAACAATGCAAGAAGAACCAATGTCCAACTCTTCTCCAATAGGCAGAAATGAATTTTTGAGTCCATGATCAAAATAATGCACAAAATATGATTTAATTCAATGAAAAATTCTTAAAATGCATCAAGATCAAAAAAGAAATTTGGTTTGAAGGTTGGACAATGTTTCTAAATGTCTTAGAACAAATCATGAATTTTTTTGTAATTTTTAAATACCTAAAAGTATTTTTAATTAATTAATTCCCCTTAATCAATTAAAAATAATCTTTTAAATATTTAAAAATACTTTTTTAATGATGAAAAATAAAATAAAAATGTTTTTGTGTCTTAAAAATTAATAAAACTTTTAAGAAAAAGTTTCATAATTTTTAGGAATTTTTTACTATTTTTAAATAAATGTGCAAATAAAAGGAAAAGAAAATGAATAAAAATTAAATAAAACGAAAGTATGCAACATGGAAGGCCAGGATTCAATCTGGAAATGAGAGGGTTGACTGCGCGCCAGATCCAATGGGCCACATTCAAACTGGGCTAAACTTAATTAATTAAATAAATTAAACCTAATTAAGTTAATGACAAGATCTGGGCCATTGGATGCGCGCGGGAAAAGACCTGGTCAACTCATCCAACGCCTGAAATTCAAACCTGAAGCCCTAACCCTAATTACCCATTAATGACTTTCAGGTCACCGGAGACGAGCTCCGGTCGTCTTCTCCGGTGACCTTCTCCCCTGAAAACTTCCAAATCCTTCCCTAGGTCACTAAAATGAAATCTAAAACCATGGAAATGTTCCTCAACCCCTCACGAATCAAACCCCTCTCTCAAAACAAATTTATTCTTCCTAAACAAACTGAATCGAAGAAAATGAGTTCTAGGGCACGCAGGTTTCAGAGACAAATTAAATACTCAAAACAAAGCCATTTCAAAAACTAAGAACATCAGGATGATCAGTGAATCACATAGAACAAGTTTGCAACAAGAAAAATGATTTCTGGAAAAATAATTTTCAAGCTACCTGAGATTTGAAGCTTTCAGTTTGAAGACTTTCTGGCCACTTCCTTCAGTGCAAACTACTCCACTTGGTCCCCAGAAGATGTTTGAATGCTCAAAGAGAGTTTAAGCTGGCTGGATAGTGAGATTCGAAAGCTTCTGCTCAAGCTTGATCAGAAATGGCAATGGTGAAATAGAGAGCTTCAGGTCATGGTGAATGGTTGTTTGTGATCCTGAGGGTGAATGGAGAAGCTTTACAAAGTTTGTTTGACTGTTTGTGAGCTAGGATGAGAGTTTCGAATGAAACTGCAAGCTGGTTTCAAAATGGTGCAGTGATGTTGTAGCTTGTTTAAGGCTTGGTTCTTGGTTGCTTTGGGCTCAGTGAGACATGGTGAGATGATTGGTAAAGATGGTTTGGATGTAAGTGAGCTGGGCAGAGAGTTTCGAAGGCAAAAGCAAAGTGGAGTGTTCTTGTGTTTGTGTGTGTGTGAGATGTTTCAGCCTTGCCTTCTCATATCTTTGGCTTGCAAATTGTCCACATAACTCTCTCTCATTGGTCAGTTGATTGGACATGTGCTTTATTGATTGGTAAGTTGCCTTTTGCAAAAAGTCAAAAAATGTGTAAGAGAAGTATGGCTCATGATCTAGGAAAGTACATGGGCATGGGCTGGCGCAGCAAGGTGAGGTGAGAGGCTAGCAAAGCTCAGCATCCAAGGCTGCAAGTTGTAGGAAGCATGATCATGAGTTTTGCAACTTGTTGTAACTTTGGTTCACATGTGATTCCTTTGCCTAACCAAACATAAACCATAGGCATTCTTGGTCCAAATCTGATTTTTAGGGCTTAGAGAATGTTTATGTGCTGGTTTGATACCAATTAGAAGTTGCAATTTGACTTAGCACATGATTTTGCAATTTTCACACTTGGTGCATATCTTGAAAATAAGTGATTTTTGCCAACTTTGCATTGCCATAACTTTTGATTCAAGAAGAGTTTGATCATGTTCTTGTACTTTTTGAAAAGGGAAAGATGAGATCTACAACTTTCATGACCAAAGTTTTTCCATTTGAAGCATTTTTGGATCAAGAATCAAGGCTTGAAAAATGACCTAAAATGATGCATTCTTGAAAAGTCAACTATGCCCAAAAAGTCAACATTTGCAAAAACCCTAAATTCTTGATTTCTATGAACTTCAACCTTCTTCCATGATCAAATAAAGATCATATACACTCAAAGTGATGAAGATCACCCATTGGTTGGGTCATTGGGGGCCTCAGATGCCCTGATTTTACACTGACTTGTCTGAAAAGTCAACTCTTGATCAGATGACTTCCCCATGGAATTTCTTCATGAAAATTGATATGCATACTCCCTATACCATATAGAGATCAATGGAAACAAGAATGACCAAAAAATTTGGAGTTATGGCCTCTGAAACCAAAACCCTAATTTCCAATCCACTGTGCAGTTCAACCTGGCTCTGCATCCACTCAAAACCCTAGTTCTTGTGATTCCCTTGCATTTTGACTTTGAGGAGATGTAGTATGATATAAGAACACACCTGGACCCCTTTGAGTTGATTGGTGGCCTTTAGAGTGGCTCAAGATGCCCTGAGGTTGCTCAGATCACAAACCCTAGGTGCAAATGCCTTAGAAACTATGCAGTGAATCAAAAATGAGATGTGAGATGATATGTTTGTGCTTATGCATATGAGGATGATCACAAGCCATGGTGTGAATGGGTGAGGGAAAATTTGGGGTGTTTACAATAATGTCAAAGAAAGGTCACACAACCAGAAGTGAAGTCATAAACACATGCCAAATGCAAACTCAAAGCACAAGAATGAGAAGAGAACCACACAACTCAACATGAAGCAATATGAACCACTATGACAAAACAAAGTAAACATGAGAAGATGCAAAGAAAAATAGTCAAAGCAATATCATAAAGTTCCAAACCAGAATCCTAACATGTTAATAAAGTGTCTAAGAACCACATTAGATGAAGAGAAGGGGTGCACATAGCCAAACATTCACATCATGAGAAGAAGGAAGCAAAGGAAGTGAGGTGAACATGCATAAGTGTGGAAGAACTTCAAGAGCAACCAAACACAAGCTTTCAAGGTACAAACTACAACTCAAGATTAGAGAGGTACCAACAACCTAAGATGGCCCTAAACATACTAAAGAAGTTGGCACAAGTGCCCTTCTAAGCTAAGGAGTGAACATATGATCCAAAAGAAGCAAAAAGGGACAAGTGAAGAACCAAAATTCAAATCAATTCAAGTAAGAATCCAAAAATTCCACAAACTTGCACAAGTGAACTTCAATCATACCATATCAACATGCCAAAAGGAGGGAATGAGAATCAGAAGCTAAGCAAGTCAAATGAGGGTTCAAACATGGATTAGGGTTATAAGGCTTCATGCATAAGTTAGAGACCAAAATCAATTAAACAAAATTCTAAAAATCAGAACAAAAATCACCAATAAACTACACCTCATCATGAATCCAGAGCAAAAAGAATCATCTAAAAATTCAAAATAATGATCAAGATAGAAAATGAACAAGTCAGCATGCTTAAAAATGGAATAAAAACAATTAATTAAAAGAAACAATTAATTTCCACGTGACAATTAAAAATAAATGAAAAATAAAAATACGAAAAAAAATTAAATAAAACTAGAAGAAACATTACTTATTTTTTTTGTAATTTTTAATGACCTAAATCTATTTTTAAAAATTAAAAAGCAAACTGGAATTAAAATGAAAACAAAAGAAAAAGAAATAAAGAAATAAGGCTAGGGGGTGCGTTTAGAAGAAAGAGACAGTTGAATCATTTGGGCCTAGTGAAAAGGGGGGGTGGATAGCAAGTAAAGCCCAGGCCAAAGTCAACGCATAACACAACAATTATTGTGGATATTCATTAATTCAGGAAAAAACATGAACCACTGGATCAATTGTACGCATGGGATTGAGTCATTCATTAAAACAAGTATGCAAAATGATTGGCCAGGGAGTGAGAACACGTGAGCTATGGTGAGGTGAGAAACAAACTAATTAATTCAGATATTATAAAATGACGTGAGAGGGAGCAAGGTTTTTTAATGTGCTGGCATCATAACGTCCGTCCAGATCAAATATCCTATGGTTGTGCTTCATCTTCCTCATTAAAACTCAGACGAACAAAATGCAGAATCCGGTGACCGGAGCTAGGGCTCCGGCAGCGGAAAATTCAAACTAAGAACAAAATCACATGAACAAAGCCAGAAATCTCCAAATCTGATCATTTAATCAATCTAAACACGAATCCAGCATTCAAATACACAAATACTCCATGAATTCATCAAATCGAAGCAAATAAAGTTTGACATCAAACTTTCAAATCCAGATTTCTCACTCATTACTCATGCATTTTCAAATCTAATTAGTGCAGCATACTCAGCAAAGTTCACAGATCACAATGCACATAAGAAAAACAAGTTCCAGATCTATGAATTTCAAGTCATACCTGATATGGAATCACTGCAAAATCACCAAAATAGAACTCCAGATGCTGCAGATTTGTGTACTTTGATCTCCTCTTGCAAAATAAATGCAAGAGGAAGCTTGAGAGAGCCTGAATTTGAAGCTTTGAAGCAACCTTCTCTGAATGGCAACTCTCCAATTCTTCACTTTCAGCTTTGATTGAAGAGAGAAATGTAATCCTTGAAGCTTGTAGAAGAAGAATATGAAGAGAAATGAGAGAGGTGTGGCTTGAGGAGAGAGATTCGAAAACTTTTGCTCTTGTGCAAGAAATGACCAATTTGATCGTGCATTTTATTCCTCTTTGCACATGTTGATCTCTCATCCCAGCCCTTGATTCATGATGAGATGATCCTGCCCCTTAGATGTTGGTGTCTTGCTTTTCTCATGATCATGCATTTTTGCCTCTTGTGAAATACACCACCTCTCATGCACGAATTTGTTTGCATCCTTGGGCAACAAATCTTCTCATGCATTGCCTTGAAGCACTATGACCATATTTTGTCAATAACACCACTTGGAAATAAGTTAAATGAGTTTTTGCGTTTGGAGGAGGCTTAGAATTCATGCCATGCCCTAGAATTCAAGAGATTTTCGAAGGGCATATCTCTCAAACCATGAGGGCTATGAAAAAGTACTTGTACTTTTCAAAAATGGGAGTCTATAATCTTCAATTTTCATGTTTGGTGGTGATCCATTTGAAGTTTTTTTCACCAAGTTATGTACACTTGAAAATTAGGGCAAAAGGTTACTAAAAATGGAAAATTTCATGACCAATCACATGCCAAAAATGCAAAACACCTCAAAACCTCTTGATTCTTGATCTTTGAATTTACCAAACCTCTTCTAAGGTTATAAGAACATCCCCTGACTTGAAAAATAAGGTTGGACCTTTTGAAATCTCACAGTTGACTTCTAGAATGCACAATTGACCAATTTCTTCATTTACAAGCAACTGAAGAAATACCTGACTTCCACAAGGAGTTTTCTCACCAAATTTCATCCCTAGGGTCCTCTTAATATATGAAAGACTTTGCCAAATGAAATGGCCAAAGTAACAAAGTTTTCATGCTTGAAACTCAAACCCTAATTTGGGATCATTGTGTAGGAGCTTTGCCCTAGCTTGAATTCCCTGATGATCCTCCCACTTCCTGGGCTTTTGTTAATGATCTTAAGCTTATGAATGTAATGTAGACTCTTCATAGGACTTGAGCAAATCCATTGGGCCTCTTGTTATAGCTTGTAAGGCTTCAAATCCCTCCACAGATGATCATATGCCTAATGTTAGGTCATGAGAATGTTATGCCTCATCTTTCCGTGCTAAGATGCCAAGAATATGATATGCTTATGATGACTATGGTATGATGATGATGCTTAAAAGGAAGAGGGCAAATTTGGGGTGTAACAGCTGCCCCTATTCAAGCAACTAGTAATCTGAAAAGGACGGTAGCACGGGCTATCGACCGTTCAAGATAAAGTGTGGTTGAATACCAAGAAAACCTGAAATTTTCACTCTGATGGAGAATGCAAGAACTGGGAAATAAACCCAACCAAATGACGCTTTGGTGACTGAAATGGAGAGAAAGTAGACGAGCTCATTCCAAGTTGAAATTGTTATTTGTAATAAGAATACTTTGACAGACGAGTCTTCTTTCAACAATCCTGTTACGCCAGGAACTTGATATACGAGTCTTCACATACTTTGCCAAACATATGACTTGAGACAGACGAATCTCCTTCTGATACACCTGTTACGCCAGGACCGGTGATGCTCTTAAGTCTGTGGGATAGACATGCATAATTAAGGTAAACGAACCATCCCCATATATTATCCGTGGATATATGGTCTAAGACAGACGAGCCTTCTTCGAGCAAACTTGTTACGCCAGGTGCAACAACAATAAGCGATGCTTGAGACAGACGAATCTCCTTCGGATAGACCTGTTACGCCAGGGCCGGTAACCATTTTGACGTTTTAATCCCACCGCCAGGACTTCAAACCTCTTCAACACAGACGAGTATTGGATGATCATCACGAGAAACACAGACGAGTGCCATAAGTCAATGATACAAACTAATATCAGACGATGATCTAAGAAACACAGAAGAGCGCTTCAGGCGATGATACAGACGAATATCATCCACTGGTACATGAGAATACCAGAAGTTCAAACACAAACGAGCATTTGGAGTAGCAATGTAATTATCAAATCAACACATACAGATATAAGCTAACACAGACGAGTGTGAGGGATGATACAGACGAGTATCCAAACAGTGTAGACGAGCTTCAAGAAGATAACAAACACAGACGAGCGTTGGAGAATGCAGACGAGCAACAAGAAAATACCAAACACAGACGAGTGTTGGGAAGTGCAGACGAGCAACAAAAAATATCAAACACAGACGAGTGTTGGGAAGTGCAGACGAGCAACAACGATTACAGCCATGGGCAACTGCTGGGGATAGCAAACGAGCAATACCAAAGTGATAACACAGACGAGTGTTGAGAAATGCATACGAGCGGAAAAAAAAGTATGAACACAGACGAATGTTAGGAAATACTTCCATGATGGTTGTATCTCAATCATGGAACTCTACGGGGGAAATGACGATCTTTCAGCACGGCTGGGGAGATGCTTTCTCAAATATCCTTTGTTTGAAAAAAAAAGTTTTGACAGTTAAACTCTGTGGGGAATAGGCCTTCCACTTCCTGCTGGGCATACTTCACTTGTGGGAAAATAAACTGCTGGGGATCCCACATGCCATGACTTAGCTGGGGAAAATTCTGTTTGGGAGAATGTGACACCATCCTGCAAAACCTGCAACAACAAAAAACACATATGTGCCCAGGGGACTTGCATGGTATGATCTGTTCATCCATCGTCACCCGACACTCAAAGAGGATTTCAAATGTTTCCATGCAGTGTCATTTTTCTCAAATAATCACCATGTTTAAAATGCAATGCTTATTTTTGCCAAAATTCAGGACATTTTTGCAAACAAAAGATAAACATAACACAACTTTTTGACTGAATATTCTTTTTATTAAAAGGCCTCTGAATAGGCAAAGTTTTTACATCAGGAAGCAACCACCTGGAAAGAGGTAGCTACCATAAAATTGAGAAAATAAACTATCCTAATGGAAATGGACACGGCATCCCAATGAGTTTCCTTCTTGCTATGACCACCATGTCTTCGAAACTCTTCATTCTTGCCTTTGCTTTTTGAGAAGATGAGGGGACTGATTCCTATCCTTCTGATATTGTCAGGCTGTACGAAACGATGGTTTGGTTCAGATTACTCGGATCGCAGTTGTTCGCTTATTCCCTTATTTTGTGTGGATCGCCCTTTCAGGTTTTCAATCCACCGGGATACCCTTTTATGCCTGAGCTTTCCGATGTGGCTTTTCAACTCAGCGGGTGTACATTTATTTATTTATTTTCCCTAACTTTTTCCCGAGCTTTTTATTCTGTTTTTAGCTCGCCGGGATGCCCTTTCCTTGCCTGGACTTTAATTCTATTTTTGTGTCCAGCGGGTCTTTTCATGCGAAGTATTTTTTAACTGCGTCCGAGTTAACAAGGGATTGGAAATCTTCTCCATCCATACTGGTGAGCATCAGCGCTCCTCCTGAGAAAACTTTCTTTATTATGAATGGTCCTTTGTAGTTTGGGGTCCACTTGCCCCTGTGATCTGAACCTGGAGGAACGATCCTCTTGAGCACAAGCTCTCCTACTTGATACTCCCGAGTACGTACTCGTTGGTCGAATGCTCGCTTCATTCTCCTCTGATAAAGCTGACCATGACAGATAGCCGCTAATCTCTTTTCCTCAATTAGACATAGCTGATTGTATCGAGCACGTACCCATTCAGCCTCATCAAGCTTTACATCCATCATCACACGCAATGAAGGAATTTCCACCTCGACAGGCAAGACTGCCTCCATACCATATACCAATGAGAAAGGAGTTGCCCCTGTTGATGTTCTGACTGACGTTCGGTACCCTTGCAACGCAAATGGCAACATCTCATGCCAATCTTTGTAAGTGACAACCATCTTTTGCACAATCTTCTTGATATTCTTATTTGCTGCCTCCACCGCACCATTCATCTTTGGTCGGTACGGAGAAGAATTGTGATGCTGGATCAGGAAGTCCCGGCACAACTCTGCCATCATCTTGTTGTTTAAGTTAGAACCATTGTCAGTAATGATTCTTTCGGGCACTCCGTATCTGCAGATAATGTCTCTTTTCAAAAACCTGGCTACCACTAGACGAGTGACATTGGCAAAGGATGCTGCTTCAACCCATTTAGTGAAGTAATCAATCGCAACCAAGATGAAACGATGACCATTTGAAGCAGTAGGCTCTATTTTTCCGATCATGTCAATGCCCCACATAGAAAAGGGCCAAGGAGATGACATGACGTTGAGCGGGCTTGGAGGAACATGCACCTTGTCTGCATAAATCTGGCCCTTGTGGCATTTACGGGTGTATGAACAACAATCTGCATCCATTGTCATCCAATAATACCCCGATCTCAAGAACTTCTTTGCCATTGCATGTCCTCCTGCATGAGTACCGAAGGACCCCTCGTGGACTTCCTGCATTAGCAGGCTTGCTTCGTGTCTATCCACACATCTGAGCAAGACCATGTCGAAGTTCCTCTTATACAAAACCCCGTTTGTATTTAAGAAGAAGCTAGCAGTAAGACGCCTTAAGGTTTTCTTTTCGTTGGATGATGCCCCTGCTAGGTATTCTTGCTTTTCCAGGAAGCGCTTGATATCAAAGTACCAAGGTTTCTCATCAGACACTGCGTCTACAGAGAATGCATGAGTTGGCGCGTCAAGCCTGGAAATGTCAATCCTGGGCACATAATTCCAACACAAGACTTTGATGGACGAAGAAAGAGTAGCCAATGCATCGGCAAATTGATTCTCATCTCGTGGTATGTACTGAAGCTTAATTGTTGTGAAGAACGTCAATAGTTTTCTGGCGTAATCCCTATAAAGAATTAAATGTTCTTGATGTGTATACCATTGCCGGTAACCTGATTGATAACGAGGGATGAATCTCCGAATATATCGAGGGTCTTAATCCGAAGATTAATAGCCTCCTCTATTCCCATTATGCAGGCCTCGTATTCCGCTTCATTGTTGGTGCAGCCAAAAGTAATTCTGGCAGCGAAGGGAAAGTGAACACCTTCAGGAGTGATAAGAACGGCGCCAACACCACGTCCGTTGATATTGACTGCCCCATCAAACATCAACTTCCATTTAGATTCAGGGTCTGGCCCCTCCTCCGGAAGTGGTTCCTCGCAATCTTTTGCTTTGAGGTACATGATGTCCTCGTCAGGGAAATCAAACTTCATTGGCTGATAGTCATCTTCAAGAGGTTGCTGTGCAAGATAATCCGACAATACACTTCCATTGATGGCTTTCTAGGAAGTATACTGTATGTCATACTCTGTTAAGATCATTTGCCACCTAGCAACCCTTCCGGTTAACGCTGGTTTCTCAAAGATATACTTGACATGATCCATTTTTGAGATTAGCAGTGTGGTATGGGTCAACATATACTGTCTCAGTCGGCGAGCAGCCCATACCAAAGCGCATCAAGTTTTCTCGAGCAGTGAGTAACGGGATTCACAGTCGGTAAAATTTTTGCTAAGGTAATAAATAACGTACTCTTTTTGACCAGACTCGTCATGTTGGCCTAGAACATACCCCATTGACCCTTCTAACACAGTCAAGTACATGATAAGCGGCCGTCCTGGAACTGGAGGCATTAGAATCGGAGGTGTCTGCAAATATTCTTTTATCTTTTCAAAGGCTCTTTGACAGTCCTCATTCCACCTGACCGTTTGCTCTTTTCTCAACAATTTGAATATTGGCTCACACGTGGCAGTTAGATGAGATATAAACCGTGAAATGTAGTTCAACCTCCCTAAAAACCCGCGCACTTCTTTTTCTGTTTTTGGTGCAGGCATATCTTGTATTGCTTTTACTTTTGCAGGATCCACCTCAATTCCTTTCTGACTAACAATGAAACCCAACAGTTTTCCGGAACGCACTCCGAAAGTGCACTTGTTTGGATTCAACCTCAGCTTATACTTTATCAGTCTATCAAACACCTTCTTGAGATTGACCAGATGCTTTTCTTCGTCTCGGGACTTGGCAATCATATCGTCCACATAGCACTCTATCTCCTTGTGTATCATGTCGTGGAACAATGTGACCATAGCCCGCTTATACGTTGCCCCGACGTTCTTCAAACCAAAGGGCATCACTTTGTAGCAGAATGTACCCCAAGGGGTAATGAACGTTGCTTTCTCCATGTCTTCCGGTGCCATCTTAATCTGATTATACCCAGAGAAGCCATCCATGAAGGAAAATACCGAGAATTGAGCAGTGTTATCCACCAGCACATCAATGTGAGGTAACAGAAAGTCATCTTTTGGGCTTGCTCTGTTTAGATCCCGGTAATCAACGCACATCCGAACTTTCCCGTCCTTCTTTGGCACATGCACAATGTTAGCTACCCAAGGTGGGTAACTAGTTACGACAAGGAATCCGGCATCCCACTGCGTCTAAACCTCCTCCTTGATCTTCATCGCCATGTCAGGACGAGTTCTTCTCAACTTTTGTTTCACAGGAGGACAGTCTTCTCTCAATGGTAGCTTATGCACAACAATGTCAGTATCCAACCCTGGCATATCTTGATACGTCCAGGCGAAGATATCCACATATTCACGCAGCATACCAATCAACTCTTTCTTTACTTCTGCCTGCTGACTGGCCCCAATCTTTATCTCCTTCTTTGACTCTTCAGACCCAATGTTGATGATCTCTATTTCTTCCTGATGAGGCTGAATGACCCTTTCCTCCTATTTCAACAACCTGACCAATTCTTCGGGGAGTTCACATTCTTCCTCAACCCCTTCATCAGCTTGGTAGATAGGATTGTCAAAGTCATGCGTGGTCATAGCAAGAATGTTATCACTAGAATCCGGATGATCAACATTGCACAGACGATGTGCTTATTTCAGAATCTATTTTGTTTTTGTTTTTTTTATCAAAAGAGACGCAAACATAAAAACAAAAAGGGAAAACTCATTGCCATTTTATTTTTTTGTGAAAAATTTAAAACGAAAGAAAGAGAACACAATTTTCTTGAAAATGTCCTTTATTTCATTGTAAAATAAATGCATAAAAAGCATGGTGGCCCTACAAATGGGTTCGTGCACCTTGGGCAGAGTGCAGGATTGACATGCAGCATGATAAAAAAGGAAACAAATAAATTACTTTAGTTGCCAGGTAACTTGAACGATGTCTTCAGCATACCAGTTCTTGAGCTCCTCTTCGGGTGCACATGGATGAATCCAGTTGTCCCAGTCACCATCACTGTCTTCTTCTTTGCCTATTGCACAGATGTGGTTGCGATCGAGCATCCCAGCGCCTGTGAAAGTAATAGCTTTACCACTTGGAGGCCAATTGGACCAATCAGGTTGATAACCCAACCCAAACTTATCATCTTTCTTCTCTAACTCCAGCAACTTGCCCCAGCCCTGGGCGCTTCACGACTGAACCACTTCCTTGGCCTGCTTGTAGGAGTGATGGAGGTACCTTCTTTTTCATTGTTCCTCTCTACCGGAGCCAAAATGCTGACATTAACCGCTTCGAAGGCCCGACACAACGTTTCATGGATCTCTCCGTCCATCTCCACATATTTGAAAGTTGATAAGTGACTCACAAAGATATCTTCCTCTCCGCACACAATGATTACTTGGCCATCAACCACGTACTTTAGCTTTTGATGCAGAGTGGAAGTTACTGCTCCTGTAGCATGAATCCATGGACGTCCCAGCAAGAAACTGTACGCGGGCTGAATATCCATGACGTAGAATGTGCTCTTGAATACTTGAGACCCTATTTTCACAGGTAACTCAACTTCTCCGAACACAGACCTTCTGGACCCATCAAAGGCTTTAACTATCAAATCACTGGGTCGCAAGACGATACCATCGACATTCAACTTCATTAAGGCTTTCTTCGGGAGTACATTAAGAGAAGAGCCTGTGTCAACCAGGACATGCGACAAAACAGCACCCTTACACTCCATAGTAATATGCAGTGCTTGTTGTGGTTACGGCCCTCTGAAGTAAGGTCTCTATCTGTGAAGCCCAACCCGTGGCTTGCATTCACACTGCCCACTACAACTTCCAGTTGATTAACAGTTATCTCTTAAGGAACGTATGCCATCTGCAATACTTTCAGCAAGGCTTCTCTATGTGCTGGAGAACACATCAGCAAAGACAGAATTGATATTTTGGACGGTGTCTGGTTCAACTGTTCAACTACCTTGTAGTCACTCTTCTTTATTATTCGCATAAATTCCTCCACTTCTTTCTCAAAGGTACCATGTCCAGCCTTTAGCCTTTGCCACAACCTCAGCTTCAAGATCTCCTCTCAGAACTAGGGGAGCAAAAAGACGACCACTTCTCGTAAAACCTCCAACCCCTCCGACGTTCACCACAGTCCGGTCAATTGTTACTGACTTACTCTCAACCTTCTGTCCTTCCACGTACACATCTGAACCGTAATGCCATGGGATGGCTTTATCATCAGTATAAGGAACAGGCCCAGGAACAGTAATAGTAACAGGACTGACTTCAGGAGCATAAATAGTCACAGGTTCTTTTCTAGCAGGCATCTCAGCTGGATCATAGTAAATGGTTATAGTGGACACACAATCACCTCCATTATCAACTTTATCAAACTGCAATGACCCCTCATCAACCAAATTCTGCAACCCCTTCTTCAGGTCTTCACAACCGTTCACTGAATTCAGACACTTTTCACAATCAGAACCGCATCCCGGAAACACTTGTCCTTTTAACAGCCTATCCTTCACTACCAACAATGGAGTCTTTACTTCTTCTACGCTCAGAATCAAACTTAACTTTTCACCACCGTCAACGGCATTTATTCTAGCCCCTCCATGATTCGGGATAGGGTTTGAAGTAACATTAGGCGGTGGTGCAAAGTTAATCGCCTTGGAGTCGATCAAATCTTGAACTTTATGCTGTAGCGCCCTGCACTTCTCAGTTGAGTGCCCGGGTGCCCCTGAATGGAATGCGCATCCAGCATTGGCATCGTACCCCACTAGAAGCTCTCCAGGTGGTGGTGGTGCTAATGTCCTCAGTTGTATCAAGTTCAAGTCTAGCATTCTCTGCAACAATGCAGTGTATGTCATGGGAATTGCTTCAAGCACCCTATTAGCCGGACGAGCCTGTCTCAGCTGATAAGGTCTTTGTTGATAATTGTTATGTTGTGGCTGTTGTTGTTGCTGTTGTTGAGTCTGTACCTGCTGCACAGGACTGGAAGGGATAGTGACAGCTGCCACTTGCTCATATGATCTTCTATATCCTCGGCCCCGTCCTCGGCCATACACAGCATTGGTTTCACCTTCCCTCCTTCTCGGGGGTCCGCTGAAAGCTTTTCTTACACCGCTCGAGCTGCTCGCACTGGTATCCTGAACCTTCCCCATCTTTAACAAAGTCTCGACCCTCTCCCCTGCTATTACTATATCATTGAACTTGGTATCCGAACAAGACGCCAATCTTTTGATAAACACCCCTTGCAATGTTCCCATGAACATATCAGCCATCTCATTTTCCAACAATGGTGGTTGTACTCTGGCAGCAAGTTGATGCCACCTTTGAGCATACTCCTTAAACCCCTCCTTAGCATTTTGAGACATGTTCTGCAGTTGAGTGCGATTTGGAGCCATGTCCAAATTGTACTGGTATTGCTTCACGAACGCCTATGCCAAGTCCTTCCAGCTCTTAATGTTGACCCTACTTAGCTTCATATACCACTCCAAGGAAGCCCCAACCAGGCTGTCCTGGAAATAATACATCCATAGCTTCTCATCGTCAGTATGGGCAACAATCCTTCCTACAAAGGACTGGAGGTGAGTCTTTGGACACGCTGTGCCGTTGTATTTCTCGAAAGTTGGGACCTTGAACTTGTAAGGGATTCTAACCCCTAGAACCAAGCCCAAGTCAGTAATGTCGAACCCTAAGGAGCTCTGAGATGGAATGGCCCTGATCTGCTCAGCCATCTCTTCAAACTTTCTGTTCATTTCAGCCCCTTGGCCCTCCGTTTCGTCCAGCAGAGTAAACTGTTCGTCTCGACCGTCCATCTGTACATTGTTCAGTCCATCATTGATAATGGTGACCCCTGGCTGTGCCACAGGGATCTCAACTTGATGGGCGCCCGCACCATTACGATTACCTCCATTAGCAGCCCCATTGTTCCTGGCTTGATTATTTTCAACCAACTCACGTAAACGTTCCTGATTCTGACCCATCCCTACCATAAGGGTCATAAAATTGTCCATTCTCAACCTCAAGTCAGCTAAATCAGCCTGCATTTTATCCATGACTCTTTCTCTGTTGACTCTTGTGGGATATCTGTGTACGATCGGCTGTTCTCGAACCTTCCTGGGAGCTATAGTGCCTGAAACGACATAAACGTTAGAAACTGAAGAACTACATGTAAAACAAACAAACATGTTACATGCATGCAATGTAACTGCTCATGTTTCCAAGTTTTAGGAATTTATATTCCCCAATTCTGGTATTTGCTCCAGATAACCACTTTGAGTGTTAGTTTTCAAACTTTCCCTTTGAAGAGTGTTCAGACCTTAGCAGTATCAGACAAACAAGCTTTGCATATTCAGAAATGGTAATTTGCATATTAACACTGCATAACATGGGCAACCCACTGCCGGCCAAAAGTTAGAGCACAAACAAAATATCCCCGAAGGGGTTATAAGTTAATACATGAACAAAAGACAAAAGATAAAGCAAGACTCCTACAACAAGCCTGTAGGTAGTCTGAACAATAATAAATGAAAACTAAACTAAAGACCTAGGTTCTTCTGCATTTGTCTCTGTCCTGCTCTTCTTCACACCTGCTCTCAGCTTGAGCTCTTCAATCTCCTTCAGTGCCTCCTCCAAGGCAATCTGGTTCTGTGCCAACTGCTGAGTCTTTTCCCTTCGTATGTTGTGGACTTGCTCCACTTCTTCTTTCTTGAAGGCCATTTGTACCTCGAAAAACTCTTCTTTTTCTTTATACTTCTTCTGCTCCTATTCCCTTTGGCCTTGCAACCAAACAATGGACCGGCGAGCTTTTTTTTAAGAGTCTTCAAAGTCTTTTTGCGCTCCGCTTCTCTTTTTGCCTCCATCAGATCCAATCTCTGAAAGTGAGCTTCTCTTCCAGCAAACTCTTTCTCTTTAGCTTCCAAGGAGGCTTGCATCTTCTGTAGCTTTCTCTCTGCTTCATTTTTGGCCCGGTTGGCAAGATGGTATAAGTTGACCATTTCAGCATTCTCTACTCGGACTTCGTGCAGCTGAGCTTCCAGTTTCTTATATTCTTCAAGAGAGACAGTACTCTAACATGGCACTTCTTTAGGATATAATGGAGCTTCTATTGAGAATGGCATGAGAACTTCCTCTACACGTTTCTGCAACCATGTAACAAAAGGAGGATATGTCTTGGGATCTACTCTACCAAAGTCTTTCTTACCTTTCCTCACTCTGTGAGCCCAAGCCTGAGATGCTTGTATAACTAACTCTTTGTTTCCCTCCAGAGGAAAATACAAAAATTCAGAAAACTCTTCCATTCTTGGTGGATCTCTCAGAGGATAACCAAATTGCTTCCTGGCTAATGTTGGATGATAACTGATCACACCCTTTCTTCCCAGCAAAGGCACTCCAGCAAATCTTCCACAACTGACCAGCAACTCCTTTCCCAGCAGATCTCTATCATATCCCCACGCTATATCCTCAGAAGTTAGCCCCATTAGCCTCCTTGACCACCACCACTCATCTCTCATCTCCTTGAAAGAGCCTGACTTTGGCAATTGCCTGGCAAACCACTCAGCAAACAATGAAGCACAACAACCCACTGGTCCACCTCTACCTTTCTCATTCCGGTAATGAACGTTGTAGTAGAAATCTCCCAACAGGGTTGGCACAGGATTGCCTTTAGCAAAGATAAAGATCACTTCCAAGCTCACAAATTCCTTTTCTCCCGGGAAAAGACTAGATCCATACACCATTAAAGCCAGCACAGCACCAAAATCTCCCCATTTACCCTCTTTGGCATACTCGTCAGCCTCTGGTATAAGCACATTCCAAGGGAGTCCTCTTCCTTCATTGTCCTTCAGAGCCTTTTTGACTTTAGCAGCTGGTAAACGACAGACTCTGGCTATGTCTTCTTCCTTAAGAACCAACTCAGACCCATAGTAAGGCAAGGTATCTCTGACTGGAATACCCAAAATGCTGGAAATTTCCTCCAAGGTAGGAGCCAAGATGTAATCTGGAAATACAAAACACCGCAGCAGGGGATCATAAAACTGAAGCAAGGTGTGCAAGTTGTCCTTCTGGTCTGCAGTAGGTTTGTCCATGTACTTCAATATCTGGCCATACCTCTTTCTGAAATTCCCCACGACTTGGTCATTCATCAGCCCTGCTAATTTCTGAACACTCTTGACTTCAGGTTGAAGAAAGGTATAATGAACATTCTTTTTCCTTGTGATTCTCTTAACTTCTGCCATCTGGAGAGCTTAAGATTACCAGAACTGGGTGCTAACTGTGAACAATAACCTGAAAAATGGAAACATAAATAGTTAATGCAAGAATGATACAATGCAAATGCAATGCAGACATATGATCAATCTGGGACCATCTGGAAACTGGACCCTGAATATAAGAACCTTCTGAATAGCTGAAAACCAAGATCCTCTGAGTCACAACCCTCTGATAGAAATTCTCAGAACCATAACACCAAGAAAACCAGAACCATAAGGACCCAATCACAACAAGGACCACACTAACAATGAGGGTATGTAGAGGCCAAGGGTTCCTGCAAACCTGTAAACCCCTCCCAATCTCACTGGTGTGCTCCAGGTCAGACATCACGGACTCTCAAAGCCGAATAACAATAATACTTTCACCATTTCCGAGAAATGGCTCATGACCAAATCAGGGAATCAGTTTGGTATTATATACTATGCAGGGAGGCCTCAGCTGAGTCCGGGAAACAAGGTCATCCTATGCAAGTCCCAGGTGGGCCCTCAGATGCGAATGGGTTTGCCACAAAATGTGGTATTCCACTGCCATCACTAGAGAGGGATGTTTCCACAAGGTTCTCAATGATCGGTCCCCAGCTGCACATAACTGTCAAGGTTATGAAATGAGAGAGGAAGATCCCCAAATCAAGACATTTCCAAGACAGTCGCAAATCTGGGCGTGGAACTCACTACTACCCCCATGACAAGATCTCATGAGGCCAAAGTGGAACCACTCTAAGTCCTAAGGTGCACTCGAGCCGTGGTAATGAGCTCATCTCTCAGAAACAGTATCACCCAAACCCACCAAACAGAAGATCCAGTCCAGACAGTCCAGTAATAATATGATGCAGAAAATAAATACTGAAAACTGTAAATAAAGCTGCAAATAAACTATAAATAAACAACAGTAAAATATACACACAACAGCAAACAATCAACACCCAAAGAAACAGAAACACGCATGCGCTAGGAGAGACTCTCAAGGGAACCAGAGATTCTCTAGTTAGGGAGTCCCCAGCAGAGTCGCCAGCTGTCGCTCCCCGGATTTCCATCCTGGTACAAAAGCGAAAGTGGCGCGGAAAGAATAGAGTCTCCATCTAGGAATTTTTATCCCGAAGGAACGGGAATGGTAATGCTGCACAAACCAGAAGAAAAGAAAAGGAAGGACATGGGTCCTACGAACCAAAGATACTGAGTTCGGGAGTCGGTTACGACCTGGGAAGGTATTAGCACCCCAGATCGTCCGCCGTACCCGACGGGATCCACGCTTGAAAAGAAATCTGTTTCAAAGGGTGAAGAAATGAAGGCTGCTGCAAAGAAAAAGAAACTGAACTGGATAAAAGAAACGAAAAGGGAACTAAAAAAGAAATAAAAAGGAAAAAAATGTAGGGAAAATAAAGATTATGCTCGAACGGGCCCTACCCCGCTGCCTACGTACCTCACTGGACATGAGGATCAGAGTCGCCATAGTTCCCCTAACTAGGGGTGGAAAATATTGCTTGTGTCTTAAGGCTTGAACTACATATGCCAATGCTCAGGTGTTGCAGGCTCGGACGACGAGTGCGTAACCGTCTTGCAAAATGACAAGTAGGAGCAAGTTCGCGGACGGAGCGAAGGAGATGAGAAAAGAATTCCCAAAGGAAAGACGCTTATTGTTTGTTTGTGTTTTTTAGAAGCTTTTAGGAGTGTGTCACAATGAAGTGAACTCTAGCTCTTTTCCATGGAATGTGCACTTGTCACTACATTCCAAGATGGAATAATAGAACAAGCACACTCAAGTAAGGAGAAGATCACCAAAACTTGATTCCAGATATTAGGGCTTAGGCTCACTAACTTATTAACTTATTAAGTGTATTTTGTATTTACAATGAAGAAGTGTGTTTTATGATTTTCTTGGTGAAGATGATATCCTGATCAGACTTGTGCATCACAAGACAAGCTTGTACTATCCCAAGATGGGAAGACTACAAGTGTCTCATGGGATAAGGCTATTGCTCAAGATATCACTTCAATCTTTATTAAGTGTCTTCTTTAGGGTTTTGAGATGAGAAGAGAAGAGTAACCAAAGGATCACAAAGGTAAAAGTCTAATGGGGGACTAATGAATCCTAATTGTTATCATGCATGGAAAATCCTGGGTTAGTGAGGTTTACTATCCTAAAGAAGAAAGAAAGAAGAAGAGAAAGAGAAGAAAGAAGAATAGAAGAGGGAGGAAGTAAGGCCTAAGCCCAACAAACACAAGGTTAGAAAAAATAATAAGGAGAATAGAAGAGATAAGATTTGGAGATGTGGGAATCACATCCACACCTCTCACATACCAAAGCCCCTGAAATGGTTAGATACACAAGCATAAATGCAACAAAAAGTGGACATAATGTCAAAGCAAGGTCACAAAACCAGAAGTGAAGTCATAAAAACATGCCAAATGCAAACTCAAAGCACAAGAATGAGAAGAGAACCACACAACTCAACATGAAGCAATATGAACCACTATGACAAAACAAAGTAAACATGAGAAGATGCAAAGCAAAATAGTCAAAGCAATATCATAAAGTGCCAAACCAGAATCCTAACATGTTAAGAAAGTGTCTAAGAACCACATGAGATGAAGAGAAGAGGTGCACATAGCCAAACATTCACATCATGAGAAGAAGGAAGCAAAGGAAGTGAGGTGAACATGCATAAGTGTGGAAGAACTTCAAGAGCAACCAAACACAAGCTTTCAAGGTACAAACTACAACTCAAGATCAGAGAGGTACCAACAACCTAAGATGGCCCTAAACATCCTAAATAAGTTGGCACAAGTGCCCTTCTAAGCTAAGGAGTGAACATATGAATCAAAAGAAGCAAAAAGGGACAAGTGAAGAACCAAAATTCAAATCAATTCAAGTAAGCATCCAAAAATTCCACAAACTTGCACAAGTGAACTTCAATCATACCATATCAACATGCCAAAAGGAGGGAATGAGAATCAGAAGCTAAGAAAGTCAAATGAGGGTTCAAACATGGATTAGGGTTAGAAGGCTTCATGCACAAGTTAGAGACCAAAATCTATTAAACAAAATTCTAAAAATCAGAACAAAAATCACCAATAAACTATACCTCATCAAGAATCCAGAGCAAAAAGAATCATCTAAAAATTCAAAATAATGATCAAGATAGAAAATGAACAAGTCAGGATGCTTAAAAATGGAATAAAAACAATTAATTAAAAGAAACAATTAATTTCCACGTGACAATTAAAAATAAATGAAAAATAAAAATACTAAAAATTAAAGAAAACTAGAACAAACATTCCTGATTTGTTTTGTGATTTTGAATGACCTAAATCTATTTTTAAAAATTAAAAAGCAAACTGGAATTAAAATGAAAACAAAAGAAAAAGAAATAAAGAAATAAGGCTAGGGGGTGCATTTAGAAGAAAGAGACAGTTGAATCATTTGGGCTTGGTGAAAAGGGGGGGGTGGATATCAAGTCAAGCCCAGGCCAAATTCAGCGCATAACACAACAATTATTGTGGATATTCATTAATTCAGGAAAAAACATGAACCACTGGATCAAGTGTACGCATGGGATTGAGTCATTCATTAAAACAAGTATGCAAAATGATTGGCCAGGGAGTGAGAACACGTGAGCTATGGTGAGGTGAGAAACAAACTGATTAATTCAGATATTATAAAATCATGTGAGAGGGAGCAAGGTTTTTTAATGTGCTGGCATCATAACGTCCGTCCAGATCAAATATCATATGGATGTGCTTCATATTCCTCATTAAAACTCAGACGAACAAAATGCAGAATCCAGTGACCGGAGCTAGGGTTCTGGCACCGGAAAATTCAAACTAAGAACAAAATCACATGAACAAAGCCACAAATCTCCAGATCTGATCATTTAATCAATATAAACACGAATCCAGCATTCAAATACACAAATACTCCATGAATTCATCAAATCGAAGCAAATAAAGTTTGACATCAAACTTTCAAATCCAGACTCTCACTCATTACTCATGCATTTTCAAATCTAATTAGTGCAGTATACTCAGCAAAGTTCACAGATCACAATGCACATAAGAAAAACAAGTTCCAGATCTATGAATTTCAAGTCATACCTGAGATGGAATCACTGCAAAATCACCAAAATAGAACTCCAGATGCTGCATATCTGTGTACTTTGATCTCCTCTTGCAAAATAAATGCAAGAGGAAGCTTGAGAGAGCCTGAATTTGAAGCTTCGAAGCAACCTGCTCTGAATGGAAACTCTCAAATTCTTCACTTTCAGCTTTGATTGAAGAGAGAAATGTAATCCTTGAAGCTTGTAGAAGAAGAATATGAAGAGAAATGAGAGATGTGTGGCTTGAGGAGAGAGATTCGAAAAATTTTGCTCTTGTGCAAGAAAATTTGAATCTGAGAAATGAGAGAGTGCTAGCTTGCATTTAGGGTTTGATTAGCTTTTATATCATGCACATATCACACTAATTAGGGTTTAGTGGTAAATGATGGCATGAGTTGTGTGATAGGGATTGATTTGCAAAATTGCATGAAGAAGAATAATGACCAATTTTCTCGTGAATTTTATTCCTCTTTGCACATGGTGATCTCTCATCCCAGCCCTTGATTCATGATGAGATGATCCTGCCCCTTAGATGTTGGTGTCATGCTTTTCTCATGATCATGCATTTTTGCCTCTTGTGAAATACACCACCTCTCATGCACAAATTTGTTTGCTTCCTTGGGCAACAAATCTTCTCATGCATTGCCTTAAAGCACTATGACCTTATTTTGTCTATAACACCACTTGGAAATAAGTTAAATGAGTTTTTTCATTTGGAGGAGGCTTAGAATTCATGCTATGCCCTAGAATTCAAGAGATTTTCGAAGGGCATATCTCTCAAACCATGAGGGCTATGAAAAAGTACTTGTACTTTTCAAAAATGGGAGGCTTTAATCTTCAATTTTCATGTTTGGTGGTGATCCATTTGAAGCTTTTTTCACCAAGTTATGTACACTTGAAAATTAGGGCAAAAGGTTACTAAAATGGAAAATTTCATGACCAATCACATGCCAAAAATGCAAAACACCTCAAAACCTCTTGATTCTTGATCTTTGACTTTTCCAAACCACTTCTAAGGTTATAAGAACATCCCTTGACTTGAAAAATAAGGTTGGACCTTTTGAAATCTCACAGTTGACTTCTAGAATGCACAATTGACCAATTTCTTCATTTACAAGCAACTGAAGAAATACCTGACTTCCACAAGGATTTTTCTCACCAAATTTCATCCCTAGGGTCCTCTTAATATATGAAAGACTTTGCCCAAATGAAATGGCCAAATTCACAAAGTTTTCATGCTTGAAACTCAAACCCTAATTTGGGATCATTGTGTAGGAGCTTTGCCCTAGCTTGAATTCCTTGATGATCCTCCCACCTCTTGGGCTTTTGTGAATGATCTTAAGCTTGTGAATGTAGTGTAGACTCCTCATAGGACTTGAGAAAATCCATTGGGCCTCTTGTTATAGCTTGTAAGGCTTCAAATCCCTCCACAGATGATCATATGCCTAATGCTAGGTCATGAGAATGTTATGCATCATCTTTCCATGCTAAGATGCCAAGAATATGATATGCTTATGATGACTATGGTATGATGATGATGCTTAAAAGGAAGAGGGCAAATTTGGGGTGTTACAGAAAGGCAGAGGTGGACCAGTGGGTTGTTGTGCTCCATTATTTGCTGATTGGTTTGCTAAGCAATTACCAAAGTCAGGTCCTTTCAAAGAGATGAGAGATGAATGAAGGTGGTCCAGGAGGCTAATGGGACTAACTTCTGAAGATATAGCTTGGGGTTATAACAGGGATTTGTTGGGGAAGGAGTTATTGGTTAGTTGTGGGAGTTTTGGTAATGTGCATTTGCTAGGAAGAAGGGGTGTGATCGGTTACCATCCATTCTTAGCCAGGAAACAATTTGGTTATCCTTTGAGGGATCCACCAAGTATGGAAGAATTAGCTGGGTCTTTGTAATTTTCTATGGAGGGAAACAAAGAGTTAGTCATATAAGCATCTCAAGCTTGGGCTTACAGGGTAAAGAAAGGAAAGAAGGATTTTGGAAGGGTAGATCCCAAGACATATCCTCCTTTTGCTACATGGTGGCAGAAGCGGGTAGAGGAAGTGCTCATGCCATTTTCAGTGGAAGCTCCATTGTATCCCAAGGAGGTGCCATGTCAGAATACTGTCTCTCTTGAAGAATATAAGAAATTGGAAGCTCAGTTGCACGAGGTCCGGATAGAGAATGCTGAAATGGTTAACTTGTACCACCTTGCCAATCGTGCTAAGAATGAAGCAGAGGAAAAGCTACAGAAAATGCAGGTCTCCTTAGAAGCTAAAGAAAAGGAATTTGCTGGAAGAGAAGCTCACTTTCAGAGATTGGGTCTCATGGAATCAAAAAGAGAAGCAGTGCGTAAGAAGACTTTGAAGACTCTTAAAGAAGCTCGCCAGTCCATTGTTTGGTTGCAGGGCCAAAGGGAACAGGAGCAGAAGAAGTACAAAGAAAATGAAGAGTTTTTCGAGGTACAGATGGCCTTCAAGAAAGAAGAAGTAGAACAAGTTCACAAAATACAAAGGGAA
Organism: Lathyrus aphaca; assembly: GCA_963966055.1. NCBI lineage: Eukaryota > Viridiplantae > Streptophyta > Magnoliopsida > Fabales > Fabaceae > Lathyrus > Lathyrus aphaca. The sequence goes on from OZ014519.1 coordinate 210,887,591, forward strand.
AAGACTCAACAATTGGCACAGAGCCAGATGGCCTTGGAGGAGGCATTGAAAGAGATTGCAGAGCTTAAGCTGAGAACAGGCGTGAAGAAGAACCAAATAGAGGTGATAGCTACAGAAGAAGAACCCGGGTCTTTCCTTTAGTCTAGGACTTTAATTTATGGTTGTTTAGACTACCAACAGGCTTGTTATAGGAGTCTTTCTTTATCTTTTTGTTCATGTATTGACTTGTAACCCTTCGGGGAATTTGTTTGTGCTCTAACTTTGGCTGCCAGTGGGTTATCCATGTTATGCAATGTTAAATCCCAATTACCATTTCTGAGTACGCAAAGCTTGTTTGTTTGAGACTGCTGAGATCTGAACACTCTTCAAAGGGAGAGTTGGAAAATTAATGCTCAAAGGGGCTATCTGGAGCAAATACCAGAATTGGGGCATATAAGTGCCTAAACTTGGAAGCATGAATAGTTACATTGCATGCATATAACGTGTTTGCTGTTTTGCAGGTAGTTCATCAGTTTTCTAACGTTTATGTCCTTTCAGGCACTATAGCTCCCAGGAAGGTTCGAGAACAGCCAACGGTGCACAGATATCCTACAAGAGTAAACAGAGAGAGAGTAATGGATCAGATGCAGGCAGATCTGGCTGACTTGAGAACAAGAATGGATAAATTCATGACCCTCATGGCTGGGATGGGTCAAACTCAAGAGAGCTTGCACGAGATGGTGGAAACCAATCAGGCCAAGAACAATGGGACCGCAGATGGAGGTAATCGCAATGGGGCTAGCGCCCGTCACATAGAGATCCCTGTGGTGCAACCAGGGGTCACTATTGTCAATGATGGACTGAACAACGTGCAGATGGATGGGCAGGATGAACAGTTTACTTTGCTGGATGAGGCAGAAGGCCAAGGAATTGACATGAACATAAAGTTTGAAGAAATGGCTGAGCAGATTCGCACCATTCAATCTCAGAGCTCTCTGGGGTTTGATATTGTAAACACCCCAAATTTGCCCTCACCCATTCACATCATGGCTTGTGATCTTTTCATATGCATAAGTTCAATCATAGCATCTCATATTACATTCTTTGATTCACTGCATTGCTTCTAAGTCATCTACATCTAGGGTTTGTGATCTGAGCTATCCCTGAGCCATTTGAGCCACTCCAAGGGTCATCAATCACTTCAAAGGGGTCCATGCATATTCAAGCATCATATTATATCCCCACAAAGTCAAGAAAGTCAGAGAATCACAAGAACTGAGAATGGCATGGAAGCAGAGCCAGGTTTAACTGCACAGATGACCTAGAATTAGGGTTTTGGTTTCAAAGGCCATAACTCCAAATTTTTTTTGGTCATTCTTGATTATATGGGTCTCTATATGTTATGAGGATCATGCATATCAAGTTTCATGAAGAAATTCCATGGGGAAGGCATCTGATCAAAAGTTGACTTCTTGGGAAAGTCAGTGTAAAATCAGGGCATCTGAGGCCCCCAATAACCCAACCAAAGGGTGTTCTTCATCATTATGAATGTGTATGATCTTTATTTGATCATAGAAGATGTTAGAAGTTCACAAAATTGAAGAATTTCAAGCCATTTGCAAAGTTGCCTTTTTGGGAAAATGACTTGTAATGAAAACTTGCCATTTTGGGAAAGTTTTTCAACCCTTTCTAATTGATTCAAAAATGCCTCAAATGAGAAAACTTTGGTCATGAAAGTTGTAGAATGGATCCTCCCATTTTCAAAAAGTAAAAGAACTCATTTTAATTCATTTTGGATCAAAAGTTATGGCCTTGCAAAGTTGGATAAAATCATTGAAATTTCACTTTTGCACAAAATGGAAAACTTGCAAATTCTCATGACAAGCCTTTGTGTGATTTCAATGTGACCTCTAATCATCATACAAACACAATGCATGACTTAAAATTCAGTTTGGCCCAAAGAATTTCTCATTTCTATTCCTTGAGTTTCAAGTAACCATAAGCCATTCTTCATGAAAGTGCAAAGAGGGATTTCTTGCAAAATGATTCTCAAAGGGATTGTATGACCTCTAGCTGGTCTCAAGACATTGCCATGACCTAATGAAGCATCCCACACCAAAAATTCAGCAAGACTTCTCACATGTACATAGCTAAAAATCATGAAATGTAACAAGTTGCCATATTGCAAAAACACTTCAAACATGTGATCCATTGCACCCAACTGTCTTCTCTTGATCCTAGGGCCTTCCTTGACTCAAGCTGAGGCAGGACAAGCCTCAAGATTGCCTCTGACCCGAGCCATGCTTAGAGTACACAATATCTTGACTTTCTTGCATTTTGCCCATACCAATCCCATAGTGCCACACCAACTCTCTGCCCAACCAGAGTATGATATGTGGACATCAAGCAATCCAAAAAGATACCATACACAAGCTGAATCCTCCCACATTGCAGCACACACAAAAATCTGTCAAAACCTTTCCCTCTTCGAAACACTCAACACAGCCATCAAACTTCAATAATTCCTTCACCAATCAACCACACACAACCCATAGAACAAATCCCACCCCTCACAATGGTCTGAAACACAACACACAAGAACCTCATTTCCTGCCATATCAGAACTGAACCTCTCAAACTAGCCACTTTCAACCCCATTCAAGCATTCCATTAGCCTCAGGAGGTTCAAAGGAGACCATTTGCACAAGAGGGAGGCTTTGAAAGTTCACTTTCGAAGGTCTCCAGCTCAGGTATAACCTAAGAACTTTTTTCTCAGAACTTCATTTTCTTGTTACAAAATGAATCTACATGTTTCACTGATCATCTAGATGTGTTTAGAATTGAAAATAAGCAAGAAATGACCATTTCATGTTGTTCTGAAAGTTTGCCCGTGTTTTATATTTTCCTTCGATTCAGGCTTGTGAGTGAAAATAAATGGATTTGAGATGAGGGGTTAGGTTTAGATTGATGAGAGGTTTGTTTTGGTGGAAGAAATTTCATGTTTAGTGACCTGTAGAAGATTCTAGGGTTTATGCTTGTCGGAGAAGATGACCGGAACCACTGTTCCGGTCACCTGAAAGTCATTAGCCCTAATTGTGTCATTAATGGGAGTTTGAATTTGGACCGTAGATGAGGTAGAATGGGGTTGACTCCCGCGCGTGTGTGTGGCCAGGATCTTGCCATTAAACCCTAATCCCTGATTAATTAATTAAATCCAGTTTAATTAATTATAAAACTTAATTTAGCCAGGTTTGAATGTGGGCCTTTGGATCTTGCGCGCAGTCAACCAGTCCAAACCCAGATTCAATCCCGTCCTTCCATTGCGTTTACTTTTATTAAATTCAGTTTTAATTGTTTTTTTTTCTCATTTGTTTTATACATTTTATTTAAAATAGCAAAAATCATTTAAAAATTATGAAAATTTTTGTCAAACATTTCATTAATTTTTAAAACCCAAAAATATTTTTATTTTTATTTTTTTCATTAAAAATCATTTTTAAATCATTTAAATGTTTATTTTTAATTAATTAATGAAAATTAATTAATTAAAAATACATTTAGATATTTAAAAATCACCAAAAAATTCACATTGCATTTAGAAACATTTAGAAACATTATCCAACTCTCAAACCAAATTTCTTTTTTGTTCTTGATGCCTTTTGATCATTTTCATTGGAATTAAATTCATTTTAAGGCAATATTTTTGTGCAAACTTTGGAAAATCCCTTCTGCCTAACCCTTGAGCGTTGGGTGATGATTCTTCTTGCATTGCATCCTTCAGGGCATGTAGTTTATAGAATAAAATTGGTTTGAATTGATCTTGAATTTCCAATTTGTTTGGTGTTTTTCTTGATGAGGTACCTTAAAACCCTAGCAATCTTAGGAAATTCATAACTTTCACTAGGTTAAGAGTTGGATCCCCTCCTTTGGGCAGTGAGCTTGTATAGGTTTAGGGTATCTTTGATTGCATTTTCAAATTTTTACCATGTCATTTGCTTCTGGTTTTGGATTTTTGCTTTGCATGATGCATGTAACCCTAATTTGTACCTCCCTTTACATCCATTTCCTATTTGCTTGCATCCAATGACTTGCCATGACATTTTGTGCATCCACATGATTCATGATACATCTTAGGACATATTATAGTCATGTTTGAGCATTGCATATTTCATTTGCCATGTTATATGTCCATTGCATTTCATAACTTTTCGTGTACATTCATGGTTCAATGCATGCTTCATTTGCATCCTTATGCTTGTTTGATCATTCTCATGTCTTGCCTCATGCTTGTATCATCTCTTAGCATCATTAACATCATGTAAAGGCTTCTGACTTTGGTTTGCATCATGACATTTCTTCTCATTTGCATTGCATTTCATTTCTTTTGGCTAACTTTTCAGGTGGTAAGTTGTTTTGAGAAGTGGATTTGCCTTCACTTCTCACAATCTCTCCTTATCTCTCTTGCATCATTTCTGCATTTTGTATTTGTCTTAGATTTAGTTTTCTCATTCATGTTCATCTTGCTTCCTTTCTTCAAGCAACTTGTCTTCTTAAGTGAAGCAAGTTGTCTTGCTTCTCTGTGCTTCTTCCTCCTTTCATCTGCTTCCTTCCTGGTGGTTTCTCTGAAGATCTTTCTCTCTTAAGCCTCATTAACCCTAGGACCTCCAAGCATGATAATAATTAGGGTTTGATTAGTCCCCCATTTAGTTTTACCTTTGTGTCATCTTTGAGTCTTCTCTTTTCATCTCATAATCAGGGACTAAACCCTAAAGGCTTTAAGGCTTTGTGATTAAGCTTATGCCTGCATCCTTCTATTAGGATGGAGTGTATAGCTTTAATCCTAAGTGTTAAACCCTTAATGTGTTTAAATCCTTTAATCAATCCATCTAATAATCATCAAGACATTAAACTTGTAACTTGGGCCTTGCATTAGGGTTCTAATTCTTCCTTAATTGGTTAAGAAGGACTAACCCTAGTGTTAATGGACAAGTCCCCCTCAAGTTGTTTTACAAATAATAGAAATCACTTCTCCATCTTACCATTAACTAAAATCCACTTTAATAAAGGCTTTGTTTTGTCATGAGGTTAATCCCTAATCATGGATTAAGTTGAGGAGTCTTTCTCAGCTTAAATGTTCTCATCTATTATCCTTCTATTAGGATGGTGTAATGAGTTCATTAAATCCTTGATTATGGCTTAAACTCATTACTTAACACTAAACAAAAACAACAAAAAACATCTAAATAATTGCAAGTAGGTTAATGATCTTAACCCTACATCATGGTGATTAAAGTGTGAGGTGCTTACTTCACACTTAAGGTATTCTCGTTACCCCTAATCAGAGGGAGGATGTGATGAGTTTACTAACCCTTGGTTTAGGCTTGAGCTCATTTTCTTATGTCAAACTCCAGAAAGCAATAAAAGATTGAAAACATAAAAACAAACAATAATCGTCTCCTCCGGGATTCTTTTCTCATCTCATTCATTCACAAACGAGAACTCGCTTCTTCTGTATAATGCAAGACAGTTTGCACCTGAGCCAGACAGGTCATACACTTGAGCATAGAAAAGTAAGCAGTTCATCAAGTCAATTTATCTTTCAGTCTCTTTGAGTCGAACTACGGTGTTCTGACTTCCTCATTGCACGAGAGGATACGTAGGCATAACTTAACAGTTATCGAACAAAAGTCTCTGTATATTCCCCCTCCTTCCAGTTCCATTCTTTAAGCCTCATTCTTGAGCATTTCACTCTTGTTCTTACACTGACACTTCTCATATTACACTTCACCTTTCTCTTACACTGACACTTGCATTCTTTCCAGCTTTGATACACAAATTGCACTGACACTACCCCTTTAAAACACAAATCTTTTGAGCGTGGATCCCGTCGAGTACGGCGGACAATCTGGGTGCTAATACCTTCCCAGGTTGTAACCAACCCCCTTTCTCAGTCTCTCTGGTTTGCAACCGTCTTATCCATATCTTTCTAGGTTTATGCAGCATTACCTTTCCTCCGGGATAAAAATGCCTAGCTGGCGACTCTTTTCTTCTGAGTACACCCCTGTGTGTTCTCTTCCTCTTTCGCCGACCGTTCGCGTCTGTACCCCTTCTGACCAGGTGTCATTTTGGTGGGAGCGACAGATATCACTGACTTGGGCTTGGTGCCAGGGGTTAGAATTCCCTACAAGTTCAAGGTTCCTAATTTCGACAAGTAGAACGACACGGCTTGCCCGAAGACTCATCTCTAGTCTTTTGTAGGAAGAATTGTTGCACATACCAATGACGAGAAGCTGTGGATGTATTACTTCCAAGATAGCCTTGTGGGAGCCTCCTTGGAGTGGTACATGAAGCTGAGCAGGGTTAATATTCAAAGCAGGAAGGATTTATTAGAGGCATTTATGAAACAATATCAGTACAATTTGGATATGGCTCCAAATCGTACTCAGTTGCAGACCATGTCTCAGAATGCTAAAGAAGGGTTCAAGGAGTACACTTAGAGGTGGCGTCAGCTTGCTGCTAGAGTACAACCTCCCTTGTTGGAAAATGAAATGGTGGATATGTTCACGGGAACACTACAGTGAGTGTTTATTGAGAGGTTGGCATCTTGTTCAGCAAAAAAGTTCAATGAGATTGTGATAGCAGGAGAGAGGGTGGAAACTCTTTTGAAGATGGGGAAGATTCAGGACACCGGTGCAGGTAGCTCAAGCGGTGTAAGAAAAGCTTTTAATGGACCTCCGAGAAGAAGAGAGGGAGAAACTAATACTGTGTACAGCCGAGGTCGGGGCCGGGGATACAAAGGATCCTATGAGCAAGTGGCAGCTGTCACTATTCCATCAAGTCCTGTGCAACAAACTCAACCACTGCAGCAACAACAACAGCCACAACGCAATAATTATCAGCAAAGACCCTATCAGGGTACTTGAAGCCATTCCAATGACGTACACGACACTACTTCAGAGGTTGTTAGACTTGAACTTGGTTCAATTGAGGACATTAGCACCACCTCCACCTGGAGAGCTTCTAGTGGGGTATGATGCTAACGCAAGATGCACGTTCCATTCAGGAGCACCCGTGCACTCAACAGAGAAGTGCAGGGCATTGCAGCATAAAATTCAAGACTTGATTGATTCAAAGGCGATTAACTTTGCACTGCCTCCTAATGTTACATCAAATACCATTCCAAACCATGGAGGGGCAAGGATAAATGTTGTCGACGGCGGTGAGAGGTTAAGCTTGATTTTGAATGTGGAAGAGGTGAAGACTTCATTGCTGGTTGTGAAAGACAAATTATTGAAAGGACAAGTATTCCCAAGGTGTGGTTATGACTGTAAAGGGTGTTTGAGTTCAGTTAATGGTTGTGAAGACTTGAAGGTTGGACTGCAATATCTGATTGACGAGGGGTCGCTACAGTTTGATAGGGTTGATGATAGAAGCAATTGTGTGTCTACCATAACAATTTACTTCGATCCTGCTGAAGTTCCTGTCCGGAGGGAGATTGTGACTATCTATGTTCCAGAAGTGAGTCCAGTGACTATTACTGTTCCAGGGCCAGTTCCTTATGCTGATGACAAAGCCATCCCGTGGCACTATGGCTCGGATGTGTATGTGGAAGGTCAGAAGGTGGAAAGTAAAGCGGTGCCAATTGACCCGACTGTGGTGAATGTCGGAGGAGTCGGTGGATTTACAAGAAGCAGGCGTCTTTTTGCTCCTCAAGTTCTTAGAGGAGATCCTGAAGCTGAAGTTGCTGCAAAGGCTAAGGGCAAACAGATAGCGATCGAAGAAGTGACAATTCCTGCTGTCGGGCAAGGTACTTTTGAAAAGGAAGTCAAGGAGTTTATGAGAATAATAAAGAAGAGTGACTATAAAGTAGTTGAACAGCTGAATAAAACTCCGACCAAGATATCTATCATGTCATCGTTAATGTGTTCTCCAGCTCATAGGGAAGCTTTATTGAAAGTCTTACAGATGGCATATGTACCACAGGAGATAACTGTTAATCAGTTGGAGGTTGTAGTAGGCAGCGTAAATGCCAGCCATGGGTTGGGCTTCACTGATAGAGATCTTACTTCTGAAGGCCGCAATCACAACAAGGCCCTGCACATCACCATGGAGTGTAAGGGTGCTGTCCTGTCACATGTCTTAGTAGATACCGGCTCTTCCCTCAATGTGCTCCCTAAGAAGGCCTTGATGAAGCTGAATATTGATGGCATTGTGTTAAGACCCAGTGATTTAATCGTGAAAGCCTTTGATGGGTCCCGAAGGTCTGTGTTTGGGGAGGTTGAGCTATCTGTGAAGATTGGGTCCCAAGTGTTTAAAAGCACGTTCTATGTCATGGATATTCAACCTGCTTACAGTTGTTTGCTTGGACATCCCTGGATCCATGCTGCAGGCGCAATGACATCCACGTTGCATCAGAAGCTGAAGTATGTGGTAGATGGTCAGGTGATCACTGTGTGTGGAGAAGAAGATATCTTTGTGAGTCATCTGTCAACTTTTAAGTACGTGGAAATGGACGGGGAAATTCATGAAACGCTGTGTCAAGCCTTTGAAGCGGTCAATGTTAGTACTTTGGCTCCGGCAGATCGAAACAACGAGAAGTAAGGGACCTCTATCTACTCCTACAAGCAAGCCAAAGAAGTGGTCCAATCTGGAAGTGCCCAGGGATGGGGTAAGTTGTTGGAGTTGGAAAAGAAGGACGACAAGTTCGGTCTTGGTTACCAGCCTGGAGGGTCCAACCGGCCTCAGGATAATAAAGCCATAACTTTCACAAGCGCCAGAATGCTCGATCGCAACAACATTTGTGCAACAAGTGAAAAGGGGGATAGTGATTGCGACTGGGATACCTGGATTCACCCATGTGTACCTGGGGAGGAGCTACGGAACTGGTCTGCCGAGGATTTCGTTCAAGTTACTTGGCAATCAAAGTAATTTACTTGTTTCCTTGTTATCATGCTGCATGTCAACCCTGCACTCTACCCAAGGTGCACGGATCCATTTGTAGGGCCACCATGCTTTTAATGCATTTATTTTTTCCATGAAATAAAGGACTTTTTTCAAGCAAATTTGTTCTCTTTCTTTCATTTTATAATTTTTCACACAAAAAATAAAATGGCAATGTTTTTCTTTTCTTGTGTTTGTGTGTTTGCGTCTCTTTTGAAAAAGAATAGATTCTGAAATAAGCACATCATCTGTGCAGTGTTGATCATCCGGATTCTAGTGATAACATTCCTTCTATGACCACACATGACTTCCCATTACCTCACATTGATGTGCTGGTAGATAACACCGCTCAATTCTTTGTATTTTCTTTCATGGATGGCTTCTCCGGGTATAATCAGATCAATATGGCACCGGAAGACATGGAGAAAACAACGTTCATTACCCCGTGGGGTACATTCTGCTACAAGGTTATGCCCTTTGGGTTGAAGAACGCTGGGGCAACGTATCAGCGGGCTATGGTCACATTGTTCCACAACATGATACACAAAGAAATTGAATGCTATGTGGACGACATGATTGCCAAGTCCCAAGACGAAGAAGAGCATCTGGTCAATCTCAAAAAGCTGTTTGATAGATTGATAAAGTACAAGTTGAGATTGAATCCAAACAAGTGTACTTTCGGAGTGCGATTCGGAATATTGTTGGGTTTTATTGTTAGCCAGAAAGGAATCGAGGTGGATCCTGCAAAAGTAAAAGAAATACAAGATATGCCTGCACCGAAAACAGAAATAGAAGTGCGCGGGTTTTTAGGGAGATTGAACTACATTTCACGGTTTATATCTCATCTAATTGCCACGTGTGAGCCAATATTCAAATTGCTAAGAAAAGAGAAAACGGTCAGGTGGAATGAGGACTATCAAAGAGCCTTTGAAAAGATAAAAGAATATTTGCAGACACCTCCGATTCTAATGCCTCCAGTTCCAGGACGACCGCTTATCATGTACTTGACTGTGCTAGAAGGATCGATGGGGTGTGTTCTAGGCCAACATGACGAGTCTGGTCGAAAAGAGTATGCTATTTACTACCTTAGCAAAAGGTTTACCGACTGTGAATATCGCTACTCACTGCTCGAGAAAACTTGATGCGCTTTGGTATGGGCTGCTCGCCGACTGAGACAGTATATGTTTACCCATACCACACTACTAATCTCAAAAGTGGATCATGTCAAGTATATTTTCGAGAAACCAACGTTAACCGGAAGGGTTGCAAGATGGTAAATGATCTTAACAGAGTATGACATACAATATACTTCTCAGAAAGCCATCAAAGGAAGTGTATTGTCAGATTATCTTGCACAAAAACCTCTTGAAGACGACTATCAGCCAATGAAATTTGAGATCCCTGATGAGGACATCATGTACCTCAAAGAAAAAGATTGCGAGGAACCACTTCCGGAGGAGGGGCCAGACCCTGAATCCAAATGGAAGTTGATGTTTGATGGGGCAGTCAATATCAACGGACGTGGAGTTGGTGTTGTTCTTATCACTCCTGAAGGTGTTCACTTTCCCTTCGCTGCCAGGATTACTTTTGGCTGCACCAACAATGAAGCGGAATACGAGGCGTTCATAATGGGAATAGAGAAGGCTATTAATCTTCGGATTAAGACCCTCGATATATTCGGAGATTCAACCCTCGTTATCAATCAGATTATCGGCAAGTGGTATACGTATCAAGAGCACTTAGTTCCTTATAGGGATTATGCCAGAAGTCTGTTGACATTCTTCACTATGGTTAAGCTTCAGTATATACCACGAGATGAGAATCAATTTGCCGATGCATTGGCTACTCTTTCTTCGTCCATCAAAGTCTTGTGTTGGAACTACGTTCCCAGGATTGATATTTCCAGGCTTGACGCACCAGCTTATGCTTTCTCTGTAGACGCAATTTCTGACGAGAAACCTTGGTACTTCGATATCAAGCTCTTCCTGGAAAAACAAGAATACCCAGCTGGGGCATCATCCAACGACAAGAAGACCTTAAGACGACTTGCTGCTAGCTTATTCTTGAATACAGATGGGGTTTTGTATAAGAGGAATTTTTACATGGTCTTGCTTAGATGCGTGGATAGACACGAAGCAAGCCTGTTAATGCAAGAAGTCCACGAGGGGTCTTTCGGTACTCATGCAGGAGGACATGCAATGGCTAAGAAGTTGTTGAGATCGGGGTATTATTGGATAACAATGGATGAAGACTGTTGTTCGTACGCCCATAAGTGCCACAAGTTCCAGATTTATGCAGACAAGGTGCATGTTCCTCCCAGCCCGCTCAACGTCATGTCATCTCCTTGGCCCTTTTCTATGTGGGGCATTGACATGATCGGGAAAATAGAGCCTACTGCTTCAAATGGTCATCGTTTCATTTTGGTTGCGATTGATTACTTCACTAAGTGGGTTGAAGCAGCATCTTATGCCAATGTTACTCGTCAAGTGGTAGCTAGATTTTTGAAAAGAGACATCATTTGTAGATACGGAGTGCCCGAGCGAATCATTATTGATAATGATTCTAATTTGAATAACAAGATGATGGAAGAATTGTGCCGGGACGTCCAGATTCAGCATCACAATTCTTCTCCTTACCGACCAAAGATGAATGGTGCGGTAGAAGCGGCTAATAAGAATATTAAGAAGATTATGCAAAAGATGGTTGTCACTTACAAGGATTGGCATGAGATGCTACCATTTGCGCTGCATGGGTACCGAACATCAGTCAGGACGTCAACTGGGACAACTCCTTTCTCATTAGTATATGGCATGGAGGCAGTCTTGCATGTTGAGGTGGAATTTCCTTCATTGCGTGTGATGATGGATGTAAAGCTTGATGAGGCTGAGTGGGTACGTGCTCGATACAATCAGCTGTGTCTAATTGAGGAAAAGAGATTAGCGGCTATCTGTCATGGTCAGCTTTATCAGATGAGAATGAAGCTAGCATTCGACCAACGAGTACGTACTCGGGAGTATCAAGTTGGCGAGCTTGTGCTCAAGAGGATCGTTTCTCCAGGTTCAGATCACAGGGGCAAGTGGACCCCAAACTACGAAGGCCCATTCATAGTGAAGAATGTTTTCTCGGGAGGAGCACTGATGCTCACCACTATGGATGGAGAAGATTTCCAATCCCATGTTAACTCGGACGCAGTTAAAAAATACTTCGCATAAAAAGACCCGCTGGACACAAAAATAGAATTAAAGTCCAGGCAAGAAAAGGGCATCCCGGCGAGCTAAAAACAGAATAAAAAGCTCGGGCAAAAGTTAGGGAAAACAAATAAAAAAATGTACACCCGCTGAGTTAAAAAGCCACATCGGACAGCTCATGCAAGAAAGGGTATCCCGGTGGATTGAAAACCCGAATGGGCGATCCACGCAAAACAAGGGAATAAGCGAACAACTGCGATCCGGGTAATCTGAACCAAATCACTGTTTCGTACAGCCTGACAATATCAGAAGGATAGGAATCAGTCCCCTCATCTTTTCAGAAAGCAAAGGCAAGAATGGAAAGTTTTGAAGACATATTGGTCATAGCAAGAAGAAAACTCATTGGGATGTCGTGCCTATTGCCATTAGGATAGTTTATTTTCTCAATTTTGTGGTAGCTACCTCTTTCCAGGTGGTTGCTTCTTAATGTAAAAACTTTGCCTATTCAGAGGCCCCTCAATAAAAGAATATTCAGTCAAAAAGCTGTGTTGTGTTTATTTTTGTTTGCAAAAATGTCCTGAATTTTTGGCAAAAAAGAACATTGCATTTAAAACATGGTGTTTGTTTTCTAAAAAAAATGATGAAAAATGACATTGCAGGGAAACATTTAAAACCATCTTTGAGTGTCGGGTGACGATGGATGAACAGATCATACCATGCAAGTCCCCGGGGCACATATGTGTATTCTGTTGTTGCAGGTTTTGCAGGATGGTGTCACATTTTCCCAAACAGAATTTTCCCCAGCTGAGTTAGGGCAGACGGAATCTCCAAGCAGGTTATCTTTCCACAAGTGGAGTATGCCCAGCAGGCAGTTGGATGCCCAATTCCCCACAGAGTTTATAACTGTCAGAACTTTTTTCCTAGCAAAGGTTTTTTGACCAAGCATTTCCCCAACCGTGTTGGAAGATCGTCATTTCCCCACAGAGTTTCATGATCAAAAAGCAACCATCATTAAAATATCCCCAGTGAGGTCGCCAATTTATTTTTGGCCAGTGCGACAAAGTAATGCAGACTTTTGTTCACATTTCATTCCTCAACCAAGTATCTTCAGGATATCTTGGTCGTTTCCTCAACAGAATGTTAGTCAGAATGTTCTTATACCCAACGAAGTTACAAATGATATTCTCCCTCGCAGAGTTGTTACTCTCTTCTCAAATCAACTAATCTTGTATTGATCGCGCTGTCCCGTGTCAACGGACTCATTGTGGATGGATCGCTTGATACTATTCTCCTATCAGATTGCTTGATCCTGTCCGAGTTGTAAATCGCTTGATATTACTCGTTGTTTGAGCCGTGCTCATGTTCCTGGTTATGGATCGCTTGATGCCATTTCCTTAGCAGATCACTTGATCTTGTCTGAGTTGTAAATTGCTTGATATTACTCCTCGTTGTTTGAGCCGTGCTCATGTTCCTGGTTATGGATCGCTTGATGCCATTTCCTTAGCAGATCGCTTGATCTTGTCTGAGTTGAAAATCGCTTGATATTACTCCTCGTTGTTTGAGTCGTGCTCATATTCTTGGTTATGGATCGCTTGATACCATTTCCTTATCAGATCACTTGATCTTGTCCGAGTTGTAAATCGCTTGATATTAATCCTCGTTGTTTGAGCCGTGCTCATGTTCCTGGTTATGGATCGCTCGATACCATTTCCTTAGCAGATCGCTTGATCTTGTCCGAGTTGTAAATCGCTTGATATTACTCCTCGTTGTTTGAGCCGTACTCATATTCTTGGTTATGGATCGCTTGATACCATTTCCTTATTAGATCGCTTGATCTTGTCCAAGTTGTAAATCGCTTGATATTACTCCTCGTTGTTTGAGCCGTGCTCATGTTCCTGGTTATGGATCGCTCGATACCATTTCCTTAGCAGATTGCTTGATCTTATCCAATGCTCGTCTGTGTTGAAGAGGTTTGAAGTCCTGACAGTGGGATTAAACGTCAAAATGGTTACCGGTCTTGGCGTAACAGGTTATCCGAAGGAGGTTCGTCTGTCTCAAGCACCACTTATCTACGCAAGATTTGTGAAGAGGGTTCGTCAAATCCTAATTTTGCACCTGGCATAACAGGTTTGTTCAAAGAAGGCTCGTTTGTCTTAGACCATATATCTACGGAGAATATATGAAGAGGGTTCGTCTATCCTGATTATGCATGTCTATCCCACTGACTTAAGTGCATCACAGGTCCTGGCGTAACAGGTTTTTCCAAGGAGATTCGTCTGTCTCAAGTCATATATTTTTGTGAAGTGTGTGAAGAGGGCTCGTATGTCCAGTTCCTGGCGTAACAGGTATACGTGATGAGGGCTCGTATGTCCAGCTCCTGGCGTAACAGACTTGCGTTCGAAGAAGACTCGCCTGTCTAAATTTTCCTTATCTGGTGTAGCAGTTCAACTTGGAAGGCGCTCGTCTACTTTCTCCCCACTTCAATCGCCAAAGCGTCATTTGTTTGGGTTTATTTCCCACTGCTTGCATTCTCCATATGAGTACAAATTTCAGGTTTTCTTGGTATTCAACCACAGTTCATCTTAAACGGTCGATAGCTCGTGCTATCGTCCTTTTCAGATTAACATTTGTTTGAATAGGGGCAGCTGTAACACCCCAAATTTGCCCTCTTTTTTTTAAGAATCATCATCATATCATAATCATCATAAGCATGTCATGTCCTTGGCATCTTTGCATGGAAAAATGAAACATAACATTCTCATGTTCTAGCATTAGGCATATGATCAACTATGGGTGGATTTGAGGCATTACAAGCTATAGCAAGAGGCCCAGTGGACTTGTCCAAGTCCCATAAAGAGTCTACATGACACTCACAAGTTCAAGATCCTTTACAAAAGCCCAGGAGGTTGAGGGATCATCAGGGAATCCAAGCTAGGGCAAGCTCCTACACAATGGTTCCCAAATTAGGGTCTCACTTTCAAGCATTAATCCTTTGTGACTTTGGCCATTTCATCTGGGAAAAGTCTCTCATATGATAAGAGGATCCTAGGGGTGAAATTTGGTGAGAAAATTCCTTGTGGAAGGCAGTTATTTCATCAGTTGCTTGCATAAGAAGAAATTGGTCAACTGTGCATTTTAAAAGTCAACTATGAGAATTCAAGGGGTCCAACCCCATGTTTCAAGTCAAAGGATGTCCTTAAGACCTTAGAAGAGGTTTCGAAAAGTCAAGGATCAAGAGTCAAGGGGTTTTGAAGAACTTTCCATTTTTGGCATATGGTTTATTTTGAAACTTTCCATTTTTGGCAACTTTTGCCCTAATTTTCAAAGGCTTCTTTCATGATGAAAATGATCTCATTTGAATTTCCAATAAACATGAAAGTTGTAGGGTAGGTTCTCCCATTTTCAGAAAGTACAAGTACATTTTCATAGCCTTCATGGATCAAAAGTTATGGCCTTCGAAAGTTCAATTATTTTTTAGGGTTTACCTTAAAATCTAAGTTTCCACCAAGAGCAAAAACTCATGTATCTCAATTCCAAGCTCTTTTATGTGCAAAGTATGGTCACTATATATTTATTCATGATATGATAAGCATTTGGCTCAAGAGAAAATGAGGAAATCGTGCATGGAATGAGAGATATTTCACAAAATGCAAAAAATGCATGATCACAAGCAAGGCATGATGCAAGCATCCAAGGGCCAAGATTGTTTCATTTTTGGATTAGTGGATCAAGAGTGATCAGCATGTGCAAAGGAGGGAGGGGGAGCACGAGTAAATAGAAGGATCACACACTTCATGCACAATTGCAAAATCATCCCATTCACACTCCTCTCACGTGCACTCTTGCTGAAACCATAATCAGTGAAATTTGGCATCGTATATAAGTGAACAAAGCCTTTGAATCACCAAAATTCATCACATTTTCATCACTCTCAAGTTTTTGCATCTCAAGCTTTTTCCTTCGAATTACCTCACACACTCACTCATTGCCAAAACAAATCACATATTCTTCATCCTTGAGAGCTCATGATCAAAAATCCACCATCAATTCAAGCTGAATCTAAGGATTTCACAAGGTGCAGTTCAAGTGCAGTTGAGGTTGAAACTCAAGATCCAAGCAATTTCAGGCACTCTCTTGCATTTATTTTGAAAGGAGAGGTTAAAGTAGGTAGATCTGCACCATCTGAAGGCTTCTTTCAAGCTATTTCGTACACTGCAAATCTCAGGTGAGGTTCAAAATCATAGAACTGGATTTGTGTTTTCTTGTGTGGTATTTGATCTGTATGCTTCACTGATGATGCTGATATATTTATTTTTAAAAATGAGTGAGAATTGAGTTTGTATTGTTGAATTTCAATTTGGTATATAAAAATGTTTGTGTTCGATTTGCTTTGCTTGTTGATTTAATGGAGATTTTGATGTCATATTTGGAATCAGCATGTTTTAATTAGTTGATCTGGAGATTATGTTGCATTTATGTGTTTGTTTGTTCATAATCATGAATTTTCCGGCGCCGGAGTTAGGGCTCCGGTCACCGGATTCTGGAAAGGATGAAATGAAGAAGATGATGTTTGAACCCTAGGATCATTGATCTGGACGATCTGTGTTACGCCAGCACATTAAAATCACATCCTCCCTTGCACGTGTTTCATTTTATAATTTGAATCTGAATAATTCATTTTGTTTCGCACCACATCATAACTACCATGTACACACACGCATATCTTTTGTTTTGGTTGACTGGCTTATGATGTTGACTTGATCTCAGGCTTTGCTTTGATCCATTGGTTATTTATTTCCCTGGATTTTGTGAATTTCTACCTTAAGTATTGTGTCATGCGTTGAATCCATTGGGCCTGTAGTGTTGTTCACACCTCCTGTTCCATTAAGCCCAAACAAATTGAACTGAGTTTCTTACTAATCGCACCCCTGGCTCATTTAATTCTTTATTTTTTATTTTTATTTCATTTCAGTTTGATTTGTAATTAATTAAAATAGTAATAAGTTCATAAAAATTCCAAAAAAATTCATAAGTGATATCTTGAGTTTTCTTTAATTTTTGACATTTTTATTTTCCATTTATTTTCATTTTCCACGCTGGAATTAGTTTCTTCTTTTATTATTTGTTTTTTATTCACTTTTAAAGCATACTGTCTTGTAGAATTTATATCTTGATCATTAATTTGAATTTTGAATTGATTCTTTTTTCTCTTGATTCACATTGAAATGTAGTTTGTTGATGATTTTTCTTCTGATTTTTAGAAGTTTTCTTGATTATTCTTGATCCTTAACTTGTGCATGAAGTTTCATAACCCTAATCCATGTTTAGGCACATATTTGACCTACTTAGCTTCTGATTTTGATCCTTTTCTTTTGGCATGCTAATATTAGATGTTTGAAGAGTCTTTGTGCAAATTTGTGGAATTTTTGGATGAGTGCTTGATTTGATTTGAATTTTGTTCTTTGCTTATCTTCTTTTGCATCCTTTTTGGTCATATGTTTAGTCCTTAGGTTGGGAGGGCACTTGTGCCAACTCCCTTAGGTTGTTTAGACCCCTTTTAGGATAAGGATACCTCTCTGGTCTTGGATTGATGTCTGTACTTTGAGAAATTTTGTGGTTGCTTGCCTTTGAAGTTCATTCACTTATGTACATGTTCACCTCACTTCTTATGCTTCTTTGCTTCTCATGATGATAATGTTTAAGTTTGTATTCTTCTACTCTTCATCTCTTGTGTTGCTTAGGCACATTCTTGACATGTTAGAGTTCTGGTCTTGAAGTTTGTGATGTTTGTTTGTTTGGTTTACTTTGTGTTATCTCATGTTTGTTTTGCTTTGTCATTATAATCCATAATGCTTCATGTTGAACTGTATAGTCCCTTTCTCATTCTTGTGTTGTGTGTTTGAATTTGACACTTGTAATTGCGATTCCAATTCTTGTTGTGTTGCTTTGGTTTGATCTTATGTCCATTTTTTGTTTCATTTGTTCTTATTTGTCTTTGTCATGATGCTTGCTTATGTTACTAACCATTTCAGGGGCTCTGGTAAGTGAGAGGTGTGGATGTGATTCCCACATCTCCAACTCTTATCTTTTCTCTTTTTTTTATTGCTTTCCTATTTGTGTTTGAGGGGCTTAGGCCATCCTTTCTTCTTCTCTTCTTCATTCTCTTCTTTCTCTTCTTATCTCTTCCTTCTTTAGGGTAGTAAACCTCACTAACCTAAGACCCCATTTGCATGATAACTTTAGGATTAGACTTTCCCCATTAGACTTTTACCTTTAAGATCCTTTTGTTTCTTTCTCTTCTCATCTCAAAACAAAACATAAAAAGCATTTAATAAGGATTGAAATGGTCTCCTATGCAATAACCTTATTCCATGAGGCACTTGTAGTCTTCCCATCTTGGGATAGTACAAGCTTGTCTATCATGATGCACAAGTCTGATCATGAGACCATCTTCATCAAGAAAATCATAAAGCACACTTCTTCATTTTAATTACAAAAAAACTTAATAAATTCAATGAGTTAGTGAGCTTAGGCCCTAATCTCTGGAGTCAAGTTTTGGGGATCTTCTCCTTACTTGAGTATGCTTGTTCTATTATTCCATCTTGGAATGTAGTATCAAGTACACATTCCATGGAAAAGAGCTTGAGTTCACTTCCTTGTGAAACACTCATAAAAGCTTCTAAAAAACACTGGACAAACAATAAACGTCTCTCCTTCGGGACTTCTCTTCTCATCACCTTCACTCTCATCGTACGAACTTGCTCCTACTTGTCACTTTTCAAGACGGTAACGCACTCGTCGTTCGAGCCTATAACACCTGAGCATTGACATAGGTAGTTCAAGCCTTAATACACAAGCAATCTTTTCCACCCCTAGTTAGGGGAACTACGGCGACTCTGATCCTCATTGTCCAGATGAGGTACGTAGGCAGCGGGGTAGGGCCCGTTCGAGCACAATCTTTATTTTCCCTACATTTTTTTTCTTTTCATTTTTTTCAGTTCCCTTTTCATTTCTTTTATCCAGTTCAGTTCCTTTTCATTTTGCAGCAGTTTTCATTCCTTCACCCTTTGAAACAAATTTCTTTGCAAGCATGGATCCCGTCGGGTACGGCGGACGATCTGGGGTGCTAATACCTTCCCAGGTCGTAACCGACTCCCGAACTCAGTCTCTTTGGTTCGCAGGACCCGTGTCCTTCCTTTCTTTTCTTCGGTTTGTGCAGCATTACCATTCCCGTTCCTTCGGGATAAAAATGCCTGGCTGGAGACTCTACCTCTTTCCGCGCCACTTTCACGTTTGTACTAGGATGGAAATCCGGGGAGCGACACTGAAACTCACAGGGCGTACCATCGTCGGAAAGATAATAAAGAGTTGAATGAAGCTAATGAAGCTATCACCTTATGGCAAGAGAAGTGGGAAGACAATTTGAAGAAGCAGAAAGAGCTGGAAGTCAAGCACAAGCTAGAAATCAAGAGTCTTCAAGATTCTTTGGATGGATAGAGAGAGCTCCTTCAGAAGGCTTATCATCAAGAGAAGATTCGTCTCCAGGGTCTAGAAGAAAGTTAACAAGCAGTAAAGGAAGCTCAGAAAGAAATAGAAGAGTTGAAATTGAAAGTTGATGTCAAGAGAACCAAGACTGATTCCACTACAAGCCAGGAAAGTAAAAAGGTGTTCTTACAATAGATTGAGGAATTGCATGCCTCCTTTGACCTTAGGGATATCCTGATTCAGAAGCTTGTGTATGAACCTACACATCTAGATATAGCTCAGTTGTTGTAAGGTGTCAAGCGCCTTAGTTGGAGGTTACATGATATAGATTTTCCTAAGCTTTAGTCTTGTATTCATATGACTTGGATTACCCACAAGCTTGTTGTGGGAGTCCTATCTCTCTTGATGTACCTTTTGATGTATGAACTTGTACCCATTGAGTGTTTTTGCTATTATAGTTTCCTTTTGGTTCATCTGAAGTCATTGATTGTTTATTTGTTGCACGAACACAAGATATTGAATACTGCTACTGCACATCTGAATGTCACACAATGTCTTCTTCTTCTCAACACTGGAATTGGAAACTAAACAAAGCCTTGAGGATAAAAGGAACACATTGCATTGCATACACATCATTTTCATTTTTCTTTGTCTTTGCAGGTTTTCTACAAGTTGTTTAACTTATATGTGTTTCAGGCAAAGATTGCGCGAGCTGCGAAGACCCAGCACTTCAGACAGAACATTCCCCATTGTTACGTAACACGCAACAACCAGAGGACATTCATGGACGCTATGAAAACTGAGCTCAACAAACTCCACACCAGGATGGGAGAATTCATGGTCATGATGCAAGGGATGGCCCAAGGACAACAAGATTTGAGGGCTGCAATCCAAGGACTCAACCCCCCTCAGACTGATCCTCCTGTAGTCACTCCAGAAGTACAAGTGATTCCTCCCAACACCAACAATGGCCCAGGTGTACCTCCAGTTCCAGAACCTAGTACAACCTTCATCCCTGTGCAAGACAGACAAGAGGATCAGTTTTCCCCCTTTAACAATGATATGAGATTTGGCACAGAAGGAAATTTCCAGGACTTTTTACTACTGGCTAAGAAAGTCAAAGCCCTTGAGTGTAAAGATACTCTTGGGATAGACGTATCTGACATGGGCCTAGTCCCTGGGGTGGTCATTCCTTACAAGTTCAAGCCACCTACTTTTGACAAGTATAACGGCAACTCCTGCCCCAAAACTCATTTATAGGCGTTCTAGCGAAAGATTGCTGCCCATACCAGGGACGAGAAGCTCTGGATGTACTATTTCCAAGATAGTCTCTCCGAAGGATCCTTGGAATGATATATGAAGTTAGAGAGAAGCTCCGTGAGAAGCTGGAAAGAATTGGGAGAAGCATTCCTTAAAAAGTATCAGTATAACATTGACATGACGCCCAATCGCACTCAACTCCAAAGTTTGACTCAGAAGAGCTCGGAGAGCTTCAAAGATTACGCACAGAGATGGCGTGAAGTGGCCGCTAGGGTGCAACCACCGCTGCTAGAAAGGGAAATGGTGGACCTTTTCATGGATACTCTTCCTGGGCACTTTATGGAAAGGTTGGCTGGATGTTCCTCAAGCGGATTTTCAGATATTATCTTGACCGGTGAAAGGATAGAGAGTTGGATCAAGCAAGGGAAGATTCAAAATGGGGGCTCTTCAAATTCTAGTGTCAAGAAACCCTTCTTGAAGAGGGGAGAAGGAGAAACTGGGGCAGTATACGCACAAAGAGGCGGATGTAACATAGGTGTTTATCAGCAAGTGGCCCCTATCACTATCTCATCTCAGCCTGTTCAACAACAAGTCCAACAACCGCAACAGCAACACCAACAAGGGTATCAACAAAGAGCCCCTCGTCCATATTATCCCTAGAAGACCAGAGAAAGACACTTTGAAACTCCACCTATGTCCTATTCTCAGCTTTTGAAGAATCTCCTCCAACTCCAGATGGTTCACCTCAGAACTTTGCAACCCCCGAAGCCGGGGCAACTCCCTGAAGGTTATGATACGAATGCCCGATGCGAATTTCATTCCGGATCTCCCGGACATACCACAGAAAACTGTAAAGCCTTAAAGTATGTAGTCCAAGACCTGGTAGATTCTAAGAAGATTAACTTCGCTCCTACTCCAAACGTGATACAAAACCCCATGCCTCCTCACGGGGGTGCAGTTGGGGCAATTAGTGATGGAGAGAGTCTAAACCTGGTGTGCGATGTCAACGACCTGCAAACTCCGTTGAGTGCTGTTAAGGCTTGTTTGGCCCAAAGGGGTGTTTTTCCAGGTTGTGAAGATGATTGTCCAGGGTGTGTTGTAGCTCCAGATGGTTGTGAGCAGTTGAAAAAGGGGATCCAAAGCATGATTAATGAAGGGGTTTTACAGTTTGACAAAGTTGTGAAAGAAAGATAAGTCTCTACAGTAACAATTTTCTATGACCCGTCTCAAGTTCCTCCACATGCCAGAATAACACTGATAACTATCACCACTGTAGGGCCAGTAATGTATCAAAGTGATAAGGCCATTCCTTGGCATTATGGTGGTGAAGTATATTGTAACGGCCAGAAGCAAGATTTTGCCACACCTAGTATCTCTCCAGCTCAAGTAGAGAATGCTGGAGTATGAGGCTTTACTAGGAGTGGGAGGTTGTTCGCGCCAAAAACACTGAGAAATAGCGTGATGCCACCCAGAGACACTGCAGAAGCCCAAGCTAAAGCCAGAGGGAATCATCTAGTATCTGCTAATGAGCCCACACCTGTGGCTGACCCAGACGTTACATTTGATAAAGAGGCTGAGGAGTTCTTGAGAATCATCAAAAAGAGTGATTACAAGATTGTGGACCATTTGCAACAAACTCCATCGAACATCTCTATCATGTCCTTGTTAATGTGTTCTGACTCCCACCGAAAAGCTCTCTTGAACATCCTGAACAAAGCTTATGTGCCTCAGGATATCTCGGTGAACCAATTGAAGACGGTAGTATCTAGTGTCAATGCCAGTCATGTATTAGGCTTTACGGACATGGATTTAACATTTGAGTGTCGTGCTCATAATCAGGCATTACATATTTCCTTGGAGTGTAAAGGTGAAATTCTATCTCATGTATTGGTGGATACCAGATCATCCCTGAATTTCCTTCCCAATAAGGCATTAATGAAGTTGGATTATGACAGAGTTATTCTGAAGCCCAGTGATCTGGTAGTTCGAGCTTTTGATGGATCGAGAAGATCAGTGTTTAGGGAAGTAGAATTGCCAATCAAAGTGTGTCCACAAATCTTCAATGCCACATTCTATGTAATGGGCATATAGCCTGCATATAGTTGCTTGTTGGGGAGGCCCTGGATACATTCGGCAGGGGCAGTATCGTCCACACTCCATCAGAAACTGAAGTTCGTCTGGGAAGGACAAATTGTAACAGTTTGTGGGGATGAGGATATCTTTATCAGTCATCTGGCTTCATTCAAATATGTGGAGATGGATGGTGAGATAGTAGAGACTCCATGTCAAGCTTTTGAGCCCCTGAAAACTGAATTGGCATCTTCGTCAGCAGCTTCTTCTGAAGAATCAAAGAAGGGGGTTTCCATAACTTCTTATAAACAAGCTTTGAAGGTAGTGGAATCAGGAACACGAGAAGGCTGGGGCAGTCCAGTAGAAGTGTGAAAAGAAGGATATTTTTGGTGTTGGCTACCATCCTGGGCAGTCATCATCTGAACAGAGCACTAGAGGTCGTCAAGGCTTGATTACCTTCACGAGTGCGGGAATGGTGGATTATGGAAGTATCACTGTCGTGCAGGATGACACAGTTGATAGTGATTGTGACTTAGACAAGTGGATCAGACCTTGTGCTCCAGAGACTCAGTTCAGCAATTGGTCTTCTGAAAGGCTTATCTCAGTCACCTCCTTTGAAGAGTAATGATTTTTTGCTTTTGTCTTTCCTTTACTCAAGCACTATGTCTTGCCCGGGGCATAGTATCTTATTGTAAGGGTTCTTTTTTTCCTAACACAATTCATAATCATTAATAAAGCCGACGTTTTGCATTCATCCATGTTGTTCCTTGTCTTTCATTTTTGCTTTTGTTTTTCAAAAAGAAAGAAAAGTTTTAAAAGATGGCAATGTTTTTCAAACTCTTTCTAAAGCCTTGCATGAATCACCATTAATGCAGGTGCTCGTCACCGGATCTTATCAATGACAACATTGCTATGGCTAAGTATGACTTTGACAATCCGATTTACCAAGCCGATGAGGAAGGTGAAGAAGATTGCGAACTACCCGAATAGTTAGCCAGAATGCTTAAACAGGAGGAAAAGATGATTCAGCCGCATGAAGAGGTCGTCGAAGTAATAAACCTGGGTACCGAAGAAGACAGGAAATAAGTTAAGATCGGGGCCGCATTAGAGGAATCTATCAAGACTCGTCTAATCGCCATACTTCGAGAAAATGTTGATGTCTTCTCCTGGTCTTACCAGGACATGCCTGGTTTAGACACTGATATTGTGGTACACAAGTTGCCTTTGAGAGAAGACTTCCCTCCAGTGAAGCAAAAGTTGAGGCGCACGCGCCCTGATATGGCAATCAAAATCAAGGAGGAAGTACATAAACAATTTGATGATGGTTTTTTGGCTGTGACCAGTTACCCTCATGGGTTGCTAATATTGTACCGGTCCCTAAAAAAGACGGTAAAGTCAGGATGTGTGTAGACTACAGGGATTTGAAACGGGCTAACCCTACAGATGATTTCCCTCTGCCTCACATAGATGTGCTTGTTGATAATACTGCTCCGTTTTTTGTGTTCTCTTTCATGGACGGGTTTTCAGGTTATAACCAGGTTGAGATGTCTCCCAATGATATGGAAAAGACTACCTTCATCACGCCTTGGGGCACCTTCTGTTACAAGGTCATGTCGTTTGGTCTTAAGAATGCTGGAGCCACTTACCAACGGACAATGGTGACGTTTCACGACATGATTCATCATGAAATCGAGGTTTATGTTGATGATATGATAGCAAAATACCAAACAGAAGAAGAGCATTTGGTCAATCTAGCAAAGTTGTTTGACAGACTCCGGAAGTTCAAATTGAGGTTGAATCTGAACAAGTGCACCTTTAGGGTCCATTCCGTCAAGCTACCGGGCTTCATTGTTGGTGAACGGGGAATTGAGGTTGATCCAGCCAAATTAAAAGCCATACAAGAGATGCCCGAGCCAAAGACTGAAAAGCAACTACGAGGTTTCTTAGGGAGACTAAACTACCCTGCACGGTTTATCTCTCAACTAACAGCCACGTGTGAGCCCATCTATAAGCTTCTGAGGAAGAATCAGGCCATCAAATGGAATGAAGACTGTCAGTAAGCCTTTGACCGAATCAAGGAGTACCTACTAGAACCTCTAATTCCCAAGCCTCCAGTTCCAGGGAGACCCTTTGTCGCTCCCCGGATTTCCATCCTGGTACAAACGCGAAAGTGGCGCGGAAAGAGGTTAGAGTCGCCAGCCAGGCATTTTTATCCCGAAGGAACGGGAATGGTAATGCTGCACAAACCAGAAGAAAATAAAGGAAGGACATGGGTCCTACGAACCAAAGAGACTGGGTTTGGGAGTCGATTATGACCTGGGAAGGTATTAGCACCCCAAATCGTCCGCCGTACCCGACGGGATCCACGCTTGCAAAGAAATCTGTTTCAAAGGGTGAAGAAATGAAAGTTGCTGCAAAACTGAAACTGAAACTAGAATGAGAAAAGAATTGAAAAGAAAACAAAAAAGAAAAATGTAGGGAAAATAAAGATTGTGCTCGAACGGGCTCTACCCCGCTGCCTACGTACCTCATCTAGACATGAGGATCAGAGACGTCGTAGTTCCCCTAACTATGGGTCGAAAGATTGCTTGTGAATTAAGGATTGAACTTCCTATGTCAATGCTCAGGTGTTGCAGGCTCGGACGACGAGTGCGTAACCGTCTTGCAAAATGACAAGTAGGAGCAAGTTCGCGGACGGAGCGAAGGAGATGAGAAAAGAAGTCCCGAAGGAGACGCTTATTGTTTGTTTGTATTTTTTAAGAGCTTTTTATTGGTGTGGCATAAGAGAGTGAAATCAAGCTCTTTTCCATGGAATGTGTACTTGTTACTACATTCCAAGATGGAATAATAAAATAAATACACCAAGAAAGGAGAACTTATCCAAGACTTGTTTCCAAGGGCAAGGGCCTAATTTCATTGACTTGTTGAATTTATTAAGTATCTTAGTGATTAAAATGAATAAGTATTTTTTAGGGTTTTTCTTGATGAAGATGACTTCATGATCCGACTTGTGCATCATGCTAGACAAATGCACTATTCCAAGATGGAATGAATACATATGCCCCATGGAATAAGGCTATTACACAAGAAGTCACTTCTTTCTTTATTAATGTTTTTTAGGTTTTGTTCTTGAGATGAGAAGAGAAAGAACCAAAGGAGAAAAAAGGCAAAAGTCTAATGGGGAAAGACTAATCCTAATGTTAGCATGCAAAAAGTGGTCCTAAGGTTAGTGAGGTTTCAACTATCCTAAGAGAAACGAAGAACCAAAGAGGAGCAAAAGAGAGGAGAAGAAAGCTAGCAAGCAACTTACTCCTCTAAAGGAGATAAGTTGCTCCTAAAGGGGGAAGAAAAGAGTTGCAACACATGATGGCATAAGGAGCATCAAAACACAAAGAGAAAGTAACATAAAAAGGAAAGATGAAGGGTTGAAATGTGGATGAACATCCACACTTCTCTTACCATAAGCCCCTGCAAGTGTTAACAAAAATCCAGCATATGTTCATCAATATAATCATGGAAATGGCATGCTCAAAGCTCACTTCAACAAAGATCAAACAAACATGTCAAACTTTGCAAATTCATGACTTACGCGTCGAGAACATGGAAGCAAGCATCATCCAGCAACCAAATCACCCTAAACAATCATATTCAATGATCATACAATGATCCATGGAAATTAAAACATGCAAGGGGATCAAACAAGCTCAAAATAACTCCAAAATGGCATTCTGCTTTAGTGTTAACCGGTTAACCAAAGCGTTATCCGGTTAACCAGTTCAAACCTGCAGCAAATTACACAGAAAAAGGATGCGTTAACCGGTTAACACTGTCAAAACATCAACAATTCCTGCAGAAAATCAGCTCAAAACCAGCTTATCCAAATAATCACACACCAGACCAGCAATCAATTATGCATGAAATAAATGGATCAATTCACATTAATTAGCATCATCAAGCTCATGAACATTAACACATAGATCCGGCTACAAATCAACCAATCAATTCAAGCAAAACAAGCAAATACACAAGCACATGGTGGATCTAAAGCACAAGCATGCAAATAAGCTAAAAACAGAGCTAGATATGAAATTAACCAACCTACAAAGCTGAGGTATGCTTTGGTAATTGTTGTTTGAGCTGGAAATGAGAGTTCTCGCGGAAAACTTTGAAGATCCGGTGCTATGCTTCACACTCCATGCAAAATAAATGCAAGCAAAGGGTCTTGATGCAAAATTTTGGATCCGAAAGCACTTCTAAATCCCAAACCAGATCTGAATCACCAATTAAACCAGCAAAATGAAGCAAAGAAACTATGGATGGAGGTCTAGTTCCAAGATCTACACACCTTAAGGCAAGGTTATGTGATCTCCAAAGAGGAACTCTTGGTGAATTGGGAAAATGTGGGAGAGAAAATGAGAGAATAGTGAGAGAGAATAGTGAAAATCCAGAATGAAGAATGAAAAAATGAGAGAACTCTCTCTTGGTTTGGAGGGAAATGGATTAAATATGGTTTAGGTTTGGGGCCCAAATTTTAGGCTTGGGATCCAAAAAATATGGTTTGGGAAAGTGATTAGGATTTAGCAATGGAATTAGGCTTGGATTAATGATCTAGATCCTTCTCCACAATTCAAATGAATAAAAAAATTAGAAATTTGGAAATTTGGAGCCAAAGCATATGTTGAATTTGCTGCTGGAATTCAAAATTCGCAGCCGTTAACCGATTAACCAAAGCGTTAACCGGTTAACCAAAGCGTTAACCGGTTAACGCCAGTGAATTTTGAATTCTCCCTCCTTTTGGTGAGAAACCTCAAGAATAACCCGGCGCCAACCGTTTTGACCTGATTTTGATCCTCAATCCCTTTTAAGGCTTTGACCATGATACAGAATTTGCCTTAACTTTGACTTGTAATGCTTCAAATTTCCCGGATAACTGATCATATGCCTTATGCTAGAACATGCAAGTGTTATGCTTCATCTTTCTATGAAAAAAAGTGCTATGGACATGCCATGCTTATGATGATTATGATATGATGACGATGCTAAACAGGAGATGGCAAATTTGGGGTGTTACAGCTGCCCCTATTCAAGCAACTGTTAATCATAAGAGGACGGTAGCACGACTATCAACCATTCAAGATAAACTGTGATTGAATACCAAGAAGACCTGAAATTGCACTCTGCTGGAGAATGCAAGCAATAGGAAATAAACCCAACCAAATGAAGCTTTGGCGACTGAAGCGGGGACAAAGCAGACGAGCTCCTTCCAACCTGAATTGTTACTTCGGATAGAAAAACTTAGAAAAACGAGTCTCCTTCAAGCAATCCTGTTACGCCAGGAACTGGACATACGAGCCCTCTTTAAACAAACCTGTTACAACAGGAAATGAGCATACGAGCCCTCTTCATACATTTTGCAATATATGATCTGAGACAGACGAACCTCCCTCGGATAAACCTGTTATGCAAGACCGGTGATGCACCTAAGTCTGTGGATAGACATGCATAATCAGGATAGACGAACCCTTCTCATATATTATCCGTGGATATATGGTCTAAGACAGACGTGTCTTCTTCAGATAACCTGTTACGCCAGGTGCGACATTAGGATTTGACAAACCCTCTTCACAAATCTTGCATAGATAAGTGGTCTCTGAGACAGACGAACGTCCTTCGGATAACCTGTTATGCCAGGACCGGTAACCATTTTGACGTTTAATCCCACCATCAGGACTTCAAACCTCTTCAACACAGACGAGCATTGGATGATCATCAAGAGCACACAGACGAGTGCCATAAGTCAATGATACAAACGAATATCAGACGATGATCTAAGAAACACAAACAAGCGCTTCAAGTGATGATATAGACGAATACCAGCCTATGATATAGACGAATACCATAAATACAACACAAAGGATATAAGCTAACACAAACGAGTGTGAGGGATGATACAGACTAGTATCCAACAAATGCAAACAAGTTTTAAACAGATACCAAACACAGACGAGCGCTGGGGATGCAGACGAGCTACAGTAAAGTGAGAACACAAACGAGTGTTGGGAAAATGCAGACGAGCAAAGATGAAGATCAAACACCGACGAGTGTTGGGAAAATGCATACGAGCTACAACAAAGTGAGAACATAGACGAGTGTTGGGAAAATGCAGACGAGCATCAAACAGATTGCAAAAACATACGAGTGCTGGGGAAAGCGAACGAGCTACAACAAAGTGAGAACACAGACGAGTGTTGGGAAAATGCAGACGAGCAATGAGTAGATTCCAAACACAGGCGACTGCTGAGGAAAGCATACGAGCAACAAATGATCTCAAACAACTCTGCCGGGTAGAATCAAACGAAGAATAATTCACAAACAAGAGAGTGCTGGGAATGCAGAAGAACATCCAGCTGATGTCAACCATCAAACACAGACTAATGCTAGGGATTGCAGACGAGAAATATCAAACATCAAACACATCACCCACAGACGAGTGCAGGGGAGATGCATAAGAGCAATGAACAAAGTGCCCTGATTGGAAACAACAATCACGACTCTACAGGGGAGCCTAGTCAAGAGGCTTTGACGATACTTAACTCTGACAGGGGAGATGAACGACGGTTGGTATCCTCACAGAGGCTAAAGAATGGCGACTTCTCTAGGGAATATTCCGATGATGGGAGCAAGTCCCAATCGTGAACTCTTCGGGGAAAAGACGAACTTTCAACTCGGCTGAGCAAGCGGCTTGGTCAAGACCCCGGATGGGGAAAGAATTTTGAAAGTTCTACCTCTGTGGGGAAATAAGCATTCATTTGCTCGCTGGGAATAGCCCATTCTGACACAAAGACTCCGATTGGGGACAAACCTCTTGTTTTAAGTTATTATGGGGATACCACCCTACTCTGACTCAGCTGGGGAAGGTTCCATCTGAACTCTACTAAGGATAACTACGTCTTTCATGTAAAGAACAACCACCGCTTGGGGAGGGAACCTCTTTGATTAGGTTTGAAATTTCGCCGAGGATTCCACTTGCTCTAACTCAGCTGGGGAGCGCTCTCCACTTGGGAAAATACAACATCGCCCTGCAAAACCTGCAACAACAGCATACACACATGAACCCCGAGGACTTGCATGGTATGATATGTTCATCCATTGTCACCCGACACTCAAAGATAGTTTTAATTGTTTCCCTGCAACGTAAATTTTTTTATAGAAAAATCAACATGTTTCATATGCAATGCTCTTTTAGCCAAAAATTCAGGACATTTTTGCAAAGTAAACACAACACAACACGGATTTTGACTGAATATTCATTCATTGAGTGGCCTCTGAATAGGCAAAGTTTTACATCAGGAAGCAACTACCTAGAAAGAGGTAGCTACCATAAAATTGAGAAAAGAAACTATCCTAATGGCAATGTGCACAACATTTCAATGAGTTTCCTTCCTGCTATGACCAGCATGTCTTCAAGACTTTTTGTTCTTGCCTTTGCTTTCTGAAGAAAATGACAGGACTGATTCCTATCCTTTTGATATTGTCAGACTGCATGAAATGGTGATTTGGTTCAGATTACCCGGACCGCAGTTGTTCACGTATTCCCTTGTTTTGTGTGGATCGCCCTTTCGGGTTTTCAATCCACCGGGATACCCTTTTTTTCCTGAGCTGTCCGGTGTGGCTTTTCAACTCAGAGGGTGTACATTTTTTCTTATTTCCCTAACTTTTTTCCGAGCTTTTTATTATGTATTTAGCTCGCCGGGAATCCCTTTTCTTGCCTGGACTTTAATTCAGTTTTTGTGTCTAGCGGGTCTTTTTATGCGAAGTATTTTTTAACTGCGTCCGAGTTAACAGGAGACTAGAAATCTTCTCCATCCATAGTAGTGAGCATCAGCGCCCCACCTGAGAAAACCTTCTTTACTATGAATGGACATTCGTAATTCGGAGTCCACTTGCCCCTATGATCTGAACCTGGAGGAATGATCCTCTTGAGCACAAGCTCACCTACTTGATACTCTCGAGTATGTACTCTTTGGTCGAATGCTTGCTTCATTCTTCTCTGATAATGTTAAACATGACAAATAGTCGCTAATCTATTTTCCTCAATTAGACACAACTGATTATATCGAGTACGTACCCATCCAGCCTCATCAAGCTTCACATCCATCATCACGCGTAATGAAGGAATTTCTACCTCAACAGGCAAGACTGCCTCCATGCCATACACCAATGAGAAAGGAGTTGCCCTAGTTGACGTCCTGACTGACGTTCGATACCCATGTAGTGCGAATGGTAACATTTCATGCAATATTTGTAAGTGACAACCATCTTCTGCACAATCTTCTTAATATTCTTGTTAGCTGCTTCTACCACGCCATTCATCTTCGGTCGATAAGGAGAAGAATTGTAATGTTGGATCTTGAAGTCCTGACACAGTTCTGCCATCATCTTGTTGTTTAAATTGGAACCATTATTAGTAATGATTCGCTCGGGCACTCCGTATCTGCAAATGATGTCTCTTTTTAGAAATATGGCTACCACCTGGCGATTGACATTGGCATAAGATGCTGCTTCAACCCATTTGGTGAAGTAATCAATCGCCACCAAGATGAAACGATGACCATTTGAAGCAGTAGGATCTATCTTCCTGATCATGTCAATTCCCCACATATAAAAGGGCCAAGGAGATGACATGACGTTGAGCAGGCTAGGAGGAACATGCACCTTGTCTGCATATATCTGGCACTTGTGGCACTTACGGGCGTACGAACAACAATCTGCATCCATTGTTAGCCAATAGTATCCTGATCTCAACAACTTCTTAGCCATAGCATGTCCTCCTGCATGAGTACCGAAAGATCCCTCGTGGACTTCCTGCACTAACAAGTCTGCTTTGTGTCTATCCACGCATCTGAGCAAGACCATGTCAAAGTTCCTCTTGTACAAGACTCCATCTGCATTCAAGAAGAAACTAGCAGCAAGTCGTCTCAAGGTCTTCTTGTCGTTGGATGATGCCCCAGCTGGGTATTCTTGTTTTTCCAGGAAAAGCTTAATATCAAAGTACCAAGGTTTCTCATCAGACACTGCATCTACAGAGAAAACGTAAGCTGATGCGTCAAGCCTGGAAATGTCAATCCTGGGCACATAGTTCCAACACAAGACTTTGATGGACGAAGAAAGAGTAGCTAATGCATAGGCAAAATGATTCTCATCTCGTGGTATATATTGAAGCTTAACTGTTGTGAAGAACGTCAACAGTCTTCTGGCATAATCCCTATAAGGAATTAAGTGTTCTTGATGTGTATACCACTTGCCGGTAATCTGATTGATAACGAGGGGTTAATCTCCGAATATATCGAGGGTCTTAATCCGAAGATTAATAGCCTCCTCTATTCCCATTATGCACGCCTCGTATTCCACTTCATTGTTGGTGCAGCCAAAAGTAATTCTGGCAGCGAAGGGAAAGTGAACACCTTCGGGAGTGATAAGAACAACACCAACTCCACGTCCGTTGATATTGACTTCCCCATCAAACATCAACTTCCATTTGGATTCAGGGTCTGGCCCCTCCTCCGGAAGTGGTTCCTCGCAATCTCTTGCCTTGAGGTACACGATGTCCTCATCAGGGAAATCAAACTTCATCGGTTGATAGTCGTCTTCAAGTGGTTGTTGTGCAAGATAATTTGACAATACACTTCCCTTGATGGCTTTTTGGGAAGTATATTGTATGTCATACTCTGTTAAGATCATTTTCCACCTTGCAACCCTTCCGGTTAATGCTGGTTTCTCGAAAATATACTTGACGGGGTCCATTTTTGAGATTAGCAATGTGGTATGAATCAACATGTACTATCTAAGTCGGCGAGTAGCCCATACCAAAGCGCAACAAGTTTTCTCGAGCAGTGACTAACAGGATTCACAGTCGGTAAACTTTTTGCTAAGGTAGTAAATAGCATGCTCTTTTCGACCAGACTCGCTATGTTGGCCTAGAACACACTCCATTGACCCTTCTAACACAGTCAAGTACATGATAAGTGGTCGTCCTGGAACCGAAGGCATTAGGATCGAAGGCTTCTGCAAATATTCTTTTATCTTTTCAAAGGCTCTTTGATAGTCCTCATTCCACCTGACTGTTTATTCTTTTCTTAACAATTTGAAGATTGGCTCGAATGTGGCAGTTATATGAGATATAAACCAAGAAATGTAGTTCAATCTCCCTAAAAACCCACACACCTCTTTTTCTGTTTTCGGTGCAGGCATGTCTTGTATTGCATTTACTTTTGCAGGATCTACCTCGATCCCCCTCTGGCTAAGAATGAAACCCAGCAATTTATCGGACCGCACTCCGAAAGTGCACTTGTTTGGATTCAACCTCAGTCTGTACTTTATCAACCTATCAAACAACTTTTTGAGATTGAGCAGATGCTCTTCTTCGTCCCAGGACTTGATAATCATATCATCCACATAACACTCAATTTCCTTATGTATCATGTCGTGGAACAGAGTTACCATAGCCCGTTGATACGTCGCCCTAGCATTCTTCAATCCAAAAGGCACAACCTTATAACAGAATGTACCCCATAGGGTAATGAACGTCGTTTTCTCCATGTCTTTCGGTGCCATCTTGATCTGATTGTACCCGGAGAAGCCATCCATGAAAGAAAATACCGAAAACTGAGCGTTGTTATCTACCAGCATATCAATGTGAGGTAATGGAAAGTCATCCTTTGGACTTGCTCTGTTTAGATCCCGATAATCGACGCACATCCGGACCTTGCCATCTTTCTTCGGCACATGCACAATGTTAGCTACCCAAGGCGGATAACTAGTCACAACAAGGAATCCGACATCCCACTGCTTTTAAACTTCCTCCTTGATCTTCATAGCCATATCAGGGCTAGTTCTTCTCAGCTTTTGCTTTACCGGAGGACAGTCTTCCTTTAGTGTTAGCTTGTGCACAACGATGTCGGTATCCAACCCAGGCATATCTTGATACGACCAGGCGAAGATATTTACATATTCCCGTAGCATACCAATCAACTCCTTCTTTACTTCGGCCTGCAGACTGGCCCCAATCTTTATCTCTTTCCTTACATCCTCAGACCCAATGTTGATGATCTCTATTTCTTCCGGATGAGGCTGAATGACCCTTTCCTCTTGTTTCAACAACCTGACCAATCCTCCTGGGAGTTCACAGTCTTCCTCAACCCCTTCATCAGCTTGGTAGATAGAATTGTCGAAGTCATGCATAGTCATAGCAGGAACGTTATTACGAGAATCCGGATGATCAACACTGCACAAATGATGTGCTCATTTCAGAATCCGTTCATTCAAAGGACACGCAAACACACAAAAACACTAGAAAGAAAAACATTGCCATTTTATTTGTTTTTGTGAAAAATTTAAAAGCGAAAGAAAGAGAACACAATTTGCTTGAAAAATGTCATTTATTTCATGGAAAAAGTAAATGCATTAAAAACATGGTGGCCCTACAAATGGATCCATGCACCTTGGGAAGAGTGCAGGATTTGACATGCAGTATGATAAAATGGAAACAAGAAAATTACTTTGACTGCCAAGTAACTTGAACTAAATCTTCAGAAGACTAGTTCC
Organism: Lathyrus aphaca; assembly: GCA_963966055.1. NCBI lineage: Eukaryota > Viridiplantae > Streptophyta > Magnoliopsida > Fabales > Fabaceae > Lathyrus > Lathyrus aphaca. Next base: position 210,922,117 of record OZ014519.1, read on the forward strand.
GGAGCTCCTCCCCAGGTACGCATGGGTGAATCCAGTTATCCAAGTCGCAGTCACTATCCCCATCTACATCCGTTGTACAAATATTGTTGTAGTCTAACATTCCAGTGCTTGTGAATGCTATGGGCTTACTGCCATGAGACCAGCTGGACTGACCAGGTTGATATCCGAGACCAAACTTGTTATCCTTCTTTTCCACTTCTAACAGTTTGCCCCAGCCTTGGGCCTTTTCGGATTGGACTACTTCCTTAGCTTGCTTGTAGGAGTAGATAGGAGTCCCTTTCTTCTCATTGCTCTGAACTGCTGGAGACAAATTACTGACATTGACCGTCTCAAAAGCTTGGCAAAGTGTCTCATGGATCTCCCTGTCCATTTCTACATACTTGAAGGTTGATAGATGGCTTACGAAAATATCTTTTTCTCTGTATACAGTAACAACTTGTTCGTCTACCACATACTTCAACTTCTGATGCAACATGGATGTCACTGCGCCAGCAGCGTGAATCCAAGGACGTCCCAGCAAACAACTATAAGCGGGTTGAATATCCATAACATAGAATGTACCCATGAATACCTGAGACCCAATCTTCACTGGTAGCTCCACCTCCCCAAACACAGATCTTTGTGACCCATCAAAGGCTTTCACAATCAAATCACTGGGTCGCAAGACAATGCCATCGACATTCAGCTTCATGAGAGCCTTCTTAGGGAGCACATTGAGAGAAGAGCCTGCATTTACCAAGACGTGTGATAGAAAAGTACCCTTACACTCCATGATGATGTGTAAGGCTTTGTTGTGATTACGTCCCTCAGAAGTAAGGTCTCTCAATAAACACCCCCCGCAGTGTTCCCATAAAAATGTCTGCCATTTCATTCTCCAGCAAAGGATGTTGCACTCGAGCAGCAAGCTGACGCCACCTCTGGGCATACTCTTTGAACCCTTCTTTAGCATTCTGAGACATTGTCTGCAACTGGGTACGATTTGGAGCCATATCCAAATTATACTGATACTATTTCACAAATGCCTCAACTAACTCCTTCAAGCTTCGGATATTGACCCTGCTAAGCTTCATATACCATTCCAAGGAAGCCCCTACAAGGCTATCCTAGAAATAATACATCCACAGCTTTTCATCATCTGTATGCGCAAAAATCCTTCCCACAAACAACTGAAGGTGAGTTTTCGGGCACGCCATGTCGTTGTACTTATCAAAAGTAGGGACCTTGAACTTGTAGGGAATTCTCACCCCTGACACAAAGCCCAGATCAGTGATGTCAAACCCCAGAGAACTCTGAGATTGAATTGCGCGAATTTGCTCAGCCATTTCATCAAATCTTCTATTCATGTCAACCCCTTGGCCTTCCGCCTCATCTATCAAAGTGAACCGCTCGTCCTCTATCTGTTGTCCCATTGTTCCTGACTTGATTGTTCTCCACCATCTCGCGCAAACGCTCTTGAGTTTGGCCCATCCCAGCCATGAGGGTCATGAAGTTGTCCATTCTCGTCCTCAAATCAGCCAGTTCTGCTTGCATCTGCTCCATTGCTCTCTCTCTATTCACCTTTATAGGGTATCTGTGCGCTATTGGCTGTCTCTGAACCTTCCTGGGAGCTAGAGTGCCTACAAACGACATAAATGTTAGAACACTGGAGAAATACCTGCAAAACAACAAACACGTTATATGAATGCAATGTATCTATTCATGCTTCCACGCTCAGGCATTAATATGCCCCAGTTCTGGTATTTTGACAGAAAATACTCCTGATGACTTTGTTGGAAACTAACTTTTCAAACTCTTTCGAGGAGTATCTCTTGAACTTCTATCATCTGGAGGAATAATTAATACCAAAACTGGGTACAAATGCAATGCAGACATATGATCAACGACCGGGATTGTTTGGATGCGGAACAATGGACCCAAGTGACCAAGAACCAAGATTCTATGAATAAATCCCCATGAACGAGAATTCAGTCTCAAATAAGCCCCAAAATCAGATATCAGAAATCCATGATCCATGTAGCCTTATCAAATCATAGAACTGTACTGGCAATGAGGTATGATGAAGTCGAGGGTTCCTGCAAACTTGTAAACCCCTCCCAATCTCACAGGCATGCTCCGAATCAAACATCACGGACTCTCAAAGCCGAATAGCAATAATACGTTCACCATTTCCGAGAAATGGCTCATGACCAAATCAGGGAATCGGTTTGGCATTATGTACTACTCAGGGAGGCCTCAGCGTGAGTTCGGGAAAAACAAGCATCCTTTATAAGTTCCCAGCTTCAAGCGCTGGAATCGAGAAACAATAGTACATTCATCCCGAAGGGTACAATACTATCGTCATACGACCAGATGCTTTGACTAAGTTCCTATAAAAGAACCAGGTCATCCTATGCGAGTTCCCAGTGGGCCCTCGGGTGCGAATGGGTCTGCCACTGTCACCACTGGAGAGGGATGTTTCCACAAAGGTCCTCAATGATCGGTTCCCATATGCACATAACTATCGAGGTCATGTATTACCCCAGAAAGATTCCGGCATAAATACATTTCCAAGACGGTCGCAAGTCTGGGTGTGGAACTCACTACTACCAACATAGCAAGATGCCATGAAGCCAAAGTGATTATCCACTCTAAGTCCTAGGATGCCCTCGAGCCCCGGTTACGAGCTTATCTCTCAGTAACAATTCTAAATCCCACAGAAAAAGGAAACCAGCAGCCAGACAATCCAGTATAATATATGATGCATGAATATAAATATTGAAAGCAATAAATAAAAATGTAAATAAACAACAGTAAAATAAACACGCAATCAGCAAACAATCAACATCCAACGAAACAGAAACACGCAAGCGCTAGGATTGACTCTCAAGGGAACCAGAGATTCTCTGGTTATGAGATCCCCAGCAAAGTCGCCAACTGTCCCTCCCAGGATTTCCATCCTGGTATAAACGCGAAAGTGGCGCGAAAAGAGGTTAGAGTCGTCAGTCAGGCATTTTTATCCTGAAGGAACGAGAATGGTAATGCTGCAAAAACCAGAAGAAAAGAAAGGAAGGACACGGGTCCTGCGAACCAAAGAGACTGGGTCCGGGAGTCGGTTAGGACCTGGGAAGGTATTAGCACCCAAAATCGTCCGCCGTACCCGACGAGATCCACGCTTGCAACGAAATCTGTTTCAAAGGGTGAAGAAATGAAAGCTGCTACAAAACAGAAACTGAAACTGGAATGAGGAATGAACTGAAAAGAAAACAAAGAAGAAAAATGTAGGGAAAATAAAGATTGTGCTCGAACGGGCCCTACCCCTCTGCCTACATACCTCATCTGGACATGAGGATCTGAGACACAGTAGTTCCCCTAACTAGGGGTGGAAAGATTGCTTGTGAATTAAGGCTTGAACTGCCTATGTCAATGCTCAGGTTTTGCAGGCTCGGACGACGAATGCGTAACTGTCTTGCAAAATGACAAGTAGGAGCAAGTTCACGGACAGAGCGAAGGAGATGAGAAAAGAAGTCCCGAAGGAGACGCTTATTGTTTGTTTGTGTTGTTTAAGAGCATTTTATTGGTGTGGCACAAGAGAATGAACTCAAGCTCCTTTCCATGGAATGCGTATTGTTACTACATTCCAAGATGGAATAATAAAACAAGTACACCAAGCAAGGAGAACTTATCCAAGAGTTGTTTCCAAGGGCAAGGGTCTAATTTCATTGACATGTTGAATTTATTAAGTATCTTAGTGATTAAAATGAAGAAGTATTTTTTAGGGTTTTTCTTGATGAAGATGACTTCATGATCCGACTTGTGCATCATGCTAGACAAATGCACTATTCCAAGATGGAATGAATATATGCCCCATGGAATAAGGCTATTACACAAGAAGTTACTTCTTTCTTTATTAATGTTTTTTAGGTTTTTTTCTTGAGATGAGAAGAGAAAGAACCAAAGGAGCAAAAAGGAAAAAGTCTAATGGGGAAAGACTAATCCTAATGTTAGCATGCAAAAAGTGGTCCTAAGGTTAGTGAGGTTTCAACTATCCTAAGATAAAAGAAGAACCAAAGAGGAGCAAAAGAGAGGAGAAGAAAGCTAGCAAGCAACTTACTCCTCTAAAGGAGATAAGTTTCTCCTAAAGGAGGAAGAAAAGAGTTGCAACACATGATGGCATACGACGCATCAAAACACAAAGAGAAAGCTGCTTAAAAAGGAAAGATGAAGAGTTGAAATGTGGATGAACATGCACACTTCTCTTACCATTAGCCCCTGCAAGTGTTAACAAAAATCCAGCATATGTTCATCAATATAATCGTGGAAATGGCATGCTCAAAGCTCACATTAACAAAGATCAAAGAAACATGTCAAACTTTGGAAATTCATGACTTACGCGTCGAGAACATGGAAGCATGCATCAACAAACAAGAAAATCACCATAAACAATCACATTCAATGATCATACAATGATCCACGGCAATTAAAACATGCAAGGGGATCAAACAAGCTTAAAACAGCTCCAAAATGGCATTCTGCTTTAGTGTTAACTGGTTAACCAAAGCGTTAACCGGTTAACCAGTTCAAACCTGCAGCAAATTACACAGAAAAAGGATACGTTAACTGGTTAACCAAAGCGTTAACCGGTTAACACTGTCAAAACATCAACAATTCCTGTAGAAAATCGGCTCAAAACCAGCTTATCCAAATAATCACACACCAGACCAACAATAAATTATGCATGAAATAAATGGATCAATTCACATTAATTAGCATCATCAAGCTCATGAACATTAACACATAGATCCGGCTACAAATCAACCAATCAATTCAAGCAAAACAAGCAAATACACAAGCACATGGTGGATCTAAATCACAAGCATGCAAATAAGCTAAAAACAGAGCTAGATCTGAAATTAACCAACCTACAAAGCTGAGGTATACTTTGGTAATTGTTGTTTGAGCTGGAAATGAGAGATCTCGCAGAAAACTTTGAAGATCTGGTGCTAAGCTTCACACTCCATGCAAAATAAATGCAAGCAAAGGGTCTTGATGCAAAATTTTGGATCCGAAAGCACTTCTAAATGTCAAACCAGATCTGAATCACCAATTAAACTAGCAAAATGATGCAAAGAAACTATGGATGGAGGTCTAGTTCCAAGATCTACACACCTTAAGGCAAGGTTATGTGATCTCCAAAGAGGAACTCTTGGTGAATTGGGAAAATGTGGGAGAGAAAATGAGAGAATAGTGAGAGAGAAGAGTGAAAATTCAGAATGAAGAATGAAAAAATGAGAGAACTCTCTCTTGGTTTGGAGAGAAATGGATTAAATATGGTTTAGGTATGGGGCCCAAAATTTAGGCTTGGGATCCAAAAAATATGGTTTGGGAAAGTGATTAGGATTTCACAATGGAATTAGGCTTGGATTAATGATCTAGATCCTTCTCCACAATTCAAATGAATAAAAAATCAGAAAATTGGAAATTTTGAGCCTAAGCACATGCTGAATTTGCTGCTGGAATTCAAAATTTGCAGCCGTTAACCGGTTAACCGGTTAACCGGTTAACGCCAATGAATTTTGAATTCTCCCTCCTTTTGGTGGGAAACCTCAAGAATAACCCGACGCCAACCGTTTTGACCTGATTTTGATCCTCAATCCCTTTTAAGGCTTTGACCATTATACATAATTTGCCTTAACTTTGACTTGTAATGCTTCAAATTTCCCGGATAACTGATCATATGCCTTATGCTAGAACATGCAAGTGCTATGCTTCATCTTTCTATGCAAAAAAAAATGCTATGGACATGCCATGCTTATGATGATTATGATATGATGACGATGCTAAACAGGAGAGGGAAAATTTGGGGTGTTACACCCTTGATCATGTATCTTATTGTACTCGAAGGATCGATGGGGTGTGTGTTGGGTCAGCAATACGAGTCTGGTCGAAAAGAGCACGCCATTCAAAACGTTTACCGAGTGTGAGACACGCTACTCACTACTCGATAAAACTTGTTGCGCTTTGGCATGGGCTTCTCGCCGACTAAGATAATACATGCTGACTCATACCACTTTCCTGATTTCCAAAATGGATCCTGTAAAATATATCTTCGAGAAGCTAGCTCTAACAGGAAGGGTAGCCCGATGGCAAATGATTCTAACAGAGTATGATATCCATTACACTTCGCAAAAAGAAATAAAAGGGAGTGTATTGTCAGAATACCTGGCTCAACAACCAATTGACGATTATCAACCCATGAAGTTCGAATTTCCAGATGAGGAAATCATGCTCCTCAAGTCGAAAGACAGTGAAGAACCACTTCCGGAGGAGGGGCCAGACCCTGAATCCAAATGGAAGTTGATGTTTGACGGAGTTGTGAACATGAACGAAAGCGGAGTAGGTGCTATTATCATCTCACCAAAAGGGGTCCACACACCTTTAGCTGCTCGGTTGACTTTAAAATGCACTAACAATGAGGCATAGTATGAGGCTTGCATCCTTGGGATCGAAGAGGCAATCAACTTGCGGGTCAAGAACCTTGAGATCTTCGGAGATTCTGCTCTGGTTGTGAATCAGGTCAATGGTAAATGGTTAGTTCATCAACCTCACTTGGTTCCATACAGGGATTATACCAGGAGGCTGCTAACTTTCTTCACCAAAGTCAAGCTGAGTTATATTCCCCGAGATGAAAACCAGTTCGCTGATGCCCTAACAACTTTGTCATCTATGATTAAAGTTTGTCAAGAAAATTTCGTGCCTCGAATCATGGTCTCCCGTCTTGAAAGACCTACTTATGTCTTTGCAGTTGACAGTGGTGAAGATAAAAAACCTTGGTATCATGATATCAAGCACTTCTTGAAGACTCAGGAGTACCCGATTGGGGAATCCAGTAAAGATAGGAAGACCCTCAGAAGACTAGTAGGTGGTTTCTTCTTGAATCAAGATGGTGTGCTGTACAAGCGAAACTTCGACATGGTTCATCTCAGATGCGTGGATAAACATGAAGCAGACTTGTTGATGCAAGAGGTTCATGAAGGCTCCTTTGGTACCCATGCTGAAGGACATGATATGGCCAAGAAATTGTTGAGATCGGGATATTATTGGATCACCATGGAATTCGACTGCTGTAAATACTCCTGTAAATATCACAAGTGCCAGATTTATGCTGATAAGGTCCATATACCTCTGAATCCATTGAGTGTCATGTCTTCACCATGGCTGTTCGCCATGTGGGGCATTGATATGATTGGCAAGATTGAGCCAACAACTTCCAACGGTCACCGCTTCATCCTAGTTTCTATAGACTATTTCACAAAGTGGGTCGAAGCGGCATCTTATGCCAATATTACACAACAAGTGGTAGCCCGGTTTATTAAATCATTTGTCGGTACGGAATTCCCGAAAGAATCATTATTGATAATGGTTCTAACCTCAACAACAAGATGATGGCTGACTTGTGTCGGGATTTCAAAATAAAGCATCACAACACTTCTCCATATCGCCCGAAGATGAACGGCGCCGTCGAGGCGGCCAACAAGAACATCAAGAAGATCGTGTAGAAGATAGTTGTGACATACAAAGATTGGCATGAGATGTTACCATTTGCGCTACATGGATACCGAACATCCGTGCATACTTCAACAGGGGCAACCCCGTTCTCATTGGTATATGGTATGGAGGCAGTCCTACCAATTGAAGTGGAGATCCCCTCATTGAGGTTAATGATGGACATTAAGTTAGATGAAGCTAAGTGGCTCCGGCCCAAGTATAATCAACTGAGCATCATTGAAGAAAAACGCCTAACAGTTGTATGCCATGGACAGTTGTATCAGCGACGCATGAAACAGGCTTTCGACAAGAAGGTACGACCTCAAAGGTATATACTAGGCTACCTGGTGATGAAAAGGATTCTTCCTCCTCTTAACGATCACAGGGACAAATGGACACCCAATTATGAAGGAACATTTATGGTTAAAAAGGTTTTCTTAGGGGGAGCCTTGATGCTAACAACCATGGATGGAGAAGATTTCCATTCCCCTATCAACGCAGACGCAGTAAGAAAATACTTCGTGTAAAAAGGACCCGCTGGATAAAAACAGAATAAAGATCCAGGCAAAAAATGGGCATCCCGGCTAGCCAAAAACAAAATAAAAGGCTCGGGCAAAAATTAGGGAAATATTGAAAAAATGTACATCCGCTGAGTTGAAAAGCCACATCGGGAAGCTCAGGCAAAAAAGGGTATCCCGATGGATTGAAAATCCAAAAGGGCGATCCACGCAAAAGAGGGACTAACACGAACGACTGAGATCTGCAAGATTCGTAATCCATCCGCAACTAAGGTTATCCTAAGGGTTGAAGACCAGTTCAATCACCTTTCTCAAAAGGCGGAGCAAGCGGATAGTCTTGAAGATATGCAAGTCATAGTCGGGTCGAAACTTAATGAGATCCACTTCTCACATTGCCAATAGGATAGTTTTTTTTTCCTTTTTGGCTATTTCCTCTTTCTAGGGAATTGCTTCCTATTGTAATGCCTAGTCATGGCCATGTTCTAAATCAATAAAATTCAATTTCAGTCAGCTTGTGACTATTTGCTTCTTATTTTTATTTTTCATCTAGTATTGATTGATTGCAAAAACGTCCAGCCAATTATGATTTATATTATGTTGTGAACATTTGAATGCTTTCTAACTCATGCAGAAGGACATAAACATTTAATACAACTCTAAAAAAGGGTGTTAAGAGGCCAGGATGATGATTCATGCTATGAATCTGGGGCATACAGGTCCAAACTAATCCTCCTTGTTGCAGGCATTATCAGTTGTGTTTACGCAGGTACAGGTGTATGTGTTGCTAGCAGAGGTAAAACAGACTTCTAGGAGGAATATTTCAACAACATACCTGGACAAGAATAGGTGCCTTCCCGTGTGTCTCCTGTTATCCCCAGTAGAAGTGAAATTGAAATTCTTCCAGCAGTGATGATAGAAGATTGGTATCCTCCCCAAGCAGAGGTTTCCCTTCAATACATGGGCAATCCCTAGCAGTACAAGGAATTTATTTCTCCCCAGCAGGTTGCTTCCTTAGCAAGGCCATATCTCTGGTTCCCAGCCAAATCAGGAGGTCTCCACTTCCCCATCAGGGTTCAAGAAGAGTCCATCTCCAGCAGGGTCTTGGCTCTCCAATCTTAAAGTCCAATTTATTTTTGGCAAAGGCGGCAGTTCAGAGCCAGTGTATCATTAACAACGTTCCCCGCATAGTTGTTTTCTCCTCACCAGGACTAACCAGATCAATGCAGTGATCATCAGTTCTCCCCAGTCAAGCCATCTGGGATACTTGCAGTCTCCTTCCAGGAGATCCTTTTGCATTTGCATACGCATAGTTATCATTGCATTTGCATATTCCTAAAGCGTAGCATTTCCATTGTCATGGAGCATTACACCATAAATTCAAGCATGTGCATGCCAGCATGGGACAGTTTTGAGGTATATTACATACAACCTATAACATCATCTCAACTTGAAGTACTCCCCACAGAAGATACTTATACCATTTTCCAGGCACCTTTGTCTTTCCAAGTCAATGTTTTTCATTTTTTCGTGGCTTGATTCGCTCAGCAGTCGCGTGTTTTCTTTGTGTCTTGATTCACTCAAAAGTCACATTGTCGAGTCCCATTCCTCTAATGGTCTCGTTAAGCCCTGTTTCGCCAACAGGCACTTTCCGTGGCTTGATTCGCTCAGCAGTCGCCTGTTTTCTTTATGACTTGATTCGCTCAGCAGTCACATTGTCGAGTCCCATTCCACTAATGGTCTCGTTAAGCCCAGTTTTGCCAATAGGCACTTTCCATGGCTTGATTCGCTCAGCATTCGCGTGTTTTCTTTGTGGCTTGATTCGCTCAGCAGTCACATTGTCGAGTTCTGTTTCGCTAACGGTCTCGTTAAGCTCTGTTTCGCCAACAAACACCCATTCTTTGTGGCTTGATTCGCTCAGTAGTCACATTGTCGAGTCCCATTCCGCTAATGGTCTCGTTAAGCCCTGTTTCGCCAACAGGCACCTTTCTTTGTGGCTTGATTCGCTCAGCAATCACATTGTTGAGTTCCATTCCGCTAATGGTCTCGTTAAGCCCTGTTTCTCCAATAGGCACCTTTCTTTGTGACTTGATTCGCTCAGCAGTCACATTGTCGAGTTTCATTCCGCTAATGGTCTCGTTAAGCCCTGTTTCGCCAACATGCACCTTTCTTTGTGGCTTGATTCGCTCAACAGCACATTGTCGAGTTCTGTTTCACTAACGGTCTCGTTAAGCCCTGTTTTGCCAACAAGCATCCTCTTTGTGGCTTGATTTGCTCAGCAGTCACAGTGCAGGTTATTGCAATGATTCTATTCCATCTTGTTCTATTTTCGTTACCTATTCAGAGGTCAAAACGAAAGAAAAATAAATAAAAGGCATATGACATTTTTCTTGTCCACCGAGTTCAAATTTCCAGGTTTTATTCGAGTATTCAATCACTCCATACCTTGAACGTCTAAAAGCTCTTGCAATTACTCGTTCAGGCCTACAGATGATTGAATAGGGGCAGCTGTAATACCTCAAAAGTTTCCCTCTCATTCCCCCAACATTTTGCATAGCATTTTGCATACATAGATTCATAAAAAAACCAACAACATTGCATCATATTCATCATGGCTGAGGCATATGTATGTGATCAATGATTAAAGCAACTGAATGCTATACAAAGGAAATCAAAGGGCCACAAAGCTTCTCAACCTTGTGCAAAAAGTTCACAACATCCCACAAGTCTTCATTTGAAGCCACAAGCCATGGAAAGATTTGATTTGATCAAAGGAGGCAAGTAGTGCAACATCTCCTGATGAAAAAAAAGGCTAAATTAGGGATTAATTTCTACTAGGCTTCTCCATGAAGTTTTGATTCAAAGTGGATTCCTTTGTCTTATATATGATGTCAAGTGCCTAGGGTTCAAATTTCATCCACAAAATCATTTTGGAAGAGGTTCAATTGGTCGGATGACCGAAAATCGAGGAATCGAGGAAAAGGCAACCGAGCTAGGTAAAATAGGTCGACTCCTAACTTTTAAGATCAAAATCATGAAATTAGGGTTACAGGGATCCTATGGTTCAAATTTGGTCAATAAGTGATAGAGGAATCATAAAAAATCAAGGAAACAAAATCATTTGAAAAGTGGTTAATTTCACCTTTCCCTCCACTTTTCCTTCCACTTTCCTTCCACATTACCTTTCATTCTTTCCCTCTTGTTTTTCCACTTCAATTCCACTCCATTTCCTTTGGATGCTTCTACCATGTTCCACAACCTTCTAGATTATTCCATGGAATATTCCAAGGAATATTCCCTCTCCAACCCTAACCCTAACTAACTACAAACCTAACTCCATTCCTAAACCTAACTCCATTCCCAAACTTAGCTCCAAGCCTAACCCCTATATAATCATTAATCACTTCAATGCAAAAGGTTCCCAATTTTTCACTCTCTCACAATTTCTATAATCACTTTTTCTCTCTCACTTTTCCTTCATTTCCCTTTTCACCAAAGCTTTTTCGAAGAAGCTCTTCAAGTTTCACATTGAAACTTGAATATCTTAAAGCTTAGCCTCCAACCTCCATTGATTTGTGCTTTGTGGAAGAAGAAGCTACTGGTTTTTGTGAAGATTTCGACTTATCGGAAGTGCAAGAAGGCTCAAGCATAAAAAACACATTTATTTTGCGGATTCGCAGTTTTCTTGGTTTTCTCTTCGATCAAACTCCGATTCTTGCAACATTTACCGAAGCACTTCTCTGCTTTGTAGGTTGGTAATCTAAAACTATGCTTGCTTTAAGTTATTCTCTCCATCTCGCCATTTTGGCATTCTTTAAGTGCTTTTCGTATTACTTGTGGTTGATTACATTTTCATTATGTCTTGCTTGCGATTTGTGGTTTTTAATGGATTAGAAGTTAGGTTGTAGCTTGTTATAGGTTCTAGCATGTGTTAATAAGCCCTAATTGAGTAGAAATTTGTGTTAACATGATTAGATGTGTGTTAGGGAAATTTAAAAGTAGGATTGTGGCCAAAAGCACTTATTTCAAAAGCATTTTTCACTTTCTGTTCAGTGTTAAACGGTTAACGCTTTGGTTAACTAGTTAACACATGCGTTTTTGGCCATTTTTAGTGTTGTCTGGGGTGCGTTAACGTGTTAATCATTTGGTTAACCGGTTAACGCTGTTGAAATTCAGAATTTTAGCTTATTTGCTTGCTTGTTCTTGCTTCTTTGTGCCTCTAATGTTCATACATGCTTAGGTACTAATTTTAGGGAATTTTCTAGGTTGGTTTCAACATCTCATTCCCCCATTTCGAGTCGTTTCGACGCATTTCCGTTCATGTTGCATATTATGTGTTCATTTGTGTATAATTTGACTTCTTTTTCCACTTTTTTTCTATGTCCACACACTTTTTGTCATGTAAATAATCATGTTGCATTCTGTTTTTGCATATTTCGCACAATTCGTTAACTCATTTGCATTTCATTGTATCAATATATATGTTGCATTTGGTTGCATGTTTGATCATATCATTCACATCAATTCAATTTTGAAATTTTCATTGAGCTTGGCATTCTTGTTGATCTATCATGTTGCATATTTATGGTCAATGCTCATTATGTTCATATGCCATGTTCATGTGCCATATTTTGCATACTTGTTGCATAATAAATCATGTGGTGCATTCTTGCATAATCCCTCAAAAATGCTCATGTTCATTCAATTATGTATGTTGATCTATGTTAAAATGCATATTCATGATTAATTGGTACATTTTTCATTGATTTTGTGCATTAAAAATGAAAATAACCAAATCTGCATTTTACATTTCACAGCTGACTTTGCATATAGGTGCTGTAAAATACATGATGTTTGTTATGTTGTTCATGTTGTATGTGACTTTCTACATCTATATTTTCATGTTGTATGCTGGATGTAGAAAGTTGTTTGTGCTTTGCCTTTTGTTGGGTAGTTGTTGTTACTATAGGGGCTGTAGTTGGTGCTGAATTTTTGTTTTAGCATTTTTTTTAGTTCTTTTAGAATTAAGATAGAGTTTAGATTGAGTCCTAGAGTTATTAGGATTTAATTAGTGTGAGTTTGCCTTATTATTTTTAATAAAAATGCACACTAATCTTTGTTTTGTAGGGAGAGAATGGTATGTTTCCTTATAGCTTATCCTTTAATTTTAATTTTTATGCATTCCCTTTATGCATTTAATTCACCTTTTACTTCCATGTTTGTGATTGGTAGGATTTCACCTTTGGTTAGGACCAACTTATCTTCATTAGGAAGTAAGTTGCATCCTTTTTCTTCTCTCCTTTCCTTTTGCTCTTTAGGATTAGAAAAGTCTCACTCACCATTAGGACCACCATTTTAATAAATTGTGTCTTAGTCCCCCTTAATTTTTGTCCTTTTCCGATTTGAGTCTTCTTTCTCATCTTCAAACAAAATCCAAAAAAAGACTTAATAAATGAATGAAAGAATCCCTTGTGTATAGCCTTATTCCATGGGGCACTTGCATTCATTCCATCTTGGAGTGGTGTAGGCTTGTCTAACATGATGTACAAGTCTTATCAAGGTGTTGTTTCACAAAGAAAAATCTAAAAGATATTTCTTCAAAAGCTACAAAAACACTTAATAAAGTTCAGCAAGCTAGTGAACTTAAACCCTAATCCTAGGAAACAAGTCTTGGATAAATTCTCCTTGCTTGGTGTGCTTGTTCTATTATTCTATCTTGGAATGTAGTAGCAAGTACACATTCCATGGAAAAGAGTTTGAATTCACTCCCTTGTGCCAAATTCATGCAAAAACTCATAAAAAGCAAACAACAAACAATAAGCGACTTTCCTGCGGGAACTTCTCTTCTCATCTCATTCATTCTCAACGCGAACTTGCGCCGACTTGTCTCGCATGCAAGACGTTACCAAGTACTAAGGCTCGGGGACAAGTACTAAGGCTCGGGGAAAAGGACCAGTGATTGAACCTGTTCAAGCTGAGGTACCAGCTAGTGAAGATCTCTCTAAGCAGATTGGAAGAAGTACTGAAAATCATCCGCAAGAATGATTATGATATTGTTGACCAGTTGAGGCATACTCCCTCTAAAATATCTATGTTATCTCTGCTATGATGTTCTGAAGCCCATGCCAAGGCTTTAATCAAGTTCCTGAAGACTGCTCATGTGCCACATGAAATCTCTGTGGACCAGTTTGAGAATTGTGTTGCTCATTTGACTAGTGATAATGGTTTGAGTTTTTCTGATGCTGATCTGACTCCCGATAAAAGAAACCATAACAAAGCTCTTCACGTTTCCATTGAGTGTAGGGGCACTACTTTGTCTCATGTGTTGGTGGATAATGGTTCTTCATTGAATGTATTACCCAAGGAGGTTTTGGACAAACTCAACCTGAAGGATGTGGCGTTAATGCCAAGTAATGTGGTTGTGAGGGCCTTTGATGATTCAAGAATAATGATACATGGAGAGGTGGATCTCCCAATCAAAGTAGGCTCTCAAGTCTTTGATTCCATTTTCTATGTGATGGATATTCGTCCTGCGTACTCCTGTTTTCTTGGGCGCCCCAAGATCTATGGGGCAGGTGCTGTAACTTCCACTTTACATCAGAAATTGAAGTATCCAGGGAAAGGAAAGATTGTCATTGTGTATGGTGAATAAGAATACATGGTCAGTCATGTGAATACTTTTAAATATGTTGAGATGGAAGGTGAATTTGTTGAGACTCCTTGCCATACATTTGAAGTAGTTCCTCAAGCTGTTCCTGCTACTGAAGCCATCCTTGCTGCTAAAAAGTTCATGTGATTATCAAAGTACCTCCTACAATGGCCTCTCTCAAGGATGCTAGAGTTGTGGTTGAAGAAGGTGGTTGTACTATTTGGGGCCAGCTTCCTGACATTCCTTACAAGTCTGGAAAGTTTGGTTTGGGTTTTACTGCAGAATCTCAGAAGGCTGTTCGTCGTGCTCGTGTTGTTCGTATCACTAATAAAGGAATCATAAAGGACCAAGTCAATGTTGTGTGAGATTATGATGAAGATTACAACCTGAATGATTAGATATTTCCTACCATTGGTGATGGACTCAACAACTGGAAGGCTGAAGACGTTATTCCTATCTCCTTTAGTCAGGAGTAAATGCTATTTTGTTTTTCTAAATTTAATTTTGTAATTTTGAACAATTAATCACTTTTAAGCCTTGTGCCTTGCCCGGGGCACAATGGTGTGCTTCTTAGGGTTGTCAATTCATTTGCATATTTTCATTCAATAAAATCAATGGACGTTTCTCGCTTTCATAAATATTGCGCTCTTTGTATTTCTTTTACTTTTTCCTTTTATCAAAAAGCTATATGTTCTTACACACACCCACGTCACTAAAATGTAGATCCTCATCCACTCTAGATCCTATTGATAACAGTTCTGCTATTGCCAATTATGACTTCGAGAATCTGATCTATCAAGCCGAGGATGGAAAGAAGGACGATTGTGAAATACCTGTAGAGCTGGCTAGATTGCTACAACAAGAAGAGAAGGCTATACAACCACATGAGGAACCAATTGAAGTTGTGAACCTGGGAACTGAGGAAAACAGGAAAGAGGTCAAGATAGGTGTTGATCTGGAAGATGGTGTTAAGAACAAGTTGAATCAGATGTTACGTGACTATGTGGAAATATTTGCTTGGTCTTATGAAGGTATGCCAGGGCTAGATACAAATATTGTGGTTCACCTTCTTCCAATGAAAGAGGATTGTCGCCCAATAAAACAGAAAGTTCGTCGTATGCGTCCTGAAATGTTAGAAAAGATTAAGGCAGAGGTGATGAAACAATTCAATGCAGGGTTCCTAGCTTTTACTTCTTATCCTCAGTGGGTTGCAAATGTGGTACCCGTACCTAAGAAAGATGGTAAGGTGCGCATGTGTGTAGATTACAGGGATTTGAACAAAGCCTGTCCCAAAGATGACTTCTCTTTTATGGATGGTTTATCTGGTTACAATCAAATTAAGATGGAACCTGAAGATATGGAGAAGACTACATTTGTTTCACAATATGGCACTTTCTATTATAAAGTGATGCCATTTGGTTTGAAGAATGTCGGGGCAACATATCAGCGTGCTATGGTGGCTTTGTTCCATGATATGATTCACCATGAGATAGAGGTATATGTGGATGATATGATAGCCAGATCTCAGACTGAAGAAGAGCATCCTGATCATCTTCACAAGTTGTTTGAGAGGCTGAAGAAGTATAAGTTGAGATTAAATCCAAACAAGTGTACCTTTGGAGTTAGATCTGGTAAACTTTTGGGTTTCATTATCAGTGGTAAGGGTATTGAAGTTGATCCTGCAAAGGTAAAAGCTATACAAGAGATGCCTGCTCCCCGTACTGAGAAGGAAGTTAGAGGTTTCCTGGGACGACTGAATTACATTGCAAGATTTATTTTCCAGTTGACTGCTACTTGTGAGCCAATCTTCAAGTTGTTGAAGAAAGATCAACTAATGGAATGGAATGACGAATGCCAGGTAGCTTTTGATGAGATCAAAAAGTACCTACAAGAACCTCCTATATTGATGCCAGTAGTGGAAGGAAGACCCTTGATTATGTACCTGACAGTATTGGATAACTCAATGGGGTGTTTGTTGGGTAAACATGACGAGTCTGGTCGAAAAGAGCATGCAATATACTACCTTAGCAAAAAGTTTACCGACTGTGAAACAAGATACTTGTTGTAACACCCCAAAATTTACCCTTATTTATTACCATCTAGTTGGCTTACGCTTCACATTCACATGTCATTGTCATAGGCCTGCTACTGGGGTCAGAAGTTTATTCATGAATCTTTAATCTTGGTTGGAATTCAAGGTCATCAGGATGTGAAGAATTAAGATCTCAAGTCCACATAATCTTGGCAAAGCGGATCAACGTTTTCCCAAATATGAGACTAGGCCTTATACTGAAGAATTCATGGTCATGAGATTTTATTCCAAGAGTGGGCTTCAATGGAATTATTTTAGAAGGACATTATCCCAAGATTTATTTCAAGATGATTTAAAGAATTAATTCATTGTAAATCACCTTTCATACATATTTCCAGTATCCATTTTTTAATCCAAGTCTTTTTAGGTCCAATGCTCTTGTTTTAACCATCATCCATTTTCTTAATCCATTTTTTAGACCATATTCAATATTCATTCATATCCAAATCTTCTTAATTCATTTTACAAAATCCAAACGTCCAATTTATCCACAAAATTCCTAATTCACTTCACACTCTAGGAGAGTCTCTACAATTCAAATTAATAAACTCTTCAAGAGGTCTCTCTCTATATATTGGATCTTGGATGCTTCACCACCACCACCATCATATGTCTTATCCACGAACAAACTCATTCAACAATCACACAAAACCAAAATTCTAGTTTTTTATACATTCAAGAAACAAGACTCAAACACTCATTTTGTTTCTTGCAAATTTCTTTATTTCTTTTTGCTTTCTTGAAGATAATGAGAAAAAAAAACATCCAAGGGAAGAAGCTTCCTCAGCTTCTTTGATTGGAATGGAAAATTTCATAAGAAGCTCTTTCTAGATGTTGCAAACCAAGCAAGGGTAAATCAACTATCAAAGTTCATGACATTAGGCCAACACGAACGTATTCTTCAGAAAGTTCGACAGGAGTTAGGAAGACAATTCACAATCAAACCAAACCTAAAGAAAGTTATCGAAAATCACAAGGGGGGAGAGTAAGAAAAGTCAGCACTAAGAGCTAAGAAAAATCAGTTGAAAATCTGAATGAAAAATTTTCATAGCAGGGTCAAGAAACAAATTATGTAGAAAAATTTCAATAGAAATTTCACAAGAAAAAAGTATATTCCATTACATTTACAATAACAGAAAATTACAAGAGAGGAAAAGACTTGAGATATCAATTACAACCATAACAGAACTCTAACAAATCCTAACCGATTTCTAACTAATTTTATCAATGAAGTTCCAGAACCATCCACTAAGACTCATCTATAAAGCTGATACCTTATGCATTCTTCAGCTTCTTCACCATTTTTTCCCCTGGATTCTTCATTCTTCTTCTTGATTCTTCTCCTTCTTTCCTCCTCTTCATTCATTATCTCTTATAATCTCTGCATTCACTCTTCATCCATACCTTCACTCTCCCTTCGAAATCTTCATCAACCTTCAACTCAAATCCTCTTCTCCAACTATAATCACCCCTGCATCGAATCAGGAACAACATCAACAGTTCCACCACAACGAATTCAATTACAATACGACAAGGAAAGTAGGGAAAAGTAACAAACCGCAGTGACTCAGACTCATCATTATTCTTGAATATTCAGCATTGACCAAGCAACACCTTTTCATATCTTCATCGCAGATCCATCATCACCGATCCCTGCAAGATTCACATCAATACACACACAAATCACACTCTAATAAAATGGTTCGCACAAATTCACATCAACAATGACCCTTCTTCAACAATAAATATCTTCGTTATCACGGATCCAAGAGTCAAATCTCGCAACGAGAAACCTTGCATCATCCTCAATCTTGAATCAACATCCTTCATTAGCAATATTATAACTTCTTCATCGTTATCTTCAGATTAATCCTCATCATTATGTGACGTCGACCTGCAAACAATTCAAACAATATCTTGAATCATCAATCGAAAGTAGCAATTCGCAGACTCGTTACACTACAACAAACTGGTTCAATAACTCAAATGTGAAATGGATTCGAGAATCCCACAAAGACGTACAAAAGAACAAGAATTGCTTTGGAGTAGAAGAAAAAGATCGAATCGTTACCTCTTTTGTACTGGAAATCTTGTGCCATTGTCGTTTCGTCGGATCGTTTTGGGGGTTCCTCTGTTAATACTTGTTGTGATGCGTAAGTCGATGGGATGAACGTTTTATCGCGAATCCGCAGTTGGATCATGGAGATCAATTGAGAAATGGCGGTGAGGGTAGACGAATACAGAGGCGGCGTTGTTAAGGAGAGGCCATAATGAAACAAAGGCGAGGAGTTATTTATGTGGTGATTATTATGTAGATCGTGAATCAAAGAGACAATGAAGAAGCGGCGGCGGCGATTAGGGTTGCAAGGATGAAGAGGAAGAATGCGTTTTGTGAGGTCTGAGTTTTTTTTTTCTCTTTGAGAATTGATTTCAATTTTTATGGATTAAAGAAAAGTCATAAAGCACTATATTAATTCCACCGTCTATTTTTGGTTTCTTTGATAGAAGAATGAAGAGATAAGATTCTTTAGGGTGGTCCACTCCGGCGGTGACACTTGTCACCGTCCGGTAGGACCACCAGAGTTTGATTGCATGCATGCCCTCCATGATAACAATTGTATACCGCCTCATCATAATTGTCCATCGAATAATCACCATCTTCCCCAAGATCTGACGGACCAGATCAGGTCAAATTAGTTGACCAAGAGTCCATATCATGTACCCCATAATTCCTGCGCCCTTGGGCCTTGTCCACCTCCTTTTCGCACCCCCTAAGCTAGGCTCATTTGTCTTTTAACTGAGCATTTTGCTATTTCTTCACCCCCCCCTCTATTTTCTTTCTTTTTATATTTTTCTGTTTTCATACCTTTCAATCCATGAAAAATATCAAAAAGCCTAATAAAATTCTACAAAAATTATAGGAGGTTTATAACTCATTTTAGAAATTTGTTGTGTTTTTACTTTATGATTTTAGTCATTTTTCGATTTTATTTTGATTTTCCATTTAATTGCTTTTCTATTGAGTTCTCACATGAACACATAATTTTGTACATTTTATTTCTCCCACCTCCTGTATGATTTTGGTCCCATTCGTTTTTCTATGATTAGAGGACTAATAATAGTACCTGGAAATATTTTTGGTATATTTTTTAGGCCATTTTATCCACTGTTTTGATAGTGTTGTTTGTGGAAAATTATGATTGAATCTTAGATAGATTTAAGTGACCATTTGACATAGTTAGGCTTTGAATTTTTAGGAGATTTTTTAACACAACATTAGTTTCTGGTTAGAGACCCTAGGGAATTAATTTCATATTTTTTCCAGGAATTTTGCTATTTTTAGTGCCTTGATCTCATTCAACTTTTCCATTGTAAATCCATCTAGTTTAGCTTAGGATTTTATGGTGCATTAGGACATAGATTAATTTGGCTTGATCTTAGAATAATAGAAGGCCTTAGTGTGGTTTAGCTACTGATTGTAGAATGTTGATATCATGGGAAATCCTTTAGTTTTAGGACTTAGGCTTAGAAACCGTTCAAGTGCGTTTCCATGAAGCAATTAGCCATTATTTCGGTTTTATGCCTTATATGCTTTGGAAATTCTTGCAACTTTTCGTTATCTTAATTCACTTTCGTCATATTGTTGTACATGCATCTTCATTTCATTTACTAACATCTTCTTTTTGTGCAAGGTATTTTTTCGAGGATTCGCTTATGGACTTGGATTATTTTTATTATGCCTCGGTTATATTTTTGTGGTTTGTACTTTGTGATGTAATAGCTTAGAACTTTTATGCTTGTATAGTTCCTATAATTAGGATAGAAAAGATAAAACGAATCGCTAGAAAACCAAATGTCAAAAATAAAATAAATAAATACTCGATCCAACGGCGAGTAAATTTATAAATAAATAAATAAAGTTTCATGTGACTTTAGGATCCCTCGATTACCATCGCTCCACACCATTACACCAAAAGAAAGCCTTGTATGTTGCACAATGTAAGTCGTGCGTCTCAGCACCATGCAACCGACCCATCCGATCCATCGTTTCATCTCATTTACGATCTACGCACGTTTTTACCCACCATGACTTAGGAGGACCATATTGTTCATTATTACTTTTTGTACTCACATTTCTAGTCTAATATCCTCTTAGGTAGCTTTAATCTTTCAAGCATCACTAACCATAAGTCACCTTTAAACTCAATTAACTTAGGGTCAGTCTCACTTCATCCTTTAAAGAAAAATCAAAAACATTTAAAAGGAAAGTAGGTACAATGCGCCACGAGCCTTAAGCTATATAGGAAATGACTAGTGGAGGTCTCCTCCACTCTTCTAGAATGCTTTACAAAGGTTCCATTGAGGGCGACCTTGGAAAATACTCGCTCATGTATCATAGTCTTTAGTGTTGTACATGCGATAAACACAAAAATCAAGACATTTCTCTTAAAAGAAAATAAACCAACAAGACAACGCGTCTTCTCTTCTCATCTCATACTCTTTGCGGACGAATACGACTTGCCTCAACAGTTCAAACAGCGATACGATAAACACCCTCGAGTCAGAGCCGGTAACACCTGAGCTATAGCTATGGCAACTTCATCCTAAAAAACATAAATAAATTCCCGCATTAGTTAGACGAACTACGGCGACTCTGATCCTCATTTTCCCGATGAGGTACGTAGGCAGTGGGGTAGGGCCCATTCGAGCACATTCTTTATTTTCCCTACATTTTTCCCCTTCATTCCATTTTCTTTTCTTGATCCTTTTCTCATTTCAGTTCCAAGTTCCAGTTAGCAATTCTTTCATTCAAACAACATCTTATTTCTCACCCTTTGAAACAAACTAACAAGCGTGGATCCTGTCGGGTACGGCGGACGAATTGGGGTGCTAATACCTTCCAAATTCGTAACCGACTTCCGGACCCAAATCTTTGGTTCATAAGGCCTCGTCCTTTTCCCTCTTCCTCAGGTTTGTGCAACATTACCTTTCCCATTCATTCGAGATAAAAATGTCTGGCTGGCGACTCTACCTTTTCCGCGCCACTTTCGTGTTTGTACTAGGATGAAAATTCTGGGAGTGACAGCTGGCGACTCTGCTGGGGATCGAACCCAGAATCTCTGGTTTCCCCTTTGAGAGTCAATCCTAGCGCTTGTTTGTTTCTGTTTTCTTTGGGTGTTTATTCGTTTGTTGTTGTGCTTTAGTTTAGCTTTACTGTTTTGTTTACAGTTTATCGCTTTACTTTACAACTTTATTTACATCTTTCTGCACTTTACTTTACTGTTGCATATACTAGCATATACTGTACTGGCTGTTCTGGTTTTCCTTGGTGGGATGGGATTATTGTGAGATAAGCCAAATACCCGGCTTGAGTATACCCATAGGATTTAGAGTGGGCAGTCGTGTGGCTTGCGTGGTTTTGAGCACGTGTAGTTTTCACGAGTCCCACACCCAGATCAGGCTCTCTTGGGATATGTTCTATACTGCCTAGGCAGACCATAAAATGTTCCCACCTGAGCTGCTAACACTGGGAACTGATCATCGAGGACCTTAGTGGAATCAACCCTCTCCAGTGGTGACAGTGGCATACCACATTTTGTGGCAAACCCATTCGCACCCGAGGGCCCACTAGGAAATCGCATAGGATAACCTTGTTCTCTCATAGGAACCCCGTTAAAGCGACTGGTCGTATGACAATAGTATTGTATCCTTCGGGATGAATGTACTATTGTCTCTCGACTTTAGTACTTGAAGCCGGGAACTTATGAGGGATGCTTGTTTTTCCGGACTCAGCTGAGACCTCCCTGAGTAGTACATAATGCCAAACGGATTCCCTGATTTGGTAATGAGCCATTTCTCGGAAATGGTGAACGTATTATTGCTGCTCGGCTTTGAAAGTCCGTGATGTTGACCCGTAGTAGCACACCCATGAGATTGGGAGGAGTTTACAGGTTTGCAGGAACCCTAAGCTTCCAACATACCCACTTTTCCAGTGTTACTCCATAATATGATCCAGTCCTATATGATATTTGGTTGAGAATTCTGGAATTTATGTACAGAGATAATGATATTATGATCTTCACCGACACTTGGTTATCTGATCCACACCAGCACCAGACCACTGATCACATGCCAGTTGCATACATGACATCATGGCATTTTAGCATACATGTTTAGTTACTTCTATGGATCACATATCTGAATTAAATTGTCGGATTTTTTCTGCATTAAAACTTGGATCGAAACAGATAGATTCCTTGGAAATAACCGAACATGCCATTTGCATACATCCTTGCATTTGTAACAGGTGTTCAGGAACATATTCTTATCATGTCTTGGTTTATCTCCAGAATGGCCTACTTGAATCATGATTGTCAGGGTATGGGCATGGAACAACTCCGAGCGGAGGTGACTGAGATGAAGGCCCAACTGGGGAATTTTATAGTGGACATTCGAGCGTTGTCCCAGGATCAGAAATTGCTGAGAGAAGAATTCAACTTGATGAAGACTCAGATAAAGCTTCTTACAGGAATCATGAATGCTATGTTGAAGAAGGAAAATAGATGTGTGTCTGCTTTTCGAACAGAAGGTCATGTTTCTCCCATCTCTTTGGGATGTTCACTAAATCAAGAGTTGTTAGGTGATTTTCCTCTACAGTTTGAGTCTCTTCACTAGCAATCACCACTTGGCAGTCAGGAAGAGCATAAGATAGGAACCAACTCCACATGTGAGCTAAATGATCCTACACCAATCGTTGCCAAAGAAGTGAGCATTTTCTTTCCTTATCAGGGATCTTCCTCAACTGCTACATCTTGGTTTCCAGGAGAAATACTTCAACAGGTTTCGTTTGTAGCTCCTCCATTGGTAGCAACCCGTTATCAATAGGAGCAAGAAAGGGTTATTGACCCGGTACCCGTGTCTTACGCTGAGTTGTGCCTACAACTTCTCAAAATGGGTTTGATTGAGTGTCGCAAGCTAACTCCTCTTTCTGGTAAACTTCACCAAGGTTGGAATCCCGATGCCTAATGTGTTTTTCATTCTAGAGCTCCCAGACATGATGTTAATGATTGCAAGGCGTTTAAACATCGAGTGCAAGACTTAATTGATGAAGGCTTAATCACTTTTGGACTGACCGGGCCGGAAGTGCCGTAAGATAAAGCATGCAGGAATACAAAAGAGGTGGTCAATTTCCCTTCTTCTAGAATCATTGCTCAAGCCAAGGCTTCAAAGGGGCTACATCAACAACCTTCATTCGCTCCTCGGCCGAGTATGAGTAAGAGAGTACATGGGCATGTCAGGCGCTCAAAGAAATGTCAACAACAAAATGTTCAATCACAATCTCAGGGTCAGCAATAACAGGCACATAGACCATTTCAGGAAAGAACAAGAGAGAGGAACCGCAGACTTGATCCTATCCCATGTCCATATGCTGTATTGCTTCCAGAGCTGCTGAAGTTGAACCTGGTTGAGCTCCGTACCATGAGGGCTCCTTCTGCTGATAATCTACAACCAAATTTTGATTCAAACGCCAGGTGCGAGTTCCATTCAGGTGCCCAGGGGCACAATATTGAGAAATGTTGGGCTTTTCAGAACAAAGTACAGGACCTAGTCGACTATAAGGCGATCAAATTCGCTCCTCACCCAAATGTACTCCAGAATCCAATGCCTAATCACGGCGGAACCGGTGTCACGGTTGTTCTACTAGATGGTCCACGTTAAGCTGAAGTCTTCACGTTAATCACCCAGGACGCCATGGTATTCATGAAGCAAATAAAGCCAGAAGTATTCAAGTACTCTCAGTGATGGCATTTGTGTGTTTGCCTTTCTTCATTGTTCTTTTTCATCCCTATTGAGGGGAACTACGTCGCTCTGATTCTTCATTGGTCATGGGTCAATGGAGATACATAGGCAGAAGATCGTCAGGTCTTTCCGAGCAACCTTACAAGACAACTTTACTCTCCAGCTTCACTCTTTCCTTCAGACGTCTCGTGTCATAGTCAGAATAACTAGAAGAAGAGGTATGATTTCCATGGTTGGGTATACGACTGCAACTTGAAGATTACAAGTCTGTGAAAGAGTTATTCATCACTGAAAGTATCCAAAACTGACAGGTCCAGACAGAGTCAAGCCTCCTCAACTACGGCATTATTCAGTTTCTTTACTGCATTTCCATTTGTATTTTCTTTTATGTGCTAAACATTTGTCTACATGTATGAAATTTGTTTGCTTTTGAATGTTAGCAATAATAAAACTCACATGTTTTTCTTGAAGTAATTCATTCGCATTCACTTATATCCTTGCATGTTTACATTGCAATACCAATTGTCGTGCTTAAACTCTATGAAGGAGAATGACGAAACAAAAATGCAAAATCTTTAATTATGTGCTCTCGAGTAAGGCCCTGTTGACGATGTACAAGCTTTGTTTCAAATCCCTAAACACTGGAGATATAAGGGAGATAGACCCTCGCTAACCCCCTTAAGCCTTGAAGTAGGAGTTTCTTCTCGCACGGAAAACCCTCACATGTAACCCAGGGGCAGGGTAGATGTCAGCTAGTCGGACCAAGCATTCAGGCTTTCATAAAGGAGTGTATTTGAGGATCCGTTACATTCCATTATGCTAATAAAGATGTCCAAAGACCGAAAACCACGATGGTTATCCAAATCAAAAGGTCCAAAGACTGGAAACCATAATGGTTATCCTTCATCGACCAAAGAATGAGGCAGTCACAACCCTCGCGAAGCGATCAAGACAAATAGTGTCACACGATTTGTTCAAAAAAAATGAAAAGCCCGCTAAGTCAAAACTTGAAATCAAGCGACTTAGGTAAAAGTTAGGGCATCTCGCTGGACTTCACAATCAAAGATTCACAAGAATCAGTCCGGGAAAAAATTAGGGATAAGCAAAATAACGCAAAAGCGAAAGACGAAAAGGATTACACAAGAAAGATCCTCAAACAAGAACAAAGTCGTGTGGCACAGACACGAAAGACAAAGAGGTGACTGACTCACAACGAAAACCTGATTGGTGCTTGAACCGATAGCAGCAATTGTTCCTCAACCGACACGAAACCCTTATGAAAGGTGAGTGCTTGTGAAAATTAGCTGAACATAGGGATGGAGAACATCACGAAGAGAGGGTAGGAACAAATAAACATCGAGCCTATATCCTTTGTTTCTATAACCGTGAACCAGGCCACGATACAACCCTCAAAAGTCCTAACTGAA
Source organism: Lathyrus aphaca (assembly GCA_963966055.1). Lineage (NCBI taxonomy): Eukaryota > Viridiplantae > Streptophyta > Magnoliopsida > Fabales > Fabaceae > Lathyrus > Lathyrus aphaca. The sequence goes on from OZ014519.1 coordinate 210,948,124, forward strand.
ACAGGGTTAATTTGAGAGCGTACTACTATGAAACCGTGTTCCTGAATCCTATGAGTTATGCTAAAAGACATTTGTTGGTATTACATGTACATACTTTCATTAAAAAATAATGTCGTATCTTAACCAGTGATTCGCTCACAAAGGTCTGCGACCCCTTTTCAAAACTTCAAGATTGACATGTGTGTTGCATTAGAATTTCCATTCTCAGAATAAACATTTTCTGCTTGCATACATTTGTTTGACATCATAAGAAGTTCACATACAAAAATTCAGTCCAGAAGCTTAAGCTTGCCAAGTTGAGAAGTCTAAAACTTCTGAAAGACAGTCACGTCGAGGTACACTTTTCCGAGAAAGCTCCATTGAGAAAGGACTTTCCCAACCAAACATGGGAAGAGCTGGCCAATCCGGGGCAGTTACGTCTAGCAATCTCTTCAAAATTCAGCCAAACTGGCAATCACTTCGAGATTCAAATATCTCCAAGAGCAAAGATTAGTCAGTCAAGTACAAAACTATTAGAATACTCGTACTGGGGCAGGCCATCCCAATAGCACAAGAATTCATTCTTTCCTGGAGACAGAAGATCGAAAGCATTTACCCGGAGTTCAGAATACCGCGGTCACTTGTCAAGCCAATTATCTCGTCCAGCGTTTCTTACAGCTCCAAGCGCATCTGCGTTGACAATGGTTACCTCCTCAGCAAGGTCATTACACCAATTTATGCAGTCATTACGATACTTAAGAGTTTAAAGACACTAAGTCTTTTGTAAAATCCTCTTAAAGTAAAGTCCCGACAAGAGCAAATGATCCCCAGCGCGAGACGACTTGAAATCCCTCCTCCTTAGCAGGACGTGCTTCGATTTTGTTATCCCCAGCAGACGTATGGATGTTATCCCTAGTAAAGTCGCCGAACTTTTTCTTCAGCAGGTTTCCTTGATCCTGTTTCCACAATAGATCTAAGGTGGATCCTATTCTCTAGCACATCTTAGACAAATTTCTCTTCCCCAATAGATCTTGGAAGATTTCTTTGCTCCAGCAGAGCAACAAGGATTGATAATCCCCAAACAGAGAGTTCTCTTCCTGCGGTGAAGTATTTCTTACAAGAGTTCATGTATTTCTGGGCACCAGCTAATCAGTTCTTTTCCCCACATAGGTTCAGAAGGTTCAGGTAGACAGCGAGTACTCCTCAGCAGAGCCTTGACAAGACCTTTCCACGGCTAAGTCGGAAAATTATCGATCCCCCAGCAGTCTTATGGGTGAGTTTCAATCCCCAGTAGTTGTGGTATCCAAGCAGGTTCCGCAAATCTAAAAGTCCAATTTATTTTTGGCAAATGTGGTAATTCGGGACAAATGAATTATTCACACTTTTCTCCAACAAAGATGTCATCCCTGTAGGGCTTCTTGAGATCGAATTCGCGATCATTGCATCCTCAGCAAAATCAGTAGGGACTTATTTTCGCACCAGGAACTCCCTTTGCACTTACGCCATGTCATTGACATGTTCAAAACATAACATCCCCAGTGTCATGGGCCGTCATGCCATGTAATTCAACATATGCGTATCAAACATAATCCAAGTTTGATATCTTGCAAAGTCCAACCACAGACTGGCCAAAGTCCATCTTCAGGACGCAAATTCTTAAAGTCCCCCGTAGTGGGCAAAATCTCCCGCAGTGAGCAAAAGTCCAGCCACAGACTGGCCAAAGTCCATCTTCGGGTGGAAAATTCTTAAAGTCTCCCACAGTGAGCAAAAGTCCAGCCACAGACTAGCCAAAGTCCATCTTCGGGTGGCAAATTCTTAAAGTCCCCTGCAGTGGGCAAAACGTCTCCCGCGGTGAGCAAAAGTCCAGCTACAAACTGACCAAAGTCCATCTTCGGGTGGCAAATTCTTAAATTCCCCCGCATTGGGCAAAAGTCTCCCGCAGTAAGCAAAAGTCCAGCCACTGACTGGCGAAAGTCCATCTTCGGATGGCAAATTCTTAAAGTCCCCCGTTGTGGGCAAAAAGTCTCCCACAGTGAGCAAAAGTCCGGCCACAGACTGACCAAAGTTCATCTTCGGGTGACAAATTCTTAAAGTCCCCCACAGTGGGCAAAAAGTCTTCCGCATTGAGCAAAAGTCCAGCCAGAGACTGGCCAAAGTCCATCTTCGGGCGGAAAATTCTTAAAGTCTCCCGCAGTGAGCAAAAGTCCAGCCACAGACTGGCCAAAGTCCATCTTCGGGTGGCAAATTCTTAAAGTCTCCTGCTGTGAGCAAAAGTCCAGCCACAGACTGGCCAAAGTCCATCTTCGGGTGGCAAATGCTTAAAGTCTCCCGTAGTGAGAAGAAGTCCACCCGTAGTGTGGCAGACTTCTAAAAGTCTCCCGTAGCGAGCAAATGTCTCCCGTAGTGAGCAAGAGTCTCCTGTAGTGAGCAGCAGCCCCCGTAGTGTAGCAAGATTTCCAAAGTCCACCCGCAGTGTGGCAGAATATCCAAAGTCCACCCGCAGTGTGGCAAATTATCCAAAGTCCACCCGCAGTGTGGAAAAGTATCTTGAAGTCCAACCACAGATTCGCAAAAGTCCACCCACATTGTGGCAAAGTATCTTGAAGTCCTACCGCAAATTGGCGAAAGTCCATCCTCAGGGTGGCAGATCGTATCGTGAAGTCCAACCGCAGATTGGAAAAAGACCACCCGCAGTGTGGCAAAGTATCTTAAAATTCGATCGCAAGTTGTTGAAAGTCCACCTGTAGTGTGGCAAGTCGTTAGTCGTCTGACTCCATCTGATAGTACACCATTAAGGCATTGTTACAGCCTATCAAAGTCCACCCGCAGTGTGACAAGCCAGTAGTCCTCTGGCATCTGTAAACACCCCAAATTTTCCCTCACTCATATCACACCATGGCTTGTGATCTTTCATATTTGCCTTAGCATAGGCATACTACCTCATATTGTATTTTTGTTTTATCTGCATAGTTCAATTTCACCTGCATCTAGGGTTTGTGATCTGAGCAATCCAAGATTCCATCTGAGCCACCCCAAAGGCATCAAAGCATTCCAAGAGGGTCTATGTGTGTTCTGCCATCATATTATACTCCTCAAAGTTCATAAAAGTCAAGAGATCACAAGAACTGGTAAAAGCATGGAAGCAGAGCTAGGGTTTTCACTACACAGATGACCAAAATTAGGGTTTTGGTTTCATAGGCCTTAACTCAAAAATTTTGGGCCATTCTTGTTTCTAATGTTCTTAATATGTCATAAGGATCATGTGTACCAAGTTTGATGAAGAAACTCATTGTGGAAGTCGTTTTTTTACTGGGTAACTTCTTGAGCAAGTTAAGTCAAAATCAGGGCATCTGAGCCCCCCAACAATGGAACCAAAGGGGTATTTTCATCAAATTGAAGTTCTATGATCTTTATTTGATCTTAGAAGAGGTTGGAAGTTCACAAGATTGAAGAATTTTGATCCAATTGTAAACTTGCCAAAAATGGAAATGACATGTAATGGAAACTTTCCATTTTGGGGAATGTTTTTCAACCTCCTCTTTCTCAACCAAAAATACTTCAAATGAAAAATTATTGGTCATGAAAGTTGTAGATTAGGTCTTTCCCTTTTCAAAAAGTATAAGAACATGTCTTGATTCATCCTAGAACTCAAGATATGGCCTTTCAAAATTGGCAAAAATCCTAAAATTTCAAGTTTCATGTCAAAGAGGGATTTTGCAAAATGGCATGTTCAAGCATTCTAATGACCTCTAATCAACTTCTACACTTCATAATATGCCTATGTGACTTATAAACATCAGAATTGGCCCAATAACTTGGCATTTTAATGGCTTGATTCACAAGAAATGTCAAAGAGGGAAAATTGCATAAAGCATGATATCTCTTCATCCAAGCCATCCAGCTGCAATCTTTTGATCCAAAGGCCTTCCACAAAGCCAGCTGAGGCCAGACATGCCTTGGAACCACTCCTGCCATGACCCATGCCCATGGTACAACCAATGTTGACTTTTTTTATTTCACACCATACCAATCAAACTGAGCCACACCAACTCCTCTGACCAATCACAATTGCTTATACTAACCCTAAGGAACACAAAGAACACAACACACAAGCCTGCAAGCATCCATAGACTCAGAATCACAAAATCCTCCATAACACTTCCCCTCTTTGAATTTCATCATACAACCACAAAAACTTCAAACTCTCTTCACCATTCAACTCAGTATCACCTAAGGAACAAATCCCAACCATTAAAATGACCTGAAACACATCACACAACAAATACGATTTTTCACTTTTCAAAACTGAACTTCAAAGAGGCCAAATAAACTCACTCCAAGCATCAAAGCATTCTCTGGAAGCTCATTGGGGTTGGTTTGCACCAAAGAAAGGTCCAGAAAGCTCAAGAACTGAAAGCTCAATCTCAGGTAACCTCAAGAACTTTTTTTTTCTAGAATCACGCTTTCTTGTTAAAATATTGTTCTATATGCTCCACTGATCACTGAGATATGTTTAATTTTGAAAATGAGTGAGAAATGAGCTTGTATCGTGCTTCTGAAATTTTTGACCTAAATAATGTTTGATTCGATTCATGTTGTTCTTGAAATATAAATGAGTTTTGTTGTTTGATTCGTGTTCTATGATGTTCAATGTTTGATTCTGGAGAGTTTAGTGAGTTTTTGTGGTGTTTTGAGGAAGATGGGGTGAGGAACACGCCGGAGAAGACGACCGGAAGTATTCTCCGGCCACTTGAGTTTAATTAGGGCTAATCCCCATTAATTAACCAGGTTTGAATTAGGACCCATAGATTGTTTTTCGCGCGCGTTTGTGGATGGTCCAGATGCACTCAGTTAACCCTAATCCTTACTTAATTTAATTAATTAGGTTAATTATCCAGAAAGAAATCTCAGCCCTTGAATCACGCACTAGTCAATTTTTCTTTCCCCAGTTTGAATCTGGACCACTGGATCATCATACTATCTCATTCATTTCATTTTATTTTATTTTCTTTTCATTTCTTTTGCATAATTTATTTAAAATTGTTAGAAAACTTCAAAAAATATTTCCTTTTGCATTTTTGTTTCAAATATTTTTCTTAATCAGAAAATGATTTTTATTTTATTTTTTGCATATAAAAAGTATTTTTAAAATATTTAAATGTTATTTTTAATTAATTAAAGTCTTTTAATTAATTAAAAATACATTTAGGTTTCTAAAAATCACCAAAAAAATCATGAATCATCCCATTTCTTTTTAGGTTTGATCATAACTTGAGAATTTTCTTTGAATTAAGGGTCATTTTAATCCTATTTTTGAACCTTAACTTGAAAAAATATTTTCTGCCTAACCAAGAGTTTGAATATGATTCTTTTTGCATTTTTTTGTGCATAGCATGTAGTTTATAGGTTATTTATGTCATGAATTTATCTTGCATTTTTGAATTGATTTGCATTTTTCTTTGAGAATCACTCAAAAAACCCTAGAAACTTAGGAAATTCATAACTTTTAAGTGGTAAGGCTTCTGACCTTCTCCTTTGGGGTGTGGTTTAGTAAGGGATTAGGGTTTGTTTGAGTGTGATTTCAAATTTTTATCATGTCATATGTTTCAGATTTGTTCATGTGCATCTCATACTTCCATATAACCCTAATTTTACATGTTCATTTGCATTCATCTTGCATATGCATCCATACATGAACTTGCCATGACATTTCTTGAATTCATATGTCATCTTAGACATCTTAGAACATGTTAGAATCATGTTTGATCATTTCTTCATTCATTTTTCATGATTTTCATTCATTTCATTTCATTAACTTCCATCTGTTTTAAAACTTCAAAGCATACTTCCACTTACATCTCATTCTTGTATGATCACACATATGAATTTTACATGATTTTGAATCATCTTACATGACATTAACATTGCATAAACACTTTTGACTTTGGTCATTTCATCTCATTTCATTTCATTTCTTCATGCTTTGTACTTTATGCATTCATGCTGACATTTTCAGGTGGTAAGTTACTTTGAGAAGTGGATTTGCCTTCACTTCTCACTTATCTTTATCTCTTTCACTTGCATTTTGTTTGTATTTTAAGTGAACTTGTTCACTTGTGTTCCATTTCTCTCACTTTCTTTCTTTAAGTTACTTATCTTCTTCAGTGAAGTAAGTAACTTATTCATCTATTTCTTCCTCCATTCATTTGCTTCTTCCATTGGTGGCTTCTTTGAAGATCTTTCTCAAGCCTTACAAACCATAGGAACATCCAATCATGATAATATTAGGGTTGTGATTAGTCCCCCTTAGTCTTTACCTTTGAGTCTCCTTGAGTCTCTCTTCTCATCTTCATAATCAGAGACTAAACTCTTAAAGTTTTAGGACTTTGAAATTAGGGTTATGCCTGCATCCTTCTCTTAGGATGGAGTGTATAACTTCAATCCTAAGTGTTAAACCTTTAATTTGTTTAAACCTCTTAATCAAATCATCTTAATAATCACTAAGACTTCATCTTGTAACATGGGCCTTACATTAGGGTTCTAATTCTTCGTTTATGGTTAAGAAGGACTAACCCTAGTGTTTAATGGACAAGTCCCCCTCAAGTTGTCTTACAAACCTAAAATCCATTTCTTAATCTCATCCCGTAATTAAAATCCACTTAATAAAGGTTTTGTTATATAATGAATTTAATCCCTAACCATGGATTAAGTTGAGGTATCTTCCTCAGCTTAAGTATTCTCATCTATTATCCTTCTATTAGGATGGTGTAATGAGCCCACTAATTTGTGATTAGAGATTAAACTCATTACCTAACACTAAACAAAAACCCAAAAAAACATCTAAATAATCACAAGTAGGTTAATGATCTTAATCTTACATCATCATGGCAGTTAAGTTGAGATGTTTATCTCATACTTAAGTATTCTCATTATCCCTAATCAATGAGGATATGATGAGTTTACAAGCCCCTTGATTTAGGCTTAAGCTCATTAACCTATGTAAAACACCAAAAACAATAAAAAAACTGAAAAACACAAAAACAAACAATAATCGTCTCCTTCGGGATTTTTTTCTCATCACACTCGTTCATAAGCGAGAACTTGCTTCTTCCGTCTAATGCAAGACAGTTAGCACTCGAGCCAGACGAGTCATACACTTGAGCATAGACAAGTAAGCATTTCACAGTCAATTTATTTTCGGTCTCTTTGAGTCGAACTACGGTGTTCTGACTTCCTCATTGCACGAGAGGATACGTAGGTATAACTTAACAATTATCAAACAAAAGTCTCTTTGTCATCCCCCTCTTTCCGCTTTCTTTTCAAAGCCTCATTTCCTGAGCATTCACCCTTTTGCACTGACCCTTGTATATTCTCTTCTTTAACTTTTGCACACAATAGCACATACACTACCCCTTTTAAACACAATCTTTTAAGCGTGGATCCCATCGAGTACGACGGACAATCTGGGTGCTAATACCTTCCCAGGTTATAACCAACCCCCTTTCTTAGTTTCTCTGGTTCACAACCGTCTTATCCATCTTTTCTAGGTTTATGCAGCATTACCTTTCCTTAGGGATAAAAATGCCTAGCTGGCGACTCTATTCAGTTCATTTTCATTTCTCCCTTCACCGACCGTTCGCGTCTGCACCTTGTTTGACCCGGTGTCTTTTCGGGGGAGCGACAGCTTGGCGACTCTGTTGGGGACCCTTATATTGCAACCAGGGCTTCTGGTTCTTTTTGTGGGTTCCTCCTAGCGCTTGTTTGATTTGTGTTTATGGGGGTGTTGTGTGCTACTTGTTCTTGTTGTTTATTGCTTTCTGTACAACTTTATTTATTGCTTTCATTTAGAGTTTTATGCATTTCATATTGTTATCACCATTTGTGTTCAGTCTGTGTTTACCTTGATAGGAGGGATTTTTGAGTGATTAAGGTTCCATACCGGGAGCCTAAGTGACACATAGGATAGAGTGGCTTCATATTCTTTCCCATTCCATTTCGGTCTGGTGCGAGAATATGAAACACGGTTCAGACATGGGTTTCTTCTTGAGAACTCTGTGCTACGGATTTCCTGTAGTACTAGGGCTATCTGGGAATCCTGCTAAGTCTGGATGACCTTGTATGACCTTCAGCATCTGAGGTGAATTAGAGGAGGATCTTTTATGGTTATTGTAAACACTGTACCTCCGGGTTAGAAGTGTTTACACTTCTCATAATTGATCCAAGTCTGAGGATCCTTGTTCTAGAACAATACATGTGAGGGGGTTGGGATGTTTACAGGTTTGCAAGAACCCTTGGCCTCATCATACCTTTGTTACTAGTTTTGTTTTAAGGTTGTATCATTTTGGACAGTTCTTGTGAAACCCTGGACTTGTGACTCTTTAGTTGAGTCCCCCCCCCCACCTGGTTACTGGTTTTCTAAGCCTCCATCCGGACTTATGAACACACATGGACCCTATCAAGGCAGATAACAGATCCAGCACTTGATCACAAACCCTTTGCATATCATTCTGCATACATCATTTTGCATCATTTAACATTTGTCTATTTGTTTTACAAGGTATCCACATCTTTTCTTTGGTTTGGTTTTGACATGTTCTGCTGCTCAGCTATTTGCATCAGCTCTCTTCACCAGTTGTCTTCATCAGAGACTCTTCTTCAGCACCTTCTCCAGTTATCTTCATCAGTTTTTCAGCAGTGCTTCTCCTCAGACTTCTTCACCAACATCCATTGTCAGCATGGACACTTCCAGAAAAAGCAATATCACCTATAATTTCTTTGAGCCTACTCTGACAGGCATCAGACAGATCCAGTCTCTCATCACTCCTGATCATGTCGCTTTATTCAGGGAACATTATGGAAGCATATTGGACATGATCATGGACCTGGATGCATCCCAGAGGAGCATGATCCACACTTTCTTATAGTTTTATGATCATCCTCTCAGATGCTTCACTTTCCCAGATTTTCAGCTAGGACCAATGATGGAAGAATTCTCCATGTTGTTAGGTGTCCCTATCAGGAGAGGGATTCCTTTCAACCCTGAGATGGTTGCTCCCAAGAATGAAGATATAGCTAAGGCCCTGCACTTGGAGCCTACCCTCATTGACCAGAGCATGACCACCAAGGCTGGAATCCCATGCCTTCACTTGGACTTCTTGATCTCCCAGGCCACCCTGCATGCTGCAGCAGGGAAGTGGGATGTTGTTTGTGCACTTCTAGCCCTCAGCATATATGGAGTTATCTTGTTTGTAGACGAGCCAAATTTTGTAAGCAAGAATGCTATTCACATGTTCTTACTGAGGAACCCATGCTTGGAGACTTCTACTATTCAGTGCATCAAAGGAATGAGAAGCAAAAGGGGAGATTGGTCAGATGTTGTGCACCCATCTTCTACTGTTGGTTGTTAAGGCACTTACCGAAGTTAGACACTTTCCTGAATCCTCATCAGCCAAAGAACTGGGCTAAGAGATTAATTGCCCTTACATCAGAAGACATCAGGTGTTGCACTCAGAGCACTAAGGGCAAATATATCATTATCAGCTGCGGGAAGAATCCTAATGTACCCTTGATTGGAGTAAAAGGTTGCATCAACTACAACCCTTTTCTTTTTAAGAGGCAATTAGGGTATGCCTTGGTACATCCCCCAAGAGGGCAAGATTTGGCAGAAACCCTCTATTGTGACATCCAACACAACCTTGCCATTGTCAGACAGGCAGCCTGGGCCTGGGACAACATTCAGACTAAGGGGACAGCTATTCTTGGCAGGTGCAACAATATAGCTTCAGCTCTGTATCTTGATTGGTCTCGTACCAGGGGACAGATCACCTGGATGCCATTCACCTTAGAGGATGTACCTGGACCATCGGCAGTGGAGCCTGCAGCTACTGTCAGTTTAAAGGAGTTTGAGAAATTGAAGGAAAGGAATGCTCAGCTCTCTGAAGCTTTGAAGAAGACCCTCTGGGAGAGGAATGACAATCGTCTAGATAATGAAAGATTAGAGAAGCTCCAGATTGAGCACTTGACCAAGATTGAGAAGACGGATGACTACATCAGAAAGGCTAGAGTAGGATAGTTGGTGTTGAAGAATGCTTGCAAGGAAGCTAAGACTCAGAAGGTCAGGGCTGAGCATTACTTAGAAGAGAGTCAGGCCAGGTGGATAAGAAGATCAAAGAACCCAGGCTAGGATAGAGCAGTTGGAGGCTAGTGAGAAGAAGAATCAGGAGGCTTTGTTCACAGCACAAAAGGAGATCTCTGAGTTGAAACTCCGGGCGGGGTTAAAGAGGTCAAAGGATCAGGATAAGCACAAGAAGTTGACCAGTGCCATTGCCCCCAAGAACCTCCTCATCAGGACCATTACGGAGCACCCAGTAGGTCCAGTGACTGAGGCTCTCCTGAAGGAAGTCAGAGAGGATGACTTTGGACTGGATGTTTGATTTTCTTGTACTTGTATTTTCATTTGTCTGTACTTTTGATTTTGTTGTTGTATTTTGACCCACCATGGGGACTTTATTGTAATCAAACTATGTATCTTCACATTTGTGTAATATATGGTTTGTATTATTCTGTGGGCTTTTTATCTCTCTACAACATCATCATTTCCTCGAAGTCTGGAGGGTCAAAACCAAAGAACCAAACCAGATACCCTTGGAAGACAAATAGACATCCTGCATTGCATACTAACATCATTTATTTGTTTTGTAGGTTTTTTTTTTTTGTTGTTTCTCACTTTGGTGTGATTTCAGGAAACATTGCTCGTAGAAGAGTGTTCCCCGTCAATAGAGTGCACCGGTATCCGACAAGAAACAACCTTCAGGGATTACAAATGGATCAGGTTCAACAAGACTTGACTGATGTGAGGACCCAAATGTCCAAAGAATGGACAGAGATGAGGGCCCAAATGAATCAATTTATGGCAGTGATGACTGGTTTAGCTCAGAGCCAGGAAAGACTGAGAGAGTTAGTCGAGCGGAAAACTCCCAAGGAAAACTTTCCAGGTATAGGGGTACCAGTAACAACGATCACGTACAGCTTTGTACTAATCCACCAGAATTTGGACCTCATTTGAACCCATATATCAATGCTATAAGAAATACCCAGGGCAACACTGGAGGGAGGGCCTTGCAGGAAGACCCTCAGGAAGAACAGTTTACTGTAGTTGGGGCTGGAGACGAAGTTTACGATCGTCGGTTGGATGAAATTATAGAAAAGCTAAGGTCTCTTGAATCCCAAAACTCTCTGGGTTTTGATGTCATGGACATGGGATTGGTGGAGGGGGTTAGAATTCCTCATAAGTTCAAACCTCCTTGTTTCAAAAGATACAATGGCACATCCTGCCCACATACCCATCTTCATTCTTTCCTGGGGAGATTGAAAGCCTACACCATGGACGAGAAACTATGGATGTTTTATTTCGAGGATAGCTTGACAGGGGCATCCCGAGAGTGGTATTCCCATTTGACCAGGGCCACAGTGAGAAATTGGAAAGACTTGACTGAAGCTTTCATTAGTCAATATCAGTATAATCTGGACATGGCTCCAAACAAAACCCTTCTGATGGGAATGTCACAGTCTTCCCGTGAAAGCTTTAGAGAGTATACCCAAAGGTGGAGGCAACTAGCTTCTGCCGTTCAACCTCCGATGTCAGAAAGGGAAATGGCAGATATGTTCATGAATACTCTCCAGGGTACTTATATTGACAGATTGGCTGCATTTTCTTCCACCAGCTTTGCAGACGTGGTGATAGCTCGGGAAAGAATTGAGAGCTTACTAAAGATGGGGAAGATCTCCGACAAAGGTTCCCGTTCAAGCAGTGCAAGGAAGCCATTTGTTGGGCCCCGCAGATCTGGTGAAACAAATTTTGTACATGTGGGAGGAGGAAGACCCCAATATTTGCCAAGATCAGTTGCTGCCGTCACTATTCCGACTCCACCTCCTTAATACACTCAACAACCACATCACTTTCCTCAACAACCACAGTTTCCTCAACAAAGATCCTACAACAACAATAACAACAATCAACAACAACGCCCTTTCCAATAGCGGCCATCTCAGATCAATAGGGTGATTGACCCTATTCCAATGCCATATGCCACATTGCTTCCACTACTCCTAAAGCTCAATCTTGTTGAGTTGAGGACATTGGCTCCACCTGATCCTCAGAACCTTCTGAGAAATTACGACGTCAATACCAGGCGTGCTTTTCATTCTAATGCACCTGGTCACTCCACAGAAAAATGCAGGGCTCTGCATATAAAGGTCCAGGATCTGGTAGATTCAAAGGCCCTGAACATTGCACCACCTCCCAATGTCATGAAAAATCCTATGCCAAGCCACAATGGGCCAAGGATTAATGCTATAGAGGAAGGCTCACCCATGATTTTGATTGAAGATATTGAAAGTATTCAGACACCTCTGGCAGAGGTTAAATCTCAACTTTTGAAATGCCAAGTGTTTCCAGGTTGTGAGGCCTGTTGTGAATCTTGCAAGGTTTCCGAGAATGGATGTGCAAGCATGAGGAATGGCATCAATGTTTTGGTCAAAGAAGGTATTCTGCAAATAACTACAACAACTTCTACAACACTAGCAACTCCTTTCTCAACAACAAATGATTCTTCTACAACTACAACAACAATTGTTCCCATTGATTCGTCTACAAAATCAGCAACCACTTCTTCCATCACTTCAACAAACAATAGTTCATTTGCACCTGTTTCTACAACTTCAGCAACCACCAACAACAACGTCTCCACAGTTACTATTTATTATGACCCTACAACGGTCCCAAAATCCAGCAACCTTCAACAATCTCAGCAATAGTTTTAGCAACAATCAAGCTTCAATTCATCATCACCAACATCCACAAGAAGTCTTGTCAATATCTTATATGATCCACAAACAATAACGGTTCCAACCTCTGCTGTAGTGAGCCCAGTTACCATCACGGTACCAGGGTATATCCTATATGACAAAGACAATGTTGTACCATGGCACTATGGTGCAGACCTTTACTGCAACGGAGAAAAAGTCCTTCTTGATACTTCAGTTCCTACCCCACAAGTGGATAATGTCGGGGGAGGCAGAGGCTTCACCCGAAGCGGACGCCTCTTTGCGTCACAGGCTCCAAGAACCAATACTGAGGCAGAGGCTGTTGCCAAAGCCAAAGGGAAAAGTGTGGCACGTAAAGAATCTGTACCAAAAGAGACTCATAAATCATCCTTTTATCAAGATGTGGATGAATTTATGAGGATAATTAAAAGAAGTGACTACAAAATTGTGGATCAGCTCCACCAGACTCCTTCTAAGATCTCCATCTTATCCCTGTTGTTGTGTTCCGAAGCTCATCGGGATGCACTACTCAAAGTCTCGCACTTAGCCTACGTACTGGAGGAGATCACAGTGAATCAGCTTGAGACGGTAGTGTCCAATGTTAATACTAGCCAGGGGCTAGGTTTCACCAATACTGACTTAACAACAGAAGTACGTCACCACAACAAATCTTTACACATCACTTTGGAGTGTAAAGGAGATGTGCTCTCTCATGTTCTTGTTGACACTGGGTCCTTACTCAATGTCTTGCCAAAGAAGGCTCTTGTCAAACTCGAATATGATGGAATAGCTCTCCGACCAAGCAATATGGTGGTCAGGGCTTTTGATGGCTCCAAGAGGTCTGTTCTTGGAGAGGTGGAGTTTCCTGTGATAATCGGTCCGTAGGTCTTTCAGACTACTTTCTATGTGATGGACATTCAGCCGGCCTACAGTTGTTTGTTGGGTCAACCATGGATTCACGCCGCTGGGGCAGTTACGTCGACCTTCACCAGAAATTGGAATATGAGTGGGAAGGACAGATTATCACCATCTGTGGTGAAGAAGACATCTTTGTTAGCCATCTGGCTACATACAAATACATTGAGATGGATGGTGAAATCCATGAAACCATGAGCCAGGGGTTCGAGGCACTGAACGTCAATAAGGCGACGACTGAAGTATTTGCTGCATCCCAGGAGGATAGGATGGGTACTTCAATTGTCTCCTATCAACAAGCCCGGAAGGTTGTTGAAGATGGTAATGCCCAAGGCTGGGGCAAGCTGCTGCCAGTGGAGAAGAAGGAGGACATATTCGGTTTAGGTTACAAACCATTCCGACAAGATCAATCAGAGGCTGTTAAAGAGCCCCAGTTCATTAGTGGGGTGATGCTCACCCAGATGCTGTTAAAAACCTGGAAGATGAGGCGGAAAGCGACCTCAACCTGGAGAGCTGGATACGTCCAAGGATCCCGGGTCACCAAGTCCTTAACTGGTCTTCCCAGGAAATTATAAGGGTTACTCCTGCAGAGTAATTATTATTTCCTGCTTTTTTCAGCATGCATCAACTCCTGCATATTGCCCAAGGTGTCAGGACTCATTTTGTAATAGGGCCATATTGTAATTTTGTGCAAATGAATTATCAATGAATATCGGACATCTTTTGCAAACAAGTCTCTTTTTCGCTCATTGTCTTTTCATTTTTCACTTTTGTACAAAACAATAAAATGGCAATGATTTCAAAATAATAACTTCATTTTCACTCTTTCTAAACAAGACTAAAATTGATCACTAAAACGAACCAATCTCAACCCTTACAGAGATTACCCTCCAGATTGCACCGACAACAGCCATGCTATGACCTTTTATGACTTCGACAATCCAATTAATCAAGCTGATGAAGGGGTTGAAGAAGACTATGAGTTACCTTAAGAGTTAGCCAGGTTGTTGAGACAAGAAGAGAAAGTGATTACTCCTCATCAGGAGGAGGTTGAAACAATTAATCTTGGTACTAGGAAGGATTTGAAAGAATTAAAGATCGGGGCCAGTCTGCAGGTTTCAGTAAAAGAACAATTCATTTACATGCTTCGAGAATACATCGACGTCTTTGCTTGGTCCTATCAAGATATGTCAGGTTTAGATACAGATATTGTTATGCACAAGCTGCCACTAAAGGAAGATTTCCCTCCAGTGAAACAGAAGCTACGCCGTACTCGTCCAGATATGGCCATGAAGATTAAGAAAGAAGTACAAAAACAGTGGGACGCCGGTTTCCTTGCTGTAACTAGTTACCCGCCGTGGGTCGCTAATATTGTACCAGTTCCTAAGAAGGATGGAAAAGTACGGATGTGTGTGGATTATTGGGACCTAAACAGAGCTAGCCCGAAGGACGACTTCCCATTACCTCACATTGATGTATTGGTCGACAACACAACTCAGTTCTCGGTATTTTCCTTCATGGATGGATTTTCTGGGTATAATCAGATCAGAATGTCACCAGAAGACATGGAGAAAACAACCTTCATCACACCTTGGGGCATATTTTGTTACAAGGTAGTGCCATTTGGACTTAAGAATGTCGGTGCGACTTATCAACGGGCTATGGTAATGTTATTCCATGATATGATCCACAAGGAAATTGAATGCTACATGGATGATATGATTGCCAAGTCCGTTACTGAAGAAGATCATATGGTAAATCTGCTGAAGTTGTTCAAGCGTCTGAGAAAGTATCAGTTGAAGCTAAACCCCAACAAGTGCACATTCGGGGTACGTTCCGGTAAGTTGTTGGGATTTATCATTAGTGAAAAGGGAATTGAGGTTGATCCTGACAAAGTCAAAGCCATTCAGGAGATGCATGCACCTAGGACTGAAAAGGAAGTTCGGGGGTTCTTAGGTAGATTGAACTACATATCAAGGTTCATATCTCATCTTACTGCAACCTATGAACCCCTGTTCAGATTGTTAAGAAAGGAACAAACAGTCAGGTGGAACGAAGATTGTCAGAAGGCTTTTAACAAGATCAAGGAGTACCTACAAGAACCTCCAATTCTTATGCCTCCAATTGAAGGAAGACCTCTAATAATGTACCTGACAGTATTAGAAGGATCAATGGGGTGTGTGTTGGGCCAGCATGACGAGTCTGGTCGAAAAGAGTATGCAATATACTACCTAAGCAAAAAGTTTACCGACTATGAACAACGTTATTCACTGCTCGAGAAAACTTGTTGTGCTTTAGCGTGGGCTGCTCGCCGACTAAGGCAGTATATGTTGACTCACACTACCTTATTGATCTCAAAGATGGACCCAGTCAAGTACATATTTGGGAATCCAGCACTAATCGGAAGGGTTGCAAGATGGCAAATGATTCTGACAGAATATGACATTCAGTACACGTCTCAAAAGGCCATCAAGTGCAGTGTGCTGTCTGACTATCTAGCTGAGCAACCCATTGATGATTACCAACCAATGAGATTTGACATCCCTGATGAAGACATCATGTACTTAAAAGCAAAAGATCACGAAGAGCCTGTTCACACTGAAGGGCCTGATCCAGAAGAAGCATGGACTATGATGTTCGATGGGGCAGTTAATTGTAATGGTCGTGGAGTTGGTGCAGTGCTCATTACACCTAAAGGAGTTCATATGCCTTTCTCGGAAAAACTCACCTTTGCCTGCACTAACAACGAAGATGAATATGAAACCTATATCATGGGTCTTGAGGAAGCCATTGACCTCAGGATTAAGACATTGAATGTATTCGGAGATTCAGCTTTGGTAATCAATTAAAGCAATGGCAAATGGTACACTCACCAAGAGCATCTGATTCCATACCGCGACTATACGAGGAAATTATTGACTTTCTTCACAACAGTCAAGCTTGAGTACATCCCTCGAGACGAAAATCAGTTTGCAGATGCTTTAGCTACCATTTCCTCCATGATCAAAGTTCAAACTGCAAATTATGTGCCTCGAATTTTGATACCCAGACTAGACCGACCAGCATACGTATTCTCTGTGGACATTGCTAAAGATGACAAGCCATGGTTCCATGACATCAAAAGCTTCTTAGATGATCAAACATACCCCCTGGGGCATCATCTAATGATAAGAAGACATTAAGAAGGTTGTTCGGTAGTTTCTTCCTTAATGCTGATGGTTCATTATACAAGCGAAACTTTGACATGGTTCTGCTCATATGTGTTGATAAGAAAGAAGCAGACTTGCTGATGCACGAGGTGCATGAGGGATCTTTCAGTACCCATGTCGGAGGACATGCAATAGCTTAGAAATTGTTGAGATTAGGTTACTACTGGATCACAATGGATGCAGACTGTTGTGCCTATTCCAGAAAGTGCCACAAGTCCCAGATCTATGCAGATAAAGTGCATGTGCCTCCAAATTTGTTGAACGTGATGTCTTCACCTTAGCCCTTTGCCATGTGGGGCATTGACATGATTGGAAAGATCGAGCCGACTGCTTCAAATGGCCACAGATTCATCCTGGTAGTGTCGCTCCCTGGATTTCCATCCTGGTACAAACCCGAAAGTGGCGCGGAAAAGGTTAGAGTCGCCAGCCAGGCATTTTTATCCCGAAGGAACGGGAATGGTAATGTTGCACAAACCAGAAGAAAAGAAAAGGAAGGACACGGGTCCTGCAAACCAAAGAGACTGAGTTCGGGAGTCGGTTACGACCTGGGAAGGTATTAGCACCCCAGATCGTCCACCGTACCCGACGAGATCCACGCTTGCAAAGAAATCTGTTTCAAAGGGTGAAGAAATGAAAGCTGCTGCAAAAGAAAAGGAACTAGAACTGGAAAAGGAACTGAGAAAGAAATGAAAAAAAGAAATGAAAAGGAAAAATGTAGGGAAAATAAAGATTGTGCTCGAACGGGCCCTACCCCGCTGCCTACGTACCTCATTTGGACAATGAGGATCAGAGTCGCCGTAGTTCCCCTAACTAGGGGTGGAAAAGATTGCTTGTGTCTTAAGGCTTGAACTGCCTATGTCAATGCTCAGGTGTTGCAGGCTCGGACGACGAGTGCGTAACTGTCTTGCATAATGAGAAGAAGAAGCAAGTTCGCGGACGGAGCGAAGGAGATGAGAAAAGAATTCCCGAAGGAAAGACGCTTATTGTTTGTTTTTGTTTTTTATGAGCTTTTATTGGTGTGGCATAAGGAAGTGAACTCGAGCTCTTTTCCATGGAATGTGTACTTGCTACTACATTCCAAGATGGAATAATAGAACAAGCACACTCAAGTAAGGAGAAGATCCCCAAAACTTGGTTCCAGAGATTAGGGCCTAAGCTCACTAACTCGTTGAATTTATTAAGTGTTTTTGTAATTTTTGTGAAGAAGTCTTTTTTATGATTTTTCTTGATGAAGATGGTCCCATTATCAGACTTGTGCATCATAATGAACAAGCTTGTACTATCCCAAGATGGGAAAACTACAAGTGCTTCATGGAATAAGGCTATTGCACAGGAGACCACTTCAACCCTTATTAAGGTGCTTTTTATGGTTTTTGTTTTGAGATGAGGAGAGAAAAGAACCAAAGATCTTAAAGGTATAATATAATGGGGAAATTCTAATCTTAATGTTATCATGCATGGGATTCCTAAGGTTAGTGAGGCTTACTACCCTAGTGAAGAAGGAGATAAGGAAAGAAGAAGGAGAAAGAAGAAGAAGAACTAGAACACAACTTACTCCTCTATAGGAGATAGGTTGTTTCTAAAAAGGGGAGAGAATGAAGTTGAGCAAAGGATGGCATAAGGCACATCACACATGAAAGCAAGAGAGAAATAAAGAAAAGAGATGACAGCTTGAAATGTGAATAACATTCACACTTCTTACTTACCTTATGCAATTACCTGAAAATGTTAGAAATATAAACAAGAACAAAATGGAATATAAACAAGAAAGAGGTCCCATCAATCTAACACAACCAGAAGTGAATCACACCTATTACATACTAGGATCAAGTCAAGCAACCAATGGGAGTTGGCACAAGTGCCCTCCTGAACTAATGAGCAATCACACACCCAGAAAGTATTCAAAACTAAGAAAGTAAACAAAAAATTCAAATAAAATGGAAAACAAACCCAAAAATTCTACAATTAATTATGAGAACACTTTAATCACATATAATCCACATATTAAAATCTCAATCCAAAAGTCAGAAGAAAAGTTAGTCAAATAAATGCCTAAAGTCCAACTCGGGTTTAGTAAACTTCAACATAAAACCACATGGCAAAAAGCAATCAAATAAATCCTAAAAATCATGAAATAAATCCTAGGTGACCTTCAACATGTTAAGGATCAGTAACAAAAAGAATCATGTTCATTACTATTTTAGAACTCAAGTTATAAAATCAGCAAGGCAAGGTATGCATAAAAGAAATTAACATAAAAGAAATAAAGTCAAGAATTATTATCAAGCGCAAAAATTAATAAAAATTGAGAAATAAAATATGGAAAATTAAATAAAATTAAAAATAATTTTCATGATTTTTCTCAATATTTTTCAATGTATCCAACTATTTTTAATAATTAAAAATGAAACAAATAAATAAATTGGAAATAAGATGAGAAAGGAACAATATAGGGGTGCATTAGTAAAACAAAAATGAACAACACTAAGGCAATACGCGAATGGGCCGAAACAAGGGAGGGTGCAGATAGAATCCGCGCTAGGCCCACTCAGAAATGAAAAAAAAACCAACAATAATCAAATAATTGTTATCATTCTTTTTATTAAAAAAAAATAAAAACAGAAATGAACAAAAGTCATGTGACTTGGTTATCAATCGGTCCATTATAATTTAAGTGACTAAAATACAAATTAAGAAACCAAAATAAAGTCGGACCAAACAGAAGAGGACACGTCGTCATCATCATCCTCAAGCCAAGGCACCAAACGCAACAAAACCAGTAGAACAGAGTCAAAAACCACATGATCATGGCAACTTCTACTCACCCTAACTTCCTCAAATCTCCATGAAATTCGTCGATTCAAAGATAAAAAATGAAGTACGAAAAGATAGAAATAAAAGCATGTTGTTAGTTATTACAAACACATCATATACGAAGCAAATCGAAGGCTCAAAGTTCGACACAAAAATATGAAAATCTCAATTCAAGGCATCTAATGGATTCCATTTACTTCATACACTTCATACCAAGCATAAACAAACCAAAACAACCATAAACAAACCAAATATGAATCAAAAACAAATTGAGTGCAGAACCTGAATGAGGATTTTCTTGAAGGTCTTCAGAAAACCAGAGAACACGAAAGCTTCCTCTTGTCTCGCTTGCTCTTCTTCAAACCAAATAAAGGTCGCAGACTTAGATTTGATTAGCAAATGAGAGGAATACGAAAATACAGTTGATCTTCAAATGATCAACACACTAGCATCAATCTTCCAAGCAATGGAGTGTAATGATGTTGTGATTAGAAGAATGGTGATGAGAACGTTTAGTGATGGATAATGGAGTAATGGAGAGGATCCAGATCTAAACCGTCTTTGTGTAAGATATTTTTTTTCAAGCCAGAGGAAAAATGAAAAGATGAGGGTAATGAGAAAACCTCCGTCCACCAAAAACTGAATGCATTTATATTGAGGTCTTCTTATTACTGGGAAAAAAAAGTCATGAGCAATTTGTTACTCAAAAATAGGGGGATTCGTGGACCACCCTCACCCTTCCCATGCTGCTTTCCCTTTTCGAAAAGGATTCCATGTTGGTGTTGCATGATTTTTGTGGTGAGTATGCCTGCGTTGTTGTAATCATGTTTGTCGATGGATAAATGATAAAGATTTGATGGCTACAATGACATGGTTGGTGAGATGCATGGTATAACAACACTCACATGATCCTTCTCTTCACAGTGTACAAATGCGTGTGTGAGGGAGAGAAAAGCGTGACTTGAGGAAAGAAGTGGGTGGGAGTGTGTTGTAATTTCATGTATCATGCTGATCCTTCCTACACACATGTGCCTCACTCTTGTACTACTTTTCATGTAAAATCAACTAAAAACAAACAAAATGTAAAAGGTGATGGTGAAACTTTTTGGGCATAGGATTAGTAAACAAGTACTATTATAAAAAGTATGGAAAAGAAACAATGACATAAAAATATGTGACACAAAAAAAATAAAAGAAACCAATAGTAATTTGACACATGTCACATAAAACCCTAAAATGCACTCAAACTTCCAAAAATCATATCTTGAGTTCTAAAAATGCTATGAAAGTGTTCTACGACTTTTCGGAAAGGGAAAATCGTGCTCTACAGCTTTCGTGTTCACTGGAAAATCATTCGGAGCTTTTTTGCACATGAAATAACAGCTCGAAGTTTAGGGACAAATATTTCCAAAAATGAAAACCTCTAAATTTCCAAATTTAGCAACTTTTTGAATATTCCCGATTTTTGCCATTCAAATTCGACTGAATTATTCCTTGACATGATATGACCTTAAAAATTGATGATCCTGGGAAAAAACTCTGAAATCCTCATGTTGACTTTTTTTGACTGCAAAGTTGACTTTCTTGCTTCATTCTCAAATAACTGAACAAATGCTTGACTTCTTCAATGAATTTTTGCCTCAAATTTCATACATAAGCCATGCAGATCATATGAGAGCCTTTGACCACAAGAATTGGTCAAAGCTAAGAGGATATGAGGATCTGGCCCAAAACCCCAATCAGGATATCCCTCACATAGGAGAAAATTGCATTTTTGAACTCCTGATGAAACTTCTCCCTTTTGAACTTTTAAGGATCACCTTGGGCTTATTCAAGATATGAGAAAACCTTATGAGTCTCTTGAAATGCTACCTGGCCAATGACTTGACTTTAAAACCCTGAATTGTCTAAAACTGATCATATGCCTTATGCTAGAACATGTGATTATTATGCCTCATTTTTCTATGCCAGATGCTAAAAATGATATGCTGATGCTATGCTTATGATTTGATGATGATAATAAGGAGAGGGAAAATTTGGGGTGTTACAGCTTCCCCTATTCAAGCAATTGTTAATATGACAAGGGCGGTAGCACGGGTTATCGCCCGTTCAAGATGAATTGTGGTTGAATACCAAGAAAACCTGAAATTTGCACTCTTCTGGAGAATGTAGACATGGGAAAATAAACCCAACCAAGTAACACTCTGGGTAATTGAATTGAAGACAAAGCAAATGAGCTCCTTCCAAATGGAATGGTTACGTCGGATAATGAAAACTTAGACATACGAGTCTTCTTCAAGCAAACCTGTTATGCCTGGAACTGGGCATACGAGCTCTCTTCAAGTAAACCTGTTACGCCAGGAACTAGACATACAAGCCCTCTTCATACATATTTATAAAAATATATGACTTGAGACAGACAAACCACCTTCGGATAACCTGTTACGCCAGGACCGGTGATGCACTTAAGTCTGTGGGATAGACATGCATAATCAGGATAGATGAACCCTCTTCATATATCCTCTGTAGGTATATGGTCTAAGACAAACGAGTCTTCTTCAGATAACCTGTTATGCCAGGTGCGACATTAGGATTGGATGAACCCTCTTCACAAATCTTGCGTAGATAAGTGGTCTCTGAGACAGACGAACCTCCCTCGGATAACCTGTTACGCCAGGACCGGTAACCATTTTGACGTTTAATCCCATCGTCAGGATTTCAAACCTCTTCAACATAGACGAGTATTGGATGATCATCATCAAGAGAACACAGACGAGAGCCATAAGTTAATGATACAAACGAATATCAGACGATGATCTAAGAAACACAGATGAACACTTCAGGCGATGATACAGACGAATATCAGCCACTGGTACAGACGAATACCAGAAACCAAACACAAACGAGCATTTGGAGTGGCAATACAGACAAGTACCAGAAATCCAACACAAACAAGCATTTGGAGTAGCAATACAGACAAGTACCAGAAATCCAACACAGATGAGCATTTGGAGTAGCAATACAGACAAGTACCAGAAATCCAACACAGACGAGCAATTGGGGTAGCAATACAGACAAGTACCAGAAATCCAACACAGACGAGCAATTGGAGTAGCAATACAGACGAGTACCAGAGTGATTATCAAATCAACACATATGGATATAAGTTAACACAGACGAGTGTGAGGGATGATACAGACGAGTATCTAAACAATGCAAACGAACTTCAAACGGATAACAAACACAGATGAGCGTTGGGGAATGCAGACGAGCAACAAGAAAATATCAAACACAGACGAGTGATGAGGCGTGCATACGAGCAAAAGCAACTATCAAACACTGACGAGTGTTGGGGAGTGCATACGAGCAAAAACAACTATCAAACACAGACGAGTGTTGGGGAGTGCATACGAGCAAAAGCAACTATCAAACACAGACGAGTGTTGGGGGGTGCATACGAGCAAAAGAAACTATCAAACACAAACGAGTATTGGGGTGCATACGAGCAAAAGCAACTATCAAACACAGACGAGTGTTGGGGGTGCATACGAGCATCAAACAAATGCTTGATTGGCAACAAGAATCACAACTCTACAGGGGAGAGCCAGGTCGAGAGGCTTTGACACTTAACTCTGGTTTGGGGGATGAATAATTGTTTGTATCATCATATTGACCAAAAATAAATTGGCGACTTCTCTGGGGAATATTTCAATGATGGGAGTGAAACCCGAATATGAACTTTGTGGGGAAATCAGGCATTCAGCTGCCTGCTAGGCATACTTTACTTGTGGAAAAATAATCCGCTTGGGGAAAACCAGCTCTTCAATTAGCCTTGGAGTTCTGCTGGGGATTCCACCTCCTCTAACTCAGCTGGGGGGAACACTTTCTGCTTGGGAGAGTATGATACCAACCTGCAAATCCTACAACAACAGTATACACATATGTGCCCCGGGGACTTGCATGGTATGATATGTTCATCCATTGTCACCCGACACTCAAAGATGGCTTTAAATGTTTCCCTGCAATGTCGCTATTTTGGAAAAATCAGCATGTTTCAAATGCAATGTTCTTTTTTGCCAAAAGTTCAGGACATTTTCGCAAACAAAGTAAACAAAACACAACACAACTTTTGACTGAATATTCATTTATTGAGAGGCCTCTGAATAGGCAAAGTTTTACATCAGGAAGCAACTACCTAGAAAGAGGTAGCTACCGTAAAATTGAGAAAAGAAACTATTCTAATGGCAATGTGCACGACATTCCAATGAGTTTCCTTCTTTCTATGACCAGCATGTCTTCAAAACTTTTTGTTCTTGCCTTTGCTTTTTGAAGAATATGAGGGGACTAATTCCCATCCTTCTGATATTGTCAGGCTGCACGAAACGGTGATTGGTTCAAATTACCCGGATCGCAGTTTTTCGCTTATTCCCTGGTTTTGCGTGGATCGCCCTTTCGGGTTTTCAATCCACCGGGATACCCTTTTTTGCCTGAGCTGTCCGATGTGGCTTTTCAACTCAGCGGGTGTACATTTTTTTATTTGTTTTCCCTAACTTATGCCCGAGCTTTTTATTCTGTTTCTAGCTCGCCGGGATGCCCTTTTCTTGCCTGGACTTTATTTCTGTTTTTACGTCCAACGGGTCTCTTTTTATGCAAAGTATTTTTTAACTGCGTCCGAGTTAACAGGGGATTGGAAATCTTCTCCATCCATAGTGGTGAGCATCAGTGCTCCACCCGAGAAAACTTTCTTTACTATGAATGGGCCTTCGTAGTTTGGGGTCCACTTGCCCTTATGCTCTGAACTTGGAGGAACGATCCTCTTGAGCACAAGCTCGCCTACTTGATACTCCCGAGTACGTACTCGTTGGTCGAATGCTCACTTCATTCTCCTCTGATAAAGCTGACCATGATAGATAGCTGCTAATCTCTTTTCCTCTATTAGACACTGTCGCTCCCCGGATTTCCATCCTGGTACAAACGCGAAAGTGGCGCGGAAAGAGATAGAGTCGCCAGCCAGGAATTTTTATCCCGAAGGAACGGGAATGGTAATGCTGCATAAACCAGAAGAAAAGAAGAGGAAGGACACGGGTCCTGCGAACCAAAGAGACTGAGTTCGGGAGTCGGTTACGACCTGGGAAGGTATTAGCACCCCAGATCGTCCGCCGTACCCGACGGGATCCACGCTTGCAAAGAAATCTGTTTCAAAGGGTAAAGAAAAATGAAAGCTGCTGCAAAACTGAAATTGAAACTGGATAAAAGGAAAGAAAAGGGAACTGAACAAGAAAATGAAAGGGAAAAAAGTAGGGAAAATAAAGATTGTGCTCGAATGGGCCCTACCCCGCTGCGTACGTACCTCATCTGGACAATGAGGATCAGAGTCGCCGTAGTTCCCCTAACTAGGGGTGGAAAAGATTGCTTGTGTCTTAAGGCTTGAACTGCCTATGTCAATGCTCAGGTGTTGCAGGCTCGGACGACGAGTGCGTAATCGTCTTGCAAAGTGACAAGTAGGAGCAAGTTCGCGTACGGAGCGAAGGAGATGAGAAAAGAATTCCCGAAGGAAAGACACTTATTATTTGTTTGTGTTTTTTAGAAGCTTTTTAAGAGTGTGTCACAAGGAAGTGAACTCAAGTTTTTTTCCATGGAATGTGCACATGTCAGTGTGTCACAAGGAAGTGAACTCAAGTTTTTTTCCATGGAGTGTGTCACAAGGAAGTGAACTCAAGTTTTTAAGAGTGTGTCACAAGAAAGAAAGAAGAAAAGAAGAAGAAGAAAAAGGAATAGAAGACGGGGGAAACCAAGGCCTAAGCCCAACAATCACAAGGTTAGAACAAATAATAAGAAGAAGAGAAGAGATAAGATTTGGAGATGTGGGAATCACATCCACACCTCTCACTTACCAAAGCCCCTGAAAAGGTTAGTGACACAAGTATAAAGGCAATAAAAAATGAACATAATGCCATACCAACACCATACAACCAGAAGTGAAGTCATACACATAAATGCTCAATGCAAATACAAGTCACAAGAATAAGAAAAGAAGCACACAAATCAACATGAGGCAACATGAATCACATAGCAAAGCAAAGCAAACTTGTGAAGATGCAAAGCAAAATAAACAAATCACAAACCCAAGTTACAAAACCAGAACCCTAATCATGTTAAAAGAGTGTCTAAGAAGCATGAGAGATGAGGATAAGAGATGCATATAGCTAAGTGGTAACATCATAAGAAGAAATAAGCAAAAGAGATGCATAAGAATGAAATGACTTCCAAAACAAACACACACACAAAATCCCCAAGGCACAAACCAAAACTCAAGATCAGAGAAGTATCCACATCCTAATAAGGCTCTAAACAAGTTGAAGAAGTTGGCACAAGTGCCCTTCTAAGCTAAGGAATGGACTTATGATCAAAAAGAAGCAAAAAAGGGACAAGTGAAGAACCAAAATTCAAAACAAATCAAATGAGCATTCAAAAATTCTACAACTTTGCACAAAAGATCTTCAATCATACCATAACAACATGCCAAAAGGAGGGAGAAAGAATCAGAAGCTAAACAAGTCAAATGAGAGGTCAAACATGGATTAGGGTTAAATGGCTTCACTCACAAGTTAGAGACCAAAATCAATTAACCAAGATTCTAAAAATCAGAACAAAAATCACCAATAAACTACACTCTATCATGAATCCAGAGCAAAAAGAACCAACCAAAAATTCAAAATGAGGATCAAGATAAAAAATGGACAAGTCAGCATGGTTCAAAATGAAATAAAATGAATTAATTAAAAAGAACAATTAATTTCCACGTGTCAGATGAAAATAAATGAAAAATAAAAATATCAAAAATTAGAGAAAACTCAAACAATCATTCATGAATCATTTTAGAATTTTTTTGAAACTTAAAACTATTTTTAAAAAATAAAAACCAAACTGAAATTAAAATGAAAACAAAAAAAGAAATAAAAATAAAGGATGAGCCAGGGGTGCAAATAGAAAGCTTTTCAGTTCAAATTCATTGGGATTATATGCATGGGGGTGGGAACAGCAACCCAGGCCCAGTCAAAGTCAGCGCAAAACATGATAATTAGTGTGGAAATTCAATTAAATCAGGAAAATAGACAAACCATTGGATCCAATGGATGCGCAGGATTAGTCCACTCATTAAACAAAGTAATTAAAATGATTGGTCAGAGGTGAGAGACACAATAGTTATGGTGAGGTGCGTAACATATGGATTAATTCAGATTCAAATTAGAAAAAGAAAACACGTGAGGGAGAGGGTGGAGTCATTTATGCGTTGGCAGCATGATGGACGTCCAGATGAAAGATCCTACGGCTCATGGGTCATCTTCTTCAACAAACTCAGACCAATATATTCCCAGAATCCGGTGACCGGAGCTAGGGCTCCGGCACCGGAAAACACAGACCATGAACAAATCACAATAGAAATGATTCAAAAACTCCAGATCACACAATTAAACCATGCTGATTTCAAATATAGTCACGAAATTCACAATGGATCAAAGGAGCAAACGGATCGAAGCAAAACAATTGTAACCATAAAACTTCAAATCATCAATACAACTTCAATTCTCAAGCATTTTCAAAATCAAACATCACAGAATCATCAGCATACTTCAAAGATCATAATGCATACATCAAAAACCATTTCTAGATCCATGGATTCAGAAGATTACATGAACTTGCAGAGCACGAAATAGGTTAAGGCAAGCCTCTAAACACTGCAGATCTACCTCTTCTAACCTCTCCTTGCAAAATAAATGCAAGAGAGAGCTTGAATTGCTCTGGATCTTGAAATTGGAGAGCAACTGCACTTGAATGGCACCACTTGAAATCTTGAGCTTCAACTAAAACCAATGGTGGATTAATGATCCTTAAGCTTCAAGGATCCAAAATATGTGATTTGTTTGTGAAGAGAGTGAGAGAATGAGGAGATTCGAAAGAAAATGCTCTTGGTGCAAAAACTTTGGAATGAACAAATGTGATGGATCCAGCCTGAAATGAAACCCTAGTTATCTTATATATGACTTCAAAATGCAATGCTGAAAGAATGAGGGAGAGTGCACGTGAGATGAGAGTGTGAGAGTGAAATTGCAAAATTGGCAAAATTATTGTGATGAGGTGTTTGGCTCGTGCATCCCTCTCACTTATTGCACATGTGTGATCAAAATCTCACCCTTGATTCAAAACAGAAATCATTTTGGCCCTTGGATGTGGGGATCATGCTTTTCCCATGTTCATGCAAATTTCCCTCTTGTGAATTATACCTCATCCCATGCACGAATTAGGCATTATTTTTGGAGCAAAATGGACTCTTGGCATTGCATTTTAAGTTTGTGACCTCACTTGGTTCATTATGTCACTCAAAAATAAAGTTCATGACGTTTTGCATTTGAAGGATGCTTGAAATGCATGCCATGCCCTAAAAATCCACCAATTTTCGAAGGGCATTCCTCTTAAACCATGAGGGCTATGAAAATGCTCTTGTACTTTTTGAAAATGGGAGGCTTTAATCTTCAACTTTCATGTTTGGTTGTGGTTCATTTGAAGCTTTTTTCACCAAGTTATGCTTACTTGAAAATTAGGGCAAAATGTTACTAAAAATGGAAATTCTCATTACCAAACTTATGCCAATTTTGCAAAACACCTCAAAACCTCATGATTCTTGATCTTTGATCTTGCCAAACCTCTTCTAAGGTTATAAGAACATCCCTTGGCTTGAAAACTAGGGTTGGTCCCTTTGAAATCTCACAGTTGAGTTTTAGAATGCACAGTTGACCAATTTCTTCATTTACAAGCAACTGAAGAAATATATGACTTCCACAAGGAATTTTCTCACCAAATTTCATCCCTAGGATCTCCTTAACATATGAGAGACTTTGCCCAAATGAAATGGCCAAAGTCACAAGGTTTTCATGCTTGAAACTCAAACCCTAATTTGGGATCATTGTATAGGAGCTTTGCCCTAGCTTGAAATCCCTGATGATCTTCCAACCTTCTGGGCTTTTGTGAATAATATTGAACTTGTGAATGCAATGTAGACCCCTCATAGGACTTGAGAAAATCCATTGGGCCCCTTGTCATAGCTTGTGATGCCTCAAAAACCTCCACAGATGATCATATGCCTAATGCTAGGTCATGAGAATGTTATGCCTCATCTTTCCATGCTGAGATGCCAAGAATATGATATGTTCATGATGAATATGATATGATATGATGCTTAAAAGAAGAGGGCAAATTTGGGGTGTTATAGATGCCCCTATTCAAACAACTGTTAATCTGAAAAGGACGGTAGCACGGGCTATCGACCGTTCAAGATAAACTGTGGTTGAATACCAAGAAAAACCGGAAATTTGCACTCTGATGGAGAATGCAAGAACTGGGAAATAAACCCAACCAAATGACGCTTTGGTGACTAAAATGGAGAGAAAGCAGACGAGCTCCTTCCAAGT
Source organism: Lathyrus aphaca (assembly GCA_963966055.1). Lineage (NCBI taxonomy): Eukaryota > Viridiplantae > Streptophyta > Magnoliopsida > Fabales > Fabaceae > Lathyrus > Lathyrus aphaca. The sequence continues at coordinate 210,977,336 of OZ014519.1, forward strand.
TGAAACTGTTATTTGGAATCAGAATACTTTGATAGACGAGTCTTCTTCAAACAATCCTGTTACGCCAGGAACTAGACATACGACCCCCGCATACTCTGCAAAATATATAACTTGAGACAGACGAATCTCCTTCGGATAAACCTGATACGCCAGGACCGATGATGCACATAAGTCTGTGGGATAGACATGCATAAACAAGGTAGACGAACCCTCCTCATATATTATCTGTGGATATATGGTCTAAGACAGACAAGCCTTCTTCGAGCAAACCTGTTACGCCAGGTGCAACTTTAATAAGTGGTACTTGAGACGGACGAGCCTCCTTTGAATAAAACTGTTACGCCAGGACCTACAAACATTTTGACATTTACTCCCACAGTCAGGAATTCAAACCTCTTCAATACAGACGAGTATTGGATGACCATCTAGAGAGACACAGACGAGTGCCATAAGTCAATGATACAAACGAATATCAGACAATGACCTGAGAAACACAGACGAGCGCTTCAGGCAAAGATACAAACGAATATCAGCCACTGGTGCAGACGAATACCAGAAATCCAACACAGACGAGCATATGGAGTAGCAATATAGACGAGTGTAAGGGATGATACATGCGAGTATCCAAACAATGCGGACGAGCTTCAAATAGATACAAACACAGACGAGTGCTGGGGAGTGCAGACGAGCAACCACAAATAATATATATCAAACACAGACGAGTGTTGGAAAGTGCAGACGAGCAACAACAAAGTAAACATGGGCAACTACTGGGGACAACAAATGAGCAATACCAAAGCGATAACACAGACGAGCGTTGAGAAATGCAGACGAGCGGCAATAAAGTATGAACACAGACGAGTGCGGGGAAAAGACGATCTTTCAGCACGACTGAGGAGATACTTCCTCAAATATTCTTTGTTAGTGAAAAGCGTTTTGACAGATAAACTCTGTGGGGAATGGGCCTCCCACTTCCTGTTGGGCATACTCTACTAGGGAACATAAACTGCTTGGGGATCCCACCTGCCATGACTTAGCTGGGGAAAATTTTGTTTTGGGAGAATGTAACGCCATCCTGCAAGACCTGCAACAACAGAAAACATAAATGTGCCCCGGGGACTTGCATGGTATGATCTGTTCATCCATCGTCACCCGACACTCAAAGAAGACTTCAAATGTTTCCCTTCATTGTCATTTTTTCAAATAATCACCATGTTTTAAAATGCAATGCTATTTTTCCCAAAAATTCAGGACATTTTGCAAACAAAAATAAACACAACACAGCTTTTGACTGAATATTCTTTTATTGAAAGGCCTCTGAATAGGCAAACTTTTTACACCAGGAAGAAACCACCTGGAAAGAGGTGGCTACCATAAAATTGAGAAAATAAACTATCCTAATTGCAATGGACACGGCATCCCAGTGAGTTCCCTTTCTGCTATGACCAGCATGTCTTCAAAACTCTCCATTCTTGCCTTTGCTTTCTGAGAAGATGAGGAGACTAATTCCTATCTTTCTGATATTGTCAAGATGTATGAAACGATGGTTTGGTTCAGATTACTCGGATATAAATTGTTCGCTTATTCCCTTGTTTTGCGTGGATCGCCCTTTCGGGTTTTTAATCCACCGGGATACCCTTTTTTGCCTGAGCTGTCCAATGTGGCTTTTCAACTCAGCGGGTGTACATTTTTTTACTTGTTTTCCCTAACTGTTTCCCGAGCTTTTTATTCTGTTTTTAGCTCGCCGGGATTCCCTTTTCTTGCCTGGACTTTAATTTTGTTTTTGTGTCCAGCGGGTCTTTTTATGCGAAGTATTTTTTAACTACGTCCGAGTTAACAGGGGATTGGAAATCTTCTCCATCCATAGTGGTGAGCATCAGTGCTCCGCTTGAGAAAACCTTTTCACTATGAATGGTCCTTCGTAGTTCGGGGTCCACTTGCCCCTGTGATCTAAACCTGGAGGAACGATCCTCTTAAGCACAAGCTCTCCTATTTGATACTCCCGAGTACGTACTCGTTGGTCGAACGCTCGCTTCATTCTCCTCTGATAAAGCTGACCATGACAGATAGCCGCTAACCTCTTTTCCTCAATTAGACATAGCTGATTGTATCGAGCACGCACCCATTCAGCCTCATCAAGCTTCACATCCATCATCACACGCAATGAAGGAGTCTCCACTTCAACAGGCAAGACTGCCTCCATACCGTATACCAATGAGAAGGGAATTGCCCTAGTTGACGTCCTGACTGACGTTCGGTACAAATGCAATGCAAATGGTAACATCTCATTCCAATCTTTGTAAGTGACAACCATCTTTTGCACAATCCTCTTGATATTCTTATTTTCCGCCTCTACTGCACCATTCATCTTTGGCCTGTAAGGAGAAGAATTATGATGCGGTATCTTGAAGTCCCGACACAATTCTGCCATCATCTTGTTGTTTAAGTTAGAACCATTGTCGCTAATGATTCTTTCGGGAACTCCGTATCAGCAAATAATGTCTCTCTTCAAAAATCTAGCTACCACTTGACGAGTGACATTGGCATAAGATGCTGCCTCAACCCACTTAGTGAAGTAATCGATCGCGACCAAGATGAAGCGATGACCATTTGAAGTAGTAGGCTCTATCTTTCCGATCATGTCAATGCCCCACATAGAAAAGGGCCAAGGAGATGACATGACTTTGAGCGGGCTTGGAGTAACATGCACCTTGTCTGCATAGATCTGGCACTTGTGGCACTTCCGGGCGTATGAACAACAGTTTGCATCCATTGTCATCCAATAATACCCCAATATCAACAACTTCTTAGTCATAGCATGCCCTCCTGCATGAGTACCGAAAGATCCCTCGTGGACTTCCTGCATCAACGGGCTTGCTTCGTGTCTATCCACGCATCTGAGCAAGACCATGTCAAAGTTCCTCTTATACAAAACCCCGTCCGTATTCAAGAAGAAACTAGCAGCAAGTCGCCTTAAGGTCTTCTTGTCATTGGATGATGCCCCAGCTGGGTATTCTTACTTTTCCAGGAAGAGCTTGATATCAAAGTACCAATGTTTCTCATCAAACACAACGTCTACAGAGAAATCATGAGCTGGTGCGTCAAGCCTGGAAATGTCAATCCTGGGCACGTAATTCCAACACAAGACTTTGATAGATGAAGAAAGAGTAGCCAATGCATCAGCAAATTGATTCTCATCACGTGGTATGTACTGCAGCTTAACTGTCGTGAAGAACGTCAACTGTTTTCTGGCATAATTCCTATAAGGAATTAGATGTTCTCGATGCGTATACCACTTGCCAGTAACCTGGTTGATAACGAGGGTTGAATCTCCGAATATATCGAGGGTCTTAATCCGAAGATTAATAGCCTCCTCTATTCCCATTATGCAAGCCTCGTATTCTGCTTCATTGTTGGTGCAGCCAAAAGTAATTCTGGCGGCGAAGGGAAAGTGAACACCTTCAGGAGTAATGAGAACAACACCAACTCCACGTCCATTGATATTGACTGCCCCATCAAACGTCAACTTCCATTTGGATTCAGGGTCTGGCCCCTCCTCCGGAAGTGGTTCCTCACAATCGTTTTCTTTGAGGTACATGATGTCCTCATCAGGGAAATCAAACTTCATTGACTGATAGTCATCTTCAAGAGGTTGTTGTGCCAGGTAATCCGACAATACACTTCCCTTGATGGCTTTCTGAGAAGTATATTGTATGTCGTATTCTGTTAAGATCATTTTCCACCTTGCAACCCTTCCGGTTAACCCTGGTTTCTCAAAGATATACTTGACAGGATCCATTTTGGAAATTAGCAGTGTGGTATGGGTCAACATGTACTGTCTCAGTCGGCGAGCAGCCTATACCAAAGCACAACAAGTTTTCTCGAGCAGTGAGTAACGGATTCAAAGTCGGTAAACGTTTTTCTAAGGTAATAAATAGCGTACTCTTTTCGACCAGACTCGTCATGTTGGCCTAGAACACACCCCATTGACCCTTCTAGCACAGTCAAGTACATGATAAGTGGCCGTCCTGGAACTGGAGACATTAGAATCGGAGGTGTCTGCAAATATTCTTTTATCTTATCGAAGGCTCTTTGACAGTCCTCATTCCACCTGACCGTTTGCTCTTTTCTTAGCAATCTGAATATTGGTTCGCACGTGGCAGTTATATGAGATATAAACCGTAAAATGTAGTTCAACCTCCCTAAGAACCCGCGCACTTCTTTTTCTGTTTTTGGTGCAGGCATATCTTGTATTGCTTTTACTTTTTCAGGATCCACCTTGATTCCTTTCTGACTAACAATGAAACCCAGCAGTTTTCCGGAATGCACTCCGAAAGTGCACTTGTTTGGATTCAACCTCAGCTTATACTTTATCAGTCTATCAAACAGCTTCTTGAGGTTGACCAGATGCTCTTCTTCGTCTCGGGACTTAGCAATCATATCATCCACATAACATTCTATCTCCTTGTGTCTCATGTCGTGGAACAATGTGACCATAGCCCGCTGATAAGTTGCCCCGACGTTCTTCAAACCAAAGGGCATCACTTTGTAGCAGAATGTACCCCATGGGGTAATGAACGTTGTTTTCTCCATGTCTTCCGGCGCCATCTTGATCTGATTATATCCGGAGAAGCCATCCATGAAGGAAAATACCGAGAATTGAGCAGTGTTATCTACCAGCACATCAATGTGAGGTAATGGAAAGTCATCTTTTGGGCTCGTTCTATTTAAATCCCGGTAATCAACGCACATCCAGACTTTGCCGTCCTTTTTTGGTACAGGTACAATGTTAGCTACCCAAGGTGGGTAACTAGTTACGGCAAGGAATCCGGCATCCCACTGTTTCTGAACTTCCTCCTTGATCTTCATCGCCATGTCAGGACGAGTTCTTCTCAATTTCTGTTTCACAGGAGGACATTCTTCTCTCAATGGTAGCTTATGCACAACAATGTCGGTATCCAGCCCTGACATATCTTGATACGACCAGGCGAAGATATCCACATATTCACGCAGCATACCAATCAACTCTTTCTTTACTTCGGCCTGCAGACTGCCCCCAATCGTGATCTCTTTCTTCACATCTTTCGTGCCGATGTTGATGATCTCAATTTCTTCCTGATGAGGCTGAATAACTCGTTCCTCTTGTTTCAACAATCTGACCAATTCTTCAGGGAGTTCACAGTCAACCCCTTCATCAGCTTGATAGATAGGATTGTCAAAGTCATGCGTGGTCATAGCAGGAACGTTATCAATAGAATTCGGATGATCAACACTACATAGATGAGGTGCTTATTTCAGAATCTGTTTATTATTTTTTTTTTAAAAGAGATGCAAACACAAAAACAAAAAGGAAAAACACATTGCCATTTTTTTTATTTTTGTGAAAAATTTAAAAAGAAAGAAAGAGAACACAATTTGTCTGAAAATGTCCTTTATTTCATGGTAAAATAAGTGCATAACAAACATGGTGGCCCATACAATGGATCCTTGCACCTTGGGCAGAGTGCAGGATTGACAATGCAGCATGATAAGAAAAGGAAATAAATAAATTACTCTGATTGCCAGGTAACTTGAACGATGTCTTCAGCAGACCAGTTCTCCAGCTCCTCTTCGGGTGCACATGGATGAATCCAGTTGTCCCAGTCACCATCACTGTCTCCCTCTTCATTGCTTGTCACACAGATATGGTTGCGGTCGAGCATCCCAGCGCTTGTAAAAGTAATAGCTTTACCACTTGGAGACCAATTAGACCCACTAGGCTGATAACCAAGCCCAAACTTGTTGTCTTTCTTCTCCAATTCCAGCAATTTGCCCCAGCCTTGGGCGCTTCCTGACTGAACCACTTCCTTAGCCTGCTTATATGAGTGAATGGAGGTACCTTCTTTCTCATTTTTCCTCTCTACTGGAGCCAAGATGCTGACATTAACTGCTTCGAAGGCCTGACACAGCGTCTCATGGATCTCTCCGTCCATCTCCACATATTTGAAAGTTGATAAGTGGCTCACAAAGATGTCTTCTGCTCCGCACACAGTGATTACTTGACCATCAACCACGTACTTTAGCTTTTGATGCAGAGTGGATGTTACAGATCCGGCAGCAAGAATCCATGGACGTCCCAGCAAGCAGTTGTACGCGGGCTGAATATCCATGACGTAGAATGTGCTTTTAAATACTTGAGACCCTATTTTCACAGGTAACTCAACTTCTCCGAACACTAACCTTCTGGACCCATCAAAAGCTTTCACTATCAAATCACTGGGTCTTAAGACGATACCATCAACATTCATCAACACTAACCTTCTGGACCCATCAAAAGCTTCATCAATGCTTTCTTCGGGAGTACATTAAGAGAAGAGCATGTGTCAACCAGGACATGCGACAAAACAACACCCTTACACTCCATAGTAATATGCAGTGGTTTGTTATGGTTACGGCCCTCTGAAGTAAGGTCTCTATCAGTAAAGCCCAGCCCATAGCTTGCATTCACACTGCCCACTACAGCTTCCAGTTGATTAACAGTTATCTCTTGAGGAACGTATGCCATCTGCAACACTTTCAGCAAGGCTTCTCTGTGAGTTGGAGAACACATCAGCAAAGACAGAATTGATATTTTGGACGGCGTCTGGTTCAACTGTTCGACCACCTTATAATCACTCTTTTTAATTATCCGCATAAATTCCTCCATTTCCTTCTCATAGGTACCCTGTCCAGCAACAGGAGTTGTCGTTTCTTCAGTCGCTGTTTGCTTTCCTTTAGCCTTTGCCGAAGCTTCAGCCTCAGGATCTCCTCTCAGAACTGGGGGAGCAAAAAGACGACCACTTCTCGTAAAACCTCCAACTCCTCCGACGTTCATTACAGTCGGGTCAATAGCTAATGACTTACTCTCCACTTTCTGTCCTTCCACGAACACATTTGAGCCGTAATTCCATGGGGTGGCTTTATCATCTGTATAAGGAACAGGCCCAGGAACAGTGATAGTCACATGACTGACTTCAGGAGCATAAATAGTCACAGGTTCTCTTCTAGCAGGAATCTCAGCTGGATCATAAAAAATGGTTATAGTGGACACACAATCACCTTTATTATCAACTTTGTCAAACTGCAATGATCCTTCATCAATCAGATTCTGCAACCCCATCTTCAGGTCTTCACAACCGTTCACTGAATTCACACACTTCTCACAATCTGAATTGCATCCCGGAAACACTTGTCCTTTTAACAGCCTCTCTTTTACTACCAACAGCGGAGTCTTCACTTTTTCTATGCTCAGAATCAAACTTAACTTCTCACCACCCTCAACAGCATTTATTCTAGCCCCTCCACGATTCGGAATAGGGTTTGAAGTAACATTCAGCGGTGGTGCAAAGTTAATCGACTTGGAGTCGATCAAATCATGAACTTTGTGTTGTAGCGCCATGCACTTCTCAGTTGAGGGCCCGGGTGCCCTTGAATGGAAAGCACATCCAGCATTTGCATCGTACCCCACCGGAAGCTCTCCGGGTGGTGGTGGTGCTAGTGTTCTCAGCTGTATCAAGTTCAGGTCTAGCAATCTCTGCAGCAATGCAGTATATGTCATGGGAATTGCTTCAAGCACCCTATTAGCCGGACGAGCTTGTCTTGGCTGATAAGGTCTTTGTTGATAGTTGTTACGTTGTGGTTGTTGTTGTTGTTGTTGTTGAGGTTGAGTTTGTACCTGCTGCACAAGACTAGAAGGGATAGTGACAGCTGCCACTTGCTCATATGATCTTCTATATCCTCGGCCTCGTCCTCGGCCAAACACAACATTGGTTTCACCTTCCCTTTGTCTCGGGGGTCCGTTGAAAGCTTTTCTTACGCCACTCGAGCTGCTCGCACTTGTATCCTGAATTTTTCCCATCTTTAACAGAGTCTCGACCCTCTCACCTACAATTACTATATCATTGAACTTGGTAGCCGAACAAGATGCCAATATTTCGATAAACACTCCTTGCAATGTTCCCGTGAACATATCAGCCATCTTATTATCCAGCAATGGTGGTTGCACTCTGGCAGCGAGCTGACGCCACCTTTGAGCATACTCTTTAAACCCCTCCTTAGCAGTTTGAGACATGTTTTGCAATTGAGTGCGATTTGGAGCCATGTCCAAATTGTACTGGTATTGCTTCACGAAAGCCTCTGCCAAGTCCTTCCAGCTCTTAATGTTGACTCTACTTAGCTTCATATACCATTCCAAGGAGGCCCCAACCAGGCTGTCCTGGAAATAGTACATCCATAGCTTTTCATCGTCAGTGTGGGCAGCAATCCTTCCTACAAAGGACTGGAGGTGAGTCTTTGGACACGCTGTGCCGTTGTACTTCTTGAAAGTTGGGACGTTGAACTTGTAAGGGATTCTGACCCCTGGAACCAAGCCCAAGTCAGTAATGTCGAACACCAAAGAGTTCTGGGATTGAATGGCCTTGATCTGTTCAGCCATCTCCTCAAATTTTCTGTTCATTTCAGCCCCCTGGCCTTCTGTTTCGTCCAGCAGAGTGAATTGTTCGTCTTGACCGTCCATATGTACATTGTTCAGTCCATCATTGATAATGGTGACCCCTGGCTGTGCTACAGGGATTTCAACTTGACGGGCTCCCGCACCGTTACGATTACCTCCATCAGCAGTACCGTTGTTCCTGGCTTGACTATTTTCAACCAACTCACGTAGACGTTCCTGATTCTGACCCATTCCTGCCATAAGGGTCATAAAATTGTCCATTCTCAGTCTCAAGTCAGCTAAATCAGTCTGCATTTGATCCATGACTCTTTCTCTGTTGACTCTTGTGGGATATCTGTGTATGATTGGCTGTTCTCGAACCTTTCTGGGAGCTATAGTGCCTGAAACAACATAAACGTTAGAAAATGAAGCACTACCTGCAAAACAAACAAACACATTATATGCATGCAATGTAACTGCTCATGTTTCCAAGTTTTAAGCATTTGTATGCCCCAGTTCTGGTATTTGCTCCAGACAGCCACTTTGAGTATTAATTTTCAGACTTTCTCTCTTGAAGAGTGTTCAGATATTAGCAGTATCCGACAAACAAGCCTTGCATATTCAGAAATGATAATTTGCATATTAACACTGTATATCATGGACAACCCACTGCCGGCCAAAAGTTAGAGCACCAACAAAAATATTCCCCGAAGGGTTACAAGTCATTACATGAATAAAAGACAAAAGAAAAACTCCTACAACAAGTCTGTAGGTAGTCTGAATCAAAAATAAACTAAACTGAAGACCCAGGTTCTTCTGCAGCCACCTCTTCCATGTTCTTCTTCACACTTGCTATCATCTTGAGCTCTTCAATCTCCTTTAGTGCCTCCTCCAAGGCTATCTGGCTTTGCGCCAACTGCTGAGTCTTTTCCCTTCGTATGTTGTGGTCCTGTTCCACCTCTTCCTTCTTGAAGGCCATTTGCACCTCGAAAAACTCTTCCTTTTCTTTAAACTTCTTTTGCTCTTCCTCCCTTTGGCCTTGTAACCAAACAATGGACTGGCGAGCTTCCTTGAGAGTCTTCAAAGTCTTTTTGCGTTCCCCTTCTTTTTTTGCCTCCATCAGACCCAACCTCTGAAAGTGAGCTTCCCTTCCAGCAAAGTCTTTCTCTTTAGCTTCCAAGGAGGCTTGCATCTTCTGCAGCTTTCCCTCTGCTTCATTTTTGGCACGGTTGGCAAGATGGTACAGGTTAACCATTTCAGCATTCTCCACTCGAACTTCATGCAGCTGAGCTTCCAATTTCTTATACTCTTCAAGGGAGATAGTACTCTGGCTTGGCACTTCTTTGGGATAAAGTGAAGCTTCTACTAAGAAGGGCATGAGAACTTCTTCTACATGTTTTTGCAACCATGTAGCAAAAGGAGGATACGTCTTGGGATTTACTCTGCCAAAGTCTTTCTTACCCTTCCTCATCCTGTGAGTCCAAGCCTGAGATGCTTGTAGAACTAACTCCTTGTTTCCATCCACAGGAAAATACAAAGACTCAGCAAACTCTTCCATATTTGGAGGATCTCTTAAAGGATAACCAAATTGCTTCCTAGCTAATGTTGGATGATAACTGATCATACCCTTCCTTCCCAGCAAAGGCACTCCAGCAAATCTTCCATAACTGACCAGCAACTCTTTTCCCAGCAGATCTTTGTCATATCCCTAAGCTATATCCTCAGCAGTTAACCCCATCAGCCTTCTAGACCATCTCCACTCATCTCTCATCTCCTTGAAAGCACCTGATTTTGGCAGTTGTCTGGCAAACCACTCAGCAAACAAAGAAGCACAACAGCCCACTGGTCCACCTCTACCTTTCTCATTCCGGTAATGAATGTTGTAGTAGAAATCTCCCAACAGAGTTGTCACAGGATTGCCTTTAGCAAAGATAGAGATCACTTCCAAGCTCACAAACTCTTTCTCTCCTGGGAACAAGCTAGACCCATACACCATCAAAACCAGCACAGCACCAAAATCCCCCCATTTACCCTCTTTAGCATATTCCTCAGCCTCTGGTATAAGCACACTCCAAGGGAGTCCTCTGCCTTCATTGTTCTTCAGAGCCTTCTTGACTGTAGCAGCTGGTAAACGACAGACTTTGGCTATGTCTTCTTCCTTAAGCACCACCTCAGACCCATAGAAAGGCAAGGTATCTCTGACTGGAACACCCAAAATGCTGGAAATCTCCTCCAAGGTAGGAGCCAAGATTTAATCTGGAAACACAAAGCACCACAACAGGGGATCATAAAACTGAAGTAAGGTATGCAAACTGTCCTTCTGGTCTGCAGTAGGTTTGTCCAAATACTTCAATATCTGGCCATATCTCTTTCTAAAATTTCCCAAGACTTGGTCATTCATCAAACCTGCTAATTTCTGAACACTCCTGACTTCAGGCTGGAGAAAAGTATAGTGAACATTCTTTTTCCTTGTAATTCTTCTGACTTCTTCCATCTGGAGATAAGATTTACCAGAACTGGGAGCTGACTATGAACAATAACCTGAAAAAATGGAAACATAAATAGTTAATGCAAGAATGATGCAATGCAAATGCAATGCAGGCATATGATCAATCTGGGACCAAGATCCTCTGAGTCACAACCCTCTGATAGAAATTCTCAGAACCATAGTACCAAGAAAACCAGAACACCAGAACATAAGACCAAATCTCAACATGGACCACTGATAATGAGGGTATGTAGAGGCCAAGGGTTCCTGCAAACCTGTAAACCCCTCCCAATCTCACTGGTATGCTCCGGGTTAAACATCACGGACTCTCAAAGCCGAATAGCAATAATACTTTTACCATTTCCAAGAAATGGCTCATGACCAGATCAGGGAATCGGTTTGGCATTATATACTACACAGGGAGGCCTCAGCTGAGTCCGGGAAAACAAGGTCATCCTATGTAAGTCCCAGATGGGCCCTCGGATGCGAATGGGTTTGCCACAAAATGTGGTCTGCCACTGTCATCACTAGAGAGGGATATTTCCACAAGGTTCTCAATGATCGGTCCCTAACTGCACATAACTGTCAAGGTTATGAAATGAGAGAGGAAGATCCCCAAATCAAAACATTTCCAATACGGTCGCAAATCTGGGCGTGGAACTCACTACTACCCCCATGACAAGATCTCATGAAGCCAAAGTGGAACCACTCTAAGTCCTAAGGTGCACTCGAGCCGTGGTAATGAGCTCATCTCTCAGAAACAGTATCACCCAAACCCACCAAACAGAAAATCCAGTCCAGACAGTCCAGTAATAATATGATGCAGAAAATAAATATTGAAAACTGTAAATAAAGCTGTAAATAAACTGTAAACAACAGTAAAAAATACAACACACAACAGCAAGCAATCAAACACCCAAAGAAACAGAAACACGCAGGCGCTAGGATAGACTCTCAAGGGAACCAGAGATACTCTGGTTTGGAAGTCCCTAGCGGAGTCGCCAGCTGTCGCTCCCCGGATTTCCATCCTGGTACAAACGTGAAAGTGGCGCGGAAAGAGGTAGAGTCGCCAGCCAGGCATTTTTATCCCGAAGGAACGGGAATGGTAATGCTGCACAAACCAGAAGAAAAGAAGAGGAAGAACACGGGTCCTGCTAACCAAAGAGACTGAGTTAGGGAGTCGGTTACGACCTGGGAAGGTATTAGCACCCCAGATCGTCCGCCGTACCCGACGGGATCCACGCTTGCAAAGAAATCTATTTCAAAGGGTAAAGAAAAATGAAAGTTGCTGCAAAACTGAAACTGAAACTGGATAAAAGGAAAGAAAAGGGAACTGAACAAGAAAATGAAAAGGAAAAATGTAGGGAAAATAAAGATTGTGCTCGAACGGGCCCTACCCCGCTGCCTACGTACCTCATCTGGACAATGAGGATCAGAGTCGCCGTAGTTCCCCTAACTAGGGGCTGAAAATATTGCTTGTGTCTTAAGGCTTGAACTGCCTATGTCAATGCTCAGGTGTTGCAGGCTCGGACGACGAGTACGTAACCGTCTTGCAAAGTGACAAGTAGGAGCAAGTTCGCGTACGGAGCGAAGGAGATGAGAAAAGAATTCCCGAAGGAAAGACGCTTATTGTTTATTTGTGTTTTTTAGAAGCTTTTTAAGAGTGTGTCACAAGGAAGTGAACTCAAGCTTTTTTCCATGGAATGTGCACTTGTCACTACATTCCAAGATGGAATAATAGAACAAGCACACTCAAGTAAGGAGAAGATCCCCTAAACATGAATCCAGATATTAGGGCTTAAGCTCACTAACTCATTAACTTATTAAGTGTTTTTGTATTTACAATGAAGAAGTGTGTTTTATGATTTTCTTGGTGAAGATGATATCCTGATCAGAATTGTACATCACAAGACAAGCTTGTACTATCCCAAGATGGGAGGACTACAAGTGTCTCATGGGATAAGGCTATTGCGCAAGGTATCACTTCAATATTTATTAAGTGTCTTCTTTAAGGTTTTGAGATGAGAAGATGAGAAGAACCAAAAAGATCACAAAGGTAAAAGTCTAATGGGGGACTAATGAATCCTAATTGTTGTCATGCATGGGAAATCCTAGGTTAGTGAGGCTTACCATCCTAAAGAAGAAAGAAAGAAGAAAAGAAGAAGAAGAAAAAGGAATAGAAGACGGGGGAAACCAAGGCCTAAGCCCAACAATCACAAGGTTAGAACAAATAATAAGAAGAAGAGAAGAGATAAGATTTGGAGATGTGGGAATCACATCCACACCTCTCACTTACCAAAGCCCCTGAAAAGGTTAGTGACACAAGTATAAAGGCAATACAAAATGAACATAATGCCATATCAACACCATACAACCAGAAGTGAAGTCATACACATAAATGCTCAATGCAAATACAAGTCACAAGAATGAGAAAAGAAGCACACAAATCAACATGAGGCAACATGAATCACATAGCAAAGCAAAGCAAACTTGTGAAGATGCAAAGCAAAATAAACAAATCACAAACCCAAGTTACAAAACCAAAACCCTAATCATGTTAAAAGAGTGTCTAAGAAGCATGAGAGAAGAGGAGAAGAGATGCATATAGCTAAGTGGTAACATCATAAGAAGAAATAAGCAAAAGAGATGCATAAGAATGAAATGACTTCAAAAACAAACACACACACAAAATCCCCAAGGCACAAACCAAAACTCAAGATCAGAGAAGTATCCACATCCTAATAAGGCTCTAAACAAGTTGAAGAAGTTGGAACAAGTGCCCTTCTAAGCTAAGGAATGGACTTATGATCAAAAAGAAGCAAAAAAGGGACAAGTGAAGAACCAAAATTCAAAACAAATCAAATGAGCATTCAAAAATTCTACAACTTTGCACAAAAGATCTTCAATCATACCATAACAACATGCCAAAAGGAGGGAGAAAGAATCAGAAGCTAAACAAGTCAAATGAGAGGTCAAACATGGATTAGGGTTAGATGGCTTCACTCACAAGTTAGAGACCAAAATCAATTAACCAAGATTCTAAAAATCAGAACAAAAATCACCAATAAACTACACTCTATCATGAATCCAGAGCAAAAAGAACCAACCAAAAATTCAAAATGAGGATCAAGATAAAAAATGGACAAGTCAGCATGGTTCAAAATGAAATAAAATGAATTAATTAAAAAGAACAATTAATTTCCACGTGTCAGATGAAAATAATTGAAAAATAAAAATATCAAAAATTAGAGAAAACTCAAACAATCATTCATGAATCATTTTAGAATTTTTTTGAAACTTAAAACTATTTTTAAAAAACAAAAACCAAACTGAAATTAAAATGAAAACAAAAAAAGAAATAAAAATAAAGGATGAGCCAGGGGTGCAAATAGAAAGCTTTTCAGTTCAAATTCATTGGGCTTATACGCATGGGGGTGGGAACAGCAACCCAGGCCCAGTCAAAGTCAGTGCAAAACATGATAATTAGTGTGGAAATTCAATTAAATCAGGAAAATAGACAAACCATTGGATCCAATGGATGCGCATGATTAGTCCACTCATTAAACAAAGTAATTAAAATGATTGGTCAGAGGTGAGAGACACAATAGTTATGGTGAGGTGCGTAACATATGGATTAATTCAGATTCAAATTAGAAAAAGAAAACACGTGAGGGAGAGGGTGGAGTCATTTATGCGTTGGCAGCATGATGGACGTCCAGATGAAAGATCCTACGGCTCAGGGGTCATCTTCTTCAACAAACTCAGACCAATATATTCCCAGAATCCGGTGACCGGAGCTAGGGCTCCGGCACTGGAAAACACAGACCATGAACAAATCACAATAGAAATGATTCAAAAACTCCAGATCACACAATTAAACCATGCTGATTTCAAATATAGTCACAAAATTCACAATGGATCAAAGGAGCAAACGGATCGAAGCAAAACAGTTGTAACCATAAAACTTCAAATCATCAATACAACTTCAATTCTCAAGCATTTTCAAAATCAAACATCACAGAATCATCAGCATACTTCACAGATCATAATGCATACATCAAAAACCATTTCTATATCCATGGATTCAGAAGATTACCTGAACTTGCAGAGCACGAAATAGGTTAAGACAAGCCTCTAAACACTGCAAATCTACCTCTTCTAAACTCTCCTTGCAAAATAAATGCAAGAGAGAGCTTGAATTGCTCTGGATCTTGAAGTTGGAGAGAAACTGCACTTGAATGGCACCACTTGAAATCTTGAGCTTCAGTTTAAACCAATGGTGGATTAATGATCCTTAAGCTTCAAGGGTCCAGAATATGTGATTTGTTTGTGAAGAGAGTGGGAGAATGAGGAGATTCGAAAGAAAATGCTCTTGGTACAAAAACTTTGGAATGAACAAATGTGATGGATCTAGCCTGAAATGAAACCCTAGTTTTCTTATATATGACTTCAAAATGCAATGCTGAAAGAATGAGGGAGAGTGTACGTGAGATGAGAGTGTGAGAGTGAAATTGCAAAATTGGCAAAATTCTTGTGATGAGGTGTTTGGCTCGTGCATCCCTCTCACTTCTTGCACATGTGTGATCAAAATCTCACCCTTGATTCAAAACATAAATCATGTTGGCCCTTGGATGTGGGGATCATACTTTTCCCATGTTCATGCAAATTTCCCTCTTGTGAATTATACCTCATCCCATGCACGAATTAGGCATTATTTTTGGAGAAAAATGGACTCTTGGCATTGCTTTGTAAGTTTGTGACCTCACTTGGTTCATTATGTCACTCAAAAATAAAGTTCATGAAGTTTTGCATTTGAAGGATGCTTGAAATGCATGCCATGCCCTAAAAATCCACCAATTTTCAAAGGGAATTCCTCTTAAACCATGAGGGCTATGAAAATGCTCTTGTACTTTTTGAAAATGGGAGGCTTTAATCTTCAACTTTCATGTTTGGTTGTGGTCCATTTGAAGCTTTTTTCACCAAGTTATGCTTACTTGAAAATTAGGGCAAAATGTTACTAAAAATGGAAATTCTCATTACCAAACTTATGCCAATTTTGCAAAACACCTCAAAACCTCATGATTCTTGATCTTTGATCTTGCCAAACCTCTTATTAGGTTATAATAACATCCCTTGGCTTGAAAACTAGGGTTGGTCCCTTTGAAATCTCACAGTTGACTTTTAGAATGCACAGTTGACCAATTTCTTCATTTACAAGCAACTGAAGAAATATCTGACTTCCACAAGGAATTTTCTCACCAAATTTCATCCCTAGAATCTCCTTAACATATTAGAGACTTTGCCCAAATGAAATGGCCAAAGTCACAAGGTTTTCATGCTTGAAACTCAAACCCTAATTTGGGATCATTGTATAGGAGCTTTGCCCTAGCTAGAAATCCCTGATGATCTTCCAACCTTTTGGGCTTTTGTAAATAATCTTGAACTTGTGAATGAAATGTAGACCCCTCATAGGACTTGAGCAAATCCATTGGGCCCCTTGTCATAGCTTGTGATGCCTCAAAAACCTCCACAGATGATCATATGCCTAACGCTAGGTCATGAGAATGTTATGCCTCATCTTTCCATGCTGAGATGCCAAGAATATGATATGTTCATGATGAGTATGATATGATATGATGCTTAAAAGAAGAGGGCAAATTTGGGGTGTTACAGACACAATTGATTATATCGGGCACGTACCCACTCAGCCTCATCAAGCTTCACATCCATCATCACACGCAATGAAGGAATTTCCACCTCCACAGGCAAGACTGCCTCCATACCATATACCAATGAGAAAGGAGCTGCCCCGGTTGACGTCCTGACTGACGTTCGGTACCCATGCAACGCGAACGGTAACATCTCATGCCAATCCTTGTAAGTGACAACCATCATTTGCACAATCTTCTTAATATTCTTATTTGCTGCCTCTACCGCACTATTCATCTTTGGTCGGTAAGAAGAAGAACTGTGATGCTGAATCTGGAAGTCCCGGCACAATTCCGCCATCATTTTGTTATTTAAATTAGAACCATTGTCAGTAATGATTCGCTCGGGTACTCCATATCTGCAAATAATGTCTCTTTTCAAAAATCTGGCTACCACTTGACGAGTGACATTGGCATAGGATGCGGCTTCAACCCACTTAGTGAAGTAATCAATCGCAACCAAAATGAAACGATGACCATTTGAAGCAGTAGGCTCTATCTTCCCGATCATGTCAATGCCCCACATAGAAAAGGGCCAAGGAGATGACATGACGTTGAGCGGGCTGGGAGGAACATGCACCTTGTCTGCATAAATCTAACACTTATGGCACTTACGGGCGTACGAACAACAATCTGCATCCATTGTTAGCCAATAGTACCCTGACCTCAACAACTTCTTAGCCATTGCATGTCCTCCTGCATGAGTACCGAAAGATCCCTCATGGACTTCCTGCATTAACAAGTCTGCTTCATGTCTATCCACGCATCTGAGCAAGACCATGTCAAAGTTCCTCTTATACAAAACCCCATATGTATTCAAGAAGAAACTAGAAGCAAGTCGTCTTAAGGTTTTCTTGTTGTTGGATGATGCCCCAGCTGGGTATTCTTGTTTTTCCAGGAAAAGCTTGATATCAAAGTACCAAGGTTTCTCATCAGACACTGCGTCTACAGAGAAAGCATAAGCTAGTGTGTCAAGCCTGGAAATGTCAATCCTGGGTACATAGTTCCAACTCAAGACTTTGATGGACGAAGAAAGAGTAGCCAATGCATCAGCAAATTGATTCTCATCTCGTGGTATATACTGAAGCTTAACCGTTGTAAAGAACTTCAATAGTCTTCTGGCATAATCCTTATAAGGAATTAAATGTTCTTGATGTGTATACCACTTGCTGGTAATCTGATTGATAACGAGGGCTGAATCTCCGAATATATCGAGGGTCTTAATCTGAAGATTAATAGCCTCCTCTATTCCCATTATGCACGCCTCGTATTCTGCTTCATTGTTGGTGCAGCCAAAAGTAATTATGGCGGCGAAGGGAAAGTGAACACCTTCGGGGGTGATAAGAACGGCACCAACTCCATGTCCATTGATATTGACGGCCCCATCAAACATCAACTTCCATTCGGATTCGGGATCTGGCCCCTCCCCCGGAAGTGGTTCCTCGCAATCTTTTGCTTTGAGGTACATGATGTCCTCATCAGGGAAATCAAATTTCATCAGCTGATAATCGTCTTCAAGTGGCTGCTGTGCAAGATAATTTGACAATACACTTCCTTTGATGGCTTTCTGGGAAGTATATTATATATCATACTCTGTTAAGATCATTTGCCACCTTGCAACCCTTCCGGTTAACGCTGGTTTCTCGAAAATATACTTGATAGGGTCCATTTTTTAGATTAGCAATGTGGTGTGGGTCAACATGTATTATCTCAGTCGGCGAGCAGCCCATGCCAAAACGCAGCAAGTTTTCTCGAGCAGTGAATAACGGGATTCATAGTCGGTAAACGTTTTGCTAAGGTAGTAAATTGCGTGCTCTTTTCGACCAGACTCGTCATGTTGGCCTAGAACACACCCCATCGACCCCTCTAGCATAGTCAAGTACATGATAAGTGGCCGTCCTGGAACTGGAGGCATTAGAATCGGAGGTGTCTGAAAATATTCTTTTATTTTTTCAAAGGCTCTTTGACAGTCTTCATTCCACCTGACTGTTTGTTCTTTTCTCAACAATTTGAATATTGGCTCACACGTGGCAGTTAGATGAGATATAAACCGTGAAATGTAGTTCAATCTCCCTGAAAACCCGCGCACTTATTTTTCTATTTTCGGTGCAGGCATATCTTGTATTGCTTTTACGTTTGCAGGATCCACCTCGATTCCTTTATGGCTAACAATGAAACCCAACAATTTTCCGGACCGCACTCCGAAAGTACACTTTATTGGATTCAACCTCAGCTTATACTTTATCAATCTATCAAACAACTTTTTGAGATTGACCAAATGCTCCTCTTCGTCCTGGGACTTGGTGATCATGTCGTCCACATAGCATTCAATTTCCTTGTGTATCATATCGTGGAACAATGTGACCATAGCCCGCTGATACGTTGCCCCGTCGTTCTTCAACCCAAATGGCTTAACCTTGTAAAAGAATGTACCCCACGGGGTAATGAACGTTGTTTTCTCCATGTCTTCCGGTGCCATCTTGATTTGATTATACCCGGAGAAGCCATCCATGAAAGAAAATACCGAGAACTGAGCAGTGTTGTCTACCAGCACATCAATGTGAGGTAACGGAAAGTCATCCTTTGGACTTGCTCTGTTTAGATCCCGATAATCAACGCACATCCGAACCTTGTCGTCTTTATTTGGTACCGACACAATGTTAGCTACCCAAGGTGGGTAACTAGTTATGGCAAGGAATCCGGCATCCCACTGCTTTTGGACTTCCACCTTGATCTTCATCACCATATCAGGACGAGTTCTTCTCAGCTTTTGTTTCACCGGAGGACAATCCTCTCTTAATGGCAGCTTGTGCACAACAATGTCAGTATCTAGTCCTGGCATATCTTGATACGACCAGGCGAATATATCCACATACTCACATAACATGCCAATCAACTCATTCTTTACCCCGGCCTGCAGACTGGCCCCAATCTTTATCTCTCTCTTTACATCTTCAGTCCCAAGGTTGATGATCTCTAAATCTTCCTTATGAGGCTGAATGACCATTTCCTCTTGTTTCAACAACCTGACCAATTCTTCCGGGAGTTCACAGTCTTCCTCAACCCCTTCATCAGCTTGGTAGATAGGATTGTCGAAGTCATGTGTGGTCATAGCAGGAACTTTATCACTAGAATCCGACTGATCAACACTGCATAAATGATGTGCTTATTTCAGAATTTGTTCTTTTCAAAAGAGACGCAAACACACAAACACAAGAAAAGGAAAAACATTGCCATTTTATTTTTTGTGAAAAATTTTAAAACGAAAGAAAGAGAACAAAAATTTGCATGAAAAATGTCCTTTATTTCAGGGAAAAAGTAAATGCATTAAGAGCATGGTGGCCCTATGTCGCTCCCAAAGATTTGCATCCCGATACAAGCATGAACGGTCGACGAAAGGAGATCATGAAGATGAACTGAAAAGAGTCGCCATCTAGGCATTTTTATCCCGAAGGAAAGGTAATGCTGCATAAACCTGGAAAGAGATGGATAAGACGGCCGTGAACCAGAGAAACTGAGAAAGGGGGTTGGTTACAACCTGGGAAGGTATTGGCACCCAGATTGTCTGTCGTACTCGACGGGATCCATGCTTGAAAATCTGTGTTTAAAGGGGTAGTGTCAGTGTTATCTGTGTGCAAAAGATGGAAAAGAATGTACAGGTGTCAGTGCAAAAGAAGTGTGAATTGAATTGCTCATGAATGAGGCTTAAAGAATAATGCTGGAAGAGGGGGAATATACAGAGACTTTTGTTCGATAACTGTTAAGTTATGCCTAAGTATCCTCTTATGCAATGAGGAAGTTAGAACACCGTAGTTTGACTCAAAGAGACCGAAAGATAAATTGACTGATGAACTGCTTACTTGTCTATGCTCAAGTGTATGACTCGTCTGGATCGAGTGCTAACTGTCTTGCATTAGACGGAAGAAGTGAGTGCTCGTTTGTGAGTGAATGAGGTGAGAAACGAATCCCGGAGGAGACGATTATTATTTTTGGTGTTTTCAATCTTTTATTTCTTTTCATGTTTGTCATAAGAAAATGAGCTTAAGCCTAAACCAAGGGTTAGTAAACTCATCACATCCTCCTTGATTAGGGATAATGAGAATACCTTGAGTATGAAGTAAGCACCTCACACTTAATCACCATGATGTAGGATTAAGATCATTAATCTACTTGTGATTATTTAGATGTTTTTTGGAGTTTTTGTTTAGTGTTAAGTAATGAGTTTAAGCAATAATCAAAGATTTAATGGACTCATTACACCATCCTAATAGAAGGATAATAGATGAGAGCATTTAAGTTGAGGAAGATACCCCAACTTAATCCATGATTAGGGATTAACTTCATGACAAAACAAAGCCTTTATTAAAGTGAATTTTAGTTAATGATAAGATTATGAAATGGATTTTATGGTTTGTAAGACAACTTGAGGGGGACTTGTCCATTAACACTAGGGTTAGTTCTTCTTAACCAATTAAGGAAGAATTAGAACCCTAATGCAAGGCCCAAGTTACAAGCTTATTGTCTTAGTGATTATTAAGATGTATTGATTAAGAGATTTAAACACATTAAGGGTTCAACACTTAGGATTAAAGTTATACACTTCATCCTAAGAGAAGGATGCAGGCATAACCCTAATCACAAAGCCTTAAAACCTTAAAGGTTTAGTCTCTGATTATGAGAGGAGAGGAGAGACACAAAAGATTACACAAAGGTAAAACTAATGGGGGACTAACCAAACCCTAATTGTTATCATGCTTGGGTGTTCCTAGGGTTTATGATGCTTGCAAGAGATCTTCAAGAAAAGCCACCAAGGAAGAGCCAGAAGAAAGAAGGAGAAGCAGAAGAAACAAGCTAACTTACTTCACTTAAGAAGATAAGTTACTTGAAGAAAGAAAGTGAATGGAGAACATGAGTGAGCAAGCTCACTCTAATACAAATACAAAATTCAGCAAGGATGCATAAAATAAGAGATGAGAAGAGAAGTGAGAAGTGAAGGCAAATTCACTTCTCAAAATACTTACCACCTGAAAAGTTAGCATAAGGAAATGAAATGAAATGAAATGAAAATGAAATGTATGCAAGGATGCAAACCAAAACCAGAAGCATGTTCATGATGTAAATTATGCTAAGAGGTGATGAAAATGTATGTCAAGAGCAATGGATGATCATACAAGTGATGAGAATGCAAATGAAGCATGAAAGAGGCATGAAAGTTTATGAATGTTCATGGAATGTAATGAATGCATAACATGGCAAATGGATGAGGCAATGATCAAGCATGAGTCTAATGTGTCCTATGATGTCTTAGAAGTCATGTGGATGCATAAAATGTCATGGCAAGTCATTGTATGAATGCTTATGCAAGATGTATGCAAAAGAAGATGAGAAATTAGGGTTTTCATACAACATGAGATGCAAAGTCAAAAACAGAAGCAAATTACAAGATAAAAAATTGAAAATGCAATCAAAGGATCCCTAAACCTATATGATATCACACCCCAAAGGAGGAGACCTAACTCTTAATCCTAAGGAAGTTATGATTTTTCTAAGTTATCTAGGGTTTTAAGGCACCTAAAGGGAAGAAAATGCAAATCAATTCAAAAATACAGAAGAAATTTGTGAAAAAATTATGCTAGATACTACATGTCAAATGAAGATCAATGCAAAAAGAACCATTGTTATACAATTCTTGGTTAGGCGGAAAAGAATTCTTGAAGTTAGGGTTCTAAAATAGGAATTTTATGAACCCTAAATTCAAGAAAATTATCAAAGATGATTAAAAACCAAAAATAAATTTGTGTGGATGGTATGAAAATGTTTCTAAATGTATAAAGATGCAATATGAATTTTTTTTGGGATTTTTAGAAACCTAAATAATATTTTAATTAATTAATTCTCATTGATTAATTAAAATAAACATTTAAATGTTTTAAAAATGATTTTTTAATGTGAAAAATAAAAATAAAAATATTTTTGGGTTAAGAAAATTATTAGAGACAAAAAAGCAGAATAAAATTATTTTTGGAATTTTCTAACTATTTTTAATAAAATGTACAAAACAAATAAGAAAAATTGAAATAAATAAAAAAGAAATAAACAGAAGTAAACGCAGTTAAGGGCTGGGATTGAATCTGGGGGTTTCTAGGGTTGACTGCGCGCCAGATCTGATGGCCCTAATTCAAACTAACCTAATTTTAATTAATTAAATATTTAATCCTAATTAACAATTAATGAAATGATCTCAGCCACACAACACGTGCGGGAAGGGGAAATCTAATGGTCCATATTTAAACCAAAACCCTAACACTAATTATCAAACTAAACACTTTCAGGTCACCGGAGAAGAGTTCCGGTCGTCTTCTCCGGTGACACTCTCACCTGAAAATCTCAAACTCTCTCCCTAGGTTATTTCTGGAGCTCTAAAGCTCCAGATCAAATCCTCTCCTCTCCCTGAACTCAAATCCACCTTCAAAACAAATTTATAATGGCTGAACAACAAGATTCGAAGAGAAACATAAAAATGGCAAAATTTTCAGAGATTCAGTACATACTCATTTCTACACCATTTTCGAAAATTCAAAGCTCAGAGTGATTAGTGAAGCATGCTTTTTCATATTGTAACATAAAAAGGGAGTTCTGGAAAAAGGAATTCAGATGACTACCTGAGATGGAGCTTTCCAAACTTGAGCTTTATGGCCACTTCCTTTGTGCAAAATGACTCCCTTTGACCTTCTGAGGCTAATGGAATGCTTCAAAGGCTTTGAGAATGGCTGGTTTGTGTTGTAGCAACTTAACTGACCAAGAATCGTGTTTTGTATATGGGGTGTTCTTGGCCGATTTGAGGGTTTCTTTGGGGTCAGTGAGTGATTTTGAGATGAATGGTGGAATTGGTTTTGAGTTTGAGTAAGTGAGCTGAGAGTTTCGAAGGAAAATGCAAGAGGGAGAGATTTTGGGAACTCTAGGATTCTCTTCTTTCAGCTTGAAATGTTGTGTGTTATGATCTGCATTTGGTCCACATAACAAGTTGTGATAGGTCAGAGAAGTGGTTGTGGCATATGGTGATTGGTATGGGCTTCTTGCAAAAAGTCACCAACTTGTGTACTTGAGGTATGGGCAATAGTGTAGCTGGCTCATTGGCTTGTCCATGCGCTGCTAAGTTCAAGGATGTCCACAAAATCAATCTTGAGGCAATTCAGCAAGTGGGAGCATAGTTATGGGACCTTTTGCAAATATGTGAAGTTTTGGCCCCTTTGAGAATTCTTGATGTTCAAGGCATGAAATCTTGCAATTCTTTGGGCAATTCTGATCTTAAGGAAATGCACTATGATGTTATGATACATAGAAGTGTGTTTGAGGTCACAAAAAGCCTTGGCAAGTGGTTTTGCAAAGAATCCCTTTTGGTGCATTCTTGAAAATTATGGGATTTTGCCAACTTTGACAAGCCATATCTTGAGTTCCAAAATGAATTAGATCTTGTTCTTGTACTTTTTGGAAAGGGAATGATCCAATCTACAACTTTCATGACCAACAATTTTTCATTTGAAGCATTTTTGGTTGAGAAAGAGGAGGTTGAAAAACTTTCCCAAAATGGAAAGTTTACATTACAAGTCATTTCCATTTTTGGAAACTTTTGGTTTAGCTCACCTTTCTTCAATTTTGTGAACTTCTAAGCACTTCAATTATCAAATAAAGATCATATAACCTCAATTTGATGAAAAATTTACTTTGGTTCCATGTTAGTGGGCCTCAGATGCCCTGATTTTGCTCTGACTTGCTCAAGAAGTCAACCAATGATCAGATGACTTCCACAATGAATTTCTTTATCAAACTTGGTACACATGATCTTCATAACATATTGAGACCAATAGAAACAAAAATTACCAAAAAATTTGGAGTTATTGCCTCTGAAACCAAAACCCTAATTTCAGGTCATCTGTGTAATTAAACCCTGGCTCTGCTTCCATGCTTTGTAAGTTCTTGTGATTCTTTGAATTCCTTGATCTTTGGAGGATATAATATGATGATTGAACATACATGGACCCTCTTGGAATGATTGATGGCCTTTGGAATGGCTCAGATGAATCCTGGATTGCTCAGATCACAAACCCTAGATGCAGATGACTTGAACCATGCAGATGAAACAAAAAATGTAGTATGATATGATATGCTTAAACTTATGCAAAGATGAAAGATCACAAGCCATGGTGTGAACTTAGTGAGGGAAAATTTGGGGTGTTTACAGCTGCCCCTATTCAAACATGAGTTAGATGTGCAGGATGTAAGCGACGGCTTACAGGCAAACAAGATAACTTGTGGTTGAATACCAAAGACAGTCCAAAATTTGCACTCACTGGGGAGAAAAAAGGATATAAATTGTAAAAGAAAGTATAGTATGATTATAAAGTGCGGGCAATGGAGGACGACCATCGAGCAGAGGACGACTGCTGGGGGTAAAGCAATGACGGGGACGACCGACAAGTAAAGTAACATGATTCTCTGGGGATTAAAGGTAAAGGAAATGATGGGGACGGCCATCAGGTTTGCAAAGTAAAGTAAACATTGATGGGGACGGCCATCAGTTTAAATAATAAATGAAATAAATGATGAGGGACGGTCATCAATGGTGAAGGACGATCACCTAGCAAGGGAAGACTGCTCTTTATCACGGCATAGGACGAATGTCGGACAGAAAAGGTCGACGATGGGGACGGCCATCGGATAAGCATGATGAAGGACAATCATCAAGAGGTGAAGGACGATCACCTAGCAGGGTACGGCTGCTCTCAGGGTTTATCATGACATAGGACGAGTTTCAGATAACAAGATCAACGATGGGGACGGCCATCGGATAAAATGATGAAGGATGATCATCAAAAGGTGAAGGACGATCACCTAGCAGGGGCCGGCTGCTAAATACCACGACATAGGACGAATGCCGGATAGAAAGGGGTTCCAATAAAGGGGACTCCACTGGGGAAAGGATGAGGGAAGGTCATCCATAGGTGAAGGACGATCACCTGGCAGGGTACGGCTGCCGAAAGAATCATGACATAGAACGAAGGTTAGATAGAAGAAAAGTTACTTCACTGGGGAATGGTAAACACGTACGAGTGCTTACGCTTAAGAAGTAAAGGTATCAGTGTTTGGCAACGTGTATAGATTAAAGATGCGGACGAGCATCCTTAAGATCGTGATACGGAAGAGTATCGGTAGAAACAAACACTGACTCATGTTCAGAGATGATGGTACAGACGAGTACCAACTGGTTAACAAAGAACACAGACAAGTGTCGAATCTGTGGGGAATGTCGCTCCCACCAAATGACACCAGGCCAAAAGGGGTACAGACGCGAACGGTCGGCGAAAGGAGAACACGAAGATGAACTAAAAAGAGTCGCCATCTAGGCATTTTTATTCCGAAGGAAAGGTAATGCTGCATAAACCTAGAAAGAAATGGATAAGACGGTCGCGAACCAGAGAAACTAAGAAAGGGGGTTGGTTACAACCTGGGAAGGTATTAGCACCCAGATTGTCCGTCGTACTCGACGGGATCCATGCTTGAAAGATTTGTGTTTAAAGGGGTAGTGTGAGTGCTATTTTGTGTGCAAAAAGATAGAAAAGAATACAAGTGTCAGTGCAAAAGAAGTGTGAAGTGAAGAAAAGGAGTGCCAGTGTAAGAAAAGAGTTTAAAGTTCAAGACTATGAGGCTTAAAAGAATAAAGCTGGAAGAGGAGGGAATATAAAGAGACTTTTGTTCGATAACTGTTAAGTTATGCCTACATATCCTCTCGTGCAATGAGGAAGTCAGAACACCGTAGTTCGACTCAAAGAGACTGAAAGATAAATTGACTGATGAACTGCTTACTTGTCTATGCTCAAGTGTATGACCTGTGTGGCTCAGGTGCAAACTGTCTTGCATTAAACAGAAGAAGCAAGTTCTCGTTTATGAATGAGTGTGATGAGAAAAGAATCCCGAAGGAGACGATTATTGTTTGTTTTTGGTATTTTCAATCTTTTATTGCTTTTGGAATTTGCCATAAGAGAATGAGCTTAAGCCTAAACCAAAGGGTTAGTAAACTCATCACATCCTCCCTCTGATTAGGGGTAATGAGAATACCTTAAGCATTAAGTAAACACTTCACACTTAATCACCATGATGAAGGATTAAGATCATTAACCTACTGGCATTTATTTAGGTAATTTTGGAGTTTCCGTTTGGTGTTAAGTAATGAGTTTAAGCCATAATCAAGGATTTAATGGACCCATTACACCATCCTAATAGAAGGATGATAGATGAGAACATTTAAGCTGAGAAAGGTTCCTCAACTTAATCCATGATTAGGGATTAACCTCATGACAAAACAAAGCCTTTTTTAAGTGGATTTTAGTTAATGATAAGATTAAGAAGTGAATTTTATGGTTTGTAAGACAACTTGAGGGGGACTTGTCCATTAACACTAGGGTTAGTCCTTCTTAACCAATTAAGGAAGAATTAGAACCCTAATGCAAGGCCCAAGTTACAAGCTTGATGTCGTAGTGATTATTAAGTGATTTGATAAAAGGATTTAAACACATTAAGGGTTTAACACTTAGGGTTAAATTTATACACTCCATCCTAAGAGAAGGATGCAGACATAAGCTTAATCACAAAGCCTTAAAACCTTTAAGGTTTAGTCCTTGATTAAGAGATGAGAAGAGAAGATACAAAGATGAGACAAAGGTAAAACTAATGGGGGACTAATCAAACCCTAATTGTTATCATGCTTGGGTATTCCTAGGGTTTATGAGGCTTGCAAGAGATCTTCAAGGAAAAGCCACCAAGGAAGAAGCAGGATGGAAGGAGGAGAAGCAGAAGGAAGCAAGACAACTTACTTCACTTAAGAAGACAAGTGGCTTGAAGAAAGAAAGTGAGGAAGGAACATGAATGAGCAAGCTCACTCTAATACAAAAGTAAAATGCAGCAATGAATGCATAAGAGAGATGAGAAGAGATTGTTAGAAGTGAAGGCAAATTCACTTCTCAAACACTTACCACCTGAAAAGTTAGCAAAAGAAAGTGAAATGAAATGAGAATGAAAATGAAATGCAAAGATGGAAACCAAGACCAGAAGCATGTTCATGATGCTAATGATGTAAAGAGATGACATAAAGGTATGTCATGAAATGACGATGATCATACCAAGGATGGGAATGCAAGGTGTCACTCAGGTCCCAGGTATAGGACCTTAAACTCTCAATGGAACCCCACCCACCAAAACAGCAAACCAGATCCAGCGATGACAGTATGAAATATGCATAAGACTGTAAAGAAAGCAACAAATAAAGCTGTACATAAAGCAATAAATAAAACAAATAAATAAACACATATAGCACATAACACCCCAGTAAACACAAATCAAACAAGCGCTAGGAGGAACCCACAAAAAGAACCAGAAGCCCTGGTTGCAATATAAGGCTCCCCAGCAGAGTCGCCAAGCTGTCGCTCCCACCTGATGACACATGGCCAAGAGGGGTACAAACGCGAACGGTCGGCGAGAGAAGAAAAGAAAAGAGTCTCCAGCTAGGTATATTTATCCCGAAGGAAAGATAATGCTGCATAAACGTAGAAGAGACGGATAAGACGGTTGCGAACCAGAGAAACTGAGAAAGGGGGTTGGTTACAACCTGGGAAGGTATTAGCACCTAGATTGTCCGCCGTACTCGACGGGATCCACGCTTAAAAGATTTGTGTTTTAAAGGGTTAGTGTCAGTGTTATTCTATGTGCAAAAACTGGAAAAGAATGTACAAGTGTCGGTGTAAAAGAAATGTGAAGTGAAATAAGAGAGTGTCAGTGTAAGAAAAGAGTGTAAAGCTCAAGACTATGAGGCTTAAAGAATTACTGGAAGAGGGGGGAATATACAGAGACTTTTGTTCGATAACTGTTAAGTTATGCCTACGTATCCTCTCGTGCAATGAGGAAGTCGGAACACCGTAGTTCGACTCAAAGAGACTGGAAGATAAAATTAACTGATGAACTGCTTACTTGTCTATGCTCAAGTGTATGACTTGTCTGGCTTAGGTGCTAACTGTCTTGCATTAGACGGAAGAAGCAAGTTCTCGTTGTGAGTGAAGATGATGAGAAAAGAATCCCGGAGGAGACGATTATTGTTTGTTTTTGTGTTTTCAATCTTTTATTGCTTTTTGGAGTTTGCCATAAGAAAATGAGCTTAAGCCTAAACCAAGGGTTAGTAAGCTCATCACATCCTCCCTCTGATTAGGGGTAATGAGAATACCTTAAGTATGAAGTAAATACCTCACACTTAGTCACCATGATGTGGGATTAAGATCATTAACCTACTTATGATTATTTAGATGTTTTTGGAGTTTTTGTTTGGTGTTAAGTAATGAGTTTAAGCCATAATCAAGGATTTAATGGACCCACTACACCATCCTAATAGAAGGATGATAGATGAGAACATTTAAGCTGAGAAAGGCTCCTCAACTTAATCCATGATTAGGGATTAACCTTATGACAAAACAAAGCCTTTATTAAGAGTGGATTTTAGTTAATGATAAGATTAAGAAAGGGATTTTATGGTTTGTAAGACAACTTGAGGGGGACTTGTCCATTAACACTAGGGTTAGTCCTTCTTAACCAATTAAGGAAGAATTAGAACCCTAAGGCAAGGCCCAAGTTACAAGCTTGATGTCTTAGTGATTATTAAAGTGGATTGATTAAAGGATTTAAACACATTAAGGGTTCAACACTTAGGATTAAAGTTATACACTCCATCCTAATAGAAGGATACAGGCATAACCTTAATCACAAAGCCTTAAAACCTTTAAGGTTTAGTCCTTGATTAAGAGATGAGAAGTGAAGACTCAAAGATGACACAAAGGTAAAACTAATGGGGGGACTAATCAAACCCTAATTGTGATCATGCTTGGGTATTCCTAGGGTTTATGAGGCTTGCAAGAGACCTCCAAGAGAGCCACCAAGGAAGAAGCAGGATGAAGGAAGAGAAGCAAGAAGAAGTAAGACAACTTACTTCACCTAAGAAGATAAGTTTCTTGAAGAAAGAAAGTGAGGAGGGAACATGAATGATCAAGCTCACTCTAATTCACAAGTAAAATGCAGCAAAGAATGCATAAAAGAGATGAGAAGAGATTATGAGAAGTGAAGGCAAATTCACTTCTCAAACACTTACCACCTGAAAAGTTAGCAACAAGAAATGAAATGAAATGAAAATGAAAAAGATGCAATGATGCAAACCAAAACCAGAAGCATGATCAAGATGTAAATGATGCTAAGAGATGATGCAAATGGATGTCATGAGATGTGGATGATCATACAAGCAATGAAGATGCAAATGAAACATGAAAGGAGGCATGAAAGTTCATGAAAACTTATGAAATGCAATGGATACATAACATGGAAAATGGATGATGCAATGATCAAACATGATTTCAATATGTCCTAAGATGTCTTATATGTCATGTGAATGCACAAAATGTCATGGCAAATTCATGTATGCAAGCATATGAAGAATGAATGCAAATGAAGACAAAAATTAGGGTTTATGTATAAGATGCAATGCAAAAATTCAAAATCAGAAGCAAATGACAAGATAAAAAATTGAAAATGGGATCAAAGGTACCCTAAACCTATACAAGTTCACTACCCAAAGGGGAAGGTCAGAAGCTAAACCCTAAAGGACTTGTGATTTTTCTAAGATTGCTAGGGTTTTAAGGTACTTCACAAGGAAAAATGCAAAACAAATAAAAAATGAAAGATAAATTCATTCCAATTTTATCCTAGAAACTACATGATATGTGGAATGCAATGCAGAAAGAACCACTATCAAACCCTTCATGGTTAGGCAGAAAAGATTTTTCCAAGTTAAGGTCAAAATATTGCTTTTTAAGAACCTTAAATCCAAAGAAAAATGTCAAAATGGATCAAGAACCAAAAATAAATTTATATGAATGGTTTGATAATGTCTCTAAATGTGTCAAGATGCAATGTTATTTTTTTGGTGATTTTTAGAAACTTAAATGGTATTTTAATTAATTAATTTCCATTAATTAATTAAAATAAACATTTAAATATTAAAAAAATACAAATTTTATGAAAAAAATAAAATAAAAATTATTTTCAGAATGAGAAAAATATTTAGAACCATGATGCAAAAAATAAAATTTTTTGAAAGCTTTTAGCTATTTTAAATTAAATGTGAAAGAAAAATAAGAAAAAATGAATTAAAAATGAATTTAAATGAGAAGTATGTAAATCCATGGTTGAGATTCAAACTTGAGAAAAAGGTGTTGACTGGCGCGCAGATCAAAGGTCCAGATTCAAACTGACCTATTTAATATTAATCCTAATTAATTAAATTAATTAAAAACAATTAGGGTTAAGTGAATTCATCCTGGCCCTCTACACACGCGCGAACCCTAGATCCCACGCTCTACATTCAAACTTGGCTAATCACGTGAGATTAGCCCTAATTATTTTCAGATGACCGGAATAGTGCTCCGGTCATCTTCTCCGGCAACTCAAAATGCTATCTCTCTCCCTAAGCCTCTAAAACCTAATATCTCTGCCCAGAATCAAACCCCACACATCACATAACAAGAATCATCCACCAAAACAAATTTATTTCACACATTTAGGCTGAATCAAAGCAAATTAGTTCTAGGTCAGAAAACTTTCAGAGATCATGAAATGCTTATTTCTCAACCATTCTCAAAATTAAACATATCAGGATGATCAGTGCAACTCATAGAATCATTCTATAACAAGAAATCAAAGTTCTGGAAAAAGTGTTCTTGAGGTATACCTGAGATGGAGCTTTGCTATCTGGAGCTTTCTGGCCACTTCTCTCGTGAAAAACCAACCCCCTTTACCTCCTGATGAAGCTTTGATGCTTGAAAAGCTTTGAGAGTGGTTGGTTTGAGAGTTTTCAACCTTGCTACACCAGAGTCATGTTTTGGCTGTGGGGGCTTTTAGGCTTGTTTGAATGGTGGGAAAGGGTCCTTTTGTGATGCTGAGTTGATTGGTGAAGGTAGTTTTGAGTTTGAGTCAATGAGCTATGAGTTTCGAAAGCTTTTGCAAGTTGGAGTGATTCTTGAGAACCTGGGAAATCTGAGGTTTTTGGCTTGTGTGTCTTGTGTTATGAGCTGTGTTTGATCCACATAACAAGTTGTGATAGGTCAGAGAGTGGGTGGTGGCCTATGGTGATTGGTATGGGCAAGTTGCCAAAATGTCAACATGACTTGTACTTGAGGTATGGGCAAGAATACAATTGGTCCTTGGGCATGTCCATGCGCAGCTGACTTCATGGATGTCCACAAATCCAATCTTGAGGCAATTCAGCATGTGTATGAAAGGTTGTGTACCATTTTGCAATTTCATGAAGTTTTGGCCCCTTTGTAAATTCTTGATGATCAAGGCATGAAACTTGGGATTTCTTTGGGCAATTCTGAATTATAGGTCATGTATCATGTTTGTGTAATGGTTAGAAGTCAATTAGAGGTCACATTTTGCCTTGGTATGAGTTTTTGCAAGTTTCCCTCTTTGGTACATAAGTGAAATTTTGTGATTTTTCCCAACTTTGCAAGGCCATAACTTGAGTTCTATGATGAATTAGATCAAGTTCTTGTACTT
Organism: Lathyrus aphaca; assembly: GCA_963966055.1. Classification (NCBI taxonomy): domain Eukaryota; kingdom Viridiplantae; phylum Streptophyta; class Magnoliopsida; order Fabales; family Fabaceae; genus Lathyrus; species Lathyrus aphaca. Next base: position 211,009,626 of record OZ014519.1, read on the forward strand.
TTTGAAAAGGGAATGATCCAATCTACAACTTTCATGACCAAGAATTTTTCATTTGAAGCATTTTTGAATCAAAAAGAGGAGGTTGAAAAACTTTCCCAAAATGGCAAGTTTGCATTATAAGCCACTTTCCCAAAATGGCAACTTTGCAAATGGCTTGAAATTCTTCAATTTTGTGAACTTATAATTTCTTCTAAGTTCAAATAAAGATCATATACACCCAAAATGATGGAGAAGACCCTTTGGTTGGATGATTGGGGGCCTCAGATGCCCTGATTTTGCACTGACTTGTTCAAGAAGTCATCTATTGATCAGATGCCTTCCCCATTGAATTTCTTCATGAAAATTGGTATGCATGATCCTCATATCATATAGAGACAAATAGAAACAAGAATGACCAAAAAATTTGGAGTTATGGCCTCTGAAACCAAAACCCTAATTTTAGGTCATCTGTGCAGTTAAGCCTGACTCTGCTTCCATGCCTTTCTCAGTTCTTGTGATTCTTTGACTTTCTTGATCTTTGGAGGATAAAATATGATGCTTGAACATATATGGACCCTCTTGAGATGACTGATGGCCCTTGGAGTGGCTCAGATAGCTCAGTGATGGTTCAAATCACAAACCCTAGATGCAGATGACTTGGGACCAATGCAGTGAAGCAAAAAAAAATGATATGATTGATCTTATGCAAATGAAAAGAAACACAAGCCATGGTGTGAACTTATTGAGGGCAAATTTGGGGTGTTTACACTGACCAATTCAAGGTTTCTGCCAACACGACATTCTAAATCATAACAAAATTAATATCCTCAGTGAATTTCAAATCACCCGTGAATCTTCGCAAATCAAAACCTAATGTATTCCAACCAAAACTGTGAGTTCCCATACAATTCATCGATCAGAATGCAACTTCATGCATTCATCTTCTTCTTTACCAATAATACTAAAGTCTTCCCAGGCAACACCCTTGTGTTCATAATTCCCTTTATCGGTAAATCTCCTGACGGCTCCTTTTAGTACTAGGGACCGATCAATGGAGAGTCCCATCTCTCTCTATAATAAAACATCTCATATATTCTTCAGAAACACAATTGTAATTCATGCACCGCTGATAGTCCATTATTGTGGCCTTACTTCCAAACAACATCATCTTTGCAACTAAGGCAAACATCGGAGTCTCTTCCCAAAGAGTCCCTCTACTTACTCAGGAGACACAGACCTCGAATTTTTACATTCATCGAATTCAAGTTCACTCTCTACTCACTAAGGAGTAACCATTAATAATATCCGATAAACATGCCAAAGCCTCAAATCCATCTCATCTCCAGATACAGGAATCCGCATTAACTCCCCCAAGACAATTTAATAAACACTTTGTGTAACTCCGAACAACCCACTGAACATACTATCTTAGCTAAAAAATATGTTTATTCCATCCAACACAATTTCATCTACTATTAACAAAGGATTAAGGGTGATCATTTCCTCAAATTGCAAATAGATAGCCGACAATCATGATGGGGCATAAACCATATATCCCAACTCCAATAGCGTTCCTTGAATCTTATGAACTAAGTTGCCTCATGCACAAATCCTTAGTTGACATAACCTTCATCAACATTTGCACCTCTACAATTCCAATACAAACCAAGCCAATATTCTACAACCAAACACTTCATAGAAATAAAAGCTTTCCCCCCACTTATTTTCTACCAACACCTGCAGACAAAAAGTTAGAAAACAAGCAAGTACCAACAGTGTGTTACACACATATCACGTACTCAGGAACAAAAGACAAATGACAACCTGATCGGATGGACCGACCTACTCTGATGCCAATTGTAACACCTCACTTTCCCATTTTAGAAAATAATTTAAAATAATACAAAATTCATAGTTTTTAACACCAATAGTGGAATGTCACACTTCAAAATAAAGTCAACAACAAAACGCCTTTATTATTAAAGAGTTATTCACAACTAAAAATAATCATTTTATTCAACTCATGGCAACTTCCAACATCAACAATATTCATTAACATCTCTTGATTTATAAAGTTTCAACAAAAATACGATACATAACAAATAATGAGAATAAGTAAACATCAAAAATCCACGAGTCCCATGTTACATATCAAAGCGACTTCGAAGACTCGATCAAGCATCGTGTACTCCAAGTGTACTCAAGTACCTGAATCATCTATACTTCCAACGAAGCATAGACACAACAAACAACAAAAGGGGTGAGAACTACATTCAATAATTAACGATGTATAATATATGTTAAAGGGTAGTATCTCATGCACTAAACATAAACAACACATATACACAACAATAATTATCAACATAATTTATGATTCAACAACATCAATAATGCAAAGTGACTCAACTATGACACAATGCATATGGTACCAAATCACCATGGTTCATTCAATTGAACCCGATTCATAAAAGAATTCGGATAAATTACATACGCCCATCTGGAAATGGTTTATCTCCAACACACTCCACAATCGAGTTCGGATGAATCGCGTATGCCCATCCAGCAACGAATCATATCCAACAATAATCTATAATAGTATCATGAATGCATTATAATGGGTATGCATACAACACATGTATAATAATCATTATACATCTTCACGATCCATCTGATCACATAAATACATAACCTGGTTAATTTATACATACAACATGTGTATAATAAACATTATACATTAACACGATCCTCCGGATCACACCAGAAATACATATTACACAACTACACTAACAATCCCACATCTACACAATTCATCCATCCACCTAAGGAATACGTACTCTTCATAGCACACCTTAGTTCACCACACATGTTCCATTAATTTAACCTGCACATTATACCAATTAAATATATCACCTAGCATGAATTATCTAATCATTCGATTAATCCACTCGATCTCGATTATTAATCAACTTCACCTCTAATCCTAGTTCCCACGATCACCTAAGTACCCCACATGACATACTTAATTAATCGTCCAGTTAATGTACCTAAATCTTGTAATTAATTATGTTCCAACACCAATCCTCGATTAAATGATTCCTGATACTTTATTCAACATTCCAGATCAAGGAAATCTCCATCGGACGCGAAATCGGGACAAAAATCCCGAAGCACCAAAATTGCCTTGCAAGCCTGGTCATACGCATATTGCACTAGGTCATACACGTATGGACCAGCTGTTATGCCCCTATACGCCCCCATACGCCCTTCTTACGCGTATGGCCCTCATTCTTAACTCAATACTCATATTTCCTCCTCATACACGTATTGCCAAGCTTCCTTATGCTTATCATACTAAAATGGGCAGAAGGTCGTGCCAAAGTGGCTCTCATACGCATATTACTGCCTCATTACGCGTATTGCCTTAGTCACACGCCATGCCTTACGTGTATTACTGCCTCATTACGTGTATGGACATAAACCACCACATTTTCATGTTTTCTCCTTCATTCTGAATCTGTTCACTGTGCTTCTCATTTTCATACTTCATACCAGTTCTTGAACTATTTCTACACCAGTTTTACACTCTTACTCATATTATTCTTTCATCTAATATTACTAAATTTAGTCCTATCAGTTTTCTAGATCTAGACTCGTCAATCTCCTTCTACAACAACACAAAATATGTACATACAATGGATAAACAGAAAACAACAACAACAACAACAACAATATCTCATACAAGAAATCAAGTACTTCAGATCGATTTCACAACAATAATTCCACAAAGCAATAAAATCACAGAACCATAATTATACATGGAAAACCCTACGAGAGAAAGGACCCCTCACTACCCTATCATGTTATCATTACCAATTATGAACCCATTCTCCCCCTTACCTCAAATCCTTGAATAAAATCCTGCGAAAATGATCTCTGGAGAATGCCCTAGCAGTCGTTCTTCCTCTTTGTAGCCCTCTCTCTTGGTCCAAATGTTGTTATGACTAAATCCCTTCTAATTTTTCAGATTAAGCTTCATTCCCAACATTCGACTCGCCTTAATGTTTTACTAAATCAGCCTCATTATTTTTTATTAAAATAAAATTATTACTATTATTATACTAACATTATTAACACAATAATAATAATGAGAATAATGTTTATTTGGGCCATTTTATTATTACTACACCTCACCAATACTACCCACACCATAAGTCTACCATTCTAACTAGGACACTACACCGAAACATCTACGCACATACACACCTTAAACAAGGCCAACAATACACCAGAAATATCCGACGATAAATAATTTAAAATGGGGTGTTACAGACTACGCCTCTAATAAAAAAAGTAAACTGCTATTGTTGTAGTGATCTTAGACTCAATGTTTCCACTTCAACAGAAATATTACCATGTTAGCTTTCTAATTCAACTGTTGGCACCTCAACTGGACTTACGGAACTCAAGTAACACGTGAAACACGATGGCTGTAACATTCTAATTTTTTCCCTAAGTTTGTGTTTGCATTTGCATCATTTTATATACAAACAAGATCACGCACTAGTTCCTCAGTCCTTTTTGGTTGCAGGATTATGCCTCACAGGGGATCACCATTTGCTTTTATGTGCTTTTATTTGTTTATGTTTACTAACCATTAATTAAAATCCAAAAATATTTTGTTTTCTTTCATTAACATTTTCAGGGGAAGAACAGGTCAAAATACCAAAAATAGCAGTCCCACGGCTCGAATGAATTTCACTGATAAAAAGTCAAAGTTGATTTGGAAACAATTCAAATTTATTTGATTAAGGATTCCTCAAGTTTTAATTGATTCATCCAATTAATTCCAAGGTTCATGTGTTTATTTCCATGCCTTCTTCGACAAGCAAGAGAATCGAGCCGAACAACAAGCAATGCAATAAAAAAGAAACAAATATTCAAAATTTCACCTAGGCAAAATTTGAATAATTTTTTTAATTTCAACATCATCCTAGCCTTCGATCTCACTTGGAATATTCTATACCACTTCACTTTTATTCTCCTACATCACTTTGATCATTTCCCCCCATATACCTTCACTAATTACCACTCTTTTATGAATTTCCCTCCAATTTTAATCTCAAACCTAATTTTGATTATTTATTCCTAATTCCATTCCACCAAATTCCCATACCTAAACTCTTTAAATAAAGGCATCATTTCACTCATTTCTCAAGGTTTAGAGAGCCAAATAAACCCTTGCAAAATATCTCCTCAAACCACAAAATTCACTAAAGCTCATTTTCTTATTTTGAAAGTTATCAAGAATTTGCATTGAATTCTTGATTAACTTTGAGCTAAACCTCCATCCTTTTCATTTTTCTTCATCAATTTCGGTAGATCAAGTTTGCTTGTGGATCAATTTTAAGTTTGTTCTTGGTAATTCATCTTCCTTCATTGTCACACCTTCATCACCATCATTCAAGATGTAGATCTTTGGTGCTCTTTATTGTTGATCCTTTGGATCATATATTGTTGTTTGATTGCAGGGATTTAACTGTATTTTTCACATTAAAATTTGTGCCAATTAAGTCCATGATCATAAAGTGTTTGAAAATTGTTTTAAAAGAAGATCATGCTGAATTTTGGCCAATTTCCTGCCTCTGGTTCAGTGTTAATCGATTACCAGTTACAATACAAACTGGTTAATCGATTAACTAGTGTAAAATGGCACAGGATTTGAAATTTTTAATGTGTTAACCGATTAACCAAATGGTTAATCGATTAACACTAATCTAGTGACAGTTTTTGGCTTGTTTTTGGGACTGTTTTGCTTTTTTCCCCTCTCTTCTTATTTTTACCTTGGGAGACATTTTTGGGACTTATTTCTCTTTAAATTCAATGGACTTTGGGTGTAAATTAAAGTGGATAATATTCATTAGTTCAAATCTACCTCTAAGTGAATTATTTAATTCAATTCATGTTAGGTGCTTTGCATTAGTGATATATTTTCATACTTGAATCCACCAAAATGAGTGATTGAATTTAAAGATGAAAGAATACCATAAGTGTAACTCAATTTAGTATTCATCTCTATTTTCATGCGGCATTGCATTCGGATGGCGATTTACATATCGTTTATCTCACGTGTATTAGCACACACATTATATTGGTCAGCCTCATTTGTAGGGTAATTACTCCATAAATTACTCGGCGATTGCTTAACATAGACCTAAATGTATCCCTATTTCGAAATAAAAATCCAATTGGATACTTGCACTTTCATGGACTGGACCTCGTGTTGATCGCGTCACCATAATGTCGGTTAATCATTTGCAATAGATTCACGACTTTTGAAGCTTAATGTGTAGTTTTTTTTAGTATCCCAATAATCTTTCAAGTCTTCATCATATGTGGGTCAAATCACATTGGTTAATCATTATAGTGTAAGATACTAAGAAGAATCAGTTTCCTTTTCGGTTTTGGCATTAAATTCCTTTTTACTCTTTTGGTTGTGGATGATTAAGTTCACCATACAATTATTATGTATATATTATTATTACTACTACTATACTAATATTATGATTTCCTCTTGCACCTTATCCTCTTTACTTTATCTCTTTCTCCCTTATCTCTTTTACTTTCATTATGCTTTATCATCCATAATCATGTTTATGTTTATGTTTATATTTCCTTGTGCTTTTTCTTTTATCCATTTGGACAACAAAAAAATTAATAAAGGAATAAACCTCTAAAAAGCTTGGGATCTTGATCTTGGACTATGGTTACTATCTTTTGCATTGGAATTGGAGTTTTGGACTTAGATCCTTGGACACCTTCCCTTTGCTTTGATCATTATGGAGTTGGTAATTTAGCCTTTTATTTGGCCATTTGCTAGCTTATGCTTTTTAAGTATGGGACTTTTGTGCTTATGTTTGGGAGTATCATCAAGTTGGTTAGATATTTCCTCCTTTATCTCTTTTATTTTATTTTTTAGGATAGTCTCTTCATCTCCTCCCTTTCTTCAATTTTCAAAACTTCCTCTCTTTTACAAAGGAATCTTGTTTTAAAAACCTTCACCACTTTAATAAAGTAAACCTTGACTTTTGTCAAGATGCTTTTACTACTTCTTTTCTTTTAATAAATGTCAATGAACTTAATCATTTTGACTTCAATTCAAAATTAAAAAGAACCAAACTCATTCAAGTTGTTTTGTATCTTTGTGCACTCTTTTTGTTTTCTTTTCAAGTTTAGACTATGAGTCATTTTTTTCTAGTCGGGTGCAAGACTCTCAATCTATGTGGTTGTAGTTTGATGTAATTGAGTCTCTTATCATTTGTGGGTGTTTAGTGGCATACTTGTTAATTTTATCCAAGTTGACGCCCTCCCAATAATAGTGTATGATTCCATGCCCTTATTCTCATGGTAGATTTGTGAGGCTATCCACTTGAAAATGAAAAGTTGTCTTTACTTATTAAAACGAATAAAAACTAGCCAATTTTTACTATTTGTATCACTAACTATGGGGTTTTGATCTTACATTGCACTTTGTGGGTATGTAGGCATGAGGTGGTAAACCTCTCCAAACACAAAAAACATTAAAAATTAATTATTTTCTCATCCCCCTACTCTCATTTGACAAACCATTTTCAAACCAAAAGGAATAAATTTTTCAAAAGGGCTCCCGTGGAGTACCACATACATTTTGGATGCTAATACCTTCCCATTTTGTAACCAACCTCTTACCCTTTCTCTGCTTGTTTTTTTAGCTTTTTGCTTTTAGATTCATTTTAGGATTTTATCTCTCTTTTTTTACTTTTTCCTTTTGGAAGAAAATAAAAGCGCGGTGGCGACTCTGTTTACCTTGAGTTAAGTTAATCAATAGCTTATACTCATAATTTTACCGTTATAATGATTAACATAAGACAGAATTTGACTACGCCTTGGGTTTAAAAACCAGCAAACTACTATTATTGTAGTTCTCCTAGACTTAATTTCCCACTTCAAAGAAATATTATTGGGTTCGGTTTCTAACACATTTAACGGAAACTCAAACAAACTTACGAAACTTAAGTTACACATGAAACAAGACGATCAACCCCCCTTCTATGTCTACCTGCGATTTTTTGTGTTTTTCTTCCTATTGAACATATTCAAAACTTGCATATTTGAGTCCCAAACACTCAAAAAATTAGATCGTGAAAATCATCAACATATTGTATCAATTTAATAAGATTTACCAATTACTCCAACAAAAATCAACTCATAAGTTTTATTATGGCCTACACATGTCCCACACGTGTAAGAAATTTGATGCCCCTATGTATAATCAAGTGATGTTAGCATTTCAAGATGTGATTTGGGTCGTAGAATGACTTCTATGAACCTATAGTGGATTAAGGACATTGAATCTAGTCGTTACTTTGAGTATAAATCATGGACTTGTATGTTATTCATAATTTTTTATTTCTCTACATCTCTTCATTCAAAGGTCTTCTTTAAAGAAAACTTGTATTCACCTTGTATTTGTTGGTGGAGGTTTCTAGATTCTAGTTTCTTGTTTTATTAATTGTTTCTTCACTTGATTTCTTTAATCAAACTATTTTAAACTTAAGGTACTTCCCTTTTCCTTCATTTTCATTTAATATTTGTTTTCTGAGTTTGAACATGGAGAACCTTGGTAACTCATTCATAGGAATCCCATTTATATAACTTAATGATGCCTCTTACCTCATTGAGACAAAAGTGAATAACCTTGTTCCCAATAATAAATATCTTTATGCCACCTATATTAATATGAACCATATGAGAGCATGATTTAGTTTTCATGACCTCAACCTAGATAATCCCATTGTTGTGAAGAATTTAATGGATGGCCCCAAAATGCAAACATTTGTTAGTCGTCTAGAGAATAAATTCAAGTGTCCATTTAGTATTGATGATGTAATGTGGTGGTTGGAAAAACAAGCTAGATGTAAGACTTATGATCTTCAATTTTGGTCTTTGAATTGTCATGAGGAAATGAGGGGAGGGCAATGTCGTCACCGAATCTAAGAATCCCTGAAAATGCTAAAGATTATCATTGGGTAGATAGTGAAATCCTGGAAACTCGATCTTTCTACAACATTCAAGATATGTTTGAAGTGGCATGCAAAGTTGATGGGGCGTCTAACTATAAGGTAATTGTCCTCGGGAGAGACATGAGAATTTGTATCAATTATGGGGTGTACAGTTTCCTTGTATACACATGTTGTTAACTCGGATACAAGTCACATTACCTTTCAACCACTTTAAGGTTGAATTTCTTAACCACTTGGGGTAGTTGTTGGAGCATAAGGTCAAAGATGAAGAAGATTAGAGAGAGACAGAGAGACACGGAGAGAGAGAGAGAGAGAGAGAGAGAGAGAGAGAGAGATGGATTGAGGGATGGAGAGAGAGAGAGAGAGAGAGAGATTTTGTAACTGACTTTCTTTCACAACAGAAAACAGTTATAGTGAAATGATTCTACAATAAACTGAATTTATGTTTAGTTTATATACTAACATAGACACTAAATGAAATTCAAATTAAAATCTAAATGCAACTTATATATGAATTTGGAATATACTTTAACACACCCCTTAATCCATATTGTAGACTGAAATCAACAACACCAATTCCATCTCTAAAATGGATAAAATGCTCAGTCTTGATAACTTTAGTCAACACATTTGTAAGTTGCTTATGAGTGCTACAGTGAACAACTTCATGCACTCCATTATGAACTCAATTAAGTAGAAAATAACAAGCATACCCTTTTTTTTCTCTGGCTAGACTCAATTCAATATTCAGATATGACCAATAGAGTTTGAATATAGCTTTGAATGGATTTGGATTCAATGGTTGTCTAACCATTGATTCCACTACTCTCACCAACATGGTACCACCAGTACTTGAATATGGGTTGTTGGCTCTTCTTCCAGCAAAAGTTGTAAACAACCTTAAGGAAGACGCATTTTCTTCTTTTCTTTAAATCTGCAGCAAATACATCATGATACTCATATTTCTATAAGATCATACATGTATGTACAAACATACTATTCCCTGCCTTACGCCTTAGTCTAACAACAACATCACAAATCACTCTAGAGTATGAATCTATAATGAAATTTGATATGAACATAATCTTGTTCTAAGAAAAGTTACTAATCTCATTGTCTAAGATCAAATATTTTACTCTAAAATTACTAACAAGCTCGGGACCAGATAGTGTTAGCTATCAAAATTAGTCACAAAGCCAATCAAAGTACTGTAACAGTACTATTGACAAAAACTCAAAGAGAAATTAAAGACATCAAATAGAAATGTCTTTTACAAAAAATTCCCTGATCATCCTCAATTAAGAATCAAATGAAGTATCTCAAGATATCATCTTGAAGAGCAAACTCCATATTATCAAGTATCTCAAAGTAAGATAGATTTGACACCATCTCCTACCTTTCAATAAATGATATTTATTTCAGAATACAAATGCTTCTCACATCTGTATCATGCACTAATATTTGCTTCAAGGATTTTGGTCAATGAAGAGTATTTGACATTAGGTTCTGATAGTGTATCTTCTTTTTCTCAAATTTACAACCAGTTTGAAATACAAGTATTTCAGAAGCTCTTGAGTTAACTCATCAATCAATAGAAAGTATAACCCATTCCGCTAGTGAGGAAGTTTTTCTGATAAGAAACATAAGTTCCTTATCATTTGTCCTTCCAAGGAACTAAGCTTTGTAGAGAGGTGATCTGTTGAATAGTCTTCCATCATCTAGCTCCATTTCTTTTCTTCGAAGACTTTAAGACAAACCTTCAAAGCAAAGTAAATCCAAGTAGTAAACTACTTGAAGAATTGTTACCTCAAATTTAAGTCAGAAAGTATCTTCTTAGAATTTTATTGAAGAGACTATATGAAATGTAACTATTCAAGCTTCCAGAAACTAATTTCAACAAATTTGATCATAAGATTTCAAAGATAGTCCAAGCATTAGACATATCAATGATGTTGATATTCTCAGAAGATAGATAGAGAACCTACCAAAGTGGAACTATCTTCGGAAGATATTCAATAAGATTATTCTAAGTTGATTAAAGAGATTTTCAAAATTGATCCTCTCAATCATCATCAACTTCTATAGTAATACATTTTGTAAGGATATTCTATAGACCTTTAGCAACCCTTAGGATATGGTAGGAAAAACCTTTATAATTTTTTTCATATGGATATTGATTCCTTCTTGGAGAAGAAATATAATTTTCTTATTGGATCAATATATGCACCACAATTAAGTGTTAATTATAGACCATGCTCTGACATCAATTAAAGGTGTGAAAAGTACACAATAATGGGGGGTTGAACTGTGTTTCATGTTTTCTTTAATTTAACTTCTGAACAAAGTTTCAGAATCATAAATGATGTTCAGATTATGTTTAGTTCATTTGACAGCAGATACAAAACAAAATTAAAGTAAATAACAACAAAAGTTACAAAATATGTTTCCTGGTTCCTCCCTTAATTGAGAGTAGTTCAGTCCCCTTGCCTCACAAGAGATTTTCATTATAATCACTCTAATTACAATCGCTTGTTCTTCTACACAAGTCTTTTACCCTTGCTCATAACCACGGTATGATACTTTATCTTGCTTAGAGCACATGTCTAATTACCATTTTCTCATGCCTTATGATCGAGCCACATGTTCAGAGATCCTCTAGTTGAGACCTCCCTTTTCTTAGAGTGTAACACCCACTTTTCCCATTTTCAAAAATAACATAATTCATAATAAAAATCAGAGTTTTAATACAAAAGTGAGATGCTACACTTCAAAACAAAACAAATTCAATATAGTTTTCATTAAACTGCGGAGTTAAAATAGTTCATTTCGTTCTTGCTCAACAGCATAACCATCTCAAAAATATAAAACAATTCCTTTAGTTATTAAACAGATACGTAACTAACAAAGTCGGAAAATAAAAAAAAAAATAAAGTAACAAAAATCCCCATTCCTGTGTTACGTATCAGATCGTCCTATGACTCGAACAAGCAACACCAAAGCACCCTCATGTACCTGGGTTATCTGTACTTCCAAACAAGCACAAACACAATAACAAAAACAAAGGGGTGAGAAACAATTCTATATCATAACGGTGCAAATAACATTTTGAAGGAGTAATCACACAAAGTCATAACATGCAACACAAACCATTCATTCAAATATATGCAATGTGACTCCACAACACAATGCAAATGCGGTACCGACTTCAACAATTGTTCATCGATTCGAACTCGTACGCATCACTTACACTCCTACTGAGACATGATCATCCCCCACCCATTGATTCACAATGAATCCGAATAACCACTTACGCTCCATCCGAGACATGATTATTCCACCAACATGTATGCGTATGCAAGACTCGATTACACATACATCAACATATATAAACATGAACAAAACCATTCATGACACGATCCTCCTGATCTTCACATTCACCAATCATACAGTTAATATAATTCATATCATCCAAACAAGAGTCATTACACATAATTAACACAATCTCATTAGATTCTTTTTAAGTATTCATAAGTACTATCTTCAAACTAAAAGAACGAGCATTGTCCCAGCTACACCATATTCAGTCTTAGACACTATTAAAGAATTAGATAAGTGTTTCAGTAATTTTCAGAAAAAAATAAAAATAAATAATTTCTCATGCTCCAGGTCTCGCTGAGCGAGGCCACTACTCTCTTAGCAAACTGCTCTCGGGTTTCCCACTTTCCCTCGCTCGCTGAGCGGGCTCTGTGATTTGTCAAATCGCTCTCTGTGCTAAACTCCAACCTGCCACGGATCTCATACCAGTCTGAATTCATTTCATTTTATTTCAGTCTTAGCACCCCAAATCAGTCCAATTGTCGTGCTTACTACTATTTTATGCCTCTAACATTAATCATTCACCTAGTCTAACATTTACAAATAAAATTAGTAAAATTATAGGTTTTCTTCATCTTCTCCAACTACCCCATTCTCAATAACATTCATAACTCAATCCTCATAACACCCATATATATGCAATTCAACATCAAAATCCCAAACACACACAATCAATCGTCATATTATCCATACTCATATCTCAATTTTATCATAATTAACAACGACATACAATCCCTAAGAGAGTAAGGAACTCCCAATTACCCTCATATGCTAGATCACCAATATAAAACACTTTCTCCCCCTTGCCTCGAAATTGAGCAATTCTTCACAAACCCTTGACCTTGGAGCTCACGGTCCTTGATCTCCCTTCTCTTTTTCCTTTTCCCCAGAGCCCTCTGTTCTCTTTTTCCCTTCTCTCTTTTTCATAACATAACCAAATTATAACCTTGCCCCTCAAACCTCCAACTTACTATTTTATTTTATTTATTAAATAATAATATCATAATAATAACACAACCTCATCCTATTATTATTATTATTTAAATAAAACACTTTCTTTACTTATTATTCCAAATACACCACTATACTCTCAATAATTATTAAATAAAATAATTTATAAAATCGGGGCGTTACATAGAGCACATGTCTAAGACTTTCCTTGCATAGAACACCTATCTATGACTAATTGATCATCCTCTGACCGAGCCACCTACTCCAAAGGTCATCCAGACTGAGACTTATCCTGCTCAGGCTTCACCCAAGACTTCTTTCTCTCACCCCTCAGGTGGAGTCTTTCCCTTGCTCAAACAGACTAGCTGAATAATACTTTCACAGCTCAAGCACTCAAGCAATGAGATTTACGTGGCTTAAATATTTGGGCTCAAGACTTAATTTAGACTAAAGAAGGCTAAGCATAATAGAGAATAAGGTGTACATGATACAAGTACCAAAGGTACTGGTGTCGCTCCCGGGATTTTCATCCTAGTACAAACGCGAAAGTGGCGCGGAAAGGTTAGAGTCGCCAGCCAGACATTTTTATCCCAAAGGAATGGGAAAGGTAATGTTGCACAAACCTGAGGAAGAAGGAAAGGACGAGGCCTTGCGAACCAAAGATCGGGGTTCGGGAGTCGGTTACGACCTGGGAAGGTATTAGCACCCCAGATCGTCCGTCGTACCCGACGGGATCCACGCTTGCTTGTTTTGTTTCAAAGGGTGAGAAATAAGAATGCTGCTGAACAAAACCGCTAACTGGAATGGGAATGAGAAATGAGAAAGGAACTAAGATAAGAAAATGGAAAGAAAGGGGGAAATGTAGGGAAAATAAAGAATGTGCTCGAACGGGCCCTACCCCGCTGCCTACGTACCTCATCGGGATAATGAGGATCAGAGTCGACGTAGTTCGCCTAACTAAGGCTGGAACTATTTGGTTTGTGTTTTTTAGGATGACGTTGCCATAGTTCTAGCTCAGGTGTTACCGGCTCTGACACGAGGGTGTTTACCGTATCGCTGTTTGAACTGTCGAGACAAGTCATGAAGAGTATGAGATGAGAAAGAAGACGTGACTTCTTGGTTTGTTGTCTTTTAGAAGAAATGTTTTGAATTTGTTTGTGAACGGTCTTGTACTAAGACCTATCCATCGCGGGAAGTATTTACACCTCGCCCCGAAACAGGACGCGTATAAACACTCCGCAACAAAGTCTCGTGTCGTACAAGATTGTTCGGTTTTTATTAAGTGTTTTATTGCTTTTCTTTTGAGATGAGAAAGAATGACTCAAATGGGAAAAGGGACAAAAACTAAGGGGGACTAAGACACAACCCTAAGTTGTTTATTCAATATCACGGAGATCCTAAAGGTTAGTGAGGTTTCTAATCCTAAGGAGGAGAGGAAAGCAAAAAGGAATAGGAAAAAGGATGCAACTTACTTCCTAAGGAAGATAAGTTGATCCTAACAAGGGGGAATCCTACCAAACACAAATATGGAAGGAAAAATGAGTAGAATGCATAAAAGAAATGCATAAAAAATAAGGGATAAAGTGAAGTAAACTTACCTCAATCTTCCCCACTACAAAACAAGTGGTTAGTGCACATTTTTATCAAAAAGAATAAGGCAAAACACACATTAATTAAATCCTAATTAAACTTGGACCTAAACTAGACTCTATTTTAATCCTAAAGGAACTAGAAAAAGCTAGGACAAAAATACAGCACCTATTACAGCCCCTATTACACAAACAGCCATGAAAACAATGCATGATGCAACTCAGCTTTTTACAGCCAGCATGCAACATGAAAAAAGTAGGTGTAAAAGGTCAAATGCAGCATGTACACATAACAAACAGCACACATTTTACAGCACCTATATGCAAAAACAGCTATGAAATGCAAAATCCAGAATTGACTATTTTCATTTTTTTTAATGCACAAATTCAATTAAAAATGCACTAAACACATCATGAACACACATTTAAACATGGATCAACATACAAAAATGCAAGAACATGAATATTTTTGATGATTCAAGAATGCATCATGTGGATTATGCAACAAGTAATGCACAAAGTAGTACTTAAACATGCATATGAACATGGCATTTGAACATGGTGATTATTGATTATGAACATGCAACATGATAGCTCAACAAGCATGCTAAACTTAATGCAAAATTCAGAATTAAATTGATGCATATGACATGATAAAGTATGCAACCAAATGCAACCAAATGCACCTACATACATGATTATGTGAAATGCAACATATCTTGATATAATGGAAATGCAAAAGTGATTTAATGCAATGCCAACATGTAAAACAGAATGCAACATGATTATTATGTGTCAAACAATGCACAAACATGGTAACAACATGCAAGAATTTAAGCTATGCACAAAGAAGCACAAAAACGCATAAAACGCAACATAAACGGAATCGTGTCGAAACGACTCGAAATGGGGAGACTAGCTACTGGAAATGGACCCAAAAATTCCCTAAAATCAATACCTAAACATGTATGAACATTAGAGGCACTAGGAAGCAAGATTGAGCAAGAAAATAGGCTAAAAATCCAAAAATGGACAGCGTTAATCGATTAACCATATAGGTTAACCCGTTAACGGGCAAAAAAAATCAGCATTTTGGCCAAAAAACGCATGCGTTAACCGGTTAACCATATGCGTTAACCGGTTAACCCTGAACAAAAAGTGAAAAATGCTTTTGAAATAAGTGCTTTTGGCCACAATCTTGCTTCTAAATAATCCTAAACCCCACCTAATCATGCTAACACTAATTTCTACTTATTTTGAGCTTATTTACACATGCTAGCACCTATATCTATTAACACCTTAAATCCTAAAGCAACAAAAATCACAAATCACAAACAAACATAATCGAAACGGAATTGATTTTAAACAAAGCAAAAAGAACACTTAAAGAATGCCAAAAGTGGCGAGATGAAGAGAATAACTTAAAGAAGAAGTGATTAAGATCACCAACCTACGAAGCGGAGGATTGCTTCGGTAATTGTTGCAAGTATCGAAGCTTGAATCGAAGAGAAAACCGAAAACCGAGAAACCGCAAAATAAATGCGTTCTTGAGCTTGAATCTTTGGTGCGCTTCCGATAATCCGAAATCTTCAACAAAATCACTAGCTTCTTCTTCTACGATCCACCATTAATGGAGGTTGGAGGCTTAAGCTTCAAGATCTTCAAGTTTCAATGTGAAACTTGAAGAGCTTATTTGAAAAAAGCTTTGGTGAAAGGGAGAGGAAAAGTGAGAGAGAAAAAGTGATTATGGAAGAAGTGAAAAATTTGGAAAAAATGGTGGGAACCCTTTTCAATGAAGTGATTAATGGTTATATAGAGATTAGGCTAGGAGTTAGGTTTGGAATGGAATGAGGTTTGGGGCCCAAAAAATAGGTTTGGGATCCAAAATTAGGTTTGGAAGTTAGTTAGGGTTAGGGTTGGAAAAGGGAATATTCCTTGGAATATTCCTTGGAATATTCCTTGGAACACTCTAGAAGATGGTGGAAGGTGGTGGAAGGTGGTGGAAGTTTCCAAGGGAAATGGAGTGGAATTGAAGTGAAAAAATGAGATGGAAAGAATGAAAGGAAGTGTGGAAAGAAAGTGGAAGGAAAAGCGGAAAGAAAAGGGGAGGAAAGTGGTGAATTCTTCCTTTTTAATGGGTTAGCTTGAAAGTGGTGTGGATTATTTTTGGTACATCATTTTCTCTTGAACTCCAATGTTTGCCAAGCCTCGATCGACCACACACCTCATGCAAAGGACGATGAATGACTTATTTATTTTTTCAAATGCGATGCGATGATATGCGGAATGATGCAAGAATGAAGCGTGAATCGCTCGAGGTTGATGATAAATAAGAGGGCAAATTTTGGGGTGTTACAGTTGCCCCTATTCAATCACTGTAGACTTGAATGGATGACAGCAGCTGCTTTCAGACGTTCGAAGTATGCAGGGATTGAATACTAAAACAACCCGAAAATTTGCACTCGCACTGTGGGAGAGAACAGGGAAATAAACCCAACCATCTAAACTCTGCTTGTGGAGAATTCGGACATGAAGAGTAGCGAATTGGTGAATGTTTTTGGGATATCATTGGGAGATTGTTGATTTGTCACGCTACGGGTGAACTTTGGAAATTGCCACGCTGCGGGTGGACTTGTGACATGATGCCACCCTGAGGGTGGACTTTCGCCAATCTGCGGTTGGACTTCAACATACATTGCCACACTGCGGGTGGACTTTGGAGAGTTGCCACGCTGAGGATGGACTTTCGCCAATCTGCGGTTGGACTTCAAAATACATCGCCACACTGCGGGTGGACTTTGGATATGATGCCACCCTGAGGATGGACTTTCGCCAATCTGCGGTTGGACTTCAAAATACATCGCCACACTGCGGGTGGACTTTGGAAATGATGCCACCCTGAGGATGGACTTTCGCCAATCTGCGGTTGGACTTCAAAATACTTTGCCATACTACGGGTGGACTTTGGATATGATGCCACCCTGAGGATGGACTTTCGCCAATCTGCGGTTGGACTTCAAAATACTTTGCCACACTACGGGTGGACTTTGGATATGATGCCACCCTGAGGATGGACTTTCGCCAATCTGCGGTTGGACTTCAAAATACATCGCCACACTGCGGGTGGACTTTGGATATGATGCCACCCTGAGGATGGACTTTCGCCAATCTGCGGTTGGACTTCAAAATACATCGCCACACTGCGGGTGGACTTTGGAAATGATGCCACCCTGAGGATGGACTTTCGCCAATCTGCGGTTGGACTTCAAAATACTTTGCCACACTACGGGTGGACTTTGGATATGATGCCACCCTGAGGATGGACTTTCGCCAATCTGCGGTTGGACTTCAAAATACATCGCCACACTGCGGGTGGACTTTGGATATGATGCCACCCTGAGGATGGACTTTCGCCAATCTGCGGTTGGACTTCAAAATACATCGCCACACTGCGGGTGGACTTTGGAAATGATGCCACCCTGAGGATGGACTTTCGCCAATCTGCGGTTGGACTTCAAAATACTTTGCCACACTACGGGTGGACTTTTGAGAGTTGCCACACTGCGGGTGGACTTTTGAGATTTGCCACCCGAAGATGGACTTTGGCCAGTCTACGGCTGGACTTCAAAATACATTGCCACGCTGCGGGTGGACTTTGGATATGATGCCACCCTGAGGATGGACTTTCGCCAATCTGCGGTTGGACTTCAAAATACATCGCCACACTGCGGGTGGACTTTTGCTCACTACGGGAGACTTTTGCTCACTACGGGAGACTTTTGCTCACTACGGGAGACTTTTGCTCACTACGGGAGACTTTTGCTCACTACGGGAGACTTTTGCTCACTACGGGAGACCTTTGCTCACTACGGGAGACTTTTGCTCACTACGGGAGACTTTTGAGATTTGCCACCCGAAGATGGACTTTGGCCAGTCTGCGGCTGGACTTTTACTCACTACGGGAGACTTTTGCTCACTACGGGAGACTTTAGAGATTTGCCACCCGAAGATGGACTTTGGCCAGTCTGCGGCTGGACTTTTGCTCACTACGGGAGACTTTTGCTCACTACGGGAGACTTTTGCCCACTGCGGGGGACTTTTGAAATTTGCCACCCGAAGATGGACTTTGGCCAGTCTGCGGCTGGACTTTTGAAATTTGCCACCCGAAGATGGACTTTGGCCAGTCTGCGGCTGGACTTTACATATGCTGAATTTGCACGGCATGTTGCCCCATGACACTGGGGATATTATGTCTTGAGTATTGTTGATGAACTGGTGACTGTAAAAGAAATTCCTGACGCGGAAGTGATAAGTCTCTGTTGACTCTGTGGGGAACCACAATGATCGCGAATTCAATATCAAGTAGCCCTGTGGGGATGACATCTCTGTCGGAGTGGAGCGTGAATAATTCATCTGTCCCGAATTATCACCTTTGCCAAAAATAAATTGGACTTTTAGACTTGAGGGCCGTGCCCGGGGATACTCGGACTATTGAGGAACATCCACTCTTATGGATCTGCTGGGGAGGAGAATGATTTATCTGAAATCTTCTAGGGGAATAGGAATTGCCTTAGACCTGTTGGTGATGACAACACCGAGACACGTCCTGCTGAGGAGGAAAGATTTCAAATTGTCTCGTGCTGGGGATCAGTTGCTTCTGTATGGATTTTGCCTTTAAGAGGATTTTACAAAAGACTTGGCGTCTTTAAACTCTTAGGTATCATAACGACTACATGATTCAGTGTAACAACCTTGCTGAGGAAGTAACCATTGTCAATGCAGATGAGTTTGTATCTGTCAGAAGTGTTGAACGAGATAGTTGACTTGACAAGTAACCACGGTATTCTAGACTCCGGGTAAATGCTTCTGATCGTCTGTCTTCGGGAAAGAATGAATTCTCGTACTATTGGGGTGGCCTGCCCCAGGATGAGTACTTGAATAGTTTTGCTCTTGACTGACTAATCTTCGCTCTTGGAGAGATTTGAATCTCGAGGTGATTGCCCCAGTTTAGCTGAAATTTGAAGGGATTGCTCAACATAACTGCCCCAGATTGGCTCAGCTCTTACCATGACTAACTGGGGAAATATCTGCTCAATGAAGCTTTATTCGGATAAGTGCACCTTGACGTGACAGTCTTTCAGAAGTTTTAGACTCCTCAACCTGGCAAGCTTGAGCTTCTGGATTGAATTTCCGTATGTGAACCATTTATGATGCTCAACAAATGTATGCAAGTGAGAAAATGTTTATTCTTAGAATGAAAATCCTAATTCAACAAACATGTTAATCTTGAAATTTTGAAAATGGATCGTTAACCTTCGTGAGCGAATCACTGGTTAAGATACGACCTTTATTTGAATGAAAGTATGTACATGCAATACCAACGAAACGTCTTTTAGCACAACTCATAGGAGTCAGGAACGCGGTCTCGTGGTAGTACGCTCTCAATTTAATCCTGTTTCAGTTAGGACTTTTAAGGGTTGTATCGTGGCCTGGTTCATGGTTGTAGAAACAAAGGATATAGGCTCAAAGTTTATTTGTGCCCACCCGCTCTTCGTGATGTTCTCCATTCCTATGTTCAGCTAGTTTTCACAAGCATTCACCTTTCATAAGGGTTTCGTGTTGATTGAGGAACCATTGCTGCTATCCGTTCAAGCACCAATCAGGTTATTATTGAGAGTCAGTCACTCCTCTATCTTTTGTGTCTATGCCACACGACTTTGTTCTCATTTGAGGATCTTTCTTGTGTAATCCTTTTCTGTCTTTCGCTTTTGCATTATTTTTCTTATCCCTAACTTTTGCCTGGACTGATTCTTGTGAATTTTCGATTGTGAAGTCCAGCGGGATGCCCTAACTTTTGCCTAAGTCGCTTGTTTTCAAGTTTCGACTTAGCGGGCCTTTTCTTTTCTTTTTGCATTTTGAACAAGTCGCGTGACATTGCTTGTCTTGATTGCTTCACGAGGGTTGTGACTGCCTCATTTTGGGGTCGGCGAAGGATAACCATTGTGGTTGTCAATCTTTGGACCTTTTGACTTGGATAACCATTGTGGTTTCGGGTCTTTGGACCTCTTGATTAGCATATTAGGATGCAACGGATCTTCAAATACACTTCTTCGTGAAAGTCTGAATGCTTGGTCTGACTAGCGGACGTCTACCCTGCCCCTGGGTTACATGTGAGGGTTTTTTATGTGAAAAGAAACTCCTACTTCAAGGCTCGAAGGGGTTAGCAAGGGTTTATCTTCCTTATATCTCCAGTGTTTAGGATTTGAAAAAAATGCCTGTACATCATTAACAAGGTCTTACTTGAGAGCACACAATTAGAGATTTTGCGTTTTTGTTTCGTCATCCTCCTTTCATAGATTTTAAGCATGACAGTTGGTATTGCGATATACATATGCAAAATTATAAGGGAATGCAAATGAATTTACTTCAAGAAAAACATGTGAGTTTTATTATTTCTAACATTCAAAAGCAAACAAATTTCATACTTGTAGACAAATGTTTAACACATAAAAGAAACTACAAATGGAAATGCAGTAAAGAAACTGAATATTGCCATGGTTGAGGAGGCTTGGTTCCGTCTGGACCTGTCAGTCTTGGATACTTTCGACGATCAATAGCTCTTTTCACAGACTTGTAATCTTCCATTTGCAGTTGCATGCTCAACCATGGCAGTAACACTTCCTCTTCTGGCTATACTGACTTTGACGCGAGACATCTGGAGGAAAGAGTGAAGCTGGGGAGTAAAGTTGCCCCAAAAGTTTGCTCGGAAAGACCTGACGATCTTCTGCCTACGTATCTCCATTGACTGATGACCAATGAAGAATCAGAGCGACGTAGTTCCCCTCAATAGGGATGAAAAACGAACAATGAAGAAAGGCAATCACATAAATGCCATCACTGAGAGTATTTGAATACTGCTGGCTTTATTTGCTTCATGAATACCCTGGTGTCCTGGGTGGTCAGCTTGAAGACTTCAGCTTAACGTGAACCATCTGGTAGAACGACCGTGACACCAGTTCCATTATGACTAGGCATCGGATTATGAAGTACATTGGGGAGAGGAGCGAAATTGATCGCCTTGGAGTCAACTAGGTCCTGTACCTTGTTCTGAAAGGCCCAACATTTCTCAATACTGTGCCCCTGGGCACCTGAATGGAATTCGCACCTGGCGTTAGCATCAAAATTCGGAGGTAGATTGTCAGGAGCGGGAGGTCTCATGGTACGAAGCTCGACCAAGTTCAACTTTAGCAGCTCTGGAAGCAATACAGCATATGGGCATGGGACGGGGTCGAGTCTGCGGTTTCTCGCTCTTGTTCTTTCTTGAAACGGTCTCTGTACCTGTTGCTGCTGACCCTTAGGACTCTCTTGGGAAGCTGAAATTGGATGCCGACAAGTGACGTCTGGAGGGAAGAGGTTGATAAATGAAGTTGATAAATAAGGTTGCTCGGAAAGATCTTGCACGATCTCCTGCCTACGTATCTCCATTGACCAATGGAGAATCAGAGCAGCGTAGTTCCCCTCAATAGGGATGAAAATAGCTTCGCTCAAAATTTCCATAACCAAACTCATCTGAGTCTTCATCTGGTTGACTTCCTCTTTCAATAGTTTCTGATTCCGAAATAAAGCTTATACTTCTGCCTTGAATGGCCTCAGCTGGGTCTTCCTTTCAGTTACCTCCGCCCGGAGTTGCTTCAGATACATACTTTGATGACTGTGATTCAAGTTGTCCATTCTGATGAGAAATCAGACCAGGAAAAGAATTTGTCTCTGAACACCTGTCAAGAATGCAAGGATGTATGCAAATGCCATGTTCAGTTATTTCTGAGGAATCTATCTGCTTTGATTCAAGTTTTGACACAGAAAAATCTAACAGCATGATTCAGATATGCGATCCTCGGAAATAACTGAACATGTGTGCAGAAATGATATGATGTCATGTATGCAATAGGCATGTGATCAATGATCTGATGTTGGTGTCGGTGCATGGTCTCAAAATCCAGATATCACAATAATCATCCCTCTGATCCGGGGTTCATAACTTAAGAACAGAAATCCAGATCACAAAACTGAATCAAAGGCAAAGTGGGTATGCTGAAGGTACCAGGGTTCCTGCAAACCTGTAAACCCCTCCCAATCTCACGGGTGTGCTACTCGGGTCAAACATCACGGACTCTCAAAGCCGAATAGCACTAATACGTTCACCATCTCCGAGAAATGGCTCATGACCAGATCAGGGAATCGGTTTGGCATTATGTACTACTCAGGGAGGTCTCAGTTGAGTCCGGAAAAACAAGCATCCCTCATAAGTCTCCAGCTTCAAGCACTGAATCGAGAAACAATAGTACATTCATCCCGAAGGGTACAATACTATCGTCATACGAACAGTTTGCTTTAACTGAATTCCTATGAGAGAACCAGGCCATCCTATGCGAGTTCCCAATGGACCCTCGGATGCGAGTGGGTTTGCCAACAAATGTGGTCTGCCACTGTCATCACTGGAGAGGGGTGTTCCCATTAAGGTCCTCGAAGATCGGTCACCAGATGCACATAACTATCAAGGTCGTACCCTGAAGTGAGGTAATCCCCACACAGAATAGTTCCAAGACGGTCGCAATCTGGGTGTGGAACACATCGCCACCCATCATGGTGAGATACCATAAGAGTACAATGTCTGTCCACGCTAATCCTATGGTGCACTCAAGCCGGGTATTTGGCTTATCTCACAGTAACTCCCACCCACAGAAAAAAATGAAAACCAGCACAGCCAGACAGTCCAGTATAATATGATGCATGGAAAATAAAATACTAGAAGCGGTAAATAAATGCGATAAAGTAAAGCTGTAAATAAAACTGTAAATAAAAACAGTAAAGCTAAACTAAAGCACTCAGCAACAAGCATATAAACACCCAAAGAAACAAAACCAAACAGGCGCTAGGATTGACTCTACAAGGGAAACCGGAAGAATCAGGTTAATTCCCCAGCAGAGTCGCCAGCTGTCGCTCCCGGGATTTTCATCCTAGTACAAACGCGAAAGTGGCGCGGAAAGGTTAGAGTCGCCAGCCAGACATTTTTATCCCAAAGGAATGGGAAAGGTAATGTTGCACAAACCTGAGGAAGAAGGAAAGGACGAGGCCTTGCGAACCAAAGATCGGGGTTCGGGAGTCGGTTACGACCTGGGAAGGTATTAGCACCCCAGATCGTCCGTCGTACCCGACGGGATCCACGCTTGCTTGTTTTGTTTCAAAGGGTGAGAAATAAGAATGCTGCTGAACAAAACCGCTAACTGGAATGGGAATGAGAAATGAGAAAGGAACTAAGATAAGAAAATGGAAAGAAAGGGGGAAATGTAGGGAAAATAAAGAATGTGCTCGAACGGGCCCTACCCCGCTGCCTACGTACCTCATCGGGATAATGAGGATCAGAGTCGACGTAGTTCGCCTAACTAAGGCTGGAACTATTTGGTTTGTGTTTTTTAGGATGACGTTGCCATAGTTCTAGCTCAGGTGTTACCGGCTCTGACACGAGGGTGTTTACCGTATCGCTGTTTGAACTGTCGAGACAAGTCATGAAGAGTATGAGATGAGAAAGAAGACGTGACTTCTTGGTTTGTTGTCTTTTAGAAGAAATGTTTTGAATTTGTTTGTGAACGGTCTTGTACTAAGACCTATCCATCGCGGGAAGTATTTACACCTCGCCCCGAAACAGGACGCGTATAAACACTCCGCAACAAAGTCTCGTGTCGTACAAGATTGTTCGGTTTTTATTAAGTGTTTTATTGCTTTTCTTTTGAGATGAGAAAGAATGACTCAAATGGGAAAAGGGACAAAAACTAAGGGGGACTAAGACACAACCCTAAGTTGTTTATTCAATATCACGGAGATCCTAAAGGTTAGTGAGGTTTCTAATCCTAAGGAGGAGAGGAAAGCAAAAAGGAATAGGAAAAAGGATGCAACTTACTTCCTAAGGAAGATAAGTTGATCCTAACAAGGGGGAATCCTACCAAACACAAATATGGAAGGAAAAATGAGTAGAATGCATAAAAGAAATGCATAAAAAATAAGGGATAAAGTGAAGTAAACTTACCTCAATCTTCCCCACTACAAAACAAGTGGTTAGTGCACATTTTTATCAAAAAGAATAAGGCAAAACACACATTAATTAAATCCTAATTAAACTTGGACCTAAACTAGACTCTATTTTAATCCTAAAGGAACTAGAAAAAGCTAGGACAAAAATACAGCACCTATTACAGCCCCTATTACACAAACAGCCATGAAAACAATGCATGATGCAACTCAGCTTTTTACAGCCAGCATGCAACATGAAAAAAGTAGGTGTAAAAGGTCAAATGCAGCATGTACACATAACAAACAGCACACATTTTACAGCACCTATATGCAAAAACAGCTATGAAATGCAAAATCCAGAATTGACTATTTTCATTTTTTTTAATGCACAAATTCAATTAAAAATGCACTAAACACATCATGAACACACATTTAAACATGGATCAACATACAAAAATGCAAGAACATGAATATTTTTGATGATTCAAGAATGCATCATGTGGATTATGCAACAAGTAATGCACAAAGTAGTACTTAAACATGCATATGAACATGGCATTTGAACATGGTGATTATTGATTATGAACATGCAACATGATAGCTCAACAAGCATGCTAAACTTAATGCAAAATTCAGAATTAAATTGATGCATATGACATGATAAAGTATGCAACCAAATGCAACCAAATGCACCTACATACATGATTATGTGAAATGCAACATATCTTGATATAATGGAAATGCAAAAGTGATTTAATGCAATGCCAACATGTAAAACAGAATGCAACATGATTATTATGTGTCAAACAATGCACAAACATGGTAACAACATGCAAGAATTTAAGCTATGCACAAAGAAGCACAAAAACGCATAAAACGCAACATAAACGGAATCGTGTCGAAACGACTCGAAATGGGGAGACTAGCTACTGGAAATGGACCCAAAAATTCCCTAAAATCAATACCTAAACATGTATGAACATTAGAGGCACTAGGAAGCAAGATTGAGCAAGAAAATAGGCTAAAAATCCAAAAATGGACAGCGTTAATCGATTAACCATATAGGTTAACCCGTTAACGGGCAAAAAAAATCAGCATTTTGGCCAAAAAACGCATGCGTTAACCGGTTAACCATATGCGTTAACCGGTTAACCCTGAACAAAAAGTGAAAAATGCTTTTGAAATAAGTGCTTTTGGCCACAATCTTGCTTCTAAATAATCCTAAACCCCACCTAATCATGCTAACACTAATTTCTACTTATTTTGAGCTTATTTACACATGCTAGCACCTATATCTATTAACACCTTAAATCCTAAAGCAACAAAAATCACAAATCACAAACAAACATAATCGAAACGGAATTGATTTTAAACAAAGCAAAAAGAACACTTAAAGAATGCCAAAAGTGGCGAGATGAAGAGAATAACTTAAAGAAGAAGTGATTAAGATCACCAACCTACGAAGCGGAGGATTGCTTCGGTAATTGTTGCAAGTATCGAAGCTTGAATCGAAGAGAAAACCGAAAACCGAGAAACCGCAAAATAAATGCGTTCTTGAGCTTGAATCTTTGGTGCGCTTCCGATAATCCGAAATCTTCAACAAAATCACTAGCTTCTTCTTCTACGATCCACCATTAATGGAGGTTGGAGGCTTAAGCTTCAAGATCTTCAAGTTTCAATGTGAAACTTGAAGAGCTTATTTGAAAAAAGCTTTGGTGAAAGGGAGAGGAAAAGTGAGAGAGAAAAAGTGATTATGGAAGAAGTGAAAAATTTGGAAAAAATGGTGGGAACCCTTTTCAATGAAGTGATTAATGGTTATATAGAGATTAGGCTAGGAGTTAGGTTTGGAATGGAATGAGGTTTGGGGCCCAAAAAATAGGTTTGGGATCCAAAATTAGGTTTGGAAGTTAGTTAGGGTTAGGGTTGGAAAAGGGAATATTCCTTGGAATATTCCTTGGAATATTCCTTGGAACACTCTAGAAGATGGTGGAAGGTGGTGGAAGGTGGTGGAAGTTTCCAAGGGAAATGGAGTGGAATTGAAGTGAAAAAATGAGATGGAAAGAATGAAAGGAAGTGTGGAAAGAAAGTGGAAGGAAAAGCGGAAAGAAAAGGGGAGGAAAGTGGTGAATTCTTCCTTTTTAATGGGTTAGCTTGAAAGTGGTGTGGATTATTTTTGGTACATCATTTTCTCTTGAACTCCAATGTTTGCCAAGCCTCGATCGACCACACACCTCATGCAAAGGACGATGAATGACTTATTTATTTTTTCAAATGCGATGCGATGATATGCGGAATGATGCAAGAATGAAGCGTGAATCGCTCGAGGTTGATGATAAATAAGAGGGCAAATTTTGGGGTGTTACAACTGGAAATCATCATAATAGAGATCTAAAACTCTTAATATTTCTAAGATATTCATTGGTAAGAAATCTTAAGGCTTTTACAATTACAACTACCTATAGAAATTTTGCATTTTACAATAAGTTGATAATTTCTTGATCTTGTTACTCCTTCACGTCTAGAAACCTTGTATAAAATCAAAGCTTTGAGTATTTAGTATATTTATAGCAATCTGCATAAACTAGTCGCTGAGAAGATAACTTGACCAAGTGTCTTTGCTTTTCCTCCATTGTACAAGAGCCATTGAAGATGGATACTCTATATATTCTGAATCCAGTGGGTAACACTTTTAACCTTTGATTCTTCAATAGGATCTGTACTAATAGAGTTGTTGAGAGCAGTCATCCGTAGAAAATTCATCTTTTCTTGAGCCTTGCACAAAGTAGACTCTAGTTGATATGCTGATAAGACAATATAACTTATTTTACAGTAGTATGAATATCCAAAGCTTTACCACCAACTCTGAATGATACCAGAAATTAATATACAATAACCAAGTGTAGTAACTCATCTGGATGTTGAGGCCTTCATATCAGATTCTTCTCTCAACCACACAATTAATTGTTCTTTAGATTCTTCCACTAGAAGCTAGGAATGAAGCAACTCCCGAGTGTGTCCATGTATAACATATTCTAATTATTTATATACAATGATGTAGAACCTGCAATAAATAAAACACACATCAAATAAATCATTGTTCTTTAAATACTTTTTATCATCAAAACTAAATAAAATTAAGTCAAGAACATATCTTTTTCTACAAACTTATGCTGAAGCGGAGGTTTCTACCGGTTGACCTAATGTTGTATGTATCGACCTATGAAATGTTTTTCACACAAGCAACTTAATTTTTTATGTATGGATCCTTTCTAAGTCATTTCCAAACATGTTTTCATGCAACCTAATGATAAGATACACAATCTACACCTAGAATTCGTTCATGTCGTCCGATGTACAAAAAGGCTAAATTTTCTCCTAGTTAGTATCACATAGATAGACATTATACACATACAATATACTATACAGAGACAATTTGCAAAGATAAGAGGTGTAATAACATACATTCATTATATATGTAAATACACAATATTAATAAACACAACAACAATAAGTAATAACCATAATCATTCAACATAACAACCATAGTACAAGCGTTGTCTTAAACTCAAACAGTTAGCTAATATTGGCAATACATAAACCAAAAGTAAAAACAAAACAAACCAAATGAAAATGCATGAAGACTCCAAATAAGACTCAAAAGAAAATTCACTCCAAAACTCAAGACTCAACAATACAACATCACAACATCACAACCCTTCAATATCTTCCACGACCCTTAGACATTTATCTTTCTCCCTTATACCATCCTCTTTCTTCATTCTAATAGTGAGAGTCCAAGAAATTACACATCTCATGGTAAAATCGATCATAATGACATAATCCTCTTCTTCAGCCACAATTATGTGATTAATCCTATCTAGAACAACAACATGATTTTCATTCATATTAGTTCGTAAAGACACCAGACTCTCTGTCACAAATAAAGCAAAGGCCTCAAAGTTGGAATCTTGAGTAAAAAAATCTTGTTACATCAAACAGAATTCTCTATTTGCGCATCTCCAAAGGTCTCTCTCCACTTACACTCCTTCGTATACCTCTCACCTTACTTCATTTTCATATTATGAATCAACTTCATGATAGCGGAAGAATCAATAAAACCACCACCAACATTGTTACCATGGTCATCTCCATGAGGAACGTCTAGCATTATAGCGTCTCCCTTATGAATATCATGAGGAACATCCATAGGTTTCTCATCATCCATATTATATTCCTTTACATCATAACTAAATTTAGTAGGATCATCAAATTTATAAATCTTTCTGCCATGCTTATCCGAGTGAAGAAAATATGCCTGACGCTTGATATCACAAAAGTAGTTCATATTTGTCAAGGTACGTTGAAATAATTCTAGAGATGAGCCATAAGATTTATAGATAAGATTCAACGTACCAATGTCAAAGTAGTTCAGAATCTTAGCAATCATTGAGGGATAGCAAAATGATGTGCCTCACTTGCATGTTTTGACAGAGAACATACGAGATACAACATAGTGAGGCTAATTAATTTTTACCTTGTGCAACATAATGTATACCTAATGAATCTCAACAAAGTCAATTTTATAAAATCCTCCATTCTTTGGGCATATGATATAAGACACAATCTACAACTGAAGTCTTGGTACCATCTTCAATTGGCCAGTCGAAATAGGATCATAACATTCTTTAGCATGAGGAGCTTTGAGTAGCTCATTCACATGAAGATCTCAAAAAAAATTAATATGAGTGTGAGCTTCAGTTACCAATGAATCAACCTTGTTGTACTCATCAATATCACCCATAGTAATACCAAATAAGGTTTTCCACAAATCATTAGTAAACTGATAAATTTTATTACATATCAAAAACATGAAGTAAGAACCTTGAATATCATGTAACCCTGTTTAGAAAACACAAATAAGATACTCATTATAATCATGATCAAGTTGTAGAAAATAGTTAATCTGTTGATGCTCCATTAGCTTAACAACACCATGTAAATACAAGCAACCAACTGTAACTAGCTTTCACATAAATTGTTTCACTACAAATCATGTTTGATGCTTTTACTCAAAATCTTTGGCATACTTCTTAGAAAAATAGTAAATGGATTCTCAGTAGCAGTAAAAGAAGTAGTAGACTAGCCCTTTCCTTTAGTAACATTTTGATTTTTGGAGCCATGTAAATATTGAAATAGAATACGCCTTCCAAGTGTTTGATTAAATTTTTTAACAAAACTTAATGAGTGTGAGAGATTGATGGATACCCACAGACTCAATCAAGACAAACAATTACAAAATACACAGAATTGAAGATACACAACAATCAAATGAAAATTCGAATGTTTGATGAATTTTGGTGAAATGGTGTTTTGTAAGGTAAAAAAGAGAACTTTGATGTAAATTTTGAGTACAAATGATGTGAAATGGATGATGAAAAAATATGTAATGAAGATTTAATGATTTTCAAGGTGCAAGATGAAGTTTATGAAGCTGGACGATTTGGTACATGTAAGAGCGTTAAGAAAATCAATGAAAACCTGGCACGTAATGGATAGATGTCGAATATGATGTCAGGATCTTGTAACAACAAAATTAAAACAAGGAAAATTTAAAGAAAAATTGTAGGAATTAAATAACACACAATTGTTGTTAACCCAATACGTTGCAATATCACCTACATTTGGGGGCATCCAACCAGGAAGGAAATCCATTATAATATTATTAGTTGGAAATCACAGTAAACAACCTCTGATTTACAAGTTTCTCACCTAATCACTACTCATTTTATTTCTACCTAGGAACTCATAGATATGAGTCCCCTCTCATTTCCCACCAGTCACACAACAACGACAAACTCAACAATAAAGAAGGATGGAAGTCATACTTCCAAAGACACAAAAATCCATTCTTTTCTTAAAAGCTTGGTAGTGATTACAACTAAAATCTCAGTCCATTTCAAGTACCTAAGGGGTACATGAATGGCTCACAAATGCATAAACAATGAAAGAAAGAGACACTCTCTAAGAAATAAAATACACTATTTCTTAAAAGATTATGAGTGATTCATAATTACAACTCAACTAAAATAGTCCAGCTATAGTGTCAAGGTGATATAAGATTGGCTCATAACCAACAATGAAAAAAACAAAAAAAACCCTAGAAAAACTCTCACAAAAAAACGACACAAACTTTCTAGGTTAAAAGTCTTTCTTATAAAAATCCTTTGAGAAGCATGGTCTTAGGCTAAAAACCGCAACAAATTCAAAACAACAGCTACAAATATTCTGCATAATCTTCTACTTATAAATAGGAACTGAATATAAAGTTTCCTAAAAAGGCTTCAAGACCCTTTTTATGAAATATATGTACTAATGACATAAACATAAGTTCCTAAATTACCCTCCTTGGATTTAAAATGTGTGTGAACTAAGGCTAGACCAAATCACACACTTTAAATAACAAATCTCCCAAGCCTTAATCTTCTAGTATAACATGTCCTGACCACATGTCCCAATATTTCCTTGATCTTGATGTCTGACCAACCTATTAAGACATTTGGCTCAACATCTTGTTGTGAACTTGTTTTAACAAAATTGTTGTCAATCAAAGATACATAACTTACAATGAACACAAAACTTAATTCTATACTTAGAGTTGACCTGTGAGTGCACGTGTCGACCTATCAAGGTCTCTGGTCGACACATACTGAAGCGAATACCTGGAAATTTCAAAAAAAAAATTCATAGGTCGACCTACGAATTGCATTTGTCAACACATACAGTAGGTATTTTGAAAAATTCAAAATCTCAATTTTATGTGTCAACCTACACGAAGTTTTTGTCGACACAGAACAACCAAAACTCGAATATTTGACACTTATGAATAGTGAATGACTTTGTATGAATCAATGAGACTCATGCTTTACTAATAGATGAGAGACACATTCATATGATAGTCTTTTATTGTTTGTTAGCTAATATCATGCAAACATGTAAATGCAAGCATGAAATGGTACAAGATATATATCAAATATGAAGAAATTTACAATAGATTCACTATAAACTTATAAAATGAAAGCATATAATGGCAACATTTAAAATTTTTGGAAGTGAAATCATATAACAAGTATTATACACATAATACATCATATACCTTCGAGAAATAAACCGGTAAAAGAAATGCTTACTTAAGGAAAACGGGGGATGCACTTGCATTCCACGAGGAACTCTCGAACGAAAGTTGAAATGAATGCAAAACATGCTACAAAACACAATTGAAACTAGAATTCTCTTACCACTTTTCTCTTTGTACAAGTATTTGAAAGTGTGATTAATAATGTATACAAGAGGTAATTGAATTGATGATCATCCTTGTTGTTGGACTTTCATTCTTATTCAATCACGATTATTATCTTTTTCATCCTCATGTTTCATCATCTTAGGTTGATAAATCCCTAATATGTTTCACTTGAGTATGTCTTGTTGAAGATAGACCTGCATTATTAAACATAATACCTTTCTGACACTTCACGGATAAAATCATTAGTAATAATTTACACACTTTTACCATTTTAAAAAACTAAAAGTTAACCTATTTGGCAACATAATCCTCCTTGTTTTCCACATAGTCAAAAAAATAAGGATATGTTACAATTATGATGTCTTGAGACTCCGTGAATGAGATCTCATACTCTCTTCATAGAGCAAAAACATTTTTCTGCAAGATCAACGAATAGTGCTAGGTACCTAATCTTCATTGAGTCCTTGAGGATTAGTGAAACCTTGGTTGCATCTAAATGTAATGGGGAAATTATGAGTATAAGCTATCAATTAACTTAACTAAAAATAAACAGAGTCGTCATCGCACTTTTATTTTATTCCAAAAGGAAAAGGAAAAAGAGAATATAAATCCTAATGACTCTAAAAGCAAACAAGCAGAGAAAGGGTAAGGGGGTTGGTTACTAAATGGGAAGGTTTTAAGCACCCAAAATGTATGTGGTACTCCACAGGAGCCCTTTGAAAAATTTATTTCTTTTGGTTTGAAAATGATTTGTTTAAATGAGAATGGGGGGATGAGAAAAGAATTGATTTTTAATGTTTTTGTGTATAGAGAGGTTTACCACCTCATGCCTACCTACCCACAATATGCAATGCAAGATCAAAATCCCGTAGTCCATGGTACAAATAGTGAAAATTGGTTGGTTTTGATTGACTTTATAAAGTGAAGAAAATTTGTCATATTCAAGTGGATAGCCTCACAGATCTAACATGAGAATGAGGGCATGGACCCATACATCATTATGGGGAGGGCACCAACTCGGATCAAATCGACGAGTATGCCATAAAACCCCCACGAATGAGAAGAGATTCAATTACATCAAACTACAACCATGGAGATTTAGAGACTTGCACCCAACTAGAGAAGAATGACTCAAAGTCTAAACTTGCAAAGAAAACAAAGAAAGGTGCACAAAGGTGTCGCTCCCGGGATTTTCATCCTAGTACAAATGCGAAAGTGGCGCGGAAAAGGTAGAGTCGCCAGCCAGGAATTTTTATCTCGAAAGAATGGGAAAGGTAATGTTGCACAAACCTAAGGAAGAAGGAAAGGACTAGGTCCTGCGAACCAAAGATCTGGGTTCGGGAGTCGGTTACAACCTGGGAAGGTATTAGCACCCTAGATCGTCTGCCGTACCCGACGGGATCCATGCTTGTTTGTTTGTTTCAAAGGGTGAGAAAAATATAATTGTTGCTGAACAAATGAACTGCTAATTGTAATGGGAATGAGAAATGAGAAGGGAACTGGAAAAGAGAACAAAAAGAAAGAATGGGGAAAATGTAGGGAAAATAAATAATGTGCTCGAACGGGCCCTACCCTTTTGCCTACGTACCTCATCAGGATAATGAGGATCAGAGTCGATGTAGTTCGCCTAACTAAGGCGGGAACTATATATTTGTGTTTTTATAGCTGGAATTGAGTATGTCTATGCTCAAGTGTTGCAGGCTCGTCTGGTACGAGTGCGTTTACCATCTTGCATGCGAGACAAGTCGTCACAAGTTCGCGTTCAGGATGAATGAGATGAGAAAAGAAGTTCCCGTAGTATAGTCGCTTATTATTTGTTTTTGTCTTTTATGAGAAGTGTTTTGTATTTGTTTATGAACGTTCTCATACTAAGACCTATCTATCGTGGTAAATACTTACACCTCGCCCCGAAACAAGACGCGTATAAGTATTTCGCAACAAAATCTCATGGCGTATAAGAACGTTCGATTTTTATTAAGTATTTTTATTATTTTCTTTATGAGGAGAGAAAGAAAGACTCAAGTTGCAAAAAAAGGCAAAAACTAAGGGAACTAAGACTCAACCCTAATTTAATTATTGTATTCAAAATGTGGTCCTAATAGTTTGTGAAGTTTTCTAATCCTAAGGAAGAAAAGGGAACTACAAACTACTAGAACTCAACTTACTTCCTAAGGAAGTTAAGTTGGTTCTAAGAAACACGGGGAAGCCTATACAAGTAGAAAATACAAATATTAAGGCAAAATCATTAAAATAGGAAGAAGAAATTAATTCCAAAAAAATGCATATTAAAGCAAAAAACAAAAATAATAAGGCTAAACCTTATGTAAGCATACTTAATGGGAATTCTAATCCTAAGTCCTAAAACTAAGGGAATTTACTCAATATCACTATTTTAAAATCAGTTGCTAAACTATACTAATTCAATTCTAAAATCCTAAGATTAAACCTAATTAGGCTAAATCTTAATGAACCATAATATCCAAGGCTAAACTAGGTTGATTTACAATGTAAAACTTAACTAAAATCAATGCACTAAACAAATAGCAAAATTCCTGGAAAAAATATGAAATTAATTCTCTAAGATCCTTAACTTGACTATAATATTATGTTAAAAAATATCCTAAAAATTCAGAGCCTAACTATGCCAAATTGTCACTTAAATCCATCTAAGAACTAATCACAATTTTACATGAACTAAACTACCAAAACAGTGGATAAAATAGACTAAAAATATACCAAAAATTATTCCAGGTCCTATTACCAGTCCTCTAATCATAGCAAAAAGAATGGTCCAAAAATCCTACAGGAGGTGGAAGAAAGAAAATGTACAAAATTAAGTGTAACTAAAAGAATTCAATATAAAGCTAATTAAATGGAAAATCGAAATTAAATCAAAAAATGCCAAAATTTAGAAAGTAAAAATGTATAAAAGTTCTAAATTGAATTATAAACCTACTGGAATTTTTGTGGAATTATATCATGTGTTTTACTATTTTTTGTGGATTTAATTCAAACTATGTCAAAACAAAAATAAAATTCTAAAGAAAAAGGGAAGGGGGTGCATTTAGCATTTTTTTGAGTTATTATCTTAACGGGCCTAACACCAGGGGTGCGATTAGCAAAAATACCAAAGCCCAATAGCGTAGGCTGGGAGAGGTGCACCATATACCTTCAATTAAAACGTTGACTACACAGAAACCGTTAGATCGCAGGTATTCCTAAAGTAATCTCAACCAATGGATCTCTGGGCGAATGAGCATGATAATTATGATGTATAGCACGTACGGGATCACCGCAGGGAGCACCTACCAGACGGTGACAAGTCTCACCGCCGGTATGGTGTGAATCAACAAAATATCTCCATTTTATCACAACTCTTGGAAGAAATAAAACGGTGGATTAAATGAAATCTAATGCTCATTATTATGGATTAATTCTTCTTTATTATTTTTAATTCCTATTAAACTCCATTAATTAAATTAATTTACTATAAACAAAACAAAAGCTAAAGAAAGAACCCTAACATCCTAAGTTTTCCTCTTCATTCTTCTCGCCGTCAACTTCATCATCATCCCTTCGTCCCCTTCTTCTTTACAAAACGCCATCGTCTACTTCTCCTTCTCCCGGCCCAAACAAACTCTAACCAGCGAATTGAAACGAATACCATATCCTACTCTTCAATCTTAACCCAAATATAACATAAATCCCCTTTCTAAACCTAACTTTTGCTTATTACAGAACTGAAATCAATGCCTCAACCAATCAATCACACAATCAAGCTTGAAAACAAATCTGGATTTGCACCTTGTTAATCAATGAAGCACCAAAGTCGCAACAGAGACGTTAGTCGAGCGATTCGTGGCAGAGAAGGACGAAGCGATGCTTCCGCTCGGCTCCTTCGAAAGTCTTGCGAATCGTTGATCAAGGATAATGCGAAGAAGATGAAGAAATGAAGATAGATGTGATGTTGATGACGAATTTTCAAATCGTTGATGAAGCCGCGGTACTCTTGGTAAGTTCTATTTCAATGATTCTCTTTGTGTACGATCCCGTTTTGCCTCTTTTTAACTTCTGCAAATCTTAATATCCTCGTTGTTGATGGCTTGCAAATCCGAAAATTGATGCAGGTTGCATATTACAATCGATGGAGGTTCGGTGCAAATTGGAGAATGAAGGATGATTGAAGTTAGTGAAGCAAGATCTAAAATGGTGAATGGATTGGAGAATAACGGTTCAGGGATGAAATATCAGAATGGAGAAGAAGAAGTTGAAGGAGAATCTGAGGAATGATTGAGATAAGGTTGTGAAAAAGAATTTGTGAAGAAGAATGGTTCTTCTTTATAGAAGATTGGAGAGGCTCTTGTGAGAAATCCCAGGTGAACTTTCTAGAAGAAATCGGTTATGCCAGTTTGTTAATTTTTAGTTAGTTTGTTTCTGTTATCAGTTAAAAGTTAGTTGGAAAAAAAAGGAATTATGTTATGGGATTTCACTTGGTTGTTTAATTTCTGACTTTTCTTGGTTGTGTTGATGTTCAGAATTCTGGAGGGTAAGGGAAGATTGAAGTTTGCAATTGATTGATGAAGATAATGGAGAAGGATACGGTTGAAGGCATGATTGGCTGAAGCTCATAACTGTTGATGAGTGTTATGGATTTGTTGCAAGTAAATGGTTTGAATCTTGTGGCTTTCGCGATGATGATGACGTAAAGAAGACGAGAGTGAAGTTTTTGAACCTTTGGTCTCAGATTGTGGATTCATATTCGTTTCCGGCTTGTCACAGTTTGTTGAACTTAGAGTCTTTTCTTCTTTTTTAGGTTTTAGAACATAAGAAGATTGAAGAAGAAGTCGAAGGTAGCGTGAAGAGTTTGTTGGAGTTTTCTGAAGAACCGTTATTGAATAGTGATTTGGAGGTCGAAAAAGATTCGTTCTCTGATTCAGTTATTTCCAATTGTTTCTCCTTGACATTCTGCTAACTGATTTCTCAATTTTCCTAACTAAATTATTTTTTGGTTAAGTTGTTTTCTGTTATTCTTGTCACTTTTCTGGTGTAAAAAAAACTTGGTGTAACATTCCTCCTGAACTGATATGTCCTTGTTGAATTTTGTTGAAATTTATAACAGAAAGTTATGTTATCCTTCTTCTATTTTTGTTATGTAGCTTTTGTATATCACTCCATTTGATTGAAGCTCTTCTTCTCTTTTGTTAATGAGTATTGAAGAGGATCCCCTGTTATTTCTTCTATGTTTGCAATTGATAAGAAAGAAGAAGAAAAAACTGACGCATGACTTAATGGCTTTAAACAAAAAGAGGATTTGGGGATTAATTGGTATAATTTAAGTAATTGGATGTTACTTGATGAAGATAAGAAAAACAATCAAACTATCAATGAGAATCCTTCATTGGTTTATTATTTTTTTATGGATTGTGATGGTCTGAGCTTATGTGTAGTCATGGGCTTGGATGGTGATGATTTGGAATGGGCTCTAATGGACATAAGAAATGTGGACTTTAATTATAACGGGCTTTAAAGAAAATTGGACTAAAATGAAATTGAATATGAATCTAAATGGTCATTTGGTTCAATGGGTTTAGAAAATAAAAAGAAGAATTGGACTTTGTAGATTAAATGAATGAAGAACCATGTAATTAATTGACTTGATGAAAAAAAAAAGTTTTATTTTGGAACTGAATTAAGATAGAAACGGATTAAAGATAATTGAAATGACTATTGGACAAAGTATGACTATGGACACGTAAATGGATTTGGTTGATGAAATATGGCTATGAACTTAGGCTTTAAACTTGTAGATATTGGACAAATAACATTTGGTTAATCGCTTGGTCGGATATTTGAAATGGGCATCTCAATGTGGGCCTTTGGAATCAAAATGAGAAAGGTGAATCATAACAAGGATCCTTAAATCCATAAATTTGGGTTAACTTGCAAATTGAAGAAAACTAATCTAAATTGGACAACAAATGACCAAATTAAATCCACACGAACCCACAACTTCACATCTTGCGATTTTTAATCCCTTGAGTGATAATATTCACCGATGAACAAACTTTGCAAAGAAAACCCTAACCAAATAGTAATAGCACAAGAAAACGATGTCATTGATGACCACCTAACCGAAACCATGGATTCATCTGATAACCATACATAAGGTGTGAAGCCCAATTCCATAATCCATGAAACAAACTCCTGTGAAGTAGAAATCACAAACCAATAGAATAACCCGGTTCTTCAGAGGGCACTAGTCCCATGCCTTAGGAGCCAATGCAATGCATGATTGAATGTTATAACCTAATGAGAAATGCAGATGAATGTGACCCATAAGCCAGTTAGTGGTAAAAAAATGAGGGCAAATTTTGAGGTATTACAAAAGGCACAAAACAGCTTGAGTGAGTTTAGTTCTTTTTATTTTTTAATTGAAGTCAAAATGATTAAGTTCATTGACATTTATTTAAGAAAAAAAGAACGAAAAAGACACTTGAAAAAAATTCAAGGTTTTATTTATTAAAGAGGGAAGTTTTGAAAATTGAAGAGGGGGAGGAGATGAAGAGGTTATCCTAAAAAAGAAAATAAAAGCGATAAAGGAGGAAAGATTTAACCAAACTTTATGATACTTCCAAGAATAAGAAAAATAGTTCCATCCTTATAAGCATAAGTTAGAAAATGGACAAATAAAGGCTAAAGTACCAACTCCATGATGATCAAAGAAAATGGAAGGTGTCCTAGAATTTAATCCAAAACTCCAATTCCAATACAAAGGATAGTAACCATAGTCCAAGATCAAGATCACAAGTTTTTTAAAGTTTTTTGTGTCCAAGTGGACAAACGAAAAAGCACAAGGATATATAAACATAAACATAAACATGATAATGGATGATAAAAAATAATAAAAGCATAATAAAAGTAAATGAAATAAGGGAGCAAGAAGGAAAATAAAGAGGATAAGATGTGTCGCTCCCCTGATTTCCATCCTGGTACAAACGTGAAAGTGGCGCGGAAAAGAATAAAGTCGCCAGCCAGGCATTTTTATCCCGAAGGAACGGGAATGGTAATGTTGTACAAACCAGAAGAAAAGGAAAGGAAGGACACGGGTCCTGTGAACCAAAGAGACTGAGTTCGGGAGTCGGTTATGACCTGTGAAGGTATTAGCACCCAAATCGTCCGTCGTACCCGACGGGATCCACGCTTGCAAAGAAATCTGTTTCAAAGGGTGAAGAAATGAAAGCTGGTGCAAAGAAAAGAAAATAAACTGGAAAAGAAAACTAAGAAAGGAAATGAATGAGAAAACAAAGAGAAAAAATGTAGGGAAAATAAAGATTGTGCTCGAACGGGCCCTACCCCGCTGCCTACGTACCTCATCGGGAAGATGAGGATCAGAGACGCCGTAGTTCCCCTAACTAGGGGTGAAAAAGATTGCTTGTGTCTTAAGGCTTGAACTTCCTATGTCAATGCTCAGGTGTTGCAGACCCGGACGACGAGTGCGTAACCGTCTTGCAAAATGACAAGTAGGAGCAAGTTCGCGTACAAAGCGAAGGAGATGAGAAAACAATTCCCGAAGGAAAGACGCTTATTGTTTGTTTGTGTTTTTTATGAAGCTTTTTATGAGTGTGTCACAAGGAAGTGAACTCAAGCTCTTTTCCATGGAATGTGCACTTGTCACTACATTCCAAGATGGAATAATAGAACAAGCACACTCAAGTAAGGAGAAGATCCCCAAAACTTGAGTCCAGAGATTAGGGCTTAAGCTCACTAACTCATTAACTTATTAAGTGTTTTTGGTATTTACAATGAAGAAGTGTTTTTTATGCTTTTCTTGGTGAAGATGATATCTTGATCAGACTTGTGCATCACAAGATAAGCTTGTACTATCCCAATATGGGAAGACTACAAGTACCTCATGGGATAAGGCTATTGCTAAAGGTATCACTTCAAACTTTATTAAGTGTTTTTTAGGGTTTTGAGATGAGAAGAGAAGAAGAAACCAAAAGGATCACAAAGGTAAAAGTATAATGGGGGACTAAAGAATCCTAAGTGTTGTCATGCATGGATATCCTAAGGTTAATGTGGTTTACTATCCTAAAGAAGAAAGAAAAGAATAAGAGAAGAAGAAGAAAGAAGAAAAGGGATGAGTAAGGCCTAAGCCCAACAATCAGAGGTTAGTACAAATAAGAATAAGAAGAGAAGAGATGAGATTTGGAGATGTGGGAATCACATCCACATCTCTCACTTACCATAGCCCCTGAAAAGGTTAGCAACACAAGCATACAAGCAAATCAAAATGACCATAATGACATGCCAACATCATACAAACAAAAGTGAAGTCATACATACAAAAGCTCAATGCAAATGCAAGTAACAAGAATGAGAAAAGAAGCAAACAAGTCAATTATGAAGCAACATGAAACACATGGCAAAACAAAGTGAACTTAGGAAAGATGCAAAGCAAAATAAGCAAAACAACAACTCAAGGTGCAAGACCAGAACCAAATCAAGTTAGA
Source organism: Lathyrus aphaca (assembly GCA_963966055.1). Taxonomy (NCBI): domain Eukaryota; kingdom Viridiplantae; phylum Streptophyta; class Magnoliopsida; order Fabales; family Fabaceae; genus Lathyrus; species Lathyrus aphaca. The sequence goes on from OZ014519.1 coordinate 211,050,460, forward strand.
GAAATGCTTAAGAAGCAAGAGAGATGAGGAGAAGAGAAGCACAAAGCTAAACAATCACTTATGGGAAAGGAAGAAACAAAGAAGTGAGGTGAATGCACATAAGAAAGAAAGAACTTAAAAGGTAAGCAAATCACAAACTTTCCAAGACACAAACCCTAAACCAAGATCAGAAAGTTATCCATACCCCAAAGACACCCCAAATGAGATGAAGAAGTTGGCACAAGTGCCCTTCTAAGCTAATGAGAGAGCTTATGATCAAAAGGAAGCAAAATGGGACAAGTTATGAACCAAAATTCAAATCAAATCAACAATGCACCCAAAAATTCCAAAAATTTGGTCAAGAGACCTTTAAACTTGATATAACAATGTGCCAAAAGGATAGGAAGAAATTCAGAAGCTATGCAAGTCAAATGGGGACATAAACATGAACTAGGGTTAAGAAACTTCAATGACAAGTCAAAGGCCAAAACTAAATGAACAAATTTCTAAAAACCAGGGAAAAAATCACACATGAACTACATCTTCTTATGAATCCAGAGCAAAAAGAACCAACAAGAAATTCAAAATGATGATCACTAAGGAAAATGGACAAGGCAGCATGCTTGGAAAAGAATTAAAAAGAATTAATTAAGATGAACAATTAATTGACATGTGGATATTAAGAATAAATGGAAAATAAAAATATGAAAAATTAAAGAAAACTCCAATGAACATCCCTGAATTAATTGAGAATTTTTGGACACTTGGAAGTAATTTTAAAAAATGAAAAGCAAAATGAAATTAAAAGAAATAAAAGAAAAAGAATTAAAAATGAAGAAGAGGATGGGAAGTGAGAAAAGTAAAGGATTCAATTGAAATGAAATGGGCCTAGAGAAAAGGGGGGTGCGAATAGTGGTGGTAAGCCCACCCAATTCTGCGCCAGTCCACAATATATTGGTGGAAATTTAGAGGAAAATGAGGAAAAAACACTGGCCATTTGATCAGATGGACGCATCCTGTGGCTAGCTTCATTAATTGATGTGACAGTTTGGTTGGATTAGAGCTGAGGGAACATGTGAGTTAACACGGGACGCATCACACAAAGCACATTCAGAATGAAATTATTAAAAAAGAAAAGCACGTGATGGAGAGGTGGTGTCATTAAATGAGATGTCAAGATCCTATGCGTTGAGATGAAGGATCTGAGCGTGGAAAGGTTGTCTTCAACCTTGAGAAACCCTAATTCACATTTCCAGATTCCGGTGACCGGAGCTAGGGCTCCGGCACCGGAAATTGCATAGCAAGAAAATAACCTAATAAAAATACACAACAAGCTCCAGATTGGATAATTAAGGGGCCCTGAGTTCAAAAATGATGATGAAAATCTCACTGGATTGAAGAATCTTATGGATCGTGAACAAACAGCTTGGACCATGAAATTTCAAATCCATATAAAAAACTCAATAATGCATCAAATTCAAATCTAAAACCAGCAGAATGATCAGCATACATCAAAGATCAAAATGCACACCTCAAAAATCATTTCTAGATATGAAGATTTAGAACTCACCTGAACTTGCAGATCTTGATATAGCTTGTTAGAAGCCAAGATAATGAAGCCAATCCACTCCAAATGCACTCTAGTTGCAAAATAAATGCAACTAGAGTCTTGAATCTTGCTGGATCTGAAAATTTGCAGCCAACTTCCCTGAAATGGCAAGGTACTTGATCTTGAGAGATAGCTTGCACAATGGAGAGATTTGTGATCATGAGCTCTCAAGGATGAAGGATCTGTGATTTGTTTTTGGAGAGAGCAAGTGTGTGAAGAGATTCTAGAGAAAATGCAAATTGTGCAAAAACTTGGAAACTGAGAAATGAGAGAGAGTTGAACCCTTCTAAAACCCTAATTCTCTTTTATATGATGTCATGAACCAATGCTGAAAGAATGAGGAACTTTGCACGTGTGAAGAGAGAGTGTGAGTAATTTTGCAAATTTGGCAAGTTTGGTGTGATCTCATGAAATCCTCATGCATTCCCTTGCCTTTTTCCCATGTGCAATCCATATTTGACCCTTAATCTCAAACCAAAAGAATCCTGGCCATTAGATGAGAGTGTCACACTTTTTTCATGTTCATGCACGAATTTGGTGTATTCCTTGGAGCAAAATGGGCCATTTTTAATGCATTGTAACATTGCAACATTATTTGTTCCATACCAACACTCAAAATCAAGTTTCATGACATTTGGCTTTGGTGCATAAATGAAAAAACAACTTTTGCCCTAGTTTTGATGAAATTTTCGAGGGGCATAACTCTTCAACCATGAAGGCTATGAAAAAGTACTTGTAATTTTTGAAAATGGGAGGCCTTAATCTCCAACTTTCATGTTTGAATTTGGTCAATTTGAAGAATTTTTCATTAAGTTATGCTCACTTGAATTTTAGGGAAAAAACTTGCCAAAAATGGCATTTTCCATAACCAACTTTGCACCAATTTTGCAAAACACCTCAAAACCTCATGATTCTTGATCTTTGAACTTTCCAAACCTCTTTTAAAATTATAAGAACATCCCTTGGCTAGAAAAATGGGGTTGTACCCCTTGAAATCACACAGTTGACTTTTCTAAGGCACAGTTGACCAGTTTTTTCATTTGCAAGCAACTAAAGAAATGCGTAACTTCCACAAGGAATTTTCTCACCAAATTTGGTACCTAGGATCCTCTTACCATATGAAAGAATTTGCCCAAATTAAATGGCCAAAGTATTGAGGTTTTCATGCTTGAAACTCAAACCCTAGTTAAGGACCATTGTGTAGGAGCTTTGCCCTAGCCTGGATTCCCTGGTGATCTTCCAACCTTCTGAGCTTTTGTGAATGAACTTGAACTTGTAAATGCAATGTAGACCCCTAATAGGACTTGTACAAATTCATTGGGCCCCTTGTCATGGCTTGTGATGCTTCAAGAACCTCCACAGATGATCATATGCCTACTGCTAGACCATGAGAAATGTTATGCCTCATCTTTCCATGCTAGGATGCTAAGAATATGATATGTTCATGATGAATATGATGTGATATGATGCTTAAAAAAGAAGAGGGCAAATTTGGGGTGTTACAGCTGCCCCTATTCAAACAACTGTTGATCTGAAAAGGACGGTAGCACGGGCTATCGACCGTTCAAGATAAACTGTGGTTGAATACCAAGAAGACCTGAAACTTGCACTCTGACGAAGAATGCATAAACTGGGAAATAAACCCAACCAAATGACGCTTTGGTGATTGAAGTGAAGAGAGAGCAGACGAGCTCCTCCCAATTTGAAACTGTTATCTGGAATCAAAATACTTTGACAGACGAGTCTTCTTCGAACAATCCTGTTACGCTAGGAACTGGACATGCGAGCCCTCACATACTCTGCAAAACATATGACTTGAGACAGACGAATCTCCTTCGAATATACCTGTTACGCCAGGACCGGTGATGCACTTAAGTCTGTGGGATAGACATGCATAATCAAGGTAGACGAACCCTCTTCATATATTATCCGTGGATATATGGTATAAGACAGACGAGTCCTCTTCGAGCAAACCTGTTACGCCAGGTGCAACAATAATAATTGGTGCCTGAGACGGACGAGCCTCCTTCTGATATACTTGTTACGCCAGGATCAGTAACCATTTTGACATTTATTCCCACGGTCAGGATTTTAAACCTCTTCAATACAGACGACTATTGGATGATCATCAAGATAACACAGACGAGTGTCATAAGTCAATGATACAAACGAGTATCAGACGATGATCCAAGAAACACAGACGAGCGCTTCAAGCAATGATACAGACGAGTATCAGCCACTGGCATAAACGAATACCAGAAATCCAAACACAGACGAGCATTTGGACTAGCAATACAGACGAGTACCAGGATAATCAGCAAATCCACACACACATATAAGCTAACACAGACGAGTGTTAGGGATGATACATACGAGTATCCAAACAATGCAGACGAGCTTCAAACAGATAAACGATACAGACGAGTGCTGGAGAATGCAGACGAGCAACCACAAATATTAGATACCAAACACAGACGAGTGTTAGGAAGTGCAGACGAGCAACCACAGATAATCAACACAGACGAGTGTTGGAAATTGCAGACGAGCAATAGCATCAATCATCAAACACAGATGAGTGTTGGAAATTGCAGACGAGCAACAACAAATATCAAACACAGACAAGTGTTGGAAATTGCAGACGAGCAACAACAAGGTAACCAGGGGCCACTGTTGGGGAAAGCAAACGAGCAATACCAAAGTGATAACACAGACGAGTGTTGAGAAATGCAGACGAGCGACAATAAAGTACGAACACAGACGAGTGCTGGAGAATTTTTCCCTGATGACTGGGAATTCCTCAAATATCCACTATTAGTGACAAGAGTTCTGACAAACAAACTCTGTGGGGAATGGGCCTCCCACTGCTTGTTGGGTATACTTCACTGGGGAAGATAAACTGCTTGGGCTACCTGCCAAGACTTAGCTGGGGAAACTTCTGCCTGGGAGAATGTGACGCCATCCTGCAACCTGCAACAACAGAAAACACAAGTGTGCCTCGGGGACTTGCATGGTATGATCTGCTCATCCATCGTCACCCGACACTCAAAGAGGGTTTCAAATGTTTCCCTGCAATGTCATTTTATTTTAGAAAACAAATCACCATGTTTTAAATGCAATGCTATTTTTGCCAAAAATTCAGGACATTTTGCAAACAAAAATAAACACAACACAACTTTTTGACTGAACATTCTTTTTATTGAAAGGCCTCTGAATAGGCAAAGAATTACATCAGGAAGAAACCACCTGGAAAGAGGTAGCCACCATAAATTTGAGAAAATAAACTATCCTAATGGCAATGGACACGGCATCCCAATGAGTTCCCTTTCTGCTATGACCAGCATGTCTTTAAAACTCTCCATTCTTGCCTTTGCTTTCTGAGGAGATGAGGGGACTGCTTCCTATCCTTCTGATATTGTCAAGTTGTATGAAACGATGATTTGATTCAGATTACTCGGATTGCAGTGTTCGCTTATTCCCTTATTTTGCGTGGATCGCCCTTTCGGGTTTTCAATCCACCGGGATACCCTTTTTTGCCTGAGCTATCCGATGTGGCTTTTCAACTCAGTCGGTGTACATTTTTTTTTTATTTTCCCTAACTTTTGCCCGAGCATTTTATTCTGTTTTTAGCTCGCCGGGATGCCCTTTTTTTGCCTGGACTTTAATTCTGTTTTTGTGTCCAGCGGGTCTATTTATGCGAAGTATTTTTTAACTGCGTCCGAGTTAACAGGGGATTGGAAGTCATCTCCATCCATAGTGGTGAGCATCAGAGCCCCTCCCGAGAAAACCTTCTTCACTATGAATGGTCCTTCGTAGTTTGGGGTCCACTTGCCCCTATGATCTGAACCGGGAGGAACAATCCTCTTGAGCACAAGCTCTCCCACTTGATACTCCCGAGTACGTACTCGTTGGTCGAATGCTCGCTTCATTCTCCTCTGATAAAGCTGACCATGACAGATAACCGCTAATCTCTTTTCCTCAATTAGACACAGCTGATTGTAACGAGCACGCACCCATTCAGCCTCATCAAGCTTCACATTCATCATCACACGCAATGAAGGAATCTCTACTTCAACGGGCAGGACTGCCTCCATACCATATACAAGAGAGAAGGGAGTTGCCCCAGTTGACGTCCTGACTGACGTTCGGTACCCATGCAGCGCAAATGGTAACATCTCATGCCAATCTTTGTAAGTAACAACCATTTTTTGCACAATCTTCTTGATATTCTTGTTTGCGGCCTCTACCGCACCATTCATCTTTGGTCGGTAAGGAGAAGAATTGTGATGTTGAATCTTGAAGTCCCGACACAACTCTGCCATCATCTTGTTGTTCAAGTTAGAACCATTGTCAGTAATGATTCTTTCGGGCACTCCGTATCTGCAAATGATATCCCTCTTCAAAAATATGGCTACCCCTTGACGAGTGACGTTGGCATAAGATGCTGCTTCAACCCACTTAGTGAAGTAATCGATCGCAACCAAGATGAAGCGATGACCATTTGAAGCGGTAGGCTCTATCTTCCCGATCATGTCAATGCCCCACATAGAAAAGGACCAAGGAGATGACATGACGTTGAGCGGGCTTGGAGGAATATGCACTTTGTCTGCATAAATCTGGAACTTGTGGCACTTACGAGCGAATGAACAACAATCTGCATCCATTGTCATCCAGTAATACCCCGATCTCAATAATTTCTTTGCCATAGCATGCCCTCCTGCATGGGTACCGAAAGATCCCTCGTGGACTTCCTGCATTAACAGGCTTGCTTCGTGTCTATCCACGCATCTAAGCAAGACCATGTCAAACTTTCTCTTGTACAAAACTCTGTCAGTATTCAAAAAGAAGCTAGCAGCAAGTCGCCTCAAGGTCTTCTTGTCATTGGAAGATGCCCCAGCTGGGTATTCTTGCTTTTCCAGGAATAACTTGATATCAAAGTACCAAGGTTTCTCATCAGACACGGCGTCTACAGAGAAGGCATGAGCTGGAGCTTCAAGCCTGGAAATGTCAATTCTGGACACATAGTTCCAACACAAGACTTTGATAGACAAAGAAAGAGTGGCCAACGCGTCGGCAAACTGATTTTCATTGTGTGGTATGTACTGAAGCTTAACTTTCATGAAGAACGTCAACAGTTTTCTAGCATAATCCCTGTATGGAATTAAATGCTCTTGATGCGTATACCACTTGCCGGTAACCTGGTTAATGACGAGGGCTGAATCTCCGAATATATCGAGGGTCTTAATCTGAAGATTAATAGCCTCCTCTATTCCCATTATGCATGCCTCGTATTCCGCTTCATTATTGGTGCAGCCAAAAGTAATTCTGGCAGCGAAGGGAAAGTGAACACCTTTGGGAGTGATAAGAACAACACCAACTCCACGTCCATTGATATTGACTGCCCCATCAAACATCAACTTCCATTTGGATTCAGGGTCTGGCCCCTCCTCCGGAAGTGGTTTCTCGCAATTGTTTGCTTTGAGGTACATGATGTCCTCATCAGGGAAATCAAACTTCATTGGCTGATAATCATCTTCAAGAGGTTGATGTGCAAGGTAATCCGACAATACACTTCCCTTGATGGCTTTTTGAGAAGTATACTAGATGTCATACTCTGTTAATATCATTTGCCACCTAGCAACCCTTCCGGTTAACGATGTTTTCTCAAAGATGTACTTGACAGGATCCATTTTGGAAATTAGCAGTGTGGTATGAGTCAACATGTACTGTCTCAGTCGGCGAGCAGCCCATACCAAAGCGCAGCAAGTTTTCTCGAGCAGTGAGTAACGGGATTCACAGTCGGTAAACGTTTTGCTAAGGTAATAAATAGCATACTCTTTTCGACCAGACTCGTCATGTTGGCCTAGGACACACCCCATTGACCCTTCTAGCATAGTCAAGTACATGATTAAAGGTCTTCCTTCCATTGGAGGCATTAGAATTGGAGGCTCCTGCAAATATTCTTTTATCTTGTAGAAAGCTCTTTGGCAGTCATCATTCCACCTGACCGTTTGCTCTTTTCTTAGCAATTTGAATATTGGTTCGCACGTGGAAGTTAGATGAGATATGAACCGTGAAATGTAGTTCAACCTCCCTAAAAACCCACGCACTTCTTTTTCTGTTCTCGGTGCAGGCATATCTTGAATTGCTTTTACTTTAGCAGGATCTACCTCAATTCCTTTCTGACTAACAATGAAACCCAACAGTTTCCCGGAACACACTCCGAAAGTGCACTTGTTTGGATTCAACCTCATCTTGTATTTTATCAGTCTATCAAACAGCTTCTTGAGATTGACCAGATGCTCTTCTTCGTCTCGGGACTTAGCAATCATATCGTCCACATAACACTCAATCTCCTTGTGTATCATGTCGTGGAACAATGTGACCATGGCCCGCTGATAAGTTGCCCCGGCATTCTTTAGACCAAAGGGCATGACCTTGTAGCATAATGTACCCCACGGGGTAATGAACGTTGTTTTCTCCATGTCTTCCGGTGCCATTTTAATCTGGTTATACCCGGAGAAGCCATCCATGAAGGAAAATACCGAGAATTGAGCAGTGTTATCTACCAACACATCAATGTGAGGTAACGGAAAGTCATCTTTTGGGCTTGCTCTATTCAAATCCCGGTAGTCAACGCACATCTGGACCTTGCCGTCCTTCTTTGGTACAGGTACAATATTAGCTACCCAAGGTGGATAACTAGTTACAGCAAGGAAACCGGCATCCCATTGCTTCAGAACCTCCTCTTTGATCTTCATCGCCATGTCAGGACGCGTTCTTCTCAACTTCTGTTTCACAGGAGGACAGTCCTCTCTCAATGGTAGCTTATGCACAACAATGTCGGTATCCAACCCTGGCATATCTTGATACGACCAGGCAAAGATATCCACATACTCACGCAGCATACTGATCAGCTCTTTCTTGACTTCAGCCTGCAGACTGGCCCCAATCTTGATCTCTTTCTTCATATCTTCCGTGCCGATGTTGATGATCTCAATCTCTTCTTGATGAGGATGAATAACACGTTCCTCTTGTTTCAACAATCTGGTCAATTCTTCAGGGAGTTCACAGTTTTCCTCAACCCCTTCATCAGCTTGGTAGATAGGATTGTCAAAGTCATGCGTGGCCATAGCAGGAACGTTATCAATGGAATCCAGATGATCAACACTGCACATATGATGTGCTTATTTCAGAATCTGCTTTTTCAAAAGAGACGCAAACACAAAAACAAAAAGGAAAAACACATTGCCATTTTTATATTTTTTTGTGAAAAATTTAAAACGAAAGAAAGAGAACACAATTTGTCTGAAAATGTCCTTTATTTCATGGTAAAATAAGTGCATAACAAACATGGTGGCCCATACAATGGATCCTAGCATCTTGGGCAGAATGCGGGATTTGACAATGCAGCATGATAAGAAAAGGAAACAAATAAATTACTCTGAGTGCCAGGTAACTTGGACGATGTCTTCAGCAGACCAGTTCTTCAGCTCCTCTCCGGGCGCACACGGATGAATCCAGTTGTCCCAGTCACCATCACTATCTCCCTCTTGGCTTGTCACACAGATTTGGTTGCGGTCGAGCATCCCATCGCTTTTAAAAGTAATGGCTTTACCACTTGGAGACCAATCAGACCCACTAGGCTGATAACCCAAACCAAACTTGTCGTCTTTCTTCTCCAACTCCAGCAATTTTCCCCAGCCTTGGGCACTTCCTGACTGAACCACCTCCTTTTCCTGCTTGTAGGAATGGATGGAGGTACCTTCTTTCTCACTGCTCTTCTCTACTGGAGTCAAAATGCTAACATTAACTGCTTCGAAGGCTTGACACAGAGTCTCATGGATCTCTCCGTCCATCTCTACATATTTGAAAGTTGATAAGTGGCTTACAAAGATGTCTTCCTCTCCGCACACAGTGATTACTTGGCCATCAACCACATATTTGAGCTTTTGATGCAGAGTGGATGTTACAGCTCCGGCAGCGTGAATCCATGGGCGTCCCAACAAGCAGTTGTACGCGGGCTGAATGTCCATGACATAGAAGATACTTTTGAATACTTGAGAACCTATTTTCACGGGTAACTCAACTTCTCCAAACACTGACCTTCTGGACCCATCAAAAGCTTTAACTATCAAATCACTGGGTCTTAGGACGATACCATCAACATTGAGTTTCATTAATGCTTTCTTCGGAAATACATTAAGAGAAGAACCTGTGTCAACAAGGACATGTGACAACACAGCACCCTTGCACTCCATAGTAATATGTATTGCTTTGTTATGGTTACGGCCCTCTGACGTGAGGTCTCTGTCTGTAAAGCCCAACCCATGGCTTGCATTCACACTACCCACTACAGCTTCCAGTTGATTAACAGTTATTTCTTGAGGAACATACGCCATCTACAGCACTTTCAGCAAGGCCTCTCTATGTGCAGGAGAGCACATCAGCAAAGACAAAATGGATATCTTGGAAGGTGTCTGGTTCAACTGCTCGACCACCTTATAATCACTCTTTTTAATAATCTGCATAAATTCCTCCACCTCTTTCTCGAAGGTACCCTGTCCAACAGCAGGAGTTGTTGTTTCTTTAGTCACTGTTTACTTTCCTTTAGCCTTTGCCGAAGCCTCAGCCTCAGGATCCCCTCTCAGAACTGGGGGAGCAAATAGACGACCACTTCTCGTAAAGCCTCCAACCCCTCCGACGTTCACTACAGTCGGGTCAACAGCAACTAACTTACTCTCAATCTTTTGTCCTTCCACGTACACATTTGAGTCGTAATGCCATGGAATGGCTTTATCATCTGTATAAGGAACAGGCCCAGGAACAGTGATAGTCACAGGACTAACTTCAGGAGCATAAATGGTCATGGACTCTCTTCTAGCAGGCATCTCAGCCGGATCATAGAAAATGGTTACAGTGGAGACACCATCAACTTCATTGCCAACTTTATCAAACTGCAAAGACCCTTCATCAATCAAATTCTGCAATCCCATCTTCAGGTCTTCACACCCGTTCACTGAATTCAAACATTTCTCACAATCAGAACTGCATCCCGGAAACACTTGACCTTTCAACAACCTCTCTTTCACTACCAACAGCGGAGTCTTCACTTCTTCTATGCTCAGAACCAAACTTAACTTCTCACCACCCTCAACAACATTTATTCTAGCCCCTCCATGATTCGAAATAGGGTTTGAAGTAACATTCAGCGGTGGTGCAAAGTTAATCGCCTTGGAGTCTATCAGATCTTGAACTTTGTGCTGTAGCGCCCTGCACTTCCCAGTTGAGTGCCCGGGTGCCCCTAAATGGAAAGCGCATCTAGCATTGACATTGTACCCCACTGGAAGCTCTCCAGGTGGTGGTGGTGCCAAAGTCCTCAGTTGTATCAAATTCAGGTCCAGCAATCTTGGTAGCAAAGCAACATATGTCATGGGAATTACTTTCAGCACCCTATTAGCCGGATGAGCCTGCATTGGCTGATAAGGTCTTTGTTGATAGTTGTTACGTTGTGGCTGTTGTTGTTGTTATTGTTGCACCTGCTGCACTGGATTGGAAGGGATTGTGACAGCTGCCACTTGCTCATATGATCTTCTATATCCTCGGCCCCGTCCTCGGCCAAACACAGCATTGGTCTCACCTTCCCTTATTCTCGGGGGTCCGCTGAAAGCTTTTCTTGCTCCATTAGAACTGCTCGCGCTTGTATCCTGAATCTTTCCCATCTTTAACAAAGTCTCGACCCTCTCTCCAGCAATTACTATATCATTGAACATTGTAGCCGAACAAGACGCCAATCTTTCGATAAACACTCCTTGCAATGTCCCCATGAACATATCAGCCATCGCATTCTCCAACAGTGGTGGTTGCACTCTGGCAGCGAGCTGACGCCACCTTTGAGCATATTCTTTGAACCCCTCCTTAGCAGTTTGAGACATGTGTTGCAATTGAGTGCGATTTGGAGCCATGTCCAAATTATACTAGTATTGCTTCACAAAAGCCTCTGCCAGGTCCTTCCAGCTCTTAATGTTGACTCTGCTTAGCTTCATATACCATTCCAAGGAGGCCCCGACCAGGCTGTCCTGGAAATAGTACATCCATAGCTTTTCATTATCAGTGTGGGAAGCAATCCTTCCTACAAAGGACTGAAGATGAGTCTTTGGACACGTTGTGCTGTTGTACTTCTCAAAAGTTGGGACCTTGAACTTGTAAGGGATTCTAACCCCTGGAACCAAGCCCAAGTCAGTAATGTCGAACCCCAAAGAGTTCTGAGATTGAATGGCACTGATCTGTTCTGCCATCTCCTCAAATTTCCTGTTCATTTCATCCCCCTGGCCTTCAGTTTCGTCCAACAGAGTGAACTGTTCGTCTTGACCGTCCATCTGTACATTGTTCAATCCATCATTTATTATGGTAACCCCTGGCTGTGTTACATGGATTTCAACTTGAAGGGCGCCAGCACCGTTACGATTACCTCCATCAGCAGTGTCGTTGTTCCTGGCTTGACTATTTTCAACCAACTCCCGCAGATGTTCCTGATTCTGACCCATTCCTGCCATCAAGGTCATAAAATTGTCCATCCTCAGCCTCAAGTCAACTAAATCAGCTTGCATTTGATCCATGACTCTTTCTCTGTTGACCTTTGTTGGATATCTGTGTGCGACTGGCTGTTCTCGAACTTTCCTGGGAGCTATAGTGCCTGAAACAACAAGAACGTTAGAAAATGAAGCACTACATGCAAAACAAACAAACACGTCATATGTAATGCAATGTAACTGCTCATGTTCCCAAGTTTTAAGCATTTGCATGCCCCAGTTCTGGCATTTACTCCAGACAGCCATTTTGAGTATTAACTTTCAGACTCTCTCTTTAAAGAATGTTCAGATATTAGCAGTATCAGACAAACGAGCCTTGCATATTCAGAAATGATAATTTGCACAATAACACTGTATATCATGGACAAACCACTGCCGCCCAAAAGTTAGAGCATCAACAGAAATATTCCCCTAAGGGTTACAAGCCATTACATGAATAAAAGACAAAGCAAATAAAGCAAGACTCCTACAACAAGTCTGTAGTTAGTCTGAAAGAAGAAATAAACTAAACTAGAGACCCAGGCTCTTCTGCAGCCACCTCTGCTCTTCTCTTCTTTACACCTGCTCTCAGCTTGAGCTCTTCAATCTCCTTCCGTGCCTCCTCCAAGGCTAACTGGCTTTGTGCTAACTGCTGAGTCTTTTCCCTCCGAATGTTATGGACTTGTTCCACCTCTTCCTTCTTGAAGGCCATTTGCACCTCAAAGAACTCTTCTTTCTCTTTGACCTTCTTCTGCTCTTCCTCCCTTTGGCCTTGCAACCAAACAATGGACTGACGAGCTTCCTTGAGAGTTTTCAAAGTCTTTTTGCATTCCGCTTCTCTTTTTGCCTCCATCATACCCAACCTGTGAAAGTGAGCTTCCCTTCCAGCAAAGTCTTTCTCTTTAGCTTCCAAAGAGGCTTGGATCTTCTGCAGCTTTCCCTCTGCTTCATTTTTGGCCCTGTTAGCAAGATGGTATAGATTGACCATTTCAGCATTCTCCACTCGAACTTCATGCAGCTGAGCTTCCAATTTCTTGTACTCTTCAAGGGAGACAGTATTCTGGCTTGGCACTTCTTTGGGATAAAGTGGAGCTTCTACTGAGAAAGGCATGAGAACTTCTTCTACATGTTTTGCAACCATGCAGCAAAAGGAGGATACGTCTTGGGATCTACTCTGCCAAAGTCTTTCTTACCCTTCCTCACTCTATGAGCCCAAGCTTGAGATGCTTGCAGAGCTAACTCCTTTTTTCCTTCCACAGGAAAATACAAATACTTAGCAAACTCTTCCATCTGTGGTGGATCTCTCAAAGGGTAACCAAATTTCTTCCTGGCTAAAGTTGGATGATAACTGATCACACCCTTCCTTCCTAGCAAAGGCACTCCAGCAAACCTTCCACAACTGACCAGCAATTCTTTTCCTAATAGATCTCTATCATATCCCCATGATATATCTTCAGCAGTTAACCCCATCAGTCTTCTAGACCATCTCCACTCATCCCTCATTTCCTTGAAAGCTCCTGATTTTGGCAGCTGTCTGGCAAACCACTCAGCAAACAATGAAGCACAATAGGCCACTGGTCCACCCCTACCTTTCTCATTCCTGTAATGAACGCTGTAATAGAAATCACCCAATAGAGTTGGCACAGGATTTCCTTTTGCAAAGATAGAGATCACTTCCAAGCTTACAAATTCTTTCTCCCCTGGGAACAAGCTAGACCCATACACCATCAAAGAAAGCACAACACCAAAGTCACCCCATTTACCTTCTGTAGCATATCTCTCTACCTCCGGTATGAGCACACTCCAAGGGAGTCCTTTGCCTTCACTATCCTTCAGAGCCTTCTTAACTGCAGCAGTTGGTAAGCGACAAACTTTGGCTATGTCTTCTTCCTTAAGCACCACCTCAGTCCCATAGAATGGCAAGGTCTCTCTGACTGGAACATTCAGAATGCTGGAAATCTCCTCCAAGGTAGGAGCCAAGATGTAATCTAGAAACACAAAGCAACGCAGCAGGGGATCATAAAACTGAAGTAAGGTATGCAAACTGTCCTTCGGGTCTGCAGTGGGCTTATCCACATACTTCAATATCTTGCCATATTTCTTTCTGAAATTTCCCAAGACTTGGTCATTCATCAGACCTGCTAATTTCTGAACACTTCTGACCTAAGGTTGAAGAAAACTATAGTGAACATTCTTTTTCCTTGTAATTCTTCTGATTTCTGCCATGTGGAGGTAAGATTTACCAGAACTGGGAGCTGATTATGAACAATGACCTGAAAAATGGAAACATAAACAGTTAATGCAAGAATGATGCAAATGCAAATGCAATGCAGGCATATGATCAATCTAGGACCATCTAGATACTGGACACTGGACACAAGGACCCTCTGATCAATTGCAAACCAAAATCCTCTGAGTCACAACCCTCTGATAGAAAATCTCAGAACCACAGTACCAAGAAAACCAGAACACCAGAACCATAGGACCATAGGACCAGAAATCATAATAAATTCCACTGATAATGAGGGTATGTAGAAGCCAAGGGTTCCTGCAAACCTGTAAACCCCTCCCAATCTCACTGGTAGGCTCCGGGTCAGACATCACGGACTCTCAAAGCTGAATAGCAATAATACTTTCACCATTTCCGAGAAATGGCACATGACCAAATCAGGGAATCGGTTTGGCATTATATACTACACAGGGAGGCCTCGGCTGAGTCCGGGAAACAAGGTCATCCTATGTAAGTCCCAAGTGGGCCCTCGGATGCGAATGGGTTTGCCACACAATGTGGTCTGCCACTATCATCACTAGAGAGGGATGTTTCTACAAGGTTCTCAATGATCGGTCCCCAGCTGCACATAACTGTCAAGGTTATGAAATGAGAGAGGAAGATCCCCAAATCAAGACATTTCCAAGACGGTCGCAAATCTGGGTGTGGAACTCACTACTACCCCCATGACAAGATCTCATGAGGCCAAAGTGGAAACACTCTAAGTCCTAAGGTGCACTCGAGCTGTGGTAATGAGCTCATCTCTCAGAAACAGTATCACCCAAGCCCACCAAACAAAAAACCAGTCCAGACAATCCAGTAATAATATGATGCAGAAAATAAATACTGAAAACTGTAAATAAACAACAGTAAAATACGACACACAGCAGCAAGCAATCAACACCCAAAGAAACATAAACAAACAAGCGCTAGGAGAGACTCACAGGGGAACCAGAGATTCTGGGTTCGATCCCCAGCAGAGTCGCCAGCTGTCGCTCCCCGGATTTCCATCCTAGTACAAACGCGAAAGTGGCGTGGAAAAGAATAGAGTCTCCAGCTAGGCATTTTTATCCCGAAGGAACGGGAATGGTAATGCTGCACAAACCAGAAGAAAAGAAAAGGAAGGACACGGGTCCTGCGAACCAAAGAGACTGAGTTCGGGAGTCGGTTACGACCTGGGAAGGTATTAGCACCCAGATCATCCGCCGTACCCGACGGAATCCACACTTGCAAAGAAATCTGTTTCAAAGGGTGAAGAAATGAAAGCTGCTGCAAAGAAAAGAAAATAAACTAGAAAAGAAAACTAAGAAAGGAAATGAATGAGAAAACAAAGAGAAAAAATGTAGGGAAAATAAAGATTGTGCTCGAACGGGCCCTACCCCGCTGCCTACGTACCTCATCGGGAAGATGAGGATCAGAGACGTCGTAGTTCCCCTAACTAGGGGTGGAAAAGATTGCTTGTGTCTTAAGGCTTGAACTTCCTATGTCAGTGCTCAGATGTTGCAGACTCGGACGACGAGTGCGTAACCGTCTTGCAAAATGACAAGTAGGAGCAAGTTCGCGTACAGAGCGAAGGAGATGAGAAAAGAATTCCCGAAGGAAAGACGCTTATTGTTTGTTTGTGTTTTTCATGAAGCTTTTTATGAGTGTGTCACAAGGAAGTGAACTCAAGCTCTTTTCCATGGAATGTGCACTTGTCACTACATTCCAAGATAGAATAATAGAACAAGCACACTCAAGTAAGGAGAAGATCCCCAAAACTTGAGTCCAGAGATTAGGGCTTAAGCTCACTAACTCATTAACTTATTAAGTGTTTTTGGTATTTACAATGAAGAAGTGTTTTTTATGCTTTTCTTGGTGAAGATGATATCTTGATCAGACTTGTGCATCACAAGATAAGCTTGTACTATCCCAAGATGGGAAGACTACAAGTACCTCATAGGATAAGGCTATTGCTCAAGGTATCACTTCAAACTTTATTAAGTGTTTTTTAGGGTTTTGAGATGAGAAGAGAAGAAGAAACCAAAAGGATCACAAAGGTAAAAGTATAATGGGGGACTAAAGAATCCTAAGTGTTGTCATGCATGGATATCCTAAGGTTAATATGGTTTACTATCCTAAAGAAGAAAGAAAAGAATAAGAGAAGAAGAAGAAAGAAGAAAATGGATGAGTAAGGCCTAAGCCCAACAATCATAGGTTAGCACAAATAAGAATAAGAAGAGAAGAGATGAGATTTGGAGATGTGGGAATCACATCCACATCTCTCACTTACCATAGCCCCTGAAAAGGTTAGCAACACAAGCATACAAGCAAAAAAAAGACCATAATGACATGCCAACATCATACAAACAGAAGTGAAGTCATACATACAAAAGCGCAATGCAAATGCAAGTAACAAGAATGAGAAAAGAAGCAAACAAGTCAATTATGAAGCAACATGAAACACATGGCAAAACAAAGTGAACTTCGGAAAGATGCAAAGCAAAATAAGCAAAACAACAACTCAAGGTGCAAGACCAGAACCAAATCAAGTTAGAGAAATGCTTAAGAAGCAAGAGAGATGAGGAGAAGAGAAGCACAAAGCTAAACAATCACTTATGGGAAAGGAAGAAACAAAAAAGTGAGGTGAATTCACATAAGAAAGAAAGAACTTAAAAGGTAAGCAAATCACAAAATTTCCAAGACACAAACCCTAAACCAAGATCAGAAAGTTATCCATACCCCAAATAGACCCCAAATGAGATGAAGAAGTTGGCACAAGTGCCCTTCTAAGCTAATGAGAGAGCTTGTGATCAAAAGGAAGCAAAATGGGACAAGTTATGAACCAAAATTCAAATCAAATCAACAATGCACCCAAAAATTCCACAACTTTGGTCAAGAGACCTTTAAACATGATATAAAAATGTGCTAAAAGGATAGGAAGAAATTCAGAAGCTATGCAAGTCAAATGGGGACATAAACATGAACTAGGGTTAAGAAAATTCAATGACAAGTCAAAGGCCAAAACTAAATGAACAAATTTCTAGAAATCAGGGCAAAAATCACACATGAACTACATCTTCTTATGAATCAAGAGCAAAAAGAACCAATAAGAAATTCAAAATGATGATCACTAGGGAAAATGGACAAGGCAGCATGCTTGGAAAAGAATTAAAATAATTAATTAAGATGAACAATTAATTGACACGTGGATATTAAGAATAATGGAAAAGAAAAATATGAAAAATTAAAGAAAACTCCAATGAATATCCCTGAATTAATTGAGAATTTTTGGACACTTGGAAGTAATTTTAAAAAATGAAAAGCAAAATGAAATTAAAAGAAATAAAAGAAAAAGAATTAAAAATGAAGAAGAGGCTGGGAAGTGAGAAAAGTAAAGGATTCAGTTGAAATGAAATGGGCCTAGAGCAAAGGGGGGGTGAGAATAGTGTTGGTAAGCCCACCCAATTATACGCTAGTCCACAATATATTGGTGGAAATTCAGAGGAAAATGAGGAAAAAACACTGGCCATTTGATCAGATGGACGCATCCTGTGGCTAGCTTCATTAATTGACGTGGCAGTTTGGTTGGATTAGAGCTGAGGGAACATGTGAGTTAACATGGGACGCATCACACAAAGCACATTCAGAATGAAATTATAAAAAAGAAAAGCACATGATAGAGAGGTGGTGTCATTAAATGAGGTGTCAAGATCCTGTGCGTTGAGATGAAGGATCTAAGGGTGGAAAGGTTGTCTTCAACCTTGAGAAACCCTAATTCACATTTCCAGATTCCGGTGATCGGAGCTAGGGCTCCGGCACCGGAAATTGCATAGCAAGAAAATAACCTAATAAAAATACACAAGAAGCTCCATATTGGGTAATTAAGGGGCCCTGAGTTCAAAAATGATGGTGAAAATCTCACTGGATCGAAGAATCTTATGGATCGTGAACAAATAGCTTGGACCATGAAATTTCAAATACATATAACAAACTCAATAATGCATCAAATTCAAATCTAAAACCAGCAGAATGATCAGCATACATCAAAGTTCAAAATGCACACCTCAAAAATCATTTCTAGATCTGAAGATTTAGAACTCACCTGAACTTGCAGATCTTGATATAGCTTGTTAGAAGCCAAGATAATGAAGCCAATCCACTCCAAATGCACTCTAGTTGCAAAATAAATGCAACTAGAGTCTTGAATCTTGCTGGATCTGAGAATTTGCAGCCAACTGCCCTGAAATGGCAAGGTACTTGATCTTGAGAGATAACTTGCACAATGGAGAGATTTGTGATCATGAGCTCTCAAGGATGAAGGATCTGTGATTTGTTTTTGGAGAGAGCAAGTGTGTGAAGAGATTCTAGAGAAAATGCAAATTGTGCAAAAACTTGGAAACTGAGAAATGAGAGAGAGCTGAACCCTTCTAAAACCCTAATTCTCTTTTATATGATGTCATGAACCAATGCTGGAAGAATGAGGAACTTTGCACGTGTGAAGAGAGAGTGTGAGTAATTTTGCAAATTTGGCAAGTTTGGTGTGATCTCATGAAATCCTCATGCATTCCCTTGCCTTTTGCCCATGTGCAATCCATATCTGACCCTTAATCTCAAACCAAAAGAATCCTGGCCATTAGATGAGAGTGTCACACTCTTTTCATGTTCATGCACAAAATACACTTATGGAATAACATTGTATTCCTTGGAGCAAAATGGGCCATTTGTAATGCATTGTAACATTGAAACATTATTTGATCCATACCAACACTCAAAATCAAGTTTCATGACATTTGGCTTTGGTGCATAAATGAAAAAACAACTTTTGCCCTAGTTTGATGAAATTTTCGAGGGTCATAACTCTTCAACCATGAAGGCTATGAAAAATTACTTGTACTTTTTGAAAATGGGAGGCCTTAATCTCCAACTTTCATGTTTGACTTTGGTCCATTTGAAGAATTTTTCATTAAGTTATGCTCACTTGAATTTTAGGGCAAAAACTTGCCAAAAATGGCATTTTCCATAACCAACTTTGCACCAATTTTGCAAAACACCTCAAAACCTCATGATTCTTGATCTTTGAACTTGCCAAACATATTTTAACATTATAAGAACATCCCTTGGCTAGAAAAATGGGGTTGTACCCCTTGAAATCACACAGTTGACTTTTCTTAGGCACAGTTGACCAGTTTCTTCATTTGCAAGCAACTGAAGAAATGCTTGACTTCCACAAGGAATTTTCTCACCAAATTTGGTACCTAGGATCCTCTTACCATATGAAATAATTTGCCCAAATGAAATGGCCAAAGTATTGAGGTTTTCATGCTTGAAACTCAAACCCTAGTTAAGGACCATTGTGTAGGAGCTTTGCCCTAGCCTGGATTCCCTGGTGATCTTCCAACCTTCTGAGCTTTTGTAAATGAACTTGAACTTGTAAATGAAATGTAGACCCCTCATAGGACTTGTACAAATCCATTGGGCCCCTTGTCATGGCTTGTGATGCTTTAAGAACCTCCACAGATGATCATATGCCTAATGCTAGACCATGCGAAATGTTATGCCTCATCTTTCCATGCTAGGATGCTAAGAATATGATATGTTCATGATGAATATGATGTGATATGATGCTTAAAAAAGAATAGGGCAAATTTGGGGTGTTACAAGATGCTAGAGGGAAATTAAAATAGTAATATAGTAGTATAATAATAATATTTACATAATGGTGGTATGGTGAACTTAATCATCCACGGTCAAAAGAGTAACCAAGCACTTAGTGCCAAAAATCAAAAAGGCAACCGATTACTCTTAGTATCTTACAGTATGGTGATTAACCAATGAGATTAGATCCAAATTCGATGAAACTTGAAAGATGATTGGGATACCCAAAGCAACTACTTAACAAGTTTCAAAAGTCATGGATCTAACGCAAATGATTAATCTCCTTGGGATGATGAAACCAACATGAAGTCTGGTCCACGAAAGTGAAAGTATCCAATTGGATTTTTATTCTGAAGTAGGGGCATATTTAGGTCTATGTTAAGCAATTGCCGAGTAATTTACAGAGTAATTACCCTACAAATAAGGTCGACCAAAACCAATTAAGGTTAACAATGTAAGTGCTAATACATGTGAGATAAACGATATGTCAATCGCCATCCGAATGCAATGCCGCACAAAAATAAAGATGAATACCAAATTGAGTTTGCTTATGGTATTCTTCATCTTTAAGTTCAATCACTCATTTTGGTGGATTCAAGGTATGAAAATATATCACTAATTAAAAGCACCGAAAGAGAATTAAATAATTCACTTATAGATAGATATGAACTAATGAACATTAACTCCTCTAATCTACACATAAAGTCCATTGAATTTAAAGAGATATTAGTCCCAATAATTTCTCCCAAAGTAAAAATAAGAAGAGAGGGGAAGAGGAACCAAAACAATCCCAAAATAAGTGAAAAATTCAATTATGTTCCAGAGTAATTGGTTACTACCAGGCTGGTAACCGCTTACTCAGTTCAAAAATGCAGTTTTCTGGAAAATTAATATTGAGTAATCGGTTACTGCCAGGCTGGTAATCGATTACTCTACGTGCAGTAGCAAAAAATTAGCCAAAATTCATGATGATCCTCTTTTAAAACAATTTTCAAACACCTTATGATCATGAACTAAATTGTCACGAATTTTAAAGGGAAAAAATAGTGGGATTCCTGCAATCAAACAATAATTTATGATCTAAAGGATCAACAACCAAAAGTACCAAAGATCTACATCTTGAATGATGGTGATGAAGGTATAATAATTGAGGAAGATGAATTACCAAGAACAAACTTCAAATTACTCCACTAGAAAGCTTGATCTACTAAAATTGATGAAAAAAATGAAAAGGATGAAGGTTTAGCTCATAGTTATTCAAGAATTCAATGCAAATTCTTTATAACTTTCAAAAGAAGAAAATGAGCTTTAGGTGATTTTTGTGGTTTGAGGATGTATTTTGCAAGAGATTTTTTGGCTATTAAAAGCTTCACAAATGAATGAAATGAGGGTGTTATTTAAATATTTTAGGTATGGGAATTTGGTGGAATGGAGCTTGCTTTGGAAAATCAAAATTAGGCTTGAAATTCAAATTTGGAAGGAATTATCAAAAGAGCGGTGATTAGTGAAGGTATATGGTGGGAATTAATTTTGATGATGTATGGGAATTAAATGGAGATGGTCTAGAATATTCCAATTGTGATCAAAAGTGAAATTGGTGCAAAAAAATCTCAAAATTTGAATTTGCTACAAAAAATTTCAAATTTGTGTGCTGCTAACCGATTACTACCAGGGTGGTAATCGGTTACTCTGTGCAAAATTTGAAAAATACTTGCTTTTCTTTGCACTATTGTGGTTCCGACTTGATTCTCTTTCTTGTCAATGAAGGCATGGAAATAAACACATGAACCTTGGAATTCCTTGAATAAATAAATTAATTTGGGAAATCCTTGATCAAATAAATTTGAATTGTTTGCGGATCAACTTCGACTTTTTATCTGTGAAATTCATTCAAGCTTTGGAACTACTATTTTTTGTATTTTTGACTTGCTTTTCCCCTAAAAATGTTAATAAAAGAAAATAAAATATTTTTGGATTTTAATTAATGGTGAGTAAACATAAACAAAGAAACATACATAAAAGCAACGGTGATCCCCTGTGAGGCATAAACATGCAACCAAAAAGGACCAGGGAACCAATGCGAGATCTTGTTTGTATGCAAAATGATGAAAATTCAAACACAAACTTAGAGGGAAAAAATTAGGGTGTTACACTAGGAAACCATTTAAAGACACCTTTAGGAACAAAGAGTTTCCTAAACTTGCATTTTTCATTGGTGTGACCTTTTTTGCAACAATAATAAGAGAAGGCATGTCATATTTAGCAGCAACAATACAAAATAAGATAAGATAACCTTTTTCTATTTGGTTCCTTTTTAACGTAATTATACCTTCTATAAGGATTATGATAGGGAATGTCCTATTTAAAAGTATATATAGCAAAAGTAACCTTAGGTTGAATAGCCTTATCCAACTTGCATTTAAGAGTTTTTTATTCTTTTTGCCAAATGTGACAAGTTTCACAACCAAACAATGAAGGTTTAGCATCCTTATTTTGGTATTTTATAATATATAACATAGACTTCCTTAGAGCTTCCATATTATTTTAATTTTCCAAAATTTTAGCTTCTAAGTGGGAAATTATTCTTTTGTTTGAAGCTAATCACTTGAAAGCATATGTGGCTTGTATTTGAAGACTTTCAAAAGATTTTTATAATTGAGAGAAAGTTGTCATGAGAAGTTTTAAGTTTATAGTGACTTGCAACCTTTTTCTTCCTTTGGTTTGCCATGTAGCAAAGCTTGATCGTTTCAACACTTAAATTAGAGCTTTCATCAATCGAGGAATCACTTTCACTCCCCCAAGCGGCATAAACTCCTTTAGACTTGCTAGATTTCTTATGATGTCCTCTTTATTTGTCATATTTGATAGTAGGATACTCTAGCTTATAGTGGCCCGGTTTTCCACAATTGTAGCATGTACTTCTAGACTTACTCTTCTTAGTCTCATATTCTTTGGAGGAGTTATATAGCTTTATAGATTTGCCATGGTTCTTATTAGAGTATTTGTCTCCATGTTTCAACATGTATCTATTAAATATTTTACAAACAATCTCATATCTTCTTCGTAGGAATCATCGTCATCTTTAGTTTCACAATCACTTTGCTTATTATGTGAAAACCTTAAGCTTGAAGTCTTTAGAGAAATAAACTTCTTTCCTTATTCCTTGCCCCTACCTTTCTCCTTCTTTACCTTCTTTTCATATTATTTTTCATGTTTTTCCAAGCAAGAGAGTTCTTGCTCATGCTCTTCCAATTTTCCAAACAAAGTCGTGAGATCAAGTACTTTAAGATCATTTTCCTCTTTGGTAGCGGTGACCTTGGGTTTCCATTCCCTATTTAAACATCTCAACACTTTGTTAATAGAAATCTCATTAGAAATAGGCTTACCTAGTACATTTAATTTATTGATAATATGTGTGAACCGTTTTCACATGTTTGTAGTGGTTTCACCATGATCCATGCCATATAGCACAAACTCTTGATTTAATGTGTTTATCCTAGTTTTTTTACATCATTAGTACCTTTATGGGAAACATGTAATACGTCCCACATAGCTTTGGCGGTCTCACAATGAGAAATGCGGTAATACTCATCAACACCTAAAGTGGATGTGAGAATATTTTTCTCTTTCCAATCATGTGACCACAATTTCCAATCGTTTTCCTTCCATTGTGCATCCGGTTTAAGTACGGTAACACCCACAACATTAGTCATGGTAATTTAATTAGGACAAATCTTTCCAATGCCATAATTTTCTCCGGTAGAAATTGGTGCTCTATTGTATGCTCCTTTATGTTCGGTACCCATTATTCTAAAAAGCAAATCTTAAGCATGAAACCAGAGCTTGAGATACAACTTGTTAGATGATAGACTTCGATCTAGAGGGGGTGAATAGATCACAAATTAAAAAACAAACTTTTGAAAAAAAATGGTTTTCAAAATTTTTCTCGAATCGTCTATGTTCTAATTGAACCATTATCTAAAAGCTCGGAGATGCATAAAGGTATACAAACAAATGATAATGAACACAAATTGTTCAACAATGATCAATCACAAACAATTAATACTAAGTTATGCGTAGAGCTTATTACAAATGATAAAAAGCACACAAAAATACAATAATGCAATTTATCGAACACCTTGTGTGCAATCAATATCATTTGAAAATTTACTTTATTTTGTTGATATTAAAACCAATCACAATCAAACTGACTATGATCGTTTCAGCAAAACCTAATTAAAAAATGTGATAAAAATAATTCTCAAACAAATTAATCAAACAAACAATTAATCCAATAATTGGTAAACATAAAAATTAAGAGAGAGAAAGAGAGAGAGAGAGAGAGAGAGAGAGAGAGAGAGAGAGAAGGATTCATTTGGGAAGTTCCCCAATCGACCTCATTAAGGGTATGACTGCCCTCAATTCGAATTTGAATTGAGATACTTTCAATTAACCTTACTTTGTAAAAAGTGTATATATAGGACATGAAGAACTCTAACCCTAAAAACCCTATGGTTTGTTATTGATTACACCACCTCCAAAACCCTTGATTAAATATTGATCATATCACCAACAATGATGCTTCAATTCACGAGTTCTTATTACTACATTGCAAGAACTTGATCGGATTAATCCTAATCGCACATTTATTGAACCCAATATTTACCAACACAATCCACCATCCCATGCTACTCCTTTGTAAGGCACCCTTATCCCAAGGCTTGAACTCGATTGGATCCTAATTGTGTAATCTTGTCCAAAATCTTCAAATCCTCAATGATTTTGAAGGAAAAACCCAGCTCGGTTTTGTTATTTGAAACACTCAAATAACTGAACCCATTATTCTCGGTACAACAACCTAATTAGACATTATCAAATATAATCTAGATGGTCACACGATCAAAAAAAATATTATATGCAGTTTGATTATGTGTATCCATAGAAGAGAGGTTGAAGATGATGAATATGCTTTGAAATTCTGGTTTCATATAGGTTTTAACTTTTGAACCCTATTAGAAATTATGCATGTATGTGTGTGTGTGTGTGTGTGTGTGTGTGTGTGTGTGTATATAAAGCAAAAAGCATGCAAGAGGAAATGAAAAGAAAATAAAAAATTAAGTTTTTAGGTCAACATATTGACCCGTGAAAGCAATTGTCGACCTATACAGTTGTTAGGTCGACTTATAAGCGGCGACACATGAAAAGTGGCTACAAACTTCATTATTGAGGCATGACTTTCAACCTGAGTAAGTTGTGTGTAGACCTATGTTGAAGCAAAGACATCTATAGGTCGATTTAATGCCGTATGTGTCGACCTATGCATTTTTTTTCACACAAGAAACTTAGTTTTTGATGTATGGATCCTTTCTAAGTCATTTCCAATCATGTTTGCATGCAACCTAATGCTAAAATGCACAATGCACATCTAGAATTAGTTGATACCGTCTAATGTACAAAAAACTAAAGTTTCTCCTATTTTTGACATCATACAAAACATATATAAACAGAAGATGCACACATAATTTCATGTCTTGCTACAGGTGAAAACACTTCAAAGTAATTTAATCTAGTTTTATATTGAAATCCTCTAGCTACTAACCTTGCTTTATGTTTTCAAATTGATCCATTTGGCTTCAATTTCATCTTGTAAACCCATCTCACGCTGATGGCTTCCTTTTTCTTTGGAAGCTCAGTCAACTCCTAAGTCTTGTTTCTTTATATAGCCTTAAGTCATTCTTTCATGGCCATCAACCACATTTTCTTCTTCATAGCGTCTTCAGTACTAACTGGTTCAGAGTCTACCAGTATGACACCCTGAATGACTTCCCTTTCAAAGTCTATCTCATTATCTTGCAACATGTCAAACTCTAGAAATTGTCTTGGTATTTGTATGATTCTTTGTGGTCTCTAAACTTTTTCAAAATCTTAACCAGATGTTGGAACAATATCAGATGTTGAACTACTTGTAGAATTTTGACCACCTTCAGAGACATTATTACCACCAGAGTTTATATCATTATTAGAATGTAAATCAGATTCAGATTCACCTTCAAAGTCAGACTCACCTTCAGACTCAATTTCAACATCAGTGTCATTTTCAGACTCTGACTCATCTTCAGAGGAAGAATCTCCTTTAGAGGCAGATTCTCCTTCAAATACGAAATATCTTCAAAATTTTAACTCAGGTGTTAACATTGCATCAGAGTTGGATTGAAACTTATTCCAATCCCATGCTTATGTTTCCTTCATAATTACATCTCTGTTGAATTCATTTATTAGTGAGAGGACAATAGAGCTTATAAGTAGTTGTAATGTGATACCCTACAAGCAACATGATTCTGCTTCTGTCTTCCAACTTCCTTCTCTTAACATATGAGGCATGTTTATAACAAACAGAACCAAACACCTTCAGATGGATCAAACTTTTCTTATCTTCAGTCCAATTCTCAAAAGGAGCAATTTCATCTAGCTTATTAGTTGGACACCTGTTGAGCATATATGCTACAATGGCAACAGCTTCTCCCCACAAGGTGTGAGGGAGCTTCTTCTTCAACATGCTCATTGTCATATCAAGCAAAGTCATATTTCTTCTTTCAAAAATACCATTGGAGTAAATAGAGCAATTGTAACATCCTAATTTTCCATACCTTAAATAATATATCTGATTATATTTGAAATTTTAACATCGCTAATTATTAAAAACTAAACATTGAAGCTACCACCTATAATAATTAAGTTATCAATTACTCACCCTTTATTTTATTATTAATATTAGGGATAATAGCTATTTTGCCCCCTGTTATATGGGCGAGGTTTGGAAAACCCATGTAAAAAAAGTTTAGATTTCCCCCTTGACATTTGAATATTCTTTCATTTTAGCCCCTCACTAGATTTGGTCAACAACAAAAGTGACGTGGTGCTGCTTTGTTGTTTTTATAAACGTGACATGGCATGCTTTGTTATATTTTTTTTAAATACACGCGTGGCTTTTTTATTATTATTTTATTGTTTGGGAGTTAAATGACTAAATATCAAAACTAAATAAAACGTCTTCAACAAGTATTGTACCCAAGACATCATGTTTGTCCTAAGCACCACAACCATTGGGCTATTAGCCATACTTATTAACTTTGTGAATCAAATATTATATCATTTAATTTCAGTAGTTTAACTAATAATATTAAACTAGTGGGAAACTCGTGCGGACGCACGGGTTCTGGTGTGGATCGCGGATATGTCCCCATTTAATTATGTAAAATTTAAGAAATTA
Source organism: Lathyrus aphaca (assembly GCA_963966055.1). Classification (NCBI taxonomy): domain Eukaryota; kingdom Viridiplantae; phylum Streptophyta; class Magnoliopsida; order Fabales; family Fabaceae; genus Lathyrus; species Lathyrus aphaca. The sequence goes on from OZ014519.1 coordinate 211,077,792, forward strand.
GAAAATATTAAAATCTTATTGAAAAAAAATTAAAAAATATAAAAAGATAAATATATAAGTTAATAAAGATAAATATTTAAATGAAATACATATTTTTAAAATTAAAAAAAAAATGTATAAACCAGAACCCGTGTTAAACCAGAAGCGATGTTAAACCAGAACCCATGTACGAAAAATAACGAATAAGAATAATGAATGAATCATGTTTGTGTGAGTTTAAAAAACAACATCTTCAAACAGTGAGATTGATGGAGTCGGAGGGAGAAAAGAAGAGCGGGTTTAGATTTGATGACAGAGAGAGAAAGGAAGACTGAGTAGATAAGTGAAGACAGAGAGATATGTGGAAAGTAAGGACAAAAAAGTAACATTGGTAGACTCATCTTTTCTCATATGGTAGATAAGATATATTATAGAAGAGAGAATTGTTTTTAAGAAAATGTGCTCATCCCGTTAATAAGTGATGTTGATGTATTTCATATAAACACCAAAAAAAAATTGTTGATCGATGAACATGATTCAATATTTAGATAAGTGGTAGGGTTGATCCCATTTATAGGGTATTAAAGATAAATATTTAAATGAAATTTGGAATTTTAAAAAGAAAAAAAATAGTATCTACTAGAACTCGTGATACAGAATTAGTTGTAATACAAAATTCATTTTTTAAACTTTAAAACATATTTTTGAAGTTGATCACGAAAGATGTGACAAGCACCCATCCCGTTAAATATTTTATTCTTTTTATTAAGATAGAAATAGTAATATAACTTATATGAGTTATGAGAACACCCATAATATCATATAAGCATTTGAAGGAACACTTCATTATGAGATAATAACTCGTGCGTTCGCACGGTGTACGTTTTAGTATTGGATATAATGTTGGACACACATTTGTTTATTTACGGAATATTATAACAATATTTAAAGATAATTTTTATTTATCTATAGCAAGAGAAAAATTATATAAATTTCAAGAGACTATGAAACATATAGAATATCATAACATTCAATTTACCATACATTTGTAAGTTTGAACATACAAAAAAGATACATATAACAAAAAACAAAAGGTTTATCATTACATCAGTGTGGGATCCAAGCTTTGATAATTAAAATACCCACTTTGAAGACCACAACCAAATCTTAATTTTGATATTGTTTCCTCAACTGAAACCATAATTGTGTCAACCGGCAGATAGTGAATTAAGAAATACAGTATGTCTCCTTTGTTAAGATTTATGTCTTTGCAAAAATCGTACCAGCCACCTAAAAGATACATCTCCACATTTGTAAACACCCCAAATTTGCCCTCACCCATTTCACACCATGGCTTGTGATCATTTCATAGGCATAAACTCAATCATAACATCTCATACCACAATTTTGATTCACTGCATAGATTCAAAGTCATCTGCATCTAGGGTTTGTGATCTGAGCAATCCAAGAGCTTCTTGAGCCACTCCAAAGGCCATCAATCACTTAAAAGGGGTCCATGTGTGTTCAAGTATCATATTATATCCTCTCAAAGTCAAGAATGTCAAAAAAATCACAAGAACTGAGAATGGTATGGAAGCAGAGCCAGGCTTGACTGCACAGATGACCTAGAATTAGGGTTTTGGTTTCAGAGGCCATAACTCCAATTTTTTTGGTCATTCTTGTTTCTATTGGTCTCTATATGGTATAGGGAGTATGCATATCAATTTTCATGAAGAAATTCCATGGGGAAGTCATCTGATCAAGAGTTGACTTTTCAAGCAAGTCAGTGCAAAATCAGGGCATCTGAGGCCCCCAATGACCCAACCAAAGGGTGTTCTTCATCATTTTGATTGTATATGATCTTTATTTGATCATGGAAGACATTGGAAGTTCACAAAATTGAAGAATTTCAAGTCTTTTGCAAAGTTGACTTTTTGGGCAAGTTTGACTTTTAATGAAATTGTCATTTTAGGCAACTTTTTCAACCTTTACTTTTTGATTCAAAAAGGCTTCAAATGGAAAAACTTTGGTCATGAAAGTTGTAGAATGGATCATTCCCTTTTCAAAAAGTACAAGAACATGACCTAATTCATTTTGGATCAAAAGTTATGGCTTGTCAAAGTTGGCAAAAATCACAAAATTTCAAAGTTTCTACCAAAGAGGTATTTTGCAAAATGACTTGATCAAGTGTTCTAAAGCTATCAAATGCACTTCTAATCCATACAACATGATCACACAACATTCAAAAATCAGAATGGGCCATGGGATCACATGTTTTATGGCCTATGGAGCAAGACTTTTTCATAAGGATCAAAGGCAAGCCAAGTTGCAAAATCCATCATAGCTTCTCATCCACTTGCTGGCTAGCTTGCTGAACCACCCTAGGCCTTTTCCCTCATCATGCTGCGCAGGACACACTTGTTGTACTAGGCTAGCAAGTGGCCCATGCTTCTCTTACACAAACTTGACCTTTTGGCAAAAGCACCCATGCCAATCAATAAAGCACATGTCACTTCATCTGACCAATGGGAATTGTTTATGTGAATCAAATGCCAGCCAAACATAACAAGAAGCAAGCCTGAAACACTCCACAACACAGCATTCTCATTTTCACCCTCGTTTGCAAGAGCCTTCGAAACTCTCAGCACAAGCCACAAACACACAAACAAACTTCACAAACAATCTTAACACACTTCCCTGATCACAAAGCACCCATCACCATGGCCTGAAACCCACTGAATCAAAAACACGATCACCACACCACCTTGAACAGAACTTCTGCAAACTCTCAAACCAGCCAAAATAAACTTGCTCCAAGCCTTTCAGAAGCACAAGGGAAGTCATAGGAGCAGTTTTGCACAAGGGAAGAGGTCAGAAAGCTCCAAACTGAAAAGCTTCAAACTCAGGTAGCTTCATGAACTTTTTTTCCAGAAACATGTTTTTAAGTTCTTAATAGCTTCTATGCACTCCCCTGATCATGAATATGTGCTTACTTTTGAAAATGGTTGAGAAACCAGGATGTATGCATTGTCTGAAACTTTTGCCCTAAAAAATGTTTGATTCGATTCTCTCTGATTTTGAATGATAAATGTTGTTTGATCGAGGGGTTTGATTCGTTTTTGAGTGGGGATGATTTCTGGGTAGTTAGATTTTGTTTTAGATGCGTGTAGAGAGAGTTGGAAATTTGAGCTTGCCGGAGAAGACGACCGGAACAGTGTTCCGGTCGCCTGAGAGTGATTAGGGCACAATTAATTAGGGTTAATCATAATTAGCCAGGTTTGAATGCCAGACCTTGGATGTGGCGCCAAGTCAAACGCGCGCGTGTTTCATTTGAATCTGGACCTTTAGATTTGCATACTTTTCTTTTTTCAGTTAAATTCATTTTCTTTTTCACATTAATTCATTTCTTTTCTCATATTTATTTAAAATAGTAAAACAATTTTAAAAATTATGAAAATTTTTATACAAACTTTTATTTAATTTCAGAAACCAAAAACATTTTTATTTTTATTTTTTGCATTAAAAAAGATTTTTAAATCATTTAAAAGTTTATTTTTAATTAATTAATGAGAATTAATTAATTAAAAATACTTTTAGGTATTTAAAAATCACCAAAAAATTCATGAAACATTTAAAATCATTTAGAAACATTATCCAACCCTCAAACCAAATTTATTTTTTGATCTTGATGCACTTTGATAATTTTCCATGGAATTAATTCATTTTCAAAGCATTATTTTGATCCAAACTTCCAAAAATCATTTCTGCCTAACCATTGAGAGTTGGACTTTGATTCTTTTTGCATTGTGTTGTGCATATCATGTAGTTTGTGAGATTAAATTGGCATGATTTGATCTTTCATTTTCAATTTGTTTGGCATTTTTCTTGTTAAGGTACCCTAAAACCCTAGAAATCTTAGGAAAATCATAACCCTAATTAGGTTAAGAGTTGGAACCTCTCCTTTGGGCAGTGAGTTAGTATAGGTTTAGGGATCCCTTGAATGCATTTTCAATTTTTTATCTTGATGTTTGCTTCTGATTTTGGTTTTTGTTTGATGCTTTGATCATAAATCCCAATTTGGACTTCCATATGCATCCTTCTTGCATTTGCTTGCATACCATGACTTGCCATGACATCTTATGCATCCATTTGATTCATTTGACATCTTAAGACATCTTAGAAGCATGTTTGATCATTGCATCTTGCATTTGCCATGTTGTATGCCATATGCATTTCATAACTTTTCATGTATGATCATGGTTCCTAACTTGCTTCATTTACATCCATAAGTTTGTATGATCATCCCCATGCCTTGTTACATGTTTGTATCATCTCATAGCATCATTATCATCTCATATGTGCTTCTGGTTTTAATTTACATCATGCCATCCCACTTCATCTTGCATTGCATTGCATTTCTTTCACTAACCTTTCAGGTGGTAAGCAACTTGGAGAAGTGAATTTGCCTTCACTTCTCACAACTTCTTTTCATCTCTCTTATGCATCCATGCTGCATTTTGCTATGTGTTTGAGATTGAGCTTGCTCATTCTTCTTCTTCTTACTTTCTTTCCTCAAGTGACTTGACTTCTTGAATGAAGCAAGTTACTTTGCTTCTCCTGATCCTTTCATCTGCTTCCTGGTGGTTCCTCTGAAGATTTCTTTCTTAAACCTCACAAACCTTAGGAACAACCAAGCATGACAATGATTAGGGTTTTGATTAGTCCCCCCACTTAGTTTTGCCTTTGTGTCTCTTTGAGTCTTCTCTTCTCACCTCATAATCAGGGACTAAACCCTAAAGGCTTTAAGGCTTTGTGATTAAGCTTATGCCTGCATCCTTCTATTAGGATGGAGTGTATAACTTTAATCCTAAGTGTTAAACCCTTAATGTGTTTAAATCCTTTAATCAATTCACTTAATAATCATCAAGACATCACACTTGTAACTTGGGCCTTGCATTAGGGTTCTATTTCTTCCTTAATTGGTTAAGAAGGACTAACCCTAATGTTAATGGACAAGTCCCCCTCAAGTTGTCTTACAAACCCTAAAAAACACTTCTTCATCATATCATTAATTAAAATCCATTTAATAAAGGCTTTGTTTTGCCATGAAATTAATCCCTAATCATGGATTAAGTTGAGGAGCTTTCCTCAGCTTAAACATTCTCATCTATTATCCTTCTATTAGGATGGTGTAATGGGTCTGTTTAATCCCTGATTATGGCTTAATCTCATTACTTAACACTAAACAAAAACAACAAAAAACATCTAAATAATCACAAGTAGGTTAATGATCGTAATCTTACATCAGGGTGATTAAGTGTGAGAAGCTGACTTCACACTTAAGGTATTCTCATTACCCCTAATCAGAGGGAAGATGTGATGAGTTTACTAACCCATTGGTTTAGGCTTAAGCTCATTAACTTATGACAAACTTTCAAAAGCAATAAAAGACTGAAAACTCAAAAACAAACAATAATCGTCTCCTCCGGGATTCTTTTCTCATCTCACTCATTCACAAACGAGAACTTGCTTCTTCCGTCTAATGCAAGACAGTTAGCACCTGAGCCAGACAGGTCATACACTTGAGCATTGACAAGCAAGCAGTTCACCAGTCAATTCACCTTTCAGCCTCTTCGGGTCGAACTACGGTGTTCTGACTTCCTCATTGCACGAGAGGATACGTAGGCATAACTTAAAAGTTATCGAACAAAAGTCTCTGTATATTCCCCCTCCTCCAACTTCATTCTTTTAGCCTCATGATCATGAGCACCTCACTCTTGTTCTTACACTGACACTGTACATACTACACTTCACTTCTCTTACACTGACACCTGTACATCCTTTTCCGGTTCTTATGCACCAATTGCACTGACACTACCCCTTTAAAACACAAATCTTTTGAGCGTGGATCCTGTCGAGTACGACGGACAATCTGGGTGCTAATACCTTCCCAGGTTGTAACCAACCCCCTTTCTCAGTCTCTCTGGTTCGCAACCGTCTTATCCACATCTTTTCTTAGGTTTATGCAGCATTACCTTTCCTTCGGGATAAAAATGCCTAGCTGGCGACTCTATTCATTCCCTGTGAGCTCACTCCTGTGTGTTCTCACATCCTCCTTTCGCCGACCGTTCGCGTATGTACCTTTATTTGGGCCATTTCCCATTTATCGGGAGCGACAACATTGCCTTCCCTTCTTTTCATTTCACAATAATATGGAATGCTCTTGTCGGCATCGAAAAGGCAGATTCTTTCCCACTTTCCGCGTAAGCATTCACGAATTATGTGTTTGGGAAGTTGCTGAAAACATTATACATCATTATAAATTATATTACAACCATAATAAGGAAATGAATTCAAAGACTGTTGTCGCCCACATAAATACTTACCAAGACATTGTTACTTAATTTTTTCGGATCAGTCACAACCTTAGTCCAGTTGCGTTGGTTTTGTGGCTCATGTATAGCTCTCCTTATGCTACAGAATATTGAAAGAAGTAACATAAATCAAATATTCACTAAACATATGTCGAACATGTCAAAGAAGAACAATCACTTAACCATGAATCAAAGTATGAAAATAGAGATGCCTCAGGTTGTCCGTTGACAGACACGCGAAATCCTTTTATGTTAAACGGAGCTCACTATCCCTCGCACTTCCATCGGCAGCTGGTTTCCCCTTTTATGTGTGTCCCATTTGTCCCGAGGCTTTATCAATGCAAACTGTTTGTGAATTTTCCTTACTTTTATCAGAGAACCAACCAGATACAGTTTTCCTGCAGAAATTCATCACAAATACAATATAGTTATGGTCGTACTCGTTATATATGTTACATATTCAAATGATGAATATCCAAAAAAATAAGAACGAAAACAGAAATACCGTTGGGATAACCTCCATCGGTAATTTAATTTGTGATATGAAGGGAGTGCAGCATACTTGGAACTTGCAGAGGCATGCCTTATTCCCTTGCCTTTGTCGCGAAATCGTCGTGAACTTCCACCAATGGCCCCACCGTGACCGTTTCCCTTATGTGTTCCAGATTCCATACCATACAGGTTACTACAAAATAATATAAAATAAAGTGATGAAACTATATCTTTGCAATTCACAGTACATGCATCCAATGAGCCAATGCAAATTCACAAGATCAAACTAACATAACATTTTTTGTAAAATAAATACCAAAAATACGGAAAATAACAATTATCGTTATGTACCATATTTGTGTTGATGTATTTCCAGAGTTATAACAATCACAATACATATACCTCTTGAGACAGAGCGATTGACCCGCAATATTGTGATGTGCATAGTGTTCAGCACCATTGGTGACAACTTCCTCATTTCCATTAGCTGGCTCAGACTCCATACCAGGTTCAGTTTTCACCTCCGACACGCCATCTTCATCTATCACAGGTCTTTTAGAAATGTCCCTACTGTGTATCTTATTCAACATCATCTTCAGAGTATAGTTGTGAGTACATTTCTTATTGTTAGAGAGACTGTCGGGACCACTTGCGGGTTTGCGTAAAAAAAACGGTGTTAAATGATTAAACAGACATACAATAAAATAATAGTACACACTACAAAAAATAATAACCCTAACTCACAAGAATAAGACAGAATAAGAAGGGTTGCAGAAATACAAAGGAAAACATGGAAATATGAAAATACGTAATTAACCTAATATCAAAATGAACCAAAAGATGCGAGATTTACATGCATGCAACCAACATTCGGATTGTCACAAGGGATAGAAGAATAATCAGAGAAAATTACCTTCTTGGAGTACCAATCAGGATCAATTGAGAGGGTGAGTTGATGCATGCTTCCATTAGGTCATGCAAGAAATAGTGGTCGTGCAAAGTGGAAATGGTTTCAAGTGATTGTGAACCGTTATAGTAGCATTTAAATGGAAATGGGAAAATGCACACAATGATGTCATTTGTATTCCTAGGGCCCTGTAATTACTTGTGATTATGCTATTAAATACAAATATCAATTTAAATGATCTTTTATATTGACCTAATATAATAAAAGAGATGTTTATGTTAAAATAAAAAGAGGCATTTAAATTGTTACCTTATATGGAGACTTGGTGGAGTAGGTTTTTTATTCCTTAAATAACAAATGAATTTCCAAAAATAAATGTATCCAAAAATTCGATGGTACAGTAAACACGATGACCTGATAAAGTGAATAAATCATTTGAACTTATCTTTTAAAACCATAAAATATGACATAACAAATCAAAAGGTGAAAAACCTGCTCAGAACTTTTTGTCATTCAAAATTATATATTCAGGTTTTACTGTTACGGTAAAATGATAGACAAGATAATTGTCGAACACTACTATTAAACAAAATGAATATAATTAAAATGGATACTACAAAAGGAAACACATATAGCAGAAAGACAAATAAAACCGAACAAAATAACCAATCATGGTTGATGTCATGACAATGACATTGATTCTGTTATGACAATACAAATTTAGTCTCCAGCATACCTCAATAAAGTCAAAATCCTCCATGAACAATGGTGACCACAAAACGGTAACACCAATCGATAAGCAGAAAATGGAAACGAAAGCCAATATATCATCTCAAGCATAACATCGAAAATGAAAACCAATATATCAGGTCAGGCACAAAAACAAAAACAAAATTGGAGTATTGTCGAACACTACGATTAAATGAAATGAATATTGTATAAATGTATACCTCCCATTTTGATTTTTTATTAAGTGCTGAAATACTCCAAATCATCAGGATCAGAACCAGTAAGGCAGAAAGGTAGATGAATGATATAAACCTGCACATTAAAAAGACAACAACACTTGAATGGACCTGAACGGACCTGAACAAATAATAGGATGAGTTGTTTGAATAGGTAACCCTAAACGTGACTTTCCTTCAAGTTGATTTTGTTATAACAATACAGAACTGAAGCCATATATCAGAAAAATAAACCCAACTGAACAAATATATAAGAAATATGAACACAAGTGAAGCAATATATCAGAAATAAACACAACCCAACATATTACTAAAAAGAGTCTCCAACATACCTCAAAACACTTCAAATACTCCATGAGCAATTCCGTCAACATAACTGTAACAACAAATAGAACACCGACAAATTCAGACAATGCTTTATTAATTCATTAAGAAAAACAATACATGTGAAACTAAAGGCAAGAAACGAAAGGACGAATATATGAAAACAAAGCGTAATAATTGGTTGAAAAAGATAACCAGTGTGGGTAAAGAGAAGTAAAAGGAGGTTAAATATAAAAAAAACCTTGAGATTTGGCTTCAAAAGATTAAGAGTACACATCATAATTGACAGGATATCTACAACTGGGTGCATTGCAGATTTAAGGTCTGATATTATCAATCAAACGTCTGAATCTTGCAACAAACAAAGTTGAAATAGAGGTAACATTCCCAAATATATAAATGCTTATAAACAATTTATCGATTGATGGCAAACCTTATGTTATTGTAGTAAAATGTCAAGGTAGGTTGTATGTGTGGTATTGATTATCTGAAAATAAACCCAACTCAACAAATATATCTGAAAGATAAACAAAAGGGAAGTCATATATCAGAAAGATAAAAACAACAAAAAAAATTAATCAAACATAACTTGAAGGGAATCATATCTAATAATGAAACAAATATAAACTGACCTGAACAAATTACCAAGATGAGCCAATTGAATAGTTAACCCAGTCTGCAACTCTTCCTGCAAATGAAGTTCAAACAAAAGTAATCGTTCGAAACATACAAACGCAATTTAAATCAGTCTAACGTAAACCGATGTTTATCGATTCATGATCTGAACATGAACCCAACTGAACAAACATATCAGAAAGATAAACACAACTGAAGCAATATATCAGAAAAATAAACACAGCGGAACATATTATACAAACAAACATTATTTCATAATGATTTTGTGATAGCAATACAAAATGACTCTCCAACATACCTCAAAATACTATAAATCCTCCATGAACAACGGTGTCAACAAAACCCTAAAACCAATATATCAGGTCAACTAGAAAATCGAAAACGAAATTGGATTACCTCATATTCTAAAGCTAAAATCACGAAACCAATGACTGTTGTTATGAAACCCTAATTCCCAAAGGGGGAGAAGCTCACAGACATCTTGAAAGGGTGAAGAAAGAAGAGGATGATGGACTGAGGGAAGGGAAAGAGGGGCGAGATTGAGAGATACGTGTCCTGAGTTTGAAATTCAAACAAAGTTTTGGAATTCATTTTGGTGTGATTTTGAAAGATAAGATAAAGTAAGTAGGTGTGTTGGATAGTAGGAAGAACAAGAGGCTGACATGTGTCTCAGAGGGTATTATAGTAAAATCATAGGACTTACTTTTTCTTATATGGTGGATAAGTTAACATATGTTAGGAAACGTTAGTTAATATAATGTAACTAATATAAATTAAAAAAAATATACAATAGCTAATATTAGTTGATTAGAATATTAGTTGATTAAAACATCTAGTATAAATTAATATAAATTAATTTATAAACTTAATATAAATACACTGTAGCTAATATATAAACTTAATATAAATTATATTTTAGTTGATTAAAATTTTTTGTAGCTAATATTAACTAAAATAGTTATACTAAAATAATTACATTATGTAGTTTAAAAAATTAATTTATATTTATACTAAAATAATTCGTAAAATAATTAGTAAAAAAATAATTTATATTTAGTAAAATAATTATACTAAAATAATTACATAATCTAATTAAAAATTAATTAATTTATATTTTAGTATAATTATTTACTAAAAAAATTAATTACATACTTAAAATTATTTTAGTATAATTACATACTAATATAATTATACTAAAATATAAATTAACTAAAATATAATTTAGTATAAATATAAGTTAATTTTTTTCAATTACAGTATGCAATTATTTTAGTATAACTATTTTAGTTAATATTAACTACAGTAAATTCTATTCAAATAATATTAGCTAGTGTACATTTTTTTATTAATATTAGCTATATTATATTAACTAATGTTTACTGACATATGATGTACTTATATATATATATATATATATATATATATATATATATATATATATATATATATATATATATATATATATATATATATATATATATATATATATATATATATATATATATATATATATATATATATATATATATATATATATATATATATATATATATATATATATATATATTAATTGAATTGAAATTAAATTAAATTAAACTAAACAATAAATAAATTTGAATTAACTAATAACTATTTTTCATCCAGGATTTATTAATATAGTTAATACTAATATGTTAACTTATTTAATATTGTTAATTAAAATAGGAAAATTAAATGATATAATATTTGATTCACAAAAGTTAACAAGAAAAAAATAATAATAAAAAAATCACGCGTGTAATTAAAATACTTGTGAAGACATTTTATTATGTTTTGATATTTTTACTCATTTAACTTCCAAACAATATAATAATAATAAAAAAGTCACGTGTGTAATTAAAATAAAAAGAAAAAAATAAAAGTCCAACAAAACATGCCACATTACGTTTAAAAAAAATAAAAATAAAAAAAGCCAATAAAGCAGCGCCACATCACTGTTTTTGTTGATCAAATCCAATGAGGGGCTAAAATAAAATAATCTTCAAATGTCAAGGGGGGAATCTAAACTTTTTTTTACAAGAGTTTTTTCAAACCTTGCCCATATGGCAAGGGGCAAAATAGCTATTATCCCTTAATATGATTATTCGATTTGAATATTATTGTTTCATTTTACAAACTAAACTATGAAATTAGTACTTAATTTTAATTTAATTAATTATCCATATTATTTTTATTTATTATTGTTATTATTATTATTATTATTATTATTATATTATTTTGAATATCAGTATTTTAGTCTACAAATTAATTAATAAATAAAATAATCTTAAGTTAATAAATAAATCAAATAATTATGCTTATTATTATTATTATTATTATTATTATTATTATTATTATTATTATTATTATTATTATTATTATTATTTCATTTATAAAAGAAATATATATCTCATTTTTCTATTAATATCCTACATGATTTATGTCATGAAACTTTATGATATCAAGCTCCCATATCTTTCTTACAAATTATTTTCACATAGTCATATTAGAACATTTATAGAACTATTGATGAAAGACTAGTAAATATTTTATAAAGACATATTTACTGGCAAGAGTTAAAGAGTTTGAAGGGACGAGAAAAAGGAGATACATTTATGTTATTTTAATATTTTGCAACTAGTATAAATAGGGGTCAATCTCACCCCATATTTATTCCTTCATTTACAAATAATCTTTCTTACCTCTCTATTTCTTTCATTCTCTAGTTTCTTCATATAACAATATTAGTTTTAGTTATCGAGGTTCTCACAGTGTTAGTTTGTAGCTTTTAGAGTTTTTTGTGGTCAAAGTTCTTAGAACGTTTCAAAGGAGTTTTATACGTCAAAGTTATACCCAAATCATTTTCATAAGTAACCGATAAGTTGTTATAATGTTTATTTTATTTTTATTCTATTATTTTAGTTATGTTACATATATAAAGGTTATTTTAAAATTTCTATTTAAATTTTCGTTTAGACGTCGAGATATTGAACTTATAAAGTCCAAGACAAATTTTATCATTTTAAGTCGTTATAATGCCCAAGTATTATTATAAAATTAAAATTTTATTAGGAATATACTCTTAATAATTTTCTAAAATGAACAAATCCGAACGAGATATAGTTTAATTTATATTTGAATTTAATAATTATTTAATATAGTAGGAGTTATTATTAAATATTTTAATAGTTTAATTAATCCTAAATTATATTCTAATTATTTTATAAATTTCGTACAATTCAACGATTATCGTAAATTAGGTTTTTGAGGAACTTGTTGATACTTATCAAAAGCTATGTATAAGGTGTGCTCAAGTGGTACAAGAAGGAGAGAATCAGAAGAAGATCATAGCAACCTTGGAGGCTGAAAAGAAAGAGCATTTATCAACGATAACACATCTGAATGAAGAAGTCATCATGTTGAATTCCAAGCTTTATCAAGTGACCAAATCCATCATAATGCTAAACAGTGGATCTGAAACTCTTGATGACATTCTTCAGACTGGAAGAAGTGTAGGAGACCTATCTAGGACAGGATTTGATGGCTTTGTAAGGAGTAGCCAACCTGAGTTCAAAAAGGATGTTACAGAACAGATGTTGAACCCAGTGCCTTAATATCATGAAATAAGAAGACCCACTCATCAATGGAGAAGATATCAAAGATGGAGGTGTCACTACTATGGTAGGTTTGGTCACATAAAACCTTTTTGTTTCAGACTCCATAGATACCCTTATCAGAATCCTCAGCCCAAACCTAAGCAAAACATTATTATCAAGAATCAACAATGGGTTCCTAAGCATGTTGGCTTGCTAGCTTGTACTTCACTTAAAGTATTAGCTTAAGAGGACTGGTATTTTGGATAGTGGATGCTCCAAACATATGACTGGAATAAAAAATTTGTTGACTGATATCAAACCTCATCATACCAGTTATGTGACTTTTGGTGATGGAGCTAGAAAAGAAATCAAAGGAGTGGGAAATCTTGAAGGATCAGGTAACCCAAATCTTAATGATTTACTTCTTGTGAAAGGACTTACTGATAATCTCATTAGCATCAGGCAACTATGTGATCAAGGATTTTTTGTCAATTTCACAAAATCAGAATGTCTTGTCACAAATGAAGAGAATGTTGTGATCATGAAGGGGGTCAGGTCTGGAAATAACTGTTATCTCTGGGTTAATCAAGAACCAGCTTGCTCAAAAAGGGAGACAGAAGTAGAGAACATTATTACTCAAAATGATGGAATATGTGGCATGTTGCACCCTCAAGAGAGTGATTATATCTTGTCTGAAAAAAATATTTCAAGAGAGTGTGTATTTGTTGAGGACAAGTGCTCTCAGCTTGTGTGGATGGACCAAAGAATGTCTAAATATAATGTCACACAGAATGTCATGACATTGTACTTCAAAAATTCCAATACAGTCAGCTTGAGAATATGTCTTTATGATGGTTTGTGGCAATTAGTGACATGTGAGAACATTCTTAAGGACATTGCGTATTTTTGAGAATCAGGTTTAATGCACTTTAAGTGGAGGCGCGTAATATTTGATTTCATCATTAATTCACTTATTCAAAGAAAACTGATTCAAAGGCCTATCACTCCACAAACACTTCACTACATCATACTGCATATTTGCTCTCCTATCTTCCATTCAAAATATGCTTATTTTTTCTCTGCAAAGTCCTATCAACATGTCTCAACAATCATCTGTTTCGTCTTCCAAGAAGTCATCCTTCAAGCCTGAGTCTAGGGTTCATCGTCTATCAGAAGATGTCCTAGATGTTGCTCATTTGAATATGGTCGTTCCTGACGTTGTTAGGGTTTCTAAACCTAGAACACCTAACGTGTGTAGACCAAAAGTTCAGTCTGCATGTCCATCGTCTGGCTCTCAAGGCACTAAAAACCTCATTCTAACAATCCTGGCTGAAAATAGTGACTTTGCTGAAACATATGCCTCTTAGGAAAATTAGAAGATTCCAGATTCTGGACCAAATAATGAGGCTGCTAAAGAAGACATTATTATGTATGCCATTGAAGGAAGCTCCAAAGATGTTGTAACACGTGTTGTTGGGGTTACTAACCAAGATGATGAAAGTGCACAGGTAGCTCATGATCTTCCTAAAGCTGAGAACAACAAATAAGATACTCTTGAAGATGTGATTGATCTTGATGATCTTTCTGATAATAAGCTCATTGACAACATCAATCCAAGTGTGGCTAAAAGATTGATTTCAAGAAAAGGAAAAAATGTTGCGGATCAAATCTCTCCTCAAAGCAATCTTATCTCTAGAAAAGACAGCCCAAAGGACACGCCCAAGAGGATTATTGTTGGTCCCTCCAAAGGTTGGAGTAGAGTAGTTACTAAGAAAAGAAAGGCTATAGCGGTTTCTAAGTCTGAAAATGATGTTTAGAGTGATGTTCTAGACATCACACCAAGAAAGAAACCAACTTTTAGCAATCTTGCCTCTAGGGTTCTTGATGCACCTCTGGACAACATCTCTTTTCACCGCATCAACAATGTTACTAAATGGAAGTTTGTCTACCACATAAGTTTGGCCTTGGAAAGGGAGATTGCAGAATTTGTTCTAAACTGTATTGAAGTTATGGACCTAATCTACTTTGCAGATCTACTCAAAATTGTGCCCAGGTTCTCACAATGTTATGAAACTCTAGTCAAGGAGTTTATTGTAAACCTTTCTGAAGAATATGCTAATGGGAAGTCCAAGGACTTCAGGAAAGTGTATGTTAGAGTTAAGTGCATTAACTTTTCTCATGTTGTGATAAATACCTATCTAGGTAGAGATGCTGCTAATTACCCTGAGTTAGAAGTAACTGATAATGAAGTCTGTAAGATCCTCACTACAGGTCAAGTCAAGTACTGGCCGAGAAAGGGAAAGTTGTCAACCAGCATGCTTAGTGTTAAATATGCTATGTTAAATAGAATAGGTGCAACCAACTGGGTTCCTACCAACCACACATCTAACATTGCTACTGGTTTAGGGAGGTTTATTTATGTTGTGGGTACCAAACCCAAATTTGATTATGGTACTTATATATTTGAACAAACCATGAAGCATGCTAGCATAATGGCTGTGAAATTACCTATTTCCTTTTTGTCCCTCATATGTGGGATTATTTTGAACCAATATCATGTTATCTTGACTGAGTCTGACATAGCCAGCAAAAGGGAAAGTGATATTTCTTTCCATTATATGTTGTTTCAGGGAGCTCATGTCCCTAACATTGTTGTGACATCCACTGGAACATCTACAAGCAGTAAACCTCTTGACAAAAGATTTATCATTACTGAGATCAAGGAAGCTTGTAAGGATTTAGATGCCAGAAAGGAAAAATTTGAGAAGGTGATTGAGTCATTAGAGAAAGAAGAGGGAACTGATGAAGAGCAGGCTGGTGAAAAAGTTGAAGGTGATTATGATGGTAGCATAATTAATGAGGGAGAGGAGGATTTCAAAATTGATTCTGATTAATGTTTGTGAAGGGTTGCTGGTCCTATTTTTTTGTTTGTTTTTTGGATTATATGTGTGGTTCCTTTCCCTTGAAGGAACCTATGTAATTTTGTTTGGACTTCTGGTTCTGTACTTTGTGGGATTCTGTTATACCCATGATATTTATTTTGTTCTTAATGAGCTTGTGGTGATGACAGGTTCTTTTTCTTTATATTGTGATCATGTTTGGCTAAATTTCTGGCTAAAAGGGGGAGTAATTAGATAGCCTTTTATAGTTGTATGTTGATGAATACTATTTATTTTAGTATTGTCAATTCTTGTGTGCTGCAGGGCTGGGCTTAACAATTTGAGGGGGAGATGAAATTTTCTGTTGTTGCTTCTGTGTTGTACTGTGTTACAGTTTTTGTTTTGGATTTATGATGTGTGCACATCGTATATTTTCTAGTGCTTCTATTGTTGTTGGTGTTGTTGTAATCTGATACAGTTATTGGTTTGAGGGGGAGTCTTCTCTGCTATGTTTGTGCTTCTGCTAGTGCTGTTTGTTTTCTGATTTATGATGTTCTTATAATGCTTAAATTATTATAGCCAAATAATTTCCAAAGGGGGATTTTGTAGATGTTTTAGATTGGCTACATTTTGTGGTAAAACTTGGTTTGTTTCTAGATGTCATAAGCAATGTTATGACATGTAATTTAAGCATTATGCAGGTATGAAGTTTTTGTGTGCAGCTATTTTTATCAGGATGTCAAGACTGATGTCATGACATCTTTGACTGCGCCTGAAGACCTAAGTGAATCCTAGTTTGTGCGCGCATCTGGCTGTCATTAAAACCGAGATTTTGTTGCGGTTTTAGCGTGTTTTTATAAGAAGGAAAAGAAGGATTCAACTTGGAGTTATTTTAGCAGAACATTTGTTCTTTCTATTTTTGTTCCTTTATTTAAGGAATTATTTTATCTGATTTGTGCAAGTTCAGCAAGCCCAATTCTCATTCAAAATTCTACTTAAGGTTGTTTTACCCTAGTGTGAACTTGTGGAAAATAAGGATTGTTGTTCAGTGTTTTTCATGTGTATGTTTTAGTTTTCTAGTGAGCCAAGAAATTGTCTTTTGATGATTGTTCTAGACTAGGTGTGCATTTGTATTTTGTCCACTCAAAGATTTTAAGCAAGAGTGTTTGTATTTGACTGAAGCTTTTAAGCAGGGTCAAAGATTGTTTTGAAGAGTGTATTCGCATTTTTGAGTTGTTTGTTTAAGATCACTGTTGTGATTGAGGGGGAGTGAGAGGGGTCTCATATTTAGGAGTTCCCAGGTAGAACTTTCATTGGATAGGGATTAAGTGAAAAGATTGCAAGTTGGGGTGTTTGTTGTGGATCTTTGAATTGATACTACTGATAGTGAAGTTCCATCCTGGCTTGGTAGCTCCCAGAGTAGGTGTGATTGCACCAAACTGGGTTAACAACTCTTTGTGTTCTTTAATTTTGTCTTTATCTTTTATTGTGTTTTAATCTTGTTATTTTTAGTGTTGTGACATCCCGTTTGACATTTTATATCAGTTGCCAGAATTTCACAGTGAACTTCGCAGCATACTCAGTCACAGACATGCTGCCTTGTTTCAACTCCAGAAATTTAATTTCCTTCTTTCCCCGAACATATTCAGGAAAATACTTCCTCAAAAATTCTCTCTTGAATACATCCCAGGTGATTGTCTCACCAGATGCATCCAAATGTTGGCGAGTGTAAACCCACCAATCATCAGCTTCAGCTACCAGTCTGTGTGCACCCAACCACACCTTGCTTCCTTTCGAACACTCCACCACCATGAAGATCCTCTCGATCTCCATGAGCCATTCCTGTGCTCCATCAGTGTCATACTTCCCTTTGAATGTAGGCGGCTCATTCTTCCTGAACTCGTCGCTCTTGCGATCCCCAACATTCATCGGATTTTGCACGACTTGTGCCATCGCTTGCATAGCAGCGGAAAGTGCAACATCGCTTCTTTCATCCGTTCTAAATCTTTCACACAACACAATCCAACAATGATTTAGAATCAACAACGACAAAAACAGTGCAACAACAATGCTCAACACTCAACAACAGCACAACGACACAACAACTCAACAACTCGCGACTCAACGACTCTTCTACTTGGTCGAACATACCGACCTGCTCTGATACCACTTTATAACACTCAAATTACCCCAAGGAGATAATAATAAAATCAGAGTAAAATTTTCATCAGAACTATTTGAGTGTCACAATTCAACTTCAAAAATAACTTGGCTCAATGATACGTTTTCAAAACAAATTATTCAACATGCAGCGGAAAATATTAAAAAAACAACATCAGTCATAATTCGATTACAAAAATGTTTTTCTAAAAGGAATAAACAAAAACAATGTCGTCCCGACACCCAAAGCTACGTATCAGAGCCGACATCCTAACTACGTGAAGTATTCCAACTTCACTGACCACCACTCAACTTATCCTGCTCAACTGCATGTTACCATAGGGGAAACATTCAAATAGAAAGGGTGAGATACTTACATCAAAAAAGAGTAATATAATAAGAATTCGTACATATCAGAAATAAAACACCACTCCTCGACAATAATTATTCACCCCATCATATATACAACAACATCATACACCTCAACAACATCGTATACAACAACATCATACACGACAACAACATTATACACATCAACAACATCATATGCAACAACAACATCATATATATTGACAACATCATATACAACAACAACATCATATACGACAACAACATCTTATACAACAACCACATTAATCATGCACTGAGACCCTACTTGACTTTATGCATGTGGTACCTTATCCGATCTCTATTTCAAGATCCAGTTCCCGTCGAAACTCTCGACCCTTCTTTCATGGTCCAGTATGATCCCTATTTCATGATCACGCCCATCGACCCCTATTTCATGGTCCAGTATGATCTCAATTTCATGATCACACCCTCGTACGATCTCTATTCCATGATCAGACCATCACAACAACCAACATACCCCACCTTGGTATATTATCCAACTATGAAACATGTCATGAAACACCAATGACATACATGCATACATGCAAAGATTCCATTATACAATATCAACAATAACAACTCATACACGACTACTCATCACAACACCGATCAACATACAACAATTCATTATCACCACAATAATCATCAACATCGTGCATTTTAACATATAACCACATAAATAAACTTCAACCACCACAAACCAAACAACCACAAATACCACAACATATCACATATACATATATCAACAACAACAACGATACGTAACTCATCACGACAACAACGACTCATAACAATAACAAAAGCCAATAAACATCCTATATTATGTTCATTATTCGAGTTATACTAATTATCCCTACAATTATATGTATAACTCCTCTTTCACTACCTTTAGCTACACCACATTGATTCCTAAGCATTACTAACTCATCTAGGTAATTTTAAGGAATTTTTCGGAATTAAAAATCATCACTTCACGCTCCAGGTCTCGCTCAGCGATGTCCTTGCTCGCTAAGCGAGCAACTCACTGACTCTTGACTTTTCCACAAACTAACTTGCTCGCTAAGCGAGCTCTGCGATTTAGTAGTTCTCCTCTCTGCGTTCTGCACTCAATCCTACACGGATTTTCATCCCTAAAACACCAAAATCCAGCCAAAATTCATAGTAATCACTAATTTAACCATCTAATTTATGCAAATATCAACTAACAACAACAACTACTAACTAATCAACATTGTTATTCTTCAATCCACCAAAACAGCAATCCCTAATCCTCAACCTACCCAATTATCATTATAAAACCCTTAGACATGGAAGAATCCACCCTTACCTTGGTTTTTGACGAGAATTTCTCTTCCTCGCGGATTCTTCTTCACGATCAAGCTCTTTCCTCTTCTTCTCCTCTTCACAACTTTCATTATCGTTCTTCCCTTTGCTCAGAATATGATCTTTTTCCTCTTTTTACAATTTAATCCCTTAGACAACCTTAGGGACTTCCACAATTATCTTCACTAAATTCACCAAAAGACCACCTTGTCCCTCACCTCATATTTTATTCCATTTATTTAATTTATCCACTAATAATAATACTATCCACCATAATATGATTCTCAAATTAAAACTATATTCAATAATATATTATTATTCTTCATACACCAAACACAACATTTCCAAATAAAATAATAAAATAAAATTTGGGGCGTTACAACTATGTCCTTTACAATCCACCTTTCTTACCTAGGAAGTCAACCATACATTATTCATTGTACGAAATGAATTAAGTATGTAGAGATAAGGATCATGCCAAGAAGAAATATGACCAAACATTTGATGAATTTGACATTCAACCTAAGTATCTAGATAATATGTATAACCTAAAAGGTTGATACGATAATTCCCAAGTATTAACTTAATACTTATGGTTGAGAGTTAGCACAAGATGATTGAGTGATCATATAAACTTGCATCGAGGAATGTGTAAGTCCATTGTCGTGTGGTATGGATGTACGAGGTTGACCGGTCGCCTATAATTTTGACAAAGATTATCAATTATGCATGCTAGGCAAGACGAATGACTTATAACACCTAGACCCCATGTGAAATTAGGTGGTGTAGCTTAGGGACGGTCGAATTATAACACAAAGACTCCACGTGAAGTTAGGTGGCGTAGCTCTTGGTAGTTGGGAGTACGTTGGTGGCATGTGGTCTTGTGATATTTGATCTTGGTAGATGGAATAAATATCCTTGACAGCGTTTAGTGGTCTATGTCAGCATATAGTTTAGGGATGCATTAGAATAGAGATAGATAATATAATTATGGATTAAGGATACACTTGTTTGAATAATTATGGTTGTCAAATATATTATTAGTTTACACATTCATTCCCATATTTAAACTTGCACGTAAATCTTAGCCCTATGTCCTTTTTGACTTTCATTATTTGGCTAATATATGACGATCAAACGAAGAGCTTGACAGTTCAAGTGGGAAGGGTATGAAGTGACGTGGAGATGGGTTATCATGCCATCAAGATTGGAGGTTGTTAGCATTTTGTCAAACGTTGATCATATCACTATTACAATTAGTATAAGTGTCAGTCCCGTTGGACTTAGGAGGTTCTTTTTATTATGCTTTCTTTTGGTTTCCTCTTTGTACTTTTCTTTTAAGTTTTATCTATGTGGTAAGTCCACTAGTCTTAATAATGCCAAGCTCTATATAAAATATATTCGAAACACACACACACACACACACACATATATATATATATATATATATATATATATATATATATATATATATATATATATATATATATAATGTTTTAATTAATTCAGTCTTGTTATTTAATAGTTTCAAAATTTCCATATTTTTATAAAGGTTTCTAAATTTTAATTGGAATTTCACTAATAGGACATAAGCCGTCAGTAGTCGAATTTTTTTTTAGAAAAACATAGTTTAATAAATTAATTCCCAAAATAACAATGTTTTAAAAAAATTTACCAAACTAACATACTTTGCATACATATTCACCAACTTGATTGGCGAACTAGTGTAATTTCTAACCAATTCGCCAATTGGTTTGGCTAGGTGAAAAATTTTTTAAACTAATTCATCAAGTCAAATGGCGAATGAGTGAAAAATTCAAAGTATGTCTCCAAATGGTTTGGCGAATTAGTGTTATATGATTATAGGTATTCGCCATTTGTATTGGTGTAAGTGTTTAGGCTTGCAATTTTTTTTTCTATAAATACATATGCCCGGTTATCACTCATTCACATCAAATTTATCTCACTCCTTCCTTACAAACCCTCTCTCATTCATTCCTTTCAATCTCTCCCTCTTACAACATGGCTTCTCCTTGCCCATATACTTTTGCATCGACACCATCTTCCTCAACATCAGAAGAACCGCTTCCAAAATTTGATTTTTCTCGGAAACAAAGCCTCCTTTGAAGATGTTGTTATGGAACCCGCAAACTTTGGAACACTTGCATAGAGAATTAAACTGCTGGTTAGAAGGAGAGATCGGCCCCAAAGAAAAGATAATTAAAATTAAGAAGCGTTTTGTGGAGTCTGGTGTGACGAAATGGAGAAAAGTGGTCAATGATGCAGGTGTTCTTTCGATAATGTTAGGCGGAGGTGAAGTTGTCCTGATGGTTCTGATAGGCTAGATATGTTGAATGTTCCAGTTGTTTTATTTATGTATGGTCATGTTTGAATTTATGTATTTTCTAGTTTTATTTATGTACGGTCATGTTTTGAATTATGTATTTCCTTGTTTTATTTATGTATGTTCGTGTTTGTGGTTGTATGATTTTACTGATATGAATGAAACGAACTAGGCTTCTATTTTAAATAAATACGGTTACAATGGTTTAATTTATGATTTTGAGCTTGGTCCAACGTTGGGACATTTTTTACGATTGTGACCGGGTTGACGACATGAACTACACAGTCTCACCATCTTATTCGCCGTATCTATTTCGGTGCGAATACGCGTGCTGTTAGGACGCCCTTTTTTCTTTCTTCGCATGTTCGCATTGTGCCAGACTATTTCCCCGTTGTAGGTGGGCCAGTAGTCCTTATTTGCAACTACCGGAAAGCTTTTGTTGTAGACGTTGCAAAGATTGTGCACTTGGTAAACATGGGATAGTAAGCCTGAAGGGTCCAGCCGAACCTTCGAACATGCCGCTATGACATGGGAGCAAGGCATGCGAAAGGCTTGAAATTTTCCACAGTCGCACCAATTGTTATCAAGTTCTACCCGATAGGATCCCCTTGGTCTCCCTTCGTTGTGATCCATGATCTCAGCAACATTGAAATGTCCCTTATTGCGGTTAAACACGGTGACCACATGTGTGTTAGATTTGGATGCTTAGTCTTTTATGAATGTCATAGAACTATCGCTGAACACTTGACCAGACTGTAGGATGAAACCCCACTTTGAACGCTTGGTGTCAAAAAGTGCTCCGAGCCTAAAGTAGGTTGACCTCACCAAAGCGGTTATCGGTAGGTTGCGGATTCCTTTGAAAATAGAGTTCATTGATTCCACGAGATTTGTTGTCATGTGACCCCAACGTTGTCCTTTGTCGTAGGCCCTGGTCCACTTATCCAAAGGAATCTGGTTTATCCATCTGAACGCATCTTCATTTGTTAGCCTGATTTCGTCACGATAATGTTCGAATGACAGTTCGGTTAATGAGTACCATGCGTTCAAGAACTTCTTCCGCAATGTCTTGTCTTTGATCTCTCTCATGAAATTTTACGCGATGTGTCTAATGCAATAGACATGTGTTGAAGGCGGTTCCTGCCAGCCGTTATCAACATTCTTCCATGCACTCTCAATTGATGCATGTCTGTCCGAAATCAAACATAAGTTAGACTGGGGAGCCACGTGCAAGCGGAGATTTTTCAGGAAAAAACTCCATCCCTCAGCAGTCTCTCCCTCGACTATAGCGAATGAAATTGGGAAGATATTGTTGTTGTCGTCCTGTGCCACTGCCATCAATAGAGTTCCTTTGTATTTGCCGTAGAGCCATGCTCCATCAATTTGGATTATAGGCTTGCAGAAGGCAAAACCCTTTATACATGGGTCAAAAGCCCAAAAGAGTCGGTGGAATATGCCATTTCCACTAACACAATGATTTTCTGAAGTATACGCCGGCAAGGTCTCAAGGATGACAACGGTCCCTGGTGCATAGTGCTTTAGTGCCAGCAAAAACTTTGGGAGTTCTTTGTACGAGTCCTCCCAATTTCCAAATACAACGGCAACAGCCTTAGTTCTAGCAATCCATGCTTTCCTGTATGATGGAGTATAATTGTGCTTCTGTACTATGTGCTTAATTATCGTGTTGACCTTTACCGAAGGATCGTCGGCAACGATTGATAGGATATCGTTGCATATTAGCTGAGAGCTCAGTTGCCGATGATCCTGCAATGAGTTGGTTATTACACAAGTATGCTCCGGTCCCATAGAAGCAACCTTCCAATCTTCACTTCTCTTTCTGTATGATGCTGTCAATCGAAACGGACACGCCACGTTATGACAACATATCATATATAGTGTAGGATTCGTTCGGTCGACCTTATAATCAGCTGATAAATCCATGTGGTAAAATTTTATAGCTCGAACGCATTCTTCTTTTGTTCAAAAATGGTCGCTCTCCTTTAATGCACCTTGTCTTTGTGGATACGGATCATAAATTTTGTCTGAAGATGGGCCTTCACTTCCCAAGTTCAAGTTTGTCATGTGTGGAGGAGGACGATATACATGACTGGCCGGAACCTCGTCTTCATTGACCATTTCATCAACTACTTCCTCCTCTTGTTCCTCGTCCTCATCAACAACATCGACTTCATCCAAATCATTGTCAGATTCGAAAAAGACTTGCAAAAGATCAATAGTCTGAGACATTTGTTGTTGGTTAAGCGTAACATAGAGCTCGATATCATTGAAACCAGAATACTCATGGCTTAGAAACATAGTACGAACACTTTCGTCATCAGATATAGTTAATTGGAAATACATGACCTGGTTATCCTCATAGAATACTGGATTTTTATAAATAATGACGTCCACTGGACCACGCTGCATTTTGTTTTCCAATCTCTGTTTTAGATTAGCAAAATTGGATTGTCGGGTTATTGAGAACCGAGTAACCTCGGTGTTACGAAAGTCGAAACCAGAATGGTTACATTTAAATTTCGCCATTTATATGGGCGTTGATCATATACTGGGGTAATTGAGACATAGTTCAAATACAAAGACACTTTTAGATACGAAAATATTTTGAAGTTTATGGTACAATGAAGATATGAAAATAATCTATAAATAGTAAAGTTTAAAATTATTTTATGGATATATTTACTGTTTTGAATTAATGTGTACAAGTTGTCAAAAATAATTTCGGTAGCCTTATAGGCTTATCTCCTGCACATATAGGTTTATCTTCTGCACATATAGACTATATTATTTTTCCACATATAGTCTTATCTTCTGCACATATAGGTTTATCTATTGCACATATAGACTATATTATTTTTCCACAGATAGACTTATCTTCTGCACATATTGCACTATGAAACAAATAATGTCCATGCATTTTATATATAATACAATTCACATAATATCATACTTCTTAAATATTATACATCTTAAATATTAATACAAATATTACACTATCATTCACATAATAAATATTATCATTTAATAAATATTAACATAATAAATATTAACTTAATAAATATTAACATAATCAATATTCACATAATCAATATTAACATAATAAATATTAACATAATAAATATTAACTTAATCAATATTAACATAATCAATATTCACATAATAAATATTAACATAATAAACTCACTTAAACCCTAACTTAAAGTCACGTTCGCCAATCAGATTGGCTAAGGGCATTTCATCAACACCCATTCGCCAATCAGAATGAAGAACCAAGGTAAACCCTAGACCTATTCGCCAAATGGATTGGCGAAACCCTAGATACATTCGCCAATCAACATGGCAACTGCATAAACCTGCAAAAGCTGAAACTCAAACAGAGATAACGTGCTTGCATTGAACTGTCCTGGCATGCTGCATGGTCAAGATTCCATTCAAGATTCTGCACATTAATCTTTGCATGTGAAGGTTGGTTGGTGATCCTGCAAAACCTTCATTCGCCAATCAGAATGAAGCTGGACAATCCTCAACATTGGTGTTGAATCAATTAGGAGAAGGCTAATACAAATTCGCCAATCCAAGTGGCGAAAATGTAGGTTTGTGTTTGTTTGAATTCGCCAAACAATGTGGCTAAAGCATGCAAATATTTCTTAAATACTTCTATAAATTGGTCATCAAACAAATTCAATATCACAATCACTTCATATATCACACAAACTTCTTCTAATAGTCTCATAATTATTCCTAGACATTTTTTATAAAATATTTTCAATGGCTTTACTAACAATGGGAGATCAACATCGAGGCACAATCGAAAATATCGAGTCATTTGTAAGTTTTTGCTTCGTATATTTTTTTACACATACATTTATATATACTTTTTACTCATGCATATTTTAACTTATTTCGAATAATATTTTTACAGAATGTAAAAAGATTTCGGTGTCGGGTGCACGACTACATAGAGTTTGATCCGATCATTGAACTGTATCTACGTTCATGCGGATTTGGTGAAGTCATAAAGGTGCACAACAATTCTATAGACACAAAATTCATTTTGGCACTACAAGAGAGGTGGAGGCCAGAGACACACACCTTTCACCTGCCGTTCAGTGAATGCACGGTCACATTGGAAGACGTCTACATGCTTTTGGGGTTACGTGTATCCGGTAGAGCTGTCTTTGGTAAGGTCAACCATGAAATTTCTATAGTAGCGGACTTGCTGGGTGCCCCTCTCATTGACGAGGAGCAGCCAACAAATACTCGTAACAGGGGTTCAGGTATTAATCTAGGAGTCCTTAGAGCCCACTATGCTAGTTTTATTTTAAACGAAGAATCAACCGAGTACGAAAAAATTCAAAAAACTCGATGTTATATTATGCTTTTATTCTTTATTTCCCGACGGTACCGGAAACACAATAAATATGATGTATTTACCATTGTTGTGAAACATCAACAATGTAAATACATATAGTTGGGGTTCGGCTATTTTGGCACATTTGTACAGTAGCCTTTGTAAAAATGCCGCAAAGGATACTTGTACATTTTTTGGTTGTGCATTTTTGTTAAGAGCTCAGGGGTATTCAAGACTGCCGATGCTCGCCCCACGCAATATGAATCCATGCCCGTTCCCCTACGCAAACCAGTAAGTCTACTATTATTTTTTATTTCCAAACATATTAAATTTTAAATATTTAAATTGTTATTGTATCTAAATGCTTTTAAATCTATTATGCTTAGTTGGTCCGATCTTGGGATGGATTATAGTAGAAATCCAAGAAGTTCCATAGTTTTATATCGCAGTTTGTTAGACCACGTGGGGATCGATCAGGTATTGTCATATATAAAAAATATTTTTTCTTTTTAATGCATATTATTCACTAAAATAATTTTCTACTAAACAAATTTTTTTTTAATGTAGTTCATCTGGCGGCCCTATTTAGCCTTCGACCATGAGCCTAACCCAGAGGATGCTGAAATTTGGACAGCAAAAACACCAATCATCATGTTCACTACGATTGAAATGCACCAAACAGATCGGGTAAAAATGCATTTCGGAATGCAACAAGATATTCCGGGCCCTCCGACATGTTTGGGAGAATGGCATTTGAAAAGAGTAAGTGACATGTGGAATATGGAAGATTGGAGAGACTTTGCAAGGGAATTACGTCAACAATGGAGGGATCGACGTCAACATGTCCTAACTGACCAAGTGCTGCAAAATGTCAAACCAACTAGAAAATATTTAGTTTGGTTTAGGTCAGTTACTACGCAATAATGGGTATCTGATAACCCATACTTGATTGACTCGCGCTCGCAGGCCGCAGCATACGCCCAACCACCAACCCCACAACATGACCAACCCACCCAATTCCAGCCATCGACTTCAAACACCCATAGACCATTCTTCCAAACACGTAACCCCTTCATGCCACAAACCCAATCACAACAACAAGAGCCTTACCAACACCAATATACCCCCGATAACACCTTCATATCCATACCAACCTATAGTCCCCCACCTTTGTTTCGTTCTCAAAACGAGGCAATATCCTCATTCGGTCAAGCTTATCGTCCTCACCCAACCCAATCCAACCCAGCCCAACCTATCCGACCCAGCTTTGAAAACATAGGCACACAACTGAGTTACGACATCGCCTTTGGCAGCAACCCTCTTCGTAATTGGGGACAAGCGGTTGCAAATATAACAGAATCATGGACTCAATAACAACCGCCTCCACCAAACACACAAATACAAGCGGAACCTCAACCACCTCGTGGTAGAGGTCGAAGACGGGGTCATCCCCGTGGATGTGGTACTGGGGGACATTTACATCGGGCGAGAAATTAATCTTTGTACTGCCGTTGTTGGATTATTAATAATAATTTTCTTTTATATTATATTTCTCTTTTTCAGATTCTCTTAGTTTAATGTATTAAATAATTATTATTAATTTAAATAATAATAATTCTTTTCCAAATATATATATATATATAAATATATATATATATATATATATACTCATATATATAAATATATATATATATAAATATATATATATATATATATATATATATATATATATATATAAGTATATAAATATATATATATATATATATATATATATATATATATATATATTTATATATATATATATATATATATATATATATATATATATATATATATATATATATATATATATATATGAATATATATATATATATATATATATATATATATATATATATATATATATATATATATATATATATTCATATATATATATATATATATATATATATATATATATATATATATATATATATATATATATATACTCATATATATATATATGAGTATATATATATATATATATATAATATATATATATATATATATATATATATATATATATATATATATATATATATATATATATATATACTCATATATATATATATATATATAAATATATATATATATATATATATATATATATATATATATATATATATATATATATATATATATATACTCATATATATATATATATATATATATATATATATATATATATATATATATATATATATATATAGATATATACTTATATATATGTACTCATTCGCCAATTGGTATGGCTAGTATAATACTAATTCGCCAAACCATTTGGAGACATATTTTGAATTCCACACTCATTCGCCATTTGACTTGATGAATTAATTAAAAAAAAATTCACTTAGGCAAACTAATTGGCGAATTGGTTATAAATTACAGTAGTTCGCCAATCAAATTGGTGAATATGTATGCAAAGTATGTTAGTTTGGTAAATTTTTTGAAAATATTGTTATTTTGGGAATTAATTTATTAAAATATGTTATTTTAAAAAAAATTCTCAATAGTCACTTCATCTTCAACATTCTTTTATCAAACACAAGTTTAAAGATAAGAAAGATGAAAGAAAGAGAGAGAAATTTTGTAATTACTTTTATTTCACAACAAAAAAAACGGTTACAGCGAAATGATTCTACATCAAACTTAATCTGAATTCAGTTTATATATTTTCAGAGCCATTAGATAAAATTCAAATTAAAATCTAAATACAATTTAAATATGAATTTGAATTATACTTTAACCATCACCCTATCTCAATTCCATCCATCTAGTTAGGCGTATGTGAATGTTTTTCGGTGCTGGATTGAATATAAGAAACAACCTCATATGTTTGTTGTTCTTCCACTTATTCTACATTCTTTGAAATAAGGTTGTAATGTTTTTTTTTTTTTTTTTTATGTGATCATGGATTCTTTGAATCAATTCAAGAATGCATTTTCTTTTGCCCCTTGAAAATGTTAATTTGTTACAATTTATGAAGAGTAAAGGAAAACATGTGATTATACAAATATTAAATAGTCGCAGTCCACAGATTATAATTTATGATTAGAACATAGTTTCAAAAGCACTTAAAGTAACATTAAAATACACATACATGACAATTCATTGAAAGTTTGTTCTTGTTGGCAAGGAGTTGTTCATATTTTGCAAAGGTGTGAAGTCAACTTTTTTATTATTAATGTGAGGACTTTTTAATGACTAGTCCTAAGCCTAGTGAACCCTTAGAACTCAATTCACATGAAAAAATTATATTAAAAATAATATAATAAAATGAATAGAGTCATTTAAATTATTGATACTAATATTTATCTCACCTAATAAATTAGTCAAATATCCTAGCACATTAAGATTGTATGTTAAATTGGTTCAGGATATCTCCTTCAACACAATAAAACTCTATAAATGTAGTCATAAAACTTAGAAGTGTCTTAACATCAGACGTTTAGTCAACACAAGGTCTCGTTACTTTAATCAAAATAATTTTAAATAAATATATAATTTTAAATAAATAATGCAATATCAAACTTGATATCACACATTGAAATAGAGATTCCCTCAAAATAAAGATATCTTCCTAAAGTCATCAGAAATAATCACAAGGATCATTAAATGTTACAAGGAGTACTTCAGAAATAATCAATTTGATAAAAACACTATCATAATTAATCATAGTAGACAGTCGTACAAACATGTTATTGTTCGAAAACTACGTAAAATTTCTCTTACTACAAAAAAGTATAGCCAGTTTCTACATGATAAACATGTTACTAAGCTAAATATCACATCACTAAGCTTAATTAGCAACGTGAACTAAGCATATTGGAGAAGTATCCGTGAAAACTTTTTTCCACATAAATATCACGTCACTAAGATGTGATATGTTAACACGTTGCAAAATAAAAAAGTATTTGGACCATGTTCCTACGTAAAAATCGCGTCATTAATTTATAACTTGATTTTCACATCGCAAGCCACAATTAAAAAGCGTTCAGCAGAACGTCAAACTTAGCATACAATAGTGTATTTTTCATGTCACATCACATCACAAACTTCAAAAGTCTTATGATTTAATTACGTGAAATGCATGCCACTTATGAATTTTATTTTCTAGCCTCCTACCCACATGAATCGTATCTCGCAGATTAATTATTTAATAAATAAAATAAAAAAAGTTATTCATCATCACTACTAAATATATCATCTTCTTGGACATAATGTTTCGATTGAGAGACAAAAAAAATTTGTATTTGCGCCTCCATCTCAAATTGCCTCTTCATTTTCTCAATTTCGGCCTTTAGCATCGTCTCACATGCCTCAGCCTCGCGTCTCGCCTCAGTTTGAGCAAGTTGTCTCAATATTTTCATCATTTTGGGTGTCAATTCTGACAGACATGATGTTCCTTCCCCATCATCAAGTCTATAAAATAAAGTTCTATTCCCTGTTCTGTAGTCAACAACCAAAGGTCCAACATCAAAAAAACACACATTAGCTCCCTTCCTATCAATTGATAAACCCCAAATATAAATATCCACACGTGGAATAAGCAGAGCATTCCCGATCGAAATATATTGAGGATTTTTAACTAAAAATTGGGCGAGACATCTCTGATACAACTCCTACAAATACATAAACATTAAATTAAATATAGTTTAAACAATTTAGTTATATATAATAATTAAATTAAATATTGAAATATAAACAAATTATCAAAGTTGATTTGGCACGGGTGTCAACAAACTCCCCTGATATTTTCGTTCTGGTCTTCACAAACAACTCATTAATTAATTAGTGGGTGTCTCCCCAAATCCTTTTTCTAATAAAAATAATATATTTTAATTATATATTTTTCTAATAAAAATAATATATTTTAATTATATACGGAATTTTTATTTTATTGTAACCAAAATAATTCTAAATGATATTTTCTTTTCCTTTTAAAAAATACGCACTATTAAAGCGCTATTAAAAACAATCATTTTAATAGCGCTTTCAAAGCGCTATTATATGAATCAAATCTATAATAGTGGGGGCTTTTATAGCGCTTTTAGGCGCTATTAAAGGTTAAAAAAGCGTTATCAAAAAAAAATTGGCATAGTGAAGTGTTGCTCAAGTGATAGGAGATACAAACTTCCAAGCTCAACTTTACAGGATTACAGATACAACTAAGATGAGTAAGCGTAGCTAAAATCTCTTTGTTGGGGGGTTAGTTGTAGTAATTATATCCATGTATTAAATTGGTCATGTTGTTTTATGAAATTCTGGTATGACAGACTCAGATGTCGAATATGATATTGAGACATCTTATATGTTATATATAAAAACATGGCAAGGTATAAACAACAGTATTTTAAAATTCTGATATATCAGATTCAAACATTCTTCAGGATGTTTAGACATCTGATATGACATTCTGCACACATACTGCATAAAATAAACAGAAAAGTTGTAAATAACACATTCAAATTGTTAACCAAGCTCGATGCAAACTCATCTACTTTGGGCCTACCAAGCCAGGAAAGAAATCCACTATGTAGTATCAAATTCAAAGAATTCTCAGCAAACACCTACAGTTTACAGTTTTATCACTTAATCACTACCAGTGCAACTTCTACTTAGGAACTCCTAAATATGAGAAACTCATCCTCACTTCCAATCACCTCAGTGATGTCTCACATACCCAACACTCAGTTGCTGATATTGACAACTTTTTACCTACACAATAATTCAAACTAGAAGTCACACTTCCATGACAACACCTTAGAGTTTCTTACAAGCTTCATCCAAGAACAATCCACCTCTTACTTAGCAGCTTTGAGGTTTACAAACAAAACATCCACAACTTTGTTCCTTGTTGCACACGTCTGCCACAAGAACACAACCCTAATAATATGTCTATTACATTTTCGGTTGGTTGCTAAACATAGGTTACAAGGTTTCTTTTTATAATCTATTCCCAACTGGATTTTGGCCCAAAAAATACAGCATATCAGCTGCTACAAATATGCAAAAAAATCTGCTACAAATAAAAAGATCTTCAAATCAACAACTCCCTAAAATATCTCTAAATATAGAAACTCTATATTTTTCAATATTTGATTTTGTCTTCAATGTAAATTTGAGTCTTCAAGATCTTGTACAAATCAGCGCCACTTTGATTGATTCACATCTTCAAAATATTTTGTTTCTGTTGAAACCATAATAGAAACCTCAATCCATCTTCAGCAGTTCATGATGTCGAATGAACTGTCTTGACATCTTCTTCGACATGTTGTTCCAGATGTTGAAACACTTCAACACAACATGTTTGGGCGCACAAAAGGACTCCTTGCTTAATTTTTTCTTTGTTTTGCAAAGATCATGTACATATACATTCCTGCTATATTTGTTTTATAAAATTACTGCCAATCCTAAAAATACAAAACTTACAATCTCCCCCTTTGACAAATTTTGGCTAAAACAAATAAAAAAATACATTACATCAGACTTCAGCAGCAAAAACAAAACAAAAAACAATAGCAACCTTTTCTTGATCATGTTAGAACATGTTGCTTGACATCTTCCTTAGTGGCCTCCTTTCCTTCAGTGAATATAGCAGTGGACAAGGAGTAGAAAATCCTCCTAAACTCTGAGAAATACCTCCTGAAATCTTAGCCGAAAGTCCTCAACACTTGAAAGAGTAAAAGAGCAGAACCACTACTACCCCTCACAGACTCATTCCTTCAGAGAGTCCAATGGTTCCATGAGAGAGACAGGAAATCATTTTCCAATGCTACAACTCAGGACACAAGTCACAAGGACTAAGCTACAACATCCATCTTGACATCCCAACCACCCCACATGCCACATGCCACACACACTAAACACATCTAATACAGACATTGGAACACAAACTTCAAACTCACAGCTCCAAACACAACACCAAACTTTTTCTCCCCCTTTTTAGCCAAAAGTTGGCAAAAATAGCCCACACATTGCCAAACCCATGCATTATTCTCCCAGAAGCACAAGAACCCCATCAGAAGGAAGAAGAATGAAAAACTCACATTGTCTGAAGGAGAAAAATTGCTCTCTATAAATAGCACAAGCTAACCTTGAAAGCAACGATGGTTCCTTGAAAAGCAGATGCATTCTTGGTCAAGACTCGTTCTTTTAGGCGCAAAAGCTTATCCACCCAATAAAATGAACCGACCAAAATAAGCTTTGAATAAGCATGCGTTTAACACCTGTACCGTCCATACAACAAACCTGGTTATCCTCACCACACATGTTCTGAAACATGGTATGCCATCCCACTACAGAATGGTCCACAACCTCATCAGAATCCAAAATAAACTACAGATAACAGCTTTATACCATAAGCCTTTTGGACACACAAGACACTCCTCATCTAGATCACAAGGACATACACACCACAACTAAGTAATAAATGTACTCAAAAGAAATCTCATACTTAGTAGCGCATGTCACAACATGATGTGTAACATCACATAACCTGGTTAAGGTACTACTCCCCCTTAACTTCACAAAACCAGCTGCACAAAATTGTAACACACTCTTCTTGTCTAGGATACTACATGCTTCTCTACATTTGATGAAAGGAAAACATAAGACGCGTCTTCAAGAGCTCACCCTTTGTTCAATTCCCAATTGAACACATTCACTTATTGTACTAAGGCATACCTGATCCCTTCTTGGTTTGTAGTTACCACAAACTCCACATGCTGAACATCTTCTTGCACATAGGTTCTGACATTAAGCCTTCACACACCAAAGGCCATATAATCCAGATAAAACACATCCAAACTAATTCTAACATTAGAATGAATGACCACAAACTGACTTCCAAGCAATCAATACCTGATCTACTTCAACCTACTCTACATGTGTCTTCCAAATAGATCTTCTACTTCATCATTCTCTCATATGATTAGGTAGGCTAAAAATAGAAACCATGTAGACAAACACCCCAGATAATGTCCTAATACCATTTAGAACATCTTCCAAACACCAAGACCTCATTACTAAGATTCTTGATATGCTCCACCAACTGGACTTACTATAACATTGTAATCCAAGAACTGAAAAATCTTCAACAACAATGTGCCACCAGCTTGAATCAGAAATCCAGAAAGAGAGATAAACTTTCATCCACCTTTAAGAAGAAAAAATCTCCTTGAGTCTTCAACTTATCACCCTTCTTCCCAAAAGTAACTTGTTCCAAGACAATCCTCAAGACTAACCAGCTGCCACACTCTGATTATCTTGATTCTTCGAATCCACTAAAGAGATCAACCAATAGCCACATTTTGATCACCTCCTTTATGAATCCTCATATGAAAAAGATAATTGCCGCAATTTGTCTTCTTCTTGTTTGTCAGAATTCTCACAAAAATATTCTTATCTACTTGTTTTTGTAAATTATCCTATCTTTAATGGATGTGCCACCTCACCAACTAAGATTCTGATGTTGAACTAGATGTTTGAACATTATCATTCCACATCCACCGGTTGAACTCAGCTTCTTCTTCTGCCACTTGAAAGAACCTCCTCCCTTAACAGAACTAGAGTTTAATGCTCTCATAGACTTGACTCATTAACCAAGTTTGAGTAGACAACCTCCATTCTATTGATTCTGCAGAAATTCCTATCAATATCACATATTGTTAAGAAACTCCCACTGAACCATAAGATTTAGACTGTATATATGCATAATTCTTAGATAAATACTAAGTCTCCCATCAAAGTATCCACCTTTATGCATCATATAAACAAATATCAAGTCTCCCATCAAGGAATTTACTATTGGTCAAATAAAATTACCATCTCACACAAGGTAGGACATGAGTATGGCTTCTTCTTCTTCTTCTGCATGCATCTGACACCTTCTGAGATGATGTTATCACATTCTTTCAGACATCTGTATCAGTCACATATACCTCCACACAGACACATGCAGTAGTTGATTAATCTCTCACCCCAAAACACAAACTAATGTAGCAACTGGAACACTTCAACCGACTTCTCCTTCAGACTAAGTATTCAGCCTGTCTGATTTGAGATGTCTTCACACTCAATATATCAACTGATCAGCTATATCCACATCAGTCAACTCCATTAGTTGACACAGCTTGACCTTCATGTACAAGGTGAAGGGACGTAAAACACAAGGAAGGGGGGTTGGAATTGGGTTTTCAATAACTAATAAAAATGACTTAAAATACTCTTTAATTTATCCTAGTTCGTTTGAACTCAAACTACATCCAGTCCACCCGCCAAGGTGATTTTGCCTCTATCAATGACGTCTTCATCCACTATTCAATATATGAATACACACAATGACCTACAGTCAATTTCCTCTTGAGTATTCTGATTGAAACTAGTCACTCAAGGAAATATACTTATCTTTTACAATGATAACAAATAGTAACTAACTTGCTTCTAATAAAGCTATAATCACAGGGTGATTTGTTACAAGAATGTATGGCGCAATATGAACAAATAAAGTATATATCATAGGAGCCATAACTTCAAATCTTCAAGTTGATTTCTTTATATAATGCTTGAGTGATAAGGTCGTTGGGGACATCTTGAGCTAATTATGGATATTAGTTAATATCATAAAAATCTTCCATAACCAAAGATATTTGTTCCCAATATTAATTCATATATTCTTTAATTAAGGCTTTAATGAAAGAATCACCATCTTCTAGACAATAATCAGAGTGAATTAATTCTTGGTATGCAGCTTTTAATAATGACTTTAATGAGAGATTCTCTTTAATATATATAACTTCTATTTGATAGCGCAAGTCTTCTTCTATTGAAGCAAGCCTTTTTTTTCAATAACTTCCTTTTTAAGAACTTCTACAATACATAAATAAGTAAGTTATTCTCAACATAAATTAGAACTTTTATTCTTGCATAATAATAATTGTTATCTTCTGAAATCAAAATTGTTCTAACAATCTCCCCCTTTTTGATGATGACAAAACATTTATTTTGATTTAAGAATAGAGTTAAAAGGATTAGAAGGACTCCCTTTGGTTAATGAGAATTATCCTTTCAGAGATTTTTCATTAGAAGTTCTTTCAACAAATTTAATTCTTCCATCAGAAGTTCTTTGCTTTAGCTCCCTCTGAGTTGATTACTAAACTTGTTTCTATTTAGAATCATAACTCAAACAGTTTTATCAGAATATTTATATGTTAGAGGTTAATCTTGATAAACTGCTATAGATCAAAATCTTCTACATTTCTCCCCATTTTTGTCATTAATCAAAAAGTAAGAAAATGCAGAAGTAAAACATGAATATAAAGGAACAAAACATAACAAGTTTTCATTAATTAAAAGCAAAGCCAAAAGCAAACAGAAGCAAATAAACAAAACAAACAGAAAACAAATTTAGAAGGTTAGCAAAATTCAGGGAATGGGGTTCATCTTAGTAACTAATGTTTCCAGAAGAGACTTGATTTCAGAAGATGACTCCACTTGCTTGCCAATCATAGTCTTCAGTTCAGCATTAGTTTCATCCTGCTTGTCCAACCTCTGCTTTACCATTTCATTTTCCTTCTTCAGTTCTTCTAAGGTCTTCAGCACGAGAGATGTTGGTAGAGTTTCTTTAGCAGTAGCAGCAACTTGATCTTCAAAGTTTTCTTCAGTAGAAGGTACTAGAACAAATTCATTTTCCCGAACTTCTTTAGAAGTAACTAAAACCATCTGAAGATCAAAGTATGATTCCATAGGTTCTGGTTCAGTCTGGGGCTTATCATCCAAAAGTAGAGGTTTGTTCTTTTCAATGTTAGAGACCACTTCTTTGAGATACTTGCAGAAGTTCTGGTGAGCGATATCATAACAGATATCTTTAAGCTTTTTAGTCTCCACGTTGAACCATTTTTTGAATGTTGCCCATAGAAAGTCAGAAGCTGCTGGATTAGGAAGCTCTGAGCAGGATACCTTCAGATTCTCTAGTCTGATTTTCATTTCTGCTTCAAAAGCTAGCAGCAGTGGATCAATGTCTATTTTGGTGGGTTTAGGTTTTGGAGCAGGAATAGCAGTTTTGTTTGTGACAGAAGATAATTTTTGGAGAGCCTCTATGTCAATGGATGTTCTAAGTAGGTCTTCTGGTTCAGAGTTTTCAGGAGGAGTATCTGGAATAATGATGAATGTCGATGAGTTTGGTGGAGTGGATTCATAGGAAGACAGTGATTTTTCTCTTATTGGTGATAGATCAAAAACAAGTGTTTTGAAGTCAACATTCATAGGTTGGAAGGCACTGTGTTGTTGTGTTGCAGAAGTTTGAATAAGAATGTTTTGGTGGGATTCAAATGGTTGGAATGCATTAATGTCAGATAGAACATTTTGAAGTTATGTATATGTTTCAACAAATTGGGGTGTGTTTTTATCAAAGGGTGGTGTTGGATCAATGGGTATGTCAAAATCATCTAGAGTTTGTGGTTGATTAGGTTCAATTTATGGTTGATTGATTGGTGGTATGATAGAAGGTGTGGCAGCAATTGTGGGTATCACAAAAGGATTTGGATCAGAAGCAATGATGGGTTCAAAAGAAGGGATGGGTTCAGAAGAAGGGATGCGTTCAGAAGGAGTTGGTTCAGAAGGAGTG
The DNA here is from genome assembly GCA_963966055.1 of Lathyrus aphaca. Taxonomy (NCBI): domain Eukaryota; kingdom Viridiplantae; phylum Streptophyta; class Magnoliopsida; order Fabales; family Fabaceae; genus Lathyrus; species Lathyrus aphaca. The sequence continues at coordinate 211,116,210 of OZ014519.1, forward strand.
GGTTCAGACATGACCACTTTTACTGCTTCTACAACAGAAACATAATCAGATTGAGAGGATGAAGTGTTACCTTTCTTTTTTACTGTTTTAGCAGCCTTCTGAGAAGTTCCTTCCCCAGCTTTCCTCTTCTTGTTCTTCTTTAAGACAACTTCTGGAGCTGGTTTCCTGAGTTCTTATGGGTTGAACATTGGGTCCACCCCATCTAGCTTACATGATTCCAAATATCTGAAAACAATCTTTGGAGGTGTGTCAGAAGAGAACATTGGGAAGTTCTGTAGAGGAATCTTCCTATTAGTGATGACCTCTCTGGAGTGAAGAGTTTGGTCCTTCTTGATAGAGTCAATGAACTTCATCTTCTTTATATTCTTTGCATTCAGAGTTTCCCAACGTTTGTTTCCAGCAACTCAATCTGCTGTGCCGCAGCCAGATGATCCACAAGTTTGTTTTCAATCAGAATGTCTGAAATTAATCTTCCTAGAGGTATCCAATCCCTCTTGGTCTTTTCTCCTTCTCTAGTTTCCTTGACACTATTTTTCAGATGATTGAAGAGAGAATGTGCTAGATTGACTTTCTTCTTCTTGGAGATGAAATAAAGGAGGAACTGGTGATCCATGTTAATGTATTCAGGAGAGTTTGTTGCTTTCTTGTGACATATGCTTCCCAAAATGATTTTTGCCCAGATCCTCAGATGATCCTTAAGATCTTTGATTTTGTTTGAAGGTTGGCCATGGGTGAAAATTTATTTAGCCAATAGTTTTGTGTCTGAGAGTTTATCCATTTCACTACATTTGATTCCATTTCCATCAGATTGTATGAGTCTTGCAATATGATCTTCTGAGATGATTATCCTCTTCCCTAGAACGTAAGATGTAACATGGGAATTTGAAGCACTTGCAAATACCCAAAATTCTTTAACCAGTTTGGGGAAGACTGGTCCCATGAGACGATCAAAGTACTTTTCCCAACCTTGAGCTTTGATGGCAGGATGAAGATCAAAACCATTCTCTTTAAAGCTTTCAAAATCCACGAACAACTCACATAAAACTTCAATTTTATCAGTAGAAGTGAGGAGTGTTTTGACTGGAGAAACATGTAGCATTTCTGTTGATGAATCCTGTTGTGGTTGAGAGGCTGAAGCCATTGTTACTAAGATGGGGGGTTTTTAGGGTTTACCAAAAAAATTGCAGAGAAAAAGGAGGAAAGTTTAGGGTGAAAAAGAGAGAGTAAAAACAACGTGAATGGTAAAAGTGAAAAGTGAAGGTGAAAGTGATTTTAAATAGGAAAAATTGCATTTAATAATAAAACATAATTAGTGGAAATAATAAATGCTGAAAACATCATGATTAGAAAGTAATAAATGCTAGCTGACAAAAGGGGAATGCGTAGAGTTCTTCAAAAAGATTTGCGCCTCTATTTTGTCAATTCAGCCTTTTCAGTTTCCCAGAATTTGAACGTGTGTCCTTCTGTAGAGGACAGTTGTCTGATTGCATGTTTTTTCCTGCTTCAGAGTTTGAACACGTATTCTGATTTTGTAGGGGTCCTCAGAGGTTGAGTGACGCGTATTGATGTCAGAATCTGCATGTTATTCTTTTGAAACAGAAGTTCTCAGAGATAAACAGTCAGATCATTAAACTAACTTCTGAATGAATAAAATAATCAGTTCATAGGTCAGAACTTCTGAGAGATAAAAACATTTAATTGAACATTTTTCATTCTGGACATAATTCCATACTAAGATTAGTTAGAATGAAATTAAATTTATCTTCAACAAGGGGTTTTGTAAAAATTTCAGCCCATTGGTGATTAGTGTCTATGAATTTTAAAAATAAGATTCCCTTCTGAGTATAGTCCCTAATGAAATGATGTTTAACTTCTATGTGTTTAGCTCTAGAGTGTAAAATTGGATTTTTAGAGAGACAAATAGAAGAAGTATTATCACAGAGGATGGGAATGTTACTCTCATAAATATTGAAGTCCTCAAGCTGATTTTTCATCCAAAGCATCTGAGTACTGCATCCAGCTGCTGCAATGTATTCAACTTCTGCAGTTGATAATGCTATGGTTGATTGCCTTTTGTTGGACCAAGAAATTAGATTGTCGCCCATAAATTGACAACTTCCAGAATTACTTTTTCTTTCTATTTTTTCTCCAGCAAAATCAGCATCACAATAACCTACAAGCTTGTAATCCTTGGATCTTCTGTAGCATAGACCAAGATTAGTAGTACCTTTCAGATATCTAAAGATTCTCTTAACTGATGTTAAGTGAGTTTCTCTAGGATCTGATTGGAATCTGGCACATAAACATACACTGTATAGAATATCATGATTCCAAATATTTGAACTTGTTTGTAGAAGTTGGGAAATACATCAATTGACTCATCCTTGTGTCTAAGGAACTTTACCTATGTTCATCTGCTATAGTCATCTACGATCATTAATCCATACTTCTTGCCACTGACTGAAGCAGTTTTCATTGGTCCAAACAAGTCAATATACAGAAGTTCTAATGGTCTAGAGGAAGATACAACATTTTTAGCTTTAAAAGCAGGTTTTGAAAATTTGCCTTTCTGACATGCTTCACACAGAGCTTCTGAATTGAACTCCAAATTTGGAAGTCCTCTGACCAGATTGAGTTTGTTAATTTGAGATAATCTTCTCATATTAACATGTCCCAATCTTCTGTGCCAGACCCATTGCTCAGTTTCCACAGACATTAGACATTTTACATTCTGACTTTTCAGTTCAGAAAGTTTTATTTTATATATGTTGTTCTTTATCTTTCCACTAAAGAGGATTTTTCCATCTTCTATTAGTGGGACATCTTCAGAAAGTTTTATTCTGACATCTAATGCTCAGGTACCAAGATTGGTGTTTCAGTTTGGCTGTTAAAGACATCTGCAACATATATGAAATTATGGGATCAGGTACATGATGTCGAACCAGATGTTTAAACACTTGAAATCTTAAACAAAACTTAATGAGCTGGTAAATTAAATAACACAGGAAATTGTTAACCCAGTTCAGTGTATCTCCACACTTACATCTGGGGGCTACCAAGCCAGGAAGGAAATCCAATATAAGTAATATTAATTATGGAGTTAAACCAACCAGTTTAATCCTTCACTTAATATCTACCCAAGGCAATTTCTACCTAAGACTCAACTTAGATATGAGTACCTACTCACTCCCCCTCAATCACATAGTGATCTTTTACAATGATTAATAAAATTGAAGTCACACTTCAAACACAACAGCTTGATCTTACTTAAAAGTTTCAATCAAGACACAGTTCACTTTTTGCTTAAAAGCTCATAAAGTGACAGACAATTAAAACCTGCTTAAAAATAACCAGCTTTACAAAACACCCTTTACAGTCTTCTAAAATCCGTGCTCTTTTCTGAGAGTTTCAGTTCCTTAAATAGATGCTTGGTTTGTGGGCTTTTTGCAAATTATCCAGACCTTGATAAATCCCACAGTCATCACCTTGAATTAGGGTTAGTTAGTTTGTTATCTCCTTGAATCAAGGTGAGTTAGTTATTCTGTTACACTGAAACCAGATAACTAAGCTTCCTAAAGATGCGCATTGGAGTGCTTATCTCTTTACAATTAATTCCAGATAAATTCTCCTGAATTTACTCACTTCTGTTATGCATCATTTAAGTCAGGTAGCAGGTTTACGATGTCACAACATCTGGTGTGACATCCTGATGTCTTGACTTAAGTTCATTAACTTTTACTTTGTTTGTTAATGTCACAACATCTGGTGTGACATCCTGAACTAAGTTCAACACTTCTTGTTTGTCAAAAATTCTGCCAATTCTTAACATCTACAAACTCCCCCTTTGGCTAATTTTTGGCTAACACAATCTTCTGGTTTTGTCAGAGAGCAGCTGAGTTCTGTTGGATCATGTGAGAGCTAATAATTTGTGATTTTTTTGCTCCCCCTCAAACCTGTATGTATACTGCTATGACTTGGTCCAACAGACTTTGATATACCAGTGAACATTCAAATATAACTTAGTTCAGAAGACAGAAATTAACATCAACATTGTTCAGGCATTAACAGCAGCAGGCATTGTTCAATACACTTCTCCCCCTTGTTAGACAAAAATTTGGGGCCAAACATTACATAAGCAGAGAGAAAAAACATTCAAAATTACAAAGCAAAATTACAATGCAGAACAGGCAGTACACTCTCCACCACACACAGCTTCACTCAGATTCAGTATATTCAGTATCTTCTGCATCCTCAGACTCAGCATCAGATTCATCAACATTCTTAGCAACCTCTTCCAGCTCCAGCCTTTGAATTATTTCCTCAAGCTTCTTCTTCCTTTCATCTAGCTCTTTGCAGGTAGTCTTGAGCTCTGCAATCAGGGCTGCCTTTGATATGGTAGTCTTAACAGCAGATGGCCCAGCAGATGTCCCACTTAGAGCTTCAACATCTGCAGCATGATGGCTCAGAAACAATTTGTAGTGGAAGGACAATGGACTCTCCCTTTTGCAGACAGAATCCTTATCAGTAAGGATGCCTGGATATTGGTTGAGAATGATTCAACAAAGCAGTGAGGGAAAAGCTATTGGAAGCTTGGTTGCTGAGGATCCTGCATGCTTTAGTGTTTGATCAAAGATATAAGCCCCATAGTCCAACTTGGTTTGGGTGCCTACAGCACAGATAAACCTTCCTAGCCCAGTAGCTATTGATGAAGTGTGGTTGGTGGGGACCCAGTTGACAGTTCCAATTCTATGTAGCATAACATACTTTCTTGTTAGCAAGCTGACAGATAGTTTGCCTTTGACTGGCCATGATTTGACCTGGTTGGCTGTGATGATCTTGCAGACTTGGTTGTCAGTTTTGCCCAGTTCATTTAGCCCATCAGATTCTCTTCCCAGGTACTGATTTATCACCATAGGAGAAAAATCAACACATCTCCCCCTCACATATACCTTCCTGAAATCCTCAGATTTCCCATCATCACACCCTTCTTGTAGATTAACTATAAACTCTTTGACCAGCAGTTCATAACAGGGAGAAAAGTTGGAGATAGTTTTGAATAAGCCAGCATTGGAGATTAAATCTATTACCTCAGTGCACTCCAAAGCATTGTTGCCCAGCTCTCTTTCCAGAGCCACCCTTCTTTGATAGACATACTTCCACTTGCTCACACTAGAGACATGGTGAAAGGACACATTGTCCAGAGGTGCTTCAGGAACAACAGTGGCAGTCCTGGGAGGTGCTGGCTTCTTCCTGGGTTGGGATGTTGGGACATCCTCCTCAACATCTGAGTCAGATGGAGTTGTAGCCTTCCTCTTCTGGCTGCTTACCTTACTCCATTGCTTAGTAGGTCCAAAGGCAACTTTGACCTTGTCCTTTTTTGGAGTTGACTGTTTCTTCTCAAGAGTTGCATGTGCAGCTGGCTTCTTCTCCTTCCAGCCCTAAGCCTTTTGGCTATGCTAGGATTAACAGAGGCTATGATCTTTGTGTCAGAGTCATCATCTAGGTTTTCAACAGGTGTAGGTTGGGAAGCCTCTTTTTCGGCAGCTTGATCATGAGGAGCTTGATCATCAGTGGCTTTATCATCAGTAGCTTTATCATCATCACTTGAGGCTTCGTCCTGGCCCTCAGGTGTTTCAACATTTCTTGGGACATCCTGTGGAGCAGGTATGTCCTCTTCAGCTTGGTTGCTTGGTTCTTCTTGTGGAGCAGGCATACTGTTTAGGGGAACAGACACCCCAGGCACAACTCTTTGTTTAGAAAGGATCCTGTTTACAAGTTTTTTGATGGATGCGTCCACATAAGCAGAGGCTTTGGGGGTGCTGGAAGATGAAGGAGTTCCCTTGCTTTTGCTGAAGACTGGCTCCTTAGGTCTTCTTGTATGAGGAGTCCTGGGTCTTTTAGCAATAGAAATGCTTCCCCTGATCACGTTTATAGGAGTAGCATCCATTGGTACTATAGATATTGGAATTGCGTTCACTACATCTTTTTGATTGAGACCCTCATCAATGAAGTTAGGGTTCTGATGTTGAGACATTTTTTCGATTGTAATGGAAATGTGCAAGGGTTTGATAGATTTTGATGAGCTTAGAGATTCAGCTGTAGCATGCAAAACGTTTAGTGGAGCTAGTGGGAATGTGAGAAGCTGAGAGCACGTTTGTATATTTATAGAATCCGTTGCTAGTGGAATTTTTAAGATTGGAATCCAAACAGTTATTGGCCAGACTGGTGCTGCCATCTGGTGATCATGCCACACGATGTCATGAGACATGCTGGCACTTCTCCATAACTGCTATATTTCACAAATGCAAATTCCCAATTTACCCCTTAGGTTTTCAAATTGGGTAGTACCAAAGCCTTAGTAAAAATGTCAGCTAATTGCAGCTCTGTGGCTACATGCTCTAATGTGATCACCTTCTGTTCCACAAGATCTCTGATGAAGTGATGTCTGATATCTATGTGCTTAGTCCTGCTATGTTGGATAGGATTTTTGGAAATATTGATAGCACTTAAATTGTCATAGTACAATGTCATGACATCTTGTGGGACATTGTATTCTGTGAGCATTTGTTTCATCCATACCAACTGTGAACAACTGCTACCAGCTGCAATATATTCAGCTTCAGCAGTGGATAAGGACACACAATTTTGTTTCTTACTGAACCAAGAAATTAAATTATTCCCTAGAAAGAAGCATCCTCCTGATGTACTCTTTCTATCATCAGCACTTCCAGCCCAGTCAGCATCACAAAATCCAGTGAGGATTGGTTCACAACCATGAGAGTACATTATGCCATAGTCACATGTACCATTTACATATTTCAAGATCCTCTTTACCTGGTTTAGATGGCTCACTTTTGGTTCAGCTTGATACCTTGCACACGCACCTACTGCAAAAGCTATATCTGGTCTGCTAGCTATAAGATATAGTAGGCTTCCAATCATGCTTCTGTACAAGCTTTGGTCCACACTCTCACCTTTGTCATCCTTTGTCAGTTTTAAATGAGTGGGGGCAGGTGTTCTCTTGTGACTTGCATTGTCCATCCCAAACTTCTTGACAGTGTTCTTTGCATACTTGCTTTGGGATATGAACATGGAGTCCTCCATTTGCTTGAATTGCAGTCCAAGGAAGTAGGTTAGTTCTCCCACTAAGCTCATTTCAAACTCAGACTCCATTTGAGTAACAAAATGTTTAACCATCCTTTCTGACATCCCACCAAACACTATGTCATCCACATATATCTGAGCAATCATAACCTTTCCCTCTTCATCCTTTACAAACAAGGTTTTGTCTATTCCACCTTTCCTGTATCCATGTTTAATGAGAAAAGTGGTCAGTCTTTCATACCATGCTCTGGGGGCTTGCTTTAGACCATACAGAGCCTTCCTTAGCTTATATACATGGTCTGGACAGCTTGGATCTACAAATCCCTTTGGTTGCTCCACATATACTTCCTCATTAAGGTACCCATTTAAGAAGGCACTTTTAACATCCATCTGAAATAGTTTGAACTTTAAGATGCAAGCAATTCCTAGAAGTAGTCTGATGGATTCAAGTCTTGCTACTGGTGCAAAGGTTTCATCAAAATCTACCCCTTCAATTTGTGTATACCCTTGAGCTACAAGCCTAGCCTTGTTTTTTGTAACTATTCCCTGCTCATTAGAATTGTTTTTGTACACCCACTTAGTGCCAATCACATTAATGTCATCAGGCCTAGGAACAAGATCCCATACTTCATTCCTTGTAAACTGGCCTAATTCTTCTTGCATAGTAGAGATCCAGTACTCATCATTCAAAGCTTCCTTGATGTTCTTAGGTTCTATTTTGAAACAAAACAGGAACCTGAGATTACCTCTCTTGATCTAGTGCTGACACCTCTGTTGGGATCACCAATTATCAGTTCTTTAGGATGATCTTTCTGGATTCTGATGGAGGGAGGTTTGTTGGATTGCTCTGACCTTGCCTCAGTGAAGTCAAGATTATCACTTTCTATTTCACCTTCAGTTTGATTGTCAGCAGATGTTCCAACATCATCAGCAACATCTGTCTTTGCATAGGCATCATCAATAATCACATTTATTGACTCCATTATAACCTTGGTTCTGGAGTTAAATACTCTATAAGCTCTGCTATTTATGGAGTATCCAAGAAATATCCCTTCATCACTCTTAGGGTCCATCTTCCTTCTTTGATCCCTATCAGCCAGAATGTAGCACTTACTTCCAAACACATGAAAGTACTTGACTGTAGGTTTTCTACCCTTCCAAACTTCATAGATGGTGGATAAAGTTCCCTTTCTTAGTGTGACTCTATTGTGGATGTAGCATGCTGTGTTCATAGCTTCAGCCCAAAAGTACAGGGGTAACTTCTTGGCATGAATCATGGCTCTAGCTGACTCCTGAATAGTTATGTTTTTCCTTTCAACAATCCCATTCTGTTGAGGTGTGATGGGAGAAGAATACTCATGGTTGATCCCTTCTGAAGAACAGAAATCTGAGAATTTTTTATTCTCAAACTGCTTTCCATGATCACTTCTTATTCTGACCACACAGTTTGCTTTTTCTCTTTGGATCCTATGGCACAGATCTTTAAATACCTCAAACACATCAGACTTTTCTTTGATGAAGCTTATCCAGGTATATCTTGAAAAGTCATCAACAACCACATATGCATATCTTTTTCCACCAAGACTCTCTACTTGCATTGGTCCCATAAGATCCATGTGCAATAATTCCAGGACTTTGGAAGTTGTCAGATGTTGGAGCTTTGGATGTGACATCTTGGTTTACTTGCCTATTTGACATTCACCACACACTTTACTTTCATCAATCTTCAGTCTTGGGATTCCTCTTACAGCCTCCATAGATATGATCTTCTTTATTCCTCTGAGATGAAGATGACCCAGCCTTTGATGCCACAGCTTCACTTCTTCTTCTTTGGCTAAGGAGCAAGTAGATGTGAGGCTGAAATCTTGGGGTTCCCACATATAACAGTTGTCTTTTGATCTGGCTCCTCTCATGACAACTTTCTGTTCTTTATTAGAAACTATGCACTCAGTTTTGGTGAAGTTGACACTGTAACCTTGGTCACATAACTGACTTATGCTGATCAAGTTAGCAGTTAATCCTTTTACCAACAACACATCATCTAGATTTGGTACACCTGAGCAGTCCAGGGTCCCAACTCCCTTAATTTCCCCCTTTGCTCCATCTCCAAAGGTTACATATCTGGATGAGTGTGACTTTAAGTCTACTAGCAGATTCTTCAGTCCAGTCATGTGCCTTGAGCAGCCACTATCAAAATACCAGTCTTCCTTAGCAGAAACTTTGAGAGATGTATGAGCTATAGAGGCAACAACCTTCTTGGACCACTTGTGCCTGTTGTGAGGTTTCCTTTGATGCATCTGCTCTGGGTAGTGTCCATCTCTAGAGTCCCAAGGCTGCCTGTTGACCTTGTTCTTAGGAATGTATTGGTAGCTTTGATCAGCATAAAGACTAGCTTTAGGTATCCAAATTTTCTTGGTGACCTCTGTCTTCTGCTTAAGAGGGTGCTGGGAACTCTGATTGGGGTATCCATGCAGCTTGTAGCAAAAAGGTTTGATGTGACCAAACCTTCCACAGTGATGGAATCTCCATCTTTGATATTTCTTTTTCATCATGTGTTTGTCATGATGTTGAGACATCTGCTTGAACATCTTGTTTGACTTCATGGGATTTGGAGTTGCTTGGCTGGTGCTAGCCTCAAAGTTTTGAGCTTTATTAAATCCCAGTCCAGTCCTATCCCCTGAGTGCTTGTTGTTGTTGAGAATGACATCCAGTGTGTTTGAGCTACTGTTCAGCATTCTGACAGATTTGGACATATGCTCCATTTTGGAGTTGAGCATGCTGACTTCACTTTTCAAAGTGTCAATGATCTCTAGATGACTTGCCTTTTCAGCCTTTAATTCCTCAATCTGCTTCTTCTGCTGTATATTTTCCATGCATACTTCAGTGCTCCTTTTACACAGCATCCTGTAAGATGCTTCAAGCTCTTCAAATGTCAGATCCTCATCACTGGATCCCCCTTCAGTTTCACATACTCCAGCTAGAGAAGTGATGTGCTTTGCAGATTCTTCTTCTGACTCACAACCCGAGTCTTCATCTGACCAGGACACAGAGAGACCTTTCTTTTGCTTCTTTAGATAGGTTGGGCATTCACTTCTGATGTGTCCATACCCTTCACATCCATGACATTGGATCCCTTTTCCTTGGTTAGTCTTCTCATCATAGTTTGACCTTCTATTAGAGTTATAAGGTCTTTTATTCTCAGAGGTTGAGTTTCTTCCACTTGGTATGGGTCTGTTTTCCATTCTTTTGAGAATTTTGTTGAATTGTCTTCCAAGCATAGCAATTGATTCTGATAAGTTGTTCTCAGAGCCTGCTTCATGACTTTCTTCTTCTTTATCAGTGTTTGAGACTAGGGCTATGCTTTTGTTTTTCTTCACAATTGTATCATTCATTCCCATCTCAAAGGTTTGAAGAGAACCAATGAGCTCCTCAACCTTCATTGTGCAGATGTCTTGAGCTTCTTCTATGGCAGTAACCTTCATGTCAAATCTCTTTGGCAGTGATCTGAGAATCTTCCTTACCAACTTTTCATCACTCATCTTCTCTCCCAAGGCACCAGAAGTATTAGCAATTTCCAGGATGTTCATGTAAAACTCATGAATGGTCTCATCTTCCTTCATCCTCAAGTTTTCAAACTTGGTGGTGAGAAGTTGAAGTCTTGACATCTTCACCTTTGATGTTCCTTCATGAGTAGTTTTGAGAGTGTCCTAAACATCCTTGGCCAGCTCACAGTGATGCACAAGCCTAAATATGTTCCTGTCAATGCCATTGAATAAGGCATTTAAGGCTTTGGAATTTCCAAGTGCTGAATCTTCTTCCTCCTTGCTCCACTCTTCTTCAGGCTTCATCACTTTTGCCCCATCCTTATTGTCTTGGACAGGGTGCTCCCATCCTTTGTTAACTGCTTTCCAAGCCCTGCTATCAAGGGATTTCAAGAATGCTACCATTCTTGGCTTCCAGTAATCATAGTTGGATCCATCCAAGATAGGTGGTCGATTCACAGATCCTACATCTCTATCCATGTTCCCAAAATTTGCAGTCCCTAGATCTCACCCAGTTATACAGGCAGGGTGCCTGCTCTGATGCCAATTGAAATTCTGGGATCAGGTAAGTGATGTCGAACCATATGTTTAAACACTTGAAATCTTAAACAAAACTTAATGAGCTGGTAAATTAAATAACACAGGAAATTGTTAACCCAGTTCAGTGTATCTCCACACTTACATTTGGGGGCTACCAAGCCAGGAAGGAAATCCAATATAAGTAATATTAATTATGGAGTTAAACCAACCAGTTTAATCCTTCACTTAATATCTACCCAAGGCAATTTCTACCTAAGACTCAACTTAGATATGAGTACCTACTCACTCCCCCTTAATCACACAGTGATCTTTTACAATGATTAATAAAATTGAAGTCACACTTCAAACACAACAGCTTGATCTTACTTAAAAGTTTCAATCAAGACACAATTCACTTTTTGCTTAAAAGCTCATAAAGTGACAAACAATTAAAACCTGCTTAAAAACAACCAGCTTTACAAAACACCCTTTACAGTCTTCTAAAATTCGTCCTCTTTTCTGAGAGTTTCAGTTCCTTAAATAGATGCTTGGTTTGTGGGCTTTTTGCAAATTATCCAGACCTTGATAATTCCCACAGTCATCACCTTGAATTAGGGTTAGTTAGTTTGTTATCTCCTTGAATCAAGGTGAGTTAGTTATTCTGTTACACTGAAACCAGATAACTAAGCTTCCTAAAGATGCGCCTTGGAGTGCTTATCTCTTTACAATTAATTCCAGATAAATTCTCCTGAATTTACTCACTTCTGTTATGCATCATTTAAGTCAGGTAGCAGGTTTACGATGTCACAACATCTGGTGTGACATCCTGATGTCTTGACTTAAGTTCATTAACTTTTACTTTGTTTGTCAATGTCACAACATCTGGTGTGAGATCCTGAACTAAGTTCAACACTTCTTGTTTGTCAAAAATTCTGCCAATTCTTAACATCTACAATACACAATTTTATCTTTGGGTACCCATATCTTTTTGGGTCCTTGTTTGTTAGTTTTTACAAACTTCTGATTGATCTTACGTTTCATATCAGAACTTGTAGAACAAGATGACTCACTAGTGTATATTAGATCATGATTATGACCATAGGTAAATGAGAACTTAAATGAGTATTAACGTTTATGACCATGTCATCAATCTTTTTAAACTTCAGAGTTTCCTCTCCTTTGGTTTTCACATACCCTATACCTCTTCTACCATTTCTGCTAACTCCATAGATCATAGAGGCAATTTTAATTTTGTCTATGTTTTTAGCTAGAAATTTTTGAAAACTATAATCATATTGCTTTATGATACTATCAAAATTAAGAAGAACTTCTGATTCAGATTCCTTCTGAGCTTTAACTTTTTCAAAAGAATTTTTACATTCAAAAATATTTTCCTTCAGCTCAGAGTTTTCTAATTTAAGTTTTCTAACTTCTTCTAATTAAGATACTAGACTTTATTTCATGTCTTTGTATTTGAATTGAAGCTTCTGATATTTTTCAAGAATTTCTGAGAGGCTATCTTATAATTGAAATCTAGAAAATTTAGAGAATACCTCTTCTGTGTCAGAATCTGACTCTGATTCTGATACTTGAACATCTTCTGATATTTTTGCCATTATTGCAATGTTTGCATGTTCATCTTCTGAGTCTGAATCAGCTTCAGATGATTCTGAATCATCCCATGTTGCCATGAGACTCTTTTTCTTTTCTCTGTTGAATTTCTTTCTGGGTTTCTCTTTCTGGAGTTTTGGACATTCACTCTTGTAGTGTCCAGGTTCTTTGCATTCGTAACATACTACTTCTTTGCTTCTGGGTTTTCTGTGACCAGAGGATGCTTCAGAGTGATTGCTAGATCTTCTGGTATTTCTGAACTTCTTCTGACGATGCTTCCTGAGTTGTTGAACTCTTCTGGATAGGAGAGATAATTCATCTTCTTCTGATGAGCCTCCAAAGCTTACTTCTTCTTCTGCCTGCAATGCTTTAGAATCAAATTTGTTAGATTTAAGAGCAACAATCTTACCTTTCTTATGGGGTTCATCTTCTTCTAGTTCTATCTCATGACTTCTCAAGGAGCTGATCAGTTCTTCTAAAGATATCTCATTCAGATTTTTTGATAGCTTTAAAGCAGTGACTATGGGTCTCCAAGCCTTTGGAAAGCTTCTGATAATCTTATTCACATGATCTGCTGTTGAGTAGCCTTTGTCCAGAACTTTCAGTCCAGCAACCAGAATTTAAAACCTTGAGAACATCTTCTCAATTGTTTCATCTTCTTCCATCTTGAATGCTTCATACTACTGGATGAGAGCCAGAGCTTTTGTCTCCTTGACTTGAGTGTTGCATTCATGTGTCATCCTCAGGGAGTCAAACATGTGTTTGGCTGAATCTTTGTTTGTGATCTTCTCATATTCTGTATATGAGATAGCACTCAGAAGTATGGTTCTAGCTTTGTGATGATTTCTGAATTCCTTCTTCTGTTGAGTTGTCATGTTCTTTATTTCAATCTTTTGACCATCTTCTCCAATAGGATGAATGTATCCATCTGTCACCATATCCCAAAGATCTCCATCTATAGCCAGAAAGAAACTCTCCAGAACATCCTTCTAGTAATCAAAGTTGTCACCATTGAACACTATAGGTTTTGCATTGATCTTGTCATTTTGGTAGTCATTGTTGTTGTTGCCAGCGTCTGCCATGTATTTTAACTTCAGGATCTTTTACTGACACGGTTAAGTGTATATCTCAGAACCTAGCGCTCTGATGCCAATTGAAGGGACGTAAAACACAAGGAAGGGGGTTGGAATTGGGTTTTCAATAACTAATAAAAATGACTTAAAATACTCTTTAATTTATCCTAGTTCGTTTAAACTCAAACTACATCCAGTCCACCCGCCAAGGTGATTTTGCCTCTATCAATGAGGTCTTAATCCACTATTCAATATATGAATATGAAATTCTGTGATCAGGTATGAGATGTCGAATGAGATGTTCCAACACTTGACAAATTTAACCAAAACTTAAAGTGCAGGAAAATTAAACAACACAGTAATTTGTTAACCCAGTTCAGTGTATAACCACACTTACATCTGGAGGCTACCGAGCCAGGAGGAAATCCACTATAAGTAATATTAATTCTAGACTTAGACCACCCAGTTTAATCTTTCACTTAATATCTACCCAATGCAATTTCTACCTAAGACACAACTTAGATATGAGTACCAACTCACTCCCCCTCAATCACACAGTGATCTTGTTTACAAGTTTAATAAAATTGAAGTCATACTTCAAACAAAACAGCTTGATCTTACTTCACAGTTTCAATCAAGACACAAATACACTTTTGCTTAAAAGCTCATAAAGTGGTACAAAAAAACAACCTTCTATTAAAACACAAAACACCCTATTTTGTCTTCTGAAATTCGTGCTCTATTCTGAGAGTTTCTGTTGCTTAAATAGGTGTTTGGATTTTGGGCTTTCTGTAGGTTAATCCAGTCCTAAAACGCATGCAGCTTCCACCTTGAATTAGGGTTTGTTACTTCCTAGATTCTAGGTGATTTAGTTCTTCTGATTATGCTGAAGTCTCATAACAACACTCCCTACAGATGCGCCTTATTCTGTTTTTGTCTATCCATAATTAATTCCAGATAACTTTCCTTAAATTACTCAGATCAGTTAGTCATTAATTAATTCTGGTAGCATGTTTGAGATATCACAACATCTGTTGGGACATCCTGAAAAACTGAACTTAAATCATTAACACAATGTCCCAACATCTGGTGTGACATCCTGAATTAAGTTCTTATACTCTGTTTGATAATGTCCCAACATCTGATAGGACATCCTGAACTGAATTCAACAATTCTTGTTGGTCAAAAATTCTGCCAATTCTAAACATCTACAAACTCCCCCTTTGGCTAATTTTTGGCTAACATTCTTTTCTGATTTTCAGAGTGCAGCAGAAGTTCTTTTATCAGAGTATAGCAGTTCTTTTCTGTTGAGTCATGTGTGAGTTTACTCCCCCTCAAACATACATGTATTCAGTCTTGTTACAACAGAAATTTTTCATTAACATCACAGATTTAGTTCAGAAGTAAACAGAGATTTTTCATTAATAACCAAACAGCATTATACATTGTTGTTGTTGTTCTTTTTTCTTGTTCTCCCCCTTGTTAGACATAAATTTGGAGCCAAAGATACTAATTCAAAATTACAATGCAGAAGCTCTTCCTCACCTACAATTTTCACTCAGATTCCTCATAGTCAGTTTCTTCCTCTTCCTCAGTCTCCTCATCAGAAGTAGCAGCTTTCTGAGCACTTTCTTCAATCTCCAGCCTTTGGATAATCTCCTCAAGCTTCTGCTTCCTTGCATCTAGTTCTTTGCAAGTGCTCTTCAGTTCAGCAATCAATGCAGCTTTGGAGATTGGAGACTTTGCCTTTGAAGGACCAGCAGATGTCCCAGAGGGAGCTTCAACATCAGCTGCATGATGACTCAAAAACAGCTTGTAGTGGAAGGCCAGAGGGCTTTCTCTTTTGCAAATTGTGTCCTTCTCAGTGAGGATACCAGGATACTGACTCAGCACTATTCCACACAGCAAGAAAGGGAAGGCAATTGGCAGCTTTGTTGCAGATGATCCAGCATGCTTCAATGTCTGATCAAAGATATAAGCTCCATAATCCAGCTTTGTTTGGGTGCCTACAGCATATATGAACCTGCCCAGTCCAGTTGATATTGAGGATGTATGATTGGTAGGAACCCAGTTGGCTGTGCCAATCCTATTCAGCATGGCATATTTCCTTGCCAGCATGCTAACTGAGAGCTTTCCTTTAACTGGCCAAGTCTTGACCTGATTAGCAGTGATAACCTTGCAAACTTGGTTATCAGTCTTCCCTAACTCATTTGGACCATCAGATTCTCTTCCAAGGTATTGGTTGATAACCCTAGGAGAGAATTCTACACACCTTCCTCTTACATATACTTTTCTAAAGTCATCAGACTTACCATTAGCACAATCTTCTTGGAGGTTGACTATGAATTCCTTGACAAGCAGCTCATAGCAAGGAGAGAAGTTGGAGACAGTTTTGAAAAGACCAGCAGAAGAAATGAGATCAATTAGCTCTGTGCACTCAAGTGCATTACTGCTCAGCTCTCTTTCAAGTGCTACCCTTCTTTGATAAACAAACTTCCATCTATTCACACTTGAAACATGATGAAAGGAGATGTTGTCCAAAGGAGCTTCTGGAACAGCAGTTGATGACCTTGAGGGTGCTGGTTTCTTCTTTGGAGGAGATGTTGGGACATCTTCTTCAACATCTGAATCTGGAGGAGTGACAACTTTCCTCTTTTGTGTTTGCACCTTGCTCCATTGTTTTGTAGGACCAAAGACAACTTTAGCTTTGTCTTTCTTTGGTGTAGCTTGCTTCTTTTCAGGAATTGCATGTCCTGCATTCATCTTTTCTTTCCTAGTCCTAAGCCTTTTGGCTATGCTAGGGTTTACAGAAGCAATAATTTCTGTATCAGAATCATGCTCTAGGTTCACAACAGAAGGAGGTTGAGCAGTCTCCTCTTCAGCTGGTGGTTCAACAGAAATTTGATCTTCAGTGGAGGCCTTGTGCTGGTCCTCAGATATTTCTTCATCACTATCAGTGGAGGCCTTTTTCTGGTCCTCAGATGTTTCAGCAGCAGCATCAGATGAGGCCTTTTGCTGGTCCTCAGATGTTTCAACATCTATTGGGACATCCTGTTGAGCAGGAGTGTCCTTTTCAGCTTGAGTTGGTTGATCTTCTTGTGGAGCTGGCATGGTGTTCAGAGGGATAGATATGCCACTTACCACTCTTTGCTCAAATAGGATCCTGTTTACCAACTCCTTTATGGAATCATCCACGTATTCAGAAGCTTTTGGAGTGGTGTTTGATGGTGAAGGTATGCCTTTGGCCTTGCTAAAAACAGGATCTTTTGTTCTTTTTGGGGTTCTTGGCTTTTGAGCAAGAGGAACATTTCCTCTGATTTCGTCCAATGGAGTTGAATCCATGGGTACCACAGAGATGGGGGTTGCATGCACCACATCTTCCTTGTTGAGGATTTCTTCAGAAATGTTAGGGTTTTGATGTTGAGACATTTTCGAAAGAGATGGATGAAGAGTTTTAGGTTTGATGAGTTCTGAAAGACAGTTAGAGAATGCAATTCGTTTTTGAGAGTATAATGAGAAGATGGATAGCTGAACACAAGCTGATATTTTATAAGTAGCCGTTACTTTGAGAATTTTTAGGAGTGGAATACCCAAGGTGCTTGACCAAACTGGTGTTGCCATCTGGTGCTCATGCCACACAATGTCATATGACATGTTGGCACATCTCCATAACTGCTAAATCTCACATAAGCAGATTCCCAATTTACCCCTTAGGTTTTCAAATTGAGTAGCATCCAAGGCTTTGGTAAATATATCAGCCAACTGCAGATTTGTAGCTACATGTTCCAGTGAAATCACTTTCTCTTCTACAAGATCTCTGATGAAATGATGTCTGATATCAATATGCTTGGTCCTGCTATGTTGGATAGGATTCTTTGATATGTTAATTGCACTTAAGTTGTCACAGTACAATGTCATGACATCTTGTGGGACATTGTACTCAGTGAGCATTTGCTTCATCCAAACCAACTGTGAACAACTACTTCCAGCTTCTATATATTCAGCTTCAGCAGTAGATAAGGATACACAATTTTGTTTCTTACTGAACCAAGAAATCAAATTGTTTCCTAGAAAGAAGCATCCTCCTGAAGTGCTTTTTCTGTCATCAGCACTTCCAGCCCAATCAGCATCACAGAAGCCAGTGAGAATTGGTATGCATCCATGAAAGTACATTATGCCATAGTCACAAGTACCATTAACATATTTCAGAATTCTCTTGACTTGGTTAAGATGACTAACTTTTGGCTCAGCTTTATATCTTGCACATACACCTACTGCAAATGCTATGTCTGGTCTGCTAGCAGTCAGATATAACAAGCTTCCAATCATGCTTCTGTATAGGCTTTGATCTACATTCTCACCCTTGTCATCTTTAGTCAGCTTTAAATGTGTGGGGGAAGGAGTTCTCTTATGAGTAGCACTGTCCATCCCAAATTTCTTGACTATGTTCTGAGCATACCTGCTTTGGGAAATGAACATGGAGTCCTCCATTTGCTTTATTTGCAGTCCAAGAAAGTAGGTTAATTCTCCTACTAGGCTCATTTCAAATTCAGATTCCATCTGATTGACAAAATGTTTCACCATCCTTTCTGACATCCCACCAAAAACAATGTCATCTACATATATTTGAGCAATCATGACATTTCCTTCTTCATCTTTAACAAATAAGGTTTTGTCAATTCCACCTTTCCTGTACCCTTGCTTGATAAGAAAAGTAGTTAGCCTTTCATACCATGCTCTTGGAGCTTGCTTCAAACCATAAAGAGCCTTCTTTAGTTTGTATACATGATTTGGACAGCTTGGATCAACAAATCCTTTAGGCTGTTCTACATATACTTCTTCATTAAGATATCCATTTAGAAAGGCACTTTTCACATCCATTTGAAATAGCTTGAACTTCAAGATACAAGAAATTCCTAACAGTAGTCTGATTGATTCAAGCCTTGCTACTGGTGCAAAGGTTTCATCAAAGTCTACTCCTTCAATTTGTGTGTATCCTTGAGCTACAAGTCTAGCTTTGTTCTTTGTAACAACTCCTTGCTCATTTGACTTGTTCTTATACACCCATTTAGTTCCAATTACATTTATGTCATCAGGTCTAGGAACAAGATCCCATACTTCATTCCTTGTAAATTGACCTAATTCTTCTTGCATTGCACAAATCCAGTACTCATCAGTAAGAGCTTCCTTGATGTTTTTAGGTTCTATTTTTGAGACAAAACAGGAACCTGAAATCACCTCTCTTGATCTAGTGCTTACACCTCTCTTGGGATCCCCAATTATCAAATCTTTGGGATGATCCTTCTGGATTCTTATGCAGGGAGGTTTGCTGAATTGTTCTGTCCTTGCATCAGTTTGAGTGAAGTCAGAATGATCACTCTTTTCTTCAGCTTCAGTTTGGCTGTCAGCAGATGTTCCAACATCTTCTGTAACATCTGTAGGAGCATCATCAATTATCACATTTATGGACTCCATGATAACTTTAGTTCTAGAATTAAATACTCTATATGCTCTGCTGTTTATAGAGTATCCAAGAAAAATTCCTTCATCACTTTTAGGATCCATTTTTCTTCTTTGCTCCCTATCAGCCAGAATATAACAAATACTTCCAAACACATGGAAGTACTTAACTGTGGGTTTTCTGCCCTTCCAAACTTCATAGATTGTGGTCAAAGTTCCTTTCCTTAGAGTTACTCTATTATGGATGTAACAAGCTGTGTTCATAGCTTCAGCCCAGAAGTACAAAGGTAACTTTTTAGCATGGATCATGGCTCTTGCTGATTCTTGAATAGTTCTATTCTTTCTTTCAACAATACCATTCTGTTGAGGAGTGATTGGTCAAGATTATTCATGGTTTATTCCTTCCGAAGAACAGAAATCTAAGAATTTTTTATTTTCAAACTCCTTTCCATGGTCACTTCTTATTCTGACCACACAACTGGCTTTTTCTCTTTGTATTCTTTGGCATAAATCTTTAAATACATCAAATACATCAGACTTTTCTTTGATAAAATTTATCCATGTATACCTTGAGAAGTCATCAACCACCACATAGGCATACCTCTTACCACCAAGGCTCTCAACCTGCATAGGTCCCATAAGATCCATATGCAATAATTCCAAAACTTTGGAAGTTGTCAGATGTTGAAGCTTTGGATGGGACATCTTGGTTTGTTTGCCTATTTGACATTCACCACATATTTTGCCATCATCAATCTTCAGTTTAGGAATACCTCTCACAACTTCCATAGATATGATTTTCTTTATGCCTCTGAAGTGAAGGTGACCCAGTCTTTGGTGCCATAGTTTCATTTCTTCTTCTTTGGCTAAAGAGCAAGTTGAAGTGGGACTGAAATCTTGAGGTTCCCACATATAACAATTGTCTTTAGATCTGGCTCCTCTCATGACAACCTCCTGTTCTTTATTAGACACTATGCATTCAGCTTTGGTAAAGTTTACACTGTAACCTTGATCACATAATTGACTTATGCTGATCAAGTTAGCAGTCAATCCTTTTACTAGCAGCACATCATCCAGTCTTGGTACATCTGGACAGTCCAAGGTCCCAACACCCTTGATTTCTCCTTTAGCTCCATCTCCAAATGTTACATATCTGGATGAATATGACTTTAAGTCTACTAGCAGATTCTTCAATCCAGTCATGTGTCTTGAACATCCACTGTCAAAGTACCAGTCTTCTTTAGCTGATACTCTTAGAGATGTATGAGCTATAAATGCCACATTCTTCTTTGACCATTTGTATTGAGGTTTCTTTTGATGCCTCTGTCCTGTGTAGTGTCCATTAGAAGAGCTCCCAGCTTGTTTGTTGAACTTGCTCTTGGACATGTTGCTTTGATCAGCATGAAAACTAGCTTTAGGAACCCATGCTTTCTTGATATCCTCTATCTTCTGCTTAGGGGTTTGCTGATACATCTGATTTGGATATCCATGCAGCTTGTAACAATGAGGTTTGATGTGTCCAAACCTTCCACAATGATGACATCTCCATCTTTGATACTTCTTCTTCATTATGTTCTTTTCATGATGTTGAGACATCTGTTGGAACATACTGTTTGACTTTGTGTTCTTTTCATGATGTTGAAGCATCTGTTGGGACATCTTGTTTGACTGTATGGAATTTGAAGTAGTTTTGCTGGTGCTAGCTTCAGCCTTATAAGCTTTGTTAAATCCCAGTCCACTTTTATCCCCTGAATGCTTATTGTTGTTGAGAATAGCATCCAGTGTGCTTGAGCTACTGTTCAGCATTCTAACAGATTTGGACATATGTTCCAACTTGGAGTTGAGAAGACTTACTTCATTTTTTTAAGGTGTCAATGATCTCTAGATCACTTGCTTTTTCATCCTTTAGTGCCTCAATCTGCTTCTTTAGCTTTATACTCTCCCTGCATATTTCAGTGCTTCTTTTGACTAGTTCTCTGAATGATTGCTCAAGTTCTTCAAAAGTAAGCTCCCCATCACTGGATTCACTTTCAGATTCACATAATCCAGCTAGAACAGTGATATGCTTAGCTGATTCTTCTTCTGAATCACCTCCTGAGTCTTCATCAGACCAGGTTACAGAGAGACCTTTCTTTTGCCTTTTTAAATAGGTAGGACATTCATTCCTGATGTGTCCATATCCTTCACATCCATGGCATTTAATCCCTTTTTCTTGACTAGTCTTTTCATCATAAGTTGACCTTCTATCATAAGGTCTTTTGTTCTCAGAAGAGTTTGTGTATCTTCCACTTGGTCTGGACTTGTTTTCCATATTTCTGAGAATCTTTTTGAATTGTCTTCCAAACATAGCAATGTTTTCTGATAAGTTTTCATCAGTTTCTGATTCATCATTTTCTTCTTCTTTATCAGTATTTGACATCAAGGCTATGCTTTTGTTCTTCTTTACAATTGTGTCATTCATTCCCATCTCAAATGTTTGAAGGGAACCAATGAGCTCTTCAACTTTCATTGTGCATATGTCTTGAGCTTCTTCTATTGCTGTGACTTTCATGTCAAATCTTTTTGGCAAAGATCTGAGAATCTTTCTTACAAGCTTTTCATCAGTCATCTTTTCTCCCAAGGCTCCAGAAGTATTGGCTATTTCTAAGATGTTCATGTAGAATTCATGAATTGTCTCATCTTCCTTCATTCTCAAGTTTTCAAACTCGGTGGTGAGAAGTTGAAGTCTTGACATCTTTACCTTTGATGTTCCTTCATGAGTTGTTTTGAGAGTGTCCCAAACATCTTTGGCCAGCTCACAGTGATGCACAAGCCTAAAGATGTTCCTATCAATGCCATTGAATAAAGCATTTAAGGCCTTGGAGTTGCCAAGTGCTGAATCTTCTTCCTCCTTACTCCATTCTTCTTCAGGTTTCAACACTTTTGCTCCATCTTTGGTGTCTTGGATAGGATGTTCCCATCCATTGTTGACTGCTTTCCAGGCCCTATTGTCAAGTGATCTTAAGAATGCAATCATTCTTGGCTTCCAGTAGTCATACTTAGATCCATCCAGTATAGGTGGTCTATTTACTGATCCTATATCTCTGTCCATGTTTCCAGAATTTGTATTCCCTAGATCTCACCCAGTATAAACAGGCAGGGTGCCTGCTCTGATGCCAATTGAAATTCTGTGATCAGGTATGAGATGTCGAATGAGATGTTCCAACACTTGACAAATTTAACCAAAACTTAAAGTGCAGGAAAATTAAACAACACAGTAATTTGTTAACCCAGTTCAGTGTATAACCACACTTACATCTGGAGGCTACCAAGCCAGGAGGAAATCCACTATAAGTAATATTAATTCTAGACTTAAACCACCCAGTTTAATCTTTCACTTAATATCTACCCAATGCAATTTCTACCTAAGACACAACTTAGATATGAGTACCAACTCACTCCCCCTCAATCACACAGTGATCTTGTTTACAAGTTTAATAAAATTGAAGTCATACTTCAAACAAAACAGCTTGATCTTACTTCACAGTTTCAATCAAGACACAAATACACTTTTGCTTAAAAGCTCATAAAGTGGTACAATAAAACAGCCTGCTATTAAAACACAAAACACCCTATTTTGTCTTCTGAAATTCGTGCTCTATTCTGAGAGTTTCTGTTGCTTAAATAGGTGTTTGGATTTTGGGCTTTCTGTAGGTTAATCCAGTCCTAAAACGCATGCAGCTTCCACCTTGAATTAGGGTTTGTTACTTCCTAGATTCTAGGTGATTTAGTTCTTCTGATTATGCTGAAGTCTCATAACAACACTCCCGACAGATGCGCCTTATTCTGTTTTTGTCTATCCATAATTAATTCCAGATAACTTTCCTTAAATTACTCAGATCAGTTAGTCATTAATTAATTCTAGTAGCAGGTTTGAGATGTCACAACATCTGTTGGGACATCCTGAAAAACTTCACTTAAATCATTAACACAATGTCCCAACATCTGGTGTGACATCCTGAATTAAGTTCTTATACTCTGTTTGATAATGTCCCAACATCTGATAGGACATCCTGAACTGAATTCAACAATTCTTGTTGGTCAAAAATTCTGCCAATTCTAAACATCTACAGAATACACACAATGACCTACAGTCAATGTATTCTTGAGTCTTCTGACTGAAACTAGTCATTCAAGGAAATATACTTATCTTTTACAATGATAACAAATAGTAACTAACTTGCTTCTAATAAAGCTATAATCACAGGGTGATTTGTTACAAGAATGTATGGGGCAATATGAACAAATAAAGTATATATCGTAGGAGCCAGAACTTCAAATCTTCAAGTTGATTTCTTTATATAATGCTTGAGTGATAAGGCCGTTGGGGATATCTTGAGCTAATTATGGATATTAGTTAATACCATAAAACCTTCCATAACCAAAGATATTTGTTCCCAGCATTAATTCAGATATTCTTTAATTAAGGCTTTAATGAAAGAATCACCATCTTTTAGACAATAATCAGAGTGAATTAATTCTTGGTACGCAGCTTTTAATAATGCCTTTAATGAGAGATTCTCTTTAATATATATAACTTCTATTTGATAGCGCAAGTCTTCTTCTATTGAAGCAAGCCTTTTTTTCTTTTCAATAACTTCCTTTTTAAGAACTTCTACAATACATAAATAAGTAAGTTATTTTCAACATAAATTAAAACTTCTATTCTTGCATAATAATAATTGTTATTATCAAATATCTTAGAGGATTAGAATCAAAATTGTTCTAACACAAGGAGTTTCTCTGAAATAATACTCCTTGAAGTTCAGGTACTTCACTTCTGCAGCAAGGACCAGAAATAAACTATCCTCGGGAGAACAAGACAGGTTGATCACACATTGATCAACACACACATCTAAGAGAAGTTCCAGGGCCAGAACCTTTTTAGACACACCATATAGATGCCTCCTCTTCCAGATCAGGAGTAGGTTCCAAACATGTGGGATATTACCACAATAGTTTAGCACCCAAGCATCTATACAACCAGCCCTTAGACAGCAGGATCATGCCTAATTCTGATGTGATGTTCTATCATGGGATATGACATCCTTCCAAGGATCACACAAAGAGATATATAGACAATATATAAGTCTGTTTAAAACAGTCTTCAGGTCTCTAAACAACCACTTCTCTTCACAGTGCCTTGAGTGGACTTGAAAAAGAGTCTTCAAGTATCATTGGAACTGTTGACAGAAGCAGATAGACATATATCCCCAACACCATATGATATATCTCAAAAGAAGAGTAACCTTCTCAAACATAAGGAGTTATAAGATAGATAAGCAGCGGATACAAACTCCTTAGATACTTCAAGTGTCACAAATTCTCCCTAGCAATATCTCCAGGTGACACCAACAACCATAGATTTGAAAATAAATCAAACATGTTACATCAACAGCACACCATGCTACCATAACAGAATAGTCCATCCTCCACTTCTACGAGCTATTCACATAACAAACATCTTTTCAGTAGACCATTTCTACCTTGACCATGAACCAGAAAGTATCCACCTTGGATCTCATCCAGAAACAGACTAGGATGCCTGCTCTGATACCAATTGAAATTCTTGTATGACAGACTCAGATGTCGAATATGATGTTGAGACATCTTATCTATTATATATAAAAACATGACAAGGTACAAACAATAGTATTTTAAAATTCTGATATATCAGATTCAAACATTGTTCAAGATGTTTAGACATCTGATATGAGATTTTGCACACATACTGCATAAAATAAACGGGAAATTTGTAAAGAACACATTCAAATTGTTAACCCAGTTCGATGAAAATTCATCTACTATGGGGGCTACTAAGCCAGGAAGGAAATCCATGTAGTATCAATTCAAAGACATCTCAGCAAATACCTACAGTTACAGTCTTCTCACTTATCACTACACGTGCAACTTCTACTTAGGAACTCCTAAATATGAGAAACTCATCCTCACTTCCAATCACCTCAGTGATGTCTCACCGTCCCAACACTCAGTTGCTGATATTGACAGCTCCTTACCTACACAACAATTCAAACCAGAAGTCACACTTCCATGACAACACCTTAGAGTTTCCTACAAGCTTCCTCCAAGAACAATCCACCTCTTACTTAGTAGTTTTGAGGTTTACAAATAAAACAACCACAACTTTGTTCCTTATTGTGCACGGCTGCCACAAGAACACAACTCTAATAATATGTCTATTACATTTTTGGTTGGTTTCTAAAACTAGGTTACAAGGTTTCTTTTTATAACCTATTCCCAACTGGATTTGGGCCTAAAAAATACAACATATCAGCTGTTACAAATATGTAGAAAAATCTACTACAAATAAAAAGATCTTCAAATCAACAACTCCCTAAAATATCTCTAAATATAGAAACTCTATATTTTTCAATATTTGATTTTGTCTTCAATGTAGATTTGAGTCTTCAAGATCTTTTATAAATCAACGCCACTTGGGTTAATTCACATCTTCAAAATATTATGTTTCTGTTGAAACTGTGACATAAACCTCAATCCATTTTCAGCAGTTCATGATGTTGAATGAATTTCCTTGACATCTTCTTCGACATGTTGTTCCAGATATTGAAATACTTCAACATAACATGTTTGGGCGCACAAAAGGATTCCTTGCTTAATGTTTTCTTTGTTTTGCAAAGATCATGTACATATACATTGCTGCTATATTTGTTTTACAAAATTACTTCCAATCCTAAAAATACAGAACTTACTTTTATGTAAGTCAACTCAAATTTTAACATTGTGTTATTTGACAGTCAAAAGGTGGTTGTCATTACTAGATCCAAACTTTTCATCTATTGGATACTAATTCCTAAACATAGGGTTGGATTTGATATATGCACGTAATGTTGTAGGATAGGAGTGAAGTCTTTCTCCTTTATAACCGTTAGAATTTAATGCTCCATGTTGGTTAATAGACTATGATATTAGCTATTATGTAATACATTGATTTCACAGTGTTGAGACCGACATGTGATACAAACGAGAACAACAATTAGTAATATTAAAAGTGTAACTTATAAATGAGCCTAAGAAGGGTGAATTAGGTTTATCAAAATTTCTTCAAAGTTTTCTATTGATTCTTGATTTTTTCCTTTCCTTATAACTTGTTAAGTGTTGAATTATAAAATGCGGAAAGTAAAAGAGACACGATGGTTTATCCTGGTTCCCCTCACAAACCGAGAGTACATCCAGTCCCATTTCCAAATAGAAAGAGATTTCCACTATATGTTTGAAATCTAGAACAAGACACGCCTAGTCTTTTCTAATTCTAACCACCAAGAACAAATCTCTTGTGTATTAAAATTTTAAAAGTCTGAACGAGATTTACTTTCTCACACACAGACCTCTTGAATCCACAAACCGGAAACAAGGTAAACCTTACTAACTTATCTCTAACAATCCTAAATATAAGTAGTAATCAAAGAAAAATAAATATTGAATTATTTTTTGTATAGATGGATGAAGATGAAAGCTTGAATATTTATCAATATGAATATTGGTCTTCTCCTTGATATATATTTTTCACTCACAAAAATATATAAGTGTTCACTAATATGAAATGAAACAGATGAGATATATAAAAGTTTAATGCAAAGTTTCACTCTCTAGAAGGTTTTTGAATAAGTGCACTCAAATGTTTTATGAAAAAGTGAACAGTGAGTGAGAAAAATAATTATGAAAAATATTGGAAATATCTAAATTTTTTTATGGAAATGAGTTTATATAATGCTCAAGACACCCTTCTAAAAAGATATAGCAATTATGAAGAGATGCCATAATTTTAAATCAAAGAAAACAACATTTTTCATGAAAAGGTGCAGTTTTTCGTGCATGAACAGTGGTAACCGGTTACTACCACAATGGTAACCGATTACGTGTTGTAACGTTCTTTTTATTTTTTTCCAATTTGCGTTGGAGTAACCGGTTACTACCTACTTGGTAACTGGTTACTTGAAGAAATTTATAAAAAAATTCTATTAGAAACCAGTATTAAAAATAGGAGTTAATGCATCCTATATGTTCATATGTTATGTCATGAGAGTATCCTATATTTAAACACTTATGTATATTTTTCATTCATGAAAAATAAAACTTATACCTTTTGAACAATTTAATCAAGACTTTAATTTATCCATCCTTGTTCATACTTCAAGGTCTTTGATCAATCCTTTTTATGCTTGTATGAAGTAAATCGATATAATGTTGTTGTCATCGAAATATGCTTGAGGAGCCATGCCTTCACATTCTCCCCCTTTTTGATGATGACAAACATAAAAGTGAAAATTTGATTTTGATCATTTATTTCTCTAAGACTCCCCCTTTGATAATGCTCCCCCTTAATTTGATACTAGGAGCTTAAAAATTCTGCAATTGTTAGAGAAATAAGAATACACAATAATGCCTCTAATTCTTCTCCCCCTTTGTCATTAACAAAAAGGATGGGAAAAGACAATGAAAGATGAAAGATGTAATTATATAAACATACACAAGACATACACCATTCACACAAGATTAAAACATAAAACATACTTGAAATTGAAATTGTACGAACACAGTACAGAACATAAACACAATATGGAACAAAAGGATTGTACGAAAAACATAAAAACTAAAACCTAATCATAATAGGATTTAAACAAGAAATAGAGTACTTAAACATAACTTAAATGCCTAGAAAACAAGGAAATAAACTAATCACTTTTGGAACCCTCACTCGCTTCCATATCTTCTCCTTCATCCTCTGAATTTTCCTCATTAGCAGCTTGGCTTGGAGTGAATTTCCGGAAATGTTTCATCAATTTGTTGACACCCCGAGTTGTCTATTGGTGGTTGTGATTCATGGTGTTCTTCATACTCACAATTTCATGATAAAAGAACTCATTAGTATATCCACCTTTGGGATGAGGCGGAGCGACAACATCTTCTTTGTACCTAAAAACACCATCTGGACCAATAATGATACCAGTGTTCTTTGTAACAGTGAAAGCATTAATTTCATTAAGTTTAGAAGTCATGTCATATTGAGGTTCCCTTGAGTTAGAAATCCGACAATATTCCAAAAAAAATTGAAACAAAACGCACATATGGAAAACCACCACTTGGATTGAGTTGGTGCTTCATATGATGAAAAATCACATATGCCCAGTTAATTGGCCGAGATTCCTTCATAGCCTGGAACAAGTTAACCTCTAGTTCACTCACTTGTGCAAATTTTGAATTTTTCGGTACTAAAATATAATCCAAGATATAGTGAAGCATCTGGTCACTAACCGATAAAGATTTTGTATACTTAATAATCCTTGAGGATGGAACTTGTATACCTATCAAATCATCATGAGTGCCTCTAGAATGGTCAATAAAATATGCTAATGAGTCAAATCTGTTCCACCTATCAGTGTCAGGCACAAAACCAACCTTCAATTTTTCTCCTTCAGATGGAATACCCAAACATTTCCCTAGGTCTTCTATAGTCAAATAAATTGTTTTCTTACAAATAGTAGAAGTAAAATTTTGATCACCAAATACATCATGTCCTAAAGCTATAGTATGATAAAATTGTTGAACCATATTAGGATAAATCGTACCTACTTTTGAGATCAGTTCCTTCACACGGTAGCTCAAGTAGTGCTTCATAGGTGAAGTTGTGAGTTGGGAAGGCTTCAAAGTTGACATATTTAACACTCATGAACTTTCTTGTTCTAATGTCAATATCCAATCTCCTTTGTTTATGTGGTTTCATATATTGCTCATCAGTAGCTTCAGAGCTCTCACTAACCTGTTGCTTTCCTTTGTTCCTTGAAGAAGCCATAAGAGTTTTTAAGAGTTAGGGACTAGAAAGGATTTTTCAGATTTAGGGTTGAGGAGTGATGGAGATGAAGTTTGAGAGAGGTAAAGTTTATAAAGAGTGTGAAATTTGAGTGGGATTTGATTTTGAGTAAATATGGTCAAGGTTTTTGAAGAGAGAAAGTTGGGAAGAGGAGAAGAATGAGGTTTGAATGAGTTCCCAAGAAGTGATTTTACCTAGACTTATATTACCAATAAGTGCTTTTGACTCACATAAATGAAATAAAAAAAAAATTGTATAGAACATACTTATGTACATGCTGTAAAAAATATGTTAGTTTTTGTAGATGTTTAAGAATTGGCAGAATTTTTGACCAAACAAGAAATGTTAAATTCAGTTCAGAATGTCCTACCAGATGTTGGGACATTAGCAAACAGAGTATGTGAACTTGGTTCAGGATGTCCTATCAGATGTTGGGACATTGTATAAATGACTAAGTTCAGTTTTGTCAGGATGTCCCAACAGATGTTGAGACATCTCAGACCTGCTACCAGAATTAATTATTGATTAACAGATCAGAGATATTTAAGGAGAATTATCTGGAATTAATTAATGATGGATATAAAACAGAACAAGGCGCATCTGTAGGGAGTTTTAAATTGAAGATTCAGATTAAAACAGAAGACCTAATGCACCTAGAATATAGGAGGTAACAAACCCTAAATTCAAGGTGACAGCTGCTGCACATTAGGGCTGGATCATTCTACAGAAAGCCCAAAATTCAGAACCTATTTAAACAACAGAATCTCATAGAATTGAGCACGGATTTTAGAAGACTAAATAGGGTGTCTAGTGTTTTAATAGCAGGCTGTTTTTATGTACCACTTTATGAGCTTTTAAGCAAAAGTGCATTTGTGACTTGATTGAAACTGTGAAGTAAGATCAAGCTGTTTTGTTTGAAGTGTGACTTCATTTTAATTAAACTTGTAAACAAAATCACTGTGTGATTGAGGGGGAGTGAGTAGGGTACTCTTATCTAAGTGAGTCTTAGGTAGAAATTGCATTGGGTAAGTATTAAGTGATAGATTAAACAGAGTGGTTTAAGTCTAGAATTAATATTACTAATAGTGGATTTCCTCCTGGCTTGGTAGCCTCCAGATGTAGGTGTGGTTATACACTGAACTGGGTTAACAAACTTCTGTGTTGTTTATTTTTCCTGCTGTTTAAAGTTTTGGTTAAATTTGTCAAATGTCCTATTAAGTGTTGGAACATCTCTTAGGACATCTCATTACAGAATTTCAATTGGTATCAGAGCAGGCACCCTGCCTGTTTATACTGGGTGAGATCTAGGGAAAACAAATTCTGTAACATGGACAGAGATATAGGGTCAGTAAATAGACCACCTATACTGGATGGTTCTAATTATGACTACTGGAAGCCAAGAATGATTGCATTCTTAAAGTCACTTGACAACAGGGCATGGAGAGCAGTAATTGTTGGATGGAAACATCCTGTTAAAGACACCAAAGATGGATCAATAGTTCTGAAACCTGAAGAAGAATGGAGTAAAGAGGAAGAAGATTCAGAACTAGGCAACTCAAAAGCCCTAAATGCTTTATTCAATGGCATTGATAGAAATATTTTCAGACTGGTGCATCATTGTGAGCTGGCCAAAGATGTGTGGGATACCCTCAAGACAACTCATGAAGGAACATCAAAAGTAAAAATGTCAAGACTTCAACTTCTCACCACCAAGTTTGAAAACTTGAGAATGAAGGAAGATGAATCAATTCATGAGTTCTACATGAACATCTTGGATATAGCCAATACTTCTGGAGCCTTGGGAGAAAAGATGACTGATGAAAAGCTTGTAAGGAAGATTCTCAGATCTTTGCCAAAAAGATTTGACATGAAAGTCACAGCAATAGAAGAAGCTCAAGACATATGCTCCATGAAAGCTGAAGAACTCATTGGTTCCCTTCAAACTTTTGAAATGGGAATGAATGACACACATGCTAAAAAGAACAAAAGCATTGCCTTGGTTTCAAATGCAGATGAAGAAGAAGATGATAAATCAGCAAATGACAAAAGCTTATCAGAAAACCTTGCCTTGCTTGGAAGACAATTCAAACAGATTCTCAGAGGAATGGAAGGCCAATCCAAATCCAGTGGAAGAAACACAAACTCTGAGAACAGGAGAACATATGATGCTAACAGAAAGTCAAAGTTTGCTGAAAAGACCAGTCAAGATAAAGGAGTCAAATGCCATGAATGTGAAGGATATGGACACATCAAGTTTGAATGTCCTACCTACTTAAAGAGGCAAAAGAAAGGACTCTCTGTGACCTGGTCTGATGAAGACTCAGGAGAGTCAGAAGAAGAATCAGCTAAGCATATTACTGCTCTAGCTGGACTGTGTGAATATGATAGTGATTCCAGCTGTGGAGAGCTTACTTATGCAGATCTTGAGCAAGCCTTCAAGGATCTGTACAAGAGTAGTACTGAAGTATGCAGTGAGGTCATAAAGCTAAAGAAGCAGAATGAAGTACTAGAAGAAGAAAAAGCAAGTGATCAAGTAATCATTGATACCTTAAAAAGTGAAGTAACTCTTCTCAATTCTAAGCTGGAACATATGTCCAAATCTGTTAGAATGATGAACAGCAGCTCAAATACACTGGATGCTATTCTCTGCAATAATAAACATTCAGGGGACAAAAGTGGACTGGGATATAACAGAGATGAAGCCAGCTCCAGCAAAGCTACTTCAAAAATTACACAGTCAAACAAGATGTCCCAACAGATGCTTCAACATCAGAACACAAAGACTAACTTAATGTTCCAACAGATGTCTCAACATTCTGGAAAGAACAAAATGAAGAAGAAGTATCAAAGATGGAGATGCCATCACTGTGGAAGATTTGGGCATATCAAACCTCACTGTTATAAACTACATGGATATCCAAATCAGATGTATCAGCAACCCTCCAAACAGAAAGTAGAAGGTACCAAGAAAGTGCTTAGACATCAAAGGAATCAGCAACCTCCTAAGCAGAAGACAGAGGTCATCAAGAAGGTTTGGAGACCAAAAGCTGACACTCAGACTGATCAAAGCCACAGTCCCAAGAACCAGATCAACAATCAAGCTTTGAGATCAGCTGAACAACACACAGGGCAGAGGCATCAAAAGAAATCTCAACTCATCTGGTCAAAGAAAAGTACTGCATACATAGCACATACATCACTGAAAGTATCAGCTAAAGAAGACTGGTATTTTGACAGTGGATGCTCAAGGCACATGACTGGATTGAAGAATCTGCTAGTGAACTTAAAATCACATTCATCCAGGTATGTAACTTTTGGAGATGGAGCTAAAGGAGAGATCAAAGGAGTTGGAACCTTGGACTGTCAAGATGTTCCAAGACTAAATGATGTATTGCTAGTTAAAGGGTTAACTGCTAACCTTATCAGTATAAGTCAACTATGTGATCAAGGATACAGTGTAAACTTTACAAAAACTGAATGCATAGTGACTAACCAAGAGCAAGAAGTTGTCATGAAAGGTGCAAGGTCAAAAGACAACGGTTACATGTGGGAGCCATTAGACTTCAGTCCCACTTCAACTTGTCATCTAGCTAGAGAAGAAGAAGTAAAACTATGGCACCAAAGGCTAGGTCATCTTCATTTCAGAGGCATAAAGAAGATCATATCTATGGATGCTGTAAGAGGTATTCCCAAACTGAAGATTGATGATGGCAAAATATGTGGTGAATGTCAAATAGGCAAACAAACCAAGATGTCCCATCCAAAGCTCCAACATCTGACAACTTCCAAAGTTTTGGAACTTTTACATATGGATCTTATGGGACCTATGCAGGTTGAAAGTCTTGGTGGTAAAAGGTATGCCTATGTTGTGGTTGATGATTTTTCAAGATATACATGGATAAACTTCATCAAAGAAAAGTCAGATGTATTTGATGTATTCAAAGAATTATGTCAAAGATTGCAAAGGGAAAAATCCAGCTGTGTGATTAGAATAAGAAGTGATCATGGAAAAGAATTTGAGAATCAAAAGTTCTTAGATTTCTATTCTTCAGAAGGAATCAACCATGAGTATTCTTCACCTATCACTCCTCAACAGAATGGGATTGTTGAAAGGAAGAATAGAACCATTCAAGAATCAGCAAGAGCTATGATCCATGCTAAGAAGTTACCTCTGTATTTCTGGGATGAAGCTATGAACACTGCCTGCTACATCCATAACAGAGTTACCTTGAGAAAAGGAACCCTGCCCACAATATATGAAGTCTGGAAGGGCAGAAAACCCACTGTGAAGTACTTTCATGTGTTTGGAAGTAAATGCTATATTCTGGCAGATAGGGAGCAAAGGAGAAAAATGGATCCTAAAAGTGATGAAGGAATTTTCCTTGGATACTCTATAAACAGCAGAGCATATAGAGTATTTAACTACAGAACAAATGTTATCATGGAATCCATAAATGTGATAATTGATGATGCTCCTACAGATGTCCCAGAAGATGTTGGAACATCTGCTGATATCAAGGTTGAAGCTGAAGAAAAGAATGATCAATATAACTTCACTCAAAATGATACAAGGTCAGAAGATTCAAGCAAACCTCCCTCCATCAGAATACAGAAGGATCATCCCAAAGATTTAATAATTGGTGTTCCCAACAGAGGTGTGAGCACTAGATCAAGAGAAGTGATTTCAGGTTCTTGTTTTGTTTCCAAAATAGAACCTAAAAATGTCAAGGAAGCTCTCACTGATGAATACTGGATTTGTGCTATGCAAGAGGAATTAGGTCAATTCACAAGGAATGAAGTGTGGAATCTTGTTCCTAGACCTAATGACATAAATGTGATTGGTACAAAATGGGTGTATAAGAACAAGTCAAATGAACAAGGAATTGTTACAAAGAACAAAGCTAGACTTGTGGCTCAAGGATACACTCAAATGGAAGGAGTAGACTTTGATGAAACCTTTGCACCAGTAGCAAGGCTTGAATCAATAAGACTACTGTTGGGAATTGCTTGTATCTTAAAGTTCAAGTTATTTCAAATGGATGTGAAAAGTGCCTTTCTTAATGGTTATCTTAATGAGGAGGTATATGTAGAACAGCCTAAAGGATTTGTTGATCCAAGCTGTCCAAATCATATATACAAACTCAAGAAAGCACTTTATGGTCTGAAGCAAGCTCCAAGGGCATGGTATGAAAGACTTACCACATTTCTTATCAAGCAAGGATACAGAAAAGGTGGGATTGATAAAACCCTGTTTGTTAAATATGAAGAAGGAAATGTCATGATTGCACAAATATATGTTGATGACATTGTGTTTGGTGGGATGTCTGATAAGATGGTCAAACATTTTGTCAAGCAGATGGAAGCTGAATTTGAAATGAGTCTAGTAGGTGAATTAACCTATTTTCTTGGTCTGCAAGTTAAGCAAATGGAAGACTCAATGTTCATATCACAAAGCAAGTACTCCAAGAACATAGTGAAGAAATTTGGAATGGAAAATGCTTCTCATAAAATAACTCCTGCTCCTACACATTTAAAGCTGACTAAAGATGAAAAGGGTGAGAAGGTAGATCAAAGTTTATATAGAAGCATGATTGGAAGCTTGTTATACTTGACTGCTAGCAGACCAGACATTGCATTTGCAGTAGGAGTTTGTGCAAGATATCAAGCTGATCCAAAAGTCAGTCATCTCAATCAAGTCAAGAGAATCCTTAAATATGTTAATGGTACTTGTGACTATGGCATAATGTACTTTCATGGGTGCAAACCAATTCTCACTGGCTTCTGTGATGCTGATTGGGCAGGAAGTGCTGATGACAGAAAAAGCACTTCAGGAGGATGCTTCTTTCTAGGAAACAATCTGATTTCTTGGTTCAGTAAGAAACAGAAGTGTGTATTCTTATCTACAGCTGAAGCTGAGTACATAGCAGCAGGTAGCAGTTGTTCTCAGTTGGTTTGGATGAAGCAGATGCTCACTGAGTACAATGTCCCACAGGATGTCATGACATTGTACTGTGACAACTTAAGTGCAATCAACATATCTAAAAATCCTATCCAACACAGCAGGACAAAGCATATTGATATCAGACATCATTTCATCAGAGATCTTGTAGAAGAAAAGGTGATTTCATTGGAGCATATAGCTACAGATCTGCAGTTAGCTGATATCTTTACCAAGGCATTGGATGCTGCACAATTTGAGAACTTAAGGGGCAAACTTGGAATCTGTTTATGTGATATCTAGCAGTTAATGAGATGTGCCAACATGTCATATGACATTGCATGGCATAAGTTCCAGATGGCAAAGCTAGTCTGGACTAGATCCTTGGGAATTTCATTCCTAATCATTTGGACTGTAACGGCTACTTCTTTAGTATTTCCTTATAAGCAGCTATCAAGAGTCTCATCACATCATCACAAGCGAATCACATTGACTAGTAATCCTGCAGAAATCTTAAACCCTAAAGCTGCACATTCATCTTCCTCAACAATGTCTCAAAACCCTAAAACTGCTGAAGAAGTTCTCAACCAGGAAGACGTGGTTCATGCCATTCCTATTTCTATGGTGCCAATGCAATCAACACCATTAGACGAGCTCAAGGGAAATGCCTCTCACACTAAGAAGGCAAGAACACCAAAAAGAGGTAAAGATAAAATCAGAAGCAAAGCTAAAGAAATTCCTTCACATGTTAAATACTCCAAATATGTTGATGACTCCATCAATGAGATTGTCAATCAAGTTTTCTCTGAACAAAGAGTAGTGAAAGGAATCTCTGTTCCCTTGAACACCATTCCTGCACCTCAAGAAGAACCTGCTCAAGATACAAAGAACAATGCTGCAGAACAAGATGTTCCAACGGATGTTGGAACATATGCAGATGAGAAAGCAAACTCATCTGATGCTGATACTGAACAGACTGAGGACAAGAAAGAGGTCTCAAGTGAAAGTGACAAAGAAGTTTCTATGGAACAGGCTAAAGACTCAAATGAAGATCAATCTTCTACTGATCAACAAGCTGATGAGGAGACTGCTCAATCCCCTCCAACAGTCAATCTGGAACAGGATTCTGATGCAGAGATCATATCATCTGTGAAACCCAGCATTGCTAAAAGACTAAGGTCCAGGAAAGGAAAGATACAAGATGAACCTGTCATTCCTGAGAAAAAGAAGGCTAGTCCAAAGAAAGGCAAGGCTAAAGCCACTTTTGGTCCAGCAAAACCATGGAGCAAGGTTCAAACTCAGAAGAGAAAAGCTGCAACACCATCAGATTCAGATGTTGGATCAGATGTCCCAACATCTCCTCCCAAGAAGAAACCAGCTCCAGCTAGAGCTTCAACTGTTGTTCCAGAAGCTCCCTTGGACAATATATCCTTCCATCATGTCTCCAGTGTCAACAGATGGAAATATGTGTACCAAAGAAGGGTTGCTTTGGAAAGAGAACTGAGCAGCAATGCACTTGAGTGCACAGAACTCATTGACCTAATCTCTGCTGCAGGACTGTTCAAGACAGTCTCAGAGTTCTCTCCCTGCTATGAACTGCTTGTCAAAGAGTTCATTGTGAATCTTCAGGAGGATTGCTCAAATGGTAAGTCCTCTGAGTTTAGAAAAGTTTTTGTTAGAGGTAAATGTGTACAGTTTTCTCCTCAAATCATCAATGAGTATCTAGGAAGAGAAATAGATGGACCCAATGAGCTAGGGAAAACAGATAATCAAATCTGTAAGGTGATCACTGCAAACCAGGTCAAGGCTTGGCCTGTGAAGGGAAAGCTCTCTGTGAGCATGCTTACTAGAAAATATGCCATGCTTAACAGGATTGGAACTGCAAACTGGGTGCCTACCAATCACACTTCATCAATCTCAACTGGTCTGGCCAGATTCATCTTTGCTGTGGGGACTCAAACCAAGATGGATTATGGAGCATATATTTTTGATCAGACTATGAAGCATGCCATCTCTACTGCAACAAAGCTGCCAATAGCTTTTCCATCATTGCTGTGTGGTATTGTTCTAAGTCAATACCCTGGAATTTTAACTGAGAAGGACATTGTCTGCAAGAGAGAGAGCCCCCTGGCTTTTCACTACAAATTATTTCTCAGTCACCATGCTGCAGATGTTAAAGCACCTGCTGGGACATCTGTTGGTCCCTCAACTGCTAAGAATTCAATCTCCAAGACAGAGTTAATTGCTGAGCTAAAGTGCACATGCAAGGAGCTTGAAGCAAGGAAGCTGAAACTGGAAGAAATCATTCAAAGATTGGAGAATGAAGAAGACCAGAAAGCTGCCTCTAATGCAAACAATGCCTCTGATGAAGACAGTGCTGCTGATGAAGAAACAGAAGCTGATGAAGAGACAGAAGTTGAGGAGGGAACTGAGAGTGATGATTCTGAGTGATCTTTGTATGTGAGGCATTTGTAATGACAGCAATGATGTGTAATTCTGGATAATAGTTCTTTGGCCCCTAATTTTGTGCCTACCAAGGGGGAGAACAACATCAAATGTAATTGCTGTTTAAATGATGAATGAAATCTGTTTGTTTCTGACTGAACTGAATAAGTGTGAATATTTCTGTTGAAACAAGACTGGACTCATATATGTTTGAGGGGGAGTAAAACTCAAATTTGAATCAACAGAATAGTAATGATTTACTCTGATAAAAAGAACTTCTGCTGCACTCTGAAAACCAGAAAAGATGTTAGCCAAAAATTAGCCAAAGGGGGAGTTTGTAGATGTTTAAGAATTGGCAGAATTTTTGACCAAACAAGAAATGTTAAATTCAGTTCAGAATGTCCTACCAGATGTTGGGACATTAGCAAACAGAGTATGTGAACTTGGTTCAGGATGTCCTATCAGATGTTGGGACATTGTATAAATGACTAAGTTCAGTTTTGTCAGGATGTCCCAACAGATGTTGAGACATCTCAGACCTGCTACCAGAATTAATTATTGATTAACAGATCAGAGATATTTAAGGAGAATTATCTGGAATTAATTAATGATGGATATAAAACAGAACAAGGCGCATCTGTAGGGAGTTTTAAATTGAAGATTCAGATTAAAACAGAAGACCTAATGCACCTAGAATATAGGAGGTAACAAACCCTAAATTCAAGGTGACAGCTGCTGCACATTAGGGCTGGATCATTCTACAGAAAGCCCAAAATTCAGAACCTATTTAAACAACAGAATCTCATAGAATTGAGCACGGATTTTAGAAGACTAAATAGGGTGTCTAGTGTTTTAATAGCAGGCTGTTTTTATGTACCACTTTATGAGCTTTTAAGCAAAAGTGCATTTGTGACTTGATTGAAACTGTGAAGTAAGATCAAGCTGTTTTGTTTGAAGTGTGACTTCATTTTAATTAAACTTGTAAACAAAATCACTGTGTGATTGAGGGGGAGTGAGTAGGGTACTCTTATCTAAGTGAGTCTTAGGTAGAAATTGCATTGGGTAAGTATTAAGTGATAGATTAAACAGGGTGGTTTAAGTCTAGAATTAATATTACTAATAGTGGATTTCCTCCTGGCTTGGTAGCCTCCAGATGTAGGTGTGGTTATACACTGAACTGGGTTAACAAACTTCTGTGTTGTTTATTTTTCCCGCTGTTTAAAGTTTTGGTTAAATTTGTCAAATGTCCTATTAAGTGTTGGAACATCTCTTAGGACATCTCATTACAGAATTTCAGTTTTTTTCAAACATAGTTAGTGGTAACCGGTTACTACCTCTGGGATAACCAATTACACGTTGAAAAATAGCGCAAAAATGCCAAAAATATAACAGGTAACGGGTTACTACATTTGTGGTAACCGATTTTTGCTGTCAAAAATTGAAAAACAGTAGCTTTGCATGGCTAAATTTGTTAAAGGTCTCAAAATAAAAAGTTGTAAACATGTTAGCACATATAATAGGGAAACTTTTGATCAATAAATATTTATCAAAAATAAATTAATGATATGCTAAAATAGAAAAAACCATAATAACTCACAAACATCATGTATTTTAATATGGCACAACAAATTGTTAAAATAAAACGAATTAAATTTTATGTACCTTGACTTCATTATAAACTATAATGAACAATTTTAGAGGAATTAGATGTCACCTTCATTGAGAATTCCGAGTTCTTGCCGAATCTTGAAAAACGGTTCTTTTGTGAGTGGTTTTGTGAAGATATTTGTCGCTCCCGAAGATTTGCATCCCGGTGCAGACGCGAACGGTCAGCAAAAAGAGAAAATGAAATGAAGATAAATAGAGTCGCCAGCTAGGCATTTGTATCCCGAAGGAAAGGTAATGTTGCATAAACCTGGAAAAATATTGATAAGACGGTTGTGAACCAGAGAAACTGAGAAAGGGGGTTGGTTACAACCTGGGAAGGTATTAGCACCCAGATTGTCCGTCGTACTCGACGGGATCCACGCTTAAAATATTGTGTTTAA
Source organism: Lathyrus aphaca (assembly GCA_963966055.1). Taxonomy (NCBI): domain Eukaryota; kingdom Viridiplantae; phylum Streptophyta; class Magnoliopsida; order Fabales; family Fabaceae; genus Lathyrus; species Lathyrus aphaca. Next base: position 211,155,839 of record OZ014519.1, read on the forward strand.
AAGGGTAGTGTATGTGCTATCTGTGTGCAAAAGCTGAGAATGAATGTACAAGTGTCAGTGCAAGAAGGTGAATTGCTCAGGAATTGAGGCTTAAAAGGGAATGCTGAAAGAGGGGGAAGACAAAGAGATTTTTGTTCGATAATAGTTAAGTTATGCCTACGTATCCTCTCGTGCAATGAGGAAGTCAGAACACCGTCGTTCGACTCAAAGAGACTGAAAATGAATTGACTGTGAACTGCTTGCTTGCCTATGCTCAAGCGTATGACTCGTCTGGCTCGAGTGCTAACTGTCTCGCATTAGACAAAAAAAGCAAGTTCTCGTTTGTGAATGAGTGTGATGAGAAAAGAATCCCGAAGGAGACGATTATTGTTTGTTTTTGTGTTTTCAGTTTTGTTATTGTTTTTGGTGTTTTGCATAAGTTAATGAGCTTAAGCCTAAATCAAGGGCTTGTAAACTCATTATATCCTCCCTGATTAGGAATAATGAGCCCACTTAAGTATGAGATAAGCATCTCAACTTAATTGCCATGATGATGTAGGAGTAAGATCATTAACCTACTTGTGATTAATTAGATGTTTTTGGGTTTTTGTTTAGTGTTAAGTAATGAGTTTAATCTCTAATCACAGATTAGTGAACTCATTACACCATCCTAATATAAGGATAATAGATGAGCACACTTAAGCTGAGGAAGATACCTCAACTTAATCCATGGTTAGGAGCTAAATTAATTATATAACAAACCTTTATTAAGTGGATTTTAATTAAAGGGATGCGATTAAGAAGTGGATTTTATGGTTTGTAAGACAACTTGAGGGGGACTTGTCCATTAAAAACTAGGGTTAGTCCTTCTTAACCATAAGGAAGAATTAGAACCCTAATGCAAGGCCCAAGTTACAAGATAAAGTCTTAGTGATTATTAGTATGTTTTGATTAAGAGGTTTAAACAAATTAAAGGTTTAACACTTAGGATTAAAGTTATACACTCCATCCTAAGAGAAGGATGCAGGCATAACCCTAATTCCAAAGTCCTAAAACTTTAAGAGTTTAGTCTCTAATTATTGAGATGAGAAGAGAGACTCAAGGAGACTCAAAGGTTAAAAGCTAAGGGGGACTAATCACAACCCTAATTATTATCATGCTTGGATGTTCCTATGGTTTGTAAGGCTTGAGAAAGATCTTCAAGGAAGCCACCAATGGAAGAAGCAGATGAAAGGAGGAGGAAAACAAGAGAATAAGTTACTTACTTCATTGAAGAAGATAAGTAACACAAAGAAATAAAGTGAGAGATGGAACATAAGTGAACAAGTTCACTTAAAAGACAAGTGAGAATGCAAATGAAAGAGATAAGAAGAAGTGAGAGGTGAAGGAAAATTCACATCCCAAAATAACTTACCAAACCTGAAAGTGTTAGCATGAATGCATAAGGTATAAAGCATGAAGAAATGAAGTGAAATGAGATGAAATGACCAAAGTCAGAAGTGTTTATGCAATTCAAATGTCATGTAAGATGATGCAAAGGCATACAAAATGCATATTGTGAACATACAAAGATGAGATGCAAAGAAGGCATGATTTGAAGTTTGAAAACACATGAAAGTTTATGAAATGAAATGGATGCTAAACATGGAAAATGAATGAAGAAATGATCAATCAAAGTTCTAACATGTCCTACGATGTCTAATATGACATATGAATGCATGAAATGTCATGGCAAGTTCATGTAAGGATGCATATGCAAGATGAATGCAAATGAACATGAGAAATTAGGGTTACATGGACATGTGAGATGCAAATGAACAAAGCAAAAGCATATTACATGATAAAAATTTGCAATTAAGCTCAAACAAACCCTAATCCCATATTAGGTCACACCCCAAAGGAGAAGGTCAGAAGCCTAACCTATCAAAAGTTATGATTTTCCTAAGTTTTCTAGGGTTTTTGGGTGGTTCAAAAGGAAAAATGCAAATCAATTTGGAAATGCAAGATAAATTCATGAGGAAAATGACCTATAAACTACATGCAATATGTAACACAATGCAAAACGAATCAAGTTCAAACTCTTCTTGGTTAGGCAGAAGTGATTTTTCAAAGTTATGGTTCAAAAATGGGATTTTAATGACCCTTAATTCAAAGAAAATTGGCATACTATGATCAAACCTAAAAAGAAATTTGTGTGAAGAGTTTGAAAATGTTTCTTAATGTATTGGGATGATTCATGATTTTTTGGTGATTTTTAGAAACCAAAATGCATTTTTAATTAATTAAAATACTTTAATTAATTAAAAATAACATTTAAATATTTTAAAAATACATTTTTTATGCAAAAAATAAAATAAAAATTGTTTTTGGATTGAGAAAAATATTTAAAGTCAGAATTCAAAAGGAAATATTTTTGGAAAATGTTTTGCTATTTTTAAATAAATGAGAAAGAAAATGCAATAAAAAATGAAATAAAATGAATTAAATGGAAAAGTCAGCGTATCCAATGGTCCAGGTTTGAATAAAAAGAGAGGGAGTTGACTGGAGCGCAGCTGGAGGGTCAAGATTCACTCAGATTTAAATTATCCTAATTAACTAATTAAAATTAATTAAATGGAGATTAGGGCTTAATGGAGAGATCTGGGCCACACACACGTGCGGGTAACACATGATCAGACGATCCAAATTTAAACTGAGCCTAACCCTAATTAAGAACCTTAATGACTTTCAGGTGACCGGAGCTAGCTCCGGCCATCTTCCTTCATACATGGTCATTTCTCAAGCATTTTCAAAACAAATCACATCCCAATGATCAATAGAGCATACAGATTCATATTGTAACTAGAAAAACAAGTTCTGGAAAAATTGTTCTTGAGATATACCTGAGGTTGAGCTTTCTGATTTTGGGCTTTCTGGACTCCCTATTGGTTCAAATCCACCCGAATGAACTCTCTGATGATGATGAGGAACTTTCTGATTCTGGGCTTTCTGGACTCCCTATTCAACTCTACTCCACCAGAAATCGTGTTTTGGTTTGGCTTTGTTTTAGGATATAGTGATGGGTGGGAAATGATCCTTAGGTCATGTGGAGATGATTGGTGAAAAAAGATTGAAGTTTCAGTGGTTATGTGATGAGTTTCGAAGAGAGAAAGTTTTTGAGGGATTTTGTGAATTCTGAGTTTAGGGATGATTCAGGCTCTTGTGTATTGTGAAATGGCTTGCATAATGTTTGTTTAAGCCAATGGGATTGCTCAGATAGTTGTTGTGGCACATGCTGATTGGTATGGGGTGTTTTGCAAAAAAGTCAAGATTTGTGTACTTGAGGAATGGGTCATGGCAGGTCTGGTTTATTTTTGGGTGTCTGGCCTCAGCGAGATTCATGGAGAGCCATAGAATCAAGATTATGCAGCTGGCACAAGTGGATGAAAGGATCCAATGCATTTTGCAATTTTGGAGAGTTTTGGCCCTTTTGTGATTTCTTGAAGTTCAAGTCATGGAAACCCTAGGTTTAATGCACAATTCTGATGTTTAGAGGTTGTCTTGACATGTTGTGAAGTGTTTGTGCATATTAGAAGTCATTAGAATGCTTGAACATGCCAAAATGCAAAATCCCTCTTTGACATGAAACTTGAAATTATAGGATTTTTCCAACTTTGAAAGGCCATATCTTGAGTTCTAAGATGAATCAAGACATGTTCTTGTACATTTTGAAAAGGGAAAGACCCAGTCTACAACTTTCATGACCAAGAATTTTTCATTTGAAGCATTTTTGGTCATGAAAGAGGAGGTTGAAAAACTTTCCCAAAATGGAAAGTTTGCATTTCAAGTCATTTCCAAAAATGGCAAGTTTGCAATTGGCTCAAAATTATTCAATCTTGTGAACTTACAACCACTTATAAGATCAAATAAAGATCATAGAACTTCAATTTGATGAAAATACCCTTTTGGTCCCATTGTTGGGGGCCTCAGATGCCCTGATTTTGACTTAACTTGCTCAAGAAGTTACCCAGTGAACAGATGACTTCAACAATGATTTTCTTCATCAAACTTGGTGCATATGATCCTTATGACATATTAAGAACATTAGAAACAAGAATAGCCCAAAAATTTGGAGTTAAGGCCTCTGAAACCAAAACCCTAATTTTGGTCATCTGTGTAGTGAAAACCCTAGCTCTACTTCCATGCCTTTGCTAGTTCTTGTGATCCCTTGACTTTCATGAACTTTGAGGAGCATAAAATGATGATAGAACACATATGGACCCTCTTGGAAAGCTTTAAGGCCTTTGGGATGACTCAAATGGATTCTTGGATTGCTCAGATCACAAACCCTAGATGCAGATGAATTTGAATTATGCAGATGAAACAAATATGCAATATGAGGTGGTATGTTTATGCTTATGAAAACATGAAAGATCATAAACCATGGTGTGATAAAGAGTGAGGGATAATTTGGGGTGTTTACAGCTGGCCTTTTTCAAACATGAGTTAGCTGTGCAGGATGTAAGCGCCTGGCTTACCAGACAAAGAAGATAACTTGTGGTTGAATACCAAAGACAGTCCAAAATTTGCACTCGCTGGATAGAAGAAGAAAAGGGATATAAATTTTAAAAGATAGTATATTATGATTATCAAATGAAAACGATGGAGGAAGACCATCGAGCAGAGGACGACTGCTGGGGATAAAGCGGTAAGTAAAGCAATGACGGGGACGACCGACAAGATGGGGAAATAAAGAGACCATGACGGGGACGGCCATCAGGTAAAGAAACAAGATTCTCTAGGGATTAAAGTAAAGGCAATGACGGGGAAAACCATTAGGCTTGAAAAGTAAAGCAAACAACGATGGGGACGGCCATCGGTTTAAAGAATAAATGAAATAATAATGAGGGACGGTCATCAAAGGTGAAGGACGATCACCTAGCAGGGGACGACTGCTCTTTATCACGACATAGGACGAATGTCGGATAGAAAAGGTCAATGATAGGGATGGCCATTGGATGAACATGATGAAGGGAGATCATCAAGAGGTGAAGGACGATCACCTAGAAGGGTACGGCTGCTCTCGGGGTTTATCACGACATAGGACGAATGTAGGATAACAAGATCAATGATGGGGACGACCATCAGATGAAATGATGAGGGACAGTTATCAAAAAGGTGAAGGAAGATCACCTAGCAGAGGACGGCTGCTCTTTATCACAACATAGGACGAATGTCAGATAGAAAATGGTTCCACTAATGGGGACTCCGCTGGGGAAGGGGGTGAGGGTCGGTCATCCAAAGGTGAAGGACGATCACCTGGCAGGGGACGGCTACCGAAAATATCACGACATATGACGAATGTCGGATATGAGGAAGTTGTTTTGTTGGTGACTTACTGGGGAACGGTAAACACGGACGAGTGCTTACGCTCAAGAATAAAAGGTATAAGTGTTTGACTACGTGTATAGATTAAAGACGTGGACGAGCATCCTTAGGACCGTGATATGGACGAGTATCGGTAGAAACAAACGCTGATGCGTGTTCGGAGATGATGATACAGACGAGTACCAACTGGTTAACAAAGAACACGGACGAGTGTCGGATCTGTTGAGGAGTGATATATAAACAGGATACGGACGAGTATCAAAGACTTCTGTATAAGTATGTATAGTATTAGTTTATTGATGAAATTGGTGCAAGACACGGACGAGTGCTCGACTTGCTGGGGAATGCATGACACGGACGGGTGTCAGATAGGTAAAACATGCATTTGTTTTGGGAGTGCAAAGGAGATGCTTTGGCTTTCTGTGGGGATAGGATTACACGGACGGGTGTCGAAAAGAAAATATTATGAACAAGTATTTGCTTGAAAAAGGTGTTCTGGCGACCTTGCTGGGGAAGGATGACACGGACGAGTGTCAAAAAAAGCATGTATAGGTATCTGTATTTGAGAGTGCAAAGGGGACACTTTGGCTTTTATGTGCAGTGGATGTATTTTGTATATTGATGAAATATTGATGGTAACTACAGGTGACTGGCTCGAACCTGGCTTGTGATCATGCAAATGTTTGATTTTTGCCGTAATGCTCCATATTAAACGGAATGCTACGCTCATTTGGTGAATATGATGCAAATGCTATGATTATGCAAAAGAGAAAATGATCAGGGATTCAGATCCCGCTGAAGATCTCTGGCTGATTTGCTTGGAGGGATGTCCCGGCTGGGGAAGAGATCATTGGTAGATCTATCTTCCAGGAGAACTGCTTGGAAAAATAGATCATTGGTAGATCTATCAGGAAGAGAATTCAGCTGGGGAGAAGGAAGCTTTAGCAACTCCGCTGGGGATGGGTTTCAGACATCGCACTTCTGGGGAGAGAATGGAAACTCTGTAGGGAGACAGTTCCATATCGACAGATGATGTCTCTTTTCAGAAATCTGGCTACCACTTGTCTGGTGACATTTGCATACGAAGCTGCTTCGACCCATTTGGTGGAATAATCAATGGCCACTAGGATGAATCTGTGACCATTTGAAGCAGTCGGTTCGATCTTTCCAATCATGTCAATGCCCCACATAGCAAAGGGCTAAGGTGAAGACATCACGTTCAAAGGATTCGGAGGCACATGCACTTTATCTGCGTAGATCTGGCATTTGTGACATTTTCTGGCGTAGGCACAACAGTCTGCATCCATTGTGATATAGTAGTAACCTGATCTTAATAATTTCTTAGCCATTGCATGTCCTCCAGCATGGGTACCGAAAGAGCCTTCGTGCACCTCGTGCATCAACAAGACTGCTTCTTCCTTGTCAACACATCTGAGCAGAACCATGTCAAAGTTTCGCTTGTATAATGAACCATCATCATTAAGGAAGAAACTACCGGCCAACCTTCTTAATGTCTTCTTATCATTGGATGATGCCCCAGGTGGGTATGTCTGATCCTCTAAGAAGCTTTTGATGTCATGGAACCACGGCTTGTCATCTTTAACAATGTCCACAGAGAAAACGTATGCTGGTCGGTCTAGTCTGGATACCAAAATCCGAGGTACATAATTTGCAGTTTGAACCTTGATCATGGAGGAAATGGTAGCTAGAGCATCTGCGAACTGATTTTTGTCTCGAGGGATATACTCAAGTTTGACTGTTGTGAAGAAAGTCAATAATCTCCTCGTGTAGTCACAGTATGGAATCAGATGCTACTGGTGAGTGCACGATTTGTCGTTGGTCTGATTGATTACCAAAGCTGAATCTCCGAATACATTCAAAGTCTTGATCTTGAGGTCAATGGCTTCCTCGAGACCCATGATACAGGCTTCATATTCAGCTTCGTTGTTAGTGCATACAAAGGTGAGTTTTGCCGAGAAAGGCATATGAACTCCCTTAGGTGTAATGAGCACTGCACCAACTCCACGACCATTCGTATTGACAACCCCATCAAACATCATTGTCCATTCTTCTTCTGGGTCATGCCCTTCAGTGTGAGCAGGCTCTTCATGATCTTTTGCTTTTAGGTACATGATGTCTTCATCGGGGAAGTCAAATCTCATGGGCTGGTAATCATCAATGGGTTGCTCAACTAGATAGTCAAATAGTACACTGCCTTTGATGGCCTTTTAAGATGTGTACTGAATGTCATACTCTGTCAGAATCATTTGCCATCTTACAACCCTTCCGGTAAGTGTTGGCTTCTCAAATATGTACTTGACGGGGTCCATTTTTGAAATCAACAAGGTTGTGTGAGTCAGCATATACTGTCTTAGTCGGCGAGCAGCCCACGCTAAAGCACAACAAGTTTTCTCGAGCAGTGAATAACGTTGTTCACAGTCGGTAAACTTTTTGCATAGGTAGTATATTGCATACTCTTTTCGACCAGACTCGTCATGCTAGCCCAGCACACACCCCATTGATCCTTCTAATACTGTCAGGTACATTATCAGAGGTCTTACTTCAACTGGAGGCATGAGAATCGGAGGTTCTTGCAGGTACTCCTTGATCTTGTTAAAAGTTTTCTGACAATCGTCGTTCCACCTGACTGTCTGTTCTTTTCTTAACAATTTGAACAGGGGTTCATAGGTTGCAGTAAGATGAGATCTGAACCTTGATATGTAGTTCAACCTACCTAAGAACCCCCGAACTTCCTTTTCAGTCCTAGGTGCAGGCATCTATTGAATGGCTTTGACTTTGTCGGGATCAACCTCAATTCCCTTTTCACTTACGATAAATCCCAGCAACTTACCAGAACGTACCCCGAATGTGCATTTGTTGGGGTTTAACTTCAGCTGATACTTTCTCAGACGCTTGAACAACTTCAGTAGATTTACCAGATGGTATTCTTCAGTAAGGGACTTGGAAATCATGTCATCCACGTAGCATTCAATTTCTTCGTGGATCATGTCGTGGAATAACGTTACCATAGCCCGTTGATAAGTCACACCGGCATTCTTCAGTCCAAATGGAATTACCTTATAAAAAAATGTGCCCCAAGGTTTGATGAAGGTTGTTTTCTCCATGTCTTCGGGTGACATCTTGATCTGATTATACCCAGAAAATCCATCCATGAAAGAAAATACCGAGAACTGAGTTGTGTTGTCCACCAATACGTCAATGTGAGGTAATGGGAAGTCATCCTTTGGGCTGGCTCTGTTCAGATACCGGTAATCCACACACATACGTACTTTTCCATCCTTCTTAGGCACTGGTACAATGTTAGCAACCCACTACGGGTAACTAGTTACAACAAGGAAACCGGTGTCCCACTGTTTTTGCACTTCTTCCTTAATCTTCATGGCCATATCTGGGCGAGTACGGCGTAGCTTTTGCTTCACTGGAGGGAAATCTTCTTTCAATGGTAGCTTGTGCATAACAATAGTTGTATCTAGACCTGGCATGTCTTGATAGGACCAAGCAAAGACGTTGACGTATTCTCGAAGCATATCAATAAGCTGTTCTTTTACCGAAGCTTGCAGACTGGCCCCAATCTTCACTTCTTTCAAATCCTCCACGGTACCAAGATTAACAGTTTCAACCTCCTCCTGATGAGGAGTAATCACTTTCTCTTCTTGCCTCAACAACCTGGCTAACTCTTCAGGTAACTCATAGTCCTCTTCAACCCCTTCATCGACTTGATTAATTGGATTGTCGAAGTCATACAAGGTCATAGCAGTGCTGTTGTCGGTGCAATCTGGAGGGTAATCTATGCAAGGGTTGAGATTTGTTCGTTTTTGTGATCAATTTTAATCTTGTTTAAAAAGTGTGAAAAATGAAGTTATTATTTTGAAAACATTGCCATTTTATTGTTTTGTACAAAAGTGAAAAAATGACAAGACAGTGAGCGAAAGAGAGAATTGTTTGTAAAAGATGTCTGATATTCATTGATATTCCATTTGCACAAAATTACAAATATGGCCCTATTACAAAATGAGTCCTGACACCTTGGGCAAGATGCAGGACTTGATGCATGCTGAAAAAAAGCAGGAAATAATAATTACTCTGCAGGAGTAACCCTTAAAATTTCCTGGGAAGACCAGTTAAGGACTTGGTGACCCGGGATCCTTGGACGAATCCATCTTTCCAGGTTGACGTCGCTTTCCACCTCGTCTTCCACGTTATTGACAACATATGGGGTGAGCATCCCCCCACTGATGAACTTGGGCTCTTGAGCAGCCTCTGCTTGATCTTATCGGAATGGTTTGTAACCCAAACCGAATATGTCCTCCTTCTTCTCCACCGGTAGCAGCTTGCCCCAGCCTTGGGCATTTCCATCTTCAACAACCTTCCGGGCTTGCTGATAGGAGGTAATTGAAGTACCCATCCTATCCTCCTGGGATGCAGCAAATACTTCAGTCGTTGCCTCATTGACGTTCAGTGCTTTGAACTCTTGGCTCATGGTTTCATGGATTTCACCATCCATCTCAATGTATTTGTATGTATCCAGATGGCTAACAAATATATCCTCTTCACCACAGATGGTGATAATCTATCCTTCCCACTCATATTTCAATTTCTTGGGAAGGGTCGACGTAACTGCGCCAGCGGCGTGAATCCATGGTCGACCCAACAAGCAGCTGTAGGCTGGCTGAATATCCATCACATAGAAAGTAGTTTGAAAGACCTGCGAACCGATTATCACAGGAAGCTCCACCTCTCCAAGAACAGACCTCTTGGAGCCATCAAAAGCCCTAACCACCAGATTACTGGGTCGGAGAGCTATTCCATCATATTCGAGCTTGACAAGAGCCTTCTTTGGCAAGAAATTGAGTGAAGACCCAGTGTCAACAAGAACATGTGAGAGTACAACCCCTTTACACTCTAAAGTGATGTGTAAAGCTTTGTTGTCGTGACGTCCTTCCGTTGTCAAGTCAGCATTGGTGAAACCTAGCCCATGGCTAGTATTAACATTAGACACTACTGTCTCGAGCAGATTCACTGCGATCTCCTCTGGCACATAGGCAACGTGCATAACTTTAAGTAGTGCATTCCGATGAGCTTCAGAACACAACAACAAGGATAAGATGGAGATCTTGGAAGGAGTCTGGTGGAGCTGATCTACAACCTTGTAGTCACTTCTTTTGATTATCCTCATAAATTTACCCACATCTTGATCAAAGGATGATTTATGGGTTTCTTTTGGTACAGGTTCTTCATGTGCCACACTTTTCCCTTTGGAGCTTGTGACGCGAAGAGGCGTCCGCTTCGGGTGAAGCCCCCGCCTCCCCCGACATTATCCACTTGGGGTGAATGAACCGAAGAATCAATAAGGACTCTTTCTCCATTGCAGTAAAGGTCTGTACCATAGTGCCATGGTACAACATTGTCTTTGTCGTATGGAATGGGCCCTGGCCCCGTGATGGTGACTGGGCTAACTGCAGCAGAGGTTGGAACCATTATTGTTTGCGGATCATAAAAGATGGTGACAGGACTTCTGATTGATGTTGGTGGTGATTGACTGAAGCTTGGTTGTTGCTGAAATTGTTGCTGAGATTGTTGTTGATAATTGTTGGAAACAGGGACTGTTGCAGGGTCGTAATAGATGGTGACTATGGAGACGTCGTTGTTGGTGGTTGTTGTAGCTGTAGAAGTGGATGCAATGGAACTGTTGTTTGTTGAAGTGATGGAAGAGGTGGTTGCTGATTTTGTAGACGAGTCTGTAGGAACAATTGTCTTTGCAGTTGTAGGAGAAACATTTGATGTTGAAAAAGGAGTTGCTGGTGTTGTAGAAGCTGTTGTTGTTATTTGCAAAATACTATCTTTGATCAGGCCATTGATGCCATTCCTCAATCTTGCACACCCATTGACGGAAACCTTGCAAGATTCACAGCAAGCCTCACAACCTGGAAACACCTGGCATTTTTGAAGCTGAGCTTTAACCTCTGCCAGAGGTGTTTGAATACTTGTAGTATCTTCAATTAAATTCATGGGTGAGCCCTCCTCTATTGCATTTATCCTTGGCCCACCATGGCTGGGCATAGGATTCTTCGTGACATTGGGAGGTGGTGCAAAATTTAGGGCTTTTGAATCTACCAGATCCTGGACCTTCATGTGCAGAGCCCTGCACTTTTCTGTGGAGTGACCAGGTGCATTAGAATGAAAAGCACACCTAGCGTTGACGTCGTAATTTCTCGGAAGGTTCTGAGGATCTGGTGGAGCCAAAGTCCTTAGCTCGAAAAGAGTAAGCTTTAGGAGTTGTGGCAACAATGTGGCATATGGAATTGGTATAGGGTCAATCACCCTGTTGATCTAAGATGGCCGCTGCTGAAGAGGGTGTTGTTGTTGGTTGTTGTATGATCTTTGTTGAGGAAACTGTGGTTGTTGAGGAAAATGTTGTGGTTGTTGAGTATATTGAGGAGGTGGAGTAGGGATAGTGATAGCGGCAACTGATCTTGGCAGATACTGTGGTCTTCCCCTTCCCATATGTACATAATTTGTTTCACCGGATCTGCGGGGCCCCGCAATGGTTTCCTGGCACTGCTTGAACTGGCGTCATTGTCAGAAATCTTCCCCATTTTCAATAAGCTCTCAATTCTTTCCCTGACTATAACCACGTCCGCAAAGCTGGTGGAAGAAAAAGCAGCCAATCTATCAATATAAGTCCCCTTGAGGGTGTTCATGAACATATCTGCCATTTCCCTTTCAGACATTGGGGGTTGAATGCAGCAACTAATTGCCTCCATCTTTGGGCGTACTCTCTAAAGCTTTCCCGGGAAGACTGTGAAATTCCCATCAGAAGGGTTCTGTTTGGAGCCATGTCCAGATTATATTGATATTGACGAATGAAAGCTTCGGCCAAGTCTTTCCAATTCCTTATTGTGGCCCTGGTCAAGTGAGAGTACCACTCTCGGGATGCCCTTGTCAAGCTATCCTCAAAATAAAACATCCACAGTTTTTCATCCATGGTGTAGGCTTTCAATTTTCCCAGGGAAGACTGAAGATGGGTACGTGGGCAGGATGTACCATTGTATCTTTCAAAACAAGGAGGTTTTAATTTTTGAGGAATTCTAACCCCCTCCACTAATCCCATATCCATGACATCAAAGCCCGGAGAGTTTTGAGATTCCAGAGACCTCAGTTTTTCTGCTATCTCGTCCAACCGACGATCATAGACTTCGTCTCCTGTCCTAACCACAGTAAATTGTTCTTCCTGAGGGTCTTCCTGCAAGGCCCTCCCTCTAGTGTTACCTTGGGTGTTTCTTATAGCATTGATGTCTTGGTTTAGATGAGGTCCAAACTTTGGGGAATCAGTACGAGGCTGTACGTGATCGTTGTTGCTGGTACCTCCTGTACCTGGGTGGTTTTCTTCGGGAGTTTGTCGCTTGACCAACTCTCTCAGGCTCTCCTGGCTCTGAGCCAATCCAGTCATCACTGCCATAAACTGATTCATTTGGGCCCTCATCTCATTCCTTTCATTGGCCATTTGGGTTCTCACATCAGTCAAATCCTGTTGAACCTGATCCATTTGTAAGCCCAAAAGGTTGTTTCTTGTCGGATACCGGTGCAATCTATTGACGGGGAACACTCTTCTATGAGCAATGTTTCCTAAAACAACATCAAAGTGAGAAACAACAATAAAAAACCAAAACCTACAAAATAAAGAAAAGAGGTTAGTATGCAATGCAGGATGCATATTTGTCTTCCAAGGGTATCCGGTTTGGTTCTTTGGTTTTGACCTTCCAGACCTCGAGGAAATGATGATGTTGAAGAGAGATAAAGCCCACAAAATAATACAAACCATATATTTCAAAGATGTCAAGATACATAGTTTGATTACAACAAAGGTCCCCATGGTGGGTCAAAATACAACTACAAAGACAAAAGTACAAACAAAAGGAAGTACAACTACAAAGAAATCAAACATCCAGTCCGAAGTCATCGTCTCTGACTTCCTTCAGGAGAGCCTCAGTCACTGGGCCAACTGGATGCTCTGTGATGGTCCTGATAAGAAGGTTCCTGGTGGTGATGGCACTGGTCAACTTCTTATGCTTATCCAGGTCATTTGATCTCTTCAACCCTTCCCGGAGCTTCAACTCGAAGATCTCCTTCTGTGTAGCTAACAAGGCCTCCTGATTCTTCTTCTCACTAACCTCCAGCTGCTCTATCCTAGCCTGGATTCTCTGATCTTCTTGTGCACGAGCCTCAGTGATCCTGATCTACCTAGCCTGACTCTCCTCCAAGTAATGTTCAGCTCTGGCCTTCTGTGCCTTGGCTTCCTTGCAAGCATTCTTCAACACTAACTCCCTTGCTCTAGCCTTTCTGATGTAATCATTTGTCTTCATAATCTTGGTCAAGTGCTCAATCCGAAGCTTCTCTAACCGTTCATTATCCAGACGACTGTCATTCCTTTCCTAGAGGGTCTTCTTCAAAGCTTCAGAGAGCTGAGCATTCCTTTCCTTCAACTTCTCAAACTCCTCTAAACTGACAGTAGCTGCAGGTTCCACTGTTGACGGTCTAGGTACATCCTCTATGGTGAATGGCATGCAGGTGATCTGTCCCCTGGTACGAGACCAATCAAGATACTGAGCTGAAGCTATGTTGTTGCACTTGCCAAGAATAGTTGTTCCCTTATTCTGAATATTGTCCCAAGCCCAGGCTGCCTGTCTGACAATGGCAAGGTTGTGCTAAATGTCACAATAGAGGGTTTTTGTCAAGTCTTCCTCCCTCGGTGGATGTACCAAGGCATACCCTAATTTCCTTTTGAAAAGCAAAAGATTGTAGTTGATGCAACCTTTCACTCCAATTAGGGGTACATTGGGATACTGCCCACAACTGGTGATGATATCTTTGCCCTTGGTTCTCTGAGTGCACCATCTGATGTCTTCTGATGTAAGGGAAATCATTCTCTTAGCCCAGTTCCTTGGCTGATGAGGATTCAAGAAAGTGTCCGACTTTGGCAGGTGCCTCAATAACCAACAATAGAAGAGAGGTGCACATCATCTGACTAATCTTCCCCTCTGCTTCTCATTCCTTTGATGCACTGAGTAGTAAAAGTCTCAAGGAAAGGTAGGGAATGGGTTCTTCAACAGGAAAAGGTGAATAGCACTCTTTCTTGCAAACTTAGGCTCGTCTGCAAACAAGATGATCCCATATATGCCGAGGGCCAGAAGAGCACAAACAGTGTCCCAGTTCCCTGCTGCAGCATGAAGGGTGGCCTGAGTAACCAAGAAATCCAAGTGAAGGCCTGGGATTCCAGCCTTGGTGGTCATATTCTGGTCAATGAGAGTGGACTCCAAGTGCAAATCTCTAGCTATATCTTCATTCTTGGGAGCAGTCATCTCAGGGTTGAAAGGAATCCCTCTCCTGATAGGGACACACAACAACATGGAGAATTCTTCCATCAAAGGTCCCAACTAAAAATCTAGGAAAGTGAAACATCTGAGAGGAGGGTCATAGAACTGGAGACATGTGTGGATCATGCTCCTCTGTGATGCATCCAGGTCAATGATCATGTCCATAATGCCACCATAATGTTCCCTGAATAAAGGGACATGATCAGGAGTGATAAGTACCTGTATCTGCCTGATGCTTGTCAAAGTGGGCTCAAAGAAATGATAGGTGATGTTGCTCTTTCTGGATGGGTCCATGCTGACAATGAATGTTGATGAAGAAGACTGAGAATCACTGTTGATAAAGGCAACTGGAGAAGATGCTGAAGAAGAGTCTCTGATGAAGACAACTGGTGAAGAAAGCTGAAAAGAACCTCTGATGTAGCTGATGCAGATAGCTGAAGGAATATGAGCAGTAGGACAGGTCAAAACCAAACCAAAGATAAGATATGGATACCCTGTAAATCAAATAGACAACTGTTAAATGATGCAAAATGATGTATGCTGAATGACATGTAAGAGTTTGTGATCAAGTGTTGGATCTGTTATCTGCCTTGATAGGGTCCATGTGTGTTCACAAGTCCGGATGAAGGCTTAAAAAACCAATAACCAGGTGGGGGACTAAAATAAAGAGTCACAAGTCCAGGGTTTCACAAGAACAGTCCAAAATGATGCAACCTTAACAAAACTAGTAACAAGATGTAATGAGGCCAAAGGGTTCCTGCAAACCTATAAACATCCCAACCCCCTCACATGTATTGTTCTAGAACAAGGATCCTCAGACTTGGATTAGTTATGAGAAGTGTAAACACTTCTAACCCGGAGGTACAATGTTTACAATAAACATAAAGGATCCTCCTCTAATTCACCTCAGATGCTGAAGGTCATAAAAAGGTCATCCAGACTTAGCAGGCTTCTCAGATAGCCCTAGTACTACAGGAAATTTGTAGCACAGAGTTCTCAAGAAGAAACCCATGTCTGAACCGTGTTTCATATTCCCGCACCAGACCGAAATGGAATGGGAAAGAATATGAAGCCACTTTATCCTATGTGTCATTCAGGTCCCCGATATGGAACATTTACTCACTGAGTATCCCTCCCACCAAAACAGACAAGAGATCCAGCACAAATGGTATGATGATAACAATATGAAATGCATATAAACAGTAAATGAAAGCAATAAATAAAGTTGTACAGAAAGCAATAAATAAAGCAATAGATAAAAGGCACAAGTAGCACATAACACCCCCATAAACACAAATCAAACAAGCGCTAGGAGATACCCACAAAAAGAACCAGAAGCCCTGGTTGCAAGATATTGTTCCCCAGCAGAGTCGCCAAGCTGTCGCTCCCAAAGATTTGCATCCCGGTGCAGACGCGAACGGTCGGCGAAAAGAGAAAATTAAATAAAGATGAATAGAGTCACCAGCTAGGAATTTTTATCCCGAAGGAAAGGTAATGCTGCATAAACCTGGAAAGATATGGATAAGACGGTTGCGAACCAGAGAAACTGAGAAAGGGGATTGGTTACAACCTGGGAAGGTATTAGCACCCAGATTGTTCGTCGTACTCGACGGGATCCACGCTTAAAATATTGTGTTTAAAGGGGTAGTGTATGTGCTATCTGTGTGAAAAAGCTGAGAATGAATGTACAAGTGTCAGTGCAAGAATGTGAATTGCTCAGGAACTGAGGCTTAAAAGGGAATGCTGAAAGAGGGGGAAGATAAAGAGATTTTTGTTCGATAACAGTTAAGTTATGCCTACGTATCCTCTCGTGCAATGAGGAAGTCAGAACACCGTAGTTCGACTCAAAGATACTGAAAATGAATTGACTATGAACTGCTTGCTTGCCTATGCTCAAGTGTATGACTCGTCTGGCTCGAGTGCTAACTGTCTTGCATTAGACGGAAGAAGCAAGTTCTCGTTTGTGAATGGGTGTGATGAGAAAAGAATCCCGAAGGAGACGATTATTGTTTGTTTTTGTGTTTTTAGTTTTATTATTGTTTTGGTTGTTTTGCATAAGTTAATGAGCTTAAGCCTAAATCAAGGGCTTGTAAACTCATTATATCCTCCCTTATTAGGGATAATGTGCCCACTTAAGTATGAGATAAGCATCTCAACTTAATTGCCATGATGATGTAGGATTAAGATCATTAACCTACTTGTGATTAATTAGATGTTTTTGGGTTTTTGTTTAGTGTTAAGTAATGAGTTTAATCTCTAATCACAGATTAGTGAACTCATTACACCATCCTAATATAAGGATAATAGATGAGCACACTTAAGCTGAGGAAGATACCTCAACTTAATCCATGGTTAGGGGCTAAATTCATTATATAACAAACCTTTATTAAGTGGATTTTAATTAAAGGGATGAGATTAAGAAGTGGATTTTATGGTTTGTAAGACAACTTGAGGGGGACTTGTCCATTAAAAACTAGGGTTAGTCCTTCTTAACCATAAGGAAGAATTAGAACCCTAATGCAAGGCCCAAGTTACAAGATAAAGTCTTAGTGATTATTAGTATGTTTTGATTAAGAGGTTTAAACAAATTAAAGGTTTAACACTTAGGATTAAAGTTATACACTCCATCCTAAGAGAAGGATGCATGCATAACCCTAATTCCAAAGTCCTAAAACTTTAAGAGTTTAGTCTCTAATTATTGAGATGAGAAGAGAGACTCAAGGAGACTCAAAGGTTAAAAGATAAGGGGGACTAATCACAACCCTAATTATTATCATGCTTGGATGTTCCTATGGTTTGTAAGGCTTGAGAAAGATCTTCAAGGAAGCCACCAATGGAAGAAGTAGATGAAAGGAGGAGGAAAACAAGAGAATAAGTTACTTACTTCATTGAAGAAGATAAGTAACACAAAGAAATAAAGTGAGAGATGGAACATAAGTGAACAAGTTCACTTAAAAGACAAGTGAGAATGCAAATGAAAGAGATAAGAAGAAGTGAGAGGTGAAGGCAAATTCACCTCCCAAAATAACTTACCAAACCTGAAAGTGTTAGCATGAATGCATAAGGTATAAAGCATGAAGAAATGAAGTGAAATGAGATGAAATGTGATGAAATGACCAAAGTCAGAAGTGTTTATGCAATGAAAATGTCATGTAAGATGATGCAAAGGCATACAAAATGCATATTGTGAACATACAAAGATGAGATGCAAAGAAGGCATGCTTTGAAGTTTGGAAACACATGAAAGTTTATGAAATGAAATGGATGCTACACATGGAAAATGAATGAAGAAATTATCAAGCAAAGTTCTAACATGTCCTAAGATGTCTAAGATGACATATGAATGCTTTAAATGTCATGGCAAGTTCATGTAAGGATGTATATGCAAGATGAATGCAAATGAACATGAGAAATTAGGGTTACATGAGATGCAAATGAACAAAACAGAAGCATATGACATGATAAAAATTTGCAATTAAGCTCAAGCAAACCCTAATCCCATATTAGGTCACACCCCAAAGGAGAAGGTCAGAAGCCTAACCTATCAAAAGTTATGATTTTCCTAAGTTTTCTAGGGTTTTTGGGTGGTTCAAAAGGAAAAATACAAATCAATTTGGAAATGCAAGATAAATTCATGAGGAAAATGACCTATAAACTACATGCAATATGTAACACAATGCAAAAAGAATCAAGTTTAAACTCTTCTTGGTTAGGCAGAAGTGATTTTTCAAAGTTAGGGTTCAAAAATGGGATTTTAATGACCCTTAATTCAAAGAAAATTGGAATACTATGATCAAACCTAAAAGGAAATTTGTGTGAAGAGTTTGAAAATGTTTCTAAATGTATTGGGATGATTCAAGATATTTTGGTGATTTTTAGAAACCTAAATGTATTTTTAATTAATTAAAATACTTTAATTAATTAAAAATAACATTTAAATATTTTAAAAATACATTTTTTATGCAAAAAATAAAATAAAAATTGTTTTTGGATTGAGAAAAATATTTAAAGTCAGAATGCAGAAGTAAATATTTTTGAAAAATGTTTTGCTATTTTTAAATAAATGAGAAAGAAAATGCAATAAAAAATGAAATAAAATGAATTAAATGGAAAAGTCAGCGTATCCAATGGTCCAGGTTTGAATGAAAAGAGAGGGAGTTGACTGGCACGCAGATGGAGGGTCAGGATTCACTCAGATTTAAATTATCCTAATTAACTAATTAAAATTAATTAAATGGAGATTAGGGCTTAATGGGGAGATCTGGGCCACACACACGCGCGGGTAACACATGATCAGACGACCCAAATTTAAACTGAGCCTAACCCTAATTAAGAACCTTAATGACTTTCAGGTGACCGGAGCTAGCTCCGGTCATCTTCTCTGGCGAGTCAAAATGCCAACTTCTTCCCTAGGTCACTAAACACCAAATTTCTTGCCCAGAAATGATCCTCAAACATCATATATCATGAATCCACAAACAAAATACATTTATCATTCGTAATAAAGCTGAATCGAAGCAAAAACATCTTAGGTCAAAAAATTTCAGAAGCTTCATACATGGTCATTTCTCAAGCATTTTCAAAACAAATCACATCCCAATGATCAATAGAGCATACAAATTCATATTGTAACTAGAAAAACAAGTTCTCGAAAAATTGTTCTTGAGATATACCTGAGGTTGAGCTTTCTGATTTTGGGCTTTCTGGATTCCCTCTTGGTTCAAATCCACCCCAATGAACTCCCTGATGATGATGATTATGAGCTTAGAGCAAGCTTGCAATGGCTGGTTTTGATGATTCAACTCTGCTTCACCAGAAATCGTGTTTTGGTTTGGCTGTGTTTTAGGCTATGGTGATGGGTGGGAAATGATCCTTAGGTCATGTGGAGATGATTGGTGAAAAAAGATTGAAGTTTTAGTGGTTGTGTGATGATTTTCGAAGAGAGAATGTTTTTGAGGGATTTTGTGAATTCTGAGTTTAGGGATGATTCAGGCTCTTGTGTGTTGTGAAATGGCTTGCATAATGTTTGTTTAAGCCAATGGGATTGCTCAGATAGTTGTTGTGGCACAGGCTGATTGGTATGAGGTGTTTTGCAAAAAAAGTCAAGATTTGTGTACTTAAGGTATGGGCCATTGCAGGTCTGGTTTTTTGGGGTGTCTGGCCTCAGCAAGATTCATGGAGAGCCATAGAATCAAGATTATGCAGCTGGCACAAGTGGATGAGAGGATCCAATGCATTTTGCAATTTTGGAGAGTTTTGTCCCTTTTGTGATTTCTTGAAGTTCAAGTCATGGAAACCCTAGGTTTAATGCACAATTCTGATGTTTAGAGGTTGTCTTGACATGTTGTGAAGTGTTTGTGCATATTAGAATTCATTAGAATGCTTGAACATGTCAAAATGCAAAATCCCTCTTTGACATGAAACTTGAAATTATAGGATTTTTGCCAACTTTGAAAGGCCATATCTTGAGTTCTAAGATGAATCAAGATATGTTCTTGTACTTTTTGAAAAGGGAAAGACCCAATATACAACTTTCATGACCAATAATTTTTCATTTGAAGCAGTTTTGGTCATGAAAGAGGAGGTTGAAAATTTTTCCCAAAATGGAAAGTTTGCATTTCAAGTCATTTCCAAAAATGGCAAGTTTTCAATTGGCTCATAATTATTCAATATTGTGAACTTCCAACCACTTCTAAGATCAAATAAAGATCATATAACTTCAATTTGATGAAAATACCCTTTTGTTCCCATTGTTGGGGGCCTCAGATGCCCTGATTTTGACTTAACTTGCTCAAGAAGTTACCCAGTGAACATATGACTTCCACAATGAGTTTCTTCATCAAACATGGTACACATGATCCTTATGACATATTAAGAACATTAGAAACAAGAATCGCCCAAAAATTTGGAGTTAAGGCCTCTGAAACCAAAACCCTAATTTTGGTCATCTGTGTAGTGAAAACCCTATATCTGCTTCCATGCCTTTGCCAGTTCTTGTGATCCCTTGACTTTCATGAACTTTGAGGATCATAAAATGATGATATAACACACATGGACCCTCTTTGAAACCTTTGAGGGCTTTGGGATGGCTCAGATGGATTCTTGGATTGCTCAGATCACAAACCCTAGATGCAGATGAATTTAAACTATGCAGATGAAACAAATATGCAATATGAGGTGGTATGCTTATGCTTATGCAAACATGAAAGATCACAAGCCATGGTGTGATAAAGAGTGAGGGAAAATTTGGGGTGTTTACAATATCCGTGAGAAGATTATGTGTATCTACAAAGGTAACTTTGACGTCTCCTTTAAGCATATGAGCATGAATGAAATGATGTCGAATATCTATGTGTTTGGTCGTTAAGTGCATGACCATATTTTTTGTAATTTTGATTGCACTTGTGTTGTCACACCGGAGAGGAATGCATCCAAAATCAAGTTTTTAGCCGCTTAACTGTTGGTTTAGCCAAATGTTTTGTAAACAACAACTACCCGCTGCTATGTATTCAGCTTCGGCCTTACTAAGAGCAACACATACTTGTTTTTACATGACCACGAAACTAAAGCATTTCCAAGGATGTGACAGGTTCCACTAGTACTTTTTCTATCTGTTTTACAACCTACATAATCCATGTCAGAATAACCTATTAAATTACAAACACTACCATTAGGATACCATAAGCCAACGTTCATCGTTCCCTTGAGAAACTTCATGATTCTTTTGACTCCTTTGGATTTTCTTGGAAGCGACCACATAAACACACACTAAACATTATGTCAGGATGATTTTCTGTCAAATACAATAAAAAACCAACCATACCTCGATACTTCGTAATATCAACCAATATGCCCGATTTGTCTTAATCAATGTTGGTTCCGGAGCCTATAGGGGTTGACAAAGCTTTACAACCATCCATTTCAAATCTTTTTAACAACTCTTTGCAATATTTTGATTGGTTGATAAAAATTCCGTCTTTTAGTTGCTTGATTTGCAATCTAAGGAAGTAATTGATCTTACCCATCATAGAAATTTCAAATTCGCCTTGCATCATCAACGCAAATTCTTCACATAGTTCCTTATTTGTTGAACCGAAGATTATGTCATCCACGTAGACTTGAATTATTAAGGTATTATCTTTTATCTTTTTAATGAATAAAGTCCTGTCTACCTTGCCTTTTTCAAAAAAAATTTCACATAAAACATTACTTAGACGATCATACCATGCCCTTGGTGCTTGTTTAAATCCATAGAGCGCTTTCTTCAATTTGTACACATGTGAAGGATGCTTGAAGTATTCAAAATTCTGGGGTTTTTTGACATATACTTCTTTGTTGATATATCCGTTCAAAAAGGCACTTTTGACGTCCATTTGAAATAACTGAAAATTCATTGAACATGCATAAGCAAGTAATACACAAATAACTTCTAATCTTGCAGCCGGAGCGAAATTTTCTTCAAAATCAATTCCCTCCTATTGACTATATCCTTGAGAGACCAATCTTGCTTTGTTTCGAACAATTATTCCATTCTCATTAAGTTTTTTTTTAAACACCAATCTTGTTCCAATGATGTGCTTATTACTTGGCATAGAAACAAGTTCCCAAACTTGATTTCTCTTAAATTGGTTTAAATCTTCTTGCATGGCAATAATCCATTGATCATCTCCAAGAGCTTTACCAACTTTGGAAGGTTCTATTTATGAAATGAACGCCATGTTCAAGCATGCATTCTTGATATTCAATCTTGTAGCAACACCTTGACTTATGTCTCCAATAACTTTGTCAATAGGATGATCTCTATGAGTTCTCCATTCTTTTGGTAAGTAGTTGACATTGGAATCTTGTTGAATCGGTTTATCTTGATTTTCTACTTGATTTTCAATGATAACTTTAGAAGTATCTTCTTTTGGGATTTCTGCAAAATCATCATCATCACCATCACAAACAATAATATCCTCTTTCGAGGGATTAGATTCATAAAACTTGAAATGCATAGATTCTTATATAGTTAAAGTTCTCTTATTATATATTCTAAAAATCCTTATTTGAAAGAGTGTAACCAATAAATATACCTTCATCCGACTTTTCGTCGAACTTACCAAGATTATCTTTGTCGTTGTTCAAGACAAAGCATTTGCATCCGAAGATGTGAAAGAAAGATATGTTTGGTTTCCTCCCTTTGAAAAGTTCATAAGGGTTTTTTTTGTACCCCAAAATTTTCCCTCATATCTTCAGACAATATGTCTCAAGAGGTCTCCTAATATTCATAATATTCTCAATTGCTAAAAGGAACAAGGTTTCATCAGATAGAGCTTTCTCCTAAGAAATAGATCTCAAATTAGGGTTTTGTATTTCTCAAAGTAAATTGGAATTCCAAAGCCTCAAGTGTACTTTATGGTATCCCATATACTTCAAAGGATCCTCATGTCAAGTTTCAAGACTTGCCCATTAAGTTTGGTCAGCCAGATGTTCAAATAATCAATAATCAGTTAACTTGGGTAAAAGGTCAATTGTGGTCAACATATAGTCAAAATTCAAAAAAATTGGTCAACATCAAGATTATGAAGTAAGATTCTTAATTTGATCAAGGATTCATCATGATTCATCAAGAAAACCACAAATTCATCACAAGGCAAAAGTTGCTAAATTAGGGTTTCTTAAGGAGAAAGTCAACTGAACTTTGACCAAACCTAACTTTCACATACTTCATTATAAATTTCCCAACTGAAGCATATATTGAAGGAAATTCAATTCTCTACAACTTTGTCTCTCTAAGGCCAAGGCCAGAAACGCTTCATTTGAGAGATATGGGCCAAGACATTACAGGGCCTCTAAAAAGTCAACAAAAAGTCAACTTTTTCAAAAGCTCATAACTTGAACATGGAAGATAAAATTGACATGGTACCAAAATGAGTGATTAAAGGACACTTTAAGATTTCTAAAATTCCAAGAGCACTTTCATGTGATAAAAATTGAGAAAGTTGGGCATTATTAAAGTTGAGCAAAATTGAGGAGGTGTATAAAGCAAACAATGACCAAAACTTGAGTTTTTGCCAAATGGACCTATCTTTTCACAATACAAACTTAATCTTAAGATGATCCACGACCCCTAAGTCATATATTTTTAATTTCGTTATTTATTTCTGTAGATGTTTAAGAATTGGCAGAATTTTTGACCAAACAAGAAATGTTAAATTCAGTTCAGAATGTCCTATCAGATGTTGGGACATTAGCAAACAGAGTATGTGAACTTGGTTCAGGATGTCCTACCAGATGTTGGGACATTGTATAAATGACTAAGTTCAGTTTTGTCAGGATGTCCCAACAGATGTTGAGACATCTCAGACCTGCTACCAGAATTAATTATTGATTAACAGATCAGAGATATTTAAGGAGAATTATCTGGAATTAATTAATGATGGATATAAAACAGAACAAGGCGCATCTGTAGGGAGTTTTAAATTGAAGATTCAGATTAAAACAGAAGACCTAATGCACCTAGAATATAGGAGGTAACAAACCCTAAATTCAAGGTGACAGCTGCTGCACATTAGGGCTGGATCATTCTACAGAAAGCCCAAAATTCAGAGACCTATTTAAACAACAGAAAATCATAGAATTTAGCACGAATTTCAGAAGACTAAATAGGGTGTCTAGTGTTTTAATAGCAGGTTGCTTTTATGTACCACTTTATGAGCTTTTAAGCAAAAGTGCATTTGTGACTTGATTGAAACTGTGAAGTAAAATCAAGCTGTTATTGTTTGAAGGATGTCTTCAATTTCTGTAAACTTGTAAACTTGATCACTGGGTGATTGAGGGGGAGTGAGTAGGGTACTCTTATCTAAGTGAGTCTTAGGTAGAAATTGCATTGGGTAAGTATTAAGTGATAGATTAAACAGGGTGGTTTAAGTCTAGAATTAATATTACTAATAGTGGATTTCCTCCTGGCTTGGTAGCCTCCAGATGTAGGTGTGGTTATACACTGAACTGGGTTAACAAACTTCTGTGTTGTTTATTTTTCCTGCTGTTTAAGTTTTGGTTAAAATTTGTCAAATGTCCTATTAAGTGTTGGAACATCTCTTAGGACATCTCATTACAGAATTTCAATTGGCATCAGAGCAGGCACCCTGCCTGTTTATACTGGGTGAGATCTAGGGAAAACAAATTCTGTATCATGGACAGAGATATAGGGTCAGTAAATAGACCACCTATACTGGATGGTTCTAATTATGACTACTGGAAGCCAAGAATGATTGCATTCTTAAAGTCACTTGACAACAGGGCATGGAGAGCAGTAATTGTTGGATGGAAACATCCTGTTAAAGACACCAAAGATGGATCAATAGTTCTGAAACCTGAAGAAGAATGGAGTAAAGAGGAAGAAGATTCAGAACTAGGCAACTCAAAAGCCCTAAATGCTTTATTCAATGGCATTGATAGAAATATTTTCAGACTGGTGCATCATTGTGAGCTGGCCAAAGATGTGTGGGATACCCTCAAGACAACTCATGAAGGAACATCAAAAGTAAAAATGTCAAGACTTCAACTTCTCACCACCAAGTTTGAAAACTTGAGAATGAAGGAAGATGAATCAATTCATGAGTTCTACATGAACATCTTGGATATAGCCAATACTTCTGGAGCCTTGGGAGAAAAGATGACTGATGAAAAGCTTGTAAGGAAGATTCTCAGATCTTTGCCAAAAAGATTTGACATGAAAGTCACAGCAATAGAAGAAGCTCAAGACATATGCTCCATGAAAGCTGAAGAACTCATTGGTTCCCTTCAAACTTTTGAAATGGGAATGAATGACACACATGCTAAAAAGAACAAAAGCATTGTCTTGGTTTCAAATGCAGATGAAGAAGAAGATGATAAATCAGCAAATGACAAAAGCTTATCAGAAAACCTTGCCTTGCTTGGAAGACAATTCAAACAGATTCTCAGAGGAATGGAAGGCCAATCCAAATCCAGTGGAAGAAACACAAACTCTGAGAACAGGAGAACATATGATGCTAACAGAAAGTCAAAGTTTGCTGAAAAGACCAGTCAAGATAAAGGAGTCAAATGCCATGAATGTGAAGGATATGGACACATCAAGTTTGAATGTCCTACCTACTTAAAGAGGCAAAAGAAAGGACTCTCTGTGACCTGGTCTGATGAAGACTCAGGAGAGTCAGAAGAAGAATCAGCTAAGCATATTACTGCTCTAGCTGGACTGTGTGAATATGATAGTGATTCCAGCTGTGGAGAGCTTACTTATGCAGATCTTGAGCAAGCCTTCAAGGATCTGTACAAGAGTAGTACTGAAGTATGCAGTGAGGTCATAAAGCTAAAGAAGCAGAATGAAGTACTAGAAGAAGAAAAAGCAAGTGATCAAGTAATCATTGATACCTTAAAAAGTGAAGTAACTCTTCTCAATTCTAAGCTGGAACATATGTCCAAATCTGTTAGAATGATGAACAGCAGCTCAAATACACTGGATGCTATTCTCTGCAATAATAAACATTCAGGGGACAAAAGTGGACTGGGATATAACAGAGATGAAGCCAGCTCCAGCAAAGCTACTTCAAAAATTACACAGTCAAACAAGATGTCCCAACAAATGCTTCAACATCAGAACACTAAGATTAACTTAATGTTCCAACAGATGTCTCAACATTCTGGAAAGAACAAAATGAAGAAGAAGTATCAAAGATGGAGATGCCATCACTGTGGAAGATTTGGGCATATCAAACCTCACTGTTATAAGTTACATGGATATCCAAATCAGATGTATCAGCAACCCTCCAAACAGAAAGTAGAAGGTACCAAGAAAGTGCTTAGACATCAAAGGAATCAGCAACCTCCTAAGCAGAAGACAGAGGTCATCAAGAAGGTTTGGAGACCAAAAGCTGACACTCAGACTGATCAAAGCCACATTCCCAAGAACCAGATCAACAATCAAGCTTTGAGATCAGCTGAACAACACACAGGGCAGAGGCATCAAAAGAAATCTCAACTCATCTGGTCAAAGAAAAGTACTGCATACATAGCACATACATCACTGAAAGTATCAGCTAAAGAAGACTGGTATTTTGACAGTGGATGTTCAAGGCACATGACTGGATTGAAGAATCTGCTAGTGAACTTAAAATCACATTCATCCAGGTATGTAACTTTTGGAGATGGAGCTAAAGGAGAGATCAAAGGAGTTGGAACCTTGGACTGTCAAGATGTTCCAAGACTAAATGATGTATTGCTAGTTAAAGGGTTAACTGCTAACCTTATCAGTATAAGTCAACTATGTGATCAAGGATACAGTGTAAACTTTACAAAAACTGAATGCATAGTGACTAACCAAGAGCAAGAAGTTGTCATGAAAGGTGCAAGGTCAAAAGACAACTGTTACATGTGGGAGCCATTAGACTTCAGTCCCACTTCAACTTGTTCTCTAGCTAGAGAAGAAGAAGTAAAACTATGGCACCAAAGGCTAGGTCATCTTCATTTCAGAGGCATAAAGAAGATCATATCTATGGATGCTGTAAGAGGTATTCCCAAACTGAAGATTGATGATGGCAAAATATGTGGTGAATGTCAAATAGGCAAACAAACCAAGATGTCCCATCCAAAGCTCCAACATCTGACAACTTCCAAAGTTTTGGAACTTTTACATATGGATCTTATGGGACCTATGCAGGTTGAAAGTCTTGGTGGTAAAAGGTATGCCTATGTTGTGGTTGATGATTTTTCAAGATATACATGGATAAACTTCATCAAAGAAAAGTCAGATGTATTTGATGTATTCAAAGAATTATGTCAAAGATTGCAAAGGGAAAAATCCAGCTGTGTGATCAGAATAAGAAGTGATCATGGAAAAGAATTTGAGAATCAAAAGTTCTTAGATTTCTGTTCTTCAGAAGGAATCAATCATGAGTATTCTTCTCCTATCACTCCTCAACAGAATGGGATTGTTGAAAGGAAGAATAGAACTATTCAAGAATCAGCAAGAGCTATGATCCATGCTAAGAAGTTACCTCTGTATTTCTGGGCTGAAGCTATGAACACTGCCTGCTACATCCATAACAGAGTTACCTTGAGAAAAGGAACCCTGTCCACAATATATGAAGTCTGGAAGGGCAGAAAACCCACTGTGAAGTACTTTCATGTGTTTGGAAGTAAATGCTATATTCTGGCAGATAGGGAGCAAAGGAGAAAAATGGATCCTAAAAGTGATGAAGGAATTTTCCTTGGATACTCTATAAACAGCAGAGCATATAGAGTATTTAACTACAGAACAAATGTTATCATGGAATCCATAAATGTGATAATTGATGATGCTCCTACAGATGTCCCAGAAGATGTTGGAACATCTGCTGATATCAAGATTGAAGCTGAAGAAAAGAATGATCAATATAACTTCACTCAAAATGATACAAGGTCAGAAGATTCAAGCAAACCTCCCTCCATCAGAATACAGAAGGATCATCCCAAAGATTTAATAATTGGTGATCCCAACAGAGGTGTGAGCACTAGATCAAGAGAAGTGATTTCAGGTTCTTGTTTTGTGTCCAAAATAGAACCTAAAAACATCAAGGAGGCTCTCACTGATGAATACTGGATTTGTGCTATGCAAGAGGAATTAGGTCAATTCACAAGGAATGAAGTGTGGAATCTTGTTCCTAGACCTAATGACATAAATGTGATTGGTACAAAATGGGTGTACAAGAACAAGTCAAATGAACAAGGAATTGTTACAAAGAACAAAGCTAGACTTGTGGCTCAAGGATACACTCAAATTGAAGGGGTAGACTTTGATGAAACCTTTGCACCAGTAGCAAGGCTTGAATCAATAAGACTACTGTTGGGAATTGCTTGTATCTTAAAGTTCAAGCTATTTCAAATGGATGTGAAAAGTGCCTTTCTTAATGGTTATCTTAATGAAGAGGTATATGTAGAACAGCCTAAAGGATTTGTTGATCCAAGCTGTCCAAATCATGTATACAAACTCAAGAAAGCACTTTATGGTCTGAAGCAAGCTCCAAGGGCATGGTATGAGAGACTTACCACATTTCTTATCAAGCAAGGATACAGAAAAGGTGGGATTGATAAAACCCTGTTTGTTAAAGATGAAGAAGGAAATGTCATGATTGCACAAATATATGTTGATGACATTGTGTTTGGTGGGATGTCTGATAAGATGGTCAAACATTTTGTCAAGCAGATGGAAGCTGAATTTGAAATGAGTCTAGTAGGTGAATTAACCTATTTTCTTGGTCTGCAAGTTAAGCAAATGGAAGACTCAATGTTCATCTCACAAAGCAAGTACTCCAAGAACATAGTGAAGAAATTTGGAATGGAAAATGCTTCTCACAAAAGAACTCCTGCTCCTACACATTTAAAGCTGACTAAAGATGAAAAGGGTGAGAAGGTAGATCAAAGTTTATATAGAAGCATGATTGGAAGCTTGTTATACTTGACTGCTAGCAGACCAGACATTGCATTTGCAGTAGGAGTTTGTGCAAGATATCAAGCTGATCCAAAAGTCAGTCATCTCAATCAAGTCAAGAGAATCCTTAAATATGTTAATGGTACATGTGACTATGGCATAATGTACTTTCATGGATGCAAACCAATTCTCACTGGCTTCTGTGATGCTGATTGGGCAGGAAGTGCTGATGACAGAAAAAGCACTTCAGGAGGATGCTTCTTTCTAGGAAACAATCTGATTTCTTGGTTCAGTAAGAAACAGAATTGTGTGTCATTATCTACAGCTGAAGCTGAGTATATAGCAGCAGGTAGCAGTTGTTCTCAGTTGGTTTGGATGAAGCATATGCTCACTGAGTACAATGTCCCACAGGATGTCATGACATTGTACTGTGACAACTTGAGTGCAATCAACATATCTAAGAATCCTATCCAACACAGCAGGACAAAGCATATTGATATCAGACATCATTTCATCAGAGATCTTGTAGAAGAAAAGGTGATTTCATTGGAGCATGTATCTACAGATCTGCAGTTAGCTGATATTTTTACCAAGGCATTGGATGCTACACAATTTGAGAACTTAAGGGGAAAACTTGGAATCTGTGTATGTGATATCTAGCAGTTAATGAGATGTGCCAACATGTCATATGACATTGCATGGCTTAATTTCCAGATGGCAAAACTGGTCTGGACAAGATCTTTGAGAATTCCAATCCTAATCATTTGGACTGTAACGGCTACTTATTTAGGAACTCCTTATAAGCAGCTATCAAGAGTCTCATCACATCATCACAAGCGAATCACATTAACTAGCAATCCTTCAGAAATCATAAACCCTAAAGCTGCACATTCATCTTCTTCAACAATGTCTCAAAACCCTAAAACATCTGAAGAAGTTCTCAATCAGAAAGACGTGGTTCATGCTACTCCTATTTCTATGGTGCCAATGCAATCAACACCATTAGACGAGCTCAGGGGAAGCGCTTCTCACTCTAAAAAGGCAAGAACACCAAAGAGAGCTAAAGATCAAGTTTGTAGCAAAGCCAAAGGAGGCATTCCTTCTCCTGCTAACATGCCACCAAAATCTTCAAACTATGTGGATGATTCAATCAAGGAGATTGTCACCCAAATTCTGTTTGAACAAAGAGAGGTGAGTGGGATCTCTGTTCCATTGCAAACCATGCCTGCTCCCCAAGAAGAACCATCTCAAACTGCAGAGGGCACTTCTGCAGAACAAGATGTCCCAATAAATGTTGGAACATCTGCAGATGAGAAAGAAAATTCATCTGATGCTGAACAGACTGAGGTCCAAGAAAAGGCCTCAAGTGAAAGTGATAAAGAAAACTCTGAGGATCAGAATAAGGCCTTAAATGAAGATAATGACAAAGTCTCTGAGGATCAGACCAAAGCCTCAGATGAAGATCTAATTCCTGCTGATCAACAAACTGAAGAAGAGACTGCTCAATCTCCTCCAGGGGTCAATCTGGAGCAGGACTCTGATGCAGAAATCATAGCATCTGTCAAACCCAGCATAGCCAAAAGACTCAGGTCCAGGCAGGGTAAGATGCAAGCTGAAGCAGCAATTCTTGAAAAGAAGAAAGCCTCTCCAAAGAAAGGGAAAGCTAAAGCCTCTTTTGGGCCATCAAAACAATGGAGTAAAGTTCAAACTCAGAAAAGAAAGGCTGTCACACCATCAGATTCAGATGTTGAATCAGATGTCCCAACATCGCCTCCTAAGAAGAGACCAGCAATATCCAGAGCTTCATCTGCTGTACCAGAAGCTCCCTTGGATAACATATCATTTCACCATGTCTCTAGTGTGAACAGGTGGAAATATGTGTACCAAAGAAGGGTTGCCCTGGAAAGAGAACTGAGCAGCAATGCACTTGAGTGCACAGAACTGATAGACCTCATATCTGCTGCAGGACTGTTCAAGACAGTCTCAGACCTCTCTCCCTGCTATGAACTTCTTGTCAAAGAGTTCATTGTGAATCTTCAGGAAGATTGTTCACATGGTAAGTCCTCTGAATTCCAAAAAGTTTTTGTTAGAGGTAGATGTGTGGAGTTTTCTCCCCAAATCATAAATCAGTATCTAGGAAGAGAAACAGATGGACCAAATGAGCTGGGCAAGACAGATAATCAAGTCTGTAAGGTGATAACTGCTGACCAGGTAAAGGCATGGCCTGTGAAGGGAAAACTATCTGTAAGCATGCTTACCAGAAAGTATGCCATGCTGAACAGGATTGGTACATCTAATTGGGTGCCTACTAACCACACTTCCTCAATCTCAACTGGTCTAGCCAGATTTATATATGCTGTTGGAACTCAAACCAAAATGGACTATGGAGCTTTCATCTTTGATCAAACCATGAAGCATGCCAGCTCCTCTGCAACCAAGCTACCAATAGCCTTTCCATCATTGCTGTGTGGTATTGTTCTAAGTCAATACCCTGGAATTTTAACTGAGAAGGACATTGTCTGCAAGAGAGAGAGCCCCCTGGCTTTTCACTACAAGTTATTCCTCAGTCATCATGCTGCAGATGTTGAAGCTCCTTCTGGGACATCTGCTGGTCCATCCACTGTTAAGAATCCAATCTCCAGGAAGACCTTAATTGCTGAGCTAAAAAGCACCTGCAAAGAGCTTGAAGCTAGAAAGCAGAAGCTTGAAGAAATAATTAAGAGGTTGGAAAGTGAAGAAGATCAGACAGCTGCATCTGATAAAGACAGTGAAGCTGACAGTGAAGCTGATAAAGATGAAGACACTGAAGTGGAGGAAGCTACTGAGAGTGATGAATCTGAGTGATCTGTGTATGTGAGGCATTTGTAATGACAGCAATGATTTGTAATTCTGGATAATAGTTCTTTGGCCCCTAATTTTGTGCCTACCAAGGGGGAGAACAACATCAAATGTAATTGCTGTTTAAATGAATGAAATCTGTTTGTTTGCTTCTGAACTGAATAAGTTTTTCTGTTGGAACAAGACTGGATAAAGACAGGACACATATATGTTTGAGGGGGAGTAATCTCAAATAAAATTCAACAGAAAAGTAATGATATACTCTGATAAAAAGAACTTCTGCTGCACTCTGAAAACCAGAAAAGATGTTAGCCAAAAATTAGCCAAAGGGGGAGTTTGTAGATGTTTAAGAATTGGCAGAATTTTTGACCAAACAAGAAATGTTAAATTCAGTTCAGAATGTCCTATCAGATGTTGGGACATTAGCAAACAGAGTATGTGAACTTGGTTCAGGATGTCCTACCAGATGTTGGGACATTGTATAAATGACTAAGTTCAGTTTTGTCAGGATGTCCCAACAGATGTTGAGACATCTCAGACCTGCTACCAGAATTAATTATTGATTAACAGATCAGAGATATTTAAGGAGAATTATCTGGAATTAATTAATGATGGATATAAAACAGAACAAGGCGCATCTGTAGGGAGTTTTAAATTGAAGATTCAGATTAAAACAGAAGACCTAATGCACCTAGAATATAGGAGGTAACAAACCCTAAATTCAAGGTGACAGCTGCTGCACATTAGGGCTGGATCATTCTACAGAAAGCCCAAAATTCAGAGACCTATTTAAACAACAGAAAATCATAGAATTTAGCACGAATTTCAGAAGACTAAATAGGGTGTCTAGTGTTTTAATAGCAGGTTGCTTTTATGTACCACTTTATGAGCTTTTAAGCAAAAGTGCATTTGTGACTTGATTGAAACTGTGAAGTAAAATCAAGCTGTTATTGTTTGAAGGATGTCTTCAATTTCTGTAAACTTGTAAACTTGATCACTGGGTGATTGAGGGGGAGTGAGTAGGGTACTCTTATCTAAGTGAGTCTTAGGTAGAAATTGCATTGGGTAAGTATTAAGTGATAGATTAAACAGGGTGGTTTAAGTCTAGAATTAATATTACTAATAGTGGATTTCCTCCTGGCTTGGTAGCCTCCAGATGTAGGTGTGGTTATACACTGAACTGGGTTAACAAACTTCTGTGTTGTTTATTTTTCCTGCTGTTTAAGTTTTGGTTAAAATTTGTCAAATGTCCTATTAAGTGTTGGAACATCTCTTAGGACATCTCATTACAGAATTTCAATTTCATATTTTATTGGATTTAATTCACTTAAATTCAATTTTAATCAAAATAAATATATAAAAAAATCAAAGATTTGATATTTGGACTATCTTAGGATCAAATATTGAATATATCTCCATAATATATGATCCCAAATTCGTGCATACAAGAGGAGAGAGTCTTGATAGCAAGATATGCACCAAAATAGAAAGTTTTCAATGACAATCAAAAGTGAATCAACTTGACCCAATCCCATGGAGTTTTGTGACCTAAAATGGTCCCTTATATAAACTCATGACCTCCACAAACTATAGGGACAAAAATTCTTGCCTCAGAAACCAAAAAAATACCGAAAAAAATAATTGAAAAATAGAGGCAGACAAGGAAGCATAGCGGCGGCGTGGAATTACAGTTTGCAATTGAACGGTTTGATTATATTACTCATAACTTACTATCTCTTGTTTTTACTATGCATAATTGAAGTTTTCTTTTGACATAACATATATATATAATATATATATATATATATATATATATATATATATATATATATATATATATATATATATATATATATATATATGTCACACCCCAAATTTTACCCCTAACTTTCCATTCATACATTCATACCGTCATTAGTATACCATAATGCATTTTAGTCACCTTACATTCTTGCAACAAGTTTTATTTTTATTTTGTTGTCAAGTTTTTTATTTATGAGTTTAATGCTATTTTATTTCATTTTTTTTTAAAGTTTTTATATTTTATATTTATTTTCTATTCTCTATTTTTAACTTACATTTCATTTTCAAGTTTTTTTTTTTAAAAAAATTTCTAAATTTAATTTCAATTCCTATTTCTAAATTTCAATAATTTTTTATCATAGGGTTAAATTCAATTCCAATTTCAAATTCAAAATTTATTTTTAAGTTCTAAATTTCTATTTCATTTTTTAATTTACAACTTCTATTCCAAGTTTCATTTTCAAATTGCCAACCCTTCCATAATTCTACTTTATCCCAAATTTAAATTTCAAAAATTATAATTCCAAGTATTAATTCCATGTCAAAATCTCATGCAAAGTCTAATTTTCTTTCCTATTTTCAATTCTCACGTATGTATCCAATTTCCAACTTTAAATTCGCATCCATGTTTCAACCTTATTTTCAAGTCAAGTTTCATTCTTTTTTTTTCTCTCAATTATCATGCATTTTTTTCCAATCCAATATCAATTCCAAACTTTGTGTTAACTTAAGATTACTAGTCAAGATCATTTGTTCATTTTCAATACAAGGTAATGCTCAAGGTTACGAATACAAGTTTTTCTTCCATACAATCAAGCGCCCATAATTTGCCTACAAGCATTGACTTTGTTCCAAGTTCTTTGTTCATCAGCAAATTGCAAGGCCTATTTTACATTAAGATTTTCATTACAACTCAAGAGTTTCTTTCAATTCAAGAGGTGCATAAAGACATTACTGAAGATCATTACTTGAAGACCAATCCAGTCGCTCTTGTCAGAAGCAAAGTGTTGGGCGGTTTTAGTTATTAGGGATTATAGTGGTCGTTGGATTCAATGTAGACCTTTCCCCATTGCCATTTTCAAATTGTAATTTTCCATGGAGCTTTGCTATTGGCAAGCTACCATTCTTGAATGAAATACAACCTTTGCCTTTAAACTTTGTCTTTCAGCTTCTTATTTTCTTTGTTATGCAAAATGTCTTTACTGAATTACAATTTAACTCTGAAAATGACAAAAAATTTTAAAACAATTTTTGAAAACATACTGGAAAACATTCAAATTTCTTTGACTTTAGAAAGGTTAAAAGACTTTCTGTCTTCTAAAAAAAAACCTCTGGCTTGCAGCAACACTCCCATGAAATTATTACAGAAATCCCCATAGTGGATAAAAAGCTGGTAGCACTCTTGGATGGATCCTTGGACCAAACATCGATTTCCATGTTTGGAGGCATCTCCCCGGCATCTTTCTTATTACTCGTCTGAGTATTTGCGCTGAGATCCTACTTTTCCCTCTTTATCAAAGCTCTTTGTCTCCCTTGAGTCAGCATTTGCATACCATGATCATTCGCATCATGTTCAATCATACGCATTTGACATAATCATTTGTCTATCCCCAGTTGTCGCCTGTCTAACTCCAGGTCCAGATTACTGTCTCTTGTTATTTTAAAGTCCACTGTTGTTGGTACCCCGTAGTGTGGTTGACCAAGGTTTTTTTCCCAGCAACACTGGTATCCCAATTATCATTGGCATTGCAGAGGCCCTCCTTGATATGTACCTTGGTACCACCAACATTTCTTTAAAAGCCCAATTATCATTGGCATAAATCCTTTAAGCATTTGCTTAAGATTTAAGGTTGTTTAATTCAACACGCATCCGTGTTTCTCCTGATAATTCCTAAAAGTTTTTCTTTGAACTCTTCATTTAAAGATTTCCCTGAGGTTGGTCGTTTATCTCGTTGAAAACTCCAACATTTATTCTTATTTTACAGCTGGTCGCTTAGAGCCGTTGGATTAATCTTTAAACGCTGTTTTCTACTCCTAGTATCAGTTGGTTGCACAGAGCCACTGCCCAAGCACTGTGTTCGCTTTCTTTATCCTCGGTATCAACAGTTACACTTGAACCTGTTGATTTACCACTCTGGTTTTTTTTTGTCTGTTATTTTATTTCCTGACCACCGTTGTCGATGTCTGTTATTTTATTTTTCCGACCACCGTTGTCGATGCCTGTCATATTATTTCCCGACCACCGTTGTCGACGCATGTTAATTTATTTCCCGAAAACCGTTGTTGATGCCTGTTCTTTTATTTTTCCGACCACCGTTGTCGACGCCTATCATTTTATTTTTCCGACCACCATTGTCGATGTCTGTTATTTTATTTTCCTAACCACCGTTGTCGACGCCTGTCATTTTATTTCCCGACCACCGTTATCGATGTCTGTTATTTTATTTTTCCCGACCACCGTTGTCGACGCCTGTCATTTTATTTCCCGACCACCATTGTCGATGTCTGTTATTTTATTTTTCCCGACCACCGTTGTCGACGCCTGTCATTTTATTTCCCGACCACCGTTGTCGATGTCTGTTATTTTATTTTTTCGACCACCGTTGTCGACGCCTGTCATTTTATTTCCCGACCACCGTTGTCGACGCCTGTTATTTTATTTTTCCGACCACCGTTGTCGACGCCTGTCATTTTATTTTTCCGACCACCGTTGTCGATGTCTGTCATTTTATTTCCCGACCACCGTTGTCGATGTCTGTTATTTTATTTTTCCCGACCACCGTTGTCGACGCCTGTCATTTTATTTCCCGACCACCGTTGTCGATGTCTGTTATTTTATTTTTCCGACCACCGTTGTCGACGCCTTTTATTTTATTTTTCCGACCATCGTTGTCGACGTCTGTCATTTTATTTTTCCGACCACCCTTGTCGACGCCTGTTATTTGATTTTTCCGACCACCGTTGTCGACGCCTGTCATTTTATTTTTCCGACCACCGTTGTCGATGTCTGTTATTTTATTTTCCCGACCACCGTTGTCGACGCCTGTCATTTTATTTCCCGACCACCATTGTCGATGTTTGTCATTTTATTTCCCGACCACCGTTATCGATGTCTGTTATTGTATTTCCCGACCACCGTTGTCGATGTCTGTTTTTTTATTTCCCGACCACCGTTGTCGATGTCTGTTATTTTATTTCCCGACCACCGTTGTCGATGTCTGTTATTTTATTTCCCGATCACCGTGTCGATGTTTGTTTATTCCTGACCACCGTGTCGACGTCTGTTTATTCCTGGTCGCCGTGTCGATGTCTGCTATTTTGTTCTCCTGACTGCCGAGTTAATGTCATTTCCATTTTTTCTCAATCACCGAATAGTTGTATTGGGATCCCCAGCAGCCACTTTGAACTTGCTAACTCATCACTTCAGATAGTTTGTTTTTGTTAATAATGTCAGTTTTGATCGCATCAAGCCATTTCGTTTTCACTTTGAACCATTTTCTTGCTATCATTGGGTACCAGTCTGTCTTTAATCCTATGCTCTAGATTTCTGTTCTGTGTCCCATCTTTTGTTATTCTTAGTGCCAACAGTTACACTTGAACCTGTTGATCTCTCACTTTGAATACATCCTGTTTCCGTCTTGTCATCCCCAACATATTGTTATTCCTAGTGAGTCTTCACCCTCGATTTTCATTTTTTGTGGATCACCGTTGCATTTGTCTTCATTATATCAGCATATTCATCATTATAAAAAAAAATCAGCATGTTAGGTTTCATTGCATTTCGCATGTCATATCCCCAGCAAAACGAGGAGTCCCTCTTAAGTTCATAGCATGTCATTGCATTTAGGGGAAAATTTTCGGTTATTTCTATATCTAAATACCTTTCACTCCGATTTTATGAGGATTTAACATCACTCATTTTATCATGTAAAGTTATTTAAATAGGGACAACTGTCACACCCCAAATTTTACCCCTAACTTTCCATTCATACATTCATACCGTCATTAGTATACCATGATGCATTTTAGTCACCTTACATTCTTGCAACAAATTTTATTTTTATTTTGTTGTCAAGTTATTTATTTATGAGTTTAATGCTATTTTATTTCATTTTTTTAAGTTTTTATATTTTATATTTATTTTCTATTCTCTATTTTTAACTTATATTTCATTTTCAAGTTTTTTTTTAAAAAAAAAATTTCTAAATTTAATTTCAATTCCTATTTCTAAATTCCAATAATTTTTTATCATATGTTTAAATCCAATTCCAATTTCAAATTCAAAATTTATTTTTAAGTTCTAAATTTCTATTTCATTTTTTAGTTTACAACTTCTATTCCAAGTTTCATTTCCAAATTGCCAACCCTTCCATAATTCTACTTTATCCCAAATTTAAATTTCAAAAATTATAATTCCAAGTGTTAATTCCAAGTCAAAATCTCATGCAAAGTCTAATTTTCTTTCCCATTTTCAATTCTCACGTATGTATCCAATTTCCAACTTTAAATTCGCATCCATGTTTCAACCTTATTTTCAAGTCAAGTTTCATTCTTTTTTTTTTCTCTCAATTATCATGCATTTTTTTCCAATCCAATATCAATTCCAAACTTTGTGTTAACTTAAGATTACTAGTCAAGATCATTTGTTCATTTTCAATACAAGGTAATGCTCAAGGTTACGAATACAAGTTTTTCTTCCATACAATCAAGCGCCCATAATTTGCCTACAAGCATTGACTTTGTTCCAAGTTCTTTGTTCATGAGCAAATTGAAAGGCCTATTTTACATTAAGATTTTCATTCCAACTCAAGAGTTTCTTTCAATTCAAGAGGTGCATAAAGACATATCATGTCCATTTACAAATAGTGACCTATATAAAATATCAAAAGAAAGAAGTACATCATTTTGTTACAACATAAGGTTGCAAGCCTAAGCATAAAGAAGGCCAAATTTAGTCATGAACTAATTCCAAGTGCAAGCCATGTCAAACTTCATATAAGGTCTTCATTCCTCTTGTTAGGCCACTTTTCCAATTCTTTGTTTCCTCCATCCTTATGAGGTTCTCATGCACATAAAAAAAACAATAGAGCAAGATTAACATTCATATCCAAGCATCCAACTTCAATTTTATAAGTTTCATATGCATCATGTTACACAATACCATAATATCAAAACAAGCCCATCATTTATCAGTCCAAACATGTGCAAAACCAATGTAACAAAATTCAAAAATATCCAAGTTAGAGTCAATACAACAAAAAGCAGGATAACAAGACCACATCATGTACCCTAGCAGGTTTGTTTTAGAGAAAAATATATAAAAAAAAGGAAAAAACTCAGACCTGCTTCAAAACAGGGTTGCAGACTGACATCCCTCTCTCCACCACTTCACAGCAAGCGTGGATTCAATGTTCTTCACAGCAAAATCTGAAACGGAAAAGGACCCAAAATCAGATACAAAAAAAACAAAGTTTACGACTTCTTCAGCAAATCAGTTCAAGAATTGATGCAAAAAAAACCTAATCCTATCAGTATAAAAAGGGGGAAGAAAAAGTTTTGAGGGGGCTGAAAATCGAAAAAAGAGTCGTGGATACAGACACGAAAAAAACACAGCAATAAAATTGTAAAGAAAAAGCTGAAGCAAAAAAAACATTCGAAGAAAACTCACCGCTTCCAACACCACCACCGCAACCCCTCCGTTCGTGACCCGTCACTCATCCATACACCGTAGACCTCTCGCCGCCGAAGTACGAACACACACCTGAGCACCATCACGAGGCTGAACCACCATTCGAACTACAAAATCTGAATGCCCTTCAACCACCAACTGCATCGTCTCCGTCACCAACCTTATAATCTGGAAGATTCAAAATCGTTGCTGTGTAAGAATCCAAGCCGTGAGAAGAACAAAGCAAGAAGAAAGTGAAGGAAACGGAGATTTCTCAGAGCAAAAAAAGAACTCACCATAAACCATCAGAGCTCGAATCGGTAGTTTTGTTGTTTGTTTATTTTCATCTTCGAACTATTATCATTGTTGTTTGTTTGATCTTCTCGATTTTTGATTTTTCTTCCCTTTTGAACATGTGAACTGATTGCAAATGTATTAGGCTTTGGGGTTAGGGTTTCATATTTGGGGAAGATGGTTTATTTCTTCGTTGAGTTTTAAGCTTCCAGGTCGCATTTTTTTACTCTGGCCGTGTTGTTTTTTCGTTTAGGGTTTTCAACCCCTCATTTCGTTTTAACGGAGATGGGTCAATTTAAACCCGACCCACACCCTCCGACCCGGCCTATTTACTTATGGCTGGTGCCCTTTTGGGCCTATTGGAATTTCATTTGATTGGCTTTGTCTTTGGTTTGCTTTTTCATTTACTTATTTAGTTTTATAATTTATTTTGATAGAATTTAGATTAAACTTTATATAATAAAAAGAGATAATAAACAATAAAAATATCTCAACATTTTCTAAAAAAAAGGTAGTAGATTCAATTCCAAACTAATATTATTTAGTTTTATTAACTTTTCTTAATTTAACTAGATAGTTGATTTTGTTGTCCATTGGTCGATTTTTATGCGATTAGTATATATCCTTTGCTCATTGTTTGGTCGTTATGACAATGTATGACGTATTCGTACTTGTTTGTATTTTCACACTTTCGACCGTAATTTTCCAAGTAAAAAATATCTAATAATATAAATAAATGCATACTAAAAATAATCGTTTCAAGAAAATAATCTAAAATCTTGGTCCAGCACCAAGTGAGAAATCCATCGCGTCTACACTTCACATACGTAAGCCGATCATTATGCGATTGCCGTCTGCACGACTTATTGCGTATCTTAATTAACTTAACAAGGAATAGAGCTCCGGAGTCTAGCACTCCGCACGTTCTGAAACGAACCACACCTGGAATAGCCCCACGCGTAGTGCTTCGTTCACTCCTTCATTATTAAAACACGTTAATTCTAAAACTTCTAAAAAGTATCTAAATTATTTTTATTAAATTTAAATACGAAAAACAGAGCTCCGGAGTCTAGCACTCCGCACGTTCTAGAATGGACCGCTACTGGGCTAGCCCCACGCAACGTGGTCCATTCGCCTTCCGTATTTCGAAATATCCATCGCGCAAATTAACTCACGAAAGAATAGAGCTTCGGAGTCTAGCATTCCGCACGTTCTAGAGTGAATCTCTCCTGGGCTAGCCCCACGTGACGTAGTTCATTCGCTCTTTCATATTTAAAAACAATCTAAAACTTACCAACCAATTCAAATCATTTTCATAATTAATCAATGAAAGAACAGAGCTCCGGAGTCTAGCACTCCGCACGTTTTGGAATGTAATCACTCCTGGGCTAGCCCCACGCGACGTGGTTCATTCGCCCTTTTGTTTAAAACACCTTAACAAAAGTCAAACACTTTTCTCTAAAACGAACATTGTTTAAATCATTCTATCTCACAAACAAGCTAGCGCTTCAGCCTCCACCGCGAGTATAAGCCAACGCTTAGCAGTAGAATGCGTTTTTAAACAATCGTTCAAATTAAAAATCACAAACTGTAGTTGCGCGAACTACGGAGCTCTGACTTTCCCATTGCACAAGGGAATACGTAGGCACGGGGATTTTAATCCTTCGCGAGCACCCTAATAAAAAATTTAATTATTTCTCTGTTTAAATCACAATATAACAAACTTTTAATCTTTTCTCCGACTTATTAATAATATAACTTTAATTTCTTTGGAACAAACATATTAAAAGACATTAAGAAGACAAAGACTTAAGATCAAACATTTAATCGCATAATTGGCTAAGAGCTTCCCGTTGAGTACAACGGACGTGAGGGGTGCTAATACCTTCCATTTGCGTAACCGACTCCCGAACTTAAAATTTGGTTTCGTAAACCATTTCTTATCCCTTTTTTAGGTTGTATCTATATCTCCCTTTTCTCTCGTAGAATAAATAGAATTAGGTGGCGACTCTGTTGTTTGTTTTAGGATCGTATTTTTCGAGGTACGACAATATAGTTTGTATGACACGCGTTTTTCTTCATATTGTTTCTATATATTGTTTTGTTCATATATATATATATATATATATATATATATATATATATATATATATATATATATAGGGTGCGTGTTAATATGATTGATACACATATTTGGATTAAATTGTTCAGGTCATATTATGTTTATACGTTGTTTGTACATTGACGTGCATAATGCATGTCATTTGTGTTGATTTAATCCAGTTGCGATGATCACAATTTTGCGTTAGCAACATCGTTGTTTTTTTTCTAAAATTTATTTTGCTTTATTTTTTTCTTTTAATAAATTTAGATCCACATAAGTTTTTATCCATATTGCGATGATCATGTTAAGTGTAGCAAACTATTGGTGGATTGTATCGGTTCAGGTGCGATTTTTTTAATTGATTTATTGTTGTATTTCGATATTACACGCGTCCGATAGTTTTGCATGGTGACAATTCACCTTTAGCGCTTACCGATTCGCGTTTCGATTTACACTTTATTTAATTTTATTTTATCATGCCATTGTTATTTTTTTATTCGATTTGCGATGACTGTTTATGCGGTAGCAATTTGTCTGTTACTTTAATTTTTGTTAATTTTCAACGATCCAACGTCGTTATGTCTATTATCGTAATTGTATGTTTATTTCCTATTTACTTCTGATTTAGGAAGAAACTAATTAACTAAAAATAATAAAAATTATTAATATTTTCTTTTTGTTGTAGTTTATTTTCTTAGAATGAATGTATAGGTATAAATAAACCTATAATTTATTTTTCGCATTTTAATTTCTACACTCCCCCCAGTTTAAATCATTTACCCTCTCCCCCATGATGTAATAGCTTAGGATTTATTTTTCGCTTTTAAATTCTGCAAAACAATTAACTGCGTGGTTAGTAACAATAGGGTGTGAAAAGAATGTATGTGAATAAAAATGGACTTAGCCCAGTAATCCAAAGAAAATACCTGAATACAACACACTCTTCACACTTACACCTGTAGGGTAGCCTCTCTTGTTTCCTTACGAATATTGGTCATGTCCCTCGAACGTAGGGGTATCTTAGCAAAAGATGCTTATGAAT
Source organism: Lathyrus aphaca (assembly GCA_963966055.1). Lineage (NCBI taxonomy): Eukaryota > Viridiplantae > Streptophyta > Magnoliopsida > Fabales > Fabaceae > Lathyrus > Lathyrus aphaca. The sequence goes on from OZ014519.1 coordinate 211,198,760, forward strand.
AAATCATCATAGTTTCCTACGAAAAAGATCATAGTCCCTCGATGACCCTTCGAGTTTCCTTCGAATAAATGATATTGTCCCTACGAAAAAGATCATAGTTCCTCGATGACCCTTCGAGTTTCCTTTGAATAAATGATCTTGTCCCTATGAAAATAATGATAGTTCATTCGAATTGCTAAGGTATCCTTACATGTTTCCTTCTATGACCATTCAACGACCCTACATGTAATACCCCGTAATTTAATTAATGTTCTGAATAATATTATTTGATATCAATAATGTTTCGAGATGCTCTAAAAGATTTTAACAAAAATAATTAAAGCAGTCAGCGAGACTTATTTATATTAACTAATATTAGCTGACTCAGAGGTTTTATAAAATTGTGGATTAAGAGACATTTTTGGATACTCTCTATTTGGACCCGTTGGTAGGCAAATATGTTTTTCCTTTAAGACCTAAGTTTTCTTTTCTTTATGTTTTCTAAAAATAGAAACATGGTAAGAAGAAGAGAGAAAGGAATAGAAAGAAGAAGAAGAGGAGGTCTTGAAAAAGAAGAAGAAAACTCTTGATCCTTGAAGCTTCCACCATCCATTCATCTCTCAATCTTCTCCAATCATTCTTGCTAGAGGTGGGTTCATATTTAGAACTTTTGTTTTAGATTTTGGTTGAGTTTTAGAGTTTTATGAGTTTTTAGGGTTTTGATGGAAAAATCTTAGAATCAGTAGTTTAAACGGTTAGAAATCGATAAAAATGTTTGAACATGCTGACATTAGGTATAGGACCATTGTTATGGCTTGTTTTAATGTTTGGTGATGTTTTGTAGTGAGTTTGAGAAATTATGGTATGGGAAAAACGTGTTTTTACTGCTATTGGTTTCTGGTTAACCTGTTAACCCAGGGTGTTAACCGATTAACGTAGTTGTTTTGTGCCTTTTGTTTCTGTTTTCTGGTTTGGTTAACCGGTTAACCCCATGCGTTAACCGGTTAATGCTGTAGATAGTGGGAAAAATTATTTTGTTCCAAACTTTGAAAATTCATAACTTTTTCCTCGGTTATCCGATTTAAGTATTCTTTATACTGATTTGAAGCTAAAAATATGTACTATCATATGATGCCAAAAAATATTATTTTTACCCGACTTTTAAAATAAATCGTAATTATGTTAAGTTAGGGAATTTATGAACTAAAGGAAATAAAAGGTATAACTTGTGAGCGGATGAAGGTCGTGTTTCCCATTGCGTTATAATTCTAATTAATTTATGTTTAGCTCATGTCGAGACCTCCTTGTGTGGGACGGCCGGGGAGACATAATTAATCTGTGGATTCGAATCCCTTAATGGAGTAAACGTGACCTGTGCTTGCTTGCCATAAGAGATGTCTGGGCGGGGAAAGTTACCCATTAGGATAAGTAACCGTGACCCGTGCTTGCTTGCCATAAGAGATGGTTGGGTGGGGAAAGTTACTTTGTGGTAAGGTGTCGTGACCCGTGCTTGCTTGCTATAAAAGATGGCTGTGCGGGGAAAGTTACTTTGTGGTAACGTGTTGTGACCCGTGCTTGCTTTCCATAAGAGATGGTTGGGCGGGGAAAGTACCTTTGGTAGATGATGAGTGACCCATGCTTGTTTTCCATAAGAGATGGTTGGGCCGGGAAAATTATCTATACGTTAAGGATCGAGTGACCCGTACTTGCTTGCCATAAGAGATAGCTGGGCGGGGAAAGATGCCTTAAAGCACCTTGTGTGCTCTGTTTTTATTTTACTTTGATGTCTCTAGTTGTTATGTGAACTCGAGTCTAGGTTTTCCCCCGACTTGAGTAGTGTTTAGATTCAAAACCTTTAGAGCCGGGAGAACTCTAAGATAGGGAACTCACTATGATGTTTTATCTCACCCCATATTGATGTTGTTATTTCAGGTAATTCAGGTTCCACAAAGGGAAAAGATAAGGCAACTTAATTATCTTTTCTTGTTTGATGGCTTTTCTTCCGCTTTGGACTTTTGAGATCTTCGGATCTAGTTCTTAGACATTTTATTTTGAACATATTGTATTATTTATAGCCTTTTGTATTAGTACCTTATGTTATAGTGGCTATATCTATGCAATGTGTTACTAAGGACTTATTCTATTTCAGTACCAAACTTGAATTAATATATGAAAAATATGCTTTGATGTATGTCTTTTATATATGGGTATTATAGTTGGTATCAGAGCAGGTCGTATCCTCGACCTAGCCTTGGAATATTATAAGTGTTGCTTTCCGTTCATATACGTAATCTCGCTATAGAACTAAATGTTATGTTTATGGTATTGTTCCTGATCAACTTAATCTTATCTTGATGATATTTAGGGATATGGGTAGTAGGCGTGGAACTATTAGTCGGCCTAGTGCCACTCCTCCTGTTAATGATCAGCCAGGTGGTGAAGGGAATGCTCATCTGTTTCAGTTCATGCAACAGATGCAGCAGCAGCAAAATCAGTTTATGCAAGAGATGATGCACCAAGTGAATGGGGGTCTTCATCCTCAGGCAGTCATTCCTGAAACTGAAGGTGGGACATTTCGTGATTTCTTCCGAATGAATCCTCAAGAAATTCATGGTGGTTTGGATCCGGTAAAACCTCATGAATGGATAACTGGAATAAAGAGAATCTTTCATATCGTGCTATGCAGTGAAAAGAATAAGGTGACTTTTGCGTCACATTTGTTGAAGGGTCCCGCAACCAGATGGTGGGAGAGAGCTTCTAATCTCATGATCGTGCAAGGAATTCAGAAAGTGTGGGAATAATTTAATACAACTTTCATGGAGACGTATTTTCCAAGTTCTTTGAGGACCCAGAAGGAATTTAAGTTTCAGCAACTTATACAAGGAAGCATGACTGTGGCCAGTTATGCAGAAAAGTTTGAAGACATGGCGGAAGTTTGAAGACATGAAAGGTGTAAGATTGATCAGTTTTTGTTTGGACTAAGGGCCAAGATTTCCCATAGTGTCTCTCAAAGGGAGTTCACTGCTTACTCTGAAATGTTGAGACAATGCTATGTTGCTGAGCATAGTTTGATGAAAGTGTAAGCTGAAGCAAGTGCTGGAATAGTTGTTCAAGGTGACCGTGGGAGGACTAATCAACCTTTTAGGCCAATGCCTCAACCCTTCAAAGGGAGGCAAGTTCAAAGTACTGGACCTAACACCATACCCTTGTGTAAGATATGTAGCAAGCGTCATTTTGGTAGGTGTCAAAGGGATGGAGGATTAAGGTGCTACAATTGTAATGAAGTAGGCCATTTGTTAAAAGATTGTACCAAGCCAGAGAATCAAGTTCAAAAAAGAGTGTATACCCTAGATGCAAGGAAGACCAAATCCAACAACTCTCTTATTGCGGGTACATGTCTTGTTAATGAACATCCATGTCTTGTTTTATTTGATTGTGGAGCGACACACTCTTTTGTGTCTACTAGTTGTGTGAAGTGACTTAGGTTACGAGTTTTTCCCGTGTCTCCTCCGATGGTGGTTACTGCCGCTATGGATTAAACCGTCGAGACACCTCTTATGTGTGAGAACTGTACTTTGTCCGTGGATGGTAGAATTATCTAGATTGATCTTATTTGTCTGCCCTTTAAGAAAGTTGATGTTATCCTGGGAATGGATTGGTTATTTGCTAATTCTGTGTTTATTGGGTGCGAAGAGAAGTTGATCCTTATTCCATCCGTGGAAGCGCCTCCGAAAGATGTGTTGACAACGATCTTAGAAGGTACGATTGGAATGGTAAACTTTTTGTTTGAGAAAGAGAAATTTTTTTGCTTGTCCTTGCTAAAGAGGAGGGTAATGGTCATCAAGTTCTGAATATTCCAATAGTTTGTGAATTTCCTGAAGTCTTTCCCGAGGATGTCACTTCCTTACCTCCGGTGAGGGAAGTTGAATTCTTAGTTGACCTGATACCGAGAACGGATCATATATCTATTTCCCCTTATCGGATGACACCGCTTAAGTTAAGAGGATTGAAGGACCAGTTAGAGGATTTGATGGCGAAGCATTTTGTTAGACCAAGTGTTTCACCGTGGGGAGCTCCTGTTTTGTTGGTAAAGAAGAAGGACGGTGGTATGCGGTTGTGCATTGATTACCATAAGCTAAACAAGGTTACCATGAAGAAAAAGTATCCCTTACCGAGGATAGATAACCTTTTAGATCAATTGAAAGGAGCCAGTGTGTTCTCGAAGATTGATCTGAGGTCGGGCTATCATCAGATTCATGTGAAGAGTTCCGATGTTCTGAAGACTGCATTCAGAACCCGTTATGGTCATTATCAATTCTTAGTGATGACTTTCGGTGTGACGAATACTCTAGTTGTTTTTATGGATTACATGAATAGGATATTTCAAGCTTATTTGGATCAGTTTGTTGTGATCTTTATTGATGACATTCTTATTTATTCTCGTACTCCACAAGAGCACGAAGAACATCTGAGGATTGTTCTATCGATACTGCAAGAGAAGCAAATTTTTTCCAAGTTTAACAAGTGTGAGTTTTGGATGTCAGAAGTCAAGTTTCTTGGACACGTTATATATCAGGGAGGTGTAGCAGTGTGTCTGTCAAAAATTAAAGCAATGATTAATTGGGAGAGACCGAAGAGTGTTTCAGAAGTGAGAAGTTTCTTAAGTTTGGCAGGTTACTATAGAAGGTTCATCAAAGGTTTTTCTCATTTGGCATTACCATTGACTAAGCTTACTAGAAAGGACTTTGCTTATGAATGGGATTCTAGTTGTGAGCAAAGTTTCGTGTGTTTGAAAGAAAGATTGACAACTGCTCAAGTTTTGATAATTCCTGATCCTAGCAAATCTTACAATGTGTTTTGCGATGCTTCTAAGATGGGATTAAGAGGTGTTCTTATGCAAGAAGGTTGGGTTATGGCTTATGCTTCTAGACAGTTAAAGTTTCATGAAAATCATTATCCAACTCATGATTTGGAATTAGCGGTTGTGGTGTTTACTTTAAAAGTGTGGCGGCATTATCTCTATGGTGTGCATTTTGAGATGTTTAGTGACCATAAGAGTTTGAAGTATCTCTTTGATCAGAAGGAATTTAATATTTGACAAAGAATATGGATGGAGTATTTGAAATATTATGACCTTGAATTGAAGTATCATCCGGGAAAAGTGAACAAAGTGGCAGATGCATTAAGTAGGAAAATGATTCATGGTGCCGAATTGATGGTGTTGGAATATGCATTGTTGGAGAAGTTTCGAGATCTTAACCTTCAGTTTGTATGGACTCTGAATGGTGTGATTATGGGGAATTTAAATATCAATTCTACCTTAAGGAATGAAATTCAACAAGCACAAGTTCTAGAAGACAAGTTGCAAGAGATGTTACTCCAACTAGGTTTTGTAAGAGCGTTGGATGGGATTATCCTGTTTAACCAAAGAATTTGCATTCCGAATGATGATGTGTTAAAGAGAAATATTTTGGAGGAAGCTCATAAAGGTTCTTTTATGATACATCAGGGTTCTTCGAAGATGTATCAAGACTTGAAGAAAGAGTATTGGTGGTCCGGTATGAAAAAGGATATTGCGGTATTTGTATCTAAATGTGCAGTGTGTCAACAAGTGAAGATTGAGCACCAAAGACAAGGTGGTTTGCAAAAACCTTTGGACATCCCAGTTTTGAAATGGGATATATTTCTATGGATTTTGCAGTGGGTTTTCCAAGTACTCAAGGTGGTTATGATCCTGTTTAGGTCTGATCGTTGAAGCTTACACCATTCATTCATCTCTCAAACTTCTCCAATCATTCTTGTTATAGGTGGGTTCATAGTTAGAACTTTTGTTTTAGATTTGGTTGAGTTTTAGAGTTTTATGAGTTTTTAGGGATTTGATGGAAAAATCTTAGAATCGGTAGTTTAAATGGTTAGAAATCGGAAATAAAATGCTTGAACATGCTGACATTGGGTATAGGAACATTGTTATGGCTTGTTCTGATGTTTGGTGATGTTTTGTAGTGAGTTTGAGAAATTCTGATATGGGAAAAACGTGTTTTTACTGCTACTGGTTTCTGGTTAACCGGTTAACCCAGGGTGTTAACCGGTTAACACAACTGTTTTGTGCCTCTAGTTTCTATTTTCTGGTTTGGTTAACCGGTTAACCCCAGGCGTTAACCGGTTAACGTTGTAGGTAATGGGGAAAATTATTTTGTTCCAAACTTCAAAAATTCATAACTTTTTCCTCGGTTATCCGATTTAAGTGTTCTTTATACCGATTTGAAGCTAAAAATATGTATTATCACATGATGCTAAAAAATATTAGTTTTACCTGACTTTTCAAATAAACCGTAATTATGTTAAGTTAGGGACTTTGTGAACTAAAGGAAATAAAAGGTATAACTTGTGAGGTAGCTAGGTTTACCCTAGGTTGATACGAAACCATTTTAGAGACATGATAATGCTTAGACACTGATACCAGAATTAGTATCCCCGTGTTAAGTAGTTGCGAGCGGGTGGAGGTTGTGTTTCCCATTGTGTTATAATCCTAATTAATTTATGTTTAGCTCGTGCCGAGATCTCCTTGTGACGGACAACCGGTGAGACATAATTAATATGTGAATTTGAATCCCTTAATCGAGTAACCGTGATCCGTGCTTGCTTGCCATATGAGATGGCTGGGAGGGGAAAGTTACCCATTAGGATAAGTAACTGTGACATGTGCTTGCTTGCCATAAGAGATGGCTGGGTGGGGAAAGATACTTTGTGGTAAGGTGTCGTTACACGTGCTTGATTTCCATAATATATGGCTGGGCAGGGAAAGTACCTTTGGTAGATGATGAGTGACCCGTGCTTTCTTACCATAAGAGATGGCTGGAGGGGAAAGTTATCTACACGCTAAGGATCGAGTGACCCGTACTTGCTTGCCATAAGAGATGGCTAGTGTAATACCCCAAATTTTCCCTCTCCTGTTTAGCATCATCATCATATCATATTCATCATCAGCATGGCATATTGCATAGAACAATGAAACATAACACTTGCACGTTCCAGCATAAGGCATATGATCAATGATCAGGGAAATTCAAAGCTCACAGGGCATGTTACAAGGTTGACATCAGGGTCAAAGCCTAAAGAAATGATTAAGGATCAAAATCAGGTCAGAACGGTTGGCACCGGCTTATTTTTGAAGGTTCCCACCAAAAGGAGGGAAATTCAAAATTCACTAGCGTTAATCGGTTAACGGATTGGTTAACCGGTTAACGACCACGAATTTTGAATTTCCAGCAGAAATTCAGCATGTGTGATTTTTGCTCCAATTTCTATTTTTCTAATTTTTTATTCATCTTGAATTAATTGGAAATTAAAAAGAAGGATCTAGAGCACTTGTCCAAGCCTAATCCCATTGCTACATCTTAATCACACTACCCAAACCATAATTTTGGATCCCAAGCCTAATTTTTGGGCCCCAAACCTAAACCATATTTAATCATTTCTCTCCAAACCAAAGGGACTCTCCCTCATTTTTCACTCTCATTTCTGAATTTTCACTCCTCTCACTCACAATTCTCTCACTTTTCTCTCCCAATTTTCCAAATCACTCAAAGTTCCTCTTTGAAGATCACATAACCTTGCCTTGAGGTGTGTAGATCTTGGAACTAGACCTTCATCCATAGCTTCATTGCATCTTTTTTTCTGGTTTAAGTGGTGATTCAGATCTGGTTTGGGATCTAGAAGTGCTTTTGGATCCAAAATTATGCATCAAGAGCTTGTTCTTGCATTTATTTTGCACGGAGAATGAAGCGTAGCACCGGATCTTCCAAGCTTTGCGCGAGATCTATCATTTCCAGCTCGATCAACAATTACCAAAGCATACCTCAGCTTTGTAGGTTGGTTAATTTCAGATCTAGCTTTGTTTTAGCTTAATTGCATGCTTGCGCTTTAGATCCGCCATGTGCTTGCGTATTTGCTTGTGTAGATTGAATTGATTGATCGATTTATGACCGGATCCATGTATTAATGTTCATAAGCTTGATGATGCCTTTTAATGTGAATTGATGCATTATTTTCATGTTCATATGCTTGTTGGTCTGGTATAAGATTGTTTGGAAAAGCTGGTTGCAAGCTGATTTTTTGCAGGATTTGTTGTTGTCTTAACAGCGTTAACCGGTTAACAGATTGGTTAACCGGTTAATGCACTTTAATTGTGATGTTTTTATGTAAGTTTTGGCATGGTTAACCGGTTAACGGATTGGTTATCCGGTTAACACTGAAGCAGTAAGCCATTTTTTCCTTATTTCAAGCATGTTTGATCCCCTTACTTGTTTTAAATGCCATGGATCATTGTATGATCATTGAATATGATTGTTTGGGTGATTTTCTTGCTGATTGATGCATGCTTCCATATTCTCGACACGTACATGCATGTATGTACTTGTATGGCATGATTGTTTGATCATGGTTGGTATGAACTTTGAGCATGTCATTGCCATGATTTTATTGATGAGCATGTGCTGGATTTTGGCTAACCTGCAGGGGCTCATGGTAAGAGAAGTGTGGACATTCATCCACATTTCATTTCTTCATCCCTTCTCCCTTTTTAAGTGCTTTCTCCTTGTGTTTTTTTGTGCCTTATGCCATCATATAATTCAACTCTTTTCTTCCCCTTTAGTAGCAACTTATCTCCTTTAGAGGAGTAAGTTGCTTGCTAGCTCTTGCTTCCTCTTCTTCTTGCTCCTCTTGGTTTCTTTCTTTCTTTTCTCTTAGGATAGTTGAAACCTCACTAACCTTAGGGCCTTCTTTTGCATGCTAACATTAGGTTTAGTCTTTCCCCATTAGACTTTTACCTTTTTGCTCCTTTGGTTTCTTTCTCTTCTCATCTCAAAACAAAACCTTAAAAACATTAATAAAAAGAAGTGACTTCTTGTGTAATAGCCTTATTCCATGGGGCATATGTATTCATTCGATCTTGGAATAGTGCATTTGTCTAGCATGATGCACAAGTCGGATCAAGAAGTCATCTTCATCAAAGAAAAACCCTAGAAAATACTTCTTCATTTTTAATCACCAAAACACTTAATAAATTCAACAAGTCAATGAAATTAGGCCCTTGCCTTTGGAAACAAGTCTTGGATAAGTTCTCCTTGCTTGGTGTGCTTGTTCTATTATTCCATCTTGGAATGTAGTGACAAGTACACATTCCATAGGAAAGAGCTTGAGTTCATTCTCTTGTGCCACACAAATAAAAAGCTCTAAAAAACACAAACAAACAATAATCGTCTTTCCTTCGGGAATTCTTTTCTCATCACCTTTGCTCTGTCCGCGAACTTGCTTCTTCTTGTCATTATGCAAGACGGTTACGCACTCGTCGTCCAAGCCTGTAACACCTGAGCATTGACATAGGCAGTTCAAGCCTTAATTCACAAGAAATCGTTTCCACCCCTAGTTAGGGGAACTACGGCGACTCTGATCCTCATTGTCCAGATGAGGTACGTAGGCAGCGGGGTAGGGCCTATTCGAGCACTCTTTTATTTTCCCTACATTTTCCCCCTTTCTTTTCTTTCTTATCCAGTTTCAGTTTCAATTTTGCAGCAGCTTTCATTTCTTCACCCTTTGAAACAGTTCCTTTGCAAGCGTGGATCCTGTCGGGTATGGCGGACGATCTGGGGTGCTAATACCTTCCCTGGTCGTAACCGACTCCCGAACCCAGATTCTTTGGTTCGCAAGACCTTTATCCTTCCTTTTCTTTTCTTATGGTTTGTGCAGCATTACCATTCCCATTCCTTCGGGATAAAAATGCCTGGCTGGCGACTCTAACCTCTTTCTGCGCCACTTTCGCGTTTGTACCAGGATGGAAATCTGGGGAGCGACAGCTGGCGACTCTTCTGGGGATCGAACCCAGAATCTCTGGTTCCCTTGAGAGTCTCTCCTAGCGCTTGCATGTTTCTGTTTCTTTGGGTGTTGATTGTTTGTTGTTGCCTATGTATTTTACTGTTGTTTATTTACAGTTTATTTACAGCTTTATTTACAGTTTTTAGTATTTATTTTCATGCATCATATATTATTACTGGACTGTCTGGATTGGATTTCTTCTGTTTGGTGGGACTTGGGCGATACTGTTACTGAGAGATAAGCCAAATACCCGGCTTGAGTGCACCCTAGGATTAGCGTGGACACGTTGTACTCGCATGTGGCATGATGAGTAGCGATGTGTTTCACACCCAGACTGCGACCGTCTTGGAAATATCTTGTGTGGGGATTTCCTCCACTTCGGGATAGGACCTTGATAGTTATGTGCATCTGGGGACCGATCATTGAGAACCTTTGTGGAAACAACCCTCTCCAATGGTGACAGTGGCATACCACATTTTGTGGCAAACCCATTCGCACCCAAGGGTCCACTTGGAACTCGCATAGGATGGCCTGGTTCTCTTATACGAACTCAGTCAAAGCATCTGGTCGTATGACAATAGTACTGTATCCTACGGGCTGAATGTACTATTGTTTCTCGATTTTAGCGCTCGAAACTGGGGACTTATAAGGGATGCTTGTTTTTCCCGGACTCAACTGAGGCCTCCCTGAGTAGTATATAATGCCAAACCGATTCCCTGATTTGGTCATGAGCTATTTCTTGGAGATGGTGAACGTATTATTGTTATTCGGCTTTGAGAGTCCGTGATGTTTGACCCGGAGCACACCCGTGAGATTGGGAGGGGTTTACAGGTTTGCAGGAACCCTTGATCTCATCATACCTTCGTTACCAGTGTATTCTTATGTTCTGATATGGTTACTTTGATTCCAGAGTTCTTGAGTTTATCTGGTTCTTGATCGGGTTTATCTGAGATTATCTGAGGGCTTATGGGTTATTATTTAGAGGATTCGGGTTTCTGATCACTTGGCTCTGACATCCAGTATCCAGACAGTTCCGGATTGATCATGTGTCCTTGCATCTGCATTGCATCATTCCATCATTAATCATGTTTTGTTTTCATTCACAGGTTCATATCATTGCTACTGGTTCCGGTATCCTGTTCAGAGATGGAAGATTCTCGCAAGAAGAACATCCATTTCAAGTTTTTCGACACTAAGGTTGGCCTGTTAAAGAAGATGGTGAATTTGATCACGCCCAATCATGTGGAGAGGTTCAGGAAGGCTTATGGGAGTATTCTGGATGTGGTGGTAGAGTTAGATCCCTCTGAAAGAAGTGTCATTCATACTCTACTTCAGTACTATGATCCTTAACTTCGATGTTTCACTTTTCCTGATTTTTAGTTAGGTCCTTTGCTGGAGGAGTATGCGTTGATCTTGGGAGTTCCTATTCGAGACCAGATTCCCTTCAATGCTGAGATGGTTAGACCTGCACCTGAAGTGATTGCCAAGGCTCTTTATTTGAGCCTTTCTGTTGTGGATTCTCTGACTATTATTAAAGGGGGTGTATCTGGTTTCTCTTTGGAGGCTTTAGTGAAGAAGGTTGAAGAGCTGGTTGTTAAAGAAGAGTGGGATTATGTGTGTGCCATTCTGGCTCTCTCTATTTATGGCATCATTTTGTTTGCAGACATGGAGAAATTCATAGACATGAATGCAATCCATCTGTTCTTTGTGAGGAATCCTGTGCCTACACTATTGGGATATCTATATTACTCAGTGCACTATAAGACAAAGAAGAAGAGGGGAGGTTTAGTGCGCTGCTGTGCTCCTTTGTTCCATATGTGGTTCATGAGGCACATGCCTAGTACCGGTGTGTTTAGTGACCATACTTTGGTGTGGGCTCAGAAGCTGGAGAAGTTGTTTGCTAAAGATGTTAGATGGATTACTCAGAGGCTTCAGGGTACACGTTTCATCACCAGTTGTGGGAGTTACCTCAGTGTACCTCTGTTGAGAGTGACTGGGGGTATCAATTATAACCCGATCTTGTTGAGGAGACAGTGTGGGTATGCTTTGAGAGAGGTCCCAGAAGAGTTGAAATTGGCCCCTACATTCTATTTCCCGGTGAAGGACAATATGCCTTTTGTGAGAAAAGCGGCTGGAGCTTGGAAGTTCATCAAAGGAGAAGGAGTGGCTAGCTTTGGAAAGTGTAACAATCAAACTTTTCCGGAGTATGAGGCTTGGCTGAAGGATAGAGCTAGGATGGTATTGCTGCCATTTTCCCCTCCAGTTCCTCCAGCGATTCAGCCTAATACCATTGTTCCCTTAGAAGAATACAAGAAGGTGGAAACCCAGATGCAAGCGATGACTAGCCGGTATCATCAGATGGCTCATTCCAAGACATATTTAGAAGAGAAGCTGCGGAAGATGCAGGTAGCTCAGGAGGCTAAGGAGAAGGAGTTTGCGGAAAGAGAAGCATACTTTCAAAGGAGAGGTCTAATGGATGTTAAGAGAGAGGAAGAATTCAGAAAGACCCGGAAGACCCTTAGAGAAGCCAAACAATCTCTTACTTGGTCGCAAGATCAGAGGAAACAAGATCAGAAGAAATACAAAGAAAAGGAAGAGTTCTATGAATCACAGTTAGTTGCCAAGAAGGAAGAGTGGGAACAAGCCCACGAGATCCGGAGAGAGAAGACTCAACAGTTGGTGAAGAGTCAGCAAGCCTTAGAAGAAGCACTTAAGGAGATTGAAGATCTCAAGTTGATGGCTGGAATCAAGAGGGCTAGGTCTGTGTTGGGCCTAGTGAGGAAGGATCATAGTCTTCAAGCAGTAGTCTTGCTTTCTAGTTTGTTTTCTCAGTATTTGAATTACCTACAGACATGTTGTAGGAATTTTGGTTTTGTATGTCCCTTTTCTTTTGGAAGACTTGTACCCTACGGGGAATTCTGTTATTCTTGCCTTGTGGGTTGGTTTATGTTATGCAGTTTTTATTCAATTCTCTATTTCCTGTACATGTTGGCACTTGGGCCGTTACGATTATTTGAATCTGATTTCTGTGTGAAGGTTTTCTTAAAGTCGAGGGTCAAAAGCCATCTGGATTTCTTTACTAAATGCTGGAACCGGGGCATGAATGACTGTGAGATTGAAAGCATAAACAAATGCATTGCATACATATCACCATTCTTCTTGTTTTGCAAGTATAACCATAGGTTCCTAATGTATTTTCTGTTTCAAGCACTTTCGTTGCAACAATATTTCAAGGACAGGTTATTATCTTAATTAGATCTCTTGACAAAATGGCCAACTTGAGTCAGGATTCCCAGAACATGAACTTTGAACAACTCCGGGCGGAGGTAGCTGAGATGAAGGCCCAGATGGGGAAATTCAGGGCAGAGATACAAGCTTTGTCACAGGGCCAGAGATTCTTGAAGGAAGAGTTTGACATGATGAAAACTCAAATGAAGCTGCTGACAGGGATCATGAATGCCTTCCTCAAAAAAGAAAATGGCCAGGCGTCCGTTTCTCCACCAAAAGGTCTTATCTCTCCCATCTCTTTGGGATTTCCACTTAACCAAGAGTTGTCAGATGGACTCTCTCCACAGTTTGAGCTTCCTCACCAGCAGTCACCACTTGGTCGTCCAGAAGAGCCCAGGACAGATATTAATCACTCCTTGCCTGAGTCAAATGAGATGAATGATCCTATGCCAGTTACGGCCAAAGAAGTGAGCACTTTCTTTCCGCATCAAGGACTTTCCTCAGCTCCTACACCTTGGTTTCCCAAAGAAGGATTTCAGCAGGTGTCAGGTGTATCTCCTCCAGTGGTGGCAACCCGTTCCCGACGGAAGCAAGAGAGAGTTATTGATCATGTGCCCATGTCTTATGCTGAGTTGTGCCCACAGTTGCTCCAAATGGGATTGATTGAATATCGTGAATTATCTCCTCCTACTGGTGAACTCCCCCAAGGCTGGAATCCATATGCCTACTGTGTCTTTCACTCTGGAGCTCAAGGACATGATATCAATGATTGTAGGGCATTCATACATCCGGTGCAAGACTTGGTTGATGACGGGGTAATTAACTTTAAGCCAACTAATTTGAAAGTGTCACATGTGAACACTGAAGAGGGGGTCAAGCTTCATTCTTCCGAAGTTATCACTCAAGATGAATCTTCTAAGAGGCTACAACAACGATCTTCTTTGGTTCCTCGTCCAAATCTGGGTAAGAAAGTGTAGTGGCCAGCTAGGCGCTCAAGGCAACATCAGCAACAGACTGCTCAACCACGACGAAGGCCTTATCCACAGAGAGTTTTACAAGATGATCGTAGTCTTGATCCCATCTCCATATCCTACGTGTCCATGTTGCGTCAACTGCTGAGGTTTGATTTAATCCAGTTGCGGACCTTGGCACCACCAGTAGTAAATCTTCCAAAGGGATACGATGAAAATGCGCGTTGCGAGTTTCACTCAGGTTCCCTGGGGCATGCAACAGAAGAATGCAGGGCTTTACAATGGAATGTTCAAGATCTGATTGAATTGAAGGTCATCACACCAGATGGTCAGCTAGGGAGGCAGAGACCTTTGGACTAGAATTGATGCTTGTAGGCTTTATCTTTTTCATGTATCTGGTTACCCTCAGGCTTGTTGAGGGAATCCTTGTTGATGTACTTATTCGTGTTGGTTTTCAGTACCTTGTATGACTTTGCTCTTGCGGGATTTTCTATGTTATGTGTTTGGATTTCTGAAGCAGTGGTTTTCCTATTCATGCAATGACGCTTGGTCGTAGGATGGTTCTTATACTGGATCTTTCTTGCAGAGTTTCTTTTGGGAGCGTTCTCTCAGTTACTTTGTTTCTGAGCATGTGCATAGCATAACATCTTGCATACCATATCATTCTAACTTTGTTTTTCGGGTACCCTAGCAATTTCTCATCTTTATTCCATTTCAGGCAACAGTGTTAGCAAAGTAGAACCGGAATGAGAGATCAGGTACAAGCTGAGCTCGTAGAATTGAAGGCTCGTATGGAGCAGTTTATGACCCTAATGACGGGGATGGCCCAAAGGCAAGAACATTTAAGGTTGATGGTCGAGCGGCCAGAGAATGAGATTCCAGAAGATGGCAATCAGAGAAACCATAATGGAGCTCTAGGCGGAGACAGTGACAGTGATATTGGCTACCTGGACGGACAGGAAGATCAGTTTGCTTTGATGGATCAGCCTAATGCTGCTGTGGATCATCGTTTCGACGAGCTTGCTGAGAAGATAGAGGCCATTAAGTCTCATAACTCTTCAGGTTTTGATGTTGCGAATTTGGGGTTAGTTCCTGGAGTGAAAGTTCCTCACAAATTCAAGCCTCCTGCTTTTGAAAAGTACAACGGAAACTATTGTCCGAAAACTCACATCCAGTCTTACTTCGGGAATATTTTTGCTCACACAGATGATGAGAAGTTATGGATGTTTTACTTCCAAGACAGCCTATATGGGGCATCTATGGACTGGTATATGGGTCTAAACAAGAATTTCGTTTGAAGCTAGAAGAACTTGGCTGAAGCTTTTGTAAAGTAATACCAGTTTAATCTTGACATGGCGCCTAACCGCATTCAACTCCAGAGTCTTTCTCAGAAAAAGTCTGAAAGTTTCAAAGAGTATGCTCAGAGATGGCGAGAGATGGCCACTCGAGTGAAACCTCCACTGCTAGAGAGAGAAAGAGATGGCTGACATATTCATGAGCATTTTGCAGGGTGTGTTTCTGGACCGTTTAGCTGCTTGTCCATCTACTGGATTTACTGATATTGTGATCGCCGACGAGCGAGTTAAGAGTTTGCTAAAGCTCGGGAAGATTCAATACTACAGTGCATCAGGTTCAAGCACCAAAAAGCCCTTCGTCAGTGGGCAGAACAAGAATGAAGGGGAAGTTGGAGCAACATCTCATCAATGTGGAAAAGGTAGAGGATATCATCCACGCCGTCAGCAAGTAGCTTATGTGGCTACGACCCCGTATAATCATCTGAAGCGTCAGAAAAGACAAAGGAACCCTCAACAGGGTCAGCGTCAGCAAAGGAGAGAATTAGTTCTTGACCCTCTACCAATGTCTTATACTGATGTACTTCAGCATTTGCTTCATTTGAAACTGATCGAGCTTCGCAAGTTGTCCCCACCTCCTTACCCATTGCCAGAAGGATGGGATGCCAATGCCCATTGTGACTTCCATTCTGGGGCACCAGGACACCATATTGATGGATGTAAAGCTTTTCACCGCAAGGTACAAGATTTGATTGATTCGAAAGTTGTTAATTTCGCTCCGTACAGGTGAAGCAGAGGATTTTGTCTTAGTCAGAGTGTGTCAGAGAAGAATTAAAGCAATAAATCCAGAAGCATCGGTGTAAACACCCCAAAATTTCCCTCACTTTATATCACACCATGGCTTGTGATCTTTCATTTTTGTTTTAACATAAGCATTACATCTCATATAGCATATTTGTTTCATCTGCATAGTTCCATTTCATCTGCATCTAGTGTTTGTGATCTGAGCAATCCAAGAATCCATATGAGCCATCCCAATGGTCTCAAATCTTTACAAGAGGGTCCATTTGTGTTATATCATCATATTATACTCCTCAAAGTTCATGAAAGTCAAGAGATCACAAGAACTGGCAAAGGCATGGAAGCAGAGCTAGGGTTTCACTACACAGATGACCAAAATTAGGGTTTTGGTTTCAGAGGCCTTAACTCCAAATTTTTGGGTCATTCTTGTTTCTAATGTTCTCAATATACCATAAGTATCATGTGTACCAAGTTTTATTAAGAAAATCATTGTGGAAGTCATCTGTTTACTGGGTAACTTCCTGAGCAAGTTAAGTCAAAATCAGGGCATCTGAGGCCCCCAACAATGGAACCAAAGGGGTATTTTCATCAAATTGAAGTTCTATGATCTTTATTTGATCTTAGAAGAGGTTGGAAGTTCACAAGATTGAAGAATTTTGAGCCAATTGCAAACTTGCCATTTTTGGAAATGACTTGAAATGCAAACTTTCCATTTTGGGAAAGTTTTTTCAACCTCCTCTTTCATAATCAAAAATGCTTCAAATGAAAAATTCTTGGTCATGAAAGTTATAGATTGGGTCTTTTCCTTTTCAAAAAGTACAAGAACATGTCTTGATTCATCATAGAACTCAAAATATGGCCCTTCAAAGTTGGAAAAAATCCTATAATTTCAAGTTTCATGTCAAAGAGGGATTTTGCATTTTGGCATGTTCAAGCATTCTAATGACTTCAAAAGTACACAAACACTTCACAATATGTCAAGAAAACCTCTAAACATCAGAATTGGCCCAAGTTTTCATTATTTTCATAACTTGAACTTCAAGAAATCTCAAAAGGGCCAAAATTCTCAAAAATTGCAAAAGGCATTGGATCCTCTCATCCACTTGTGGCAGCTGCATAATCTTGATTCTATGGCTCTCCATGAATCTTGCTGAGGCCAGACACCCAAAAAACCAGACCTTCCATGGCCCATACCTCAAGTACATAAATCTTGACTCTTTTGCAAAACACCCCATACCAATCAGCCTATGCCACAACAACTTTCTGAGCAATCCCATTGGCTTAAACAAACATTATCTAAACCATTTCATAACACATAAGAGCCTGAATCATCCTAACACTCAGAATTCACAAAATCCCTCAAAAACTTCCTCTCTTCGAAAATCATCACACAACCACTGAAACTTCAATCTTTTTTCACCAATCATCTCCACATGACCTAAGGATCATAAAGCACCCATCACCATAGCCTAAAACACAGCCAAACCAAAACACGATTTCTGGTGCAGCAGAGTTGAATCATCAAAACCAGCCATTGCAAGCTTGTTCCAAGCATCAAAGCATCCTCAGGAAGCCCATTGGAGTTGATTTGCACCAAAGAGAGGTCCAGAAAGCCCAGAATTAGAAAGCTCAATCTCAGGTATACCTCAAGAATAATTTTTCCATAACTTGTTTTTCTAGTTACAATATGAATCTGTATGTTCCACTGATCATTGGGATGTAATTTGCTTCGAAAATGATTGAGAAATAGCCATGTATGCTTGTTCTGAAATTTTGCCCGTAAATTTTGTTTGCTTCGATTCTTATTTTTGATGCAATATAAATGGATTTTGTGCTTGGATTCTTGTTTAATGTTGCTTGGGGATCATTTCTGGAGAGTTTGACGCATTAATTTGAGGTTTGGAGAGAGTTAGGTTTTGGACTCACCGGAGAAGATGACCGGAGCTAGCTACGGTTACCTGAAAGTCATTAGGGTTCTTAATTAGGGTTAGGCTCAGTTTAAATTTGGACCGTCTGATCATGTGTTACTTGCGCGTGTGTGTGGCCCCAGATCCCTCCATTAGGCCCTAATCCCCATTTAATTAATTTTAATTAGTTAATTAGGATAATTTAAATCTGAGTGGATCCTGACCCTCCATCCGCGCGCCAGTCAACTCCCTCTCCTTTCATTCAAACCTGGACCATTGGATACGCTGACTTTTCCATTTAATTCATTTTCTTTTATTTTCTTTTCATTTATTTTGTACAATTTATTTAAAATATCAAAAGGCATTCAAAAAATATTTTGTTATGCATTCTGACTTTAAATATTTTTCTTCATCCAAAAATAATTTTTATTTTATTTTTTGCGTTTAAAAAGAATTTTTAAAATATTTAAATGTTATTTTTAATTAATTAAAGTATTTTATTTAATTAAAAATACATTTAGGTTTCTAAAAATCACCAAAAAAATCATGAAACATGTCAATGCATTTAGAAACATTTTCAAACTCTTCACACAAATTTCTTTTTAGGTTTGATCATAGTTTGTCAATTTTCTTTGAATTAAGGGTCATAAAAATCATATTCTTAAACCCCAACTTTGAAAATCATTTATGCCTAACCAAGAAGAGTTTGAAGTTGATTCTTTTTTCATTGTGTTACATATTGCATTTATTTTATAGGATATTTTCCTCATGAATTTATCTTGCATTTTCAAATTGATTTGCATTTTTCCCTTTGAACCACCCAAAAACCCTAGCAAACTTAGGAAAATCATAACTTTCAATAGGATTAGATTCTGACCTTCTCCTTTGGGGTGTGACCTAGTATGGGATTAGGGTTTGTTTGAGCTTGTTTGCAAATTTTTATCATGTCATTTTCTTCTGTTTTATCCATTTTCATCTCATATTTCCATGTAACCCTAATTTCTCATGTTCATTTGCATTCATCTTGCATATGCATCATTACACAAACTTGCCATGACATTTATTGCATTCATATGTCATCTTAGACATCTTAGGACATGTTAGAACCTTTCTTGATCATTCCTTCATTCATTTGCCATGATTAACATCCATTCCATTTCATAAACTTTCATGTGTTTTCAAACTTCAAAGCATGCTCACATGACATTTCATTCTTGTATGATTACACATATGCATTTTGTATGCCTTTGCATCATCTTGCATGACATTTACATTGCATAAACACTTCTGGCTTTGGTTATTTCATCTCATTTCACTTCATTTCTTCATGCTTTATACTTTATGCATTCATTCTAACTTTTTAGGAACTTTTGGTAGGTTATTTTGGGAGGTGGATTTGCCTTCACCTCTCACTTCTTCTTATCTTATTCATATGCATTTTATTTGTCTTTGAAGTGAACTTGATTCACTTATGTTCCATCTCTCTCACTTTCTTTCTTTAAGTTACTTATTTTCTTCAATGAAGTAAGTAACTTATTCTCTTGCTTCCTCCTCCTTTCATCTGCTTCTTCATTGGTGGCTTCTTTGAAGATCTTTCTTAAGCCTCACAAACCATAGGATATCCAAGCATGATAATAATTAGGGTTGTGATTAGTCCCCCTTAGCTTTTTACCTTTGAGTCTCCTTGAGTCTCTCTTCTCATCTCAATAATCAGAGACTAAACTCTTAAAGTTTTAGGACTTTGGAATTAGGGTTATGCCTGCATCCTTCTCTTAGGATGGAGTGTATAACTTTAATCCTAAGTGTTAAACCTTTAATTTGTTTAAACCTCTTAATCAAATCATCTTAATAACCATCAAGACTTTATCTTGTAACTTGGGCCTTACATTAGGGTTCTAATTCTTCCTTATGGTTAAGAAGGACTAACCCTAGTGTTTTATGGACAAGTCCCCTTCAAGTTGTCTTACAAACCATAAAATTCATTTCCTAATCTCATCTCTTTAATTAAATTCCACTTAATAAAGGCTTGTTATATAATGAATTTAATCCCTAACCATGGATTAAGTTGAGGTATCTTCCTCAGCTTAAGTGTGCTCATCTATTATCCTTCTATTAGGATGGTGTAATGAGTCCACTTATCTGTGATTAGAGATTAAACTCATTACTTAACACTAAACAAAAACCCAAAAACACCTAAATAATCACATGTAGGTTAATGATCTTAATCCTACATCATCATGGTAATTAAGTTGAGATCCTTATCTCATACTTAAGTTGGCTCATTATCCCTAATCAGGGAGGATATAATGAGTTTACAAGCCCTTGATTTTGGCTTAAGCTCATTAACTTATGCAAAACATCAATAACAATAACAAAACTGAAAACACAAAAACAAACAATAATCGTCTCCTTCGGGATTCTTTTCTCATCACACTCATTCACAAACGAGAACTTGCTTCTTCCGTCTAATGCATGACAGTTAGCACTCGAACCAGACGAGTCATACACTTGAGCATAGACAAGCAAGCAGTTCACCAGTCAATTTATATTTCAGTCTCTTTGAGTCGAACAGCGATGTTTTAACTTCCTCATTGCACGAGAGGATACGTAGGCATAACTTAACTGTTATCGAACAAAAGTCTCTTTCTCTTCCCCCCCTCTTTCAGCATTCTCTTTAAAGCCTCAGCTCCTGAGCATTCACCTTTTGCACTGACACTTGTATTTTCTTTTCCTGCTTTTGCACACAGATAGCACATATACCTACCCTTTTAAACATAATCTTGTAAGCGTGGATCCCGTCGAGTACGACGGACAATCTGGGTGTTAATACCTTCCCAGGTTGTAACCAACCCCCTTTCTCAGTTTCTCTGGTTCGCAACCGTCTTATCCATCTTCTTCTAGGCTTATGCAGCATTACCTTATCTTCGGGATAAAAATGCCTAGCTGGAGACACTATTCACTTCACCTTCATTTTCTCTTTTCGCCGACCGTTCATGCTTTTACTGGGATGCAAATCTTTGGGAGCGACAGCTTGGCGACTCTGCTGGGGAAGCAATCTTGCAACCAGGGCTTCTAGTTCTTTTTGTGGGTTTCTCCTAGCGCTTGTTTGATTTGTGGTTACGGGGGTGTTATGTGCTACTTGTGTTTATTGTTCATTGCTTTATTTATTGCTTTCTGTATAGCTTTATTTATTGCTTTCATTTACTATTTATATGCACTTCATATTGTTATCATCATATCATTTGTGTTGGATCTTCTGTCTGTTTTGGTGGGCAGGTTGTTGAGTGAGTAAGGTTCCATACAGGGAGCCTGAGTGACACATAGGATAGAGTGGCTTCATATTCTTTCCCATTCCATTTCGGTCTGGTGCGGGAATATGAAACATTGTTCAGACATGGGTTTCTTCTTGAGAACTCTGTGCTAAGGATTTCCTGTAGTACTAGGGCTATTTGGGAAGCCTGCTAAGTCTGGATGACCTTTTTATGACCTTCAGCATTTGAGGTGAATTAGAGGAGGAACCTTTATGATTATTGTAAACATTGTACCTCCGGGTTAGAAGTGTTTACACTTCTCATAACTGATCCAAGTCTAAGGATCCTTGTTCTAGAATAATACATGTGAGGGGGTTAGGATGTTTACAGGTTTGCAGGAACCCTTGGCCTCATCATACCTTGTTACTAGTTGTTTTAAGGTTGCATCATTTTGGATTGTTCTTGTGAAACCCTGGACTTGTGACTCTTTATTTGAGTCCCCCACCTGGTTACTGGTTCTTTAAGCCTTCATGCGGACTTATGAACACACTTGGACCCTATCAAGGCAGATAACAGATCCAGCACTTAATCACAAACCCTTGCATATCATTCTGCATACATCATTTTGCATCATTTTAACATTTGTCTATTTGTTTTACAGGGTATCCACATTATCTTTGGTTTGGTTTTGACTGTTCTTCTGCTCAGCCATCTTCATCAGTTATCTTCCTCAGAGATCTTCTTCAGTTGATATCTCCTCCAGTTGTCTTCATCAGCTATTTCCTTCAGTTATCTTCATCAGCACCCATTATCAGTATGGATTCATCCAGGAAGAGCAATATCACTTACCATTTCTTTGAGCCCACTTTGGCAGGCATCAGGCATATGCAGGCACTCATCACTCCTGATCATGTCCCTTTATTCAGGGAACATTATGGTGGCATTATGGGCATGATCATGGATTTAGATGCCTCCCAGAGGAGCATGATCCACACTTGTCTCCAGTTCTATGATCCTCCTCTCAGATGTTTCACTTTTCCAGATTTTTAGTTGGGACCTTTGATGGAAGAGTTCTCTATGTTGTTAGGTGTTCCCATCAGGAGGGGGATTCCCTTCAGCCCTGAGATGGTTGCTCCCAAAAATGAAGATATAGCTAAGGCTTTGCACTTGGAGTCCACCCTCATTAACCAGAATATGACCACCAAGGCTGGAATTCCAGGCCTTCATTTGGACTTCTTGGTTACCCAGGCCACCATTTATGCTGCAGCAGGGAAGTGGGACACAGTTTGTGCTCTCTTGGCCCTTAGCATATATGGTATCATCTTGTTTGCATATGAGCCTAAGTTTGTAAGCAAGAATTCTATCCATCTCTTCTTGCTGAAGAATCCAGTTCCCACCTTGCTAGGGGATTTTTACTACTCAGTGCATCAAAGGAATGAGAAGCAGAGGGGAAGATTAGTCAGATGTTGTGCACCTCTCTTCTACTGTTGGTTACTGAGGCACTTTCCAAAGTCAGAAGCTTTCTTGAATCCTCATCAGTCAAGAAACTGGGCTAAGAGAATGATTGCTCTCACTTCAGAAGATATCAGGTGGTGCACTAAGAGCACCAAGGGCAGAGACATAATCACCAATTGTGGGCAATATCCCAATGTACCCCTGATTGGAGTGAAGGGTTGCATCAACTACAATCCTTTGCTTTTCAAAAGGAAATTAGGGTATGCCTTGGTACAACCCCCAAGGGAGCAAGACTTGACAGAAATCCTTTATTGTGACATCCAGCACAACCTTGTCATTGTCAGACAGGCAGCCTGGGCCTGGGACAATATTCAGACTAAGGGGACAACTATTCTTGGCAAGTGCAACAACATAGCTTCAGCTCAGTATCTTGATTGGTCTCGTGCCAGGGGACAGATCACCCGCATGCCATTCACCATAGAGGATGTACCTGGACCATCAGCAGTGGAGCCTGTAGCTACTGTCAGTTTGGAGGAGTATGAGAAATTGAAGGAAAGGAATACTCAACTCTCTGAAGCTTTGAAGAAGACCCTCTGGGAGGGGAATGATGGTCGTCTGGATAATGAAAGGTTAGAGAAGCTCCGGATTGAGCACTTGACCAAGATTGAGAAGACAGGCGATTACATCAGAAGGGCTAGAGTAGGGGAGCTAGTACTGAAGAATGCTTGCAAGGAAGCTAAGACTCAGAAGGCCAGAGCTAAGCATTATTTAGAGGAGAGCCAGGCTAGGTGGATCAGGATCACTGAGGCTCGTGCACAAGAAGATCAAAGGACCCAGGCTAGGATAGAGCAGCTAGAAGCCAATGAAAAGAAGAGTCAGGAGGCCTTGTTGGCTGCACAAAAGGAGATCTTTGAGTTAAAGCTCCGGGTGGGGTTAAAGAGATCAAAGGATCAGGACAAGCATAAGAATTTGACCAGTGCCATTGCCACCAGGAACCTTCTTATCAGGACTATCACAGAGCACCCAATTTTCCCAGTGACTGAGGCTGTCCTGAAAGAAGTCAGAGAGAATGATTATGGATTGGATGTTTGATTTCCTTGTACTTGTACTTCCTTTTGTTTGTACTTTTGATTTTGTTGTTGTATTTTGACCCACCATGGGAACTTTATTGTAATCAAACTATGTATCTTCACATTTTTGTAATATATGGTTTGTATTATGGGCTTAATCTCTCTTCAACATCATCGTTTCCTCGAGGTCTGTAAGGTCAAAACCAAAGAACCAAATCGGATACCCTTGGAAGACAAATAGGCATCCTGCATGGCATACTAACCTCTTTTCTTTGTTTTGTATGTTTTTGTTTTTGTTTTTGTTTCTCACTTTGTTGTGGTTCCAGGAAACATTGCTCGTAGAAGAGTGTTCCCCGTCAATAGAGTGCACTGGTATCCGACAAGAAACAACCTTCCGGGCTTACAAATGGATCAGGTTCAACAAGATCTGACTGACGTGAGAACCCAAATGGCCAATGAAAGGACTGAGATGAGGGCCCAAATGAATCAGTTTATGGCAGTGATGACTGGATTGGCTCAGAGCCAGGAGAGAATAAGAGAGTTAGTCGAGCGGCAAAATCCCGAAGAAAACCACCCAGGAACAGGGGGTACCAGCAACAACGATCATGTACAGCCTCGTACTGATCCCCCAGAGTTTAGACCTCATCTGAACCCAGACATCAATGCTATAAGAAACACCCAAGGCAACACTGGAGGGAGAGCTTTGCAGGAGGACCCTCAAGAAGAACAATTTAATGTGGTTGGGGCTAGAGACGAAGTCTATGATCGTCGGTTGGACGAGATAGCAGAGAAGCTAAGGTCTCTGGAGTCTCAAAACTCTCTGGGTTTTGATGTCATGGATATGGGATTAGTGGAGGGGTTAGAATTCCTCACAAGTTCAAACCTCCTTGTTTTGAAAGATACAATGGTACATCCTGCCCTCGTACCCATCTCCAATATTTCCTGGGAAGATTGAAAGCCTACACCATGGATGAAAAACTGTGGATGTTTTTTTTTAGGATAGCTTGACAGGGGCATCCCGAGAGTGGTACTCTCATTTGACCAGGGCCACAGTTAGGAATTGGAAAGACTTGGCCGAAGCTTTCATTCGTCAATATGAATATAATCTGGACATGGCCCCAAATAGAACCCTTCTGATGGGAATGTCACAGTCTTCTCGAGAAAGCTTTAGAGAGTACGCCCAAAGATGGAGGCAATTAGGTGCTGCCGTTCAACCCCCGATGTTAGAAAGGGAAATGGCAGATATGGTCATGAACACCCTCTAGGGGACTTATATTGATAGGTTGGTTGCATTCTCTTCCACTAGCTTCGCAGACGTGGTTATAGCTGGGGAAAGAATTGAGAGCTTACTGAAAATGGGAAAGATTTCTGACAACGGTGCCAGTTCAAGCAGTGCAAGGAAGCCATTTGCAGGGCCCCGCAGATCCGGTGAAACAAATTATGTACATATGGGAAGAGGAAGACCTTAGTATCTGCCAAGATCAATTACCGCCGTCACGATCCCTACTCCACCTCCCCAATACACTCAACAACCACATCATTTTCCTCAACAGCCACAGTTTCCTCAACAAAGGTCCTACAACAACAACAACAATAACCAACAACAACGCCCTTTTCAGCAAAGGCCATCTCAGGTTAACAGGGTGATTGACCCTATACCAATGCCATATGCCACATTGTTGCCACAACTCCTAAAGCTTAATCTTGTCGAGTTAAGGACATTGGCTCCACCAGATCCTCAGAAACTTCCGAGGAATTACGACGTCAACGCCAGGTGTGCTTTTCATTCTAATGCACCTGGTCACACCACGGAAAAGTGCAGGGCTTTGCACATGAAGGTCCAGGACCTGGTAGATTCAAAAGCCCTAAATTTTGCACCACCTCCAAATGTCACGAAGAATCCTATGCTCAGCCATGGTGGGCCAAGGATAAATGCAATAGAGGAGGGCTCACCCATGAGTTTAATTGAAGATACTGCAAGTATTCAAACACCTCTGGCAGAGGTTAAAGCTCAGCTTTTAAAATGCCAGGTGTTTCCAGGTTGTGAGGACTGTTGTGAATCTTGCAAGGTTTCCGTAAACGGGTGTGCAAGCTTGAGGAATGGCATCAATGGTTTGATTAGAGAGGGTATCCTGCAAATAACAACAATCGCTTCTACAACACTAGCAATTCCTTTTTCAACAACAAGTATTTCTCCTACAACTGCAAAGACAATTGTTCCTACAGACTCATCTACAAAATCAGCAACCACCTCTTCCATCACTTCAACAAACAAAAGTTCAATTGCATCTACTTCTACAACTACAGCAACCACCAACAACGACGTCTCCACAGTCACTATCTATTATGACCCTGCAACGGTCCCTGTTTCCAACAATTATCAACAAGAATCTCAGCAATAGTTTCAGCAACAACCAAGCTTCAATCAATCACCACCTACATCCACCAGAAGTCATGTCACCATCTTTTATGATCCACAAACAATAACGGTTCCCACCGTTGTTGCAGTCAGCCCAGTCACCATCACGGTGCCAAGGCCCATTCCATATATAGAGACAATGTTGTACCATGGCACTATGGTTCAGACCTTTACTGCAACAGAGAAAGAGTCCTTCTTGATTCTTCAGTTCACACACCACAAGTGGATAATGTTGGGGGAGGCAGAGGCTTCACCCGAAGCGGACGCCTATTCACGTCATAAGCTCCAAGAACTAGTATTGAGGCAGAGGTTGTTGCCAAAGCCAAAGGTAAAAGTGTGGCACCTGAAGAACCTATACCAAAAGAAGCCCATAAATCATCCTTTGACCAGGATGTGGATGAATTTATGAGGATAATCAAAAGAAGTGACTACAAGGTTGTGGATCAGCTCCACCAGACTCCTTCCAAGATCTCCATCTTATCCTTGTTGTTGTGTTCCGAAGCTCATCGGGATGCACTACTTAAAGTCTTGCACGCTGCCTACGTGCCGGAGGAGATCACAGTGAATCAGCTTGAGACAGTGGTGTCTAATGTTAATACTAGCCATGGGCTTGACAATGGAAGGACGTCACCACAACAAGGCTTTACACATCACTTTGGAGTGTAAAGGGGTTGTGCTCTCGCATGTTCTTGTTGACAATGGGTCTTCACTCAATGTCTTGCCGAATAAGGCTCTTGTCAAGCTCGAATATGATGGAATAGCTCTCTGACCAAGCAATCTGGTGGTTAGAGCTTTTGATGGCTCCAAGAGGTCTGTTCTTGGAGAGGTGGAGCTTCCTGTGATAATCGGTCCACAGGTCTTTCAGACTACTTTCTATGTGATGGACATTCATCCGGCTTACAGCTGTTTATTGGGTCGACCATGGATTCACGCCGCTGGCGCAGTTACGTCGACCTTTCACCAAAAATTGATATATGAGTGGGAAGGACAGATTATCACCATCTGTGGTGAAGAGGATATCTTTGTTAGCCATCTGGCTACATACAAATACATTGATATGGATGGTGAAATCCATGAAACCATGAGCCTGGGGTTCGAAGCACTAAACGTCAATGAGGCGACGACTGAAGTATTTGTTGCATCCCAGGAAGATAGGATGGGTACTTCAATTGTCTCCTATCAGCAAGCCCGGAAGGTTGTTGAAGATGGGAATGCCCAAGGCTGGGGCAAACTGCTACCGGTGAAGAAGGAGGAGGACAGATTCGGTTTGGGTTACAAATCATTCCGACAAGATCAAGCAGAGGCTGCTAAGGAGCCCAAGTTCATCAGTGGGGGATGCTCACCCCAGATGATGTCAATAACGCGGAAGACGAGGCTGAAAGCGACCTCAACCTGGAAAGCTGGATTTGTCCAAGGATCCCGGGTCACCAAGTCCTTAACTGGTCTTCCCAGGAAATTATAAGGGTTACTCATGCAGAGTAATTATTATTTCCTACTTATTTTTCAGCATGCATCAAGTCCTGCATCTTTCCCAAGGTGTCAGGACTCATTTTGTAATAGGGCCATATTTGTAATTTTGTGCAAATGGAATATCAATGAATATCGGACATCTTTTGCAAACAATTCTCTCTTTCGCTCACTGTCTTTTCATTTTTCACTTTTGTAAAAAACAATAAAATGGCAATGTTTTCAAAATAACAATTTCATTTTTACACTTTTTTCTAAATAAGATTAAAATTGATCACTAAAACTAACAAATCTCAACCCTTGCAGAGATTATCCTCCAGATTGCACCGACAACAGCACTACCATGACCTTGTATGACTTCGACAATCCAATTAATCAAGCCGATGAAGGGGTTGTAGAAGACTATGAGTTACCTGAAGAGTTAGCTAGGTTGTTGAGGCAAGAAGAGAAAGTGATTACTCCTCATCAGGAGGAGGTTGAAACAGTTAATCTTGGTACCGAGGAGGATTTAAAAGAAGTGAAGCTTGGGGCCAGTCTGCAAGCTTCAGTAAAGGAACAACTTATTGACATGCTTCGGTAATATGCCGACGTCTTCGCTTGGTCCTATCAAGACATGCCAGGTCTAGATAAGAATATTGTTATGCACAAGCTGCCATTAAAAGAAGATTGCCCTCCATTGAAGCAAAAGTTACACCGTACTCGCCCAGATATGGCCATGAAGATTAAGGAAGAAGTACAAAAACAGTGGGACGACGGTTTCCTTGCTGTAACTAGTTACCCACCGTGGGTTGCTAATATTGTACATGTGCCTTAAAAGGATGGCAAGGTGCGTATGTGTGTGGATTACCGGGATCTGAACAGAGCTAGCCCGAAGGATGACTTCCCTTTACCTCACATTGATGTATTGGTCGACAACACAGCTCAGTTCTCGGTGTTTTCTTTCATGGATGGTTTTTCTGGGTATAATCAGATCAAAATGTCACCCGAAGACATGGAGAAAACAACCTTCATCACACCTTGGGGCACATTTTGTTATAAGGTAATGCCATTTGGACTGAAGAATGTCGGTGCGACTTATCAACGGGCTATGGTAACGTTATTCCACGATATGATCCACAAAGAAATTGAATGCTACGTGGATGACATGATTGCCAAGTCCCTTACTGAAGAAGACCATCTGGTAAATCTGTTGAAGTTGTTCAAGCGTCTAAGAAAGTACTAATTGAAGTTAAACCCCAACAAATTCACATTCCGGGTACGTTCCGGTAAGTTGCTGGGATTTATCGTAAGTGAAAAGAGAATTGAAGTTAATCCTGAAAAAGTCAAAGCCATTCAGGAGATGCCTGCACCTAGGACTGAAAAAGAAGTTCGAGGGTTCTTTGGTAGATTGAACTACATTTCGAGGTTCATATCTCATCTCACTACAACCTGTGAACCCCTGTTTAAATTGTTAAGAAAGGAACAAACAGTTAGGTGGAACGACGATTGTCAGAAGGCTTTTGACAAGATCAAGGAGTACCTGCAAGAACCTCCGATTCTCATGCCTCCAATTGAAGGAAAACCTCTAATAATGTACCTGACAGTATTAGAAGGGTCAATGGGGTGTGTGTTGGGCCAGCATGACGAGTCTGGTCGAAAAGAGTATGCAATATACTACCTAAGCAAAAAGTTTACCGACTGTGAACAACATTATTCACTGCTCGAGAAAATTGATGTGCTTTAGTGTGGGCTGCTCGCCGACTAAGACAGTATATGCTGACTCACACTACTTTATTGATCTCAAAAATTGACCCCGTCAAGTACATATTTGAGAAGCCAACACTTACCGGAAGGGTTGCAAGATGGCAAATGATTCTGACAGAGTATGACATCCAGTACACATCTCAAAAGGCCATCAAAGGCAGTGTATTGTCTGACTATCTGGCTGAGCAACCCATTGATGATTATCAGCCCATGAGGTTTGACTTCCCTGATGAAGACATCATGTACTTAAAAGAAAAAGATCATGAAGAGCCTGTTCACACTGAAGGGCCTAATCCAGAAGAGGAATGGACTATGATGTTTGATGGGGCTGTCAATATGAAAGGACGTGGAGTTGGTATAGTGCTCATTACACCTAAAGGAGTTCATATGCCTTTCTCGGCAAAACTCACCTTTGCCTGCACTAATAATGAAGCTGAATATGAAGCCTGTATCATGGGTCTTGAGGAAGCCATTGACCTCAGGATCAAGACTTTGAATGTATTCGGAGATTTAGCTTTGGTAATCAATCAGACCAACGACAAATGGTACACTCACCAAGAGCATCTGATTCCATACCGTGACTATACGAGGTGATTATTGACTTTCTTCACAACATTCAAACTTGAGTACATCCCTCGAGACGAAAATCAGCTCGCAGATGCTTTAGCTACCATTTCCTCCATGATCAAGGTTCAAACTGCGAATTATGTGCCTTGTATTTTGGTATCCAGACTAGACCGACCAGCATACGTATTCTCTGTGGACATTGCTAAAGATGACAAGACGTGGTTCCATGACATCAAAATCTTCTTAGAGGATCAAACATACCCACCTGGGGCATCATCCAATGATAAGAAGACACTGAGAAGGCTGGCCGGTAGTTTCTTCCTTAATGTTGATGGTTCATTATACAAGAAAAACTTTGACATGGTGTTGCTCAGATGTGTTGACAAGAAAGAAGCAGACTTGCTGATGCACGAGGTGCATGAAGGCTCCTTCGGTACTCATGCTGGAGGATATGCAATGGCTAAGAAATTATTAAGATCAGGTTACTACTGGATTGCAATGGATGCAGACTGTTGTGCCTATGCCAGGAAATGCCACAAGTGCCAGATCTATGCGGATAAAGTGCATGTGCCTCCGAATCCTTTGAACGTGATGTCTTCACCTTGGCCCTTTGCCATGTAGGGCATTGACATGATTGGAAAGATCAAGCCGACTGCTTCGAATGGTCACAGATTCATCCTGGTAGCCATTGATTATTTCACCAAATGGGTTGAAGCGGCTTCGTATGCAAACGTCACCAGACAAGTGGTAGCCAGATTTATGAAAAAGGGACATCATCTATAGCCAGATTTATGAAAAAGGGACATCATCTGAACAACAAAATGATGGCAGAGCCATGCCGGGACTTCAAAATCCAACATCACAACTCTTCACCTTACAGGCCAAAGATGAATGAAGCTGTTGAGGCAGCTAACAAAAACATCAAGAAGATTGTGCAGAAGATGGTGGTTACCTACAAAGAATGGCATGAAATGCTACCATTTGCCTTGCATGGGTACCGTACATCGAACCTTAATCAGAACGTCTACTGGGGAAACGCCTTATCAACTTGTGTACGGTATGGAAGTTGTCCTACCAGTTGAAGTTGAACTACCGTCCTTACGGGTAATGATGGATGTAAAGCTGGACGAAGCAGAGTGGGTCCGGTCTCGATACAATCAACTGAATTTGATCGAAGAGAAGAGATTAGCTGCTATCTGTCATGGGCAGTTATATCAGAAAAGGATGAAGAAAGCCTTCGATCAGAAAGTCAGGCTTCGGGAATACCAAGTGGGAGATCTTGTTTTGAAAATACTTCTTCCTCCTCATACAGATCACAAGGGCAAATGGACTCCAAACTACGATGGTCCATTCATAGTAAAGAACGTTTTCTATGGTGGAGCACTGATGCTCACTACTAAGGATGGTGAAGATTTCTTATCCCCTGTGAATTAAGATGCAGTTAAAAAATACTTCGCATAAAATGACCCGCTGGACATAAAAACAGAATGTAAGTTCAGGCAAAAATAGGGCATCCCGGCGAGTCAAACAGAATAAAAGACTCGGGCAAAAATAAGGGGAAAATCAAAAAATGTACACCCGCTGAGTTGAAAAGCCGCATTGGACAGCTCAAGCAAAAATGGGTATCCCGGTGGATTGAAAACTCGAAAGGCCGATCCATGCAAAATTAGGGAATAAGCGAACAACTGCATTCTGAATTCATCTGTATCACTCACAACATGGCAAGCTTCGAAAGGACAAAACATCGGTCAGAATCAGCCTTCTTCAGAAAGCAAGATGAGAAGAACGTCGAGGTCATACAGGTCATAACAAAGGAAGTTCACTGGAACGTCGTCGTCAACATTGCCAACACTTTTATTTTTCTCAATTTATAGCAATCTCCTCATTTCATGGGATTTGTTTCTTTGACTGTATTTGCCAATTCAGGGCACCCAAAATCAATAAAATCAGAGTTTTCAGTCACACCTTGTTTTGTGCATTTTTTGTTTCGTTTGCAAAATGTCCAGTATTCATGATACAACACTTGCATAAAACAAATGAGCCATTTTTAATAAATGCTTGCAGGAAATATATTACTTTCAGGAAAGTCTAACTCCTAGGACGGAATCCGGTAAGGGATACCGCGGGATACTTGTGCATTTCTTTTGTCTTAACAGGTTGCAGGTATTCAATACGCAACATGGGGCATGTCAGCATTGAATCCCCAACATGCTGCTTCCCAGAAGTTATCTCATCCCCAAGCAGGACCTCCCGAGCAGCGCCTGATAACTATTTCACAGCAAGATAGGCAAGGAACTTCCTTTTCCCCACCAGAGAGCCAGATTTCTCTCATCCCCAGCAAAGCTAATGGAACTGCCTCCCTGCAGATTTTCCATTGTCTCCCCAGAAGAGCAATGCCTGAAACTCTTACCCGACAAAGTGACGAAAGTCTCTTTCTCCCCAGTTGAGTTCTCCTTACGGATAGATCTACCAATGATCCATTTCCCCAAGAAGAGTTCTCCCTCCTGATAGATCTACCAAACGATCTCTTCCCCAGCCGGGACATCCTTCCAAGCAGATCAGCCAGAGATTTTCAGCGGGATCCGAATCCCGGATCGGTTTTTCTTTTGCATAATCATAGCATTTGCATCATTTTCCCCACACAAAGCGTAGCATTCCGTCTAATACGGAGCATTACGGCAAAATTCAAACATTTGCACGATCACAAGCCAGGTTCGAGCCAGTCACCTGCAATTACCATCAATATTTCATCAGCAACATACAAATACACCCTTGCACATAAAAGCCAAAGCGTCCCCTTTGCACTCTCAAATACAGATACCTATACATGCTCTTTTTGACGCTCGTCCGTGTCATCCCTCCCCAGCAAGGTCGCCATAACACCCTTTGCAAGCAAATACTTATTCATAACATGTTCTTTTCAACACTCGTCCGTGTCATCTTATCCCCACAGAAAGCCAAAGCATATCCATTGCATTCCCGAAGCAGATGCCTGTTTATATAGCACTTATTTGACACCCGTCTGTGTCATACATTCCCCAGCAAGTCGAATACTCGTCCGTATCTTGCTCATACTTCACCAACAAACCAATACTCACTCATACTTATATAGAAGTCTTCGATACTCGTCCGTATCCTATTTATATCACTCCTCAACAGATCTGACACTCGTCCATGTTCTTTGTTAACCAGTTGGTACTCGTCCGTATCATCATCTCCGAACACGCGTCAGCATTTGTTTCTACCGATACTCATCCGTATCATGGTCCTAAGGATGCTCGTCCGCATCTTTAAACTATACACAACGTCAAATACTTATATCTTTTATTCTTAAGCGTGAACACTCGTCCGTATTTACCATTCCCTAGTAAGTCACCAACAAGACAACTCTCTTCTCTCCAACATTCGTCCTATGTTGTGATATTTTCGGCAGCCGTCCCCTGCCAGGTGATCGTCCTTCACCTTTGGATGACCGTCCCTCATCCTTTCCCCAGTGGAATCCCCATTGTTGGAACCTTCTATCCGGCATTCGTCCTATGTCGTGATATTTTTAGCAGCCGTCCCCTGCTAGGTGATCGTCCTTTACCTTTTTGATGACCGTCCCTCATCATTTTATCCGATGGTCGTCCCCATCGTCGATCTTCTTATCCGACATTCGTCCTATGTCGTGATAAACCCCGAGAGCAGCCGTACCCTGCTAGGTGATCTTCCTTCACCTCTTAATGATCTTCCTTCATCATGCTTATCCGATGGTCGTCCCTATCGTTGACCTTTTCTATCCGACATTCGTCCTATGTCGTGATAAAAAGTAGTCGTCCCCTGCTAGGTGATCGTCCTTCACCTTTGATGACCGTCCCTCATCATTATTTCATTCTTTAAACCTATGGTCGTCCACATCGTTGTTTACTTTACTGTCGGAAGCCTGATAGTCGTCCCTATCATTGCTTTTCTCTTTACTTTAATCCCCATATAATCTTGTTTCTTTACCTGATGGTCGTCCCCATCATGGTCTCTTTATTTCCCCAGCTTGTCGGCAGTCCCCATCATTGCTTTATCCCCAGCAGTCGGCCTCTGCTCGATGGTCGTCCTCCATCGCCTTCATTTGATAATCATGCTACCTTTTACAATTTATATCCCTTTTCTTCTTCTACCCAGCGAGGGCAAATTTTGGACTGTCTTTGGTATTCAACCACAAGTTATCTTGTTTGTCTGTTAAGCCAGGTGCTTACATCCTGCACAGCTAACTCATGCTTGAATAGGGGCAGCTGTAAACACCCCAAATTTTCCCTCACTTTATATCACACCATGGCTTGTGATCTTTCATTTTTGTTTTAACATAAGCATTACATCTCATATAGCATATTTGTTTCATCTGCATAGTTCCATTTCATCTGCATCTAGGGTTTATGATCTGAGCAATCCAAGAATCCATCTGATTCATGCCAATGGTCTCAAAGCTTTCCAAGAGGGTCCATGTGTGTTCTATCATCATATTATACTCCTAAAAGTTCATGAAAGTCAAAAGATCACAAGAACTGGCAAAGGCATGGAAGCAGAGCTAGGGTTTCACTACACAGATGACCAAAATTAGGGTTTTGGTTTCAGAGGCCTTAACTCCAAATTTTTGGGTCATTCTTGTTTCTAATGTTCTCAATATGTCATAAGGATCATGTATACCAAGTTTTATGAAGAAACGCATTGTGGAAGTCATCTGTTTACTGGGTAACTTCCTGAGCAAGTTAAGTCAAAATCAGGGCATCTGAGGCCCTCAACAATGGAACCAAAGGGGTATTTTCATCAAATTGAAGTTCTATGATCTTTATTTGATCTTAGAAGAGGTTGGAAGTTCACAAGATTGAAGAATTTTGAGCCAATTGCAAACTTGCCATTTTTGGAAATGACTTGAATGCAAACTTTCCATTTTGGGAAATTTGTTTCAACCTCCTCTTTCATAATCAAAAATGCTTCAAATGAAAAATTCTTGGTCATGAAAGTTGTAGATTGGGTCTTTCCCTTTTCAATAAGTACAAGAACATGTCTTGATTCATCATAGAACTCAAGATATGGCCTTTCAAATTTGGCAAAAATCCTATAATTTCAAGTTTCATGTCAAAGAGGGATTTTGCATTTTGGCATGTTCAAGCATTCTAATGACTTCAAATGTACACAAACACTTCACAATATGTCAAGACAACCGCTAAACATCATAATTGGCCCAAGTTTTCATTATTTTCATGACTTGAACTTCAAGAAATCTCAAAAGGGCCAAAATTCTCAAAAATTGCAAAATGCATTGGATCCTCTCATCCACTTGTGCCAGCTGCATAATCTTGATTTTATGGCTCTCCATGAATCTTGGTGAGGCCAGACACCCCAAAAAACCAGACCTGCCATGGCCCATACCTCAAGTACACAAATCTTGACTTTTTTGCAAAACACCCCATACCAATCAGCCTGTGCCACAACAACTTTCCGATCAATCCCATTGGCTTAAACAAACATTATCCAAACCATTTCATAACACACAAGAGCCTGAATCATCCTAACACTCATAATTCACAAAATCCCTCAAAAACTTCCTCTCTTAGAAAATCATCACACAACCACTGAAACTTCAATCTTTTTTCACCAATCATCTCCACATGACCTAAGGATCATAAAGCACCCATCACCATAGCCTAAAACACAGCCAAACCAAAACACGATTTCTGGTGCAGCAGAGTTGAATCATCAAAACCAGCCATTGCAAGCTTGTTCCAAGCATCAAAGCATCCTCAGGAAGCCCATTGGAGTATATTTGCACCAAAGAGAGGTCCAGAAAGCCCAGAATTAGAAAGCTCAATCTCGGGTATACCTCAAGAATAATTTTTCCAGAACTTGTTTTTCTAGTTACAATATGAATCTGTATGCTCCACTGATCATTGGGATGTAATTTGTTTTGAAAATGATTAAGAAATGGCCATGTATGCTTGTTTTGAAATTTTGCCCGTAAATTTTGTTTGCTTCGATTCTTGTTTTTGATGCAATATAAATGGATTTTGTGCTTGGATTCTTGTTTAATGTTGCTTGGGGATCATTTCTGGAGAGTTTGACGCATTAATTTGAGGTTTGGAGAGAGTTAGGTTTTGGTCTCACTGGAGAAGATGACCGGAGCTAGCTCCGGTCACCTGAAAGTTATTAGGGTTCTTAATTAGGGTTAGGCTCAGTTTAAATTTGGACTGTCTGATCATGTGTTACCCGCGCGTGTGTGTGGCCCAGATCCCTCCATTAGGCCCTAATCCCCATTTAATTAATTTTAATTAGTTAATTAGGATAATTTAAATCTGAGTGAATCCTGGCCCTCCATCTGCGCGCCAGTCAACTCCCTCTCTTTTCATTCAAACCTGGACCATTAGATACGCTGACTTTTCCATTTAATTCATTTTATTTTCTTTTCTTTTCATTTCTTTTACACAATTTATTAAAATATCAAAAGGCATTCAAAAAATATTTTCTTTTGCATTCTGACTTTAAATATTTTTCTTCATCCAAAAATAATTTTTATTTTATTTTTTGCATTTAAAAAGAATTTTTAAAATATTTAAATGTTATTTTTAATTAATTAAAGTATTTTAATTAATTAAAAATACATTTAGGTTTCTAAAAATCACCAAAAAAAAATCATGAAACATCCCAATGCATTTAGAAACATTTTCAAACTCTTCACACAAATTTCTTTATAGGTTTGATCATAGTTTGTCAATTTGCTTTGAATTAAGGGTCATAAAAATCATATTTTTAAACCCCAACTTTGAAAAATCATTTCTGCCTAACCAAAAAGAGTTTGAAGTTGATTCTTTTTGAATTGTGTTACATATTGCATGTAGTTTATAGGACATTTTCCTCATGAATTTATCTTGCATTTTCAAATTGATTTGCATTTTTCCCTTTGAACCACCCAAAAACCCTAGCAAACTTAGGAAAATCATAACTTTCAATAGGATTAGCTTCTGACCTTTTCCTTTGGGGTGTGACCTAGTATGGGATTAGGGTTTGTTTAAGCTTGTTTGAAAAGTTTTATCATGTTATTTTCTTCTGTTTTATCCATTTGCATCTCATATGTCCATGTAACCCTAATTTCTCATGTTCATTTACATTCATCTTGCATATGCATCATTACACAAACTTGCCATGGCATTTCTTGCATTCATATGTCATCTTAGACATCTTAGGACATGTTAGAACCTTGCTTGATCATTCCTTCATTCATTTTCCATGATTAACATCCATTCCATTTCATAAACTTTCATGTGTTTTCAAACTTCAAAGCATGCTCACATGACATTTCATTCTTGTATGATCACACATATGCATTTTGTATTCCTTTGCATCATCTTTCTTGACATTTACATTGCATTAACACTTCTGACTTTGGTCATTTCATCTCATTTCATCTCATTTCACTTCATTTCTTCATGCTTTATACTTTATGCATTCATACTAACTTTTCAGGAACTTTTGGTAGGTTATTTTGGGAGGTGGATTTGCCTTCACCTCTCACTTCTTCTTATCTTATTGATATGCATTTTATTTGTCTTTGAAGTGAATTTGATTTACTTATGTTCCATCTCTCTCACTTTATTTCTTTAAGTTACTTATCTTCTTCAATGAAGTAAGTAACTTATTCTCTTGCTTCCTCCTCCTTTCATCTGCTTCTTCCATTGGTGGCTTCCTCGAAGATCTTTCTTAAGCCTCAAAAACCATAGGATATCCATGCATGATAATAATTAGGTTGTGATTAGTCCCCCTTAGCGTTTTACCGTTGAGTCTCCTTGAGTCTCTCTTCTCATTTCAATAATCAGAGACTAAACTCTTAAAGTTTTAGGACTTTGGAATTAGGGTTATGCCTGCATCCTTCTCTTAGGATGGAGTGTATAAATTTAATCCTAAGTGTTAAACCTTTAATTTTTTTAAACCTCTTAATCAAATCATCTTAATAACCATCAAGACTTTATCTTGTAACCTGGGCCTTACATTAGGGTTCTAATTCTTCCTTATGGTTAAGAAGGACTAACCCTAGTGTTTAATGGACAAGTCCCCTTCAAGTTGTCTTACAAACCATAAAATTCATTTCCTAATATCATCTCTTTAATTAAAATCCACTTAATAAAAGCTTGTTATATAACGAATTTAATCCCTAACCATGGATTAAGTTGAGGTATCTTCCTCAGCTTAAGTGTGTTCATCTATTATCCTTCTATTAGGATGGTGTAATGAGTCCACTAATCTGTGATTAGAGATTAAACTCATTACTTAATACTAAACAAAATCCCAAAAACACCTAAATAATCACAAGTAGGTTAATGATCTTAATCCTACATCATCATGGTAATTAAGTTGAGATACTTATCTCATACTTAAGTAGGCTCATTATCCCTAATCAGGGAGGATATAATGAGTTTACAAGCCCTTGATTTATGCTTAAGCTCATTAACTTATGCAAAACATCAAAAACAATAACAAAACTGAAAACACAAAAACAAACAATAATCGTCTCCTTTGGGATTCTTTTCTCATCACACTCATTCACAAACGAGAACTCGTTTCTTCCGTCTAATGCAAGACAGTTAGCACTCGTGCCAGACGAGTCATACACTTGAGCATAGACAAGCAAGCAGTTCACCAGTCAATTTATATTTCATCTCTTTGAGTTGAACTACGATGTTTTAACTTCCTCATTGCACGAGAGGATACGTAGGCATAACTTAACTGTTATCGAACAAAAGTCTCTTTGTCTTCCCCCCCTCTTTCAGCATTCTCTTTAAAGCCTTAGCTCCTGAGCATTCACCTTTTGCACTGACACTTGTATTTTCTTTTCCAGCTTTTGCACACAGATAGCACATATACCTACCCTTTTAAACACAATCTTGTAAGCGTGGTTCCCGTCGAGTACGACAGACAATCTGGGTGCTAATACCTTCACAGGTTGTAACCAACCCCATTTCTCAGTTTTTCTAGTTCGCAACCGTCTTATCCATCTTCTTCTAGGTTTATGCAGCATTACCTTTCCTTCAGGATAAAAATGCCTAGCTGGCGACTTTATTCACTTCACCTTCATTTTCTCTTTTCACCGACCGTTCGCGCTTGTACCGGGATGCAAATCTTTGGGAGCGACAATCAGTAATGGCAGTTAGTTGTTTTCTTTATTGCATTTCCTCCCTATTAAGGGGAACTATGTCGCTCTGATTCTTTATTGGTCTTTGGTCAATTGAGATACGTAGGCAGAAAATCGTCAGGTCTTTCCGAGCAACCTTATGTGACAATTTCATTTTTGTGTCACTCTTTTCTCCAGACGTCTCGTGGCAATGTTTGAACGTCGAAAGCTTCAGGTCAGAATAATTGAGAATGAAGTATGATTCCGGGCGCATAGTCATCTTATTGAAGATTGCAAATCTCATCAGGAAAAGGTTGCTGACTACTGAAAGTATTCAAGATCAACATGTTCATACGGAGTAAAGTCTCCTCAATAATGGCATTGCTCAGTTTCTTTACTGCGGTTTCATATGTTGCTTTTATATGTTTGTTTGAACATTTGTATGCATGCATGAATTTTGTTTGTTCTTGAATGTTAATTAATGAAATGCACATGTTTTTCTTGAAGTGATTCATTCGTATTTTACTTATAGTGTGCATTACAATACCAACTATTGTTCTTAAACTCTGTGATGGAGGATGACGAAATGAAAACGCAAAAATCTGATTGTGTGCTCTTGAATAAGACCCTGTTGACGATGTACATGCTTTGTTTCAAATCCTAAACACCAGAGATATAAGGGAGATAAACACTCGCTAACCCATTTGAACCTTGAAGTAGGAGTTTCTTTTCGCATGAAAAAGAAAACCCTTACATTTAACCCGGGGCAGGGTAAGTGTCAGCTAGTTGGACCAAGCATTCAGAATTTCACGAAGGAGTGTATTTGAGGATCCATTACCTTTCATTCCAGCACATCAAGAGGTCCAAAGACCAGAAACCACAATGGTTATACTGATCCGGAAACCACAATGGTTATCCCTCATCAACTGAAAGTGAGGCAGTCACAACCCTTACAAAACAATCAGGACAAACCTGTGTCACACGATTTGTTCGGATAAAAAAAAGAAAAAAATAGTCCGCTAAGTCGAAACTTGAAAGCGAGCGACTTAGGCAAAAATTAGGGCATCCCGCTGGACTCCAATTGCAAAAGATTCAAAAGGATTAGTCCAGGCAAAAGTTAGGGATAAGCAAAAGAATGAAAAAGAGAAAAGACGAAAAGGATTACACAAGAAAGATCCTCAAACAAGAACAAAGTCGTGTGATACAGACACACAAGACAATAGGGGTGACTGACTCCCAACAACAACCTCAGTGGTGCTTAAACCGTTAGTGGTATTGGTTCCTCGGCCAACATGAAATCCTTAGAAAATGTGAGCTCTTGTGAAAGCTAGTTGAACATAGGATTGAAGGGCTTCACGAAGAGGGGTGGGCACAAATAAACTTCGAGCCTATATCCTTTGTTTCTATAACCGTGAACCAGGCCAAAATACAACCCTCAAAAGTCCTAATTGAAATAGGGTTAATTCGAGAGTGTGCCACCATGAGATAGCGTTCCTGACTCCTGCGAGTTATGCTAGAAGACCTTTGTTGGTATTGCATATGCATGTTTTCTTTCATAAAAAATAATGTCATATCTTAACCTATCATTCGTTCACAAACGACATCTTTTCAATAAAAACTTCAAGATTAACATGTGTGTTTCATTGAAATAATCATTCTCAAAATAAAACATTTTCTGCTTGCATACATTTATTTGGAATCAAAGAGGTTCACATGTGGAATTTCAGTCCAGGAGCTTAAATCTTGCCAGGAGAGGAGAACTTCTGAAGGACAATAAGGGTGAAGTGCACTCTTTCCAAGAAACTCCTATGAGATAAATATTCTTCTAACCAGTTGGGTTAGATGCAGCTAATCCGGGGCAATCACATTGAACAAATCTCTTGCAATTCAACCAAGCTGGGGCAATTATCAGAGCATGGATAGTCTGAAGAATGCATTTTAGGGCCCATGCTGGAGCGGATCATTCTCAAGACAGATGAAGTCGTTCTATGCAAGCCATTATCCAGCTTATCCTTGATGCAAGACACTGGGGCAGAATAACTCATGATGATGTAGGATTTGGCGTGAGTCTCCTTCAATCAAATCCCTTTATAGACCAGGAGGTCTGGGGAAATTATTTCAAGATCCAACAAATCGCTCCAGGAGTTTGAAGACGCCGAGGCATTATGGATGCCATGTCTTCTGTAAAATCCTCTTGAGTTGACACGTGAACAATCAGCTAGAAGAAAGATGTTACTAGAACATATTCCCCAAGCAGCTTAGTCTCCCCAGCGGGAGATCCTTTACAATTCATATTTCCAACAGAGTGTGATCTTCAACATTCCCAGTAAAGTATGAGATGGAATCTTCCCCAGCTGAGCTAGAGTATGGTGGTATCCCCAGCAGAACTTCAAAGCCAGTTGAACAGTTCTTACCTCCGGGCAGAATCTTTATATCATAGTGGGCTATTCCCAGCAAGCACCTGAATGCCTAATTCCCCAGAGTTGTAAGTGTCAAAACTTTTTCCCTAGCAAAGGTTATTTGACCAAGCATATCCCCATTCGTGTTGGAAGATCGTCATTTCCTCGCAGAGTTTCATGATTGAGAAGCAACCATCATTGAAATATCCCCAGGGAGGTAGCCAATTTATTTTTGGTCGGCGTGACAAAGTAATGCAGACATTTGTTCACATTTCATTCCTCAACCAAGTATTTCCAGGATATCTTGGTCATTTCCTCAGCAGAATGATAGTCGGAATGTTTTCATACCCAGCGGAGTTACAAATGGTATTCTCCCTTGTAGAGTTGTTACTCTCTTCTCAAATCAACTAATCTTGTATTGATCGCGTTGTTCCATGTCAACGAACCTATTGAGGATGGATCGCTTGATACTATTCTTCTTAGCAGATCGTTTGATCTTGTCTGAGTTTTAAATCGCTTGATATTACTCCTCGTTGTTTGAGTCGTGCTCACGTTCCTGGTTATGGATCGCTCAATAACATTTCTTTAGTAGATCACTTGATCTTGTCCGAGTTGTAAATTGCTTGATGTTACTCCTCGTGGTTTGAGTCACAAATCGCTTGATGTTACGTTCTCTTCTTCTTGGTTATGGATCGCTTGATGCCATTTCCTTAGCAGATCGCCTAATCTTATCCAACATTCGGCCGTGTTGAAGAGGTTTGAAGTCTTGACGGTGGAATTAAACGTCAAAATGTTTACTGGTCCTGGCATAACAGGGTTGTTTGAAGAAGGATCAAATGTCCAGCACCTGGCGTAACAGGTTTGTTCGAAAGAGACTCGTCTGTCTAGGTTTTTCTATCCGAAGTAACAATTCAGGTTGGAAGGAGTTCGTCTGCTTTGTTCCCCACTCCAGTCACCAAAGTGTCATTTGGTTGGATTTATTTCCCATTGCTTGCATTCTCCAGCAGAGCGCAAATTTCAGGTTTTCTTGGTATTCAACCACAGTTCATCTTGAACGGTCGATAGCCCGTGCTACCGTCCTTTTCAGATTAACATGTGCTTGAAAAGGGGCAGCTGTAATACCCCAAATTTTCCCTCTCCTGTTTAGCATCATCATCATATCATATTCATCATCAGCATGGCATATTTCATAGAAAAATGAAGCATAACACTTGCACGTTCCAGCATAAGGCATATGATCAATCATCAGGGAAATTCAAAGCTCACAGGGCATGTTACAAGGTTGACATCAGGTTCAAAGCCTAAAGAAAGGATTAAGGATCAAAATCAGGTCAGAACGGTTGGCACCGGCTTATTTTTGAAGGTTCCCACCAAAAGGAGGGAAATTCAAAATTCACTGGCGTTAACCGGTTCACGGATTGGTTAACCGGTTAACGGCCACGAATTTTGAATTTCCAGCAGCAATTCAGCATGTGTGATTTTTGCTCCAATTTCTATTTTTCTGATTTTTTATTCATCTTGAATTAATTGGAAATTAAAAAGAAGGATCTAGAGCACTTGTCCAAGCCTAATCCCATTGCTACATCCTAATCACACTACCCAAACCATAATTTTGGATCCCAAGCCTAATTTTTGGGCCCCAAACCTAAACTATATTTAATCATTTCTCTCCAAACCAAAGGGACTCTCCCTCATTTTTCACTCTCATTTCTAAATTTTCACTCCTCTCACTCACAGTTCTCTCACTTTTCTCTCCCAATTTTCCAAATCACTCAAAGTTCCTCTTTGAAGATCACATAACCTTTCCTTGGGGTGTGTAGATCTTGGAACTAAACCTCCATCCATAGCTTCATTGCATCTTTTTTTCTGGTTTAAGTGGTGATTCAGATCTGGTTTGGGATCTAGAAGTGCTTTTGGATCCAAAATTCTGCATCAAGAGCTTGTTCTTGAATTTATTTTGCACGGAGAGTGAAGCGTAGCACCGGATCTTCCTAAAAAACATTAATAAAAATAAGTGACTTCTTGTGTAATAGCCTTATTCCATGGGGCATATGTATTCATTCCATCTTGGAATAGTGCATTTGTCTAGCATGATGCACAAGTCAGATCAAGAAGTCATCTTCATCAAAGAAAAACCCTAAAAAACACTTCTTCATTTTTAATCACCAAAACACTTAATAAATTCAACAAGCCAATGAAATTAGGCCCTTGCCTTTGGAAACAAGTCTTGGATAAGTTCTCCTTGCTTGGTGTGCTTGTTCTATTATTCCATCTTGGAATGTAGTGACAAGTACACATTCCATAGAAAAGAGCTTGAGTTTATTATCTTGTGCCACACAAATAAAAAGCTCTAAAAAACACAAACAAACAATAATCGTCTTTCCTTCGGGAATTCTTTTCTCATCTCCTTCGCTCCGTCCGCGAACTTGCTTCTTCTTGTCATTATGCAAGACGGTTACACACTCGTCGTCCGAGCCTGCAACACCTGAGCATTGACATAGGCAGTTCAAGCCTTAATTCAAAAGAAATCGTTTCCACCCCTAGTTAGGGGAACTACGACGACTCTGATCCTCATTGTCCAGATGAGGTACGTAGGCAGCGGGGTAGGGCCCGTTCGAGCACTCTTTTATTTTCTCTACATTTTCCCCCTTTCTTTTCTTTCTTATCCAGTTTCAGTTTCAGTTTTGCAGCAGCTTTCATTTCTTCACCCTTTGAAACAGTTCCTTTGCAAGCGTGGATCCCGTCAGGTACGGCGGACGATCTGGGGTGCTAATACCTTCCCTGGTCGTAACCAACTCCCGAACCCAGATTCTTTGGTTTGCAGGATCTTTTTCCTTCCTTTTCTTTTCTTCTGGTTTGTGCAGCATTACCATTCCCGTTCCTTCGGGATAAAAATGCCTGGCTGGCGACTCTAACCTCTTTTCGCGCCACTTTCGCGTATGTACCAGGATGGAAATCCGGAGAGCGACAGCTAGGCAGGGAAAGATGCCTTAAAGCACCTTGTGTGCTCCATTTTTATTTTACTTTGATATCTCTAGTAGTTATGTGAAATCGAAGTCTAGGTTTTCCCCCGACTTGAGTAGTGCTTAGTTAGATTCAAACCCTTTAGAGCCGAGAGAACTCTAAGATAGGGAACTCACTGAGATGTTTTATCACACCCCATGTTAATGTTTTTATTTGATGTACTTCAGGTTCCGCAAAGGGCAAAGATAAGGCAACTTGATTATCTTTTCTTGTTTGATAGCTTTTCTTCCGCTGTGGACTTTTGAGATCTTCGGATCTAGTTCTTAGACTTTTTATTTTGAATATTTTGTAATATTTATAGCCTTTTGTATTAGTACCTTATGTTGTAGTGGCTATATTTATGCAATGTATTACTAAGAAC
The DNA here is from genome assembly GCA_963966055.1 of Lathyrus aphaca. Lineage (NCBI taxonomy): Eukaryota > Viridiplantae > Streptophyta > Magnoliopsida > Fabales > Fabaceae > Lathyrus > Lathyrus aphaca. The sequence goes on from OZ014519.1 coordinate 211,243,700, forward strand.
TTATTGTATTTCAATTCCAAACATCTAGAGACATCAAGGTAAAATAAAAACGGAGCACAAGGGTGCTTTAAGGCATCTTTCCTCGCCCATCCATCTCATTTGGCAAGAAAGTACGGGTCACTCGATCCTTAACGCGTAGATAACTTTCCCCGCCCAGCCACACCAGTGGCAAGCAAGCACGGGTTACTCATCATCTACCAAAGGTACTTTCTCCGCTCAGCCATCTCTTATGGCAAGCAAGAACAGATCACGACACCTTACCACAAGGTAACTTTCCCCGCCCAGCCATCTTTTATGGCAAGCAAGCACGGGTCACGGTTACTTATTATAATGGGTAACTTTCCCTGCCCAGCCTCCACATATGGAAAGCAAGCACGGTTCATGGTTACTCCATTAAGGGATTTGAATCCACAGATGAATTATGTCTCCTCAGCCGTCCGACTCATGGGACCCTGACACAAGCTAAACATAATTAAATTAGGATTATAACACAATAGGAACACAACTTCCATCCGTTCACAACTACTTAACACGGGGATACTATTCGGGTATCGATGTCTAAGCATTGTCATGTCTCTAAAATGGTTTTGTATCAACCTAGGGTAAACCCAGCTACCTCACAAGTTATACCTTTTATTTCCTTTAGTTCAAAAATTCCCTAACTTAATATAATTTGTGTTTATCGAAAAAGTCGGGTAAAAGTCGGCTCAAAATAATATTTCTCGTTCTCTGAAGATAGTACATGTTTTTAGCTCCAAATCGGTATAAAGAACAATTAAATCGGATAAGGGATGAAGGAAGTTAAGAAGCTTTAAAAGAGGAATCAAAATTAATATTTTTAATCGGCATCAAATAAATAATTATTTTTCACTTCAAAAGTAATATTTTCCTCTACCATTGGATAGTATGTTTTCTTAACTTTCCAACGATATAAAGTTTGCCTCAATCGGATACCTGAGTAAAAATTTATGAATTTTTTAAGAATTAACATATTTTTCCAAAACCTACAGCGTTAACCGGTTAATGCATATGGTTAACCGGTTAACCGACAGTCAGAAGGCCTAAAACTTGCGTTTTTCACATCCAAAACCTCTCCAAACCCAATCCAAACACTAGGGATCATCCAAGCAAGCATAGTATATTTAAACTACACATAACCCGACTATTCTACCCGATTATTTTAGCATTTTATCCGTTAGATTTCATGATTAACAATTTTATCATTTCTAACCTAAACTCTAAACATAAAATCTCTTAAAAGAAAAGCTTCTAAGTTGAACCCACCTTGCAATCGATGAGGAGTTTGGTGAAGATGGTGAAGATTGAAGATGATCCAATCTCTCTCTTCCTCTTCTAGGTTTTCCTCTTCTTCTCCTCTTTATCTTACCAACTTTCTCTTCTTTTCCCTTTTTATAACAAATACTTGTTTTCTTTTCTTTTCTTTTTAACCAAACAAACAATAGTTATACTGATATAACAATAGTTAAATTGAAATTCGTCCTCGAATTTTCTTTACTCATCAACAACGGTAGTTTGCAACACCATCTTAGATCCATACTTAACCATACTTCTCCTACATAATCTGACATATTCAAAGTCTAATTTGACTTCGTGGTTTAAAGTCCTCGTTTCATAACAAATAAAACTTCACGTCCTTACTCATAAGCTTGTTCCAACATTAGATTAATTTCTAACTTACTATTCTGCAATTCTTTTGTTGTTTCATACTTAATCACTTAGTCTCATTTCTCCTTCAGAGAAACATATCATTTTAATTCCTTCTATTGAGTCACAATACCAAAAGCATAACACTCTATCTTAATTTTGAAACCACAACACTCGACAAAACTCCACAAGGTAAATTAGTGAAATCTTATCTACAAACGATTTCCAGCAAAAGCTCTTATTAAAATCCTTCAATTACTAAAACCATCTCAAAAGTTGTCAAACGACTTCTTTGCCAATTCCAATTGTCCGACATTACACATTGTAACTGTTTACATCTGACACTCCATCCTTTCAGTGTCTTACTATAAACAACACACTTAGAACAAAATTATCTTACCACAACACTTATAAATAATTCTCTTTTGATTCTTAATAATCCGACTGAACTCTTTCGTTTGTCTCTTCCACTATATTTCAAGGTCTAACAGTGGAGATACCACGAATTCTCAAGTGACACTAGGTAGTTGATAGTCTGCGGAGAACACACTTATCAATTGGAGTTTCCACCAACCAACAAAACATACTTACAAACATTCCGAGATAGAATAACTTACTTGTCAACCACATAATAATAACATTGGTCCAAACTCTCCAACGATAGAGATACAAGGGTTATACTATTGCAAACAAAACTGATACGATTTCAAAAACTTACATTGTTAACCGGTTAACACATTACATTAACCAGTTAACCATATCAAAATCCAGTTCTAGTAGCACACTAAAATACTGTTAACCGATTAACACATTCAGTTAACTGGTTAACCAACTGCCAGTAGCTCAAAAACCTGCATTTTCTTATGTGGAACCTATCCAATTCAGCTTAACAAATCTGCAATGGTTACTATACTCCATGTCAATCTTCTCCACATGATTCTATTCACTCTAGGTTTCTGCTGACACAAGGTTTCCCTTAACAACGTAGTAACGTCATAGAGCTTACAAACATTAGCGAGTTACCAGTATCGAACTTAATTCATCCTTATCATACTTACAGATCCCCAAAACACTTGCCTATTGCATACAATAATCCACATACTCACCTTTGAAGACCACGCAAAAATTCTCGTTAAAAACTCGCTTCTCTCAAGGTCCTCGTTCCTTAAATGATTCAATTTACATGCTTAACTTCAGAACATTCATCTCTCACTCTTACTTAGGGGGTAACTTAAAAAAAATCCATAACACTGAGCGCGACTCAACTTCACACATCTGGTATTACTCTTATGGAGTCCATAACTGATATTAAGAATTAACGACACTAAAATTGACCAATTTTTCATCTCTTATCCACACAGTAATTCAGATACCAAAATGTTTCCTAGAAGATCAACAATTCACGAGTCTCTTATAACTTTGCAATTTAGGTCCTCAATGGTCGCAATGGAGACACGCCAAAAATTCAGATAATCTATTATCTACCAAGTCATTCTTAAAAGAAAGTCCAACACTTTATCCTCTAACACTTCGAATAGAAGCCAAAATTGACTTACAGTTCAGAAGTACGATTCTCTAAAGTCCTTCACAAAAGTCATGTGTTAATCGATTTCCTATCTGAGGCTAAACGGTCGAACACAACTAAACTTGTTCCTTTTTGTTGACAAACAATCCAACTCAAAATTACCAATCCAGTCCACACTAACTTGCAAGATGATTCTCACTCGTGGTTTCTAAACATGCGTAACGTTCGCCGACCGTTCACAACTCAAGGTAACACAGAACGGGGAACAATATGTAGATTACATACTCCAACAAGCGACGAAGTAGAACTACCATTTCTGTTACGGTCACAACATGAATACTCAACGGAAAAGTTCGACTTCACACGTACAATGACGTTAGTAGGAAAATGACAATGACGACATCAAAATGGTTTTAGTCGTAAGTTAACACTTGGTTCGTCCATAAACAAAATCCAACACACAATCTTTATCGTATAAAACAACATGATGAACATCTCATGTCTAATATACAAATTGTTTCCCTCTCTCTTCAATTCCTTGGAGAGAATTAAAACAACAACATTCTTAACCCAACTAGAGATAAATTCCAAACACTTCGACCATTCACAATTACAGGAAAAGCGAACAAAGTGGCGGATGCTTTAAGTAGGAAAGTGATTCATGGTGCCGAGTTGATAGTGTTGGAATATGCATTGTTGGAGAAGTTTTGATATCTTAATCTTCAGTTTGTTTGGAATCTGAATGGTGTGATTATGGGAAATTTGAATATCAATTCTACCTTAAGGAATGAAATTCAACAAGCACAAATTCTAGATGAGAAGTTGCAAGAGATGTTACTCCAACTGGGTTTTGTAAGAGCGTTGGATGGGATTATCCTGTTTAACCAAAGAATTTGCATTCCGAATGATGATGTATTAAAGAGAAAGATTTTGGAGGAAGCTCATAAAGGTTCTTTTACGATACATCCGGGTTCTTCAAAGATGTATCAAGACTTGAAGAAAAAATATTGGTGGTTCGGTATTGTAATACCCCGTATTTTAATAAAATGCTCTGGATAATATTAATTAAATTTAATAGGGTTCCGGTATGCTCTGAGAGTTTTAAATTAAAATAATTAGAGCAACTGATGAACTTAAATTAATTAATTAAGTATTATCTAACTTAGAGGTTTTATTAAATATTCGACTCAGAGACATTTTTGGATACCCTCAATTAAGACCCGTTAGAATACAAACTATTGTATATCAGTATATTATACATTGTTTGGTTATAAAAGAAGGAAAAATTAGTTATGTGTTATAAAAAGAGAAAGAAAGAAAATAAAGTTAGAAAGAAAAGAAAAGAAAGGAAAAGAAGAAGAAAAGGGAAGAGAAGAGAAGAGGGAAACCCTAGAGCTTCAAGATCAAGGATCATCACCATTTCTTCATCAAATATTCATCTTCTTCAAACTCCTCTTCAATGTCAGGGAGGGTTCTAGTTAGAAGCCTTTTCTTTTAGAATTGTTGTTTTTCTAAGAGTTAGGTTAAGTTGTGAGAAAATGATAAAAATTGATTAATCGAAGTTTCAAATGGTTAAAATGCTGAAATAACTGGGTAGCATAGTCGGGTTACTTGTATGTTAAACCTATTATGATTGCTTGTATGATCCATAGTGATTTGGTTGAGTTTATGATGAATTTTGGGTGTTTTCTTCACAAAAATGCGTGCTAGAACTGGTGCAGTTCGCTACAGATCACTATGGTTCGCATAGCGAAAATAGAGGATTTTGCCACTGACTGAGTTTGCATAGCGAAATTAAGTTCGCATAGCGAAGTCCCATGCGCAGGGAAAAATATTGCGCCTCTTATTTTAACCGTAACTTTTGAACCGTAAGTCGGTTTCGGTCCACGTTCGAAGTGTTGGAAAGCTAAGACAACGTATTATTCAATGGTGAGATACAATATTGAGTTAAAAGTGAAATTAATTAATTAGTGAGATTAATTAATTTATGAGATTTAATTAATTCCAGTATGAATTAACGAGTGAATTGATTAATTGTGGTATTAATCGAATTGTGGAATGTATATTAAATCATAAGGATTGAAAGAAATTCGAGACAAAGAGATTTTATGGGATTAGTTTAATTATGATAATTAAATTAAAATGTTAGATTATGTAATCGAGAACTATATAATTAAAGGCATCAAGAATGGAAAAAGAGTGAGGAAACTTTACCATAAACCATAGTATGGCCTAGTGATGTTACTAGGAATTGAGGGATGATATAACTTGTGAGGTAAGTAGGATTACCCTAGGTTAATACAAATTGTACTAGAGATGTGACAATGCTTAGGCGTCGATACTCGAATAGTATCTTCGGTCTAGGTAGTTGTGATAAGTTGGAAGTTTGCTTCCTTCGCATTATAATCCTAATTTAATTATATCTGGCTCGTGTCGAGGTCCCACGAGGTGGGACGGCCGGGGAGATATAATTAATCTGTGGATTCGAATCCCTTAATGGATGACCATGACCCGTGCTCGTCCTGGTGTGGCTGGGCGAGGAAAGTTATCCATTAGGATAAGTAACGAGTGACTCGTGCTCGTCCTTGTGTGGCTGGGAGGGGAAAGTTACTTTGTGGTATGGTATCGTGGTCTGTGCTGAAGTTCCCTTGTGTGGCTGGGTGGGGAAAGTACCTTAGGTAGATAATAAGTGAACCATGCTCGTCCTTGTGTGGCTGGGTGGGGAAATTTATATACGGGTAGATAATGAGTGACTCGTGCTCTTCCTTGTGTGGCTGGGCGGGGAAAGTTATCTACACATTAAGGATCGAGTGAACCGTGCTCGTCTGCTACGGCTATGGCTGGGCGGGGAAAGATGCCTCAAAGCACCTTGTGTGTGCTCCGTTTTTCTTTTACCTTGATGTCTCTAGTTATTACGTGAACTCAAATTCTAGGTTTTTCCCCCGACTTTAGTAATGTTAGATTGAACCTTTTAGAGCCGAGAGAACTCTAAGATAGGGAACCCGCTGAGATGTTGTTATCTTACCCACTATTTGTTTTTGCTTTCAGGTTTCTTTTGCAGGTTAGATTTACAAGTGGAGCTATGCTTGAGATGTTTCAAGAGAAGCATAATTTAGTCTTCTGCTGTGTATTTCTGTATCTTTGTACAATATGGATATTGTATTGATCTTAGTGTTTTTATTTTAGTATGATTTCCATGTCTTGTACCATTGTTATATTGAATTTTAGAAATTGTCAAGAATGTGAATTATACTAGTAGGCATTTATGATGATGTCAGTGTAAACACCCCAAATTTTCCCTCACTCTTTATCACACCATGTCTTGTGATCCTTCATGTTTTCATTAGCATAAGCATACCATCTCATATTGCATTTTTTGTTTCACTGCATAGTTCAAGTTCATCTACATCTAGGGTTTGTTATCTGAGCAATCCAAGGTTCCATCTGAGCCATCCCAAAGGCCTCAAAGATTTCCAAGAGGGTCCATGTGTGTTCTATAATCATATTGTGTCCCTCAAAGTTCATGGAAGTCAAGAAATCACAAGAACTGGCAAGGCATGGAAGCAGAGCTAGGGTTTTCACTACATAGATGACCAAAATTAGGGTTTTGGTTTCAGAGGCCTTAACTCCAAATTTTTGGGTCATTCTTGTTTCTAATGTTATTAAGATGTTATAAGGATCATGTGTACCAAGTTTGATGAAGAAATTCATTGTGGAAGTCATTTGTTCACTGGGTAACTTCTTGAGCAAGTTAAGTCAAAATCAGGGCATCTGAGGCCCCCAACAATGGAACCAAAGGGTTATTTTCATCAAATTGAAGTTCTATGATCTTTATTTGATCTTAGAAGAGGCTAGAAGTTCACAAGATTGAATAATTTTGAGCCATTTGCAAACTTTCCAAAAATGGAAATGACTTGTAATGGAAACTTTCCATTTTGGGAAAGTTTTTCAACCTCCTCTTTCTCAACCAAAAATGCTTCAAATGAAAATTTCTTTGTCATGAAAGTTGTAGATTAGGTCTTTCCCTTTTCAAAAAGTGCAAGAAAATGTCTTGATGCATCCTAGAATTAAAGATATGGCCTTTCAAAGTTGGCAAAAATCCTAAAATTTCAAGTTTCATGTCAAAGAGGGATTTTGCAAATTGGCATGTTAAGGCATTCTAATGACTTCAAATGTGTACAAACACTTCATAACATGCCTATGTGACATCAAAGACTCATAATTGGCCCAAGAATTAGGTCATTTCATGCCTTGAAACACAAGAAACATCAAAGAGGGAAAATATGTAAAAACCTTGTAAAGCCTAGCATCAAGTGTTACAGCTGCATTCTTTCAATCCAAGGGCTCTCCATGAACTCAGTTGAGGCCAGACATGCCCAAATACAGCTCTGACTCGTGCCCATGCTTGAGGTACAACCAATGTTGACTTTTTGCATTTTACACCATACCAATCAAACTGAGCCACACCAACTCCTCTGACCAATCACACTTGCTTATACTAACCCTAAGGAACACAAAGAACATAACACACAAGCCTGAAACTCTCCATAGCTCAGATTACACAAAATCCCCTCAAAACTTCATCTCTTTGAATCTCTCAACTCAGCCAACCAAAATCCAAAATTCTTTCACCAATCATCTCCACATAACCCCAGGATCATTTCCCACCCCTCACATTGGCCTGAAACACCCTCTAACCAAAACACGATTTCAGCTTCCTCTGAACTGAAACTCATAAAACAGCCTACATAAACTTGTTTCAAGCTTGCCAGAAGAACCAAGGGGTTCATTGGAGTGAAAAAAGCACTAAAGAGGTGGCCAGAAAGCTCCAAAGTGTAAAGCTTCAACTCAGGTATACCTCAAGAACATTTTTTCCAGAAATGTTTTTTTAAGTTCTTAGATGAATCTTCATGATGTGCTGATGATCCTGATGTGTTTATTTTCCAAAATGATTGAGTATTAAGCATGTATGAGTTCTCTGAAAGTTTTTGACCTAAGAATGTTTTGCTTCGATTTTCCCTTTTGATGCATGATAAATGAATTTTGTTTGGGGATTTAGGTTCAGGGATGTTAGGGGATCATTTATGGGCAAGAAATTTGGAGTTTATAAGCCTAGGGAAGGATTTAGGGTTTTTGCTCGCCGGAGAAGATGATCGGAACACTGTTCCGGTCATCTGAAAGTGTTTAGGGTTAATGACGTGTTTAGGCTGAGTTTGAATCTGAACCCTTGGATGTGTTTTCGCACGCGTGCGTGAATGGCCCTGATGTGTCCAATTAGCCCTAATCCTGATTAATTAAAACTAAATAAAATTCATTAGCCAGTTTAAATACCAGCCCTTGGATCACGCGCGAATCACCAGTTTGAACATCATCCTTAGATTTTGCATACCACAAGTCAGCACGCCTTTGAATCTGAGCCATCCATGCCATAGACTTTCATTTCCAGACTTTGGTTCTGCATACCTTTTTATTTTATTTTTATTTATTTCCTATTTATTTTCATATATTTATTAAAAATAGCAAAATTGATTTAAAAAAATCTGAAAATTTTTCTCATGACTTTTATTAATTTTCAAAAACCAAAAATATTTTTATTTTTAATTTTTGCATTAAAAACATCTTTTTAAATCATTTAAATGTTTTATTTAATTAATTAATTGATTTTAATTAATTAAAAATACATTTAAGTATTTAAAAATCACCAAAAAAATCATAGGGCATTCTTAGACATTTAGAAATATTTACAAACTCACCTTATAAATTTCTTTTTGGTTTTGATCATACTTTGAGATTTTTCAATGAATTAGGGTTCTTAAAAATGTCCATTTTCTAATCCTAGCTTCAAAAATTCATAACCCTAGAACCAAGTTGAGTTTGTGAATGATTCTTTTTGCCTTGCTTTGTACATGTCCTTTAGCATCTAAAAACATTTTTGCTTTCTTATTATCTTGCATTTTCAATTTGTTTGGCATTTTACATTGAGGATCACCCAAAAACCCTAGCAAACATAGAAAATCCATAACTTCTTCTAGGTTTAGTTTCTGACCTCCCCTTTGGATGGTAACCTAGTATAGGTTTAAGGTTCCTTTGAGTGCATTTTCAATTTTTTATCTTGTGCATTGCTTCTGTTTTGGTCATGTGCATCTCATACATTCATAAAACCCTAATTCTCTCATGTCTAATTGCATTCATCTTTGCATAAGCATCAATACATGAACTTGCCATGACATCTCAAGCATTTTTATGTCACCTTAGACATCCTAGGACATGTTAGAACATAGCTTGATCATTTATTCATCCATTTGGTATGCTTTGCATTCATAACATTTCATGAATATACATGTGTTTTCAAGGTTCTAACTTGCCTTCATTTGCATCCATCTCTTGTATGATCATACATATGCATCATGTGTGACCTTGCATCATCTCATAACTCATTTGCCTTGCATATGCACTTCTGACTTTGATCATAGCACCTTTGTTTGTTGTATTTTCATTTCTTTTCTTCCTTTAAGTGTTCAACTAACATTTCAGGGGCTTATGGTAAGTTGTTTAAGGTGTGGATGTGCATCCACATCTAACTTCTCTTTCTCTCTTATTTTTGTACATTATACTTGTGTTTGAAGTGAATTTCATTCACTTGTGCCTCTTTCTTTCTTTTCTCTCTCTTAGGTTTACTTATCTTCTTAAATGAAGTAAGTAACCTAATCCTCCTTTCTTCTCTTTTCATCTTCTTCTTCCGTGGTGGTCATCTTGAAGACTTCTCTTGAGCCTCAGAAACCATAGGATAACCAAGAATGATAACTTTAGGGTTTTATATAGTCCCCTTTAGTCTTTCACCTTTGAGTCTTCTTTGAGTCTCTCTTCTCATCTCTTAATCAGAGACTAAACTCTTAAAGTTTTAGGACTTTGGAATTAGGGTTATGCCTGCATCCTTTTCTTAGGATGAAGTGTATAACTTTAATCCTAAGTGTTAAACCTTTAATTTGTTTACATCTCTTAATCAGAACACTTAATAACTATCAATACATAAGCTTGTAACTTGGGCCTTACATTAGGGTTATAATTCTTCCTTTATGGTTAAGAAGGACTAACCCTAGTGTTTAATGGACAAGTCCCCCTCAAGTTGTCTTACAAATCATAAAACTCACTTTTTAATCTCATCCCTTAATTAAAATCCACTTAATAAAGGTTTGTTATATAATGAATTTAGTCCCTAACCATGGATTAAGTTGAGGTATCTTCCTCAGCTTAAATGTTCTCGTCTATTATCCTTCTATTAGGATGGTGTAATGAGTTCACTAATCTGTGATTAGAGATTAAACTCATTATTTAACACTAAACAAAAACCCAAAAACATCTAAATAATCACAAGTAGGTTAATGATCTTAATCCTACATCATCATGGCAAATTAAGTTGAGGTGCTTATCTCATACTTAACTATTCTCATTATCCCTAATCACAGGGAGGATATAATGAGTTTACAAGCCTTTGATTTAGGCTTAAGCTTATTAACTTATGCAAAACACCAAAAACAATAACAAAACTGAAAGCACAAAAACAAACAATAATCGTCTTCTCCGGGATTCTTTTCTCATCACCCTCATTCACAAACGAGAACTCGGTTCTTCCGCCTAATGCAAGATAGTTAGCACTCGAGCCAGACGAGTCATACACTTGAGCATAGACAAGTAAGCAGTTCACAATCAATTTATCTTTCAGTCTCTTTGAGTCAAACTACGGTGTTCTGACTTCCTCATTGCACGAGAGGTTACGTAGGCATAACTTAACAGTTATCGAACAAAAGTCTCTTTGTCATCCCCCTCTTTCAGCATTCTTTTAAAAGCCTCAGTTCCTGAGCAATTCACCTTTTACACTGACACCTGTACATTCATTTCCAGCTTTTACACTCAGATAGCACATACACTACCCCTTTTAAAACACAGTCTTTTAAGCATGGATCCCATCGAGTACGACGGACAATCTGGGTGCTAATACCTTCCCAGGTTGTAACCAACCCCCTTTCTCAGTTTCTCTGGTTCGCAACCGGCTTATCCATCTCTTTCTAGGTTTATGCAGCATTACCTTTCCTTCGGGATAAAAATATCTAGTTGGCGACTCTATTCATTTCATTTCATTTTCTCCTTTCGCCAAACGTTCGCGCTTGTACCGGGATGCAAATCTTTGGGAGCGACAGCTTGGTGACTCTGCTGGGGATCCTTATCTTGCAACCAGGGTTTCTGGTTCTTTTTGTGGGTTTCTCCTAGCGCTTGTTTGATTTGTGTTTATGGGGGTGTTATGTACTACTTGTGCTTATTATTTATTGCTTTATTTATTGCTTTCTGTACAACTTTATTTATTGCTTTCATTTACAGTTTTATGCATTTCATACTGTTATTATCATATCATTGGTGTTGGATCTCCTGTCTGCTTTGGTGGGTGGGATTGTTGGGTGATTAAGGTTCCATACCGGGGACCTGAGTGACACATAGGATAGAGTAGCTTCATATTCTTTCCCATTCAATTTTGGTCTGGTGCGGGAATATGAAACACGGTTCAGACATGGGTTTCTTCTTGAGAACTCTATGCTACGGATTTCCTGTAGTACTAGGGCTATCTGGGAAGCCTGCTAAGTCTGGATGACCTTTTATGACCTTCAGCATCTGAGATGAATTAGAGGAGGATCCTTTATGGTTATTATAAACACTGTACCTCCGGGTTAGAAGTGTTTACACTTCTCATAACTGATCCAAGTCTGAGGATCCTTGTTCTAGAACAATACATGTGAGGGGGTTGGGATGTTTACAGGTTTGCAGGAACCCATGGCCTCATCATAACCTTGTTACTAATGTTGTTTTAAGGTTGTATCATTCTTGGATTGTTCTTGTGAAACCCTGGATTTGTGACTCTTTATTTGAGTCCCCCACCTGGTTACTGGTTTTCTAAGCCTCCATCCGGACTTATGAACACACATGGACCCTATCAAGGAAGATAATAGATCCAGCACTTGATCACAAACCCTTTGCATATCATTCTGCATACATCATTCTGCACCATTTGGTTTTGACCTGTTCTGCTGCTCAGACTTCTTCAGTTGTCTGCACCAGCACCTTCATCAGTTTGTCTTCATTAGAGACTTTTCACTTGCTATCTTCATCAGAGATTCTTTACAGCTCTCTTCTCCAGTTGTCTTCATTAGAGACTCTTCTTCAACATCTTCTTTAGTGGCCTTTATCAGCAGTTACCTTCAGTCTTCTTCACCATCATCCATTGTCAGCATGGACACTTCCAGGAAGAGCAATATCACATACCACTTCTTTGAGCCCACCCTGACAGGCATTAGGCAGATCCAGTCTCTCATCACTCCTAATCATGTCCCTTATTTCAGGGAACATTATGGAGGCATATTGGACATGATCATGGACCTGGATGCATCCTAGAGGAGCATGATTCACATTTTCTTGTAGTTTTATGACCCTCCTCTTAGATGTTTCACTTTCCCAGATTTTCAGCTAGGACCATTGATGGAAGAGTTCTCCATGTTGATAGGTGTCCCCATCAGGAGAGGGATTTCTTTCAACCCTAAGATGGTTGCTCCCAAGAATGAAGATATAGCTAAGGCTTTGCATTTGGAGCCTACCCTCATTGATCAAAGCATGACCACCAAGGCTAGAATACCAGGCCTTCACTTGGATTTCTTGATCTCCCAGGCCACCCTGCATGCTGCAGCAGGGAAGTGGGATGTTGTTTGTGCACTCTTAGCCCTCAACATATATGGAGTTATCTTGTTTGCAGACGAGCCGAAGTTTGTAAGCAAGAATGCTATTCACCTATTCTTACTGAGGAACCCAGTTCGTACCCTGCTTGGAGACTTTTATTACTCAGTGCACCAGAGGAATGAGTAGCAAAGAGGGAGATTGGTCAGATGTTGTGCACCCCTCTTCTACTGTTGGTTGTTAAGACACTTGCTGAAGTCAGACACTTTCTTGAACCCTCATCAGCCAAGGAACTGGGCTAAGAGGATGATTGTCCTTACATCAGAGGACATCAGATGGTGCACTCAGAGCACCAAGGGCAAAGATATCATTACCAGTTGTGGGCAATATCCCAATGTACCCTTGATTGGAGTAAAAGGTTGCATAAACTACAACCCTTTGCTTTTCAAGAGGCAATTAGGGTATGCTTTGGTACATCCCCCAAGAGGGCAAGATTTGACAGAAACCCTCTATTGTGACATCCAACACAACCTTGCCATTGTCAGACAGGCAGCCTGGGCCTGAGACAATATTCATACTAAGGGGACAACTATCCTTGGCAAGTGCAACAACATAGCCTCAGCTCAGTATCTTGACTGGTCACGTGTTAGGGGACAAATCACCCGTATGCCATTCACCTTAGAGGATGTACCCGGACCATCAGCAATGGAGCCTGCAACTACTATCAGTTTAGAAGAGTTTGAGAAATTGAAAGAAAGGAATGTTCAGCTCTCTGAAGCTTTGAAGAAGACCCTCTGGGAGAGGAATGACAGTCGTCTGGATAATGAAAAATTAGAGAAGCTCTGGATTGAGCACTTGACCAAGATTGAGAAAACAAATGACTACATCAGAAAGGCTAGAGCAGGAGAGTTAGTGTTGAAGAATGCTTGCAAGGAAGCTAAAACTCAGAAGGCCAGAGCTGAGCATTACTTAGAGGAGAGCCAGGCTAGGTGGATCAGGATCACTGAGGCCTGTGCACAGGAATATCAAAGAACTCAAACTAAGATAGAGCAACTGGAGGCTAGTGAGAAGAAACATCAGGAGGCATTATTAGCAGCACAGAAGGAGATCTCTGACTTGAAACTCCGGGCGGGGTTGAAGAGGTCAAAGGACCAGGATAAGCATAAGAAGTTGACCAGTGCCATTGCTACCAGGAACCTCCTCATTAGGACCATTACAGAGCACCCAGTAGGTTCAGTGACTGAGGCTCTCCTGAAGGAAATCAGGGAGGATGATTTTGGACTGGATGTTTGATTTCCTTGTACTTGTACTTTCCTTTTGTTTGTAATTTTTGATCTTGTTGTTGTATTTTGACCCACCATGGGGATTTTATTGTAATCAAACTATGTATCTTCACATTTTTGTAATATATGGTTTGTATTATTTTTGTGGGCTTGATTTCTCTTCAACATCAGCATTTCCTCGAGGTCTGGAAAGGTCAAAACCAAAGAACCAAACTGGATACCCTTGGAAGACAAATAGACATCCTGCATTGCATACTAACATTTTCTCTTTGTTTTGTAGGTTTTTGTTTTGTTGTTGTTTCTCACTTTGTTATGGTTTCAGGAAACATTGCTCGCAGAAGAGTGTTCTCCGTCAATAGAGTGCACCGGTACCCGACAAGAAACAATCTTCCAGGATTACAAATGGATCAGGTTCAACAGGATTTGACTGATGTGAGGACCCAAATGGCCAATGAAAGGACAGAGATGAGGGCCCAAATGAATCAATTCATGGCAGTTATGACTGGTTTGGCTCAGAGCCAGGAGAGACTGAGAGAGTTAGTCGAGCGGCAAACTCCCGAGGAAAACCATCCAAGTACAGGGGGTACCAGTAACAACGATCATGTATAGCTTCGTACTGATCCCCCAGAGTTTGGACCTCATCTGAACCCAGACACCAATGTTATAAGAAACACCCAAGGTAACACTGGAGGGAGGGCCTTGCAAGAGGACCCTCAGGAAGAGCAATTTACTGTGGTTGGGGCTGGAGACGAAGTCTACAATCGTCGGTTGGATGAAATTGCAGAAAAGCTAAGGTCTCTTGAATCCCAAAACTCTATGGGTTTTGATGTCATGGACATGGGATTAGTGGAGGGGGTGAGAATTCCTCATAAGTTCAAACCTCCTTGTTTTAAAAGATACAATGGCACATCCTGCCCACGTACCCATCTTCAGTCTTTCCTGGGGAGATTGAAAGCCTACACCATGGATGAGAAGCTGTGGATGTTTTACTTCGAGGATAGCTTGACAGGGGCATCCTGAGAATGGTACTCCCACTTGACCAGAGCCAAAATTAGAAATTAGAAAGACTTGGCCGAAGCTTTCATCCGTCAATATCAGTATAATCTGGAAATGGCTCCAAATAGAACCCTTCTGATGGGAATGTCACAGTCTTCCCGTGAAAGCTTTAGAGAGTACGCCCAAAGGTGGAGGCAACTAGCTACTGTCGTTCAACCCCCTATGTCTGAAAGGGAGATGGCAGGCATGTTCATGAATACTCTCCAGGGTACTTATATTAACAGATTGGCTGCATTTTCTTCCACCAGCTTTGCAGACGTGGTGATAGCTGGGGAAAGAATTGAGAGCTTACTAAAGATGGGAAAGATTTCTGAAAATGGCGCCAGTTCAAGCAGTGCAAGGAAGCCATTTGTTGGGCCCCGTAGATCTGGAGAAACAAATTTTGTACATATGGGAAGAGGGAGACCCCAATATCTGCCCAGATCAGTTGTTGTCGTCAATATTCCTACTCCACCTCCTCAGTATACTCAACAACCACAACACTTTCCTCAACAACTGCATTTTCCTCAACAGATATCCTACAACAACAATAACAACAATCAACAACAACGCCCTTTCCAATAGCGTCCATCTTAGATCAACAGGGTGATCAACCCTATTCCAATGCCATATGCCACACTGTTGCCACAACTCCTAAAGCTCAATCTGGTTGAGTTGAGGACATTGGCTCCACCTGATCCTCAGAACCTTCTGAGAAATTACGATGTCAACGCTAGGTGTGCTTTTTTCATTCTAATGCACCTGGTCACTCCATGGAAAAATGCAGGGCTCTACATATGAAGGTCCAGGATCTGGTAGATTCAAAGGCCCTAAACTTTGCACCACCTCCCAATGTCATGAAAAATCCTATGCCAAGCCACAGTGGGCCAAGGATTAATGCTATAGAGGAAGGCTCACCCTTGAGTTTGATTGAAGATATTGAAAGTATTCAGACACCTCTAGCAGAGGTTAAGGCTCAGCTTTTGAAATGCCAAGTGTTTCTAGGTTGTGAGGCCTGTTGTGAATATTGCAAGCTTTCTGTGAATGGGTGTGCAAGCTTGAGGAATGACATCAATGGATTGATTAAAGAAGGTATTCTACAAATAACCACAACAACTTCTACAACACCACCAACTCATTTTCCAGCAACAAATGATTCTTCTACAACTGCAACAACAATTGTTCCTACCGACTCATCTACAACTTCAGCAATCACTTCTTCCATCAATTCAACAAACAACAGTTCCATCTCATCTCCTTCTACAACTTCAGCAACCACCGACAACGGCGTCTCCACATTTACTATCTATTATGACCCTACAACGGTCCCAAACTCCAGCAACTTTCAACAACAATCTCAGCAACAGTTTCAGCAACAACCAAGCTTTGATTCATCACCACCAACATCCACCAGGGGTCCTGTCACCATTTTCTATGATCCAAAGACAATAATGGTTCCGACCTCTGCTGCAGTAAGCTCAGTCACCATCATGGTGCCAGGGCCAATTCCATATGATAAAGACAATGTTGTACCATGGCATTATGGTGCTGACCTTTACTGCAACGGAGAAAAAGTCCTTCTTGATTCTTCAGTTCCTACTCCCCAAGTGGATAATGTCGGGGGAGGCGGAGGCTTCACCCGAAGCGGGCGCTTCTTCGCGTGACAAGCTCCAAGAACTAGTACTGAGGCAGAGGTTGTTTCCAAAGCCAAAGGTAAAAGTGTGGCACCTGAAGAACCTGCACCAAAAGAGACTCATAAATCATCCTTTGATCAGGATGTGGATGAATTTATGAGGATAATTAAAAGAAGTGACTACAAATTCGTGGACCAGCTCCACCAGACTCCTTCTAAGATCTCTATATTATCTCTATTGTTGTGTTCTGAGGCTCATCGGGATGCACTACTTAAAGTTTTGCAAGCTGCCTACGTTACAGAAGAGATCACAGTGAATCAGCTTGAAACAGTGGTGTCTAATGTCAATACTAGCCATGGGCTAGGTTTCACAAATGCTGATTTGACAACAGAAGAACGTCACCACAACAAAGCTTTGCACATAACCCTGGAGTGCAAAGGGGATGTACTCTCTCATGTTCTTGTAGACACTGGGTCCTCACTCAATGTCTTGCCAAAGAAAGCTCTTGTCAAGCTCGAATATGATGGTATAGCTCTCCGACCAAGAAATCTGGTGGTCAGGGCTTTTAATGGCTCCAAGAGGTCTGTTCTTGGAGAGGTGGAGTTGCCTGTGATAATCGGTCCGCAGGTCTTTCAGACTACTTTCTATGTGATGGACATTCAGCCGGCCTACAGCTGTTTGTTGGGTCGACCATGGATTCACGCCGCAGGCGCAGTAACGTCGGCCCTTCACCAGAAATTGAAATATGAGTGGGAAGGACAGATTATCACCATCTGTGGTGAAGAGGACATATTTGTTAGCCATTTGGCTACGTACAAGTACATTGAGATGGATGGTGAAATCCATGAAACTATGAGCCAAGGGTTCGAAGCGTTGAACGTCAATGAGGCAACGACTGAAGTATTTACTGCATCCTAGGAAGATAGGATGGGTACTTCAATTGTCTCTTATCAGCAAGCCCGGAAGGTTGTCGAAGCTGGAAATGCCCAAGGCTGGGGCAAGTTACTGCCGGTGGAGAAGAAGGAGGACAGATTCGGTTTGGGTTACAAACCATTCCGACAAGATTAATCAGAGGCTGCAGAAGAGCCCAAGTTCGTCAATGGGGGGATGCTCACCCCATATGTTGTTAACAACCTGGAAGACGAGGCGGAAAGCGACCTCAACCTGGAGAGCTGGATACCTCCAAGGATCCCGGGGCACCAAGTCCTTAACTGGTCTTCCCAGGAAATTATAAGGGTTACTCTTGCAGAGTAATTATTATTTCCTGCCTTTTTTAGCATGCATCAAGTCTTGCATCTTGCCCAAGGTGTCAGGACTCATTTTGTAATAGGGCCATATTGTAATTTTGTGCAAATGGATTATCAATGAATATCAGACATCTTTTGCAAACAAGTCTCTTTTTTGCTCACTGTCTTTTCATTTTTTACTTTTGTACAAAACAATAAAATGGCAATGTTTTCAAAATAATAACTTCATTTTTTAAAACAAGATTAAAATTGATCACTAAAACGAACGAATCTCAACCCTTGCAGAGATTATCCTCCAGATTGCACCGACAACAGCACTGTTATGACCTTGTATGACTTCGACAATCCAATTAATCAAGCTGATGAAGGGGTTGAAGAAGACTATGAGTTACCGGAAAAGTTAGTCAGGTTGTTGAGGCAAGAAGAGAAAGTGATTACTCCTCATCAGGAGGAGGTTGAGACAGTTAATCTTGGTACCAAAGAGGATTTGAAAGAAGTGAAGATTGGGGCTAGTCTGCAGGCTTCAGTAAAAGAACAACTCATTGACATGCTTCGAGAATACGTCGACGTCTTCGCTTGGTCCTATCAAGACATGCCAGGTCTAGATATGGATATTGTTATGCACAAGCTGCCATTAAAAGAAGATTGCCCTCCGGTGAAACAGAAGCTACGTCGTACTCGTCCAGATATGGCCATGAAGATTAAGGAAGAAGTACAAAAACAGTGGGACGCCGGAAGAGTTATGCATACCTTTTTATTTTCTTTTATTTATTTCCTATTTATTTTCATATATTTATTAAAAATAGCAAAATTGATTTAAAAAAATATGAAAATTTTTATCATGACTTTTATTAATTTTCAGAAACCAAAAATATTTTAATGTTTAAATTTTTCATTAAAAACAGATTTTTAAACCATTTAAATGTTTTATTTAATTAATTAATTGATTTTAATTAATTAAAAATACATTTAAGTATTTAAAAATCACCAAAAAAATCAGATGGAATTCTTAGACATTTAGAAACATTTACAAACTCACCTTATAAATTTATTTTTGGTTTTGATCATACTTTGAGATTTTTCTATGAATTAGGGTTCTTAAAAATGTCCATTTTCTAATCCTAGCTTCAAAAATTCATAACCCTAGAACCAAGTTGAGTTTGTGAATGATTCTTTTTTCCTTGCTTTGTACATGTCCTCTAGCATCTAAAAACATTTTTGTTTCATTGCACGAGAGGATACTATGGTGTTCTGACTTCCTCATTGCACGAGAGGATACGTAGGCATAACTTAACAGTTATCGAACAAAAGTCTCTTTGTCATCCCCCTCTTTCAGCATTCTTTTAAAAGCCTCAGTTCCTGAGCAATTCACCTCTTACCCTGACATCTGTACATTCATTTCCAACTTTTACACTCAGATAGCACATACACTACCCCTTTTAAAACACAATCTTTTAAGCGTGGATTCCGTTGAGTACAACGTACAATCTGGGTGCTAATACCTTCCCAGGTTGTAACCAACCCCTTTCTCAGTTTCTCTGGTTCGCAACCGGCTTATCCATCTCTTTCTAGGTTTATGCAACATTACCTTTCCTTCGGGATAAAAATTCCTAGCTGGCGACTCTATTCATTTCATTTAATTTTCTCCTTTCGCCGACCGTTCGCGCTTGTACCGGGATGCAAATCTTTTGGAGCAACAGTAGTACCAAAATAACACTTGTATGATATTATTCTAGATATATATTATACGGGCGTTACAGGTATGAAGAAGGATATTGTGATGTTTGTGTCTGAGTGTGCAGTATGTCAATAAGTAAAGATTGAGCACCAAAGACGAGGTGGTTTGTTACAACCTTTGGACATCCTGGTTTGGAAATGGTATAGTATTTCTATGGATTTTTCAGTGGGTTTGCCAAGTACTAAAGGTGGTTATGATTCTGTTTGGGTAATTGTGGATTAAGAGACATTTTTGGATACTCTCTATTTGGACCCATTGGTAGGAAAATATGTTTTTCCTTTAAGACCTAACTTTTCTTTTTCTTTATGGTTTCTAAAAATAGAAACATAGTAAGAAGAAGTGAGAAATGAAGATAAAGAAGAAGAGGAGGAGGTCTTGAAGAAGAAGAAGAAGAAGAGAACTCTTGATCTTTAAGCTTCCACCATCCATTCATCACTCAATCTTCTCCAATCATCTTGCTAGAGGTGGGTTCATAGTTAGAAACTTTTGTTTTAGATTTTGAATGAGTTTTAGAGTTTTATGAGTTTTAGGGCTTTGATGGAAAATCTTAGAATCAGAAGTTTAAACGGTTAGAAACTGATAAAAATGCTTGAACATGCTGAAATTAGGTATAGGAACATTGTTGTGAATTGTTTTGAGGTTTGAAGTTGATTTGAATTAATTTTGGAAGGTTCTGTTATGTCAAAAACGTGTTTTCAGCTTCTGGTTTCTGGTTAACTGGTTAACCCAGGGTGTTAACCGGTTAACACTGATATAGGTGCGCTACTGTGTTTCTGTTTCTGGTTTGGTTAACCGGTTAACCCCAGGCGTTAACCGGTTAACGCTGTAGATAGTGGGAAAACTTATTTTGTTCCAAACTTTGAAAATTCATAACTTTTTCCTCGGTTATCCGATTTAAGTGTTCTTTATACCATTTGAAAGCTAAAAATATGTACTATCACATGATGCTGAGAAATATTATTTTTACCCGACTTTTACCCAACTTTTCGAATAAACCGTAATTATGTTAAGTTAGGGAATTTGTGAACTAAAGAAAATAAAAGGTATAACTTGTGAGCTAGCTAGGTTTACCCTAGGTTGATACGGAACCATTTTAGAGACATGACAATGCTTAGACACCGATACCTGAATTAGTATCCCCGTGTTAAGTAGTTGTGAGCGGATGGAGGTTGTGTTCCCATTGTGTTGTAATCCTAATTAATTTATGTTTAGCTCGTGTCGAGATCTTCTTGTGTGGGACGGTCGGTGAGACATAATTAATCTGTGGATTCGAATCCCTTAATAGAGTAATCGTGACACGTGCTTGCTTGCCATAAGAGATGGCTGGGCGGGGAAAGTTACCCATTAGGATAAGTAACCGTGACCCGTGCTTGCTTGCCATAAGAGATTGCTGGGTGGGGAAAGTTACTTTGTGGTAAGGTGTCGTGACCCGTGCTTTTTATTTTGAACATATTGTATTATTTATAGCCTTTTTTATTAGTACCTTATGTTGTATTGGCTATATTTATGCAAGTTGTTACTAAGAACTTATTGTATTTCAGTACCAAACTTGAATTTATATATGAAAAATATGCTTTGATGTATGTCTTTTATATATGGGTATTACATTACGTTTGTCCCTCCAAATCCAAGGATAAGACTACTTACTAACTGATAGTAAGGACAGTTCTATCCGTAAGTAAATGAAAATGACAAGAATGACCTTACAACTTAGGGTAAGTAATTCTTAAATGCTTGCTCACAACTTTCAAAACAAATGCTTTTCACACCCTAAACTCTTCTTCAAAATGATTTTCAAACAAGTAAACACTTTGTATACATTCATACGAGAATCATTACAAAGTTAAATCTTTGCGAAATATTTTAATCACACACTACACTTTTCAAAAAAAGAAAGTAAAAAAGTGAGCTAAGCATTTAAGAGCCCATGGATAACCATGGATACAAAGGGTGCTAAAACCTTCCCTTTGTATAACTTACCCCTAGAACTCAAAATTTTTTAAAAGGTCTTTCCTGTTCTTTTATGCCTTTCCTAATTGGATGAAATAAAAATCGGTGGCAACTCTTGCTTACCGCAACATATTTTGCGACAAAAAACTAAAAGTTATTTCTCCCACCGTGTTACAAGTTTTCTTTAGAATAGGCCTAATATTGACATGGTTACTTACAAAACAAGTCGTGCTCATCGCATCCGCCCAAAAATATTTTGGAAGGTTTGAATCACTTAGCATTGTCCTTGCAAGCTCCACCAATGACCTATTTTTTCTTTCTAAGATTCATGATATCAGTATTGAGTTCTGATTGAGTATGATAGGGTATGGAGTAGAAGTGTTTTCGGAAGTGTGAAAAAATGTAATTTCTTGCTGAAATTAAATAACGACAAGCATTTTCATGTTGTAGTGATGTTGAAGCGTCATTTTAAGAGTGTGGTATATATGATTTCGTCGTTATTTTAATATAATGGACCACGAGATGCGAAATTGATTGTGAAATATTTGTGGTTGATGTGGAACTGTAATGGTAAGATAGAAGCATGGTTATATGCCTTGGATTAATAAGACGAATATAAAATGTAAGATATGCAACCGTTATCTTCTATGGAGTTCATGAATCGAGAATCTGTTGGACATGAGATTTAAAGCATTAGAAAGATGACCCAATGAGGAAGCTCCGAAGTAGGTAAGGAGATTAAGATGTTTTGGCCACAGGTTTTGGAAGGTACTTCCCAAGTTAGCAATTCTGTTATCTCAGTGTACTTGTGAAAAATAAGTTGTATGTTTGGGATGTTTGTCGTAAAGGGAGTTTAGAGAACTGGAGTAGAAGTCAACTATGGTTCCATTTTGATTAGGTTTAATTCTAAAACACCATTTGTGGAGTATTAAGAGTTGTGGGTGACGAGTTTTGGCAGGGTGTGAATACAAGATGGTAAAGTTATAGTTTATGCTTTACGACAACAGAGGATTCATGAAGGGATCCCTCATGTTCAAGATTTGGACTTGGTTGCGGATGTGAGTGTAATGAAGATTAGGAAGTATGGTTTTATGGACCTAGATTCATAGTGTTTAATAATCACAAAAGTATATGATGATTGTTTGGTCTAAGGTAATAGAGTATGAGACAACAAGGAGGATTGGAATTCCTGACAAGTTAAGTTGAAATTCTTTTCATATGTATGATCTGGTGGTTAGAGAGAGTTTGAATTGAGTTAGCAGTTCAGAGATTTATGTCTGGTATGAGAGAAAACCCAATGGAGTATGAGGTTGGGTATACTAAACGAGAATAATGATTACTGGTGATTGCTAGGAAGCGTCAGAAGTTGGATGTGAACTTAGTGTTTTTGATAGTTGCAAGTAATCAGAGTGCGCAGCGGGAGTGTGAGGTAGTGCATTTTGTTCATATGGGTATGGCTTGTAAGCATTTGAAGGTTGACGATAGAACCCACATGAATAATGAGACCATTGGATGTTCCAGAATGGAAGTGAGATGGTGAAAAGTTTAATTTTTAATCTTGTACTACTAGGCAGATGGGTGTACTAGTTATATGTTTGACTGGTAAATCGTAGAATGGTTGTTTAAATGT
This sequence comes from Lathyrus aphaca, assembly GCA_963966055.1. Lineage (NCBI taxonomy): Eukaryota > Viridiplantae > Streptophyta > Magnoliopsida > Fabales > Fabaceae > Lathyrus > Lathyrus aphaca. Next base: position 211,267,124 of record OZ014519.1, read on the forward strand.
CATGTTATGGATTTTGGTGTTCTTATCTTTGTTGTTGCACATTTCCTATGATGATGGTTTGCATGTGTGTAGCAAATTCTTACGATGGGGAATTAGGGAGGTGTTACCTAAGATGATGGTAACTATCGTGTTATGCCCGGTTCAAGAGTGAACTTGTGTGTTCGTAACTTGATTATTTTGTGTCTTGAGTTGGTTGTATAATACATTGCATGAGAATTGTGACTTATTGTAGTTGTCATCAATAAGATGTACCGTTGTTTTCTGTTATTCGTGGTATCATCTTTCGTGGCATAGTAGTTGACTATTGGATGCGAGAGCGTATCCAGGGTAGTTTGTATCCGGTGAATTTTCGAGGACGAAAATAATCTAAGTGGGGGAGAGTTGTAACGCCCCAATTTAATTGTTATGGGTTGTTGTGTCTTATTGTAGGTTGCATATCCTTAGTGAATAATGGAGGTGTTGAGATGAAGGAAGATGTGTCGAGTAAGAAGAATTATATTATTTGAATTTATATAAGTTTAATAATTTAAATAGAGGAATACCAAGTGGAAAGGATATGGTGGTAAATAAGTGAAAGGTTAGTGAGGGCAAGATGGGGATTCCAATATTAGGGGTCCAAGGGTTATGTTGGGAAATTTGAGAAAGAGAGTGTGAGTTCGTAAAACTGGTCGTGGAATTGAGAAGAACGTGAACAGAAGAAAGGAAGAAGAGAGCTAGGGCAGGAGTGAGAGGAAGAGAACCCGTAGAAGGAGAGAAACCTCATCATCCAAGGTAAGGGTGAGATTCTTTCATCTAAAAAAGGATTAATGATATATGTATTTGGGTAGTTAATCGTTAGATGAATTCATGACGATTGTTGATTTTGAATTATTGGGGTTTCTGAGAAATTCGTGGAGAAAGAATTTAGATTAATAAAAAGTGGGGATAGTTTGGTTAGGATATTGTTATAGGATAAATGTATAGTGTGAATACAATTTTTGTGAATGTCTAATGTAAAAGACGGTTTTGAAAGGGTGAAATTGCAGCATGGATGGGTCTCAATCGCGGGGAACTTCTGCAAAATTTGCAGAGCTCGCTTAGCGAGGTGTTGAGAATTTTTTATCCTTCCAAACAGTGGGGAGCCCGCTTAGAGAGCATGGTAGGTCACTTAGAGAGGCTTGGGACCAAAATTAATTATTTTTATTAGTAAATATTTCCGGAAATTAATTATTCTATATCCTAGTGGTTTTGTGTTGATGTGGTGGTGTTAGGAGCATGTATTGATAGGTTATACACTTGTTTGTTGAATATTAAATGTGATTATGAGAAATACATGAATAAATGAATGTGTATATATTATGGGTGAGTTATTATTGTATGTTGTCGTTGCTAACTTGTCATAGTATGTTGTCGTCAAGTCATTGTAGTATGAACTTGTTGTAGTATGTAGTTGTTGTAGTATGTTGAGGCGGATGAGTTGTTGTAGTAGAATGTTGTTGCATAGTTGTTATAACATGTTGTGTTGTGGTTAGAGTTACATGATTGAATGGTGCAAAGGGGTAGAGTTGTAGTAGTAAGATAATGATGTATGTTAGCTAAAATGCAAGTAATGATTGAGTGACGTTGATGTAATGAAGAATAGGTAGGTGTTGTTCTTGTCGTTGCACGTTGTTGTTGATGTTGTTATATGATGTTGTTGATGTTGTTGTTGTTGATGTTGTCGCATGTTGTAGTTGATGTTGTTGCATGAGGTCGTTGATGTTGTTGACATTGCATATTGTCATTGATGGTGCATGACATGCGCATAGTTGTGGGTGGTATACAAAGGTAGGGTAATCAAGTCCATCTGAATTCCTTGATGGAATTGTTGTTAGTAGCGTGATTGAGTTCAATCATAGTTGTTGGTGTGGTCAGGAAATAGGGATCGTACGTGACCATGAAACAGGGGTTGTAGTGTGATCATGAAATTGGGATCATCCTGGACCACGGAAAAAGGGTTGAGAGTTCTGACAGGAACTGGATCATGAAACATGGATTGTTAACTAGTACCACATGCATTGAGTCGGGTTTTCTCTCATTGCATTTTGATAGTGTGTTGCATGATGTTTGTCGTGATTATATGTATAAGAATTAAAGGGTGTGGTTTTATTGGTTGTTACGTTGTGAATGAATAACTGGATGATTTATGCTCTTGTATTTATATCGATTTGAGTATCTCACCCCTTCTGTCTGAATGTTGCCTCAACGTGGGTAACGTGCAGGTGCTAAGGCGTGGTTAGAGTTCGTGGTCGGTGAAGTAGAAGTACTTCACGTTAGTGGTGTTTGCTCTGATACATAACATGGGAATTGGGAACATCGTTTTATTGATTTAGTTCATTTATTATATTTTGGAACTTGTTGATGCTGTTTTAGAAGTTTTCAAACTATTTTCTACGGTTTAAATCTTTTTCGGTTAACATCTATTCACTTGATCATGGCATTGCACCTCCAGAACCCTTAGTAAATAAAATAAAAAAATAAGGAAAGGGAAGTAAAATAGAAACAAAATAAAACAATAGTAGTCAATAAGAAATAATTTCAAATGCTTAAAAATGATAAAAATACTTGAAATAAATAGAAATGAAAAGCTTTGATTGCTTTGTTTTCTTGGACAACGTGCTTCCAATTGTGTTAACTTCACTATCAAACTATGTGCTTAATCCATTTATTAAATTTAGTCATTTTTAAAAATAAATATGTGTTTCAAATTTAAGAGTAGACGGTCTCATTAAATTTGATCAAAATATTCCAATCATTCTTTCTAAATTAGAACAAAATTTCTCATTGAGTTTCTTTGATTCTATGGAACATCTTCTAATGCATCCTGTATATGAAGTTTTTTTTTTGGCATACTTTTTTAATATATGTGTGTGCGCCCTTTTGAAGTATCCATAGGTGATTCAAAGTGATTAGTGAAAAATAAGGCCAAAGTCACAGTTTTGTTGTCATTATTTTAGTCACATGAGTTTAACTTATCAATCTAGAGTTTTCCAATTGTTGTTATATATTAGGGATGTCAATTGAATCCATTAAATAATTATTTATTTAATTCAAATTCATCAAATTCATTCAATTATATAAAATGTTAGTTAATTGATTAGATTCAATCCATCTATTTCAAATTATGGATGAATTCAATTCATCCAACATATTTTTAAAATCTAATGAATAATTTTTATTTTTATTTTAAATTTAATGGATTATTATTTTAAATTTCTTAAATGCCACATATCACTTTTATTATAAAAATAAACAAAATATATTTATTCAATAATTTAAACTATTTTTTAAATTTTATAACAAAATATTATATCAGCTAAGGTTTTAAAAGAATGCCCACCAGCGCGAAAATGATCGGAACAAAATACGAATAATGTTATTAATTGATATTGATTTTCGTAATTCACTATTTTTATATAAAGAAATAAATTGTGGTTGATTTACACCGTAACGACTACAATTAGTAAAACAACATTTGTATCTATCAAAATCGCAAAAATCTTTATGCGACAACGACGACACCACGATTGTTTTTTAAAACCTTGCTCTCAATAACAAATAATCAAAGACTTTTGCTTTCCCTGGACAACAAATCGTAAGTTCAACAACATAAGCAAAGATCATCACAACATTAAGTCATTGTTGAAATGCAGTAAGGAATAAACAAAAATTCTTTATTCGATTCTAGTAAAAGGTTAATACTAAAACAATATCTACACCTAAGAATTAAGACAAATTATTAGGTACCATGATAAGGATTTGAGTACCGGTACCTCAAATACAAATTGTGATAAAAAATTTAAGTTATTTTAAAATAAAATAAAATAATAAAGTGACATAATATTGAATAATAGTTTTTTATTGATTAAAGGTATCGATACCCAACCAAATCAAATGATAGCAGAGTATTTATATTGTATTGCATTTAAGGCATGTTATGCAACCATTGAAGTTAAATAAGTATATTGTGTTCTTCATCCTATAGAAAATATTGTCAGAGATTAAACCTAACCTGTGGCAATATATTTGCAATGGGTTGTTCTTTAGGTCATTTTATGCCAGGTTTTATCATTACAAACCATTGCTTTTCTTGCAGTAGCAACATTTGGTATGCTTACCAAATTATTATCAACTACCAAACTGATTCATTTAAACTATGAAAAGATTTATTCAACTGTATAATCAAGCAATTAAAAGTTCCAACAAGCCATTGAAAATATACAAACATTCAATATGAAACTTCAATGATGACCAATAGCTCATAAGTTACATACACATGCAAACCTTAACCAGCTCTCCAATTTTCTCTCAATATTTCCAATGAAAGTAACCAAATAAATAGCATTTACTTAATTTGTTGAAGAAGATTTTCATCATTAAAACTACATATTCAAAAAACTTATGTATTAATTTAATCAAGTATATAGCTATCTAGACTCTGAAATATAACTGTTCATGCATGTTTTTGCCTCTTCATTTACAACCATTATCATCAATCGACTTGCTTTAAAAGCAATATTAATTATTTATAACCTATAAGTCCTTTTCAATCCTGCAGAATAAATTTTCTTACATGACAATGGAAAACATTGAGTAGGTTAGTATAATTATCTTATGAATCATCGACTACGTTTCTTAACTACTTTTTCTGCCAACCCCATTGGCAATTACTCCAAGTATACTACAAGTTAATTAATTCAGAGATTGAAATTAATTAATTTAATTAAATATTATGTTTATATAATTAATTACTCTATCTTAAATTTAGAATGTGTTTGAATAAAGTATTTTAATAAGGAAAAATAATTTTTTGAGAAAATTTAAAATGATTTGATCACAATTTTTGGTTTGGATAAAAGATATAGATAATTGTTAAATTTTTATGTTTTTAAGCAAAGAATTCATAAATTAGAGTATAAAGGGTACTCAAATCCGTTACAAAAGAAACGAGTCTTAGCTCGACAAAAGAGATTACCCATCAATTAGAATCTAAGACAAATAAAACAAATGATCTTTGTCGAATTCGTATAAATTACAATTGAGATGAGTAAGTCAATCTTCAAATCGTGAACTTCACCATCCACACAATATCTATCACATTCCAACCGGTATTTCTGAAAATAATATCATTCATTAACGTCCAGATATTCCAAGTAACCGCCAATCAAATGCACAGTGGCAGATCTTGAGCAAAGTGGCGATTCTTGAACAAAATATTAAGGGGTGCGATGAATATTGACTAAAATATTATAATATAAATTTATAAGCGTATATACAATATAATATTTTTTCTTTTTTTTAACAAATATCTTACTAGTAAAAAAATAAAAAATTATTAATGAAATTAAATATTAGGAATTTAATTTTTTTTATAGGCAAAGAAATAATTTTAAATATGTGAAAATTTTGTAAAATGGTCCTCATACTTTAGGAAAATTTTAAACTCGTCCCTCAAAATTTTCAAAAATTACAAATAAATCCCTAATAATTTACAAATTTACAAATTGATCTCTTCAAATTTTAAAAAATTGCAAATTGATCTTTATTTTTCATATTTTAAATTTGATCTAAAAGCTTTAAAATTTATGAAAATGATCTCAAAGGTTTTACAATGAATCATTTTAATATTTCATCCAAACAAAACAAATTTAAAATAAATAAATTTCAATTAAATTATTTGAATTATTTAGAATTTTAAATTCCTTAAAAATTCTCAATTACTCCATCCAAATATACTCTTAATTTAATTTAAGATAGAATGTCATAACATATATAGAACAATTGTTTGTATTATAAGTTAGGATACCTATCAGAATTAGAGTTCAATATAACTCTATTTAAACCCTTTATGAGTTATTTATTTAATCAATGTAGGACTTGAGTTTTTCCCAATAATACCCCTAATATCCATGGACGAATGAATATTTGACTAAAAAAAATCATAAAATACATAGTTTGATTTATCGCTCACAACTACTCTATTTTTTTATATTAAAAAGATTATGATTGTAAAAAGATTGAAAAATATGAACAAGTTTGTGAAAAGAATTGAAACCCCACAAAGGGTCATTTTCTTGTTAAAGAGAGAAAGAAGATTGGAGAGGAAGGTGAGAGGGAAGGTCGTGGTCACCGTGTGCCTTCAACCACACTTCTTTAATTTCTAACCAAGTTAGATGGTCCTGCCATAACTTAATGCCTTTCATTTTTTCTATTTCGTATGAGATTATTTCATGTCTTTTACTGTAATTGTAAGGAAAAGGTAGGAAAAAAATAAGGATCATATTGTCTCTTTATGAGTTGACTTATATTTTATATCAAATTATAATAAATTATAATGACAACATTGTAATTTTATATATATATATATATATATATATATATATATATATATATATATATATATATATATATATATATATATATATATATATATATATATATATATATATATATATATATATATATATATATATATATATATATATGGATGGAACCTATAAAAACAAATAAAAAAGTATAGTAGAATGTATCATAAAATAAAAACAAAACAAATAAAAACAATGATAATAATATGTTGAAGCTCTTATGTTGCATAATGTTGATTTTAACACTAAAATAATCTTTTGAATATGACAGATCAATATTTACCTTAATAGGAAGTGAAACTAACCTGTAAAAACAAAAAAGAAAAGTGTATCAAAAAATGATTAAATTATAGTTTATGTAGAAAGAAAAAAGAGAAAAAAGAACAAAGATAGACATACATATAATGAATGTAATACAAATTATATAGGGAGTAAAGATTGGTTAGAAAGAATGTTAGTGGAGATTAATTTGAGAGGGTTGACAGAGGTTATTAAAATCATGGGAGTAAAGAAGTTATCATGATGTTAATGTAATGATATTTTTTATATTACCAACATCTTTTTCAACCAACCAGCATGACTAGCGAATATGGTGACAACCGCATCCAGGACCTCATCGACCACGTTGCTGGTGGTGACGACAACCTCCATGTCATCCACGAGTTTGACTCAGGGGAGGACAAACTGTCACTCTGTCTCCTGAACCAGCTGCCAACGGTGCCGCCCGACATCACATTGCGGCCACCTTCGAGCTCATCCTTATAACAGTCTGTAACACCCCAAAATTTGTCCTCTCATTTTCATGTTATTTAACATATCCTTACATACATTGCATTGCATTTAGGTCATAATTGCATCATAAACATACATGAACATACATCTCCATTGAGCTTTCACAGGTTGCGACGGACCTTTATTTCTTCATGTGGCATGTGCACAAGAATCTCCGAAGAAGCCAGAGTTTTCGGTTGATTCAGAGTAGTTTAAGCAGAATATTAGTTTTATGATGCAATTTGCAAAAGTTGTAACTCATGCCCGGAAACTCATTTTAGCTTTAAATTTCATGTTAAGAACCATTTCGGTATTGTCTACAACTTTTGTGTTTGGCGCGGAGGCCAATTCATCAAGGAAAGTGGCGAGAATTAATTATTTCTGAAATTTCGGTTTCGCCGATTAACTGTGCTACCGGTATTCAAGAGTTCGTAACTTCTGATGGGATCAAAGTTTCTGAGATATTCATATGCCAAAAGTTTCGTCTTGATATGCTTTCCAATTTTCGAGTTTTGGCCGAGAACTAATTCTTTGAAGAAGATCTTCGAATGTGCGAGTTTTCGGAGTCAATATAGTGAAAAACAGTGTTGAACCGGTGAGTTTTGAACACTAAAAAATTCATAACTCTCAACTCGTTCATTGGATTGATGTCGTTCCGGCGCCTAAAATTTCGTTTAGATGTTATCTTCATTCTGTGAATTTAGTTTGGGTTAGGTCCGAGCGGAAGGATCCCGAAAATGCGAATTACCAGTGAGGTTCTTTGATGCAGTGCACTGTCTGTCAGATTTTGTAAAATTCATAACTCGGTCGATTTTCATCGAATTGCATTCGTTCTCGAAGTGTTGGTTCACAAATTTTATCATCTTCAAGTTAAAAGACAAGCTTGAGTTCGAACGTGATGGGGCGAAGACCGATATGTGTCTAGCGGTATCTGAACTGCAAGCGCACAGCCTATCGAAGTAATATAAAAGATTGTCGAACCCACAGGGACTTTGTAATCACTCTAGTGCTAGAAGGTTTGCTAATTTAGCTAAGGCGGATATTTGTCACGATTATGGTTTTAAGGATTAAAAACGGGAATTAAGTTTAGTTTAAGGAAATAATGAGAAGGCGGTCGGTATGTAATTATATTAACCTATGCGGGTCAATCTAACCTAAGCTTATAAAGATGGTTCACTTAAATTATCCTATAGAGATTATCAGTTTAAATACCCTCAACTCACACTCTCGTGGTCTTATCTCAGATCTTACTCCTAAAGCCCTATGCCTGCTCTCGCTAGCCCATAAGTGTTTAGAAAGTAATTTTCGAAAACTTAATAAGTCTAATTCATTTTAAAGCGCTCTCGCTGTATTTAAATCAAATGCCTAGCTTTAGCTATCCGGTTAAAATCTCACACTCTCGTGGTCTCGACCTAACCTATTTCACTTTTCTTACTCTCGTAACAAAAAGATTAATTTTAATTATAAAAAGCCACAGCCAGAATATAAGTTCTTAATTATTTTTAGCTTAGATTCGATTTTACCGTTTTGGTTCAGTTTATTACATACCGACTAATTAATTTAGCTACTCATTTTTATTATACCAACAGACAGATGCAGAAATAAATAAATAAATATTGAAGCATACATTATATAATAATAATAATATCTTAACATAAATAAATAAATAAACTTAATATAAATTATAAAATAAAAACCTGGATACTTAAATTCTTAAACTCCTTCTTCCACAGATTGGCAAGCTCGGAGTGTCGGAATCGGAATCGAAATACAATAAACAAATTTTGAAGCTAGAAAGAAATTAATTAAAATAACAATTTCCTAATGTTGGAAATTGTTATTAAATTGGGTTGGAAATAGAAACAGAAAAATAAAGCAAGAACAAGGCTGGAAAAATAAAAGGGTTCAGGAAAAATACGGCAGAGCTTCCGCGTGAAAATCAAAATAATACTCTGTAGTTTTTAATTTGCAGCTTGGGTATTTATAGAACATGATTTTGGGCAGTTGAATTGGTAAGCGTGGGCTTCGTTCCGTAATGAGAAAATCCAGCAAAAGTGGCGTACTGGGTTGCTTCAGTTGAGGAAAAATAGGAGTCATCAAAGACTCGTTGCACGTCTTCATGAATAATTCAAATAATTTAAACACATTTTCCTTGTCACGTTCGTGACATGGGCGTAACGGTCATGTTCTTCAATTCAAGCGCGTCACGATCGTGACATTTGAGCAACGGTCGTGAGACCTCAAAATAGAGCGTCACGGTCGTGAGGATGTTGTGACGACCGTGAGTGCAACAAAAAATGCAGACTTAGCAGAATTGTTCTCTTCATCTTCTTTTCATGCTAGATTTGGTTCATTTGATCTTTTTCTCATAGTTTGGCTCTAGACATGTTATACATGCAATGTGACATAAAAAACTCGAACAATCGGGAGTTAATAGGATCAATGTGCGATAAAACGGACTTAAAACGTAGTAATAAAGTGATACGATTTCTCGTTATCAGAACGATGCCCAACCTTAAACCTTTGCTTGTCCTCAAGCAAATAGTCGATTGAAAAATGATCGGACAATTTTTCATCAGACGCATACACATAACAAACCGTACGAGAAATCATTTAGTTAGATAAACCGGTACTAGAATAGAACACTAACGATACACTAATGACACAAGCAACAAGCTAAGTCGTCGACTTCCCATTAAACGAAACATTCGGTAATTGCATTATGATTCTACCTAGAGTCCTTCGTTCTTATTTCACCCGGTTTTGTTCTAGTGCAATCACATTAAGCCTTTTGCCTTAGCATGCACATAGTGGAATAGCCGGTTAGTGACTTTGATCCTTTATTAGCCCGGGGTCTGGTACACGAATGTGGTTATCCTTTACATATTATCCAGATTGGAGGTTGTGGGGGATCGAGCCGTAGCACGCCTGTCGCTCCCACCGAAATGACACAGGGGCCAAGAGGGGTACAGACGCGAACGGTCGGCGAAAGGAAAGAGAACACACAAGGGTGAACTCAAAAGACAAGAGTCGCCAGCTAGGCATTTTTATCCTGGAGGAAAGGTAATGCTGCATAGACCTAAGAAAAGATGGATAAGACGGTTGCGAACCAGAGATACTGAGAAAGGGGGTTGGTTACAACCTGGGAAGGTATTAGCACCCAGATTGTCCGCCGTACTCGATGGGATCCACGCTTAAAAGATTTGTGTTTAAAGGGGTAGTGTCAGTGCCATTTGTGTATCAAAGCTGGAAAAGAATGCAAGTGTCAGTGTAAAAAGAAATGTGAAGTGTAGTATGTACAGTGTCAGTGTAAGAACAGGAGTGTAAAGCTCAAGACTATGAGGCTTAAAGAATAATGCTAGAAGGAGGGGGAATATACAGAGACTTTTGTTCGATAACCGTTAAGTTATGCCTATGTATCCTCTCGTGCAATGAGGAAGTCAGAACACCGTAGTTCGACCCAAAGAGACTGAAAGATTAATTGACTTGTGAACTGCTTACTTGCCTATGCTCAAGTGTATGACCTGTCTGGCTCAGGTGCAAACTGTCTTGCATTAGACGGAAGAAGCAAGTTCTCGTTTATGAGTGAATGAGGTGAGAAAATAATCCCGGAGGAGACGATTATTGTTTGTTTTTTGTGTTTTCAGTCTTTTATTGCTTTTGAATTTGTCATAGGAAAATGAGCTTAAGCCTGAACCAAAGGGTTAGTAAACTCATCACATCCTCCCTCTGATTAGGGGTAATGAGAATACCTTAAGTGTGAAGTAAGCACCTCACACTTAATCACCATAGTGTAGGATTAAGATCATTAACCTACTTGTGATTATTTAGATGTTTTTGTGGTTTTTGTTTAGTGTTAAGTAATGAGTTTAAGCCATAATCAAGGATTTAATGGACTCATTACACCATCCTAATAGAAGGATAATAGATGAGAACTTTTAAGCTGAGGAAGACTCCTCAACTTAATCCATGATTAGGGATTAACCTCATGACAAAACAAAGCCTTTATTAAATGGATTTTAGTTAATGATAAGATGAAGAAATGATTTTTATGATTTGTAAGACCACTTGAGAGGGACTTGTCCATTAACACTAGGGTTAGTCCTTATTAACCAATTAAGAAAGAATTAGAACCCTAATGCAAGGCCCAAGTTACAAGCTTGATGTCTTGATGATTATTAAGTGGATTGATTAAAGGATTTAAACACATTAAGGGTTTAACACTTAGGATTAAAGTTATACACTCCATCCTAATAGAAGGATGCAGGCATAAGCTTAATCACAAAGCCTTAAAACCTTTAGGGTTTAGTCCTTGATTATGAGATGAGGAGAGAAGACTCAAAGATGACACAAAGGCAAAACTAACTGGGGGACTAAGCAAACCCTAATTATTATCATGCTTGGTTGTTCCTAGGGTTAATGAGGTTTGCAAGAAGATCTTCAGAGAAACCACCAGGAAGGAAGCAGATGAAAGGAGCAAGAAGCAAAGAGAAGCAAAACAACTTGCTTCACCTAAGAAGACAAGTTGCTTGAAGAAAGAAAGTAAGATGAACATGAATGAGCAAGCTCAATCAAATACACAAGATAAAATGCAGCAAAGATGCAAGAGAGATGAGAAGGGATTGTGAGAAGTGAAGGCAAATTCACTTCTCAAAACAACTCACCACCTGAAAAGTTAGCCAAAAGAAATGAAATGCAATGCAAATGAGATGAAATGTCATGATGCAAACCAAAGTCAGAAGCAATTACATGATGTTAATGATGCTAAGAGATGATACAAACATGAGGTAATACATGAGAATGATCAAACAAGCATAAGGATGCAAATGAAGCATGCATTGAACCATGAATGTACATGAAAAGTTATGAAATGCAATGGACATATAACATGGAAAATGAAAGATGCAATGATCAAACATGATTCTAATATGTCCTAAGATGTATTATGAATCATGTTGATGCACAAAATGTCATGGAAAGTCATTGGATGCAAGCAACTGAAAAATGGATGCAAAGGAAGGCACAAATTAGGGTTACATGCATCATGCAAAGCAAAAATACAAAACCAGAAGCAAATGACATGATAAAAATTTGAAAATGCAATCAAAGATACCCTAAACCTATACAAGATCACTTCCCAAAGGAGAGGATCCAACTCTTAACCTAGTGAAAGTTATGAATTTCCTAAGATTGCTAGGGTTTTGGGGTACCTCATCAAGAAAAATGCCAAACAAATTGAAAATGCAAGATAAAATCAAGCCAATTTTATCCTATAAACTAAATGACTTGAAGGATGCAATGCAAGAAGAATCATCACCAAACTCTCAATGGTTAGGCAGAATGGATTTTTCAAAGTTTGCCCAAAAATATTGCCTTAAAATGAATTTAATTCCATGGAAAATGATCAAAAGGCATCAAGAACAAAAAATAAATTTGGTTTGAGAGTTTGATAATGTTTCTAAATGTTTCTAAATGCAATGTGAACTTTTTTGGGATTTTTAAATACCTAAATGTATTTTTAATTAATTAATTTTTATTAACTAATTAAAAATAAACATTTGAATGATTTAAAAAAAATTTTAATGCAAAAAATAAAAATAAAAATATTTTTAGGTTTAAAAATTAATGAAATCTTTGACAAAAATTTTCATAATTTTTAAATGATTTTAGCTATTTTTAATAATTCGTGCAAAATAAATATGAAACAAATAAAATTAAAATGAATTTAAATGAAAAAAGGGAAAGTCAAACAATCTGAAGGCTGAGATTCAAATTCACAGAGGCGGGAGTTGACCTGGCGCGCAAACGAACGACTCACATTCAAACCTACGTAATTATGATTAAGCCCTAATCAGAAGCCCTAATGACTTTCAGATGACCGGAACAGTGTTCCGGTCATCTTCTCCGGCAAGCTCCTCATCTCATCTCCCTCAAAACGCATCAAAACTTCACCAAAATCTCTAGATTCAATCCTTAAACATCACTAAACCTAAACCCCACCCCAAACATCATTTATTTTCACTGAATCAGAAGAATCAAACTAAAACTCATTTCACGGGCAAAGTTTCAGAACAAGCATACATGGTCATTTTTCATTCATTTTCAAAATAAATCACATCATGATAATCAGTGAAGCATAAGGAAACATTTAGAAACTAAAAATGGGAGTTCTGGAAAAATAAATGCCATGGCTACCTGAGCTTGAGCTTTCGAAACAGGGACTTTCTGGCCAGCTCTTTGCTTCAAACAAGCTCCAATGATCCTCCTCAGAAGCTTTTGACACTTAGCTGGAGTTTATATGGCCTCCAGAAGAAGTTTGCAGAAGCTCAGGTCAAGGGAGTGTTGAAATCGTGTTTTTGATTGTGGTGGTTTCAGGGACAAGTGAGGGGTGGGAAATGATCAGTGAGTCATGGTGAGTTGAATGGTGAAAGAATTTTTAAGTTTGAGTTGCTGAGTTGAGAGATTCGATAGAAAATGCAAAGGGAGGGATTTTTGTGTATGCTGACTTGTGTGTGTGTTCAGGCTTGCCTCTTGTGTGGTTTTAGTTTCATTTTTTCCACTTATCAAACTGTGATAGGGCAGAGAGTTGGTGGTGGCACAGGCTGATTGGTATGGGGATTTTTGCCAAAAAGTCAAAAGTGTTGTACTTGAGGTATGGGCAATGGTGTAGCTGGATCATTGGCTTGTCCTGGCTCAGCTGAGATTAAGGATGTCCATGGAATTGGTTTTGAGACAAATCAGCAAGTTGAGTGAAGTTTATATAGTGTTTTGCAATTTTCCCAAAGTTTGGCCCCTTTGGAAATTCATGAAGTTCAAGGCATCAAAATGCATAATTCTTGGGCCAATTCTGATTTTTAGAAGTCACATGAACATGTTGTGAAGAGTTTGTGCATATTTGAAGTCTTTAGAATGCTTTATCATACCATTTTGCAAAATGCCTCTTTGGTGTAAAACATGAAATTATGTGATTTTTCCCAACTTTGACAAGCCATAACTTTTGATCCAAAATGAATTAGAATGCGTTCTTGTACTTTTTGAAAAGGGAATGATCCATTCTACAACTTTCATGACCAAAGTTTTCTCATTTGAAGCTTTTTTGAATCAAAAAGAAAGGGTTGAAAAAGTTTCCCAAAATGGCAAGTTTTTATTACAAGTCATTTTCCCAAAAAGGCAACTTTGCAAATGGCTTGAAATCCTTCAATTTTGTGAACTTCTAACATCTTCTATGATCAAATAAAGATCATACACATTCAAAATGATGAAGAACACCCTTTGGTTGGGTCATTGGGGGCCCCAGATGCCCTGATTTTACACTGACTTGCTCAAGAAGTCAACTCTTGATCAGATGCCTTCCCTATGGAATTTCTTCATGAAAATTGATATGAATGATCCCTATACCATATAGAGACCAATAGAAACAAGAATGACCAAACAAATTGGAGTTATGGCCTCTGAAACCAAAACCCTAATTCTAGGTCATCTGTGTAGTTAAACCTGGCTCTGCTTCCATGCCTTTCTCAGTTCTTGTGATTCTTTGACTTCCTTGACTTTGTGAGGATATAATATGATGCTTGAACATACATGGACCCCTCTGAAGTGATTGAAGACCTTTGAAGTGGCTCAAATGGCTCAGGGATGGCTCAGATCACAAACCCTAGATGCAGATGACTTAGAAGCAATGCAATGAATCAAAAATGTGGTATGAGATGCTATGATTGAATTTATGCATATGAAAAGATCACAAGCCATGGTGAAATGGGTGAGGGCAAATTTGGGGTGTTTACAGCTGCCCCTATTCAAGCATGAGTTAGCTGTGCAGGATGTAAGCAACGGCTTAACAGCCAAACAAGATAACTTGTGGTTGAATACCAAAAGACAGTCCAAAATTTGCATTCACAGAATGAAGAAGAAAAGGGATATAGATTGTAAAAGAAAATAAAGTATGATTATAAAGTGCGGGTGACGGAGAACGACCGTCGAGCAGAGGACAACTGCTGGGGTGAAGCAATGACGGGGACGACCGACATGCTGGGGAAAATGCAGGAAATAAAGCAATGACGGGGATGGCCGACAAGCTGGGGATGTAAGAGATTGTGATGGGGACGGCCATCAAGTAAAGCTATAAGACTCTCTGGGGATTATAGGTAAATGAAATAAATGATGAGGTACGGTCATCAAAGGTGAAGGACGATCACCTAGCAGGGTACGGCTGCTCTGTTGGGGATAAGATGAGGGACGGTCATCCAAGGTGAAGGACGATCACCTGGCAGGGTACGGCTGCCGAAAGTATCACGACATAGGACGAATGTCGGATGAAAAGGGTCAACGATGGGGACGGCCATCGGATAAGCATGATGAAGGACGATCATCAGGAGGTGAAGGACGATCACCTAGCAGGTTACGGCTGCTCTCAGGGTTTATCATGACATAGGACGAATGTCAGGTAACAAGATCAACGATGGGGATGGCCATCGGATAAAATGATGAAGGACGATTATCAAGAGGTGAAGGACGATCACCTAGCAGGGGACGGCTGCTAAAGATATCATGATATAGGACGAATGTCAGATAAGAAGGGGTTCTAATGAATAGAGACTCCACTGGGGGTTGGATGAAGGACGATCATCAAAAAGGTGAAGGACGATCACCTAGCAGGGTACGGCTGCCGAAAAGGTATCCCGACATAGGACGAATGTCAGATATAAAGGAAAAAGTTTAACAAGTTTTGTTGAGGACTTTGCTGGGGAATAGTAAACACGGACGAGTCTTTACATCCAAGAAATGAAAGGTATAAGTGTTTGGCACTGTGTACAGCCTAAAGATGCGGACGAGCATCCTTAAGACTATGATACGGACGGGTATCAGGTAGAAACAAACACTGACACATGCTCAGAGATGATGATACGGACGAGTATCAACTGGTTAACAAAGAACACAGACGAGTGTCGGATCTAAGGGGACTCTTCTGGGGAATAATAGACACAGACGAGTGTTTAAATTCTAAAAAGAGGTAAAAGTATCTGACATTGTGTATGGATTAAAGATGCGAACGAGCATCCTTAAGACTATGATACGGACGAGTATCAGTAGAAACAAATGCTGACACATGTTCAGAGATGATGATACGGACGAGTATCAACTAGTTAACAAAGAACACGGACAAGCTTCGAATCTTGAGAAAGATAAATGATGTATACAAGATACGGACGAGTATCTGTATGAGTAACAAGTATGAGTAAGACACGGACGAGTGTCTATCTTGCTGTGGAGAGCATGACACGGACGGGTGTCTGAAAAAGTGTATTATAAACAAATATATATGATTTACAAAGTGTTTAGGTAACTATGTTGGGGAAGGTGGTACGGACGGGTGTCAAGGAATTGTATGTATATGTATCTGTATGGTGAGTGCAAAGGGGACGCTTTGGCTTTCTACTGGGGGTATGACACGGACGGGTGTCAAGGAGTATTTGTACTGTAAGAGAAATGTCTTGGCTCTCTGCCGGGGAATTTGGGGAGTATTCTGTATATTGTTGATGAATTGTCAGTATTCACAAGTGTTCAGTTCGACACATGGCTTATGATTATGCAATATGTTTGATTTTTGTCGTAATGCCCCGTATTAGACGGAATGCTACGCTTTATGGGGAAAACATGATGCGAATGCCATGATTATGCAAAGATCGGTCCGGGATTTGGATCCCGTTGCTGTGAAGATCTCTGACTGATATGCTTGAAGTGGAAATCCCAGCTGGGGATAAGATCATTGGTAGATCTGATAAGATGTGATTCTTCATGGGGGAGTAAGTCACTGATAGACCCAACTCAGCAATGGGGGACCCAGTTGGGGTTTGTAGAAGCTTTCTTCACTCTATTGTGAGTTCTTCACGCGTTTCTCTTCTGGATAGAGGTTGAAACTCTGTGGGGAGGTAGTTCCCTGGTTGGCACTTGGCTGGGGAAGAAGAAAGATCACTGGCAGATCTTCCTAGAGATTCTTGTAGGGGTCCTGCTGAGGGCGATATTTGACAACTCAGCTGGGGAGAAAACACCTCCGGTGCTAATCTGGACGATGGACTGAGTAGATAATGATTTGACAGCTTGCTGGGGAGAAGCCTTCATGCCCCCATGTCGCGCTTTGAACACCTGCAATCCTGCATGAGAAAGAAACGTACAAGTATCCCTAGGTATCCCTTACTAGATTCCATCATAGGAGTTCAGACACTCCCGAGAGTAAGTATATTTCCTGTAGGCATGCATTTTTAGAAGGGAAGCATCTGTATTTATGCAATCAATATCTTAAAGACATCGGACATTTTTGCAAACGAGAATAGAATATATAATACGAAACGTGACTGAAAATCTGATTTTATTAATTTGTGTGCCCTGAATTGGCAAGATACAGTCAGAGAAACGGATCTCCTGGAATGAGGAGATCGTTACAATTTGAAAGACAAAAAGATGATGGCAATGTTGATGACGCTTCAGGGAGCTTCCCTTTGCTATGACTCGTATGACATTGATGTTCTTCTCGTCTTGCTTTCTGAAGAAGGCTGGTTCTGACCGAAGCTTGATCCTTTCGGAGTTTACCATGTTGTAAGTTATACAGATGAATTCAGAATGCAGTTGTTCGCTTATTCCCTTATTTTGCGTGGATCGCCCTTTCGGGTTTTTAATCCACCGGGATACCCATTTTTGCCTGAGTTGTCCAATGCGGCTTTTCAACTCAGCGGGTGTACATTTTTTGTTTATTTTCCCTTATTTTTTCCCGAGTCTTTTATTCTGTTTTTGACTCGCCGGGATGCCCTATTTTTGCCTGGACTTACATTCTGTTTTTATGTCCAGCGGGTCATTTTATGCGAAGTATTTTTTAACTGCATCTGAATTCACAGGGGACAGGAAGTCTTCACCATCCATAGTACTGAGCATCAGTGCTCCACCAGAGAAAACTTTCTTTACTACGAATGGCCCTTCATAGTTTGGAGTCCACTTTCCCCTGTGGTCTGTATGAGGAGGGAGGAGTCTTTTCAGCACAAGATCCCCTACTTGGTACTCCCGGAGCCTGACTTTCTGATCGAAGGCTCTCTTCATTCTCTTCTGATACAGCTGCCCATGACAGATTGCAGCCAATCTCTTCTCTTCAATCAGACTCAGTTGTTCGTATCGGGACCGGACCCATTCTGCTTCGTTCAACTTAACATCCATCAGTACCCGCAAGGAGGGTAATTCAACTTCAACAGGTAGGACTGCCTCCATACCATATACAAGCTGATACGGTGTTGCCCCAGTGGATGTCCTGATTGACATACGGTACCCATGTAAGGCAAATGGTAGCATTTCATGCCAGTCTTTGTAGGTGACCACCATCTTCTGTACAATTTTCTTGATATTCTTGTTAGCTGCCTCGACAGCGCCGTTCATCTTTGGCCTGTAAGGGGAAGAATTGTGGTGTTGGATCTTGAAGTCCCGGCACAGTTCTGCCATCATTTTGTTTTTTAAGTTGGAACCATTATCAGTAATGATTTGCTCGGGAACTCCATACCGACAGATGATGTCTCTCTTTAGAAATCGGGCTACCACTTGCCTTGTAACATTTGCATATGAAGCTGCTTCAACCCACTTGGTAAAATAGTCAATGGCTACCAGGATGAATATGTGGCCATTTGAAGCAGTCGGTTCAATCTTGCCAATCATATCAATGCCCCACATGGCAAAGGGCCAGGGCAAAGACATCACATTCAGAGGATTCGGAGGCACATGCACTTTATCCGCGTAGATTTGGCATTTATGGCACTTCCTGGCATAAGCACAACAGTCGGTATCCATTGTGATCCAGTAATAACCTGATCTTAGCAGCTTCTTGGCCATGGCATGCCGTCCTGCATGGGTACCAAAGGATCCTTCGTGCACTTCGTGCATCAACAAGTCTGCTTCTGTTCTATCAACGCACCTGAGAAGTACCATATCAAAGTTTCTGTTGTACAGGGGACCGTCAGTATTCAGGAAAAAACTACCAGCTAGCCTTCTTAATGTCTTCTTATCATTGGAGGATGCCCCAGGTGGGTATGTTTGATCCTCCAAAAAGCATTTGATATCATGTAACCAAGGCTTATCATCTTTGGCAAC
This sequence comes from Lathyrus aphaca, assembly GCA_963966055.1. Classification (NCBI taxonomy): domain Eukaryota; kingdom Viridiplantae; phylum Streptophyta; class Magnoliopsida; order Fabales; family Fabaceae; genus Lathyrus; species Lathyrus aphaca. The sequence goes on from OZ014519.1 coordinate 211,286,401, forward strand.
ATCTGCTGCAAATACATATGCTGGTATGTCAAGTCTGGACACTGAGATCCGAGGTACGAAGTTGGCAGCTTGAACTTTGATCATGGATGAAATGGTAGCCAGAGCATCTGCAAACTGATTCTCGTCCCGAGGGATATACTCAAGCTTGACCGTTGTAAAGAAAGTCAATAACATCCTTGTATAATCCCTGTAAGGTATCAGATGATCCTGGTGTGTGTACCATTTGCCGTTGGTTTGATTAATTACCAGAGCTGAATCTCCGAATACAGTCAAAGTTTTGATCCTGAGGTCAATGGCTTCCTCAAGACCCATAATACAAGCTTCGTATTCAGCTTCGTTGTTAGTGCAGTTGAAGGTGAGCTTTGCCGAGAAAGGCATGTGAACTCCTTTAGGTGTAATAAGTACTGCACCAACACCACGACCATTCATGTTAACAGCCCCATCAAACATCATAGTCCATTCTTCTCCCGGGTCAGGCCCTTCAGTGTGAACAGGCTCTTCATGATCTTTTGCTTTTATGAACATGATGTCTTCATCAGGGAAGTCAAATCTCATAGGCTAGTAATCATCAATAGGTTGCTCAGCAAGATAATCAGACAGTACACTGCCTTTAATGGCTTTTTGAGAGGTGTACTGGATGTCATATTCTGTGAGGATCATTTGTCATCTTGCAACCCATCCGGTAAGTGTTGGCTTCTCGAAAATGTACTTAACTGGGTCCATCTTTGATATAAACAAAGTAGTGTGGGTCAACATATACTGTCTCAGTCGGCGAGCAGCCCACGCTAAAACATAGCATGTTTTCTCGAGCAGTGAATAACGTTGTTCACAGTCGGTAAACTTTTTGCTTAGGTAGTATATTGCATACTCTTTTCGACCAGACTCGTCATGCTGGCCCAGCACACACCCCATTGATTCTTCTAATACTGTCAAGTACATTATTAGAGGTCTTCCGTCAACTGGAGGCATAAGGATTGGAGGCTCTTGTAAGTATTCCTTGATTTTGTCAAAAGCCCTCTGGCAGTCTTCGTTCCACCTGACCGTTTGTTCTTTTCTTAACAGCTTGAACAAAGGCTCACAGGTTGCTGTAAGATGAGATATGAACCGTGAAATGTAGTTCAATCTACCTAGAAACCCTCGAACTTCTTTCTCAGTCCTCGGTGCAGGCATTTCTTGAATGGCTTTAACTTTATCAGGGTCAACTTCAATCCCTTTCTCACTTACGATAAATCCCAGCAGCTTACCAGATCGCACCCCGAATGTGCACTTGTTGGGGTTTAACTTTAGTTGGTACTTCCTCAGACGCTTGAATAGCTTCAATAGATTCACCAGGTGGTCTTCTTCTGTGAGGGACTTGGAAATCATGTCATCCACATAACATTCAATTTCTTTATGGATCATGTCGTGGAATAATGTTACCATAGCCCGTTGATAAGTTGCACCAGCGTTCTTCAGTCCGAATGGCATCACCTTATAACAGAATATGCCCCAGGGTGTGATAAAAGTTGTCTTCTCCATGTCTTCAGGTGACATCTTGATCTGATTGTATCCCGAAAATCCGTCCATGAAGGAGAATACCGAGAACTGAGCCGTATTATCAACCAATACATCAATGTGAGGTAATGGGAAGTCATCTTTCGGGCTGGCTCTGTTCAGATTCCGGTAGTCTACGCACATCCTCACGTTGCCGTCTTTCTTAGGTACAGGTACAATATTAGCAACCCATAGCGGATAGCTAGTTACAGCAAGGAAACCGGCGTCCCACTGTTTTTGTACCTCTTCTTTTATCTTCATTGCCATATCTGGGCGAGTACGGCGCAACTTCTGTTTAACCGGCGGGCAATCATCTTTCAGTGGTAGCTTGTGCATGACAATATCGGTGTCCAACCCTGGCATATCCTGATAAGACCAAGCAAACACATCCACATACTCCCGAAGCATATCAATCAGTTGTTCTTTCACTGAGTCTTGTAGGCAGGCCCCAATCTTAACCTCTTTCACATCTTCTTCCGTACCGAGATTAACCGTTTTGACCTCCTCCTGATGAGGAGTGATAACCTTCTCCTCTTGTCTTAACAACCTGGCTAGCTCTTCAGGAAGCTCATAATCTTCTTCAACCCCTTCGTCAGCTTGATTGATTGGATTGTCAAAGTCATATGGAGTCATAGCAGTGTTGTTGTCGGTGCAGTCTGAAAGGCACTCTCTGCAAGGGTTTAGATTGTTCATTTTAGTGATCAATTTTAATCTTGTTTAGAAAAAGTGAAATGAAGTTTTCATTTTGGAAAACATTGTCATTTTATTTTTGTACAAAAAGAAAAATGAAAAACAGTGAGCGAAAAAGGAAAAGACTCATTTGCAAAAGATGTCTGATATTCATTGATTAATCCATTTGCACAAAATTACAAGATGGCCCGATTACAAAATGAGTCTTGTCATCTTGGGCAAGATGCAAGACTTGATGCATGCTTAAACATACAGGAAATAATAATTACTCTGCAGGAGTAACCCTTATAATTTCCTGGGAAGACCAGTTAAGGACTTAGCTCCCCGGGATCCTTGGACGTATCCAGCTCTCCAGGTTGCGGTCGCTTTCATCCTCGTCTTCCAAGTTGTTCACTGCATCAGGGGTGAGCATTCCCCCACTGACAAAATCGGGCTTTTTAGCAGCCTCTGATTGATCTTGTTGAGTTGGTCTGTAACCCAACCCAAATCTGTCCTCTTTCTTCTCCACGGGCAACAGCTTGCCCCAGCCTTGGGCAGTACCCTCTTCAACAACCTTCCGGGCTTGCTGATAAGACGTCATGGAGGTTCCCAGTACAGCAGATGTTTCATTAATGTTCAGGGCCTCAAACCCCTGGCTCATAGTTTCATGGATTTCTCCATCCATCTCAATATACTTATACGTAGCCAGATGGCTAACAAAGATGTCTTCCTTACCACAGATGGTGATGATCTGGCCTTCCCACTCGAATTTCAGCTTCTGGTGAAGGGTAGACGTAACAGCGCCAGCGGCATGGATCCAGGGTCTACCCAACAAACAGCTGTAGGCCGGCTGGATGTCCATCACATAGAAGGTAATTTTAAAAGTCTGCTGGCCAATCATCACAGGTAGTTCAATCTCCCCAAGCACTGATATTTTAGAGCCATCAAATGCTCTCACCACCAAATTACTCGGGCGCAATGCCAAGCCATCATACTCCAGCTTCACCAAGGCTTTCTTTGGTAGAACATTGAGTGAAGACCCAGTGTCCACCAGTACATGGGATAGAACAGCACCCTTGCATTCTAGAGTGATGTGTAAAGCCTTGTTGTGGTTACGCCCCTCAGTTGTTAAGTCAGCATTGGTGAAGCCCAGTCCATGACTGGTATTGACATTTGCCACCACAGTTTCTAGCTGGTTAACAGTAATCTCCTCCGGCACGTATGATGCGTGCAGGACTTTCAATAATGCATTCATGTGAGCTTCGAAACACATCAACAGGGATAATATGGAGATTTTTGAGGGAGTTTGGTGAAGCTGATCCACCACCTTGTAATCACTTCTTTTTATGATTCTCATGAACTCGTCTACATCTTGTTCAAAAGATGTCTTCTGAGTTTCTTTGACAGTTGGCTCTTCAAGCACCACACTCTTTCCTTTTGCTTTAGCAGCAGCTTCTGCTTCAGCATTAGGTCTTTGCAATTGTGAGGCAAAAAGGCATCCGCTTCTGGTGAAGCCTCCGCCTCCCCCAACATTATCAATCTGTGGAGAAGATGTTGAAGAATCCAAAGTGATTTTCTCCCCGTTGCAGTAAAGATCAGAGCCATAATGCCAAGGTATGGCATTACTGCTTTCATATGGAACTGGTCCAGGCACCGTGATGGTAACTGGACTGACTGCTGCAGAGGAGGGTACTGAAATGGTGTGCGGATCGTAGTAAATTGTAACTGGTGATATGGCAGGAGGTGCCACTGCTTGTTGTTTGGAGGAACATCTGATGGATCATAGTAAATGGTGACTGCTGAGACATCTTCATTAATTTCGGTTGGCATTGTAGGAGATTCTGCTGGTAAAAAGGATGCTGATGTTGTAGAAGAAATGGTTGTTGACATCTGATTTGTTGAAGTGATGGATGAAGCCATTGTTGATGATATTGATGAATCGGTTGGAATGATTGTTGTTGCTGTTGTAGAAGAATCAGGAAATGTTGTCAAAGGAATTGCTGGATTTGTAGGCGCCGTTGTTGAGATCTGAAGGATACCATCCTTGATAAGACTATCTATGCCGCTTCTCAAATTATCACACCCATTGACTGCAATGTTGCAATACCCACAACCGAGCTCACACCCGGGAAACACCTGGCACTCTAGAAGCTGAGCTTTAATTTCGACCAGAGGTGTTCGAATTTGTGCAACACTGGTGATCAAAGTAGATGGTTTGTCTTCCTCAATGGCGTTAATCCTTGGCCCACCATGATTAGGCATAGGATTTCTGTTGACATTTGGAGGAGGTGCGAAGTTGAGGGCTTTAGAATCCACCAGATCCTGCATTTTCATTTGCAAAGCCCTGCATTTCTCTGTGTTGTGACCAGGTGCATTGGAATGGAAGGCACACCTGGCATTGACATCGTAATTCTTCGGGAGATTGGAGGGATCTGGAGGTGCCAATGTCCTTAGCTCAACCAAGTTAAGTTTCAGGAGTTGTGGCAATAAGGCAGCATAAGGCATATGGATAGGATCAATCACCCTATTTGCCTGTGACGTTCTTTGCTGAAAGGGTCTTTGTTGTTGATTGTTGTTATTGTTGTTGTATGCTCTTTGTGGCGGATACTGAACTTGCTATTGATAATGTGGTATTTGTGGCTGTTGATATGCTGGTTGCTGAGGAATCGGAGCTGGAATAGTGACAGCTGCTACTGATCTGTGGACATACTGGGGTCTGCCCCTGTTGGCATGGATGGCATTTGTCTCACCGGTTCTTCTAGGTCCCACAAAAGGCTTCCTGGAATTACTTGACGAACTTGCACCATTATCAGAAATCTTGCCCATCTTTAGCAGACTTTCAATTCTTTCACCGGCTATAACCACGTCTGCGAAGCTGGTGGAAGAAAAGGCAGCCAGCCTATCAATATATGTTCCTTGCAGAGTATTCATGAACATGTCGGCCATTTCTCTTTCCGACATGGGTGGCTGAACAGCAGCAGCAAGCTGTCTCCACCTTTGGGCATATTCCCTGAAGCTTTCCCTGGAGGATTGAGACATTCCCATCAAGAGGGTCCTGTTAGGAGCCATGTCCAGATTGTATTGGTACTGCCTGATAAAGGCCTCAGCTAGGTCCTTCCAGCATCTGATAGTAGCTCTGGTCAAGTGTGAATACCATTCCCTTGAAGCCCCAGTCAAACTATCTTCAAAATTGACTATCTTCAAAATAGAACATCCACAGTTTTTCATCCATGGTATATGCTTTAAGTCTTCCCAGGAAGGACTGTAAGTGAGTTCGTGGACAGGAAGTTCCATTGTATTTCTCGAAGCACGGGGGTTTGAACTTGTGGGGAATCCTTACCCCATCCACTAGCCCCATATCCATGACATCAAAACCCAGGGAATTTTGAGACTCCAGAGATCTCAACTTCTCAGCAATTTCATCAAACCTCCTATCATAGACTTCATCACCAGCTCCCATGACAGTGAATTGCTCCTCTTGGGGGTCTTCTTGTAAGATTCTCCCCCCAACAGTATTTCCTTGTACATTAGCCGGGATGTGGACTTCCGGATCTAAATGAGGTCCAAATACGGGTGGATTAACATGAGGCTGACCCCTCTCATTGTTGCTTGTGCCTCCAGTCCCAGGATGAGGCTCCTCGGGTGTTTGTCTTTCTACCAATGCCCTTAGCCTTTCCTGACTCTGGGCTAAGCCAGTCATTACTGTCATGAATTGGGCCATTTGGTTTCTCATCTCCACCCTTTCGTTAGCCATCTGGGTTCTGACCTCTGTCAGGTCTTGCTGTACTTGCTCCATTATAATACCCGGAAGGTTGTTGCGTGTAGGATACCGGTGTGCACGGTTGACGGGGAACACTCTTCTGCGAGCAATATTTCCTGAGACACAACAGAGTTAGAAACAAACAAGATAAAAACAAAACCTACAAAACAAAAAAAATTGTTAGTATGCAATGCAGTATGCTTATTTATTTTCCAAGGTATCCGGCTCGGCTCTTGGTTTTGACCTTTCCAGACCTCGAGGAAGATGCTTTGATGTTGCTTGAGAAAAGAAAACCCAAATGGAAACAAACTAACAAATATATTACAAATGGTGCATAACACATAATCTGTTTTTTACAACACCTGCCCTTGAGGGGTCAAAATACAACATAAAAGAAAAGTACATCAAATGAAAGCAACAACAAACAAAAAGTCAGACATCAAGTCCAAACTCATCCTCCTGAACCTCCTTCAAAAGTGCCTCAGTTACAGGACCAGCCGGATGCTCTGTAATGGTCCTGATGAGGAGGTTCCTAGTGGCAATAGCAGTGGTCAGCTTCTTGTGCCTGTCTTGGTCCTTTGACCTCTTCAAACCAGCCCTAAGCTTCAATTCTGAAATCTCCTTCTGGGCTGCCAGCAAAGCTTCCTGTTGTTTCTTTTCATTGGCCTCTAACTGCTCAATTCTGGCTTGAGTTCTCTTATATTCTTGAGTACGAGCTTCAGTGATCCTGACCCACCTAGCTTGACTTTCTTGTAGATAGAGATCAGTTCTAGCCTTCTGAAGCTTGGCCTCCTTACAGGCATTCTTCAATATTTGCTCCCCAGCTCTTGATTTCTTGATATAGTCCTCAGCTTTCTCAATCCTGGCCAGATGCTCCACTTTAAGCTTCTCTAACCTTTCAATGTCCAGACGACCATCACTCCTCTCCCAGAGGGTCTTCTTCGGAGCTTGAGACAGATTCTCATTCCTTTCCTTCAGCTTCTCAAACTCTTCCAGGCTGACAGTGGCTACTGGCTGTACTGTGGAGGGTCCAGGTGTGTCCTCAATGGTGAAGGGCATCCCAGAAATCTGAGCTCTAGCATGAGACCAATCATAATATTGAGCTGAAGCCACATTATTGCACCTCCCAAGAATGGCCATCCCTTTGGTCTGGATGTTGTCCCAAGCCCAGGATGCTTGCCTGACAACAGCTAGATTAGGCTTTATCTCACAATACAGGGTCTCAGCTAGATCTTGCACTCTAGGAGGGTGTACTAAAGCATAGCCCAGTTGTCTCTTAAACAGCAAAGGATTGTAGTTGATGCAACCCTTCACTCCTACTAGAGGTACATTGGGGTACTGCCCACAGCTAGTGATGATGTCCTTGCCCTTGGTGCTCTGGGTGCACCATCTGATGTCATCTGAAGTCAAAGCAATAAGTCTCTTAGCCCAATTCTTCTGTTGGTGAGGATTCAGGAATGCATCAGTCTTAGGTAAGTGTTTAAGCAGCCAAGTATGAAACAGAGGAGCACAGCATCTCACCAACTTCCCTCTCTGCTTCTCATTCCTCTGATGAATGGAATAATAGAAATCTCCTAGCAATGTGGGCACTGGGTTCCTCAGAAGGAAAAGATGAATGGCATTCTTGCTGATAAACTTGGGCTCGTCTGCAAATAGTATAACCCCATATATACTGAGGGCTAACAATGCACAAACTGCCCTCCATTCTCCCAAGGAGGCCTTCAGGATGGCCTGAGAAGTCAGAAAGTCTAAGTGCAAACCAGGGATCCCAGCCTTTGTTGTCATGTTCTGCTCAATCAAAATAGGCTCCAGGTACAGTGTTTTTGCCACCTCTCCATTGCTGGGAGAAGTCATCTCTAGGTTGAAGGGGACACCACCCCTGACAGGTACTCCAATCTATGATGAGAACTCCTCCAGCAGAGGCCCTAACTGAAAGTTCTGGAAAGTGAAGCATCTCAAAGAAGGGTCATAGAACTGTAAGCAGGTATGGATCATACTCCTCTGAGAAGGGTCCAGGTCCATAACCATATCAAGGATGCCTCCATAATGCTCTCTGAATAAAGGGATGTGGTCTGGAGTGATAAGTGTCTGGACCTGCCTGATACCAGTCAGCACAGGCTCAAAGAAAAGGTATGAAATGTTGCTCTTCCTGGGTGCAGACATGAGTGCTGATGAAGAGCTAAAGACAAGTGCTGATGAAGATCAAAAACCAATACTAGAGATGAGCCACTGATAGGCTGGTGTTGGTGATGAAAATAACTGAAGCAGGAAACTGATAAAGATAGCTGAAGCAGATAACTGATGAACAGAGGTCTATGCAGATGAAGGGGTCAAAACCAAGCCAAATAAAATGTGGATACCCTGAAAAACAAATAAACAAATGTTAAATGATGCAATGATGATGTATGCAAATGATATGCAAGGGTTTGTGATCAAGCTGGATCTGATTAATGCCTTAATATAAAGTCCAAGTATGTTCAAGAAGTCCAGATGGAGGCTCAGAAGTCCAGTAACCAAGGTGGGGGACTCAAATAAAGAGTCACATGTCCAGGGTTAAATCACAAGAACTGTCCAAAGTGAGGTACTCTTAATCAAAACAAGTAACAGGGTATGATGTGGCCAATGGTACCTGCAAACCTGTAAACAGCCCAACCCCCTCACAAGTAGTGTTCTAAAACAAGGATCCTCAGACTTAGATCAGTTATGAGAAGTGTAAACACTTCTAACCCGGAGGTACATTGTTTACAATAACCATAAAAGATCCTCCTCTAATTCACCTCAGTTTCTGAAGGTCATAATAAAGGTCATCCAGACTTAGCAGGCTTCCCAGATAGCCCTAGCACTACAGGAAATCTGTAGCACAGAGTTCTCAAGAAGAAACCCACATCTGAACCGTGTTTCATATTCCCGCACCAGACCGAAATGGAATGGGAAAGAACATGAACCACTCTAGCCTAGGTGTCACTCAGGTCCCAGGTATAGGACCTTAAACTCTCAGTAGAACCCCACCCACCAAAACAGAAACCAGATCCAGCAAGATAGCATGACAGTATGAAAAATGTAAAACTGTGAAGAAAGCAATAAATAAAGTTGTACATAAAGCAATAAATAAAGCAACTATATAAACACAATTAGCACATAACACCCCAGTAAACACAAATCAAACAAGCGCTAGGAGGAACCCACAAAAAGAACCAGAAGCCCTGGTTACAATATAAGGATCCCCAGCAGAGTCGCCAAGCTGTCGCTCCTACCGAAATGACACAGGGGCCAAGAGGGGTACAGACACGAACGGTCGGCGAAAGGAAAGAGAACACACAACGGTGAACTCAAAAGACAAGAGTCGCCAGCTAGGCATTTTTATCCCGGAGGAAAGGTAATGCTGCATAGACCTAAGAAAAGATGGATAAGACGGTTGCGAACCAGAGATACTGAGAAAGGGGGTTGGTTACAACCTGGGAAGGTATTAGCACCCAGATTGTCTGCCGTACTCGATGGGATCCACGCTTAAAAGATTTGTGTTTAAAGGGGTAGTGTCAGTGCCATTTGTGTATCAAAGCTGGAAAAGAATGCAAGTGTCAGTGTAAAAAGAAATGTGAAGTGTAGTATGTACAATGTCAGTGTAAGAACAGGAGTGTAAAGCTCAAGACTATGAGGCTTAAAGAATAATGCTAGAAGGAGGGGGAATATACAGAGACTTTTGTTCGATAACCGTTAAGTTATGCCTATGTATCCTCTCGTGCAATGAGGAAGTCAGAACACCGTAGTTCGACCCAAAGAGACTGAAAGATTAATTGACTTGTGAACTGCTTACTTGCCTATGCTCAAGTGTATGACCTGTCTGGCTCAGGTGCAAACTGTCTTGCATTAGACGGAAGAAGCAAGTTCTCGTTTATGAGTGAATGAGGTGAGAAAAGAATCCCGGAGGAGACGATTATTGTTTGTTTTTTGTGTTTTCAGTCTTTTATTGCTTTTGAATTTGTCATAGGAAAATGAGCTTAAGCCTGAACCAAAGGGTTAGTAAACTCATCACATCCTCCCTCTAATTAGGGGTAATGAGAATACCTTAAGTGTGAAGTAAGCACCTCACACTTAATCACCATGGTGTAGGATTAAGATCATTAACCTACTTGTGATTATTTAGATGTTTTTGTGGTTTTTGTTTAGTGTTAAGTAATGAGTTTAAGCCATAATCAAGGATTTAATGGACTCATTACACCATCCTAATAGAAGGATAATAGATGAGAACTTTTAAGCTGAGGAAGACTCCTCAACTTAATCCATGATTAGGGATTAACCTCATGACAAAACAAAGCCTTTATTAAATGGATTTTAGTTAATGATAAGATGAAGAAATGATTTTTATGATTTGTAAGACCACTTGAGAGGGACTTGTCCATTAACACTAGGGTTAGTCCTTCTTAACCAATTAAGGAAGAATTAGAACCCTAATGCAAGGCCCAAGTTACAAGTGTGATGTCTTGATGATTATTAAGTGGATTGATTAAAGGATTTAAACACATTAAGGTTTTAACACTTAGGATTAAAGTTATACACTCCATCCTAATAGAAGGATGCAGGCATAAGCTTAATCACAAAGCCTTAAAACCTTTAGGGTTTAGTCCTTGATTATGAGATGAGGAGAGAAGACACAAAGATGACACAAAGGAAAAACTAACTGGGGGACTAAGCAAACCCTAATTATTATCATGCTTGGTTGTTCCTAGGGTTAATGAGGTTTGCAAGAAGATCTTTAGAGAAACCACCAGGAAGGAAGCAGATGAAAGGAGCAAGAAGCAAAGAGAAGCAAAACAACTTGCTTCACCTAAGAAGACAAGTTGCTTGAAGAAAGAAAGTAAGATGAACATGAATGAGCAAGCTCAATCCAATACACAAGATAAAATGCAGCAAAGATGCAAGAGAGATGAGAAGGGATTGTGAGAAGTGAAGGCAAATTCACTTCTCAAAACAACTCACCACCTGAAAAGTTAGCCAAAAGAAATGAAATGCAATGCAAATGAGATGAAATGTCATGATGCAAACCAAAGTTAGAAGCAATTACATGATGTTAATGATGCTAAGAGATGATACAAACATGAGGCAAGACATGAGAATGATCAAACAAGCATAAGGATGCAAATGAAGCATGCATTGAACCATGAATGTACATGAAAAGTTATGAAATGCAATGGACATATAACATGGAAAATGAAAGATGCAATGATCAAACATGATTCTAATATGTCCTAAGATGTATTATGAATCATGTGGATGCACAAAATGTCATGGCAAGTCATTGGATGCAAGCAACTGAAAAATGGATGCAAAGGAAGGCACAAATTAGGGTTACATGCATCATGCAAAGCAAAAATCCAAAACCAGAAGCAAATGACATGATAAAAAATTGAAAATGCAATCAAAGATACCCTAAACCTATACAAGCTCACTGCCCAAAGGAGAGGATCCAACTCTTAACCTAGTAAAAGTTATGAATTTCCTAAGATTGTTAGGGTTTTGGGGTACCTCATCAAGAAAAATGCCAAACAAATAGAAAATGCAAGATCAAATCAAGCCAATTTTATCCTATAAACTACATGCCTTGAAGGATGCAATGCAAGAAGAATGATCACCAAACTCTCAATGGTTAGGCAGAAAATGGATTTTTCAAAGTTTGCCCAAAAATATTGCCTTAAAATGAATTTAATTCCATGGAAAATGATCAAAAGGCATCAAGAACAAAAAAGAAATTTGGTTTGAGAGTTTGATAATGTTTCTAAATGTTTCTAAATGCAATGTGATTTTTTTGGGATTTTTAAATACCTAAATGTATTTTTAATTAATTAATTTTTATTAACTAATTAAAAATAAACATTTAAATGATTTAAAAAAAAAATTTAATGCAAAAAATAAAAATAAAAATATTTTTGGGTTTAAAAATTAATGAAATCTTTGACAAAAATTTTCATAATTTTTAAATGATTTTAGCTATTTTTAATAATTCGTGCAAAATAAATATGAAACAAATAAAATTAAAATGAATTTAAATGAAAAAAGGGAAAGTCAAACAATCTGAAGGCTGAGATTCAAATTCACAGAGGCGGGAGTTGACCTGGCGCGCAAACGAACGGCTCACATTCAAACCTACGTAATTATGACTAAGCCCTAATCAGAACCCCTAATGACTTTCAGATGACCGGAACAGTGTTCCGGTCATCTTCTCCGGCAAGCTCCTCATCTCATCTCCCTCAAAACGCATCAAAACTTCACCAAAATCTCCAGATTCAATCCTTAAACATCACTAAACCTAAACCCCACCCCAAAAATCATTTATTTTCACTGAATCAGAAGAATCAAACCAAAACTCATTTCACGGGCAAAGTTTCAGAACAAGCATACATGGTCATTTTTCATTCATTTTCAAAATAAATCACATCATGATAATCAGTGAAGCATAAGGAAACATTTAGAAACTAAAAATGGGAGTTCTAGAAAAATAAATGCCATGGCTACCTGAGCTTGAGCTTTCGAAACAGGGACTTTCTGGCCAGCTCTTTGCTTCAAACAAGCTCCAATGATCCTCCTCAGAAGCTTTTGACACTTAGCTGGAGTTTATATGGCCTCCAGAAGAAGTTTGCAGAAGCTCAGGTCAAGGGAGTGTTGAAATCGTGTTTTTGATTGTGGTGGTTTCAGGGACAAGTGAGGGGTGGGAAATGATCAGTGAGTCATGGTGAGTTGAATGGTGAAAGAATTTTTAAGTTTGAGTTGCTGAGTTGAGAGATTCGATAGAAAATGCAAAGGGAGGGATTTTTGTGTATGTTGACTTATGTGTGTGTGTTCAGGCTTGCCTCTTGTGTGGTTTTAGTTTCATTTTGTCCACTTATCAAACTGTGATAGGGCAGAGAGTTGGTGGTGGCACAGGCTGATTGGTATGGGGGTTTTTGCCAAAAAGTCAAAAGTGTTGTACTTGAGGTATGGGCAATGGTGTAGCTGGCTCATTGGCTTGTCTTGGCTCAGCTGAGATTAAGGATGTCCATGGAATTGGTTTTGAGACAAATCAGCAAGTTGAGTGAAGTTTATATAGTGTTTTGCAATTTTCCCAAAGTTTGGCCCCTTTGGAAATTCATGAAGTTCAAGGCATCAAAATGCATAATTCTTGGGCCAATTCTGATTTTTAGAAGTCACATGAACATATTGTGAAGAGTTTGTGCATATTTGAAGTCTTTAGAATGCTTTATCAGACCATTTTGCAAAATGCCTCTTTGGTGTAAAACATGAAATTATGTGATTTTTCCCAACTTTGACAAGCCATAACTTTTGATCCAAAATGAATTAGAATGAGTTCTTGTACTTTTTGAAAAGGGAATGATCCATTCTAAAACTTTCATGACCAAAGTTTTCTCATTTGAAGCTTTTTTGAATCAAAAAGAAAGGGTTGAAAAAGTTTCCCAAAATGGCAAGTTTTTATTACAAGTCATTTTCCTAAAAAGGCAACTTTGCAAATGGCTTGAAATCCTTCAATTTTGTGAACTTATAACATCTTCTATGATCAAATAAAGATCATACACATTCAAAATGATGAAGAACACCCTTTGGTTGGGTCATTGGGGGCCTCAGATGCCCTGATTTTACACTGACTTGCTCAAGAAGTCAACTCTTGATCAGATGCCTTCCCTATGGAATTTCTTCATTAAAATTGATATGCATGATCCCTATACCATATAGAGACCAATAGAAATAAGAATGACCAAAAAAATTGGAGTTATGGCCCCTGAAACCAAAACCCTAATTCTAGGTCATCTGTGTAGTTAAACCTGGCTCTGCTTCCATGCCTTTCTCAGTTCTTGTGATTCTTTGACTTCCTTGACTTTGTGAGGATATAATATGATGCTTGAAAATACATGGACCCCTCTGAAGTGATTGAAGACCTTTGAAGTGGCTCAAATGGCTCAGGGATGGCTCAGATCACAAACCCTAGATGCAGATGACTTAGAAGCAATGCAATGAATCAAAAATGTGGTATGAGATGCTATGATTGAATTTATGCATATGAAAAGATCACAAGCCATGGTGAAATGGGTGAGGGCAAATTTGGGGTGTTTACAACGCCCTACCAAGCTCAGAACCAGGTACCTCTAAACCAACCAGCAATGGACTCCTTCTTATATTTCTCATCTCTTATATGCGACTGTGTACTTTGGTGCAATTTATTTTTTATGGCATCGAGATATGAAGGATCGTTTATAGATTAGGCATTAAACACTTATGTTCATCGACTCCCCACGTGGTTTGTGTTTAGACGGTGCTGACTGCAAGTATAAACTACTAGGAGTTACTTTAGAACTAAGACTTAAGGTGTAGTCGTAACAATTATCGAAACGGAATGCTTAAGTAGGAAGTCTAAGGTGTCAAGACTGTATTGATCTTGTTGGATCTTTCTCAGCTTCCTAACTACGATTTCATAGGTAAGTCGAGTAATGCGAAGATAAAGCAAAAAAAAATTCGGTATGGCTAAATAAAGCTGGGAAGAATTGAAACTGAAGAAATAGCATAAATATTACTTTGTTTAATTGAAAATACGGAAAGGGAAATACAATGAAATGGAAAATGCGGAAAGGGAAAGGTATCTCTCCCACACTATATCAGACATTGTCCTCAATGTTGTGATATAATAGCGGGGAAAATACATTACAAAAACAGAAATGCAAAAACAAAAAAGATAAACTAATGCTGCTGCTACCACGGCCTCGGCTTCTGGTGCGGGAGCGTCTGGTAGGAGTGGCTTCCTCATCAGAACCGGTGGTGGTGAGAGCGGTGATATCTATACGCAAAGCTTCCAGCTCGCTAAAAATCTCTCCTAGCTTTTCATCTGTTGTCCTCTGGTTACTGACAACAGTTGCAAGGAGTGCATCGTATTGCTCTTTCTGCCTACGCTCAAGTGCGGCATTCATCTAATTCTGCTGATGAATGGCACGGAGGATTTCTTCAAGGGTGATGTCAGCTGAAGGTGGCTGCCTGGTGGAGGACTCAGGGATATCCTGAACTGGCTCATCAGCATCCATCGCATCCTGCATCTCGTCCACAGGTGCATCAGGTTGCTCGTCAATAATCGGAACATGGCCTACAGCATCCGGCAAATCAAATAGCCAATTGGCTCTGTTCGAGGGATCAATGCGGTTCCTGCCAGGCAAAGTGATATGATGATAGATGGTACCTTGGATCACAGGGTTGAACCTGTCATCCTCTTGCTGAGAGATCATATGAGCGGACTTGCAGTAGTTCTTGGTAAGCAGCTCCGGTGCTCTATGAGGAAAATGAGTGAGGTGGTCACCAAGCTCCAGCTGTATAGCAAGGGTAGTGACAATCCCGCCAATGTAGAAGGGAGTGGCGCCTCTTTGCGATACAGACTGAATGTGGGCCAAAAGGAACGGAGCGACATTGATGCGTTCTTCATTCAAGGCACAATGCAAGAATAAGAGCTCTTTGGAATTGAGCTTGTGGTTGCTCTCTCTTGAAAAAATTGTGTTGCATATGATATGATGGAAATACCGTATTGCTGGATTATGGATATGAGTGGCATTCAGACTCTGGTAGGCGGAAGCACGGCTGTTTGTGATGTTGTGCCACAAGGTGAAAGCTGTTTCATTAAAGTTGTCGGGCACGTGAAGGTGAGCACCGTCGCCGTGACTGAAGCCTAACAGTTCAGTGATTCTGGTTTGAGTGATTTGGAACTCTCTTCCAAGCATTCGGAATTTTGCAATGCCGGTGAGTTGACTCGTTGATCCAGATGGTGTGATATATTGAAACGAACTTAGAAACTCCAAGGTGAGGTTTTCAAATGTCGGTTGCGGTTGACTGCATAAGTCCCACAATCCAACATGCTCAAGCAGTAGCTTCACTCCGTCGAGCAATCCTAACTCCCTTAAGCAGTCGAGGTCGACGTACCGAGTAGGTTGGATGCCTCGGTTTTGAAACCTTACAAACTTCTCTCTCTGTGCTTCTCCTTGTTCTCCATCTCTAAACTGAATATTTTCCATTGCATGCAAATGAGGTTTATGTGAGATAGGTGTTTGAGGTTTGGTGAGAAAATGTGAAGAAAATTGATCGGATTATAATGGAATGAAGTGAATGTGAGGAGTTGTGATTAAATGAAAAGGTGGAACGGATTAATGGAATTGATTTGAGAGTAATGGGTGGTTACGGGAGAAGAAGAGGTAATGGGAGGTTAGAGTTTTGTGAAAATATAAGTGGGGGTTTGCGAAGGTGAACGGCCTCTGTAACTTCAGAGTTCGTGATTTAGGGTTGTCACGGTCGTGAGGGGGGTCTTACGGTCGTGACGTGCTAAATAGCTCGTTACGATCGTGAGGGGATGGTGACGACCGTGATGATCACAAAATATGGAATTTTCACAGAATGGATTACCTCAGTTCAGTTCAATTATAATTCTTATCGCTTCCAATATTTAATTCCAACATAAACATAACACATAACAGTGGATCAATATATCTATAAGCAGTGGATTTCATCACACGAAAATTCACAAAATATCTAGCAATTCAAAGGTATCAGTAAATAATGAAAAGCATGTAAATTGATTAAATTGGAAAATTGCATAAATAGAAGTACTTTGCTTTTGACATAATAGAAAGAAATTACAGTGATAAAAATAAGCTATGAAATGTTGCAAAATATCAAAACTAACTAGAAACAAAAGCGAAAAGTAAGATAAATCAAATCACTACAGCATTATCAAAGTTGCTTCTTCAAATCTTCAAATGCGGAGTTTATATGATAGAATTGTTCACATGTTATGTCAGTTAAACCTATTACGTCCAATCGCATGCTTTTAACTTCATCCTTAACAACATTAATATCAACTTGGTAAACTTCGAGAGTGTTCAGAATTTTCTTTAAGCTGTCAGCATATCCTACTTGATTAATTTCAGGGGTTTCAATAACTTCATCAGTGTGGTCGATGTCATGGTAACCAGGAGGTGTCTCAGGGTCACTTTCTACATCAGTCATTATGTCATCCCTAATTTGGTAGGATTGTGGTGTTTCGGGTGTTGATGGATAGTCAGGAGGGGTAAGCTCATAAAGCCAATTATCTTTATTGTGAACACTGACTTTAGCATGGTTCGGTAATGTGAACAGGGTTACTATTTCATTTCTGATTAGGTACTCGTATGGTGGTTGTCCTAAGTTTCTTATAATTTGACGGTTAAAGCAGAAGTTCAGATTCATAGGGCGGATGGTACCTAAACGGTTGCACTTGTGTAATTGGTATCTAAGTCCGAGGGCATTAGCAATCATGGTGACCAGGTCTCCTACCAATATTGGTAGATCAGGTTCCTCTTGGATGCGGGTAAAGGTTTGCATCATGAATGGCACAGCATTAACGGGTTTTCCATCGATCAAACAGGACGTTATGAATATCTCATCTTTAGATACTCCAGTAAGGTTCTCTTCATTTCCAAAGAAGGTGTGGGCAAGGATCTTATGAAAATAGCGGATAACAGGGTTGTGTATTTCATCATTGTTCATGTTATCCGGCTCAGGGTGGTAATTTCCGGTTAAGGTTCCCCAAAAGAAGTCCAGCTCAATATCCATTAATTCTACCTGGGTGGTAGTAAAGGCAAAAGGTCCACTAGGGAATCCTAGTAGGTCAGCTAGTTCCTTATGGTTAAAGTCATATTCGATACCGAATAGTCGGAAACTAATAAATCCTTTCCTTTATCCAAATCCGTGCTCAGGTAAGTAAACTAAGGAGCTTAAAAACTCAAGGGTGAGCTCGCGGTAAGTTACAAACTTTTGTTTTATGAGAGCATTCTCCCATCCAAGTTGGTTAAACAGGTATAGGATGCTATCATGTATACCTAAAGTTTCCATAGTCTGTTCATCATAGTACAGAGTCAAATCCATTTGTCTCTGTGATAATTCCTCAAATTTCATTCTTTGGTTTCTACCTCTAAATTTGGTTTCCATAACGTTTCTTGGTTGGTTAGCCATAGTTAGTGTTAATGTGGAGGAAACAAATCAGGGGGAAAAGGGAAGGTAGAAAAGACTTTAGAAAATCTGTAGCAAAGTAAATTTAAAAGTGATTTAGAAAATGAAAATTAAAATAAAGAAAATAAGAAAATAAATGCATAAATAAAGTCAATAATAATAATAATAATGAAATAAAACAATAAAATGATAAAATGGGTTGCCTCCCACTAAGCGTTGTTTTTATCGTCATAAGCCTGATGTAATGCTTAGGCGTAGATTAATCAGGGAAGTTAGTGGACAACTCTAAAAGCTTTAAACTATTCGCATAATCTCTATTTTCAATATTATGGTAATATTTTAATCGTTGTCCGTTTACTGTGAACGGTTCACTATTCCTACCCTTAATCTCTATTGCTCCGCTCGGGAACACTCTAGTTATTTCAAAGGGTCCTGCCCATCTAGATTTTAGTTTTCCAGGAAAGAGCCTAAGTCTTGAATTAAAGAGGAGTACAACGTCTCCCACACTAAATTCTTTCCTAGATAGGCGTTTATCGTGCCATCGCTTGGTTCTTTCTTTATATATTTTAGCATTCTTATAAGCGTCTAACCTTAATTCTTCTAATTCATTAATGTCGAGGATTCGCTTTTCTCCAGCGGCATTGTAGTTTATATTGAGTGTTTTAATCGCCCAATATGCTTTGTGTTCTAGTTCTACCGGGAGATGACAAGCCTTCCCATACACTAGTTTGAAAGGTGTAGTTCCTATGGGTGTCTTGTAGGCTGTCCTATAAGCCCATAAAGCTTCATTAAGTTTAGATGACCAATCTTTCCTAGATATGGCGACAGTCTTTTCTAGGATTTGTTTTATTTCTCTGTTTGAGACTTCGACTTGTCCACTTGTTTGTGGATGATATGGTGTTGCTACACGATGTCTGACTCCATACTTAGATAGTAATTTGTCAAATATTTTCGAAATGAAATGCGAGCCACCGTCACTTATGACAAGTCTAGGCACACCAAATCTTGGAAAGATTATATTCTTGAAAAGCTTAATTACTACTCGTGTGTCATTTGTAGGAGAAGCTATAGCCTCAATCCATTTTGAAACATAATCGACAGCTACGAGTATGTACTTATTACCGAAAGATGATGGGAATGGTCCCATGAAATCTATTCCCCAGACGTCAAAGACTTCTACTTCTAATATTCCTCTTTGAGGCATTTCATCTCTTCTTGAAATATTACCGGTGCGTTGACACCGATCGCAATTTATAACAACGATGTGGACATCTTTCCATAGATTAGGCCAAAATAGGCCGGCTTGTAAGATTTTTGCACAAGTCTTGGAAGTGCTTGCATGTCCACCATAAGGAGATGAATGACAATGAGCAATGACATCTTCTATTTCTTCTTCGGGAATACACCGGCGAAAGATTTCGTCAGGTCCTCTTTTAAACAATAATGGTTCGTCCCAATAGTAATGCTTGAGATTGTGGAAGAATTTATTTTTCTGCTGATAGGTTAAGTCAGGTGGAAGTGCTCCTGCAGCTAAGTAGTTGACAATGTCAGCGTACCATGGCAGTCCTACGGTTGTTTGGATTGTTTCCACGGTTTTTGGTTCATCTATGTCTAACTGAACTGGGTCGCTTCCTATTTGTGCTATCAGCTGTTCATACGGAAAATCATCGTTAATAAGCACTTGTTCGGGTTTAATACCTTCTATTCTAGATAAATGGTCCGCTACGACGTTTTCAGTACTTTTTTTATCTTTGATTTCGAGATCAAACTCTTGTAAGAGTAAAATCCATCTCAAGAGTCTTGGTTTAGCATCTTTCTTGGTTAATAGATACCTGATAGCAACGTGGTCTGTGTAGATGATTATTTTTGCTCCTACTAGGTAGGAACGGAATTTATCAAGCGCGAAGACAACTGCTAACAATTCTTTTTCAGTAGTGGCGTAGTTCATCTGAGCAGAATCTAAGGTTCTACTGGCATAGTAAATTGCGTGAAGTTTCTTGTCCTTCCTTTGTCCTAGAACTGCGCCTACAGCATAGTCACTCGCATCGCACATGATTTCGAAAGGTAATCTCCAGTCAGGTGGTTGCATGATTGGTGCGGTGATGAGGGTTGTTCTTAGAGTTTCGAATGCTTTAAGACAGTCTTTATTGAATATGAACTCAGCGTCTTTCATTAATAAACCGGTAAGAGGTTTAGTGATTTTCGAGAAATCTTTGATGAATCGTCGGTAGAAACCGGCGTGTCCTAAAAAGCTTAGTATTTCTCGAACGGTCTTAGGGGGATGAAGATCTTTTATGACTTCTATCTTAGCTTTATCAACTTCAATTCCCTTATCAGATATAACGTGTCCTAGTACGATTCCTTCTCTGACCATGAAATGACATTTCTCCAAGTTAAGCACGAGGTTTACTTTTACACATCTTTCTAACACCATTTCTAAATTTGATAGACATCCTTCAAAACTTTTCCCGCATACAGAGAAGTCATCCATGAACACTTCCATGATGTTGTCTATGAAATTTGCGAAGATTGACATCATACATCTTTGAAAGGTTGCAGGAGCGTTACACAATCCAAAGGGCATTCGTCTATAAGCGAATGTTCCATAAGGGCATGTGAATGTAGTCTTCTCTTGATCATCTGGGTGGATCGGGATTTGGAAAAATCCTGAGTAACCATCTAGATAACAGAAGTACGAGTGTTTGGCTAATCGTTCTAACATTTGATCTATAAAAGGTAGTGGGAAATGATCTTTTCGAGTGGCTTTGTTTAGTTTACGATAATCGATGCACACTCTATGTCCGGTCACTACTCTTTGTGATATTTATTTACCTTTAGCGTTTTTCACAACAGTGATACCTCCTTTCTTTGGTACTACATGTACTGGACTAACCCATTTACTATCAGAGATTGGATATATTATTCCAGCGTCTAGTAGTTTCTTAACTTCTTCTTTTACTACAGTGCTAAGGATTAGGTTAATTCTTCTTTGGGATTCTCTGGAGGTTTTACAATCTTCTTCTAGCAGAATACGATGCATACAGATTGAAGGACATATTCCTTTGAGATCAGATATGTTATATCCTAATGCAGTTGGGTATTTCTTTAAGACATCTAAAAGTTTCTTCGTTTCGATTGTTCCTAAACTGGAATTGATTATAACTGGTCTCGTACATTCAGTGTCTAGGAATTCGTATCTTAGGTTCTTAGGTAAGGTTTTTAACTCTAATGTAGGTTTCTTCTTACTTGGCATGGGATCCGGTGTAAGTGCTAAACTTTCGCTTAGACTATCATCCTGATACGGTTCACGCCAATTGTCATCTTCGAAAATCGGAGGGATTTGAATTTTCATAATTTCAAAATAAGTAGTTTCTTTCATTTCCATCTCTCTTACACACTCGTCAATGACATCCAATAGATAGCATGTGTCCTCTATAGCTGGTGATTGTAAGAATTGTGTTAAAATAAATTCAACTTTCTCTTCACCTACTTCAAAGGTTAGCTTTCCTTTCTTTACGTCTATAATAGCTCCGGCGGTAGCTAAGAATGGTCTTCCTAGTATGATAGGTGTAATGGAGTCTTCAGAGATGTCCGTGATTATAAAATCAGTAGGAATGTAGAATTGACCTATACGTACTGGGACATTTTCTAGTATGCCTACAGGATATTTAATAGAGCGGTCGGCTAGTTGAACAGACATTTTAGTTGGTCTTAGGTATCCCATGTCTAGCCTTTTGCAAATTGTTAAGGGCATAACACTGATACTGGCTCCTAAATCGCATAGAGCTTTGTCAATGACGAATTTTCCAATTACACAGGGTATAGAGAAACTACCTGGATCTTTTAACTTAGGAGGCATATTGTTTTGAATTATTGCGCTACACTCAGCAGTAAGTGTAACGGTTCCGTTATCCTCTATCTTCTTTTTATTGGATAGGATTTCCTTTAGAAATTTAGCATACGAGGGCATTTGAGTGATAGCTTCTGTAAACGGAATAGTAATATTCAACTGTTTCAGAAGTTCAACAAATTTCTTAAACTGGCCCATCGTCTTGGAATTGGTTAATCTCTGAGGGTACGGAATTGGTGGTTTATAAGGTGGTGGAGGCACATAAGGCTTTTCTTTCTCCCCTGCCTCTTGATTATTATCTTCCTTTTCTTCTGGTTCATTCTCCTTTTCAGTTGGCTTATCTTGCTTTTGGTACATGGCTGGATTGTTAAGTCTTGGATCGGCAGGTCTGTCAAGTTCCTTGCCACTTCTTAGTATCACAGCATTGGCCTGTCCTTTTGGATTAGGTTGGGGTTGTCCAGGAAATACTCCAGCTGGTGCAGCGGTAGGTGCTTGTTGTTGAGCCACTTGTGAAATCTGAGTTTCAAGCATTTTGTTATGTGTAGCTAACGCATCTACCTTGCTCACTAATTGCTTAATCTGCTCACTAGTGTGTATGTTTTGGTTTAAGAAATCCTTGTTTGTTTGAGATTGAGTAGCTATGAAGTTCTCCATCATTAACTCAAGGTTTGATTTTCTAGGAACATTAGGAGCAGTCTTTTGATATCCTGGTGGTGTAGCTGGTGCTTGGCCTGGTGCGTATAAAGCATTGTTGTTCTTATAAGAGAAGTTCAGATGATTCTTCCAACCTGGGTTGTATGTGTTCGAGTACGGGTTTCCTTGAGCATAATTCACTTGATCTGTGGGAATTCCTGCTAATAGTTGACAATCAGGGACAGCATGTCCTGGAACTCCACATAACTCACAGTTAGGTGTTACCGCAGCCATGGTGGTTGTTGGTGTTATGGCAAAGTTGTCGATCTTTTGGTTAAGTTGGTCAAACTTTGCATTGACTTGGTCCATACTACTTACTTCGTACATACCTCCTTTTGTTGGTTTCTCAGTTGCGACTCTCTCGCTTCCCCATTGGTAATGATTTTGAGCCATACTCTCGATAAGTGCATAAGCATCATTATATTCTTTGTCCATTAGTGCGCCGCCTGCGGCAGCGTCAATCGTCATTCTTGTGTTGTACAAGAGTCCATTGTAGAAAGTATGGATGACCATCCATTCTACTAATCCGTGATGTGGACAAAGTCTCAGCATATCTTTGTAGCGTTCCCAAGCTTCGAAAAGTGACTCGTTTTCCTTTTGCTTAAATCCGTTGATTTGAGCTCTTAGCATAGATGTCTTACTAGGTGGGAAATATCTTGTCAAGAAGACTCTCTTTAGTTCCTCCCACGTAGTTACTGAATTCAAAGGTAGAGATTGAAGTCAGGCTCTCGCTCTGTCTCGAAGTGAGAAAGGAAAAAGGCGTAATCTAATAGCTTCTTGGGTAACTCCATTAGCTTTTACAGTATCTGCGTACTGCACAAATATCGAAAGATGAAGGTTCGGATCCTCGGTAGGATTTCCGGCGAATTGGTTTTGTTGCACGACTGATATCAACGAAGGTTTCAATTCGAAATCGTTTCGGTTGATAGCCGGTGCAGCAATGCTGGAATGCGGCTCAGCTTGCGAAGGACTAGCGTAATACTTTAGTGGATGATTTGGTTCTTCAGCCATCTCTGCGTCCTTTAATGTTCCAACTGGTTTAGGTGGATCAACTTGAAGATCTGGAATGTTGTATTTTCGTTCGTATTCGAATATTCGTCTTCTTAAATGTAAGAAGCGTTCTAATTCTTGGACTGGAGGTTGCAAGTCTTCGCCTTGAGAGCGAGTACTTGGCATACACTCGGGAAATTAGATTAGGAAAAATAAGTTGTTACCTTAGTCTAGACAGTGCTACTCTAATAGTGCACTAGTGACTAAATCAAGTTCCCCGGCAACGGCGCCAAAAACTTGATGGGGCGAAGACGCGATATGTGTCTAGCGGTATCTGAACTGCAAGCGCACAGCCTATCGAAGTAATATAAAAGATTGTCGAACCCACAAGAACTTTGTAATCACTCTAGTGCTAGAAGGTTTGCTAATTTAGCTAAGGCGGATATTTGTCACGATTATGGATTTAAGGATTAAAAACGGGAATTAAGTTTAGTTTAAGGAAATAATGAGAAGGCGGTCGGTATATAATTATATTAACCTATGCGGGTCAATCTAACCTAAGCTTATAAAGATGGTTCATTTAAATTATCCTGTAGAGATTACCAGTTTAAATACCCTCAACTCACGCTCTCGTGGTCTTGTCTCAGATCTTACTCCTAAAGCCCTATGCCTGCTCTCGCTAGCCCATAAGTGTTTAGAAAGTAATTTTTGAAAACTTAATAAGTCTAATTCATTTTAAAGCGCTCTCGCTGTATTTAAATCAAATGCCTAGCTTTAGCTATCCGGTTAAAATCTCACACTCTCGTGGTCTCGACCTAACCTATTTCACTTTTCTTACTCTCGTAACAAAAAGATTAATTTTAATTATAAAAAGCCACAGCCAGAATATAATTTCTTAATTATTTTTAGCTTAGATTCAATTTTACCGTTTTGGTTTAGTTTATTACATACCGACTAATTAATTTAGCTACTCATTTTTATTATACCAACAGACAGATGCAGAAATAAATAAATAAATATTGAAGCATACATTATATAATAATAATAATATCTTAACATAAATAAATAAATAAACTTAATATAAATTATAAAATAAAAACCTGGATAATTAAATTCTTAAACTCCTTCTTCCACAGATTGGCAAGCTCGGAGTGTTGGAATCGGAATCGAAATACAATAAACAAATTCTGAAGCTAGAAAGAAATTAATTAAAATAACAATTTCCTAATGTTGGAAATTGTTATTAAATTGGGTTGGAAATAGAAACAGAAAAATAAAGCAAGAACAAGGCTGGAAAAATAAAAGGGTTCAGGAAAAATACGGCAGAGCTTCCGCGTGAAAATCAAAATAATACTATGTAGTTTTTAATTTGCAGCTTGGGTATTTATAGAACATGATTTTGGGCAGTTGAATTGGTAAGCGTGGGCTTCGTTCCGTAATGAGAAAATCCAGCAAAAGTGGCGTACTGGGTTGCTTCAGTTGAGGAAAAATAGGAGTCGTCAAAGACTCGTTGCACGTCTTCATGAATAATTCAAATAATTTAAACACACTTTCCTTGTCACGTTCGTGACATGGGCGTAACGGTCATGTTCTTCAATTCAAGTGTGTCACGATCGTGACATTTGAGCAACGGTCGTGAGACCTCAAAATAGAGCGTCACGGTCGTGAGGATGTTGTGACGACCGTGAGTGAAACAAAAAATGCAGACTTAGCAAAATTGTTCTCTTCATCTTCTTTTCATGCTAGATTTGGTTCATTTGATCTTTTTCTCATAGTTTGGCTCTAGACATGTTATACCTGCAATGTGACATAAAAAACTCGAACAATCGGGAGTTAATAGGATCAATGTGCGATAAAACGGACTTAAAACATAGTAATAAAGTGATACGATTTCTCGTTATCAGAACGATGCCTCGAAGATTGTCGTTTTGGTTTATTTCGCAAAACTAAAGTGTCGAACCGAAGAAAAAGGCTGAAAGTGGTTTCACGAGAAAATTCATATCCCTCGTCGTTTGAATCGAAGAAAAAGGCTAAAAGTGGTTTAACACGAGGTCACTGACTCATAGATCTACAACTTTGTTGACAAAGTCGAGTCGAGATTATGCTCCGAAAAGGTTAACCTCGTCACGTTTTCAAGTAGCGGACACCAAATAAGCCAAAAAAACAACTTATTCAGTGACGTCTTGCAGTTTAAACGTATCGATCTCACTCGATTTTGATCGTATGAAGTCCGTCTTTTTGCGTTGCAACCGAGATTCAGAGGCAGACGATGTTGTGGAAGGCTCAGAGTAAAAAAAAATTGTTGAAGATATTGTTATTTTCACTTAAGCTGAAATTCTAACTTTTTCCTTTCATTTTGCACTCCACTATATATTCTTTTGACCCACAATTTGTCTCATAACTTCAATCATAATTCACAAACACCAAAAAATATCAAAAACTCTCTTTAAAGAATCAAAGTTCATTCTCTCAACTTTTTCTCAAGAACACAACAACAACTTCATCAAGAACTCAAGAACACTACAATTCCAATCAAACTTCCGATAGTCGAACTACCGCGAACAACCACCTCCGGTCAACTCCACCACTGCGCGACTACCATTTTTCTCCGCTGGCAGTCGCGCGACCTCTCCTCCGTTCGTGATCGCGCCTCACTCCCTCCGGATTCACAATTTCCTCGTCGATTCTTCATTCGGTTATCTTCTTAAACTTTAATTCATGAATAATTGTTGAATTGTTTCTTGAATTGAATTTTCAAGTTGATTTAATCTTGTGGAGATTATGTGCATTGATTCTTGATTTGATTATTAATTGATGCTTGGTTAATTGATCCTAATAATTGTTGTGTTGCATAAGTGAAAATGCTTGTTAAAATTGACATAGAATAATCGGTGCATCTAAGGTGTTTGACAAAATTCCTAGGAGAGCTAATTGTTGTGACTTGATATTGATTGAAGTGCTTGACTTTTGAATTCATACTTGTTTCAATGTGTAAATTCGGAATAGGATAGGTTGAGGCTTAATTGTTGATATTGTTCATGTGTCGCGTGTCGAAAAATGTGTTTTGGTCATAACTTCCTAACTATAGCGTGTTTTCGCGAATGTGAATAGTGTAAATTGATTTTGTTGATGATTCCGAAGCCATTGGTGAAATTTTAGTCAATTTCGGGCAACTTTTTTTCACCATTTCGCTACTTCCATCCGACGAAATTGGCCAAAAAGTCTCACTTCCGAACGGAATTTTCAAAAACCAATTGCATATTTAAATCTGTTGGCACGTTTGCAAGTTACTATGCGATTTTCGTTCAATTCCGAGTCGGTGATTTTTGATGCGTTTTTTTCCGTTTTAAGGCTTTTTAAGCTCGGTTTGCTGCGATTTTGATGCATTGATCTTGTTTTGACTTGTACTTATGTTTGTTGATCATTTGACATTCATTGTATGTAAATTTGCTCGATTCTGGTTTGAGTTTGCATGGTGTTTATGTTAGTGCATAGGTGCTGCCCCATTTTGAAACATACATTTCAATGCATGTCCATGACTTGTATGCTAGTTTTTCTACTTGATTTTGAGTTGTGAGGCATAGGTGCAACTTCCGGTTGCACCTCATTTTGGTCTCTAATGCGTTTGTTGAGTTCATGTAAGTTTCTCGCAAGGATATTGACGACACTCGCTTGGTTGGTATTCCACTTTATTTGTGGGATACCGTTTGGTTTCAAATGATATTTTGTGTCGTTGTTTTGTCTGGATTGTGTTGTGTGCAGGGCATTTGTGTGGTCGCATCCGATTTTCACATCTTGAGTGATTTATTTTCACTCCGATGACTTGAGCTTATATGGGAAATGAGATGTCCGACTTGCTTTGTTTGTGGATGCTAGCTTGTTCGAGCGGACCTCTGGGTTTCTATTTTTTGTTTAGCTTGTTGGTACTTTGGATTTACATCCACGCGGTATAGTTTCTTATCAAATTTACTATTTCCGCACTTTATCGCTTACATAGGTTGGAGTCCCAACCATTTCTTTTTGGTGGGCATTTTCTGGAAGTCCTCCTTCAGAGGCTCTGTACGTGTTTGTTTACATTTGTGTAAAGACCTCAAAAGAGGCGCCCCATCCACATTCCCCTTAATAAGACCTCGAAGAAGGCAAGCGAAAAGGGCTCGTAATCAGCCCCGCACTATCATTGAGTCTTTCATTAGCTCGCACATTGTGTTGATTCTTTTGGATAAAGTCCATTTTGCTCTTGTCTGGTCAGTCTGTGGAAGAGGATCTCACTTTCTGGATCCCCACACTTTGTGTAGCTCACGTCCGTTCATGTTGACGCTTTGTGCTCGTACACACATGATATTTTCCCCATTCTGTTCTTGCTTGGTGATATGATACCATGTATAGACATACGCGTTTCCCATAGTCACGAGCTCGAGGAGATCTCCTTGCTTCG
This sequence comes from Lathyrus aphaca, assembly GCA_963966055.1. NCBI lineage: Eukaryota > Viridiplantae > Streptophyta > Magnoliopsida > Fabales > Fabaceae > Lathyrus > Lathyrus aphaca. The sequence continues at coordinate 211,314,334 of OZ014519.1, forward strand.
TGTACCCATCCTACCTGATCCTCGATATCGTGGTTAGGTGTCTCCCCTACTTTTGTCCTACTTCGATCCTCCATATCGTTGCTAGGGCATCTCTTTGCCATTGTGAAGACATAATCCACAGGTGGATGTTTGCTACTCGAGTGATGTGGATACTCCTCGAGCTTGTTTGTTTATTTGTGTGATGCGATCGTTTCCCCATAAGATTGATAGGCTTTGTATAGTCTCTCGTTTGCATGTTAACTTAGGTAGCACGGTTCCTTCGTCTAGGGCTACCTTTTTTGCATGAGCATTCCTAAAACACAAATCAAACTCTTCCTTTTCTTTTCATAAGAACATGTTAATTCCTTCTACTCCTGGTGCGTGAGTCTCCAAAAGTCGAGCAGCCGGTAGAACATGAACTTAACATTGTTCAACTAAAAAACAAAAACAAACAAAAGTAGTTAGTCGAAATATGTTAACTTTGATTCCTCAAAAGGGATACGTAGGCAGTGGGTGTCGCTCCCGCCAAATGACACCTAGGGCCAAGAGGGGTACAGACGCGAACGGTCGGTGAAAGGATAAGGAAATGAATAGAGTCGCCAGCTAGGCATTTTTATCCCGAAGGAAAGGTAATGCTGCATAGACCTAAGGAAAGATATGGATAAGACGGTTGCGAACCAGAGAAACTGAGAAAGGGGGTTGGTTACAACCTGGGAAGGTATTAGCACCCAGATTGTCCGTCGTACTCGATGGGATCCACGCTTAAAAGATTTGTGTTTTAAAGGGGTAGTGTCAGTGCAATCTGTGTATCAAAGCTGGAAAGAATTCAAGTGTCAGTGTAAAAGAAAAGTGAAGTGTATCAGAGAAGTGTTAATGTGAGACCAAGAATGAAATGCCCAAGACAATGAGGCTAAAAGAATAATGCTGGAGGAGGGGGAATATACAGAGACTTTTGTTCGATAACTGTTACGTTATTCCTACGTATCCTCTCGTGCAATGAGGAAGTCAGAACACCGTAGTTCGACTCAAAGAGATTGAAAGATGAATTGACTTGTGAACTGCTTGCTTGCCTATGCTCAAGTGTATGACCTGTCTGGCTCAGGTGCTAACTGTCTTGCATTAGACGGAAGAAGCAAATTCTCGTTTGTGAGTGAATGAGATGAGAAAAGAATCCCGGAGGAGACGATTATTGTTTGTTTTTGAGTTTTCAATCTTTTATTGCCTTTTGGAGTTTGTCATAGGAAAATGAGCTTAAGCCTAAACCAAGGGTTAGTAAACTCATCACATCCTCCCTCTGATTAGGGGTAATGAGAATACCTTAAGTGTGAAGTGAACACCTCACACTTAATCACCATGATGTAGGATTAAGATCATTAACCTATTTGTATTTATTTAGATGTTTTTTGTGTTTTTTTTTAGTGTTAAGTAATGAGTTTAAGCCATAATCAGGGATTTAATGGACTCATTACACCATCCTAATAGAAGGATAATAGATGAGAACATTTAAGCTGAGGAAGGCTCCTCAACTTAATCCATGATTAGGGATTAACCTCATGACAAAACAAAGCCTTTATTAAATGGATTTTAGTTAATGGATGAGATCATGAAATGATTTTTATGGTTTGTAAGACAACTTGAGGGGGACTTGTCCATTAACACTAGGGTTAGTCCTTCTTAACCAATTAAGGAAGAATTAGAACCCTAATGCAAGGCCCAAGTTACAAGCTTGATGTCTTAGTGATTATTAAGTGAATTGATTAAAGGAATTAAACACATTAAGGGTTTAACACTTAGGATTAAAGTTATACACTCCATCCTAATAGAAGGATACAGGCATAAGCTTAATCACAAAGCCCTAAAACCTTTAAGGTTTAGTCCTTGATTATGAGATGAGAAGAGAAGACTCAAAGATGACACAAAGGCAAAACTAAATGGGGGACTAATCAAACCCTAATTGTTATCATGCTTGGTTGTTCCTAGGGTTAATGAGGCTTGCAAGAAGATCTTCAGAGAAAACACCAGGAAAGAAGCAGATGAATGGAGAAAGAAGCAGAGAGAAGCAAGACAACTTGCTTCACTTAAGAAGACAATGTTGCTTGAAGGAAGAAAGAGGAGAAGGAGCATGAATGAGAAAGCTCATTCTAATACAAAGATAAAATGCAGAAATGATGCATAAGAGGGATGAGAAGAGATTATGAGAAGTGAAGGCAAATTCACTTCTCAAAGTAACTTACCACCTGAAAAGTTAGTGAAAGAAAATGAAATGAAATGAAAATGAGATGGAATGCCATGATGCAAGGCAAAGTCAGAAGCATAAACATGATTTTAATGATGCTAAAAGATGATGCAAACACATGTCAAGAGTTGTGGATGATCATACAAGGATGAGGATGCAAATGAAGCATGCTTGAACCATGAAAGTTCATGAAAGTTTATGAAATGCAATGGATACATAACATGTAAAATGAAAGATGCAATGATCAAACATGATTCTAATATGTCCTAAGATGTCTTATATGTCATATGGATACACAAAATGTCATGACAAGTTTTTGGATGCAAGCATATGAGAGATGGATGCAAATGAAGACAAGAATTAGGGTTTATGAACAACATGCAACACAAAAATTCAAAATCAGAAGCAAATGACATGATAAAAAATTGAAAATGGGATCAAAGGAACCCTAACCCTACACAAGTTCACTGCCCAAAGGAGAGGACCTAAATCTTAACCTAATGGGAGTTATGATTTTTCTAAGTCAACTAGGGTTTCAAGGTACCTCAAAAGGAAAAATGCACATTAAATTGAAAATGAAAGATAAATTCAAACCAATTTTACCCTAAAAACTATATGCTATGAAGGATGCAATGCAAGAAGAACCATTATCAAACTCTTCATGGTTAGGCAGAATGAATTTTTTCAAGTTAGGACCAAAATATTGCCTTTAAATAACTTTAATTCCAATGAAAATTTCCAAAATGGGTCAAGAACCAAAAAGAAATTTATTTTAAGGTTTTGATAATGTTTCTAAATGTTTTGGGATGATTCATGATTTTTTTTGTGATTTTTGGAAACATAAATGCTATTTTAATTAATTAATCTTCATTAATCAATTAAAATAAACATTTAAATATTTTTAAAATAGTTTAAAAATGAAAAAAATAAAATAAAAATTGTTTTCTGGTTAAGAAAAATATTTGAAACAAAAATGCAAAAGGAAAATATTTTTGGAATTTTCTAACTATTTTTAATAAATGATGCCAAATAAAATAGAAAATATGAAATAAAAATATGAATTAATGAAAAGTAAGCGCATCTGATGGCCCAGATTCAAAAGGAAATGGAGGGAATTGACTCGCGCCTTATCCAAGGGCTGAGGTTCAAACTGGCAAATTTAAATCTAATCCTAATTAATTAACTCTAATTATGGGATTAGGGCTTAATGAGACCATCCAGGCCATCCATTCACGCGCGGGAAGCAAGATCGCACGCTCCAGATTCAAACTCGTCCCTAAACCCTAATTATCATTAATCACCTTCAGATGACCGGAACAGTGGTTCCGGTCATCTTCTCCGGCAAGCACAAACCCTAGTTTCTTCTACAGGTTACCAAATTCCAAATTTCTTCCACCAAAACGATCCTTACATCAATCTAAACCTAAACCCTCAATTAAAATCCATTTATTTCACTTCATAAGCATGAATCGAAGGAAAACACGAAACACGGGCAAATGTTCAGAGATAGCATACATGATGGTTTCGCAGCCATTTTCAAAAGTAAATACATCCCCATGATCAGGGGAACATGCAGAATCATAAAAGAACTTAAAACTTAGCTTCTGGGAAAAATGTTCTTCATGTTACCTGAGATGAAGACTCTCTGTTTCTGAGCTTTCTAGATTCAAACTTTGTGCAAACCCTCTCCTTTGAACACCCTGATGATGAAATGAAGCTTGGAGAGCTTTGAGAATGGCTGGTTGTGGCTGTTTTGTTCTGGTGTAGCAGAAATGGAGGTCTTTGTGTGTGATGTTTTAAGCTGTTCCAGGGGGTGATTCTTGTTTTATGGATGATTTGTGGTTGGTTGGTGAAGAAATTTTGGATTTTTGATGGCTGAGGAAGGAGTTTCGAAGAGGAGAAGTTTTGGACAGATTTTGTGCAAGCTGGATTGTGGGAGGTTTCTAGCTTGTGTGTGGATTGCTTTATGATCCATAGCACATCCCTAAACTACTGGAAGAGGTCTGAGGAAGTGACTTGCATTGTGGGAATGGCATGGGGAAATTGGCCAAAAAGTCAATGTTAGGTGTACTTGAGGCATGGGTTGTGGCAGAGGCTATTTTAGGGTTGCTCTGGGTTCAGCTGCCTTCAAGGATGGCCATGGGATGAACTGATGTGAGCTGGGATGGATGAAGGGTGAGATACCACATGTTTTGCAATTTTGCAACTTGTTACACTTTGTGATTTTTGGCCATGGACATGTGACACCTCTTGGGCAATATGCAGCAAAATGCACCATATAATGTTGTTATGACACTTTGATATTGATTAGAGATCAAACAAAACCAAAGGAACCCTTCTTGCAAGATTTCCCTCTTTGTGCTTTTCATGAAAAGTAACTTATGATTCTTGGAATTTAAGGCATGAAAGTGAGAAATTTCTTGGGCAAATCTGAATTATGAGCCATGAATTATGTTTTTGTGATGATTAGAAGCTGGTTTGAAGTCACATTTGGCCTTGGCATGAGGTTTTGCAACTTTCTTCTTTTGGTGCAAAAGTGAAAAATAAGTGATTTTTCCCAATTTTGACAAGCCATAACTTTTGATCCAAAATGAATTAGAATGATTTCTTGTACTTTTTGAAAATGGTAGGATCCATTCTACAACTTTCATGACCAAATTTTTCTCATTTGAAGCATTTTTGAATCAAAAAGAGGAGGTTGAAAAACTTTCCCAAAATGGCAAGTTTACATTATAAGTCACTTTCCCAAAAAGGCAACTTTGCAAATGGCTTGAAATTCTTCAATTTTGTGAACTTATAACATCTTCTATGATCAAATAAAGATCATACACATTCAAAATGATGGAGAAACCCCTTTGGTTGGGTCATTGGGGGCCTCAGATGCCCTGATTTTGCACTGACTTGCTCAAGAAGTCAACTCTTGATCAGATGCCTTCCCCATTGAATTTCTTCATGAAACTTGATATGCATGATCCTCATAACATATAGAGACCAATAGAAACAAGAATGACCAAAAAATTTGGAGTTATGGCCTCTGAAACCAAAACCCTAATTTTAGGTCATCTGTGTAATTAAACCTGGCTCTGCTTCCATGCCTTTCTCAGTTCTTGTGATTCTTTGACTTTCTTGACCTTGTGAGGATATAATATGATGCTTGAACATACATGGACCCCTTTGAAGTGATTGATGACCTTTGGAGTGGCTCAAAAGGCTCAGGGATGGCTCAGACCACAAACCCTAGATGCAGATGACTTTGAATCAATGCAGTGAAGCAAAAATGCAATATGAGATGCTATGATTGAACTTATGCACATGAAAAGATCACAAGCCATGGTGAAATGAGTGAGGGAAAATTTGGGGTGTTTACAGCTGCCCCTATTCAAGCATGAGTTATCTGTGCAAGATGTAAGCAACGGCTTAACAGGCAAACAAGATAACTTGTGGTTGAATACCAAAGACAGTCCAAAATTTGCACTCACTGAATGAAGAAGAAAAGGGATATAGATTGTAAAAGGAAGTAAAGTATAATTATAAAGTGGGGGCGACGAAGGACGACCGTCAAGCAGAGGACGACTGCTAGGGATGACGCAATGACGGGGATGGCCGACATGCTGGGGAAAATGCGGGAAATAAAGCAATGACGGGGACGGTCGACAAGCTGGGGATATAAGAGATTATTATGGGGACGGCCATCAAGTTCAAGGTATGAATGAAATAAATGATGAGGTACGGTCATCGAGGGTGAAGGACGATTACTTAGCAGGGGACGGCTGCTCTGTCGGGGATAAGATGAGGGACGGTCATCTAAGGTGAAGGACGATCACCTGGCAGGGGACGGTGTCGCTCCCGATAAATGGGACTGGCCCAAATAAAGGTACAGACGCGAACGGTCGGCGAGAGGGACAATGAGAACACACAGCCGTGAACTCACTGGAGATGAAAAGAGTCGCCAGCTAGGCATTTTTATCCCGGAGGAAAGGCAATGCTGCATAAGCCTAGAAAGAGATGGATAAGACGGTTGCGAACCAGAGAGACTGAGAAAGGGGGTTGGTTACAACCTGGGAAGGTATTAGCACCCAGACTGTCCGTCGTACTCGACGGGATCCACGCTTAGAAGATTTGTGTTTTAAAGGGGTAGTGTCAGTGCAATCTGTGTGTAAAATAGCTGGAAAAGATGTGCAGGTGTCAGTGTATAGTGTATAAGTGATATGAAGTATGAAAGTGTCAGTGTAAGAACAAGAATAAGATGCTCATGATAATGAGGCTAAAGAAATGAGCTGGAAGGAGGGGGAATATACAGAGACTTTTGTTCGATAACTGTTAAGTTATGCCTACGTATCCTCTCGTGCAATGAGGAAGTCAGAACACCGTAGTTCGACCCAAAGAGACTGAAAGATGAATTGACTTGTGAACCGCTTGCTAGCCTATGCTCAAGTGTATGATCTGTCTGGCACAGATGCAAACTGTCTTGCATTAGACGGAAGAAGCGAGTTCTCGTTTGTGAGTGAGTGAGATGAGAAAAGAATCCCGAAGGAGACGATTATTGTTTGTTTTTGAGTTTTCAGTCTTTTATTGCTTTTGAAAGTGTGTCATAAGTTAATGAGTTTAAGCCTAAACCAATGGATTTAGTAAACTCATCACATCTTCCCTCTGATTAGGGGTAATGAGAATACCTTAAGTGTGAAGTCAGATTCTCACACTTAATCACCTTTGGTGTAGGATTAAGATCATTAACCTACTTGTGATTATTTAGGTGTTTTTGTTGTTTTTGTTTAGTGTTGAGTAATGAGGTTAAGCCATAATCAAGGATTAAACAGACCCATTACACTATCCTAAAAGAAGGATAATAGATGAGGATGTTTAAGCTGAGGAAAACTCCTCAACTTAATCCATGATTAGGGATTAAACCCATGACAAAACAAGCCTTTGATTAAGTGGATTTTAGTTAATGATATGATGATGAAGTGAATTTTATTGTTTGTAAGACAACTTGAGGGGGACTTGTCCATTAACACTAGGGTTAGTCCTTCTTAACCAATAAAGGAAGAATTAGAACCCTAATGCAAGGCCCAAGTTACAAGTGTGATGTCTTGATACTTATTAAGTTAATTGATTAAGAGATTTAAACACCTTGAGGGTTTAACACTTAGGATTAAAGTTATACACTCCATCCTAAAAGAAGGATGCAGGCATAAGCTTAATCACAAAGCCTTAAAGCCTTTAGGGTTTAGTCCCTGATTATGAGATGAGAAGAGAGGACTCAAAGAGAGACACAAAGGTAAAACTATGAGGGGAGACTAATCAAGACCCTAATTCATTGTCATGCTTGGTTGTTCCTAAGGTTTGTGAGGTTTTCAGGAACAATCTTCAAAGGAGCCACCAGGAAGCAGATGAACAAGACCAAGAGAAGCAAAGTGGCTTGCTTCATTCAAGAAGTCAAGTCACTTGAAGAAAGAAAGTGGGAGGAAGAAGAATGAGCAAGCTCAAACTCAAACACAAATAGAAATGCAGCAATGGATGCAAGAGAGATGAAAAGAAAAGTTATGAGAAGTGAAGGCAAATTCACTTCCCAAGTTTACTTACCACCTGAAATGTTAGAAAGAAATGCAATGCAATGCAAGATGAGATGAAATGGTATGATGCTAAGCAAAACCAGAAGCATGTTGATGATGATTATGATGTTATGAGGTGCTGCAAACATGAGGCAAGGCATGGGGATGCTCATACAAGATCATGGATGCAAATGATGCAAGTTAAGGAGCATGAACAAGCATGGAAAGTTATGAAGCATACAAGACAAATGACATGGCAAATATGTAATGCAATGATCAAACATGCTTCCTACATGTCTTAATATGTCAAATGGATCACAAGAATGCACAAAATGCAAAGACAAGTCATGTTATGCAAGGAAATGCAAGAAGGATGCAAGAGAAAGCCCCAAATTAGGGTTCATGGATCAAACATCAAACAAAAACCCAAAACAGAAGCAAACCCTAAGATAAAAAAAAAGGAAAATGCTACCCAAAGAAACCCTAAACCTATAATGAACCACTGCCCAAAGGGGAGCTCTCAACTCTCAACCAAACTCAAGATATGAATTTTCTAAGTTATTAGGGTTTTTTAGGGTTCTTAACAAAAGAAATGCCAAACAATTAGAAAATGAAGAAACAAATCATGGCCATTTTATCCTAGAAACTACATGCTAAACATAACACAATGCAAGAAGAATCAATGTCTCAACCTTCTCCAATAGGCAGAAATGAATTTTTGAACTTATGATCAAAATAATGCATAAAAAATGATTTAATTCAATGAAAAATTCTTAAGATGCATCAAGATCAAAAAAGAAATTTGGTTTGAAGGTTGGACAATGTTTCTAAATGCCTTAGAACATTTCATGAATTTTTTTGTAATTTTTAAATACCTAAAAGTATTTTTAATTAATTAATTCTCATTAATCAATTAAAAATAATCTTTTAAATATTTAAAAATACTTTTTTAATGATAAAAAATAAAATAAAAATGTTTTTGGGTCTTAAAAATTAATAAAACTTTTAAGAAAAAGTTTCATAATTTTTAAGAATTTTTAACTATTTTAAAATAATTATGCAAGTTTAATGAAATAAAAAGAATTAAAAATCAAATAAAATAAAAGTAAACAGAAAGGATGGCTGAGATTGATTCTGGCAGTGGATGGGTTGACTGCGCGCGCAGATCAAAGGCCCATATTCAAACTTCTAAAACTCAATTAATTAAATTAATTAATCCTGATTATCACTTAATGAAATGATCCTGACCCTTCGTACACGCGCGGGAGATGAAATCCAGTGGCTCACATTCAAACTTTGCCCTAACCCTAATTAACCCCACTAATTACTTTCAGGCTGCCGGAGAAGACTTCCGGTCGTCTTCTCCGGCCAGCTCTCACCTGAGAAACCTCAAAACCCCTCAAAACGTAACAAAAACAAAATCTATGAATTGGGAAATGATCTCCAGCCTCTCACGAATCAAACCCCTCTCTCAAAACAAATTTATTCTTCCTAAACAAGCTGAATCGAAAGAAAGAAAAACTAGGGCACGCAAGCTTCAGAGACAAATTAAACTCTCAAATCAAAGCCATTTTCAAAACCAATGATACCAGGATGATCAGTGAAGCACATAGAACAAGTTTGTAACAAGAAAACTGATTTCTGGAAAAATAATTTTCAAGCTACCTGAGATTTGAAGCTTTCAGTTTGAGGACTTTTTGGCCACTTCCTTCAGTGCAAACTCCTCCACTTGGTCCCCAGAAGATGTTTGAATGCTCAAAGAGGATTTAAGTTGGCTGGATAGTGAGTTTCGAAAGCTTCTGCTCAAGCTCAGTCAAAAATGGCAATGGAGTTTTAGGCAGTTTCAGGTCATGGTGATGGGTTCTATGTAATCAGGACAATGAGTAAAGAAGATCTGAGGTGTTTGTTTTGGTGTTTGAGAGCTGTGGTGAGAGATTCGAATGAATCTGCAGCTTGAGGGGAGAAATGGCAATGGAGTGTTCTTGCTGTTTCAGGTCATGGTTCTTGGTTGCTGGGTGGTCTATGGAGCAAGGTGAGATGATTGGTGAAGATGGTTGAAATGTTTTATGGCTGTGTAAGCAGATTCGATAGAAAATGCAATGTGGTGTGTTTTTGTGAATGTTGTGAATGAGAGAGCTTCAGGCTGGCTTAGTACATGAAATGGCTTGCAAATTGATATATTATTTTAATCCAAGTAGCCAGAAGATGTGACATGGCCTGTGGTGATAGGTAAGTTTACTTTTGCATAAAGTCCACCTTTTGTGTAAGTGAGGTATGGTGAAGTGCTAGCTTGGTACAAAGCCTAGGGGCTGCGCAGCATGGGATGGTGAGTGAGCTAGCAAGGTCAGCATCCAAGGTCACAAGTTGTAGGAAGCATGATGAGTGGTTTTGCAAGTTGTTGTACTTTGGTTCACATGTGAGAAATTTTTGTTACACAAACCAAACCATGGGGAAACTTGGTCCAATTCTGATTTTTTTAAAGCTCATAGAATGTTTGTGTGCTGGTTTGGAATGGATTAGAGGTCACATAATGCATTGGTTCATGACTTTGCAAAATTTCCATTTGAAGCATGCCTTGAAAAACAATGATTTTTGCCAACTTTGCCTTGCCATAACTTTTGATCCAAGAAGAGTTTGATCATGTTCTTGTACTTTTTGAAAAGGGAAAAATGAGATCTACAACTTTCATGACCAAAGTTTTTCCATTTGAAGCATTTTTGGATCAAGAATCATGGCTTGAAAAATGACCTAAAATGATGCATTCTTGAAAAGTCAACTATGCCCAAAAAGTCAACATTTGCAAAAACCCTAAATTCTTGATTTTTATGAACTTCAACCTTCTTCCATGATCAAATAAAGATCATATACACTCAAAATGATGAAGATCACCCATTGGTTGGGTCATTGGGGGCCTCAGATGCCCTGATTTTGCACTGACTTGTGTGAAAAGTCAACCTTTGATCAGATGACTTCCCCATGGAATTTCTTCATGAAAATTGATATGCATACTCCCTATACCATATAGAGATCAATGGAAACAAGAATGACCAAAAAATTTAGGGTTATGGCCTCTGAAACCAAAACCCTAATTTTAGGCCAACTATGCAGTTCATCCTGGCTCTGCATCCACTCAAACCCTAGTTCTTGTGATTCCTCTGTAATTTTGATTTTGAGGAGATGAAATATGATATAAGAACACTCATGGACCCCTTTGAGTTGATTGGTGGCCTTTGGAATGGCTCAAGATGCCTTGGGATTGCTCAGATCACAAACCCTAGGTGCAGATGCCTTAGAAACTATGCAGTTAAACAAAAGTGAGATATGAGATGATATGTTTGTGTTTATGCATATGAGGATGACCACAAGCCATGGTGTGAATGGGTGAGGGAAAATTTGGGGTGTTTACAGCTGCCCCTATTCAAGCATGAGTTAGCTGTGCAGGTTGTAAGCAACGGCTTAACAGGCAAGCGAGATAACTTGTGGTTGAATACCAAAGACAGTCCAAAATTTGCACTCACAGAATGAAGAAGAAAAGGGATATAGATTGTAAAAGAAAATAAAGTATATTGTAAAGTGTGGGCGACGGAGGACGACCGTCGAGCAGAGGACGACTGCTGGGTAAATAGCAATGACGGGGACGGCCGACATGCTGGGGGAAAGTGCAGAAAATAAAGCAATGACGGGGACGGCCGACATGCTGGGGATAAAAAGTAAAGCCAAGACGGGGACGGCCGACTAGCTGGGGAAAGTGATAATATGATGGGGACGGCCATCAAGATAAAGTTGTAAAATTCTCTGGGGATTAATGAAACATGACGGGGACGGCCATCAAGTTCATAAAGCAAAGTAACCAACGATGGGGACGGCCATCGGGCTAAAAAAGGAAAAGGGACCACGACGGGGACGGCCATCGGGTTAAAGAATAAATGAAAAGAACAGATGATGGGGTACGGCCATCAAAGGTGAAGGACGATCACCTAGCAGGGGACGGCTGCTCTGTTGGGAATAAAAGAAATATGATGGGGACGGCCATCAAAGGTGGAGGACGACCACCTGGCAGGGTACGGCTGCCGAAAATATCAACGATGGGGACGGCCATCGGATAGAAAAGGTCAACGATGGGGACGGCCATCGGACGAGCATGATGGAGGACGACCATCAGGAAGTGGAGGACGACCACTCAGCAGGGTACGGCTGCTCTCAAGGTTTGTCATGACATAGGACGAATGTCAGATAACCAAAATCAACAATGGGGACGGCCATTGGATAAAGTGATGAAGGACGATCATCAAAGGGCGGAGGACGACCACCTAGCAGGGGACGGCTGCTAAAAATCAACGATGGGGACGGCCATCGGATGAGCATGATGGAGGACGACCATCAAGAAGTGGAGGACGACCACTTAGCAGGGTACGGCTGCTCTCAAGGTTATCATAACACAGGACGAGTATTAGATAAAAGAAAATTTGTTGGCGATCTACCGGGGATATAGTAAACACGGACGAGCGTTCACAACCAAGAAAGGAAAGTATGAGTGTTTGGTATTGTGTATAGATTAAAGATGCGGACGAGCATCCTTAAGACTATGATACGGACGAGTATCATGTAGAAACAAACTGACACATGTTCAGAGATGATGATACGGACGAGTATCAACTGGTTAACAAAGAACACGGACGAGTGTTGCATCTGAAAGAATCCTTCTGGAGAATAATAGACACAGACGAGTATCCATATTCAAGAAGACATAAGTGTTTGACACGGTGTATGGATTAAAGATGCGGACGAGCATCCTTAAGACTATGATACGGACGAGTATCATGTAGAAACAAACACTAGACGCAATGTTCTGAGATGATGGTACGTACGAGTACCAACTGGTTAACAAAGAACACGGACTATTGTCGAATCTGTGGGGATATGAGTGATGATGTATACAAGATACGGACGAGTATCTGTATAAGTGTACCAATGAGTAGTGAGTATGTATGTATAAGTGTTTATCTGTTGGGGAGAGTGACACGGACGAGTGTCAAGAGAGAAAAGTATGATATTGACAAGTATATGGGTTGATAAAAGTGTAAGCGACTGCGCTGGGGACATGACACGAACGGGTGTCAAGAGAAGTGTATATACAAGTATATGTGAGTGCAAAGAGGATGTCTTTGGCTTTCTGCTGGTGTTTTGACACGGACGGGTGTCAGGTAGTATCTGAAATACGGGGGTCTTGTTTGTAAAGAGTGTTCAGGCGACTTTACTGGGGAGTGATGACACGGACGGGTGCCAAAAGGTGTATATACTGGTGTTTGTGATTTGTGAGGCAACTGCTTTTGTTGGGACCCTGGTGGGATTTTTTTGTATATATTCTGTATGCCGACAGGTTGTCATTATTCACAAGTATTCGATTCGCAACATGACTTATGATTATGCTATGCATTTGATTTTTGCCGTAATGCTCCGTATTAGACGGAATGCTACGCTCTGAGGGTATAATATGATGCGAATGCTATGATTATGCAAAGAGGCACCGATCCGGAATTCGGATCCTGCTGCTGCGAAGATCTCTGGTTGATCTGCTGAAGCGGACATCCCAGCTGGGGATGAGATCATTGGTAGATCTAAGGATGTATCTGCCTGGGGATACAGGTCACTGATTGACATATCCTTATAATACGGGACCCAGCTGGGGTTTGTAGAAGCTTTCTCCCTCTCTGTTGTGACTTCTTCGTGCGTTGCTCTTCTGAATAGGGGCTTGAAGCTCTGTGGGGAGATGATTCCCTGATTCTTGCACCTTGCTGAGGAATAGTGGTTGGTACTACAGCTGGGGAATGCTGTCGGTAACTCAGCTGGGGAGAGTAACGAGAGGCAACTCGGCTGGGGATAGAGCATTTCGGATGCTGAGATTGAGTGTATGTTGATTTGGCAACTTTGCTGGGGAAGTGGGCACCTCCCAGTGCCACGTGGAAGATAGACCGAGTTGATAATGATTTGCCAGCTTGCTGAGACGTAACTTGCATGCCCCAGGTTGCGCTCTGGATACCTGCAATCCTGCAAAGATAAGGAGACGCACAAAAGGTCCCGAGGTATCCCTTACTGGATTCCGTCATAGGAGATAAGTATTTTCGAGAATAATCACATTCCCTGCAAGCATGTGTGTTTTTTTTTTTTTTTTTTTTTTTTTTTAGAAAAAGGCATCTGTACTTATGCAATTGTATTTTTAGAGATATCAGACAACTCTTTGCAAAACATAAATGTAAAAAACGAAACATGACTGAAAATCAGATTTTATTAATTCATGTGCCCTGAATTGGCAAGATACAGTCAAGGAAACATATCTCCTGAAATGAAGAGACTGTTACAAATTGAGAAACAAAAAGCTGGCAGTGTTGGCGACGCTTTGAGGGGCTTCCTCCTCCTGCTATGACTCGTATGACAATGACGTTCTTCTCGTCTTGCTTACTGAAGAAAGTTGATTCTGATTGAAGCTTGATCCTTTGTAGCTTACCAAGTTGCAGATAATGCAGACGAATTCAGAATGCAGTTGTTCGCTTATTCCCTTGTTTTGCATGGATCGCCCTTTCAGGTTTTCAATCCATCGGGATACCCATTTTTGCCTGAGTTGTCCAATGCGGCTTTTCAACTCAGCGGGTGTACATTTTTCATTTATTTCCCTTATTTTTGCCCGAGTCTTTTATTCTGTTTTTGACTCGCCGGGATGCCCTATTTTTGCCTGGACTTACATTCTGTTTTTATGTCCAGCGGGTCATTTTATGCGAAGTATTTTTTAACTGCATCTGAATTCACAGGGGATGGGAAATCTTCACCATCCATGGTGCTGAGCATCAGTGCTCCACCGGAGAAAACTTTCTTTACAACGAATGGTCCTTCATAATTTGGAGTCCATTTGCCCCTGTGGTCTGTATGAGGAGGGAGGATTCTTTTCAACACAAGATCCCCCACTTGGTACTCTCGGTGCCTGACTTTCTGATCGAAGGCCTTCTTCATTCTCTTCTGATATAACTGCCCATGGCAGATTGCAGCCAATCTTTTCTCTTCGATCAGACTCAGTTGTTCGAATCGGGACCGAACCCATTCTGCTTCACTCAGTTTAACATCCATTAATACCCGTAACGAGGGTAGTTCAACTTCAACAGGTAGGACCGCTTCCATACCGTACACAAGCTGATACGGTGTTGCCCCGGTGGATGTTCTGATTGATGTGCGGTACCCATGCAAGGCAAACGGTAGCATTTCATGCCAGTCTTTGTAGGTGATTACCATCTTCTGCACAATCTTCTTGATATTCTTATTTGCTGCCTCAACAGCGCCGTTCATCTTTGGCCTGTAAGGAGAAGAATTGTGATGTTGGATCTTGAAGTCCCGGCACAGCTCTGTCATCATTTTGTTGTTTAAATTGGAACCATTATCAGTAATGATTCGCTCGGGCACTCCATACCGACAGATGATATCTCTCTTCAGAAATCGGGCTACCACTTGTCTTGTAACATTTGCATATGAGGCTGCTTCAACCCACTTGGTGAAATAGTCAATGGCGACCAGGATGAATCTGTGGCCATTCGAAGCAGTCGGTTCAATCTTGCCGATCATATCAATTCCCCACATGGCAAAGGGCCATGGTGAAGACATGATGTTCAAAGGATTGGGAGGCACATGCACCTTATCTGCGTAAATCTGGCATTTATGGCATTTTCTGGCGTAAGCACAACAGTCTGCATCCATTGTGATCCAGTAATAGCCTGATCTTAACAATTTCTTAGCCATTGCATGTCCTCCAGCATGGGTACCAAAAGAACCTTCATGCACTTCATGCATCAACAAATCTGCTTCCGTCTTGTCAACACATCTGAGGAGTACCATGTCAAAGTTCCTCTTGTATAAAGATCCATCAGTGTTCAGAAAGAAACTACCAGCAAGCCTTCTTAAAGTCTTTTTATCATTGGAAGATGCCCCAGGTGGGTATGTCTGATCTTCCAAGAAGCACTTAATGTCGTGGAACCAAGGCTTATCATCTTTGACCATGTCTGCTGCAAATACATATGCAGGTCTATCAAGTCTAGACACTGAAATCTGAGGTACAAAGTTAGCCGTTTGAACTTTGATCATGGATGAAATGGTAGCAAGAGCATCTGCAAACTGGTTCTCGTCCCGAGGGATATACTCAAGCTTGACTGTTGTGAAGAAAGTCAATAACCTCCTTGTATAATCCTTGTAAGGTATCAGATGATCCTGGTGGGTGTACCATTTCCCGTTGGTCTGATTGACTACCAAAGCCGAATCTCCGAATACGGTCAATGTCTTGATCCTGAGGTCAATGGCTTCCTCAAGACCCATAATGCAAGCTTCGTATTCAGCTTCGTTGTTAGTGCAGTTGAAAGTGAGTTTTGCCGAGAAAGGCATGTGAACTCCTTTAGGTGTAATGAGTACTGCACCAACACCACGGCCATTCATGTTAACAGCCCCATCAAACATCATAGTCCATTCTTCCTCCGGGTCAGGCCCTTCGGTGTGAGTAGGCTCCTCGTGATCTTTTGCTTTAATGAACATGATGTCTTCATCAGGGAAGTCAAACCTCATAGGCTGGTAGTCATCAATGGGTTGCTCAGCAAGATATTCAGATAGTACACTGCCCTTGATGGCTTTCTGAGATGTGTACTGTATGTCGTATTCTGTAAGAATCATCTGCCATCTTGCAACCCGTCCGGTAAGAGCTGGCTTCTCGAAAATGTACTTAACTGGATCCATCTTTGAGATTAAAAAAGTAGTGTGGGTCAACATATACTGTCTCAGTCGGCGAGCAGCCCACGCTAAAGCACAGCAAGTTTTCTCGAGCAGTGAATAACGTTGTTCACAGTCGGTAAACTTTTTGCTTAGGTAGTATATTGCATACTCTTTTCGACCAGACTCGTCATGCTGGCCCAGCACACACCCCATCGACTCTTCTAACACTGTCAAGTACATAATCAGAGGTCTTCCTTCTACTGGCGGCATGAGGATTGGAGGTTCTTGTAAGTACTCTTTGATCTTGTCAAAAGCCTTCTGGCAATCTTCGTTCCACCTGACCGTTTGCTCCTTTCTTAACAGCTTGAACAAGGGTTCGCAGGTTGCTGTAAGGTGAGATATGAACCTTGAAATGTAGTTCAATCGACCTAAGAACCCTCGAACTTCTTTCTCAGTTTTCGGTGCAGGCATCTCTTGAATAGCTTTGACTTTATCAGGGTCCACTTCAATCCCTTTCTCGCTTACAATAAAGCCCAGCAGCTTACCGGATCGCACCCCGAATGTGCATTTGTTGGGGTTCAACTTTAGTTGGTACTTCTTCAGTCGCTTGAACAACTTCAGCAGATTCACCAGGTGATCTTCCTCTGTAAGGGACTTGGCGATCATATCATCCACATAACATTCTATTTCCTTGTGGATCATATCGTGGAATAATGTCACCATAGCCCGTTGATATGTTGCACCAGCATTCTTGAGCCCAAATGGCATTACCTTGTAACAGAACGTGCCCCAAGGTGTAATGAAAGTTGTCTTCTCCATGTCTTCAGGTGACATCTTGATCTGATTATATCCTGAAAATCCATCCATGAAGGAGAATACCGAGAACTGAGCCGTGTTATCCACCAATACATCAATGTGAGGTAATGGGAAGTCATCTTTCGGGCTGGCTCTATTCAGATCCCGATAGTCAACACACATTCTTACTTTGCCATCTTTCTTAGGCACAGGCACTATATTAGCAACCCACGGCGGATAGCTAGTTACAGCAAGGAACCCGGCGTCCCATTGCTTTTGTACCTCTTCCTTGATTTTCATAGCCATGTCTGGGCGAGTTCGGCGCAGCTTCTGTTTGACCGGTGGGCATTCTTCCCTCAAAGGCAGCTTATGCACAACAATGTCGGTATCCAATCCTGGCATATCTTGATACGACCAAGCAAACACATCAACATACTCTTGAAGCAGATCTATCAGTTGTCTCTTCACTGAGTCTTGCAGGCAGGCCCCGATTCTAACTTCTTTCACGCCTTCATCCGTACCAAGATTGATCACTTCAACCTCCTCCTGATGAGGGGTAATAACCTTTTCCTCTTGCCTTAACAACCTGGCTAGCTCTTCAGGAAGCTCATATTCTTCATCAACCCCTTCATCAGCTTGATTGATTGGATTGTCAAAGTCATACGATGTCATAGCCGTGCTGTTGTCGGTGCTGTCAGGAAGGCACTCTCTGCAAGGGTTAAGTTCGTTCATTTTAGTGATTGATTTTAATCTTGCTTTAGAAAAAAGAGTGAAATGAAGTTATCATTTTGAAAACACCGCCATTTATTTTTGTACAAAAAAGAAAAATGGAAAAACAGTGAGCAGAAAAGAAAAAGACTCGTTTGCAAAAAGATGTCTGATATTTCATTAATTTAATCTTGTTTGCACAAAAGTACAGATGGCCCTGATTACAAAATGAGTCTTGTCATCTTGGGCAAGATGCAAGACTTTGTTGCATGCTATAAAAATACAGGAAATAATAATTACTCTGCATGAGTAACTCTTATAATTTCCTGGGAAGACCAGTTCGAGACACTGCTCCCCGGGATCTTTGGACGAATCCAATTCTCCAGATTGCGCTCCTCTTCCAGCTCATCTTCCAAACAGTTGATAGCATCGGGGGTGAGCATCCCCCCACTGACAAAACCAGGCTCTTCAGCAGCCTTTGCTTGATGTTGAGTTGGTCTGTAACCCAACCCAAACTTGTCTTCTTTTTTCTCCACCGATAGCAGTTTGCCCCAGCCTTGGGCAGTTCCTTCCTCAACAACCTTCCGGGCTTGTTGGTATGATGACATTGGAGTACCAGATACAGCAGATGCCTCATTCACATTCAAAGCTTCAAACCCCTGGCTCATTGTTTCATGGATCTCCCCATCCATTTCAATGTACTTATAGGTTGCCAGGTGGCTGACAAAAATGTCCTCCTCTCCACAGATTGTGACAACTTGGCCTTCCCACTCAAATTTTAACTTTTGGTGAAGGGTAGACGTTATTGCGCCGGCGGCGTGAATCCAGGGTCTACCCAACAAACAGCTGTAGGCGGGCTGAATGTCCATCACATAAAAGATAGTTTTAAAGGTCTGTGGGCCAATTGTCACGGGCAGCTCAATCTCTCCCAGCACCGATCTCTTAGAACCATCAAAGGCTCTTACTACCAGGTTGCTGGGTCTCAATGCCAAACCATCATATTCCAACTTCACCAGAGCCTTCTTCGGTAAGACATTCAGGGAAGAACCTGTGTCCACCAGCACATGAGAAAGGACAGCTCCTTTGCATTCCATGGTTATGTGCAAGGCTTTGTTGTGATTGCGGCCATCCGCTGTCAAGTCAGAATTGGTAAACCCTAGCCCATTGCTAGCAGTAACATTTCCAACCACGGTTTCCAATTGGTTGACAGTAATCTCTTCAGGCACGTAAGCTGCGTGCAAGACTTTAAGTAGTGCATTCCGATGGGCTTCGGAGCACATAAGCAGTGAGAGGATAGAGATTTTGGATGGCGTCTGGTGAAGTTGATCCACAATTTTGTAATCACTCTTTTTGATGATCCGCATAAACTCATCAACTTCCTGATCGAATGGAGTCTTCAGGGCTTCCTTAACAGCTTGATCTTCCTGCACCGGGCTCTTCCCTTTTGCCTTGGCAGCAGCTTCTGCTTCGGCTGTAGGTCTTTGGACTGGTGGAGCGAAGAGACGTCCGCTTCGGGTGAAGCCTCCGCCTCCCCCCACATTATCTACTTGTGGTGCAAGTGCTGATGTTTCAAGAGTGATTCTTTTTCCTTCGCAGTATACGTCAGAGCCATAGTGCCAAGGGATGGCCCTATTGCTTTCATATGGTACTGGTCCAGGCACCGTGACAGTGACTGGACTGATTGCTGCTGCTGAAGGGACTGTGATTGTTTGTGGATCATAAAAGATTGTAACTGGTGCTCTGGCGGGAGCAGCACCTTCTGAATGGTAGGCGGAATTATTTTCAGGATCGTAGAATATGGTAACAGTAGAGACATCTTCATGATTGATTGCTGGTGTTGTAGGAGGTGTTGTTGGAAGGACTGATGTTGTTGTTGATGGAGATTCGAAATGGAATGAAGCTGAAGTTGTAGCAGGAGAAACTGTTGAAAACTGATCATTTGGAAGGACAGGTGAAGTACTTGTTGATGTTGCTGGTGAATTGTCGGGAATAATAGTTGCTGCATTTGTAGGAGGTTCTGGAACCGTTGCTGATGAAGTTGTTGGGTTCGTCGGGAATGATGTAGTGATCTGTAGCAGGCCACTCTGAATAAGGCTGTCAATGCCATTCCTCAGGTCCTCACACCCATTCCGTGAAATATTGCAGTAGGGGCACCCTAGTTCACACCCCGGAAATATCTGGTTTTCACGGAGTTGAGCTTTGATTTCCACCAATGGTGTCCTGATCTGATCCACACTGGTTATTAAATAAGACGGTTGGTCTTCTTCAATAGCGTTAATTCGAGGACCACCATGGTTTGGCATCGGGTTTTTATTGACATTGGGTGGAGGTGCAAAATTCAGAGCCTTGGAGTCTACCAAGTCTTGTACCTTCATATGCAGAGCCCTGCATTTTTCTGTACTGTGACCAGGTGCGTTTGAATGAAAAGCACACCTAGCATTAGAGTCATAGTTTCTTGGTAGACTGTTGGGATCAGGAGGTGCCAACGTTCTTAGCTCAACTAGGTTGAGTTTCAGAAGTTGTGGCAGCAAGGCAGCATACGGCATTGGGATCGGGTCGATTACTCTATTAGCTTGGGATGGCCTTTGTTGGAATGGCCTCTGTTGATTGTTGTTGGTGGTGTTGTTGTTGTTGTAGTTTCTTGGAGGATATTGATTCTGCTGATACTGAGGTTGTTGTTGGAAGTTTTGCTGAGGAGGTTGATAGACAGGTTGAGGATGAGATGGAGCAGGGATGGTGACTGCTGCTATGGACCTCTGAGCATATTGGGGCCTACCCCTGTTTGAATGGATGGCATTGGTCTCGCCAGTTCTTCTCGGGCCTGCAAAAGGCTTTCTTGTACTACTGGACGAGCTTGCACCGTTGTCTGAGATCTTTCCCATTTTTAACAAGCTTTCAATTCTCTCCCCGGCTATGACAACATCTGCAAAGCTAGTGGAAGAGAAAGCTGCCAACCTGTCAATATATGTTCCCTGAAGGGTGCTCATGAACATATCTGCCATTTCCCGTTCAGACATAGGTGGTTGAACAGCAGCAGCCAGTTGCCTCCACCTTTG
The DNA here is from genome assembly GCA_963966055.1 of Lathyrus aphaca. NCBI lineage: Eukaryota > Viridiplantae > Streptophyta > Magnoliopsida > Fabales > Fabaceae > Lathyrus > Lathyrus aphaca. The sequence continues at coordinate 211,335,399 of OZ014519.1, forward strand.
AGCATATTCTCGGAAGCTCTCCCTTGACGACTGTGACATTCCCATTAGGAGAGTCCTGTTGGGTGCCATGTCTAGATTGTATTGATACTGTCTAATGAAGGCCTCTGCCAGGTCCTTCCAGCATCTAATTGTTGCTCTTGTCAGATGGGAATACCACTCCCTCGAAGCTCCAGTCAAGCTATCTTCAAAATAGAACATCCACAATTTCTCATCCATTGTATAGGCCTTCAGCCTTCCCAGAAATGATTGTAGGTGAGTCCGGGGGCATGAAGTCCCATTATACTTTTCAAAACAAGGAGGCTTGAACTTATGGGGGATCCTGACCCCGTCTACCAAACCCATGTCCATAACGTCGAAACCCAAAGAATTTTGAGATTCTAAGGACCTCAACTTCTCAGCTATTTCTTCCAACCGTCTATCATAAGTTTCCTCTCCAGCACCCATTACTGTGAACTGGTCTTCTTGAGGGTCTTCTTGAAGTACCCTGGCTGCAGTGGCTGTCCCTTGAACATTTGCAGGAATGTTAATCTCAGGATGTAGATGTGGGCCAAACACAGGAGGGTTAACATGGGGTTGCACCCGTTCATTGTTACTTGTGCCAGCAGTTCCCACATGGGGCTCATCTTGATTCCTCCCCTCTACCAAAGCTCTGAGCCTCTCCTGGCTTTGAGCTAAATTGTTCATCACTTCCATGAATTGTGTTATCTGAGTTCTCATTTCCAACCTTTCGTTGGCCATCTGGTTTCTGACCTCCGTAAGGTCCTGCTGCATCTGATCCATCTGAATTCCCGGAAGGTTGTTTCTAGTTGGGTACCTGTGTGGCCTGTTGAGGGGAAATACCCGGCGGCGAGCAATAATTCCTGAATATCACAACAGAGGTTAGTAACAACAAAACAAAACCCTACAAAACACACAAAAGGGTTAGTATGCAATGCAGTTATGCTTATTTGCTCTCAAGGTATCCGGTTTGGTCTTCAGTTTTGACCCTTCCAGACCCTTGAAGATGTTGCTGTTGAAGTTGCTTTCGAAATAAACCCAGATGGAAACTAACACAAATATATTACAGAAGGTGAAATAATACATCTTGTTCATTTTACAACACCAGCCCTCTAAGGGGTCAAAATACATCACAAAAACAAAAGTACATGGAATAGGAATAACAACAAGCAAATGGTCAAACCCCAAGGCCAAACTCATCCTCACGAACTTCCTTAAGAAGTGCTTCGGTCACAGGATCAGCCGGACGCTCCGTGAGACCTCTGATGAGAAGGTTTCTTGCTGCAACAGCTGCAGTCAACTTCTTGTTCTGACTTTGGTCCTTAGACCTCTTCACTCCAGCTCTGATTTCTAACTCTGATATTTCCTTCTGGGCTGCTGCCAGGGCTTTTTCCATCTGCTCCATCTTGTCCTGAACTCTCTTGTCTTCCAGGGTACGAGCCTCGGTGATCCTGACCCACCGGGCTTGACTCTCCTTCAAATACAAGTCTGTCCTTGCTCTTTGGAACTGGGCTTCTTTGCAAGCATTCTTCAGAATTTGCTCACCAGCTTTAGACTTGTTGATATAATCTCCAGACTTCTCAATCTTAGTCAAGTGTTCCATTCTCAACTTCTCCAATCTCTCAATCTCCCTCACACCTTCACTCCTCTCCCGGAGGGTCTTCTGCAAAGCTTGGGCTAACTTCTCATTTCTTTCCTTCAAACTTTCAAACTCCTCCAAACTGATAGGGGCAGGGGGTGGTGCTGAAGATGACTCAGGCATGTCTTCTATGGTAAAGGGCATTCCAGAGAATTGGGCCCTGGCATGGGACCACTCATAATATTGTGCTGATGCCACATTATTGCACTTCCCCAGAATGGTGATTCCCTTGGTTTGAACATGATCCCAGGCCCAGGCAGCCTGCCTAACAGTTGCCAGACTAATCTTGTTCTCACAGTAGAGGGTCTCAACCAAGTCTTGCTCCCTGGGAGTATGGACCAGTGCATAGCCTAATTGCCTCCTGAACAGCAGAGGGTTGTAATTGATACTTCCCTTGACTCCTATTAAAGGCATATTGGGAAAGTGCCCACAGCTTGTAATGATATCTCTGCCCTTGGTGCTTTGAGTACACCATCTGATGTCTGCTGAAGTGAGAGTAGTGAGCCTCTTAGTCCAGTTGCTTTGCTGATGAGGATTTAGGAATGCATCTGTCCTGGGTAGATGCTTAAGAAGCCAAGCATGGAATAATGGAGCACAAATCCTCACTAATCTTCCCCTCTGTTTCTCATTCCTCTGGTGCACTGAGTAATAGAGATCTCTTAGCAAAGTTGGCACTGGGTTCTTCAGGATGAACAAATGGATTGCATTCTTGCTGATGAATCGAGGCTCATCTGCAAACAACACAATCCCATATACACTTAAGGCCAACAGAGCACAAACAGCTCTCCACTCCCCCAGGGAAGCCTTCAGACTAGCTTGAGAAATCAGGAAGTCAAGATGAAAACCAGGGATCCCAGCTTTAGAGGTCATATGCTGCTCAATCAAAGCAGGTTCCAGGTGCAGAGCTTTTGCCACCTCTCCATTGCTGGGAAAGACCATTTCAGGGTTGAAAGGGATTTCCCTCTTGATAGGCAAACCAATCAAAGATGAGTATTCTTCTAAAAGAGGCCCCATCTAAAAGTCTTGAAAGGTGAAACATCTCAATGGGGGATCATAAAACTGAATGCAGGTGTGGATGAGGCTCCTCTGTGAAGGGTCCAGATCCATAACCATGTCCAGTATATCTCCAAAACTCTCCCTGAACAAGGGTATGTGATCTGGAGTGATCAGGGTTTGGATCCTCCTGATGTCTGATAAGTCTGGTTGGAAGAAATGATAGGTGATGTTGCTTTTCTTTGGAGCCATGATGCTGAAGACTGAGTAGAGTGCTGATGAAGATGCTGAGGAGTGGGCCACTGGCTGGCTAGTGCAAGTAACTGAAGTATATGGTTGACAAGCTGAAGCAAGTACTGGTGGAGATAGGTCAGTAATGCAGATGGGGTCAAAACCAAAACCAGATGAGAATGGATACCCTGAAACACAAATAAGCAAATGTTAATATGATGCAATGAGTATGTATGCAAATGAAATGCAAGGGTTTGTGACTGAGCTGGATCTGATTAACTGCCTTGATATAGATCCATGTGTGTTTAAGAATTCCAGATGGAGGCCTAAAAATCCAGTAACCAGGGTGGGGGACTCAAATAAAGAGCCACAAGTCCAAGGTTTTAGAATCACAAGAACTGTCCAACATGGAGTATTCTTAACAAAGTCAAAGTAACAGGGTATTCTGAGGTCAAGGTACCTGCAAACCTGTAAACAGCCCAACCCCCTCACAGGTGGTGATCTAGAACAAGGATCCTCAGACTTGGATCAGTTATGAGAAGTGTAAACACTTCTAACCCGGAGGTACAGTGTTTACAATAACCATAACAATTCCTCCTCTAATTCACCTCAGTTTCTGAAGGTCAATACTAAAAGGTCATCCAGACTTAGCAGGCTTCCCAGATAGCCCTAGCATTGCAGGAAATCTGCAACACAGAGTTCTCAAGAAGAAACCCATATCTGAACCGTGTTTCATATTCCCGCACCAGACCGAAATGGAATGGGAAAGAATATGATTCACTCTAGCCTAGGTGTCACTCAGGTCCCAGGTATAGGACCTTAACTCTCAATGAATCACCCACCCACCAAGGCAAACAACAGATCCAGCCAGCAACAATGACAGTATGATATAAATAAATGCAATAAAGAAAGCAGTAAAGTAACTGTACATAAAGCAATAAACAAAAATAAATACAAGCACATAACACCCCAGTAAACACAAATCAAACAAGCGCTAGGAGGAACCCACAAAAAAGAACCAGAAGCCCTGGTTACAGTATAAGGATCCCCAGCAGAGTCGCCAAGCTGTCGCTCCCGATAAATGGGACTGGCCCAAATAAAGGTACAGACGCGAACGGTCGGCGAGAGGGACAATGAGAACACACAGCCGTGAACTCACTGGAGATGAAAAGAGTCGCCAGCTAGGCATTTTTATCCCGGAGGAAAGGCAATGCTGCATAAGCCTAGAAAGAGATGGATAAGACGGTTGCGAACCAGAGAGACTGAGAAAGGGGGTTGGTTACAACCTGGGAAGGTATTAGCACCCAGACTGTCCGTCGTACTCGACGGGATCCACGCTTAGAAGATTTGTGTTTTAAAGGGGTAGTGTCAGTGCAATCTGTGTGTAAAATAGCTGGAAAAGATGTGCAGGTGTCAGTGTATAGTGTATAAGTGATATGAAGTATGAAAGTGTCAGTGTGAGAACAAGAATAAGATGCTCATGATAATGAGGCTAAAGAAATGAGCTGGAAGGAGGGGGAATATACAGAGACTTTTGTTCGATAACTGTTAAGTTATGCCTACGTATCCTCTCGTGCAATGAGGAAGTCAGAACACCGTAGTTCGACCCAAAGAGACTGAAAGATGAATTGACTTGTGAACCGCTTGCTAGCCTATGCTCAAGTGTATGATCTGTCTGGCACAGATGCAAACTGTCTTGCATTAGACGGAAGAAGCGAGTTCTCGTTTGTGAGTGAGTGAGATGAGAAAAGAATCCCGAAGGAGACGATTATTGTTTGTTTTTGAGTTTTCAGTCTTTTATTGCTTTTGAAAGTGTGTCATAAGTTAATGAGTTTAAGCCTAAACCAATGGATTTAGTAAACTCATCACATCTTCCCTCTGATTAGGGGTAATGAGAATACCTTAAGTGTGAAGTCAGATTCTCACACTTAATCACCTTTGGTGTAGGATTAAGATCATTAACCTACTTGTGATTATTTAGGTGTTTTTGTTGTTTTTGTTTAGTGTTGAGTAATGAGGTTAAGCCATAATCAAGGATTAAACAGACCCATTACACTATCCTAAAAGAAGGATAATAGATGAGGATGTTTAAGCTGAGGAAAACTCCTCAACTTAATCCATGATTAGGGATTAAACCCATGACAAAACAAGCCTTTGATTAAGTGGATTTTAGTTAATGATATGATGATGAAGTGAATTTTATTGTTTGTAAGACAACTTGAGGGGGACTTGTCCATTAACACTAGGGTTAGTCCTTCTTAACCAATAAAGGAAGAATTAGAACCCTAATGCAAGGCCCAAGTTACAAGTGTGATATCTTGATACTTATTAAGTGAATTGATTAAGAGATTTAAACACCTTGAGGGTTTAACACTTAGGATTAAAGTTATACACTCCATCCTAAAAGAAGGATGCAGGCATAAGCTTAATCACAAAGCCTTAAAGCCTTTAGGGTTTAGTCCCTGATTATGAGATGAGAAGAGAGGACTCAAAGAGAGACACAAAGGTAAAACTATGAGGGGAGACTAATCAAGACCCTAATTCATTGTCATGCTTGGTTGTTCCTAAGGTTTGTGAGGTTTTCAGGAACAATCTTCAAAGGAGCCACCAGGAAGCAGATGAACAAGACCAAGAGAAGCAAAGTGGCTTGCTTCATTCAAGAAGTCAAGTCACTTGAAGAAAGAAAGTGGGAGGAAGAAGAATGAGCAAGCTCAAACTCAAACACAAATAGAAATGCAGCAATGGATGCAAGAGAGATGAAAAGAAAAGTTATGAGAAGTGAAGGCAAATTCACTTCCCAAGTTTACTTACCACCTGAAATGTTAGAAAGAAATGCAATGCAATGCAAGATGAGATGAAATGGTATGATGCTAAGCAAAACCAGAAGCATGTTGATGATGATTATGATGTTATGAGGTGCTGCAAACATGAGGCAAGGCATGGGGATGCTCATACAAGATCATGGATGCAAATGATGCAAGTTAAGGAGCATGAACAAGCATGGAAAGTTATGAAGCATACAAGACAAATGACATGGCAAATATGTAATGCAATGATCAAACATGCTTCCTACATGTCTTAATATGTCAAATGGATCACAAGAATGCACAAAATGCAAAGACAAGTCATGTTATGCAAGGAAATGCAAGAAGGATGCAAGAGAAAGCCCCAAATTAGGGTTCATGGATCAAACATCAAACAAAAACCCAAAACAGAAGCAAACCCTAAGATAAAAAAAAAGGAAAATGCTACCCAAAGAAACCCTAAACCTATAATGAACCACTGCCCAAAGGGGAGCTCTCAACTCTCAACCAAACTCAAGATATGAATTTTCTAAGTTATTAGGGTTTTTTAGGGTTCTTAACAAAAGAAATGCCAAACAATTAGAAAATGAAGAAACAAATCATGGCCATTTTATCCTAGAAACTACATGCTAAACATAACACAATGCAAGAAGAATCAATGTCTCAACCTTCTCCAATAGGCAGAAATGAATTTTTGAACTTATGATCAAAATAATGCATAAAAAATGATTTAATTCAATGAAAAATTCTTAAGATGCATCAAGATCAAAAAAGAAATTTGGTTTGAAGGTTGGACAATGTTTCTAAATGCCTTAGAACATTTCATGAATTTTTTTGTAATTTTTAAATACCTAAAAGTATTTTTAATTAATTAATTCCCATTAATCAATTAAAAATAATCTTTTAAATATTTAAAAATACTTTTTTAATGATAAAAAATAAAATAAAAATGTTTTTGGGTCTTAAAAATTAATAAAACTTTTAAGAAAAAGTTTCATAATTTTTAAGAATTTTTAACTATTTTAAAATAATTATGCAAGTTTAATGAAATAAAAAGAATTAAAAATCAAATAAAATAAAAGTAAACAGAAAGGATGGCTGAGATTGATTCTGGCAGTGGATGGGTTGACTGCGCGCGCAGATCAAAGGCCCATATTCAAACTTCTAAAACTCAATTAATTAAATTAATTAATCCTGATTATCACTTAATGAAATGATCCTGACCCTTCGTACACGCGCGGGAGATGAAATCCAGTGGCTCACATTCAAACTTTGCCCTAACCCTAATTAACCCCACTAATTACTTTCAGGCTGCCGGAGAAGACTTCCGGTCGTCTTCTCCGGCCAGCTCTCACCTGAGAAACCTCAAAACCCCTCAAAACGTAACAAAAACAAAATCTATGAATTGGGAAATGATCTCCAGCCTCTCACGAATCAAACCCCTCTCTCAAAACAAATTTATTCTTCCTAAACAAGCTGAATCGAAAGAAAGAAAAACTAGGGCACGCAAGCTTCAGAGACAAATTAAACTCTCAAATCAAAGCCATTTTCAAAACCAATGATACCAGGATGATCAGTGAAGCACATAGAACAAGTTTGTAACAAGAAAACTGATTTCTGGAAAAATAATTTTCAAGCTACCTGAGATTTGAAGCTTTCAGTTTGAGGACTTTTTGGCCACTTCCTTCAGTGCAAACTCCTCCACTTGGTCCCCAGAAGATGTTTGAATGCTCAAAGAGGATTTAAGTTGGCTGGATAGTGAGTTTCGAAAGCTTCTGCTCAAGCTCAGTCAAAAATGGCAATGGAGTTTTAGGCAGTTTCAGGTCATGGTGATGGGTTCTATGTAATCAGGACAATGAGTAAAGAAGATCTGAGGTGTTTGTTTTGGTGTTTGAGAGTTGTGGTGAGAGATTCGAATGAATCTGCAGCTTGAGGGGAGAAATGGCAATGGAGTGTTCTTGCTGTTTCAGGTCATGGTTCTTGGTTGCTGGGTGGTCTATGGAGCAAGGTGAGATGATTGGTGAAGATGGTTGAAATGTTTTATGGCTGTGTAAGCAGATTCGATAGAAAATGCAATGTGGTGTGTTTTTGTGAATGTTGTGAATGAGAGAGCTTCAGGCTGGCTTAGTACATGAAATGGCTTGCAAATTGATATATTATTTTAATCCAAGTGGCCAGAAGATGTGACATGGCCTGTGGTGATAGGTAAGTTTACTTTTGCATAAAGTCCACCTTTTGTGTAAGTGAGGTATGGTGAAGTGCTAGCTTGGTACAAAGCCTAGGGGCTGCGCAGCATGGGATGGTGAGTGAGCTAGCAAGGTCAGCATCCAAGGTCACAAGTTGTAGGAAGCATGATGAGTGGTTTTGCAAGTTGTTGTACTTTGGTTCACATGTGAGAAATTTTTGTTACACAAACCAAACCATGGGGAAACTTGGTCCAATTCTGATTTTTTTAAAGCTCATAGAATGTTTGTGTGCTGGTTTGGAATGGATTAGAGGTCACATAATGCATTGGTTCATGACTTTGCAAAATTTCCATTTGAAGCATGCCTTGAAAAACAATGATTTTTGCCAACTTTGCCTTGCCATAACTTTTGATCCAAGAAGAGTTTGATCATGTTCTTGTACTTTTTGAAAAGGGAAAAATGAGATCTACAACTTTCATGACCAAAGTTTTTCCATTTGAAGCATTTTTGGATCAAGAATCATGGCTTGAAAAATGACCTAAAATGATGCATTCTTGAAAAGTCAACTATGCCCAAAAAGTCAACATTTGCAAAAACCCTAAATTCTTGATTTTTATGAACTTCAACCTTCTTCCATGATCAAATAAAGATCATATACACTCAAAATGATGAAGATCACCCATTGGTTGGGTCATTGGGGGCCTCAGATGCCCTGATTTTGCACTGACTTGTGTGAAAAGTCAACCTTTGATCAGATGACTTCCCCATGGAATTTCTTCATGAAAATTGATATGCATACTCCCTATACCATATAGAGATCAATGGAAACAAGAATGACCAAAAAATTTAGGGTTATGGCCTCTGAAACCAAAACCCTAATTTTAGGCAAACTATGCAGTTCATCCTGGCTCTGCATCCACTCAAACCCTAGTTCTTGTGATTCCTCTGCAATTTTGATTTTGAGGAGATGAAATATGATATAAGAACACTCATGGACCCCTTTGAGTTGATTGGTGGCCTTTGGAATGGCTCAAGATGCCTTGGGATTGCTCAGATCACAAACCCTAGGTGCAGATGCCTTAGAAACTATGCAGTGAAACAAAAGTGAGATATGAGATGATATGTTTGTGTTTATGCATATGAGGATGACCACAAGCCATGGTGTGAATGGGTGAGGGCAAATTTGGGGTGTTTACAGACGGCTGCCGAAAGTATTACGACATAGGATGAATGCCGGATAGAAAAAGTCGACGATGGGGATGGCCATCGGATGAGCATGATGAAGGACGATCATCAGGAGGTGAAGGACGATCACCTAGCAGGGTACGGCTGCTCTCAGGGTTTATCGTGACATAGGACGAATGTCAGATAAAAGAATCAATGATGGGGACGGCCATCGGATAAAATGATGAAGGACGATCATCAAAAGGGTGAAGGACGATCACCTAGCAGGGGACGGCTGCTAAAAATATCACGACATAGGACGAATGTCGGATAGGAAGGGGTTCTAATGAATAGAGACTCCACTGGGGGTGATGAAGGACGATCATCAAAAAGGTGAAGGACGATCACCTGGCAGGGTACGGCTGCCGAAAGGTATCATGACATAGGACGAATGTCAGATAGAAAGGAAATAGTTTATCAAGATTTGCCGGGAATTCTTCTGGGGAAAGGTAGACACAGACGAGTGTCTAAATTCAAGAAGACAAAAGTGTTTGACACGGTGTATAGATTAAAAATGCGGACGAGCATCCTTAAGACTATGATACGGACGAGAATCAGTAGAAACAAACGCTTGACGCATGTTCAGAGATGATGATACGGACGAGTACCAACTAGTTAACAAAGAACACGGACGAGTGTCGAATCTGAGGGGATTTAAGTGGCATATACAAGATACGGACGAGTATCTGTATGAGTAAAAAGTGATGAGTGAGATATAGACGAGTGCTCAACTTGCTAGGGAGAGCACGACACGGACGAGTGCCGGAAAAGTGTATTATTGTGAACTGGAGTGTACTCTGTGGGGATAGGATGACACGGACGGGTGTCAAACGAGGGTGTATTATAAACAAGTATATGGTTCCCCAAAGTGTTTAGGCCACTATGCTGGGTGAGGTGACACGGACGAGTGTCAAAAGAGAAAGTGTAGATATATGTACACAGGTGTTGTGAGTGCAAAGGGGACGCTTTGGCTTTCTGCTGGGGGTACGACACAGACGAGTGTCAAGAAGCATCTGTAATATAAGCATTTGTTTGCTCGGGCAATTTTACTGGGGAATGATGACACGGACGAGTGCCAAAAGGAGTGTGTATCTGTATCTGTAAGGGAAATGCTTTGGCTCTCTGGTGGGGAATTAGGAAATATTCTGTATATTGTTGATGGGTTGTCAGTATTTACAAGCGTTCAGTTCGACACATGGCTTATGACTTATGCCATATGTTTGATTTTTTGCCGTAATGCTCCGTATTAGACGGAATGCTACGCTATGTGGGGAAAATATGATGTGAATGTTATGATACCGACCCGGGACTCGGATCCCACTGCTGTGGAGATCTCTGGCTGATCTGCTTGAAGTGGATATCCCAGCTGGGGATGTGATCATTGGTAAATCTGACATATATGACTCTGCTTGGGGAAATAGATCACTGATAGACCCATCTCGGTAATGAGGGACCCAGCTGGGGCTTGTGGGAGCTTTCGTCACTCTGTTGTGAGATCTTCAGGCGCTGCTCTTCTGGATAGAGGCTGAAACTCTGTGGGGAGATGGTTCCTTGTCTAGCACTCGGCTGGGGAAGAAGAAAGATCACCGAAAGATCTTCCTAGAGATTTCTGTGGGGATCCTGCCGAGGATGATACTTGACAACTCAACTGGGGATATGAACACCTTCTGGTGCTGCTCTTTGAAGGAAATGTTGGAGAAGTAATGCCTGGCAACTCTGATGGGGAGAAAGCATCTCTGGTGCTGTTTGGAAGGTGTGCTGAGGAAACAATGACTTGGCAGCCTACTGGGGAGAAGCTTTCATGCCCCATGTTGCGCTTTGAACTCCTGCAATCCTGTAAAGACAAAGAAACGCACAAGTACCCCGAGGTATCCCTTACCGGATTCCATCATAGGAGTTTAGACACTCCCGGGAGCAAATATATTTCCTGCAAGCATGGATTTATTATTTTTCTTTTAGAAGGGGGCATCTGTATTTACGCGATCAATATATTAATGACATCATACATCTTGCAAATAAAAGAGTACGAGACGAAATATGACTGAAAATCCGATTTTATTAATTTACGTGCCCTGAATTGGCAAGATACAGTCAAAGAAACGGATCCCCTGAAATGAGGAAATCGTTACAAATTGAGAAACAAAAAGATGCTGGCAATGCTGATGACGCTTCAAGGAGCTTCCCTTTTGCTATGACTCGTATGACTTTTGACATTCTTCTCATCCTGCTTTTGAAAGAGGCTGATTTTGACCGACGCTCGAACCTTTCGAAGCTTACCATGTTGCAAGTGATACAGATAAATTCAGAATGCAGTTGTTCTCTTATTCCCTTATTTTGCGTGGATCGCCCTTTCAGGTTTTCAATCCACCGGGATACCCATTTTTGCCTGAGTTGTCCAATGCGGCTTTTCAACTCAGCGGGTGTACATTTTTTATTCATTTTCCCTTATTTTTGCCCGAGTCTTTTATTCTGTTTTTGACTCGCCGGGATGCCCTATTTTTGCCTGGACCTTCATTCTGTTTTTATGTCCAGCGGGTCATTTTATGCGAAGTATTTTTTAACTGCATCTGAATTCACAGGGGACAGGAAGTCTTCACCATCCATAGTACTGAGCATCAGTGCTCCACCGGAGAAAACTTTCTTCACTATGAACGGGCCATCAAAATTCGGAGTCCACTTGCCCCTGTGGTCTGTATGAGGAGGGAGGAGTCTTTTCAGCACAAGATCCCCTACTTGGTATTCTCGGAGCCTGACTTTCTGATCGAAGGCTTTCTTCATTCTTTTCTGATACAGCTGCCCATGACAAATTGCTGTCAATCTCTTCTCTTCAATCAGATTCAGTTGTTCCTATCGGGATCGGACCCACTCTGCTTCATTCAACTTAACATCCATCAGTACCCGCAGGGAGGGTAATTCAACTTCAACAGGTAGGACTGCCTCCATACCATATACAAGCTGATACGGTGTTGCCCCAATGGATGTTCTGATTGACGTACGGTACCCATGTAAGGCAAATGGTAGCATTTCATGCCAGTCTTTATAGGTAACTACCATCTTCTGCACAATCTTCTTTATATTCTTATTAGCTGCCTCAACAGCGCCATTCATCTTTGGCCTGTAAGGAGAAGAATTGTGGTGTTGGATCTTGAAGTCCCGGCATAGTTTTGCCATCATTTTATTGTTTAAGTTGGAACCATTATCAGTAATGATTCGCTCGGGAACTCCATACCGACAGATGATGTCTCTTTTCAGAAATCGGGCTACCACTTGCCTTGTAACATTTGCATATGAAGCTGCTTCAACCCACTTGGTAAAATAGTCAATAGCTACCAGGATGAATCGGTGGCCATTTGAAGCAGTCGGTTCAATCTTTCCATTCATATCAATGCCCCACATGGCAAAGGGCCAGGGTGAAGACATCACATTCAGAGGATTGGGAGGCACATGCACTTTATCCGCATAGATCTGGCATTTATGGCATTTTCTGGCATAGGCACAACAGTCTGCATCCATTGTGATCCAGTAATAGCCCGACCTCAGCAACTTTTTAGCCATGGCATGCCCTCCAGCATGGGTACCAAAAGATCCTTCGTGCACTTCGTGCATCAGCAAGTCTGCTTCTGCCCTATCAACGCATCTGAGAAGTACCATATCAAAGTTCCGCTTGTATAAGGAACCATCAGTATTTAGGAAGAAACTACCAGCTAGTCTTCTTAATGTCTTCTTGTCTTTGGGAGATGCCCCAGATGGGTATGCTTGATCCTCCAGGAAGAACTTAATGTCGTGGAACCAAGGCTTATCATCCTTAACAACATCTGCTGAGAACACATATGCTGGTCTGTCAAGTCTGGATACTGAAATCCGAGGCACAAAGTTGGCAGCTTGAACTTTGATCATGGATGAAATGGTAGCCAGAGCATCTGCAAACTGATTTTCATCTCGAGGGATATACTCCAGCTTGACTGTTGTGAAGAAAGTCAACAACCTCCTTGTATAATCCCGGTAAGGTATCAGATGATCTTGGTGGGTGTACCATTTTCCGTTGGTTTGATTGATTACCAAAGCTGAATCTCCGAACACAGTCAAAGTCTTGATCCTGAGGTCAATGGCTTCCTCAAGACCCATAATACAAGCTTCGTATTCAGCTTCGTTGTTAGTGCAGTTAAAGGTGAGTTTTGCCGAGAAAGGCATGTGAACTCCCTTAGGTGTAATGAGTGCTGCACCAACACCACGACCATTCATATTAACAGCCCCGTCGAACATCATAGTCCATTCTTCTTCTGGGTCAGGCCCTTCAGTGTGAACAGGCTCTTCATGATCTTTTGCTTTTATGAACATGATGTCTTCATCAGGGAAGTCAAATCTCATAGGCTGGTAATCATCAATGGGTTGCTCAGCAATATATTCAGACAACACACTGCCCTTGATGGCTTTCTGAGATGTGTACTGAATGTCATATTCTGTAAGGATCATTTGCCATCTTGCAACTCGTCCGGTGAGTGCTGGCTTCTTAAAAATGTACTTAACCGGGTCCATCTTTGAGATCAATAAAGTAGTGTGGGTCAACATATACTGCCTTAGTCGACGAGCAGCCCACGCTAAAGCACAGCAAGTTTTCTCGAGCAGTGAATAACGTTGTTCACAGTCGGTAAACGTTTTGCTTAGGTAGTATATTGCATACTCTTTTCGATCAAACTCGTCATGTTGGCCCAGCACACACCCCATTGACTCTTCTAATACTGTCAAGTACATTATTAGAGGTCTTCCTTCAACTGGAGGCATAAGGATTGGAGGTTCTTGTAAGTACTCCTTGATTTTGTCAAAAGCCCTCTGGCAGTCTTCATTCCACCTGACCGTTTGTTCTTTTCTTAACAGCTTGAACAAAGGCTCACAGGTTGCTGTAAGGTGAGATATGAACCTTGAAATGTAGTTTAATCTACCCAGAAACCCCCGAACTTCTTTTTCTGACTTCGGTGCAGGCATTTCTTGAATGGCTTTGACTTTATCAGGATCAACTTCAATCCTTTTTTCGCTTACAATAAATCCCAGCAGCTTACCAGATCGCACCCCGAATGTGCACTTGTTGGGGTTTAACTTCAGCTGGTACTTCCTCAGACGCTTGAATAACTTCAACAGATTCACCAGGTGGTCTTCTTCTGTGAGGGACTTGGCAATCATGTCATCCACATAACATTCAATGTCATGGAATAATGTTACCATAGCCCGTTGATAAGTTGCACCAGCATTCTTCAGTCCGAATGGCATCACCTTATAATAGAACGTGCCCCAGGGTGTGATGAAAGTTGTCTTCTCCATGTCTTCAGGTGACATTTTGATCTGATTGTACCCTGAAAATCCGTCCATGAAGGAGAACACCGAGAACTGAGCCGTATTGTCGACCAATACATCAATGTGAGGTAATGGGAAGTCATCTTTCGGGCTAGCTCTGTTCAGATCCCGGTAATCCACACACATCCTCACTTTGCCATCCTTCTTAGGCACAGGTATGATGTTAGCAACCCACGGCGGATAGCTAGTTACAGCAAGGAAACCGGCGTCCCACTGTTTTTGTACCTCTTCTTTTATCTTCATTGCCATATCCGGACGAGTACGGCGCAACTTCTGCTTTACGGGCGGGCAGTCTTCCTTCAGAGGCAGTTTGTGCATAACAATGTTGGTGTCCAACCCTGGCATATCCTGATAAGACCAAGCGAAAACATTCACATACTCCCGAAGCATGTCAATCAGTTGCTTTTTCACTGAATCTTGTAGGCAGGCCCCGATCTTAACTTCTTTCACGTCTTCTTCCGTACCAAGATTAACTGTTTCAATCTCCTCCTGATGAGGAGTAATAACCTTCTCCTCTTGTCTCAACAACATGGCTAGCTCTTCAGGCAGTTCATAATCTTCTTCAACCCCTTCATCAGCTTGATTGATTGGATTGTCGAAGTCATAGCAGTGTTGTTGTCGGTGCAGTCTGAAAGGTACTTTCTGCAAGGGTTTAGATTGGTTTATTTTAGTGATCAGTTTTATCTTATTTAGAAAAAGTGAAAATGAAGTTATTTATTTTGAAAAACATTGCCATTTTATTTTTGTACAAAAAGAAAAAAAATGAAAAACAGTGAGCGAAAAAGAAAAGACTCATTTGCAAAAGATGTCCTGATATTCATTAATTGATCTTTGCACAAAATACAAGATGGCCCGATTACAAAATGAGTCTTGACATCTTGGGCAAGATGCAAGACTTGATGCATGCTTTAAAATACAGGAAATAATAATTAATCTGCGGGAGTAACCCTTATAATTTCCTGGGAAGACCAGTTAAGGACTTGGCTCCCCAGGATCCTTGGACGTATCCAGCTCTCCAGGTTGCGGTTGCTTTCCTCCTTGTCTTCCAAATTGTTCACAGCATCCGGGGTGAGCATTCCCCCGCTGACGAACTTGGGCTCTTTGGCAGCCTCTGATTGATCTTGTTGAGTTGGTTTGTAACCCAACCCAAATCGGTCTTCTTTCTTTTCCACGGGCAACAGCATGCCCCAACCTTGGGCAGTACCTTCCTCAACAACCTTTCGGGCTTGCTGGTATGACGTTATGGAAGTTCCCAGTACAGCAGATTCTTCATTAATGTTGAGGGCTTCAAACCCTTGGCTCATAGTTTCATGGATCTCTCCATCCATTTCTATGTACTTATACGTAGCCAGATGGCTAACAAAGATGTCTTCCTCCCCACAGATGGTGATGGTTTGGCCTTCCCACTCGAATTTCAACTTCTGGTGAAAGGTAGACGTAACAGCGCCAGCGGCGTGGATCCAAGGTCTACCCAACAGACAGCTGTAGGCCGGCTGAATGTCCATCACATAGAAGGTAGTTTTGAAGGTCTGCGGGCCAATCATCACAGGCAGATCAATCTCTCCAAGCACTGATCTTTTAGAGCCATCAAATGCTCTCACCACCAAATTACTCGGACGCAGTGCCAAACCATCATACTCCAGCTTCACTAAGGCTTTGTTTGGTAGAACATTGAGTGATGACCCAATGTCCACCAGTACATGAGATAGAACAGCATCCTTGCATTCCAAGGTGATATGTAAAGCCTTGTTGTGGTTACGTCCCTCTGTTGTTAAGTCAGCATTGGTAAAGCCCAGTCCATGACTGGTGTTGACATTTGCCACCACAGTTTCTAGCTGATTAACAGTAATCTCCTCTGGCACGTATGTTGCGTGCAGGACTTTCAATAATGCATTCCTGTGAGCTTCAGAACACATCAACAGTGATAATATGGAGATTTTTGAGGGAGTTTGGTGAAGCTGATCCACCACCTTGTAATCACTTCTTTTTATGATTCTCATGAACTCGTCTACATCTTGCTCAAAAGATGTCTTCTGAGTTTCTTTGACAATTGGCTCTTCAGATACCACACTCTTTCCTTTTGCTTTGGCAGCAGTTTCTGCTTCAACATGAGGTCTTTGCGTCTGTGAGGCAAAAAGGCGTCCGCTTCTGGTGAAGCCTCCGCCTCCCCCAACATTATCAATTTGTGGAGAAGAGGTTCATGAATCCAGAGTGATTTTCTCCCCGTTGCAATAGAGATCAGAGCCATAATGCCAAGGTATGGCATTACTGCTTTCATAAGGAACTGGTCCAGGCACCGTAATAGTAACTGGACTGACTGCTGCAGGGGAGGGTACTGAAATGGTGTGCGGATCGTAGTAAATTGTGACTGGTGATCTGGCAGGAGGTGCCATTGTTTGTTGCTGGAAATTGTTGCTGGGAGGAACCTCTGATGGGTCATAGTAGATTGTAACTGTTGAAACATCTTCGTTAATTTTTGTTGGCGTTGTAGAAGATTCTGCTGATAAAATGGATGCTGATGTTGAATTTTGATTTGTTGACGTGATGGATGGAGCCATTGCTGATGATATTGATGAATCGGTAGGAATGATTGTTGTTGCTGTTGTAGAAGAATCAGGAATTGTTGTTAAAGGAATTGTTGGATTTGTAGGCGCCGTTGTTGAGATCTGAAGGATACCATCCTTTATAAGACCATCTATGCCACTTCTCAAATTTTCACACCCATTGACTGCAATGTTGCAATACCCACTTGGCACTCTAGAAGCTGAGCTTTAATTTCGACCAAAGGTGTTTGAATTTGTGCAACACTGGTGATTAAGGTAGATGGTTTGTCTTCCTCAATGGCATTAATCCTCGGCCCGCCATGATTAGGCATAGGATTTCTGTTGACATTCGGAGGAGGTGCGAAGTTGAGGGCTTTAGAATCCACCAGATCTTGGACTTTCATTTGTAAGGCCCTTCATTTCTCAGTATTGTGACCAGGTGCATTGGAGTGGAAAGCACACCTGGCATTGACATCATAATTCTTTGGGAGATTGGAGGGATCTGGAGGTGCCAATGTCCTTAACTCAACCAAGTTGAGCTTCAGGAGTTGTGGCAATAAGGCAGCATAAGGCATAGGGATAGGGTCAATCACCCTGTTTGCCTGTGATGGTCTTTGTTGGAAGGGTCGTTGTTGTTGATTGCTATTGTTGTTGTAGGTTCTCTGTTGCGGATACTGAACTTGCTGTTGATAATGTGGTTGTTGTTGTTGTGGATATGCTGATTGCTGAGGAATCGGAGCTGGAATGGTGACAGCTGCTACTGATCTATGAACATACTGAGGTCTGCCCCTGCTGGCATGAATGGCATTTGTCTCACCAGTCCTTCGGGGTCCCACGAAAGGCTTCCTGGGATTACTGAATGAACTTGCACCATTATCAGAAATTTTGCCTATTTTTAATAGACTCTCAATCCTTTCCCCAGCTATAACTACGTCTGCAAAGCTGATAGAAGAAAAGGCAGCCAATCTATCAATATATGTTCCTTGCAAAGTATTCATGAACATGTCAGCCATCTCCCTCTCTGACATGGGTGGTTGGACAGCAGCAGCAAGCTGTCTCCACCTTTGGGCATATTCCCTGAAGCTTTCTCTGGAAGATTGAGACATTCCCATTAGGAGGGTCCTGTTAGGAGCCATGTCCAGATTGTATTGATATTGCCTGATGAAGGCTTCAGCTAAGTCCTTCCAGCATCTAATGGTTAGTCTGGTCAAGTGTGAATACCACTCTCTTGAAGCCCCAGTTAGACTGTCTTCAAAGTAGAACATCCACAGCTTTTCATCCGTAGTATAAGCTTTAAGTCTTCCCAGGAAAGACTGCAGGTGAGTTCGTGGACAAGAGGTTCCATTGTATTTCTCAAAGCACGGGGGTTTGAATTTGTGGGGAATTCTCACCCCATCCACTAGCCCCATGTCCATTACATCGAAGCCCAAGGAATTCTGAGACTCCAAAGATCTCAACTTCTCAGCAATTTCATCCAATCTCCTGTCATAGACTTCATCCCCAGCTTCCATAACAGTAAACTGCTCTTCTTGGGGATCCTCTTGCAAGATTCTCCCCCCAGCAGTATTTCCTTGCACATTTCTCGAGATGTTGACTTCCGGATCCAGATGAGGTCCAAATATTGGTGGATTAATACGAGGCTGGCCTTGCTCATTGTTACTAGTCCCTCCTGTTCCAAGGTGAGGCTCCTCAGGAGTTTGTCTTTCTACCAATGCCCTTAACCTTTCTTGGCTCTGGGCCAAGCCAGTCATTACAGCCATGAATTGAGTCATTTGGTTCCTCATCTCCACTCTTTCATTAGCCATCTGAGTTCTGACCTCAGTCAGGTCCTGCTGTACTTGCTCCATTTGGATACCAGGAAGGTTGTTGCGAGTAGGGTACCGGTGCGTACGGTTGACAGGGAACACCCGGCGACGAGCAATATTTCCTGAGATCACAACAGAGTTAGAAACAAAAATAACAAAACCTACAAAACAAAACAAGGTTAGTATGCAATTCAGTATGCTTATTTGTCTTCCAAGGTATCCGGCTTGGTTCTTGGTTTTGACCTTTCCAGACCTCGAGGAAGATGCTTTGATGTTGCTTGAGAAAAAGAAACCCAATGAAATCAAACTAATATATTACAAATGATGGACAACACATAGTTTGTTTTTACAACACATGCCCCTGGAGGGTCAAAATACAACAAAAAGGAAAAGTACATCAAATGGAAATGAACAACAAGCAAAGAAGTCAAACATCCAATCCAAACTCATCCTCCTTAACCTCCTTCAGAAGTGCCTCAGTCATTGGACCAGCTGGATGCTCTGTAATGGTCCTAATGAGGAGGTTCCTGGTGGCAATGGCAGTGGAAAGCTTTTTGTGCATGTCCTGGTCCTTTGATCTCTTCAATCCAGCCCTAAGCTTCAACTCTGAAATCTCCTTCTGGGCTGCCAATAAAGCTTCCTGCTGCTTCTTTTCATTGGCCTCTAACTGCTCAATCTTGGCTTGAGTTCTCTTATCTTCTTGTGTCCGGGCTTCAGTGATCCTGACCCACCTCGCCTGACTCTCTTGCAGATAGAGCTCAATCCTAGCCTTCTGAATCTTGGCTTCTTTACAGGCATTCTTCAATATTTGCTCCCCATCTCTTGATTTCTTGATGTAGTCCTCTGTTTTCTCAATCTTGGCCAGATGATCCACCCTAAGCTTCTCCAACCTCTCAATGTCCAGACGACCATCACTCCTTTCCCAAAGGGTTTTCTTCAGAGCTTGATACATATTCTCATTCCTTTCCTTTAGCTTCTCAAATTCTTCCAGGCTGACAGTGGCTGCTGGCTGTACTGTAGAGGGTCCAGGTATGTCCTCCAAGGTGAAGGGCATCCCAGTAATCTGAGCTCTAGTATGGGACCAGTCATAGTACTGAGCTGAAGCAACATTATTACATCTTCCAAGAATAGCCATCCCCTTTGTCTGGATGTTGTCCCAAGCCCAGGATGCTTGTCTGACAACAGCTGAATTAGGTTTTACTTCACAATACAGGGTCTCAGCTAAATCTTGTACTCTATGAGGGTGAACCAAAGCATAGCCCAGTTGTCTCTTAAACAGCAAAGGATTGTAGTTGATGCAACCTTTCACTCCTATTAGAGGTACATTTGGGTATTGCCCACAGCTGGTGATAATGTCTTTGCCTTTGGTGCTCTGGGTGCACCATCTGATATCATCTGAAGTCAAAGCAATGAGCCTCTTAGCCCAATTCTTCTGTTGGTGGGGATTCAGGAAGGCATCTGACTTATGCAGGTGTTTGAGCAGCCAGGTGTGAAACAAAGGAGCACAACATCTTACTAACTTCCCTCTTTGTTTCTCATTCCTCTGATGAATGGAGTAATAGAAATCTCCCAGCAAGGTGGGTACTGGGTTCCTCAGAAGAAAAAGATGAATGGCATTCTTGCTGATAAATTTGGGCTCATCTGCAAATAGTATAACCCCATATATGCTGAGGGCTAACAGTGCACAGACTGCCCTCCACTCCCCCAAGGAGGCCTTCAGGATGGCCTGAGAAATCAAGAGGTTTAAGTGCAAACCAGGGATCCCAGCCTTTGTTGTCATACTTTGCTCAATCAAGGCAGGTTCCAGGTACAGTGTTTTTGCTACTTCTCCATTGCTGGGAGCTGGTATCTCTGGGTTGAAGGGGACACCACCCCTGACAGGTACTCCAATCAATGATGAAAACTCCTCCAGCAGAGGTCCTAGCTGAAAGTCTGGAAATGTGAAGCATCTCAAAGGAGGGTCATAAAATTGTAAGCAGGTGTGGATCA
The DNA here is from genome assembly GCA_963966055.1 of Lathyrus aphaca. NCBI lineage: Eukaryota > Viridiplantae > Streptophyta > Magnoliopsida > Fabales > Fabaceae > Lathyrus > Lathyrus aphaca. The sequence goes on from OZ014519.1 coordinate 211,356,159, forward strand.
TGCTCCTCTGAGAAGGGTCAAGGTCCATAATCATATCCAGGATACCCCCATAATGCTCTCTAAACAAAGGGATGTGGTCAGGTGTGATAAGTGACTGGACCTGCCTGATACCAGTCAATACAGGCTCAAAGAAATGGTATGATATATTGCTCTTCCTGGGAGTAGCCATGAATGCTGATGAAGAGCTGAAGATAAGTGTTGATGAAGATCAAGACTAGTACTGGAGATGAGCCACTGATAGGCTGATGCTGGTGGTGGTGAAGATAGCTGAAGCAGAGGTCTATGCAGAAGAAGGGGTCAAAACCAAGCCAGATATAATGTGGATATCCTGAAAAACAAATAAACAAATGTTAAATGATGCAAATGATGATGTATGCAAATGATATGCAAGGGTTTGTGATCAAGCTGGATCTGATTATCTGTCTTGATATAGGTCCATGTATGTTCAAGAAGTCCAGATGGAGGTTCAGAATTCCAGTAACCAAGGTGGGGGACTCAAATAAAGAGTCACATATCCAGGGTTAAATCACAAGAACTGTCCAAAATGAGGTACTCTTAATCAAAACAAGTAACAGGGTATGATGTGGCCAATGGTACCTGCAAACCTACAAACAGCCCAACCCCCTCACAGGTAATGTTCTAAAACAAGGGTCCTCAGACTTGGATCAGTTATGAGAAGTGTAAACACTTCTAACCCGGAGGTACAGTGTTTACAATAACCATAAAAGATCCTACTCTAATTCACATCAGTTTCTGAAGGTCACAATAAAGGTCATCCAGACTTAGCAGGCTTCCCAGATAGCCCTAGCACTACAGGAAATCTGTAGCACAGAGTTCTCAAGAAGAAACCCATATCTGAATCGTGTTTCGTATTCCCGCACCAGACCAAAATGGAATGGGAAAGAACATGAACCACTCTAGCCTAGGTGTCACTCAGGTCCCAGGTATAGGACCTTAAACTCTCAATAGAACCCCACCCACCAAAACAGAAACCAGATCCAGCAATGATAATGACAGTATGAGACATGAAAAGCTGTAAAGGAAAGCAATAAATAAAGTTGTACATAAAGAAATAAATAAAGCAAATAAACACAATTAGCACATAACACCCCAGTAAACACAAATCAAACAAGCACTAGGAGGAACCCACAAAAAGAACCAGAAGTCCTGGTTACAGTATAAGGTTCCCCAGCAGAGTCGCCAAGCTGTCGCTCCCGCCAAATGACACCTAGGGCCAAGAGGGGTACAAACGTGAACGGTCGGTGAAAGGAGAAGGAAATAAATAGAGTCGCCAGCTAGGCATTTTTATCCCGAAGGAAAGGTAATGTTGCATAGACCTAAGGAAAGATATGGATAAGACGGTTGCGAACCAGAGAAACTGAGAATGGGGGTTGGTTACAACCTGGGAAGGTATTAGCACCCAGATTGTCTGTCGTACTCGACGGGATCCACGCTTAAAAGATTTGTGTTTTAAAGGGGTAGTGTCAGTGCAATCTGTGTATCAAAGCTGGAAAGAATGCAAGTGTCAGTGTAAAAGAAAAGTGAAGTGTATTAGAGAAGTGTCAGTGTGAGACCAAGAATGAAATGCCCAAGACAATGAGGCTAAAAGAATAATGCTGGAGGAGGGGGAATATACATAGACTTTTGTTCGATAACTGTTAAGTTATGCCTACGTATCCTCTCGTGCAATGAGGAAGTCAGAACACCGTAGTTCGACTCAAAGAGATTGAAAGATGAATTGACTTGTGAACTGCTTGCTTACCTATGCTCAAGTGTATGACCTGTCTGGCTCAGGTGCTAACTGTCTTGCATTAGACGGAAGAAGCAAATTCTCGTTTGTGAGTGAATGAGATGAGAAAATAATCCCGGAGGAGACGATTATTGTTTGTTTTTGAGTTTTCAATCTTTTATTGCCTTTTGGAGTTTGTCATAGGAAAATGAGCTTAAGCCTAAACCAAGGGTTAGTAAACTCATCACATCCTCCCTCTGATTAGGGGTAATGAGAATACCTTAAGTGTGAAGTGAACACCTCACACTTAATCACCATGATGTAGGATTAAGATCATTAACCTATTTGTATTTATTTAGATGTTTTTGGTGTTTTTGTTTAGTGTTAAGTAATGAGTTTAAGCCATAATCAGGGATTTAATGGACTCATTACACCATCCTAATAGAAGGATAATAGATGAGAACATTTAAGCTGAGGAAGGCTCCTCAACTTAATCCATGATTAGGGATTAACCTCATGACAAAACAAAGCCTTTATTAAATGGATTTTAGTTAATGGATGAGATCATGAAATGATTTTTATGGTTTGTAAGACAACTTGAGGGGGACTTGTCCATTAACACTAGGGTTAGTCCTTCTTAACCAATTAAGGAAGAATTAGAACCCTAATGCAAGGCCCAAGTTACAAGCTTGATGTCTTAGTGATTATTAAGTGAATTGATTAAAGGAATTAAACACATTAAGGTTTTAACACTTAGGATTAAAGTTATACACTCCATCCTAATAGAAGGATACAGGCATAAGCTTAATCACAAAGCCCTAAAACCTTTAAGGTTTAGTCCTTGATTATGAGATGAGAAGAGAAGACTCAAAGATGACACAAAGGCAAAACTAAATGGGGGACTAATCAAACCCTAATTGTTATCATGCTTGGTTGTTCCTAGGGTTAATGAGGCTTGCAAGAAGATCTTCAGAGAAAACACCAGGAAAGAAGCAGATGAATGGAGAAAGAAGCAGAGAGAAGCAAGACAACTTGCTTCACTTAAGAAGACAATGTTGCTTGAAGGAAGAAAGAGGAGAAGGAGCATGAATGAGCAAGCTCATTCTAATACAAAGATAAAATTCAGAAATGATGCATAAGAGGGATGAGAAGAGATTATGAGAAGTGAAGGCAAATTCACTTCTCAAAGTAACTTACCACCTGAAAAGTTAGTGAAAGAAAATGAAATGAAATGAAAATGAGATGGAATTCCATGATGCAAGGCAAAGACAGAAGCATAAACATGATTTTAATGATGCTAAAAGATGATGCAAACACATGTCAAGAGTTGTGGATGATCATACAAGGATGAGGATGCAAATGAAGCATGCTTGAACCATGAAAGTTCATGAAAGTTTATGAAATGCAATGGATACATAACATGGCAAATGAAAGATGCAATGATCAAACATGATTCTAATATGTCCTAAGATGTCTTATATGTCATATGGATACACAAAATGTCATGACAAGTTCTTGGATGCAAGCATATGAGAGATGAATGCAAATGAAGACAAGAATTAGGGTTTATGAACAACATGCAACACAAAAATTCAAAATCAGAAGCAAATGACATGATAAAAAATTGAAAATGGGATCAAAGGAACCCTAACCCTACACAAGTTCACTGCCCAAAGGAGAGGACCTAAATCTTAACCTAATGGGAGTTATGATTTTTCTAAGTCAACTAGGGTTTCAAGGTACCTCAAAAGGAAAAATGCACATTAAATTGAAAATGAAAGATAAATTCAAACCAATTTTACCCTAAAAACTACATGCTATGAAGGATGCAATGCAAGAAGAACCATTATCAAACTCTTCATGGTTAGGCAGAATGAATTTTTTCAAGTTAGGACCAAAATATTGCCTTTAAATAACTTTAATTCCAATGAAAATTGCCAAAATGGGTCAAGAACCAAAAAGAAATTTGTTTTGAGGGTTTGATAATGTTTCTAAATGTTTTGGGATGATTCATGATTTTTTTTGTGATTTTTGGAAACCTAAATGCTATTTTAATTAATTAATATTCATTAATCAATTAAAATAAACATTTAAATATTTTTAAAATAGTTTAAAAATGCAAAAAATAAAATAAAAATTGTTTTCTGGTTAAGAAAAATATTTGAAACAAAAATGCAAAAGGAAAATATTTTTGGAATTTTCTAACTATTTTTAATAAATGATGCAAAATAAAATAGAAAATATGAAATAAAAATATGAATTAATGAAAAGTAAGCGCATCTGATGGCCCAGATTCAAAAGGAAATGGAGGGAATTGACTCGCGCCTTATCCAAGGGATGAGGTTCAAACTAGCAAATTTAAATCTAATCCTAATTAATTAACTCTAATTATGGGATTAGGGCTTAATGAGACCATCCAGGCCATCCATTCACGCGCGGGAAGCAAGATCGCACGCTCCAGATTCAAACTCGTCCCTAAACCCTAATTATCATTAATCACCTTCAGATGACCGGAACAGTGGTTCCGGTCATCTTCTCCGGCAAGCACAAACCCTAGTTTCTTCTACAGGTTACCAAACTCCAAATTTCTTCCACCAAAATGATCCTTACATCAATCTAAGCCTAAACCCTCAATTAAAATCCATTTATTTCACTTCATAAGCATGAATCGAAGGAAAACACGAAACACGGGCAAATGTTCAGAGATAGCATACATGATGGTTTCGCAGCCATTTTCAAAAGTCAATACATCCCCATGATCAGGGGAACATGCAGAATCATAAAAGAACTTAAAACTTAGCTTCTGGGAAAAATGTTCTTCATGTTACCTGAGATGAAGACTCTCTGTTTCTGAGCTTTCTGGATTCAAACTTTGTGCAAACCCTCTCCTTTGAACACCCTGATGATGAAATGAAGCTTGGAGAGCTTTGAGAATGGCTGGTTGTGGCTGTTTTGTTCTGGTGTAGCAGAAATGGAGGTCTTTGTGTGTGATGTTTCAAGCTGTTCCAGGGGGTGATTCTTGTTCTATGGATGATTTGTGGTTGGTTGGTGAAGAAATTTTGGATTTTTGATGGCTGAGGAAGGAGTTTCGAAGAGGAGAAGTTTTGGACAGATTTTGTGCAAGCTGGATTGTGGGAGGTTTCTGGCTTGTGTGTGGCTTGCTTTATGATCCATAGCACATCCCTAAACTATTGGAAGAGGTCTGAGGAAGTGACTTGGATTGTGGGAATGGCATGGGGCAATTGGCCAAAAAGTCAATGTTAGGTGTACTTGAGGCATGGGCTGTGGCAGAGGCTATTTTAGGGTTGCTCTGGGTTCAGCTGCCTTCAAGGATGGCCATGGGATGAACTGATGTGAGCTGGGATGGATGAAGGGTGAGATACCACATGTTTTGTAATTTTGCAACTTGTTACACTTTGTGATTTTTGGCCATGGACATATGACACCTCTTGGGCAATATGCAGCAAAATGCACCATATAATGTTGTTATGACACTTTGATATTGATTAGAGATCAAACAAAACCAAAGGAACCCTTCTTGCAAGATTTCCCTCTTTGTGCTTTTCATGAAAAGTAACTTATGATTCTTGGAATTTAAGGCATGAAAGTGAGAAATTTCTTGGGCAAATCTGAATTATGAGCCATGAATTATGTTTGTGTGATGATTAGAAGCTGGTTTGAAGTCACATTTGGCCTTGGCATGAGGTTTTGCAACTTTCTTCTTTTGGTGCAAAAGTGAAAAATAAGTGATTTTTCCCAATTTTGACAAGCCATAACTTTTGATCCAAAATGAATTAGAATGAGTTCTTGTACTTTTTGAAAATGGGAGGATCCATTCTACAACTTTCATGACCAAAGTTTTCTCATTTGAAGCATTTTTGAATCAAAAAGAGGAGGTTGAAAAACTTTCCCAAAATGGCAAGTTTACATTATAAGTCACTTTCCCAAAAAGGCAACTTTGCAAATGGCTTGAAATTCTTCAATTTTGTGAACTTATAACATCTTCTATGATCAAATAAAGATCATACACATTCAAAATGATGGGGAAACCCCTTTGTTTGGGTCATTGGGGGCCTCAGATGCCCTGATTTTGCACTGACTTGCTCAAGAAGTCAACTCTTGATCAGATGCCTTCCCCATTGAATTTCTTCATGAAACTTGATATGCATGATCCTCATAAAATATAGAGACCAATAGAAACAATAATGACCAAAAAATTTGGAGTTATGGCCTCTGAAACCAAAACCCTAATTTTAGGTCATCTGTGCAGTTAAACCTGGCTCTGCTTCCATGCCTTTCTCAGTTCTTGTGATTCTTTGACTTTCTTGACCTTGTGAGGATATAATATGATGCTTGAACATACATGGACCCCTTTAAAGTGATTGATGACCTTTGGAGTGGCTCAAAAGGCTCAGGGATGGCTCAGACCACAAACCCTAGATGCAGATGACTTTGAATCAATGCAGTGAAGCAAAAATGCAATATGAGATGCTATGATTGAACTTATGCACATGAAAAGATCACAAGCCATGGTGAAATGAGTGAGGGCAAATTTGGGGTGTTTACAGTGGGGTAGGGACCATCCGAGCATAACACTTTCTTTTCCCTACGTTATTTTCCCTTTATTTCGCTGCATCCTAACCATAGTTTGAGGAAGGCATTTATGCCATCTTATTAGGTTTATCTTGATAAAGTTTGTGGGTTGGTTTATGACCTTCCTCTTTGGTTTGTGTTTTGTTTAAGTCTTCTTAACTTCACCTTATGCTTATGTGGTTCACTAACCTTTGTTTTGTAGGGGTTTGGTAATTCATGTGTGTGGGAGGGAATCCCACATAAAATTTCTTCCTTCTCTTTTAAATGCTTTCAAGTTGTGATTGCCTTAGCACTTTGTGCTTTGATTGCTTAATTTCATTACTTCCCTCTTAGAAACAACTTAGCTTCTTTAGAGAAGTAAGTTGTCTTCTAATTTCTTCTTCTCCTTTTATTCTTCTTCTTTCCTTATCTTCTTTAGGATAGAATGATACCTCACTAACCTAGGTCCATCTTTGCATGACAACAATAGGACTAGTCCCCCTTATTTATTTTACCTTTAAGATCCTTTTGGTTCTCTCTCTTCTTATCTTCAAACTTAATTTCAAGCCACTTAATAATAACAAGTATTCTCATACGCCACGAGACTTTGCCATGGGGTACTTGCACGCGTTCCATTTCGGGGCGAGGTGTAGGATATATATCATGATGAATAGGTCTTAGCATGAGATCACTTCACAAAGAAAATCTAAAAAATACTTTTTAATCAAAAATCACAAAAACACCTAATAAATGCCAATAGTTCAATGTATCTGAGACTTAACTTGTGGACTAGATTTGGGGATTTCCCCCATAGATAGGTGGGCTTCTTGCGCATTCCATTTCGGAATGATGTAAGAAGTACACATCCCGTTGAGTAATACTTAGGTACACTCAACTATGTAAATCTCAAAGCAAAGACTCCTAAAAAACACTGGACAAAGAATAAGCGTCTCTCCTTCGGGACTTCTTTTCTCATCACCTTCACTCTTTACGTACGAACTTGCTCCTACTTGTCACTTTGTAAGACGGTAACACACTCGTTCTAGACGAGCCTGCAACACCTGAGCATTAACATAGGCAGTTCAAGCCTCAAGACACAAGAAATTTTTCCACCCCTAGTTAGGCGAACTACGTCGACCCTGATCCTCATTTTCCCGATGAGGTACGTAGGCAGCGGGGTAGGGCCTGTTTGAGCACATTCTTTATTTTCCCTACATTTTCCCCATCCTTCATTTTCACTCTCTTTTTCCAATTCCCTCTCTCATTTCAGTTCCAGTTAACGGTTTTTATTCAGCAGCAATCTTATCCTCTAAAAGTAGGTTTCTCTCTCTGCGAATTCTTTCTCCTTAGCTCCCTGAGCCACCTGTATTATATGCAGCTTTTCCTCTACACTTGTTTTGGAATGAGCCATCTGATGATATAAGCTAGTCATTTCTGCATTTTCCACTTTCAACTCCCGCAACTGAGCTTTCAGCCTTTGGTACTCTTCCAAGGGAACATTAGCCTGCACAGCAGCAATCTGGGGTTTCACATCCTGGGGATACAGTGGAGGCTCCACTGAGAAAGGCAATAATGTAATCCCTACACGCTCCTTCAGCCAAGCTGCAAAGGGTTCATACATATTTGGGTCTACCCTCCCAAATTCTTTCTTCCCTTTCTGAGTCTTGATAGCCCAAGCTTGAAATACCTTGACAGCCATTTCCCTATTTCCTTTAATAGGAAGATACAAAGATCCAACCACTTCTTCCTCAGACGGAGACTCTCTCAATGGATACCCAAGCTATCTCCTAGCCAATACTAGGTTATAATTAATCAATCCCTTTCTTCCTATCAAGGGAACATTAAGGAAACCAACGCACTTTACAATTATTTCCTTTCCTAACACATCTATGTTATAACCCCAAGCTATGTTACTTGCAGTTAGCCCTATCAACCTCCAGGAGAACTTCCATTCTCCTCGTAATTCTTTAAATGGTTTGGACTTAGGAAACTGCTTGGCAAACCAGTCAGCAAACAAAGGTGCACAACAGCTCATATGTCCTCATTTTCTCTCGTTCCTATAGTGGACCCCATAATAGAAGTCACCCACCAGAGTAAGTGTACGGTTTCCCCTGAAGAAAATAGAGATAACTTCAATACTGACATTCCCTTGATCACACGGAAATAAACTCGTTCCATATATCAACAAAGCTAATTGTACACTGAACTCTGCCCACCGGCCTTCCTGTGCATGGACTAAAGCTTCTTGAATAAGTATATCACAAGACAAACCTTTTCCCTTGCTCTTGCTCAAACCAAACTCTAATCTACTCAATGGAAGATGACATCTCCTGGAAATCTCTTCTGCTTTGAGCACTTTCCCAGAATTGTAGTAAGGTTTCCTTCCCTTAAGAGGTATCTACAACATGCTAGAGATCTCCTCCACAGTGGGTAACAATATATAATCAGGAAAAATGAAACAGCGTAGTAGAGCATCATAAAACTGTAGAAGGGTATGAAGATTGCTTCTTTGCTCTTCTGTAGGCTTGTCCATATATCTGATGATTTTCTCGAACCTGGTCTTGAAGTCACCTAGAACCTTGTCATTCATCAATTCTTTCAGCTTGTGTAGGTTCTTTGCCTCTGGCTGTGGAAAAGTGTAGTGCACATTGTTCTTTCGAGGGCTGTAGTAATTCCTGCCATCTGGATGTAAATAGCTAGAAGATACCAGAACTGGGTGTAAACAGAAATGCAACCTGAGAAATGAAAACACAAAAATGTTAATATGCTATGGCATGATGCAAATTCTATGCAAGGCCCATATGATCAATCTGGAACTGTCTGGAACCGAATAATAGAGCCAAGTGAACAGAAACCCCAAATCCTCTAGATATCAACCCAAATAAAAACTCAGATAGCCACAGATAATCCAGATAAACTCAAGAACTTCGGGATCAAAGTAACCATATCAAAACACATAAGACTGCACTGGTAATGAGGGTATGTTGAAGTTAAGGGTTACTGCAAACCTATAAACTCCTCCCAACCTCACGAGTGTGCTCCGGGTCAAACATCACAGACTCTCAAAGTCGAATAGCGATAATATGTTCACCATCTCTGAGAAATGGCTCATGAACAAATCAGGGAATCGGTTAAGCATTATGTACTACTTAGGGAGGTCTAAGCGTGAGTCCAGGAAAAACAAGCATCCCTTATAAGTCCCCAGCTTCAAGCGCTGAATTCGAGAAACCATAATATATTCATCCCGAAGGGTATAATACTATCGTCATACAACCAAATGTTATGACTGAGTTCCTATAAGAGAACCGGGTCATCCTATGCGAGTTCCAGGTGGGCCTTCAGGTGCGAATGGGTTTGCCACATAATATGGTATGCCAGTGTCACCACTAGAGAGGGATGTTTCCACAAGGTTCTCAATGATCGGTCCCCAGCCGCACATAACTATCAAGTTCGTGTAATGAAGTAGAAAAGACCCATATATCAAGACACTTCCAAGAAGTCGCGAATATGGGTGTGGACGTACTAATACCCCCGTGACTAGATGCCACAGGGCCAAAGTGATTTCCCACGCTAAGTCCTATGGTGCACTCAAGTCGGGTATTTGGCTAACCTCATCTCACTAATCACAGTAACCCCCAAGTCCCGCCAAACAGAAAACCAGTCCAGACAGTCCAGTATATACATATATGATGCATGAAAATAAATACTGAAAACTATAAATAAAGCTATAAATAAAACCGTAAATAAACAAGCAACAACAAACAATCAATACCCAGTAAAATAGAAACACACAAGCGCTATGAGAGTCTCTCAAGGGGAACCAGAGATTTTGGGTTCGTTCCCCAGCAGAGTCGCTAGTTGTCGCTCCCTGGACTTCCATCCTGGTACAAACGCGAAAGTGACGTGGAAAAGGTAGAGTCTCCAGCCAGGAATTTTTATTCCGAAGGAACGGGAATGGTAATGCTGCACAAACCGACGAAAAGAAAGGAAGGACAAAGGCCATACGAACCAAAGACACTGGATTCGGGAGTCGGTTACGACCTGGGAAGGTATTAGCACCCCAGACCGTCCTCCGTACCCGACGGAATCTACAATTGCAAAGAAAAAGTTTCAAAAGGTGAAAAAATGAAAGCTACTGCAAAAAGAAAAGGAACTGAACTGGATAAGAAAAGAAAAGAAAGGGGGAAAATGTAGGGGAGATAAAAGAGTGCTCGAACGGACCCTACCCCGATGCCTACGTACCTCATTTGGACATGAGGATCAGAGTCGTCGTAGTTCCCCTAACTAGGGGTGGAAAGATTGCTTGTGTCTTAAGGCTCGAATGCTTAGGCCAATGCTCAGGTGTTGCATGCTCGTCTGGCACGAGTGCATTACCGTCTTGCAAAGTGACAAGTAGGAACAAGTTCTTAGGATGAAAGTGAAGGTGATGAGAAAAGAAGTCCCTAAGGAGAGACGATTATTCTTTGTCCAGTGTTTTTTAGGAGTGTTTTTTATGAGTGTGACATAAGGAAGTGAAAGCAAATCCTTTTCTAAGGAATGTGTCCTTATTACCATATCCCTAAACATAATGAGTAACAAGTCCACCAAGAATGAAGAAGACCCTCAAACTTGTTTCCTAAGATTAGGGTTTAAATTCACTAACTTGTTTGAAATTATTAAATGTTTTGTGGATTAAAATGAAGAAATGTTTTTTATGCTTTTCTTTGTGAAGGTAGCCTCATGATTGAACTTGTGCATCATAGATACACTTATTCCACTAACAAGATGGGGTGAAGAAGAGTATCCATGGAATAAGGCCATAACACAAGAGACCATTTCAACCTTTATTAAAGTTTTTTTTATGCTATGTATGAAGATGAGAAGAGAAGAGAACCAAAGGAGCAAAAAGATAAACAACTAAGGGAATCTAACCATCCTAGAAGTTATCATGCAAAGAGTTAGTCCTAGGTTAGTGAGGTTTGAAGTCTATCCTAATGAAGAATGAAAGAAAAAAGAAGAAGAAGGAGAAGAATGAGATTCAACTTACTTCTCTTTGAAGAAGTTAAGTTAAACTCAAAAGGGGAAGAAAAGAAGTAAAGTGATGGCCTAAAGCACATTTCAAAGACAAATAAGAAAGCATTAAAAGAGAAGAGAAAAAGATTTGAAATGTGAAAAACAACCACACATCACTTACCATTGCACCTACATGGTTATAAGCATACTCCAATTATAAAAATCCAGCAAATTGATCAAGTATTATCATGTCAACAAAATCACATCATCAACATACTCAAAGTTTCAAGCAAACAAAATCACCAAATATGCCAAATATTGGAAACATACAAACTCACGTGTCGAGGAAACACAAACATACATCAATCAACATGCAAATCACTCTAAACAAGCATATAAAATGGTAACATACTAATCCATGGTGAATAAAGAGGATATGGCAAGCAAATAAATCCACAACAGCTCAAAAAAACCAATATGCTTCAGTGTTAACCGGTTAACCCCAGGGATTAACCGGTTAACGGACTTCAACCTGCAGCAAAAAGTCATCAAAACAGCGTGTTAACCGGTTAACCTATAGCGTTAACTGGTTAACACTGTGCGAACAACAACAAATTCTGCAGAAAAAGTCAGTTTCCAAACCAGCTTATTTCAATAATCTTCCAACAACTCAGTGATCAATCGTACACGAAAATAACACCAAATTCAGCACTAATCAACACAGGTAGATTCACAAACATCATCACATAGATTAATTCACAAATCAACCAAACAACACAAGCAAATTATGGATCTACATCATGAACATGCAAATAAGCTAAAAACAGAGGTAGATTTGAAATTAACCAACCTACAAAGTTGAGACTTGCCTTGGTGAGGTTGTTCAAGCTAAAAATGATGAATCTAGTAGAGAATCCTCAAGATCCGATGCTTTTCTCCACACACAATGCAAAATAAATGCAAGTAGATGAATTTGATGCAAAAACTTAATCCAAAAGCACTTCCAAGCAACAATTCAGATATGAACCAGTAGCAAAAACCAGAAAAAGGATGTATAGAAAGCAATGGATGAAGGCCTAGTTCCAAGATCAACAAATTTCAATGTTAAATTTGATGATATTTAAAGAAGAGGAACTTTGAGTGATGAAGGTTTAGAGAGGAATGAGAGAAATGTGAGAGAGATCTGAAAAATCAGAAATGAAAAGTGTGAATTATGAGTGTGTGTGTGTGTGTGTGTGTGTGTGTGTGTGTGTGTGTTGATTTGGAGGGAAGTGGGATATATAGCATTTAGGTTTGGGGCCCAAATATATGGTTTAGAGTTAGTTTAGAAAGGTGATTAGGAGTTGGCTTTGGAATTAGGCTTGGTAAGCATTCTAGATCCTTCTCCGCAATATTCAAATAATTAGAGTGAATTAAAATTTGAAAATTGAAATTGGAGCCAAAAATATGCATGTTTTTCTTGCTGCAGAAATTCAAAATTTGTAGCCGTTAACCGGTTAACCCATAACGTTAACCGGTTAACGCAGACAAAATTTGAATTTTTTCCTCCTTTAGGTGGGAAATTCCAAGAATGCATCTGCGCCATCCATTTTGAGTTGATCGTGATTCTCCTGACTTTGAGCTTGTAAAATTGTGAGAATATTTTGTGAGCTTATTGTAACACCACTTGGCTTATTTTGTCTTGGAAAAATCAAATTCGTTGGATACCTGATCATATGCCCTATGTTTGTAACTATGAATGTCATGACTCATTTTTCTATGCCATATACTAGGATATGTAAATGACATGATGTACTATATGATATGCAAATGATGGGGAAAAAGAGTGATCAAATTTTGGGGTGTTACAGTGTAGTTTAACAATCCATAAAAAACGTTTCTAACGAGGTTCTTCATTTAGAGAAAACTCGAATTTCTTATCCTCTATAATGAAATTCAATTTCATATTTTTATGTTCAATAAAAAAATCTATAAACATTACATATATATATATATATATATATATATATATATATATATATATATATATATATATATATATATATATATATATATATATATATATATATATATATATATATATATTATTAATTCAAAATAGGAACCATAATTATAAAATATTTAACACACCAAATCACATATTTATTATCTAAAAAGCTATTTTAGAATAAAGTACTCTTACTTTCTTCATTTGTCATCAAGTAGGACTTAGAATAATAGCCAAGTAATAAAATATACAAAGTGGACAAATATTATTTCATACATTAGTTATCACCGTATATAAAACATATCTTCATTCCTCTAATAAATTTAATTATAACCAAATGCCATATAAAGTTAACGGTGTCGGAAATCATTTATGTATTTTGACTTTTAAAATCTAGTCATCACAGTGACTAGAGAAAATAGCTTATCAAACGACCATGCTTTTGAAAAAATTTATAATATAGTCAGTTAGTACGAAGATGATAAACATGTGTAGTTTTTGTACATACCAAAGTAATCCTTGCCCCGAAAAATATTAAGCATACGTAAATTGAAAATCCTATTGTTGCTGTTATGGTGTGTATACGTTAAATGAAGTGTCACAGTGTAACAGCAAATCATGGCATCTGTTCACTGTAAGGCATCCGGATTCGCTTTGCCGATTATTCTTGATTCTATATACAAAAACCACGGTTGCCATTACATGCCATACTTTTAAGATTATTGGAAAATTCTTTAAATCGAATGGATTGTACCGAGGCTTAGAATCGTGAACGAAATCACTTTCCTTAATGTCTTAGAGTTGGAACGCAGGAATACCCAGGATAATTCAGTCTTTATTGAGTATGCGCAAGACCGACGAAAACTCGATTATGTAGCGAAGAGTGTTTGAAATTTTGTATAAGAGAATATTTGATTTGTTATATATTTTCTAAATTTCAAAATGAGGTATTTATATGCATGCATGTGTTGTTTCACAAGATGGTGACCCTTAATGAAACAATATTTTTTAACAAAAAAATTGTAATGTTTCTAATCATTGTCTATTTTCATTCCGCAACAACACTTTACGAAGTATTGTTTCTCTTCCACTTTACTTGTCATTTTAAAAGACATCAATTGAATATTTAATTCTAATAAATTATAACAACTACCGTGCTTTATTTTAATCCCTAAACTTATAAAAGTATTTTTAAAACATATCTTAACTTTTTTTCCCTTACTTATAGATAAAGTAAGGTCAAGAGAGTCTATATAATTAAGTTTGCATAGAAAAATTAGACTGAATTCGGAAAATGTTAGGGTAATACCATCATTTTGAAGAAAAAAACTTATCTATAGATGTGGACCCTCTAATATAGATATGGTCATAGGATGGACCATGTAGATTGACCTGCTATAAATGTCAAGTTTTATTTTATTTTTTATTATTATTATTATTAGTTGACAATAACATTTAACTTTTCAAATATCACTTGACCAAAAAAAATTCTAAATATCAATTGGGTTAATTAATTTAATACACAAAGTTAGCTACCAAAATCCACATTTAAGTATTTATAAAGAAAAATATTGATAAATGCTTTAAGGGCAAAAGTTCTTTAATAAACCAAATTAAAAAATATTAACTTAAAGTTGTGTTCTTACTTTTTAATGCCTTAAAAGTTTTTGTTATAACTTTTTCAACACAAAAGTCTTCATTTATTTTCCTTAACAAGTGCCACAAAGGTGCCCTTGTCACTGCAAGAATAATTCTAAATACCGAAATGTCATTAATAATTGGATTTATTCTATATTGAATTAAGAAGAACTATATAAATGAATTATAAATTTTCTATAGACTACAATTGTATCTATTTTACATGCTATTTAATTTGGTAAACTTCATTTTTCACTTTTATTGTTTACCTTTCTTGGTTTATTATGTGTACCCTACAAGAGATTTCTTTCAGAAAAAACTTCAAGAAAATTTTGTTTGAACTTGTTTGAAATTTTAGGAAAATTTTGTGCAAAAAATTAGTATTAAGTTGTAATGGTATGTAACTTTTTTTTCAAAACATTATATAATTTTTTAAAAAGTTATAGAGAAGCATTTATTATGAAAAAATCAATCATATGTTGATACCACACCCATAAATACACCGAGAAGTTCTAATAATTTAGATTTGAGATATTAGAATTTTAAATGAAGTTACTCTTACAATTACTTACTCAGATTCAAACACAAGATCTAGAGGAAGTAATAACAAATTAATTTTGGATTCTAATACTAAAAAGTGCGGTAGTGGATTCAAAATTGTAATAAGCATAATCATTATAATAATTAGATGTCGATAATACTAAATAATAAAAATATAAATATCATAAGATAAGTAATTTAAAGGTCAAATCTAATACTTGAAACAAGTGTGTAAATATAGGATTATTTGACTCAGTCATGAAATTTTGATTACACGATTATCGTGTAATCAAAATTTCACGATTAAGTAAAGTAATTCTATATTTACAAGTAAAGTAATATTTCTATATTTAGATACTTATTTTAAGTATTAGACTTCAAAATTGTAATAATCTCATATCAAAATATTTTATCTCTATTAAAGCTTCAAACCTATGAATCAGAGTTGATATATGTGAATCCTTAGCTCAAAATATCAAATGAGGATTTAATACAATGTGGTTCTTCTTGGACATAGTGGTTGTTCTTAATTTTGTTTTTAATATTACTTATTCCTATAGTTTTCTTATCTTTCTTGAAAACGAACGTGATTGTTTGAAATTAAATAGTTAGAATTTAAATAATGTTTTTTTTTTTGAGATGTGAATTGAGATTCTAAGATTTTTTTGGTGAAGTGGGCTGCCATGTGTAAATCTAAGAGTAAAGATAGTTTTGGGGTTATAGATCTTCGTTTGGTTGGTTGATTTGGCTCTTTTGAACAAATGGTGGACGAGACTTATTTTAGGAGTTTTTAGTCTCTGGTGTAATACTCTTGCAGATAAATATATGATAATTTAATGGTGTCTTCTTTAATGGGAAGTTAGGTTTCAAAATTTTGGTCTTCATCATCATGGTGGAAAAGAATGTGTCTCCTCGAGTCTAAATATGATGATTCTTCTGATTGGTTTGTGGATGATATTAGAAAGAAATTATGTTCACGTTTGCACGTTTATTTTTTGGAGGACCCTTGGATCAAAAATATTTCTTATAAGATTATATTTTTAATATATTTAATCATTCAAAAGGGCTTGTGGAAGAGATCTGTTGGTAAATAAATGAGAGTATTGTTTAAAATTTCAGGTGGAGGAAACTTTTTATTTATCATTTTCAAATTTTTTTTATTCTTGAAAGTTTGTCTCTTACTCATGAAAGATATAAGTGGATTTAAAATCATACGAATGATGATATTTTCATAGTTGCTTTTGCTTATTAAGCCCAGTTAGATCTTGGTAACGCTAATGTTTCTCTTCATCAATTTGAGAACTTGACATTGCTCTTTATCTAGGTTAGATGGACTCTTTTTAAGACGGTGGTGTTTTCTTGACAACTTTTGTAAGAAATGTTTCCTTTTAGAGAGAATTTATTTAAATAAATGGTGATTATTGAGCTTGATGGAGTTTCGTATCCAATGTGTAGCGGGTTCAATTGAGTAAGTATTACATATGTTTGTCACATGTGATGTAGTTTCGAATGTGTGATATATGATCTTTAAGTGGTTGGGTTGATTGGTGATTCTCTTTAATGATCATAGACATTTGTTTGAGTTTATCATGTCATTAAGTGGTAAAAAGAATAATGGCGGTGATTTTACAATGATTTGTCATGTTATTTGGTATATCTAGATAACTTGGAACAAAATTATTTTTTCAAAATTATCATCAAATATGAAGGAGATAGAAAAAGTCTTGTTCTTCCTCTAATTGGATTCAGAATACTATTTTGAATCAACGTTGAATTGATAGTTTTATCTTGAATTTAGGGTTATTTTGTGACTTTTGGTTCTTTTTGGATTCTCTAATATATTGATGCTGACTCGAATGTAAGAGGTAGAAATTTAGTTGCATAAATTTTCTTTTGGTTCTTTTTATATTTTCTGTTGTTGTTTTCTATTGTTTTTGAAGTTGTATTTGTTATAGTGAGTCAATGTAATACGTGTAGTACCTTTTATTTCACTCTTCTTGTATATATTTTTGAATCTCTACTCCTATTTTATTAATATTATTTTGTCATTATAAAACATCATTTATGCTAGTAGATCATAAGACGATATAGCTAGTAGTACATTAAATATGTTAGCCACACTGTCTACAAATTAAGAAATGTTAGTCAGGTTGATTGTATTTCTCAGCAGCATGCATGTTTCTTGTTACAATATTACTCCACCTTCTTACTACAATAACTATCGTCTTGAATTATTTATACATATTAAAAGAATTTTAAAATTTTAAAATGAAAATATATTTTTATTAAGTTATCCTGATTAATTATCATATTAATTTTATATAAATTTAAAATGAAAATAATACACATCTTCATACTAATATATATAATATTAATTGATCTTACCTGATCAGGAGAGCCTTCCAAGGATTTGAGACTGGGTCAGAGAATAAGGTGAATAAAGGGGGGGGTGTACCTGCAAGGTGCTCCAATGCTTAAGTCAGAAGAGGTACAGAGTAAGGTTATTAGAAAGTGAGTTAGAATACCTGACCCTTTGCTGTGAAAAGGGTATTTATATTGAGCCCCCAGCGCTGGGCCAAGGCTCCTAATGGGCTGGATTAGCTAGGCCCAAGGAGGAGCTGCCAGGGGACGCGTAAGAAGCGTTAAGACCTAGACCAAGATCTGCCCCCTGGTCCAACTGCCCCTATCCCTAAGGAGACAATATAGGGGAGTTGGGTGACGTGGTAAGTGAGGTGCTGCTGTGGTTCTGCCCGACACAAGCCAGATGCCCGTGATGTGGTCGATGATGTGTGGACGGAGACCATGGGACGGGCAACTCGCTCTTTGCCCGACACGTAGTTAGAGACCCGAGGAAACATCCCTCGGGTGAATGGTCCTACGTCTGACGTGTCCTCGTGCTTGGCCGTTTGGACACGGGCATGACGAGCACTGGGCCATGCCGTGCATAATGCCTTGGCCCAGTCCAGAACAGGAGCCCCCCAAGTCGAGTCTCTGAGCCAGAGCGATGACTTATGTTTCAACTTGTGGTTCCCCGAGCTGACGGGGAAGTATGATAGTTCGACAGATGGGGTTGCAACAGACTTGTTCGTGACTGATCCTTTCGCCGGAAATGTCGGGGATGGAGGTGATCGGTTGGTCTGCACCTCTTTTGTGGCAGACGAGGGTGTGACGTGGGGATGTGGCGTCTAGGTGAGTCGGGGAGACGGATAGGTGCCCGGGTCGTTTCAGTTTCTTATTTTGGAGAGACGTGTCTCAGACTTAATGGTGTCGCTTCGTTTAGTGTGCAGAGGCGGCGTAGGCAGGATAGGTAATGATGGCCTAGCGCGTTGGTCCACGCGCCAGGCAATATAAAAAGGGGTTGAGTAACTTCATTTCTACTTTTTTCGTTCACACGTTCACCGGAGTTCTCCACATCCTCCATTGTTTGCTCGCTCATCCGTCTGAACCGCCGTCTCCGCCCGTCCTCCTATCTGAACCACCGTCTGCTGCTCGTGCGCCACCGTACCCTTTTCAGCTTAACTATGTCAGGTATGATTTTCCTTGTGACCCACTGTTTTTCCTTGTTGTTTTCCGTCAAATGTATGTTATCTTTGTGGGCATGTGGTTAGGTTTGACTTAGGAATAGTGTAGTGGACCGTAGATGTACAGTAGATGATAGAAAATAGGGTTAGGATCATACTGTACCGGGCATAAATTTCATGTGCCGGGCAATATTTGCATAGGCTATATGAAATTTCTGCCCGGCCTCCATAGAGTGCGCGTGTCACTGAGTTGAGTAGTTAGTGTCCGTCGCCGCTACGCCCTTTCACTTGACCTGCGGTGGAAGGGTGGATTTGATCTGACGTCGAATTCACTCTTTCTGTCTGCGTTTCAGGTGCTACCGGGCGTTTACGACCGAGGAGGGAAGATTCCGGGTCCTCGACCGAAGATGCGACAATCGCTCGTCTTCCTGTCGGGGATGGGAGCGTCCGAGATGGTACCGAACACGCCTCATCTTCCGGGCAGGTTGACTTCTCCTGGGTTGCGGACGAGCCTTTGGAGGAGGAATCAGATTTTTGCGATGAGGCCATCATTGCTTACGCTATGGTCGAGACCATAGGTCGGGAGGATCCACCAAACTGGTACTGCTTCGCCCCTAAGGAAGAAGATCGCATTTGTCATCATTTCCCGGGGAAGCAGTTCACCATGTATGAATTTGCTTTCCGTGAAGTGGGGATTAGACTGCCCTTCAACTCCTTCCAGATGTCGGTCTTCAAGTGGCTTCGGCTGGCGCCGTCCCAACTGCATCCTAATGCTCTCGCATTTATGCGGGCATTTGAGTTAGTCTGCCAGTTCCTCGGCATTGGTTGCACCCGGGCTCTCTTCTTCCACGTCTTCCATCTCCAGCGGTCTGGCTCCCGTGGGCGTCATAGTTGGGTCTCTTTCAAGCAGCCCGTGCGTCTGTTCAAGGCGTACGAGGATTCTGTTCGTCACTTCAAAAACCGATGGTATGTGGTGATGCCGATCACCCGTGCAGCCCTTCACTCTCTATACTACTATCAACGGAAGCCAAACGGGGAGGAGACGCTTATGTCGAAGATACCGCTGAGGTGGCAGCGTGATCATTTCGATCTCTCCACGGCCCATTACCGGATCAAATATGCGATGCTCGACCAAGAGGATAGGCTCGCGTATAAGAAGTTGGTTGATTACGTGCAGAGCTTCAGCTTGGGGTTCTGGGCGAATCGACAGGGCGTGCCCTATCTGGATGAGGCCGGGGAACTAATCACCGAGACGCGCTATATTAATACGAAGGCTCTGCTCGAGTGTGATACCGAGGAGGAAGCTCTAGCGTTATTGAGTAGGTAGATTTTGTTTAGCTTTTTGTTTCGGTTAATGTCTTTGCTCGCTAATGTTTGTGTGTAATATTTTGCAGGTGCCATGCCCAGTGCTCGTGATCGGGTGTTGAAGTTAGCGAATCAGGTCGGTGCGGCTGACCGGGTGCCCAAGAAGAAGAAGAAGACTGTGGTCCGTGTCTTGGAGACCGCTGGTGATGCTGGGGCCGGTCCTTCAAATGTGGCGAGCGTGACTCCTTCCTCTCCTCCTCGGGCGATAGATATACCTGACAGCCCGCCGCTATCTGCCTCTCCCCTCCACAAACGGAAGCGGCCGTCGGGGACTCTTTCGAGGTCGTCGCTGGGAAGCCCGAATGGACCGGGCAGCTATCTGCTACCTCCTTGCTATGTGGAACGGTCGTTTTTCAAGGCCGAGGAGGCGATTGCGGTGCCGGCGCCCGAGGCCAGGGCTATTCTGGATCAAAATGCTGGTGCTCGGCGCAAAGATCTGGCTAGGGACATTGCTGCTGTCATCCGGGTGATGGAGACGGCCATGGTCTTGACCGACACTTCGGTCTCCACTGCCTCGCTGGAGGATGCTCTTTTGCAGGTCCGATCGGAGAAGGACAAACTGTCCAAAGACCTGTCGGACTACAAAGAGGAGCATCAGCTGCAGGAAGGGTTGAGCCAGAAGCTGGATGAGGTGGAGAAGGAGCGAGACCAGTTGAAGGCTGCTAAGGCGAGCTTGGAAGAGCAGGTGGCCGATCATCAAAAGTTGACCGAGGACAATGCTGGCCTGAGGGCTCAGATTGAATCTCTCGAAGAAAAGGTCCGTTCTCTGGCCGACGAGACCGAGGAGGAGCGTGCCCTTGGTTCGCGCGGTGAGCTGCTGGGGCATATCCGCACTCTCAATCAAGAGCTGGTGGCCGTTTTTAAAGAGGGTTTCGATAATGCTGTCGAACAACTTGGGCTTCTGAATCCCGAGTTGGTGACGGCGGGGTCGGCCCATAACTACTGTGTCAGGGATGGTGAGATCGTCTGCCCGTTCGAAGCGGAGGAAGAGCTGGGTGGTGAGGAAGAGGAGGAGGAAGAAGAAGTGCTCCGAGCGGAGTCTTAATTATGTAATTTTAATTTGTAGTTTTGTTATGGCCTGCGTGCCCGTTATGTACTTTGGCCTTCGGGCATTTGTAATCTGGCCTTCGGGCGTACTTGGCTTCGGCCGTTGTTATTATTTTTAATATATGAATGTTTTTGTTGTCATTCATTGTGTTCGTTTATGTTTGATATTTGCTTTTATGAATTCGTACTCTGCTCGACCTCGTTAATCTTCTCGGTTTAGGGAACCGATGAAGTGTCAGGCTTTGTGCCCGTTGGGATCGAAGCCCGGGTCCGTTGTTCGAACCCTGGTCTCGAGGCTTGGGCTTTCCCATCGCGAGCTGGGTGCCCTGCCTGTCCTGGTACTTCGACGTTGAGTCTTGGTCAAGATCCCACGCGTCGGGGAGGGTTGTGTTCGCTATGAGACCCCGGCTTGTTCCCGGGTCTCGTGGTTCCTCTCTGGGGTTTTGGAGACGAAGAGCGTGGTCGTACCACCCACGTTTCCCCGTGCTACATTTAGCTGTAATATTGTCTAAGTTTTTCTGCGTTCCATGGTCGAGCGAGTTGTTCTCCTTGTAGGTTTTCTAGGTAATAGGCCCCGTTGCTCGTCTTGTCGCGGACGCGGTAGGGGCCTTCCCAGTTGGCCGCCAGCTTGCCCTCTCTTGGGTTTTTCTGGTTTCTTCTGAGGACCAGGGTGCCAACCTGGAACTCTCTTCTTATGACTTTCGCGTCGTGGCGTAGCGCTATTTTTTGTTTGAGGGTCGTTTCCCTGAGGGCTGCTTCGGAACGTATCTCCTCGACCAGGTCGAGCTCGGCTCTGAGGGTTTCATCGTTCATTTCCTCGTCTAGGGGTTCCTCTATCCTCCTCGTCGGTGTCCGTACTTCCACCGGGATGACTGCTTCGGTGCCGTAAGTCAGTCGGAATGGGGTTTCCCCGGTGGTAGAATGCGGTGTCGTGCGGTAAGCCCATAGGACGCTGTGTAGCTCCTCGACCCATGCCCTTTTCGCCTCGCCGAGTCTGCGTTTGAGGCCACGTAAGATTACCCTGTTGGCCGCCTCTGCTTGCCCGTTCGTCTGTGGATGTTCGACAGATGTGAAATGCTGTGTGGTGCCCAGGCCAGCGACGAAGTCCTGGAATCCTCCGTCCGTGAACTGTGTCCCATTGTCTGTGACAAGTGCCTGGGGTATACCGAATCGAGCGAGGATGTTGCGTTTGAAGAACCGGAGAATGTTCTGCGCGGTTATTTTAGCCAGTGCCTCTGCCTCGATCCATTTGGTAAAGTAGTCCACCCCGACGATGAGGTATTTATTCTGATTCGATCCGGTTACGAAGGGTCCGAGGATGTCCATGCCCCACCACGCGAAGGGCCATGGGGAAGATAGTGATTTGAGGTCGTTTGGAGGTGCGAGGTGCATGTCGGCGTGTCGTTGGCATTTGTCACATCTTTTGACGTGCTCTTTCGAATCGCTTTGCATGGTCGGCCAGTAGTAGCCTGCTCGAAGGGCCTTTCGTGCGAGCGATCGCCCGCCGAGGTGTTGAGCGTTGATTCCCCGGTGTATCTCTCCAAGTATGTCGGGGACTTTCTCTTCCTCGACGCATTTAAGTAACGGGACGGAGAACCCTCTCCGGTAGAGTTTTCCTTCGAGGAGTACGTATGAGCATGCTCGTCGTTTGACAGTGGTCGCCTCTTTCGGGTCGGCTGGGAGCTCGTCTCTTGTGAGGTAATTGTAAATGGGTGTCATCCAACAGTGAGCATCCCCGATAGCGTTGACCTCGAGTGGAGGAGGAAGTTTGTCGATGCTGGGTCGAGGAAGGATTTCCTGAATTACTGATTTATTCCCACCCTTTTTCCTCGTGCTGGCTAGTTTCGAGAGAACGTCTGCCCGTGTGTTGTGCTCGCGGGGTATGTGTTGAACTTCCCACCTTTCAAATTTGTCAAGCTTTTCTTTGACAAGGGACAAGTACTTGAGGAGGTTGTCGTTCCTGGTTTGGTACTCTCCTCGCACTTGTGAGGCCACGAGCTGGGAGTCAGTGGATATCTTTACCTCTTTCGCTCCCAGGTCTTCGGCTAACCGTAGGCCTGCGAGGAAGGCTTCGTATTCGGCTTGGTTGTTCGATGTCGGGAACGCCAGTGCCAATGATACCTCTATCAGGATCCCTTCTTCATTTTCGAGGATGATCCCGGCCCCGCTGCCTGACGTGCTAGAGGCGCCGTCGACGAAGATCGTCCATTTGTGGGCGCTCTCTGCTGGTGTCGGGCAGTGGGTCATTTCCGCGACAAAGTCGGCCAGTGCCTGGGCTTTCAAGGCTTTCCTACTTTCGTATTGTATGTCGAATTCGGAGAGTTCCAGTGACCACTTGAGCATCCTCCCGGCCATATCCGGACGCCCGAGCAGCTGTTTGATTGGCTGGTCGGTCCTCACCTTTATCGTGTGTGCGAGGAAATAATATCGTAATCTCCTCGCTGTATTGATGAGGGCCAGGGCGACCTTTTCGATTTGCTGATATCGGAGCTCGGGGCCTTGGAGTGCTTTGCTCGTAAAATAGATGGGCTTTTGTCCTTCGTCGGTTTCTCTTATTAGGACGGCGCTGACGGCCTCGGTCCCCACGGACAGGTATAAGTATAGGGTTTCTTTTTCTAATGGTCGTGATAAGACCGGGGGTTCGGACAGAACCTTCTTTAGATGCAGTAATGCTTGCTCGCATTCATCGGTCCAGTCGAAGGTAGCCTCTTTGCGAAGGAGTCTGAAGAATGGCAATGCGTGCTGGGCCGACTTGGCGATGAAACGGGAGAGTGAGGCGAGCACTCCATTGAGTGACTGGATCGATTTCTTGGTCCTCGGGGTCGGAAATTCCGAGAATGCCCGGCATTTGTCGGGGTTGGCCTCTATTCCTCTTTCGGTGAGATAGAAACCGAGGAACTTTCCTGCCCGTACGCCGAACGTGCACTTTTCGGGATTGAACCTCATTTTACACTGTCTCGCCTGCTTGAACACCTTTGTTAGGTGTCGAGCATGGGTAACCTCCTTGTGTGATTTGACGATCATGTCGTCCATGTATACTTCGAGCATGTCCCCTATTTCATCCTTGAAGACTTTGTTCATCATGCGTTGGTACGTAGCGCCAGCGTTCTTGAGCCCGAACGGCATCACATTGTAATAGTAATTGCCCGTTGGGGTCATGAACGCTGTGTGTTTCTTGTCTGTGGGCGCCATAGGGATCTGGTTATATCCACTATATGCGTCCATGAAGGACAAGAGTTTAAAACCTGCAGAGTTATCAACGAGCATATCTATATTAGGGAGGGGGAAAGCATCTTTCGGGCAAGCCCTATTAAGATCAGTATAATCAACACACATACGCCATTTTCCATTATTTTTCTTAACGAGGACTACATTTGAGAGCCAGGTTGTGTACTGGGCTTCAGAAATAAAATTTGCCTCTAAGAGGTCTTTTACAGCTCGCTCGGCAGCCTCTGCCTTTTCGGGCGACTGCTTGCGCCTACGTTGTGCTATGGGCTTGGCTGCCCTGTCTAACGCTAGCTTGTGACACGCGACCTCGGGGTCCAGCCCGGGCATTTCTGCGGCGTTCCACGCGAAGAGGTCGGAGTTCTCCTTGAGGCATGCCACGAGTTCTTCTCTAGTTTCCTCGGGTAGTCCCTTACCTATCTTCACCGTCCTTTCTGGATCGTCCCCGAGGGGAATGAGCTCGAACTCTCCGTCGGGGATTGGTCGAACCGGGGCGAACTTCCCCTCTTCGGTCTCGTCCAAACCGATGCGACAGTCGAGGTCGATGGCATTAACTCCCCGGGGAGGATCCTCGGTCCTGAGTTTTTTGTTGTTGCAGTTGCTCTTCGTGCTGACCACGGTCTGTCCTTTCACAGCGGCGTCGTAGCATCGCCGGGCTGCCTCGATGTCACCGTGGATGGTGACCACACGTCCCAATTTGGTGTAGTATTTCATCTTTAGGTGGACGGTGGATGGGACCGCGGTGAGTTCGGCGAGCGTCGGGCGTCCAAAGATGCAATTGTAAAGGGACGGACAGTCCACGACCAGGAATTGGATTTTGACTTCCCTGGCCGTTTCTTGTTCGCCGAAAGTGACGATGAGCTCGACATATCCCCACGGTCTGGTTGTTGCTCCGTTGAATCCTTGGAGATCTGATCCGACGTAGGGGGCTAAGTTGGTCTTGTCTAGCTTCAGAGTCTTGAAGAGATGGACGTACATGATATCCACTGAGCTGCCTTGATCGACCAGGATGCGTCGGACGTCGAACTGGGCCATCTTTGCCCTTATCAACAGTGGGATGCCTGAATTCGGGGATCCGCCCGGAAGTTCCTCCAGGAAAAAGGATATCGGGTTGGATTTTCCCCGGTACTTTGTCAGTGTCGCTTTCTGCTCGGGGGCAGTCAGTAGGAGTTCGTCGAACTTGCGTTTGACGGAGAGGGCAGCGGCTTCCCCGTTAATTCCCCCTCCCGATATCACCAGTGCGGTTGGGAAGTCTTCCCAGGGGCTGAGTGCAGCGATTCTGCCTTCGGGCAGTGGTTCGGGGAGGAAGAAATCTTTCGGGCGTGACACGCAGAGGGCCACTTGGTAAGGAGAGTTGTCAGGGGGTGTTTCTTCCCGGGGCCTCTTCTTTTCTGGCTCGACATGTCTGGGAGCTTCGTCCTTCTTCGTATACTGCTTTAGGTGCCCCTCTTGGATTAAAATCTCTATTGCATCCTTTAGGTGGACGCAGTCTTCTGTCACGTGCCCGTGACTTCTGTGGAATCGGCAGTACTTGGATTTGTCGGTGTGGGGCTTTGGCGCAGATGGTTTTGGGAACCTGACCCTGCCCTGCTTAAATTCAGAGTTGATACATTCTGCAAGGATACGCTCTCGAGGAGCTGTTAGTAAGGTGTACTCGCTATATCTGCCCGCGGGGCCTCTTCCTTCTCGGAGCTCGCGAGGTCTTTCTTCTCTTCGCTTGTCCCCGTTGCGACGGGGGATGCTCGTGTCTTCGCGTTTGGAGTGCTCGGTATCGCCGGCGTTACGTCCGCTGCGGGCGTTGTGTGCCACCTGTTTTTCCTCGTATCTGATGTAGGCCTGGGCCTTATGCAGGAGTTCGTTCAAGGTGCGGGGAGGCTCGATTCCGACGGCTCTGCTAAGCTCACTGCCGGGCAAGAGACCTCTTTCGAGGAGATACTTCTTCATGTGCTCGGTGGTATCCACCTCGACAGCTTCCTGGTTGAATCGCTCGATGTACGAGCGTAGTGTTTCATTCTTCTTCTGTACTATGGCTTCAAGGGTCGCCTCAGTCTTGGGGTGACGACGGGAAGCTGTAAAGTGTCTGGTGAACATGGACCTCATGACTCTCCATGACGTAATGGATTCAGGGGCCAAGCTTTTGTACCAAGCCATGGCCCCTTTCCTGAGGGTCGTTGAGAACAGTCGGCATTTGAGGTGCCCGGTTATATCATTACGGTAGTCGAGCATCGCGTTAACGTTGTCGACGTGGTCGTCTGGATCGGTAGTCCCGTCGTATACAGCTAGATTGGGCGGTTTCTCCATGCCTCTGGGGAGAGGAGCCTCCATTATTGCCCGTGATAAGGGACAGTGCAGGTCCTCCTCGTCGCTCCTTAAGGGGGATAGTTCGTTGTTGTCGGGACTGTGCCCGTGCCTTGGTGATGCTCCTGCTCGGCCTTCGTCACGACGGGCGCGTGCCCTGCTGACGTGAGGTTCTGGGGAGCGACGTCCTCGCTTCTTTGTTGGTTCTGAACGTTGCTGTGTCCTCCCCTCCGGCTGGAGTCGGGTCTCTTGGCGCTCGGCTTCGAGGGCCATGATTCGTTCGTGCTGTTGATAGAGCATAGAACCGGCCTGATTGAGGGCATTTACCATGGCAATCATTGTGGCGTCTCCTTCGACGGGAACGGGAATGGGGTGAAATGTCTTTGCCCCTGAGTTGTGAGCGTGAGGGACATCCCCGTTGTTTTGTGGCTCTGGAGACGGGGTGGATGGACGACCGTCTCGAGCGTCTGTTTCGCGGGATGGTGGGCCGTCGTCCATAGTGTAGTCGACGAGGGGACGGCTGCGCTCGCTAGGTTGTTCTCCGGCCATGTTGGAAGGACAGAAATAAAGGAGCTTTGATCCTCTTTTGATGAAGATGGGGATAGCTAGTTTCCCACAGACGGCGCCACTGATCTTACCTGATCAGGAGAGCCTTCCAAGGATTTGAGACTGGGCCAGAGAATAAGGTGAATAAAGGGGGGGGTGTACCTGCAAGGTGCTCCAATGCTTAAGTCAGAAGAGGTACAGAGTAAGGTTATTAGAAAGTGAGTTAGAATACCTGACCCTTTGCTGTGAAAAGGGTATTTATATTGAGCCCCCAGCGCTGGGCCAAGGCTCCTAATGGGCTGGATTAGCTAGGCCCAAGGAGGAGCTGCCAGGGGACGCGTAAGAAGCGTTAAGACCTAGACCAAGATCTGCCCCCTGGTCCAACTGCCCCTATCCCTAAGGAGACAATATAGGGGAGTTGGGTGACGTGGTAAGTGAGGTGCTGCTGTGGTTCTGCCCGACACAAGCCAGATGCCCGTGATGTGGTCGATGATGTGTGGACGGAGACCATGGGACGGGCAACTCGCTCTTTGCCCGACACGTAGTTAGAGACCCGAGGAAACATCCCTCGGGTGAATGGTCCTACGTCTGACGTGTCCTCGTGCTTGGCCGTTTGGACACGGGCATGACGAGCACTGGGCCATGCCGTGCATAATGCCTTGGCCCAGTCCAGAACATTAATTAACTAAAAAATAAAAATAAAATATATTAATTATAATTATATTTATATTAAAAATTATTAATGACACGTTGTAATATAACCATTTTATTAGTCATAATATATAACATGAATGTGTTGTAAAAATGTTATAAAGTGCAACAACTTTTCTTTGAAGAGTTGTACAGTTGTACTGAAAACATTTCTGATCTTATAATACAATAATCAGAATTAAAGTCGACCAATTTATTGTTGAATCATGTTTTTATAAAATAATATTTTATGATACATATTAAAATAACACTTTTCAGCTTTTGTCATTATTTCAATGTGATAAATGCTGTTTCCATCTGACAATGTGATATAAATAAAATCAAATATTTTCTAAACTTCAATAATAGTAATTAGAAGGCCCCAAGTAAAATATAAAAGCCATTTGTAATTTAATAAATAAAAAAAACTTATTTATAATAAAGATCAATTAATATGTATTTTCTCTGTAGAAAATTTATATTATCAATTTATCATTATCATTCAACTATATTATTTTATAGATAATTAAAATAAAAATCAAGTTTTTTCAAATATTGTGTACTGATAGTATATTTCAATTAAATTTTTTATGATATGAAGTCGAGTAATTGATAAACAAAATTCTCTCGCCAACAAATTCAAATTTTATGGATCGGAAAAGTTAAAACATTTTTTATTTCCTTTTATACATTTAGTTTTACCACTATTTAAATTTTATTTAATTGACAAATAAAAATAATTGACTTTTCTTATACTAGTAACAAATAAATTTCACTTCACAAAAAATAATTTTAATCTGTTTATTACGATGAAAAGTAAGTTAAGTACTTTAAATAATAGCGGGTAGAGATTTGATTTGAGGATTATGTGGCAAAACGTTTCCATAAATATCACCATTTGGCTAAATTAAAATGAGTATTTTACCTTCATTTCTCAAAAACTGAAAGATTAATTTTTATATCTTATAATATAAATATATATTATTAAAGATCAAAAATAGTCAAAATTCTAATTTTTTTTAAAAATTGTATTTCAAAAATGATTTATTATAAAAATTTATTTAAAATAATTTTAAAATTAAGGATTTTCTGAAATTTTGATATCAAAAAAAAAATTCAATAAAATAATATTTCGAAAATAAATATTCAAATTAAATTTTCATTTTAACCTTTTATGAAACATTTCTTTATAAATTAAACAAAATTATGTTATATTATAAAAATTACTTTAAAAAAAAAGACTAAAACAAACCGGTCATATATATATATATATATATATATATATATATATATATATATATATATATATATATATATATATATATATATATATATATATATATATATATATATATATATATATATATATATATATATATATATATACCTTTTTGTAAATAGAAAAATACTTCAAAATATGGTAAAATTCAAGAGTTTTCAGAATCTTTTAAAAATAACAATTTGAATAATGAAAATTGTGTGAAGATATTATGGTAAAAACAATATTATTTGGGGTGTCAGATTCAATCAATTAGATGTAAATATAAATCTCTATAGAGAAAAAAAGGAAGGCTTTACCTTACACCCCTACACTTAATTTTATACCCCATCTAAATTTTTTTGACCAAATTGTCCTTGCATAAATAGTTAAAAAATCAAATTTACTTTCCATTTTTAGCATTCGTCCAAAGTTACAGAGAGAAAAAAAATTTCGATTTTCAGAAGTGTTTACCGGAAGACTATAAGTAAGTCTTCTGGTTTGATAATTTGTTTACCGGAAGAGTTTTTGAAAGTCTTCCGGTACCGGAAGACTTTATGAAAGTCTTCCGGGATGATGGGTTGGTTTTAAAATGACTACCGAAAGACTTTGATGAAGTCTTCCGGAATGATGCATTTTTACAAAGTGTTCCGGAAGAGTTTCATAAAGTCTTCCGGAATTGTTTTTTCAAAAAGTGTGTACCGGAAGACTTGAAGAAAGTCTAAAGTCTTCCGGAAATTTATTTTTTTTTAATTTTTTTTAATTACATAATTGTTGTTTTTTTCCAGTGGTGCGTTCACGAGGCAGAGATGGGAGGATACCAGTTCGATCGATGGGACGAGGCGATACGAGTAGGACACGCGCAGATGATGTTGGTACATCTGCAGCTGCAGCAGACCCTGTGGGGTATCCTGGAGGTCCGTACGATACCAGTATTTTGGTTTCGTACGAGCATCATGTGGCCAGACGTGTATGGTTTGGTGAGGTAAGGAAATTATAATTATTTAGTTTTGAATAAAAACCGAAATTATTAGTAGCAATTGTATAATTTGTTTAATTTTATTTGATTTCAGGAGAGAGGGGCAAAAAAGGAATTGAAGGTGGCAGGACATGGGTTGAAGTTGACCCAAATGGTTCCACAGCAGCTTCCACCGGAGATTGATGCTATCATATCTAGGTCCGGTTTAGCTTCCTTACAGAGATCAAGTTTGAAGAAGATCGATGCAAACTTGGTTTCTGCATTTGTGGAGAGGTGGCATCTAGAGACATCTTCATTTCACCTGTCGTTCGGTGAAATGATGATTACTCTAGATGATGTGGCATGTCTGCTTCATTTGCCTATCAGGGGGGTATTCTGGAACCCTCAACCCATCAGTGAGGAGCTAGCCATTGAGTGGGCCGTTGACTACCTTGGAGTGTCATCGAGAGTGGCATTATTCCAGGTTCGTGAGTGCAGAGGTTCGTACTTCAAGATAGAGTGGTTATATGATCGATTCGTAGAGCATCGAGCAGCTTCATCATGGGCATATGCGACCAGATGTTATTTGATGATGTTAGTGGGTTGCACGATCTTTGCGGATAAGTCGTTTACACTTGTGGAGGCACGATACTTGGCATTATTTAGGGACCTGAATGAGTTGTCCAACTATAGTTGGGCAACAACTGCATTGGTGACATTGTATAGGTTTCTTGGAGATGCGTCCATGTTTAGTTGCAAACAGCTTGGTGGTTATCCGACTCTCTTACAGGTATATATTTAAATTCAGTTTATTGATATTTTTTTTAGTCTAATGTTAATTTTATTATGTTAAAGTTATATATTTAAATTCAGTTTATTGATTTTCTTTTAAGTCTAATGTTAATTTTATTATGTTCATTATGTTATATTTAATTATTATGTTATTGTTTTATTAACAGTGCTGGATTCATGAGTATTTTCCTACACTTGGGAAAAAAAGGAGAGAATTGGATACCTGCTCAGAACTGTGGTCTCCCGCGAGCGATGAGGTGGACATACAAACAAGGGGCGTTAAAGGTGGATGAGTTGCGACCTATTATGGATGAGCTGACACCGACCGATGTCATATGGCGGCCGTTCGAGGATCATAGAGTTCATCGTCTTTTTGATGAGATTTCTCTATATAGGGGTTGTTTGAGGTGGGGAGATACTATTGTTCCATACATGCCTGACAGGTGTCTTCGACGGTTTGGATACCGTCAGTACATTCCACCTGCACCTATTAATCCTAGGATGGCTGGTGATATTGATGTTGAGTGGATTAGTTACATCCATAGCGTTGGCCAGGTGATTCGTTCGGCTGCACTGGCGACTACCCCATTTGAGGTAGAGGATGGATACCTTGAGTGGTATTATCGTGTTTCGCATCCTCGATTGGTACCTCCTACCCATGATGAGCCGCCAGTTGCATCTATTCCTGATTACGATGCGGGACCATCTGATCCTGCATGGGGTTGTGTGTCTACCTTGATTCATCGCTACCTTCAGCAGAATGCAGCTGAAGAGGATGATCCACATTTTGTTGATCTGTTTGCAGCTTTACGTATTGCTCGTTCACAGTGATGTATAGTTATGTTTATGTCATATTTTATTGATATTTTTTAGACTTGGTTTCTTAATATATTGACATTTGAACATATATGTACGATCATATTTATGTTATATGTTATTTATAGTTTTTCGACTAAAAAATTGAAATTAAAATTTAATTCATGAATGTGAAATTAAAAATTGACACCACATAGTGAAATTAAAACATATAATATAATTCATGAATAAAAATGAATAACATAGTTTATAATTCATAATGTGTTTGTAATATAGGCGTAAGTTGTTGCCAATGTTGTAGACGTGCAGCAAATCCTACCATCCACGATGTTCCTGCTGGATAACGAAAGTTCTTCCAATCTGTTGTCACTGGGGGCAATGGAAATCCTTCTTTCATGTTAACCTATATTCAAAATTAAACAATACATTATTTAACATTACTCAAAGCATTTACTAATAATATCAAATTATAACAATGTTTACCTGAATCCAATGATTTGAGTTTACAAATCCAATGCAATAAAATGAGACATTCGGTGAGAATGTAGTTGTCATAGGGAAGAAAGTCAAACATTCGACTCCTAAACAGACAAGTACCACGTTATACCGATTCGCAATCACGTAACCCATATCTGGTAGAGTCAACCATTTATTTATTGGTTGAGAACCACTTCCCTCTATCTTCAAAGAATCTCTCACTTCAGCTAACCGATCAGCAAATAAATTGGCATATAAAGCTGATCTTTCATTATGTATAATTTCCAATTCTAAGTCCCGACGAACCATTGGCCAACCATCTTCAGCATAACCCTGCAATGAAGCAATCATTTTAAATCCACAATTACCATCTGACAATACGTTGACAACGTCATCAATAAATGACCTAATATGATAAGGAAATTGAAGGATGAACCGTTTAGATGATTGTGAAGTTTGTGATAATTTTAACTTCTTTTTCACAGGTTGAGATGGTTGAGATTTCTTTTTTGAATTTTGTGATGGTTGAGATTGTCGTTGTGAAGATTGTGATGCTTGATCAACATATTCATGATACGAAGGATCCCTGTAAACATCATACCCTTCAGGTTTTTTGTCTTTTTTCTTGACTCCACCTTTTGTCTTTATTTTTTCAGGTGGTGCTAACAAAGAAGTTGTTGTGGGAAATGCAAGTTCATAAACCCTACTATGTAATGCCCTTCTTCCAACAACATCTTGTGACCTATACCTTTTCCATAACTCATCCATTGCAGATTTCATACCTACATCTGATTCCTCATCTAAGTCTTCTTCCAACTTAATTTCCATACTTAGTTTCCTCCAATGTACATGCACAACCTCAATTGGTATCGGAATACCACTAATTCTATACCCTGCCAACTCACACGCGCAAGGTAATCCATAGGTTGTTCTAAGAGTACATCGACATTTGTCCTTGTTAGTTCCAATATAATCAATTCTAGTTAACTTTTCAGCAACGCGCCTCAATGCAGCTCGCGACACTGAAGTACGTAAATATGTGTAAAATGGACTTGAATAGACATGTGCAACTTCATACACACTCTTTTGAAAAGAAGCTCGAATGTTGCTAATTTGTATCTTTAAGTTGTCATTCATGGCCTCCCAACATTTGACCATGTCACCTATACTGTTTCCCAACATCTGCTTTAACTTCCAATGAGCAGACTCAACCCTATAATAATACATATTTAAACTAAGTAAGAAAAATACAAAATTCACAAAAAGTATATTTTGGGATCTAAATTAAAACATATCGATTAGTCGTCGTGTTACCCATATGTAGGACTCGATTAATCCATGCGCAAACAAACCTTTGTCTATGTGGTGTCAACCATGTGTCGTTCACGTACTCAAAAAATTTAGGACAATCAACACACTCTTGCTCAAGTTCTTTTAAATGTTGAGCATACTCAACCTCATCACTAGCCCATACAACATCCGTCCATAATTTGCCAATTGACTCCTGCATATCAGGAGCCACTAATAGTTTCCTTTTTGCACCAACATTTTTGTTAATTTGAAACTGACATAGCAAATTATTTGTCCGTGGAAACACAGTCTCAATGGCTTTCATCAAAGCAAGATCTCTATCTGTCATCATCACTTGTGGAAATAAATCTTTCTTCACAAACAATTGTTTAAGCTTATCTAACACCCAACAAAAAGTCTCAGTCTGCTCAGACTCAATATACGCAAATGCGACAGCAAAAGTCAACTCGGTTGATGTCATGCCAACAATTTCAAACAAAGGTTGCCTGTATTTGTTTGTCTTATAAGTGCTATCCATAACTAACACAATAGGAAACATATTCAACAACTTAACTGAATCTGGATGTGCCCAAAATATATCTTTAATAACTTCAGAGTCATCTCTTTTTCTACTCCAATAAACATAACCTGCAGCCTCGATAAGCTTAAACAAATGTTGTATCTCACTTCTAGGACCTCTTATCTCTTTTTCCATCATACTCTTCTGCTTGTATATTTGCGTGATCCGAGTGACACAATCTGGATCTCGCTCGTACAAGGAATGCAATATATTTCTAGGTGCAACCTTTCTCTTTGTTAAATCAGCAACTTGTTGCTTCTGATCCGCTGTCAACCTACCAACGAATGAGTGACCTTCTAATCTATCAGGTAAATCATGGTTATGAACGCCACATTTTACATCAATCTTCCATCCAGATCCATCTTTTGTCGGAGTTGACCTGATCTTAAATGGACATCCGCATTTTTTGGTCGCACTTTCTATTCCACTACGAATATCCTTGTATTTCCCACCTTTATCGCAACCAAATATTATTTTGTTACTTCTTCCTCTCTTGCCTGTTTGTGTATCTGAACGAGTGATGATGACCGTCACTTTATTTCGTAATCCGGTGTCTTTAACCCATCTTATCACCTCATCTCGTGTACCAAATCTCTCTGACGTTGTAAATACATCTAATGTATTCACACATATCGGTTATTTTTCGTATAAAGGTACTGCACCTACAAAATAAAAACATTTTTTTAAAAAAAGAATAAAAAAAATAAAAAAATTTAAAAAAAAATTACAAACCGGAAGACTTTATGTAAGTCTTCCGGTATTGTATCTCTTACAATACCGGAACACTTACATAAAGTCTTCCGGTACACATATTCAGAGATACCGGAAGACTTAATAAAAGTGTTCTGTTCCGGAACACTTTTATTAAGTCTTCCGGTGAGCAAACATTACAATACCGGAAGACTTACACAAAGTCTTCCGGTATGTTAATTAACGTACCGGAACTCATCTTAAAAGTCTTCCGGAACGTGTTTTTTGGGACCAATTTTTACTATAATCTGACGGTCTGACACAAATGGTAAAAAAAAATAATAATAAAATAATAATATAATAAAATATAATAAGGTTAAAATAGGTATTTTAAAAAAATTGTAGGGGTAAAGGTATTGATCTTACCTGACCAGAAGGGCCTTCCAAGGATTGTTGACTAGACCAGAGAATATGTGAATGAGGAGGGGGGTGTACCTGCAAGGTGCTCCAATGCTTAAGTCAGAAGAGGTACAGAATGAGGTTGTCAGAGTGTAAGTTAGAATACCTGTCCCTTTGCCATGAAAGGGGTATTTATATTGAGCCCCCAGCGCTGGGCCAAGGCTCCTAATGGGCTGGATTAGCTAGGCCCAAGGAGGAGCTGCCAGGGGATGCGTAAGAAGCGTGGAGACCTAGACCAAGGTCTGCCCCCTGGTCCAACTTCCCCTATCCCTAAGGAGACAATATAGGGGAGTTGGGTGACGTGGTAAGTGATGTGCTGTTATGGTTCTGCCCGACATAACCCAGGTGCCCGTGATGTGGGTTGATGGTATGTGGGCGGAGACCATGGGACGGGCAACACGCTCTTTGCCCGACACGTAGTTAGAAAGTCGAGGAGACGTTCCTCGGGTGAACAGTCGACGCCCGACGTATCCACGTGCTTGGTCAGTTGGACTTGGGCCTGACGAGCGTTGGGCCATGTCGTGCATAATGTCATGGCCCAGTCCAGAACAGGTATAAATATAGGGGTATATGGTAAAGCCTTCAATAAAAAAAAAAAGGTATTGAGGGCCTCAACTCAAGAATGATCCCAGTACAAAAAGATATGCTATGGACTAAGCTAGGCCCAAGATACTCTATTAAGTGCAAATAAGAGGAATCTATTGGTTATATACATTTTGAATGAATGAATTGATTAACGTATCATTTTAACTTTTGATTAAATAGAGAACAAAATTAACTCATTCACTTTTTTTGAGAAAATTTATATATTTTCTATCAAATAGAACAAAGAAACACAATTAAATTTCTTCTTTCTTTTTTATATTTTCATTTTTACTGCACTTATATATAAAATGCATAATGTTTTATGTAAGGTGATAAATCTATGAACTTTTTCACTTATAAAATACTCGATCCCAATTTTTTTAATCAATGTAAAATTTTCTCATACTTGTTTTTCTCTTTAATTTTTTTTAAAAAAAATTTCTACAATTATACATTTTAAGGATTACAAAAGATGTTGAATCAATTTTTCCGTATATTTTGTGAAATATAGTAAAATTACAGCATATTTGAAACCTACATAATCAATTTTTTTCGCATATTTATAAAGGTGCGGATCACATTTTCCAGTTTTTAAATATTGCAAATATGTTAAATACGTTGAATGCGAATTTCAAAAATGTAAAAATGTTAATATGCTTAATATAGTATCTAGAGAATCATATGTAGGTTGGAAAATAAGAGTGAGATCTTTATAGAGGAAGATGACATTGATAGTGTAACGCCCCAAATTTTATTTAATTATTTTATTCGGATTATTGTGTGTTGTTGTGTTTAGAATAATTTATATATATTATCGAATATAATTGTGATTGAGAACTATATTGTGGTGGATAATTATATTATTAGGTGATAAATAAAATAAATGGAATAAAATAGGAGGTAAGGACAAAGTGGTCAATCGGTAGAAGTAGTAAGGGTAAAAGTGGAAGATCATGAGTTGGGTCTTAGGGGTTATGTTGGAAATAAGAAAGAAGGGGAAAACATAATCGTGTTAGAGGGAACAAGAAACGATTGTGAAAGTTATAAAGAGGAGAAGAAGAGGAAAATGCTTAATCGTGAAGAAGAGTTCGCGAAGAAGAAAGAATTCTCGACAAAACCTAAGGTAAGGGTGAGATTCTTCTATCTCTAAGGGTTTTATAATGGGAATTGGGTAGGTTGAGGATTAGGATTGATATATATTGTGTGAAATTGGGAAAAATGATGTTGATTTAGTTGGTAAATGTTGTTGATTAGTTGATGATGTTGTGAATTAGGTGATTAGATGACATATTTTGTGATTATCTGGCTGGTATGAGTGATTTCTGGTGTGAAATTCGAGCAGGTTTAGAGTGGTGAGCGCAGAGTGCGATTTGCGAAATCGCAGAGCTCGCTTAGCGAGCAGAGTCAGGGAGTTCGGCGCTTAGCGAGCAGCGACCCTTGCTTAGCAAGCCCTGAAACGTGAAAAAATTACTTTTAAATTCCACAAAATTCCTTAAAATTACTTAATTAAGTTAGTAAGGCTTAGGAATCGTTGTGGAGTAGTTAAAGGTAGTGAAAGAGGAGTTATACACATAATTGTAGGGATAATTAGTGTAGTTTGAATTTAAACATAATTGATATGTTTGTTGGATTTGTTGTTGTTGTGATAAATTACATATGTTTGTTGGTGGTGCATGTATATGTAATTGTTGTGATATATGATGTTATTCTGTTTGTAATGGTTGAAGTTGATTCAGGTGGTTGTATGCTAGAAATGCATGATGATAATGATAATTGTGATGTTAATGAATTGTTGTATGTGGAACGGTGTTGTGATAAGTGGTTGGATATAAGTTGTTGTTATTGATGTTGTATGATATAATTGTTCCATATATGCATGTATGTCATTGATGTTGCATAGTTGAATAACATACCAAGGTGGGGTATGGTCGTTGTTGTGATTTTGGTGCGGTCATAAAATAGGGATCGTACATGACCATGAAATAGGGGTCGATGGGTGTGGTCATGAAATAGGGATCATATTGGACCATGAAAGAGGAGTCGAGAGTTCTGACGGGAACTGGATCTTGAAATAGAGATCGAATATGGTACTGCATGCATAGAGTCAAGTAGAGTCTCATTGCATGGATGTTGTTATTGTATATAATTTTGTGGTAGTATATGATGATGTTATATACGTCTGTTGTTATATGCGATGTTGTTGAGGCGCGTGATAGTTGTTGTGGTAGGTGATATTGTTGAATAGATGTTGTTGAGAAGTGGTGAATTGTTTTCTGATATTTGTTTGATTCTTATTATATTACTCTTTGTGATGTATGTATCTCACCCCTTCTGTTTGAATGTTACCCTTATATTGGTAACGTGCAGGTGAGCATGATAAGTCGAGTGATGGTCAGTGAAGTCGGTGTACTTCACGTCTTTAGGGTGTCGGCTCTGATACGTCACTTTGGGAGTCAGGACGACGTTGTTTTACTTGTTATTTCTTTTAGAAAACATTTTCTTGCAATTTAAGTTTAATGATGTTGATTTTAAAAATATATCTGCTACATGTTGAATACTTACTTTTGAAAACAAATCATTGAGCCATTTATGGTGTTTTGAAGTTGATTGTGACACTCGAATAAAAAGTTGAAAATATTTTACTCTGATTTTGATTAATATTTTCGTGGGGTAATTTGAGTGTTACAAATTGGTATCAAAGCAGGTATGTTCGTCCGACCAAGTAGTTGAGTCGTCGAGTCGTTGAATTGTTGTGTTGTTGTTGATTGTTGAGCGTTGTTGATGCGTTGTTGTTGTGTTGTTGTTGGTTCTAAATCGTTGTTGGATTGTGTTGTGTGGCAGATTTAGAATGACTGAGAGGAATGATGTTGCACTTTCCGCTAATATGCGAGTGATGTCACAGGCTGTGCAAAACCCGATGAATGCTGGGGATCATGAAAGTGACGAGTTCAGGAAGAATGATCTATAATACCCCATTTTTACCCGACGATTATATAGAAAATCAGAGTATTAAAGTTCAACCAAATAGTACACAAACAGGATGCTACATTTTCAACTTATAAAAACTTCAGCTAATTTCATGAAAATTGATACATAACACTTTCGGTTCGTAAAAAACTATAAACAATAACTTTTATTCAATTAAGAAATCAAATTCAAATTTTACAACTACGCAGCGAATTTTCAAATTATTCAACTAAACATGGTATAACATGTTATTCAACTTAAAAACAACTTAGTAACAACATAATCATACTGAAACAACTTAAAAATAACAACAAGGCAACTAAGCTTCCAATCCCCGAGTGTTATGTATCAGAGCACCGACACCGACTCGAACTAATGAAGGTAATCATCTTCCTTCAATCTACCTGCATGTTACCAACATAGGGGTAACATTCAAACAGAATGAGTGAGATATTGATAATTTTAAACGGCATATGATAAACAATACTTAGATAAGGATCATAAATAATTCACCACTTCACAACATCAACAACAAAACAATGACTTAACAATCATCCACCTTTTATCAACTTATTTTACTACTATTATATCCATCAACATTTTCTACATAAACCACATAGTCATATATTCAACAAGAACTACTTAATCAGCCCAATCAACATAATTCACTTAATCAACTTGAAAACAACATAACAACTTACCAACTTGAACGACATAAACAATTTATCAACTTGAACAACATAAACAACATAACCAACATAAATAATGGAACACAAATGTGAATCAACTATGCAAATGCATGTAGTACCATTGAAGTAAAACTCCCAACTTAAAATATATCAGGTTATCGAGATATATGCAAGGCATAAGCCTTCAACTTAATAATTTTGCCAATTTATCGAGGCATCAAAGCATAAGCCTTCAACTTTCATCTTAGTGTCAATACAGGCCAACGTGGTGTGAGTAAAGGCTCCGGCATAATATGCAAATGTCCTATATGGTATACACAACTTTACAACACAAACAACATAACAACATCAAACAGCACAACCAACTTATACGACTTGAACAACTTAAATCAACGTTGGCTATTAAGCCTCCAACTTGAATAACATAACAACTTCGACAACACAGAACAACTTAAATAACTTGAGCAACATAACGGCATCAACAAGCAACACAAACAACTTATACAACGGGAACAACATAAATTCAACATTGGCTTGTAAGGCTTCCCACATAATCGACTTAGAACGTTTTGTAAACCAGAACGACTGACCAACTCAATCAGTACCTGCAACTCGACTTTCAAACATCTTTTCAACAAAACAACGCAACAAAAATCAACTATTTAACTACCCGACTTACCCCGACAATTTTCGTTAAATTCCTGGCAACTATATTTTTCACCTATTTCGGTTAAACCGACTAAAACAACATTGTTTTTAACATTCTGCTATTATTACAAGTTTATTATAAAATCTGCCAATTTCTGTTTTCTGCCAAATTATATAGGTCATGAAAATATATGCTTACTATCTGTTTTCTCCTAAATTCCTGAAACTGCCTCTTTTTGTCAAAAATCCTATTTCTCAGTGTTACTTATCAAAATTGTTTAGTTCGTGTTTCAATTGTTCTTGAATCCTTATTTCTCAATATCAATTCTTGATTCTTACTAAAATGTTATTTCATGAAATTAGTATATTATAGTTATAACTAATAAACATAATATAAGACTTTTGGAAATCATTTAAATAAAGTACTGTATAATCAAAAATCACATCCCCCTTAAATCACAGGGTGGCTTGCCCCACCCTTCATTCATGGCTACATGTGGCTTTCACCATATTCAAACTTTGTGGTGACCATCATAAAGTGAC
This sequence comes from Lathyrus aphaca, assembly GCA_963966055.1. Lineage (NCBI taxonomy): Eukaryota > Viridiplantae > Streptophyta > Magnoliopsida > Fabales > Fabaceae > Lathyrus > Lathyrus aphaca. The sequence continues at coordinate 211,397,061 of OZ014519.1, forward strand.
TCCCGCCACTTAAGCACCTGACTTGCGTAATGGTGTTGGGAGCAAGTGGCTCCCACTATGCGTTTTTCAATCTACGATTCCTTCTGCTATCGTCCCCAATTCCATATTTTTTCCGAAATTCATACATCACATCAACACAAATAAAATCAACCATTTACATAACAGTTTATTCACGACTTATTTTCAACAATAGTTTCCCAATTTCACATAATCAATTTACAACTTATTTTCAACAGTTAATCCATAATTTCATAGAATCAATCAACAAAAATTAACACATCCAAAATGATTTATGATCAACATATAATCAACAATTATAAACGACTTATAATCCACAATCGAACAACAATTTTACACGGAACAATCATCGAAATAACAAGTTACCGATTTTCATACACATCAACTTTAACGAAAACACAGCATATACAACCACCCAAACCTAGTATTATTTATCAAACCCGGTTATAAAGATCGAACCTCACCCTTACCTTAATCGATGACCGCTCGAATCTCCGATCGACTTTCCAACCCTTTGCCTCTATGACTTTTTTCCTCTCGTCTTTCATCCATGGAGATTAGAAATACGAACTGAAGGAAAATTGCGATCTAAACGCAGCGGAAAACAAAAATTTTCCTTTAGTGATCCTTACGAATGAGCATGGTCAGTGATAGAATCGTTACCTCTTTGTGGCGATTCAGATCTTTGATGCAGCGATCACAAGCGTTGATGAAGTGCAACGCCTCTACTCAGTCCACACGAACAGCTTCCGGTCACAGTGCTAGCTGCTTACGAACGGAATTATTTGAGTGAGAATCAAAAACGAAATTGCATCAAGTAAAAGCTTTATCACAAGGGTTCCTTTTATAGACTCTCTTGTGGGCTGCGGGCTAAAAGCCCAATTCACATGATCCATAATAATATTATATATTATTATAATAACTATTATTATAATAAATATATTTATTTTATTATTATTTTATAACCATTATAAAATAACAATAATTATTATTATATTATCCGAATTTCTATTTTTTCACTTAAGTGCACCGTACCTTACGGTGTTCCTTTGATTTCTCTATCTCTCATCAAACTGTCCTTATGTGTGTGACCCTGTAGGATTTCGTAACGTTGGTAATTATATTAAATTATATATTTAACATAATAAACAGTGAGCGGTATCTAGCAACACATCACTGCTACCCAAGTCACGAAAATGTCATGTGATCTGACAAAACCTTTTTCGTGATAATATATGTTTGTACAATTACCCTTTTGCCCCTATGTCTATATTGAACACAAGGCATACACTGTGTCATCCTTGTCCAGTTCAATATTGGGCCCTTAGACATTTCTCCTGTTATGCAGGATTGGCAAATTCCATCTAGGACACTCATGTCCCTCAGCATGCTTCGTGGAGTGCCCATCAACTGTCTTTATGATCATCCAGTTACGGATAATGTTTGATCAGCAATAAAGCACCCGACTTTACATCTAGGGTCCATAGTGGTTTCAGGTCGAAGGGTGGTAATACACCATTATCACCATGAGAATAACTTATGACACTTTGCATAACATACTATGTAGTATTCTCATAGCGGGTCAATCCGGTATAAATATTACTCCTAATATTTATACCTATGTCAAGACTTGATAACTCTTTATCCATGATCCATGAGATGTGATCATCAGTCTATCTTCATAATAGTCTCAATGCTTTAATGTTATCCCACTTTGCAATAAAGCTTGACTACGGATATTTTAAGAATAATGTCTTTATGTTTAATGGGATCTCATGATTAAGTCACACTTAACATTTCATTAAACAGACTAACTATTCTAGGGACTTTATTATTCTGAAAGACAAACATAATAAAGAAATGCCTTTTATTATTAAACGAATAATCCGATACAAGTACCAAAAAAGTATTGGCCTCTAGGGCTTACACCAACAATACGAACATGCTGCCATTGAGTTCCTATCTTAACCAAAATTCAGCCTCCATCATCATCAATCTCGTAACTACTATTTGACAAAATTCCAGCATGAACTTCCAAACATCAAATATGTTCTTCTTTTTCAATATCGAACTTATTGGCACGAAATCATATATCAAATTGAAGGGAATTTCATAGGCTTTCCAGAAATTCAAGAATTGCTTAAATCAGAATTACGAGTACAAAGTTATCACCTGTTTAGTGGAGGTTGTACGTATGCGAAAATGGAGATATGATCATGAGTTCTTCTTTCTCCTTCTTTGCTCACAAGATATTTTCTCTCCTCTAAAACCCTTATTACTTTTTCCTCTGTAACTTTCACGTTCCACTTCCTCCTCTTACTGATATTTCCCTTGACCAATTCTTTTATTTTCTTCTTTTTATTAAAAAAAAATAATAATAATCCAATATAACAATAATGGGCCTAAGTCTTATACCCCTTTAATTGTTAATTCCGACGTAATCCAAGCTCATTAACCAACATGCTCCAAAAATCAATAATATCACTTCTAATATTATTTCATCGACTTTCCGACTTAATATTCCAACTTAACGACTTAACATAAAATCAACCGAATAATAATTTGTGACTAACTACTTACTCTCGACTTAATAGATTAACTTCCGATTATCAACTAAATGGTCCAAACATTCGAATCAACATATTCAACAACAAACAGAGAATACTCCATATCGTTTTCCACAACTTATATCGACTTAAATAATTTAATTCGACTTAATCCAATTTATAATCATCAACGTAATATTCCGATATTTCGGAAATTCAACTTAAATCAACACAAATGCACAAATCAACAAAAATCAACATAACATACTACAATTATATTTAATTAAATAAACGGACGTTACAACTCTCCCTCACTTAAAAAAAAAACATATGAGACTCGTAAAGAAATCCAAAAAAAACACTTCCCTATTCTTGTTTCATGAGGCCCTTTCCCCACTTGCACATTCGATTGTTCAGAATGTAGGGTCCAAATGTAAGTTTCGAGCGCAGGGTTTTGACTTTAGAGTGAATTTGTTGAAATAGGTTGATTACTGATTTAGGGTTTTTGGGAGTAATTATGAAACAAATTGCAAATGGGGAAGAAGGCCTCTACAAACTCCGATAACTTTTAGCTTAAATATAAAAACTTCCATTTGGAATTTCTATTATAATAATATAGTCCTACCATTTTGGTTCAAGTGATGAACAATCCATGAATTCAAAAAAGAAAAATGAACTATAAGTCCTTTATGGAAACATTTAAGAAAATAGTGTTTCATGTACAATAAGGAATGATGTGGGAATAAGCAACTTCACAGAACACTGTCTCAAATCTATTTATAGCATTAACTATGCCAATTAAGTTATTGTAAAGGGTAACAAATAGAAGTTTTAAGTGGAAGTAACAAAATGAAGTAAATTACAACAATAATACAAATTTATACAACAATCTTCAGCCACAAAATTAAGCAGATGGTTCACTAAAACTTTCACCGCCTAATTGTGACTGTTTCCCAAGACCTTATATACCAAACAATTCCTAGTGCATCATTGCAACAGCTTCTTGCACAAGAGGCTGTGTAACATGCACAAAATGCTCAGCTTCTCTCTCCACTTGTTCCCAACATTTATCAGTACTTTTTCCTTCTTTCATCTTCTTCACAAATGCCACAAACCTTCTCCAATTATCAGGTTGAAACAAATGTTGGTTCATCCTCAGGTAAGTAAATGCACACATCTCTGTGTCATCCGAGTTACCTTCAACGTTCAACTGTGATGCCTTTAATATCTGCTCGTGTGCATGTTCATCATACCGTGGCAATGCATTTTCGCCGGCAAGATGAACCTGTGCCTTCTGGGTCGCTAAAGCCACTTGATGCACGAGCTTTTCAGGTGCGCAAAGTGCATCCTGTGGCTGCTCGTGGTCACGCATCTCAATACATGTGAAGTTGAAAACAGCACCGTGACGTGCCAACATTTGAGCAATCGGAAGGTAACCATCACGTTTACGGGTGTTGTAGTATCCTGCTGTTAGCTCTGGAGCATGAGACCTTGTACCATAGTGCCAATGAATACCAGCAACTTTCACTGATATCTTAACTCCAGTATTGTCAAAGATTGATTTTGTTGATGTGAGAATTCTCTCACCATGGTCCAACAACATCTGAGAGTACCATGTGAGGAAAAATTCGCCATATTCACTATCCCAGCCTCCACCTTCTTTGCGGAAAAAGTTAGTGTCTTCTGGCCAGTTGTTGTACTGGCCTGCATCAGTTGGGCCTGTGCTTCCCCAGTCTCTCTTATTAGCAGCTTCAGCTGCAGCTTTTAAGCTACTCAACATATACTGCATTGATTGAAACAAAACTAAAAATATGAGAAAGAGAAAGACAAAGACAAAGCAAAGTGACACCTGAAAACAACTAAAAAGGAAAAGAGTTCAATAGGGTGAGGGGAAAATATAAATATATATAAATATACCTTGTCAAAACATTGGAAAGCACCAATTCCTGGGAATTTCCATGTCCCGTTTTGCTCCGGATATGATGGGTAACGTAACTCACCAGCTGGTCCCATTCCGACTTGGATTTCCTGAATTGTACCCATGATAGAAGTTCTGGTAAGAAACTATACATTGTATAACAAAACATAACATGATATAAAAAACACTAAGTGACAAGAGTATATTTAAAAGTGTATGTTTAAAATCACATCAAATTTGATGATATCACAATGTCAAAAGTACTTTTGTTGAAGCTTCAAATTGAAGCCTTTTGTCAAAACTATGATACTGCCTAACTCATTGTCAGTCCAAACATGGTCTAAGCCACAATGAGTCACATTGATTTCAAAGATTTCATATCTATGCAATCACTAAAATTCCTTTTTATTTTCTATTTCTAAGTTTACATTTAATAAATAGTGAAGAATCTTTTAATGGTTTTGAAAAAGATACAACAAAAACAACACATAACCAACAAAAGTAGGTATGGTAAACAATGGGGGTAAGAAATTTACCACAATGGTATCCCCAAGAAGATGCTTGAAATTGTCTCTAAAAGCACGCATGAAATCAGCATAACATTGAACTGGAGTTCTACCCTTCAGTACTGGCAAAGTATCACATCCAAGTGATATATATTCATAGTTTCTTCTTCCCCATTGATCAGTATATGCAAGATCAGGATCTTTATCAATCTCCTCCACAGCCCATTTAGGCAAGGGAATACTGGCACACATAATATCGATATATAAGTCAATAAACAATACGTTTTATTTTTTATATTTACTTCTTACTTTTTATTTTTTTATTTCCTTTTTCTGAGATTAAATTTGTCCTTGAGTTTCTGTCAAAAAAAAATTTGGCCTTGAGTTTTTATTTTTTAATTAATTTCTTTAGCTTATAAAGTTATTTTGGATAAATTAATTCTGACTCAAACATAAAAGTCACAAATTGAGATATTGGGTCCACTAATCTCAACCAGCTAGTCCACTTTTGGGGCGATGTGGATATGATTCATGTGAATTGGTTTTAGTATACCCTTATGTAGATGTGGCCTACTTTTCCATCACGAAACCAAACAAGCACTTTATTAGAAATCACAGATAAAATAAGACTTGTTGCATGTTTAACACGCTACTTCTATTTTTCATTTGATAATCTAACACGGCTCATTTTACAATAATTCAAACATTTATTCAAATATTTAGTGAACTATAAAATTTATTTTTTAATTTTTATGTATACATAATATAACACAAATAGTTTAAGATTACAATAAGCAAATAATCAAAATATTAGTATCATTCATATTTCCAAAATACAATTCTCAAGATCCAATTCCAATTTCTAACTCCACTTTCCATTGTATATGTAGAAAAAAATACATTTAGAAGCAAAAAAAAAGTACAAAGTCCAACCCCAAACACATGATCTCTACATCTCCCAGTCACAAACATTTTAGGCATATTTTTAGCCCGAAACTCACATCACGCATTATCAATTATAATATTCTAAGAACAACAAATATTAAAATATTAAAATCCTCAGATTCAGGGATGAAACTAGAAAATTTAAGGTGTGGGGGCAACTTTATATATAAATTGATGATTATTTTAAAAACATCTCTTGTGCCCTTTTTCTTTTTAATATTATAATTCCTTTTATCTTTTCAAAAAAAAAAAAAAAAACTAAGCATTACTAGCCACAAATACATCTGAGTCGAAAAAAACACCAAAACAAAGAAACATCAACATAAAATAAAACAAGCTGCAACCCAACACCAAAACGAGAAACATCAACATAAAATAAAACAAGCTGCAACCCAACACCAAAACGAGAAACATCAACATAAAATAAAAACAAGCTGCAACCCAACCTCGTAGCAAGCACCAACAACAGACCCCCTAAACAGACTCATATAACAAACAACTACAAAATTGAACTAAAGACAAAAATCTATCAATAAACTCTTCAGACTCACAAAATCCAAAACCAATAGCATATTTACACAGACCCCCTCAATTAACCGTTCCAAATCACTCCTCTGCTATTTCACCTACAGGCGACAGCAATAGCAAAGGAAGAGTGAATTGAGCTACAGGCGACAGCAATAGCAAAGGAGGAGTGAATTGAGGAAGTTTGTGCAAATATGTTTGTGATTTTGGATGTTGTGAGTCTGAGATTGGATTGCAGCTTGTTTTTATTTTATGTTGTGTTTCTTGTTATAGTGTCTTTGTTATAGTGTCTTGCGACTCTGGTGTCTTTGTGGTTAGTGACATCCCTGATTTTTATAGTTATTTTGTCTTTTCTAAAAATAAAAATATTAATAATGCCATATACATTGGAATTAGTGATGGCATGACTTTTTGAAAAAAATTAGGATTTTCCCAAAATTTTATAAATTTTTAAAAAATATATATATTTTTAAAATATATATATATATATATATATATATATATATATATATATATATATATATATATATATATATATATATATATCACTATGTTATGTTTACTTCTAAACTATAAAAAATAGAATCATGCTAACAATATATATATATATATATATATATATATATATATATATATATATATATATATATATATATATATATATCACTATGTTATGTTTACTTCTAAACTATATAAAATAGAATCATGCTAACAATAATGAGTGAGACATATGAATTAAATGACTAGAAGTATTACTCTTAATTATATATCTTTCATTTTATATATTAATTATATTGGTATAAATTTATAGATGTCCTTGATAATATACTCATATATAGTATATCACTATTATAGATTAAATAAAATAATTTTTTTTAATATAATAATTATCCACTAGCAGAGATTTTTGTTAAAAATATTTAATAAAAAAAAGAGAAAAGAGAGAAGAAGAAAGAGACTCACGTGACAGAATCACCGACGTTACCACCGCATTGATGAAACGACATAACCGCCTGAACCTTAAGCCCGTGCTTCTTCGCCATTTCCATAAGCTCATTATAACCGCCCCAATTATACACACCCGGACCTTCTCTCTCCACCAATCCCCACCACACATCCATCATAATCCCCTCCACACCAGCACTCTTCAACGCCGCCATCGCAGCATTCACAGCCTTTTTCCTATTCACACCGTTCCCCATAGTCACACTATCCAACGGCATCATCACATAAACCGGTACTCCACTCCCTTTCCCTTTCTTCGACCTCGCTCCCGATTCATGCTCCTTCTCCACCTCCGTTTCAGTAAAAGCTTGACACGCAGCGTTCAGATCTGGCCGGATTCCACCGAGTACCGGCGATCTACACGGACTCATAGGAGGTGATAATCCGTCTGCGATAGCATCTGCCCTACTCGCTTTACAACGTAGATTCGTCGATGGAGTTTTCCACACTGCCGCCGCGTTCACCTTTGCCGGTGCCTCTCCGGCCGTGGATTCAATCGGCACTGGAGTTCCAACTAGGCTCCCGATCTGATGAGTCATACTCAACGCCATTTTTTTCTTCTCCTTCCAAAAATAAAACAAGGAAGTGCAAGAAATATAAATATAAATTAAATTAAAAATCGATTCTGTTAATAGTAACTGAATTTGAAAAATCCTGATTCTCTCCTTACTGTGTTTGATGTATGCTTTTTTTAAGTGATTACGGTGAGGGAAACGAAATGTTGAGGAAATGCGGATTTATAAAGAGTACGACTGAGTTTGAGGATAAGATTAAAAAAATTCAATTTTGTGATTGGCCGTTTGTTTTGCGACGCGTGTCCTTGTGTTGCGTAGCGTATTTGTGGTCGGTTGAGTAAGGGAACGGTTGTGATGGTTTGATTGGTTGAGGGAATGAACGGTGAGATTAGTGTTGCGCGTGAAGCTACGAGAAAGCTCCGGAGAAACAAGCGACACGTGTTGGAAAGTGATAGTCACGTGTCGTGATTCGCGTCGGTAGAATTGGTTGTGTACGAGATAATCTAAGCGAGAGAGATTTGAAAAAGAAGGAAGAGTCATGGGAGAGTGTAGATTTGCCACGTGTGTTGCCATAAAGTAGTACACATGCCAAGAAATCTTTTTCAAGTTTTTCATTCACTTAGCATGATTTGTTATTAATATTATTCTTCTTCTTTTTTTATATATTCATACACTTATCCATTGTTAAAGATGTCCATATATATACTCTCACCTGCTAAATACACGAAATTTATACAAATACATGTCCTTGTTGGTTTGTGAAGTAACGTGTACTCCCTCCATTTCAAAAGTTTTAAAATTTTAAAGTTGTTTATAGATTAAGAAAAATAATGATTGAATAATTAAATTAAAAAAATAATGATTGAATAATTAAATAGATTAATTTTATAAAATTATCCTTAATTACTATTAGTTACTGTAGTAACCAAATGTGGATTTATAAAGAAAACGAGTGAATTTGATGTATGCTCTTATTAAATATTTAATTTTTTTTATTGGTCTTTAACTCTTAAAACGTATCACTTTAGTCTTTTTTGTTACTGTAGCGACTTATTTTTGAATTTTTTTTATAACTAATTTGACGATTAAAACGTATCACTTTAGTCTTTTTTGTTACTGTAGCGACTTATTTTTGAATTTTTTTTATAACTAATTTGACGAAAATAACTAACTTACTTGACACATTTTAAGAGTTAAGGAACCAATCTGACACGAAAAAAAAATTTAAGAGAACAATCTAAACCCAATAATATAATTAAATGACCAAAAAGGGTATTTTGCCCGATTCATATTATATATCTAGTTAAGAATAAATTTTATTTTTCATATCTAATCATCCATACATGTTTTTGAAATGATTTGCAAAGAAACTATGTTGTTATAAAATTGTTTTTCATAATTTCAAATACATAAAACAAAACATGTAATCAATTACGAGTACAAATTTTTTAACCACCATGTTTTATTTGTAACAACTATATTTTATTTTTTAACGGTTCATTGATAATTGGTCACACATAATAAAGGAAACGAATGCAAATTATATTTAGGAGTTAATTTCATACCATTTTCACTTCTTTTTTTTGTCAATAGGTAAGATGAAGAATAAGAAGCCTATTTTATACTATTTTCAAATTTTATTTTAACAACTATAATGAACTGGTTACCAATGAGTGTAAAAGGTTGCAGACCTTCATGGAATTGTTTTCCAAATATATGCATCAATTCATAAAGATATTTTATGATATATATATATATATATATATATATATATATATATATATATATATATATATATATATATATATATATATATATATATATATATATATATATATATATATATATATATATATATATATATATATATATATATATATATATATATATATATATATATATAAGGTTCAAATGTTAGAATCTGATATCATATCTTGCATATATCATATTTACACAATTCAAACAAGAAAGATGAAAAAAAGAGGTGTTTTAGAAACCTAAAACACTAAAATACATTTTAAAGCATAATAAAGAAATTAGGTAAGGGATGTATTTATAGACAACATATGGAGAAGAAGGTAGATCTTCTTCAAAGCTTCAAATATGAACACGGGAAAAATCTTAATCAGTAGTTGAAGAAGAAACGATAGTGACGATCGGAGAAGAAGTAACGGTAATTGATGATGACACGGTGGTTGTCAGAGATAGGGACGACGGCGCTAGGATTTCATGGAAAAGAGAGAAAATGGGAGACGAGAAAGAGAGAGACCGATAATGAGGGAGAAAGAGAGAGAAGGTGAGGAAAAGAGGGGAATACAATAGCGAGAGGGAAAATGTGAGGGAAAAAGAGTTTTAAAAAAACTTCTGCCACTCGGCAATATGTGTTGTTCTAATTAGACAATGAATTATTATTTTGTAAATTACATAAAATGATAACAATTAGTGTAAATGAATCAACTACCTACCAAATAATATAATGTGCCACCAAAAATACTAATGCACCCTTTTCAAATTAAAAAAAATATACCTAAGCAAAGGACATTATAGTAAATAACAAAATCAACTTTCCTAAGTGTCTCATATGACTCCTTTCTTCCACATGTCGTTTTACAGATGAAATACTGAATGATATTGTGGGTAGTGCATACTATGTGGCTCCTAAAGTTCTTCATAGAGCTTACAGTACCGAGGCTGATGTTTGGAGTATTGGAGTGATTGCATATATTTTATTATGCGGAAGTCGTCCATTTTGGGCTCGGACTGAGTCTGGTATCTTTTGTATTGTATTGAAAGCTGATCCAAGTTTTGACGAACCTCCATGGCCTTCTCTATCAAATAAGGCCAGGGATTTTGTCAAGAGATTACTTAATAAAGAGCCACGGAAAAGAATGAGTGCAACACAGACATTAAGTGAGTTTCTCAGCTATCATTTCAGGCCCTGTCTAAATCAAAAGTTGTACGATTTGTGTCAGGTGTTGCTACAGCTTTGTTGGGATCCAAAGGTTTGTTAACCTTGCTACTGTTTCTGATTTATTTTGTTGTTAATGATGTAATATCTATGGAATCCTTGCATTTTAAAAGAATTATTTTTGAATGATTATTTTTAATGGCACATATCAAAATATTTTATCGCAGTTGGTAGCTTTAGGAATGAACAAGCATGTTCTCTGCATCATAAGTGAATTGGAGACGAGTTCAGTGTTGATTGGAGATGAGTTAAAATCTGCCAAACATGATCATATATCTCAGTTTTCCAAGCCAGTGGCGGTAGTGAACTCTAACTTTTAATCATATATTACATGTCTTCAATGTACTAAAATCATTGTGCATCAATAGACCTCAGTTCTGGTATGTCATCTTGTCCATTGTACAATATACGGTAGCAATAAGAAAGACAAATTTTTACTCATGATGTTCTTATTATCCAATTTGGCTTATATCTCTATTTGGTCTAATCTACTAATCATTTCTGAATATAGATCCATGTTTATATTGGTTTATAATCTAAGTCTTATCATTGTTATCAAATCACACAAAAAAGTTGTGCCGATAAGAATATTAATGTGCCTCTGTTATAACATTGACTCTGGCTTTATTTGTGTTGATATTTATCTGTGTTTATCCTTTTGTTTAAGTATCTTATCTTTACCTATTAAAAAATGTTTGACAATATAGACACTATCACTGTAAACAAAAGCACTATCCAAAATTACATCAACTGGAGTCCTGATGTTTTATTTCATCCAAGCAATAGAACACTCTAGCCCAGGTGCCACATATGGCACCATTCTTACTGCAATGCACACCGCCATTATATATGCTCAATGATGTTAGGCCATAGTTCACCACTTATGACAGTTCTTTACAAGTTTTGTGAGTATGGAGAGGCAATTAATATTGAACTGACTTCTGCTGTTTATTGTTTCTCCTCCCATGTGTACATGAATGTGTTGATCAGTATGACATAAGTGTATATTTCTTGAAATTTGCAGGTGGTTAAGGTTGTGAGTGAAGACTACGTCATTGTTGTTGATGATTCTATTCCATATGGCAGATTTCTTATGGACCTTTTTTTCTTCATATCATTGCTAATTTAATTTAGAAATGCGATTAACTCTATATTTTAGGTGAATGTACATATAGAATATTCTAGGCATGATGGTCATGTTGGTGCAGTTGGAGATTCATTGGGAGCTGTTGATTCCATAGTAATGGATTTTGGATCAGTCTTTCTATTGTCCTTCGGGAAAGCTGACAATGACCAAGCCCCTTCAGCTGCTGCTCCTGCAAGTCAGCAAACTGGAATATGGAGGTGTAGTTGTTCTGGTTGGCTTCAATCAACCACAAAGAATCCAAGTGATTGTTCTGTTGAGGCAGAAAAGAGTGGTATGCTCTCGAAGGTGTATCGCGTTTCAACACATTATTAAACCTTCTAAGTTATTGTTCCTGATTGTTGTTTTGTTCACATATGATTTTTTTGTTTAATATTCCATTCCCACCAATTTGATGGTTTTTGTTTTGGTGTTAGTAATATGTCCAGGTTGTTTTAGTGTCTGGAAATTAGTCATTTCTATCTTGTGTGCATCAATTTTTTTTGTAAAATCTAAACTCTTGGTATATTAATAAAATATTATTTTGTTGGATAAATCTTTTAGCTTCCTACCCTGGTAAAGAGAAGTGGGGACATGAATTGTTCATCTCATTGTTCTTCTATGAAGGGCTTTGCCAATTTATTTATCTCATTATTAAAAGATAGAATAGAAAGTCATATTTAACTCTTCTTTTCATTGAGGTATTACATTTGATTCTGAGACTATTTTTTCTTCCCATAACCGTCTCCGCCCTCACTTTCTGGTTTTCCTTTTCCTTTTTATCAGCTGGATGCAGATAACCTTCATGTGCTACTGTCAGAGGCTCAGAGCAACTTAAGCCCAATGAAGACTTTGTGTTTGTCCACATTCAATCTTTGATCAGAATCAATTAACTTCTCATTCTCAATGTCACTTTATTTTTTCATTTAATCTATCTAAACATTGCCATGGATTATTGGTTTTATATGTAGATTTGAAACTTCTCTCATGTTGTTTGTGCATTGTTGTTACAGGCTGTTTTGATACATTTAAGAAATGGAAGACAATACCTATAATGGCATACATGTCAGGTACACCAACAACATTAAAGTTCACGAATTATAGAGCTTGTCAATTTGCTTCAGTGAGTGATGTTTGATTACAATGCTTCTGTTTGTTATTCTAATTCTAATCATTTCGTAGTTCTTCTGTTTGTGAATATGATGTTTGTTTTTATGCAAATTATACTTTCTGTCGAAAATTGAAGGTTAGGGCTGGAGTGGAGATGGCATTAATCGACGTGGTTGCGAATAGTATCTGTGTGGCATTGTGGTGACTTTTTGGTGGCACTTTAAATATCTTAATTTATAGAATTTTGACATAATCGTAGTTTGTCTATTTTGGCAATAGCGGCTGCTGTAATAGTATATCGGTTTTTGTTGAACTGGCTATGAAAATTGTGATGCTATTGTAATTTGCCTATTCGGGAAATAGTCACTGCTATTCTAGAGTATAACAGTATAAGTTGCGATGCTATTGTAATGTTGCTCATGAAGTTGTCTCATCCAATAGTAGTATAAGTTTTCTGTTTAAAGTGCATGAATAATGATGTTTTACATTTGATATGTTTCTGTTTTGTAGCTCATTTTTTCCCAGTGTATAGCGGTACTTATTTCTTATAGTTGTTATAAATATGTGCTAATGTAAAGTTATCACATTTTCAAAACCATTCTAATAGATTTTGAAGTTAAAATATACTTTTAAATAATTTTGAAAACAGAACTTGATAAATGATTTTAAGCAACAATGTTATCTCCATATTTTCAAAACCATTTTAATTTACTGTTAGTTTGGAATACGATACTTATTTGCAGCATATATATCCTCTCTAATCAACATACTTTGTGAACCATATTACTCTCTAATAATGTGATACAACAGATACTCTAATAAATTGTGAACCATGTTAATGGATATGGAGTTGAAGAATATGTTAAACTATTTTTTTACATAAATGACCAACTTTATATGAACCCATATAACATAAGTTTTAGAGTTGTATAAGATCATCCAAAAGTCATAAAATCAACTAATTAACATGGTTCTCCTAAGTTCATCCCCGTATTTTTACTAAATTTATTCCAATACCATGCATGCATAAGCATAGGTCACTTCCTATGCTGAAAGTATAAATTTTATCTTTGAGATACCAATTACTTATATATCCGTTCATGTTGAGATAAATAGATCAACTACTAATTTTATGCAAATGTTACTGCGGATACCGTATTTTAATAATTACTATTCATTTTTCAGGAAAAAGAAAGTATGAAGTTATGGATACTTAGTGCATTGGATACTAGAAAAAATAGTCTCCTTTTGGGATCATTTTTATTTGATGGCATTGCATGCTTATCTCTTCTATCTATTGTGTCTATTTAAATTGAATTTTCTAATATTTGTTCTATGTCATGTGTCTGTTTAAATTGAATTTTCTAATATTTGTTCCATGTCATGTGTTTTACTACTGATTGGAGGATGACTATTATTCCATAGTTTTCTAACCTTTGATGAAATTTCTTGCATTTCTTTGTTTCAAATGGAAGAATTCTTTTACTTAGTTTCATTCATGCCTTTCTTAATTCTTGCTAGCTGTCCATGTTTGGCACATAGAAGATCTTTGTTTTTTTATAAGATACCAAACCATGAATATCTTTGAATCTGGTTTTTATTTTTATTTTTATAAGATACCAAACCATGAAACTTATGAAGAAGATATTAACATGAATTCATTTTTAGTTTTTTTCAAAAGCACATGGGTCTTTTATTGCGATGAGTTTATAGTAAAGAACACTTTATAAGAAATTGAGAATAATAATAATATACTATTAGTATCGATAGTAAAAATTAAAAACAGTCAATGTTAATTATAAATATTTATTACTATTAATAATTTTAGGGTTTTTTTAATAAGCAAAATTATATTAACGAGATCAAAAGAAGTGCTCCAATAATACAAAGAGGACAAACACTTTACCCACTTTAATTTTTTTTTATAATGCTTCTTTTAAATTTTAAAATACTTAAGTCTTTTGTTCTCTAAGTTCAAAAATTATGCATGTAAACAAAATTATTTATCATCAAATTTATTGTTAAAATTGCACGCTTAATAGATAGCTAAAAATAAATTATCACAGGGGCATTAAAAAAAATTAAAATTATGCATTTAACCTTTAATTTTATTATTTAATACTAATGATATATTATTATTATTATTATTATTATTATTATTATTATTATTATTATTATTATTATTATTATTATTATTATTATTATTATTATTATTATTATTATTAATAGGTTGTGTAGAGTATATTAATTTTAATTGATATATAATTTATTTGTCTGTATATATTTTGAATCGATAAATTTAATTGTATGATGCACATTAATTATATCAAATGAATAGTATATTAAAATTGTAGTAAATAATGGAGCATTTTTAAATGGTAAATTGCTTTATCACATGCATTTGTAAGTATGTAATAAATATATAATGTTAAATAATACAAATATATGATATATAGTTTAAGTAGACGTACAAAATGAGTTATTTAACTATGTCTTTAAGTTGTAATGTAACGAACCGTGAGAAATGGAATTAGTGTGATAAAATTGAAATAGGTCCATTGACAAATAAGAATTGATCTGGACATTAATTTTAATTGAATTTCGCTTTTTTCCATTTTGTTTTATTTTCTCAAATCGATTGACATAACTACAAAATTTCTTCATCAATATGCAAAGTATGTTCATTTATCAAATGTTATGTCATTTTTTATAATGTATTTTAAAATAAATTAAAATTTAAAATAGATTTTGTATAAAAATATGAATATCCAACAAAAACTCATGAATATTTAAGAATTTATCTTAGTTTAATTAAATTTTAATGATAACATTATAAATAAATAAGTTTAATTTGCATGATTATTTAATACAATTGAGATTGTATAATTATTTTTTCAATTTACAATTAAATAACTCATTTCAAATTTACATATGTATATAAATACATTTTATATTATCAAATATTATTTCTATTTCATGAATCACTATAATCACAATACATATTTTATTTTAACATATAATTATTTTAATTTGAAAGATAAAATCATTATATCAAATATTAAAAAAAAATTCATCTCGTAGGTCATTTTTTCTATTTGTATTTTAATACAATTGAATTTACATAATTATTTTTCATTTTAAAATTAATAGCTAATTTTTAAATTTAGATACATATATAAATACATTTTATAACGTTCGCAATTTACATTATATTTCAATTTATTTTATACCGTATCAAATAATCTTACAAATACGAATATCATACTAGTTTATCAAATAATCTTACAAACACGGGTATCATACTAGTTTATCACGATAGTTTAAAGATTTATTTACAAATACAACAATGGCACCTACTTCATAACTTCCTATCAGCATATACCACTATTCTTGCTTTTTTTATTCAATCCACTTTTTTATTTGCTTAAACGATTTAAAATAATTGCTAATAATATTTTATTCTCTATAACTAAATTTGAATTATTCATAAAAATGAGATACTTTTTTTTTAATAATATAATATCTTAAAAATAAATAAAAATTTATTTTTAAAAATTATAGAACTATTTCTCAAATACAAATTTAAAATTATTTATAATGATGAGTTTAAGGATTTATTTACAAATAACAAACTCATTTTATGGCACCTACTTCATAACATCCTATTAGCATATACCACTATTATATTCCAAGGATTCAATACACTGAATCAAACAAAAGAGTTCATAGAAAGCTTATGAGTTCTATGTTTGATAATCATTGTGTGGTATTATTAGCTCTACTTAGACGCTTCTTTCGGTATCTCCATGCAACCTGAATTCTGTTTGCTGCAAGGGATTTCCAATATAGCGATTCATACCTTATGACTCCTTGAACGCGAGGGCTTCGTAAGAATCTTGCAAAAAGAGTTGTGACTTCTTCAATGTCTTTAGAGCGAAGTGAAAATGCCTCAACATTAGTCAAACATTTTACTGTTCTATCACAAGTCAACCCTTGTCCTTGAAGTTTTACTTTTTTACCTTCTGCAATTTAAACCGTGTTAGAAACCACTAGCTGAAGATTCATCTCAAGAGTAAAATAACCATCAGAGCTATATAGAGATGAAACTTCTTTTGAGGCAACTTATCATTATATTATATCAAGTATCGTTTTACCTTTGCTTTCAGAAGATTGTTCAAGATACCATCTTAAAAGCTCTTCGCCACAAGCATCCCCTTCAGTTAACGGAACCGGAATTCCATCTTCTCCAATGCTCTCCAATTTTCCACGCACAATAAACACCATTTTCTGCACTAGACCGCCCTGACTCAAAATTTTACTTCCTTTGATGTATGTCGTTTGTACCAATCGCTCACGAATGGCATCTAAGATAGGCTCATCCTCATCCATCAGGGCAAAAATACGAACCTGTAAAAAGAGCATCCGGACTTGTTTAATATAATTGGTTTTCATGTGTCATTGTTTTAGTTTCAAGATTGGCATCAGAAAAATTTCTGCATTTAATTTAGATTGGATTCCAGCAAGGTAGTGGTAGACAAATAGGGAAAATATAATTTTATTTAAAACATCGTAGGCGAGGTTTTGAAGTTCATGATAAAATCTAAATCCGATAAACAAAATCCACTTAAAGAGTAATCATGAACTTCTTTTAAATGTTTGAATGCATACTTTGTTAACAAATTTGAAGAGATGACGTCGTATGTCTGTCACGAGATCTTCTGGCAAATTCTCCAAAACCATTTTTTCAGGAACACCTCTTGTTGCAGCCCAACTATACCGTTCAGCCTGTCGAACTCTCCTGCATGACAGACATATAGAATCCTTCATTTGTGCATTATCCTTAATCCATTATTTGATGGATGCGTTTTTGGCAATGTTGTTGTGATTAGTTAAAAGAATTAGAACATTTCATACTTTTTGAGATGTTCTGGTAAACGACGATGACTCATCCATTGCTCAGCATCACGGCCTCTAAGCTGCATTTCCAGCCTCCTGTAAGCAAGATGGAACAAAATATATTGAGTTTGTCACAATCCTAAAGAAGAAACACATCAGAATATCAATAACAAGATTCTACTAATAATGACAATATGAATCACATAGTAGGTAAAATCAAACATAAGAGGTGCGAGAACTAAACAGATGACAAGCAATCACCATTGTTGCCAACAATTAACATGCACATAACGCAAGAAAAAAAGTTTCACCTCCGTCCAAGAGCTTGAAGAAAGTTCTGAATGTTTCCAATGAGAAGCGCAAAAAGCAAGAGTCCCAATCCAATGATGGCCATTGTAAAGAGGATTTCCCACACAAAATAGCTTGGGACTTGGTTACCGGCCAAAGTACTGATTTGCTGTATTAAAGTTCACATAATAATAATTGGTAAGTCGTATGAAACCATTTATGTGCCTTTTAGTGTTGGTTCAAACTAGCATTTAATGTTAGAGATCACTTGATAATTCAACACACAAACTTGAAAACAAAAGTTGATAACAATTTGCATGGTTAAAGTTATTCAAATATTAATTACATTATATAGTTGGTTAATAAATTTAAGGTGCCACATATTGTCGTCTACTAAACACTGTTAACCACTAATTTGAACGTCATTAACCATGATTTATAGATGTTCAAACAAACATGATATCCACTACAATCATCTAAATCATGTTCAAACATGCACATGGTTTTCAAGTTTTCAAATATACATGATGTCTATTAACCATAATTTGTTTTCAAATATACACCTGAAAATTGTGGTTGATAACATTCAGAGACTTGGTTAATGTGCTTTGTGGATAGTTAATGAATGACACTTTGTTACATCTATTAATCATGAACTAAACGCAATTAACCATATATTTGAATTGCATTATCCATCCAAATTGTTTTTGAATTTTATTGTTCCATTCCATTTTGTGCCAAAATAACATGACTTTTATTTTTAAAACCTTATTTTTTAAATCAACGACCATAATTGGTTATGAGACATCAATATTAACTTTCGAACAAAAGTCTTCATATTAAATTACATATTTTTATCTTCATAGCTTGCTTTTACAATGTTGTTTAATTAAGAAGATACATTATTGAGCCGTTTATCCTTAAAGAATGAACATTCTATTAAGCCCATTTGAATCATCAAAGATCAATGTTATAGGAAAAGATATATATAATTACAACTAAGGGAAGAAAATAAAAGAACAAAATACATACCTGGAATCCCCAAAACAGTGCATACACATATTTGTTGATCACCCTAGTTTCTATTGTAAGTGGTACAGCATAGGTATAGATTCCATAAGAAAAAGCACCAGATGAGGAATTCAAACAAGCATTGGCACCCGTATCATTACTCCATTTGGCTGATATCCCCCCTTTAACATCACAGTCAATCAAATTCATGCATCCAGATAGATTAGCATTATGGCAGGCATCACGCAAACATTGGTTGACCCGCTGGAAAAGTAGAAATAATAGGATAAGTTGTTGCAATATATAAGCTCAAAACAACTTATGCATGTATAAGTTGTTTCTATAAACTCTCCCAAATAGTCTAACAAGTAATTATATCAATTTATAAATTAGAAGCACTCAAGTGAATCAAAAAATATTTGTTCTATTTTTTTTTCCTTTCATTATGCAAAGATGAAAGGTTGTTTTTTTTTTCCTTTTTCCATGCAAGGTGAGAATTTAAAGCAAAGTATGAATTTTCTTTGAGGAATAAAATTTATATTTTCTAAAAATGATGCTTCAAATGTCATTTTAACTCACCTGTAGACCAAAGAGATACCAACATGACCCAACAACATGGCCGGATAGCATAAAAATGAGAAGATTTATAATGAAATTTGCCCAAGCTGACTCAAATATGAATCCGGTTGGAGACTGGCCAATTAGCAGAGGCAAAAATCTGAATAATCGGGGAATATATTGTACAAGAATCGCTAGGCGTAGAAGATTCTTAACGTAATTTGCTCCTGATGACCCCAAGGAAGTTGGTAGGACAAACAATATCATTACCTGCAAGTATTTCACATCATGTATTATGACAAAGATTTTGATGAGTTAATCACAAAACCAATGTCATTTTCACCAGTTAAAATCTCTTTCTACCCTATCATATACATGTTTTCAAGCACATTTTGAAGTCCACATAATATTTAATAAGAAATCAACACAAAATTGAGGTAACATGCGTAAAAAGTAATTGAATGTAAACACATGTGTCAGAGGAGTTAGTGTGGAGACAAAGGAATATATATACCTGAGGAAGAGGTGATACAACAAATAAGTCGAAGAGAAAATAACCCTTAAAATAATTAAGAGCAATTTTCGTGGGATGGTCAATTAAATCTCCAGCACCAACAACCCTAGACTCGGGAGAAACATAAGCCAACCTAAACTGCAAAAAAGCAACTTAGTAAGGTTATTTAATCTTATCAAAAAAACACATTAAACTAGAATTACAACCATGTTTAAGATTTAGGATATGTGCCTTTTTTCTCTTCCTATAAAGTAAATAGAGATTCATGAAAATTATAATACAAACCATTAGATATTTATATTTAAATGGTCTATCATACTTGATTCTTAAAAGGACAAAGTCAATTTCTCCATAGAAAAAGCTTTGGTTGTTATTATTTTTGAAATAAGATAGCACTATTCTATGAATACATGGATTAGCACAAATTAAATTTGAAAAAGTGATTACTGAGAAATTACCTGGAGAAGAATGTTCAATAAATACACAAGATCAGTTATGCTTCTAAATACAACAAGTGTTGTTGCCATTGTCCAGTTGATACTAATACATTTCTTTTTCTGCAAAAATTGAATGAAAAAAGATGAAGTTTTTAATTATTTTGAAGCAAGGAAAAAAGTAGAGTAAATGATATTTGGAAGATTCTACAATTAAACAAAAGGAAAAACATCATACCTCTTCCACATAGATTAAGAAGAAAAATAACGGATCAACAAAAATTGCGACCATGCAAAATATGGCCAAAAATTTATTCCATTGTTGTACAACTTTAGTGTGAGGGTTCATAACTCCAGGAATGCATGAACAGCAGAAAGAAAAAAGTTTTCTTCCAAAACCTTTGGCGTCGCCATAAAGAGAATTGTGGAACTGTAAACATTGAAACATGGACAAATGTTTGATTGGTCAATGAGAAAGTAACAGCAAACATGAACAAAACATGAACTGCACAACTATATGCTCCGAAAAGGTGCATTCATCATAATGATTGGCAATGAAAAAACCATCCTCATGAAGTCTAGAGGTCAATGTTTTCTTTGAATTTACAAAGAAATAATAATCTAATAGTCTATTATTTTAGGAAAAAAGATACCTTAGGATCAAATATCGTGGTAGTTCGTGGTTTTCTTTTTTGAGCAACTTTGAAGTAAGTAGGGCAAGTAGTACAATAAGGATCATTACACATTCCAAGCAGTCCAGACCTCACTAAATGTTCATTTTTTCTGTCATATTTATTATTCCAATGATTTTCATCCGCGTCATCAAACTTCTCTGTCTTGTCCTCTCCTACTTTTTTTCCCGCCACTATACTATTCTGAAAAGGATTACCTGTTGCAGGAGGAGGATATAGTGGGCCACTCATTTGGCTGACCGGAGTTTTCCTTGCGGAACGAAGCGGACCAGTATGTCCGACAAGATATGGTTGTCTCTCATGTGGATCCGAGGCAGGCATAGAAATAGAGATTGAAGCACTTCGTGTCCTCGACATGTTCCTTCGCAAGTTAGACTCCACAGGTTCATCAGATCGTTGTGCACGTGTTTCTAACAGAATCGGAACTTCGTCCTTATCAAAACGATTCATGTTTCCTTTATGATTCTGAAACCAAAAGAAAAAAAAAAACATCAATATCTTTGTCTAATAACCATCTCAACAATACTAAAATAGAATATTCTAATTCAGCTCAGGGAAAACATAGTACATAACCAAGTATGTATGCTAATCATTGGCCAGACTTAACTTACCGACCGACAGAACCCGAGTTAAGAATAAAATAAAATTGAGAGACAAAGCATGTATGTATGCTAGTGAAGTGACAAATCCAAAGGAACTCAATGCATCATAAGAAATATCTTTGTTCTTATATGGCCGGCATCAAATCTAGAATCATGTATTTGACTTATCTTAGACCTTTTCATGTCACTGAATTTGATTTTGTGCTTGTGTTCAAACTTCAAAATTAACATGTAATTTAAATTTCATTTAACTATTACATTAAGCAAATAAAATCAGAAAAATATATAGTATTTTTAATTGTTATCAGTTAGATTTTTTTTTGTTGCAATACACTTCAATATCATAGAACAAGACAAAACATTGTAAGTTACAAAAAGGTAAAGAACAATTATCCATCAAAAAGAGAACAACAGAAAGCAAACCCAGAAAGTGTAAAGAGCAAAACCTGATTAATGAGAGCTGAGACGTGAAAACCCCAAAAGCTATTTTGCAGTGATTCAGCTTAAAGTAAGCATTTTTGGGATTGAAGTATGAGTGAGTCAGTCTCTGCTTGTGAATGTGAAGACTTTGAAAGAGTCAATTTTTGTAACATAGCTTAAGTCGTTGGCGCGTGAATGTCACTGTGAACAAGTGCGCTTTGTTGTTGCCACAGACATTATTGTTATATTATTATTAGAAGACACACAATTTCTAATATAGTACTTTTTTTTGTTTTTTTATTTATATTTGTAATAATGTACTTTTTTTGTAATAAAGTAATTTTTTTAAACAAGAATATATGTTTTTCCTTAATATATCAATAGACACGTCTCTAGGGAAAAAAAATAGACACGTCTTTATAGAAAAAGGCAGAGAAGAAGTTTCTGGGTTGGTTAGATGACTATTAAAATTCTCCATTAAAAGATCAGCAATGTGTTATGTTTACACTACTTTACACCTACACCTACACCTTCTCTATGTACTGAAATTTTCACAAGTACAACGAAAAGTGTCGTAAATAATGATATCATATGTAAATAGTTTTGTGTGAACAGTAATATATGTATGAACAGTATCCCCTTGAATAGTTCATGAAAAATAATTTTTTGTAGTAAAACAAATAATGAAGTAATGAAGTTGGTTAATAAATATGCAGATATAAAAAATCAAATTAATTTTTATATTTTTAAATAAAAAATATTTTATTATTATAATATTTTACTGTTCACCGTATTGGTGAACAGTAAAATACGGTGTAGTGTATATTTTAGTATAGGAATGTCATTTCTCTAAAAGATTTACTATATTATTATGATTGGTATATGAATCTACTATATATCTATAAATTCTAAAGTACATGGATTTTATGATCTAAACCCTCTGATTACATGTTTTATTTTGTCTAGAGGGTTAAAATTGACCATCCAAAAATTCTAAGAATTCGGTTCATTTGACATTTATTTCGTCTGATGTGGCAACACCAAAAATTTTGTTGGTTTTATTATAATTTTTTATTGATAATTAATATGTAACACCCAAATGATCCCACGAGATTATTAATAAAATCAGAGTAATTTTAACTTCATCAAAATATTTGAATGTCATAATTCTACAAAAATCACACGTGGCTCAGTAATACGTTTTATAAGAAAATATTCAACTCGTAGCCAAAATTCAAAATAACTAGTAATAATTCCATTACAAAAATCGTTTTACTAAAAATATAATAAAAAGTGCAACGTCGTCCCGACACCCAAAGCGACATATCAGAGCTATCATCCTAAAGACGAGAAGTACAACGGCTTCACTGACCACCACTCGACTTATCCTGCTAACCTGCACGTTACCAATGGGAGGGTAACATTCAAACAGAAGGGATGAGATACTTACATCATAAAGATCATATAATAAGAATTAAGCAAGTATCCTAAAATACTCAACTTCTCAATAAATATTATTCAACAAAGACTTACACAACAACTACACATACTCACACATCATATACAACAAAAACGACAATCATGCAATGTGACTCGACTTAACTCTATGCATGTGGTACCATAATCCGATCTCTATTTCAAGATCCAGTCCCCGTCAAAACTCTCAACCCCTCTTTCGTGGTCCAGTATGATCCCTATTTCATGATCACACCTTCGGCCCCTATTTCATGACCACGTACGATCCCTATTTCATGACTGTACCAACGTCACAACAACGACATACCCCACCTTGGTATGTTACACAACTATGCGACATGTCATGCAACACCAATGACATACATGCATACTCACTACAACTACATCAAACATCATCAACAACAACAATCACATATCATAACATCTCTCAAGTACTATTAATCATCATCAACACAATTATCATGCATTTCATAACTTATAATCATATAATTAAGTTCATATCACAACAACGCAACATAACATATACAACACATCACGTACTCATATCCCATCACTTAAACGTATGAATCATACCAACACAATACTACTCAACAATTCAACAACATTAACGTCCACAAACAAGTATATTATGTTTAGCTCAATTACACTAATTATCCCTACAATTAGGTGTATAACTCTTCTCTCACTACTTCTAGCTACCCCACATCACTTCCTAAGCATTACTAATGAATTAAAATAATTTTATGTAATTTTTTGGAATTTAAAAACCAACATTTTCCGCTCCAGGTCTCGCTCGGCGAAGGGGCTTGCTCGCTAAGCGAATAACCCACTGACTCTTGCTCGTTAAGCGAGCTCTGCGATTTCTCAAATAGCTCTTCTGCTCTCAGCACCCAAACCTGCTACGAATTTCTCATGTATCCAGCACCAAAAACAACCAGAAACCACAGTATTCCTCAAATTCACCATTTAAATCATATAATTAACATCTAGCAACAATCAACTACACATAATCCAACCTAATCCCTCCTCAATTCACCACAATCTTAATCCCTAATTCTCAACCTACCCAATTCCCATTATAAAACCCTTAAGATGGAAGAATCTCACCCTTACCTTAAATTCGTTTGAGGAATTATTCTCCTTCACGAACTCTTCTTCCCGATTAAACATTTTCCTCTTCTTCTCCTCTTCACACCTTTCACGATCTTTCTTTCTCTTTTCCAAATACGATTATGATTTTCCCTTTTCCTTATTTCCAACATAACCCTTAAGACTCAACTTATGATCTTCCCCTTTTACCCTTATTACTTTCACTAATTGACCACCTTATCCTTATCTCCTATTTATTCCATTTATTTTATTTAACCTCTAATAATACGATTATCCACCAAAAATATAATTTAATATCACAATTATTTTCGATAATATATATTATTCGTCACACATCACAATACAACATTTTCGATAAAATATTTAAATAAATTTGGGGCGTTACAAATCTCCCCCACTTAAAAGGTTTTCGTCCTCGAAAACTTACCTTAGACAAAAAGATTCAGATACGACTCTCGCATCCTGCTCTCCAATTCCCAAGTCATATGCCATCCGGCAGCTCCTCCCCAAACCACTCGCACAAGGACAATCTATTTTCCCCTCAACTGCTTTACCTCCCGATCATCGATTCGTTCCGATAATGCTTCAACCGTAAGATTATCTCTTACTTCAACTTCGTCCATCGGTATTACATGTGATGGATCCGGAACATACTTCCGAAGCTATGACACATGAAATACATCATGCAAATTGGACAATCTCGGTGGCAATTCCACTCTATAAGCGACAGGTCCAACTCTTGCCGAAATTTGATACGACCCAATGAACTTAGGAGTGAGCTTCCTCGACTTCAAAGCTCGTCCAATACCGGTCACCGGAGTAACCCTAAAAAATACATGGTCTCCTTCTTGAAACTCGAGAACTTTCCTCCTCTTATCATGGTAACTCTTTTGCCTACTCTGCGAAGTCTTCATCTTTTCTCGGACCAACTTCACCATTTCAGTAGTTTGCTGTACAATATCAGATCCAAGTACCACACTCTCACCCGACTCATGCCAACATAAGGGTGGCCTACATCTTCAACCATACAAAGCTTCAAACGGTGTCATTCTGATACTGGAATGATAACTATTATTATACGTAAACGCAATCAACGACAATTGACTATCCCAAGCACCTCCTTGTTCAAGCACACAAGCCCTCATGATAATTCAAACTAAAGTCACAATCTTTTAGCGTCTCTGTCTCATATTCAGTTCTTTATGACCAAACAGGTATTTCAAACTCTTATGATCACTATAAACTTCAAACCTCGAACCATACAAGTAATGTCTTCAAATCTTTAAGACAAAAACAACAGCTGCCAACTCTAGATTGTGAGTAGGATAATTCCTCTCATGAACTCTTAAGTGACGCGAAGCATACACCACAACCTGACCATCTTGCATCAATATTCCACCTAAACTCGTCATAGAAGAATTGTAATAAACTACAAACGGTTCGTCCGCTTTCGATAAAATCAAAACAGGTGCAGTAGTCAATTTCTTCTTCAGCTCAATAAAACTCTTCTCACACTGAGAATCCCACACAAAAGCCTTGTTCTTACAAGTCAATTGGGTCAATGGAAGTGCCAACTCCGAAAACCCCTCAATAAACCTCCGATAATAACCAGCCAGCCCCAATAAACTTCTAATCTTTGTCACTGACTTTGGAGTCTCCCATTGTAGTACTACATTTACTTTGGACGGATCTACAACAATCCCCTGTTCCAAAATCACATGACCCAGAAAACTCACATCCTTCAACCAGAATTCACACTTTGACAATTTTGCATAAAGCTTCTTCTCTGTAACACGGTGGGAGAACTGACTTGGGAGTTTTTGTTTCCAAAAACTATGTTGCGGATATCAAGAGTCGCCACCGACTTTTATTTTATCCAATAAGGAAAAGGAATAAAAGAATAGGAAAGACCTTTAAAAAGATTTTGAGTTCAGGGGTAAGTTATACAAAGGGAAGGTATTAGCACCCTTTGTATCCATGGTTATCCATGGGCTCTTAACTGCTTAGCTCACTTTACTTTGTTTGAAAAATGGTGTAGTGTGTGATTAGAAAAATATTTCAGAAGTCTTTAACTTCGTAATAATCCTCGTATGGATATATACAAAGTGTTTAGTTTAAAAAAATTTGAAAATGTGAGGTGTGGAAAGTATTTTGAAAATGGAGTGAGCAAGCACTTAAGAACTACTTACCCTAAGTTTTTAAGGTCTTTCTTGTTATTTCTTTCCTTTAAGGGTAAAATTGTCCTTACAATTAGTGAGTAAGTAGTCTTTACCTTGGATGTTTAAAAGGACGGGTGTAGGGTCATCGTAGGGTCATAGAAGGCAACCTTGTAAAGGTATCATAGCAATTCGAAGGGACTATCATCATTTGTTTGTAGGAAACTCGAAGGGACAACGAGGGAATATGATCTTTATATCAAAGGGACTTTATGATTTTTATTCGTAGGCAACCTTGCTAAGATACCCCTATATTCAAGGGACTTGACCATATTTCATAAGGTAACAAAGAGAGGTTACCCTAGAGGTGTGATGTGCAAGTGTATTCAATTCAATTATTTTAGTCTTGAAAATTAAGGTTAACTAATGGTTGATTTTAGTCTTACCATACAATCCTATTAAGCATACATCTAACAGTTTATAGTGTGGAAAATAAAACCCTAGTTTAAACTATTACATGGCTTTGGGAGAGATACATAAATATAAAAAATTCTGATAGAAAATGTAAAGTGCGGAAAATAAACCTAAACTATTACAAGGCTTTAGCAATTACATTATCTTTAGAAATCGTAAAATAATCGAAACAAAAAGATCGGAAGAATATTGAGTCTTTGAGATGAGAGAAGAATATGTTTTTTTATCATGCTATTAGAAGAATAAAAGAAAAAACAGAAATAGATAAAATAACTGCAGATTTTAAAATAATGGAAAATAAGAAAAACAATTAAAATAAAATCTAAAAAATATTAAAAAGATGCTAAAAATCTAATAAAATCAAATAAAGAGCGCACAATTTTTTTCAGATTTTTCTGAGAATATGGAAATAGAAAATAAATCAAATAAAATAGAAAAAAGAGGAATTTGCGATTTTGAGGGTCGAAATTTTTTAGAATTTTATTCTAAAAACGTATTGTTCTTCGATTTTTTTTCTGAACTTCTGGAAAAACATTCGGAGTAAATCGAAAGAGTAGCACTTACCTAACTTACCTTTCAGACTGAAATTCTTATCACTACTGTAGCCTTCAAAGTATTAGCGGAAATGGATTACAGTAGATTAACCAACATTTTAGTTCTCCATGGTGCCCTAAACTTCAATTTGATCGCCCAGATAGCTTGCTCACATCATGCAAAACACAAATATGCAAAGATATTAGATGTATCATGCGTATAAATATGAAATCGAAAAATTGAAAAAAACCAAAAAAAAGCAAATTCGGTTATGGAGTTTTATGAGGTTTTGGAGCAATGTGATGATTGGTACGCCTTTAGAAGAGTCTAAGGAATGTTCTTGGACCTTCAAACCTTCTTGATAATGGCTGCAGTCCTAAAATCGAATCCAACTTACTGTTGAGTTTTTTTGAAGTTTTGTATGCTCTGTTTGATCAAAAATTTCTTCCTCTTGACTTGTGGAGATGATAAGTATTTATAGAGGGTGTAATTTAGGTCAAATTTTGGGCTTTTGTGATGGATTGTGAGGTTACTTGAGGATGAAGAAAAGATGTTTCCAATTTGGTCAAAAAATTAGATGAAATCATACTCTTTTGGTCTTGCACGAATTTGGACACTTACAATCATCATAAACATCAAATATTTGATCTCAAAATAGACCTAGGATCAAATATTTGATTTTTCAATATTTATCTTAATTAAAATTGAATTAAATGAAATATATCCAATATAATATAAAATAAATATAAAAAATCAGATATTATGATCTATGGGTCGTGCATGATCTTATAATTGAGTTTGGATTGGAAAAATATGGGCTCATTTGGAAGAAACTTGAGTTTTGGCCATTTTTGCTTCATACACCTCCTCAAAATTATCCAACTTCAACAATGCATAACTCTCTCAATTTTTATCCCATGTATGTGTTCTAGGACTTTTAGAAAGCTTAGAGTGTCATATAACTACTACTTTTGGTCCCATGTCCATTTGATCTTCCAGTTTTAAGTTATGAGCTTTTGAAAAGGTTGACTTTTTGTTGACTTTTCAAAAGACTTGTAATGTCTTGGCTCGTATCTCTCAAATGACGCATTTTTTTGCCTTGGCTTGTGAGACACAAAGTTGTAGGGAATTGAATTTCCTTCAAAATTAGTTTTGGATTGGAAAGTTTTGATGAAGCATGTGAAAGTTATGGTTGGTCAAAGTACAATTAACTTTTCCTGCACAAAACCCTAATTTAGTAACTCCTGATTCTTGATGATTATGAGGTTCCCTTGATGAATCATGATCAACCCTTGATAAAATGATGAATCTTACTTCATAATCTTGATGTTGACCAAAAATCTTGAAGTTTGACTGTATGTTGACCAGAGTTGACTTTTTGACAAAGTTAACTGATTTTTGGATCATCTAAGCATATGACTGACCAAACTTGTAGGGAAAGCCTTGAAACTTGACATAAGGATACTTTGAAGTATGTGGGATAACATGAAGTCCACTCGAGGCTTTGGAAGTCCAGTTTTCTTTGAGAACTAAAAACCCTAGTTTAAGATTTGTTGCTTAGGAGGAGGCTTAGTCTGATGAAACCTGGAATTCCATTGAGCAATTGAGAATCTTATGATAATTAGAAGACCTCTTGAGACATATTATCTTGAAGATGTGAGGGAAAATTTTGGGGTACAACAGCTGCCCCTGTTCAATTTTCTGAAACCTGAGGAGTTAGATTGGTATGTACGCTATTCGTGACCTGAAGGTGGAAGAGGATTGAACACTTAAGCCCAAAAATTGGCACTCGCCGGTCTGCAAAGTAATAATGTTGGTTGATCGTATTGCTTGAATGGGCTTAGAGATGTCATTCAGAGTATTTGGAGATGGGCTTATATATGCCATTCAAAGTATATGTTGATAGGAGTATCAGAATGTGTCTATGTTTGACTTTATCTGAATGTTGTTACTGCACTAATGTCGCTCCCGGGATTTTCATCCTAGTACAAACGCAAAATTGGCGTGGAAAAGGTCAGAGTCATCAGCCAAACATTTTTATCCTGAATGAATGGGAAAGGTAATGCTGCACAAACCGAAGGAAGAAGGAAAATACGAGGCCTTGCGAACCAAAGATATGGGTTTGGAAGTCGGTTACGACCTGGGAAGGTATCAGCACCCCAGATCATCCGCCGTACCCGACGGGATCCACGCTTGTTTGTTTGTTTCAAAGGGTGAGAAAATAAAGTTGTTGCTGAAATAAACCGCTAACTGGAATGAGAAAAGAAAGGTAACTGGAAAAGAAAATGAGAAGGAAGGGGAAAATGTAAGGAAAATAAAGAATGTGCTCAAACAGGCCCTACCCTGCTGCCTACATACCTCATCAGGAAAATGAGGATCAGAGTCGACGTAGTTCGCCTAACTAAGGCGGATATTTGATTATGTTTTTTAGGATGACGTTGTTATAGCTCTAGATCAGATGTTACCGGATCTGACTCGAGGGTGTTTACCGTATCGCTGTTTGAATTGTCGAGGCAAGTCGTATTCGTCCGTAAAGAGTATGAGATGAGAAGAGAAGACGCAATGTCTTTGTTGGTTGTCTTTTAAAAGAAGTGTTTTTGAATTTGTTGTTTGTGAAACATTCTCATACCAAGACTTATCCATCGTGGTAGATAACTTACACCTCGCCCCAAAATGGAACGCGCATAAGTACTCAACAACAAAGTCTCATGTCGTATGAGAACATTCAACCTTTATTAGGTATTTTATTATTTTCTTTATGAGATGAGAAAGATGGACTCAAGTTGAAAAAAGGACAAAAACTAAGGGGACTAAGACTCAACCCTAAAATTGTTTATAGTATGCCAAGATAGGTCCTAATGGTTTGTGAGGTTTTCTAATCCTAATGATGAAGAGGAAAAGAAGAAGAGAGAATTAGAACTCAACTTACTTCCTAAGGAAGGTAAGTCAATTCTAACAAAGGGGAAAGCCTAGAAAGCACAAGCATAATATGTGAAGCAAATTCAAATTGAAGGCATCATAAGTAAAAGGATAAGTGAAGGAAACATACCTCACCCTCCCTACAAAACAAAGATTAGTTTCATAATGCATATTAAACACATAAAGCAAATTCCAACTAAACAAGTCAAGGAAACACGCTAAGAGATTCCTAAGCCTAAGTCCTAAAACTAAAGGATCTTAAATGATAACAAGCTTCTAAAATCAGTAGATAAACCATATCAAGGCCTTCTACTATTCTAAGATCAAACCTCCAACTATGTCTTAATGCAACCATAAAACCCTAAGCTAAAACTAGGTGAATTTGCATAGAAAACTTGAATAAAATCAAAGCACTAAAAATAGTAATGGTCCTGGAAAAAATATGAAATTAATTCCCTAAGGTCCCTAACCTAAATCTAATATTGTGTTAAAACATCTCCTAAAAATTCACAAACTAACTATGCCAAATGCTCACCTAAATCTACTTAGGAATTGTTCACAAAATTTCACAAAAACACTACTAAAACAGTGGATAAAATGGCCTAAAAAATATAACAAAAATATTTATAGGTACATTTATGAGTCATCTAAACATAGCAAAAATAATGGGGAAAAAAGATTACAGGAAGTGGGAGAAGGAAATTTTACAAATTGAAGTGTAGATGAAGGAATTCGATAGAAAACAAATTAAATGGAAAATCGAAATAAAATAGAAAAATGGCTAAAATCAGAAAGTAAGATCATGAAAAAATTCAAAAATGAGTAAGAATATCAATGTAATGTTTGGGGAATTTATTATGAATTTTGGTATTTTTTATGTATTAAAATGGAAAACTACACAAAACAAAAATAAAAAAACAAAGAAATAAGAAGGGGGTGGGGAAGAAGTAATTGTGAGGTTGAAAAGTGAGAATGGGCTTGTATGGGATGTGGGAAAACGGAGGATCCTAGGCCCATAATGCAGCTAAGAAATGGGAATATACTATGGAACTTCGGTCAACATCGTTGACCTCCTCCGGACCGCACGATCTGTGGACCAAAAAAATCCTCACATCCGAAGGCTGAAACACGCTGGTGCACGCTAGTTGCCATATAAGAGCATACACAGGACCACCACGAAAGCAACCTACCGGACGGTGACAAGTGTCACCGCCGGTATGGTGGAAGATCCAAAAATCCCCTAATCTTATCCTTCCAAATCCTCTAACGGTGGCCATTAAATGTCTTTATTGATCATTACTGCTCTTAATCTCTATTAAACATATAAGATTCTTTGAGTTTATTAAACTTTGTGTTTTAATCAAATAAAATTATAAAAACCAAAAAAACAAAACTAAAGGTCCTTAGAACAAAACCTAGATCCTCTTCTTCTTCCCTTGACGCCGCTTTCAGCCCCTTCTCTAACTTATACCACCATCGATGATAATCATCGGAGAAGACTAAACAACAGTGGCCTCTCATCCTTCTCCTATCGTGATCTCAACCTAATCTTACCCTAACCACTCTCACTCACTTCAATCCGAAAAAGAAACTTCGATTCTCAAATCGCCATGTCGAAAGCCACGCAAATCGCAACAGCTCACACTATGCAAGAACGATGATCCTCAAACATTATGTAAGAATATCAGAGAAGAGATTCATACCTTGCAATGTCGCCGATGATGAAGACACGAATTGCTTTCTTCAGCTCATTGAAGAGGACTCTTGGAGAGGATGGCGTTTCCGCGGTGCAACTCTTCGATCAGGTACAATTCGATTCCACCTCTTCCTTTGCTCTTGCTTTCTTCGTCTCCAATTTTGTACTGTCGTAATTCTCGTTGTTACAGACTTATTCGATGACTTGATGAAGATGATGCAGTTTCTGTGGAGGCTTTGAATTCGTGTTGTTGCTGCTTCGTTGATTTTTCAGGTTATGAATCAAAAACCGAATCGAGGAGTTCTTGGTGATTCGTATTGAAGATGAACACGTGACAATCGTCTCAAATATTGCTACAAAAACTTGAAGGAGATCGTTGAGGATCTATCGTGATGAATATTGAAGGTTAACGCGATTATGGTCGAGAGGTTGATGAAGCTCGTGATGATTCAAGGGTTGGAGTTGAGAAGTTGCATATTCGGATCTGATGAAGTTGTTGAGGCTGTAGAGGATTGAGAGTTGAAGTATGAAGATTCTGAGGTAGAGATGATGACGAAGATCATAGAGTGAGGTTGAGAGATGAGGTTGAAGAGTTTGGAAAATCAGGGAGAGTGAAGTGACGGATAGTGAAAGAGATTGAAGAAGTTGGAAGTTGAGAATGATGAGAATGAAGAAGAGTGAATTCCGAAAATGTGTGTGTGTGAAAGATGGATCTAAAAGAATGAAAAAACTAAAGAATAATTGGGAATCTGATTTATAGAGATGAAGTTTCGGTGATTGCACAGGTAAATCAGTTACAGATGGTTATGGTTAGTTATAGCTTTGCAACCGATTTTTCTTCTGAAATGAATTCTTTCTATTATATCTTTTTTGTAACTGACTCTGGTGTATTTCGGTTACGCCGCTACAATGTAACCGAATCTTTCGACCTTGCTATCCCTTATGTATTCTGTTATTTTATTTTTTTTATTTTGCTGAATCTTGTGATGAATTGATGGAGGTTTTGGATTGGTTGCAGGTTTGATGAATTGATTGAAGAGATGATGAAGGATGTGGAAGCGTGTGGAGAGATTGATGATTGTTCAAATTGTTTTTTAAGCATTTGTTATAGTTTCTTGATGATATATTATGGTTGCAGAAAGGTGATTCTGAGAGAAAGGTTGGAGAAGAGGATAGAATATTCAAGGAGATGGTTGATGGAGAGTTTTGTGCGGAAAAAAGGATGAGTGATGCAGAGTGATGAAAATTTGTTAGAGGACCCTGCTGAGTTTTCTTTCTGAACTTCTCTAACTGATTCTTTGGAGTTATCCCTTTTATTTTTTCAACTGATTCTGTTTTGTTTCCCTTTTGTAGAGTTGAAGGTGAATGGAGTGTGAAGCTTGAGAAAAGGTTCAAAGTTGAAGAGTTCTCAGTTTGAGAGAGATAGCAGAGTTATCTTTCTGCCGTTTTTTCCAGAAGCGTGATGAAAATTAGAAATCCCTCTATGAACTGCTATCTCAGTTTTTTGAGTTTCTGAATTTTTTTCCCTTCCTCTGTAAACTGAATTATGGTTATATCTGGTTTTTTGTCTATAATCAAGAGGATCCGTTTGAATTCTATTATTGAAAACTTTGTTATCCCCTATTATCTGTTAGTGATTTTTTTTTCTGGTGTAACCGAATTCATTATCCCAATTTGTTAAATTATCAGTTAATGAATTTCGCTTTTTTTTTTCTGAACTGAGATTTGTTATTATAACAGAATTTTTGTGTTCTCTCTTGCATTCTGAGTTTTTTTGATATGTTTTCTTGAATTGAAATTAACATTTACATTAATGGGCTAATGGGCTTAGGGGGAAAACAGAATGAATATTGGATTTGAAGTGTGAACCTGGATTAAGAAAAATATTAATGTTGATTTGGACGGGAAAGAATTATTATGGACATGGATTGAAATGTAGTTTAAGTTATCGATTTATGGATATTGACACAAACATGGACTTTGGATAATGACTTGGTTTTAAATATGAGCAGGGATTGGTTTAGACTAACTGAAGTAGGAAATTTGGACAAATATGGCCACTTGAATTAGAAATGAATTTAAGTGTGTCTGGATTTTAAAAGGGTTTAGAGAATGAAAATGATCATTGGTTTTGAAATTTGAATATGGTTTTGGACTATTAATTTGAAAACCAATTAAAGATGATATATATGGACTTGGATAAAAACAATTGAATTGTGATTGAAGTTAAATTGGATATATTTTTTTTATTCCTGGATAGAAAGAAATTGAAACAAAAATCAAAACTTTGTATTTAATTTGGCGGATATGGTGAACGTCTTTCCTTTGGTAGCTTGAATTCAAATAAATCCACACGATTTTTCTTCCAACTTGGTATGCTTAAAATCCTTGATCCTTTTGGATACTTTTGATTTTGAACCCATACTTTGTATTCCTGATTAACCTTTTCGCTCAATAGCCCTAGTCGACTTGAATTAATAGTAACAAACAAATTGCCATGATCATAACTTCGCCTCTGAACAATCCAATCCATAATATTGCCTTAATGATAGGACGAAGTCTTAAAACCTTGTCATTAAACCCTAATCTTTCATTGACTAATCAATAAACCCAACCTCCAGAGGAAAGAAACAATAGTTCACCTCAGCCTTTTGAGAAGTCTTAAAGACAATAAACCCGATATTGGATGAACACCGATAAGAAAATACTTATGATGATGGTGTCGCTCCCCGGATATCCATCCTGGTACAAACGCGAAAGTGGCGCGGAAAAAGGTAGAGTCGCCAGCCAGACATTTTTATCCCGAAGGAACGGGAATGGTAATGCTGCACAAACCAGAAGAAAAGAAAAGGAAGGACACGGGTCCTGCAAACCAAAGAGACTGAGTTCAGGAGTCGGTTACGACCTGGGAAGGTATTAGCACCCAGATCGTCCGCCGTACCCGATGGGATCCACGCTTGCAAAGAAAATGTTGCAAAGGGTGAAGAAATGAAAGCTGTTGCAAAGAAAAATGAACTGAACTGGATAAAGGAAAAGAAAAGGGAACTGAAAAAGAAATGAAAAGAAAAAATGTAGGGAAAATAAATATTATGCTCGAACGGGCCCTACCCCCGCTGCCTACGTACCTCATTGGGAAAATGAGGATCAGAGACGTCGTAGTTCCCCTAAATATGGGTAGAAAAGATTGCTTGTGAATTAAGGCTTGAACTGCCTATGTCAATGCTCAGGTGTTGCAGACTCGGACGACGAGTGCGTAACCGTCTTGCAAAGTTACAAGTAGGAGCAAGTTCGTGGACGGAGCGAAGGAGATGAGAAAAGGATTCCCGAAGGAAAGATGCTTATTATTTGTTTGGGTTTTTCTGAAGCTTTTTATGAGTGAAGTTTGCATAGGTAAGTGTACCTAAGTCTTACTCACTGGGATGTGTACGTCTCACATCATCCCGAAATGGAATACGTAAGAGGCACACCTATCTATGGAGGAAATCCCCAAATCTAGTCCCACAAGTGAAGGCTCAGACACACTGACCTACTAGCATTTATTAAGTGTTTTTTTGTGATTTTATGTTAAGAAGTGTTTTTTAGCTTTTCTTTGTGGAGTAATTTCATGCTAAGACCTATCCACCACGAGGGATAACTTACACCTCGCCCCGAAACGGAACGCGTGCAAGCATCTCATAGCAAAGTCTGATGTCACATGAAAAGACTCAACATTTATTAAGTGAATTAAAAATTAAGTTTGAAGATGGGAAGAGAGCACCAAAAGGAACACAAAGGCAAAAGTCTAATGGGGAACTAAATAATCCTAAGTGGTGTCATGCATGGAGATCCTAAGGTTAGTGTGGTTAACTAATCATAAAGAAGAAAGAAGAGAAGAAGAAGAAAGAAGAAGAGGGGAGTAAGGCCTAATCCCAACAATCAAAGGTTAGCACAAATAAGAATAAGGAGAGAAGAGATGAGATTTGGAGATGTGGTAATCACATCCACACCTCTCACTTACCATAGCCCCTGAAAAGGTTAGCAACACAAGCATATAAGCAAAGCAAAATGAACACAATGACATGCCAACATCATACAAACAAAATTGAAGTCATACATACAAAAGCTCAATGCAAATGCAAGTAACAAGAATGCGAAAAGAAGCATACAAGTCAATTATGAAGCAACATGAAACACATGGCAAAACAAAGTGAATTTAAGAAGATGCAAAGCACAAAACATGAACTCAAGGCACAAGACCAGCACCAAATACAAGTTAAAGAAGTGCTTTAGAAGCAAGAAAGATGAGGAGAAGAGAAACACAAAGCTACACAATCACATAATGAGAGGAAAGAAGCAAAGAAGTGAGGTGGATGCACATAAGAAAGGATGAACTTCAAAGGTAAGTAAAACACAAGACTTCCAAGACACAAACCCTAAACCAAGATCAGAAAGGTATCCAAGCCCTAAAGAGACCCCAAATGAGATGAAGAAGTTGGCACAAGTGCCCTTTGTAACACCCCAAAATTTGCCCTCATATTTATAATCATAACGGACTTTCTGTTTCACATCCATTAGGTCATAACTAACAAATATCATATGTTTTCATGGAGCTACTAGAACATGGGATCAAGGTCCTCTGAGATTTAAGTTTTATTTCTGGTTCATGGTTTTCCCCTCATTAAAGATTGTTAACTGGTTCCCTTAGGGATTAAGAAAATAAGGGTTTCATATTATAGTGGTGGTGTCTCTTTCTACGTTACAGATCTCTTCTGCAACTACAAAGTTTTATCAGGATGTATTTTCATTGGTCGTCAAATAAAGATATTTGTGTATTGAGTGGTAAGGCATTAAATCATGGCGTGTGGGATCAAAGGGTGAACTCATACGAATATCAAGACATTGTAGTCCTCTTAATAGTTCATTACTGATAATATAAGTTAATTAGGTTTGGGTTTGAAACTTGATCGTAAAGTTGAGGATTCGTTGAAGATGCAAGATTGATTCAGATGGGAGGTTTCGAGTTGAAGTAAGCATGTTAGGATTGGTTGTATGGATTACTTGGACCCTTTTCATGATAATATTCTTTACAGTTCGCTACTCTTTTTGTTCATGTTTTCTAGAAGCCCATCTCTTTTTACCTTTTTTTTTCCACGAAATTAGATATCCACTTAACCCTTTTTACTAAAAAAAAAATATAAAACATAACCATTCTTCCATTTTTCTTTTTATTATCCCTATCAAACCATATCCAACCGCCCAACATCCATTTTCTAAACCAATTCGTTGTCCAGTTATCCAATTCATTTTATAATCCGTTTACATAGAAAAAAAGAAGAGAGAAAGGAGGTAATGAGTAGAAAGACAAGGCTCAACGACCCAACAACCCAACCTCTCATTTGCTTGGCCTGTTATTGTTTTTATACCATTGTAGGCTAAAAAATGGTCCCAAAAGCCCACATCATTTCTTTTTATCAGTTAGCATATATATATATATATATATATATATATATATGTGTGTGTGTGTGTGTGTGTGTGTGTGTGTGTGTGTGTGTGTGTGTGTGTGTGTGTTCCACGCCACTTTTCATGGCAGGAAGATGAGTAAATAAGTAAAAAATGGAATCATTTTCTGCCTTTGGCAAAGTTGATGTCGAAAATTCAGAAGGAGGATCACAAGTTTCTTCACAAAGTGATTTATAACCAAACTACTCCAGAAGAGATTTCTAAGTACAAGAAGAAGTTTATATGAATCCAAATAAAAACTAGAAAGTTTGCAAGAGCTAATGACGAAAAATGGTTACATAATCTCACAGAAATCCTGAGAATTTCGATCCGTCGTCGATCAGATTTTTGGTCATCAAACTTCAATTAGTTCCGAGGGATATTGAGAAGATCTTCCTTACTCATCCACCTTCAGATTGTACTTCTTCATTAACTCCTCTTCAATCACCTTCATTCACCCCATTCAACCTTTTCATCAGTACTCTTCATTCACCAATACCTCCAAAATGCACTCACGCTGCAGCACAAAAGCAAGTACAAAAAGTAAGACAAAACTCAGAAGTTATAAAAAAAGAAGTTCTAACCAATTTCTGTCTAATAACTTCCTAACAGAAAAACGAAAATTTTAACCAATCATAACTGAAATTTAACAAACTCTCACAAAAGAATTATTCTAGAAAGTTCACCTGAGATCTCTTGATAGTCCTCTCCAATCTTCTATAAAAGTCCGTTAATCACTCTTCTGCGTTTTTCCCGGAATCATTTTCTCAAACCTCCGCTTCATCCCTTTCCTTCTCGAAACCAATTCGCCACATTCTTCATCCTCAACTCTCTTTCAGTTAATAACCATCATACTCTGTGATCCTGAACCTCCATGACCATCCCTAACCTTCAATCTTCTACATAAACCACAATTCGGAAAAATCATAGAAACTCAGCATCAGAACGCAACTAAGGGCATCACAGAAGGAGAAAGATCAAAAGGAAATCTATTAGGGATCACTTACTGGTTTTCGGTCAATTCTTCATCACCAACTTCAACTATCACCATCAATCCGCGAAAACCGCAACCTGCATCACGAAAAAGCATAGCATCAAGTTCAACTATCAACTCAGATTGAAAGTCGCAAAAAACATTTTGAAACCGGTCGACAAAAACGCAGTCAAAATCGATAACAGAATACCTGAGCACAATTTTCTTCAACTTTCCATCAAGCCTTATCAGCAAACCTTCATCCTCAACACATCTCCATAACTTTCAACCATCATCAAGATCGGCAGCGATCAATGTTCATCAACCTGCACCGGAACTTGCAAGTTCAAGAATTGCCAATAATCAAGAATGCGAAAAATCAATCGTAACAGTTCAATCAAAGCAATTCGAGATCTACAGAAAAGGGGGGCGAAGTCGGAACATGTACCTGAACCGAACCATTCATCTTCATGGTTTTCACGTCACCTAATGTACATCAACGCCGATCGTCATCGAAAGTTCGTCTCTGTAGATGTTTAGAATTGGCAGAATTTTTGATCAACAAGAAGTGTTGAATTTTAGTTCAGAATGTCACATCAGATGTTGGGACATTATCAAACAGAGTATAAGTAAATGAACTTAATTCAGGATGTCACACCAGATGTTGGGACATTGTATCAGTTAATGAAATAAGTTCAGTTTACAGGATGTCACACCAGATGTTGTGACATTGTATCAGTAAATGAAGTAAGTTCAGTTTTCAGGATGTCACACCAGATGTTGTGACATCTCAAACCTGCTACCAGAATTAATTAATGACTAACAGAACTGAGCAAATTAAGGGAAGTTATCTGGAATTAATTATGGATGAATGAAACAGAATAAGGCGCATATGTAGGGAGTTTTGTTATGTGACTTCAGCATAATCAGAAGAACCGAATCACCTAGAATCTAGGAAGTAACAAACCCTAATTCAAGGTGGTGGCAACATGCGTTTCAGGATTGGATAAACCTACAAAAAGCCCAAAATCCAAACACCTATTTAAGCAACAGAAACTCTCAGAATACTGTACAAAATTAAGAAGACCAAATAGGGTGTTTTGTGTTTTAATAGCAGGTTGTTTATTTGTACCACTTTATGAGCTTTTAAGCAAAAGTGTATTTGTGTCTTGATTGAAACTGTGCAGTAAGATCAAGCTGTTTTGTTTGAAATATGACTTCAATTTTATTAAACTTGTAAACAAGATCACTGTGTGATTGAGGGGGAGTGAGTTGGTACTCATATCTAAGTTATGTTTTAGGTAGAAATTTCATTGGGTAGATATTAAGTGAATGATTAAACTGGGTGGTTTAAGTCTAGAATTAATATTACTTATAGTGGATTTCCTCCTGGCTTGGTAGCCTCCAGATGTAAGTGTGGTTATTCACTGAACTGGGTTAACAAATTCCTGTGTTGTTTAATTTTCCTGCACTTTAAGTTTTAGTTAAGTCTTCAAGTGTTTAAACATCTCATTTGACATCTCATACCTGATCACAGAATTTCAATTGGCATCAGAGCAGGCACCCTGTCTGTTTATACTGGGTGAGATCTAGGGACTGCAAATTCTAGAAATATGGACAGAGATGTAGGATCAGTAAATAGACCACCTATATTGGATGGATCTAATTATGACTACTGGAAGCCAAGAATGGTTGCATTCTTAAGGTCACTTGACAATAGGGCCTGGAAAGCAGTCAACAATGGATGGGAGCACCCTGTCCAAGACACCAAAGATGGAGCAAAAGTGTTGAAACCTGAAGAAGAATGGAGTAAGGAGGAAGAAGATTCAGCACTTGGCAACTCCAAGGCCTTAAATGCTTTATTCAATGGCATTGATAGGAACATATTTAGACTTGTGCATCATTGTGAGCTGGCCAAAGATGTTTGGGAAACTCTTAAAACAACTCATGAAGGAACATCAAAGGTAAAGATGTCAAGACTTTAACTTCTCACCACCAAGTTTGAAAACTTGAGAATGAAGGAAGATGAGACAATTCATGAATTCTACATGAACATCTTAGAAATAGCCAATACTTCTGGAGCTTTGGGAGAAAAGATGACTGATGAAAAGCTTGTAAGAAAGATTCTCAGATCTTTGCCAAAAATATTTGACATGAAGGTCACAGCAATAGAAGAAGCTCAAGACATATGCACAATGAAAGTTGAAGAGCTCATTGGTTCCCTTCAAACATTTGAGATGGGAATGAATGACACAATTGTAAAGAAGAACAAAAGCATAGCCTTGGTGTCAAATACTGATAAAGAAGAAGAAAATGATGAATCAGAAACTGAAGAAAATTTATCAGAAAACATTGCTATGCTTGGAAGACAATTCAAAAAGATTCTCAGAAAGATGGAAGACAAGTCCAGACCAAGTGGAAGATACACAAACTTTTCTGAGAACAAAAGACCTTATGATGCTAATAGAAGGTCAAATTATGATGAAAAGACCAGTCAAGAAAAAGGGATTAAATGCCATGGATGTGAAGGATATGGACACATCAGAAATGAATGTCCTACCTATTTAAAAAGGCAAAAGAAAGGTCTCTCTGTAACCTGGTCTGATGAAGACTCAGGAGGTGATTCAGAAGAAGAATC
Source organism: Lathyrus aphaca (assembly GCA_963966055.1). NCBI lineage: Eukaryota > Viridiplantae > Streptophyta > Magnoliopsida > Fabales > Fabaceae > Lathyrus > Lathyrus aphaca. The sequence goes on from OZ014519.1 coordinate 211,439,109, forward strand.
AGCTAAGCATATCACTGCTCTAGCTGGATTATGTGAATCTGAAAGTGAATCCAGTGATGGGGAGCTTACTTTTGAAGAACTTGAGCAATCATATAGAGAACTAGTTAAAAGAAGCACTGAAATATGCATGGAGAATATAAAGCAAAAGAAGCAGATTGAGGCACTAAAGGATGAAAAAACAAGTGATCTAGAAATCATTGACTCCTTGAAAAGTGAAGTAATTCTGCTCAACTCCAAGTTGGAGCATATGTCCAAATCTGTTAGAATGTTGAACAGTAGCTCAAGCACATTGGAGGTTATTCTCAACAACAATAAGCATTCAGGGGATAGAAGTGGACTAGGATTCAACAAAGTTCAGAAGATTGAAGCTAGCACTAGTAAAACTACTTCAAATTCCATACAGTCAAACAAGATGTCCCAACAGATGCTTCAACATCATGAAAAGAACACAAAGTCAAACATAATGTTCCAACAGATGTCTCAACATCATGAAAAGAACATAATGAAGAAGAAGTATCAAAGATGGAGATGCCATCATTGTGGAAGGTTTGGACATATCAAACCTCATTACTACAAGTTGCATGGATATCCAAATCAGATGTATCAGCAATCTCCTAAGCAGAAGATAGAGGTTACCAAGAAAGTGCTGCATAGACATCAACCTCAAAGATATCAGCAACCCCCTAAGAAGAAGACATAGGTCATCAAGAAAGTATGGATACCTAAAGCTAGTCCTCATGCTGATCAAAGCTACATGCCCAAGAACAAGTTCAACAAACAACCTTGGAGCTCTACTAATGGACACTGCATAGGGCAGAGGTATCAAAAGGAACCTCAATACAAATGGCCAAAGAAAGGTGTTGCATATATAGCTCATACATCTCTAAGAGTATCAGCTAAAGAAGACTGGTACTTTGACAGTGGATGTTCAAGACACATGACTGGATTGAAGAATCTGCTAGTAGACTTAAAGTCATATTCATCCAGATATGTAACATTTGGAGATGGAGCCAAAGGTGAAATCAAGGGAGTTGGAACCTTGGACTGTCCAGATGTACCAAGACTAGATGATGTGCTGCTGGTAAAAGGTTTGACTGCTAACTTGATCAGCATAAGTCAATTGTGTGATCAAGGTTACAGTGTAAACTTTACCAAAACTGAATGCATAGTGTCTAATAAAGAACAGAAGGTTGTCATGAGAGGAGCCAGATCTAAAGACAACTGTTACATGTGGGAACCTCAAGACTTCAGTCTCACTTCAACTTGCTCTTTAGCCAAAGAAGAAGAAGTGAAACTATGGCACCAAAGACTGGGTCATCTTCATTTCAGAGGCATAAAGAAAATCATATCTATGGAAGCTGTGAGAGGTATTCCTAAACTGAAGATTGATGATGGCAAAATATGTGGTGAATGTCAAATAGGCAAACAAACCAAGATGTCCCATCCAAAGCTCCAACATCTGACAACTTCCAAAGTTTTAGAATTATTGCATATGGATCTTATGGGACCTATGCAGGTTGAGAGCCTTGGTGGTAAGAGGTATGCCTATGTGGTGGTTGATGACTTTTCAAGGTATACATGGATAAATTTTATCAAAGAAAAGTCTGATGTATTTGATGTATTCAAAGACTTATGCCAAAGAATACAAAGAGAAAAAGCCAACTGTGTTATCAGAATAAGAAGTGACCATGGAAATGAATTTGAAAATAAAAAATTCTTAGATTTCTGTTCTTCAGAAGGAATAAATCATGAATAATCTTCACCAATCACTCCTCAACAGAATGGGATTGTTGAGAGGAAGAATAGAACTATCCAAGAATCAGCAAGAGCTATGATCCATGCTAAAAAGTTACCTTTGTACTTCTGGGCTGAAGCTATGAACACAGCTTGTTACATCCATAATAGAGTCACTCTAAGGAAAGGAACCTTGTCCACAATCTATGAAGTCTGGAAGGGCAGAAAACCCACAGTTAAGTACTTCCATGTGTTTGGAAGTAATTGTTATATTCTGGCTGATAGGGAGCAAAGAAGAAAGATGGATCCTAAAAGTGATGAAGGGATTTTTCTTGGATACTCTATAAACAACAGAGCATATAGAGTATTTAACTCTAGAACCAAGGTTATCATGGAGTCCATAAATGTGATAATTGATGATGCTCCTACAGATGTTACAGAAGATGTTGGAACATCTGCTGACAGTCAAACTGAAGCTGAAGAAAAGAGTGATCATTCTGACTTCAATCAAACTGATGCAAGGACAGAACAATCCAGCAAACCTCCCTCCATTAGAATCCAGAAGGATCATCCTAAAGATTTGATAATTGGGGATCCCAACAGAGGTGTAAGCACTAGATCAAGAGAAGTGATTTCAGGTTCCTGTTTTGTTTCAAAAATAGAACCTAAAAACATCAAGGAAGCTATTACTGATGAATACTGGATTTGTGCTATGCAAGAGGAATTAGGTCGATTCACAAGAAATGAAGTGTGGAATCTTGTTCCTAGACCTGATGACATAAATGTGATTGGCACTAAATGGGTGTATAAGAACAAGTCAAATGAGCAAGGAGTTGTTACAAAGAACAAAGCTAGACTTGTAGCTCAAGGATACACACAAATTGAAGGAGTAGACTTTGATGAAACCTTTGCACCAGTAGCAAGGCTTGAATCAATCAGACTACTTTTGGGAATTGCCTGTATCTTGAAGTTCAAGCTATTTCAAATGGATGTGAAAAGTGCCTTTCTAAATGGATATCTTAATGAAAAGGTATATGTAGAATAGCCTAAAGGATTTGTTGATCCAAGTTGTCCAAATCATGTATACAAACTAAAGAAGGCTCTTTATGGTCTGAAGCAAGCTCCAAGAGCATGGTATGAAAGGCTGACTACTTTTCTTATCAAGCAAGGGTACAGGAAAGGTGGAATAGACAAAACCTTGTTTGTTAAAGATGAAGAAGGAAATGTCATGATTGCTCAAATATATGTAGATGACATTGTTTTTGGTGGGATGTCAGACAGGATGGTTAAACATTTTGTCAATCAGATGGAATCTGAATTTGAAATGAGCCTAGTAGGAGAATTAACCTACTTTCTTGGACTGCAAATAAAGCAAATGGAGGACTCCATGTTCATTTCCCAAAGCAAGTATGCTAAGAACATAGTCAAGAAATTTGGGATGGACAATGCTACTCATAAGAGAACTCCTTCCCCCACAAATTTAAAGCTGACTAAAGATGACAAGGGTGAGAATGTAGACCAAAGCCTATACAGAAGTATGATTGGAAGCTTATTATATCTGACTGCTAGCAGACCAGACATAGCATTTGCAGTAGGTGTATGTGCAAGATATCAAGCTGATCCAAAAGTTAGTCATCTAAACCAAGTCAAGAGAATTCTGAAATATGTTAATGGTACTTGTGACTATGGCATAATGTACTTTCATGGATGCAAACCAATTCTCACTGGCTTCTGTGATGCTGATTGGGCTGGAAGTGCTGATGACAGAAAAAGCACTTCAAGAGGATGCTTCTTTTTAGGAAACAATTTGATTTCTTGGTTCAGTAAGAAACAAAATTGTGTATCCTTATCTACTGCTGAAGCTGAATATATTGCAGCTGGAAGCAGTTGTTCACAGTTGGTTTGGATGAAGCAAATGCTCACTGAGTACAATGTCCCACAAGATGTCATGACATTGTACTATGACAACTTAAGTGCTATTAACATATCAAAGAATCCTATCCAACATAGCAGGACCAAGCATATTGATATCAGACATCATTTCATCAGAGATCTTATGGAAGAGAAAGTGATTTCATTGGAACATGTAGCTACAAGTCTGCAATTGGCTGATATATTTACTAAAGCCTTGGATGCTACCCAATTTGAAAACCTAAGGGGTAAATTGGGAATCTGCTTATGTGAAATTTAGCAGTTATGGAGATGTGCCAACATGTCATATGACATCGTGTGGCATGATCACCAGATGGCAACACCAGTCTGGTCAAGCACCTTGTGTATTCCACTCCTAGAAATTCTCCAAGTAACGACTCTTATAAGAATATCAGCTCACTTTCAGCTATTCATCTTCTCATCATTTTCTCACAATAACTTGCTTGCTATAGCTAACTTTCAAAGATCATCAAACTCAACCAATCTCAATCTCTTTCTTCACCACATTCTAAAATGGCTCATCACCAAAACCCTAACATCTCTGAAGAAATCCTCAACAAGGAAGATGTGGTGCATGCAACCCCCATCTCTGTGGTACCCATGGATTCAACTCCAATGGACGAAATCAGAGGAAGTGTTCCTCTTGCTCAAAAGCCAAGAACCCCTAATGTGAAAAGAGCAAAGGAACCTGTATTCAGCAAGGCCAAAGGCATGCCTTCATCATACAACACCACTCCAAAAGCTTCTGAATATATGGATGATTCCATAAAGGAGCTGGTAAACAGGATCTTATCTGAGCAAAGAGTGGTGAGTGGTATATCTATCCCTCTGAACACCATGCCAGCTCCACAAGAAGAACAACAAAATCAGGCTGAAAAGGACACTCCTGCTCAACAGGATGTCCCAATAGATGTTGAAACATCTGAAGACCAGCTAAAGGCCTCATCTGGTACTGCTGATGAAACATCTGAGGACCAGCAAAAGGCCTCCACTGATAGTGATGAAGAAACATCTGAGGACCAGCACAAGGCCTCCACTGAAGATCAAACCTCTGTTGATCCACCTGCTGAAGAGGAGACTGCTCAACCTCCTCCTGTGGTAAACCTAGAGCATGATTCTGATACAGAAATCATTGCTTCTGTAAACCCTAGTATAGCCAAAAGGCTTAGAACTAGGAAGGAAAAGAAGAATGCAGGACATGCAACTCCTGAGAAGAAGCAAGCTACACCAAAGAAGGACAAAGCTAAAGTTGCTTTTGGTCCCACAAAACAATGGAGCAAGGTGCAAACACAGAAGAGGAAAGCTGTCACCCCCCCAGATTCAGATGTTGAAGAGGATGTCTCATCATCCCCACCAAAGAAGAAACCAGCACCCTCAAGGTCATCAACTGCTGTTCCAGAAGCTCCTCTGGACAACATCTCTTTCCATCATGTTTCAAGTGTGAATAGATGGAAGTTTGTCTATCAAAGAAGGGTATCACTTGAAAGAGAGCTGAGCAGTAATGCACTTGAGTGCACTGAGGTAATTGATCTCATCTCTTCTGCTGGCCTATTCAAAACTGTCTCCAACTTCTCTCCTTGCTATGAGCTGCTAGTCAAGGAATTCATTGTCAATCTCCAAGAAGATTGTGCTGATGGTAAGTCTGCTGACTTCAGAAAGGTATATGTAAGAGGGAGATGTGTGGAATTCTCTCCTAGGGTTATCAACCACTACCTTGGAAGAGAATCTGATGGTCCAAATGAGCTAGGGAAAACTGATAACCAGGTTTGCAAGGTTATCACTGCTAATCAGGTCAAGACTTGACCAGTCAAGGGGAAGCTCTTTGTTAGCCTGCTGACAAGGAAGTATGCCATGCTGCATAGGATTGGCACTGCAAAATGGGTCCCTACCAACCATACCTCCTCAATAGCAACTGGATTGGGCAGGTTTATATATGCTGTGGGCACCCAAACAAAGCTGGATTTTGGAGCTTATATATTTGATCAGACATTGAAGCATGCTGGATCATCTGCAACTAAGCGGCCAATTGCCTTCCCTTCCCTGCTGTGTGGAATTATGCTTAGTCAATATCCAGGTATCTTCACTGAGAAGGACTCCATCTGCAAAAGAGAAAGTCCTCTGGCCTTCCACTACAAGCTGTTCTTGAGTCATCATGCAACTGATGTTGAATCTCCCTCTGGGACATCTGCTGGTCCTTCAAAGGCAAAGTCTCCAATCTCCAAAGCTGCCTTGATTGCTGAGCTGAAGAACACATGCAAAGAACTGGATGCAAGGAAGCAGAAGCTTGAGGAGATTATCCAAAGGCTGGAGATTGAAGAGAGTGCTCAGAAAGCTGCTGCTTCTGATGAGGAGACTGAGGAAGAGGAAGATACTGATTATGAGGAGTCTGAGTGAAACTTGTATGTGAGGAATATGTAATGGCTGCTTCTGTATTGTAATTTTGAATTAGTAACTTTGGCTCCAAATTTATGTCTAACAAGGGGGAGAACTGAACAACAACAACAATGTATGATGTTGATTAGTGATTAATGAAAAACTTCTGTTTGCTTCTGAACTAAAATTGTGATTTTAATGAAAAAATTCTGTTGCAACAAGTCTGAACAAATGTAGAATTGAGGGGGAGTAAACTCTCACATGACTCAACAGAAAAGAACTGCTGTACTCTGATAAAAGAACTTCTGCTGCACTCTGATAACCATAAAAATATGTTAGCCAAAAATTAGCCAAAGGGGGAGTTTGTAGATGTTTAGAATTGGCAGAATTTTTGATCAACAAGAAGTGTTGAATTTTAGTTCAGAATGTCACATCAGATGTTGGGACATTATCAAACAGAGTATAAGTAAATGAACTTAATTCAGGATGTCACACCAGATGTTGGGACATTGTATCAGTTAATGAAATAAGTTCAGTTTACAGGATGTCACACCAGATGTTGTGACATTGTATCAGTAAATGAAGTAAGTTCAGTTTTCAGGATGTCACACCAGATGTTGTGACATCTCAAACCTGCTACCAGAATTAATTAATGACTAACAGAACTGAGCAAATTAAGGGAAGTCATCTGGAATTAATTATGGATGAATGAAACAGAATAAGGCGCATATGTAGGGAGTTTTGTTATGTGACTTCAGCATAATCAGAAGAACCGAATCACCTAGAATCTAGGAAGTAACAAACCCTAATTCAAGGTGGTGGCAGCATGCGTTTCAGGATTGGATAAACCTACAGAAAGCCCAAAATCCAAACACCTATTTAAGCAACAGAAACTCTCAGAATACTGTACGAAATTAAGAAGACCAAATAGGGTGTTTTGTGTTTTAATAGCAGGTTGTTTATTTGTACCACTTTATGAGCTTTTAAGCAAAAGTGTATTTGTGTCTTGATTGAAACTGTGAAGTAAGATCAAGCTGTTTTGTTTGAAGTATGACTTCAATTTTATTAAACTTGTAAACAAGATCACTGTGTGATTGAGGGGGAGTGAGTTGGTACTCATATCTAAGTTGTGTCTTAGGTAGAAATTGCATTGGGTAGATATTAAGTGAAAGATTTAACTGGGTGGTTTAAGTCTAGAATTAATATTACTTATAGTGGATTTCCTCCTGGCTTGGTAGCCTCCAGATGTAAGTGTGGTTATACACTGAACTGGGTTAACAAATTCCTGTGTTGTTTAATTTTCCTGCACTTTAAGTTTTAGTTAAGTCTTCAAGTGTTTAAACATCTCATTCGACATCTCATACCTGATCACAGAATTTCAGTCTCCATCCCGCGACTTCATCACGAAACGCGTAGGGCTTCGTCATCAGCATCGTCATCGCATAAATTTCGATAACCCGCACGGATCACACAAGCTATTCAGACCGTTGAACGTCAATCTCCACCATCTCGATTGAAGGTACGATAACCTCAATCCGTGTCTAATTCATCTCCTTTCTTTGCTTCAGAGGTATCTTGTTTCGAAGTCTCAGAAGAGACCTAGGTTAAGTTAGGGATTTGAGATGAAAAGGGGGAAATAGGGAGATTTGGTGAGGAACGGCCGGGATAAGGTGGAGGACCTCCGAAGGTAGCTGGGGTTTTCAGGTGAGGGGACGGTGGCGATACGGTAAACAGAAGAAGATGGAAGATGCGCCGTTTTGAGAGAGGAATTAGGGTTAGATAAAGATAAGAAGGGGAGAGGGTGCGATTGAGAGGACAAAGGTGGAATAGATGAAGTCTGCGGCGGCCATTAGGGTTTTCTTTTGGGTGAAGAATGTGAACGATGAGGGTGAGGAGAATACGTATATGTGATGCGTTTTGGACCTGGAAATAAAGAATCATAATCATAGTTAAAGTAATTTAATTGATAGTTAATAATATTAATTAAGTTTATCTGTTAAGATCTCCAAGAGATAAGGATGGGAGACTTTTGAGATTTCCAGCCACACCGGAGGTGACACGTGTCACCGTCCGGTAGGCCATCCAATGTTGGTTCTCATGTGCATGGTCTATCGTAGTTATTATGAACCCTTGCTTCAAAGTCCATTTGATGAAAGTAGTATGGAAAGTCTATTGATCAGGTGGCCGAAAATGAGTCAACGAAAGTTGACCGAACCCCATGGTATACTATCTCAATTTCTTGCGCCATTGGGCTTAATATAATTGATATTAAGACCCCCCATTTTGGGCCCAGTAGTTTTTTAACTTAGAAAACTTTCTTTCCTCACCCCCTCTCTATGTTCATTTATTTTAATTTCTATTTCATATCATTTCAAATTAATTCATAAAGAAATATTAAAACACTTAATAAAAATCCCCAAAAATTAGGGTAGAATATTAAGTCAATTTAGAAACATTCCCAATTTTTACTTTCTGAATTTTTGCATTTTTCATTTTAATTTCGATTTTATACTTTTATTGACTTATATTGAATTCCTTCATGAACACATAAATTTGTACATTTTATTTCTGCCAATTCCCATAATATTTTTTGCCCATTCTTTTTGCTTTGGTTAGACGACAAATTAAAGTACCTAGAATATTTTTGGTGTATTTTTTAGGACATTTTTTCTACTGTTTTGGTAGTGTGATTTGTATAATTTGTGATTAAACCTTAGATAGATTTAGGTGATCATTTGGCATAGTTAGAATTAGAATTTTTAAGAGATTTTTTAATACAATGTTATAATTAGGTTAAAGATCCTAGGGAATTAATTTCACAATTTTTACATGACTTTTGATATTTTTGTCATTTTAATTCATTTCATCATATTATGCATATTCATGATTCATGTCATTCACTAACTATTCTCTTTTTTGTGCAAGGTATTTTCCGAGGATTTTTCTTATGGACTTGGATATTTTTATGCCTCAATTATTGTGTTGTGTAATTTGTGATGTAATAGCTTAGAACTTGTATGCTTTTATAGTTTCTATAATTAGGATAGAAAAGATAAAACAAATCGTTAGAAAACAAAATCTCAAAAATGAAATAAATAAGATACTCGATCCAACTTCGAGTAAATTTTCAAATAAACAAATAAAGTTGCATGTGACTTTAGGGTTCCTCGATTACCATTGTTCCACTCCATTCAACCAAAAGCAAGCCTTGTATGTTACACACCATAAGCCGTGCGTGTCAGCACCACGTAATCGACCCACCCGATCCATCGTTTCATCCCATTTATGCTTCACTCACGTTTTTACCCACCATGACTTAGGAGGACCATATTGTTCACCATTAACTTTTTTGTACTTGTATCTTTAGTTTAGTATCCCTTAGGTAGATTTAGTATTTCAAACCTCACTAACCATAGGTCATCCATGAATTCAACTAACTTAGGGTAAGTCTAGTTCCCCTTAGAATTTTTCCTTTTGCAACTTGAGTCCCACTTCTCATCTTAAAAGAAAATTAAAAACACTTAATAAAGGAAAATGTGTACAATGCGTCACGAGCCTTAAGCTATACGGGAAATGATTAGTGGAGGTCTCCTTCGCTCTTCTAGTATGCTTTACAAACGTTCCATTGGGGGCGACCTTGGAAAGTATTCGCTCCTGTGTCATAGTCTTTAGTGTTGTACATGCAATAAACACAATCTCAAAACATTTCTTCTAAAAGAGAACAAACCAAGAAGTCACGTCTTCTCATCTCATCTCATACTCTTTGCGGACGAGCATGACTTGTCTCGACAGTTCAAACAGCGATACGGTAAACACCCTCGAGTCAGAGCCGGTAACACCTGAGCTAGAGTGTCGCTCCCGACAAATGAAACGGATCAGATGAAGGTACAGACGCGAACGGTCGGCGAGGGGGACAGTGAGAACACACAGCCGTGAACTCACTGGAGATGAATAGAGTCGCCAGCTAGGCATTTTTATCCCGGAGGAAAGGCAATGCTGCATAGACCTAGAAAGAGATGGATAAGACGGTTGCGAACCAGAGAGACTGAGAAATGGGGTTGGTTACAACCTGGGAAGGTATTAGCACCCAGATTGTCCGCCGTACTCGACGGGATCCACACTTAAGAGATTTGTGTTTTAAAGGGGTAGTGTCAGTGCAATTTGTGTGTAAAATAGCTGGAAAAGGATGTACAGGTGTCAGTGTAAAAAGAAATGTGAAGTGTGATATATACAGTGTCAGTGTAAGGACAAGAGTGAAATGCTCAGGAGTATGAGGCTTAAAGAATAAAGCTGGAAAGAGGGGGAATATACAGAGACTTTTGTTCGATAACCGTTAAGTTATGCCTACGTATCCTCTCGTGCAATGAGGAAGTCAGAACACCGTAGTTCGACCCAAAGAGACTGAAAGGTGAATTGACTTGTGAACTGCTTACTTGCCTATGCTCAAGTGTATGATCTGTCTGGCACAGATGCAAACTGTCTTGCATTAGACGGAAGAAGCGAGTTCTCGTTTGTGAGTGAATGAGATGAGAAAAGAATCCCGAAGGAGACGATTATTGTTTGTTTTTGTATTTTCAGTCTTTTATTGCTTTTGGAAGTTTGTCATAAGATAGTGAGCTTAAGCCTAAACCAATGGGTTAGTAAACTCATCACATCTTCCCTCTGTTTAGGGGTAATGAGAATACCTTAAGTGTGAAGTCAGATTCTCACACTTAATCACCTTTGATGTAGGGTCAAGATCATTAACCTACTTGTGATTATTTAGATGTTTTTTTGGTTTTTGTTTAGTGTTGAGTAATGAGGTTAAGCCATAATCAAGGATTAAACAGACTCATTACACCATCCTAATAGAAGGATAATAGATGAGGGTGTTTAAGCTGAGGAAAGCTCCTCAACTTAATCCATGATTAGGGATTAAACTCATGACAAAACAAGCCTTTTATTAAGTGGATTTTATTTAATGATATGATGATGAAGTGAGTTTTATGGTTTGTAAGACAACTTGAGAGGGACTTGTCCATTAACACTAGGGTTAGTCCTTCTTAACCAATTAAGGAAGAATTAGAACCCTAATGCAAGGCCCAAGTTACAAGTGTGGTGTCTTGATGATTATTAAGTGAATTGATTAGAGGATTTAAACACATTAAGGGTTTAACACTTAGGATTAAAGTTATACACTCCATCCTAATAGAAGGATGCAGGCATAAGCTTAATCACAAAGCCTTAAAGCCTTTAGGGTTTAGTCCCTGATTATGAGATGAGAAAAGAAGACTCAAAAGAGACACAAAGGCAAAACTAAGAGGGGGACTAATCAAAACCCTAATTCATTGTCATGCTTGGTTGTTCCTAAGGTTTGTGAGGTTTACAAGAACAATCTTCAAAAGAGTCACCAGGAAGCAGATGAACAGGATCAAGAGAAGCAAAGCAACTTGCTTCATTCAAGAAGTCAAGTCACTTGAAGAAGGAAAATGGGAAGAAGAAGGATGAGCAAGCTCAAACTCAAACACATATAAAAATGCAGCAATGGATGCAAGAGAGATGAAAGGAAAAGTTATGAGAAGTGAAGGCAAATTCACTTCTCAAGTTCACTTACCACCTGAAATGTTAGAAAAGAAATGCAATGCAATGCCAAATGGGATGAGATGACATGAAGAGAAACAAAACCAGAAGCATGAGGGTGATGCTAATGATGTTATGAGATGCTACAAACATGAGACAAGTCATGGGAATACTCATACAAGTTCATGAATGAAAATGAAGCAAGCTAGGAACCATGAACATACATGAAAAGTTATGAAGCATACATGGCATACAATATGGCAAATGCAAGATGTAATGATCACACATGCTTTCTATATGTCTTATGATGTCAAATGAATCAAATGGATGCTTGAAATGTCATGGCAAGTCATGTTATGCAAGAGAATGCAAGATGGATGCATATGGAAGCTCAAATTAGGGTTTATGAATCAAACATCAAGCAAAAAACCAAAAACAGAAGCAAAACCTAAGATAAAAAAAGGAAAATGACACACAAAGAATCCCTAAACCTATACTAAACCAATGCCCAAAGGGGAGGTCTCAACTCTTAACCAAACTCAAGTTATGATTTTTACAAGTTGTTAGGGTTTTTAGGGTTCCTAAACAAAAGAAATGCCAAACAATTGAAAAATGCAAGATCAAATCATGGCCATTTTATCTCAAAAACTACGTGTTAAACACAATGCAATGCAAGAAAAATCAATGTCCAACTCTTCATAGATAGGCAGAAAGGATTTTTTGAACTTAGGATCAAAATAATGTACAAAAATGATTTTAATTCAATGAAAAATTCTCAAAATGCATTAAGATCAAAAAAAGAAATTTGGTTTGAAGGTTGGACAATGTTTCTAAATGTCTTAGAACATTTCATGGATTTTTTGGTGATTTTTAAATACTTAAAAGTATTTTTAATAAATTAATTTCCATTAATCAATTAAAAATAATCTTTTAAATATTTAAAAATACTTTTTTAATGATAAAAATAAAAACAAAAATATTTTTGTGTCATAAAAATTATTAAAACTCATGAGAAAAAATTTCATAATTTTTAGACATTTTTTACTATTTTAAAATAATTATGCAAATAAAATAAAAAGAAAAAGAATTAAAATGAATTTAATCTGAAGTATGCACAATGGAGGGTTGAGATTGAGCCTGGCAATGGATGGGTTGACTGCGCGCGCAGATCAAAGGCCCATATTCAAACTTCTTAAATTCAATTAATTAAACTAATTAAACCTGATTATGAATTAATGACACGATCTGGACCACACACACGCGCGCGGGAAGCCAGATCCAAGGGTCCATATTTGAATTTTGCCCTAACCCTAATTAACTCACTAATGACCTTCAGGCGGCCGGAGAAGACTTCCGGTCGTCTTCTCCGGCCAGCTCCCTCCCTGAAAAATGCTAACTTTCACCCTAGCTCACTAAAACCTAATTTTCTTGCCCAGAAATCATCCCCACGCATCATATAACAAGAATCCATGGCCAAAACAAATTTATTTTACACAACAAAGCTGAATCGAAGCAAAAGGGATTTAGGTCAAAAAATTCCAGAGACATCATACATGCTCAAAACTCAATGATTTTCGAAACCAAACATACCATCATGATCAGTGGAACATAGAGAACCAATTAAGAACTTAAAAACAAGCTCCTGGGAAAAATGTTCATGAAGCTCACCTGAACTGGAACTTTGATCTCTGGCACTTCCTGGCTAGTTCTTTGGCTCAAACAGGTCCCAATGATCCCCCTTTGAAGCTTTGGATACTTGGTTGGAGTTTAAACAGCCTCCTGAGTGAGTTTGCAGAAACTCTGACCAAGGGAGTGTGAAAATCGTATTTGAGTTATGGAGGGTTTCAGGCCAAAGTAGTGGGTGGTTTCTGGTCAGTGAAGCAAGGTGAGTTGGTGTGTGGAATTTGTTTGAGTGTTTATGGCTTGTAGAAGCAGATTCGAAAGCTTTTGCTTTATGGAGTGAAAATGGTGAAATGGAGCTATGGCTTGTTTCAGGCTTGGTTCTTTGTTGCTTTGGGCTCAATGAGGCATGGTGAGTTGAAGTGTGGAAATGGTTTGAATGTTTGTGAGCTGGGCAGAGAGATTCGAAAGGTTTTGCAAAATGGGGTCAGTTTGAGTATGTGATGCTTGAGAGTGTTTCAGCCTGGCCTCTTCTATGAAATGTCTTGCAAATGGATAGTATATTTTAATCCCATAGGTCAGATGATGTGACCTGGCCCCTATTGATTGGTAAGTTTGCTTTTGCAAAAAAGTCCACTTTGTGTAAGGAAGGCATGGCTTGAGCTATAGCTTGGTACAAGAAGCATGGGCTGCGCAGCATGATGTGTGTGTGATGCTAGGAAGGTTCAGCAGCCAATGCATCAAGTGGTGAGAAGCATCATGATGGTTTTGCAAGTTGGCACATTTTTGGAACTTCATAAAAAGTCTTGTTACACAAACCATGGACATGAGAAACTTTGGTCCAATTCTGACTTTTAAGGCCTATGGAATGTTTGTGTAATGGTTTGAAGTGAATTAGAAGTTACAAATGGCATTGGTTCATGATTTTGCAAAATTCTCATTTGGTGCACATCTTGAAAATCAATGATTTTTGCCAACTTTGTCACACCATAACTTTTGATCCAAGAAGAATTTGATCATGTTCTTGTACTTTTTGAAAAGGGAAAGATGTAATCTACAACTTTCATGACCAAAGTTTTTCCATTTGAAGCATTTTTGGATCAAGAATCAAGGCTTGAAAAATGACCTAAAATGAAGCATTCTTGAAAAGTCAACTATGCCCAAAAAGTCAACTTTTGCAAAAACTCCAAATTCTTGATTTTTGTGAACTTCAACCTTCTTCCATGATCAAATAAAGATCATATGCACTCAAAATGATGAAGATCACCCATTGGTTGGGTCATTGGAGGCCTCAGATGCCCTGATTTTGCACTGACTTGTCCAGAAAGTCAACTCTTGATCAGATGACTTTCCCATGGAATTTCTTTATGAAAATTGATATGCACACTCCCTATACCATATAGAGACCAATGGAAACAAGAATGACCAAAAAATTTGGAGTCATGGCCTCTGAAACCAAAACCCTAATTTTAGGTCAACTGTGCAGCCTAGCCTGGCTCTGCTCCCATGCAAACCTCAGTTCTTGTGATCCTTTGGCATTCTTGACTTTGAGAGGATGTAATATGATATAAGAACACACATGGATCCCTTTGAAGTGATTGGTGGCCTTTGGAGTGGCCCAAGAAGCTTTGGGATTGCTCAGATCACAAACCCTAGGTGCAGATGACTTAGAAACTATACAGTGAATCAAAGATGATATATGAGATGATATGATTGTATTTATGCATATGAGAATGATCACAAGCCATGGTGTGAATGGGTGAGGGCAAATTTGGGGTGTTTACAGCTGCCCCTATTCAAACATGAGTTAGCTGTGTAGGTTGTAAGCCACGGCTTAACAGGCAAACAAGATAACTTGTGGTTGAATACCAAAGACAGTCCAAAATTTGCACTCACAGAATGAAGAAGAAAAGGGATATAGATTGTAAAAGAAAAAATAAAGTATATTGTAAAGTGTGGGCGACAAAGCAATGACGGGGACGGCCGACATGCTTGGCAAAGTGTGTGAAGTAAAGCAATGACGGGGACGACCGACATGCTGGGGGTAAAAGGTAAAGCTAAAACGGGGACGGCCGACTAGCTGGGAAAAAAAGGATATCATGATGGGGACGGCCATCAAGATAAAGCTGTAAAATTCTCTGGGGATTGAATGAAACATGACAGGGACGGCCATCAAGTCCATAAGGTAACAGGTCACCAACGATGGGGACGGCCATCGGGCTAAAAAGAAAAGGGACCACGACGGGGACGGCCATCGGGTTAAAGAATAAATGAAATAAACAGATGATGAGGTACGGTCATCAAAGGTGAAGGACGATCACCTAGCAGGGGACGGCTGCTCTGTTAGGGGTGAGATGGGGGACAACCATCTAAGATGGAGGACGACCACCTGGCAGGGGACGGCTGCCGAAAAGTATCAACGATGGGGACGGCCATCGGATAAAAGGTCAACGATGGGGACGGCCATTGGACGAGCATGATGGAGGACGACCATCAAGAGGTGGAGGACGACCACCTAGCAGGGGACGGCTGCTCTCAGGGTTTCTCATGACATAGGACGAATGTCAGATAACCAAAAATCAACAATGGGGACGGCCATTGGATAAAATGATGAAGGACGATCATCAAGAGGTGGAGGACGACCACCTAGCAGGGGACGGCTGCTAAATATCAACGATGGGGACGGCCATCGGATGAGCATGATGGAGGACGACCATCAAGAGGTGGAGGACGACCACCTAGCAGGGTACGGCTGCTCTCAAAGTTTATCACGACACAGGACGAGTGTCAGATAAAAAGGAAATATTGCTTTGTTGGCGATCTACCGGGGAGATAGTAAACACGGACGAGTATTTACAACCAAGAAAAGAAAGTATAAGTGTCTAGATGCTGTGTATAGATTAAAGATGCGGACGAGCATCCTTAAGACTATGATACGGACGAGTATCAGGTAGAAACAAGTACTGACACATGTTCCGAGATGATGATACGGACGAGTATCAACTGGTTAACAAAGAACACGGACGAGTGTTGAATCTGAAGGGACTCTTCTGGGGAATGATAGACATAGGCGAGTATCTATATTCAAGAAGACAAAAGTGTTTGACACGGTGTATGGATTAAAGATGCGGACGAGCATCCTTAAGACTATGATACGGACGAGTATCATGTAGAAACAAACACTAGACACAGTGTTCTGAGATGATGGTACGGGCGAGTACCAACTGGTTAACAAAGAACAAGGACTATTGTCGAGTCTGTGGGGATGTAAGTGGTATATACAAGATACGGACGAGTATCTGTATAAGTGTAAGTGTGAATATTGCATAGATGAGTTTTTATCTGCTGGGGAGAGTGACACGGACGAGTGTCAAAAGATGAGGAGTATAATATTAACAAAAATATGGGTGATGAAAGTGTAAGTGACTGCGCTGGGGATATGACACGGACGGGTGTCAAAAAAAGTGTATATATAGGTATAGGTGAGTGCAAAGAGGATGTCTTTGGCTTTCTGTTGGTGTTTTGACACGGACGGGTGCCAGGAAGTATCTGTAATATGGGTGATTTGGTGTGTAAAAGGTGTTCAGGTAACCTTCTGGGGAGTGATGACACGGACGGGTATCAACTGGTGTTTGTGATTTGAGAGGCAACTGCTTTTGCTGGGGGACTCTGGGGATTTCGGGGAGAATATTTTGTGTTCTGATGATTGATTATTATTCACAAGTGCTTGATTCACAACATGACTTATGATTATGCTATGTATTCGATTTTTGCCGTAATGCTCCGTATTAGACGGAATGCTACGCTTTGTGGGTGAATATGATGCAAATGCCATGATTATGCAAAGGTACCGATCCGGGATTTGGATCCCGTTGCTGTAAAGATCTCTGGTCGATCTGCTTGGAGTGAATATCCCAGCTGGGGATGAGATCACTGATGGATCTGATGAGATGCATTTGCTTGGGGGTCTAGGTCACTGATTGACATATCCTTGTAATACGGGACCCAGCTGGAGTTTGTAGCAGTCTTCTGTACTCTGTTGTGACTTCTTCATGCGTTGCTCTTCTGAACAGAGGCTAATGATTCTGTGGGGAGATGATTCCCTGACTCTTCCTATTCTGCTGAGGAAGGATGATTTGTACCATGGCTGGGGATAGTTGTTGGCCACTCAGCTGGGGAGGGAGCAACTCAGCTGGGGAGAAAGCAACTCAGCTGGGGAGAACACCTGGTGCTAAGACTGAGCGAGTATTGATTTGGCAACTTCGCTGGGGAAACGGGCACCTTCCCGTGCCACGTGGAAGATAGACCGAGTTGATAATGATTTTCCAGCTTGTTGAGGGTGAAGCTTTCATGCCCTAAGCTGTGCTTCTGGATACCTGCAATCCTGCAAAGATAAGGAAACGTACAAATGGTCCCGAGGTATCCTTTACTGGATTCCGTCATAGGAGTTAAGCATTCTTGAGAGTACGTACATTCCCTGTGAGCATGTGTTTTTATTTTCTTAGAGAAGAACATCTGTACTCATGCAATTAGTTTTTTAGAGACATCAGACATTCTTTGCAAATAAAAATGCACAAGGCGAAACATGACTGGAAAATCTGATTTTATTAATTCATGTGCCCTGAATTGGCAAGATACAGTCAAGGAAACATATCTCCTGAAATGAGGAGATTGTTACAAATTGAGAAACAAAGTGCTGGCGATGCTGATGACGCTTTAAAGAGCTTCCTCTTCTGCTATGACCTGTATGACTTTAGACGTTCTTCTCGTCTTGCTTTCCGAAGAGGGTTAATTCTGATAGAAGCTTGATCCTTTCGAGGCTTACCAAGTTGTAAGCGATACAGACGAATTCAGAATGCAGTTGTTCGCTTATTCCCTTATTTTGCATGGATCGCCCTTTCGGGTTTTCAATCCATCGGGATACCCATTTTTGCCTGAGTTGTCCAATGCGGCTTTTCAACTCAGCGGGTGTACACATTTTTCATTTATTTCCCTTATTTTTGCCCGAGTCTTTTATTCTGTTTTTGACTCGCCGGGATGCCCTATTTTTGCCTGGACTTACATTCTGTTTTTATGTCCAACGGGTCATTTTTATGCGAAGTATTTTTTAACTGCATCTGAATTCACAGGGGACGGGAAATCTTCACCATCCATGGTACTGAGCATCAGTGCTCCACCAGAGAAAACTTTCTTCACCACGAATGGTCCTTCATAATTTGGAGTCCATTTGCCCCTGTGGTCTGTATGAGAAGGGAGGATTCTCTTCAGTACAAGATCTCCTACTTGGTACTCTCGATGCCTGACTTTCTGATCGAAGGCTCTCTTCATTCTTTTTTGATATAACTGCCCATGACAGATTGCAGCCAATCTTTTCTCTTCAATCAGACTCAGTTGTTCGTATCGGGACCGAACCCATTCTGCTTCATTCAACTTGACATCCATCAGTACTCGCAGAGAGGGTAACTCAACTTCAACAGGTAGGACTGCTTCCATACCATATACAAGCTGATACGGCGTTGCCCCAGTGGATGTTCTGATTGACGTGCGGTACCCATGCAAGGCAAACGGTAGCATCTCATGCCAGTCTTTGTAGGTGACTACCATCTTCTGCACAATCTTCTTGATATTCTTATTTGCTGCCTCAACAGCGCCATTCATCTTCGGCCTGTAAGGAGAAGAATTGTGATGTTGGATTTTGCAGTCCCGGCATAATTCAGCCATCATTTTGTTGTTTAAGTTGGAACCATTATCAGTAATGATTCGCTCGGGAACTCCATATCGACAGATGATATCTCTCTTCAGAAATCTGGCTACCACTTGTCTTGTAACGTTTGCATATGAGGCTGCTTCAACCCACTTGGTGAAATAGTCAATGGCGACCAGGATGAATCTGTGGCCGTTCGAAGCAGTTGGCTCAATCTTGCCAATCATATCAATGCCCCACATGGCAAAGGGCCATGGTGAATACATGATGTTCAAAGGATTGGGAGGCACATGCACCTTATCTGCGTAGATCTGGCATTTGTGACATTTTCTGGCGTAAGCACAACAGTCTGCATCCATTGTGATCCAGTAATAACCTGATCTTAACAACTTCTTAGCCATGGCATGTCCTCCAGCATGGGTACCAAAAGATCCTTCGTGCACTTCATGCATCAACAAATCTGCTTCTGTCTTATCAACACATCTGAGGAGTACCATATCAAAGTTCCTTTTGTATAAAGACCCATCAGTGTTCAGAAAGAAACTACCAGCAAGCCTTCTCAAAGTCTTCTTATCATTAGAAGATGCCCCAGGTGGGTATGTTTGATCCTCCAAGAAGCATTTAATGTCATGGAACCAAGGCTTATTATCTTTGATAACTTCCGCTGCAAATACATATGCTGGTCTATCAAGTCTGGACACTGATATCTGGGGTACAAAGTTAGCAGCTTGAACTTTGACCATGGATGAAATGGTAGCAAGGGCATCTGCAAACTGATTCTCGTCCCGAGGGATATACTCAAGCTTGACTGTTGTGAAGAAAGTCAATAACCTTCTTGTATAATCCCTGTAAGGTATCAGATGATCCTGGTGGGTGTACCATTTTCCGTTGGTTTGATTAACTACCAGAGCTGAATCTCCGAATACAGTCAATGTCTTGATCCTGAGGTCAATGGCTTCCTCAAGACCCATAATGCAAGCTTCGTATTCAGCTTCGTTGTTAGTGCAGTTGAAAGTGAGTTTTGCCGAGAAAGGCATGTGAACTCCTTTAGGTGTAATGAGTACTGCACCAACACCACGACCATTCATGTTAACTACCCCATCAAACATCATAGTCCATTCTTCTTCTGGGTCAGGCCCTTCAGTGTGAATAGGCTCTTCATGATCTTTCGCTTTTATGAACATGATGTCTTCATCGGGGAAGTCAAATATCATAGGCTGGTAGTCATTAATGGGTTGCTCAGCAAGATATTCAGATAGTACACTGCCCTTGATGGCTTTCTGAGATGTGTACTGTATGTCGTATTCTGTGAGAATCATCTGCCATCTTGCAACCCGTCCGGTAAGTGCTGGCTTCTCGAAAATGTACTTAACTGGGTCCATCTTTGAGATCAATAAAGTAGTGTGGGTCAACATATACTGTCTCAGTCGGCGAGCAGCCCACGCTAAAGCACAGCAAGTTTTCTCGAGCAGTGAATAACGTTGTTCACAGTCGGTAAACTTTTTGCTCAGGTAGTATATTGCATACTCTTTTCGACCAGACTCGTCATGCTGGCCCAACACACACCCCATCGACTCTTCTAATACTGTTAGGTACATTATCAGAGGTCTTCCTTCAACTGGAGGCATAAGGATTGGAGGTTCTTGCAAGTACTCCTTGATCTTGTCAAAAGCCCTTTGGCAGTCTTCGTTCCACCTGACCGTCTGTTCTTTTCTTAACAGCTTGAACAAGGGTTCACAGGTTGCTGTAAGGTGAGATATGAACCGCGAGATGTAGTTCAATCGCCCTAAGAACCCTCGAACTTCTTTTTCAGACTTTGGTGCAGGCATCTCTTGAATAGCTTTGACTTTATCAGGGTCAACTTCAATCCCTTTCTCGCTTACAATAAAGCCCAGCAGCTTACCGGATCGCACCCCGAATGTGCACTTGTTGGGGTTCAGCTTCAGTTGGTACTTCCTCAGACGCTTGAATAACTTGAGCAGATTTACCAGGTGGTCTTCCTCTGTAAGGGACTTGGAAATCATGTCATCCACATAACATTCGATTTCCTTATGGATCATATCGTGGAATAATGTCACCATAGCCCGTTGATATGTTGCACCAGCATTCTTCAGTCCGAATGGCATCACTTTGTAACAGAACGTGCCCCAAGGTGTGATGAATGTTGTCTTCTCCATGTCTTCAGGTGACATCTTGATCTGATTGTATCCTGAAAATCCGTCCATGAAGGAGAATACCGAGAACTGAGCCGTATTATCTACCAATACGTCAATGTGAGGTAATGGAAAATCATCTTTCGGGCTGGCTCTGTTCAGATCCCGGTAGTCAACACACATTCTTACTTTGCCGTCCTTCTTAGGCACAGGTACTATGTTAGCAACCCACGGTGGATAGCTAGTTACAGCAAGGAACCCGGCGTCCCACTGATTTTGTACCTCTTCCTTGATTTTCATGGCCATGTCTGGGCGAGTACGGCGCAGTTTCTGTTTGACCGGTGGGCACTCTTCTCTCAAAGGCAGCTTGTGCACAACAATGTCGGTGTCCAACCCTGGCATATCTTGATAAGACCAAGCAAACACGTCCACATATTCTTGAAGCAGATCAATCAATTGTCTCTTCACTGAGTCTTGCAGGCAGGCCCCGATTTTAACTTCCTTCACGTCTTCATCTGTACCAAGATTAATCACTTCAACCTCCTCCTGGTGAGGAGTAATAACCTTTTCCTCTTGTCTTAACAACCTGGCTAGCTCTTCAGGAAGCTCATATTCTTCATCAACCCCTTCATCAGCTTGATTGATTGGATTGTCAAAGTCATACGAAGTCATAGCCGTGCTATTGTCGGTGCTGTCTGGAAGGCACTCTCTGCAAGGGTTCAGTTTGTCCATTTTAGTGATTGATTTTAATCTTGCTTAGAAAAGTGAAATAAAGTTATCATTTTGAAAACAACGCCATTTATTTTTTTTGTACAAAAAGAAAAATGGAAAAACAGTGAGCGGAAAAAAAGAAAAAGACTCGTTTGCAAAAAGATGTCTGATATTTCATTGATTTAATCTTGTTTGCACAAAAAGTACAGATGGCCCGATTACAAAATGAGTCTTGTCATCTTGGGCAAGATGCAAGACTTTGATGCATGCTATAAAAAATACGGGAAATAATAATTACTCTGCATGAGTAACTCTTATAATTTCCTGGGAAGACCAGTTTGAGATACTGCTCCCCGGGATCTTTGGACGAATCCAATTCTCCAGATTGTGCTCCTCTTCCAGCTCGTCTTCCAAATTGTTGATAGCATCGGGGGTGAGCATCCCCCCACTGACAAAACCAGGCTTCTCAGCAGCCTCCACTTGATGTTGTTGAGTTGGTCTGTAACCCAACCCAAACTTGTCCTTCTTCTCCTCCACAGATAAAACCTTGCCCCAGCCTTGGGCAGTTCCCTCTTCAACAACCTTCCGGGCTTGTTGATAAGATGACATGGAGATTCCAGATACAGCAGATGCTTCATTGATATTCAAGGCCTCGAAACCTTGGCTCATTGTTTCATGGATCTCCCCATCCATCTCAATATACTTATAAGTAGCCAGATGGCTAACAAATATATCCTCCTCCCCACAGATTGTAACAACTTGGCCCTCCCACTCAAATTTTAACTTCTGGTGAAGGGTAGACGTTACTGCGCCAGCGGCGTGAATCCAAGGTCTACCCAACAAACAGCTATAGGCAGGCTGAATGTCCATCACATAGAAGATAGTTGTAAAGGTCTGTGGGCCAATTGTCACAGGCAGCTCTATTTCCCCCAGAACCGACCTCTTAGAACCATCAAAGGCTCTTACTACCAGGTTGCTGGGTCTCAATGCCAATCCTTCATACTCTAGCTTCACCAGAGCCTTCTTTGGTAAGACATTCAGGGATGACCCTGTATCCACCAGCACATGAGAAAGGACTGCTCCTTTGCATTCCATGGTGATGTGCAAGGCTTTGTTGTGGTTGCAGCCATCCGTTGTCAAGTCAGTATTGGTGAACCCTAGCCCATTGCTAGCAGTAACATTTCCAACCACGGTTTCCAATTGATTAACAGTGATCTCTTCAGGCACGTAAGCTGCGTGCAAGACTTTGAGTAGCGCATTCCGATGGGCTTCGGAGCACATAAGCAGAGATAAGATAGAGATCTTGGATGGCGTCTGGTGAAGCTGATCCACAATTTTGTAATCACTCTTTTTGATGATCCTCATAAACTCGTCAACTTCTTGATCGAATGGTGTTTTCAAAGTTTCTTTAACAGCTTGATCTTCCTGCACCGGGCTCTTTCCTTTTGCCTTAGCAGCAGCTTCTGCTTCGGCAGCGGGTCTTTGAATTGGTGGAGCAAAGAGACATCCGCTTCGCGTGAAGCCTCCGCCTCCTCCCACATTATCTATTTGTGGTGCAGGTGTTGGTGTTTCGAGAGTGATTCTTTTTCCTTCGCAGTACACGTCAGAGCCATAGTGCCAAGGGATGGCCCTATTGCTTTCATATGGTACTGGTCCAGGCACTGTGACAGTGACCGGACTGATGGCTGCTGCTGAAGGGACTGTAACTGTTTGTGGATCATAATAAATCGTAACTGGTGCTCTAACGGGAGCAGCACTTTCTGAATTGTAGGCAGAGTTGTTTTCAGGATCATAGAATATGGTGACAGTAGAGACATCTTCATGATTGGTCGCTGGTGTTGTAGGAGACATTGTCGGAAGGATGGATGTTGTTGTTGTTGTAGGAGATTCAAAATGGAGTGAAGCTGAAGTTGTAATAGGAGAAACTGTTGATAACTGGTCATTTGAGAAGACAGACAAAGTACTTGTTGATGAAGCCGAAGAGTTGTCAGGAACAATGGTTGCTGCAGTTGTAGGAGATACATGAACTGTTGCTGGTGAGATTGCTGGATTTGTTGGAAATGATGTAGTGATCTGGAGCTGGCCACTCTGAATAAGGTCATCTATGCCATTCCTCAGATTATCGCACCCATTTACTGAAATATTGCAGTAAGCACACCCTAACTCGCATCCTGGGAACATCTGACATTCCAAGAGCTGAGCCTTGATTTCTACCAACGGTGTCCGGATCTGACCCACACTGGTTATTAAATAAGATGGTTTGTCTTCTTCAATAGCGTTAATTCGGGGACCACCATGGTTTGGCATAGGATTTTTGTTGACATTGGGTGGTGGTGCAAAATTCAGAGCTTTTGAGTCTACCAGGTCTTGTACCTTCATGTGCAAGGCTCTGCACTTTTCTGTACTATGGCCAGGTGCGTTTGAATGAAAGGCACATCTAGCGTTGGAGTCGTAATTCCTGGGTAGACTGTTGGGATCTGGAGGTGCCAACGTCCTTAGCTCAACTAGGTTGAGTTTCAAGAGCTGTGGCAGCAATGTAGCATATGGCATGGGGATCGGATTGATCACTCTGTTAGCTTGAGATGGCCTTTGCTGGAATGGCCTTTGCTGATTATTGTTGGTGTTGCTGTTGTTGTAATTCCTTGGAGGGTACTGATTTTGTTGATGGTACTGAGGTTGTGGCTGATAGTTTTGCTGAGGAGGTTGATAAACAGGTTGTGGATGAGCTGGAGCAGGGATGGTGACTGCAGCCACAGATCTGTGAACATATTGGGGCCTACCCCTGTTGGTGTGGATGGCATTGGTCTCACCAGTCCTTCTTGGGCCTGCAAAAGGCTTTCTTGCATTACTGGATGAGCTTGCACCATTGTCTGAGATCTTCCCCATTTTCAATAGGCTTTCAATTCTCTCCCCGGCTATGACAACATCTGCAAAGCTGGTAGATGAGAAAGCGGCTAGCCTATCAATATAGGTTCCCTGAAGGGTGTTCATGAACATATCAGCCATCTCCCTTTCAGACATAGGTGGCTGGACAGCAGCAGCAAGCTGTCTCCACCTTTGAGCATATTCTCTGAAGCTCTCTCTAGATGACTGCGACATTCCCATTAGGAGGGTCCTATTGGGTGCCATATCCAGATTATACTGATACTGTCTGATGAAGGCCTCTGCCAAGTCCTTCCAGCATCTTATAGTTGCTCTTGTCAGATGGGAATACCATTCCCTCGAAGCTCCAGTCAAGCTATCCTCGAAGTAGAACATCCACAGTTTCTCATCCATGGTATAAGCTTTTAATCTCCCGAGAAAAGATTGCAGATGGGTTCGGGGACAGGAAGTCCCATTATACTTTTCAAAACATGGTGGCTTAAACTTGTGGGGAATCCTGACCCCGTCTACCAAGCCCATATCCATAACATCGAACCCCAAAGAGTTTTGAGACTCCAAGGACCTTAACTTCTCAGCTATTTCGTCCAATCTTCTATCATAAGCCTCTTCCCCGGCTCCCATTACTGTGAACTGGTCTTCTTGAGGGTCTTCTTGCAGTACCCTCCCGGCTGTAGCGGTTCCTGGTATATTAACTGGAATGTGGGCCTCTAGATGGAGGTGGGGACCAAAGACAGGGGGATTGACATGTGGTTGGACCCTTTCATTGTTGCTGGTCCCAGCAGTCCCTGGCTGATGATCTTCCTGGTTTCTTCCTTCTACCAGTGCTCTGAGCCTCTCCTGGCTTTGAGCCATGTTGTTCATTACTTCCATAAACTGCGTCATTTGAGTTCTCATCTCCAACCTCTCGTTGGTCATCTGGTTTCTGACCTCAGTAAGGTCCTGCTGCATCTGATCCATCTGAATTCCCGGAAGGTTGTTTCGGGTAGGGTATCTGTGTGGCCTGTTGAGTGGGAACCCTCGTCGTCGAGCAATAATTCCTGAACATCACAACAGAGTTAGCAACAACAAAAACAAAACCTACAAAACAAACAAAGGGTTAGCATGCAATGCAGTATGCTTATTTGTTCTCAAGGTATCCGGCTTGGCATTCAGTTTTGACCCTTCCAGACCCTTGAAGATGCTGTTGATGTTGCTTTTGAAAAACTCAGATGAAGCAAACTAACACAAATATATTACAGAAGGGGAAATAATACAACTTGTTTATTTTACAACACAAGCCCCCTAAGGGGTCAAAATACATTACAAGAAAAGTACATGGAAAGAAAACAACAACAAGCAAATGGTCAAACACCAAGTCCAAACTCATCCTCCCGAACTTCCTTGAGAAGTGCTTCGGTCACAGGATCAGCCGGACGCTCCGTAAGGTTCCTGATAAGAAGGTTCCTTGTAGCAATAGCTGCAGCCAGCTTCCTGTGTTGACCTTGGTCTTTAGACCTCTTCACTCCGGCTCTGATCTTCAGCTCTGATATCTCCCTCTGGGCTGCTGCCAGGGCTTCTTGTTGCTCTTTTGCACTAGCTTCCATTTGCTCCATCTTGTCTTGGACCCTCTTGTCCTCCAGAGTACGAGCCTCGGTGATCCTGACCCACCTAGCCTGACCCTCCTTCAGATACAAGTCTGTCCTAGCTTTCTGAAATTGGGCTTCCTTGCAAGCATTCTTTAGGATTTGCTCTCCAGCCCTAGACTTCTTAATGTAATCTTCAGACCTCTCTATCTTAGCCAGATGCTCTTTCTTTAGCTTCTCCAATCTTTCAATATCCAATCTCCCATCACTCCTCTCATAGAGGGTCTTCTGCAAAGCTTGGGTTAACTTCTCATTTCTTTCCTTCAACTTTTCAAACTCCCCCAGACTGACAGTTGCTGGAGGTGGTGTTGTGGAAGGTCCAGGCATATCTTCAATAGTAAAGGGCATTCCAGAAAATTGAGCCCTAGCATAGGACCAATCATAGTATTGTGCTGATGCCACACTGTTACACTTCCCCAGGATGGTTATCCCCTTAGTTTGAACATTATCCCAGGCCCAAGCTGCCTGCCTAACAGTAGCCAGACTAATCTTGTTTTCACAATAAAGAGTTTCAACCAAGTCTTGTGCTCTAGGAGTGTGGACCAGTGCATAGCCCAGTTGTCTCTTGAACAGCAGAGGGTTGTAATTAATACTTCCCTTAACTCCTACTAGGGGCACATTGGGAAAATGCCCACAGCTGGTGATGATATCCCTGCCTTTTGTGCTTTGAGTGCACCACCTGATATCAGCTGAAGTGAGAGTAGTAAGTCTTCCAGCCCAGTTTTTCTGCTGATGAGGATTCAAAAATGCATCTGTTCTGGGTAAATGCCTGAGAAGCCAAGTATGGAACAAAGGAGCACAACACCTTACTAGTCTCCCCCTCTGCTTCTCATTCCTCTGATGCACTGAATAGTAGAGATCACCCAATAAAGTTGGCACTGGGTTCCTTAGAATGAACAGGTGAATTGCATTCTTACTGATGAATCGAGGCTCATCTGCAAACAATACAATCCCATAGATGCTCAAGGATAGTAAAGCACAGACTGCTTTCCAATCTCCTAAAGAAGCTTTCAGAGTAGCTTGAGTAATCAAGAAATCCAGATGCATGCCAGGGATTCCAGCCTTAGAAGTCATATGCTGCCCAATCAGGGCTGGTTCCAAATGCAATGCCTTTGCTATCTCCTCATTACTTGGGAAGACCATCTCAGGGTTGAAAGGAACTTCTCTCCTGATAAGTATGCCAACTAATGATGAGTATTCTTCCAATAGAGGGCCCAACTGAAAGTCCTGAAAAGTGAAACATCTCAGTGGGGGATCATAAAACTGAAGGCAAGTGTGGATCAGGCTTCTCTGTGAAGGGTCCAGATCCATAACCATATCAAGTATATCTCCATGGTGTTCTCTGAACAATGGTACATGGTCTGGAGTGATCAGGGTCTGAATCCTCCTGATGTCAGCTAAGTCTGGCTGGAAGAAGTGGTAGGTGATGTTGCTTTTCTTTGGAGCCATGATGTTGAGACTGAGTAGAGACAAGTGCTGATGAAGATGCTGAAGAATGGGCCACTGATTGGCTGATGCAAGTGGCTGAAGTAGACAGCTGATTGCTGAAGCAGGTGCTGATGAAGATAGGTCAATACTGAAGATGGGGTCAAAACCAAAACCAAATGAGGATGGATACCCTGAAACACAAATAAGCAAATGTCAATATGATGCAATGATTATGTATGCAAATGATATGCAAGGGTTTGTGACTGAGCTGGATCTGATCAAATGCTCTGATATAAGTCCATGTGTGTAAGAAATCCAGATGGAGGTCTATAAGTCCAGTAACCAAGGTGGGGGACTCAAATAAAGAGCCACATGTCCAGGGTTTAGAATTACAAGAACTGTTCCAACATGGAGTACTCTTATCAAACAAAGTAACAGGGTATTCTGGGGTCAAGGTACCTGCAAACCTGTAAACAGCCCAACCCCTTCACAGGTGGTGTTCTAGAACAAGGATCCTCAGACTTGGATCAGTTATGAGAAGTGTAAACACTTCTAACCCGGAGGTACAGTGTTTACAATAACCATAACAATTCCTCCTCTAATTCACCTCAGTTTCTGAAGGTCAATACTAAAGGTCATCCAGACTTAGCAGGCTTCCCAGATAGCCCTGGCATTGCAGGAAATCTGCAACACAGAGTTCTCAAGAAGAAACCCATATCTGAACCGTGTTTCATATTCCCGCACCAGACCGAGATGGAATGGGAAAGAACATGAACCACTCTAGCCTAGGTGTCACTCAGGTCCCAGGTATAGGACCTTAACTCTCAGTAGAACCCCACCCACCAAAGCAAACAAACAGATCCAACCAGCACAGTATGACAGTATGATATATACAAAAGCAATAAAGAAAGCAGTAAAGCAACTGTACATAAAACAGTAAAAATAAAACAAGTATACAAACACAAGTAGCACAAAACACCCCAGTAAACACAAATCAAACAAGCGCTAGGAGGAACCCACAAAAAGAACCAGAAGCCCTGGTTACAGTATAAGGTTCCCCAGCAGAGTCGCCAAGCTGTCGCTCCCGACAAATGAAACGGATCAGATGAAGGTACAGACGCGAACGGTCGGCGAGGGGGACAGTGAGAACACACAGCCGTGAACTCACTGGAGATGAATAGAGTCGCCAGCTAGGCATTTTTATCCCGGAGGAAAGGCAATGCTGCATAGACCTAGAAAGAGATGGATAAGACGGTTGCGAACCAGAGAGACTGAGAAAGGGGGTTGGTTACAACCTGGGAAGGTATTAGCACCCAGATTGTCCGCCGTACTCGACGGGATCCACGCTTAAGAGATTTGTGTTTTAAAGGGGTAGTGTCAGTGCAATTTGTGTGTAAAAGAGCTGGAAAAGGATGTACAGGTGTCAGTGTAAAAAGAAATGTGAAGTGTGATATATACAGTGTCAGTGTAAGGACAAGAGTGAAATGCTCAGGAGTATGAGGCTTAAAGAATAAAGCTGGAAAGAGGGGGAATATACAGAGACTTTTGTTCGATAACCGTTAAGTTATGCCTACGTATCCTCTCGTGCAATGAGGAAGTCAGAACACCGTAGTTCGACCCAAAGAGACTGAAAGGTGAATTGACTTGTGAACTGCTTACTTGCCTATGCTCAAGTGTATGATCTGTCTGGCACAGATGCAAACTGTCTTGCATTAGACGGAAGAAGCGAGTTCTCGTTTGTGAGTGAATGAGATGAGAAAAGAATCCCGAAGGAGACGATTATTGTTTGTTTTTGTATTTTCAGTCTTTTATTGCTTTTGGAAGTTTGTCATAAGATAGTGAGCTTAAGCCTAAACCAATGGGTTAGTAAACTCATCACATCTTCCCTCTGTTTAGGGGTAATGAGAATACCTTAAGTGTGAAGTTAGATTCTCACACTTAATCACCTTTGATGTAGGGTCAAGATCATTAACCTACTTGTGATTATTTAGATGTTTTTTTGGTTTTTGTTTAGTGTTGAGTAATGAGGTTAAGCCATAATCAAGGATTAAACAGACTCATTACACCATCCTAATAGAAGGATAATAGATGAGGGTGTTTAAGCTGAGGAAAGCTCCTCAACTTAATCCATGATTAGGGATTAAACTCATGACAAAACAAGCCTTTTATTAAGTGGATTTTATTTAATGATATGATGATGAAGTGAGTTTTATGGTTTGTAAGACAACTTGAGAGGGACTTGTCCATTAACACTAGGGTTAGTCCTTCTTAACCAATTAAGGAAGAATTAGAACCCTAATGCAAGGCCCAAGTTACAAGTGTGGTGTCTTGATGATTATTAAGTGAATTGATTAGAGGATTTAAACACATTAAGGGTTTAACACTTAGGATTAAAGTTATACACTCCATCCTAATAGAAGGATGCAGGCATAAGCTTAATCACAAAGCCTTAAAGCCTTTAGGGTTTAGTC
This sequence comes from Lathyrus aphaca, assembly GCA_963966055.1. NCBI lineage: Eukaryota > Viridiplantae > Streptophyta > Magnoliopsida > Fabales > Fabaceae > Lathyrus > Lathyrus aphaca. The sequence continues at coordinate 211,469,299 of OZ014519.1, forward strand.
CCTGATTATGAGATGAGAAAAGAAGACTCAAAAGAGACACAAAGGCAAAACTAAGAGGGGGACTAATCAAAACCCTAATTCATTGTCATGCTTGGTTGTTCCTAAGGTTTGTGAGGTTTACAAGAACAATCTTCAAAAGAGTCACCAGGAAGCAGATGAACAGGATCAAGAGAAGCAAAGCAACTTGCTTCATTCAAGAAGTCAAGTCACTTGAAGAAGGAAAATGGGAAGAAGAAGGATGAGCAAGCTCAAACTCAAACACATATAAAAATGCAGCAATGGATGCAAGAGAGATGAAAGGAAAAGTTATGAGAAGTGAAGGCAAATTCACTTCTCAAGTTCACTTACCACCTGAAATGTTAGAAAAGAAATGCAATGCAATGCCAAATGGGATGAGATGACATGAAGAGAAACAAAACCAGAAGCATGAGGGTGATGCTAATGATGTTATGAGATGCTACAAACATGAGACAAGTCATGGGAATGCTCATACAAGTTCATGAATGAAAATGAAGCAAGCTAGGAACCATGAACATACATGAAAAGTTATGAAGCATACATGGCATACAATATGGCAAATGCAAGATGTAATGATCACACATGCTTTCTATATGTCTTATGATGTCAAATGAATCAAATGGATGCTTGAAATGTCATGGCAAGTCATGTTATGCAAGAGAATGCAAGATGGATGCATATGGAAGCTCAAATTAGGGTTTATGAATCAAACATCAAGCAAAAAACCAAAAACAGAAGCAAAACCTAAGATAAAAAAAAGGAAAATTCCACACAAAGAATCCCTAAACCTATACTAAACCAATGCCCAAAGGGGAGGTCTCAACTCTTAACCAAACTCAAGTTATGATTTTTACAAGTTGTTAGGGTTTTTAGGGTTCCTAAACAAAAGAAATGCCAAACAATTGAAAAATGCAAGATCAAATCATGGCCATTTTATCTCAAAAACTACATGTTAAACACAATGCAATGCAAGAAAAATCAATGTCCAACTCTTCATAGATAGGCAGAAAGGATTTTTTGAACTTAGGATCAAAATAATGTACAAAAATGATTTTAATTCAATGAAAAATTCTCAAAATGCATTAAGATCAAAAAAAGAAATTTGGTTTGAAGGTTGGACAATGTTTCTAAATGTCTTAGAACATTTCATGGATTTTTTGGTGATTTTTAAATACTTAAAAGTATTTTTAATAAATTAATTTCCATTAATCAATTAAAAATAATCTTTTAAATATTTAAAAATACTTTTTTAATGATAAAAATAAAAACAAAAATATTTTTGTGTCATAAAAATTATTAAAACTCATGAGAAAAAATTTCATAATTTTTAGACATTTTTTACTATTTTAAAATAATTATGCAAATAAAATAAAAAGAAAAAGAATTAAAATGAATTTAATCTGAAGTATGCACAATGGAGGGTTGAGATTGAGCCTGGCAATGGATGGGTTGACTGCGCGCGCAGATCAAAGGCCCATATTCAAACTTCTTAAATTCAATTAATTAAACTAATTAAACCTGATTATGAATTAATGACATGATCTGGACCACACACACGCGCGCGGGAAGCCAGATCCAAGGGTCCATATTTGAATTTTGCCCTAACCCTAATTAACTCACTAATGACCTTCAGGCGGCCGGAGAAGACTTCCGGTCGTCTTCTCCGGCCAGCTCCCTCCCTGAAAAATGCTAACTTTCACCCTAGCTCACTAAAACCTAATTTTCTTGCCCAGAAATCATCCCCACGCATCATATAACAAGAATCCATGGCCAAAACAAATTTATTTTACACAACAAAGCTGAATCGAAGCAAAAGGGATTTAGGTCAAAAAATTTCAGAGACATCATACATGCTCAAAACTCAATGATTTTCGAAACCAAACATACCATCATGATCAGTGGAACATAGAGAACCAATTAAGAACTTAAAAACAAGCTCCTGGGAAAAATGTTCATGAAGCTCACCTGAACTGGAACTTTGATCTCTAGAACTTCCTGGCTAGTTCTTTGGCTCAAACAGGTCCCAATGATCCCCCTTTGAAGCTTTGGATACTTGGTTGGAGTTTAAACAGCCTCCTGAGTGAGTTTGCAGAAACTCTGACCAAGGGAGTGTGAAAATCGTATTTGAGTTATGGAGGGTTTCAGGCCAAAGTAGTGGGTGGTTTCTGGTCAGTGAAGCAAGGTGAGTTGGTGTGTGGAATTTGTTTGAGTGTTTATGGCTTGTAGAAGCAGATTCGAAAGCTTTTGCTTTATGGAGTGAAAATGGTGAAATGGAGCTATGGCTTGTTTCAGGCTTGGTTCTTTGTTGCTTTGGGCTCAATGAGGCATGGTGAGTTGAAGTGTGGAAATGGTTTGAATGTTTGTGAGCTGGGCAGAGAGATTCGAAAGGTTTTGCAAAATGGGGTCAGTTTGAGTATGTGATGCTTGAGAGTGTTTCAGCCTGGCCTCTTCTATGAAATGTCTTGCAAATGGATAGTATATTTTAATCCCATAGGTCAGATGATGTGACCTGGCCCCTATTGATTGGTAAGTTTGCTTTTGCAAAAAAGTCCACTTTGTGTAAGGAAGGCATGGCTTGAGCTATAGCTTGGTACAAGAAGCATGGGCTGCGCAGCATGATGTGTGTGTGATGCTAGGAAGGTTCAGCAGCCAATGCATCAAGTGGTGAGAAGCATCATGATGGTTTTGCAAGTTGGCACATTTTTGGAACTTCATAAAAAGTCTTGTTACACAAACCATGGACATGAGAAACTTTGGTCCAATTCTTACTTTTAAGGCCTATGGAATGTTTGTGTAATGGTTTGAAGTGAATTAGAAGTTACAAATGGCATTGGTTCATGATTTTGCAAAATTCTCATTTGGTGCACATCTTGAAAATCAATGATTTTTGCCAACTTTGTCACACCATAACTTTTGATCCAAGAAGAATTTGATCATGTTCTTGTACTTTTTGAAAAGGGAAAGATGTAATCTACAACTTTCATGACCAAAGTTTTTCCATTTGAAGCATTTTTGGATCAAGAATCAAGGCTTGAAAAATGACCTAAAATGAAGCATTCTTGAAAAGTCAACTATGCCCAAAAAGTCAACTTTTGCAAAAACTCCAAATTCTTGATTTTTGTGAACTTCAACCTTCTTCCATGATCAAATAAAGATCATATGCACTCAAAATGATGAAGATCACCCATTGTTTGGGTCATTGGAGGCCTCAGATGCCCTGATTTTGCACTGACTTGTCCAGAAAGTCAACTCTTGATCAGATGACTTCCCCATGGAATTTCTTTATGAAAATTGATATGCATACTCCCTATACCATATAGAGACCAATGGAAACAAGAATGACCAAAAAATTTGGAGTCATGGCCTCTGAAACCAAAACCCTAATTTTAGGTCAACTGTGCAGCCTAGCCTGGCTCTGCTCCCATGCAAACCTCAGTTCTTGTGATCCTTTGGCATTCTTGACTTTGAGAGGATGTAATATGATATAAGAACACACATGGATCCCTTTGAAGTGATTGGTGGCCTTTGGAGTGGACCAAGAAGCTTTGGGATTGCTCAGATCACAAACCCTAGGTGCAGATGACTTAGAAACTATACAGTGAATCAAAGATGATATATGAGATGATATGATTGTATTTATGCATATGAGAATGATCACAAGCCATGGTGTGAATGGGTGAGGGCAAATTTGGGGTGTTTACATAGAGCTATGGCAATGTCATCCTAAAAATAAAAAATGAGGGACAGCCTTAGTTAGACAAACTACGACGTCTCTGATTCTCATTTATCCCGATGAGGTACGTAGGCAGCGGGGTAGGGCCCGTTCGAGCACACTCTTTATTTTCCCTACATTTCCCCTTTCTTTCCATTTTCATTTTCTTATCCCTTTTCTCATTTCACTTCCATTCCAGTTAGCGGTTTTATTCAGCAGCGTTTATATTTTTCTCACCCTTTGAAACAAGCAAGCAAGCGTGGATCCCGTCGGGTACGACGGACGATCTGGGGTGCTAATACCTTCCCAGGTCGTAACCGACTCCCGAGCCCATATCTTTGGTTCGCAAGGCCTTGTCCTTTCCTTCTTCCTTAGATTTGTGTAACATTACCTTTCCCATTCTTTCGGGATAAAAATGTCTGGCTGGCGACTCTAACTTTTCCGTGCCACTTTCGCGTTTGTACTAGGATGAAAATCCTGGGAGCGACAGCTGGTGACTCTGCTGGGGACTAACCTGATTCTTCCGGTTTCCCTTGTAGAGTCAATCCTAGCACCTGTTTGGTTTTGTTTCTTTGGGTGTTTATATGTTTGTTGTTGTGTGCTTTAGTTTAGCTTTACTATTTTCATTTACAGTTTTACTTTACAGCTTTACTTTACAGCATTTATTTACCGCTTTCAGTATTTTATTTTCCATGCATCATATTATACTGGACTGTCTGGCTGTGCTGGTTTTCATTTTTCTGTGGGATGGGGTTACTGTGAGATGAGCTCGTAACCGGGGCTCAAGTGCAACCTAGAACTTAGATTGGTTCCACTTTGGCTTCATGGCATCTTGCTATGTTGGTAGTAGTGAGTTCCACACCTTGACTTACGACCTTCTCGGGAATGTATTGATACCGGAATCTTTCTGGGTTAATACGCTACCTTGATAGTTATGTGCAGTCAGGGGACCGATCATTGAGAACCTTTGTGGAAACATCCCTCTCCAGTGATGACAGTGGCAGACCACATTTGTTGGCAAACCCACTCGCATCCGAGGGCCCACTGGGAACTCGCATAGGATGGCCTGGTTCTCTCATAGGAATCCAATTAAGGCAAACTGTTCGTATGCCGACAGTATTGTACCCTTCGGGATGAATGTACTATTGTTTCTCGATTCAGTGCTTGAAGCTGGGGACTTATGAGGGATGCTTGTTTTCCCCGTACTCAGCTGAGACCTCCCTGGTTAGTACATAATGCCATACCGATTCCCTGATTTGGTCATGAGCCATTTCTCGGAAATGGTGAACGTATTATTGCTATCCGGCTTTGAGAGTCCGTGATGTTGACTCGGTATAGCATACCCGTGAGATGGGAGGGGTTTACAGGTTTGCAGGAACCCTGAAATTTCCAACATACCCGATTTGCTAGCATTGTTCAGTATTATGATCAGATTTCACATGGTCCTTTGGTTTCGAAATCTGGAATTTCGGTGGTACTGTTACTACGACTCGTCACCAGCACATGACTGTCTTCTCAACACCAATGTCAGACCAATGATCGCCATACCTTTGATCACACACCAGTGCATTGCATAACATCCTCGGCATGCTTGCATTACTAACACATGCTTACTCATTTGCAGGGCCGCATGTCGCATCCTCATGAATATATCATACGCATTTACTGCATGATTTGCATATTTTTCATTTTACAGGTTATTCGGACTTCCTAACTTATTCAACTTCAGGCAATATAGCTGGTCAATGCGTTCACCGATATCCAACTAAAAGAAACCGAGTAAGGATGGCCGAACGAATGCAGACTGATCTCAATGAGCTCCAACAAAGGATGGATCAGTTCATGGAAATGATGACTGGCATGGCCCAGAACCAGGAGCGTCTCCGGATGATGGTTGAGCAACCTCATGGGAATGTTAATACGGGAATACCGATTGAGAATGTGGATTCTAACGCTGTCCGTAACGGGGAGCCTAATCCAAATAGGAGCACAGCCCGTAATGCAGTTTTAGAGGACAATCAAGAGGACCAGTTCACCCTACTGGATGCTGATATGGGTAACATGAATGAGATCAACAATCGCAGGTATGAAGAGCTGGCAGAAAAGATCAAGGCCATGGAATGTCAGAATTCCTTGGGCATCGATGTAACCAGTCTCGGGTTAGTACCAGGAGTCAGAATCCCTCCCAAGTTCAAGGCACCACTGTTTGACAAGTACAAAGGCAGCACGTGCCCTAGGACTCACATTCACACGTATTTTGGAAGAATCTCGGCTCACACTGATGACGAGAAACTTTGGATGCATTTCTTCCAAGACAGTTTATCTGGAGCTTCGTTGAGCTGGTACATGAAGTTGAGTCGGGTCTCTATTCGAAGTTGGAAAGATCTAGCTGAAGCGTTCCTCAAGCAGTATCAATACAACATTGATATGGCTTCGAATCACACTCAGCTGCAGAACTTGTCTCAAGGACCTAAGGAGAGTTTTAAGCAGTATGCCTAGAGGTGGCGTGAGCTGGCAGCACAGGTTCAACCTCCATTGCTGGATCGGGAAATGGCCGACATGTTTATGGGCACCTTGCAAGGTGTTTACTTGGATCGTCTGGCCGCCTGCCCGTCCATTGGTTTTTCTGATATCGTCGTTGCGGGAGAAAGAATAGAGAATTTTCTGAAATTGGGAAAGATTCAGGATGCAAGCAGTGCTAGTTCTTCTGGTGTGAGAAAGCCTTTTGGCAACGGCCAAAGAAGAAGAGAAGGCGAGACAAATGCTGTGTATAGAGGCCGAGACAGAAGTTATCCTCAAGGTTACTACCAAGCAGCTGTAGTGACTATTACTCCACAGGTTCAACAACAACGACCACAGGGTCAGCAACAACAGGTACAAAGACCAAATCAAGAAAGAACAAGAGCGAGAAACCGCAGACTTGATCCCGTCCCATGCCCATATGGTGTATTGCTCCCAGAACTGCTAAAGTTGAACCTGGTCGAGCTTCATACCATGAGACCTCCTGCTCCTGACAATCTACCTCCGAACTTTGATGATAATGCCAGGTGCGAATTCCATTCAGGTGCCCAGGGGCACAGTATTGAGAAATGTTGGGCTTTTCAGAACAAGGTACAAGACCTAGTTGACTCCAAGGAGATCAATTTTGCTCCTCTCCCAAATGTACTCCAGAATCCGATGCCTAGTCATAATGGAACCGGTGTCACGGTTATTCTACCAGATGGTTCACGTTAAGCTGAAGTCTTCAAGTTAATCACCCAGGACGCCAGGGTCTTCATGAAGCAAATATAGCCAGCAGTATTCAAATACTCTCAGTGATGGCATTTTTTTGTTTGTCTTTATTCATTGTTCGTTTTCATCCCTATTGAGGGGAACTACGTCGCTCTGATTCTTCATTGGTCATCAGTCAATGGAGATACTTAGGCAGAAGATCGTCAGGTCTTTCCGAGCAACCTTATGGGGCAACTTTACTCCCGAGCTTCACCTTTTCCTTCAGACGTCTCGTGTCAGAGTCAGAATAGCTAGAAGAAGAAGTATGACTGTCATGGTTAGGTATACAACTACAAATTGAAGATTACAAGTCTGTGAAAGAGCTATTGATCGCTGAGAGTATCCAAGACTGACAGGTCCAGACGGAGCCAAGCCTCCTCAACTACGACAATATTCAGTTTCTTTACTGCATTTCCATTTGTAGTTTCTTTTATATGCTAAACATTTGTCTACATGTATGAAATTTGTTTGCTTTTGAATGTTAGCAATAATGAAACTCACATGTTTTTCTTGAAGTAAATTCATTCGCATTCACTTATAATTGTGCATGTGTACATCGCAATACCAGTTGTCGTGCTTAAATTCTATGAAGGAGAATGACGAAACAAAAAACGCAAAATCTCTAATTGTGTGCTCTCGAGTAAGGCCCTGTTGACGATGTACAGGCTTTGTTTCAAATCCCTAAACACTGGAGATATAAGGAAGATAGACCCTTGCTAACCCCTTTGAGCCTAGAAGTAGGAGTTTATTTTCGCATAAAAAACCCTCACATAACCCAGGGGCAGGGTAGATGTCAGCTAGTCGGACCAAGCGTTCAGGCTTTCATAAAGGAGTGTATTTGAGGATCCATTACATTCCACTATGCTAATCAAGAGGTCCAAAGACCCGAAACCACAATGGTTATCCAAGTCAAAAGGTCCAAAGATTGAGAACCACAATGGCTATCCTTCGTCGACCAAAGAATGAGGCAGTCACAACCCTCGCAAAGCTATCAAGACAAATAGTGTCACACGACTCTTTAAAAAAAATGAAAAAAGGCCCGCTGAGTCGAAACTTGAAAACAAGCGACTTAGGCAAAAGTTAGGGCATCCCGCTGGACTTCATAATCAAAGATTCACAAGAATCAGTCCAGGCAAAAGTTAGGGATAAAGCAAAATAACGCAAAAGCGAAAGACGAAAAGGATTTCACAAGAAAGATCCTCAAAACGAGAACAAAGTCGTGTGGCACAGACACGAAAGATAGAGGAGTGACTGACTCTCAACAATAACCTGATTGGTGCTTGAACTGATAGCAGCAATGGTTCCTCAATCAACACGAAACCCTTATGAAAGGTGAATGCTTGTGAAAACTAGCTGAATGTAGGAATGGAGAACATCACGAAGAGTGGGTGGGCACAAATAAACTTCGAGCCTATATCCTTTGTTTCTATAACCGTGAACCAGGCCACGATACAACCTTTAAAAGTCCTAACTGAAATAGGGCTAATTTGAGAGCGTACTACTACGAGGCCGCGTTCCTGACTCCTATGAGTTGTGCTAAAAGACATTTGTTGGTATTGCATGTACATACTTTCATTCAAGATAATGTCGTATCTTAACCAGTGATTCGATCACGAAGGTTTGCGATCCCTTTTCAAAACTTCAAGTTTGGCATGTGTGTTGCATTAGAATTGTCATTCTAAGAATAAACATTTTTTGCTTGCATACATTTGTTTGGCATCATAAATGGTTCACATGCGGAAATTCAATCCAGAAGCTTAAGCTTGCCAAGTTGAGAAGCCTAAAACCCCTGAAAGACGGTCACGTCGAGACGCACTTTTATGAGAAAGCTTCATTGAGCAAAGACTTTCCTAATTAGTCACAGTAAGAGCTAGCCAATCCGGGACAGTTAAGTCGAGCAATCTCTTCAAACTTCAGTCAAACTAGGGCAATCACCTCGAGATTCAGATCTCTCCAAGAGCGCAGATTAGTCAGTCAAGTGCAAAACTATTCAACTACTCGTACTGGGGCAGGCCACCCCAATAGTACGAGAGTTCATTATTTCCCGAAGACAGACGATCAAAAGCATTTACCTGGAGTTTAGAATACCATGGTCACTCGTCAAGCCAACTATCTCGTTCAGCACTTTTGACAGATACAAGCTCATCTGCATTGGCAATGGTTATCTCCTCAGTAAGGTTATTACAATGATTCATGCAGTCGTTACGATACCTAAGAGTTTAAAGACACCAAGTCTTTTGTAAAATCCTCTTGAGGTAAAATCCATTCGGAAGCAACTAATCCCCAGCACGAGATAACTTGAAATCTTTCCTCCTCAGCAGGACGTGTCTCGGTTTTGGTCATCCCCAATAGACGAATGGAAGTTATCCTCACTAAAGTCAGAAGTTTTTCCTTCTGTTGGTTTCCTTAATCTTGCTTCCTCAACAGATCTAAGGCGATTCTTATTCCCCTAGAAGATTTCAGATAAATCATTCTCCTCCCCAGCAGATCCATAAGAGTGGATAATCCCCAATAAACGAAGTATTCCCAGGCACGACCCTCAAATCTAAAGTCCAATTTATTTTTGGCAAAGGTGGTAATTCGGGATGAATGAATTATTCACGCTCTTCTCCAACAGAGATGTTATCCCCACAAGACTTCTTGGGATCGAAGATGCGATCATTGTGTTTCCCCACAGAGTTAGCAGGGACTTATTACTTCCGCGTCAGGAATTACTTTCACATTCACACCGGTTTATTAACGATACTCAAGACATAACATCCCTAGTGTCATGGGGAAACATGCCATGCAATTCAACATATGCAAAGCCCAACCACAGACTGGCCAAAGTCCATCTTCGGGTGGCAAGTTTCAAAAGTCCCCCACAGTGGGCAAAAGTCCCCCACAATGGGAAAAAGTCTCCCACAGTGAGCAAAAGTCCAGCCACAGACTGGCAGGAGTCCACCCGCAGTGTGGAAAATTTCCAAAGTCCACCCGCAGTGTGGCAAATTTCCAAAGTCCACCCGCAGTGTGGCGATTCATTCAAAGTCCAACCGCAGATTGGCCAAAGTCCATCCTCTGGGTGGCAAATTCTTAAAGTCCATCCGCAGACTGGCCAAAGTCCATCCTCCAGGTGGCGAATTCTCAAAAGTCCCCCACAGTAGGCAAAAGTCCCCCACAGTGGGCAAAAGTCTCCCACAGTGAGCAAAAGTCCAGCCACAGACTAGCAGAAGTCCACCCGCAGTGTGGCAAATTTCCAAAGTCCACCTGCAGTGTGGCGATTCATTCAAAGTCCAACCGCAGATTGGCCAAAGTCCATCCTCTGGGTGGCAAATTCTTAAAGTCCAGTCGCAGACTGGCCAAAGTCCATCCTCCGGGTGGTGAATTCTCAAAGTCTCCCGTAGCGAGCAGTGACCCCCGTAGTGTGTCAAGAAATCAAAGTCTCCCATAGTGAGCAGAAGTCTCCCGTAGTGAGCAGAAGTCCACCCGCAGTGTGGCAAATTGTCGAACGTCCACCCGCAGCGTGGCAGATCGTATCTTGAAGTCCAACCGTAGATTGACAAAAGTCCATCCTCAGGATGGCAAGGTATCTTAAAATTCTGTCGCAAACTGATCAAAGTCCACCTACAGCGTGGCAAGTCGTTATTCGTCTAACTCCATCCAATAATACACCATTAAGGCATTGTTGCAGCCTATCAAAGTCCACCCGCAGCGTGGCAAGTCAGTAGCCGTCTGACATCACCCAAAAGGGATCCCCCGGTTATGATTCTTACCATCATAATTATATCCAAGCAGAGTTCATTCGGTCGAGTTCGTTTCCCTATTCTTCTGCCAAAAAGGGCAAATTTTCTGGATGTTTCTAGTATTCAATCCCTGCATACCTCAAACGTCTGAAAGCAACTGCTATCATCCATTCAGGTCTACAGTGATTGAATAGGGTCAGCTGTAACACCCCAAAATTTGCCCTCATATTTATAATCATAACGGACTTTCTGTTTCACATCCATTAGGTCATAACTAACAAATATCATATGTTTGCATGGAGCTACTAGAACATGGGATCAAGGTCCTCTGATATTTAAGTTTTATTTCTGGTTCATGGTTTTCACCTCATTAAATATTGTTAACTGGTTCCCTTAGGGATTAAGAAAATAAGGGTTTCATATTATAGTGGAGGTGTCTCTTTCTACGTTACAGATCTCTTCTGCAGCTACAAAGTTTTATCAGGATGTATTTTCATTGGTCGTCAGATCGAGATATTTGTGTATTGAGTGGTAAGGCATTAAATCATGGCGTGTGGGATCAAAGGGTGAACTCATACGAATATCAAGACATTATGGTCCTCTTAATAGTTCATTACTGATAATACAAGTTAATGAGGTTTGGGTTTGAAACTTGATCGTAAAGTTGAGGATTCGTTGAAGATGCAAGATTGATTCAGATGGGAGGTTTCGAGTAGAAGTAAGCATGCTAGGATTGGTTGTATGGATTACTTGGACCCTTTTCATGATAATATTCTTTACAGTTCGCTACTCTTTTTGTTCATATTTTCTAGAAGCCAATCTCTTTTTACCTTTTTTTTCACGAAATTAAATATCCACTTAACCCTTTTTACTATAAAAAAAACATAAAACATAACCATTCTTCCATTTTTCTTTTTATTATCCCTATCAAACCATATCCAACCGCCCAACATCCATTTTCTAAACCAATTCGTTGTCCAGTTATCCAATTCATTTTATAATCCGTTTACATAGAAAAAAAGAAGATAGAAAGGAGGTAATAAGTAGAAAGGCAAGGCTCAACGGCCCAACGGCCCAACCTCTCATTTGCTTGGCCTGTTATTGTTTTTATACCATTGCAGGCTAAAAAATGGTCCCAAAAGCCCACATCATTTCTTTTTATCAGTTAGCATATATATATATATATATATATATATATATATATATATATATATATATATATATATATATATATATATATATATATATATATATATGTGTGTGTGTGTGTGTGTGTGTGTGTGTGTGTGTGTGTGTGTGTGTGTGTGTGTGTTCCACGCCACTTTTCATGGCAGGAAGATGAGTAAATAAGTAAAAAAAATGGAATCATTTTCTGCCTTTGGCAAAGTTGATGTCGAAAATTCAGAAGGAGGATCACAAGTTTCTTCACAAAGTGATTTATAACCAAACTACTCCAGAAGAGATTTCTAAGTACAAGAAGAAGTTTATATGAATCCAAATAAAAACTAGAAAGTTTGCAAGAGCTAATGACGAAAAATGGTTACATAATCTCAAAGAAATCCTGAGAATTTCGATCCGTCGTCGATCAGATTTTCGGTCATCAAACTTCAATTCATTCCGAGGGATATTGAGAAGATCTTCCTCACTCATCCACCTTCAGATTGTACTTCTTCATTAACTCCTCTTCAATCACCTTCATTCACCCCATTCAACCTTTTCATCAGTACTCTTCATTCACCAATACCTCCAAAATGCACTCACGCTGCAGCACAAAAGCAAGTACAAAAAGTAAGACAAAACTCAGAAGTTATAAAAAAAGAAGTTCTAACCAATTTCTGTCTAATAACTTCCTAACAGAAAAACGAAAATTTTAACCAATCATAACTGAAATTTAACAAACTCTCACAAAAGAATTGTTCTAGAAAGTTCACCTGAGATCTCTTGATAGTCCTCTCCAATCTTCTATAAAAGTCCGTCAATCACTCTTCTGCGTTTTTCCCGGAATCATTTTCTCAAACCTCCGCTTCATCCCTTTCCTTCTCGAAACCAATTCGCCACATTCTTCATCCTCAACTCTCTTTCAGTTAATAACCATCATACTCTGTGATCCTGAACCTCCATGACCATCCCTAACCTTCAATCTTCTACATAAACCACAATTCGGAAAAATCATAGAAACTCAGCATTAGAACGCAACTAAGGGCATCACAGAAGGAGAAAGATCAAAAGTAAATCTATTAGGGATCTCTTACTGGTTTTCGGTCAATTCTTCATCACCAACTTCAACTATCACCATTAATCCGCGAAAACTGCAACCTGCATTAAGAAAAAGCATAACATCAAGTTCAACTATCAACTCAGATTGAAAGTCGCAAAAAACATTGTGAAACCGGTCGAAAAAAACGCAGTCAAGATCGATAACAGAATACCTGAGCACGATTTTCTTCAACTTTTCATCAAGCCTTATCAGCAAACCTTCATCCTCAACACATCTCCATAACTTTCAACCATCATCAAGATCGGCAGCGATCAATGTCCATTAATCTGCACCGGAACTTGCAAGTTCAAGAATTGCCAATACTCAGGACTGCGAAAAATCAATCGTAACGGTTCAATCAAAGCAATTCGATATCTACAGAAAAGGGGGGCGAAGTCGGAACATGTACCTGAACCGAACCATTCATCTTCATGGTTTGCACGTCACCTAATGTACATCAACGCCGATCATCATCGAAATTTCGTCTCCATCCCGCGGCTTCATCACGAAACGCGTAGGGCTTCATTATCAACATCGTCATTGCATAACTTTCGATAACCCGCACGGATCATGCAATCTATTCAGACCGTTGAACATCAATCTCCACCATCTCGATTGAAGGTACGATAACCTCAATCCGTGTCTAATTCATCTCCTTTCTTTGCTTCAGAGGTATCCTGTTTCAAAGTCTCAGAAGAGACCTAGGTTAAGTTAGGGATTTGAGATGAAAAGGGGGAAATAAGGAGATTTCACTACAACATTTGTTGTCTTTGGCAACACTTTTTTAGGTAACATGTAAAAATTGTTGCCTAAAATTCGTATAGGCAACGATTTATGGGTGTTGACAAAAATATATTTGCAACCCTTGATAATCGTTGCCTGAAATACTTTTGGGGACATTTTTGGACCGTCACTCTTTCAATTTCTTGGCAACGACTGTTAATTATGCCCTTAACTATTTTTGGGGACGATTGTGGAGCGTTATTATACCGTATCTTTAGTTATGTTTGATAATTGTCCCGTTAAATACTTTTGGGGACATTTTTAGATTGTTATATTTGTTCTAATAAAAGACTACATTTATTCATTGTTGCATCAAATTTTAACAGCATCAAATTTTTTGTGGCAATTTTTCCTCCAAACTTATACATTAAAAAATAAATATTTTCCTATAAATATTATTAGAACAAATTTAAATATAAAAAATCATCTAACCAAGATTTAATAAGATACCACTATATTAAATGCTTATATTATTCTGAATAAAACACTACAATTTTCAAATGTTACATAAAAATTAAACAAAGAAAAAAAATGACAAACTTCCCTCCAACATTAACATTTTTCAAATGCACGAACGAATTTTATATTATAAATATATTTTAGATTAAAACATTAATTATAAATTAAAATATTATAAAAACAAAAAATATGAAAATGTGAACTAATAATTCTTTACATAATAAAAAATAAAATTAAAGAGCCGGTTAAATATGAGAATTATATAATAAAAATTACTGAACAATTTAAAAGGTTAAATATGAGAATTATATAATAAAAATTACTGAACAATTTAAAAGTAACATCTTAATTATCTATTATTTTATATATATCTAATGTCTAATAACAAATATAAAAATTAAAAATATAAATATTATTATTATTAATTTGTACAATTTTTTTGCAATAAAAAATAAACAAGTGAATTTAATAATTTAAATTTTAGTTATTTATTAATAGCGTAACAAAAAAAATTCTATAAAATAAAACATTCAAAAAGCAATTTTTTTTCAAGTGGGCCATTCTAATTCTAAGTCCACAATCGATTTACACAGTGAAACAAAGAAAGGGAAACACATGTTTGAAACCTAAATTTTACAAACGAGAAAAGTACATCAATGTAATCGTGTTGTTGTGCGTTAGCGCCGTTTCACTGCGAGTGTGTCGTTTGTGTCGTGTTATTGTGAGTTGCCACTGGTCATCGTCCGATTGTGTTGCTACAAATGGTATTTTGGTCATCTTCGTTTCTTATCTTCCTGTAAGTGCTACTAATTTTCAATTGTTTAGGGATTGTTGTCCTGTTATTTGTTTGAGGATTCAAAGTGTTGAAGCCCTTTCTACTGCTACAACTTGTATGTTGTTGTTCTGCTACTTGTTACCCTCCTTTTTATTAATTTTGTTCCTTTTCTTCCATTAGGTTTGAAACATAAACGTTTGATGTAGAACCACCTTGTCAAAATTCATATGACCACTAGGCAACTTCACTTGTAAGGGTAAGTCCCATCCTTCCTAAAATTATTCATTTATGCTATCAATTTTGAAAACCCACTATATATTTTATTTTTGGGACCTCAAACTTTCATTTTCTCAAAATCTGAAATTAACTTATAAGATAGAAATTTGAAGTATTTTGATTGATTTTGATAATAGTTTTTAGAGTAAGAAGATTCTAATTTCTTTATATATATATATATATATATATATATATATATATATATATATATATATATATATATATATTAAATCACTTGTATCAATTTCCCATCTAGAGTTGAAATGATTCTCCTACATGGTGAGTATATTTCTTCTAGTAAATTATGCAACACTCTCATTTTGCACATGTTAATTTTATCTTCATTTTTGGAACACTATTAATGATGATAAAGAACATGCACTTATAATAACCCTTGTTATGTTACTAATTTTAGATGTGTGGTGTATAATATATGATAAGATTTAGGCTCCATTTTACCTCTAAAAATTAACTTGTTCTAAAGGTATTATACTTTTCACCTACCTTAGGCTCCATTTTCAAGGTTCAGTTTTTGTGTTAAGATAGCAAATAGGACTAGAAATATCTCACGAATAATTTTGATAATATTTCAAGTGATGAAATTTCAAGGACAATAAATAAGGTAGCAAATAGGACTATAAATATCTCACATACAATTTTAATATATATTAACACTTTAAATATGTTTTTGGTCCCATTTCAAGTGATAATAGTTTTAATAACTATAATTTTAATAATTTTTCAAGTGATAATAGTTTTTACTCAATATCTTTTTTATAATATTTTTATAAACACCTATAATTAATAATAATAAAATTATGATATGATCATGTGTAACACCTCTATTCCGTTTTGAAGTACCCTTATAGTCTTATAATAATATATATTTTATTTCATTTTAGAAAACCAAACATGATAAACAAGGAATGGGTGGAGTTGTCTCCACACAGTCAAGGTTATAAGAATGGTGCCAATTACTTTTTGGATATTGCATTTACCAAAGGAATGGTTGAAGAAGAAGAGATTTTGTGTCCTTGTGCTATATGTTGCAATGATAGTTGGGAAGTAAGAGATGTAGTGTATGACCATTTATGTAGCAAAGGATTTGTAAAGGGATACAATGAATGGATTTATCACGGTGAAGATGAAAGTCTTATGGATCTTGATGGTGACGGTGATGATGAAACATCATCTCATGATGATATCGGTGGCTTGCTATTTGAGACATTTAAAGATGTAGCTGAAGGAGGTGAAGTACATGAAGGGCTAAATGAAGATGCAAAGAAATTTTATAAACTAGTTGATGATGCAAATCAAGAGTTGTATCCTGGTTGTGAAAAGTTTTCCTCGTTATCATTCACTATTCGAATTTATTTGTTGAAATGTCTCCATGGATGGAGTAATGCATCATTCACTGCTCTCTTAGAGTTGTTGAAAGAGGCTATGCCTGATTTGAACATCCCTGTCTCTTTCAATAAAACAAAATCTATGATTAAAGATTTGGGCTTAGACTATAAAAAGATTGATGCATGTCCCAACAATTGCATGTTGTTTTGGAAAGATCATGGGAAAGATGATTCATGCCATATTTGTGGAGAATCAAGGTGGATTGAATATCCTGAAGTTGCTAATGGTCTTGAAGAATCTATAAAAGCTCACAAGGTTCCCGTCAAAGTTCTAAGACATTTTCCTTTGATTCCAAGATTGAAAAGACTTTTTATGTGTTCAAAGACAGCCGACACATTGAGGTGGCATGCAGACCATCGTTCAAGGGATGGGAAGTTAAGGCATCCGGCCGATGCCCAAGCATGGAAAGACTTTGATGCCAAACATTCAGATTTTGCTCGTGAAACTCGTAACATCAGACTTGGGTTGGCAAGTGATGGGTTTAATCCATTTAGGACTATGAGTCTTTCACATAGCACATGGCCTGTTGTATTAACAATATATAACTATCCACCAAATTTGTGCATAAAGGATGAAAATTGTTTAATGTCGTTACTTATTCCAGGACCAAAGTCACCCGGAAATGAAATTGATGTGTATTTGCAGCCACTTATTGAGGAGCTTAAGATATTGTGGGATGTCGGTGTAGAAACATATGATATTTCAGAAAACCAATCATTTAAAATGCGTGCAATTCTTATGTGGATTGTGAATGACTTCCCTGCGTATGCTATGTTATCTGGTTGGAGTACTAAAGGGAAGTTTGCTTGCCCTGCTTGTAATCATAAAACTTCTTCAAGATACTTAAAACATAGTCGAAAGATGTGTTATATGGGTCATCGAGTCTTTTTGGATTCAAATCATAGTTGGAGATCAAATTCAAGTTCTTTTGATGGAAAGCCAGAATATAGGTCTGCACCCTCCTTGTTAGATTCAACAATGATTCTAGTACTGATTAGGAAGTGTTCACAATGTGTTTTACCAATTTGTTAATGAATATTGTTTATTGTATCTTTCTATGGTCTTAATTTATATTAGACTTTATAAATATTTGTACTGAGATCTTCCCTTTTGTTAATAGATTGTGTTTGAACATTAATTGTGTTGTATAATTATGTAAGTTTTCCCCTTTGTAGTTCATAGTTTTTGGCCATAATGGACATTGTAAGAAGTGTAAAAGATGGTGTATCACATAGGAAGAGTGGTCGAAGTCCTACTAAAAGATTTGATTTTCCTCTTCAAGCAAGATCAAGTGCAGAATTGACAAAGAAAGTACTACAACAAGTTAAGAAGGAGAAAATTGACAAGTTGCATGAGATGTTGCAGAGAAACAATAGAGAAAGGGTTCATGAAGTTGTTGAAGTTATGGACGGTAAATCATTTTCTTGTTTCATAAGATTTTATAAAATTATTGTCGCTCCCGATAAGTGACACCAGGGTCAGATAAGGGTACAGACGCGAACGGTCGGCGAAGGGAACAGTGAGAACACACAGCCGTGAACTCACTGGAGAATGAAAAGAGTCGCCAGCTAGGCATTTTTATCCCGGAGGAAAGGCAATGCTGCATAGACCTAGAAAAAGATGGATAAGACGGTTGCGAACCAGAGAGACTGAGAAAGGGGGTTGGTTACAACCTGGGAAGGTATTAGCACCCAGATTGTCCGTCGTACTCGACGGGATCCACGCTTGAAAGATTTGTGTTATAAAGGGGTAGTGTCAGTGCAATCTGTGTATAAAATAGCTGGAAAAGAATGTACAGGTGTCAGTGTAGGAGAAGTGAAGTGTATAAATGTACAGTGTCAGTGTAAGGACAGGAGTAAGATGCTCATGATAATGAGGCTAAAGAATAAAGCTGGAAGGAGGGGGGATGTACAGAGACTTTTTGTTCGATAACCGTTAAGTTATGCCTACGTATCCTCTCGTGCAATGAGGAAGTCAGAACACCGTAGTTCGACCCAAAGAGACTGAAAGATGAATTGACTTGTGAACTGCTTACTTGTCTATGCTCAAGTGTATGACCTGTCTGGCTCAGGTGCAAACTGTCTTGCATTAGACGGAAGAAGCAAGTTCTCGTTTATGAGTGAAGATGATGAGAAAAAGAATCCCGGAGGAGACGATTATTGTTTGTTTTTTTGAGTTTTCAGTCTTTTATTGCTTTTTGGATTTTGTCATAAGTTAATGAGCTTAAGTCTAAATCAATGGGTTAGTAAACTCATCACATCTTCCCTCTGATCAGGGGTAATGAGAATACCTTAAGTGTGAAGTCAGCATCTCACACTTAATCACCATGATGTAGGATTAAGATCATTAACCTACTTGTGATTATTTAGATGTTTTTGTTGTTTTTGTTTAGTGTTAATTAATGAGACTAAGCCATAATCAGGGATTAAACACACTCATTACACCATCCTAATAGAAGGATAATAGATGAGAAAGTTTAAGCTGAGGAAAGCTCCTCAACTTAATCCATGATTAGGGATTAAACTCATGACAAAACAAGCCTTTGATTAAGTGGATTTTATTTAATGGTATGATGATGAAGTGATTTTTATGATTTGTAAGACAACTTGAGGGGGACTTGTCCATTAACACTAGGGTTAGTCCTTCTTAACCATTTAAGGAAGAATTAGAACCCTAATGCAAGGCCCAAGTTACAAGTGTGATGTCTTGATAATTATTATGTGAATTGATTAAGAGATTTAAACAAACAAAAGGGTTTAACACTTAGGATTAATGTTATACACTCCATCCTAAGAGAAGGATGCAGGCATAACCCTAATCACAAAGTCTTAAAGCCTTTAGGGTTTAGTCCCTGATTATGAGGTGAGAAGAGAAGACTCAAAGAGAGACACAAAGGTAAAACTATGGGGGAACTAATCAAAACCCTAATTCATTGTCATGCTTGGATGATCCTAAGGTTTGTGAGGTTTGCAAGAACAAATCTTCAGAAGAACCACCAGGAAGCAGATGAAAGGAGCAAAGAGAAGCAAAGTAACTTGCTTCATTCAAGAAGTCAAGTCACTTGAAGAAAGAAGGTGGGAGGAGCAAGAATGAGCGAGCTCAATCTCAAACACAAACAAAAAATGCAGCAATGGATGCAAGAGAGATGAAAAAAGAAGTTATGAGAAGTGAAGGCAAATTCACTTCCCAAGTTTACTTACCACCTGAAATGTTAGAAAGAAATGCAATGCAATGCAAGATGAGATGAAATGGCATGATGCTAGACAAAACCAGAAGCATGTTGATGATGAAAATGATGCTATGAGGTGCTGCAAACATGAGGCAAGGCATGGGGATGTTCATACAAGATTATGAATGCAAATGATGCAAGCTAAGGAGCATGGACAAGCATGAAATGTTATGAAGCATACAAGACAAATGACATGGCAAATATGTAATGCAATGGTCAAACATGCTTTCTATATGTCTTAAGATGTCAAATGGATCACAAGAATGCACAAAATGCAATGACAAGTCATGTTATGCAAGGAAATGCAAGGAGGATGCAAAAGAAAGCCCAAATTAGGGTTCATGGATCAAACATCAAACAAAAACCCAAAACAGAAACAAATCCTAAGATAAAAAATGGAAAATGGCATCCAAAGAAACCCTAAACCTATAACTAACCACTGCCCAAAGGGGAGCTCTCAACTCTCAACCAAACTCAAGTTATGAATTTTCTAAGTTATTAGGGTTTTTTAGGGTTCTTAACAAAAGAAATGCCAAACAAATAGAAAATGCAAGATCAAATCATGGCCATTTTACCCTAGAAACTACATGCTAAACACAAAACAATGCAAGAAGAATCAATGTCTCAACCTTCTCCAATAGGCAGAAATGAATTTTTGAACTTGTAATCAAAATAATGCACAAAATATGATTTAATTCAATGAAAAATTCTAAAAATGCATCAAGATCAAAAAAGAAATTTGGTTTGAAGGTTGGACAATGTTTCTAAATGTCTTAGAACATTTCATGAATTTTTTTTGTAATTTTTAAATACCTAAAAGTATTTTTAATTAATTAATTCCCATTAATCAATTAAAAATAATCTCTTAAATATTTAAAAATACTTTTTTAATGATGAAAAATAAAATAAAAATATTTTTGGGTCTTAAAAATTAATAAAACTTTAAAGAAAAAGTTTCATAATTTTTATGTATTTTTTGCTATTTTAAAATAAATATGCAAGTTAATTGAAATAAAATGAAATAAAAAATTAAATAAAAGGAAAGTATGCAGCATGGAAGGCCAGGATTCAATCTGGAAATGAAAGGGTTGACTGCGCGCCAGATCCAATGGGCCACATTCAAACTGGGCTAAACTTAATTAATTAAATAAATTAAACCTAATTAAGTTAATGACAAGATCTGGGCCATTGGATGCGCGCGGGAAAAGACCTGGTCAACTCATCCAACGCCTGAAATTCAAACCTGAAGCCCTAACCCTAATTACCCATTAATGACTTTCAGGTCACCGGAGACGAGCTCCGGTCGTCTTCTCCGGTGACCTTCTCCCCTGAAAACTTCCAAATCCTTCCCTAGGTCACTAAAATGAAATCTAAAACCATGGAAATGTTCTTCAACCTCTCACGAATCAAACCCCTCTCTCAAAACAAATTTATTCTTCCTAAACAAGCTGAATCGAAGAGAACAAGTTCTAGGGCACGCAAGCTTCAGAGACAAATTAAATACTCAAAACAAAGCCATTTCAAAAACTAAGAACATCAGGATGATCAGTGAACCACATAGAACAAGTTTGTAACAAGAAAAATGATTTCTGGAAAAATAATTTTCGAGCTACCTGAGATTTGGAGCTTTCAGTTTGAGAACTTTCTGGCCACTTCTCCTTGTGCAATCCACTCCACTTGATCCCCAGAAGATGTTTGAATGCTCAAAGAGAGTTTAAGCTGGCTGGATAGTGAGATTCGAAAGCTTCTGCTCAAGCTTGATCAGAAATGGCAATGGAGTTTCTGGAGGTTTCAGGCCATTGTGAATGATGGTTTGTGATCCTGAGGATGAATGGAGAAGGTCTGGAGTGTTTGTTGGTGTGTTTGTGGTTTGTGGAAGGAGATTCGATTGAAACTGCAAAATGAAGTGAGAAATGGCAGTGAGATGTTCAGGCTGTTTCAGGCTTGTGTTCTTGGTGCTGGGTGGTCTATGGAGCAAGGTGAGTTGAATGGTGAAGAGGGTTTGAATGTTTGCAAGCTGTGTAGGCAGATTCGAAGGAAGTTGCAACTTGGTAAGTTTTTGTGAATGTGTTGAATGTGTGTGTTTCAGCCTTGCTTAGTACATGAAATGGCTTGCAAATTGTCCACATAACTCTCTCTCATTGGTCAGTTGATTGGACATGTGCTTTATTGATTGGTAAGTTGCCTTTTGCAAAAAGTCAAAAATTATGTAAGAGAGGTATGGTGAAGTGCTAGCTTGGTACAAAGCCTAGGGGCTGCGCAGCATGGTGTGTGTATGAAGCTAGCTTGGTTCAGCAGCCAATGCCTCAAGTTGGTGAGATGTGATCATGAGTTTTGCAAGTTGTTGCTCTTTGGTTCACATGTGATTCCTTTGCCTAACCAAACATAAACCATAGGCATTCTTGGTCCAAATCTGATTTTCATGACTTAGAGAAAGTTTGTGGACTGGTTTGAAGTGAATTAGAGGCTGCAATATGCATTGGTCCATGACTTTGCAAAATTTCCATTTGAAGCATGCCTTGAAAATCAATGATTTTTGCCAACTTTGCATTGCCATAACTTTTGATCCAAGAAGAGTTTGATCATGTTCTTGTACTTTTTGAAAAGGGAAAGATGAGATCTACAACTTTCATGACCAAAGTTTTTCCATTTGAAGCATTTTTGGATCAAGAATCAAAGCTTGAAAAATGACCTAAAATGATGCATTCTTGAAAAGTCAACTATGCCCAAAAAGTCAACATTTGCAAAAACCCTAAATTCTTGATTTTTATGAACTTCAACCTTCTCCCATGATCAAATAAAGATCATATACACTCAAAATGATGAAGATCACCCATTGGTTGGGTCATTGGGGGCCTCAGATGCCCTGATTTTACACTGACTTGTCTGAAAAGTCAACTCTTGATCAGATGACTTCCCCATGGAATTTCTTCATGAAAATTGATATGCATACTCCCTATACCATATAGAGACCAATGGAAACAAGAATGACCAAAAAATTTGGAGTTATGGCCTCTGAAACCAAAACCCTAGTTTTCAGTCAACTGTGTAGTTCAAACTAGCTCTGCATCACCTCAAACCCTAGTTCTTGTGATTCCTCTGCATTTTTGACTTTGAGGAGGTGAAATATGATATAAGAACACACATGGACCCCTTTGAGTTGATTGGTGGCCTTTGGAGTGGCCCAAGAAGCCTTGGGATGGCTCAGATCACAAACCCTAGGTGCAGATGCCTTAGAAACTATGCAGTGAAACAAAAGTGAGATATGAGATGATATGATTGTGTTTATGCATATGAGATGATCACAAGCCATGGTGTGAATGGGTGAGGGCAAATTTGGGGTGTTTACAGCTGCCCCTATTCAAACATGAGTTAGCTGTGCATGATGTAAGCAACGGCTTAACAGGCAAACAAGATAACTTGTGGTTGAATATCAAAGACAGTCCAAAATTTGCACTCACAGAAATGAAGAAGAAAAGGGATATAGATTGTAAAAGGAAAATAAAGTGTATTGTAAAGTGTGGGCGACGGAGGACGACCGTCGAGCAGAGGACGACTGCTGGGCAAATAGCAATGACGGGGACGGCCGACATGCTGGGGAGGTGAGGAAAATAAAGCAATGACGGGGACGGCCGACATGCTGGGGATAAAGGGTAGAGCTAAGACGGGGACGGCCGACTAGCTGGGAAAATAAGATATCATGATGGGGACGGCCATCAAGATAAAGCTGTAAAATTTTCTGGGGATCGAATGAAACATGACGGGGACGGCCGTCAAGTTCATAAAGGTAACCAACGATGGGGACGGCCATCGGGCTAAAAAGGAAAAGGGACCACGACGGGGACGGCCATCGGGTTAAAGAATAAATGAAATAAACAGATGATGGGGTACGGCCATCAAAGGTGAAGGACGATCACCTAGCAGGGGACGGCTGCTCTGTTGGGGATAAAAGAAAAATGATGGGGACGGCCATCAAAGGTGGAGGACGACCACCTGGCAGGGTACGGCTGCCGAAAATATCAACGATGGGGACGGCCATCGGATAGAAAAGGTCAACGATGGGGACGGCCATCGGACGAGCAAGATGGAGGACGACCATCAAGAAGTGGAGGACGACCACTCAGCAGGGGACGGCTGCTCTCAGGGTTTCTCATGACATAGGACGAATGCCAGATAACCAAAATCAACAATGGGGACGGCCATTGGATAAAATGATGAAGGACGATCATCAGGAGGTGGAGGACGACCACCTAGCAGGGGACGGCTGCTGAAATCAACGATGGGGACGACCATCGGATGAGCATGACGGAGGACGACCATCAAGAAGTGGAGGACGACCACTCAGCAGGGTACGGCTGCTCTCAGGGGTATCATAACACAGGACGAGTGTTAGATAAAAAGAAAATTTGGCGATCTACTGGGGATATGGTGAACACGGACGAGCGTCCACACCCAAGAAAGGAAAGTATGAGTATTTGGTATTATGTATAGATTAAAGATGCGGACGAGCATCCTTAAGACTATGATACGGACGAGTATCATGTAGAAACAAACTGACACATGTTTAGAGATGATGATACGGACGAGTATCAACTGGTTAACAAAGAACACGGACGAGTGTTGCATCTGAAAGGACTCTTCTGGGGGAATAGTAGACACGGACGAGCATCTATATTCAAGAAGACACAAGTGTTTGACACGGTGTATGGATTAAAGATGCGGACGAGCATCCTTAAGACTTATGATACGGACGAGCATCATGTAGAAACAAACACTAGACGCAATGTTCTGAGATGATGGTACGGACGAGTACCAACTGGTTAACAAAGAACAAGGACTACTGTCGAATCTGTGGGGATATGAGTGATGATGTATACAAAATACGGACGAGTATCTGTATAAGTGTACCAATGAGTAGTGAGTATATATGTATAAGTGTTTATCTGCTGGGGAGAGTGACACGGACGAGTGTCAAGAGAGAAAAGTACAATATTAACAAGTATATGGGTTGATGACAGTGAGCGACTGCGCTGGGAACATGACACGGACGGGTGTCAAGAAAGTGTATATATAAGTATATGTGAGTGCAAAGAGGATGTCTTTGACTTTCTGCTGGTGATATGACACGGACGGGTGTCAGGACGTACCTGTAATGCGGGTGATCTTGTTTGTAGAGTGTATTCAGGCGACCTGTTTGGGGAAGGATGACACGGACGGGTGCCAAAAGGTGTATATACTGGTGTTTGTGATTGGAGAGGCAACTGCTTTTGCTGGGGACTCTGGTGGGAGTTTTTTGTGTATTGATGGTGATGAACGGTTTATTATTCACAAGTTCAATTCACAACATGACTTATGATTATGCAATGCATTTGATTTTTGCCGTAATGCTCCGTATTAGACGGAATGCTACGCTCTGAGGGTGAATATGATGTGAATGCTATGATTATGCAAAGGGGCACAGATCCGGGACTCGGATCCCGTTGCTGCGAAGATCTCTGGCTGATCTGCTTGAAACGGACATCCCAGCTGGGGATGAGATCACTGGTAGATCTAATGAGGTATCTGCTTGGGGATATATGTCACTGATTGACATATCCTTATAATATGGGATCCAGCTGGGGTTTGTAGAAGCTTTCTTCACTCTGTTGTGATCTCTTCATGCGTTGCTCTTCTGGATAGAGGCTGGAACTCTGTGGGGAGATGGTTCCCTGACTTCTGTATTCAACTGAGGATGACATGGCAACTCGGCTGGGGAATTGTGAGAGGCAACTCAGCTGGGGAGAGCAACAAGAGGCAACTCAGCTGGGGATAGAGCATTTCCGATGCTGAGATTGAGTGCATGTCGATTTGGCAACTTTCCTGGGGAAGTGGGCACTCTCCGGTGCCACGCGGAAGATAGACCGAGTTGATAATGATTTGCCAGCTTGCTGAAACGTGATTTGCGTGCCCCAGGTTGCGTTCTGGATGCCCGCAATCCTGCAAAGATAAGGAAACGCACAAAAGGTCCCGAGGTATCCCTTACTGGATTCCGTCATAGGAGATAAGTATTTTCGAGAATAATCACATTCCCTGCAAGCATGTGTTTCATTTTCTTTCTTTTTAGTGAAAAACACCTGTACTTGTGCAATTAGTTTTTTAGAGACATCAGACATTCTTTGCAAAATAAAAAAAAGTACAAGACGAAGCATGACTGAAAAATCTGATTTTATTGATTCATATGCCCTGAATTGGCGAGATACAGTCAAAGAAACAAATCCCCTGAAATGAGGAGATTGTTACAAATTGAGAAACAAAACGCTGGCGATGTTGGCGACGCTTTGAGGAGCTTCCTCTCCTGCTATGACTCGTATGACAATGACGTTCTTCTCGTCTTGCTTTCTGGAGAAAGTTGATTCTGATTGAAGCTCGATCCTTTCGAAGCTTACCAAGTTGCGGATAATACAGACGAATTCAGAATGCAGTTGTTCGCTTATTCCCTCGTTTTGCATGGATCGCCCTTTCGGGTTTTCAATCCATCGGGATACCCATTTTTGTCTGAGTTGTCCAATGCGGCTTTTCAACTCAGCGGGTGTACATTTTTTATTCATTTTCCCTTACTTTTGCCCGAGTCTTTTATTCTGTTTTTGACTCACCGGGATGCCCTATTTTTGCCTGGACTTACATTCTGTTTTTATGTCCAGCGGGTCATTTTTATGCGAAGTATTTTTTAACTGCATCTGAATTCACAGGGGACGGGAAATCTTCACCATCCATGGTGCTGAGCATCAGTGCTCCACCAGAGAAAACTTTCTTTACAACGAATGGTCCTTCATAATTTGGAGTCCATTTGCCCCTGTGGTCTGTATGAGGAGGGAGGATTCTTTTCAGCACAAGATCTCCCACTTGGTACCCTCGGTGCCTGACTTTCTGATCGAAGGCCCTCTTCATTCTCTTCTGATATAACTGCCCATGGCAGATTGCAGCCAATCTTTTCTCTTCGATCAGACTCAGTTGTTCGTATCGGGCCCGAACCCATTCTGCTTCGCTCAGTTTAACATCCATTAATACCCGTAACGAGGGTAGTTCAACTTCAACAGGTAGGACCGCTTCCATACCATATACAAGCTGATAAGGTGTTGTCCCAGTGGATGTTCTGATTGACGTGCGGTACCCATGCAAGGCAAATGGTAGCATTTCGTGCCAGTCTTTGTAGGTGATTACCATCTTCTGCACAATCTTCTTGATATTCTTATTTGCTGCCTCAACAGCGCCGTTCATCTTTGGCCTGTAAGGAGAAGAATTGTGATGTTGGATTTTGAAGTCCCGGCACAGCTCTGCCATCATTTTGTTGTTCAAGTTGGAACCATTATCAGTAATGATTCGCTCGGGAACCCCATATCGACAGATGATGTCTCTTTTCAGAAATCTGGCTACCACTTGCCTTGTGACGTTTGCATATGAGGCTGCTTCGACCCACTTGGTGAAATAGTCGATGACGACCAGGATAAATCTGTGACCATTTGAAGCAGTTGGCTCAATCTTGCCAATCATATCAATGCCCCACATAGCAAAGGGCCATGGTGAAGACATGATGTTCAAAGGATTGGGAGGCACATGCACCTTGTCTGCGTAGATCTGGCATTTGTGGCATTTTCTGGCGTAAGCACAACAGTCTGCATCCATTGTGATCCAGTAATAGCCTGATCTTAGTAACTTCTTAGCCATGGCATGCCCTCCGGCATGGGTACCAAAAGACCCTTCATGTACTTCATGCATCAATAAATCTGCTTCCGTCTTGTCAACACATCTGAGGAGTACCATATCAAAGTTTCTTTTGTATAAAGACCCATCCGTGTTCAGAAAGAAACTTCCAGCAAGCCTTCTTAAAGTCTTCTTATCATTGGAAGATGCCCCAGGTGGGTATGTCTGATCCTCCAAGAAGCACTTAATGTCATGGAACCAAGGCTTATCATCTTTTACAACATCCGCTGCAAATACATATGCTGGTCTATCGAGTCTAGACACTGAAATCTGGGGTACAAAGTTAGCCGCTTGAACTTTGATCATGGATGAAATGGTAGCAAGAGCATCTGCAAACTGATTCTCGTCCCGAGGGATATACTCAAGCTTGACTGTTGTGAAGAAAGTCAATAACCTCCTTGTATAATCCCTGTAAGGTATCAGATGATCCTGGTGAGTGTACCACTTCCCGTTGGTCTGATTGACCACCAAAGCTGAATCTCCGAATACAGTCAAAGTTTTGATCCTGAGGTCAATGGCTTCCTCAAGACCCATAATGCAAGCTTCGTATTCAGCTTCGTTGTTAGTGCAGTTGAAAGTGAGTTTTGCCGAGAAAGGCATGTGAACTCCTTTAGGTGTAATGAGTACTGCACCAACACCACGGCCATTCATGTTAACAGCCCCATCAAACATCATAGTCCATTCTTCCTCCGGGTCAGGCCCTTCGGTGTGAATAGGCTCTTCGTGATCTTTTGCTTTAATGAACATGATGTCCTCATCGGGGAAGTCAAACCTCATAGGCTGGTAGTCATCAATGGGTTGCTCAGCAAGATATTCAGATAGTACACTGCCCTTGATGGCTTTCTGAGATGTGTACTGTATGTCGTATTCTGTGAGAATCATCTGCCATCTTGCAACCCGTCCGGTAAGAGCTGGCTTCTCGAAAATGTACTTAACTGGATCCATTTTTGAGATTAATAAGGTAGTGTGGGTCAACATATACTATCTCAGTCGGCGAGCAGCCCACGCTAAAGCACAGCAAGTTTTCTCGAGCAGTGAATAACGTTGTTCACAGTCGGTAAAATTTTTGCTTAGGTAGTATATTGCATACTCTTTTCGACCAGACTCGTCATGCTGGCCCAACACACACCCCATTGACTCTTCTAGCACTGTCAAGTACATAATCAGAGGTCTTCCTTCAACTGGCGGCATGAGGATTGGAGGTTCTTGTAAATACTCCTTGATCTTGTCGAAAGCCTTCTGGCAATCTTCGTTCCACCTGACCGTTTGTTCTTTTCTTAACAGCTTGAACAAGGGTTCACAGGTTGCTGTAAGATGAGATATGAACCTTGAAATGTAGTTCAATCGACCTAAGAACCCTCGAACTTCTTTCTCAGTTTTCGGTGCAGGCATTTCTTGTATAGCCTTGACTTTATCAGGGTCAACCTCAATCCCTTTCTCGCTTACAATAAAGCCCAGCAATTTACCGGATCGCACCCCGAATGTGCATTTGTTGGGGTTCAGCTTTAGTTGGTACTTCCTCAGACGCTTGAACAACTTCAGCAGATTCACCAGGTGATCTTCCTCTGTAAGGGACTTGGCGATCATATCATCCACGTAACATTCTATTTCCTTATGGATCATATCGTGGAATAATGTCACCATAGCCCGTTGATATGTGGCACCAACATTCTTCAGCCCGAATGGCATCACTTTGTAACAGAACGTGCCCCAAGGTGTGATGAATGTTGTCTTCTCCATGTCTTCAGGTGACATCTTGATCTGATTATACCCTGAAAATCCATCCATGAAGGAGAATACCGAGAACTGAGCCGTGTTATCCACCAATACGTCAATGTGAGGTAATGGGAAGTCATCTTTCGGGCTGGCTCTGTTCAGATCCCGGTAGTCAACACACATTCTTACTTTGCCGTCCTTCTTAGGCACAGGTACTATGTTAGCAACCCACGGCGGATAGCTAGTCACAGCAAGGAACCCGGCGTCCCATTGCTTTTGTACCTCTTCCTTGATTTTCATAGCCATGTCTGGGCGAGTTCGGCGCAGCTTCTGTTTAACTGGTGGGCATTCTTCCTTCAAAGGCAGCTTGTGCACAACTATATCGGTGTCCAACCCTGGCATGTCTTGATACGACCAAGCAAACACATCAACATACTCTTGAAGCAGATCTATCAGCTGTCTCTTCACTGAGTCTTGCAGGCAGGCCCCGATTCTAACTTCTTTCACGTCTTCCTCTGTACCAAGATTAATCACTTCAACCTCCTCCTGGTGAGGGGTAATAACCTTTTCCTCTTGTCTTAACAACCTGGCTAGCTCTTCAGGAAGCTCATATTCTTCTTCAACCCCTTCATCAGCTTGATTGATTGGATTGTCAAAGTCATACGATGTCATAGCCGTGCTGTTGTCGGTGCTATCTGGAAGGCACTCCCTGCAAGGGTTAAGTTGGTTCATTTTAGTGATTGATTTTAATCTTGCTTTAGAAAAAAGTGAAATGAAGTTATCATTTTGAAAACACCGCCATTTATTTTTGTACAAAAAGAAAAATGGAAAAACAGTGAACAGAAAAGAAAAAGACTCGTTTGCAAAAAGATGTCTGATATTTCATTAATTTAATCTTGTTTGCACAAAAGTACAGATGGCCCTGATTACAAAATGAGTCTTGTCATCTTGGGCAAGATGCAAGACTTTGATGCATGCTATAAAAATGCAGGAAATAATAATTACTCTGCATGAGTAACTCTTATAATTTCCTGGGAAGACCAGTTCGAGACACTGCTCCCCGGGATTTTTGGACGAATCCAATTCTCCAGATTGCGCTCCTCTTCCAGCTCGTCTTCCAGACAGTTGATAGCATCGGGGGTAAGCATCCCCCCACTGACAAAACCTGGCTCTGCAGCAGCCTTTGCTTGATGTTGAGTTGGTCTGTAACCCAACCCAAACTTGTCCTTCTTCTCCTCCACAGCTAAGACCTTGCCCCAGCCTAGGGCAGTTCCTTCTTCAACAACCTTCCGGGCTTGTTGGTATGATGACATTGGAGTACCAGATACAGCAGATGCCTCATGCACATTCAAAGCTTCAAACCCCTGGCTCATTGTTTCATGGATCTCCCCATCCATTTCAATGTACTTATAGGTTGCCAGGTGGCTGACAAAAATGTCCTCCTCTCCACAGATTGTGACAACTTGACCTTCCCACTCAAATTTTAACTTTTGGTGAAGGGTAGACGTTATTGCGCCGGCGGCGTGAATCCAGGGTCTACCCAACAAACAGCTGTAGGCGGGCTGAATGTCCATCACATAAAAGATAGTTTTAAAGGTCTGTGGGCCAATTGTCACGGGTAACTCAATCTCTCCCAGAACCGATCTCTTAGAACCATCAAAGGCTCTTACCACCAGGTTGCTGGGTCTCAATGCCAATCCATCATATTCTAACTTCACCAGAGCCTTCTTTGGTAAGACATTCAGGGAAGAACCTGTGTCCACCAGCACATGAGAAAGGACAGCTCCTTTGCATTCCATGGTTATGTGCAAGGCTTTGTTGTGATTGCGGCCATCCGCTGTCAAGTCAGAATTGGTAAACCCTAGCCCATTGCTAGCAGTAACATTTCCAACCACGGTTTCCAATTGGTTGACAATAATCTCCTCAGGCACGTAAGCTGCGTGCAGGACTTTAAGTAGTGCATTCCGATGGGCTTCGGAGCACATAAGCAGCGAGAGGATAGAGATTTTGGATGGCGTCTGGTGAAGTTGATCCACAATTTTGTAATCACTCTTTTTGATGATTCTCATAAACTCATCAACTTCTTGATCGAACGGTGTCTTCAAGGCTTCTTTGGCAGCTGGATCTTCCTGCACCGGGCTCTTTCCTTTTGCCTTGGCAGCAGCTTCTGCTTCGGCAGTGGGTCTTTGAACTTGTGAGGCGAAGAGACGTCCGCTTCGAGTGAAGCCTCCGCCTCCCCCCACATTATCTACTTGTGGTGCAGGTGTTGATGTTTCAAGAGTGATTCTTTTTCCTTCGCAGTACACGTCAGAGCCATAGTGCCAAGGGATGGCCCTATTGCTTTCATATGGTACTGGTCCAGGCACCGTGACAGTGACTGGACTGATTGCTGCTGCTGAAGGGACTGTAATTGTCTGTGGATCATAGAAGATTGTAACTGGTGCTCTGGCGGGAGCAGCACCTTCCGAATGGTAAGCGGAGTTATTTTCGGGATCGTAGAATATGGTAACAGTGGAGACATCTTCATGATTGATTGTTGGTGTTGTAGGAGGTGTTGTTGGAAGGACTGATGTCGTTGTTGATGGAGATTCGAAATGGAATGAAGCTGAAGTTGTAGCAGGAGAAACTGTTGAAAACTGATCATTTGGGAGGACAGATGAAGTATTGGTTGATGTTGCTGGTGAATTATCGGGAACAATAGTTGCTGCGGTTGTAGGAGGTTCTGAGACTGTTGCTGATGAAGTTGTTGGGTTTGTCGGAAATGATGTAGTGATCTGTAGCAAGCCACTCTGAATAAGGCTGTCAATGCCATTCCTCAGGTCCTCACACCCATTCCATGAAATATTGCAGTAGGGACACCCTAGTTCACACCCCGGAAATATTTGGTTTTCACGGAGTTGAGCTTTGATTTCCACCAATGGTGTCCTGATCTGATCCACACTAGTTATCAAATGAGACGGTTGGTCTTCTTCAATAGCATTAATTCGGGGACCACCATGGTTTGGCATTGGGTTTTTATTGACATTGGGCGGGGGTGCAAAATTCAGAGCCTTGGAGTCTACCAAGTCTTGTACCTTCATATGCAGAGCCCTGCATTTTTCTGTACTGTGACCAGGTGCGTTTGAGTGGAAAGCACACCTAGCATTGGAGTCATAGTTTCTTGGTAGACTGTTGGGATCCGGAGGTGCCAACGTTCTTAGCTCAACTAGGTTGAGTTTCAGAAGTTGTGGCAACAAGGCAGCATACGGCATTGGGATCGGGTCGATCACTCGGTTAGCTTGGGATGGCCTCTGTTGGAATGGCCTCTGTTGATTGTTGTTGTTGGTGTTGTTGTTGTTGTAGTTTCTTGGAGGATATTGATTCTGCTGATACTGAGGCTGTTGTTGGAAGTTTTGTTGCGGAGGTTGATAGACTGGCTGAGGATGTGCTGGAGCAGGGATAGTGACTGCTGCTATTGACCTTTGAACATACTGGGGCCTACCCCTGTTGGTGTGAATGGCATTGGTCTCGCCAGTTCTTCTCGGGCCTGCAAAAGGCTTTCTTGTACTACTGGACGAGCTTGCACCGTTGTCCGAGATCTTTCCCATTTTTAACAGGCTTTCAATTCTCTCCCCAGCTATGACAACATCTGCAAAGCTAGTGGAAGGGAAAGCAGCCAACCTGTCAATATACGTTCCCTGGAGAGTGTTCATAAACATGTCTGCCATTTCTCTCTCAGACATAGGTGGCTGGACAGCAGCAGCAAGCTGTCTCCATCTTTGAGCATATTCTCTGAAGCTCTCCCTCGAAGACTGTGACATTCCCATCAGGAGAGTCCTGTTGGGTGCCATGTCTAGATTATACTGATACTGTCTGATGAAGGCTTCTGCCAGGTCCTTCCAGCATCTTATAGTTGCTCTTGTCAGATGGGAATACCATTCCCTAGAAGCTCCAGTCAAGCTATCTTCGAAGTAGAACATCCAAAGTTTCTCATCCATTGTATAGGCCTTCAGCCTTCCCAGAAATGATTGCAAATGAGTCCGGGGGCATGAAGTCCCATTATACTTTTCGAAACAAGGAGGTTTGAACTTATGGGGGATCCTGACCCCGTCTACCAATCCCATGTCCATGACGTCGAACCCCAAAGAGTTTTGAGACTCCAGTGATCTCAACTTCTCAGCTATTTCTTCCAATCGTCTATCATATGTTTCCTCTCCAGCACCCATTACTGTAAATTGGTCCTCCTGAGGATCTTCTTGAAGTACTCTCCCTGCTGTGGCAGTCCCTTGTATATTGACTGGGATGTTGGCCTCTGGATGGAGATGGGGTCCAAAAACCGGGGGATTGACATGAGGTTGGACCCTCTCGTTGTTACTTGTGCCAGCAGTCCCCACATGGGGCTCCTCTTGATTCCTTCCTTCTACCAAAGCTCTGAGCCTCTCCTGGCTTTGAGCTAAGTTGTTCATCACTTCCATGAATTGTGTTATCTGGGTTCTCATCTCCAGCCTTTCGTTGGCCATCTGGTTTCTGACCTCCGTCAGGTCCTGCTGCATCTGATCCATCTGGATTCCCGGAAGGTTGTTTCTAGTTGGGTACCTGTGTGGCCTGTTGAGAGGAAATACCCGGCGGCGAGCAATAATTCCTGAACATCACAACAGAGGTTAGCAACAACAAAACAAAAACCTACAAAACAAACAAAAGGGTTAGCATGCAATGCAGTTATGCTTATTTGTTCTCAAGGTATCCGGTTTGGCCTTCAGTTTTGACCCTTCCAGACCCTTGAAGATGCTGCTGTTGAAGTTGCTTTTGAAGTAACCCAGATGGAAACTAACACAAATATATTACAAAGGTGAAATAATACAACTTGTTCATTTTACAACACAAGCCCTCAAAGGGGTCAAAATACATCACAAAAAAGCAAAAGTACATGGCATAGGGATAACAACAAGCAAATGATCAAACTCCAAGGCCAAACTCATCCTCACGAACTTCCTTAAGAAGTGCTTCGGTCACAGGATCAGCCGGATGCTCCGTGAGACCTCTGATGAGAAGGTTTCTTGTTGCAACAGCTGCAGTCAATTTCTTATTCTGACTTTGGTCCTTAGACCTCTTCATTCCAGCTCTGATTTCTAGCTCTGATATTTCCTTCTGGGCTGCTGCCAGGGCTTTTTCCATCTGTTCCATTTTGTCTTGAACTCTCTTGTCTTCTAGAGTACGGGCCTCAGTGATCCGGACCCACCTGGCCTGACTCTCTTTCAGGTACAAGTCTGTTCTTGCTCTCTGGAACTGGGCTTCTTTACAAGCATTCTTCAGAATCTGTTCACCAGCCTTAGACTTGTTGATATAATCTCCAGACTTCTCAATCTTGGTCAAGTGTTCCACTCTCAATTTCTCCAATCTCTCAATCTCCCTCACACCTTCACTCCTCTCCCTGAGGGTCTTCTGCAAGGCTTGGGTTAACTTCTCATTCCTTTCCTTCAAGCTCTCAAACTCCTCCAAACTGATGGTGGCAGGGGGTGGTGCTGAAGATGACTCAGGCATGTCTTCTATGGTAAAGGGCATTCCAGAGAATTGGGCCCTAGCATGGGACCACTCATAATATTGGACTGATGCTACATTATTGCACTTCCCTAGAATGGTGACTCCCTTGGTTTGAACATGATCCCAGGCCCAAGCAGCCTGCCTAACAGTTGCCAGACTAACCTTGTTTTCACAGTAGAGGGTCTCAATCAGGTCCTGTACCCTAGGAGTGTGGACCAGTGCATAGCCCAATTGCCTCCTGAACAGCAGAGGGTTGTAATTGATACTTCCCTTAACTCCTATCAAAGGCACATTGGGAAAGTGCCCACAGCTTGTGATTATATCTCTGCCCTTGGTGCTTTGAGTACACCATCTGATGTCTGCTGAAGTTAGGACAGTGAGTCTCTTAGCCCAGTTGCTTTGCTGATGAGGATTTAGAAATGCATCTGTCCTGGGTAGATGCCTGAGAAGCCAAGCATGGAATAATGGAGCACAACACCTTACTAACCTTCCCCTCTGCTTCTCATTTCTCTTATGTACTGAGTAATAGAGATCACCCAACAAAGTTGGCACTGGGTTCTTTAGGATGAACAAATGGATTGAATTCTTGCTGATGAATCGAGGCTCATCTGCAAACAACACAATTCCATATACACTTAAGGCCAACAAAGCACAAACAGCTTTCCACTCCCCCAAGGAGGCCTTCAGACTAGCTTGAGAAATTAAGAAGTCCAGATGAAAACCAGGGATCCCAGCTTTAGAGGTCATATGTTGCTCAATCAAAACAGGTTTCAGGTGCAAAGCTTTTGCTACCTCTCCATTGCTTGGGAAAGCCATCTCAGGATTGAAAGGGATTTCTCTCCTGATAGGTAGACCAACCAAAGATGAGTATTCTTCCAAAAGAGGGCCCAACTGAAAGTCTTGAAAGGTGAAACATCTCAATGGGGGGTCATAAAACTGAATACAGGTATGGATCAGGCTTCTCTGTGAAGGGTCCAGATCCATAACCATGTCAAGCATATCCCCATAATGCTCCCTGAACAAAGGTATGTGATCTGGAGTGATCAGGGTTTGGATCCTCCTGATGTCTGATAAGTCTGGTTGGAAGAAATGGTAGGTGATGTTGCTTTTCTTTGGAGCCATGATGCTGAAGACTGAGTAGAGTGCTGATGACAATGCTGAAGGAATGAGACACTGATTGGCTGGTGCTGGCAACTGAAGTATATGGCTGACAGCTGAAGCAAGTGCTGATGGAGACAGGTCAATACTGCAGATGGGGTCAAAACCAAAACCAGATGAAAATGGATACCCTGAAACACAAATAAGCAAATGTTAATATGATGCAATGAGTATGTATGCAAATGAAAAGCAAGGGTTTGTGACTGAGCTGGATCTGATTAAAATGCCCTGATATAAGTCCATGTGTGTTCAAGAATCCCAGATGGAGGTCTATAAATCCAGTAACCAGGGTGGGGGGCTCAAATAAAGAACCACAAGTCCAGGGTTTTAGAATCACAAGAACTATCCAACATGGAGAATTCTTAACAAAGTCAAAGTAACAGGGTATTCTGAGGTCAAGGTACCTGCAAACCTGTAAACAGCCCAACCCCCTCACAGGTGATGATCTAGAACAAGGATCCTCAGACTTGGATCAGTTATGAGAAGTGTAAACACTTCTAACCCGGAGGTACAGTGTTTACAATAACCATAACAGTTCCTCCTCTAATTCACCTCAGTTTCTGAAGGTCAATACTAAAAGGTCATCCAGACTTAGCAGGCTTCCCAGATAGCCCTAGCATTGCAGGAAATCTGCAACACAGAGTTCTCAAGAAGAAACCCACATCTGAACCGTGTTTCATATTCCCGCACCAGACCGAAATGGAATGGGAAAGAATATGATTCACTCTAGCCTAGGTGTCACTCAGGTCCCAGGTATAGGACCTTAACTCTCAATGGAACACCCACCCACCAAAACAAGAAACCAGATCCAGCCAGCAACAATGATAGTATGATATAGACAAATGCAATAAAGAAAGCAGTAAAGGTAACTGTACATAAAGCAATAAACAAAAATAAATACAAGCACAAGCAAGCACATAACACCCCAGTAAACACAAATCAAACAAGCGCTAGGAGGAACCCACAAAAAGAACCAGAAGCCATGGTTGCAATACTCAAATCCCCAGCAGAGTCGCCAAGCTGTCGCTCCCGATAAGTGACACCAGGGTCAGATAAGGGTACAGACGCGAACGGTCGGCGAAGGGAACAGTGAGAACACACAGCCGTGAACTCACTGGAGAATGAAAAGAGTCGCCAGCTAGGCATTTTTATCCCGGAGGAAAGGCAATGCTGCATAGACCTAGAAAAAGATGGATAAGACGGTTGCGAACCAGAGAGACTGAGAAAGGGGGTTGGTTACAACCTGGGAAGGTATTAGCACCCAGATTGTCCGTCGTACTCGACGGGATCCACGCTTGAAAGATTTGTGTTATAAAGGGGTAGTGTCAGTGCAATCTGTGTATAAAATAGCTGGAAAAGAATGTACAGGTGTCAGTGTAGGAGAAGTGAAGTGTATAAATGTACAGTGTCAGTGTAAGGACAGGAGTAAGATGCTCATGATAATAAGGCTAAAGAATAAAGCTGGAAGGAGGGGGGATGTACAGAGACTTTTTGTTCGATAACCGTTAAGTTATGCCTACGTATCCTCTCGTGCAATGAGGAAGTCAGAACACCGTAGTTCGACCCAAAGAGACTGAAAGATGAATTGACTTGTGAACTGCTTACTTGTCTATGCTCAAGTGTATGACCTGTCTGGCTCAGGTGCAAACTGTCTTGCATTAGACGGAAGAAGCAAGTTCTCGTTTATGAGTGAAGATGATGAGAAAAAGAATCCCGGAGGAGACGATTATTGTTTGTTTTTTTGAGTTTTCAGTCTTTTATTGCTTTTTGGATTTTGTCATAAGTTAATGAGCTTAAGTCTAAATCAATGGGTTAGTAAACTCATCACATCTTCCCTCTGATCAGGGGTAATGAGAATACCTTAAGTGTGAAGTCAGCATCTCACACTTAATCACCATGATGTAGGATTAAGATCATTAACCTACTTGTGATTATTTAGATGTTTTTGTTGTTTTTGTTTAGTGTTAATTAATGAGACTAAGCCATAATCAGGGATTAAACACACTCATTACACCATCCTAATAGAAGGATAATAGATGAGAAAGTTTAAGCTGAGGAAAGCTCCTCAACTTAATCCATGATTAGGGATTAAACTCATGACAAAACAAGCCTTTGATTAAGTGGATTTTATTTAATGGTATGATGATGAAGTGATTTTTATGATTTGTAAGACAACTTGAGGGGGACTTGTCCATTAACACTAGGGTTAGTCCTTCTTAACCATTTAAGGAAGAATTAGAACCCTAATGCAAGGCCCAAGTTACAAGTGTGATGTCTTGATAATTATTATGTGAATTGATTAAGAGATTTAAACAAACAAAAGGGTTTAACACTTAGGATTAAAGTTATACACTCCATCCTAAGAGAAGGATGCAGGCATAACCCTAATCACAAAGTCTTAAAGCCTTTAGGGTTTAGTCCCTGATTATGAGGTGAGAAGAGAAGACTCAAAGAGAGACACAAAGGTAAAACTATGGGGGAACTAATCAAAACCCTAATTCATTGTCATGCTTGGATGATCCTAAGGTTTGTGAGGTTTGCAAGAACAAATCTTCAGAAGAACCACCAGGAAGCAGATGAAAGGAGCAAAGAGAAGCAAAGTAACTTGCTTCATTCAAGAAGTCAAGTCACTTGAAGAAAGAAGGTGGGAGGAGCAAGAATGAGCAAGCTCAATCTCAAACACAAACAAAAAATGCAGCAATGGATGCAAGAGAGATGAAAAAAGAAGTTATGAGAAGTGAAGGCAAATTCACTTCCCAAGTTTACTTACCACCTGAAATGTTAGAAAGAAATGCAATGCAATGCAAGATGAGATGAAATGGCATGATGCTAGACAAAACCAGAAGCATGTTGATGATGAAAATGATGCTATGAGGTGCTGCAAACATGAGGCAAGGCATGGGGATGTTCATACAAGATTATGAATGCAAATGATGCAAGCTAAGGAGCATGGACAAGCATGAAATGTTATGAAGCATACAAGACAAATGACATGGCAAATATGTAATGCAATGGTCAAACATGCTTTCTATATGTCTTAAGATGTCAAATGGATCACAAGAATGCACAAAATGCAATGACAAGTCATGTTATGCAAGGAAATGCAAGGAGGATGCAAAAGAAAGCCCAAAT
The DNA here is from genome assembly GCA_963966055.1 of Lathyrus aphaca. Taxonomy (NCBI): domain Eukaryota; kingdom Viridiplantae; phylum Streptophyta; class Magnoliopsida; order Fabales; family Fabaceae; genus Lathyrus; species Lathyrus aphaca. The sequence continues at coordinate 211,508,473 of OZ014519.1, forward strand.
TAGGGTTCATGGATCAAACATCAAACAAAAACCCAAAACAGAAACAAATCCTAAGATAAAAAATGGAAAATGGCATCCAAAGAAACCCTAAACCTATAACTAACCACTGCCCAAAGGGGAGCTCTCAACTCTCAACCAAACTCAAGTTATGAATTTTCTAAGTTATTAGGGTTTTTTAGGGTTCTTAACAAAAGAAATGCCAAACAAATAGAAAATGCAAGATCAAATCATGGCCATTTTACCCTAGAAACTACATGCTAAACACAAAACAATGCAAGAAGAATCAATGTCTCAACCTTCTCCAATAGGCAGAAATGAATTTTTGAACTTGTAATCAAAATAATGCACAAAATATGATTTAATTCAATGAAAAATTCTTAAAATGCATCAAGATCAAAAAAGAAATTTGGTTTGAAGGTTGGACAATGTTTCTAAATGTCTTAGAACATTTCATGAATTTTTTTTGTAATTTTTAAATACCTAAAAGTATTTTTAATTAATTAATTCCCATTAATCAATTAAAAATAATCTCTTAAATATTTAAAAATACTTTTTTAATGATGAAAAATAAAATAAAAATATTTTTGGGTCTTAAAAATTAATAAAACTTTAAAGAAAAAGTTTCATAATTTTTATGTATTTTTTGCTATTTTAAAATAAATATGCAAGTTAATTGAAATAAAATGAAATAAAAAATTAAATAAAAGGAAAGTATGCAGCATGGAAGGCCAGGATTCAATCTGGAAATGAAAGGGTTGACTGCGCGCCAGATCCAATGGGCCACATTTAAACTGGGCTAAACTTAATTAATTAAATAAATTAAACCTAATTAAGTTAATGACAAGATCTGGGCCATTGGATGCGCGCGGGAAAAGACCTGGTCAACTCATCCAACGCCTGAAATTCAAACCTGAAGCCCTAACCCTAATTACCCATTAATGACTTTCAGGTCACCGGAGACGAGCTCCGGTCGTCTTCTCCGGTGACCTTCTCCCCTGAAAACTTCCAAATCCTTCCCTAGGTCACTAAAATGAAATCTAAAACCATGGAAATGTTCTTCAACCTCTCACGAATCAAACCCCTCTCTCAAAACAAATTTATTCTTCCTAAACAAGCTGAATCGAAGAGAACAAGTTCTAGGGCACGCAAGCTTCAGAGACAAATTAAATACTCAAAACAAAGCCATTTCAAAAACTAAGAACATCAGGATGATCAGTGAACCACATAGAACAAGTTTGTAACAAGAAAAATGATTTCTGGAAAAATAATTTTCGAGCTACCTGAGATTTGGAGCTTTCAGTTTGAGAACTTTCTGGCCACTTCTCCTTGTGCAATCCACTCCACTTGATCCCCAGAAGATGTTTGAATGCTCAAAGAGAGTTTAAGCTGGCTGGATAGTGAGATTCGAAAGCTTCTGCTCAAGCTTGATCAGAAATGGCAATGGAGTTTCTGGAGGTTTCAGGCCATTGTGAATGATGGTTTGTGATCCTGAGGATGAATGGAGAAGGTCTGGAGTGTTTGTTGGTGTGTTTGTGGTTTGTGGAAGGAGATTCGATTGAAACTGCAAAATGAAGTGAGAAATGGCAGTGAGATGTTCAGGCTGTTTCAGGCTTGTGTTCTTGGTGCTGGGTGGTCTATGGAGCAAGGTGAGTTGAATGGTGAAGAGGGTTTGAATGTTTGCAAGCTGTGTAGGCAGATTCGAAGGAAGTTGCAACTTGGTAAGTTTTGTGAATGTGTTGAATGTGTGTGTTTCAGCCTTGCTTAGTACATGAAATGGCTTGCAAATTGTCCACATAACTCTCTCTCATTGGTCAGTTGATTGGACATGTGCTTTATTGATTGGTAAGTTGCCTTTTGCAAAAAGTCAAAAATTGTGTAAGAGAGGTATGGTGAAGTGCTAGCTTGGTACAAAGCCTAGGGGCTGCGCAGCATGGTGTGTGTATGAAGCTAGCTTGGTTCAGCAGCCAATGCCTCAAGTTGGTGAGATGTGATCATGAGTTTTGCAAGTTGTTGCTCTTTGGTTCACATGTGATTCCTTTGCCTAACCAAACATAAACCATAGGCATTCTTGGTCCAAATCTGATTTTCATGACTTAGAGAAAGTTTGTGGACTGGTTTGAAGTGAATTAGAGGCTGCAATATGCATTGGTCCATGACTTTGCAAAATTTCCATTTGAAGCATGCCTTGAAAATCAATGATTTTTGCCAACTTTGCATTGCCATAACTTTTGATCCAAGAAGAGTTTGATCATGTTCTTGTACTTTTTGAAAAGGGAAAGATGAGATCTACAACTTTCATGACCAAAGTTTTTCCATTTGAAGCATTTTTGGATCAAGAATCAAAGCTTGAAAAATGACCTAAAATGATGCATTCTTGAAAAGTCAACTATGCCCAAAAAGTCAACATTTGCAAAAACCCTAAATTCTTGATTTTTATGAACTTCAACCTTCTCCCATGATCAAATAAAGATCATATACACTCAAAATGATGAAGATCACCCATTGGTTGGGTCATTGGGGGCCTCAGATGCCCTGATTTTACACTGACTTGTCTGAAAAGTCAACTCTTGATCAGATGACTTCCCCATGGAATTTCTTCATGAAAATTGATATGCATACTCCCTATACCATATAGAGACCAATGGAAACAAGAATGACCAAAAAATTTGGAGTTATGGCCTCTGAAACCAAAACCCTAGTTTTCAGTCAACTGTGTAGTTCAAACTAGCTCTGCATCACCTCAAACCCTAGTTCTTGTGATTCCTCTGCATTTTTTACTTTGAGGAGGTGAAATATGATATAAGAACACACATGGACCCCTTTGAGTTGATTGGTGGCCTTTGGAGTGGCCCAAGAAGCCTTGGGATGGCTCAGATCACAAACCCTAGGTGCAGATGCCTTAGAAACTATGCAGTGAAACAAAAGTGAGATATGAGATGATATGATTGTGTTTATGCATATGAGATGATCACAAGCCATGGTGTGAATGGGTGAGGGCAAATTTGGGGTGTTTACAATTATGTATGTAAAATTTATGTTTTGCATTTACTTTAGATATATTATTCCTAATATTTTTTGTATGAATTATTACAAAAATCAGAAACACCAAAAAAAGGAACTCAACAAGAAAGAGTTCAAAAGGTTGATGGAAATTTAGACAAAGAGACTGTTACAAAAAAAATGGAGAGAGACAAAGTCTCGCAACCAAAAATAATGAAAGATCATGCACATGGTGACAAAGAAGTTGTACTGGTAAGTGATTTTTTATTATGCATATATTACTTTAAATTATTCTGAATATCTTTTGATGAATTTTGACTAAAATTAGAGACACTAAAGAAAAGAGCACATGGGAAAACTACAATAAATAGAGAAAGAGTTCAAAAGATTGATGGAAAATTGGACAACCACATTGCTATGAAGATAACAGAGAGACCTAAGCTTTTGCAACCACAAGCTAAGGAAGTTTTTACACATGGAAATAAAGAAGTTTCACAAGGTAATTAATATCTGTGCATATACTTTAAATTTATATATTCTTTTTATGACATTATTTTGATGAGAAAATTACATTAAAACCAGGAATCCTGAAAAAAAGAACTTATGAAAATCTACTAGAGAACAATAGAGACAAAATTCAGAAGGTGGAAAAAACTGTTGCAAGGAAAATACTTAATCCTTCAAAAAATAAGAAACTAGAGAAATCTAATCTATCTTTGGAGACAATGATGTCAAAAACTGAATGCTCTAAAAAGGAAAAGAGGGTGCCAAAATGCCCATCAATGTTGATTGCTGATTATGTAGAACTTCACAAGTCAAAGGAAATGGATACAACCAAGTCAAACAATGCAGAGAAACCGGGCAACAACGTTAACCGGATCTTTAGTCAAAATCAACCAAAAAAGGGAACGCAACAAGAAAGTGTTCAAAATCGGCCAGATGTCAATGAAGAAGAGGCAAACACAAATAGAGAAGAAGAAAAAGGTAATTAGTTTTGTATTTCATAATAATTATTTCATGTATTATTTACATATTGGTATCAAACTTGTGATATCATGTTGTTGTGTTGATTACTTTATAGGAACATCCCAAAGAAAAACTCGTGGGAAAACTTTGTGCAAAAAGATACATGCAAGAACTTTGGAAGAACGGGCAGAAGTGACCTTTAATGAGGATGGTCAGCCAATTGGTCCTAGTGATAAAGTAGTATCTGACTTGAGCCTCTTTTTGGGAACACTAGCTAGGAACTCAACATTTTGTCCTCTACGTTACACCAATTGGTCAGGAATGCCAGATGATAATAAAAAACGTTTCTGGAGATATACTAATGTATGTGTGTATTTGAATTTGAATGTCTAATTGTTCAAAAAAAGTGTTTTATTTATTGATCTTGTTTAATAACCTTATAATTTTTGTAGCGAAAGTTTATCTTGCTGGTTGAAGCACAAGATTGGGTTGAAACCACTGTTAGAGATGCATGGAGAAGATATAAGCACAAAATTAAGAAGAATCATTTTTTGAAGTATTCCAACATGACTGAGAGACTCAAAAATCGTCCGCCAAAGGTGCCGATAACTCAGTTTAAGAGTCTTTGTGATTATTGGAGTAAGGAAGCTATACAAGTAAGATTAATAATTATTTATGTATGTGTGAGATTTTTCAACTTTCTATGTATGCCATAATCAAGTAAGATTTATTAAAACAATTTTTTCAAATTTAAATGTAGGCAATCAGTGAAACTAACACTAGAAATAGAGCTCAACTAAAGTGGATGCATCGAATGGGTCCTAAAACTTTTGCTTTAACTCGTGAAAAAATGGTAACTTCCTTTTCTTCTCAATAAAGTATTATTTGTATGAATGGTTACTTTTTCAAATAAAGTATTCCTTGGATGAATGGTTCTCTGAGCTTTTTAATTCATGTCTTGTTTATGTAATAGGAATTTTAATTCATAGGTGTAAACACCCCAAATTTTCCCTCACCCATTCACACCATGGCTTGTGATCTTTTCATATGCATAAATTCAATCATAGCATCTCATACCACATTTTTGATTCACTGCATTGCTTCTAAGTCATCTGCATCTAGGGTTTGTGATCTGAGCAATCTAAGGGCCACTTGAGCCATTCCAAAGGTCATAAATAACTTCAAAGGGGTCCATGTATGTTCAAGCATCATATTATATCCCCACAAAGTCAAGAAAGTCAAAGAATCACAAGAACTGAGAATGGCATGGAAGCAGAGCCAGGTTTAACTGCACAGATGACCTAGAATTAGGGTTTTGGTTTCAGAGGCCATAACTCCAAATGTTTTGGTCATTCTTGTTTCTATTGGTCTCTATGTGTTATAAGGATCATGCATATCAATTTTCATGAAGAAATTCCATGGGGAAGGCATCTAACCAAGAGTTGACTTCTTGAGCAAGTCAGTGCAAAATCAGGGCATCTGAGGCCCCCAATGACCCAACCAAAGGGTGTTCTTCATCATTTTGATTGTGTATGATCTTTATTTGATCATAGAAGGTGTTAAAAGTTCACAAAATTGAAGAATTTCAAGTCATTTGCAAAGTTGCCTTTTTGGGAAAATGACTTGTAATGGAAACTTGCCATTTTGGGAAACCTTTTCAACCCTTGCTTTTTGATTCAAAAATGCCTCAAATGAGAAAACTTTGGTCATGAAAGTTGTAGAATGGATCATTCCCTTTTCAAAAAGTACAAGAACTAATTCTAATTCATCTTGGATCAAAAGTTATGGCTTGCCAAAGTTGGGAAAAATCACATAATTTCAAGTTATGCACCAAAGAGGCAAAGTTGCAAAATCCCTTGCCAAGGCAAAATGAGACCTCAAAGTGACTTATAATCTTGGTACAAACATGAACCAATGTCTAAAGATCATAATGCACCAAAGATTTGTCCAAATTCATGACTTGTGCATTAAGAAATTCCAAAGGGGCCAAAAGTTCACAAATTTGCAAAACATCTCATAAGCTTTGATCCACTTGCTGATTTGCCTCAATCCCAATTCCATGGACATCCTTAATCTCAGCTGAGCCAAGACAAGCCAAAAAGCTAGCTATAGCATTGCCCATACCTCAAGTACAAGTCAAGTTGACATTTTGGCAACTTGCCCATACCAATCACAACAGGCCACCAACAACTCTCTGCCCAATCCAGACTTTACAAACACACTCCAAGGCTTCATTTTCATAGGACACACAAGCCTGAAACATATCATAAGCCATAGTTCAAGAAACTCACCTCTTATGCACTTTCCCTCGAATCTGATCACACAAGCATCAAACATAAAAACAAACTCCACCAAATCACTCACCATGATCCTCTGATCATTTCCCAACCATTGTTTTAGCCTGAAACCTCCCACATCACAAATACGATTTCCACACTCCCTTGGCCTGAGCTTCTGCCAACTCTCTCTAGAGGCCATATAAACTCCAGCTAAGTGTCAAAAGCTTCAAAGGAGGATCATTGGAGTTTGTTTGAACCAAAGAAGCAGCCAGAAAGTCCCTGTTTCGAAAGCTCAAGCTCAGGTAGCCATGGCATTTATTTTTCCAGAACTTCCATTTTTAGTTTCTAAATGCTTCCTTATGCTTCACTGATTACCATGATATGATTTGTTTTGAAAATGAGTGAAAAATGGCCATGTATGCTTGTTCTGAAACTTTGCCCGTGAAATGCTTTTTGGTTTGATTCTTGAGTTTGAGTGAAAATAAATGATTTTGATTGCTGGATTCTTGTTTAGAGTTGTCTAATGATTGATTCTGGAGAGATTAGTGGAGTTTCATGGCGTTTTAAGAGAGATTGAGTGAGGAGCGTGCCGAAGAAGATGACCGGAACACTGTTCCGGTCATCTGAAAGTGATTAGGGCTAATGACTTAATTAGGCCAGTTTGAATGTGGGCCGTCCGTTTGCGCGCCAGGTCAATTCTCGCGTCCCCAAGTTTGAACCTCAGCCTTTGATCTGTTTGACTTTCTCATTTTCCTTTTAAATTTCATTTAAATTCATTTGTTTCATATTTAATTTATACGAATTTTTAAAAATAGTTAAAATCATCTAAAAATTATGAAATTTTTTGTCAAAGGTTTCATGAATTTTCAGAACACAAAAATATTTTTATTTTTATTTTTTGCATTAAAAATTATTTTTAAATCATTTAAATGTTTATTTTCATGAATTCTCAAACCAAATTTCTTTTTTGTTCTTGATGCCTTTTGATCATTTTCAATGGAATTAAATTCATTTTGAGGTAATATTTTGGTTCAAACTTTGAAAAAATCATTTCTGCCTAACCTTTGAGAGTTAGATGATGATTCTTTTGGCATTGTATCTTGCATAGCATGTAGTTTATAAGTTAAATTTGGTTTGAATTGATCTTGCATTTTCAATTTGTTTGGCATTTTTCTTGATGAGGTACCTTAAAACCCTAAATATCTTAGGAAATTCATAATTTTCAATAGGTTAAGAGTTGGATCCTCTCCTTTGGGCAGTGAACTTGTATAGGTTTAGGGTATCTTTGATTGCATTTTCAAATTTTTATCATGTCATTTGCTTCTGGTCTTGGATTTTTGCTTTGCATGATGCATGTAACCCTAATTTGTGCCTCCTTTTGCATCCATTTCTCATTTGCTTGCATCCATTGACTTGCCATGAAACTTTGTGCATTCTTTTGATTCATAAGACATCTTAGGACATATTAGAATCATGTTTGATCATTGCATCTTTCATTTGCCATGTTTTATGTCATTTGCATTCCATAACTTTTCATGTATGTTCATGGTTCTAAACATGCCTCTTTTGCATTCATATGCTTGTTTGATCATTCTCTTGCCTTGCCTCATGTTTGTATCATCTCTTAGCATCATTAACATCATGTGTTTGCTTCTGACTTTGTCTTGTATCATGCCATTTCATCTCATTTGCATTGCATTTCATTTCTTTCACTAACTTTTCAGGTGGTAAGTTACTTTGAGAAGTGAATTTGCCTTCACTTCTCATGATCTCTTTTCATCTCTTTCACACTTCTCTTGCTGCATTTTGTATGTGTTTTGGATTGAGCTTGCTCATTCTTGTTCATCTTACTTTATTTCTTTAAGCAACTTGTCTTCTTAAATGAAGCAATTTGTTTTGCTTCTCTCTGTTCCTTCCTCCTTTCATCTGCTTCTTTCCTTGGTGGTCCTTTGAAGATCTTCTTGCAAACCTCATTAACCCTAGGAACAACCAAGCATGACAATAATTAGGGTTTTTATTAGTCCCCCATTTAGTCTTGCCTTTGTGTCATCTTTGGGTCTTCTCTTCTCACCTCATAATCAAGGACTAAACCCTAAAGGCTTTAAGGCTTTGTGATTAAGCTTATGCCTGCATCCTTCTATTAGGATGGAGTGTATAACTTTAATCCTAAGTGTTAAACCCTTAATGTGTTTAAGTCCTTTAATCAATTCATCTAATAATCACCAAGACATCAAACTTGTAACTTGGGCCTTGCATTAGGGTTCTAATTCTTCCTCAACTGGTTAAGAAGGACTAACCCTAGTGTTAATGGACAAGTCCCCCTCAAGTTGTCTTACAAACCATAAAAATCACTTCTTAATCTCACCCTCAATTAGAACCCACTTAATAAATGCTTGTTTTGTCATGAGGTTAATCCCTAATCATGGATTAAGTTGAGGTATCTTCCTCAGCTTAAATGTCTCATCTATTATCCTTCTATTAGGATGGTGTAATGAGTCCATTAAATCCTTGATTATGACTTAATCTCATTACTTAACACTAAACAAAAACAACAAAAACATCTAAATAATCACAAGTAGGTTAATGATCTTAATCCTTCACCATGGTGATTAAGTGTGAGGTGCTTACTTCACACTTAAGGTATTCTCATTACCCCTAATCAGAGGGAGGATGTGATGAGCTTACTAACCCTTGGTTTAGGCTTAAGCTCATTTTCCTATGACAAACTTCAAAAAGCAATAAAAGGCTAAAAAATCAAAAACAAACAATAATCGTCTCCTCCGGGATTCTTTTCTCATCTCATTCACTCACAAACGAGAACTCGCTTCTTCCGTCTAATGCAAGACAGTTTGCACCTGAGCCAGACAGGTCATACACTTGAGCATAAGCAAGTAAGCAGTTCATAAGTCAATTCATCTTTCAGTCTCTTTGGGTCGAACTACGGTGTTCTGACTTCCTCATTGCATGAGAGGATACGTAGGCATAACTTAACAGTTATCGAACAAAAGTCTCTGTGCATTCCCCCTCTTTCAGCATTATTCTTTAAGCCTCATAGTTTTGAGCATTTAATTTTTGTCCTTGCACTGACACTTCACTTATACACCTCACATTTCTTTTTACACTGACACTTGCATTCTTTCCAGCTTTGATACACAAATTGCACTGACACTACCCCTTTTAAAACACAAATATTTAAAGCGTGGATCCCGTCGAGTACGGCGGACAATCTGGGTGCTAATACCTTCCCAGGTTGTAACCAACCCCCTTTCTCAGTCTCTCTGGTTCGCAACCGTCTTATCCATATCTTTCTAGGTCTATGCAGCATTGCCTTTCCTCCGGGATAAAAATGCCTAGCTGGCGACTCTTTTCATTTCCCTCTCTTTCGCCGACTGTTCGCGTCTGTACCCCTTCAGGCCAGGTGTCATTTGGTGGGAGCGACAGCTTGGCGACTCTGCTGGGGACCCTTATACTGTAACCAGGGCTTCTGGTTCTTTTTGTGGGTTCCTCCTAGCGCTTGTTTGATTTGTGTTTACTGGGGCGTTATGTGCTATTTGTGTTTGTATATGTGTATTTATTTTTGCTTTATGTATAGTTATTTATTGCTTTCTTTACAGCTTTATATATCATACTGTCATACTGTCATCTGGCTGGATCTGTTTTTTGCTTTGGTGGGTGGGGTTCTATTGAGAGTTTAAGGTCCTATACCTGGGACCTGAGTGACACCTAGGCTAGAGTGGTTCATGTTCTTTCCCATTCCATTTCGGTCTGGTGCGGGAATATGAAACACGGTTCAGATGTGGGTTTCTTCTTGAGAACTCTGTGCTACAGATTTCCTGTAGTGCTAGGGCTATCTGGGAAGCCTGCTAAGTCTGGATGACCTTTATTATGACCTTCAGAAACTGAGGTGAATTAGAGGAGGATCCTTTATGGTTATTGTAAACACTGTACCTCCGGGTTAGAAGTGTTTACACTTCTCATAACTGATCCAAGTCTGGGGATCCTTGTTCTAGAATACCACCTGTGAGGGGGTTGGGCTGTTTGTAGGTTTGCAGGTACCATTGACCACATCATACCCTGTTACTTTGTTTTGGTTAAGAGTACCTCATTTTGGGACAGTTCTTGTGATTTGAACCCTGGACATGCGACTCTTTATTTGAGTCCCCCACCTTGGTTATTGGACTTCTGAACCTCCATTTGGACTTCTTAAACATACATGGACTTATACCAAGGCAGTAATCAGATCCAGCCTGATCACAAACGCTTGCATATCATTTGCATACTCATCATTTGCATCATTTAACATTTGTTTATTTGTTTTTCAGGGTATCCACATCATATCTGGCTTGGTTTTGACCCCTTCATCTGCATAGACCCCTGTCCATCAGTTGCCTGCTTCAGCTACTTCCATCATCAGCCTCAGCATATCAGTGACTCATCTCCAGTATCAGTCTTCATCATCAGCATCTGTTTCAGCTCTTCATCAGCAGTCATGGCACCCAAGAAGAGCAACATTTCATACCATTTCTTTGAGCCTGTGCTGGCTGGCATCAGGCAGGTCCAGGCACTTATCACCCCAGACCACATCCCATTATTCAGAGAGCATTATGGAGGCATCCTTGATATGGTTATGGACCTGGACCCTTCTCAGAGGAGTTTGATCCACACTTGCCTACAGTTTTATGATCCTCCTTTGAGATGTTTCACTTTCCAGAAATTTCAGCTAGGACCTCTGCTGGAGGAGTTCTCATCATTGATTGGAGTACCTGTCAGGGGTGGTCTCCCCTTCAACCCTGAAATGACTTCTCCTAGCAATGAAGAAGTGGCAAAAGCACTGTACCTGAAACCTATTTTGATTGAGCAGAACATGACAACAAAGGCTGGGATCCCTGGCCTACACTTAGATTTTCTGACTTCTCAGGCCATCCTGAAGGCCTCTTTGGGAGAATGGAGGACAGTTTGTGCATTGTTGGCCCTCAGTATATATGGGGTTATACTATTTGCAGATGAGCCCAAGTTTATCAGCAAGAATTCCATTCATCTCTTCCTTCTGAGGAACCCAGTACCCACATTGCTGGGAGATTTCTATTATTCTGTTCACCAGAGGAATGAAAAGCAAAGAGGAAAATTGGTGAGATGCTCTGCTCCTCTATTTCACACTTGGATGCTTAAACACTTACCCAAGACTGATGCCTTCCTGAATCCTCACCAGTAGAAGAATTGGGCTAAGAAACTTATTGCTTTGACTTCAGATGACATCAGATGGTGCACCCATATCACTAAAGGCAGGGACATAATTACTAGGTATGGACAGTTCCCCAATGTACCTCTGATAGGAGTGAAGGGTTGCATCAACTACAACCCTTTGCTGTTTAAAAGACAGTTGGGCTACGCTTTGGTTCACCCTCCTAGAGTGCAAGACTTGGCTGAAACCCTGTATTGTGAGATAAAACCTAATCTAGCTGTTGTCAGGCAAGCATCCTGGGCTTGGGACAACATCCAAACCAAAGGGATGTCCATTCTTGGGAGGTGCAACAATGTGGCTTCAGCTCAGTATTATGATTGGTCTCATGCTAGAGCTCAGATTTCTGGGATGCCTTTCACCATTGAGGACACACCTGGACCATCCAAAGTACCACCTCCAGCCACTGTCAGCCTGGAAGAATTTGAGAAACTGAAGGAAAGGAATGAGAATCTGTCTCAAGCCCTGAAGAAGACCCTCTGGGAGAGGAGTGATGGTCGTCTAGACATTGAGAGGTTGGAGAAGCTTAAGGTGGAGCATCTAGCCAGGATTGAGAAAGCAGAGGACTACATCAAGAAATCAAGAGCTGGGGAGCAAAATTTGAAGAATGCCTGCAAAGAGGCCCAGTTTCAGAAGGCTAGGACTGATCTTTATCTAAAAGAAAGTCAAGATAGGTGGGTCAGAATCACTGAAGCTCGCACTCAAGAGGATAAGAGAACTCAGGCCAGGATTGAGTAGTTAGAGGCCATTGAGAAGAGACAACAGGAGGCTCTGCTAGCAGCCCAGAAGGAGATTTCGGAGTTGAAGCTTAGGGCTGGTTTGAAGAGGTCAAAGGACCAGGACAGGCACAAGAAGCTGACCACTGCTATTTCCACCAGAAACCTTCTTACCAGAAACATTACAGAGCACCCGGCTGGTCCTGTAACTGAAGCACTTCTGAAGGAGGTTAAGGAGGATGAGTTTGGGTTAGATGTTTGACTTCTTTGCTTATTGTTATTTCCATTTCATGTACTTTTCTTTTTATGTTGTATTTTGACCCCTCAGGGGCATGTGTTGTAAAAAACAAACTATGTATGATCCACCATGTGTAATATATTTGTTAGTTTGTTTCCATTTGGGTTTTCTTTTCTCAAGCAACATCAAAGCATATTCCTCAGGGTCTGGAAAGGTCAAAACCAAGAGCCAAGCCGGATACCTTGGAAAATAAATAAGCATAACTGCATTGCATACTAACTTTTGTTTTATTTTGTAGGGTTTTGTTTGTTACTAACTCTGTTGTGATTCAGGAATTATTGCTCGCCTCCGGGTGTTCCCTCTCAACCGTCCGCACCGGTATCCTACTCGCAACAATCTTCCTGGTATCCAAATGGATCAAGTACAGCAAGATCTGACAGAGGTCAGAACTCAGATGGCTAATGGAAGGCTGGAAATGAGAAACCAAATGACCCAATTCATGGAAGTAATGAATGGCTTGGCCCAAAGTCAAGAAAGGTTGAGGGCATTGGTAGAAAGACAAATCCTGGAAGAACCCCATTTGGGAACTGGAGGAACAAGTAACAATGAGAGGGGTCAGCCTCATGTCAATCCACCAGTATATGGGCCTCATCTACATCCAGAAGTCAACATCCCGACTAATGTGCAAGGAAATACTACTGGGGGGAGGATTTTACAAGAAGACCCCCAAGAAGAACAATTTACTGTAATGGGAGCTGGGGATGAAGTCTATGATAGGAGGTTTGATGAAATTGCTGAGAAGTTGAGATCTCTGGAGTCTCAAAATTCCCAAGGTTTTGATGTCATGGATATGGGGTTAGTGGATGGGGTAAGGATTCCCCATAAGTTTAAACCCCCGTGCTTCGAGAAGTACAATGGAACTTCCTGTCCACGAACTCACTTGCAGTCCTTTCTGGGAAGACTTAAAGCGTACACAATGGATGAAAAACTGTGGATGTTTTATTTCGAAGACAGTTTGACTGGGGCTTCAAGGGAATGGTACTCTCACTTGACCAGAGCTACTATCAGATGCTGGAAGGACCTGGCGGAAGCCTTCATCAGGCAGTACCAATACAATCTTGACATGGCTCCTAACAGGACCCTTTTGATGGGAATGTCTCAGTCCTCTAGAGAAAGCTTCAGGGAATATGCCCAGAGGTGGAGACAACTTGCTGCTGCTGTCCAGCCACCCATGTCGGAAAGAGAAATGGCCGACATGTTTATGAATACTTTGCAAGGAACATATATTGATAGGCTAGCTGCCTTTTCTTCCACCAGCTTCGCTGACGTAGTCATAGCTGGAGAAAGAATTGAAAGCCTTCTGAAGATGGGTAAGATTTCTGATAATGGTGCAAGTTCGTCTAGTAACCCCAGGAAGCCTTTTGTGGGACCTAGAAGAACTGGTGAGACAAATGCCATTCATGCTAGCAGGGGCAGACCTCAGTATGTTCATAGGTCAGTGGCAACTGTCACTATTCCAGCTCCGATTCCTCAGCAACCAGCATATCAACCACAACAACAACCACATTATCAACAGCAAGTTCAGCATCCGCCACAAAGGACCTACAACAACAACAACAACAATCAACAGCAAATACCTTTTCAGCAAAGACCATCACAAGCAAATATGGTGATTGACCCTATCCCCATGCCTTATGCCGCTTTATTGCCACAACTCCTGAAACTCAACTTGGTTGAATTGAGGACATTGGCACCACCAGATCCCTCTAATCTTCCAAGAAATTATGATGTCAACGCCAGATGTGCTTTCCATTCCAATGCACCTGGCCACAATACGGAGAAATGCAGGGCTTTACAAATGAAGGTACAAGACCTGGTGGATTCTAAAGCTCTCAACTTTGCACCCCCTCCAAGTGTCACCAAGAATCCCATGCCCAATCATGGAGGACCAAGAATCAATGCCATTGAGGAAGACAAGCCATCTTTCTTAATCACCAGTGTTGGACAGATTCGGACACCTCTGGTCGAAATTAAAGGTCAGCTTCTAGAGTGCCAGATGTTCCCCGGGTGTGAGCTCGGTTGTGGGTATTGCAACATTTCGGTCAATGGGTGTGATAATTTGAGAAGCGGCATAGATGGTCTTATCAAAAGTGGTATACTTCAGATCACAACAACGGCACCTACAAATCCAACAATCCTTTTGACAACAATTCCTGACTCTTCTACAACTGCAACAACAATCATTCCAACCAATTCGTCAATATCATCAACAATGGCTTCATCTATCACTTCAACAAATCAAATGTCAACAACCATTTCTTCTACAACATCAACATCCATTTATTCAGCAGAATCTTCTACAACACCAACAGAAATTAATGAAGATATCTCAGCAGTCACCATCTAATATGATCCATCAAATGTTCCTCCAAACAACAACTTTCAGCAACAAGCAGTGGCATCTCCTGCCAGGTCACCAGTCACCATTTACTACGATCCACACACTATCTCAGTACCATCCTCTGCAGTAGTCAGTCCAGTTACCATTACGGTGCCTGGACCAGTTCCATATGAAAGCAGTAATGCCATACCTTGGCATTATGGCTCTGATCTTTACTGCAACGGGGAGAAAATCACTTTGGATTCTTCAACCTCTTCTCCACAGATTGATAATGTTGGGGGAGGCGGAGGCTTCACCAGAAGCGGACGCCTTTTTGCCTCACAATTGCAAAAACCTAATGCCGAAGCAGAAGCTGCTGCCAAAGCAAAAGGAAAGAGTGCGATATCTGAAGAACCAATTCTCAAAGAAACTCAGAAGACATCTTTTGAGCAATATGTAGACGAGTTCATGAGAATTATAAAGAGAAGTGATTACAAAGTGGTGGATCAGCTTCACCAAACTCCCTCAAAGATCTCCATACTATCCCTGCTGATGTGTTGTGAAGCTCACAGGAATGCATTATTGAAAGTCCTGCACGCAACATACGTGCCAGAAGAGATCACTGTTAATCAGCTAGAAACTGTGGTGGCAAATGTCAACACCAGTCATGGACTGGGCTTTACCAATGCTGACTTGACAACTGAGGGACGTAACCACAACAAGGCTTTACACATCACTCTAGAATGCAAGGGTGCTGTTCTATCCCATGTATTGGTGGACACTGGGTCTTCACTCAATGTTTTGCCAAAGAAAGCCTTAGTGAAGCTGGAGTATGATGGCTTGGCGTTGCGTCCAAGTAATTTGGTGGTGAGAGCATTTCATGGCTCTAAAAGATCAGTGCTAGGGGAGATTGATCTGCCTGTGATGATTGGCCCGCAGACTTTTAAAATTACCTTCTATGTGATGGACATTCAGCTGGCCTACAGCTGTTTGTTGGGTAGACCTTGGATCCATGCCGCTGGCGCTGTTACGCCTACCCTTCACCAGAAGCTGAAATTCGAGTGGGAAGGCCAGATCATCACCATCTGTGGTGAAGAAGACATCTTTGTTAGCCATCTGGCTACGTACAAGTACATTGAGATGGATGGGGAAATCCATGAAACTATGAGCCAGGGTTTGAGGCCCTGAACATTAATGAAGCATCTGCTGTACTAGGAACCTCCATGACATCTTATCAGCAAGCCAGGAAGGTTGTTGAAGAGGGGACTGCCCAAGGCTGGGGCAAGCTGCTGCCCGTGGAGAAGAAGGAGGACAAATTTGGGTTGGGTCACAAACCAACTCAACAAGATCAATCAGAGGCTGCCAAGAAGCCCAGTTTTGTCAGCGGGGGAATGCTCACCCCGGATGCAGTAAACAACTTGGAAGACGAGGAGGAAAGCGACCGCAACCTGGAGAGCTGGATACGTCCACGGATCCCGGGGAGCCAAGTCCCTAACTGGTCTTCCCAGGAAATTATAAGGGTTACTCCTGCAGAGTAATTATTATTTCCTGTATTTTAAGCATGCATCAAGTCTTGCATCTTGCCCAAGATGACAAGACTCATTTTGTAATCGGGCCATCTTGTAATTTTGTGCAAACAGATCAATCAATGAATATCGGACATCTTTTGCAAATGAGTCTTTTCCTTTTCCGCTCACTGTTTTTCATTTTTCTTTTTGTACAAAAATAAAATGGCAATGTTTTCCAAAATGACAACTTCATTTCACTTTTTTCTAAACAAGATTAAAATAGATCACTAAAATGAACAATCTAAACCCTTGCAGAAAGTGCCTTCCAGATTGCACCGACAACAACACTGCTATGACTTCGTATGACTTTGACAATCCAATCAATCAAGCTGATGAAGGGGTTTAAGAAGATTATGAGCTTCCTGAAGAGCTAGCCAGGTTGTTAAGGCAAAAGGAGAAGGTTATCACTCCTCATCAAGAGGAGATTGAAACGGTTAATCTTGGTACGGAAGAAGACGTGAAAGAGGTTAAGATCGGGGCCTGCCTACAAGATTCAGTAAAAAAGCAACTGATTGATATGCTTCGGTAGTATGTGGATGTCTTTGCTTGGTCTTATCAGGATATGCCAGGGTTGGACACCGACATTGTCATGCACAAGCTGCCTCTGAAAGAAGACTGCCCGCCAGTAAAACAGAAGCTACGCCGTACTCGCCCAGATATGGCAATGAAGATTAAAGAAGAGGTACAAAAGCAGTGGGATGCCGGATTCCTTGCTGTGACTAGCTATCCGCCGTGGGTTGCTAACATTGTACCGGTACCTAAGAAAGACGGCAAAGTGAGGATGTGTGTGGACTACCGGGATCTGAACAGAGCCAACCCGAAAGATGACTTCCCATTACCTCACATTGATGTATTGGTTGATAACACGACTCAGTTCTTGGTATTCTCCTTCATGGACGGATTTTCGGGATACAATCAGATCAAGATGTCACCTGAAGACATGGAGAAGACAACTTTCATCACACCCTGGGGCACATTCTGTTATAAGGTGATGCCATTCGGATTGAAGAATGCTGGTGCAACTTATCAACGGGCTATGGTAACATTATTCCACGACATGATCCATAAAGAAATTGAATGTTATGTGGATGACATGATTGCCAAGTCCCTCACAGAAAAAGATCACCTGGTGAATCTATTTAAGTTATTCAAGCGTCTGAGGAAGTACCAACTGAAGTTAAACCCCAACAAGTGCACATTCGGGGTGCGATCCGGTAAGCTGATGGGATTCATTGTAAGTGAGAAAGGGATTGAAGTTGACCCTGATAAAGTTAAAGCCATTCAAGAAATGCCTGCACCGAAAACTGAGAAAGAAGTTCGAGGGTTTCTAGGTAGATTGAACTACATTTCACGGTTCATATCGTACCTTACAGCGACTTGTGAACCCTTGTTCAAGCTATTGAGAAAAGAACAAACGGTCAGGTGGAACGAAGACTGCCAAAGGGCCTTTGACAAAATCAAGGAATACTTACAAGAGCCTCCAATCCTTATGCCTCCAGTTGAAGGAAGACCTCTAATAATGTACTTGACAGTATTAGAAGAGTCAATGGGGTGTGTGCTGGGCCAGCATGACGAGTCTGGTCGAAAAGAGTATGCAATATACTACCTAAGCAAAAAGTTTACCGACTGTGAACAACGTTATTCACTGCTCGAGAAAACTTGCTGTGCTTTAGCGTGGGCTGCTCGCCGACTAAGGCAGTATATGTTTACCCACACTACCTTGTTAATTTCAAAGATGGACCCGGTTAAGTACATTTTCGAGAAGCCAGCACTTACCGGACGGGTTGCAAGATGGCAAATGATCCTCACAGAATATGACATCCAGTACACATCTCAGAAAGCCATCAAGGGCAGTGTATTGTCTGATTATCTTGCTGAGCAACCCATTGATGATTACCAGCCTATGAGATTTGACTTCCCTGATGAAGACATCATGTTCATAAAAGCAAAAGATCATGAAGAGCCTGTTCACACTGAAGGGCCTGACCCAGAGGATGAATGGACTATGATGTTTGATGAGGCTGTTAACATGAATGGTCGTGGTGTTGGTGCATTACTCATTACACCTAAGGGAGTTCACATGCCTTTCTCGGCAAAGCTCACCTTCAACTGCACTAACAACGAAGCTGAATACGAAGCTTGCATTATGGGTCTTGAGGAAGCCATTGACCTTAGGATCAAGACTTTGACGGTATTCGGAGATTCAACTTTGGTAATTAATCAAACCAACGGCAAATGGTACACCCACCAAGATCATCTGATACCTTACAGGGATTATACAAGGAGGTTATTGACTTTCTTCACGACGGTCAAGCTTGAGTATATCCCTCGGGACGAGAATCAGTTTGCAGATGCTCTGGCTACCATTTCATCTATGATCAAAGTTCAAGCTTCCAACTTTGTACCGCAGATTTCAGTGTCCAGACTTGACAGACCAGCATATGTATTCGCAGCAGATGTTGTTAAGGATGATAAATCTTGGTTCCATGACATTAAGTGCTTCTTGGAGGATCAAACATACCCACCCGGGGCATATTCCAATGATAAGAAGACATTAAGAAGGCTAGCTGGTAGTTTCTTCCTGAACACTGACGGTTCCCTGTACAAGAGAAACTTTGATATGGTACTCCTCAGATGCGTTGATAGAACAGAAGCAGACTTGTTGATGCACGAGGTGCACGAAGGATCCTTTGGTACCCATGCAGGAGGGCATGCAATGGCTAAAAAGTTGCTAAGATCAGGCTATTATTGGATCACAATGGATGCTGACTGTTGTGCGTATGCCAGAAAGTGCCACAAATGCCAGATTTATGCGGATAAGGTGCATGTGCCTCCCAATCCTCTGAATGTGATGTCTTCACCCTGGCCCTTTGCCATGTGGGGCATTGATATGATTGGCAAGATTGAACCGACTGCTTCAAATGGCCACATATTCATCCTGGTACCATTGACTATTTTACCAAGTGGGTTGAAGCAGCTTCCTATGCAAATGTTACAAGGCAAGTGGTAGCCCGATTTCTGAAGAGAGATATCATCTGTCGGTATGGAGTTCCAGAGCGAATCATTACTGATAATGGTTCCAACTTAAACAATAAAATGATGGCAGAGCTATGCCGGGACTTCAAGATCCAACACCACAATTCTTCTCCTTACAGGCCAAAGATGAATGGCGCTGTTGAGGCAGCCAATAAGAATATCAAGAAGATTGTGCAGAAGATGGTAGTTACCTACAAAGATTGGCATGAAATGCTACCATTTGCCTTGCATGGGTACCGTACGTAAATCAGAACATCCACTGGGGCAACACCGTATCAGCTCGTATATGGCATGGAAGCAGTCCTACCTGTTGAAGTTGAATTACCCTCCCTGCGGGTACTGATGGATGTCAAGCTGAACGAAGCAGAATGGGTCTGATCCCGATACGAACAACTGAATCTGATCGAAGAGAAGAGACTGGCTGCAATCTGCCATGGGCAGCTATATCAAAAAACAATGAAGAAAGCCTTCGATCAGAAAGTCAGGCTCCGAGAATACCAAGTAGGAGATCTTGTGCTGAAAAGACTCCTTCCTCCTCATACAGACCATAGAGGCAAGTGGACTCCAAACTATGAAGGGCCATTCGTAGTAAAGAAAGTTTTCTCCGGTGGAGCACTGATGCTCAGTACTATGGATGGTGAAGACTTCCTGTCCCCTGTGAATTCAGATGCAGTTAAAAAATACTTCGCATAAAAATGACCCGCTGGACATAAAATCAGAATGTAAGTCCAGGCAAAATAGGGCACCCCGGCGAGTCAAAAACAGAATAAAAGACTCGGGCAAAAATAAGGGAAAATAAATAAAAAATGTACACCCGCTGAGTTGAAAAGCCGCATTGGACAACTCAGGCAAAAATGGGTATCCCGGTGGATTGAAAACCTGAAAAGGTGATCCACGCAAAACAAGGTAATAAGCGAACAACTGCATTCTGAATTCGTCTGTATCACTTGCAACTTGGTAAGCTTCGAAAGGATCAAGCTTCTTTCAGAATCGGCCTCCTTCAGAAAGCAAGACGAGAAGAACGTCAAATGTCATACGAGTCATAACGAAGGGAAGCTCCCTGAAAGCGTCATCAACATTGCCAACACCTTTTTGCCTTTCAATTTGTAACAATCTCCTCATTTCAGGGGACCCGTTTCTCTGACTGTATCTTGCCAATTCAGGGCACACTAATTAATAAAATCAGATTTTCAGTCATGTCTCGTCTCGTACATTTTATTTTCGTTTGCAAAAATGTCCGATGTCTGATTGCATAAATACAGATGTCTCTCTTCTAAACGATACGTGCTTGCAGGAAATATACTTACTCCCGGGAGTGTCTAAACTCTTATGATGGAATCTGGTAACGGATACCTCGAGATTACTTGTGCGTTTTTCTGTCTTTCCAGGATTGTAGGTATTCAAAGCACAACATGGGGCATGAAAGCTTCACCCCAGCAAGCTGGCAAATCATTATCTACTCAGTCTTAGCACCGGAGGTGCTTTCTCCCCAGCTGAGTTGCCATTTATTACTCCTCCTCAACCAAGTACAAAAGCCAGGGAGCCGTCTCCCCACAGAGTGTCAACCTTTACCCGGAAGAGCAATGCGCGAAGGAATCACAACAGAGTAAAGGAAGCTTCTACAAACCCCAGCTGGGTCCCTCATTACAAGGATAGGTCTATCGGTGACCGATTCCCCCAAGCAGAATTCCATATGTCAGACCTACCAATGATCTTATCCCCAGCTGGGATGTCCACTTCAAGCAGATCAGCGAGAGATCTTCGCAGCAACGGGATCCGAATCCCGGATGGTTACCTATTGCATAATCATAGCATTCGCATCATTATTCTCCCCACAGAGCGTAGCATTCCGTCTAATACGGAGCATTACGGAAAAAATCAAACATGTTGCATAAACATAAGCCATGTTCTGAATCAAGCACTTGTGAATACTGACAATCCAACAACGATATACAGAAAACTTCCCAAATTCCCCGGCAGAGAGCCAAGGCACTTTCCCTAAAGATACAGATACTTCCTGACACCCGTCCGTGTCATATCCCCAGTAGAAAGCCAAAGCATCCCCTTTGCACTCACAGATACATATATATACAACCTTTTTGACACCCGTCCGTGTCGCTTTCCCCAGCATAGTTACCTCAACACTTTGGAAACCATACAATTGGTTATAATACAGATACGCGTCCATATCTCATATACACCACTTATATCCCCTCAGATTCGACACTCGTCCGTGTTCTTTGTTAACCAGTTGGTACTCGTCCGTATCATCATCTCTGAACATGCGTCAGCGTTTGTTTCTACTGATACTCGTCCGTATCATAGTCTTAAGGATGCTCGTCCGCATCTTTAATCTATACACCGTGTCAAACACTTATGTCTTCTTGAATTTAGACACTCGTCTGTGTCTATTATTCCCCAGAAGAGTCCCCGCAGAATCAATACTCGTCCGTGTTCTTTGTTAACCAGTTGATACTCGTCCGTATCATCATCTCTGAACATGTGTCAACTTTTGTTTCTACCTAATACTCGTCCGTCTCATAGTCTTAAGGATGCTCGTCCGCATCTTTAGTCTGTACACAGTACCCAAACAATTATACCTCTCATTTCTTGGATATAGACACTCGTCCGTGTTTACTTTTCCCCAGCGAAATCCCCAACAAAACTTGTTAAATTGTTTCCTTTCTATCTGACATTCGTCCTATGTCATGATACCTTTTCGGCAGCCGTACCCTGCCAGGTGATCGTCCTTCACCTTTGGATGACCGTCCCTCATCCCTTCCCCAGCGGAGTCTCCATTATTGGAACCCTTTCCTATCCGGCATTCGTCCTATGTCGTGATATTTAGCAGTCGTCCCCTGCTAGGTGATCGTCCTTCACCTTTTTGATGATCGTCCTTAATCATGCTTATCCGATGGTCGTCCCTATCGTCGACCTTTTTATCCGACATTCGTCCTATGTCGTGATACTTTTGGCAACCGTACCTTGCCAGGTGATCATCCTTCACCTTAGATGACCGTCCCTCATCTTATCCCCAACAGAGCAGCCGTCCCCTGCTAGGTGATCGTCCTTCACCTTTGATGACCATACCTCATCATTTATTTCATTCACTTATAATCCTCAGAGAATCTTATAGCTTTACTTGATAGCCGTCCCCATCATAATCCCTTATATCCCCAGCTAGTCGGCCGTCCCCGTCTTTGCTTTATCTCCCGCTTCTTCCCCAGCATGTCAGTCGTCCCCGTCATTGCTCTTTCCCCAGCAGTCGTCCTCTGCTTGACGATCGTCCTCCGTCACCTGCACTTTATAAATAATTTATTTTTCTTTTACAATCTATATCCCTTTTCTTCTTCATTCTGTGAGTGCAAATTTTGGACTGTCTTTGGTATTCAACCACAAGTTATCTTGTTCGCCTGTTAAGCTGTTGCTTACATCCTGCACAACTAACTCATGTTTGAATAGGGGCAGCTGTAAACACCCCAAATTTTCCCTCACCCATTCACACCATGGCTTTTGATCTTTTCATATGCATAAGTTCAATCATAGCATCTCATACCACATTTTTGATTCACTGCATTGCTTCTAAGTCATCTGCATCTAGGGTTTGTGATCTGAGCAATCTAAGGTCCACTTGAGCCATTCCAAAGGTCATCAATCACTTCAAAGGGTTCCATGTATGTTCAAGCATCATATTATATCCCCACAAAGTCAAGAAAGTCAAAGAATCACAAGAACTGAGAATGGCATGGAAGCAGAGCCAGGTTTAACTGCACAGATGACCTAGAATTAGGGTTTTGGTTTCAGAGGCCATAACTCCAAATTTTTTGGTCATTCTTGTTTCTATTAGTCTCTATGTGTTATAAGGATCATGCATATCAATTTTCATGAAGAAATTCCATGGGGAAGGCATCTAACCAAGAGTTGACTTCTTGAGCAAGTCAGTGCAAAATCAGGGCATCTGAGGCCCCCAATGACCCAACCAAAGGGTGTTCTTCATCATTTTGATTGTGTATGATCTTTATTTGATCATAGAAGGTGTTAAAAGTTCACAAAATTGAAGAATTTCAAGTCATTTGCAAAGTTGCCTTTTTGGGAAAATGACTTGTAATGGAAACTTGCCATTTTGGGAAACCTTTTCAACCCTTGCTTTTTGATTCAAAAATGCCTCAAATGAGAAAA
Organism: Lathyrus aphaca; assembly: GCA_963966055.1. Lineage (NCBI taxonomy): Eukaryota > Viridiplantae > Streptophyta > Magnoliopsida > Fabales > Fabaceae > Lathyrus > Lathyrus aphaca. The sequence goes on from OZ014519.1 coordinate 211,532,074, forward strand.
CTTTGGTCATGAAAGTTGTAGAATGGATCATTCCCTTTTCAAAAAGTACAAGAACTAATTCTAATTCATCTTGGATCAAAAGTTATGGCTTGCCAAAGTTGGGAAAAATCACATAATTTCAAGTTATGCACCAAAGAGGCAAAGTTGCAAAATCCCTTGCCAAGGCAAAATGAGACCTCAAAGTGACTTCTAATCTTGGTACAAACATGAACCAATGTCTAAAGATCAGAATGCACCAAAGATTTGTCCAAATTCATGACTTGTGCATTAAGAAATTCCAAAGGGGCCAAAAGTTCACAAATTTGCAAAACATCTCATAAGCTTTGATCCACTTGCTGATTTGCCTCAATCCCAATTCCATGGACATCCTTAATCTCAGCTGAGCCAAGACAAGCCAAAAAGCTAGCTATAGCATTGCCCATACCTCAAGTACAAGTCAAGTTGACATTTTGGCAACTTGCCCATACCAATCACAACAGGCCACCAACAACTCTTTGCCCAATCCAGACTTTACAAACACACTCCAAGGCTTCATTTTCATAGGACACACAAGCCTGAAACATATCATAAGCCATAGTTCAAGAAACTCACCTCTTATGCACTTTCCCTCGAATCTGATCACACAAGCATCAAACATAAAAACAAACTCCACCAAATCACTCACCATGATCCTCTGATCATTTCCCAACCATTGTTTTGGCCTGAAACCTCCCACATCACAAATACGATTTCCACACTCCCTTGGCCTGAGCTTCTGCCAACTCTCTCTAGAGGCCATATAAACTCCAGCTAAGTGTCAAAAGCTTCAAAGGAGGATCATTGGAGTTTGTTTGAACCAAAGAAGCAGCCAGAAAGTCCCTGTTTCGAAAGCTCAAGCTCAGGTAGCCATGGCATTTATTTTTCCAGAACTTCCATTTTTAGTTTCTAAATGCTTCCTTATGCTTCACTGATTACCATGATATGATTTGTTTTGAAAATGAGTGAAAATGGCCATGTATGCTTGTTCTGAAACTTTGCCCGTGAAATGCTTTTTGGTTTGATTCTTGAGTTTGAGTGAAAATAAATGATTTTGATTGCTGGATTCTTGTTTAGAGTTGTCTAATGATTGATTCTGGAGAGATTAGTGGAGTTTCATGGCGTTTTAAGAGAGATTGAGTGAGGAGCGTGCCGGAGAAGATGACCGGAACACTGTTCCGGTCATCTGAAAGTGATTAGGGCTAATGACTTAATTAGGCCAGTTTGAATGTGGGCCGTCCGTTTGCGCGCCAGGTCAATTCTCGCGTCCCCAAGTTTGAACCTCAGCCTTTGATCTGTTTGACTTTCTCATTTTCCTTTTAAATTTCATTTAAATTCATTTGTTTCATATTTAATTTATACGAATTTTTAAAAATAGTTAAAATCATCTAAAAATTATGAAATTTTTTGTCAAAGGTTTCATGAATTTTCAGAACACAAAAATATTTTTATTTTTATTTTTTGCATTAAAAATTATTTTTAAATCATTTAAATGTTTATTTTTAATTAATTAATGAAAATTAATTAATTAAAAATACATTTAGGTATTTAAAAATCACAAAAAAATTCATGTTGCATTTAGGAACATTTAGAAACATTGTCCAACTCTCAAACCAAATTTCTTTTTTGTTCTTGATGCCTTTTGATCATTTTCAATGGAATTAAATTCATTTTGAGGTAATATTTTGGTTCAAACTTTGAAAAAATCATTTCTGCCTAACCTTTGAGAGTTCGATGATGATTCTTTTGGCATTGTATCTTGCATAGCATGTAGTTTATAAGTTAAATTTGGTTTGAATTGATCTTGCATTTTCAATTTGTTTGGCATTTTTCTTGATGAGGTACCTTAAAACCCTAAAAATCTTAGGAAATTCATAATTTTCAATAGGTTAAGAGTTGGATCCTCTCCTTTGGGCAGTGAACTTGTATAGGTTTAGGGTATCTTTGATTGCATTTTCAAATTTTTATCATGTCATTTGCTTCTGGTCTTGGATTTTTGCTTTGCATGATGCATGTAACCCTAATTTGTGCCTCTTTTTGCATCCATTTCTCATTTGCTTGCATCCATTGACTTGCCATGAAACTTTGTGCATTCTTTTGATTCATAAGACATCTTAGGACATATTAGAATCATGTTTGATCATTGCATCTTTCATTTGCCATGTTGTATGTCATTTGCATTCCATAACTTTTCATGTATGTTCATGGTTCTAAACAGGCCTCTTTTGCATTCATATGCTTGTTTAATCATTCTCTTGCCTTGCCTCATGTTTGTATCATCTCTTAGCATCATTAACATCATGTGTTTGCTTCTGACTTTGTCTTGCATCATGCCATTTCATCTCATTTGCATTGCATTTCATTTCTTTCACTAACTTTTCAGGTGGTAAGTTACTTTGAGAAGTGAATTTGCCTTCACTTCTCATGATCTCTTTTCATCTCTTTCACACTTCCCTTGCTGCATTTTGTATGTGTTTTGGATTGAGCTTGCTCATTCTTGTTCATCTTACTTTCTTTCATTAAGCAACTTGTCTTCTTAAGTGAAGCAAGTTGTTTTGCTTCTCTCTGTTCCTTCCTCCTTTCATCTGCTTCTTTCCTTGGTGGTCCTTTGAAGATCTTCTTGCAAACATCATTAACCCTAGGAACAACCAAGCATGACAATAATTAGGGTTTTGATTAGTCCCCCATTTAGTCTTGCCTTTGTGTCATCTTTGGGTCTTCTCTTCTCACCTCATAATCAAGGACTAAACCCTAAAGGCTTTAAGGCTTTGTGATTAAGCTTATGCCTGCATCCTTCTATTAGGATGGAGTATATAACTTTAATCCTAAGTGTTAAACCCTTAATGTGTTTAAGTCCTTTAATCAATTCATCTAATAATCACCAAGACATCAAACTTGTAACTTGGGCCTTGCATTAGGGTTCTAATTCTTCCTCAACTGGTTAAGAAGGACTAACCCTAGTGTTAATGGACAAGTCCCCCTCAAGTTGCCTTACAAACCATAAAAATCACTTCTTAATCTCACCCTCAATTAGAATCCACTTAATAAAGGCTTGTTTTGTCATGAGGTTAATCCCTAATCATGGATTAAGTTGAGGTATCTTCCTCAGCTTAAATGTTCTCATCTATTATCCTTCTATTAGGATGGTGTAATGAGTCCATTAAATCCTTGATTATGGCTTAATCTCATTACTTAACACTAAAAAAAACAACAAAAACATCTAAATAATCACAAGTAGGTTAATGATCTTAATCCTTCACCATGGTGATTAAGTGTGAGGTGCTTACTTCACACTTAAGGTATTCTCATTACCCCTAATCAGAGGGAGGATGTGATGAGCTTACTAACCCTTGGTTTAGGTTTAAGCTCATTTTCCTATGACAAACTTCAAAAAGCAATAAAAGGCTAAAAAATCAAAAACAGACAATAATCGTCTCCTCCGGGATTCTTTTCTCATCTCATTCACTCACAAACGAGAACTCGCTTCTTCCGTCTAATGCAAGACAGTTTGCACCTGAGCCAGACAGGTCATACACTTGAGCATAGGCAAGTAAGCAGTTCACAAGTCAATTCATCTTTCAGTCTCTTTGGGTCGAACTACGGTGTTCTGACTTCCTCATTGCACGAGAGGATACGTAGGCATAACTTAACAGTTATCGAACAAAAGTCTCTGTACATTCCCCCTCTTTCAGCATTATTCTTTAAGCCTCATAGTTTTGAGCATTTCATTTTTATCCTTGCACTGACACTTCACTTATACACCTCACATTTCTTTTTACACTGACACTTGCATTCTTTCCAGCTTTGATACACAAATTGCAATGACACTACCCCTTTTAAAACACAAATCTTTTAAGCGTGGATTCCGTCGAGTACGGCGGACAATCTGGGTGCTAATACCTTCCCAGGTTGTAACCAACCCCCTTTCTCAGTCTCTTTGGTTCGCAACCGTCTTATCCATATCTTTCTAGGTCTATGCAGCATTGCCTTTCCTCCGGGATAAAAATGCCTAGCTGGCGACTCTTTTCATTTCCCTCTCTTTCACCGACCGTTCGCTTCTGTACCCCTTCAGGCCAGGTGTCATTTGGTGGGAGCGACAATAGGTTGTTTTGTTATGGAATTATTTTAATTTATGCAGCGTGAAAAGGATAAAAGAGAGCCCACTCAATCAGAAATATTTGTTGAAATTCGAAAGGGAAATAAAGGAAAGGAGCTGGATGTAGAAACTGGAAAAGTAATTGTATGTAACATTATTTGTATAGTTTGTTTACTTAATATAGTCGACTTATATTGTCTATAATAGTAGCTAATATTTTCTTGTAATTTATGTTAGTCCCAACTTCAAGAAATGGTTGAAATAGAGGAAAGTGATACAGAAGCTTTTAAAGCTGTTTTTGGAAAGGAGTGTCCCGGCAGGGTACGTTGTTATGGGAGAAACATAACTAAAACTTCCTTAAAGAGAAAGGCGGAGATTAATGCTTTGAAACAAGCACACAGTGAAGAGGTCTCTACATTAGGGCATGAGTTTCAAGATCAGATTGATAGATTGCAAAATGCTTTTAAGACCGTAATACAACAATGCAATCCTCAAATTAATTTGGAGTCAATAGAAGATTTGTTAGGATTATCTCATGGAGATGCTAATTGTTCCCCAAAGGATATGAGACCGCAAATGCATTCCTCTACATCAACTCATGCTCCATGTCATGGAAAGGTAACCATATATACCAATATTATTGATTTATGTTATTCTAATTGTGTTATACTATCTACATTTTATGGTTTAATGCTATCATAAATATTATATCAAATTATTTTTTATAAGTAAATTACTATAAAAATTCTATGGTTTAATAATTAATTGTTGATATTTGAATATGAACCATGAATTGAACACCTAATACTAACAGTTGTATAAAAAAAATTCTGCTTCTGCAAATCTATGAAAATAAGATAAATTCTGCTTCTAGAAATCTATGAAAATGTTTGGTGATGATTCAAATTCTCATGTGAAGAAAAAAAGACTTGTGGAATGGAATTTTAATTTATGTTTTTTTATTCATGTCGTGTATTTGACCTATCATTATAGTGTTATGAAATTTTTTAATAAAATATATATTTTTCTAAAAATGTTTTATAGGTTGAAAAATGGGTCGGTGAAGGAAGAGTTTTAACACCTAAACCGTATATTCATACGGTACAATATACTTTTTATAGCACTACTTTTTATTTTATCATTAAAAAATTTAATTTCAGACTTACTCCTTTTGGAATAAAATATTCTTGAACTGATATTCATTGGCTCCCCCGTTAAAACGTAAACCACCAATATAAGCAGTTAGATGATCACATTTCTTAACTTAATAAGCTAGGAAACTTGTGTGTAATTTAATGTATGTTATGATGTCATTCAGTTCTTTTTAAGTATATTATATTTTTATAACAGTTTTTTAAAATAAAAGATTAAATTGTTGTTTATGTAAATTGTTTTAGGATGAATATTCAATCATACAAAAACAATTATGATGTATTTTATTTTATTTTCTTATGCAGCAAGATATCAATGAAGATGTTGAAAAAGATGATATAAATGATGAAATTCAAAAGGACGACGTTGATGATGGATTTCAAGAGGATGTTCCAGGTGACGAATTTCAAGAGGACGACATAGATGTAGATGATGAATTTCAAGAGGATGATATAAATGGTGAATTTCAAGAAGATGAAGTAGATGAAGAATTTCTGGAGGATGACATGGATGATGAATTTCAAGAGGACGACATGGATGATGAATTCCAAGAAGATAAACTTGAATGAGTTGGATGATGTTTTTTTTTGGCTTGTAGAAGCATTAAACTTGAACTATATTTTTTATTATTTTTCTAGGATCATACTTCAAAGTATTAAACTTATTATTATAAGTAATGTTGTGTTAGAAATTTTGTTTAATGGTACTATCTTAAATTAACGTTTGAACTCAAATTTATTATAATATAAATTTTTCGTACGGTTAAATTTGATCTTGTTTAAGTTATTTGACATTTTTTGAAGGAAGTCATCATCGACTATAATATTTTAAAAATAATTACAAAATTGTATATTTTATGGTGACACTATAAAAACAATTGTCCTGATTCAGAAGGTGGGGACACCGTAAAAACAATATTCCTGATTCAGATTTAAGGCAACGCTTACTAATTGTAGCCATATTTGGCAACACTTTAAAAACGTCGGCTTAGAGGCCACAAAAAATCGACCCCTATTACTTTTTTAGAAACACTTAAAAAGCGTCGCCTCAGATGCCACAAATAATCGTCCCCTATTCCTTTTGTGGCAACACTTAAAAATGTTGCCTTAGAGGCCACAAATAATCGTCCCCTATTCCTTTTATTTAGGCAATGTTTCTAAAAATCGTTCCCATAGATCATGAAAAAAAGTCCCCTTAGACAACAGGCAACACTCGCACAGGAGACGCTTAGAAAATGTCCCTTATTCTTTTAGGCAACATTTTCCAGAGTTTTGGCAACATTTTTCAATTGTTGTTGGAGAGTCTAAATGTTGTAGTATTTGGTGAGGAACGGCCGGGATAAGGTGGAGGACCTCCGAAGGTAGCTGGGGTTTTCAGGTGAGGGGACGGTGGCGATACGGTAAATAGAAGAAGATGGAAGATGCGCCGTTTTGAGAGAGGAATTAGGGTTAGATAAAGATAAGAAGGGTAGAAGGTGCGATTGAGAGGACAAAGGTGGAAGAGATGAAGTCTGCGGCGGCCATTAGGGTTTTCTTTTGGGTGAAGAATGTGAACGATGCGGGTGAGGAGAATACGCATATGTGATGCGTTTTGGACCTGAGAAAATGCTTTTTAGTTTAAGTTTTAAGTTGTTTTTTTGTGAGTTAATTTTGTTTATTGGAAATAAAGAATCATAATCATAGTTAAAGTAATTTAATTGATAGTTAATAATATTAATTAAGTTTATCTGTTAAGATCTCCAAGAGATAAGGATGGGAGACTTTTGAGATTTCCAGCCACACCGGCGGTGACACGTGTCACCGTCCGGTAGGCCATCCAACGTTGGTTCCCATGTGCATGGTCTATCGTAGTTATTATGAACCCTTGCTTCAAAGTCCATTTGATGAAAGTAGTATGGAAAGTCTATTGATCAGGTGGCCGAAAATGAGTCAACGAAAGTTGACCGAACCCCATGGTATACTCTCTCAATTTCTTGCGCCATTGGGCATAAGATAATTGATATTAAGACCCCCCATTTAGGGTCCAATAGTTTTTTAACTTAGAAAACTTTCTTTCCTCACCCCCCTCTCTATGTTCATTTATTTTAATTTCTATTTCATATCATTTCAAATTAATTCATAAAGAAATATTAAAACACTTAATAAAAATCCCCAAAAATTAGGGTAGAATATTAAGTCAATTTAGAAACATTCCTAATTTTTACTTTCTGAATTTTTGCATTTTTCATTTTAATTTCGATTTTATACTTTTATTGACTTATATTGAATTCCTTCATGAACACATAAATTTGTACATTTTATTTCTGCCAATTACCAAAATATTTTTTGCCCATTCTTTTTGCTTTGGTTAGAGGACAAATTAAAGTACCTAGAATATTTTTAGTGTATTTTTTAGGACATTTTTTCTACTGTTTTGGTAGTGTGATTTGTATAATTTGTGATTAAACCTTAGATAGATTTAGGTGATCATTTGGCATAGTTAGAATTAGTATTTTTAAGAGATTTTTTAATACAATGTTATAATCAGGTTAAATACCCTAGGGAATTAATTTCACATTTTTTCCATGACTTTTGATATTTTTGTCATTTTAATTCATTTCATCATATTATGCATATTCATGATTCATGTCATTCACTAACTATTCTCTTTTTTGTGCAAGGTATTTTCCGAGGATTTTTCTTATGGACTTGGATATTTTTATGCCTCAATTATTGTGTTGTGTACTTTGTGATGTAATAGCTTAGAACTTGTATGCTTTTATAGTTTCTATAATTAGGATAGAAAAGATAAAACAAATCGTTAGAAAACAAAATCTCAAAAATGAAATAAATAAGATACTCGATCCAACGTCGAGTAAATTTTCAAATAAACAAATAAAGTTGCATGTGACTTTAGGGTTCCTCGATTACCATTGTTCCACTCCATTCAACCAAAAGCAAGCCTTGTATGTTACACACCATAAGCCGTGCGTCTCAGCACCACACAATCGACCCACCCGATCCATCGTTTCATCCCATTTATGCTTCACTCACGTTTTTACCCACCATAACTTAGGAGGACCATATTGTTCACCATTAACTTTTTTGTACTTGTATCTTTAGTTTAGTATCCCTTAGGTAGATTTAGTATTTCAAACCTCACTAACCATAGGTCATCCATGAATTCAACTAACTTAGGGTAAGTCTAGTTCCCCTTAGAATTTTTCCTTTTGCAACTTGAGTCCCACTTCTCATCTTAAAAGAAAATTAAAAACACTTAATAAAGGAAAATGTGTACAATGCGTCACGAGCCTTAAGCTATACGGGAAATGATTAGTGGAGGTCTCCTTCGCTCTTCTAGGATGCTTTACAAACGTTCCATTGGGGGCGACCTTGGAAAGTATTCGCTCCTGTGTCATAGTCTTTAGTGTTGTACATGCAATAAACACAATCTCAAAACATTTCTTCTAAAAGACAACAAACCAAGAAGTCACGTCTTCTCTTCTCATCTCATACTCTTTGCGGACGAGCATGACTTGTCTCGACAGTTCAAACAGCGATACGGTAAACACCCTCGAGTCAGAGCCGGTAACACCTGAACTAGAGTTATGGCAATGTCATCCTAAAAATCACAAACGAGGGATAGCCTTAGTTAGACGAACTACGGCGTCTCTGATCCTCATTTATCCCGATGAGGTACGTAGGCAGCGGGGTAGGGCCCGTTCGAGCACACTCTTTATTTTCCCTACATTTCCCCTTTCTTTCCATTTTCATTTTCTTATCCCTTTTCTCATTTCACTTCCATTCCAGTTAGCGGTTTTATTCAGCAACGTTTATATTTTTCTCACCCTTTGAAACAAGAAAGCAAGCGTGGATCCCGTCGGGTACGACGGACGATCTGGGGTGCTAATACCTTCCCAGGTCGTAACCGACTCCCGAGCCCAGATCTTTGGTTTGCAAGGCCTTGTCCTTTCCTTCTTCCTTAGGTTTGTGTAACATTACCTTTCCCATTCTTTCGGGATAAAAATGTCTGGCTGGCGACTCTAACTTTTCCGCGCCACTTTCGCGTTTGTACTAGGATGAAAATCCCGGGAGCGACACCCTTCTAAGCCAATAAGAGAACTTATGATAAAAAAGAAACAAAATGGGACAAGCCAAGGAACAAAATTCAAATCAAATCAACAAAGAACCCAAAAATTCCACAACTTTGGATAAAAGACCTTCAAACATGATATAACAATGTGCCAAAAGGATAGGAAGAAATTCAGAAGCTATGCAAGTCAAAAGGGGACATAAACATGAACTAGGGTTAAGAAACTTCCATCACAAGTCAAGGATCAAAACCAAATGAACAAGTTTCTAAAAATCAGGGCAAAAATCACACATGAACTACATCTCCTTATGAATCCAAAGCAAAAAGAACGAACAAGAAATTCAAAATGATGATGACTATGAAAATTGGACAAGGCAGCATGCTCAAAAAGGAATTAAAATGAATTAATTACAAGAGGGAATTAATTGACACGTGGCTATTAAAAATAAATGGAAAATAAAAATATGAAAAATTAAAGAAAACTCAAATTGACTTCCATGAATTAATTCAGAATTTTTGGACACTTATAAGTATTTTTAAAAAATGAAAAACAAAAATGAAACAAAATAAATAAAAAGAAAAGAAATAAAATGAAAGAAGGCTGGGAGGGGTGCGAAAAGAAAGAGAAGCAGTTGAAATCAATTGGGCTTAGAAGGCAGGGGGTGAGGATACAAGTTTGAGCCCATTGGGTTGGCGCAGGTTCACAAAATAAGGGTGAAAATTCAGAGGAAAATAGGAAAAAAACACTGACCATAAGATCAAACCAACGCATCCTGTGACTCTCTCATTAATTGACGTGGCATATGTATTGGATGAGAGCTGAGGGAACATGTGAGTTATTGTGTGGTGAGAAACATGAAGCACATCAGAATGAAAATATAAAAACGAAAATGCACGTGGTTGGGAGGCTGGTCATTAAATGAGGTGTCAAGATCCTGAGTGTCCAGATGAAAGATCCAAGGGTGGAGGACCCGTCTTCAACCTCTGAAACCCTAAATCAAATTTCCAGATTCCGGTGACCGGAGCTAGGGCTCCGACACCGGAAATTACACAGCATGAACAAAACCTAATAAAAATACACAACAAGCTCCAGATTGGATAATTGGACCACGCTGAACTCAAATATGGTGATGAAATTTTCAAAAGATCAAAGGATCTTATGGATCGAAGGAAAATAGTTGGTACCATGAAATTTCAAATCCATATAACAAACTTAATAATGCATCAAATTCAAATCTAAAAACAGCAGAATGATCAGCATACATCAAAGATCAAAATGCACACCTCAAAAATCATTTCTAGATCTGAAGATTTGGAACTCACCTGAACTTGCAGCTCTTGAAAAAGCTTGTTAGAAGCCAAGATAATGAAGCCAATCCACTCCAAATGCACTCTAGTTGAAAAATAAATGAAACTAGAGTCTTAAATCTTGCTGGATCTGAGAATTTGCAACCAACTGCCCTGAAATGGCAAGGTGATGAAACTTGAGAAATAGCTTGCACAATGGAGAGATTTGTGATCCTGAGCTCTCAAGGATGAAGGATCTGTGATTTGTTTTTGGAGAGAGCAAGTGTGTGAAGAGATTTGAGAGAAAATGCAAATTGTGCAAAAACTTGGAAGCTGAGAAATGAGAGAGAACTCCACCCCTCTAAAACCCTAATTTGCTTTTATATGGAGTCATGAATTAGTGCTGAAAGAATGAGGAAGTTTGCACGTGAGAAGAAAAAGTGTGAGTGATTTTGCAAATTTGGCAAGTTTTGTGTGATCTCATGAAATCCTCATACCTTGCCTTGCCTCTTCCCCATGTGCAATCCATATCTGACCCTTAATTTCAAACCAAAAGAATCCTGGCCATTGGATTAGAGTGTCACACTTTTTTCACGAACATGCACTTTTTGCACCTTTTGAAATGAAATTCTCACTAGGCACGAATTTGATGTATTTCTTTGAGCAAAATGAGACATTTGCATTGAATTTTAATATTGTGAACTTATTCGGTATGTACAAATACTCAAAATTGAGTTTCATGACTTTTGGCTTTGGTGCACATATGAAAAACCAACTTTTGCCCTAGTTTTGATGAAATTTTCGAGGGCCATATCTTTGTAACCATGAGGGCTATGAAAAAGTACTTATACTTTTTGAAAACGGGAGGTCTTAATCTCCAACTTTCATGTTTGACTTTGGTCCATTTGAAGAATTTTTCACCAAGTTATGCTCACTTGAATTTTAGGGCAAAAACTTGCCAAAAATGGCATTTTCCATAACCCGCTTTGCATCAATTTTGCAAAACACCTCAAAACCTCATGATTCTTGATCTTTGAACTTGCCAAACCTCTTTTAACATTATAAGAACATCCCTTGGCTAGAAAAATGTGGTTGGACCCCTTGAAATCTCACTGTTGACTTTTTTTAAGGCACAGTTGACCGGTTTCTTCATTTACAAGCAACTGAAGAAATACTTGACTTCCACAAGGAATTTTCTCACCAAATCTCATCCCTAGGATCCTATTAACATGTAAAATACTTTTCCCAAATGAAATGGCCAAAGTTTTGAGGTTTTCATGCTTGAATCTCAAACCCTAGTTTGGGATCCTTGTGTAGGAGCTTTGCCCTAGCCTGGATTCCCTGATGATCTTCCAACCTTCTGAGCTTTTGTAAATGAACTTGAACTTGTAAATGCAATGTAGAACCCTCATAGGACTTGTACAAATCCATTGGACCCCTTGTCATAGCTTGTGATGCTTCAAAAACCTCCACAGATGATCATATGCCTAATGCTAGGTCATGAGAAATGTTATGCCTCATCTTTCCATGCTAGGATGCTAAGAATATGATATGTTCATGATGAATATGATGTGACATGATGCTTAAAAAAGAAGAGGGAAAATTTGGGGTGTTACAGATGGGAGCTCAATCTTTGTCTCGATCTTGAGTGCAATGGCTAGATGTATCACCTCTGAATATAAAATTCAATCATGAGAAAATGCCTCGATTTCATGCCTTCGGAGCCAATGAAATGCCTAATTGTGATTTTATAACCTAATGTGTGATGCATATGGATGGAACATAAGCCAGTTAAGGTAATAAATATGGGGGGAAATTTAGGGGTGTTACAACTAAGTATCAGAATTAAATCTTCGCCTTGACCATCTCTGAACTGTCTCTGTAACATATCTGAACTAAGTATCAACACTAGATCTTCGTTTAGATCGTCTATGAACTGTCTATGTAACATATTTGAACTAAGTATCAGCACTAGATCTTCGTTTAAATCGTCTCTGAATTGTCTCTAGGGGGAAACAATACTCTGAACTAAGTATCAACACTAGATCTTCGTCTCGATCGTCTCTAAACTATCTCTGGGAAAATATCTTGAGTTAAGTATCAAAAATAAATCTTCATTTTGATTATCTATGAACTGCTTTTGGAAAGTATCATGCACTAAGTATCAACACTAGGACAATTTCTTGAATTAAGCATCAGAATTAAATCTTCGTTTCGATTATCTCTGAATTTCTTCTAGACAATATCCTGCACTAAGTATCAACCCTAGATCTTCCTTTAGATCGTCTTTAAACTGTCTCTAGGACAATATCTTGAATTAAGCATCAAAATTAAATCTTTGTTTCGATTATCTCTGGATTTCTTATGGACAATATCCTGCACTAAGTATCAGCACTAGATCTTCATTTAGATCGTCTCTAAATTGTCTCAAGTAAAGAAAAGCATCATGCACTAAGTATCAACACTAGATCTTCGTTTAGATTGTCTCTGAACTCTCTCTAGGAGTTGATAGTGTTTATTTGACTGCAACTATCCTGAAAAGGAAAGGTTAGTTTTATGCAAGATTATTTGATGTATGCATGCATGGCATGATGTTCTTAATGTAAATGAGAATGTCGTATGCGTTATGGATGTGTAGGGCATGATATGATGTAAACGATGTATGTATGAATTATGTAGTTGAAGCCCATTAGTAGCTTCATGTAACAACTGCTGGCTGGGGAAAATAAATCCTGATTTGTTGTTGAGGAGTATGAAGACATCATTCCCGTCTTGTTTCTGAATATTGTACTTAGGACCTTTCGATTTTTGTTCGTCGTACTTTTTATTGAAAGATTAAATTCCTAAATACCCGGATTAGGGATAAAAGAGACAGACATTCCCCTGATAGACTTATTCGACCAAGTGTCAATTCTTCGGAGGATATCAGGTTTGAGAGAAATCTGTCTGGGACTTTGTAGAGCTGGAAGTACAAGAGGCTACTTAGAATACTTCGCTGAAATAAATCCGTATACATTACTCTGTGGGGATGAACCTGTGAAGATTCATTGGATATGAACTTTTCTGGGGATTCCTACCTCCGAGAGTCCTTAGTAAATGCTATTATTATTTTATATGCATTTTTGGTAAACATCAATCATATTTGAAAGCATATATTCATTCAGAGTAACTAATGGATTTGAAGAAGTGGTTTTGGTAATTCATCTTTCTCCATAAACCCATATTCACCATCAACATCCAAGATGTAGATCTTTGGTGCCTTTGTTTATAAATCCTTTGGATCTTTATTTGTTATTTGATTGCAGGGATTCCACTGTATTTTGGTTTTAAAATTCGTGCAAATTCAGATCATGATCATCAAATGTTTGTGAAAAGGTTTTAAAATGGATCATGCTGAATTTTCTGCATTTTTCTGCTATTGGTACAGCGTTAACCGGTTAACCATTTATAGTGTAAATTGGTTAACCGGTTAACCATCTTTAAAACTGTGCAGGTTTTTCCTGCGTTAACCGGTTAACCGGTTAAAGCAAGTAAGAATGGTGTTCTTGGCTTGTTTCAAGCCCCTTTTTGGTCCTTCTTTCTTCTTCTTCCTCCTTTTTATTTTTATCTTGGGAAGCACTTTTGGGAGTGATTTCTCCTTAATTTCAATAAACTTTGGGTGTAGATTAGAGTAGTTAATGTTCATTAATTCAAAACTACCTTTAAGTGAATTATTCAATTCATTTAAGGTACTTTGTGTTAGTGATACATTTTCATACTTGAATCCACCAAGATGAGTGATTAAATTTAAGGATGGAAGAATACCATGAGTGCGGCTCAATTTGGTATTCACCTTTAGTTTTGTGTGGTATTGCGTCCGGATAGCATTTATATATTGTTTATCTCACATACATTAGCACTAATATTATGCACCTTAATCGGTGGTGGCCGACCTCATTTGTAGGGTAATTACTTCGTAAATTACCCGGAGATTGCTTAATATAGACCTAAATTTGTCCCTAATTCGGAATAAAAATCTAATTTGGTACTTGCACTTTCGTGGACCGGATCTCTTGTTGATCGTGTAATCCCAAAGTGGTTAATCATATTGCATTAAGAATCGAGACTTATGAATTTTTGATGCGTATGTTTTTTGGGTCTCCCAATCGCCTTTTGTCGCTCCCACCAAATGACACCTGGCCAAGAGGGGTACAGACGCGAACGGTCGGCGAAAGGGGAAGAAATGAAAGAGTCGCCAGCTAGGCATTTTTATCCCGAATGAAAGGTAATGCTGCATAAACCTAGAAATATATGGATAAGACGGTTGCGAACCAGAGAAACTGAGAAAGGGGGTTGGTTACAACCTGGGAAGGTATTAGCACCCAGATTGTCCGTCGTACTCGACGGGATCCACGCTTGAAAGACTTGTGTCTAAAGGGGTAGTGTCAGTGCTATTTTGTGTACAAAGGCTGGGAAAGAATGCAAGTGTCAGTGTAAAAGAAATGTGAAGTGAACTAAAAGAGTGTCAGTGATGGAAAGAAGTGCAAAGCTCAAGACTATGAGGCTTAAAGAACAATGCTGGAAGGAGGGGGGAATATACAAAGACTTTTGTTCGATAACTGTTAAGTTATGCCTACGTATCTTCTCGTGCAATGAGGAAGTCAGAACACCGTAGTTCGACTCAAAGAGACTGAAAGATAAATTGACTTGTGAACTGCTTACTTGTCTATGCTCAAGTGTATGACCTGTCTGGCTCAGGTGCTAACTGTCTTGCATTAGACGGAAGAAGCAAGTTCTCGTTTGTGAGTGAATGAGGTGAGAAAAGAATCCCGGAGGAGACGATTATTGTTTGTTTTTTGTGTTTTCAATCTTTTATTGCTTTTGGAATTTATCATAGGAAAATGAGCTTAAGCCTAAACCAAGGGTTAGTAAACTCATCACATCCTCCCTCTGATCAGGGGTAATGAGAATACCTTAAGTATGAAGTAAACACCTCACACTTAATCACCATGATGTAGGATTAAGATCATTAACCTACTTGTATTTACTTAGATGTTTTTGGAGTTTTTGTTTAGTGTTAAGTAATGAGTTTAAGCCAT
Source organism: Lathyrus aphaca (assembly GCA_963966055.1). Taxonomy (NCBI): domain Eukaryota; kingdom Viridiplantae; phylum Streptophyta; class Magnoliopsida; order Fabales; family Fabaceae; genus Lathyrus; species Lathyrus aphaca. The sequence continues at coordinate 211,547,773 of OZ014519.1, forward strand.
AATCAGGGATTTAATGGACCCATTACACCATCCTAATAGAAGGATAATAGATGAGAACATTAAAGCTGAGGAAGGCTCCTCAACTTAATCCATGATTAGGGATTAACCTCATGACAAAACAAACCTTTATTAAAGTGGATTTTAGTTAATGATAAGGTTAAGAAATGGATTTTATGGTTTGTAAGACTACTTGAGGGGGACTTGTCCATTAACACTAGGGTTAGTCCTTCTTAACCAATTAAGGAAGAATTAGAACCCTAATGCAAGGCCCGAGTTACAAGCTTGATGTCTTAGTGATTATTAAATGGATTGATTAAAGGATTTAAACACATTAAGGGTTTAACACTTAGGATTAAAGTTATACACTCCATCCTAATAGAAGGATACAAGCATAACCCTAATCACAAAGTCTTAAAACCTTTAAGGTTTAGTCCTTGATTATGAGATGAGGAGAGAAGACACAAAGATGACAAAAAGGTAAAACTAATGGGGGACTAATCAAACCCTAATTGTGATCATGCTTGGATGTTCCTAGGGTTTATGAGGCTTGCAAAAGATCTTCAAGAGAGAAGCCACCAAGGAAGAAGCAGATGAAAGGAGGTTAAGCAGAAAGAAGCAAGACAACTTACTTCACTTAAGAAGATAAGTTGCTTGAAGAAAGAAAGAGGAGAGGGAGCATGAATGATCAAGCTCACTCTAATTCACAAATAAAATGCAGCAATGATGCATAAGAGATATGAGAAGAGGTTATGAGAAGTGAAGGCAAATTCACTTCTCAATGGCTTACCACCTGAAAAGTTAGTGAAAAGAAATGAAATGAAGTGAACATGAAATGAATGCAATGATGCAAACCAAAACCAGAAGCATAATCATGATGTTAATGATGCTAAGAGATGATGCAAACACATGACAAGAGTCGTGGATGATCAAACAAGGAAAAGGATGCAAATGGAGCATGTTTTGAACCATGAAAGTCCATGAAAGTTTTTGAAATGCAATGGAGGTATAACATGAAAAATGGATGAAGAAATGACTTACCATGATTCTAATGTGTCCTAAAATGTCTTAGGAGTCATGTGAATGTACTAAATGTCATGGCAAGTCCATGTATGCAAGCAAATGAGAGATGAATGCAAATGAAGGCAAAAATTAGGGTTTATGCACAAGACACAAAGCAAAAATCCAAAACCAGAAGCAAATGACAAGATAAAAAATTGAAAATAGGATCAAGGGAACCCTAACCCTACACAAATTCACTGCCCAAAGGAGGAGACCTAAATCTTAACCTAATGGAAGTTATGATTTTCTCAAGTTGGCTAGGGTTTTAAGGCTCTCCAAAAGGAAATATGCACATCAAATTGAAAATGAAAGATAAATTTAAACCAATTTTATCCTAGAAACTAAATGATATGAATAATGAAATGCAAAAAGAACCATCATCAAACTCTACATGGTTGAGCATAATGAATTTTTCTAAGTTAGGGCAAAAATATTGACTTTTAAGAACTTTAATTCCAAAGAAAAATGTCAAAACATGTCAAGAACCAAAACTAAATTTGTTTGGTGAGTTTGATAATGTTTCTAAATGTATTAAAACGAAATGTGAATTTTTTTGTGATTTTTAGAAACTTAAATGCTATTTTAATTAATTAATTCTCATTAACTAATTAAAATAAACATTTAAATATTTTTAAAATACGAAAATTATGCAAAAAATAAAATAAAAAATATTTTTGGGTGGAGAAAAATATTTGAAAACAAAATGCAGAAGGAAATATTTTTATAATTTTTCTAAGTATTTTAAATTAAATGACAAAGAAAATGGGATTAAAATGAAATAAAAATGGAAATAGAAGAAAGTCAGCTGATCCAATGGACAGGATTTGAACTGGGGAAGTCCTAGTTGACCAGCGCGCAAATGTGTGGCTGAGATGCACTCTGGCTAATTAATCCAGATTAAACTAATTAATTAAAAATTAGGGCTAAGTGAACAGATCCCAACCCTCCAAACACGCGCACATCTCACATCCAACGCTCCATATTCAAACTTGGCTAATCACCTGAGATTAGCCCTAATTACTTTCAGATGACCGGAATAGTGCTCCGGTCATCTTCTCCGGCATCTCAAAATGCTATCTCTCTCCCTAAGCCTCTAAAACCTAATCTCTCTGCCCAGAATCAAACCCCACGCATCACATAACAAGAATCATCCATCAAAACAAATTTATTTCACACATTTAAGCTGAATCGAAGTAAATTAGTTCTAGGTCAAAAAACTTTCAGAGAGCTCATACATGCTTAATACTTGATCATTTTCAAAACTAAACATATCAGAATCATCAGTGAATCATGAAGAACCATTTAGGAACTTAAAAACGCGTTTCTGGAAAAAATGTTCATCATGTTACCTGAGATGGGCCCTTCCGATTCTGAGCTTTCTGGGTCCTCCCTTGATGCAAGCTCACTCCTATGAACCTCCTGAAGATGACACGAAGCTTAGAAAACTTTGAGGGTGACTGGTTTTGAAGTTCCAGTTCTGGTGTAACAGGTTTTGGGGTTTTTGTATGTGATGTTTTTGGCTGTTTTGAGGGTTGATTCTTGTTCTATGAATGATATGTGACTTGTTGGTGAAGAAAAATTTGAGGTTTGATGGCTGAGGGAGGAGTTTCGAAGAGATGAAGGTTTTTACAAGTTTTGTGAATTCTGATTGTGTGTGTGTTCTGAGCTTGTCTCCCACTTGTTTTATGATCCATAACATATCCCTAAACTATTGGAAGAGGTCTGAGGAAGTGACATGCACTGTGGGAATGGCATGGGGCAATTGGCCAAAAAGTCAATGTTAGGTGTACTTCAAGCATGGGCCATGGCAGAAGCTATCTTAGGGCTGCTCTGAGTTCAGCTGCCTTCAAGGAGGGCCATGGGATGTTCTGAGGTGATCTGAAATGGATGAAGGGTGAGATGTCATATGTTTTGCCTTTTTGCAACTTGTTGCATTTTGAAACTTTTGGTCATGGACATGTGACATCCCTTGGGAAATATGCAGCAAAATGTACCATATAATGTTGTTATGACACTTGGAGATTTATTAGAGATCAAACAAAACCATAAGAACCATTCTTGCAAGATTTCCCTCTTTGTTGACATTTATGATAAATGGCTTATGATACTTGGAATCCAAGGCATGAAAGTGAGAAATTCTTTGGGAAAATCTGAATTATGGACATTGAATGATGTTTGTGTGATGATTAGAAATTGATTTGAAGTCACATTTGGCTTTGACAAGTGCTTTTGCAAGTTTCCTCTTTGGCACAAAAGTGAAAATTAAGTGATTTTGTCCAACTTTGCAAGGCCATAACTTTTGTTCTAAAATGAATTAGATCAAGTTCTTGTACTTTTTGAAAACGGGAGGATCCAATCTACAACTTTCATGACCAAGAATTTTTCATTTGAAGCATTTTTGAATCAAAAAGAGGAGGTTGAAAAACTTTCCCAAAATGGCAAATTTCCATTACAAGTCACTTTCCCAAAATGGCAACTTTGCAAATGGCTTGAAATTACTCAATTTTGTGAACTTCTAACATCTTCTAAGATCAAATAAAGATCATACACATTCAAAATGATGGAGAAGACCCTTTGGTTGGGTGATTGGGGGCCTCAGATGCCCTGATTTTGCACTGACTTGCTCAAGAAGTCATCCATTGACCAGATGCCTTCCCCATTGAATTTCTTCATGAAAATTGGTATGCATGATCCTTATAACATATAGAGACCAATAGAAACAAGAATGACCAAAAAATTTGGAGTTATGGCCTCTGAAACCAAAACCCTAATTTTAGGTCCTCTGTGCAGTTAAACTTGGCTCTGCTTCCATGCCTTCCTCAGTTCTTGTGATTTTCTGACTTTCTTGATCTTGGGAGGATATAATATGATGATTGAACATTCATGGACCCTCTTGAGATGAATGAAAACCTTTGGAGTGGCTCAGAAGGCTCATGGACTGCTCAGATCACAAACCCTAGATGCAGATGACCTTGAACTAATGCAGTGAAGTAAAAATGCAATATGAGATGATATGATTGAACTTATTCAAATGAAAAGATCACAAGCCATGATGTGAACTTAGTGAGAGCAAATTTGGGGTGTTTACACCTTTCAAATTGCATTGAATTCGATTCAGTTTTCCTTGATTGATCGCTATAGTGTAAGATGCTAAACGGATCCGTTTGCCTTTTGATTTTGGTTACTCTTTTGGTTGTGGTTGATTAAGTTAACCATACCACTCTTATGTAAATATTATTACACTATTGTTATTATTAATATTTTATATTCTTGCACTTTAATTGCTTTTGTTACTAACATTTAATTTCTTGCATTTTTATTGCTTTTATTTTATTTTAATTTATTATATTTTATTCATCCATATCATGTTTATTATTTGCTCTTATTTTGTTGTTGATTTTCCATTTGTCCATTTGGACACAAAAACATTAATAAATGATTAAACTTCTAGAAAAACTTGTGACTTTAATTTGTGGACATTTTGGTTACTATCATTGGCATTGGAATGAAGATTTTGGACTTAGACTTTAGGATCTCTTTCCCTTGCTTTGATCTTCAGGAAGTTGGAATTTATCTTTATTTGGTCATTTGCTAGCTTATAAGGATGGAACTCTTGTGCTCATTATTTGAAGTATCGTCAAGTTTGGTTAGATCTTTCTTCACTTATCTCCTTATTTTCAATTTTAGGAGAGTCCCTTCATCTCCTCCCCTTCTTTAATTTTCAAAATCTTCTCCCTTTTTTCAAAGGATTCCTTCTTTTTTTAAATCATCACCTCTTTAATAAACAAAACCTTGACTTTGTCAAGTGGACTTTTACCCTTTTTCTTTTCTTTAAAAATCAATGAATTTAATTATCTTGACCTTAATTAAAAAATAAAAAGAATCAAACTCATTCAAGTTGTTTTGTGTCTTTGTGCACTTTTGTTTATTTTCTTTAAAAGAGTGCCGATTATGAGTCATTATTCTTTAGTCGGGTGCAAGTCTTTCAATCTCCATGGTTGTAGTTTGATGTAATTGAGTATCTTGTCATTTGTGGGGGTTTAGTGGCATACTCGTTGATTTTATCCGAGTTGGCGCCCTCCCCATAATGATGTATGAGTCCATGCCTTCATTCTCATGGTAGTTTGATTGGTCATCCACTTGAAGATGACAAATTTTCTTCACTTAATAAAATCAATCACAACCAATCTTTTTCACTATTTGTACCACGAACTACAGGGTTTTGATCTCGCACTGCACTTTGTGGGTACGTACGCATGAGGTGGTATACCTCTCCAAACACAAAAATATAAAAAAGTAATTCTTTTCTCATCCCTCCACTCTCATTTAACAAACCTCTTTCAAACCAAAAGTAGTAAATTTTTCAAAGGGCTCCCGTGGAGTACCACACATATTTTGGGTGCGTAAAACCTTCCCATTGTGTAACCTATCCCCTTACTTGTTTCTCTGTTGTGTTTCTTTAGCTTTTTGCTTTTAGATTCATTAGGATTTATTCACTCTTTTTTCCTTTTCCTCTTGGAATAAAATAAAAGTGAGGTGGCGACTCTGTTTACTTTGAGTTAAGTTAACCAATAGCTTACACTCTTGATTTTACCGCTACAACTATTCCCACCCTTCTCAAGCTTTACCCCTACATCAAATGGATATCAAAAACACATTCCTCCACGATGATCTTCAGGAGGAATTTTACATCAAACTTCTTAATGGTATGCCTACACCTTCACCTAATATTGTTTGCAAACTAAAATAATCTTTATATGGATTGAAATAGGCACCAAGAGTATGATTTGAAGATTTTCAATCAACACTACTTCGTTTTGAATTCAATCAAAGTCATTATGGTCCATCTTTTTTTTTCTTACAAAGGACTCCTAAAGGCATTGTGGAAAAGGAAAAATGTAAGAAAGGAAAAATGTGAAAAAGAGAAAAATGTGAAAAGGGAAAAATGTGAAAAAGGAAAAATGTGTTCGCCAAAGATTAAAGCCTTGTGCCTACGTATTCTCTCGTGCAATGGGAAAATCAGAGTATCGTAGTTTGGAAAACTACTAGTAAAAGGGGACCTAAGAACTAAGACAACTAAAGGTAAAAACTTGAAAACAAAGCTTGTGAAAAATGACTGTAAAGGTGAAGAGGTCAATTGCCATCTCTTATGAAGAAATGTGAATGAAGAATTAAAAGTTGAAAAGGGAGAAAATTAAAGTGAAATGTGCAAGGCGACTGACGATAAGTCAACACAACGTCTCTTTCCCTTAGATCTGGTAGCAAAAGTCTGATAAAATCGAAAGACGCATGCATGGCAAAGCCTCATGTTATCATCAAGAAAATAGGAAACATAGACTCGTCTTTTTGTATTTTTAATATTATGGAAGAAAAATAAATCAAAAGAAAATAAACTAAACTAAACTCTTTTTTATTATCTTAAAAATCCTAATACTATATTTTTCTAAACAACATAAAATTAACTTAAACCTAAATAAAATATATTGATTAAGGTCCCTAATCTAAATTAAAACTAATGACCTAATTTGCAAAAATTAAGAAAATAAATAACTAATAAAGAAATATTTTTTAAGTTTTTTTTAATAATTGAAACAAAAAAATAACAAACTAAATAAATAAAAATCTAATAAAAGAAATAAATGAATAAAAATTATTTTTTACTGGCTTTTTAATAATAAGTCATAATTATACTATATATATATATATATATATATATATATATATATATATATATATATATATATATATATATATATATATATATATATATATATTTTACTAAAAATATCCTAAAAAAAGAATTAACTAACTAATAAAATTAAAATGAAATGAAAAAGAAGAATGGGTAAGGAGTTTATGAGTGGATTAGGGGTGTTGATAATTTTTTTTGGAGTAAACTTAAAACTAAAGTTATTGAACCTAATTAAACCTAAAAACTAAACCTAATTATATATTAATAATAACAATAATATATATATATATATATATATATATATATATATATATATATATATATATATATATATATATATATATATATATATATATATATATATATATATATATATATATATATATATATATATATAACGTAAAAGGAGAAATAAAGATTTTGATTACCCTCAAAGCGTTCTTTCTCTTCTTCCTTCTATAACCGTTTTCACGCTCCAATCCACTCCTTTGAATCGTCCCTTTTACTCTTGCCTGGATCTATTCAAATCTTTGAACTCGTCTCCGTCTCTGTTTTTCGTTCATCGCTGCCTCAGTTTCTTCACGATTTCGGCCGTGCTTTCTCTGCTTCTGTGTGATTTCGATCGCTACCTCTGTCTCCGTTTCACTTGCGGTTGTCTCTCTGTTCCACGCGGTCTGTCGGCGGTGATGGGTGAATGTTTGGGTCGTGCATGGTTTGTAATATTGTGGATGGGTTTTGTTAAAGTTGTGGTGGCTTTGTTTGATGTTGAAGATGTTGATATGGTGCGATAGTGTTTCGGTAAAAATGGATAGGGATTTGAAGGGTGGTGGTGATTGTTCTCGTCGGAGTTTAAATGGAAGAGGGCCGAGTTCGCGTGTGTTTGACGATTTTAACGGTGGTGAAGGGTTGAAACATAAATGGAGGGAGAGCGGGTGCGGTATGGGTGGTCTGAAGCTACATTTGATGTGGTGAGTTTTTACGGTTTGCAGTGGTTTTGGATTGATGGAGTGAGTTGTTGTTGGATCAAAAACGGGAGGTCAGAGAAAATATGGTTCTCCTCTTATTTTTTCTAAAGGTCAGTCTTTGTTGAGGGACTATGTTTTAAATTTCAAAAGAGTTTTCTTGTTCTCAATCCCCCCTTTTTGATTCGTGTTCCTCTCCCTTTTAAATTCAAATTTTTTCAATTCTTCTTTTCCTTTTTGTGTGCAGAGCTTTGTGTTGGCTAAACTGGTATAAGTTTTGTTGTGGGATGCCTAACTATTTTGGTTTTGGTTGTCTTGCTGGTTTGGAGGAGCAGTGGAGTATGAATGCAATGTAATGTCGTTGGTGGAGCAGTCTGCAGAATGAGTTGTTGTTGTTGTCGTTTGTCCTTATTTGCAGGTCTTTGGCTGGTATTGTATGGCTTAATGAGGGAATTGACGTGTGAATAAAGTTGGTCAAAGTAGTGGCTGTGTAAAGTTTGAATTGATGTAAAGGTTTGTACGAAGGTGTAGGTTGTAAGAGCTGAAATTGTGTTTGAAATGTTGTTGTTGGCCTTTAGAGTGGTTTGGACTTCTGTTATCAAATATGTACATATCAAAAGATTTACAAATGAAACCAGATATAAAGAAACACACACAACTAAATTTGAAAAAGAGACATAATTTATTAAAATAAAAAATTAAATCAAATACAAATAATAAAATTAAACTAATATAACTTAATTAAATAAATAAATAAATCACAATATAAAATAATAAATAACTAAGTAAAATTAATTAAAATAATTTAACTAATATAAACTAATTAAAAATTAGACTAATTAAAAATAACTAATTAAAATCACCTAATTAAAATTAGGATTAAATATGTTTTTGGTCCCTGTAAATATCTCAATTTTTATTTTTAGTCTCTATTAAAAAAATAATAAATTTTAGCCCCTACAAATTTTATATGCATGCAATTTTAGTCCTTGTTGTTTTCTAAAATTTTGAAAACTGTTTAATTACCCTTAAACTTTAAAATTTTTGAATAACTTTTTTCATCCATGTTTAGAATACTTTAACATATTTCTTACTAAATTTTAGAATTTTTTAAAATGAGAAGCATTAAATATCAATTTTTTTAAATTTCAAAATATAATGATAAAAGTAATGAAAACCTCAACTTAGAAATCAAATTTTGAGTTCTTTTTTTTTTCGAGAAACTTTTTATAACATTTTAAAAATGTTTATAAAATAATCATTTAAAAATACACACCGGTTTAACAAGAGGGACTAAAACTACATGCATAATAATTTTGTAAGGATTAAAATATCTTATTTTTTTAATAGGGACTAAAAATGAAAATTGAGATATTTATAGGGACTAAAAACATATTTAACCCTTAAAATTAACTAACTAAAATATAAACTAAATTAAAACTACACTAAGTTAAAATATAAATTAAATTAAAATATTAAACTAAATTAAAAACCAACTAATTAAAAAATTAAAAAATTTAAAATTAAACTAAATACTAATTCTAAATAATCTAATATAATTATTAAACTAAATATAAAAATAAAAATAAATAAACTATACAATGAGACAACTATCCTATTGTTAAACCGAAATAAATTCTAAAAACAAGAATAAAATAAAAATGATATTGAATGATAAAATTGAATAGAAAATGCAATGATTACTGACTTATGAACTAAAATGCAAAAATGGCTGGTTTTCGATATTGCGACGAAAATGCGTTATATGAATGAAAAAAATTTATAAAAAAAAGAGTCAAAATTTAGGGTGTGACAGATGCCCCTATTTAATCATCTTGAACCTCAATGTATGAATATGAAAGAATTTTTTGGGCATTCAAGATAGAAGAGGATTAAATATTAGAATACCTAGAATTTTGACCGAACGCAGATGAAATACAATGTAAATGAATGCATGAAATATTGAGTTATGCGGGGAATGATGCTGCAAAAAGCAGACTAAAAAAACGAGATTCCACTGGGGGAAAAAGGTTAAGAACACTGGGTAATAAGTAATAGATCTCTAAGAGATACAACTTAGATACAAGATATTGTGGAAATCCGTCAAAGCGACAAAGAGTACCCAACAACACTTGGAAAGAGAGGTAACAAACTCGAAGGCGTATCCGGAAAATCAACTAGATAAGGAAGGTCATATTTGAAAAAACGATCAAATTGGCACAAATGAATGTTCTGAAAAATCAATCAGAACAATATACATATATGTAAATTCCACCGGATAAACAAGGTCATATTTGGAAGAGCGATCAGATTGACACAAAGTGGGTTCTAGAAAATCAATCAGAATAAAAAGACATATTCGGGAAATCAATCGGATAGACAAGGTCATATCTAGAAAAACAATCAGATAGACACAAAAAGAGAGTTATGGAAAAACAATTAGAATAAAAGACATATTCAGGAAATCAATCGGATAGACAAGGTCATATCTGGAAAAACGGTCAGATTTACACAAAGGGGTTCTGAAAAATCAATCAGAGCAATATGTCGCTCCCCAGATTTCCATCCTGGTACAAACGCGAAAGTGGCGCGGAAAAAATAATAGAGTCGCCAGCCAGGCATTTTTATCCCGAAGGAACGGGAATGGCAATGTTGCACAAACCAGAGGAAAAGAAAAGGAAGGACACGGGTCCTGTGAACCAAAGAGACTGAGTTCGGGAGTCGGTTACGACCTGGGAAGGTATTAGCACCCCATATTGTCCGCCGTACCCGACGGGATCCACGCTTGCAAATAAACTGTTTCAAAGGGTGAAGAAATGAAAGCTGCTGCAAAGAAAAGGGAATGAACTGGATAAAAGACAACTGAGAAAAGAACTGAAAAAAGAAATGAAAAGGAGAAATGTAGGGAAAATAAAGATTGTGCTCGAACGGGCCCTACCCCGTTGCCTACGTACCTCATCAGGAAAATGAGGATCAGAGACGCCGTAGTTCCCCTAACTAGGGGTGGAAAGGATTGCTTGTGAATTAAGGCTTGAACTGCCTATGCCAATGCTCAGGTGTTGCAGGCTCGGACGACGAGTGCGTTACCGTCTTGCAAAGTGACAAGAAGAAGCAAGTTCGCGGACGGAGCGAATGAGATGAGAAAAGAATTCCCGAAGGAAAGACGCTTATTGTTTGTTTGTGTTTTTTATGAAGCATTTATGAGTGTGTCACAAGAAATTGAACTCAAACTCTTTTCCATGGAATGTGCACTTGTCACTACATTCCAAGATGGAATGATAGAACAAGCATACTCAAGTAAGGAGAAGATCCCCAAAACTTGACTCCAAAGATTAGGGCCTAAGCTCACGAACTCATTAACTTATTAAGTGTTTTTCGTATTTACAGTGAAAAAGTGTTTTTTATGACTTTCCTTGTGAAGATGATATCTTGATCAGACTTGTGCATCACAAGATAAGCTTGTACTATCCCAAGATGGGAAGACTACAAGTACCTCATGGGATAAGGCTATTGCTCAAGGTATCACTTCAAACTTTATTAAGTGTTTTTTAGGGTTATGAAATGAGAAGAGAAACAAAAAGATCTCAAAGGAAAAAGTCTAATGGGGGACTAAAGAAACCTAAGTGTTGTCATGCATGGATATCCTAAGGTTAGTGTGGTTTACTATCCTAAAGAAGAAAGAAAGAAAAAGAGAAGAAGAAGAAAGAAGAAGAGAGATGAGTAAGGCCTAAACCCAATAAACAAAGGTTAGCACAAGTAAGAATAAAATGAGAAGAGATAAGATTTGGAGATATGGGAATCACATCCACACCTCTCACTTACCATAGCCCCTGAAAAGGTTAGCAACATAAGCATACAAGTAAAGCAAAGTGGATATAATGACATGCCAACATCACACAAACAGAAGTGAAGTCATATATACAAATGCTTAATGCTAATGCAAGAAACAAGAATGAGAGAAGAAGCATGCAATTTAACATGATGCAACATGAATCACATGGCAAGGCAAAGTACACTTAAGAAAGATGCAAAGCAAAATGCACAAACATGAACTCAAAGCACAATACCAGAACCAATTCAAATCAAAGAAGTGCTTAAGAAGCAAGAGAGATGAAGAGAAGAGAGGCACAAGACCAAACAATCACATTATGGAGGGAAAGAAGTAAGGAAGATGAGGTGAAAGCACATAAGAAATGGAAGAATTTAAAAGGTAAACCACACACAAAATTTCTAAGACACAAACCCTAAGCCAAGATCATAATGATACCCATACCCCAAAGAGATCCCAAATGAGAAGAAGAAGTTGGCACAAGTGCCCTTCTAAGCTAATAAGAGACCTTGTGATAAAAAAGAAGCAAAATGGGACAAGGTATGAACCAAAATTCAAATTAAATCAACTGTGCACCCAAAAATTCCACAACTTAGGACAAATGATCTTCAAACATGATATAACAATGAGCCAAAAGGATTGGAAGAAATTCAGAAGCCAAGTAGGTGAAATGAGGACATAAACATGAACTAGGGTTAGGAAACTTCAATGACAAGCCAAGGACCAAAACCAAATGAATAAGTTTCTAAAAATCAGAGAAAAAATCACACATGAACTACATCCTCTTAGGAATCCATAGCAAAAAGAACCAACACAAAACTCAAAATGATGAACACTATGGAAATTGGACAAGGCAGGATGCTTGAAAAGGAATAAAAAAGAATTAATTAACTTAGGGAATTAAATGACACATGGATATTAAGTAAAAATGGAAAAGAAAAATATGAAAAAATAAAGAAAACTCAAATGAATATTCAAGAATTAATTTGGAATTTTTGGATGATTGGAAGTAATTTTAAAAATTGAAAACCAAAAAGATAATAAAAGAAATAAAGAAAAAGAAATACAAATGAGGAAATAAGCTAGGGGGTGCGAAGAGTGAAGAAATCAGTGTAAATGGGATGGGCCAAAGAGTCAGGGGGTGCGAATAGAGGTCTGGGCCCAATGGTCTTTGTGATGGTTCACTTGGATAAGGTGGAAATTCAGAGGAAAATAAATGGAAATACACTGGCCTTGAGATCGATCCAACGCACACTAAGTCTCATTCATTAATTGACGTGGACGTTTGGTTGGATGAGAGGCTGAGGAGAACGCTTGTTATTGTGGTGTGCGAAACACAAACAATAAAAACAGAAATAGAAGCTCACGTGTATGGGAGGCTCCTCATTTATGAGGTGGCAAGATCTGGAGCATGGATATGGACAGATCCAAGGGCAGGGGAGTCATCACTAACCTTAGAAACCCTAAACAACATTTTTCCAGATTCCGGTGACCGGAGCTAGGGCTCCGGCACCGGAAATTACACCAGATGAAAAAATCACAATAATAATAAACATGGAGCTCCAGATTGACTAATTGGACTGCCCTGAGTTCAAAAATGACATTAAAAATCTCATTGGATCAATGAATCTTATGGATCGAAGGAAAACAGGTGAGACCATGAAATTTCAAGTTCAAATATCTAACTCAATATTGCACCAATTTCGAAACCAAGACTAGCAGAATGATCAGTGAAGCAAGAGGATTATAATGCACACAATCAATTTCATTTTCAGATCTGAAGATTTGGATGTTACCTGAACTTGCAGATCTTGAGAAAACTTGCTAGAAGTCCAGATGATGAAGCCAATCCACTCCAAATACACTCTAGTTGCAAAATAAATGCAACTAGAGCCTTGAATCTTGCTGGATCTGAGGATTTGCAAGCAACTTCCCTGAAATGGCAAGGTTGTGATTCCTGAGAGATAGCTTGAACAATGGTGAGATTAATGATCCTGAGCTCCCAAGGATCAAGGATCTATGATTTGTTTTGGAAGAGAGTGAGTGTGTGAGGAGATTCAAGAGAAAATGCAACTTGTGCAAGAAGGTGGAAACTTAGCAATGAGAGAGAACTGAGCCCTTGCAAAACCCTAATTTGTTTTATATCATCTCATGAGCAAATGCTGAAAAAATGAAGAAGTTTGCACGTGTAGATCACAAGTTTTGGTGATTTTTTTGCAAATTTTGCAATTTTGGTGTGATATCATGTAATCCTCATGAACTCTCTTGCCTTCAGCCCATGTGCACTCTAAATCCAGCCTTTGATCTCAAACAAACAAAATCCTGGCCATTAGATGAAGTTGTCACACTCTTTTCATGTTCATGCACTTTTTGCATTTTTTGATTGAAATTCTTATTTGGCACGAATTTGTTGCATTTATTTGGGAAAAGTGATCCATTTGCATTGTATTTTATTATTGAAACCTCACTTGATCCATACCAATACTCAAAATTGAGTTTCATGCCATTTGGCTTTGGTGCATGCATGAAAAAACAACATTTGCCCTAATTTTGCAAGGATTTTCGAGGGCCTTAGCTTTCTAACCATGAAGGCTATGAAAAAGCACTTGTACTTTTTGAAAATGGGAGGCCTTAATCTCCAATATTCATGTTTGACTTTGGTCCATTTGAAGAATATTTCATTAAGTTATGGTCATTTGAATTTTAGGGCAAAAGTTGCCAAAAATGGCATTTTCTCAAAACCAACTTTGCACCAATTTTGCAAAAGACCTCAAAAACTCATGATTCTTGATCTTTGAACTTGCCAAAACTCTTCTAACATTGTAAGAACACCCCTTGGCTAGAAAAAATGGATTGGACCCCTTGAAATCACACAGTTGACGTTTTAAAGGCACAGTTGACCAGTTTCTTCATCTGCAAGCAACTGAAGAAATTCTTGACTTCCACAAGGAATTTTCTCACCAAAATTGGTACCTAGGATCCTCTTGACATATGAAAGACTTTGCCCAAATGAAATGGCCAAAGTTTTGATGTTTTCATGCTTGAATCTCAAACCCTAGTTTAGGATCCTTTGTGTAGGAGCTTTACCTTAGCCTGGAATCCCTGATGATCTTCCAACCTTCTGAGCTTTTGTAAATGAACTTGAGCTTGTATATGTAATGTAGACCCCTCATAGAAATTGTTCAAAACCATTGGTACCCTTGTCATGGCTTGTAATGCTTCAAGAATCTCCCCAGATGATCATATGCCTAATGTTAGGTCATGAGAAATGTTATGCCTCATCTTTCCATGCTAGGATGCTAAGAATATGATATGTTCATGATGAATATGATGCTTAAAATGAAGAGGGAAAATTTGGGGTTTTACAGCTGCCCCTATTTAAACAACTGTTAATTTGAAAAGGACGGTAGCACGGGCTATCGACCGTTCAAGATAAACTGTGGTTGAATACCAAGAAGACCTGAAATTTGCACTCTGACGAAGAATGCAGAAAATGGGAAATAAACCCAACCAAATGACGCTTTGGCGACTGCAGGGGAGAAGAAAGCAGACGAGCTTCTTCCAAATTGAAACTGTTATCTGGAATCAGAATACTTTGACAAACGAGTCTTCTTCAAAAAATCCTGTTACGCCAGGAACTGGACATACGAGTCCTCATATACTGCAAGACATATGACTTGAGACAGATGAGTCTCCTTCGGGTAATCCTGTTACGCCAGGACCGGTGATGCACTTAAGTCTGTGGGATAGACATGCATAATCAAGATAGACGAACCTTCTTCATATATTATCCGTGGATATATGGTATAAGACAGACGAGTCTTCTTTGAGCAAACCTGTTACGCCAGGTGCAACAATAATAATTGATGCTTGAGACAGACGAGCCTCCTTCGGATATACCTGTTACGCCAGGACCAATAACCATTTTTACATTTATTCCCACAGTCAGGATTCTAAACCTCTTCAATACAGACGAGTATTGGATGATCATCAAGATAACACAGACGAGTGTCAACAGTCAATGATACAGATGAGTATCAGACGATGATCTAAGAAACACAGACGAGCGCTTCAAGCAATGATACAGACGAGTATCAACAACTGGTACAGAAGAATACCAGAAATTCAAACACAGACGAGCATTTGGAGTTGCAATACAGACGAGTATCAAGATAATCAGCAAATCCACACACATAGATATAAGCTAACACAGACGAGCGTTAGGGATGATACAGACGAGTATCCAAACAAAGCAGACGGGCTTCAATCAGATAACAAACACAGACAAGTGCCGGAGAATGAAACCGAGCAATATATATTAGCTATCAAACACAAACGAGCGTTGGGAAGTGCAGACGAGCAACGGTAAAGTAATCAAACACAGACGAGTGTTGGAAATTGCAGACGAGCAATAACAAGGTAATATATTAAACACATACGAGTGCTGGGGAGTGCAGACGAGCAATAGCAAATTGATAACGCGGACGAGCGTTGGAAATTGCAGACGAGCAACGATAAAGGGACAACACAAACGAGTGTTGGAAGGTGCATACGAGCAACAAAATGAACACATGCGAGTGTCGGGAATTGCAGACGAGCAACAACAAAGTAATAATAGGTCACTGCTGGGGAAAACTCTGCTTAGGGATAACACAGACGAGTGTTGAAGAACGCAGACGAGCGGCAATAAAGTATGAACACAGACGAGTGCTGGAGGATGCAGACGAGCAATAGGATGTGAACACAGACGAGTGTTGAGAAGTTGCAGACGAGCGGCGATAACATGCCCTGATCGGCGAAAAGATTCACAACTCTGTAGGGGAGAACCAGGTCAAGAGGCTTTGACACTTAACTCTGACTGGGGAGATGAACAACTGTTTGTGTCATCACACTGGCCAAAAATAAATTGGCGACTTCTCTGGGGAATATCTTACTGATGGGAATGAGACCCAACCACGAACTCTGTGGGGAGATTAGGCATTCAGCTGCCTGCTGGGCATACTCCACTGGGGAAGAATAAACTATTTGAGCTACCTGCCAAGACCTAGCTGGGGAAGATTCTACTTAGGGAGAATGTGACGCCATCCTGCAACCTGCAACAACATAAAACATATATGTGCCCCAGGGACTTGCATGGTATGATCTGTTCCTCCGTCGTCACCCGACACTCAAAGAGGGTTTCAAATGTTTCCCTGCAATGTCATTTTCTTTCAAATTATCACCATGTTTTAAATGCAATGCTATTTTTGCCAAAAACTCAGGACATTTTGCAAACAAAAATAAACACAACACAATTTTTTGACTGAATATTCTTTTTATTGAAAGGCCTCTGAATAGGCAAAGATTTACATCAGAAAGCAACCACCTAGAAAAAGGTAGTCACCATAAAATTGAGAAAACAATCTGTCCTAATGGCAATGGACACGGCATCCCTATGAGTTCCATTTCTCCTATGACCATCATGTCTTCAAAACTCTCAATTCTTGCCTTTGCTTTCTGATAAGATGAGGGGACTGATTCCTATCCTTCTGATATTGTCAAGTTGTACGAAACGA
Source organism: Lathyrus aphaca (assembly GCA_963966055.1). Lineage (NCBI taxonomy): Eukaryota > Viridiplantae > Streptophyta > Magnoliopsida > Fabales > Fabaceae > Lathyrus > Lathyrus aphaca. The sequence goes on from OZ014519.1 coordinate 211,564,870, forward strand.
TGATATGGTTCAGATTACCCGGATCGCAGTTGTTCGCTTATTCCCTTATTTTGCGTGGATCGCCCTTTCGGGTTTTCAATCCACCGGGATACCCTTTTTTGCCTGAGCTGTCCAATGTGGCTTTTCAACTCAGCGGGTGTACATTTTCTTAAAATTATTTTCCCTAACTTTTGCCCGAGCTTTTTATTCTGTTTTTAGCTCGCCAGGATGCCCTTTTTTTTCCTGGACTTTAATTCTGTTTTTATGTCCAGCGGGTCTGTTTATGCGAAGTATTTTTCAACTGCGTCCGAGTTAACAGGGGACTGAAAGTCATCTCCATCCACAGTGGTGAGCATCAGTGCTCCTCCTGAGAAGACTTTCTTCACTATGAATGGTCCTTCGTAGTTTGGGGTCCACTTGCCCCTGTGATCTGAACCTAGAGGAACAATCCTTTTCAGCACAAGTTCTCCCACTTGATACTCCCGAGTACGTACTCGTTGGTCGAATGCACGCTTCATTCTCCTCTGATAAAGCTGACCATGACAGATAGCCGCTAATCTCTTTTCCTCAATTAGACATAGCTGATTGTAACGAGCACGCACCCATTCAGCCTCATCAAGCTTGACATCCATCATCACACACAATGAAGGAATCTCCACTTCAACAAGCAGGACTGCTTCCATACCATATACCAAAGAGAATGGAGTTGCCCCTGTTGACGTCCTGACTGACGTTCGATACCCATGCAGCGCAAATGGTAACATCTCATGCCAATCTTTGTAAGTGACAACCATCTTTTGCACAATCTTCTTGATATTCTTGTTTGCCGCCTCAAGAGTGCCATTCATCTTTGGCCTGTAAGGGGAAGAATTGTGATGTTGAATCTTGAAGTCCCGACATAATTCTGCCATCATCTTGTTGTTGAGGTTAGAACCATTGTCAGTAATGATCCTTTCGGGCACTCCGTATCTGCATATAATGTCTCTTTTCAAAAATCTGGCAACCACTTGACGAGTGACGTTGGCATAAGATGCTGCTTCAACCCACTTAGTGAAGTAATCAATCGCGACCAAGATGAAGCGATGACCATTTGAAGCAGTAGGCTCTATTTTCCCGATCATGTCAATGCCCCACATAGAAAAGGGCCAAGGAGATGACATGACGTTGAGCGGGCTTGGAGGAACATGCACTTTGTCTGCATAAATCTGGCACTTGTGGCACTTACGAGCAAATGAACAACAATATGCATCCATTGTCATCCAATAATACCCCGATCTCAATAATTTCTTAGCCATAGCATGCCCTCCCGCATGGGTACCAAAAGATCCCTCGTGGACTTCCTGCATTAACAGGCTTGCTTCGTGTCTATCCACGCATCTGAGCAAGACCATGTCAAAGTTTCTCTTGTACAAAACCCCGTCTATATTCAAGAAGAAGCTAGCAGCAAGTCGCCTCAAGGTCTTCTTGTCATTGGAAGATGCCCCAGCTGGGTATTCTTGCTTTTCCAGGAATAGCTTGATATCAAAATACCAAGGTTTCTCGTCAAGCACTGCGTCTTCAAAGAAGGCATGAGCTGGAGCGTCAAGCCTGGAAATGTCGATTCTGGGCATGTAATTCCAACACAAGACTTTGATAGACGAAGAAAGAGTGGCCAATGCGTCGGCAAATTGATTTTCATCACGTGGTATGTACTGAAGCTTAACTGTTGTGAAGAACGTCAACAGTTTTCTAGCATAATCCCTGTAAGGAATTAGATTCTCTTGATGCGTATACCACTTGCCGGTAACTTGGTTAATAATGAGGGCTGAATCTTCGAATATATCGAGGGTCTTAATCCGAAGATTAATAGCCTCCTATGTTCCCATTATGCACGCCTCGTATTCCGCTTCATTGTTGGTGCAGCCAAAAGTAATTCTGGCAGCGAAGGGAAAGTGAACACCTTTGGGAGTGATAAGGACATCACCAACTCCACGTCCTTTGATATTGACTGCCCCATCAAACATCAACTTCCATTTGGATTCAGGGTCTGGCCCCTCCTCCGGAAGTGGTTCCTCGCAATCGTTTGCTTTGAGGTACATGATGTCCTCATCAGGGAAATCAAACTTCATTGGCTGATAATCATCTTCAAGAGGTTGCTGTGCAAGGTAATCCGACAATACACTTCCCTTGATGGCTTTCTGAGAAGTATACTGGATGTCATATTTTGTTAAAATCATTTGCCACCTAGCAACCCTTCCGGTTAACGCTGGTTTCTCAAAGATGTACTTGACAGGATCCATTTTGGAAATTAGCAGTGTGGTATGAGTCAACATTTACTGCCTCAGTCGGCGAGCAGCCCATACCAAAGCGCAACAAGTTTTCTCGAGCAGTGAGTAACGAGATTCACAGTCGGTAATCTTTTTTCTAAGGTAATAAATAGCGTACTCTTTTCGACCAGACTCGTCATGTTGGCCTAGAACACACCCCATTGACCCTTCTAGCACAGTCAAGTACATGATTAAAGGTCTTCCTTCCACTGGAGGCATTAGAATTGGAGGCTCCTGCAAATACTCTTTTATCTTGTCGAAAGCACTTTGGCAGTCCTCATTCCACCTGACCGTTTTCTCTTTTCTTAGCAATTTGAATATTGGCTCGCACGTGGCAGTTAGATGAGATATGAACCGAGAAATGTAGTTCAACCTCCCTAAAAACCCGCACACTTCTTTTTCTGTTCTCAGTGCAGGCATATCTTGAATTTCTTTTACTTTTGCAGGATCTACCTCAATTCCCTTCTGACTAACAATGAAACCCAGCAGTTTCCCGGAACGCACTCCGAAAGTGCACTTGTTTGGATTCAACCTCAGCTTGTATTTTATCAGTCTATCAAACAGCTTCTTGAGGTTGACCAGATGCTCTTCTTCGTCTCGGGACTTAGCAATCATATCGTCCACATAACACTCTATCTCCTTGTGTATCATGTCGTGGAACAATGTGACCATTGCCCGCTGATAAGTTGCCCCGACGTTCTTCAAACCAAAGGGCATGACCTTGTCGCTCCCACCAAATGACACCTGGTCAAATGGGGTACAAACGCGAACGGTCGGCGAAAGGAGAGAAGAAAAAGAGTCGCCAGCTAGGCATTTTTGTCCCGAAGGAAAGGTAATGCTGCATAAACCTAGGAAGATATGGATAAGACGGTCGCGAACCAGAGAAACTGAGAAAGGGGGTTGGTTACAACCTGGGAAGGTATTAGCACCCAGATTGTCCGCCGTACTCGACGGGATCCACGCTTAAAAGATTTGTGTTTTAAAGGGGTAGTGTCAGTGCAATCTGTGTATCAAAGCTGGAAAGAATGCAAGGGTCAGTGTAAAAGAAATGTGAAGTGAATGAGAGTAATGTCAGTGCAAGAAAAGAATATGAGGCTCAAGACTATGAGGCTTAAAGAATAATGCTGGAAGAGAGGGAATATACAGAGACTTTTGTTCGATAACTGTTAAGTTATGCCTACGTATCCTCTCGTGCAATGAGGAAGTCAGAACACCTTAGTTCGACTCAAAGAGACTGAAAATATAAATAGACTTGTGAACTGCTTGCTTGTCTATGCTCAAGTGTATGACCTTTCTGGCTCAGGTGCAAACTGTCTTGCATTAGACGGAAGAAGCAAGTTCTCGTTTGTGAGTGAATGAGGTGAGAAAAGAATCCCGAAGGAGACGATTATTGTTTGTTTTTGATGTTTTCAGTCTTTTATTGCCTTTTGGAGTTTGTCATAAGATAATGAGCTTAAGCCTAAACCAAAGGTTAGTAAACTAATCACATCCTCCCTCTGATTAGGGGTAATGAGAATACCTTAATTATGAAGTAAACACCTCACACTTAATCACCATGATGTAGGATTAGGATCATTAACCTACTTGTAATTATTTAGATGTTTTTGTAGTTTTTGTTTGGTGTTAAGTAATGAGTTTAAGCCATAATCAAATATTTAATGGACCCATTACACCATCCTAATAGAAGGATAATAGATGAGAACATTTAAGCTGAGAAAGGCTCCTCAACTTAATCCATGATTAGGGATTAACCTCATGACAAAACAAGGTCTTTATTAAGTGGATTTTAGTTAATGGTAAGATTAAGAAGTGAATTTTATGGGTTGTAAGACAACTTGAGGGGGACTTGTCCATTAACACTAGGGTTAGTCCTTCTTAACCAATTAAGGAAGAATTAGAACCCTAATTCAAGGCCCAAGTTACAAGCTTGATGTCTTAGTGATTATTAAGTGAATTGATTAAAGAATTTAAACACATTAAGGGTTTAACACTTAGGATTAAAGTTATACACTCCATCCTAATAGAAGGATACAGGCATAACCCTAATCACAAAGCCTTAATACCTTTAAGGTTTAGTCCTTGATTAAAGGATGAGAAGAGAAGACTCAAAAGATGACACAAAGGTAAAACTAAATGGGGGACTAATCAAACCCTAATTGTGATCATACTTGGATGTTCCTAGGGTTTATGAGTATTGCAAAAGATCTTCGGAAAAGAAACCACCATGGAAGAAACAGGATGAAGGAAGGAGAAGCAAAAGAAACAAGACAACTTGCTTCACTTAAGAAGACAAGTTGCTTGAAGAAAGAAAGAGGAGAAGGAGCATGAATGAGAAAGCTTACTCTAACACAAAAGTAAGATTCATCAATGAATGCATGAGAGAGATGAGAAGATATTATGAGAAGTGAAGGCAAATTCACTTCTCAAAGTAACTTACCACCTGAAAAGTTAGCAAAAGGAAATGGAATGAAGTGAACATGAAATGAATGCAATTATGCAAACCAAAACTAGAAGCATAAACATGATGTTAATGATGCTAAGAGAAAATGCAAACACATGACAAGATTTGTGGATGATCATACAAGGATGAGGATGCAAATGAAGCATGTTTTGAACCATGAAAGTTCATGAAAGTTCATGAAATGAAATGAATGCAAAACATGGCAAATGAATGATGCAATGATTAAAAATGATTCTAATATGTCCTAAGATATCTTAGAAGTCATGTGGATTCACAAAATATCATGGCAAGTTCATGAATGCAAGAATATGAAGAATGAATGCAAATGAAGGCAAAATTAGGGTTTATACATAAGATACAAAGCAAAATTCAAAATCAGAAGCAAATGACAAGATAAAAAATTGAAAATGGAATCAAAGGAACCCTAACCCTACACAAGTTCACTTCCCAAAGGGGGAGACCTAAATCTTAACCTAATGGAAGTTATGATTTTCTCAAGTTGGCTAGGGTTTTAAGGTATCTTACAATGAAAAATTCCAAACAAAATGAAAATGAAAGATAAATTCAAACCAATTTTACCCTAGAAACTACATGATACGAGAAATGCAATGCAAAAAGAACCATCATCAAACTCTTCAAGGTTAGGCAGAAGGGATTTTTCTAAGTTAGGGCAAAAATATTGACTTTTAAGAACCCTAATTCCAAAGAAAAATGTCAAAGTAGGTCAAGAACCAAAAATAAATTTGTTTGAAGGGTTTGATAATGTCTCTAAATGTATCAAAATGCAACATGATTTTTTTGGTGATTTTTAGAAACTTAAATTGTATTTTAATTAATTAATTCTCATTAATTAATTAAAATACACATTTAAATATTTTAAAAATACGTTTTTTATGCAAAAAATAAAATAAAAATTATTTTCAGAATGAGAAAAATATTTTAAGCCATGGTGCAAAAAATGAAATTTTTTAGAAGTGTTTTACTATTTTAAATAAAATGTGCAAGAAAAATGGATTAAAATGAAAATAAAATTGAATTAAAAGAAAAGTATTCAGATTCAAAGGCCTAGATTTGAACTGAAGAGTAAAAGGTTGACTGCGCGCGCCTTTTAAAGGCTGAGATTCATTTCAGTTTAATTAACCTAATTGTACTTAATTAAATTAATAAAACCAGGTTAGGGCTAAATGACTTGATCTGGGCCGTTCAGAAGTTAACCTAATCCATATCCAATGGCCACGAAGCAAACTGGAAAATTAATTAGGGTTAGGACCTAATTACTTTCAGGTGACCGGAGAGGAGCTCCGATCATCTTCTCCGGCGTGTCCAAAACCCTAAAACACTCTACAAGCCACCCCTCATCAAATTAAACACACAGAAATGATCCTCTACCCAAACCCCATTCAAATCACCCCTCAAACATCATTTACAATCCAAGAACAAAGAGAATCGAAACAAAATTATTTCACGGGTGAAATTTCAGAGGACCACAAAATACTCAATTCCTTACCATTTTTAAATCTAAAAGCATCAACATGACCAGCATAACATATATTTTCAATTTGTAACAAAAGAAACAAGCTCTGAGAAATTTGATTCTTGTGCTTACCTGAGATGATGAAATGTCAAAGTGAGCTTTTCAGGCCTTTCCTTAATGCAAAAAGTATCCTCTGGACCTCCTGAGATTAATGGAGTGCTTCAAAACCTTTGAGGGTGGCTGGTTTGGAAGTTTGAGTTCTGGTGTAGCAGGTTTTACAGTTGGTGTATGTGATGCTTTTGGCTGTTTTAATGGTGGATTTTGGTTCTATGGAGGATGTGTGATTTGTTGGTGAAGAAATTTCTGAGGTTTGATGGCTGTATCAAGGGTTTCGAAGAGATGATGAAAAATGCATTTTTTTGTGTCTCCTTGCTTATGGGAGGTTGCTGGCTTGTATGTGTGTGTGTTTCAAGTCCTTGAGGTCCACATATTAAGTTCTGATTGGGCAGAGAGTTGGTAATGTCACAGCTTGATTGGTATGGACAAAGATGCAAAAAGTCATGACTTTGTGTACTTGAGGTATGGCTCGGGTCAGAGGAAGATTAGGGGCATGGCTGGGCTCAGCATGGATCAAGGAAGGCCCTTAGATTGTTTTTGTGCAGCTGTAATGGCTAGGGCAAGTGGTAGCATGGCTCTTGCAACTTTTCCCTCTTTGGAAATCTTTGTGAACCAAGGCAAAGAAACCTATAAACTCTTGGGCAAATTGCATCCAAATGGACCACATGAAGTTGTCATAATGTTTTGATACCACTTAACAACCAATCCAATCAATGAAAGTCCCTTTTGCAAAAAAATCATTCTTGAAGATTCATGAGAAATGCCTTATGGTGACTTGTAATTCAAGGCATAAAAATGAGAAATCCCTTGGGCAATTCTGAATTATGGACCATGAATGATGTTTGTGTGATGGTTAGAAGTTAATTAGAGGTCACATTTGGCTTTGGCAAGTGTTCTTGCAAGTTTCCTCTTTGGCACAAAAGTGAAAATTAAGTGATTTTTCCCAACTTTGACAAACCATAACTTGAGTTCTAAAACGAATTAGATCAAGTTCTTGTACTTTTTGAAAATGGGAGGATCCAATCTACAACTTTCATGACCAAGAATTTTTCATTTGAAGCATTTTTGAATCAAAAAGAGGAGGTTGAAAAACTTTCCCAAAATGGCAAGTTTGCATTATAAGTTACTTTCCCAAAATGGAAACTTTGCAAATGGCTTGAAATTATTCAATTTTGTGAACTTCTAACTTCTTCTAAGATCAAATAAAGATCATACGCATTCAAAATGATGGAGAAGACCCTTTGGTTGGGTGACTGGGGGCCTCAGATGCCCTGATTTTGCACTGACTTGTTCAAGAAGTCATCTATTGATCAGATGCCTTCCCCGTTGAATTTATTCATGAAAATTGGTATGCATGATCCTTATAACATATAATGACCAATAGAAACAAGAATGACCAAAAAATTTGGAGTTATGGCCTCTGAAACCAAAACCCTAATTTTAGGTCATATGTGCAGTTAAGTTTTGGCTCTGCTTCCATGCCTTGCAAGCTCTTATGATTTTTATGCTTCCTTGACCTTGGGAGGATATAATATGATGATTGAACATACATGAACCCCCTTGAGAAGATTTAAGACCTTTGGAGTGGCTCAGATAGCTTAGGAATTGCCCAGATCACAAACCCTAGATGCAAATGACTTAGAACCAATGTAGTGAAGTAAAAATGCAATATGAGATGATATGATTGAGCTTATGCAAATGAAAAGAATCACAATCCATGGTGTGAACTTAGTGAGGGCAAATTTGGGGTGTTTACAGCTGCCCCTATTCAAGCATGAGTTAACTGTGCAGGATGTAAGCGACGACTTAACAGGCAAACAAGATAACTTGTGGTTGAATACCAAAGACAGTCCAAAATTTGCACTCACTGAATGAAGAAGAAAAGGGATATAGATTGCAAAAGGAAGTAAAGTATGATTATAAAGTGCAGGCGACGGAGGGCGACCGTCGAGCAGAGGACGACTGCTGGGGATAAAACAAAGACGGGGACGACCGACACGCTGGGGAAATAAAGGATTATGATGGGGACAACCATCAGGTTAACAACAAAAATGAAAATAAATGATGAGGTACGGTCATCAAGGGTGAAGGAAGATCACCTAGCAGGGGACGGCTGCTCTGTTGGGGAGGAAAATGAGGGACGGTCATCTAAGGTGAAGGACGATCACCTGGCAAGGTACGTTTGCCGAAGATATCACGACATAGGACGAATGTCGTAAAAAAGGGTCGACGATGGGAACGGCCATCAGATGAGCATGATGAAGGACGATCATCAAGAGGGTGAAGGACGATCACCTAGCAGGGAGCGGCTGCTAAAGATATCACGACATAGGACGAATGTCGGATATGAAAGGGTTCCAATAATGGAAACTCCGCTGGGGGAATGATGAAGGACGATCATCAAAAAGGTGAAGGACGATCACCTGGCAGGGCACGGCTTCCGGGAGTATTATGACATAGGACGAATGCCAGATAGAAAAGAAATAATTTTGCCAAGAATTTGCTGGGGACTCTTCTGGAGAATGGTAGACACAGGCGAGTGTCTAAATTCAAGAAAGAAAAGGTATAAGTGTTTGACACTGCGTATAGATTAAAGATGCGGACGAGCATCCTTAGGACCATGATATAGACGAGTATCGGTAGAAACAAACACTGACGCATGCTCAGAGGTGATGATACGGACGAGTATCAACTGGTTAACAAAGAACACGGACAAAGGTCAATTCTGAGGGGAAACAAGCGTGCATACAAGATACAGACGAGTATCTGTATGAGCAAGAAGGTATGAGTGACACAGACGAGTGCTCAACTTGCTGGGGAAAGTGCGACACGGACGGGTGTCGAAAGAAGTGTATTATAAACAAGTGTTTAGGCAACTGTGCTGGGGATAGGTGACACAGACGGGTGTCAGGAGAGTATATAGATATATGCATTAGCGAGTGCAAAGAGAACGCTTTGGCTTTCTGCTGGGGAAATGACACAGACGAGTGCCAAAAGGAGTATGTTTCTGTATTTTTGGGAATGTAAAGAAGATGCTTTGATATTCTGTCGGGGAATTTTTAGAGGCATTCTGTATATTGTTGGTAGTATGTCAATATTCACAGGTGACTGATTCCAAACATGGCTTGTGATTATGCAATATGTTTGATTTTTGCCGTAATGCTCCGTATTAAACGGAATGCTACGCTCTGGGGAAGATATGATGCGAATGCTATGTTTATGCAAAAGATACTGATCCGAGATTCGGATCCCGTTGCCGTAGAGATCTCCTGACTAATCTAGCTTGAAAGTAATATCCCAGTTGGGGATGAGATTATTGGTAGATTTGGCATATATGACTGCTTGGGGAAACAAGTCAATGATAGGCCTATCTTATTGGTGAGAAACCCAGCTAGGGTCTGCAGATGCTTTCGTCACTTTGTTGCGAGATCTTCATACATCGCTCTTCTAGATAGAGGTTGAAACTTCGTGGGGAGATGGTTCCCTATCTAACACTTGGCTGGGGGGGAATGATCACTGAACGACCTCTCTAGTGATTTTTGCGGAGATCTTGTTGAGGATGATGATGTCCGGCAACTCAGTTGGGGAGAGGGCACTCCCGATGCTATTTGGGAGATGGGCTGGGTAAATAGTAATTTGGCAGCTTGCTGGGGAGAAACTTTCATGCCCCATGTTTCACTTTGACTACCTGCAATCCTGTTATGACAAAGAAATATACAAGTATCCCGAGATATCCCTTACTGGATTCCATCATAGGAATTTAGACACTCCTGGAGCGAATATATTTCCTGTAAGCATGTAATTTTTAGAAAATATGCATCCGTATTTATGCAATTATTATATTAAGGACATCGGACATTTTTGCAAATAAAAATAGAATGTACGAGACGAAACGTGACTGAAAATCTGATTTTATTAATTTTGGGCGCCCTGAATTGGCGAGTACAGTCAAAGAAACAAATCCCCTGAAATGAGGAGATTGTTACAAATTTGAGAAACAAAAAGATGCTGGCAATGTTGACGATGCTTCAGGGAGCTTCCCTTTTTGCTATGACTCGTATGACATTGATGTTCTTCTCATCTTGCTTTTTGAAGAAGGCTGATTTTGGCCGATGCTTTAACCTTTCGAAGCTTGCCGTGTTGTCAGTGATACAGACGAATTCAGAATGCAGTTGTTCGCTTATTCCTTTATTTTGCGTGGATCGCCCTTTCGGGTTTTCAATCCACCGGGATACCCATTTTTGCCTGAGTTGTCCAATGTGGCTTTTCAACTCAGCGGGTGTACATTGTTTATTTATTTTCCCTTATTTTTGCCCGAGTCTTTTATTCTGTCTTTGACTCGCCGGGATGCCCTATTTTTGCCTGGACTTACATTCTGTTTTTATGTCCAGCGGGTCATTTTTATGCGAAGTATTTTTTAACTGCATCCGAATTCACAGGGGACATGAAGTCTTCACCATCCATAGTACTGAGCATCAATGCTCCACCAGAGAAAACTTTCTTTACTATGAACGGACCATCATAATTCGGAGTCCACTTGCCCCTGTGGTCTGTATGAGGAGGAAGGAGTATTTTCAGCACAAGATCTCCTACTTGGTACTCTCGAAGCCTGACTTTCTGATCGAAAGCTTTCTTCATTCTTTTCTGATACAAATGCCCATGACAAATTGCAGCCAATCTCTTCTCTTCGATCAGACTTAGTTGTTCGTACCGGGACCGGACCCATTCTGCTTCGTTTAGCCTAACATCCATCAGTACCCGTAAGGAGGGTAATTCAAATTCAACAGGTAGGACTGCCTCCATACCATACACAAGCTGATACGCTGTTGCCCCAGTGGATGTTCTGATCGACGTACGGTACCCATGCAAGGAGAAGGGCAACATTTCATGCCAGTCTTTGTAGGTGATCACCATCTTCTGCAAAATCTTCTTGATATTCTTGTTAGCTACCTCAACAGCGCCATTCATCTTTGGCCTGTAAGGAGAAGAATTGTGGTGTTGGATCTTGAAGTCCCGACATAATTCTGCCATCATTTTGTTGTTCAAGTTGGAACCATTATCAGTAATGATTCGCTCGAGCACTCCATATCGACAGATGATGTCTCTCTTCAGGAATCTGGCTACCACTTGCCTAGTAACATTGGCATAAGAAGCTGCTTCAACCCACTTGGTAAAATAGTCAATGGATACCAGGATGAATTTGTGGCCATTCGAAGCGGTCGGTTCAATCTTGCCAATCATATCAATGCCCCACATAGCTAAGGGCCAGGGTGAAGACATCACATTCAGAGGATTCAGAGGCACATGCACTTTATCTGCATAAATCTGGCATTTATGGCATTTTCTGGCATACGCACAACAGTCTGCATCCATTGTGATCCAGTAATAGCCTGATCTTAGAAACTTTTTAGCCATAGCATACCCTCCAGCATGGGTAGCAAAAGATCCTTCGTGTACCTCATGCATCAACAAGTCTACTTCTGTCTTATCAACACATCTGAGGAGTACCATATCAAAGTTTCTCTTGTACAAGGAACCATCAGCATTCAGGAAGAAACTACCAGCTAGCCTTCTTAATGTCTTCTTATCATTGGAAGATGCCCCAGGTGGGTATGTTTGATCTTCCAAGAAGCATTTGATGTCATGGAACCAAGGCTTGTCATCCTTAGCAAGGTCTGCTGAGAATACATATGCTGGTCTATCGAGTCTGGATACCGAAATTCGAGGCACAAAGTTGGCAGCTTGAACTTTGATCATGGATGAAATGGTAGACAGAGCATCTGCAAACTGATTTTCATCTCGAGGGATATACTCAAGCTTGACTGTAGTGAAGAAAGTCAATAATCTCCTTGTATAATCCCGGTAGGGTATCAGATGATCCTGGTGAGTGTACCATTTGTCGTTGGTTTGATTAATTACCAGAGCTGAATCTCCGAATACATTCAAAGTCTTGATCCTGAGGTCAACGGCTTCCTCAAGACCCATAATGCAAGCTTCGTATTCAGCTTCGTTATTAGTGCAGTTAAAAGTGAGTTTTGCCGAGAAAGGCATGTGAACTCCTTTAGGTGTAATGAGTATTGCACCAACACCACGACCATTCATATTAACAGCCCCATCAAACATCATAGTCGATTCTTCTTCTGGGTCAGGCCCTTCAGTGTGAACGGGCTCTTCATGATCTTTTGCTTTTATGAACATGATGTCTTCATCGGGGAAGTCAAATCTCATAGGCTGGTAATCATCAATGGGTTGCTCAGCGAGATAATCAGACAATACACTGCCTTTGATGGCCTTTTGAGATGTGTATTGAATGTCATATTCTGTGAGGATCATTTGCCATCTTGCAACCCGTCTGGTAAGTGCTGGCTTCTCAAAAATGTACTTTATTGGATCCATCTTTGAGATCAATAAAGTAGTGTGGGCCAACATATACTGTCTCAGTCGGCGAGCAGCCCACGCTAAAGCACAACAAGTTTTCTCGAGCAGTGAATAACGTTGTTCACAGTCGGTAAACGTTTTGCTTAGGTAGTAAATTGCATACTCTTTTCGACCAGACTCGTCATGCTGGCCCAACACACACCCCATTGACTCTTCTAATACTGTCAAGTACATGATTAGAGGTCTTCCTTCTACTGGAGGCATAAGGATTGGAGGCTCTTGTAAGTATTCCTTGATTTTGTCAAAAGCCCTTTGGCAGTCTTCATTCCACCTGACTGTCTGTTCTTTTCTTAACAACTTAAACAAAGGCTCACAGGTTGCTGTAAGGTGAGATATGAACCTTGAGATGTAGTTCAATCTACCTAAGAACCCCCGAACTTCTTTTTCAGTCTTCGGTGCAGGCATTTCTTGAATGGCTTTGACTTTGTCAGGGTCAACTTCAATCCCTTTCTCACTTACGATAAATCCCAGCAGCTTGCCGGATCGCACCCCGAATGTGCATTTGTTGGGGTTTAACTTCAATTGGTACTTCCTCAGACGCTTGAACAACTTCAACAGATTTACCAGGTGGTCTTCTTCTGTAAGGGACTTGGCAATCATGTCATCCACATAACATTCAATTTCTTTGTGGATCATGTCATGGAATAATGTTACCATAGCCCGTTGATAAGTGGCACCCGCATTCTTCAATCCGAATGGCATCACCTTATAACAGAATGTGCCCCAGGGTGTGATGAAAGTTGTCTTCTCCATGTCTTCAGGTGACATTTTGATCTGATTGTCTCCTGAAAATCCATCCATGAAGGAGAACACCGAGAACTGAGCCGTATTATCAACCAATACATCAATGTGAGGTAATGGGAAGTCATCTTTCGGGATAGCTCTATTCAGGTCCCGGTAATCCACACACATCCTCACTTTCCCATCTTTCTTAGGCACAGGTACAATGTTAGCAACCCACGGCAGGTAAATAGTCACAGCAAGGAAACCGGCGTCCCACTATTTTTGTACCTCTTCTTTTATCTTCATTGTCATATATGGGCGAGTACGGCGCAACTTCTGTTTTACTGGCGGGCAGTCTTCTTTTAGAGGCATCTTGTGCATAATAATGTCGGTGTCCAACCCTGGCATATCCTGATAAGACCAAGCAAAAACATCCACATACTCCCAAAGCATGTCAATCAGTTGTTCTTTCACTGAATCCTGCAGACAGGCCCCGATCTTAACTTCCTTCAAGTCTTCTTCTGTACCGAGATTAACTGTCTCAACCTCCTCCTGATGAGGAGTGATAACCTTCTCCTCTTGTCTTAACAACCTGGCTAGCTCTTCAGGTAGCTCATAATCTTCTTCAACCCCTTCATCGGCTTGATTAATCGTATTGTCAAAGTCATACGAAGTCATAACAGTGTTGTTGTCGGTGCAGTCTGGAGGGCACTCTCTATAAGGGTTTAGATTTGTTCATTTTAGTGATCAGTTTTATCTTATTTAAAAAGTGAGAATGAAGTTATTTATTTTGAAAAGCATTGTCATTTTATTTTTGTACAAAAAATGAAAAATGAAAAACAGTGAGCGGAAAAGAAAAGACTCATTTGCAAAAGATGTCCTGATATTCATTAATTGATCTTTGCACAAAATACAAGATGGCCCGATTACAAAATGAGCCCTGACATCTTGGGCAAGATGTAGGACTTGATGCATGCTTAAAGACAGGAAATAATAATTACTCTGCAAGAGTAACCCTTATAATTTCCTGGGAAGACCAGTTTGAGACATGGTTCCCCGGGATCCTTGGACGTATCCAGATTTCCAGGTTGCGCTCGTCTTCTGACTCATCTTCCAAGCTATTCACAGCATCCGGGGTGAGCATCCCCCCTCTGACAAACTTGGACTCTTTTGCAGCCTCTGGTTGATCTTGTCGAGTTGGTCTGTAACCCAACCCGAATCGGTCTTCTTTCTTTTCTACGGGCAACAACTTGCCCCAGCATTGGGAGGTACCTTCCTCAACAACCCTCTGAGCTTGCTGATATTATGTGATGGAGGTTCCAAACACAACAGATGTCTCATTGATATTGAGGGCCTCAAACCCCTAACTTATCATTTCATGGATCTCCCCATCCATCTCAATGTATTTGAAAGTAGCCAGCTGGCTAACAAAAATATCCTCCTCCCCGCAAATAGTAATGACTTGGCCTTCCCACTCGAATTTTAACTTCTGGTGAAGGGTTGATGTCACGGCGCCAGCGGCGTGTATCCATGGTCTACCCAATAGACAGCTGTAGGCAGGCTGTATATCCATCACAAAGAAGGTCGTTTTGAAAACTTGTGGGCCAATTATTATAGGCAACTCTATCTCCCCCAGAACTTACCTTTTAGAACCGTCAAAGGCTCTTAATACCAAGTTACTTGGGCGTAGTGCCAATCCATCATACTCCAGCTTCACAAGGGCTTTCTTGGGTAGGACATTGAGGGATGACCCTGTGTCCACCAATACGTGAGAAAGAACTGCACCCTTACACTCCAAGGTAATGTGCAAAGCCTTATTATGATTGTGACCTTCTACTGTCAGATCAGTGTTGGTAAATCCCAGCCCATGACTAGCGTTGACATTTCCAACCACAACCTCTAACTGATTGACGGTAATCTCCTCCGGCACATAAGCTGCGTGCAGGACTTTTAATAGTGCGTTCCGATGAGCCTCAGAGCACATTAGCAATGATAATATGGAGATCTTAGAAGGTGTTTGGTGAAGCTGGTCCACCACCTTGTAATCACTCTTTTTGATGATCCTCATGAAATCATCAACCTCTTGATCAAAAGGAGTCTTCAAAGCCTCTTTAGCAATTGGTTCTTCTTGCACCATGCTCTTCCCCTTTTCCTTGGCAACAACTTCTGCTTCAGCATTAGGTCTTTGTATTTGCAAGGCAAAGAGACGTCCGCTTCTAGTGAAGCCTCCGCCTCCCCCCACATTGTCTATCTGAGGTGAAGAAGTTGATGATTCTAAAGTGATTTTCTGCCCCTCGTAGTATAGATCTGAGCCATAATGCCAAGGGATGGTATTATTGCTTTCGTAAGGAACTGGCCTAGGCACTGTGATAGTGACCGGACTGATAGCAGCTGCAGAGGGGACCACAATGGTGTGTGGATCATAGTATATGGTAACCGGTGCTCTGACAGGAGTAACATTTTGTTGTGAATTGTTGGTAGGAACATTTGTGGGATTGTAGTATATTGTAACCGTTGAGACACTTTCATCAATTGCTGCTGATGTAGTAGAAAGTACTGTTGACTGAATGGGTGTTGAAGTTGTAGCAGGGATGGTGACTGAACTTGCATCCGTTGAAGTGATTGATTGAGCAGTTGTTGGAGTTGTAGTAGAATCTGTTGGAACAATGGTTGCTGATGTTGTAGGAGTATCTGTGGTTGTTGATGAAGGAATTGTTGAAGTTGTAGGTGCTGTTGTCGTAATCTGAAGGATACCATCCTTAATAAGACCATCTATTCCGTTTCTCAGCCTTTCACACCCATTGACGGCAATATTGCAATACCCACAGCCGAGCTCACACCCGGGGAACACTTGGCATTCCAAAAGTTGAGCTTTGATTTCAACCAAAGGTGTTCGAATTTGTGCCACACTGGTGATTAAGGTGGATGGTTTGCCTTCCTCAATAGCATTAATCCTAGGCCCGTTGTGACTAGGCATTGGATTCCTTGTAACATTCGGAGGAGGCGCAAAGTTGAGAGCTTTTGAGTCCACCAGGTCTTGGACTTTCATCTGTAAGACCCTGCATTTTTCAGTATTATGCCCCGGTGCATTTGAATGAAATGCACACCTGGCATTTGCATCATAATTCTTTGGCATATTGGTGGGATCTGGAGGTGCCAATGTCCTTAATTCAACTAGGTTGAGCTTCAGGAGTTGTGGCAAGAGTGTAGTATACGACATTGGGATTGGGTCAATTACCCTGTTTGCCTGTGATGGTCTTTGTTGGAAAGGACGTTGTTGCTGATTGTTATTGCTATTGTTGTAGGTTCTCTGTTGCGGATAATGAACTTGCTGTTGATACTGTGGTTGTTGCTGTTGAGGATATGCTAATTGTTGAGGAATCGGAGCTGGAATGGTGACAACTGCTACTGACCGGTGAACATACTGAGGTCTGCCCCTGCTTGCATGAATGGAATTTGTTTCACCGGCCCTTCGAGGTCCCACAAAAGGATTTCTGGGATTGCTGGATGAACTTGCACCACTGTCGGAAATTTTGCCCATCTTTAAGAGGCTTTCAATCCTCTCACCAGCTATGACCACATCAGCAAAACTGGTAGAGGAGAAGGCAGCCAATCTATCAATATAGGTCCCTTGCAATGTATTCATGAACATGTCAGCCATTTCCCTCTCTGACATGGGTGGTTGGACAACAGCAGCAAGCTGTCTCCACCTCTAGGCGTATTCCTTGAAGCTTTCTCTAGAAGACTGAGACATTCCCATTAGGAGGGTCCTGTTGGGAGCCATGTCCAGGTTGTACTGATATTGCCGGATGAAAGCTTCAGCTAAATCCTTCCAGCATCTTATGGTAGCCCTAGACAAATGTGAATACCACTCTCTTGAAGCCCCAGTCAGACTGTCTTCAAAGTAGAACATCCACAACTTTTCTTCCATGGTATACGCTTTGAGTCTTCCCAGGAAAGACTGTAGGTGAGTTCATGGACAGGAAGTACCATTGTACTTTTCAAAGCAAGGGGGTTTGAATTTGTGGGGAATTCTCACCCCATCCACTAGCCCTATATCCATCACATCGAAGCCCAAAGAATTCTGAGACTCCAAAGATCTTAATTTCTCAGCAATTTCGTCCAATCTCCGGTCATATACTTCATCTCCAGCCCCCATAATAGTAAACTGTTCTTCTTGGGGATCTTCTTGCAAGATTCTCCCCCCAGCAGTATTACCTTGCACATTTCTCGGGATATTAACTTCTGGATCCAGATGAGGTCCAAATACTGGTGGGTCAATACGAGGCTGGCCCTGCTCATTGATACTAGTTCCTCCTGTTCCAAGATGAGGCTCCTCAGGAGTTTGTCTTTCCACCAGCTCTCTTAACATTTCTTGACTCTGGGCTAAGCCAGTCATTACTGCCATGAATTGAGACATCTGATTTCTCATCTCCAATCTCTCATTGGTCATCTGATTTCTGACCTCAGTCAGATCCTGCTGTACTTGTTCCATTTGAATACCGGGAAGGTTGTTACGAGTCGGGTACCGGTGCACGCGGTTGACAGGGAACACTCGACGACGAGCAATGTTTCCTGAGATCACAACAAAGTTAGAAATAATAACAAAACCTACAAAAACAAACACAAAGGTTAGTATGCAATGCAGTATGCTTATTTGTTTTCCAAGGTATCCGGTTTGGTTCTTGGTTTTGACCATTCCAGACCTCGAGGAAGATGCTTGATGTTGTTGAGAGAAAAGCCCAAATGGAAACAAACTAAAATATATCACAAATGGTGAACAATACATAGTTTGTTTTACAACACATGCCCATGAAGGGTCAAAATACAAAAAAAGGAAAAGTACATCAAATGGAAATAACAACAAACAAACAATCAGACATCCAGTCCAAACTCATCCTCTCTGACCTCTTTCAGGAGTGCCTCAGTCACTGGACCAGCTGGGTGCTATGTAATGGTCCTAATGAGGAGGTTCCTGGTAGCAATGGCAGTGGTCAGTTTCTATGCCTGTCCTGGTCCTTTGATCTCTTCAATCCCGCTCTAAGCTTCAACTCTGAAATCTCCTTCTGGGCTGCCAGCAAAGCTTCCTGCTGCTTCTTCTCATTGGCCTCTAGCTGTTCAATCTTGGCTTGAGTCTTTTGGTCTTCTTGTGTATGGGCTTCAGTGATCCTGACCCACCTAGCCTGTCTCTCTTGCAGATAGAGCTCAGTCCTAGCCTTCTGAATTTTGGCCTTTTTACAGGCATTCTTCAATATTTGTTCCCCAGCTCTTGATTTCCTGATATAGTCCTCTATCTTCTCAATTTTGGTGAGATGCTCCACCCTAAGCTTCTCCAACCTCTCAATATCCAGACGAACATCACTTCTTTCCCAAAGAGTCTTCTTTAAAGCTTGAGATAAGTTCTCATTTCTTTCCTCCAGCTTCTCAAATTCTTCTAGGCTGACAGTTGCTGCAGGTTGTACTGTAGATGGTCCGGGTATGTCCTCCAAGATAAAAGGCATTCCAGTAATTTGAGCTCTAGTACGGGACCAGTCATAGTATTGAGCTGAAGCAACATTATTACATCTTCCAAGAATAGCCATCCCTTTTGTCTGGGTGTTGTCCCAAGCCCAGGATGCTTGTCTGACAACAGCTGAATTAAGTTTCACTTCACAATACAGGGTCTCAGCTAAATCTTGTCCTCTAGGAGGGTGAACCAAAGCATAGCCCAGTTGTCTCTTAAACAGCAAAGGATTGTAGTTGATGCAACCCTTTACTCTTATCAGAGGCACATTTGGGTATTGTCCACAGCTGGTGATGATGTCTTTGCCTTTGGTGCTCTGGGTACACCATCTAATATCATCTGAAGTCAAGGCAATGAGCCTTTTAGCCCAATTCTTCTGTTGGTGGGGAAAACTCTTCCAACAGAGGTCCTAGTTGAAAGTATGGAAAGGTGAAGCATCTCAAAGGAGGGTCATAAAACTGTAAGCATGTGTGGATCATGCTCCTCTGAGAAGGGTCAAGGTCCATAACCATATCCAGGATTCCTCCATAATGCTATCTAAACAAAGGGATGTAATCAGGTGTGATGAGTGACTGGACCTGCCTGATACCAGTCAACACAAGCTCAAAGAAATGGTAGGATATGTTGCTCTTCCTGGGAGTAGTCATGAGTGCTACTGAAGAAACTGAAGATAGGTGCTGATGAAGATCACAGACTGATGTTGGAAATGAGCCACTGACAGGCTGATGCTGGTGATGATGAAGATAGCTGAAGCAGATAGCTGATGAAACAAAGGTCTATGCAGGAGAAGGGGTCAAAACCAAACCAGATATGATGTGGATACCCTGAAAAACAAATAAACAAATGTTAAATGATGCAATGATGATATATGCAAATGATATACAAGGGTTTGTGATCAAGAGCCGGATCTGATTATCTATCTCGATATAAGGCCCATGTATATTCAAAGGTCCGGATGGAGGCTCAGAAATCCAGTAACCAAGGTGGGAGACTCAAATAAAGAGTCACATATCCAGGGTTAATCACAAGAACTGTCTAAAGTGAAGTATTCTTAAACAAAACAGTAGCAGGGTATGATGTGGTCAAGGGTTCCTACAAACCTGTAAATAACCCAACCCCCTCACAGGTGGTGTTCTAGAACAAAGGTCCTCAGACTTGGATCAGTTATGAGAAGTGTAAACACTTCTAACCCGGAGGTACAGTGTTTACAATAGCCATAAAAGATCCTCCTCTAATTCAACTCAGCTTCTGAATGTTATAATAAAGGTCATCCAGACTTAGCAGGCTTCCCAGATAGCCCTAGCACTACAGGAAATCTGTAGCACAGAGTTCTCAAGAAGAAACCCACATCTGAACCGTGTTTCATATTCCCGCACCAGACCGAAATGGAATGGGAAAGAACATGAACCACTCTAGCCTAGGTGTCACTCAGGTCCCAGGTATAGGACCTTAAACTCTCAATGGAACCCCACCCCCCAAAACAACAAACCAGATCCAGCAATGATAATGATAGTATGAGGTATAAAAAACTGTAAAGAAAGCCATAAATAAAGTTGTACATGAAGCAGTAAATAAAGCAAAAACAAATAAAGACACATAGCACATAACACCCTAGTAAACACCAATCAAACAAGCGCTAGGAGGAACCCACAAAAAGAACCAGAAGCCCTGGTTGCTGTATAAGGTTCCCCAGCAGAGTCGCCAAGCTGTCGCTCCCACCAAATGACACCTGGTCAAATGGGGTACAGACGCGAACGGTCGGTGAAAGGAGAGAAGAAAAAGAGTCTCCAGCTAGGCATTTTTGTCCCGAAGGAAAGGTAATGCTGCATAAACCTAGGAAGATATGGATAAGACGATCGCGAACCAGAGAAACTGAGAAAGGGGGTTGGTTACAACCTGGGAAGGTATTAGCACCCAGATTGTCCGCCGTACTCGACGGGATCCACGCTTAAAAGATTTGTGTTTTAAAGGGGTAGTGTCAGTGCAATCTGTGTATCAAAGCTAGAAAAGAATGCAAGGGTCAGTGTAAAAGAAATGTGAAGTGAATGGGAGTAATGTCAGTGCAAGAAAAGAATATGAGGCTCAAGACTATGAGGCTTAAAGAATAATGCTGGAAGGGGGGGATTATACAAAGACTTTTGTTCGATAACTGTTAAGTTATGCCTACGTATCCTCTCGTGCAATGAGGAAGTCAGAACACCGTAGTTCGACTCAAAGAGACTGAAAAGATAAATTGACTTGTGAACTGCTTGCTTGTCTATGCTCAAGTGTATGACCTGTCTGGCTCAGGTGCAAACTGTCTTGCATTAGACGGAAGAAGCAAGTTCTCGTTTGTGAGTGAATGAGGTGAGAAAAGAATCCCAGAGGAGACGATTATTGTTTGTTTTTGATGTTTTCAGTCTTTTATTGCTTTTTGGAGTTTATCATAAGATAATGAGCTTAAGCCTAAACCAAGGGTTAGTAAACTCATCACATCCTCCCTCTGATTAGGGGTAATGAGAATACCTTAATTATGAAGTAAACACCTCACACTTAATCACCATGATGTAGGATTAGGATCATTAACCTACTTGTAATTATTTAGATGTTTTTGGAGTTTTTGTTTGGTGTTAAGTAATGAGTTTAAGCCATAATCAAAGATTTAATGGACCCATTACACCATCCTAATAGAAGGATAATAGATGAGAATATTTAAGCTGAGAAAGGCTACTCAACTTAATCCATGATTAGGGATTAACCTCATGACAAAACAAGGTCTTTATTAAGTGGATTTTAGTTAATGGTAAGATTAAGAAGTGAATTTTATGGGTTGTAAGACAACTTGAGGGGGACTTGTCCATTAACACTAGGGTTAGTCCTTCTTAACCAATTAAGGAAGAATTAGAACCCTAATGCAAGGCCCAAGTTATAAGCTTGATGTCTTAGTGATTATTAAGTGAAAGTGATTATTAAGTGAATTGATTAAAGAATTTAAACACATTAAGGGTTTAACACTTAGGATTAAAGTTATACACTCCATCCTAATAGAAGGATACATGCATAACCCTAATCACAAAGCCTTAAAACCTTTAAGGTTTAGTCCTTGATTAAAGGATGAGAAGAGAAGACTAAAAAGATGACACAAAGGGAAAACTAAATGGGGGACTAATCAAACCCTAATTGTGATCATACTTGGATGTTCCTAGGGTTTATGAGGATTGCAAAAGATCTTCAGAAAAGAAACCACCATGGAAGAAACAGGATGAATGAAGGAGAAGCAAAAGAAACAAGACAACTTGCTTCACTTAAGAAGACAAGTTGCTTGAAGAAAGAAAGAGGAGCATAGTCACTGTTTCCCAGTCAAAGGGCATACCAACTTACTGTTCAATTCATTTGGGGCAATCAGGTCCAGATTCAACAATGCTTAATAGCCAGAAGCAGCTCTCCTCATATATGTGAATTTCATGATGTCAGGGGCATATTATTGTGAGGCACTCTGTTTATTTCTCTTACATTCAGATACTTCCATTATGGTATCATTCAGCCTCAACCAAGGGGCAATACTTTCTCTTCAAATCTAATGCCCGGAGCGTATATGGTCCATCACAATTTGAAGACACATTCCTCTCGTTATATTACCTTGATATTGGATTCTCAGCTGAAACCATGATGGAAAATAATTATCTATGCCAGTAGTATCAGATGGTGTCAGTATCATGTCTTCAGACCCAGCTATGAGGATTTCCGGGAAGGTATTCAGGAAAGTTAAAAATTTCAGGAGCTCCAAATCCAATTGGTTATACACTCTCGAAGTTGAAACGATTCTGTTTTCAAGTTCAGCTTTACTTTTCCCTCTGAATCCAGATTTACTTTTACCCTAAGCAAAACGTCCATTGGTTGTGTTTGAATGTATGTACGCTTTTGAATATGATTGATGTTGACCAGAAATGCATGAAAATGCAGTAATAGTATTTACTAAGGACAAACGAGGAAGGGATTTCAACGAAGCTTCGCCGGTTCATTCCCACAAGACAGCTACAAGTTCCCCAGTAGGACAAATCCATCTTCATAAATACTTCGAGTCACATCTCCCCTGGAATTTATATCCATCTCTTTTATCCTCATACGGATAGTCGGGAATTTATTTTTCCAATAGGAGTACTACGAACGAAGACGGGAGGTTATATATACCATATTATCAAACAAGGCGGAAGCGAGTTCCTCATATTCTTCAGCAATGAATCGGGGTTTATTTTCCCCTGGCCAGCAGTTGTTATACGAAGATATCCAGGCGCTTCAGGCTGCATGATGCATACATACATCATTTACATCATAACATACAAATACATGGATACATAATACATTACTTAAGTGCATCATATCATACATGCATACATAATGCATAAACTAATATTATCATACAGAATATTATAATCTTGTTTCAGGTTAATTCTCTAGCAGACAAATTTCATCAACAAAATTGTGACTATTGGGCCGTTGTTTATCTTCCCAAAAGTTATCATTTCCTCAGGACGTTGTTTATCTTCCTGAAAGCTTCTTATACCTCAGGACTGCTTTATCCTCCTGAAAGCATATCATTACCTCAGGACTGCTTTATCCTCCTGAAAGCATATCTTGACCTTGGGCCGTTGTTTATCTTCCCAAAGGTTATATCATTACCTCAGGACTGCTTTATCCTCCTGAAAGCATATTATTACCTTGGGCCGTTGTTTATCTTCCCAAAAGGTTGCATCATTACCTCAGGACGTTGTTCATCCTCCTGAAAGTATAACATTCCCTCAGAACGTTGTTTATCCTTCTGAAAGCTTACCATTTCCTCAGGACGTTGTTTATCCTCCTGAAAGCATATCATGACTCTTGGGCCGTTGTTTATCCTCCCAAAAGTTATACTTATACCTCAGAACGTTGTTCATCCTTCTGAAAGCATATTATACCTCAGGACTGCTTTATCCTCCTGAAAGCATATTATTACCTTGGGCCGTTGTTTATCTTCCCAAAAGGTTGCACCATCACCTCAGGACGTTGTTATCCTCCTGAAAGCATATCATTTCCTCAGGACGTTGTTTATCCTCCTGAAAGCATATCATGACTATTGGGCCGTTGTTTATCCTCCCAAAAGTTATACTTATACCTCAGAACGTTGTTCATCCTTCTGAAAGCATATCATCACCTCAGGACGTTGTTTATCCTCCTGAAAGCATATCATTTCCTCAGAACGTTGTCCATCCTTCTGAAAGCATACTATCACCTCAGGACATTGTTTATCCTCCTGAAAGCATATCATTTCCTCAGAACGTTGTTTATCCTTCTGAAAGCATACTACTACCTCAGAATGTTGTTTATCCTTCTGAAAGCATATAATCATTACCTCAGGACGTTGTTTATCTTCCTGAAAGCTATCACCATTACCTCAGGACGTTGTTTATCTTCCTGAAAGCTATTGCCATTACCTCAGGACATTGTTTATCTTCCTGGAAGCTATCACGTATACCTCAGAACGTTGTTTATCCTTCTGAAAGCATATCACCATCACCTCAGGACGTTGTTTATCCTCCTGAAAGCATATCATTTCCTCAGGACGTTGTTTATCCTCCTGAAAGCATATCATGACTATTGGGCCGTTGTTTATCCTCCCAAAAGTTATACTTATACCTCAGAACGTTGTTCATCCTTCTGAAAGCATATCATCACCTCAGGACGTTGTTTATCCTCCTGAAAGCATATCATTTCCTCAGAACGTTGTTCATCCTTCTGAAAGCATACTATCACCTCAGGACATTGTTTATCCTCCTGAAAGCATATCATTTCCTCAGAATGTTGTTTATCCTTCTGAAAGCATACTACTACCTCGGGACGTTGTTTATCTTCCTGAAAGCTATCACCACTACCTCGGGACGTTGTTTATCCTCCTGAAAGCTATCATTATATCTTCATATTTTGGACTGCTTTATCCTCCAAGAAATTTGTATCTGAAGAATGTTTCTCCAGGTGGCATCTTTAAGCCCACTCAAGCATATTCAACTAGTCATCAGTATCGCTCTACGCACCGGTGAGTGCAAATTTTTGGGCTTTTGTGTTCAATCCCCTTCAACCTTCTAGGTCACGACTGGCAAATGTACCAATCTAACCCCTCAAGTTTCAGAAAATTGAACAGGGGCAGCTGTTGCACCCCAAACTTTTCCCTCACAATACCAGACTTTGTGTACTAAGAGGTTCACAGGGTTCACAAGGTTCACAAGACATTTTATGATGGTTCACACGGTTCACAAAGTTCACATATAGTCAGAAGATTTGACAATTCCCTCAGACAATGCATCCTCCTAAGCAGTGCATCCAAAACTAGGGTTTTGACTTTAATCAGGCTAAATGGACTTCCAAGACTTCAAGTGAGCTTCATAACATCTTATATGTGTTTGAGAATCCCCATGAAAAGTTTCAAGACTTTTCTCAAAGGTTTGCTCAGTCAGATGATCAAATAAGTCAAAATCAGTCAAAGTAGTTAAAAAGTCAAACTGAGGTCAACTGTGGTCAAACCAAAGTCAAACTTCATGATTTTTTTCCAACATCAATTATATGAAGTAAAATTCATCATTTGATCAAGGGTTGATCATGATTCATCAAGGAGATTTCAGATCATCAAAAATCAAGGGTTTCTAAATTAGGGTTTCCTCAGGAAAAGTCAACTGAACTTTGACCAGCCATAACTTTCATATGCTTCATCAAATTTTTCCCATCCAAATCTAATTTTGAAGGAAATTTAATTCTCTACAACTTTGTGTCTCACAAGCCAAGCCCAAAAATGCTTCATTTGGAAGGTATGAGCTAAGACATTATAGGTCCTTTTGAAAGTCAACAAAAAGTCAACAACTTCAAAAGGGAATAACTTGAGAATGGTAAATGATATGGACATGAAACTAGTGGGGTTGGTTAGAGGACTCTTCAAGCTTTCCAAAATGTCCAAGAACACCCTCATATCATTAAAATTGAAGGATTTGTGCCCTTGCAAAGTTTGGAAATTTTAGGGAAGTTTATGAAGCAAATAAGGCCTAAAATCAAATTTTTGCTAAATGAGCCCACCAAATTGCCATCCCATCTTTATGAAAACACCAAGCACGACCCAACCCACTTGTTTTATGAATTTTTATTTTTTATTTTATATTTATTTGAGTTTTATTCATTAAAATATCATTTAAATTAAAATAAAATATAAAAATTAAATATTTGAATCCAATCTTTGCTTTGGGATCAAATATTTGACCTTTAAAGATGATTGATACTTTACAAATTCGTGCAAGACCAAACCAACAAGAAAATATTTGATTTTTGTGACATTTATGGCAATGGAATTCCTTCACACTCAAGGCATCCAAAGAAGCCCACAAATCCAAAATTTCTTGACCTAATTCAGTCCACTATAAGTATACAACATGAAGCAATACACCAGGGACGAATTCCAGCCTCCAAGAGTAAGTTCAAAGTTTTCAAAATTCATCCAAAATCCAATTTTCGGTTTCTCCATTACAGGGTGTTTGAAGGTATTTTAAAGACATAGCAAGGATCCTTGGACATCACTAAACATATCCCAACCTTCAAAAGCATTGTAAACATGTTCATACGCATAAACCGATCCTTAACATTCATGTTTTTTTTTATTTTCGGTTCCAAATATTTGCTTGTTTTCAATGAATTTTGAGTTGAGTTTCTTGTTTGTGATGAGTTATGGACTGATTCTGGACAGGTTGCTTGAAGTTTCATCACCTAATACGGATTCCACCATTATTAGGGTTTCGGACCTCATTTAGGGTTTTATCATTTGGCCTATGTAAATGAGTTCTAAGGACATGGATATGTTGTATATGACATCAGGAATTCACTAACATTGTTAATTTCACGAAATTGTATTGTTTGGTTAGAGTTTGACATTCGCAGGTTCTCCTACGAACAAAAATTCGCAGGAAAGTTCGTGGAAAGATTCACGGCAAATTGCGCAAGTTCAGAGGAAGAAGATGATGTCCTGGCGCGAATTTCAGATTTTAAATGCTGGACATAATATTTTTTGTTTTAGTTTTGATATTGTTTCACAATTGTATGGCTGGCCCAGTTGGTTGTGAGCGCGCGCGTATGGCTTGAGGGTCTTGGTTCGATTCCTGGGCCAAACCACTTTTTTCTTGTTTTTCATTTAATTAGCAGGTTTACTATATTATGAATTGTGATGAGACTATGGACAGATGCGCCCTCCCGACTGGAATGGAAAGTGTGTTTGTGTGCAATATAAAGGTCCTGGGTTCGATCCCCCCAGGCCTTTTGTTTCGTTTATTTTTCATGATTTTCAGGTTTTTAGACACAAAACCAATTTCACTCCTTTCCTTAGCACCAGGCGCGCCTGTGGCCCAGTGGTAGCTTATTTCGTCCAGAGTGTTGTAAAGCTTAGGGCATGGGTTCAATCCCTGCCCCAGGTAAGTTTTTTTTAAATTCTGTTTTGTATATTTATTTTATTAATTGTTTTATTATTAAATATAATTATGTTTAATATGTAAATAGATTTAAATTAATATGTAAATATTATATGTTCTGAAAAAATTTCTAAAAAAATAATATTTTCTAAAACTAATTTCTTTTATTAATATGTATGTATTTATTTAATAATCAAATTAGTATTATGTAAGTAAATTAAAATCCTAATATTTTTGTATCCAAAACCCTAATAATTTTCAAACCCTAATTTTTAATTTAATATGTATATATCCTACAATTCATTTATAATTTAAATCTTGCTTAAAAAATATAAATTCTTATTTTATATGTAAATATTTTAGAATTGTTTATAATTTAATTTTGTATGTACATAAATTCTAATATATGTTTAGAATTAATGAAAAATTGTTAAATTAACTTTTGTAACTATAATTTTGTTTTCATAATATGTTTAAAATTAAAATTCTTAATTTAATTTTGTTTTGCATGTAAATAATTTTTATTATATATTCAAAAAATTGCTAATTTAATTTTTGTAATTATAATTTTATTTTCATAATATGTTCATAATTAATTTAATTTTATAATTTATATATAACTTAAAACTTTATAATAATTAGTATAATTGTTTATATTTTAATATTAAATAATAATTGTTTATAAAATTGAACTTTTAAATTATTATAATATTCTTGTTTATCTCATTATTAATTATATTCTTATGATATTTATTTATTACTAACCCCATTTAATTTGGTATTGTTTTTATTATTATTATTTTCTACTAACCCAATTATTATAATTATTTATTTATTTTGCTTATTATATTTAATTTTGCTTAATTATTATTATGTAATTGTTCCTTGGTGTAATATTTATTAATAATGTTTATTATTTATATTTTATGCTATAGTTAGTAAATAGGGAGTGTAACATGTATGTATATTTAAAATTGAATTTAGCTCATTTAAAATAAAAGATAAATATTAAAATTGTACACTCACACACGTAAGTCGATCTTTGATCGCCATCTCACTTCCTTAGGGTTACCTCTCAAGTTGCCTAATCAAAAAGGTCAAGTAGGGTGTATAAAGCAAAAGTCCCTCAAATTCACATCATCTAGTCCCTTAACAAATAAAAGATCAAGTCCCTTTCGAATGTTGCCTTCATAATGATCTTGTCCCTTTCGAATAAAGATGATAGTCCTTTCGAATTGCTTATACACCCCACAGTTGCCTAATAAACAGATGACCCTTCACTTGTCCCTCACATCCAAGGTAATGACTACCTATTCCTTAATAATAGGGATAGTCTTACCATTTAAAGGATTCAAGAACAAAAAAGACTTAAACTTAGGGTAGGTTCCTCATAGTTACTTGCTCACTCTTCAAAACTTTTCAAACACTTCACAATTTCAAACAAAAATTTTCAAAACAAAGGTTTATACGCACCCGTACATGGGTCATTATAAACACTTAAGAAAATTTCTATTCACACACTTCACATTTCAAAAATATTTTAAAGTAAGCTAAGTAACTAAGAGCCCATGGATAACCATGGATGTAAAGGGTGCTAACACCTTCCCTTTACATAACCTACCCCCGGACCCAAAAATCTTTTAAAAAAGGTCTTTCCTGTTCTTTTATGCCTTTCCTTTGGATAAAATAAAAGTCGGTGGCGACTCTTGCTATCCGCAACATAACTAAAGTTAGTTCTCCCACCGTGTTACACTAAGAGAAAATGCAAACACATGACAAGAGTTGTGGATGATCATACAAGGATGAGGATGCAAATGAAGCATGTTTTGAACCATGAAAGTTCATGAAAGTTCATGAAATGATATGAATGCAAAACATGGCAAATGAATGATGCAATGATCAAACATGATTCTAATATGTCCTAAGATGTCTTAGAAGTCATGTGGATGCACAAAATATCATGGCAAGTTCATGTATGCAAACATATGAAGAATGAATGCAAATGAAGGCAAAAATTAGGGTTTATACATAAGATACAAAGCAAAATTCAAAATCAGAAGCAAATGACAAGATAAAAAATAGAAAATGGAATCAAAGGAACCCTAACCCTACACAAGTTCACTTCCCAAAGGGGGAGACCTAAATCTTAACCTAATGGAAGTTATGATTTTCTCAAGTTGGCTAGGGTTTTAAGGTATCTTACAATGAAAAATGCCAAACAAAATGAAAATGAAATATAAATTCAAACCAATTTTATCCTAGAAACTACATGATATGAGGAATGCAATGCAAAAAGAACCATCATCAAAATCTTCAAGGTTAGGCAGAAGGGATTTTTCTAAGCTAGGGCAAAAATATTGACTTTTAAGAACCCTAATTCCAAAGAAAAATGTCAAAGTAGGTCAAGAACCAAAAAGAAATTTGTTTGAAGGGTTTGATAATGTCTCTAAATGTATCAAAATGCAACATGATTTTTTTGGTGATTTTTAAATCTTAAATGGTATTTTAATTAATTAATTCTCATTAATTAATTAAAATACACATTTAAATATTTTAAAAATACGATTTTTATGCAAAAAATAAAATAAATTTTTTTTTCAGAATGAGAAAAATATTTTAAGCCATGGTGCAAAAAATGAAATTTTTTAGAAGTGTTTTACTATTTTAAATAAAATGTGCAAGAAAAATGGATTAAAATGAAAATAAAATTGAATTAAAAGAAAAGTATTCAGATCCAAAGGCCTAGATTTGAACTGAAGAGGAAAAGGTTGACTGCGCCCGCCTTTTAAAGGCTGAGATTCATTTCAGTTTAATTAACCTAATTGTACTTAATTAAATTAATAAAACCAGGTTAGGGCTAAATGACTTGATCTGGGCCGTTCAGAAGTTAACCTAATCCATATCCAATGGCCACGAAGCAAACTGGCAAATTAATTAGGGTTAGGACCTAATTACTTTCAGGTGACCGGAGAGGAGCTCCGGTCATCTTCTCCGGCGTGTCCAAAACCCTTAAACACTCTACAAGCCACCCCTCATCAAATTAAACACACATAAATGATCCTCTACCCAAACCCCATTCAAATCACCCCTCAAACATCATTTACAATCCAAGAACAAAGAGAATCGAAACAAAATTATTTCACGGGTGAAATTTCAGAGGACCACAAAATACTCAATTCCTTACCATTTTTAAATCTAAAAGCATCAACATGACCAGCATAACATATATTTTCAATTTGTAACAAAAGAAACAAGCTCTGAGATATTTGATTCTTGTGCTTACCTGAGATGATGAAATGTCAAAGTGAGCTTTTCAGGCCTTTCCTTAATGCAAAAAGTATCCTCTGGACCTCCTGAGATCAATGGAGTGCTTCAAAACCTTTGAGGGTGGCTGGTTTGGAAGTTTGAGTTCTGGTGTAGCAGGTTTTACAGTTGGTGTATGTGATGCTTTTGGCTGTTTTAATGGTGGATTTTGGTTCTATGGAGGATGTGTGATTTGTTGGTGAAGAAATTTCTGAGGTTTTATGGATGTATCAAGGGTTTCGAAGAGATGATGAAAAATGCAGTTTTTTGTGTCTCCTTGCTTATGGGAGGTTGCTGGCTTGTATGTGTGTGTGTTTCAAGTCCTTGAGGTCCACATATTAAGTTCTGATTGGGCAGAGAGTTGGTAATGTCACAGCTTGATTGGTATGGACAAAGATGCAAAAAGTCATGACTTTGTGTACTTGAGGTATGGCTCGGGTCAGAGGAAGATTAGGGGCATGGCTGGGCTCAGCATGGATCAAGGAAGGCCCTTAGATTGTTTTTGTGCAGCTGTAATGGCTAGGGCAAGTGGTAGCATGGCTCTTGCAACTTTTCCCTCTTTGGAAATCTTTGTGAACCAAGGCAAAGAAACCTATAAACTCTTGGGCAAATTGCAGCCAAATGGACCACATGAAGTTGTCATAATGTTTTGATACCACTTAACAACCAATCCAATCAATGGAAGTCCCTTTTGCAAAAAATTCATTCTTGAAGATTCATGAGAAATGCCTTATGGTGACTTGTAATTCAAGGCATAAAAATGAGAAATCCCTTGGGAAATTCTGAATTATGGACCATGAATGATGTTTGTGTGATGGTTAGAAGTTAATTAGAGGTCACATTTGGCTTTGGCAAGTGTTCTTGCAAGTTTCCTCTTTGGCACAAAAGTGAAAATTAAGTGATTTTTCCCAACTTTGACAAACCATAACTTGAGTTCTAAAATGAATTAGATCAAGTTCTTGTACTTTTTGAAAATGGGAGGATCCAATCTACAACTTTCATGACCAAGAATTTTTCATTTGAAGCATTTTTGAATCAAAAAGAGGAGGTTGAAAAACTTTCCCAAAATGGCAAGTTTGCATTATAAGTTACTTTCCCAAAATGGCAACTTTGCAAATGGCTTGAAATTCTTCAATTTTGTGAACTTATAACTTCTTCTAAGATCAAATAAAGATCATACACATTCAAAATGATGGAGAAGACCCTTTGGTTGGGTGACTGGGGGCCTCAGATGCCCTGATTTTGCACTGACTTGTTCAAGAAGTCATCTATTGATCAGATGCCTTCCCCATTGAATTTCTTCATGAAAATTGGTATGCATGATACTTATAACATATAATGACTAATAGAAACAAGAATGAACAAATATTTGGAGTTATGGCCTCTGAAACCAAAACCCTAATTTTAGGTCATATGTGCAGTTAAGTCTTGGCTCTGCTTCCATGCCTTGCAAGCTCTTGTGATTTTTATGCTTCCTTGACCTAGGGAGGATATAATATGATGATTGAACATACATGAAACCCCTTGAGAAGATTTAAGACCTTTGGAGTGGCTCAGATAGCTTAGGAATTGCCCATATCACAAACCCTAGATGCAAATGACTTAGAACCAATGTAGTGAAGTAAAAATGCAATATGAGATGATATGATTGAGCTTATGCAAATGAAAATAATCACAAGCCATGGTGTGAACTTAGTGAGGGAAAATTTGGGGTGTTTACAAACCTTAGAGCAGAATGTACCCTACAGGGTAATGAACGTTGTTTTCTCCATGTCTTCCGGTGCCATTTTAATCTGGTTATATCCGGAGAAGCCATCCATGAAGGAGAATACCGAGAATTGAGAAGTATTGTCTACCAACACGTCAATGTGTGGTAACGGAAAGTCATCTTTTGGGCTCGCTCTATTCAAATCCCGATAGTCAATGCACATCCGGACCTTGCCGTCCTTCTTTGGTACAGGTACAATATTAGCTACCCAAGTTGGGTAACTAGTTACAGCAAGGAACCCGGCATCCCATTGCTTCTGAACTTCCTCCTTGATCTTCATCTCCATGTCAGGACGAGTTCTTCTCAATTTCTGTTTCACAGGAGGACAATCCTCTCTCAATGGTAGCTTATGCATAACGATGTCAGTATCCAACCCTGACAGATCTTGATATGACCAAGCAAAGATATCCACATACTCTCGCAGCATACCAATCAACTCTTTCTTGACTTCGGCCTGTAGACTGGCCCCAATATTGATCTCTTTCTTCACATCTTTGGTGCCGATGTTGATGATCTCAATTTCTTCCTGATGAGGCTAAATAACCCGTTCCTCTTGTTTCAGCAATCTGACCAATTCTTCAGGGAGTTCACAGTCTTCCTCAACCCCTTCATCAGCTTGGTAGACAGGATTGTCAAAGTCATGCATGGTCATAGCAGGAACGTTATCAATGGAATCCGGATGATCAACACTGCACAGGTGATGTGCTTATTTCAGAATCTGCTTATTTTCAAAAGAGATGCAAACACAAAAGCAAAAAGGAAAAACACATTGCCATTTTTTATATTTTTGTGAAAAATATAAAACAAAGAAAGAGAACACAATTTGTCTGAAAATGTCCTTTATTTCATGGTAAAATAAATGCATACAAAACATGGTGGCCCATACAATGGATTCTAGCATCTTGGGCAGAATGCAGGATTTGACAATGCAGCATGATAAGAAAAGGAAACAAATAAATTACTCTGAGTGCCAGGTAACTTTGACAATGTCTTCAGTAGACCAGTTCTTCAGCTCCTCTCCGGGCGCTCACGGATGAATCCAGTTGTCCTAGTCACCATCTCCGTCCCCTTCTTGGATTGTCACACAGATTTTGTTGCGGTCGAGCATCCCAGCGCTTGTAAAAGTAATGACTTTACCACTTGGAGTAGACCCACCAGGCTGATAACCCAAACCAAACTTGTCGTCTTTCTTCTCAAGCTCCAACAATTTTCCCCAGCCTTGGGCGCTTCCTGACTGAACCACCTCCTTAGCCTGCTTGTAGGAGTGAATGGAGGTACCTTCTTTCTCATTGCTTCTCTCTACAAGAGTCAAGATGCTGACATTAACTGCTTCGAAAGCCTGACATAGAGTCTCATGGATCTCTCCGTCCATCTCCACATACTTGAAAGTTGATAAGTGGCTCACAAAGATGTCTTCCTCTCTGCACACTGTGATTACCTGGCCATCAACCACATATTTGAGCTTTTGATGCAGAGTGGAAGTCACAGCTCCAGCAGCATGAATCTATGGGCGTCCCAACAAGCAGCTGTACGCGGGCTGAATGTCCATGACATAGAAGGTGCTTTTGAAAACCTGAGAACCTATTTTCACAGGTAACTCAACTTCTACGAACACTGATCTTCTCGACCCATCAAAAGCTTTGACAATCAAATCACTGGGTCTTAAGACTATACCATCAACATTGAGCTTCATTAATGCTTTCTTCGGAAGTACATTAAGAGAAGAGCCCGTATCAACAAGGACATGCGACAACACAACACCCTTGCACTCCATAGTAATATGTAGTGCTTTGTTATGGTTACGACCCTCTGACGTAAGATCTCGATCTGTAAAGCCCAACCCGTGGCTTGCATTCACACTGCCCACTACAGCTTCGAGTTGATTGACAGTTATTTCTTGAGGAACATAGGCCATCTGCAGCACTTTCAACAAGGCCTCTCTATGTGCTGGAGAACACATCAACAATGACAAAATTGATATCTTGGAAGGTGTCTGGTTCAACTGCTCGACCACCTTATAGTCACTCTTTTTAATTATGCGCATAAATTCCTCGACCTCCTTCTCAAAGGTACCTTGTCCAGTAACAAGAGTTTTTGTCTCTTCAGTCACAACTTGTTTTCCTTTAGCCTTTGCCGAAGCCTCAGCCTCAGGATCCCCTCTCAGAACTGGGGAAGCAAATAGACGACCACTTCTTGTAAAACCTCCAACACCTCCGACATTCACTACAGTCGGGTCAATAGCAACAGACTTGCTCTCCACT
The DNA here is from genome assembly GCA_963966055.1 of Lathyrus aphaca. Taxonomy (NCBI): domain Eukaryota; kingdom Viridiplantae; phylum Streptophyta; class Magnoliopsida; order Fabales; family Fabaceae; genus Lathyrus; species Lathyrus aphaca. Next base: position 211,599,656 of record OZ014519.1, read on the forward strand.
TTCTGTCCAGCCACGTACACATCTGAGCCGTAATGCCATGGAATGGCTTTATCATCTGTATAAGGAACAGGCCCAGGCACAATGATAGTCACATGACTAACCTCAGGAGCATAAATGGTCACAGGATCTCTTCTAGCGGGCATCTCAGCTTCATCATAGAAAATGGTTATAGTGGACACATCCTCAACTTCATTACCAACCTTGTTAAACTGCAAAGATCCTTCATCAATCAGCTTCTGCAATCCCATCTTCAGGTCTTCACACCCGTTCTCTGAATTCAAACACTTCTCACAATCAGAACTGCATCCTGGAAACATCTGTCCTTTCAACAACCTCTCTTTCACTACCAATAGCGGAGTCTTCACTTCTTCTATACTCAGAATAAGACTTAACTTCTCACCACTCTCCACAACATTTATTCTAGCCCCTCCGTGATTCGGAATAGGATTTGAAGTAACATTTGGCGGTGGTGCGAAGTTAATCGCCTTATAGTCAATCAGATCTTGAACTTTGTGATGTAGCGCCCTGCACTTCTTAGTTGAGTTCCCGGGTGCCCCTGAATGGAAAGCGCATCTGGCGTTGACATCATACCCCACTGGAATCTCTCCAGGTGGTGGTGGTGCCAAAGTCCTCAGTTGTATCAAATTCAGGTCCAATAATCTTGGTAGCAATGCAGCGTATGTCATGGGAATTGCCTCAATCACCCTATTAGCCGGGCGAGTCTGCCTTGGCTGATAAGGTCTTTGCTGATAGTTGTTACGTTGTGGCTGTTGTTGTTGTTGTTGTTGTTGTTGAGGTTGTACCTACTGCACAAGACTGGAAGGAATTGTGACAACTGTCACATGCTCATATGGTCTTCTATATCCTCGGCCCCGTCCTCGGCCAAACACAACATTGGTCTCACCTTCCCTTCTTCTCGGGGGTCCGCTGAAAGCTTTTCTTACTCCACTCAAGCTGCTTGCACTCGTGTCCTGGATCTTTCCCATCTTTAACAAAGTCTCGACCCTCTCTCCAGCAATTACTATGTCGTTGAACTTGGTAGCCGAACAAGACGTCAATCTTTCGATAAACACTCCTTGCAAAGTCCCCATGTACATGTCAGCCATCTAATTCTCCAGCAGTGGTGGTTACACTCTAGCAGTAAGCTGATGCCACCTCTGAACATATTCTTTAAATCCCTCCTTAGCAGTTTGAGACATGTGTTGCAATTGAGTGCGATTCGGAGCCATGTCCAAATTATACTGGTATTGCTTCACAAAGGCCTCTGCCAGGTCCTTCCAGCTCTTAATGTTGACTCTACTCAGCTTCATATACCATTCCAAAGAGGCCCCAACCAGGCTGTCCTGGAAATAGTACATCCATAGCTTTTCATCATCTGTGTGGGCAACAATCCTCCCTACAAAGGACTGAAGATGAGTATTGGGACACGCTGTTCCGTTGTACTTCTCGAAAGTTGGGAACTTGAACTTGTAAGGGATTCTAACCCCTGGAACCAAGCCCAAGTCAGTAATGTCGAATCCCAAAGAATTCTGGGATTGAATAACCCTAATCTGTTCTGCCATTTCCTCAAACCTCTTGTTCATTTCAGCCCACTGGCCTTCAGTTTCATCCAGCAAAGTGAACTGTTCGTCTTGACCGTCCATCTGTATATTGTTCAGCCCATCATTGATAATGGTGACCCCTGGCTGTGCTACAGGGATCTCAACTTGACGTGCGCCCGCACCGTTACGATTACCTCCTTCAGCAGTACCGTTGTTTCTGGCTTGATTATTCTCAACCAACTCACGCAGACGTTCTTGATTCTGACCCATGCCTGCCATAAGGGTCATAAAATTGTCCATCCTCAGTCTCAAGTCGGCTAAATCAGCTTGCATTTGATCCATGACTCGTTCTCTGTTGACCTTTGTTGGATATCTGTGTGCGACTGGCTGTTCTCTGACCTTTCTAGGAGCTATAGTGCCTGAAACCACATAAACGTTAGAAACTGAAGCACTACCTGCAAAACAAACAAACACGTTATATGTATGCAATGTAACTGCTCATGTTCCCAAGTTTTTAGACATTTGCATGCCCCAATTCTAGTATCTACTCCAGACAGCCACTTTCAGTATTTGAAGAATGTTCAGATATTAGCAGTATCAGACAAACGAGCCCTGCACATTCAAAAATGATAATTTGCACATTAACACTGTATATCATGGACAAACCACTGCCAACCAAAAGTTAGAGCAACAACAGAACATATTCCCCGAAGGGTTACAAGCCAATACATGAATAAAAGACAAAAGAAATAAAGCAAGACTCCTACAACAAGTATGTAGGTAATCTGAACAAATAAACTAAACAAGAGACCCAGGTTCTTCTGCAGCCACCACTGTCTTGTTCTTCTTGACTCCTGCTCTCAGCTTGAGCTCTTCAATCTCCTTCCGTGCCTCCTCCAAGGCTAACTGGATTTGTACTAACTGCTGAGTCTTTTCCCTTCAGATGTTGTGGACTTGCTCCACCTCTTCCTTCTTGAAGGCCATTTGCACCTCAAAGAACTCTTCTTTCTCTTGGAACTTCTTTTGCTCTTCCTCTATTTGGCCTTGCAACCAAACAATGGATTGGCGAGCTTCCTTGAGAGTCTTCAAAGTCTTTTTGTGTTCCGCTTCTCTTTTTGCTTCCATCAGACCCATCCTTTGAAAGTGAGCTTCCCTTCCAGCAAAGTCTTTCTCTTTAGCTTCCAAAGAGGCTTGGATCTTCTGCAGCTTTCCCTCTGCTTCATGCTTGGCCCGGTTGGCAAGATGGTACAGGTTGACCACTTCAGCATTCTCCACTCGAACTTCATGCAGTTGAGCTTCCAATTTCTTGTACTCTTCAAGGGAGACAGTACTCTGACTTGGCACTTCTTTGGGATAAAGTGGAGATTCTACTGAGAATGGCATGAGAACTTCTTTTACATGTTTTTGCAACCACATAGAAAAAGGAGGATACGTCTTGGGATCTACTCTGCCAAAGTCTTTCTTACCCTTCCTCATCCTGTGAGCCTAAGCTTGAGCTGCTTGTAAAACTAACTCCTTGTTTCCTTCCACAGGAAAGTACAAAGACTCAGCAAACTCTTCCATCTGTGGTGGATCTCTCGAAGGATAACCAAATTGCTTCCTGGCTAATGTTGGATGATAATTGATCACACCCTTCCTTCCTAGCAAAGGCACTCCAGCAAATCTTCCACAACTGACCAACAACTTTTCCTAGCAGATCTCTGTCATATCCCCAGGCAATATCTTCAGCAATTAGCCCCATTAACCTTCTAGACCATCTCCATTCATCCCTCATTTCCTTGAAAGCACCTGATTTTGGTAACTGCCTAGAAAACCACTCAGCAAACAATGAAGTACAACAGATTACTGGTCCACCCCTACCTCTCTCATTCCGGTAATGAACACTGTAATAGAAATCACCCAACAGAGTTGGCACAGGATTGCCTTTAGCAAAGATAGAGATAACTTCCAAGTTTACAAATTCTTTCTCTCTTGGGAACATGCTAGACCCATACACCATCAAAGCCAGCAAAGCACCAAAGTCACCCCAACTACCCTCTTTAGCATATCTCTCAGCCTCTGGTATGAGCACACTCCAAAGGAGTCCTTTGCCTTCACCATCCTTCAGAGCCTTCTTGACTGTAGCAGCTGGCAAACGACAAACTTTGGCTATGTCTTCTTCCTTAAGCACCATCTCAGACCCATAGAAAGGCAAGGTATCTCTGACTGGAACATTCAGAATGCTGGAAATCTCCTCCAAGGTAGGAGCTAAGATGTAATCTGGAAACACAAAGCACCGCAGCAGGGGATCATAAAACTGAAGCAAGGTATGCAAACTGTCCTTCTGGTCTGCAGTGGGTTTGTCCAAATATTTTAATATCTGACCATATCTCTTTCTGAAATTGCCCAAGACCTGATCATTCATCAGACCTGCTAATTTCTGAACACTTCTGACTTCAGGTTGAAGAAAAGTATAGTGAACATTCTTTTTCCTTGTAACCCTTCTGATTTCTGCCATCTGGAGATAAGATTTACCAAAACTGGGATCTGACTATGAACAATGACCTGAAAAATGGAAACATAAACAGTTAATGCAAGAATGATGCAAATGCAGATGCAATGCAAGCATATGATCAATCCGGGACCATCTGGATACTGGACACTGAACACAAGGACCCTTTGATCAACTGCAAACCAAAATCCTCTGAATCACAACTCTCTGATGGAAGATCTCAGAACCACAATACCAAGAAAACCAGAACACCAGAACCATAGTACCAAGATCATAACAAGGACCACTGATAATGAGTGTATGCTGAGGCCAAGGGTTCCTGCAAACCTGTAAACCCCTCCCAATCTCACTGGTAGGCTCCGGGTCCGACATCACTGACTCTCAAAGCCGAATAGCAATAATACTTTCAACATTTCCGAGAAATTGCTCATGACCAAATCAGGGAATCGGTTTGGCATTATGTACTACGCAGGGAGGCCTCAGCTGAGTCCGGGAAACAAGGTCATCCTATGTAAGTCCCAGGTGGGCCCTCGGGTGCGAATGGGTTTGCCACAAAATGTGGTCTGCCACTGTCATCACTAGAGAGGGATATTTCCACAAGGTTCTCAAAGATCGATCCCCAGCTGCACATAACTGTCAAGGTTATGAAATGAAAGAGGAAGATCCCCAAATCAAGACATTTCCAAGACGGTCGTAAATATGGGCGTGGAACTCACTACTACCCCCATGACAAGATCTCATGAGGCCAAAGTGGAACCACTCTAAGTCCTAAGGTGCACTCGAGCCGTGGTAATGAGCACATCTCTCAGAAAAAGTAACACCTAAACCCACCAAACAGAAAACCAGTCCAGACAGTCCAGTATATAATATGATGCGGAAAATAAATACTGAAAACTGTAAATAAAGTTGTAAATAAAACTGTAAACAAACAACAGTAAAATACAACACACAACAGCAAACAGTCAACACCCAAAGAAACAGAGACAAACAAGCGCTAGGAGAGACTCACAGGGGAACCAGAGATTCTGGGTTTGATCCCCAGCAGAGTCGCCAGTTGTCGCTCCCCGGATTTCCATCCTGGTACAAACGCGAAAGTGGCGTGGAAAAAAGAATAGAGTCGCCAGCCAGGCATTTTTATCCCGAAGGAACGGGAATGTTAATGATGCACAAACCAGAGGAAAAGAAAAGGAAGGACATGGGTCCTGCAAACCAAAGAGACTGAGTTCGGGAGTCGGTTACGACCTGGGAAGGTATTAGCACCCCAGATCGTCCGCCGTACCCGACGGGATCTACGCTTGCAAATAAACTGTTTCAAAGGGTGAAGAAATGAAAGCTGCTGCAAAGAAAAGGGAATGAACTGGATAAAAGACAACTGAGAAAAGAATTGAAAAAAGAAATGAAAAGGAGAAATGTAGGGAAAATAAAGATTGTGCTTGAACGGGCCCTACCCTGTTGCCTACGTACCTCATCAGGAAAATGAGGATCAGAGACGCCGTAGTTCCCCTAACTAGGGGTGGAAAGGATTGCTTGTGAATTAAGGCTTGAACTGCCTATGCCAATGCTCAGGTGTTGCAGGCCCGGACGACGAGTGCGTTACCGTCTTGCAAAGTGACAAGAAGAAGCAAGTTCGCGGACAGAGCGAATGAGATGAGAAAAGAATTCCCGAAGGAAAGACGCTTATTGTTTGTTTGTGTTTTTTATGAAGCTTTTATGAGTGTGTCACAAGAAAGTGAACTCACAAGAATAAAATGAGAAGAGATAAGATTTGGAGATATGGGAATCATCCACACCTCTCACTTACTATAGCCCTTGAAAAGGTTAGCAACATAAGCATACAAGTAAAGCAAAGTGGATATAATGACATGCCAACATCACACAAACAGAAGTGAAGTCATATATACAAATGCTCAATGCTAATGCAAGAAACAAGAATGAGAGAAGAAGCATGCAATTTAACATGATGCAACATGAATCACATGGCAAGGCAAAGTACACTTAAGAAAGATGCAAAGCAAAATGCAAAAACATGAACTCAAAGCACAAGACCAGAACCAATTCAAATCAAAGAAGTGCTTAAGAAGCAAGAGAGATGAAGAGAAGAGAGGCACAAGACCAAACAATCACATTATGGAGGGAAAGAAGTAAGGAAGATGAGGTGAAAGCACATAAGAAATGGAAGAATTTAAAAGGTAAACCACACACAAAATTTCTAAGACACAAACCCTAAGCCAAAATCAGAATGATACCCATACCCCAAAGAGATCCCAAATGAGAAGAAGAAGTTGGCACAAGTTCCCTTCTAAGCTAATAAGATACCTTGTGATAAAAAAGAAGCAAAATGGGACAAGGTATGAACCAAAATTCAAATTAAATCAACAGTGCACCCAAAAATTCCACAACTTAGGACAAATGATCTTCAAACATGATATAACAATGAACCAAAAGGATTGGAAGAAATTCAGAAGCCAAGTAGGTCAAATGAGGACATAAACATGAACTAGGGTTAGGAAACTTCAATGACAAGCCAAGGAACAAAACCAAATGAATAAGTTTCTAAAAATCAGAGCAAACATCACACATGAACTACATCCTCTTAGGAATCCAGAGCAAAAAAATACAACACAAAACTCAAAATGATGAACACTATGGAAATTGGACAAGGAAGGATGCTTGAAAAGGAATAAAAGAGAATTAATTAACTTGGGGAATTAAATGACACATGGATATTAAGAAAAAATGGAAAATAAAAATATGAAAAAATAAAGAAAACTCAAATGAACATTCAAGAATTAATTTGGAATTTTTGGATGATTGGAAGTAATTTTAAAAATTGAAAACCAAAAAGATAATAAAAGAAATAAAGAAAAAGAAATACAAATGAGGAAATAAGCTAGGGGGTGCGAAGAGTGAAGAACTAAGTGTAAATGGGATGGGCCAAAGAGTCAGGGGGTGCGAATAGAGGTCTGGGCCCAATGGTCTTGCGCTGGTTCACTTGGATAAGGTGGAAATTCAGAGGAAAATAAATGGAAATACACTGGCCTTGAGATCGATCCAACGCACACTGAGTCTCATTCATTAATTGACGTGGACGTTTGGTTGGATGAGAGGCTGAGGAGCACGCTTGTTATTGTGGTGTGCGAAACACAAACAATAAAAACAGAAATAGAAGCTCACGTGGATGAGAGGCTCATCATTTATGAGGTGACAAGATCTGGAGCGTGGATATGGACAGACCCAAGGGCAGGGGAGTCATCACTAACCTCAAAAACCCTAAACAACATTTTTCCAGATTCCGGTGACCGGAGCTAGGGCTCCGGCACCGGAAATTACACCAGATGAACAAATCACAATAAAAATAAACATGGAGCTCCAGATTGACTAATTGGACTGCCCTGAGTTCAAAAATGACATTAAAAATCTCATTGGATCAATGAATCTTATGGATCGAAGGAAAACAGATGAGACCATGAAATTTCAAGTTCAAATATCTAACTCAATATTGCACCAATTTCGAAACCAAGACTAGCAGAATGATCAGTGGAGCAAGAGGATTATAATGCACACAATCAATTTCATTTTCAGATCTGAGGATTTGGATGTTACTTGAACTTGCAGATCTTGAGAAAACTTGCTAGAAGTCCAGATGATGAAGCCAATCTACTCCAAATACACTCTAGTTGCAAAATAAATGCAACTAGAGCCTTGAATCTTGCTGGATCAGAGGATTTGCAAGCAACTTCCCTAAAATGGCAAGGTTGTGATTCCTGAGAGATAGCTTGAACAATGGTGAGATTAATGATCCTGAGCTCCCAAGGATCAAGGATCTATGATTTGTTTTGGAAGAGAGTGAGTGTGTGAGGAGATTCAAGAGAAAATGAAACTTGTGCAAGAAGGTGGAAACTCAGCAATGAGAGAAAACTGAGCCCTTGCAAAAGCCTAATTTGTTTTATATCATCTCATGAGCAAATGCTGAAAAAATGAAGAAGTTTGCACGTGTAGATCACAAGTTTTGGTGATTTTTTGCAAATTTTACAATTTTGGTGTGATATCATGTAATCCTCATGCACTCTATTTCCTTCAGCCCATGTGCACTCTAAATCCAGCCCTTGATCTCAAACAAACAAAATCCTGGCCATTAGATGAAGTTGTCACACTCTTTTCATGTTCATGCACTTTTTGCATTTTTTGAATGAAATTCTTATTTGGCACGAATTTGTTGCATTTCTTTGGGCAAAGTGATCCATTTTCATTTTATTTTAATATTGGAACCTCACTTGATCCATACCAATACTCAAAATTGAGTTTCATGCCATTTGGCTTTGGTGCATGCATGAAAAAACAACATTTGCCCTAATTTTGCAAGGATTTTCGAGGGCCTTAGCTTTCTAACCATGAAGGCTATGAAAAAGTACTTGTACTTTTTGAAAATGGGAGGCCTTAATCTCCAACTTTCATGTTTGACTTTGGTCCATTTGAAGAATTTTTCATTAAGTTATGGTCATTTGAATTTTAGGGCAAAAGTTGCCAAAAATGGCATTTTCTCAAAACCAACTTTGCACCAATTTTGCAAAAGACCTCAAAACCTCATGATTCTTGATATTTTAACTTTACAAACCTCTTCTAACATTGTAAGAACACCCCTTGGCTAGAAAAAATGGATTGGACCCCTTGAAATCACACAATTGACTTTTTAAAGGCACAGTTGACCAGTTTCTTCATCTGCAAGCAACTGAAGAAATTCTTGACTTCCACAAGGAATTTTCTCACCAAAATTGGTACCTAGGATCCTCTTGACATATGAAAGACTTTGCCAAAATTAAATGGCCAAAGTTTTGATGTTTTCATGCTTGAATCTCAAACCCTAGTTTAGGATCCTTTGTGTAGGAGCTTTGCCTTAGCCTAGAATCCCTGATGATCTTCCAACCTTCTGAGCTTTTGTAAATGAACTTGAGCTTGTAAATGAAATGTAGAACCCTCATAGAAATTGTTCAAAACCATTGGGCCCCTTGTCATTTCTTTTAATGCTTCAAGAATCTCCCCAGATGATCATATGCCTAATGCTAGGTCATGAGAAATGTTATGCCTCATCTTTCCATGCTAGGATGCTAAGAATATGATATGTTCATGATGAATATGATGTGATATGATGCTTAAAATGAAGAGGGAAAATTTGGGGTGTTATACAATACACATATCCGGAAAATAAATCGGATAAGTAATGCCATATCTGGAAGAGCGATCAGATTGATACAAAAGGAGTTTTGGAAAATCAATCAGAACAAAGGACATATCCGGAAAATCAATCGGATAGACAAAGGTCATATCTGGAAAAGTGATCAGATAGACATAAATGAGAGTTTTGGAAAATCAATCATCACAAAGGACATATCCAGAAAATCAATCGGATATACAAAGGTCATATCTGGAAAAGCGATCAGATAAACATAGAAGTATCTGTTTGGTAGGTGCCAAGTGGGTTGGACTTTGACCATAAGGTAAGACGTCGATAACAACACGACCTTTGGTTAACGCAAATGAGTACTAAAAAACTCTTGAATTCGTTAACATGAAAATGAGGATTAAAATATCCTTGAAATACAAACGAGGACTAAAACACTCTTGCTACATTATATGTGAAAATGGGGATTAAAACACCCTTGAAATGCAAACGAGAACTAAAACACTATTGCTGCATTATATGATAATGGGGATTAAAACACCCTTGTAAGTGAATATGATGACTAAAACACTCATGAATGTATTGTGTGAAAATGGGGATTAAAACATCCTTGTAAATGCATATGAGGACTAAAACACTCATGAATGTATTCTGTGAAAATAGGGATTAAAACACCCTTGTAAATACATATGAGGACTAAAACACTCATGAATGTATCTATGTATGAAAATGTATGATTAAATGCATGTAATGTAGATGCTGACAACATGGATTGACTCTTTTGAGGAGATGACAAGATTGGGAGACTGATTCCTCAACACGAAGTTCATTGCCACTCTGCTCAGAGACTAAAGATGCTGATGTTGAATAGATATCGACCACATTGGTAAATGGTACCAGGTTGATGATCCTTGGAAGAAGGATGGAGAGTTGTGTAACACCCCATTTAAAATAATTAAATCATTATGTGTATTTTTGTGTGTATTGGCTTGATTAGGAGCATTTAGGATCGGGTGAGTGAAGAATAGTGTCATTATTTGAATAATGAGAATTAAAGACCTTACTTTAACAATAATATTATAGTGATAAGTAATAATAAGGGACAAAAATAATAATAGTAATATGGTCATTATTATTATTATTATTGTGAATATTATTATTAGGATTATTATTAAGAGTGTTTATAATATTAATTGATAATATTTATGGGAGTTAATTAAGGAGAGTAAAACCATTTAATCTGAATTAGTGAAGGTTTAGGGGAATAACTGTTATTTTCACGTAAAAAGTAAAAAACGTGAAAAGAAAGGAAAAGAGGAAGAACAAGGGTGCTAGGGAAAGGATTCTTCATCAATTTTCGTAGGAAATGCAGATCATATTCGAGGTAAGGGGGAGAATGAGTTCAATATGGGTGATTATAACATGAGAGGGTAATGAGGGTTCCTTCCCCTTGTAGGATTTATTATGTCTATGTTTGTTTTGTTAATCTGTTGTTGTACTGATGTGTTGTTGTGAAATTGCATGATTTGATGAACTTTGTCATGAACTGTGTGAATGAAATCCTGTTGTGGTTGTTGTTGGTTCTGTAGTATGAACTGTGTTAGAGATCTGAAATTCTGTAAGTGGTAGAACGACGAAAACTGGATCGAATGAGTAATAATTTACTAGTAATAATTTGAGAATTGAATAGAATGGAATTATAGGTCCTAAAACTAGTTTAGAGATGAATTTAGGACAAATATGGATTGTAGGAGTGGGATAAATGTGGAAGAACTCGGACTGGTGTGGAAAAATGGAGATTTAGCACAGGTTCTACCCGTACGCGTAACATAATGGGTTGTACACGTATGAGACAACGTGTTAGGATGTCGTTACGTGTATTTCAAGAGTGATAAGTGTAAGGCAGGGAGGTTCCCAATGCGTAATAGGGAGGTAGTACGTGTATGAGGGTAAGAAATTAGCGTATATGATGGAAATACGCGTAGCAGATTTGGAAATGGGATTTTGAGTGGAAAACATACCTCTGCTCATACGTGTAACACACATGGAAATACGCGTATGACAGGACAACAGGGGGCGGCCTGCACGTATGATATGTGGAAGAATGGGTGAGTGAGCAGGCCATACGCGTATGGCCAAGGGCAATACATGTAAGGGCAGGTCTAAGTGTGAAAATTTGTGTTTTTGCGATTTCTTTCCCAATTTCGTGTCAAATGCAATCCCTTTAGTTTGTGGGGCTAGTAGGACATAAGGGAACATATTGAGACTAGTAATGGTAGTAAAAATGATAAAAACATGATTAAATGGATTAATTAGATAGTTAATTAATTAAGGCCACGTGATGCATCATTACTAATTGCATGAGATGTGTCAGACTGTTTTAAATGGGGTGGTAATTCCTGTGAGGATTATAGTGAGCATATATGTATATAAATGAACATGGAGAATCTAGTAATGCTAGGAAAAATGGTAAATTGTGTTTTGATAGAGACTATTTCATTAGTAATTGATTAATACCGAGTGGGGGATTATTGTGTATGTAATACTTGTGGTTGATGCATTAGTGTCATGTCTATTAGGAATGATTGATGCTTGTGTGGTGAATTATAATTATGTGATAACTTGTGGATGCAGGAATGGTAATTCCAGTAGGAATTATGGTGAGCATTTGGCTTACGTGTGATTATTATGGATCTTGTATTATGCACCAGTGATACTATCTTGTGCATAAGTTGTATGTGACAACTATATTGTAACAGGGTTTTGATTCCATAGGGAATCACAATGAGTAGTTGACTCACATGTGATCAGGAGGGTCGTGTGGTGTGCATATTTATATATGATTGTGTATAGTGTTTGTCATGCATTCATGATATGTCAGGTGGAGATAGGCTATATGGTGTAGCTCGATTTTTGTGGTCTTTAATCACTATCACATTTTTGCTACTTTCTGATTTCTATATTTTTCTTGGTGAAACTGGTTATGGAAGAGAAAAGATATCTTAAACTAACCCCGCTTTGCATACTGTTGATTGACAGATGCCCACATGGTTTTGGATTCTTTCATAGATTATTTCCCATTGGTATAAGGCATATTTTTTCTTCTTGATATTGGTGAGTCTTCTTCAATTTGGGTCTGGGAATGAGGTGAGCATTGGTAAGATAAGGTGATGTTAATGTTTTTTGTATTTGGGTATTTCTGATGTTTTTTATTTAGATTCGGGGACCTAATTGTGTTTTTTGTTTGGTGTGCTCGCAAAGATCTTACGACCTTTTGCCCATGTACCCCGAAAAAGAAAATTGAGGGATCAGAGCATTGTAGTTCCTCCTAAGGCTAAGGCTGGGAGGATGGCTGATTTGTATCCTGGTTAAAGCACAAGATGATGATGCTGAAATGGTTTATATTTGTGTATTGATCAAAGCCCAAGATTGAAGCTGAAAAGGGTTATTTTAACTTATAGGGTGCTTGAATTGCATAGCTCAAGGCATAAGCTAAATGTGGTATCTTGATTTGAATAACTAAAGAAAGATTGAATGGGTACCCTGAATTGCATAACTCAAGGATGACTGAATGGTTGACCTGAATTTTATAGCTCAAGAAAGCTGAATTTGGGTGGAAAAATGACTGGTAGAAAGTGATATTTATTATAGTCCAAGTATATGATTGAAATGTTAGCTTAGTTAGAGTCCAAGACTATGACTATTGACTTGGGGGATTAACTTAGTTAAAGTACAAGACTATGATTGTAATGGATTATTAGCTTAGTTAAAGTCCAAGACTATGACTTTAATGATTGAGTTAACTTAGTTAAAGTCCAAGACTATGATTGTATTGATTGACTGTAACATGTTTGACTTTTGTGCCTTGATTGAAGCCCAAGGTTGAAGCTAAAAGAGACTCAGTAGAGAGAATATGTCATCTCTAAAGAGGGAAATGTTGATTTATATGTGCCTTGATTGAAGCCCAAGGTTGAAGCTAAAAAAAGAAAACTAACTCTATGGGGAAAGTTTATCTGTGTCCTGATTTGGAAGCCCAGGTGCGAAACTTATTTGGTGAGAGAATGACTCTTGATTTATTTGTATCCTGTATGAAGCCCAGGATGGTAAGCTGACTTTTGATGAAAGGCTGACTATGTATGAAGAGTGTTTTGTCAATTTGTTTTATAAAATATTTGAGGTCATCATACATTCCTTTGTCTGGGGAGATTTAATTATACAAAGCCCAAGAAGGGGCTATCTTGGTCATCCATCGGGGAGAGGGAGGCTATTGTATGTATTTGATTCTCTAAGGATTTCTTCCTATTCTTTTAGGAAGCCTATGAGCGTCCTTGTGTTTAAGCCCAAGTGGAGGCTAAGTTATCTTTAAGAGGCTCACGGGTCCTTGAATAAAGGCCAAAAGGAGGTTGGGGATGGCTTACAAAGAAGCATTTCATGGGGAAGCTTCTTATCTCTATAAACCCCTAGTATGTTATAAAGAAAGATCCTAAGTGTTTGGAATGGTGTATCTGTTTGGATGAAGATAACCTAACTACTTAGAGATTCTGGAAAGATGCAAATATATACAGATAAGATGCATGCAAACAAATAAATGTGTTAGTGAATCAGTTTGAACATTTTTTAGTATGTCATTGCTATGGTTTGAGTATTCTTAAATGATTTTTAAGAATGATGTTGGGAGTTATACTGGGAAACAGAGGCCAAAAATCCCGAGGGAGAGAGATTACAAATATGTTTTATATTGTATCCTCTTTGATGATTAAGAAGTGTTTTATCATCTTTGCTTTAGTATGAGATAAAGAAAGATATATTTAAACAAAAAACCCTAATTTTACAAGCAAACATCAGTTTAAGAAAATAGAGAGAAGTTATATGGAGAATAGATGACTCAAAATCCAATAATAGGGCTTATACATAAGGATGTCGGTGGAATTTGTTTTGTATTTTATTATCTTGTGATTTCATACACAGGGTATGACTTGGATGCTAAAAAACTGTCTACCACCTAGAAAGCAGTTCACCGGAGTGAAGCTCAGTCTAGTAGCGGGTGTATTAGATCTTTAATTTGAGAATATGAAAATATAAAAAGGAGATTGAAAACTATTTAAGAAAACAATTGGGGGATCAGGACTTATACGGAAGTCTGACGAAGTTTTAAAACTAACCGGAGAAAGTTTAAAACAGAAAAAATGGGTCGAAAACACAAAGGATTCCCCATGACACATTTTGACAATTCAGTTTAGAAACAATGAGTATGTGTAAAGAAATTCAAAAAAAGAAATTCACAGATGAAAATTCAATGCGGTGAAAAAGGCGACCTCATCGGGTTTTTGAAAATGGCTCAGATGAACCTTAAGGGTTCATTTTTCTAAAAAGGATGAGTCTTACACTCTAATAGAGGCCAAAAAGTGTATGATTTGAAGAATTAGGGGTGATAAGAACAAAACCCTAATTTTGATATTTTAAACATTTATTATATGAATAAAATGGTTTAAGCATTTGATAAATTTCAAACATAAGTGAAAAGCAAGAGAAATTCTTGGATCAATGTTTGAAAATTCATATTTTTATCCATATAATATCTTGGGATTCATTTATGTTTGAAAAATCAAGAGAAAGAATATTTTTAATATGTTTAAAAACAATTAAAAATAAATTCTTTACAAAAACATAAAATATATTAAAAAATATTTTTTTGTGTGTTTTTTTATGGAATAAAATATTTAAACAATTTTGAGAATTAATGAAAAAAGAATCAATTAAAAACTCAAAAGAATCAGAAAGTTATTAATTTTTGAATCAATTAAACAAAATGAATAAAACTCAAAAATTAAAATTTTTGAAAAAAGGCGCTAAGAACATCTCAAGAACACGCGCCATGGTTCAGTTTGCCCAAATTTGCAAAATTCATCATATCTCACTCAAATCTTAATGAAAACATATGAAACCAGTCCAAAAATTGTTGCAAATTCACTCACGAATTTAAACATGGCAATTAATTTCATTTATTTTAAGTGTGGTGAGAGAAATCAGTTATGAACACTGAAGAACCCTAATTTGGCCTAAGCCTCATGAAATTCTACATGATGATGATTTTGTAAAATTGATTGAGGGGAAACATTTGATATATGATTACACACACATGGCAAAAAGATAGTGCGAGGAAATATGCATGAATTGAGAGATGACCAACTTTGAGGCTTACATGCACTTGTGGCTGCACAAGAAGATGTGATTTTGAGTTGGAGGTGTTATAGAGATATTGTGATGATCTGGACAGATTCCCTACACCATATGGAGTGTGGTTGAACACTTGGACTTGATTGCAAATGGTTGGATCAAGTTCTGGCCTTCAAGTTGCAGAAATAAGGTTTCTTTGAGATTTTGAAGGGTGGTTTTGGGGTGGAGGTGTTTATGAGTTGGTGCAAGTGTTTGAACACCTCAGATACATCATATGTGACGTGTTTGAGAAATTGGTTTGAGCTTGTTGTGGCTCAAACTGAAAACCCGATAGTGATTGCTTAAAATATTAAGTTTTGAGTCTTTGAGAGTGAAGAAGAGAAAACTTGGGATTCAGAGGCTTTGGAGTAATTTTCATTAACAAATGAGGTCTCTATTTATAGGCAAACATGTTGAGATTTCTTAGCCTCTAAGTCTTGAAGAGATGAGATCATAAATTATTGATCATTGCTTGCCTTAATATCTCTTACAATGTGAATGATGAAAATCCCAAATAGCTCAGCTATGCAGCATGTAAATTCACATTCCCCAGTCCTTATAATATTTGTTTATGAATCCAGGTGGACTGAAGATCATAAGATTCTAGCATGTATGTTTTTGGATCAAAATGACCATTGGATCAAATGCATAGGTGTTGATTCTCATAAATGCCATAAATGGAAATTCCTTGGTGCAATCATGAATTTGCAGGTTAATCAGGGTTTGGAATGACTGCTTTGATGCTCTTGACCAGCTGATCTTATCCTCGACTCATGAAATCTCAATTTCAAGTCTTGGTCCAAAATATGTTTTTGAAAACAATTGTGACATGGTATGTGTAAACACCCCAAATTTGCCCTCACCCATTCACACCATGACTTGTGATCATTTCATATGCATAAACTCAATCATACCATCTCATATCACATTTTTGATTCACTGCATTGGTTCTAAGTCATCTACACCTAGGGTTTGTGATCTGAGCAATCCAAGAGCCACTTGAGTCACTCTAAAGGTCATCAATCACTTCAAAGGGATCCATGTGTGTTCTTATATCATATTATATCTTCTCAAATTCAAAAATGCCAAAGAATCACAAGAACTGGGATTGGTATGGAAGCAGAGCCAAGTTTGACTGCACAGATGACCTAGAATTAGGGTTTTGGTTTCAAAGGCCATAACTCCAATTTTTTTGGTCATTCTTGTTTCCATTGGTCTCTATATGGTATAGGGAGTATGCATATCAATTTTCATGAAGAAATTCCATGGGGAAGTCATCTGATCAAGAGTTGACTTTTCAGACAAGTCAGTGCAAAATCAGGGCATCTGAGGCCCCCAATGACCCAACCAAGGGGTGATCTTCATCATTTTGAATGTATTTGATCTTTATTTGATCATGGAAGAAGGTTGAAGTTCACAAAATTCAAGAATTTGAAGTTTTTGCAAAGTTGACTTTTTGGGCATAGTTGACTTTTGAGGAATAGTCATTTTATGCCACTTTTCAAACCTTACTTTTTGATCCAAAAATGCTTCAAATGGAAAAACTTTGGTCATGAAAGTTGTAGATTAGATCTTTCCCTTTTCAAAAAGTACAAGAACATGACCTAATTCATTTTATATCAAAAGTTATGGTGTGTTAAAGTTGGCAAAAATCACTAATTTTCAAGTTATGCACCAAATGGAGAATTTGCAAAATCATGTACCAAGCATTCTAGTGACTTCAAAATGGCTTCAAAACTTCATCACATGATCATACATGACCTAAAAAACAGAATAGGCCCAAGGGATTTTGCATTGTTTGCCTTAATTCTCAAGAAATCCATAAGCCATTTTTTCCATAAAGGTGCAAAATGGATTTTTGGCAAGAACATTTTCTTAGAAGCAATGTGACCATTAGCTGACTTCCATACATTGCCATGACTAAAAGAAGTCCCATGCTACAAAATTCAGCAAGCAATGTTTCATGTGTATGGCACAAAATCATGAGAAAACATCAAGTGGGCAAGTTGCAAAAGCTAGCATAGCTTGTCATCCATATGTTGCAGTCAGCTACAAACAATCCAAGGGCCCTCCTCAACTCAAGCTGAAGCAAGACATGACTTGAAACTGCTGCTGCCATGACCCATGCTGCTAGTACAAGCCAACTTGACTTTTTGGCAAAAGTTCCCATACTCATGGCACAGTGAGCAGCCACCCCTACTGACCTGCCCCTCAGGCTATCCACACAACTTGGAGATGTTATAGCAAGGCATTGGGCATTGAAGCATAGCAGAACACAGCCTTCACAAAAACTGTCAAGAAGCTTCCCTTCATCGAATCTTATTTTCCAGCCATCAAACACCCCATTTCTCTTCACCAACAAATCAAACACACTAAAAGGAGCCAGAATCAGCCATTGATAGAGCTTGAAACCACTCACACACAGACTCCATTTTCTGATACACCAGAACTGGACCTCTCAAAATAGCTTGTTTAAGCTCATTCCAAGCCTACCATTAGCACCAGGGGAATCAGTGGAGCAAGCCTGCATCAAAGAATAGCTCTGAAAGCCCAGAAATAGAAGCTTCCATCTCAGGTATGGCCATGAACTTTTTCTCTCAGAGCTTGCATTTTTTGTTATAAATTGATAGCTTATGTCTTGCTGGTCATGGGGATGTTCTTAGAATCGAAAATGAGTGAGAAATGAGGATTTACCAAGGCTCTGAAACTTTGCCCGTGAATCTTCATGGCTTCGATTCTTTTGTTTTAGGCATGAGAAATTTAGTTTGAGAGATGATTTGAGTGAGGTTTAAGTAGAGGAACATTTCTCTGGCTTTAATTTGAAGTATAGTGGCCTGAATCATGATCTAGGGTTTTGTTGTTGCCGGAGAAGATGACCGGAGCTTCCCTCCGGTCACCTGAAAAGGCTTAGCCCTAATCCCTGTAATTAATAGCATTTGAATCTAGAACGTTGGATTAGTTGACCCCTTTGACTTGGCGCGTGAACGTCTAGCCCAGATTCACTCATTTTGCCCTAATCCTCTTTCATTAGTTTAATTAATCATAATTAAATTAATTTAATCAGGACAAGCCTCAGCCCTTGGATGACGCGCCAGTCAACCATTTCCACTCCAGTTTAAATATCAGCCATCAGATCAGATTACTTTCCATTTTATTTTGTTTTATTTCATTTTCTTTATATTTAACTTGTACATTTTATAAAAAATAGCAAAAACCATTTTAAAATTATGAACTTTTTTATCTTGAGTTTCATTAATTTTAAAAGCACAAAAATATTTTTATTTTTTATTTTTAGCATTAAAAAGTATTTTTAAATATTTAAAAGTTCATTTTTAATTGATTAATGAAAATTAATTTATTAAAAATACTTTTAAGTATTTAAAAATCACCAAAAAATTCATGAAATGTTTTAAGACATTTAGAAACATTGTCCAACCTTCAAACAAAATTTATTTTTTGATCTTGATGCATTTTGAGAATTTTTCATTGAATTAAAATCATTTTGATGCATTATTTTGATCCAAACTTCAAAAAATTATTTCTGCCTATCCATGAAGAGTTGGGCCTTGATTCTTTTTGCATTGCATTGTGTTTAGCATGTAGTTTGTGAGATTAAATGGCCATGATTTGATCTTTCATTTTTCATTTGTTTGGTAATTTTCTTGTTAAGGAACCCTAAAACCCTAGAAAACTTAGGAAAATCATAACTTGAACTTGGTTAAGAGTTAGAACTTCTCCTTTGGGCAGTGGTTTAGAATAGGATTAGGGGTCCTTTGAGTGGCATTTTCAATTTTTTATAATGTTGTTTGCTTCTGATTTTGGTTTGTGTTTGATGCCTTGATCATAAACCCTAATTTGGGCTTCCATATGCATTCTTCTTGCATTTGCTTGCATAACATGACTTTCCTTGACATTTCAAGCATCCATTTGATTCATTTGACATCATAAGACATATGTAAGGCATGCTTGATTATTGCATCATGTATTTGCCATGTTGTATGCCATATGCACTTCATAACTTTTCATGTATGTTCATGGTTCCTAACTTGCTTCATCTGCATTCATGAGCTTGTATGATCATCCCCTTGCCTTGTCACATGTTTGTAGCATCTCATAACATCATTACTATCCCATATTTGCTTCTGGTTTTGGTTTGACTCATGTCATTTCATCCCATTTTACATTGCATTGCATTTCTTTTCTAACCTTTCAGGTGGTAAGTGACTTTGAGAGGTGAATTTGCCTTCACTTCTCATAACTTCTCTTCATCTCTTTATGCACCCATGCTGCATTTTTATACGTGTTTGAGTTTGAGCTTGCTCATTCTTCTTCTTCTTACTTTCTTTCTTCAAGTGACTTGACTTCTTGAATGAAGCAAGTCATCTTGCTTCTCCTGATCCTTTCATCTGCTTCCTGGTGGTTCCATTGAAGATCTTTCTTGTTAAACTTCACAAACCTTAGGAACAACCAAGCATGACAATGATTAGGGTTTTGATTAGTCCCCCCATTTAGTTTTACCCTTGTGTCTCTCTTGAGTCTTCTCTTCTCATCTCATAATCAGGGACTAAACCCTAAAGGCTTTAAAGCTTTGTGATTAAGCTTATGCCTGCATCCTTCTATTAGGATAGAGTGTATAACTTTAATCCTAAGTGTTAAACCCTTAATGTGTTTAAATCCTTTAATCAATTCATCTAATAATCATCAAGACATCACACTTGTAACTTGGGCCTTGCATTAGGGTTCTAATTCTTCCTTAATTGGTTAAGAAGGACTAACCCTAGTGTTAATGGACAAGTCCCCCTCAAGTTGTCTTATAAACCCTAAAAATCACTTCATCAGCATATCATTAAATAAAATCCACTTAATCAAAGGCTTGTTTTGTCATGAGTTTAATCCCTAATCATGGATTAAGTTGAGGAGCTTTCCCCAGCTTAAACATTCTCATCTATTATCCTTCTATTAGGATGGTGTAATGGGTCTGTTTAATCCTTGATTATGGCTTAACTTCATTACTCAACACTAAACAAAAACAACAAAAACATCTAAATAATCACAAGTAGGTTAATGATCTTAATCCTACATCAGGGTGATTAAGTGTGAGATGCTGACTTCGCACTTAAGGTATTCTCATTACCCCTAATCAGAGGGAAGATGTGATGAGTTTACTAACCCATTGGTTTAGGCTTAAGCTCATTAACTTATAACAAACTCTCAAAAGCAATAAAAGACTGAAAACTCAAAAACAAATGATAATCGTCTCCTCCGGGATTCTTTTCTCATCTCACTCACTCACAAACGAGAACTTGCTTCTTCCGTCTGATGCAAGACAGTTTGCATCTGTGCCAGACACATCATACACTTGAGCATAGGCAAGTAAGCAGTTCACAAGTCAATTCACCTTTCAGTCTCTTTGGGTCGAACTACGGTGTTCTGACTTCCTCATTGCACGAGAGGATACGTAGGCATAACTTAACAGTTATCGAACAAAAGTCTCTGTACATCCCCCCTCTTTCTAGCATCATTCTTTTAGCCTCATGATCTTGAGCATTTCTATTCCAGTTTCTTGCACTGACCCTTTCATACTTCATATCACTTATACACTATACACTGACACCTGTACATCCTTTTCCAGCTCTTTACACACAAATTGCACTGACACTACCCCTTTAAAACACAAATCTTCTAAGCGTGGATCCCGTCGAGTACGGCGGACAATCTGGGTGCTAATACCTTCCCAGGTTGTAACCAACCCCTTTTCTCAGTCTCTCTGGTTCGCAACCGTCTTATCCATCTTTTCCCAGGTCTATGCAGCATTGCCTTTCCTCCGGGATAAAAATGCCTAGCTGGCGACTCTTTTCATCTCCAGTGAGTTCACTGCTGTGTGTTCTCATTGTTCCTTTCGCCGACCGTTCGCGTCTGTACCATATTTGAGCCGGTCTCATTTATCGGGAGCGACAGCTTGGCGACTCTGCTGGGGACCCTTATACTGTAACCAGGGCTTCTGGTTCTTTTTGTGGGCTCCTCCTAGCGCTTGATTGATTTGTGTTTACTGGGGTGTTATGTGCTATTTGTGTTTGTATATTTGTTTTATTTACTGCTTTCTGTACAGCTTTATTTATTGCTTTTCTTTACAGTTTTTATATATCATACTGTCATGCTGTCTGTGCTGGATCTGGTTTTGCTTTGATGGGTGGGGATCCTATTGAGAGTTAAGGTCCTATACCTGGGACCTGAGTGACACCTAGGCTAGAGTGGTTCATATTCTTTCCCATTCCATCTCGGTCTGGTGCGGGAATATGAAACACGGTTCAGATATGGGTTTCTTCTTGAGAACTCTGTGTTGCAGATTTCCTGCAATGCTAGGGCGATCTGGGAAGCCTGCTAAGTCTGGATGACCTTTTAGTATTGACCTTCAGAAACTGAGGTGAATTAGAGGAGGATTTTTTATGGTTATTGTAAACACTGTACCTCCGGGTTAGAAGTGTTTACACTTCTCATAACTGATCCAAGTCTGAGGATCCTTGTTTTAGAACATCACCTGTGAGGGGGTTGGGTTGTTTACAGGTTTGCAGGTACACTTGACCTCAGAATACCATGTTACTTTGTTTGATAAGAGTACTCCATGTTGGAACAGTTCTTGTGATTCTTAACCCTGGACATGTGACTCTTTATTTGAGTCCCCCACCCTGGTTATTTGGACTTATAAACCTCCATCTGGATTTCTTGACACACATGGACTTATATCAGAGCACTTGATCAGATCCAGCTCAGTCACAAACCCTTGCATATCATTTGCATACATCCTCATTGCATCATTTTAACATGTGTTTATTTGTTTTTCAGGGTATCCATCCTATCATTTTGGCTTGGTTTTGACCCTTTCTTCAGCATAGACCTATCTTCATCAGCACCTGCTTCAGCTATCAGTCACTTGCTTCAGTCACTTGCATCCTCAGTCTCAGCCTACCAGTGGCCCACCTTCAGTGTTATTCTCAGTCATCATCATCAGCACCTATTCTTCAGCAATATGGCACCCAAGAAGAGTAACATCTCTTATCACTTCTTTGAGCCTGAGCTGGCTAGCATCAGGAGGATTCAAACCCTGATTACTCCAGACCACATACCACTTTTTAGAGAGCATTATGGAGGAATCCTTGATGTGGTATTGGATTTGGACCCTTCACAGAGGAGCCTGATTCATACCTGCTTGCAGTTCTATGATCCCCCTCTAAGGTGCTTTACTTTTCAGGATTTTCAGCTAGGGCCTTTATTAGAAGAGTATTCATCTTTGGTTGGTGTACCTATCAGGGGTGGGATCCCCTTCAACCCTGAGATGGTGTTTCCTAGTAATGAAGAGGTAGCCAAAGCCCTATATCTGGAACCAGTTTTGATTGGGCAACATTTGACATCCAAAGCTGGAATCTCTGGTTTCCATCTAGATTTCTTGATTTCTCAGGCTAGTCTGAAGGCCTCCTTGGGGGAGTGGAGGGCAGTCTGTGCTCTGTTGGCCCTCAGCATATATGGGATTGTACTCTTTGCAGATGAGCCTAAATTCATTAGCAAGAATGCAGTCCATCTTTTCATCCTGAGAAACCCAGTACCCACCTTACTGGGAGATCTTTACTATTCAGCTCATCAAAGGAATGAAAAGCAAATGGGGAGATTAGTAAGATGCTGTGCTCCTTTGTTCCATACTTGGCTGCTCAGGCATCTGCCAAAGACTGATGCATTCTTGAACCCTCACCAGGAGAAGAACTGGGCTAAGAGGCTTGTTGCTCTAACATCAGATGATATCAGATGGTGCACTCAGAGCACCAAGGGCAGAGACATCATTACAAGTTGTGGGCAGTTTCCCAATGTGCCACTGATTGGAGTGAAGGGTTGCATCAACTACAACCCTCTGCTGTTCAAAAGACAACTGGGCTACGCATTAGTCCATCCTCCTAGAGCACAGGATCTGACTGAGACCCTCTATTGTGAAATCAAACCTAATCTGGCTGTTGTCAGGCAGGCAGCCTGGGCCTGGGACAATGTGCAGACTAAGGGGGTAACCATCCTTGGGAGATGCAACAATATAGCCTCAGCCCAGTACTATGAGTGGTCTCATGCCAGGGCTCAGTTATCTGGAATGCCTTTCACTATTGAAGATATCCCTGGACCTTCCACAGCACCACCTCCAGCAACTGTCAGCTTAGAGGAGTTTGAGAAATTGAAAGAGAGGAATGAGAAGTTGACTCAGGCTTTACAGAAGACCCTCTGGGAGAGGAGTGATGGTAGGTTGGATATTGAAAGGCTGGAAAAGCTGAAAGTGGAGCACTTGGCTAGAATTGAGAAGATTGAAGATTACATCAAGAAGTCTAGGGCTGGAGAACAGATCTTGAAGAATGCCTGCAAGGAAGCTCAATTCCAGAAGGCCAGGACTGATTTGTATCTGAAAGAAAGTCAGGCTAGGTGGGTCAGGATCACCGAAGCCCGTACTCAAGAAGACAAAAGGACTCAGGACAAGATTGAGCAACTGGAAGCTAGTGCAAAAGAACAACAAGAAGCCCTGGCAGCAGCCCAGAGGGAGGTCTCAGAGTTGAAGATCAGAGCTGGAGTGAAAAGGTCAAAGGATCAGAATCAGCACAAGAAGCTAACTGCAGCCATTGCTACAAGAAATCTCCTTATCAGGAATCTTACAGAGCGTCCAGCTGATCCTGTGACTGAAGCACTACTCAAGGAAGTTCAAGAAGATGAATTTAGCCTTGGTGTTTGACCTTTTGTGTGTTGTTGCTTTCATTTTATGTACTTTTCTTCATGTTGTATTTTTGACCCCTCAGAGGGCTTGTATTGTAAAAGAAACAAACTATGTATCATTTACCTTTTTGTAATATATGTGTTGTTTGTTTCATCTGATTTCTTCAAGCAACATCACAAGCATCTTCTTCAAAGGGTCTGGAAAGGTCGAAACCAAGTACCAAGCCGGATACCTTTGGAAACAAATAGACACTGCATTGCATACTAACCATTTATTCTGTTTTGTAGGGTTTTATTTATTTGTTACTAACTCTGTTGTGGCTTCAGGAATTATTGCTCGACGTCGAGGGTTTCCACTCAACCGTCCACACAGGTACCCCACCCGCAACAATCTTCCGGGCATACAGATGGATCAGGTGCAGCAAGACCTTACAGAGGTCAGAACCCAAATGGCCAACGAAAGGTTGGAAATGAGGAATCAAATGACACAGTTTATGGAGGTAATGAACAATATGGCTCAGAGCCAGGAGAGGTTGAGAGCTTTGGTAGAAGGAAGAAATCAGGAAGACCCTCATCCAGGGACTGCGGGGACAAGCAACAATGAAAGAGTTCAACCCCATGTTAATCCTCCAGTCTATGGACCTCACCTTCACCCAGAGGTTAACATTCCTGTTAATGTACAAGGGACTGCCACTGCAGGCAGGGTGCTGCAAGAGGACCCCCAGGAGGATCAGTTCACAGTAATGGGAGCTGGGGAGGAAGCCTATGATAGAAGGCTGGATGAGATAGCTGAGAAATTAAGATCTTTGGAGTCTCAAAACTCTTTGGGTTTTGATGTTATGGATATGGGCTTGGTAGACGGGGCCAGGATCCCCCACAAGTTTAAGCCACCATGTTTTGAAAGATACAACGGGACTTCCTGTCCCCGAACCCATCTACAATCTTTTCTGGGGAGGCTAAAAGCCTATACTATGGACGAAAAGCTTTGGATGTTCTATTTCGAGGATAGCTTAACTGGAGCATCGAGGGAATGGTACTCCCACCTGACAAGAGCAACTATTAGATGCTGGAAAGACCTGGCAGAGGCCTTTATCAGACAGTATCAATACAACCTGGACATGGATCCCAACAGGACCCTCCTGATGGGTATGTCACAGTCATCCAGAGAAAGTTTCCGAGAGTACGCTCAAAGATGGAGACAGCTTGCTGCTGCTGTCCAGCCACCTATGTCAGAGAGGGAGATGGCTGATATGTTCATGAACACCCTCCAGGGGACTTACATTGATAGGCTAGCTGCCTTCTCATCTACCAGCTTTGCAGATGTGGTCATAGCCGGGGAGAGAATTGAAAGCCTATTGAAGATGGGTAAGATCTCGGACAACGGTGCAAGCTCATCCAGTAATGCAAGAAAGCCTTTCGCAGGCCCGAGAAGAACTGGTGAGACCAATGCTATCCACACCAACAGGGGCAGGCCCCAATATGTTCATAGATCTGTGGCAGCAGTCACCATTCCTGCTCCAGCTCATCCACAACCAGCTTATCAACCACCGCAACAAACTTATCAGCACCAACCTCAGTATCAACAACAAACTCAATATCCTCCAAGAAATTACAACAACAGCAACACCAACAACGGTAATCAGCAGAGACCATTCCAACAGAGGCCCTCTCAGGCCAATAGGGTAATCGATCCGATCCCTATGCCCTATGCCACATTGCTGCCACAACTCTTGAAACTCAACCTAGTTGAGCTAAGGACGTTGGCACCTCCGGATCCCAACAGTCTGCCCAGAAACTACGACGCCAGCGCCAGATGTGCCTTTCACTCAAATGCACCTGGTCATAGTACGGAGAAGTGCAGAGCTTTGCACATGAAAGTGCAGGATCTAGTGGATTCCAAGGCTTTAAATTTTGCACCACCATCGAATGTCAACAAAAACCCTATGCCACACCATGGTGGTCCCCGAATAAATGCTATTGAAGAAGACAAGCCGTCTTACTTAATAACTGGTGTGGGTCAAATTCGGACACCGTTGGTAGAGATCAAAGCTCAGCTCTTGGAATGTCAAATGTTCCCAGGATGCGAGCTAGGGTGTGCTTACTGCAACATTTCGGTGAATGGTTGCGATAACTTGAGGAATGGCATAGATGGCCTCATCTAGAGTGGCCTGCTTCAGATTACAACATCAATTCCTCCCCATCCAGCAATCTCCGTAACAATAGCTTCAGAACCTCCTACAACTGCAACAACCATTGTTCCAGACAACTCTTCGGCTTCATCAACAAATTTTTCATCCGTCATCTCAACTGATCAGATATCAACAAATTTTCCTTCTACAACTTCAGCACCACTCCATTTTGAGTCTCCTACAACAACAACATCCATCCTTCCAACCATGTCTCCTACAACATCAGCAACAAACCATGAAGATGTCTCAACAGTTACGATTTATTATGATCCTGAAAATAATTCCGTTTACAACTCACAAAGTGCTACTCCCATCAGAGCACCAGTCACGATATATTATGATCCACAGACTAACACAGTCCCTTCTGCAGCTGCCATCAGTCCAGTCACTGTCACAGTGCCTGGACCAGTACCTTATGAAAGCAGTAATGCCATCCCTTGGCATTACGGCTCTGATTTTTACTGCGAAGGGCAAAAGATCACGTTCGAATCATCAACTTCTGCACCACAGATAGACAATGTGGGAGGAGGCGGAGGCTTCACTCGAAGCGGACATCTCTTTTCCCCACAAATTCAAAGACCCACTGCCGAAGCAGAAGCTGCTGCTAAGGTAAAAGGGAAAAGCATGGTGCAAGAAGAGCAGGTTGTTAGAGAAGCTTTAAAAACACCTTTTGATCAAGAAGTTGATGAGTTCATGAAAATCATCAAGAAAAGTGATTATAAAATAGTGGACCAGCTTCACCAGACGCCTTCCAAAATCTCCATTCTATCATTGCTTATGTGCTCCGAGGCCCATCGGAATGCACTACTCAAAGTCTTGCACGCAGCTTATGTGCCAGAAGAGATCACGGTCAATCAGTTGGAAGCTGTAGTTGGGAATGTTAATGCTAGTAATGGACTAGGGTTCACCAACACTGATTTGACTTCAGAAGGCCGCAATCATAACAAAGCCTTGCACATTACCATGGAATGTAAAGGTGCAGTCCTTTCCCATGTGCTGGTGGACACAGGATCATCCCTCAATGTCTTACCCAAAAAGGCTCTTGTGAAGCTGGAGTATGAAGGGTTGGCATTACGACCCAGTAACTTAGTAGTAAGAGCTTTTGACGGCTCTAAGAGATCAGTTTTGGGGGAAATTGAGTTGCCTGTAACGATTGGCCCACAAACTTTCCAAACGACCTTCTATGTGATGGACATTCAGCCTGCCTACAGCTGTTTGTTGGGTAGACCATGGATTCATGCCGCTGGCATAGTAACGTCTACCCTTCACCAGAAGTTAAAATTTGAGGGGGAAGGCCAAGTCGTTACTATCTGTGGGGAGGAGGATATATTTGTTAGCCATCTGGCTACTTATAAGTACATTGAGATGGACGGGGAGATCCACGAAACGATGAGTCAAGGGTTTGAGGCCCTGAATGTTAATGAAACCTCTGCTGTACTGGGGACCTCTATGACATCTTACCAACAGGCCCGAAAGGTGGTGGAAGAAGGAAACGCTCAAGGCTGGGGCAAACTTCTGCCTGTAGAGAAGAAAGAAGATAGATTTGGGTTGGGTTACAAACCAACTCAAGAAGATCAAAAAGAGGCTGCCAAGAAGCCCAACTTTGTTAGTGGGGGGATGCTTACCCCCGATGTTGTCAACAATTTGGAAGACGAGCTGGAAGAAGAACGCAACCTGGAAAGCTGGATTCGTCCAAAGATCCCGGGGAGCAGTGTCTCAAACTGGTCTTCCCAGGAAATTATAAGAGTTACTCGTGCAGAGTAATTATTATTTCCTGTATTTTTATAGCATGCATCAAAGTCTTGCATCTTGCCCAAGATGACAAAACTCATTTTGTAATCGGGCCATATGTACTTTTTGTGCAATAAGATTAATCAATGAAATATCAGACATCTTTTGCAAATGAGTCTTTTTCTTTTCTGCTCACTGTTTTTCCATTTTTCTTTTTGTACAAAAAAATAAATGGCAATGTTTTCAAAATGACAACTTTATTTCACTTTTCTAAACAAGATTAAAATCAATCACTAAAATGAACGAACTGAACCCTTGCAGAGAGTGCCTTCCAGACCGCACCGACAACAGCACGGCTATGACTTCGTATGACTCTGACAATCCGATCAATCAAGCTGATGAAGGGGTTGAAGAAGACTACGAGCTTCCTGAAGAGCTAGCCAGATTGTTGAGACAAGAGGAGAGGGTTATTACTCCTCATCAGGAGGAGGTCGAAACGATTAATCTTGGTACAGATGAAGATGTGAAAGAAGTTAGAATCGGGGCCCGCCTGCAAGACTCGGTGAAGAAACAACTGATTGACCTACTCCAAGAGTATGTGGACGTGTTTGCTTGGTCTTATCAAGACATGCCAGGGTTGGACACCGACATTGTTATGCATAAGTTGCCTTTAAGGGAAGAATGCCCACCGGTCAAACAGAAGCTGCGCCGCACTCGCCCAGACATGGCAATGAAAATCAAAGAAGAGGTACAAAAGCAGTGGGACGCCGGGTTCCTTGCTGTGACTAGCTATCCACCGTGGGTTGCTAATATTGTGCCTGTGCCTAAGAAAGACGGTAAAGTAAGGATGTGTGTTGACTACCGGGACTTGAACAGAGCTAGCCCGAAAGATGATTTCCCATTACCTCACATTGATGTATTGGTTGATAATACGGCTCAGTTCTCGGTATTCTCCTTCATGGATGGATTTTCAGGATACAATCAGATCAAAATGTCACCTGAAGACATGGAGAAGACAACCTTCATCACGCCCTGGGGCACGTTCTGTTACAAAGTGATGCCATTCGGATTGAAGAATGCTGGTGCAACATATCAACGGGCTATGGTAACGTTATTCCACGATATGATCCATAAAGAAATCGAGTGTTATGTGGATGACATGATTGCCAAGTCCCTCACAGAAGAAGACCACTTGGTAAACCTGCTGAAGCTATTCAAGCGTCTGAGGAAGTACCAACTGAAGTTGAACCCCAACAAGTGCACATTCGGGGTGCGCTCCGGTAAGCTGCTGGGATTTATTGTAAGTGAGAAAGGGATTGAAGTTGACCCTGATAAAGTCAAAGCCATTCAAGAAATTCCTACACCGAAGTCTGAAAAAGAAGTTCGGGGGTTTCTAGGTAGATTGAACTACATTTCAAGGTTCATATCTCACCTTACAGCAACCTGTGAACCCTTGTTCAAGCTGTTAAGAAAAGAACAGACGGTCAGGTGGAACAAAGACTGCCAGAGGGCTTTTGACAAGATCAAAGAATACCTGCAAGAACCTCCAATCCTTATGCCTCCAGTTGAAGGAAGACCTCTGATAATGTACTTGACAGTATTAGAAGAGTCAATGGGGTGTGTGCTGGGCCAGCATGACGAGTCTGGTCGAAAAGAGTATGCAATTTACTACCTGAGCCAAAAGTTTACCGACTGTGAACAACGTTATTCACTGCTCGAGAAAACTTGCTGTGCTTTAGCGTGGGCTGCTCGCCGACTAAGACAGTATATGTTGACCCACACTACTTTATTGATATCCAAAATGGACCCAGTTAAGTACATTTTCGAGAAGCCAGCTCTTACCGGACGGGTTGCAAGATGGCAAATGATTCTCACAGAATATGACATCCAGTACACCTCTCAGAAAGCTATCAAGGGCATTGTACTGTCTGAATATCTTGCTGAGCAACCTATCGATGACTACCAGCCTATGAGATTTGACTTCCCTGATGAAGACATCATGTTCATAAAAGCAAAAGACCACGAAGAGCCTGTTCACACTGAAGGGCCTGATCCGGAAGAGGAATGGACTATGATGTTTGATGGGGCTGTTAATATGAGCGGTCGTGGCGTTGGTGCAGTGCTCATTACACCTAAGGGAGTCCACCTGCCTTTCTTGGCAAAACTCACCTTCAACTGCACTAACAACGAAGCTGAATACGAAGCTTGCATTATGGGTCTTGAGGAAGCCATTGACCTCAGGATCAAGACATTGACTGTGTTCGGAGATTCAGCTCTGGTAGTTAATCAAACCAACGGCAAATGGTACACACACCAAGATCATCTGATACCTTACAGGGACTATACAAGGAGGTTATTGACTTTCTTTACAACAGTCAAGCTTGAGTATATCCCTCGGGACGAGAATCAATTTGCAGATGCTCTGGCTACCATTTCATCCATGATCAAAGTGCAGGCTGCCAACTTTGTACCTCAGATTTCAGTGTCCAGACTTGACAGACCAGCATATGTATTTGCAGCAGACATTGTCAAAGATGATAAGCCTTGGTTCCATGATATTAAGTGCTTCTTGGAGGATCAAACATACCCACCTGGGGCATCTTCCAATGATAAGAAGACTTTGAGAAGGCTTGCTGGTAGTTTCTTTCTGAACACTGATGGTTCCCTGTACAAGAGAAACTTTGATATGGTACTCCTCAGATGTGTTGACAAGGCGGAAGCAGATTTGTTGATGCATGAAGTGCATGAAGGATCCTTTGGTACCCATGCTGGAGGACATGCCATGGCTAAGAAGCTGTTAAGATCAGGGTATTACTGGATCACAATGGATGCAGACTGTTGTGCCTATGCCAGAAAGTGCCATAAATGCCAGATTTATGCAGATAAGGTGCATGTGCCTCCCAATCCTTTGAATGTGATGTCTTCACCCTGGCCCTTTGCTATGTGGGGCATCGATATGATTGGCAAGATTGAACCGACTGCTTCAAATGGCCACAGATTCATCCTGGTTGCCATTGACTATTTCACCAAGTGGGTCGAAGCAGCTTCATACGCAAACGTTACCAGGCAAGTGGTAGCCAGATTTCTGAAGAGAGATATCATCTGTCGGTATGGAGTTCCCGAGCGAATCATTACTGATAATGGTTCTAACTTAAACAACAAAATGATGGCAGAACTGTGCCGGGACTTCAAGATCCAACATCACAATTCTTCTCCTTACAGGCCAAAGATGAATGGCGCTGTTGAGGCAGCTAACAAGAATATAAAGAAGATTGTGCAGAAGATGGTGGTCACATACAAAGACTGGCATGAAATGCTACCATTTGCCTTGCATGGGTACCGCACGTCAATCAGAACATCCACTGGGGCAACACCGTATCAGCTTGTGTATGGAATGGAGGCAGTCCTACCCGTTGAAGTTGAATTACCCTCCCTACGGGTACTGATGGATGTTAAGCTGAACGAAGCAGAGTGGGTTCGGTCCCGATACGAACAACTGAGTCTAATCGAAGAGAAAAGATTGGCTGCAATCTGTCATGGACAGTTATATCAGAAAAGAATGAAGAGAGCCTTCGATCAGAAAGTCAGGCACCGAGAGTACCAAGTAGGAGATCTTGTGCTGAAGAGAATCCTCCCTCCTCATACAGACCACAGGGGAAAATGGACTCCGAATTATGAAGGACCATTCGTGGTGAAGAAAGTTTTCTCTGGTGGAGCACTGATGCTCAGCACCATGGATGGTGAAGACTTCCCGTCCCCTGTAAATTCAGATGCAGTTAAAAAATACTTCGCATAAAAAATGACCCGCTGGACATAAAAACAGAATGTAAGTCCAGGCAAAAATAGGGCATCCCGGCGAGTCAAAAACAGAATAAACGACTCGGGCAAAAATAATGGAAATAAACAAAAAAAATGTGTACACCCGCTGAGTTGAAAAGCCACCTTGGACAGCTCAGGCAAAAATAGGTATCCCGATGGATTGAAAACCCGAAAGGGCGGTCCATGCAAAATAAGGGAATAAGCGAACAACTGCATGCTGAATTCGTCTGTATCGCCCACAACTTGGTAAGCCTCGAAAGGATCGAGCTTCAATCAGAATCAACCTTCTTCAGAAAGCAAGATGAGAAGAACGTCATTGTCATACGAGTCATAGCAAAAGAGGAAGCTCCTTAAAGCGTCATTAACATTGCCAGCATTTTGTTTCTCAATTTGTAACAATTTCCTCATTTTAGGAGATATGTTTCTTTGACTGTATCTTGCCAATTCAGGGCATTTGAGTTAATAAAATCAGATTTTCGGTCATGTCTCGTCTCATACGGTTTACCCTTATTTGCAAAGATGTCTGATGTCTCTAAAAAACTGATTGTATAAGTACAGATGCTTATCTTCAAAAATAAAAACACATGCTGGCAGGAAATATGTTTACTCTCAAAAATGTCTAATTTCCTATGACGGAATCCAGTAAAGGATACCTTGGGATTACTTGTGCGTTTCTATCTTTGCAGGATTTCAGGTATCCAAAACACAGCATGGGGCATGTAAGCTTCACCCCAGTAAGCTGGCAAATCAACACTCAACCTTAGCACCCAAAGTGTTTTCTCCCCAGCTGAGTTGCCACCGATAACTCTCCCCAGCTGAGTTGCCACCGATAGCTCTCCCCAGCTGAGTTGCCACCGATAGCTCTCCCCAGCTGAGTTGCCACTTGTTACTTTCCCCACCAGGCATCACCTCTCCAACAGGGCAGTATTAGAAGATGCCCATATCCCCAGCCGAGTTGCCATTTGCCAAATACAAAAGTCAGGGAACCATCTCCCCCACAGAGCTTCAGCCTCTATTCAGAAGAGCAACGCATGAAGAAGTCACAACAGAGTGAGGAAAGCTTCTACAAACACCAGCTAGGTCCCTCATTACAAGGATATGCCCACCAGTGACCTATATCCCCAAGCAGAATCATCTCATCAGATCTACCAATGATCTCATCCCCAGCTGGGATGTCCACTTCAAACAGATCAATCAGAGATCTTCATAGTAATGGGATCCAAATCCCGGATTAGTACCTTTGCATAATCATGGCATTCGCATCATATTCACCCATAAAGCGTAGCATCCCGTTTTATACGGAGCATTACGGAAAAAATCAAACACATAGCATAATCATAAGCCATGTTTGAATCAAACACTCGTGAATAGTAAAGTCCACCAACATACAGAAACTCCCCCCCGAGTCCCCAGTAAAAGCAGTTGCCTCATATTCACATACACCAGTATATACTTCCTGGCACCCGTCCGTGTCATATCCCCAGCAGAAAGCCAAAGACGCCCTCTTTGCACTCACATATACTTGTATATTTATATGTCATCTTCCCCGGCGCAGTCGCCTACACTTTGTATACCAGATACTCGTTTACATTATACTCTTCATCTTTTGACACTCGTCCGTGTCATTCTCCCCAGCAGTTAAATTCTCATCTATACACCACTCATGTTACTCCTATACAGATACTCGTCCGTATCTTATATACACCATTTATATATCCCCACAGATTCGACACTCGTCCGTGTTCTTTGTTAACCAGATGGTACTCGTCCGTACCATCATCTCAGATCATGCGTCAAGCGTTTGTTTCTACATGATACTCGTCCGTATCATACTCTTAAGGATGCTCGTCCGCATCTTTAGTCCATACACTGTGTCAAACACATACGTCTCCTTGAATATAGATACTCGTCTGTGTCTACTTTTCCCCAGAAGAGTCCCCACAGATTCGACACTCGTCCGTGTTCCTTGTTAACCAGTTGATACTCGTCCGTATCATCATCTCTGAACACGTGTCAATATTTGTTTCTACCCGATACTCGTCCGTATCGTAGTCTTAAGGATGCTCGTCCGTATCTTTAATCTATACACAGACATCTAAACACTTATACCTTTTGTTTCTTGGATATAAACACTCGTCCGTGTTTACTATTCCCCAGTAGACAACAAAGAAAATTTTCCTCTATCTGACATTCGTCCTATGTCATGATAAACCCTGAGAGCAGCCGTACCCTGCTAGGTGGTCGTCCTCCACCTCTTGATGGTCGTCCTCCGTCATGCTCATCCGATGGCCGTCCCCATCGTTGATTTTCTATCCGACATTCGTCCTATGTCGTGATATTTAGCAGCCGTCCCCTTCTAGGTGGTCGTCCTCCACCTCTTGATGATCGTCCTTCATTATTTTATCCAATGGCCGTCCCCATTGTTGATTTCGGTTATCTGACATTCGTCCTATGTCATGACAAACCTTGAGAAGCAGCCGTCCCCTGCTAGGTGGTCGTCCTCCACCTCTTGATGGTCGTCCTCCATCATGCTCACCCGATGGCCGTCCCCATCGTTGATATTTAGCAGCCGTCCCCTGCTAAGTGGTCGTCCTCCCCCTTAGATGACCGTCCCTCATCTTAACCCCGACAGAGCAGCCGTCCCCTTCTATGTGATCGTCCTTCACCTTTGATGACCGTACCTCATCATCTGTTTATTTCATTTATTCTTTAAACCCGATGGCCGTCCCCGTCGTGGTCCCTTTTCTTTTTAGCCCGATGGCCGTCCCCATCGTTGGTTACTTTACTTTATGAGCTTGATGGCCGTCCCCGTCATGTTTCATTAATTCCCAGAGAATCTTACAACTTTACTTGATGGCCATCCCCATCATGATACCTTTTATCCCCGGCATGTCGGCCTTCCCCGTCATCGCTTTATTTTACACCTTCCCCAGCGTGTCGGTCGTCCCCGTCATTGCTCTTTACCCAGCAGTCGTCCTCTGCTCGACGGTCGTCCTCCGTCGCCCACACTTTACAATATACTTTATTTTTCTTTTACAATCTATATCCCTTTTCTTCTTCATACTGTGAGTGCAAATTTTGGACTGTCTTTGGTATTCAACCACAAGTTATCTTGTTTGCCTGTTAAGCCGTTGCTTACATCCTGCACAGCTAACTCATGTTTGAATAGGGGCAGCTGTAAACACCCCAAATTTGCCCTCACCCATTCACACCATGACTTGTGATCATTTCATATGCATAAACTCAATCATACCATCTCATATCACATTTTTGATTCACTGCATTGGTTCTAAGTCATCTACACCTAGGGTTTGTGATCTGAGCAATCCAAGAGCCACTTGAGTCACTCTAAAGGTCATCAATCACTTCAAAGGGATCCATGTGTGTTCTTATATCATAATATATCTTCTCAAAGTCAAAAATGCCAAAGAATCACAAGAACTGGGATTGGTATGGAAGCAGAGCCAAGTTTGACTGCACAGATGACCTAGAATTAGGGTTTTGGTTTCAAAGGCCATAACTCCAATTTTTTTGGTCATTCTTGTTTCCATTGGTCTCTATATGGTATAGGGAGTATGCATATCAATTTTCATGAAGAAATTCCATGGGGAAGTCATCTGATCAAGAGTTGACTTTTCAGACAAGTCAGTGCAAAATCAGGGCATCTGAGGCCCCCAATGACCCAACCAAGGGGTGATCTTCATCATTTTGAATGTATTTGATCTTTATTTGATCATGGAAGAAGGTTGAAGTTCACAAAATTCAAGAATTTGAAGTTTTTGCAAAGTTGACTTTTTGGGCATAGTTGACTTTTGAGGAATATGTCATTTTATGCCACTTTTCAAACCTTACTTTTTGATCCAAAAATGCTTCAAATGGAAAAACTTTGGTCATGAAAGTTGTAGATTAGATCTTTCCCTTTTCAAAAAGTACAAGAACATGACCTAATTCATTTTAGATCAAAAGTTATGGTGTGTTAAAGTTGGCAAAAATCACTAATATTCAAGTTATGCACCAAATGGAGAATTTGCAAAATCATGTACCAAGCATTCTAGTGACTTCAAAATGGCTTCAAAACTTCATCACATGATCATACATGACCTAAAAAACAGAATAGGCCCAAGGGATTTTGCATTGTTTGCCTTAATTCTCAAGAAATCCATAAGCCATTTTTTCCATAAAGGTGAAAAATGGATTTTTGGCAAGAACATTTTCTTAGAAGCAATGTGACCATTAGCTGACTTCCATACATTGCCATGACTAAAAGAAGTCCCATGCTACAAAATTCAGCAAGCAATGTTTCATGTGTATGGCACAAAATCACGAGAAAACATCAAGTGGGCAAGTTGCAAAAGCTAGCATAGCTTGTCATCCATATGTTGCAGTCAGCTACAAACAATCCAAGGGCCCTCCTCAACTCAAGCTGAAGCAAGACATGACTTGAAACTGCTGCTGCCATGACCCATGCTGCTAGTACAAGCCAACTTGACTTTTTGGCAAAAGTTCCCATACTCATGGAACAGTGAGCAGCCACCCCTACTGACCTGCCCCTCAGGCTATCCACACAACTTGGAGATGTTATAGCAAGGCATTGGGCATTGAAGCATAGCAGAACACAGCCTTCACAAAAACTGTCAAGAAGCTTCCCTTCATCGAATCTCATTTTCCAGCCATCAAACACCCCATTTCTCTTTACCAACAAATCAAACACACTAAAAGGAGCCAGAATCAGCCATTGATAGAGCTTGAAACCACTCACACACAGACTCCATTTTCTGATACACCAGAACTGGACCTCTCAAAATAGCTTGTTTAAGCTCATTCCAAGCCTACCATTAGCACCAGGGGAATCAGTGGAGCAAGCCTGCATCAAAGAATAGCTCTGAAAGCTCAGAAATAGAAGCTTCCATCTCAGGTATGACCATGAACTTTTTCTCTCAGAGCTTGCATTTTTTGTTATAAATTGATAGCTTATGTCTTGCTGGTCATGGGGATGTTCTTAGAATCGAAAATGAGTGAGAAATGAGGATTTACCAAGGCTCTGAAACTTTGCCCGTGAATCTTCATGGCTTCAATTCTTTTGTTTTAGGCATGAGAAATTTAGTTTGAGAGATGATTTGAGTGAGGTTTAAGTAGAGGAACATTTCTCTGGCTTTAATTTGAAGTATAGTGGCCTGAATCATGATCTAGGGTTTTGTTGTTGCCGGAGAAGATGACCGGAGCTTCCCTCCGGTCACCTGAAAATGCTTAGCCCTAATCCCTGTAATTAATAGCATTTGAATCTAGAACGTTGGATTAGTTGACCCCTTTGACTTGGTGCGTGAACGTCTGGCCCAGATTCACTCATTTTGCCCTAATCCTCTTTCATTAGTTTAATTAATCATAATTAAATTAATTTAATCAGGACAAGCCTCAGCCCTTGGATGACGCGCCAGTCAACCATTTCCACTCCAGTTTAAATATCAGCCATCAGATCAGATTACTTTCCATTTTATTTTATTTTATTTCATTTTCTTTATATTTAACTTGTACATTTTATAAAAAATAGCAAAAACCATTTTAAAATTATGAAATTTTTTATCTTGAGTTTCATTAATTTTAAAAGCACAAAAATATTTTTATTTTTTATTTTTAGCATTAAAAAGTATTTTTAAATATTTAAAAGTTCATTTTTAATTGATTAATGAAAATTAATTTATTAAAAATACTTTTAAGTATTTAAAAATCACCAAACAATTCATGAAATGTTTTAAGACATTTAGAAACATTGTCCAACCTTCAAACCAAATTTATTTTTTGATCTTGATGCATTTTGAGAATTTTTCATTGAATTAAAATCATTTTGATGCATTATTTTGATCCAAACTTCAAAAAATCATTTCTGCCTATCCATGAAGAGTTGGGCCTTTATTCTTTTTACATTGCATTGTGTTTAGCATGTAGTTTGTGAGATTAAATGGCCATGATTTGATCTTTCATTTTTCATTTGTTTGGTAATTTTCTTGTTAAGGAACCCTAAAACCCTAGAAAACTTAGGAAAATCATAACTTAAACTTGGTTAAGAGTTAGAACTTCTCCTTTGGGCAGTGGTTTAGAATAGGATTAGGGGTCCTTTGAGTGGCATTTTCAATTTTTTATAATGTTGTTTGCTTCTGATTTTGGTTTGTGTTTGATGCCTTGATCATAAACCCTAATTTGGGCTTCCATATGCATTCTTCTTGCATTTGCTTGCATAACATGACTTGCCTTGACATTTCAAGTATCCATTTGATTCATTTGACATCATAAGACATATGTAAGGCATGCTTGATCATTGCATCATGTATTTGCCATGTTGTATGCCATATGCACTTCATAACTTTTCATGTATGTTCATGGTTCCTAACTTGCTTCATCTGCATTCATGAGCTTGTATGATCATCCCCTTGCCTTGTCACATGTTTGTATCATCTCATAACATCATTACTATCCCATATTTGCTTCTGGTTTTGGTTTGACTCATGTCATTTCATCCCATTTTACATTGCATTGCATTTCTTTTCTAACCTTTCAGGTGGTAAGTGACTTTGAGAGGTGAATTTGCCTTCACTTCTCATAACTTCTCTTCATCTCTTTATGAACCCATGCTGCATTTTTATAAGTGTTTGAGTTTGAGCTTGCTCATTCTTCTTCTTCTTACTTTCTTTCTTCAAGTGACTTGACTTCTTGAATGAAGCAAGTCATCTTGCTTCTCCTGATCCTTTCATCTGCTTCCTGGTGGTTCCATTGAAGATCTTTCTTGTTAAACTTCACAAACCTTAGGAACAACCAAGCATGACAATGATTAGGGTTTTGATTAGTCCCCCCATTTAGTTTTACCCTTGTGTCTCTCTTGAGTCTTCTCTTCTCATCTCATAATCAGGGACTAAACCCTAAAGGCTTTAAAGCTTTGTGATTAAGCTTATGCCTGCATCCTTCTATTAGGATGGAGTGTATAACTTTAATCCTAAGTGTTAAACCCTTAATGTGTT
The DNA here is from genome assembly GCA_963966055.1 of Lathyrus aphaca. Lineage (NCBI taxonomy): Eukaryota > Viridiplantae > Streptophyta > Magnoliopsida > Fabales > Fabaceae > Lathyrus > Lathyrus aphaca. The sequence goes on from OZ014519.1 coordinate 211,638,568, forward strand.
TAAATCCTTTAATCAATTCATCTAATAATCATCAAGACATCACACTTGTAACTTGGGCCTTGCATTAGGGTTCTAATTCTTCCTTAATTGGTTAAGAAGGACTAACCCTAGTGTTAATGGACAAGTCCCCCTCAAGTTGTCTTATAAAACCTAAAAATCACTTCATCAGCATATCATTAAATAAAATCCACTTAATCAAAGGCTTGTTTTGTCATGAGTTTAATCCCTAATCATGGATTAAGTTGAGGAGCTTTCCCCAGCTTAAACATTCTCATCTATTATCCTTCTATTAGGATGGTGTAATGGGTCTGTTTAATCCTTGATTATGGCTTAACTTCATTACTCAACACTAAACAAAAACAACAAAAACATCTAAATAATCACAAGTAGGTTAATGATCTTAATCCTACATCAGGGTGATTAAGTGTGAGATGCTGACTTCGCACTTAAGGTATTCTCATTACCCCTAATCAGAGGGAAGATGTGATGAGTTTACTAACCCATTGGTTTAGGCTTATGCTCATTAACTTATAACAAACTCTCAAAAGCAATAAAAGACTGAAAACTCAAAAACAAATGATAATCGTCTCCTCCGGGATTCTTTTCTCATCTCACTCACTCACAAACGAGAACTTGCTTCTTCCGTCTGATGCAAGACAGTTTGCATCTGTGCCAGACACATCATACACTTGAGCATAGGCAAGTAAGCAGTTCACAAGTCAATTCACCTTTCAGTCTCTTTGGGTCGAACTACGGTGTTCTGACTTCCTCATTGCACGAGAGGATACGTAGGCATAACTTAACAGTTATCGAACAAAAGTCTCTGTACATCCCTCCTTTTTCTAGCATCATTCTTTTAGCCTCATGATCTTGAGCATTTCTATTCCAGTTTCTTGCACTGACCCTTTCATACTTCATATCACTTATACACTATACACTGACACCTGTACATCCTTTTCCAGCTCTTTACACACAAATTGCACTGACACTACCCCTTTAAAACACAAATCTTCTAAGCGTGGATCCCGTCGAGTACGGAGGACAATCTGGGTGCTAATACCTTCCCAGGTTGTAACCAACCCCCTTTCTCAGTCTCTCTGGTTCGCAACCGTCTTATCCATCTTTTCCCAGGTCTATGCAGCATTGCCTTTCCTCCGGGATAAAAATGCCTAGCTGGCGACTCTTTTCATCTCCAGTGAGTTCACTGCTGTGTGTTCTCATTGTTCCTTTCGCCGACCGTTCGCGTCTGTACCATATTTGAGCCGGTCTCATTTATCGGGAGCGACAGTATGTTTGGCAAGGGATTTCTTCATGCTCAAGCAACATCTTTTCATGCCAATTAGTTCTTTGAATTGTTTGTAACATTTGTGATAACATTGGTGTTTTCACAAGGATCTGAATCAACTTGGAACTATGTGAAAAAAACCTCCAAGTTTTGATGTTTAGATTGATTTTACACTTAGACAGAATTTTCTAAGTGTTGGAAAATCCTTAATTTTCTTGATTTTGATCCAACCATAACTTAAAATCCATGAAGAATTGGAGTTTCTTGTAGTTGAATCATTTTTAAAATGTAGAAAGAGCTTTCAATCAATCTTGGAACTACACATTTTTTATACTTGGATCATAAGATACGATGCTTGGAAGTAGGGTACTTACATATTTTTTCTTATAACTTAGAAAATTTTCTAAGTTTCAAAGATTGCCCCTTTTGCTAGTTATCTCAAAATTCTTGATTTTTTGTGATCAAATACATCAATGGACCATATATTCTTGTAATATAGGTCATAAGGATCATTTTAGGTTAAAAAGTCAAACTTTGACATTTTGGTCCATATGGAAATTACACTAGATGCCCCTAGTTTTCTGATTTTTTACTGGACATCCTCTAAGGTATTTCAAACCTATGAATGGAATTACATGGTGTATATGAGCTATTTAAACCATTACATATGGTATTGGCTCATCTCATGATGAAAATTTCAACTTTGGGTTCCCTGATCAATTAAAAACCCTAATTTGGGCATTGTGAAACCCTAGTCTTGTGATTGATGATCACTGCATCTTTTGAAGTTGTAGATGGCTTTTCAAAGTCATGTTAATGCTTTTTGATTACATTGTGTAGGCCTTGGATCCTTTTTCCATGATAAATTTTATCTGGAGGGCTCAGTTGACTGAAATCCTAATTGGTGATACTGATGACTTGGGGCCCAGATCACTGCAATTTCTGTATAGTCTTTGAATGATTCTTCATCATTTGAGATTTCTTGATCCTTGGATAATGATTAAAAGGTTGAAAATCTTAGGTATCAATGATTGGCCCTTTGCCTAAATCCTCTAAGGGATTCAAGAATCCTAATTCATTACGGGGATACTGTCCAGACCAATCTGACATAGTCCTTAGGTCATTGGATTTACTCTTATGAGGTATATATCTTAGGGTGTAAAAGATGCCCCTATTTAATCTTCTTGGACCCAAAGATATGAATGGTGAAAGCAATGGGAAATTCGAGGTATAAGAGGATTAAATACCTTAGAATACCCGAAATTTTGATCCTAAGATGCCAAGCCGTTTGTAATACCTCAAAATTTCCCCCCTCATTTTCATGGAAGTTAGCATATCACGTTTCATACTCAAATTCATAGCATGACCCAAAGCATTGCATCATAACCATCATAGCAGAGGCATAAGGTTTGTGATCAATGGTCGAAGCACTTGATGACCATCCAAAGACAATCAAAGGGAAACACGACTTCTCAACATTGTGCAAAGGTTTCACAACATCCCGCAAGTCTTCATTTGATTCCACAAATCATAGAAGGAAGTGAATTGATCAGAGATTTCAAGCAGTGCAACATCTCCTAACAAAAGGGGCCAAATTAGGGTTTCTGATTAACTGGGCTTCCCAAGGAAATTTTGATTCAAACTTGATCTCATTGTTTTCTACATGATATTAAGTACCTAAGGTTGAAATCTCATCCATGGAACCATTTTGGAAGGGCTTCAATTGGTCAGTTGATTGAAAATCAGGGAATTGGGGAAAAGTCAACCATGCTGAGAAAAAAGTCAACTCCTGACTTTTTGAGGTCAAACTCATGAAATTAGGGTTACAAGGATCCTATGGACCAAATTTGATCAAGAAATGATAAGAAATCAAGAAAACCAAAACTTACAATTTTTGGAAAATTAAGGTTTCCAAAAATGGCAAGTTTTGGCCATTTTTGCAGCCACTTCAAGGGAGGCCTTCTCTCAAAATAAGAAGCCAATGAAACTTCTACTTAGATCCATTTAAAGAGGGAATTTCAAGCTTCAAATCCATAGGTAGAACACATTTATACCATTAAAATTGAAGAATTTATGATCTTGCAAAGTTTGGACAAATCAAGGCAAACTAGGGCAAGAGGCAGGGCATGCCACACAGCCTACGGAAATGACTGGCCAGGCTTTTTGTTAAACAGGTGGAGGGCAAGATGTGTGGCCATTTTTCTTCAATAAGATGACCTCAAATGAAAATTTGTCCAACATGAAAGTTGTTCCTTGCCATGTTTTCTACAACTTTCATGTTTGGCAAATTTTCATTTGAACATTATTTCATGGACATATGTTGGCTTGAAGTGGCAACCATGGAGCTGAAAATGCTTAGGCCTTTTGCCTTAGGCATGGCAATTTCGTGCAGGCCAAGAGGGAAGCCATTTGGCCTTGACTTCAATGCTATTTTTAAGTGACTTAGAAGTCTTATTCCATCTTGGAGTGAACTTCAAACTTGTTCTATGTTCACTTATCTTCAATATGCATACAAGAAATTTCCCCATTGGTGCCTTGCACATGAAGTTATGGTTCATGAAAGATTACAATTTGCATCTGTGTTTCTTGTATGCTAAGGCGCTGCAACATGAGATTGTTTGGTTCAGTCAAGTTTGCAAGCATTATTTAATTTGGTTTTGATCACATGGCTCATGTTTAGGGGTTCTAAGTATCCTGTATAGGTTCATACATGCTAGCAGCCATACACCCAAGTAGAGATCCAAGTACATGAGAATTGCAAAGAAGCATCATGCCTTGTATACATGCTGCATTGATCAGTTTCATTCCACACATCATGAAGCATCACCATAAGCCATATCCCTCATCATAGATGATCACACTCGAGCAAGGGAACATGAGCTGAACTGAATTGATCCACACACCTTTATTTTTGATCACTCCACCCTAGGGTTAACTATACTATACTTCTAATTGTTAAAGTGACGGGAGGGGGAAACTGGGACAGTGTACTCCTAGAGAAAGAGAGGGAATCAAAATTCTTATTATTAAGCTGCATCTGTCACCATCCTTGCTGCCATCAATCAACCACAACAACCACCACAACAATGTCAACAAAATTATCAACAACAAAGAGCTCCCAGAACGTACTACCCACCAAGGCCTAGAGATAGATAGTTCGAAACTCCACCAATGTCATAATCACAACTGTTTCAGAATCTTCTACAGTTATAAATGATCCAGCTTAGAACTTTGCAACCGCATAAACCTGGACAGTTCCTAGAGGGTTATGATGTCAATGTCCATTGCGAGTTTCATTCTAGAGCTCCAGGTCATACCATAGAGAATTGCAATGCCTTTAAGCACCTGATTCATGATATGTTGGATTCTAAGGCGATCAACTTTGCTCCTACCCCAAATGTCTTAAAAAATCCCTTTCCTCCGCATGGAAGAACTCTGGGAGCCATATATGATGCTAACAAATTGAATTTGATCCATGATGTCAATTCTTTAAAGACTCAACTACTAATAGTGAAGAATCTGTTGGCAAAGAAAGGTCTTTTCCCAGGTTGTGGGAAAGTTTGTCCAGAATGAGAAGAATCTACTGATGGATGTGACAGGTTGAAATCAGGAATTCATAAAATGATTGATGATAGAAGCATCCAGTTTGAAAGGGTTGTTAAAGAAGATGAAGTTTCTACATTCACTATCTACTATACCCCGGTTGAGGTGTCGGCAAGAGCAGCGCTAGTCACGTTCACTACTCCGGGGCCCGTACCGTATCAAAGTGAAACAGGAGTCCCATGGCATTATGGGGAAGAAGTTTATTACAATGGTAAAAAACAAGATGTAACCACCTCCAACACAACTCAACATCGATTCGAGAATGTAGGGGTTAGAGGATTCACAAGAAGCGGAAGGTTGTTCGCGCCCCAAACACTAAGGAATAGTGGGGCATCATCAAATGACAATGCAAAAGCCCAGGCTAAGGCCAATGGCAAGCAAGCTATGACAGATAACGTCCCTGTTCCTGATCCTGACACTACCTTTGATAAAGAAGCAGATGAATGCTTAAGGATCATCAAGAAAAGCGACTACAAGATAGTTGACCACCTTCAACAGACTCCTTCCAAGATCTTCATCCTATCTATGTTGATGTGCTCGGAATCTCACAGAAAGGCTTTGTTGAAAATTCTAAATAATACCTATGTACCACAAGAAATATGTGTGAATCAACTTGAGACGGTTGTTGCTAGTGTGAATGCCAGTCACAAGTTAGGGTTTACAAATCTTGATCTGACTACAGATGGGCGTAATCACAACAGAGCTCTGCATATTTCAATGGAAGGAAAAGGGGTTGTGCTTTCCCATGTGCTTGTTGATATGGGATCCTCTTTAAATGTGTTTCCAAAGAAGGCTTTGAATAAGTTGGATTATGACAGAGTGATGCTCGGGCCAAGTGACATGGTAGTCAGGGCATTTGATGGTTCTAAAAGGTCAGTTTTTGGAGAGGTAGAATTACCGATCAAGGTAGATCCACAGGCGTTCAACACGGCCTTTATGTCATAGACATCCAACCTGTATATAGTTGTTTACTCGGGCGTTCCAGGATTCTTGCAGCCGGAGCAGTATCCTCGACTCTCCATCAGAAGCTAAAGTTTGTATGCGAAGGGCAAATTGTCACAATATATGGGGAGGAGGACATCTTCATTATCCATTTATCTTCCTTCAAGTACGTGGAGATGGATGGTAAGATATATGAGACCCTATGCCAGGATTTTGAACCGGTCAAGACTAAAACAACATCCTCAGCAGTGTCCCTTTCCGAGAAGAGAAAGAAGGGTGTATCCATTTCATCCTATAAGCAAGCTCTAAAGGTGGTGGAATCAGGGGTTAACAAAGGCTGGGGCAAAATGATAGAGGTCCCCAAGAAGGAAGACATGTTTGAAATTGGTTACCATCATGCTGAATGAACATCAACACAACATGCTAGAGGTCATAAAGGCCTAATGACTTTCTCTAGTGCTGGGTGGGTGGACCATAATAGTATCTGCGTTATTCAAGAAGACATAATTGATAGCGACTGTGATATAGACGAGTGGATCAAGCTGAGTGTCCTAGGAAAGGAGCTCAATAATTGGTCGTCGGAAGAAATCATCACTTTTACCCAGCATCAAGAGTAATATTTCTATGTTTTATTCTTGTATGAAAGCTATGTGTCTCATCCAAGGCACAGTGGCTCATTATAAGGGCTTTTCATTGTTTCAATTTGCAATATTAAATCATTAATAAAGTGGACGTTTTTGCATTCATTCATGGTGTTCCATGTCTTTCATTTTATTTTCTTACAATAAATGGCAATGTACATTTTCATATTTCTCCCACTTGTTCTAAAATCTATCATGAATCATCATTCATGCAGATGCACCCCATTAGGTCTCATCAATGACAATCTTGCTGTGGCTCGCTATGACTTCGACAATCCGATTTACCAGGTTGACGAGGAAGGTGAAGAAGATTGTGAATTACCTGAAGATCTAGCCATATTGTTGAAGCAAGAGGAGAGGGTGATCTAGCCACATGAGGAGGTTATTGAGACCATAAACCCGGGTACCGAAGAAGCAAAGAAAGAGGTCAAGATCGGGGCTGCATTGGAAGAATCCGTGAAGAGCCGATTAATTGACATGCTTTGTGAATACGTTGATATCTTCGCCTGGTCCTACCAAGACATGCCAGGGCTTGACACTGATATTGTAGTACACAGACTGCTGCTCCAAGAAGAATGCCCGCCAGTGAAAAAGAAATTGCGAAGAACTCGACCTGATATGGCAATAAAGATCAAGGAAGAGGTTCAAAAATAGTTTGATGCTGGATTTTTGGCTGTTACGAGTTATCCACCATGGGTTGCCAATATCGTTCCAGTATTGAAAAAAGATGGCAAAGTTAGGATGTGTGATGACTACCAAGACTTGAACAGAGCTAGTCCCAAGGACGATTTCCCATTGCCTCACATTGATGTGCTGGTCGACAATACAACTCAAGTTTCGGTGTTTTCTTTCATGGATGGATTTTCGGGCTACAACCAAATCAAAATGTCGCCAGATGATATGGAGAAAATGACATTCATCACCCCTTGGGGAACTTTCTGCTACAAAGTGTTGCCGTTTGGTTTGAAGAATGCCAGAGCATCTTATCAATGGGCAATGGTGAATCTCTTCCATGATATGATTCATCACGAGATTGAAGTCTATGTTGATGACAAGATTGCGAAGTCACAAACAGAGGAAGAACACCTAATCAACTTAGCCAGGCTATTTGACAGGCTGCGAAAGTTCAAACTAAGATTGAATCTGAACAAATGTACCTTTGAGGTGCTCTCCGGAAAATTGATGGGTTTCATTGTAAGCGAAAAAAAAGATTGAGGTTGATCCTGCGAAGGTGAAAGCAATTCAATAAATATCTGAGCCTAAAACTGAAAAAGAAGTATGTGGCTTCCTAGGAAGATTGAACTACATTGCACGGTTCATATCTCACCTAACGGCTACGTGCATACCGATATTCAAGCTCTTGAGAAAGAATCAGGCCGTCAGGTGGAATGATGACTGTCAATTGGCTTTCGACTGAATCAAAGAGTATTTACAAGAACCTCCAATCCTCATACCTCCATTTTTGGGGAGGACTTTGATTATGTATCTTATAGTACTTGAAGGATCAATAGGTTGCATTCTCAGTCAACATGACGAGACTGGTAGAAAAGAGCATGCCATCTACTACCTGAGCAAAAAGTTCACCGACTTCAAGTTCAGGTATTCAATGCTGGAGAAGACATGTTGTGCATTGGCATGGTATGCTATGCGATTGAGTCAATACATGCTTACTCACACGACCTTACTGATATCTAAGGTGGATCTTGTCAAGTACATATTCGAGAAACCGGCATTGACCGGAAGGGTTGCCCGTTGGCAGATGATCTTGACTGAATACGAAATCCAGTATACTTCTCAGAAATCTATCAAGGGAAGCGTATTTATCTGGCTTGATAACCAATTGATTACTATCAACCAATGAGATTTGAGTTCCCTAATGAAGACATCACATTCGTTAAATCGAAAGATTGCGAAGAACCACTCCCAGATGAGGGGCCAGACCTTGAATCCAAATGGAGTCTGATGTTCGATGGGGCCGTTAATATGAATGGAAACGGAGTTGGTTCCATCATTATCGCACCAGAAGGATTTCACATGCCCTTCAGTGCCCGGTTGATATTTGAATGCACCAACACTAAGGCAGAGTATGAAGCTTGTATAATGGGGATTGAGAAGGCGATTAATTTGCGAATTAAGACCCTTGATATCTTCGGCGATTCAGCTATGGTCATCAATAAAATTAATGGAAAGTGGTTTGTTCATCAACCACATTTGATTCCATACAGGGACTACACCGGGATTTTGTTGGCATTCTTCACGACGGTAAAGCTTCATTACGTACCTCGTGACGAGAATCAATTTGCTGATGTTATGACAACCTTATCCTCCATGATTAAGGTCCAACAATGGAACTATATTCCCAAAATTGTGGTGTCTCATCTCTAAAGGTCTGCTTATATGTTTGCAGCTGATGTTATTGACGATGATAAGCCTTGGTACTACGATATCAAATGTTTCCTGAAGTGTCAGGAATACCCAGTAGGGGCATCCAACAAAGATAAGAAAACCTTGAGAAGGCTGACATGTGGGTTATTCTTGAATCAGGATGACGTCCTATACAAAAGGAACTTCGACATGGTTCTTCTTAGATGTGTGGATAGACATGAAATAGATATGTAAATTCAGGAAGTTCACGAGGAATCCTTCGGTACCCATGCTGGAGGGCATGCCATGGCGAAGAAACTATTGAGATCGGGGTATTATTGGATAACCATGGAATCTGATTGCTGCAAGTACTCCCGTAAGTGCCATAAGTGTCAAATTTATGCTGATAAGGTGCATGTGCCTCCCAATCAGTTGAGTGTCATGTCTTCACCTTGGCCCTTCGCCATGTGGGCATCGATATGATCGGAAAGATCGAGCCCACCGCTTCAAACGGTTATTGCTTCATTCTGGTTGCCATTGACTACTTCACCAAGTGGGTGGAAGCGGTGTCCTATGCTAATGTCACCAAGCAGGTCGTAGCCCTATTCATAAAAAGGGATGTCATTTGTCGATACGAGATACTCGAAAGAATCATTACTGACAATGGTTCCAATCTCAACAACAAGATGATGGCAGATCTATGTAGGGATTTCAAAACCGAACATCAAAACTCTTCTCCTTACCGCCCGAAGATGAATGGCGTTGTCGATGTGGCCAACAAGAACATTAAGAAAATAGTACAAAAGATGGTTGTGACATATAAAGACTGGCATGAGATGGAGGCAGACTTCCATACGCATGTCAACCGGGGCAACCCTATTCTCACTAGTGTATGGTATGGAGGTAGTCCTACCAGTTGAAGTTGAGATTCCTTCTGTAAGGATAATGATGGATGTTATGCTCGATGAAGCTGAATGGCTTCAGTCCAGATTCAATCAGTTGAGCCTCATCGAGGAGAAACATTTAGCAGTTGTATGCCATGGGCAACTATATCAACAGAGAATGAAACGGGTGTTCGATCAAAAGGTACGGACTCGATGCTACATACCTGGTGACTTGGTTCTGAAAAGGATCCTCCCTCCTCAAAAAGATCACAGGGGCAAGTGGACACCTAACTATGAAAGACCATTTGTGGTTAGAAAGGTTTTCTCAGGAGGAGCCTTAATGCTAACAACCATGGATGAAGATGAATTTACATCCACTGTCAACACAGACACAGTTAAAAAATACTTCGTATAAAAGAAACCTGCTGGACAAAAACAGAATAAGAGTCTAGGCAAAAAAGGGCATCCCGGCGAGCCAAAAACATAATAAAAGGCTCGGGAAAAATTTAGGGAAATAAACAAACAAAAATGTACACCCGCTGAGTGAAAAGCCACATTGGACAGCTCAGGAAAAAAAGGGTATCCTGGTGGATTGAAAACCTGAAAGGGCGATCCACGTAAAAGAGGTATGGAAACGAACAACTGCAATCTGCATGATTTATGATTCATTGTCTATAATCAAGGATAATCTGAGGGTTAAGAATCATTCCAATCACCTTCCTCAAAAAAGTGAAGTATGCAAAAAGTCTTGTGGACATACGGGTCATAGCCGGGTTGGAGCTTGATGAGAACCCATTTTCACATTGCCATTAGAATATCTTATTTTCCTTTTGCCCAATTTCCTCTTTCTAGGGATTGCTTCTGGTGTAATACCCATTCATGGCCATTTTTCAATCAATAAATGCATTTTTATCTAATAAGCTTTCATTTGTTTTTGTTTCATCTACCATCGATTGATTGCAAAAACGTCCTAAAAATTGTGATAAATATTGCATTACAAATACACAGATGCTTTATAATACATGCTTTAGAGTAAAACACTTGACATGCATCTTAAATGTTGAATAACAGGGAGGGTCAATTCGGACCATGAGCCTGGGGCATGCAGGCTTATCTAATTTTCTCTTTTGCAGGGACTATCAGTTATGTTCACTAATATGCAGGAACAGAGAAACAAAGCCACCGCTGGCACAAAGCATCAAGGAGCTTTTCCTCAACAACACGGGGCGTTTGACATTTCTCATCCCCAACATGAGACGCTTCATATCTCTTCTCCTCAACAAGAGGTGACTTAAATATTCTTATCCTCAGCGAAATGCATCCTCATTTATGTTCTCCATCATCCTTAGTGGAGTCAAATATTTGAACTTTCCCCAAAGGCAGAGAAAGACGATTGAGCATGTGGTAGTCCCCAAGCAGATTTATTCTCCCTATAGTGAAGTATTCCCAGCAAGCAGCTGAATGCCTTGTTTCCCCACAAAGTCAGAGTTATAAGAACTTTCTCCCTAGTAGAGCCGGAGGTTGAAATTTTCCCCACAGAGTCCGAGTTATAAGAACTTTCTCCCCAGTAGAGTCGGAGGTTAAAATTTCCCCCGGCGGAATAGCAACGTTGATGATGTTCACCCTAAGAAGAGAGTTTTCCTTCAACAAAGGAGTATCCCTCACCAGAGTCTTCTTATCTCTAATAGTACATGAAGATTTATTATTCCCTAGTAGTGGTGAAGGTAGTGAAAAGTCATATGGTTTTCCTTCTTGCACAACATTGTTCGCAGTCTTCCCCGAATTAAAGTCCAATCCTCGTTGGCATCTTTTCCCCAAATAGAGGACTTTGTATCTGAGTGATTCCACTAACAGATTGTTTCCTCGGCAGAATGGCAACAAATCCTTTCCTTATCCAGGTCAAAAGGTTATGACTCCCCCAACAGAGTTCACGGGTGGCGTACCTCTGAATCTGATTCAGGCCAGTTGAGTTCTCCCCAGCGTGGTCTTCAATCTCCAGTATCTCAAAGTCCAATTTATTTTTGGCAAGGTGGTAGTTCAGAGCCAGCGTATCATTAACAATATCCCCCACAGAGTTTCTTTTCCACACTGGGATTCATAAAATAGGTTCAGTGATTATTATTCCCTAATAAACCTGTCAGGGATACCCGTTATCTCCTCATCAGGAGGTCATCCTTGCATATGCATTTAGTAATCATCATTACATTTTCATTCTCAAAAGCATAGAATTTCCATCGTTATGGAGCATTACGCCATGAAAAATCCAAACATATGCATACGAAGCATAAGCTAGTTTTGGTACCTTGCACAAAAGCCCGAAACATTATTTCTTCAATCAGACCAAAGGTGTCGCCACAGAGAACACTTGTTATCCCCATAAAAGTTATCATCTAAGTACGAAGGTCTCGTGTCTTTTGAGCTATCATCTAAGTATGATGAGCTCATTCCTTTCGATTTTGTCTGAGGTCAGGATCATATTGTGAATTATCATTCGAGGATGACATCTTCTTTGAGTCCTTCTAAGGTTGGTCTTCTTTGTTGCGGCTATCATTAGAAGATGGTAGAGCATTTTGAGTTTATTGATTGAGGTCAATATTCCTTCTTGCAAAGTCTTTCTGAGGTTAGTCTTTGTGTTTCTGGTTATCGACCGAGGTCGGTATACCAATTCGATCCCATTCGAGGATGGTTTCGTGTTAGATCTGAGGATCTTATTGTGAATTATCATTCGAGGATGACATTCTCTTCTTTAGGTCCTTCTGAGGATGGTCTTGTTTGTTATGGTTATCATTCGAGGATGGTGGATCTTTTTGAGTTTATTGATTGAGGTCAATATTCCTTCTTGCAAAGTCTTTTTGAGGTTAGTCTTTGTGTTTCTGGTTATCGACTGAGGCCGATATATCATTTTGATCCCATTCGAGGATGGTTTCGTGTTAGATCTGAGGATCTTATTGTTAATAGTCATTCGAGGATGACATTCTCTTCTTCAAGTCCTTCTGAGGTTGGTCTTCTTGTTGTGGTCAGTGTTTTAAAAACCGGACCGGTCATCAAACTGGTGAGGGTACTGGGTCACTGGTTTATTGGTTGAACCACTGGGTCACTGGTCGAACCACATGACCAAACCAGATTAAATCGGATAACTCGGTTAAATAGACCGGTCTTTATAAGAAAACTATATAGGTATAAAACCGATCGAATCAGATAATTCAGCCTCTACAAAATATAAATAACACTTAATTTTTTCTAAATATCATATCATAAATTCACAAATTCATAATTTATATTCAAATTTTAAATAAAGGTATCACACATAATAAAATAATATAAAATTATAAAGTCGAATTACAAACAAAGTCTAATTGCAATATAATTTAATTAAATAATTTATAACAAAATAACTCAAATGTGTATCAAATTTAGTTTAAAGGAGGGAAAATTGTTTAATATTGAGATCTTCTTCTTTAATATCAAATTTAGTTCAATATTGAGATCTTCTTCTTTAATATTAAAATGATTTGTAGTAAAATTAACCGCATCCACAATAATTTCCTCGTCAATGATATCATTACTATGTTTTAAATTTTATTTTTTATTTTATTTTTATTTCATTTATTTCATTTTTTATTTTAATTTTTTAATTAAAATAATAAAAAAAATTAATTTTTAAAAGAAATTGCAATTAAACCGCCGCTTTATGAAAATCGCCGATTTTCCCGGTTTACACTGGTTTTTACCGGTTCGCACCGGTTTAATGACATAAGTGATCCAACAATTGAACCAGACCGATTCCTGGTTCGACCGGTCCGGTCCGGTTTTTAAAACACTGGTTGTGGTTATCATTTGAGGATGGTAGACCGTTTTGAGTTTATTGATTAAGGTCAGTATGTCTCTCTTGCAAAGTCATTATGAGGTTAGTCTTTGTGTTTCTGGTTATCGACTGAGGCCGGTATGCCATTTCGAGCCCATTCGAAGATGGTTTCGTGTTAGATCCGAGGATCTTAGTGTGATTTGTCATTCGAGGATGACATTCCCTTCTTCAAGTCCTTCCAAGGATGGCCTTGTGTGTTGCACATATCATTTGAGGATAATAAGATATGTTACATTTATCATTTGAGGATGGTATTCTTTTCCAACCGTCTGAGGTTAGTTTTTTTGCTTTTGTGTTCCCTTGTGGTGTCACTCGAAGCTGACATTCATTTTAACGTACCTTCTATTTCCCACAGAGTACAAATTTTCGGGTTTATTTCGAGTATTCAATCCCTCCATACCTTGAATGTCTGAAAGTCATTGCTATCATCCATTCAGGTCTATAGTTGATTGAATAGGGGCAGCTGTAACACCCCAAAGTTTGCCCTTTTATTTATCACCAATTTCAAGTAGCTTATGCTTCATTTCCATGTCAGTTAGCATATTCCTCAGGGCATTGCATTTAAAAAATAATAATAAATAAAAATAAAAAATAAAATCATGCATCATTGGTTAACGCATAAGGCATGTGATCGAGGGTTATCCGGTGGGAAAATCAATTATTAGAGCTCAAAGTCAAAACAGGATCAGAACGTACGACGCAAGAGTATTTTCAAGGTTTCCCATTAAAAGGAGGGAAAAATTTGAAATTTGCTTGCGTTAACCGATTAACACAATTGGTTAACCGGTTAACGTGTGTGAATTTTGAAAAAATTCAAGTTTCAACATGCTTGGCTTTCCCCACTTTTCCACTTCACTTTGCATTGAACCATTTGCTAGAATTTTCTACCACCTTCCAAGGGAATATTCTAAGGATATGCCAATAGAATATTCTAAGAATATTCCCAACTAACTTTAACTAAATCCTAACCTAAATCCCAAACCAAGGTCCACACCTAGCTCCTAACCAAAGTCACTCTCCAAACCTAATACATATATAAACCCTTTTCATTCCAAACCTCTCAACAACACTTCATTTTCTCATTTTCCCCATCTCTCTCATTTCTCTCACTTTTTTCTCTCATTTCCCCAAAATCACTCAAAGCTTCATCTTCCATAGTTCTTCAAGTTTCGCATTGAAACTTGAAGAATTATAAGTTAAGCCCCCATCATTGCATCAAGCATGTGGATTATTGAAAAAATCGCTACTGTTTTGGTGTTGAATTCATAGCTCGAAAGTGATTCTTGAAGAAGTTCATCCAAATCGCATTTATTTTGCGTATTCGCATGAAAGAGCTTCGGATCTCCGATTTTCTCTTCTATCGCGTATTAATTCTTCATCGCAACAATCACCAAAGCAAGCCTCCACTTTGTAGGTTGGTGAACTCATAATCACTTATGGTTTTAATTTATTTTGCACTTTATCGACTTATGCGTACTTTGCGTTTTGATCGATTTTTAATGTGTTAATTAATCAGATTGTTAAGTGTTGATTTCTTGATATGTTTTTGGTTTCGGTTAGTTTCGTATCAATGTATTTAGGTGTTAATTTCGTGCTAATTTGATAGTAGATGAATTAGGAACCCTAGAAATAAGCTGGTAGCTAGAAGTGCTTTTTCTTCCTTTAAAATTGATTTTGGTTCAGTGTTAACCGGTTAACACATTATGTTAACCGATTAACACAGTTCAATTTTGGAAAATTCTACAGAGTTCAGCAGTGTTAACCGATTAACACATTACGTTAACCGATTAACCCTGAGCTGTTTTGAATTTTTTGTGCATTTTAATGCAATTTTGCATGTCATTCCATCTTTAATCATTATAGATCATTACGTTATGATTTTATGGAGTTTTTAGAAGCTATTTTGGCGCAGGTTCATGTAGCTTCGACATCTTTCGGCATGTATGTTTGTTAGTTTCCAATTTTTAGCATAATGGTGAATTTGTGTTCATGATGCATTGTGAATGTTGTTACCATGTTTGAACTTCATTGTTAGCTGTAACACCCTAAATTTGCCCTCACCTTTTTATCATCATGTACATATCATAAGCATACCATATAGCACACCATATCCTAGCATTTGGCATAGAAAGATGAGGCATGGCATCCACATGTTCTAGCATAAAGGATATGTTTAATCATCTGGAAAATTAAAACTCTCAGAGTCACAAGCCGAGTGACATTACAAGAATATTACAAGGTCTCTACTGAGTTTATGCAAGTTCAATATCATTGTCAAGACCATAAAAGGTTGAGAATAAAGATCAGCTCAGAACAGACGGTGCAGATTCATTCTTGGAGTTTCCCACTAAAAGGAGGGAAAATTCAAATTTTGTTTGTCTCTCACAATTCTCTCATTTCTCTTTAAACCTTCAAATACTCAAAGTTCCTCTTCTTTGAAGATCATCAAATTTTGCATCGAAATTTGTTGATCTTGGAACTAGACCTCCTTTCATTGCTTTCTATACATCTATTTGCTGGTGTTTTGCTACTGGTTTAGATTTGAAGTGGTGTTTGGAAGTGCTTTTGGAATTAAGCTCTTGCATCAAGCTCCATAACTTGCATTTA
This sequence comes from Lathyrus aphaca, assembly GCA_963966055.1. Lineage (NCBI taxonomy): Eukaryota > Viridiplantae > Streptophyta > Magnoliopsida > Fabales > Fabaceae > Lathyrus > Lathyrus aphaca. The sequence goes on from OZ014519.1 coordinate 211,654,759, forward strand.
TTTTGCATTGTGAGTGAAGAATAATATTGGATCTTTGAAGTTTTCCTCTAGATTCATCATTTTCAGCTTGAACAACACTCACCAGAGCAAATCTCAACTTTGTAGGTTGGTTAATTTCGGATCTGCTTTTGCTTTTAGCTTATTTGCATGTTTATGATGTAGATCCATAATATGCTTGTGTTGATTGATTGATTGGTAAATTGTATTATGTAATGTGTAAACACCCCAAATTTGCCCTCACTAAGTTCACACCATGGCTTATGATCTTTTCATTTGCATAAGTTCAATCATATCATATCATGTTGCACTTTTGCTTCACTGCATTGGTTCAAAGTCATCTGCATCTAGGGTTTGTGATCCTAGCAATCCATGAGCCATCTGAGCCACTCCAAAAGTCTTCAATCATCTCAAGAGGATCAATGTATGTTAAAGCATCATATTATATCCTCCCAAGATCAAGAAAATCAGAAAATCACAAGAACTGAGAAAGACATGGAAGCAGAGCCAGGTTTAACTGCACAAATGGCCTGAAATTAGGGTTTTGGTTTCAGAGGCCATAACTCCATTTTTTTGGTCATTATTGTTTCTATTGGTCTCTATATGATATAAAGATCACGCATACCAATTTTCATGAAGAAATTCAATGGGGAAGGCATCTGATCAATAGATGACTTCTTGAGCAAGTCAGTGCAAAATCAGGGCATCTAAGGCCCCCAATCACCCAACCAAAGGGTCTTCTCCATTTTTCACTTTATTTGATCTTAGAAGAAGTTATAAGTTCACAAAATTGAGGAATTTCAAGTCATTTGCAAAGTTGCCATTTTGGGAAAGTGACTTGTAATGCAAACTTGCCATTTTGGGAAAGTTTTTCAACCTCCTCTTTTTGATTCAAAAATGATTCAAATGAAAAATTATTGGTCATGAAAGTTTTAGATTGGATCATTCCCTTTTCAAAAAGTACAAGAACTTGATCTAATTCATCATAGAACTCAAGTTATGGCCTTGCAAAGTTGGGAAAAATCATAAAATTTCACTTATGTACCAAAGAGGGAAACTTGCAAAAACTCATGTCAAGCCAATTTGTGACCTCTAATTGACTTCTAACCATTACACAAACATCATACATGACCTATAATTCAGAATTGCCCAAGGAATTCTTAAGTTTCATGCCTTGATCATCAAGTATTTCAAAAGGGGCCAAAACCTTCACAAATTGCAAAATCACCCACAAACTTCTTTCCACTTGATATTTTGCCTCAATCTGAATTCCATGGCTGCCCATGAATCAAGCTGCAACAGACATCCCCCTTGTCCTCAGCCTTCCATGAGCCCATACCTCCAAGTATAACTTTCTTGACTTTTTGCAAAATGAGCCATACCAATCACACTACTCCACAACAACTCTCTGCCCAATCAGAACATGTTATGTGGACCTCAAGCAAGCCATTTCATACAACAACACAACCTGAATCCTCCCGCAACTCAGCATTCATCAAAACTTCCCCTTTGGCATTTCTCTTCGAAACTCATAGCTCAGCCAACAAAACTTCAAACTTTTTCCACCATTCAACTCCACACTCATCACTGATCATTTCCCACCCTTCATTTTTGCTTTAAACACCCCATATCAAAAATACGATTTTCACTCTCCTTGAACTGAACTTCAGCAAACTTCCAAAAGAATCCACAAAAGCTTCAGCCAAGCATCCCAGAGGCAAGAGGGAGTCAAAAGAAGGAGGAAAGCATCAAGGAAAGGTCCAGACAGTGCCATTTTCGAAAGCTCCATTCCAGGTAACATCAAGAACAAATTTTCCAGAAATGATTTCTTAAGTTCTTAGATTGTCCTCCATGCTTCACTGATCACACTGCACTTTTTGGTTTTGAATATCATTCAGTTTTAAGCATGTATGGAGCTTCTGAATTTTCTGAACAATTTTCCGTTTTGCTTCGAATCTGTGTGTTCATGTGAAATAAATGTTGTTTGATGGTTGATTCTTGTTTAGAATGGGGTGGGGATCATTTCTGGAGAGTTTGGTGGTTTAATTTTACGATTTAAGTGAGTTAGCAAGAAAGGCTGGCCGGAGAAGATGACCGGAACACTGTTCCGGTCACCTGAGAGTGGTTAGGGCACAATTAAGGTTTAATCACGTGTTTAGCAAAGTTTGAATCTGAGCCCTTTGATCTGGGCTTCCCGCGCGTGTTGAGTGGTCAGGATTACACCATTAGTAATTAATTAGGGTTATTTATTTAATTAAATAGGATTAGCTCAGTTTGAATTTGGACCACAGGATAAGGCACCAGTCAATTCCCGCGTCCCCAGTTTAAACCATGGCCCTTGGATTTGTTGACTTCTCATTTAAATTGAATTTATTTCATTTTATTTTGCATTTCTTTGGGCATTTTATTTAAAATAGCTAGAAGCTTTCAAAAAATTTTATTTTTTGCATCATGACTTTAAATATTTTTCTCATTATGAAAATAATTTTTGTTTTAATTTTTGCATTAAAAATTATTTTTAAATCATTTAAATGTTTATTTTTAATTAGTTAATGGAAATTAATTAATTAAAAATGCATTTAGGTATTTAAAAATCACAAAAAAATTCAGAGAGCATTTTAAAACATTTAGAAACATTTACAAACTCACAAGACAAATTTCTTTTTGGTTTTGATCATAGTTTGACAATTTTCATTTGAATTAGGGTTCTTTAATTTGAATATTTTTAACCCTAACTTCAAAAATTCATAACTTTTGATCTAAGTTGAGTTTGTGAATGGTTATTTTTGCATTATGTTATGCACCCTTTCAAGCATCTAAAAACATTTTTGTTTCATTTTTTATCTCGCATTTTCAATTTGTTTGGCATTTTCCCTTTAGGATCACCCTTAAAACCCTAGAAGTTTAGGAAAATCATAAATCCTTTAGGGTTTAGCTTCTGACTTTCCCCTTTGGGCAGTGAACTTGTATAGGTTTAGGGTGCCTTTGATCCCATTTTCAATTTTTTTATCTTGTCATTTGCTTCTGATTTTGAATTTTGCATTGCATCTTGTACATAAACCCTAATCTTTGCCTTCATTTGCATTCATTCTTCATATGCTTGCATACATGAACTTGCCATGACATTTTGTGCATCCACATGACATATAAGATATCTTAGGACACATTAGAATCATGTTTGATCATTCCATCATCCATTTTCCATGTATGCATCCATTGCATTTCATAAGTTTTCATGAACTTTCATGCTTCTTTTCATGTCTCATTTGCATCTTCATTACTTGTATGATCATCCACATCTCATGACATCATTTTATACCATCTCATAGCATCATTTACATCATGAATATGCTTCTGACTTTGGCTTTCAACTTTGCATTTCATCTCATTTTCATTCCATTTCATTTCCTTTTGCTAACTTTTCAGGTGGTAAGTATTTCAGAAGTGAATTTGCCTTCACTTCTCATGATCTCTTCTCATCTCTCTTATGCATCCTTGATGCATGTTGCTTGTGTATTTGAGTGATATTGCTCACTCATGTTCCCTCCTTCCTCTCTCTTTCTTCAAGCAACTTATCTTCTTGAGTGAAGTAAGTTGTCTTGCTTTCTTCTGCTTCTCCCTCTTTCTTCTGCTTTTTCCTTGGTGGCTTATTCTTGAAGACTTCTTGCAAGCCTCATAAACCCTAGGAATACCTAAGCATGATCACAATTAGGGTTTTATTAATCTCCCATTTAGTTTCACCTTTGTGTCATCCTTTGTGTCTTCTCTTCTCATCTCTTAATCAGGGACTAAACCCTAAAGGTTTTAAGGCTTTGTGATTAAGCTTATGCCTGCATCCTTCTATTAGGATGGAGTGTATAACTTTAATCCTAAGTGTTAAACCCTTAATGTGTTTAAACCCTTTAATAAATCCATCTAATAATCACTAAGACATCAAGCTTGTAACTTGGGCCTTGCATTAGGGTTCTAATTCTTCCTTAATTGGTTAAGAAGGACTAGCCCTAGTGTTTATGGACAAGTCCCCCTCAAGTTGTCTTACAAACCCTAAAATCCATTTCTTAATCTTACCATTAACTAAAACCCACTTTAATAAAGGCTTTGTTTTGTCATGAGGTTAATCCCTAATCATGGATTAAGTTGAGGAGCCTTCCTTAGCTTAAATGTTCTCATCTATTATCCTTCTATTAGGATGGTGTAATGGGTCCATTAAATCCTTGATTATGGCTTAAACTCATTACTTAACAACTAAACAAAAACTCCAAAAACATCTAAATAAATGCAAGTAGGTTAATGATCTTAATCCTATACCATGGTGATTAAGTGTGAGGTGCTTATCTCACACTTAAGGTATTCTCATTACCCCTAATCAGAGGGAGGATGTGATGAGCTTACTAACCCTTGGTTTAGGCTTAAGCTCATTCTCTTATGACAAACTCCAAAAAAGCAATAAAAGATTGAAAATACCAAATACAAACAATAATCGTCTCCTCCGGGATTCTTTTCTCATCATCTTCACTCACAAAAGAGAACTTGCTTCTTCCGTCTAATGCAAGACAGTTAGCACCTGAGCCAGACAGGTCATACACTTGAGCATAGACAAGTAAGCAGTTCACCAGTCAATTTATCTTTTAGTCTCTTTGAGTCGAACTACGGTGTTCTGACTTCCTCATTGCACGAGAGGATATGTAGGCATAACTTAACTGTTATCGAACAAAAGTCTCTATATATTCCCCCTCTTCCAACATTATTCTTTTAAGCCTCATTATCTTGAGCATTTCACTCTTTCTTTGCACTGACACTCCTATTATTCACTTCACATTTCTTTTACACTGACACTTGCATTCTTTTCCAGCTTTGATACACAGATAGCACTGACACTACCCCTTTAAGAACAAATCTTTCAAGCGTGGATCCCGTCGAGTACGACGGACAATCTGGGTGATAATACCTTCCCAGGTTGTAACCAACCCCCTTTCTCAGTTTCTCTGGTTCGCAACCGTCTTATCCGTCTTTTCTTAGGTTTATGCAGCATTACCTTTCCTTCGGGATAAAAATGCCTAGCTGGCGACTCTATTCATTCCTTCTCCTTCGCCGACCGTTCGCGTCTGTACCCCTCTTGGCTGGGTTCCATTTGGTGGGAGCGACAGCTTGGCGACTCTGCTGGGGACCCTTATATTGCAACCAGGGCTTCTGGTTCTTTTTGTGGGTTCCTCCTAGCGCTTGTTTGATTTGTGTTTACTGGGGTGTTATGTGCTATGTATGTTTATTTATTTTGCTTTATTTACTGCTTTATGTACAACTTTGTTTATTGCTTTCTTAAAGTTTTGCATATTTCATACTGTCATTTGCTGGATCTGGTTTGCTGCTTTGGTGGGTGGGGTTTCCATTGAGAGTTTAAGGTCCTATACCTGGGACCTGAGTGACACCTAGGCTAGAGTGGTTCATGTTCTTTCCCATTCCATTTCGGTCTGGTGCGGGAATATGAAACACGGTTCAGATGTGGGTTTCTTCTTGAGAACTCTGTGCTACAGATTTCCTGTAGTGCTAGGAATATGAAACATCATACCCTGTTACTGTTTTGTTTAAGAATACTCCACTTTGGATAGTTCTTGTGATTAACCCTGGACATGTGACTCTTTATATGAGTCCCCCACCCTGGTTACTGGATTTCTAAGCCTCCATCCGGACCTTTGAACATATATGGACCTTGTATCAAGACAAATAATCAGATCCAGCTTGATCACAAACCCTTGCATATCATTTGCATATATCATCATTGCATCATTTGACATTTGTTTATTTGTTTTTCAGGGTATCCACCTCATTGTATCTTGGTTTTGGTTTTGACCCCTTCTACTGCTTAGACCTCTGCTTCGGCTATCTCCTTCAGCATCTCCTTCAGTCTGTCAGAGACTCACCTGCATCAGTCTGTCAGAGATTTACCTCCAGCTTCTCAGTCTGTGATCTTCGACAACATTTGTCTTCAGCTTCTTCATCAGCACTCATGAATATTCCAAGGAAGAGCAACATATCTTATCTCTTCTTTGAGCCTTCTTTGACTGGTATCAGGCAGGTCCAGTCACTCATCAAACCTGACCACATCCCACTGTTTAGAGAGCACCATGGAGGTATCTTGGATATGGTTATGGACCTTGACCCTTCTCAGAGGAGCATGATCCATACATGCTTGCAGTTTTATGACCCACCACTGAGATGCTTCACCTTCCCAGACTTTCAGTTAGGACCTCTGCTGGAAGAATTTTCTTTGCTGATTGGAGTGCCTGTCAGAGGAGGGATCCCCTTCAACCCAGAGATGACTGCTCCCAAAAATGAAGAGATAGCAAGGGCACTGCACTTGGAGCCTGCCCTTATTGAGCAAAGTATGACAACAAAAGCTGGGATTCCTGGTTTGCATTTGGACTTCTTGATTTCTCAGGCCATCCTGAAGGCTTCATTGGGAGAGTGGAGGGCAGTCTGTGCACTGTTAGCCCTCAGCATATATGGGGCTATACTATTTGCAAATGAACCAAAATTTGTCAGCAAGAATGCCATCCATCTGTTTCTTCTGAAGAACCCAGTACCCACAATGCTAGGAGATTTTTATTATTCTATTCATCAGAGGAATGAGAAACAAAGGGGGAAGTTGGTAAGATGTTGTGCTCCTTTGTTTTACTCCTAGCTGCTCAGACACCCGCCTAAGTCAGATGCCTTCTTGAACCCATATTAGCAGAAGAATTGGGCCAAGAGGTTCATTGCATTGACTTCAGATGATATCAGATGGTGCACCCAGAGCACCAAGGGTAAGGACATTATCACCAGCTGTGGACAATACCCAAATGTGCCTTTGGTGGGAGTGAAGGGTTGCATCATCTACAATCCTTTACTATTTAAGAGACAATTGGGCTATGCTTTGGTCCACCCTCCCAGAGGACAGGATTTAGCTGAGACCCTATATTGTGAAGTGCGACCTAATTCAGCTGTTGTCAGACAAGCATCCTGGGCTTGGGACAACATCCAGAAAAAAGGGGTAGCTATTCTTGGAAAATGTAACAATGTTGCTTCAACTCAGTACACAGACTGGTCTCGTACTAGAGCTCAGATTACCAGAATGCCTTTCACCTTAGAAGACATACCTGGACCATCTACAGTACAGCCTGCAGCAACAGTTAGCCTGGAGGAATTTGAAAAGTTGAAGGAAAGGAATGAGCATCTATCTCAGGCCTTGAAGAAGACTCTTTGGGAAAGGAGTGATGGTCGCCTGGACATTAAGAGATTGGAAAAGCTCAGGGTTGAGCATCTGGCCAAAGTTGAAAAGACAGAAGACTACATAAGGAAGGCAAGGGTTGGGGAACAGATATTGAAGAATTCCTGCAAGGAGGCCAAGATTCAAAAAGCTAGGGCTGAGCACTATCTGCAAGAGAGTCAGGCTAGGTGGTTCAGGATCACCGAAGCCCGTACACAAGAAGACCAGAAGATTCAAGCCAAGGTTGAACAGCTAGAGGCTAATGAGAAGAAGCAGCAGGAAGCTTTGCTGGCAGCTCAGAAGGAGATATCAGAGTTGAAGCTCGGAGCAGGATTAAAGAGATCCAAAGACCAAGACATGCTTAAGAAGCTGACTACTGCAATTGCTACCAGGAACCTCCTCATTAGGACCATTACAGAGCATCCAGCTGGTCCAGTGACTGAGGCACTCCCGAAGGAGGTCAGGGAAGATGATTATGGATTGGATGTCTGATTCTTCTTTGCTTGTTGTTCTTTCCTTTTGATGTACTTTTCCTTTTGTTGTATTTTGACCCTCCACGGGCATGCATTGTAAAACCAAACTATGTATTGTTCATCAGTTGTAATATATATGTTAGTATGTTTTCATTTGAGCTTTCTCTCAACAACATCAAGCATCTTCCTCGAGGTCTGGAAAGGTCAAAACCAAGAACCAAACCGGATACCTTGGAAAGCAAATAAGCATTCTGCATTGCATACTAACTTTGTTTTTGTTTTGTAGGTTTTGTTATTATTGTTTATAACTTTGTTGTGATCTCAGGAAACATTGCTCGTCGCCGAGTGTTCCCTGTCAACTGCACGCACCGGTACCCGACTCGTAACAACCTTCCCGGCATTCAAATGGAACAAGTACAGCAGGATCTGACTGAGGTCAGAAATCAGATGGCCAATGAAAGAGTGGAGATGAGAAATCAGATGTCTCAGCTTATGGCAGTGATGACTGGCTTGGCCCAGAGCCAAGAAAGGTTAAGAGAGCTGGGGGAAAGACAAACTCCTGAAGAGCCTCATCTGGGAACAGGGGGAACTAGCAACAATGAACGGGGGCAGCCTCGTATTGATCCACCAGAGTATGAACCCCATCTGAATCCAGAGGTTAACATCCTGAGGAATGTTCAAGGTAATACTGCCGGGGGAAGAATCCTGCAAGAGGATCCCCAAGAAGAACAGTTTACTGTTATAGGGGCTGGAGATGAGGTATATGACAGGAGATTTGATGAGATTGCTGAAAATTTAAGATCTTTGGAATCTCAGAATTCTTTGGGCTTTGATGTGATGGACATGGGCCTAGTAGATGGGGGTGAGAATTACCCACAAATTCAAACCCCCATGCTTCAAAAAGTATAATGGTACCTCCTGTCCACGAACTCACCTGCAATCTTTCTTGGGAAGGCTCAAGGCTTATACCATGGATGAAAAGTTATGGATTTTCTACTTTGAGGACAGTCTGACTGGAGCTTCGAGAGAATGGTATTCGCACCTGACTAGAGCCACCATAAGATGTTGGAAGGATTTGGCCGAAGCTTTCATCCGGCAATATCAGTACAACCTAGACATGGCTCCCAATAGAACTCTTATAATGGGCATGTCTCAGTCTTCTAGAGAGAGCTTCCAGGATTATGCTCAGAGGTGGAGACAACTTGCTGCTGCTGTCCAACCACCTATGTCAGAAAGGGAAATGGCTGACATGTTCATGAATACATTGCAAGGAACTTATATTGATAGACTGACTGCTTTCTCCTCTACCAGTTTTGCTGTTGTGGTCATAGCTGGTGAGAGAATTGAAAGTCTATTGAAGATCGGCAAAATCTCCGACAGTGGTGCGAGTTCATCCAGCAATCCCAGAAAACCTTTTGCGGGACCCCGAAGGGCAGGTGAAACAAATTCCATTCATACAAGCAGGGGCAGGCCTCAATATGCTCATAGGTCAGTAGCAGTTGTTACCATCCCAACTCTAATTCTACAACAATCATCATATCCTCAACAACAACAACCACAGTATCAACAACAAGCTCATTATCCACAACAAAGGTCGTATAACAACAACAACGGTAATCAACAACAACGTCCTTTCCAACAGAGGCCATCACAAGCAAATAGGGTAATTGACCCAATCCCAATGTCGTATACTGCACTCTTGCCACAACTCCTAAAGCTCAACCTAGTTGAGTTAAGGACGTTGGCTCCTCCATATCCTCTTAATCTTCCAAAGAACTATGATGCGAATGCCAGGTGTGCATTCCACTCAAACGCACCGGGGCATAATACTGAAAAATGCCGGGCCCTACAGATGAAAGTCCAGGATTTGGTGGACTCAAGAACTCTCAATTTTGCGCCTCCTCCGAACGTCACAAGAAATCCAATGCCTAGTCACAATGGGCCTAGGATTAATGCTATTGAGGAGGGCAAACCATCCACATTAATTAGTAGTGTTGCACATATCCGAACACCTTTGGTTGAAATCAAAGCTCAGTTGTTAGAATGCCATGTGTTCCCCGGGTGTGACGTCGGATGTGGATATTGCAATATTGTCGTTAATGGATGTGAGAGACTGAGAAACGGCATAGATGGCCTCATTAGAGATGGCACTCTTCAGATTACAACAACAGCGGCTACAACTCCAACAATTCCTTCATCAACAATCACAGATACTCCTACGACATCAGCAACCCTTGTTCCAACAGATTCTGCTACAACTCCAACGATTACTCAATCAATCACTTCAACGGATACAAGTTCAGTCACACTTCCTTCTACAACGACAACACCCATTACTCCATTAGTTCCTACTACAACTTCAACACTTGTCCAGTCAACAGTACTGTCTACAACATCAGCAATAGTTAATGAAAGCGTCTCAACGGTTACGATATACTACGATCCCGCAAATGTTCCTTCCAACAACTCACAACAAAATACTACTCCCGTCAGAGCACCAGTTACCATATATTATGATCCACACACCATTGTGGTCCCTTCTGCAGCTGCTATCAGTCCGATCACTATCACAGTGCCTGGGCCAGTTCCTTACAAAAGCAATAATTCCATCCCTTGGCATTATGGCTCAGATCTATATTGCGAGGGGCAAAAAATCACTTTAGAGTCATCAACTTCTTCACCTCAGATAGACAATGTGGGGGGAGGCGGAGGCTTCACTAGAAGCGGACGTCTCTTTGCCTCGCAAATACCAAGACCCATTGCTGAAGCAGAAGCTGCTGCTAAGGCAAAAGGGAAGAACGTGGTGCAAGAAGAACCAGTTGCTAAAGAAGCTTTGAAGACTCCTTTTGATCAAGAGGTTGATGAATTCATGCGGATAATCAAGAAAAGTGATTATAAGGTGGTGGACCAGCTTCACCAGACACCTTCCAAAATCTCCATACTATCATTGCTAATGTGCTCCGAGGCTCATCGCAACGCACTATTAAAGGTCCTGCACTCAGCTTATGTACCGAAGGAGATTACTATCAATCAGTTAGAGGCTGTGGTTGGAAATGTCAACGCTAGTCATGGACTAGGATTTACCAACACTGATCTGACAACGGAAGGTCACAATCACAACAAGGCTTTACACATTACCTTGGAGTGTAAGGGTGCAGTTCTTTCTCACGTATTGGTGGACACAGGGTCATCACTCAATGTCCTACCCAAAAAAGCCCCTGTGAAGCTGGAACATGATGGATTGGCACTACGCCCAAGCAACTTGGTAGTGAGAGCCTTTAACGGTTCTAAAAGATCAATTATGGGAGAGATAGAGTTGCCAATAATGATTGGCCCACAGGTTTTCAAAACGACCTTCTTTGTGATGGATATACAGCCTGCCTAAAGCTGTCTATTGGGTAGACCATGGATACATGTCGCTGGCGCCGTGACGTCAACCCTTCACCAGAAGTTAAAATTTGAGTGGGAGGGCCAAGTCATTACCATTTGTGGGGAAGAGGATATCTTCGTTAGCGAGCTGGCTACATTCAATTACATTGAAATGGATGGGGAAATTCACGAAACCATGAGTCAAGGGTTTGAAGCCCTTAATATCAATGAAACATCTGATGTGCTTGGGACTTCCATCACATCATATCAACAGGTCCGGAAGGTTGTCGAAGAGGGTACCGCCCAAGGCTGGGGCAAGCTGCTGCCAGTTGAAAAGAAAGAAGACCGATTCGGGTTGGGTTACAGACCAACTCGACAAGATCAACCAGAGGCTGCACAGGAGCCCAAGTTTGTCAGCGGGGGGATGCTCACCCCGGATGCTGTGAATAGTTTGGAAGATGAGTCAAAAGACGAGCGTAACCTGGAAAATTGAATACGTCCAAGGATCCCGGGGAACCATGTCTCAAACTAGTCTTCCCAGGAAATTATAAGAGTTACTCCTGCAGAGTAATTATTATTTCCTGTCTTTAAACATGCATCAAGTCTTGCATCTTGCCCAAGATGTCAGGGCTCATTTTGTAATCGGGCTATCTTGTATTTTGTGCAAACGATCAATTAATGAATATAAGGACATCTTTTGCAAATGAATCTTTTCTTTTCCGCTCACTGTTTTTCATTTTTCATTTTTTGTACAAAAATAAAATGGCAATGTTTTTCAAAATAATAACTTCATTTTAACTTTTTTCTAAACAAGATAAAACTGATCACTAAAATGAACAAATCTAAACCCTTGCAGAGAGTGCCCTCCAGACTGCACCGACAACAACACTGCTATGACTTCGTATGACTTTGACAATCCGATTAATCAAGTTGATGAATGGGTTGAAGAAGATTATGAGCTACCTGAAGAACTAGCCAGGTTGTTAAGACAAGAGGAGAAGGTTATAACTCCTCATCAGGAGGAGGTTGAAACGGTTAATCTTGGTACGGAAGAAGACTTGAAAGAAGTTAAGATCTGGGCCTGTCTGCAAGTTTCAGGAAAAGAACAACTTATTGACATGCTTCAGGAGTATGTGGATGAATTTTCTTGGTCTTATCAGGATATGACAGGGTTGGACACCGACATTGTTATGCACAAGCTGCCTCTGAAAGAAGACTGTCCGCCAGTAAAACAGAAGTTGCGCCGTACTCGCCCAGATATGGCAATGAAGATAAAAGAAGAGGTACAAAAACAGTGGGACGCCGATTTCCTTGCTGTAACCAGTTACCCGCCGTGGGTCGCTAACATTGTACATGTGCCTAAAAAGGACGGCAAAGTAAGGATGTGTGTGGAAAACCGGGATCTGAACAGAGCTAGCCCGAAGGATGACTTCCCTTTACCTCACATCGATGTATTGGTCGACAATACGACTCAATTCTCGGTATTCTCCTTCATGGATGGATTTTTAGGATATAATCAGATCAAGATGTCACCTGAAGACATGGAGAAGACTATTTTCATCACACCCTGGGGCATGTTTTGTTATAAGGTGATGATGTTCGGACTGAAGAATGTTGGTGCCACTTATAACGGGCTATGGTGACATTATTGCATAACATGATCCACAAAGAAATTGAATGTTATGTGGATGACATGATTGCCAAGTCCCTCACATAAGAAGACCACCTGGTGAATCTGTTGAAACTATTAAAGCGTTTGAGGAAGTACTAATTGAAGCTAAACCCCAACAAATGCACATTCGGGGTGCGATCCGGTAAGCTGCTGGGATTTATTGTAAGCGAGAAAGGGATTGAAGTTGACCCTGACAAAGTCAAAGCCATTCAAGAGATGCCTGTACCAAAGACAGAAAAGGAAGTTTGGGGGTTTCTAGGTAGATTGAATTACATTTCAAGGTTCATATCTCACCTTACAACAACCTGTGAGCCCTTGTTCAAGTTGTTAAGAAAAGAGCAAACAGTCAGGTGGAATGAAGACTGCCAAAGAGCTTTGACAAAATCAAGGAATACTTACAAGAGCCTCCGATCCTTATGCCTCCAGTTGAAAGAAGACCTCTAATCATGTACTTAACAGTATTAGAAGAGTCAATGGGGTATGTGCTGGGCCAGCATGACGAGTCTGGTCGAAAAGAGTATGCAATATACTACCTAAGCAAAAAGTTTACCGACTGTGAACAACGTTATTCACTGCTCGAGAAAACTTGCTATGCTTTAGAAGTGGGCTGCTCGCCGACTAAGGCAGTATATGTTGACCCACACTACCTTATTAATCTCAAAGATGGATCCAGTCAAGTATATATTTGAGAAGCCAGCTCTTACCGGACGGGTTGCAAGATAGCAAATGATTCTCACAGAATATGACATCCAATACACATCTCAAAAAGCTATCAAAGGCAGTGTGTTGTCCGATTATCTTGCTGAGCAACCCATTGATGATTACCAGCCTATGAGATTTGACTTCCCTGATGAAGACATCATGTTCCTAAAAGCAAAAGATCACGAAGAGCCTATTCACACTGAAGGGCCTGACCCAGAAGAAGAATGGACTATGATGTTTCATGGGGCTGTTAATATGAATGGTCGTGGAGTTGGTGTAGTGCTCATCACACCTAAGGGAGTTCATATGCCCTTCTCGGCAAAACTCACCTTTAACTGCACTAACAACGAAGCTGAATATGAAGCTTGTATCATGGGTCTTGAGGAAGCCATTGACCTCAGGATCAAGACTTTAACTGTATTCGGAGATTCAGCTCTGGTAATCAATCAAACCAACGGCAAATGGTATACTCACCAGGAGCATCTGATACCTTACCGGGACTATACAAGGAGGTTACTTACATTCTTCACAATAGTCAAGCTTGAGTATATCCCTCGGGATGAAAATTAGTTTGCAGATTCTCTGGCTACCATTTCATCCATGATCAAAGTTCAAGCTGCCAGCTTTGTACCTCGGATTTCAGTATCCAAACTTGACAGACCAGTATACGTATTCTCTGCAGACCTTGCTAAGGATGAAAAGCCTTGGTTCTACGACATCAAATGCTTCTTAGAGGATCAAAGGTACCCTCCTGGGGCATCATCCAATGATAAGAAGACATTAAGAAGGCTAGCTGGTAGTTTCTTCCTGAATGCTGATGGTTCCTTGTACAAGAGAAACTTTGATATGGTACTCCTCAGATGTGTTGATAAGACAGAAGCAGACTTGTTGATGCACGAGGTGCACGAAGGATCTTTTGGTACCCATGCTAGAGGGCATGCTATGGCTAAAAAGTTGCTATGATCAGGCTACTACTGGATCACAATGGATGCAGACTGTTGTGCATATGCCAGAAAGTGCCACAAGTGCCAGATTTATGCAGATAAAGTGCATGTGCCTCTGAATCCTTTGAATGCGATGTCTTCACCTTGGCCCTTTGCCATGTGGGGAATAGATATGATTGGCAAGATTGAACCGACTGCTTCAAATGGCCACAGATTCATCCTGGTAGCCATTGACAATTTTACCAAGTGGGTTGAAGCAGCTTCATATGCAAATGTCACCAGGAAAGTGGTAGCCCGATTCCTGAAAAGAGACATCATTTTTCGGTATGGAGTGCCCGAGCGAATCATTACTGATAATGGTTCCAACTTAAACAACAAAATAATGGCAGAACTGTGTCGGGACTTCAAAATCCAACATCACAACTCTTCTCCTTACAGGCCAAAGATGAATGGCGCTGTTGAGGCAGCTAACAAGAATATCAAGAAGATTGTGCAGAAGATGGTGGTCACCTACAAAGACTGGTATGAAATGCTACCATTTGCTTTGCATGGGTACCGTACATCAATCAGAACATCCACTGGGGCAACACCGTATCAACTTGTGTATAGTATGGAAGCAGTCCTACCTGTTGAAGTTGAATTACCCTCCTTGCGGGTACTAATGGATGTCAAACTGAATGAAGCAGAATGGGTCCGTTCTCGGTACGAACAACTAAGTCTGATCGAAGAGAAGAGGTTAGCTGCAATCTGTCATGGGCAGCTGTATCAGAAGAGAATGAAGAAGGCCTTCGATCAGAAGGTCAGGCTTCGGGAATACCAAGTGGGAGATCTTGTGCTGAAAAGACTCCTCCCTCCTCATACAAACCACAGGGGCAAATGGACTCCGAATTACGATGGTCCGTTCATAGTAAATAAAGTATTCTCTGGCAGAGCACTGATGCTCAGCACTATGGACGGTGAAGACTTCCTGTCCCCTGTGAATTCAGATGCAGTTAAAAAATACTTCGCATAAAATGACCCGCTGGACATAAAAACAGAATGTGAGTCCAGGCAAAAATAGGGCATCCCGGCGAGTCAAAAACAGAATAAAAAGACTCGGGCAAAAATAAGGGAAAATAAATAAAAAATGTACACCCGCTGAGTTGAAAAGCCGCATTGGACAACTCAGGCAAAAATGGGTATCCCAGTGGATTGAAAACCCGAAAGGGCGATCCACGCAAAATAAGGGAATAAGCGAACAACTGCATTCTGAATTCGTCTGTATCACTTACAACATGGCAAGCTTCAAAAGGTTAAAATGTCAGTCAAAATCAACCCTCTTCAAAAGCAAGATGAGAAGAACGTCAATGTCATACGAGTCATAGCAAAAGGGAAGCACACTGAAGCGTCATCAACATTGCCAGCATCTTTTTGTTTCTCAATTTGTAACAATCTCCTCATTTCAGGGGATCTGTTTCTTTGACTGTACTTGCCAATTCAGGGCACACAAATTAATAAAATCAGATTTTCAGTCATACTCCACCTTGTACATTTTTATTTCATTTTCAAAAATGTCCGATGTCCTTAAAATATCGATTGCATAAATACGGATGCGTCTCTTCTAAATTACATGCTTACAGGAAATATGTTTGCTCCCGGGAGTGTCTAAATTCCTATGATGGAATCCAGTAAAGGATACCTCGGGGTACTTGTACGTTTCTTTGTTATAAAATGATTGCATGTGCTCAAAATGCAACATGGGGCATGAAAGCTTCTCCCCAGCAGGATGCCAAATCATTAATTCCTCAGCACCTTATCCAGGACAGCATCAGGAGGGGCTCATTCCCCAACTGAGCTCATCATCCTTAGCAGGATCCCCACAGAAATCTCTAGGAAGATCATTCAGTGATAATTCCTCCCTCGTCTGTGTCTCACTCATGTTTATTTTACTCATACAGGTACTCGTCCGTATCTTGTATACACCACTTATCTTTTCCAGATTCAACACTCGTCCGTGTTCTTTGTTAACCAGTTGGTACTCGTCCGTATCATCATCTCTGAACATGCGTCAACGTTTGTTTCTACCGATACTCGTCCGTATCATAGTCTTAAGGATGCTCGTCCGCATCTTTAATCTATACACAGAGTCAAACACTTATACCTTTCCTTTCTTGAACGTAGACACTTGTCTGTATCTACCATTCCCTAGAAGATCTCCCAGCAAATTCTTGGCAAAATTTATTTTCTATCTGGCATTCATCCTATGTCATGATACTTTCAGCAGCTGTACCCTGCTAGGTGATCGTCCTTCACCTTGGATGACCGTCCCTCATCCATTCCCCAGCGGAGTCTCCATTATTGGAACCCCTTTCTATCCGGCATTCGTCCTATGTCGTGATGTTTTAGCAGTCATCCCCTGCTAGGTGATCGTCATTCACCTCTTGATGATCGTACTTCATCATTTTATCCGATGGTCGTCCCAATTGTTGATCTTGTTATCTGACATTCGTCCTATGTCATGATAAACCCCGAGAGCAGCCGTACCCTGCTAGGTGATCGTCCTTCACCTCTTGATGATCGTCCTTCATCATGCTTATCCGATGGCCGTCCCCATCGTCGACCTTTTCTATCCGGCATTCGTCCTATGTCGTGATACGTTTGGCAGCCATCCCCTGCCAGGTGATCGTCCTTCACCTTAGATGACCGTCCCTCATCTTTCTCCCCAACAGAGCAGCCGTCCCCTGCTAGGTGATCGTCCTTCACCTTAGATGACCGTCCCTCATCTTTCTCCCCAACAGAGCAGTCGTCCCTTGCTAGGTGATCGTCCTTCACCTTTGATGACCGTACCTCGTCATTTATTTCATTAACCCGATGGTCGTCCCCGTCATTGACTTTACCTATAATCCCCAGAGAATTTTGTTACTTCACTTGATGGCCGTCCCCATCATAACCCTTTATTTCCCCAGCATGTCGGTCGTCCCCGTCTTTGGCTTATCCCCAGCAGTCGTCCTCTGCTCGACGGTCGTCCTCCATCGCCCGCACTTCATAATCATAATTTACTTTCTTTTACAATCTATATCCCTTTTCTTCTTCATTCAGTGAGTGCAAATTTTGGACTGTCTTTGATATTCAACCACAAGTTATCTTGTTTGCCTATTAAGCCATTGCTTACATCCTACACAGCTAACTCATGTTTGAATAGGGGCAGCTGTAAACACCCCAAATTTTCCCTCACTAAGTTCACACCATGGCTTATGATCTTTTCATTTGCATAAGTTCAATCATATCATATCATGTTGCACTTTTGCTTCACTGCATTGGTTCAAAGTCATCTGCATCTAGGGTTTGTGATCTGAGCAATCCATGAGCCATCTGAGCACTCCAAAAGTCTTCAATCATCTCAAAAGGATCAATATATGTTCAAGCATCATATTATATCCTCCCAAGGTCAATAAAGTAAGAAAATCACAAGAACTGAGAAAGACATGGAAGCAGAGCCAGGTTTAAATGCACAGATGGCCTGAAATTAGGGTTTTGGTTTCAGAGGCCATAACTCCAATTTTTTTGGTCATTCTTGTTTCTATTGGTCTCTATATGATATAAATATCATGCACACCAATTTTCATGAAGAAATTCAATGGGGGAAGGCATCTGATCAATAGATGACTTCTTGAGCAAGTCAGTGCAAAATCAGGGCATCTGAGGCCCCCAATCACCCAACCAATGGGTCTTCTCCATCATCTTGGGTGTATATGATCTTTATTTGATCTTATAAGAAGTTATAAGTTCACAAAATTGAGGAATTTCAAGTCATTTGCAAAGTTGCCATTTTGGGAAAGTGACTTGTAATGCAAACTTGCCATTTTGGGAAAGTTTTTAACCTCCTCTTTTTGATTCAAAAATGCTTCAAATAAAAAATTCTTGGTCATGAAAGTTGTAGATTGGATCATTCCCTTTTCAAAAAGTACAAGAACTTGATCTAATTCATCATAGAACTCAAGTTATGGCCTTGCAAAGTTGGGAAAAATCACAAAATTTCACTTATGTACCAAAGAGGGAAACTTGCAAAAACTCATGTCAAGCCAATTTGTGACCTCTAATTGACTTCTAACCATTACACAAACATCATACATGACCTATAATTCAGAATTTCCCAAGGAATTCTTAGGTTTCATGCCTTGATCATCAAGTATTTCAAAAGGGGCCAAAACCTTCACAAATTGCAAAATCACCCACAAACTTCTTTCCACTTGATATTTTGCCTCAATCTGAATTCCATGGCTGCCCATGAATCAAGCTGCGCCAGACATCCCCTTGTCCTCAGCCTGCCATGAGCCCATACCTCCAAGTACAACTTTCTTGACTTTTTGCAAAATAAGCCATACCAATCACACTGCTCCACAACAACTCTCTGCCCAATCAGAACATGTTATGTGGACCTCAAGCAAGCCATTTCATACAACAACACAACCTGAATCCTCCCACAACTCAGCATTCATCAAAACTTCCCCTTTGGCATTTCTCTTCGAAACTCATAGCTCAGCCAACAAAACTTCAAACTTTTTCCACCATTCAACTCCACACTCATCACTGATCATTTCCCACCCTTCATTTTTGCTTTAAACACCCCATATCAAAAATACGATTTTCACTCTCCTTGAACTGAACTTCAGCAAACTTCCAAAAGAATCCACAAAAGCTTCAGCCAAGCATCCCAGAGGCAAGAGGGAGTCAAAAGAAGGAGGAAAGCATCAAGGAAAGGTCCAGACAGTGCCATTTTCGAAAGCTCCATTTCAGGTAACATCAAGAACAAATTTTCCAGAAATGATTTCTTAAGTTCTTAGATTGTTCTCCATGCTTCACTGATCACACTGCACTTTTTGGTTTTGAAAATCATTCAGTTTTAAGCATGTATGAAGCTTCTGAATTTTCTGAACAATTTTCCGTTTTGCTTCGAATCTGTGTGTTCATGTGAAATAAATGTTGTTTGATGGTTGATTCTTGTTTAGAATGGGGTGGGGATCATTTCTGGAGAGTTTGGTGGTTTAATTTTACGATTTGAGTGAGTTAGCAAGAAAGGCTGGCCGGAGAAGATGACCAGAACACTATTCCGGTCACCTGAGAGTGGTTAGGGCACAATTAGGGTTTAATCACGTGTTTAGCAAAGTTTGAATCTGAGCCCTTGGATCTGGGGTTCCCGCGCGTGTTGAGTGGTCAGGATTACACCATTAGTAATTAATTAGGGTTATTTATTTAATTAAATAGGATTAGCTCATTTTGAATTTGGACCACAGGATAAGGCGCCAGTCAATTCCCGCGTCCCCAGTTTAAACCATGGCCCTTGGATCTGTTGACTTCTCATTTAAATTGAATTTATTTCATTGTATTTTGCATTTCTTTGTGCATTTTATTTAAAATAGCTAGAAGCTTTCAAAAAAATTTATTTTTTGCATCATGACTTTAAATATTTTTCTCATTCTGAAAATTATTTTTGTTTTATTTTTTGCATTAAAAATTATTTTTAAATCATTTAAATGTTTATTTTTAATTAGTTAATGGAAA
This sequence comes from Lathyrus aphaca, assembly GCA_963966055.1. Classification (NCBI taxonomy): domain Eukaryota; kingdom Viridiplantae; phylum Streptophyta; class Magnoliopsida; order Fabales; family Fabaceae; genus Lathyrus; species Lathyrus aphaca. Next base: position 211,674,700 of record OZ014519.1, read on the forward strand.
TTAATTAATTAAAAATGCATTTAGGTATTTAAAAATCACAAAAAAATTCAGAGAGCATTTTAAAACATTTACAAACATTTACAAACTCACAAGACAAATTTATTTTTGGTTTTGATCATACTTTGAAAATTTTCATTTGAATTAGGGTTCTTTAATTTGAATATTTTTAACTCTAACTTCAAAAATTCATAACTTTTGATCTAAGTTGAGTTTGTGAATGGTTCTTTTTGCATTGTGTTATCCATCCTTTCAAGCATATAAAAACATTTTTGTTTCATTTGTTTATCTTGCATTTTCAATTTGTTTGGCATTTTCCCTTTAGGATCACCCTTAAAACCCTAGAAATTTAGGAAAATCATAAATCCTTTAGGGTTTAGCTTCTGACTTTCCCCTTTGGGCAGTGAACTTGTATAGGTTTAGGGTGCCTTTGATCCCATTTTCAATTTTTTATCTTGTCATTTGCTTCTGATTTTGAATTTTGCATTGCATCTTGTACATAAACCCTAATCTTTGCCTTCATTTGCATTCATTCTTCATATGCTTGCATACATGAACTTGCCATGACATTTTGTGCATCCACATGACATATAAGACATCTTAGGACACATTAGAATCATGTTTGATCATTGCATCATCCATTTTCCATGTATGCATCCATTGCATTTCATAAGTTTTCATGAACTTTCATGCTTCTTTTCATGTCTCATTTGCATCTTCATTACTTGTATGATCATCCACATCTCATGACATCCTTTCATACCATCTCATAGCATCATTTACATCATGAATATGCTTCTGACTTTGGCTTTCATCTTTGCATTTCATCTCATTTTCATTCCATTTCATTTCCTTTTGCTAACTTTTCAGGTGGTAAGTATTTGAGAAGTGAATTTGCCTTCACTTCTCATGATCTCTTCTCATCTCTCTTATGCATCCTTGCTGCATGTTGCTTGTGTATTTGAGTGATCTTGCTCACTCATGTTCCCTCCTTCCTCTCTCTTTCTTCAAGCAACTTATCTTCTTGAGTGAAGTAAGTTGTCTTGCTTTCTTCTGCTTCTCCCTCTTTCTTCTGCTTCTTCCTTGGTCGCTTATTCTTGAAGACTTCTTGCAAGCCTCATAAACCCTAGGAATACCCAAGCATGATCACAATTAGGGTATGATTAGTCCCCCATTTAGTTTTACCTTTGTGTCATCCTTTGTGTCTTCTCTTCTCATCTCTTAATCAGGGACTAAACCCTAAAGGTTTTAAGGCTTTGTGATTAAGCTTATGCCTGCATCCTTCTATTAGGATGGAGTGTATAACTTTAATCCTAAGTTTTAAACCGTTAATGTGTTTAAACCCTTTAATCAATCCATCTAATAATCACTAATACATCAAGCTTGTAACTTGGGCCTTGCATTAGGGTTCTAATTCTTCCTTAATTGGTTAAGAAGGACTAACCCTAGTGTTAATGGACAAGTCCCCCTCAAGTTGTCTTACAAACCCTGAAATTCATTTCTTAATCTTACCATTAACTAAAACCCACTTTAATAAAGGCTTTGTTTTGTCATGAGGTTAATCCCTAATCATGGATTAAGTTGAGGAGCCTTCCTCAGCTTAAATGTTCTCATCTATTATCCTTCTATTAGGATGGTGTAATGGGTCCATTAAATCCTTGATTATGGCTTAAACTCATTACTTAACAACTAAACAAAAACTCCAAAAACATCTAAATAAATGCAAGTAGGTTTATGATCTTAATCCTATACCATGGTGATTAAGTGTGAGGTGTTTATCTCACACTTAAGGTATTCTCATTACCCCTAATCAGAGGGGGGATGTGATGAGCTTACTAACCCTTGGTTTAGGCTTAAGCTCATTCTCTTATGACAAACTCCAAAAAAGCAATAAAAGATTGAAAATACCAAAAACAAACAATAATCGTCTCCTCCGGGATTCTTTTCTCATCATCTTCACTCACAAACGAGAACTTGCTTCTTCCGTTTAATGCAAGACAGTTAGCACCTGAGCCAGACAGGTCATACACTTGAGCATAGACAAGTAAGCAGTTCACCAGTCAATTTATCTTTCAGTCTCTTTGAGTCGAACTACGGTGTTCTGACTTCCTCATTGCACGAGAGGATACGTAGGCATAACTTAACTGTTATCGAACAAAAGTCTCTGTATATTCCCCCTCTTCCAACATTATTCTTTTAAGCCTCATTATCTTGAGCATTGCACTCTTTCTTTGCACTGACACACCTATTATTCAATTCACATTTCTTTTACACTGACACTTGCATTCTTTTCCAGCTTTGATAAACAAATAGCACTGACACTACCCCTTTAAGCACAAACCTTTCAAGCGTGGATCCCGTCGAGTACGACGGACAATCTGGGTGCTAATACCTTCCCAGGTTGTAGCCAACCCCCTTTCTCAGTTTCTCTGGTTCGCAACCGTCTTATCCGTCTTTTCTTAGGTTTATGCAGCATTACCTTTCCTTCGGGATAAAAATGCCTAGCTGGCGACTCTATTCATTCATTCTCCTTCGCCGACCGTTCGCGTCTGTACCCCTCTTGGCCGGGTGCCATTTGGTGGGAGCGACATAATGATGTTTGTGGATCTATTTGAGCATGATTAATGTTGAATTTTCTTTAATTTTCGTGGACAATTGATTACTGGACTTCTGGAAATTATTTGAAATAAGCTGGTTTGGAACAAAAATTTTATGTAGGAATTTGTTGTTGTTTGCACAGTGTTAACTGGTTAATGCTATAGGTTAACCGGTTAACGCGTCCTTTTTCTGTCTTCTTTGCTGCAGGTTTAGGTTGGTTAACCGGTTAACGCTTTTGGTTAACCAGTTAATGCTGAAGCAGAAGGGCATTTTTGAGCTGTTTTGAGTTTGTTTGCTTGTCATACTTTCTACAATCACCATGGATCATTGTGTGATCATTGTATATGTTAGTTTAGAGTAGTTTTCTTGCTGGTTGATGTATGTTTTCATTTTCTCGACACGTGGATTCATGTATTTTCAAAGTTTGACATGTTTGGTGACTTTGTTTCTTGAAACTTTGAACATGTTAATTCCATGAATTGTGTTGATATGTTAGCATTTGATTGATTTGTTGAATAAGTGCTGGAAACTTTGCTAACATTTATAGGTGCAATGGTAAGTTTAGTGTGGATGCTATCAACATATCAAGTCTTCATCTCATCTCTTTATTGTTTTGCTTACTTGTATTTGAGATGTGCTTTAGGCCATCATCCCCTTTGGAGGACAACTTATCTTCTTTGAGAAGTAAGTTGATTTCTCTTTTGTTTCTTCTCCTTCTTTCTTCTCCCTCTTTCTTTCCTTCTTTAGGTAGTAAGTCTCACTAACCTAAGTTCACCCATGCATGATAACTTTAGGATTAGTCTTTTTCCCCTTTAGTCTTTTTACCTTTAAGGATCCTTTTTGGTTCTCTCTTTCTCATCTTCAAACAAAAGCATATAAACCACTTAATAAATGTAGAAGTGGTCCTTTGTGTATAGCCTTATTCCATGGGGAACCCATATTCATTCCATCTTGGAATAGTGTGGGCTTGTCTAGCATGATGTACAAGTCTGATTATGAGACCATCTTCATCAAGAAAACCCTAAAAAACACTTTTTCATCTTAACTACTAAAACACTTAATAACTTCAACAAGTTAGTGAGCTTAAGCCCTAATCTTTTTAAACAAGTCTTGGATAAATTCTCCTTACTTGGTGTGCTTGTTCTATTATTCCATCTTGGAATGTAGTAGCAAGTACACATTCCTTGGAAAAGGACTTGAGTTCACTTCCTTGTGCCACACTCATAAAAAACTCATAAAAATACTGGGCAAAGAATAAGTGTCTCTCCTTCGGGACTTATTTCCTCACCTCACTCACTCTCATCGTAAGAACTTGCTCCTACTTGTCACTTTGCAAGACGGTAACGCACTCGTGCCAGACGAGCCTGCAACACCCGAGCATTGATATAAGCAGTTCAAGCTTTTAAAACACAAGCAATCCTTTCCACCCATAGTTAGGGGAACTACGACGACTCTGATCCTCATGTCTAGATGAGGTACATAGGCAGCGGGGTAGGGCCCGTTCGAGCAAACTCTTTTATTTTCCCTACATTTTCCCATTTATTTTCTTTTCTCATCCAGTTTCAGTTTTTCTTTTGCAGCAGCTTTCAATCCTTCACCCTTTGAAACAGTTTCTTTGCAGGCGTGGATGCCGTCGGGTACGGTGGACGATCCGGGGTGCTAATACCTTCCAGGGTCGTAACCGACTCTCAAACCCAGTTCTTTGGTTCGCAAGACCTGTGTCCTTCCTTTTCTTTTCTCTGGTTTATGCAACATTATCATTCCCGTTCCTTCGGGATAAAAATGCTTGGTTGGCGACTCTACCTCTTTCCGCGCCACTTTCACGTTTGTACCAGGATGGAAATCCAGGGAGCGACAACTGGCGACTCTGCTGGGGATTGAGACCAGAATCTCTGGTTTCCCCTTGAGAGTCTCTCCTAGCGCTTGTTTGTTCTATTTCACAAGGTGTTTGCATGTTTGCTACTGCGTGTTTATTTTACTGTTGCTTATTTATAGTTTTATTTATAGCTTTATTTATAGCTTTATTTACAACTTTATTTATAGCTTTATTTACTGCTTTCAGTATTTTATTTCATGCATCATATGTATATATTGGACTATCTGGCTGTGTTGGTTTTCTTTTGGCAGGTTGGGTATTGTTACTGTGAGATGAGCTCGTAACCGGGGCTCGAGTGCACCCTAGGACTTAGAGTGGTTCCACTTTGGCTTCATGGCATCTTGCTATGTTGGTATTAGTGAGTTCCACGCCCAAACTTGCGATCGTCTTGGAAATGTTTTGATACAGGAATATTTATTGATCATTACAAGACCTCGATAGTTATGTGCATCTGGGGACCGATCATTGAGGACCTTTGTGGAAACATCTCTCTCCAGTGGTGATAGTGGCAGACCATATTTTTGTGGCAAACCCATTCGCACCCGAGGGCCCACTGGGAACTCGCATAGGATGGTCTAGTTATCTTATAGGAACTCAGTCAAAGCATTTGGTCGTATGACGATAGTACTGTATCCTACGGGCTGAATGTACTATTATTTCTCTATTTCAGCGCTTGAAGCGGGGGACTTATAAGGGATGCTTGTTTTTCCCGGACTCACGCTGAGACCTCCCCGAGTAGTACATAATGCCTAACTGATTCCCTGATTTGGTCATGATCCATTTCTCAGAAATGGTGAACGTATTATTGCTATTCGGCTTTGAGAGTCCATGATGTTTGACCTGGAGCACACCCGTGAGATTGGGAGGGGTTTGCAGGAACCCTTGACCTCATCATACCCTTGCTATCAATGTAATCCTATATTTTGACCTGGTTATTATGGTTCTGGAGTTCTTGACCTTTGGTTATGAGTTCCTATATGGGAGTTATTATTTAGAGGACCTTTGAGGTTTCAGACACTTGGTTCTTGATCCAAACAGATACCAGTCCCTGATCACGTGCCAGTTGCATCCATGACATCATAGCATCGTCGCATACATGTTCAGTTATTTCTAGGGACCCCATGTCTGAATCATGCTATTGAAGTTTTTCTTGTGTAGCAAAATATGAATTAAAATAACCAGGTTAGTTTAGTCGGTTAATCCTGTCCTACAAAAGTAACCAGGTTCTAAGGGATCTCAATATCACTGATCCTTCCCAATGGTGGTTGTTCAGTAGGCAACTTACTTGCCAACCAAAACCCTCCAAGTTTAGGATCTCAATGAGCGTAGTATCGAGTATCAACCAACTTCAGTCTTCACCAAAGCCGGTTATCTCACTACTTTCTAAAGGCCAAGATGGGATAACTAGGGTTCTAAAAGTCAGTTAGTGTATTGACAACATATGGCGGCCCCATATTATCCTTAACTTACTTAAGGAACATAAGCACCAACCAATAAGTCACACTAACTATGGCCACCAGATCAACCATATCGGTATAAGCCGTACAATTTCCTTGGTCTATTGCCATTTACCTAGGGTACACTAGATCCGGGTTAGGATTTTTCACACATAAAGCCCAACAAGTAATATAAAGCAAACAAAGCAAACAATTTAAAGTGATCTAATTCCTAAGGGTACCCCTCTTTTACTTAGTAATTCCCAGCAGAGTCGCCAGTTCTGTAACACGGTGGGAGAACTGACTTTTAGTCATGTTGCGGATAGCAAGAGTCGCCACCGACTTTTATTTTATCCATAAGGAAAGGACATAAAAGAATAGGAAAGACCTATTTTATAAGACTTGAGTTCTAGGGGTAGGTTATACAAAGGGAAGGTGTTAGCACCCTTTATATCCATGGTTATCCATGGGCTCTTAGTTACTTAGCTCACTTAAATTGTTTTTGGAAAGTGTAGTGTGTGATTAGAAATTTTTCTAAGTACTTTGTAATGATCCTCATATGGATGTATACAAAGCATTGTTTTGAAAAAAATGTTTAAGAAAATGAGGTGTAAAGAGTAATTTTAAGAAGTGAGCAAGTAATTAAGAGGTACCTACCCTAGATTAAGTCTTTCATGTTCTCGTATGTTCTTTCAATGGTAAGACTATCCATATTATTAAGGAATAGGTAGTCATTACCTTGGATGTGTTAAGGGACAAACGTAGGGTCGTCGTATGGTCATAGAAAGCAACTTTTAGGGGTGTCTTTAGCAACCTGGGAGGGACTATCATCTTTTACCGAAGGGACAAGATCATTATCGTAGGCAACCTTGTAGGGACTTGATCTTTTTTAAATCTGGGAGGGACTAGATGATTTATTTATGGAGGGACTTTGCTTAAGACACCCCCCTTTCGAGGGACTTGACCATATTATTTCAAGGCAACCAAGAGGGATACCCTAGGAAGTGCAGATGGCGATCTTAGATCGACTTACGTGTGTGAGTGTTTATTTTCAGATATTTATCTTTTTTAAATTAATTTTCTAAGTTCAATTAATTACAATTTTGTTTTCCACTCCCTATCATTACTAACCAAGCAATTAAATAAATTAAATAAAATACGGAAATAAAATCTACGCTATTATATGGCTTATGGGCAGTTACAAAATAATCGAGCAAGAAAAATAAATTACAATATAATAACCTATACACTTTTCTAATAAGATAAATAAAATAAAAATTAAACATAGAATAATAAAGCAACATTAAATAAATAATAAAGCAAAGAGAATAACAAGATACAAATATTAAAATAAAATATTAGGGTTAGTAAGTTAGATTTTTTTTAGAATTTAAATAAGTTAGAAATTAATTAAAAGAAATAATATGTTTAAATAATAAGAATAAAGTATTTACAAAATAAAAAAAAAAGTTATTATGAAAATATTCTAATTAGGGTTTAAGTTTTTTAGGGTTAATAGGAAAATTAGGGTTTTAGAAAATAATTGAAGTTTTAAGTAATTAAGGTTTTAAATATTTATTTACAAAATATATATAATAAAAATTAATACTAGAATAAAAAATGTTAGAAAAAATAATTAACATTTATTTACAAAAATATAATATACTTAAGTTAAAATTTGAGTTATAAAAAAATAACTAAGTTTTTATTTATTTAATATTTTAAAAGATTTTAGTTAATATTAATAATGATAATTAAAAGAATGAGAAAAAGAAAAAAAAATGACCAAAATGCAGCAGCTGGGTGTTGAACCCACAACCCTGAGCTTTCAACCAACAACATTCATCCACTGGGCTATGCCTGCGCAGGCGTTTACTATCTGAAACAAAATCTATATAAAATAAAACTAATAAAATAAAATCTAAAAATAGGAGAAGAAAACAAGTCATAAAAATAATTGGGGGAGTCCGGATTCGAACTCACTCCCCCAGGCTTCACAAGGCAAGTTCTGGCCACTGGGACACGCACCTGCGTGTGATAAAGAATTGGAAAAACAAAAATATAAAATAAATCAAATTTTGAATTTCCAGATTTCGCGCGGTGCCTCCTTCTTCCTCCTCCGTCATTTGGCTTAGCCTTTAGTGACGATTTCCCGTCGCTAAAGGTTATAGTGACAGTCTTGTTTCCGTCACTAGAGACCCTGCAACATCAAACATCCAGAATACAAAATATAAATGCGTTCCAATTGTTCAAGACGATCAATGACAATCCCCTAAGTCCAAATATGTCAACAATTTAATTTGAAATTGCTTATTTTTTGAAGCCCTAATTCATGGTTTCATGAACCCTAAAAATGGTGTTTTGCCATCCTTGCATCAAACATCAAATTAAAGTATCCAGAATTACTTTAGACCTTCAAACAAACAAGAATACACAAACAAGATTGATTAATAATGCACGAATAGTGAGAATCGTAAACAACAAGAAAACGATGAACATGGAATCGGTTATGGCATATGCATGTGATTCAGATGCTTTTGAAGGTTGATATGCGTTCAATGAACATCATAGAAGGTATTGCAACCTTTAAAATACTTGGAAATTGCCTAAAAATCAAAATCCGAATTTGAATTTTCTTGGTTTTTTCTTGACTTTGATCCTTTTGTTCTTACCTCAAAAATTCGTGCTTTGTGTTTGTATTGAGTTATACTCTTATAGTGGAGTGAGATTAGGTCAAAAAAATAGTGGATTCTATGGGCTTTTGGATGACTTGATGGTGAAGAAAGATCAATCATAAATTTGATAAAAAATCATATCTTTTCATACTCCAAAGGATGTTCACGAATTTGTATGTGATTAAATCAACTTAATTGGTCTTTAAGAGCTTCTAGAAGAAGAATCACATCAAATATTTGAGTTTTTCTATTTTATTTTGATTTAAATTGATTTTTAATGAATAAAATCACAATAAATATAAAATAAATTATAAAAATCTGAATAAATGAGAATTGGGTCGTGCATGATGTCATGGTAAAGATTGGATCACAAAATTGCAAGCCCATTTGGAAAAAAATTGGTTTTAAGACCTCATTTGCTCAATATACCCCTCAAAAATTTCCCAACTTTGCAAAGGCACAAATCCCTCAATTTTAAGGCTATGAAGGTGTTCTTGGACATTTTGGAAAGCTTAGAGAGTCTTCTAACCAACCTATTTGGTATCATGTCCATATCCTTTACCATTTGCAAATTATGCCCTTTGGAAGATGTTGACTTTTTGTTGACTTTTAAAATGACCTATAATGTTTAAGCTCATACCTTCCAAATGAATCATTTTTAGGCTTAGCTTGTGAGACACAAAGTTGTATAGAATTTAATTTACTTCAAAATGAGCTTTGGATGGAAAAATTTTGATGAAGCATGTGAAAGTTATGGCTGGTCAAAGTTCAATTGACTTTCTTTAAGAAAACCCTAATTTAGAAACTCCTGATTCTTGATGATCTGAAACTTCCTTGATGAATCATGATCAACCCTTGATCAAATGATGAATTTTACTTCATAAAATTGATGTTGGCAAAAAATCTTGAAGTTTGACTTTGATTTGACCACAGTTGACCTCAGTTTGACTTTTTAACTACTTTGACTATTGTTACATATCTGATCATCTGACTGGGCAAGCTCTTTGGAAAAGCTTTGAAACTTGACATGGGGATTATTGAATAAATATGGGATGTTATGAAGCTCACTTGAGGCCTTGAAAATCATTTTAACCTGAGGAAACACAAAACCCTAGTTTTGGACACTTTGCTTAGGAGAAGGCATTGTCTGGGGAAACTTCCACACTTCTTGATCAATTGGGAGTCTTGAGAACCTTATGATCATTTAGAAGTCTTGAAAGAGATTTTATTGATTGTGGGAGGGAAAATTTTGGGGTACAACAGCTGCCCCTTATTTAATTTTCTGGAATCTGAGGAGTTAGATTGGCATGTGCGCCATTCGTGACTTGAAGATTGGAGAGGATTGAACACAAAAACCCAAAAATTTGCACTCGTTGGTGTGTAGGATTATACTGTTGGTTGATCGTGATGCTTGAATGGGCTTAAAGATGACAATTGAATAAAGAGTCTTCTGATATGCTTCTTGAATATGGAGAAGACATTTTAGGGAAGAATAAACGACGACCCAAAAATGAGGTAACCTGCGGGAAGAATAAACGACAACCCGAGGTAACAGGGTAACCATTGGGAAGAATAAACGACGACCCAAGGTAAATTGATTTCTGGGAAGAATAAACGACGACCCAAAAATGAGATAACCTGCGGGAACAATAAACGATGGCCCGAGGTAACAGGATAACCATTGGGAAGAATGAACGACGACCCAAGGTAAGTTGATTTCTGGGAAGAATAAACGACGACCCAAAAATGAGATAACATGCAGGAAGAATAAATGAAGGCCCGAGGTAACAGGATAACCATTGGGAAGAATGAACGACGGCCCAAGGTAAGTTGATTTCTGGAAAGAATAAACGACGGCCCAAAAATGAGATAACATGCGGGAAGAATAAACGACGGCCCGAGGTAACAATATAACCGTTGGGAAGAATAAACGACGACCCAAGGTAAGTTGATTTCTGGGAAGAATAAACGGTGGCCCAAAAATGAGATAACCTTCGGGAAGAATGAATGACGGCCCGAGGTAACAAGATAACCATTGGGAAGAATAAACGATGGCCCAAGGTAAGTTGACTTTCTGGGAAGAATAAACGACGGCCCAAAAATGAGATAACCTGCGGGAAGAATAAACGACGGCCCGAGGTAACAATATAACCATTGGGAAGAATAAACGACGACCCAAGGTAAGTTGTTGATGAAGCTTGTCTGCTGGAGAATTTACCTAAAAAACAAGGTTAGCTGGGTGCAAAATATAATGATATATAACAACCTGCGAGATAATATTTTATGAGAATGCGTATGATATGATATGATATGATTATGATATGATATGATGTATGAATGAATTATGTCGGGAAGCTGATCAGTAGCTTCATATAACAACTGTTGGCTGGGGAAAATAAATCTTGATTTGTTGCTGAGGAGTATGAAGACTTCGTTTCCGTCTTGTTTAAGAATATCGTACTTAGAACCTTTCTGTTTTCGTTCGTCGTACTTATTATTGAAGGATTAAGTTCCTGAATATCCTGACTGAGGATAAAAGAGATGGACATAGATCCAGAGGACTTAATTCTTCGGAGGATATGAAACTGCTTGAAGACTTCGTCGAGTTGGAAGTATAAGATATTACTTGAAGTATTTTGTATGGACATCCGTAAAGATTACCCTGTGGGGATGAACCGGTGAAGCTTCATTGAATTCCCACCTCCATTCGTTCTTAGTAAATGCTATTATTGTATTTTATGCATTTCTGGTAAACATCAATCATATTCAAAAGCATATATTCATTCAAACATAATCAATGGACGTTTTTCGCTTTAGTAAAAGGGGAAAAGTAAAGCTGAATAAAGAGGGAAAAGTAAAGCTGAATAAAGAGGGAAAAGTAAAGCTGAATAAAGGAGGAAAAGTAAAGTTGAATATAAAAAATGGAATTTTTTCTTATTCTTAGAAATAAACTTATAACTAGACATGTTTTAATACGGAGATGGAAATCCTAGTAAGAGGAATTCGTCAAAGAAATTTTTACAAGGAGAAATAGCTATGTGTACATGACCCTATTGAGTTTCAACTTTGTTATTGTCATTATCTTCAATTATCTCATCTTCAGCTATCGGAGAAGAAAGGATTGGACTGATCGGTATCTGTTGAACTTGACGTAGATAACACAACTAGTAGTGGTTGCATGAATGATCCAGCGAGACATAGTCATACGCTTTAATCCCTAACTTTTGCCTGGATTGCCCTTTCAGGTTTTCTATCCACCGGGATACCCTTTTTTGCCCAAGCCGCCTTTTTCAGGTTTTCGACTTGCCGGGTGTACAATTGTTTTATATATATATATCCCTAATTTTTTCCCGAACCCTTTTGGTTCGCCGGGATGCCCTTATTTTTGCCTAGGCCAGTCAACCTAACAGGTCTCTTTTCATGCGTAGTATTTTTTAACTATGTCTGTGTTCACATGTTGTGGGAGGTCTTCACCATCCATAGTGGTAAGCATCATGGCACCTCCAGAAAATATTCTCTTAACAACAAATGGCCCTTCATAGGTGGGAGTCCATTTGCCCCTGGGATCACCTTGTGGTAATATAATGTGCTTGATTACCAAATCACTAGTATGATACACTTTCTGCCTAACTTTCTTATTGAAGGCTTTGACCATCCGCTTCTGTACAATCTGACCATGACAAACAACTTCTAATCTTTTCTCATCAATTAAGTTTATCTGGTCAAGTCGAGTCTGAATCCATTCATCTTCATCCAAGCCTGCATCCTTTATAATTCTCAAAGAGGGAATCTGAACTTCAATGGGTAAAACTGCTTCCATACCATAGACAAGGGAAAATGGGGTTTCCCCTATTGAAGTACGCATGGTGGTACGATAACCATGAAGAGAAAATGGTAAAATGTCATGCCAATCCTTATATGTAACTGTCATCTTTTGCAAGATCTTTTTAATATTTTTGTTGGCGGCTTCCACTGTGCCATTCATCTTTGGACAATATGGAGAAGAATTGTGATGTTTAATCTTGAACTGTGTGCAAAGATCAATAATCATAGTGTTGTTCAAATTAGTACCATTGTCTGTGATGATCCTTTCAGGGATGCCATATCTGCATATAAGATTATATTTGATGAATCGAGCCACAACATTCTTGGTAACAGAAGCAAATGAAGCTGCCTCTACCCATTTTGTGAAGTAATCAATAGCTACAAGGATGAAACAATGTCCATTAGAAGCAGTAGGTTTGATTTCACCAATCATATCAATGCTCTTTGTAAGGGATGAGATTAGGATGCTTGTATCCCAATCTCCTTTAACTTGACTGACTACTAAGGCTGAATCTCCATACACATCCAAAAATTGAATCTTCATTTCAATAGCAACCTTGATACCCATGATGCACGCTTCATACTCATCCATATTATTGGTACATTTGAAACAAAGCTTTGCAGTAACTGGTGTATAACAACCTTTATGAGAGATAATCACAACACCAACACCATTACCAAGCGCATTAGAAGCTCCATCAAAAATCATAGTCCATCAGGATCCTTGTCCAGGTCCTTCATATTGTCTAGGTTCTTTAGTAACAATCATAATATCCTCATCTGGAAACTCAAAATTCATAGATTGGTAGTCATCCACTGCTTGATGAGCCAAACGGTCAGCTACTACACTTCCTTTGATTGCTTTCTGAGTAGTATATTGTATGTCATATTCTGTCAAGATCATTCGCCATCTTGCTATTCGTCCGGAGAGAGCAGGTTTCTCGAATATATACTTGATTGGATCCATTTTTGAAATCAATAAAGTGGTATGAGGCAACATATACTGTCTTATTCGGCGAGCAGCCCATGCCAAAGCGCAACAAGTTTTCTTGAGCAGTGAGTATCTTGTTTCACAGCCAGTAAACTTTTTGCTAAGGTAGTATATTGCCTGCTCTTTTTGACCAGACTAGTCATGTTGCCCCAGCACACACCCCATTGAGTTATCCAATACTGTCAAGTACATAATCAAAGGTCTTCCTTCAACTGGTGGCATCAATATAGGAGGTTCCTGTAGGTACCTTTTGATGTCATCAAAAGCTACCTGGCATTCGTCATTCCATTCCAATACTTGATCTTTCTTCAACAACTTGAAGATTGGTTCACAGGTAGCAGTCAACTGGAAAATAAATCTTGCAATGTAATTCAGTCGTCCCAGGAAACCTCTAACTTCTTTCTCAGTACGAGGAGCAGGCATCTCTTGTATAGCTTTTACCTTTGCAGGATCTACTTCAATACCTTTACCACTGTCAATAAAACCCAGAAGTTTACCAGATCTAACTCCAAAAGTACATTTGTTTGGATTTAACCTCAACTTGTATTTCTTCAAACTTTCAAACAACTTGTGCAGGTGATCAAGGTGCTTTTCTTCATTCTGAGATCTGGCTATCATATCATCCACATATACCTCTATCTCATGGTGAATCATATCATGGAACAAAGCTACCATAGCACGCTGATATGTTGCCCCAGCATTCTTCAAACCAAATGGCATTACCTTATAGCAGAAAGTGCCCCATTGTATAAAAAATGTAGTCTTCTCCATATCTTCAGGTGCCATCTTGATCTGATTATACCCAGAGAAACCATCCATAAAAGAGAATACCTTATGTTGAGCAGTGTTGTCTACCAGAACATCAATATGTGGAAGTGGAAAATCATCTTTTGGGCTGGCTCTATTCAAATCCCTGTAAACTACACACATGCGTACTTTACCATCTTTCTTAGGCATCGGTACCACGTTTGCAACCCATTGTGGATAAGAAGTAACAGCTAGAAACCCTGCATTGAATTGTTTCATCACCTCTGCCTTAATCTTTTCTGACATATCTGGATGCATACGACGAACTTTCTGTTTTATTGGACGACAATCCTCTTTCACTGGTAAGCGGTGAACCACAATATTTGTATCCAACCATGGCATATCTTCGTAGGACCAAGCAAAAACTTCCTCATATTTATGTGACATCGGAATCAACCTGTTGTCGCTCCCACTAAAAGACACCCGGTCAGATAGGGTACAGACGCGAACGGTCGGCGAGAGGAGAAATGAAATGAACTGAATAGAGTCGCCAGCTAGGCATTTTTATCCCGAAGGAAAGGTAATGCTGCATAAACCTGGAAAGTTATGGACAATATGGTCGCGAACCAGAGAAACTGAGAAAGGGGGTTGGTTACAACCTGGGAAGGTATTAGCACCCAGACTGTCCGTCGTACTCGACGGGATCCACGCTTAAAAGTTTATGTTTAACGGGGTGGTGTATGTGCTATCTGTGTGCAAAAGCTGGAAAATAATGTACAAGTGTCAGTGCAAAAAGCGAAGTGAGATGCTCAGGAATGAGGCTTAAAAGATAATGCTGGAAGAGGGGGGAAGACACAGAGACTTTTGTTCGATAACAGTTAAGTTATACCTACGTATCCTCTCGTGCAATGAGGAAGTCAGAACACCGTAGTTCGACTCAAAGAGACTGAAAGATAAATTGACTGATGAACTGCTTGCTTGTCTGTGCTCTAGTGTATGACTCGTCTGGCTCGAGTGCTAACTGTCTTGCATTAGACAGAAGAAGCCAATTCTCGTTTATGAGTGAGTGTGATGAGAAAAGAATCCCGAAGGAGACGATTATTGTTTGTTTTTGTGTTTTCAATCTTTTATTGCTTTTGGTGTTTCTCATAAGTTAATGAGCTTAAGTCTAAACCAAGGGTTAGCAAAATCATCATATCCTCCCTTTGATTAGGGATAATGAGAATACCTTAAGTATGAGATAAACATTTCAACTTAATTACCATGATGATGTAGGATTAAGATCGTTAACCTACTTGTGATTATTTAGATGTTTTTGAGTTTTTTTTAGTGTTATGTTATGAGTTTAAGCCATAATCAACCCATTACACCATCCTAATAGAAGGATAATATATGAGCACACTTAAGCTGAGGAAGATACCTCAACTTAATCCATGATTAGGGATTAATCTCATGACAAAACAGACCTTTATTACATGGATTTTAATTAGAGATGAAATTAAGAAGTGAATTTTATGGTTTGCAAGACAACTTGAGGGGGACTTGTCCATTAACACTAGGGTTAACCTTCTTAACCAATAAAGGAAGAATTAGAACCCTAATGCAAGGCCCAAGTTACAAGTTAATGTCTTAATGATTATTAAGTGGATTGATTAAGAGGTTTAATCAAATTAATGGTTTAACACTTAGGATTAAAGTTATACACTTCATCCTAAGAGAAGGATGCATGCATAACCCTAATCACAAAGTCTTAAAACCTTAAAGGTTTAGTCTCTAATGATGAGGTGAGAAGTGAGACACAAAGAAGACACAAAGGTAAAAACTAAAGGGGGACTAATCACAACCCTAATTATTGTCATGCTTGGATGTTACTATGGTTTGTAAGGCTTGGAAGAGATCTTCAGAGAAGCCACCAATGGAAGAAGCAGATGAGAGGAGGAGAAGCAGAAGAAACAAGTTACTTACTTCACTGAAGAAGATAAGTAACTTTGAGACAGAAAGTGAAAGATGAACATGAATGAGAAAGCTCACTCTAAAGCAAAAATGAAGCAAAGATGCATATGAAGAATGAGAAAAGAAATGAGAAGTGAAGGCACATTCACTTCTCAAGTTACTTACCACCTGAAAAAGGTTAGCATAAAGAAAGAAATGAAATGCAAATGAAGCATATGCAAAGATAAAAACCAAAACCAGAAATAAACACATGATGCAAATGATGCTATGAGATGATGCAAAGGCAAACCAAGTGCTATGAATGTTCATACAAAGAGAAAGAATGCAAATGAAGCATGTAAGAAGCATGAGAACACATGGATGCTTATGAAATGTAATAGATGCAAAGCATGGCAAATGTATGAATAAATGACCAAGCAATGTTCAAGAAATGTCTTAAGATGTCTAAGATGGCATACAAGTGCTTAGAATGTCATGGCAAGTTCACATGTTCATGCAATGCAATGTAAGATGCAAGTATGGATGCAAGATTAGGGTTACATGAAAAGATGAGATGCAAATGTCAAAAACAGAAACAAATCACAAGATAAAAAATTGCAAATGAACTCAAAGGAACCCTAACCCCATATGATATCACACCCCAAAGGAGAAGGTCTAACTCTTAACCTATAAAAGTTATGATTTTTCCAAGTTAACTAGGGCTTTAAGGTACCTCAAAAGGGAAAATGCAAATCAAATTGAAAATGAAAGATAAATTCTTGGAAAAAATATGTTAGATACTACATGATATATGAAGAACAATGCAAAAAGAACCAATGTAAAACCACTCATAGTTAGGCAGAAAAGAATTTTTAAAGTTAGGGTTTCAAAAAGGAAATTGATGAACCCTAAATTCAAAGAAAAATGTCAAAGTTAGATCAAAACCAAAAAGAAATTTGTATGAATGGTTTGGCAATATTTCTAAATGTCCTAAGATGCAATGTGAATTTTTTGGGAATTCTTAGAAACCTAAATGGTATTTTCATTAATTAATTAAAATAAACATTTAAATATTTTTAAAATGATTTTTATATGCAAAAAAAAATGTTTTTGGGTGAAGAAAAATATTTGAAGTCAAAATGCAGAAGAAAAATATTTTTTTGGAATTTTCTAAGTATTTTAAATAAAATGTACATGATAAATGCAATAAAATGAAATAAAAATTGAATTTAAATAAAAGTATGATGATTTGATGGACATGATTCAAAGGTGAGGGGCGGGAATTGACTGGCGCCATATCCAAAGGCTGAAATTCAAACCAGTCTTAATTAATTAACTAAACCTAATTAATTAAATTAAATAGAAATTAAGGGTTAATGAAGTGATCTAGTCCATTGGTTCATGCGCGTGAAACCTAATCTAAGGGTGGAAATTCAAACTCACGCTAATCACTCAGCTAACCCTAATTAGGGAAAACAACCTTCAGACGACCGAAAAAGTGGTTCCGGTCGTCTTCTCCGACGAGCCCTCAAGAACAAAATCTCCCCTATGCCTTTTTAGGAGCTCTAAAGCTCCAGATCAACTCCTCACACCTTCCTAAACTTAAATCTACCCTCAAAACAAATTTCCCATGGATCATGAACAAGATACGAATCAAAACTCAAAAATTGGAAAAGTTTCAGAAGCTCAGTACATGCTTATTTTCCACTCATTTTCAAAAGTAAACACATCATGATGATCAGCAAAGCATAAAGAACATTTCTATAACAAGAAAAATAATTTCTGGAAAATTTGTTCTTGAGGATACCTGAGGTGGAGCTTCTTCAATCTGAGCTATCTGACCTCCTCTTTGGTGCAAAATGACTCCAATGATCCTCCGGGTGATGCTTTGATGCTTGGAAGGAGTTTATAATGGCTGGTTTGAGTGGTTGTTCTTCAGCTGGTCAAAAATCATGTTTCAGTTTTTGGTGCTTTTAGGCTGCAATGAAGGGTGGGAAATGATCCTCTTGTGATGCTGAGTTGATTGATGAAGGGAGTTTTGAGTTTGAGTGTGTGTGCTATGAGTTTCGAAGAGAGAAAGTTTTTAGGCTAATTTTGTGAATCTGAGTTGTGTGTGCTTTCAGGCTTGAATGTGTTATGTTATGGCTTGCTTTTGGTCCACATAACAAGCTTTGATAGGTCAGAAGAGTTGTTGTGGGCTATGCTGATAGGTATGGCTTGTTTTGCAAAAAGTCAAAAGTATGTGTACTTGAGGCATGGGCTGGTTCAGTGGCTATTTCAAGGCATGGCTCGAGTCAGCTTGGTTCAAGGATAGCCATGGAAGTCATACTTTGCAGCTGGCACAAGTGGAAGCATGGTTGTATGAGTTTTTGCAAGTTTTGTACATTTTGGCCCCTTTGTGATTTCTTGATGTGCAAGGCATAGAAACTTGTGATTCTTGGGCCAATTCTGATTCTTAGGCAATACACTATGTTTCTATGATGCCTAGAAGTGTATTAGAGGTCACAAAATGGCTTGGTTTGTGAAATTGCAAAAAATCCTCTTTGGCATGAAACCTAAAATTATGTGATTTTTGCCAACTTTGCCAAGCCATAACTTGAGTTCCATAATGAATTAGGACTTGTTCTTGTACTTTTTTGAAAAGGGAATGATCTAATCTACAACTTTCATGACCAAAATTTTTTCATTTGAAGCATTTTTGGTTGAGAAAGAGGAGGTTGAAATACTTTCCCAAAATGGAAAGTTTCCATTACAAGTCATTTCCATTTTTGGCAACTTTTGGTTTAACTCAATTTTATTCAATTTTGTGGACTTCCAAGAGCTTCAATGATCAAATAAAGATCATATAACTTCAATTTGATGAAAAATCCACTTTGGTTCCATTGTTGGGGGCCTCAAATGTCTTGATTTTGCTCTGACTTGCTCAAGAAGTTACCCAATGAACAAATGACTTCCACAATGAATTTCTTCATCAAACGTGGTACATATGATCCTTATAGCATCCTAAGAACAATAGAAACAAGAATGACCCAAAAATTTGGAATTTTGGCCTCTGAAACCAAAACCCTAATTTCAGGTCATCTGTGTAGTGAAACCCTAGCTCTGCTTCCATGCTTTGCCAGTTCTTGTGATTTCTTGACTTCCTTGATCTTTGAGGGATTTAATATGATGAGAGAACACACATGGACCCTCTTGGAATGATTGGAGACCTTTGGAGTGGCTCAAATGGATCCTTGGATTGCTCAGATCACAAACCCTAGATGCAGATGAACTTGAACTAATGCAGTGAAGCAAAATTGCAATATGAGATGATATGCTTAAACTTATGCAAAGATGAAAGATCACAAGCCATGGTGAAATTAGTGAGGGAAAATTTGGGGTGTTTACAGCTTCCCCTATTCAAACATGGGTTAGCTATGCAGGATGTAAGCGCCTGGCTTAACAGACAAACAAGATAACTTGTGGTTGAATAACAAAGACAGTCCAAAATTTGCACTCACTGGGGAGAAGAAGAAAAGGGATATAAATTGCAAGAGAAAGTATAGTATGATTATCAAAATGCGGGTGATGGAGGACGACCATCGAGCAGAGGACAACTGCTGGGGATAAAATGGTAAGTAAAACAATGACAGGGACGACCGACATGCTGGGGAAATAAAGAAATCATGACGGGGACGGCCATCATGTAAAGAAACAAGATTCTATGGGGATAACTGATAAAGTTAATGATGGGGACGGACATCAGGTTCGTAAAGTAAGGTAAAAAACGACGGGGACGGCCATCAGTTCAAAGAATAAATGAAATAAATGATGAGGGACAGTCATCAAAGGTGAAGGACGATCACTTGGCAGGGTATGGCTGCCGAAAGTATCACGACATAGGACGAATGTCAGATAGAAGAAGGTCGACGATGGGGACGACCATCGGATAAGCATGATGAAGGACAATCATCAAAAGGTGAAGGATGATCACCTAGCAGGGTACAACTGCTCTCGGGGTTTTTCACGACATATGACGAATGTCGGATAACAAGGTCATCGATGGGGACGGCCATCGGAAAATGATGAGGGACGGTCATCAAATGGTGAAGGACGATCACCTAGCAGGGGACGACTGCTAAAAATCACGATATAGGACGAATGTCGGATAGAAAGGGGTTCCAATAATGGAGACTCCGCTGGGGGAAAGGATGAGGGACGGTCATCCAAAGGTGAAGGATGATCACCTGGCAGGGTACGGCTGCCGAAAGTATCACGACATAGGACGAATGTCGGATAGAAGAAAAGTTGCTTTGCTGGGGAATGGAAAACACAGACGAGTGCTTACGCTTTAGAAACAAAAAGGTATAGGTGTTTTGACGCTGTGTATAGATTAAAGATGCGGACGAGCATCCTTAAGACCATGATACAGACGAGTATCGGTAGAAACAAACGCTGACGTGTGTTCAGAGATGATGATACGGACGAGTACCAACTGGTTAACAAAGAACACGGACGAGTGTCGAATCTGTGGGGAATAAATGTATATATGATATACAGACGAGTATCTGTATAAGTATGAATAAGTATTGTGAAGTATGAGCAAGACACGGGCGAGTGTTCAACTTGTCGGGGAAAGTTTGACACGGATGGGTGTCCACAAATATTTGTATGCGAGAGTGTAAAAGGTGTTTCGGTGACCTATGGGGATTGGATGACACAGACGGGTGTCAACAAGAGTGTATTATGACAAGTTTTTGGTTCGCAACAAGTGTTTTGGCAACCGTGCTGGGGAGCGGTGACACGGACGGGTGTCAAGAGAATGTATAGGTATCTATATTCAAAGAGGATGTTCATGGTTTACATCTGCAGGGGAATAAAATGACACGGACGAGTGTCGGAAAGGTATATATGAACATGTATCTACGTTGGAGAGTGCAAAGGGGACGCTTTGGATTTTATTACTTGCAAAGAGAGCAAGTTTTTATGTACATTGCTGGTGGAATATTGGTGATATTTGCAGGTGACTGGCTCGAACCTGACTTGTGATCATGCAAATGTTTGATTTTTTCCATAATGCTCCGCATTAGACGGAATGCTACGCTCTGTGGGAAAAATGATGTGAATGCTATGATTATGCAAAAGAAACCGATCCGGGATTCAAATCCCACTGCGGAAAAGATCTCTGGCTGATCTGCTTGGAAGGATATCCCAGCTGGGGAAGAGATCATTGGTAGATCTGATAAAATATATGGCTCTGCTTAGGGAAATAGATCACTGATAAATCTATCCGGCAAGGAGAAAACCAAGATGGGGATGAGGAAGCTTCTGTCACTTTGTTGCGTGAGAATTTCAGGCCTTGCTCTTCTGAGGAGAGGCTGGAACTCTGCAGGGAGCCGATTCTTTTGTCTTTGAGAGACTTGGCACTCTGTTTGGGGGAGGAAAGATCATTGAACGATCTTCCTAGAGGACTCTGTGGGGATCCCGGCTGGGGATGCTCTTGCTGAATAAACTTATACTTGGGGACGATGAGGCCTTGACAACTCTGTTGGGGAAAAAGAATTTTCAGATGCTGCTTGGAGAAGATGTGCTGGGGAAGTGCGCTTGGCATGCCCCATGTTGCGTATCGAATACCTGCATCCTGTTAAGACAAAGAAACGCACAAGCATCCCAAGGTATCCCTTACCGGATTCCGTCATAGGAGTCAGATCTTCCTGAGAGTAAATACATTTCCTGCAAGCATTTATTAATAATGGCTCGTTTGTTTTATGCAAATATTAAATCATGGATACTGGACATTTTGCAAACGAAACAAAAATGTACGAGACGGGGTGTGACTGAAAATCTGATTTTATTG
Source organism: Lathyrus aphaca (assembly GCA_963966055.1). Classification (NCBI taxonomy): domain Eukaryota; kingdom Viridiplantae; phylum Streptophyta; class Magnoliopsida; order Fabales; family Fabaceae; genus Lathyrus; species Lathyrus aphaca. The sequence continues at coordinate 211,696,613 of OZ014519.1, forward strand.
ATCTGGGTGCCCTGAATTGGCAAATACAGTCAAAGAAACAGATCCCTTGAAAAGAGGAGATTGTTACAAATTGAGAAAACGTAAGAGTGCTGGAAATGTTGATGACGCTTCGGTGAGCTTCCTTTTCTATGAACTGTATGACATTGACGCTCTTCTTATCCTGCTTTCTGAAGAAGGTTGATTCTGACCAATGCTTTATCCCTTCGAGGCTTGCCGTGTTGTAAGTGATACAGACGAATCCAGAATGTAGTTGTTCACTTACTCCCTGATTTTGTGTGGATCGCCCTTTCAGTTTTTCAATCCACCGGGATACCCATTTTTGCCTGAGCTGTCCAATGCGGCTTTTCAACTCAGCGGGTGTACATTTTTTTTTCAATTTTCCCTTATTTTTGCCCGAGTTTTTTATTCTGTTTTTTGACTCACCGGGATGCCCTATTTTGCCTAGACTTACATTCTGTTTTTATGTCTAGCGGGTCATTTTATGCGAAGTATTTTTTAACTGCATCTGAATTCACAGGGGATAAGAAATCTTCACCATCCATAGTAGTGAGCATCAGTGCTCCACCAGAGAAAACCTTCTTTACTATGAATGGGACATCGTAGTTTGGAGTCCACTTGCCCCTGTGGTCTGTATGAGGAGGAAGAAGTCTTTTCAGCACAAGATCTCCCACCTGGTATTCCTGAAGTTTGACTTTCTGATCGAAGGCTTTCTTCATTCTTTTCTGATACAACTGCCTATGACAGATTGCAGTTAACCTCTTTTCTTCGATCAGATTCAATTTATTGTATCGAGATCGGACCCATTCTGCTTCATTCAACTTTACATCCATCAGTACCCGTAAGGAGGGTAATTCAACTTCAACAGCCAGGACTACCTCCATACCATACACAAGTTGATACGGTGTCGCCCCAGTGGATGTTCTGATTGAGGTTCGATACCAATGTAAGGCAAATGGTAGCATTTCATGCCAGTCTTTGTAAGTAACCACCATCTTTTGCACAATCTTCTTAATGTTCTTATTAGCTACCTCAACAGCGCCATTCATCTTTGGCCTGTAAGGAGAAGAGTTGTGATGTTGAATTTTGAAGTCTCGGCACAGTTCTGCCATCATCTTATTGTTCAAATTGGAACCATTGTCAGTAATGATTCGCTCGGGTACTCCATACCGACAAATGATGTCTCTCTTCAGGAATCTGGCTACCACTTGTCTGGTGACGTTTGCATACGAAGCTGCTTCAACCCACTTGGTGAAGTAATCAATGGCTACTAGGATGAATATGTGGCCATTTAAAGCAGTCAGTTCAATCTTTCCAATCATGCCAATGCCCCACATTGCAAAGGGCCAAGGTGAAGACATTATGTTCAAAGGATTTTGGAGGCACATGCACTTTATCTGCGTAGATCTGGAACTTGTGACACTTCCTGGCATAGACACAACAGTCTGCATCCATTGTGATCTAGTAGTAACCTGATCTTAATAATTTCTTAGCCATTGCATGCCCTCCAGCATGGGTACCGAAAGATCTTTCATGCACCTCGTGCATCAGCAAGTCTGCTTCCTTCTTATCAACATATCTGAGAAGAACCATGTCAAAGTTTTGCTTGTATAATGAGCCATCAACATTAAGGAAGAAACTACCTGCCATCCTTCTTAATGTCTTCTTATCATTGGATGATGCCACAGGTGGGTATGTTTGATCCTCTAAGAAGAATTTGATATCATGGAACCAAAGCTTGTCATCTTTAGCAATGTCCATAGAGAATACGTATGTCGGTCGGTCTAGTCTGGATACCGAAATCCGAGGCACATAATTGGCAGTTTGAACCTTGATCATGGAGGAAATGGTAGCTAAAGCATCTGCAAACTGATTCTCGTCTCGAGGGATGTACTCAAGTTTGACTGTTGTGAAGAAAGTCAGTAATCTCCTCGTATAGTCACGGTATGGAATCAGATGCTCTTGGTGAGTGTACCATTTGCCGTTGGTCTGATTGATTACCAGAGCCGAATCTCCGAATACAGTTAAAGTCTTGATCCTGAGGTCAATGGCTTCCTCAAGACCCATGATACAGGCTTCGTACTCAGCTTCGTTGTTAGTGCAGGCAAAGGTGAGTTTCGCCGAGAAAGGCATATGAACTCCTTTAGGTGTAATGAGCACTGCACCAACTCCACGACCATTCATGTTAACAGCCCCATCAAACATCATTGTCCATTCTTCTTCTGGGTCAGGCCATTCTGTGTGAACAGGATCTTCATGATCTTTTGCTTTTAGAAACATGATGTCTTCATCAGGGAAGTCAAATCTCATGGGCTGATAATCATCAATGGGTTGCTCAGTCAGATAGTCAGATAATACACTGCCCTTGATGGCCTTTTGAGATGTGTACTGAATGTCATATTCTGTTAGAATCATTTGTCATCTTGCTAACCTTCCGGTAAGTGCTGGCTTCTCAAATATGTACTTGATTGGATCCATCTTTGAAATCAATAAAGTAGTGTGAGTCAACATATACTGTCTTAGTCGGCGAGCAGCCCACGCTAAAGCACAACAAGTTTTCTCGAGCAGTGAATAACGTTGTTCATAGTCGGTAAACTATTTGCTCAGGTAGTATATTGCATACTCTTTTCGACCAGACTCATCATGCTGGCCCAACACACACCCCATTGATTCTTCTAATACTGTTAAGTACATTATTAGAGGTCTTCCTTCAACTGGATGCACGAGGATTGGAGGTTCTTGTAAGTACTCCTTGATTTTGTCAAAATCCTTCTGACAATCTTCGTTCCACCTGACTGTTTGTTCCTTTCTTAACAATTTGAACAGGGGCTCACAGGTTGCAGTGAGGTGAGATATGAACCTTGATATGTAGTTCAATATTCCTAAGAACCCCCAAACTTCCTTTTCAGTCCTAGGTGCAGGCATCTACTGAATGGCTTTGACTTTGTCAGGATCAACTTCAATTCCTTTTTCACTTACAATAAATCCCAGCAGCTTACCGGAACGCACCCTAAATGTGCACTTGTTGGGGTTTAGCTTCAGCTGATACTTTCTCAGATGCTTGAATAACTTCAGCAGATTTACCAGATGGTCTTCTTCTATGAGGGACTTGGCAATCATGTCATCCACGTAGAACTCAATTTCTGTGTGGATCATATTGTGGAATAATGTTACCATAGCCCGTTGATAAGTAGCACCGACATTCTTCAATCCGAAAGGCATTACCTTGTAACAAAATGTGCCCCAGGGTGTGATGAAGGTAGTCTTCTCCATATCTTCGGGTGACATTCTGATCTGATTATACCCTGAAAAACCATCCATGAAGGAAAACACCGAGAACTGAGTTGTGTTGTCGACCAATACATCATTGTGAGGTAATGGGAAGTCATCCTTTGGGCTAGCTCTGTTCAGATCCTGGTAATCCACACACATCTGTACTTTGCCATCCTTCTTAGGCACTGGCACAATGTTGGCAACCCACAGCGGGTAACTAGTTACAGCAAGGAAACCGATGTTTCACTGTTTTTTTACTTCTTCCTTAATCTTCATTGCCATATCTGGACGAGTACGGTGCAGCTTCTATTTCACTAGAGGACAATCTTCTTTCAAAGGCAGCTTGTGCATAACAATGCCGGTGTCCAACCCTGGCATATCTTGATAGGACCATGCAAAGACGTCGACGTATTCTCGAAGCATATCAATAAGTTGTTCCTTCACTGAATCTTGCAGACTGGCCCCGATCTTTACTTCTTTCAAGTCTTCTTCGGTACCAAGATTAACTGTTTCAACCTCCTCCTGATGAGGAGTGATCACTTTCTCTTCTTGCCTTAACAACCTGGCTAACTCTTCAGGTAACTCATAGTCTTCTTCGACCCCTTCATCAACTTGATTAATCGGATTGTCGAAGTCATACAAGGTCATAGCAGTGTTGTTGTCGGTGCAATCTGGAGGATAATCTCTGCAAGGGTTGAGATTTGTTCGTTTTAGTGATCAGTTTTAATCTTGTTTAGAAAAAGTGAAAATGAAGTCATTTATTTTGAAAACATTGTCATTTTATTGTTTTGTACAAAAGTGAAAAATGAAAAGACAGTGAGCAAAAAAGAGACTCGTTTGCAAAAAGATGTCTGATATTCATTGATTAATCCATTTGCACAAAATTACAATATGGCCCTATTACAAAATGAGTCCTGACACCTTGGGCAAGATGCATGACTTGATGCATGCTAAAAAAGATAGGAAATAATAATTACTCTGCAGGAGTAACTCTTATAATTTCCTGGGAAGACCAGTTAAGGACTTGGTTCCCTGGGATCCTTGGACGTATCTAGTTCTCCAAGTTGCGGTCGCTTTCCGCCTTGTCTTCCAGGTTGTTAACAGCATCTGGGGTGAGCATCCCCCACTGACAAATTTGGGCTCTTTTGCAGCCTCTGATTGATCTTGTCGGAATGGTCTGTAACCCAGACCGAATCTATCTTCCTTCTTTTCCACTGGCAGCAGCTTGCCCCAGCCTTGGGCATTACCGTCTTCAACAACCTTCCGAGCTTGCTAATAAGAAACAATTGAAGTACCCATCTTGTCTTCCTGGGATGCAGCAAATACTTCAGTCGCTTCATTGACATTCAGGGCCTCGAACCCTTGGCTCATTTTTTCATGGATTTCACCATCCATCTCAATATACTTATATGTAGCCAGATGGCTAACAAATATGTCCTCCTCACCACAGATGGTGATAATCTGTCCTTCCCATTCATACTTCAGTTTATGGTGAAGGGTCGACGTTACAGCGCCTGCGGCGTGAATCCAGGGTCGGCCTAACAAACAACTATAAGCAGGCTGTATGTCCATCACATAGAAAACAGTCTTGAAGACTTGTGGACCGTTTATCACTGGCAGCTCCACCTCTCCAAGAACAGATCTTTTGGAGCCATCAAAAGCCCTGACCACAAGGTTACTTGGCCGGAGAGCTATCCCATCATACTCGAGCTTGACAAGGGCTTTCTTGGGTAAGACATTGAGTGAGGACCCAGTGTCTACAAGAACATGAGACAGTACATCTCCCTTGCACTCCAGGGTTATGTGCAAGGATTTGTTGTGGAGACATCCTTCTGTTGTTAAATCAGCATCAGTGAAACATAACCCATGGCTAGTATTGACATTTGACACTACTGTTTCCAGCTGATTCACAATGATCTCTTCTGGCACGTAGGCAACGTGCAGAACTTTGAGTAGTGCATCCCGATGGGCTTCGGAACACAACAACAGAGATAGGATTGAGATCTTTGAAGGAGTCTGGTGGAGCTGGTCCATAACTTTATAGTCACTTCTTTTAATAATCCTCATAAACTCATCCACGTCTTGATTGAAGGATGATTTATGAGCTTCTGTGGGTGCAGATTCTTCCAGCATCACACTCTTCCCCTTGGCTTTGGCAACAGCCTATGCCTCAGTGTTAGTTCTAGGGACTTGTGATGCAAAGAGATGTCCGCTTCGGGTGAAGCCTCCGCCTCCCCCAACATTGTCCACTTGGGGAGTGAGAACTGGAGAATCCAGAAGGACTTTCTCTCCGTTGCAGTATAGATCAGCACCATAATGCCATGGTACAACACTGTCTTTATCATATGGAATGGGCCCGGGCACCGTGATAGTGATTGGGCTTACTGCAGCAGATGTTGGGACTGTAATAGTCTGTGGATCATAGAAAATAGTAACAGGACCTCTGGCGGATGTTGGTGGAGGTGAACTGAAGCTTTGTTGAGATTGTTGAGACTGTTGTTGATGTTGTTGAAAGTTGCTGGAGTTCGGGACCGTTGTCGGGTCATAATAAATTGTGACAGTGGAAACATCATTGTTGGTTGTTGAAGTTGTAGTAGCCGGTGCAAATGAATTTTTGTATGTTGAAGTGGCAGATGGAATGATTGCTGAAGTTGTAGCTGAATTAGTTGGAACAATGGTTGTTGCATTTGTAGAAGAAACATTAGGAAAGATGGTTGTTGCATTTGTAGAAGAATCAGTTGTTGTTGATAAAAAAGTTGTTGGTGTTGTAGAAGTTGTGGTTGTAATTTGCAGAATGCCTTCTTTGATTAAGTCATTGATGCCTTTCCTCAAGCTAGCACGCCTATTCTCAGAAAGTTTGCATGATTCACAACAGGCCTCACAACCTGGAAACACTTGGCATTTTAAAAGCTAGGCTTTAACCTCTGCCAGAGGTGTCTGAATACATGCAATGTCTTCTATTAAACTCGTGGGTGAACCATCCTTTACAACATTAATCCTTGGCCCATTGTGGCTTGGCATAGGATTTTTTATTACATTGGGAGGAGGTGCAAAGTCCAGGGCTTTTGAATCTACCAGATCCTGAACCTTCATATGCAGAGCTCTGCATTTTTCCGTAGAGTGACCAGGTGCATTGGAATGAAAAGCACACCTAGCATTGACATCATAGTTTCTAGGAAGGTTTTGAGGATCAGGTGGAGCCAATGTCCTCAACTCAACAAGATTGAGCTTTAGGAGTTGTGGCAGCAGTGTAGCATATGGCATTGGAATGGGGTCAATTACCCAGTTGACCTGAGATGGCCGCTGTTGAAATGGGAGTTGTTGTTGATTGTTGTTGTTATTGTTACTGTTGTAGGATTTCTGTTGTGCAAACTGTTATTGTTGCGGAAAGTGTTGCGGTTGTTGAGTATACTGAGGAGGTGGAGCAGGGATAGTTACAACGGCAACTGTCCTAGGCAAGTATTGGGGTCTCCCTCTTCCCATGTGCACAGAGTTTGTCTCACCAGATCTACGGGGCCCATCAAATGGTTTTCTTGTACTTCTTGAACTGGCACCGTTATCAGAGATCTTTCCCATCTTCAATAGGCTCTCTATTCTTTCCCCAGCTATCACCACATCTGCAAAACTGGTAGAAGAAAATGCAGCTAGTCTGTCAATGTAGGTCCCTTGGAGAGTATTCATGAACATGTCTGCCATTTCCCTTTCAGACATGGGGGGTTGAACTGCAGCAGCAAGTTGCCTCCACCTTTGGGCATATTCTCTGAAGCTTTCACGGGAAGATTGAGACATTCCCATTAAAAGGGTCATGTTTGGAGCCATGTCCAAGTTATACTGGTACTCACGGATAAAAGCTTCAGCCAAGTCTTTCCAGCTTCTTATTGTGGCTCTAGTCAAATGGGAATACCATTCTCGGGATGCCCCTGTTAGACTATCCTCGAAGTAAAACATCCACAATTTTTCGTCCATGGTGTATGCTTTTAACCTTCCCAAGAATGATTGAAGGTGGGTGCGTGGGCAGGATGTTCCATTATACCTTTCAAAACACGGGGGTTTGAACTTGTGAGAAATTCTCCCCCCTTCCACCAGTCCCATGTCCATGACATCAAACCCTAGGGAATTCTGGGATTCAAGAGACCTCGGCTTCTCTGCAATTTCATCCAGCCTACAGTCGTAAACTTTGTCCCCAACCCCAACAACTGTAAACTGCACTTCTTGAGGATCTTCTTGCAAGACCCTTCCTCCAGTAGTGTTACCTTGAGTATTCCTTATGGCATTGATTTCTGGGTTCAGATGAGGCCCAAACTCTGGTGGATCAGTGCAAGGTTGCACATGATCGTTGTTACTGGTACCTCATGTACCTGGATGGTGTTCTTCAGGAGTTTGTCTTTCAACTAACTCCCTTAGTTTTTCCTGGCTTTGAGCTAAACTAGTCATTACAGTCATGAATTGGGTCATCTGATTCCTCATCTCAACCATCTCATTAGCCATTTGGGTCCTCACTTCATTCAAGTCTTGCTGAAATAGATCCATCTGGAGTCCCTGAAGGTTGTTTCTCATCGGGTACCGGTGTATTCTGTTGACAGGGAACACTCTTCTGCGAGCAATGTTTCCTGAAACCACAATAAAGTGAGAAACAACAATAAAACAAAAACATACAAAACAAAGAACATGTTAGTATGCAATGCAATATGCCTATTTGTCTTCCAAGGGTATCCGGTTTGGTTCTTTGGTTTTGACCTTCCCAGACCTCGAGGAAATGTTGATGATGTTAAGATTAAGCCCACCAAAAAATAATACAAACTGATATATTACAAAGTGGTGAAAATACATAGTTTGATTACAATACATCCCCATGGTGGGTCAAAATACAACAACAAAAGAAAAAGTACAAGCAAAAGAATCAAACATCTAATCCAAAGTCATCCTCTCTGACTTCCTTTAGGAAGGCCTCAGTCACTGGACCTACTGGGTGCTCTGTAATAGTCCTGATGAGGAGGTTCCTAGTAGCAATGACATTTGTTAAATTCTTATGCTTGTCCTGGTCCTTTGACCTCTTCAACCCTGCCCGGAGTTTCAATTCAGATATCTCTTTCTGAGCTGCCAACAAAGCCTCCCGATGCTTCTTTTCACTAACCTCCAACTGCTCTATCTTAGCCTGAGTCCTTTGATCTTCTTGTGCACGAGCTTCAGTGATCCTGATCCATCTAGCATGGCTTTCCTCTAGATAATGCTCTGCCCTAGCCTTCTGAGTCTTTGCTTCTTTGCAAGCATTCTTCAGTACTAACTCCCCTGCCCTAGCCTTCCTGATGTAGTTATCCGTCTTCTCAATCTTGGTCAAATGCTCAATCCCAAGCCTTTCCAATCTCTCATTATCTATACGGCTGTCATTTCTCTCCCAGAGAGTCTTCTTCAAGGCTTCAGAGAGCTGAGTATTTCTCTCTTTCAGCTTTTCAAACTCTTCCAGACTGACAGTAGTTGCAGGTTGGACTGTAGAAGGTCCAGGTATATCTTCTAAGGTAAATGGCATCCGGGTGATCTGAGCTCTGGTACGAGACCAATCAGAATACTGTGCTGAAGCAATGTTGTTGCACTTGCCAAGGATGGTTGTTCCCTTGGTCTGAATGTTATCCCAAGCCCAGGCAGCTTGTCTGACAACAATAGAGTTGGGTTGGATTTCACAGTTAAGAGTTTCAGCCAAATCTTGTCCTTTGGGAGGATGAACCAAAGCATACCCTAATTGTCTTTTAAATAGTAAAGGGTTGTTGTTGATGCAAACTTTTACTCATATAAAAGGCACATTAGGATATTGCCCACAGCTAGTAATGATGTCCATGCCCTTGGTGCTCTGAGTGCACCATCTGATGTCATCTGATGTCAAGGCAATGAACCTCTTAGCCCAATTCTACTACTGGTGAGGGTTCAAGAAGGTGTCTGACTTTAGAAAGTGTCTTAGAAACCAAGAGTAATAAAGAGGAGCACAACATCTGACCAGTCTTCCTCTTTGCTTCTCATTCCTCTGGTGCACTGAGTAGTAGAAGTCTCCCAGCAAGGTAGGAACTGGATTCCTCAATAGGAACAGGTGAATAACATTCTTGCTCACAAACTTTGGCTCATCTGCAAACAAGATAACCCCATATATACTGAGGGCTAGAAGTGCACAGACAACATTCCATTCCCCTACTGCAGCATGCAGGGTGGCCTGGGAGATCAAGAAGTCTAGATGAAGGCCTGGAACCCCAGCCTTGGTGGTCATACTTTGATCAATGAGGGCAGGCTCCAAATACAATGCCCTGGATATGTCATCATTTTTGGGAGCAACCATCTCAGGGTTGAAAGGAATCCCTCTCCTGATAGGAACTCCTAACAACATGGAAAATTCTTCTAGCAGAGGTCCCAACTGGAAATCAGGGAATGTGAATCATCTGAGAGGAGGGTCATAAAACTGCAAGAAAGTATGGATCATGCTCCTCTGAGATGCATCTAGATCCATGACCATGTCCAATATGCCTCCATAATGCTCTCTGAATAGTGGGGCATGATCAGGAGTAATGAGGGGCTGGATCTGCCTGATGCCAGTCAGGGTGGGCTCAAAGAAGTGGTAAGTGATGTTGCTCTTCCTGGAAGTGTCCATGCTGATAATGGATACTGGTGAAGGAGCTGAGAGAAGTTGTTGATGAAGGCCACTGAATGAAATGATGGAGATAAGTCTTTGATGAAGGTAGCTGGAGAAGAATCACTGACAGGCTGATGGAGATGCTGAAGAAGATAACTTAAGGAGTTTGAGCAGCAGAAGGGGTCAAAACCAAACCAAAGATAAAGATGGATACCCTGTAAAACAAATAAGCAAATGTTAAATGATGCAGAAATGATGTATGCAAATGATATGCAAAGGGTTTGTGATCAAGTGCTGGATCTGTTTATCTGCCTTGGTAAAAGTCCATGTATGTTCATAAGTCCGGATGGAGGCTTAGAAATCCAGTAACCAGGTGAGGGACTCAAATAAAGATTCACAAGTCCAGGGTAATCACAAGAACTGTCCAAATAATAAAACCTTAACAAATCTAGTAACAAGGTATGATGAGGCCAAGGGTTCCTGCAAACCTGCAAATATCCCAACCCCCTCATATGTAATGTTCTAGAACAAGGATCCTCAGACTTGGATCAGTTATGAGAAGTGTAAACACTTCTAACCCGGAGGTACAATGTTTATAATAACCATAAAAGATCCTCCTATAATTCACCTCAGATGCTGAAGGTCGTAAAAAGGTCATCCAGACTTAACAGGCTTCCCAAATAGCCCTAGTACTACAGGAAATCCGTAGCACAGAGTTCTCAAGAAGAAACCTATGTCTGAACCATGTTTCATATTCCCGCACCAGACCGAAATGGAATGGGAAAGAATATGAATCCACTCTAGCCTATGTGTCACTCAGGTCCCAGGTATAGGACCTTACTCACTCAATGAACCCCACCCACCAGAACAGACAAGAGATCCAGCACATGATAATGACAATATGAAATGCATAAAACTGTAAATGAAAGTAATAAATAAAGTTGTGCATAAAGCAATAAATAAAGCAAATAAACAAGCACAAGTAGCACATAACACCCCCGTAAACACAAATCAAACAAGCGCTAGGAGGAACCCACAAAAAGAACCAGAAGCCCTGGTTGCAATATAAGATTCCCCAGCAGAGTCGCCAAGCTGTCGCTCCCACTAAAAGACACCCAATCAGATAGGGTACAGACGTGAACGGTCGGCGAGAGGAGAAATGAAATGAACTGAATAGAGTCGCCAGCTAGGTATTTTTATCCCGAAGGAAAGGTAATGCTGCATAAACCTGGAAAGATATGGACAAGATGGTCGCGAACCAGAGAAACTGAGAAAGGGGGTTGGTTACAACCTGGGAAGGTATTAGCACCCAGACTGTCTGTCGTACTCGACGGGATCCACGCTTAAAAGTTTGTGTTTAACGGGGTAATGTATGTGCTATCTGTGTGCAAAAGCTGGAAAAGAATGTACAAGTGTCAGTGCAAAAAGCGAAGTGAGGTGCTCAGGAATGAGGCTAAAAGATAATGCTGGAAGAGGGGGGAAGACACAGAGACTTTTGTTTGATAACAGTTAAGTTATGCCTACGTATCCTCTCGTGCAATGAGGAAGTCAGAACACCGTAGTTCGACTCAAAGAGATTGAAAGATAAATTGACTGATGAACTGCTTGCTTGTCTGTGCTCAAGTGTATGACTCGTCTGGCTCGAGTGCTATCTGTCTTGCATTAGACGGAAGAAGCCAATTCTCGTTTATGAGTGAGTGTGATGAGAAAATAATCCCGAAGGAGACGATTATTGTTTGTTTTTGTGTTTTCAATCTTTTATTTCTTTAGGTGTTTGTCATAAGTTAATGAGCTTAAGTCTAAACCAAGGGTTAGCAAACTCATCATATCCTCCCTTTGATTAGGGATAATGAGAATACCTTAAGTATGAGATAAACATCTCAACTTAATTACCATGATGATGTAGGATTAAGATCATTAACCTACTTGTGATTATTTAGATGTTTTTGAGTTTTTGTTTAGTGTTATGTAATGAGTTTAAGCCATAATCAAGGATTAGTGAACCCATTACACCATCCTAATAGAAGGATAATAGATGAGCACACTTAAGCTGAGGAAGATACCTCAACTTAATCCATGATTAGGGATTAATATCATGACAAAACAAACCTTTATTACATGGATTTTAATTAGAGATGGAATTAAGAAGTGAATTTTATGGTTTGCAAGACAGCTTGAGGAGGACTTGTCCATTAACACTAGGGTTAGTCCTTCTTAACCAATAAAGGATGAATTAGAACCCTAATGCAAGGCCCAAGTTACAAGTTAATGTCTTAATGATTATTAAGTGGATTGATTAAGAGGTTTAAACAAATTAAGGGTTTACCACTTAGGATTAAAGTTATACTCCATCCTAAGAGAAGGATGCAAGCATAACCCTAATCACAAAGTCTTAAAACCTTAAAGGTTTAGTCTCTAATGATGAGGTGAGAAGAGAGACACAAAGAAGACACAAAGGTAAAAACTAAAGGGGGACTAATCACAACCCTAATTATTGTCATGCTTGGATGTTCCTATGGTTTGTAAGGCTTGGAATAGATCTTCAGAGAAGCCACCAATGGAAGAAGCAAATGAGAGGAGGAGAAGCAGAAGAAACAAGTTACTTACTTCACTGAAGAAGATAAGTAACTTTGAGACAGAAAGTGAAAGATGAACATGAATGAGAAAGCTCACTCTAAAGCAAAAATGAAGCAAAGATGCATATGAAGAATGAGAAAAGAAATGAGAAGTGAAGGCACATTCACTTCTCAAGTTACTTACCACCTGAAAAAGGTTAGCATAAAGAAAGAAATGAAATGCAAATGAAGCATATGCAAAGATAAAAACCAAAACCAGAAATAAACACATGATGCAAATGATGCTATGAGATGATGCAAAGGCAAACCAAGTGCTATGAATGTTCATACAAAGAGAAAGAATGCAAATGAAGCATGTAAGAAGCATGAGAACACATGGATGCTTATGAAATGTAATAGATGCAAAGCATGGCAAATGTATGAATAAATGACCAAGCAATGTTCAAGAAATGTCTTAAGATGTCTAAGATGGCATACAAGTGCTTAGAATGTCATGGCAAGTTCACATGTTCATGCAATGCAATGTAAGATGCAAGTATGGATGCAAGATTAGGGTTACATGAAAAAATGAGATGCAAATGTGAAAAACAGAAACAAATCATAAGATAAAAAATTGCAAATGAACTCAAAGGAACCCTAACCCCATATGATATCACACCCCAAAGGAGAAGGTCTAATTCTTAACCTAAAAAAGTTGTGATTTTTCCAAGTTAACTAGGGTTTTAAGGTACCTCAAAAGGGAAAATGCAAATCAAATTGAAAATGAAAGATAATTTCTTGGCAAAAATATGTTAGATACTACATGCTATATGAAGAACAATGCAAAAAGAACCAATGTCAAACCACTCATAGTTAGGCAGAAAATAATTTTTAAAGTTAGGGTTTCAAAAAGGAAATTTATGAACACTAAATTCAAAGAAAAATGTCAAAGTTGGATAAAACCCAAAAATAAATTTGTATGAATGGTTTGACAATGTTTCTAAATGTCCTAAGATGCAATGTGAATTTTTTGGGAATTTTTAGAAACCTAAATGGTATTTTAATTAATTAATTTCCATTAATAATTAAAATAAACATTTAAATATTTTTAAAATGATTTTTATATGCAAAAAAAAATGTTTTTGGGTGAAAAAAAATATTTGAAGTCAAAATGCAGAAGAAAAATATTTTTTGGAATTTTCTAAGTATTTTAAATAAAATGTACAAGATAAATGCAATAAAATGAAATAAAAATTGAATTTAAATAAAAGTATGCTGATCTGATGGACAAGATTCAAAGGTGAGGGGCGGGAATTGATTGGTGCCATATCCAAAGGCTGAAATTCAAACCAGTCTTAATTAATTAACTAAACCTAATTAATTAAATTAAATGGAAATTAAGGGTTAATGAAGTGATCTGGTCCATTGGTTCATGCGCGCGAAACCTAATCTAAGGGTGGAAATTCAAACTCACGCTAATCACTCAGCTAACCCTAATTAGGGAAAACAACCTTCAGACGACCGAAACAGTGGTTCCGGTTATCTTCTCCGGCGAGCCCTCAAGAACAAAATCTTCCCTAGGCCTTTTTAGGAGCTCTAAAGCTCCAGATCAACTCGCCACACCTTCCTAAACTTAAATCTACCCTTAAAACAAATTTCCCATGGCTCATGAACAAGATACGAATCAAAACTCAAAAATTGGAAAAGTTTCAGAAGCTCAGTACATGCTTATTTTCCACTCATTTTCAAAAGTAAACACATCATGATGATCAGCAAAGCATAAATAACATTTCTATAACAAGAAAAATAATTTCTGGAAAATTTGTTCTTGAGGATACCTGAGGTGGAGCTTCTTCAATCTGAGCTATCTGACCTCCTCTTTGGTGCGAAATGACTCCAATGATCCTCCTGGTGATGCTTTGATGCTTGGAAGGAGTTTATAATGGCTAGTTTGAGTGGTTGTTCTTCAGCTGGTCAAAAATCTTGTTTCAGTTTTGGGTGCTTTTAGGCTGCAATGAAGGGTGGGAAATGATCCTCTTGTGATGCTGAGTTGATTGATGAAGGAAGTTTTGAGTTTGAGTGTATGTGCTATGAGTTTCGAAGAGAGAAAGTTTTGAGGCCAATTTTGTAAATCTGAGTTGTGTGTGCTTTCAGGCTTGAATGTGTTATGTTATGGCTTGCTTTTGGTCCACATAACAAGCTTTGATAGGTCAGAAGAGTTGTTGTGGGCTATGCTGATAGGTATGGCTTGTTTTGCAAAAAGTCAAAAGTATGTGTACTTGAGGCATGGGCTGGTTCAGTGGCTATTTCAAGGCATGGCTCGAGTCATCTTGGTTCAAGGATAGCCATGGAAGTCATACTTTGTAGCTGGCACAAGTGGAAGCATGGTTGTATGAGTTTTTGCAAGTTTTGTACATTTTGGCCCCTTTGTGATTTCTTGATGTGCAAGGCATAGAAACTTGAGATTCTTGGGCCAATTCTGATTCTTAGGCAATACACTATGTTTGTATGATGCCTAGAAGTGTATTATAGGTCACAAAATGGCTTGGTTTGTGAAATTGCAAAAAATCCTCTTTGGCATGAAACCTAAAATTATGTGATTTTTGCCAACTTTGCCAAGCCATAACTTGAGTTCCATAACGAATTAGGACTTGTTCTTGTACTTTTTTGAAAAGGGAATGATCCAATCTACAACTTTCATGACCAACAATTTTTCATTTGAAACATTTTTGTTTGAGAAAGAGGAGGTTGAAATACTTTCCCAAAATGGAAAGTTTCCATTACAACTCATTTCCATTTTTGGCAACTTTTGGTTTAACTCAATTTTATTCAATTTTGTGGACTTCCAAGAGCTTCAATGATCAAATAAAGATCATATAACTTCAATTTGATGAAAAATCCACTTTGGTTCCATTGTTGGGGGCCTCAGATGCCCTGATTTTGCTCTGACTTGCTCAAGAAGTTACCCAATGAACAAATGACTTTCACAATGAATTTCTTCATCAAACGTGGTACATATGATCCTTATAGCATCCTAAGAACAATAGAAACAAGAATGACCCAAAAATTTGGAGTTTTGGCCTCTGAAACCAAAACCCTAATTTCAGGTCATCTGTGTAGTGAAACCCTAGCTCTGCTTCCATGCTTTGCCGGTTCTTGTGATTTCTTGACTTCGTTGATCTTTGAGGGATTTAATATGATGAGAGAACACACATGGACCCTCTTGGAATTATTGGAGACCTTTGGAGTGGCTCAAATGGATCCTTGGATTGCTAAGATCACAAACCCTAGATGCAGATGAACTTGAACTAATGCAGTGAAGCAAAATTGCAATATGAGATGATATGCTTAAACTTATGCAAAGATGAAAGATCACAAGCCATGGTGAAATGAGTGAGGGCAAATTTGGGGTGTTTACACCTGTCCTTGATACTATCTTTTAATTCAGCACCTATCTTGACTTCTTTCCTATTTTCCTTGGTTCCCAAGTGTAAACACCCCAAATTTGCCCTCACCCATTCACACCATGGCTTGTGATCATTTCATATGCATAAACACAATCATATCATCCCATAATACATTTTTGATTCACTGCATAGTTCCTAAGTCATCTGCACCTAGGGTTTGTGATCTGAGTCACCCAAGAGCCTCTTGAGCAACTCCAAAGGCCACCAATCACTTCAAAGGTGTCCATGTGTGTTCTTATATCATATCATATCCTCTCAAAGTCAAGAATGCCAAAGAATCACAAGAATTGGGAATGGTATGGAAGCAGAGCCAAGTTTGACTGCACAGTTGACCTAAAATTAGGGTTTTGGTTTCAGAGGCCATAACTCCAAATTTTTTGGTCATTCTTGTTTCCATTGGTCTCTATATGGTATAGGGAGTATGCATATCAATTTTCATGAAGAAATTCCATGGGGAAGTCATCTGATCAAGAGTTGACTTTCTGGACAAGTCAGTGCAAAATCAGGGCATCTGAGGCCCCCAATGACCCAACCAAGGGGTGATCTTCATCATTTTGAGTGTATATGATCTTTATTTGATCATGGAAAAGGGTTGAAGTTCACAAGATTCAAGAATTACAAGTTTTTGCAAAGTTGACTTTTTAGGGCATGGTTGACTTTTAAGGAATTTGTCAATTTAGGTCACTTTTCAAACCTTACTTTTTGATCCAAAAATGCTTCAAATGGAAAAACTTTGGTCATGAAAGTTGTAGAATACATTTTTCCCTTTTCAAAAAGTACAAGAACATGACCTAATTCATTTTGGATCAAAAGTTATGGTGTGTCAAAGTTGGCAAAAATCATTAATTTTCAAGATGTGCACCAAATGAGAAACTTGCAAGAACTTTGTACCAAGGCATTTGTAACCTCTAATTCATGTTTAACCATCACATAAACATCACATGTGACCAAAATTCAGAATGGACTAAGTATTTCTCACTTCCCATGGTTTGTGTGGCAAGAAAGTTACATGTGAACCAAAGATGATCAACTTGCAAAACCATCATCACACTTTCACCAACTTGTTGCCTAGCATGCTGAACCTTTCTAGCCTCTCTTCCACACCATGCTGCGCCAGCCCACACACATGTACCTGCCTAGAACCAAGCCCATGCTTTCCTTACACCAAAGTTGACAATTTGCAAAAGTGAACATCCCAATCACAGCAGGCCAGGTCACATCATCTGGCCAATTGGAATTGTTTATACTATCCATTTGCAAGCAAAACATAAAGGAGAGCCAGCCTGAAACAAGCCCTAGCAACACATACACAAACTCTCCCCAATCTGCATTTTCCTTCGAATCTGGTTCCACAAGCTACAAACATTCAAGCAAGTCTCACCAACCTCCTCACCTTGTCTCACTAAACCTAAACCAACAAAGAAACAAGCCAGAAGCACACTAGAACACAACATACCACAAAACCTGCAAAAACCCCTCTCTCTTTGAATCTCATTATCCAGCCATCAAGCACCCCATTTCTCTTCACCAACAAGTCAAACACATTGAAAGGAGCCAGAATCCACCATTGGTAAAGCTTAAAACACCCTACACACAGACCTCATTTTTCTGCTATACCAGATTGGAATCTCTCAAAATAGCTTCTGTAAGCTTAATCCAAGCCTGCCATTAGCACCAGGGAGATCAATGGAGTAAGTTTGCACCAAGAAGTAGTCCAGAAAGCCCAGAAATAGAAGCTTCCATCTCAGGTATGACCATAGAAACTTTTTTCTCAGAGCTTGATTTTTAAGTTACAAACTGATTGCTTATGTCTTGCTGGTCATGGGGATGTTCTCAGAATCAAAAATGAGTAAGAAATGAGCTTGTACTGATACTCTGAAATTTCACCCGTGGATTTTGTTTCCTTCGATTTGCATGATTCTTGGGGTTTAAATGATGTTTGAGGGTGGATTCGTGTCCTAGGATGTTAGAGGATCATTTAGATGTGTTTAATTTGTTGAATGGTTGCCTGAATCATGTTCTAGGGTTTTGACATGGCCGGAGAAGACGACCGGAGCTCATCTCCGGTCGCCTGAATGTAATTAGGGTTTAAACCTGATTAATTAGGCAAGTTTAAATCTAGGGCGTTGGATTAGCTGACTGCCTTGACTTCCCGCGCGCACGAATGGCCCAGATTCACTTGCTTTGCCCTAATCCACTTTAGTTAGTTTAATTAATCATAATTAAATTAATTTAACCAAATGCAATCCTGGCCCTTTAAAAACGCGCGTGGTCAATGGTCTCCCCCCAGAATCAAATCTCAGCCTCTAGATCTAAATACTTTCCATTTTATTTTGGTTTTTTATTTCATTTTTCTCATTTAACTTGTGCAATTTATAAAAAATAGTAAAATTGTTTTAAAAATTATGAAAATTTTTGTCAAGAGTTTCACTAATTTTTAAAACACAAAAATATTTTTATTTTCTTTTTTTTTCATTAAAAAAGTATTTTTAAATATTTAAAAGTTTATTTTTAATTGATTAATGAAAATTAATTTATTAAAAATACTTTTAGGTATTTAAAAATCACCAAAAAATTCATGAAATGTTCTAAGACATTTAGAAACATTGTCCAACATTCAAACCAAATTTATTTTTTGATCTTGATGCATTTTAAGAATTTCTCATTGAATTAAAATCATTTTTATGTATTAATTTGATCCAAAGTTCCAAAAATCATTTCTGCCTATCCATGAAGAGTTGGACATTGATTCTTTTTGCATTGCATTGTGTTTGGCATGTAGTTTGTTAGATTAAATGGCCATGATTTTATCTTTCATTTTCAATTTGTTTGACAATTTTCTTGTTTAGGAACCCTAAAAACCCTAGAAACTTAGAAAAACCATAACTTGAATTTGGTTAAGAGTTGAAGCCTCTCCTTTGGGCATTGGATTAGTATAGGATTAGGGGTCCTTTGAGTGGCATTTTCAATTTTTTATCTTAGGGTTTGCTTCTGATTTTGGTTTTTGTTTGATGTATGATTCATAAACCCTAATTTGGGCTTTCATATGCATCCATCTTGCATTCTCTTGCATAACATGACTTGCCATGACATTTCAAGCATCCATTTGATTCATTTGACATCATAAGACATATTGAAAGCATGCTTGATCATTGCATCATGTATTTGCCATGTTGTATGTCATTTGCATTCCATTACTTTTCATGTATGTCCATGCTTCTTAACTTGCTTCATTTGCATTCATGAACTTGTATGACCATTTCCATGTGCTGCCTCATGTTTGTAGCATCACATACTATCATTAGCATCATGTAATTGCTTCTGGTTTTGTTTCTCATCATGTCATCTCATCCCATTTTTCATTGCATTGCACTTTCTTTTCTAACTTTTCAGGTGGTAAGTGATTTGGAGAAGTGAATTTGCCTTCACTTCTCATAACTTTTCTTCTCATCTCTCTTGCATCCATGCTGCATTTTTACATGTGTTTGAGTTTGAGCGTGCTCATTCTTCTTCATCCCACTTTCTTTCTTCAAGTGACTTGACTTCTTGAATGAAGCAAGTCACTTTGCTTCTCTTGATCCTTTCATCTGCTTCCTGGTGGTTCCATTGAAGATTGTTCTTGTCAAACCTTACAAACCTTAGGAACAACCAAGCATGACAATGATTAGGGTTTTGATTAGTCCCCCTTTTAGTTTTACTTTTGTGTCTCTTTGAGTCTTCTCTTCTCATCTCATAATCAGGGACTAAACCCTAAAGGCTTTAAGGCTTTGTGATTAAGCTTATGCCTGCATCCTTCTATTAGGATGGAGTGTATAACTTTAATCCTAAGTTTTAAACCCTTAATGTGTTTAAATCTCTTAATTAATCCATTTAATAATCATCAAGACATCACACTTGTAACTTGGGCCTTGCATTAGGGTTCTAATTCTTCCTTAACTGGTTAAGAAGGACTAACCCTAGTGTTAATGGACAAGTCCCCCTCAAGTTGTCTTACAAACCATAAAATTCACTTCATCATCACATCATTAAATAAAATCCACTTAATCAAAGGCTTTTTTTGTCATGAGTTTAATCCCTAATCATGGATTAAGTTGAGGAGTCTTCCTCAGCTTAAACATTCTCATCTATTATCCTTCTATTAGGATTGTGTAATGAGTCTGTTTAATCCTTGATTATGGCTTAATCTCATTACTCAACACTAAACAAAAACACCAAAAAAACATCTAAATAATCACAAGTAGGTTAATGATCTTAATCCTACCTCAAAGGTGATTAAGTGTGAGAATCTGACTTCACACTTAAGGTATTCTCATTACCCCTAAACAGAGGGAAGATGTGATGAGTTTACTAAATCCATTGGTTTAGGCTTAAAATCATTGACTTATGACAAACTTTCAAAAGCAATAAAAGACTGAAAACACTCAAAACAAACAATAATCGTTTCCTTCGGGATTCTTTTCTCATCATCTTCACTCATAAACGAGAACTTGCTTCTTCCGTCTAATGCAAGACAGTTTGCATCTGTGCCAGACAGATCATACACTTGAGCATAGGCAAGCAAGCAGTTCACAAGTCAATTCATCTTTCAGTCTCTTTGGGTCGAACTACGGTGTTCTGACTTCCTCATTGCACGAGAGGATACGTAGGCATAACTTAACATTTATCGAACAAAAGTCTCTGTATATTCCCCCTCTCTCCAGCATCATTCTTTTAGCCTCATAGTCTTGAGCATTTCACTCCTGTTCCTACACTGACACTGTACATTTATACACTTCACTCCTTTTACACTGACACATGTACATCCTTTTCCAGCTATTTTATACACAAATTGCACTGACACTACCCCTTTAAAACACAAATCTTTTAAGCGTGGATCCCGTCGAGTACGACGGACAATCTGGGTGCTAATACCTTCCCAGGTTGTAACCAACCCCCTTTCTCAGTCTCTCTGGTTCGCAACCGTCTTATCCATTCCTCTCTAGGTTTATGCAGCATTACCTTTCCTCCGGGATAAAAATGCCTAGCTGGCGACTCTTTTCATCTCCAGTGAGTTCACGGCTGTGTGTTCTCATTGTTCTTTTCACCGACCGTTCGCGTCTGTACCTTCTATCTGGGCCATTTCCCATTTATCGGGAGCGACAGCTTGGCGACTCTGCTGGGGACCCTTATACTGTAACCAGGGCTTCTGGTTCTCTTTGTGGGTTCCTCCTAGCGCTTGTTTGATTTGTGTTTACTAGGGTGTTATGTGCTTATTTGTGCTTGTATATTTATTTTTGTTTATTGTTTTATGTACAGTTATTTACTGCTTTCTTTATGGCTTTGCATTATATCATATTGTCATACTGTGCTGCTGGCTGGATCTGTTGTTTGCTTTGGTGGGTGGGTGATTCATTGAGAGTTAAGGTCCTATACCTGGGACCTGAGTGACACCTAGGCTAGAGTGAATCATATTCTTTCCCATTCCATCTCGGTCTGGTGCGGGAATATGAAACACGGTTCAGATATGGGTTTCTTCTTGAGAACTCTGTATTGCAGATTTCCTGCAATGCTAGGGCTATCTGGGAAGCCTGCTAAGTCTGGATGACCTTTTAGTATTGACCTTCAGAAACTGAGGTGAATTAGAGGAGGAACTTTTATGGTTATTGTAAACACTGTACCTCCGGGTTAGAAGTGTTTACACTTCTCATAACTGATCCAAGTCTGAGGATCCTTGTTTTTAGAACATCACCTGTGAGGGGGATGGGCTGTTTACAGGTTTGCAGGTACCTTGACCTCAGAATACCCTGTTACTTTGCTTTGATTAAGAATACTCCATGTTGGAACAGTTCTTGTGATTCTAAACCCTGGACATGTGGCTCTTTATTTGAGCCCCCCACCTTGGTTACTGGACTTATAGACCTCCATCTGGATTTCTTACACACATGGACTTATATCAGAGCACTTGATCAGATCCAGCTCAGTCACAAACCCTTTGCATATCATTTGCATACATAATCATTGCATCATATTGACATTTGCTTATTTGTGTTTCAGGGTATCCATCTTCATTTGGTTTTGGTTTTGACCCCATCTTCAGTATTGACCTGTCTTCATCAGCACTTGCTTCAGCTATCAGCTATCTACTCCAGCCAATCAGTGGCCCATTCTTCAGTATCATCATCAACACTTGTCTCTACTCAAGCTCAACATCATGGCTCCTAAAAAGAGCAATATCACCTACCACTTCTTCCAGCCAGAGTTAGCAGACATCAGGAGGATTCAGACCCTGATCACTCCAGACCATATACCACTGTTCAGGGAACACCATGGAGATATACTTGATATGGTTATGGATCTGGACCCTTCACAGAGAAGCCTGATCCACACCTGCCTTCAGTTTTATGATCCCCCACTGAGATGTTTCACTTTTCAGGACTTTCAGTTGGGTCCCTTATTAGAGGAATACTCATCATTAGTTGGTATACCTATCAGGAGAGAGGTCCCTTTCAACCCTGAGATGGTGTTTCCTAGTAATGAGGAGATAGCCAAAGCATTGCATCTGGAACCAGTCCTGATTGGGCAGCATATGACTTCTAAGGCTGGAATCTTTGGTTTTCATCTGGATTTCCTAATTTCTCAAGCTAGTCTGAAGGCCTCCCTGGGGGAGTGGAAAGCAGTCTGTGCTTTATTGGCCTTGAGCATATATGGGATTGTACTATTTGCAGATGAGCCTCGATTCATTAGTAAGAATGCAATCCATCTGTTCATTCTAAAGAACCCAGTGCCAACTCTGTTGGGAGATCTCTACTATTCAGTGCATCAGAGGAATGAAAAGCAGAGGGGAAGATTAGTGAGGTGCTGTGCTCCTTTGTTCCATACTTGGCTTCTCAAGCATTTGCCCAGGACAGATGCATTTTTGAACCCCCATCAACAGAAAAACTGGGCTGGAAGACTTACTGCTCTAACTTCAGCTGATATCAGGTGGTGCACTCAAAGCACAAAAGGCAGGGATATCATCACCAGCTGTGGACATTTTCCCAATGTGCCCCTAATAGGAGTTAAGGGTAGTATTAATTACGACCCTCTGCTGTTCAAGAGACAACTGGGCTATGCATTGGTCCACACTCCTAAGGCACAAGACTTGGTTGAGACTCTTTATTGTGAGAACAAGCTTAATCTGGCCATTGTTAGGCAGGCAGCCTGGGCCTGGGACATCCTGGGGAAGTGTAACAATGTGGCATCAGCACAATACTATGAGTGGTCCCATGCCAGGGCTCAATTCTCTGGGATGCCCTTTACTGTTGAAGATATGCCTGGGCCTTCCACAACACCACCTCCAGCAACTGTCAGCTTAGAGGAGTTTGAGAAATTGAAAGAGAGAAATGAGAAGCTGACTCAAGCTCTACAGAAGACCCTCTGGGAGAGGAGTGATGGCAGACTGGATATTGAGAGGTTGGAGAAGTTGAAAGTGGAGCATCTGGCTAGAATTGAGAAGTCTGAAGATTACATTAAGAAGTCTAGGGCTGGAGAGCAAATCCTGAAGAATGCCTGCAAGGAAGCTCAGTTCCAGAAAGCCAGGACAGACTTGTATCTGAAGGAGAGTCAGGCTAGGTGGGTCAGGATCACCGAGGCTCGTACTCTGGAGGACAAGAGGGTCCAAGACAAGATAGAGCAACTAGAAGCTAGTGCAAAAGAGCAGCAGGAAGCCTTGGCAGCAGCCCAGAGGGAGATATCAGAGCTGAAGATCAGAGCTGGAGTGAAGAGGTCAAAGGACCAAAGTCAACACAAGAAGCTAACTGCAGCTGTTACTACCAGGAACCTCCTTATCAGGAATCTCACGGAGTGTCCGGCTGATCCTGTGACCGAAGCACTTCTCAAGGAAGTTCGGGAGGATGAGTTTGGTCTTGGTGTTTGACCATCTGCTTGTTGTTGCTTTTATTCCATGTACTTTTATTTTCTTGTAATGTATTTTGACCCCTTAGAGGGCTTGTGTTGTAAAAAGAACAAGTTGTATTATTTTACTTTCTGTAATATATATTTGTGTTGGTTTGCTTCATCCGAGTTTACTTCAAAAGCAACATCAACAGCATCTTCAAGGGTCTGGAAGGGTCAAAACTGAATGCCAAGCCGGATACCTTGAAAACAAATAAGCATACTGCATTGCATGCTAACCTTTTGTTTGTTTTGTAGGTTTTTGTTTTGTTGTTGCTAACTCTGTTGTGATGTTCAGGAACTATTGCTCGGCGCCGGGTATTTCCCCTCAACCGTCCACACCGATATCCAACCCGTAACAATCTTCCGGGCATACAGATGGATCAGATGCAGCAGGACCTTACAGAGGTCAGAAACCAAATGGCCAATGAAAGATTGGAAATGAGGACTCAGATAACACAGTTTATGGAAGTAATGAACAACATGGCTCAAAGCCAGGAGAGGCTCAGAGCACTGGTGGAATGGAGAAATCAGGAAGATCATCAGCCAGGGACTGCTGGGACTAGCAACAATGAAAGAGTCCAACCTCATGTCAACCCCCCAGTCTTTGGACCCCACCTCCATCCAGAGGCCAACATTCCTGTCAATATACAAGGGACTGCCACAGCCGGGAGGGTACTGCAAGAAGACCCTCAAGAAGACCAGTTCACGGTAATGGGAGCCGGGGAAGAAGCTTATGATAGAAGGCTGGATGAGCTGGCTGAGAAATTAAGATCCTTAGAATCTCAAAACTCTTTGGGATTCGATGTTATAGATATGGGCTTGGTAGACGGGGTCAGGATTCCCCACAAGTTTAAGCCACCGTGCTTTGAGAAGTACAATGGGACTTCCTGTCCCCGGACTCATCTACAATCTTTTCTCGGGAGGCTAAAGGCCTATACCATGGACGAGAAACTGTGGATGTTCTACTTTGAGGATAGCTTGACTGGAGCTTCTAGGGAATGGTATTCCCATCTGACAAGAGCAACTATTAGATGCTGGAAGGACCTGGCAGAGGCCTTCATCAGACAGTATCAGTATAATCTAGATATGGCACCCAACAGGACCCTCCTAATGGGGATGTCACAGTCATCTAGAGAGAGCTTCCGAGAATATGCTCAAAGATGGAGGCAGCTTGCTGCTGCTGTCCAGCCACCTATGTCAGAAAGGGAGATGGCTGATATGTTCATGAACACCCTTCAGGGGACTTACATTGATAGGCTAGCTGCCTTCTCATCTACCAGCTTTGCAGATGTGGTCATAGCCGGGGAGAGAATTGAAAGCCTATTGAAGATGGGTAAGATCTCAGACAATGGTGCAAGCTCATCCAGTAATGCAAGAAAGCCTTTTGCAGGCCCAAGAAGGACTGGTGAGACCAATGCCATCCACACCAACAGGGGCAGGCCCCAATATGTTCATAGATCCGTGGCGGCTGTCACCATCCCCGCTCCAGCTCATCCACAACCAGCTTATCAACCTCCTCAGCAAAACTATCAGCAACAACCCCAGTACCATCAACAAAATCAGTATCCTCCAAGAAATTACAACAACAGCAACACCAACAACAATAACCAGCAAAGGCCATTCCAACAGAGGCCATCTCAAGCCAACAGGGTGATCGATCCGATCCCCATGCCATATGCTACATTGCTGCCACAACTCCTGAAACTCAACCTAGTTGAGCTAAGGACATTGGCACCTCCAGATCCCAACAGTCTACCCAGGAATTATGATTCCAACGCCAGATGTGCCTTCCATTCAAACGCACCTGGCCATAGTACAGAAAAGTGCAGAGCCTTGCACATGAAGGTACAAGACCTGGTAGACTCTAAGGCTCTGAATTTCGCACCACCGCCCAATGTCAACAAAAACCCCATGCCAAACCACGGTGGTCCCAGAATCAACGCTATTGAAGAAGACAAGCCGTCTTATTTAATAACCAGTGTGGGTCAGATCCGGACACCGTTGGTAGAAATCAAAGCTCAGCTCTTGGAATGTCACATGTTCCCGGGGTGCGAGTTAGGGTGTGCTTACTGCAATATTTCAGTAAATGGGTGCGATAATCTGAGGAATGGCATAGATAGTCTTATTCAGAGTGGCCAACTTCAGATCACCACATCATTTCCAACAAATCCAGCAATCTCATCAGCGGCAAATCCAGTAGCTCCTACAACTACAACAACCATTGTTCCTGACAATTCTTCGGCTTCATCAACAAGTACTTCATCTGTCTTCTCAACTGATCAGTTATCAACAATTTTTCCTGCTACAACTTCAGCATCACTCCATTTTGAATCTCCTACAACAACAACATCCATCCTTCCGACAATGTCTCCTACAACTCCAGCAACAAATCATGAAGATGTCTCAACTGTCACAATATTTTATGATCCTGAAAACAACTCTGTTTACAACTCAGAAGGTGCTGCTCCCATCAGAGCACCAGTCACAATTTATTACGATCCACAAACTATCACAGTTCCTTCTGCAGCTGCCATCAGTCCAGTCACTGTCACAGTGCCTGGACCAGTACCTTATGAAAGCAGTAGGTCCATCCCTTGGCACTACGGCTCTGGCGTATACTGCGAAGGAAAGAAAATCACCCTTGAACCATCAACACCTGCACCACAGATAGACAATGTGGGAGGAGGCGGAGGCTTCACTCGAAGCGGACGTCTCTTTGCTCCACAAATTCAAAGACCCACTGCCGAAGCAGAAGCTGCTGCCAAGGCAAAAGGAAAGAGCCCGGTGCAGGAAGATCAAGCTGCTAAGGAAGCTTTGAAAACACCATTCGATCAAGAAGTTGATGAGTTCATGAGAATCATCAAAAAGAGTGATTACAAAATAGTGGATCAGCTTCACCAGACGCCATCCAAGATCTCTATCATATCATTGCTTATGTGCTCCGAAGCCCATCGGAATGCACTACTCAAAGTCTTGCACGCAGCTTACGTGCCTGAAGAGATCACTGTCAATCAGTTGGAAACCGTGGTTGGAAATGTTATTGCTAGCAATGGGCTAGGGTTCACCAATACTGACTTGACAACGGAAGGCCGCAACCATAACAAGGCCTTGCACATCACCATGGAATGTAAAGGTGCAGTCCTTTCCCATGTGCTGGTAGACACAGGGTCATCCCTTAATGTCTTACCCAAAAAGGCCCTGGTGAAGCTAGAGTATGAAGGATTAGCATTGCGACCCAGTAACCTGGTAGTAAGAGCCTTCGATGGTTCTAAGAGACCGGTCCTGGGAGAAATTGAGCTACCTGTGACAATTGGCCCACAAACCTTTAAAACAATCTTCTATGTGATGGACATTCAGCCTGTCTACAGCTGTTTGTTGGGTAGACCATGGATTCATGCCGCTGGCGCAGTAACGTCTACCCTTCACCAGAAGTTAAAATTTGAGTGGGAAGGCCAAGTTGTTACTATCTGTGGGGAGGAGGATATATTTGTCAGCCATCTGGCTACTTATAAGTACATTGAGATGGATGGGGAGATCCATGAAACAATGAGCCAAGGATTTGAGGCCTTGAATGTTAATGAAGCATCCGATGTATCTGGAATCTCTATGTCATCTTATCAACAAGCCCGGAAGGTTGTTGAAGAAGGAACTGCCCAAGGCTGGGGCAAGGTTTTATCTGTGGAGGAGAAGAAGGACAAATTTGGGTTGGGTTACAGACCAACTCAACAAAATCAAGTGGAGGCTGCTGAGAAGCCTGTTTTTGTCAGTGGGGGGATGCTCACCCCCGATGCAATCAACAATTTGGAAGACGAGCTGGAAGAAGAACGCAATCTAGAGAATTGGATTCGTCCAAAGATCCCGGGGAGCAGTATCTCAAACTGGTCTTCCCAGGAAATTATAAGAGTTACTCATGCAGAGTAATTATTATTTCCTGTATTTTTATAGCATGCATCAAAGTCTTGCATCTTGCCCAAGATGACAAGACTCATTTTGTAATCGGGCCATCTGTACTTTTTGTGCAACAAGATTAATTAATGAAATATCAGACATCTTTTTGCAAACGAGTCTTTTTCTTTTCCGCTCATTGTTTTTCCATTTTTCTTTTTGTACAAAAAATAAATGGCGATGTTTTCAAAATGATAACTTTATTTCACTTTTCTAAGCAAGATTAAAATCAATCACTAAAATGAACAAACTGAACCCTTGCAGAGAGTGCCTTCCAGACAGCACCGACAACAACACGGTTATGACTTCGTATGACTTTGACAATCCAATCAATCAAGCTGATGAAGGGGTTGAAGAAGAATATGAGCTTCCTGAAGAGCTAGCCAGGTTGTTGAGACAAGAGGAAAAGGTTATTACTCCTCACCAGGAGGAGGTTGAAGTGATTAATCTTGGTACGGATGAAGACGTGAAAGAAGTTAAAATCGGGGCCTGCCTGCAAGACTCAGTGAAGAGACAACTGATTGATCTGCTTCAAGAATATGTGGATGTGTTTGCTTGGTCTTACCAAGATATGCCAGGGTTGGACACCGACATTGTTGTGCACAAGCTGCCTTTAAGAGAAGAGTGCCCGCCGGTTAAACAGAAAATGCGCCGTACTCGCCCAGACATGGCAATGAAGATCAAGGAAGAGGTACAAAAGCAGTGGGACGCCGGGTTCCTTGCTGTAACTAGCTATCCGCCGTGGGTTGCTAATATAGTACCTGTGCCTAAGAAAGACGGCAAAGTAAGGATGTGTGTTGACTACCGAGATCTGAACAGAGCCAGCCCGAAAGATGATTTCCCATTACCTCACATTGATGTACTGGTTGATAATACGGCTCAGTTCTCGGTATTCTCCTTCATGGACGGATTTTCAGGATATAATCAGATCAAGATGTCACCTGAAGACATGGAGAAGACAACCTTCATTACACCTTGGGGCACGTTCTGTTACAAAGTGATGCCATTCGGACTGAAGAATGCTGGTGCAACATATCAACGGGCTATGGTGACATTATTCCACGATATGATCCACAAAGAAATAGAATGTTATGTGGATGACATGATCGCCAAGTCCCTTACAGAGGAAGATCACCTGGTGAATCTGCTGAAGCTGTTCAAGCGTCTGAGGAAGTACCAACTAAAGTTGAACCCCAACAAATGCACATTCGGGGTACGATCTGGTAAGCTGCTGGGCTTTATTGTAAGCGAGAAAGGGATTGAGGTTGACCCTGATAAAGTCAAAGCTATTCAAGAGATGCCTGCACCGAAAACTGAGAAAGAAGTTCGAGGGTTCTTAGGTCGTTTGAACTACATCTCACGGTTCATATCTCACCTTACAGCAACCTGTGAGCCCTTGTTTAAACTGTTAAGAAAAGAACAGACGGTCAGGTGGAATGAAGACTGCCAGAAGGCTTTTGACAAGATCAAAGAGTATTTGCAAGAACCTCCAATCCTTATGCCTCCAGTTGAAGGAAGACCTCTGATAATGTATTTGACAGTGTTAGAAGAGTCAATGGGGTGTGTGCTGGGCCAGCATGCTGAGTCTGGTCGAAAAGAGTATGCAATATACTACCTGAGCAAAAAGTTTACCGACTGTGAACAACGCTATTCACTGCTCGAGAAAACTTGTTGTGCTTTAGCGTGGGCTGCTCGCCGACTGAGACAGTATATGTTGACCCACACTACTTTGTTGATATCAAAAATGGACCCAGTTAAGTACATTTTCGAGAAGCCGGCTCTTACCGGACGGGTTGCAAGATGGCAAATGATTCTCACAGAATATGACATCCAGTACACCTCTCAGAAAGCCATCAAGGGCAGTGTACTATCTGAATATCTTGCTGAGCAACCTATTGATGACTACCAGCCTATGAGATTTGACTTCCCTGATGAAGACATCATGTTCATTAAATCAAAAGATCATGAAGAGCCTATTCACACTGAAGGGCCTGACCCGGAAGAAGAATGGACTATGATGTTTGATGAGGCTGTTAATATGAATGGTCGCGGTGTTGGTGCAGTACTCATTACACCTAAGGGAGTTCACATGCCTTTCTCGGCAAAACTCACTTTCAACCGCACTAACAACGAAGCTGAATACGAAGCTTGCATTATGGGCCTTGAGGAAGCCATTGACCTCAGGATCAAGACATTGACTGTATTCGGAGATTCAGCTCTGGTAGTTAATCAAACCAACGGAAAATGGTACACCCACCAGGATCATCTGATACCTTACAGGGATTATACAAGGAGGTTATTGACTTTCTTCACAACAGTCAAGCTTGAGTATATCCCTCGGGACGAGAATTAGTTTGCAGATGCTCTTGCTACCATTTCATCCATGATCAAAATTCAAGCTGCTAACTTTGTACCTCAGATTTCAGTGTCCAGACTTGATAGACCAACATATGTGTTCGCAGCAGAAGTTGTCAAAGATGATAAGCCTTGGTTCCATGACATTAAATGCTTCTTGGAGGATCAAGCATACCCACCTGGGGCACCTTCCAATGATAAGAAGACTTTGAGAAGGCTTGCTGGTAGTTTCTTTCTGAACACTGATGGGTCTTTATACAAAAGGAACTTTGATATGGTACTCCTCAGATGTGTTGATAAGACAGAAGCAGACTTGTTGATGCACGAGGTGCACGAAGGATCCTTTGGTACCCATGCTGGAGGACATGCCATGGCTAAGAAGTTGTTAAGATTGGGTTATTACTGGATCACAATGGATGCCGACTGTTGTGCCTACGCCAGAAAATGCCACAAATGCCAGATCTACGCAGATAAGGTGCATGTGCCTCCCAATCCTTTGAACATCATGTCTTCACCATGGCCCTTTGCCATGTGGGGCATTGATATGATTGGAAAGATTGAGCCAACTGCTTCGAACGGCCACAGATTCATCCTGGTTGCCATTGATTATTTCACCAAGTGGGTCGAAGCAGCTTCCTATGCCAATGTTACAAGACAAGTGGTAGCCAGATTTCTGAAGAGAGATATCATCTGTCGATATGGAGTTCCCAAGCGAATCATTACTGATAATGGTTCCAATTTAAACAACAAAATGATGGTTGAGTTATGCCGGGACTTCAAAATTCAACATCACAATTCTTCTCCTTACAGGCCAAAGATGAACGACGCTGTTGAGGCAGCAAACAAAAATATCAAGAAGATTGTGCAGAAGATGGTAGTCACCTACAAAGACTGGCATGAAATGCTACCGTTTGCCTTGCACGGGTACCGCACGTCAATCAGGACATCCACTGGGGCAACACCGTATCAACTTGTGTATGGTATGGAAGCAGTCCTACCTGTTGAAGTTGAATTACCCTCACTACGGGTATTAATGGATGTTAAACTGAGTGAAGCAGAATGGGTTCGGGCCCGATACGAACAACTGAGTCTGATTGAAGAGAAAAGATTGGCTGCAATCTGTCATGGGCAGTTATATCAGAAAAGAATGAAGAGAGCCTTCGATCAGAAAGTCAGGCACCGAGAATACCAAGTAGGAGATCTTGTGTTGAAGAGAATCCTCCCTCCTCATACAGACCACAGGGGCAAATGGACTCCAAATTATGAAGGACCATTTGTTGTAAAGAAAGTTTTCTCTGGTGGAGCACTGATGCTCAGCACCATGGATGGTGAAGAATTCCCGTCCCCTGTGAATTCAGATGCAGTTAAAAAATACTTCGCATAAAAATGACCCACTGGACATGAAAACAGAATGTAAGTCCAGGCAAAAATAGGGCATCCCGGCGAGTCAAAAACAGAATAAAAGACTCGGGCAAAAATAAGGGAAATAAATAAAAAATGTACACCCGCTGAGTTGAAAAGCCGCATTGGACAACTCAGGCAAAAATGGGTATCCCGATGGATTGAAAACCCGAGAGGGCGATCCATGCAAAAATAAGGGAATAAGCGAACAACTGCATTCTGAATTCGTCTGTATCGCCTACAACTTGGAAAGCTCGAAAGAATCAAGCTTCAATCAGAATCAGCCTCCTTCAGAAAGCAAGACGAAAAGAACGTCGAAAGTCATACGAGTCATAGCAGAAGAGGAAGCTCCTTTGAAAGCGTCGTCAACATCGCCAGCACTTTGTTTCTCAATTTGTAACAATCTCCTCATTTCAGGAGATATGTTTCCTTGACTGTATTTTGCCAATTCAGGGCACATGAATTAATAAAATAATATTTTTCAGTCATGTTTCGTCTTGTACATTTTTATTTGCAGAGAATGTCTGATGTCTCTAAAAAACTAATTGCACAAGTACAGATGCTTTTCTCTAAAAAAATAATAAAAACACATGCTTGCAGGGAATATACTTACTCTCGAAAGTGCTTAACTCCTATGACGGAATCCAGTAAAGGATACCTCGGGACCATTTGTGCGTTTCCTTATCTTTGCAGGATTGCAGGTATCCAGA
This sequence comes from Lathyrus aphaca, assembly GCA_963966055.1. Classification (NCBI taxonomy): domain Eukaryota; kingdom Viridiplantae; phylum Streptophyta; class Magnoliopsida; order Fabales; family Fabaceae; genus Lathyrus; species Lathyrus aphaca. The sequence continues at coordinate 211,728,843 of OZ014519.1, forward strand.
ACGCAACTTGGGGCATGCAAGTTACATCCCAGCAGGATGGCAAATCAACACTCACTCTTAGCACTCAAGGTGTTATCTCCCCAGCTGAGTTGCCACCGATCACTTCCTCCAGCCAAGTTGCCAATCATTCTTCCTCAGCAAAATGCAAAATTCAGGGAATCATCTCCCCACAGAATCCTCAGCCTCTATTCGGAAGAGCAACGCATGAAGGAATCACAACAGAGTACAGAAGGCTTCTACAAACCCCAGCTGGGTCCTATATTACAAGGATATGTCAATCAAATGACCTATATCCCCAAGCAAATACATCTCACCAGATCTACCAATGATCTCATCCCCAGCTGGGATGTCCATTTCAACAGATCGACCAGAGATCTTCACGGCATTGGGATCCGAATCCCAGTTTGGTATCTTTGCATAATCATGGCATTTGCATCATATTCACCCACAAAGTGTAGCATTCCGTCTAATACGGAGCATTACGGCAAAAATCAAACATATAGCATAATCATAAGCCATGTTTGAATCAAACACTTGTGAATAATAACCATTCATCAAAATGCAGAATACTTTCCCCAAAATCCCCACCAGGGTCCCCAGCAAAAACAGTTGCCTCACAAATCACAAACACCGGTATATACTCATTTGGACACCCGTCCGTGTCATCACTCCCCAGTAAAGCCGCCTGAACACTCTTTACAAACAAAACCACCCGTATTACAGATACCTCCTGATACCCGTCCGTGTCATACCCTCAGCAGAAAGCCAAAGACATCATCTTTGCACTCACCTACTTGTATATACATTTTCTTGACACCCGTCCGTGTCATATCCCCAGCGCAGTCACCTACACTTTTACAACCTACGTACTTGTTTATACTATACTCTTCTCCTTTTTGACACTCGCCCGTGTCACCCTCCCCAGCAGATAAACACTCATCTATACACCACTCATACTACTCGTGTTACACTTATACAGACACTCGTCCGTATCTTGTATATACTACTTATATACCCCCACAGATTCGACACTAGTCCGTGTTCTTTGTTAACCAGTTGGTACTCGTCCGTACCATCATCTCAGAACATGCGTCAAGCGTTTGTTTCTACAAGATACTCGTCCGTATCTTAGTCTTAGGAATGCTCGTCCGCATCCTTAATCCATACACTGTGTCAAACACTTTTGTCTCCTTGAATATAGATACTCGTCTGTGTCTACTATTCCCCAGAAGAGTCCCCTCAGATTCAACACTCGCCCGTGTTCCTTGTTAACAAGATGATACTCGTCCGTATCGTCATCTCTGAACACATGTCAGTATTTGTTTCTACCTGATACTCGTCCGTATTATAGTCTGGAGGAGGCTCGTCCGCATCTTCAATCTATACACAAACATCTAAACACTTATACTTTCTTTTCTCGGTTGTAAACACTCGTCTGTGTTTACTATATCCCCAGTATATCGCCAACAAAACAAATCTTCCTTTTTATCTGACACTCGTCCTGTGTCACGATAAGCCTTGAGAGCAGTCGTACCCTGCTAGGTGGTCGTCCTCCACCTCTTGATGGTCGTCCTCCATCATGCTCATCCGATGGCCGTCCCCATCGTTGATTTTAGCAGCCGTCCCCTGCTAGGTGGTCGTCCTCCACCTCTTGATGATCGTCCTTCATCACTTTATCCAATGGCCGTCCCCATTGTTGATTTTTTGGTTATCTGACATTCGTCCTATGTCATGAGAAACCTCGAGAGCAGCCGTCCCCTGCTTGGTGGTCGTCCTCCACCTCTTGATGGTCGTCCTCCATCATGCTCGTCCGATGGCCGTCCCCATCGTTGACTTTTTATCCGGCATTCGTCCTATGTCGCGATATTTTTGGCAGCCGTACCCTGCCAGGTGGTCGTCCTCCACCTAAGATGACCGTCCCTCATCTTAACCCTAACAGAGCAGCCATCCCCCGCTAGGTGATCGTCCTTCACCTTTGATGACCGTACCTCATCATCTGTTTATTTCATTTATTCTTTAACCCGATGGTCGTCCCTGTCGTGGTCCCTTTTCTTTTAACCCGATGGCCGTCCCCATCGTCGGTTACTTTGTTTTATGAACTTGATGGCCGTCCCCGTCATGTTTCATTAATTCCCAGAGAATCTTACAACTTTATCTTGATGGCCGTCCCCATCATAATATCTTATCTTTCCCAGCTAGTCGGCCGTCCCTGTCTTGGCTTTACCTTTTATCCCCAGCATGTCGGCCGTCCCCGTCATTGCTTTATTTTCTACACTTTTCCCAGCATGTCGGTCGTCCCCGTCATTGCTCTCTACCCAGCAGTCGTCCTCTACTCGACGGTCGTCCTCCGTCGCTCGCACTTTACAATATACTTTTTTTCTCTTTTACAATCTATATCCCTTTTCTTCTTCGTTTCTGTGAGTGCAAATTTTGGACTGTCTTTGGTATTCAACCACAAGTTATCTTGTTTGCCTGTTAAGCCACTGCTTACATCCTACACAGCTAACTCATGTTTGAATAGGGGCAGCTGTAAACACCCCAAATTTGCCCTCACCCATTCACACCATGGCTTGTGATCATTTCATATGCATAAACACAATCATATCATCCCATAATACATTTTTGATTCACTGCATAGTTCCTAAGTCATCTGCACCTAGGGTTTGTGATCTGAGCCACCCAAGAGCCTCTTGAGCCACTCCAAAGGCCACCAATCACTTCAAAGGTGTCCATGTGTGTTCTTATATCATATCATATCCTCTCAAAGTCAAGAATGCCAAAGAATCACAAGAATTGGGAATGGTATGGAAGCAGAGCCAAGTTTGACTGCACAGTTGACCTAAAATTAGGGTTTTGGTTTCAGAGGCCATAACTCCAAATTTTTTGGTCATTCTTGTTTCCATTGGTCTCTATATGGTATAGGGAGTATGCATATCAATTTTCATGAAGAAATTCCATGGGGAAGTCATCTGATCAAGAGTTGACTTTCTGGACAAGTCAGTGCAAAATCAGGGCATCTGAGGCCCCCAATGACCCAACCAAGGGGTGATCTTCATCATTTTGAGTGTATATGATCTTTATTTGATCATGGAAAAGGGTTGAAGTTCACAAGATTCAATAATTACAAGTTTTTGCAAAGTTGACCTTTTAGGGCATGGTTGACTTTTAAGGAATTTGTCAATTTAGGTCACTTTTCAAACCTTACTTTTTGATCCAAAAATGCTTCAAATGGAAAAACTTTGGTCATGAAAGTTGTAGAATACATTTTTCCCTTTTCAAAAAGTACAAGAACATGACCTAATTCATTTTGGATCAAAAGTTATGGTGTGTCAAAGTTGGCAAAAATCATTAATTTTCAAGATGTGCACCAAATGAGAAACTTGCAAGAACTTTGTACCAAGGCATTTGTAACCTCTAATTCATGTTTAACCATCACATAAACATCACATGTGACCAAAAATTCAGAATGGACTAAGTATTTCTCACTTCCCATGGTTTGTGTGGCAAGAAAGTTACATGTGAACCAAAGATGATCAACTTGCAAAACCATCATCACACTTTCACCAACTTGTTGCCTAGCATGCTGAACCTTTCTAGCCTCTCTTCCACACCATGCTGCGCCAGCCCACACACATGTACCTGCCTAGAACCAAGCCCATGCTTTCCTTACACCAAAGTTGACAATTTGCAAAAGTGAACATCCCAATCACAGCAGGCCAGGTCACATCATCTGGCCAATTGGAATTGTTTATACTATCCATTTGCAAGCAAAACATAAAGGAGAGCCAGCCTGAAACAAGCCCTAGCAACACATACACAAACTCTCCCCAATCTGCATTTTCCTTCGAATCTGGTTCCACAAGCTACAAACATTCAAGCAAGTCTCACCAACCTCCTCACCTTGTCTCACTAAACCTAAACCAACAAAGAAACAAGCCAGAAGCACACTAGAACACAGCATACCACAAAACCTGCAAAAACCCCTCTCTCTTCGAATCTCATTATCCAGCCATCAAGCACCCCATTTCTCTTCACCAACAAGTCAAACACATTGAAAGGAGCCAGAATCCACCATTGGTAAAGCTTAAAACACCCTACACACAGACCTCATTTTTCTGCTATACCAGATTGGAATCTCTCAAAATAGCTTGTGTAAGCTTAATCCAAGCCTGCCATTAGCACCAGGGAGATCAATGGAGTAAGTTTGCACCAAGAAGTAGTCCAGAAAGCCCAGAAATAGAAGCTTCCATCTCAGGTATGACCATAGAAACTTTTTTCTCAAAGCTTGATTTTTAAGTTACAAACTGATTGCTTATGTCTTGCTGGTCATGGGGATGTTCTCAGAATCAAAAATGAGTAAGAAATGAGCTTGTACTGATGCTCTGAAATTTCACCCGTGGATTTTGTTTCCTTCGATTTGCATGATTCTTGGGGTTTAAATGATGTTTGAGGGTGGATTCGTGTCCTAGGATGTTAGAGGATCACTTAGATGTGTTTAATTTATTGAATGGTTGCCTGAATCATGTTCTAGGGTTTTGACATGGCCGGAGAAGACGACCGGAGCTCATCTCCGGTCGCCTGAATGTAATTAGGGTTTAAACCTGATTAATTAGGCAAGTTTAAATCTAGGGCGTTGGATTAGCTGACTGCCTTGACTTCCCGCGCGCACGAATGGCCCAGATTCACTTGCTTTGCCCTAATCCACTTTAGTTAGTTTAATTAATCATAATTAAATTAATTTAACCAGATGCAATCCTGGCCCTTTAAAAACGCGCGTGGTCAATGGTCTCCCCCCAGAATCAAATCTCAGCCTCTAGATCTAAATACTTTCCATTTTATTTTGGTTTTTTATTTCATTTTTCTCATTTAACTTGTGCAATTTATAAAAAATAGTAAAATTGTTTTAAAAACTATGAAACTTTTTGTCAAGAGTTTCACTAATTTTTAAAACACAAAAATATTTTTATTTTCTTTTTTTTTCATTAAAAAAGTATTTTTAAATATTTAAAAGTTTATTTTTAATTGATTAATGAAAATTAATTTATTAAAAATACTTTTAGGTATTTAAAAATCACCAAAAAATTCATGAAATGTTCTAAGACATTTAGAAACATTGTCCAACCTTCAAACCAAATTTATTTTTTGATCTTGATGCATTTTAAGAATTTCTCATTGAATTAAAATCATTTTTATGTATTAATTTGATCCAAAGTTCCAAAAATCATTTCTGCCTATCCATGAAGAGTTGGACATTGATTCTTTTTGCATTGCATTGTGTTTGGCATGTAGTTTGTGAGATTAAATGGCCATGATTTGATCTTTCATTTTCAATTTGTTTGACAATTTTCTTGTTTAGGAACCCTAAAAACCCTAAAAACTTAGAAAAACCATAACTTGAATTTGGTTAAGAGTTGAAGCCTCTCCTTTGGGCATTGGATTAGTATAGGATTAAGGGTCCTTTGAGTGGCATTTTCAATTTTTTATCTTAGGGTTTGCTTCTGATTTTGGTTTTTGTTTGATGTATGATTCATAAACCCTAATTTGGGCTTTCATATGCATCCATCTTGCATTCTCTTGCATAACATGACTTGCCATGACATTTCAAGCATCCATTTGATTCATTTGACATCATAAGACATATTGAAAGCATGCTTGATCATTGCATCATGTATTTTCCATGTTGTATGTCATTTGCATTCCATTACTTTTCATGTATGTCCATGCTTCTTAACTTGCTTCATTTGCATTCATGAACTTGTATGACCATTTCCATGTGCTGCCTTATGTTTGTAGCATCACATAGTATCATTAGCATCATGTAATTGCTTCTGGTTTTGTTTCTCATCATGTCATCTCATCCCATTTTGCATTGCATTGCACTTTCTTTTCTAACTTTTCAGGTGGTAAGTGATTTGGAGAAGTGAATTTGCCTTCACTTCTCATAACTTTTCTTCTCATCTCTCTTGCATCCATGCTGCATTTTTACATGTGTTTGAGTTTGAGCTTGCTCATTCTTCTTCATCCCACTTTCTTTCTTCAAGTGACTTGACTTCTTGAATGAAGCAAGTCACTTTGCTTCTCTTGATCCTTTCATCTGCTTCCTGGTGGTTCCATTGAAGATTGTTCTTGTCAAACCTTACAAACCTTAGGAACAACCAAGCATGACAATGATTAGGGTTTTGATTAGTCCCCCTTTTAGTTTTACTTTTGTGTCTCTTTGAGTCTTCTCTTCTCATCTCATAATCAGGGACTAAACCCTAAAGGCTTTAAGGCTTTGTGATTAAGCTTATGCCTGCATCCTTCTATTAGGATGGAGTGTATAACTTTAATCCTAAGTTTTAAACCCTTAATGTGTTTAAATCTCTTAATTAATCCATTTAATAATCATCAAGACATCACACTTGTAACTTGGGCCTTGCATTAGGGTTCTAATTCTTCCTTAACTGGTTAAGAAGGACTAACCCTAGTGTTAATGGACAAGTCCCCCTCAAGTTGTCTTACAAACCATAAAATTCACTTCATCATCACATCATTAAATAAAATCCACTTAATCAAAGGCTTGTTTTGTCATGAGTTTAATCCCTAATCATGGATTAAGTTCAGGAGTCTTCCTCAGCTTAAACATTCTCATCTATTATCCTTCTATTAGGATGGTGTAATGAGTCTGTTTAATCCTTGATTATGGCTTAATCTCATTACTCAACACTAAACAAAAACACCAAAAAAACATCTAAATAATCACAAGTAGGTTAATGATCTTAATCCTACCTCAAAGGTGATTAAGTGTGAGAATCTGACTTCACACTTAAGGTATTCTCATTACCCCTAAACAGAGGGAAGATGTGATGAGTTTACTAAATCCATTGGTTTAGGCTTAAACTCATTGACTTATGACAAACTTTCAAAAGCAATAAAAGACTGAAAACACTCAAAACAAACAATAATCGTTTCCTTCGGGATTCTTTTCTCATCATCTTCACTCATAAACGAGAACTTGCTTCTTCCGTCTAATGCAAGACAGTTTGCATCTGTGCCAGACAGATCATACACTTGAGCATAGGCAAGCAAGCAGTTCACAAGTCAATTCATCTTTCAGTCTCTTTGGGTCGAACTACGGTGTTCTGACTTCCTCATTGCACGAGAGGATACGTAGGCATAACTTAACAGTTATCGAACAAAAGTCTCTGTATATTCCCCCTCTCTCCAGCATCATTCTTTTAGCCTCATAGTCTTGAGCATTTCACTCCTGTTCCTACACTGACACTGTACATTTATACACTTCACTCCTTTTACACTGACACCTGTACATCCTTTTCCAGCTATTTTATACACAAATTGCACTGACACTACCCCTTTAAAACACAAATCTTTTAAGCGTGGATCCCGTCGAGTACGACGGACAATCTGGGTGCTAATACCTTCCCAGATTGTAACCAACCCCCTTTCTCAGTCTCTCTGGTTCGCAACCGTCTTATCCATTCCTCTCTAGGTTTATGCAGCATTACCTTTCCTCCGGGATAAAAATGCCTAGCTGGTGACTCTTTTCATCTCCAGTGAGTTCACGGCTGTGTGTTCTCATTGTTCTTTTCGCCGACCGTTCGCGTCTGTACCTTCTATCTGGGCCATTTCCCATTTATCGTGAGCGACACCAAGTTCACGACTTAAATTGGTTCCTCATGTGGTTGTATAGTTTTCTCTTCTTGCTGTAGTAATCTAGCCAACTCTATAGGTACTTCACAATCTTCCTCCTTTCCATCCTCGGCTTGATAGATCGGATTTTCGAAGTCATAATTGGCAATAGCAGAATTGTTATCAATAGGATCCAGAGTGGATGAATATCTACATTTAGTGATGTGGGTGTGTGTAAAAACACATAGCTTTTTTTTATAAAAGAAAGAAAAATGAAAATAAAAGAAAGACAAAGAGCACAGTATTTACGAAAATGAGAAACTTCCATTGATTTTATTGAATGAAAATATGCGAATGAAATGACAACCCTAACAAGCATACCATTGTGCCCCGGGCAAGGCACAAGGCTTAAAAGTAATTAATTGTTCAAAGTTACAAAAATAAATTTAAAAATGAAATAGCATTTACTCCTGACTAAAGGAGATAGGAATAACGTCTTCAGCTTTCCAATTGTTGAGTCCATCCTCCATGGTAGGAAAAATCCAATCGTCCAGGTTGTAACCTTCATCATAATCTTCCACAGCATTGACTTGGTCCTTTATGATTCCTCCATGAGTGATACGAGCAGCACGAGCACGACGAACAACCTTCTAAGATTCTGTAGTAAAACCCAAACCAAACTTGTCAGAATTGTAAGGCATGTCAGGAAGCTGACCCCAAATAGTACAACCACCTTCTTCAACCACAACTCTAGCATCTTTGAGGGAGGCCATTGTAGGAGGCACTCTAGTAATCACAGGAACTCTTTTTACAACATGGGGAGCTTTAGTAGCAGGAACGACCCAAGGAACAACTTCAAATATCTGGCAAGGAGTCTCAACAAATTCACCCTCCATCTCAACATATATAAAAGTGTTCACATGACTGACCATGTATTCTTCTTCCCCATAAACAGTGACCGCCTTTCCTTTCACCGGATATTTCAACTTCTGATGTAAAGTGGAAGTCACAGCACCTTCCCCATGGATCCAGGGGCGCCCAAGAAAACAGGAGTGTGCAGGACGAATATCCATCACATAGAAAGTGGAATCAAAAACTTGAGAACCTACTTTAACTAGAAGATCCACCTCTCCATGCACCATTCTTCTTGAACCATCAAAGGCCTTCACCACAATATTACTTGGCCTTAACACTACATCATTCAAATTGAGTTTGTCTAGAACCTCCTTAGGTAGTACATTTAATGAAGAACCATTATCCACCAATACATGAGACAAAGTAGTGCCCCTACACTCAATTGAGACGTACAGAGCTTTATTATGGTTTGAGCCGGCAGGAGTCTGTGAGCAACTCTAGTTTTGTATGATTATAAATTTTAGGTGTTTGTGCTTTTATCATATGCTTCATATTAAGACACTTTGTATGCATTGCTAGCCTTTATATCTCTTGTCTCATTTTTAATAATGTCTTTGTATTTCTGAAAATACGCAAAATGAATCGATTCATTCCATCATGCATCGATTCATGTTGTAGAAATAATTCTGGAAATTCGCAAAATGAATCGATTCATTCCATCATGCATCGATTCATGCTGTAAGAATGGTTCTGGAATTTATTCTATGAATCGACACATACAAACATGCATCGATTCATTGTATGTTTATTTCTCTGCTTTTGTTTATCTGTTCAGTATGTATCGATTCATGATATTATGCATTGATACATAACAATATAAATTCCATTATGTATCGATTCATTCGTGTCTTGAATCGATTCATTTTTCTGTTTTTACTTCTAACAGAATCTGCATAGTATATGTTTAGTGTTTCTGTTAGTGCAGGTACACAGAGAAATTGCATACGAATTTCAAAGTCAAGGATCATTGAACAACACATCAAGAAAAGGAATTTTGAGTGTGGACAATTCAATGTTGAGCAGGATTGAAACCTAGAATCAAATTCATCTTCATCATCTTCTCAAATACCTCAATTCAAGAACATTAACAAGGAATTAATGTTGTTCTGTGAATTAAAGGTTTATGAGATAACATTCAGTGGTACGATTGGAGATCCAGCTGAGTTGAAGAGTGAAAGAAGGTTTCAAGGAAAAACCAGTTGTGTTTTCCTTCAAGAACGGGCGTGTTCTTGAGGGTTTGTTAGTCACGTTTACAAGACAGATTCAGTCGCAGCGTAAGGTTTGGAAATTGGGAGATTTCGCAAATAGATCGTGGAACCGGTGAATTTTTTGTATTACTTGCAGGGAATCTTGATTTGGCTTAGATCAAGTGAAGGTTGATACAATAGGAAGATCTAGGTGTATAGATTTCTTGTGTTTGTATAGCAACCTTGTAAATGACGATTTCAGCAATATTGATATAAAAGTTCTCAATTTCGGTTTGAAATTGAGAGGGAGATGTACCCACACGCGAGGACGAACGTGGGGAACTTCCTTACCAAATATTTGCGTATTGTATTCCTTCTCCATCTCTATTTACGTTTTTAATCGTTTTTGATTCATTGGAAATAGCTTTTGTGATAGGTGCATTCAACACTTTTACAGCTTGTGTGTTTAATCCTTTATCATCTCAATTATAAATCCAACATGTTATCACATGTCCGGTCTTCTAGTGGCTGGTCCAGAATAGACGCAAGTATATTTGGGACCGTGATTTTCGTTAATCTTTGAAAACTCTGAAAAATCTTTTAAATCCTTATAAACAAGGTGGTGATCCATTCGCCCCCCCCCCTTTAGATCACTAGCCACAGCGTCTAACAAGTGGTATCAGGGCACCGGTTCGCTGGTGCTTTGTGGATGCCTGTAACGTTATGGATTCTGAACCAAAGGGGCGTATAATAGAGCTCCTATTTTCAATGGTGAAAATTATGGCTACTGGAAAGACTGCATGCGAGTTCACATAAATTCTGTTGATAGGCGCGTATGGACTACCATTCAAAATGGTCCTTTTCAAATTACCATGATGAATGAGGCAGGTACCATAGTACCTAAACCAGAAGATGATTGGGATGAGAAAGATGAGAAAAAGTGGTCAAGTGATTGGAGAGCTCGAAATATGCTAATTTCAGCACTTAGTGCAGATGAGTATTATCGAGTATCCCATTGCTCGACAGCTAAAGAAATGTGGGATGCTTTAGAAATTGCACATGAAGGTACAACTAAAGTAAAACAGTCTCGCATTAACACACTTAATCAAGAGTTCGAACTCTTTCGCATGAAACAAGGAGAATTTATTCCCGACATGCAAAAGAGATTTGTTCATCTCATTAATCGTTTGAATGCACTTGGAAACCTGTTTCCAATGAAATTGCTACTAATAAAATTTTGAGATGTCTTAGCAGGGAATGGCAACTTAAAGTAACAGCTATCAAGGAAGCCAACGATCTAACGACACTCACAATGACTACTTTGTTTGGAAAGCTGGAGGAACATCAGCAAGAACTAGAAAGTCTAGAAAAGTTTGAGAACAAAAGTAAAAAGGGAAAGGAGAAGAATAAAGACAAAGAGGATGAGAAGAGGCCTATAACTCTTGTGGCTTCTAACTCAAAGTCCTCACAAAAAGAGATAAGCAACAATGAGTCAAGTAGTGACGAAGACTCCGGTGACGAAGAAATGAGACTTTTTGTTAGGAGATATGATAGATTCATCCGAAAGAATGGAATCAAGAATTCCGACAAAAATCTCATAAAGTTTAGAAGACAATCTATAGATCCAAAACAAGAAGAGATTAAGAAGAATAGAGAAAGAGGGTCTTGCTTTAATTGTGGCAAGTCCGGACATTATAAGACGGATTGTCCTTTAAAGAAAAAGGATAAAGGAAAAATTCCACCAAGAAGGTATAATAAGCAAAGAAGATCTTACATTGCTTGGGAAAGTGATAGTGATTCATCAAGTACACAATGCTCAAGTGATAGCGATGAAACCGCAAATTTGTGTCTTATGGCTCACACCAAAAATCAGTCCCACCACAAGAAGAAAAGTGATGATAAAAAGGTAAAACAAGCTTACTATAACAATTTCTCTTCTATGTCCTTTTCTGAATTGAAAATAGCTTTTAAAAAACTGCATAATGAAGCTATAGAAGCATTTAAAAGATTATCTTCCGATAAACAATTTTTTTCATACTTGGAAGGTAAAGTACAACATGCTGAAAAAGATTTAGAGTACTTGAAAGCTAGCATTGCAGAAAATTCAAAAACTATTGATATTGATGGTTGTAGTAAAATAAGGCATTGTGAAGCTTGTCACATTTGGCAACAAGAGGTTATTTCTCTTAAAGTCAAATTGGAAAAAGCTTTGCAACCCAAGATTACTTATGCCATTGATACTAGGTTGTTCAAAAATTCATTAAATCCTCCATATGCAAAATATTCTTTTGGTCCAAAGGATTTAAGGACCAATCATAAACAACAACATTATCGTAGTGTATGTCATTATTGTTATCATGCTGGCCATACCATTGAAAAATGCAAATTTAGAAGATTTCTAGTGCCTAAAGGTATTTATCAATGGAAGCCTAAAGACAACCATGTTACCACTTACCCACTTGGACCTAATAAGAATTGGGTACCTACCTCTCCCTTTTGATATTGTAGGATGAGTGTCTTGCATCCGTGGAAAGAAGATGGTTTCTGGACAGCGGGTGTTCAAGGCACATGACGGGTGACATATCACTTTTTATTGACTTCAAAGAAAAGAAGAAGGGGTATGTTACTTATGGAGACAATAACAAAGGAGCTATACTTGGTAAAGGTAGTGTAGGTAATCCCTCTACCACTACTATTTCTGATGTCCATCTTGTAGAGGGACTTAAACACAATTTGTTGAGTATAAGTCAATTATGCGACAAAGGTTATAAAGTTTCTTTCACAAAAACTTGTTGCAAAATTGAGCATACCGAACAAAATGTTGTGTTTAAGGGTGTAAGAGTAAACAACATATATATGCTTGATCTTTTGAGTGTATCTCTAACAAGCACTAAATGTCTAGTAGCCCTAAATGATGATTCATGGCTGTGGCATAGACGCTTAGCGCATGTTAATTTCGATTTGCTTAATAAGGTTGTATCTAAGGATCTAGTAGTAGGTCTTCCAAAAATAAAATTTTCAAAAGACCACATATGTGATGCTTGCCAAATGGGGAAACAAACAAGGGTCTCCTTTAAATCTAAAAACATAATTTCAACTTCAATACCCCTTGAGCTTCTCCATATGGACCTCTTTGGACCATCTAGGACAAAGAGCTTAGGTGGAAACTATTATGGTTTCGTAATAGTAGATGACTACTTTAGATTCACTTGGACTATATTCCTTCGTAGCAAAGATGAAACTTTTTCTGCTTTTAAAAGTTTTGCAAAGCTGTCCCAAAACAAAATGAATTCTAAAATAGTTACAATCCGAAGCGATCATGGAGGTGAATTTCAAAACCATCTCTTTGATAAGTATTGTGACAAGTATGGCATTGAGCACAACTTTTCAGCTCCTCGAACTCCACAACAAAACGGTGTTGTGGAGCGCAAAAATCGAGTTTTAGAAGAATTGGCAAGAACAATGCTCAATGAGGGTGGACTACCAAAATATTTTTGGGCTGATGCAATTAGCACAGCTTGTTATGTTCTGAACAGGATTTTAATTCGTCCTGTTTTGAATAAAACCCCTTATGAAATTTTAAAAGTTAGAAAGCCAAACTTGTTTCATCTTCATGTGTTCGGTTGTAAATGTTTTGTTTTAAATAACGGTAAGGAAAATCTTGGGAAGTTTGATGCCAAAGCTGATGAAGGTATTTTTCTTGGATACTCTCAATCAAGCAAAGCATATAGAGTGTATAATAGGCGTTTACTTTCTGTTGAAGAATTTGTCCATGTTTCTTTTGATGAGTCTTACCCAAAAATTGTCGGAAAAGGTATCTCTTTTGATGATGCAGGTGTATCTACAGAAGACATACTCAAAGAAGCTGTTTCGGAAATTGATCAATCTGAAACGGCTGATATTGAGAAGGAGGAAGATACTAGTCATGAAAAAGATAAAGAGGAAGGAACATCTGAAGTGAAGGACCTTCCACCAGCTTGGAAATCCTCTAAAGACCACCCTATAGACAATATATTGGGAGATATTTCAAAGGGAGTGTTGACTCGTTCTAAGATAAGTAACTTTTGTTCTCACTTCGCTTTTGTATCACAAGTGGAACCTAAAAATGCTAAAGAGTCCTTGACTGATGAATTTTGGCTAATGGCCATGCAAGAAGAGCTTAATTAATTTAAAAGAAATGACATTTGGGTACTTGTCCCTCGTCCGCGAGATCATCATATCATAGGTACTAAATGGGTGTTTAGGAATAAACTTGATGAAAGCGGAGTGATAACTAGGAACAAGGCACGCTTGGTAGCACAAGGGTATAACCAAGAGGAGGGCATAGATTATGAGGAGACTTATGCTCCAGTGGCTTTCCTTGAAGCTATATGTCTTTTGCTTGCTTATGCGTGTTCTATGAATTTCCAGCTTTACCAAATGGACGTAAAAAGTGCGTTTTAAATGGTGTCATAAATGAAGAAGTATATGTTTCACAACCTCCCGGTTTTGAAAATTCTGAATATCTAGATCATGTTTACAAATTAAAGCGTGCTTTATATGGTCTTAAGCAAGAACCCCGTGTGTGGTACGAAAGACTTAGCAAATTTCTACTTGATCATGGATATTCTAGAGGTAAAGTGGATAATACACTCTTCATTAAACACAAAGGAAATCACATTATTTTAGTTCAAGTTTATGTAGACGATATAATTTTTGGTTCAACTAACATACACTTGGTCGAAGAATTTTCTAATGTTATGCAAGGTGAGTTTGAGATGAGTCTCATGGGGGAGTTGAACTACTTATTAGGCCTCCAAATAAAGCAACTCGATGAAGGTACATCAGTATGTCAAACAAAATACTGCAGAGAGCTGCTCAAGCGTTTTGGAATGAATAATTCAAAATCAATTGACACTCCCATGCCTACCAATGGAAACTTGGACAAATATGAACATGGTAAGTGTGTTGATGTCAAAAGGTATAGAGGTATGATTGGGTCTCTCTTGTATCTTACTGCTTCTAGACCAGACATCATGTTTAGTGTGTGTATGTGTGCACGATATCAATCAAATCCTAAGGAATCTCACTTAAAATCAGTCAAGCGTATATTTAGGTATCTTAATGGAACACCTAAATATGGGCTTTGGTATTCCAAAGGGAGCGATTGCAGCTTAGTAGGTTACTCTGATTCTGATTTTGCTGGCTGCAAATCAGATAGGAAAAGCACTAGTGGTACATGTCATCTGTTTTCAAACTCTTTAATAAGTTGACATTGAACTAAAACGCATTCCAATTAAGTGTGACAACACTAGTTCCATTAATCTCACTAAGAATCCTGTTTGACACTCACGCACCAAACATATTGAGATTAGACATCACTTCCTTCGCGATCATGTTGAAAAAGGAGATGTTGTTTTTGAGCATGTTGATACTAAAAATCAACTTGCTGACATTTTCACTAAACCCTTGGCAACTGAACCATTCTTCAACATTCGTCGCGAATTAGGGATTCTTGATCTGACCGCATTGGTGTCTTAAGTTTGTTTGATTTAGTTTATATTTATCTCATCGTGTTTACTAAGTTCTGGATGTAGACTTCACTCGTACCTCATGAGATTACTACGACGGAGGTAATATTGTTCCTCTCTTCACTTTGTTGATATTGTGTGATCAATGTATGTTTGAGCAATTATTTCTCGCTTACATGTACTTCTTTACATATGAATGTTTGAGCGTTGATATTTTGTTTGTAAAGTATTCTTAAGCATCCATACAATGTTATGATTCATTCTGCATTTTGCATAATGTTTGTTTTGCATATCCATTTTTTTTCAATTCATGCTAAATTTCTTTTATCACTGTAAAAATTATTACAGTATGTATCGATCCCAACCATCTTGTATCGATTCAAGTTCACTTTCTTTTATTTCTGTCAAAATTGTTACAGTATGTATCGATACATTCGTGGCTTGTATCGATACATAGCCACTTGAATTTCAAAAATTTCGCATTATGTATCGATCACAACCATATTGAATCGATTTATGTTCATTTTCTTTTAAATCTGTCAAAATAGTTACAGTATGTATCGATACATTCGTGGTTTGTATCGATACACAGCAACCTGAATTTCAAAAAAAATCGTCAAATGAATCGATGCATAAGGTCATGAATCGACGCATACTGTTTTAAATTCAGTTTATTTCTTATGAATCGACACATCAGCAACTGCTATGACATGTCCATCAGTTATAAAACACCATTTTGTCTTCCTCTTCATCCCATTTTCATCATTTTCGTTTCTTAACCCTAACTGCCACAAAAACCCCTTTTCTCTCAAAAACCCTAAATTCATCATTATGCCTCCAAGAGTTATGCTTCCTAGAGCAAAAGGAAAAGGTAAAGGCAAATAACCTGTTGAGGCTTCCCATCAAGCTCCTTCTGTTCCCAAAATTCCTCCCTCTGGGGCCTCCATTCTCCATCCTGCCATTGTTGAAGATTTTGAGGTTTCTTTTAAGTCAAGGTTAGTCATGAAACCACATGTTTTCAATACTAGTGATGTACGTACTCTTTGTTTAGAAGAAGTTGTTGATTTAATCGATGCACAAAATCTGGGGTCCTTTTTAACTGCTAATGATGATTACCATGAGGACTTTATTCGTGCGTTTTATGCTGGTGTGAAAACTGGTAAAGGTTACATGTTCAAGTGTTCTATTGGAACCAGAACTTACCGTTTTAAGGCTGATGATTGGCCCAAAGTGTTCAAACTGCCATCTCTGTTGCCTGAGTTGCAGATGTGGCATGATCAGAACTTTGAAACACAGTTTAATCTGAAGGCATATTGTGCATCCATTTCAAAATTAGAAAGACCTCTTGGTGATGATGAGCCTCTGACTTCTGGTATGATTAAAAGCATTCCCAGAATTCTGCATTGGATTCTTTCACATATCTTGCGTCCAAGGTCCGGTGGGCACTCTCGATTGGATAAGTCGGACATCCATCTATTGTATATTCGGCAGAAGAAGATACCATTGAACTGGCCTAATTACTTTGTAAAGCGTATCTTTCTTACGCGGAATAGTTCAAAGAACATCACTCTTGCATATGCCGCCCAGATTATGCGGATCCTTAAGTTTTGGAAAGTGGTTTTCCCTCCTGTGCCTCTCTTATCTTCTTCTAGTGTTCAAGAATTCAACAATGCCACTCTCTCTCATATGGGATATAGGTGGGACATCGAGTGTCGCTGCTATTACTTCTTTGAACGCAGCACTAGAACCCGAATCTACAACTTTGATATTCCTTCTGAACAGATTTATGTTGAAGAACAAAGAGATGAAGATATGGAGGATGCAGAAAATCCTCCTGACGCAAATGCCAACACTGCTTGGGGTGAGTGGGTGCCACAAAGGTGGTCTCCTACTAACTATGAGCCGGCTCCTCCATCGGTTCCACCGATTTTATCTACTACTGCTCCGACATATCTTACTCAAATGTTTGAGAAAATGGAAATTGCAAACAATGCCCGACATGAAGAGGCCCGTGCGTGGCATGTCCAACAAACGGAATGGCATAAAGAGCACCAAGAATGGCATGATAAACACACAAGGATGTATCATAATCAACACTCATGGCATACCGACTTGGTTAAGTGGCATCAAGTTTTCTACAATGAGATGTCTGGTTTTATGGATGATTGTCGTTCGCATCCGGGGATTATGGAAAGATTTCAAAGCACAGAGGTTCAGAAATGGTTCAGGCGTTACACCTTCATGGGACAGAATCCTGATGAGATGCCTCATCCACCTCCTCCTCCAAGTTTCCGAGATCCCGATAAAGATGATGTGGAGTCTTATGGTGGCTACTTTCCTCACTGAGGCTGCATTTCATTTTGCATAACATCATTGTTTCTTGCTTAAGTTTCTTTGCATTTTCTGTTTAAACATTGTATGCGTTTGGTTTGTTTCTGTAATTCGCAACTCTATTTGACAATTTCATTGCCTATGATTATTTGCTGCTTTTTCCTAATTTGTTTGCCCTTTATATTTCATTCTTTGTGAGTGAATTCTGCTTATATATCTTGGTATTGCTGAAATTTTGCTTCACCTATGCATTCTTTCTTGATGTTGACAAAGAGGGAGAAAGGCGAGTGTGAAAAATGACAGGCATGCACAAACTCAGGGGGAGTGGTTCTCACACTTTAAAAATTTGTCATCATCAAAAAGGGGGAGTTTGTGAGCAACTCTAGTTTTGTATGATTATAAATTTTAGGTGTTTGTGCTTTTATCATATGCTTCATATTAAGACACTTTGTATGCATTGCTAGCCTTTATATCTCTTGTCTCATTTTTAATAATGTCTTTGTATTTCTGAAAATACGTAAAATGAATCGATTCATTCCATCATGCATCGATTCATGCTGTAGAAATAATTCTGGAAATCCGCAAAATGAATCGATTCATTCCATCATGCATCGATTCATGTTGTAAGAATGGTTCTGGAATTTCTTCTATGAATCGACACATACAAACATGCATCGATTCATTGTATGTTTATTTCTCTGCTTTTGTTTATCTGTTCAGTATGTATCGATTCATGATATTATGCATTGATACATAACAGTATAAATTCAAGTATGTATCGATTCATTCGTGTCTTGAATCGATTCATTTTTCTGTTTTTACTTCTAACAGAATCTGCATAGTATATGTTTAGTGTTTCTGTTAGTGCAGGTACACAAAGAAATTTCGTACGAATTTCAAAGTCAATGATCATTGAACAACACATCAAGAAAAGGAATTTTGAGTGTGGACAATTCAATGTTGAGCAGGATTGAAACCTAGAATCAAATTCATCTTCATCATCTTCTCAAATACCTCAATTCAAGAACATTAACAAGGAATTAGTGATGTTCTGTGAATTAAAGGTTTACGAGATAACATTCAGTGGTACGATTGGAGATCCAGCTGAGTTGAAGAGTGAAAGAAGGTTTCAAGGAAAAACCAGTTGTGTTTTCCTTCAAGAACGGGCGTGTTCTTGAGGGTTTGTTAGTCACGTTTACAAGACAGATTCAGCCGCAGCGTAAGGTTTGGAAATTGGGAGATTTCGCAAATAGATCGTGGAACCGGTGAATTGTCTGTATTACTTGCAGGGAATCTTGATTTGGCTCAGATCAAGTGAAGGTTGATACAATAGGAAGATCTAGGTGTATAGATTTCTGGTGTTTGTATAGCAACCTTGTAAACGACGATTTCAGCAATATTGATATAAAAGTTCTCAATTTCGGTTTGAAATTGAGAGGGAGACATACCCACACGCGAGGACGAACATGGGGAACTTCCTTACCAAATCTCTGCGTATTGTATTCCTTCTCCATCTCTATTTACGTTTTTAATCGTTTTTGATTCATTGGAAATAACTTTTGTGATAGGTGCATTCAACACTTTTACAGCTTGTGTGTTTAATCCTTTATCATCTCAATTGTAAATCTAGCACGTTATCACATGTCCGGTCTTCTAGTGGCTGGTCCAGAATAGACGCAAGTATATTTGGGACCGTGATTTCCGTTAATCTTTGAAAACTCTGAAAAATCTTTTAAATCCTTGTAAACAAGGTGGTGATCCATTCACCCCCTCTAGATCACTAGCCACAGCGTCTAATAGACCAGTAATCACATTAGGAGTCTCTGGAGGGTCAAACTCAATTTATACATTCTCAATCATATCCTGGATCTTGTTCTTCAAGACCAGCAACTGTTAGTATCATGGCCAGGGCTATTAGAATGGTATGCACACCTTGCATTAGGATTGTAACGAGAAGATGAAGTATTGATATTTTGTGGTGGGTCCTTCAAAGTAATCAGTTCTCCTTTCAACATATGTTGCAAAGCCTGAGCCAATGACATATTGAGCTTGGTAAACTGCCTCCTAGGCTTGGGATGATTATTTTGTTGTTGCTCCTGTGGTGGAGGTGTAGGATTAGAAATCAAAACAACTCCCACAGATTGGTTACGATCATTACGACTACGCTGGATATACACAGCATTGGATTCTTTCTTCCCAGGAGGGGGGCTTCTTGGTAATACTTGAAGAGGCAACTATCTGAATCTTTCCACTTCGTATCCCACTTTCCACATGTTCTCCAGTCATTATCAGATCAGTGAAACCAGATGATGAGCTTCCAATGAGATGACTATAGAAAGGACCAAACAACGTACTCATGAACATATAAACTAATTCCCTGTCAGTCAAAGGGAGTTGAACTCTACTTTCCAGATCTCTCCATTTCTGAGCATACTCCTTGAAACTTTCTTTGGCATCCATGGACATGCTTTGGAGCTGCATTCGAGTTGGTGCTAAATCAGAATTGTATTGGTACTTCTTATAGAAAGCCTCAGCAAGATCATTCCAGTTGCGAATGTTGGTACTCTCCAGTTGATAATACCATTCCAGTTGGGATCCAGACAGACTCTCTTGAAAGAAATGTATCCATAACTTCTTATCAGGAGTATGGGGTTGATTCTTCTGACATAAGACCTTAAATGCAACTTTGGGCAAGACACACCATCATACACCACAAAAGTAGGAACCTTGAAACCTACAGGGATGGAGACTCCAGAAATCAAACTCAAATATTCGAAGTCAAACCCAGAATTCTTTTGTAGTTCTATAGCATTCATTCTGCCTACCAGCATCTTATACTTCTCCTCACTAGCAGGATCATGATAATAATTCTCCTCAAAATCAGAGTCTTCCATAGTGTCATGAAGACTACCTCCTTCTCCCTTAAAATATTCAGATTCCAGGTTCTCAACCTCTTCTTCTGTCTTGACAGGTCCTCTGAATCTTCTACCCAGGTTGATAAGGCCCACTGATTTTCTAGTCTTCTTCTTTTTCTTAGTCAGAAGTGTCTTCAGCTCATCTTGTCCTTTGGACAAGTTCAGGATCCTTTCTTGAAATTGTGCATTCTGAGTCTAGAGATCCTTAACAGTCTGTTCGAGAGCCATTTCTGCTGAAATAAACAGTGAGAAGATAAGATACATGTTCATAAGAAACCTGTGATGCAATGATATGGTATGTAGATGCATATGCAATGTTTTTAAGGACCGCAGGATTTAAATTTGTTTAAACGAAAACAAGAACAAAATTTTTATTAGTAAATACTTAATATAATTTTTGCCGCTTGGGCTTACAAAGAAATAATAATAAAATACAAAAGATAAACATATGGGGTTTTAAGTCTCCCATGGACGCTTCCTCTTTGCGTGGAGGTACTTGTTGAGGTTTTGCTCCTCGTGAAGTTGCCTCGTTAGCTCCAGAATTCTTTCTTGACCAGCTCTGAAATGAGTCTCAAAAGTATACCTTTGCTCCTTTAACTAAATCTAGGACTTTTGCAATTCTTCCAAATCAGTGGGCATGTCTGGATGAAGGATGGTATAAGGAACATCTCCTTCAGCAACAGGCTCCATAGTGACTGGTAGAATGGCAGGATATGACATCATAACAGTCTGAGCACGAGATCGAACCCATCTGAGATAAGGCTCCATAGGAATAGAATACTTTGGCTCCAAAGTGTTACTGTCAATCCTGTTCACCTTGTTCCAAGCTCGTATAAACCTTTGATGGTAACCCTGAAGATCGTTGTCGTAGTCGAAAACAATACCCTGAATAAGCATGTCATGAGGACCATTACTCCGAGCATAACCAAACTGACGTAGAGCTAAAGAAAGGTTATAGGTAATTCCTCCTCTTATGCCAATGAGTGGCACATTAGGGAATTCCCCACAACGGTCAATGATAGTAACATTCTCCATAGATCGGGAGCACCAATGAATGTCTGAATGAGAAAGTGACATGATCCTCTTAGACCACATGAACCCTTGTTCATTCTTCATCACTGATCGAGGAAGGTGAGAAATAAACCACCTAGACAATAAAGGTATACAGCACATCAGAGTTCCTCTCGCCTTCGTAGTACGAGTGTGAAGAGAATGTAGGATATCTCCAAGTAATGTAGGCATTGGGTTGTGAGCCAGAAATATGTTGACGGCGTGTATGCCTATGAACTGGTCTGTATTACGGAACAACACTAAGCCATAGATCAATAGGGATAAGATCTCCTCAAAAGCATCATAACTCATAGCCTTCAAGAACACTTGAGCTTTCTCCATCAATACCTTAGCAAGAATACCCTTAACTCTGCTTCTCGTTTCTAGGACAATGTCTGATTTCTT
This sequence comes from Lathyrus aphaca, assembly GCA_963966055.1. Classification (NCBI taxonomy): domain Eukaryota; kingdom Viridiplantae; phylum Streptophyta; class Magnoliopsida; order Fabales; family Fabaceae; genus Lathyrus; species Lathyrus aphaca. The sequence continues at coordinate 211,750,785 of OZ014519.1, forward strand.
CAGATGTAGGGCTGCAGCAATGACTTCAGGTTTAGGCTTTTTCTCTAAACCTGTGAAAGGTCTCTGATCAAGGATGGGTATACCCAGTAATTTGGAGAACTCCTCCATTGTAGGAACCAGCTGATAGTCGGGGAATGTGAAGCAATAATGTTTAGGATCAAAGAACTGAAATAGGACACTCATCATGTCTTCATTGAACCCTGAAGTGACTAGATCCAGTAGGTGATGTTGCACCCCAAAATTTTCCCTCCACAAGACAAGACATTTTGTACTAAGAGGTTCACAAATTCCACAAGGTTTACAAGACATCTCATGAGGTTCACAAGGTTCACAATTAGTCAGAAAATTTGACAATTCCCTCAGACAATGCATCCTCCTAAGCAATGCATCTTAAACTAGGGTTTTGACTTTCATCAGGCTAAATGGACTTCCAAGACTTCAAATGAGCTTCATAGCATCCTATATGTGTGTAAGAATCCCCATGTCAAGTTTCAAGACTTTCCCAAAAGATTTGCTCAGTCAGATGATCATAAAGGTCAAAATCAGTCAAAAAGTCAAACTGAGGTCAACTGTGGTCAAACCAAAGACCAACTTCATGATTTTTTTGCCAACATCAATTATATGAAGTAAAATTCATCATTTTATCAAGGGTTGATCATGATTCATCAAGGAGATTTCAGATCATCAAGAATCAGGAGTTTCTAAATTAGGGTTTTCACAGGAAAAGTCAACTAAACTTTGACCAGCCATAACTTTCACATGCTTCATCAAAAAATTTCCATCCAAAGCTCATTTTAAAGAAAATTGAATTCTCTACAACTTTGTGTCTCACAAGCCAAGCCCAAAAATGCTTCATTTGGAAGGTATGAGCTAAGACATTATAGGTCCTTTTAAAAGTCAACAAAAAGTCAACAACTTCTAAAGAGCATAACTTGAGAATGGTAAAAGATATGGACATGATACCAAAGAGGTTGGTTATAGGACTCTTTAAGCTTTCCAAAATGTCCAAGAATACCTTCATAGCATTAAAATTGAAGGATTTTTGCCCTTGCAAAGTTGGGAAATTTTTGGGAAGTTTATGAAGCAAATAAGGCCTTAAAACCAATTTTTGCTAAATGAGCCCACCAAATTGCCATCCAATCTTTACAAAATCATCAAGCACGACCCAACCCACACCTTTTTTTATTTTTTATATTTTATTTAATATTTATTTGAATTTTTTTCATTAAAATACAAATTAAATTAAAATAAAATATGAAAGTCATATATTTGAAAAAGATTTGAATTCTAGAAAGTCTTAATACTCATTTAAACTTGATTGATACCAATATATTTCAGATCATACCAATATAGCAATGTTAGATTAAAAAAAATTCAAGTTTTAATGACCAATATTTTTCAATCTCTAACTATCCAAAAAGCCCAAAGAGCTATGACTTTTCTTGACCTAATTTCATTCACCTATATACATAGAACACATCACAATCATAAGCACGAATTTTTGCAGCCTCCACACATATTCTTCAACTTCAAAATATCAAGGAAAAAGTGACATACGGTTTTGGAGTTATAAAGGATCTTAAGACATTCTAAAGGTTGCATTAGCCTCTCTGATCATCACTGATCATGTAGCAATAATCATATGCATCTCAAACCCCATGAATTGCTCAAACCGAATCAAAATTCTTACACTTTTATGAATTTCTTGTTTTCATATATTCGTGCAAAATAAATTGTATTTGATTGTGGCTTCGTGTTTGTAACCAGCTAATGATTGTTTCTGGACAATTTAATTTGAGTTTTGATACAGGATCGAAGATTTGCCATGGTTAGGGTTTTCGGACCTCGTTTAGGGTTTCACCATTTAGCCCAAATAAATGAGTTCTAAAGACATGGAAGAATCGTAGACGTCATTAGAAATTCAATAGCATTATTAATTTCATGAAATTGTACTGTTTGTGTGGAGTTTGAGATTCGCAGGTTGTTACACGCAAGAAAACTCGCAAGTAGTTTCGCAAGAAAATTCGCAGTTAAAACCTGCGAATTCAAGGAAGAAGACGATGCAGTTGGCGCGAATCAGGATTTCAAATATTTGAATTATTTTATTAAGATTTTGTTTGATATTGGTATCACAAACACGCGTTTGGTCCAGTGGTAGCAGCGTACGCTTGTGATGTACAAAACCTGGGTTCGATCCCCAGGTTATTCTTTTTTGCTTGAAAATTCTTTTATTTTGCAGGTTAATCATAAAACGGTTACTACCCAAACATTATCACCAACGCGCACCTGGCCTGGTGGCAGCCTTGCTGGTCCAAGGGTGGAAAGGCCTAGGGCGTGGGTTCGATCCATGCCCCAGGTAAGTTTTGTTTTTTTATTTTGTTTTTTTATTTATTTGTTTTAAATTAATTCAAATTATGTTTTTTTCATATAAAAGAAAATTATTTTTATAATATATATGTATATACATAATTTCATGTGTTCTAAAAATCCTTAATTTACTTTCTACAATTTTAATCTTAGTTTATATTTAAATTAGAATATGTATATATTATTTATTATATATTTATTTTTGTAAATAACCAAATTAATATTGTAATTTAAATTATAAACTCTAATTTTATCTTTAAAATTTGTAACCCTAATTCTATTTTCTAAAATATGTAACCCTAATCTCTTATCTTAATTTTATTAAACTTAAATATTAAACTTAATAAATTTTTCTAATATATGTAATTAAATAATTAATCATGTTTTTTTTATTTATAGTTTATTACTATTATTCATATTATTTTATTTTCATCTCAAAAATTCTTCAAAAATTATTTATTTAACCTAAAAAATATTTAATTAACTTGTATATATTTTATATTTGTGCTAACCTTTTCTTTTCTTATAATTATCTTATCACTAACTTTTATTTAATTGCTTATTTTATTATATAGTTATTATTTAATTATTTTTATTATTATAATGTAACTGCAAAAGCCTTGTAATAGTCGTAGGGTTATTTTTGTCTTTATTTTATTATTTATAAATATTTATATTGCCTTGGTTAGTAAATATAGGGAGTGATAACATGTTTGTACTTTAAAAATAATTTAGAATCACTAATTTAATAAGATAAATATATGAATATGGACACTCACACACGTAAGTCGATCTTTGATCGCCATCTCTCACTTCCTAAGGTTATCCCTCATGTTGCCTAAATCAAAAGGTCAAGTAAGGTGTCTAAAAAACAAAGTCCCTTCTCATAAAATATCATCAAGTCCCTTTAAGATTATAAGATCAAGTCCCTTCGATGTTGCCTACGGTAAATGATCTTGTCCCTTCGAATAAAAGATGATAAGTCCCTTCGTATTGCTAAGACACCTTACAGTTGCCTAAACACAGATGACCCTTCACATGTCCCTTATAACATCCAAGGTAATGACTACCTATTCCTTAATAATAGGGATAGTCTTACCATTGAAAGACCATTTAAGAACAGTAAAGATTTAATTTAGGGTAGGTTCCTCTTAATTACTTGCTCACTATTCTTCAAAAATACTTCATTACACTTCACATTTCAAACAAATTTTCAAAACAAAGTCTTTATATATATATCCATACAAGGATCATTATAAAGTGCTTAAGAAAGTTTCTAATCACACACTACACTTTTCAAAACAGTTTAAAGTGAGCTAAGCAACTAAGAGCCCATGGATAACCATGGATGTAAAGGGTGCTAACACCTTCCCTTTATATAACCTACCCCCCGAACTCAAAATCTTTTTAAGGTCTTTCCTGTTCTTTTATGTCCTTTCCTTTTGGATAAAATAAAAGTCGGTGGCGACTCTTGCTATCCGCAACATTTATAGAAAGTCAGTTCTCCCACCGTGTTACAGGTGACCATGCCTCTTGATGAATTGGGAGTTTTCAGAAACTTGAGAGACCAATTCTTTAAGCTTAGCAGGTATCCCTACAAAGTTGATCCGGATAGTATTCCTACGAGCAGAAGCCATGACCTGCAACGAAGAACAAAGATAAATACTTTGGTCCTTGAAATGGTTAGTGAAAATGCTATGCTTATGATGCATGATGTCATGATGTTATGCTCAATCACAAACATGTGGCACACACAAACAAGTCACATAATAGCCCTAGGTTTGAAGGCTTGCATGAGGTTTAAAGGTAAGTACCCTCCCCTGAAGTTTAGTTGGTTAATCCTGTCCTACAAAAGTAACCAGGTTCTAAGGGATCTCAATATCACTGATCCTTCCCAAGGGTGGTTGTTCAGTAGGCAACTTACTTGCCAACCAAAACCCTCTAAGTTTAGGATCTTAATGAGCGTAGTATCGAGTATCAACCACCTTCAGTCTTCACCAAAGCCGGCTATCTCACTACTTTCTAAAGGCCAAGATGGGATAAGTAGGGTTCTAAAAGTCAGTTAGTGTATTGACAACATATGGCGGCCCCATATTATCCTTAACTTACTTAAGGAACATAAGCACCAACCAATAAGTCACACTAACTATGGCCACCAGATCAACCATATCGGTATACGCCGTACAATTTCCTTGGTCTATTGCCATTTACCTAGGGTACACTAGATCCGGGTTAGGATTTTTCACACATAAATCCCAACAAGTAATATAAAGCAAACAAAGCAAACAATTTAAAGTGATCTAATTCCTAAGGGTACCCCTCTTTTACTTAGTAATTCCCAGTAGAGTCGCCAATTCTGTAACACGGTGGTAGAACTGACTTTTAGTCATGTTGCGGATAGCAAGAGTCGCCACCGACTTTTATTTTATCCATAAGGAAAGGACATAAAAGAATAGGAAAGACCTATTTTATAATACTTGAGTTCTAGGGGTAGGTTATACAAAGGGAAGGTGTTAACACCCTTTATATCCATGGTTATCCATGGGATCTTAGTTACTTAGCTCACTTAAATTGTTTTTGGAAAGTGTAGTGTGTGATTAGAAATTTTTCTAAGTACTTTGTAATGATCCTCGTATGGATGTATACAAAGCATTGTTTTGAAAAAAATGTTTAAGAAAATGAGGTGTAAAGAGTAATTTTAAGAAGTGAGCAAGTAATTAAGAGGTACCTACCCTAGATTAAGTCTTTCATGTTCTCGTATGTTCTTTCAATGGTAAGACTATCCATATTATTAAGGAATAGGTAGTCATTACCTTGGATGTGTTAAGGGACAAACGTAGGGTCGTCGTATGGTCATAGAAAGCAACTTTTAGGGGTTTCTTTAGCAACCTGGGAGGGACTATCATCTTTTACCGAAGGGACAAGATCATTATCGTAGGCAACCTTGTAGGGACTTGATCTTTTTTAAATCTGGGAGGGACTAGATGATTTATTTATGGAGGGACTTTGCTTAAGACACCCCCTTTTCGAGGGACTTGACCATATTATTTCAAGGCAACCAAGAGGGATACCCTAGGAAGTGCAGATGGCGATCTTAGATCGACTTACGTGTGTGAGTGTTTATTTTCAGATATTTATCTTTTTTAAATTAATTTTCTAACTTCAATTAATTACAATTTTGTTTTCCACTCCCTATCATTACTAACCAAGCAATTAAATAAATTAAATAAAATACGGAAATAAAATCTACGCTATTATATGGCTTATGGGCAGTTACAAAATAATCGAGCAAGAAAAATAAATTACAATATAATAACCTATACACTTTTCTAACAAGATAAATAAAATAAAAATTAAACATAGAATAATAAAGCAACATTAAATAAATAATAAAGCAAAGAGAATAACAAGATACAAATATTAAAATAAAATATTAGGGTTAGTAAGTTAGATTTTTTTTAGAATTTAAATAAGTTAGAAATTAATTAAAAGAAATAATATGTTTAAATAATAAGAATAAAGTATTTACAAAATAAATAAAAAAGTTATTATGAAAATATTCTAATTAGGGTTTAAGTTTTTTAGGGTTAATAGGAAAATTAGGGTTTTAGAAAATAATTGAAGTTTTAAGTAATTAAGGTTCTAAATATTTATTTACAAAATATATATATAATAAAAATTAATACTAGAATAAATGTTTTTAGAAAAAATAATTAACATTTATTTACAAAAATATAATATACTTAAGTTAAAATTTGAGTTATAAAAAAAATAACTAAGTTTTTTTTTATTTAATATTTTAAAAGATTTTAGTTAATATTAATAATGATAATTAAAAGAATGAGAAAAAGAAAAAAAATGACCAAAATGCAGCAGCTGGGTGTTGAACCCACAACCCTAAGCTTTCAACCAATAACATCCATCCACTGGGTTATGCTTGCGCAGACGTTTACTATCTGAAACAAAATCTATATAAAATAAAACTAATAAAATAAAATTTAAAAATAGGAGAAGAAAACAAGTCATAAAAATAATTGGGGGAGTCCGGATTTGAACTCACTCTCCCCGGCTTCACAAGGCATGGTTCTGGCCACTGGGACATGCACCTGCGTGTGATAAAGAATTGGAAAAACAAAAATATAAAATAAATCAAATTTTGAATTTCCAGATTTCGCGCGCTGCCTCCTTCTTCCTCCTCTGTCCGTTGGCTTAGCCTTTAGTGACGATTTCCCGTCGCTAAAGGTTATAGTCACAGTCTTGTTTTCGTCACTAGAGACCCTGCAACATCAAACATCCAGACTATAAAATATAAATGTGTTCCAATTGTTCAAGACGATCAATGACAATCCCCTAAGTCCAAATATGTCAACAATTTAATCTGAAATTGCTTATTTTTTGAAGCCCTAATTCATGGTTTCATGAACCCTAAAAATGGTGTTTTGCCATCCCTGCATCAAACATCAAATTAAAGTATCCAGAATTACTTTAGACCTTCAAACAAACAAGAATACACAAACAAGATTGATTAATAATGCACGAACAGTGAGAATCGAAAACAACAAGAAAACGATGAACATGGAATCGGTTATGGCATATGTATGTGATTCAGATGCTTTTGAAGGTTGATATGCGTTCAATGAACATCAAATATTTGAGTTTTTCTATTTTATTTTGATTTAAATTGATTTTTAATGAATAAAATCAAAATAAATATAAAATAAATTATAAAAATCTGAATAAATGAGAATTGGGTCGTGCATGATGTCATGGTAAAGATTGGATCACAAAATTGCAAGCCCATTTGGAAAAAATTGGTTTTAAGACCTCATTTGCTCAATATACCCCTAAAAAATTTCCCAACTTTGCAAAGGCACAAATCCCTCAATTTTAAGGTTATGAAGGTGTTCTTGGACATTTTGGAAAGCTTAGATAGTCTTATAACCAACCTATTTGGTATCATGTCCATATCCTTTACCATTTGTAAATTATGCCCTTTGGAAGATGTTGACGTTTTGTTGACTTTTAAAATGACCTATAATGTTTTAGCTCATACCTTCCAAATGAAGCATTTTTAGGCTTAGCTTTTGAGACACAAAGTTGTAGAGAATTTAATTTCCTTCAAAATGAGCTTTGGAGGGAAAAATTTTGATGAAGCATGTGAAAGTTATGGCTGGTCAAAGTTCAGTTGACTTTCTTTAAGAAAACCCTAATTTAGAAACTCCTGATTCTTGATGATCTGAAACTTCCTTGATGAATCATGATCAACCCTTGATCAAATGATGAATTTTACTTCATAAACTTGATGTTGGCAAAAATTCTTGAAGTTTGACTTTGATTTGACCACAGTTGACCTCAGTTTGACTTTTTAACTACTTTGACTGATTTTTACATATCTGATCATCTGACTGGGCAAGCTCTTTGGGAAAGCTTTAAAACTTGACATGGGGATTCTTGAATACATATGGGATGTTATGAAGCTCACTTGAGGCCTTGAAAATCATTTTAACCTGAGGAAACACAAAACCCTAGTTTTGGACACTTTGCTTAGGAGGAGGCATTGTCTGGGGAAACTTCCACACTTCTTGATCAATTGGGAGTCTTGAGAACCTTATGATCATTTAGAAGTCTTGAGAGACATTGTTTTGATTGTGGGAGGGAAAATTTTGGAGTAAAATAGCTGCCCCTTGTTTAATTTTCTGGAATCTGAGGAGTTAGATTGGCATGTGCGCCATTTGTGACTTGAAGATTGGAGAGGATTGAACACAAAAACCCAAAAATTTGCACTCGCTGGTGTGTAGGATAATACTATTGGTTGATCGTGATGCTTGAAAGGGCTTAAAGATGCCATTTGAATAAAGATTCTTATGATATGCTTTTTGAATATGGAGATGACATTTTTGGGAAGAATAAACGACGACCCAAAAATGAGGTAACCTGCGGGAAGAATAAACGACGGCCCGAGGTAACAGTGTAACCATTGGGAAGAATAAACGACGGCCCAAGGTAAGTTGATTTTTGGTAAGAATAAAGGAAGGCCCAAAAATGAGATAACCTGCGGGAAGAATAAACGACGGCCCGAGGTAACAGGATAACCATTGGGAAGAATGAACGACAGCCCAAGGTAAGTTGATTTCTGGGAAGAATAAACGACGGCCCAAAAATGAGATAACCTGCGAGAAGAATAAACGACGGCCCGAGGTAACAGGATAACCATTGGGAAGAATGAACGACGGCCCAAGGTAAGTTGATTTCTGGGAAGAATAAATGACGGCCCAAAAATGAGATAACCTGCGGGAAGAATAAACGACGGCCCGAGGTAACAGGATAACCATTGGGAAGAATGAACGACGGCCCAAGGTAAGTTGATTTCTGGGAAGAATAAACGACGGCCCAAAAATGAGATAACTTGCGGGAAGAAGAAACGACGGCCCGAGGTAACAATATAACCGTTGGGAAGAATAAACGACGGCCCAAGGTAAGTTGATTTCTGGGAAGAATAAACAACGACCCAAAAATTAGATAACCTTCGGGAAGAATGAACGACGACCCGAGGTAACAAGATAACCATTGGGAAGAATAAACGACGAACCAAGGTAAGTTGACATCCACATGTTCTAGCATAAGGCATATGTTTAATCATATGGAAAATCAAGGCTCTCAGAGTCACAAGCCGAGTGACATTACAAGAAGATTACAAGGTCTCTATAGAGTTTATGCAAGTTCAATATCATTGTCAAGGCCATAAAAAGGTTGAGAATCAAGATCAGCTCAGAATGGACGACACATAAGCATTCTTGGAGTTTCCCACTAAAAGGAGGGAAAATTAAAACTTTGCTTGCGTTAACCGGTTAACGGCTGCGAAAATTTGAATTTTCCAGCAAGAGAAGCATGCTTGTTTTGGCTCCATTTTTCATTTTTCTGATTTTATTTCATTTGAATTAATTGGGAATTATGAAGAAGGATCTAGAGTGTTTTCCAAGCCTAATTCCCAAAGCCAACTCCTAACCATCTTTCTAAGCTAACTCCAAACCACATTTTTGGGCCCCAAACCTAGATGTTATTTATCTCATTTCCCTCCAAACCAATAGACTCTCATAATTCACACTTTTCATTTCTGAATTTTCAGAATTCTCTCACAATTCTCTCATTTCTCTTCAAACCTTCAAACACTCAAAGTTCCTCTTCTTTGAAGATCATCAAAATTTGCATTGAAATTTGTTGATCTTGGAACTAGACCTACTTACATTGCTTTCTATACATCTACTTGCTGGTGTTTTGCTACTGGTTTAGATCTGAAGTGGTGTTTGGAAGTGCTTTTGGAATTAAGCTCTTGCATCAAGCTCCATAACTTGCATTTATTTTGCATTGTGCGTGAAGAATAGTATTGGATCTTTGAAGTATTCCTCTAGATCCATCATTTTCAGCTTGAACAACACTCACCAAAGCAAATCTCATCTTTGTAGGTTGGTTAATTTCAGATCTGCTTTTGCTTTTAGCTTATTTGCATGTTTATGATGTAGATCCATAATGTGCCTGTGTTGATTGATTAATTGGTAAATTGTTTTATGTAATGATGTTTGTGGATCTATTTGAGCATGATTAATGTTGAATTTGTTGTAATTTTCGTGGACAATTAATTACTGGACTTCTGGAAATTATTTGAAATAAGCTGGTTTGGAACTGACTTTTTCTGCAGGAATTTGTTGCTGTTCGCACAGTGTTAACCGGTTAACGCTATATGTTAACCGGTTAACGCGTCCTTTATATGACTTCTTTGCTGCATGTTTAGGTTGGTTAACTAGTTAACGCTTTTGGTTAACCGGTTAATGCTGAAGCAGAAGGGCATTTTTGAGCTGTTTTGAGTTTGTTTGCTTATCATACTTTCCACAATCATCATGGATCATTGTGTGATCATTTTATATGTTTGTTTAGAGTAGTTTGCTTGCTGGTTGATGTATGCTTTCATTTTCTCGACACGTGGATTCATGTATTTTCAAAGTTTGGCATGTTCGGTGACTTTGTTTTCTTGAAACTTTGAACATGTTAATTCCATGATTTGTGTTGATATGTTAGCATTTGATTTATTTGTTGAATATGTTCTAGAAATTTTGCTAACATTTGTAGGCGCAATGGTAAGTGGAGTGTGGATGCTATCCGTATTTCAAGTCTTCATCTCATCTCTTTATTGTTTTGCTTACTTGTGTTTGAGATGTGCTTTAGGCCATCATCCCCTTTGGAGGACAGCTTATCTTCTTTGAGAAGTAAGTTGATTTTTCTTTTGTTTCTTCTCCCTCTTTCTTTCCTTCTTTAGGTAGTAAGTCTCACTAACCTAAGTTCACCCATGCATGATAACTTTAGGATTAGTCCTTTTCCCCTTTAGTCTTTTTACCTTTAAGGACCCTTTTTGGTTCTCTCTTTCTCATCTTCAAACAAAAGAATAAAAAACACTTAATAAATGTAGAAGTGGTCTTTTGTGTATAGCCTTATTCCATGGGAGCACCCATATTCATTCCATCTTGGAATAGTGTGGGCTTGTCTAGCATAATGTACAAGTCTGATCATGAGACCATTTTCATAAACAAAAACCCTAAAAAAACACTTCTTCATCTTAACTACTAAGACACTTAATAACTTCAACAAGTTAGTGAGCTTAGGCCTTAATCTTTGGAAACAAGTCTTGGATAAATTTTCCTTACTTGGTGTGCTTATTCTATTATTCCATCTTGGAATGTAGTAGTAAGTAGACATTCCATGGAAAAGGACTTGAGTTCACTTCTTTGTGCCACACTCATAAAAAACTCATAAAAAATACTGGACAAAGAATAAGCGTCTCTCCTTTGGGACTTCTTTCCTCACCTCACCCACTCTCATCGTAATAACTTGCTCCTACTTTTCACTTTGCAAGACGGTAACGCACTCGTGCCAGACGAGCCTGCAACACCTGAGCATTGACATAAGCAGTTCAAGCTTTTAAAACACAAGCAATCCTTTCCGCCCCTAGTTAGGGGAACTACGGCGACTCTGATCCTCATGTCTAAATGAGGTACGTAGGCAGCGAGGTAGGGCCAGTTCGAGCACACTCTTTTATTTCCCTACATTTTCCCCTTTATTTTCTTTTCTCATCCAGTTTCAGTTTTTCTTTTGCAGCATCTTTCATTCCTTCACCCTTTGAAACAGTTTCTTTGTTAGCGTGGATCCTGTCAGGTACGACGGACGATTTGGGGTGCTAATACCTTCCTAGGTCGTAACTGACTCCCGAACCCAGTTCTTTGATTCGCAAGACCTGTGTCCTTTCTTTTCTTTTCTCTGGTTTATGCAGCATTACCATTCACATTCCTTCGGGATAAAAATGCCTGGCTGGCGACTCTACCTCTTTCCGCGCCACTTTCGCGTTTGTACCAGGATGGAAATCCAGGGGGCGACATTAGCATGTTATTGATGAGTTAAATTCTTTTTTCCACCGTATTCATGATTGATGCATGTTTCAGATGTTTGTGTGCATAATTGAAAATGTATAATTCACATGTTTGCACTTATTCTTGCTTGTTTGTTTGTTGCATTTCATTGTTGATGATTGTTTCAGATTAGAATGCAATAAAATGCATGTTCATTCCATTGTTTGTTTGCATTAAAGTCTCACTTTTTTTTTGGAAAATGCACATCTTTGCTTGGTTATGGGAAATACATTTAAGTGGTTGAGTTGTTTGCATATTCACATGTTCATAATCATATTAACCATGTTGCATCCATTGATGATCGTTGTTTGATGCATATTCATGCATTGTTTCTCATGCATTTGCATTGAAAAAGTGATGTAATTCTGCCATGTTTCTACTGCTGTATTTTAAAACAGAAGTTGTTAATTATATGTTGCATTGCATTGTTTTGACACTTTTTACACTTGTTTCCATGCTGATTGGTAGATGTAATAGGCTATTTGCATTGTCAGTTGCATTTGGTAGCTGATTGTGTGTTGAAGCATTGTTGTAGCTGCTGACATTGTGTTTTGCTTAGATTTTAGGCACCCTTAGACTTAGGTTTATGTCTAGTTAGAATACTAATCATTTTAGGACATGTTTGGCACATTAATTGCTTTCCTTTTTTTATCATTTTTGATTAATATTGCTAACCTTTTCAGGGGATAATGGTAAGTATAGAGTGTGGGTGTGCACCTACATTCGACCTTCTTCCTTACCCTTTTTAAAGCTTTCAATTTGTGTTTGCGATAAGCATTTTATGCTTCTTCGACATTTCAATCTATTCATTCCCTTTGAGTTCTAATCCCATCTTCAATCTTTGAAGTGAGTTAGAATTTGTTTCTTTCTCTTTAGGATTAGAAAACATCGTTAACCATAGGACATCCATTGCATACAATAACTTAGGGTGAGTCTTAGTTTCCCTTAGTTTTTCCTTTCTCAACTTGAGTCTTTTCTTTTCTCATCTCTAAACAAAATCAAAACATCTTAATAAATATTGAACTCTCTCATGTGATAAGAGACTGTGTCATTGGATACTTGCACGCATTCCATACGGGGATGAGGTGTAGGGTATCTATCATGATGAATAAGTCTTAACATGAGGATGTTTTACAAACAACACCTAAAAAACACTTCTTTCAACAAAAATACAAAAACACAATTAATAAAATTAGGTTAATGTGTTTAGGCCTTAATCTTTGGAACTCGGATTGGGGATTTCCTCCATACTTAGGTGTACTTCTTATCCATTCCATTCGGGAAGATGTAAGAAGTACACATCCCATTGAAAGAGACTAGGATACATTATTCTAGCCAAATTAAAATAAAAGCTTCTAAAAGCTACAAACCAACAACAAGCGTCTTTCCTGCAGGAATTATCTTCTCATTTCATTCACTCCTAACGAAAGAACTCGCTTCGACTTATCTCTTTGCAAGATGGTAAACGCACTCGTTTAGGTGAGCCTGCAACACCTGAGCATAGACATAAGCAGTTCAAATCTAAAAAACACAAACAAACAAATTTCCTCCCTAGTTAGGGGAACTACGTCGACTCTGATTCTCATTTCCCATGAGATACTTAGGCAGTGGGGTAGGGTCCATTCGAGCACACTTTTTATTTTCCCTACAATTTTCCATACCCAGACATTCTTTCTTTCCAGTTAGCAGTTTTTGTTCAGCAACACTTTTATTTCTCACCCTTCGAAACAGACAAACAAGCGTGGATCCTATAACACCCTTTCTACCCTATCACAATTAACATACAATTTAATCAATTATCAGAGTAAAACTCAAAAAAGGATATCACATTTACTCATTTAATCATGTAATACCCCAAAATATGCCATCTCACTTTCATGGCATCTAGCATATTGCATTGCATTCATAATCCCGTAATTCCATACAAAAAAATAATGATAATAAAAAATAATACAAACAATTATCATTGGCATACGCATGAGGCAGGTGATCAAGTGTTACTCGGTTTCGGAAGGAAAATGATCTCAGAAAATATGGCTAAGTATTTCCAGGATTTCCCACCAAAAGAGTAAAAAAATCCTATTTTTCTACCGTTAACCGGTTAACGCTAGCGAAATTTGGAAAAAATTCAAAAGTTAGTTGTGTGGTTTCCCTCCATTTCCCACTTCACATTGTATTGAAATTTCCACAACTTTCTAGATCCTTCTACCACTTCCCTATGTAATATTCCAAGTAATATTCCAAGGAATATTCTAGAAACCCTAACCAACTTTAACTAACTCCTAACCTCACTTTCCAAACCTAATACCCAAGCTAACTCCTAACCCAAAGTTTGCGCCAAACCTAACTCCTATATAAACTAAGCTTGCTCTAAACCTCATAACTTCAACCTCATTTTTCAATTTCATCTCATTTTCCTCTCAATTCTCTCACTTTCTTCCATTTTTCCCAAACTCACCAAAGCTTCATCATCAGGATCCGTCAAGTTTCACATCGAAAATCGAAAGATTGGAAGCTTAGCCTTCATCATCTTCACTGGTTCAACAGATAATTGAAGGATTCGACACGGTACCGGTGTTTATTTCACCGTTTGGAAGCATTTTGGATCAATTGCATTTATTTTGCACTCTCGCAGATCGAAGCTTGGAACCTCCGGTATTCTCTTTGTTTGTGCATCGATCAACATCGCAACAATCACCAAAGAAAGCCTCCGCTTTGTAGGTTGGTGGATCTGAAACTGTTTCTTGCTTTAAGTTATTTCTCTTCATCTTGCTGTAAGGCATTCTTCGATTGTTTGTGCTTTTGTGATGTTTTGCTCGGTTTGATCTTTCGTAGCTAGAATCGTAGCATGTTCATAGTGCTAATAGGTGTTAGAAAGCTATATTTAGGTAGTAATTTCGTGCTAATATGGTAATGGATGTATTATGAGCTTTAGGAAATAAGTGGTTAGCTAGAAGTGCTTTTTTCGTCACTGTTTTTTCATTCTGGTTTAGTGTTAACTGGTTAACACACTATTTTTTTCCTCTGTTTAACTATTTTTCAAACCCGTTAACCGGTTAACCCTGGGTGTTAACTGGTTAATGATGTGTTGATTGGAAATTTTGTGTTGTTTTCTTGCATGTTTTTGCATCACTCTTCCTTCTATCATCATAGCTTGTTAGATTATGATTTTAGGGAATTCTTAGGAGCTGGTTTAGCACAAGTACGCATAGTTTCGGTAACTTTCGACGCATGTTTTGTTAGTTTCCGATTTTAAGCACATTGTTGCATATAGGTCCATTGTATGTTATGATCATCGTTTGCATGATGTAGCATCTTCCATAGAATAATAATAAATGTTTACACTTCTGTTTTGCATCGCATTTGAAGTTCATTCAGGTTTTGATCAAATCATGTGCATATTGAAAATTTGCATAATGTTAAAAACACAAAAACCATCTAATTTGCATCCATTGATTGCATGATTATGTTGCATTTCATTGTTAATAATTCATTTCATGTTGTTTCACTAACTTGCATGATTGTTGCATCCCATTGTGTGCATACAAATTCATTTTCTTGCATTTTGAAAATAATGGAAATCTGCCTTGTTTTCTTAGCTGCATTTTGAAACAGGAGCTGTAAAAAAACTTGTATTCATTCTATTTTTAGTCTTTCACACCTATTTGCATGCTGTTTGGTAGCTGTAATAGGCTGTTTGTGTTATGCATTGCATTTTGTGCCATAGTAAGTTGTAGTAGCTGCTGGATTGTGGCTTTTCCTAGTTTCTAGGGTCCTTAGACTTAGGTTTGAGTCTAGTTTGGTCATAGAGGAATTATGATATGTTTGGTACTTGTTTACTTTCTTCCTTTTTTTCGCTTTTGCTTTGTCCTACCAACCTTTGTTTTGTAGGGAGGTGGAGGTAAGTTTATTCACAACTTCTTCCTTTTAAATTCTTTACGCTTTCTAAGTGTATTTGCCTTAGCATTTGATGCTTTGCTTGTATAGGCTTTTCCCCCTTTCTTAGGGACAACTTAACATCCTTAGGAAGTAAGTTGATTTCTAAGTCCCTTTTTTTCCTTTTCTAATTAGGATTAGAAAGCCGCACTAACCTAGGTTCATCCATGTATGACAACACTTAGGATTACTAGTCTCCCTTTAGACTTTTACCTTTGGTTTGATTTTCTTTCTTTCTCATCTCAAAGAAAATTATAAAAAAAACACCTAATAAAGGTTGAACTTCTCGTACGCCAGGAGACTTTGTCGTGGGTTACTTATACAAGTCCCATTTCGGGGCGAGGTGTAAGGCATCTACCACGATGAACAAGTCTTCGTATGAGAATGTTTCACAAACAACAAACTCAGAAATACTTCTTTAAAAGACAGTTAACAAACAATACTCGTCTTTTCCTTCAGGACTTCTTTTCTCATCTCCCTCACTCTCAACGCAAACTTTCTTCGACATGTCTCTTTGCAAGACGGTAAACGCACTCGTAATAGACGAGACTGTAACACCTGAGCATAGGCATAACAGTTCAAGCCATAAAAAACACAAACAGAGTTCCCACCTTAGTTGGGCGAACTACGTCGACTCTGATCCTCATTTTCCCGATGAGGTACGTAGGCAACGGGGTAGGGCTTGTTCGAGCACATTATTTATTTTCCCTACATTTTTCTTTTTGATCGTTTTTTCAGTTCCCTTTTTCATTCCATTTCTAGTAACAATTCACTTGTTCAACAGCATCTTATTTCTCACCCTTTGAAGAAGACAAACAAGCGTGGATCCCATCGGGTACGGCGGATGGTCTGGGGTGCTAATACCTTCCCAGGTCTTTGGTTCGCAGGACCTTGTCCTTTCCTTTTCTCTTAGGTTTGTGCAGCATTACCTTTCCCATTAATTCGGGATAAAAATGCCTGGCTGGCTACTATACCTTTTCCGCGCCACTTTTGCGTTTGTACTAGGATGAAAATCCCGGGAGCGACAACTCATAAGCCTCATATTAAGTCTTGTCCCGTAACACAGTTTACCAAAATCATAAAACATTTCAAAATCTTTTCAACAATTACACAGCGGAAAAACAAAACATCATTTATCATCTTTAATTAAAAGAAAACTTCATAATTTGATTCAAAACATCATTTAAATCTCCATGAAATCAAAGAACAACATCCTAATTCAAGAAAACAAAATAACTTAAACGGAAACCCATCCCGATGTTACTGGACACAAAGCAAGACTCCACTTCTAACTAACACAACAACTCACTATCTCTGAGCTAAAACACGTACCGAGCTAACCTTGATTATCTGCAGGATGGCATAATAGACCATCACAAAAGGTAGGCAGGGTGAGTAAGTTCACATTCAATAAAGTAATATAGAAAGGAAAGTTTAAGAACATAAGCAACGACAACAAAACCATCATCAATAAGTCATTCATACACAACATCAAAGACATCACATTAATACACAAACTCAATGCAAATCATGCTATGTCATTTAGAATGAAATGTATCTTCTTATTATGCATGTCGTACCGAAACATCCTCATGGATGGACACTGGGCCATCAACCCTCCACTAAGGGAGCACATCATAACATCAAATCACTTCAATATGCACAATGGGATTGAAGCTACCAATGGACCAAAAGTCCCCTCATAAATCATACCATGAATGCAAGACACAATATACACACATCATCCTCAAAACATCATAAACATTGCATCTGCATTCATTGTTAGTCATCACATTACATTCCCATTTAACATCATATTACATACTTATCTAACATCATACCTCTACATCATGTAATCATACTTCATAACTCCTAAAAATCATTTAAGTCATCATACATCATTTAATCTCTAATCCTACTCATATAGCCTCTAAAACACATCATACAACAACTCTAAAACATCATAACAACTTACGACATAAAGCTCATCGAGACAACATTTTTCTAAATTAAAAATTCATTATTCAAAAATTACAGGTCTCGCTAAGCATACACCTTGCTCTCTAAGCGACTAGCTCTCGGGTTTATGCTCGCTAAGTGAGCTTCACAATTTCTGCAGATTTTCAGCGATTTTCTGAATCTCCCTTATGCGATTTCACTCATAAAAATCCACATTCAACATCAGCATAACAACAAAATCATATTCAACATCAACATTACTCATAATAACAACATATACATCATCTAACATCATTATATTCATCAAAATCATCACAAAATCATCATCAATAACCAATTCATCACAAAACCCCATAAACCTAAGTTTCTCCCTTAAATCTCCAAATCCCTATCTCTACATTACAATACCGAAATAGAATTAATCCTCATGCCTTAGGTTTCGTAATCCTTTTCGATAACTTCTCGAAGAATCTCCCAAACCTTCAAGTCCTAGCCTTCTTCCTCAGCGTTCTTCTCCTTTCTCTCCAAGAGTGCGATCGTTCCAATTGATCATACACAAAACCAACTTTACTCTTTAGTCACTCTTGTCTCTAAGACCTCATTAGACTTTCCCCATAATACCCTCATTAATACTCTACCAAAAGACCACATTACCCCTTGTCCTATAATTCTCTTTATTTTATTTAATTTACTCCCCCCTTAAGAATTTTCGTCCTCGAAAATGTACCTGAAGCAAGCAGCATCAAATATGATTCCTTCATCTGATCCTCTTGTTCCCAAGTCCAACTATCACCAGCTGGTCCACCTCACAATACCTTCACTAAGGAAATATCATTACCTCTTAATCACTTCATTTATCTTCCATCTAGTTGTACTGACAAAACCTCCATAGTCAAATTATCTCTTACTCAAATATCATCCATCTGAATCACATGCGACAAATCTGTAATGTACTTCCCCCAGTTGTGACACATGGAACACATCATGCAAATTTGCAAGTGACGGTGGTAATGCAATACGATATGCTACCTCTCCGACCCTTTGCGAAATTTGATACGGTCCAATGAAACGTGGAGTGAGATTTCTGGACTTCAAGGCTCGTCCGACACCAGTCACTGGAGTAACCCTCAAGAACACATGATTCCCCTATTGAAATTCAAGTGTTTTCCTCCTCTTATCATGATAACTCTTTTGACGACTTTGTGAAGTCTTCATTCTCTCTTGAATCATCTTAATCTTTTCAGTCGTCTCCTGCACAATCTCAGGTCCGAGCACAACACTCTCGCCTGATTCATACCAACACAGTGGAGTTCTACACAACCTCCTATACAATGCTTCATACGGAGACATACCAATGCTCACATGAAAAATATATCTATAAGTAAACTCAATCAACGACAAATTACTATCCCACGCACCTGCATGATCCAACACACAAGCTCTCAGCAAATCCTCTAAGGATTGGATAGTCCGTTCTGTCTGACCGTCCGTCTGTGGATGATAAGTTGAACTCATCTTCAACTTTGTTCCCAAATCATATTGTAAACTCTTCCAAAATCTCGATGTAAACCGCAGATCTCTATCCGACACGATACTCGAAGGTATCCCATGCAATCTCACAATCTCACCAATGTACATCTCTGCTAGCTTCAACATGGAATGATTAATCTTCATCGGTAAGAAATGCGCCGACTTAGTTAATCGATCAACAATTACCCAAATGGAATCATTTCCCTTCACCATCTTTGGCAAACCTGTCACAAAATCCATAGAAATGCTATCCCATTTCCATTCCGGAATACTCAACGGTTGCATCATTCCTAAAGGCTTTTGATGCTCAACCTTCGATTTCTGGAAAACCAAACAAGCATACACAAACTCCGCAACATCTCTCTTCATACCCGGCCACCAAAACAGCTTCTGCAAATCATGATACATTTTAGTAGCACCAGGATGAATACTCAATCTACTTCGATGTCCTTATTCTAGAATACTTTTCTTCAATTCTAGAATGTCAGGAACACACACACGATCTCAAAACCTCATCAAACCATTTTCATCAATTCAAAATTCTTCTCTGTTACCTTGGTTAATCAAAGTCATTTGGTCAACCAACTTCAAATTTGATTGTTGTCCTAAACGGATCTCTTCCATAATATCGTTAGTCAATTTCAGCATACCCAACTTTACACTCTCAGGAGTAGTCTCACACAACAAACTCATGTCTCTGAACTACTCAATCATCTCAAGTTCTTTCGCAATCATCATCGGCATATGCAAAGTCTTTCTACTCAAAGCATCTGCAACCACATTAGCTTTACCAGGGTGGTAATTCAAATCAAAATCAAAATCCTTCAACATCTCTAACCATCTTCTCTGCCTCATGTTTAGTTCTTTCTAATCAAACAAGTATTTCAAACTCTTATGATCGCTAAACACCTCAAACCTCGATCCAAACAGATAGTGTCTCCAAATCTTTAACACAAAAACCACGACCACTAACTCTAATTCATGGGTAGGATAGTTCATATCATGAACATGTAACTGTCTAGAAGCATATGCAACTACTTGACCATTCTACATCAACACACCACCAAGACCCATCTTTGAAGCAATGTACACCACAAAAGATTCATTTGGATTCGTAAAAATTAAAACTGGAGCAGTTGTTAACCTATTCTTCAATTCAACAAAACTATTCTCGCACGCAGCATCCCACACATACACCTGACCCTTTCGAGTCAACTGAGTCAGAGGAAATGCCAACTTAGAAAAACCCTCTATAAACTTTCAGTAATAACCGGCCAAACCAAGAAAAATTCTAATCTCCGTAGCAGACTTCAGAGTATCCCACTTTAACACAACATTAATCTTCGAAGGATCCACTGAAATTCCACCACTAGAAATCACATGGCCAAGGAAACTCACTTCCTTCAACCAGAACTCACACTTCGACAACTTATCATAAAGTTTCTTCTCCCTCAACACTTGTAATACAATCCTCAGTTGTCCTTCATGTTCTTCTTCTGACTTTGAATAAATCAGGATGTCATCAATAAAAACCACAACAAACTTATCCAAATACTCATGAAAAGTCTGATTCATATACTTCATGAATACACCAGGTGCATTGGATACACCAAAAGGCATCACAGTATATTCATAGTGACCATACCTCGTTCTAAAAGCTATTTTCAGAATATCATCTGATTTAACTCGAATCTGATGATAACCTGACCACAAATCAATCTTTCTAAAAAATCAAGCTCCCACCAACTGATCCATCAAATCATCAATCCTCGGAAGTGGATATTTATTCTAAATAGTCACCTTATTCAATTGTCGATAATCGACGCACAACCTCATACTACCATCCTTTTTCTTAACCAATAATACGGGAGCACCCCATGGAGAAACACTTGGACGAACAAATTTATTCTCAAGAAGTTCTTCAAATTGCTTCTTCAACTCACTCAACTCTGAAGCTGACATCCGATAAGGAACCATTGACACTAGACTAGTACCTGACACCAAATCCACAATAAACTCTACTTCACGCTCTGGAGGCAAATCACAAATGTCATCCAGAAACACATCAGGAAATTATCGGACAACATGCAATTAAACACTCACTTGTTCACAGTCAACTTGTAACGCCGCAAACAAAACAAACATTTGGGCTTCATCTGCTAGAAGTTCATCCACTTGCTTCGCATATAGAAACATCATTTCCCCGGAATCATCAAACTTTGGAAACTCCACCATCTTTGCATAACAATTGATATGCACAAAGTTGAACTCCAACCAGTTCATTCCAAGCACGACATCCATATGGTGTAATGGTTGACACACTAAATCCATCAAGAAATCCTTACCATAAATGGTCAGAGAACATTTTAAACACACACGGTTAGTCGTAACTGAACCGCCAGTAGGCATCTCAATCAACATATTACCATTCATAACAGTCAAAGGCAAATTCAACCTGGTTGCGCACTCAATCGAAATAAATGAATGAATAGCATCGGTATCAATTATAGCAACCAATTCAACATCATTAATAAAACATGTACCTCTAATCAAGTTATCTTTCTTCTAAGCATCTGAGCCACTCAAAGTGAACACTCTACCAGTAGTCTGAGCAACAATAGCAACCTTCTTTGGTTTCTGACACTGAGTACTGATATATCCCTCTTCACCACAATTGAAACAATTTGGTCCTGCATTTGGACACTCATCCTTCATATGACCCCTCTTACCACATTTTTAGCATCTTATCAAAGTAGCAGTGCACACATCAGATTTGTGACCCGCTTCACCACACTTATAGCACTTGAGAGGAGTGGAACCCGCTCCCCCACTTAGCTTCTTCCCATCATTAACCTTCGGCTTCCCCTTATCAGTTGGAGTCGCATAAGGTTTCCCTCAAAACTGGCCCTTGTCTTTCTTCTCACTCACCTGCTTATAGTGAGCAGATTGAGCTCGACTATCCTGATCATAGATCCTACTCTTATCCACAAGCTCAGCATACCTATGGATCTACTGACACCCAATCTCTTGCTTGATTTCTGGTCTCATCCCATTCTCGAACTTCAAACACTTAAAGAACTCAGCATCCTCACGGTTGTAGTGGGGACAGAACTTCACCAACCTCTAAAACTTGGCAGCGTATTATGCCACCGTCATGTTCCCCTACTTCAGTTCTAAGAACTTAACCTCTTTCTAGCCACGAGTATCTTTAGGAAAGTACTTACTCATAAATTCCCTCCTGAACACATTCCAAGTTATCACAACCACAACTCCTTCCAATATTTGACGCGTATTATCCCACCAATCCTCAACCTCTTCATCCAGCATGTGGGTGCCAAACTGCACCTTCTGAGCATCGGAGCACGCCATAGTCCTAAAAATCTTCTCAATCGCCTTCATCCACTTATGCGCGTTCTCCGGTTCATGAGTACCCTCAAACTTAGGCGGATTATTCCTCTGGAAAACTCCCAAGGCATGAAAATCATCTGGAACATTATTTTATGTAGCAACCTGAGCAAGTACAGCTATCACATCCGCAAGAGCACGATTGACATCCATTCTGCAAATCACCAATAACACCAGAAGAACAACTCAACCTCAAAACACTCAAACACAAAAACCGACACGACTGACAACGACACGACCGGACATACCGACCTGCTCTTATACCACTAATGTAACACTCTTTCTACCCCATCACAATTAACATACAATTTAATCAATTATCATAGTAAAAATTAGAAAAGGATATCACATTTACTCATTTACTCATAAACCTCATATTGAGTCCTGTCCCGTAACACGGGTTACCAAAATCATAAAACATTTCAAACTCTTTTCAACAATTACGCAGCGAAAAACAAAAATCATTTCTCATCTTTAATTAAAAGAAAACTTCATAATTTGATTCAAAACATCATTTAAATCTCCACAAAATCAAAGAACAACATCATAATTCAAGAAAACAAAATAACTCAAACGGAAACCCATCCCATGTTACTAGACACAGAGCAGGACTCCACTTCTAACTAACACGACAACTCACTATCTTCGAGCTAAAACGCTCACCGATCTAACCTTGATTATCTGCAGGATGACATAATAGACCATCACAAAAGGCAGGTTGGGTGAGTAAATTCACATTCAATAAAGTAATATATAAATGATAATTTAAAAACATAAGCAACGACAACAAAACCATCATCAACAACTCATTCATACACAACATCAAAGGCATCGCATCAATACATAAACTCAATGCAAATCATTATATGTCATTTAGAATGAAATGCAACTTCTTATTATGCATGTGGTACCGAAACATCCTCATGGATGGACACTGGGCCATCAACCCTCCACAAAGAGACCACATCATAATATCAAATCACTTCAATATGCACAATGAGATTGAAGCTACAAATGGGCCAAAATTCCCCTCATAAATCATGCCATGAATGCAAGACACAATATACACACATCATCCTCAAAACATCATAAACATTGCATCTACATTCATCGTTAGTCATCACGTTACATACTTATTTAACATCATATTACATACTAATCTAACATCATACCTCTACATCATGTGATCATACTTCATAACTCCTAAAAATCATTTAAGTCACCATACATCATTTAATCACTAATCCTACTCATATAGCCTTTAAAAACACATCATACAACAACTCTTAAACATCATAGCAGCTTACGACATAAACCTCATAGAGAAAACATTTTTCTGAATTAAAAATTCATTTTTCAAAAATTCCAGGTCTTGCTAAGTGATTCACCTTGCTCGCTAAGCGGCTATCTCTCGGGTTTATGCTCGCTAAGCGAGCTTCATAATTTCTGCAGATTTTCTGAATCTCCCTTCTGCAATTTCACTCATTAAAATCCACATTCTGCATCACCATAACAGCAAAATCATATTCAACATCAACATTACTCATATTAACATCATATACATAATCTAACATCATTATATTAATTAAAATCATCACAAAATCATCATTAATAACCAATTCATCACAAAACCCCATAAACCTAAGTTTCTCCCTCAAATCCCCAAATTCCTATCTCTACATTACACTACCGAAATAGAATTACTCCCCATACCTTAGGTTTCGTAATTCTTTTCGATAACTTCTCGAATAATCTTCCAAACCTTCAAGTCCTAGCCTTCTTCCTCGGAGTTCTTCTCCTATCTCTCCAAGAGTGCGATCATTCCAATTGATCGTACACAAAACCAACTTTACTCTTTAGTCACTCTTGTCTCTAATACCTCATTAGACTTTCCCCATAATACCCTCACTAATCCTCCACCAAAAGACCACATTACCCCTTGTCCTCTAATTCTTTTTATTTTATTTTATTAACTCTAATTAATCAAATAAACCGCTATACTTAATATCCTAATATTATTAAAATATTAATTCACCCTCAAAACTCCACAAAACATCAAATAACATCATAAATCATCAAAATTCACAAGGAACACATAAATTAAATTAAAATCGACTTTGGGGTGTTACAGATCCCGTCGGGTACGACGAACGATCTGAGATGCTAATACCTTTCCTGTTCGTAACCGATTCCCGAATCCAGTATCTTTGATTCGCAAGACCTTTCCGATTTGTGCAACATTACTTTTCCCATTCATTCGGGATAAAAATGCCTGGCTGGCGACTCTTCTTTTTATGTGCCACTTTCGTGTTTGTACTAGGATGAATATCCCGAGAGCGACAGAGAGCTTCAGTAGCTTCCAATTGATAGTTGTATTGAAGTATTAGTTAAGATAAGAATGGGTGTTTCGTCAGAACTTCAAGTCTTCAGTCTTCAGAACTTATAAGGGATGCTTGTTTTTCCCGGACTCACACTGAGACCTCCCTGAGTAGTACATAATGCTTAACTGATTCCATGATATGGTAACGAGCCATTTCTCAGAAATGGTGAACGTATTATTGCTTCTCGGCTTTGAGAGTCTATGATGTTTGGCCCGGAGCACACCCGTGAGATTGGTAGTGGTTTACAGGTTCGCAGGAACCCTTGACCTTAACATACCCTTTATCACCAATGTGATATTATGATCTGATCCGGTTATTATGGTTCTGGAGTTCTTGATCTTTGGTTCTGAGTTCTTATCTGAGAGTTATTATTCAGAGAGATTGTGGCTTCAAACACTTGGCTCAGTATCCCGCATCCAGACAAACACCAGTCTCTGATTACTTGCCAGTTGCATACATGCTATCATAGCATTTCAGCATACATGTTCAATTATTTCCGAGGATCTCATATCTGAATTATGTTGTTGATTTTTTTTTCTATATCAAAATGTGAATCAAATCAGATAGATTCCCTAGAAGTAACCGAAAATGACATCTCATAGCATTTGCATTGCATTTCTGTTTCGCAAGCAGGGCTCATCCGTTCTTTGTTCACAATCCACAGTTGAGATCCCAGCTCTTGTATTAAACTTGAAACAACTTTTGGACAGATCATGGACCCTGGAGAGCAAAGCCAGTTTGCAACAATAGCAGATGGTGGGTTGACGAGAGGTCATTGGGACCAACTTGTAGAGGCTATGACAACCTTGGCAAGGCAAGATGGCCGCAACTTCTCTCAAGCTTAGCCTGCACAGATCCATATTGAGAACCTAGATGTTTGAGAGCGTCTGGTCACCCAGAGTGGACATTCTTCTTCTGTTGATGATGCAGATTATCACAATTTTGCTTTCACTATGCCAAATTCCCAGGAGATTAAAGATCCGCAAGTTGCAGATCCCTGTGATGGGAGTCAAAGATCTGCAAGTTGCAGAAAAATTCCATGTGTTGGAGGAGGATTTTAAAGCCCTTCAAAGTCGTAATGTCGCTGATCTAAGTGTTGCGAACATGTGTCTGGTACACGACCTTGTAATACCTCTAGAGTTCAAAGTACCGAAGTTTGAAAAGTACAAAGGAGATAGTTGTCCAAGGCAGCATTTGGTGAATTTTTGCTGAAGGAAAGGATGACCTCATATGAGCACAATGACAAATTAATGATTCACTTCTTTCAATACAGTCTGAGTTGGGCATCATCGAACTGGTACATGCAGTTAGAGAGTAGTTGTATTCAGTCATGGTTAGATCTAGCCAATGCCTTTCTGAAATAGTACGACTACAATCTCGATAGGGCTCTTAGCCATGTGGATTTGCAAGGTTTATTCCAATAGGATAGTGAATCTTTCAGAGAGTATGCCCAAAGGTGGAGAGATGTAGCTTCTCGTGTTCAACCCCCACTATCAGACAGAGAATTGATTGATCTTTTCATAGAGAGGTTGAGTGGCAGTAGAACGCCAAGTTTCTCTAACTTGGTGATAGTTGGAGAACGCATTGAGAGTTTTATCAAAATGGGAAAGATCCAAGGTATTTCTGAGGTCCCAACAGACAAAAATGAATCTTTTGCCAGTTCACAAGAAAAGGATGTAATTGATGCAATCTGGGAAGCTCCACAAACTCCATTGATTTATCAACTGTACCCGTGCATCTCAAGAGCTCAGAGTCAGCAAGTTCTGAATCTCCATGTCAGATGTGAGTTCTTCCATATCAATGTTATCCTCTTGCTAATAGTGAACCTCCTCAGTATCAACAACAACCATGCCAACAGAAGGATACTCCGTAAAGGCATTGTTACTACACTAAGAGACTGAAAAGGTATTTTGATCCATTGCTAGTGACATACAGTCATATACTTCTATGTCTGATCAATAGTGGATTGATAGTGTTGAAGAAGCCGGGTCCGGTGCCTTTTCCGTATCCATCCAGTTTTGATCCAAATGTTATATGTGGTTTCCATGGCAATGCACTAGTACATTCAGCTGAAGATTGAAAACCACTCAGGGATAAGGTTCAAGATTTAATTGAGTCTGGTTTGATTGCAGTGGCGCCTCAGGGCGTTCAAATTAACAATTCTTCGCTTGGTCATGTGGGTTCATCAGCTCATGTTATGGAGGAAATTATTGAGGATAGGTGTGAAGGTGTGTAACACAGTGGGAGAACTGACTTTCTATAAATGTTGCGGATAGCAAGAGTCGCCACTGACTTTTATTTTATCCAAAAGGAAAGGACATAAAAGAATAGGAAAAACCTTAAAAAGATTTTGAGTTCGGGGGGTAGGTTATATAAAGGGGAGGTGTTAGCACCCTTTATATCCATGGTTATCCATGGGCTCTTAGTTACTTAGCTCACTTAAATTGTTTTTGAAGAGTGTAGTGTGTGATTAGAAATTTTCTAAGTACTTTGTAATGATCCTCGTATGGATGTATACAAAGCCTTGTTTTGAAAATGTTTTGAAAGTGAGGTGTAAAAAGTATTTTGAAATTTGAGCAAGCAACTAAGAGGTACCTACCCTAGATTAAGTCTTTCATGTTCTCGTATGTTCTTTCAATTGTAAGATTGTCCCTATTATTAAGGAATAGGTAGTCATTACCTTGGATGTGTTAAGGGACAAATGTAGGGTCATCGTATGGTCAATGAAGGAAATTTAAGGGATGTCTTTAGCAATTCGTAGGGACTATCATCATTTATTCGAAGGGACAAGATCATTATTCCGTAGGCAACCTCGAAGAGACTTGATCTTTTAAATTTATAGGGACTTGATGATTTTATTTTAAGGCAACCAAGAGGAATACCCTAGGAAGTGCAAGATGGCGATCAAAGATCGACTTACGTGGGTGAGTGTTTATTTTCAAATATTTATCTTTTAAAGTTAATTATCTAAATTAATTTTAATTACAAATAGTTTCCACACCCTATTTACTAACCACGCAGTTAATATGAAAAATAAATGGCAAAAATTAAAAGGCAAAAAAATAAAATCCCTACACTATTACATGGCTTAGGGGAAGTTACATAATAATAATAATGGCGGAAAATAATAAAAAAAACAATTATTATAAATGCGAAGCAGTTACATAATCAGGCAAACAATGAATGAATAACATAAAAATGAGTGAATAAATTAGAAAAAAAAGTTTGCAAACTAGGTTAAGAAAACAATTAGGGTTAGGGTTTGAGAAAAATTTTAAGGTTTAAGAAAATTTAAGGTTTAGGAAAAATTTTATGGTAAAAATTAGGGCGAAATTTGGGTTTAAGATAAAGATTAGGGCTAAATTTTTAGGGTTTAAAGTTTATGAAAAAAATTAAGACTTAGATTTAAAATTAAGGTTTAGGGAAAAAAATCAAGGTTTATGAAAAAAATTAAGGTTTATAATAAAAATATAAGTTTTAAAAATAAAATAAAAAAAGATTATGTTTTATCTTTTAGAAATTAGTTTAATAATAATAATAATAATAAGGAAATTCAAAGAAAATACATAATTTGATGAAAAAGGGAAAAATAAAGTTAGAGATACCCAAAATATTGGGGGTTTGCCCTTTTTGTTTCATTGAGTTCTTTGTCACTGGGACACCCATGTTTCTTCATCAAAATGCTCCAAACCTCAGTTCCTTGCCACTAGGTTGTGGGCCTGCATATGAATAAGTGTAACAAATACGTATTATATAATAAAAATGAAAAAAAAAACATGTTAGTAAAACAAAATGTCCCAAGGTTGAGTTTTACAAAAGAAAATATATAATCAGTTTATATTAAAATAGCCTAATAATTAAATAAATCTAAGAAAAATGAATTATGAGAATTAATTAAATTAAAAAACATTTAAAGGTTGATTAAGGTTTTTATAGAAAAAAAGTTTGAGGTTTTAATAAACCTAAATATAAAAGTAATAATACTAATAAAAAATGCTAACCTAAATTTAATAAAAAAAAGATTTGTTAAAAAAAAGTTAATTAAAAATAAATAGGTTAATCATGTTTAAAAGATAAATTAAGGAAAAAAATGATGAAGAACCCATATTTCTTTGCCAAAATGTTGTGTCCAGGGTTTGAACCAAAGTCCTTTTATTTCCAACCTCTGGAGAACCTTTACCATTGGGTCATGCGTGCCTGTGTTACTAAACATGGAAAACATATATTATATGATAAGGTGGATAAAGAATAACATAAAAACGAGTGAAAATAGGAAAATATTTACTTTAGAGAAATTTTTTTAGGTTAATCATGGTTAAAAGGATAAATCAATTAGAAAATGTGTTAATTAGAGAAATTAAAGGAAAATATGAAAGAAAAGCAGGTTTTTGCCCAAAATGTTGTAGGTGGGAATTGAACTCACGCCCTTGACCTTCCAGCTTCCAACCTTAGCTGCTAGGCTATGCGCAGTCCTCATGAATAAACCTCTTGACCTCTAAAATTTCCTGCGAAATTTGTAAAAACCCCAAATTTGAGCTTGAAACCCTAACTATGGCAGTATTCGGTTTTGGTCATGAAGCTTCGAATAATCAACCCAGAAAGCTTCTATAACATGAGACAAACAACGTTAGATAAACAAAATTAATTAAAATATCAAGAATAAATGGAATTAAAAAAAACTAAAGAAAGCTTCAAAATTTCAATTCGGTTCATGCATTTTTGTATGAACTTGATAATGATGATGATGGGGATAGCTTTTTTTTTAAAATTTTGTTTCTCTCTTTTTTCCGGTCTCCTCCTCATGGTCTCTCTACTAGTAAGTATATATAGGACTAATTTAGGGTTAATAATAATGGGCTTAATTATTTATTTTGAGACCCAATAAAATATTAATTTAAAACTAAATAAAGTTTAATAATTAAAATAGTTAAAATTAAAATAAAAACTAACAATTTTATTTATTTATTCTAGACCCAATAAAATGTTAATTTAAAACTAAATAAAGTTTAATAATTAAAATAGTTAAAATAAAAATAATAACTAATAATACTATTTATTTATTCTAGACCCTATATAAAAATAAATAGACTCAAAAAATAAAAGTCAGGCGCCAAAGTGCTCGAAAAAAATAAAATGAACATATCAAAATAATCAGCGCAAAATAAATGACTCGGAAAAATACAGCATTTGGTCGGATTTTGAAATAAAAACTATGACCGTTTAAACTGCTCAGACTGATCAACATATGACCAAAAATAGTCGTAAAAATATTTTTAGCATGTCAAATTAAACCAAGTGAACCGCAGATTAATGTTACTGACATTTGCAAACTTAAACTTGACATTTTTTCGTTGACTAATTTCAGGCACAGTAAAAAAAAAGTTAATTTTGACCAGTCTGTTTGTAAATTCCGAGAAATTATTCCGGCTAATATTAAGACGGAAAAAAAATGTTATGCTATGAAGATGATGCAAATGAATGTGAAACAAAAAGTCGGTTAGAGTTTAAAATAGAGGGCAAATTTTGGGGTGCAACAGCTGTCCCTGTTCAATTTTCTGAAACTTGAGAGGTTAGATTGGTATATGTGCCATTCGTGACCTGGAAGGTTGAAGGGGATTGAACACAAAATCCCAAAAATTTGCACTCGCCGATGCGTAAAATAACACTGATGATTAATTGTATATGCTTAAGTGGGCTTGAAGATGCCACTTGGAAGAACTGGAGATGTGCTTATAGATGCCACCCATAATATCAGGAGGTGATAATATCTTGATGTTGATACTGGATATCAGTACTAGGTCTTCGTATAGGTCGTCTCTGAATCGTTTATGCAACATGGTTTAAATTGAATGCTAGTACTAGATCTTCGTATAGATCGTCTCTGCATTATCTCTGGGGAAAAAGAATATCCTTCATTAAGTGTCAGGGCTTAGATCTTCGTATAGATCGTCTCTGAACCATATCCTAGAACATACTTTAATTTAAGTGTCAGAACCAAATATTCGTGGCGATTTCTTTCTGAATTAAGTATCAGCACTAGATCTTGTATAGATCGTCTCTGAACTGTTTTGAATTGTTGAATAGACCAGTAGAAATAAATCTTCGTGACGATTATCTCTTCTGGAAATATCCTGGATTAGGGAATAGATCTTCGTATAGACCGTTTTCCTACTATCCAAGGACAACTTGAGTAATGATTATCAGCAATGAATCTTCGTGGCGATCATCCCTGAATTAAGTATCAGCACTAGACCTCCGTATAGATCGTCTCTGACCTGTTTTGAATTGTTGAATAGACCAGTCGAAATAAATCTTCGTGACGACTATCTCTTCTGGAAATATCCTGGATTAGGGAATAGATCTTCGTATAGACCGTTTGCCTACTATCCAATGACAACTTGAGTAATTATTATCAGCAATGAATCTTCGTGGCGATCATCCCTGAATTAAGTATCAGCATTAAACCTTCGTATAGATCGTCTCTGACCTGTTTTGAATTGTTGAATAGACCAGTAGAAATAAATCTTCGTGACGATTATCTCTTCTGGAAATATCCTGGATTAGGGAATAGGTCTTTGTATAGACCGTTTGCCTACTACCCAAGGACAACTTGGGTATTGATTGTCAGAAATGAATCTTTGTAGCGATCATCCCTGAATTAAGTATCAGCACAAGACCTTCGTATAGATCGTCTCTGACCTGTTTTGAATTGTTGAATAGACCAGTAGAAATAAATCTTCGTGACGATTATCTCTTCTGGAAATATCCTGGATTAGGGAATAGATCTTCGTATAGACCGTGTTCCTACTATCCAAGGACAACTTGAGTAATGATTATCAGAAATGAATCTTCGTAGCGATCATCCCTGAATTATGTATCAGCACTAGACCTTCGTATAGATCGTCTCTGACCTGTTTTGAATTGTTGAATAGACTAGTAGAAATAAATCTTCGTGACGATTATCTCTTC
Source organism: Lathyrus aphaca (assembly GCA_963966055.1). Lineage (NCBI taxonomy): Eukaryota > Viridiplantae > Streptophyta > Magnoliopsida > Fabales > Fabaceae > Lathyrus > Lathyrus aphaca. The sequence goes on from OZ014519.1 coordinate 211,782,787, forward strand.
TGGAAATATCCTAGATTAGGGAATAGATCTTCGTATAGACTGTTTGCCTACTATCCAAGGACAACTTGAGTAATGATTCTCAGAAATGAATCTTCGTGGCGATCATCCCTAAATTAAGTATCTGCACTAGACCTTTGTATAGATCGTCTCTGACCTGTTTTGAATTGTTGAATAGACCAATAGAAATAAATCTTCGTGACGATTATCGCTTCTGGAAATATCCTGGATTAGGGAATAGATCTTCGTATAGACCGTTTGCCTACTATCCAAGGACAACTTGAGTAATGATTATCAAAAATGAATCTTCGTAGCGATCATCCCTGAATTAAGTATCAACACTAGATCTTCATATTGATCGTCTCTGGCCTATTTTGAATTGTTGAATAGACCAGTAGAAATAAATCTTTGTGACGATTATCTCTTCTGGAAATATCCTAGATTAGGGAATAGATCTTTGTATAGACCGTTTGCCTACTATCCAAGGACAACTTGGGTATTGATTGTCAGAAATGAATCTTTGTAGTGATTATACCTGAATTAAGTATCAGCACTAGACCTTCGTATAGATCGTCTCTGACCTGTTTTGAATTGTTGAATAGACCAGTAGAAATAAATCTTCGTGACGATTATCTCTTCTGGAAATATCCTGGATTGGGGAATAGATCTTCGTATAGACCGTTTGCCTACTATCCAATGACAACTTGAGTAATGATTATCAGAAATGAATCTTTGTAGCGATCATCCCTGAATTATGTATCAGCACTAGATCTTCGTATGGATCGTCTCTGAACTGTTGTGAAATGTTGATAGTGTTTTACCTGCATGTAACTATCCTGCAAAGAAAAGGTTAGTTTATGCAATATGTATGCATGTATAGCATGGTGCATCTAAGTAAATGTTATATGTATTATGGATATGCTACGGTATGATGTAAATGATGTATGTATGAATCATGCAGCCTGAAGCGTCTGGATATCTTTGTGTAACAACTACTGGCTAGGGAAAATAAATCTCGATTCGTTGCTGAAGAATATGAGGACCTCGTTCCCGTCTCATTTGATAGTATAGTATTTATAACCTCCCGTCTTCTTTCGTCGTACTTCTATTGAAGGAATAAGTTCCCGAGTATCCTGGCTGAGGATAAAAGAGATGGACATAAATTCAAGGGGAGATATAACTCGAAGTATCTATAAAGATAGATTTGCCCTGCTGGGGATTTGTAGTTGTCTTGTGGGGATAAACCGGCGAAGCTTCGTTGAATTCCTACCTTTGTTCGTCCTTAGTAAATACTATTACTGCATTTTATGCATTTTTGGTAAACATCAATCATATTCAAAAGCATACATACATTCAAACACAACCAATGGACGTTTTCGCTTAGGTAAAAGGGGAAAAGTAACCCTGAATAAAGAGGGAAAAGTAAAGCTGAACTCGAAAACAGAATCGTTTCAACTTTGAAAGTGTATAACCAATTAGATTTAGAGCTCTTGAGATTCTTAACTTTCTTGAATACCTTCCCAGAAATCCTCATAGCTAGATCTGAAGACATGATACTGACACCATATGATACTACTGGCGTAGACAATTAATTTCCACAATGGCTTATGCTGAGAATCCAATATCAAGGTAATACAATGAAAGGAACGTGTCTTCAAATTGTGATGGACCATATACGCTCCGAGTATTAGATTTGAAAAGAGAGTATTGCCCCTTGGTTGAGGATGAATTGTTCCATAGTGGAAGTATCTGAATGTAGTTACCTCAAGAGAAATAAGCAGAATGCCCCACAATAATATGCCCTTGACATCATGAACTTTGTAATGTTACCCTTGAGTCATACCCCAAATTCGTCCTACCATTACTCTCATTTTTATTCTAGTTTTTCCAGCATCTTTGCATCATATCATTAGCATATTGTTGTGCATTAAAAAAAAGAGATTAAAATATTATGTGTGTGCCTTGTTACTGTCACCTTTTTCTTCTTATTGTCTAAGCAGGTGTTCGTAAAATTCAGGGTTTATTCAAAGTTATCATGGTTATTGGTTTTGCTTCATTATCAGGATTCAAGACGACTATATTCATTCCAAATCAAGATTCAAAATGGATTCTTTTTTTCCTCAAGTTTGACTTATAATTTTGGAGCACATCTATCTTGGTTATGATGCTTTTCAAAGAAGACTCCAATATGGATTCTGACACATGATTTTCTTAAATGGCAAGATGTGTAATAATTATGTCTAAAATATGCTTTCAAGATTGAGTCAAAGAAAAGTCTCATTTTGGTGTTAGGGCCAGCATGGTAGCCATTCTGTTGCCAAGAGAATCCAATACTTTCATGTTCAAATTGCCTTCTAAGATTTTTTGGTGCAAAGTTGCAAGTTTATGTATCCCGTGGCGTTGGTTCTACCTTAAGGCCATTATTGTTCAAAGTCAAAATGCAAAGTGAGCTATAAATCAAAGACCAAGCTGCAAGTTCACGTAATTTGAAGTTTAGATTTTTGAGCCATGTTAAAAAAGGGAAGTCGAGGGCCTAGAATTCAAGATGATAAACAATGATTCATTTGCTCCAAAAAAGATGCTATTCAAAGTCTAGAGATAGTATTACATGAAAAATATGTTGAGCATTAAATATTCATCAAAGATTACAAATCAAAATCAATTATTCATTTTAATACAAGTCAAAGCTCACAATTTCCAAAATTAAGATATATCATACAAGCAATGAGCTGTATCATATAATCAATGTTCATGTTATGCTTAAGGTACTAAATTTTCCAAGTCTTGTGCATCAGACTTCCTCCACAATTCCAAGCCCCATATTCATGCGCTACCGAGAATCTCGCCATAGCCATAGTCTTCTTCATCATTGTGATAAGTACCCTGCATCCACATCGTTCACCTGCAAGAACAAGAACAAGAAAATTCAACAAAATAACTCATTCAAGTCACAATTCAGTGGGATGTCATCTCCAATACACCACAAAATTTTGCACATGAATTTCAAAGAATTAATGGCAATGTAGTGACACCAACATAACAAAACATTTCATCCTCAGATCATTACTGACAACATCATCAAAAACACAATGGAAACACCATATATAACCTGGGTATAACATGGGCATAGTAAACAATGACAGACATGTTTTAATTACCCCTGAAGTTCAACATGATAACATATCCATAGTTCCTTCTTAGCAATCATCAATGTTTCCATGTGATTCTTGAAGACCAAATGATGTTGATTCAAAATAACCTGACAAGTAGAGCTTAATCAGATTAATGAATGATACCATACTACTGAAAACAGAATATTTGTGGATACCAAGTCACAACAGAAGCACAAACAAGAAGGAGAAGAAAAGATCTTAAGTGTCAATCCTAAGAAACTTCCGCAAAAGGTTATTCCTTAAAGCCTGCAAGAACAGCATGAATAAATTCAGCAAGGATAGGATGATCAATAGAGTTACATAGCTCAAATAGCTATTTTCATCAAGAATTATACCATGGAAGTCACACAAGCAAAGTAGAAATTATATGGAGTTGTGCTAACATCTATCTCAGCATCAATTCAAGCCAACAAATTGCAACAAACTCACATTTTTAATCAAGGAGGATTTAAGTTTAAACTCAAATAAATTCCAGCAGAAAAGAAACAGTTTTGCAGTAGTTGAAAATAAATTTGTAATGCAAATGCAACAAGGGTCATCAAGACACAATCAGTGAGTTTTTTATGATTACCATTCAAACCCATTGAACAATGAGCCAAAAGTCCATGCCAAGACCAGATTGTGTGCTAGCTGATTCATGTACCAAAATCCATCTTCAAAGCATCCTTCGTGATCCACGACAAAACTTGCAACAAAAACCGCCAAGCATCACAAGATAAGTTAGAACATGATCAATCTTTTTGCAAGACAATCATCAAACTTGTCACGAACTTAACAGAGTAGTATAATCAAATATGAAGTCATATTTTAGTATTTTATCAACAAGAAAATAAGGAATTCACTACAAGTAAAAAGTTACAACTCAGTGAAAATCAAGTTTCAATGGGGACCACACATTCCAGAAGTCCATACTACAGACAAATACGAATTGTGACTCAATGCCTGAGGTCCCCACACAATCCCACGAAATCACTTGAATATTCCCTCTAACGATATTCACAGCTCACTCACACGACTTTTCTTCATCTCACACGCACAAGACTCATACCTCGCATGAATTTGTGAAATCCTCAAATTGCTCACATGTACCTGCATCATTCCAATTCTCCCTATAAATACACTCATTTAATCATTGAAGAAAAGGGACAGAAAACCCTAGAAACAAACGTCAGAGCAAATTCCATAGAAAAATCCCAAATCAGAAAATCTCTCAGAGTTTCATTAAACTCTAAGAAGATTCGAGCTAGACCCTTCACCCAATCATTCGTTTCACATTAACAACACGCAACAACAATAAACAAAAACGAAAAAGCAACGAGAAGTTCAATATGAGAAGTAGATGAACAGAGAAGAAGAATAAGAAGAAAATACGCAAGAGAAACACAACGGATTAAACTCACCGGAATTTCTTCAACTTCGTCGAAGCTCCGCCATTATCCGTCGCTAGACTTGCTATCCTTGTCGATTGGTAGATCTTTAAACCCTTTTTCTTGTTATATTTCTTGTTCGGGTCTTAAATATACTTGTGATTCCCTCATTAACATATTGTAATCGGAAAGTTTGGTTTGCGATTTGGGGATAGGTTTATTTTGTTTGATATTTGATCTGTGTTCTTCTTCATTGTTCGATTTGTGGTTCCACGTTCCTTCATAAATTTTTTATTGATGATGATGATACGATGAGGTCTATGTTCTCCTTAAGAAACTGTGACTGAGTATTGAGTTGTAGCTCATGAGTTTTCTCTTAAACCTTTTCCTTTTCCCTGTTTCGGATGCATAAAATGATTCTGAGAGAGATAGAGTTATGAATAGAGAGAGAGAGCACTGTAAATTTTTCTTATCATTTATCCTTTCATTTTTTCATTTAATTTGTTTTAAAGATAATTTTAATGAGTTGGCTTCTCAAGATCTGAACATCACGCTGCCCCATGTCAATTTCTTTGCATTTCTCATTAATTTGGGCAGGTGTCGTTGTTTGCCTTTATATTTGTTTGACCGAGAAAAGGGTAAAAACGGCTAGGGTTTGGGAGCTATGCTGGTGAACTTTGGGTTGTAGGGGCGAACGGGTGCCTTGTGACCCGAACCCAGTCCGTATAAGGCTGAGGTTGTTGGCCCATATTTTATTTTTCCTTCTTCTTAGCATATATGATTATAGCACATACCCCCTTTATTTTTACTTATTTATTTTATTTGGCTATAGATTTCTTAATGCTCATTTTAATTGTTAAGTTTATTTTAGTTTATTTCTGAATTTAATTATATTCCTAGATCTATTTTCATTTGGATTTATCTTAAAGTTACTCTTTATTTATTTTATTGGCCGATGATATAATTAAGGTATAAGATATTCGATCCTTGCGATCCGACGTTGTTTATTCCGGTATGAGGCCAACTTTTATTTTTCGCTATTATTTAATCGTTTATTCGATTTATTCGGTTAATGATAAAATGTGATATTCGATAATTTAATCGACGTTATCCATTAAATTGAAACCGATTTTATTATTTTATTCACTATTATATTTTATTATTCGGTTAATGATAAAATGAGATATTCGATAATTTAATCGACGTTATCCATTAAATTGAGACCGATTTCGTTATTCTCTCATTATTTTATTTTACGGCCAATGATAAATGGTGATATTCGATTTCTAATAAATCGACGTTATCCCCTAATTTGAGGCCACACTTTTATTTTTCTTATTATATCTCGTTATCTCAATTTATTTTATTATGGTCGATGAATAAATATTTAAATATTCGATTTCAAATAAATCGACGTTATTTAAATTAAATATGAGGCCAAACTGTTATTTTATTATTATTTCGACTTTATTTTATTTTTATGGTCGATGATATAACAAACGATCTAAATGTTCGATTTCGACAAATCGGTGTCATTTAGATCAATATGAGACCAATTGTATTTTTTTATCGCATTTCTTTTGTTTAAATAATTATTTGATTATAAAATAACGCTCGACTTCTCATAGAATGATTCTAAATTTGAATCGATTCTAAGACAGTTAAAGAGCTAAATTTCGACGCTTTCGGTTTAATTCGAGCTCCAACGGCTCCGCCTTAGCTTAAGACTAAGATTCGATCTCGCGTAACCATTAATCCTTAACCTCCATTTTGCACTTACCCTTCGCGATCGCTTTATGTCTCGCAATCGACCTACCAAAATGTTTCTTTTAAATCCAAACCCTTGATCCAACGTCAAGTGGTCTTAGGTAATAAAATACTTTAATAATATGAGAAAAATTGTACGCCACGAGCCTTAAGTGGTAGAAAGGAGGATTACGAGCTCTCGTTATTCGCTCCGATTATTCCGTCGCAAGACACTTGGCTTGTTTGGTTCGGAATAAACTATCCATAGTCTTTAGTGCAATTCGACTCCTAAAGAAAGATAAATAAAATTTGAATCATTTTCCTCTTTTTAGCAAGTAATTCATTAGGCATAGACATCCTTTCGTGCATGACAACTTAGAAGGTTCCCATCGAGTACGATGGATGTAGGGGGTGCTAATACCTTCCCCCTGCATAACCGACTTCCGAACCTAGGCAATGGTTGCGATGACCTTGTCTTTATCCTTCTTTCCCGGGTTTTATCTATATTTTCCCTTTCCCTCTTTGGGAATAAATCAAAATTAGGTGGAGACTCTCAAGTCGGCCCAGCCGCTACCGCATTCGCGAGGATCGTATTTTTCGAGGTACGACAGCTGGCGACTCTGCTGGGGACTGGTTCACCCCTATGCAAGTCAAGCCTAATCTAGGTTGCTTCACGCTTGTTTGTATGTTTGCCTTTATGACTTACTTGTTTATGTTTTACTGTTTTCTTTATCGCTTTCCATATTATACCTTGTGGTTCTTGGATCGATATTTTGAAACTTGAGTGAAAGGCTTTATACCCGGGCTTTTGAGTGTAAACATAAGTTAGCGAGGTTGTGTAGTATGGGCTCCCGAGAGAACCACTCTCGTGGGTTGTCGATACGAAAACCTCACTTGGAGTAGATTCTAATGAGAATACTGACAACCATCAAGTCCTTGGCGTGTGTGCTCAGTTGTTTGCATTAGGGTCATCAACTCTGAGGACCTTTAGAACCTTTTGGTTAAAACATCGGTTGATGGTTGCATAGTATGGGGCACTAGGGTTCGCCCTCACGTGGCTCGATACGAAAACCTCACTTGGAATAGACTTACTCAATGGAGTTGATTGACTGTCAAGAATATATAAAATTGACACGTGCATCAAACAATTGAGGAAGGTCCATAACTCTGAGACTTTGTTTTAAACCCTGTGTCGATGATCGCGTAGTATGGGGCACCGAGAGGCTTCCCTCTCGCGTGGCTCGATACGAAGATATCACCCAAAAGAGATTCATATGGTGGAGTCAATCAACTGTCATGCTTATGACATGTGTGATGAACAACCATAGGGATTGTTAACTTTGGGATTCCTTTAAAACTTTATAGCCTAACCGGCAAAATCCTTGTGAGGAAAGTAATCTGAGTATCCTCCATCCACACCTTGGACTTGTGATACCATGAATTTACATTTAAGCACCGTTTCGCGTTTTATTTGCATATCATTGCATTCATATTTGCATTCATAGTCGCTCATGTTCATTCGTTCTCGTCTTCAGAGTTGTTGAGTACCCGTCAAGCTGATTCCTCCACGCAGATACAGAACTAGGGCCCACGAAAGAAGTAGAATGGCTGAACAAGAAGAACACAACAAGCGAGTCAGGGAAGACATTGATGACCTGAAGAGTAGTGTGAGCAAGATTATGTATATGCTCCAAGTCTTGGCTACTAAGGACACTCCAGCTCAGAAGACTGTCACCTCTGAAGTCAGTAGTTTCGTCATTAATGCAGAGTCTTCAAGACCCGCTAGCACATGGCCAAAATTTGGATTACCACAGGGTTATACTCCACCATTTGCAACTACTCAGATGACTGGTACATGTACGAACCTGGAGTGTTCACTGAATCTCAACCCAATGTGCATACTGTTGCCCAAATTGCTTATGTGAATCCTCCCTTCGTGCATAATCCACCATCATCAGTACAAGGTGAGGCTGGGAATTTTGAGGATGTTAGGGAACAATGTATGACTTTGGAAAAGAGGATAAGGGATGTGGAAGGATTTGATGTCTTCAACGCTGCTGCATCAGACATGTGCTTGGTTTCGAATTTGGTTATGCCAGACAAGTTCAAAATGCCCATATTTGAAAAATACAAGGGAGACACTTGCCCAAAAAGCCACATGATTATGTACTGCCGCAAAATGGCCGCCCATGCTGATAAAGACAAACTACTCATCCATTGCTTCCAAGATAGTTTGAGTGGGCATCTTTGAAATGGTATATGGGACTCGAGAAAAGTCGTATCCAATGCTGGCAGGATTTTCTTGATGCATTCCTAAAACAATACAAATACAATCTGGACATGGCACCTGACCTCCGTCAGCTTCAAAACATGTCTCAGAAAGAAAAGGAATCATTCAAAGAGTATGCTCAATGATGGAGAGAACTAGCTGCTCAGGTTGAGCCTCCCTTGGCGGAGAAAGAGTTGACTGGTCTGTTCATGGACACTCTTCAACCTCTTTACTGGGAAAGGATGATTGGCAGTGTATCATCTAGTTTTGCTGACCTAGTCACTATTGGAGAAAGGCTAGAGGAAGGAATCATAAAAGGAAAGTTTGGAAGTGCTGAAGCTTCTAATGCTGCGAGAAAGTCCTCTGGGAATTTTCAAAAGAAGAAGGAGGGTGATACTCATGCTGTCAACACTGAAAGAAGACCCTACTACAAGCAGCAACAATATGGTGAAGCCCAAGTAGCCACAGTTGCTCCTATGGTTAATGCTCCACCAGCTCGAGCTCCTCCACAAAGGAATGTTTGTCAGAATCAGACTCGTAATCCTAGGCCCAGGGCTCCTATTGATCCTATTCCCATGAAGTATGCTGAGATTTTCCCTGAACTGTGCAAGAAAGGTCTTGTTACCACTAGACCTCTCAACCCTCCAAATCCTATTCCACCAAGATTTAGGAGTGACCTCCATTGCCCGTTTCATGAAGGAGCTGCAGGTCATGATATTGAGAACTGTTTTGCTTTCCAAGCTCGAGTTCAGGACTTGGTTAGGGGAGACTTGCTCACCTTCACACCGAGAAAGGTTCCCAGGGTTGAAATAGATCCCATGCCAAAACAAGGTGGCTGAAGATTTGATCAAAGAATCACAAGTTACTACCTAAAGCCAGTGGGTCAGACGGGAAAGCTCATCCTTGCTACTGATTAGACACTAGGCCTTGTTTCTTTTCAAGTTTTAATTTCCTTGTTTATGTGTACTTGTTTAAAGATTTTGTTTATTCTCTAATGTTAGTGTTAATGAAATGAGCATCTCATGTTAGTGTTTATTCTCTTCATATTTGCGCGTTATTTATGCTTTTCATTTTCAAAAATTCCAAACAATATATACCATTGTTTCTCTTATTCATCTATTGTGTAAGCAATGATTGGAGGGAGGATGACGAAAAATACCCAAATTGTTGAATGGTATGCTTTCAAAATAAAACCTTGCTGATGATATACAGGCATTGTTTCAACTTCCAAACACTGGAGAAATAAGGAAGTTAATCCATTGTCAACCCCTTTGAGCCTAGAAGTTGGAGTTTCTTTCTACACGAAAAAAGCCTTAATTTTAACCTGGGGCAGGGTAGTTCTCAATTAATTCGAGTATGCATTCAATTTCAGGAGGATCATTCCTTACACCTTTCGATAAGAGTTTCAAGCCCAAGTTTTCCTTTGCACAATTGTCGAAAAAGTTAATGACAGTCATTGTCCAAATGAATGACAGAAAAGCCGCTAAGTCAACACCTAAAAGGCGACTTAGGAAAAATAAAAGCATCCCGGTGGACTAAAAACATCAAAGATACAGTCCAGGCAAAAGTTAGAGATAATAAGAAAAAATCCAAATCAAGAGAGGTCACCAAAATTCCTCAACAAAGATGAGTTGATCCAAAATCCTCATCAAATAAACCAACAAATGTTGTGAATAAGCAATGACTGCAATCCAGTGATCTTTTGGCTCTTAAGCCGTTATTGTCAATACAAATCCAAATAACCTAAATGTATAGGTTGAATTAATTGAGCGTAGGACTGGAGATCATCACGGAGGATGGGTTGGGTAAAATTAAATTTTGAGCCATATATCCTTTTGTTCATAAACCGTGAACCAAGCCACGTTACAACCCTTTAAAGGCCTAATTGAAGCTAGGTTTGTTTTGAAAGCATATCGCAGCAAAGTTGCGTAAGCTGACTCCCCATGAGATTTGCCAATCATTCGCTTTGGTATCTTACCTTTTGCATTGTCTTTCTAATTGCATTATCTTTCACTTTGCACTTTCCATGTCTGAATTAATATTGCTTTCTTACGAGTGAGTTATTTGTTTTACTCCAAAATATCATTCCAACAATGATTATGACTTGTGCTTGAGCATTACATTAAAATTAACATTATTTGAATGCATACTGTATTTGCAAGTAAGCACTCATCATCAAGGAATTTTAAAACAGATGAGAAACTTGACCAGTGGTCCTATCAGAGGCATATCACAGTCAAAAATCATGTCATTCAGAGAATCTTTCCAAGACTCATGCTGGGGCAAACATTTCAAGCGGCCAGTCAAGCAGTCACTTCAGAATCATTCAGCATGGGACATTCTACTTCAAGCAACCCCCAAGCAAAGCTTATCACCCCTTCCTAAAAAGATCAGCATCTTGATACTTCATACAAGAATGGTTGGAGTTGTGTTCAAGACATCTTTCAAAGGTCATAGTTGGCAGAGTTCATTGTGTTGTGGAATCAGTTTCTTCAGCCGCACCTCTCCAAAAGAGTCTTATTCCAGTGGTCTCAACATTTGCATTGCAATCATTGCACCATTTGCATCATACAATTTCATACCGAGCATAGCATGAAGTTTACTTCATGCTCATAATGCATTTCCCGATGTCTTGTTATCTTACCTTATAGTCAAAGTCCCATCATTTGGCACCTATCAAAGCAGTCGTGTCTGTCACCCTGTCTTTCGTGTTTTTTCTTTTCCTTCAAATTTGTCTTATTGATAAATTTGGCGTGGATATTTTCTTTTCCTTCAAACTGTGTTAAGTTTGGCGTGAAACCCTTTTCCTTCAAACTGTGTCAAGTTTGGCGTGAAACCTTTTTCCTTCAAACTGTGTTAAGTTTGGCGTGGAACCCTTTTCCTTCAAACTGTGTTAAGTTTGGCGTGGAATCCTTTTCTTTCAAACTGTGTCAAGTTTGGTGTGGAAGCCTTTTTCCTTCAAATTTGTCTTATTGATAAATTTGGCGTGGATATTTTCTTTTCCTTCAAACTGTGTTAAGTTTGGCGTGGAACTCTTTTCCTTCAAACTGTGTAAAGTTTGACGTGGATCTTTTTTTTTCAACTGTCTCTCCCTGATTCATCCCATTGAGAAGTTTGGCTTGAGTCTTTACTTCAAGTAGCATCTCTCTAAATGTCTTGTTGAAAAGTTTGATCTTTCCCTTGGCATACCTTCATAATTTGGTTTCATTCCGCATCTAATACTTTTCTAGATGTGTCAGACGTTGATATCCAAGTTTGGTATTGGTGTATATGTAGCATTGTTAGATGTCATTATTTCTTTCCAAGGTTTACCCTTTTTTTCACTCCAAGTATTCTTAATTATCCTCCGTCGTCCAGACAGATCTTCAGAAATATCTTGTTTTCCCCATCCATTTTCTTACCTCACTATTTTCAGTGTTTTCTCTTCATTCAGTCATTTCATTCATCCTTGCAGAGTTTGTGTCTCATCTTAAATTGCATTCATGCCTAAATCCCCAACAATTGCATTCGTACACATCTCATTTTGCACCATTGCATTGCATTTTGCATCGCACAAATTTTGGGTCTTCTTATATCTAATTGACTTATACCCTAAAATTGAATGCATTGCGGCAGTTCATTTCTCAGGTACACGGCAATTAGATAGGGGCATCTGTCATACCCCAAATTTGTCCTACCATTACTCTCATTTTTATTCTAGTTTTTCCATCATCTTTGCATCATATCATTAGCATATTGTTGTGCATTAAAATAAATATATTAAAATATTATGAGTGTGCCTTGTTACTGTCATCTTTTTCTTCTTATTGTCTAAGCAGGTGTTCGTAAAATTCAGGGTTTATTCAAAGTTATCATGGTTATTGGTTTTGCTTCATTATCAGGATTCAAGACGACTATATTCATTCCAAATCAAAATTCAAAATGGATTCTTTTTTTTCCTCAAGTTTGACTTATAATTTTGGAGCACATCTATCTTGGTTATGATGCTTTTCAAAGACGACTCCAATATGGATTCTGACACATGATTTTCTTAAATGGCAAGATGTGTAATAATTATATCTAAAATATGCTTTCAAGATTGAGTCAAAGAAAAGTCTCATTTTGGTGCTAGGGCAAGCATGGTAGCCATTCTGTTGCCAAGAGAATCCAATACTTTCATGTTCAAATTGCCTTCTACGATTTTTTGGTGCAAAGTTGCAAGTTTATGTATCCCGTGGAGTTGGTTCTACCTTAAGGCCATTATTGTTCAAAGTCAAAATGCAAAGTGAGCTATAAATCAAAGACCAAGCTGAAAGTTCACGTAATTTGAAGTTTAGATTTTTGAGCCATGTTAAAAAAGGGAAGTCGAGGGCCTAGAATTCAAAATGCTAAACAATGATTCATTTGCTCCAAAGAAGATGCTATTCAAAGTCTAGATATAGTATTACATGAAAGATATGTTGAGCATTGAATATTCATCAAAGATTACAAATCAAAATCAATTGTTCATTTTAATACAAGTCAAAGCTCACAATTTCCAAATTTATGATATATCATACAAGCAGTGAGCTGTATCATATAATCAATGTTCATGTTATGCTTAAGGTACTAAATTTTCCAAGTCTTGTGCATCAGACTTCCTCCACAATTCCAAGCCCCATATTCATGCGCTACCGAGAATCTCGCCATAGCCATAGTCTTCTTCATCATTGTGATAAGTACCCTGCATCCACATCGTTCACCTGCAAGAACAAGAACAAGAAAATTCAACAAAATAACTCATTCAAGTCACAATTCAGTGGGATGTCATCTCCAATACACCACAAAATTTTGCACATGAATTTCAAAGAATTAATGGCAATGTAGTGACACCAACATAACAAAACATTTCATCCTCAAATCATTACTGACAACATCATCAAAAACACAATGGAAACACCATATATAACCTGGGTATAACATGGGCATAGTAAACAATGACAGACATGTTTTAATTACCCCTGAAGTTCAACATGATAACATATCCATAGTTCCTTCTTAGCAATCATCAATGTTTCCATGTGATTCTTGAAGACCAAATGATGTTGATTCAAAATAACCTGACAAGTAGAGCTTAATCAGATTAATGAATGATACCATACTACTGAAAACAGAATATTTGTGGATACCAAGTCACAACAGAAGCACAAACAAGAAGGAGAAGAAAAGATCTTAAGTGTCAATCCTAAGAAACTTCCGCAAAAGGTTATTCCTTAAAGCCTGCAAGAACAGCATGAATAAATTCAGCAAGGATAGGATGATCAATAGAGTTACATAGCTCAAATAGCTATTTTCATCAAGAATTATACCATGGAAGTCACACAAGCAAAGTAGAAATTATATGGAGTTGTGCTAACATCTATCTCAGCATCAATTCAAGCCAACAAATTGCAACAAACTCACATTTTGAATCAAGGAGGATTTAAGTTTAAACTCAAATAAATTCCAGCAGAAAAGAAACAGTTTTGCAGTAGTTGAAAATAAATTTGTAATGCAAATGCAACAAGGGTCATCAAGACACAATCAGTGAGTTTTTTTTATGATTACCATTCAAACCCATTGAACAATGAGCCAAAAGTCCATGCCAAGACCAGATTGTGTGCTAGCCGATTCATGTACCAAAATCCATCTTCAAAGCATCCTTCATGATCCACGACAAAACTTGCAACAAAAACCGCCTAGCATCACAAGATAAGTTAGAACATGATCAATCTTTGTGCAAGACAATCATCAAACTTGTCACGAACTTAACAGAGTAGTATAATCAAATATGAAGTCATATTTTAGTATTTTATCAACAACAAAATAAGGAATTCACTACAAGTAAAAAGTTACAACTCAGTGAAATTCAAGTTTCAATGGGGACCACACATTCCAGAAGGCCATACTACAGACAAATACGAATTGTGACTCAACGCCTGAGGTCCCCACACAATCCCACGAAATCACTTGAATATTCCCTCTAACGATATTCACAGCTCACTCACACGACTTTTCTTCATCTCACACGCACAAGACTCATACCTCGCATGAATTTGTGAAATCCTCAAATTGCTCACATGTACCTGCATCATTCCAATTCTCCCTATAAATACACTCATTCAATCATTGAAGAAAAGGGACAGAAAACCCTAGAAACAAACGTCAGAGCAAATTCCATAGAAAAATCCCAAATCAGAAAATCTCTCAGAGTTTCATTAAACTCTAAGAAGATTCGAGCTAGACCCTTCACCCAATCATTCGTTTCACATTAACAACACGCAACAACAATAAACAAAAACGAAAAAGCAACGAGAAGTTTAATATGAGAAGTAGATAAACAGAGAAGAAGAATAAGAAGAAAATACGCAAGAGAAACACAAAGGATTAAACTCACCGGAATTTCTTCAACTTCGTCAGAGCTCCGCCATTATCCGCCGCTAGACTTGCTATCCTCGTCGATTGGTAGACCTTTAAACCCTTTTTCTTGTTATATTTCTTGTTCGGGTCTTAAATATACTTGTGATTCCCTCATGAACATATTGTAATCGGAAAGTTTGGTTTGCGATTTGGGGATAGGTTTATTTTGTTTGATATTTGATTTGTGTTCTTCTTCATTGTTCGATTTATGGTTCCACGTTCCTTCATAAATTGTTTATTGATGATGATGATACGATGAGGTCTATGTTCTCCTTAAGAAACTGTGACTGAGTATTGAGTTGTAGCTCATGAGTTTTCTCTTAAACGTTTTCCTTTTCCTTGTTTCGGATGCATAAAATGATTCTGAGAGAGATAGAGTTATGAATATATAGAGAGAGAGTGCACTGTAAATTTTTCTTATCATTTATCCTTTCATTTTTTTATTTAATTTGTTTTAAAGATAATTTTAATGAGTTGCTTCTCAAGATCTGAACATCACGCTGCCGCATGTCAATTTCTTTGCATTTCTCATTAATTTGGGCAGGTGTCATTGTTTGCTTTATATTTGTTTAACCGAGAAAAGGGTAAAAACGGCTAGGGTTTGGGAGCTATGCTGGTGAACTTTGGGCTGTAGGGGCGAACGGGTCCCTTGTGACCCGAACCCAGTCCGTATAAGGCTGAGGTTGCTGGCCCATATTTTATTTTTCCTTCTTCTTAGCATATATGATTATAGCACATACCCCCTTTATTTTTACTTATTTATTTTATTTGGCTATAGATTTCTTAATGCTCATTTTAATTGTTAAGTTTATTTTAGTTTATTTCTAAATTTAATTATATTCCTAGATATATTTTCATTTGGATTTATCTTAAAGTTACTCTTTATTTATTTTATTGGCCGATGATATAATTAAGGTATAAGATATTCGATCCTTGCGATCCGACGTTGTCTATACCGGTATGAGGCCAACTTTTATTTTTCGCTATTATTTAATCGATTATTCGATTTATTCGGTTAATGATAAAATGTGATATTCGATAATTTAATCGACGTTATCCATTAAATTGAAACCGATTTTATTATTTTATTCACTATTATATTTTATTATTCGGTTAATGATAAAATGAGATATTCAATAATTTAATCGACGTTATCCATTAAATTGAGACCGATTTCGTTATTCTCTCATTATTTTATTTTATGGCCAATGATAAATGGTGATATTCGATTTCTAATAAATCGACGTTATCCCCTAATTTGAGGCCACACTTTTATTTTTCTTATTATCTCTCATTATCTCAATTTATTTTATTCTGGCCGATGAATAAATATTTAAATATTTGATTTCAAATAAATCGACGTTATTTAAATTAAATATGAGGCCAAACTGTTATTTTATTATTATTTCGACTTTATTTTATTTTTATGGTCGATGATATAACAAACGATCTAAATGTTCGATTTCGACAAATCGGTGTCATTTAGATCAATATGAGACCAATTGTATTTTTTTATCGCATTTCTTTTGTTTAAATAATTATTTGATTATAAAATAACGCTCGACTTCTCATAGAATGATTCTAAATTTGAATCGATTCTAAGACAGTTAAAGAGCTAAATTTCGACGCTTTCGGTTTAATTCGAGCTCCAACGGCTCCGCCTTAGCTTAAGACTAAGATTCGATCTCGCGTAACCATTAATCCTTAACCTCCATTTTGCACTTACCCTTCGCGATCGCTTTATGCCTTGCAATCGACCTACCAAAATGTTTCTTTTAAATCCAAACCCTTGATCCAACGTCAAGTGGTCTTAGGTAATAAAATACTTTAATAATATGAGAAAAATTGTACGCCACGAGCCTTAAGTGGTAGAAAGGAGGATTACGAGCTCTCGTTATTCGCTCCGATTATTCCGTAGCAAGACACTTGGCTTGTTTGGTTCGGAATAAACTATCCATAGTCTTTAGTGCAATTCGACTCCTAAAGAAAGATAAATAAAATTTGAATCATTTTCCTCTTTTTAGCAAGTAATTCATTAGGCATAGACATCCTTTCGCGCGTGACAACTTAGAAGGTTCCCATCGAGTACGATGGATGTAGGGGGTGCTAATACCTTCCCCCTGCATAACCGACTTCCGAACCTAGGCAGTGGTTGCGATGACCTTGTCTTTATCCTTCTTTCCCGGGTTTTATCTATATTTTCCCTTTCCCTCTTTGGGAATAAATCAAAATTAGGTGGCGACTCTCAAGTCGGCCCAGCCGCGACCGCATTCGCGAGGATCGTATTTTTCGAGGTACGACACCTTGGTAATTCAAATATATGAGGAGAGCTTCCCCTGGCTATTAAGCACTGTTAAATCTGGACCTGATTTCCCCGAATGAATTGAACAGTAACTTGGTATGCCCCCTTGATTAGGAAACAATGACTATACCCCTGGCATTATGAACTCTGTAATGTTACCCTTGGTACTTAAGATAGATGAGGAGATCTGCCTCTAGCTACTTAAACATAGTTGAATCCTGTCCTGATTGCCCCAAATGAGTTAGGCAGTATCATGGCCTACCCCCTTGATTGGGAGATAATGACTATGCCCCTTTGTATACATGGACTTTGATCCAGGAAGCAACTTTGTTTATCGGAAGGACTTTGGTTTATTGAGCATTCATCCTGTAAGTTTCTCTGTTTATCAAACACTCAGGTATATGCAAACAAATATATTCAAAAATGCAATGCTTATGTTTGTCTTGAATTTGAAAAAGAGTTATTTTAGAAAAACAATTTTTATGAAAACTGTGATATTAACTCAAGTTTTATAATAAGCCCTAAAGGAGTCAGGATACCTTTTTGTAGCAGTACGCTTTCGAACTAACCATGCTTCAGTTAGGACTTTTAATTGGTTGTAACGTGGCCTGGTTCACGGTTTAAGAAACAAAGGATAAAGGCTCAAATTTTATTTGTACCCAACCCAATCTCCATGATGTTCTTCAGTCCTATGCTCAGTTAACTTATGCATTGAGGCTCAAAGGAGTTTGGAATTATAACACTGATATTTGTGATGGTTCAGAAACCAAATATTTATTTGAACATTCAGTCATCTTTCTTTGTTGAGGATTCATAGTGACCTCTTTTTTCTTTTGACTTTGTTATCCCTTCTTTTTGCCTGAACTGTTTGTTTCAAAATTACAGTCAGCGGAATTTCTCAATTTTTTTTACTAAGTCTCCTTCATAGGTTTTGACTTAGTGGGTTTTTCTTTTGCTGGATATTGACTGTCAGGTTTAATGATTACAGAGAACCATCATTAGTTGTGTACAACACAGATAATTGGCATATTTGAGTTAACCGAGTAACTACCCTGCCTCGGGTTTTGAATAAGGGTTTTAATTTGTGAGAATAAAAACTCCTACTTCATAGGCTCAAAAGGGTTGACTAGGGATTAACTTCCTTATGGTATTGAAACAATGCATGTACATCGTCAACATAGTCTGTTCAAAAGCATACTGCCTAATATTATGGTATTGTTTTTGTCATCCTCCCTCTACAGGCTTATAGCTTTATCAGGCATTAAATATCACAAAATAGAAATATGAAGCATAGTTCAAAATATAGTGAAATGAATGGATTAATTCAAGACAAACATATGCAATGCATTAATGAAAACAAAAGTTTAACATAATAGTAAGTGTTTAGGCAAACAAAAGAAATTACAAACGAAAATTCAAATGTTCTTAAAGCATCTTCCTATAAACTCGTCACTCCAGTTATCTGGAAACTTTGATGCTTGATGGACGATAGAAGAACTCAACCTGGCCTTCTGACGTAACCTCGAGTATTCCTTCGTCAATTAGGTCTTGAATCTTATTCTTCAATGCCCAACAATTATTAGTGTCGTGTCCGGGACTGTCGGAGTGGTACATACACCTTGCTTTGGGATTATAGCGAGGAGAAGAGGTATTAGGATTTTTAGGAGAATTTTCCAAGGAAATTAGCTTCATTTCCAACAAGAATTGCAGCATTTGTGGCATTGGCGTGTTGAATTTGATGAATTGTCCTTGTGTCGAAGTGGATTAATCTTACAGGGTCTTCCTTCTTCCATTGAAGAACAATTAGTGGTAGCATGTCTCTTTCCTTCTCTTATCCTTACTTTCCTTTCAGCCAAGTCGGCTTGTTTCAACGGAGGTTGACTGATGATTAGATTCCTAACTCTGTTATGTTGAACCCTATTGATAAAGCTTTTCAGCTCTTCTTGCCCCTAGGCCAAACTCTGGATAAGAGCCATTTGGCCATTCATCTGGATCCTCATCTCTGCCATCTCAGCTTGTAGTTTTTTCAGCTGATCATCCTTGTTGTCCTCAGGATTCTTCTTCTTCATGTCCTTAGAGAGGAGTGCTTTCAACTCTTCTTGCCCCTTGGACAAATTCAGAATCACTTCTTGAAACTGAGCATTCTGAGCTTGAAGATCTTTGACAGATTGTTCGAGAGCCATTTCTGAATGAAGGGAAATAAGTACAAAAATTGGGTTTTAAGTCTCCCATGGACGTTTCCTCTTTGTATGGAGGTATGTGTTGAGGTTTCGCTCCTTGTGAAGTTGCTTGGTCAGCTCCAACACTTTTTCTTGGCTAATCCTGAATTGAGCTTCGAAGGTATTTCTTTGTTCCTTCAGTTGGATCCAGGATTTCTGCAATTCTTCCATGTTAGTGGGCATGTTTGGATGAAGGATGGTATAAGGAGTATCTCCTTCTGGAACAGGTTCCATAGTAACTGGTAGAATAGCAGGATATAGCATCATAAGAGTCTGAGCACGTGCTCGTACCCATCTGAGATAAGGTTCCATAGGAATGGAGTACTTTGGTTCCAGAGTCTTGCTATCAACCTTGTTCACTTTTCCCCAAGCTCGTATGAACCTTTGACGGTAACCTTGCAGATCGTTGTCATAGTCGAACATAATTCCTTGAATAAGCATGTCATGAGGACCATTGCTCCGAGCATAACCAAAATGACGTAGAGCTAAAGAATGATTGTAGGTAATGCCCCCTCTTATACCAAGGAGTGGCACATTGGGTAATTCCCCACAACGATCAATGATAGTAACATTCTCCATAGATCTAGAACACCAATGAATGTCTGAATGAGAAAGTGACATGATCCTTTTAGACCACCTTAACCCTTGTTCATTCTTCATCACTGATCGAGGAAGGTGAGAAATAAACCACCTAGACAATAGAGGTATACAACACATCAGAGTTCCTCGTGCCTTCGTAGTACGGGTATGAAGAGAGTGTAAGATGTCTCCAAGTAATGTAGGCACTGGATTATGAGTCAGAAATATGTTGATGGCGTGTACGTCTATGAACTGGTCTGGATTAGGGAACAAAACTAAGCCATAGATTAATAAGGCTAAGATCTCCTCAAAAGCATCATAGCTCATAGCCTTCAGGAACACTTGAGCTTTCTCCATCAATTCCTTAGCAAGGATACCCTAACTCTACTTCTCGTTTCTAGGACAATGTCTGATTTCTTCAGATGTAAGGCTGCAGCAATGACTTCAGGTTTAGGTTCTTTCTCTAAGCCTGTGAAGGGTTTCTGATCAAGGATAGGTATACCCAAAAGCTTAGAGAACTCTTCCATTGTAGGAACCAGCTGATAGTCGGGGAATGTGAAGCAATGATGTTTAGGATCAAAGAACTGAAACAGAACATTCATCATGTCTTCATTGAACCCTGAAGTGACCAAATCTAGTAGGTGACCATGCTTCTTAATGAACTGGGTGTTTTCATAAACTTGAGAGACTAATTCCTTAAGCTTAGGAGGTATCCCTACAAAGTTGATCCAGATAGTATTCCTACGAGCAGAAGCCATGACCTGCAACAAAGAACAAAGATAAATCCTTTGGTCTTTGAAATGGTTAGTGAAAATGCTATGCTTATGATGCATGATATCATGATGTTATGCTCAATCACAAACATGTGGCACACACAAACAAGTCACACCATAGCCCTAGGTTTGAAGGCTTGCATGAGGTTTAAAGGTAAGTACCCTCCCCTGAAGTTTAGTTGGTTCATCCTGTCCTACAAAAGTAACCAGGTTCTAAGGGATCTCAATATCATTGATCCTTCCCAAGGGTGGTTGTTCAGTAGGAAACTTACTTGCCAACTGTTGCACCCCAAAATTTGCCCTCACAATACAAGACTTTGTGTGCTAAGAAGGTTCACAAGATTCACAACACTTACAAGACCTTTCATGAGGTTCATGAAGTCTACAAGTCACTTTATGAGGTTCACAAGGTTCACAAAACCTCCCATGAGGTTCACAAGACATTTTATGATGGTTCACAAGGTTCACAAAGTTCACAATTAGTCAGAAGAGTTGACAATTCCCTCAGACAATGCACCTCCTAAGCAGTGCATCCAAAACTAGGGTTTTGACTTTAATCAGGCTAAATGAGCTTCCAAGACTTCAAATGAGCTTCATAACATATTATATGTGTTTAAGAACCCCCATGACAAGTTTCAAGACTTTTCTCAAAAGTTTGCTCAGTCAAATGATCAGATAAGTCAAAATCAGTCACAGTAGTTAAAAAGTCAAACTGGGGTCAACTGTGGTCAAACCAAAGTCAAACTTCATGATTTTTTGCCAACATCAAGTATATGAAGTAAAATTCATCATTTGATCAAGGGTTGATCATGATTCATCAAGGAGATTTCAGATCATCAAGAATCAGGAGTTTCTAAATTAAGGTTTTCTCAGTAAAAGTCAACTGAACTTTGACCAGCCATAACTTTCACATACTTCATCACCAAGTCTCCATCCAAAGCTCATTTTGAAGGAAATTGAATTCTCTACAACTTTGTGTCTCACAAGCCAAGCCCAAAAATGCTTCATTTGGAAGGTATGAGCTAAGACATTATAGGTCCTTTTGAAAGTCAACAAAAAGTCAACAACTTCAAAAGGGCATAACTTGAGAATGGTGAATGATATGAACATGAAACCAGTGGGGTTGGTTAGAGGACTCTTCAAGCTTTCCAAAATGTCCAAGAACACCCTCATAGCATTAAAATTGAAGGATGTGTGCCCTTGCAAAGTTGGGAAATTTTGGGTTGGTTTATGATGAAAATGGAGGTCTAAAACCAATTTCTTCCAAATGGGCTTGCCATATGATGACCCAATCCACACTATGACTTCATGCACGACCCAAGTCAATAAAAATCAGATTTTTTATCATTTTATTTTTATTTATTTTGATTTAATTCATTAAAAATCATTTTAAATAAAAATAAAATATAAAAGTCTAAGATTTAAATTGGATTAAGCTTCTAGAAAATCATAAATATGATTGGAATTGAAGGGGAAGGAAGATCATGTTGATTTGCCTAAAATAGAAGGTGTTTATACAAAAATATTTGAACTTTAAAGGCTTATCATTGTGAATCTTTTTGGATCAAATCTTCTACACAATGACCTAGTTTTTCAGCCTCAATTGATCATCCTATAAGTACTTAACACAACCCTAGCACAAGACACAAATTGGCTGCCTCCCAAGAGTAAGTTTGCAAACCAAAAAATCCCTCACAAACTCAAATTCGGTTTCAATCATACAAAGCATTTGAAGGTAATTTGAGAACATAGAAACATTCCTTGAACATCCCAGAAGCGATCCCAACTCTTATTTGCATCAAAAGCACCATGAATCACTCAAACCGAATTCAAACATTGAGACATTTATCATTTTTTCGTTTTCATACATACATGTAATATAAATTGATTGTGATGCTGGATTCATGTTTGTATTGAGCTTGTGAATGTTTCTGGACAAAATAATTTGATTTTTGATGCAGGATTGGAGTTTCACCATAGTTAGGGTTTGCGGCTTCATTTAGGGTTCCATTATCTAGCCCAAATAAACGAATTCTAAAGACATAGAGTGACTGGAAATCTCATTAGGAATTCAACGGTGTAATCAATTTCATGAAATTTTACTGTTTTGCTAGTGTTTGAATTTCGTAGGTTTCGTAAACGCAGGAAAAATCGCAAGTAAGTTCGCAGCAATTTTCGCAGCAAATTTCAATATCCAGAGGTTGAAGATGACCCCTGCGCGCGTTTCTGGAAATTTGAATTTCATTTTAAATATTTTATGTTTTGTTATCTGTTTAATTTCACGAGCAAGCGCTTGTCCCAGTGGTAAAGCCAGCGTGTGTGTTGCTTGAGGGCACTGGTTCGAATCCTGGCTTTGTACCAAATTTTTTCTTATTTTTCAGGTTAACCAGGAAGCTTCATATATTATATATTGTTACCTTTATACTATCAGACGCGCTCACCTAGCTGGGATGGTAATGTGTATATGTGTTCACTATGAAGGTCCTGGGTTCGAATCTCCCAGGCCTTTTGCTTGTTTTCTTTTTTTCTGATTTTTAGGTTGAAGTGCACAAAACCAATTTGAGGCCCTTTCCTTTCACCTGCACGCGCTGGCCCAGTGGTATGGCATGGGTGTTGTCAAGCAAAGCATCCTGGGTTCAAATCCCAGCCAGGTAAGTTTCAATTTTTTGTTTCTTTTTCTATTTTATTTTGTTTAATTGATTTTGTTTAATTATTTTTATTAATAATCATATATATACATATAATTAAATAATTCCATAATAACATATATATATTCAATATTCTCTAAATTCTAAAATCATTTTTCTTAATTCAAAAAAAATTAGTTTTTTTATTATTATGTATTTAGACTATAATATGTATATATTCATTAAATCAATTTTTGTAAATAAAATAAACCCTAATATTTGACAAACCCTAATTTATTTTTTCTAAGCAATTAAAAAAAAACCTAATTCTATTTTATGATTTTAATTTCTAATTTTTGTAAATATAATTGTATGACTATTTTTTTTATCATGTACATATCTTATTTAAAATAATTAAAATTTTGTAAATATAATTATAATTAATCCAATTTTTAATATCCTATCATTGTTTACAATTAAATATATATGTAAATAATTTCTAAAAATTGCAAATTTAATAATTTCTCATAATATGTTCATAATTTATTCAATTTGTTTATAATTTTAAACTTTATAATTAATTAATATAGTTGATCATATTTTGCTATTAACCATCAAAATTTTGTTTATTATAATCTTTTGTTATTATTACTAATCATGTTTATTACTAACCCCTTTATTTTTAAATTGTGATTATTATTATTATTTTCACTAACCCCTATTATAATTATTTATTTATTCTTGCTTATTTATTATTTTGCTATTATTTTAAATTGCTTTATTATTATTATTATTGTAATTGCTCCTGGATGTAATTTTTTGTAATATTTATATTATTTATTTTTATGTCATGGTTAGTAAAAATAGGGAGTGTAAACATGTATGTTACTTAAAATTGAATTTAGATCACTTAATTTCAAAAGATAAATATTAAATTAAACACTCACACACGTAAGTCGATCTTTGATCGCCATCTCACTTTCTAGGGTTGCCTCTCAACGTTGCCTAATCACAAGGTCAAGTGGGGTGTATAAAGCAAAAGTCCCTTAAAAGAAAAGTCATCTAGTCCCTTAAATAATAAAAGATCAAGTCCCTTAATGGTTTCCTTTCATAAAGATCTTGTCCCTTTCGAATAATGATGACAGTCCCTCCAAAAAAATGCTTAATACACCCTACAGTTGCCTATATAACAGATGTCCCTTCATATGTCCCTCACATCCAAGGTAATGACTACCTATTCCTTAATAATAGGGATAGTCTTACCATTTAAAGGATTCAAGAACAGAAAGACTTAAACTTTAGGGTAGGTTCTTCATAGTTACTTGCTCACTATTCAAAAACTTCTCAAACACTTTACAAATTTCAAACAATTTTCAAACACAGGTTTTTTTACGCATCCGTACATGGATCATTATCAAACTCTTATGAAAATTTCTATTCACACACTTCACATTTTCAAAAACAATTTTAAAGTGAGCTAAGTAACTAAGAGCCCATGGATAACCATGGATGTAAAGGGTGCTAACACCTTCCCTTTACATAACCTACCCCCCGGACCCAAAAATCTTTTAAAAGGTCTTTCCTGTTCTTTTATGCCTTTCCTTTGGATAAAATAAAAGTCGGTGGCGACTCTTGCTATCCGCAACATAACTAAAGTCAGTTCTCCCACCGTGTTACAGAACTGGCGACTCTGCTGGGGATTTAATATTAAAGAGGGGTACCCTTAGGAATTAGATCACTTTAAATTGTTTGCCTTGTTTGCTTTATACTTACTTGTTGGGCTTTTATGTGTGAAAGATCCTAACTCGGATCTAGTGTACCTTAGGTAAATGGCAATAGACCAAGGAAACTGTACGACGTATATCGATACGGTTGATCTGGTGGCCATAGTTAGTGTGACTTCTTGGTTGGTGCTTATGTTCCTTAAGTCAAGTTGAGGATAATATGAGGCTGCCATATGTTGTCAATGCACTAACTAACTTTTAGAACCCTAGTTAACTCATCTTGGCCTTTAGAAAGTAGTGAGGTAACCGGCTTTGGTGCAGACTGAAGTTGGTTGACACTCGATACTACACTCATTGAGATCATAAACTTGGAGGGTTTTGGTTGGCAAGTAAGTTGCCTACTGAACAACCACCTTTGTGAAGGATCAATGATATTGAGATCCCTTAGAACCTGGTTACTTTGTAGGACAGGATGAACCAACTAACTTCAGGGGAGGGTACTTACCTTTGAACCTCAGGCAAGCCTTTAAACCTAGGGCTATTGTGTGACTTGTTTGTGTGTGCCACATGTTTGTGATTGAGCATAACATCATGACATCATCATGCATCATAAGCATAGCATTTTCCCTAACCATTTCAAGGACCAAGGGATTTATCTTTGTTTTTTGTTGCAGGTCATGGCTTCAGCTCGTAGAAACACCATCAGGATCAACTTTGTGGGCATACCTGCTAAGCTTAAAGAGTTGGTTTCTCAGGTGTCTGATCATTCCCAGTTCATTAAGAGACATGGTTACCTATTGGACCTAGTCACCTCAGGGTTCAATGAAGACATGATGAGTGTCTTGTTTCAGTTCTTTGATCCTAAGCACCATTGCTTCACATTCCCCGACTACCAGTTGGTTCCCACCATGGAGGAGTTCTCTAAACTTTTGGGCATACCTGTTCTTGATCAGAAACCATTCACAGGCTTAGAAAGAGAGCCTAAACCTGAGGTCATTGCTGCAGCTCTACATCTGAAGAAGGCTGACATTGTTCTAGAAATGAGAAGTGGAGTCAAAGGTATTCTTGCTAAGGTGTTGATAGAGAAGGCTCAAATGTTCTTGAAGGCTATGAGTTATGATGCTTTTGAGGATATCTTAGCCTTACTGATTTATGGCTTAGTGTTGTTCCCCAATCCAGATCAGTTCATAGATGTGCATGCCGTCAACATATTCCTGAGTCACAATCCAGTGCCTGCATTGCTTGGGGACATCCTGCATTCTCTTCATACCCGTACCACAAAGGCAAGGGAAACTTTGATGTGCTTCATACCTTTACTTTCTAGGTGGTTTATTTCTCACCTTCCTCGCTCAGTAATGAAGAATGAGCAAGGGCTCAGATGGTCCAAGAGGATTATGTCACTCTCGCATTCAGACATTCATTGATGCTCCAGATCTATGGAGAACGTTACTATCATTGACCGTTGTGGGGAGTTTCCTAATGTGCCACTTCTAGGCATAAGAGGAGGCATCACCTACAACCCCTCTCTAGCTTTACGACAGTTTGGTTACGCTTGGAGTGATGTCCCACATGACATGTTGATTCAGGGCATTGTGTTTGACTACGACAACGATCTTCAAGGTTACCGTCAGAGGTTCATACGAGCATGGGGAAAAGTGAACAAGGTTGACAGCAAGACTCTGGAGCCTAAGTACACTATTCCTATGGAGGCTTATCTCAGATGGGTACGGTCTCGTGCTCAGACCCTTATGATGCCATATCCTGCTATCCTGCCAGTTACCATGGAACCTGTTGCTGAAGGAGATACTGCTTATACCATCCTTCACCCAGACATGCCTACTGACATGGAAGACTTACAGAGATCTTGGATCCAACTGAAGGAGCAAAGGGATACTTTTGAGGCTCATTACAAAGCAAGCCAAGAAAGAATCCTGGAACTAACAAAGCAACTTCACGAGGAACGGAATCTCAACTCATACCTCAACACAAAGAGGAAACATCCATGGGAGACTTAAAACCCCATCTTTTGTATTTATTTCATTTCATTTTTTGTAAGCCCAAGAGGCAAAACAAAGTTATTACTAATAAAAGTTTACTTTCATGTTTGTCTAAGCAAATTTAAATCCTGCGGTCCTTGAAAACATTGCATATGCATTCACATATCATTTCATTGCATCACAGGTTTATTTGTGCACAGGTTTCTCATCTTCTCGCTGTTTATTTCAGCAATGGCTCTTGAACAAACAGTGAAGGATCTCCAGGCACAAAATGCACAGTTCCAAGAGCTGATCCTGAACCTATCCAAGGGGCAGGATGAATTGAAGACACTGCTGGCCAAGAAGACTAAGAAGACTAGAAGGTCAGGTGGCCTGATCAACATGGGAAGGAGGTTCAAAGGTCTTGCCAAGACCAAAGAACCAGTTGAAGACTATGAATCTGAAGAATCTGAAAAAGAGGGAGGCAGTCTCCACAACACTATGGGGGACTCTGATTCTGAGGCTAATTACTACCATGATCCTAATGAAGACAAATTCAAGATGCTGGTGGATAGAATGGATGCTATGGAGTTGCAGAAATCTTCTGGGCTGGATTTTGAAGATTTGAGTCTGATATCTGGGGTAGTCATACCCATTGGTTTCAAGGTTCCTACTTTTGTTATTTATGATGGGGTCTCTTGTCCCAAACTGCATCTGAGGTCTTATGTCAGAAGAATTCAACCTCACACTGCTGATAAGAAGTTGTGGATCCACTTTTTCCAAGAGAGCTTATCTGGAGCTCAGTTGGAGTGGTATTATCAATTGGAGAGTGTCAACATCAGGGACTGGAATGATCTTGCTGAAGCTTTCTATAAGCAGTATCAATATAATGCTGACTTAGCCCCCACTCGCATGCAGCTACAAAGCATGTCTATGGGTGCCAAAGAAAGTTTCAAGGAGTATGCTCAAAAGTGGAGAGATTTAGCTGGAAGAGTTCAACCCCCTTTAACTGACAGGGAATTGGTTGATATGTTCATGTGTACACTGAATGGTCCATTTTACAGTCATCTCATTGGAAGCTCATCATCTGGCTTCACTGAGTTGATAATGACAGGAGAGCGAGTGGAAAATGGAATAAAGAATGGCAAGATCCAAGTGGGTACTTCTTCATCAGGTGCTGCAAAGAAGCCTCCCACTGGGAAGAAAGAGTCAAATGATGTTTATGGTCAACCTGATCGTAATAGAAGGCATCAGTATGTGAGTGCAGTTCACATTTCAAATCCAACTCCTACAACACCAGAGCAGCCACAGGGCAACCAACAGAGGGCTAGAAGGCAGTTCACTAAGATCAACATGTCAATGGCTCAGGCATTGCAACACTTGTTGAAGGATGAACTTATCACTCTGAAAGAAGCTCCTCAGAATCCTAATGTTACCTCTCCCAGGTACAACCCCAATGCACGATGTGCATATCACTCAAACTGTCAGGGACATGATACTAATAATTGCTGGGTCTTGAAGAACAAAATTCAAGATATGATTGAAGCTGGAGAGATCGAGTTTGACCCTCCGGGTACTCCAAATGTAATTACTGCTCCAATGCCAAATCACGAGAAGACTGTCAATGCCATTGATGAAGATTTGCATATCTATTCAGTTGCAGAATTGACCACACCATTGTCTGTCATCAGGAAGAAGTTAGTACAAGCTGGGTTCTTTCCAGGTTGTCGTGAAGATTGTGTCTATTGTGAGTATAATCCAGATAGTTGTTGGAGGTTGAAGGACGGAATTCAATGTCTCATGAATAATTACACCATAGTGTTTGAAAGGAGACCACCTTCTGTGGAGAGTATGGTGGAGCATATTACTAAAGGTAAGAAGACTGAAGAGGTTGACATGGTTGACAAAGTGCCGGTGAGAATCACTTCCAAAGGTCCTATTAAAATCACCCATCAGGGTCCAATCAAGATTACTGCTGAAGGTCCTGTAAAGGTTGTTGCTGAAGCCAGAGTGGCTCCTCTGGTCATTACCACTCCTGGTCCTATTCTGTATACGTCTGATAAAGCTGTGCCTTGGCACTATGGTTCTGATGTTTATATCCATGGTGTTAAGCAAGAACCCTTAGCTGATGTGCCTGTTGATGTTGACAATATTGCTGGATCTAGTAAGATCACACGAAGTGGAAGAGTCTTCTCTCCTCCAGTTACTTCCAAGAATGCAGTTACTCCTGCTGCTACCTCTACCACTGATGCTCGGGGCAAGGGTCCTGTTATTGAACCAATATCTATTGATGTGCCAGCTGCTGATGATCTCTCTAAGCAGATGGAAGAAGTATTGAAAATCATTCGCAAGAGTGATTATGACGTTGTTGATCAGTTGGGGCATACTCCCTCAAAGATTTCCATGCTATCCTTGTTGTTATGTTCTGAAGCTCATGCAAAAGCTTTGATCAAGTTTCTGAAGACTGCTCATGTACCCAATGCAATTTCTGTTGACCAGTTTGAGAATTGTGTTGCCCACCTGACCTATGATAATGGGTTGGGATTTTCTGATGCTGATTTGACCCCTGCCAAGAGGGATCATAACAGGGCTCTGCATATTTCAATTGAATGCAGGGGCACTACCCTGTCCCATGTATTGATAGACAATGGTTCCTCGCTAAATGTATTGCCCAAAGAAGTCCTGAATAAGCTGAGTCCTGAAGATGATGTGCTGAAGCCCAGTAATATTGTGGTGAAGGCTTTTGATGGTTCTAGAAGAGTAGTGCATGGGGAAATTGATCTTCCAATCAAAGTTGGCTCTCAGGTTTTTACTGCTACATTTTATGTGATGGACATTCGTCCTTCGTACTCTTGTTTGCTTGGTCGTCCCTGGATCCATGGGGCAGGTGCTGTAACTTCTACCTTACATCAGAAACTAAGATATCCGGTAGAAGGGAAAGTTGTTACTGTCTATGGAGAAGAAGAATACTTTGTCAGCCATGTGAATACCTTCAAGTATCTGGAAGTGGAAGGTGAATACATTGAAACTCCGTGTCAAACATTTGAAGTGGTTCCCTGGATTGTTAATGATTATGTAGCTCCTCCAGTTGCCAAGAAAGTTCCGGTGGTCACCAGAACATCTCCAACAATGGCAATGGCCTCCCTCAACGATGCTAGAGCTGTGGTGGATGAAGGTGGTTGTACTATTTGGGGTCAGCTTCCTGATATTCCATACAAGTCTGACAAGTTTGGTTTGAGTTTCACTGCAGAGTCCCAGAAGGTTGTTCGTCGTGCTCGTGCTGTTCGTATCACCAATCAAGGGGTTATGAAAGATCAGATCAATGTTGTGGGGAACTATGATGAAGACTACAACTTGGATGCTTGGATTTTTCCTACTGTGGGTGTTGGACTCAATAATTGGAAAGCTGAAGATGTTATCCCTATCTCCTTTAGTCAGGAGTAAATACTATTACTGTGTTGTTGTTTTTTTTAAGTTTGTAATTTCTGAACAATT
Source organism: Lathyrus aphaca (assembly GCA_963966055.1). Lineage (NCBI taxonomy): Eukaryota > Viridiplantae > Streptophyta > Magnoliopsida > Fabales > Fabaceae > Lathyrus > Lathyrus aphaca. The sequence goes on from OZ014519.1 coordinate 211,813,451, forward strand.
AAAACTTTCAAGCCTTGTGCCTTACCCGGGGCACAATGGTGTGCTTGTTACGGGCTGTCATTTCATTTGCATACTTCATTCAATAAAATCAGTGGACGTTTCGTTTTATTAAACATTGTGTTCCTTGTCTTTCTTTTCTTTTATTTTTGCTTTATCAGCTATGTGTTCTTACACACACCCACATCACTAAAATGCAGATCCTCATCCACTCTGGATCCTGTTGATAACAGTTCTACTATTGCCAATTATAATTTCGAGAATCCGATCTATCAAACTGAAGACGGAAATGAGGACGATTGTGAAGTACCTGTAGAGCTTGCTAGGTTGTTACTGAAGGAAAATTGCGATCTAAACGCAGCGGAAAACAAAAATTTTCCTTTAGTGATCCTTACGAATGAGCATGGTCAGTGATAGAATCGTTACCTCTTTGTGGCGATTCAGATCTTTGATGCAGCGATCACAAGCGTTGATGAAGTGCAACGCCTCTACTCAGTCCACACGAACAGCTTCCGGTCACAGTGCTAGCTGCTTACGAACGGAATTATTTGAGTGAGAATCAAAAACGAAATTGCATCAAGTAAAAGCTTCATCACAAGGGTTCCTTTTATAGACTCTCTTGTGGGCTGCGGGCTAAAAGCCCAATTCACATGATCCATAATAATATTATATATTATTATAATAACTATTATTATAATAAATATATTTATTTTATTATTATTTTATAACCATTATAAAATAACAATAATTATTATTATATTATCCGAATTTCTATTTTTCACTTAAGTGCACCGTACCTTACGGTGTTCCTTTGATTTCTCTATCTCTCATCAAACTGTCCTTATGTGTGTGACCCTGTAGGATTTCGTAACGTTGGTAATTATATTAAATTATATATTTAACATAATAAACAGTGAGCGGTATCTAGCAACACATCACTGCTACCCAAGTCACGAAAATGTCATGTGATCTGACAAAACCTTTTTCGTGATAATATATGTTTGTACAATTACCCTTTTGCCCCTATGTCTATATTGAACACAAGGCATACACTGTGTCATCCTTGTCCAGTTCAATATTGGGCCCTTAGACATTTCTCCTGTTATGCAGGATTGGCAAATTCCATCTAGGACACTCATGTCCCTCAGCATGCTTCGTGGAGTGCCCATCAACTGTCTTTATGATCATCCAGTTACGGATAATGTTTGATCAGCAATAAAGCACCCGACTCTACATCTAGGGTCCATAGTGGTTTCAGGTCGAAGGGTGGTAATACACCATTATCACCATGAGAATAACTTATGACACTTTGCATAACATACTATGTAGTATTCTCATAGCGGGTCAATCCGGTATAAATATTACTCCTAATATTTATACCTATGTCAAGACTTGATAACTCTTTATCCATGATCCATGAGATGTGATCATCAGTCTATCTTCATAATAGTCTCAATGCTTTAATGTTATCCCACTTTGCAATAAAGCTTGACTACGGATATTTTAAGAATAATGTCTTTATGTTTAATGGGATCTCATGATAAAGTCACACTTAACATTTCATTAAACAGACTAACTATTCTAGGGACTTTATTATTCTGAAAGACAAACATAATAAAGAAATGCCTTTTATTATTAAACGAATAATCCGATACAAGTACAAAAAAGTATTGGCCTCTAGGGCTTACACCAACAATCTCCCACTAGCACTAGAGCCAATTAGGCATACCCTTAATACCCATAGATCTAGTATGACCATCATGCTTTTGTTGCGCAAGAGGCTTTGTTAATGGGTCAGCGATATTGTCAAGTGTAGGTACTCTGCATATCTTCACATCTCCCCGATCGATTATCTCTCGAATGAGGTGATAACGCCTAAGTATGTGTTTGGATCGTTGGTGAGATCTAGGTTCCTTAGCTTGTGCGATAACACCATTGTTATCACAATATAAACCAATGGGATCCACAATGCTAGGGACTATGCCAAGTTCACTAATGAACTTCTTGATCCAAACAGCTTCCTTTGCTGCATTTGAGGCAGCAATATACTCGGCCTCAGTTGTAGAATTAGCAACTGTTTCCTACTTTGAACTTTTCCAGCTCACAGCGCCACCATTGAGACAGAACACATAACCAGATTGTGATCTAAAATCATCCTTATTTTTCTGGAAGCTAGCATCAATGTAACCAATTACATCAAGCTCTTCCTGACCTCCATATATCAAGAATGAATCCTTAGTCCTTCTCAAGTACTTAAGGATATTCTTGACAGCTACCCAGTGAGCATCACCGGGATCAGATTGGTACCTACTCGTTGCACTTAATGCATACGAGACATCTGGTCGAGTACATAACATGGCATACATGATAGATCCTATTGCAGATGCATATGGAATCTTATTCATGCGATCCCTTTCTTCCTTAGTTGAAGGGGATTGTGTTTTTGATAAACACAGACCATGTTGCATAGGTATGAATCCTTTCTTGGAATCATGCATATTAAAGCGTCTCAACACTTTATCTATGTATGTACTCTGACTTAGGCCAAGCAGTTTTTGTGATCTATCTCTATAGATCCTAATTCCTAATATATAGGCTGCTTCACCTAGGTCTTTCATAGAAAAACAATTCCCTAACCAAGTCTTCACTTGTTGCAAGGTAGGGACATCGTTTCCAATGAGTAATATGTCATCTACATATAATACCAGAAACACGATCATGCTCCCACTAACCTTCTTGTAGACACAAGGTTCATCTTCATTTTTGATGAATCCATATTGTTTTACGGTTTCATCAAAACGAAGATTCCAGCTTCTGGAAGCTTGCTTCAATCCATAGATTGATCGCTGTAACTTGCATATCTTTTGGGCATCTTGCGGTATGTCAAATCCTTCAGGTTGTGTCATGTACACATCCTCAAGAAGATTCCCATTAATGAAAGCAGTTTTGACATCCATCTGCCATATTTCATAATCATGATATGCAGCGATGGCAAGTAAAATCCGAACAGATTTAAGCATTGCAACTGGTGAAAAGGTTTCATCATAGTCAACCCCATGAATTTGTTTATAGCCTTTTGCAACCAGTCTTGCTTTATAGGTATGTACCTTACCATCCATGTCAGTCTTCTTCTTGAAGACCCACTTGCATCCTATAGGGTTAACTCCTATAGGAGGTTCTACCAAGGTCCAAACCTGGTTTGTGTACATGGAATCCATTTCAGATTTCATGGCTTCTAGCCACTTCTCAGACTCAGGACCAGTTATGGCCTCTTTGTAGGTCACAGGCTCATCTTGATCCATGAGTAATATATCACCCTGATCACTTATGAGATATCCATATCTCTCAGGTTGGTGACGTGTCCTGCTTGACCTACGCTGGTCTTGTTCTACTTGAGCAGGTTGCTCTTCCACAACTACTTGTGTTTCCTGCTCTAGTTCCTCCATAGGTGTTTCAATGTTTTGTGATTCTTGAATTTCTTCAAGCTCTATTTTCCTCCCACTGTTTCCTTTGGAAATAAAATCCCTTTCCAGAAAGACTCCAGTTCGAGCGACAAACACTTTGCCCTCAGAAGGATTGTAGAAGTAATATCCTCTTGTTTCTTTAGGATACCCCACAAATAAGCATTTGTCAGATTTGGGCTCAAGCTTAGTTGAAATTTGTCGTTTGACGTAAACTTCGCAACCCCAAATCTTCATGTAAGACATATGTGGTTTCTTACCACTCCATATCTCATATGGTGTCTTATCAACCTTTTTGGATGGAACACGGTTAAGTGTGTAAGCTGCTGTTAATAATGCATGTCCCCAAAAGGAGTTTGGAAGATCGGCGTGACTCATCATGGATCGGACCATGTCTAACAAGGTTCGATTTCTTCTCTCAGATACACCATTCCATTGTGGTGTTCCAGGAGGAGTAAGTTGGGATAGAATCCCATACTCTTTTAGATGGTCATCAAATTCTAGGCTCAAATATTCACCGCCTCGATCTGATCGAAGAACTTTAATATTCTTCCCTAGTTGGTTTTGTACTTCATTCTTGAATTCCTTGAACTTTTCAAAGGACTCAGATTTGTGTTTCATTAAATACACATATCCGTATCTACTGAAGTCATCAGTGAAAGTGATGAAGTACTGAAAACCTCCTCTGGCTGGTATGTTCAGTGGTCCACATACATCAGTATGTATGAGTGCCAAAAGATCATTAGCCCTTTCACCTTTTCCTGTGAATGGGGACTTTGTCATCTTTCCAATTAAACAAGATCTGCATGTGTCATATGATTCATAATCAAAAGAGTCCAAGAGTCCATCTTTATGGAGTTTGGAAATGCGTTTCTCATTTATGTGGCCTAATCGACAGTGCCAAAGGTAAGTTGGATTCAACTCATTAGGTTTCAACCTTTTAGTATTAATGTTATAAATTGGCATTTCAAGATCAAGGACATATAGTCCATTATTCATTTTTGCAGTAGCATAGAATATATCATTCAAATAAATGGAGCAACAATTGTTCTTTATTATGAATGAAAAACCAAACTTGTCCAAACAAGAAACGGAAATAATATTCCTGCTAATTGCAGGTACATAATAACAGTTCTCTAACTGAATTATTAAACCACTAGGTAAAGTTAAAACATAAGTTCCTACAGCTAAAGCAACAACCTTTGCTCCATTGCCAACTCGTAGGTCAACTTCACCTTTTGCCAAATCTCTACTCCTTTTTAGCCCCTGCACATTAGTACAAATGTGAGAACCGCATCCAGTATCTAATACCCATGATGCAGAAGTAGATAAATTAATTTCAATAACAAAAATACCTGAATTTGAAGTCTCTACTCCATTTTTCTTATCTTCCAGGTACTTTGGGCAATTTCTCTTCCAATGTCCGGTCTTACCGCAATGGAAGCAAGTGCCCTCCTTTGCTATTCCTCCACTAGGCTTCAAAACAGGAGGAGTGGGTTTGGGTTTGGCAACTTCCTTGCCTTTCCCTCTACCACCCTGTTTGATGGGCCTCTTGTTCTGTTTCTTTCCATTACTGACCATCAGAATAGATTTCCCTTTTGTCTTCATATTCTGCTCAGCAGTTCTCAACATGCCTAGCAGTTCTGGAAGACTTTTGTCCAAGTCATTCATATTGAAATTCAGGACAAACTGACTGAAGCTCTCTGGCAACGATTGCAAGATCAGATCAATCGCAAGTTCTTTTCCAAGGGGAAACCCTAATCTGTCAAGGTTCTCCACATACCCAATCATCTTGAGTACATGGGGACTTACAGGGGCTCCCTCAGCTAACTTGCTGTTAAAAAGGGACTTTGAAACCTGAAACCTCTCATTTCTTGCTTGCTCTTGATAAAGCATTTTCAGATGTCCGATCATATCGAACGCAGACATGTTCTCGTGTTGCTTTTGCAACTCAGAGTTCATGGTAGCAAGCATGAGGCAAGCGGTTTCATTGGCATCATCGAAATGCTTCTTATAAGCATCTCTTTCTGCCTTTGATGCAGAACTAGGAGGTTCCTCCTCAGGAACTGGTGTCTCCAAGACATACAGCTTCTTATCGTGCTTGAGGACAATCCTCAGATTACGGTGCCAATCCAGGAAATTTGTCCCAGACAATTTTTCCTTATCTAGGATGGATCGCAAAATATTGTTCGATGTGTTTGTTGTCATGGTAATCTACAAGAGAAATATGAAAATATAAGTATCATTAAAACAACATATTTAATTAGGCCTTTAATCAAATATGCTCCCACTATTTTATTCAAAACAAATGACCCTCATCATTTGATTCGGAAAATCCCGTTGGAAGACTTTCTAGTGGGTCGAGATCCATGTTTCACTTTGTTTTAAGTCAGCGTTAGGCTGATTACACAAAACTAAGTTATTTAGGTAGGAACTCCTTCCAATTGTATCTCATACAACTCTCGAATATTTTCAATTGGGTGAATAACTCCTTATTCTGATCCATCACATGAATCATTCCCAATTCTTGCTTCTAAACATGTATAATCTTATTATAATTTGTTTAGTTAAGTTTGACCCATTGTTTTAGCAGTTGGATATTACAATTATCCCATCACACCTTACTAATATAGAACATGCACCTCGCGTAGGCGAAACCTACAATGCTCGATACTAGTCTTGATGAGTGCTAAAAATTGGAAAGCATAAACTTAATATTTAATTTTGAGGGAATTTGTTATTAGTTTGATCTCACCGGCTTAACATGCAAAACGTCTCTCACATGCATCAACATACAATTACATGCATCAACATACATATAAAAAGATACAATTATGGCCCCTAACGCAATTGTTCTCTCAAGCCAATGAGAGAACCTAAGCTAACCTAATAACGATCTAAGCTTCTCCAAGCATGATCTCCAAGGTTATCCTCCTTTAATATTGAATACTTCCTTTTTCTTCATAACATAATATTACATTACATATAAGAATACTCGTTTTACATACGAGGGAGTGAGATGAGAAAAGAAGTTACATAAAGAGATTGAGAGAGAGGCACGACTCGCAGGCCGTATTTAAAAATCCCAAAACAATAATAAAGGATAAACTAAGGCCATAACTGATCACCACAAATAAATAATAATAAACACACTTTTATTATTAGTTTAAAATTCCGATAATTAAATAAACTAAATTAAATTTCGGCTGATTGATCACACTTTGCAGACTTAGCCGGGGGTTCCGCTGCCCGGTTAGCGGACGGGGGTCAAGGGGGCAGCGCCTCCTTGCGGGGTTGTCAGGGGCAGCGCCCCGGCGAAAAATTTTATGAACACTTCATTGTATTTCACGTCGTTTCCTGCACAACTTTTGTGCATTTACAACCCCAACCGGAAAAGTCTGCGGCAATACAACACTTGTACTGCCATTAATCCTAATGCAACAATTTCATGCCGTCAAACACAACTCGATTGATAACTCAATATGATAGATCAACATGTCATTGCTTCACCATACTAACGTCGGATTCCGAAGCGAATGAAAATGATGATCTTTCAAAAGAATTACAATCCTTATGTGATTGAATGGATGAAATCAAAACAGTATATCCCATATACCATCTTTGCATCAGAATTTCTTATATCTTATATAAAAGTGATTGATCTAATTGTGTAACCTATGGATGATCAATGTATCGCACAACTTCACCATACTAATGTCGGATTCCGAAGCATAATCAACATCAATCATCCAAATCGTACACAACAGATGCCAAATTTAATTAATCGTTTATTGTTAAATTCGTTCTGTGTTTTAATCGAATCAAATACAGAAAAAAACGGAAATTTAACAGCTATCAGATCCATGGTTTCGTAAGTGGCTCTGATACCACTGAAGGAAAATTGCGATCTAAACGCAGCGGAAAACAAAAATTTTCCTTTAGTGATCCTTACGAATGAGCATGGTCAGTGATAGAATCGTTACCTCTTTGTGGCGATTCAGATCTTTGATGCAGCGATCACAAGCGTTGATGAAGTGCAACGCCTCTACTCAGTCCACACGAACAGCTTCCGGTCACAGTGCTAGCTGCTTACGAACGGAATTATTTGAGTGAGAATCAAAAACGAAATTGCATCAAGTAAAAGCTTCATCACAAGGGTTCCTTTTATAGACTCTCTTGTGGGCTGCGGGCTAAAAGCCCAATTCACATGATCCATAATAATATTATATATTATTATAATAACTATTATTATAATAAATATATTTATTTTATTATTATTTTATAACCATTATAAAATAACAATAATTATTATTATATTATCCGAATTTCTATTTTTCACTTAAGTGCACCGTACCTTACGGTGTTCCTTTGATTTCTCTATCTCTCATCAAACTGTCCTTATGTGTGTGACCCTGTAGGATTTCGTAACGTTGGTAATTATATTAAATTATATATTTAACATAATAAACAGTGAGCGGTATCTAGCAACACATCACTGCTACCCAAGTCACGAAAATGTCATGTGATCTGACAAAACCTTTTTCGTGATAATATATGTTTGTACAATTACCCTTTTGCCCCTATGTCTATATTGAACACAAGGCATACACTGTGTCATCCTTGTCCAGTTCAATATTGGGCCCTTAGACATTTCTCCTGTTATGCAGGATTGGCAAATTCCATCTAGGACACTCATGTCCCTCAGCATGCTTCGTGGAGTGCCCATCAACTGTCTTTATGATCATCCAGTTACGGATAATGTTTGATCAGCAATAAAGCACCCGACTCTACATCTAGGGTCCATAGTGGTTTCAGGTCGAAGGGTGGTAATACACCATTATCACCATGAGAATAACTTATGACACTTTGCATAACATACTATGTAGTATTCTCATAGCGGGTCAATCCGGTATAAATATTACTCCTAATATTTATACCTATGTCAAGACTTGATAACTCTTTATCCATGATCCATGAGATGTGATCATCAGTCTATCTTCATAATAGTCTCAATGCTTTAATGTTATCCCACTTTGCAATAAAGCTTGACTACGGATATTTTAAGAATAATGTCTTTATGTTTAATGGGATCTCATGATAAAGTCACACTTAACATTTCATTAAACAGACTAACTATTCTAGGGACTTTATTATTCTGAAAGACAAACATAATAAAGAAATGCCTTTTATTATTAAACGAATAATCCGATACAAGTACCAAAAAGTATTGGCCTCTAGGGCTTACACCAACAGTTACAACAAGAAGATAAAGCTATACAACCACATGAAGAGCCAGTCGAAGTTGTGAATCTGGGAACTGAAGAAAACAGGAAAGAAGTCAAGATAGGGGCTGATTTAGAGGATAGTGTCAAGAGCAGGTTGATTCAGATGTTACGTGACTATGTGGAAATCTTTGCTTGGTCTTACGAAGATATGCCAGGGTTGGATACGGACATTGTGGTTCACCGTTTACCAGTGAAAGAAGATTGTCGTCCAAAGAAGCAGAAGGTTCGTCGTATGCGTCCTGAAATGTCAGAAAAGATCAAAGCAGAGGTGATGAAACAGTTCAATGCAGGGTTCTTAGCTGTGACTTCTTATCCTCAGTGGGTTGCAAACGTGGTGCCGGTACCTAAGAAAGATGGTAAGGTACGTATGTGTGTGGACTACAGGGATTTGAACAAGGCCAGCCCCAAAGATGACTTTCCGCTTCCTCATATTGATGTTCTGGTAGACAACACTGCTCAGCATAAGGTATTCTCTTTTATGGATGGTTTCTCTGGTTACAATCAGATCAAGATGGCACCTGAAGATATGGAGAAGACAACCTTTGTTACACAGTGGGGCACTTTTCGCTATAAAGTGATGCCATTTGGTTTGAAGAATGCAGGGGCAACATATCAGCGTGCTATGGTGGCTTTGTTTCATGATATGATTCATCATGAGATAGAGGTGTATGTAGATGATATGATAGCCAGGTCCCAGGATGAAGAGCAACATCTTGATCATCTGCACAAGTTGTTTGAGAGGTTGAAGAAATACAAGTTGAGACTGAACCCAAACAAGTGTACTTTTGGAGTTAGATCTGGTAAACTCTTGGGTTTCATTGTTAGTGGAAAAGGTATTGAAGTGGATCCTTCAAAAGTGAAAGCTATACGAGAGATGCCAGCTCCCCGTACTGAGAAGGAAGTTAGAGGTTTCTTGGGACGATTGAATTACATTGCAAGATTTATTTCCCAATTAACTGCCATCTGTGAGTCAATCTTTAAGTTGTTGAAGAAAGATCAGGTGATGGAATGGAATGATGAATGCCAGACTGCCTTTGATGAAATCAAGAGATATCTGCTAGAACCTCCAATTTTGATGCCACCAGTTGATGGAAGACCCTTGATTATGTACTTAACAGTGTTAGACAACTCAATGGGGTGTGTATTGGGGCAACATGACGAGTCTGGTCGAAAAGAGCAGGCAATATACTACCTTAGCAAAAAGTTTACCGACTGTGAAACAAGATACTCACTGCTCGAGAAAACTTGCTGCGCTTTGGCATGGGCTACTCGCCGACTAAGACAGTATATGTTGACCCATACTACCTTATTGATTTCAAAGATGGATCCAATCAAGTACATATTTGAGAAACCTGCTCTCTCCGGAAGAATTGCAAGATGGCAAATGATTTTGACAGAATATGACATACAGTATACTACTCAGAAGGCCATTAAAGGAAGTGTTGTAGCTGATCATTTGGCTCATCAAGCAGTGGATGATTACCAGTCAATGAGTTTTGAGTTCCCTGATGAAGACATTATGATTATTACCAAAGAACCTGGACAATATGACGGACCTGAACAAGGATCCCGATGGACTATGGTTTTTGATGGTGCTTCTAATGCACTTGGTAATGGTGTTGGTGTTGTGATTAGTTCCCCGGATGGTTGTCATACCCCGATTACTGCCAGACTTTGTTTCTATTGTACCAATAACATGGCTGAGTATGAGGCGTGTATCCTGGGTATTAAAGCTGCTATTGATATGAAGATTCAGTTCCTTGATGTGTATGGAGATTCAGCCCTGGTAGTAAGTCAGATTAAAGGAGTTGGGACACCAAGCATGATAACCTCATTCCTTACAGAGAGCATGTGTTGTCTTTGATCCCACATTTAAAAGAGATTACCTTTGGACATATTCCACGGAGAGAGAATCAGTTGGCAGACGCATTAGCTACCATGGCATCCATGTTTGAGATCAGCTGGGATGATGAAGCTCCCAAGATTACTATTGATAGATTTGAGAAGCCCGCATACTGCAATGAGATTGACACTGAAGGGGCAGAGGAGAAACCTTGGTTCTATGAAGTGAAAAGATATCTTGAAGCTCAGGAGTTCCCTGAAGGGGCATCTGTCAAAGATAGGAAGTTTCTGAGAAGGTTTTCTGCTAAGTTCTTTTTGAGTAATGGCATTTTGTACAAGCGCAATCATGATTCAACTTTGCTTCGTTGTGTGGATAAGAAGGAAGCAACAGAGATTATGGAAGATATGCATGATGGAATCTTTGGCACTCATTCTAGTGGTCATACTATGGCAAAGAAGATATTGAGAGCAGGATACTATTGGTCTACCATGGAAGCTGATTGCTATCAACACTCCAGAACATGTCACAAGTGTCAAATTTATGCTGATAAAGTACATGTACCTCCATCACCATTGAATGTGTTGACTGCTCCTTGGCCCTTTGCCATGTGGGGCATTGATATGATCGGTGAGATCAAGCCTACTGCTTCTAATGGGCATCGTTTCATTCTGGTTGCTATTGATTACTTCACGAAGTGGGTAGAGGCAGCTTCATTTGCATCTGTTACCAAGAATGTTGTGGCTCGATTCATTAAGAATAATCTCATATGTAGGTATGGCATCCCTGAAAGGATTATTACTGACAATGGCTCTAATCTGAACAACACTATGATTACTAATCTCTGCACGCAGTTCAAGATTAAGCATCACAACTCTTCTCCGTATCGTCCAAAGATGAATGGGGCAGTTGAAGCTGCTAATAAGAATATTAAGAAGATTGTACAGAAGATGACTGTTACTTATAAGGATTGGCATGAGATGTTACCATTTGCTCTTCATGGTTATCGTACTACAATACGTACTTCAACAGGGGCAACCCCATTCTCCTTAGTCTATGGTATGGAAGCAGTTCTGCCCATTGAAGTTCAGATTCCCTCCTTAAGAATTATGAAGGATGCAGGCTTGGATGAAGATGAGTGGATTCAGACTCGACTTGACCAGATAAATTTGATTGATGAGAAGAGGCTAGCAGCAGTTTGTCATGGCCAGATGTACCAGAAACGAATAATCAAAGCTTTTAACAAGAAGGTTAAGCCAAAGGTATATCAGGCTGGTGACTTGGTAATCAAGCGTATCATATTATCACAGGGTGATCCTAGGGGCAAGTGGACCCCAACATATGAAGGACCATTTGTAGTCAAGACAGTGTTTTCAGGAGGTGCCATGATACTCACTACAATGGATGGTGAAGAATTCCCACAGCCTGTAAACGCATACATAGTTAAAAAATACTACGCATGAAAAGAGACCCGCTAGGTTGACAGGCCTAGGCAAAAATAAGGGCATCCCGGCAAACCAAAAGGGTTTGGGCAAAAATTAGGGATATATATTAAAATATGTACACCCGACAAGTCGAAAACCTGAAAAGGCGGCTTGGGCAAAAAAGGGTATCCCGGTGGATTGAAAACCTGAAAGGGCAATCCAGGCAAAAGATAGGGATTAAAGCGTATGACTATGTCTCATTTAAGATCACCCATGAAACTGCAACCAGTTATACTACTTATTCAAGCTCTAACAGATAAATCTCAATTCAATCATTTCCGTCTCAACAGCAGAAGATGAGATACTTGAAGATAATGGCAATAGTAGAATTGAAACTCAATAGGATTATTTTTCACATAGCTGATTTCCCTGTTTTATAAAAACTTTATGACAAAATCCTCTTACTAGGGTTTATGTCTCCTTGTACAAACTTACCCATGTATGGGTCACTCTTTGATATAAATAAAATTCCATCTTTGAATCCAGATTTACTTTTACCCTATTTACATAAGCGAAACGTCCATTGGTTGTGTTTGAATGTATTATGCTTTTGAATATGATTGATGTTTACCAGAAATGCATGTATGTTTAATATGATTGATGTTTACCAGAAATGCATGAAAATGCAGTAATAGTATTTACTAAGGACGAACGAGGGAAGGATTTCAACGAAGCTTCGTCGGTTCATCTTTACAAGACAACTACAAACCCTCAGTAGGACAAGTCCATCTTCATAAAGTCACATCTCCCCTGGAATTTATATCCATATCTTTTATCCTCATACGGATATTCGGGAATTTACTTTCCAATAAGAGTACGACGAACGAAGACGGGAAGTTATGTATACCCTACTATCAAACGAATACGGAAGGTTATGTATACCTTACTATCCCCAGCAGACGGGAGGTTATATATACCTTGTTATCCCCAACAGACAGGAGGTTATGTATACCTTCTTATCAAACAAGACAGGAACGAGTTCCCCATATTCTTCAGCAACGAATCGGGATTTATTTTCCCTGGCCAGCAGTTGTTATACGAAGATATCCAGACGCTTCCGGCAGCATCATATCATACATGCATCATTTACATCATACCATAATATACATATCCATAGATACATAGTGCATTACTTAAGTGCATCATATTATACATGCATACATAATGCATAAGCTAATATTGCTATACAGAATGCTACCTTGTTTTCAGGTTAATTCTCCAGCAAACAAACTTCATCAACAACTTGTGACTATCAGGATTGCTTTATCCTTATGAAAGCTTATCACCTCAGGATTGCTTTATCCTCCTGAAAGCATACTATTACTTCAGGATGGCTCTATCCTCCTGATAGCTCATCACTACCTCAGGATGGATTTATCCTCCTGAAAGCTTATTATTACCTCAGGACTGCTTTATCCTCCTGACAGCTTCTTGTACCTCAGGGTTGCTTTATCCTCCTGAAAGCCTACTATTATTCCAGGATTGCTTTATCCTCTTGAAAACTTCTAGTACATCAGGACTGCTTTATCCTCCTGAAAGCATATTACTACATCAGGATTGCTGTATCCTCCTGACAGCTTCTTATTACATCAGGATTGCTTTATCCTCCTGACAACTTCTTACCTCAGGACTGCTTTATCCTCCTGACAGCTTCTGGTACCTCAGGATTGCTTTATCCTCCTGAAATCATATTATTACCTCAGGACTGCTTTATCCTCCTGATAGCTATCATCATTACCTCAGGATTGCTTCATCCTCCTGAAAGCATATTATCAATCTATCAGGATTGCTTTATCCTCCTGAAAGCATATCATCCATCAGGACTGCTTTATCCTCCTGACAGCTTCTTGTACCTCAGGGTTGCTTTATCCTCCTGAAAGCCTACTATTATTCCAGGATTGCTTTATCCTCCTGAAAACTTCTAGTACATCAGGAATGCTTTATCCTCCTGAAAGCATATTACTACATCAAGATTGCTGTATCCTCCTGACAGCTTCTTATTACATCAGGATTGCTTTATCCTCCTGACAACTTCTTACCTCAGGACTGCTTTATCCTCCTGACAGCTTCTGGTACCTCAGGATTGCTTTATCCTCCTGAAATCATATTATTACCTCAGGACTGCTTTATCCTCCTGATAACTATCATCATTACCTCAGGATTGCTTCATCCTCCTGAAAGCATATTATCAATCTATCAGGATTGCTTTATCCTCCTAAAAGCATATCATCCATCAGGACTGCTTTATCCTCCTGAAAGCTATCATTATATTTTGGACTGCTTTATCCTCCAATAAATGCATATGAAGAACTTTTCTCCAAGTGGCATCTTTAAGCCCACTCAAGCATACTCAACTAGTCACCCTATGCACTGGTGAGTGCAAATTTTTGGGCTTTTGTGTTCAATCCCCTTCAACCTTCCAGGTCACGACTGGCAGATATACCAATCTAACCCCTCAGGTCTCAGAAAATTGAACAGGGGCAGCTGTTGCACCCCAAAATTTGCCCTCACAATACAAGACTTTGTGTGCTAAGAAGGTTCACAAGATTCACAACACTTACAAGACCTTTCATGAGGTTCATGAAGTCTACAAGTCACTTTATGAGGTTCACAAGGTTCATAAGGTTCACAAAACCTCCCATGAGGTTCACAAGACATTTTATGATGGTTCACAAGGTTCACAAAGTTCACAATTAGTCAGAAGAGTTGACAATTCCCTCAGACAATGCACCTCCTAAGCAGTGCATCCAAAACTAGGGTTTTGACTTTAATCAGGCTAAATGAGCTTCCAATACTTAAAGTGAGCTTCATAACATCTTATATGTTTTTAAGAACCCCCATGACAAGTTTCAAGACTTTTCTCAAAAGTTTGCTCAGTCAAATGATCAGATAAGTCAAAATCAGTCACAGTAGTTAAAAAGTCAAACTGGGGTCAACTGTGGTCAAACCAAAGTCAAACTTCATGCTTTTTTGCCAACATCAAGTATATGAAGTAAAATTCATCATTTGATCAAGGGTTGATCATGATTCATCAAGGAGATTTCAGATCATCAAGAATCAGGAGTTTCTAAATTAGGGTTTTCTTAGTAAAAGTCAACTGAACTTTGACCAGCCATAACTTTCACATACTTCATCACCAAGTCTCAATCCAAAGCTCATTTTGAAGGAAATTGAATTCTCTACAACTTTTTGTCTCACAAGCCAAGCCCAAAAATGCTTCATTTGGAAGGTATGAGCTAAGACATTATAGGTCCTTTTGAAAGTCAACAAAAAGTCAACAACTTCAAAAGGGCATAACTTGAGAATGGTGAATGATATGAACATGAAACCAGTGGGGTTGGTTATAGGACTCTTCAAGCTTTCCAAAATGTCCAAGAACACCCTCATAGCATTAAAATTGAAGGATGTGTGCCCTTGCAAAGTTGGGAAATTTTGGGTTGGTTTATGATGAAAATGGAGGTCTAAAACCAATTTCTTCCAAATGGGCTTGCCATATGATGACCCAATCCACACTATGACTTCATGCACGACCCAAGTCAATAAAAATCAGATTTTTTATCATTTTATTTTTATTTATTTTGATTTAATTCATTAAAAATCATTTTAAATAAAAATAAAATATAAAAGTCTAAGATTTAAATTGGATTAAGCTTCTAGAAAATCATAAATATGATTGGAATTGAAGGGGAAGGAAGATCATGTTGATTTTCCTAAAATAGAAGGTGTTTATACAAAAATATTTGAACTTTAAAGGCTTATCATTGTGAATATTTTTGGATCAAATCTTCTACACAATGACCTAGTTTTTCAGCCTCAATTGATCATCCTATAAGTACTTAACACAACCCTAGCATGAGACACAAATTGGCTGCCTCCCAAGAGTAAGTTTGCAAACCAAAAAATCCCTCACAAACTCAAATTCGGTTTCAATCATTCAAAGCATTTGAAGGTAATTTGAGAACATAGAAACATTCCTTGAACATCCCATAAGCGATCCCAACTCTTATTTGCATCAAAAGCACCATGAATCACTCAAACCGAATTCAAACATTGAGACATTTATCATTTTTTCGTTTTCATACATACATGTAATATAAATTGATTGTGATGCTGGATTCATGTTTGTATTGAGCTTGTGAATGTTTCTGGACAAAATAATTTGATTTTTGATGCAGGATTGGAGTTTCACCATAGTTAGGGTTTGCGGCTTCATTTAGGGTTCCATTATCTAGCCCAAATAAACGAATTCTAAAGACATAGAGTGACTGGAAATCTCATTAGGAATTCAACGGTGTAATCAATTTCATGAAATTTTACTGTTTTGCTAGTGTTTGAATTTCGTAGGTTTCGTAAACGCAGGAAAAATCGCAAGTAAGTTCGCAGCAATTTTCGCAGCAAATTTTAATATCCAGAGGTTGAAGATGACCCCTGCGCGCGTTTCTGGAAATTTGAATTTCATTTTAAATATTTTATGTTTTGTTATCTGTTTAATTTCACGAGCAAGCGCTTGTCCCAGTGGTAAAGCCAGCGTGTGTGTTGCTTGAGGGCACTGGTTCGAATCCTGGCTTTGTACCAAATTTTTTCTTATTTTTCAGGTTAACCAGGAAGCTTCATATATTATATATTGTTACCATTATACTATCAGACGCGCTCACCTAGCTGGGATGGTAATGTGTATATGTGTTCACTATGAAGGTCCTGGGTTCGAATCTCCCAGGCCTTTTGCTTGTTTTCTTTTTTTCTGATTTTTAGGTTGAAGTGCACAAAACCAATTTGAGGCCCTTTCCTTTCACCTGCACGCGCTGGCCCAGTGGTATGGCATGGGTGTTGTCAAGCAAAGCATCCTGGGTTCAAATCCCAGCCAGGTAAGTTTCAATTTTTTGTTTCTTTTTCTATTTTATTTTGTTTAATTGATTTTGTTTAATTATTTTTATTAATAATCATATATATACATATAATTAAATAATTCCATAATAACATATATATATTCAATATTCTCTAAATTCTAAAATCATTTTTCTTAATTCAAAAAAATTAGTTTTTTTATTATTATGTATTTAGACTATAATATGTATATATTCATTAAATCAATTTTTGTAAATAAAATAAACCCTAATATTTGACAAACCCTAATTTATTTTTTCTAAGCAATTAAAAAAAACCTAATTCTATTTTATGATTTTAATTTCTAATTTTTGTAAATATAATTGTATGACTATTTTTTTTATCATGTACATATCTTATTTAAAATAATTAAAATTTTGTAAATATAATTATAATTAATCCAATTTTTAATATCCTATCATTGTTTATAATTAAATATATATGTAAATAATTTCTAAAAATTGCAAATTTAATAATTTCTCATAATATGTTTATAATTTATTCAATTTGTTTATAATTTTAAACTTTATAATTAATTAATATAGTTGATCATATTTTGCTATTAACCATCAAAATTTTGTTTATTATAATCTTTTGTTATTATTACTAATCATGTTTATTACTAACCCCTTTATTTTTAAATTGTGATTATTATTATTATTTTCACTAACCCCTATTATAATTATTTATTTATTCTTGCTTATTTATTATTTTGCTATTATTTTAAATTGCTTTATTATTATTATTATTGTAATTGCTCCTGGATGTAATTTTTTGAAATATTTATATTATTTATTTTTATGTCATGGTTAGTAAAAATAGGGAGTGTAAACATGTATGTTACTTAAAATTGAATTTAGATCACTTAATTTCAAAAGATAAATATTAAATTAAACACTCACACACGTAAGTCGATCTTTGATCGCCATCTCACTTTCTAGGGTTGCCTCTCAATGTTGCCTAATCACAAGGTCAAGTGGGGTGTATAAAGCAAAAGTCCCTTAAAAGAAAAGTCATCTAGTCCCTTAAATAATAAAAGATCAAGTCCCTTAATGGTTGCCTTTCATAAAGATCTTGTCCCTTTCGAATAATGATGACAGTCCCTCCAAAAAAATGCTTAATACACCCTACAGTTGCCTATATAACAAATGTCCCTTCATATGTCCCTCACATCCAAGGTAATGACTACCTATTCCTTAATAATAGGGATAGTCTTACCATTTAAAGGATTCAAGAACAGAAAGACTTAAACTTTAGGGTAGGTTCCTCATAGTTACTTGCTCACTATTCAAAAACTTCTCAAACACTTTACAAATTTCAAACAATTTTCAAACACAGGTTTTTTTACGCATCCGTACATGGATCATTATCAAACTCTTATGAAAATTTCTATTCACACACTTCACATTTTCAAAAACAATTTTAAAGTGAGCTAAGTAACTAAGAGCCCATGGATAACCATGGATGTAAAGGGTGCTAACACCTTCCCTTTACATAACCTACCCCCCGGACCCAAAAATCTTTTAAAAGGTCTTTCCTGTTCTTTTATGCCTTTCCTTTGGATAAAATAAAAGTCGGTGGCGACTCTTGCTATCCGCAACATAACTAAAGTCAGTTCTCCCACCGTGTTACACCAACCAAAACCCTCCAAGTTTAGGATCTCAATTAGCGTAGTATCGAGTATCAACCAACTTTAGTCTTCACCAAAGCAGGTTATCTCACTACTTTCTAAAGGCCAAGATGGGATGACTAGGGTTCTAAAAGTCAGTTAGTGTATTGACTACATATGGTAGCCTCATATTATCCTCAATTTACTTAAGGAACATAAGCACCAACCAAGAAGTCACACTAACTATGGCCACTAGATCAACCATATCGGTATACGCCGTACAGTTTTCTTGGTTTATTTCCATTTACCTAAGGTACACTAGACCCGGGTTAGGATCTTTCCCACATAAAGCCCAACAAGTAATATAAATCAAACAAAGCAAACAATTAAGTGATCTAATTCCTAAGGGTACCCCTCTTTTATAAATTCCCCAGCAAAGTCGCCAATTCTGTAACACGGTGGGAGAACTGACTTTCTATAAATGTTGCGGATAGCAAGAGTCGCCACCGACTTTTATTTTATCCAAAAGGAAAGGACATAAAAGAACAGGAAAGACCTTAAAAAGATTTTGAGTTTGGGGGGTAGGTTATACAAAGGGACGGTGTTAGCACCCTTTATATCCATGGTTATCCATAGGCTCTTAGTTACTTAGCTCACTTAAATTGTTTTTGAAGAGTGTAGTGTGTGATTAGAAATTTTCTAAGTACTTTGTAATGATCCTTGTATGGATGTATACAAAGCCTTGTTTTGAAAATGTTTTGAAAGTGAGGTGTAAAAAGTATTTTGAAATTTGAGCAAGCAACTAAGAGGTACCTACCCTAGATTAAGTCTTTCATGTTCTCGTATGTTCTTTCAATTGTAAGACTGTCCCTATTATTAAGGAATAGGTAGTCATTACCTTGGATGTGTTAAGGGACAAACGTAGGGTCATCATATGGTCAATGAAGGCAATTTAAGGGATATCTTTAGCAATTCGTAGGGACTATCATCATTTATTCGAAGGGACAAGATCATTATTCCTTAGGCAACCTCGAAGGGACTTGATCTTTTAAATTTATAGGGACTTGATGATTTTATTTCAAGGCAACCAAGAGGAATACCCTAGGAAGTGCAAGATGGCGATCAAAGATCGACTTACGTGGGTGAGTGTTTATTTTCAAATATTTATCTTTTAAAGTTAATTATCTAAATTAATTTTAATTACAAATAGTTTCCACACCATATTTACTAACCACGCAGTTAATATGAAAAATAAATGGCAGAAATTAAAAGGCAAAAAAATAAAATTCCTACACTATTACATGGCTTAGGGGAAGTTGCATAATAATAATAATGGCGGAAAATAATAAAAAAAAAACAATTATTACAAAGGCGAAGCAGTTACATAATCATGCAAACAATGAATGAATAACATAAAAATGAGTGAATAAATTAGAAAAAAAAGTTTGCAAACTAGGTTAAGAAAACAATTAGGGTTAGGGTTTGAGAAAAATTTTAAGGTTTAGGAAAAATTTTAGGGTAAAAATTAGGGCGAAATATGGGTTTTAAGATAAAGATTAGGGCTAAATTTTTAGGGTTTAAAGTTTATGAAAAAAATTAAGACTTAGGTTTAAAATTAAGGTTTAGGGAAAAAAATCAAGGTTTATGAAAAAAATTAAGGTTTATAATAAAAATATAAGTTTTAACAATAAAATAAAAAAAGGATTATGTTTTATCTTTTAGAAATTAGTTTAATAATAATAATAAGGAAATTCAAAGAAAATACATAATTTGATTAAAAAGGGAAAAATAAAGTTAGAGATACCCAAAATATTGGGGGTTTGCCCTTTTTGCTTCATTGAGTTCTTTGCCACTGGGACACCCATGTTTCTTCATCAAAATGCTCCAAACCTCAGTTCCTTGCCACTAGGTTGTGGGCCTGCATATGAATAAGTGTAACAAATACCTATTATATAATAAAAATGAAAAAAAAACATGTTAGTAAAACAAAATGTCCCAAGGTTGAGTTTTACAAAAGAAAATATATAATCAGTTTATATTAAAATAGCCTAATAATTAAATAAATCTAAGAAAAATGAATTATGAGAATTAATTAAATTAAAAAACATTTAAAGGTTGATTAAGGTTTTTATAAAAAAAAAGTTTGAGGTTTTAATAAACCTAAATATAAAAGTAATAATACTAATAAAAAATGCTAACCTAAATTTAATAAAAAAAAGATTTGTTAAAAAAAAGTTAATTAAAAATAAATAGGTTAATCATGTTTAAAAGATAAATTAAGGGAAAAAATGATGAAGAACCCATGTTTCTTTGCCAAAATGTTGTGTCCAGGGTTTGAACCCAAGTCCTTTTATTTCCAACCTCTGGAGAACCTTTACCATTGGGTCATGCGTGCCTGTGTGGAAAACATATATTATATGATAAGGCGGATAAAGAATAACATGAAAACGAGTGAAAATAGGAAAATATTTACTTTAGAGAAAATTTTTGAGGTTAATCATGGTTAAAAGGATAAATCAATTAGAAAATGTGTTAATTAGAGAAATTAAAGGAAAATATGAAAGAAAAGCAGGTTTTTGCCCAAAATGTTGTGGGTGGGAATTGAATTCATGCCCTTGACCTTCCAGCTTCCAACCTTAGCCGCTAGGCTATGCGCAGTCCTCATGAATAAACCTCTTGACCTCTGAAATTTCCTGCGAAATTTGTAAAAAACCCAAATTTGAGCTTGAAACCCTAACTATGGCAGTATTCGGTTTTGGTCATGAAGCTTCGAATAATCAACCCAGAAAGCTTCTATAACATGAGACAAACAACGTTAGATAAACAAAATTAATTAAAATATCAAGAATAAATGGAATTAAAAAAAACTAAAGAAAGCTTCAAAATTTCAATTCGGTTCATGCATTTTTGTATGAACTTGATAATGATGATGATGGGGATAGCTTTTTTTTTAATTTTGTTTCTCTCTTTTTTCCGGTCTCCTCCTCTTGGTCTCTCTACTAGTAAGTATATATAGGACTAATTTAGGGTTAATAATAATGGGCTTAATTATTTATTTTGAGACCCAATAAAATATTAATTTAAAACTAAATAAAGTTTATAATTAAAATAGTTAAAATTAAAATAAAAACTAACAATTTTATTTATTTATTCTAGACCCAATAAAATGTTAATTTAAAACTAAATAAAGTTTAATAATTAAAATAGTTAAAATAAAAATAATAACTAATAATACTATTTATTTATTCTAGACCCTATATAAAAATAAATAGACTCAAAAAATAAAAGTCGGGCGCCAAAGTGCTCGAAAAAATAAAATGAACACATCAAAATAATCAGCGCAAAATAAATGACTCGGAAAAATACAGCATTTGGTCGGATTTTAAAATAAAAATTAAGACCATTTAAACTGTTCAGACTGATCAACATATGACCAAAAATAGTCGTAAAAATATTTTTAGCATGTCAAATTAAACCAAGTGAACCGCAATTTAATGTTACTGACATTTGTAAACTTAAACTTGACATTTTTTCGTTGACTAATTTTTGGCACAGTAAAAAAAAAGTTAATTTTGACCAGTCTGTTTGTAAATTCTGAGAAATTATTCCGACTAATATTAAGACGGAAAAAAAATGTTATGCTATGAAGATGATGCAAATGAATGTGAAACAAAAAGTCGGTTAGAGTTAAAAATAGAGGGCAAATTTTGGGGTGCAACAAGGTGATTCTCAGATTGATTTTGAAGAGCAGCTATGAGGATGTTTAGTTTATGTACTGCATGTTCATCCCTATTGAGACGAACTACGTCGCTCTGATTCTTCATTGGTCTTTGGTCAATGGAGATACGTAGGCAGAAGATCGTCAGGTCTTTGTGAGCAAACTTAGGCGTCAACTTTGTTTTCAGATCTACTCTTCTCTTTCAGACGTCTCGTGTCAGTGTTCAACTACAGAGGATTAAGGTCATAATAATTGAGAATGAAGTTTGGTTCTGGACATGTGGCCATTTGATTGAAGATTTCAATTCCATCGGAAAAGCTGCTGACTATTGAAAGTATTCAAGACTGATCAGTCCAGACAGAGTCAATCTCTTCAACAATGGCAGTGTTCAGTTTCTTTACTGCATTTTCATTTGTAGCTTTTATCTGTTTGTTTAAATATTTGTATGCTTGCATGAAACTTGTTTTCTTTTTGAAGGTTAATCGTAATGAAATGCACATGTTTTTCTTGAAGTAATTCATTCGTATTTTACTTATAATTTTGTGTATGGGCATTGCAATACCAACTGTCGTTCTTAAACTCTGTGATGGAGGATGATGAAACAAAAACGCAAAAATCTCCAATTGTGTGCTCTTGAATAAGACCCTATTGACGATGTACAGGCTTTGTTTCAAATCCCAAACACCAGAGATATAAGGGAGATAAACCATCGCTAACCCTTTTGAGCCTTGAAGTAGGAGTTTCTTTTCGCATGAAAAAACCCTTACATTTTACCCAGGGGCAGGGTAGGTGTCAGCTAGTTGGACCAAGCGTTCACACTTTCATAAAGGAGTGCGCATATGAGGATCCATTACCTTTCATTGTACCAAACTAAGAGGTCCAAAGACTGGAAACCACAACGGTTATCCATCATCGACCAAAGAATGAGACAATCATGACCCTTTCAAAGCAATCAAGATAGACAGTGTCACATGATTTATTCAAAAAAACAAAAAAAGAAATGAAAAAGCCCGCTAAGTTGAAACTTGAAAACAAGCGACTTAGGCAAAAATTAGGGCATCCCGTTGGACTCCAATTGAAAAAGATTCAAAAGAAATCAGTCCAGGAAAAAGTTAGGGATAAGCAAAAGAATGAAAAAGTGAAATGCGAAAAGGATTACACAAGAAAGATCCTCAAGCAAAAAAAAGTCGTGTGACACAAACACAAAAGACAATATGGGTGATTGTTACTCCAACAACCTCAGTGGTGCTTGAACCATTAGTAGTAATGGGTTCCTCAACCGTCACGAAACCCTTAGGAAAGGTGAGCGCTTGTGAAAGCTAGCTGAACACAGGAGTGAAGGACATCACGAAGAGGGGTGGGCACAAATAAACTTCGAGCCTATATCTTTTGTTTCTATAACCGTGAAACAGACCACGATACAACCATCAAAAGTCCTAACTAAAACATGGTTAATTCGAGAGCATATTACCACGAGATAGCGTTCCTGACTCCTACGAGTTATGCTAAAAGATCTTTGTTGGTATTGCATGTGCATGCTTTCTTTCAAAAAATCCATGTCGTATCTTAACCAGTGAGTTGCTCACAAAGGTTTGCGATATCTTTTCAATAAAACCTTCAAGATTAACATGTGTGTTGCATTAAAATTCTCATTCTCAGAATAAAACATTTTCTATTTACATACATTTGTTTGGCATCAAAGAAGTTCACGTATGAAATCACGGTCCAGAAGCTTAATCTTGCCAAGTTGAGAAGCCTAAAACTTCTAAAGGACAATCATGTTGAAGTTCCTTTTTTCCAAGGAACTCTTTTGAGTAGGGTGTTTTTCAACCAATTGGGTTAAATGCAGCCAATTCGGGGCAATCTCGTCGGGCAATCTCTCCAAAATTTAGCCAAAATGGGGCAATCACTTCAAGATTTAAATCTCTCGAAGAGAAGTTAATCTGAGCGTTTTCTCTAAAGCAAAGTCAATTTGAGGGTATCACTTCAATGCTCGTACTAGGGCAGACCACCCTAAGAGCACTAGAAGTTACGCTCTCCGGAAGACGGTTAATCAGAGGCACCTACCTAGGGTTCAAAATACTGGGGCAGAACACCTCATGATGATGCGAGATCTTGGGGAAAATTCCTTCATGGACCATACAGTCTGGTGTAGTTATTTCGAGATCTGCAAGAGTTTGAAAAGACTGAAGCATTTCGGATGCCAGGTTTTCTATAAAATCCTCTCGGGACAATCTTACAATAGGTACATGAGAGTGCTCTGGTGTTGCTTGTTCGAGTCGTAGGGCGCTCTGATACGTACCACAGGAAAGGGGACTTTTGACTATTTTTTTTAATTTCCTTTTCTGACTTTTTTAGTTACGTATCTGTTTAATAAACTAAACAAATCGTTTTATGATGTTGAAATGTTTATGCCATTGGGCATATTTGATATTGAAACTACTTATTTCCGCTGCTTATGAAAGAATAAATTGAATTTTTGTTTCATTTGAAGTGTAGCAACTCACTTTGGTTTTTAAAACTCTGATTTTATTGAGATTCATGTTATATTTTTGAAAATGGGAAAAGTGGGTGTTACAATGAAGGTCCGGTGATTGACCTCAATAGGGTGCGGGAAACGTGTTTCCCTGATCACAGAATTTCTCCTCGGTCATTATGGTGTCTTCATCTGATCATCCTACACGGGTAAAGTCCATTAGTTATTGGCATCTTCATGGTTAAAGTCCAATTTATGGTGGCATCTCTTCAACCAGGGTCATTGGCATCTATACATGTCCAGCATTTCACTTAAAGTTGAGTGTGGAAATCTTCGCTTTGGTTTTCTTCGACCCTTGAGTCGATATCGGTGTTTTCTTAGGCCCTTGAGTTGATATCATAACTTCTGTTTCTTGACCCTCAATTCGATACCATTACCTTTGCTTCTCGGCCTTTGAGTCTATATCATTACTTTCATTGCCTCGGCCCTTGAGTCGATATCATTGCCTTTTTTTCTCGACCCTTAAGTCGATGTTTTCATGTCGTTTTCTCGACCCTCGAGTCGATATCATGGTTATTCTCTGACCCTAGTGTTGATATTATCACTTTGTTTCCTCGATCCTCGAGTCAATGTTGTTGCTTTATTTCCTCGACCCTTGAATCAATGTTGTCGCTTTATTTCCTCGACCCTTGAGTCGATGTTGTCACTTTGTTCTCCGACCCTCGAGTCGATATTGTCGCTTCTTACGAACCTTGAGTCGATATCATAATTCTTCACTTCCCCAACCCTTGAGTTGATACCCAGTGAGTCCGTCATAAAAATGAAAATCGATCAATCATATCACCCTGGCTCAACTAGACTTAGTCCATTTTTGCTCGGGGCATGTGTGCATATCCTTTTGCTTGCAGGTAGCGGTTTCATGCTGAGCTCAAAAGCGAGATCAAAGTTCTTCCCTCTTGACAATTGGTAGACCTATCCAGGGTTCAGAATGTCGGGGAATAGTATCTCATAGTGATATGAGGTTGTTCAGGAATCCTCGTGAGGCGAATTCTTTCACAGACCATGAAATATGGGGCAGTTATGTCAAGATTCGGAGAATCTCTCTAAGAGTTTGAAGACGCGTGGGCATTTTAGATGCCATGTCTTTTGTAAAATCCTCTTGAATTGATCTTCGAGCAGTCAACTAGTCCAGAAAATGCAAGATGTCTCTAGACAGAAATCCCCAAGCAGATTATTCTCCCCAGTAAGAGATTCTTTACAATTCCTATCTCCAGCAGAAGGATGATCCCTGTCATCCCCATTAAAGTCTAAGATGGTATCCCCAACAGAACATCAAGTAAGTTGAACAGTTCTCACCTCCAAGTGAAGTCATTATATCAAAGTGGGCTATTCCCGGCAAGCAACTGAATGCTTAATTCCCCCCCACAGAGTTAGAGTTGTCATAATTCTCTCCCCAACAAGGTTATTTGACCAAGCATTTTCCCAGCCAAGTTGGATTATCGTCATTTCCCCACAAAGTTTCATGATTGGGACGCAACCATCCTTGACATATTCCCCGGTGAGGTCGCCAATTTATTTTTGGCCAGTGTGACAAGGTAATGCAGACAGTGTTCACATTCCTCAGCTTGAGTCAAGTATTTTTAGAGTATCTTGATCTTGTTACTTAGCAGAATTCTAGTCAGAGCACTCTCATCCCTGACGGAGTTACAAATGGTATTCTCCCCTGCAGAGTTGTTACTATTTTCTCAAATCAAATCTTGGTTTGATCGCGTTGTCTAGTATCAACGGACTAATCATATTGATCGCTTTGTCCCGTGTCAACGAACCTATTTTGAATGGATCACTTGATACCATTCTCATATCAGATCTCTTGATCTTGCTTGGGTTGTAAATCGCTCGAATTGCAATGCCATTTAAGTCCACCGTCTCTTTGGCAAGCCAGTAGTCTCCTGGTGTCGTTCAAAAGAAATTTCTTCGTTTTAGCTTTGTTTTCTTTTCTCGACATCAAAGTTCTCCAAGCAGGGTTCTTTGGTTAGGTTTATTTCCCTTTTCATTTATTCTCCATCAGAGTGCAAATTTCCGGGTTCTTTTGGTATTCAATCACAGTTCATCTCGAACAGCCGACAGCCGATGCTCTCGTCCTTTTTAGATTAACAGATGATTGAATAGGGGAAGGTGTAACACCCCAAAATTTTCCCTCTCATTTTCATAGCATCTAGCATATCATTCTCATGTTTTGCATTGCATCTTCGCGTAGAAATTTGAAGCATAACATAGATCATGGCAATGATTTCAGTTCAGTGTGGTTGTTCAGTTTGCGATTCGATTCAGATGGACGTTTGACCTAATCTTGGTCAAACTATCGAGGGATTGGTTCAACTGCAAGTTATTCGGGCCAATGGGCTATTTCTCAGACAATGCATGTTCAAAGTTCAAGTTGTGTTGTGTGCAAAAATCATCAGTTTATCAGGCAGTGTTTCGTGTAAAGTTTGGGTTGAATCTTCAGGTTTATCAAGTGTTCATCAGCCCATTATTGGTTCACCTGTGGATTTATTATCCTCCGTATGGATTCAAATAATCAGGGCAATTTTCAGATGATTCAACGGTTGTGGCTTAATTGGCAAATTATTAAGGGTTCAGGAGTGGTTGTATTCAGTTTAATCAAGTGGCGTGTGGAAGAATTTAAAATCGATTTTCGGGCTAAAATCAAGATTTAATATCCGTTATCAATCCATTCTCGTTTCATAAACCATTTTTTAGTGTCCATATTACTTCTATCATTTTCTATCCATTTTCCATATCCATATCCAATTTTTATTTTTATCCAAATCAATTTTCATTTATTCATAATTCAAATTACTTTTATTACCCATTGTCGTACCTCGAAAAAATATGATCCTCGCGATGGACGCGAAAAGAAACAAACAACAGAGTCGCCACCTAATTCTATTTATTCTATGAGAGAAAATGGAGATATAGATACAACCTAATAAGGATAAGAAATGGTCAACGAAACCAAATCTAAGTTCGGGAGTCGGTTACGCAAGGGGAAGGTATTAGCACCCCTCACGTCTGTTGTACTCAACGGGAACCTCTTAGTCTAACTACGCGATTAAATGTTGATCTAAGTCTATGTCTTCTGAATGGTTTGTTAAAAATGTTTGTTCTAATAGATATTATTATTATTATGACAGAGGAAAGGTTAAGTTTTTTATTATTGTGACGAAAAAATGGTTGAAATTTTTATTACTGTGCTTGCGAAGGATTAAAATCTCTGTGCCTACTTATTCCCTTGTGCAATGGGAAAGTCAGAGCTTCGTAGTTCGTGCAACTACGGTTTTTGTTTTTTATGAACAATTGTTTGAAAATCTTTCTGACTGCTAAGCGTTGGCTTTTACTCGCGGTGGAGGCTGAAGCGCTAGCTTGTTTGCGAGATAGAAAGATTTAAACAATGTTCGTTTAGAGAAAGATATTTGACCTTTGTTGAGGTGTTTTAAACGAAAGGGAAAATGGACCACAACGCGTGGGGCTAGCCCAGGAGTGATTCACTCAAGAATTATGTGGAGTGCTAGAATCCAGAATCCAGTTCCTTCGCTGATTGATTATAAAAATGATTTGAATTTGTTGGTAAGTTTTAAGTTGTATTTTGAAGAAAGAGACAAGTCATCATCTTTAAGGGAGATATCTCGCCTACTTCACTACAAACAGTTAAGGGAGAAAATAGAAAGGGAAGAAGCTTTGAAGTTGGATATATGATCAACAAGTGATTGCCACATTCTTCCTTGAGTGAAATTGTTTGAGAAAATTGATTTGTTTGTGTTTGTGGGAAAAGGAAAAGTATCTTTCCTATGGAGATGAATCATGTCTCATCTTTCGAGTTGTTAAGTTTGAATGTTTTAGATGTTTTGAATACGGAAGAGTGAATGGACCACAACGCGTGGGGCTAGCCCAGGAGTGATTTCATTCAAGAACCCGAGGAATGCTAGATTCCTGAGTTCAATTCTTCGTATAATAAATTTGTAAGAATTATGTATTTTCGGAACGAGAGGGAGAATAAACCACAATTCGAAGGCTAGCCTCAAGAATGATTTAATTCAAGAACTATATGGAGTGCTAGACTCCAGAATTCAGTTCCTCCGTTATTTGATATGTGAATTAAATATTTGCACTTGTTTTTGATGATTTAGGATTTAATGTTTTAGAAACGAAGGAGTAAATGAAACACAACTCGAAGGCTAGCCTCAAGAGTGGTTCATTAAAGAACCCGAGGAATGCTAGATTCCTGAGTTCAGTTCCTCGTTAATTATTAAGTTAGAAGAGTTAGATGGTGAGACGCGAAGCACTCGACTTAAGGGTAAAATTCAAATGGAGGTACTTATATGAATACAAAATGACATAATGTCAACAAACATTCTCTTTCCCTTGGATCAGGTCAAAAGCGCCAGGAAGAAGTCAACATATAAATGACAAATCACCGTGGTATCAAAGAATGATCGATTGGGAAAACTCTATTAAAAGTCGAACAAAATAATTAAAATGTTTTTTTTGGTTTTTTCTTAATATTCTAAATAAAATTAATAATCTAACTATATTTTAAAATGAAGAAACTAAAGTAAACCTAATTAAAACCTAACACCTAAAAACTTATTAAATAGGAACTTACTAACTAAAAAATATTTAACTAAAAAAATATTAATTAAAAATCTATCAAATAAAATTATAACTAAAAATTTAAATAATGACTAAGTACAACTAAATTAAATATCCTAAATCTAAATTTGAAAGACTAATTAACTAACATAAAAAACTTAGAAAATTAAATAACTTAAACTAACAAATAATTTTTTTTAGATTTTTAATATCATGAAAAGTAAAATAAAATAGAAAAAAAGAAATTAAATTTTTATTATTATCTTAGAATTCCTAATAAACTAATACTATATTTTTTTTAAACAATCTAAGATTAGCTTAAACCTAATTACTAAAAAAAAACTTATTAAATAAAAAACTTACTATAAAATTAATCTAATATTTTAACTTAAAAAGAGATGATTTCAAAACTAACTAATAATATTATTTAGATTTTTTATATATTCAGAACATATCTTTTTTCTTATAATTAACATTAATGACTAAATACTAAAGAAATAGTACTAATATATATATATATATATATATATATTTTTGGATTTTTAGAACTATCACTAAAATAAAGATATTTATTTAAATTTTGATATTACTATATATTTTATACTAGGAAAGAATCTAAACCTAAATAAAAAAGACTGATATACTAATTAATAAAAACTAAAACCTAATAAAGAAATAAATCTTTAGTTTTAATATTCTAATAAATAAAAATAACAAACTAAATCAAGAGTATATATATATATATATATATATATATATATATATATATATATATATATATATATATATATATATATATATATATATATATATATATATATATATATATATATATTTTTAAAATAAATTAATATCTATAATAATGAGCTATCTAAACTAAAATAAAAGTCTAATAAACCAAATGAATAAAAATAAACAAATCAACATATTTTTGAGTTTTTTGTTTACAATATATTTTTACTACATTAAACTATATATATTATATTAAAAGATTCTAAAAAACTTAACTAACCAAAATTCTAAAATCAAATTAAACTAAAGTAAATAAAACAAGGATGTATAAATGAATAAGGAGGGGCAAAAGAAGAACCTGATGGGCCTAAGGTAACTAAGTCAACATAAAAATAACATTAACCTAATTTAATAATATATTTAAAAAAGAAAAAGACATTAAAAGAATGAAAAGAAATTAAACCAGATCCAACAAATCCTACTTTCTCTCCTGAACCGAAAACAATTTCTCCTTTTATCGATTTTTCTTTGCTCGTTCTGTTCGTCTCTCACACGCGATTCCTCTTTTTTTCGGCAGTTCAACACTCTCTCACTCTCTCTCAATCGCGAGCAGTTTTGGGACTCTCTCCTCTCACGCTCGATTCGTTTTGCTACGATATGTGATTTCACCCTTTCCCTCAGCGATTTCTCTCCATCTCCGCGCGATTTAGTTCCCTTGGGTTTGTGGTGTTGATGTGCGCGGTGGTTGCTTTTGGTTTCAGAACTTCTTCTTCTTTTTTGTTTTTTTGTTTGGCTTCAATGGTTATTGGTTGTCCGGGTGGTGGAGGAAGGTCTAGATGGATTCATGGTTTATGGGTTGAAGGGTTCGGCGGATGTTATTGTCTTGGTTTTTTTAAAGGGATGGTGATTGATTGAAGATTTTGTGAGAAGGTTGTTGCGGTTGTTGTTGTGGAGGAAATATGGGTTGTAATGGCGTAATGGTGGAGGTCTGTGAAAGTGGTGATGAAAAGTGGAGGAGTTTCGTGTAAAGGTTGGAGGGAATTTTCTGATAAGTTCAAATAGGTATGTGGTGTAACAATGTTTGATAATGAAGGGTGGCAGTGATGTTTTTTTTCAGAATTATGGAGGTAAGGTTGTGGATTGAAGATTTGAAGATATAGTGCAAGGTGTTTTTTTGCCGAGCATCCCCTTCTTTTTCTCCTCTTGGTTTTGGTTTTGTAGTATTTTATGGGTTTATGCTGTGAAAGAATTTTTAAAGTTTGTTCTTTTTCATTTTTTTCTTCCTCTTCTGTTTTCCGCTCTTTTTAATCTCAAGAGCCAACTTCTTCAACAAGTTTTGGTACAATTTGTCTCATTGTTGTGTTGTTGCTTTCTACCTTTATTGATGCAGGTTTCTGTTTGGCTATTTTGATGCAAGATTATACAAGTTTTGTTTGTTGATGCAGAGTAGATGTGTTCTATTTTTGTGAAAATGTTTGGCTGGTGTGTATGGTACTGGTTCATAGCAGGATTACGTTGGAGTGTAACAGAGGGTCTTTGGGTATGTATGGTTCTGTGGGAAGTGTGATATGGAGAGGGTCTTTGGGTTTTCTTTGTGTTAATTAGACTATAAAACTATTAAACAAATTCTAAAAAAACTAAACTAAACATTAAACTAATTAAAATAATAATTAAAATGTTAAAAAAAAATAACAACATAAACTAATTAAAAGCTTAACTAATAAATTTAAACTAAATAAATATTAAATTAAACAACCCAAAATTAAATAAAAAACTAAGTATTTTTGAAATATGTATAAAAAGAAATAAATAAATTGGAAATAAAATAAACTAATTAGATACTAAATTTAAAGTTATAAACTAAATTAAAGTTGAATTAAATTAAATAAACTAATTCTAAAACACTAAATTAAATTATTTAACTAAAAATTAAAAGCAAAACTAAAATTAAACTACACAATAAACTAAATAAGAACCAAACTAAAATTACAATGGATAAACTAAAATAAAAAATAAAAGTTAAATAAATATAAATTAAATTAAAATTGAATCAAACTAAAATTTAATTAAACTAAAATAAATTTAATTAAATTAAAAATTAGACTAAATTAAATTCTAAGAAACCTAATATAATTATATAACTAGAAATTAAAATAAAAGATAAAATGAGACAATATTCTAACAAAAATTCTAAAATTAAATTCTCAAAATTAAGAATAAAAATGACATGAATTGATAAAATTAAATATAAAGTGCATGATTAATAATTAATGAATTAAAATGCAAAAAAAAAAATGACTGACTATCAAATAATTTGATAAAAATGCGTCAGATGAATGAAAATTTATTGAAAAAAGTCCGGCCAAAATTTAGGGTGCGACAGATGCCCCTATTTAATCATCTTAAACCTGAATGTGTGAGTAGAAAATAAGTTTTTTTAACATTCAAGGTAGAAGAGGATTAAATATTATAATACCTAGAATTTTGACCGAATGCAGATGAAATGCAATGTGAATGGATGTATGAAAGATTGAATCATGCGGGGAAAGATGCTATATGAGACAGACTATGAGACAAGATTTCATTGGCGAAAAGGTTCGAGAACAATGAGGATGAAGAAACAGAGATGGGAAGTATTCGAAGTGATAAATCAACAGGTTCAATTGTAACTGCTGACACTAAGAATAACAAAAGACGAAAACAAAAAGAAATCCAAAGCGTTGGTTCAACTAACATAGGTGAAGTCAAGCTGACACTTAGGATGACAA
This sequence comes from Lathyrus aphaca, assembly GCA_963966055.1. Classification (NCBI taxonomy): domain Eukaryota; kingdom Viridiplantae; phylum Streptophyta; class Magnoliopsida; order Fabales; family Fabaceae; genus Lathyrus; species Lathyrus aphaca. The sequence goes on from OZ014519.1 coordinate 211,846,355, forward strand.
GAAAATATTCAAAGTGAATGTGCAGTGGCACAATGCGACCAACTGACACTAAGAATAGTAACAAAAAGAAACAACGGCCATGGATTGGATTGGACGAAGTGGAGTGGAAACTGACATCCATTGATTATATTGGATGACAAAGAGGAACAACGTCCATGGATTGTATTTGATGAGTGTAAAGTAAGAGATTTTCAAACATGGCTTTGAATAAAAGACACAATATCCGAGAATGGCATTGGATAAGGTGAGCAATGATTTTCAGGAATGACACTAAAGTTAAAGGCAAATCACTATATCCAGGAATGACACTGAAGGTAAAGGCAATTCACTATATTCAGGAATGGCACTGAATATACAGATAAAAAATTCAGGAATTGTGTTGGAATGAAAGAAGATATCCAGGAATAACATTGGAGGAACAAGATATAGACCTAGGAATAACACTGGAAGAAGAATACAAAGATCCAGGAATAGCACTGGAGGAATAATACAAAGACCCAGGAATAGCACTAGAGTGAAAGAAGATATTCAGGAATAGCACTGGAGGAACAAGATATAGACCCAGGAATAGCACTGGAAGAAGAATACAAAGATCCAGGAATAACACTGGAGGAATAATACAAAGACCCAGGAATAACACTGGAGTGAAAGAATATATCCAGGAAAGGCACTAGAGAAACAAGATATCTAGGAATGGCACTGGAGTGGAAGAAAGGTAAGTTTTTGGTATGCGCCAAGTAAGTTGGTGTTTGACCATAAGGTAAGGTGTTGATAGCAACAGAACAAATGCAAATAAGGAAAAAAAACTCTTGCTATGCATAGTATATGAACTTGTTATGATGTATGATCAAATGCATGTAGAGCACATGCTGACAATATGGCTTGACTCTTTTGTGGAGATGACAAGATTGGAAGACTGATTCTTCATCACTGTGAGATCACTGTTATTTTCTCTGGGACTAAAGATGTTGATGTTGAACAGACCTTTGCCACACTAATAAACTGTACCAAGCTGATGATCCTTGGAGAATAGATGAAGAGTTGCTTAGGTATTCTTCCTATGAATTGCCCCAGATAAGCTGACTATTATAGATAAGATGATCGTTGCTTCAGCTTGACTGGTTCTGAACGACTAGTTTATGGTGCACTAGAAAGCTTGCCCCAATATGATTCTTGTAAATTCTTCTGGATGAACCAACTCTAAGATGGGATTGCACTGAACAACCAACCTTGAACTGATTCTCAACATGGTCTGGAAGGAACTTTCCCCTGATAGGATCACCAGACCAGTTCTTCACTGTTTGAAAATTCCTTGCTAGAAAAGAGAATTTGCAAACAAAAACATTTATACAATCATGGTAATTAAAAGCAAATGCAACTTTTGAAATCAAAATCATTGTTGGAAGAAAAGCAAATGAATTAACTAGTCAAAACACGACGGTTCATGACATTCAATATGAAAGGTAAAGTAAACATTTGTACAAAACAAAATGACTTGCAAAGATCTTTTTGGAGTCAGTTTACACAACCTTATTGTAATATGCTTTCAGAATAAACTTTGCCTCAATTAGGTCTTTTAAGGGTTGTATCGTGGCCTGGTTCACAGTTTATGAAACAAAGGATAAAGGCTCAAAATTGTGTTTGTACCCACCATTCTTCATGATGAATCTCCAGTCATACGTTCAGTTAAATCTACATTCATTTATCTTGACAATGTAAGGGTAAAGATGATGATTTGAGGTATATTGGAAATGACAGTCATTTTATTTGGATTTGATGGATGTTTGTAGTGACCCATCGATTTTGGATATGGTGGTCACTAAATCTTGTTTTTTTGATGTTGAGGATTTGAGGGCCTCTTTTGCTTGATTTATTTTTTTTGAACTGATCCCTAACTTTTGCCTAAGTCCTCTTTCTTTTTTGTGTTTGACTAACGGGATTTTTTTCTTACATATTTTTTTTTGTATTCTTTTGAAATATTGAAAGTTATGACTGCCAAACCATTGGTTGTAATGGATCATCGTGTAATCAAGATAACTGAACAACTACCCTGCCCCAGGTTAAGCATAAAGGTTTAGATCCGAAAGAAACTCCTACTTCTAGGCTCGAAGTGGTGAACTAGGGATTAACTCCCTATCTCTCCAGTGTTTGGGAAATTGAAACAATGCTTGTACATCATCGACAAGATTTTATCCGAAGGAAAACCACACTAACTATGGGTATTTGTTTTCATCCTCCTCCTTCAAATATATGCATAATCAAAAGTTTTGAACAAAAGGTATAGAAAGTGTAAAGACATAAATAAACAGATAAACTGAATTCAAAAGATTGCAAATGCTCTTTTCATTAATCAAATAAGCCCAAACATAATTGAAAGGCAGACAGTTGTTACGAATACAAGGAAAATACAAACATAAAGGAAATAAAGGCCTAATGACTAATCAGTAAACAAGGATGAGCTGTCCTGTCTTGAAACACTGACTTTAGGGAGAACTAGTTGAAGTTGATTGAAGCTTCAAGTTGCATGCCCTGACAAAGGATTGTCCTTGACATTTGGATTGGTATCACGGAAGGAGAGGATCTTGTCTCTGATAAACTCTTTCACTCTTGTCTTCAAAGCAAAACAATGTTCCAAATCATGGCCTGCTCCACCTTGATGAAATTCACAATGAAGATTTTCCCTGTAGTCTGGTGGGAGATGATCTGAAGGAGAAGGCATATGTCTAGTGGTTATCAAACCCTTCTGAACCAAACCAGGATATAACTCAGTGTACGTCATGGGAATAGGGTCAAAGTGAACCCTATCACGATTTTGAGTTTGTCCAAAAGTCGGACGTTGAGGAGCTCTAGCTGGTTGAGCAGCAATCACAGGAGCAACAACAGCAACATAAGCTTGATTATCATGTTGAGCCCTGTATTGAGGTCTTCTACCCATAGCGAAAATAGCACTGGTTTGATCTTCCCTCTTCCTTTGGAAATTCCCAAAAGGCTTTTTTTTCATTGTTGGAAGACTCAGCAGCAGCTTTGGACACTTTACCATTCTTGATTCCTTCTTCAAGTCTTTGTCCAATGGTAACCAGATCAGTGAAATTGGAAGAGACACTTCCGATCATCTTTTCCCAATAGAAGGGAGCCGATGTTGGTGTAAGCCCTAGAGGCCAATACTTTTTGGTACTTGTATCGGATTATTCGTTTAATAATAAAAGGCATTTCTTTATTATGTTTGTCTTTCAGAATAATAAAGTCCCTAGAATAGTTAGTCTGTTTAATGAAATGTTAAGTGTGACTTAATCATGAGATCCCATTAAACATAAAGACATTATTCTTAAAATATCCGTAGTCAAGCTTTATTGCAAAGTGGGATAACATTAAAGCATTGAGACTATTATGAAGATAGACTGATGATCACATCTCATGGATCATGGATAAAGGGTTATCAAGTCTTGACATAGGTATAAATATTAGGAGTAATATTTATACCGGATTGACCCGCTATGAGAATACTACATAGTATGTTATGCAAAGTGTCATAAGTTATTCTCATGGTGATAATGGTGTATTACCACCCTTCGACCTGAAACCACTATGGACCCTAGATGTAGAGTCGGGTGCTTTATTGCTGATCAAACATTATCCGTAACTGGATGATCATAAAGACAGTTGATGGGCACTCCACGAAGCATGCTGAGGGACATGAGTGTCCTAGATGGAATTTGCCAATCCTGCATAACAGGAGAAATGTCTAAGGGCCCAATATTGAACTGGACAAGGATGACACAGTGTATGCCTTGTGTTCAATATAGACATAGGGGCAAAAGGGTAATTGTACAAACATATATTATCACGAAAAAGGTTTTGTCAGATCACATGACATTTTCGTGACTTGGGTAGCAGTGATGTGTTGCTAGATACCGCTCACTGTTTATTATGTTAAATATATAATTTAATATAATTACCAACGTTACGAAATCCTACAGGGTCACACACATAAGGACAGTTTGATGAGAGATAGAGAAATCAAAGGAACACCGTAAGGTACGGTGCACTTAAGTGAAAAATAGAAATTCGGATAATATAATAATAATTATTGTTATTTTATAATGGTTATAAAATAATAATAAAATAAATATATTTATTATAATAATAGTTATTATAATAATATATAATATTATTATGGATCATGTGAATTGGGCTTTTAGCCCGCAGCCCACAAGAGAGTCTATAAAAGGAACCCTTGTGATGAAGCTTTTACTTGATGCAATTTCGTTTTTGATTCTCACTCAAATAATTCCGTTCGTAAGCAGCTAGCACTGTGACCGGAAGCTGTTCGTGTGGACTGAGTAGAGGCGTTGCACTTCATCAACGCTTGTGATCGCTGCATCAAAGATCTGAATCGCCACAAAGAGGTAACGATTCTATCACTGACCATGCTCATTCGTAAGGATCACTAAAGGAAAATTTTTGTTTTCCGCTGCGTTTAGATCGCAATTTTCCTTCAGCCGAGGTATCCATAAACATTCCAGTTAATACTTTCTCAGCTAGAGGAGGTTCAACATGAGATGCCAACTCTCTCCAACGTTGAGCATATTCTATGAAGGATTCCCTCTCCTTTTGAGACATATTTGTCGCTCCCAAATATTTGCATCCCGGTACAAGCGCGAACGGTCGGCGAAAGGAGAAGATGAAGGTGAAGTGAATAGAGTCGCCAGCTAGGCATTTTTATCCCGGAGGAAAGGTAATGCTGCATAAACCTAGAAAAGATATGGATAAGACGGTCGTGAACCAGAGAAACTGAGAAAGGGGGTTGGTTACAACCTGGGAAGGTATTAGCACCCAGATTGTTCGTCGTACTCGACGGGATCCATGCTTACAAGATTTGTGTTTAAAAGGGGTAGTGTATGTGCTATCTGTGTGCAAAAGCTAAAGAAGAGAATATACAAGTGTCAGTGCAAAAGGGTGAATGCTCAGGAACTGAGGCTTAAAAGAGAATGTTGAAAGAGGGGGGAAGAGACAGAGATTTTGTTCGATAACTGTTAAGTTATACCTATGTATCCTCTCGTGCAATGAGGAAGTCAGAACACCGTAGTTTGACTCAAAGAGACTGAAAGGTAAAATTGACTGTGAACTGCTTGCTTTCCTATGCTCAAGTGTATGACTCGTCTGGATCGAGTGCTAAATGTCTTGCATTAGACGGAAGAAGCAATTTCTCGTTTATGAATGAGTGTGATGAGAGAAGAATCCCGAAGGAGATGATTATTGTTTGTTTTTTGTGTTTTCAGTTTTTTATTGTTTTTGGTGTTTTGCATAAGTTAATGAGCTTAAGCCTAAATCAAGAGTTTGTAAACTCGTTATATCCTCCCTGATTAGGGATAATGAGAATACTTAAGTATGAGATAAGCATCTCAACTTAATTACCATGATGATGTAGGATTAAGATCATTAACCTACTTGTGATTATTAAGGTGTTTTTGGATTTTTGTTTAGTGTTAAGTAATGAGTTTAATCTCTAATCACGGATTAGTGGACTCATTACACCATCCTAATAGAAGGATAATAGATGAGAACACTTAAGCTAAGGAAGATACCTCAACTTAATCCATGGTTAAGGATTAAATTCATTATATAACAAAGCCTTTATTAAGTGGATTTTAATTAAGGGATGGGATTAAGAAATGAGTTTTATGGTTTGTAAGACAACTTGAGGGGGACTTGTCCATTAAACACTAGGGTTAGTCCCTCTTAACCATAAGGAAGAGATAGAACCCTATCGTAAGGCCCAAGTTACAAGATGAAGTATTAGTGATTATTAAGTGGATTGATTAAGAGGTTTAAAAAAATTAAGGGTTTAACACTTAGGATTAAAGTTATACACTCCATCCTAAGATAAGGATACATGCATAACCCTAATTCCAAAGTCCTAAAACCTTAAAGGTTTAGTCTCTAATGATGGGATGAGAAGAGAGACACAAAGAAAACTCAAAGGAAAAAGTCTAAGGGAAACTAATAAGTCCTAGAAGTTATCATGCTTAGGAATCCTATGGTTTTGTGAAGCTTAAAAGGAGAAGTCTTCAAAGAAGCCACCAAGGAGAGGCAAGATGAAAAGAAGGAGATGAGAAGAGAAAGAAAGGAATAGAAGCACAAGTGAGGCAAGCCCACTCAAAGACAAACAAAAATGTAGTAAGAATGCAATGTGAAGAGATGAGAAGAGGTGGGAGGTGAAGGCAAATCCACCTCCCAAGCAACTTACCATTAACCCTGAAAAGTTAGTACAAGATGCAATATGAAAGGAATGAAACGAAGAAAATGTAAGTGAGAAAACCAAGACCAGAAGCATGTACATGATGCAAATTATGCTATTATATGATGCAAAGGCATACAAGATGCATGTGTGTGATCATACAAGAGGATGAATGAAAATGAAGCATGTAGGAAGCATGTAAGCACATGGATGTTTATGAAATGAAATGGATGCAAAGCATAGCAAATGTATAGATAAATGATCAAGAAATGTTCAAGCAATGTCTTAAGATGTCTAAGATGGCATACAAATGCTTATAATGGCAAGGCAAGCTCATATGTTCATGCAATGCAATGGAAGATGCAAGTAAAGATGCAAAATTAGGGTTACATGGCAACATGAGATGCAAATGACCAAAACAGAAGCATATGACATGATACAACATTGAAAATGAGCTCAAACAAACCCTAATCCCATATGATATCACACCCCAAAGGAGAAGGTCTAACTCTTAACCTATTGAAAGTCATTATTTTTCTAAGTTTGCTAGGGTTTTTGGGTGCTTCAAAAGGAAAAATGTAAATCAAATTGAAAATGCAAGATAAATTCATGCCAAAAATATCCTAGATACTAAATGATATTTATAAAACAATGCAAAAAGAACCATCTCTAAACCCTTCATGGTTAGGTAGAAAAGATTTTTCAAAGGTTAGGGTTTAAAAATGTGATTTTATGAACCGTAAATTCAAAGAAAATTGTCAAGTTATGATCAAAACCAAAAAGAAATTTGTATGAAGGGTTTGAAAATGTTTCTAAATGTGTTAAGATGCAACATGATTTTTTTGGTAATTTTTAGAAACATAAATGCTATTTTAATTAATTAATTTCCATTAATTAATTAAAATAAACATTTAAATATTTTTAAAATGCTTTTTAAATGCAAAAAATAAAATAAAAATCATTTTTGGATAAAGAAGCATGTTTCAAGCTAAAATGCAGAAAATGAGATTTTTAAAATGATTTTTGATATTTTTAATAAATTAAACAAAAGAAATGCAATAAAATGAAATAAAAATAATTAAAATGGGAAGTATGCAAATCCAGTGGCTGATATTCAAACAAATTTGGTGGGAATTGATTGGCGCACGTTTGGATGGCTAGGATTGAATTTGGCAATTTCAAATTAATTAATCCTAATTAATTTAATTAATCAGGATTAGGGTTAAGTGATGTAATCCTGACAATTCGTACGCGCGTGAAGCAAGGATCCAAGGGCTCACATTCAAACCTGGCTAAAACCCTAATTAATAACTCTAATCACTTTCAGGTGACCGGAGCAAGCTCTGGTCATCTTCTTCGGCACCCCCTTCATGATATCTCACTCAAAACGCAACCCCAAGCTCTCAAACTCTCCAGAATCAAACATCTAACAACCCTAAACATGAATCCAACCCCAAAACTCATTTATTTTACATCAAGAACACGAATCAAAGCAAAACGGAAAATTTCACAAAACTTTCAAAAGCACGATACATCCTTATTTCTCAATCATTTTCAAAACAAACTACATCATAGTGATCAGGAGAGCTCATAGATTCATTTATAAACAAAAAATACAAGTTATGGAAAAAGTTTGAAGATGACTACCTGAGCTGGAGCTTTACAAACTGGTACTTTCTGGTCCTCTCCCTTGTGCAAATCCACTCCAATGAACTCCTTGATGATGTTGAGAAGATTTGCAAGAGTTTAAATGGTTTGGTTTGTGAGTTTTGGTTTTGTGGAGGCAGAAATCGTATTTCTGATTCTTGAGGTTTTAGGCTTGTTTAATGGTTGGGAAATGATCTGGAGGATGTATGGAGATGATTGGTGAAGTTTGCTTGAAGTTTTGATGCTTGAGCAGAGAGATTCGAAGAGCTCAAGGTTTGGAGTGTTTTTGGGATTCTTGAGTTGTGTTCAGTTTCAGGCCAATGTGTTGTGTGTTATGGCTTGAATAATGTCCACATATTATGTCTTGATAGGTCAGAAGAGTGGTTGTGGGCTATGCTGATTGGTATGGGTGATTTTGCAAAAAAGTCAAGAATGTGTACTTAAGGTATGGGCATGGTACAGGCCTGAGATTTTGGGGTGTCTGGCCTCAACATGGATCAAGGAAGGCCATAGGATTGAAACATTGCAGCTGGATCACTTGATGCCAGGGTTTCTATGTGTTTTGCAAATTTTCCCTCTTTGGTGTATCTTGTTATTCAAGGCATGAAATGATCCAATTATTGGGCCAATTATAAGTTTTTGAAGTTGCTTGATCATGTTATGAAGTATTTGGGTACATTAGAAGTCATTAGAAGCCTTGGCAAGTGGTTTTATAAAAAATCCTCTTTGGTGCATTCTTGAAAATTATAGGATTTTTGCCAACTTTGAAGGATCATAACTTGAGTTCCATAATGAATCAAAACATGTTCTTGTACTTTTTGAAAAGATAAAGACCTAATATACAACTTTCATGACCAAGAATTTTTCATTTGAAGCATTTTTGGTTGAGAAAGAGGAGGTTGAAGAACTTTCCCAAAATGGAAAGTTTCCATTACAAGTCATTTCCATTTTTGGCAATTTTTCAAATGGCTCAAAATTATTTAATCTTGTGAACTTCCAACCTCTTATAAGATCAAATAAAGATCATATAACTTCAATTTTATGAAAATACCCCTTTGGTTCCATTGTTGGGGGCCTCAGATGCCCTGATTTTGCCTTAACTTGCTCAAGAAGTTATCCAGTGAACATGTGACTTCCACAATGAATTTCTTCATCAAACTTGGTACATATTATCCTTATAACATCTTAATAACATTAGAAACAAGAATGGCCCAAAAATTTGGAGTTGAGGCCTCTGAAACCAAAACCCTAATTTTGGTCATCTGTGTAGTGAAAACCCTAGCTCTGCTTCCATGCTTTTCCAGTTCTTGTGATTTCTTGACTTACATGAACTTTGAGGAGTATAAAATGATGGTAGAACACACATGGACCCCTTAGAATGCTTTGAGGCTTTTGCGATGGCTCAGATGGGATCTTGGATTGCTCAGATCACAAACCCTAGATGCAGATGAACTTGAACTATGCAGATGAAGCAAATATCCAATATGAGATGTAATGCTTATGATAATGCAAACATGAAAGATCATAATCCATGGTGTGAAAAAGAGTGATGGCAAATTTGGGGTGTTTACTGCTGCCCCTATTCAAACATGAGTTAGCTGTGCAGGATGTAAGCGCCTGGCTTAACAGACAAACAAGATAAATTGTGGTTGAATACCAAAGACAATCCAAAATTTGCACTCGCTGGATAGAAGAAGAAAAGGGATATAAATTGAGAAAGGTATTAAAGCATGATTATCAAATGAAGGCGATGGAGGACGACTATCGAGCAGAGGGCGACTGCTGGGGATAAACAGTAAACCATGCAATGACGGGGACGACCGACAAGCTGGGGAAGTAAAGAGATCATGACGGGGACGGCCATCAGGTAAAGGAACAAGGTTCTTTGGGGATTGCAGTAAAGGCAATGATGGGGACGGCCATCAGGTTTGCAAAGTAAAGGTAAACAACGATGGGGACGGTCATCGGTTTAAAGAATAAATGAAATATTGATGAGGGACAGTCATCAAAGGTGAAGGACGATCACCTAGCAGGGGACGGCTGCTCTTTATCACGACATAGGACGAATGTCGGATAGAAAAGGTCGACGATGGGGACGGCCATCGGATACGCATGATGAAGGACGATCATCAAGAGGTGAAGGACGATCACCTGGCAGGGTACGTCTGCTCTCGGGGTTTATCACGACATAAGACGAATGTCGGATAACAAGATCAACGATGGGGACAGCCATCAGATGAAATGATGAAGGACGATCATCAAGAGGTGAAGGACGATCACCTAGCAGGGGACAACTGTTAAATATCACGACATAGGACGAATGTCGGATAACAAAGGGTTCCAATAACGGAGACTCCGTTGGGGAAAGGATGAGGGAAGGTCATCCAAAGGTGAAGGACGATCACCTGGCATGGGACGGCTGCCAAAAGCATCACGACATAAGAGGAATGTCGGATAGAGGGAAGTTGTTATGTTGGTGACTTACTGGGGAACGATAAACACGGACGAGTGTTTGCGCTCAAGAATAAAAGGTATAGGTGTTTGACGCTGTGTATAGACTAAAGATGCGGACGAGCATCCTTAGGACCATGATATGGACGAGTATCAGTAGAAACAAACGCTGACGCGTGTTCAGAGATGATGATACAGACGAGTACCAACTGGTTAACAAAGAACACGGACGAGTGTCGAATCTGTTGAGGAATGATATATATACAAGATACAGACGAGTATCAGAGACTTCTGTATAATTATAATTGAGCATTGGTTTATTTTGTTAGTGAAGTATGAGCAAGACACGGATGAGTGTTTAACTTGCTGGGGAATGTATGACATAGACGAGTGTCAAAAGAGAATATGTATAAGTTATGAACCAATATTCGTATATGGAAGTGTAAAAAGGTGTTCTGGCGACCTGTGGGGATAGGATGACACGAACGGGCGTCGAAAGGAGTATGTTATGAATAAGTGTTTGGTTGCAGAAGGTGTTCTGGCAACAATGCTGGGGGAATATGACACGAACGAGTGCCAAAATAGCATGTATAGGTATTTGTATTTGAGAGTGCAAAGGGGACACTTTGGCTTATATCTACAGGGGAATAATATGACACGGACGAGTGTCGAAAAGGGTATATATGAACAGGAATTTGTGTTGGAGAGTGCAAAGGGGACGCTTTGGCTTTTATTTGCAAGGGGTGTGAATTCATATTCATTGCTGATGAAATACTGATGGTAACTGCAGGTGATTGGCTCGAACCTGGCTTGTGATCATGCAAATGTTTGATTTTTGCCGTAATTCTCCGTATTAGATGGAATGCTACGCTTATTTTGGTGATTTATGATGCGAATGCTATGATTATGCAAAAGAGAAACCGATCCGGGATTCGGATCCCGCTGAAGATCTCTGGCTGATCTGTTCGGAAGGATGCCCTGACTGGGGAAGAGATCATTGGTGGATTTGTCAGGAGATATGGCTCTTCTTGTGGAGTTAAATCATTGGTAGATCTATCCGCAAGGAGAACTCAACTGGGGAGAAGGAAACTTTCGTCACTTTGTTGTGTAAGAGTTTCAGGCATTACTCTTTTGGGAAGAGGCTGGAAATTCTGTGGGGAGCTTGGCTGGGGATGCTCCTGTTGAGTAAACCTGTGCTAGGGATGAGGAGGCTTTGACAACTCCACTGGGGAAAAGCATTCCAGATATTGCTTGGAGAGGAGGTATGCTGGGGAAGTGTGCTTGGCATGCCCCATGCTGCGTATTAAATACCTGCAATCTATTAAGATAAAAGAAATGCACAAGTATCCCGAGGTATCCCTTACCGGATTTCGTCATAGGAATTAGATATTCCTGAAAGTAAATATATTTCCCGCAAGCATTTATTAAAAATGGCTCATTTGTTTTATGCAAGTACTCATTATGAATTTTGGACATTTTGCAAACGAAACAAAAATGTACAAAAAGAGATGTGACTGAAAATTCTGATTTTATTAATCTGGGTGCCCTGAATTGAGAAAAGTAAAAGTGTTGGCAATGTTGACGATGCTCCGGTGAACTTCCTTTGCTATGACATGTATGACCTTGACATTCTTCTCATCTTGCTTTCTGAAAGAAGGTTGATTCTGACTGATGCTTTATCCTATCGAAGCTTGCCGTGTTGTGAGTGATACAGACGAATTCAGAATGCAATTGTTTGCTTATTCCCTGATTTTGCGTGGATCGCCCTTTCGGGTTTTCGATCCACCGGGATACCCATTTTTGCCTGAGCTGTCCAATGCGGCTTTTCAACTCAGCGGGTGTACATTTTTTTGATTTTCCCCTCATTTTTGCCCGAGTCTTTTATTTTGTTTTTGACTCGACGGGATTCCCTATTTTTGCCTGGACTTACATTCTATTTTTATGTCCAGCGGGTCATTTTATGCGTAGTATTTTTTAACTGCATCTGAATTCACAGAGGATAAGAAATCTTCACCATCCATAGTAGTGAGCATCAGTGCTCCACCAGAGAAAACCTTTTTTTACTATGAATGGACCATCATAATTTGGAGTCCACTTGCCCCTGTGGTCTGTATGAGGAGGAAGAAGTCTTTTCAGCACAAGATCTCCTACTTGGTATTCCCGAAGTCTGACTTTCTGATCGAAGGCTTTCTTCATTCACTTCTGATATAACTGCCCATGACAGATGGCAGATAATCTCTTCTCTTCGATCAGATTCAATTGATTGTACCGAGACCGGACCCATTCTGCTTCGTCCAGCTTTACATCCATCAGTACCCGTAAGGAGGGTATCTCAACTTCAACAGGTAGGACAACTTCCATACCATATACCAGCTGATAAGGTGTTTCCCTAGTGGGTGTTCTGATTGAGGTTCGATACCCATGCAAGGCAAATGGTAGCATTTCATGCCAGTCTTTATAAGTAATCACCATCTTCTGCACAATCTTCTTGATGTTTTTGTTAGCTGCCTCAACAGCGCCATTCATCTTTAGCCTGTAAGGAGAAGAGTTGTGATGTTGAATTTTGAAGTCTCGACAAAGTTCTGCCATCATTTTGTTGTTCAGATTGGAACCATTATCAGTAATGATTCGCTCGGGTACTCCATATCGACAAATGATGTCTCTTTTCAGGAATCTGGCTACCACTTGTCTGGTGACGTTTGCATACAAAGCTGCTTCAACCCATTTGGTGAAGTAATCAATGGCTACCAGGATGAATCTGTGGCCATTTGAAGTAGTCGGTTCAATCTTTCCAATCATATCAATGCCCCACATGGCAAAGGGCCAAGGTGAAGACATTACATTCAAAGGATTTGGAGGCACATGCACTTTGTCTGCATAGATCTGGCATTTGTGGCATTTTCTGGCATAGACACAAAAGTCTGCATCCATTGTGATCCAGTAGTAACCTGATCTTAACAATTTCTTAGCCATTGCACGTCCTCCAACATGGGTACCAAAAGAGCCTTCATGCATCTCGTGCATCAGCAAGTCTGCTTCTTTCTTATCAACACATCTGAGTAGCACCATGTCAAAGTTTTGCTTGTATAGTGAACCATCAGCATTAAGGAAGAAACTACCGGCCGACCTTCTTAATGTCTTCTTATCATTGGATGATGCCCCAGGTGGGTATGTCTGGTCCTCTAAGAAGCATTTGATGTCATGGAACCAAGGCTTGTCATCTTTGGCAATGTCTACGGAGAACACATATGTTGGTCGGTCTAATCTAGATACCGAAATCCGAGGCACATAATTTGCAGTTTGAACTTTGATCATGGAGGAAATGGTAGCTAAAGCATCTGCGAACTGATTTTCGTCTCGAGGGATATACTCAAGTTTGACTATTGTGAAGAAAGTCAATAATCTCCTCGTATTGTCACGGTATGGAATCAGATGCTCTTGGTAAGTGTACCATTTGTCGTTGGTCAGATTGATTACCAAAGATGAATCTCCGAATACAGTTAAAGTCTTGATCCTGAGGTCAATGGCTTCCTTAAGACCCATGATACATGCTTCGTATTCAGCTTCGTTGTTAGTGCAGGCAAAGGTGAGTTTCACCGAGAAAGGCATATGAACTCCTTTAGGTGTAATGAGCACTGCACCAACTCCACGACCATTCGTATTGACAACCCCATCAAACATCATTGTCCACTCTTCTTCTGGGTCAGGCCCTTCAGTGTAAACAGGCTCTTCATGATCTTTTTCTTTTAGGTACATGATGTCCTCATCAGGGAAGTCAAATCTCATGGGCTGGTAATCATCAATAGGTTGCTCAGCTAGATAGTCAGACAGTACACTGCCTTTGATGGCCTTTTGAGATGTGTACTGAATGTCATACTCTGTCAGAATCATTTGCCATCTTGCAACCCTTCCGGTAAGTGCTGGCTTCTCAAATATGTACTTGACGAGGTCCATTTTTGAGATCAATAGAGTAGTGTGAGTCAGCATATATTGTCTTAGTCGGCGAGCAGCCCACGCTAAAGCACAACAAGTTTTCTCGAGCAGTGAATAACGTTGTTCACAGTCGGTAAACTTTTTGCTTAGGTAGTATATTGCATACTATTTTCGACCTGACTCATCATGCTGGCCCAACACACACCCCATCGATCCTTCTAATACTGTCAGGTACATTATCAGAGGTCTTCCTTCAATTGGAGGCATAAGAATTGGAGGTTCCTGCAAGTACTCCTTGATCTTGTCAAAAGCCTTCTGACAATCTTCGTTCCACCTGACCGTTTGTTCCTTTATTAACAATTTGAAAAGGGGTTCACAAGTTGCAGTGAGGTGAGATATGAACCTTGAAATATAGTTCAATCTGCCTAAGAACCCCCGAACTTCCTTTTTCGTCCTAGGTGCGGGCATCTCCTAAATGGTTTTGACTTTGTCGGGATCAACTTCAATTCCCTTTTCACTTACAGTGAATCCCAGCAACTAACCAGAACGTACCCCGAATGTGCACTTGTTGGGGTTTAACTTTAGTTGATACTTTCTCAGACGCTTGAACAACTTCAGCAGATTTACCAGATGGTCTTCTTCAGTGAGGGACTTGGCAATCATGTCATCCACGTAGCATTCAATTTCTTTGTGGATCATATCGTGGAATAATGTTACCATAGCCCGTTGATAAGTTGCACCGGCATTCTTCAGTCCAAAAGGCATTACCTTGTAACAAAATGTCCCCCAAGGTGTGATGAAGGTTGTTTTCTCCATGTCTTCAGGTGACATTCTGATCTGATTATACCCAAAAAATCCATCCATGAAGGAAAACACCGAGAACTGAGCTATGTTGTCGACCAATACATCAATGTGAGGTAATGGGAAATCATCCTTCGGGCTAGCTCTGTTCAGATCCCGGTAATCCACACACATACGTACTTTGCCGTCCTTCTTAGGCACTGGTACAATATTAGCGACCCACAGTGGGTAACTAGTTACAGCAAGGAAACCGGCGTCCCACTGTTTTTGTACTTCTTCTTTAATCTTCATGGCCATATCTGTACAAGTACGACATAACTTTTGCTTCACTGGAAGGCAATCTTCTTTCAAGGGCAGCTTATGCATAACAATGTCCATGTCTAGACATGGCGTGTCTTGATAGGACCAAGCAAAGGCGTCGACGTATTCTCGAAGCATGTCAATAAGTTGTTCTTTTACTGAAGCTTGCAGACCGGCCCCAATCTTCACTTCTTTCAAATTCTCTTCGGTACCAAGATTAACTATTTCAACCTCCTCCTGATGAGGAGTGATCACTTTCTCTTCTTGCCTTAACAACCTGGCTAATTCTTCAGGTAACTCATAGTCTTCTTCATCCCCTTCATCAGCTTGATTAATTGGATTGTCGAAGTCATACAAGTTCATAGCAGTGTTGTTGTCGGTGCAATCTGGAGGATAATCTCTGCAAGGGTTGAGATTTGTTTGTTTTAGTGATCAATTTTAATCTTGTTTTGAAAAAGTGAAAAATGAACTTATTTATTTTGAAAACATTGCCATTTTATTGTTTTGTACAAAAGTGAAAAATGAAAAGACAATGAGCGAAAAAAGAGACTCGTTTGCAAAAGATGTCTGATATTCATTGATAATTCATTTGCACAAAATTACAATATGGCCCTATTACAAAATGAGTCCTGACACCTTGGGCAAGATGCAGGACTTGATGCATGCTGAAAACGGCAGGAAATAATAATTACTCTGCAGGAGTAACCCTTATAATTTCCTGGGAAGACCAGTTAAGGACTTGGTGACCCGGGATCCTTGGACGTATCCAGCTCTCCAGGTTGAGGTCGCTTTCCGCCTCGTCTTCCAGGTTGTTAACAACATCTGGGGTGAGCATCCCCCCACTGATGAACTTGGGCTCCTTAGCAGCCTCTGATTGATCTTGTCGGAATGGTTTGTAACCCAAACCGAATCTGTCCTCCTTCTTCTCCACTGGCAGCAGCTTGCCCCAACCTTGGGCATTACCATCTTCAACAACCTTTCGGGCTTGTTGATAAGAGACAATTGAAGTACCCATCCAATCCTCTTGGGATGTAGCAAATACTTCAGTTGTCGCCTCATTGACATTCAAAGCTTCGAACCCCTGGCTCATAGTTTCATGGATTTCACCATCCATCTCAATGTATTTGTATGTAGCCATATGGCTAACAAATATGTCCTCTTCACCACAGATGGTGATAATCTGTTCTTCCCACTCATATTTCAATTTCTGGTGAAGGGTCGATGTAACTACGCCAGTGGCGTGAATCCATGGTCGACCCAACAAACAGTTATAGGCCGGCTGAATGTCCATCACATAGAAAGTAGTCTGAAAGACCTGCGGACTGATTATCACAGGCAGCTCCACCTCTCCAAGAACAGACCTCTTGGAGCCATCAAAAGCCCTGACCACAAGATTGCTTGGTCGGAGAGCTATTCCATCATATTCGAGCTTGACAAGAGTTTTCTTCGGCAAGACATTGAGTGAAGACCCAATGTCTACAAGAACATGAGAGAGTACAACCCCTTTGCACTACAGGGTTATGTGCAAAGCTTTGTTGTGGTGACGTCCTTTCGTTGTCAAGTCAGCATTGATGAAACCTAGCCCATGGCTAGTATTGACATTAGACACCACTATCTCAAGCTGATTCACTGTGATCTCTTCTGGCACGTAGGCAACATGCAGAACTTTAAGTAGTGCATCCCGATGAGCTTCGGAACACAACAGCAGGGATAAGATAGAGATCTTAGAAGGAGTCTGGTGGAGCTGATCCACAACCTTGTAGTCACTTCTTTTAATTATCCTCATAAATTCATCCACATCCTGGTCAAAGGATGATTTATGAGTCTCTTTTGGTGCAGGTTCTTCAGTGTGAACACTTTTCCCTTTGGCTTCGGCAACAACATCTGCCTCAGTATTGGTCCTTGGAGCTTGTGATGCGAAGAGGCGTCCGCTTCGGGTGAAGCCTCCGCCTCCCCCGACATTATCCACTTGGGGGGTGTGAACTGAAGAATCAAGAAGGACTTTTTCTCCGTTGCAGTAAAGGTCTGCACCGTAATGCCATGGTACATCATTGTCTTTGTCATATGGAATTGACCCTGCCACCGTGATGGTGATCGGGCTTATTGCAGCAGAGGTTGGAACCGTTATTGTATGTGGATCATAAAAAATGGTGACAGGACTTCTGGTGGATGTTGGTGGTGATGAATTGAAGCTTGTTTGTTGCTGAAACTGCTGTTGAGATTGTTGTTGAAAGTTGCTGGAATTTGGGATCATTGTAGGGTCATAATAAATAGTAACTGTGGAGACATCGTTGTTAGTGATTGCTGAAGTTGTAGAAGCGGATGAAATGGAACTGTTGTTTGTTGAAGTGCTGGAAGAAGTGGTTGTTGGAGTTGTAGACGAGTCGGTAGGAACAATTGTTGTTGCAGTTGTTGGAGAATCATTTGTTGTTGTAAAAGGAGTTACTGGTGTTGTAGAAGCTGTTGTGGTTATTTGTAGAATGCCTTCTTTAATCAAGTTATTGATGCCATTACTCAATCTTGCACACCCATTTACGGAAATCTTGCAAGATTCACAATAGGCCTCACAACCTGGAAACACTTGGCATTTCAAAAGCTGGGCTTTAACCTATGCTAGAGGTGTCTGATTACTTGAAATATCTTCAATCGAACTCATGGGTGAGCCTTCCTCTATAGCATTAATCCTTGGCCCACAGTGGTTTGGCATAGGATTTTTCATGACATTGGGAGGTGGTGCAAAGTTCAGGGCCTTTGAATCTACCAGATCCTGGACCTTCATATGCAGAGCCCTGCATTTTTCTGTGGAGTGACCAGGTGCGCTAGAATGAAAAGCATACCTAGCGTTGACATCGTAGTTTCTCGGAAGGTTCTGAGGATCAGGCGGAGCCAACGTCCTCAACTCAACAAGATTGAGCTTTAGGAGTTGTGGCAGCAATGTGGCATATGGCATTGGAATAAGGTCAATCACCCTGTTGATCTGAGATGGTCGCTGTTGAAAAGGGCGTTGTTGTTGATTATTGTTATTGTTGTTGTAGGATCTCTATTGAGGGAACTGTGGTTGTTGCGGAAAATGCTGTGGTTGTTGAGTATACTGAGGAGGTGGAGTGGGAATAGTGACGACATCAACTGATCTGGGCAGATATTGGGGTCTCCCTCTTCCCACATGTACAAAATTTGTTTCACTAGATCTACAGGGCCTAGCAAATGGCTTCCTTGCACTGCTTGAACTGGCACCGTTGTCGGAAATCTTTCCCATCTTCAGTAAGCTTTCAATTCTTTCCCCAGCTATCACCACATCTGCAAAGCTGGTAGAAGAAAAGGCAGCCAATTTGTCAATATAGGTACCCTGGAGAGTATTCATGAACATGTATTCCATCTCCCTTTCTGACATCGGGGGTTGAACGGCAACAGCTAGTTGCCTCCATCTTTGGGCATACTCTCTAAAGCTTTCACAGGAAGATTGTGACATTCCCATCAGAAGGGTTTTGTTTGGGGCCATGTCTTGATTATACTGATACTGACGGATGAAAGCTTCAGTCAAGTCTTTCCAATTTCTTACTGTGGCCCTGGTCAAGTGGGAGTACCATTCCCAGGATGCCCCTGTCAAGCTATCCTCGAAGTAAAACATCCACAGTTTCTCATCCATGGTGTAGGCTTTCAATCTCCCCAGGAAAGACTAAAGATGAGTGCGTGGGCAGGATGTGCCATTGTATCTTTCAAAACACGGGGGTTTGAACTTGTGAGGAATTCTCACCCCTTCCACCAATCCCATGTCCATGACATCAAAACCCAGAGAGTTTTGGGATTCAAGAGACCTTAGCTTCTCTGTAATTTCATCCAACCGACGGTCGTAAACTTCGTCTCCAGCCCCAACCACAGTAAACTATTCTTCTTGAGGGTCCTCCTGCAAGGCCCTTCCTCTAGTAGTGTTACCTTGGGTGTTTCTTAAGGCATTGATGTCTGGGTTCAGATGAGGTCCAAACTCTGGTGGATCAGTGTGAGGCTGCACGTGATCGTTGTTACTGGTACCCCCAGTACATGGATGGTGTTCCTCAGGAGTTTGTCGCTCAACCAACTCCCTCAGCCTTTCCTAGCTCTGAGCCAAACCAGTCATCACTGTCATAAATTGATTCATTTGGGCCCTCATCTCTGTCCTTTCATTGGCCATTTGGGTCCTCACATAACTTAAATCCTATTGAACCTGATCCATTTGTAGTCCCGGAAGGTTGTTTCTTGTTGGATACCGGTGCACTCTATTGACAGGGAACACTCTTCTGCGAGTAATGTTTCCTGAAACCACAACAAAGTGATAAACAACAAAAACAAAAACCTACAAAACAAAGAAATGATGTTAGTATGCAATGCAGGATGCCTATTTGTCTTTCAAGGGTATCCGGTTTGGTTCTTTGGTTTTGACCTTTCCAGACCTCGAGAAAATGATGATGTTGCAGAGAGATTAAGCCCACAGAATAATACAAACCATATATTACAAAAATGTGAAAATACATAGTTTGATTACAATAAAGTTCCCATCGCGGGTCAAAATACATCAACAAAAGAAATACAATCAAAATGAAGTACAAACAAAAGAGTCAAACATTCAATCTAAAGTCATCCTCCCTGACTTCCTTCAGGAGAGCTTCGGTCACTGGACCTACCGGGTGCTCTGTAATAGTCCTGATGAGGAGATTTCTGGTAGCAATGGCACTGGTCAACTTCTTATGCTTATCCTGATCCTTTGACCTCTTTAACCCCGCCCAGAGTTTTAACTCAGAGATCTCCTTTTGTGCTGCTATCAAAGCTGCCTGATTCTTCTTCTCACTAGCCTCCAGTTGCTTTATCTTAGCTTGGGTCCTTTGATCTTCTTGTGCACGAGCCTCAGTGATCCTGATCCACCTAGCATGGCTCTCCTCTAAATAATGCTCTATCCTAGCCTTATGAGTCTTTGCTTCCTTGCAAGCATTCTTCAGTACTGACTCCCCTGCCCTAGCCTTTCTGATGTAGTCATCCGTCTTCTCAATCTTGGTCAAGTGCTCAATCCGGAGCTTCTCTAACCTCTCATTATCTAGACGGCTGTCATTCCTCTCCCAGAGGGTCTATTTCAAGGCTTTAGAGAGCTGAGTATTCCTTTCTTTTAACTTTTCAAACTCCTCCAAGCTGACAGTGGCTGCAGGATGCGCTGCTGATGGTCCAGGTGTATCCTCTAAGGTGAATGGCATCCGGGTGATCTGTCCCCTGGTACGAGACCAATCAAGATACTGAGCTGAAGCAATGTTGTTGCATTTGCCAAGGACAGCTGTCCCCTTAGTCTGAATATTGTCCCAAGCCCAGGCAGCTTGTCTGACAATAGCTGAGTTGTGCTGGATGTCATAATAGAGGATTTCTGTCAAGTCTTGCCCTCTTGGGGGATGAACCAAATCATACCTTAATTGCCTCTTGAAAAGCAATGGGTTGTAATTGATGCAACCTTTTACTCCAATCAAAGGCACATTAGGATATTGCCCATAGCTAGTAATGATGTCATTGCCCTTGGTGCTCTGAGTGCACCATCTGATGTCTTATGATGTAAGGGCAATCAATCTCTTAGGCCAATTTCTTGCCTGATGAGGATTCAGGAAAGTGTCTGATTTTGGAAAGTGTCTTAACAACCAACAGTAATAGAGGGGTGCACAACATCTGACCAATCTCCCTCTTTGCTTCTCACTCCTCTGGTGCACTGAATAGTAGAAGTCTCCAAGCAAGGTAGGAACTGGGTTCCTCAGTAAGAACAAGTGAATAGCATTCTTGCTTACAAACTTTGGCTCATATGCAAACAAGATAACTCCATATATGCTGAGGGCTAAGAGTGCACAAACAACATTCCACTTCCCTGCTGCAGCATGCAGGGTGGCCTGAGAGATCAAGAAGTCCAAGTGAAGGCCTGGAATTCCAACCTTAGTAGTCATGCTCTGATCAATGAGGGCAGGCTCCAAGTGCAATGCCTTAGCTATATCTTCATTCTTGGGAGCAACCATCTCAGGGTTGAAAGGAATCCCTCTCCTGATAGGGACACCTAAAAACATGGAAAATTCTTCTAGCAAAGGTCCCAACTGAAAATCAGGGAATGTAAAACATCTGAGAGGAGGATCATAAAACTGCAAGCAAATATGAATCATGCTCCTCTAGGATGCATCCAGGTCCATGATCATGTCCAATATGCCTCCATAATGTTCCCTGAATAATGGAACATGATCAGGAGTGATGAGAGACTGGATCTGTCTGATGCCTATCAGAGTAGGCTCAAAGAAGTGGTAGGTGATGTTGCTCTTCCTGGAAGTGTCCATGCTGATAATGGATGCTGGTGAAGAACTAAGGAGAAACCCTGATGAAGGTAACTACTGAAAACTGATGAAGAGAACTTGAAGAAGGGTCTCTGATGAAAACAACTGGAGAAGAGTCTCTGATGAAGACAAAATGATGAAGGTGCTGGAGAGGGAACTCTGGTGAAGGCAACTGATGAAGGTGTTGGAGATGGAACTCTGGTGAAGGAAACTGATGAAGGTGCTGATGCAGATAACTGAAGAAGTCTGAGCAACAGAACAGGTCAAAACCAAACCAAAGATAAGAAGGTGGATACCCTGTAAAACAAATAGGCAAATATTAAATGATGCAAAATGATGTATGCAGAATGATATGCAAAGGGTTTGTGATCAAGTGTTGGATCTGTTATCTGCCTTGATAGGGTCCATGTGTATTCATAAGTCCGGTTGGAGGCTTAGAAAACCAGTAACCAGGTGGGGGACTCAAATAAAGAGTCACAAGTCCAGGGTTTCACAAGAACTGTCCAAAATAATACAACCTTAAAACAACATTAGTAACAAGGGTATGATGAGGCCAAGAGTTCCTGCAAAGCTGTAAACATCCCAACCCCCTCACATATATTGTTCTAGAACAAGGATCCTCAGACTTGGATCAGTTATGAGAAGTTTAAACACTTCTAACCCGGAGGTACAATGTTTACAATAACCATAAAAGATCCTCCTCTAATTCACCTCAGATGCTGAAGGTCATAAAAAGGTTATCCAGACTTAGCAAGCTTCCCAGATAGCCATAGTACTACAGGAAATCCGTAGCACAGAGTTCTCAAGAAGAAACCCATGTCTGAACCGTGTTTCATATTCCCGCACCAGACTGAAATGGAATGGGAAAGAATGTGAAGCCACTCTAGCCTATGTGTCACTCAGGTCCCCGGTATGGAACCTTAATCACTCAACAATCCCTCCCACCAAGGAAACAGCAGATCCAGCACAAATGATAATGACAGTATGAAATGCATAAAACTGTAAATGAAAAGTAGTAAATAAAGCTGTACAGAAAGCAATAAATAAATAAATAAATAAATAAGCACAAGTAGCACATAACACCCCCGTAAACACAAATCAAACAAGCTCTAGGAGAAACCCACAAAAAGAACCAGAAGCCCTGGTTGCAATATAAGGGTCCCCAACAGAGTCGCCAAGCTGTCTCTCCCAAAGATTTGCATCCCGGTACAAGCGCGAACGGTCGGCGAAAGGAGAAAATGAAGGTGAAGTGAATAGAGTCGCTGTAACACGGTGGGAGAACTGACTTTAGTTAAATGTTGCGGATAGCAAGAGTCGCCACCGACTTTTATTTTATCCAAAAGGAAAGGACATAAAAGAACAGGAAAGACCTTAAAAAGATTTTGAGTTCGTGGGGTAAGTTATACAAAGGGAAGGTGTTAGCACCCTTTATATCCATGGTCATCCATGGGCTCTTAGTTACTTAACTCACTTTAAATTATTTTGAAAAGAAATGTAGTGTGTGACTAAAAATTCTCAAAGTACTTTATAATGATCCTCGTATGGATGTATATAAAGTCTTTGTTTTGAAAATTTGTTTGAAATGTGTGGTGTAAAGTGTATTTTGAAAAGTGAGCAAGTACTTAAGAGGAACCTACCCTATATTAGATCTTTACTGTTCTTATATGTTCTTTCAATGGTAAGACTAGCCTTATTATTAAGGAATAGGTAGTCATTACCTTGGATGTAAGAAGGGACATGTGTAGGGACATTTGAAAGTAGGCAACTGCAAGGTGTCTTTAGCAATACGAAGGGACTTATCATTTTTATTCGAAGGCACAAGATCATTTATCGTAGGCAACCTCGAAGGGACTTGATCTTATAAACTGAAGGGACTTGATGATTTTTATGAAGGGACTTTGCTTAAGACACCTTACTTGACCTTAGAAATAGGCAACATGAGAGGTAGCCCTAGAAAGTGCAAGATGGCGATCAAAGATCGACTTACGTGTGTGAGTGTTCATGTTCAAGTATTTATCTTATTTAAATTAATTTCTAAATTATTTTAATTACACATAGTTATACACACCCTAAAATAACTAACCATGGCAATAAAAATATTTACAAAAATAAAATAGAGACAAAAAATAAATCTACGACTATTACATGGCTTTCGCAATTACATAATAATAGAAACTATAATGATAAATATAATAAATAAACAATAATTTAAAGGTTAGAAATAATGAAATAATAATAATAAAAGGGGTTAGTAAAAATATAAAGAATATAAAATTTAAGAGAAAATATTATTTTTAAGGTAAATGAACATGTAGAAAAAAAATTAGAAGAAAATAGAATAATTATAATAATAATAAACAAATATTAATTATTTACATATTAAACAAATAATAAATAATTAATGATATTTTATTATGAAAAATTAGGATTAGGAAAATTAGGGTTTAGAAAATTAGGGTTTAGAAAATTAGGGCTTAGAAAATTAGGGTTAGGGTTTTAATTATTAATTAAAATATATGATTAATCTATTTACAAAAATATAATAATTATACATACATACATATTATATTATAAATATAAACAATTTAAATTTTAAGAAAATAAATTATGATTTTTAAGAATATAAAGAAAATATTATAATGGTATTTAGAAATTATTTTTATAATTTATATTTAATAATTAAACAAAATAGAATTAATATAAGAAAATAAATTGAAAATAAGAAAAAACAAGAAAATTGGCCAAAAAGAAAGGACCTGGGATTTGAACCCAGGTCCCTTACGTCAATCATCCACCATCAAAACCAGTTGAGCCAGCGTGCGCTGGTGATAACTATACACAACAACATTGTTTTATCATGAACCTGCAAAATAAATGAAATTAAAAACAAAAACTGCTTTCGGCCAGACTCGAACCCTGGTCTTTTCCCCAAACACACCTACGCCTTGCCAACTGAGCCACCAACGCTTGGTGATAATAACCTGTAAACCAAACATAATAAAATAAAACAAATATTCAAACAGAAATTCGCGCCAAAGCCATCTTCTTCCTTCAGTCGTCGTATTAGGCTATAGTGACACTTCATCCGTCACTAAAGCTTGTAGTGACTGATCTTTGCCGTAGCTACATATCCTGGATATTCAAAAACACAGCACACACAACATAAATTCATTCTAAGGGTGTAAATTGATTAATATATGTCCTCTAAGTCAAAATAGGTCTTTAATTTGGTCTGAATTTACTTGTTACATGAAACCCTAATCCGTGACTTCATGAACCCTAACAATGGTGTTTAGCCATTCCTGCATCGAACATCAAATCAAACTATCCAGAAACATTGCAAACATCATCATGAACAATAATATATAATCAAATTCCATTTATATTGCTTGTATCATTAAAATCAAAAAATCAATTTTCAAGCTAAAAGATGAAATCGGTTTATGCATTTTAATGAGTTTTGGATGATGTAATGCATTGGGATAGCATCAAGGATGATCAAGGAAGAGATTGCAACCTTCAAAACACCTTGATATAGCCTGCAAAATAGAATCCGAATTATGAGTTTTTTTTATGAAAATTTGAAGTTTGATCTTACTCTTGGAGGCAGCCAAAATCGTCCCTCTGCATTGCTTTATGATATACATATATAATAGAACATATTTAGGTCAAAAAATCAGATCCTCCTTTGGACTTTTGGATCATTTGAGATTGAAAAAGATAAGCTTCCAAAATATTGAAAAATTTTATATATCCTTACTATTTTTGGTTAATCTGATTTTGTATGATCTCAATTACTTTTAATTGTCCTTTAAGACTTTCTAGAACCAAAATCTTATTAAATATTGCAACTTTTATATTTTATTTTGATTTAAAATGATTTTTAATGTAAAAAATCATAATAAATAAAATAAAATGAATAAAAATTTGAATAAATAATTTTTAATTCGTGCATGATGTCATGGTAGTGTTTGGGTCATAAAAATGAAGCCCATTTGGAGAAATTTGGTTCTAAAGTCCCATTTGCTTCATAAACCTCTCAAAAATTTCCCAACTTTGCAAAGACATAAGTCCCTCAATTTTAAGGCTATGAAGGTGTTCTTGGACATTTTGGAAAGCTTAAAGAGTCCTCTAACCAACCTATTTGGTCTCATGTCCATATCTTTTACCATTCTCAAGTTAAGCCCTTTGGAAGATGTTGACTTTTTGTTGACTTTTAAAATGACCTATAATGTCTTAGCTCATACCTTCCCAATGAAGCATTTTTGGGCTTGGCTTGTGAGACACAAAGTTGTATAGAATTAAATTTCCTTTAAAATGAGCTTTGGATGGGAAATTTTTATAAAGTATGTCAAAGTTATGGCTGGTCAAAGTTCAGTTGACTTTTCCAATGAAAACCCTAATTTTGAAACTCCTGATTCTTGATGATCTGAAATCTCCTTGATGAATCATGATTAACCCTTGATCAAATGATGAATTTTACTTCATATAATTTGGCAAAAAATCATGAAGTTTGACTTTGGTTTGACCACAGTTGACCTCAGTTTGACTTTTTAACTGCTTTGACTGATTTTAACCTATTTGATTATCTGACTGAGAAAACTTCTTAGGAAAGCCTTGAAACTTGGCATGGGGTTTCTTAAAGACATATAGGATGCCATGAAGCTCACTTGAAGCCTTGGAAGTCCATTTATCCTGATGAAATCCAAAACCCTAGTTTAGGATGCATTGCTTAGGAGGATGCATTGTCTGAGGGAATTGTGAAACTTTCTGACTAATTGTGAACCTTGTGAACCTCTTGAGATACCTTGTGAACCTTGTGAACCTCTGGGAACACCTTAGTACACAATGTCTTGTCTAGGTGAGGGAAAATTTTGGGGTACAACAGCTGCCCCTGTTCAATTTTTTAAACCTGAGGGGTTAGATTGGTATATGTGCCATTCGTGACCTGGAAGGTTGAAGGGGATTGAACACAAAAGCCCAAAAATTTGCACTCGCCGGTGCATAAAGTAACACTGATGACCAGTTATATATGCTTAAGTGGGCTTGAGGATGCCACTTGGAAGAACTGGAGATGGGCTTCTAGATGCCATCCATAATATCAGGAGGTGATAATATCTTTATGTTGATACTGGATATCAGTACTAGGTCTTTGTATAGGTCGTCTCTGAATTGTTTATGCAACATGGTTTGAGTTGAATGCTAGCACTAGATCTTCATATAGATCGTCTCTGCATTATCTCTGGGGGGAAAAGAATATCCTTCATTAAGTGGCAGGGCTTAGATCTTTGTATAGATCGGCTCTGAACCATCTTTAAGAACATACTTTAATTTAAGTGTCAGAACCAAATCTTCGTGGTGATTTTTTTCTGAATTAAGTATCAGCACTAGATCTTCGTATAGATCGTCTCTGAACTGTTTTGAGTTGTTGAATAGACCAGTAGAAATAAATCTTCGTGACGATTATCTCTTCTGGAAATATCCTGGATCAGGGAATAGATCTTCGTATAGACCGTTTGCCTACTATCCAAGGACAACTTGAGTAATGATTGTCAGCAATGAATCTTTGTGGCGTTCATCCCTGAATTAAATATCAGCACTAGACCTTCGTATAGATCGTCTCTGACCTGTTGTGAATTGTTGATAGCATTTTATCTGTATATAACCATCCTGCAAGGAAAAGGTTAGTTTATGCAATATGTATGCAGGCATGGCATGGTGCCTCTAAGTAAATGTATTATGCATTTATGGATGTGTATGCTTATGATATGATATAAATGATGTATGTATGAATCATGCAGCCTGAAGCGTCCGGATATCTTTGTATAACAACTGCTGGCTAGGGAAAATAAATCCTAATTCGTTGCCGAAGAGTATGAGGACCTCGTTCCCGTCTTGTTTGATAGTATAGTATTTATAACCTCCCGTCTTCGTTCTTCGTACTTCTATTGAAGGAATAAATTCTTGAGTATCCCGACTGAGGATAAAAGAGATGGACATAAATTCAAGGGGAGATGTAACTCGAAGTATCTATGAAGATAGACTTGCCCTGCTGGGGATTTGCAGTTGTCCTGTGGGGATGAACCAGCGAAGCTTTGTTGAATTCCTACCTTCGTTCGTCTTTAGTAAATACTATTATTGCATTTTATGCATTTTTGGTAAACATCAATCATATTCAAAAGCATACATACATTCAAACACAACCAATGGACATTTTTGCTTAGGTAATTAGGGTAAAAGTAAATCTGGATTCAAAGACAAAATTTTATTTATGTTATAAAGTGACCTATATACAGGTAAGTTTGTACAAGGAGACAAAAATCCTAGTAAGAGGAATTTGTCATAAAAGTTTTACAAAACAAAGAAAACAACTATGTGAGAAATGATCCTATTGAGTTTCAGTTCCACTATTGCCATTATCTTCAAGCATCTCATCTTCTGCTGTTGAGACGGAAACGATTGGATTGATCTTTATCTGTCCGAACTTTATTTAGGTAGCACCATCAGTTGAAGTTATATGGGTGATCCAAACGAGACATAGTCATACGCTTTAATCCCTAACTTTTGCCTGGATTGCCTTTTCAGGTTTTCAATCCACCGGGATACCCTTTTTTGCCCAAGCCGCCTTTTCAGGTTTTCGACTTTCCGGGTGTACATTTATATATATATATATATATCCCTAATTTTTTCCCAAACCCTTTTGGTTCGCCGGGATGCCCTTATTTTTGCCTAGGCCAGTCGACCTAGCGGGTCTCTTTTTATGTGTAGTAGTTTTTAACTATGTTTGTGTTTACAGACTGTGGGAAGTCTTCACCATCCATAGTAGTAAGCATCATGGCACCTCCTGAAAATACTCTCTTGACTACAAATGGTCCTTCATATGTAGGAGTCCATTTACCCTTAGGATCACCCTGTGGTAATATGATACGCTTGATTACCAAGTCACCAGCCTGATATACCTTCTGCTTAACCTTCTTATTAAAAGCTTTGATCATTCGTTTCTGATACATCTGACTGTGACAAACAGCTGCCAGCCTTTTCTCATCAATCAAATTTATCTGGTCAAGTCGATTCTGGATCCATTCATCTTCATTCAAGCCTGCATCCTTCATGATTTTTAAGGAGGGGATCTGAACTTCAATGGTCAGAACTGCTTCCACACCATAGACTAAGGAGAATGGGGTTGCCCCTGTTGAAGTACGTATGGTAGTACGATAACCATGAAGAGCAAATGGTAATATCTCATACCAATCCTTGTAGGTGACAGTCATCTTTTATAGAATCTTCTTGATATTCTTATTAGCAACTTCTACTGCCCCACTCATTTTCGGACGACACGGAGAAGAGTTGTGATGCTTAATCTTGAACTGCGTGCAGAGATCAGTAATCATGGTGTTGTTCAGATTAGATCCATTATCTGTGATAATCCTCTCAGGGATGCCATACCTACATATGAGATTATTCTTAATGAATCGAGCCACCACATTCTTAGTAACAGATGCAAATGAAGCTGCCTCCACCCACTTTGTAAAGTAATCAATAGCAACCAGGATGAAACGATTCCCATTAGAAGCAGTAGGCTTGATCTCACCAATCATATCAATTCCCCACATGGCAAAAGGCCAAGGAGCAGTCAACACATTTAATGGAACTGGAGGTATATGCACTTTATCAGCATAGATTTGACACTTGTGACGTGTTCTGGAATGTTGATAGCAATGTAGGCACTGGATTGTGACTCAGGAATATGTTGATGGCATGAACATCTATAAACTGATCTGGATTGGGGAACAACACTAAGCCATAAATCAGCAAGGCTAAGATATCCTCAAAAGCATCATGACTCATGGCCTTCAAGAACATTTGAGCCTTCTCTATCAACACCTTAGCTAGAACACCCTTGACTCCACTTCTCGTTTCTAGAACAATATCAGACTTCTTCAGATGTAGAGCTGCAGCAATAACTTCTGGTTTAAGTTCCTTCTCCAAGCCTGTGAAGGGTTTTTGATCAAGAACAGGTATACCCAGAAGTTTAGAGAACTCTTCCATGGTTGGAACCAGTTGGTAGTCGGGGAATGTTAAGCAATGGTGCTTGGGATCAAAGAACTGAAACAGAACACTCATCATGTCTTCATTGAACCCTGAAGTGACTAGATCCAATAGGTGACCATGTCGCTTGATGAACTGGGAATGATCAGACACCTGAGAAACCAACTCTTTAAGCTTGGCAGGTATGCCCACAAAGTTGATCCTGATGGTGTTTCTACGAGCAGAAGCCATGACCTGCAACAAAGAATAAAGATAAATCCCTTGGTCCTTGAAATGGTTAGTGAAAATGCTATGCTCATGATGCATGATGATGTCATGATGTTATGTTCAATCACAAACATGTGGCACACACAAACAAGTCACACAATAGCCCTAGGTTTAAAGGATTGCATGAGGTTCAAAGGTAAGTACCCTCCCCTGAAGTTAGTTGGTTCATCCTGTCCTACAAAAGTAACCAGGTTCTAAGGGATCTCAATATCATTGATCCTTCACAAGGGTGGTTGATCAGAAGGCAACTTACTTGCCAACCAAAACCCTCCAAGTTTAAGATCTCAATGAGTGTAGTATCGAGTGTCAACCAACTTCAGTCTGCACCAAAGCCGGTTACCTCACTACTTTCTAAAGGCCAAGATGAGTTAACTAGGGTTCTAAAAGTTAGTTAGTGCATTGACAACACATGGCAGCCTCATATTATCCTCAACTTGACTTAAGGAACATAAGCACCAACCAAGAAGTCGCACTAACTATGGCCACCAGATCAACCGTATCGATATACGTCGTACAGTTTCCTTGGTCTATTGCCATTTACCTAAGGTACACTAGATCCGGGTTAGGACCTTTCACACATAAGAGCACCCCAACAAGATAATATAAAGCAAACAAGGCAAACAATTTAAAGTGATCTTAATTCCTAAGGGTACCCCTCTTTAATTTAAATCCCCAGCAGAGTCGCCAGTTCTGTAACACGGTGGGAGAACTGACTTTAGTTATGTTGCGGATAGCAAGAGTCGCCACCGACTTTTATTTTATCCAAAGGAAAGGCATAAAAGAACAGGAAAGACCTTTTAAAAGATTTTTGGGTCCGGGGGGTAGGTTATGTAAAGGGAAGGTGTTAGCACCCTTTACATCCATGGTTATCCATGGGCTCTTAGTTACTTAGCTCACTTTGAATTGCTTTTGAAAAGGTGAAGTGTGTGAATAGAAATTTCCATAAGAGTTTAATAATGATCCATGTACGGATGCGTAAAAAACTGGTGTTTGAAAATTGTTTGAAATTTGTGAAGTATTTGAAATTTGTTTTGAAATAGTGAGCAAGTAACTACGAGGAACCTACCCTAAAGTTTTTAAGTCTTTCTGTTCTTTATCCTTTAAATGGTAAGACTATCCCTATTATTAAGGAATAGGTAGTCATTACCTTGGATGTGAGGGACAAGTGAGGGACATTTGTTTAATGAAGGCAACTGTAGGGTGTATTAAGCATTTAGGAGGGACTGTCATCATTATTCGAAAGGGACAAGATCTTTATGAAAGGCAACCATTAAGGGACTTGATCTTTGATTATGAAGGGACTAGATGACTTTTCTTTTAAGGGACTTATGCTTTGTACACCCTACTTGACCTTTTGAATAGGCAACATTGAGAGGCAACCCTAGAAAGTGAGATGGCGATCAAAGATCGACTTACGTGTGTGAGTGTTCAATATTAATATTTATCTTTTAATTAGTGATCTAAATCAATTTTTAATAACATACATGTTTTCACTCCCTATTTTTACTAACCATAGCACAAAAATATAAATAATTTAAATATTTACAAAAAATTACACCAAGGAGCAATTACAATAATAATAATAAACAATTAAAAATAATAGCAAAAATAAATAAATAAGCAATAATAATTATAATAGGGGTTAGTAATAATAATTAAAAATAAATAAGGTTAGTGAAATAATAATAATAAGCATAATTTTTTTAAAAAAATAAATGGATTAGTAATAAACATGATTAGTAATGATAATAAACAAAACAAAATTTTAGTGATTAATAGAAAAATATAAACAATTAAATTAACAAATTAAATGAATTATAAACATATTATGAGAAATTATTAAATTTGCAATTTTTTTAGAAATTACTCACATGTATAATTAATTATAAACAGTTAGAAAATATTTTCTTATTATAAATAAATTAGACATTTTAATTTCTATACAAATTTATATACAAAATTTTGAGTTTATAAACAATTCATGCATTTAAAAATTTAAGTCAAGTATTTTAATTAAATTATAAATACAAACAATAATATAAAAGAAGAACATAAAATTAGGGTTTAATTGTTTAGAAAAATAAATTAGGGTTTGTCAAATATTAGGGTTCATTTTATAAAAGTAAATTATTTACATAAATAAATATATACATTTTATAATCTAAATATATAATAATAAGAAACTAATTTTTGAATTAAAGAAACATTTTTTTAGAATTTAGGAAAATATGGAATTATTTAGTCATATATTTATACACATGATTATTAATAAAAATAATTAAACAAAATTAATTAAACAAGTCAAAATAGAAAAAAAAGAAGCAAAAAGATGAAACCTGGCTGGGATTTGAACCCAGGACGTTCTGCCTACCAGCCACAAAACACACCACTAGGCCAGCCACACATGTGTGATAGAGAAGAGGGTTCAATTGGTTTTGTGTTATGTCCTGGAAAATCAGAAAAAATAATGAAAAGAAACAAAAGGCTCGGGGGTAGGATCGAACCCAGGACCTCTTAAGCACACAAACATACGCATGACCATCCCAGCTAGGTGAGCAAATCTGTAAATGGAATGGAAATAATACATAATATATTATAATAGCTTAATTCCTGGAAAAAGAAACAAAAAGGAACCAAAGCCAGGGTTCGAACCCCTGCCCTTTGCATACATGGCTGACAAAATATTCTTCTTCTCCATAGACGGTAACAACCTTTCCTTCCACCGGATATCTTAGCTTCTGATGTAATGTAGAGGTTACAGCACCTGCCCCATGGATCCAGGGACGACCAAGCAGACAAGAGTACGAAGGACGGATATCCATCACAAAAAATGTAGCAGTAAAAACCTGAGAGCCAACTTTAATTGGAAGATCAATTTCCCCATGCACTACTCTTCTAGAACCATCAAAAGCCTTCACCACAATATTACTGGGCTTCAGCACAACATCTTCAGTACTAAGCTTATTCAGGACTTCCTTGGGCAACACATTTAGAGAGGAACCATTGTCTATTAATACATGTGACAGGGTAGTGCCCCTGCATTCAATTGAAATATGCAAGGCCCTGTTATGATCCCTCTTGGCAGGGGTCAAATCAGCATCAGAAAATCCCAACCCATTATCATAAGCCAGGTGGGCAACACAATTCTCAAACTGGTCAACAGAAATGGCATTGGGCACATGAGCAGTCTTCAGAAACTTGATCAATGCTTTGGCATGAGCTTCAGAACATAACAACAAGGACAGCATAGAAATCTTAGAGGGAGTATGCCCCAACTGATCAACAATGTCATAATCACTCTTGCGAATGATTTTCAATACTTCCTCCATCTGCTTAGAGAGGTCATCAGCAGCTGGCACATCAGTAGATATTGGCTCAATAACAGGACCCTTGCCCCGAGCATCAGTGGTGGAAGTAGCAGCTGGAGTAACTACATTCTTGGAAACAACTGGAGGAGAGAACACTCTTCCGCTTTGTGTGATCTTACTTGTCCCAGCAATATTATCAACATCAACAGGCACATCAGCTAAGGGTTCTTGCTTAACACCATGGATATAAACATCAGACCCATAGTGCCAAGGCACAGCTTTACCAGACGTGTACGGAATAGGACCAGGAGTAGTAATGACCAGAGGAGCCACTCTGGCTTCAGCAACAACTTTTACAGGACCTTCAGCAGTAATCTTGATTGGACCTTGATGGGTGATTTTAATAGGTCCTTTTGAAGTGATTCTTACCGGCACTTTGTCAACCATGTCAACCTCTTCAATCTTCTTACCTTGCGTAATATGATCTACCATACTCTCCACAGAAGGTGGTCTTCTTTCAAACACTATGGTGTAATTATTCATGAGACGCTGAATCCCATCCTTCAACCTCCAACACTTATCTGGATTATACTCACAATAGACACAATCTTCACGACAGCCCGGAAAGAAACCAGCTCGTACTAACTTCTTTCTGATGACAGACAATGGTGTGGTCAATTCCGCAACTGAATGGATATGTAAATCTTCCTCAATGGCATTGACAGTCTTCTCGTGGTTTGGCATAGGAGCAGTAATCACATTTGGAGTACCCGGAGGATCAAACTCAATTTCTCCAGCCTCAATCATATCTTGAATTTTGTTCTTCAAGATCCAGCAGTTATTAGTATCATGTCCCGGACAGTTTGAATGATATGCACATCGTGCATTGGGGTTGTACCTGGGAGAGGTAACATTAGGATTCTGAGGAGCCTCTTTCAAAGTAATAAGTTCAGCTTTCAACAAATGTTGCAATGCCTGAGCCATTGACATGTTGATCTTCGTTAACTGTCTTCTAGCCCTCTGTTGGTTGCCCTGTGGATGTTCTGTTGTTGCAGGAGTTGGATTTGAAATATGAACTGCACTAACAGACTGATGCCTTCTGCTACGATCAGGTTGACCATAAACAGCATTGGATTCTTTCTTCCCAGTGGGAGGCTTTTTTGCAGCACCTGATGAAGAAGTACCCACTTGGATCTTACCACTCTTGATACCATTCTCTACCCTCTCTCCTGTCATGATCAACTCAGTGAAGCCTGATGATGAGCTTCCAATGAGATGACTGTAAAACGGACCATTCAGCGTACACATTAACATATCAACCAATTCCCTGTCAGTCAAAGGGGGTTGAACTCTTCCAGCTAAGTCTCTCCACTTCTGAGCATACTCCTTAAAACTTTCTTTGGCACCCATGGACATGCTTTGCAGCTGCATGCGAGTGGGAACTAAGTCAGCATTGTATTGATACTGCTTATAGAAAGCTTCAGCAAGATCATTCCAGTCCCTGATGTTGACACTCTCCAATTGATAATACCACTCCAACTGAGCTCCAGATAAGCTATCTTGGAAAAAGTGGATCCACAACTTCTTGTCAGCAGTGTGAGGTTGGATTCTTCTGACATAAGACCTTAGATGCAGCTTGGGACAAGAGACCCCATCATAAACAACAAAGGTAGGAACCTTGAAACCAATGGGTATGATAACCCCAGATATCAGACTCAAATCCTCAAAATCCAGCCCAGAAGATTTCTGCAACTCCATAGCATCCATCCTATCCACCAGCATCTTGAATTTGTCTTCATTAGG
Organism: Lathyrus aphaca; assembly: GCA_963966055.1. NCBI lineage: Eukaryota > Viridiplantae > Streptophyta > Magnoliopsida > Fabales > Fabaceae > Lathyrus > Lathyrus aphaca. Next base: position 211,881,472 of record OZ014519.1, read on the forward strand.
ATCATGGTAGTAATTAGCCTCAGAATCAGAGTCCCCCATAGTGTTGTGGAGACTGCCTCCCTCTTTCTCAGATTCCTCAGATTCATAGTCTTCAATCTGTTCTTTGGTCTTGACAGGACCTCTGAACCTTCTTCCCATGTTGAGCAGGCCACCTGACCTTCTAGTCTTCTTAGTCTTCTTGGCCAGCAGTGTCTTCAATTCATCTTGCCCCTTGGACAAGTTCAGGATCAGCTCTTGGAACTGTGCATTTTGTGCCTGGAGATCCTTAACTGATTGTTCAAGAGCCATTGCTGAAATAGACAGCGAGAAGATGAGAAACCTGTGCACAAATAAACCTGTGATGCAATGATATGATGTTTTAATGCGTATGCAATGTTTTCAAGGACCGCAAGATTTAAATTTGCTTAGACAAACAAGAAGGTAAACTTTTATTAGTAATAAATTTGTTTTGCCTCTTGGGCTTACAGAAAATGAAATGAAATAAGTACAAAAGATGGGGTTTTAAGTCTCCCATGGACGTTTCCTCTTTATGTTGAGGTATGAGTTGAGATTCCGCTCCTCGTGAAGTTGCTTTGTTAGTTCCAGGATTCTTTCTTGGCTTGCTTTGTAATGAGCCTCGAAAGTATCCCTTTGCTCCTTCAATTGGATCCAAGATCTCTGCAAGTCTTCCGTGTCAGTAGGCATGTCTGGGTGAAGGATAGTATAAGCAGTATCTCCTTCAGCAACAGGTTCCATGGTAACTGGCAGGATGGCAGGATATGGCATCATAAGAGTCTGAGCACGAGATCGTACCCATCTGAGATAAGCTTCCATAGGAATAGTGTACTTAGGCTCCAGTGTCTTGCTGTCAACCCTGTTTACTTTTCCCCATGCTCGTATGAATCTCTGACGGTAACCTTGAAGATCGTTGTCGTAGTCAAATACAATGCCCTGAATCAACATGTCATATGGACCATCACTCCGAGCGTAACCAAACTGTCGTAAAGCTAGTGAGGGGTTGTAGGTGATGCCTCCTCTTATGCCTAGAAGTGGCACATTAGGAAACTCCCCATAACGGTCAATGATAGTAACGTTCTTCATAGATCTGGAGCACCAATGAATGTCTGAGTGAGAAAGTGACATGATCCTCTTGGACCATCTGAACCCTTGCTCATTCTTTATCACTGAGCGAGGAAGGTGAGAAATAAACCACCTGGAAAGTAAAGGTATGCAGCACATCAAAGTTCCTCGTGCCTTTGTAGTACGAGTATGAAGAGAATGCAGGATGTCTCCGAGCAATGTAGGCACTGGATTGTGACTCAGGAATATGTTGATGGCATGAACATCTATAAACTGATCTGGATTGGGGAACAACACTAAGCCATAAATCAGCAAGGCTAAGATATCCTCAAAAGCATCATGACTCATGGCCTTCAAGAACATTTGAGCCTTCTCTATCAACACCTTAGCTAGAACACCCTTGACTCCACTTCTCGTTTCTAGAACAATATCAGACTTCTTCAGATGTAGAGCTGCAGCAATAACTTCTGGTTTAAGTTCCTTCTCCAAGCCTGTGAAGGGTTTTTGATCAAGAACAGGTATACCCAGAAGTTTAGAGAACTCTTCCATGGTTGGAACCAGTTGGTAGTCGGGGAATGTGAAGCAATGGTGCTTGGGATCAAAGAACTGAAACAGAACACTCATCATGTCTTCATTGAACCCTGAAGTGACTAGATCCAATAGGTGACCATGTCTCTTGATGAACTGGGAATGATCAGACACCTGAGAAACCAACTCTTTAAGCTTGGCAGGTATGCCCACAAAGTTGATCCTGATGGTGTTTCTACGAGCAGAAGCCATGACCTGCAACAAAGAACAAAGATAAATCCCTTGGTCCTTGAAATGGTTAGTGAAAATGCTATGCTCATGATGCATGATGATGTCATGATGTTATGTTCAATCACAAACATGTGGCACACACAAACAAGTCACACAATAGCCCTAGGTTTAAAGGCTTGCATGAGGTTCAAAGGTAAGTACCCTCCCCTGAAGTTAGTTGGTTCATCCTGTCCTACAAAAGTAACCAGGTTCTAAGGGATCTCAATATCATTGATCCTTCACAAGGGTGGTTGATCAGAAGGCAACTTACTTGCCAACCAAAACCCTCCAAGTTTAAGATTTCAATGAATGTAGTATCGAGTGTCAACCAACTTCAGTCTGCACCAAAGCCGGTTACCTCACTACTTTCTAAAGGCCAAGATGAGTTAACTAGGGTTCTAAAAGTTAGTTAGTGCATTGACAACACATGGCAGCCTCATATTATCCTCAACTTGACTTAAGGAACATAAGCACCAACCAAGAAGTCGCACTAACTATGGCCACCAGATCAACCGTATCGATATACGTCGTACAGTTTCCTTGGTCTATTGCCATTTACCTAAGGTACACTAGATCCGGGTTAGGACCTTTCACACATAAGAGCACCCCAACAAGATAATATAAAGCAAACAAGGCAAACAATTTAAAGTGATCTTAATTCCTAAGGGTACCCCTCTTTAATTTAAATCCCCAGCAGAGTCGCCAATTCTGTAACACGGTGGGAGAACTGACTTTAGTTATGTTGCGGATAGCAAGAGTCGCCACCGACTTTTATTTTATCCAAAGGAAAGGCATAAAAGAACAGGAAAGACCTTTTAAAAGATTTTTGGGTCCGGGGGGTAGGTTATGTAAAGGGAAGGTGTTAGCACCCTTTACATCCATGGTTATCCATGGGCTCTTAGTTACTTAGCTCACTTTGAATTGCTTTTGAAAAGGTGAAGTGTGTGAATAGAAATTTCCATAAGAGTTTAATAATGATCCATGTACGGATGCGTAAAAAACTGGTGTTTGAAAATTGTTTGAAATTTGTGAAGTATTTGAAATTTGTTTTGAAATAGTGAGCAAGTAACTACGAGGAACCTACCCTAAAGTTTTTAAGTCTTTCTGTTCTTTATCCTTTAAATGGTAAGACTATCCCTATTATTAAGGAATAGGTAGTCATTACCTTGGATGTGAGGGACAAGTGAGGGACATTTGTTTAATGAAGGCAACTGTAGGGTGTATTAAGCATTTAGGAGGGACTGTCATCAATATTCGAAAGGGACAAGATCTTTATGAAAGGCAACCATTAAGGGACTTGATCTTTGATTATGAAGGGACTAGATGACTTTTCTTTTAAGGGACTTATGCTTTGTACACCCTACTTGACCTTTTGAATAGGCAACATTGAGAGACAACCCTAGAAAGTGAGATGGCGATCAAAGATCGACTTACGTGTGTGAGTGTTCAATATTAATATTTATCTTTTAATTAGTGATCTAAATCAATTTTTAATAACATACATGTTTTCACTCCCTATTTTTACTAACCATAGCACAAAAATATAAATAATTTAAATATTTACAAAAAATTACACCAAGGAACAATTACAATAATAATAATAAACAATTAAAAATAATAGCAAAAATAAATAAATAAGCAATAATAATTATAATAGGGGTTAGTAATAATAATTAAAAATAAATAAGGTTAGTGAAATAATAATAATAAGCATAATTTTAAAAAAAAAATAAATGGATTAGTAATAAATATGATTAGTAATGATAATAAACAAAACAAAATTTTAGTGATTAATAGAAAAATATAAACAATTAAATTAACAAATTAAATGAATTATAAACATATTATGAGAAATTATTAAATTTGCAATTTTTTTAGAAATTACTCACATGTATAATTAATTATAAACAGTTAGAAAATATTTTCATATTATAAATAAATTAGACATTTTAATTTCTATACAAATTTATATACAAAATTTTGAGTTTATAAACAATTCATGCATTTAAAAAATTAAGTCAAGTATTTTAATTAAATTATAAATACAAACAATAATATAAAAGAAGAACATAAAATTAGGGTTTAATTGTTTAGAAAAATAAATTAGGGTTTGTCAAATATTAGGGTTCATTTTATAAAAGTAAATTATTTACATAAATAAATATATACATTTTATAATCTAAATATATAATAATAAGAAACTAATTTTTGAATTAAAGAAACATTTTTTTAGAATTTAGGAAAATATGGAATTATTTAGTCATATATTTATACACATGATTATTAATAAAAATAATTAAACAAAATTAATTAAACAAGTCAAAATAGAAAAAAAAGAAGCAAAAAGATGGAACCTGGCTGGGATTTGAACCCAGGACGTTCTGCCTACCAGCCACAAAACACACCACTAGGCCAGCCACGCATGTGTGATAGAGAAGAGGGTTCAATTGGTTTTGTGTTATGTCCTGGAAAATCAGAAAAAATAATGAAAAGAAACAAAAGGCCTGGGGGTAGGATCGAACCCAGGACCTCTTAAGCACACAAACATACGCATGACCATCCCAGCTAGGTGAGCAAATCTGTAAATGGAATGGAAATAATACATAATATATTATAATAGCTTAATTCCTGGAAAAAGAAACAAAAAGGAACCAAAGCCAGGGTTCGAACCCCTGCCCTTTGCTTACATGGCTGACAAAATATTCTTCTTCTCCATAGACGGTATCAACCTTTCCTTCCACCGGGTATCTTAGCTTCTGATGTAATGTAGAGGTTACAGCACCTGCCCCATGGATCCAGGGACGACCAAGCAGACAAGAGTACGAAGGACGAATATCCATCACAAAAAATGTAGCAGTAAAAACCTGAGCGCCAACTTTAATTGGAAGATCAATTTCCCCATGCACTACTCTTCTAGAACCATCAAAAGCCTTCACCACAATATTACTGGGCTTCAGCACAGCATCTTCAGGACTAAGCTTATTCAGGACTTCCTTGGGCAACACATTTAGAGAGGAACCATTGTCTATTAATACATGTGACAGGGTAGTGCCCCATGCATTCAATTGAAATATGCAAGGCCCTGTTATGATCCCTTTTGGCAGGGGTCAAATCAGCATCAGAAAATCCCAACCCATTATCATAAGTCAGGTGGGCAACACAATTCTCAAACTGGTCAACAGAAATGGCATTGGGCACATGAGCAGTCTTCAAAAACTTGATCAATGCTTTGGCATGAGCTTCAGAACATAACAACAAGGACAGCATAGAAATCTTAGAGGGAGTATGCCCCAACTGATCAACAATGTCATAATCACTCTTGCGAATGATTTTCAATACTTCCTCCATCTGCTTAGAGAGGTCATCAGCAGCTGGCACATCAGTAGATATTGGCTCAATAACAGGACCCTTGCCCCGAGCATCAGTGGTGGAAGTAGCAGCTGGAGTAACTACAAACTTGGAAACAACTGGAGGAGAGAACACTCTTCCGCTTCGTGTGATCTTACTTGTCCCAGCAATATTATCAACATCAACAGGCACATCAGCTAAGGGTTCTTGCTTAACACCATGGATATAAACATCAGACCCATAGTGCCAAGGCACAGCTTTACCAGACGTGTACGGAATAGGACCAGGAGTAGTAATGACCAGAGGAGCCACTCTGGCTTCAGCAACAACTTTTACAGGACCTTCAGCAGTAATCTTGATTGGACCTTGATGGGTGATTTTAATAGGTCCTTTTGAAGTGATTCTTACCGGCACTTTGTCAACCATGTCAACCTCTTCAATCTTCTTACCTTGCGTAATATGATCTACCATACTCTCCACAGAAGGTGGTCTTCTTTCAAACACTATGGTGTAATTATTCATGAGACGCTGAATCCCATCCTTCAACCTCCAACACTTATCTGGATTATACTCACAATAGACACAATCTTCACGACAGCCCGAAAAGAAACCAGCTCGTACTAACTTCTTTCTGATGACAGACAATGGTGTGGTCAATTCCGCAACTGAATGGATATGTAAATCTTCCTCAATGGCATTGACAGTCTTCTCGTGGTTTGGCATAGGAGCAGTAATCACATTTGGAGTACCCGGAGGATCAAACTCAATTTCTCCAGCCTCAATCATATCTTGAATTTTGTTCTTCAAGATCCAGCAGTTATTAGTATCATGTCCCGGACAGTTTGAATGATATGCACATCGTGCATTGGGGTTGTACCTGGGAGAGGTAACATTAGGATTCTGAGGAGCCTCTTTCAAAGTAATAAGTTCAGCTTTCAACAAATGTTGCAATGCCTGAGCCATTGACATGTTGATCTTCGTTAACTGTCTTCTAGCCCTCTGTTGGTTGCCCTGTGGATGTTCTGTTGTTGCAGGAGTTGGATTTGAAATATGAACTGCACTAACAGACTGATGCCTTCTGCTACGATCAGGTTGACCATAAACAGCATTGGATTCTTTCTTCCCAGTGGGAGGCTTTTTTGCAGCACCTGATGAAGAAGTACCCACTTGGATCTTACCACTCTTGATACCATTCTCTACCCTCTCTCCTGTCATGATCAACTCAGTGAAGCCTGATGATGAGCTTCCAATGAGATGACTGTAAAACGGACCATTCAGCGTACACATGAACATATCAACCAATTCCCTGTCAGTCAAAGGGGGTTGAACTCTTCCAGCTAAGTCTCTCCACTTCTGAGCATACTCCTTAAAACTTTCTTTGGCACCCATGGACATGCTTTGCAGCTGCATGCGAGTGGGAGCTAAGTCACCATTGTATTGATACTGCTTATAGAAAGCTTCAGCAAGATCATTCCAGTCCCTGATGTTGACACTCTCCAATTGATAATACCACTCCAACTGAGCTCCAGATAAGCTATCTTGGAAAAAGTGGATCCACAACTTCTTGTCAGCAGTGTGAGGTTGGATTCTTCTGACATAAGACCTTAGATGCAGCTTGGGACAAGAGACCCCATCATAAACAACAAAGGTAGGAACCTTGAAACCAATGGGTATGACAACCCCAGATATCAGACTCAAATCCTCAAAATCCAGCCCAGAAGATTTCTGCAACTCCATAGCATCCATCCTATCCACCAGCATCTTGAATTTGTCTTCATTAGGATCATGGTAGTAATTAGCCTCAGAATCAGAGTCCCCCATAGTGTTGTGGAGACTGCCTCCCTCTTTCTCAGATTCCTCAGATTCATAGTCTTCAATCTGTTCTTTGGTCTTGACAGGACCTCTGAACCTTCTTCCCATGTTGAGCAGGCCACCTGACCTTCTAGTCTTCTTAGTCTTCTTGGCCAGCAGTGTCTTCAATTCATCTTGCCCCTTGGACAACATTAGGATCAGCTCTTGGAACTGTGCATTTTGTGCCTGGAGATCCTTAACTGATTGTTCAAGAGCCATTGCTGAAATAGACAGCGAGAAGATGAGAAACCTGTGCACAAATAAACCTGTGATGCAATGATATGATGTTTTAATGCGTATGCAATGTTTTCAAGGACCGCAAGATTTAAATTTGCTTAGACAAACAAGAAGGTAAACTTTTATTAGTAATAAATTTGTTTTGCCTCTTGGGCTTACAGAAAATGAAATGAAATAAGTACAAAAGATGGGGTTTTAAGTCTCCCATGGACGTTTCCTCTTTATGTTGAGGTATGAGTTGAGATTCCGCTCCTCGTGAAGTTGCTTTGTTAGTTCCAGGATTCTTTCTTGGCTTGCTTTGTAATGAGCCTCGAAAGTATCCCTTTGCTCCTTCAATTGGATCCAAGATCTCTGCAAGTCTTCCGTGTCAGTAGGCATGTCTGGGTGAAGGATAGTATAAGCAGTATCTCCTTCAGCAACAGGTTCCATGGTAACTGGCAGGATGGCAGGATATGGCATCATAAGAGTCTGAGCACGAGATCGTACCCATCTGAGATAAGCTTCCATAGGAATAGTGTACTTAGGCTCCAGTGTCTTGCTGTCAACCCTGTTTACTTTTCCCCATGCTCGTATGAATCTCTGACGGTAACCTTGAAGATCGTTGTCGTAGTCAAATACAATGCCCTGAATCAACATGTCATGTGGACCATCACTCTGAGCGTAACCAAACTGTCGTAAAGCTAGTGAGGGGTTGTAGGTGATGCCTCCTCTTATGCCTAGAAGTGGCACATTAGGAAACTCCCCATAACGGTCAATGATAGTAACGTTCTCCATAGATCTGGAGCACCAATGAATGTCTGAGTGAGAAAGTGACATGATCCTCTTGGACCATCTGAACCCTTGCTCATTCTTTATCACTGAGCGAGGAAGGTGAGAAATAAACCACCTGGAAAGTAAAGGTATGCAGCACATCAAAGTTCCTCGTGCCTTTGTAGTACGAGTATGAAGAGAATGCAGGATGTCTCCGAGCAATGTAGGCACTGGATTGTGACTCAGGAATATGTTGATGGCATGAACATCTATAAACTGATCTGGATTGGGGAACAACACTAAGCCATAAATCAGCAAGGCTAAGATATCCTCAAAAGCATCATGACTCATGGCCTTCAAGAACATTTGAGCCTTCTCTATCAACACCTTAGCTAGAACACCCTTGACTCCACTTCTCGTTTCTAGAACAATATCAGACTTCTTCAGATGTAGAGCTGCAGCAATAACTTCTGGTTTAAGTTCCTTCTCCAAGCCTGTGAAGGGTTTTTGATCAAGAACAGGTATACCCAGAAGTTTAGAGAACTCTTCCATGGTTGGAACCAGTTGGTAGTCGGGGAATGTGAAGCAATGGTGCTTGGGATCAAAGAACTGAAACAGAACACTCATCATGTCTTCATTGAACCCTGAAGTGACTAGATCCAATAGGTGACCATGTCTCTTGATGAACTGGGAATGATCAGACACCTGAGAAACCAACTCTTTAAGCTTGGCAGGTATGCCCACAAAGTTGATCCTGATGGTGTTTCTACGAGCAGAAGCCATGACCTGCAACAAAGAACAAAGATAAATCCCTTGGTCCTTGAAATGGTTAGTGAAAATGCTATGCTCATGATGCATGATGATGTCATGATGTTATGTTCAATCACAAACATGTGGCACACACAAACAAGTCACACAATAGCCCTAGGTTTAAAGGCTTGCATGAGGTTCAAAGGTAAGTACCCTCCCCTGAAGTTAGTTGGTTCATCCTGTCCTACAAAAGTAACCAGGTTCTAAGGGATCTCAATATCATTGATCCTTCACAAGGGTGGTTGATCAGAAGGCAACTTACTTGCCAACCAAAACCCTCCAAGTTTAAGATCTCAATGAGTGTAGTATCGAGTGTCAACCAACTTCAGTCTGCACCAAAGCCGGTTACCTCACTACTTTCTAAAGGACAAGATGAGTTAACTAGGGTTCTAAAAGTTAGTTAGTGCATTGACAACACATGGCAGCCTCATATTATCCTCAACTTGACTTAAGGAACATAAGCACCAACCAAGAAGTCGCACTAACTATGGCCACCAGATCAACCGTATCGATATACGTCGTACAGTTTCCTTGGTCTATTGCCATTTACCTAAGGTACACTAGATCCGGGTTAGGACCTTTCACACATAAGAGCACCCCAACAAGATAATATAAAGCAAACAAGGCAAACAATTTAAAGTGATCTTAATTCCTAAGGGTACCCCTCTTTAATTTAAATCCCCAGCAGAGTCGCCAGTTCTGTAACACGGTGGGAGAACTGACTTTAGTTATGTTGCGGATAGCAAGAGTCGCCACCGACTTTTATTTTATCCAAAGGAAAGGCATAAAAGAACAGGAAAGACCTTTTAAAAGATTTTTGGGTCCGGGGGGTAGGTTATGTAAAGGGAAGGTGTTAGCACCCTTTACATCCATGGTTATCCATGGGCTCTTAGTTACTTAGCTCACTTTGAATTGCTTTTGAAAAGGTGAAGTGTGTGAATAGAAATTTCCATAAGAGTTTAATAATGATCCATGTACAGATGCGTAAAAAACTGGTGTTTGAAAATTGTTTGAAATTTGTGAAGTGTTTGAAATTTGTTTTGAAATAGTGAGCAAGTAACTACGAGGAACCTACCCTAAAGTTTTTAAGTCTTTCTGTTCTTTATCCTTTAAATGGTAAGACTATCCCTATTATTAAGGAATAGGTAGTCATTACCTTGGATGTGAGGGACAAGTGAGGGACATTTGTTTAATGAAGGCAACTGTAGGGTGTATTAAGCATTTAGGAGGGACTGTCATCAATATTCGAAAGGGACAAGATCTTTATGAAAGGCAACCATTAAGGGACTTGATCTTTGATTATGAAGGGACTAGATGACTTTTCTTTTAAGGGACTTATGCTTTGTACACCCTACTTGACCTTTTGAATAGGCAACATTGAGAGGCAACCCTAGAAAGTGAGATGGCGATCAAAGATCGACTTACGTGTGTGAGTGTTCAATATTAATATTTATCTTTTAATTAGTGATCTAAATCAATTTTTAATAACATACATGTTTTCACTCCCTATTTTTACTAACCATAGCACAAAAATATAAATAATTTAAATATTTACAAAAAATTACACCAAGGAGCAATTACAATAATAATAATAAACAATTAAAAATAATAGCAAAAATAAATAAATAAGCAATAATAATTATAATAGGGGTTAGTAATAATAATTAAAAATAAATAAGGTTAGTGAAATAATAATAATAAGCATAATTTTTTTAAAAAAATAAATGGATTAGTAATGATAATAAACCAAACAAAATTTTAGTGATTAATAGAAAAATATAAACAATTAAATTAACAAATTAAATGAATTATAAACATATTATGAGAAATTATTAAATTTGCAATTTTTTTAGAAATTACTCACATGTATAATTAATTATAAACAGTTAGAAAATATTTTCATATTATAAATAAATTAGACATTTTAATTTCTATACAAATTTATATACAAAATTTTGAGTTTATAAACAATTCATGCATTTAAAAAATTAAGTCAAGTATTTTAATTAAATTATAAATACAAACAATAATATAAAAGAAGAACATAAAATTAGGGTTTAATTGTTTAGAAAAATAAATTAGGGTTTGTCAAATATTAGGGTTCATTTTATAAAAGTAAATTATTTACATAAATAAATATATACATTTTATAATCTAAATATATAATAATAAGAAACTAATTTTTGAATTAAAGAAACATTTTTTTAGAATTTAGGAAAATATGGAATTATTTAGTCATATATTTATACACATGATTATTAATAAAAATAATTAAACAAAATTAATTAAACAAGTCAAAATAGAAAAAAAAGAAGCAAAAAGATGGAACCTGACTGGGATTTGAACCCAGGACGTTCTGCCTACCAGCCACAAAACACACCACTAGGCCAGCCACGCATGTGTGATAGAGAAGAGGGTTCAATTGGTTTTGTGTTATGTCCTGGAAAATCAGAAAAAATAATGAAAAGAAACAAAAGGCCTGGGGGTAGGATCGAACCCAGGACCTCTTAAGCACACAAACATACGCATGACCATCCCAGCTAGGTGAGCAAATCTGTAAATGGAATGGAAATAATACATAATATATTATAATAGCTTAATTCCTGGAAAAAGAAACAAAAAGGAACCAAAGCCAGGGTTCGAACCCCTGCCCTTTGCTTCATGCCAGCGCTTCATTACCAACTGATCCACATGCCATTTGTAATAACATAACAGAAACATAATATAATAAAATAAGTTTTTTATTTGAAATTGACTTTCGCGCCAGTCAACTTCTTCTTCTTCCTCATAACCTTCGCATTTACCTGCGAATTTCCCTACCAATTTTCCTGCGAATATCAAATTGCAGCAATACCTACGAAACTCAAACATTTACAAAACAGCAAAATTTTGTGAAATTGATTAGTGCATTACATTCTATACGATCTATACAACTCAGCCATGCTTCTAAAATTCATTTATAGTGGATGAATCGAAGAACCCTAAAACGGCCATAAAACCCTAACCATGGTGACTCCTTCATCCTGCACCTAAAATCGAATTGATTGTTCCAGAAACACTTCAAACTTCATCACAAACACAAATATATGATCAAATTCAGACAATGATATCAATATTATAGGAATTGAAAAAAAATATTTTCAAGAACAATGAGGATTCGGTTTGAATAATATGGCATAGTTTTGATGCATATGAGTGATGGTTCATGATCAATGAGGTCCAAGGAGTCTTCTTGTGCCCTTAAAATACCTTAAAGAGCTGTGTATTGAGGAATCCGAATTTGAGTTTGTGAAGGATTTTTTGATTTGTAAACTTACTCTTAAGGAGGCTGCAATCCGTGCCTTGTGATTGCAATGAGTTAAGTACTTATAGGAGACTGAATTTAGGTCAAAAAATTAAATCATTGTGTGGAAAAATTGATATGAAAAGATTCAAAATGATCATGCCTTAAAAATCAAATATTCTTGTATGAATGCTTGCTATTTTTGGCTAATCCTCATGATTTCCTTCCACTTCAATTCTAATCAAATTTATGATTTTCTAGAAGCTTGATCCAATTCAAATCTTTCATTTTCATATTTTATTTTTATTTAAAATGATTTTTAATGAATTAAATCAAAATAAATAAAAATAAAATAATAAAAAATCTGATTTTTAATGATTTGGGTCGTGCATGAAGTCATTGCATGGATTGGGTCATCATTTGGCAAGCCCATTTGGAAGAAATTGGTTTTAGACCTCCATTTTCATCATAAACCAACCCAAAATTTCCCAACTTTGCAAGGGCACATATCCTTCAATTTTAATGCTATGAGGGTGTTCTTGGACATTTTGGAAAGCTTTAAGAGTCCTCTAACCAACCCCACTGGTTTCATGTCCATATTATTTACCAATCTCAAGTTATGCCTTTTTGAAGTTGTTGACTTTTTGTTGACTTTCAAAAGGACCTATAATGTCTTAGCTCATACCTTCCAAATGAAGCATTTTTGGGATTGGCTTGTGAGACACAAAGTTGTAGAGAGTTCAATTTCATTCAAAATGAGCTTTGGATGGAGACTTGGTGATGAAGCATGTGAAAGTTATGGCTGGTCAAAGTTCAGTTGACTTTTACTGAGAAAACCCTAATTTAGAAACTCCTGATTCTTGATGATCTGAAATCTCCTTGATCAAATGATGAATTTTACTTCATATACTTGATGTTGGCAAAAAATCATGAAATTTGACTTTGGTTTGACCACAGTTGACCTCAGTTTGACTTTTTAACTGCTTTGACTGATTTTGACTTATCTGATCATTTGACTGAGCAAACTTTTGAGAAAAGCCTTGAAATTTGTCATGGGGGTTCTTACACACATATAGGATGCTATGAAGCTCACTTGAAGTCTTGGAAGTTCATTTAGCCTGATTAAAGTCAAAACCCTAGTTTTGGATGCACTGCTTAGGAGGTGCATTGTCTGAGGGAATTGTCAACTCTTTTGACCAATTGTGAACTTTGTGAACCTTGTGAATCATCATAAAATGTCTTGTGAACCTCATGGGAGGTATTGTGAACCTTGTGAATCATCATAAAATGTCTTGTGAACCTCGTGGGAGGTATTGTGAGTCTTGTGAACCTTGTGAACTTCATAAAGTGACTTGTAGACTTCATGAACCTCATGAAAGGTCTTGTAAGTGTTGTGAATCTTGTGAACCTTGTGAACCTTCTTAGCACACAAAGTCTTGTATTGTGAGGGAAAATTTTGGGGTGCAACAGCTGCCCCTGTTCAATTTTCTGAAACCTGAGGGGTTAGATTGGTATATTTGCCAGTCGTGACCTGGAAGGTTGAAGGGGATTGAACACAAAAGCCCAAAAATTTGCACTCACCAGTGCATTGAGTGATACGGGTGACTAGTTGAATATGCTTGAGTGGGCTTAAAGATGCCACTTGGAGAAAAGTTCTTCAAATGCATTTATTGGAGGATAAAGCAGTCCAAAGTATGGAGGTATGATAGCTTTCAGGAGGATAAAGCAATCCTGAGGTAATGATGATAGCCTTCAGGAGGATAAAGCAGTCCTGATGTAGTGATGATAGCTGTCAGGAGGATGAAGCAATCCTGAGGTAATAATAAGCTGTCAGGAGGATAAAGCAATCCTGAGGTATGAAGCTGTCAGGAGGATGAAGCAATCCTGAGATAGTGATGAGAAGCTGTCAGGAGGATAAAGCAGTCCTGAGGTAATAATAAGCTGTCAGGAGGATAAAGCAATCCTGAGGTAGTGATGTGAAGCTGTCAGGAGGATAAAGCAATCCTGAGGTAATAATAAGCTGTCAGGAGGATAAAGCAGTCCTGAGGTAATGATAGGTTTTCAGGAGGGTGGAGCAGTCCTGATGTAGTGATGATAACTTTCAGGAGGATAAAGCGGTCCTGATGGATGATATGCTTTCAGGAGGATAAAGCAGTCCTGATGTAATAATAAGAAGCTGTCAGGAGGATAAAGCAATCCTGAGGTAATAATAAGCTTTCAGGAGGATAAAGCAATCCTGAGGTGGTAATAAGAAGCTATCAGGAGGATAAAGCAATCCTGAGGTAGAAGAAGCTGTCAGGAGGATAGAGCAGTCCTGAGGTAATGATAGGTTTTCAGGAGGGTGAAGCAATCCTGATGGATGATAAGAAGATGTCAGGAGGATAAAGCAATCCTGAGGTAGTGATGTGATTTCAGGAGGATAAAGCAGTCCTGATGTAGTGATGAGAAGCTGTTAGGAGGATAAAGCAGTCCTGATGGAGTGATAATTTGCAGGAGGATAAAGCAGTCCTGATAGTCACAAGTTGTTGATGAAGTTTGCTTGTTAGAGAATTAACCTGAAAACAAGGTAGCATCCTGTATGATAATATTAGCTTATGTATTATGTATGCATGTATAATATGATGCACCTAAATGATGTATTATGTATCTACGGATATGTATGCTATGGTATGATGTAAATGATGTATGTATGATATGATACTGCCGGAAGCGTCTGGATATCTTCGTATAACAACTGCTGGCCAGGGAAAATAAATCCCAATTCGTTGTTGAAGAATATGAGGAACTCATCCCTGTCTTGTTTGATAAGAAGGTATACATAACCTCCTGTCTGCTGGGGATAGCAAGGTATATATAACCTCCCATCTGCTGGGGATAACAAGGTATACATAACCTTCGTCTTCGTTTGATAGTGGGGTAGATATAACATCCCGTCTTCGTTCGTCGTACCCTTATTGGAAAGTAAATACCCGTATATCCGTATGAGGATAAAAGAGATGGATATAAATTCCAGGGGAGATGTAACTTTATGACGATGGATTTGCCCTACTGTGGATTTGTAACTGTTTTGTAGAGATGAACTGGCGAAGCTTCATTGAAATCCTTTCCTCGTTCGTCCTTAGTAAATACTATTACTGCATTTTCATGCATTTCTGGTAAACATCAATCATATTAAACATACATGCATTTTTGGTAAACATCAATCATATTCAAAAGCATACATACATTCAAACACAACCAATGGACGTTTCGCTTTATGTAAATAGGGTAAAAGTAAATCTGGATTCAAAAATGGAATTTTATTTATATCAAAGAGTGACCTATACATAGGTAAGTTTGTACAAGGAGACATAAACCCTAGTAAGAGGATTTTGTCATAAAGTTTTTACAAAACAAAGAGAATCATCTATGTGGGAAATAATCCTATTGAGTTTCAATTCTACTATTGCCATTATCTTAAAGTATCTCATCTTCAGCTGTTGAGACGGAAACGATTGGATTGAGCTTTATCTGTTCAAGCTTGAGTAAGTAGTACAACTGGTTGCAGTTTCATGGGTGATCCAAACGAGACATAGTCATACGCTTTAATCCCTAACTTTTGCCTGGATTTCCCTTTCAGGTTTTCAATCCACCGGGATACCCTTTTTTGCCCAAGCCGCCTTTTCAGGTTTTCGACTTGCCGGGTGTACATCTTTTTATATATATACCTAATTTTTGCCCAAACCCTTTTGGTTTGTCGGGATGCCCTTATTTTTGCCTAGGCCTGTCAACCTAGCGGGTCTCTTTTTATGCGTAGTATTTTTTAACTATGTATGCGTTTACAGGCTGTGGTAAGTCTTCACCATCCATAGTAGTAAGTATCATGGCACCTCCTGAGAATATTGTCTTGACTACAAATGGTCCTTCATATGTAGGAGTCCACTTGCCCCTAGGATCACCCTGTGGTAATATGATACACTTGATTACCAAGTCACCAGCCTGATATACCTTTGGCTTAACCTTCTTGTTAAAAGCTTTGATCATTCGCTTCTGGTACATCTGGCCATGACAAACTGCTGCTAACCTCTTTTCATCAATCAAATTTATCTGGTCAAGTCGAGTCTGAATCCACTCATCTTCATTCAAGCCTGCATCCTTCATAATTCTTAAGGAGGGAATCTGAACTTCAATGGGCAGAACTGCTTCCATACCATAAACTAAGGAGAATGGGGTTGCCCCTGTTGAAGTACGTATTGTAGTACGATAACCATGAAGAGCAAATGGTAACATCTCATGCCAATCCTTGTAAGTAACAGTCATCTTCTGTACAATCTTCTTAATGTTCTTATTAGCAGCTTCAACTGCCCCATTCATCTTCGGATGATACGGAGAAGAGTTATGATGCTTAATCTTGAACTGCGTGCAGAGATCAGTAATCATAGTGTTGTTCAGATTAGAGCCATTGTTAGTAATAATCCTTTCAGGGATGCCATACCTACATACGAGATTATTCTTAATGAATCGAGCCACAACATTCTTGGTAACAGATGCAAATGAAGCTGCCTCCACCCACTTCGTGAAATAATCAATAGCAACCAGGATGAAACGATGTCCATTAGAAGCAGTAGGCTTGATTTCACCAATCATATCAATGCCCCACATGGCAAAAGGCCAAGGAGCAGTCAACACATTCAATGGTGATGGAGGTATGTGTACTTTATCAGCATAGATTTGACACTTGTGACATGTTCTGGAGTGTTGATAGCAATCAGCTTCCATGGTAGACCAATAGTAACCTGCTCTCAAAATCTTCCTTGCCATGGTATGTCCACTAGAATGAGTGCCAAAGATCCCATCATGCATATCTTCCATAATCTCTGTTGCTTCCTTCTTATCCACACAACGAAGTAAAGTTGAATCATGATTGCGCTTGTACAAAATCCCATTGCTTAGAAAGAACTTAGCAGAGAACCTCCTCATAAACTTCCTATCTTTGACAGATGCCCCTTCAGGGAACTCCTGAGCTTCAAGATATCTTTTCACTTCATAGAACCAAGGCTTCTCCTCTGCCCCTTCTGTGCCAATCTCATTGCAGTATGCAGGCTTTTCAAATCTATCAATAGTAATCTTGGGAGCTTCATCATCCCAGCTGATCTCAAACATGGATGCCATGGTGGCCAAGGCATCTGCCAACTGATTCTCCCTCCGTGGGATATGTCCAAAGGTAATCTCTTTGAAATGTGGGATCAAAGACAACACATGCTCTCTGTAAGGAATGAGATTATCGTGCTTGGTATCCCAATCTCCTTTAATCTGACTTACTACCAGGGCTGAATCTCCATACACGTCAAGGAACTGTATCTTCATATCAATAGCAACTTTAATACCCAGGATACATGCCTCATACTCAGCCATGTTATTGGTACAATAGAAACAAAGTCTGGCAGTAATCGGGGTATGACAACCTTCAGGGGAACTAATCACAACACCAACACCATTACCAAGTGCATTGGAAGCACCATCAAAAACCATAGTCCATCGGGATCCTTGTTCAGGTCCGTCATATTGTCCAGGTTCTTTGGTAATAATCATAATGTCTTCATCAGGGAACTCAAAACTCATTGACTGGTAATCATCCACTGCTTGATGAGCCAGATGATCAGCAACAACACTTCCTTTGATGGCCTTCTGAGTAGTATATTGTATGTCATATTCTGTCAATATCATTTTCCATCTTGCAATTCTTCCGGAGAGAGCAGGTTTCTCGAATATGTACTTGATTGGATCCATCTTCGAAATCAATAAGGTAGTATGAGTCAACATATATTGTCTTAGTCGGCGAGCAGCCCATGCCAAAGCGCAGCAAGTTTTCTCGAGCAGTGAGTATCTTGTTTCACAGTCGGTAAACTTTTTGCTAAGGTAGTATATTGCCTGCTCTTTTCGACCAGACTCATCATGTTTCCCCAACACACACCCCATTGAGCTGTCTAACACTGTTAAGTACATAATCAAGGGTCTTCCATCAACTGGTGGCATCAAAATTGGAGGTTCTAGCAGATATATCTTGATTTCATCAAAGGCAGTCTGGCACTCATCATTCCATTCCATCACCTGTTCTTTCTTCAGCAACTTAAAGATTGGCTCACAGATGGCAGTTAATTGGGAAATAAATCTTGCAATGTAATTCAATCGTCCCAAGAAACCTCTAACTTCCTTCTCAGTACGGGGAGCTGGCATTTCTCGTATAGCTTTCACTTTTGCAGGATCCACTTCAATACCTTTTCCACTAACAATGAAACCCAAGAGTTTACCAGACCTAACTCCAAAAGTACACTTGTTTGGGTTTAATCTCAACTTGTATTTCTTCAACCTCTTAAACAACTTATGCAGATGATCAAGATGATGTTCTTCATTCTGGGACCTGGCTATCATATCATCCACATATACCTCTATCTCGTGATGAATCATATCATGAAATAAAGCCACCATAGCACGCTGATATGTTGCCCCTGCATTCTTCAAGCCAAATGGCATCACCTTATAACAAAAAGTGCCCCACTGTGTAACAAAGGTTGTCTTCTCCATATCTTCAGGTGCCATCTTGATCTGATTGTAACCAGAGAAACCATCCATAAAAGAGAATACCTTATGCTGAGCAGTGTTGTCTACCAGAACATCAATATGAGGAAGTGGAAAGTCATCTTTGGGGCTAGCCTTGTTCAAATCTCTGTAGTCTACACACATACGTACCTTACCATCTTTCTTAGGAACCGGTACCACATTTGCAACCCACTGAGGATAAGAAGTTACTGCTAAGAACCCTGCATTGAACTGTTTCATTACCTCTGCCTTGATCTTCTCTGACATTTCAGGACGCATACGACGAACCTTCTGCTTCTTTGGACGACAATCTTCTTTTACTGGTAGACGGTGAACCACAATGTCTGTATCCAACCCTGGCATATCTTCATAAGACCAAGCAAAGATTTCCACATAGTCACGTAACATCTGAATCAACTTGCTCTTGACACTATCCTCTAAATCAGCCCCTATCTTGACTTCTTTCCTGTTTTCTTCAGTTCCCAGATTCACAACTTCGACTGGCTCTTCATGTGGCTGTATGGCTTTCTCTTCTTGTTGTAACAACCTAGCAAGCTCTACAGGTACTTCACAATCGTCCTCATTTCCGTCTTCAGTTTGATAGATCGGATTCTCGAAATTATAATTGGCAATAGTAGAACTGTTATCAACAGGATCCAGAGTGGATGAGGATCTGCATTTTAGTGATGTGGGTGTGTGTAAGAACACATAGCTGATAAAGCGAAAAATAAAATAAAAGAAAAGAAAGACAAGGAACACAATATTTACTAAAACGAAACGTCCACTGATTTTATTGAATGAAGTATGCAAATGAAATGACAACCCGTAACAAGCACACCATCGTGCCCCGGGTAAGGCACAAGGCTTGAAAGTTTTAATTGTTCGGAAATTACAAACTTAAACAAGCAACAACACAGTAATAGTATTTACTCCTGACTAAAGGAGATAGGGATAACATCTTCAGCTTTCCAATTATTGAGTCCAGCACCCACAGTAGGAAAAATCCAAGCATCCAGGTTGTAGTCTTCATCATAGTATCCCACAGCATTGATCTGATCTTTCATAACCCCTTGATTGGTGATACGAACAGCACGAGCACGACGAACAGCCTTCTGGGACTCTGCAGTGAAACCCAAACCAAATTTGTCAGACTTGTACGGGATATCAGGAAGCTGACCCCAAATAGTGCAACCACCTTCATTCACTACAGCTCTAGCATCGTTGAGGGAGGCCATTGCCATTGTTGGAGGTTTTCTGGTGACCACCGGAACTTTCTTCGCAACCGGAGGAGCTACATAATCATTGACAATCCAGGGAACCACTTCAAATGTTTGACACGGAGTTTCAATGTATTCACCTTCCATTTCCAGATACTTGAAGGTGTTTACATGGCTGACAAAATATTCTTCTTCTCCATAGACGGTAACAACCTTTCCTTCCACCGGATATCTTAGCTTCTGATGTAATGTAGAGGTTACAGCACCTGCCCCATGGATCTAGGGACGACCAAGCAGACAAGAGTACGAAGGACGAATATCCATCACAAAAAATGTAGCAGTAAAAACCTGAGAGCCAACTTTAATTGGAAGATCAATTTCCCCATGCACTACTCTTCTAGAACCATCAAAAGCCTTCACCACAATATTACTGGGCTTCAGCACAGCATCTTCAGGACTAAGCTTATTCAGGACTTCCTTGGGCAACACATTTAGAGAGGAACCATTG
The DNA here is from genome assembly GCA_963966055.1 of Lathyrus aphaca. Classification (NCBI taxonomy): domain Eukaryota; kingdom Viridiplantae; phylum Streptophyta; class Magnoliopsida; order Fabales; family Fabaceae; genus Lathyrus; species Lathyrus aphaca. The sequence goes on from OZ014519.1 coordinate 211,901,912, forward strand.
TCTATTAATACATGTGACAGGGTAGTGCCCCTGCATTCAATTGAAATATGCAAGGCCCTGTTATGATCCCTCTTGGCAGGGGTCAAATCAGCATCAGAAAATCCCAACCCATTATCATAAGTCAGGTGGGCAACACAATTCTCAAACTGGTCAACAGAAATGGCATTGGGCACATGAGCAGTCTTCAGAAACTTGATCAATGCTTTGGCATGAGCTTCAGAACATAACAACAAGGACAACATAGAAATCTTAGAGGGAGTATGCCCCAACTGATCAACAATGTCATAATCACTCTTGCGAATGATTTTCAATACTTCCTCCATCTGCTTAGAGAGGTCATCAGCAGCTGGCACATCAGTAGATATTGGCTCAATAACAGGACCCTTGCCCCGAGCATTAGTGGTGGAAGTAGCAGCTGGAGTAACTACATTCTTGGAAACAACTGGAGGAGAGAACACTCTTCCGCTTCGTGTGATCTTACTTGTCCCAGCAATATTATCAACATCAACAGGCACATCAGCTAAGGGTTCTTGCTTAACGCCATGGATATAAATATCAGACCCATAGTGCCAAGGCACAACTTTATCAGACGTGTACGGAATAGGACCAGGAGTAGTAATGACCAGAGGAGCCACTCTGGCTTTAGCAACAACTTTTACAGGACCTTCAGCAGTAATCTTGATTGGACCTTGATGGGTGATTTTAATAGGTCCTTTTGAAGTGATTCTTACCGGCACTTTGTCAACCATGTCAACCTCTTCAATCTTCTTACCTTGCGTAATATGATCTACCATACTCTCCACAGAAGGTGGTCTTCTTTCAAACACTATGGTGTAATTATTCATGAGACGCTGAATCCCATCCTTCAACCTCCAACACTTATCTGGATTATACTCACAATAGACACAATCTTCACGACAGCCCGGAAAGAAACCAGCTCGTACTAACTTCTTTCTGATGACAGACAATGGTGTGGTCAATTCCGCAACTGAATGGATATGTAAATCTTCCTCAATGGCATTGACAGTCTTCTCGTGGTTTGGCATAGGAGCAGTAATCACATTTGGAGTACCCGGAGGATCAAACTCAATTCTCCAGCCTCAATCATATCTTGAATTTTGTTCTTAAGGATCCAGAAGTTATTAGTATCATGTTCCGGACAGTTTGAGTGACATGCACATCGTGCATTGAGGTTGTACCTGGGAGAGGTAACATTAGGATTCTGAGGAGCCTCTTTCAAAGTAATAAGTTCAGCTTTCAACAAATGTTGCAATGCCTGAGCCATTGACATGTTGATCTTCGTTAACTGTCTTCTAGCCCTCTGTTGGTTGCCCTGTGGCTGTTCTGTTGTTGCAGGAGTTGGATTTGAAATATGAACTGCACTAACAGACTGATGCCTTCTGCTACGATCAGGTTGACCATAAACAGCATTGGATTCTTTCTTCCCAGTGGGAGGCTTTTTTGCAGCACCTGGTGAAGAAGTACCCACTTGGATCTTACCACTCTTGATACCATTCTCTACCCGCTCTCCTGTCATGATCAACTAGTGAAGCCTGATGATGAGCTTCCAATGAGATGACTGTAAAACGGACCATTCAGCGTACACATGAACATATCAACCAATTCCCTGTCAGTCAAAGGGGGTTGAACTCTTCCAGCTAAGTCTCTCCACTTCTGAGCATACTCCTTAAAACTTTCTTTGGCACCCATGGACATGCTTTGCAGCTGCATGCGAGTGGGAGCTAAGTCAGCATTGTATTGATACTGCTTATAGAAAGCTTCAGCAAGATCATTCCAGTCCCTGATGTTGACACTCTCCAATTGATAATACCACTCCAACTGAGCTCCAGATAAGCTATCTTGGAAAAAGTGGATCCACAACTTCTTGTCAGCAGTGTGAGGTTGGATTCTTCTGACATAAGACCTTAGATGCAGCTTGGGACAAGAGACCCCATCATAAACAACAAAGGTAGGAACCTTGAAACCAATGGGTATGACAACCCCAGATATCAGACTCAAATCCTCAAAATCCAGCCCAGAAGATTTCTGCAACTCCATAGCATCCATCCTATCCACCAGCATCTTGAATTTGTCTTCATTAGGATCATGGTAGTAATTAGCCTCAGAATCAGAGTCCCCCATAGTGTTGTGGAGACTGCCTCCCTCTTTCTCAGATTCCTCAGATTCATAGTCTTCAATCTGTTCTTTGGTCTTGACAGGACCTCTGAACCTTCTTCCCATGTTGAGCAGGCCACCTGACCTTCTAGTCTTCTTAGTCTTCTTGGCCAGCAGTGTCTTCAATTCATCTTGCCCCTTGGACAACATTAGGATCAGCTCTTGGAACTGTGCATTTTGTGCCTGGAGATCCTTAACTGATTGTTCAAGAGCCATTGCTGAAATAGACAGCGAGAAGATGAGAAACCTGTGCACAAATAAACCTGTGATGCAATGATATGATGTTTTAATGCGTATGCAATGTTTTCAAGGACCGCAAGATTTAAATTTGCTTAGACAAACAAGAAGGTAAACTTTTATTAGTAATAAATTTGTTTTGCCTCTTGGGCTTACAGAAAATGAAATGAAATAAGTACAAAAGATGGGGTTTTAAGTCTCCCATGGACGTTTCCTCTTTATGTTGAGGTATGAGTTGAGATTCCGCTCCTCGTGAAGTTGCTTTGTTAGTTCCAGGATTCTTTCTTGGCTTGCTTTGTAATGAGCCTCGAAAGTATCCCTTTGCTCCTTCAATTGGATCCAAGATCTCTGCAAGTCTTCCGTGTCAGTAGGCATGTCTGGGTGAAGGATAGTATAAGCAGTATCTCCTTCAGCAACAGGTTCCATGGTAACTGGAAGGATGGCAGGATATGGCATCATAAGAGTCTGAGCACGAGATCGTACCCATCTGAGATAAGCTTCCATAGGAATAGTGTACTTAGGCTCTAGTGTCTTGCTGTCAACCCTGTTTACTTTTCCCCATGCTCGTATGAATCTCTGACGGTAACCTTGAAGATCGTTGTCGTAGTCAAATACAATGCCCTGAATCAACATGTCATGTGGACCATCACTCCGAGCGTAACCAAACTGTCGTAAAGCTAGTGAGGGGTTGTAGGTGATGCCTCCTCTTATGCCTAGAAGTGGCACATTAGGAAACTCCCCACAACGGTCAATGATAGTAACGTTCTCCATAGATCTGGAGCACCAATGAATGTCTGAGTGAGAAAGTGACATGATCCTCTTGGACCATCTGAACCCTTGCTCATTCTTTATCACTGAGCGAGGAAGGTGAGAAATAAACCACCTGGAAAGTAAAGGTATGTAGCACATCAAATTTCCTCGTGCCTTTGTAGTACGAGTATGAAGAGAATGCAGGATGTCTCCGAGCAATGTAGGCACTGGATTGTGACTCAGGAATATGTTGATGGCATGAACATCTATAAACTGATCTGGATTGGGGAACAACACTAAGCCATAAATCAGCAAGGCTAAGATATCCTCAAAAGCATCATGACTCATGGCCTTCAAGAACATTTGAGCCTTCTCTATCAACACCTTAGCTAGAACACCCTTGACTCCACTTCTCGTTTCTAGAACAATATCAGACTTCTTCAGATGTAGAGCTGCAGCAATAACTTCTGGTTTAAGTTCCTTCTCCAAGCCTGTGAAGGGTTTTTGATCAAGAACAGGTATACCCAGAAGTTTAGAGAACTCTTCCATGGTTGGAACCAGTTGGTAGTCGGGGAATGTGAAGCAATGGTGCTTGGGATCAAAGAACTGAAACAGAACACTCATCATGTCTTCATTGAACCCTGAAGTGACTAGATCCAATAGGTGACCATGTCTCTTGATGAACTGGGAATGATCAGACACCTGAGAAACCAACTCTTTAAGCTTGGCAGGTATGCCCACAAAGTTGATCCTGATGGTGTTTCTACGAGCAGAAGCCATGACCTGCAACAAAGAACAAAGATAAATCCCTTGGTCCTTGAAATGGTTAGTGAAAATGCTATGCTCATGATGCATGATGATGTCATGATGTTATGTTCAATCACAAACATGTGGCACACACAAACAAGTCACACAATAGCCCTAGGTTTAAAGGCTTGCATGAGGTTCAAAGGTAAGTACCCTCCCCTGAAGTTAGTTGGTTCATCCTGTCCTACAAAAGTAACCAGGTTCTAAGGGATCTCAATATCATTGATCCTTCACAAGGGTGGTTGATCAGAAGGCAACTTACTTGCCAACCAAAACCCTCCAAGTTTAAGATCTCAATGAGTGTAGTATCGAGTGTCAACCAACTTCAGTCTGCACCAAAGCCGGTTACCTCACTACTTTCTAAAGGCCAAGATGAGTTAACTAGGGTTCTAAAAGTTAGTTAGTGCATTGACAACACATGGCAACCTCATATTATCCTCAACTTGACTTAAGGAACATAAGCACCAACCAAGAAGTCGCACTAACTATGGCCACCAGATCAACCGTATCGATATACGTCGTACAGTTTCCTTGGTCTATTGCCATTTACCTAAGGTACACTAGATCCGGGTTAGGACCTTTCACACATAAGAGCACCCCAACAAGATAATATAAAGCAAACAAGGCAAACAATTTAAAGTGATCTTAATTCCTAAGGGTACCCCTCTTTAATTTAAATCCCCAGCAGAGTCGCCAGTTCTGTAACACGGTGGGAGAACTGACTTTAGTTATGTTGCGGATAGCAAGAGTCGCCACCGACTTTTATTTTATCCAAAGGAAAGGCATAAAAGAACAGGAAAGACCTTTTAAAAGATTTTTGGGTCCGGGGGGTAGGTTATGTAAAGGGAAGGTGTTAGCACCCTTTACATCCATGGTTATCCATGGGCTCTTAGTTACTTAGCTCACTTTGAATTGCTTTTGAAAAGGTGAAGTGTGTGAATAGAAATTTCCATAAGAGTTTAATAATGATCCATGTACGGATGCGTAAAAAACTGGTGTTTGAAAATTGTTTGAATTTTGTGAAGTATTTGAAATTTGTTTTGAAATAGTGAGCAAGTAACTACGAGGAACCTACCCTAAAGTTTTTAAGTCTTTCTGTTCTTTATCCTTTAAATGGTAAGACTATCCCTATTATTAAGGAATAGGTAGTCATTACCTTGGATGTGAGGGACAAGTGAGGGACATTTGTTTAATGAAGGCAACTGTAGGGTGTATTAAGCATTTAGGAGGGACTATCATCATTATTCGAAAGGGACAACATCTTTATGAAAGGCAACCATTAAGGGACTTGATCTTTGATTATGAAGGGACTAGATGACTTTTCTTTTAAGGGACTTATGCTTTGTACACCCTACTTGACCTTTTGAATAGGCAACATTGAGAGGCAACCCTAGAAAGTGAGATGGCGATCAAAGATCGACTTACGTGTGTGAGTGTTCAATATTAATATTTATCTTTTAATTAGTGATCTAAATCAATTTTTAATAACATACATGTTTTCACTCCCTATTTTTACTAACCATGGCACAAAAATATAAATAATTTAAATATTTACAAAAAATTACACCAAGGAGCAATTACAATAATAATAATAAACAATTAAAAATAATAGCAAAAATAAATAAATAAGCAATAATAATTATAATAGGGGTTAGTAATAATAATTAAAAATAAATAAGGTTAGTGAAATAATAATAATAAGCATAATTTTTTTAAAAAAATAAATGGATTAGTAATAAACATGATTAGTAATGATAATAAACAAAACAAAATTTTAGTGATTAATAGAAAAATATAAACAATTAAATTAACAAATTAAATGAATTATAAACATATTATGAGAAATTATTAAATTTGCAATTTTTTTAGAAATTACTCACATGTATAATTAATTATAAACAGTTAGAAAATATTTTCATATTATAAATAAATTAGACATTTTAATTTCTATACAAATTTATATACAAAATTTTGAGTTTATAAACAATTCATGCATTTAAAAAATTAAGTCAAGTATTTTAATTAAATTATAAATACAAACAATAATATAAAAGAAGAACATAAAATTAGGGTTTAATTGTTTAGAAAAATAAATTAGGGTTTGTCAAATATTAGGGTTCATTTTATAAAAGTAAATTATTTACATAAATAAATATATACATTTTATAATCTAAATATATAATAATAAGAAACTAATTTTTGAATTAAAGAAACATTTTTTTAGAATTTAGGAAAATATGGAATTATTTAGTCATATATTTATACACATGATTATTAATAAAAATAATTAAACAAAATTAATTAAACAAGTCAAAATAGAAAAAAAAGAAGCAAAAAGATGGAACATGGTTGGGATTTGAACCCAGGACGTTCTGCCTACCAGCCACAAAACACACCATTAGGCCAGCCACGCATGTGTGATAGAGAAGAGGGTTCAATTGGTTTTGTGTTATGTCCTGGAAAATCAGAAAAAATAATGAAAAGAAACAAAAGGCCTGGGGGTAGGATCGAACCCAGGACCTCTTAAGCACACAAACATACGCATGACCATCCCAGCTAGGTGAGCAAATCTGTAAATGGAATGGAAATAATACATAATATATTATAATAGCTTAATTCCTGGAAAAAGAAACAAAAAGGAACCAAAGCCAGGGTTCGAACCCCTGCCCTTTGCTTCATGCCAGCGCTTCATTACAAACTGATCCACATGCCATTTGTAATAACATAATAGAAACATAATATAATAAAATAAGTTTTTTATTTGAAATTGACTTTCGCGCCAGTCAACTTCTTCTTCTTCCTCATAACCTTCGCATTTACCTGCGAATTTCCCTACCAATTTTCCTGCGAATATCAAATTGCAGCAATACCTACGAAACTCAAACATTGACAAAACAGCAAAATTTTGTGAAATTGATTAGTGCATTACATTCTATACGATCTATACAACTCAACCATGCTTCTAAAATTCATTTATAGTGGATGAATTGAAGAACCCTAAAACGGCCATAAAACCCTAACCATGGTGACTCCTTCATCCTGCACCTAAAATCGAATTGATTGTTCCAGAAACACTTCAAACTTCATCACAAACACAAATATATGATCAAATTCAGACAATGATATCAATATTATAGGAATCGAAAAAAAATATTTTCAAGAACAATGAGGATTCGGTTTGAATAATATGGCATAGTTTTGATGCATATGAGTGATGGTTCATGATCAATGAGGTCCAAGGAGTCTTCTTGTGCCCTTAAAATACCTTAAAGAGCTGTGTATTGAGGAATCCGAATTTGAGTTTGTGAAGGATTTTTTGATTTGTAAACTTACTCTTGAGGAGGCTGCAATCCGTGCCTTGTGATTGCAATGAGTTAAGTACTTATAGGAGACTGAATTTAGGTCAAAAAATTAAATCATTGTGTGGAAAAATTGATATGAAAAGATTCAAAATGATCATGCCTTAAAAATCAAATATTCTTGTATGAATGCTTGCTATTTTTAGCTAATCCTCATGATTTCTTTCCACTTCAATTCTAATCAAATTTATGATTTTCTAGAAGCTTGATCCAATTCAAATCTTTCATTTTCATATTTTATTTTTATTTAAAATGATTTTTAATGAATTAAATCAAAATAAATAAAAATAAAATAATAAAAAATCTGATTTTTAATGATTTGGGTCGTGCATGAAGTCATTGCATGGATTGGGTCATCATTTGGCAAGCCCATTTGGAAGAAATTGGTTTTAGACCTCCATTTTCTTCATAAACCAACCCAAAATTTCCCAACTTTGCAAGGGCACATATCCTTCAATTTTAATGCTATGAGGGTGTTCTTGGACATTTTGGAAATCTTGAAGAGTCCTCTAACCAACCCCATTGGTTTCATGTCCATATTATTTACCAATCTCAAGTTATGCCTTTTTGAAGTTGTTGACTTTTTGTTGACTTTCAAAAGGACCTATAATGTCTTAGCTCATACCTTCCAAATGAAGCATTTTTGGGCTTGGCTTGTGAGACACAAAGTTGTAGAGAGTTCAATTTCCTTCAAAATGAGCTTTGGATGGAGACTTGGTGATGAATCATGTGAAAGTTATGGCTGGTCAAAGTTCAGTTGACTTTTACTGAGAAAACCCTAATTTAGAAACTCCTGATTCTTGATGATCTGAAATCTCCTTGATGAATCATGATCAACCCTTGATCAAATGATGAATTTTACTTTATATACTTGATGTTGACAAAAAATCATGAAATTTGACTTTGGTTTGACCACAGTTGACCTCAGTTTGACTTTTTAACTGCTTTGACTGATTTTGACTTATCTGATCATTTGACTGAGCAAACTTTTGAGAAAAGCCTTGAAACTTGTCATGGGGGTTCTTACACACATATAAGATGCTATGAAGCTCACTTGAAGTCTTGGAAGTTCATTTAGCCTGATTAAAGTCAAAACCCTAGTTTTGGATGCACTGCTTAGGAGGTGCATTGTCTGAGGGAATTGTCAACTCTTTTGACCAATTGTGAACTTTGTGAACCTTGTGAATCATCATAAAATGTCTTGTGAACCTCATGGGAGGTATTGTGAACCTTGTGAATCATCATAAAATGTCTTGTGAACCTCATGGGAGGTATTGTGAGTCTTGTGAACCTTGTGAACTTCATAAAGTGACTTGTAGACTTCATGAACCTCATGAAAGGTCTTGTAAGTGTTGTGAATCTTGTAAACCTTGTGAACCTTCTTAGCACACAAAGTCTTGTATTGTGAGGGCAAATTTTGGGGTGCAACAATGTGTAACAAATGTAGTCTTCTCCATAGCTTCAGGTGCCATCTTGATTTGATTGTAACCAGAGAAACCATCCATAAAAGAGAATACCTTATGCTGAGCAGTGTTGTCTACCAGAACATCAATATGAGGAAGTGGAAAGTCATCTTTAGGGCTGGCCTTATTCAAATCAATGTAGTCTACACACATACTTACCTTACCATCCTTCTTAGGTACTGGTACCACGTTTGCAACCCATTGGGGATAAGAAGTCACAGCTAAGAACCCTGCATCAAACTGTTTCATCACTTCTGCTTTAATCTTTTCTGACATTTCGGGACGCATGCGACGAACCTTCTGCTTCTTCAGACGGAAATCTTCTTTTACCGGTAAATGGTGAACCACAATGTCTGTATCCAACCCTGACATATCTTCATAGAACCAAGCAAAGATCTCCACATAGTCACGTAACATCTGAATTAGTATGCTCTTAACATCATCTTCTAGTTCAGCCCCTATCTTGACCTCTTTCCTGTTTTCTTCAGTTCCCAGGTTCACAACTTCGACTGGCTCTTCATGTGGTTGTATAGCTCTCTCTTCCTGTTGTAATAACCTAGCAAGCTCTACAGGTACTTCACAATCTTCCTCTTTCCATCTTCAGCTTGATAGATCGGATTCTCGAAATTATAATTGGAAATAGTAGAACTGTTATCAATAGGATCCAGAGTGGATGAGGATCTGCATTTTAGTGATGTGGGTGTGTGTAAGAACACATAGCTGATAAACAAAAATAAAAATAAAAGAAAGACAAGGAGCACAATATTTACGAAAACGAAACGTCCATTGATTTTATTGAATGAAGTATGCAAATGAAATGACATCCCGAAATAAGCATACCATTGTGCCCCGGGCAAGACACAAGGCTTAAAAGTTTAATTGTTCGAAATTACAAACTTAAAATAAAAACATAGTAATAGTATTTACTCCTGACTAAAGGAGATAGGAATAACGTCTTCAATCTTCCAGTTGTTGAGCCCATCACCCACAGTAGGAAAGATCCAATCATTCAGGTTGTAGTCTTCATGAAAGTCACCCACAACACTGACTTGATCTCTCATGACCCCTTAATTGGTGATACGAACAACACGAGCACGACGAACAACCTTCTGGGATTCTGTAGTAAAACCCAAACCAAACTTGTCAGACTTGTAAGGGATGTCAAGAAGATGACCCCAAATAGTACAACCACCTTCTTCAACCACAGCTCTAGCATCTTTAAGGGAGGCCATTGTAGGAGGTACTCTGGTAATCACAGTAACTCTTTTAACAACAGGGGGAGCTTCAGTAGCAGGAATGACCCAAGGAACTACCTCAAATGTCTGGCAAGGAGTCTCAACATATTCACCCTCTACTTCCACATATTTAAAAGTATTCACATGACTGACCATGTATTCTTCTTCACCATAAACAGTGACAATTTTTCCTTTCACCGGATATTTCAACTTCTGATGTAAAGTGGAAGTCACAGCACCTGCCCCATGGATCCAGGGGCACCCAAGCAAACAGGAGTACACAGGACGAATATCCATTACATAGAAAGTAGAGTCGAAGACTTGAGAGCCTACTTTGATCGGGAGGTCTACTTCTCCATGTACCACTCTTCTTGAGCCATCAAAGGCCCTTACCACCACATTACTTGGTCTTAACACAACATCTTCAGGATTGAGCTTGTCCAGAACCTCTTTGGGGAGTACATTTAATAAAGAACCACTGTCTACCAGCACATGAGACAAGGTAGTGCCCCTACATTCAATGGAGATATGCAGAGCTCTGTTATGATTTCTCTTGGCAGGAGTCAAGTCAGCATCAGAAAAGCCTAACCCATTATCATAAGTCAAATGTGCAACATAATTCTCAAATTGATCCACAAAAATCTCATTTGGCACATGAGCAGTCTTTAAGAACTTGATTAAGGATTTAGCATGAGCCTCAGAACATAGCAACAAAGATAACATGGAGATTTTGGAGGGAGTATGCCCCAACTGGTCAATAATATCATAATCACTCTTGCGAATGATCTTCAGCACTTCTTCCATCTGTTTAGAAAGATCTTCAGCAGTCGGTGCCTCAGCTTGCATAGGGTCAACCACATGACCTTTTCCCCGAGCATCAGTACTTGGTTCATAAGTGGAGGTAGTAGTTAGAGGAACTGCACTTTTGGAGGTAGCCTGGGGACAGAAAATTCTTCCACTTCTGGTGATCTTACTAGATCCAGCAATATTATCAACATCAAGACTATCATCAGTAACAGGTGCATCAGTCAGAGGTTCTGGCTTGACACCATGGATGTAAACATCAGAACCATAATTCCAGGGTATAGCTTTATCATAAGTATAAGGAACAGGACCGGGAGTGGTAATGATCATGGGAGCCACTCTAGCTTCAACAACAATCTTCACAGGGCCTTCAGCAGTAATCCTGACAGGACCCTTAGAGGTGATCCTGATAGGGCCTTTGGAGGTAATCTTCACTGGCACTTTGTTAACCATAGCTACGTCTTCAAGCTTCGTACTACGAGTTAGATGTTCAACCATACTTTCCACAAAATGCATCCTCTCAAACAATATAGTGTAATTGTCCATGAGGCGTTGAATACCATCCTTCAACTTCCAGCAACTATCAGGTTTGTAGGCACAATAAAAATAGTCTTCATTACAACCTGGAAAGAATCCAGCCTGCACCAGCTTCTTCTTGATAATGGATAAGGGAGTAGTCACATCTGCTACTGAGGAAACATATGAAACTTCATCAACAACATTAACAGTCTTCTCATGATTGGGCATGGGAGCAGTGATCACATTTGGAGTCCCAGGAGGGTCAAATTCAATTTCTTCAGCTTCAATCATGTCTTGAATCTTGTTTTTGAACACCCAGCAGTTGTTGGTGTCATGTCCCGGACTATTAGAATGATAGGAACATCTTGCATTAGGATTGTACCGAGGAGAGGAAGTATTAGGATTCTGAGGAGGGTCCTTCAAAGTAATGAGTTCCCCTTTCAACATGTGTTGCAAGGCTTGGGCTAGTGACATGTTGATCTTGGTGAACTGTCTTCTAGGCTTCTGTTGATTATTTTGTGGTAGCTCTGGTGCTGCAGGAGTAGGATTGGAAATGTGAACTTCTCCCACAGATTGGTGACTCCTACTACGACTATGTTGACCATACACAACATTAGACTCCTTCTTTCCACTAGGGGGCTTCTTAGCAGTGCTTAATGAAGAGGCACCCACCTGTATCTTACCACTTCTTATACCACTTTCTACACGTTCTCCAGTCATTATTAGCTCGGTGAAACCAGATGATGAACTTACAATAAGGTGACTATATAAAGGACCACACAACGTACTCATATACATATCCACCCACTCCCTGTCAGTCAGAGGAGGTTGAACTCTGCCAGCCAGGTCTCTCCATTTCTGGGCATTGATAACGAGAAAATGTATCGATTATATTGCTATGTTTCATTACCGTTTTATCGCATAATCGTCGTTTTAACACCCGATTCCTCGAGTTTTCCTTACCATTTTGCAGGTACATCGTATACAGAGCTAAATCATGAGCCAAGAGCAAAAGGAACAAAAACAACCATAAAAAGATGAAGAAATGAAGAAACCTGCAAAACCTGCATATTTTGTAACACTCACGGTCGTCACTAAGGTGTCACGACCGTGACACCCCAAAAGGAGCAATCACGGCCGTGACATATCCCTCACGAACGTGACACTTAAATTACACAGGACAGGAACGTGATGCCCTTGTCACGACCGTGACAAGGGAAAAAGAGGTTATTTGACTGAGACTTTGTCACAACGCTACGTGCATATGAAATTGCCTACTTTCCAGCTGACCCTGTATCCACGTTCCTGTATTCTCTCAACTGCTCCTACGAGGCCCAAGCAAACAAGTTCAACCACAAGCCCATTAAATCTTCTATAAATAGCATAATTCATTTGAACAATTGACAGAGTAATTTTTTTATCAATTTCTTGCGGAAGCTCTGCCGAATTATTTTACACCCTTATTATTTCAGCATTATTTTCATTGTTCTATTTTTATTGTATCCAAACCCAACCTATAACAATTTCCAACATCAGGAAATTGTTATAAAAATTTATTTGTTTCAAAGCCTTCAGAATTTCTATTTTATTTTCGATTCCGCCAAATACTCCGAGCTTTCCGGTCTGTGGAAGAAGGAGTCTGCCATTTTATTGTTAACCAGGTTTATATTAATTTTCAATTTTATATTTATGTTGAATATTTATTTTTCTGCCATGAATATTTCGTTTTGTGTTTCTCTGCCTCTGTCTGGTTCAACAAAAATGAGTAGCTAATTACCTTAGGGCGGTATGTAATTAAAACAAACTAAATCGGTAAAATCAACTATAGGCTTAAAATAATTAATAGCTTAGTATTCTGGCTGATACTTTTTATTTAAAATCGACCTTTTCGTTACGAGAGTAAGGAAAGTGTATTAGGTTAGGTCAAGACCACGAGAGTGTGAGATTTTAACCAGATAGCTAAAGTTAGGCATTTAAATTAAACACAGCGAGAGCGCTTTAAAATAAATTAGAATTACTAAGTTTCCAAAAATTATCTCTAAACACTTATGGGCTAGCGAGAGCAGGCATAGGGCTTTAGGGGTAAGATCTGAGATAAGACCACGAGAGTGTGAGTTAAAGGTATTTAAACTGGTAACCTCTACAGAATAGATTAAGTGAACACCTTTATAAGCCTAGGTTAGATTGACCCGCCTAAGTTAGCATAATTACATACCGACCGCCTTAGTATTATTTTATTAAAACTTAAATTTAATTCCGCCTTTAATCTTTAAAAACAACAAAAAATCGTGACAACCCTTCACCTTAGCTAAACTAGAAGTTCATCTAGCACTAAGTAACCATAGAGTCCCTGTGGATCGATAATCTTAAATATTACTCCGATAGGCTGTGCACTTGCAGTTAAGATACCGCTAGACACATAATTAGATACGTCTTTAGCCCATCAAGTTTTTGGCGCCGTTGCCGGGGACCTTAATTTAGTTACTAGTGCACTTTAGGTAGCATTGTCTAGACTATGGTAACAACTATTTTCTTTTTTAATCTAAATTCCCGAGTATATGCCAAGTACTCGCTCTAAAGGCGAAGACTTGCAACCTCTAATCCCAGAATCGGAATGCTTCTTACACGTAACAAGACGAATATTCAATTACGAACAAAATTTCAATATTCCAGATCTTCAATTAGATCCGCCTAAACCAGTCGTAACATCAAAGGACGCAGAGATGGCTGAAGAACATAATCACCCACTCAAGTATTACGCAAGTCCTTCACAAGCTGAACCGCATTCTAGCATTGCCGCACCGGCTATCAACCGAAATGATTTCGAACTAAAACCTTCGTTGATATCAGCCGTGCAACAAAATCAATTCGCCGGAAATCCTACCGAGGATCCGAACCTTCATCTTTCGATCTTTGTGCAATACGCAGATACCGTAAAAGCCAATGGAGTTACCCAAGAAGCTATTAGACTACGTTTGTTTCCTTTTTCACTTCGAGACAGAGCGAGAGCCTGGCTTCAATCTCTGCCTTCGAACTCAGTAACTACGTAGGAGGAACTAAAGAGAGTTTTCTTGAACAGATATTTTCCACCTAGCAAGACAGCTATGCTGAGAGCTCAGATCAACGGATTTAAGCAAAGGGAAAACGAATCACTATTCGAAGCTTGGGAACGCTATAAGGATATGCTGAGACTTTGTCCACATCACGGATTAGTAGAATGGATGGTCATCCATACCTTCTATAATGGACTCTTGTACAATACAAGAATGACAATTGACGCTGCCGCGGGTGGTGCATTGATGGACAAAGAATATAATGATGCTTATGCACTTATCGAAAGTATGGCTCAAAACCATTACCAATGGGGAAGCGAGAGAGTCGCAACTGAGAAACCAATAAAAGGAGGTATGTACGAAGTGAGTAGTATGGACCAAGTCAATGCAAATTTTGACCAACTAAACCAAAAGATCGACAACTTGGCCATAACACCAACAACCACCGTGGCTGCAGTAACACCTAACTGTGAGTTATGTGGAGTTCCAGGACACGAAGTTCCTGATTGTCAACTATTGACAGGAATTCCGACAGATCAAGTGAATTATGCTCAAGGAAACCCATACTCAAACACATACAACCCAGGTTGGAAGAATCATCTGAACTTCTCCTATAAGAATAACAATGCTTTATACGCACCAGGTCAAGCACCAGCTACACCACCAGGATATCAAAAGACTGCTCCTAATGTCCCTAGAAAATCAAACCTTGAGTTGATGATGGAGAACTTTATAGCTAACCAATCTCAAACAAACAAGGACTTCTTAAACCAAAACATTCACACTAGTGAGCAGATTAAGCAATTAGTGAGCAAAGTAGATGCATTAGCTACACATAACAAAATGCTTGAAACTCAGATTTCACAAGTAGCTCAACAACAAGCACCTACTGCTGCACCAGCTGGAGTATTTCCTGGACAACCTCAACCTAATCCGAAAGGACATGCCAATGCCGTAATATTAAGAAGTGGCAAGGAACTTGACGGACCTACCGATCCAAGACTTGACAATCCAGTCATGTACCAAAAACCGGATAAACCGACTGAAACGGTGAATGATCCAGAAGAAAAGGAAGATGATAATCAAGAGGAAGTGGAGAAAGAAAAGCCTTATGTGCCTCCACCACCCTATAAACCACCAATTCCGTACCCTCAGAGATTAACCAATTCCAAGACGACGGGTCAGTTTAAGAAATTTGTCGAACTTCTGAAACAGTTGAATATTACTATTCCGTTTACAGAAGCAATCACTTAAATACCCTCGTATGCTAAGTTTTTAAAAGAAATCTTATCCAATAAGAAAAAGATAGAGGATAACGGAACAGTTACACTTACTGCTGAGTGTAGCGCCATAATTCAGAATAATATGCCTCCTAAGCTAAAAGATCCAGGAAGTTTCTCTATACCCTGTGTAATAGGAAAATTCGTCATTGACAAAGCTCTATGCGATTTAGGAGCCAGTATCAGTGTTATGCCCTTAACGATTTGCAAAAGGCTAGACATGGGAGACCTAAGACCAACTAAAATGTTTGTTCAACTAGCCGATCGCTCAGTTAAATATCCTGTAGGCATACTAGAAAACGTCCCAGTACGTATAGGACAATTCTACATCCCTACTGATTTTATAATCATGGACATCTCTGAAGACTCCACTACACCTATCATACTAGGAAGACCATTCTTAGCTACCGCCGGAGCTATAATAGACGTAAAAAGAGGAAAGCTAACCTTTGAAGTAGGTGAAGAGAAAGTTGAATTTATTTTAACACAATTCTTACAATCACCAGCTATAGAGGATACCTGCTATCTATTGGACGTAATTGACGAATGTGTAAGAGAAATGGAACTGAAAGAAACTACCTATTCTGAAATTATGAAAATTCAAATCCCTCCGATTTTCGAAGATGATAATTGGCGTGCACCGTATCAAGACGATAGTCTAAGCGAAAGTTTAGCACTTACACCGGATCCCATGCCAAGTAAAGATAAACCTACATTAGGATTAAAAACTTTACCTAATAACCTAAGGTACGAATTCTTAGACATTGAATGTAAAAGACCAGTTATAATAAATTCCAGTTTAGGAACTATCGAAACAAAGAAACTTTTAGATGTCTTGAAGAAATATCCAACTGCATTAGGATATAACATATCTGATCTCAAAGGAATATGCCCTTCAATCTGTATGCATCGTATTCTGCTAGAAGAAGATTGCAAAACCTCCAGAGAATCTCAAAGAAGAATTAACCCAATCCTTAGCACTGTAGTGAAAGAAGAAGTTAAGAAACTACTAGATGCCGGAATAATATATCCAATCTCTGATAGTAAATGGGTTAGTCCAGTACATGTAGTGCCAAAGAAAGGAGGTATCACTGTTGTGAAAAACGCTCAAGGCGAATCGATATCGCAAAGAGTAGTGACGGGACATAGAGTGTGCATAGATTATCGTAAACTAAACAAAGCCACTCGAAAAGATCATTTCCCACTACCCTTTATAGATCAAATGTTAGAACGATTAGCCAAGCATTCATACTTCTGTTATCTTGACGGTTACTCAGGATTTTTCCAAATCCCTATCCATCCGGATGATCAAGAGAAGACTACATTCACATGCCCATATGGAACGTTCGCTTATAGACGAATGCCCTTTGGATTATGCAACGCTCCTTCAACCTTTCAAAGATGTATGATGTCAATCTTCGCAGATTTTATAGACAACATCATGGAAGTGTTCATGGACGACTTCTCTGTATGCGGGCAAAGTTTTGAAGGATGCCTATCAAATTTAGAAATGGTGTTAGAAAGATGTGTAAAAGTAAACCTCGTGCTTAACTGGGAGAAATGTCATTTTATGGTCAGAGAAAGAATCGTATTAGGCCACGTTATACCCAACAAGGGAATTGAAGTAGATAAAGCTAAGATAGAAGTCATAAAATATCTTCAACCCCCTAAAACCATTCGAGAAATACGAAGCTTTTTAGGACACGCCGGTTTTTACTGACGATTCATCAAAGATTTCTCGAAAATCACTAAACCTCTTACTGGTTTATTAATGAAAGATGTTGAGTTCATATTCAATGAAGATTGTCTTAAAGCATTCGAAACTCTAAAAACAGCCCTCATCACCGCACCAATCATGCAACCCCCTGACTGGAGATTACCTTTCGAAATCATGTGCGATGCGAGTGACTATGCTGTAGGCGCAGTTCTAGGCCAGAGGAAGGAAAAGAAACTTCATGCGATTTAATATGCCAGTAGAACCTTAGACTCTGCTCAGATGAACTACGCCACTACTGAAAAATAATTATTAGCAGTTGTCTTTGCGCTTGACAAATTGCGTTCTTACCTAG
Source organism: Lathyrus aphaca (assembly GCA_963966055.1). Lineage (NCBI taxonomy): Eukaryota > Viridiplantae > Streptophyta > Magnoliopsida > Fabales > Fabaceae > Lathyrus > Lathyrus aphaca. The sequence continues at coordinate 211,919,663 of OZ014519.1, forward strand.
TAGGAGCGAAAATAATCGTTTACACCGACCATGCTGCTATCCAATATCTATTAACTAAGAAAGATGCTAAACCGAGACTCTTGAGATGGATTTTACTCTTACAAGAGTTTGATCTCGAAATAAAAGATAAGAAAGGTACTGAAAACGTCGTAGCGGACCATTTATCTAGAATAGAAGGTATTAAACCCGAACAAGTGCCGATTAACGATGATTTTCCGTATGAACAGCTGATAGCACAAATAGGAAGCGACCCAGTTCAGTTAGACATAGATGAACCAGAACCCGTGGAAACAATCCAAACGACTGTAGGACTACCATGGTACGCTGACATTGTTAACTACCTAGCCGCAGGAGCTCTTCCACCCAATTTAACCTATCAGCAGAAAAAGAAATTCTTTCACAATCTAAAACATTACTATTGGGATGAACCATTATTGTTCAAAAGAGGACCCGATGGAATCTTTCGTCGATGTATTCCCAAAGAAGAAATAGAATATGTCATTGCTCAATGCCATTCATCTCCTTATGGTGGACATGCAAGTACTTCCAAGACTTGTGCAAAAATCTTGCAAGCCGGCCTATTCTGGCCTAATCTATGGAAGGATGTCCACATCGCTGTTATAAATTGCGATCGGTGTCAACGCACCGGCAATATTTCAAGAAGAGATGAAATGCCTCAAAAAGGAATATTAGAAGTAGAAATCTTTGACGTCTGGGGAATAGATTTCATGGGACCATTCCCATCATCTTTCGGTAATAATTACATACTCGTAGCCGTTGATTATGTTTCAAAATGGATTGAAGCTATAGCTTCTCCTACAAACGATACACGAGTAGTAATAAAGCTTTTCAAAAATATAATCTTTCCCAGATTTGGTGTGCCTAGACTCGTCATAAGTGACGGTGGCTCGCACTTCATTTCAAAAATCTTTGACAAATTATTATCTAAGTATGGAGTAAGACACCGTGTGGCAACACCATATCACCCACAAACAAGTGGACAAGTCGAAGTCTCAAACAGAGAAATCAAACAAATCTTAGAAAAGACTGTCGCCATATCTCGGAAAGATTGGTCATCTAAACTTAATGAAGCTTTATGGGCTTATAGGACCGCTTACAAGACACCCATAGGTACTACGCCTTTCAAATTAGTTTATGGAAAATCTTGTCACCTCCCGATAGAACTAGAACACAAAGCTTATTGGGCAATCAAAACTCTCAATATAAACTATAATGCTGCAGGAGAAAAGCGAATCCTAGACATTAACGAATTAGAAGAATTAAGGCTAGATGCTTATGAGAATGCTAAGATATATAAAGAAAGAACTAAGCGATGGCATGATAAACGCCTATCTAGGAAAGAATTTAGTGTGGGAGACGTTGTACTCCTCTTTAATTCAAGACTTAGGCTATTTCCTGGAAAATTAAAATCTAGATGGTCAGGACCCTTTGAAATAACTAAAGTGTTCCCGAGTGGAGCAATAGAAATTAAGGGTAGGAATAGTGAACCATTCATAGTAAACGGACAACGTTTAAAACATTATCATAAAGTTGAAAATAGAGATTATGCAAATAGTCTAAGGCTTTTAGAGTTGTCCACTAATTCCCCTGATTAATCTACACCTAAGCATTACGTCAGACTTTTGACGATAAAAACAACGCTTAGTGGGAGGCAACCCATTTACTCATTTAATCCTTTAATTCATTTTTATCATTCTATTATTTTGTTATTTATCGTTTTACTATTTATTTATTTGTTTTGCCATATTACTATTATTGCCTTTAATTTATGCATTTCATTTCCTTATTTTTCTTTATTTTAATCTTAAATCACTTTTACAGATTTTCTAAAGTCTTTTCCACTTTCCTTCTCCCCCTGATTTGTTTCCTCCATATTTGCACTGACCATGGCTAACCAACCGATAAACCATATGGAAACCAAATTTAGAGGTAGGAATCAAAGAATGAAATTTGAAGAGTTATCACAGAGGCCAATGGATTTGACCCTGTACCCGGATGATCTGACTATGGAAACCCTAGGTATACATGATAGCATCCTGTACTTGTTTAACCGACTTGGATGGGAGAATGCACTGATTCAACATAAGTTTGTGACTTACCGCGAGCTCACCCTTGAGTTCCTTAGCTCCTTAGTTTACCTACCCGAGTGCGGTTTTGGATTCAGGAAAGGATTTATCAGTTTCCGCCTATTTGGAATAGAATATGACTTTAACCATAAAGAACTAGCTGACTTATTAGGATTCCCTAGTGGACCCTTTGCTTTTACTACCACACAGGTAGAATTGATGGACATTGAGCTGGATTTCTTTTGGGGAACAATAACTGGAAACTACCACCCTGAACCAAATAGCATGAACAATGATGAGATACATAACCCTGCTCTCCGTTACTTCCATAAGATCCTTGCCCACACCTTCTTTGGAAAAGAAGAAAACATTACCGGAGTATCTAAAGATGAGATATTCATTATGTCATGTTTCACTAATGGACAGCCTGTTAATGGTGTGCCTTTCATGATGCAAACCTTCACCCGAATCCAAGAAGAACCTGAATTACCTATATTAGTAGGAGGTCTTGTAACCATGATTGCTGATGCCTTAGGACTTAGGTACCAATTGCACAGGTGCAACCGTTTAGGTACCATCCGTCCTATGAATCTTAACTTTTGCTTTAATCGCCATATCATAAGGAATTTAGGACATCCACCTTTCGAGTACCTAATCCGGAATGAGGTAGTAACCCTGTTCACACTACCAAACCATGCTAGAGTAAGTGTTCACAATAAGGATAACTGGCTTTATGAGTTAACCCCACCTGACTATCCATCTACTCCTGAAACACCTCAGTCTTACAAGATAAAAGATGATATAATGACCGATGTCGAAACTGACCCTGAGACACCTCCTGGTTACCATGACATTGACCACACTGACGAAGTGATTGAAACCCCTGAAGTGAATCAAGTAGATTATGCTAACAACTTACAGAATATCATGAACACTCTTGAAGCTTACCAAACTGATATAAATACTGTTAAGGATGAGATTAAGAGCATGCGATTGGACATTATAGGTCTAACTGACATAACTTGTGAACAATTCTATCACCTGAACTCCGTAATCGAAGATTTGAAGAAACACTTTTGAAAATGCTATAGTGATCTAGTTTATTTTACTTATTGTTTTCGTTTCTAGTTAGTTTTACTTTTCGCAAACAATTTCGTACCGTATTTTCATTAATGTAATTTCATTTCAATTACCATATGCAATGCACTTCTAGTTTACAAATTTTTCCATTTTAATCAATTTATATGTTTTCATTCTATATACTGTTATGCTTGAATTGATTCATATTCTATAAAATCTCTCGTGTCATGCAAATTTACAAGTACTATGTTGAAATTATTTATTATATGGTGTTTATATTTAATAATGAGTGAGAAGTGATCAAAAAATTATTATATAAATTATATGAAGCGTGAGAGATAATGCTTTCAGGAAATTATTCAAGGAAATCAACCCTCACGGTCGTCACACCCCCTAACGATCGTGACGTGCTAATTTAGCGTGTCACGACCGTCATCTCCTTGTCACGACCGTGACAACCCTAAATATAGAATTCGTGAGAAACAAAACTGTTTCTTTTTCGAAACCTCTTCTTCTTCTTCCTCCATAACTTTCAAAACCACCCATTATCTCCCCCAACTTCCGTAACCTCCCATTACCAAATTAAAACTCATTAACCTCTCCATTATCACCACACCTATCACATTCTCACCTTCCAATATTTATCCGAACCATTATTTCTCTCATTTTATCATTTTTTCACAAAAATCCAAAATCCTCATCTCTCACTCTAGTTCTTGCATGCAATGGATGCTATACAATTTAGAGAGGGTGAGAATGGAGAAAGCCAGAGAGAAAGATTCATCTGATTCCAGAACCGCGGTGTGCAACCTACGCGTTATATCGACACTGAATGTTTAAGAGAGTTGGGAATGCTCAACAGTGTCAAGAACCTGCTTAAGAAGGTTAGTTTGTGGGTTCTATGCAGTCAGCCCCAACCCACATTCGAGTTTCTAACATTGGAATTCCTAAGCTCGTTCCATTACATCACTCCTACCGGTTCTCAGAGTCAACTTACCGGCTTTGCTAAATTCAGATTGTTCGGCCGGGAGTTTGAACTTTCGTAAACAAGGATAGCCGAGTTGCTAGGCTTCGCTCATGGGAATGAAGCTCACCTCCGCGTGCCTGACAATTTCAGTGAAACCGCTTTCACTTTATGGCACGACATAACCAACACCCGTGCCTCAGCCTTTCAGAGCCTTAATGCTACACACATCCACAACCCGGCAATCAGATATTTTCATCGCATCATTTGCAACACCATCTTTACACGAGAGAGTAACCATAAGCTCAACTCCAAGGAGCTTCTGTTCTTGCACTGCGCTCTAAATGACGAGCCAATCAACGCTGCCCCGTTCATGCTTTCTCACATCCAGGCCATTGTGCAAAGAGGCTCAACCCCATTTTTCATAGGCGGCATTGTCACCACCCTCGCCATTCAGTTAGGGCTTGGTGACTTGGTCACCAATTTGCCTCGCATAGCCGCAGAATTCCTTACCAAGAACTATTGCAGGTCCGCTCACTTGATTGCGCAAAGAGAGGATGGCAGGTTTAGCCCTGTTATCCACGACACTGTTTATCACCACATCATTCTGCCGTCCCGTGACCGCATCGACCCGTCCAGCCGAGCCAACTGGCTCTTTGTTTTACCAGATGCTGCCGGCCACGCCCCCATTCATGATGATCAGGCCGATCCTCCAGCGGATGAGATGCAAGATGCTATGGATGCAGCTGAGCCTGTCCATGATATTCCCGAGTCATTTACCCGACAACCTCCTGCACAGGAATTCACTCTTGAGGACGTCCTCCGCGCGATTCATCAGCAGAACCAGATGAACGCCGCACTGGAGCGAAGGCAGAAGGAACAGCATGATGATTTACTCCGCACTATTGCAACCAACCAGACAGCTACTAATGAGAAGCTCGGAGAAATTTTTAGCGAGCTAGAGGCCTTACGCATTGACATCACTGCTGTTACCGGTACCGGTTCTGATCCTGAAGCGACTCCTACCAGACGCTCCCGCACCAGAAGCCGAGCCCGCGGTCCTCAGCAGCCTTAGTTTTAGTTTTTGCTTATGTTTTTTTTTTCATTTTCATAGTTTGTATTGTACTTTTACCGCTATTATATCACAACATTGAGGACAATGTATGATATAGTGTGGGAGAGGTACCTTTCATTTTCCGCATTTTCCCTTTTCGCACTTTTTCAATACCGTTGTATTTCTTTTCGTAAGTTAATGAAACGAGCAAATATTTGTGCTATTTTCTTTAGTTTCGAACTTTCCCCGTTTATTTAGCCATACCGAAAAAAATCTTTAATTATTCGCATTACCCGACTTACCTACGAAATCGTAATTAGGAAGCTGAGAACGATTCAACAAGACCAATACAATCTTGACACCTTTGACTTCCCACTTAAGCGATTCCATTCCGATTATCGTTACGAGTACACCTTAAGTTTCAGTTCAAAAGTAACCCCTAGTAGTTTATACTAGCAGTCAGCACCGTCTGAACACAAACCACGTGGGGAGCCGATGAATATAAGCGTTTGATGCCTAATCTATAATGATCCTTCATATCTCGATGCAAATGAAAAGAAATTGCACCAAAGTACACGGTCGCATATAAGAAACGAGAAATATGAGAAGGAGTCCATTGCGGGTTGGTTCAGAGGTACTGGTTCTGAACTTGGTAGGGCGTGCTACGGCTCGATCCCCCACAACCTCCAAATCGGATAATATATGTAGGGTTACCGCACTCGTGTACCAGACCCCGTGCCTAAAAAGGATCAAAGTCGCTAACCGGCTACTCCACTAGGTGCGTGCTAATGCAAAGGGCTTAATGTGATTGCGCTAGAATGAAACCAGGCGAAATAAGATCGAAAAACTCTAGGTGAAATCGTAAAGCAATTACCGATTGTTTCGTTTAACGGGAAGTCAACGACTTAGCTTGTTGCTTGTGTCATTAATGTATCGTTAGTGTTTTATCATTACCGGTTTATCCGACAAAATGATCCCTCGTACGGTTTGTTATGTGTATGCGTCGATAAAAACTTGTCCGACGATTTTCAACCGACTATTTGCTTGAGGACAAGCAAAGGTTTAAGTTTGGGGAAGTTTGATAACGAGAAAATGTATCGATTATATTGCTATGTTTCATTACCGTTTTATCGCATAATCGTCGTTTTAACACCCGATTCCTCGAGTTTTCCTTACCATTTTACAGGTACATCATATACAGAGCTAAATCATGAGCCAAGAGCAAAAGGAACAAAAACAACCATAAAAAGATGAAGAAATGAAGAAACCTGCAAAACCTGCATATTTTGTAACACTCACGGTCGTCACTAAGGTGTCACGACCGTGACACCCCAAAAGGAGCAATCACGGCCGTGACATATCCCTCACGAACGTGACACTTAAATTACACAGGACACGAACGTGATGCCCTTGTCACGACCGTGACAAGGGAAAAAGAGGTTATTTGACTGAGACTTTGTCACAACGCTACGTGCATATGAAATTGCCTACTTTCCAGCTGACCCTGTATCCACGTTCCTGTATTCTCTCAACTGCTCCTACGAGGCCCAAGCAAACAAGTTCAACCACAAGCCCATTAAATCTTCTATAAATAGCATAATTCATTTGAACAATTGACAGAGTAATTTTTTTATCAATTTCTTGCGGAAGCTCTGCCGAATTATTTTACACCCTTATTATTTCAGCATTATTTTCATTGTTCTATTTTTATTGTATCCAAACCCAACCTATAACAATTTCCAACATCAGGAAATTGTTATAAAAATTTATTTGTTTCAAAGCCTTCAGAATTTCTATTTTATTTTCGATTCCGCCAAATACTCCGAGCTTTCCGGTCTGTGGAAGAAGGAGTCTGCCATTTTATTGTTAACCAGGTTTATATTAATTTTCAATTTTATATTTATGTTGAATATTTATTTTTCTGCCATGAATATTTCGTTTTGTGTTTCTCTGCCTCTGCTTGGTTCAACAAAAATGAGTAGCTAATTACCTTAGGGCGGTATGTAATTAAAACAAACTAAATCGGTAAAATCAACTATAGGCTTAAAATAATTAATAGCTTAGTATTCTGGCTGATACTTTTTATTTAAAATCGACCTTTTTGTTACGAGAGTAAGGAAAGTGTATTAGGTTAGGTCAAGACCACGAGAGTGTGAGATTTTAACCAGATAGCTAAAGTTAGGCATTTAAATTAAACACAGCGAGAGCGCTTTAAAATAAATTAGAATTACTAAGTTTCCAAAAATTATATCTAAACACTTATGGGCTAGCGAGAGCAGGCATAGGGCTTTAGGGGTAAGATCTGAGATAAGACCACGAGAGTGTGAGTTAAAGGTATTTAAACTGGTAACCTCTACAGAATAGATTAAGTGAACACCTTTATAAGCCTAGGTTAGATTGACCCGCCTAAGTTAGCATAATTACATACCGACCGCCTTAGTGTTATTTTATTAAAACTTAAATTTAATTCCGCCTTTAATCTTTAAAAACAACAAAAAATCGTGACAACCCTTCACCTTAGCTAAACTAGAAGTTTATCTAGCACTAAGTAACCATAGAGTCCCTGTGGATCGATAATCTTAAATATTACTTCGATAGGCTGTGCACTTGCAGTTAAGATACCGCTAGACACATAATTAGATACATCTTTAGCCCATCAGGCAGACTCCTTGAAACTCTCTTTAGCACCCATTGACATGCTTTAGAGCTGCATGCGAGTAGGTGCTAAATCAGCATTATATTGGTATTGCCTATAGAAGGCCTCAGCAAGATCATTCCAATAACGAATATTAACACTTTCCAATTGGTAGTACCATTCCAGTTGAGTTCCAGACAAGCTCTCTTGGAAGAAATGAATCCATAACTTCTTATCAGCAGTATGTGGTTGAATCCTCCGGACATAGGATCTCAGATGCAACTTAGGACACGAAACACCATCATATACCACAAAGACAGGAACCTTGAAACCAATAGATATAACCACTCCAGAAACTAAACTTGGATCTTCAAAATCAAGCCCAGAAGATTTTGTAGTTCCATAGCGTTCATTCTATCTAGCAGCATCTTGTACTTATCTTCACTAGCAGGATCATGATAATAATTTGCCTTAGAATCAGAATCTCCCACAGTATCATGGAGACTACCTCCCTCTTTCTCAGAATTTCCAGACTCAGAATCCTCAATTTGTTCCTTAACTTTGATAGGACCTCTGAACCTTCTTCCCAGATTGATGAGGCCTCCTGACCTTCTAGTCTTCTTCTTCTTCTTAGCCAGCAGTGTTTTCAGCTCATCTTGCCCCTTGGACAAATTCAGAATCAACTCTTAGAATTGTGCACTCTGAGCCTGGAGATCTTTGACAGTCTGTTCAAGAGCCATTTCTGCTGAAATAAACAGCGAGAAGATAAGATACATGTTCATAAGAAACCTGTGATGCAATGATATGGTATGTAAATGCATATGCAATGTTTTCAAGGACCGCAGGATTTAAATTTGTTTAAACAAACAGAGAGTAAACTTTTATTAGTAATCAATAAATTTGTTTTCCCCTTAGGCTTACAACAAAAAATGAAATGAATACAAAAATGGGGTTTTAAGTCTCCCATGGACGTTTCCTCTTTGTGTTGAGGTATGAGTTGAGATCCCGCTCCTCGTGAAGTTGTTTTGTTAGCTCCAGGATTCTTTCTTGACTTGCTTTGTAATGAGTCTCAAAAGTATCTCTTTGCTCCTTCAACTGGATCCAGGACCTTTGTAACTCCTCCATGTCAGTGGGCATGTCTGGATGAAGAATGATATAAGAAGTATCTCCTTCAGCAACAGGCTCCATGGTAACTGGCAGGATAACTAGATATGGCATCATAAGAGTCTGAGCACGAGATCGCACCCATCTGAGATAAGGTTCCATAGGAATAGTGTACTTTGGTTCCCGAGTCTTGCTGTCAACCTTGTTCACTTTACCCCATGCTCGTATAAACCTTTGTCGGTAACCTTGTAGATCATTGTCGTAGTCGAACACAATACCCTGAATAAGCATGTCATGAGGGCCATCACTCCAAGCGTAACCAAACTGACGTAGAGCTAAAGAAGGATTGTAGGTAATGCCCCCTCTTATGCCAAGGAGTGGCACATTAGGGAACTCCCCACAACGGTCAATGATAGTAACATTCTCCATAGATCTAGAACACCAATGAATATCTGAATGTGAAAGTGACATAATCCTTTTAGACCATCTTAACCCTTGTTCATTCTTCATTACTGATCGAGGAAGGTGAGAAATAAACCACCTAGACAATAGAGGTATACAACACATCAGAGTTCCTCGTGCCTTCGTAGTACGGGTATGAAGAGAGTGTAAGATGTCTCCAAGTAATGTAGGCACTGGATTGTGAGTCAGAAATATGTTGATGGCGTGTACGTCTATGAACTGGTCTGGATTGGGGAACAACACTAAGCCATAGATCAATAGGGCTAAGATATCCTCAAACGCATCATAACTCATAGCCTTCAAGAATAATTGAGCTTTCTCCATCAATACCTTAGCAAGAATACCCTTAACTTCACTCCTTGTTTCCAGGACAATGTCTGATTTCTTCAAATGTAGGGCTGCAACAATGACTTCAGGTTTAGGCTCTTTCTCTAAGCATGTGAAGGGTTTCTGATCAAGGATAGGTACACCCAGAAGTTTGGAGAACTCTTCCATTGTAGGAACTAGCTGATAGTCGGGGAATATGAAGCAATGATGTTTAGGATCAAAGAACTGAAACAGAACACTCATCATGTCTTCATTGAACCTTGAAGTGACTAGATCCAGTAGGTGACCATGCTTCTTGATGAATTGGGAGTTTTCAGAAACTTGAGAGACCAATTCCTTAAGCTTAGGATGTATTCCTACAAAGTTGATCCGGATAGTATTCCTACGAGCAGAAGCCATGACCTGCAAAAAGAACAAAGATAAATCCTTTGGTCCTTGAAATGGTTAGTGAAAATGCTATGCTTATGATGCATGATGATGTCATGATGTTATGCTCAATCACAAACATGTGGCACACACAAACAAGTCACACTATAGCCCTAGGTTTAGAGGCTTGCATGAGGTTTAAAGGTAAGTACCCTCCCCTGAAGTTTAGTTGGTTCATCCTGTCCTACAAAGTAACCAGGTTCTAAGGGATCTCAATATCATTGATCCTTCACAAGGGTGGTTGCTCAGTAGGCAACTTACTTTCCAACCAAAACCCTCCAAGTTTAGAATCTCAATGAGCGTAGTATCGAGTATCAACCAACTTCAGTCTTCACCAAAGTCGGTTATCTCACTACTTTCTAAAGGCCAAGATGGGATGACTAGGGTTCTAAAAGTCAGTTAGTGTATTGACAACATATGGCAGCCTCATATTATCCTCAACTTGCTTAAGGAACATAAGCACCAACCAAGAAGTCACACTAACTATGGCCACCAGATCAACCATATCGGTATACGCCGTACAGTTTCCTTGGTCTATTTCCATTTACCTAAGGTACACTAGATCAGGGTTAGGATCTTTCACACATAAGAGCATCCAACAAGTAAAGTAAAGCAAACAAAGCAAACAAATTTAAAGTGATCTTAATTCCTAAGGGTACCCCTCTTTAATATTTGTCCCCAGCAGAGTCGCCAGTTCTGTAACACGGTGGGAGAACTGGCTTTAGTTAAATGTTCCTGATAGCAAGAGTTGCCACCGACTTTTATTTTATCCAAAAGGAAAGGACATAAAAGAACAGGAAAGACCTTAAAAAGATTTTGAGTTCGGGGGTAAGGTATACAAAGGGAAGGTGTTAGCACCCTTTATATCCATGGTTATCCATGGGCTCTTAGTTACTTAGCTCACTTTAAATTGTTTTGAAAAGAAATGTAGTGTGTGACTAAAAATTCTCTAAATACTTTATAATGATCCTCGTATGGATGTATATAAAGACTTTGTTTTGAAAATTTGTTTGAAATGTGTGGTGTAAAGTGTATTTTGAAAAGTGAGCAAGTACTTAAGAGGAACCTACCCTATATTAGATCTTTATTGTTCTTATATGTTCTTTCAATGGTAAGAGTAGCCCTATTATTAAGGAATAGGTAGTCATTACCTTGGATGTAAGAAGGGACAAGTGTAGGGACATTTGAAAGTAGGCAACTGCAAGGTGTCTTTAGCAATACGAAGGGACTTATCATCTTTTATTCGAAGGGACAAGATCATTTATCGTAGGCAACCTCGAAGGGACTTGATCTTATAAACTAAAGGGACTTGATGATTTTTATGAAGGGACTTTACTTAAGACACCTTACTTGACCTTAGAAATAGGCAACATGAGAGGTAGCCCTAGAAAGTGCAAGATGGCGATCAAAGATCGACTTACGTGTGTGAGTGTTCATGTTCAAGTATTTATCTTATTTAAATTAATTTCTAAATTATTTTAATTACACATAGTTATACACACCCTAAAATTACTAACCATGGCAATAAAAATATTTACAAAAATAAAATAGAGACAAAAAATAAATCTACGACTATTACATGGCTTTCGCAATTACATAATAATAGAAACTATAATGATAAATACAATAAATAAACAATAATGTAAAGGTTAGAAATAATGAAATCATAATAATAATAAAAGGGGTTAGTAAAAATATAAAGAATATAAAATTTAAGAGAAAATATTATGTTTAAGGTAAATGAACATGTAGAAAAATTTTTTAGAAGAAAATGGAATAATTATAATAATAATAAACAAATATTAATTATTTACATATTAAACAAATAATAAATAATTAATGATATTTTATTATGAAAAATTAGGATTAGGAAAATTAGGGTTTAGAAAATTAGGGCTTAGAAAATTAGGGTTAGGGTTTTAATTATTAATTAAAATATATGATTAATCTATTTACAAAAATATAATAATTATACATACATACATATTATAAAATAAATATAAACAATTTAAATTTGAAGAAAATAAACTATGATTTTTAAGAATATAAAGAAAATATTATAATGGTATTTAGAAATTATTTTTATAATTTATATTTAATAATTAAACAAAATAGAATTAATATAAGAAAATAAATTGAAAATAAGAAAAAACAAGAAAATTGGCCAAAAAGAAAGGACCTGGGATTTGAACCCAGGTCCCTTACCTCAATCATCCACCATCAAAACCAGCTGAGCCAGCATGCGCTGGTGATAACTATACACAACAACATTGTTTTATCATGAACCTGCAAAATAAATGAAATTAAAAACAAAAATTGCTTTCGGCCAGACTCGAACCCTGGTCTTTTCCCCAAACACACATACGCCTTGCCAACTGAGCCACCAACGCTTGGTGATAATAACATGTAAACCAAACATAATAAAAAAAAATATTCAAATAGAAATTCGCGCCAAAGCCATCTTCTTCCTCCAGCCGTCGTATTAGGCTATAGTGACACTTCATCCGTCACTAAAGCTTGTAGTGACGGATCTTTGCCGTAGCTACATATCCTGGATATTCAAAAACACAGCACACACAACATAAATTCATTCTAAGGGTGTAAATTGATTAATATATGTCCTCTAACTCCAAACAGGTCTTTAATTTGGTCTGAATTTACTTGTTTCATGAAACCATAATCCGTGACTTCATGAACCCTAACAATGGTGTTTAGCCATTCCTGCATCGAACATCAAATCAAACTATCCAGAAACATTGCAAACATCATCTTGAACAATAATATATAATCAAATTCCATTTATATTGCTTGTATCATTGAAATTGAAAAATCAATTTTCAAGCTAAAAGATGAAATCAGTTTATGCATTTTAATGAGTTTTGGATGATGTAATGCATTGGGATAGCATCAAGGATGATCAAGGAAGAGATTGCAACCTTCAAAACACCTTGATATAGCCTGCAAAATAGAATCCGAATTATGAGTTTTTTTTATGAAAATTTGAAGTTTGATCTTACTCTTGGAGGCAGCCAAAATCGTCCCTCTGCATTGCTTTATGATATACATATATAATAAAACATATTTAGGTCAAAAAATCAGATCCTCCTTTGGACTTTTGGATCATTTGAGATTGAAAAAGATAAGCTTCCAAAATATTGAAAAATTTGATATATCCTTACTATTTTTGGTTGATCTGATTTTGTATGATCTCAATTACTTTTAATTATCCTTTAAGACTTTCTAGAACCAAAATCTTATTAAATATTGCAACTTTTATATTTTATTTTGATTTAAAATGATTTTTAATGTAAAAAATCATAATAAATAAAATAAAATGAATAAAAATTTGAATAAAAAATTTTTAATTCGTTCATAATGTCATGGTAGTGTTTGGGTCATAAAAATGCAAGCCCATTTGGAGAAATTTGGTTCTAAAGTCCCATTTGCTTCATAAACATCTCAAAAATTTCCCAACTTTGCAAAGACATAAGTCCCTAAATTTTAAGGCTATGAAGGTGTTCTTGGACATTTTGGAAATCTTAAAGAGTCCTCTAACCAACCTCTTTGGTCTCATGTCCATATCTTTTACCATTCTAGAGTTATGCCCTTTGGAAGATGTTGACTTTTTGTTGACTTTTAAAATGACCTATAATGTCTTAGCTCATACCTTCCCAATGAAGCATTTTTGGGCTTGGCTTGTGAGACACAAAGTTGTAGGGAATTAAATTTCCTTAAAAATGAGATTTGGATGAGAAATTTTTGATGAAGCATGTGAAAGTTAAGGCTGGTCAAAGTTCAATTGACTTTTCCTATGAAAACCCTAATTTAGAAACTCCTGATTCTTGATGATCTGAAATCTCCTTGATGAATCATGATCAACCCTTGATCAAATGATGAATTTTACTTCATATACTTGATGTTGGCAAAAAATCATGAAGTTTGACTTTGGTTTGACCACAGTTGACCTCAATTTGACTTTTTAACTGCTTTGACTAATTTTAACCTATTTGATCATCTGACTGAGCAAACTTCTTGGGAAAGCCTTGAAACTTGGAACGGGATTTCTTAAAGACATATAGGATTCTATGAAGCTCACTTGAAGCCTTGGAAGTCCATTTAGCCTGATGAAATCCAAAACCCTAGTTTAGGATGCATTGCTTAGGAGGATGCATTGTCTGAGGGAATTGTCAAACTTTCTAACTAATTGTGAACCTTGTGAACCTCTTGAGATACCTTGTGAACCTTGTGAACCTCTGGGAACACCTTATTACACAATGTCTTGTCTAGGTGAGGGCAAATTTTGGGGTACAACAGTCGCCAGCTAAGCATTTTTATTCCTAAGGAAAGGTAATGCTGCATAAACCTAAAAAAGATATGGATAAGACGGTCGCGAACCAGAGAAATTGAGAAAGGGGGTTGGTTACAACTTGGGAAGGTATTAGCACCCAGATTGTCCATCGTACTCGACGGGATCCACGCTTACAAGATTTGTGTTTAAAAGGGGTAGTGTATGTGATATCTGTGTGCAAAAGCTAAAGAAGAGAATATACAAGTGTCAGTGCAAAAGGGTGAATGCTCAGGAACTGAGGCTTAAAAGAGAATGCTGAAAGAGGGGGAAGGCATAGAGACTTTTGTTCGATAATTGTTAAGTTATGCCTACGTATCCTCTCGTGCAATGAGGAAGTCAGAACACCGTAGTTCGACTCAAAGAGACTGAAAGGTAAAATTGACTATGAACTGCTTGCTTGCCTATGCTCAAGTGTATGACTCGTCTGGCTCGAGTGCTAACTGTATTGTATTAGACGGAAGAAGCAATTTCTCGTTTATGAATGAGTGTGATGAGAAAAGAATCTCGAAGGAGACGATTATTGTTTGTTTTTTGTGTTTTCAGTTTTTTATTGTTTTTGGTGTTTTGCATAAGTTAATGAGTTTAATCCTAAATCAAGGGTTTGTAAACTCATTATATCCTCCCTGATTAGGGATAATGAGAATACTTAAGTATGAGATAAGCATCTCAACTTAATTACCATGATTATGTAGGATTAAGATCATTAACCTACTTGTGATTATTAAGGTGTTTTTGGATTTTTGTTTAGTGTTAAGTAATGAGTTTAATCTCTAATCACGGATTAATGGACTCCTTACACCATCCTAATAGAAGGATAATAGATGAGAACACTTAAGTTGAGGAAGATACCTCAACTTAATCCATGGTTAGGGATTAAATTCATTATATAACAAAGCCTTTATTAAGTGGATTTTAATTAAGGGATGGGATTAAGAAATGAGTTTTATGGTTTGTAAGACAACTTGAGGGGGACTTGTCTATTAAACACTAGGGTTAGTCCCTCTTAACCATAAGGAAGAGATAGAACCCTATTTCAAGGCCCAAGTTACAAGATGAAGTCTTAGTGATTATTAAGTGGATTTATTAAGAGGTTTAAACAAATTAAGGGTTTAACACTTAAGATTAAAGTTATACACTCCATCCTAAGATAAGGATACAGGCATAACCCTAATTCCAAAGTCCAAAAACCTTAAAGGTTTAGTTTCTAATGATGGGATGAGAAGAGAGACACAAATAAGACTCAAAGGAAAAAGTCTAAGGGAAACTAATAAGTCCTAGAAGTTATCATGCTTAGGAATCCTATGGTTTTGTGAAGCTTAAAAGGAGAAGTCTTCAAAGAAGCCACCAAGGAGAGGCAAGATGAAAAGAAGGAAATGATAAGAGAAAGAAAGGAAGAGAAGCACAAGTGAGGCAATCCCACTAAAATAAAAACAAAAATTCAGTAAGAATACAATGTGAAGAGATGAGAAGAGGTGGGAGGTGAAGGCAAATCCACCTCCCAAGCAACTTACCATTAACCCTGAAAAGTTAGTACAAGATGCAATATGAAAGGAATGAAATGAAATGAAGCAAATGTAAGTGAGAAAACCAAGACCAGAAGCATGTACATGATGCAAATGATGCTATGATATGATGCAAATGCACACAAGATGCATGTGTGTGATCATACAAGAGGATGAATGCAAATGAAGCATGTAGGAAGCATGTAAACACATGGATGTTTATGAAATGAAATGGATGCAAAGCATAGAAAATGTATAGATAAATGATCAATCAATATTCAAGCAATGTCTTAAGATGTCTAAGATGGCATACAAATGCTTAGAATGGAATGGAAAGTTCATATGTTCATGCAATGCAATGGAAGATGCAAGTAAAGATGCAAAATTAGGGTTACATGGCAACATGAGATGCAAATGACCAAATCATAAGCATATGACATGATACAAAATTGAAAATGAGCTCAAACAAACCCTAATCCCATATGATATCACACCCCAAAGGAGAAGGTCTAACTCTTAACCTATTGAAAGTTATGATTTTTCTAAGTTTGCTAGGGTTTTTGGGTGCTTCAAAAGGAAAACTTCAAATCAAATTGAAAATGCAAGATAAATTCATGCTAAAAATATCCTAGATACTACATGATATGTTTAAAACAATGCAAAAAGAACCATCTTCAAAATCTTCATGGTTAGGCAGAAAAGATTTTTCAAACGTTAGGGTTTAAAAATGTGATTTTATGAACCCTAAATTCAAAGAAAATTGTCAAGTTATGATCAAAACCAAAAAGAAATTAGTATGAAGGGTTTGAAAATGTTTCTAAATGTGTTAAGATGCAACATGATTATTTGGTAATTTTTAGAAACCTAAATGCTATTTTAATTAATTAATTTCCATTAATTAATTAAAATAAACATTTAAATATTTTTAAAATGCTTTTTTAATGCAAAAAATAAAATAAAAATCATTTTTGGATAAATAAAAATATTTCAAGCTAAAATGCAGAAAATGAGATTTTTAAAATGATTTTTGATATTTTTAATAAATTAAACAAAAGAAATGCAATAAAATGAAATAAAAATAATTAAAATGGGAAGTATGCAAATCCAGTGGCTGAGATTCAAACAAATTTGGTGGGAATTGACTGGCGCGCGTTTGGATGGCTAGGATTGAATCTGGCAATTTCAAATTAATTAATCCTAATTAATTTAATTAATCAGGATTAGGGTTAAGTGATGCAATCCTGACCATTCGTACGCGCGCGAAGCAAGGATCCAAGGGCTCACATTCAAACCTGGATAAAACCCTAATTAATAACTCTAATCACTTTCAGGTGACCGGAGCAAGCTCCAGTCATCTTCTCTGGCACCCCCCCCCCTTCATGCTATCTCACTCAAAACGCAACCCCAAGCTCTCAAACTCTCCAGAATCAAACATCTAACAACCATAAACATGAATCCAGCCCCACAACTCATTTATTTTACATCAAGAACACAAATCAAAGCAAAACGGAAAATTTCACAAAACTTTCAGAAGTACGATACATCCTTATTTCTCAATCATTTTCAAAACAAACTACATCATGGTGATCAGGAGAGCTCATAGATTCATTTAGAAACAAAAAATACAAGTTCTGGAAAAAGGTTTGAAGATGACTACCTGAGCTGGAGGTTTACAAACTGGTACTTTCTGGACCTCTCCCTTGTGCAAATCCACTCCAATGAACTCCTTGATGATGTTGAGGAGATTTGCAAGAGTTTATATGGTTTGGTTTGTGAGTTTTGGTTTTATGGAGGCAGAAATCGTGTTTCTGATTCTTGAGGTTTTAGGCTTGTTTAATGGTTGGGAAATGATCTGGAGGATGTATGGAGATGATTGGTGAAGTTTTCTTGAAGTTTTGATGCTTGAGCAGAGAGATTCGAAAAGCTCAAGGTTTGGAGTGTTTTTGGGATTCTTGAGTTGTGTTCAGTTTCAGGCCAATGTGTTGTGTGTTATGGCTTGCATAATGTCCACATATCATGTCTTGATATGTCAGAAGAGTGGTTGTGGGCTATGCTGATTGGTATGAGTGATTTTGCAAAAAAGTCAAGAATGTGTACTTGAGGTATGGGCATGGTACATGCCTGAGATTTTAGGGTGTCTGGCCTCGGCATGGATTAAGGAAGGCCATAGGATTGAAACATTGCAGCTGGATCACTTGATGATAGGGTTTCTATGTGTTTTGCAAATTCTCCCTTTTTGGTGTATCTTGTGATTCAAGGCATGAAATGATCCAATTCTTGGGCCAATTCTGAGTTTTTAAAGTTTCTTGATCATGTTATGAAGTATTTGGGCACATTAGAAGTCATTAGAAGCCTTGGCAAGTGGTTTTGCAAAAAATCCTCTTTGGTGCATTCTTGAAAATTATAGGATTTTTGCCAACTTTGAAGGATCATAACTTGAGTTCCATAATGAATCAAAACATGTTCATGTACTTTTTGAAAAGGGAAAGACCTAATCTACAACTTTCATGACCAAGAATTTTTCATTTGAAGCATTTTTGTTTGAGAAAGAGGAGGTTGAAGAACTTTCCCAAAATGGAAAGTTTCCATTGCAAGTCATTTCCATTTTTGGCAACTTTTCAAATGGCTCAAAATTCTTCAATATTGTGAACTTCCAACCACTTCTAAGATCAAATAAAGATCATATAACTTCAATTTGATGAAAATACCCCTTTGGTTCCATTGTTGGGGGCCTCAGTGCATTGATTTTGCCTTAACTTGCTCAAGAAGTTATCCAGTGAACAGGTGACTTCCACAATGAATTTATTCATCAAACTTGGTACATATGATCCTTATAACATCTTAATAACATTAGAAACAAGAATGGCCCAAAAATTTGGATTTGAGGCCTCTGAAACCAAAACCCTAATTTTGGTCATCTGTGTAGTGAAAACCCTAGCTCTGCTTCCATGCTTTTCCAGTTCTTGTGATTTCTTGACTTCCATGAACTTTGAAGAGTATAAAATGATGGTAGAACACACATGGACCCCCTTGGAATGCTTTTAGGCTTTTGGGATGGCTCAGATGGGATCTTGGATTGCTCAGATCACAAACCCTAGATGCAGATGAACTTGAACTATGCAGATGAAGCAAATATGCAATATGAGATGTAATGCTTATGCTAATGCAAACATGAAAGATCACAAGCCATGGTGTGAAAAATAGTGGATACGATCTTTCTCCAATCTCATGTACCACTGCAGTGAGGCTCCGCTCAAATTGTCCTGGAAAAAGGGGATAAGCATTTTGTCGTTCTTGGCGTAGGCAGCCATCTTTCGGAAGTACATCGCTAAGTGGCTTCTTGGACAACTGTGTACTTTGTACTTCTCGAATTTTGAGGTTTTGATCTCGGTAGGCACGATGAGATTGGATACCAAAAACATATCACTTGCATCAACATTGAAGATGTCATTACCCTCTACAGCCCTTAATTGCTTGTCAATAGCTCGATACTGCTCATGACCAACTTCAGGTTCAACATAATCTTCAAGATCATCACCCTGAGCACTAGTAGCATTGCGTTCATAGGGAATCTGGCTAGTATGAATCACAGGTCTGGATTCAGTGAAAATAGGAACTTGAAAAGTGGTTATGGATGCCTGACCGACCACAAAAGTAATAACATGAGGTGGAGAGTAGTTGTGTGGCAAACCAAACTCCGACCAAGTTGAAGGTGGCAACTGGGTAGGCTGAGGCTCGACAACAGCATTTTCGACTTCTTGGATCACTGTCCTCTGAGGCGGCTCTCCTCTAGCAATCAAAACTTGAAGCATCTCAGTCAGCTTCGTCACACTCATTTTCAACTCATCAATTTCCATTCAGACCTCAACATTGTGAACCTCTTGCTCTGACATCCTGCGTCTGCGGTAGGCTCGGGTTCTGTATCGGCTACAAAGCTTCAGTTTGATGGTTGACAGATAACTGGAAGACAGAGACAACTCGAATTAATTGACGAACAACCTGAGTGTATGAATTAATGCAAATGATGCAAATGGTATGCAATGCCATGCAATGCAGGTATGCTTAGGGTCACAAGCACAAACAGACTCGGAAGCTGGAAATAAATCGAAACTTCCTATTTGGTAGGCTGTAAGATATTGGTTCTATACTTTGTACCCATAAAACCCACTCACAGGATAGTTTCTACGGTGAAGGTATTAGGATACTCAAGGTCACGGACGATTATCGTACTAACACCCCGCCGCAGGCTAGCTGCATTTTGACGATAATAACGATAAGGTCTACCTTGAATGGAGTTCTAGTGTTAGGCCCTCAAGAGGCAAGCCCTTGGAGACTAACAATACACAACAACCAATATAGAAACTGGTTTTAGGGGGTCCCGGAGTCACATCCCTTTCATGAATCAGGTCACGCGACAGGCTATCTGCGTTGCGACAAGATCTACGAAAAGTCTAACTATCTAGGGGAGCTTTCATGCTAGGCCCTCAAGAAGCGAGTTCTTGGAGACTAACACTAATAACTACCAATTCTAACCTAGGTGTCCCCTCTTCTTTTTCTACAACTCATCTTTTACTTGTGATGTATCCCCAATGATCCCACAGACAAGTATAATAAAAAGCAATAAGAGAAAGCAAATAAATAAACAAGACATAAATAAAAAACATTGAGAAGACAAAAAGACAAGATCAAACAAATAAACACACAAAGCTAATTTAGGCTCGACCCTCTCTAGCATGGAGCTAGATCCCCAGCAGAGTCACCAAGCTGTCGTACCTCGAAAAAAATACGATCCTCGCGATGGACGCGGAAAGAAACAAACAACGGAGTCGCCACCTAATTCTATTTATTCTACGAGAGAAAAGGGAGATATAGATACAACCTAATAAGGATAAGAAATGTTCATTGAAACCAAATTCTAAGTTCGGGAGTCGGTTATGCAAGGGGAAGGTATTAGCACCCCTCACGTCCGTTGTACTCAACGGGAACCTCTTAGTCTAACTATGCGATTAAATGTTGATCTAAGTCTATGTCTTCTAAATGGTTTGTTAAAAATGTTTGTTCTAATAGATATTATTATTATTATTATTATTATGATAGAGGAAAGATTAAGTTTTTTATTATTGTGACGGAAAAAATGGTTGAATTTTTTATTATTGTGCTCGCGAAGGATTAAAATCCCTATGCCTACGTATTCCCTTGTGCAATGGGAAAGTCAGAGCTTCGTAGTTCGTGCAACTACGGTTTGTGTTTTTTATGAATAATTGTTTGAAACGCTTTCTGACTGCTAAGCGTTGGCTTTTACTCGCGGTGGAGGCTGAAGCGCTAGCTTGTTTGCGAGATAGAAAGATTTAAACAATGTTCGTTTAGAGAAAGATATTTGACCTTTGTTAAGGTGTTTTAAACGAAAGGACGAATGGACCACAACGCGTGGGGCTAGCCCAGGAGTGATTCATTCAAGAATTATGTGGAGTTCTAGACTCCAGAATCCAGTTCCTTCGCAGATTGATTATAAAAATGATTTGTATTTGTTGGTAAGTTTTAAGTTGTATTTTGAAGAAAGAGACAAGTCATCATCTTTAAGGGAGATATCTCGCCTACTTCACCACAAACAGTTAAGGGAGAAAATAGAAAGGGAAGAAGCTTTGAAATTGGATATATGATCAACAAGTGATTGCCACATTCTTCCTTGAGTGAAATTGTTTGAGAAAATTGATTTGTTTGTGTTTGTGGGAAAAAGGAAAAATATCTTTCCTATGGAGATGAATCATGTCTCATCTTTCGAGTTGTTAAGTTTGAATGTTTTAGATGTTTTGAATACGGAAGAGTGAATGGACCACAACGCGTGGGGCTAGCCCAGGGGTGATTTCAATCAAGAACCCGAGGAATACTAGATTCCTGAGTTCAGTTCTTCGTATAATTAATTTGTAAGAATTATGTATTTTAGGAACGAGAAGGCAAATAAACCACAGCTCGAAGGCTAGCCTCAAGAATGATTTAATTCAAGAACTATCTGGAGTGCTAGACTCCAGAATTCAGTTCCTCCGTTATTTGATATGGGAATTAAATATTTACGCTTGTTTTTGATGATTTAGGGTTTAATGTTTTAGAAACGAAGGAGTAAATGAAACACAACTCGAAGACTAGCCTCAAGAGTGGTTCATTAAAGAACCCGAGGAATGCTAGATTGTTGAGTTCAGTTCCTCGTTAATTATTAAATTAGAAGAGTTAGATGGCGAGGCGCGAAGCACTCGACTTAGGGGTAAAATGAAAATGGAGATACTTACATGAATAAAAAATGACATAATGTCAACAAACATTCTTTTTCCCTTGGATCAGGTCAAAAGTGCCAGGAAGAAGTCAACATATAAATGACAAAGCATCGTGGTATCAAAGAATGATCGATTGGGGGAAACTCTGTTAAAAGTCGAACAAAATAAATTAAAATGTTTTTTTGATTTTTTATTAATATTCTAAATAAAATTAATAATCTAACTATATTTTAAAATGAAGAAACTAAAGTAAACCTAATTAAGATCTAACTAATTAAAACCTAACACCTAAAAACTTATTAAATAGGAACTTACTAACTAAAAATTATTTAACTAAAAAAAATATTAATTAAAAATCTATCAAATAAAATTATAACTAAAATTTAAATAATGACTAAGTACAACTAAATTAAATATCCTAAATCTAAATTTGAAAGACTAATTAACTAACATAAAAAACTTAGAAAATAAATAACTTAAACTAACAAATAATTTTTTTTAGATTTTTAATATCATGAAAAGTAAAATAAAATAGAAAAAATAGAAATGAAATTTTTATTATTATTTTAGAATTCCTAATAAACTAATACTATTTTTTTTAAACAATCTAAGATTAGATTAAACCTAATTACTAAAAAAACTTATTAAATAAAAAATTTACTATAAAATTAATCTAATATTTTAACTTAAAAGAGAAAATTTCAAAACTAACTAATAATATTTTTTAGATTTTTTATATATTCAGAACATATCTTTTTTCTTATAATTAACACTAATGACTAAATACTAAAGAAATAATACTAATATATATTTTTGGATTTTTAGAACTATCACTAAAATAAACATATTTATTTGAATTTTGATATTACTATATATTTTATACTAGGAAAGAATCTAAACCTAAAATAAAAAAGATTGATATACTAATTAATAAAAACTAAAACCTAATAAAGAAATAAATCTTTAGATTTAATATTCTAATAAATAAAAGGTTAAATTACACTTTTAGTCCCCCTATTTTGCTCAACTCACGATATCAATCCCCCTATTTTGTTTTTAAACAATTTTGGTCCCCCATTCCCCTTTTTCTAACAAAAAGCGCTGAGGTGGAATTTTTTTTTTAAACGTGGCATTATTGATCTGACATGGCTACTTTTATACAAATATTATATAATTATTAATTTATTTATTTGTTAATTATATATAATTATTAACATAAAACAAGTTTTCTGGAAATTAATTGAAAAGGGGAAAGAAGAACATGAAGGGGAAAAAAGAACACGAAGGTACGAAGGGGGAAGAAGAACACGAAGGGGAAGAAGAACGCGACGAATACGAAACATTCAACCGCATCAAACAAGAACGAAGAACACGAAGGTAAGTGTCTTTGCATTTCACAAATTTCATGTTTTTTTACAAACTGAAACCCTAAGTTTTCCCTTTCTTCATCTGTAACAGATATGTCTTCCACTCATGGCAAACCCTCGTCCAAGACAAAGGAAGACCCTAAATTTGTTGTGAGGTATGTTGATTAATCTGAACTCATTCGTTAATTTACCGATACAAATACGAATGTTGATGTCGAATTTACTGATTTTGTTCTAGGCCATCTCAAATTAATTCTGTAACATTGTCGATTAATCATGGGGGTACATTAATTTAGTTTCCTTGCAAACTTTATGTTAATGGGAAGGTTGAAGAATTTAAGGGTAAAGTTGATACTGATAAATTGTCTTATATGGAAATTGAAGAAGTTGTCAAGAGTCTGGGTTATGTTAGATTCAAATGTCTCTGGTACCATCATCTTAAGTATTCATTTGAGCGTGGCCTTAGGCCTCTGAATAATGACAAAGATGTTTTGAAATTTTGCGAAGACATGTATGGTTATGAAACCGCTAACATATATGTTGAGCATGTTGTTGATGAACCAGATGTTATTACGGAAGAAGAAGTAATGACTTATGTTGAACCTGTTCAAGAACCAATAAATGTTGACTCTGACGAGTGTGGAGAGGTTCAAGCCGAGGAAAGGGAAAAAGTTCAAGCCGAGGAAAGGGAAGAGGTTCAAGCCGAGGAAAGGGAAGAGGTTCAAGCCAAGGAAAGGGAAGAAGTGCAAGTGGATGAAAGGGAAGAAGTGTGAGTTGAGGTAGAGGAAAGTGGATACCGTAGCGAGGAGGATTCAGATTTTAATGAAGAAGATAATGATGACTTGGGTGATATTGAATTTGATGACTTAGATGAAGATGAGTGGGATTGGACCCATGAAGTCCCTAGTCATACCTTTGTGCAAGAAGAGAATGAAGGAAATCAAGTGTCTTCATCTCAAAAACCAACAACAAGAGCTGATTTTGATGAAGGTAAACAAGTTGATTCAGATGATCTTGATACTCCACAAGGAAGTGAAGACGAAGGCAATGAACATAGGTATCCTAAATTCAAATTGCCTGAATGTGGTGAAGAAGTGAGAGTTGAAATAGGAATGTCTTTTTCTACAAAGAATCTTGTGAGAGTGCGGTTAAGTCTTAAGTCTTTTTCTACAAGATCATTGGAATTAATTCAAGGAGCTTTGACTGAGCAATATTCTCATTTGAGGAATTATAGTAAGGATATAAGGAGGTCTAATCCAGGTAGTACGGTTATCATTAAGTGTGACATGTCTGACATTGGGCCAGTTTTTGAGAGAATATATGTTTGTCTAAAGGCATGTAAAGATGCTTTTGCACTGACTTGTAGGCCTTGATTCATGCTTCTTGAAAGGTGAGTATGGTGGACAATTAATGACTGTTGTAGGTAAAGATGGGAACAATCAAATTTATCCCATAGCATATGCTGTGGTGGAAGCAGAAACACGAGACTCTTGGCAATGGTTTGTAAATTTATTACTCGAGGATCTGAATGGTATACTGCAAAGACCTTATTCATTCATTTCAGACCAACAAAAGGTAATTCATTTACACTTTTATTTTTGTTGTTACGTTTGTTGTTACATTTGGAACTCATTCATTGCTTTTGTAGGGCTTGGTACCTGTTATTGCTGCACTAGGCCAGACTGTAGAACACAGGTTATGTGTTAAACATTTGTATGGAAATTGGAAGAAAAAGTATCCCGGTGGACACATGAAAGAACTACTATGGCAGGCAGCTAGGGCGACAATTGTACAAGATTGGGAGAGAGCCATGAAGAAAATAAAGGATATCAATGAAGCTGCCTGGAAAGATATGATGGATATTCCAGCAACCATGTGGACTAGGTATGCGTATCGCACTGATAGTCATTGTGATTTGCAAGTGAATAATATGTGTGAGGCGTTCAACATGGCGATTTTGGAGTATAGAGACAAGCCCATTATTACATTGCTGGAAGGTTTAAAGCATTACATCACAGTTCGAATAGTGAAGCAAAAGAATATCATGAGTCGATTTAGAAGTAATATATGTCCAGAAGTTGAACAAGTGCTAGAAAAGTTTAAGCGAGCAGCTGGAGGTTGGAGTCTTACTTGGCACGGAGACAATGATTTCAACATATTCAGTGTGACAAATGGAATTGACACGTATGAGGTAAACCTACAACGACATTACTGTGTTTGTCGTAAATGGGCTTTAAGTGGGATTCCTTGTGTACACGCAATTGTTTGTATTCAACACAACAAGGCTGAAGTTGAGCAATACGTTTCCCAATATTATAGGTATGCTGAATTTATGAATTATGTACTGCTGAATTTATGAATTATGTACTCCTGAATTTGTGAATTATGTACTGCTGAATTATGTACTGCTGAATTACTACTGAATTTGTGAATTATGTACTGCTGAATTATGTACTGAATTAGTGCTGAAATTAGTACTGAATTATGTATTCCTCAAGTGTTGAATTAGTACTGTAGGAAATCAAGTTAGTACTGAATTATAGGAAATCATAGCTGAATTTGTGAATCAAGTTAGTACTGCTGAATTTGTTGAATTATGTACTGTATGAATTTTTTGGCTGAATTTATGTTTGCATTCCAATAGATACTGCTGAATTTATGTATGCATTCCAATAAATACTGTTGAATTTATGTACTGCTGAAATATGTACTGCAGGAAATCAAGTTTTTTGGCTACATACTCATATATAGTTCTACCTTCTAATGGGCCTAGACTTTGGCCAACATCTCAAGGCGAGCCAATCCATCCACCGGTTATACGAAGAGCTCCTGGTCGACCTAAAAAAAGAGAAACAAAGCGAATGATGAACCCGCTTCAAGCAATGTGTTGCCTAGAAATTTGACTACAGTTAAGTGTAAAACTTGTGGGAATTTTGGGCACAGTTAAAGAACGTGTAAAGGTAAAACGGCGGCGGATCGTCAATTGCGAAAAGGAAGTAACAAGGCAGAAAAACAAAAGACTGCATCAACCAAAGAAGCACAAACCATTTTGACTCAAGGATCGCAAGCGCCACAAATTGAAGAGCCAACTTAACTACACTTATATTCATGTTTAATGTTTATGTAATTAAATCATCTTTTGTAGCATTTTGTATGATACAATTTGAAAGTATCAATATCATTTTGAACAAATTATGACAATTTGAAAGTATGAATATCATTTTGAACAAATTATGACAGTTTGAAAGTATGACAAAGTATGACAGAGTTTGATATAGTTTGACAAAGTATGATATCGTTTCTATCAGTATTCATTTTGTATCAATGACCGTGAACAAACTATGATTCATGAACAAAATTGACAACACTAAAATAACTTTGAAATAACATTTGCAAAATTAACATTACAAACAATGACAGTAACATTACAAACAATAACTTTGAAATAACCTTATAAAACTGACAGTAACATTATAAACAATGACAATTGACAACACTTAAATAACTTTGAAATAACAATTTAACATTACAAACAATGACAATTGACAACACTAAAATAACTTTGAAATAACATTTTAACATTGCAAAATTAAATATGGAATTGACAGTAACATTACAAACAATGACAACATTAACCATGGAATTGACAAAGTATCAATAAAAATTACAAATTACTCAACTTACAACAATGAAAATATTACTCAAGCAAATGGTTTTGTGATCAACATGATAATCATAAACCAAGACAAAATTAACAAAATAATCAAAAAAATTGTCTTTTTCTTCATGTTAGCATCACTCTTCTTTTTTAAACTATCTTTCTTCTTCAACTCATTCACCTTCTTCAATAGAGAGTTAATCACTTCTTGTGAACGTTCTGGTACCTTCTCATCATACCAATAAAAAAAAGAGCATCCTTTCCTTCCATGTAACTAAATGAAACATAACCATTACTCAAAAGTTAGAAATTAACCAGAACCATAGTAGCTGAATAAATACAACAAAAATTAGGGATTTCTATGTACCTTATATGACCCACAACCATAGAATCTTCTACCTGGATTCTGGGATGTCCATGAAGTTGCAAGTGGTGAATCCAAACCACAATAACATTGCAACCTTCTCCTCCTAGATTGTGAAGAAAAACTAGATACTTGCACACTTTCGGAATCCATGGCAACGATGAATAAAATTATTGCAATGCTTGAAGAGAATATGAAGAAGAACAAATGAAGAAGAACATGAAGAGGAATTTTAGGGTTTCATGAAACATGAAGAAGAACAAATGTTGATTATATAATTTTTGTTATTATTAAAATGTTTTTTTATTTACAAATGGAGTGGAAATATAAATAACTAAAAATAATATTAAAATCATGCCATGTCAGATCAATAATGCCACGTTTTAAAAAAAAATTCCACCTCAGCGCTTTTTGTTAGAAAAAGGGGAATGTGGGACCAAAATTGTTTAAGAACAAAATAGGGGGATTAATATAGTGAGTTGAGTAAAATAGGGGGACTAAAAGTGTAATTTAACCTAAATAAAAATAACAAACTAAATCAAGAGTATATATATATATATATATATATATATATATATATATATATATATATATATATATATATATATATTAAAATAAATTAATATCTAGATTAATGAGCTATATAAACTAAAATAAAAGTCTAATAAACCTAATGAATAAAAATAAACAAATCAACATATTTTTGAGTTTTTTGTTTACAATATATTTTTACTACATTAAACTATATATAATATACTAAAAGATTCTAAAAAACTTAACTAATCAAAATTCTAAAACCAAATTAAACTAAAGTAAATAAAACAAGGATGTATAAATGAATAAGGAGGGGCAAAAGAAGAACCTGATGGGCCTAAGGTAACTAAGTCAACATAAAAATAACATTAACCTAATTTAATAATATATTAAAAAAAGAAAAAGAAATTAAAAGAATGAAAAGAAATTAAACCAGATCCAATAAATCCTTCTTTCTCTCCTGAACCGAAAACAACTTCTCCTGTTATCGATTTTTCTTTGCTCGCTCCGTTCGTCTCTCACACGCGATTCCTCTTTTTTTCGGCCGTTCAACACTCTCTCTCAATCGCGAGCAGTTTCGGGACTCTCTCCTCTCACGCTCGATTCGTTTTGCTACGATCTGTGATTTCACCCTTTCCCTCCGCGATTTCTCTCCATTTGTGCGCGATTTGGCTCCCTCGGGTTTCTGGTGTTGATGTGCGCGGTGGTTGCTCTCGGTTTCATAACTTCTTCTTCTTTTTTGTTTTTCTATTTAGGTTCAATGGTTATTGGTTGTCCGGGTGGTGGAGGGAGGTCCGGATGGATTCATGGTTTCTGGGTTGAAGGGTTCGACATATGTTATTATCTTGGTTTTTTTTAAAGGGATGGTGATTGATTGAAGATTTTGTGAGAAGGTTGTTGCGGTTGTTGTTGTGGAGGAAATATGAGTTGTAACGGCGTAATGGTGGAGGTCTGCGAAAGTGGTGATGAAAAGTGGAGGACTTTCGTGTAAAGGTTAGAGGGAATTTTCTGATAAGTTTAAATAGGTATGTGGTGTAACAATGTTTGATAATGAAGGGTGGCAGTGATGTTTTTTTCACAATTATGGAGGTGAGGTTGTGGATTGAAGATTTGAAGAAATAGTGCAAGGTGTTTTTTTGCTGAGCATCCCCTTCTTTTTCTCCTATTGGTTTTGGTTTTGGTTTTGTAGTGTTTTATGGGTTTATGTTGTGAAAGAATTTTTAAAGTTTGTTCTTTTTCATTATTTTCTTCCTCTTCTGTTTTTCGCTCTTCCGCCCTTTTTAATCTCAATAGCCAACTTCTTCAACAAGGTACAATTTGTCTCATTATTGTGTTGTTGCTTTCTACCTTTATTGATGCAGGTTCGTGTTTGGCTATTTTGATGCATGATTATACAAGTTTTGTTTGTTGATGCAGAGTAGGTGTGTTTTATTTTTGTGAAAATGTTTGGCTGGTGTGTATGGTACTGGTTCATAGCAGGTTTACATTGGAGTGTAACATAGGGTCTTTGGGTATGTATGGTACTGTAGGAAGTGTGATATGGAGAGGATCTTTGGATTTTCTTTGTGTTAATTAGACTATAAAACTATTAAACAAATTCTAAAAAAACTAAACTAAACATTAAACTAATTAAAATAATAATTAAAATGTTAAAACAAAATAACAACATAAACTAATTAAAAGCTTAACTAATAAATTTAAACTAAATAAATATTAAATTAAATAACCCAAAATTAAATAAAAAACTAAGTATTTTTGAAATATGTATAAAAAGAAATAAATAAAATGAAAATAAAGTAAACTAATTAGATACTAAATTTAAAGCCCATTCCACTATATGCATTTTTTTAAGCCCATTCTATTTGTTTGAAACAAAAAAAGTATATGCATTTTTTAAGCCCATTCCATTTGTTTGAAACAAAATAAGTAGCCCACAAGTAGCATACAACACTGCATACCATCAGCCTGCATCTCAGCGCACATGTTTTTTCTCAACACGTAGAAACATACTTGCAAGCAAATTTCCAAACGACTTCACTCCAAGACGCCTTCATCCTCCACGAACAAAGCAGTCAAAACGCACATGGATACCACAGAAAACGCAGACCAAATAAGAGCAACAAAACGCAGGCCAAATGCTATCAAAACGCAACTCAGCCTCGCATACATCACACAAATGGCATGAGCATAAAACGCAGTCAGACATCAAAACGTAGCAAGGGAAAGAATAAAACGCAGTCAGATTCAATTCAAAGCACACGCGAAAAGGCATCACTCAAAATGCAAACGCCATGTACACTAAACGCAGTGGTAATCAATTGAAAAGAAGAGGGAAAACGCAACATACAAGCACGCACAAACCGTGAATCAAAACACAAATGAAAACAATTAAACCGCAGGATTGTTTAATTAAAAAAAAGTTGATAACAGAATTGGGGAGGATATCAAAATTGCATTGAAAAAGGCAGTGAAAAAAAGAAAAATAATGAACTTCCAAACCACTCTTCATCACCAATAAAAAATATTCGGATTCACTCTTTATCAACAACAAGAAATTGAATTCAATAACATTCTTCAATCACACAAAAACCGAATTCATATCTTCTTCAAAATATCAATAATCGAGAAACTCTTCTTCATCAATAACCGAGAAACTCTTCTTCATCAAAAGTCAGAATCTCATCCTTCTTCTTCATCCATAACAGAATCCAAATTCTTCATCAATCTCCAACGTTCATCAATCCCCTGCATCAAACAGAACGGAGCGATCGCCACACGTCTTCACCTTCAACAACGATAACTCAAGCATCAACAACAGGAAGTCAGCAACATCACCATATTTTCCTACTCACTCGCTTTCTCATCCGTCTGATGTGATTACTTTAGAAGTCTTTTGAATCAACGGTCTAGATGCAGTCAAACAAGTTAACTGAAACTCTACCTTGCACACTCAGTCTCTCATGCATGTTGGGCCTTGTAACATCGCTATCTGCACCCTTCTCCTCTATCCCAATCTCCTTTTTAATTGTTTTTTACTATGCTTACACCCTCTCCTCCTTTCTTTGTTTTTAATTTCTTTTTCACAAAGTTTCATTTTTAATTCATAAAAAATACCAAAACATATTATAAAAATCTAGAAAAATTATTTTAGTATCTTAACTCATTTTAGAATTTTTGTGTATTTTTATTTTCTGATTTTAATGTTTTTTCATTTTTATTTCGAATTTACATTTAATTTCTTTTTCAATTAACTTCCACTTTGATACCTTAAATTGTACAATTTATTTCTTCCACCTAAAGCAATATTTTGACACCATTATTTTTGCATCATTTTAAGGACTCAGAAAAGAACATAAAAACATTTGTCATATTTTTAAAATCATTTTATCCCTAGTTTTAGAAGTCATGTTTGGGAGAATTCTTTAATTGTTCTTAAGCAACTTTGTGCGACCGTTTGATGGAGTTTGATTGTGTTTTTTGAGATCCATTTTGACACTTTGTTTGCTTCTGGTTGGTGACTTTGGAGACTTGATTTCATAATTTTCTCACGACCTTTGGTATTTTTTTGGTGCTTTGTTTCTTAAGTAACTTTGTGTGCTTCTTTTCATCCTCCGTCTAACATAGTTTGAGGAAGGCATTCATGCCATCCTATTAGGATTGCTTGTTAGTTGTTATAGGTCACCTCTAGGGTTTAGATCTGGATTTATGATTGTGATTTGGTCTATGACCTTTTTCTTTTTGATTTGTGCATTGTTTGAATCTTCTTATTTTCACCTTATGCTTATGTGGTTTACTAAACTTTTTTTGTAGGGGGTTTCGGTAAGTCGTGCATGTGGGAGGGTATCCCACATGCCATCTCTTCCTTCATCTTTTTCTACTTTTAAGTTGTGATTCCCTTAGCCTTATGCTATGCTTGTCTAACTTCACCACTCCCACTTTAGAAACAACTTAGCTTATTTAGAGAAGTAAGTTGTTTTCTAACGCCTTCTTCTCTTCTTTTTTCTTTCTTTCTTTTCTCTCCTTCTTCATTAGGATAGAAATCAAGCCTCACTAAATTAGGCATCCCGTGCATAATAACATTAGGATTTGTTAGTCCCCTTTAGTTCTTATACCTTTGAGATCCTTTTGGTGCTCTCTCTTTCTCATTTTCATACCAAAACCTAAAAAACACTTAATAAATACCACAAACAAAAACATTTCTTTAAAAGACTTGAACAAAGAATAAACATCTCTCCCTCGGGACTTCTTTTCTCATCACCTTCACTCTTAACGTACGAACTTGCTCCTACTTGTCTCCTTGCAAGACGGTTACGCACTCGTCGTCCGAGCCTGCAACACCTGAGCGTTGACATAGGCAGTTCAAGCTTTAAAACACAAGCAATTTTTCACCCCTAGTTAGGGGAACTACGGCGACTCTGATCATCAAGTCCAGATGAGGTACGTAGGCAGCGGGGTAAGGCCCGTTCGAGCACTCTTTTATTTTCCCTACATTTTCCCCATTTCTTTTCTTTTCTTATCCAGATTCAGTCTTTCTTTTGCAACAACTTCATTCTTTTACCCTTTGAAATAGTTTCTTTGCAAGCGTGGATCCCGTCGGGTACGACGTACAATCTGGGGTGCTAATACCTTCCCAGATCGTAACCGACTCCTGAACCCAGATTCTTTGGTTCGCAGGACCTGTGTCCTTCCTTTCTTTCTTCGGTTTTTGCAGCATTACCATTCATGTTCCTTCGGGATAAAAATGCCTGGCTAGCGACTCTACCTCTTTTCCGCGCCACTTTCTCTTTGTACCATCATGGAAATCCAGGGAGCGATAATATGGTGCGATATTATTTCGATAAAAATGGGTAGGGATTTGAAGGGCGGAGGTGGTTGTTCTCATCGAAGTTTGAATTCAGGAGGATAGAGTTTGTGTGTGCTTGACGGTTTGAATGGTGGTGAGGGGATTGAAATGTAAATGAAGGGAGAGCGATTGCAGTATGGATGGTCCGAAGCCGATGGTTGAGGTGGTGAGTTTTACGGTTCACAGTGGTTTTGGATTGATGGATTGAGTTGTTGTTGGATCGAAAAGGGAAGGTCAGGGAAAATATAGTTCTCCTTTTGCTTTTTGAAAGGCCAGCTTTGTTGAGGGAATGTGTCTTAAATTTCAAAAGAGTTTTCTTGTTCTCAATCCCCTTTTTTGATTCGTGTTCCTCTCCCTTTTAAATTCAATTTTTTTCAATTCTTCTTTTCCTTTTTGTGTGTAGAGTTTTATGTTGGCTAAATTGGTATAAGTTTTGTTGTGGGATGTAGAGCTATTTTGGTTTTGGTTGTCTTTCTGATTTGGGTCTTGTAGATAATCCTTAATAGGTTTTCTCCAGTCTTCAATTTCTGAATCACCTATATTGAAGATTTCAAAATTTTCTTTATCCCCATAACCTAATTTTATTGTCTCCAAATCTGATGGGGACAATTTGGTGGATATAACTCTTCCCCTTACTTCAATAGTTTTCTCCAAGTTTTCTTTCGACACTTTGTAGCCTATGCAAGTTGAGCCAAATCATTTGCTTCTTGATTCTTCAACCTAGGGATGTGTTTAATGGATACGTTGTCGAATGTTATAAGGAGTCTATTAGCTATTACGAAGTACATAATCAGGTTCTCTTTGACACATTTATATTCTTTTGTCAATTGTTTTATTACTAACTCAGAGTCACCCATTATTTCGACTCTAGTTGCCCCCAATTCCAACAAGATTTCAAGTCCAACAATCAGAGCCTCATATTCTGCTTCATTATTTGAACATAAGCCTTCAACCTTGTACTTAAATTTTGTTGGAATTTTGTCAGGAGAAATAATTAGTATCCCAACGCTAGTTTCATTTTCTTTTATTGAGTGGTCAGCTATGAAGTCAGCAACCACTTGTCCTTTAACAGCCTTTAAAGGCATATATTTCAAGGAATATTTTGTCAATGCCAAAGCCCATTTCCCAATTCGACTATGCAATATAGATTTAGATAACATATATTTTATTACGTCGAAATGAGAAGAAACATATACATCAACTGGTTTTATATAGTGTTTAACTTTGCACAAGAAAAATATACACACAAACATAATTTCTCTATCACATTATATCTAGTTTCAGCATCATTTAAGACTCTGCTGAGATAATATATGGCTCTTTCGATGCCATTTTCATCCTCTTGACACATCATGCTTCCCAAAGTTTTATCTGATGCTGAGATATATAACCTCATACTTATTCTTCTACAAGGGGACATCAAAACTGGAGAACTAGCTAGATACTCCTTGATCTTGTCGAATGCATCTTGATGTTCTTGCCCCCATGCAAAGTTTTCCTTCTTTAGTCGAAGTAGAGGAGAGAAGGCTTGCGTTTTTCCACTAAGGTGGGAGATAAACCTTCTGAGAAAGTTGATTTTCCCTAGCAGAAACTGCAATCCCTTTTTTGTTGATGGCGCTTTGGCTTCCATTATGGATTTGGTTTTATTTTCATTTATTTTGATCCCTTTCTTGTGGACTACAAAACCTAAGAAATCACCCGCCTGCACACCAAAAGCACATTTAAGGGGGTTCATTTTAAAACCAAACTTCCTCATCCTTTCAAAGGATTGTCGAAGATGATTTAAATGATTTTTTCCTGAAATAGACTTGATTACAATGTCATCAATATAAATTTGCATGAAAGTTTCAATAAAATCATGAAAAATTGAGTTCATAGCCTGTTGGTAAGTTGCTCCAGTATTTTTTAAACCAAAGGGCATTACTACCCATTCGTAAGTCCCTATTGCTCCAGGGCAACGAAATGTTGTTTTAGAAACATCTTCTTCTGCAATAAAGATTTGATTATAGCCAGAGTATCCGTCTAACATACTTAAGTACTCATGGCTTACTGCAGAATCTATTAGCATTTCTGCTACTGGCATAGGATATTCATCCTTTGGGGTAGCATAGTTCAAGTCTCTAAAGTCAATACATACCCTTAGCTTGCCATTTTTCTTTATTGCAGGCACTATATTTGCAATCCATTCGACATACCTGGTTGTGCGGATGAATTTGCATTTTAGAAGTCTTTTGACCTCTTTTTTTATTTTGCGACAGAATTACTGGTGAGAAGCGTCTTGGAGTCTATTTTACTGGATTTTTCCCTCCATTATTGGTAGCTTCAATTCGACCAAACTTCTATCTAAACCAGACATCTCGTCGTAGTCCCATGCGAAGCAGTCTTTGAACTCTTTCAACAAATGGACTATTTCGACCTTAAACTGAGGGTCCATCTTGGTACTTATGTAAGTTGGCCTTCTTTCTGCTCCCAGTCCCAGATTTATTTCTTTCAATGGATCCTGCGCCACCATTTTCATGTTAGTTGACATTGGATCTTTTTCGAACCCCAGAGGTTCGTCATCATAGATGGCGTTAAGCTTCTGGTTTTTCCATTTGCCCAACTGGTTGTCATCATAATCTTTGTCAACGTCCCTTGGAGGATATTGTTCATCAAAATTTTCTTTGTTGGCTTCGACGGCCATATATTTCACTTCGACATCGAGAGCCGCTTTGAGTTTATTTTCGGCTATATAAGCTTTAATTCTTTCAAGAGTTGTTTCTTCAGTCATCATCATCAAATTCACTCCCCCAACCTGTTGGCTCAATAGGAGAAGTTCCCCATATGTGACTTGGTTCGCCAATTACTTCTTTGTCCCACTGAAAACCATGCGTTGGGTGAAGATACATGGAAAAATAAGCATTGTCAGTTGCTTTTAAGTCGAATTATGCTGGACTGTAGGGAGGTATGTGAGCCAAATTCTTGTCGAAACTTTGACTGTTTGCATTGTTTATTTCAGTCAAAAAAATAGCTTTGATCTACTTCAATATTCTCAACAATTCCATCAGGACGTCAGTCAAGTTCACCTGGATAACGGCTCCTATTCCATGAATCCATTCTTTTCCAAGTAGTAAGTTATAATTCGCCCTTGAAGCAATGACTATGAACATTGTTGGTCTTGTTATGGTTCCAAAAGTCAAGTTCACCTGGATAACGCCCATGGTAGTTCCTACTTTCCCTTCATAATTCGATAGCACCATGTTGTGAGGCTTTGCGTCAGAATCATCCTTCCCAATCTTCCTCAGCATGAAGTGGGGCATCAAATTTACTGCAGCTCCATCATCCACCAGTATTTTATTTATACCAACATTTTCGACCTTTCCTTTGATGAATAAAGGCTTCAGGTGTCCCTTCATTGAGTCATCTGGCCTTTCAAAGAAAGCATTCTGCTATTCGACGTAACCGTTATTCGTTACATGATAACACACCGGCCTAGGTCCCATTGTATCATCTTCCATGTTCTCTTCTTCATCTTCGACCTCCATAATCCTATCGTAATCCCTGGGAAGGACAGACACCACATTACAGACCACATTGAATGAGCCTTCTGAGTCAGACTTGAGATCATCAGTTAGTTCATCGTCTTATGGCACTTTATTGTTGAGTTTCGACATCTCTAACATGCTGCTTGGTTTGTTCTTTTGGACAGGTTCTTCTTCGCCTATGGCCTGGGCAGTTTTGCTTGATTCTGTGTTGTTTTTGTTTAAACTTTCCTTTTCGATCATGTTTTCTTCTGCAGCTTCTTTTTATGCCCTCTTCTGCCTTTGAAATCTTCTCCATTAGGATCTTGACATAGGATTCTTCCCTTTGTAGTTCTCTGATGGGTATGGTCTTGGTTTTGGTCTTTCAATTTCTTTCTTTCCTTCTACTAAAGATCCTCTCTGAATTTCAAAATTTCTCCACTTAATTGGTCCTTGAGCATCCCTAATGGGCTGGACCCATTTATCATCATCAACTTTGCTAGATGGTTTGTAGGTGTTGTAGTGTCTTTCTCCAAACCTCTGGATGTGGTGCTCACTTCTTCTTGGGTCATACCTTCCATTTTTTATTGTTGGGATTGTCCCTCAGTTTCCTTTTTTCTGGGACTTATACACTGCTTCTAAATTTGTCGTTGCCTTCCTGTCGAAGATTTCACTGCAACATGAACATAACATCACTTCAGTCTTCTTCCTTTGACACCTTTTGATGAATTCTTCTAGATTCTCATCCTCCTTTGGATATGCCAGTCTCTGGTGCTCTTCTAGACGTCGATCCTTATCAACTTTCTCTTGGTCTCTTTGAGAAAAGTCCACCATGTTGATATCTATCCTCTTTCCATCAGCAATACTTAATTTAGTCATTTTTTCAACAAGAGCTCCTTCGACTTCAATCTGGTTCTTTGCCAAGTGGAAACTTTTCTCTTTGATTTTTTTCTCTTTAGGATCTTCCATTGTTCTGCGTAGGATCCCGTAAGTGGCAGGTTTTACAGGGCCTTCAATAGCTTCTGCCTTGATTCTTGTAATGTCCTTATTGGCAGGTCCCACAGTGTTGACGCAGTTTGCATTATTACTCATCTTTATGAAGACTTCAAAAACCTTATTTTCGACGTTAATGAAACTGTTAGTTGTCTCTTCCTTAGTTCTTACGGGGACTTTTTCCCATCCAGTTGGTTGGATTTCGTTGATGTCAATGCAAGAGCTTGTGGAGCAGTGTATTTCCCGAGGTAATCGAACTTTCTACAGGGCTCCCCTAAAGTATCCCATATTATTCCAATTTCAACAATGTGGTTGTTATTTCCTTTGTTGAAACCTTTAGTAGTTTCCAACCTTTTTTGGTTTTCAGAGTCCTTAGTAACTTCAATTTCATCCTGACTGTCGAAACCTTCAGTAGTCTCAACTTTGTTTTGACTGTCGAAACCTTCAGTAGTCTCATCTTTGTTGATGTTGTCATTCAATTTCTTCACATCAAGGCATTCATTAGCCCTGATTACTATTGGCAGGGTCACACAGTCTTTGGATACTTCTTCCACTTCAGGTTGGTCTAGGAGATCATCAGTAATCCCCACCATGTTAATGTGGGTGTCAAAACCTTCAGTAGCTTCTATCATTTCAAAACTATCCTCAGACGCCTTTTCGACTTTGACCATATTCACAATGAATGGTTCAGCATAATTGGCTTCGGCAATCTGCATAGTATTTGAATCAATCCACATTTGTTGTTTTGATTTGTCTCAAAATTTCAGTCTTCCATCACGGATTGCATTCTGAACAAGATTCCTGAAAAGGAAACATTGAGAGGTTTTATGACCTAAAAAGTTATGGTATTTACAAAAACCTCTCTTTTTCTTTTGGTCAACAGGAGGTTCTTTAGCGCCTGGTGGTTTTATTAACTGACCATCTTTAACCAACACGTCGAAAATTTTGTCACACTTGGTGACGTCGAACATATAAGTTCTTTTAGGAAACTTATCATTCTTTTCTGGTTCGACTAGATTCTTTCCGTTCGATGGAACCAGTACTTTACAAGATTATGGTAGGCCTTGCTTTAGTTCTGCTAAATCAATTTCTTGTTCGTCGAAATTAACTGATTCATTTTCGTCATAATCATCATCTTGACATACTCCTACATAGGCAACCCTCTCTTTTTTACTTTTATTTGCTCTAATTTTTTTAGCTTTTAACCTTTTGATTTGTCTCACCCTATCTGCTAGTTGTGCCATGTTTCTCAAATATTGAGTGTCTAATTTCTTTCTTATAGAATAATCTAGACCTCCTGCAGCCATTTCGACTAACTCTTGTTCTGGCACTTGTGTGAAACATCTTGCTTTTAGCAATCTGAACCTATTTAGGTAATCATCTATGGGCTCTAAAATTTTCCCTCTTGACACTAGCTAATTCTTTCAACTTATTTTAGTCAATCCCATGTAAATTGTTCGTGGAACAATCTTTCTAACTGGGTCCACGTATATATGGAGTTTGCAGGCAAGGATGTAAACCAAGTAAATGCATTTTTTGTCAAAGAACTTGGGAAGTATTTCATTCTTAAATTTTCGTTGTGGGCTATTTCCCCTTCTTCGATCAAATAACATGCTACATGTTCTATGGTGGATTCACTAGGCCTCTGTAATCCTATATTTACCCTATTTTGCGCCATTATCCTTTCGACCATGGCTGCCAAATTGTGTTTCGGCAGGCAAGTTGTTATACTGTATTCGCTGTTGCAACACATCATCAGCATCCTGACCTCTCTGGACTATTACCCTCCTAGGATCTTGTTGGACAGGGATTTCGACACGCGGATGTTCGACCACTCCTCCTTGGTTCCTAGGGTTGGGCTGGGGATTGTCTAAAGGCCTTTGATTTATTGTGGATTCCTCTTCGACATTTACTACTGGGTTCTGAATTATTTGTTCTCTTTGTCGAGTTTGAGGGACACCAAAAAAGTCGGCAATACGTGTCATCTCCGCTGCCAACATTTGGTTTGTTTGGGTATTGTTTTGTATCAAAGGATTAAAAACTACTCCCATTTGTTGTGTCAACATTTGGACCATATCATGATTACTTTCGTCCATTTGTTGTCGTATTATTTGCACAAAATTATTCGTAATTGCTGGCATTTGGAAACCTGGTGGGGGTTGATTTAATCTCATATTCCCACCAGATACTGATCCTTGCAATGGTGATGACCTATTAAACAAGGAATCAGAATAGACTGAGGATGCGTTTTGCAAACTTGTCATAGTGGTAGTAGGCATCCCGTAAGGCTCCTCCCTACCAAACAAGGGCATTGTAAAGTTCGTTGAAAAAGGCCTATAAATGTTCCTTATAGGGGGAGGCGTTCCCATGGACATTTGGTGTCCCATGGAAGAAAAATTAGGTGCATTTTGAGATACCGCAAACGCATGTGTTGACCCTAACGAAGAGGGTATGGCTTCTGGTACAGAAATTGACCCTGTATTTCCTCCAATCGAAGGAGTGGGGGTAAGCACTGTAGTATTTTCATTTTGACTATGTGGCGGATTTGTCATTCTTCTTACTCTTGTTCGTTTAGGTCTTTCTACGTCAGTTAGAGCTAATTTACCGCTTCTTAGAATCATACAACGAAGTAGAAACTTTTTAACTACGAGTTATCCTATCAAATTTTCAAAATTTTGCACTTGTCCCACTGGGCGTGCCAATTTGTTTGCTGTCGAATTTGGCGAACTACCACTGGTTTTCCAATCTTACTGAATTGGTTTACTTGCAGGACCAACCAAAAAAATCCTAGGACACATGTATAAATTTAGATGAAATTCTGAACTCTTAGAGTAAGAAGTCTGTTGATCCTTTATTTGATTGGTTATGTCTTTCATATATGAATGATTTTGATTAGGCTATTTTAAGTAATCGTTTTAAAGTAAATTTGACAAAGTAAATTTGACAAAGGTAAAGGTTTTCATAAAGTAAATAATGAAGGATAAATGGCTGGTAAATGTAAAGGAAAAATTGGTAAAGAACTTTGAAATTGATAAAAAAAAACTTAAAGAAAAGGTGTTGTTCACACGTACATTTTCCAGATAAAACTCTTTTTCTCTCACACGGGTACTTTAGAGTATTTTTGCAGGAATTCTGTACAAGTTATTTTACACACTAAACCTAACAAACATTATCCTATTTATATAAAAATAAAATAACTGCTATCAACGGAAAAATCCTAAGACTAATGACACTTGGCTTTCTGCATGTTCCCCTTTCTTCAAAAGCTTCCACGCATCCTTCTGCCAAACGAAATAACTGTATGAATTTGAATTTATCCTTAATGTCGAAGCGATGCGTCCCTTCAGGCTTGTCGAATTGTCGAAACATAATATATCAACCAAATTTGTAGAAACAATGCATCATTTCTCCTTGTCGACACGTCAAACGCTTCAATTGTCACCCAATTTCTGTTGAACTGTCGAAAACAACATATCAACTGAAACTGTTGAAATATCTCTTCAAGTATATTTCTTCAGTTTTCTTCCTTTGTCGAATTTCTTCCTCTTTCAAAGAACATCATTGTATCTTTCAAATCACGGTGTCGAAAATATGTGTCTACACCCACTCAATATCGCAAGGTGGTAGGAAGTCTTATCTATGTAACTATCACTCGCCCAAATATTTATTTTGATGTACACACAATTAGTAAGTTCATGCAAACTCCACAACATTTTCATATTTGAACAATACAACGAATCATTAGATACATCCTTGGCACTCCAAAGCGTGGTATATATTTTCCTGTTAGTTCATCAATCAAACTCTAAGAATATAGTGATATCGATTGGGACTGATGTCCAGACACAAGAAAATCTACTATTGGATGGTGTATGTTCCTAGGAAATGCCCATATTTCTTTGAAATATAAGAAACGAGATTCAGTCTCAAAGTCATATACTAAAGCAGAATATCGCGCAATGTCTGCTGCTTATTCTGAAATAATATGGTTGCATGGTTTTCTTACTGAACTTGATTTCTCTCAATAATAACCAACTTCAATGCATGCTAATAATAGTGTCATTCAAATTGCAACAAATCCAGTTTACCACGAATGGAAGAAACACATCAAGGTTGATTGTCACTCTATTTGGGAAGCCTATGACTGAAGAGTAATCAATCTACCACATGTCTCAACATCTATTCAAATAGTTGATATTTTCACTAAAACCCTGACACGTGAGCGGCACAATTTTCTACTTGGCAAATTGATGTTTGTATATTTACCAACATCAATTTGAGGGGGTGTCAATAGAATTATTGAAAATAATTAGTTAATTATTGGAAAATAAAATTGTATGAGATTGCACATTTATTTGTAATAATCATTCTCTTAATTATCATAATTAACTGTAAATGTACATAAGATATTTTAGCTAATTTGTGGGTTAAAAGTCAACTTGACAACTTGTAATTACTATATTTATATGAGAAATAAGAATGAAAAGAAAGATATTTTGACCTAATATTTTCTTAGCTAATATTGTTCTAGCCAAATTTGGTTAGAACACCAAAGGTGTCAGCTCCCCTCTTTCTGAGCAAGGAGAGCTATGTCGTCTGTATTGAGCAATACGTAGGGGGATTCGAGAGCTGAAATGAAGTAGTAAGTCTCAAGATGTATGTGTCTTGCTTATCCCTCTGACAGGAGCCCCATTTATAGTCATCTTTTGTGGAATATTCGAACAAACCCTAGTACAAATAACATGTCATCGAAGTCCGCTCACATGTTGTTGTTTAATTGGGCCTTGAGTTATGGATCCAATTGTTTAAGTTAGCTTGTAATGGGTAATTGTTAAAAAGGTCATGAGGTTAGTGTGTTAGTGTAGCGGTAAAAATCGTGAGTATAAGCTATTGATTAACTTAACTCAAGGAAAATAGAGTTGCCACCATGTTTTTCATTTTATTCCAAAAGGAAAAGGAAAAAAGTGCGAATAAATCCTAAAATGAATCTAAAATAAAAAAGCCAAAGAAACAAGCAGAGAGATGGTAAAGGGGTTGGTTACAAAATGGGAAGGTGTTAGCACCCAAAATGTATGTGGTACTCCACGGGAGCCCTTTGAAATATTTACGCTTTTGGTTTGAAAATGGTTTGGTAAATGAGAGTGAGGGGATGAGAAAAGAATTAAATTTTAATATTTTTGTGTTAGGAGAGGTTTACTACCTCATGCCTACTTACCCACAATGTGCAACGTAAGATCAAAACCCTGTAGTTTGTGGTACAAATTGTGAAAATTGATTGGTTTTGATTGATTTTAATAAGTAAATACAATTTGTCATTTTCAACTGGATAGCCTCACAAATCTACCATGAGAATGAGGGCATTGACTCATACATCATTATAGGGAGGGCACCAACTCGGATAAAATCGACGTGCAAGCTACTAAACCCCCACGAATGACAAGAGACAAAATTATATCAAAGTACAACCATGGAGATTGAGAGACTTGCACCCAACTAGAAAAAATGACGCAATGTCTAAACTTGCAAAGAAAACAAAAAAGTGCACAAAGGCACAAAATAACTTGAATGAGTTTGGTTCTTTTTAATTTTTGAATTGAGGTCAACATGATTAAGTTCATTGACATTTATTAAAAGAAAAGAAGTAAAATCCACTTGACAAAAGTCATGGTTTGATTTATTAAAGTGGTGAATTTTTTTAAAGCAAGAATCCTTTGAAAAAGAGAGGAAGGTTTTGAAAATTGAAGAAGGGATGAGATGAAGAGGCTATCCTAAAAAAAATAAAAGAGATAAAGGAGGAAAGATCTAACCAACTTGATGATACTTCCAAGCATAAGAACAAGAGCTCAATCTTTAAGCATAAGCTAGCAAGTAGCTGTAAACACCCCAAATTTTCCCTCACTTGTTCTCATATCATGGCTTGTGATCTTTCATTTTTGCATTAGCATAAGCATATCATCTCTCACTGCATAGTTCATTTCATCTGCATAAGTTGCACATATAGGGTTTGTGATCAGGAGAATCCAAGAAGTGATCTGAGCCATCCCAAAGGTCTTAAATCTTACCAAGAGGGTCCATATGTGTTACATGATCATAATATGCTCCCCAAAGTTCATAAAAGTTAAGGGATCACAAAGATTGGCAAAGGCATAGAGGCAGACTGAAGATTTCCTGCACAAATGACCTAAAATTAGGGTTTTGGTTTAAGAGGCCTTAATCCCAAATTTTTTGGTCATTCTTGTTTCTATTGGTATTAATATGTTATAAGGATCATGTGTACCAAATTTGATGAAGAAATTCAC
The DNA here is from genome assembly GCA_963966055.1 of Lathyrus aphaca. Lineage (NCBI taxonomy): Eukaryota > Viridiplantae > Streptophyta > Magnoliopsida > Fabales > Fabaceae > Lathyrus > Lathyrus aphaca. The sequence continues at coordinate 211,963,479 of OZ014519.1, forward strand.
TGTGGAAGTCATCTGATCATTGGGTAACTTCTTGAGCAAGTAAAGTCAAAATCAGGGCATCTGAGGCCTCCATCAAGGGTACCAAAGGGTCATCATCATCATTTTGAGTCTCTATGATATTTATTTGATCATTGAAGTGGTTGGAAGTTCACAAAGTTTAATAATTTTGAGCCAAATGCAAACTTGCTATTTTTGGAAATGACTTGTAATGGAAACTTTCCATTTTGGGAAAAATATTCAACCTATTCTTTCATGACCAAAAATGCTTCAAATGAAAAATCCTTGGACATGAAAGTTGTAGATTATGTCTTCCCATTTTCAAAAAGTACAAGAACATGTCTTGATTCATCCTAGAACTCAAGATATGGCCTTTCAAAGTTGGCAAAAATCCTATAATTTTCAAGTGTGCACCAAAGAGGGATTTTTTGCAAATTCAAGTTCTAAGCCATTTAATGACTTCTAATTGACTTCTAAACATCATACCAACATAGTGCAACACATTTGGACCAGAATTATGCCTTGGATCACAAGAAACCATGCCTCAATTTCACAAAATCTTCAAAGTTGGAAATTTGCAAAACACATGATATCTCTTCATCCAAGTGATCCAGCTGCACAAATTCATTCCTAGGGATCTCCACAAACTCAGCTGAGGCCAAGGCACCCATAAAGTCAACTCTGAACCATACCCATACCTTAAGTACACAATGTTAACATTTTTGCAATTTGACCCATACCAATCACACTATGCCAACACCCACTTTCTGATCATTCTCTTTGACCTATACTAACCTTATGGACCTAATTTCATACAACACACAAGCCTGAATCCTCCCACAAGTCAGATTTCTCAAAAGTCCCCAAAATCTTCATCTCTTTGAAACTCATTCCTCAGCCACTGAAACTCAAAACTTTCACCACCAATCATCTCCACGCATCATAAGGATCATTTCCCACCTTTTGCCATGGCCTAAAAGCACCTCAATCAGAAACACGATTTCTGAGTTATCAGAACTGAAACGCTAAAACCAAGCCATTTAAACTTTTTCTAAGCCTTTCAGAATCTTCAGGGAGTTCATTGGGGGTGGATTAGCATCAAGGAGAGGTCCATAAAGCTCAGATTAGGAAAGCTTCAACTCAGGTAGTCATCAAGAACTTTTTTTTCTAGAAACTTTCTTTTAAGTTTTAGAATGATTCTATATGTTCCCCTGATCACACTGATATGATTATTTTTTTAAATGGTTGAGAAACCAGGATGTATTGATGTTCTGAAACTTCTTGATCTAAAAATGTTTTTCTTTGATTCATGAGTTTGGTGCAAAATAAATCTTGTTTGGGGCCTGATTCTTGTTTAGGGTGGTATGGGGTTGATTCTGGAGAGTTTGGGGGTTTGGGGTAACCTAGGGAAGAAGATAGCATGAAGGTGTGGCCGGAGAAGATGACCGGAGCTTGCTCCGGTCACCTGAAAATGATTAGGGTTCTAATTAGGGTTAATCTCCCTAGTTAAAATGTCAGCTCTTGGATCTTGCTTAGCGCGTTTTTTAGTGGCCTGGATCATTTCACTTAAACCCTAATTTTAATTAATTAAATTAATCAGTTTAATTAGCCAGTTTGAATCCTGACTCTTGGATTGCGTGCGCAGACAATCAATATCTCCCCAGTTCAAATCCTAACCCTCAGATCTTCATACTTTTCATTTTATTCATTTTAATTTCATTTTATTTCATTTCTTTTGTTCATTTTATTTAAAATGGCAAAAATCATTCAAAAAATCTCAAACTTTGCATTTTTGTTTCAAATATTTTTCTGAACCTAAAAACATTTTTATTTTTAATTTTTGCATTAAAAAAGTATTTTTAAAATATTTAAATGTTTTATTTAATTAATTAATTGATTTTAATTAATTAAATATGCATTTAGGTTTCTAAAAATCACCAAAAAATCCATGAAGCATTCCAATACATTTAGAAACATTTTCAAACTCACCATACAAATTTATTTTTAGGTTTGATCACCCTTTCATGATTTTCTTTGAATTAGGGTTCTTAAATTTCACATTTTTTAACCCTAACTTGAAAAGTTCATTTCTGCCTAACCATGATGAGTTTGAACTTGGTTATTTTTGCATTGTTTCACATATTGCATATAGTTTCTAGGTTATTTATCTCATATTTTTATCTTGCATTTTCAATTTGATTTGCATTTTCCCTTTAGAAGCATCAAAAAACCCTAGGTAACTTAGGAATTTCATAACTTTCACTAGGATTGGCTTCTGACCTTATCATTTGGGGTGTGATCTTGTATAGGTTTAGGGTTTGTTTGAGCTCAATTTCAATTTTTTATCATGGTGAATGCTTCTGTTTTGGTCATATGCATCTCATGTTGTCTTAAAACCCTAACTTTGCATCTTCATTTGCATCCTTCTTTGCATATCATGAACTTATGAATTTGCCATGCCATTCCATTCTTTTGTATGTCATCTTAGACATCTTAAGACATGTTTGAAACATTGCTTGATCATTTATTCATTCATTTGCTATGCTTTGCATCCATTACAGTTCATGAACATCCATGTGTTTTCATGCTTCTAAACATGCTTCCATTGCATCTCATCCTTGTATGATCATTCATATGCATCTTGTATGACTTTGAATCATCTCATAACACATTTAAATTACATATTTACTTCTGACTTTGGTCTTTGCATCTTTTTTTCACCTCATTTATTTGTGCTTTATGTCTTATGCATTCATACTAACATTTCAGGTACTTTTGGTAAGTTATCTGGGAGGTGGATTTGCCTTCACCTCCCACCTCTTCTCATCTCTTCATTTGCATATTTACTTGTCTTTAGAGTGAAATTGCTTCACTTGTGTTTCTCTTGCTCCTTTCTTTTCTCTTAATTTACTTATCTTCTTCAGGAAGTAAGTAACTTATTCTTCTTTCTCCCTCTCTTTTCATCTGCTTCTTCCTTGGTGGCCTTGAAGATCTTTTCTCTTAAGCCTCACAAAACATAGGATATCCAAGCATGATAACCTTTAGGGTTGTGTATAGTCCCCTTAGTCTTTTGATTTTGAGTCTCCTTAATTCTCTCTTCTCATCTCATAATCAGAGGCTAAACACTTAAAGCTTTAGGACTTTGGAATTAGGGTTATGCATGTATCCTTATCTTAAGATGGAGTGTATAACTTTAATCCTTAGTGTTAAACCTTTAATTTGTTTACACCTATTAATCAAAACACATTAATAATCACTAAGACTTTATCTTGTAACTTGGGCCTTACATTAGGGTTTTATCTCTTCCTTTTGGTTAAGAGGGACTGACCCTAGTGTTTAATGGACAAGTCCCCCTCAAGTTGTCTTACAAACTTAAAACTCACTTCTTAATCTCATCCTTTAATTAAAATCCACTTAATAAAGACTTGTTATATAATGAATTTAATCCCTAACCATGGATTAAGTTGAGGTATCTTCCTCAGCTTAAGTGTTCTTATCTATCATCCTTCTATTAGGATGGTGTAATGAGTTCACTAATCTGTGATTAGAGATTAAACTAATTACTTAACACTAAACAAAAACCCAAAAAAAAAACATCTTAATAATCACAAATAGGTTAATGATCTTAATCCTAAGTCATCATGGTAATTAAGTTGAGATGTTTATCTCATGCTTAAGTAGGCTCATTATCTCTAATCAGGGAGGATATAATGAGTTTGCAAGCCCCTGATTTAGGCTTAAGCTCATTAACTTACGCAAAACACCAAAAACAATAAAAAAACTGAAAACACAAAAACAAACAATAAACGTCTCCTCCGGGATTCTTTTCTCATCACACTCATTCACAAACGAGAACTTGCTTCTTCCGTCTAATGCAAGACAGTTAGCACTTGAGCCAGACGAGTAACACACTTGAGCATAGATAAGTAAGCAGTTCACAGTCAAATCATCTAGTATCTTTGAGTCGAACTACGGTGTTCTGACTTCCTCATTGCACGAGAGGATACGTAGGCATAACTTACAGTTATCGAACAAAAGTCTTTTTGTCCTCCCCCTCTTTTAGCTTTCTTTTCTAAGCCTCATTCTTGAGAATTTCACCATTTCTTCTGCACTGACACTCTGTACATTCATTCCTAGCTTTTCATACACAGTCAGCGCATACACTACCCCTTTTAAACACAATCTTGTAAGCGTGGATCCCGTCGAGTACGACAGACAATCTGGGTGCTAATACCTTCCTAGGTTGTAACCAACCCCCTTACTCATTCTCTCTGGTTCACAACCGTCTTATCCATCTCTTTCCAGGTTTATGCAGCATTACCTTTCCTTCGGGATAAAAATGCCTAGCTGGCAACTCTAATCAATTCAACCTCTTCTCGCATACGGTTCGTGTTTGCACCGGGATGAAAATTCAGGGATCGACAGCTTAGCGACTCTGCTGGGGATTATCCTTGCAACCAGGGCTCCTGGTTCTTTTTGTGGGTTTCTCCTAGCGCTTGTATGTCTGTGTTTATGGGTTTGTTATGTGTGCTTTTTGTTCATTGCTTTATTTATTGCTTTCTGTACAGCTTTTTTTATTGCTTTCATTTACTGTTTTACGCATTTCATATTATTGTCATCATATCATGTGTTGGATTTGTTGGTTTGCCTTGGTGGGAGGGGTATCTCAGTGAGCAAGGTTCCACACCAAGAGCCTGAGTGACACATAGGATTAGATTTTTTCCCATTCCATTTTGGTATGGTGCGGGAATATGAAAAAACGGTTCAGACATGGGTTTCTTCTTGAGAATTCTATGCTACGGATTTCCTGTAGTGCTAGAGCTATCTGGGAAGCCTGTTAAGTCTGGATGACCTTTTTAGATGACCTTCAGCATCTGAGGTGAATTAGAGGAGGATCCTTTATGATTAATGTAAACATTGTACCTCCGGGTTAGAAGTGTTTACACTTCTTATAATAGATCCAAGTCTGAGGACCCTTGTTCTAGAACAATATATGTGAGTGGGTTGGGATGTTTACAGGTTTGCAAGAACCCTTGACCTCATCATACCTTGTTACTGATATTGTTTTAAGGTTACACTATTTTGGAGTGGTTGTCATACCCTAATTTTTGACCCCTAAGATTTTTCGCATCTCATATGCATCTGCATACAAACAAGATCATGCAACGGTTCGTTTATCCTTCTCAGTTGCAGGTCTTTGCTTCGCAGGGGATCACCATGTTTGTACTTGATTTTATTTGTTTATATTTACTAACTTCTAACCAAAATAACAAAAAAATATGTCGCAGTTTGTTTCTTCTTCTTCTATGTTGCAGGATTTCAAAGACAAGGCAGTTGTTTTCAATTCAGTGTGGTTGTTCAGTCATGATCCGATTCAGATGGACGTTTGACCTAATCTTGGTCAAACTATCAAAGATTGTTTCAATTGCAAGTTATGTGTGCCAGTGGTCTATTCCTCAGACAGTGCGTTTACAAAGTTCAAGTTGTGTTGTGTGCGAAAGTCATCAGTTATCAGACAGTGTTTTGTGCGAAGTTTGGTTTGAATCTTCAAGTTCACCAGTTTATCAGCAGTTCATCTGAGGATTTATTTTCCTCAGCATGGATTCAAATAATCGAGGCAAATTTCAGACTATGGTTGTGGCTTAGGAGACAAAGTCGCGATTTATTCAGTGGTTTAAGATTGACTATGTTCATCAAGTGGCTTGTGAAAAAAAATCAGAAATTGGTTGTGGACTAAAATCAAGTTTTCATATCCATTATTCATTTCTCAATTAAACCATTTATTCACCCGTATTCCCTTTTCAATAATCATTTCCATTATTCCAAATTCAATTATTTCTTCCAAATTTAATTCATTAACCATTTTCAATTCCCGATTATTTCATCCCATTTTTATATTTCAATTTCCATTATTTTTCTATCCATTTTCAATTCCTCTTTTATTCACTTTTATCCAATTAAATTCAAATATTCATTTCTTATTATCCATTTCTATTCATTTTCTAATTTAGCCGATTATCCATATATCCATTTTTTTTCCGATTATTTCATTCCACTTTTATTTCAATCTCCATCATATTCTTTTTTTAATCCATTTTTTAATTCCCATAAATTCATTTTTTTATTACACCAACTATTGATAATTCCTAATTTTTTATAAGCCTATTATTTTCTTTTCTTTACCATAAGTTTCTAAAAAAAAGAGTAAGACCTTTTTATTGTAGGCCCATTAACATTTTGATGTATAAAAAAAAGAGAAGAAGCCCACACGTGAGGCCCATCATCTTTATATTTCTTCAGTCATTGTTTTTTTTCAAGCCTCAAACACCATCACTTTTCAGCCTCACAAATAGCACACGTGACTTCCTTACTTCACACAGCCCCCCACCAAAACGCAGTAGCACGTAAGCCAACACTTACTCTCCAGCTGCAACAAAACCAAAGCCAACAAAGCCAGCTCTTCTCACGTACACCCGCAAGCCCACAACCCAAAATACACTTCAGCAGCACGCTTACAAAACGCAGCGAAACAACATCAAACACACGCGTTCAGCACATCATCAAAACGACATCTCACAAGGGCAAAACGCAACACACGCCGTACCACACGTGACTTTGTTTCAGCAAGCCAGCTACACCAACAACCATCAAGCCGCAAGCCGCAACACGTCCCTTGCACCAGCCATTCCATCCAGCCCAAGCCGTTCACGCAGCAAAACGCTAACTCCTTAACATAAAACGCAGTTCAAACAGAAACTCCGCGAAAAAAAGCTGAACACGCAAGATTTGTGAAAGCCAAAACGCATAGAAGAAGTGAATAAAATGCAGCTAACATCAGCAAGCAACAGACCTTCGCACACACCTCCAAAACGCAGAACAAGAGTACGCAAAACACAAAAATATTTCAAGCAAAACACAGGAAAAACGCAAGTGAAACATGAAATTTTCGTGATTCTAAAACGCACTGCTAGTTGAACCAAACGACAACCTTCAAATCCAGCTTTTTCCCTCTATAAATAGAACAATAATCTTCTCCAATTTCGAAGCTTGAAAAGCCCTCCAAAATTCTGCAGAAAAATCAAATTCAAGCTTCACTTTCATCCCTCAATCATCTTCATACTTCCATCTTATAACCCTTTTTATCTTCAATCCAATTCAACCTCCAATCCCTTTCACTTTCTTCTTAAAACCTGAAAAATCAACGAAACCAGAAGAGAAAGAAGAAAAGGTTAAAGCAAACGAAATTGGATCTTGAGAGAGAGAGAGAGAGAGAGAGAGAGAGAGACGGATGTGATTTTGGTGAGAGGAAGGATATTTTCCGGCGGTGTTTTGTTTCCTATAGTAGCCGCTGCGTTTTAGAGAAGAAGAAGAGTGAAACCGGCGAGTTGAGAGAGGAGATCAACAGAAATGGTCGAGTGAGTTACCGCCGCGTTTTGGAGGTGAGACCATGTGAATGAGGGATCAGTGCCCTTGTTTTTACGATGAAGAAGAAGATGTAATGAGTTGTGGTTTTCATTTTTTTATAATTTTTTTTAAATAAAAAGTTGGTTTGGGCTTATTTTGATCCATTACTAATCACACACCTTTAGTCAGCGCCATACTCCCTCCATTTGTTCTTTTATTTTATTTTTTATTTTCTTTCAAGGTTTTAATATTTGTTTCTTTTCTTTTCTTTTTTTTTCTTAAAAATTTTTCTAGCATTTATTCATAGTTGCATCCTTTTATTCTCATTAAAAAAATATCTTATGAAAATAACTTGGAAATATATTAGTGTTTCATTTGGTTTTTCCTTTTTTTTTTGTTTATATTCACTTTCCTCTTAATTTTTAATTGGTTGATTTTTTTGAATGGTTCTAAATGTTAGATCCATATTTTTCATCCTTTATTTTATTTTTAGTCGATGAGATCTTCGATTCGTAGATTATTGGTTTTCGAAGATGTTTAAATCTTCATTATTTCAAATCTATGGATGAATGATCATTTGGATCATTCTCCATACTTTGGGATCGTGATAGGTTGCCTTCGATAATTCAATGAGAAATCTCGATTAAGATTAGACCGTTACCTTTTCTTTTCGTGCGACATGTTTTCGGAGAATGGTTCATTATATCATTTCTCTAACATGTATTAGCACAAATATTTTCCACCTTAATTGGTGGTGGCCGGCCTCATTTGTAGGGTAATTACTTCGTAAATTACTCGGCGATTGCTTAACATAGACCTAAACTTGTCCTGAATTCAGAATAAGATCCAATTGGATCCGGTTGCCTCTCGATTTTGGTTATCTTTTTGTGGTTGTGTTTGATTAAGTTCATCATACCATTTCTATGTAAATATTATTATACTATTAATATACTAACATTTTAATTCAATCTCTCGCACCTTATCCTCTTTATTTCAATCTCTCGCTCCTTATCTCTTTTATTATGCTTTTATTATACTATATCATTCATCATATTGTTTATGTTTATATTGTTATGCTTGTGATCTTTCTTTTGTCCATTTGGACAAGAAAACATTAATAACGGATCAAACATCCAAAAAGACTTGTGACTTTAACTTCAGACTATGGTTACTATCCTTAGCATTGGACTTGGAGTTTGGACTTAGATTCTAGGATCATTCCTTTGCTTGAGCCATTTATGGATTGAAGACCTTGGCTCCGATTGAGTTCACTTATTCATGAAGATGGAAATCCTTTTGCTTTGAATAATATTCACCATACGGTTTGATCGTTCTTCCTTTAACTTTTACATTCAAGTCTTAGGATAATCACTTCATCTCCTCCCACTTCTTAAATTTTCAAATCTCCTTCCTATTTTCAAAACCTTCTTTGTTTTCAAACTTCAAACATTTTCGCAATCAAACCTTGACTTAGGTCAAGCGGATTTACCCTTTCATTTCATTTCTTAATAAATGCTAAACCACATAAGCATATCGGGACTTTTTTCTCAAAAACTTTAAAAAATATTCAAACCTCATTCAATTGTTTTTGTGCCCTCGTGCACGTTTCTTTTAATCATTTTCATGTTTAGATATGATTCATTCTTTCTAGCGGAATTATTCGCTAAAGAATGACGACTTATCTTTACATTTTAAAATCGATTCAACTCATTGTTTCTTTTCAAATTTTGTACCACGAACTACGAGGTTTTGATCTCGCATTGCACTTTCTGGGTATGTAGGCATGAGACGTTTGTCTCTTCAAACACAAAAATATTAAAAAAAACATTTCTCTTCTCATCTCTTCAATCTTTTTTCAAACAAACTATTTTCAAACCAAAAAAAGCAATAAATATATCAAAGGGATCCCGTGGAGTACCACAGACATTTTGGGTGCATAAAACCTTCCCATTGTGTAACCTATCCCCTTACCCGTTCTCTGCTCGATTCTTTTAGCTTTTTGCTTTTAGATTCATTAGGTTTTATTCGCTCTTTTCCCTTTTCCATTTGGAATAAAATAAAAGCGCGGTGGCGACTTTGTGTACCTTGAGTTAAGCTAGCTAATAGCTTACACTCATGATTTTACCGCTACAGTGGTCTTATGAAACCCTGGACTTGTGACTCTTTATTTGAGTCCCCACCTGATTACTGGTTCTCTAGCCTTCATCCGGACTAATGAACACTCATGGACCCTATTCAAAGCAAATGGCAAATCCAGCACCTGATCACAAACCTTTGCATATCATTTTGCATACATCATTTTGCATCATTTTAACATTTGTCTATTTGTTTTTACAGGGTATCCACATCTTCTTTGGTTTGGTTTTGACTGTTCTTCTGCTCAGCCATCTTCATCAGTTATCTTCCTCAAAGATCTTCTTCAGATATCTTCTCTAGTTTATCTTCATCAGTTATTTTCTTCAGTTATCTTCATCAGTATCCATTGTCATTATGGACTCATCCAGGAAGAGCAACATCACTTATCATTTCATTGAGCCCTCTCTAGCAGGCATCAGGAAGATTCAGGCACTTATCACTCCTGACCATGTCCCTTTATTCAGGGAACATTATGGTGGTATTATGGACATGATCATAGACTTGGATGCATCACATAGGAGCATGATTCACACTTGTCTTCAATTTTATGACCCTCCTCTCAGATGTTTCACTTTCCCAGACTTTCAAATGGGTCCTTTGTTAGAGGAGTTTTCCATGTTGTTGGGTGTCCTTATCAGGAGAGGAATTCCTTTCAACCCTGAGATGACTGCTCCTAGGAATGAAGACATAGCTAAGACTCTATATTTGGAAACGACCATCATTTATCAGCATATGACCACCAAGGCTGGAATCCCAGGCCTCCATTTGGACTTCTTGATCACTCAGGCCACCAGTCATGCTGCAGCAGGGAAGTGGGAAACTGTTTGTGCTCTCCTGGCTCTTTGTATATATGGAATCATCTTGTTTGCAGATGAGCCTAAGTTTGTAAGAAATAATTCTATCCACATTTTCCTGCTGAAGAATCCAGTTCCTACCTTGTTAGGAGATTTTTACGACTCAGTACATCAGAGAAATGAGAAGCAGAGGGGAAGACTAGTCAGATGTTGTGCACGTCTCTTCTACTGTTGGTTATTGAGACACCTGCCAAAGACAGAAGCTTTCCTGAATCCTCGTCAGTCAAGAAATTAGGCTAAGAGAATGATTGCTCTCACTTTATAAGGCATCAGGTGGTGTACTCAGAGCACCAAGGGCAGGGACATGATTACAAGTTGTGGGCAGTATCCCAATGTACCTCTTATTAGAGTGAAGGGTTGCATCAACTACAATCCTTTACTTTTCAAAAGGAAGTTAGGGTATGCCTTGGTACATCCACCAAGAGAGCAGGATTTAGCAGAGACCCTTTACTGTGATGTTCAGAATAATCATGCCATCATCCGACAAGCAGCCTAGGCTTGGGATAACATACAGACAAAAGGGACTGCTATTCTTGGCAAGTGCAATAACATAGCTTCAGCTCAGTACATTGATTGGTCTCACATCAGAGGACAGATCACCCGCATGCCATTCACCCTGGAAGATGTGCCAGGGCCATCAACAGTAGAGCCTGTAGCTACAGTCAGTTTAGAGGAGTTTGAGAAGCTGAAAGAGAGGAATCCTCAGCTTTCTGAAGCTCTAAAGAAGACCATTTGGGAAAGGAATGACAGTCGTCTGGACACTGAGAGGTTAGAGAAGCTACGCATCGAGCATGTGACTAAGATTGAGAAGACAAATGAGTATATCAGAAAAACCCGAGCAGGGGAACTTGTATTGAAGAATGCTTGCAAAGAAGCCAAAATGCAGAAGGCCAGAGCTGAGCACTACCTAGAGGAGAGTCAGGCTAGATGGATCAGGATCACTGAAGCTCGTCTGCAAGAAGATCAGAAGACACAGGCTAGGATAGAGCAGTTGGAAGCTAATGAGAAGAAAAGCCAAGAAGTACTCCTAGCAGCACAAAAGGAAATCTCGGAGTTGAAACTCCGGGCGGGGTTGAAGAGATCAAAATAACAAAACAAGTACCAGAAGATGACAAATGCCATTGCAACCAGGAACCTTCTTATCAGGACCATCACAGAGCATCCAGTTAGACCAGTGACTGATGCTCTCCTGAAGGAAGTCAGAGAGGATGACTTTGGGCTGGATGTTTGATTTCTTTTACTTGTATTTTATTTTGGTTGTACTTTGTTTCTCCATGGTGGTTTTTGATTTTTGTATCTTTGACTTGATTGTATTTTGACCCACCATGGGAGCGTATTGTAATCATGAACTATGTGTTTTGAATTTGTAATGTTATGGATTATGTGTTACCTGGATTTTATTTTGGGCTTCATTTACTTCAACATCTTCATCATTCCCAAAGGTCTGGAAGGTCAAAACAAAGAACCAAACCGGATACCCTCTAAAGACAAATAGACATATTGCATTGCATGCTAACCCCATTCTTTTGTGTTGCAGGTGTTTTTGTTGTTTGTTTCTCACTTTGTTGTGTGTTTCAGGAAACATTGCTTGTAGGAGGATTTTTTCCATCAACAGAGTCCACAGGTATCCTACAAGAAACAACCTTCCGAGAGTTCAGATGGATCAAGTTCAGCAGGATTTGACTGACATAAGAACTCAGATGTCTAATGAAAGAGTTGAGATGAGAAATCAGATGGACCAGTTCATGGCAGTGATGACTGGGTTGGCTCATAGCTAAGAAAGATTAAGAGAGTTAGTCGAGCGGCAAACTCCAGAGGAGAACCACCCAGGCACTTGAGGTACTAGTAATAATGATCATGGACATCCGCGGACAAATCCACCAGAATTTGGACCCCACCTCAATCCTGAAGTCAATATCATTGGAAATACCCAAGGAACTGCAAGAGGCCGTATCTTACAGGAAGATCCTCAAGATGAACAATTCACAGTATTTGGTGATGGAGATGAAGCCTATGATCATCGCCTGGACGAAATAGCAGAAAAGCTAAGATCTTTGGAGTCCCAAAACTCATTGGGATTTGATGTTATGGACATGGGTCTAGTTGAAGGGGTGAGAATTCCTCACAAGTTCAAACCTCCTTGCTTTGAGAAGTACAATGGCACTTCTTGTCCTCGTACCCACTTGCAATCTTTCCTGGGAAGGTTGGAAGCTTATACCATGGATGAAAAGTTATGGATGTTCTACTTCGAAGACAGACTGATCGGGGCATCCAGTGAATGGTATTCTCACCTGTCCAGAGCAACGATCAGGAACTGGAAGGATTTGGCCGAAGCTTTCATACGCCAGTATCAATATAACTTGGACATGGATCCCAACAGAACTCTCCTAATGGGTATGTCACAGTCTTCAAGAGAAAGCTTCAGGGAATATGCCCAAAGATGGAGACAACTTGCTTTTGCTGTCCAGCCTCCGATGTCTGAGAGAGAAATGGCCGACATGTTTATGAACATATTTTAAGGAACATACATTGACAGACTTGCTACTTTCTCTTCCAGCGGCTTTGCTGATGTAGTTATAGCTGTAGCGGTAAAATCATGAGTGTAAGCTATTGATTAACTTCACTCAATATACACAGAGTCGCCACCGCACTTTTATTTATTTCCAAATGGAAAAAGGAAAATGAACGAACAAAACCTTAACGAATCTTAAAAGCTAAAAAGCTAAAAGAATCAGACAGAGAATAGGTATGGGGATTGGTTACAAATCAGGAAGGTTTTAAGCACCCGACTTGTCTGTGGTACTCCACGGGAACCCTTTGAAATGTTTACTACATTTTTGGTTTGAAATGGTTTGCTTGAAAAAAAATTGAAGAGATGAGAAGAATGTTTTTTAAGATTTTGGTGTTTGAAGAGACGAACGTCTCATGCCTACGTACCCACAAAGTGCAATGCGAGATCAAAACCCCGTAGTTCGTGGTACAAAGTTTGAAAAGAATAAGTGGGTTGAATTGATTTTAAGATGTAGAGATAAGTCGTCATCCCTTAATATCTAAACATGTGAAAAAAAAGAAAAGGTGCACAAGGCACAAAAAAACAATTGAATGAGTTTTTGAGTTTTTTAATGTATACGAGAAAATGGTTTTAATATATTTACATGGCTTAATATTTGATTAAGAAAATAAAAGGAAAAGATTAAAAAATCGCTTGACCTAAGTCAAGGTTTGTTTATGAAAATGTTTGAAGTTTAGAAAACAAGAAGGTTTTGAAATAGGAGGAAGTTTTGAAAATTAAAGAATGGGGAGGAGATGAAGAGACTAGACCTAATGCTTGAATTAAAAGCTAAGGAAAGAATTTACCAAACCAATATGTACAAATCTTCAAAGTTCGGACTTCCATCTTCAAAAGTTAATGACATAATTTGAGCCCAAGGTTTCTAACCCATTCCAACTTGAGCAAAGAGAGATCCTAGAAGTCTAAGTCCATTCTCCAAAAGCAAAGGGATAGTAACCATAAGTCCAATGTTAGAAGTCACAAGTTTTTTTTAAGTGTTTAATCCTTTATTAAGTATTTTGATATTCAAATGGATAAAAATAAAAACAAGCACAATATGAATATAAACAAATGATATATGATATAATATGGCAAAATATAATAAGGAGATAAGGGAGCAAGAGATTAAAATAAAAGGATAAGGTGCAAGAGATCAAATTTAAACAATTATATTCACATTATTATAATATTTACAATATAAGGTGGTATGATGAACTTAATCAAGCACAACCATAACAAGGAACAATAAAATCGAGGCAACCGGATCCAAGTGGATCTTAATTCGAATCGGGACAACTTTAGGTCTATGTTAAGCAATCGCCGAGTAATTTACGGAGTAATTACCCTACAAATGAGGCCGGCCACCACTAATTAAAGTCGAAAATATTCGTGTTAATACATGTTAGAGAAACGATATTATGAATCGTTCTCCGAAAACATGTCACACTAAAAGAAAGAGAACGGTCTAATCTTAATCGAGATTATCGTTGAATTTCATCGAAAAGCAACCTATCACGATCTCAAAGTATGGAGAATGATCAAAATGATCATTCATCCATAGATTTGAAATAATGAAGATTAAACTTAATCGGAAATCAACAATCCCGAATCGGAAGATTGTCATCGACCAAAATTGAAAAGAGATGAAGAATAATGGATCAACAAAAAATAAGTCCATAAAAGACTTAGAATATATTTTTTAATTCCTCTTAAAAAAACTATTTCTAACAATCTCTTTTTAAAAAATACTTTTCTAAACAAAATATTTCTAAAATACATTCCCAAAGTTTTCTTAAAACTATCTTCTAGAATTCCTTCATCAAAATATTTGAAACAAAATTTTAAAGTGATAAAAATTAATAAATATAATTTAAAAAAACAAAAAGAGTTAGTAAAATAAAATAATAAAAGAAAAACAGAGGGGGAGGGGAAGATTAGTAAACACGGGTGAGGTACAAACAGGAATGGATCAAGCCTTAAGCCCAATCAAAATCACTCCACATTCTCTTTTTTGTTATAAATAAATAAATAAAACAATTTATAAGAATAAATAATAAAGAAAAGAAACAAAGTTCTCTTCTTCTTCTCTTTCACGCATAAACAGGGCAAGAACAAGGAGAGATAATTCAGTCCCGCGACGGCAATCTCACCTTCAATAATCAACCGAAAACAAACGATTCTTCTCTTCCTCTTGCAATCTCTCTTCTTGCTTCTCTCTCAATCTCAATTTGGATTCAAACTCTCTCTTCTATGAATTTCAGATAGTGTTAATTTTAGGGATTTGGAGGAAATTAAAGGAAGGAGATGAGGGTTGAAAGGGTTTCGGGTTTGATAGAAATTTGGAGAGATTTGAGCAGGGTGTATGGGGGCTTTTGAAGCTTGATTCATGAATGAGAATGGAGAGTCTATTTAAAGGAGAAAGGAGCTTGAAGAATATTGCCGTTTTGAAAGAATTGTTGCGTTTTGGTATGTAAGATTCTCGTGCTCATTTGATTTCATTTTCATTCTGAATTGCGTTTTTGCCTTTGTCAATTTGCGTTTTGAGCTTTCACGAATTTCTCGTGTGTTTTGATACTTGATTGTTGCGTTTTGCTTCAAAGTCAATTGCGTTTTGTGTTGTAATGAATTTCAGGTGATTCCGCGCGTGATATTCTCGTGTGCTTTGCTCGTGCGGGACGTGACGGCATGTGCAATCAGCTTGGATGGTTTTATTTGCAGCTGAGGATGATTCGGCTTGAGCTGTTTGTTGAAGCTTGTTCGTGCGTAAGGGAAATTGGGGCCGGAGCTGGCGCGCGTGAGAGGCTTGGAAGAATTCGTGAGCTAAGCTGTGTAATGCGTTGGCTGCAGATGTTGTTTTGTTGATTGATGTTAAGGGCGACTGGGAGTTACGTCAAGCTGGGCATGCGTCTTGATTGCAGCCTGCTGTGTGTGCTTGGCTACGGAATGATATTGTTGGATGCGGTAACTTTTCGTATTGGCTTGCAAGAGGCTCTGGGTACGGATTGCATTGGGAAGCTTGGCTTGGATTGATGGAAAAGGGTGGGGCCTGCGGGAAAGGTTGGCAAGTGTGGACCAGACTTTTAAGGCTTGGTGAAATGCTTGTGGGCGTGTGGGGATGTGAAGTGCAAGATAGGATGCGGCAAGAGTGCTGGCTCATAGGCTTAAAGTTGTTGATGGGTGATGGAAAGTAAGATGTGGGCCAAAGGGCTTTGTCTTCCTTGCACATTTATTTTGTTTTTTGTAGAAATAAAAGATGGACTTTCTTTTTTATGTTTTTGTGGTATTTATAATAAAATAAAATGAGAATGGATTGGGAAAAAAAGAATTATATTAAAAAAATAACTAATGGTTTTTGTTTTAATATGATAATGGGAATATTGGGATTATATAAAAAAATGGATATTATGGAGGTTTAGAATTTGAAAGAAAATGAATTTTATTAAAATGGATATTTGAATAAAAATCGAGAATGAACTGATGAACACTGAAGATTCAAACCAAACCTCGCACAAAACACTGTCACACAAACCAACTTGTACTTTGAAAACGCATTGCCTGATGAATGAATTATTGGCACACACAACTGACAGTCAACACAATCTTTAGGTAGTTTGACCAAATTAGGTCAAACATCCATCTGAAATCGCCTTGAGACTGAACAAACGCATCTGAATGAAATTATTGCCCTGTCTTTGAAATCCTGCAACACAGAAGAAGAAGAAAAGGCAACTGCAACATATTTTTTTGATATTTTGGGTTAGAGGTCAGTAAATATGAACAGATAATAGAAATTAAACATGGTGATCCTCTGTGAAACAAAAACCTGCACCTGAAAAAGGATAAACGAACAGTGCGTGATCTTGTTTGTATGCGAAATGTAAATGTGATGTGAGAAATCTTAGGTCAAAAATTAGGGTCTAACAGATGCCCCTATTTAAGTTTCTTCAATCCAGAGATAAAGAAGATCGAAATCTTCGTTTCGACAAGATAGAAGATACTTAAATATAAAAAAAAACAATTTTTGATCCTAAGATGCCAAAAACTGGAATGAAATGATATGAGCGATATGAAGATGATATGGAACAGGTATGAAGCGTATGAAATGTATATGAAAGCATAGGAAATATGTGACAGCATACGAAGTGCTATGAGAGAATCATGAGATAATATGAAATGTAAAGAAAATATGTGACAACATATGAAATGTTATGAGAAAATTTATGAGATGATATGAAATGTATATGGAACCGAATGAAATGCAGAGAAGTCCGTGAGGGACAAGACAACACATGGAAAAGAATGAACGCTGGGGATAAGGAGCATAATACTCCGACGGGAAAAATAACATGCTAGAGACTAACACATGGCTCAACTGAGGTGAAAATGTCCAAGAATGGAAATTGGATAGTGTCGCTCCCGATAAATGGGAAGTGGCCCCAAATAAAGGTACAGACGCGAACGGTTGGCGAAGGGAACAATGAGAACACACAGCAGTGAACTCACTGGAAAAGAAAAGAGTCGCCAGCTAGGCATTTTTATCCCGGGGGAAAGGTAATGCTGCATAGACCTAGAAAGAAATGGATAAGACGGTTGCGAACCAGAGAGACTGGGAAAGGGGGTTGGTTACAACCTGGGAAGGTATTAGCACCCAGATTGTCCTCCGTACTCGACGGGATCCACGCTTAAAAGATTTGTGCTTTAAAGGGGTAGTGTCAGTGCAATCTGTGTATAAAAAGAGCGGGAAAAGATGTACAGGTGTCAGTGTAAAGTGTATAAGTGATGTGAAGTATGGAAGTGTCAGTGTAAGAACAGAGTGAAATGCTCAAGATCATAAGGCTAAAGAATAGAGCTAGAAAGAGGGGGAATATACAGAGACTTTTGTTCGATAACTGTTAAGTTATGCCTACGTATCCTCTCGTGCAATGAGGAAGTCAGAACACCGTAGTTCGACCCAAAGAGACTGAAAGATGAATTGACTGATGAACTGCTTACTTGTCTATGCTCAAGTGTATGACCTGTCTGGCTCAGGTGCAAACTGTCTTGCATTAAACGGAAGAAGCAAGTTCTCGTTTGTGAATGAGTATGATGAGAAAAGAATCCCGGAGGAGACGATTATTGTTTGTTTTGAGTGTTTTCAGTCTTTTATTGCTTTTCAGAATTTGTCATAAGTTAATGAGCTTAAGTCTAAACCAATGGATTTAGTAAACTCATCACATCTTCCCTCTGTTTAGGGGTAATGAGAATACCTTAAGTGTGAAGTCAGATTCTCACACTTAATCACCTTTGATGTAGGGTTAAGATCATTAACCTACTTGTGATTATTTAAATGTTTTTGTTGTTTTTGTTTAGTGTTGAGTAACGAGGTTAAGCCATAATCAAGGATTAAACAGACTCATTACACCATCCTAATAGAAGGATAATAGATGAGAATGTTTAAGCTGAGGAAGACTCCTCAACTTAATCCATGATTAGGGATTAAACTCATGACAAAACAAACCTTTGATTAAGTGGATTTTATTAATGGTATGATGATGAAGTGATTTTTAGGGTTTGTAAGACAACTTGAGGGGGACTTGTCCATTAACACTAGGGTTAGTCCTTCTTAACCAATTAAGGAAGAATTAGAACCCTAATGCAAGGACCAAGTTACAAGTGTGATGTCTTGATGATTATTAAGTGAATTGATTAAAAGATTTAAACACATTAAGGGTTTAACACTTAGGATTAAAGTTATACACTCCATCCTAATAGAAGGATGCAGGCATAAGCTTAATCACAAAGTCTTAAAGCCTTTAGGGTTTAGTCTCTGATTATGAGGTGAGAAGAGAAGACTCAAAAGAGACACAAAGGTAAAACTAAGAGGGGAGACTAATCAAAACCCTAATCATTGTCATGCTTGGTTATTCCTAAGGTTTGTGAGGTTTTCAAGAACAATCTTCAATGGAACCACCAGGAAGCAGGTGAAAGGAGCAATGAGAAGCAAAGTAACTTGCTTCATTCAAGAAGTCAAGTCACTTGAAGAAAGAAAGTGGGAAGAAGAAGAATGAGCAAGCTCAAACCCAAACACATATAAAAATGCAGCATGGATGCAAGAGAGATGAAAAGAAAAGTTGTGAGAAGTGAAGGCAAATTCACTTCTCAAAAACACTTACCACCTGAAAAGTTAGAAAAGAAAGTGCAATGCAATGCAAAATGGGATGAGATGACATGATGAGAAACAAAACCAGAAGCAACTACATGATGCTAATGATGCTATGAGATGCTACAAACATGAGGCAGCACATGGAGATGTTCATACAAGCTTATGGATGCAAATGAAGCAAGTTAAGAAGCATGGACATACATGAAAAGTTATGAAGTGCACATGGCATACAACATGGCAAATACATGATGCAATGATCAAACATGCTTTCAATATGTCTTATGATGTCAAATGAATCAAAAGGATGCTTGAAATGTCATGGCAAGTCATGTTGTGCAAGAGAATGCAAGATGGGTGCATATGAAAGCCCAAATTAGGGTTTATGAACAATACATCAAACAAAAACCAAAATCAGAAGCAAACAACATTATAAAAAAATGAAAATGCCACTCAAAGGACCCCTAATCCTATACTAATCCAATGCCCAAAGGAGAGGCTTCAACTCCTAACCAATTTCAAGTTATGGTTTTCTTAAGATTTCTAGGGTTTTAGGGTTCCCAAACAAGAAAATTATCAAACAAATGAAAAATGAAAGATCAAATCAAGGCCATTTAATCTCACAAACTACATGCTAAACACAATGCAATGCAAAAAGAATCAATGTCCAACTCTTCATGGATAGGCAGAAATGATTTTTGGAACTTTGGATCAAATTAATGCATAAAAATGATTTTAAATCAATGAAAATTTCTCAAAATGCATCAAGATCAAAACAAAAAAAAATTTGGTTTGAAGGTTGGACAATGTTTCTAAATGTCTTAGAACATTTCATGAATTTTTTGGTGATTTTTAAATACCTAAAAGTATTTTTAATAAATTAATTTTCATTAATCAATTAAAAATAAACTTTTAAATATTTAAAAATACTTTTTTAATGCTAAAAATAAAAATAAAAATATTTTTGTGTTTTAAAAATTAATGAAACTCTTGACAAAAAGTTTCATAATTTTTAAAACAATTTTGCTATTTTAAATAAATTGTACAAAATAAAACAAAAGAAATGAATTAAAAATGAAATAAAGGAGAAGTATGCGCAATGGAGGGCTAGGATTCACTCTGGGTTTTGAAGCATTGACTGCGCGCCAGATCTAGTGGATCACATTCAAACCTGACTAATTGAATTATTAAACCTAATTAATATTAAATAATCCTGATTAATTGAAAATGACATGATCTCAGCCACACACTCACACGCGGGAAACAAGATCCAGTGGCTCACATTCAAACCTGGTGCCCTAACCCTAATTAACAGCTAATGACTTTCAGGTGGCCGGAGAAGACTTTCGGTCGTCTTCTCCGGCCAGCACCCTCCCTGAAAATTGCTAACTTTCACCCTAGCTCACCAAAACCTAATTTCTCTGCCCAGAATCCATCCCCAAACATCATAGAGTAAGAATCAACAGCCAAAACACATTTATTTTACATAATAAGGCTGAATCGAAGCAAAAGGGGTTTAGGTCAAAAAAATTTCAGGAACACCATACATGCTCAAAACTCAATGGTTTTCGAAACCAAACATATCATCATGATCAGTGGAACATAGAGAACCATTTAAGAACTTAAAAACGAGCTCCTGGAAAAAATGTTCATGAAGCTCACCTGAACTGGAGCTTTGATCTCTGGCACTTTCTGGCTAGTTTTTTGGCTCAAACAGGTCCCAATGATCCCCCTTTGAAGCTTTGGACACTTGGTTGGAGTTTAAACAACCTCTTGAGTGAGTTTGCAGAAGCTCTGACCAAGGGAGTGTGAAAATCGTGTTTGTGATATGGAGGGTCTCAGGCCAAAACAATGGTTGGTTTCTGGTCAGTGAAGTGAGTTGAGATGATCTGTGAAGTTTGTTTTTGTGTTTGTGAGCTGTGTGATCAGTTTCGAAGGGTTTTGCAAGTGAGGGTGAAAATGTGTATGTTATGTTGTGGTGAGCTTCAGCCTTGCTTGATGTATGAAATGGCTAGCATTTGCTTTGCATAAAAAACTCTCATTGGTCAGATGATGTGACCTGGCCTTTATTGATTGGTATGGCCACTTTTGCAAATTGTCAACTTTTGTGTAAGAGAGGCATGGGTTGTGTTCTAGGCTGGTACAATGGCTATGGGCTGCGCAGCATGGTGTGGTGAGGGGCTAGGGCTGGTTCAATGGCCAATGCAGCAAGTGGGTGAAGTGTGATGAGTGGTTTTGCAACTTGACTTTGCTTTTGCTTCATGAAAATATCTTGCTTCAAAACCATACAAAACATGTGATCTCTTGGCCTCATTCTGATTTTTAGAGGTTGTGTGATCATGTTAAGTGAATTAGAAGCCCATATGATGACTGAATTGGCCTTGAAAGGAGAATTTGCAACTTTGCCTTTTGGTGCATGTCTTGAAAATTAGTGATTTTTGCCAACTTTAACACACCATAACTTTTGATCCAAAATGAATTAGGTCATGTTCTTGTACTTTTTGAAAAGGGAAAGATCTAATCTACAACTTTCATGACCAAAGTTTTTTCATTTGAAGCATTTTTGGATCAAAAAGCAAGGCTTGAAAAGTGGCATAAAATGACATATTCTTTAAAAGTCAACCATGCCCTAAAAAGTCAACTTTGCAAAAACTTGTAATTCTTGAATTTTGTGAACTTCAACCTTCTTCCATGATCAAATAAAGATCATATACACTCAAAATGATGAAGATCACCCCTTGTTTGGGTCATTGGGGGCCTCAGATGCCCTGATTTTGCACTGACTTGTCCAGAAAGTCAACTCTTGATCAGATGACTTCCCCATGGAATTTCTTCATGAAAATTGATATGCATACTCCCTATACCATATAGAGACCAATGGAAACAAGAATGACCAAAAAATTTGGAGTTATGGCCTCTGAAACCAAAACCCTAATTTTAGGTCATCTGTGCAGTCTAGCCTGGCTCTGCTTCCATACAAACCCCAGTTCTTGTGATTCTTTTGCATTCTTGACTTTGAGAGGATGAAATATGATATAAGAACACACATGGACCCCTTTGAAGTGATTGGTGGCCTTTGGGGTGGCTCAAGAAGCTCTTGGGTGGCTCAGATCACAAACCCTAGATGCAGATGACTTTGAATCTATTCAGTGAATCAAAATTGTGATATGAGGTGGTATGATTGTGTTTATGCATATGAAATGATCACAAACCATGGTGTGAATGGGTGAGGGAAAATTTGGGGTGTTTACAGCTGCCCCTATTCAAACATGAGTTAGCTGTGCAGGATGTAAGCATCGGCTTAACAGGCAAACAAGATAACTTGTGGTTGAATACCAAAGACAGTCCAAAATTTGCACTCACAGAAATGAAGAAGAAAAGGGATATAGATTGTAAA
This sequence comes from Lathyrus aphaca, assembly GCA_963966055.1. Taxonomy (NCBI): domain Eukaryota; kingdom Viridiplantae; phylum Streptophyta; class Magnoliopsida; order Fabales; family Fabaceae; genus Lathyrus; species Lathyrus aphaca. The sequence goes on from OZ014519.1 coordinate 211,985,957, forward strand.
AGAGAATAAAGTATATTGTAAAGTATGGGCGACGGAGGACGACCGTCGAGCAGAGGACGACTGCTGGGTAAATAGCAATGACGGGGACGGCCGACATGCTGGGCAAAGTGCGGGAAATAAAGCGATGACGGGGACGGCCGACATGCTGGGGATAAAAGGTAAAGCCAAGACGGGGACGGCCGACTAGCTGGAAAAAAATAAGATATTATGATGGGGACGGCCATCAAGATAAAGTTGCAAGATTCTCTGGGTATAGATGAAACATGACGGGGACGGCCATCAAGTTCACAAAGCAAAGTAACCGACGATGGGGACGGCCATCGGGCTAAAAAGAAAAGGGACCACGACGGGGACGGCCATCGGGTTAAAGAATAAATGGAATAAACAGATGATGAGGTACGGTCGTCAAAGGTGCAGGACGATCACCTAGCAGGGGACGGCTGCTCTGTCGGGGTTAAGATGAGGGACGGTCATCTAAGGTGGAGGACGACCACCTGGCAGGGTACGGCTTCCGAAAAGTATCGCGACATAGGACGAATGCCGGATAAAAAGGGTCAACGATGGGGACGGCCATCGGACGAGCATGATGGAGGACGACCATCAAGAGGTGGAGGACGACCACCTAGCAGGGGACGGCTGCTCTCGAGGTTTCTCATGACATAGGATGAATGTCAGATAACCAAAAAAATCAACAATGGGGACGGCCATTGGATAAAGTGATGAAGGACGATCATCTAAAGATGGAGGACGACCACCTAGCAGGGGACGGCTGCTAAATAACAACGATGGGGACGGCCATCAGATGAGCATGATGGAGGACGACCATCAAGAGGTGGAGGACGACCACCTAGCAGGGTACGGCTGCTCTCAAGGTTTATCATGACACAGGACAAATGTCAGATAAAAGGAAAATTTGCTTTGTTGGCGATCTACTGGGGATATAGTAAACACGGACGAGCGTTTACAACCAAGAAAAGAAAGTATAAGTGTTTAGATGTTTGTGTATAGATTAAAGATGCGGACGAGCATCCTCAAGACTACGATACGGACGAGTATCGGGTAGAAACAAATACTGACACGTGTTCAGAGATGATGATACGGACGAGTATCAACGGGTTAACAAAGAACACGGACGAGTGTTGAATCTGAAGGGATTCTTCTGGGGAATAGTGAACACAGACGAGTGTCTAATATTCAAGAAGACAGAAGTGTTTGACACAGTGTATGGATTAAAGATGCGGACGAGCATCCTTAAGACTAAGATACGGACGAGTATCTTGTAGAAACAAACGCTTGACGCATGTTCTGAGATGATGGTACGGACGGGTACCAACTGGTTAACAAAGAACACGGACTAGTGTTGAATCTGAGGGGATGTAAATGGTATATACAAGATACGGACGAGTATCTGTATAAGTGTAGCATGAGTAGTGAGTATGAGTATTGTATAGATGAGTGTTTATCCGCTGGGGAGGGTGACACGGACGAGTGTCAAGAGAGAAAAGTATAATAATATCAACAAGTATGTGGGTTGTAAAAGTGTAGGTGACTGCGCTGGGGATATGACACGGACGAGTGTCAAGAAAATGTATATACAAGAGTATCCATGAGTGCAAAGGGGATGTCTTTGGCTTTCTGCTGGGATTACGACACGGACGGGTGTCAGGAAGTATCTGTAATACGGGTGATATTGTTTGCAAAGAGTGTTCGGGCGGCTTTACTGGGGAGTGATGACACGGACGGGTGTCCAAGGGAGTATATACTGGTGTTTGTGATTTGTGAGGCAACTGCTTTTGCTGGGGACCCTGGTGGGGATTTTGGGGAAAGTATTCTGCATTCTGATGAATGGTTATTATTCTCAAGTGTTCGATTCACAACATGACTTATGATTATGCTATGTATTTGATTTTTGCCGTAATGCTCCGTATTAAACGGAATGCTACGCTTTGTGGGTGAATATGATGCAAAATGCCATGATTATGCAAAGATACCAATCCGGGATTCGGATCCCGTTGCTGTGAAGATCTCTGGTCGATCTGTTGAAATGGACATCCCAGCTGGGGATGAGATCATTGGTAGATCTGGTGAGATGTATTTGCTTGGGGATATAGGTCACTGATTGACATATCCTTGTAATATAGGACCCAGCTGGGGTTTGTAGAAGCCTTCTGTACTCTGTTGTGACTCCTTCATGCGTTGCTCTTCTTGAATAGAGGCTGAGGATTCTGTGGGGAGATGATTCCCTGAATTTTGTGTTTTGCTGAGGAAGAATGATTGGCAACTCGGCTGGGAAAAGTGATCGGTGGCAACTCAGCTGGGGAGATAACACCTTGAGTGAGTGTTGATTTGCCAGCTTGCTGGGATGTAACTTGCATGCCCCAAGTTGCGTTCTGGATACCTGCAATCCTGCAAAGATAAGGAAACGCACAAATGGTCCCGAGGTATCCTTTACTGGATTCCGTCATAGGAGTTAAGCACTTTCGAGAGTAAGTATATTCCCTGCCAGCATGTGTTTTTATTATTTTTAGAGAAAAGCGTCTGTACTCATGCAATTAGTTTTTTAGAGACATCAGACATTCTTTGCAAATAAAAATGTACAAGACGAAACATGACTGAAAAATCTGATTTTATTAATTCATGTGCCCTGAATTGGCAAGATACAGTCAAGGAAACATATCTCCTGAAATGAGGAGATTGTTACAAATTGAGAAACAAAGTGCTGGCGATGTTGACGACGCTTTCAAAGGAGCTTCCTCTTCTGCTATGACTCGTATGACTTTCGACGTTCTTCTCGTCTTGCTTTCTGAAGAAGGCTGATTCTGATTGAAGCTTGACCCTTTCGAAGCTCTACCAAGTTGTAGGTGATACAGACGAATTCAGAGTGCAGTTGTTCGCTTATTCCCTTATTTTGCATGGATCGCCCTCTCGGGTTTTCAATCCATCGGGATACCCATTTTTGCCTGAGTTGTCCAATGCGGCTTTTCAACTCAGCGGGTGTACATTTTTTTGTTTATTTCCCTTATTTTTGCCCGAGTCTTTTATTCTGTTTTTGACTCGCCGGGATGCCCTATTTTTGCCTGGACTTACATTCTGTTTTTGTGTCCAGCGGGTCATTTTTATGCGAAGTATTTTTTAACTGCATCTGAATTCACAGGGGACGGGAAGTCTTCACCATCCATGGTGCTGAGCATCAGTGCTCCACCAGAGAAAACTTTCTTTACCACGAATGGCCCTTCATAGTTTGGAGTCCATTTGCCCCTGTGGTCTGTATGAGGAGGGAGGATTCTTTTCAGCACAAGATCTCCTACTTGGTACCCTCGGTGCCTGACTTTCTGATCGAAGGCTTTCTTCATTCTCTTCTGATATAACTGCCCATGACAGATTGCAGCCAATCTTTTCTCTTCAATCAGACTCAGTTGTTCGTATCGGGCCCGAACCCATTCTGCTTCACTCAGTTTAACATCCATTAGTACCCGTAGTGAGGGTAATTCAACTTCAACAGGTAGGACTGCTTCCGTACCATACATAAGTTGATACGGTGTTGCCCCAGTGGATGTCCTGATTGACGTGCGGTACCCATGCAAGGCAAATGGCAGCATTTCATGCCAGTCTTTGTAGGTGACTACCATCTTTTGCACAATCTTCTTGATATTCTTATTTGCTGCCTCAACAGCGCCGTTCATCTTTGGCCTGTAAGGAGAAGAATTGTGATGTTGAATTTTGAAGTCCCGGCATAACTCAGCCATCATTTTGTTGTTTAGATTGGAACCATTATCAGTAATGATTCGCTCGGGAACTCCATATCGACAGATGATATCTCTCTTCAGAAATCTGGCTACCACTTGTCTTGTAACGTTTGCATATGAGGCGGCTTCAACCCACTTAGTGAAATAATCAATGGCGACCAAGATGAATCTGTGGCCATTTGAAGCAGTTGGCTCAATTTTGCCAATCATATCAATGCCCCACATAGCAAAGGGCCATGGTGAAGACATTACATTCAAAAGATTGGGAGGCACATGCACCTTATCTGCATAAATCTGGCATTTATGGCACCTTCTGGCATAAGCACAACAGTCCGCATCCATCGTGATCCAGTAATACCCTGATCTTAACAGTTTCTTAGCCATGGCATGTCCTCCGGCATGGGTGCCAAAGGATCCTTCGTGCACTTCATGCATCAACAAATCTGCTTCTGTCTTGTCAACACATCTGAGGAGTACCATATCAAAGTTCCTTTTGTATAAAGACCCATCAGTGTTCAGAAAGAAACTACCAGCAAGCCTTCTCAAAGTCTTCTTATCATTGGAAGATGCCCCAGGTGGGTATGTTTGGTCCTCCAAGAAGCATTTAATGTCATGGAACCAAGGCTTATTATCTTTGACAACATCTGCTGCGAATACATATGCTGGTCTGTCAAGTCTGGATACTGAGATATGAGGTACAAAGTTGGCAGCTTGAACTTTGATCATTGATGAAATGGTAGCCAGAGCATCTGCAAACTGATTCTCGTCCCGAGGGATATACTCAAGCTTGACTGTTGTGAAGAAAGTCAATAACCTCCTTGTATAATCCCTGTAAGGTATCAGATGATCCTGGTGTGTGTACCATTTGCCGTTGGTTTGATTAACTACCAGAGCTGAATCTCCGAATACAGTCAAAGTCTTGATCCTGAGGTCAATGGCTTCCTCAAGACCCATAATGCAAGCTTCGTATTCAGCTTCGTTGTTAGTGCAATTGAAGGTGAGTTTTGCCGAGAAAGGCATGTGAACTCCTTTAGGTGTAATGAGTACTGCACCAACACCACGACCATTCATATTAACAGCCCCATCAAACATCATAGTCCATTCTTCTTCCGGGTCAGGCCCTTCAGTGTGGATAGGCTCTTCATGATCTTTTGCTTTTATGAACATGATGTCTTCATCAGGGAAGTCAAATCTCATAGGCTGGTAGTCATCAATAGGTTGCTCAGCAAGATATTCCGATAGTACACTGCCTTTGATGGCTTTCTGAGAGGTGTACTGGATGTCATATTCTGTGAGAATCATTTGCCATCTTGCAACCCGTCCGGTAAGAGCTGGCTTCTCGAAAATGTACTTGACTGGGTCCATTTTTGAGATCAATAAAGTAGTGTGGGTCAACATATACTGTCTCAGTCGGCGAGCAGCCCACGCTAAAGCACAGCAAGTTTTCTCGAGCAGTGAATAACGTTGTTCACAGTCGGTAAACTTTTTGCTCAGGTAGTATATTGCATACTCTTTTCGACCAGACTCGTCATGCTGGCCCAGCACACACCCCATTGACTCTTCTAATACTGTCAAATACATTATCAGAGGTCTTCCTTCAATTGGAGGCATAAGGATTGGAGGTTCTTGCAAATACTCTTTGATCTTGTCAAAAGCCCTCTGGCAGTCTTCATTCCACCTGACCGTCTGTTCCTTTCTTAACAACTTAAACAAAGGTTCACAGGTCGCTGTAAGGTGAGATATGAACCGTGAGATGTAGTTCAATCGACCTAAGAACCCTCGAACTTCTTTCTCTGTTTTCGGTGCAGGCATCTCTTGAATAACTTTGACTTTATCAGGGTCAACCTCAATCCCTTTCTCGCTTACAATAAAGCCCAGCAGCTTACCAGATCGTACCCCGAATGTGCATTTGTTGGGGTTCAACTTTAGTTGGTACCTCCTCAGACGCTTGAACAGCTTCAGCAGATTCACCAGGTGATCTTCCTCTGTAAGGGACTTGGCGATCATGTCATCCACATAACATTCTATTTCTTTGTGGATCATATCGTGGAATAATGTCACCATAGCCCGTTGATATGTGGCACCAGCATTCTTCAGTCCGAATGGCATCACTTTGTAACAGAACGTGCCCCAAGGTGTAATGAAAGTTGTCTTCTCCATGTCTTCAGGTGACATCTTGATCTGATTATATCCTGAAAATCCGTCCATGAAGGAGAATACCGAGAACTGAGTCGTATTATCCACCAGTACATCAATGTGAGGTAATGGGAAATCATCTTTCGGGCTGGCTCTGTTCAGATCTCGATAGTCGACACACATCCTTACTTTGCCATCTTTCTTAGGCACATGTACTATATTAGCAACCCACGGCGGATAGCTAGTTACAGCAAGGAACCCGGCGTCCCACTGCTTTTGTACCTCTTCCTTGATCTTCATTGCCATGTCTGGGCGAGTACGGCGCAACTTCTGTTTAACCGGTGGACATTCTTCTCTTAAAGGCAGCTTGTGCACAACAATGTCGGTGTCCAACCCTGGCATATCTTGATAAGACCAAGCAAACACATCCACATATTCTTGAAGCAGATCAATCAGTTGTCTCTTCACTGAGTCTTGCAGGCAGGCCCCGATTTTAACTTCTTTCACGTCTTCATCTGTACCAAGATTAATCACTTCAACTTCCTCCTGGTGAGGAGTAATAACCTTTTCCTCTCGTCTCAACAACCGGGCTAGCTCTTCAGGAAGCTCATATTCTTCTTCAACCCCTTCATTAGCTTGATTGATTGGATTGTCAAAGTCATACGAAGTCATAGCCGTGCTGTTGTCGGTGCTGTCTGGAAGGCACTCTCTGCAAGGGTTTAGTTTGTTCATTTTAGTGATTGATTTTAACCTTGTTTAGAAAAGTGAAATAAAGTTGTCATTTTGAAAACATCGCCATTTATTTTTTGTACAAAAAGAAAAATGGAAAAACAAAGAGCGGAAAAGAAAAGACCCATTTGCAAAAAGATGTCTGATATTTCATTAATTAATCTTGTTGCACAAAAAGTACAGATGGCCCGATTACAAAATGAGTCTTGTCATCTTGGGCAAGATGCAAGACTTTGATGCATGCTATAAAAATACAGGAAATAATAATTACTCTGCATGAGTAACTCTTATAATTTCCTGGGAAGACCAGTTTGAGATACTGCTCCCTGGGATCTTTGGACGAATCCAATTCTCCAGATTGCGTTCTTCTTCCAGCTCGTTTTCCAAATTGTTGATAGCATCAGGGGTGAGCATCCCCCACTGACAAAACCAGGCTTCTCAGCAGCCTCCACTTGATTTTGATGAGTTGGTCTGTAACCCAACCCAAATTTGTCCTTCTTCTCCTCCACAGATAAAACCTTGCCCCAGCCTTGGGCAGTTCCTTCTTCAACAACCTTCCGGGCTTGTTGATAAGATGACATAGAGATTCCAGATACAGTAGATGCTTCATTAACATTCAAGGCCTCAAATCCTTGGCTCATTGTTTCATGGATCTCCCCATCCATCTCAATATACTTATAAGTAGCCAGATGGCTAACAAATATATCCTCCTCCCCACAGATGGTAACGACTTGGCCTTCCCACTCAAATTTTAACTTCTGGTGAAGGGTAGACGTTACTGCGCCAGCGGCATGAATCCATGGTTTACCCAATAAACAGCTGTAGGCAGGATGAATGTCCATCACATAGAAGATCGTTTTAAAGGTTTGCGGGCCAATCGTTACAAGCAACTCAATTTCTCCCAGAACCGATCTCTTAGAACCATCAAAGGCTCTTACTACCAGGTTACTGGGACGCAATGCTAATCCTTCATACTCTAGCTTCACCAGGGCCTTTTTGGGTAAGACATTAAGGGATGACCCTGTGTCTACCTGCACATGGGAAAGGACCGCACCTTTACATTCCATGGTGATGTGCAAGGCCTTGTTATGGTTGCGGCCTTCCGTTGTCAAGTCAGTATTGGTGAACCCTAGCCCATTGCTAGCAGTAACATTTCCAACCACGGTTTCCAACTGATTGACAGTGATCTCTTCAGGCACGTAAGCTGCGTGCAAGACTTTGAGTAGTGCATTCCGATGGGCCTCGGAGCACATAAGCAATGATAGGATAGAGATCTTGGATGGCGTCTGGTGAAGCTGATCCACTATTTTGTAATCACTCTTTTTGATGATTCTCATGAACTCATCAACTTCTTGATCGAATGGTGTTTTCAAAGCTTCCTTAACAGCTTGATCTTCCTGCACCGGGCTCTTTCCTTTTGCCTTGGCAGCAGCTTCTGCTTCGGCAGTGGGTCTTTGAATTTGTGGAGCAAAGAGACGTCCGCTTCGAGTGAAGCCTCCGCCTCCTCCCACATTGTCTATCTGTGGTGCAGGTGTTGATGGTTCAAAGGTGATTTTCTTTCCTTCGCAGTATACGTCAGAGCCGTAGTGCCAAGGGATGGCCCTATTGCTTTCATAAGGTACTGGTCCAGGCACTGTGACAGTGACTGGACTGATGGCAGCTGCAGAAGGGATTGTGATAGTTTGTGGATCATAATAAATTGTGACTGGTGCTCTGATGGGAGCAACACCTTCTGAGTTGTAGGCAAAGTTGTTTTCAGGATCACAAAATATTGTGACAGTTGAGACATCTTCATGATTTGTTGCTGGAGTTGTAGGAGACATTGTCGGAAGGATGGACGTTGTTGTTGTAGGAGATTCAAATTGGAGTGACGCTGAAGTTGTAGAAGAAAAATTTGTTGATAACTGATCAGTTGAGAAGACAGATGAAGTACTTGTTGATGAAGCCGAAGAATTGTCAGGAACAATGGTTGTTGCAGTTGTAGGAGCTACAGGAATTGCTGCTGATGAGATTGCTGGATTTGTTGGAAATGATGTGGTGATCTGAAGCTGGCCACTCTGAATAAGACCATCTATGCCGTTCCTCAGGTTATCGCACCCATTTACTGAGATATTGCAGTAAGCACACCCTAACTCGCACCCCGGGAACATGTGACATTCGAGGAGCTGAGCCTTAATTTCTACCAACGGTGTCCGGATCTGACCCACACTGGTTATTAAATAAGACGGCTTGTCTTCTTCAATAGCGTTGATTCTGGGACCACCGTGGTTTGGCATGGGGTTCTTATTGACATTGGGTGGTGGTGCGAAATTCAGGGCCTTAGAGTCTACCAGGTCTTGTACCTTCATGTGCAAGGCTCTGCACTTTTCTGTACTATGGCCAGGTGCGTTTGAATGGAAGGCACATCTGGCGTTGGAGTCATAATTCCTAGGTAGACTGTTGGGATCCGGAGGTGCCAATGTCCTTAGCTCAACTAGGTTGAGTTTCAGGAGTTGTGGCAGCAATGTAGCATATGGCATGGGGATCGGATCGATCACCCTGTTGGCTTGAGATGGCCTCTGCTGGAATGGCCTTTGCTGGTTATTGTTGTTGGTGTTACTGTTGTTGTAATTTCTTGGAGGATACTGATTTTGTTGATGGTACTGAGGCTGTTGATGATAGTTTTGCTGAGGAGGTTGATAAGCTGGTTGTGGATGAGCTGGAGCGGGAATGGTGACTGCTGCCACAGATCTATGAACATATTGGGGCCTGCCCCTGCTGGTGTGGATGGCATTGGTCTCACCAGTCCTTCTTGGGCCCGCAAAAGGCTTTCTTGCATTACTGGATGAACTTGCACCGTTGTCTGAGATCTTACCCATCTTCAATAGGCTTTCAATTCTCTCCCCGGCTATGACCACATCTGCAAAGCTGGTAGATGAGAAGGCAGCTAGCCTATCAATGTAAGTCCCCTGAAGGGTGTTCATGAACATATCAGCCATCTCCCTTTCTGACATAGGTGGCTGGACAGCAGCAGCAAGTTGTCTCCATCTTTGAGCATATTCTCGGAAGCTCTCTCTAGATGACTGTGACATTCCCATTAGGAGGGTCCTGTTGGGTGCCATATCCAGATTATACTGATACTGTCTGATGAAGGCCTCTGCCAGGTCCTTCCAGCACCTAATAGTTGCTCTTGTCAGATGGGAATACCATTCCCTCGAAGCTCCAGTCAAGCTATCCTCAAAGTAGAACATCCACAGCTTCTCGTCCATGGTATAGGCCTTTAGCCTCCCGAGAAAAGATTGTAGATGGGTTCGGGGACAGGAAGTCCCATTATACTTCTCAAAGCATGGTGGCTTAAACTTGTGGGGAATCCTGACCCCGTCTACCAAGCCCATATCCATAACATCAAATCCCAAGGAGTTTTGAGACTCTAAGGATCTTAATTTCTCAGCTATCTCATCCATCCTTCTATCATAAGCTTCTTCCCCGGCTCCCATTACTGTGAACTGGTCTTCTTGAGGGTCTTCTTGCAGTACCCTCCCGGCTGTGGCAGTCCCTTGTATATTGACAGGAATGTTGGCCTCTGGATGGAGGTGGGGTCCAAAGACTGGGGGATTGACATGAGGTTGGACTCTTTCATTGTTGCTAGTCCCAGCAGTCCCTGGCTGATGATCTTCCTGATTTCTCCCTTCCACTAGTGCTCTGAGCCTCTCCTGGCTTTGAGCCATGTTGTTCATTACTTCCATAAACTGTGTCATTTGGTTCCTCATTTCCAACCTCTCGTTGGTCATTTGGTTCCTGACCTCTGTAAGGTCCTGCTGCATCTGATCCATCTGTATGCCCGGAATATTGTTACGGGTTGGATATCGGTGCGGACGGTTGAGGGGAAATACCCGGCGCCGAGCAATAGTTCCTGAACATCACAACAGAGTTAGCAACAACAAAACAAAAACCTACAAAACAAACAAAGGGTTAGCATGCAATGTAGTATGCTTATTTGTTTTCAAGGTATCCGGCTTGGCATTCAGTTTTGACCCTTCCAGACCCTTGAAGATGCTGTTGATGTTGCTTTTGAAGTAAACTCGGATGGAACAAACTAATACATATATTACAAAGGCCAAAGGTACACAGTTTGTTTACAAATACAAGCCCTCTGAGGGGTCAAAATACATTACAAGAAAATAAAAGTACATGGAATAAAAGCAACAACAAGCAAATGGTCAAACACCAAGACCAAACTCATCCTCCCGAACTTCCTTGAGAAGTGCTTCGGTCACAGGATCAGCCGGACGCTCCGTGAGGTTCCTGATAAGGAGGTTCCTGGTAGTAACAGCTGCAGTTAGCTTCTTGTGTTGACTTTGGTCTTTTGACCTCTTCACTCCAGCTCTGATCTTTAGCTCTGATATCTCTCTCTGGGCTACTGCCAGGGCTTCCTGTTGCTCTTTTGCATTAGCTTCCAGTTGCTCTATCTTGTCTTGGACCCTCTTGTCCTCCAGAGTACGAGCCTCGGTGATCCTGACCCACCTAGCCTGACTCTCCTTCAGATACAAGTCTGTCCTGGCTTTCTGGAATTGGGCTTCCTTGCAGGCATTCTTCAAGATCTGCTCTCCAGCCCTAGATTTCTTAATGTAATCTTCAGACTTCTCAATTCTAGCCAGATGCTCTACTTTTAATTTCTCCAACCTCTCAATATCCAGTCTGCCATCACTCCTCTCCCAGAGGGTCTTCTGTAGAGTTTGAGTTAGCTTCTCATTTCTCTCTTTCAACTTCTCAAACTCCTCTAAGCTGACAGTTGCTGGAGGTGGTGCTGTGGAAGGCCCAGGCATATCTTCTATAGTAAAGGGCATCCCAGAGAATTGAGCTCTGGCATGGGACCAATCATAGTATTGTGCTGATGCCACATTGTTACATTTCCCCAGGATGGTTATTCCCTTAGTCTGCACATTGTCCCAGGCCCAGGCTGCCTGCCTAACAATAGCCAGATTAAGCTTGTTCTCACAATAAAGAGTCTCAACCAAGTCTTGTGCCTTAGGAGTGTGGACCAGTGCATAGCCCAGTTGTCTTTTGAACAGCAGAGGGTTGTAATTAATACTACCCTTAACTCCTATTAGGGGCACATTGGGAAAATGCCCACAGCTGGTGATGATATCTCTGCCTTTTGTGCTTTGAGTACACCACCTGATATCAGCTGAAGTTAGAGTAGTAAGTCTTCCAGCCCAGTTTTTCTGCTGATGAGGGTTCAAAAACGCATCTGTCCTGGGCAAATGCCTGAGAAGCCAAGTATGGAACAAAGGAGCACAGCACCTCACTAGTCTTCCCCTCTGCTTTTCATTCCTTTGATGCACTGAATAGTAGAGATCTCCCAATAGAGTTGGCACTGGGTTCTTTAGAATGAACAGATGGATTGCATTTTTACTAATAAATCGGGGCTCATCTGCAAACAATACAATCCCATATATGCTCAAGGCCAATAAAGCACAGACTGCTTTCCACTCTCCTAAAGAAGCTTTCAGGGTAGCTTGAGAGATCAAGAAATCCAGATGCAGGCCAGGGATTCCAGCCTTAGAAGTCATATGCTGCCCAATCAGGACTGGTTCTAGATGCAATGCCTTTGCTACTTCCTCATTACCAGGAAAGATCATCTCAGGGTTGAAAGGGACTCTACCCCTGATAGGTATACCAACTAATGATGAGTATTCTTCCAATAAAGGGCCCAGCTGAAAGTCCTGAAAAGTGAAACATCTTAGTGGGGGATCATAAAACTGAAGGCAGGTGTGGATCAAGCTTCTCTGTGAAGGGTCCAGATCCATAACCATATCAAGTATATCTCCATGGTGTTCCCTGAACAGTGGTATATGGTCTGGAGTGATCAGGGTCTGAATCCTCCTGATGTCTGCTAACTCTGGATGGAAGAAGTGGTAGGTGATGTTGCTCTTTTTAGGTGCCATGATGTTGAGACTGAGTAGAGACAAGTGCTGATGATGATACTGAAGAATGGGCCACTGATTGGCTGGTGCAGGTGACTGAGGTAGATAGCTGATAGCTGAAGCAGGTGCTGATGAAATACTGAAGATGGGGTCAAAACCAAAACCAAATGAAGATGGATACCCTGAAACACAAATAAGCAAATGTCAATATGATGCAATGATTATGTATGCAAATGATATGCAAGGGTTTGTGACTGAGCTGGATCTGATCAAGTGCTCTGATATAAGTCCATGTGTGTAAGAAATCCAGATGGAGGTCTATAAGTCCAGTAACCAAGGTGGGGGGACTCAAATAAAGAGCCACATGTCCAGGGTTTTGGAATCACAAGAACTGTTCCAACATGGAGTATTCTTAATCAAAGTAACAGGGTATTCTGAGGTCAAGGTACCTGCAAACCTGTAAACAGCCCAACCCCCTCACAGGTGGTGTTCTAAAACAAGGATCCTCAGACTTGGATCAGTTATGAGAAGTGTAAACACTTCTAACCCGGAGGTACAGTGTTTACAATAACCATAAAAGTTCCTCCTCTAATTCACCTCAGTTTCTGAAGGTCAATACTAAAAGGTCATCCAGACTTAGCAGGCTTCCCAGATGGCCCTAGCATTGCAGGAAATCTGCAACACAGAGTTCTCAAGAAGAAACCCATATCTGAACCGTGTTTCATATTCCCGCACCAGACCGAGATGGAATGGGAAAGAATATGATTCACTCTAGCCTAGGTGTCACTCAGGTCCCAGGTATAGGACCTTAACTCTCAATGAATCACCCACCCATCAAAACAAAAACCAGATCCAGCCAGCAGTACAGTATGACAATATGATATAATGCAAAGCCATAAAGAAAGCAGTAAATAACTGTACATAAAGCAATAAACAAAAATAAATATCCAAGCACAAATAAGCACATAACACCCCAGTAAGCACAAATCAATCAAGCGCTAGGAGGAACCCACAAAAATAACCAGAAGCCCTGGTTGCAGTATAAGGTTCCCCAGCAGAGTCGCCAAGCTGTCGCTCCCGATAAATGGGAAGTGGCCCCAAATAAAGGTACAGACTCGAACGGTCGGCGAAGGGAACAATGAGAACACACAGCAGTGAACTCACTGGAAAAGAAAAGAGTCGCCAGCTAGGCATTTTTATCCCGGGGGAAAGGTAATGCTGCATAGACCTAGAAAGAAATGGATAAGACGGTTGCGAACCAGAGAGACTGGGAAAGGGGGTTGGTTACAACCTGGGAAGGTATTAACACCCAGATTGTCCGCCGTACTCGACGGGATCCACGCTTAAAAGATTTGTGCTTTAAAGGGGTAGTGTCAGTGCAATCTGTGTATAAAAAGAGCGGGAAAAGATGTACAGGTGTCAGTGTAAAGTGTATAAGTGATGTGAAGTATGGAAGTGTCAGTGTAAGAACAGAGTGAAATGCTCAAGATCATGAGGCTAAAGAATAGAGCTAGAAAGAGGGGGAATATACAGAGACTTTTGTTCGATAACTGTTAAGTTATGCCTACGTATCCTCTCGTGCAATGAGGAAGTCAGAACACCGTAGTTCGACCCAAAGAGACTGAAAGATGAATTGACTGATGAACTGCTTACTTGTCTATGCTCAAGTGTATGACCTGTCTGGCTCAGGTGCAAACTGTCTTGCATTAAACGGAAGAAGCAAGTTCTCGTTTGTGAATGAGTATGATGAGAAAAGAATCCCGGAGGAGACGATTATTGTTTGTTTTGAGTGTTTTCAGTCTTTTATTGCTTTTGAGAATTTGTCATAAGTTAATGAGCTTAAGTCTAAACCAATGGATTTAGTAAACTCATCACATCTTCCCTCTGTTTAGGGGTAATGAGAATACCTTAAGTGTGAAGTCAGATTCTCACACTTAATCACCTTTGATGTAGGGTTAAGATCATTAACCTACTTGTGATTATTTAAATGTTTTTGTTGTTTTTGTTTAGTGTTGAGTAACGAGGTTAAGCCATAATCAAGGATTAAACAGACTCATTACACCATCCTAATAGAAGGATAATAGATGAGAATGTTTAAGCTGAGGAAGACTCCTCAACTTAATCCATGATTAGGGATTAAACTCATGACAAAACAAACCTTTGATTAAGTGGATTTTATTAATGGTATGATGATGAAGTGATTTTTAGGGTTTGTAAGACAACTTGAGGGGGACTTGTCCATTAACACTAGGGTTAGTCCTTCTTAACCAATTAAGGAAGAATTAGAACCCTAATGCAAGGCCCAAGTTACAAGTGTGATGTCTTGATGATTATTAAGTGAATTGATTAAAAGATTTAAACACATTAAGGGTTTAACACTTAGGATTAAAGTTATACACTCCATCCTAATAGAAGGATGCAGGCATAAGCTTAATCACAAAGTCTTAAAGCCTTTAGGGTTTAGTCTCTAATTATGAGGTGAGAAGAGAAGACTCAAAAGAGACACAAAGGTAAAACTAAGAGGGGAGACTAATCAAAACCCTAATCATTGTCATGCTTGGTTATTCCTAAGGTTTGTGAGGTTTTCAAGAACAATCTTCAATGGAACCACCAGGAAGCAGGTGAAAGGAGCAATGAGAAGCAAAGTAACTTGCTTCATTCAAGAAGTCAAGTCACTTGAAGAAAGAAAGTGGGAAGAAGAAGAATGAGCAAGCTCAAACCCAAACACATATAAAAATTCAACATGGATGCAAGAGAGATGAAAAGAAAAGTTGTGAGAAGTGAAGGCAAATTCACTTCTCAAAAACACTTACCACCTGAAAAGTTAGAAAAGAAAGTGCAATGCAATGCAAAATGGGATGATATGACATGATGAGAAACAAAACCAGAAGCAATTACATGATGCTAATGATGCTATGAGATGCTACAAACATGAGTCAGCACATGGAGATGTTCATACAAGCTTATGGATGCAAATGAAGCAAGTTAAGAAGCATGGACATACATGAAAAGTTATGAAGTGCACATGGCATACAACATGGCAAATACATGATGCAATGATCAAACATGCTTTCAATATGTCTTATGATGTCAAATGAATCAAAAGGATGCTTGAAATGTCATGGCAAGTCATGTTGTGCAAGAGAATGCAAGATGGGTGCATATGAAAGCCCAAATTAGGGTTTATGAACAATACATCAAACAAAAACCAAAATCAGAAGCAAACAACATTATAAAAAAATGAAAATGCCACTCAAAGGACCCCTAATCCTATACTAATCCAATGCCCAAAGGAGAGGCTTCAACTCCTAACCAATTTCAAGTTATGGTTTTCTTAAGATTTCTAGGGTTTTAGGGTTCCCAAACAAGAAAATTATCAAACAAATGAAAAATGAAAGATCAAATCAAGGCCATTTAATCTCACAAACTACATGCTAAACACAATGCAATGCAAAAAGAATCAATGTCCAACTCTTCATGGATAGGCAGAAATGATTTTTGGAACTTTGGATCAAATTAATGCATAAAAATGATTTTAAATCAATGAAAATTTCTCAAAATGCATCAAGATCAAAAAAAAAAAATTTGGTTTGAAGGTTGGACAATGTTTCTAAATGTCTTAGAACATTTCATGAATTTTTTGGTGATTTTTAAATACCTAAAAGTATTTTTAATAAATTAATTTTCATTAATCAATTAAAAATAAACTTTTAAATATTTAAAAATACTTTTTTAATGCTAAAAATAAAAATAAAAATATTTTTGTGTTTTAAAAATTAATGAAACTCTTGACAAAAAGTTTCATAATTTTTAAAACAATTTTGCTATTTTAAATAAATTGTACAAAATAAAACAAAAGAAATGAATTAAAAATGAAATAAAGGAGAAGTATGCGCAATGGAGGGCTAGGATTCACTCTGGGTTTGGAAGCATTGACTGCGCGCCAGATCTAGTGGATCACATTCAAACCTGACTAATTGAATTATTAAACCTAATTAATATTAAATAATCCTGATTAATTGAAAATGACATGATCTCAGCCACACACTCACACGCGGGAAACAAGATCCAGTGGCTCACATTCAAACCTGGTGCCCTAACCCTAATTAACAGCTAATGACTTTCAGGTGGCCGGAGAAGACTTTCGGTCGTCTTCTCCGGCCAGCACCCTCCCTGAAAATTGCTAACTTTCACCCTAGCTCACCAAAACCTAATTTCTCTGCCCAGAATCCATCCCCAAACATCATAGAGTAAGAATCAACAGCCAAAACACATTTATTTTACATAATAAGGCTGAATCGAAGCAAAAGGGGTTTAGGTCAAAAAAATTTCAGGAACACCATACATGCTCAAAACTCAATGGTTTTCGAAACCAAACATATCATCATGATCAGTGGAACATAGAGAACCATTTAAGAACTTAAAAACGAGCTCCTGGAAAAAATGTTCATGAAGTTCACCTGAACTGGAGCTTTGATCTCTGGCACTTTCTGGCTAGTTTTTTGGCTCAAACAGGTCCCAATGATCCCCCTTTGAAGCTTTGGACACTTGGTTGGAGTTTAAACAGCCTCTTGAGTGAGTTTGCAGAAGCTCTGACCAAGGGAGTGTGAAAATCGTGTTTGTGATATGGAGGGTCTCAGGCCAAAACAATGGTTGGTTTCTGGTCAGTGAAGTGAGTTGAGATGATCTATGAAGTTTGTTTTTGTGTTTGTGAGCTGTGTGATCAGTTTCGAAGGGTTTTGCAAGTGAGGGTGAAAATGTGTATGTTATGTTGTGGTGAGCTTCAGCCTTGCTTGATGTATAAAATGGCTAGCATTTGCTTTGCATAAAAAACTCTCATTGGTCAGATGATGTGACCTGGCCTTTATTGATTGGTATGGCCACTTTTGCAAATTGTCAACTTTTGTGTAAGAGAGGCATGGGTTGTGTTCTAGGCTGGTACAATGGCTATGGGCTGCGCAGCATGGTGTGGTGAGAGGCTAGGGCTGGTTCAATGGCCAATGCAGCAAGTGGGTGAAGTGTGATGAGTGGTTTTGCAACTTGACTTTGCTTTTGCTTCATGAAAATATCTTGCTTCAAAACCATACAAAACATGTGATCTCTTGGCCTCATTCTGATTTTTAGAGGTTGTGTGATCATGTTAAGTGAATTAGAAGCCCATATGATGACTGAATTGGCCTTGAAAGGAGAATTTGCAACTTTGCCTTTTGGTGCATGTCTTGAAAATTAGTGATTTTTGCCAACTTTAACACACCATAACTTTTGATCCAAAATGAATTAGGTCATGTTCTTGTACTTTTTGAAAAGGGAAAGATCTAATCTACAACTTTCATGACCAAAGTTTTTTCATTTGAAGCATTTTTGGATCAAAAAGCAAGGCTTGAAAAGTGGCATAAAATGACATATTCTTTAAAAGTCAACCATGCCCTAAAAAGTCAACTTTGCAAAAACTTGTAATTCTTGAATTTTGTGAACTTCAACCTTCTTCCATGATCAAATAAAGATCATATACACTCAAAATGATGAAGATCACCCCTTGGTTGGGTCATTGGGGGCCTCAGATGCCCTGATTTTGCACTGACTTGTCCAGAAAGTCAACTCTTGATCAGATGACTTCCCCATGGAATTTCTTCATGAAAATTGATATGCATACTCCCTATACCATATAGAGACCAATGGAAACAAGAATGACCAAAAAATTTGGAGTTATGGCCTCTGAAACCAAAACCCTAATTTTAGGTCATCTGTGCAGTCTAGCCTGGCTCTGCTTCCATACAAACCCCAGTTCTTGTGATTCTTTTGCATTCTTGACTTTGAGAGGATGAAATATGATATAAGAACACACATGGACCCCTTTTAAGTGATTGGTGGCCTTTGGGGTGGCTCAAGAAGCTCTTGGGTGGCTCAGATCACAAACCCTAGATGCAGATGACTTTGAATCTATTCAGTGAATCAAAATTGTGATATGAGGTGGTATGATTGTGTTTATGCATATGAAATGATCACAAACCATGGTGTGAATGGGTGAGGGCAAATTTGGGGTGTTTACATATAGAAAACATCACAACATCCAGGAATGGCACTGAATGAAGTGAGAAAAGTCCCGAAAAAGTACACCAGAAGCATCCAAGGATAACATTACTGACTTTACTAGGAATATCCGAGAATAGCAATCGGAAAAGGGTAATCACAACATCTGAGAATAACAATCAGACAGAAAATGAATTACAACATTCAGGAACAGAACTGAATGAAATGGGAGAATTTCGGGAAAACACATCAACTCAATGATGATTCCAACATGAAAATCCGAGAATGGCAATCGGAAGGAAAGTGATCAATAACATCTGAGAATGGCAATCAGATAAAAAATGAAGCACAACATTTAGAAACAGAATTGAATGAGATGGAAAAAGGTCCGGGACAGTACATCCAATCAATGATGACTTCACTATGGACATCCGAGAATGGCAATCGGAATGGAAATGATCACAACATCTAAGAATGGCAATCAGATAAAAAATGTGAATCACAACATTCAAGAAAAGAACTGAATGAGATGGAAAAAGTCCGGGACAGTACATCAAATCAATGATGACTTCACTATGGACATCCGAGAATGGCAATCGGAATGGAAATGATCACAACATCTGAGAATGGCAATCAGATAAAATATGTGAATCTCAACATTCAGGAAAAGAACTGAATGAAATGGAAAAAGGTCCCGGACAGTACATCAAATCAATGATGACTTCACTATGGACATCCGGGAATAGCAATCGGATAGGAAGTAATCACAACATCTGAGAATGGCAATCAGATAAAAATGTGAATCACAACATTCAGGAAATGAACTGAATGAGATGGAAAAAAGTCCGGGACAGTACATCAAATCAATGATGACTTCACTATGGACATCCGGGAATAGAAATCGGATAGGAAGTGATCACAACATCTGAGAATGGCAATCAGATAAAATGTGAAGCACAACATTCAGGAAAAGAACTGAATGAGATGGAAAAAATGTCCGGGACAGTACATCAAATCAATGATGACTTCACTATGGACATCCGGGAATAGCAATCGGATAGGAAGTGATCACAACATCTGAGAATGGCAATCAGATAAAAATGTGAATCACAACATTCAGGAAAAGAACTGAATGAGATGGAAAAAAGGTCCGGGACAGTACATCAAATCAATGATGACTTCACTATGGACATCCGAGAATGGCAATCGGACAGAAAGGGTGTAATATTTGAGAGAAACAACAAGTATATGAAGAAATTATGAAGAGACAGACAAATGCCAAGTAAATTAGACCTTGAACAAAAAGTAAGAATTTGACAACATCAAGACTTTGAGAGATGCATATGAGGACTAAAACACTCAGTACGCTGACATTTACGAAAAATGGGGACTGAACCACCCAAGGACACGCATAATGAGGACTAAAACACTCAACTATGCAAAGGTAAACAAAACTGGGGAATAACACACCCGAGAAAACGCATAATGAGGCATAACATACTCAAATATGCAAAAAATTTCGACAATGGGGAATAACACACCCTAAGGACACGCATAATGAGGACTGAAACACTCAAATATGCAAACTTTTACTAGACTGGGGAATAACACACCCAAAGAGATAATGAGAGAAGAAAAGAAAAAAAAATGATGACAACCAGTTTAGACTCTTGGAGGAGTGGAAATGCTGACGACCAGTTTAGACTCTTAGAGGAGTGCAAAAGATGACAACCAGTTTATACTCTTAGAGGAGTGAAAAAATGAAAGACTGATTCCTCAACACAGAAGTCATTGCCATTCTGCTCGAATATCATAGATGCTACTGCTAAACAAATTTCTTGTCACACCAGTAAACTGTTCCAAGTTGCAAATCTTTTGAGAAAAGTCATGCAAAGCTACTTGGGGATTCTTGAAGAAAAATTGCCCCAAGTTCAATGACTGATGAAGGTAAACTGATAATTGATTCAGTTCCTGATTACTGCTGGAGAAAATAATCAAATCTTTGAAATAACTGCTGAGAATATAAACTGTTCATGGCTCCAGTTCTTGAAATGACTGTTGAGAAAATAATCACGTCTTTGAGATAACTGTTGAGAAGAAATAAACTGATCATGGATTCAGTTCCTGAAATGAATGTCGAGAGAATAAACTGATCATAGCTTCAGCCCTTGAGAAAATGTTGAGAAAGTAAACTGATCATAGCTTCAGCCCTTGAGAAAAATAATCCAACCTGTAACTTGCAGAGCATCTTCTGACTAACCAATATCTGAGAATAACTTGCATTGAGCAACAACTCTTGAAATAATGGGAACTGAGAAGAACTTGCCCCTGATAAGATCACCGACCACGTTTCTTAATTGTTTGAAAATTCCTTGATGAGGAAAGCTTATTTGCAAATAAAAATGTTTGTACAAACTTGGTAATTTTAATGCAAAATTCAATGCAAAGTTTGAAATCAAGAATCATTTTTGAATGAAATTTATTGATGTGAAAATAATGAAAACTTGTCACAACACGGCGGTTGAGACAACATTAAAGATAAAGCAAAAGGTAAGAAAACAAATGATTGGTAAAGAACTTGGGAGTCAGTTTACGCAACCTTGCTGTAGTATGCTTTTCAAAAGAAACCTGGATTCAATTAGGACTTTTGAAGGTTGTAACGTGGTCTGGTTCACGGTTTATGAAACAAAGGATATAGGCTCAAAGTTTATTTGTACCCAACCCAACTTCGTGATGAACTCCAATCCTACATTAAAATAATTCAGCCTATGCATTCAAGTTCCCAGAAATTTAGGATTGCACAGATGAAGATGGTTCATAAGCCAAAGGATTTTGAGATAGCAGTCACATCCTTCCTTTTATTATTTCCAGTGAGGACTTTGGTCCACTCATCATATTTTTGTTGAGGATTTTGATGACCTCTTGACAAGTATTTCTTTTTATTATCCCTAACGTTTGCCTGAACTGTGTCATTTCAACTTACAGCCAGCGGGATGCCCCAGTTTTTGCCTAAGTATCCTTCATAGGTTTTGACTTAGCGGGCTTTGATTTTTTTCAATAATTTTTTTTTCAATATCATTTTTTTTTGAAAGATAATGACCGCATGGCTTAATGATTACAATGAACCATCATTAGCTTTTGAATTGAGAAACATCTTCAACACTTCTTTGATGTGTGTGAAGGAAAACTTGAGATTGCAACCTTTATTTGAAAGGTGTCTTGAATGATTCTCTTGTACTTGAATGCACATTTGAATTAATTGAGAACTACCCATCCCCGGGTTAAAATTGAGGTTTTTTTTTTCGGATAGAAAGAAACTCCAACTTCAAGGCTCAAAGGGGTCGACAAGGGATTAACTTCCTTATTTCTCCAGTGTTTAGGATTTGAAATAATGCCTGTATATCATCAACCAAGTCTCAATTGAAAGCATACTATCAACAGATATGGGTATCTCGTTTTCATCATCCTCCCCCCAATCATTGTAAAAACTTTGAGAAAAGATAAATGAACTTGAAATGTAAAGCATAAAGATGCAAATAGCAAATGAAATTGAATCAAAACAAAGCAATGCTCATTTCATTAAAATCAACATGAAAGTACAAACAAGCTTAAAAGCAAACAAATTAATATGATTGAAGAAAATTGCAAACATAAAGAAACAATGGCCTAGTGATCAATCAACAACAAGGATGAGCTGTCCCGTCTGATATTCTGGCCTTGAAGAAAATTTTGACAATTGAAGTCTTCTTGAAGATTCACTTCCCATGATTCGGAAAAGGATTGTTGACAACATTAGGATTTGTATCCTCAAAAGTGATCGTCCCATTTCTGACAAGCTCTTTTACTTTAGCCTTCAATGCAAAACAGTGTTCTAAGTCATGACCAGTTCCACCTTGATGAAACTCACAACGAAGATCTGCTCTAAAACCAACCGGAAGAGGATTTCGAACAGGAGGCGCATGCCTAGTAGTAATCCAACCATTCTGGACCAAGTAAGGATACAACTCAGCATAATTCATCGGAATAGGATCAAAGTTTGGCCTGCTCCTGGCATTACGATTCTGGGTCTGGCCAACATTCCCTTGAATAGATGGACCATTGATCATCGGAGCCACTGCAGTAGGGTATGATTGTTCATGGTGTTGTTGTCTGCGACGAGTTATCCCAACAACACTTGCTTCACCAGCAAAAACATTGACTTGAGGCATGACAATCCTCTGAGGTTGAGTTTCCCTAATGATCAAAGCCTGTAGCATCTCCATGATCTGACTCACATCGCTTTTCAACTCATCAAGGTCTTCCCTAACTTTCTTGTTGTGTTGGTCTTGACTTTCCATTCTCAATCTAATAGCTCTCAATCTGTTAGCAGCTCTAGTACCGTATCTGTGGTGAGGAGTCAGCTTGACGGATCAACAGACAACTGAGGAAAGAAACAACCGGGATGAGTTCCCACACAACTCGGATGAACACAAGAATA
The DNA here is from genome assembly GCA_963966055.1 of Lathyrus aphaca. Lineage (NCBI taxonomy): Eukaryota > Viridiplantae > Streptophyta > Magnoliopsida > Fabales > Fabaceae > Lathyrus > Lathyrus aphaca. Next base: position 212,008,981 of record OZ014519.1, read on the forward strand.
TGCGAGGATGCAATGATATGCAATGCAATATTCACTTCCACTTTCAGAAAAACAACTCGATTATTGCAAACATATTCAACATTGAGAATACTGTCATGAAAAATCTTGACAAAAAAGCAACATTTACTCTTTCCCAACATTTGCAATAATCAGAATTATTTTCCTTGAAAAATGGTTGTGACGATGATCATGATGCATATATAGATGCAACAAACACAAACAAGATCACGCAAAGCACACAGGTTCAAAGGTTCGGATCACGAGCATGAAGTCATGGTAACAGAACACCAACCCAAACAGGTATGTACTAAGGTTTGTCTTCATTGTACCTGCAAAAAACCAGAAGGGTGCTAACAGAGGTTCCCGGAGTTAACAGTCATCTTTAGAATATCATCGGTACGTTGGATTACTCCCCAACCGATAACAATCTTAAAATAGACCTCGTCCGAGTGTAGTGTCGCGTGACAACCACCTTAAGTTTACACTCAGATAGTTTCCGCACTACGTTCCTAAATTGGCTTAGATTGGTTAAGGGTTCTACGGTCCTTAGTATGATCAGCTCAAGGTTGGAAAATAATGCCACGTACGATTACTCGTCATGACATTGATAGTCCAAGAGAGCCTAACTGAGTGGAGATTATCAAATTGATATTGCTTTGGACTACTCCATCGCATATCGCTTCGAATATCGTCGTCCTATCATAAGTGTCACTCAGATCCGGGTTAGAATCTATCTCACAGAGGATCACCAAACCGAAACAGAAAAACCAAGTAACAAGCAAATCAAACTAAAACAGTAAACAAATCAAAGTAGGCCGAATCCACTTAGAGATTGACTCCCCAGCAGAGTCGCCACTTTTCTGTAGCGGTAAAATCATGAGTGTAAGCTATTGATTAAATTCACTCAATATACACAGAGTCGCCACCGCACTTTTATTTATTTCCAAATGGAAAAAGGAAAATGAACGAACAAAACCTTAACGAATCTTAAAAGCTAAAAAGCTAAAAGAATCAGACAGAGAATGGGTACGGGGATTGGTTACAAATCAGGAAGGTTTTAAGCACCCGACTTGTCTGTGGTACTCCACGGGAACCCTTTGAAATGTTTACTGCATTTTTGGTTTGAAATGGTTTGCTTGAAAAAAAATTGAAGAGATGAGAAGAAGAATGTTTTTTAAGATTTTGGTGTTTGAAGAGACGAACGTCTCATGCCTACGTACCCACAAAGTGCAATGCGAGATCAAAACCCCGTAGTTCGTGGTACAAAGTTTGAAAAGAATAAGTGGGTTGAATTGATTTTAAGATGTAGAGATAAGTCGTCATCCCTTAGCGAATAATTCCGCTAAAAGGGATGAATCATATCTAAACATGTGGAAAAAAAAAAGGTGCACAAGGCACAAAAAAACAATTGAATGAGTTTTTGAGTTTTTTAATGTATATGAGAAAATGGTTTTAATATATTTACATGGCTTAATATTTGATTAAGAAAATAAAAGGAAAAGATTAAAAAATCGCTTGACCTAAGTCAAGGTTTGTTTATGAAAATGTTTGAAGTTTAGAAAACAAGAAGGTTTTGAAATAGGAGGAAGTTTTGAAAATTAAAGAATGGGGAGGAGATGAAGAGACTAGACCTAATGCTTGAATTAAAAGCTAAGGAGAGAATTTACAAAACCAATATGTACAAATCTTCAAAGTTCAGACATCCATCTTCAAAAGTTAATGACATAATTTGAGGCCAAGGTTTCTAACCCATTCCAACTTGAGCAAAGGGAGATCCTAGAAGTCTAAGTCCATTCTCCAAAAGCAAAGGGATAGTAACCATAAGTCCAATGTTAGAAGTCACAAGTTTTATTTTTAAGTGTTTAATTCTTTATTAAGTATTTTGATATTCAAATGGATAAAAATAAAAACAAGCACAATATGAATATAAACAAATGATATATGATATAATATGGCAAAATATAATAAGGAGATAAGGGAGCAAGAGATTAAAATAAAAGGATAAGGTGCAAGAGATTAAATTTAAACAATTATATTCACATTATTATAATATTTACAATATAAGGTGGTATGATGAACTTAATCAAGCACAACCACAACAAGGAACAATAAAATCGAGGCAACCGGATCCAAGTGGATCTTAATTCGAATCGGGACAACTTTAGGTCTATGTTAAGCAATCGCCGAGTAATTTACGGAGTAATTACCCTACAAATGAGGCCGGCCACCACTAATTAAAGTGGAAAATATTCGTGTTAATACATGTTAGAGAAACGATATTATGAATCGTTCTCCGAAAACATGTCACACTAAAAGAAAGAGAACGGTCTAATCTTAATCGAGATTATCGTTGAATTTCATCGAAAAGCAACCTATCAAGATCTCAAAGTATGGAGAATGATCAAAATGATCATTCATCCATAGATTTGAAATAATGAAGATTAAACTTAATCGGAAATCAACAATCCCGGATCGGAAGATTGTCATCGACCAAAATTGAAAAGAGATGAAGAATAATGGATCAACAAAAAATAAGTCCATAAAAGACTTAGAATATATTTTTTAATTCCTCTTAAAAAAAACTATTTCTAACAATCTCTTTTTAAAAAATACTTTTCTAAACAAAATATTTCTAAAATACATTCCCAAAGTTTTCTTAAAACTATCTTCTAGAATTCCTTCATCAAAATATTTGAAACAAAATTTTAAAGTGATAAAAATTAATAAATATAATTTAAAAAAACAAAAAGAGTTAGTAAAATAAAATAATAAAAGAAAAACAGAGGGGGAGGGGAAGATGAGTAAACGCGGGTGAGGTACAAACATGAATGGATCAAGCCTTAAGCCCAATCAAAATCACTCCACATTCTCTTTTTTGTTAAAAATAAATAAATAAAACAATTTATAAGAATAAATAATAAAGAAAAGAAACAAAGTTCTCTTCTTCTTCTCTTTCACGCATAAACAGGGCAAGAACAAGGAGAGATAATTCAGTCCCGCGGCGGCAATCTCACCTTCAATAATCAACCGAAAACAAACGATTCTTCTCTTCCTCTTGCAATCTCTCTTCTTGCTTCTCTCTCAATCTCAATTTGGATTCAAACTCTCTCTTCTATGAATTTCAGATAGTGTTAATTTTAGGGATTTGGAGGAAATTAAAGGAAGGAGATGAGGGTTGAAAGGGTTTCGGGTTTGATAGAAATTTGGAGAGATTTGAGCAGGGTGTATGGGGGCTTTTGAAGCTTGATTCGTGAATGAGAATGGAGAGTCTATTTAAAGGATAAAGGAGCTTGAAGAATATTGCCGTTTTGAAAGAATTGTTGCGTTTTGGTATGTAAGATTCTCGTGCTCATTTGATTTCATTTTCATTCTTAATTGCGTTTTTGCCTTTGTCAATTTACGTTTTGAGCTTTCACGAATTTCTCGTGTGTTTTGATACTTGATTGCTGCGTTTTGCTTCAAAGTCAATTGCGTTTTGTGTTGTAATGAATTTCAGGTGATTCCGCGCGTGATATTCTCGTGTGCTTTGCTCGTGTGGGACGTGACGGCATGTGCAATCAGCTTGGATGGTTTTATTTGCAGCTGAGGATGATTCGGCTTGAGCTGTTTGTTGAAGCTTGTTCGTGCGTGAGGGAAATTGGGGCCGGAGCTGGCGCGCGTGAGAGGCTTGGAAGAATTCGTGAGTTAAGCTGTGTAATGCGTTGGCTGCAGATGTTGTTTTGTTGATTGATGTTAAGGGCGACTGGGAGTTACGTCAAGCTGGGCCTGCGTCTTGATTGCAGCTTGCTGTGTGTGCTTGGCTACGAAATGATATTGTTGGCTGCGGTAACTTTTCTTATTGGCTTGCAAGAGGCTTGTGGTACGGATTGCATTGGGAAGCTTGGCTTGGATTGATGGAAAAGGGTGGGGCCTGCGGGAAAGGTTGGCAAGTGTGGGCCAGACTTTTAAGGCTTGGTGAAATGCTTGTGGGCGTGTGGGGATGTGAAGTGCAAGATAGGCTGCGGCAAGAGTGCTGGCTCATAGGCTTAAAGTTGTTGATGGGTGATGGAAAGTAAGATGTGGGCCAAAGGGCTTTGTCTTCCTTGCACATTTATTTTGTTTTTTGTAGAAATAAAAGATGGACTTTCTTTTTTATGTTTTTGTGGTATTTATAATAAAATAAAATGAGAATGGATTGGGAAGAAAAGAATTATATTAAAAAAATGACTAATGGTTTTTGTTTTAATATGATAATGGGAATATTGGGATTATATAAAAAAAAATGGATATTATGGAGGTTTAGAATTTGAAAGAAAATGAATTTTATTAAAATGGATATTTGAATAAAAATCGAGGATGGATAGAAATTGGATGATTTGGATATTGAATTGGAATTAAAATATGGGAAAAGAAAATGATAATAGGATTTCTAGAAAGATGGATGATGAAAAAAATCGAAGTATGGATAATGGTTGGAATTTGGTTTTAAAACCTACAACAAATCTCGATTATTTCAACAAGCCTCTGGACACAGCCCAAATACCTTGCAACTTGCCAACTAAAACTGTCTGATTATTATCGGAAAAACCGAATTCATACTGAGGAAAATAAATCCTCAGATGAATCGCTGATAAACTGATGAACACTGAAGATTCAAACCAAACCTCGCACAAAACACTGTCACACAAACCAACTTGTACTTTGAAAACGCATTGCCTGATGAATGAATTACTGGCACACACTGTAACACCCACTTTTCCCATTTTCAAAATTATATAAATTTTTCATTAAATCAGAGTTAATCAACTAAAGTGAGTCGCTACATCATCAATCAACCATCATTCTTTTATTCAAAAGTAAGCAGCGGAAATAAAGCTTTAATATCAAATTGCTCAAAAGCAATACAATTCATTCATAACACTGTTCCTTAACTCAATACTTAGTTATATAAAAGTTTATAAAAATTAAATGAAATATTATAATAAAAATCCCCGTTCCCGTTACATATCAGAGCTCCTAGGACACGGACACCAACACCAAAAGCGTTCCTCACGCACCTGAATTATCTGTACTTCCGAAGAAGCACAGACACAACAAAATAAACAATAGGGGTGAGAAATTGATTCATAATATAACGGCACATACGACATATATGAAGAAGTAATTCACCCCTAATCACACCAAATTATCAATCATATTATTCAATCAATCATATTATTCAATCAATCATAATATTCAATCAATCATAATGCAATGCGACTCCAATGCACAATGCAAATGCGGTACCGACTCATAATAACGGTTCATCAATAGAACCCCGAATGCATCGTTAACGTCTCCAACAAGACACGATCATCCCTGCAACCATGATTCTCAACGAATCCCGAATAATCACATCCACGACATGATTATTCCATCAAATGTATGCGCATGCAGACACAACAACGCATACCATATCACAATACACATGAACACATCATGCTTTACGATCATCATGATCTCATCAACCAACCATCAGTGCATCTTATTCACACACAAAGCATACACATATCTCATGTTATTCACAATCATAACAATCTACATATTCATATAATTCAATCATTATTATCATAATCTCTTAATATACCTAAGGGAGGAAGGAACTCCCAATTACCCTTCTATGTCCTATCACCAATTATAAACCCTTTTCTCCCCCTTACCTTAATCGATGGCCGCTTCGAATCTCCGATCGAATTTCCAATCCTTTGCCTATGTGGCCCTTTTTCCTCTCCTCTTTCATCCATAGAGATTAGAAATACGAACATGCTGCCATTGAGTTCATATCTTGACCAAAATTTAGCCTTCATCACCATCAATCCCGTAACCACTATTTGACCAATTTCCAGCATGAACTTCCAAACTTCAAATGCATTTTTCTCATTCAATACTAAACTTATTGACACGAAATTATATATCAATTCGAAGGGAATTTCGTAAGCTTTCCAAAAATCCAAGAATCGTTTTAATCAGAATTACGAGTAAAAAGTTATCACCTGTTTAGTAGAGGCTGTACCGTATGTGCGAAAATTAAGATATGAACATGAATCCTTCTTTCTCCTTCTTTTCTCCCAAGTTGTTTTCTCTCCTCTAAAACCCTTATTTTTCTCTAAGACTTTTTCCTCGTTTTCCCTAATTTCCACTATTCCCTTTTCTTCTCTTACTTCTTCCCTTTTGACTCATTCTATTATTCCTTTTTATTAAAATAATAATAATCCAATAAAACAATTAATGGGCCTAAACACTGCACCCCTTTAATTGCTAATTCCGACGAAATCCAAGCCCAATAACCAACATGCTCCAATAATCAATACTACCAATGATAATATTATTTCTTCGATTTTCCGATTTAACAACTTAATTTACCATAACGTTGAAAATCAATTAATAATTCACGACTAATTATTTTCTCCCGACTTAATTAGATTATCCTCCAACATTTGACCAAATGGTCCAAGCATCTAAACAACTTATCCAACCATAAACGGGAGAATATTCCACATCAATTCCCACAACTTAAATCGACTCATTCAACTTAATTCAAACGAACTTAGCAATTTATCACAAACAACTCTGATAATTCAACATAAATCAACGCCAATAACGCGAATATAATTAATTAAATAATTAATTAATAAACAGAGCGTTACAACTCTCCCCCACTTAGGATATTTTCGTCCTCGAAAATTTATCCGATTAAACTACTCCAACTACTTATTCCATCAGACTAATCAACTCTCATTCCAAAGGCAACCCACATATACCACAAACAATAATACATAACTTAAACACAACATATAATACAACAAAGCTACCAACATCGTTGTAATTCAGATAATAACAATTACATGACATCGCGCCTTCGCTGCGCACTCTGATTAATTGCACACTACCAAATTTACTGAGTTTAACTCCAACTTACACTCACCAAAATCGACATATAAACAAAGCCTCCGACTTAATCCTTTGGAATTCCGTTCCAACAGGTATTCTAACTCTTGTAGTTACCGAATAGTTACAAATTAGATCCTTAAGATAACGCCTCTAAACATTCAACCAATAACAACTGCGACTACTTCCAAATCTTGGATAAAATATTCATATACTTCTATGAATTCCCAATTATCATCAACATAGACTACAACTTTACTATCTTTCATTAACATGCCTTCTAAAATACTTAACATCATTACAACAACATATAACATCTGAGTTCACTTAACTCCAACCAGATCAATCATTTTCTTCACTCCTAACGAATCTAACAACCAAATCATCGATTCCTACTTATATGGACAATATGCTTCATAGATTCTTTTCCAAGTCAACACCTCAAAATGTCTCTTCTTGTTACAACCAAAACCCCACTCTAATACACCAACTTATAATTTCATTTCTTCTAATACTTGCAACTTAGATTTCATAAGGCAACACCTCTGAACATTCAACATAGATACAACTACGACAACTTCCAAATTTTAGACAATAACTATATGCTTCATGAATTCTCAATTATTCTCAACACAACTACAACTTTATCATCTTAAAATAACACATTCTTCGAACATCATCTTAACACACTACATCATTAGGACAATATAAGGTGCATCGATATAACAATTTCCATAAGATAACTCATATTTCTCTGCTTCTAACTAATCCAACGTATCGAATCCTCGATTCTTACTCATACTAACACAACCTTTCATAAATTCTTATCCGAACCAACGCAACCAAAACAACTATCCATGTTCTAATCAAAATCACACTTTAATAAACCCACTCATAATTCCACTTCGTCTGGCTCTTGCAATTCAACTTTATCCTACATTCTTGACAATCTTGGTTTTACTTTACCATATACTTTACTTTTGAATTATCCCCAAGAAAACTTCAGGCCTCGTACCATTTAAATCATCACAAACAACATTCTCATTATCTAGCATTCAACTACGAATTTCCATAATACTATTTAATCCCAACGCAACTTCATACCATCATTCTTAAATCTGACTAACATTCTTATACATGATTCTTCATGAACAATTCAAACAATACTCAATTGTCCAACTCGACTTCAACTGATTTAACTCATATACCATACTAGTCGGTATGACACATCTATCCATCCATTATAATTTCGTCTTCTATCAACAATAGATTAAGGGTGATCAGTTCCTCAATTTGTCAATAGACATCCGTCAACCATAACGGTGGCATAAATAATCATTACTCAACATAATAGCATACTTCAACTTGTGCCCAAAGTCCGTAAGTATAATGCTCTGCCAACTTTCTACGGCTTATCCACTTCTCCTTAGTCTCTAAAATTTCCGACTTCGTCAATTATACCAATGCATCCAAAATTTGATACGCAATCTCTTATACATGCTCCAAGCGCAACACAACTTTAAATATCCTTCAAACACCAGAGCCGCCACAACATCAACATAATCTAATTCGGTTCGCTCCAATTACAACTCTCATCCAAGTTAAAATATTTAACAACACTACTCAACTTCGGTCTTCCTCTCAACATCACCATCATCTAGAATAGGCACTTTAATTTTCCTCATTTGATATAAATTGTATCTTTATGCATTCTCCGATACCAACATTTTATTCTTTAATAACATTTTCATCTTTCCAAATTTTCAGCAATAGACATTCAACTTCAAACACAATTATATCTTCCAATAAAAACCTCTAACTCACAAAATTATATTCTAACATGAAGAGAATTTCGTGAAGATTCCAGAACTTTAAAAATCGCTTTGATCCAACTTACGAGTAAGAAGTTATCCTCCTTACAATGAGACTGATTTAGAATTACCGTATGCAGAATTTCAAAAAAAAAATCAGTAGCAGACCCAATTATTAAAATACATTTATCTCCCTAATTATAAACCTCCTGAATGAAAATCTTATATGCAAATTGTAGGGAATTTTGTAAGCTTTCAAAAAAATCCAGAACCGCTTCAATCCGATTCACGGTTAAAAATTTATGCCACTTCTCGTGACAGCTGCTCCAACATTGCAAAAACCAGATTTTTGAGATTGGCGAACATAAGTTCTATCTCTCTTGCTCTTACTTCCAAGCTCTGCCAAGAATCTTACTCTTCTTCCAACTTAGAAAATTACCCGACTTAATCCAACTACACTCAAAGCGAAACAATATACCGACTTGGTCCTTCAACTTATCATTTCCATCAAAATAAATCTTCCTCCTCAAACAATTCTCATATAAAATATACGCACATCTCAAATTCGACCGATATGAACTCATGAGTCCATGCTCTTGCCGGTCTGCAACAACATCTCTTCAACAACCTTGCACTCTTACAGTAAACATCAACTTTGAACCAACTTCGACATTCCAACAACAGTCTGAGAGTCAAGCTTCTCCCCCACTTAATTCCAACAAACACCTGCAGGCAACGACTAGAAACTAACAACAAGTACCGACAGTGTTTCACACACATGTCGCGTACTAAGGAATTAACAACGTTAGACAACATTGGCCGGACGGACCGACCAGCTCTGATACCAATTGTAACACCCACTTTTCCCATTTTCAAAATTATATAAATTTTTCATTAAATCAGAGTTAATCAACTAAAGTGAGTCGCTACATCATCAATCAACCATCATTCTTTTATTCAAAAGTAAGCAGCGGAAATAAAGCTTTAATATCAAATTGCTCAAAAGCAATACAATTCATTCATAACACTGTTCCTTAACTCAATACTTAGTTATATAAAAGTTTATAAAAATCAAATGAAATATTATAATAAAAATCCCCGTTCCCGTTACATATCAGAGCTCCTAGGACACGGACACCAACACCAAAAGCGTTCCTCACGCACCTGAATTATCTGTACTTCCGAAGAAGCACAGACACAACAAAATAAACAATAGGGGTGAGAAATTGATTCATAATATAACGGCACATACGACATATATGAAGAAGTAATTCACCCCTAATCACACCAAATTATCAATCATATTATTCAATCAATCATATTATTCAATCAATCATAATATTCAATCAATCATAATGCAATGCGACTCCAATGCACAATGCAAATGCGGTACCGACTCATAATAACGGTTCATCAATAGAACCCCGAATGCATCGTTAACGTCTCCAACAAGACACGATCATCCCTGCAACCACGATTCTCAACGAATCCCGAATAATCACATCCACGACATGATTATTCCATCAAATGTATGCGCATGCAGACACAACAACGCATACCATATCACAATACACATGAACACATCATGCTTTACGATCATCATGATCTCATCAACCAACCATCAGTGCATCTTATTCACACACAAAGCATACACATATCTCATGTTATTCACAATCATAACAATCTACATATTCATATAATTCAATCATTATTATCATAATCTCTTAATATACCTAAGGGAGGAAGGAACTCCCAATTACCCTTCTATGTCCTATCACCAATTATAAACCCTTTTCTCCCCCTTACCTTAATCGATGGCCGCTTCGAATCTCCGATCGAATTTCCAATCCTTTGCCTATGTGGCCCTTTTTCCTCTCCTCTTTCATCCATAGAGATTAGAAATACGAACATGCTGTCATTGAGTTCATATCTTGACCAAAATTTAGCCTTCATCACCATCAATCCCGTAACCACTATTTGACCAATTTCCAGCATGAACTTCCAAACTTCAAATGCATTTTTCTCATTCAATACTAAACTTATTGACACGAAATTATATATCAATTCGAAGGGAATTTCGTAAGCTTTCCAAAAATCCAAGAATCGTTTTAATCAGAATTACGAGTAAAAAGTTATCACCTGTTTAGTAGAGGCTGTACCGTATGTGCGAAAATTAAGATATGAACATGAATCCTTCTTTCTCCTTCTTTTCTCCCAAGTTGTTTTCTCTCCTCTAAAACCCTTATTTTTCTCTAAGACTTTTTCCTCGTTTTCCCTAATTTCCACTATTCCCTTTTCTTCTCTTACTTCTTCCCTTTTGACTCATTCTATTATTCCTTTTTATTAAAATAATAATAATTCAATAAAACAATTAATGGGCCTAAACACTGCACCCCTTTAATTGCTAATTCCGACGAAATCCAAGCCCAATAACCAACATGCTCCAATAATCAATACTACCAATGATAATATTATTTCTTCGATTTTCCGATTTAACAACTTAATTTACCATAACGTTGAAAATCAATTAATAATTCACGACTAATTATTTTCTCCCGACTTAATTAGATTATCCTCCAACATTTGACCAAATGGTCCAAGCATCTAAACAACTTATCCAACCATAAACGGGAGAATATTCCACATCAATTCCCACAACTTAAATCGACTCATTCAACTTAATTCAAACGAACTTAGCAATTTATCACAAACAACTCTGATAATTCAACATAAATCAACGCCAATAACGCGAATATAATTAATTAAATAATTAATTAATAAACAGAGCATTACACACACAACTGACAGTCGACACAATCTTTAGGTAGTTTGACCAAATTAGGTCAAACATCCATCTGAAATCGCCTTGAGACTGAACAAACGCATCTGAATGAAATTATTGCCCTGTCTTTGAAATCCTGCAACACAGAAGAAGAAGAAAAGGCAACTGCAACATATTTTTTTGATATTTTGGGTTAGAGGTCAGTAAATATGAACAGATAATAGAAATTAAACATGGTGATCCTCTGTGAAACAAAAACCTGCACCTGAAAAAGGATAAACGAACAGTGCGTGATCTTGTTTGTATGTGAAATGTAAATGTGATGTGAGAAATCTTAGGTCAAAAATTAGGGTCTGACAGATGCCCCTATTTAAGTTTCTTCAATCCAGAGATAAAGAAGATCGAAATCTTCGTTTCGACAAGATAGAAGATACTTAAATATAAAAAAAAAACCAATTTTTGATCCTAAGATGCCAAAAACTGGAATGAAATGATATGAGCGATATGAAGATGATATGGAACAGGTATGAAGCGTATGAAATGTATATGAAAGCATAGGAAATATGTGACAGCATACGAAGTGCTATGAGAGAATCATGAGATAATATGAAATGTAAAGAAAATATGTGACAACATATGAAATGTTATGAGAAAATTTATGAGATGATATGAAATGTATATGGAACCGAATGAAATGCAGAGAAGTCCGTGAGGGACAAGACAACACATGGAAAAGAATGAACGCTGGGGATAAGGAGCATAATACTCCGACGGGAAAAACAACATGCTAGAGACTAACACATGGCTCAACTGAGGTGAAAATGTCCAAGAATGGAAATTGGATAGTGTCGCTCCCGATAAATGGGAAGTGGCCCCAAATAAAGGTACAGACGCGAACGGTTGGCGAAGGGAACAATGAGAACACACAGCAGTGAACTCACTGGAAAAGAAAAGAGTCGCCAGCTAGGCATTTTTATCCCGGGGGAAAGGTAATGCTGCATAGACCTAGAAAGAAATGGATAAGACGGTTGCGAACCAGAGAGACTGGGAAAGGGGGTTGGTTACAACCTGGGAAGGTATTAGCACCCAGATTGTCCTCCGTACTCGACGGGATCCACGCTTAAAAGATTTGTGCTTTAAAGGGGTAGTGTCAGTGCAATCTGTGTATAAAAAGAGCGGGAAAAGATGTACAGGTGTCAGTGTAAAGTGTATAAGTGATGTGAAGTATGGAAGTGTCAGTGTAAGAACAGAGTGAAATGCTCAAGATCATGAGGCTAAAGAATAGAGCTAGAAAGAGGGGGAATATACAGAGACTTTTGTTCGATAACTGTTAAGTTATGCCTACGTATCCTCTCGTACAATGAGGAAGTCAGAACACCGTAGTTCGACCCAAAGAGACTGAAAGATGAATTGACTGATGAACTGCTTACTTGTCTATGCTCAAGTGTATGACCTGTCTGGCTCAGGTGCAAACTGTCTTGCATTAAACGGAAGAAGCAAGTTCTCGTTTGTGAATGAGTATGATGAGAAAAGAATCCCGGAGGAGACGATTATTGTTTGTTTTGAGTGTTTTCAGTCTTTTATTGCTTTTGAGAATTTGTCATAAGTTAATGAGCTTAAGTCTAAACCAATGGATTTAGTAAACTCATCACATCTTCCCTCTGTTTAGGGGTAATGAGAATACCTTAAGTGTGAAGTCAGATTCTCACACTTAATCACCTTTGATGTAGGGTTAAGATCATTAACCTACTTGTGATTATTTAAATGTTTTTGTTGTTTTTGTTTAGTGTTGAGTAACGAGGTTAAGCCATAATCAAGGATTAAACAGACTCATTACACCATCCTAATAGAAGGATAATAGATGAGAATGTTTAAGCTGAGGAAGACTCCTCAACTTAATCCATGATTAGGGATTAAACTCATGACAAAACAAACCTTTGATTAAGTGGATTTTATTAATGGTATGATGATGAAGTGATTTTTAGGGTTTGTAAGACAACTTGAGGGGGACTTGTCCATTAACACTAGGGTTAGTCCTTCTTAACCAATTAAGGAAGAATTAGAACCCTAATGCAAGGCCCAAGTTACAAGTGTGATGTCTTGATGATTATTAAGTGAATTGATTAAAAGATTTAAACACATTAAGGGTTTAACACTTAGGATTAAAGTTATACACTCCATCCTAATAGAAGGATGCAGGCATAAGCTTAATCACAAAGTCTTAAAGCCTTTAGGGTTTAGTCTCTGATTATGAGGTGAGAAGAGAAGACTCAAAAGAGACACAAAGGTAAAACTAAGAGGGGAGACTAATCAAAACCCTAATCATTGTCATGCTTGGTTATTCCTAAGGTTTGTGAGGTTTTCAAGAACAATCTTCAATGGAACCACCAGGAAGCAGGTGAAAGGAGCAATGAGAAGCAAAGTAACTTGCTTCATTCAAGAAGTCAAGTCACTTGAAGAAAGAAAGTGGGAAGAAGAAGAATGAGCAAGCTCAAACCCAAACACATATAAAAATGCAGCATGGATGCAAGAGAGATGAAAAGAAAAGTTGTGAGAAGTGAAGGCAAATTCACTTCTCAAAAACACTTACCACCTGAAAAGTTAGAAAAGAAAGTGCAATGCAATGCAAAATGGGATGAGATGACATGATGAGAAACAAAACCAGAAGCAACTACATGATGCTAATGATGCTATGAGATGCTACAAACATGAGGCAGCACATGGAGATGTTCATACAAGCTTATGGATGCAAATGAAGCAAGTTAAGAAGCATGGACATACATGAAAAGTTATGAAGTGCACATGGCATACAACATGGCAAATACATGATGCAATGATCAAACATGCTTTCAATATGTCTTATGATGTCAAATGAATCAAAAGGATGCTTGAAATGTCATGGCAAGTCATGTTGTGCAAGAGAATGCAAGATGGGTGCATATGAAAGCCCAAATTAGGGTTTATGAACAATACATCAAACAAAAACCAAAATCAGAAGCAAACAACATTATAAAAAAATGAAAATGCCACTCAAAGGACCCCTAATCCTATACTAATCCAATGCCCAAAGGAGAGGCTTCAACTCCTAACCAATTTCAAGTTATGGTTTTCTTAAGATTTCTAGGGTTTTAGGGTTCCCAAACAAGAAAATTATCAAACAAATGAAAAATGAAAGATCAAATCAAGGCCATTTAATCTCACAAACTACATGCTAAACACAATGCAATGCAAAAAGAATCAATGTCCAACTCTTCATGGATAGGCAGAAATGATTTTTGGAACTTTGGATCAAATTAATGCATAAAAATGATTTTAAATCAATGAAAATTTCTCAAAATGCATCAAGATCAAAACAAAAAAAAATTTGGTTTGAAGGTTGGACAATGTTTCTAAATGTCTTAGAACATTTCATGAATTTTTTGGTGATTTTTAAATACCTAAAAGTATTTTTAATAAATTAATTTTCATTAATCAATTAAAAATAAACTTTTAAATATTTAAAAATACTTTTTTAATGCTAAAAATAAAAATAAAAATATTTTTGTGTTTTAAAAATTAATGAAACTCTTGACAAAAAGTTTCATAATTTTTAAAACAATTTTGCTATTTTAAATAAATTGTACAAAATAAAACAAAAGAAATGAATTAAAAATGAAATAAAGGAGAAGTATGCGCAATGGAGGGCTAGGATTCACTCTGGGTTTTGAAGCATTGACTGCGCGCCAGATCTAGTGGATCACATTCAAACCTGACTAATTGAATTATTAAACCTAATTAATATTAAATAATCCTGATTAATTGAAAATGACATGATCTCAGCCACACACTCACACGCGGGAAACAAGATCCAGTGGCTCACATTCAAACCTGGTGCCCTAACCCTAATTAACAGCTAATGACTTTCAGGTGGCCGGAGAAGACTTTCGGTCGTCTTCTCCGGCCAGCACCCTCCCTGAAAATTGCTAACTTTCACCCTAGCTCACCAAAACCTAATTTCTCTGCCCAGAATCCATCCCCAAACATCATAGAGTAAGAATCAACAGCCAAAACACATTTATTTTACATAATAAGGCTGAATCGAAGCAAAAGGGGTTTAGGTCAAAAAAATTTCAGGAACACCATACATGCTCAAAACTCAATGGTTTTCGAAACCAAACATATCATCATGATCAGTGGAACATAGAGAACCATTTAAGAACTTAAAAACGAGCTCATGGAAAAAATGTTCATGAAGCTCACCTGAACTGGAGCTTTGATCTCTGGCACTTTCTGGCTAGTTTTTTGGCTCAAACAGGTCCCAATGATCCCCCTTTGAAGCTTTGGACACTTGGTTGGAGTTTAAACAGCCTCTTGAGTGAGTTTGCAGAAGCTCTGACCAAGGGAGTGTGAAAATCGTGTTTGTGATATGGAGGGTCTCAGGCCAAAACAATGGTTGGTTTCTGGTCAGTGAAGTGAGTTGAGATGATCTGTGAAGTTTGTTTTTGTGTTTGTGAGCTGTGTGATCAGTTTCGAAGGGTTTTGCAAGTGAGGGTGAAAATGTGTATGTTATGTTGTGGTGAGCTTCAGCCTTGCTTGATGTATGAAATGGCTAGCATTTGCTTTGCATAAAAAACTCTCATTGGTCAGATGATGTGACCTGGCCTTTATTGATTGGTATGGCCACTTTTGCAAATTGTCAACTTTTGTGTAAGAGAGGCATGGGTTGTGTTCTAGGCTGGTACAATGGCTATGGGCTGCGCAGCATGGTGTGGTGAGGGGCTAGGGCTGGTTCAATGGCCAATGCAGCAAGTGGGTGAAGTGTGATGAGTGGTTTTGCAACTTGACTTTGCTTTTGCTTCATGAAAATATCTTGCTTCAAAACCATACAAAACATGTGATCTCTTGGCCTCATTCTGATTTTTAGAGGTTGTGTGATCATGTTAAGTGAATTAGAAGCCCATATGATGACTGAATTGGCCTTGAAAGGAGAATTTGCAACTTTGCCTTTTGGTGCATGTCTTGAAAATTAGTGATTTTTGCCAACTTTAACACACCATAACTTTTGATCCAAAATGAATTAGGTCATGTTCTTGTACTTTTTGAAAAGGGAAAGATCTAATCTACAACTTTCATGACCAAAGTTTTTTCATTTGAAGCATTTTTGGATCAAAAAGCAAGGCTTGAAAAGTGGCATAAAATGACATGTTCTTTAAAAGTCAACCATGCCCTAAAAAGTCAACTTTGCAAAAACTTGTAATTCTTGAATTTTGTGAACTTCAACCTTCTTCCATGATCAAATAAAGATCATATACACTCAAAATGATGAAGATCACCCCTTGGTTGGGTCATTGGGGGCCTCAGATGCCCTGATTTTGCACTGACTTGTCCAGAAAGTCAACTCTTGATCAGATGACTTCCCCATGGAATTTCTTCATGAAAATTGATATGCATACTCCCTATACCATATAGAGACCAATGGAAACAAGAATGACCAAAAAATTTGGAGTTATGGCCTCTGAAACCAAAACCCTAATTTTAGGTCATCTGTGCAGTCTAGCCTGGCTCTGCTTCCATACAAACCCCAGTTCTTGTGATTCTTTTGCATTCTTGACTTTGAGAGGATGAAATATGATATAAGAACACACATGGACCCCTTTGAAGTGATTGGTGGCCTTTGGGGTGGCTCAAGAAGCTCTTGGGTGGCTCAGATCACAAACCCTAGATGCAGATGACTTTGAATCTATTCAGTGAATCAAAATTGTGATATGAGGTGGTATGATTGTGTTTATGCATATGAAATGATCACAAACCATGGTGTGAATGGGTGAGGGAAAATTTGGGGTGTTTACAGCTGCCCCTATTCAAACATGAGTTAGCTGTGCAGGATGTAAGCATCGGCTTAACAGGCAAACAAGATAACTTGTGGTTGAATACCAAAGACAGTCCAAAATTTGCACTCACAGAAATGAAGAAGAAAAGGGATATAGATTGTAAAAGAGAATAAAGTATATTGTAAAGTATGGGCGACGGAGGACGACCGTCGAGCAGAGGACGACTGCTGGGTAAATAGCAATGACGGGGACGGCCGACATGCTGGGCAAAGTGCGGGAAATAAAGCGATGACGGGGACGGCCGACATGCTGGGGATAAAAGGTAAAGCCAAGACGGGGACAGCCGACTAGCTGGAAAAAAATAAGATATTATGATGGGGACGGCCATCAAGATAAAGTTGCAAGATTCTCTGGGTATAGATGAAACATGACGGGGACGGCCATCAAGTTCACAAAGCAAAGTAACCGACGATGGGGACGGCCATCGGGCTAAAAAGAAAAGGGACCACGACGGGGACGACCATCGGGTTAAAGAATAAATGGAATAAACAGATGATGAGGTACGGTCGTCAAAGGTGCAGGACGATCACCTAGCAGGGGACGGCTGCTCTGTCGGGGTTAAGATGAGGGACGGTCATCTAAGGTGGAGGACGACCACCTGGCAGGGTACGGCTTCCGAAAAGTATCGCGACATAGGACGAATGCCGGATAAAAAGGGTCAACGATGGGGACGGCCATCGGACGAGCATGATGGAGGACGACCATCAAGAGGTGGAGGACGACCACCTAGCAGGGGACGGATGCTCTCGAGGTTTCTCATGACATAGGACGAATGTCAGATAACCAAAAAAATCAACAATGGGGACGGCCATTGGATAAAGTGATGAAGGACGATCATCTAAAGATGGAGGACGACCACCTAGCAGGGGACGGCTGCTAAATAACAACGATGGGGACGGCCATCGGATGAGCATGATGGAGGACGACCATCAAGAGGTGGAGGACGACCACCTAGCAGGGTACGGCTGCTCTCAAGGTTTATCATGACACAGGACAAATGTCAGATAAAAGGAAAATTTGCTTTGTTGGCGATCTACTGGGGATATAGTAAACACGGACGAGCGTTTACAACCAAGAAAAGAAAGTATAAGTGTTTAGATGTTTGTGTATAGATTAAAGATGCGGACGAGCATCCTCAAGACTACGATACGGACGAGTATCGGGTAGAAACAAATACTGACACGTGTTCAGAGATGATGATACGGACGAGTATCAACGGGTTAACAAAGAACACGGACGAGTGTTGAATCTGAAGGGATTCTTCTGGGGAATAGTGAACACAGACGAGTGTCTAATATTCAAGAAGACAGAAGTGTTTGACACAGTGTATGGATTAAAGATGCGGACGAGCATCCTTAAGACTAAGATACGGACGAGTATCTTGTAGAAACAAACGCTTGACGCATGTTCTGAGATGATGGTACGGACGGGTACCAACTGGTTAACAAAGAACACGGACTAGTGTTGAATCTGAGGGGATGTAAATGGTATATACAAGATACGGACGAGTATCTGTATAAGTGTAGCATGAGTAGTGAGTATGAGTATTGTATAGATGAGTGTTTATCCGCTGGGGAGGGTGACACGGACGAGTGTCAAGAGAGAAAAGTATAATAATATCAACAAGTATGTGGGTTGTAAAAGTGTAGGTGACTGCGTTGGGGATATGACACAGACGAGTGTCAAGAAAATGTATATACAAGAGTATCCATGAGTGCAAAGGGGATGTCTTTGGCTTTCTGCTGGGATTACGACACGGACGGGTGTCAGGAAGTATCTGTAATACGGGTGATATTGTTTGCAAAGAGTGTTCGGGCGGCTTTACTGGGGAGTGATGGAAAGTAAGATGTGGGCCAAAGGGCTTTGTCTTCCTTGCACATTTATTTTGTTTTTTGTAGAAATAAAAGATGGACTTTCTTTTTTATGTTTTTGTGGTATTTATAATAAAATAAAATGAGAATGGATTGGGAAAAAAAGAATTATATTAAAAAAATAACTAATGGTTTTTGTTTTAATATGATAATGGGAATATTGGGATTATATAAAAAAATGGATATTATGGAGGTTTAGAATTTGAAAGAAAATGAATTTTATTAAAATGGATATTTGAATAAAAATCGAGAATGAACTGATGAACACTGAAGATTCAAACCAAACCTCGCACAAAACACTGTCACACAAACCAACTTGTACTTTGAAAACGCATTGCCTGATGAATGAATTACTGGCACACACAACTGACAGTCAACACAATCTTTAGGTAGTTTGACCAAATTAGGTCAAACATCCATCTGAAATCGCCTTGAGACTGAACAAACGCATCTGAATGAAATTATTGCCCTGTCTTTGAAATCCTGCAACACAGAAGAAGAAGAAAAGGCAACTGCAACATATTTTTTTGATATTTTGGGTTAGAGGTCAGTAAATATGAACAGATAATAGAAATTAAACATGGTGATCCTCTGTGAAACAAAAACCTGCACCTGAAAAAGGATAAACGAACAGTGCGTGATCTTGTTTGTATGCGAAATGTAAATGTGATGTGAGAAATCTTAGGTCAAAAATTAGGGTCTGACAGATGCCCCTATTTAAGTTTCTTCAATCCAGAGATAAAGAAGATCGAAATCTTCGTTTCGACAAGATAGAAGATACTTAAATATAAAAAAAAACCAATTTTTGATCCTAAGATGCCAAAAACTGGAATGAAATGATATGAGCGATATGAAGATGATATGGAACAGGTATGAAGCGTATGAAATGTATATGAAAGCATAGGAAATATGTGACAGCATACGAAGTGCTATGAGAGAATCATGAGATAATATGAAATGTAAAGAAAATATGTGACAACATATGAAATGTTATGAGAAAATTTATGAGATGATATGAAATGTATATGGAACCGAATGAAATGCAGAGAAGTCCGTGAGGGACAAGACAACACATGGAAAAGAATGAACGCTGGGGATAAGGAGCATAATACTCCGACGGGAAAAACAACATGCTAGAGACTAATACATGGCTCAACTGAGGTGAAAATGTCCAAGAATGGCAATTGGATAGAAAACATCACAACATCCAGGAATGGCACTGAATGAAGTGAGAAAAGTCCCGAAAAAGTACACCAGAAGCATCCAAGGATAACATTACTGACTTTACTAGGAATATCCGAGAATAGCAATCGGAAAAGGGTAATCACAACATCTGAGAATAACAATCAGACAGAAAATGAATTACAACATTCAGGAACAGAACTGAATGAAATGGGAGAATTTCGGGAAAACACATCAACTCAATGATGATTCCAACATGAAAATCCGAGAATGGCAATCGGAAGGAAAGTGATCAATAACATCTGAGAATGGCAATCAGATAAAAAATGAAGCACAACATTTAGAAACAGAATTGAATGAGATGGAAAAAGGTCCGGGACAGTACATCCAATCAATGATGACTTCACTATGGACATCCGAGAATGGCAATCGGAATGGAAATGATCACAACATCTAAGAATGGCAATCAGATAAAAAATGTGAATCACAACATTCAAGAAAAGAACTGAATGAGATGGAAAAAGTCTGGGACAGTACATCAAATCAATGATGACTTCACTATGGACATCCAAGAAAGGCAATCGGAATGGAAATGATCACAACATCTGAGAATGGCAATCAGATAAAATATGTGAATCTCAACATCCAGGAAAAGAACTGAATGAAATGGAAAAAGGTCCCGGACAGTACATCAAATCAATGATGACTTCACTATGGACATCCGGGAATAGCAATCGGATAGGAAGTAATCACAACATCTGAGAATGGCAATCAGATAAAAATGCGAATCACAACATTCAGGAAATGAACTGAATGAGATGGAAAAAAGTCCGGGACAGTACATCAAATCAATGATGACTTCACTATGGACATCCGGGAATAGAAATCGGATAGGAAGTGATCACAACATCTGAGAATGGCAATCAGATAAAATGTGAAGCACAACATTCAGGAAAAGAACTGAATGAGATGGAAAAAAAGTCCGGGACAGTACATCAAATCAATGATGACTTCACTATGGACATCTGGGAATAGAAATCGGATAGGAAGTGATCACAACATCTGAGAATGGCAATCAGATAAAAATGTGAATCACAACATTCAGGAAAAGAACTGAATGAGATGGAAAAAAGGTCCGGGACAGTACATCAAATCAATGATGACTTCACTATGGACATCCGAGAATGGCAATCGGACAGAAAGGGTGTAATATTTGAGAGAAACAACAAGTATATGAAGAAATTCTGAAGAGACAGACAAATGCCAAGTAAATTAGACCTTGAACAAAAAGTAAGAAGTTGACAACATCAAGACTTTGAGAGATGCATATGAGGACTAAAACACTCAGTACGCTGACATTTACGAAAAATGGGGACTGAACCACCCAAGGACACGCATAATGAGGACTAAAACACTCAACTATGCAAAGGTAAACAAAACTGGGGAATAACACACCCGAGAAAACGCATAATGAGGCATAACATACTCAAATATGCAAACTTTTTCGACAATGGGGAATAACACACCCTAAGGATACGCATAATGAGGACTAAAACACTCAAATATGCAAACTTTTACTAGACTGGGGAATAACACACCCAAAGAGATAATGAGAGAAGAAAAGAAAAAAAATGATGACAACCAGTTTAGACTCTTGGAGGAGTGGAAATGCGGACGACCAGTTTAGACTCTTAGAGGAGTGCAAAAGATGACAACCAATTTATACTCTTAGAGGAGTGAAAAAATGAAAGACTGGTTCCTCAACACAGAAGTCATTGCCATTCTGCTCGAATATCAGAGATGGTACTGCTAAACAAATCTCTTGTCACACAAGTAAACTGTTCCAAGTTGCAAATCTTTTGAGAAAAGTCATGCAAAGCTACTTGGGGATTCTTGAAGAAAAATTTCCCCAAGTTCAATGACTGATGAAGGTAAACTGATAATTGATTCAGTTCCTGATTACTGCTGGAAAAAATAATCAAATCTTTGAAATAACTGCTGAGAATATAAACTGTTCATGGCTCCAGTTCTTGAAATGACTGTTGAGAAAATAATCACGTCTTTGAGATAACTGTTGAGAAGAAATAAACTGATCATGGATTCAGTTCCTGAAATGAATGTCGAGAGAATAAACTGATCATAGCTTCAGCCCTTGAGAAAATGTTGAGAAAGTAAACTGATCATAGCTTCAGCCCTTGAGAAAAATAATCCAACCTGTAACTTGCAGAGCATCTTCTGACTAACCAATATCTGAGAATAACTTGCATTGAGCAACAACTCTTGAAATAATGGGAACTGAGAAGAACTTGCCCCTGATAAGATCACCGACCACGTTTCTTAATTGTTTGAAAATTCCTTGATGAGGAAAGCTTATTTGCAAATAAAAATGTTTGTACAAACTTGGTAATTTTAATGCAAAATTCAATGCAAAGTTTGAAATCAAGAATCATTTTTGAATGAAATTTATTGATGTGAAAATAATGAAAACTTGTCACAACACCGCGGTTGAGACAACATTAAAGATAAAGCAAAAGGTAAGAAAACAAATGATTGGTAAAGAACTTGGGAGTCAGTTTACGCAACCTTGCTGTAGTATGCTTTTCAAAAGAAACCTGGATTCAATTAGGACTTTTGAAGGTTGTAACGTGGTCTGGTTCACGGTTTATGAAACAAAGGATATAGGCTCAAAGTTTATTTGTACCCAACCCAACTTCGTGATGAACTCCAATCCTACATTCAAATAATTCAGCCTATGCATTCAAGTTCCCAGAAAT
The DNA here is from genome assembly GCA_963966055.1 of Lathyrus aphaca. Lineage (NCBI taxonomy): Eukaryota > Viridiplantae > Streptophyta > Magnoliopsida > Fabales > Fabaceae > Lathyrus > Lathyrus aphaca. The sequence continues at coordinate 212,032,177 of OZ014519.1, forward strand.
TTAGGATTGCACAGATAAAGATGGTTCATAAGCCAAAGGATTTTGAGATAGCAGTCACATCCTTCCTTTTATTATTTCCAGTGAGGACTTTGGTCCACTCATCTTATTTTTGTTAAGGATTTTGATGACCTCTTGACAAGTATTTCTTTTTATTATCCCTAACTTTTGCCTGAACTGTGTCATTTCAACTTACAGCCAGCGGGATGCCCCAGTTTTTGCCTAAGTATCCTTCATAGGTTTTGACTTAGCGGGCTTTGATTTTTTTCAATAATTTTTTTTCAATATCATTTTTTTTTGAAAGATAATGACTGCATGTCTTAATGATTACAATGAACCATCATTAGCTTTTGAATTGAGAAACATCTTCAACACTTCTTTGATGTGTGTGAAGGAAAACTTGAGATTGCAACCTTTATTTGAAAGGTGTCTTGAATGATTCTCTTGTACTTGAATGCACATTTGAATTAATTGAGAACTACCCATCCCCGGGTTAAAATTGAGGTTTTTTTTTTCGGATAGAAAGAAACTCCAACTTCAAGGCTCAAAGGGGTTGACAAGGGATTAACTTCCTTATTTCTCCAGTGTTTAGGATTTGAAACAATGCCTGTATATCATCAACCAAGTCTCAATTGAAAGCATACTATCAACAGATATGGGTATCTCGTTTTCATCATCCTCCCCCCAATCATTGTAAAAACTTTGAGAAAAGATAAATGAACTTGAAATGTAAAGCATAAAGATGCAAATAGCAAATGAAATTGAATCAAAACAAAGCAATGCTCATTTCATTAAAATCAACATGAAAGTACAAACAAGCTTAAAAGCAAACAAATTAATATGATTGAAGAAAATTGCAAACATAAAGAAACAATGGCCTAGTGATCAATCAACAACAAGGATGAGCTGTCCCGTCTGATATTCTGGCCTTGAAGAAAATTTTGACAATTGAAGTCTTCTTGAAGATTCACTTCCCATGATTCGGAAAAGGATTGTTGACAACATTAGGATTTGTATCCTCAAAAGTGATCGTCCCATTTCTGACAAGCTCTTTTACTTTAGCCTTCAATGCAAAACAGTGTTCTAAGTCATGACCAGTTCCACCTTGATGAAACTCACAACGAAGATCTGCTCTAAAACCAACCGGAAGAGGATTTCGAACAGGAGGCGCAGGCCTAGTAGTAATCCAACCATTCTGGACCAAGTAAGGATACAACTCAGCATAAGTCATCGGAATAGGATCAAAGTTTGGCCTGCTCCTGGCATTACGATTCTGGGTCTGGCCAACATTCCCTTGAATAGATGGACCATTGATCATCGGAGCCACTGCAGTAGGGTATGATTGTTCATGGTGTTGTTGTCTGCGACGAGTTATCCCAACAACACTTGCTTCACCAGCAAAAACATTGACTTGAGGCATGACAATCCTCTGAGGTTGAGTTTCCCTAATGATCAAAGCCTGTAGCATCTCCATGATCTGACTCACATCGCTTTTCAACTCATCAAGGTCTTCCCTAACTTTCTTGTTGTGTTGGGCTTGACTTTCCATTCTCAATCTAATAGCTCTCAATCTGTTAGCAGCTCTAGTACCGTATCTGTGGTGAGGAGTCAGCTTGACGGATCAACAGACAACTGAGGAAAGAAACAACCGGGATGAGTTCCCACACAACTCGGATGAACACAAGAATATGCGAGGATGCAATGATATGCAATGCAATATTCACTTCCACTTTCAGAAAAACAACTCGATTATTGCAAACATATTCAACATTGAGAATACTGTCATGAAAAATCTTGACAAAAAAGCAACATTTACTCTTTCCCAACATTTGCAATAATCAGAATTATTTTCCTTGAAAAATGGTTGTGACGATGATCATGATGCATATATAGATGCAACAAACACAAACAAGATCACGCAAAGCACACAGGTTCAAAGGTTCGGATCACGAGCATGAAGTCATGGTAATAGAACACCAACCCAAACAGGTATGTACTAAGGTTTGTCTTCATTGTACCTGCAAAAAACCAGAAGGGTGCTAACAGAGGTTCCCGGAGTTAACAGCCATCTTTAGAATATCATCGGTATGTTGGATTACTCCCCAACCGATAACAATCTTAAAATAGACCTCGTCCGAGTGTAGTGTCGCGTGACAACCACCTTAAGTTTACACTCAGATAGTTTCCGCACTACGTTCCTAAATTGGCTTAGATTGGTTAAGGGTTCTACGGTCCTTAGTATGATCAGCTCAAGGTTGGAAAATAATTCCACGTAACGATTACTCGTCATGACATTGATAGTCCAAGAGAGCCTAACTGAGTGGAGATTATCAAATTGATATTGCTTTGGACTACTCCATCGCATATCGCTTCGAATATCGCCGTCCTATCATAAGTGTCACTCAGATCCGGGTTAGAATCTATCTCACAGAGGATCACCAAACCGAAACAGAAAAACCAAGTAACAAGCAAATCAAACTAAAACAGTAAACAAATTAAAGTAGGCCGAATCCACTTAGAGATTGACTCCCCAGCAGAGTCGCCACTTTTCTGTAGCGGTAAAATCATGAGTGTAAGCTATTGATTAACTTCACTCAATATACACAGAGTCGCCACCGCACTTTTATTTATTTCCAAATGGAAAAAGGAAAATGAACGAACAAAACCTTAACGAATCTTAAAAGCTAAAAAGCTAAAAGAATCAGACAGAGAATGGGTACGGGGATTGGTTACAAATCAGGAAGGTTTTAAGCACCCGACTTGTCTGTGGTACTCCACGGGAACCCTTTGAAATGTTTACTGCATTTTTGGTTTGAAATGGTTTGCTTGAAAAAAAATTGAAGAGATGAGAAGAAGAATGTTTTTTAAGATTTTGGTGTTTGAAGAGACGGACGTCTCATGCCTACGTACCCACAAAGTGCAATGCGAGATCAAAACCCCGTAGTTCGTGGTACAAAGTTTGAAAAGAATAAGTGGGTTGAATTGATTTTAAGATGTAGAGATAAGTCGTCATCCCTTAGCGAATAATTCCGCTAAAATGGATGAATCATATCTAAACATGTGGGGAAAAAAAAGGTGCACAAGGCACAAAAAAACAATTGAAGACGGGGTGTCTGGTACTTCGATCTCTTCTTATAAACAAGCTCAGAAGGTTGTTGAAGACGGGAATGCCCAAGGCTGGGGCAACCTGCTGCAAGTTCAGATCAAGGAAGACAAATTTGGTTTGGGTTACAATCCATCCCGACAGGTCCAAGGGGATGCTGCTAAAGCTCCCAAGTTTATCAGTGGGGGTTTGCTGACCCCAGATGTTGTCAACAATGTGGAAGACGATTCTGAAAGCGACTACAACCTGAAAAGTTGGATGCGTCCAAGAGTCCCGGGCCAACAAGTCCTTAACTGGTCTTCCTAGGAAATTATAAGGGTTACTGCTGCAGAGTAATTATTATATCCTGTTTAAGCATGCATCAAGTCATGCATCTTGCCCAAGTTTTCAGGACTCATTTTGTAATAGGGTCATATATGTATTTTGTGCAAATGGAATATTAATGAACAATGGACATCTTTTGCAAACAATCTTTTCGCTCACTGTCTTTTCATTTTTGTTATTTTCGCACAAAACAATAAATGGCAATGTTTTTCTTAATAAACTTCTTTCACTTTTTTAAATAAGATAAAATCAATCACTAAAATGAACAAGTCTCAACCCTTGCAGAGATAATCCTCCAGATTGCCCCAACAACGACACTGATATGACCTTGTATGACTTCGACATTCCAATTAATCAAGCAGAAGAAGGGGTTGATGAAGACTATGATTTGCCTGAAGAGTTAGCCAGGTTGTTGAGACAAGAGGAAAAAGTGATTGCTCCTTGTCAGGAGGAGGTTGAGACTATAAATCTTGGTACCGAGGAAGACGTGAAAGAGGTGAAGATTGGGGCTAGTCTGCAAGCTCCAGTGAAAGAACAACTCATCAGTATGCTTCGGGAATATGTCGACGTGTTCGCTTGGTCTTATCAAGATATGTCGGGTCTGGATACGGATATTGTCATGCACAGGCTGCCATTGAAAGAAGATTGTCCTCCGGTTAAACAGAAGTTGCGCCGTACTCGCCCATATATGGCCATGAAGATTAAAGAAGAAGTACAAAAGCAGTGGGACGCCGGTTTTTTTGCTGAAACTAGTTACCCGCTGTGGGTTGCTAACATTGTACCCGTACCTAAGAAGGATGGCAAGGTGTGTATGTATGTTGATTACCGGGATCTGAATAGAGCAAGCCCGAAAGATGACTTCCCATTACCTCACATTAATGTATTGGTAGATAATATAGCTCAGTTCTCGGTACGTTCTGTTACAAGGTAATTTCGTTCGGTCTGAAGAATGCCGGTGCAACATACCAACGGGCTATGTGGATGATATGATTGCCAAGTCCCTTACAGAGGAAGATCGTCTGGTGAATCTACTGAAATTATTCAAGCGCCTGAGGAAGTATCAATTAAGGTTGAACCTCAACAAGTGCACATTTGGGGTACGTTCTGGTATGCTGTTGGGTTTTATTGTAAGCGAAAAAGGAATTGAGGTTGATCCTAATAAAGTCAAAGCTATTCAAGAAATGCCTGCACCTAGGACTGAGAAAGAAGTTCGAGGGTTTTTAGGTAGATTGAACTACATCTGAGGGTCCATATCTCATCTCACTGCAACCTGCGAACCTTTGTTCAAGCTGTTAAGAAAAGAGCAAACAATCAGGTGGAACGATGACTGTCAGAGAGATTTTGATAAGATCAAAGAATATCTGCAAGAACCTCCAATTCTCATGCCTCTAGTCGAAGGAAGACCTCTAATCATGTATCTGACAGTATTAGAAGAGTCAATGGGGTGTGTGTTGGGCCAGCATGACGAGTCTGGTCGAAAAGAGTATGCAATATACTACCTAAGCAAAATGTTTACCGACTGTGAACAATGTTATTCACTGCTCGAGAAAACTTGATGTGCTTTAGCGTGGGCTACTCGCCGACTAAGACAATATATGTTGACTCACACTACCTTGTTGATCTCAAAGATGGACCCCGTCAAGTATATATTTGAGAAGCCAACACTTACCAGAAGGGTTGCAAGATGGCAAATGATTTTAACAGAATATGACATTCAGTACACCTCTCAGAAAGCCATCAAAGGCAGTGTATTGTCTGACTATTTGGTTGATCAACCCATTGATGATTACCAGCCTATGAGATTTGATTTCCCTGATGAAGACACCATGTTCTTAAAAGTAAAAGATTATGAAGAGCTTATTCACACTGGAGGGCCTGATCCAGAAGAAGCATGGACTATGATGTTTGATGGGGCAGTTAATTGTAACGACCGTGGAGTTGGTGCAGTGCTTATTACATCCAAAGGAGTCCATATGCCTTTCTCAGCAAAGCTAACCTTTGCCTGCACTAACAATGAAGCAGAATATGAAGCTTGTATCATGGGACTTAAGGAAGCCATTAACCTAAGGATCAAAACTTTGAATGTATTCGGAGATTCAGATTTGGTAATCAACTAGACCAATGGCAAGTGGTACACTCATCAGGAGCGTCTGGTTCCCTACCGTGATTATACGAGGAGATTTTTGACTTTCTTCACAACAATTAAGCTTGAATACATCCCTCGAGATGAGAATCAGTTTGCAGACGCTTTGGCTACCATTACATCCATGATCAAAGTACAAGCTGCTAATTATGTAACTCAGATTCTGGTATCCAGATTGGACAGACCGACATATGTATTCTCTGTGGACACTACCACTGACATAAAGCCTTGGTTTCACGACATCAAAAGCTTCTTAGAGACTCAGACATACCCACCTGGGGCATCGTCAAATGATAAGAAGATGTTAATAAGGCTAGTCGGTAGTTTCTTCCTCAACACTGATGGTTCTTTGTACAAGCGAAACTTCGACATGGTCTTGCTCATATGTGTTGACAAGAAGGAAGCAGACCTACTAATGCAAGAAGTACATGCAGGTTCTTTCGGTACCCATGCCGGAGGACATGCAATGGCAAAGAAATTGTTAAGACAAGGTTACTGCTGGACTACAATGGATGCAAACTGTTGTGCCTATGCCATAAAATGCCACAAATGCCATATCTACGCAGATAAAGTGCATGTGCCTCCGAATCCTTTGAATGTAATGTCTTCACCTTGGACCTTCGCCATGTGGGGCATTGATATGATTGGAAATATTGAACCAACTTCTTCAAATGGTCACAAATTCATCCTGGTAGCCATTGATTACTTCACCAAATGGGTTGAAGCAGCTTCATATGCAAACGTCACCAGACAAGTGGTAGCTAGATTTCTGAAAAGGGATATCATCTGTCGATATGGAGTTCCCGAGCGAATCATTACTGATAATGGTTCAAACCTTAACAACAAGATGATGGAAGAACTATGTCGGGTCTTCAAAATTCAACATCATAACTCTTCTCCTTACAGGCCAAAGATGAATGGCGTTGTTGAGGCAGCTAACAAGAATATCAAGAAGATTGTGTAGAAGATGGTAGTCACCTACAAAGACTGGCACGAAATGCTACCATTTGCCTTGCATGGGTATCGCACCTCTATCAGAACATCCAATGGGGCAACACCTTATCATCTTGTGTATGGTATGGAAGCAGTCCTGCCTGTTGAAGTTGAACCACCCTCCTTACGGGTAATGATGGGTGTGAAACTGGATGAAGCAGAATGGGTCCGATCTCGTTATAATCAACTGAGTCTGATTGAAGAGAAGAGATTGGTAGCCATCTGTCATGGGCAGTTATATCAGAAACGAATGAAGAAAACCTTCGATCATAAAAGCAGACCTCGGGAATACCAAATGGGAGAGCTTGTGCTGAAAAGACTTCTTCCTCCTCATTCAGACCACGGGGGCAAGTGGACGCCAAATTACGAAGGCCCATTCATAGTAAAGAAAGTTTTCTCTGGTGGAGAACTGATGCTCACTACTATGGATGGAGAAGACTTCTTATCCCCTGTGAATTCAGATAGAGTTAAAAAATACTTCGCATAAATGACCCGCTGGACATAAAAACAGAATGTAAGTCCAGGCAAAAATAGGGCATCCCGGCGAGTCAAAAACAAAATAAAATACTCGGGAAAAAATAAGGGAAAAAAAAATATATATATATATATATATATATATATATATATATATATATATATATACACCTGCTGAGTTGAAAAGCCACATCGGACAGCTCAGGCAAAAATGGGTATTCCGATGGATTGAAAACCCGAAAGGGCGATCCATGCAAAATCAGGGAATAAGCGAACAACTGCATCTTGAATCCGTCTGTATCACTCACATAACACGGCAAGCTTCGAAAGGATAAAGCTTCATTCAGAATCAACCCTCCTTCAGAAAGCAAGATAAGGAGAACGTCAAGGTCATATGGGTCATAGCAAAAGAAGCTCGCTGGAGCGTCAACTTCAACATTGCCAGCACTTTTATTTTCTCAATTTATAGCAATCTCCTCCTTTCATGGATTCTCTTCTTCACCGTACTTTCCTATTCAAGGCACACAAATCAATAAAATCAGAATATCCAGTCACACTTTGTGTTGTACTTTTTTTTTTTGCAAAATGTCTAAAGTTCATAATACAACACTTTCATGAAAACACATAAGCCAATTTCAATATATGCTTACATGAAATATGCATTCTTGAGAAAATATAACTCCTATGACGGAATCCGGTTGAGGATACCTCGGGACACTTGTACTTCTCCTTTGTTTAACAGGTTGCAGGTACTCAAGGCAGACAAGCTCACAGCATGGGGCATATCGAGCATTATATCCCCAACCAAGTCAGTATCACACCATCAGCAGGGCTACTTGACAGATGTATTCCCCCACTAAGCTGTTATCCCCTCAGAGGATCCCCCGAAGAAAGTCATTAAATCCCCAGCGTGTCGTTTGGGCGAAGGAGTTACAACAGATCACTTCCTAGAAGTTTTGTTCTCCCCAGCAGATCTCCCGAGCAATGCCTGAACTGCTTTTCCCCAGCGGAGTTTCTAGGGCCTCCTCTTCCCCAAGAAAAAGCTTCCCCAGTCGGGATCCCCACAGATTTCCCCAGAAAGATCGTTCAGTGATCCTCTCTCCCCACAGATCGGCCAATGATCTCTTTCCCTAGCGGATTTCTTCCTCCAGACAGATCGCCCAGAGATCTTTCTCCCCGCAGGATCCGGATCTCGGATCGGTTCTATCATTTTGCATAAATCATGGCATTCACATCATTTTCCCCACACTAAGCGTAGCATTCCGTCTGATACGGAGCATTACGACAAAAATCAAACATTTGCATGATCATAAGCTATGTTCGAGCCAATCACCTGCAAATACAAAAAAAAAAATCATGTCACCTGCAAATAACAGAATCACTTCACCAGTAACATACCAAAAACTTATCCCCCGCAGACAAAGCCAGAATACCATTTGCACTCTCAATACAGATACTTGTTCAAACTTATACACTTTCTTTTTGACATTTGTCCATGTCATATCTCCCCAACAAGTCAAACACTTGTACATACTTATACAAAATCCTTTTGATACTCGTCTGTATCCTATATATATCACCTCCTTAGCAGATCAACACTCGTCTGTGTTCCTTGCTTAACCAATTGATACTCGTTCGTATCGTCATCCTTAAACATGCGTCGGTATTTGTTTTTATCGATACTCGTCTGTATCATGGTCCTAAGGATGCTCGTCCGCATCTTTAGTCTATATACATTGTCAAACACTTATACCTTTTATTTCAGAGTGTAAGCACTCGTCCGTGTTTACATCCCCACAGAAACAAAACAACTTTTCTATCCGACATTCGTCCTATGTCATGATATTTTCGGCAACCATCCCCTGCCATGTGATTGTCCTTCACCTTCGGATGACCGTCCCTCATCCTTTCCCCAGTGGAGTCCCCATTGTGGGAACTTTATATCTGGCATTCTTCCTATGTCGTGATATCTTTTTAGCAGTCGTACCTTGCTAGGTGATCTTCCTTCACCTTATGATGACCGTCCCTCATCGTTTTATCCGATGGCCATCCCCATCGTTGATCTTTGTTATCTGACATTCGTCCTATGTCGGAATAATCCCCAGAGCAGTCGTACCCTGCTAGGTGATCGTCCTTCACCTCTTGATGATTGTCCTTCATCATGATTATCCGATGGCCGTCCCCGTCGTTGATCTTTTCTATCCGGCATTCGTCATATGTCGTGATATTTTCAGCAGCCGTCCCCTGCTAGGTGATCGTCCTTCACCTTTTGATGACCCTCTCTCATTGTCGTACCTCGAAAAAAATATGATCCTCGCGATGGGACGCTGAAAGAAAACAACAGAGTTGCCACCTAATTCTATTTATTCTATGAGAGAAAAGGGAGATATAGATACAACCTAATAAAGGATAAGAAATGGTTTACGAAACCAAATTCTAAGTTCAGGAGTCGGTTACGCAAAGGGGAAGGTATTAGCACCCCTCGCGTCCGTTGTACTCAACGGGAACCTCTTAGCTTAATTATGTGATTAAATGTTGATCTAAATCTTTGTCTTCTAAATGGTTAGTAACATGTTTGTTTTAAGGAAATTAAAGTTTATTATTATTATTAATATTACGGGGAAAAGATTAAAGTTTTTTATTAGGGTGCCGAAGAGATAGTTAATTTTTTTATTATTGTGCTCGCGAAGGATTAAAATCCATGTGCCTACGTATTCCCTCGTGCAATGGGAAAGTCAGAGCTTCGAAGTTCGTGTAACTACATTTTGTGTTTTTTAATTGAACGATTGTTTCAAACGCATTCTACTGCTAAGCGTTGGCTTATACTCACGATGGAGGCTGAAGCGCTAGCTTATTTGCGAGATAGAAAGATTTAAACAATGTTCGTTTAAAGAAAATGTGTTTGACCTTTGTTAAAGTATTTTAAACGAAAAGGCGAATGAAGCACAGCTCGAGGGCTAGCCTCAAGAGTGGTTGCATTCAAGGACCCGTGGAGTGATAGATTCTTGAGTCCAGTTTTTTCCCTACTTGATATGTGAATTAAGAGTTGATTGCTTAAGTGTTTTAAAAATGAAAGAGAGAATGAGACACAACTCGAGGGATAGCCTCAAGAGTGACTCATTCAAAAAACCCGAGGTATGCTAGATTCCTGCATTTAGTTCTTCCATTAGTTAATTGATGTGTATTTTAATAAAAGACTTAGATAAGATTATTGTGTTTAGGTGACTTAGGGTTTATAATTTTTAGAAACGAAGGAGCGAATGAAGCACAACCCGAGGGCTAGCCTCAAGAGTGATTCATTCAAAAACCCGAGGAATGCTAGATTCCTGAGTTTAGTTCCTTTGTTAATTAATTAGTTTGAAAGCTTATTAAGTTAGAAAAGTTAGATGGCGATGCGCGAAGCACTCGACTTACAAATTTTAGGTGTAGCTTGATATATGGATCAAGTATGCTTGGGTTGAAAATGAATTGATATTAAATTGTAAAGTAGTTTTGAAAATGGATAGTGGAGTAATGGTTAAAAGATTATCAGTTGGTTTTGACTAATATATTTTTTTTTAAAGAACTTGGTGTTGACCAAGTATTTTGATTTTTTTTTTAAGGATTATTTTTAATTATTGATTTTTTCAATCTAAAGAGTTAACATCCTTCCTAAACATGAATAATGCAAACAATATTACACACTAGGTAGGGGATGCATTTTAGTAATTGGGGAATATATTAAAATACGATAAAATTAGCAAATGTAATAATATTAAACATGTTAAACAGAATAACAAGTCAATGCACATAATATAAAAATGATCTATATAATAGAAACACAACATTAACTAGAAAAACAATAAAGAATTTCTTTAGATTTTTTTATATACTTTTATTAAAATAAAATAAACTACTAAAATGCATATTTTTAATTTGGAGTTAAAAAAACATATTTATTTATTATTTTTTAATTTAAACTATGACTATGTTTTTACTAAACAAATCAAAAAGTTTAAAAGACGTTTTTCTTTTTGCTTTTTGCTGTTTTTTAAAGAAAGTATAAAACAATAAAATAAAAACTAATGAGAACCTAATCTACTTTGTTAAGTTACTGTCCTTTTTTTTAAATTCAAATTAATCCTAATTAATAATCATAATAATAATAAATAAGGAAAAAAAAGAAACAAAAACTAAAAGGAAACAAAAAATGTTTGCTGACAAAAAGCACCTAGAGCCACTCAATGGTCTCTCTCTGTTTTTCAAAATAAATTAAATGATAATTAAAGAAGGAAAAAAAAGATAGATACCAAATTTTTTTTTTATAATAATATTTAAATTATAATTAAAAATAAATATATATACTAACTATTTTTATATTTTAAAAGACATAAAAGAAAATAAATGAGTAGTAAAATTAATTTTTATTTTATTTTAATAACAATATCTAAATAAAAGAAAATCAAAATATTAACTCTTTTTAAAACACATTAAATTTCATTAAACAAAACACAATTATTAAAATCAGAAGACCAAACCAAACAAATATTTGAACGATCACAAAAATCTCCTTGTTTCTCTTTCATTCTCCTTTATTTATTCATATTAATGAGATGACTTGGTCAAATATTGGAAAACAAAATTAAATAAAAAACAAAAAAATCGCTTCCTCCCAGGCTCTCACGATATGTTTCTCTCTCTGCTAAAGTTCTCTCAGATTGCTCACCCTATCGTCTCTCAAACACCTACATTTCGAGCGGTTCCACATCAACAAAACAAGACAAACACAGAGGCACGAAAATATTAAGCAAGAAGTGAATAATAGTTACCCAATCGGAGTTACTCCGATGAAGACGCTTTTTCCGACGGGTAAGTTTTAGGTGTCTTTTTCGTTTCTCTTCTCTTTTGTTCTTCTTTGTCTTTCTTCTTTTCCGTCTATAAAAACATCTTCTGTTGCAACATTTTATGGTTTATTGTATTATTATTGTTGTTGTGTATCTTTATGAATGTGGTATTGATAGGTTTTTTTTGGAATATGTTGCGGCTAGGGTTCTTGTTTTTTTTTGTTTCCTCCAATTTTAAAGTTTTTTCTCCCTTTTTATAAATTCAGCAAACCTCCTTTAGAAGTTTAAGCAATTTGTCCCATTATTTTCAAATTTTGTTTGATGTTGGTCTCCCTTTTTTTATCAGAAATTCTTTGTCTATTTTAGTGAAACTTCAAAAATGTAACAGGCTAAGCTTGTGTATTGCAGGGTTTAGTTGTTGTCTGTAGGGATGCAGAGCAGTCAATGGGTAGTAGGTCTTGCTTGTGGAGTGAGAAGTTTTTCCTCTTTAGGTGGAAGCAAAAAATGCAGGATTGTTCTGGGTTACCAACATGGTCTGTTTTGGTGAATATTCTTTGTAACAAAAAGCTACATGGACCTGTATTTTTTTTTCAGATTCTACTGTAATATTTTTAAGACAGAAAAAGAAAAAAGAACAAAGGGCAATGTTTTTTTATTATGAATTTGACAACATTGAATCTCTCAATAATAATAGTAATAAAATAAGTAGTATTAACTAAAAAAACAAGGTATAAGAAACAAACAAGACCCTAAAAAAATTTCTAAATACAAACTAATTGGAATAATAATTATACTAACTAAAACTAATCTAATTAAAATATTCTGATTGAAATATTCTAAACTTAAGAATAAACAAAATCAAAACTAAAACTAGAAATAACTTGAGTAAAAAAAAATGAACTACCCCTTTTTTTTTAAGTATAGAAATTAATTCAAAAAAAAACCTTAATTAGTCTAAACTCCTATCTTTTTAGAATTTTGAAATTAAACATTTAAGAAATGAAATTTGAAATATGATCATGAACTTTAGAACTTAAATTGAAACATGAAAGTTGACATTGAATTTGGAATTAGAATGAGAATTGAAACTTGAAATGTAGATTTGAAAATGAACTTGGAATAAGACTTGGAATGGAAATAGAAATTTTGAAAAATGGATTGAAAATTAGAAACAAAAATTAAAACTAAATTTAGAAATAAAACTTGAAAGTGATTATAAATTAAAATAGAGAATATGAAATAAAATTAGATAAAAAAACGAAATAAATTAGAATTAAATTAGAATTGGAAAACAAAATAAATTAGAATTAATTTTAGAAATAAAACTTGACAATAAAAGAAACTTGTTACAAAAACTATAGTGACTAAATGCACCATGGTATGATGATATGAATGTATGAATGAAAAGTTAGGGGTAAAATTTGGGGTGTGACACTCATCATTATTTATTCTTTTACCCGATGGTCGTCCCCGTCGCGGTTTATTTACCCTTTAACTTGATGGTCGTCCCCGTCAGTGCTCTCCTCAATCCCCAGAGAGTTTTATTTCTTTACCCGATGGTTGTCCCCATCATGAATTCTTTATTTCCAGGCATGATGGTCGTCCCCGTCATTACTTTACTTACCGTTTTATCCCCAGCAGTCGTCCTCTGCTCGATGGTCGTCCTCCATCGCTTTCTCTTGATATTCAATCTATAATATCTTTTACAATTTATATCCTTTTTTTTCTTCTTCCCAGCGAGTGCAAATTTCGGATTGTCTTTGGTATTCAATCACAAGTTATCTTGTTTGTCTGTTAAGCCAGGCGCTTACATTTTGCACAACTAACTCATGCTTGAATAGGGGTAGTTGTAAACACCCCAAATTTTCCCTCAATTGCTCTCACACCATGGCTTGTGATCTTTCATTTTTGCATTAGCATAAGCATATCATCTCTCACTGCATAGTTCATTTCATCTGCATAAGTTGCACAACTAGGGTTTGTGATCAGGAGAATCCAAGAAGTGATCTGAGCCATCCCAAAGATATAGAAGCTTACCAAGAGGGTCCATGTGTGTTCCATGATCATAATATTCTCCCCAAATTTCATAAAAGTCAAGGATCACAAAGAATGGCAAAGGCATAGAGGCAGACTGAAGATTTCCTGCACAGATGACCTAAAATTAGGGTTTTGGTTTCAGAGGCCTTAATCCCAAAAATTTTAGTCATTATTGTTTCTATTGGTCTTAATATGTTATAAGGATCATGTGTACCAAATTTGATGAAGAAATTCACTATGAAAGTCATCTGATCATTGGGTAACTTCTTGAGCAAGTAAAGTCCAAATCATGGCATCTGAGACCTCCATCAAGGGTACCAAAGGGTCGTTGTAAACACCCCAAATTTGCCCTCACCTATTCACACCATGGCTTGTGATCATTTCATATGCATAAACACAATCATAGCATCCCATGTCACAATTTTGATTCACTGCATGGATTCAAAGTCATCTGCACCTAGGGTTTGTGACTTGAGCAATCCAAGAGCTTCTTGAGCCACTCCAAAGGCCATCAATCACTTCAAAGGGGTCCATGTGTGTTCAAGTATCATATTATATCCTCTCAAAGTCAATAATGTCAAAAAATCACAAGAACTGGGATTGGCATGGAAGCAGAGCCAGGTTTGACTGCACAGATGACCTAAAATTAGGGTTTTGGTTTCAGAGGCCATAACCTCAAATTTTTTGGTCATTCTTGTTCCTATTGGTCTCTATATGGTATAGGGAGTATGCATATCAATTTTCATGAAGAAATTCCATGGGGAAGTCATCTGATCAAGAGTTGACTTTCTGGACAAGTCAGTGCAAAATCAGGGCATCTGAGGCCCCCAATGACCCAACCAAGGGGTGATATTCATCATTTTGAGTGTGTTTGATCTTTATTTGATCATGGGAGAAGGTTGAAGTTCACAAAATTCAAGAATTATAAGTTTTTGCAAAGTTGACTTTTTGGGGTAAGTTTGACTTTTAAGGAATTGGTCATTTTAGGCAACTTTTCAACCCTTACTTTTTGATCCAAAAATGCTTCAAATGGAAAAACTTTGGTCATGAAAGTTGTAGATTAGATCTTTCCCTTTTCAAAAAGTACAAGAACATGACTTAATTCATTTTGGATCAAAAGTTATGGTTTGTCAAAGTTGGCAAAAATCACTAATTTTCAAGTTATGCACCAAATGAGAAATTTGCAAAATCTTGTACCAAGGCAATTTGTGACTTCTAATTGGTGTCAAACCATTACACAAGCATCATACAAGTCCTAAAGTTAAGATTGAACCAAGGAGATCACATATTTTATGGCTTGTGAGGCAAGATATTTTCATGTGAACCAAAGGGAGTCAAGTTGCAAAAGCCATCATAACCTTTCATCCACTTGCTAGCTACATTGCTGAACCATCCTAGCCTCTCCCTCACACCATGCTGCGCAGCCCACACCCTTGTACTTGGCTAGAACATGACCCATGCTTTCTCTTACACAAAGTTGACAAATTGGCAAAAGTAGCTACACCTATCACAAAAGGGCATGTCACATCTTCTGACCAATCAGCATTGTTTATACAAACCATTTGCAAGACAAACATCATAACAAGCAAGGCTGAAACACACAAGAGCACAGCATTCCCATTTTCACTCCCTTGAGCAAAACCCTTCGAAACTCAGCATACAAGCCACAAACACATAAACAAACTTCCTAAACCTTCTCAACATCTCTCCCTGATCACAAAGCACCCTTCAAAGCAACCCAAAACTCAAAGAATCAGAAACACGATTCTCACACCATCCTGAACAGAACTTGTTCAAACTCTCAAACCAGCCAACATAAACTCCTTCTAAGCATTCAGACATCATCAAGGGACCAAGAGGAGTGGATTGCATCAAGAGAAGAGGCCAGAAAGTTGCAAAACCGAAAGCTTCAAAACTCAGGTAGCTCAAGAACTTTTTTTCCAGAAATGAATTTTTAAGTTCTTAATAGCTTCTACATGCCTCCCTGATCATGAATATGTCTTTGGTTTTGAAAATGGTGGAGAAATGAGAGTTTAATCTGTTTCTGAAATTTTTGCCCTAGAAACTATTTTGATTCGATTCTCTCTGATTATGAATGATAAATGATGTTTGAGGGAGGGGTTTGATTCGTTTTAGGGTGGGGATGATTCCTGGGTAGTTAGTTTTCATTTTCATAACGTATAGAATGATTTAGCATTTTTGATTCGCCGGAGAAGACGACCGGAACAGTGTTCCGGTCGTCTGAAAGTGATTAGGGTTTGTTTAATTAGGGTTAAGTGTAATTAAGCCAGTTTGAATGTGGTCCGTTCGTTTGCGCGCGTGGTCAGCTCCCGCGTCCCTGAGTTTGAATCTCAGCCATTAGATTGGCTGACTTTTTTCTTTTTCCATTTAATCTCTATTTTATTTTATTTATTTCATACCTAATTTCTCTATTTTATAAAAAATAGCAAAAATGCTTTAAAAATTCTGAAATTTTTTATACAAGTTATTATTTAATTTCAGAACACAAAAATATTTTTATTTTCATTTTTAGCATTAAAAAAGTATTTTTAAATATTTAAAAGTTTCTTTTTAATTAATTAATGAGAATTAATTAATTAAAAATACTTTTAGGTATTTAAAAATCACCAAAAAATTCATGAAACATTTAAAAACATTTAGAAACATTGTCCAACCCTCAAACCAAATTTCTTTTTTGATCTTGATGCATTTTGAGAATTTTTCATGGAATAAAAATCATTTTTGATGCATTATTTTGATCCTAACTTCCAAGAATCATTTCTGCCTAACCCTAAAGAGTTGGACCTTGATTCTTTTTGCATTGCATTGTGTTTAGCATGTAGTTTATGAGATTAAATGGCCATGATTGGATCTTGCATTTTCCATTTGTTTGGTAATTTTCTTATTTAGGAACCCTAAAACCCTAGAAAACTTAGGAAAATCATAACTTGAATTTGGTTAAGAGTTGAAACTTCTCCTTTGGGCAATGAGTTAGTATAGGATTAGGGGTCCTTTGAGTGCATTTTCAATTTTTTGTATTGAAGTTTGCTTCTGATTTTGGTTTGTGTTTGATGCTTTGATCATAAACCCTAATTTGGGATTCCATATGCATCCATCTTGCATTTGCATTCATACCTTGACTTGCCATGACATTTTATGCATCCCTTGGATTCACTTGGCATCTTAAGACATATTAGAAGCATGTTTGATCATTGCATCTTGCTTTTGCCATGTTTTATGCCATGTACACTTCACAACTTTTCATGTATGTTCATGTGTCTTAACTTGCTTCATTTGCATCCACAAGCTTGTATGATCATCCCCATGTGTTGTCTCATGTTTGCATCATCTCATAGCATCATTATCATCCCATATGTGCTTCTGGTTTTGTTTCTCATCATGCCATTTCATTCCATTTGACATTGCATTGCATTTCCTCTCTGACTTTTCAGGTGGTAAGTGGATTTGAGAAGTGAATTTGCCTTCACTTCTCATAATTTTCTCTTCATCTCTTTTAAGCATTTCATGCTGCATTTTGACATGTGTTTGAGTTTGAGCTTGCTCATTCTTCTTCTTACTTTCTTTCTCCAAGTGACTTGACTTCTTGAATGAAGCAAGTTACTTTGCTTCTCCTGATCCTTTCATCTGCTTCCTGGTGTTTCCATTGAAGATTGCTCTTGAAAACCTCACAAACCTTAGGAACAACCAAGCATGACAATGATTAGGGTTTTGATTAGTCCCCCACTTAGTTTTACCTTTGTGTCTCTTTGAGTCTTCTCTTCTCCTCTCATAATCAGAGACTAAACCCTAAAGGCTTTAAGGCTTTGTGATTAAGCTTATGCCTGCATCCTTCTATTAGGATGGAGTGTATAACTTTAATCCTAAGTGTTAAACCCTTAATGTGTTTAAATCTCTTAATCAATTCATCTTAATAATCATCAAGACATCACACTTGTAACTTGGGCCTTGCATTAGGGTTCTAATTCTTCCTTAATTGGTTAAGAAGGACTAACCCTAGTGTTAATGGACAAGTCCCCCTCAAGTTGTCTTGCAAACCCTAAAAATCACTTCTTCATCATATCATTAAATAAAATCCACTTAATCAAAGACTTGTTTTGTCATGGGTTTAATCCCTAATCATGGATTAAGTTGAGGAACTTTCCTCAGCTTAAACATTCTCATCTATTATCCTTCTATTAGGATGGTGTAATGAGTCAGTTTAATCCTTGATTATGGCTTAACCTCATTACTTAACACTAAACAAAAACAACAAAAACATCTAAATAATCACAAGTAGGTTAATGATCTTAATCCTACATCAAAGGTAATTAAGTGTGAGAATCTGACTTCACACTTAAAGTATTCTCATTACCCCTAATCAGAGGGAAGATGTGATGAGTTTACTAACCCATTGGTTTAGGCTTAAGCTCATTGACTTATGACAAACTTTCAAAAGCAATAAAAGACTGAAAACTCAAAAACAAACAATAATCGTCTCCTCCGGGATTCTTTTCTCACCTAATTCACTCGTAAACGAGAACTTGCTTCTTCCGTCTAATGCAAGATAGTTTGCACCTGAGCCAGACAGGTCATACACTTGAGCATAGGCAAGTAAGCAGTTCATCAGTCAATTCATCTTTCAGTCTCTTTGGGTCGAACTACGGTGTTCTGACTTCCTCATTGCACGAGAGGATACGTAGGCATAACTTAACAGTTATCGAACAAAAGTCTCTGTATATTCCCCCTCTTTCCAGCATTATTCTTTAGCCTCATTATCTTGAGCAATTCATTCTCATTCTTACACTGACACATCATTTATACACTTTACACTTCCTTTACACTGACACCTGTACATCCTTTTCCAGCTCTTCATACACAAATTGCACTGACACTACCCCTTTAAAACACAAATCTTTTAAGCGTGGATCCCGTCGAGTACGGCGGACAATCTGGGTGTTAATACCTTCCCAGGTTGTAACCAACCCCCTTTCTCAGTCTCTTTGGTTCGCAACCGTCTTATCCGTATCTTTTCCTAGGTTTATGCAGCATTACCTTTCCTTCGGGATAAAAATGCCTAGCTGGCGACTCTTTTCTTTTCCAGTGAGTTCACTGCTGTGTGTTCTCATTGTTCTTTTCGCCAACCGTTCGCGTCTGTACCATATTTGAGCCAGTCTCATCTTTTGGGAGCGACAGCTTGGCGACTCTGCTGGGGACCCTTATACTGTAACCAGGGCTTCTGGTTCTTTTTGTGGGTTCCTCCTAGCGCTTGTTTGATTTGTGTTTACTGGGGTGTTATGTGCTATTTGTGTTTGTATATTTGCTTTATTTACTGCTTTCTGTACAGCTTTATTTATTGCTTTTCTTTACAGTTTTCATATATCATATTGTCATACTGTGCTGGCTGGATCTGTTGTTTCTGTTTTGGTGGGTGGGATTCTATTGAGAGTTAAGGTCCTATACCTGGGACCTGAGTGACACCTAGGCTAGAGTGGTTCATATTCTTTCCCATTCCATCTCGGTCTGGTGCGGGAATATGAAACACGGTTCAGATATGGGTTTCTTCTTGAGAACTCTGTGTTGCAGATTTCCTGCAATACTAGGGCTATCTGGGAAGCCTGCTAAGTCTGGATGACCTTTAGTATTGACCTTCAGAAACTGAGGTGAATTAGAGGAGGGTCTTTTATGGTTATTGTAAACACTGTACCTCCGGGTTAGAAGTGTTTACACTTCTCATAAATGATCCAAGTCTGAGGATCCTTGTTTTAGAACATCACCTGTGAGGGGGTTGGGTTGTTTACAGGTTTGCAGGTACCTTTGACCTCAGAATACCTTGTTTACTTTGTTTGATTAAGAGTACTCCAATTTGGAACAGTTCTTGTGATTTTTAACCCTGGACATGTGACTCTTTATTTGAGTCCCCCACCTTGGTTACTGGACTTATGAACCTCCATCTGGATTTCTTGGGCATACATGGACCTATATCAGAGCAGTTAATCAGATCCAGCTCAGTCACAAACCCTTGCATATCATTTGCATACATCCTCATTGCATCATTTTAACATGTGTTTATTTGTTTTTCAGGGTATCCATCCTATCGTTTTGGCTTGGTTTTGACCCCTTCTTCAGCTTAGACCTATCTTCATCAGCACTTACTTCAGCTATCAGCTACCTGCTTTAATCTCCTGCACCATCAGTCTCAGCCTGTCAGTGTCCCATCTTCAGTGTTATTCTCAGTCATCATCATCAGCACTTGTTCTTCAGCAACATGGCACCTAAGAAGAGTAACATCTCCTATCACTTCTTTGAGCCTGAGCTGGCTAGCATCAGGAGGATTCAGACCCTGATTACTCCAGACCATATACCACACTTCAAAGAACATTATGGAGGAATCCTTGATGTGGTATTGGATTTGGACCCTTCACAGAGGAGCTTGATACATACTTGCCTGCAGTTCTATGATCCCCCTCTGAGGTGCTTCACATTTCAGAATTTTTAGTTGGGACCCTTACTGGAGGAGTATTCATCATTGGTTGGTATACTTATCAGGGGTGGAATCCCCTTCAACCCTGAGATGGTGTTTCCTAGTAATGAAGAGATAGCCAAAGCCTTGTATCTGGAACCAGTTCTGATTGGGCAGAATTTGACATCTAAAGCTGGAATCTCTGGGTTTCATCTGGATTTCTTGACTTCTCAGGCTAGTCTGAAGGCCTCCCTGGGGGAGTGGAAGGCTGTCTGTGATTTGTTGGCCCTTAGCATATATGGGATTATACTCTTTGCAGATGAGCCTAAATTCATTAGCAAGAATGCTATCCATCTTTTCATCCTGAGGAACCCAGTACCCACCTTACTGGGAGATCTTTACTACTCAGCTCATCAAAGGAATGAAAAGAAAAGGGGAAGATTAGTGAGATGCTGTGCACCTTTGTTCCATACTTGGCTGCTCAAACATCTGCCAAAAACTGATGCATTCTTGAACCCTCACCAGGAGAAGAACTGGGCTAGGAGGCTTGTAGCTCTAACATCAGATGATATCAGATGGTGCACTCAGAGTACTAAGGGCAGAGACATCATTACAAGTTGTGGGCAATTTCCCAATGTGCCTCTGATTGGAGTGAAGGGTTGCATCAACTACAACCCTCTGCTGTTCAAAAGACAACTAGGCTATGCATTAGTCCATCCTCCTAGAGCACAGGATCTGACTGAGACCCTCTATTGTGAAATCAAGCCTAATCTGGCTATTGTCAGGCAAGCATCTTGGGCCTGGGATAATGTGCAAACTAAGGGGGTAACCATCCTTGGGAGATGCAACAATGTAGCCTCAGCCCAGTACTATGAGTGGTCTCATGCCAGGGCTCAAATTGCTGGGATGCCCTTCACTATTGAAGATATGCCTGGACCTTCCACAGCACCACCTCCAGCAACTGTCAGCTTAGAGGAGTTTTAGAAATTGAAAGAGAGGAATGAGAAGTTGACTCAGGCTTTACAGAAGACCCTCTGGGAGAGGAGTGATGGTAGGTTGGATATTGAGAAGCTGGAAAAACTGAAAGTGGAGCATTTGGATAGAATTGAGAAGTCTGAGGATTACATTAAGAAGTCTAGGGCTGGAGAACAAATCTTGAAGAATGCCTGCAAGGAAGCTCAGTTCCAGAAGGCCAGGACTGATCTGTATCTGAAGGAGAGTCAGGCTAGGTGGGTCAGGATCACCGAAGCCCGTACTCAAGAGGACAAAAGGACTCAGGATAAGATTGAGAAACTGGAAGCTAGTGCAAAAGAGCAACAAGAAGCCCTGGCAGCAGCCCAGAGGGAGATCTCAGAGTTAAAGATCAGAGCTGGTGTGAAGAGGTCAAAGGACCAAAGTCAACACAAGAAGCTAACTGCAGCTATTGCTACAAGGAATCTCCTTATCAGGAATCTTACAGAGCGTCCAGCCGATCCTGTGACTGAAGCACTGCTCAAGGAAGTTCAGGAGGATGAATTTAGCCTGGGTGTTTGACTTTTTGCTTGTTGTTGCTTTCATTTTATGTACTTTTCTTCATGTTGTATTTTTGACCCCTCAGAGGGCTTGTATTGTAAAAGAAACAAACTATGTATCATTTACCTTTTTGTAATATATGTGTTGGTTTGTTTCATCTGATTTCTTCAAGCAACATCACAAGTATCTTCTTCAAGGGTCTGGAAAGGTCAAAACCAAGTGCCAAGCCGGATGCCTTGGAAACAAATAGACACACTGCATTGCATACTAACCTTTTGTTCTGTTTTGTAGGTTTTTGTTTTATTGTTACTAACTTTGTTGTGACTTCAGGAATTATTGCTCGACGTCGAGGGTTTCCACTCAACCGTCCACACAGATACCCCACCCGCAACAATCTTCCGGGCATATAGATGGATCAGGTGCAGCAGGACCTTACAAAGGTCAGAACCCAAATGGCCAACGAAAGGTTGGAAATGAGGAATCAAATGACACAGTTTATGGAGGTGATGAACAATATGGCTCAAAGCCAAGAGAGGTTGAGAACACTAGTAGAGGGGAGGAATCAGGAAGACCCTCATCCAGGGACTGCTGGGACAAGCAACAATGAAAGGGTTCAACCCCATGTTAACCCTCCAGTCTATGGACCCCACCTTCACCCAGAGATTAACATTCCAGTTAATGTACAAGGGACTGCCACTGCAGGCAGAGTACTGCAAGAAGACCCCCAGGAAGATCAGTTCACAGTGATGGGAGCTGGGGAGGAAGCCTATGACAGAAGGCTGGATGAGATAGCTGAGAAATTAAGATCCTTGGAGTCTCAAAATTCTTTGGGTTTTGATGTTATGGATATGGGTTTGGTAGACGGGGTCAGGATTCCCCACAAGTTTAAGCCACCATGTTTTGAAAGATACAACGGGACTTCCTGTCCCCGAACCCATTTGCAATCTTTCCTGGGGAGGTTAAAGGCATATACTATGGACGAAAAGCTTTGGATGTTCTATTTCGAGGATAGCTTAACAGGGGCTTCAAGGGAATGGTACTCCCACTTGACAAGAGCAACCATTAGGTGCTGGAAGGACCTGGCAGAGGCCTTTATCAGACAATACCAGTACAACCTGGATATGGCTCCCAACAGGACCCTGCTGATGGGGATGTCTCAGTCATCCAGGGAAAGCTTCCGAGAGTATGCTCAAAGGTGGAGACAGCTTGCTGCTGCTGTCCAGCCACCCATGTCAGAGAGGGAGATGGCTGATATGTTCATGAACACCCTTCAGGGGACTTACATTGATAGGCTAGCTGCCTTCTCATCTACCAGCTTTGCAGATGTGGTCATAGCCGGAGAGAGAATTGAAAGCCTATTGAAGATGGGTAAGATCTCAGACAACGGTGCAAGCTCATCCAGCAACCCAAGGAAGCCTTTTGCAGGCCCAAGAAGAACTGGTGAGACCAATGCTATCCACACCAACAGGGGCAGGCCCCAGTATGTTCATAGGTCTGTGGCAGCAGTCGCCATTCCCGCTCCAGCTCATCCACAACCAGCTTATCAACCACCGCAACAAAATTATCAGCAACAACCTCAGTATCAGCAACAGACTCAGTATCCTCCGAGAAATTACAACAACAGCAACACCAACAACAATAATCAGCAGAGACCATTCCAACAGAGGCCCTCTCAGGCCAATAGAGTGATCGATCCGATCCCTATGCCCTATGCCACATTGCTGCCACAACTCTTGAAACTCAACCTAGTTGAGCTCAGGACGTTGGCACCTCCGGATCCTAACAGTCTGCCCAGAAATTACGACGCCAGCGCCAGATGTGCCTTTCACTCAAATGCACCTGGTCATAGTACGGAAAAGTGCAGAGCTTTGCACATGAAAGTGCAGGATCTAGTGGATTCCAAGGCTCTGAACTTTGCACCACCACCGAATGTCAACAAGAACCCTATGCCACATCATGGTGGTCCCCGAATCAATGCTGTTGAAGAAGACAAGCCGTCTTACTCGATAACCAGTGTGGGTCAGATTCGGACACCGTTGGTAGAGATCAAAGCTCAGTTCCTCGAATGTCAAATGTTCCCAGGATGTGAGTGTCGCTCCCGATAAGTGGGACCGGCCCAGATAAAGGTACAGACGCGAACGGTCGGCGAGAGGGACACTGAGAACACACAGCAGTGAACTCACTAGAGATGAAAAGAGTCGCCAGCTAGGCATTTTTATCTCGGAGGAAAGGCAATGCTGCATAGGCCTAGAAAGAGATGGATAAGACGGTTGCGAACCAGAGAGACTGAGAAAGGGGGTTGGTTACAACCTGGGAAGGTATTAGCACCCAGATTGTCCGTCGTACTCGACGGGATCCACGCTTAAAAGATTTGTGTTTTAAAGGGGTAGTGTCAGTGCAATTTGTGTATAAAGAGCTGGAAAAGGATGTACAGGTGTCAGTGTAAAAGGAAGGTGAAGTGAAATATGTGAAGTGTCAGTGTAAGACAGAAGATGAGATTCTCATGATAATGAGGCTTAAAGAATGATGCTGGAAGGAGGGGGAATATACAGAGACTTTTGTTCGATAACTATTAAGTTATGCCTACGTATCCTCTCGTGCAATGAGGAAGTCAGAACACCGTAGTTCGACCCAAAGAGACTGAAAGGTGAATTGACTTGTGAACTGCTTATTTGCCTATGCTCAAGTGTATGACCTGTCTGGCTCAGGTGCTAACTGTCTTGCATTAGACGGAAGAAGCAAGTTCTCGTTTGTGAGTGAAGATGATGAGAAAAGAATCCCGGAGGAGACGATTATTGTTTGTTTTTTGTGTTTTCAGTCTTTTATTGTTTTTGAAAGTTTGTCATAAGTTAATGAGCTTAAGCCTAAACCAATGGATTTAGTAAACTCATCACATCTTCCCTCTGTTTAGGGGTAATGAGAGTACCTTAAGTGTGAAGTCAGATTCTCACACTTAATCACCTTTGATGTAGGGTTAGGATCATTAACCTACTTGTGATTATTTAGATGTTTTTGTGGTTTTTGTTTAGTGTTAAGTAATGAGGTTAAGCCATAATCAAGGATTAAACAGACTCATTACACCATCCTAATAGAAGGATAATAGATGAGAATGTTTAAGCTGAGGAAAACTCCTCAACTTAATCTGTGATTAGGGATTAAACTCATGACAAAACAAGCCTTTGATTAAGTGGATTTTACTTGATGGTATGATGATGAAGTGAATTTTATGGTTTGTAAGACAACTTGAGGGGGACTTGTCCATTAACACTAGGGTTAGTCCTTCTTAACCATTTAAGGAAGAATTAGAACCCTAATGCAAGGCCCAAGTTACAAGTGTGATGTCTTGATGATTATTATGTGAATTGATTAAGAGATTTAAACACATTAAGGGTTTAACACTTAGGATTAAAGTTATACACTCCATCCTAATAGAAGGATGCAGGCATAAGCTTAATCACAAAGCCTTAAAGCCTTTAGGGTTTAGTCCCTGATTATGAGGTGAGAAGAGAAGACTCAAAGAGACACAAAGGTAAAACTAAGTGGGGAGACTAATCAAAACCCTAATCATTTTCATGCTTGGTTATTCCTAAGGTTTGTGAGGTTTAAGAAAAGTCTTCAATGGAACCACCAGGAAGCAGATGAAAAGATCAGGAGAAGCAAAGTAACTTGCTTCATTCAAGAAGTCAAGTCACTTGAAGAAAGAAAGTGGGAATAAGAAGAATGAGCAAGCTCAAACCCAAACACATATAAAAATGCAGCATGGATGCAAGAGAGATGAAAAGAAAAGTTGTGAGAAGTGAAGGCAAATTCACTTCTCAAAAACACTTACCACCTGAAAAGTTAGAAAAGAAAGTGCAATGCAATGCAAAATGGGATGAGATGACATGATGAGAAACAAAACCAGAAGCAATTACATGATGCTAATGATGCTATGTGATGTTACAAACATGAGGCAGCACATGGAAATGATCATACAAGTTCATGGATGCAAATGAAGCAAGTTAAGGAACATGGACATACATGAAAAGTTATGAAGTGCACATGGTATACAACATGGCAAATACATGATGCAATGATCAAACATGCTTTCAATATGTCTTATGATGTCAAATGAATCAAATGGATGCTTGAAATGTCATGGCAAGTCATGTTATGCAAGAGAATGCAAGATGGATGCATATGAAAGCCCAAATTAGGGTTTATGAACAATACATCAAACAAAAACCAAAATCAGAAGCAAACCCTAAGATAAAAAATTGAAAATGACACTCAAAGGACCCCTAATCTTATGCTAACTCACTGCCCAAAGGAGATGCTTCAACTCCTAACCAAGCTAGGGTTATGAATTTTCTAAGATTTCTAGGGTTTTAGGGTTCCTAAACAAGAAAATTACCAAACAAATTGGAAATGAAAGATCAAATCATGGCCATTTAATCTCATAAACTACATGCTAAACACAATGCAATGCAAAAAGAATCAATGTCCAACTCCTCATGGATAGGCAGAAATGTTTTTTGGAACTTTGGATCAAATTAATGCATAAAAATGATTTTAAATCAATGAAAAATTCTCAAAATGCATCAAGATCAAAAAATAAATTTGGTTTGGAGGTTGGACAATGTTTCTAAATGTCTTAGAACATTTCATGAATTTTTTGGTAATTTTTAAATACCTAAAAGTATTTTTAATAAATTAATTTTCATTAATCAATTAAAAATAAACTTTTAAATATTTAAAAATACTTTTTTAATGCTAAAAATAAAAATAAAAATATTTTTGTGTTTTAAAAATTAATGAAACTCTTGACAAAAAGTTTCATAATTTTTAAATGGTTTTTGCTATTTTAAATAAATTGTGCAAATTAAATGAAATAATATGAAAAATAAATGAATTAAAAGCTGAAAAAAGAAAAGTCAAGCAATCTGATGGTCCAGATTCAAATAAGAACACGCGCGCATTGACCTGGCGCCAAATCCAAGGGCCAGCATTCAAACCTGGCTAATTAATGTTTAAGCCCTAACCCTGCCGTTAATCACCTTCAGATGACCGGAACAGTGTTCCGGTCATCTTCCCCGTTCATCCCCAAAATCAATCTCTCTCTCCAGGCCATTTTAGGAGCTCTAACTCTCCAGAAATCATCTACTAACTATCCTAAGCACGAATCCAGCACCAAATCATGTTTAAACTCAAACACAAACAAGAATCGAAGCAAAGAAATTTCTAGGTCAAACTTTCAGAACACCATAACATACTCATTTCTTGCTCATTTTCAAAAGTAAATAGATCCCAATGATCAGTGCAACATACAAAACAAGATTCTAACAAGAAAATGGAGTTCTGGAAAAAAAGTTCATGGAGTCACCTGAGATTGAGCTTTTGATTCAGGAGCTTTCTGGATGGTTCTTTGGCTCAAACAGGTCCCAATGATCCCCCTTTGAAGCTTTGGACACTTGGTTGGAGTTTAAGTAGCCTCTTGAGTGAGTTTGCAGAAGCTCTGGCCAAGGGAGTGTGAAAATCGTGTTTGTGATATGGAGGGTCTCAGGCCAAAACAATGGTTGGTTTCTGGTCAGTGAAGTGAGTTGAGATGATTTGTGAAGTTTTTCTTTGTGTTTGAGGCTTGTGTAGAGAGATTCGAAGAGAAATGCAAGTTGGAGTGAGTTTGTGAATGCTGAGTTGTGGTGAGCTTCAGCCTTGCTTGATGTATGAAATGGCTAGCATTTGCTTTGCATAAAAAACTCCCATTGGTCAGATGATGTGACCTGGCCTGCTGTGATAGGTAAGTTCACTTTTGCAAATTGTCAACCTTTTGGTAAGAGAGGCATGG
The DNA here is from genome assembly GCA_963966055.1 of Lathyrus aphaca. Taxonomy (NCBI): domain Eukaryota; kingdom Viridiplantae; phylum Streptophyta; class Magnoliopsida; order Fabales; family Fabaceae; genus Lathyrus; species Lathyrus aphaca. The sequence goes on from OZ014519.1 coordinate 212,059,867, forward strand.
GTTGTGTTCTAGGCTAGTACAAGGGTGTGGGCTGGCGCAGCATGGTGAGGTGAGAGGCTATGGCTGGTTCAATAGCCAATGCAGCAAGTGGGTGAAGTGTGATGAGTGGTTTTGCAACTTGACTTTGCTTTTGCTTCATGAAAATATCTTGCTTCAAAACCATACAAAACATGTGATCTCTTGGCCTCATTCTGATTTTGAGAGGTTGTGTGATCATGTTGAGTGAATTAGAAGCCCATATGATGACTGAATTGGCCTTGAAAGGAGAATTTGCAACTTTGCCTTTTGGTGCATGTCTTGGAATTTAGTGATTTTTGCCAACTTTAACACACCATAACTTTTGATCCAAAATGAATTAAGTCATGTTCTTGTACTTTTTGAAAAGGCAAAGATCTAATCTACAACTTTCATGACCAAAGTTTTTCCATTTGAAGCATTTTTGGATCAAAAAGCAAGGCTTGAAAAGTGGCATAAAATGACATATTCTTTTAAAAGTCAACCATGCCCTAAAAAGTCAACTTTGCAAAAACTTGTAATTCTTGAATTTTGTGAACTTCAACCTTCTTCTATGATCAAATAAAGATCATATACACTCAAAATGATGAAGATCACCCCTTGGTTGGGTCATTGGGGGCCTCAGATGCCCTGATTTTACACTGACTTGTCCAGAAAGTCAACTCTTGATCAGATGACTTCCCCATGGAATTTCTTCATGAAAATTGATATGCATACTCCCTATACCATATAGAGACCAATGGAAACAAGAATGACCAAAAAATTTGGAGTTATGGCCTCTGAAACCAAAACCCTAATTTTAGGTCATCTGTGTAGTCTAGCCTGGCTCTGCTCCCATACAAACCCAGTTCTTGTGATTATTTGGCATTCTTGACTTTGAGAGGGTATAATATAATATAAGAACACACATGGACCCCTTTGAAGTGATTGATTGCCTTTAGAGTGACTCAAATGGCTCTTGGATTGCTCAGATCACAAACCCTAGATGCAGATGACTTTGAATCTATGCAGTGGATCAAAATTGAGATATGAGATGATATGATTGTGTTTATGCATATGAAATGATCACAAGCCATGGTGTGAATGGGTGAGGGCAAATTTGGGGTGTTTACAGCTGCCCCTATTCAAACATGAGTTAGCTGTGCAGGATGTAAGCAGCGGCTTAACAGGCAAACAAGATAACTTGTGGTTGAATACCAAACACAGTCCAAAATTTGCACTCACAGAATGAAGAAGAAAAGGGATATAGATTGTAAAAGGAAAATAAAGTATATTGTAAAGTGCGGGCGACGGAGGACGACCGTCGAGCAGAGGACGACTGCTGGGTAAAGAGCAATGACGGGGACGGCCGACATGCTGGGGATAAAAGGTAAAGCCAAGACGGGGATGGCCGACTAGCTGGAAAATAAGATTTATGATGGGGACGGCCATCAAGATAAAGTTGTAAGATTCTCTGGGAATAGTGAAACATGACGGGGACGGCCATCAAGTTCACAAAGCAAAGTAACCGACGATGGGGACGGCCATCGGGCTAAAAAGAAAAGGGACCACGACGGGGACGGCCATCGGGTTAAAGAATAAATGAAATAAACAGATGATGAGGTACGGTCATCAAAGGTGAAGGACGATCACCTAGCAGAGGACGGCTGCTCTGTTGGGTTAAGATGAGGGACGGTCATCTAAGGTGGAGGACGACCACCTGGCAGGGTACGGCTGCCGAAAATATCGCGACATAGGACGAATGCCGGATAAAAGGTTAACGATGGGGACGGCCATCGGATGAGCATGATGGAGGACGACCATCAAGAGGTGGAGGACGACCACCTAGCAGGGGACGGCTGCTCTCGAGGTTTCTCATGACATAGGACGAATGTCAGATAACCAAAAATCAACAATGGGGACGGCCATTGGATAAAGTGATGAAGGACGATCATCAAGAGGTGGAGGACGACCACCTAGCAGGGGACGGCTGCTAAAAATCAACGATGGGGACGGCCATCGGATGAGCATGATGGAGGACGACCATCAAGAGGTGGAGGACGACCACCTAGCAGGGTACGGCTGCTCTCAAGGCTTATCATGACACAGGACGAATGTCAGATAAAGGAAAACTTGCTTTGTTGGCGATCTACTGGGGAATAGTAAACACGGACGAGTGTTTATATCCAAGAAACAAAAGGTATAAGTGTTTAGATGTTGTGTATAGATTAGAGATGCGGACGAGCATCCTTAAGACTATGATACGGACGAGTATCAGGTAGAAACAAGTACTGACACATGTTCAGAGATGATGATACGGACGAGTATCAACGGGATAACAAGGAACACGGACGAGTGTTGAATCTGAAGGGACTCTTCTGGGGAATAGTAGACACAGACGAGTATCTATATTCAAGGAGACAAAAGTGTACACAGGGTATGGATTAAAGATGCGGACGAGCATCCTTAAGACTAAGATACGGACGAGTATCTTGTAGAAACAAACGCTCGACGCATGTTCTGAGATGATGGTACGGACGAGTACCAACTGGTTAACAAAGAACACGGACTAGTGTTGAATCCGTGGGGGTGTAGATGGTGTATATAGGATATGGACGAGTATCTGTATAAGTGTAGCATGAGTAGTGAGTATGAGTATTGTATAGATGAGTGTTTATCCGCTGGGGAGGGTGACACGGACGAGTGTCAAGAGAGAAAAGTATAATAATATCAACAAGTATATGGGTTGTAAAAGTGTAGGCGACTGCGCTGGGGGTATGACACGGACGGGTGTCAAAGGATTGTATATACAAGTATAGGTGAGTGCAAAGATGATGTCTTTGGCTTTTTGCTGGGGATGCGACACGGACGGGTGCCAGGAAGTATCTGTAATACGGGTGGTTTTGTTTGTAAAGAGTGTTCAGGTGGCTTTATTGGGGAGTGATGACACGGACGGGTGTCCAAAGGAGTATATACTGGTGTTTGTGAATTGCGAGGCAACTGCTTTTGCCGGGGACTCTGGTGGGGATTTTGGGGAAAGTATTCTGCATTTTGATGAATGGTTATTATTCGAAAGTGTTGATTCAGACATGGCTTATGATTATGATATATGTTTGACTTTTGCCGTAATGCTCCGTATTAGACGGAATGCTACGCTTTGTGGGTGAATATGATGCAAATGCCATGGTTATGCAAAAGGTACAGATCCGGGATTCGGATCCCGTTGCTGTGAAGATCTCTGGTCGAGCTGTTGAAATGGACATCCCAGCTGGGGATGAGATCATTGATAGATCTGGTGAGATGTATTTGCTTGGGGATATAGGTCACTGATTGACATATCCTTGTAGTATAGGACCCAGCTGGGGTTTGTAGAAGCCTTCTGTACTCTGTTGTGACTCCTTCATGCGTTGCTCTTCTGAATAGAGGCTGAGGCTCTGTGGGGAGATGATTCCCTGAATTTTGTGTTCTTCTGAGGAAGAATGATCGGTACTACGGCTGGGAAAATTGACAAGTGGCAACTTAGCTGGGGGAAGTTGTCGGTGGCAACTCGGCTGGGGAGGAAACACCTTTGGTGCCAAGAGTGAGTGTTGATTTGCCAGCTTGCTGGGATGTAACTTGCATGCCCTAAGTTGCGTTATGGATACCTGCAATCCTGCAAAGATAAGGAAACGCACAAATGGTCCCGAGGTATCCTTTACTGGATTCCGTCATAGGAGTTAAGCACTTTCGAGAGTAAGTATATTCCCTGCCAGCATGTGTTTTTATTATTTTTAGAGAAAAGCATCTGTACTCATGCAATTAGTTTTTTAGAGACATCAGACATTCTTTGCAAATAAAAATGTACAAGACGAAACATGACTGAAAAATCTGATTTTATTAATTCATGTGCCCTGAATTGGCGAGATACAGTCAAAGAAACCTATCTCCTGAAATGAGGAGATTGTTATAAATTGAGAAACAAAATGCTGGCGATGTTGACGACGCTTTCAAAGGAGCTTCCTCTTTTGCTATGACTCGTATGACTTTTGACGTTCTTCTCGTCTTGCTTCCTGAAGAAGGCTGATTCTGGCAGGAGCTTGATCTTTTCGAAGCTTTACCAAGTTGTAGGTGATACAGACGAATTCAGAATGCAGTTGTTTGCTGATTCCCTTATTTTGCATGGATCGCCCCTTCGGGTTTTCAATCCATCGGGATGCCCATTTTTGCCTGAGTTGTCCAATGCGGCTTTTCAACTCAGCGAGTGCACATTTTTTGTTTATTTTCCCTTACTTTTGCCCGAGTCTTTTATTCTGTTTTTGACTCGCCGGGATGCCCTATTTTTGCCTGGACTTACATTCTGTTTTTATGTCCAGCGGGTCATTTTTATGCGAAGTATTTTTTAACTGCATCTGAATTCACAGGGGACGGGAAGTCTTCGCCATCCATGGTGCTGAGCATCAGTGCTCCACCAGAGAAAACTTTCTTTACCACGAATGGTCCTTCATAATTTGGAGTCCATTTGCCCCTGTGGTCTGTATGAGGAGGGAGGATTCTCTTCAGCACAAGATCTCCTACTTGGTACCCTCGATGCCTGACTTTCTGATCGAAGGCTCTCTTCATTCTCTTCTGATATAGCTGTCCATGACAGATTGCAGCCAATCTTTTCTCTTCAATCAGACTCAGTTGTTCATATCGGGACCGGACCCACTCTGCTTCATTCAGCTTAACATCCATTAGTACCCGTAGTGAGGGTAATTCAACTTCAACAGGTAGGACTGCTTCCATACCATACACAAGTTGATACGGTGTTGCCCCAGTGGATGTTCTAATTGACGTGCGGTACCCATGCAAGGCAAACGGTAGCATTTCATGCCAGTCTTTGTAGGTGACTACCATCTTCTGCACAATCTTCTTGATATTCTTGTTTGCTGCCTCAACAGCGCCATTCATCTTTGGCCTGTAAGGAGAAGAATTGTGGTGTTGGATCTTGAAGTCCCGGCATAACTCAGCCATCATTTTGTTGTTTAAATTGGAACCATTATCAGTGATGATTCGCTCGGGAACTCCATATCGACAGATGATATCTCTCTTCAGAAATCTGGCTACCACTTGTCTTGTAACGTTTGCATATGAGGCTGCTTCAACCCACTTAGTGAAATAATCAATGGCGACCAGGATGAATCTGTGGCCATTTGAAGCAGTTGGCTCAATCTTGCCAATCATATCAATTCCCCACATAGCAAAGGGCCATGGTGAAGACATTATGTTCAAAGGATTGGGAGGCACATGCACCTTATCTGCATAAATCTGGCATTTATGGCATTTTCTGGCGTAGGCACAACAGTCTGCATCCATTGTGATCCAGTAATAACCTGATCTTAGCAACTTTTTAGCCATGGCATGCCCTCCAGCATGGGTACCAAAAGACCCTTCGTGCACTTCATGCATCAACAAATCTGCTTCCGTCTTGTCAACACATCTGAGGAGTACCATATCAAAGTTCCTTTTGTATAAAGACCCATCAGTGTTCAGAAAGAAACTACCAGCAAGCCTTCTCAAAGTCTTCTTATCATTGGAAGATGCCCCAGGTGGGTATGTTTGGTCCTCCAAGAAGCATTTAATGTCATGGAACCAAGGCTTATCATCTTTGACAACTTCTGCTGCAAACACATATGCTGGTCTATCAAGTCTGGACACTGAAATCTGAGGTACAAAGTTAGCAGCTTGAACTTTGATCATGGAGGAAATGGTAGCAAGAGCATCTGCAAACTGATTCTCGTCCCGAGGGATATACTCAAGCTTGACTGTTGTGAAGAAAGTCAATAACCTTCTTGTATAATCCCTGTAAGGTATCAGATGATCCTGGTGTGTGTACCATTTTCCGTTGGTTTGATTAACTACCAGAGCTGAATCTCCGAATACAGTCAATGTCTTGATCCTGAGGTCAATGGCTTCCTCAAGACCCATAATGCAAGCTTCGTATTCAGCTTCGTTGTTAGTGCAGTTGAAGGTGAGTTTTGTCGAGAAAGGCATGTGAACTCCTTTAGGTGTAATGAGTACTGCACCAACACCACGACCATTCATATTAACAGCCCCATCAAACATCATAGTCCATTCTTCTTCTGGGTCAGGCCCCTCAGTGTGAATAGGCTCTTCATGATCTTTTGATTTAATGAACATGATGTCTTCATCAGGGAAGTCAAACCTCATAGGCTGGTAGTCATCAATAGGTTGCTCAGCAAGATATTCAGACAATACACTGCCCTTGATGGCTTTCTGAGAGGTGTACTGGATGTCATATTCTGTGAGAATCATTTGCCATCTTGCAACCCGTCCGGTAAGAGCTGGCTTCTCGAAAATGTACTTAACTGGGTCCATCTTTGAGATTAATAAAGTAGTGTGGGTCAACATATATTGTCTTAGTCGGCGAGCAGCCCACGCTAAAGCACAGCAAGTTTTCTCGAGCAGTGAATAACGTTGTTCACTGTCGGTAAACTTTTTGCTTAGGTAGTATATTGCATACTCTTTTCGACCAGACTCGTCATGCTGGCCCAGCACACACCCCATTGACTCTTCTAATACTGTCAAATACATTATCAGACGTCTTCCTTCAATTGGAGGCATAAGGATTGGAGGTTCTTGCAAATACTCTTTGATCTTGTCAAAAGCCTTCTGGCAGTCTTCATTCCAACTGACCGTCTGTTCCTTTCTTAACAACTTAAATAAAGGTTCACAGGTTGTTGTAAGGTGAGATATGAACCGTGAGATGTAGTTCAATCGACCTAAGAACCCTCGAACTTCTTTCTCTGTTTTCGGTGCAGGCATCTCTTGAATAGCTTTGACTTTATCAGGGTCAACCTCAATCCCTTTCTCGCTTATAATAAAGCCCAGCAACTTACCAGATCGTACCCCGAATGTGCATTTGTTGGGGTTCAACTTTAGTTGGTACTTCCTCAGACGCTTGAACAGCTTCAGCAGATTCACCAGGTGATCTTCCTCTGTAAGGGACTTGGCGATCATGTCATCCACATAACATTCTATTTCTTTGTGGATCATATTGTGGAATAATGTCACCATAGCCCGTTGATATGTGGCACCAGCATTCTTCAGTCCGAATGGCATCACTTTGTAACAGAACGTGCCCCAAGGTGTAATGAAGGTTGTCTTCTCCATGTCCTCAGGTGACATCTTGATCTGATTATATCCTGAAAATCCGTCCATGAAGGAGAATACCGAGAACTGAGCCGTGTTATCAACCAGTACATCAATGTGAGGTAATGGGAAATCATCTTTCGGGCTGGCTCTGTTCAGATCTCGGTAGTCGACACACATCCTTACCTTGCCGTCTTTCTTAGGCACAGGTACTATATTAGCAACCCACGGCGGATAGCTAGTTACAGCAAGGAACCCGGCGTCCCACTGCTTTTGTACCTCTTCCTTGATCTTTATTGCCATGTCTGGGCGAGTACGGCGCAGTTTCTGTTTAACTGGTGGACATTCTTCTCTTAAAGGCAGCTTGTGCATAACAATGTCAGTGTCTAACCCTGGCATATCTTGGTAAGACCAAGCAAACACATCCACATGTTCTTGAAGCAGATCAATCAGTTGTCTCTTCACTAAGTCTTGCAGGCAGGCCCCGATTTTAACTTCTTTTACGTCTTCATCTGTACCAAGATTAATCACTTCAACCTCCTCCTGGTGAGGGGTAATAACCTTTTCCTCTTGTCTCAACAACCTGGCTAGCTCTTCAGGAAGCTCATACTCTTCTTTAACCCCTTCATCAGCTTGATTGATTGGATTGTCAAAGTCATACGAAGTCATAGCCGTGCTGTTGTCGGTGCTGTCTGGAAGGCAATCTCTGCAAGGGTTCAGTTTGTTCATTTTAGTGATTGATTTTAATCTTGCTTAGAAGAGTGAAATAAAGTTATCATTTTGAAAACATCGCCATTTATTTTTGTACAAAAAGAAAAATGGAAAAACAGTGAGCAGAAAAGAAAAAGACTCATTTGTAAAAAGATGTCTGATATTTCATTGATTAATCTTGTTGCACAAAAAGTACAGATGGCCCGATTACAAAATGAGCCTTGTCATCTTGGGCAAGATGCAAGACTTTGATGCATGCTATAAAAATACAGGAAATAATAATTACTCTGCATGAGTAACTCTTATAATTTCCTGGGAAGACCAGTTTGAGATGCTGCTCCCCGGGATCTTTGGATGAATCCAATTCTCCAGATTGCGTTCTTCTTCCAGCTCGTCTTCCAAATTGTTGATAGCATCGGGGGTGAGCATCCCCCCACTGACAAAACCAGGCTTCTCAGCAGCCTCCACTTGACTTTGTTGAGTTGGTCTGTAACCCAACCCAAATTTGTCCTTCTTTTCCTCCACAGATAAAACCTTGCCCCAGCCTTGGGCAGTTCCTTCTTCAACAACCTTCTGGGCTTGTTGATAAGATGACATGGAGATTCCAGATACAGCAGATGCTTCATTAACATTCAAGGCCTCAAATCCTTGGCTCATTGTTTCATGGATCTCCCCATCCATCTCAATATACTTATAAGTAGCCAGATGGCTAACAAATATATCCTCCTCCCCACAGATAGTAACGACTTGGCCTTCCCACTCAAATTTTAACTCCTGGTGAAGGGTAGACGTTACTGCGCCGGCGGCATGAATCCATGGTCTACCCAACAAACAGCTGTAGGCAGGCTGAATGTCCATCACATAGAAGATCGTTTTAAAGGTTTGCGGGCCAATCGTTACAGGCAGCTCAATTTCTCCCAGAACCGATCTCTTAGAACCATCAAAGGCTCTTACTACCAGGTTACTGGGACGCAATGCTAATCCTTCATACTCTAGCTTCACCAGGGCCTTTTTGGGTAAGACATTAAGGGATGACCCTGTGTCTACCAGCACATGGGAAAGGACTGCACCTTTACATTCCATGGTGATGTGCAAGGCCTTGTTATGGTTGCGGCCTTCCGTTGTCAAGTCAGTATTGGTGAAACCTAGCCCATTGCTAGCAGTAACATTTCCAACCACGGTTTCCAACTGATTGACAGTGATCTCTTCAGGCACGTAAGCTGCGTGCAAGACTTTGAGTAGTGCATTCCGATGGGCTTCGGAGCACATAAGCAATGATAGGATAGAGATCTTGGATGGCGTCTGGTGAAGCTGATCCACTATTTTGTAATCACTCTTTTTGATGATTCTCATGAACTCATCAACTTCTTGATCGAATGGTGTTTTCAAAGCTTCCTTAACAGCTTGATCTTCCTGCACCGGGCCCTTTCCTTTTGCCTTGGCAGCAGCTTCTGCTTCGGCAGTGGGTCTTTGAATTTGTGGAGCAAAGAGACGTCCACTTCGAGTGAAGCCTCCGCCTCCTCCCACATTGTCTATTTGTAGTGCAGGTGTTGATGGTTCAAGGGTGATTTTCTTTCCTTCGCAGTATACGTCAGAGCCGTAGTGCCAAGGGATGGCCCTATTGCTTTCATAAGGTACTGGTCCAGGCACTGTGACAGTGACTGGACTGATGGCAGCTGTAGAAGGGACTGTGATAGTTTGCGGATCATAATAAATTGTGACTGGTGCTCTGATGGGAGCAGCACCTTCTGAGTTGTAGGCAGAGTTGTTTTCAGGATCATAAAATATTGTGACAGTTGAGACATCTTCAGAGTTCGTTGCTGGAGTTGTAGGAGACATTGTCGGAAGGATGGATGTTGTTGTTGTAGGAGATTCAAACTGGAGTGGTGCTGAAGTTGTAGAAGAAAAATTTGTTGATAGCTGATCAGTTGAGATGATAGATGAAGTACTTGTTGATGAAGCCGAAGAATTGTCAGGAACAATGGTTGCTGCAGTTGTAGGAGATACCGAAACTGTTGCTGATGAGATTGCTGGATTTGTTGGAAATGATGTGGTGATCTGAAGCTGGCCACTCTGAATAAGACCATCTATGCCATTCCTCAGGTCATCGCACCCATTTACTGAGATATTGCAGTAAGCACACCCTAACTCACACCCCGGGAACATGTGATATTCGAGGAGCTGAGCCTTAATCTCTACCAACGGTGTTCGAATCTGACCCACACTGGTTATTAAATAAGACGGCTTGTCTTCTTCAATAGCGTTGATTCTGGGACCACCGTGGTTTGGCATGGGGTTCTTATTGACATTGGGTGGTGGTGCGAAATTCAGAGCCTTATAGTCTACCAGGTCTTGTACCTTCATGTGCAAGGCTCTGCACTTTTCTGTACTATGGCCAGGCGCATTCGAATGAAAAGCACATCTGGCGTTGGAGTCATAATTCCTGGGTAGACTGTTGGGATCCGGAGGTGCCAATGTCCTTAGCTCAACTAGGTTGAGTTTCAGGAGTTGTGGCAGCAATGTAGCATATGGCATGGGGATCGGATCGATCACCCTGTTGGCTTGGGATGGCCTCTGTTGGAATGGCCTTTGCTGGTTATTGTTGTTGGTGTTACTGTTGTTGTAATTTCTCGGAGGATACTGATTTTGTTGATGGTACTGAGGTTGTTGCTGATAGTTTTGCTGAGGAGGTTGATAAGCTGGTTGTGGATGAGCTGGAGCGGGAATGGTGACTGCCGCCACGGATCTATGAACATATTGGGGCCTGCCCCTGTTGGTGTGGATGGCATTGGTCTCACCAGTCCTTCTTGGGCCCGCAAAAGGCTTTCTTGCATTACTGGATGAGCTTGCACCGTTGTCTGAGATCTTACCCATCTTCAATAGGCTTTCAATTCTCTCCCCAGCTATGACCACATCTGCAAAGCTGGTAGATGAGAAGGCAGCTAGCCTATCAATGTAAGTCCCCTGAAGGGTGTTCATGAACATATCAGCCATCTCCCTTTCTGACATAGGTGGCTGGACAGCAGCAGCAAGCTGTCTCCATCTTTGAGCATATTCTCGGAAGCTCTCTCTAGATGACTGTGACATTCCCATTAGGAGGGTCCTGTTGGGTGCCATATCCAGATTATACTGATACTGTCTGATGAAGGCCTCTGCCAGGTCCTTCCAGCATCTAATAGTTGCTCTTGTCAGATGGGAATACCATTCCCTCGAAGCTCCAGTCAAGCTATCCTCAAAGTAGAACATCCACAGCTTCTCGTCCATGGTATAGGCCTTTAGCCCCCTGAGAAAAGATTGTAGATGGGTTCGGGGACAGGAAGTCCCATTATACTTCTCAAAGCATGGTGGCTTAAACTTGTGGGGAATCCTGACCCCGTCTACCAAGCCCATATCCATAAAATCAAAACCCAAAGAGTTTTGAGACTCTAAGGATCTTAATTTCTCAGCTATATCATCCAGCCTTCTATCATACGCTTCTTCCCCGGCTCCCATTACTGTGAACTGGTCTTCTTGAGGGTCTTCTTGCAGTACCCTCCCTGCTGTGGCAGTCCCTTGTATATTGACAGGGATGTTGGCCTCTGGATGGAGGTGGGGTCCAAAGACTGGGGGATTGACATGAGGTTGGACTCTTTCATTGTTGCTAGTCCCAGCAGTCCCTGGCTGGTGATCTTCCTGATTTCTCCCTTCCACTAGTGCTCTGAGCCTCTCCTGGCTTTGAGCCATGTTGTTCATTACTTCCATAAACTGTTTCATTTGGTTCCTCATTTCCAACCTCTCGTTGGTCATTTGGTTCCTGACCTCAGTAAGGTCTTGCTGCATCTGATCCATCTGTATGCCCGGAAGGTTGTTACGGGTTGGATATCGGTGCGGACGGTTGAGGGGAAATACCCGGCGCCGAGCAATAGTTCCTGAACATCACAACAGAGTTAGCAACAACAAAACAAAAACCTACAAAACAAACAAAGGGTTAGCATGCAATGCAATATGCTTATTTGTTTTCAAGGTATCCGGCTTGGCATTCAGTTTTGACCCTTCCAGACCCTTGAAGATGCTGTTGATGCTGCTTTTGAAGTAAACTCGGATGGAACAAACTAATACATATATTACAATGGTACACAGTTTGTTTACAAATACAAGCCCTCTGAGGGGTCAAAATACATTACAAGAAAATAAAAGTACATGGAATAAAAGCAACAACAAGCAAATGGTCAAACCCCAAGACCAAACTCATCCTCCCGAACTTCCTTGAGAAGTGCTTCGGTCATAGGATCAGCCGGACGCTCCGTGAGATTCCTGATAAGGAGGTTCCTGGTAGTAACGGCTGCAGTTAGCTTCTTGTGTTGACCTTGGTCCTTTGACCTCTTCACTCCAGCTCTGATCTTCAGCTCTGATATCTCTCTCTGGGCTGCTACCAGGGCTTCCTGCTGCTCTTTTGCACCAGCTTCCATCTGCTCTATCTTGTCTTGGACCCTCTTGTCCTCCAGAGTACGAGCCTCGGTGATCCTGACCCACCTAGCCTGACTCTCCTTCAGATACAAGTCTGTCCTGGCTTTCTGGAATTGGGCTTCCTTGCAAGCATTCTTCAAGATCTGCTCTCCAGCCCTAGACTTCTTAATGTAATCTTCAGACTTCTCAATTCTAGCCAAGTGCTCTACTTTCAATTTCTCCAACCTCTCAATATCTAGTCTGCCATCACTCCTCTCCCAGAGGGTCTTCTGTAGAGCCTGAGTTAGCTTCTCATTTCTCTCTTTCAACTTTTCAAACTCCTCTAAGCTGACAGTTGCCGGAGGTGGTGTTGTGGAAGGCCCAGGCATATCTTCAATAGTAAAGGGCATCCCAGAGAGTTGAGCCCTGGCATGGGACCAATCATAGTATTGTGTTGATTCCACATTGTTACACTTCCCCAGGATGGTTACCCCCTTAGTCTGCACATTGTCCCAGGCCCAGGCTGCCTGCCTAACAACAGCCAGATTAAGCTTGTTCTCACAATAAAGAGTCTCAACCAAGTCTTGTGCCTTAGGAGTGTGGACCAGTGCATAGCCCAGTTGTCTTTTGAACAGCAGAGGGTTGTAATTAATACTACCCTTAACTCCTATTAGGGGCACATTGGGAAAATGCCCACAGCTGGTGATGATATCTCTGCCTTTTGTGCTTTGGGTGCACCATCTGATATCAGCTGAAGTTAGAGTAGTAAGTCTTCCAGCCCAGTTTCTCTGTTGATGAGGATTCAAAAATGCATCTGTCCTGGGCAAATGCCTGAGAAGCCAAGTATGGAACAAAGGAGCACAGCATCTTACTAATCTCCCCCTCTGCTTTTCATTCCTCTGATGCACTGAATAGTAGAGATCCCCCAATAAAGTTGGCACTGGGTTCCTTAGAATGAACAGATGGATTGCATTCTTACTAATGAATCGAGGCTCATCTGCAAATAATACAATCCCATATATGCTCAAGGCCAATAAAGCACAGACTGCTTTCCACTCTCCTAAAGAAGCTTTCAGGGTAGCTTGAGAGATCAAGAAATCCAGATGCAGGCCAGGGATTCCAGCCTTAGAAGTCATATGCTGCCCAATCAGGACTGGTTCCAAATGCAATGCCTTTGCTACCTCTTCATTACCAGGAAAGACCATCTCAGGGTTGAAAGGGACTCCACCCCTGATAGGTATACCAACTAATGATGAGTACTCTTCCAACAAGGGGCCCAGCTGAAAGTCCTGAAAAGTGAAACATCTCAGTGGGGGATCATAAAACTGAAGGCAGGTGTGGATCAGGCTTCTCTGTGAAGGGTCCAGATCCATAACCATATCAAGTATATCTCCATGGTGTTCCCTGAACAGTGGTACATGGTCTGGAGTGATCAGGGTCTGAATCCTCCTGATGTCAGCTAACTCTGGCTGGAAGAAGTGGTAGGTGATGTTGCTCTTTTTAGGTGCCATGATGTTGAGACTGAGTAGAGACAAGTGCTGGTGAGGATACTGCAGAATGGGCCACTGATTGGCTGGTGCAGGTGACTGAGGTAGTTAGCTGATAGCTGAAGCAGGTGCTGATGAAGATAGGTCAATACTGAAGATGGGGTCAAAACCAAAACCAAATGAAGATGGATACCCTGAAACACAAATAAGCAAATGTCAATATGATGCAATGATTATGTATGCAAATGATATGCAAGGGTTTGTGACTGAGCTGGATCTGATCAAATGCTCTGATATAAGTCCATGTGTGTAAGAAATCCAGATGGAGGCCTATAAGTCCAGTAACCAAGGTGGGGGGCTCAAATAAAGAGCCACATGTCCAGGGTTTAGAATCACAAGAACTGTTCCAACATGGAGTATTCTTAATCAAATCAAAGTAACAGGGTATTCTGAGGTCAAGGTACCTGCAAACCTGTAAACAGCCCAACCCCCTCACAGGTGGTGTTCTAAAACAAGGATCCTCAGACTCGGATCAGTTATGAGAAGTGTAACCACTTCTAACCCGGAGGTACAGTGTTTACAATAACCATAAAAGTTCCTCCTCTAATTCACCTCAGTTTCTGAAGGTCAATACTAAAAGGTCATCCAGACTTAGCAGGCTTCCCAGATAGCCCTAGCATTGCAGGAAATCTGCAACACAGAGTTCTCAAGAAGAAACCCATATCTGAACCGTGTTTCATATTCCCGCACCAGACCGAGATGGAATGGGAAAGAATATGATTCACTTTAGCCTAGGTGTCACTCAGGTCCCAGGTATAGGACCTTAACTCTCAATGAATCACCCACCCACCAAAGCAAAAACCAGATCCAGCCAGCAGTATGACAGTATGATATATACAAAAGCAATAAAGAAAGCAGTAAAGCAACTGTACATAAAGCAGTAAAACAAGTATACAAACACAAGTAAGCACATAACACCCCAGTAAACACAAATCAATCAAGCGCTAGGAGGAACCCACAAAAAGAACCAGAAGCCCTGGTTACAGTATAAGGGTCCCCAGCAGAGTCGCCAAGCTGTCGCTCCCGATAAGTGGGACCGGCCCAGATAAAGGTACAGACGCGAACGGTCGGCGAGAGGGACAATGAGAACACACAGCAGTGAACTCACTGGAGATGAAAAGAGTCGCCAGCTAGGCATTTTTATCCCGGAGGAAAGGCAATGCTGCATAGGCCTAGAAAGAGATGGATAAGACGGTTGCGAACCAGAGAGACTGAGAAAGGGGGTTGGTTACAACCTGGGAAGGTATTAGCACCCAGATTGTCCGTCGTACTCGACGGGATCCACGCTTAAAAGATTTGTGTTTTAAAGGGGTAGTGTCAGTGCAATTTGTGTATAAAGAGCTGGAAAAGGATGTACAGGTGTCAGTGTAAAAGGAAGGTGAAGTGAAATATGTGAAGTGTCAGTGTAAGACAGAAGATGAGATGCTCATGATAATGAGGCTTAAAGAATGATGCTGGAAGGAGGGGGAATATACAGAGACTTTTGTTCGATAACTGTTAAGTTATGCCTACGTATCCTCTCGTGCAATGAGGAAGTCAGAACACCGTAGTTCGACCCAAAGAGACTGAAAGGTGAATTGACTTGTGAACTGCTTATTTGCCTATGCTCAAGTGTATGACCTGTCTGGCTCAGGTGCTAACTGTCTTGCATTAGACGGAAGAAGCAAGTTCTCGTTTGTGAGTGAAGATGATGAGAAAATAATCCCGGAGGAGACGATTATTGTTTGTTTTTTGTGTTTTCAGTCTTTTATTGTTTTTGAAAGTTTGTCATAAGTTAATGAGCTTAAGCCTAAACCAATGGATTTAGTAAACTCATCACATCTTCCCTCTGTTTAGGGGTAATGAGAGTACCTTAAGTGTGAAGTCAGATTCTCACACTTAATCACCTTTGATGTAGGGTTAGGATCATTAACCTACTTGTGATTATTTAGATGTTTTTGTGGTTTTTGTTTAGTGTTAAGTAATGAGGTTAAGCCATAATCAAGGATTAAACAGACTCATTACACCATCCTAATAGAAGGATAATAGATGAGAATGTTTAAGCTGAGGAAAACTCCTCAACTTAATCCGTGATTAGGGATTAAACTCATGACAAAACAAGCCTTTGATTAAGTGGATTTTACTTGATGGTATGATGATGAAGTGAATTTTATGGTTTGTAAGACAACTTGAGGGGGACTTGTCCAT
The DNA here is from genome assembly GCA_963966055.1 of Lathyrus aphaca. NCBI lineage: Eukaryota > Viridiplantae > Streptophyta > Magnoliopsida > Fabales > Fabaceae > Lathyrus > Lathyrus aphaca. Next base: position 212,075,862 of record OZ014519.1, read on the forward strand.
TAACACTAGGGTTAGTCCTTCTTAACCATTTAAGGAAGAATTAGAACCCTAATGCAAGGCCCAAGTTACAAGTGTGATGTCTTGATGATTATTATGTGAATTGATTAAGAGATTTAAACACATTAAGGGTTTAACACTTAGGATTAAAGTTATACACTCCATCCTAATAGAAGGATGCAGGCATAAGCTTAATCACAAAGCCTTAAAGCCTTTAGGGTTTAGTCCCTGATTATGAGGTGAGAAGAGAAGACTCAAAGAGACACAAAGGTAAAACTAAGTGGGGAGACTAATCAAAACCCTAATCATTGTCATGCTTGGTTATTCCTAAGGTTTGTGAGGTTTAAGAAAAGTCTTCAATGGAACCACCAGGAAGCAGATGAAAAGATCAGGAGAAGCAAAGTAACTTGCTTCATTCAAGAAGTCAAGTCACTTGAAGAAAGAAAGTGGGAAGAAGAAGAATGAGCAAGCTCAAACCCAAACACATATAAAAATGCAGCATGGATGCAAGAGAGATGAAAAGAAAAGTTGTGAGAAGTGAAGGCAAATTCACTTCTCAAAAACACTTACCACCTGAAAAGTTAGAAAAGAAAGTGCAATGCAATGCAAAATGGGATGAGATGACATGATGAGAAACAAAACCAGAAGTAATTACATGATGCTAATGATGCTATGTGATGTTACAAACATGAGTCAGCACATGGAAATGATCATACAAGTTCATGGATGCAAATGAAGCAAGTTAAGGAACATGGACATACATGAAAAGTTATGAAGTGCACATGGTATACAACATGGCAAATACATGATGCAATGATCAAACATGCTTTCAATATGTCTTATGATGTCAAATGAATCAAATGGATGCTTGAAATGTCATGGCAAGTCATGTTATGCAAGAGAATGCAAGATGGATGCATATGAAAGCCCAAATTAGGGTTTATGAACAATACATCAAACAAAAACCAAAATCAGAAGCAAACCCTAAGATAAAAAATTGAAAATGCCACTCAAAGGACCCCTAATCTTATGCTAACTCACTGCCCAAAGGAGATGCTTCAACTCCTAACCAAGCTAGGGTTATGAATTTTCTAAGATTTCTAGGGTTTTAGGGTTCCTAAACAAGAAAATTACCAAACAAATTGGAAATGAAAGATCAAATCATGTCCATTTAATCTCATAAACTACATGCTAAACACAATGCAATGCAAAAAGAATCAATGTCCAACTCCTCATGGATAGGCAGAAATGTTTTTTGGAACTTTGGATCAAATTAATGCATAAAAATGATTTTAAATCAATGAAAAATTCTCAAAATGCATCAAGATCAAAAAATAAATTTGGTTTGGAGGTTGGACAATGTTTCTAAATGTCTTAGAACATTTCATGAATTTTTTGGTAATTTTTAAATACCTAAAAGTATTTTTAATAAATTAATTTTCATTAATCAATTAAAAATAAACTTTTAAATATTTAAAAATACTTTTTTAATGCTAAAAATAAAAATAAAAATATTTTTGTGTTTTAAAAATTAATGAAACTCTTGACAAAAAGTTTCATAATTTTTAAATGGTTTTTGCTATTTTAAATAAATTGTGCAAATTAAATGAAATAATATGAAAAATAAATGAATTAAAAGCTGAAAAAAGAAAAGTCAAGCAATCTGATGGTCCAGATTCAAATAAGAACACGCGCGCATTGACCTGGCGCCAAATCCAAGGGCCAGCATTCAAACCTGGCTAATTAATGTTTAAGCCCTAACCCTGCCGTTAATCACCTTCAGATGACCGGAACAGTGTTCCGGTCATCTTCCCCGTTCATCCCCAAAATCAATCTCTCTCTCCAGGCCATTTTAGGAGCTCTAACTCTCCAGAAATCATCTACTAACTATCCTAAGCACGAATCCAGCACCAAATCATGTTTAAACTCAAACACAAACAAGAATCGAAGCAAAGAAATTTCTAGGTCAAACTTTCAGAACACCATAACATACTCATTTCTTGCTCATTTTCAAAAGTAAATAGATCCCAATGATCAGTGCAACATACAAAACAAGATTCTAACAAGAAAATGGAGTTCTGGAAAAAAAGTTCATGGAGTCACCTGAGATTGAGCTTTTGATTCAGGAGCTTTCTGGATGGTTCTTTGGCTCAAACAGGTCCCAATGATCCCCCTTTGAAGCTTTGGACACTTGGTTGGAGTTTAAGTAGCCTCTTGAGTGAGTTTGCAGAAGCTCTGGCCAAGGGAGTGTGAAAATCGTGTTTGTGATATGGAGGGTCTCAGGCCAAAACAATGGTTGGTTTCTGGTCAGTGAAGTGAGTTGAGATGATTTGTGAAGTTTTTCTTTGTGTTTGAGGCTTGTGTAGAGAGATTCGAAGAGAAATGCAAGTTGGAGTGAGTTTGTGAATGCTGAGTTGTGGTGAGCTTCAGCCTTGCTTGATGTATGAAATGGCTAGCATTTGCTTTGCATAAAAAACTCCCATTGGTCAGATGATGTGACCTGGCCTGCTGTGATAGGTAAGTTCACTTTTGCAAATTGTCAACCTTTTGGTAAGAGAGGCATGGGTTGTGTTCTAGGCTAGTACAAGGGTGTGGGCTGGCGCAGCATGGTGAGGTGAGAGGCTATGGCTGGTTCAATAGCCAATGCAGCAAGTGGGTGAAGTGTGATGAGTGGTTTTGCAACTTGACTTTGCTTTTGCTTCATGAAAATATCTTGCTTCAAAACCATACAAAACATGTGATCTCTTGGCCTCATTCTGATTTTGAGAGGTTGTGTGATCATGTTGAGTGAATTAGAAGCCCATATGATGACTGAATTGGCCTCGAAAGGAGAATTTGCAACTTTGCCTTTTGGTGCATGTCTTGGAATTTAGTGATTTTTGCCAACTTTAACACACCATAACTTTTGATCCAAAATGAATTAAGTCATGTTCTTGTACTTTTTGAAAAGGGAAAGATCTAATCTACAACTTTCATGACCAAAGTTTTTCCATTTGAAGCATTTTTGGATCAAAAAGCAAGGCTTGAAAAGTGGCATAAAATGACATATTCTTTTAAAAGTCAACCATGCCCTAAAAAGTCAACTTTGCAAAAACTTGTAATTCTTGAATTTTGTGAACTTCAACCTTCTTCTATGATCAAATAAAGATCATATACACTCAAAATGATGAAGATCACCCCTTGGTTGGGTCATTGGGGGCCTCAGATGCCCTGATTTTACACTGACTTGTCCAGAAAGTCAACTCTTGATCAGATGACTTCCCCATGGAATTTCTTCATGAAAATTGATATGCATACTCCCTATACCATATAGAGACCAATGGAAACAAGAATGACCAAAAAATTTGGAGTTATGGCCTCTGAAACCAAAACCCTAATTTTAGGTCATCTGTGCAGTCTAGCCTGGCTCTGCTCCCATACAAACCCAGTTCTTGTGATTCTTTGGCATTCTTGACTTTGAGAGGGTATAATATGATATAAGAACACACATGGACCCCTTTGAAGTGATTGATTGCCTTTAGAGTGACTCAAATGGCTCTTGGATTGCTCAGATCACAAACCCTAGATGCAGATGACTTTGAATCTATGCAGTGGATCAAAATTGAGATATGAGATGATATGATTGTGTTTATGCATATGAAATGATCACAAGCCATGGTGTGAATGGGTGAGGGCAAATTTGGGGTGTTTACAGTGAGCTAGGGTGTGCTTACTGCAACATTTCAGTGAATGGTTGTGATAACCTGAGAGATGGCATAGATGGTCTCATTCAGAGTGGCCTGCTTCAAATTACAACATCAATTCCTACCAATCCAGCAATCTCCTTAACAACGGTTCCAGAACCTCCTACAACTGCAACAACCATTGTTCCAGACAACTCTTCAGCTTCATCAACAAATTTTTCATCTGTCATTTCAGCTGACCAGATATCAACAAACATTCCTTCTACAACTTCAGCACCACTTTATTTTGAGTCTCCTGCAACAACAACACCCATCCTCCCAACAATATCTCCTACAACATCAGCAACAAACCATGAAGATGTCTCAACAGTTACGATTTATTATGATCCTGAAAATGATTCCGCTTACAACTCACAAAATACCACTCCTACCAGAGCACCAGTCACAATATATTATGATCCACAGACTATCACAGTCCCTTCTGCAGCTGCCATCAGTCCAGTCACTGTCACAGTGCCTGGACCAGTACCTTATGAAAGCAGTAATGCCATCCCTTGGCATTACGACTCTGATTTATACTGCGAAGGACGAAAGATCACTTTTGAATCATCAACTTCTGCACCACAAATAGACAATGTGGGAGGAGGCGGAGGCTTCACTCGAAGCGGACGTCTCTTTGCCCCGCAAATTCAGAGACCCACTGCCGAAGCAGAAGCTGCTGCCAAGGCAAAAGGGAAGAGTATGGTGCAAGAAGAGCAGGTTGTTAGAGAAGCTTTAAAAACACCTTTTGATCAAGAAGTTGATGAGTTCATGAGAATCATCAAGAAAAGTGATTATAAAATAGTGGACCAGCTTCACCAGACGCCTTCCAAGATCTCCATTCTATCATTGCTCATGTGCTCCGAGGCTCATCGGAACGCACTACTCAAAGTCTTGCACGCAGCTTATGTGCCAGAAGAGATCACGGTCAATCAGTTGGAAGTTGTAGTTGGAAATGTTAATGCTAGTAATGGACTAGGATTCACCAACACTGATTTGACTTCAGAAGGCCGCAACCATAACAAAGCCTTGCACATTACCATGGAATGTAAAGGTGCAGTCCTTTCCCATGTACTGGTAGACACAGGGTCATCCCTCAATGTCTTACCCAAAAAAGCTCTTGTGAAGCTGGAATATGAAGGATTGGCATTACGACCCAGTAACTTAGTAGTAAGAGCTTTTGACGGCTCTAAGAGATCAGTTCTGGGGGAAATTGAGTTGCCTGTAACGATTGGCCCACAAACTTTCAAAACGACCTTCTACGTGATGGACATTCAGCCTGCCTACAGCTGTTTGTTGGGTAGACCATGGATTCATGTCGCTGGCGCAGTGACGTCTACCCTTCACCAGAAGTTAAAATTTGAGTGGGAAGGTCAAGTCGTTACTATCTGTGGAGAGGAGGATATATTTGTTAGCCATCTGGCTACTTATAAATACATTGAGATGGATGGGGAGATCCACGAAACGATGAGTCAAGGGTTTGAGGCCCTGAATATTAATGAAACCTCTGTTGTGCTTGGGACCTCTATGACATCCTACCAACAAGCCCGGAAGGTGGTGGAAGAAGGAAACGCTCAAGGCTGGGGCAAACTGTTGCCTGTGAAGAAGAAAGAAGATAGATTTGGGTTGGGTTACAAACCAACCCAAGAAGATCAAACAGAGGCTGCCAAGAAGCCCAACTTTGTTAGTGGGGGGATGCTTACCCCCGATGCTGTCAACAACTTGGAAGATGAGTTGGAAGAGGAGCGCAACCTGGAAAGTTGGATTCGTCCAAAGATCCCGGGGAGCAGTATCTCAAACTGGTCTTCCCAGGAAATTATAAGAGTTACTCATGCAGAGTAATTATTATTTCCTGTATTTTTATAGCATGCATCAAAAGTCTTGCATCCTGCCCAAGATGACAAGACTCATTTTGTAATCGGGCCATCTGTACTTTTTGTGCAACAAGATTAATCAATGAAATATCAGACATCTTTTGCAAATGAGTCTTTTTCTGTTCCGCTCACTGTTTTTCCATTTTTCTTTTTGTACAAAAAATAAATGGCAATGTTTTCAAAATGACAACTTTATTTCACTTTTCTAAACAAGATTAAAATCAATCACTAAAATGAATAAACTGAACTCGTGCAGAGAATGCCTTCCAGATCGCACCGACAACAGCAGGGCTATGACTTCGTATGACTTTGACAATCCAATCAATCAAGCTGATGAAGGGGTTGAAGAAGATTACGGGCTTCCTGAAGAGCTAGCCAGATTGTTGAGACAAGAGGAGAAGGTTATCACTCCTCATCAGGAGGAGGTGGAAGCGATTAATCTTGGTACAGATGAAGACGTGAAAGAGGTTAAAATTGGGGCCTGCTTACAAGACTCAGTGAAGAAACAACTAATTGACCTGCTTCAAGAATATGTGGATGTGTTTGCTTGGTCTTATCAGGATATGCCAGGATTGGACACCGACATTGTTATGCATAAGCTGCCTTTGAGGGAAGAATGTCCACCGGTCAAACAGAAACTGCGCCGCACTCGCCCAGACATGGCAATGAAGATCAAAGAAGAGGTACAAAAGCAATGGGATGTCGGGTTCCTTGCTGTAACCAGCTATCCACCGTGGGTTGCTAATATAGTACCTGTGCCTAAGAAAGACGGTAAAGTAAGGATGTGTGTTGACTATCGGGACTTGAACAGAGCTAGCCCAAAGGATGATTTCCCATTACCTCACATTGATGTATTGGTGGATAATACGGCTCAGTTCTCGGTATTCTCCTTCATGGATGGATTTTCAGGATACAATCAGATTAAAATGTCACCTGAAGACATGGAGAAGACAACCTTCATCACGCCCTGGGGCACTTTCTGTTATAAGGTGATGCCATTCGGATTGAAAAACGCCGGTGCAACATATCAACGGGCTATGGTAACATTATTCCACGATATGATCCATAAAGAAATCGAGTGTTATGTGGATGACATGATTGCCAAGTCCCTTACAGAGGAAGACCACTTGGTAAACCTGCTGAAGTTATTCAAGCGTCTGAGGAAGTACCAACTGAAGCTGAACCCCAACAAATGCACATTCGGGGTGCGATCCGGTAAGCTGCTGGGTTTTATTGTAAGTGAGAAAGGGATTGAGGTTGACCCTGATAAAGTCAAAGCCATTCAAGAAATGCCTGCCCCGAAGTCTGAAAAAGAAGTTCGAGGGTTCTTAGGACGACTGAACTACATTTCACGGTTCATATCTCACCTTACGGCAACCTGTGAACCCCTGTTCAAGCTGCTAAGGAAAGAACAGACGGTCAGGTGGAATGAAGACTGCCAGAAGGCTTTTGACAAGATCAAAGAATACCTGCAAGAACCTCCAATCCTTATGCCTCCAGTTGAAGGAAGACCTCTGATAATGTACTTGACAGTATTAGAAGAGTCAATGGGATGTGTGCTGGGCCAGCATGACGAGTCTGGTCGAAAAGAGTATGCAATTTACTACCTGAGCAAAAAGTTTACCGACTGTGAACAACGTTATTCACTGCTCGAGAAAACTTGCTGTGCTTTAGCGTGGGCTGCTCGCCGACTGAGACAGTATATGTTGACCCACACTACTTTATTGATATCCAAAATGGACCCAGTCAAGTACATTTTCGAGAAGCCAGCTCTTACCGGACGGGTTGCAAGATGGCAAATGATCCTCACAGAATACGACATTCAGTACACATCTCAGAAAGCCATCAAGGGCAGTGTACTATCTGAATATCTTGCTGAGCAACCTATTGATGATTACCAGCCTATGAGATTTGACTTCCCTGATGAAGACATCATGTTCATAAAAGCAAAAGATCATGAAGAGCCTGTTCATACTAAAGGGCCTGACCCGGAAGAAGAATGGACTATGATGTTTGATGGGGCTGTTAATATGAATGGTCGTGGTGTTGGTGCAGTGCTCATTACACCTAAGGGGGTTCACATGCCTTTCTCGGCAAAACTCGCTTTCAATTGCACTAACAACGAAGCTGAATACGAAGCTTGCATTATGGGTCTTGAGGAAGCCATTGACCTCAGGATCAAGACATTGACTGTATTCGGAGATTCAGCTCTGGTAGTTAATCAGACCAACAGCAAATGGTACACCCACCAGGATCATCTGATACCTTACAGGGATTATACAAGGAGGTTACTGACTTTCTTCACAACAGTCAAGCTTGAGTATATCCCTCGGGACGAGAATCAGTTCGCAGATGCCCTGGCTACCATTTCATCTATGATCAAAGTTCAGGCCGCCAACTTTGTACCCCAGATATCAGTGTCCAGACTTGACAGACCAGCATATGTATTCGCAGCAGATGTTGTCAAAGATGATAAGCCTTGGTTCCATGACATTAAGTGCTTCTTGGAGGATCCAACATACCCATCTGGGGCATCTTCCAATGATAAGAAGACCTTGAGAAGGCTTGCTGGTAGTTTCTTTCTGAACACTGATGGTTCCCTATACAAGAGAAACTTTGATATGGTACTCCTCAGATGCGTTGATAGAACGGAAGCAGACTTGTTAATGCACGAGGTGCACGAAGGATCCTTTGGTACCCATGCGGGAGGGCATGCCATGGCTAAGAAGTTGCTAAGATCAGGTTATTACTGGATCACAATGGATGCCGATTGTTGTGCCTACGCCAGAAAATGCCATAAATGCCAGATTTATGCGGATAAAGTACATGTGCCTCCCAATCCTTTGAACATAATGTCTTCACCCTGGCCCTTTGCTATGTGGGGCATTGATATGATCGGCAAGATTGAGCCAACTGCTTCAAACGGCCACAGATTCATCCTGGTAGCCATTGACTATTTTACCAAGTGGGTTGAAGCAGCTTCCTATGCAAATGTCACAAGGCAAGTGGTAGCCAGATTTCTGAAGAGAGATATCATCTGTCGATACGGAGTTCCCGAGCGAATCATTACTGACAATGGTTCCAACTTAAACAACAAAATGATGGCAGAGCTATGCCGGGACTTCAAGATCCAACACCACAATTCTTCTCCTTACAGGCCAAAGATGAATGGCGCTGTTGAGGCAGCTAATAAGAATATCAAGAAGATTGTGCAAAAGATGGTAGTCACTTACAAAGACTGGCATGAAATGTTACCATTTGCCTTGCATGGGTACCGCACGTCAATCAGAACATCCATTGGGGCAACACCGTATCAGCTTGTGTATGGTATGGAGGCAGTCCTACCAGTTGAAGTTGAATTACCCCTCTACGGGTATTGATGGATGTTAAGCTGAACGAAGCAGAATGGGTCCGATCCCGATATGAACAACTGAGCCTGATTGAAGAGAAAAGATTGGCTGCAATTTGTCATGGGCAGTTGTATCAGAAAAGAATGAAGAAAGCCTTCGATCGGAAAGTCAGGCACCGAGAGTACCAAGTAGGAGATCTTGTGCTGAAGAGAATCCTCCCTCCTCATACAGACCACAGGGGCAAATGGACTCCAAACTATGAAGGACCATTCGTGGTAAAGAAAGTTTTCTCTGGTGGAGCACTGATGCTCAGCACTATGGATGGTGAAGATTTCCCGTCCCCTGTGAATTCAGATGCAGTTAAAAAATACTTCGCATAAAAAAATGACCCGCTGGACATAAAAACCGAATGTAAGTCCAGGCAAAATAGGGCATCCCGGCAAGTCAAAAACAGAATAAAAGACTTGGGCAAAAATAAGGGAAATAAATAAAAAAATGTACACCCGCTTAGTTGAAAAGCCGCATTGGACAACTCAGGCAAAAATGGGTATCCCGATGGATTGAAAACCCGAAAGGGCGATCCATGCAAATAAGGGAATAAGCGGACAACTGCACTCTGAATTCATCTGTATCACCATCAACTTGGTAAGCTTCAAAAGGATTAAGCTTCTATCAAAATCAGCCTTCTTCAGAAAGCAAGACGAGAAGAACGTCAAAAGTCATACGAGTCATAGTAAGAGGAAGCTCCTTCAGAGCGTCGTCAACATTGCCAGCATTTTTGTTTCTCAATTTGTAACAATCTCCTCATTTTAGGAGATATGTTTCCTTGACTGTATCTTGCCAATTCAGGGCACATGAATTAATAAAATCAGATTTTTCAGTCATGTTTCGTCTTGTACATTTTTGTTTGCAAAGAATGTCTGATGTCTTAAGAAAAACTGATTGCACGAATACAGATGTTATTAAAAATAAAGAAAATAAAACGCGTGCTTGCAGGGAGTATACTTACTCTCAGAGGTGTATAATTCCTATGACGGAATCCGGTAAGGGATACCTCAGGATTACTTGTGCGTTTCTCTGACTTTTCAGGATTGCAGGTATTCAAAAGTACAACATGGGGCATGAAAGCTTCATCCCAGCAAGCTGGCAAATCAACGCTCACTCAGTCTTGAACACCCAAGATGTTTTCTTCCCAGCTGAGTTGCCACTTGCTATTTCCTCCCCAGTTGAGTTGCCATCAGCTAAATACAAGAGCCGGGGGACCATCTCCCCACAGAGTCTCAGCCTCTATCCCGAAGAGCAACGCATGAAGGAATCACAACAGAGTGACGAAAGCTTCCACAAACCCCAGCTGGGTCTCTCATTTATAGGAATAGGTCTATCATTGATCCATTTCCCCAAGCAGATGCATCTCGTCAGATCTACCAATGATCTCATCCCCAGCTGGGATGTCTACTTCCAACAGATCGATCAAAAATCTTCACAGCATCGGGATCTGAATCCCAGTTCGGTATCTTTGTAATCATAGCATTCGCATCATATTCACCTACAAAGCGTAGCATTCCGTCTAAAACGGAGCATTACGGCAAAAATCAAACATATAGCATAATCATAAGCCATGTTTCGAATCAAACACTTGTGATTAATAATCCATCAGCATACAGAAAACTTTCCTCCCAGAGTCCCCAGCAAAAGCAGTTGCCTCATGTTCACAAACACCAGTATATACTCCCTTTGACACCCGTCCGTGTCACATCCCAGCAGAAAGTCAAAGACACTCTCTTTGCACTCACAAATACTTATATATATATATATATATATATTTCCTTGACATCCGTCCATGTCATTTTCCCAACACAGTAATGAAAACACTTTGCATACCAAATATTTGTTTATACTGTATTCTTTTCTCCTTTTGACACTCGTCCGTGTCACACTCTCCCCAGCAGATGGAATACTCATCTATATATCACTCATACTCATACTTATACAGATACTCGTCCGTATTTTGTATACACCATTTATATCCCCGCAGATTCGACACTAGTCCGTGTTCTTTGTTAACCAGTTGGTACTCGTCCGTATCATCATCTCAGAACATGCGTCAAGCATTTGTTTCTACATGATACTCGTCCGTATCATAATCTTAAGGATGCTCGTCCGCATCTATAATCCATACACTGCGTCAAACACTTGTGTCTTCTTGAATATAGATACTTGTCTGTGTCTACTATTCCCCAGAAGAATTCTTTCAGATTCAGCACTCGTCCGTGTTCGTTGTTAACCCGTTGATACTCGTCCGTATCATCATCTCTGAGCATGTGTCAGTACTTGTTTCTACCTGATACTCGTCTGTATCATAGCCTTGAGGATGCTCGTCCGCATCTTTAATCTACACATCTAAACACTTATACCTTCTGTTTTCTTGGATATAAACACTCGTCCGTGTTTACTATTCCCTGGTAGATCGACAACAAAGCAATTTTTCCTTTATCTGACATTCGTCCTATGTCATGATAAACCCTGAGAGCAGCCGTACCCTGCTAGGTGGTCGTCCTCCACCTCTTGATGGTCGTTCTCCATCATGCTCACCCGATGGTCGTCCCCATCGTTGATGTTTAGCAGCCGTCCCTTGCTAGGTGGTCGTCCTCCACCTCCTGATGATCGTCCTTCATCATTCTATCCAATGGCCGTCCCCATTGTTGATTTTTCCTATCTGACGTTCGTCCTGCGTCATGATAAACCTTGAGAGCAGTCGTCCCCTGCTAGGTGGTCGTCCTCCACCTCTTGATGGTCGTCATCCATCATGCTCGTCCGATGGCCGTCCCCATCGTTGACTTTTTTATCCGGCATTTGTCCTATGTCGCGATATTTTCGGCAGCCGTACCCTGCTAGGTGGTCGTCCTCCACCTCCTGATGATCGTCCCTCATCCTAACCCTTACAGAGCAGCCGTCCCCTGCTAGGTGATCGTCCTTCACCTTTGATGACCGTACCTCATCATCTGTTTATTTCATTTATTCTTTAACCCGATGGCCGTCCCCGTCGTGGTCCCTTTTCCTTTTCCTGATGATCGTCCTTAATCAGTTTAGCCCGATGGCCGTCCCCGTCGTTGATTACTTTGCTTTATAAACTTGATGGCCGTCCCCATCATTTTTCATTAATCCCCAGAGAACATTTTAACTTTACTTGATGGCCGTCCCCATCATAATCCCTTTTATCCCCAGCATGTCGGCCGTCCCCGTCATTGCTTTGTTTTTCCCGCACTTTACCAGCATGTCGGCCGTCCCCGTCATTGCTTTATTTTTACAATTTCCCCAGCAGTCGTCCTCTGCTCGACGGTCGTCCTCCGTCGCCCATACTTTATAATATACTTTATTTTCCTTTACAATCTATATCCCTTTTCTTCTTCATTCTGTGAGTGCAAATTTTGGACTGTCTTTGGTATTCAACCACAAGTTATCTTGTTTGGCTGTTAAGCCGTTGCTTACATCCTGCACAGCTAACTCATGTTTGAATAGGGGCAGTTGTAAACACCCCAAATTTGCCCTCACCTATTCACACCATGGCTTGTGATCATTTCATATGCATAAACACAATCATAGCATCCCATGTCACAATTTTGATTCACTGCATGGATTCAAAGTCATCTGCACCTAGGGTTTGTGACTTGAGCAATCCAAGAGCTTCTTGAGCCACTCCAAAGGCCATAAATCACTTCAAAGGGGTACATGTGTGTTCAAGTATCATATTATATCCTCTCAAAGTCAATAATGTCAAAAAATCACAAGAACTGGGATTGGCATGGAAGCAGAGCCAGGTTTGACTGCACAGATGACCTAAAATTAGGGTTTTGGTTTCAGAGGCCATAACCTCAAATTTTTTGGTCATTCTTGTTCCTATTGGTCTCTATATGGTATAGGGAGTATGCATATCAATTTTCATGAAGAAATTCCATGGGGAAGTCATCTGATCAAGAGTTGACTTTCTGGACAAGTCAGTGCAAAATCAGGGCATCTGAGGCCCCCAATGACCCAACCAAGGGGTGATATTCATCATTTTGAGTGTGTTTGATCTTTATTTGATCATGGGAGAAGGTTGAAGTTCACAAAATTCAAGAATTATAAGTTTTTGCAAAGTTGACTTTTTGGGGTAAGTTTGACTTTTAAGGAATTGGTCATTTTAGGCAACTTTTCAACCCTTACTTTTTGATCCAAAAATGCTTCAAATGGAAAAACTTTGGTCATGAAAGTTGTAGATTAGATCTTTCCCTTTTCAAAAAGTACAAGAACATGACTTAATTCATTTTGGATCAAAAGTTATGGTTTGTCAAAGTTGGCAAAAATCACTAATTTTCAAGTTATGCACCAAATGAGAAATTTGCAAAATCTTGTACCAAGGCAATTTGTGACTTCTAATTGGTGTCAAACCATTACACAAGCATCATACAAGTCCTAAAGTTCAGATTGAACCAAGGAGATCACATATTTTATGGCTTGTGAGGCAAGATATTTTCATGTGAACCAAAGGGAGTCAAGTTGCAAAAGCCATCATAACCTTTCATCCACTTGCTAGCTACATTGCTGAACCATCCTAGCCTCTCCCTCACACCATGTTGCGCAGCCCACACCCTTGTACTTGGATAGAACATGACCCATGCTTTCTCTTACACAAAGTTGACAAATTGGCAAAAGTAGCTACACCTATCACAAAAGGGCATGTCACATCTTCTGACCAATCAGCATTGTTTATACAAACCATTTGCAAGACAAACATCATAACAAGCAAGGCTGAAACACACAAGAGCACAGCATTCCCATTTTCACTCCCTTGAGCAAAACCCTTCGAAACTCAGCATACAAGCCACAAACACATAAACAAACTTCCTAAACCTTCTCAACATCTCTCCCTGATCACAAAGCACCCTTCAAAGCAACCCAAAACTCAAAGAATCAGAAACACGATTCTCACACCATCCTGAACAGAACTTGTTCAAACTCTCAAACCAGCCAACATAAACTCCTTCTAAGCATTCAGACATCATCAAGGGACCAAGAGGAGTGGATTACATCAAGAGAAGAGGCCAGAAAGTTGCAAAATCGAAAGCTTCAAAACTCAGGTAGCTCAAGAACTTTTTTTCCAGAAATGAATTTTTAAGTTCTTAATAGCTTCTACATGCCTCCCTGATCATGAATATGTCTTTGGTTTTGAAAATGGTGGAGAAATGAGAGTTTAATCTGTTTCTGAAATTTTTGCCCTAGAAACTATTTTGATTCGATTCTCTCTGATTATGAATGATAAATGATGTTTGAGGGAGGGGTTTGATTCGTTTTAGGGTGGGGATGATTCCTGGGTAGTTAGTTTTCATTTTCATAACGTATAGAATGATTTAGCATTTTTGATTCGCCGGAGAAGACGACCGGAACAGTGTTCCGGTCGTCTGAAAGTGATTAGGGTTTGTTTAATTAGGGTTAAGTGTAATTAAGCCAGTTTGAATGTGGTCCGTTCGTTTGCGCGCGTGGTCAGCTCCCGCGTCCCTGAGTTTGAATCTCAGCCATTAGATTGGCTGACTTTTTTCTTTTTCCATTTAATCTCTATTTTATTTTATTTATTTCATACCTAATTTCTCTATTTTATAAAAAATAGCAAAAATGCTTTAAAAATTCTGAAATTTTTTATACAAGTTATTATTTAATTTCAGAACACAAAAATATTTTTATTTTCATTTTTAGCATTAAAAAAGTATTTTTAAATATTTAAAAGTTTCTTTTTAATTAATTAATGAGAATTAATTAATTAAAAATACTTTTAGGTATTTAAAAATCACCAAAAAATTCATGAAACATTTAAAAACATTTAGAAACATTGTCCAACCCTCAAACCAAATTTCTTTTTTGATCTTGATGCATTTTGAGAATTTTTCATGGAATAAAAATCATTTTTTGATGCATTATTTTGATCCTAACTTCCAAGAATCATTGCTGCCTAACCCTAAAGAGTTGGACCTTGATTCTTTTTGCATTGCATTGTGTTTAGCATGTAGTTTATGAGATTAAATGGCCATGATTGGATCTTGCATTTTCCATTTGTTTGGTAATTTTCTTGTTTAGGAACCCTAAAACCCTAGAAAACTTAGGAAAATCATAACTTGAATTTGGTTAAGAGTTGAAACTTCTCCTTTGGGCAATGAGTTAGTATAGGATTAGGGGTCCTTTGAGTGCATTTTCAATTTTTTGTATTGAAGTTTGCTTCTGATTTTGGTTTGTGTTTGATGCTTTGATCATAAACCCTAATTTGGGATTCCATATGCATCCATCTTGCATTTGCATTCATACCTTGACTTGCCATGACATTTTATGCATCCCTTGGATTCACTTGGCATCTTAAGACATATTAGAAGCATGTTTGATCATTGCATCTTGCTTTTTCCATGTTTTATGCCATGTACACTTCACAACTTTTCATGTATGTTCATGTGTCTTAACTTGCTTCATTTGCATCCACAAGCTTGTATGATCATCCCCATGTGTTGTCTCATGTTTGCATCATCTCATAGCATCATTATCATCCCATATGTGCTTCTGGTTTTGTTTCTCATCATGCCATTTCATTCCATTTGACATTGCATTGCATTTCCTCTCTGACTTTTCAGGTGGTAAGTGGATTTGAGAAGTGAATTTGCCTTCACTTCTCATAATTTTCTCTTCATCTCTTTTAAGCATTCCATGCTGCATTTTGACATGTGTTTAAGTTTGAGCTTGCTCATTCTTCTTCTTACTTTCTTTCTCCAAGTGACTTGACTTCTTGAATGAAGCAAGTTACTTTGCTTCTCCTGATCCTTTCATCTGCTTCCTGGTGTTTCCATTGAAGATTGCTCTTGAAAACCTCACAAACCTTAGGAACAACCAAGCATGACAATGATTAGGTTTTTGATTAGTCCCCCACTTAGTTTTACCTTTGTGTCTCTTTGAGTCTTCTCTTCTCCTCTCATAATCAGAGACTAAACCCTAAAGGCTTTAAGGCTTTGTGATTAAGCTTATGCCTGCATCCTTCTATTAGGATGGAGTGTATAACTTTAATCCTAAGTGTTAAACCCTTAATGTGTTTAAATCTCTTAATCAATTCATCTTAATAATCATCAAGACATCACACTTGTAACTTGGGCCTTGCATTAGGGTTCTAATTCTTCCTTAATTGGTTAAGAAGGACTAACCCTAGTGTTAATGGACAAGTCCCCCTCAAGTTGTCTTGCAAACCCTAAAAATCACTTCTTCATCATATCATTAAATAAAATCCACTTAATCAAAGACTTGTTTTGTCATGGGTTTAATCCCTAATCATGGATTAAGTTGAGGAACTTTCCTCAGCTTAAACATTCTCATCTATTATCCTTCTATTAGGATGGTGTAATGAGTCAGTTTAATCCTTGATTATGGCTTAACCTCATTACTTAACACTAAACAAAAACAACAAAAACATCTAAATAATCACAAGTAGGTTAATGATCTTAATCCTACATCAAAGGTAATTAAGTGTGAGAATCTGACTTCACACTTAAAGTATTCTCATTACCCCTAATCAGAGGGAAGATGTGATGAGTTTACTAACCCATTGGTTTAGGCTTAAGCTCATTGACTTATGACAAACTTTCAAAAGCAATAAAAGACTGAAAACTCAAAAACAAACAATAATCGTCTCCTCCGAGATTCTTTTCTCACCTAATTCACTCGTAAACGAGAACTTGCTTCTTCCGTCTAATGCAAGATAGTTTGCACCTGAGCCAGACAGGTCATACACTTGAGCATAGGCAAGTAAGCAGTTCATCAGTCAATTCATCTTTCAGTCTCTTTGGGTCGAACTACGGTGTTCTGACTTCCTCATTGCACGAGAGGATACGTAGGCATAACTTAACAGTTATCGAACAAAAGTCTCTGTATATTCCCCCTCTTTCCAGCATTATTCTTTAGCCTCATTATCTTGAGCAATTCATTCTCATTCTTACACTGACACATCATTTATACACTTTACACTTCCTTTACACTGACACCTGTACATCCTTTTCCAGCTCTTCATACACAAATTGCACTGACACTACCCCTTTAAAACACAAATCTTTTAAGCGTGGATCCCGTCGAGTACGGCGGACAATCTGGGTGCTAATACCTTCCCAGGTTGTAACCAACCCCCTTTCTCAGTCTCTTTGGTTCGCAACCGTCTTATCTGTATCTTTTCCTAGGTTTATGCAGCATTACCTTTCCTTCGGGATAAAAATGCCTAGCTGGCGACTCTTTTCTTTTCCAGTGAGTTCACTGCTGTGTGTTCTCATTGTTCTTTTCGCCGACCGTTCGCGTCTGTACCATATTTGAGCCAGTCTCATCTTTTGGGAGCGACAGTCATCATCATCATTTTGAGTCTCTATGATCTTTATTTGATCATTGAAGTGGTTGGAAGTTTACAAAGTTGAAGAATTTTGAGCCAAATGCAAACTTGCTATTTTTGGAAATTACTTGTAATAGAAACTTTCCATTTTGGGAAAGATATTCAACCTATTCTTTCATGACCAAAAATGCTTCAAATGAAAAATCCTTGGACATGAAAGTTGTAGATTATGTCTTCCCATTTTCAAAAAGTACAAGAACATGTCTTGATTCATCCTAGAACTCAAGATATGGCCTTTCAAAGTTGGTAAAAATCCTATAATTTTCAAGTGTGCACCAAAGAGGGATTTTTTGCAAATTCAAGTTCTAAGCCATTTCATGACTTCTAATTGACTTCTAAACATCATACCAACATAGTGCAACACATTTGGACCAGAATTGTGCCTTGGATCACAAGAAACCATGCCTCATTTTCACAAAATCTTCAAAGTTGGAAATTTGCAAAACACATGATATATATTCATCCAAGTGATCCAGCTGCACAAATTCAATCCTAGGGCTCTCCACAAACTCAGCTGAGGCCAAGACACCCCAAAAGTCATCTCTGAACCATGCCCATACCTCAAGTACACAATGTTGACATTTTTGCAATTTGGCCCATACCAATCACACTATGCCACCACCCACTTTCTGATCACTCTCATTGGCCTATACTAACCTTATGGATCTCATTTCATACAACACACAAACCTGAATCCTCCCACAAGTCAGATTGCTCAAAAATCCCCAAAATCTTCATCTCTTCGAAACTCATTCCTCAGCCACTGAAACTCAAAACTTTCACCACCAATCATCTCCACACATCATAAGGATCATTTCCCACCCTTTGCCATGGCCTAAAAGCACCTCAATTAGAATCACGATTTCTGAGTTATCAGAACTGAAACACTAAAACCAAGTCATTTAAACTTGTTCTAAGCCTTTCAGAAGCTTCAGGGAGTTCATTGGGGTGGATTAACATCAAGGAGAGGTCCAGAAAGCTCAAATTGAGAAAGCTTCAACTCAGGTAGTCATCAAGAACTTTTTTTCCAGAAACTTTCTTGTAAGTTTTAGAATGATTCTATATGTTCCCCTGATCACACTGATATGATTATTTTTGAAAATGGTTAAGAAACCAGGATGTATTGATGTTCTGAAACTTTTTTATCTGAAAATGTTTTTCTTCGATTCATGAGTTTGATGCAAAATAAATGTTGTTTGGGGCCTGATTCTGGTTTAGGATGGTATGGGGGTTGATTCTGGAGAGTTTGGGGGTTTGGGGTAGCCTAGGGAAGAAGATAGAATGAAGGTGTGGCCGGAGAAGATGATCAGAGCTTGCTCCGGTCACCTGAAAATAATTAGGGTTCTAATTAGGGTTAATCTCCCCAGTTTAAATGTCAGCCCTTGGATCTTGCTTAGCGCGTTTTTTAGTGGCCATGATCATTTCACTTAAACCCTAATTTTAATTAATTAAATTAATCAGTTTAATTAGCCAGTTTGAATCCTGGCCTTTGGATTGCGCGCGCAGTCAACCAATATCTCCCCAGTTCAAATCCTAACCTCAGATCTTCATACTTTTCATTTTATTCATTTTAATTTCATTTCATTTTATTTATTTTGTTCATTTTATTTAAAATAGCAAAAATCATTCAAAAAACCTCAAACTTTGCATTTTTGTTTCAAATATTTTTCTGAACCTAAAAACATTTTTATTTTTATTTTTTGCATTAAAAAAGTATTTTTAAAATATTTAAATGTTTTATTTAATTAATTAATTAAATATGCATTTAGGTTTCTAAAAATCACCAAAAAATACATGAAGCATTCCAATACCTTTAGAAACATTTTAAAACTCACCATACAAATTTCTTTTTAGGTTTGATCACCCTTTCATGATTTTCTTTGAATTAGGGTTCTTAAATTTCACATTTTTTAACCCTAACTTGAAAATATCATTTCTGCCTAACCATGATGAGTTTGAACTTGGTTCTTTTTGCATTGTTTCACATATTTCATAAAGTTTCTATTTTATTTATCTCATATTTGTATCTTGCATTTTCAATTTGATTTGCATTTTCCCTTTAGAAGCATCAAAAAACCCTAGGTAACTTAGGAATTTCATAACTTTCACTAGGATTGGCTTCTGTCCTTCTCCTTTGGGGTGTTATCTTGTATATGTTTAGGGTTTGTTTGAGCTCAATTTCAATTTTTTATCATGGTGAATGCTTCTATTTTGGTCATATGCATCTCTTGTTGTCTTAAAACCCTAACTTTGCATCCTTCTTTGCATATCATGAACTTATGAATTTGCCATGTCATTCCATTCTTTTATATGTCATCTTAGACATCTTAGGACATGTTTGAAACATTGCTTTATCATTTCTTCATTCATTTTTTATGATTTGAATCCATTGCATTTCATGAACATCCATGTGTTTTCATGCTTCTAAACATGCTTCCATTGCATCTCATCCTTGTATGATCATTCATATGCATCTTGTATGACTTTGCATCATCTCATAACATATTTACATTACATATTCACTTCTGACTTTGGTCTTTGCATCTTTTTTCACCTCATTTCTTTGTGCTTTATGTCTTATGCATTCATACTAACATTTCAGGTACTTTTGGTAAGTTATCTGGGAGGTGGATTTGCCTTCACCTCCCACCTCTTCTCATCTCTACATTTGCATATTTACTTGTCTTTGGAGTAAAATTGCTTCACTTGTGTTTCTCTTTCTCCTTCCTTTTCTCTTAAGTTACTTATCTTCTTCAGGAAGTAAGTAACTTATTCTTCTTCCTCCTTCTCTTTTCATCTGCTTCTTCCTTGGTGGCCTTGAAGATCTTTTCTCTTAAGCCTCACAAACCATAGAATATCCAAGCATGATAACTTTTAGGGTTGTATATAGTCCCCCCTAGTATTTTTCCTTTGAGTCTCCTTGAGTCTCTCTTTTCATCTCATAATCAGAGGCTAAACACTTAAAGCTTTAGGACTTTGGAATTAGGGTTATGCCTGTATCCTTATCTTAGGATGGAGTGTATAACTTTAATACTTAGTGTTAAACCTTTAATTTGTTTACACCTCTTAATCAAAACACGTTAATAATCACTAAAACTTTATCTTGTAACTTGGGCCTTACATTAGGGTTCTATCTCTTCCTTTTGGTTAAGAGGGACTAACCCTAGTGTTTAATGGACAAGTCCCCCTCAAGTTGTCTTACAAACTTAAAACTCACTTCTTAATCTCATCCTTTAATTAATATCCACTTAATAAAGGCTTGTTATATAATGAATTTAATCTCTAACCATGGATTAAGTTGAGGTATCTTCCTCAGCTTAAGTGTTCACATCTATCATCCTTCTATTAGGATGGTGTAATGAGTTCACTAATCTGTGATTAGAGATTAAACTCATTACTTAACACTAGACAAAAACCCAAAAGAAAACATCTTAATAATCACAAATAAGTTAATGATCTTAATCCTACGTCATCATGGTAATAAAGTTGAGATGCTTATCTCATGCTTAAGTAGGCTCATTATCTCTAATCAGGGAGGATATAATGAGTTTGCAAGCCCCTGATTTAGGCTTACGCTCATTAACTTATGCAAAACACCAAAAACAATAAAAAACTGAAAACACAAAAACAAACAATAAACGTCTCCTCCGGGATTCTTTTCTCATCACACTCATTCACAAACGAGAACTTGCTTCTTCCGTCTAATGCAAGACAATTAGCACTCGAGTCAGACGAGTCACACACTTGAGCATAGACAAGTAAGCAGTTCACAGTCAAATCATTTAGTCTCTTTGAGTCGAACTACGGTGTTCTGACTTCCTCATTGCACGAGAGGATACGTAGGAATAACTTACAGTTATCGAACAAAAGTCTCTTTGTCTTCCCCCTCCTTCAGCTTTCTTTTCTAAGCCTCATTCTTGAGCATTTCACCATTTCTTCTGCACTGACACTCTGTACATTCATTCCTAGCTTTTCATACACAATCAGCACATACACTACCCCTTTTAAACACAATCTTGTAAGCGTGGATCCCGTCGAGTACGATAGACAATCTGGGTACTAATACCTTCCCAGGTTGTAACTAACCCCCTTACTCAGTCTCTCTGGTTCGCAACCGTCTTATCCATCTCTTTCCAGGTTTATGCAGCATTACCTTTCCTTCGGGATAAAAATGCCTAGCTGGCGACTCTATTCAATTCAACCTCTTCTTGCCTACGGTTTGTGTTTGCACCAGGATGAAAATACGGGGAGCGACAATAGCCAAATAAAGGCTAAAGTACCAACTCCATGATGATCAAAGCAAAGGGAGGGTGTCATAGAATCTAAGTTCAAAACTCCAATTCCAATGCAAAGGATAGTAACCATATTCCAAGATCAAGATCAAATGTTTTTTAGAGGTTTAATCCTATATTAATATTTTTGGTGTCCAAATGGACAAAAGGAAAAAAAGCACAAAGATAAAATGACATAAACATAAGCATGATAATGGATGATAAAGATTAATAAAGGTAAAAGAGATAAGAGAGCAAGAAAGAAATTAAAGAGGATAAGGTGCAAGAGGAAAGTATAATAACAATATAGTAGTAGTAATAATTATATATATATACATAATAATGGTATGGTGAACTTAATCATCCACAACCAAAAAAATAACAAAGCACTTAGTGCCAAAATCGAAAAGGCAACTGATTATGCTTAGTATCTTACACTATAGTGGTTAACCGATGCAATTAGACCCAAATTCGATGAAGACTTGAAAGAAGATTGGGATACCCAATGCAACTACGCATTAAGCTTCAAAAGTCGTGGATCTAATGTAAATTATTAACCACCATTAGGGTAGCGCGACCAATTTAGGTCCGGTCCACGAAATTAAAAATATCTAATTAGATTTTTATTCCGAAGTAGGGACACATTTAGGTTTATGTTAAGCAATCGCCGAGTAATTTACGGAGTAATTACTCTACAAATGAGGTCGGCCAATATAATGTGTGTGCAAGATTAACGATATGTAAATTGTCATCCGAACGCAATGCCGCAAAAAAAATAAAGATGAATACCAAATTAAGTTACACTTATGGTATTCTTTCATCTTTAAGTTCAATCACTCATTTTGGTGGATTCAAGTGTGAAAATATATCACTAATTCAAAACACCTAAAGTGAATTAAATAATCCACTTAAAGATCGATTTGAACTAATGACTATTATCTTCTCTAATATGTACCCAAAGTCCATTGAATTTAAAGAGAAATCAGTCCCAAACATGTCTCCTAAGGTAAAAATAATAAGAGATGGGAAAAGGGGGAAGAGGAGCAGTGTTAATCGATTAACACCTTGATTAATCGGTTAACACAACCAAATTTTGTAATGCTGCATAAATTTACATTGGTTAATCGATTAACTAGTTTGTACTACAAATGGTTAATTGATTAACATTGGACCAGAGGCAGAAAATTGGCCAAAATTCAACATGATTATCTTTCAAAACATTTTCCAAACACCTTATGATCATGAACTGAATTGACACGAATTTTAAAGTGAAAAATATAGTAGAACCCTGAAATCAAACAACAATATATAATCTGAAGGATAAAAAACAAGGAGCACCAAGGATCTACATCATGGATGATGAATGTGAAGGTGTAACAATGGTGGAAGATGAATTACCACTTCAAGGACTAGAACAACTCCAAATTAATCCCCAAGCAAGCTTGATCTACTGAGATTGATGAAGAAAAATGAAAAGGATGAAGTTTTAGCTCAAAGTTAGTCAAGAATTCAATGCAAATTCTTGATAACTTTCAAAAGAAGAAAATGAGCTTTGGTGAATTTTGTTGTTTGAGGAGATATTTTGCAAGGGGTTTTTTGGATCTCTAAAGCTTGAGAAATGAATAAAATGATGCCTCTATTTAAAGAGTTTGGGTATGAAAATTTGGTGGATGGAGTTAGGCTTGGGTTATCAAAATTAGGCTTGGGATTAAAATTGGAGGGAAATTCATACAAGAGTGGTGATTAGTGAAGGTATATGGTGGGAAATGATCAAAGTGGTGTAGGGGTATAAAAATGACGTAGTCTAGAATACTCCAAGTGAGATAAAGGGCTGGGATGGTGCTGAATTTAAACAAAATATTCAAAATTCTCCCATGTTAATCGATTAACACGTTGGTTAATCGATTAACCAAATCAAATTTTGAATTTTTGTTTATTTTGATTGCATTGCTTGTTGTTAGGCTCGATTCTTTTGCTTGTCGAAGAAGGTATGGAAATAAACACATGAACCTTGGAATTCCTTGAATAAATTAATTAAAACTTGAGGAATCCTTGATCAGATAAATTGACATGATTGTGGATCAACTTTGATTTTGTTCTTTGAAATTCAATCGAGTTGTGGGACTGCTATTTTTGGTATTTCTGACATGTTCTTCCCCTGAAAATGTTAGTAGAAGAAAACAAAATATTTTTGGATTTTAATTAATGGTTAGTAAACATAAACAAATAAAAGCACACAAAAGCAATGGTCATCCCTTATGAGGCATAAACCTGCAACCAAAAAGGACTGAGGAACCAGTGTGTGATCTTGTTTGCATGCAAAATGATGCAAATGCAAAACACAATCTTATGCGCAAAAATTAGGGTGTTACAGTTAGTTTTATTATAAATAGCATACTAGTATCTCATCTTTTGGATAAGGGAAAATAGGAAGAAAAAAACCCTAATTCAAAACTGAGAGAGGTTATTTGTTATACTTGTATACTTGTAATCTTGTTTCAAGAGAAATGAAAGAATAACAGTTTATAACCAATCCTTGTTGTTATCCTTGGTTACCCTAAACCCTAACCCTTGTGGGTTTCTTGACTGATCAAGGAACCAATTATACTTTGTTTCTAAGGTACCCTATTCACAACAAATTGGTGCAGTGAGCGTGGAGAAGATGCCTTCAACAAAGTATGAGATTGAAAAGTTCACTAGAGTGAACGATTTCGATCTGTGGCGCTTGAAGATGAAAGCCTACTTGTTTAGCAGGGTTGCTTGGAAGCGTTGAGGGGAGAGACGACCATGAATGTTAGGTTAACGGCAGCTGAAAAGATGACCATGATTGAGAAAGCACACAACTCAATATTGTTAAGCCTTGATAATAAGGTTCTTCGATAGGTATCAAAGGAGAGGACGTCATCAGGGTTATTGTTGAAACTTGAAGGTTTGTACATGACCAAATCGTTGGTGAATCGACCCTACCTGAAGCAAGCTTTGTATTCATTTAAGATGATTGAAGACAAGTGTTGGCTGAGCAGTTGGATATGATCAACAAGCTGATTCTTGATCTTGAAAATATTGATGTGAAGATCGATGATGAAGATCAAGCACTATTGATGTTATGCATTTTTCCCAGAACACGTGCTCATTTAAAAAAAATCCTCTTGTGTGGAAAAGTGTCCATGACCTTTGAAGATGTTCAATCTTCCTTGTACTCTAAGGACTTGAATGAATGAAAGGAGCATAAAACTTCGATGGTTGGTTAAGGTTTGGCCGTTAAGGCAAATTTCTTGCAAAAGGATGGTAAGTTTGACAAGAATAAGGGTAAAAGTCAGTAGAAGTCTTATAGTGGTGAAGAATCTGGTGTTGAATGCTATCATTGTAAGAAGGAGGGTCACATTTGAAAGGTGTGCCCTGAACGCCAGAAAGATCATGGAGGTAAGGATAATGACAATGCTACCATTTTTCAAGATGATTTCGACTCATTTGATGTTCCTGTGATTTCAAGCAGAGATTCAAGAAAAGAGTGGATTATGGATTTAGGTTGCACTTGGAACATGACTCCAAACAAATATTTATTCGTGGAACTATGTGATCAAGCTAGTGGGTCGGTGCTGCTGGGAAATAACAAAGCTTGCAAAATTGCAGGTATTGGATCTGTGAGATTCAAGCTCCATAAGGAGTCAATAAGACTATTGACTAAAGTTAGGTATGTACATGACTTAAAGAGAAATCTAATATCTCTTGGTGAATTCGACAAGAAGGGATATGTTTTTTCAAGGAGAGAAAAGTATCCTAAGAGTCATAAAGGGGACGAAGAAAGTCTTGAGAACCGTGAAGAAACAAGGCTTATATACCCTTGAGGTTGAAGTTGTAAGTGGTTAGACAAATTTTGCATCCACGAAATTGTTGTCGAAGACAAAATTATGGAACATGAGATTGGGCCATGTCAGCGAGAGAGGCCTGATTGAACTAGGGAAACAAAACCTGTTAACTGATGACAAAGTCTAGAAGTTGGAGTTTTGTGAACCTTGTGTATTTGGTAAGTCCTGTAGGATGAAGTTTAACAAAGGTAAACAAAGAACAAATGGATCCCTTGATTACATCCATGTTGATCTTTGGGGGCCTGCAAGGAATCTGTCACATTCAGGTGCAAGGTATTTTCTACCCATAGTCGATGATTATTCCAGAAAGTTATGGGTATTCATTCAGAAGACGAAGGATGAAACTTTTGAGAATTTCAAGAGTTAGAAGGTTCTGGTCGAAACTCAAACTGGCTGAAAGGTCAAGAGGTTGAGAACTGATAATGGCATTGAATTCTGCAACGAAGCTTTCGAAAATTACTGTACCGAGTCTGGGATTGCAAGGCATAAGACTGTAGCAGGTACTCCTCAGCAAAATGGACTAGTTGAGAGATTTAATCAAACAATCCTCGAAAGGGTTAAATGCATGTTGGTTAGTGCTGAATTGAAGAAGGTGTTTTGGGTTGAGGTTGTTTCAACATCAACATATATGATAAACAAATGTCCTTAGATTGCGTTAGATATGAAGACACCTGAAGAATTTTGGTCGGGACATCCACCAGATCTTGACAAACTGAGAGTATTTGGCAGTGTAGCCTATGCTCACATTAGGAAAGACAAGGTCGAACCTAGATCTCTGAAATGCATGTTCATGGGATACCATGAAGGAGTCAAATCATATAGGTTATGGTGTCTAGAGCCAGGTCACATGAGGTGTATCACCATTCGAGATGTAGTTTTCAATGAAGCTGAGATGGCTTTCAAGAAAACTGATAATGTTGACGAAGAGCTAGAATAGGGAGAAATTCCTGTTGAGGGGAAACATAGTGACGTTGAATTGAATGACCCAGATGAAGTCGAAGAAGAAGCATAAATTGATGTCGAAGATGAGGAGACTGATAATGACTACCTGCTGGCAAGAGATAGGTCGAGAAGAGTCATCAAGCCACCTCAGAGACTTGGGTATGCAGATATTATAGCTTATGCCTTAATCTCTGCAAGTGAGGTTCTGGACGAAGAACCTAGAGACTATAAGGAAGTTATGAGGAGTCGAAATTAGACTGAATGAAGGCCATAGAATGTGAGATGAAGTCTCTTCATGATAATAACACATGGGAACTGATCGAAAAACCTGTTGGAGCCAGGTTAGTGAGTTGTAAATGGATTTTCAAAGTTAAGGAAGGAATCTAAGGAGTGGCGTCGAAGAGATACAAGGCAAGGTTGGTTGCAAGGAGTTTCACTCAGAAAGAAGGTGTCGACTGTTGGTGTAAGGCCTAAAGGCCAATACTTTTGGTACTTGTATCCAATTATTTATTAATAATAAAAGACATTTCTTTATTATATTTGTTTTTTCAAAATGATAAAGTCCCTAGAATAACTAGTTTGTTTAATGAAATATTCTTAAAGTATCCATAGTCGAGCTTTAATGTGAAACGAGATTGCCTTAAAGCATTAAGACTATTATGAAGATAGACTGATAATCAGATCTCATGGATCATGGATAAGGAGTTATGAAGTCTTAACATATGTATGAATATTAAGAGTAATATTTATACTAGACTGGCCCACTATGAGAGTACTATATAGAATGTTATGCAAAGTGTCATAAGTTACTCTCATGGTGATAGTGGTGTATACCACTCTTCGATCTGAAACTACTATGGACCCTAAATGTAGAGTTAAGTTCTTTATTGGTGATCAAACACTGTCCATAACTGGATAATCATAAAGACAGTTGATGGGTACTTCACAAAGCATGTTGAGGGACATGAGTGACCTAAATGGAATTTGCCCATCCTGCATAACAGGATAAATGTCTAAGGGCCCAATATTGAACTGGAAAAGGATGGCACGGTATATGCCTTGTGTTCAATATAAACATAAGGGCAAAAGGGTAATTATACACACAAGTACTATCAAAAAAAGGTTTTGTTAGATCACATGACAATTTTGTGACTTTGGTAGTAGTGATGTGTTGCTAGATACCACTCACTGTTTATTATGTTAAATACATGATTTAATATAATTGCCAACGTCGCGAAATCCTATAGGGTCACACACATTAGGATAGTTAGAGAAGATGTAGAGTAAATAAGGAACATCATAAGGTACGGTGCACTTAAGTAAATATGCAACACCGTAAGGTACAATGCACTTAAGTGGAATACGAAATATGGTAAGGTACCATGTGCTTAAGTGATAAACGATACATCATAAGATATGGTGTACATACACTTAAGTGGGCTTTTTAGCTTGTAGCCCACACAAGTAGTTCTATAAATAGAACCCTTGTGCAGAAGCAAAAAGATTTGTTGAAACCCTAGCCGTATTCTACTTTTCTCTCCGTTACTCAAAACCTTCAATCGTAATCAACTAGCACTGTGAATGAAGGAAGTAGTTCGTGTGGACTGAGTAGAGGCGTTGTTCATCGTATAATGCTTATGATCATTCCATCGATTCGGAACCAAATGTTTCATCGCCACAAGAGGTAACCTTTCTATCACAGATCATGATCTTTTATAAAGATCGCTAAAGAGAAAATTTATTTTCCGTTGCGTTTAGATTGCAAATTTCCCTTCATCGACTTCAATGATGCGTTCTCTCCTATTGTGAAGCACGGGTCCATTCAAATGTTTCTTGCCATGGTGGCACAGTTCAACCTTGAACTGGAATAGATGGATGTGAAGATTGGGTTCTTGTATGGTGATCTAAATGAAATAATCCTGATGAGGCAACCTGAAGGGTATGTCGAAAAGGGTAAAGAAGAGTATGTGCGCAAACTGAAGAAATCTTTATATGGGCTGCAACAATCTCCTCGACAGTGGAATAGGAGATTTGATAAGTTCATGACACGTATAAGTTTCACCAGAAGTCAGTTCGACCACTGTGTTTACTTCTGATTTCGACCGGGTAATTCATTTGTTATTTTGTTGCTTTATATGGATGATATTCCAATAGCAAGCAACAATGCCGAAGATGTAAAAAGGGTGAAGGTTGAACTCAATAAGGAGTTCAATATGAAGGATCTGGGAGTTGCGTCCAGGATTCTTGGGATTGACATCCGAAGAGATAGAAAGCAGTTGAAAGTATGCTTATTTCAAGAGGCATACCTACGAAAGATTCTCAAAAAATTTGGTATGTCGAATTCAAAGCCTGTTGTAACTCCGACAAATCCTCAATTCAAGCTAAGTATAGATCAGTGTCCCAGTACTGATTTTTGAAAGAACGAATATGGATAGCATTCGATATGCTAATATAGTAGGTTCTTTGATGTATGATATGGTCTGTACAAGACCTAATATAGTTAATTCTTGTAAGCAGGTACATGGAAAATCCTGGAAAGGCTCACTGGCAAGCATTGAAGTGGTTTCTAAAATACATAAATGTGTCTCTGACTAGAGTCCTAATTTATGATGGAGCCTTGGGTGAAGATAGTAAAGTAGAAATTGAAGGATATATCGACTCTGATTATGCAGGTTGTATGGATTCAAAAAAATCTATTTCTGGATATGCTTTGACTATGTTTGGCACATGAATTAGTTGGAAAGCAACACTAAGAAGGTTGTTGCCTTATCAACCACTAAAGCAGAATATATCTCCCTAACTGAAGCTGTAAGGAAAGCATTGTGGCTTAAAGGTTTTGCAAAGGAGCTGAAACTTCAAGGTCGGGGGTATCACTGTTAAATGTGATAGTCAAAGTGCAGTACACCTGTCAAAGAACCCATCCTATCATGAGTGAACCAAGCACATTGATGTGAGGCTGCATTTCGTCAGAGGGGTAATCAAGCATGGAGAGGTCCAAGTGCTGAAGGTTTCGACAGATCATAATGTTGCTGATATGATCACCAAGACGTTGCCTAGTTGCAGGTTTTTCCACTGTATGCAGTTGATAAAGCTGCATGAAGAAAGCTAGTTTGTATTTTGTTGGTATAGGATGTGTTTCAAGGTGCATATTTGTGGAATATTGGAACAAACCCTAGTACGAATAACATGTCGTCGAAGTCCGCTCACATGTTATGGATCCAATTGTTTAAGTTAGCTTGTACCCTAAGTTAGCTTGTAATGGGTAATTGTTTAAAAAAAACATTAGGTTAGTGTGTTAGTTTTATTATAAATAACATACTAGTCTCTCATCTTTTGGATAAGGGAAAATAGGAAGATAAAACCCTAATTCAAAAGTGAGAGATATTATTTGTTATTCTTGTATACTTGTAATCTTAATACTTGTTGTAATCCTTGGTTACCCTAAACCCTAACCCTTGTGGATTTCTTCACTGGTCAAAGAACCAATTATACTTTGTTATAAGGTATCCTATTCACAACATCTTCATGAAGATATGCCATTAAGAGAAGTTTGTTGGCCTTCCACCGTTGCAAGACCTTAAATGTGTAACTCTCCTTCATGATTGCTTGCTTTGAAGGCTTGGTAACAAGCATATTGATGCGTCGTAACCGTTACAATCTATTGGTCTGTTTGATGGGGACATGCCCGAATGAAGGGCTAGGTGAGTGATACTCTGCCTTATAGGAGACGAGTTTAGGAAGATGACTAGTCTGGGTATGAGACTGGCCCGAATTGTGATGGTTGATGATCTTACCCTTGTGTAAGTTCAATCTCTTCCATTTTTAGTAGCTTAGTTCACATCTTATCAAATCCGACTACATAGCCCGACCTAAAATATTTTGGGTATGAATAAACACTACCAAGGGTTCCTAGATGGTCCAAAAACCTCCCTTTCTATCTAGCCACTAATGGTTTTCTTAACACCCCACCATGATTACTCATAGGAGAGAAAACACCTCTTTGGTTGGAGAAGCATTCCTCGAGTAGACAAAAGAAATTAACAAGAACTAAAGAAATAAGTTTAGAACACTCGAACATACTAAGAAAGCAAAACAACCATCCAATTTATTTACTGATAAAGGCTTATGAAATATTATGAAAGAGTCGGTACATTAACCACGGATCCAAAACAAAGACGAAAAACCAAAACAAAAAGAAAAATGAGAAAACATTCAAGTATGGAGACCCTAAACTAGTTTGTTGTTCTTCTCCTTCTTGAAGAAAAAAAAGCAAATACAACTTAAACTCCACATTTGGGTTGAAATGTTGGACCCAAGATAAAAAAAAAAAAACATTTGAGCTACTTGTCATATCCCAAATTTATCCTACTTTTTTTTAATTCTATCTTTGAAAGATCATTTGGCCCATGGCCATGATCTTTTAAGAATTAAGTCATAAAGTTTTGTGCATATTCAAAGATTCCTCAAAGCCTTCCTTTTTTTGGAAATATCATTTGATCCACATGTCAAAGATTTGTGGTTTGTTTGGTTTAAAGCATGGGCCATATTGTAGCATATGACTTGAGATTTCGCTATGGTCAAGACCTTTTGCTCTTTGTTAATTGATGTACAATTTGTGTTGGGTTGAAGATTTGAATCAAGATTAAATTATTTCAAGGGGTCACCATTGTCTTTAGCCATTTGGAATTTGAAGTGAAGGGTTCTATCCATTCAATTGACTTTATTTTTTTAAATTCAAGATGATAAACTTCAAGGTGCATTCAAGGTCAAGGCAACAGTTTTTGTCATGGAGGCAATATAACTTGAATTAACCACAAATTCAAATTACTTTGCAAGGTTCGGGTTCCAAGTTCAAATTATTTCTTTTAAATTGAATTCAAAAAGAATTACAAAACACAAGGTTTCATTGGGTTCAAGTTGTGAAAGATTGAGAATAATTCAAAGTGTCTTAGTCACGAAGCTGCATTTAATCAAAGTTGTTTCAAGGAGTGATCCAAATTTTTCCAAAGGGACTGTGTGTGCAGTTACAGGATCAACAATAAAATGTTCTCATCTCCAAGATTTCAACTTAATTATTCAAAGATGTCCGTAAGTTGGTACAAAGATATGACCTTACATGAAGTGAAGCCAATAATACAGGGATACATAAGGAGAAAAGTATATAATGCTATCAAGTTACAATGCCAAGGTTTAAGTATCACAATGCCTAAGAAACTAAAAGTTGCCATGGATTTGATCGCCATCCTAGCAGAAACACAGATTAGTATCATACTCCAATCTTATCCCTCATGAAAAATTTCAAATTTCCAAAGAAAAGCAAAAGATCTGCAATGAACAAATGATTGTCATTTAGAATTTTCAAATATACATAAAAGAAATTCATGTCAATTGTCTTACTACCAGAGTTATGAACAAAAGGCAATCACAAACATACATCATGAGATCCAAGTTTCATTACAATAATAAGAAGCTCAAATAATTTGGATTAGCATAATACCAACTTATTCACTTTTCAAAGAATCGATCCAAAGCTGCCTTCATATTCAAAATTCCTAAGGTCTTGTCTTCATGTTATTATTCATCTGAGCTTTCTGCAACAAATGCACAAAAGAAGCTTGTCAAAAAAACTAGTGCAGCAGATGAATGAAGTCAAAAGAATACCACTTGTAATAAAGACAAATCATAGCCCGGTGATTGAGCATGACAATACATCCTCCTGTAAACTTGACGTTATCACCAAGCTATCCATCATCATATTCATAATCTGCAAGTAATACAAAAGCAAACACGACTTAAAATCTAAAGGCAAATTGCAGTTCAGCCAAGGTCAAACAACCAAATTCATAATAGTGGAAAACTCATTGAAAAAATCAGTTGAAGTCTGCAGGAATTCAACAAACAAGAATCATTTCTTTTTCCCAAGGAAGAGTATCATATGATTTTCATAAGAGTCTCACCCAACTCTCATTTCCAATTCACAAACCGCCATTATCCCCGCCATGAACAATCAGAGGAAGAGCGTCAAGGCCTTACTGCATCAGGGTCATCAAAAAAGAAAATGCAAGGGTCATGAATTGATGAGAATTGCAGGAATATTATTAGGACAGGTTCATACCTAAACAACTTTGCACCAAACAAAAGCTAGACCTCTCTTATCACTCCATGACTCCACCATTAAGCTGCCGTGATTCTTCTTCAGTTAGCAAAACTTCCTCGTGTCATCTAAAACAAGAAAGTGGGTGCATTACAAGACTATACAATAAGCTTGCTCGCATTTGACTCCATATGTTAATGTTTCACCACCGTTATCACCGTTAACACACTCTTGAAGACAAAATGAATGAGAAGATATGGATGGACCTGCACATCAAACGTGAACAAAACATCATTCAAGGGTCCAAAGAATGACAATATTATAGTTCAAAAAGTGCACAATTAAAATAAGTTCAAGAACTTAATTTGTGTCACAAGGTTACTTCATTAACAAAACCAAGGAATGAGAGTTGTTTCTTCTTTCAAAGCCAAATCACATAATGGAATTTCAAGCCAAGGTCAAGTCATCCATCATCAGCCTTGTACCCTGCAATCATGAGAATAACATCCATGGATAAGCAAGCTTCCTTTTAAATTTACAATGAACTCTCAAGGTTGAATATCACAATAAGGTTTTTTAGCAAACAATATTCAAATCACAGGAAATTCGTCAACACAAGATGTGAAATGTGTGTGGCAAAACAAAGATACAAATTCGCGAAGAATGCAAGCCATGTTTATTTTGAGTCAAAAATGAAGGCAGTACAAATAGAGTTACAGGGCAGTGAAAATATGAGTTTATGGTAGTAAAAAACTCACGATTTTACAAGACTCGGTTTCACAACAAACAAAATATACATCTATCATAATCCCAAGAGGTCCCCACACAATCTCGTAAAAAAACCTTCTCCAACGAATTTCTCATCTGCACTCACTCTCACGTATGAAGAAATCACAGCAATGCTCACAAAATGCTCGCACGTATTTCATACCTTAATATCTCACTATAAAATGACTCAATCATTGGAAAAGGATGGGACACCTGAGAACCCTAGCCACCAAAAATACACAACACCTACCTACAATGAGAAAATCTAGTCGCTACCAACACACAACCTACACAGAACCTTAGCTGCAAATACAGAGAAAGAACCCCACACACAAATCCTACAAAAACTCGAAAAAGCCAGAACCATCACTAAAGCTCAAAAGTGACAAGAGTAACTCAGAAGTGAGTAGAAGGACAAAGAAGTAGAAGAAGGAGATACGATCAACGAACTCACCTTCACCGAACATTGCTGGAGACCATCGGAGTCGCTCACCTACGCACCGTTGAAGCCTCGTCGGAAAGGTGTCTGTCGGTATCTCTCTTAAACCCTCGCGTTCAAATCATTGACAGTGCTCTAAATTTGTTTCATACTTGTTTTCTTTGTGATTTTTGTTGGTGTTTTTGAATACTCCGATCCCGTTGCGTGGACGTGTTTTAAATAAACCTGAGTTTAGAATTGGAATTTCCATGTTACTTTAAGTAGGGTTTGTGTTGTGAGGTTTGGGAGTTGAATTGTGACAGCGGAGGCTCGCCGGAGAAGACAGATGTTTCTGCTGCGTTTCATTTTCTCCGGCGAGAAATTTAGGGTTTCGGCGATGCTATTCTATAGAGAGCGTTGAGGGAGAGACATTCGTGAAAGATGGATTTAAGTTGTTTCAGTTTTCCTTGCTTTTATTATTCCCGTTGCTAGCTGGTTGTGTGGAGGAGGTCCACTGTACCAGTGACACGTGTGTCCTTAGTGACCTATCACCGGTCAATTGTTTTGATCCAATTGATTCCATGCGTGTCCCTTGTTCGGTTACCATGCACCCTATTATTCGTTACCCTTAGATCGTTGGTCTGTGAAAGGAGTATGCTGATTGTACGCTCATGCTTGCTTCCTGGGTCAACTTGGTTGACCAGAGTCCATGGTGGACTCTCACCTCTCCAGCGTGGGCTCCCAATTGTTTTGGGCCTACTGCTTCTGATTTTCACACCCCTTTGTCTACTTACAAACCTGGCCCATAACTTTTTCTTCTTATTTCAATTAATTCATTCTTAGTTTTTTTTTAATTCTTTTTTTTAGTTATTTTCTTTTATCAAAAATCATGAAAACCAAAATAATATTTTATATTAATTAATTATTTTAATGTAATTTAATTAATTAATTTGTTAATTAATTTTATTAAATAATTATATTTAATTAATTAATTAATTCTCTTTTGTTTGATTTTATACGTGTGATGAATGTTTGTGTATGCTCGATCCTTCTTGCTTGTGATACGATGATATGTTTGCTTGTGTGATTACTTTTGCATTTTTGACGATAAATTGCTAAGTAAAAAACGAACGCACACTAAGACTAATCATTTCAAAGATAAACGAAATCTTTGGTTCAACGCCAAATAATTATCCTTACATATTTCACTCATGCACACATGTAAGTCGATCATTATTCGATCGCTATCTGCATAATTTTTCGCTTTTCTAAACTTTTCAATTTTAAAATTAAATCAATGCAACACGCTTGTTTTCCATAGCAAGTTACCAAATCCAATCACACTTGATCCATATATCAAGTCCACTTCAATTCGAAAACTATAAAAACAAACACGATTTTATCAAAGATTGTTTTCAAATCAAATATCGAAAGAATTGAATTCTGGAGTCTAGCATTCCTCGAATTCTTGAATGAACGCTCTTGAGGCTCGCCCCACGAGACATGGTTCATTCGACTTTCCGTAATTAAAACGTTTAATCCACATATCAAATAACGAAAGAATTGAATTCTAGAGTCTAGCATTCCTCGAATTCTTGAATGAACGCTCCTGAGGCTCGCCCCACGGGACGCGGTTCATTCGCGCTTTCGTTCCTAAAAACACTAATCGAATCAAACATTTCTTCATACAAACATTGTCTAAATCCTTTCTATCTCACAAACAAGCTAGAGCTTCCGCCTCCTATCGCGAGCAAACAAGTCAACGCTTAGCAGTTAGAATGCGGTCTAAACAATCGTTCATTAAAACAAAACAACCAACCAAGGCACACGGATCTTACTCCTTGTCGTGCACCCTAGGAATAAAACCATCCATTTCTCTTTAACCTTAATTTAGAATCATTCGCATTTATTTTATTCGAAGAAAACAGAAAGCATAAGTCAACATTAAATCGCAAATTAAACTAAGAGGTTCTCGTTGAGTACAACGGTCGTAAGGGGTATTTTTAAACTTAATTGGAATAAAATAAGTTCGGTGGCGACTCTGTTGTTTTAATTTTTATCCGCGGTATTTTTTATTGCGAGGTCGTATTTTTCGAGGTACAACACTACTAAGATTTTTTTATTTAACTTCAAGGTTGCAACGGTAAAGAGATGTCTCATCCAACGAATTATGCATCAATGCTCCATGTTAAGAAACATGAAAGACGCCACAATTTACCGACCACGATGAGGCCTAGATTGACATGTACCATCAATACCAAAGTTCATGTATCTGACAACTATCAATGTTTGCACTCTAATAGATACATCTCTTTGAAGACATTTAAGATCACGATTTTGTCTACACCTGTCACCAAAACGACTGCAATGCCCCCCATTTACATTGTTCTAGTCCGAGGAAAAGCTTACATTTGATCACTTGCGAGAATAAAAAATATGAACTCACACCATCATCTACTTTCCTTGATTAAATACTTGGGGACGACTATTCTGAATTCGGTCAAGTCCAATCCAATATTAAAACGACTCCCTCCAAAATCAATGTCCTAGAGACATACGCAAGCAGGTTCGATGATCATATTAGGGCCATCTGATTAAGATCATGTCACAGTCTATCTACAGATGTTTTGAATTATTAAAATTCAGATTTATTTTTTCATTCCTTATATCAAAATACTCATGGCTATATTTATAATGATCAATTTAAGGATTTATTTAAATATATACAGAAAGTTCAATATATGGCATTGCACCTACTTCATAGGTCCCAATCAGCACACCACTATTCTATTCCAGGGACTAGAGATTCCATACATGAGAGTACAGTACAGCTAGCCTATGAGTTCAATGTTTGATAATCATTTTGTCTCGAATTAGCATTACGTAGACGCTTCTTCATGTATCTCCATGCAACCTGAATTCTGTTTGCAGCAAGTGATCTCCAATAAGGTGATTCATACCTAACATAACACAATCATCAAATCAATATGCGAGAGCCATGTTTTTGATAATGGATATTCTTCATGATTCATGAAAGCTCATGTAGTTGAATCATAAACGCGTGTGAAGATATGATGAAGTGGAATGAATGAATAATGAATGACCTTATGACTCCTTGAAAACGAGGGCTCCGGAAGAAACTTGCGAAAAGAGTTGTGACTTCTTCAATGTCTTTAGCACGAAGAGAAACGACCTCGACGCGGGTTAAGCATTTTACCGTTCTGTCACTAGTCAACCACTTGCCTTGAAGCTTATTTTTACTATCTGCAAGAGAAATCGTGTTATAGAGTAGACCGAAAAATCAAAGAGATGAAGATTCATCTCATAGGTAATATAAGCTTGAAAGATGCAACTGGTACCGAACTGGTCTGCTTACAAAGCTTAAGAACTTGATAGAGAGAAAAGAAATCTTAGACCTCGTATTGATTGACAAAAGATAAAATGAAAATGATTTTGCTTTTTATCTTATTTTCTATTAGGTATAGTTGTACCTTTGCTTTCCAAAGATTGTTCAAGATACCATCTAAAAAGTTCTTCTCCACAAGCATCCCCTTCAGATAACCGAACCCAAATTCCATCTTCTCCGATGCTCTCCAACTTTCCACGCACAATAAACACCATCTTCTGTACAAGATTACCCTGGCTCAAAATTCTGCTATCTTTGAGGTATGTCATTGGTATTAATCTCTCACGAATGGCTTCTAAGACATCCTCATCAAGTTGTGATAATATTCGAACCTGTAGAAAGAGCACTAGAACTAGCTTAATATAATTGTCTTTTGGTGCATCACTGTTTTAGTTTCATATGCCTTAAGTTTTGATTACAAAACTGTTTTATTAATCATTTTCTATTGAATTCCATGAAGTTACAGGTAGGCGCATAGGGAACAAAATTATATTTCAAAGGGACCTATTTTCCACTGCACGCTTTTTGAAAAATGAAAAAGAATTTCCCTAACATTTGAAGATTATCTCAATTTTGATCCTACAAAATTGTTTGTTGTAAAACTAACCTTGTTATACGAAGATTATGTTGTTTTAGACCCTGTAAAATTATTTATTTTGTAAAAATAATCTTGCCATTTTACAAATAATCTTGCCATTTTAATAGAGGGTTAGTTTTACAAGGATAATTTTACCAAGAAACCGTTTTACAGGGTCCAAATAAACAATTTTTATATGGCAAAGTTAGTTTTACAACAAACAATTTTGGAGGGTCAAAATTGAAAAAATCTTCGAATGAGGAAAATTTTTGTAATTTTTTTTTGTAGGGTTTTTCAAAAAGCAGCTAATGACAAGGAAAAAATAGTTAATAACCCTATTTCATATAACATCATAACCGGATACTAAAATCCATTTAAAAGAGTAATATGTGTAAATGCATACTTTTCTAACAAAATTGAACAGGTGGCGTCTTATGTCTATTAGAAGACTTTCTGGAAAATTCTCGAGAACCATTTTCTCTTGAACACCTTTTGTTTCAGCCCAGCTATACCGTTCATTCTGCCGTACCCTCCTGCATGACAGATGTATCAGTCATTTGTACATCATGCGTAGTACTTTATTTGATAAATGCATTTTTGCAGTATTGATGTGATTCATTATAAGAGTTAGAACATTTCATACCTTTTGAGTTCTTGATGTGATTCATTATAAGAGTTAGAACATTTCATACCTTCTGAGATGTTCTGGTAAGCGACGGAGGCTCATCCATTTCTCAACGTCACGGCATCTAAGTTGCATTTCAAGCCTCCTGTAGGTAAAATCAAAATTAAGAGGCTGATGTCATGAATCACACAGGATGGCAAAACAGTGATGTTTCTATATTGCTTTTAGATTTTCAAATGAAAGGAACTTCAAATAGAAGTTAGTTTTGAAGGAAATAAATGACGTGTGTTTGGAACCAAAAGTGATTCCATTCAAAATAAAGTTTTGTAAATAACAGAAACAAACACATGCGACAAAAGTAAGAGAAAAATGCTCTACCTCCGTCCAAGACCCTGAAGAAAGCTCTGTATGTTTCCAATGAGAAAGGCAAAAAGCAAGAGACCCAGTCCAATGATAGACATTGTAAAAAGGACTTCCCATTCAAAATAGCTAGGGACTTGATTATCAGCCAGAGTACAGATTTGCTGTATTAAAAGATCATAGGGGTATATGTAATACCCCGTATTTTAATAAATGTTCTGGATAATATTAATTAAGATTAATAGGATTCCGGTGTGCTTTGAGAGTTTTCAATTAAAATAATTAGAACAACTAACAAACTAAAATTAATTAATTAGTATTATCTGACTCAGAGGTTTTATTAAATATTTGACTCAGAGACATTTTTGGATACTCTCAATTTGGACCGGTTGTAGCTAACTAAAGTTATATCAATATTTATATTGTTGTATTTGTTATAAAAAGAGAAAAGGAGAGAAAGTTAGTAAGAAGGGAAAGAAAGAAAAGAAAGAAAAGGAAGAAGTGAAAGAGAAGAGAAAAAAGAAGGAAACCCTGGGAGAAGAGGAAGAAGTTCATGGAGAGCTTGGATCATCTTCATCTTCATCAATCATCATCTTCATTAAACTCCTCGTCGATTGCAAGGTGGGTTCTAGTTAGAAACTTTTATTTCTAGAAGTTATAGTTTTCTTGAGATTAGGGCATAATCCTAGAAATCGTATAATCAAGAGATTGAACGGTTGAAATACCGATAAAATGCATGAGTATGCTGGTAATAGGTCTGGTAATATTTGTTTAAAACCATTTTGAGGTTTGGTGTGTTATAGTGGGAGTTTGGAGAGGTTTTGATGTGAAAAACGCAGGTTAACCTGATACGCCACTGGAAGTGGAATTTAGACTGGTTATCCGGTTAACCATATAGGTTAACCTGTTAACGCTGTAAGTTTTGGAAAATATTAATTCTTTAAAAAATTCATAACTTTTTACTCAAGTATCCGATTGAGCCAAACTTTATATCGTTGGAAAGCTATGACAACGTACTATCCAATGTTGAGATAAAATATTGAGTTAGAAGTGAAATTAATTAATTTGTGAGATTAATTAATTTATGAGATTTAATTAATTTCGGTAGGAATTAAAGGTGTGAATTGATTAATTGTAGTATTAATCGATTTGTGGTATATATATTAAATCATGAAGATTGAGTGAAAGTAGAGACAATGAGATCATTGTGGGATTAGTTTAATTGTGAAAATTAAATTAAATTAAAATGTTAGATTATATGTTTGAGCATTATATAATACGTGAACCATAAAACATGTAATTTAAAGTATTGTGAGGAAACCTTACCATAAACTAATAGTATGGCCTAGTAATGTAACTAGAAATTGTTAGATGGTATAACTTGTGAGATGTTTAGGACTACCCTAGGTTGATGCGAAACCGTTGGCGCGTAATACGCTAGATCCTCCGTAAAGTCTTGAGTAAGTCTTGAGGTGGGTTATCCTGAGTCCCACGGGAAGCATCCGTAAAGACTTGAGGTATGTATTACACTATGACCTCCATAAAGTCTTGAGTAAGTCTTGAGGTGGGTTATTCTGAGTCCCACGGGAAGCATCCGTAAAGACTTGAGGTGTGTATGTTACTAGATCCTCCGTAAAATCTTGAGTAAGTCTTGAGATGGATATTACATTGAGTCCTACGGGAAGCATCCGTAAAGGCTTGAGGTGAGTACTACACTGGGTTACACAGTAAGTCTTGAGTATGTCTTGAGGTGGGTTATCCTGAATGTCACGGGAGGCATCCGTAAAGACTTGGGGTGGATGTTACATCGAGTCCTCCGTAAAGTCTTGAGTAAGTCTTGAGATGGATTATTCTGAGTCCCACGAGAAGCATCTGTAAAGACTTGAGGTAAATGTTTCACTCATTTAATGTCGAGAGCGTTGTATGAATATTTCCATCTCGTTTTGGCTTCTTTGTAGAGAAATGACCAAAGACCTGAGCAGTGATTAGAATTGAACCTTTAGAGCCGAGAGAACTCTAAGATAGGGAACTCACCGAGATGTAGATATCTCACCCCCACTATTGTTGTTGCTTACAGGTTTCTTTTGCAGGTTTGATTTACAAGTGGAGCTATGCTTGAGATGTTTCAAGTGAAGCACAGTCTTAGTTTTTCCACTGTGTATTTATCTTGTACAATAATGGATATTGTATTGACCTTAGTATTTTTATTTTAGTACAATTTCAATGTCTTATACTACAGTTTGTATTGTTTTTAGAATTGGTTAAGAAACAAAATTGTACTATTAGATACTTATGATGGTGTCAGTACCAAATAAACTCTTATATAATGATATTCTAGGTATTTATTATACGAGGCGTTACAGTATAATTGGTAAGTGATTTTAAACCATTTATTTTCCTTTTTAGTGTTAATTAAGTTAGCCCTTGATATGATATTAGAGATCATTTGATCATGTTTTCTAAAGTTCAACCTTTGTCTTCCTCATTCTTCTAAATTAATTGTTAAAATGATATGAATATGATTTTGTAAGACTATGTATGCAAATAAAATAACAAAATGCATACCTGGAATCCCCAAAACAGTGCATACACATATTTGTTGACAATACTAGTTTCTATATAAAGTGGTATAGCATTAGCATAGATTCCATAAGAAAAAGCACCAGATGTGACATCTAAACAATCGGAGGTACCATTATCTCGTAAACATTGGTTAACCCTCTGGAAAAAGAAAGATGTATAAAAGGACAGAAGTTAGTACTTCTCAAACCTCCCCCATTAATGATGAGAATTCAAAGCGAAGTATGAAACTTTAATATGAAAGAAAGTGTATTTCCTGAAAATGAAGCATTTAAGCTTCAAATGTCATTTGAACTCACCGTTAGACCAAAAAGGTACCAACATGCACCAACAACATGGCCAGATAGCATAAGAATGAGAAGATTTGAAATTAAACTTGCCCAAATTGACTCGAATATGAATCCGGTTGGAGACTGGCCAATTAGCAGAGGCAAAAATCTGAACAATCTAGGAATATACTGTATTAGGATCGCTAGAAGTAGAAGATTCTTAGCATAATGAACTTCCGAAGACACCAAGGAACTTGGTAGGACAAAGTATATTATCATCTGCAAGTATTTCACAACATATATCATGACAACGAATTTGATGAGTTCATCATAAACCAGTAGTGTTTTTATCACATATTAAAATCTCTTTCTTCCACATATTTGATTTGTTAGTATATCACACAAAAGGATGCACTGATTGCTCATGTTGAGAGTTTAAGCATGAGTAAATTTTTTTGAAACGTAAATATGATTAACTTGAACAACAAGTTATTTATATAAAAGATAGAAGAAAGCAAAATTCTTTGGCATAACACTGCCACAGCACAAAAGTTATTATAGACTGAAAAACTAACTTCTAAAGGAAAACAAATAGCTTGAGCTTTTAGGATAACTAGCATAACAAGATATCACTGTCTTGTTTAAGTTCAACATGAGCATCTCTATTATTCAACGAAAAATATTTTTTCATGTAGAAGTTCATGAGATAAAAAGTATTTATGTGCATGCATCTAACAACATGGAGAGATAGGAGGTAGTATACCTGAGGAAAAGGTAATACAACAAATAAGTCGAAGAAAAAATAACGCTTCAAGTAATTTAGAGCAATTGCCTTGGGCTGGCAAACTAAATCTCCAGCACCAACCACCGAAGACTCTGGAGAAACATAAGCCAATCTAAACTGCAAGGTAGCAACTTACTAGAACTATTTAATCTTTAAATTATGAAAACACATTAAGCTTGGCTTATAACTCAACAACCATGTTTAAGATTCATAACACATGCACATTTTTCTTACTTAGGTAAGAGATTAAGGAAGATTAAACAACAAACCATTAGAGACATCTATATTTAAATAGTAAATCAATCTATGAATAGATGCATTAACACAAATTAAATCCAAAAGAGTGATTATAGAGAAACTACCTGAAGAAGTATGTTCAAGAAATACATAACATCGGTTATGCTTCTAAGTGAAACAAGTATATTTGCCATTTTCCAATCGATATCAAAACTTATGTTATTCTGCAGAAAATGAATAAGAAAAAAAGATGTCTTTTAAGCAAGGAAAAAGGTTAAAGTTAATGGTGTGGGGGAATACTACACAAGAAAATAAAAGTAAGCGAATCATACCATGTTCACATTCACATAGATTGAGAAGCAAAATAATGGATCGACGAAAATTGCGACCAAACAAAATATGGCCAACAACTTGTTCCATTCCTGTACAACTTTAGCGCGAGGGTTCATAACTCCAGGAATACATGGAGAGAAGAAAGAAAGAAGCTTTCTTCCAAAACCTTTGGCGTCGCCATAAAGAGAGTTGTGGAGCTATAAACATTCATAACATGAATGAAAGTATGATTGGTTATGTGAAATTAACGGCAAATAACTTGTATAGAACGTAACAAGAAGTTCAAGTATAATGATAAGTAAGCTTGTACAACAAGTTACAAAGAATCAATAGTCTATTAGTTTATGAAGATACCTCGGGATCAAAAATAATGGAAGCTATTGGTTTTCTATGATGAGAAACTTTGTTGTAAGTTGGGCAAGTAGTGCAATAAGGATCATTACACATTCCGAGTTGTCCAGACATCAACAAGTCCTCATTTCTTTTGCCATGGTCACTATCCCAATGATTTCCAGTTGCATATAGTGGACCACTCATTTGATTGATCGGAGT
Organism: Lathyrus aphaca; assembly: GCA_963966055.1. Taxonomy (NCBI): domain Eukaryota; kingdom Viridiplantae; phylum Streptophyta; class Magnoliopsida; order Fabales; family Fabaceae; genus Lathyrus; species Lathyrus aphaca. The sequence goes on from OZ014519.1 coordinate 212,119,327, forward strand.
ACTCAGGGTACGAAGAGGACCATTATCAGGTGGATCCAAGGAAGCCATAGAAATAGAGATTGAAGCACTTGGTGTCCGCAATATGTTCCTTCGGAATGAAGAATCCTCAGGTTCATCCGATCGCTGTGAACATGCTTCAAACATAATCGGAACTTCGTCATAATCGAAATGATTCATGTTTTCTTGATGATTCTAAAAACAGAAAAATCATCGAAATATTTGTTTATGTACTACCACGTCACCAATTTTAAATGAAACAATCAAATTCAACTAATAATTCTACATGCATTGGTTACTGTTGATACTCAAATAACTATAAGATTCAATCACAGTTATGGAGAATATGATGGTGATATCCATGGAAGAAGACGAGAGAAGAACAAGTTTGTTAGGAAAACAGCTAGAGAATTGTAACTGTAAAAATCATCTTATTGATACAATATCTAAAAGGATAGATATATACAGATCCAATACAATAGATGAGTGGCTGAAAATAAAACTAGGAGACACACGTGTCATTAATCTATAAGCCAATAATAATAATAATACAAAAAGGATAAAATGTTGGTATGTAAAGTACATTGTGAAGAGTTAGGACAGATGCGATAACTTTGCTACCAGACATAGATGCAACCACTTGGGAACCATCAGGTAAACTAACATGTACAGGGACTATGGCTTTATGTGAGGTAAAAGAGGCTAGATCATAAGACATGTGGTCTGTGGCAGCAGTATCAAAAATCCATAGATTAGGATTCTTACCATGATCATTAGAGGCATGAGATTGAGAATTCAAGACAAAAGGTGATGTGGATATAGAGTTGGCTTGAGATGTGGGTTTGGATTGTTGAAGTAAAGCCAGGATGTTGGTATATTGCTCTTGAGTAAAACCAAAACTTGGTTGTGATTCATCTGAACCTGCATGAACAGAAGCAGCAGACTGATATGAAGAATTTGAATTCTGAGATTTACCTTTACCCTTGAAGCCGGGTGGATAGCCATGCTTGAGGAAACAAGTCTCGACCGTATGATTAGTCCTGCCACAGTGAGTACATACACGGTTGTGACCTCGAGCTCCACCTTGTGGCTTTTGTTTGAAAGGTATCTGACCAGTGTTGCTATTGGAGTGGCCTGAAGAAGTGTTAACTTGAAGTGCAGTAACTTCTTCACTTGGAGATGCAGTAGGCATAATGATAGATCCTGCATAGTTCAACTCTCTTTCTTGTTGAATCACCAATGAAAAGGCCTTATCCACATTAGGGAGAGGATGCATCATCATGATTTGCGACTTTGAATTTGCAAACTTGTCATTCAGTCCTTTTAAAAAGCGGATAACGTAGTCCTGCTCTCTATGTTTCTGAATCGAATCTATAGCACCACAGGAACAGGGAATTGCGCAAGAACATGATGGAATGGATCTGTAACTCTCCAGTTCATCCCACATTACCTTTAGCTGAGTAAAGTAGTTGAAAATATCAAGGGAACCTTGACGAAATTTGTATAAATCTTCTTGGATGTCTGAGATGCGAAAAATGTCAGCTTGAGAAAATCGGAGCTGTAAATTCTTCCATACTTCAGCTGCGCTTTCAATCCACAACACAGATTTAGCAATAGATTCTGAAATGGATCGATGAATCCAAGCTAAGACCATCGTATTACAACGAATCCAAGGAGCGTATAACGGATCCAAAACGGGAGGTTTCGTGAGTGTGCCGTCAATGAATTTATCTTTGTTCTTGGAAATCAATGCAACGTGCATCGATCTTTCCCAAGTATGGTAATTCTTGTCATCAAGAAGAAGAGGCGAAACAAGAACAATCGAAGGATTCTCATTCGGATGTAGGTAATACGGATTTGATGAATTTGTAGAGAAATCGAGAAAGCTCTGGTTAGCCATAAGAAAAGAATAGCAATAGAGTGCAAAACGGAAAGAAAGTTCTGCAAATCGATTGAAGAAATACGCAATCGATCAAAACAATCAAACGAAGAAGAAGACACGATCTGCAATACGTGAGAAAAACTCTGCAAATCGAGCAAAACAGCCAAAAGAAATACACGATCGACTCTCAAGCTATTGAAGAACAGAAAACTATGGCTACCATAGCTATTGAACTCTGATTCATAGGAGCTGCAAGTAGATTATAAATAATTTAATTATCTTCATATTATCTTCTTACTTCTCAGGCTTCCACGTCACTGAGTCTTTCTCTCTCAAATACATAGCTTTTCAAAATCAAATATACTTTCATTATTATCAAATATTTTGTTTTAAAAAATCTGAATCTTTCTCTCTCTTTGTTAATGTATCTTTCTCTCTTCTCTCTTTGTTACTGCATCGTTCTCTTTCTTCCCTCACCTTCTATCTTCTTTCTTCCCTCACCATGTCAAAAAATTTCATTTTCTACATTCTTCTTTACAAATCCTTTATACTTAATTGTTCCTCTGTTTTTTGTTTCTGATGCCATGTATGATTTTGTTTTGATTTTGTTGCAGCATCGTTAGATATGGGAAAAAGTCATTGATAAAGCCATCGTATTTGCAACGGCTTATGGTGGAACAACCGGGTCTGAAATCGAATCAGATCTTTAGGGTAATGTGTTTTTGGTTTCTTTAGGCTATTTGATTTGAATAATATATCAGATCTATATATTGATGTTTTCTCTTTATTTAGACAGATCTATAAATTGAAGATCTGCAAAGTATAAATTATGTTTTCTCTTTAATTTATTTGTAAGCACATATTTTAGGGTTTATGTTTTTTTCTCTACATTTCAGTTATATATGAAGGTTAGTGACACAAGCACCCGAGCGCTTTTTATTGTGAGTTTTTTTTCCATCATACTTAAAATATGCAATCTTGTGTATTCCCTGTTATATATGTGTGTATTAATACTGAAAACAATGAATTATTATGTGGTTTTAAGAGGTTTGCTGCAATTTTTTTTTCATTCTTGCTGCAGCTCTATTTTTTGAGATATGTTGATTTTCTATTATTTTACTTAACAATTACAAGTCATATTTTCTATGTCTCCTACTATTGTCTTGCTTTGATTTTAGAGTTTCTTCTCTTCTGTAGTTTATATCAAATCAAGAGACAAGTTTTGTGACAATTGGTCCATGATTGTTGGAAAATCCCTTGTGGTAAGCTCTATTGGTTCTTATGTTAAAGTTTTTTTCTAGAACAGAAAAAGTTTTGTTTTTATCTTCTTCATCCATGTGTAGGAAATGTTCTCTTCCTTAGTAAAAAATATATATTTCGATTTTGTGTTTGGGTTTTCCATATTTACCCACCAAATCAATGTTACTTCCTTTGGTAAAAAATGTGTTTATTTGGGTTTGGTGTTTTGTGTTTGTGTTTATGTTCATATTTGTGTATGAGTTTGTGTTCATCTTTGGAATGTATAATACCCTATTATCAGACAAATGAGGTGTTAAAGATGTTAAACATAGTGATTAAAATTGAAGATGAAGGAAATGAAGAAATTGAATGTCTAAGTTGTTCCATTCAAATTTTCTAAAAATTGAAGAGAATGAGATCTGTGTTTTAAAAACTGCATCCATATTAGTTATTGTTCTGGACTGGACCATGACGACATGCACGACACGGCCCAATACATGCCGGGCATAGGCCCATACATCCGAGCTGAAGAGCATGTCGGGCAAAGGCCCACATATCCGAGTTGATGACACTCTGTCTCGACACCTCACTACATGTCGGGCAGAGACACATGCATCCCACCAGCCGACCCTCCTTCACACATCACCTGTCCACATTACGGGCATACGCACGATGTCAGGCAGAGACCATGTCTGCCAACTCATCGACCACGTCACCCAACTGCCCTTCATTATCTCCTAAGAGATAGGGGCAGTTGGACCAGGGAGCAGACCTTTGGTCTAGGTCTTCACGCTTCTTACGCGTTCCTTGGCAGCTCCTCCTTGGGCCTAGCTAGATCAAGCCCATTAGGAGCTTTGGCCCAGCGCTGGGGGCTCAATATAAATACCCTTTCATGGCAAAGGGTCAGGTATTCTAACTCACTCTGAAATAACCTTAACTCTGTACCTTTTCTGACTTAAGTATCGGAGTACTTTGCAGGTACACCCCCTCTCTCATCCCATTCTCTGGCCCATTCTTCAAGTCCTTGGAAGGCCCTCCTGATCTAGTAAGATCAGTGGCGCCGACTGTGGGAACTAGCTATCCCCATCTTCATCAACAGAGAATCAAAGCTCATTTATTCCTGTCTTTCCAACATGGCCGGAGAACAACCTAGCGAGCGCAGCCGTCCCCTCGTCGGCTACACTATGGACGACGACCCGCAGTCCCATGAAGCAGACGCTCGAGACGGTCGTCCAGCTACCCCGTCTACAGAGCCCCAAAATAACGGGGATGCCCCCTCACGTTCAAAACCAAGGGGCCGAGGCATTTCATCCCATTCCCGTCCCTGTCGAAGGAGACGCCACCATGATTGCTATGGTGAACGCCCTCAACCAGGCCGGTTCTATGCTCTTCCAACAGCACGAGAGAATCATGGCCCTAGAAGCTGAACGACAGGAGGTCCGACCCCAACATGAGAGGAGGACACAACAACGTCCAGAGGCAACAAAGAAGCGAGGACGTCGCTCTCCAGAACCTCACGTCAGCAGGGCACGCGCCCGCAGCGACAATGGTCGATCAGGAACGTCACCAAGGCGCGGGCGCAGCCCCGACAACAACGAACTCTCTCCACTGAGGAGCGACGAGGATGACTTGCATTGTCCCCTGTCACGGGCAATAATGGAAGCCCCGCTCCCCAAAGGCATGGAAAAACCTCCCAATCTAGCTGTGTACGACGGGACTACCGATCCCGACGACCACGTCGACAACGTCAACGCGATGCTCGACTACCGCAATGACATCACCGGCCACCTCAAATGCCGGCTGTTTTCAACAACCCTCAGGAAAGGAGCCATGGCCTGGTACAAAAGCCTGGCCCCCGAATCCATCACGTCTTGGAGAGTCATGAGATCCATGTTCACAAGGCACTTCACGGCTTCCCGTCGTCACCCCAAGACGGAGGCAACCCTTGAAGCCATAGTACAAAAGAAAAATGAAACACTGCGCTCGTACATTGAGCGATTCAACCAGGAAGCTGTCGAGGTGGATACCACCGAACACATGAAAAAATACCTCCTCGAAAGAGGGCTCTTGCCCGGCAGTGAACTCGGCAGAGCCGTCGGGATCGAGCCTCCCCACACCTTGAATGAACTTCTGCACAAGGCCCAGGCCTATCTCAGATACAAGGAAAAACAAGTAGCCCACAATGCTCGCAGCGGCCGTAGTGTTGGAGATACTGACCACCCCAAGCGCGAAGATCCAAATATCCCCCGTCGCAACGGGGACAAGCGAAGGGAAGAAAGACCCCGCGAGCTTCAAGAAGGAAGAGGCCCCGCAGGCCGATACAGCGAGTACACCTTACTGACAGCTCCCCGAGAGCGCATCCTCGCGGAATGCATCAACTCTGAATTCAAACAAGGCAGAGTAAGGTTCCCAAAACCATCTGCACCAAAACCTCACACCGACAAATCCAAGTACTGCAGGTTCCACAGGAGCCACGGGCACGTGATCGAAGACTGCGTCCACCTGAAAGATGCGATAGAGATTTTAATCCAGGAAGGGCACCTAAAACAGTATACAAGGAGGAACGAAATCCCCAAGCACGACGAGGCAGAGAAGAAGAGACCCCGGGAAGACACACCCCCCGACGACTCTCTTTATCAAGTGGCCCTCTGCGTGTCACGCCCAGAAGATTTCATCCTCCCCGAGCCACTGCCCGAAGGCAGAATCACTGCACTCAGCCCCTGGGAAGACTTCACGGCCGCACTAGTTATATCAGGTGGAGGGATTAACGGTGAGGCCGTTGCCCTCTCGGTCAAACGCAAGTTCGACGAGCTCCTATTGACTGCACCCGAGCAAAAGGCGACGCTGACAAAATATCGGGGTAAATCCAACCCAATATCCTTCTTTTTAGAAGAGCTTCCGGGCGGATCCCCGAATTCGGGCATTCCACTATTGATCAGGGCAAGGATGGCCCAGTTCGACGTCAGGCGCATTCTGGTCGATCAGGGCAGCTCGGTGGATATCATGTACGTCCACCTCTTCAAGACCCTGAAATTAGACAAGACCAACCTGGCCCCCAACGTCGGATCCGACCTCCAGGGATTCAATGGAGCCACAACAAGGTCGTGGGGATATGTTGAGCTCCTAGTCACCTTCGGGGAGCAGGAAACGGCCAGTGAAATCAAAATCCAGTTCCTGGTCGTGGACTGTCTGTCCCTCTACAATTGCATATTCGGCCGCCCGACATTAGCCGAACTCACCGCGGTCCCATCCACCGTCCATCTGAAGATGAAGTACTACACCAAATTGGGTCGCGTAGTCACCATCCACGGTGACATCGAAGCTGCCCGACGATGCTACGACGCCGCGGTAAAAGGACAGGCCACAGTCAATACAAAGAGTAGCAACAAAAAATTCAAGACGGAAGATCCTCCCCCCCAGGGAATTAACACCATCGACCTCGACTGCCGCATTGGCGGCGACGAGATTAAAGAATGGAAACCCGCCGAGGAACGATCTCCCGAACACCCGTTCCGACCGATCCCCGACGGAGAGTTCGAACTCATCCCTCTGGGGGACGATCCAGAGAGGACAGTAAAGATAGGCAAGGTATTGCCCGAAGGAACAAGGGAGAAGCTCGTGGCCTGCCTCAAAGAGAACTCTGACCTCTTCGCCTGGAATGCCGCGGAAATGCCCGGTCTGGATCCTGAGATCGCGTGTCATCGGCTAGCTTTAGATCGGGCAGTCAAGCCCATAGCACAGCGTAGGCGCAAACAGTCCCCCGAGAAGGCGGAGGCTGCCGAGCGAGCTGTAGAAGACCTCTTAGAGGAAAATTTTATTTCTGAAGCCTAGTACACAACCTGGCTCTCTAATGTAGTCCTCGTTAAGAAAAATAATGGAAAATGGCGTATGTGTGTTGATTATACTGATCTTAATAGGGCTTGCCCGAAAGATGCTTTCCCCTCCCTAATATAGACATGCTCGTAGACAATTCTGCAGGTTTTAAACTTTTGTCCTTCATGGACGCATATAATGGATACAACCAAATCCCTATGTCGCCCACAGACAAGAGACACACCGCATTCATGACCCCAACGGGCAATTACTATTACAACGTAATGCCATTCGGGCTCAAGAACGCCGGTGCCACATACCAACGCATGATGAACAAAGTCTTCAAGGAAGAAATAGGGGACATGCTCGAGGTATACATGGACGACATGATCGTCAAGTCACACGAGGAGGTTAATCATGCTCGGCACCTATCCAAAGTTTTCGAGCAGGTGAGGCAGTGCAAAATGAGGTTCAACCCTGAAAAATGCACGTTCGGGGTACGGGCAGGAAAATTCCTGGGTTTCTACCTCACCGAAAGGGGGATCGAAGCCAACCCCGACAAATGCCGGGCGTTCTCGGAATTTCCAACCCCGAGGACCAAAAAATCAATACAATCCCTCAACGGAGTGCTCGCCTCACTCTCCCGTTTCATCGCCAAATCCGCCCAGCATGCGTTGCCATTCTTCAGACTCCTTCGTAAAGAAGCCAACTTCGACTGGACCGACGAGTGCGAACAGGCATTACTCCATTTAAAGAAGGTTCTCTCCGAACCCCCGGTCTTATCACGACCTTTAATAAAGGAAACCCTATACCTATAGCTGTCCGTAGCGACCGAGGCCGTCAGCTCCGTCCTAATAATGGAAACCGACGAGGGACAGAAACCCATCTATTTTACGAGCAAAGCACTCCAAGGCCACGAACTCAGATATCAGCAAATTGAAAAGGTTGCCCTGGCCCTCATAAACGCGGCGAGGAGACTACATCATTACTTCCTCGCACACACGATAAAAGTAAGAACCGATCAGCCGATCAAACAGTTGCTTGGACGACCAGATATGGCCGGCAGGATGCTCATATGGTCACTAGAACTCTCTGAATTCGACATACAATACGAAAATAGAAAGGCTTTGAAAGCCCAAGTACTGGCCGACTTCGTTGCGGAAATGACCCACTGCTCAACACCGGCGGATGGCGTCCGTAAGTGGACGATTTTCGTCGACGACGCCTCCAGCACGTCAGGCAGCGGAGCCGGGATCATCCTCGAGAATGAGGACGGGATCCTGATCGAGGTCTCACTAGCACTAGCTTTCCCAACTTCGAACAACCAAGTCGAATACGAGGCTTTTATCGCCGGTCTGAGATTAGTCGAGGACCTGGGAGCAAAGGAAGTAAAAATATCAACAGACTCCCAACTCGTGGCCTCACAAGTACGAGGAGAGTACCAAACCAAGAACGACAACCTTGTCGAATACTTGTCCCTTGTCAAAGAAAAACTCGAAAAATTCGAGAAGTGGGAAGTACAACACGTACCTCGCGAGCACAACACGCGGGCCGATATCCTCTCAAAACTAGCCAGCACGAGGAAGAAAGGCGGAAACAAATCCGTAATCCAAGAGATCCTTCCTCGACCTAGCATCGAAAAACTACCCCCTCCAATTGAGGTCAACGCGATCGGGGATACTCATTGTTGGATGACACCTATCTACAATTACCTGACAAAGGACGAACTCCCCGTCGACCCCAAGGAGGCGGCCACCACCAAACGACGGGCATGCTCGTACGTACTCCTCGAAGGGAAACTCTACCGTAGGGGGTTCTCCATCCCATTACTCAAGTGCGTCGAGGAAGAGAAAGTCCCCGACATACTTGGAGAAATACACCGGGGAATAAATGCCCAGCACCTCGTCGGGCGGTCACTCGCACGAAAAGCCCTTCGGGCAGGTTATTATTGGCCGACTATGCAACATGACTCAAAGGAGCACGTAAAAAAATGCGATAAATGCCAGCGACACGCCGACATGCACCTCGCACCCCCGAACGATCTGAAAACACTGTCTTCTCCATGGCCCTTCGCATGGTGGGGCATGGACATCCTCGGACCTTTCGTGACCGGATCATACCAGAATAAATACCTCATCGTAGGAGTGGATTATTTTACCAAATGGATCGAGGCAGAAGCATTGGCTAAAATAACCGCACAGAACATTCTCCGATTCTTTAAACGCAATGTTCTCGCTCGGTTCGGCGTGCCCCAGGTCCTCGTCACGGACAATGGAACACAATTCACGGACGGGGGATTCCAAGACTTCGTCGCCAACCTAGGTACTATGCAGCATTTCACATCCGTCGAACATCCGCAGACGAACGGGCAAGCGGAAGCGGCCAACAGGGTAATCCTACGTGGCCTCAAACGCAGGCTCGGTGAAGCAAAGAGGGCATGGGTCGAGGAGCTACATAGCGTCCTATGGGCTTACCGCACGACACCACACTCCACCACCGGGGAGACCCCATTCCGACTAACTTACGGCACCGAAGCAGTCATCCCGGTGGAAATACGGGAGCCGACGAGACGCGTAGAGGAACCCCTAGACGAGGAAATGAACGACGAGGCACTTAGAGCCGAGCTAGACCTCGTCGATGAGATCCGTTCCGAAGCAGCCCTTAGGGAGATATCGCTCAAACAAAAAATAGCCTTGCGCCACGACGCGAAGGTCATAAAAAGAGAGTTCCAGGTGGGCACCCTGGTCCTCAGAAGAAACCAGAAAAACCCAAGAGAGGGTAAACTGGCCGCCAACTGGGAAGGCCCCTACCGCGTCCGCGACAAGACGAGCAACGGGGCCTATTATCTAGAAAACCTACAAGGCCAAGAACTTGCTCGACCATGGAACGCAGAGAAACTTAGACAATATTACAGCTAAATACATCGCGGGGAGACGTGGGAAGTACGATCACGCTCTTCGCCTCCAAACCAACAGAGAGGACACGCAAAACCCGGGGACGAACCGACCCCTCCAGCGAACACAACCCTCTCCGACGATTGGGATCTCGATCGAGCACCAATATCGAAGTATCGAGACAGGTAGGGCGCCCAGCTCGCGATGGGAGAACCCAAGCCTCGAAGCCGGAGTCCCGAACACCGAACTCGGGCCTTCGATCTAAACGGGCACGACGCCCGACACTTCCTCGGTTCCCTAAACCGAGGAGACTAACCTGGTCGAGCAAAATATAACATTTCATAAACATAAAAACGTGGTACATAGCCGAACAAAAAGAATGACCAAAAACAACATTTAAATATTTAAAGCAACGACCGAGGCCAAGTACGCCCGAAGGCCAAATTACATATGCCCGAAGGCCAAAAAAACATAAGAGGCACGCAGGCCACACATCAAAAAGGCACGCAGGCCGTGTGAAAAACAAATCAAAAACAAAATAAATAATAATCAAGACTCCGCCCGGAGCTTCTCTTCAACATTCTCCACCTCGTCCTCATCATCCCCCAGCTCATCCTCGGCTTCGAAAGGGCACACAATTTCCCCCTCACGGACACAGTAGTTGTGGGCCGACCCCCCCGTCATCAATTCGGGATTCAGAACCCGCAGCTGTTCGACGACATTGTCAAACCCCTCCTTGAACACAGCTATCAGGTCCTGGTTAAGGGAACGTATGTGCCCCAGCAGCTCACCACGGGAACCGAGTGCGAGCTCCTCCTCGGTTTCATCAGCCAGAGGACGGACCTTTTCCTCGAGAGAAGCGACCTGAGCTCGCAGTCCAGCGTTATCCTCAATTAACTTCTGGTGCCCGGCCACCTACTCCTCCAAATTCACCTTGGCCGCCTTCAGTTGATCCCGCTCCTTTTCCACCTCTTCCAGTTTTTTCTTCAGCCCCTCCTGCAGCTGATGCTCCTCCTTGTAGTCCGACAGATCCTTGGACAGTTTGTCCTTCTCAGACCGAACCTGCACAAAAGCATCTTCCAGGGAGGCAGTAGAGACTGAGGTATCAGTTAAGACCATGGCTGTCTCCATCACCCGGATGACAGCCGCCAGGTCTCTTGCCAGCTCCTTGCGCCGGACACCAGCCTCTTGATCCAAAATAGCCCTTGCCTCAGGCTCCGGCACCGCGATCGCATCCTCGGCTTTGAAGAAAGACCGCTCCACATAACACGGGGGCAATAGGTAACTGCCGGGTCCGCCCGGACTCCCACTTCCCAGTGACGACCTCGAGAGAGTCCCCGCCGGACGCTTCCGCTTGTGAAGAGGAGAGGCTGATTGAGGCGGGCTGTCAAGGATATCTATCGTCGACGCCCGAGGAGGAGAGGAGGGCACCGGACTCGCCATGTTCGAAGTCCCGACCCCAGAGTCTCCAGCAACCACCTGAGCACGAGGCACAGTTTTCTTCTTCTTTTTGGGTACCCTGTCCGGCGCACCAACCTGGTTGGCCAGCTTGAGGACCCGATCACGCGCAGAGGGCATAACACCTGTAAAACATTGCACAAAAACGTTAGCTAGCGAAAACATAGACAAAAATAAAGAACAAGAAAGACACCTACTCAATAATTCTAAGGCCTTGTCCTCGGTACGACACTCGAGCAAAGCCTTCGTATTAATAATATGAGTCTCAGTGATCGGCACTCCAGCCTCGTCGAGGTAAGGCACGCCCTGTCGATCCGTCCAGACCTCCAGATTGAAACTATGCACATAGTCAACCAACTTCTTATATGCGAGCCTATCCTCGACGCCGAGCATCGCAAATTTAACCCTGTAATGAGCGGTGGTAAGGTCGAAATGATCACGCTGCCACCTCAGCGGTATCTTTGACATCAACTTCTCCTCCCCATTTGCTGCCCGTTGGTAGTAGTAAAGGGAGTGCAGGGCGACACGGGTGATCGGTCTCACCACATACCACCGACCCTTAAAGTGACGGGCAGAGTCCACGTATGTCTTGAACAAACGCACAGGCTGCTTAAAGGAGACCCAGCTGTGGCGTCCACAGAGACCGGACCGCTGGAGGTGGAAGACATGGAAGAAAAGGGCTCCAGTGCACCCAATGTCGAGGAAACGGCAGTCCAACTCGAACGCCCGCATAAAAGCGAGGGCGTTGGGATGCAATTGAGACGGCGCCAGCCGAAGCCATTTGAAGACGGACATTTGGAATGAATTAAAGGGCAGCCTGATCCCCGCCTCCAGAAAGCGAACTCGTACATCGTGAACTGCTTCCCCGGGAAATGATGACAAATGCGGTCTGCCTCTTTGGGGGCATGGCACTGCCAGTTCTCAGGATCTTCCCGGCTTCTGTCCTCGACCACGGCATAAGCGGGGATAGCCTCGTCACAGAAATAAGACTCCTCCTCCAAAGGTTCATCCGCAACCCAGGAGAGATCGTTCTGCCCGGAGGACGAGGCATGTTCAGTACCATCCCTGGCACTCACATCCCCGACGGGTAGACGAGTGATGGCCGCATCTTCAGACGGTGACCCGGAGTCTTCTATCCTCGGTCGTAAACGCCCGGTAGCACCTGAAACGCAGACAGAAAGAGTGAATTCGACGTCATATCAAATCCACCCTTCCACCGCAGGTCAAGTGAAAGGGCGTAGCAGCAACAGACACTGACAACGTGTTCGACGCAGGAATACGCGTGTTCTTAAGAGACCGGGCAGAAACTTCATATATGCTTATGCAAAATTTGCCCGGCGTATGAAATTTCTGCCCGGGACAGCCTAACCCTAACCCTATTTTACCATCTATAGTCAATTGTACTATTCCTAAGTCAAATCTAACCAACCTACCACAAGTATAACATGCATTCGCAGACATTTGGCACAAAAAAGAGAGAAAAATAATGGATTAAGGGAACAAAATAGTACCTGACATATTTGGAAGTAAGAGAGACGGTGGCGCACGAGCAGCGGCGGTGGTTCAGGCGGCGAGACGGGCAGACGCAAGAGGATTCTTCAGAGCTTCCGATGAACATAGGAGCGAAAAAGTGAAAATGAAGTCACTCAACTTCATTTTATAGTCCCAGGCCCGTGGGCCAACGCGCTAGGTCATCATTGCCTACTGCCTACGTCGCCTTTGCACACAAAACGAAGCGACGTCATTAATATTGAAACACGTCTATCCATAAGGAAACTGAGGCGACGCCGGGCAACTATCCATCTCCCCGACTCTTCAGAACGTCCCGTCCCTGTATGAAGCCCTCGACCTCTACGAGAAAGGCACGCACCCGTCGATGACTTTTAATCCCCGACACTACCGGGGCATCGAGCCCCGTAGAGAGAGGGATATTGCGGGCAATTCTATTGGAATCTTCCATGCCATACATCCACGCTTTTTCCTCGACACGGGAACCCCGGTTACAATACAAGTCATCACTCTGACTCAGAGACTCGACTTGGGGGGCTCCTGTTCTGGACTGGACCATGACGACATGCATGACACGGCCCAATACATGTCGGGCATAGGCCCATACATCCGAGCTGAAGAGCATGTCGGGCAAAGGCCCACATATCCGAGCTGATGACACTCTGCCTCGACACCCCACTACATGTCGGGCAGAGACACATGCATCCCACCAGCCGACCCTCCTTCACACATCACCTGTCCACACTACGGGCATACACACGATGTCGGGCAGAGACCATGTTTGCCAACTCATCGACCACGTCACCCAACTGCCCTTCATTATCTCCTAAGAGATAGGGGCAGTTGGACCAGGGAGCAGACCTTTGGTCTAGGTCTTCACGCTTCTTACGCGTTCCTTGGCAGCTCCTCCTTGGGCCTAGCTAGATCAAGCCCATTAGGAGCCTTGGCCCAGCGCTGGGGCTCAATATAAATACCCTTTCATGGCAAAGGGTCAGGTATTCTAACTCACTCTGAAATAACCTTAACTCTGTACCTTTTCTGACTTAAGCATCGGAGTACTTTGTAGGTACACCCCCTCTCTCATCCCATTCTCTGGCCCATTCTTCAAGTCCTTGGAAGGCCCTCCTGATCTGGTAAGATCAGTTATCCTTAATTTTTTTTATTGCCAAATCTTAATTAGTTGTTGCTAATAGTTTTTGTTTGTATGTGTTTGATCATTGTGCAGATGCTTGATCTTGAAGCAGGTATGCTACTTTTCATGTTATTACAAATATAGTTTAAATAAAGTTATTTGCATGTCTTTTCATGTTATTTTTGTTACTTTAAATAAAGTTTGGTCCAATAAATAATGAGAAATGATATGGTTGTAGAATCAGAATGCGCCTAAGAGGGGGGTGAATTAGGTGTTATCAAAATTTTCTCGATTCTTTTTCTTAGATGGATGGATTTTTCTTTTACGGTTAAAGAATAAAAATTGCAAAGCAGAAAAGTAAAGAACACACGGAGGTTTATCCTGGTTCCCTTCACAATCCGAAGGTACATCCAGTCCCCTTTCCAAACCGAAAGAGATTTCCACTAGTTTTCTTTAGAACAGTACAACCTATCACACCTTCAATGGTGAGGCCTACTTTCTAACAAAACTATACAAACAAGTGTGCAAGAACAATCCTCTTGCCACACTTACCCTTATGTCCAAACAATCCTTGGAACACAAGTCACACAATAGAAAGACACTTTCTATAATATTGTTTGAGTGAGATTACAAAGAAATGATATCAATAAAATTGATCTTCTCCTATAATCAAGAATTCACTATAAATATTCAACACAAATGTTCAAGGCAAAATATGAAAGTTATGAACTTATGAACACTTTTGAAAGATGGGGATAATTTTAATAAAGTGAATTTGATTGTATGAAAATATTTGAAATTTTTCTAGGAGGTTGTTTTTGAATTTGAAAATGTTAGAATTTATAATAGATGAAAACCTATTCAAAAAGGTATGAAAATTTGAAAACAAATTCTTTTGAAAAGGTATAAAATCTTATGAAAGAAAATCATGAAGAGGTGTAACTTTAACAAAATATTTGAATTTAAAAAGAAACAATTTTTCAAACTTTCTTCAGTGTTAACCGGTTAACCAAATAGGTTAATCGGTTAACGCCTATGAACGTTACCACATAATTTGAAAATTGCTGCCGTTAACCGGTTATCCCATATGGTTAACCGGTTAACACTGTTAAAATTCAGAAAAATATTTATGTTAAAAGTGTTAAACCAGTTCCAATTTCATTTTCAAAAACTATGCACATGCAATAAAATATGAAGATTATGTTGAACACTTGTATATCATTTTTAAGAGTTAATTATTGATATACCTAAGCCTTGAGACAAGTCTTGAAAGTGTAGCACAAAATCTTGAATCGATCGGAAACATTCCATTGATGATGCATAGCCATGGTCTTGATCGTTTGTTGTCATCTCGACTTTTTGCTATCTGGAATGAGCTTGAATAATATTGACGTCATCAAAATGTAGAACTTGAAGTATGCTTCTACAATGGTGACAATAATTTTGACACCCACACCGTATTACAAATCTATCGATTCTCGGAATGTTTGCCGCATTTGCATTATAAAAAATAATATTATAACATAACTATTTTTATATTTATTTTTTATGATGTAAATGCTTGGGTTTAAAGAATGATGTTCACCGACAAACATTTCGAGGATCGATAGATTTGTAATATGGAGGACACTCTGTGGTGGACAATTGGGAGCAGATTGTGCAGAAAAGCTGATAGGGTCAAATTTATCCAGAATTAGTGTTTTGGATTTTTTATTTATTAAATTGAAATTAAAATAAATTTATTTTATTCATAAGATTTTAATTCGACTATATACTTTTGTTTATCATTTAATACCTTTGAAATGTATCAAGAAAAATATACATCAAAGAATAATGTAAAAAATTATGTATATTTTTAATTAATTGGATTGATTGAAATAATTGGATTAATTGGATTTATCATTTTAATTCGACTATATATTTTTAATTATGTATATAAAAATTATGAAAAATATATCATATAAGAAAATTAATTATTCGGAAAACCCCATTATGCCTTTATGATCCCACAAGCTGCCACGTGTATACTCTTACACACCACCATCTCATGTTTTGCTAAACTCTTGCATGTATTTCTTGCTAATTCCTTTAAAAATCTGCTTTTGCAACATGTCTCGAGTTTTTGCCCATTGTGCCACAAATGTGAAATGTATTTCCTGATATGCCACCCCTTCAAAAATAATGTCCAAAATGCCACAAAATTTGTCCTGTAATGAATTTTTTAAATATTTTTTCTACATCCTCCAACCAAGATGGCGGATGGGCCCCACCTACTGTAGGGGTCCGTCATCTTGAAAGGAGTCCCCCTTTTTTTTTCGTTTTATATTATTAATTATTTAAAAAATTGATTTTTTTTTAAATTATATTTAATAATATAATAATATAAAATATTATATTTTAATTAATTTTTTTTTTCGTTTTTAATTAATATTAATTTTTTTTTCTAATTCTATATTAAAATATTTCCATAATATTGTTAATAGAATAAATAAAAAAATAATATAATAAAAGAATATTGTCATTAATATAATAAATATAATTACAAGAAATTGAAAATTATACAATTTATTGAAATTCATCTTCGTCATCTATATCTGGTAAACAGCTACCGGTTCCACATCTTGTTGGTCGTCGAATGTCGACCTAATTCTTGTGTAGGAGCAGGTGGAATGTTAGGATTTTGGACAACAGGTGTTTGGTTTGGAAAAATTTCAAATGGGTTGAAATTTTCAAAAAATTCTGGCGATGGAAATTCGTGTGAGGTTTGGGTGAATTGGGTGGGGTTTGGCGCCGATGGTGCGACGGTCGCGACGTAATAGTCCGACACATCGAGGGATGATGAAGGTTGGTTTGTTTGTGTGAAGTCAAAGTTTGGTGGTGGGATAGGGGTGTGATGTCGTGGTGGGCGGATGTAAGTTTGATGTTGTGTTTGGTAAGTGTAATGGTAAGGTTGTTGGGGGGTTTGGTATGTGTATTGGTGAGGTTGTTGGTAAGAGGATTTTTGTTGATGAAATTGAGTGGATGTGTTTGGTTGTGTGTATTGGGTATGAATGTATTGTGTAGTGGATGTGTTTGGTTGTGAGTATTGGGTTCTCGGGTTTCGTTGACGGGGGTCTGCCAAGAATTGTTCTGTTGATGCAATTGATACGGTAGCCTATGGAACCAATATAAATATTCTTGCGTAGGCTAATTTTCTCCGTCAAAATGCACCCCAGTCAAACACAGTTGTTGTCTGTTTGCCCAAAGTTCTTGATCGACACGATACAAATTTGTGAAAGCATAATTCCATGATGTTTGCATTTGCATTAGGTGTTGTTCTTTCAGACACCTTGGTGTGCCGGGTATTTCCTGCTCATACCCGAACTGCAGTTTGACCCGATCGGATTGATGCATTTCAACAATCCGTGATCGTCATTTTGCGGCTCTTGCAATCCTAGATATGGCCGCCATATGAACTGGAAAAATGTAAATTACAATTATTAGTACAATGCATAAATATATAGTATTAAAGTAAAAGAAAATATTAATGGTGGAAACTTTACATTTGTTGCAACCATGTGATCAATTAAACCACGATACCCCTTGAGAAAATGTCTAGGATTATTGTGGCAATTTTTCTTCATTCGTGGGTTCGTACACCATCTGATATAAAAAAAAATTAAGTTATTATAATTTAAAAAGTTAGTAACAAAGAAAAACAAAATATATAGAAAAATACTAACCTTGATGCATATGGAAAGGTTACTTCTAGTTGACTGATTGGTGCCAAAAAGGGCATATGTGTGAACCCCCAAGCCTGGAGTAGTATAACACAACCCCCCATTCCATCAACACCGATTTCAGCTGCTTTGCACAGTTCCCTGTACAAAAATGCTAACACAGCAGATCCCCAGCTATATTTGTTACATTCTGAAATTTTTTGAACAAAAGGTATCCACATACTATGCACCTGTTTTCCTCCCTTGTCGGGGAACAATGTAAGTGCAATACATAAAATGATATAAATTCTGGCATAATAAATTAACTGCTCATTTGTGGAATGTTCGTCAACGACATTCTCTTGTATAATGTTCTTTAACCAACTTAAATATACCCGTCTACCCACTATTTGGTCTCCAGGAGGTTGGTGACCCAAAAAATCAGTCCATTCGGATACAACTATTTCAGTGGACCCTATGATGGGTCTACCATCGACGCGGAGACCCAACAACATACTAACGTCTTGTAACCTTATTGTGCATTCCCCAGTGGGGAAATGAAACGAGTGTGTTTCTGGTCTCCACCTTTCAAGCAAAGCGTAAATAAAACTTGTATCGACTGTAATATCTTTAAGTTTTGCAATATTTGCAAAACCTGCCATCTCCAGAAGCGGTAGTATAATGGGTGGGGCCTCTGGTAGTTTATGGTTTCGTACCCGAAATTTTCTTTCGGGATGTTCCTGAAAAACACAAAAATATGAACATAAGTAAGATGAAAACAGAAATATAAAACAAAAAATAGAATCATTACTAAAATGAAAATAAAAGGAAAAATAATAGTGCAACAGAAATTATGCTTACTAATGAGTTGATGTTATTCACTGTACCTCTATGTTTTTTTCCCAACCAAAAAAACGAAGTTTCGGCCATTTTTTAACCGGAGTTTAAAAACAACTAATATTGTAGAGAAGAATTGAGATGGTAGAAAAGAAGTTAAGTAAAAATTGTGTGTGAAAAAATGGTAAAGAGATGTAGGTATTTATAGTAGGATGGTAAGAATTTGTGGTTGAGTGAATTAATGTTACAATTTACGTTGGTAGTTATTAGTTATTAATGGTAGAATTTATATTAGTTTGAAAATATTGGTAGAAGTTAGAAAGAGAATTAATAGTAGTAGAAATTATGGTTAGATGTTATTAGAAGGAAAAAATAGTAAAAGTTATGAAAGAAGCATTATTTCTTCTTGCACATAGTTAAAATTTCATCTACTGTTCTACGATATTTAACATACAACTCTAAAGGACCTATAGTTATGAATTCTAAATAAGTTTGAAACATTTTGCGTACATCATCGTCATTACAGATTTTATCTTCTACAAACATCAGTATTCCGTTTGGATTAATGTATGGTTTGCGATAGATGATGCAAACAATTTCTCTGTCCGATTCAATAACACGACATATCTGACTTTTTATATCTTCACGGCTAAATGTTTCCAATAATCTGATTGACATTGGCTCAGAAACAACATTGCTAGCTTCACACGTTTCTGAAGAATTTGAACTAATAATGTATACTAGACCAATTATATGAGCCATTTTCCTGATGAATCTTTCGTAAGAATTATCTTTTGCATCTTTTTTGAATTTTAAGACTGCATTTATACTGTGTGAAGAGACAGAACGCATAAATGAGACACAAAATCTTAGTTGGCGGACAAATTAATGAAGTTTGGGGTACTCCATCTCACTTGGCGGACGTACATTGCATGCGTGACACATGGACTTTGCATGCATGTCACGTTCAGAAACTCCATCTCAGATGGTGGACCCTTAAGGGTACTCCATCTCACTTGGCGGACGCAGTCTGCATGCGTGACAAGTGTCCCATAGTTCAGCATAAGTTGAATTATAGTCATCTTCAAGAAAGAATCGAAGCAAAAATCCAACAACGTATATCAGATATTTATTATCGTTATCCTTGTTTTAGTGATAGCGATAACAGTGTCACATATACCACAACAAAGATTGAAAGCGACAACGACATCAAATTAATGTTCGACTGTCACACTAATTTGATGTCGTTGTCGCTTTCAATCTTTGTTGTGGTATATGTGACACTGTTATCGCTATCACTAAAACAAGGATAACGATAATAAATATCTGATATACGTTGTTGGATTTTTGCTTCAATTCTTTCTTGAAGATGACTATAATTCGACTTATGTTGAACCATGGGACACGTGTCACGCATGCAGACTGCGTCCGCCAAGTGAGATGGAGTACCCTTAAGGGTCCGCCATCTGAGATGGCGTTTCTGAACGTGACATGCATGCAAAGTCCACGTGTCACGCATGCAATGTACGTCCGCCAAGTGAGATGAAGTACCCCAAACTTCATTAATTTGTCCGCCAACTAAGATTTTGTGTCTCATTTATGCGTTCTGTCTCTTCACACAGTATAAATGCAGTCTTAAAATTCAAAAAAGATGCAAAAGATAATTCTTACGAAAGATTCATCAGGAAAATGGCTCATATAATTGGTCTAGTATACATTATTAGTCCAAATTCTTCAGAAACGTGTGAAGCTAGCAATGTTGTTTCTGAGCCAATGTCAATCAGATTATTGGAAACATTTAGCCGTGAAGATATAAAAAGTCAGATATGTCGTGTTACTGAATCGGACAGAGAAATTGTTTGCATCATCTATCGCAAACCATACATTAATCCAAACGGAATACTGATGTTTGTAGAAGATAAAATTTGTAATGACGATGATGTACGCAAAATGTTTCAAAATTATTTAGAATTCATAACTATAGGTCCTTTAGAGTTGTATGTTAAATATCGTAGAACAGTAGATGAAATTTTAACTATGTGCAAGAAGAAATAATGCTTCTTTCATAACTTTTACTATTTTTTCCTTCTAATAACATCTAACCATAATTTCTACTACTATTAATTCTCTTTCTAACTTCTACCAATATTTTCAAACTAATATAAATTCTACCATTAATAAATAATAACTACCACCATAAATTGTAACATTAATTCACTCAACCACAAATTCTTACCATCCTACTATAAATACCTACATCTCTTTACCATTTTTTCACACACAATTTTTACTTCTTAACTTCTTTTCTACCATCTCAACTTTTCTCTACAATATTAGTTGTTTTTAAACTCCGGTTAAAAAATGGCCGAAACTTCGTTTTTTTGGTTGGGAGAAAAACATAGAGGTACAGTGAATAACATCAACTCATTAGTAAGCATAATTTCTGTTGCACTATTATTTTCATTTTAGTAATGATTCTATTTTTTGTTTTCATCTTACTTATGTTCATATTTTTGTGTTTTTCAGGAACATCCCGAAAGAAAATTTCGGGTACGAAACAATAAACTACCAGAGGCCCCACCCGTTATACTACCGCTTCTGGAGATGGCAGGTTTTGCAAATATTGCAAAACTTAAAGATATTACAGTCGATACAAGTTTTATTTACGCTTTGCTACGGTGGAGACCAGAAACACACACGTTTCATTTCCCCACTGGGGAATGCACAATAACATTACAAGACCTTAGTATGTTGTTGGGTCTCCGCGTCGATGGTAGACCCATCATAGGGTCCACTGAAATAGCTGAAGTGGGTAGACGGGTATATTTAAGTTGGTTAAAGAACATTATACAAGGGAATGTCGTTGACGAACATTCCACAAATGAGCAGTTAATTCTGAAATCGGTGTTGATGGAATGGGGGTTGTGTTATACTACTCTAGGCTTGGGGGTTCACACATACCTTTCCATATGCATCAAGGTTAGTATTTTTCTATATATTTTGTTTTTCTTTATTACTAACTTTTTAAATTATAATAACTTAATTTTTTTTATATCAGATGGTGTACGGACCCACGAATGAATTATAATAACTTAATTTTTTTTATATCAGATGGTGTACGGACCCACGAATGAAGAAAAATTGCCACAATAATCCTAGACATTTTCTCAAGGGGTATCGTGGTTTAATTGATCACATGGTTGCAACAAATGTAAAGTTTCCACCATTAATATTTTCTTTTACTTTAATACTATAGATTTATGCATTGTAGTAATAATTGTAATTTACATTTTTCCAGTTCATATGGCGGCCATATCTAGGATTGCAAGAACCGCAAAACATTTTTCTAGTTCATATGGTGGCCATATCTAGGATTGCAAGAACCGCAAAATGACGATCACCTTATCTGGAGCGCTACCACACCCATATTTTGCTTCTGGATTGTTGAAATGCATCAATCCGATCGGGTCGGGTCAAACTGCAGTTCGGGTATGAGCAGGAAATACCCGGCACACCAAGGTGTCTGAAAGAACAACACCTAATGCAAATGCAAACATCATGGAATTATGCTTTCACAAATTTGTATCGTGCCGATCAAGAACTTTGGGCAAACAGACAACAACTGTGTTTGACTGGGGTGCATTTTGACGGAGAAAATTAGCCTACGCAAGAATACTTATATTGGTTCCATAGGCTACCGTATCAATTTGCATCAACATAACAATTGGCAGACCTCCGTCAACGAAACTCGAGAACCCAATACTCACAACCAAACACATCCACTACACAATACACTCATACCCAATACACACAACCAAACACTTCCACTCAATTTCATCAACAACAATCCTCTTACCAATACACATTCCAAACCCCCCAACAACCTTACCATTACGCTTACCGAACACAACATCAAACTTACATCCGCCCACCACGACATCACACCCATATCCCACCACCAAACTTTGACTTCACACAAACAAACCAACCTTCATCATCCCTCGATGTGTCGGACTATTACGTCGCGACCGTCGCACCATCGGCGCCAAACCCCACCCAATTCACCCAAACCTCACACGAATTTTCATCGCCAGAATTTTTTGAAAATTTCAACTCATTTGAAATTTTTCCAAACCAAACACCTGTTGTCCAAAATCCTAACATTACACATGCTCCTACACAAGAATTAAGTCGACAACGACGGATTCGACGACCAACAAGATGTGGAACCGGTAGCTGTTTACCAGATATAGATGACGAAGATGAATTTCAATAAATTGTATAATTTTCAATTTCTTGTAATTATATTTATTATATTAATGACAATATTCTTTTATTATATTATTTTTTTTATTTATTCTATTAACAATATTATGGAAATATTTTAATATAGAATTAGAAAAAAAAATATTAATATTAATTAAAAACGAAAAATAAAATTAATTAAAATATAATATTTTATATTATTATATTATTAAATATAATAAAAATCAGTTTTTTAAATAATTAATAATATAAAACGAAAAAAAAAGGAACTCCTTTCAAGATGGCGGACCCCTACAGCAGGTGGGGCCCATCCGCCATCTTGTTTGGAGGATGTAGAAAAAATATTAAAAAAATTTATTACAAGACAAATTTTGTGGCATTTTGGACATTATTTTTAAAGGGATAGCATATCAGTAAATACATTTCACATTTGTGGCAATGGGCAAAAACTCACATGTCTCAATATTTTGAATTCCAAAAACCAATGTAACACTAAATGCTCTCCAACCTATAATACTATCGATTCTAACCATACATGTCTAATCTATTTTTATGTTTTGTGAGCGGTTGGTATGATCTCTTCCTACAACTTTCATAGCTTTTTTTCTCTCATAACACTTCCTCTTTTAAATGTTAATTAATGTCTATTATTTTAGTTAATTTTTATATTCATTTTTAAATGATAAATAAATAAATATGTTTTTATTATTTGAATTTCCTTTTTTAATTATAAATATTTGAATTTATTAATAACAAGATATCTTTAGGAAATTTAATTTATTCCTATACATATTTACGATAAAACGTTTATAAAATAACTTTTTTAATGGGAAAAAAATATTAAAAGTTGATATAAATTTTTGTTTTAAATTAGTAATTATTTCTAATATTTCTAATTTGACTATTAGAAGAAATAAAAGATTATCCTTTAATATATTTTATTGTTTTTTACTAAAAATATGCGTCCATAAATATTAGATCTTAATGAAATATTGTTTGAATTTCATCATCATAGGTTGAAATACATTAATTTTTAATAAATAAATTTTATTGCTATTACTATAATTATTTAGTTGTCTTTATTTCATATAATTTTAATAAGTTTTGATTTCTCATAATTTTAATATCCGACACTATATTATATCACATTAATTTATTTTAATATATTATATCACAGTAATTTTTTTTAATATATAATAAATTTTATATATATATATATATATATATATATATATATATATATATATATATATATATATATATATATATATATATATATATTTCCTAACTGGTTCATTCCACCCAACATAAACAAATAGCTTGATAATGTAATTTATGTAGTTTATGTCTCTATCCCAATATGAGTTATAATACTAATTTATTTTTAATATCATTATTTTGACAATTAAGGAAAATAAAAGATTGTTTTTAATATCTTTTATTATTTTTAATCTTTGGTTAATCAAACTTAGTTTTAAAAATATATTTTTTTAATGTATATTTTTAATTTTTTTAATAAACAAGGACAAATTTACATTCAAATATTGAATAAACGGAAAGAGTTGATATTTTTTGTGTGCATCAATTGTGTATAGATATTCTAATTAAATCTTTGTATTTGGTAAATTTATAACATTTAATCTATTAATATTCAATATCTTTCTTAGTCTTGATTTTTAATCTCTTTTGCCAGATATAATACTTATGATTTTAGACTACGTAAATATCGTTAGTATTGGTATTTTAAATACTTTGGAATACGAAAAATAGTTATTTATATACACGAAGTTACTGTTTTTTCACGGATACCAGACATTTTTCTATTATTATTTTTTCACGAGTACCATATATTTTTCTAATTAAACATTCAATTATTATTTTTTCAGATAAACCAATCATTTTTCTATTAAAAAATATACATTTCTCTATTAAAAAAATATATTTTTCAAGGGTACCAGAACCCGGATACACGAGTTTGTTATTAGAAATTGAACACATCAAATTTCTTAGGAACAAAATACTTAATTTTTTTCTCTTAATTTTTTTTCTTCCTTAACTCAATATATTTTTCTAATTAAACATTCAATTATTATTTTTTCAGATAAACCAATCATTTTTCTATTAAAAAATATACATTTCTCTATTAAAAAAATATATTTTTCACGGGTATCAGAACCCGGATTTGTTACTAGAAATTGAACACATCAAATTTCTTTAATTTTTTTTACTTAATTTATTATTTATTTTTTTCCTTAACTCAATTTTTCATTTTTCCATATTTTCAATTCTATTATAATCTATTATTTTCTTTTTATTATTTTAATGTTAATTTTTTTAATTTCATTCCATATTATTACAGTTGTTTATTTTTTTTTTCTAATTAACTTTTTTTACTATAGGAATAATTTATTAACTATACATTTTTTTCTTTTTACATTTTCATTTCTATTTTAGATTTCATAACGTAAAACATTCAAACACTCCGGCCCGTGCATTCGCACGGGTCAATTACTAGTTTAAATTAGAAGTTGAATTTATGTTAATGGACTTATATTGTTTAACTCGTTCTACTTATTTTAAAAAATTTCAATTTTATTTATTTATTTTTTTTTTTTAAAATTTTTTTGAATACAAAATATTTCAAATAGGAAGTACCATCCTTGTTACTTCTCAGAATGTATTTATTTTAATTTTTTCTCAAATGGTAATAACACCCTGTTATTTTCAGAGTGTATTTATTTCTCAATCTTGTTACTTCCAGAGTGAATTTTTTTTCCAACCGTGTTACTTTCAGAGTGTACTTTTTATTTTCTTTTATTTTTTATGTTTTCACTCTAGTTAAGAAACATAAATCTTCCTTTGATGATATGCAGCAAAGATCAGACAAATATAGATACAACAGAGATATTTTAACTTACAAAAAAAATTCCTATAAGAGAAGAGATCGACTAGGTGGATTAGAGAGGTTGGACTCAGAAATAGAGTTACTGTTATAATAACTCGTTCAGACACAAAAACCGATAAGAGAGGATGAAACAAGTTATTATAACATCCTATATACATTTTGTTACTTAACACTACCAAGGATTCCTAGATGGCCCAAAAACCTCTCTTTCTATCTAGTCACTAAAACAAACAAGGTTTTCTTAACACTCCACCTTGAATACTCTATTGTGGAAGGATAGAAAGAAAACACATCTTGGTTAGAGAAGCGTTCCTCGAGTATACAAAAGAAAATAATAAGCACTAAAGATATAAGTTTAGAACACTCAAACATACTAAGCAAGCAAAACAACCATCCATTCTTTTTAGGCAAAATACCCAAATTGGTCCCTTAACACTACCTCAGGGTCCAATTTGGTCCCTTATCTTTAAAAAGTATCAAAGTAGTCCTTTAATTGTTCAAAAAGGTCCACGTTAGTCCCTTCCGTCCATTTTTAACTAACAGCGTCAATTTTTGCTTGGGTGGCATGTGACGTGGCACTGGTCATACGCGTGACACTGGGTCATTGTGAAAAAAATCCAAAATTATTGATTTAGTATGGATTCGAACCCATGCCATCTTGCTTGCAAGAAGAACTTACCACTACACCACTTCACAATTAATGTTTATTATTTCAAATCAATTGATAATTAGAGAAAACTATTATATCCAATTGTGTCAAAATAATTCAACTGTAAATGAAGTCACAAGTGATGCTTCGAAGAAAGAACCTTCAGCAGTATTTAAATAACCTAATATTTCAGACTTTACCTCTTTCGGCAATGAGACTGATGGCCTTGCCCTTGAGTAAAAAGGATAACCTTCTTTGATTTTTTGTAAGGCTTGAAAGAGTGATTCAAGATTTTTCCTCTTAAGAAACTTTTCAAGATAATGAAGAAAACGTACAAGAGCAAATGAAACGGCGACAATGATAGTGCAAACAAGAGCAACAATCAATGTTGGAGTAAATTGCAAATCAGTTCCTTCTCCACCAACACCCATATTGCAATTTTGGTGTTTGAATTTAACAACATTAACTTACTTAACTATTCTATGTTGTGTTGAAACTCCATCGTTAAACAGAACCGGAAAAGTCCTACAATCAAACAAATCTATGCATTTCACTTCTTTTTCTTCAATGTCTGCAATTATAAACTCAAATCAGTCATCTACTTTTTCTACAATCAAATAATTCCGCACTAGGCCAAAACTCCACAATCATGATCATAAATTAATCTCTCTCAAACCTTCAAATTGATGTAATGGAACATACAGAGGTGACTCTTTGAATTCTGCATTTGTAATAAGCTGCATAAACAAACAAAAAAAAACTTGTTATATTATATGGTATATAATGTTAAGTATGCATGAACCAGTTACATATATATATACACTTGAATTACCTCATGAATAAAATTGTTTCCTTTCAAAATGTACAAAATCAAGGTTCCAAGTAAAGGAAATTCCAATAAATAAGTAAAAATCTTGACTAAAATTCTTATCATACGAGGAGCTGCATGCAATTGAGAAAATCATCAGCATGTTGTTGACATGCATGACCATGAATGAGGAGAATGAAAAGCTATAGAAACAACAGAATAAGAAAACAAAAAAGGTAGTGTACATAAATGAGAACCTTTGACATTTGCTTGAAGGTAGAATTCAGTTCTGTAAGGACTCAGGTCAACATCATTTGCAGGCGGGTAAAGAACAGACTTACGTTTGAACAAACTCATAATGTTGTTGGTATTACGAGAGTAAGACAGAAAAAGAAGAAGAGAACAAGATTTGGCGGAGAATGCAAGAGTAACAAGAAATGAAGTGAAGAGAGAGGAATTTATAGGGAGAGTAAAAACAAGGCGCAAGTATCGTGCGATGAGAAGAAAGTGTTTGATGATTCAATTTCAAGTGTTAATCACAAAACATTTTTAGATCTGATTAGATGAGAAGAACAGTGTGGCTTAAATCGTTCTACGGAAACATTGGCATTGTGTCGGTTTTCATGGTCGTGAACAAAGGGAGGTGTGGTGGTCGGGAGTGGAGGTGGTGAACGGAGAAGAAAAGTGAATATTGAGGTTGTGAGGAATTGAGAGAAAAGTGAAAAGTGAATAGTGAGGTTGGTGTCTGAGAGACTGAAAACCAAAGGATAAAGCTGATGGAACTTTTGACATAATTGGATATAATAGTTTTCCCTAATTATCAATTGATTTGAAATAATAAACATTAATTGTGAAGTGGTGTAGTGGTAAGTTCTTATTGCTTGAAAGCAAGATGGTATGGGTTCGAATCCAGACTAAATCAACAATTTTGAAATTTTTTCACAATGACCTAGTGCCACGCGTATGACCAGTGCCACGTCAAACGCCACCCAAGAAAAAATTGACGCCGTTAGTTAAAAATGGATGGAAAGGACTAACGTGAACCTTCTTGAACAATTAAAGGACTACTTTGATACTTTTTAAAGATAAAGAATCAAATTGGACCCTGAGGTAAAGTTAAGAGACCAATTTGAATATTTTGCTTTCCTTTTACCAATAAAGGCTTGTGAACTATTATGAAAGGGTTGGTACATTAACCACGGACCCAAAACAAGGACAAAAAAGAAAAAGAAAAATCAAAATGAGAAAACATTATGGAGACCCTAAACTAGTTTATTGTTCTTCACCTTCTTGAAAAAAATCAAGCAAATACAACTTAAACTCCACATTTGCGTTGAAATGTTGGACCCAAGATACAAAAAAAAAAAAACATTTGAGCTACTAAGGTTTCTTTATTTAACTTCAAGGCTGCAACGGTAAAGAGGTGTCTCATCCAACGAATTATGCATCAATGCTCCATGTTAAGAAACATAAAAGACGCCACAATTTACCGACCGCGATGAGGCCTAGATTGACAGGAACCATCAATACCAAAGTACATGTATCTGACAAGGACAATCCAAAGCTCGCCTTTAGTTAAAAGTACCTTCACTCCTTCACATTGTAACGTCTAAATCCTAACTTGACATTTGGACATGAACGGCAAGTTCAATATATGGCATTGCACCTACTTCATAAGTCCCTATCAGCACACCTCTATTCTATTCCAGGGACTAGAGATTCCATACATTAGAGTACAGTACAGCTAGCCTATGAGTTCAATGTTTGATAATCATTTTGTCTCGAATTAGCGTAGACGCTTCTTCATGTATCTCCATGCAACCTGAATTCTGTTTGCTGCAAGTGATCTCCAATAAGGCGATTCATACCTAACATAACACAATCATCAAATCAATATGCGAGAGCCATGATTTTGATAATGGATATTCTTCATGATTCATGAGAGATCGTGCTGTTGAATCATAAAAGCGTAAAGATATGATGAAGTTGAATGAATCAATAAATGAATGACCTTATGACTCCTTGAACACGAGGGCTCCGCAAGAAACTTGCGAAAAGAGTTGTGACTTCTTCAATGTCTTTAGCGCGAAGAGAAAAGGCCTCGACGTTGGTTAAGCATTTTACCGTTCTGTCACTAGTCAACCCCTCTCCTTGAAGCTTATTTTTACCATCTGCAAGAGAAATCATGTAATAGAGTAGACCAAAAAATCAATGAGATGAAGATTCAACTGGTCTGCTTACAAAGCTTAAGAGCTTGATAGAGAGAAAATAAATCTTAGAACTTGTATTGATTGACAAAAGATAAAATGAAAATGATTTTGCTCTTTATCTTATTTTCTATTAGGTATAGATGTACCTTTGCTTTCCGAAGATTGTTCAAGATACCATCTTAGAAGTTCTTCACCACAAGCATCCCCTTCAGATAACGGAACCGGAATTCCATCTTCTCCGACGCTCTCCAACTTTCCACGCACAATAAACACCATCTTCTGTACAAGACCACCCCGGCTCAAAATTCTGCTTTCTTTGAGGTATGTCGTTTGTATTAGTCTCTCACGGATGGCTTCTAAGATAGGTTCTTCCTCATCAAGGTGTGAAAATATTCGAACCTGTAGAAAGAGCGCTAGGACTTGCTTAAAATAATGTCTTTTGATGCATTACTGTTTTAGTTTCAGGATGAATATGCATTGAGTTTTGAGTACAAAACTGTTTTCTTAATCATTTTCGATTGAACTCCAAAAAGTTACTGGTAGGCGATAGGGAACAGAATTATATTATAAACATCTTTAGTGAGATTTTGAAGTTCACATAACATCAAAACAAGATACTAAAATCCATTTAAAGAGTAATATGTGTGAATGCATACTTTTGTAACAAAATTGAAGAGGTGGCGTCTTATGTCTATTAGAAGATCTTCGGGCAAATTCTCGAGAACCATTTTCTCAGGAACGCCTCTTGTTGCAGCCCAACTATACCGTTCAGCCTCCCGTACTCTCCTGCATGATAGACGTATCAATCATTTGTACATGATGCATAATACTTAAATTTGATAAATGCATTTTTGCATTATTGATGTGACTCATTATAAGATTTAGAACATTTCATACCTTTTGAGTTCTTCTGATAAGCGACGGTGGCTCATCCATTTCTCAACATCACGGCCTCGAAGTTGCATTTCTAACCTCCTGTAGGTAAGATCAAAATTAAGAGGCTGATGTCAGGAATCATATAGGATGGCAAAACAGTGACCTTTCTTCATTGCTTTTAGATTTTCAATTGAAAGAAACTTCAAACATAAGTTAGTTTAGAAGGAAACAAATGACGTGTGTGTTTGGTTTCATAGTCCGGAGAGCCAAAAGTGATTCCATTCAAAATCGAGTTTTGTCAATAACAGAAACAAACGCGACAAAAGTAAGAGAAAAATATTCTACCTCCGTCCAAGACCCTGAAGGAAGTTCTGTATGTTTCCAATGAGAAGTGCAAAAAGCAAGAGTCCCAATCCAATGATGGACATTGTAAAGAGGACTTCCCATTCAAAATAGCTAGGGACTTGATTACCAGCCAGTGTACTGATTTGCTGTATTAAAGATCATAGGGGTATAATTGGTAAGTGATATCAAACCATTTGTGTGTTTTGTTAGTGTTGGTCTAAGTTAGCCCTTGATATGATATTAGAGATCATTTGATTATGCTTTCAAAAGTTCAACTTTTGTCTTCCTCATTCTTCTAAATTAAATGGTAAAATGATATGAATATGATTTTGTAAGACTATTGTAAATAAAACAACAAAATCCATACCTGGAATCCCCAAAACAGTGCATACACATATTTGTTGACGACACTAGTTTCTATATAAAGTGGTATAGCATTGGCATAGATTCCATAAGAAAAAGCACCAGATGTGGCATCCAAACAATCAGAGGTACCTTTATCTCGCAAACATTGGTTAACCCTCTAGAAAAAGAAAGAGGTATAAAAGGACAGAAGTTAGTACTTCTCAAACCTCCCCATGCATGATGAGAATTCAAAGCGAAGTATGAAACTTTATTATGAAAGAAATTGTATTTCCTGAAAATGAAGCATTTAAGCTTAAAATGTCATTTTAACTCACCTGTAGACCAAAAAGGTACCAACATGCACCAACAACATGGCCAGATAGCATAAAAATGAGAAGATTTAAAATAAAACTTGCCCAAACTGACTCGAATATGAATCCGGTTGGAGACTGGCCAATTAGCAGAGGCAAAAATCTGAACAATCTAGGAATATACTGTATTAGGATCGCTAGATGTAGAAGATTCTTAGTATAATAAACTTCCGAAGACACCAAAGAACTTGGTAGGACAAAGTATATTATTATCTGCAAGTATTTCACAACATATATCATGACAACGAATTTGATGAGTTCATCATAAACCAGTAGTTTCTTTCACAGATTAAAATCCCTTTCTTCCATATACTTTATTTGTTAGTATATCATACAAAAGGATGCACTGATTGCTCATGTTGAGTTTAAACATGATTGATTTTTTTGAAACGTAAACATGATTAACTTGAACAACAAGTTGTTAATATAAAGATAGAAGTAAGAAAGCTAAATTCTTTGGCATAACACTGCCAAAGCACAAAATTTATTATAGATAGAAAACTAACATCTAAAGGAAAACAAATAGCTTAAGCTTTTATGATAATTAGCATAACAAGGTATCACTGTCATGTTTAAGTTCAACAAGAGCATCTCTATTATTCAAAGAAAAATATTTTTTCATCTAGAAGTTGATGAGATAAAAAGTATATTAATGTACATGCATCTAACGACATGGAGAGATTGAAGGTAATACCTGAGGAAGAGGTAATACAACAAATAAGTCGAAGAAAAAATGACGCTTCAAGTAATTAAGAGCAATTTCCTTGGGCTGGTCAACTAAATCTCCAGCACCAACCACCGTTGACTCAGGAGAAACATAAGCCAATCTAAACTGCAAAGTAGCAACTTACTAGAACTATTTAATCTTTAAATTATGAAAACACATTAAGCTAGGCTTATAACTCAACAGACACGTTTAAGATTCAGAAAACATGCACAATTTTCTAACTATAGGTAAAAAAAGACTAAGGAAGATTAAAAGACAAACCATTAGATACATCTATATTTAAATGGTCAATCAATCTATGAATAGATGCATTAACACAAATTAAATCCGAAAGAGTGATCACAGAGAAGCTACCTGAAGAAGTATGTTCAAGAAATACACAACATCAGTTATGCTTCTAAGTAAAACGAGTATTTTTGCCATTTTCCAATCGATATCGATACTTATATTATTCTGCAGAAAATGAATAAGAAAAAGTGATGTGTTTTAAGCAAGGAAAAAGGTAAAAAAAAGTTAATAGTGTTGGAATACTTCACAAGAAAATAAAAGTAAACGAATCATACCATGTTCACATTCACATAGATTGAGAAGAAAAATAATGGATCGACGAAAATTGCGACCAAACAAAATATGGCCAACAACTTGTTCCATTCCTGTACAACTTTAGTGTGAGGGTTCATAACTCCAGGAATACATGGAGAGAAGAAAGAAAGAAGCTTTCTTCCAAAACCTTTGGCGTCGCCATAAAGAGAGTTGTGGAACTATAAACATTCATAACATGAACGAAAGTATGATTGGTTATGTGAAATTAACGGCAAATAACTTGTATCATACAGTTAGCTTGTACAACAAGTTACAAAGAATCGATAGATTATTAGTTTAGGAAGATACCTTGGGATCAAATATAATGGAAGCAATTGGTTTTCTTTGATGAGAAACTTTGATGTAAGTTGGGCAAGTAGTGCAATAAGGGTCATTACACATTCCGAGTTGTCCAGACATCAACAAGTGCTCATTTCTTCTGCCATAGTCACTATCCCAATGATTTCCAGTTGCATATAGTGCACCACTCATTTGGTTGATCGGAGTTTTCCTCACGGTACGAAGAGGACCATTATCAGGTGGATCCAAGGAAGCCATAGAAATAGAGATTGAAGCACTTGGTGTCCTCGATATGTTCCTTCGGAATGAAGAATCCTCAGGCTCATCCGATCGCTGTGAACATGCTTCAAACATAATCGGAACTTCGTCATAATCGAAATGATTCATGTTTCTTGATGTTTCTTCTAATTTCTTTGCAATAACATGAATGGTTACATACAATTTATTAATAAAAAAAGCAGCAACAATGAAGAAACATATAGTAGAGAAAGCAAAATCTAAGGAGAGTGAAGAGTAAACCTGATTAAAGAAGAACACAGAGTGAAAACGCTAAAACCGAGTTTGCACAAATTCAAGCTAAAGCATGCGTTTTTTTGTGAAAATGAAGAACTTGACAAGTAAATTTATAAGGTGATGTTGTTGGCGCGTGAATTTCAATGATAACAAGTGCGCTTTGTTATGGTGACACAGACAGTTTTTTTGCAATCATATGGAGAAAATTTCCTAGAGCAATAGAATTGGCGAGGATTGATATTGACTTAACAACATAACGGATCATTTTTGGAAATACATGACACCACATTTTACACCAAATTTTGACATAGTTTAAGGTATTATATGGGAATAATATTTCTTTTTCAAACTTTATTAAATTAAAAAACATTATTTATAATTTTTTTTAATTTATTTTGTAACATAAATATAGGTTGTGTTATTAACCAACTTTACCATTGTATAAACTAAAAGTTTAAATATCCTTTTTGTCCCATTGTTTTGAATTTTTTTTTAAATTTAGTCCCTCCATTTTAAAAATTAATTTTGTATTTTCTAAAGTTTGCATCACTTGCGATTTTCATGGTTCCCTCCACATAACTGCCTCATTAATAACATGACAAATGAGCTAGTCTTCCACGTTATGAGTTTATGGGTATATATGTGGATCACAAAGTATCTGTTCTCCCTGAGATTGTGGATCCAAGTGAACTAGAAAACTACATTGATGGGGATGAGGCAGAATGTACTGGTTTTAATCAGCCTAATGCTAGTGAGGGTAAAGTTAGTGAGGGTAATGCTGATGTCAGTGAGGTGTGATATGCAAGTGAACAATATGTGTGAGGCTTTTAACAAGGTCATATTGGAGCATAGAGACACGCCAACAATCACTTTATTGGAGGGGATCAAACATTATATAAAAAAGAGGATCACGAAGTAAAATGAGTTGTTGCAAGGGTGTGACGGAGATATATGCCTTATAATCCAGCTTGTAATTGAGAAGTATAAAAAACATGGAAAAAGGTGGACTCCAACATGGCATGAAGATGGTGATCTTTCTATTTTTGGTGTAGCCAATAAGATTGAAATCTATTGTGTCAATTTTAAAAATGAAACATGTTCATGTAGAAAGTGGGATTTGTCTTGGATACCATACTATCATGTAATCACACACATTTGGAACATAAAAAAAAACTTGAAAGTTATGTGACTATTTCAGGTATTATTCACTTGCATTTATTAATTCTTTAGTTTGTATGATTTGTTTGTTTATGAGTTATGAATTCTGAGTTTAATTATATTTCAGGAAGTCAACTTTTGAACAAACATACTCAAATATTGTGTTTCCAAAAAATGAACCATAATTGTGGCCAATAGTTGATCAAGTGCCAATTTTTCCACTTATAATGGTAAGGGCAATTGGTCGTCCTATGAAATTGAGGAACAAGAAAAATGATGAATCAAAGAATCCACATGCGCTTTCAAGGAGACTTGTAACTTTAACTTGTAAGAAGTGTGGAGAAATGAGACATAACAAAATAAGTTGTAAGGGTAAAAAAGATTCTGACAGAGCAATACCCAAGGGGGGAACAAAGCAAAGAAGGAAAAGACCATTAAAGGTGGAAACAAAGTAAAGAAGGAGATTGAATAAAACAAACTAAGATTAGGCAGGGTTCTCAAGCACCACTAGCTTCTCAAGATTAAATGTTATATGTTTTGTGTCAACCTAGTGTTCTATGGAGCAATTCGTAACACCCTGTATAATATATACCTAGAATAATATCATACAAGTGTTTGTTTGGTACTAACACCATCATAAGTGCCTAATAGCACAATTCACATTCTTGACCAATTCTAAAAATAATACAAACTATGGTACAAGACATGGAAATTATACTAAAATAAAAATACTAAGATCAATACAAAATCCTATTGTACAAAAGATAAATACACAACGGAAAGCTCAATCTATGCTTCTCTTGAAACATCTCGAGCATAACTCCACTTGTAAACGAAACCTGCAACAGAAATCTGAAAAGCAACAATAATAGTGGGGTGAGATATCAACATCTCATTGAGTTCCTTATCTTATGGATTCTCTCTGCTTTACAAGGTTCTAACAAAATCTACTCAAGTCGGGGGGAAACCTAGACCTTGAGTTCATAATCTCACACTCATATGGAAACATGTCTTGAGTTAATAACTCGAAAGTATCACTAACCCGGTGTTGCACCCAAAAATTTGCCCTCACAATACAAGACTTTGTGTGCTAAGAAGGTTCACAAGGTTCACAAGATTCACAATGTTTTCAAGACCTTCCATGAGGCTCATGAAGTCTACAAGTCACTTCATGAAGGTTCACAAGGTTCACAAGTCTCCCAATACTTTCAATACCTTTCATGAGGTTCATGAAGTCTACAAGTTACTTCTTGAAGGTTCACAAGGTTCACAAGATTCACAATGATTACAAAGCTTTCCTGAGGTTCATGAGGTCTACAAAACCACTTCATGAGGTTCACAAGGTTCACAAGCTTCACAATACCTCCCATGAGTATCACAAGACACTTTATGAAGATTCACAAGGTTCACAAAGTTCACAATTGGTCAAAGGAGTTGACAATTCCCTCAGACAATGCACCTCCTAAGCAGTGCATCCAAAACTAGGGTTTTGACTTTAATCAGACTAAATGGACTTCCAAGACTTCAAGTGAGCTTCATAACATCTTATATGTGTATAAGAACCCCCATGACAAGTTTCAAGACTTTTCTCAAAAGTTTGCTCAGTCAGATGATCAGATAAGTCAAAATCAGTCAGTGCAGTTAAAAAGTCAAACTGGGGTCAACTGTGGTCAAACCAAAGTCAAACTTCATGATTTTTTGCCAACATCAAGTATATGAAGTAAAATTCATCATTTGATCAAGGGTTGATCATGATTCATCAAGGAAATTCCAGATCATCAATAATCAGGAGTTTCTAAATTAGGGTTTCCTCAGTAAAAGTCAACTGAACTTTGACCAGCCATAACTTTCACATACTTCATCACCAAGTCTCCATACAAATCTCATTTTGAAGGAAATTGAATTCTCTACAACTTTGATGTTGCAAGTTAAGCCCAAAAATGCTTCATTTGGAAGATATGAGCTAAGGCATTATAGGTCATTTCAAAAGTCAACAAAAAGTCAACAACTTCAAAAGGGCATAACTTGAGATTGGTAAATGATATGGACCTGAAACCAATGGGGTTGTTTAGAGGACTCTTCAAGCTTTCCAAAATGTCCAAGAACACCCTCATACCTTTAAAATTGAGGGAGATGTGCCCTTGCAAAGTTGGGAAATTTTGTGATGGTTTATGTTGAAAATGGAGGTTTGAAACCACTTCTTTCCAAATGGGCTGCCCAAATTGTGATCCAATCCATACCATATCATCATGCACGACCCAATTGATTTAAAATCATAATTTTTATTATTTTATTTTTATTTATTTTGATTTAATTCATAAAAAATCATTTTAAATAAATATAAAATATGAAAATATATTTTTGGATGAAGATTGAGCTTCTAGAATCTCATCAATGTTGATTGAAGTTGAAAGAGAAAGAAATCATGTGATTTATCCAAAAATAGCAAGCTTTCATGAGCCAATATTTGAATTTCATGACACCATCTTTTTCAATCTTCAAGTATCAAATCTTCCACATAGTTAATCAATTTTTTGACCTAGAATGATTCACATATATATATTAAACACAACCCTAGCCCTCAGACACGGATTCCAGCAGCCAAGGGTAAGTTTCAAAACATCAAAAATTCATCAAAAAGTGATATTCAGATTCTTCAATCCAAGAGTTTTCAAGGTAAAATAAAGACATAGATGTGTTCTTTGATCATCACTGAAGCTAAAGCATCACTCATATGCATCCCATGTGCACCATATTGCTCTACCCGAATCAAACTATTCATGACATTTCAATTTTTCGATTCTGTTTATTTGTACATTGTTAATGAATTTTGTTTGAGTTTTTGTGTTTGTGAGGTTCCAAGGAACGATTCTGGACAATTGGATTGAAGCTTCATGACCTATATCACCCGCGGCCATTATTAGGGTTTAGAGCTCAATTTTAGGGTTTGATGATTCAATGAATTTAAACAAATTCTAAGAACATAGGAATGTTCTATGGATCACAAGAATCATAAAACATTAACCAATTTAATGAATCGATGCTGTTTTGTGAGTGTTTGAATTTCGCAGGGTTTAAACCATGAAGAACTTGCAACAAAACTTGCAGGAAAAAGGGCAATAAAATTCGCAGGAAAAAGGTTGAAGAAGAAGCCATTCGCGCGCTCAGGAAATTCAAATATTGTTGAAAATATTTTATGAATTATGGTTGATTTGTTTATCACAAGCGTGCTTGTGGTTCAGTGGTAAGACTGATGCGTGTATGATGTGAGGTCACTGGTTCGAGTCTTGGTCTCGTACATTGTTTTTTTCTATTTTTCCAGGTAGTGAAGAAGCTTAATATATTATGTGATATGGTCATCATACTACCAGATAGGCTCTCCCAGCCAGGCGGTAACTCATGCATGCTTGTGATCAAAAGGTCCTGGGTTCGATTCGCACCCCATGCCTTTTTGTTTCTTTATTTTCCAGGTTTTTCACAACAAAGAACAAAACCTATTGGACTTATTGCTTTGCTACCTGCGTATGGAATGGTCCAGTGGTATGCCTTGATGCTGTTAATCAAAACCTCCTGGGTTCAAATCCCAGCCAGGTTTGTTTTTGATATTTTCCTTGTTTTATTTTTTTGTTTTGTTTAATTTAATTTAATTGATTTCTTTATAAAAATAATTCTCTATAAAATATTATTTAATAGTTATATTCATGTTTTTTAATTTAAAATTTATTTTCTTTTACTTTGTAAATAAATTATAATATATATGAATATATTAGTTAAAATAATTTTGTATATAATTAAAACCCTAATTTATTTTCTAAAATAAAACCTAATTCTATTTTTCTAAATAATTTTATTTTCTAATTCTTAATGTAATTATTATATATATTTATTTATTTCTTTAATATGATTCTTGTAAATTTTGTAAATATGATTATTTTTTATGAACATGATATTTAAAATATTTTTTTAATAATTGTTGATATATATATTTAGAAATAATTAAATTTGTAAAGATTAAAATTTATAATTTATATTATGTTTAAAAATTTTATGTTATAGTAATTATTTAAATATTCATATTTCTAAATAAGTGTTTATACATTAAAATCCAATTTTTTGTTTATTATTCTAATTATGTCATTATAATGTTTTTTATTTAATTCTATTTACTTTAAATTATTGTTACCACCCATGTTATTATTTATTATTATCTTATATTTTTATTATTATTTCTCTAACCTTGTTTATTTTTCTAATTATTATTATTCCACTAATTTTTATTATTTATTAACCTCTCTTATTTTATTATTACTAACTTTTTGATTATTATTTAATGTTATTATTATTTTAACTAACCCCTATTTCCTAATTTTTATTACTACTAACCCATTATTTATTTATTGTTAATTTACTATTTTTTGCTTATTATCTATTTTGCTATTTATTTTGCTTATAATTTTGTAATTGCTTCCCGGATGTAAATTTTGTAAATATTTAATTATTTAATTGTTGCTATGGTTAGTAATTTAGGGAGTGTAAACATGTATTCAATTTAAAATTAACTTAGCTCACTTTAATCATAAGATAAATAATATTGAACACTCACACACGTAAGTCGATTTTTAATCGCCATCTCACATTTCTAAGGTTATCCCTCAAGTTGCCTAAATCATAAGGTCAAGTGGGGTGTATAAAGCAAGTCCCTTTAAAAAAGAAAAATCATCAAGTCCCTCATGGTTGCCTTTACGAATCAAGTCCCTTCGAATAATGATGATAGTCCCTCCTATATGCTTATTACACCCCACAGTTGCCTTCATAAAACAGAATGTCCCTCTCATGTCCCTAACATCCAAGGTAATGGCTACCTACTCCTTAATAGTAGGGATAGTCTTATCATTTAAAAGATAAAGAACAAGAAAGACTTAAACTTTAGGGTAGGTTCCTCTTATGTACTTGCTCACTTCAAAAACTTTTCACACTTAACAAATTTCAAACAAATTTTCAAAAACAAGTTTTTACGCATCCGTACATGGATCATTATTAACTATTATGAAAATTTTTCTATTCACACACTCCACTTTCAAAAACAATTCAAAAGTGAACTAAGTAACTAAGAGCCCATGGATAACCATGGATGTAAAGGGTGCTAACACCTTCCCTTTACATAACCTACCCCCCGGACCCAAAATATTCTCTTAAGGTCTTTCCTGTTCTTTTATACCCTTTCCTTTTGGATAAAATAAAAGTCGGTGGCGACTCTTGCTATCCGCAACATAACTTAAAAGTCAGTTCTCCCACCGTGTTACAGAACTGGCGACTCTGCTGGGGATTTGTAAAAGAGGGGTACCCTTAGGAATTAAGATCACTTTAATATTGTTTGATTTGTTTGCTTTATTGTTGGGGTGCTCTTATGTGTGAAAGGTCCTAACCCGGATCTAGTGTACCTTAGGTAAATGGCAATAGACCAAGGAAACTGTACGACGTATATCGATACGGTTGATCTGGTGGCCATAGTTAGTGCGACTTCTTGGTTGGTGCTTATGTTCCTTAAGTCAAGTTGAGGATAATATGAGGCTGCCATATGTTGTCAATGCACTAACTAACTTTTAGAACCCTAGTTAACTCATCTTGGCCTTTAGAAGGTATTGAGGTAACCGGCTTTGGTGCAGACTGAAGTTGGTTGACACTCGATACTACGCTCATTGAGATCTTAAACTGGGAGGGTTTTGGTTGGCAAGTAAGTTGCCTACTGAACAACCACCCTTGTGAAGGATCAATGATATTGAGATCCCTTAGAACATGGTTACTTTTGTAGGACAGGATGAACCATCTAACTTCAGGGGAGGGTACTTACCTTAAACCTCATGCAAGCCTTTAAACCTAGGGCTATGGTGTGACTTGTTTGTGTGTGCCACATGTTTGTGATTGAACATAACATCATGACATCATCATGCATCATAAGCATAGCATTTTCACTAACCATTTCAAGGACCAAAGGATTTATCTTTGTTCTTTGTTGCAGGTCATGGCTTCTGCTCGTAGAAACACCATCAGGATCAACTTTGTGGGAATACCTCCCAAGCTTAAAGAGTTGGTTTCTCAAGTGTTTGATAACTCCCAGTTCATCAAGAGACATGGTCACCTACTGGATCTAGTCACTTCAGGGTTCAATGAAGACATGATGAGTGTCCTGTTTCAGTTCTTTGACCCTAAACATCACTGTTTCACATTCCCTGACTACCAGTTGGTTCCTACAATGGAGGAGTTCTCTAAACTTCTGGGTATACCTGTTCTGGATCAAAGACCCTTCACAGGTTTGGAGAAGGAGCTCAAACCAGAGGTCATTGCTGCAGCCCTACATCTGAAGAAGTCTGATATTGTTCTAGAAACGAGAAGTGGAGTCAAGGGTATTCTTGCTAAGGTGCTAATGGATAAGGCTCAAATGTTCTTGAAGGCCATGAGCTATGATGCTTTTGAGGAGATCTTAGCCTTGCTGATTTATGGCTTAGTATTGTTCCCAAATCCAGATCAGTTCATAGACGTTCATGCCATCAACATATTCCTGAGTCACAATCCAGTGCCTACATTGCTTGGAGACATCCTACATTCTCTTCACACCCGTACTACAAGGGCAAGAGGAACTTTGATGTGCTGCATACCTTTACTCTCTAGGTGGTTTATTTCTCACCTTCCTCGCTCAGTAATGAAGAATGAGCAAGGGTTCAGGTGGTCTAAGAGGATTATGTCACTTTCTCATTCAGATATCCATTGGTGCTCCAGATCTATGGAGAATGTCACCATCATTGACCGTTGTGGGGAGTTTCCTAATGTGCCACTTCTAGGCATAAGAGGAGGCATCACCTACAACCCTTCTCTAGCTTTACGACAGTTTGGTTACGCCAGAAGTGATGGCCCACATGACATGTTGATTCAGGGCATTGTGTTTGATTATGACAACGATCTTCAGGGTTACCGTCAGAGATTTATACGAGCTTGGGGAAAAGTAAACAGGATTGACAGCAAGACACTGGAGCCTAAGTACACTATTCCTATGGAGGCTTATCTCAGATGGGTACGATCTCGTGCTCAGACACTCATGATGCCATATCCTGCCGTCCTACCAGTTACCATGGAACCTGTTGCTGAAGGAGACACAGCTTATACCATCCTTCACCCAGACATGCCTACTGATAAGGAAGACTTGCAGAGATCATGGATCCAACTGAAGGAGCAAAGGGATACTTTCGAGGCTCATTACAAAGCAAGCCAAGAAAAGATTCTGGAACTAACAAAGCTACTTCACGAGGAACGAAACCTCAATTCATACCTCAACACAAAGAGGAAACGTCCATGGGAGACTTAAAACCCCATCTTTTGTACTTATTTCATTTCATTTTTTGTAAGCCTAAAAGGCAAAACAAAGTTATTACTAATAAAAGTTTACTTTCGTTTTTGTCTAAGCAAACTTAAATCCTGCGGTCCTTGAAAACATTGCATATACATTACTATATCATTTCATTGCATCACAGGTTTATTGTGCACATGTTTCTCATCTTCTCGCTGTTTATTTCAGCAATGGCTCTTGAACAATCAGTTAAGGATCTCCAGGCACAAAATGCACAGTTCCAAGAGCTGATCTTGAACCTGTCCAAGGGGCAGGATGAATTGAAGGCACTGCTGGCCAAGAAGACTAAGAAGACTAGAAGGTCTGCTGGGTTGATCAATATGGGAAGAAGGTTCAAAGGTCTTGCCAAGACCAAGGAACCAGCTGAAGACTATGAATCTGAAGAATCTGAGCAAGAGGTAGGCAGTCTCCACCATACAATGGGGGACTCTGACTCTGAGGCAAATTACTACCATGAGCCTAATGAAGACAAATTCAAGATGCTGGTGGATAGGATGGATGCCATGGAGTTGCAGAAGTCATCTGGGCTGGATTTTGAGGATTTGAGTCTGATATCTGGGGTAGTCATACCCATTGGTTTCAAGGTTCCAACATTTGTTGTCTATGATGGGGTCTCTTGTCCCAAACTGCATCTGAGGTCCTATGTCAGAAGAATTCAACCCCACACTGCTGATAAGAAGTTGTGGATCCATTTCTTTCAAGAGAGCTTATCTGGAGCCCAGTTGGAGTGGTATTATCAGTTGGAGAGTGTCAACATCAGAGACTGGAATGATCTTGCTGAAGCTTTCTATAAGCAGTATCAATACAATGCTGACTTAGCCCCCACTCGCATGCAGCTTCAGAGCATGTCTATGGGTGCCAAAGAAAGTTTTAAAGAGTATGCTCAGAAGTGGAGAGATTTAGCTGGAAGAGTTCAACCCCCTTTGACTTATAGGGAATTGGTTGATATGTTCATGTGCACGCTGAATGGTCCGTTTTACAGTCATCTCATTGGGAGCTCATCATCTGGCTTCACTGAGTTGATCATGACAGGAGAGCGAGTAGAGAATGGTATAAAGAATGGTAAGATCCAAGTGGGTGTTTCTTCATCAGGTGCTGCAAAGAAGCCTCCCACTGGGAAGAAAGAATCCAATGATGTTTATGGTCAACCTGATCGTAATAGAAGGCATCAGTCTGTTAGTGCAGTTCATATTTCAAATCCAACTCCTGCAACAACAGAGCAGCCACAGGGCAACCAACAGAGGGCTAGAAGGCAGTTCACGAAGATCAACATGTCAAT
This sequence comes from Lathyrus aphaca, assembly GCA_963966055.1. Lineage (NCBI taxonomy): Eukaryota > Viridiplantae > Streptophyta > Magnoliopsida > Fabales > Fabaceae > Lathyrus > Lathyrus aphaca. The sequence goes on from OZ014519.1 coordinate 212,162,522, forward strand.
GGCTCAGGCATTGCAACATTTGTTGAAGGCTGAACTTATTACTTTGAAAGAGGCTCCTCAGAATCCCAATGTTACCTCTCCCAGGTACAATCCCAATGCACGGTGTGCATACCATTCAAACTGTCAGGGACATGATACTAATAATTGCTGGGTCTTGAAGAATAAAATTCAGGATATGATTGATGCTGGAGAAATTGAGTTTGATCCTCCGGGTACTCCCAATGTGATTACTGCTCCAATGCCAAATCACGAGAAGACTGTCAATGCCATTGAGGAAGATCTACATGTCTATTCAGTTATGGAGTTGACCACACCACTGTCTGTTATCAAAAAGAGGTTAGTACAAGCTGGGATCTTTCCAGGTTGTCGTGAAGATTGTTTGTATTGTACCTATAAGCCGAATAGTTGCTTCATATTGAGAGATGGAATTCAACGTCTCATGGATAAGTATACTATAGTGTTTGAGAGGACTCCGTCGTCTGTAGAAAGTATGGTGGATCATTTGACTCAGGGTAGGAAGATTGAAGAGGTTGATATGGTTGACAAAGTACCAATAAGAATCACTTCAAAGGGTCCTATTAAAATCACTCATCAGGGTCCAATCAAGATTACTACTGAAGGTCCCGTGAAAGTTGTTGCTGAAGCCAGGGTAGCTCCTGTGGTCATTACTACTCCTGGTCCTATCCCATATACGTCCGACAAAGCTGTGCCTTGGCACTATGGGTCTGATGTTTACATCCATGGTGTTAAGCAAGAGCCTGTAGCTGATGTGCCTGTTGACATTGATAATATTGCTGGATCTAGCAAGATCACTCGTAGTGGAAGAGTCTTCTCTCCTCCAGATACTTCCAAGAATGCAGTTACTCCTGCTGCTACCTCCACCACTGATGCTCGGGGCAAAGGTCCTGTTATTGAGCCTGTATCTACTGATGTGCCAGCTGCTGATGACCTCTCTAAGCAGATGGAAGAAGTATTGAAAATCATTCGCAAGAGTGATTATGACATTGTTGATCAATTGGGGCATACTCCCTCAAAGATCTCTATGTTGTCCTTGTTGCTGTGTTCAGAGGCCCATGCCAAGTCCTTGATCAAGTTTCTGAAGACCGCTCATGTACCCAGTGCAATTTATGTTGACCAATTTGAGAACTGTGTTGCCCACCTGACCTATGACAACGGGTTAGGATTTTCTGATGCTGATTTGACCCCTGCCAAGAGGGATCATAACAGGGCCTTGCATATTTCAATTGAATGCAGGGGCACTACCCTGTCACATGTGCTGATAGACAATGGTTCCTCTTTGAATGTGTTGCCTAAGGAAGTCTTGAATAAGCTGAGTCCTGAAGATGCTGTGCTGAAGCCCAGTAATATTGTGGTAAAGGCTTTTGATGGTTCTAGAAGAGTAGTACATGGGGAAATTGATCTTCCAATCCAAGTTGGTTCCCAGGTGTTTACTGCTACATTTTTTGTGATGGATATTCGTCCTTCGTATTCTTGTCTGCTTGGTCGTCCCTGGATCCATGGGGCAGGTGCTGTAACCTCTACATTGCACCAAAAGTTGAGATATCCGGTGGATTGAAAGGTTGTTACTGTCTATGGAGAAGAAGAATACTTTGTCAGCCATGTCAATACCTTCAAGTATCTGGAAATGGAGGGTGAATACATTGAGACTCCGTGTCAGACGTTTGAAGTGGTTCCCTGGGTTGTTAATGACTACGTAGCTCCTCCTGTTGTGCAGAAAGTTCCTGTGGTCACCAGAAAGCCTCCAACAATGGCAATGGCCTCCCTCAATGATGCTAGAGCTGTGGTGGATGAAGGTGGTTGTACTATTTGGGGTCAGCTTCCTGATATTCCATACAAATCTGACAAGTTTGGTTTGGGTTTCACTGCAGAGTCCCAGAAGGCTGTTCGTCGTGCTCGTGCTGCCCGTATCACTAATCAAGGGGTTGTGAGGGACCAGATTAATGCTGTGGGAGATCAAGATGAAGATTACAACTTGGATGCATGGATTTTTCCTACTGTGGGTGCTGGACTCAATAATTGGAAAGCTGAAGATGTTATCCCTATCTCCTTTAGTCAGGAGTAAATACTATTACTGTGTTGTTATATTTTAAATTTGTAATTTCTTGAACAATAAAACTTTCAAGCCATGTGCCTTACCCGGGGCACAATGGTGTGCTTGTTACGGGCTATCATTTCATTTGCATACTTCATTCAATAAAATCAGTGGACGTTTCGTTTTCGTAAATATTGTGTTCCTTGTCTTTCTTTTCTTTTATTTTTGTTTTATCAGCTATGTGTTCTTACATACACCCACATCACTAAAATGCAGATCCTCATCCACTCTGGATCCTGTTGATAACAGTTCTACTATTGCCAATTATAATTTCGAGAATCTGATCTATCAAACTGAAGATGGAAATGAGGATGATTGTGAAATACCTGTAGAGCTTGCTAGGTTGTTACAACAAGAAGAGAAAGCTATACAGCCACATGAAGAACCAGTCGAAGTTGTGAATCTAGGAACTGAAGAAAACAGAAAAGAGGTCAAGATAGGGGCTGATTTAGAGGACAGTGTCAAGAGCAGGTTGATTCAGATGTTACGTGACTATGTGGAGATCTTTGCTTGGTCTTATGAAGATATGCCAGGGTTGGATACAAACATTGTGGTTCACCGTTTGCCAGTGAAAGAAGATTGTCGTCCAAAGAAGCAGAAGGTTCGTCGTATGCGTCCTGAAATGTCAGAAAAGATCAAGGCAGAGGTAATGAAACAGTTCAATGCAGGGTTCTTAGCAGTGACTTCTTATCCTCAGTGGGTTGCAAATGTAGTACCAGTTCCTAAGAAAGATGGTAAGGTACGTATGTGTGTGGACTACAGAGATCTGAACAAGGCTAGCCCTAAAGATGACTTTCCACTTCCTCATATTGATATTCTGGTAGACAACACTGCTCAGCATAAAGTATTCTCTTTTATGGATGGTTTCTCTGGTTACAATCAAATCAAGATGGCACCTGAAGATATGGAGAAGACAACATTTGTGACACAGTGGGGCACCTTTTGCTATAAGGTAATGCCATTTGGTTTGAAGAATGCAGGGGCAACATATCAGCGTGCTATGGTGGCTTTGTTTCATGATATGATTCATCATGAGATAGAGGTATATGTAGATGATATGATAGCCAGGTCTCAGAATGAAGAGCAACATCTTGATCATCTGCACAAGTTGTTTGAGAGGTTGAAGAAATACAAATTGAGATTAAATCCAAACAAGTGTACTTTTGGAGTTAGATCTGGAAAACTCCTGGGTTTCATTGTCAGTGGAAAAGGTATTGAAGTGGATCCTGCAAAAGTAAAAGCTATACGAGAGATGCCAGCTCCCCGTACTGAGAAGGAGGTTAGAGGTTTCTTGGGACGATTGAACTACATTGCAAGATTTATTTCCCAATTAACTACCATCTGTGAGCCAATTTTCAAGTTGTTGAAGAAAGATCAGGTGATGGAATGGAATGATGAGTGCCAAACTGCCTTTGATGAAATCAAGAGATACCTGCTAGAACCTCCCATTTTGATGCCACCAGTTGATGGAAGACCCTTGATTATGTACTTAACAGTGTTAGACAACTCAATGGGGTGTGTGTTGGGGCAACATGACGAGTCTGGTCGAAAAGAGCAGGCAATATACTACCTTAGCAAAAAGTTTACCGACTGTGAAACAAGATACTCACTGCTCGAGAAAACTTGCTGCGCTTTGGCATGGGCTCCTCGCCGACTAAGACAGTATATGTTGACTCATACTACCTTATTGATTTCGAAGATGGATCCAATCAAGTACATATTTGAGAAACCTGCTCTCTCCGGAAGAATTGCAAGATGGCAAATGATCTTGACAGAATATGACATACAGTATACTACTCAGAAGGCCATTAAAGGAAGTGTTGTTGCTGATCACTTGGCTCATCAAGCAGTGGACGATTACCGGTCAATGAATTTTGAGTTCCCTGATGAAGACATCATGATTATTACCAAAGAACCTGGACAATATGACGGACCTGAACAAGGATCCCGATGGACTATGGTTTTTGATGGTGCCTCTAACGCACTTGGTAATGGTGTTGGTGTTGTGATTAGTTCCCATGAAGGTTGTCATACCCCGATTACTGCCAGACTTTGTTTCCATTGTACCAATAACATGGCTGAGTATGAGGCATGTATCCTGGGTATTAAAGCTGCTATTGATATGAAGATTCAGTTCCTTGATGTGTATGGAGATTCAGCCCTGGTAGTTAGTCAGATCAAAGGAGATTGGGACACCAAGCATGATAATCTCATTCCTTACAGAGAGCATGTGTTGTCTTTGATCCCACATTTCAAAGAGATTACCTTTGAACATATTCCACGAAGAGAGAATCAGTTGGCAGATGCATTAGCTACCATGGCATCTATGTTTGAGATCAGTTGGGATGATGAAGCTCCTAAGATTACCATTGATAGATTTGAGAAGCCTGCATACTGCAATGAGATTGACACAGAAGGGGCAGAGGATAAGCCTTGGTTCTATGAAGTGAAAAGATATCTTGAGGCTCAGGAATTCCCTGAAGGGGCATCTGTCAAAGATAGGAAGTTTCTGAGAAGGTTTGCTGCTAAGTTCTTCTTGAGTAATGGGATTCTGTATAAGCGCAATCATGATTCAACTCTGCTTCGTTGTGTGGATAAGAAGGAAGCAATTGAGATTATGGAAGATATGCATGATGGAATTTTTGGCACTCATTCTAGTGGTCATACCATGGCAAAGAAGATTTTGAGAGCAGGTTACTATTGGTCTACCATGGAAGCTGACTTCTATCAGCACTCCAGGACTTGTCACAAATGCCAAATCTATGCTGATAAAGTCCATATACCTCCATCACCATTGAATGTGTTGACTGCTCCTTGGCCTTTTGCCATGTGGGGCATTGATATGATTGGTGAGATCAAGCCTACTGCTTCTAATGGGCATCGTTTCATCCTGGTTGCTATTGATTACTTCACGAAGTGGGTAGAGGCAGCTTCATTTGCATCTGTTACCAAGAATGTTGTGGCTCGATTCATTAAGAACAATCTCATATGTAGGTATGGCATCCCTGAGAGGATTATCACTGACAATGGCTCTAATCTGAACAACACTATGATTACTGATCTCTGCACGCAGTTCAAGATTAAGCATCACAACTCTTCTCCGTATCGTCCAAAGATGAATGGGGCAGTTGAAGCTGCTAATAAGAACATTAAGAAGATTGTACAGAAGATGACTGTTACTTACAAGGATTGGCATGAGATGTTACCATTTTCTCTTCATGGTTATCGTACCACAATACGTACTTCAACAGGGGCAACCCCATTCTCCTTAGTCTATGGTATGGAAGCAGTTCTGCCCATTGAAGTTCAGATTCCCTCCTTGAGAATTATGAAGGATGCAGGCTTGGATGAAGATGAGTGGATTCAGACCCGACTTGACCAAATAAATTTGATTGATGAGAAGAGGCTAGCAGCAGTTTGTCATGGCCAGATGTACCAGAAACGAATGATCAAAGCTTTTAACAAGAAGGTTAAGCCAAAGGTATATCAGGCTGGTGACTTGGTAATCAAGCGTATCATATTACCACAGGGTGATCCTAGGGGCAAGTGGACTCCAACATATGAAGGACCATTTGTAGTCAAGACAGTGTTCTCAGGAGGTGCCATGATACTGACTACAATGGATGGTGAAGACTTCCCACAGCCTGTAAACGCAGACATAGTTAAAAAATACTACGCATAAAAAGAGACCCGCTAGGTTGACAGGCCTAGGCAAAAATAAGGGCATCCCGGCAAACCAAAAGGGTTTAGGCAAAAATTAGGGATATATATAAAAAAAGATGTACACCCGGCAAGTCGAAAACCTGAAAAGGCGGCTTGGGCAAAAAAGGGTATCCCGGTGGATTGAAAACCTGTAAGGGCAATCCAGGCAAAAGTTAGGGATTAAAGCGTATGACTATGTCTCGTTTGGGTCACCCATAAAACTGCAACCAGTTGTACTACTTACTCAAGCTCGAACAGATAAAGCTCAATCCAATCATTTCCGTCTCAACAGCAGAAGATGAGATACTGGAAGATAATGGCAATAGTTGAATTGAAACTCAATAGGGTTGTTTCCCACATAGCTGATACTCTTTGTTTTGTAAAAACTTTATGAAAAAAATCCTCTTACTAGGGTTTATGTCTCCTTGTACAAACTTACCCGTGTATGGGTCACTTTTTGATATAAATAAATTCCATCTTTTGAATCCAGATTTACTTTTACCCTATTTACATAAGCGAAACGTCCATTGGTTGTGTTTGAGTGTATGTATGTTTTTGAATATGATTAATGTTTACCAAAAATGCATGTATGCTTTTAATATGATTGATGTTTACCAGAAATGCATAAAAATGCAGTAATAGTATTTACTAAGGACGAACGAGGGAAGGATTTCAACGAAGTTTCACCGGTTCCTCTTTACAAAACAGTTACAAAACTCTCAGTAGGACGAATCCATCTTCACAAAGTCTTATCTCCCCTGGAAGTTATATCCATCTCTTTTATCCTCATACGGATATTCGGGAATCTACTTTCCAATAAGGGTACGACGAACGAAGACGGGATGTTGTATCTACCCTACCATCAAACGAAGACAGGAGGTTATATATACCTTGTTATCCCCAGCAGACGGGAGGTTATATATACCTTGCTATCCCCAGCAGACGTAAGGTTATGTATAATATATTCTTCAGCAACGAATCGAGATTTATTTTCCCTGGCCAGCAGTTGTTATACGAAGATATCCAGACGCTTCCGGCAGTATCATACCATACATACATCATTTACATCATACCATAACATACATATCCATAGATACATAGTACATTACTTAAGTGCATCATATTATACATACATACATAAAGCATAAACTAATATTATTATACAGAATGTTACCTTGTTTTCAGGTTAATTATCCAGCAAACAAACTTATGGTCATCAGGATTGCTCTATCCTCCTGAAGACATGCTGTTACATCAGGATTACTCCAGTCTCCTGAAAGCATACCATTATTACATCAGGATTGCTCTATCCTCCTGAAAACCGGCTGTTACATCAGGACTACTCCAGTCTCCTGAAAGCATACCATCATTATTTCAAGACTGCTTTAGAGTTATCATTATTGATTGCTCTATCCTCCTGAAATCATATTACTTCAAGACTGCTTTAGAGTTATCATTATTGATTTCTCTATCCTCCTGAAATTATATTATTGCTTCAAGACTGCTTTAGGGTTATCACTATTGATTGCTCTATCCTCCTGAAGACATGCTGTTACATCGGGATTACTCCAGTCTCCTGAAAGCATATCATCAATCTCTCAAGATTGCTCTATCCTCTTGAAATTATATTGTTACCTCAGGACAGCTCCAGCCTCCTGATAGCTTCTCATATATCAATATTGCTTTATCCTCCCTGAAGACATGCTGTTACATCAGGATTACTCCAGTCTCCTGAAAGCATATCATCAATACCTCAGGACTGCTCCAGATTCCTGACAGCTTTCATTATACCTCCATATTTTGGACTGCCTTATCTTCCAAGAAATATACCTGAAGAACTTTCCCCTAGTGGCATCTTTAAGCCCACTCAAGCATATACAACCAACCATCAATATCACTCTATGCACTGGTGAGTGAAAATTTTTGGGCTTTTGTGTTCAATCCCCTTCAACCTTCCAGGTCACGACTGACAAATATACCAATCTAACCCCTCAGGTTTCAGAAAATTGAACAGGGGCAGCTGTTGCACCCCAAAATTTGCCCTCACAATACAAGACTTTGTGTGCTAAGAAGGTTCACAAGGTTCACAAGATTCACAATGTTTTCAAGACCTTCCATGAGGCTCATGAAGTCTACAAGTCACTTCATGAAGGTTCACAAGGTTCACAAGTCTCCCAATACTTTCAATACCTTTCATGAGGTTCATGAAGTCTACAAGTTACTTCTTGAAGGTTCACAAGGTTCACAAGATTCACAATGATTACAAAGCTTTCCTGAGGTTCATGAGGTCTACAAAACCACTTCATGAGGTTCACAAGGTTCAAAAGCTTCACAATACCTCCCATGAGTATCACAAGACACTTTATGAAGATTCACAAGGTTCACAAAGTTCACAATTGGTTAAAGGAGTTGACAATTCCCTCAGACAATGCACCTCCTAAGCAGTGCATCCAAAACTAGGGTTTTGACTTTAATCAGACTAAATGGACTTCCAAGACTTCAAGTGAGCTTCATAACATCTTATATGTGTATAAGAACCCCCATGACAAGTTTCAAGACTTTTCTCAAAAGTTTGCTCAGTCAGATGATCAGATAAGTCAAAATCAGTCAGTGTAGTTAAAAAGTCAAACTGGGGTCAACTGTGGTCAAACCAAAGTCAAACTTCATGATTTTTTGCCAACATCAAGTATATGAAGTAAAATTCATCATTTGATCAAGGGTTGATCATGATTCATCAAGGAAATTCCAGATCATCAATAATCAGGAGTTTCTAAATTAGGGTTTCCTCAGTAAAAGTCAACTGAACTTTGACCAGCCATAACTTTCACATACTTCATCACCAAGTCTCCATCAAAAGCTCATTTTGAAGTAAATTGAATTCTCTACAACTTTGATGTTGCAAGTTAAGCCCAAAAATGCTTCATTTGGAAGATATGAGCTAAGGCATTATAGGTCATTTCAAAAGTCAACAAAAAGTCAACAACTTCAAAAGGGCATAACTTGAGATTGGTAAATGATATGGACCTGAAACCAATGGGGTTGTTTAGAGGACTCTTCAAGCTTTCCAAAATGTCCAAGAACACCCTCATAACTTTAAAATTGAGGGAGATGTGCCCTTGCAAAGTTGGGAAATTTTGTGATGGTTTATGTTGAAAATGGAGGTTTAAAACCACTTCTTTCCAAATGGGCTGCCCAAATTGTGATCCAATCCATACCATATCATCATGCACGACCCAATTGATTTAAAATCATAATTTTTATTATTTTATTTTTATTTATTTTGATTTAATTCATAAAAAATCATTTTAAATAAATATAAAATATGAAAATATATTTTTGGATGAAGATTGAGCTTCTAGAATCTCATCAATGTTGATTGAAGTTGAAAGAGAAAGAAATCATGTGATTTATCCAAAAATAGCAAGCTTTCATGAGCCAATATTTGAATTTCATGACACCATCTTTTTCAATCTTCAAGTATCAAATCTTCCACATAGTTAATCAATTTTTTGACCTAGAATGATTCACATATATATATTAAACACAACCCTAGCCCTCAGACACGGATTCCAGCAGCCAAGGGTAAGTTTCAAAACATCAAAAATTCATCAAAAAGTGATATTCAGATTCTTCAATCCAAGAGTTTTCAAGGTAAAATAAAGACATAGATGTGTTCTTTGATCATCACTGAAGCTAAAGCATCACTCATATGCATCCCATGTGCACCATATTGCTCTACCCGAATCAAACTATTCATGACATTTCAATTTTTCGATTCTGTTTATTTGTACATTGTTAATGAATTTTGTTTGAGTTTTTGTGTTTGTGAGGTTCCAAGGAACGATTCTGGACAATTGGATTGAAGCTTCATGACCTATATCACCCGCGGCCATTATTAGGGTTTAGAGCTCAATTTTAGGGTTTGATGATTCAATGAATTTAAACAAATTCTAAGAACATAGGAATGTTCTATGGATCACAAGAATCATAAAACATTAACCAATTTAATGAATCGATGCTGTTTTGTGAGTGTTTGAATTTCGCAGGGTTTAAACCATGAAGAACTTGCAACAAAACTTGCAGGAAAAAGGGCAATAAAATTCGCAGGAAAAAGGTTGAAGAAGAAGCCATTCGCGCGCTCAGGAAATTCAAATATTGTTGAAAATATTTTATGAATTATGGTTGATTTGTTTATCACAAGCGTGCTTGTGGTTCAGTGGTAAGACTGATGCGTGTATGATGTGAGGTCACTGGTTCGAGTCTTGGTCTCGTACATTGTTTTTTTCTATTTTTCCAGGTAGTGAAGAAGCTTAATATATTATGTGATATGGTCATCATACTACCAGATAGGCTCTCCCAGCCAGGCGGTAACTCATGCATGCTTGTGATCAAAAGGTCCTGGGTTCGATTCGCACCCCATGCCTTTTTGTTTCTTTATTTTCCAGGTTTTTCACAACAAAGAACAAAACCTATTGGACTTATTGCTTTGCTACCTGCGTATGGAATGGTCCAGTGGTATGCCTTGATGCTGTTAATCAAAACCTCCTGGGTTCAAATCCCAGCCAGGTTTGTTTTTGATATTTTCCTTGTTTTATTTTTTTGTTTTGTTTAATTTAATTTAATTGATTTCTTTATAAAAATAATTCTCTATAAAATATTATTTAATAGTTATATTCATGTTTTTTAATTTAAAATTTATTTTCTTTTACTTTGTAAATAAATTATAATATATATGAATATATTAGTTAAAATAATTTTGTATATAATTAAAACCCTAATTTATTTTCTAAAATAAAACCTAATTCTATTTTTCTAAATAATTTTATTTTCTAATTCTTAATGTAATTATTATATATATTTATTTATTTCTTTAATATGATTCTTGTAAATTTTGTAAATATGATTATTTTTTATGAACATGATATTTAAAATATTTTTTTAATAATTGTTGATATATATATTTAGAAATAATTAAATTTGTAAAGATTAAAATTTATAATTTATATTATGTTTAAAAATTTTATGTTATAGTAATTATTTAAATATTCATATTTCTAAATAAGTGTTTATACATTAAAATCCAATTTTTTGTTTATTATTCTAATTATGTCATTATAATGTTTTTTATTTAATTCTATTTACTTTAAATTATTGTTACCAACCATGTTATTATTTATTATTATCTTATATTTTTATTATTATTTCTCTAACCTTGTTTATTTTTCTAATTATTATTATTCCACTAATTTTTATTATTTATTAACCTCTCTTATTTTATTATTACTAACTTTTTGATTATTATTTAATGTTATTATTATTTTAACTAACCCCTATTTCCTAATTTTTATTACTACTAACCCATTATTTATTTATTGTTAATTTACTATTTTTTGCTTATTATCTATTTTGCTATTTATTTTGCTTATAATTTTGTAATTGCTTCCCGGATGTAAATTTTGTAAATATTTAATTATTTAATTGTTGCTATGGTTAGTAATTTAGGGAGTGTAAACATGTATTCAATTTAAAATTAACTTAGCTCACTTTAATCATAAGATAAATAATATTGAACACTCACACACGTAAGTCGATTTTTAATCGCCATCTCACATTTCTAAGGTTATCCCTCAAGTTGCCTAAATCATAAGGTCAAGTGGGGTATATAAAGCAAGTCCCTTTAAAAAAGAAAAATCATCAAGTCCCTCATGGTTGCCTTTACGAATCAAGTCCCTTCGAATAATGATGATAGTCCCTCCTATATGCTTATTACACCCCACAGTTGCCTTCATAAAACAGAATGTCCCTCTCATGTCCCTAACATCCAAGGTAATGGCTACCTACTCCTTAATAGTAGGGATAGTCTTATCATTTAAAGGATAAAGAACAAGAAAGACTTAAACTTTAGGGTAGGTTCCTCTTATGTACTTGCTCACTTCAAAAACTTTTCACACTTAACAAATTTCAAACAAATTTTCAAAAACAAGTTTTTACGCATCCGTACATGGATCATTATTAACTATTATGAAAATTTTTCTATTCACACACTCCACTTTCAAAAACAATTCAAAAGTGAACTAAGTAACTAAGAGCCCATGGATAACCATGGATGTAAAGGGTGCTAACACCTTCCCTTTACATAACCTACCCCCCGGACCCAAAATATTCTCTTAAGGTCTTTCCTGTTCTTTTATACCCTTTCCTTTTGGATAAAATAAAAGTCGGTGGCGACTCTTGCTATCCGCAACATAACTTAAAAGTCAGTTCTCCCACCGTGTTACACCCGGAAACCACGAGGTATCCCCTATTCCCGTCCTCTTCTACGTCTAGAAGTTGGCACGAGTCATGGATCATAATATTTACTTGGCATACGAAATGGATTCGGATTGAAGGGCTATTAACCTTACAATCGTCACTTCACGTGATCCATAAACCACCACAAGTCTCTTTACCCGTAGGCTCCATTCATACTACACGCGAGAATCAAACCTGCCAAGTGCTGCATGCGTACATTCCAGAGGATCCCCTGGCTCATGAAACAACATTCTTAGGGAAAACAGTTTCGATTACGTGATTTCACTCAAATGAGAATGTCTTGAACACTTCTAAGGTCACAATTCCTTAGTAACACACACAGACGGGTTCACACACATGATCCATATAGTGTCTCACTTACCACTAGACCATTACTCGACTAAGATACTTCTCTAAGCATCAAACGTCCGAGCATCACCATCTAGTTTATATCAAATTCCTAGTCATAACTAGGTTCTACTATTGATATGTGGTAAGGTTTCCTCACTCTACTTAACTCATTTTAATTAAGTAGTCTCAAGATTATAATTGGATTAGCATGCATACTCATATGACATATCACAATACATAATCATAAATCATCCAAATATCATAAATTAAATAATTCCACACTATTATCAATATTTTCACTTTTCATTAGATAAAGCATTTAAAGGGTTTTCTATCAATATAAAGAACACTTCAATCGGACACCCGAGTCAAAAGTTACGGATGGTTTAAGAAAAGAAAAACATTTCGCTCGGCACTGCCCTAGTGCCTGCTGCTTCGCCCGACGATCGTAGTGGCGCAAGCCCAATCTCAAAAAAAATGCAAGACAAAGATTTTGTTCTCATCGCCTCCTACTTCCGCCCGACGGTCAAGCTTCATCGCCTGACGCTCAAAGCGTCGCCCGACGGTTTACACCAGAATCAGAATTTGAGTTCTGGGTTTTAGGGTTCCCAAAACACATCCAAATCTCATTTCCACCACTAAAACTCCAAATATCAGTAAACCAAGTCATAAAGGTCGGATACATGTGTTACCCGATTATTCTAACCGACTAATTTCCCATTTTAACCGTTAGATTCAAAGATTTGCAACATTAATCATTTTCTCACAATATTATACCTAGCTCTAGAACTTGAGAAATTCTATAACTAAAGTCTCTAACTAGAACCCACCTTGCAAATGAAGAGGAGTTTGATGAAAATTGATGAAGAAGATTGATGATCCAAGCTTTTCCTTTTCTTAGGTTTTCTTTCTCTTCTTTTTCTCTTCTTTCTCTTCTATTCTCTTTCTTACCAACTTCTTTCTTCTAATTTCCTTTTCGTCCTTTTCTTAATATATATATACACACACACACTAGACGTACACCCGTGCGATGCACGGATAAATTCAATTAAATCATTTTTCTATAGTTATTGTAATTTAATCTAATAATTTAGAATATATTTTTTAAATCTTTTGTATTGAAAAATTAGATATAAACTTGGAATATTATAAAAACACTATGTAAAAATGTGATTTAAAAATAGAAAAAAATTAAAAAATAAACGATAAAAGATCAATAGTAAAATTTAAAGAGTTTGTTATAAATTGCTATCGTTCTATAAAAGAAAACTTTATAAAAATATTAAAAATAATTTATATATTTATATATTTAATATAAAGTGAATAATATTTTTACTAAAATATGTATTTTGTGTTTTATAAGAAAAAGCATAACTAAAAATTGGTAAAGAAAGTGAAAAATAAAGTTAAGGCATGATGAGTAATGTTTTTTTTTCATTAATTAATAAGGAAATCATGTATTTTAATTATTTTTAATATTTTCTGTAGACTTTAATATGACCAAAATGGTTGTTAATAATAATAATAATAATAATAATAATAATAATAATAATAATAATAATAATAATAATAATAATTAAACCATATGTATTTTGATATATTAGTGGATTTTTTTTATGCTAATGTGTGTAACTTACGTAAAGAGAATTTAGTGAGCTAGTTATTCATCAATTACTTCAATTAATAATTAATAATAAATGAAATCAATAATAATAATAATAATAATAATAATAATAATAATAATAATAATAATAATAATAATAATAATAATAATAATAATATAAATTGATGGAGTTGATTGAATTAGTGGAGAGAAGAAAATATGAATTAAGAAAAGATTTAAAAATAATTTTAATATTAATAATAATTAAAAAAAATTATTGTATTATAGTGGAGATTAAGAAAGTTATTCAATAGAAAGGAAAGGAAGTGGGGAGAGAAGTTGAAAATTTTGTCTAGATTCTTTTTCAGGTGGCTGCATAACTAAACTATTTTTTGTATTAATTAATTAATAATTAAATCAAGAGAAATTGGAAAGAGAAGTTGGAGATTTTTTTATTATTAATTTATAAAAATGATAATTAAATTAAAAAATAAATGATAAAGAGTTGTTTCATGTATTATGGCATGCTAACTTCAAACAAAAATGAATAAATAAAGATGTATTGGTATTTCATGTTCAATGTCATGATGAATGATGGACTTAAATACCTCGTGATGTCTATTCTTCATTTTAGTTCATGAAATATCATGATAAACATCAATTCCTAACACTACAAATGATATTATATTTGTTTTAGTTCATGAAAAATATCATGATAAACATCAATTCCTAACACTACAAATGATATTATATCGCCATGACCAAATGTTTTTAGAGTAGATCAAAGTAAATAGATAGTATTAAAATCTAACATGAAAGGTAGATGAGGTAGAGATACTTTATGTACATATCTAAATACTCAACAAAACATTTATCACTATACAAATGATAATACATTAAAAAGAAAAGTAATTGACCGATGACATACATCAAAAGAATTAAGATAAACTCCACTTGCTATCAATTACATCCTTAATATTAATCAACAATAATAATTTATCAACACCTATATAAAACAATAAAGACTATATTGAATATGACTAATCATGTTGGTGACTTGCATATGTACGTGCTCTAAAGAGATAATCTACAACTGGATTGTGTTGCATGTCCATTTTATAAGTAATATATGAGGTTAGTGGGAGGTTTCTTTTAAATGTGTTAGTGGGGTTTTTTTTTTTAAATGTGTTAGTGGATTATTAGAATAATAATAATAATAATAAATTAATTTATAATTAAATAGAAAGAAAGTCGTCAAAGAAGTTGGAGAGAGAATATTATATTTTGAGTAATATTATTTACTTTGTTTTATTTTTAATTTAATTTATTATTATTTATATAAAAAATTATTCAATAAATGATTTAATAGAAAGAAAGTTTTGACGGAAAATTTTATAAGAGAAGTTATAGGATTATAATTTATATATATATATATATATATATATATATATATATATATATATATATATATATATATATATATATATATATATATATATATATATATATATATATATATATTATATAATAGAATGATATAAAAATGTCTCCAATTGATATTTTATCGTCCAACACACATTGCTCAAATATTAGAGTTACCAAAAATGTCTCTAATGTACCAATTAATAAAACCTCATGGTCGAATAATATAAATCAATTAACTTTGAGTTTAACAGCTGCTCTAATTATCTGAACAGATAAATTCTCGGAGCATACCGAAAATCAATTGAGTTCATTTAATATTATCCAAAGTGCTTAATTAAATAGAGGGTATTACATAATTGGTCTTTTTTATGTAATGTGGTCTTTTATGAACCGATTGGTCTTTTTTTATGTAATATGGTCTTTTTATGAACCAGTATGAACAAGTTGTACTATGTGGTATTTTGATGTTTTGTCATCATTTTTTGATGTAATGTTTATGAACAAATTCTATTGTGATCTGTTATGATCTTTGGCTATAATATTCAATTGTTGTTAGTTATTCATTTCTTATGGTTATTCAATTGTCAAGAACAAAGTTATGTCATTGTTACAACATTGAACCATCTCTTATGCAACTGTTATGTTATGAACCATTGTTACAAATCAGGAACAACACTTAATCAATGATACATAAACTTTTAATTTCATTTCATAATGAATAAGTTACGCATTGTCAAAAAGGAACACAACTTAAACACATTGTTACAAAAGGAACACAACTTAAATACAATTGAACCAACATTGTTACAAAAGGAACACAACTTAAACACAACTAAACATCTTGGATTTATCCTATTTCATTACAGCTGAAATAAAAAATGCAATTAAAAACACAATCGTAATCATCCAATTGAGCTTCAAATGCTTATTCATTAATTTCATCTTCATCTTCAATTCTTAATCTTTATTGATGGCATCTTTCACCTTTTTCTTCTCATCATTCAAATTATGCAGTAATGAAGAAATCACTTTCTTTGTCCTTGGGTTCATTTCTTCATCTAGTTAAACAAAGTGGCTACACTTCTTGAATAGAGTAATAGAGTGAAGGAAACAAAAATGAGTAGAACTTCAAATAGGTCCTAAAGGAAATATCACCTTATACATTCCAAACCATAGAAACGACCTTCTGGGTTGGCATCAGTCCATGTTGTCATCAATGGATCGAAGCATCCATACCACAATGACATTCGTACCTCAATGAACGATTTCTGTAGCTACTCTTTGAAATTGATTTCTCATACATTTTATGGAAACGAAAATGGAGGATTTAAGGGTGGAAAAGATGAAGACATAAACAAAAATGGAGGATTGAAGGGTGGAAGAGATGAAGAAGACGGCTAGGCAATATAAAGAACAAAAAAAAATCTGAAAAAGATAAAGAAGAAAATGCAATCATGTTTCCATTAATAGATACAATAATAAAAATAATTTAAAATCATTATTTAATTTTTAAAAATACTAAATTTAATTACTGTAGATTATACATGACGTGGGAGACCAGCTCATGTGTCATATCATTAATGAGACAACCACGTGGAAGGGGACCATGGAAATCCCAAGTGAGGAAAACTTTAGGGACCAAAAATTTGGTTTTTAAAATGGGGGACTAAATTTTAAAAAATTTCAAAATAGGGGAACCAAAATTATATTTAAGCCTAACTAAAAAAATATATGTTATTAAGTATTAACCATTTATTTTACTTATAATTCTTAATCACTTTCACTACTTCATTAACTAATAAAATACATAACATTAAATATTATTTGACATTAAATTATAAAATGTATTAACCAATCTTTACGCTTTATTAACTTATTTATTATTTACGACATTTTTATATTTGAAAACTCACTTAAGTCGTTCAAAAAAATTTCTTCAAAGAATCGTCTTATTAATTTTTTCCGTCCACACTTTTGGACCCTAACGTTAAGTGTCTCAAACGGAATGTGACGTGACATGACTATTTTTTGCTTTGTTGGCAGTTTTAGTACTTACCATAGTGAATTACATTTGAAATTTAAAATTAAATGCACGCCACTTACAAATTTAAGCCTAACTAAATAAATGTATGTTATTAATCATTTATTTTACTTATAATTCTTAATCACTTTCACCACTTCATTAACTAATAAAATATATAATATTAACTATTTTGTTGATAGTTAATTATAAAATGTATTTACTAATCTTTACGTTTTATTAACTTATTTATTATTTAAGACATTTTTATATTTGAAAAATCACTTTAGTCGCTCAAAATATTTTCTTCAAAGAATCGTTTTATTAATATTTTTCATCCATACTTTTGGACCATAACATTAAGTGTCTCTAATGAAATGTGACGTGGCATGACTATTTTTTGCTTTGTTTGCAGTTTCAGTACTTGCCAGAGTGGATTATATTTAAAATTTAAAATTAAATGCACGCCACTTAAGAATTTACTTCGCTAACTTAATGTTACTACATTATAACCTTAAGGTAAATGTTTAAATTATTTCTCATTTGTCTCTTTTAAAAAAAAATCTAGTTTTTCTAAAATCCCATTTATGGTTGTGGCATCTCCCGCTTCCCTAATGAGGTAATTTGTATAGGTTGAACACCGTGTTTCGAATGCCATTACGAAGTTAACAATTTGGAGGATATCATATTCTATTTTTGTTTGTATTTGTGTACAAAGATTTTGAAGTTTCGTTTGGTGTGGTCTTGAAGTATGCCAGGGAATCGAAATATGTGGTTATTAAAGTTTCGTTTGGTGTATTTCAGACAGGTTTGTCCCACATGTATATTTATTTATTGCTTTTTTAGAATTGGTTCTTTTTGCTATATCCCACAATTTTAGGGTTTCTTTATTAAAGTGTTAATAAGCTTCAATTTTTTCCTATTGAAATAATGGAATATAATAACATAACATTGACTGTTGTTTGCTTTTGAGGGAACTGCATTATGGTTGTAAAACATTGATGTTATATTGACTGAATTTTTAATACCTAATTGATGTTATGTTGACTGGGGTGTTATAGTTATGTTAAATTATTTCCAAATTTACCTCTTACCATATGATTTATTAGCTTATTTAATTATTGATGTGTTTGGATATTTTTGTGGGATTTATGGAGAATGGTAAAAATTATTCAGAATTTAAAATGTTTAAAATAAAAATAAAATAGGGAATTCATGAGATTTGGGTAGAAACTAGGAATAATTAAAACATGGGGTAAAGTGGTGAGAAATAAAGGTAAGTTAGGGACAAGGTGAAATAATTAGAAATCTGAAAAATTAGGTTAAGGTTAAAATAAATAGGTTTATTGGAGTCTTTGTTTTTATCGGTACATGAATTAGAGAGATTAGGAGAAAAAGGCAAAAATAAAAAACAAAGGTTGTGGGGAAGAGGAAGCCATAGCTAGAGTTTGGAGATTGCTAGAAAATTAACATGAGGGAAATTACTCTAATATTGGTGTCAAATGCATGAAGGATAGAGAGGGATATTCACCCTTCTCTTGGTTTTATTCTATTTTTACCATTGTTGATGCTTGATGTGTTTGAGAAAGATTTGTGTGAAATTTAATTCATATGTTGTGATAAACATGATTTTGTGCACTTAATTTGATGTTGCTTTTCGTATGCCTATGTATATGCAACATGTTTAGGGTTGTGGTATTATGAACATAATCTTGGATTCATGATGATTTTGTGATAAATTGATGTTAATCATGTTTAAAATTGAAGTTGTGATAGGTCTAGGTTGAAGAAATTAGGTTTGGGAGTGAGATTCTCGTGGAAATTTATCAGAAAAACGTTATAGTCATGTTTGATTCGAATAAGTATTACAACATGATTTGAATCACGAGGAAAAAATTGGAAAAAGCGCCTCTTACCCATTTGATTCAAATCAGGAAAACAACATGAATCGAATTAGACAAGGCTAATTTTGTTAAGATGTAGTTTTTATCATAAATTGAGTTTTGTGACTCCATTTAAGGTGCAGTTTGAAGCGTTGGAAACTAATGTGTAGTACAACCTCATAGTAAGACTCTAAGATGTTAATAATGTACTTGAGGACATGATTATATGGTGTTATTTGTTCTGTAATGCTAATTGTTGGTTAATGATGAGGAAAACATTTTGTTTTAATTGTTGTAATTGATTGAATTAATGATTACCTATGATGAGGAATGTTGATGTTGACATGATATTATCGTGGTAGAATATTATGAGAAATTTAATAACAATTTGAATGTGGATATAATTGTATGATTATGTATTGTTTAATATATTTTCATATCATACATTTTGTGTTGAGGTGATGAACCTATTAGTGGTATTCACGATCTTATGTGGGTCAGTGGTGAATGATCATATTTGCATGTTGTTTATTTGATAGCCTTTGCGATCTTCTCTAAGTGATAAGAATATACATTTTGTTGAATGTAGAACAAAGTTTTGTAGTCATTCTTTATTCTTTGAAGGTGGTTCTTTAAGCATAAGTGGGATTGCACCTAGTTTTTCATACCTTTCTTGCACGATTTCAATAACATCTTGTGCTCCAAACAATGACTTAATTAAGTCACTCCACCTTTACCAATTTCTTCCATCAAGAGTCAAGCTATTGGTAGAGAAACCACCTATTTCACTCATCTTTCTTATGTTTCAAGAAACCTCTAGAACTTTTCTTCACTTTGTATTTCCCACTATTTTTTTCACGCTTCACTCGTGTTTCCCTTGTCGATTAACACCAACCCACTTTGATGTTAGAACCAAACTCTGGCACCAATTAATGGTGCAATAAAGTTGTTACTTGCCAAGAAAGTAACAAAAAAATTAGGGAACACGGAAAACAAGAGAGAGAGAGAGAGAAAGAGAGAGTTTTCTCAAAATTATTTTTCACTTAAGCTTCACACAAGCTTATGAAAATGTGTTATTACATATATAAAAGGAATATGGATGATTGGTTTTATAGTTTCTTGTGATTCAAGTAACTTACTTGAGTCACAAGCTAACCAACTTAACTAACTACCTAACCAACTCCTAGATTGTTATGGTCCTCATTTAGAATTATTATATCATATGAAACATATGTTAAATATTGTCTCTTGAGGCATTGTTGATTCAAGGAAGAAGGTAATCACTTTATCTATATGTATGTAACTTTTAATGTTAGTTGTTCAGTAAAAAATAGACTTAATACCTTTTTTGGTCCCTTAACTCTAGTCAATGTTTCTCTTTGATCCCTAAGATAAAATATTACATAGTGGTCCATTAACTTATACTTTATTACATATTTTAGTCCTTAATGTTAAAAAATGTTAAAACTTGCTTTGCTGGACTTTTAATGGCTAAGTTGGAATATTTATTTATTTTATATTGACTAAAATATTACAAATAACAAATAGAAAAAAAAACATGAAATGGGTTTTGTTCCTCGCTTTCGATTCCTTCTATGAATTTTTTTTAGGATTTCTTAATACACCCCTAGAATTACTTAGCCATCACGCAGAATTATATTTAGGCCCCCCTGTTTCCGGATATGCACATCCGGACGCACCATTTTTTTCATTTGTTACGGATATGTATATCTGGAAAACTTCTGGTTGTGCACATCTGGAAGTATTTATTATAACTCATCGCGCCAGAGCCTCCCCCCCTCACTTTTCACATTATCATTTTACACAAACTCTCTAAAACTCTCAAACTATCATTTCTTAAAATCTCGACTTTTTTTCACTTGAGTTTGGCGCATAGCAACTTCTACAATGATCAAGACACCCCACAACCTTCGTATCTCAATTTAATCGGTTACTTTTCGAATTTAAGAGTTTCAGAGTTATTTACGAGTAATCCATTTGGAGTTGCATTTAGGTGTATAAATTGTTAGGTATTATAAAAAAACACATTTCAGAGACAATGTAGGTGTCATTTGCTGCTTCAAACGGACGATCAGGACATTAAAATGTCCTTCTCTATGGTACAACAGCCATGACTTCATTTTTGAAACTGAAAAAATACGTACCAGATATGTAGATCCGGATGTTTCTAACGTAGGTTGTTTCCGAATGTGCATATCCGGAAGTTTCCAACGTTTAAAATTTTATAGTGCTTCTGGAAGTGCACATCCGAAAGTTTCCAACGTTTAAAATTTTGCAGTGCTTCTGGAAGTGCACATCCGAAAGAAACTTGTTTTTTTTGTTTTTTATTTATTATTTTTATACACTTATAATTTTTTTATTATGCTTTGCAGATTACATGGCTGGTAAAGAGAATCGTTTGATACACAACCGGCCAACGCAACATGCCTCCGTAAGACGTGAGAAGACGCAGGCTAGAGCCGAGACATCAGGCGCAGAGGATGTCCTAATACAACCTACCAAATCACATGCCACTCCCACCATAAGTGAAGAACATCCTACAACAAAGCCTTCCACGATATAGGCCACTCCCATCACAACCGCCGCGTCTTCATCTCAGAGGTGTCAGTTTAGTATTGGTCTTCCTCTGGGGCCCCGCCCGCCAACAGAAGTCGCCCTACACTTGTTCCTGTTCCTACATCTGACGCGCTTCTACACCTATCATTGTTCCTACATCTGTAGCAACTTCTACACCAACTGTTGTTCCCACTGAGGCACCCACTAAGGAAGCTTTTGAAGGTGATCACCCAACACATGAGGGTGAGGACGATTACGATGAGTTGAAGGGTTACCCCGGGGGACCGTCTGATATATCCCTATTCCTGGGGTACTCTAAGTATACCACCAGACATGTCTGGCTAGGACATGTAACTATTCTCAGTTTAGAGTTGTTTTTTGCTGAAAATCTTTTCATTTCTAACATTGTTTTATTTGGAAATTTTTAGGAGAAGGATCCCCAAAAATTATATAACTATGGGGGAAAGGTCTTAGACATGGTTGTGGAGCTTCCAGAGGATGAGTGGTTCCAGACTGCACTTGCTACCTCTGGTCTTGGAGGACTTTCGGTGATTGGGTATTCCCAGATCACGTACGGTATGCTGATGGCATTTGTTGAGAGATGAAACCCTGAGACATCCTCATTCCATCTACCTTAAGGTGATATCATCATCACACTAGGAGACATCTTGCGACTTTTACATTTACCGATCACGGGCATCTTGCTTCGTCACGGTAGGATGACGAAGGTGGACGCGATAGAGATGCTTACTGAGGAGCTCGGGGCTACCTATTATGACACACTTGCAGAGGTGACCACGTTGAGAGGTGCACATTTTCGGTTCTCCTTTATGATAGGCAAATTCCGTGAGGAGCTTGCAGCGACAACACAAGCAGATGGTGATGCAGCTGAGTGGAGATCTATAGGCAGCGTGCCTTGAGATGCTACTATCTATTTTCTCTCGGGACATAACTATTTTTGGATACCATCTCAACTTATGTTAACATTGTTTACCTCGGATACCTTTTGGATCCGCCAAAGATCCATGGGTACAACTGTGGGGCGGCTATGCTGACATACACCTACTCCAGACTCTCAGATGGTTGTCGCTGGGTAGCTAAGACTGTGGTAGGAAGTTGCGCATTATACATGGTAAGAATATTATACTCTAAGTAATTTTGTTTCATTTATTTTATTTCTATATTCATTATAATGTTTAACACCAATGTTATGTTTTCAATTTCAATCACGAATATTACAACACTTTCTTAAGATTACTGGTTGGAGGAGTGTCTTGGAGTACATTGAGGAGATGTCGTGTGCTGCTGCCTTTGTCCTTCTTAGAGGGAACCCAACGCCCAATCCATACAAAGTTTATCTTGATCGGATGATTGTTGAGGATATCTTTTACGAATCCTATGCCGATCACCGTGTGACGCACCCATTTGATAAGGCATCGTTGTTCTCAAGATGGTTGGCATGCAGTTCGACCATCACTGTTAGATACCTACTAGAGCGCATATTACACCAGTTCGGTTACATATAGACCATCCTTCGGATTCCTCTTGAGTCTGATCCTCTTGGCGCGACCCTGAGTGAGATGGATAGGATATATGTTGACTTCTTGAACCATTTGGTATTGAAAGAGTCTAGGGAGACTATGGCCCCTAGAGACTGGAGCATTGTTGCATGGTACATCTCCTGGTTCTATAGAGTCTCACACCTATTGATGGTGTCCACTTCCGAGGGATCGTCTCCCAGACCTGCTCATCAGGAGATATTAGAGGAGCAATAGTCTCAGCTACCTCGTTGTCGTGAGATAGAACAGATAGTGTGGGAGGTCATTGCTGACAGTCACCTCCCTAAGGGCTCTAGTAGCAGACTTTGCATGGATAGGATCCTTGAGATTGCTCGTGGGGGCACTCTAGTCCGTCGATATCGAGCCAGGATAACAGGTTCGGGCAGAGGAGCAAGGGATCCAGGACAGATCCTTAGGCATACATAATAGTTTTTGTTTGATGTATTCTACTATTTTTACTTTTATATTGTATTTTGACATAGATTATGATTATATATATATATATATATATATATATATATATATATATATATATATATATATATATATATATATATATATCATTTTATTTTATATATGGATGTTTTCAAATGTATATTGATTTGCGATGATAAATTAAATCCGCTACAAACCAAAAAACTGATTTTAAAAAAAAAACTCTATTTTTTTTTTGCGGATGTGCAAATTCGGTGGAGCTTTCCGGATATGCACATCTGGAAAAATGTAAAAAAAATGGTGCGTCTGGATGTGCACATCCAAAAACTGGTGGCATAAAAGGAAATTTGCAAGGTGCCATAGAAAGCCAAGGGGTTTATAATAAATTCTCAAAATTTCACCTTTTCTTCGTCTTGTTTCTTTCCCACCTTTTTCATTCACTCTAATCAACCACCCTAATGGGTTTTGTTTCTTTCCTTTTTCTTCATCTTGTTTCTTTCCTTCTATGAAAAACCCTAATGTGTTTTGTTTTCTTTGCAATTTCACCAATTTCTTTTATGAAACATTTCACATTTTTTTTCATCTTGTTACTTTCCTTTTATGAAAAACCCTAATGGATTTTTTTTTTTGCAATTTGGATTAATCAGAAGTTAAACATTTGCGTGACTCAAAGTTGATTCCTTTCTTTGGTTTTAGGTGTTAAGTTTTGATTATTTTGTGATTACAAGATCCATTTCATTTCAATTT
Source organism: Lathyrus aphaca (assembly GCA_963966055.1). Classification (NCBI taxonomy): domain Eukaryota; kingdom Viridiplantae; phylum Streptophyta; class Magnoliopsida; order Fabales; family Fabaceae; genus Lathyrus; species Lathyrus aphaca. The sequence goes on from OZ014519.1 coordinate 212,187,228, forward strand.
TGTGATTACAAAATGTGAGGTATATGTTAAATGTTGTTTTATTTTGTTTGCATATTTTTCCATGACAATAATTGTGCTTTTGATATGATTGATGTTCTATTTTTTTTTCTTCATTTTTCTCCTTCATAAAAGTAAGATAAGCATAAAGCTAAAATTCAAAGCAGATAAATGAGATTAATTTTGAATCTTAAAATATTTATTTCGTTTTGATTGATGGGAAGAAATTGTAGTTTTTTTATTGATAGATAGCTCTAATTTGGAGAAGAAAATGGAAGATGGATGAACACTGTAAATGAAAGAAAGATGGTTGAGCACTGTAGATGGAGGAAAAAATACAGAAGTTGAATGTTCAATTTCCCATTTGCTTACCTGACATGTCACCTCAACCATAATTAACGTTTTTCACACATACTAATGGTAGGGATCAAATGGTTTAACGAAAGTGAAGTTAAGGGATCATTATGTAATGTTTTTAGTTTGGGGACCAAAGCGAAACTTCACTCAAAGTTATGTAAACAATGTATTTTGGTACATATATTATGTATACATAGTTTTGTTTCATTAATATGTCATTTGTTTCAGTTTCACATAATGTGTATTATAGGCTTTGTTTAAAAAAAATGCAAGTTCTAAAAGAAGTTATGTAAAATTGTAAAAAAATATTTTTTAAAATATATATAATGGATTTCTGCTTGGTTGGTACTCTCAACCGATAAAAATCCTCCTTCTAATAACAATATTCATATATTCAACTTGGTTGATAAAATCAAGTGAAAGTAAAAGTATGATTTTTCTCCTCGGTTAGCATATTCAATCGAGGGTAAAAGTATGACATTGTTATGTTTTCACCTCGGTTAAATGGACCGACGAAAAAAGTAGTACAATTTCCATTACACCCTATGTAACCTCGCCCATCCGAGTGAAGTAAAATATTTATTTCAACCGAAATAAAAACCTTATTTCAACCGAGATAAAAGTCTATTTCCGTAATAGTGCTTTATACTAATAAACATAGACCATCAGTGTAACATCTTTTCTACCCACAACAAAATTAATCATATATTTAATAAAAATCAGAGTTATACATGAAAGGGCATCACATTTACTTCATAAACATTATATAAACAACAAGTATGTGTCTTGTCCCGTAACACGGGTTGCAACTTAGAATCATAATAATAGAATTTTCCATCAATTCGCAGCAGATAAAAAGTCAACTTGTTTAAATATTCTTCTTAAAGAAACATACATTATGGTCGAACATACTCAAAATAGTTTAAATTCAACAAAAAAACTAATTAAAACAGACGTTCCCTAGTGTTACACGACTCAGAGCAGGACACCATCTAACTCTATAACAACAAGAGACGCACTCTGAGAGACTTCCGATCACCAAACTATTCTTGAGAATCTGCAAGATGGCATAATAGACCATCATAAAAGGCAGGAAGGGTGAGTAATCCAAATTGAATAAAAATAATACAAGACTGAATCATAAGAAACAAGTAATCATACAACAACTACAACAAAATCACCCACATATAATCATCAACAATACACGTCATCAAATAACAAGTGTGATCATGCTATGCCACATAGAATGAAATGCAACATCGCAAAAATGCATGTGGTACCGGTTTCAACATGTGATGGACACTGGCCATCTACTCTCCACAAGGGAGCACAACATAGTCAACAACACCTCAATCCTCACAATGATATTGAAGTCTCAATTCAACATAGGGAATGCTATGAATGCAAGATACACAAAACAACATCATCATCATCATGTTTTGTCTATACGTGTATTAGCATTAATCATTTATCAACATACTAGTTTATTCATACTATCATAACATCATGTCATCATGTCATCATGTCATCATCATATCAACTTATTCACGTTTTATCTCATATCATCATTACTACTATTAGGTTAACCTACTTAAACATGTAATAATTTCTCTAACAACAACATAGCAACACGACACGAAAGATCAGACATCAGAAACCACCCAACAGAAGAAACATCATTTTCTGGAAATACAATGGTCGCTAAGCAACAGACTCATTGACTTTGCTCTCTAAGTGAGGTCCAGCTCGCTAAGCGAGGTCCAGCTTGCTAAGCAAGAAACACGGTTCGCTGAGTAAAACCCTACGATTTCTGCAGAACTCAGACACACCCAAAACATCTCTAAACATCACAAAAACAACAGAAAACATCCAAATACCACATAATCATCATAAATTCCTCATTATTAACATCATACAATAACTAATTAACACTAATCTACCAACAATTATCCCAAAACTTAGGTTTTCATCCCAAAACCCCTCCTTCTCATAAAACGTTCCTATATTATGATTATTGAACAAGAATTCTCCCCATACCTTGATTATTGTAGCCTTCTCTTCCTCTTTTATCACAATCCCTCTTAGTCTCCTTATTCTTCAGAGCAACCTTCACCTTTTCCAAAAACACGATTGTGAGAACTCTTTGATCGTATCCTCTATTATCATAGACTACTCAAAAGACAACCTTGCCCCTTAGACCTCCAAACTCTTTTATTCTATTTTCTTAATAATAATATTAATTAATTCCCCAATATTATTATATCTTTATCTTAAATAATAATTCTTTATTTTCCACAAAATGCCACTTATTTCCACTTATTCATAAATAATTACTTAATTAATTAAATTATGAAATTGGGGTGTTACAATCAGACTCATCATAAACTTTCCAAAAAGAAAAAATTGGTAGTAACACCAAAAACACTTAGTCTCCTAAGCATGTCAGAACTCTTGATATATAATAGGATTGTGATTTTCTATAGTCAGTAGACCATACAGTTACATAATCAGTCATTTTTTTTACCATTTGATCATGATCTAGTGGTTCTGATTTAAATATGAATTATAAAATAAAAACAAACAGATTTTTATGTACTGTGTGATTAAGATTATATTGCTATGAATTTTTGTAACCATGTGATTATAGGAAAATATTGACCGCAGGGAATTAATTTCCTATATTTTTTTTAAAGGCAAGATATGTATTAATAGGAGTACAAAGGCTACTCAAACCTTGATACAAAAAAGAGCAAGACCTAAGAAACTCGCCCAAACACAGCTAATGAAATTACCCACCAATTGGATCCTAAGATAAATAATACAAATGGTCTTTGTCAAAATTATACAGATCGCAATTGGAATGATTAATTCCCCGATAAAAGACCATCTTCAAATAAAAAATTTCACCCTCCAAACCAAATCCAAAATATTCCATTTTTCTTTCTTGAAAATAATGTCATTCCTAATCGACCATAAAGTCGAACATGTCTCCAACCACAAACTTCCTTCCCTTCCCTCTTTAATTTTCTTCACTCTGCCTAAAGTAAACCATTCCATAAAGGAACTCTTGAAATATCTACTCCCAGTCAAAGAGAAACCCAACCATTCTTCCACTTCTAACCAAAGCAATCTCGAAATAGAACATTCGAAAATAATATGTTTCAAGGATTCGAGAGAGGTACCACAAAAACAACAACCAATTTTGTTTTCTGAATCAAGAATTCCACGATTTACAAGATTATCCTTTATCGGTATTTTATTCAAAAAACATATGCATCCAAAAGCTTTTATTTTCAAGGGAACCAAGACTTTCCAAACCAAATAAAAGCTAAGTCATCCTGATTCCTCGGACCATAAGGAATACGACGGTTTTCCATCAAAGAGTAGAAACAACTAACCGAAAATGAATCACTTAGCTCCTAAAAAATTATGTCTCTATCTTTGTTAATTGGTTTAGCCGAAGCTAAAACATCTCTCAAAGCTTGAAACTCTGCTCAAACCGCCTCCACCATGGACATTTCAGATTTGAAATGCACAAAACCAGTGGCGAAAACGTTTGCTAAAGAATTTCTGTGAGTGTTGTCCAGGGTGTTCTGATCCACAGATCTAGCCTGCTACAAAAGGATGGGCTGCTACTGATTCGAACCTGTGTTGTCGCTCGCTAGATGCAAAGCCAAGTGTGCCTTCATACCTTCCAAAATCTGGAAACCATTTCTTGACAAATCAATGGCTGTGATGGTGTAATAAGAAGCAATCTACAGAAATTGCGTTTCCTACACTGCATTGATGTCCAAAAACGGTGTCCCAATACCCATCTGCAAAGAAGCATTAGGATTAGATACAAATTGTCCTTCAGTACCTGCAGAAAATATATTGTTAGTAAAAAAATTAGGATCCTCGTCGATTCTAGATGTTGAGGCCATTGAAGTATCCAACTCAAAAGACTTTATTCTGAGATCCCCCCAAATCCAATATCCTCTCACCCATCCTCCCAAACTTGCTCTGGAAACATCTTTTTAAGGAGAAATCTAGAGAAAACCTCTGGAAATTCTTTTGCAAAACAACCTCTTTCCGACCAATTGGCCAACTAAAAAGAGGTGTTATAGTCGTTTCTCACTTGATACTTGCAAGTATTGATAAAAAGATCCTCTTTAAAAGTTTTATTGATGATTAAAATATCCATCCACCACGAAGAATAAGAGGTCCATCTATTCTGATTAATACAACAACCATACACATGAAGACTAATATCATCATATCTAGCCTTCAACATCTTAAACCAAAGCGACTCCGACCTCGCAGAATTCTCCATCTCTACTTATGAAGCAAAGCCACATTGAAGTCTTGAATTCTTTTCAAATTTAACGCCCACACTCCTTTGAAAGACACAAAAAAAACCAATTGAACCAATGCACTCTTCTCTTCTCCTTCGAACTCCCCCACAAAAAACCACTTTGAAGCTTGTTTAATTCCCTCTAAATCTTTACCGGAACCTTGTAGAAAGAAAGTTGGAAAATAGGCAAACTAGTGAGAACCGATCTAAGAAGTGTTAATCTCTCTCTAAAGCTTAAAAACCGACCATGCCAACTTCTAAGTCTTTTTTCCTACTTTACAAGAAGAGGGGTCCAAGTGGATAATCTTCTAGGATTAAAACCAATTGGAATACCTAGGAAGTGAAAATCTTTATTTTTGGTTCTACAAGCCAAAAATAAAGCTGCTGCTTCTAGAAACGAAGGAACAAGATTGATACCAATAAGCTTACTTTTATGGAAGTTAATTTCGAGACCCGAAACAAGCTCGAATCCCCTTAAGACCTCTTTGATTACCCATATATGTCTCCAACTTCCATCTCCTACCAAAAGGGTATCATCCGCAAATTGGAGAATATCGATGAAGCATTTAGATTTGACATTAACCCCTGAAAAGTCGCCTATCCTCAGCGAGTTCCTCACCAATCCTGTTAAATGTAACGTCCCAATTCGATAATTCCCATTTTGTTGGAGTCTTTTATTTTAATTGACTAATTATTATTTTGTTTGTAAAATTAATATGATGATATGATATGTTGATGAATTAATGTGATATATTGGTGTGATATGTGAATTTTACCGTTTTATGAATTTCCGGGTAAAATTGGATAAAAGGGTATTTTAGACTTTTGTTAATTAGTAATAAGTTAGAATTAGTAGAATTGGTATTTTGTGAGAGAATTGATATTTGGTTGGAAAGAGTAGAAAATAGAAATAGGAGAAAGAAAATATAAGAGAGTGAGTAAGACTGAAATAGAAAGTTGGTAAGAAGAGAAAGAAAAAGAGAAGAAAGAAAAGGGGAGAAGAGAAAAAGAAGAGAAAAGAGGGAAAGTTGGAAAAGCTTCAAGATTGCTCCAAGAAATCAGAATAATCGGGTAAGGGTGTGAAATATTGTTATCTTAACATTGTGTATGATTATGTATGTGTTTGGTTGATTGAGTTTATGATGTGGAGAAGTTTTAGAGAATGTTAGGTTTAGGGTTTTGATGAGAAAACTTGGAAATTGGTGGATTAATCGGTTAGAAATTGTTGTAATCGAAGTATGATAGCTAGAACATGTTATTGATCATGTTTGTATGAGTTTAGAGGAGTTTTGGGGGCATTTGGTTAGATTGTTCGCAGCTGGTATTTTTCTGAAATCGTAGTGGTCGCTCAGCGAGCTATCCCTCGCTCAGTGAAAGTTCCAGGGCGATTTTCGCTCAGCGAGCAAGAGGGCGCTCAGCGAGCCTGTAGGTTTTTGAGGGATTATGTGTTTCAATCCGTAGCTTGAGTTTCGGGTATCCGTTTTTAGTAACCCTTATATCCATTAAAAGCTAAAAACATGTAGAATCTATTGATGCTAAGAAGAGTAATTTTTAGCCGACTTTTCCCGACTTTTCCGATAAAACGTAATTATGTTAATTATGGAATTGTGGGTTTGATTGTTGTGTTGTGGCCGTTTGGCAAGTAGATACATTGCTTGAATTAAATGCGAATGTATGCTAATTGTATGAGATGAATGCATAACTATATTGTGAATATGTATGCATTTTCAAGAATGTTGTGTGTCATTTTGCATGTAAGCATAATGTATGCATTCTTGTGTTGTGGGATTCTTTGTGAATCCGTTGTAGCATCATGTGCTCATGTGGAGTGTGAGCGATGACTACAACAAGATCGTGTGCCCATGTGGGGTGTGAACGATCGGATTGTGTGCCCATGTGGGGTGTGAGCAATCCAGAAACATCGTGTGCCCGTGTGGGGTGTGAGCGATGGGTGATTTATTCACATTGATTGTGTGCCCGTGTGGGGTGTGAGCAATCAGATTGTGTGCCCGTGTGGGGTGTGAGCAATCCGTAAACATTGTGTGCCCATGTGGGGTGTGAGCAATGGGTGAACATCGTGTGCCCGACGAGGAGTTACTTTAGGTAACAAGCGATGATTCCATTTGGTTCCTGAGAGAACCTACTGAAATATTGAGTCGGTACCGCATTGCATTTGCATAGAGTCGTGTGTCGGTCTCTATGAGTTGCATTTTTATCATTTTAATTATGATATACAGAAAATAAACATGAATGTGTAAATGTTTATTTGGAGTAATTGTGGAAATGATAGTATGTGTGATGAAACATACTTGCTGATATATATATATATATATATATATATATATATATATATATATATATATATATATATATATATATATATATATATATATATATATATATATGCATGTTTGATATGTATATATATATGTGATTTATACATTTGTAATGTATATTGTGATTAAACATAGCTAGACGTATGTTTATGCAGAATGAATAGAATTGAGGAGTAAACATAAATAATATGAGTTTATGTAAATAGTGAATCGGTGCATGATGAACATGCTTGATTAGTGTATGTACACGTTGCGATGTGTATGGGTGATGAGGTGTGAATTGTGGTGAGAATATGCTTTATGTGCATTTTATATGTTGAGATATATAATTATATGTAATATTATTATGATAATGTTTCTCACCCTTCTGCTGTTTTATGATGCTCAATGAGACATTGCAGAGTAGGTTGCTGGATGATATTTTGTGAAGTTCGTCTTCATCTTTTTGGTCGGTCGGCTCTGATATGTAGCACCGGGTAGCTAGGATTTGGCTTGATGCCTTTTTGTGAATACATTTGTATATGTATTTTGATGTGATATGTTTTATGTAAACATGGAGTATTTTGGTGATTCAAACTTGCAGATATATTTATGATAAGTATATAAGTTTGAAATTGTTATGTTTTGTTTCCGCTGTTTAATGAATTGATGAATACGGGTGTAAGGATGAAATCCTTGTGTATGTAAGTTACCCCGTTTGTTGCATATCTTTATTGAGCAGGTGTTGTATGTTTTTAAATTCAAGTATAATATGGCATTGCTCTTTTATACCGTTTTTTAAATATACTCTGATGAAATTTTAATATGTGCCTAAGTGAATTAAGTGATTATTTGGGGGTATAGAAAAGGGGTGTTACATTAAACCTTCCGCAACTATCATAAATAGGAAAGGCGAAAAAGGATCTCCTTGCCTCAACCCTCTCCCCACCTCAAATTCCTTAGTCGGGCTCCCATTAACCAATACAGACATCTTACTAGAAAAAATATGGCATCCATCCATCTCATCCAACGATTTCCAAACCCCATCCTCCTCATCATGTATCTAAGGAAATTCTAACTAACCTTATCGTAAGCCTTCTCAAAATCAACTTTAAAAAGAGTCACAACCTTATTTTCTTTACTAGAAAAATCCACCATTTCATTAGCCACCAAGACGCCATCAAGAAGTTGTCTTTTAGGGACAAAAGCACTTTGACAACTAGATGTGATGGAATTCAATACATTCTTCATCCTTGCCACCAAAAGTTTAGCCAAAGCCTTATACAAACACTCTACAAGACAAATGGGTCTATACTCATCAAGATTCAAAGGATTATCGCACTTAGGAATAAGGGTCGTAAAAGAATATGTGATTGCCTTTGATAGAGTTGCTCCACTATGAAAATCATTAAAAAATCGGAAGAAGTCCCCTTTAAGGAAATTCCAACACTTTTTGATGAATAAAAAGGAAAAACCATCATGACATGGACTTTTCGATCCATCACACCCCCAAACCGCATTCTTAATTTCCTCCTCCGTAAAAGGTTTCTCTAGATTCCCCCGATCTTCTAAATTAAGAGAATGAAACGGGACTCCCTTCAAAGTTGGTCTATTCAAATCCGATATATAATTGATGTATATATAATTGAATACATTATTATTTTTTAATATAAATATATCTATCATATAAGAAAGTTAATGGCTATGTCAATTACCAAATTTGCCTTCCGGCTCCTCATTGTGCCACGTGGCTGGCCTTATAGCACACCAACTCAACATTTTCAATTTTTCACTCATCCAAATTTTTTCTGATTTACATTGCTACTGTCTTTCCTAAACCAAGGCATTTGCAAATCTTTCCAAAATATTTTCTTTCTACTTTTTTAAAATCTAACTTTCATCTTTCACATCACTAACATAACCTTCTCTTTCTAATTTTCATCTTTATTACTATTCACTCGTTCTTCCTGCATTTAACATCTCTCATTTCTATCACCTTTCTCCTATCAAATGCTTCATCACTCTCTTTTATCAAACCCATCTCACACTTTTCCTTCAAACAATCCTTTTGGTTTCTTATTTCAACTGTTTTCATTCCTCCCTTAAGGTAATAATAAGTAATATCTTCTTCCGTTTTTTCACAGTTTTCTTAATTTTGTTTAATAATTTTAACTTCGATTGATTTTTAGATTTAGTTTCATTGCTCATCAAATTTCTGTTTCCATTATCTTCAGGTATTTCTACATGTTTCTTTGGTAAAAAAAATAATTCCATTTTTCGTTACTTTTTTTTTGCATCTTCATTCAGTATGTACTAATTTTTTTGTTCTTCATCTTTGACTAATGAGTTTAGATCCAGATCTACAAATATCATAAAAAAAACTACAAAGATAAGATAATAGATCTAGATCTACAAATTCAATGTTTGTGAACTTTGCAGATTAAAAGGTAGAAATGAATGACAAAGATGGTGACAAAGATACAACTTTTCAGTTCTGGTTATTTTTTCATGGTTTAGTATAATGAAATCCCATTTATTATTATTATTATTATTATTATTATTATTATTATTATTATTGAAAATACATTGCCTCCCAAAACCATTTGCTTATGGTCTGTCACGTAGCAACTTCTAAGACAAAATACATTGCCTCCCAAAACCAGATATAGTGTAAGGCCTGTTTTCAATATTATACATTTGTTTTGAAAAATAACAATTTTTTTTTGTTTTTCCAATGTCTCTCTGTATAACATTAATTGCTAGAATTTTTTTTAAAATAATCTAGTTTTATAAAAATATTTCCAAAATAATATATATTTAAAAAAAAAATACCAAAATGACATAGTTTCTACACATGGTCGCCACACTGATTGGCGAACATGTAAAATTTTTGAGGCAATTCGCCACTTGGTTTGGCGAACATGTAGAAATTTGGAACCAATTCGCCAATCGGTTTGGCGAACATGTAGAAATTTTGAACCCATTCGCCAATCGGTTTGGCAAATTCATTTGCATGCAACACACGTTCGTCATTTCATTTGGCGAATTACTTTTTACTTTATGCATGTTCGCCCATTGGTTTGACAAATATGTTATCAAACTATGTCATTTTGGTATTTTTTTTGAAACATAGGTTATTTTGGAAATATTTTTATAAAACTAGGTTATTTTAAAAAAAAAATCTAATTGCTATAGATACTATTATTATTGATAAAGAACGAATTTGGCTTCTTTCCAATCACATATGTCTACTCCTGACATATTTAGTGAGTTCTTCAGAATGTGTTCGTTTTCTCACCCATATCACAACTTTATAAAGAAAATATTTAATTTAAAATAAATAGTGTGGAATCGGGTAGTTTCTAGAAATTTAAAATAAATGGTAAGAAAAAAAAGAATGAGTGATTGAGAGTCAGAGTTATAGGAAAACAAAAAGATGTGATAAATCAATCAATAATTTAAAATTAAATATTAGTTAATGATTATTATTATTTTTATTTTATATTTTTCATTATTTTAATATTTTTATTTATACTATTAAGGGAAATAAAAGATTGTTTATTATCAATGAAAATGTGGTGAAATGCCTGTCATAACTACAAGAAAATCAAATTATAATGCTTTAAATTAATCTTTTATATATGTGTGTATGTTGTAGTTTGGAAAGTCAAATCTTGGACAAAAGCTGCATAATGTGTTGCTAATTTTACTTAATTATTTAATTTGTATGATTAAATGATAAAAAAATTTTATGTTTGAATTTTTTTTTCTAATTCTCTCTGTTTAATTTTGTGTGTTAATTAGATGAGTTAATGAGAGAAAAGAACATGTAGAAAAAGAGTTGATAGTGTATAGACATTCTAATTAAATCTTTGTATTTGGTAAATTTATAACATTTAATTTATTAATATTCAATCTCTTTCTTGGTCTTGATTTTTAATCTCTTTTGCCAATGATATGATCATTATGGTTTTAGACTACATAAATATCATTAGTATTGATATTTAAAATACATTGGAACACGAAAAATAATTATTTATATACACGAAGTTGATGTTTTTTCACGGTTACAAGATATTTTTCTATTTTTTTTACGGGTACTAGATATTTTTCTAATTATTCATTAAATTATTATTTTTTCAGATAAATCAACCGTTTTTTTATAAAAATATACATTTTTCTATTAAAAATATATATTTTTCATGGGTACCTCGAACAAACGAATTTATTACTAAAAATTGAACGCATCAAATTTGACAGATATATAATTTTTTTTACATTTTCATTTCTATTTTAGATTTCATAACGTAAAACATTCAAACACTCAACTAAACCAATATTGCTTTCAAAAAATATACACTTACAAACCAACAACACTATATTATATCAAATTCTATATGCTCGACTACTATTTCCCTTTTTGTACTAACCTATCCTATTTTTCATTGTTTATTTAATAGTTAAGAAGGTTGAAAATAGCAACAGAATGAAGATGTGTTTTCACATGGCATTCCTTTCAATTTTCTATATCCGTTTGGACCACTCACTCAATAATATCAATGAAACACCTCTGCCTCCTTCCATGTGACTTCTTTGAAATATCTTGATAGAGATTGCTATTCATCTTTTGATAAACACAAATATAAAACCAAATAAGATATAGAGTAACAAGTATTGCAACCATTACTTTTTCTCATAAGAGTTCTTGCAAGTTTGATGAAGACTAGTAGGTGATAGTATTTAATATCTGTACCTCAAAAATCAAACAGCCGCATGCAAAGTCATTGAATCTTTTATCTTCCCCATCAGTGATGTTTGAGGGGCAACAACAGAATGATGAAGACTTGTTCTACTTTAAGAAAAAGAATTCACATTACCACTTTCCACCTATACCATTGCCACCCAACTGTAACATAACATGTGACCTTAATACTTAAGAGGGAGACATATATAATATAAGCCAACAGAAACATCAAACTGGGAGGTCTACTTTATATATATTTCTTTTATATTTTATATATCTTTTCATTATATATACCTCGAGGTCTACTTTAAAAGTGGATATATGAAATTAACTTTGCATAGTGTTTCAATCTACATTGTTATTGATAAAATGCGATCGTTGTGCATTGGACTTCTAGTACGATGGCATAGAAGTGGACCTAAAATTAATAGTCTAATATAAGTCAGGGAGAGATTCAAAGTGATGTGAGAGGGAGAATTCATTTCAATATTTGAGAATGTTGGTTTTTCTCTTTATATTATGGAAGCAATTCAACCATCCGCGGGCAACGAGAAGTATTTTACGGACAATCGCCCGATTGATCTAGATGGTGGGTGATGCATCTGATAGCGAAGTTTTCTATTTTGGGTTAGAACGATAAAACACCTATTTTTTTTTTACATTTTCTTCCTTCATTCTTACCTATAGGCCTTTTGTGTAGGGCCTAGTGGATGATCCATAACAGTTACCCCCAATCCTTGTCTTTGCTATGTGGAATGAATATTTTGTTCGTGTACACTAATAGATCGGATGTCGGTTAAGGTAAGTGAAGAGTCTTGATGACATGTCACTACTAGCTTTGAAAACACATGCATTAAATATTTTTCTTATAATAGATGACGTTTCCTAGGAAGGTCTTGACATCGTACCTAACTTGTCAATGATGATTTCCCTTTTGTCATATGACACTTAAGTGTTTTGACTGGTTTTCGAGAGAATCAAGATCATTAGTGGCGTATTTCTCACTTCCCAATGTAGGAGATCGTGTGGTATGTCACAGTAGGGATACACTGATACACATAAGAACCTTCTAACTTGCATTTTTTCCTCTTTTGCTACTTGTGGGATTCAGGAAAGTTTTCTTCCTTTTTTTCTTCGTTAGTAGCTTTCTCCATCGTTGTTAAATTTTCAACGTAGGTATTTGCTTTAGATTTATTCGAATCACCTCTCATTACTACGAACAAGTGTTTTTACCTAGGTTGAAAAATGAGGTTTACCATATGTTCAGTCGTGGAACCAGAAATGGAGAAAATTGTAGAAGCAATGTTGGAATGAAGCTTCGTAAGCGATTTGATGATGTGGTTTCTTAGACCGAAGGTTGTGGTCGTGATGCATCTTAAATCAGATTCGTTGATCTTTAACTAGCACTGATAATCTCCGGTATGAGGATCCATAGGGTGTCAGCATGGTTAACACTCCAACTCCCAAGTTAGTTTAGAGTTCAAGATAATCGTAGTGTGAGTAGAGATTAGAGATTGTGTACCTAAAACCTCATTGGAACTATATTTATACCTTAGGCCTTATAAAGAGGGCGAAATGAGTGTGTCATATCTGATTGGGCCTTTAGCCAGCCTAGAACAGTTGCCTCAAGACTCACCAAACACTCTGGATGTCGGGGGAGTCTCTTAGCAATTGTGGTCGGGCTTCAGGAATAATTGTCCATGTGTCGACAAACATGCATTACTTTGGGTTTTCCTAAGAGTGATGGGTAACATGAGCATTAAATGTAATCCCATCATTAAAACGTTTCGTCGTTTTTCTCTGAACGTGCAACCTAAAAAGATAGAGAGTGACATGATGCTACTTATTGTGCACTTGAGTTTGATTTCGTCATCCAATGTGAAATATGACTGTTGGTTTGCACCTGCTTCTTTCTTTCAATCTATTTCGTCTTATTGCTTTCTCTTGTACATAAGGGCAGAGGAAATTTGGGAGCAATTTTGCAACCATTTATAGTTTTTTTCTCTTCTCTGAGAGTTTTTTTCTTGGAGTAACTGCTATCACATATTCAAAGTTTTAAAGCCCCAACCTTCTGCCTTCTTTTTCACTTCATTTCTTTTGACCTCACACTACATAGTAGCTTCTTCTAACTTAAACTTTTTCTCTAAGAATTTACTATCTCTTTGTTAAAATCAACGATAACCATGTTTTGATAAAGAGTGATTCATAAGGTATCACTTCTTCTTATTCAAAAAGAGGAATGGAATATGAATCACATTCTCTTTCTTTTGCCAATAGGGATTTTGAGTCGGATGTCATCCTTGAATGATAATTTTGAAATGGAAGGAGTGTCTAGGGATTCCTTTTTTGAAAAAGTTTCTTCTGGTAATTCTTTGGAGACTCTGCCTTTAGGGAAGATCGAAGGAGGTGAGGATTCCATCAAGATACTGATGCCTCCCCTATCTTGTTCGAGGGAGAAATAGAAGTTGATCGACAGAGGAGGGAACATGCCAACCACTTTGTCCGACTCTATCGGGAGGTGATTGGTTGCGATTCTAACAATGCTGAAATTGCAAGTCATTTGTTGGATCGGGGAAAACCCAATATTGTATCTTGGACCAAACTCGGTGATCACTTTAAGGCTGATGAAATAGCCTGGAAGGGGATTCAACTAGTCAAGCCAAGTAACACCAATAAGTACTATTGGGTGTTCATTAAAGTGTTAGGGACTCTTTCCACTTTTGCATAGCATTTAGCATACATAAGTTCATAAAATAACCAAATAAACATTGCATCATGTGTATCATAGTTGAGGCATAGGTATATGATCAATGATTGGAGCAATTGAAGGCTATACAAAGACAATCAAAGGGCCATAAAGCTTCTCAATCTTGTGTAGAGGGTTCACAACATCCCACAAGTCCTCACTTAAAGCCTCAAGTCTTGAAAATAATTGATTTGATCGAAGGAGGCAGGCAGTGCAATTATCCTGAGGGGAAAAAGGGTTTCTAATGAACTGGGCTTCTCAATGAGATTTTGATCCAAGCATGGTTTCATTGTTGTTTACATCGTGACAAATACCTAAGGTTAAATTTTCATCCTTGGATTTATTTTGGAAGAGCTTCAATTGATCAGTGGAATGAATAGCAAGGCTGTATTTGGATTCATGGTCTCAAGCTGTATTTGGACTTTGTTTTTGTTGCATCAGCAGGCTGGCATTAAGTATATGCAGGACCACTTTAATTGTTGTACATCTCACAACCAAGTGAGGAAACTCAAGCTGCAATCCTTGGGCAATTAAGCTGGTGTTTCACTTAACTAATCTTCAGCATAAGCTTCATGTTCTCTGCAGCATTGGATTGATTTCAACTGAAGAAAGTTCTAGAAATCCAGCTGGCATAACTGTCATAACTAACTTCACTTATTTAACTCACTTCACTCAGTTAACCAAGGCTAATTAACCCTGGTTCTAACTGTTAACCAGAGGTCTAATGCTCTATAAAAGGATGAGTAGTGACTGAGTTTGGGGTCAGCTTCATTTTCACTTAAATCACACCAAAATCCTCCAAATTTGGCTCTGCATTTTCTCTGCAAATTCTCTGCATTTTGAAGGATTAAGCTTCCACAACCATATCATTGATCTTCTTCTTCCTTGTGCTTCTTCAAGCACCATTTATAGTACATTTTCATGGAGATTTGAAGCTGGAAATTTGAAGTTGCATCATCACAACATTTCCACCTTTTGGATTGAACAAGCTAAATCATCATCCAACAAGCCTCATTGAGCATCGATTCATCACCAGCATCATGATTTGCAACATATCCATGGAGTTTATAGCTTGAATCATCAAGAATTTACTTCTGAATTTTCTGCATCTTCATCAATTTCTCAAGATTCTTCATCAACAAAGTGTTTATTTCACTTCACAAAGGATCAAGATCAAGCATAGAAGACCTTGGAACCTCACCTCTGGATTTCTACAACTCTAAATACCACTGAAATTCAGGTTTCATCTTCAATTCCATTGACACGAATTCTGATTTTTGTTTTGTTTTGTGTTGATATGAGCTCAATAGGAGCAATGCTTATGCTGGCTAGTTGATAGGCACCTTAGGTGCTTAGATTCAATTCTTAGGTTGATTCTTGTGTGCTTCGATTTGCATTATTCATGAGCCTTAGGAGAAAATCAAGCCTAGATTGTTGATGTACTTAAGGAGACGAATCTGTCCATGGACTTATTTTTCAGTTTGGTAGACATTTGTCCAAACCCTAATCGGAGAGTGATCGGAGAAGATGATCAGATTTTAGCTCCGGTGACCGGAATAGTAAACCCAACATTAAGTGGAAAACATACCACAACCCTTAGATTAGTTTAATCCAATGCTTCAGATTCTGCCACCAGATTAATGATCATGTGCCAATCATATGCCATATTTTGTGAAGAGTTTTTCAGATCACTATTTGCACCCCAGCATGTTTGGGTCCAGCCTAATTCAGTTCAACTTTCCACTTCCTGCACCCCTCTCCATTTGCCTTGTTTTCTTTATTTTTCTGTTTTGATATAGTTTCAATTTTAATCCAACAAAAATTCCAAAACTCATAGTAAAATTCCCCAAAAAACACAGAGACTTCCTAACTCATTTTAGAAATTTTCCAAACTTTTACTATCAGAGTTTTAGCCATTTTCCATTTTATTTCAATTTTCCATTTAATTAGTTTTCTATGGAATTCTTGCAGCTATACTTCATTTTGTTCATTTTATTTCTCCCACTCTCAGTAATCTTTTTGTCCCATTATTTTTTATGTGATTAGAGGACTCATAAAAGAACCTGGAATTATTTTTGTCATATTTTTAGGTCCTTTTTATCAACTGTTTTGGCAGCATAGTTTGTGTAAAATTGTGAACAAATCCGATGTAGATTTAAGTGACCATTTGGCATAGTTAGGTTATGAATTTTTAGGAGATTTTTTAACACAACATTATATTTAGGTTAGGTACCTTAAGGAATTAATCTCATATTTTTCCAGGACCTTTACCATATTTTTTAGTGCTTTAGATTTATTCGAGTTTTCTATGCAAATCCACCTAGTTTCCACTTAGGGGTTTTAGTGCCATTTAGGGCATAGTTTGAGTGTGTTTCTCTTTTTAACTTTAGATACTTTTGAATTGACTTAGCGCATGTCCTTAGAAGCTAGATATCATATAAGGTATCTTAAGACTTGACTTTAGGCTTAGAATTTCATTAATTCCTTTATTAATTAGTGTGAGTTCTTAATGGAAGTTTGCCATGTCATAATTGTTCATATTACTTCATCATGCTAACATTTGTTTTGTAGGGGGAAAGATGAGGTAATAATTATTCATTCCTTTCTTTTATGCCTTAATATTTGTATTTTCTACTTGTATAGGCTTCCTTATGTTTCTTAGAACCAACTTAACTTCCTTAGGAAGTAATTGAGTTCTAGTAGTTTTTAGTTCCCTTTTATCATTAGGATTAGAAAACTCCACAAACCATTAAGACCACTTTTGAATATAATAACTAAAATTAGGGTTGAGTCTTAGTCCCCTTAGTTTTTTCCTTTTTGCAACTTGAGTCTTTCTTTCTCACCTCATGAAAAAAATAATAAAATACCTAATAAAGGTTGAATGTTCTTATACACCATGAGACTTTGTTGCGGAGTATTTATACTCGTCCTATTTCGGGGAGAGGTGTAAGTATTTACCACGATGGATAGGTCTTAGTATGATAACGTTCATAAAAAAATTCAAAACACTTCTCATAAAAGACAAAAACAAATAATAAGCGACTATCCTGTGGGAACTTCTCTTTCTCATCTCACTCACTCTCAACGCGAATTTGCGACGACTTGTCTCGTATGCAAGACGGTAAACACACTCGTACCAGATGAGCCTGCAACACCTGAGCATAGACATACGCAATTCCAGCTATAAAAAACACAAACAAATAGTTCCTGCCTTAGTTAGGCGAACTACGTCGACTCTGATCCTCATTATCCCGATGAGGTACGTAGGCAGCGGGGTAGGGCCCGTTCGAGAACATTCTTTATTTTCCCTACATTTTCCCTATTCTTTCTTTCCATCCTCTTTTTCAGCTCCCTTTCTCATTTCAGTTCTCATTCCATTAGCAGTTCTTTGTTCAACAACTTTATTTTTTCTCACCCTTTGAAACAAACAAGCAAGCGTGGATCCCGTCGGGTACGACGGACGATCTGGGGTGCTAATACCTTCCCAGGTCATAACCGACTCCCGAACCCAGATCTTTGGTTTGCAAGACCTTGTCCTTTCTTTCTTCCTCAGGTTTGTGCAACATTACCTTTCCCGTTCCTTCGGGATAAAAATGCCTGGCTGGAGACTCTACCTTTTCTGCGCCACTTTCGCGTTTGTACTAGGATGAAAATCCCGGGAGCGACAGCTAGAGACTCTGTTGGGGACCGAAACCTGTATCTCTGGTTTCCCTCGTAGAGTCAATCCTAGCGCATGTTTGGTTTTGTTTCTTTGGTTGTTTATTTGTTTGCTGCTGTGTGCTTTAGTTTAGCTTTACTGCTTTCATTTACAGTTTTACTTTTCAGCTTTACTTTACAACATTTATTTATTGCTTTCGGTATTTATTTTCCATGCATCATATACTGGACTGTCTGATTGTGTTAGTTTTCATTTTTTTTGTGGGATGTGAGTTACGGTGAGATAAGCCAAATACCTGGCTTGAGTGCACTATAGGATTAGCGTGGACAGACATTGTACTTCCATGGTATCTCACCATGATGAGTGGCGATGTGCTCCACACCCAGATTACAACCGTCTTGGAACTATTCTGTGTGGGGATTACCCCACTTCAGGGTACGACCTTGATAGTTATGTGCATCTAGTGACCGATCTTCGAGGACCTTAATGGAAACACCCCTCTCCAGTGATGACAGTGGCATACCACATTTGTTGGCAAACCCACTCGCATCTGAGGGTCCATTGGGAATTCGCATAGGATGACCTGGTTCTCTCATAGGAATCCAGTTAAAGCAAAATATTCGTATGACGGTAGTATTGTACCCTTCGGGATGAATGTACTATTTTTTCTCGATTCAGTGCTTGAAGCTGGAGACTTATGGGGGATGCTTGTTTTTCAGACTCAGCTGAGACCTCTCTGAGTAGTACATAATGCCAAACCGATTCCCTGATTTGGTCATGAGCCATCTCTCGGAAATGGTGAACATATTATTACTATTCGGCTTTGAGAGTCCGTGATGTTTGACCTGAGTAGCACACCTGCGAGATTGGGATGGGTTTACAGGTTTGCAGGAACCCTAAGACCTTCAACATACCCACTTTGCCATTGGTTCAGTTTTGTGATCTGGTTCTCTTGTACTTTGGTTCTAAGATTTGGATCCCGGATCAGAGGGATTGTTATTGTGATATGTTGATATTGTGACCATGCACCGACACCTGATTATATGATTGGCACATCACAGACACTTCACTGATCACATGCCTCGCCTTGCATAAGCATCATAACATCATTAATCATTTGTGTTCTTTTTATTCTCAGGGTTCGCACTACTCCCGGTTCCTGGTTGTATCCTTGCTTCAAAGATGGAAGATATCAGAAAGAAGAATGTGTTCTACAAATTTTTTGATACCAAGGTGGATTTTCTAAAACAGATGGTGTCTCTTATTACCCCGGGTCATTTGGGATATTTCAAAGAGCGATATGGTGATATTCTGGACCTGGTGTTCAACCTGGATAGTTCACAAAGGAGTGTCATCCATACCTTGCTACAATATTATGACCCTAGACTCCGATGTTTCACATTTCCTGATATCCAGCTAGGTTCATTGCTAGAAGAGTATGCTGAGATTTTGGGAGCGCCTTTCAAAGATCAAATTCCCTTTAATTCAGAGATGACAAGACCGACCCATGCTGACATCGCTAAAGCTCTTTATTTGAGCTCATCAGAGATATCTTCTAATCTGGCTGCCACCAAGGCAGGAGTACTTGGTTTTCCTCTAGAGTTTTTGGTCAGAAGGGTTGAAGAGCGTGCCGTGGAAAAACAGTGGGATTTAGTTTGCGCCATCCTGGCATTATCTGTATATGGGATAGTTTTGTTTGCTGACATGGAGAAGTTCGTAGAAATGAATGCCATTCATTTGTTTGTGATGAAAAATCCCGTACCCACTCTCTTGGGAGATTTGTATTATTCAGTACACTATAAGAATGAGAAGAGACAAGGTGATCTGGTTAGGGGTTGTGCCCCGTTATTTTACACATGGTTTATGAGACACATCCCCATTAATGGAGTATTCACTGATCCCAAAGTAATCTGGTCGCAAAAGCTAAGCACGCTGACTGCCAAAGATATTAGATGGTTCACCTTAAGGCTAAAAGGGAAAGAGCTCATCTCCAATTGCGGAGGGTATCCTAATGTTCCCCTTTTAGGAGTACCCGGGGGCATTAATTACAACCCTATACTCTTGAGAAGACAATTAGGATACGCTCTAAAGAATGTGCCCAAAGATTCAGAATTGACTCAGACTTTCTATTTCCCCGTGAAGGATAATCTCCCATTGGTTCGAGAAGCTACAAGCGCTTGGAAATTGATTAACAAAAAAGGTATAGAACGCTTGGGCAGGAGTAATAATTAACTGTTTCCCGAATTTGATACTTGGGTAAGGGAGAAAGAGTCAACAAATACCTGAAGATGTCCAGAAAGAAGTTGAAGAGCTGAAGATTCGAGCTGATGTGAAGAAGTCAAAGGCCGAGTCGGGTCCGAGCAAAGAAAATGAGAAGGCTTTCCTGCAGCAGATTGAAAAGTTACATGCTTCCTTTGATCTAAGGGTCCTCCTCATCCAGAGACTCATCCGGGAGCCCGATCATCCGGATATAGATCAGTTGTTCCAGAATGTCAAGCGCCTTAGCTGGAGGCTGCAGGACTTAGAGCTCCCTAGAGTTTAGTTTCATGCTATTGTACTTGGATTACCCACAAGCTTGTTGTGGGATTCCTTTTATTGATATACTTTGTTGCTCTTTTGATTGGCACCCTTCAGGGACTTTGTTGTTTCAAACTTCAGTTTATGTAATTGACTTGCTTTGAATCTCTTGTTTGTTATCTGTTGCACCGACACGGGGTAATAAGCACCATTTCTCCACGGCCGTCACGTTATTTGAACATCATATGGGTATTCTTCCAAATATTATTCTCCTAATATCAGGACGGGAAAGGAAAAAACCTTGAGGATTAAAGGAACACATTGCATTGCATACACATCATTTGCATTTTCTTCTTTGTTTTTGCAGGTTTTCTACAGGATGCTTAACTTATTTGTGTTACAGGGAAAGATTGCGAGAGCTGCCAAGACCCGGCATCTCCGACAAAATATCCCACATTGCTACGCAACTCGCAGCAACCAGAGGACAGTTATGGACGCGATGCAAACTGAGCTTAATGAGTTTTGCACCAGAATGAGGGAATTCATGGTCATGATGCAAGGGATGGCTCAGGGACAACAAGATTTGAGAAATGCAATTCAGGGGCTCAACCCTCCTCAGACTAATCCTCCTGTAACCACTCCTGAGGTACAAGTGATTCCTCCCAACACCAACAATGGCCCAGGTGGACCTCAAGTTCCAGAACCTGGCACAACAACCTTCGTCCCGGTACAAGACAGGCAGGAAGATCAGTTCCCTTCTTTTAACAATGATATGAGGTTTGGCGGAGAAGGAAATTTTCAGGACTTCTTGTTGCTTCCTGAGAAAGTCAAGACCCTCGAGTGTAGAGATACTCCGGGGATAGATGTGTCTGACATGGGTCTAGTTCCCGAGGTGGTTATTCCTCACAAATTCAGGCCACCTACTTTCGACAAGTATAACGGTAGCTCCTGCCCTAAAACTCACTTGCAGGCGTTCTACCGAAAAATTGCTGCCCATACTAGGGATGAAAAGCTCTGGATGTACTACTTCCAGGATAGTCTCTCCGGAGGATCCTTGGAATGGTATATGAAGCTAGAGAGAAGCTCTGTGAGAAGTTAGAAGGAATTGGGAGAAGCGTTCCTCAAGCAATATCAGTATAACATTGACATGGCGCCCAGTCGCACTCAACTTCAAAGTCTGACTCAGAAAAACTCATAGAGCTTCAAAGATTACGCACAGAGGTGGCGTGAAGTGGCCGCTAGAGTGAAACCACCTTTGTTGGAGAGAGAAATGGTAGACCTGTTCCTGGATACCCTCCCTGGGCATTTCATGGAGAGGCTAGCTGGATGTTCCTCAAGTGGATTTTCATATATCATCTTGACTGGCGAGAGGGTAGAAAGCTGGATCAAGCAAGGGAAGATTCAGAATGGGGGTGCTTCAAATTCTGGTGTCAAGAAACCCTTCTTGAAGAGGAGAGAAGGAGAAACTAGGGTAGTGTACGCGCATAGGGGATGAGGTAACAAAGGGATTTATCAGCAAGTGGCCCAGTCACTATATAATCTCAACCTGTTCAATAGCAAGTCCAACAACCGCATCAGCAAAGCCAACAGGGGTACCAACAGAGAGCTCCTCGTCCGTATTACCCCCAGAAGACCGGAGAAAGACATCTTGAAACTCCGCCGATGTCTTACTCACAGCTTTTGAAGAATCTCCTACAGCTCCAGATGGTTCAACTCCGAACTCTACAGCCCTCGAAACCAGGACAAATCCCCGAAGCCAGGATAAATCCCCGAGGGTTATGATACAAACGCCAGATGCGAATTTCATTCCGGAGTTCCTGGGCATACCACAGAAAATTGCAAAGCTCTGAAGCATGTTATTCAAGACCTATTGGATTCTAAAGCGATTAATTTTGCTCCTACTCCTAATGTAATACAGAACCCCATGCCTCCTCACGGGGGTACAGTTGGGGCAGTTAACGATAGGGAGAATCTAAACTTGGTGTGTGATATCAACGACCTGCAAACTCCGCTGAATGTTGTTAAAGCATGTTTGGCCCAGAGGGGTGTGTTTACAGGTTGTGGAAGTGATTGTCCAGGGTGTGTTGAAGCTCCAAATGGTTGTGAGCAGTTGAAAATAGAGATCCAAAGTATGATTAATGAAGGAATGTTGCAGTTTGACAAAGTTGTAAAGGAAAGCGAAGTCTCCATAGTAACCATTTTCTACGATCCATCTCAAGTTCCTACACGGGCCAGAGTGACACCGATAACGATTACCAATGCAGGACTAGTAAAGTATCAGAACGATAAAGCCATTCCCTAGAATTATGGTGGCGAAGTATATTGTAATGGCCAGAAGCAAGAGTTGGCCACACCTAGCACGACCCCAGCTCAAGTAGAAAATGTTGGAGTAGGGGGATTTACTAGAAGTGGAAGGTTGTTTGCGCCGGAAACACTAAGAAATAATGTGATACCACCCAGAGACACCGCAGAAGCCCAGGCTAAGGCTAGAGGGAAGGATCTGGTGGTTGTCAATGAGCCCACGCCAGTGACTGATCCAGACATTACATTGGATAAAGAAGTTGAAGAATTTTTGAGAATTATCAAAAAGAGCGATTACAAGATTGTGGACCATTTGCAGCAGACCCCATAGAAGATTTCCATCTTGTCTTTTCTAATGTGTTCCGACTCCCACAGGAAGGCTCTCTTGAATATCCTGAACAAGGCTTATGTGCCTCAGGATATTTCAGTAAATCAATTAGAAGCAGTGGTATCTAGTGTCAATGCCAGTCATGGATTGGGTTTTACAGACATGGATCTAACATCTGAAGGGCGTGCTCATAATCGGGCACTGCATATCTCTTTAGAATGTAAAGGTGCAGTACTTTCTCACGTGTTGGTAGATACTGGATCATCGTTGAATGTTCTTCCCAAGAAGTCATTGATGAAGTTGGATTATGATGGAGTATTTCTAAATCCCAACGACCTAGTGGTTAGAGCATTTGATGGGTCAAGGAGATCATTGTTTGGGGAGGTGGATTTACCAATTAAAGTAGGTCCACAAATCTTCAATACCACATTCTACGTAATGGATATACAGCCTGCATACAATTGTTTTCTGGGAAGGCCTTGGATACATTCAGCAGGAGCAGTATCATCCACACTTCATCAAAAACTAAAATTCATCTGGGAGGGCTAAATTGTAACAGTCAGTGGGGGAAAAAGACATCTTCGTCAGTCATCTAGCTTCATTTAGGTATGTGGAGATGGATGGAGAGATAGTTGAGACTCCATGTCAGGCTTTTGAGCCCCTGAAAACTGAACAAGCATCTGCATTGGCAGCTTCTTCTGAAGAACCAAAGAAGGGGGTTTCCATAGCCTCTTATAAGCAAGCTCTTGAAGTGGTAGAATCTGGGATACGAGAAGGCTGGGACAGTCCAGTAGAAGTGCCAGAAAAGAAAGATATGTTTGAGATTGGTTACCATCATGGGCAATCATCATCTGGACCAAGTGCTAGAGGTCGTCAAGGCCCAGTTACTTTCACGAGTGCGGGAGTGGTGGATTATGGAAGCATCAGTGTTGTACAGGAAGATGCAGTTGATAATGACTGTGACTTAGATGAGTGGGTCAAGCCTTCTGTTCCAGGGACTCAACTTATCAATTGGACATCTAAAAGGCTTATCTCCGTCACCTCCTTCGAAGAGTAATAATCTTTGTTTTTGTCTTTCCGGTACTCAAGCACTATGTCTTGCCCGGGGAATAGTAGCTTTTTGTAAGGGTTCTTTTGTTCATAACACAATTCATAATCATAAATAAAGTTGACGTTTCACATTCATCCATGTTGTTCTTTGCCTTTCAGTTTTGCTTTTGTTTTTCAAAAAGAAATAAAAGTTTTAAAATGGCAATGTTTCTCATTTTCTCAAGCCTTTTCTAAAGCCTTGCATGAATCACCATTCATGCAGGTGCTCGTCACCGGATCTTATCAATGACGACCCTGTTATGGCTAAGTGGGACTTTGACAATCCGATTTATCAAACCGATGAGAAAGGCGAAGAAGATTGTGAACTACCTGAAGAGTTAGCTAGACTGCTTAAACAGGAGGAAAAGATGATTCAGCCGCACGAAGAGGCCATCGAAGTGACAAACCTGGGTACCGAAGAAGAGAAGAAAGAAGTTAAGATCGGAGCTACGTTAGAAGAATCCATCAAGACTCGGCTAATTTCCATGCTTCGAGAATATGTTGATGTCTTTGCATGGTCCTACCAAGATATGCCTGGTTTAGACACTAACATTGTGGTACATAAGTTGCCTTTGAGAGAAGACATGCCGCCAGTGAAGCAGAAGTTGAGGCGCACACGCCCTGATATGGCAATCAAAATAAAAGAGGAAGTACAAAAGCTATTTGATGCTGGTTTCTTGGCCGTGACCAGTTACCCTCCGTGGGTTGCCAATATTGTGCCGGTCCCTAAAAAAGACGGTAAAGTCAGGATGTGTGTAGACTACAGGGATTTGAACAGGGTCAGCCCTAAAGATGATTTCCCTCTGCCTCACATAGATGTGCTTGTTGATAATACTGCTCAATTTTTCGTGTTCTCTTTCATGGACGGGTTTTCAGGTTATAAATAGATTAAGATGTCTCTCGATGATATGGAAAAGACTACCTTCATCACGCCTTGGGGCACTTTCTGTTACAAGGTCATGCCGTTTGGTCTGAAGAGTGCTGGGGCCACTTACCAACGGGCGATGGTGACATTATTTCATGACATGATTCATCATGAAATTGAGGTTTATGTTGATGATATGATAGCAAAATCCCAAACGGAAGAAGAGCACTTGGTCAATCTAGCAAAGTTGTTTGACAGACTCTGGAAGTTCAAATTGAGGTTGAATCCAAACAAGTGCACCTTTGGGGTCCGTTCCGGTAAGTTACTTGGCTTCATTGTTAGTGAGCGGGGAATCGAGGTTGATCCAACCAAAGTAAGAGCCATAAAAGAGATGCCTGAGCCAAAGACTGAAAAGCAAGTGTGTGGTTTCTTAGGGAGACTAAACTACATTGCACAATTTATTTCTCACCTAACGGCCACGTGTGAGCCCATCTTTAAGCTTCTGAGGAAGAATCAGGTCATTAAATGGAATGAAGACTGTCAACAAGCCTTTGACCGAATCAAGGAATACCTGCTAGAACCTCCAGTTCTCATGCCTCCAGTGCCAGGGAGACCCTTGATCATGTATCTTACTGTGCTCGAAGAATCTATGGGATGTGTGTTGGGTCAACAGGACGAGTCTGGTCGAAAAGAGCACGCCATTTATTAACTTAGCAAAAAGTTTACCGATTGTGAGACACGCTACTCACTACTCGATAAAACTTGTTGCGCTTTGGCATGGACTGCTCGCCGACTAAGACAGTACATACTGACCCACACCACTTTTTTAATTTCCAAGATGGATCCTGTGAAATATATCTTCGAGAAGCCAACTCTAACAAGAAGGGTAGCCCGATGGAAGATGATTGTAACAGAGTGTGATATCCATTACACTTTGCAAAAAGCAATAAAAGGGAGTGTATTGTCAGAATACTTGGCTCAACAGCCAATCGACGTTCATCAACCCATGAAATTCGAGTTTCCGGATGAGGACATCATGTTCCTCAAGTTGAAAGATTGTGAAGAACCACTTCCGGAGGAGGGGCCAGACTCTGAATCCAGATGGAAGTTGATGTTTGACGGAGCTGTGAACATGAACGGAAGCGAAGTAGGTGCTGTTATCATCTCACCATAAGGGGTCCATACACCTTTAGCGGCTCAGTTGACTTTCGAATGCACTAACAATGAGGCAGAATATGAAGCTTGCATCATAGGGGTTGAAGAAGTAATCAACTTGCGAGTCAAGAACCTTGAGATCTTCGGAGATTCCGCTCTGGTGGTGAACCAAGTCAATGGAAAATGGTTAGTTCATCAACCTCACTTGGTTCCTTACAGGGATTATACGAGGAGGCTGCTAACTTTCTTCACCGAGGTCAAGTTGAATTACATTCCTCGAGATGAAAACCAGTTCGCTGATGCTCTAGCAACTTTGTCGTCTATGGTTAAAGTTTTCCAAGAGAATTTCGTGCCTCGAATCATGGTCTCCCGTCTTGAAAGACCGGCTTATGTCTTTGCAGTTGATAGTGGTGAAGATAACAAACCTTGGTATCATGATATCAAGCAATTCTTGAAGACTTAAGAGTACCCGGCTGGGGCATCCAGTAAAGACAAGAAGACCCTCAAAAGGCTAGCAGGTGGTTTCTTCTTGAATCAAGATGGTGTGCTATACAAGCAAAACTTCGACATGGTTCTGCTCAGATGCGTAGATAGAAATGAAGCAGACCTGTTGATGTAAGAGGTTCATGAAGGATCCTTTGGTACCCATGCTAGAGGACATGCTATGGCCAAGAAATTGTTGAGATCGGGATATTATTGGATCACCATGGAATCCGGTTGCTGTAAATACTCTCGTAAATGTCACAAGTGTCAAGTTTATGCCGGTAAGGTCCATGTGCCTCCAAATCCATTGAGTGTCATGTCTTCACCATGGCCGTTCTCCATGTGGGGGAATTGATATGATTGGCAAGATCGAGCCAGCAGCTTCCAACGGTCACCGTTTCATCCTGGTTGCTATAGACTATTTTACAAAGTGAGTCGATGCAGCGTCTTACACCAACGTTACTAAACAAGTGGTAGCCCGGTTTATTAAAAAAGACATCATTTTCTGGTACAAAATTCCCAAAAGAATCATTACTGATAATGGTTTTAATCTCAACAACAAGATGATGGCTGACTTATGTCGAGATTTCAAAATAGAACATCACAACTCTTCTCCATATCGCCCGAAGATGAATGGCGCCGTCGAGGCGGCCAACAAAAACATCAAGAAGATCGTGCAAAAGATGGTTGTGACATACAAAGACTGGCATGAGATGCTACCATTTGCTTTACATGGGTACAAAATGTTAGTGCGTACCTCAACAGGGGAAACCCCATTCTCACTGGTATATGGTATGGAGGCAGTCCTACCAATTGAAGTGGAAATCCCCTAGCTGAGGTTAATGATGGACATTAAGCTAGATGAAGTTGAGTGGCTCCAATCCAGATATAATCAACTGAGCCTCATTGAAGAAAAACTCCTAACAGCTGTATGCCATGGACAATTGTATCAGCGGCGGATGAAGCAGGATTTTGATGAGAAGGTACGACCACAAAGGTACATACCAGGTGACCTGGTGCTGAAAAGGATTCTTCCTCCTCTTAACGATCACAAGGGCAAGTGGACACCTAATTATGAATGACTGTTTGTGGTTAAAAAGGTCTTCTCAGGGGGAGCCTTGATGCTAACAACCATGGATGGAGAAGACTTCCAGTCCCCTGTCAACGTAGACGCGGTAAGAAAATACTTCATGTAAAAAAGGACCCGCTGGATAAAAACAGAATAAAGATCCAGGCAAAAATGGGCATCCCGGCGAGCCAAAAACATAATAAAAGGCTCGGGAAACAAATTAGGGAAATCTTGAAAAAAAAATGTACACCCGCTGAGTTGAAAAGCCACACCGGATAGCTCAGGAAAAAAAGGGTATCCCGGTGGATTGAAAACCCGAAAGGGCGATCCACGCAAAAGAGGGACTAACACGAACGACTGCGATCTGCGAAGTTCGTAACTCATCTGCAACTGAGGTTATTCTAAAGGTTGAAGACCAGTTCAATCACCTTTCTCAAGGGGCAGAGCGAGCGGATAGTCTTAAAGATATACGAGTCATAGCCGGGTCGAAACTTGATGAGATCCACTTATCACATTGCCAATAGGATAATTTGTTTTCCTTTTTGGCTATTTCCTCTTTCCAGGGAATTACTTCCTTTGTAATGCCTAATCATGACCATTTTCCAAAATCAATAAAAATTCAATTTCAGTTAACTTGTGACTATCTGATTCTGGTTTTTGTTTTTCATCTAGCATCGATTGATTGCAAAAACGTCCAGCAAATTGTGATTTATATTGTGTTGTGAACATTTGAATGCTTTCTAACTCATGCAGGAGGACATAAACATTTAATACAACTCTAAAAAGGGTGTCAAGAGGCCCATATAATGATTCATGCTATGAGCCTGGGGCATACAGGTCCAAACTAACTCTCCATGTTGCAAGCACTATCAATTGTGTTTATGCAGGTACATGTACATGTGTTGCTAACAGAGCTAAAGCAGATTTCCAGGAGGAACATTTCATTATACTTGAACAAGAACAAGTGTTTTCCCGGTTGTCTCTAGTCATCCCCAGTAGAGTTGGAAGTTGAAATATCCCCTAGCAAGGCAGCAAAAGGTTGGTGTCCTCCCCAAGCAGAGACTTCCCTTCAACACAGGGGCAATCCCCAACAGTGCAAGGAATGTTTTTCTCCCCCAACAGGTTGCTTCCTCAGTAGTGTCGTGCATCCGGCTCCTCAGCCAAGTCAGAAGTGTCTTCGCTTCCCCATCAAAGTGCAAGAAGGGTCCATCTCTAGCAGGTTCTTGGCTCTCCAATCTTAAATTCCATTTTATTTTTGGAAATAGCGGTAGTTCAGAGCCGGTGCATCATTAACAGCTTTCCCCGCAGAGTTGTTTCCTCCTCATCAGGATGGACCAGATCAGTGCAGTGATCATCAGTTCCTCCCCAGTCAAGCCATATGGGATACTTGTAGTCTCCTTTCTGGGAGATCCTTTGCATTTGCATTTGCATAAGCATCATTACATTTGCATCCTCCAAAGCGTAGCATTTACATCATGATGGAGCATTACGCCATAAATTCAAACATATGCATACCAGCATGGGCCAGTTTTAAGGTATATTACATATGACCTATAACATTTTCTCAACCAGATACTCCCCATAGAGGATACTTATACCATTTTCCAGGCATCCTTGTCTTTCCAAGTCAATGTTTGTCATTTGTTCTGTGGCTTGATTCGCTCAGCAGTCGTGTATTTTCTTTGTGGCTTGATTTGCTCAGCAGTCACATTTCTGAGTTCCGTTTTGTACAATGGTCTCGTTCAAAGCCCTGTTTTGTACAACATGTCCCCTTTGTGGCTTGATTCGCTCAGCAGTCACATTTCCGAGTTCTGTTTGTACAATGGTCTCGTTCCAAAGCCCTGTTTTGTACAACAGGTCCCTCCCTTTTCGTGGTTTGATTCGCTCAACAGTCGCGTGATTTCTTTGTGGCTTGATTCGTTCAGCAGTCACATTTTTGAGTTCCGTTTTGTACAATGGTCTCGTTCAAAGCCCTATTTTGTACAATAGGCCCCTTTGTGGCTTGATTCGCTCAGCAGTCACATTTCCGAGTACCGTTTTGTACAATGGTCTCGTTCAAAGCCATGTTTTGTACAACAGGCCCCCTTTGTGGTTAAATTCGCTCAGCAGTCACATCTTCGAGTTCCGTTTTGTACAATGGTCTCGTTCCAAAGCCCTGTTTTGTACAACAGGCCCTTCCTTTCCATGGATTGATTTGCTCAGTAGTCACGTCGCAGGTTATCGTTTTGTACAACGATCCTGTTTGCCTGGGCTCTCGTTTATGTACAACGATCCCATTCCTCCTTGTTCTTTTCCCGCTACCTATTCAGAGGTCAAAACAAAAAAAAACAAAAAAAAAAGAGCAGATGACATTTTCCTCATCCAAAGAGTTCAAATTTCCAGGTTTTATTCGAGTATTCAATCCCCCCATACCTTGAAGGTCTAAAAGCTTTCGCAATTATTCATTCAAGCTTGCAGATGATTGAATAGGGGCATCTGTAATACCTCGAAATTTTCCCTCTCATATCCTCAACATTTGGCATAACATTTAGCATACATAAGTTCATAAAATAACCAAAAAAACATTGCATCATGTGTAGCATAGTTGAGGCATAGGTATATGATCAGTGATTGGAGCAACTGAAGGCTATACAAAGGCAATCAAAGGGCCATAAAGCTTCTCAATCTTGTGCAGGGGGTTCACAACATCCCACAAGTCCTCACTTAAAGCCTCAAGTCTTGAAAAGAATTGATTTGATCGAAGGAGGCAGGCAGTGCAATTATCCTGAGGGGAAAAAGGGCTGGATTAGGGTTTCTAATGAACTGGGTTTCTCAATGAGATTTTGATCTAAGCATGGTTTCATTGTTGTTTACATCGTGACAAATACCTAAGTTTAAATTTTCATCCTTGGATTTATTTTGGAAGAGCTTCAATTGATCAGTGGAATGAATAGCAAGGGATTTGGGAAAGGTCAACCAGACTGAGCAAAAGGAAGGTCAACTCATGACTTTTTGGGGTCAAAATCATGAAAGTATGATTACAATGGTCTTATGGACCAAGTTGGATCAAGAAGTGATGAAAAGATCAAGAAAACATATTTTTTTGAGGAATATGTATCGATGCATACGAGGAATGTATCGATGCATGATGGATTTCATTTGCTGGAAATAATCAAGAAACTTCAGTATGCATCGATGCATACAGCCATGTATCGATACATATCAGTAAAAAAATTGACATGCATCGATGCATACAAGGGATGTATCGATACATATTTGATTTTTTCTGCTGGAATTGCCAATGCTTCAGTATGCATCGATGCATACATGCATGTATCAATACATATCAGTTAAAAAACTGACATGTATCGATGCATTCATGTTATGTATCGATACATAGGTCAGTCTTTATGCTAAAAAGTTGTTGTGTGATACATAGCAATGGGTAATGACAGTGCTATCTTGGGGCTGAGTTCAGGGGTGATGTGTGCACGTACTAGAGCTCATTTAGCTTCACATTTGCTTTAATTTAAACTTCAAACATTGTTGCTACATCAGAATGCATCCTCACTCCAATGATCATGAGCTAGTGTACATTGGATTCATGGTCTCAAGCTGTATTTGGACTTTTTTTTTGTTGCATCAGCAGGCTGGCATTAACTATATGCAGGACTACTTTAATTGTTTTACATATCACAACCAAGTGAGCAAACTCAAGCCGCAATCCTTGGGCAATTAAGCTGGTGTTTCACTTCACTAATCTTCAGCATAAGCTTCATGTTCTCTGCAACATTGGATTGATTTCAACTGAAGAAAGTTCTAGAAATCCAACTGGCATAACTATCATAACTAACTTCACTCATTTAACTCACTTCACTCAGTTAACCAAGGCTAATTAACCCTAGTTCTAACTGTTAACCAGAGGTCTAATGCTCTATAAAAGGATGAGTAGTGACTGAGTTTGGGGTCAACTTCATTTTCACTTAAATCACACCAAAATCCTCCAAATTTGGCTCTGCATTTTCTCTGCAAATTCTCTGCATTTTGAAGGATTAAGCTTCCACAACCATATCATTGATCTTCTTCTTCCTTGTGCTTCTTCAAGCACCATTCATAGTACATTTTCATGGAGATTTGAAGCTGGAAATTTGAAGTTGCATCATCACAACATTTCCACCTTTTGGATTGAACAAGCTAAATCATCATCTAACAAGCCTCATTGAGCATCGATTCATCACCAGCATCATGATTTGCAGCATATCCATGGAGTTTATAGCTTGAATCATAAAAAATTCACTTCTGAATTTTTTGCATCTTCATCAATTTCTCAAGATTCTTCATCAACAAAGTGTTTATTTCACTTCACAAAGGATCAAGATCAAGCATAGAAGACCTTGGAACCTCACCTCTGAATTTCTACAACTCTAAATACCACTGAATTTCAGGTTTCATCTTCAATTCCATTGACACAAATTCTGATTTTTTTGTTGTTGTTTTGTGTTGATATGAGCTCAATAGGAGCAATGCTTGTGCTGGCTAGTTGATAGGCACCTTAGGTGCTTAGATTCAATTCTTAGGTTGATTCTTGTGTGCTTCGATTTGCATTATTCATGAGCCTTATGAGAAAATCAAGCTTAGATTGTTTACGTACTTAAGGAGACGAATCTGTCCATGGCCTTATTTTTCAGTTTGGTAGACATTTGTCCAAACCCTAACCGAAAAGTGATTGGAGAAGATGATCGGAGTTTAGCTCCGGTGATCGGAATAGTAAACCCATCATTAAGGGGAAAACATACCACAACCCTTAGATTAGTTTAATCCAATGCTTCAGATTCTGCCACCACAATAATGATCATGTGCCAATCATGTGCCATATTTTGTAAAGAGTTTTTCAGATCACTATTTTCACCCCAGCATGTTTGGGTCCAGCCTAATTCAGTTCAACTTTCCATTTCCGGCACCCCTTTCCATTAGCCTTGTTTTCTTTATTTTTCTGTTTTGATATAGTTTCAATTTTAATCCAACAAAAATATCTAAACTCATGATAAAATTCCCCAAAAATCACAGAGACTTCCTAACTCATTTTAGAAATTTTCCATACTTTTACTTTCTGAGTTTTATCCATTTTCCTTTTTATTTCGATTTTCCATTTAATTAGTTTTCTATGGAATTCTTGCAGCTATACTTCATTTTGTTCATTTTATTTCTCCCACTTCCAGTATTCTTTTTGTCCCATTCTTTTATCTGTGATTAGAGGACTCATAATAGAACCTGGAATTATTTTTGTCATATTTTTAGGTCCTTTTTATCCACTGTTTTGGCAGCATAGTTTGTGTAAAATTTTGAACAAATCCGATGTAGATTTAAGTGACCATTTGGCATAGTTGGGTTATGAATTTTTAGGAGATTTTTTAACACAACATTAGATTTAGGTTAGGGACCTTAAGGAATTAATCTCATATTTTTCCAGGAACTTTACCATTTTTTTAGTGCTTTGGCTTTATTCGAGTTTTCCATGCAAATCTACATAGTTTCCACTTAGGGGTTTTAGTGCCATTTAGGGCATAGTTTGAGTGTGTTTCTCTTTTTAACTTTAGATACTTTTGAATTGAATTAGCTTCTGTCCTTAGAAGCTAGATAGCATATAAGGTATCTTAAGACTTGACTTTAGGCTTAAAATTTCATTAATGCCTTTATTAATTAGTGTGAGTTCTTAATGGAAGTTTGCCATGCCATAATGGTTCATATTACTTCATCATGCTAACATTTGTTTTGTAGGGGGGAAGATGAGGTAATCATTATTCATTCCTTTCTTTTATACCTTAATATTTGTATTTTCTACTTGTATAGGCTTCCCCATGTTTCTTAGAACCAACTTAACTTCCTTAGGAAGTAAGTTGGGTTCTAGTAGTTTTTAGTTCCCTTTTATCATTAGGATTAGAAATCTCCACAAACCATTAGGACCACTTTTGAATATAATAACTAAAATTAGGGTTGAGTCTTAGTCCCCTTAGTTTTTGCCTTTTTGCAACTTGAGTCTTTCTTTCTCACCTCATGAAGAAAATAATAAAATACCTAATAAAAGTTAAATGTTCTTATACACCATGAGACTTTGTTGCGGAGTACTTATACGCGTCCTGTTTCGGGGCGAGGTGTAAGTATTTACCACGATGGATAGGTCTTAGTATGAGAACGTTCACAAAAAAATTAAAACACTTCTCATAAAAGACAAAAAGAAACAATAAGCGACTATCCTGCGGGAACTTCTCTTTCTCATCTCACTCACTCTCAACAAGAACTTGCGACAACTTGTCTCGCATGCAAGACGGTAAATGCACTCGTACCAGACGAGCCTGCAACACTTGAGCATAGAAATACACAGTTCCATCTATTAAAAACACAAACAAATAGTTCCCGCATTAGTTAGGCGAACTACGTCGACTCTGATCCTCATTATCCCGATGAGGTACGTAGGCAGTGGGGTAGGGCCCGTTCGAGCACATTCTTTATTTTCCCTACATTTTCCCCATTCTTTCTTTCCATCCTCTTCTCAGCTCCCTTTCTCATTTCAGTTCTCATTCCAGTAGCAGTTCTTTGTTCAGCAGCTTTATTTTTTCTCACCCTTTGAAACAAACAAGCAAGCGTGGATCCCGTCGGGTACGGCGGACGATCTGGGGTGCTAATACCTACCCAGGTCGTAACCGACTCCCGAACCCAGATCTTTGGTTCGCAAGACCTTGTCCTTTCCTTCTTCCTCAGGTTTGTGCAACATTACCTTTCCCGTTCCTACGGGATAAAAATGCCTGGCTGGCGACTTTACCTTTTCCGCACCACTTTCGGGTTTGTACTAGGATGCAAATCTTGGGAGCGACATGATGATCCATAGGGTGTCAGCATGGTTAACACTCCAACTCCCAAGTTAGTTTAGAGTTCAAGATAATCGTATTTTGAGTAGAGATTAGAGATTGTGTACCTAAAACCTTATTGGAACTATATTTATACCTTAGGCCTTATAAAGAGGGCGAGATGAGTGTGTCATATCTGATTGGGCCTTTAGCCAGCCTAGAACAGTTGCCTCAAGACTCGCCAAACACTCTGGATGTCGGGGGAGTCTCTTAGCAGTTGTGGTCGGGCTTCTGGAATAATTGTCCATGTGTCGATAGACATGCATTACTTTGGGTTTTCCTAAGAGTGACGGGTAACATGAGCATTAAATGTAATCCCATCATTAAAACGTTTCGTCGTTTTTCTCTGAACGTGCAACCTAAAAAGATAGAGAGTGACATGATGCTACTTATTGTACACTTGAGTTTGATTTCGTCATCCAATGTGAAATATGACTGTTGGTTTGCACCTGCTTCTTTCTTTCAATCTGATTCGTCCTATTGCTTTCTCTTGTACATAAGGGCAGAGGAAATTTGGGATCAATTTTGCAACCATTTAGAGTTTGTTTTCTCTTCTCTGAGAGTTTTTTTCTTGGAGTAACTGCTATCACATATTTAAAGTTTTAAAGCCCCAACCTTTTGCCTTCTTTTTCGCTTCATTTCTTTTAACCTCACACTACATAATAGCTTCTTCTAACTTAAACTTTTTCTTTAAGCATTTACTATATCTTTGTTAAAATCAGCGATAACCATGTTTTGATAAAGAGTGATTCATAAGGTATCACTTCTTCTTATTCAAAAAGAGGAATGGAATATGAATCACATTCTCTTTCTTTTGCCAATAGGGATTTTGAGTCGGATGTCATCCTTGAATGATGATTTTGAAATGGAAGGAGTGTCTAGGGATTCCTTTTCTGAAAAAGTTTCTTCTGGTAATTCTTTGGAGGCTCTGCCTTTAGGAAATATCGAAGGAGGTGAGGATTCCATTAAGATATCGATGCCTCCCCTATCTTGTTCGAGGGAGAAATAGAAGTTGATCGACAGGGGAGGGAACATGCCAACCACTTTGTCCGGCTCTATCGGGAGGTGATTCGTTGCGAT
This sequence comes from Lathyrus aphaca, assembly GCA_963966055.1. Taxonomy (NCBI): domain Eukaryota; kingdom Viridiplantae; phylum Streptophyta; class Magnoliopsida; order Fabales; family Fabaceae; genus Lathyrus; species Lathyrus aphaca. The sequence goes on from OZ014519.1 coordinate 212,223,149, forward strand.
TATAACAATGTTGAAATTGCAAGTCATTTGTTGGATCGGGGAAAACTCAATATTGTATCTTGGACCAAACTCGGTGATCACTTTAAGGCTGATGAAATAGCCTGGAAGGGGATTCAACTAGTCAAGCCAAGTAACACCAATAAGTACTATTAGGTGTCCATTAAAGTGTTAGGGACTCTTTCCACTTTGAACATTGTTGTGCTTATAGCTGATGCTTCTATTATGGTTGGCAAACCCCTTGAATTGGTAAGTTCTTGTAAAACCCTAAATATCCCCACGTAATTTAAAAATAATTTATTAGAGTAATTTAAAATCACAATATTTAGGATGCTAAAATCCAACAAAAACACTCAATACAAATATTTGTTCATACATGTACATATTCTTTTTGACACTCGCCCGTGTCATACTTCCCCAGCAAGTCAAACACTCGTCCGTGTCCCTTACTCAATCTTTTTAACACTCGTCCGTGTCTTGCACATATTTCCCCAGCAGGTCAAACACTTGTACATACTTACACACAATCCTCTGATACTCGCCCGTATCTTGTTTATATCGCCTCCTCAGCAGATCAACACTCGTCCGTGTTCCTTGCTTAACCGATTGATACTCGTCTGTATCATCATCCTTAAACACGCGTCAGCGTTTGCTTCTATTGATACTCGTCCGTATCGTGGTCCTAAGGATGCTCGTCCAAATCTTTAGTCTATACACACTGTCAAACACTTATACCTTTTATTTTAAAGTGTAAGCACTCGTCCGTGTTTACCATTCCCCAGTAAGTCACCAACCAAGCATCTTTTCTATCCGACATTCGTCCTATGTCGTGATATTTTCGGCAGCCGTCCCCTGCCAGGTGATCGTCCTTCACCTTTTGATGACCGTCCCTCATCATTTTATCCGATGGCCGTCCCCATCGTTGATCCTCTTATCCGACATTCGTCCTATGTCGCGATATTTTCGGCAGCCGTCCCCTGCCAAGTAATCGTCCTTCACCTTTGGATGACCGTCCCTTATCCTATCCCCAGTGGAATCCCCATTGTTGGAACTTTCTATCCGACATTCGTCCAATGTCACGATATCTTTCTAGCAGTCGTGCCCTGCTAGGTGATCGTCCTTCCCCTTATGATGACCATCCCTCATCATTTATCTGATGACTGTCTCCATCGTTTATCTTTGTTATCCAGCATTCGTCCTATGTCGCGATAATCCCCAGAGAAACCGTACCCTGCTAGGTGATCGTCTTTCACCTCTTGATGATCGTCCTTCATCATGCTTATTCAATGGCCGTCCCCATCGTTGATCTTTTCTTTCCGGAATTCGTCCTTGTAAACACCCCAAATTTTCCCTCACCCATTCACACCATGGCTTGTGATCATTTCATATGCATAAACTCAATTGTAACATCTCATACCACATTTTTGACTCATTGCATTGGTTCTAAGTCATCTGCATCTAGGGTTTGTGATCTGAGCAATCCAAAAGCTTCTTGAGCCACTCCAAAGTCCATCAATCACTTCAAAGGGGTCCATGTATGTTCAAGTATCATATTATATCCTCTCAAAGTCAAGAATGTCAAAAAATCACAAGAACTGGAAATGGTGTGGAGGCAGAGCCAGGTTTAACTGCCCAGATGACCTAGAATTAGGGTTTTGGTTTCAGAGGCCATAACTCCAATTTTTTTGGTCATTCTTGTTTCTATTGGTCTCTATATGGTATAGGGAGTATGAATATCAATTTTCATGAAGAAATTCCATGGGGAAGTCATCTGATCAAGAGTTGACTTTTCAAGCAAGTCAGTGCAAAATCAGGGCATCTGAGGCCCCCAATGACCCAACCAAGGGGTGTTCTTCATCATTTTGGTTGTATATGATCTTTATTTGATCATGGAAGATGTTGGAAGTTTACAAAATTGAAGAATTTCAAGTCTTTTGCAAAGTTGACTTTTTGGGCAAGTTTGACTTTTAATGAAATTGCCATTTTAGGCAACTTTTTCAACCTTTACTTTTTGATTCAAAAAGCTTCAAATGGAAAAACTTTGGTCATGAAAGTTGTAGAATGGATCATTCCCTTTTCAAAAATTACAAGAACATGACCTAATTCATTTTGGATCAAAAGTTATGACTTGTCAAAGTTGGCAAAAATCACTAAATTTCAAGTTATGCACCAAAGAGGCAAAGTTGCAAATTCACTTCTCAAGGACAATTAAGTCATCAAATGGACTTCTAAACTTCACAACATGATCACACAAGACCCAAAAATCAGAATGGGCCAAGAAACTTCTCACTTTTGTGGCCTATGGATCAAGATTTTTTCATAAGAATCAAAGGCAAGGCAAGTTGCAAAACTCATCATAAGACATAACCCACTTGCTTGCTAGCTTGCTGAACCATCCTAGGCCTTTCCCCACATCATGCTGCGCAGAACACACTTTTGTACTTGGCTAGAAAGTAGCCCATACTTCTCTTACACCAACTTTGACATTTTGGCAAAAAGACCCATACCTATCACAAAAGCACACATCACATCTTCTGACCTATCCCAATTGTTTATACTAATCAAATGCAAGCCAAACATAACAAGAAGCAAGCCTGAAACACTCCATAACACAGCATTCTCATTTTCCACCTCTTGTGCAAGAGCTTTCGAAACTCATCACACAAGTCACAAACACACAAACTAACTTCACAGATCAACTCAACACATCTTCCTGGTCACAAAACACCCATCACCATTGCCTTAAACTCCCAGAATCACAAACACGATCACCACCTGCCACTGAACAGAATTCCTGCCACCTCTCAAACCAGCCTTTGCAAACTTCAAACAAACATTGTAAGCTTCTTGGGAGGATCATTGGAGTGGATTTGAGCCAAAGAAACAGCCAGAAAGCTCCTGAATCGAAAGCTTCAGTTCAGGTAGTCAACTCAAAACTTTTTTCCAGAAACATGTTTTTAAGTTATTAATAGCTTCTATGCACTCTCCTGATCATGAATATGTGCTTACTTTTGAAAATGGTTGAGAAACCAGGATGTATGCATTGTCTGAAACTTTTGCCCTAAAAAATGTTTGATTCGATTCTCTCTGTTTCTGAATGATAAATGTTGTTTGATTGAGGGGTTTGATTCGTTTTTGAGTGGGGATGATTTCTGGGTAGTTAGATTTTGTTTTGGATGCGTGTAAAGAGAGTTGGAGATTTGAGATGGCCGGAGAAGACGACCGGAACAGTGTTCCGGTCGCCTGGAAGTCATTAGGGCATAATTAATTAGGGCTAATCATAATTAAGCCAGTTTGAATGTCAGCCTTTAGATATGGCGCCAGGTCAATTCGCGCGCGTGCATATTTGAATCTGGACCCTTAGATTTGCATACTTTCCTTTTTTCAGATTAAATCCAATTTTATTTTACATTTTTATTTCATTTGTTTTCTCATTTATTTAAAAATAGTAAAACAATTCTAAAAATTCTGAAATTTTTTATATAAACTTTTATTAATTTTCAGAAACCAAAAATATTTTTATTTTTATTTTTTGCATTAAAAAATATTTTTAAATCATTTAAAAGTTTATTTTTAATTAATTAATGAGAATTAATTAATTAAAAATACTTTTAGGTATTTAAAAATCACCAAAAAATTCATGAAACCTTCATAATCATTTAGAAACATTGTCCAACCCTCAAACCAAATTTCTTTTTTGATCTTGATGTCTTTTGAGAATTTTTCATGGAATTAAAATCATTTCAAGGCATTATTTTGATCCAAACTTCAAAAAATCATTTTTGCCTAACCATTGAGAGTTGGACTTTGATTCTTTTTGCATTGCATTTTGTTTAGCATGTAGTTTGTAAGATTAAATTGGCATGATTTGATCTTTCATTTTCATTTTGTTTGGAATTTTTCTTGTTAAGGTACCCTAAAACCCTAGAAATCTTAGAAAATTCATAACCCTAATTAGGTTAAGAGTTGGAACCTCTCCTTTGGGCAGTGAGTTTAGTATAGGTTTAGGGTTCCTTTGAGTGCATTTTCAATTTTTTATCTTGATGTTTGCTTCTGATTTTGGTTTTTGTTTGATGCATTGATCATAAACCCTAATTTGGGCTTCCTTTTGCACTCATCTTGCATTTGTTTGCATACCATGACTTGCCATTGCATTTTATACATCCATTTGATCCATTAGACATCTTAAGACATGTTAAAAGCATGTTTGATCATTGCATCATGTATTTGCCATGTTGTATGTCATTTGCATCTCATAACTTTTCATGTGTGTTCATGGTTCTAAACTTGCTCCATTGGCATCCATTTGTTCATGTGATCATCCCCATGCCTTGTTTCATGTTTGTATCATCTTATGACATCATTCTCATCTCATATATGCTTCTGGTTTTGATTTGCATCATGTCATTTCATCTCATTTTGCATTGCATTGCATTTCCTTCACTAACTTTTCAGGTGGTAAGTTACTTTGAGAAGTGAATTTTGCCTTCACTTCTCACAATTTCTTCTCATCTCTCTTATGTATCATTGCTGAATTTTGCTTTGTGTTTGAGATTGAACTTGCTCTTCCTTTCTCTTCTTACTTTCTTTCTTCAAGTGACTTGACTTCTTAAATGAAGCAAGTTACTTTGCTTCTCCTGATCCTTTCATCTGCTTCCTGGTGGTTCCATTGAAGATGTCTCTTGTTAACCTCACAAACCTTAGGAACAACCAAGCATGACAATGATTAGGGTTTTGATTAGTCTCCCCTCTTAGTTTTACCTTTGTGTCTCTTTGAGTCTTCTCTTCTCACCTCATAATCAGGGACTAAACCCTAAAGGTTTTAAGGCTTTATGATTAAGCTTATGCCTGCATCCTTCTATTAGGATGGAGTGTATAACTTTAATCCTAAGTGTTAAACCCTTAATGTGTTTAAATCCTTTAATCAATTCACATAATAATCATCAAGACTTCACACTTGTAACTTGGGCCTTGCATTAGGGTTCTAATTCTTCCTTAATTGGTTAAGAAGGACTAACCCTAGTGTTAATGGACAAGTCCCCCTCAAGTTGTCTTACAAACCCTAAAAAACACTTCATCATCACACCATTAATTAAAATCCACTTAATAAAGGCTTTGTTTTGTCATGAGTTTAATCCCTAATCATGGATTAAGTTGAGGAGCTTTCCTCAGCTTAAACATTCTCATCTATTATCCTTCTATTAGGATGGTGTAATGAGTCTGTTTAATCCCTGATTATGGCTTAATCTCATTACTTAACACTAAACAAAAATCACAAAAACATTTAAATAATCACAAGTAGGTTAATGATCTTAACCCTACATCAAAGGTGATTAAGTGTGAAAAGCTGACTTCACACTTAAGGTACTCTCATTACCCCTAATCAGAGGGAAGATGTGATGAGTTTACTAAATCCATTGGTTTAGGCTTAAGCTCATTAACTTATGACAAACTTTCAAAAGCAATAAAAGACCGAAAACACAAAAACAAACAATAATCGTCTCCTTCGGGATTCTTTTCTCATCACACTCACTTATAAACGAGAACTTGCTTCTTCCGTCTAATGCAAGACAGTTTGCACCTGAGCCAGACAGGTCATACACTTGAGCATTGACAAGTAAGCAGTTCACAAGTCAATTCATCTTTCAGTCTCTTTGGGTCGAACTACGGTGTTCTGACTTCCTCATTGCACGAGAGGATACGTAGGCATAACTTAACAGTTATCGAACAAAAGTCTCTGTATATTCCCCCTCTTTCCAGTTTTATTCTTGTAGCCTCATATTCTTGAGCATTTCACTCTGTTCTTACACGGACACTTCATTTATAAACTTCACTTCTCTTACACTGACACCTGTACATCCTTTTCCAGCTCTTTTATACACAAATAGCACTGACACTACCCCTTTAAAACACAAATCTTTTATGCGTGGATCCCGTCGAGTACGGCGGACAATCTGGGTGCTAATACCTTCCCAGGTTGTAACCAACCCCCTTTCTCAGTCTCTCTGGTTCGGAACCTTCTTATCCATGTCTTTCTAGGTCTATGCAGCATTAACTTTCCTACGGGATAAAAATGCCTAGCTGGCGACTCTTTTCACTCCCTGTGAGTTCACTCCTGTGTGTTCTCGCACCCTCCTTTCGCCGACCGTTCGCGTCTGTACCCCTTTTGACCCGGTGTCATCTGGTGGGAGCGACAACTTGACGACTCTGCTGGGGACCCTTATACTGCAACCAGGGCTTCTGGTTCTTTTTGTGTGTTCCTCCTAGCGCTTGATTGATTTGTGTTTACTGGGGTGTTATGTGCTATTTGTGCTTGTATTTGTATTTATTTTTGCTTTATGTACAGTCGTTTTACTGCTTTCTTTATAGCTTCACATATATCATACTGTCATACTGTGCTGGCTGGATCTGTTTTGTTGCTTTGGTGGGTGGGTGTTCTATTGAGAGTTGAGGTCCTATACCTGGGACCTGAGTGACACCTAGGCTAGAGTGGTTCATGTTCTTTCCCATTCCATTTCGGTCTGGTGCGGGAATATGAAACACGGTTCAGATATGGGTTTCTTCTTGAGAACTCTGTGCTGCAGATTTCCTGTAGTGCTAGGGCTATCTGGGAAGCCTGCTAAGTCTGAATGACCTTTAGTATTGACCTTCAGAAACTGAGGTGAATTAGAGGAGGATCTTTTATGGTTATTGTAAACACTGTACCGCCGGGTTAGAAGTGTTTACACTTCTCATAACTGATCCAAGTCTGAGGATCCTTGTTTTAGAACACCACCTGTGAGGGGGTTGGGCTGTTTACAGGTTTGCAGGTACCCTTGACCTCAGCATACCCTGTTACTTTGTTTTGATTAAGAGTACTCCATGTTGGAACAGTTCTTGTGATTTTTAACCCTGGACATGTGACTCTTTATTTGAGTCCCCCACCTGGGTTACTGGACTTATGGGCCTCCATCTGGATTTCTTGAACATACCTGGACTTATATCAGAGCACTTGATCAGATCCAGCTCAGTCACAAACCCTTGCATATCATTTGCATACATTATCATTGCATCATTTTAACATTTGCTTATTTGTTTTTCAGGGTATCCATACTTTATTTTTTGGCTTGGTTTTGACCCCATCATCAGCATAGACCTATCCTCATCAGTATCATTCTCCATCATCAGCACCTGTCTCAACTCTTCCTCAACAACATGGCACCTAAGAAGAGTAACATCTCCTATCATTTCTTTCAGCCTGAACTAGCTGACATCAGGAAGATTCAGACCCTGATTACTCCGGACCATATACCACTATTTAGGGAACACTACGGATGCATACTTGATATGGTCATGGATTTGGACCCTTCACAGAGGAGCCTGATTCATACTTGCCTGCAGTTCTATGATCCCCCTCTGAGGTGTTTCACTTTTCAGGATTTTCAGTTGGGACCTTTATTAGAGGAGTATTCATCATTGGTTGGTGTACCTATCAGGGGTGGAGTCCCCTTCAACCATGAGATGGCTTTTCCAAGTAATGAAGAAGTGGCAAAGGCATTATATCTGGAACCAGTTCTGATTGGGCAGAATATGACTACCAAGGCTGGAATCTCTGGTCTACATTTGGATTTCTTGACCTCTCAGGCAATTCTGAAGGCCTCCTTGGGGGAGTGGAAGGCAGTCTGTGCATTATTAGCCCTTAGCATATATGGGGTTATTTTATTTGCAGATGAGCCTAAGTTTGTTAGCAAGAATGCAATCCATCTTTTCATCCTGAGGAACCCAGTGCCCACTTTACTGGGAGATTTCTACTACTCTGTTCACCAAAGGAATGAAAAGCAAAGAGGAAGATTGGTGAGGTGCTGTGCTCCCCTGTTCCATACCTGGCTGCTCAAGCACTTGCCCAAGACAGATGCATTCTTGAACCCTCACCAGCAGAGGAACTGGGCTAGAAGACTCACTGCTTTGACCTCAGCTGACATCAGGTGGTGCACTCAAAGCACAAAAGGCAGGGACATCATTACTAGTTGTGGGTAGTTCCCTAATGTACCCCTGATAGGAGTAAAGGGTTGCATCAACTACAACCCTCTGCTATTCAAAAGACAACTGGGCTATGCATTGGTCCACCCTCCTAAAGCACAAGACTTGGCTGAGACTCTTTACTGTGAGAATAAGCCTAATCTGGCTATTGTCAGGCAAGCATCCTGGGCTTGGGACAATGTCCAGACTAAAGGAGTAACCATTCTGGGAAGATGCAACAATGTGGCCTCAGCACAGTACTATGAGTGGTCCCATGTCAGGGCTCAAATTTCTGGGATGCCCTTCACCATGGAAGATATACCTGGACCATCCTCAGCACCACCTCCTGTCACTGTCAGTTTAGAGGAGTTTGAGAAACTGAAAGAGAGAAATGAGAAGCTGACTCAGGCTCTGCAGAAGACCCTCTGGGAGAGGAGTGATGGTCGGCTAGACATTGAGAGGTTAGAAAAGCTAAAGGTGGAGCATCTGGCCAGAATTGAGAAGTCAGAGGATTACATCAAGAAGTCAAGGGCTGGAGAACAGATTTTGAAGAATGTCTGCAAAGAGGCTCAGTTCCAGAAGGCCAGGACTGATTTGTATCTGAAAGAGAGTCAAGCCAGGTGGGTCAGGATCACCGAAGCTCGTACTCTGGAAGATAAGAGGACTCAGGACAAGATTGAGCAGTTGGAGGCTAGTGCAAAGGAGCAACAGGAAGCCCTGCTGGCAGCCTAGAGGGAGATCTCAGAGTTGAAGATTAGAGCTGGTGTGAAGAGGTCAAAGGACCAGAGTCAACACAAGAAGCTAACTGCAGCTGTTACTACCAGGAATCTTCTCATCAGGAATCTCACAGAGCGTCCAGCTGATCTTGTGACTGAAGCACTTCTCAAGGAAGTTCAGGAGGATGAGTTTGGTCTTGGTGTCTGACTTTTGCTTGTTGTTGCTTTCATTTCATGTACTTTTATTTCTTATGTTGTATTTTTGACCCCTCAGAGGGCATGATTTGTAAGAAACAAACTATGTATCATTTACTTTTTTGTAATATATGTACTAGTTTGTTCTATCTGAGTTTCTTTCAAGCAAAGTCACAAGCATCTTCCTCAGGGGTCTGGAAAGGTCAAAACCAAGTGCCAAGCCGGATACCTTGGAAACAAATAAGCATACTGCATTGCATGCTAACCTTTGTTTGTTTTGTAGGTTTGTTTTGTTTTTGTTACTAACCCTTTTGTGATCTCAGGAACTATTGCTCGACGTCGGGTATTCCCACTCAACCGTCCACACAGATATCCCACCCGCAACAACCTTCCGGGTATACAGATGGACCAGGTACAACAGGACCTTACAGAGGTCAGGAACCAAATGGCCAATGAGAGATTGGAAATGAGGAATCAGATGACACAATTTATGGAGGTGATGAATGGATTGGCACAGAGCCAAGAAAGATTAAGAGCCTTGGTAGAGAGGCAGACTCAGGAAGATCCCCATCTAGGGACTGGTGGGACAAGCAACAATGAGAGGGTTCAGCCTCATATCAACCCACCTGTATTTGGACCCCACCTTCATCCAGAGATCAACATCCCCACTAATGTTCAAGGGAATGCTACTACAGGCAGAGTACTGCAAGAAGACCCCCAGGAAGATCAGTTCACAGTGATGGGAGCTGGGGAGGAGGCCTATGACAGAAGGCTAGATGAAATTGCTGAAAAATTAAGGTCCTTGGAGTCTCAAAACTCCTTGGGTTTCGATGTTATGGACATGGGCTTAGTGGACGGGGTCAGGATTCCCCACAAATTTAAACCACCGTGCTTTGATAAGTACAACGGGACTTCCTGCCCACAGACCCACTTACAATCCTTTCTGGGGAGGCTGAAGGCATATACCATGGATGAAAAGCTATGGATGTTTTATTTTGAGGATAGCTTAACGGGAGCTTCAAGGGAATGGTACTCTCATTTGACTAGAGCAACCATCAGATGTTGGAAAGACCTGGCTGAGGCCTTCATTAGACAATACCAGTATAACTTGGATATGGCTCCCAACAGGACCCTCCTGATGGGAATGTCACAGTCATCCAGGGAAAGCTTCCGGGAGTACGCCCAGAGGTGGAGACAGCTTGCTGCTGCTGTCCAGCCACCCATGTCAGAGAGGGAGATGGCTGATATGTTTATGAACACCCTCCAAGGAACATACATTGATAGGCTAGCTGCCTTTTCTTCTACCAACTTTGCAGATGTCGTTATAGCTGGAGAAAGAATTGAGAGCCTATTGAAGATGGGCAAGATTTCTGACAATGGTGCCAGCTCATCCAGCAACACAAGGAAGCCTTTTGTGGGCCCAAGAAGAACTGGCGAGACCAATGCTATCCATGCCAACAGGGGCAGACCCCAATATGTTCATAGGTCTGTGGCAGCAGTCACCATTCCCGCTCTAATTCATCCACAACCAGCTTATCAACCACATCAACAAAATTATCAGCAACAAACTCAGTATCCTCCTCAGAGAAACTACAACAACACCAGCAACAACAATCAGCAAAGACCGTTCCAACAGAGACCTTCTCAGGACAACAGGGTGATTGATCCGATCCCTATGCCCTATGCCACAACTCCTAAAACTCAACCTGGTTGAGCTAAGGACGTTGGCACCTCCAGATCCTGCCAGTCTGTCCAGAAATTATGACGCCAGCGCCAGATGTGCTTTTCACTCAAATGCACCTGGCCACATGTAAACACCCCAAATTTGCCCTCACCCATTCACACCATGGCTTGTGATCATTTCATATGCATAAACACAATCATATCATCTCATATCTCACTTTTGATTCACTGGATAGTTTCTAAGGCATCTGCACCTAGGGTTTGTGATCTGAGCAATCTCAGGGCATCTTGAGCCACTCCAAAGGCAACCAATCAATTCAAAGGGGTCTACATGTGTCCAAGCATCATATTACATCCTCACAAAGCCAAGAATTCAAAAGAGTCACAAGAACTAGGGTTTGAGTGGATGCAGAGCCAGGTTTGACTGCACAGTTGACCTAAAATTAGGGTTTTGGTTTCAGAGGCCATAACCCCAAATTTTTTGGTCATCCTTGTTTCCATTGGTCTCTATATGGTATAGGGAGTATGCATATCAATTTTCATGAAGAAATCCTATGGGGAAGTCATCTGATCAAGGGTTGACTTTTCAGACAAGTCAGTGCAAAATCAGGGCATCTGAGACCCCCAATGACCCAACCAATGGGTGATCTTCATCATTTTGAGTATATATGATCTTTATTTGATCATGGAAGAAGGTTGAAGTTCACAAAAATCAAGAATTTAGGGTTTTTGCAAATGTTGACTTTTTGGGCATAGTTGACTTTTCAAGAATGCTTCATTTTAGGTCATTTTTCAAGCCTTGATTCTTGATCCAAAAATGCTTCAAATGGAGAAACTTTGGTCATGAAAGTTGTAGATCTCATCTTTCCCTTTTCAAAAAGTACAAGAACATGATCAAACTCTTTTTGGATCAAAAGTTATAGCAAGACAAAGTTGGCAAAAATCATTGATTTTCAAGGCATGCTTCAAATGGAAATTTTGCAAGATCATGAACCAAAGCCCAATGTGACTTCTAATTCATTTCAAACCAGTATGCAAACATTCTCTAAGTCATAAAATTCAGATTTGAACCAAGAATCCTTCATGTTTTGGTTCATGTAACAAGACTTTCTTTCATGTGAACCATAAAGCAACAAGTTGCAAAACCACTCATTTCACTTCCAACAAACTATGACATTGGATGCTGACTTTGGCTAGCCTCTCACCTCACCCTTTGCTGCGCAGCCCATGCCATGTACTTGCCTAGATCATGAGCCATGCTTGCCTTACACAAAACTTGACTTTTTGCAAAAGGAAACTTACCAATCACTATAGGCCAGGTCACATCATCTGACCTATAGGATTAAAATACATTATCATTTTGCAAGCCATTTCATGTACAAGGCAAGGCTGAAACCATAGAGAACACACACATTCACAAAATACACCCCAGCTGCATAAGCCTTCGAATCTCTCTGCCCAGCCAAGAAACACTCAAACCATTTTCACCATTCAACTCACCATGCATCATTGAGTAGAAACCAGCAAGAACACAAGCCTGAATCAACCAGAACACCCCATAGCCATTTCTCACCTCAAACTGCAGTTCCATTCGAATCTCCCTCCCTAGCTCACAAACATCAAAACAAACACCACAGACCTTCTCTACACATCATCTGGATCACAAACAACCCCTCACAATGGCCTGAGGCTGCCTATTTCACCATAGCCATTTTCAACTGAGTTGAAGCAGGAGCTGTCGAAACTCATTATCCAGCCAACATAAACTCTTCTTGAGCATTCAAACATCATCTGGGGATCAAGTGGAGTAGTTTGCACTGAAAGAAGTGGCCAGAAAGTCATCAGGTTGAAAGCTCCAAATCTCAGGTAGCTTGAAAATTATTTTTCCAGAAATTATTTTTCATGTTATGAACTTGTTCCTTACGCTTCACTGAATATCCTGGTGCTCTTAGTTTTTGAAATGGTTTTGAAATGAGAGTTTAATTGCTCTCTGAAGCTTGCGTGCCCTAGTTCTTATTTCCTTCGATTCAGCTTAGTTAGGGAAAAGAAATTTGTTTTAGGAGAGGGGTTTGATTCGTGAGAGGTTGGAGAACATTTCCCAATTCTTAGATTTTGTTTCTGTTACGATTTGAGGGAGTTTGAAGTTTTTCAGGGGAGTTGCTCGCCGGAGAAGACGACCGGAGGTCTTCTCCGGCAGCCTGAATGTGATTATGCCCTAATCTGTGTCATTAAGTCAGTTTGAATTCTGAGCGTAGATCCCCCTTGACTTGTTGACTTCCCGCTGGTTTGGATGGCCCAGATTCATTCATTAGCCCTAATCCACTTAATTAAGTTTTAATTAATTCGTAATTAAATTAATTTGGCCAGAGTGAATCCAGACCCTCCATTCACGTGCCAGTCAACGCATTCAAATCCTGGATCCATCCCAGCCTTCCTTTTGTTTGACTTTCATTTTATTTTATTTTAATTTCATTTTATTTCATTTGACTTGCATAATTAATTTAAAATAGTAGAAAATTCCTAAAAATTATGAAACTTTTTCTTGGAAGTTTTATTAATTTTTAAGACCCAAAAATATTTTTATTTTATTTTTTATCATTAAAAAAGTATTTTTAAATATTTAAAAGATTATTTTTAATTGATTAATGGAAATTAATTAATTAAAAATACTTTTAGGTATTTAAAAATCACCAAAAAATTCATGAAATGTTCTAAGACATTTAGAAACATTGTCCAACCTTCAAACCAAATTTCTTTTTTGATCTTGATGCATCTTAAGAATTTTTCATTGAATTAAATCATATTTTGTGCATTACTTTGATCATAAGTTCAAAAATTCATTTCTGCCTATCTAAGAAGAGTTGGACATTGATTCTTCTTGCATTGTTTTGTGTTTAGCATGTAGTTTCTAGGGTAAAATGGCCATGATTTGATCTTGCATTTTCAATTTGTTTGGCATTTCTTTAGTTTAGGAGCCCTAAAAACCCTAATGACTTAGAAAAATCATAACTTAGGATTGGTTAAAAGTTGAGACCTCCCCTTTGGACCTTGGTTTAGTATAGGTTTAGGGTTTCTTAGGATGGCATTTTTCATTTTTTATCTTAGAGTTTGCTTCTGTTTTTGGTTTTGGTTTGTTGCTTGATCCATAAACCCTAATTTGGGCTTCCATTTGCATCCTTCTTGCATTCTCTTGCATAACATGACTTGCCATGCCATTCCATACCTCCATTTGATTCATTTGACATCATAAGACACATAGGAAGTATGTTTGATCATTGCATCACATATTTGCTATGTCATTTGCCTTGTATGCTTCATAACTTTCCCTGCTTGTTCATGCTCCTTAACTTGCATCATTTGCATCCATGATCTTGTATGAGCATATCCATGCCTTGCCTCATGTTTATAGCACTCCCTAGCATCATCATCATCATCAACATGCTTCTGGTTTTGTGTATCCTCATACCATTTCATCCCATTTGGCATTGCACTGCTTTTCTTTCTAACTTTTCAGGTGGTAAGTAAACTTGAGAAGTGAATTTGCCTTCACTTCTCATAACTTTTCTTTTCATCTCCCTTGCATCCATTGCTGCATTTCTACTTGTGTTTGAGATTGAGCTTGCTCATTCTTGTTCCTCCACTTTCTTTCTTCAAGTGACTTGACTTCTTGAATGAAGCAAGTCACTTTGCTTCTCTTGATCTTGTTCATCTGCTTCCTGGTGTCTCCTTTGAAGATTGTTCTTGTTTAAACCTCACAAACTTTAGGAACAACCAAGCATGACAATGAATTTGGGTTTTGATTAGTCTCTCCTCATAGTTTTACCTTTGTGTCTCTTTTGAGTCTTCTCTTCTCATCTCATAATCAGGGACTAAACCCTAAAGGCTTTAAGGCTTTGTGATTAAGCTTATGCCTGCATCCTTCTATTAGGATGGAGTGTATAACTTTAATCCTAAGTGTTAAACCCTTAATGTGTTTAAATCTCTTAATCAATTCACTTAATAAGTATCAAGACATCCCACTTGTAACTTGGGCCTTGCATTAGGGTTCTAATTCTTCCTTAATTGGTTAAGAAGGACTAACCCTAGTGTTAATGGACAAGTCCCCCTCAAGTTGTCTTACAAATCATAAAACTCACTTCATCATCATAGCATTAAATAAAATCCATCTAATAAAGGCTTGTTTTGTCATGATTTTAATCCCTAATCATTGATTAAGTTGAGGAGTTTTCCTCAGCTTAAACATTCTCATCTATTATCCTTCTATTAGGATGGTGTAATGAGTCTGTTTAATCCCTGATTATGGCTTAACCTCATTACTCAACACTAAACAAAAACATCAAAAGCATCTAAATAATCACAAGTAGGTTAATGATCTTAATCCTACATCAAAGGTGATTAAGTGTGAGAATCTGACTTCACACTTAAGGTATTCTCATTACCCCAAATCAGAGGGAAGATGTGATGAGTTTACTAAATCCATTGGTTTAGGCTTAAGCTCATTAACTTATAGCAAACTCTCAAAAGAAATAAAAGACTGAAAACTCCAAAACAAACAATAATCGTCTCCTCCGGGATTCTTTTCTTATCTCATTCACTCACAAACGAGAACTCGCTTCTTCCGTCTAATGCAAGACAGTTTGCACCTGAGCCAGACAGGTCATACACTTGAGCATAGACAAGCAAGCAGTTCACAAGTCAATTCATCTTTCAGTCTCTTTGGGTCGAACTACGGTGTTCTGACTTCCTCATTGCACGAGAGGATACGTAGGCATAACTTAACGGTTATCGAACAAAAGTCTCTGTATATCCCCCCTCTTTCCAGCATCATTCTTTTAGCCTCATGATCTTGAGCAATTCATTCTCACACTGACACATCATTTACACACTTCACATTTCTTTTACACTGACACCTGTACATTCTTTTCCAGCTCTTTTATACACAAATTGCACTGACACTACCCCTTTAAAACACAAATCTTTTAAGCGTGGATCCCGTCGAGTACGGCGGACAATCTGGGTGCTAATACCTTCCCAGGTTGTAACCAACCCCCTTTCCCAGTCTCTCTGGTTCGCAACCGTCTTATCCATCTCTTTCTAGGTCTATGCAGCATTACCTTTCCTCCGGGATAAAAATGCCTAGCTGGCGACTCTATTCATCTCCAATGAGTTCACGGCTGTGTGTTCTCATTGTTCTTTTCGCCGACCGTTCGCGTCTGTACCTTCATATGATCCTGTTTCATTTGTCGGGAGCGACAGCTTGGCGACTCTGCTGGGGACCCTTATGCTGCAACCAGAGCTTCTGGTTCTTTTTGTGGGTTCCTCCTAGCGCTTGATTGATTTGTGTTTATTGGGGTGTTATGTGCTATTTGTGTTTGTATATTCGCTTTATTTATTGCTTTCTGTACAGCTTTATTTATTGCTTTCTTTACAGTTTTTCATATATCATACTGTCATGCTGCTGGCTGGATCTGTTGTTTGCTTTGGTGGGTGGGTGTTCCATTGAGAGTTAAGGTCCTATACCTGGGACCTGAGTGACACCTAGGCTAGAGTGAATCGTATTCTTTCCCATTCCATCTCGGTCTGGTGCGGGAATATGAAACACGGTTCAGATATGGGTTTCTTCTTGAGAACTCTGTGTTGCAGATTTCCTGCAATGCTAGGGCTATCTGGGAAGCTTGCTAAGTCTGGATGACCTTTTAGTATTGACCTTCAGAAACTGAGGTGAATTAGAGGAGGAATTGTTATGGTTATTGTAAACACTGTACCTCCGGGTTAGAAGTGTTTACACTTCTCATAACTGATCCAAGTCTGAGGATCCTTGTTTTAGAACACCACCTGTGAGGGGGTTGGGATGTTTACAGGTTTGCAGGTACCTTGACCTCAGAATACCCTGTCACTTTGATTTTGATAAGAGTACTCCATGTTGGACAGTTCTTGTGATTGTAAACCCTGGACATGTGACTCTTTATTTGAGTCCCCCACCTTGGTTACTGGATTTATAGACCTCCATCTGGAATTCTTGAACACACGTGGACTTATATCAGGGCATTTTGATCAGATCCAGCTCAGTCACAAACCCTTGCATATCATTTGCATGCATAATCATTGCATCATATTAACATTTGCTTATTTGTGTTTCAGGGTATCCATCTTCATCTGGTTTTGGTTTTGACCCCATCTTCAGTTTTGACCTGCCTTCATCAGCACTTGCTACCAGCTATCTATTCCAGCATTTGTCATCATGGCTCCAAAGAAAAGCAACATCACCTATCACTTCTTCCAGCCAGACTTATCAGATATCAGGAGGACTCAAACCCTGATCACTCCAGATCACATACCATTGTTCAGGGAAAGTTATGGAGATATACTTGATATGGTCATGGATCTGGACCCATCACAGAGAAGCTTGATCCACACCTGCATTCAGTTTTATGACCCTCCACTGAGATGCTTTACTTTCCAAGACTTTCAGTTGGGCCCTCTATTGGAAGAATACTCCTCATTAGTTGGTATACCTATCAGAGGTGGAATCCCTTTCAACCCTGAGATGGTCTTTCCTGCTAATGGAGAAGTAGCAAAGGCTTTGCATCTGGAACCTGTCCTGATTGAGCAGCATATGACCTCCAAAGCTGGAATCCCTGGTTTTCATCTGGATTTCTTGATCTCTCAAGCTACCCTGAAGGCTTCTTTAGGAGAGTGGAAAGCTGTTTGTGCCCTGCTGGCCTTGAGTATATATGGAATTGTATTGTTTGCAGATGAGCCTCGATTCATTAGCAAGAATGCAATCCATCTGTTCATCCTGAAGAACCCAGTGCCAACTTTATTGGGGGATCTTTACTACTCAGTGCATCAGAGAAATGAAAAGCAGAGGGGGAGATTAGTGAGGTGTTGTGCTCCATTATTCCATACTTGGCTTCTCAGGCATCTACCCAGGACAGATGCATTTCTAAACCCTCATCAGCAGAGCAACTGGGCTAAGAGACTCACTGTTCTAACTTCAACAGATATCAGATGGTGCACTCAGAGCACCAAGGGCAGAGATATCATCACCAGCTGTGGGCATTTTCCCAATGTGCCTTTAATAGGAGTTAAGGGCAGTATTAATTACAATCCTCTGCTGTTCAGAAGGCAACTGGGCTATGCACTGGTCCATACTCCTAGGGCACAGGACTTGGTTGAGACCCTCTATTGTGAGAACAAGATTAGTTTGACTGTTGTTAGGCAAGCTGCCTGGGCTTGGGATAATGTTCAAACCAAGGGAATAACCATTTTGGGGAAGTGCAACAATGTGGCATCAGCACAATATTATGAGTGGTCCCGTGCCAGGGCCCAATTCTCTGGGATGCCCTTTACCATAGAAGACATGCCTGAGTCATCTTCAGCACCACCCCCTGCCACTATCAGTTCGGAGGAGTATGAGAGTTTGAAGGAAAGAAATGAGAAGCTAACCCAGGCTTTGCAGAAGACCCTCCGGGAGAGGAGTGAAGGTATGAGGGAGATTGAGAGATTGGAGAAATTAAGAGTAGAGCATCTGATTAAGATTGAGAAGTCTGGGGATTACATTAAAAAGTCTAAAGCTGGAGAACAAATTCTGAAAAATGCTTGCAAGGAAGCCCAGTTCCAGAGAGCAAGGACAGACTTGTATTTGAAGGAGAGTCAAGCCCGGTGGGTCAGGATCACCGAGGCTCGTACTTTAGAGGACAAAAGAGTTCAAGACAAGATGGAGCAACTTGAAGCTAATGCAAAAGAACAGCAAGAAGCCCTGGCAGCAGCCCAGAGGGAGATATCAGAACTGAAGATCAAAGCAGGGGTGAAGAGGTCAAAGGACCAAACTCAGCACAAAAAGCTAGCAGCAGCTGTTGCAACCCGGAACCTCCTTATCCGGAATCTCACGGAGCGTCCGGCTGATCCTGTGACCGAAGCACTTCTCAAGGAAGTTCGTGAGGATGAGTTTGGTCTTGGTGTTTGACCATTTGTTTGTTGTTGCTTTCTTTCCGTGTACCTTTTATTTTCTTGTACTGTATTTTGACCCCTTAGAGGGCTTGTGTTGTAAAATGAACAAGTTGTATTATTTCACCTTCTGTAATATATTTGTGTTAGTTTGTTCCATCTGAGTCCGCTTTGAAAGCAACATCAACAATATCTTCGAGGGTCTGGAAGGGTCAAAACTGAATGCCAAACCGGATACCTTGAGAACAAATAAGCATAATTGCATTGCATACTAACCCTTTGTTTGTTTTGCAGGTTTTTGTTTTGTTGTTGCTAACCTCTGTTGTGAATCTCAGGAACTATTGCTAGGCGCCGAGTATTTCCCCTCAACCGTCCGCACCGTTATCCAACCCGAAACAACCTTCCGGGAATTCAGATGGATCAGATGCAGCAGGACCTCACTGAGGTCAGAAATCAAATGGCAAATGAAAGGCTAGAAATGAGGAATCAAATGACTCAGTTTATGGAAGTTATGAACAACATGGCTCAGAGCCAGGAAAGACTGAGGGCCATGGTAGAAAGGCAGAACCAAGAAGAGCCCCATGTGGGAACTGCTGGCACAAGTAACAACGAGAGGGTCCAACCTCATGTCAATCCCCCAGTTTTTGGACCCCATCTCCATCCAGAGGCCAACATCCCTGTCAATATACAAGGGACTGCCACAGCAGGGAGGGTACTACAGGAAGACCCTCAAGAAGACCAGTTCACAGTAATGGGTGCTGGTGAAGAAGCATATGATAGAAGATTGGATGAAATAGCTGAGAAGTTGAGGTCCTTAGAATCTCAAAACTCTTTGGGCTTCGACGTCATGGACATGGGCCTGGTAGACGGGGTTAGGATTCCCCACAAGTTCAAGCCTCCATGTTTTGAAAAGTATAATGGGACTTCTTGTCCTCGAACCCATCTACAATCTTTTCTCGGGAGGTTAAAAGCTTATACCATGGACGAGAAATTGTGGATGTTCTATTTCGAAGATAGCTTAACTGGAGCGTCAAGAGAATGGTACTCTCACTTGACAAGGGCAACAATTAGATGCTGGAAGGACCTGGCAGAGGCCTTCATCAGACAGTATCAGTATAACTTAGACATGGCACCCAACAGGACCCTCCTAATGGGAATGTCACAGTCGTCAAGGGAAAGTTTCCGAGAATATGCACAAAGATGGAGGCAACTGGCTGCTGCTGTTCAACCACCCATGTCTGAACGGGAAATGGCAGATATGTTCATGAATACCCTTCAGGGAACTTATATTGACAGGTTGGCCGCTTTCTCTTCCACTAGCTTTGCAGATGTTGTCATAGCCGGGGAGAGAATTGAAAGCTTGTTGAAAATGGGAAAGATCTCAGACAACGGTGCAAGCTCGTCCAGTAGTACAAGAAAGCCTTTTGCAGGCCCGAGAAGAACTGGCGAGACCAATGCCATCCATTCAAACAGGGGCAGGCCCCAATATGTTCAAAGGTCAATAGCAGCAGTCACCATTCCTGCTCCAGCTCATCCTCAACCAGTCTATCAACCTCCGCAGCAAAACTATCATCCGCAACCTCAGTACCATCAGCAGAATCAGTATCCTCCAATGAATTACAACAACAGCAACACCAGCAACAACAGTCAACAAAGGCCGTTTCAGCCAAGGCCATCTCAAGCTAACAGAGTGATCGACCCGATCCCCATGCCATATGCTACATTGCTGCCACAGCTTTTGAAACTCAACCTAGTTGAGCTAAGAACGTTGGCACCTCCGGATCCCAACAGTTTACCCAGGAACTACGACTCCAACGCTAGGTGTGCTTTTCATTCAAACGCACCTGGCCACAGTACAGAAAAGTGCAGAGCTCTGCACATGAAGGTACAAGACCTGGTGGACTCGAAAGCTCTGAATTTTGCACCGCCACCCAATGTCAACAAAAATCCTATGCCAAATCATGGTGGTCCCCGAATTAACGCTATTGAAGAAGACAAGCCGTCTTATTTAATAACCAGTGTGGGACAGATCAGGACACCATTGGTAGAAATCAAGGCTCAACTCCTGGAATGTCAAATGTTCCCGGGGTGTGAGTTGGGTTGTGCTTACTGCAATATCTCTGTAAATGGGTGCGATAATTTGAGGAATGGCATAGACAACCTCATTCAGAGTGGCCAACTTCAGATCACCACATCATTTCCAACAAATCCAGCAATATCATCAGCAACGGTTTCAGAACCTCCTACAACTGCAGCAACCATTGTTCCTGACAATTCTTCGGTTTCATCAACAAGTACTTCATCCATTATCTCAACTGATCGGTTTTCAACAAATTTTCCTGCTACAACTTCAGCTTCACTCCATTTCGAACCTCCTACAACAACAACATCATTTCTTCCGACAATATCTCCTACAACTCCAGCAACAAATCATGAAGATGTCTCTACTGTCACAATATTTTATGATCTTGAGAACAACTCTGCCTACCATTCAGAAGGTGCTGCTCCCATCAGAGCACCAGTTACAATCTTTTATGATCCACAAACAATTACAGTCCCTTCAGCAGCAATCAGTCCAGTCACTGTCACGGTGCCTGGACCAGTACCATATGAAAGCAATAGGGCCATCCCTTGGCACTATGGCTCTGACGTGTACTGCGAAGGAAAAAGAATCACTCTTGAGACATCAACACCTGCACCACAAGTAGATAATGTGGGGGGAGGCGGAGGCTTCACTCGAAGCGGACGTCTCTTTGCTCCACCAATTCAAAGACCTACCGCCGAAGCAGAAGCTGCTGCCAAGGCAAAAGGAAAGAGCCCGGTGCAGGAAGATCAAGCTGTTAAGGAAGCCTTAAAGACACCATTCGATCAGGAAGTTGATGAGTTTATGAGGATCATCAAAAAGAGTGATTATAAAATTGTGGATCAGCTTCACCAGACGCCATCCAAGATCTCTATCCTCTCACTGCTTATGTGCTCCGAAGCCCATCGGAATGCACTACTTAAAGTCTTGCACGCAGCTTACGTGCCTGAGGAGATCACTGTCAACCAATTGGAAACCGTGGTTGGAAATGTTACTGCTAGCAATGGGCTAGGGTTTACCAATACTGACCTGACAGTGGATGGTCGCAACCACAACAAAGCCTTGCACATAACCATGTAATGCAAAGGAGCTGTCCTTTCTCACGTGCTGGTAGACACAGGTTCGTCCCTGAATGTCTTACCAAAGAAGGCTCTGGTGAAGTTAGAATATGATGGACTGGCATTGAGACCCAGCAACCTGGTAGTAAGAGCCTTTGATGGTTCTAAGAGATCGGTTCTGGGAGAGATTGAGCTACCTGTGACAATTGGCCCACAGACCTTTAAAACTATCTTTTATGTGATGGACATTCAGCCCGCCTACAGCTGTTTGTTGGGTAGACCCTGGATTCACGCCGCCGGCGCAATAACGTCTACCCTTCACCAAAAGTTAAAATTTGAGTGGGAAGGCCAAGTTGTCACAATCTGTGGGGAGGAGGACATCTTTGTTAGCCATCTGGCTACTTATAAGTATATTGAAATGGATGGGGAGATCCATGAAACAATGAGCCAAGGATTTGAAGCCTTGAATGTCAATGAAGCATCTGCTGTATCTGGGATCTCCATGTCATCATACCAACAAGCCCGGAAGGTTGTTGAGGAAGGAACTGCCCTGGGCTGGGGCAAAGTTTTGGCTGTGGAGGAGAAGAAAGACAAATTTGGGTTGGGTTACAAACCAACTCAACATCAAGCAAAGGCTGCTGGGGAGCCTGGTTTTGTCAGTGGGGGGATGCTTACCCCCGATGCTATCAACTGTCTGGAAGACGAGCTGGAAGAGGAGCGCAACCTGGAAAGCTGGATTCGTCCAAAGATCCCGGGGAGCAGTGTCTCGAACTGGTCTTCCCAGGAAATTATAAGAGTTACTCGATCAGAGTAATTATTATTTCCTGTATTTTTATAAGCATGCATCAAAGTCTTGCATCTTGCCCAAGATGACAAGACTCATTTTGTAATCGGGCCATCTGTACTTTTTGTGCAAACAAGATCAATTAATGAAATATCAGACATCTTTTTGAAAATGAGTCTTTTTCTTTTCGTTCACTGTTTTTCCATTTTTCTTTTTGTACAAAAAATAACTGGCGGTGTTTTCAAAATGACAACTTCATTTCACTTTTCTAAATAAGACTAAAATCAGATCACTAAAATGAACAACTTAACCCTTGCAGAGAGTGCCTTCCTGACAACACCGACAACAGCACGGCTATGACATCGTATGACTTTGACAATCCGATCAATCAAGCTGATGAAGGGGTTGAAGAAGAATATGAGCTTCCTGAAGAGCTAGCCAGGTTGTTAAGACAAGAGGAAAAGGTTATTACCCCTCACCAGGAGGAGGTTGAAGTGATTAATCTTGGTACAGAGGAAGACGTAAAAGAGGTTAAAATCGGGGCCTGCCTGCAAGACTCAGTGAAGAAGCAACTGGTTGATCTACTTCAGGAGTATGTGGATGTGTTTGCCTGGTCGTATCAAGACATGCCAGGGTTGGATACCGACATTGTTGTGCACAAGCTGCCTTTGAGAGAAGAATGCCCACCAGTCAAACAGAAATTGTGCCGTACTCGCCCAGACATGGCTATGAAAATCAAGGAAGAGGTACAAAAGCAATGGGACGCCGGGTTCCTTGCTGTGACTAGCTATCCGCCATGGGTTTCTAACATAGTACCTGTGCCTAAGAAAGACGGCAAAGTAAGAATGTGTGTTGACTACCGGGATCTGAACAGAGCCAGCCCGAAAGATGATTTCCCATTACCTCACATTGATGTATTGGTGGATAACACGGCTCAGTTCTCGGTATTCTCCTTCATGGATGGATTTTCAGGATACAATCAGATCAAGATGTCACCGGAAGACATGGAGAAGACAACATTCATCACACCCTGGGGCACGTTCTGCTACAAGGTAATGCCATTTGGGCTCAAGAACGCTGGTGCAACATATCAACGGGCTATGGTAACATTATTCCACGATATGATCCATAAAGAAATCGAATGCTATGTGGATGACATGATTGCCAAGTCCCTCACTGAAGAAGACCACCTGGTAAATCTGCTCAAATTGTTCAAGCGTCTGAGGAAGTACCAACTGAAGTTGAACCCCAACAAATGCACATTTGGGGTGCGATCTGGTAAGCTGCTGGGTTTTATTGTAAGCGAGAAAGGGATTGAAGTTGACCCTGATAAAGTCAAAGCCATCCAAGAGATGCCTGCACCGAAAACTGAGAAAGAAGTTCGAGGGTTCTTAGGTCGATTGAACTATATCTCACGGTTCATATCTCACCTTACAGCAACCTGTGAGCCCTTGTTCAAATTGTTAAGGAAAGAACAGACAGTCAGGTGGAACGAAGACTGCCAGAAGGCTTTTGACAAGATCAAGGAATATCTGCAAGAACCTCCAATCCTTATGCCACCAGTTGAAGGAAGACCTCTGATAATGTACTTGACAGTATTGGAAGAGTCAATGGGGTGTGTGTTGGGCCAGCATGACGAGTCTGGTCGAAAAGAGTATGCAATATACTACCTAAGCAAAAAGTTTACCGACTGTGAACAGCGTTATTCACTGCTCGAGAAAACTTGCTGTGCTTTAGCGTGGGCTGCTCGCCGACTGAGACAGTATATGTTGACCCACACTACTTTGTTAATTTCGAAGATGGACCCAGTCAAGTACATATTTGAGAAGCCAGCTCTTACCGGACGGGTTGCAAGATGGCAAATGATTCTCACAGAATACGACATCCAGTACACATCTCAAAAAGCCATCAAGGGCAGTGTACTATCTGAATATCTTGCTGAGCAACCCATTGATGACTACCAGCCTATGAGATTTGACTTCCCTGATGAAGACATCATGTTCATAAAAGCAAAAGATCATGAGGAGCCTGTTCATACTGAAGGGCCTGACCCAGAAGAAGAATGGACTATGATGTTTGATGGGGCTGTTAACATGAATGGTCGTGGTGTTGGTGCAGTACTCATTACACCTAAAGGAGTTCACATGCCATTCTCGGCAAAACTCACTTTCAACTGCACTAACAACGAAGCTGAATACGAAGCTTGCATCATGGGTCTTGAGGAAGCCATTGACCTCAGGATCAAGACGTTGACCGTATTCGGAGATTCAGCTTTGGTAGTCAATCAGACCAACGGGAAATGGTATACACACCAGGATCATCTGATACCTTACAGGGACTATACAAGGAGGTTATTGACTTTCTTCACAACGGTCAAGCTTGAGTATATCCCTCGGGACGAGAATCAGTTTGCAGATGCTCTGGCTACCATTTCATCCATGATCAAAGTTCAAGCTGCTAACTTTGTACCTCAGATTTCAGTGTCGAGACTTGATAGGCCAGCATATGTATTTGCAGCGGATGTTGTCAAGGACGATAAGCCTTGGTTCCATGACATTAAATGCTTCTTGGAGGATCAGACATACCCACCTGGGGCATCTTCCAATGATAAGAAGACTTTGAGAAGGCTTGCTGGAAGTTTCTTTCTGAACACTGATGGGTCTTTGTACAAAAGGAACTTTGATATGGTACTCCTCAGATGCGTCGACAAGACAGAAGCCGATTTATTGATGCATGAAGTGCACGAAGGCTCCTTTGGTACCCATGCTGGGGGATATGCAATGGCTAAGAGGTTGTTAAGATCAAGTTATTATTGGATCACAATGGATGCAGACTGTTGTGCCTACGCCAGAAAATGCCACAAATGCCAGATCTACGCAGATAAAGTGCATGTGCCTCCCAATCCTTTGAACATAATGTCTTCACCCTGGCCCTTTGCCATGTGGGGCATTGATATGATTGGTAAGATTGAGCCAACTGCTTCGAACGGCCACAGATTCATCTTGGTTGCCATTGACTATTTCACCAAGTGGGTTGAAGCAGCCTCATATGCAAACGTCACCAGGCAAGTGGTAGCCAGATTTCTGAAAAGAGATATCATCTGTCGATACGGAGTGCCCGAGCGAATCATTACTGATAATGGTTCCAATCTAAATAACAAAATGATGGCAGAGCTGTGCCGGGACTTCAAGATTCAACATCACAATTCTTCTCCTTACAGGCCAAAGATGAATGGCGCTGTTGAGGCAGCAAATAAGAATATTAAGAAGATTGTGCAGAAGATGGTAGTCACCTACAAAGACTGGCATGAAATGCTACCGTTTGCCTTGCATGGGTACCGCACGTCAATCAGAACATCCACTGGGGCAACACCGTATCAGCTTGTTTATGGTATGGAAGCAGTCCTACCTGTTGAAGTTGAATTACCCTCTCTACGGGTGCTAATGGATGTTAAACTGAGTGAAGCAGAGTGGGTTAGGTCCCGTTACGAACAACTGAGTCTGATCGAGGAGAAAAGATTGGCTGCAATCTGTCATGGGCAGTTGTATCAGAAAAGAATGAAGAAAGCCTTCGATCAGAAAGTCAGGCACCGAGAGTACCAAGTAGGAGATCTTGTTTTGAAAAGAATCCTCCCTCCTCATACAGACCACAGGGGCAAGTGGACTCCGAATTACGAAGGACCATTTGTGGTAAAGAAAGTTTTCTCTGGTGGAGCACTGATGCTCAGCACCATGGATGGTGAAGATTTCCCGTCCCCTGTGAATTCAGATGCAGTTAAAAAATACTTCGCATAAAAAATGACCCGCTGGACACAAAAACAGAATGTAAGTCCAGGCAAAAATAGGGCATCCCGGCGAGTCAAAAACAGAATAAAAGACTCGGGCAAAAATAAGGGAAATAAATAAAAAATGTACACCCGCTGAGTTGAAAAGCTGCATTGGACAACTCAGGCAAAAATGGGTATCCCGATGGATTGAAAACCCGAAAGGGCGATCCATGCAAAATAAGGGAATAAGCGAACAACTGCATTCTAAATTCGTCTGTATCACTTGCAACTTGGAAAGCTCCAACAAAATCAAGCTTCAATCAGAATCAGCCTTTTTCAGAAAGCAAGACGAGAAGAACGTCATTGTCATACGAGTCATAGCAGGAGAGGAAGCTCCTTAAAGCGTCGTCAACACCGCCAGCATTTTGTTTCTCAATTTGTAACAATCTCCTCATTTCAAGAGATATGTTTCTTTGGCTGTATCTTGCCGATTCAGGGCATTTGAATTAATAAAATCAGATTTTTCAGTCATGTCTCGTTTTGTACATTTTTCATTTTTTGCAAAAGATGTCTGATATCTTGAAAGAACATTGATTGCATAAGAATACAGATGTTTGTGACTAATAATAAAACACATGCTTGCAGGAAATATACTTACTCTTAAGAGTGCTTAACTCCTATGACGGAATCCAGTAAAGGATACCTCGGGACCTTTTGTGCGTCTCCTTATCTTTGCAGGATTGCAGGTATCCAGAACGCAACCTGGAGCATGCAAGTCACGTCTCGGCAAGTTGGCGAATCATTATCAACTCGGTCTATATTCCACGTGGCACTGGAAGGGGCCCATTTCCCCAGCGAAGTTGCCAAATCAACACACACTCAATCTCAGCATCTGAAATGCCCTATCCCCAGCTGAGTTGCCTCTCATAATTCCCCAGCCAAGTTGCCATTTCATCCTCAGCTGAGTACAGGAATCAGGGAATCATCTCCCCACACGAATCATTAGCCTCTGTCCAGAAGAGCAGCGCCCGAAGAAGTCACAACAGAGTACAGAAGGCCTCTGCAAACCCCAGCTGGGCCCCACATTAAAAGGATATGTCAATTAGTGGCATAGATCCCCAAGTGGATACACCTCACCAGATCTATCAATGATATCATCCCCAGCTGGGAGGTCCATGTCAAACAGATCAGCCAGAGACTTTCGCAGCAACGGGATCCGAATCCCGGTTTGATATCTCTGCATAATCATGGCATTTGCATCATATTGTCCCCTCAGAGCGTAGCATTCCGTCTAAAACGGAGCATTACGGCAAAAATCAAACGCATAACATAATCATAAGCCATGTTCTGAATTAACACTTATGAATAACAACCATTCATTATCATTGTACAGAAATCCTCGCCAGAGTCCCAGCAAAAAAACAGTTGCCTCATGTTCACGAATACCAGCATATTTCCTTTTGATACCCGTCCGTATCATCACTCCCCAGTAAAGTCGTCTGAACACTCTTTATAACAAAATCACCCGTATTACAGATATTTCATGACACCCGTCCGCGTCATATTACCAGCAGAAAGCCAAAGACATCCTCTTTGCACCCACACATACCTATATATACACTTTCCTGACACCCGTCTGTGTCATATCCCCAGCGCAGTCGCCTAGACTTTGTATAGCAGATACTTGTTCATATTACACTTTTCTCTCTTGGCACCCGTCCGTGTCATTCTCCCCAGCAGTTAAAACACTCGTCTATATATACTCACTACTCACGATACGCTCATACAGATACTCGTCCGTATCTAATATACACCATCTATATCCCCGCAGATTCGACAATAGTCCGTGTTCTTTGTTAACCAGTTGGTACTCGTCCGTATCATCATCTCAGAATTTGCATCTAATGTTTGTTTCTACATGATACTCGTCTGTATCATAGTCTTAAGGATGCTCGTCCGCATCCTTAATCCATACACCATGTCAAACACTTGTGTCTTCTTGAATATAGATGCTCGTCCGTGTCTACTATTCCCCCCAGAAGAACCTTCAGACGCAACACTCGTCCGTGTTCTCTGTTAACCAGTTGATACTCGTCCGTATCATCATCTCTGAACATGTGTCAGTTTTGTTCCTACATGATACTCGTCCGTATCATAGTCCTAAGGATGCCCGTCCGCATCTTTAATCTATACACAATGCCAAACACTTATACCTTTTGTTTCTTGGATGTAAACGCTCGTCCGTGTTTACTATATCCCCAGTAGATCGCCAACAAATTTTCTTTTTATCTAACACTCGTCCTGTGTTATGATAACCTCGAGAGCAGCCGTACCCTGCTGAGTGGTCGTCCTCCACTCCTTGATGGTCGTCCTCCATCATGCTCATCCGATGGCCGTCCCCATCGTTGATTTTAGCAGCCGTCCCCTGCTAGGTGGTCGTCCTCCACCTTTTGATGATCGTCCTTCATCATTTTTATCCAATGGCCGTCCCCATTGTTGATTTTTGGTTATCTGGCACTCGTCCTATGTCATGACAAACCGTGAGAGCAGCCGTCCCCTGCTGAGTGGTCGTCCTCCACTTCTTGATGGTCGTCCTCCATCATGCTCGTCCGATGGCCGTCCCCATCGTTGACCTTTTCTATCCGGCATTCGTCCTATGCTGCGATATTTTCGGCGGCCGTCCCCATTGTTGATTTTTGGTTATCTGGCACTCGTCCTATGTCATGACAAACCGTGAGAGCAGCCGTCCCCTGCTGAGTGGTCGTCCTCCACTTCTTGATGGTCGTCCTCCATCATGCTCGTCCGATGGCCGTCCCCATCGTTGACCTTTTCTATCCGGCATTCGTCCTATGCTGCGATATTTTCGGCGGCCGTACCCTGCCAGGTGGTCGTCCTCCACCTTTGATGGCCGTCCCCATCATATTTCTTTTATCCCCAACAGAGCAGCCGTCCCCTGCTAGATGATCGTCCTTCACCTTTGATGGCCGTACCCCATCATCTGTTTATTTCATTTATTCTTTAACCCGATGGCCGTCCCCGTCGTGGTCCCTTTTCCTTTTAGCCCGATGGCCGTCCCCATCGTTGGTTACTTTGCTTTATTGAACTTGATGGCCGTCCCATGACCTGCAAGTCTTTCTAACATTTGATCAATAAATGGGAGAGGAAAATGGTCCTTTCTTGTTGCAGTGTTCAATCTTCTGTAATCGATGCATACTCGCCACCCTGTCACTGTGCGAGTTGGGATCAATTCATTCTTTTCATTTAGAATTACTGTGGTTCCTCCTTTATTGGGTACCACATGTACTGGACTCACCCACGAGCTGTCAGAAATTGGGTAAATCATTCCCGAATCTAACAACTTTACAACCTCTTTCCTTACCACTTCTTTCATTGCTGGGTTTAACCTCCTCTGTGGTTGCACTACCGGTTTCTGATTATCCTCCATCAGTATCTTATGCATGCATACTGTGGGGCTAATACCTCTTAAATCCTCAATAGTCCACCCAATAGCACTCTTATGCTTCTTTAGTACCTGTATTAACTTTTCCTCATCTATGGCATTTAGCTCAGAACTGATAATAGCAGGATAATTTGTCCCAGATCCTAGAAAGACATATTTAAGATTTACCGGCAATTGTTTTAATTCAAAATTTATACCTGGTTTACTTACCTTTTCATTTTCTAATTCTGGTGAAGATCTCAGGTCCTCCCACCGACGTGGTTTGGATTTCATCCAAAGAGGTTGTGTATCCAACATGGCAAGCACTTCTTTTTCTTTTTCATCATCATTCTCTTCAATCTCTCTGACTAACAGACTCAGAATTCTTTCCAATGGCAATTCAGGAAACTTTCTTTGCATTGTGCTAGTCACTATTTGATCAATTACTTCAACAGAGTGGTTTGTACACATTTCCTCTTTATGTTTCATAGTGTCCCGGACATCAATTCTGAGCTCTTCATCATATACCTTTAGGGTCAAGGTACCTCCCTCAATGTCTATCATGCATCTACCTGTTTCTAAGAACGGTCTTCCCAGAATCAGAGGTATCTCTTCATCTTCTGGCATTTCCAAAATTACAAAATCAACAGGAAAAACAAATTTATCAACTTTGACCAGAACATCCTCAACCACCCCATAAGGTCTCTTCACTGAGTGGTCAGCAAACTGAAGTGTCATTCTGGTATCCTGAACATTGCCAATTCCCAGCTTCCTGTAAATAGACAAAGGCATAAGGCTAACACTAGCACCCAAGTCAATCAGCGCCCTTTTAAAAGACCTATCTCCAATGGTACACGGGATGGTCACAGACCCTCTATCTGGCTTCTTTACTGGAATCTTCATACCCTGCAAAATAGCACTACAAGTTTCAGTTAATATAACAGGGTCAGCGTCAGTGGTGCGCTTCTTGGAGATGATGTCTTTCATGAACTTCGCATAGATAGGCATCTGCTCGAGTGCTTCAGAGAATGGAATATTGATTTCTAATTTCTTGAACAATTCCATGAATTTCTGAAAATTTTTCTCATCTTGCTTCTTCTTTTTGTTTCTTTGTGGGAAAGGAAGCTTAATGATGGGTTTTGGTTCAGGTAGCTTTTCTTGTACCACCGGCATTTTCACACTTTCTTCCTCAGGTAGTGTCTTATTCTCTAAGATTTCCAGGTCCACTTCACACAATGTATCTTCTTCTTCCTTCTGCTTAAGATCTTCAACAGATTTTCCGCTTCTTGTTGTTACCGCACTCACACTATTGTGCTCCCTTGGATTTGTCACTGTTGCACTAGGTAATGCGCCTGGTATTTGGGAATTTGTTATCTGTTGTGCTATCTGACCCAATTGAATCTCCAGATTTTTAATTGATGCATTGGTGCTTTTCTGATTATTCCTGGTTTCCTCCTGAAATTGCATATTATGAGTTGCCATCTTCTCTATAGCAATCTCCCAATCCGCTTTCTTCGGTACCTGTTGCTGATAAGGTTGCTGTTGGGACGGTGGTTGTTGTTGTGGAGGGCCTTGAATATTACCTTGCTGATCTTTCCAAGAAAAATTAGGATGATTTTTCCACCCCGGATTATAAGTATTTGAGTAGGGATTATTCTGTCTAAGGTAATTTATTGCTTGCACTTGTTCTGCGGTTGCAACACAATGCATGGTAAAATGTGGTCCACTACAAATCTCACAAATCATGGTCGGAACCGGTTGCACTTGAGCAACAGTCTGGGTATCTATATTCATAGCTTTCAATCTTCTTTCAACCTCAGCTGCGATTTGGTCTTCCATTTTCACTACCTGATTTGCTAATTTCAAGTCAATTTTTCCTTCCGGCTGATTCACAGTGCGGTCATATAATTCCAAATGCTCATTTGCTGCAATAGCTTCGATGATCTTTTTGATACCGGTTGCTGTTGAAAAATTAGATGAGCCACCAGCAGCTGTATCAATGAGTTGCTTAGTTTTCATTTTCAGCCCGTTTACAAAATTCTGCATTTGTTCAGTCTCATCCAAATTATGTGTAGGACATGCAACTAAACATCTCTTGAATCTTTTGTATGCATCTCCAAGTGTCTCTCCGTCTTTCTGTTTAAAATTCACAATGTCATACCTCTTACGGATATACACAGAAGCAGGAAAATACTCGTTCAAGAATGTTGTTTCCATTTGTTGCCAAGTAGTAATGCTTCCTGCGGGTAGGGAATAGAACCATTCCTCAGCGTCCTCAGATAAGGTGAATGGGAACATGACCAATCTCTTTGCCTCTTCAGAATGCCCATCAATTTTTAATGATGTGGTCATAGTCAGAAACCTCTGCAGATGCTTGTTTGCATCCTCATTGATTTTTCCTGCAAAAGGTTTACTTTCTAACTGGCGGATGGTTGAGGGATGTAACTGGAAGTGAGCAACATTAACAGGTTGGTTAACAATGGTCAACCGCACTGCTGGGTTATTCAGTCTGCCATAATCACCTAAAAGTCTCTCTGCTGGAGGTGGGTCTGCAGCCATGTTTTCGGAGTGAACAGACACTGGAGTGACAGGTGTGGCCGGTTCTTCGGTGTCAGAATTGGCCTGTTTCTTTCTTCTTTCTTCTCTGAGCTTTTTGCGCAGTGTTCTCTCTGGTTCTGCGTCAAAATGAAAATGAGCTGAGGTCTTACCTCGCATACACAGATTAGAAGAAGTTAGTTATTATAATAATAAAAATAACAATAAATAAAATTTTGGATGCAGAGCAACAAAATTCTAATTGAAAATAAATTAATAAACTCTACTATCTTTGGCAGTCCCCGGCAATGGCGCCAAAAACTTGATGGCAAAATAGCAAGTGTACTATTTTTCTCACTGTAGTAATAAAAGGGAAATTCCCCGTTTGTCGATATCAAGGACTGCTTGACGATACAGAGTTTATAGATTGTTTCAATTAGACAAAAGCCTTTGGTTTTTATGTTGTTGTGTAATTATACTACCAATTGCAAATAAATAAAACAAGTAAAAAGGTTGAACAAGATACAAATGAGAGAAGATTGCTAGGGTTCGGTGAATGAAACTTCTTGTAACAGATATAATTTATGACGACGTATAGCTATTCCTGTCAAATTAATTCCGGTCCTCAAGGGTTCCTATTCCTAAGTCCTTAGTAATAGACCTTTGATTATGTAACCTAATTACTATGTCCATAAACAATTAGGTTCATACTCAAGCATTCACGTATCAAGACTTACCGGTCAGATAGAAAATCCCTAGTCCTAGGTTATTTTTACTATCCAAAGTTCTTATCCAGGTCAATGAATAATTGCTGTCCAGCTTACACTATTCATAAGGATCATCATTCGTTGGTCCGACAAATAACGCATAAAGAACGGCGATAAAAACAAATTAATGGAAAAGAAGAAATAAGCAATACTTTCATAAACATCAATACTGTCACATTCAGAATCAGGGTCACCCCCTAGCAATGGGGAGTTTAGCTACTCATAATAAAAGTAAAAACAAAGATAATTATTGCTGTCATTACAGAATTTCGTGAGGAATCAATCTTCAATAGTCTGAAAACTCTTGAACATATGAATCCCGTGATCTTCCTTGAGTCTCCAGCTCTCAAAACGCGTATTTTTTTTTCTCTCCAAAAAAAATGTCCAACCCTCGGAAAATTGTGGTCTGGCCTTTTAATAGCTATTCAGTTGGATTTTTCCTGAATTTGTGCTCCATACGCGTACTGCGCTGTTCCATACGCGTACTGCCTAGTAGGAAACGCGTATTGGACGTAACACAGCATCTGGTACGCGTATTGGTCAGCCTGTTACGCGTATTGCCCAAGTTGTTACGCGTATCACCAAGTTGTTACGCGTATCACCAGAAGCTAGTATTTTGTCTGAATTTTCCTTCCCTCTGGTCATTTGCGTATGGTACGCGTACTGGGAAGATCCATACGCGTATCAAGTAAGGTCATACGCGTATGGACAGCAGGTTCTCCAAAAATTGACTTTTTCTTCCGTTTTCTAGCTCGGGCTCGATTTCTCATCTGACGTTTGATCTCCTGAGCTTCCAAACTAGCTTTTTACCTGTTGACATACCAAAAAGTGTAAAATATCCTCAAGAAACTCATTAGTAACAACACACTTACTATCATGGAATTGAGCTTATTTCTAACGAAAAATGCTTCAGTTTACACAGTTTACCTGATTTATTTACGGTTAAATAGTGGAATGTCTAGCATAAATGGTGACTGATCAGCCGTCCCCGTCATGTTTCATTAATCCCCAGAGAATTTTACAGCTTTATCTTGATGGCCGTCCCCATCGTAATCTTATTTTCCCAGCATGTCGGCCGTCCCCGTCATTGCTCCTCACCCAGCAGTCGTCCTCTGCTCGGCGGTCGTCCTCCGTCGCCCACTTTACAATATACTTTATTTGCTTTTACAATCTATATCCCTTTTCTTCTTCATTTCTGTGAGTGCAAATTTTGGACTGTCTTTGGTATTCAACCACAAGTTATCTTGTTTGCCTGTTAAGCCTTAGCTTACAACCTGCACAGCTAACTCATGTTTGAATAGGGGCAGCTGTAAACACCCCAAATTTTCCCTCACCCATTCACACCATGGCTTGTGATCATTTCATATGCATAAACACAATCATATCATCTCATATCTCACTTTTGATTCACTGGATAGTTTCTAAGGCATCTGCACCTAGGGTTTGTGATCTGAGCAATCTCAGGGCATCTTGAGCCACTCCAAAGGCAACCAATCAATTCAAAGGGGTCTACATGTGTCCAAGCATCATATTACATCCTCACAAAGCCAAGAATTCAAAAGAGTCACAAGAACTAGGGTTTGAGTGGATGCAGAGCCAGGTTTGACTGCACAGTTGACCTAAAATTAGGGTTTTGGTTTCAGAGGCCATAACCCCAAATTTTTTGGTCATCCTTGTTTCCATTGGTCTCTATATGGTATAGGGAGTATGCATATCAATTTTCATGAAGAAATCCTATGGGGAAGTCATCTGATCAAGGGTTGACTTTTCAGACAAGTCAGTGCAAAATCAGGGCATCTGAGACCCCCAATGACCCAACCAATGGGTGATCTTCATCATTTTGAGTATATATGATCTTTATTTGATCATGGAAGAAGGTTGAAGTTCACAAAAATCAAGAATTTAGGGTTTTTGCAAATGTTGACTTTTTGGGCATAGTTGACTTTTCAAGAATGCTTCATTTTAGGTCATTTTTCAAGCCTTGATTCTTGATCCAAAAATGCTTCAAATGGAGAAACTTTGGTCATGAAAGTTGTAGATCTCATCTTTCCCTTTTCAAAAAGTACAAGAACATGATCAAACTCTTTTTGGATCAAAAGTTATAGCAAGACAAAGTTGGCAAAAATCATTGATTTTCAAGGCATGCTTCAAATGGAAATTTTGCAAGATCATGAACCAAAGCCCAATGTGACTTCTAATTCATTTCAAACCAGTATGCAAACATTCTCTAAGTCATAAAATTCAGATTTGAACCAAGAATCCTTCATGTTTTGGTTCATGTAACAAGACTTTCTTTCATGTGAACCATAAAGCAACAAGTTGCAAAACCACTCATTTCACTTCCAACAAACTATGACATTGGATGCTGACTTTGGCTAGCCTCTCACCTCACCCTTTGCTGCGCAGCCCATGCCATGTACTTGCCTAGATCATGAGCCATGCTTGCCTTACACAAAACTTGACTTTTTGCAAAAGGAAACTTACCAATCACTATAGGCCAGGTCACATCATCTGACCTATAGGATTAAAATACATTATCATTTTGCAAGCCATTTCATGTACAAGGCAAGGCTGAAACCATAGAGAACACACACATTCACAAAATACACCCCAGCTGCATAAGCCTTCGAATCTCTCTGCCCAGCCAAGAAACACTCAAACCATTTTCACCATTCAACTCACCATGCATCATTGAGTAGAAACCAGCAAGAACACAAGCCTGAATCAACCAGAACACCCCATAGCCATTTCTCACCTCAAACTGCAGTTCCATTCGAATCTCCCTCCCTAGCTCACAAACATCAAAACAAACACCACAGACCTTCTCCACACATCATCTGGATCACAAACAACCCCTCACAATGGCCTGAGGCTGCCTATTTCACCATAGCCATTTTCAACTGAGTTGAAGCAGGAGCTGTCGAAACTCATTATCCAGCCAACATAAACTCTTCTTGAGCATTCAAACATCATCTGGGGATCAAGTGGAGTAGTTTGCACTGAAAGAAGTGGCCAGAAAGTCATCAGGTTGAAAGCTCCAAATCTCAGGTAGCTTGAAAATTATTTTTCCAGAAATTGTTTTTCATGTTATGAACTTGTTCCTTACGCTTCACTGAATATCCTGGTGCTCTTAGTTTTTGAAATGGTTTTGAAATGAGAGTTTAATTGCTCTCTGAAGCTTGCGTGCCCTAGTTCTTATTTCCTTCGATTCAGCTTAGTTAGGGAAAAGAAATTTGTTTTAGGAGAGGGGTTTGATTCGTGAGAGGTTGGAGAACATTTCCCAATTCTTAGATTTTGTTTCTGTTACGATTTGAGGGAGTTTGAAGTTTTTCAGGGGAGTTGCTCGCCGGAGAAGACGACCGGAGGTCTTCTCCGGCAGCCTGAATGTGATTATGCCCTAATCTGTGTCATTAAGTCAGTTTGAATTCTGAGCGTAGATCCCCCTTGACTTGTTGACTTCCCGCTGGTTTGGATGGCCCAGATTCATTCATTAGCCCTAATCCAC
The DNA here is from genome assembly GCA_963966055.1 of Lathyrus aphaca. NCBI lineage: Eukaryota > Viridiplantae > Streptophyta > Magnoliopsida > Fabales > Fabaceae > Lathyrus > Lathyrus aphaca. The sequence continues at coordinate 212,259,625 of OZ014519.1, forward strand.
TTAATTAAGTTTTAATTAATTCGTAATTAAATTAATTTGGCCAGAGTGAATCCAGACCCTCCATTCACGCGCCAGTCAACGCATTCAAATCCTGGATCCATCCCAGCCTTCCTTTTGTTTGACTTTCATTTTATTTTATTTTAATTTCATTTTATTTCATTTGACTTGCATAATTAATTTAAAATAGTAGAAAATTCCTAAAAATTATGAAACTTTTTCTTGGAAGTTTTATTAATTTTTAAGACCCAAAAATATTTTTATTTTATTTTTTATCATTAAAAAAGTATTTTTAAATATTTAAAAGATTATTTTTAATTGATTAATGGAAATTAATTAATTAAAAATACTTTTAGGTATTTAAAAATCACCAAAAAATTCATGAAATGTTCTAAGACATTTAGAAACATTGTCCAACCTTCAAACCAAATTTCTTTTTTGATCTTGATGCATCTTAAGAATTTTTCATTGAATTAAATCATATTTTGTGCATTACTTTGATCATAAGTTCAAAAATTCATTTCTGCCTATCTAAGAAGAGTTGGACATTGATTCTTCTTGCATTGTTTTGTGTTTAGCATGTAGTTTCTAGGGTAAAATGGCCATGATTTGATCTTGCATTTTCAATTTGTTTGGCATTTCTTTAGTTTAGGAGCCCTAAAAACCCTAATGACTTAGAAAAATCATAACTTAGGATTGGTTAAAAGTTGAGACCTCCCCTTTGGACCTTGGTTTAGTATAGGTTTAGGGTTTCTTAGGATGGCATTTTCCATTTTTTATCTTAGAGTTTGCTTCTGTTTTTGGTTTTGGTTTGTTGCTTGATCCATAAACCCTAATTTGGGCTTCCATTTGCATCCTTCTTGCATTCTCTTGCATAACATGACTTGCCATGCCATTCCATACCTCCATTTGATTCATTTGACATCATAAGACACATAGGAAGTATGTTTGATCATTGCATCACATATTTGCTATGTCATTTGCCTTGTATGCTTCATAACTTTCCCTGCTTGTTCATGCTCCTTAACTTGCATCATTTGCATCCATGATCTTGTATGAGCATATCCATGCCTTGCCTCCTGTTTATAGCACTCCCTAGCATCATCATCATCATCAACATGCTTCTGGTTTTGTGTATCCTCATACCATTTCATCCCATTTGGCATTGCACTGCTTTTCTTTCTAACTTTTCAGGTGGTAAGTAAACTTGAGAAGTGAATTTGCCTTCACTTCTCATAACTTTTCTTTTCATCTCCCTTGCATCCATTGCTGCATTTCTACTTGTGTTTGAGATTGAGCTTGCTCATTCTTGTTCCTCCACTTTCTTTCTTCAAGTGACTTGACTTCTTGAATGAAGCAAGTCACTTTGCTTCTCTTGATCTTGTTCATCTGCTTCCTGGTGTCTCCTTTGAAGATTGTTCTTGTTTAAACCTCACAAACTTTAGGAACAACCAAGCATGACAATGAATTTGGGTTTTGATTAGTCTCTCCTCATAGTTTTACCTTTGTGTCTCTTTTGAGTCTTCTCTTCTCATCTCATAATCAGGGACTAAACCCTAAAGGCTTTAAGGCTTTGTGATTAAGCTTATGCCTGCATCCTTCTATTAGGATGGAGTGTATAACTTTAATCCTAAGTGTTAAACCCTTAATGTGTTTAAATCTCTTAATCAATTCACTTAATAAGTATCAAGACATCCCACTTGTAACTTGGGCCTTGCATTAGGGTTCTAATTCTTCCTTAATTGGTTAAGAAGGACTAACCCTAGTGTTAATGGACAAGTCCCCCTCAAGTTGTCTTACAAATCATAAAACTCACTTCATCATCATAGCATTAAATAAAATCCATCTAATAAAGGCTTGTTTTGTCATGATTTTAATCCCTAATCATTGATTAAGTTGAGGAGTTTTCCTCAGCTTAAACATTCTCATCTATTATCCTTCTATTAGGATGGTGTAATGAGTCTGTTTAATCCCTGATTATGGCTTAACCTCATTACTCAACACTAAACAAAAACATCAAAAGCATCTAAATAATCACAAGTAGATTAATGATCTTAATCCTACATCAAAGGTGATTAAGTGTGAGAATCTGACTTCACACTTAAGGTATTCTCATTACCCCAAATCAGAGGGAAGATGTGATGAGTTTACTAAATCCATTGGTTTAGGCTTAAGCTCATTAACTTATAGCAAACTCTCAAAAGCAATAAAAGACTGAAAACTCCAAAACAAACAATAATCGTCTCCTCCGGGATTCTTTTCTTATCTCATTCACTCACAAACGAGAACTCGCTTCTTCCGTCTAATGCAAGACAGTTTGCACCTGAGCCAGACAGGTCATACACTTGAGCATAGACAAGCAAGCAGTTCACAAGTCAATTCATCTTTCAGTCTCTTTGGGTCGAACTACGGTGTTCTGACTTCCTCATTGCACGAGAGGATACGTAGGCATAACTTAACGGTTATCGAACAAAAGTCTCTGTATATCCCCCCTCTTTCCAGCATCATTCTTTTAGCCTCATGATCTTGAGCAATTCATTCTCACACTGACACATCATTTACACACTTCACATTTCTTTTACACTGACACCTGTACATTCTTTTCCAGCTCTTTTATACACAAATTGCACTGACACTACCCCTTTAAAACACAAATCTTTTAAGCGTGGATCCCGTCGAGTACGGCGGACAATCTGGGTGCTAATACCTTCCCAGGTTGTAACCAACCCCCTTTCCCAGTCTCTCTGGTTCGCAACCGTCTTATCCATCTCTTTCTAGGTCTATGCAGCATTACCTTTCCTCCGGGATAAAAATGCCTAGCTGGCGACTCTATTCATCTCCAATGAGTTCACGGCTGTGTGTTCTCATTGTTCTTTTCGCCGACCGTTCGCGTCTGTACCTTCATATGATCCTGTTTCATTTGTCGGGAGCGACACCACAGTACAGAGAAGTGCAGATCTTTGCACATGAAGGTACAAGACCTGGTAGATTCCAAAGCTCTAAACTTTGCACCACCACCTAATGTTAACAAGAACCCTATGCCAAACCACGGAGGACCCAAAATCAATGCTATCGAAGAAGACAAGCCGTCTTACTTGATAACCAGTGTGGGTCAAATTCGGACGCCCTTGGTAGAGATCAAAGCTCAACTCCTTGAATGTCAAATATTCCCGGGATGTGAGCTAGGGTGTGCTTATTGCAACATTTCAGTGAATGGATATGATAACTTGAGAGATGGCATAGATGGTCTCATCCAGAGTGGCCTGCTTCAAATCACAACATCAATACCTACCAATCCAGCAATCCCCTTAACAGTAATTCCAGAATCGTCTACAACTGCAACAACCATTGTTCCAAACAACTTTTCAGTTTCATCAACAAATGCTTCATCTGTTACTTCAACGGACCGAATATCAACAAACATCCCTTCTACAACTTCAGCACCACTTCATTCAGAATCTCCTACAACAACAACACCCATCCATTCAACAATGTCTCCTACAACTTCAATAGCAAATGTCTCAACGGTTACAATTTATTATGATCCTGAAAATGATTCTGCCTACAACTCACAAAATGCCACTCCTATCAGAGCACCAGTCACAATATACTATGATCCACATACTATCATGGTCCCTTCTGCAGCTGCCATAGTCCAGTCACTATTACAGTGCCTGGACCAGTGCCTTATGAAAGCAGTAATGCCATCCCTTGGCATTACGACTCCGATCTATACTGCGAAGGACAGAAAATCACTCTCGAATCATCAACTTCCTCACCACAAATAGACAATGTGGGAGGAGGCGGAGGCTTCACTCGAAGCGGACGTCTCTTTGCCTTGCAAATTCAAAGACCCACTGCTGAGGCAGAAGCTGCTGCCAAGGCAAAAGGGAAGAGCATGGTGCAAGAAGAACAAATTGTTAAGGAGGCTTTAAAAACACCTTTTGATCAAGAAGTTGATGAATTCATGAGAATCATCAAGAAAAGTGATTACAAGATAGTGGACCAGCTTCACCAGACGCCTTCTAAGATCTCCATTCTATCATTGTTAATGTGCTCCGAGGCTCATCGGAACGCACTACTAAAAGTCTTGCACGCAGCTTATGTGCCAGAAGAGATCACAGTCAATCAGTTGGAAGCTGTGGTTGGGAATGTTAATGCTAGTAATGGACTAGGATTTACCAACACTGATTTGACTACGGAAGGCCGCAATCATAACAAGGCTTTGCACATTACCATGGAGTGTAAGGGTGCAGTTCTTTCTCATGTACTGGTAGACACAAGATCATCCCTCAATGTCTTACCTAAAAAAGCCCTTGTGAAGCTGGAGTATGAAGGATTGGCATTACGGCCCAGTAACTTGGTAGTAAGAGCCTTTGACGGTTCTAAGAGATCAGTTTTGGGGGAAATTGAGTTGCCTATAACGATTGGCCCACAAACTTTCAAAACGACCTTCTACGTGATGGACATTCAGCCTGCCTACAGCTGTTTGTTGGGTAGACCATGGATTCATGCCGCTGGCGTAGTTACGTCTACCCTTCACCAGAAGTTAAAATTCGAGTGGGAGGGCCAAGTCGTTACTATTTGTGGAGAGGAAGATATCTTTGTTAGCCATCTGGCTACCTACAAATACATTGAGATGGATGGGGAGATCCACGAAACTATGAGTCAAGGGTTTGAGGCCTTGAACGTAAATGAAACATCTGCTGTACCTGGAACCTCAATGACATCTTATCAACAAGCCTGGAAGGTTGTTGAAGAAGGGACTGCCCAAGGCTGGGGCAGGTTGCTTCCTGTGGAGAAGAAGGAGGATAGATTTGGGTTGGGTTACAAACCAACTCAACAAGATCAAGCAGAGGCTGCTGAGAAGCCCAACTTTGTTAGTGGGGGGATGCTCACCCCTGATGCTGTCAACAATTTGGAAGACGAGGATGAAAGCGACCGCAACCTGGAGAGTTGGATACGTCCAAAGATCCCGGGGAGCAGTATCTCAAACTGGTCTTCCCAGGAAATTATAAGAGTTACTCCTGCAGAGTAATTATTATTTCCTGTATATTTTAAGCATGCATCAAGTATTACATCTTGCCCAAGATGACAAGACTCATTTTGTAATCGGGCCATCTGTAATTTTTGTGCAACAAGATTAATCAATGAAATATCAGACATCTTTTGCAAATGAGTCTTTTCCTTTTCCGCTCACTGTTTTTCCATTTTTCTTTTTGTACAAAAAATAAATGGCAGTGTTTTCAAAATGGCAACTTTGTTTCACTTTTCTAAACAAGATTAAAATCAATCACTAAAATGAACAAACTGAACCCTTGCAGAGAGTGCCTTCCAGACTGCACCGACAACAGCACGGCTATGACTTCGTATGACTTTGACAATCCAATCAATCAAGCTGATGAAGGGGTTGAAGAAGATTACGAGCTCCCTGAAGAGCTAGCCAGATTATTGAGACAAGAGGAAAAGGTTATTACTCCTCATCAGGAGGAGGTAGAAACGATCAATCTTGGTACAGATGAAGACGTGAAAGAAGTTAAAATCGGGGCCTGCTTACAAGACTCAGTGAAGAGACAACTGATTGACCTGCTTCAAGAGTATGTGGACGTGTTTGCTTGGTCTTATCAAGATATGCCAGGGTTGGACACCGACATTGTTGTGCACAAGCTGCCTTTAAGAGAAGAATGCCCACCGGTTAAACAGAAACTGCGCCGTACTCGCCCAGACATGGCAATGAAAATCAAAGAAGAGGTACAAAAGCAGTGGGACGCCGGGTTCCTTGCTGTGACTAGCTATCCTCCGTGGGTTGCTAATATTGTACCTGTGCCTAAGAAAGACGGAAAAGTAAGAATGTGCGTTGACTACCGGGATCTGAACAGAGCTAGCCCGAAAGATGACTTCCCTTTACCTCACATCGATGTATTGGTGGATAATACGGCTCAGTTCTCGGTATTCTCCTTCATGGACGGATTTTCAGGATACAATCAGATCAAGATGTCACCTGAATACATGGAGAAGACAACCTTCATCACACCCTGGGGCACGTTCTGTTACAAGGTGATGCCATTTGGACTGAAGAATGCTGGTGCGACATATCAACGGGCTATGGTGACATTATTCCACGATATGATCCATAAAGAAATCGAATGTTATGTGGATGACATGATTGCCAAGTCCCTTACTGAAGAAGACCACCTGGTAAATCTGCTGAAGCTGTTTAAGCGTCTGAGGAAGTACCAACTGAAGTTGAACCCCAACAAGTGCACATTCGGAGTGCGATCGGGTAAGCTGCTGGGTTTTATTGTGAGCGAGAAAGGGATTGAAGTTGACCCTGATAAAGTCAAAGCTATTCAAGAAATGCCTGCACCGAAGACAGAAAAAGAAGTTTGAGGGTTCTTAGGACGATTGAACTACATTTCGAGGTTCATATCTCACCTTACAGCAACCTGCGAACCCTTGTTCAAATTGTTGAGAAAAGAACAGACGGTCAGGTGGAATGAAGACTGCCAAAAGGCTTTTGACAAGATCAAAGAATACTTGCAAGAACCTCCAATCCTTATGCCTCCAGTTGAAGGAAGACCTCTAATCATGTACTTGACAGTATTAGAAGAGTCAATGGGGTGTGTGTTGGGCCAGCATGACGAGTCTGGTCGAAAAGAGTATGCAATATACTACCTAAGCAAAAAGTTTACCGACTGTGAACAACGTTATTCACTGCTCGAGAAAACTTGCTGTGCTTTAGCGTGGGCTGCTCGCCGACTGAGACAGTATATGTTGACCCACACTACTTTATTGATCTCCAAAATGGATCCAGTTAAGTACATTTTCGAGAAGCCAGCACTTACCGGACGGGTTGCAAGATGGCAAATGATCCTCACAGAATATGACATCCAGTACACTTCTCAAAAAGCCATCAAGGGCAGTGTATTGTCTGATTATCTTGCTGAGCAACCCATTGATGATTACCAGCCTATGAAATTTGACTTCCCTGATGAAGACATCATGTTCATAAAGGCAAAAGATCATGAAGAGCCTGTTCACACTGAAGGGCCTGACCCGGAAGAAGAATGGACTATGATGTTTGATGGGGCTGTTAACATGAATGGTCGTGGTGTTGGTGCAGTGCTCATTACACCTAAGGGAGTCCACATGCCTTTCTCGGCAAAACTCACTTTCAACTGCACTAACAACGAAGCTGAATACGAAGCTTGCATTATGGGTCTTGAGGAAGCCATTGACCTCAGGATCAAGACATTGACTGTATTCGGAGATTCAGCTCTGGTAGTTAATCAAACCAACGGCAAATGGTACACCCACCAGGATCATCTGATACCTTACAGGGATTATACAAGGAGGTTATTGACTTTCTTTACAACGGTCAAGCTTGAGTATATCCCTCGGGATGAGAATCAGTTTGCAGATGCTCTGGCTACCATTTCATCTATGATCAAAGTTCAAGCTGCCAACTTTGTACCGCAGATTTCAGTGACCAGACTCGAGAGACCAGCATATGTATTCACAACAGATGTTGTCAAGGATGATAAGCCTTGGTTCCATGTCATTAAGTGCTTCTTGGAGAATCAAACATACTCACCTGGGGAATCTTCCAATGATAAGAAGACATTGAGAAGGCTTGCTGGTAGTTTCTTTCTGAACACTGATGGCTCCCTGTACAAGAGGAACTTTGACATGGTACTCCTCAGATGCGTTGATAGAACAGAAGCGGGTTTGTTAATGCATGAAGTGCACGAAGGATCCTTTGGTACCCATGCCGGAGGGCATGCAATGGCCAAAAAGTTGCTAAGATCAGGTTATTACTGGATCACAATGGATGCCGATTGTTGTGCTTACACCAGAAAATGCCATAAATGCCAGATTTATGCGGATAAGGTGCATGTGCCTCCCAATCCTTTGAATGTGATGTCTTCACCCTGGCCCTTTGCTATGTGGGGCATTGATATGATTGGTAAAATTGAACCGACTGCTTCGAATGGCCACAGATTCATCCTGGTTGCCATTGACTATTTCACCAAGTGGGTCGAAGCAGCTTCCTATGCAAATGTTACCAGGCAAGTGGTAGCCAGATTTCTGAAGAGGGATATCATCTGTCGATACGGAGTTCCCGAGCGGATCATTACTGATAATGGTTCCAACTTGAATAACAAAATGATGGCAGAGCTATGTCGGGACTTCAAGATTCAACATCACAATTCTTCTCCTTACAGGCCAAAGATGAATGGTGCTGTTGAGGCAGCTAATAAGAATATCAAGAAGATTGTGCAGAAGATGGTAGTTACTTACAAAGACTGGCATGAGATGCTACCATTTGCCTTGCACGGGTACCGCACGTCAATCAGAACATCCACTGGGGCAACACCGTATCAACTTGTGTATGGTATGGAAGCAGTCCTACCTGTCGAAGTTGAATTACCCTCCCTACGGGTACTGATGGATGTTAAGCTGAACAAAGCAGAGTGGGTCCGATCCCGATACGAACAACTGAGTCTGATTGAAGAGAAAAGATTGGCTGCAATCTGTCATGGGCAGCTGTATCAGAAAAGAATGAAGAGAGACTTCGATCAGAAAGTCAGGCACCGAGAGTACCAAGTAGGAGATCTTGTGCTGAAGAGAATCCTCCCTCCTCATACAGACCACAGGGGCAAGTGGACTCCGAATTATGAAGGACCATTTGTAGTATAGAAAGTTTTTTCTGGTGGAGCACTGATGCTCAGCACTATGGATGGTGAAGACTTCCCGTCCCCCGTGAATTCAGATGCAGTTAAAAAATACTTCGCATAAAAATGACCCGCTGGACATAAAAACAGAATGTAAGTCCAGGCAAAAATAGGGCATCCCGGCGAGTCAAAAACAAAATAAAAGACTCGGGCAAAAATAAGGGAAAATAAACAAAAAAAAATGTACACCCGCTGAGTTGAAAAGCCGCATTGGACAACTCAGGCAAAAATGGGTATCCCGATGGATTGAAAACCCGAAAGGGCGGTCCATGCAAAATAAGGGAATAAGCGAACAACTGCACTCTGAATTCGTCTGTATCACTTACAACTTGGTAAGCTTCGAAGGGATCAAGCTTCTTTCAGAATCAGCCTTCTTCAGAAAGCAAGATGAGAAGAACGTCAAATGTCATACGAGTCATAGCAAGAGGAAGCTCCTCGAAAGCATCGTCAACATTGCTAGCCTTTTGTTTCTCATTTTGTAACAATCTCCTCATTTCAGGAGATATGTTTCTTTGACTGTATATTGCCAATTCAGGGCACATGAATTAATAAAAACAGATTTTTTCAGTTACACGATGTCTCATACATTTTATTTGCAAAGAATGTCTGATGTCTTTTAAATATTGATTGCATAAATACAGATGCTTCTCTTCTAAAAACTATGTACTCGCGGGAAATGTACTTACTCTCAGAAGTGTCTAAACTCCTATGACGGAATCCGGTAAGGGATACCTCGGGATTACTTGTGCGTTTCTCTATCTTTGCAGGATTGCAGGTATCCGGAGCGCAACTTGGGCATGAAAGCTTCACTCCAACAAGCTGATAAATTAACACTCAGTCTTAGCACCCAAAGTGTTTTCTCCCCAGCTGAGTTTCCACTTGCTATTTCTCCCCAGCCGAGGTGCCAACCTTTTTTCCTCCTCAGCTAAGTACAAAAGTCAGGGAACCATCGCCCCACAGAGCTTCAGCCTCTATCCAGAAGAGCAGCGCATGAAAGGATCACAACAGAGTGAAAAAAGCTTCTACAAACCCCAGTTGGGTCCCTCATTATCGGGATGGGTCTATCAGTGACCTATCCCCCCAAGCAGATATCATCTCATCAGATCTACCAATGATCTCTTCCCTCAGCTGGGATGTCCACTTCAAGCAGATCAACCGGAGATCTCCGCAGCAACGGGATCCAAATCCCGGTTTGGTATCTTTGCATAATCATGGCATTTGCATCATACTCACCCACAAAGCGTAGCATTCCGTCTAATACGGAGCATTACGGCAAAAATCAAACAATTTGCATAATCATGAGCCATGTTCTAAATCAAACACTTGTGAATAATAACAATCCATCAATGTACAGAATACCCCCCAGATTCCCCAGTAAACACAGTTGCCTTACATGCACAAACACCAGTATATACTACTTGTGGCACCCGTCTGTGTCATATCCCCAGCAGAAAGCCAAAGACATCCTCTTTGCACTCACAGATACTTATATAATTTCCTTGACATCCGTCCGTGTCATTTTCCCCAGTGCAGTAACATAAACACTTTGTACATCAGATACTTGTTTATACTATACCTTTCTCTTTTCGACACTCATCCGTGTCATTCTCCCCAACAGTTAAACACTCATACTTACTACTTATACAGATACTCGTCCGTGTCTTATATACACCACTTATCTCCCCTCAGATTCAACACTAGTCCTTGTTCTTTGTTAACCAGTTGGTACTCGTCCGTACCATCATCTCAGAACATGCGTCAAGCGTTTGTTTCTACCTGATACTCGTCCGTATCATAGTCATAAGGATTCTCGTCCGCATCTTTAATCCATACACTGTGTCAAACACTTTTGTCGTCTTGAATATAGATACTCGTCTGTGTCTACTATCCCCAGAAGGGTTCCTTCAGATTCAACACTCGTCCGTGTTCTCTGTTAACTAGTTGATACTCGTCCGTATCATCATCTCGGAACACGTGTCAGTATTTGTTTCTACCCGATACTCGTCCGTATCGTAGTCTTAGGGATGCTCGTCCGCATCTTTAATCTATACACAAACATCTAAACACTTATACCTTTTGTTTCTTGGATGTAAACACTCGTCCGTGTTTACTATTCCCCAGTAGATCGCCAACAAAGCAAATTTTCTTTTCTATCTGACATTCGTCCTATGTCATGATAAACCCTGAGAGCAGCCGTCCCCTACTAGGTGGCCGTCCTCCACCTCTTGATGATCTTCCTTCATCATGATCATCCGATGGCCGTCCCCATCGTTGATTTTCTATCCAACATTCGTCCTATGTCGTGATATTTAGCAGCCGTCCCCTGCTAGGTGGTCGTCCTCCACCTTTTGATGATCGTCCTTCATCATTTTATCCAATGGCCGTCCCCATTGTTGATTTGGTTATCTGACATTCGTCCTATGTCATGACAAACCTTGAGAGCAGCCGTCCCCTGCTAGGTGGTCGTCCTCCACCTCTTGATGATCGTCCTTCATCATGCTCGTCCGATGGCCGTCCCCATCGTTGACCTTTTTATCCGGCATTCGTCCTATGTCGCGATATTTTTGGCAGCCGTACCCTGCCAGGTGATCGTCCTTCACCTTAGATGACCGTCCCTCATCTTATCCCCAACAGAGCAGCCGTCCCCTGCTAGGTGATCGTCCTTCACCTTTGATGACCGTACCTCATCATCTATTTATTTCATTTATTCTTTAACCCGATGGCCGTCCCCGTCGTGGTCCCTTTTACTTTCCCTGATGATCGTCCTTCATCAGTTTAGCCCGATGGCCGTCCCCATCGTTGGTTACTTTGCTTTATGAACTTGATGGCCGTCCCCATCATTTTTCATTAATCCCCAGAGAATTTTACAGCTTTATCTTGATGGCCATCCCCATCATGATTCTTTTTATCCCCAGCATGTCGGCCGTCCCCGTCATTGCTCTTTACCCAGCAGTCGTCCTCTGCTCGACGGTCGTCCTCCGTCGCTCACACTTTACAATATACTTTATTTTCTTCTGCAATCTATATCCCTTTTCTTCTTCATTTTGTGAGTGCAAATTTTGGACTGTCTTTGGTATTCAACCACAAGTTATCTTGTTTGCCTGATAAGCCGTCACTTACATCCTGCACAGCTAACTCATGTTTGAATAGGGGCAGCTGTAAACACCCCAAATTTGCCCTCACCCATTCACACCATGGCTTGTGATCATTTCATATTCATAAACTCAATTGTAACATCTCATACCACATTTTTGACTCATTGCATTGGTTCTAAGTCATCTGCATCTAGGGTTTGTGATCTGAGCAATCCAAAAGCTTCTTGAGCCACTCCAAAGGCCATCAATCACTTCAAAGGGGTCCATGTGTGTTCAAGTATCATATTATATCCTCTCAAAGTCAATAATGTCAAAAAATCACAAGAACTGGAAATGGTGTGGAGGCAGAGCCAGGTTTAACTGCCCAGATGACCTAGAATTAGGGTTTTGGTTTCAGAGGCCATAACTCCAATTTTTTTGGTCATTCTTGTTTCTATTGGTCTCTATATGGTATAGGGAGTATGAATATCAATTTTCATGAAGAAATTCCATGGGGAAGTCATCTGATCAAGAGTTGACTTTTCAAGCAAGTCAGTGCAAAATCAGGGCATCTGAGGCCCCCAATGACCCAACCAAGGGGTGTTCTTCATCATTTTGGTTGTATATGATCTTTATTTGATCATGGAAGATGTTGGAAGTTTACAAAATTGAAGAATTTCAAGTCTTTTGCAAAGTTGACTTTTTGGGCAAGTTTGACTTTTAATGAAATTGTCATTTTAGGCAACTTTTTCAACCTTTACTTTTTGATTCAAAAAGCTTCAAATGGAAAAACTTTGGTCATGAAAGTTGTAGAATGGATCATTCCCTTTTCAAAAAGTACAAGAACATGACCTAATTCATTTTGGATCAAAAGTTATGACTTGTCAAAGTTGGCAAAAATCACTAAATTTCAAGTTATGCACCAAAGAGGCAAAGTTGCAAATTCACTTCTCAAGGCCAATTAAGTCATCAAATGGACTTCTAAACTTCACAACATGATCACACAAGACCCAAAAATCAGAATGGGCCAAGAAACTTCTCACTTTTGTGGCCTATGGATCAAGATTTTTTCATAAGAATCAAAGGCAAGGCAAGTTGCAAAACTCATCATAAGACATAACCCACTTGCTTGCTAGCTTGTTGAACCATCCTAGGCCTTTCCCCACATCATGCTGCGCAGAACACACTTTTGTACTTGGCTAGAAAGTAGCCCATACTTCTCTTACACCAACTTTGACATTTTGGCAAAAGGACCCATACCTATCACAAAAGCACACATCACATCTTCTGACCAATCCCAATTGTTTATACTAATCAAATGCAAGCCAAACATAACAAGAAGCAAGCCTGAAACACTCCATAACACAGCATTCTCATTTTCCACCTCTTGTGCAAGAGCTTTCGAAACTCATCACACAAGTCACAAACACACAAACTAACTTCACAGATCAACTTAACACATCTTCCTGGTCACAAAGCACCCATCACCATTGCCTTAAACTCCCAGAATCACAAACACGATCACCACCTGCCATTGAACAGAATTCCTGCCACCTCTCAAACCAGCCTTTGCAAACTTCAAACAAACATTGTAAGCTTCTTGGGAGGATCATTGGAGTGGATTTGAGCCAAAGAAACAGCCAGAAAGCTCCTGAATCGAAAGCTTCAGTTCAGGTAGTCAAGTCAAAACTTTTTTCCAGAAACATGTTTTTAAGTTATTAATAGCTTCTATGCACTCTCCTGATCATGAATATGTGCTTACTTTTGAAAATGGTTGAGAAACCAGGATGTATGCATTGTCTGAAACTTTTGCCCTAAAAAATGTTTGATTCGATTCTCTCTGTTTCTGAATGATAAATGTTGTTTGATTGAGGGGTTTGATTCGTTTTTGAGTGGGGATGATTTCTGGGTAGTTAGATTTTGTTTTGGATGCATGTAGAGAGAGTTGGAGATTTGAGATGGCCGGAGAAGACGACCGGAACAGTGTTCCGGTCGCCTGAAAGTCATTAGGGCATAATTAATTAGGGTTAATCATAATTAAGCCAGTTTGAATGTCAGCCTTTGGATATGGCGCCAGGTCAATTCGCGTGTGTGCATATTTGAATCTGGACCCTTAGATTTGCATACTTTCCTTTTTTCAGATTAAATCCAATTTTATTTTACATTTTTATTTCATTTGTTTTCTCATTTATTTAAAAATAGCAAAACAATTCTAAAAATTCTGAAATTTTTTATATAAACTTTTATTAATTTTCAGAAACCAAAAATATTTTTATTTTTATTTTTTGCATTAAAAAATATTTTTAAATCATTTAAAAGTTTATTTTTAATTAATTAATGAGAATTAATTAATTAAAAATACTTTTAGGTATTTAAAAATCACCAAAAAATTCATGAAACCTTCATAATCATTTAGAAACATTGTCCAACCCTCAAACCAAATTTCTTTTTTGATCTTGATGTCTTTTGAGAATTTTTCATGGAATTAAAATCATTTCAAGGCATTATTTTGATCCAAACTTCAAAAAATCATTTCTGCCTAACCATTGAGAGTTGGACTTTGATTCTTTTTGCATTGCATTTTGTTTAGCATGTAGTTTGTAAGATTAAATTGGCATGATTTGATCTTTCATTTTCATTTTGTTTGACATTTTTCTTGTTAAGGTACCCTAAAACCCTAGAAATCTTAGAAAATTCATAACCCTAATTAGATTAAGAGTTGGAACCTCTCCTTTGGGCAGTGAGTTTAGTATAGGTTTAGGGTTCCTTTGAGTGCATTTTCAATTTTTTATCTTGATGTTTGCTTCTGATTTTGGTTTTTGTTTGATGCATTGATCATAAACCCTAATTTGGGCTTCCTTTTGCACTCATCTTGCATTTGTTTGCATACCATGACTTGCCATTGCATTTTATACATCCATTTGATCCATTAGACATCTTAAGACATGTTAAAAGCATGTTTGATCATTGCATCATGTATTTGCCATGTTGTATGTCATTTGCATCTCATAACTTTTCATGTGTGTTCATGGTTCTAAACTTGCTCCATTGGCATCCATTTGTTCATGTGATCATCCCCATGCCTTGTTTCATGTTTGTATCATATTATGACATCATTCTCATCTCATATATGCTTCTGGTTTTGATTTGCATCATGTCATTTCATCTCATTTTGCATTGCATTGCATTTCCTTCACTAACTTTTCAGGTGGTAAGTTACTTTGAGAAGTGAATTTTGCCTTCACTTCTCACAATTTCTTCTCATCTCTCTTATGTATCATTGCTGAATTTTGCTTTGTGTTTGAGATTGAACTTGCTCTTCCTTTCTCTTCTTAATTTCTTTCTTCAAGTGACTTGACTTCTTAAATGAAGCAAGTTACTTTGCTTCTCCTGATCCTTTCATCTGCTTCCTGGTGGTTCCATTGAAGATGTCTCTTGTTAACCTCACAAACCTTAGGAACAACCAAGCATGACAATGATTAGGGTTTTGATTAGTCTCCCCTATTAGTTTTACCTTTGTGTCTCTTTGAGTCTTCTCTTCTCACCTCATAATCAGGGACTAAACCCTAAAGGTTTTAAGGCTTTGTGATTAAGCTTATGCCTGCATCCTTCTATTAGGATGGAGTGTATAACTTTAATCCTAAGTGTTAAACCCTTAATGTGTTTAAATCCTTTAATCAATTCACATAATAATCATCAAGACTTCATACTTGTAACTTGGGCCTTGCATTAGGGTTCTAATTCTTCCTTAATTGGTTAAGAAGGACTAACCCTAGTGTTAATGGACAAGTCCCCCTCAAGTTGTCTTACAAACCCTAAAAAACACTTCATCATCACACCATTAATTAAAATCCACTTAATAAAGGCTTTGTTTTGTCATGAGTTTAATCCCTAATCATGGATTAAGTTGAGGAGCTTTCCTCAGCTTAAACATTCTCATCTATTATCCTTCTATTAGGATGGTGTAATGAGTCTGTTTAATCCCTGATTATGGCTTAATCTCATTACTTAACACTAAACAAAAATCACAAAAACATTTAAATAATCACAAGTAGGTTAATGATCTTAACCCTACATCAAAGGTGATTAAGTGTGAGAAGCTGACTTCACACTTAAGGTACTCTCATTACCCCTAATCATAGGGAAGATGTGATGAGTTTACTAAATCCATTGGTTTAGGCTTAAGCTCATTAACTTATGACAAACTTTCAAAAGCAATAAAAGACCGAAAACACAAAAACAAACAATAATCGTCTCCTTCGGGATTCTTTTCTCATCACACTCACTCATAAACGAGAACTCGCTTCTTCCGTCTAATGCAAGACAGTTTGCACCTGAGCCAGACATGTCATACACTTGAGCATTGACAAGTAAGCAGTTCACAAGTCAATTCATCTTTCAGTCTCTTTGGGTCGAACTACGGTGTTCTGACTTCCTCATTGCACGAGAGGATACGTAGGCATAACTTAATAGTTATCGAACAAAAGTCTCTGTATATTCCCCCTCTTTCCAGTTTTATTCTTATAGCCTCATATTCTTGAGCATTTCACTCTGTTCTTACACGGACACTTCATTTATACACTTCACTTCTCTTACACTGACACCTGTACATCCTTTTCCAGCTCTTTTATACACAAATAGCACTGACACTACCCCTTTAAAACACAAATCTTTTAAGCGTGGATCCCGTCGAGTACGGCGGATAATCTGGGTGCTAATACCTTCCCAGGTTGTAACCAACCCCCTTTCTCAGTCTCTCTGGTTCGCAACCGTCTTATCCATGTCTTTCTAGGTCTATGCAACATTACATTTCCTCCGGGATAAAAATGCCTAGCTGGCGACTCTTTTCACTCCCTGTGAGTTCACTCCTGTGTGTTCTCGCACCCTCCTTTCGCCGACCGTTCGCGTCTGTACCCCTTTTGACCCGGTGTCATCTGGTGGGAGCGACAGTCCTATGTCGTGATATTTTCAGTAGCCGTCCCCTGCTAGGTGATCGTCCTTCACCTTTTGATGACCGTCCCTTATCATTATTTCATTTATTCTTTTACCCGATGGTCGTCCCTGTCGCGGTTTATTTACCCTTTAACCTGATGGCCGTCCCCGTCAGTGCTTTCCTCATTTCTTTAATCCCTAGAGAGTTTTATTTCTTTACCCGATGGCCGTCCCCGTCGTGATCTTTATCCTGATGACCGTCCTTAATCATTTTACCTGATGGTCGTCCCCGTCGTGGTCTCATTATTTCCCAGCATGATGGTCGTCCCCGTCATTGCTATACTTACCGTTTCATCCCCAGCAGTCGTCCTCTGCTCGATGGTCGTCCTCCATTGCTTTCATTTGATTCTCATACTATAATGCCTGTTACAATTTATATCCCTTTTCTTCTTCTCCCCAGCGAGTGAGAATTTCGGACTGTCTTTGGTATTCAACCACAAGGTATCTTGTTTGTCTGTTAAGCCAAGCGCTTACACCCTACACAACTAACTCATGCTTGAATAGGGGCAGCTGTAAACACCCCAAATTTTCCCTCACATTTTCTCACACCATGGCTTGTGATCTTTCATATTGCATTTGCATAAGCATATCATTACATCTCACATTTCATAAACAACTTCATCAAATCATTGCATGACTGCATAATTAGGGTTTGTGATAAGAAGAATCCAAGAAGTGATATGAGCTATCTCAATGGTCTTGAAGCATGCCAAGAGGGTCCTTAGTGGTCTATAGTCTTATTGCATCCCCAAGAAGTCTTTGAAGTCATAAAATCATAGAGGATTGCACAGAGACCCCGGCAGGCTAGGGTTTTCTACACAGATGACCTAAAATTAGGATTTTGGGTTTGAGGCCCTTAATCTCAAATTTTTTGGTCATTCTTGATTCCATTGGTCTTAATATGTTATAAGGAGCATGTGTACCAAATTTGATGAAGAAATTCATTGTGGAAGTCATCTGATCAACTGGTAACTTATGATGCAAGAAAAGTCAGAATCAGGGCATCTGAGGCCACCATCAATGGTACTAAAGGGTCATATTCATAATTTTGAGGTTCTATGATCTTTATTTGATCTTATAAGTGGTTAGAAGTTCACAAGATTGAAGAATTTCAAGCCATTTGCAAACTTTCCATTTTTGGACATGACTTGTAATGAAAACTTTCCATTTTGGGAAAGATTTTCAACCTCCTCTTTCTTGATAAAAAAGGCTTCGAATGAAAAATCTTCAAACATGAAAGCTGTAGATTGGATCTTCCCATTTTCAAAATGTACAAGAATTCCTCTTGATTCATCCTAGAACTCAAGATATGATTTTTCAAAGTTGGGAAAAATCTTATAATTTTCAAGTATGTGCCAAAGAGGGATTTTTGCAAAATCAAGTTTTAAGCACTCTTGTGACCTCTAACTGACCTCTAAGGATCATAAAAACCTCACGTGCCAAGAATCACAAGTTTTCATGCCTTGCACTTCAAGAAAATCCAAAGAGGGAAAATTGCAAAACATATGATAACTCTTGAATCAAGGGATGCAGATCATCACAAAAAATCCAAAGGCCATCCTTGAATGAAGCTGAGGCAGGACAAGCCTTGTGATCTCCTCTGACCCGTGCCATACTCATAGTTGCCAAACATTGACTTTTTTGCAAAATGGCCCATACCAATCACACTATGCCATAACAACTCTCTGGCCAATCAGTACCTCTTATGCAAACCATAAGGACCTCAAACATAACAACATTGAAGCCTGAAAGCATCCATACAATCAGAATCCCAAAAATCCTCAAAAACCTTCATCTCTTCGAAACTCAACACACAGCCAACAAAAACCACTGATTCTTTCACCATTCATCTCCACATAACCCATAGATCATAAACCACCCTTCACCATGGCCTAAAAGCCCCCTAAACCAAAACACGATTTCTGCCTTAGCAGAATTGAAACACTCAAACCAGCCAAAACAAAACTTGTTCTAAGCCTTTCAGAAGCTTCAGGGAGTCCATTAGGGGTGGCTTGCCTCAAAGGAAGGGTCAAAAAGCTCATAATTGAAAAGCTCCAGTTCAGGTATCATCCAAGAACAAATTTTCCAGAACTTGCGTTTTAAGTTATAAATTGATTCTATGTGCTCTTCTGATCATCATGATGTCTTTATTTTTGAAAATGGTTCAGTATGTAGGATGTATTTGGCTTCTGAAATTTTTGTATGTTTTCCGTTTTGATTCGTTTCTCATGATTCATGTAAAATAGATGTTGTTTGTTTGTTGATTCGTGTTCCATGAAGTTTGGGGATTGATTCTGGGCAGTTTTTAGGGCTTGGGTGGCCTAGGGAGGAAGTTGAGGTTTAGGGTTTTAATTAGGGTTTAAGTGTCAGTTTAAATGTGGACCATTGGATGCGTGTTTAGATTAAGCTTTGAATGGCCCAGATTCACTTATTAGCCCTAATCCTTTTTAATTAGTTTTAATTAGGTTTAATTAAATTAATTAAATCAGAAACAATCCTGACCACCCATTCACGCGCCAAACCCCCAACTTCAAATCTGAGCCCTTGATTTTGCATATTTTCATTTTTATTTTATTTTCTTTACATTTTCTTTCATATATTTATTAAAAATAGCAAAAATATGTTTAAAAATCTCATTTTCTGCATTTTCACTCCAAATATTTTTCTAAACTCAAAAACATTTTTATTTTTAATTTTTTCATTAAAAAAGTATTTTTAAATCATTTAAATGTTTTATTTAATTAATTAATTAATTTTAATTAATTAAAAATACATTTTGGTATCTAAAATCACAAAAAAATCATGAAGCATTCTCATACATTTAGAACAATTTACAAACCCATCACACAAATTTCTTTTTAGGTTTGATCATGTTTTCACAATTTTCTTTGAATTAGGGTTCATAAAATCACATTTTTCTAACCCTAACTTGAAAAAAATCATTTATGATCAACCATGATGAGTTTGAACTTGATTCTTTTTGCATTCTTTCACACATTACTTCTAGTATCTAGGTTATTTAACTCATAATTTTGCATTGCATTTTCAATTTGTTTTGCATTTTTCATGAAGAATCACCCAAAAACCCTAGTTAACTTAGAAAATTCATAACTTTCTCTAGGTTTAGCTTCTGACCTTTAACTTTGGGGAGTGATTTTGTGTGTGTTTAGGGTTTGTTTGATTTCATTTTTAAATTTTTATCATGATGTATGCTTCTGTATTGGTCATATGCACCTCATACATTCATAAAACCTTACTTTCTCATGTTCATTTGCATTCATCTTTACATATCTCAAGCATATGAACTTGCCATGACATTCCATGCTCTTGTATGCCATCTTAGACATCTTAAGACATGTTTGAACATTTCTTAATCATTTCTTCATTCATTTGGTATGCTTTGCATTCATTACATTTCATGTTTATCCATGTGTTTTCAAGCTTCTAACATGCCATCCTTGCATCTCATCTCTTGTATGAACATTCATAAGCATTATGTATGACTTTGCATCATCCTATGACACATTTGCATCATGTTTGCACTTCTGGTTTTGGTCCTTTCACTTTCATTTGCTTTATTTCCTTTTGCTTTGCATCTTATGTATTCACACTAACATTTCAAGGGCTTATGCTAAGTTGTTTGGGATGTGGATTTGCCTTCACATCCCACCTCTTCTCCTCTTTTCATTTGCATCTTTTACATGTCTTTGAAGTTAACTTTCTTCACTTATGCTCTCTTGCTCCTATCTCTTTCTTTTAGGTTACTTATCTTCTTCAGGAAGTAAGTAACCTATTCTCTTTCTCTTTCTCTTTTCATCTGCTTCTCTTCCTTTGGTGGCCTTCTCAAGATCTTTCTTTAAGCCTCACAAACCATAGGATATCCAAGCATGATAATTTTAGGGTTGTACATAGTCTCCCCTAGTTTTTACCTTTGAGTCTCCTTGAGTCTCACTTCTCATCTCATAATCAGAGGCTAAACACTTAAAGCTTTAGGACTTTGAATTAGGGTTATACTTGTATCCTTATCTTAGGATGGAGTGTATAACTTTAATCCTTAGTGTTAAACCTTTAATTTTTTTACACCTCTTAATCAAAATACCTAATAACTATTAAGACTTAAGTTTGTAAATTTGGCCTTATATTAGGGTTACATCTCTTCCTTTTGGTTAAGAGGGACTAACCCTAGTGTTTAATGGACAAGTCCCCCTAAAGCTAGTCTTACAAACATAAAACTCATTTCTTAATCCCACCTTTAATTAAAATCCACTTAATAAAGGCTTGTTATATAATGAATTTAGTCCCTAACCATGGATTAAGTTGAGGTATCTTCCTCAGCTTAAGTGTTCTCATCTATCATCCTTCTCTTAGGATGGTGTAATGAGTTCAATAATCCCTGATTAGAGATTAAACTCATTACTTAACACAAAACAAAAACCCTAAAAAACAATCTTAATAATCACAAGTAGGTTAATGATCTTAATCCTATATCATCATGGTAATTAAGTTGAGATGCTTATCTCACACTTAAGTAGGCTCATTATCCCTAATCAGGGAGGATATAATGAGTTTACAACCCTTGATTTAGGCTTAAGCTCATTATCCTATGCAAAACACCAAAAATAATAAAAAACTGAAAACACAAAAACAAACAATAAACGTCTCCTCCGGGATTCTTTTCTCATCACACTCACTCTGAAAACGAGAATTCGCTTCTTCCGTCTAATGCAAGATAGTTAGCACTCGAGCCAGACGAGTCATGCACTTGAGCATATACAAGAAAGAAATTCACAACAAAAACACCCAGTCTCTTTGAGTCGAACTACGGTGTTCTGACTTCCTCATTGCACGAGAGGATACGTAGGCAAAACTTAACGGTTATCGAACAAAAGTCTCTTTGTCACCCCCTCTTTCAGCTTTCTTTTCTAAGCCTCATTCTTGAGCACTCACTCTCTTTTTGCACTGACACACTGTACTTTCATCCCTAGCTTTTCATACATAGTCAACACATACAATATCCCCCTTTTAAACACAATCAAGTAAGCATGGATCCCGTCAAGTACGACGGACGATCTGGGTGCTAATACCTTCCCAGGTCGTAACCAACCCCCTTTCTTAGTTTCTTTGGTTCGCAACCGTCTTATCCATACCCTTCCAGGTTTATGCAGCATTACCTTTCCTTTGGGATAAAAATGCCTAGCTGGCGAATCTATTCAACCTCAACCTCCAACATCGCTGACCGTCTGTGTCTGCACCGGGATGAGTGTCTGGGGAGCGACAAACACCACTAGAGATGTTTTCTGCTGGAGATAAGTGTTTTGATCATATCGATGGGGATGAGAGACAATGATATATTTCTTTTCGGGAAGCGCCCTTCTCTGTTGCTTTGTTGGAGAAGGGAAGTCTTGATGAGACTCATTGAAAAATCTTGTTCAATGATCCGTTGAGGAAAGGCATTCTCGAAGTTCTGCGCGGGCAATGGCTTTGCTAGCAACACCTATACCTGCATGTACACAATTGATAACGTCTACAAAATGGAGGGTTAGTTTTGCCTACATGCCCCGGATTTATGGTCTGAATTACCATCCCAGTCCCCTAACATTCAAAGTGATTTTAAATGTTTTCCCTTCACATGTCATTTACAAAGCCACCGAGTTTAAATGCAATGTTCTTTTATCAAAAATTCAGGACATTTTTGCAAACAAAGCATGTAAAAATAAACAAGGATAAAGCTCTTTGATTGAACTAAACATTCTTTTATTGATGAGCCTCTGAATAGGTGAAAATTTACATCAGGAAGCAACCACCTGGAAAGAGGTAATCACTGTAAATTGAGAAAAAGAAACTATCCTAATGGCAATGTGCACGACATTCCCATGCGTTTCAATTCTACTATGACCAATATGTCTTCAAGATTTTCCGTTACTTCCTTCGCTTTTCGAAGAAGAAGGTTGGACTGATTCCTACCCTTCTACGATTGCCAGGTTAATGATGACATGGTATAGATTACCCAGATCACAGTCATTCGCTTTTACCCTTTTTTGAATGAGTTGTCCAATGCGGCTTTTTAGCTCAGTGGGTGTACATTTTTTTCAAGTATTTCCCTAACTTTTGCCCGAGCTCTTTATTCTGTTTTTAGCTTGCCAGGATGCCCCCTGTTTGCCTGGACTTTATTCTGTTTCTTTTCCAGCGGGTCTTTTGCTGCGAAGTACTTTTTCAATGCGCTTGAGTTAATAGGGGATTAGAAGTCTTCGCCATCCATGGTTGTTAGCATCAAGGCTCCGTCCGAGAAGACCCTTTTAACCATGAATGGACCTTCATATTTAGGTGTCCACTTTCCCATGTAATCTGTTAGAGGAGGAAGGATCTTTTCAGCACTAAATCACCAGGTATATAGCGTTGAAGTCGCACTTTCTGGTCGAAAGCCCTCTTCATTTGCCTCTGATACAACTGTCCATGGCATACAGCTACTAGGAGTTTCTCTTCAATGAGGCTCAACTGGTTGTACTTGGATTGGAGCCACTCAGCTTCATCAATCTTGACATCCATCATTAGTCTCAGCGAGGAGATCTCGACTTCAACCGATAGGACTGCCTCCATACCGTACACAAGCGAGAATGGGGTTGCCCCTGTTGAAGTGCGCACAAATGTTCGGTACCCATGCATTGCAAATGGTAGCATTTTGTGTCAATTTTTGTATGTCACAACCATCTTCTACACGATCTTCTTAATGTTCTTGTTGGATGCCTCGACGGTACCATTCATCTTTGGTCGATATGGCAAAGAATTGTGATGCTCGATCTTAAAATCCTGACATAAGTCTGCCATCATTTTATTGTTGAGATTAGAACCATTGTCAGTAATGATTCTTTTGGGAATTCCGTATCAGCATATGATATCCTTTTTGATGAAAT
This sequence comes from Lathyrus aphaca, assembly GCA_963966055.1. NCBI lineage: Eukaryota > Viridiplantae > Streptophyta > Magnoliopsida > Fabales > Fabaceae > Lathyrus > Lathyrus aphaca. The sequence goes on from OZ014519.1 coordinate 212,283,334, forward strand.
GGGCTACCACTTGTCTTGTAACATTAGCATAAGATGTCGCTTCGACCCACTTTATGAACTAGTCTATTGCAACTAGGATGATGCGGTGACCGTTGAAGGCGGTTAGCTCGATCTTGCCAATCATATCAATGCCCCACATGGAGAAGGGCCAAGGCGAAGACATGACGCTCAATGGACTGAGAGGCACATGAACCTTGTCAGCATAGATTTGGCACTTGTGGCATTGGCAGGAATATTTACAACAATCAGATTCCATGGTGATCCAATAATATCCCGATCTCAATAGTTTCTTTTCCATAGCATGTCCTCCAGCATGGGTACCGAAGGAGCCTTCGTGCACTTCTTGCATCAACATGTCTGATTCGTGTCTATCTACGCATCTGAGCAGGACCATGTCAATGTTCCGTTTATAGAGCACATCATCTTGATTTAAGAAGAACTAGCATGACAACCTCCTAAGGGTCTTCTTCGCTTTGCTTGATGCCCCTGTCGGGTATTCTTGAGACTTCCGAAATTGCTTGATGTCGTAATACCAGGGTTTGTCATCATTAACACTATCAATCGCAAACAGATATGTCGGTCTTTCGAGACGAGACATGTCGATTCTAGGCACATAGTTCTCTTGGTGAACCTTGATCATGGAAGATAAGGTTTCCAAGGCATCAACAAATTGATTCTCGTCCCGAGATATGTATTGCAGCTTGACCTTCGTGAAGAAAGTCAATAATCTTCTGGTGTAGTCCCTGTAGGGAATCAGATGAGGTTGATGAACTAGCCATTTGTCGTTAACTTGGTTGACAATCAAATCCGAATCACTGAAGATCTCGAGGTTCTTGATTCTCAAACCAAATGCTTCCTCGATCCCCATTATACAGGCTTCATACTCTGCTTCATTGTTAGTGCATTTGAATGTCAGTCGGGAAGTGAAAGGCATATGAATCCCTTCCGGCGAGATAATAACGACACCAACTCCGCTTCCGTTCATGTTAACGGCCCCGTAAAACATCAGAATCCATTTGGATTCGGGGTCTGGCCCCTCCCCCGGGAGTGGTTCTTCGTAGTCTTTCGACTTGAGGAACATGACGTCCTCATCCGAAAACTTGAACCTCATGGGCTAGTAATCATCAATTGGATGTTGGGCTAGATAATCCGACAATACACTTCCTTTGATTTATTTTTGTGAAGTGTATTGGATATCATATTCTGTCAGAATCATTTGCCATCGGGCTACTCTTCCGATTAGATTTGGCTTTTCGAAGATGTACTTTACGGGGTCCATCTTGGAAATCAACAGAGTGGTGTGAGTCAGCATGTACTGTCTTAGCCGGCGAGCAGCCCATGCCAAAGCGCAACAAGGTTTCTCGAGTCGTGAGTAGCGTGTCTCATAGTCGGTAAACTTTTTGCTAAGGTAATAGATTACATGCTCTTTTCGACCAGATTCGTCCTGCTGACCCAGCACACAGCCCATTGATCCCTCGAGCACTGTGAGGTACATGATTAATGGTCTCCCTGGCACTGGAGGCATAAGAATCATAGGTTCTTGCAGGTACTCCTTGACTAGATCAAAAGCTTGTTGACAATCATCATCCTATCTAATGGCCTGATTCTTCCTCAGAAGCTTGAAGATAGGCTCACACGTGGCTGTTAGGTGAGAGATGAATCGTGCAATGTAATTCAACCTCCCTAATAATTCGTGTACTTCCTTATAAGTTCTTGGCTTAGGCATCTCCCGAATTTCTTTTACTTTCGCGGGGTCGACCTCTATCCCCATTTCACTAACAATAAAGACCAACTACTTTCTGCACCCCGAATGTGCACTTGTTCGGGTTCAGTCTCAACTTGAACTTCCGAAGCCTATCAAATAGCTTGGCTAAGTTGACCAAATGTTCCTCTTCTGTTCATGACTTCGCAATCATGTCATTGACGTAGACCTCAATCTCGTGATGAATCATGTCGTGGAATAGAGTCACCATTACACGTTGGTATGTTGCCCCAGCATTTTTCAAACCAAACGACATTACTTTGTAACAGAAGGTGCCCCATGGGGTGATAAAAGTTGTTTTCTCCATGTCATCTGGCAACATCTTGATTTGATTATAGCATGAAAATCCATCCATGAAGGAAAACACAGAGAATTGGGCACTGTTATCAACTAGCACGTCGATATGTGGCAGCGAGAAGTCATCTTTGGGGCTTTCCCTATTCAAGTCTCGATAGTCTATGCACATTCTGACTTTACCATCCTTTTTAGGTACTGGTACAATGTCCGTAACCCACGGGGGATAACTTGTCATAGCCAATAATCCGGCATCAAATTGCTTTTGAACCTCTTCTTTGATTTTGATGGCCATGTCGGGTCGAGTCCTTCTCAATTTCTGCTTCACCGGCACGCAATCCTCTCTGAGTGGTAGCCTGTGCACTACAATGTCGGTGTCCAACCCTGGCATGTCCTGGTAAGACCAGGCAAATATGTCAACATACTCTCGAAGCATGGAAATCAAACGGCTCTTGACAACTCCTTCCAATACGGCCCCGATCTTGACCTCTTTTTTATCCTCTGTTGTACCCAAATTGACTACCTCAACGACTTCTTCATGTAGTTGAATCACCCTCTCCTCTTGCTTGAGCATTCTGGCTAATTCATTGGGTAATTCACAGTCTTCCTTGACCTCTTCGTCAGCTTGGTGGATTGGATTATCGAAATCATACTTGGTCATAGCAGAAGAGTTATCAAGAGAATCCGAAGGATTGGTTCTGCACAAGTGATGTGCTTATTTCATAATCTGTTTTTTTTATGAAAACCACAAGACAAAACAAAAGACAAACATTGCCATTTTTTATTTTTTTTGGTAAAAAAAATTCAAAAGAAAGGAAGGGAACATAATTTGAATGAAAAATGTCCTTTCTTTATGATAAAATAAATTGCATAACATGCAAGGTGGCCCTACAATGAATCCATACACCTTGGGTATAGTGTAGGACTTGACATGCGTATGCTAATGAGAAAATAAATAAAATTACTTTGGCAGGCCACTGACTTGGATGAAATCCTCGGCGAACCAGTTTGTTAACTCTTCCCCTGGGCTGCATGGGCGTACCCAACTGTCGAGATCACCACCATCATCAATGACATCTTCAACGGCATAGATTTGATTTGGGTCAATTACTCCCCCACTCAAGAAACTGACCGTTCTGCTTTGGGGTCCTGTTGCCTGACCCGGGACATAGCCTATCTCAAACTTATCTTCTTTCTTATCAACCTGGACCAGCTTGCCCCAGCCTTGGGAGTTTCTAGCTTCAACCACCTCCCTGGCCTGTTTGTAGGAGGATATAGAAGTCCCTACTTGCTCACTACTCTTGGTAGCAAAGTTGGGAGTAACAACATTGACGTGCACGGCTTCGAAGGCTTGGCATAACGTTTCATGGATCTCCCCATCCATTTCAACGTACTTGAATGTCGACAGATGGCTGGAAAAGATATCCTCTTCTCCGCACACATTAACTACTTGACCATCAACAACATATTTCAACTTTTGATGCAAGGTTGAAGTTACTGCGCCTGCAGCGTAGATCCACAGACGTCCCAGAAGACAACTATATGCTGGCTGGATATCCATGACATAGAATGTGCTCTTGAATACCTACGATCCTATATTCACTGGTAACTCAACTTCACCAAAGACCGATCTTCTAGAACCATCAAAGGCTCTCACCACTAGGTCACTTGGTCTCAGAATTATTTTGTCTATTTCCAACTTCATCAAAGCCTTCTTCGGAAGTACGTTCAAAGAAGAGTCAGTGTCAACTAGAACGTGAGATAACACAAAACCCTTGCACTCCATGGTGATGTGCAAGGCCTTGTTATGATTTCTCCCTTCCGATGTCTAGTCTTTGTCTGTATAACCCAGTCCATGACTGGCATTGACACTTGCGATCACGGTTTCAAGTTGTTTCATAGTTATCTCCTGTGGAACGTAAGCCATCTGTAGAACCTTCAATAATGCCTCACGGTGTGCTGGAGAGCACATAAGCAGAGACAATATTGAGATCTTTGAGGGTGTTTATGTTAGCTTGTCAACTACTTTGTAATCTCTCTTTTGATAATCAACATGAATTCTTCGACCTCTTTCTAAAAGGTACTTTGCTCTTTCGACGAAATCACCACTTCTTCTGTAGCTACCTGCTTCCCTTTAGCTCGGGCTGCAGCTTCGGCTTCGTTGTTTGTTCGGAGAGTTTGTGGCGCGAAGATTCGTCCACTTCTGGTGAATCCACCTATTCCACCGACGTTTACAACACTTGGATCACTAACAACTGGGGACTTGTCTTCAATCTTCTGCCCCTGAACATACACATCTGACCCATAGTGCCAAGGAACTTCTCTTTCACTCTTGTAGGGGACCGGTCCAGCAGTCGTGATGGTTACAAGGCTTGTTGTAACAGGCCTCGCCTCTTGTGGTATGTAGATGGTAACTGGTGTCGGTGGAGAAGGTATTTCTTCAAGAATGAAATGTATGGTGACAGTAGACACATCGTCGCTTTGGTTGTTCACCTTATCAAACTGTTGCGAGCCCTCATCAATCAATGCTTGGATGCCTATTTTCAAATTATTACACCCATTCTAAGAAGTCTTGCAATCTTCACAATCTTTGCTACATCCAGGGAACACCTGGTCTTTCAACAATATCTCTTTGACATCAGACAAAGGAGTCTAAACTTCATCGACATTCAAAATCAGATTCATGACTTTTCCTTCCTCAATAGCGTTGATCCTTTCCCCTCCATGATCGGACATCAGATTGGTATTGACATTTTGCGGTGGTGCAAAGTTGATGGTTTTTGCGTCAATCAAATCCTGGACTTTCAGCTATAAAGCCATGCACTTCTCAGTTGTGTGCCCGGGGCACCTGAATGAAAAGCACACCTGGCATTGGTATCGTAGCCTGGTGGTAGAGAATCCCTAGTGATGGGTTACAGCATCCTTAATTGAATCATGTTCAAGTCCAATAGTTTCTACAGCAGTGCAGTATATGTCATTGGAATGGACTCAATGACACGATCAGATTGACGTGAACGTTGTTGGTAAGGCCTTTGTTGACGTTGATTCTGTTGTTGTGGTTGTTGTTAAGTAGGCCCTGATGGGATAGTAACTGCAGTCACCTGACCATAGTGATTTTGACGACCCCGGCTACGGCCTCTATTGTAAACAACATTAGTTTTGCCTTCTCTCCTCCTCTGGGGACCGACAAAGGGCTTTCACGCTCCAGATGAGCTACTGGCACCGGTATCTTGAATCTTCCCCATTTTAAACAAATTTTCCACTCTTTCACCAGCAATGACAGGATCAGTAAAATTAGTGGCCGAACAAGAAGCCAGACGGTCGATAAACACCCCTTATAAAGTACTCATGAACATATCATCCATTTCGTTCTCTAACAACGGAGGTTGCACTCTTGCAGCTAATTAGCGCCACCTCTGGGCGTACTCTTTGAAACTTTCTTTGGCATTCTACGACATGCTTTGAAGCTATGTACGATTTGGAGCCATGTCTAGATTGTATTGATAATGCTTGACAAAGGCTTCGGTCAACCCTTTCCAACTCCTGATAGCGGTCCTACACAGCTTCATGTACCATTCTTGGGATGCCCCGACAAGGCTATCTTGAAAATAGCACATCCACGGCTTTTCATCATCGGTATGAGCAACAATTCTATCGACAAAAGAATGGAGACGGGTCCTTGGGCAAAAAGTACCATTGTACTTGTCAAAGGTGTGAGCTTTGAATTTGTGGCGAATTCTCACCCCAGGCACAAGACCCAAGTCAGTGATGTCGAATCCCAAAGAGTTCTGAGATTGAATGGAACGAATTTGCTCAGCCATTTCCTCAAAATGGAGATTGACCTTTGCACCCTGTCCTTCCATGTCTTCCAGTATAGTGAACTAATCATCTTGATTATCCACTTGAGGTTGAGGACCACCATCAGCATTGACAATAACCTCAGGCTGAGGTTGAGGTTGAGGGCCACCTCCTCCCAGAGCACCAGTACCTCTAGGGCCTCCACCATTGTTGTCGTTGCCATCTATCATCTCTCGCAGACGCTCTTGGTTCTGATTGATGCCAGTTACCAAAGTCATGAACTAGTTCATACGGTTGCGCAGCTCCGTCAACTCAGCTTATATTTGATCCATGATCCTAACTCTGTTTTGTTTAGTAGGATACCTGTGAACATTCCTCGTAGAAATAATTCCTGAAACAGAAGAGATGTCAGAAATCTAGGAATGTACATGCAAAACAAAGAAACAAGGTGATATGCATGCAATGCAATTTTTTATGCTTTCGATCTCAAGGTCATTCATGCCCCGGTCCCGGTATTTTAACAAATAAATCCAGATGGCGTTTGACCCCCGACTTTGAAAAGACCTTTGCGTAGAAATCAGATTCATATAATTGTAATGGCCCAAGTGTAGGTGCACACATGAAATATAGATCTGAATAATAGCTATGTAACATAGATCAGCCCATAAGGCAAGAATAACAGCATTCCATGTAGGGTACAATTCTTACAAAAGGAAATGGAAATATGGAAGAACAAAGCCTAAATTCCTACAACATGTCTGTAGGTAATCCGAATACAGAGAAACCAAAGCTACTGCTTGAGGACTCAAATCCCTCCTTATTAGGTCCCAGCTCTGACCTTCTTAATTTTAGGCATCAATTTGAGATCTTCTATCTCTTTGAGTGCCACTTCAAGTGCCTTTTGACTCCACTCCAACTGCTGAGTCTTGGAAATTATCTGCAATTCGTAGAACTCTTCTCTTTCCTTGTGCTTCTTATGATCTTGAATCCTATGATCTTGAAACGCGAACCATCAGAGATGTTGGAGGTTGAGGTTGAATAGAGTCGTCAGCTAGGAATTTTTATCCCGAAGGAAAGGTAATGCTGCATAAACCTGGAAGGGTATGGATAAGACGGTTGCGAACCAAAGAAACTTAGAAAGGGGGTTGGTTACGACCTGGGAAGGTATTAGCACCCATATCGTCCATCGTACTCGACGGGATCCTTACTTACTTGATTGTGTTTAAAAGGGGTAATATATGTGCTGACCGTGTATGAAAAGCTAGGGAGGAATGTACAGTGTGTCAGTGCAAAACGAGAGGGTGAGTGCTCAAGAATGAGGTTAAGAAAAGAAAGCTGAAAGAGGGGGATTACAAAGAAACTTTTGTTCGATAACTGTTAAGTTATGCCTACGTATCCTCTCGTGCAATGAGGAAGTCAGAACACCGTAGTTTGACTCAAAGAGACTGGATGATTTGACTGTGAACTTCTTACTTGTCTATGCTCAAGTGTATGACTCGTCTGGATCGAGTGCTAACTGTCTTGCATTAGACGGAAGAAGCGAGTTCTCGTTTATAGAATGAGCGTGATGAGAAAAGAATCCCCGAGGAGACGATTATTGTTTGTTTTTGGGTTTTCAGTTTTTTATTGTTTTTGGTGTTTTGCATAGGATAATGAGCTTAAGCCTAAATCAAAGGTTGTAAACTCATTATATCCTCCCTGATTAGGGATAATGAGCCTACTTAAGTGTGAGATAAGCATCTCAACTTAATTACCATGATGATGTAGGATTAAGATCATTAACCTACTTGTGATTATTAAGATGTTTTTAGGTTTTTGTTTAGTGTTAAGTAATGAGTTTAATCTCTAATCAGGGATTAGTGAACTTATTACACCATCCTAAGAGAAGGATACTAGATGAGAACACTTAAGATGAGGAAGACTCCTCAACTTAATCTATGGTTAGGGATTAAAATCATTATATAACAAGCCTTTATTAAAGTGGATTTTAATTAAAGGTGGGATTAAGAAATGGATTTTATGTTTGTAAGACTAACTTGAGGGGGACTTGTCCATTGAACACTAGGGTTAGTCCCTCTTAACCAAAAGGAAGAGATGTAACCCTAATATAAGGCCCAAGTTACAAGCTTAAGTCTTGATAATTATTAGGTGTTTTGATTAAGAGGTGTAAACAAATTAAAGGTCTAACACTAAGGATTAAAGTTATACACTCCATCCTAAGATAAGGATGCAGGTATAACCCTAATTCAAAGTCCTATAGTTTTAAGTGTTTAGCCTATGATTATGAGATGAGAAGAGATACTCAAGGAGACTCAAAGGTAAAAGACTAGGGGAGACTATATACAACCCTAAAAATTATCATGCTTGGATATCCTATGGTTGGTGAGGCTTAAGGAAAGATCTTCAGGAGGCCACCATGGAAGAAGAAGCAGATGAAAAGAGAAAGAGAAAGAGAATAGGTTACTTACTTCCTGAAGAAGATAAGTAACCTAAGAGAAAGAAAGTAATAAGGAGAGAGCATAAGTGAAGCAAGTTCACTTCAAATACAAACAAAATATGCAAATGAAGAGAAGAGAAGAGGTGGGATGTGAAGGCAAATCCACATCCCAAACAACTTACCATAAGCCCCTGAAATGTTAGTGTGAATGCATAAGATGCAAAGCAAAAGGAAATAAATAAAATGGAAGTGCAATGACCAAAACCAGAAGTGTAATCATGATGCAAAAGTGTTATGAGATGATGCAAAGACATACATGATGCATATGAATGATCATACAAAGGATGACATGCAAAGGAAGCATGTAAGACGCTTGAAAACACATGGATGTACATGGAATGTAATGAATGCAAAGCATACCAAATGAATGAAGAAATGATCAAGAAATGTCCAATCATGTATTATGATGTCTAAGATGTCATAAAAATGCTTGAAATGTCATGGCAAGTTCATATGATTGAGATATGCAAAGATGAATGCAAATGAACATGAGAAATTAGGGTTTTATGAATGTATGAGATGCATATGATCAAAACAGAAGCATACATCATGATAAAAATTTGAAAATTAACTTAAAAAAACCCTAAACACATACAAGATCACTACCCAAAGAAGAAGGTCAGAAGCTAAACCTAGTGAAAGTTATGAATTTCCTAAGTTAACTAGGGTTTTGGGGTACTTCTAAAGGAAAAATGCAAATCAATTTGAAAATGCAATGCAAAATTATGATATAAATAACCTAGATACTAGATGCAATACGTGAAACAATGAAAAAAGAATAAAGTTCAAACTCATCATGGTTGATCAGATAATATTTTTTCAAGTTAGGGTTAGAAAATGTGAATTTTATGAACCCTAATTCAAAGATAATTGTGAAAACATGATCAAACCTAAACATAAATTTTTATGGTGAGTTTGTAAATGTTTCTAAATGTATGAGGATGCTTCATGAATTTTTTGGTAATTTTTAGAAACCTAAATGTATTTTTAATTAATTAAAATCAATTAATTAATTAAATAAAACATTTAAATGATTTAAAGTTACTTTTTTAATGCAAAAATTAAAATAAATTTTTTTTTGAGTTAAGAAAAATATTTAAAGTGAAAATGAAGAAAATGAGATTTTTAAAAGTATTTTTGCTATTTTTAATAATTATGTGAAAGAAATGAAATAAAATGAAAATAAAACAAAAGAAAATGAAAGTCAGCAAGATCTATGGCTCAGATTTAAACTGGGGTTGACTGCACGCGCAGATGAGAGGCTAGGATTGAATCTGGCTAATTAACCTAATTAATTTAATTAATTAAGAATTAGGGCTAACTGAATGAATCTGGGCCATCCAAACACGCGGTAAACATGATCCAAAGGTCAGAATTCAAACTAACCTAATTAACCCTAAAATTAACCCTAATCACTCTCAGGTGACCAGAGAAAGCTTCGGTCATTTTCTCTGGTCACCCTTTCACCCTATCTTCCTCAAAACACCACCCCAAGCCCTCTAAAGCTCCAGAATCAATCACCTAACAACCCTAAACAAGAATCCAGCCATGAAACTCATTTATTTTTCATCAACAACAAGAATCGAAGCAAAACGGAAAACTGACAAATATTTCAGAAGCTAAATACATTCAACATACTTCATCATTTTCAATAATTCAAAGCTCAACATGATCAGCAAGAAAAACTCTATCATTTTGTAACAAAAGAAATGAGTTCTGGAAAAATGTTTCAAGAAGGTACCTGAGCTGGAGCTTTGCCAATGGAGCTGTTTGGGCCTTCTTCTTGATGAAAACACCCTCCTCTGATCACCTTTGAGCTTTTTTGAGGCTTTGCTAGAGTTTATGTGGCTTCTTTTTGAAGTTCAGTTTTGAGAGGTGGAAAATCGTGTTTTTGTTTTGTGAGGTTTCAGGCCATTCTAATGGTTGGGATTTGTTCCTTAGGTGATGTATGGTTGAATGGTGAAGAAAGTTTGGAGTTTGAGTGGCTGTGTGATGAAATTTGAAGAGATGAAGGTATGAGGTGATTTTTGTGATTCTGAACTTGTAGATGGTTTCAGGCTTGTGTGATCTATGTTTTGTGTTGCTTGAGGTTTGTATAAACTAATAGGATTGATCAAAAAGTGGGTGGTGGTATAGTGTGATTGGTATGGGCCAAGTTGCAAAAAAGTCAAAGAATGTGTACTTGAGGCATGGCACGGGTCAGAGGTTGTTTTAAGGCTTGTCTTGCTTCAACTGAGTTCATGAAGGGCCCTTGGATGAGATTTGAGGATCTGTACCACTTGATGCAAGAGTTTGAGGTGGTTTTGCAATTTGGCCCCTTTGGAAATTTTGTGAAGATTGCTCATAGAAACTTGTGATCCAATGCATGATTTTGGTCAAGAAATGTTGTGTTATCATGTAATGAAGCTTAGAAATGGATTAGAGGTCATTAGAAGTCTTGAAACTTGATTTTCCAAAAATCCCTCATTAGCACATACTTGAAAATTACAAGATTTTTCCCAACTTTGAAACATCATAGCTTGAGTTCTAGGATGAATCAAGAGGAGTTCTTGTACTTTTTGAAAATGGGAATATCCAATCTACAACTTTCATGTTTAAGGATTTTTCATTTGAAGCATTTTTGATCAAGAAAGAGGAGGTTGAAAATCTTTCCCAAAATGGAAAGTTTTCATTACAAGTCATGTCCAAAAATAGAAAGTTTGCAAATGGCTTGAAATTCTTCTATCTTGTGAACTTCTAACCACTTCTAAGATCAAATAAAGATCATAGAACCTCAAAATGATGAAGATGACCCTTTGGTACCATTGGTGGTGGCCTCAGATATCCTGATTCTGACTTTTCTTGCACAATAAGTTACTAGTTGATTAGATGACTTCCACAATGAATTTCTTCATCAAATTTGGTACACATGCTCCTTATAACATATTGAGATCATTAGAAACAAGAATGACCAAAAAATTTGAGATTAAGGGCCTCAAACCCAAAACCCTAATTTCAGGTCATCTGTGCAGCAAAACCTTAGCCTGCCTGGGCCTCTGTGCAATCCTCTGTGATTTTGTGACTTCAAAGACTTCTTGGGGATGTAATAAGATCATGGAAAAAGCATGAACCCTCTTGACAAGCTTCAAGGCCTTTTAGATAGCTCAGATCACTTCTTGGATTCATCTGATCACAAACCCTAGCTATACAACTTATGTAGTGAAATAAATATGCAATGTGAGATGATATGCTTATGCAATGCAATATGAAAGATCATAAGTCATGGTGTGATAAAAAAGTGAGGGAAAATTTGGGGTGTTTACAGCTGCCCCTATTCAAGCCTGAGTTAGCTGTGCAGAGTGTAAGCGCCTGGCTTAATAGACAAACAAGATAACTTGTGGTTGAATACCAAAGACAGTCCGAACTTTGCACTCACTGGGGAGAGGAAGAAAAGGGATATAAATTGTAACAGGAAATATAGTATGAGTATCAAATGAAAGTGATGCAGGACGACCACCGAGAAGAGGACGACTGCTGGGGATAAAAACGGTAAGCAAAGCAATGACGGGGACGACCATCATGCTGGGACGATCATCAGAAGGAGAAGGACGATCACCTGGCAGGGGACGGCTGCCGAAAAGATATCGCGACATAGGACGAATTCTGGATAGAAAGTAGTTTTTGTTGGTGATTTTCTGGGGGGAATGGTAAACACGGACGAGTGCTTACGCTTTGAAATAAAAGGTACAAGTGTTTGATAGTGTGTATAGACTAAAGTTGCGGACAAGCATCCTTAGCAACACGATACAAACGAGTATCGATAGAAACAAATGTTGACACCTGCTTAAGGATGATGATACGGACGAATGTCAATCGGTTAGGCAAGGAACACGGATGAGTGTTGATCTACCGGGGAGGTGATATATACAAGATACGGATGAGTATCAAAAGGATTCTGTATAAGTATGTACAAGTATTTGACCTGCCGGGGAAAATATGTGCAAGACACGGACGAGTGTCAAAAAGATTGAGCAAGGGACACGGACGAGTGTTTGACTTGCTGGGGAAGTATGACATGGGTGAGTGTCAAAAATAATGTGTATAAGCATGAACAATTATCTCTATTGAGAGTGTAAAAAGTATTCTGGCTTTGTCTGCGGGGGATTAGTTTTGTATATTGCTGGTGAAGTGATTCTGATGTTTGTAGGTGAATGGTTCGAACCTGGCTTATGATCATGCAAATGTTTGATTTTTGCCGTAATACTCTGTATTAAACGGAATGCTACGCTTAGTTTGGGGAAAATGATGCGAATGCCATGATTATGCAAAATGAGAGAACCGATCCGAGATCCGGATCCTGCGGGGAGAAAGATCTCTGGGCGATCTATCTGAAGGGAGAACTTCGTTGGGGAAAGAGATCATTGGTCGATCTGTGGGGAGAGAAGACCACTGAATGATCTTCCTATGGAACTCTGTGGCACTCTGGGGGAAGAAATCTGTGGGGATCCCGGCTGGGGAAGCTTCGGTTGAAGAGACTCATGTTAGGGATGAGAAGGCTTCGGCAACTCCGTTGGGGAAAAACTGGAAACTCTGCGGGAAAGCGATTCTGTCGATTTTGCTGAGGATGAGAAGATCTTGGAAACTCTGATGGGGAACAACAGTTTAAGCACTGCTCGGGAGATTCTGCTTGGGGAGAAGAGCACTTCTGGGAAGTAATCTGTTATAACTCCTTCGTCCAAGCGACACGCTGGGGATTCAATGAGTTTCTCGAAAGATCCTCTGAGGGGATAACAGCTTCGCGGGGGAATACTTCTGGCAAGTAACCCTGTTGATGAGGTGATTGATGACTTGGATGGGGATACAAGGCTTGATATGCCCCATGCTGTGAGATTGTCTGACTCGAGTACCTGTAACCTGTTAAACAGAGGAAATGCACAAGTGTCACAAGGTATCCTCAACCGGATTCCGTCATAGGAGTTAGATTTGTCTGAGAGTAACATATTTCCTGCAAGCATATATTAAAAATGGCTCATATGTTTTCATGCAAGTACTGTTATTAAAAACGTTGGGCATTTTGCAAACGAAACAAAAAATGTACAAAACAAAGTGTGACTGAATATTCTGATTTTATTGATTTGTGTGCCCTGAATAGGAAGGTACAATGAAGAAGCGAATCCCTGAAGGGAGGAGATTGCTGTAAATTGAGAAAATAAAAGTGTTGGCAATGTTGAAGTTGACGCTCCAGTGAGCTTCCTTTGCTATGACCTGTATGAACTTGACGATCTTCTTATTTTTATTTCGGAATAAGGTTGATTCTGACCGATGCTTTATCCTTTCGAAGCTTGACATGTTGTGAATGGTACAGACGAGTTCAGAATGTAGTTGTTCGCTTTTTCCCTGATTTTGCGTGGATCACCTTTTCGGGTTTTCAATCCATCGGGATACCCATTTTTGCCTGAGCTGTCCGATGTGGCTTTTCAACTCAGCGGGTGTACATTTTTTTATTTAATTTTTCCCTTATTTTTTCCCGAGTCTTTTATTCTATTTTTGACTCGTCGGGATGCCCTATTTTTTCCTGGACTTACATTCTGTTTTTGTGTCCAGCGGGTCTTTTATGCGAAGTATTTTTTAACTGCATCTGAATTCACATGAGATAAGAAGTCCTCGCCATCCATAGTAGTGAGCATCAGTGCCCCACCAGAGAAAACCTTTTTTACTATGAATTAGCCTTCATAGTTTGGCGTCCATTTTCCCCTGTGGTCTGTATGAGGAGGAAGAAGTCTTTTCAGCACAAGTTTTCCCACTTGGTATTCCCGAGGTCTGACTTTCTGATTGAAGGCTTTCTTCATTCGCTTTTGATATAACTACCCATGACAGATGGCTGCTAATCTCTTTTCTTCAATTAGACTCAGTTGATTATATCGAGATCGGACTCATTCAGCTTCGTCCAGTTTCACATCCGTCATTACCCGCAAGGAGGGTAGTTCAACTTCAACAGGTAGGACAACTTCCATACCATACACAAGCTGATATGGTATTGCCCCAGTAGATGTTCTGAAAGAGGTTCGGTACCCATGCAAGGCAAAGGGTAATTTTGTGCCAGTCTTTGTAGGTGACTACCATCTTCTCTAAAATCTTCTTGATATTCTTGTTAGTCGCCTCAATAATGTCATTCATCTTTGGCCTGTAAGGAGAAGAGTTGTGATGTTGAATTTTGAAGTCCCAACAAAGTTCTGCCATTATCTTGTTGTTCAAATTGGAATCATTATCAGTAATGATTCACTCAGGAATTCCATATCGACAGATGATATCCCTTTTCAGAAATCGAGCTACCACTTGCCTGGTGAGATTTGCATATGAAGCAGCTTCAACCCATTTGGTGAAGTAATCAATGGCTACCAGGATGAATCTGTGACCATTTGAAGCATTCGGTTCGATCTTTCCAATCATATCAATGCCCCACATGGTGAAGGGCCAAGGTGAAGACATTACATTCACAGGATTCGGAGGCAAATGCACTTTGTCCGCGTAGATCTGGCATTTATGGCATTTTTTGGCATAGGCACAACACTCTGCATCCATTGTGATCCAGTAGTAACTTGATCTTAATAACTTATTTGCCATTGCATGTCCTCCAGCATTGGTACCGAAAGAATCTTCATGTACTTCGTGCATCAGTAGGTATGCTTCCTTCTTGTCAACACATCTGAGCAAGACCATGTCGAAGTTTCGCTTGTACAAAGAACCATCAGTATTGAGAAAGAAACTGCCGACCAACTTTCTTAATGTCTTCTTATCGTTTGACGATGCCCCATGTGGGTATGTCTGAGTTTCCAAGAAGCATTTGATGTCATGGTACCAAGGCTTGTTATCAGTGACAGTGTCCACAGAGAATACATATGCCGATTTGTCTAGTCTAGATACCAAAATCTGAGGTACATAATTGGTGACCTGTACTTTGATCATGGATGAAATGGTAGCCAAAGCGTCTGCAAACTAATTCTCATCTCGAGGGATGTATTCAAGCTTAACTGTTGTGAAGAAGGTCAACAATCTCCTCGTATAGTCACGGTAGGGAATCAAATGCTCCTAATGAGTGTACCACTTGCCGTTGGGCTGGTTGATTACCAAAGCTGAATCTCCGAATACATTCAAGATTTTGATCCTGAGGTCAATGGCTTCCTCAAGACCCATGATACAAGCTTCGTATTCTGCTTCGTTGTTAGTATAGGCAAAGGTGAGCCTTGCTGAGAAAGGCATATGAACCCCTTTAGGTGTAATAAGCATTGCACCAACCCCATGACCGTTGCAATTAACTGCCCCGTCAAACATCATAGTCCATGCTTCTTCTGGATCAGGCCCTTCAGTGTGAATAGGTTTTT
Organism: Lathyrus aphaca; assembly: GCA_963966055.1. Classification (NCBI taxonomy): domain Eukaryota; kingdom Viridiplantae; phylum Streptophyta; class Magnoliopsida; order Fabales; family Fabaceae; genus Lathyrus; species Lathyrus aphaca. Next base: position 212,299,046 of record OZ014519.1, read on the forward strand.
CACAATATTTTGCTTTCAAAAACATGATGTCTTCATCAGGGAAGTCAAATCTCATAGGCTGGTAATCATCAATGGGTTGCTCAACCAGATAGTCAGATAACACACTGCCCTTGATGGCCTTCTGAGAGGTGTACTGAATGTCATATTTTGTTAGAATCATTTTCCATCTTGCAAGCCTTTCGGTAAGTGATGGCTTCTCGAATATGTACTTGCCTGGATCCATCTTTGAGATCAACAAAGTAGTGTGGGTCAACATATACTGTCTTAGTCGGCGAGCAGCCCACGCTAAAGCACAACAAGTTTTCTCGAGCAGTGAATAATGTTGTTCACAGTCGGTAAACTTTTTGCTTAGGTAGTATATTGCACACTCTTTTAGACCAGACTCGTCATGTTGGCCCAACACACACCCCATTGACTCTTTTAATACTGTCAGATACATGATTAGAGGTCTTCCTTCAACTGGAGGCATGAGAATTGGAGGTTCTTGCAGATATTCTTTGATCTTGTCAAAAGCTTTCTGACAATCATCGTTCCACCTGACTGTTTTCTCTTTTCTTAATAGCTTGAACAAGGGCTATCAGGTTGCAGTGAGATGAGATATGAACCTTGAGATGTAGTTCAATCTACCTAAGAACCCTCAAACTTCTTTCTCAGTCTTAGGTGCAGGCATTTCCTGAATATCTTTAACTTTGTCGGGATCAACCTCAATTCCTTTTCCACTTACAATAAAACCCAATAGCTTACCAGAACGCACCCCGAATGTGCATTTGTTGGGGTTCAACCTTAACTGATACTTCCTCAGACGCTTGAACAGTTTCAGCAGATTCACCAAATGATCTTCCTCTGTAAGGGACTTGGCAATCATATCATCCACATAGCACTCGATTTCTTTATGGATCATGTCGTGGAATAATGTTACCATAGCCCGTTGATATGTTGCATCAGCGTTCTTCAGACCAAACGACATTATCTTGTAGCAGAACATACCCCAAGGTGTGATGAAAGTTGTCTTCTCCATGTCTTCAGGTGACATCTTAATCTGATTGTATCCAGAAAATCCGTCCATAAAAGAACATACCGAGAACTGAGTTGTGTTATCCACCAATACATCAATGTAAGGTAATGGGAAATCATCCTTCGGGCTGGCTCTATTCAGATCCCGGTAATCAACACACATACGCATCTTGCCATCCTTCTTAGGTACGGGTACAATGTTAGCAACCCACGGTGGGTAACTTGTTACAACAAGAAAACCGGCGTCCCACTGCTTTTGTACTTCTTCTTTGATTTTCATGGCCATGTTTGGGCGAGTACGGCGCAATTTCTGTTTAACTGGAAGACAATCTTCCTTCAATGGCAGTCTGTGCATGATGATATATGTATCCAGACCTGGCATATCTTCATAGGACCAAGCAAATACATTGACATATTCCCGAAGCATACCGATGAGCTGTTTGTTTTACCGGAGCTTGCTGACTGGCCCCAATCTTCACCTCTTTTACATCTTCCTCGGTACCAAGAATAACAATTTCAACATCCTCCTGATGAGGAGCAATCACTTTTCCTCTTGTCTCAACAACCTGGCCAACTCTTCAGGCAAATCATAGTCTTTGTCAACCCCTTCATCTGCTTGATTAATTGGATTGTCTAAGTCATACAAGGTCATATCAGTGTCGTTGTCGGTGCAATCTGGAGGACTATCTCTGCAAGGGTTGAGATTTGTTCATTTTAGTGATTGATTTTATCTTATTTAGGAAAAGTGAATGAAGTTTATTAAGGAAAACATTGCCATTTATTGTTTTGTACGAAAATAACAAAAATGAAAGACAGTGAGCGAAAAAAGATTGTTTGCAAAAGATGTCCATTTGTTCATTAATCTTCATTTGCACAAAATATATATATGGCCCTATTACAAAATGAGTCCTGACACCTTAGGCAAGATGCAAGACTTGATGCATGCTTAAACAGGAAATAATAATTACTCTGCAACAGTAACCCTTATAATTTCCTGGGAAGACCAGTTGAGGACTTGCTGGCCTGGGACTCTTGGACGAATCCAGTTTTCCAGGTTGAAGTCGCTTTCAGCCTCGTCTTCCACATTGTTGACAGCATCTGGGGTTAGCATTCCCCCACTTATGAACTTGGGAGCTTCAGCAGCCTCCTCTAGAACTTGTCGGGATGGTCTGTAACCCAAACCGAATTTGTCTTCTTTCGTCTCCACCTTCAGCAGCTTGCCCCAGCCTTGGGCATTCCCTTCTTCCACAACCTTCTGAGCCTGTTTGTAGGAAGCAATTGAGGTGCCCATCCTTTCCTCTTGGGATGCAGTAAACACATCAGTTGTAGCTTCGTTGATATTTAAGGCTTCGAAACCCTGACTCATAGTTTCATGGATCTCCCTATCCATCTCTATGTACTCGTACGTAGCCAGGTGACTGACAAAGATGTCTTCTTCCCTACAAATGGTGATAATTTGGCCTTCCCACTCATATTTTAACTTCTGGTGAAGGGTTGACGTTACTGCACCGACAGCGTGAATCCAGGGTCGACCCAACAAACAACTGTAGGCAGGCTGTATGTCCATCACATAGAAGGTAGGTTTGAAAACTTGTGGGCCAATTACCATAGGTAGCTCAATCTCTCCGAGAACCGATCTCTTAGAACCATCAAAAGCTCTGAAAACTAGGTTACTCAGACAGAGTGCAAGACCATCATACTCTATCTTGACTAATGCTTTCTTTGGCAACCCATTGAGTGATGATCCAGTATCAACAAGGACATGAGAAAGTACAACACCTTTACATTCCAAAGTGATATGTAAAACCTTGTTGTGATTACGCCACTCTGTAGTCAAGTCGGCATCGATGAAACCTAGTCCATGACTAGTATTGACGTTTGCGACCACTGTTTCTAACTGATTGACCGTGATCTCTTCAGGCACATAAGCTGTGTGCAGGACCTTGAGTAGTGCATTCCTGTGAGCTTCGGAACACATGAGCAATGATAGTATGGAGATCTTGGAGGGTGTCCGATGGAGCTGATCCACAACTTTGTAGTCACTCTTCTTGATAATTCTCATGAATTCATCCACATCCTGATCGAAGGATGTCTTCTGAGTTTCCTTGGCAATTGGTTCTTCAGGCACCACACTCTTTCCTTTTGCTTTGGCAGCAGCTTCTGCTTCAGCATTAACTCTGGGAATTGGTGACGCGGAGAGACGTCCGCTTCGAGTGAAGCCTCCGCCTCCCCCGACATTATCAATCTGTGGTGTAGGAGTTGAAGAATCAAGAGTGACTTTCTTTTCGTTGCAATATAAATCTAAGCCATAGTGCCAAGGCACGACACTGCTGATGTCATATGGAACTGGTCCAGGCACCGTAATAGTTACCAGACTGATTGTTGCGGAAGAAGGAGTTATGACAGTTTGAGGATCATAATAGATAGTGACAGGAGGTCTGATCGGAGGTGATGCAGTTGCAGGAAGGTGTTGATGTTGTTGAAAGTTGTTGAGAGAATCCAGGACATGAACTATTGCTGGATCATAATAAATAGTGACTGTGGAAATGTCTTCATTGATGGTTGTTGTTGTTGTAGTAGACTCCGTTGAAAAGATGTTTGCTGAATTTGTAGGAGATTCCCTTGAAATGGTGTTTGCTAGAGTTGTAGAAGACGGAACGGTTGAAGTGATTTGCAGGATGCCTTCCCTGATAAGACTGTTGATACCCTTATTCAAATTTGCACAACCGTTGGTAGAAATTTTGCAAGCTTCACAATGGGCCTCACAACCCGGAAACACTTGGCACTTCAATAACTGAGCTTTAACTTCGGCCAGTGGTGTTTGAATACTTGTAACGTCATCAATCAGAAAAGATGGTTGGTCCTCTTTAATGGCATTAATCCTCGGTCCATCGTGATTCGGTATTGGATTCTTTGTGACATTTGGAGAAGGTGCAAAATTCAAAGCCTTGGAATCAACTAAGTCCTAAACTTTCATGTGCAATGCCCAGCATTTCTCTGTTGTATGGTGTAACACGGTGGGAGAACTGACTTTAGTTAAATGTTGCGGATAGCAAGAGTCGCCACCGACTTTTATTTTATCCAAAAGGAAAGGGCATAAAAGAACAGGAAAGACCTTAAAAGATTTTTGGGTTCGGGGGGTAAGTTATGTAAAGGGAAGGTGTTAGCACCCTTTACATCCATGGTTATCCATGGGCTCTTAGTTACTTAGCTCACTTTAAACTGTTTTTGAAATGTGTAGTGTGTAAATAAAAATTTTCTTAAGTGTTTATAATGACCCATGTACGGATGCATATAAACCTTTGTTTTGAAAATTTGTTTGAAAATGTAAAGTGTTTTGAAATTTTTTGGAAAGTGAGCAAGTACATAAGAGGAACCTACCCTAAGTTGAGTATTTTCTGTTCTTAAATATCCTTTAAATGGTAAGACTATCCCTATTATTAAGGAATAGGTAGTCATTACCTTGGATGTGAGGGACAAGTAAGGGTCATCTGTTAATGTAGGCAACTGTGGGGTGTATTAAGCAATTTTGGAGGGACTGTCATCTTTATTCGGAAGGGACAAGATCATTACGAAGGCAACATTCGAAAGGGACTTGATCTTTTATTTGTTAAGGGACTAGATGACTTTATTTTGAGGGACTTTTTGCTTTATACACCCCCATTGACCTTTTTGATTAGGCAACAATGAGTGGTATCCCTAAGGAAGTGAGATGGCGATCAAAGATCGACTTACGTGTGTGAGTGTTCAATTTTAAATATTTATCTTTAAATTCAAGTGATCTAAATTAATTTTAAATAAACATACATGTTACACTCCCTATTTACTAACCATAGCATAAAAATAAATAATTTAAACATTACTAAAATATTACATCCAGGAGCAATTACATAATAATGATAGAAAAGCAATTTAAATAAGCAAAATATTAATAAACAAAATAAATAAGCAATTATAATTGGGTTAGTGAAAATAATAAAAATAATACTAAATTAAATGGGGTTAGTAATAATCATATAAACATAATCAATAATAATAATGAAATAAGCAAAAATATTATAATAAACAAAATTTAAAAAGTTAATAAGAAAATGTAAACAATCATATTAATTATTATAAAATTTGAAATTATATGTAAATTATAAAAATTAAATCAATTATGAACATATTATGAAAAATAAATTATGATTATAAAAATTAAATTAGCAATTTTTACATAGTTTTTAAATATATAATAAAATTATTTACATGCAAAAATTAAATTATAAACAATTAATTAAGCATTTTAATTTTTAATTATATTTACATACAAAAATTTAAATTATAAACAATTTATGTATTAACAAATATTAATTCAAGAATTTTAATGAATTTTAAGAATATAAATAAAAGAAGGAAATTAGAGTTTTGAAAAGAATATATTTTTAAGGTTTCAAAAATAAATAAATTAGGGTTTCTAATAATATTAACTTAATAACTAAATAAATATATACCTATTTTTAATTTTAAATATATAATAATAAAAACTAGGTTTAGAATAAAAAAAAACAAATTAGAAAATATTTACATATTATTTTTCTAGAATTATTTAAATATACACTAAACATGATTATATTTAATTGATAATAATATAATTAACAAAACAATTAAATAAAACAAAAAAAAAATAATTGAAACTTACCTGGCTGGGAATTGAACCCAGCACACTCTGCTTGCAAATACTCAGGCCAGCAACCTCTACCACTAGGCCAACGCGCGCGCAGGCAGTACAAAGGGGGGTTGAATTGGTTTTGTTGTATCATTCCTGAAAAATCACAAAAAGAAAGAAAAAGCAAAAGGCCTGGGAGGAATCGAACCCAGGACCTTCACAATATCACACAAACACGTTACCATTCCAGCTGGGAGAGCGCACCTGTACATAACTTCACCATAATTCATAATATATTATAACGTCTAATTATCTGGAAAAACAACAAAAATGTGGTGAAGCCAGGATTCGAACTCCTGCCCATAAGCAATATACGCGCATAGCATACCACTGGGACAAGCACAAGCTTGTGATATAAAACAGAAACAATATTATAATAAAATAAGTTCAATATTCAAATTATATTTTTCGCACCAGGCCAGCTTCATCTTCTTCAAATTTCTTGCGAAAATAACTAGGGATTTTGCTGCGTGTTTTCCTGCGAAATTCATCATACCCAAAACCTACGAAACTGGACAAGCATCAAAACAGTAAAATTTCTCAACAATGGTTAGTGTTTCATAATCCCCAAGGTCCCTGGAGTTGTCCTATGTTCTTAGATTTTATTTATATTAGGTTTAAGTCCAAGCCCCAAATCCATGGCCGAAACCCTAGCCATGGTGAAATTCGCATCTGCTCATGAAAACCAAATCAAACCATCCAGAATTCATCCAAAGCTTCACACAATAACAAATCAACAGACAAATTTCATTAATAATGGTTAAACAATTGAAATCGAAAAAAATAATTTCAAGAACAAAAATGGATTCGGTTTGTATGATTTAAGGTGTTATGAGTGCATATAAACATTGGTACACATTCAGTGAAGCCTAGGGATCATTGTTGTGTTCTTAGAATACCTTCAAATGCCCTCAAATGAAGAACCAGAAAATTGATTTTTGGATGATTTTTGGTTTTTGAAACTTACTCTTGGGAGGATGGAATTCGTGTCCTGTGATTAGGGTTCCATTATGTACTTATAGAGCAATGCATTAGGTCAGAAAAGTTGGATACTTGTGTGAGAAGTTTGATCCAAAAAGATTCAAAAAGATAGGCTTTAAAAATCAAATATTTTTGCATAAACACTTGCTATTTTAGGCCAATCATCATGATCTTCTTTCCACTTTAATTCCAATCATATTTATGAATTTCTAGAAGCTTGATCTTTTTTAAATCTTAGACTTTTATATTTTATTTTAATTTAAAATGATTTTAAATGAATTAAATCAAAATAAATAAAAATAAAATAATAAAAATCTGATTTTTGTTGACTTGGGTCGTGCATGAGGTCATAGTATGGATTGGGTCATCATATGGCAAGCCCATTTGGAAGAAATTGGTTTTAGACCTCCCTTTTCTTCATAAATCAACCAAAAATTTCCCAACTTTGCAAGGGCACAAACCCTTCAATTTTAATGCTATGAGGGTGTTCTTGGACATTTTGGAAAGCTTGAAGAGTCCTCTAACCAACCCCACTGGTTTCATGTCCATATTATTTACCATTCTCAAGTTATGCCCTTTTGAAGTTGTTGACTTTTTGTTGACTTTCAAAAGGACCTATAATGTCTTAGCTCATACCTTCCAAATGAAGCATTTTTGGGCTTGGCTTGTGAGACACAAAGTTGTAGAGAATTCAATTTCCTTCAAAATGAGCTTTGGATGGAGACTTGGTGATGAAGCATGTGAAAGTTATGGCGGGTCAAAGTTCAGTTGACTTTTACTGAGGAAACCCTAATTTAGAAACTCCTGATTCTTGATGATCTGAAATCTCCTTGATGAATCATGATCAAACCTTGATCAAACGATGAATTTTACTTCATATACTTGATGTTGGCAAAAAAATCATGAAGTTTGACTTTGGTTTGACCACAGTTGACCTCAGTTTGACTTTTAACTGCTTTGACTGATTTTGACTTATCTGATCATCTGACTGAGCAAACCTTTGAGAAAAGTCTTGAAACTTGTCATGGGGATTCTTATACACATATAAGATGTTATGAAGCTCACTTGAAGTCTTGTAAGTTCATTTAGCCTGATTAAAGTCAAAACCCTAGTTTTGGATGCACTGCTTAGGAGGTGCATTGTCTGAGGGAATTGTCAACTCTTCTAACTATTTGTGAGCTTTGTGAACCTTGTGAACCATCATAAAATGTCTTGTGAACCTTGTGAACCTCATGGGAAGTCTTGTGAACCTCATAAAGTGTTTTGTAAACTTCATGAACCTCATGAAAGGTCTTGTAAGTATTGTGAATCTTGTGAACCTTGTGAACCTCATAAAGTGTTTTGTAAACTTCATGAACCTCATGAAAGGTCTTGTAAGTATTGTGAACCTTGTGAGCCTTGTGAACCTTCTTAGCACACAAAGTCTTGTATTGTGAGGGCAAATTTTGGGGTGCAACAGCTGCCCCTGTTCAATTTTCTGAAACCTGAGGGGTTGGATTGGTATGTTTTCCAGTCGTGACCTGGAAGGTTGAAGGGGATTGAACACAAAAGCCCAAAAATTTGCAGTCACCAGTGCGTAAAGTGATACTGATGATTGGTTGAGTATGCTTGAGTGGGCTTAAAGATGCCACTTGGAGAAAAGTTCTTCAAATACATTTCTTGGAGGATAAAGCAGTCTAAAATATGAAGATATAATGATAGCTTTCAGGAGGATAAAGCAGTCCTGAGGTAGTGATATGCTTTCAGGAGGATAAAGCAGTCCTGAGGTAATAATATGCTTTCAGGAGGATAAAGCAGTCCTGAGGTAGGGGTGATAGCTTTCAGGAAGATAACAACGTCCTGAGGAAGTGGTAATCTTTGGGAAGATAACAATGACCCAAAGTAATAATATGCTTTCAGGAGTATAAACAACATCCCGAGGGGATAATATGCTTTCAGGAGGATAACAACGTCCCGAGGTATAAGAAGCTTTCAGGAGGATAAAGCAGTCATGAGGTAATAATATGCTTTCCGGAGGATAAAGCAATCCTGAGGTAATAATATGCTTTCAGGAGGATAAAGCAGTCCTGAGGTAGGGGTGATAGCTTTCAGGAAGATAAACAACGTCCCGAGGAGAAAATATGCTTTCAGGAGGATAAAAATGTCCTGAGGAAGTGGTAACCTTTGGGAAGATAACAACGGCCCAAGGAAATAATATGCTTTCAGAAAGATGAACAACGTTCTGAGGTATAAGAGGCTTTCAGGAGGATAAAGCAGTCCTGAGGGAGTAAGCTTTCAGGAGGATAAAGCAATCCTGAGGTGATGATATGCTTTCAGGAGGATAAAGCAGTCCTGAGGTAATGATATAACCTTTGGGAAGATAAACAACGACCCAAAATAATAATATGCTTTCAGAAAGATGAACAACGTTCTGAGGTATAAGAAGCTTTCAGGAGGATAAGGCAGTCCTGAGGGAGTAAGCTTTCAGGAGGATAAAGCAATCCTGAGGTGATGATATGCTTTCAGGAGGATAAAGCAGTCCTGAGGTAATGATATAACCTTTGGGAAGATAAACAACGGCCCAAAATAATATGCTTTCAGGAGGATAAAGCAGTCCTGAGGGATTGATAGCTTTCAGAAAGATGAACAACGTTCTGAGGTGTAAGAAGCTTTTAGGAGGATAAAGCAGTCCTGAGGGATTGATAATATGCTTTCAGGAGGATAATCAACATCCTGAGGAAATGATAACTCTTGGGAGGATAAGCAACGGCCCAATAGTCACAAGTTGTTGATGAAGTATGTCTGCTGGAGAATTAACCTGAAAACAAAGTAGCATTCTGTATGGTAATATTAGTTTATGTGTTATGTATGTATGTATAATAATATGATGCATTTAAGTAATGTATTATGTATCTATATGTTATGGTATGGTGTAAATGATGTAAATGATATAAATGATGTATGTATGATATGATGCTGCCGGAAGCATCTGGATATCTTTGTATAATAACTGCTGACCAGGGAAAATACATCCCGATTCGTTATTGAAGAATATGAGGAATTCGTTCCCGTCTTGTGTGATAAGAAGGTATACATAACCTCTTGTCTTCGTTTGATAGTAGGGTATATATAACCCTTCGTCTGCTGGGGATAGCAAGGTATATATAACCTCCCGTCTTCGTTCGATAGTAGGGTATATATAACCTTTCGTCTGCTGGGGATAGCAAGGTATATATAACCTCCCGTCTTCGTTCGATAGTAGGGTATATATAACCTTTCGTCTGCTGGGGATAATAAGGTATACATAACCTTCCGTCTTCGTTCGATAGTAGGGTATATATACTCTCCCGTTTCGTTCGTCGTACTCCTATTGGAAAGTAAATTCCCGAATATCCGTATGAGGATAAAAGAGATGGATATAAATTCCAGGGGAAATTTGACTTTATGAAGATGGATTTGCCCTACTGAGGGTTTGTAACTGTTTTGTAGAGATGAACCGGCGAAGCTTCGTTGAAATCCTTCCCTCGTTCGTCCTTAGTAAATACTATTACTGCATTTTCATGCATTTCTGGTAAACATCAATCATATTCAAAAGCATACATACATTCAAACACAACCAATGGACGTTTCGCTTATGTAAATAGGGTAAAAGTAAATCTGGATTCAGAGGGAAAAGTAAAGCTGGACTTGAAAACAGAATTTTCAACTTCAAGAGTGTATAACCAATTGGATTTAGAGCTCCTGAGATTCTTAACTTTCCTGAATACCTTCCCAGAAATCCTCATAGCTGGACCTGAAGACGTAATACTGACACCATCTGATACTACTGGCGTAGACAATTAACTTCCATCATGGTTTCAGCTGAGAATCCAATATCAAGGTAATACAATGAGAGGAATGTGTCTTCAAATTGTGATGGACCATATACGCTCTGGGTATTAGATTTGAAGAGAAGGCATTGCCCCTTGGTTGAGGATGAATTATACCATAATGGAAGTATCTGAATGTAGTTACCTCAAGAGAAATAAACAGAGTGCTTCACAATAATATGCCCCTGACATCATGAAATTCGCATATATGAGGAGAGCTGCCTCTGGCTATTAAGCATTGTTGAATCTGGACCTGATTGCCCCAAATGAATTGAACAGTAAATTGGTATGCCCCTTGACTGGGAAACAGTGACTATGCCCCTGGCATTATGAACTGTGTAATGTTACCCTCAGTAATTTAGACAGATGTGGAGATCTGCCCCTAGATACTTAAACATAATTGAATCCTGTCCTGATTGCCCCACATGAGTTAGGCAGTATCATGGCCTGTCCCCTTGATTGGGAGATAATGACTATGCCTCTTTGTATACATGGACTTTGATCCAGGAAGCAACTTTGTTCATCGAAAGGACTTTGGTTCATTGAACATTCATCCTGTAAGTTTTCTCCATTTGTCAAACACTCAGGTATATGCAAAAAAATGTATTCAAAAATGCAATGCTTATGTCTGTCTTGAAGTTTTGAAAAAAGTTATTTTAGAAAAACAGTTTTTTTTTGTGCGAAAATTGTGATATTAACTCAAGTTTTATAATAAGCCCTAAAGGAGTCAGGATACCTTTTTGTAGCAGTACACTTTCGAACTAACCATGCTTCAGTTAGGACTTTTAAAGGGTTATAACGTGGCCTGGTTCACGGTTTAAGAAACAAAGGATAAAGGCTCAAATTTTATTTGTACCCAACCCAATCTCCATGATGTTCTTCAGTCCTATACTCAGTTAACTTATGCATTGAGGTTCCAAAGTAGTTTGGAATTGTAACACTTACATTTGTGATGGTTCAGAAACCATAACTTTATTTGAACATTCAGTCATCTTTCTTTGTTGAGGATTCATAGTGACCTCTTTTTTCTTTTGACTTTGTTATCCCTTCTTTTTGCCTGAAATGTTTATTTCAAAGTTACAGTCAGCGGGATGTCTTAATTAATTTTTTTTTTTACTAAGTCTCCTTCATAGGTTTTGACTTAGTGGGTTTTTCTTTTGCTGGATATTGACTGTCAGGTTTAATGATTACAGAGAACCATCATTAATTGTGTACAACACAGATAATTAGCATATTTGAGTTAACCGAGTAACTACCCTGCCCCGGGTTATGAATAAGGGTTTTAATTTGTGCGAGAATAAAAACTCCTACTTCATAGGCTCAAAAGGGTTGACTGGGGATTAACTTCCTTATATCTCCACTGTTTAGGAATTGAAACAATGCCTGTACATCGTCAGCATAGTCTGTTCAAAAGCATACTGCCTAATATTATGGTATTGTTTTCGTCATCCTCCCTCTACAGGCTTATAGCTTTATCAGGAGTTAAATATCACAAGATAGAAATAAGAAGCATAATTCAAAATATAGTGGAACGAATGGATTAATTCAAGACAAACATATGCAATGCATTAATGAAAACAAAAGTTTAACATAATAGTAAGTGTTCAAACAAATAAAAGAAATTACAAATGAAAATTCAAATGTTGTCCCATCCAGTTGGCTGAATGTCCTCAATTGCAGTCTGTGAACTTTGAGGAGCAGTATACTTCACCATGAAATCAAATTTACCACTTGGATGTCCCAAGGTGCCCCATATCTCAACAGGAATAGGTAGGCTTCCTTTCTTGCTACACTGGGCAACTTGTCTTGCAGCTTCGGTGTTTGATGGGTGATAGTAAAACTCAACTTGACCTTCTGGAGTAACCTCTAGGATTCCTTCGTCAATTAGATCTTGGATCTTCTTCTTCAATGTCCAACAACTATTAGTATCATGTCCAGGACAGTTGGAGTGATACCCACACCTTGCCTTGGGATTATAGCGAGGAGAGGAAGTTTTAGGATTTTGAGGAGGATTTTTCAAGGAAATTAGTTTCATCTCCAACAAGCATTGCAGAACTTGTGACATTGGAGTGCTGAACTTGATAAACTGCCTTCTATATTTCTTGTGTTGAGGTGGATTAACCTTATCAGGTCTTTCTTCTTCAACTGAAGAACAATCAACGGCAACCTGTTTCTTACCTTCTTTTATCCTCATCTTCCTTTCAACCAAATCAGCTTGTTTTAACGGAGGTTGACTGACAATTAGATCCCTGACTCTATTATTTTGAAGTTTGTGGACAAAGGTTCTTAGCTCTTCTTGCCCCTGAGCTAAACTTTGAATAAGAGCCACCTAGTCATTCATCTGGGTCCTCATTCCTGTCATCTCAACTTGTAGTTGTTTCAGCTGATCATCCTTGTTGTCCTCAAGATTCTTCTTCTTAGCCAGCAGTGTCTTCAATTCATCCTGCCCCTTGGACAAGTTCAGGATCAGCTCTTGGAGCTGCGCATTTTGTGCCTGGAGATTTTTAACTGTTTGTTCAAGAGCCATTGCTGAAATAAACAGCGAGAAGATAAGAACCTTGTGCACAAGAAACCTGTGATGCAATGATATGATATGTAAATGTATATGCAATGTTTTCAAGGACCGCAGGATTTAAATTTGTTTAAACAACCAAGAAAGTAAACTTTTATTAGTAATAAATTTGTTTTCCCCTTGGGCTTACAAAATGAAATGAAGTAAATACAAAAGATGGGGTTTTAAGTCTCCCATGGACGTTTCCTCTTTGTGTTGAGGTATGAGTTGAGATTCCGCTCCTCGTGAAGTTGTTTTGTTAGCTCCAGGATTCTTTCTTGACTTGCTTTGTAATGAGTCTCAAAAGTATCCCTTTGCTCCTTCAACTGGATCCAGGATCTCTGTAAGTCTTCCATGTCAGTAGGCATGTCTGGGTGAAGGATGGTATAAGCAGCGTCTCCTTCAGCAACAGGTTCCATGGTAACTGGCAAGATAGCAGGATATGGCATCATGAGAGTTTGAGCACGAGATCGCACTCATCTGAGATAAGCTTCCAAAGGAATAGTGTACTTAGGCTCCAGAGTCTTGCTGTCAACCTTGTTCACTTTCCCCCATGCTCGTATGAATCTCTGACGGTAACCTTGAAGATCGTTGTCGTAGTCAAACACAATGCCTTGAATCAACATGTCATGAGGACCATCACTCCGAGCGTAACCAAACTGTCGTAAAGCTAAAGAAGGGTTGTAGGTAATGCCTCCTCTTATGCCTAGAAGTGGCACATTAGGAAACTCCCCACAACGGTCAATGATAGTGACATTCTCCATAGATCTGGAGCACCAATGAATATCTGAATGCGAGAGTGACATGATCCTTTTGGACCACCTGAACCCTTGCTCATTCTTCATCACTGAGCGAGGAAGGTGAGAAATAAACCACCTAGATAGCAAAGGTATGCAGCACATCAGAGTTCCTCGTGCCTTTGTAGTACGGGTATGAAGAGAGTGTAAGATGTCTCCAAGTAATGTGGGCACTGGATTGCGAGTCAGAAATATGTTGATGGTGTGTACATCTATGAACTGGTCTGGATTGGGGAATAACACTAAGCCATAGATCAATAGGGCTAAGATCTCCTCAAAAGCATCATAACTCATAGCCTTCAAGAACACTTGAGCCTTATCCATTAATACCTTAGCAAGAATACCTTTAACTCCGCTTCTCGTTTCTAGGACAATATCTGACTTCTTCAGATGTAGAGCTGCATCAATGACTTCAGGTTTTGGCTCCTTTTCTAAGCCTGTGAAGGGTTTCTGATCAAGTATAGGTATGCCCAGAAGCTTGGAGAACTCCTCCATTGTAGGAACCAGCTGATAGTCGGGGAATGTGAAGCAATGATGTTTAGGATCAAAGAACTGAAACAAAACACTCATCATGTCTTCATTGAACCCTGAAGTGACTAGATCTAGTAGGTGACCATGTCTCTTGATGAACTGGGAGTTTTCAGAAACTTGAGAGACCAATTCTTTAAGCTTAGAAGGCATTCCTACAAAGTTGATCCGGATAGTGTTCCTACGAGCAGAAGCCATGACCTGCAACAAAGAACAAAGATAAATCCTTTGGTCCTTGAAATGGTTAGTGAAAATGCTATGCTTATGATGCATGATGATGCTATGATGTTATGCTCAATCACAAACATGTGGCACACACAAACAAGTCACACAATAACCCTAGGTTTAAAGGCTTGCATGAGGTTCAAAGGTAAGTACCCTCTCCTGAAGTTAGTTGGTTCATCCTGTCCTACAAAAGTAACCATGTTCTAAGGGATCTCAATATCATTGATCCTTCACAAGGGTGGTTGTTCAGTAGGCAACTTACTTGCCAACCAAAACCCTCCAAGTTTAAGATCTCAATGAGTGTAGCATCGAGTATCAACCAACTTCAGTCTTCACCAAAGCCGGTTATCTCACTACTTTTCTAAAGGCCAAGATGGGGTAACTTGGGTTCTAAAAGTTAGTTAGTGTATTGATAACATATGGCAGCCTCATATTATCCTCAACTTGACTTAAGGAACATAAGCACCAACCAAGAAGTCACACTAACTATGGCCACCAGATCAACCATATCGATATACGCCGTACAGTTTCCTTGGTCTATTGCCATTTACCTAAGGTACACTAGATCCGGGTTAGGATCTTTCACACATAAGAGCACAACAAGTAAGTATAAAGCAAACAAGGCAAACAATTTAAAGTGATCTAATTCCTAAGGGTACCCCTCTTTAATATTAAATCCCCAGCAGAGTCGCCAGTTCTGTAACACAGTGGGAGAACTGACTTTAGTTAAATGTTGCGGATAGCAAGAGTCGCCACCGACTTTTATTTTATCCAAAAGGAAAGGGCATAAAAGAACAGGAAAGACCTTAAAAGAATTTTGGGTTCGGGGGGTAGGTTATGTAAAGGGAAGGTGTTAGCACCCTTTACATCCATGGTTATCCATGGGCTCTTAGTTACTTAGCTCACTTTAAACTATTTTTGAAATGTGTAGTGTGTGAATAAAAATTTTCTTAAGTGTTTATAATGACCCATGTACGGATGCATATAAACCTTTGTTTTGAAAATTTGTTTGAAAATGTAAAGTGTTTTGAAATTTTTTGGAAAGTGAGCAAGTACATAAGAGGAACCTACCCTAAGTTGAGTATTTTCTGTTCTTAAATATCCTTTAAATGGTAAGATTATCCCTATTATTAAGGAATAGGTAGTCATTACCTTGGATGTGAGGGACAAGTAAGGGTCATCTGTTAATGTAGGCAACTGTGGGGTGTATTAAGCAATTTTGGAGGGACTGTCATCTTTATTCGGAAGGGACAAGATCATTACGAAGGCAACATTCGAAAGGGACTTGATCTTTTATTTGTTAAGGGACTAGATGACTTTATTTTGAGGGACTTTTTGCTTTATACACCCACATTGACCTTTTTGATTAGGCAACAATGAGAGGTATCCCTAAGGAAGTGAGATGGCGATCAAAGATCGACTTACGTGTGTGAGTGTTCAATTTTAAATATTTATCTTTAAATTCAAGTGATCTAAATTAATTTTAAATAAACATACATGTTACACTCCCTATTTACTAACCATAGCATAAAAATAAATAATTTAAACATTACTAAAATATTACATCCAGGAGCAATTACATAATAATGATAGAAAAGCAATTTAAATAAGCAAAATATTAATAAACAAAATAAATAAGCAATTATAATTGGGTTAGTGAAAATAATAAAAATAATACTAAATTAAATGGGGTTAGTAATAATCATATAAACATAATCAATAATAATAATGAAATAAGCAAAAATATTATAATAAACAAAATTTAAAAAGTTAATAAGAAAATGTAAACAATCATATTAATTATTATAAAATTTGAAATTATATGTAAATTATAAAAATTAAATCAATTATGAACATATTATGAAAAATAAATTATGATTATAAAAATTAAATTAGCAATTTTTACATAGTTTTTAAATATATAATAAAATTATTTACATGCAAAAATTAAATTATAAACAATTAATTAAGCATTTTAATTTTTAATTATATTTACATACAAAAATTTAAATTATAAACAATTTATGTATTAACAAATATTAATTCAAGAATTTTAATGAATTTTAAGAATATAAATAAAAGAAGGAAATTAGAGTTTTGAAAAGAATATATTTTTAAGGTTTCAAAAATAAATAAATTAGGGTTTCTAATAATATTAACTTAATAACTAAATAAATATATACCTATTTTTAATTTTAAATATATAATAATAAAAACTAGGTTTAGAATAAAAAAAAACAAATTAGAAAATATTTACATATTATTTTTCTAGAATTATTTAAATATACACTAAACATGATTATATTTAATTGATAATATAATTAACAAAACAATTAAATAAAACAAAAAAAAAATAATTGAAACTTACCTGGCTGGGAATTGAACCCAGCACACTCTGCTTGCAAATACTCAGGCCAGCAACCTCTACCACTAGGCCAACGCGCGCGCAGGCAGTACAAAGGGGGGTTGAATTGGTTTTGTTGTATCATTCCTGAAAAATCACAAAAAGAAAGAAAAAGCAAAAGGCCTGGGGGGAATTGAACCCAGGACCTTCACAATATCACACAAACACGTTACCATTCCAGCTGGGAGAGCGCACCTGTACATAACATCACCATAATTCATAATATATTATAACGTCTAATTATCTGGAAAAACAACAAAAATGTGGTGAAGCCAGGATTCGAACTCCTGCCCATAAGCAATATACGCGCATAACATACCACTGGGACAAGCACAAGCTTGTGATATAAAACAGAAACAATATTATATTAAAATAAGTTCAATATTCAAATTATATTTTTCGCGCCAGGCCAGCTTCATCTTCTTCAAATTTCCTGCGAAAATAACTAGGGATTTTGCTGCGTGTTTTCCTGCGAAATTCATCATACCCAAAACCTACGAAACTGGACAAGCATCAAAACAGTAAAATTTCTCAACAATGGTTAGTGTTTCATAATCCCCAAGTTCCCTGGAGTTGTCCTATGTTCTTAGATTTTATTTATATTAGGTTTAAGTCCAAGCCCCAAATCCATGGCCGAAACCCTAGCCATGGTGAAATTCGCATCTGCTCATGAAAACCAAATCAAACCATCCAGAATTCATCCAAAGCTTCACACAATAACAAATCAACAGACAAATTTCATTAATAATGGTTAAACAATTGAAATCGAAAAAAATAATTTCAAGAACAAAAATGGATTCGGTTTGTATGATTTAAGGTGTTATGAGTGCATATAAACATTGGTACACATTCAGTGAAGCCTAGGGATCATTGTTGTGTTCTTAGAATACCTTCAAATGCCCTCAAATGAAGAACCCGAAAATTGATTTTTGGATGATTTTTGGTTTTTGAAACTTACTCTTGGGAGGATGGAATTCGTGTCCTGTGATTAGGGTTCCATTATGTACTTATCGAGCAATGCATTAGGTCAGAAAAGTTGGATACTTGTGTGAGAAGTTTGATCCAAAAAGATTCAAAAATATAGGCTTTAAAAATCAAATATTTTTGCATAAACACTTGCTATTTTAGGCCAATCATCATGATCTTCTTTCCACTTTAATTTCAATCATATTTATGAATTTCTAGAAGCTTGATCTTTTTTAAATCTTAGACTTTTATATTTTATTTTAATTTAAAATGATTTTAAATGAATTAAATCAAAATAAATAAAAATAAAATATTAAAAAATCTTATTTTTGTTGACTTGGGTCGTGCATGAGGTCATAGTATGGATTGGGTCATCATATGGCAAGCCCATTTGAAAGAAATTGGTTTTAGACCTCCATTTTCTTCATAAATCAACCAAAAATTTCCCAACTTTGCAAGGGCACAAACCCTTCAATTTTAATGCTATGAGGGTGTTCTTGGACATTTTGGAAAGCTTGAAGAGTCCTCTAACCAACCCCACTGGTTTCATGTCCATATTATTTACCATTCTCAAGTTATGCCCTTTTGAAGTTGTTGACTTTTTGTTGACTTTCAAAAGGACCTATAATGTCTTAGCTCATACCTTCCAAATGAAGCATTTTTGGGCTTGGCTTGTGAGACACAAAGTTGTAGAGAATTCAATTTCCTTCAAAATGAGCTTTGTATGGAGACTTGGTGATGAAGCATTTGAAAGTTATGGCTGGTCAAAGTTCAGTTGACTTTTACTAAGGAAACCCTAATTTTGAAACTCCTGATTCTTGATGATCTGAAATCTCCTTGATGAATCATGATCAACCCTTGATCAAACGATGAATTTTACTTCATATACTTGATGTTGGAAAAAAATCATGAAGTTTGACTTTGGTTTGACCACAGTTGACCTCAGTTTGACTTTTAACTACTTTGACTGATTTTGACTTATCTGATCATCTGACTGAGCAAACCTTTGAGAAAAGTCTTGAAATTTTTCATGGGGATTCTTATACACATATAAGATGTTATGAAGCTCACTTGAAGTCTTGGAAGTTCATTTAGCCTGATTAAAGTCAAAACCCTAGTTTTGGATGCACTGCTTAGGAGGTGCATTGTCTGAGGGAATTGTTAACTCTTCTGACTATTTGTGAACTTTGTGAACCTTGTGAACCATCATAAAATGTCTTGTGAACCTTGTGAACCTCATGGGAAGTCTTGTGAACCTTGTGAACCTCATAAAGTGTTTTGTAAACTTCATGAACCTCATGAAAGGTCTTGTAAGTATTGTGAATCTTGTGAACCTTGTGAACCTCATAAAGTGTTTTGTAAACTTCATGAACCTCATGAAAGGTCTTGTAAGTATTGTGAACCTTGTGAGCCTTGTGAACCTTCTTAGCACACAAAGTCTTGTATTGTGAGGGCAAATTTTGGGGTGCAACATATGGCCAGGTGCATTGGAGTGGAAGGCACATCTGGCGTTGACATCATAGTTCCTTGGAAGGTTCTGGGGATCTGGTGGAGCCAGAGTCCTCAGTTCGATCAGATTGAGCTTCAATAACTGTGGGAGTAGAGCTGTATAGGGCATCGGGATGGGATCAATAACCCTGTTGATTTGTGAAGTCTTTGGCTGGAACGGACGTTGTTGCTGATTATTGTTGTTGTTTCCATAAGATCTTTGTTGCTGTGGAGGATACTGTTATTGTTGTGGGAAGTGTTGTTGTTGTTGTGGATACTGTTGTTGCTAAGTTGCTGGAGCAGGAATAGTGACAGCGGCTATTAATCTTTGCGTGTATTGGGGCCTACCTCTGCCCATATGCACTGAGTTGGTTTCACCTGTCCTTCTAGGTCCCGAGAAGGGTTTCCTTGCATTGCTGGAACTCGCACCATTGTCAGAGATCTTACCCATCTTCAAAATACTTTCAATTCTCTCACCAACTATAACTACATCAACAAAAATGGTGGAAGAGAAAGCAGTAAGTCGGTCAATGTAGGTTCCCTGTAATGTGTTCATAAACATGTCATCAATCTCCCTTTCATACATAGGTGGCTGGACAGCATCAGCAAGTTGTCTCCACCTTTGGTTATATTCCCTGAAACTTTCTCTCGAGGATTGAGATATACCCATCAGGAGGGTCCTATTGGGTACCATATCCAAGTTGTATTGATATTGGCGTATGAAAGCTTCAGCTAAGTTCTTCTAGTTTCTGACTGTAGCTCTGGATAGGTGAGAATACCACTCCCTGGATGCCCCGGTTAAACTGTCTTCAAAGTAAAACATCCACAGCTTTTCATCCATGGTATAAGCTTTCAATCTCCCTAGAAAAGATTGAAGGTGGGTACAAGGACAGGAGGTACCATTATACTTCTAAAAGCAATGAGGTTTGAACTTGTGAGGAATTCTCACCCCTTCAATTAGACCCATGTCCATTACATCAAATCCCAGAGAGTTTTGGGATTCCAGAGATCTCAGCTTTTCAGATATCTCGTCCAGACGACGATCATAAACTTCATCATCCCCAACACCCAATACTGTAAAATGTTCATCCTGGGGGTCTTCTTGCAGAACACGATCTCCAGTGTTTCTTTGGGTATTTCCAATAGCATTGACCTCAGGGTTGATGTGGGGCCCAAACTCCGGTGGATTACGGCTGATCGCGCACATTGTTACTTGTACCCCCAGTGCCCGCATGGTTCTCATATGGAGTTTTCTGCTCGACTAAGTCCCTCAATCTTTCCTGGGTCTGTGCTAGCCCAGTCATCACAGCCATGAACTAATTCATCTGAGTCCTCACATCAGTCATCTGGGTTCTCACATCTGCCAGCTCTTGCTAAAGTTTATCCATCTGTAAGCTCAGAAGGTTGTTTCTGGTTGGATACCGATGGATGCGGTTGACGGGAAAGACTCTCCTGCGAGCAATATTTCCTAAAACACACAACAATGTGAGAAAACAACAACAAAACTCCTGCAAAACAAATGATTAGCATGCAATGCAATATGTCTATTTGTCCTTTGAGCGTATCCGATTTGGATCTTTGGTTTCGACCTTCCAAACCTCTGAGAATGATGAAGATGTTGAAGTAATCAAAGCCCATTGTAACACCCCAAAATTTGCCCTCTTATTTAATACTATTAACTGGCTTTTGTTTCACATCCAGCTGCATTTTTCATTAGGTCATAGCTTGTGCCCCGTACACTGTGTATAGGTCGTTAATCCTTTGCATTCATCATTTCATTGGTTCCTAAGACATATGATCTCAATTTTCTATGGACCGGGCATTCCTATTTACTGGGAGTTTTCTTTCATTCATATCAAAGCAAGAGGTTGGGTTATGTTCATCCTAACTTCCATATCAAGGATTTATCAAGTACTTGTCCCAGGAATTTACAGGAGACAATAAGTGATTAAGGTTTCATCAAGGTTTACTCGAGACTAACCAGGAGTTACGATTGGGTTGAATTTCGACATTTCGAATCATTTCTTCATTTAGTACATATTTCTAGAAGGTTTAACGGTTTCTTATTCATGTTTGAGCTCATGGGCGTTTTCATTGATTGTTATCAGGATATCCGAGATATCTTCGTGGCAAGAGATTTATTGTACTCAAGACATTGTTACTCTTTCGAGTCTTTACTCGTGATACAACTCGTGATTTAAACAGTGAAGTCAAGATTGTCATGGAGAAGGCAATTTGGTTTTCATTGAAGAATGAGAATTTCGGGGAAGTATTCATTCAAGTATTTAGTTAATGTTTTGAGTCCAAACTTTAAATGTCGATTCAATGATAAATTTTATTTGATAAACCATATCCATTTTTATCCATTTTTCTTCAATCCATTTCAATCCCACTTTCTATTGAAGCCCAATATAATTAAAGTCCACATTTTTATTTCTATTAAAACCTCAATTTCCAAATCAAATTCAATAGTCCAAACACAAAAAGTCGTGGTCAAATTCATATCCAAATGTTCAAACCACATTCAAGTTTCGAATTAAACCAAATTCAAATCCATTTTTGACCAATTAACCATTTCATATCCAAATTTAATCAACATATCCATTTTATAACCAAACCATATCCAACTACCCAATATCTATTTTCATATCCAAATCACCAATTCAATTCAGTTATCCAAAGCAAAAATCTTTGAATGTCTAGATTAAAGTAATAAAATACACTACATACTTTTACTTTGTAGTAACCGCATAATATGGATAGTAACAAATTTATATGCAAAAAATAACTTTTATCAATAATCCATCGTAACTTGATCAAACTCATATTAAATTGAAATTTACACGTTGATATATAATCATTTCTAAATAGTTAAGAATTATTAGTTTTTCTCATTAGATAAAAAAAATTTAGAAGAGTTAATTTATAATAAAGTTATTTAATTAGCCGATGGAAGTAAGATTAGGGTGAGATTAACACTAATTGATTAGTTCTATTGACTTGACAGTTGAGGTTGAGAGGGAAACAAACATCGAAAAGCTACAACAAGAAAATCAAAGAAGTTATAGAAGGAGAAGTCCTAACCAATTTCAATCTTACAAACTTCTAACGGAAAAAACCGAAATTATTAGCTAACTCAAAATAGAAAATTAACGAATACAAGGAGAAGTTTAAGGCATATCAGTTACAATTTTCAGGTTACATTGGTATTGATATCAGGAAAAATCCAGAAGAGGATACAATAGAAAACTATTAGAATAAGAGAAGATCAAAAACAAAACCTTCCAAATAATTTCTAACCACCTCTAACAAACTATAACAGAATCCAAACTGAACCAACTAACTCGCTAACCAAAAAACCGAGAACGCCCTCATTTCATCAGATATAAATTGGTGTCGGTTGCTAAAAAAGAGGGGGAATAAACACCTTCACCATTCTGCATCAGCTCCTTCATACACTTTCATTCTTCAATCTCTCTCATTCACTCCACCCTCATTCTTCTCCTTCTTTTTAGGATTCATTCAACCTCATTCATCTTTCACTCTCCCTTCAACACACTTCTTCATCCTCAATTTCCATCAGTCTTCAATCCTGCAACAAAGATTCAACATACTCTATAACCATCATCTTCAATTCTGGAAATTTATTTACATCTAGTTACAAAACTCACAAAAAAAATTCAGAAACATAAAACCAATAGAAACTCTTCTTCAATCTCACCTTCAAACTTTGCATCTTCATCAATCTAAGGACAAAATCATTTCACCCGCAACTCTTCATTAGTAATTTCAAATCATCTTCTATAATCTCAGCAATCTCGATTCTCCAATCATTCATCAAGCTTCTTCAATCAACTCCTTCAATCACCTTCATCACCACGAATCCAAAAGCTTCAACCATCTTGAATCTTCAACATCGACCTCCTGCATCAATAATTCATAGAGAATGTGCAAGCATCAACATCAACTTGCGATAACGAAAAGAAGCGGAATCAACATCAACAAAATGCGACAAACCGAATCACAACAAGAATCAGAAAGCATGGCATGAACGAAGGCCTTCAAGCGACATCTTCATCGCATAGCTTCTCCGAAGTACTCATCATTTGATCGTGCGTCATCTTCTTTGCGACGTTACCCTCCAAACGTCAACGACGGCTTCACACCATCTTCTTCAATGTTCGCCGCCACCACCATCAATGTTCATCATCAAAGAGCTCGTAGAACTCACGTCAACAAGAATCACCCGAAGCCGCTAGAGATTTTTACACCATTGCTCGCACGTCCTTGATCGTAGGTATGTAAATGTTGATTTTGTTCTTGAGTTCATATTATTCGAAAAATCTCTGATCCGGCGTTTTGTTTGAGTTGTAAAGGGAACCAACCTCAAATTTAAAAAATAAGAGAAGAAAAGAAGGATGGTTAGTGAAGGAGGTATGGGGTTTTGAGGTGGTTTCGGTGGATTCGACGGCAGTTTGCACCACAAAACCATCTTCTCCGGCGGCGGTTTTTAGGGTTTTTGTGTGAGAAGCAGTTTGGCATTTTGAGAGAGGAGAGATGCGTTTTGAGGACTGAGTTGTTGGCTTTGGTTTTATTTAATTATTGATGATTTTAATTTTGAGATTAATTGAAGAAATAAAAGTGCATAATAATCCTCCTAATTGCACATTAAAGAATTAATAAAGTCCATAAAAATAGTTGATCTTCCACCGCCCTTATTAATTATTTGAGGATAAAGTTTTGATTTTGGGTCCAATCCGGAGGTGACACTTGTCACCGTCCGGTTGGACCATTTCGTTGTGGTCTTCTCTCTCCCCTCTATGCGATTTGGGCCTAGGTCTGTATGCTATCCACATCCCATTTTTCAAGCCCATTAACTTTTAAATTCAAAGACCTTCTCCCTACACCACTCTCCTAGTATTCCTTTTTATTTTTATTTTTTGTTTAGATATAGCTTTCAATTTAATTCTATAAAAATAGTAAAAGGCATAATAAAATTCTACAAAAATTATAATAGCCCTTTAACTCATTTTAGAACTTTTCTACATTTTTATTTTCTGAATTTTGGTATTTTTTCAATTTAATTTCTATTTTCCATTTAATTGTTTTTCTATTGAATTCTTTCCTGAACACATGATTTTGTACATTTTATTTCTCCCACTTCCTGTAATAATTTTGGCCCATTCTTTTTGCTATGATTAGAAGACTTATAGTGGAACCTGGAATAATTTTTGGCATATCTTTTAGGCTATTTTATCCACTGTTTTGGTAGTTTGGTTTGTATAAAATTATGATTGAATCTTAGATAGATTTAAGTGGCTATTTGACATAGTTAGGTTATGAATTTTTAGGAGATTTTTTAACACAATATTTTAGTTAGGTTAGGAACCCTAGGGAATTAATTTCATATTTTTTCCAAGACATTTGCTATTTTTTTAGTGCCTTGATCTCATTCAACTTTTCCATTGTAAATCCATCTAGTTTAGCTTAAAATTTTATGGTGCATTAGGACATAGATTAATTAGGCTTGATCTTAGAATAATAGAAGGCCTTAGTGTGGTTTAGCTACTGATTTTAGAATGTTGATATCATGTGAAATCCTTTAGTTTTAGGACTTAGGCTTAGAAACCGTTCAAGTGCGTTTCCATAAAGCGATTAGCCTTCGTTTCGGTTTTATGCCTTATATGCTCTTGCAACTCTTTACCTTATTTCATCTGTCCATACTTTTGCATACTCATCTTCATTTCATTTACTAACATTTTATTTTTGTGCAAGGTATTTTTCAAGGATTCGCTTATGGACTTGGATTTTTATTATGCCTCGATTATATCTTTGTGGTTTGTACTTTGTGATGTAATAGCTTAGAACTTTTTATGCTTGTATAGTTCTCATAATTAGGCTAGAAAAGATAAAACGAATCGCTAGAAAACCAAATCTCAAAAAATAAAATAAAGGAATAATCGATCCAACGTCGAGTAAATTTTCAAATAAATATATAAAGTTTCATGTGACTTTAGGATCATTCGATTACCATCTCTCCACTCCATTACACCAAAAGCAAGCCTTGTATGTTGCACACCATAAGTCGTGCGTCTCAGCACCATGCAATCGACCCACCCGATCCATCGTTCCATCTCACTTATGATTCATACACGTTTTTTACCCACCATGATGTAGGAGGGCCATGTTATTTACTATTAACTTTTTGTACTTGCATTTCTAGTCTACTATCCTCTTAGGTAGATTTAATCTTTCAAACCTCACTAACCATAGGTCACCATTAAACTCAACTAACTTAAGGTAAGGTCTAGTTTCCCTTAGAATTTTTTTCTCAACTTGAGTCTTACTTCTCATCTTAAAGAAAAAAATCAAAACACTTAATAAAGGAAAATGTGTACAATGCGCCACGAGCCTTAAGCTTTACGGGAAATGATTAATGGAAGTCTCCTCCACTCTTCTAGGGCACTTTACAAACGTTCCATTGGGGGCGACCTTGGAAAGTATTCGCTCATGTATCATAGTCTTTAGTGTTGTACATACAATAAACACAAATTCAAAGCACTTCTTCTAAAAAGTAATAAACCAAGACATCACGTCTTCTCTTCTCATCTCATACTCTTTACGGACAAATGCGACTTGCCTCGACAGTTCAAACAGCGATACAGTAAACACCCTCGAGTCAGGGCCGGTAACACCTGAGCTAGAGCTATGACAACGTCATCCTAAAAAACAAAAACAACTTCCCGCCTTAGTTAGACGAACTACGGCGACTCTGATCCTCATTTTCCCGATGAGGTACGTAGGCAGTGGGGTAGGGCCCATTCGAGCACATTCTTTATTTTCCCTACATTTTCCCCCCTCATTTTCCATTTTCTTTTCCATATCCTTTCCTCATTTCACTTCCGTTCCAGTTAGCAATTCTTTTCATTCAAGCAGCATCTTATTTCTCACCCTTTGAAACAGACTAATAAGCGTGGATCCTGTCGGGTACGGTGGACGGATTGGGGTGCTAATGCCTTCCCAATTTGTAACCGACTTTCGGACCCAGATCTTTGGTTCGCAAGGCCTCGTCCTTTTCCTTCTTCCTCATGTTTGTGCAGCATTACCTTTCCTGTTCCTTCGGGATAAAAATGCATGGCTGGCGACTCTACCTTTTCGGCGCCACTTTCGCGTTTGTACTAGAATGAAAATCCCGGGAGCGACAGCTGGAGACTCTGCTGGGGATCGAACCCAGAATCTCTGGTTTCCCATTTGAGAGTCAATCTAGCGCTTGTCTGCTTCTGTTTTCTTAGGGTGTTTATTCATTTGCTGTTGTGCTTCAGTTTAGCTTTACTGTTTTGTTTACAGTTTATCGCTTTAGCTTTACAGTTTATTCATTTGCTGTTGTGCTTCAGTTTAGCTTTACTGGTTTTCCTTGGCGGGATGGGATTATTGTGAGATAAGCCAAATACCCGACTTGAGTATACACATAGGATTTAGAGTGGGCATTCGTGTGGCTTGCGTAGTCTTGAGCACATGTAGTTTTCACGAGTCCCACGCCTAGATCAGGCTCTCTTGGGATATGTTATATACTGCCTAGGCAGACAATAGAATGTTCCTACCTGAGCTGCTAACACTACGAACCGATCATCGAGGACCTTATTGGAAACAACCATCTCTAGTGGTGACAGTGGCATACCACATTTTGTGGCAAACCCATTCGCACCTGAGGGCCTACTAGGAAATCGCATAGGATGACCTTATTCTCTCATAGGAACCTAGTCAAAGCAACTAGCCGTATGACGGTAGTATTGTACCCTTCAGGATGAATGTACTATTGTTTCTAGACTTCAGTGCTTGAAGCCGAGAACTTATGAGGGATGCTTGTTTTTCCGGACTCAGCTGAGGCCTCCCTGGGTAGTACATAATGCCAAACTGATTCCCTGATTTGGTCATGAGCCATTTTTCGGAAATGGTGAACGTATTATTGCTACTCGGCTTTGAGAGTCCGTGATGTTGACCCGTAGTAGCATACCCGTGAGATTGGGAAGGGTTTACAGGTTTGCAGGAAAACTAACCTTTTCAACCTACCTTATTCTTGATACTTGGATTTTCTTTTAACACATACTTGTGGTATGGTATTCTTGACAGTCGGTATTCGGGCAAATCAGAAGGCAGTACAACAATGCTTAGTATATGCAACGGTGATCACATGCCAGTTGCATACATGACATCATGAAATTTTATCATACATGTTCAGTTACTTCTAAGGATCACATATCTGGATTAAACTGTCAGTTTTTTTTCTGCATTAAAACTTGGATCAAAACAGATAGATTCCTTGGAAATAACCGAACATGGCATTTGCATACATCCTTGCATTTGTAACAGGTGTTCATGAACATATTCTTATCCTGCCTTGGTTTATCTCCAGAATGGCCAACTTGGATCATGATTGTCAGGGTATGGGCAAGGAACAACTCCGAGCGGAGGTGAATGAGATGAAGGCCCAACTGGGGCATTTTATAGTGGACATTCGAGCGTTGTCCTAGGATCAGAAATTGTTGAGAGAAGAATTCAACTTGATGAAGACTCAGATAAAACTGTTTACAGGAATCATGAATGTTATGTCAAAAAAAGAAAATAACTGTGTGTCTGCTTTTCAAACAGAAGGTCATGTTTCTCCCATCTCTGTGGGATGTCCACTAAATCAAGGTTTGTTAGGTGGATTTCCTCTACAGTTTGAGTCTCTTCACCAGCAATCACCACTTGGTAGTCAGGAAGAGCATCAGATAGGAACCAACTCCACATGTGAGCTAAATGATCCTACACCAATCGTCGACAAAGAAGTGAGCACTTTATTTCCTTATCAAGGATCTTCCTCAACAGCTTTGGTTTCCAAGAGAAGGACTTCAACAGGTTTCCTTTGTAGCTCGTCCACTGGCAGCAATCCGTTATCAACAGGAGCAAGAAAGGATTATTGATCCGGTACCCGTGTCTTACATTGAGTTGTGCCTACAACTGCTCAAAATGGGGTTGATTGAGTTTCGCGAGCTAACTCCTCCTTCCGGTAAACTTCACCAAAGTTGGAATCCCTACGCCTACTGTGTTTTTCATTCTGGAGCTCCCGGACATGCTGTTAATGATTGCAAGGCGTTTAAACATCAAATGCAAGACTTAATTGATGAAGGCGTAATCACTTTTGGACTGACCGGGCCGGAAGTGCCGCAAGATAAAGCATGCAGGAATACAAAAGAGGTGGTCAATTTCCCTTCTTCTAGAATCATTGGTCAGGCCAAGTCTGCAAAGGGGCTACATCAACAACCTTAATTCGCTCCTCGGCCGAGTATGAGTAAGAGAGTACAGGGAAATGTTAGACGCTCAAAGCAATGTCAACAATGAAATGTTCAATCACAATCTCAGGGTCAGCAACAACAGGCACAAAGACCATTTCAGGAAATAACAAGAGCGAGGAACCACATACTTGATCCGATCCCGTGTCCATATGCTGTATTGCTTCCAGAGCTGCTGAAGTTGAACCTGGTTGAGCTCCGTACCATGAGGGCTCCTTCTGCTGATAATCTACCACCAAATTTTGATTCAAATGCCAGGTGCAAGTTCCATTCGGGTGCCCAGGGGCCCAGTATTGAGAAATGTTGGGCTTTTCAGAACAAGGTACAAGACCTAACTGAGTCCAAGGCAATCAATTTTTCTCCTCATCCAAATGTACTCCAGAATCCAAATGCCTAATAACGGTGGAACCGGTGTCATGGTTGTTCTACCAGATGGTCCATGTTAAGTTGAAGTCTTCGAGTTAATCACCCAGATTTGAAAGGGTATTCATGAAGTAAATAAAGCCAGCAGTATTCAAGTACTCTCAATAAAGGCATTTGTGTGTTTGCCTTTCTTCATTTTTCATTTTCATACCTATTGAGGGGAACTACGTCGCTCTGATTCTTTAGGAGATACGTAGGCAGAAGATCGCCAGGTCTTTCCGAGCAACCTTATGGGGCAACTTTACTCCCCAACTTTACTCTTTCCTTCAGACGTCTCGTGTCAGATTCAGAATAACTAGAAGAAGAGGTATGATTGCCATGGTTGGGTATACAACTGCGAATTGAAGATTACAAGTCTGTGAAAGAGCTATTGATCACTGAAAGTATCCAAGACTGATAGGTCCAGACGAAGTCAAGCCTCCTCAACTACGACAATATTCAGTTTCTTTACTGCATTTCCATTTGTAGTTTCTTTTATGTGCTAAACATTTGTCTACATGTATGAAATTTGTTTGCTTTTGAATGTTAGCAATAATAAAACTCACATGTTTTTCTTGAAGTAATTCATTCGCATTCACTTATAATTTTGCATGTGTACATTGCAATACCAATTGTCGTGCTTAAATTCTATGAGGGAGGATGACGAAACAAAAACGCAAGAATCTCTAATTGTGTGCTCTTGAATAAGACCCTGTTGACGATGTACAGGCTTTGTTGTAAATCCCTAAACACCGGAGATATAAGGAAGATAGACCCTTGCTAACCTCTTTGAGCCTTGAAGTAGTAGTTTATTTTCGCATGAAAAACCCTCACATGTAACCCAGGGGCAGGGTAGATGTCAACTAGTCGGACCAAGCGTTCAGGCTTTCATAAATGAGTGTATTTGAGGATCCATTACATTCGACTATGCAAATCAAAAGGTCCAAAGACCAGAAACCACAATGGTTATCCAAATCAAGAGGTCCAAAGGCTGGAAGCCACAATGGTTATCCTTCGCCAACCAAAGAATGAGGCAGTCACAACCCTCGCAAAGCAATCAAGACAAACAGTGTCACACGATTTGTTCAAAAAAAATGAAAAAGCCCGCTAAGTCGAAACTTGAAAACAAGCGACTTAGGCAAAAATTTGGGCATCCCGCTGGACTCCACAATCAAAGATTCACAAGAATCAGTCCAGGAAAAAGTTAGGGATAAGCAAAAGAATAAAAGGCGAAAAACGCAAGGAGGATTACATAAGAAAGATCCTTAAGCAAGAATGAAGTCGTGTGGCATAGACACGAAAGACAAAGGGGTGACTGATTCTCAACGACAACCTGATTGGTGCTTGAAACATTAGTAGTAATGGTTCCTCAACCAACACGAAACCCTTATGAAAGGTGAGTGCTTGTGAAAATTAGCTGAACATAGGAATGGAGAACATCACGAAGAGTGGGTGGGCACAAATAAACTTTGAGCCTATATCCTTTGTTTCTATAACCGTGAACCAGGCCACGATACAACCCTTAAAAGTCCTAACTAAAACAGGGTTATTTTGAGAGCATACTACCATGAGACCGCGTTCCTGACTCCTATGAGTTATGCTAAAAGACATTTGTTGGTATTACATGTACATACTTTCATTCAAAAATAATGTCGTATCTTAACCAGTGATTCGCTCATAAAGGTTTGCGACACCTTTCCAATAAAGACTTCAAGATTGACATGTGTGTTGCATTAGAATTTTCATTCTAAGAATAAATATTTTTTGCTTGCATACATTTGTTTGGCATCGTAAAGGGCTCACATGCGGAAATTCAGTCCAAAAGCTTAAGCTTGCCAAGTTGAGAAGTCTAAAACTTCTAAAATACAGTCACGTCGAAGTGAACTTTTCCAAGAAAGCTTCATTGAATAAAAGACTTCCCCCAACTAGTCATGGTAAGAGCTAGCCAACCCGGGGCAATTACGTCGAGCAATCTCTTCAAATTTCAGCCAAACTGGGGCAATTACCTCGAGATTCAAATCTCTCCAAGAACGAAGATTAGTCAGTCAAGTGCAAAACTATTCAAATACTCGTACTGGGGTATGTAACACGGTGGGAGAACTGACTTTCTATAAATGTTGCGGATAGCAAGAGTCGCCACCGACTTTTATTTTATCCAAAAGGAAAGGACATAAAAGAACAGGAAAGACCTTAAAAAGATTTTGGATTCGGGGGGTAGGTTATATAAAGGGAAGGTGTTAGCACCCTTTATATCCATGTTTATCCATGGGCTCTTAGTTACTTAGCTCATTTTAAATTGTTTTGAGAATGTGTAGTGTGTGATTAGAAACTTTCTAAGTACTTTGTAATGATCCTCGTATGGGTGTATACAAAGACTTGTTTTTTGAAAATTTATTTGAAAAGTGTGGTGTAAAGAGTAGTTTGAAAGGTGTGAGCAAGTAATCAAGAGAAACCTACCATATATTAAGTCTTTACTGTTCTTATGTTCTTTCAATGGTAAGACTATCCCTATTATTAAGGAATAGGTAGTCATTACCTTGGTTGTAAGAAGGACATGTATAGGGACAATCTGAATGTAGGCAACTGCAAGGTGTCTTTAGCAATTCGTAGGGACTTATCATCTTTTATTCGAAGGGACAAGATCATTTATCGTAGGCAACCTCGAAGGGACTTGATCTTATAAACTGAAGGGACTTGATGATATTTATGAAGGGACTTTTCTTAAGACGCCTTACTTGACCTTTTGAAATAGGCAACATGAGAGGTAAGCTTAGAAAGTGCAAGATGGCGATCAAAGATCAACTTACGTGTGTGAGTGTTTGTATTCAAGTATTCATATTATCTAAATTAATTTTCTAAGTTATTTTTAATCACATATAGGTTATACACACCCTAGGATTACTAACCATACAATAAAATATATACATAATAAAAATAAAGCGAAAATTCAAACCTAAACTATTACAAAGCTTCGGGACAATTACAATATAATCGAGAAATATATTAACGATAAATAATAATAAATGGGCAATAATAATCAACAATAATAACAATTAAGATAAAAGATTAGAAAATAAAAATAAGAGAAAATAAGAAATTAGCAAAATAATTTAATATTAGAAAAGATTTTAAATGTAAAGAAAATAGGTTTTAATAATAATAAATAAATAATAAATTATTTACATATATTTAACAAATGAGAACTAATTAATTATAATTTATAAAAATATTAGGTTAAATTTTAAAAGTTAAGAAAAATTAGGATTAAGGTTAGAATTATAAAAATTAGGGTTATGCCTTATTAAAAAGAAATTAGGGTTTTTAATTATTAATTTAAACATAATTAACTTATTTACCAAATGCATACAATAATAATATAATTATATAATGAAATAAATATTAATAATTTTTTAAGAAAATAAATTATGAATTTAAAAATAAATAAATTTTTTATACAAAAAAAAAATAATATATACATTTATTTTATAAATTGTTATTTAAAAAAAATTAATTAAATTAAATAAGTATAATATAAACAAAACAAATAAAATGAAAAAAAAATGAGAAAAAGACACATACCTGGGGTTGGGATTCGAACCCAGGCCCTAGGCTTCAATCACTCTGGACCAACAACATCACCACCAGGCCAAGCGCGCGCTGGTGTTAGCATCATGGATCATAATCCTTTTGTTGTAATCCTATGAAAAATCAAATAAAAAGCAGCAAAACAAAATGGCCTGGGGGGAATCGAACCCAGGACCATCACCTTCACACACCAACACACAAACCAACTGAGCTAACACTGCGCATTCAATATATAAACAATAATAAAACATTATATTTTAAAACCAATTTTTGAATTTGATTTTCAGCGCCAATTCATCATCTTCTTCCTTGGAACCTGCGAATACACCTGCAAAATTACATGTGAAATTTCCTGCGAATTTTTCTATACTCATAACCTACGAAAATCACATCTTATGGCCTGGCCTATTGTTTCATCAAATTGATTATGTTAATGTGATCCTTGGGAGGTATACGGTCTAGCCATGGTCTTTGAATGGATTTATATTGCCTCATACGCAAAACCCTAAAACGAGCTACAAACCCTAACAATGGTTGAACTCCAAACCTGCATCAAAACTTACAACAAAACACCCAGAATCCATCTACATCATTCAACAAACAATATTACAAGCTTAAATTTGATTAATCATGCATTAAATTAATGAATCGAAACAAAATATATTTGGCATAAAAACGATTCGGTTTTCACAATTCATGAGGTTAGGGATGCTTATGATCATATGGATAACATCATGAGAGTCCAAGGATCATGTCTATGTCCTTAGAATACCTTTAATTGCCCTGCAACTATGAATCCGAAAAATTGAAATTTCAAAGAATTTTTGAATGTCAAAAGTGTTCTTGGAGGCTGCCAAAGTTCGTCCCTTTGCTTGTGATCACTTTGTGTATATGTAGAGAGTTGAATTAGGTCAAAAGTATTTGGATTTATGGGCTTTGTCTTGATTGCTTGATCATAAAGATACAACTTGCTTTTTTTGGTCAAAAATCACACAAATCCTTTCCTCTTTGGTCTAGCCCGAATTTCAATCTTTCAATCAACTTTAATTCATGTTTATGAGTTTCTAGAATGAAAATCAAATCAAATATTGAGCTTTTCATATTTTATTTTGATTTAAAATGATTTAAAATGAATAAAATCAAATAAATAAAATAAAATAAATAAAAATCTGAATAAATGATTTTTGGTTCGTGCATGATGTCATGGTAGTGATTGAGTCATAAAAATGCAAGCCCATGTGGAAAGAATTGGTTCTAAGATCCCATTTGCTCAATAAACCCTCCAAAAATTTCCCAACTTTGCAAAGACACAAATCCCTCAATTTTAATGCTATGGAGGTTTTCTTGGACATTTTGGAAAGCTTAAAGAGTCCTCTAACAAACCGCTTTGGTTTCATGTCCATATAATTTACCATTCTCAAGTTATGCCCTTTGGAAGATGTTGACTTTTTGTTGACTTTTAAAATGACCTATAATGTCTTAGCTCATACCTTCCAAATGAAGCATTTTTAGGCTTGGCTTGTGAGACACAAAGTTGTAGAGAAATAAATTTACTTCAAAATGAGCTTTGTATGGAAAATTATTGATGAAGCATGTGAAAGTTATGGCTGGTCAAAGTTCAGTTGACTTTTCCTGTGAAAACCCTAATTTAGAAACTCTTGATTCTTGATGATTTGAAATCTCCTTGATGAATCATGATCAACCCTTGATCAAATGATTAATTTTACTTCATATACTTGATGTTGGCAAAAAATCATGAAGTTTGACTTTGGTTTGACCACAGTTGACCTTAGTTTGACTTTTTAACTACTTTGACTGATTTTTGCATATCTGATCATCTGACCGAGCAAACCTTTTGGGAAAGCATTGAAACTTGACATAGGGATTCTTAAAGACATATAGGATGTAATTAATCTCACTTGAGGCCTTGAAAGTCCATTTAGCCTGATGAAATTCAAAACCCTAGTTTAGGGTGCATTGCTTAAGAGGATGTTTTGTCTTAGGGAACTTCCAAGCTTTCTGACTAATTGTGAACTTTGTGAACCTTGTGAACCTTATGAACCTTGAGAGGATACTTGGGATACCTTTTGAACCTTGGGAACCTCTTGGGACACCTTGGTACACAATGCCTTGACTAGGGGAGGGCAAATTTTGGGGTGCAACAGGGTAGGCCACCCCAATAGTACGAGAATTCATTCTTTCCCGAAGACAGACAATCAGAAGAATTTACCCGGAGTTCAGAATACCGTGGTCAATTGTCAAGCCAATTATCTCGTTCAGTGTTTCTTACAGCCCCAAGCTCATCTGCGTTGACAATGGTTACCTCACCAGCAAGACTATTACGCCAATTCAAGCAATCACTACGATACATAAGAGTTTAAAGACACCAAGTATTTTTTAAAATCCTCTTAAGGTAAATTCCCGACAAAAGCAAATGATCCCCAGCATGAGACGACTTGAAATCTTTCCTCCTCAGCAGGACGTGTCTCGGTTTTGTCATCCCCAATAGACGAATGGAAGTTATCCCCAATAAAGTCACCAGGTTTTTCCTTCAGTT
Source organism: Lathyrus aphaca (assembly GCA_963966055.1). Taxonomy (NCBI): domain Eukaryota; kingdom Viridiplantae; phylum Streptophyta; class Magnoliopsida; order Fabales; family Fabaceae; genus Lathyrus; species Lathyrus aphaca. The sequence goes on from OZ014519.1 coordinate 212,334,432, forward strand.
GGTTTCCTTGATCTCGGTTCCTCGACAGATCTAAGGTAACTCCTATTCCCCTAGCAGATTTCAAATAAATCATTCTCTTCCCTAGCAGATCCATTAGAGTGGATAATCCCCAATAGTCGAGGTATCCCATGGCACGGTCCTCAAATCTAAAGTCCAATTTATTTTTGGCAAAGGTAATAATTCGGGACAAATGAATTATTCACGCTCTTTTCCAACATAGATGTTATCCCCACAGGGCTTCTTGAGATCGAATCTACGATCATTGTGTTTCCCCACATAGTCAACATGGACTTATTATTTCCGCATCAGGAACTCCCTTTGCAGTTACGCCATTTCATTGACATGTTCGAAATCTAAAATCCCCAGTGTCATAGGGAATCATGCCATGTAATTCAACATATGCGTACCATCATAAATCAAGTTTAATATCTTGCAAAGTCCAGCCGCAGACTGGCCAAAGTCCATCTTTGGGTGGCAAATTTCTAAAGTCCCCCGCAGTGGGCAAAAGTCTCCCGCAGTGAGCAAAAGTCCAGCCGCAGACTGGCCAAAGTCCATCTTCGGGTGGCAAATTTCTAAAGTCCCCCACAGTGGGCAAAGGTCTCCCGCAGTGAGCAAAAGTCCAACCGCGGACTGGCCAAAGTCCATCTTCGGGTGGAAAATTTCTAAAGTCCCCCGCAGTGGGCAAAAGTCTCCCGCAGTGAGCAAACGTCCAGGCGCAGACTGGCCAAAGCCCATCTTCGTGTGGCAAATTTCTAAAGTCCCCCGCAGTGGGCAAAAGTCTCCCACAGTGAGCATAAGTCCAGCCGCAGACTAGCCAAAGTCCATCTTCGGGTGGAAAATTTCTAAAGTCCCCCGCAATGGGCAAAAGACACCCGCAGTGAGCAGAAGTCCATCAGTAGTGTGGCAAATTTCCAGAAGTCTCCTGTAGTGAGCAAAACTCTCCTGTAGCGAGCAGCATCCCCCGTAGTGTGGCAGATTTCCAAAGTCCACTCGTAGTGTGGCAATCTAAAGTCCAACCGTAGATTGGCGAAAGTCCATCCTCAGGATGGCAAAGCATCTTGAAGTTCAACTATAAATTGGTAAAAGTCCACCCACAGTGTGGCAAGCCAGTAGTCGTCTGGCGTGGTTCAAAAGACGGACTTTCAAAAGTCCACCCGCAGTGTGGCAAGTCAGTAGCTTTCTGAAGGCATCCCCTGTTAACTATTCTTCCCATTATAATTATATCCAAGCAGAGTTCGTTCGCTTGGGTGTATCTCCCTGTTCGTCTGTCATAGAGTGCAAATTTTCTGGTTGTTTCTGGTATTCAATCCCTGCATACCTCAAATGTCTGAAAGAAACTGCTATCATCCATTCACGTCTACAGTGATTGAATAGGGGAAGATGTAACACCCCAAAATTTGCCCTCTTATTTAATACTATTAACTGGCTTTTGTTTCACATCCAGCTGCATTTTTCATTAGGTCATAGCTTATGCCCCGTACACTACGTATAGGTCGTTAATCTTTTGCATTCATCATTTCATTGGTTCCTAAGACATATGATCTCAATTTTCTATGGATCGGGCTTTCCTATTTACTGGGAGTTTTCTTTCATTCATGTCAAAGCAAGAGGTTGGGTTATGTTCATCCTAACCTCCATATCATGGATTTATCAAGTACTTGTCCCAGGAATTTACAGGAGACAGTAAGTGATTAATGTTTCATCAAGGTTTACTCGAGACTAACCAGGAGTTACGATTGGGTTGAATTTCGACATTTCAAATCATTTCTTCATTTAGTACATATTTCTAGAAGGTTTAACAGTTTCTTATTCATGTTTGAGCTCATGGACGTTTTCATTGATTGTTATCAGGATATCCGAGATATCTTCGTGGCAAGAGATTTATTGTACTCAAGACATTGTTACTCTTTCGAGTCTTTACTCGTGATACAACTCGTGATTTAAACAGTGAAGTCAAGATTGTCATGGAGAAGGCAATTTGGTTTTCATTGAAGAATGAGAATTTCGGGGAAGTATTCATTCAAGTATTTAGTTTATGTTTTGAGTCCAAACTTTAAATGTCGATTCAATGATCAATTTTATTTGATAAACCATATCCATGTTTATCCATTTTTCTTCAGTCCATTTCAATCCCACTTTCTATTGAAGCCCAATATAATTAAAGTCCACATTTTTATTTCTATTAAAACCTCAATTTCCAAATCAAATTCAATAGTCCAAACACAAAAAGTCGTGTTCAAATTCATATCCAAATGTTCAAACCACATTCAAGTTTCGAATTAAACCAAATTCAAATCCATTTTTGACCAATTAACCATTTCATATCCAAATTTAATCCACATATCCATTTTATAACCAAACCATATCCAACTACCCAATATCCATTTTCATATCCAAATCACCAATTCAATTCAGTTATCCAAAGCAAAAATCTTTGAATGTCTAGATTAAAGTAATAAAATACACTACATAATTTTATTTTGTAGTAACCGCATAATATGGATTGTAACAAGTTTATATGCAAAAAATAACTTTTATCAATAATCCATCGTAACTTGATCAAATTCATATTAAATTGAAATTTACACGTTGATATATAATCATTTCTAAATAGTTAAGAATTATTAGTTTTTCTCATTAGATAAAAAAAATTGTTTAGAAGAGTTAATTTATAATAAAGTTATTTAATTAGCCGATGGAAGTAAGATTAGGGTGAGATTAACACTAATTGATTAATTCTATTGACTTGACAGTTGAGGTTGAGAGGGAAACAAACATCGAAAAGCCACAACAAGAAAATCAAAGAAGTTATAGAAGGAGAAGTCCTAACCAATTTCTATCTTACAAACTTCTAACGAAAAAACCGAAATTATTAGCTAACTCAAAACAAAAAATTAACGAATTCAAGGAGAAGTTTAAGGCATATCAGTTACAATTTTCAGGTTACATTGGTATTGATATCAGGAAAAATCCAGAAGAGGATACAATAGAAAACTATTAGAATAAGAGAAGATCAAAAACAAAACCTTCCAAATAATTTCTAACCACCTCTAACAAACTATAACAGAATCCAAACTAAACAACCTAACTCGCTAACCAAAAAACCGAGAACGCCCTCATTTCATCAGATATAAATTGGTGCCGGTTGCTGCAAAAGAGGGGGCTTCTTCATACACTCTTCCTCTCAAATCTTCACATCATTTGTTTCATCAGAATTGAAGTTTTCTGCATCAATCAACACCTTCACCATTCTGCATTAGCTCCTTCATACACTTTCATTCTTCAATCTCTCTCATTCACTCCACCCTTATTCTTCTCCTACTTTTCCGGATTCATTCAACCTCATTCATCTTTCACTCTCCCTTCAACACACTTCTTCATCCTCAACTTCCATCAATCTTCAATCCTGCAACAAAGATTCAACATACTCTATAACCATCATCTTCAATTCTGGAAATTTATTTACAACCAGTTACAAAACTCACAAAAAAATTCAGAAATAGAAAACCAATAGAAAATCTTCTTCAATCTCACCTTCAAACTTTGCATCTTCATCAATCTAAGGACATAATCTTTTCACTCGCAACTCTTCATCAGTAATTTCAACTCATCTTCTCTAATCTCAGCAATCTCGATTCTCCAATCATTCACCAAGCTTCTTCAATCAGCTCCTTCAATCACCTTCATCACCATGAATCCAAAAGCTTCAACCATCTTGAATCTTCAACATCGACCTCCTGCATCAATAATTCATAGAGAATGTGCAAGCATCAACATCGACTTACGATAATGAAAAGAAGCGGAATCAACATCAACAAAATGCGACAAACCGAATCGCAACAAGAATCAGAAAGCATGGCGTGAACGAAGGCCTTTGAGCGACATCTACATCGCATAGCTTCTCCGAAGTACTCAACATTCGATCGTGCGTCATCTTCTTCGCGACGTTACCCTTCAAACGTCATCGACGACTTCACACCATCTTCTTCAATGTTCGCCGCCACCACCATCAATGTTCATCATCGAAGAGCTCGTAGAACTCACGTCAACAAGAGTCACCCGAAGCCGATATATATTTTTACACCATTGCTTGCACGTCCTTGATCGTAGGTATGTAAATGTTGATTTTGTTCTTGAGTTCATATTCTTCGAAAAAACTCCGATCCGGCGTTTTATTTGAGTTGTAAAGTGAACCAACCTCAAATTTAAAAAAGAAGAGAAGAAAAGAAGGATGGTTAGTGAAGGAGGTATGGGGTTTTGAGGTGGTTTCGGCGGATTCGACGGCGGTTTGCACCGCAAAACCATCTTCTCCAGCGGCGGTTTCTAGGGTTTTTGTGTGAGAAGCAGTTTGGCGTTTTGAGAGAAGAGAGATGCGTTTCGAGGACTATGTTGTTGGCTTTGGTTTTATTCAATTATTGATGATTTTTATTTTGAGATAAATTGAAGAAATAAAAGTGCATAATAATCCTCCTAATTGCACATTAAAGAATTAATAAAGTCCATAAAAATAGTTGATCTTCCACCGCCCTTATTAATTGTTTGAGGATAAAGTTTTGATTTTAGGTCCAATCCACCGGTGACACTTGTTACCGTCTGGTTGGACCATTTCGTTGTGGTCTTCTCTCTCCCCTCTATGCGATTTGGGCCTAGGTCCGTATGCTATCCACACCCCATTTTTCAAGCCCATTAACTTTTAACTTCAAAGACCTTCTCCCTACACCCCTCTCCTTGTATTTCTTTTTTTTTTTTTATTTTTTGTTTAGATATAACTTTCAATTTAATTCTATAAAAAATAGTAAAAGACATAATAAAATTCTACAAAAATTATAGTAGCCCTTTAACTCATTTTAGAACTTTTCTACATTTTTATTTTCTGAATTTTGGTAATTTTTCAATTTAATTTTGATTTTCCATTTAAATGTTTCTCTATTGAATTCTTTCCTGAACACATGATTTTGTTCATTTTATTTCTCCCACTTCCTGTAATATGTTTGGCCCATTCATTTTTCTATGATTAGAGGACTTATAGTGGAACCTGGAATAATTTTTGGTATATTTTTTAGGCCATTGTATCCACTGTTTTGGTAGTGTGGTTTGTATAAAATTATGATTGAATCTTAGATAGATTTAAGTGGCTATTTGACATAGTTAGGTTATGAATATTTAGGAGATTTTTTAACACAATATTAAAGTCAGGTTAGGGACCCTAGGGAATTAATTTCATATTTTTCCAAGACTTTTGTTATTTTTTTAGTGCCTTGATCTCATTCAACTTTTCTATTGTAAATCCATCTAGTTTAGCTTAAAATTTTATGGTGCATTAGGACATAGATTAATTAGGCTCTATCTTAGAATAATAGAAGGCCTTAGTGTGGTTTAGCTACTGATTTTAGAATGTTGATATCATGTGAAATCCTTTAGTTTTAGGACTTAGGCTTAGAAACCGTTCAAGTGCGTTTCCATAAAGCGATTAGCCTTCATTTCTGTTTTATGCCTTATATGCTCTTGCAACTTTTTACCTTATTTCATTTGTCCATACTTTTGCATACTCATCTTCATTTCATTTACTAACATTTTATTTTTGTGCAAGGTATTTTTCGAGGATTTGCTTATGGACTTGGATTTTTATTATGCCTCGATTATATCTTTGTGGTTTGTACTTTGTGATGTAATAGCTTAGAACTTTTTATGCTTGTATAGTTCTCATAATTAGGCTAGAAAAGATAAAATGAATCGTTAGAAAACCAAATCTCAAAAAATAAAATAAAGGAATACTCGATCCAAAGTCGAGTAAATTTTCAAATAAATAAATAAAGTTTCATGTGACTTTAGGATCCTTCGATTACCATCGCTCCACTCCATTACACCAAAAGCAAGCCTTGTATGTTGCACACCATAAGTCGTGCATCTCAGCCCCACGTAATCGACCCACCCGATCCATCGTTCCATCTCACTTATGATTCATACACATTTTTTACCCACAATGATGTAGGAGGGCCATGTTATTTACTATTAACTTTTTGTACTCGCATTTCTAGTCTAATATCCTCTTAGGTAGATTTAATCTTTCAAACCTCACTAACCATAGGTCATCATTAAACTCAACTAACTTAGGATAAGGTCTAGTTTCCCTTAGAATTTTTTTCTCAACTTGAGTCTCACTTTTCATCTTAAAGAAAAAAATCAAAACACTTAATAAAGGAAAATGTGTACAATGCGCCACGAGCCTTAAGCTATACGGGAAATGATTAGTGGAGGTCTCCTCCACTCTTATAGGGCACTTTACAAATGTTCCATTGGGGGCGACCTTGGAAAGTATTCGCTCCTGTATCATAGTCTTTAGTGTTGTACATACAATAAACACAAATTCAAAGCACTTCTTCTAAAAAACATTAAACCAAGACATCACGTCTTCTCTTCTCATCTCATACTCTTTGCGGACGAATACGACTTGCCTCGACAGTTCAAACAGCGATACGGTAAACACCCTCGAGTCAGATCCGGTAACACCTGAGCTAGATCTATGGAAACGTCATCCTAAAAAACACAAACAAGTTCCCTCCTTAGTTAGACGAACTACGGTGACTCTGATCCTCATTTTCCCGATGAGGTACGTAGACAGTGGGTAGGGCCCATTCAAGCACATTCTTTATTTTCCCTACATTTTCCCCCTCATTTTCCATTTTCTTTTCCATATCCTTTCCTCATTTCACTTCCGTTCCAGTTAGCAATTCTTTTCATTCAAGCCGCATCTTATTTCTCACCCTTTGAAACAGACTAACAAGCGTGGATCCCGTCGGGTACGGCGAACGGATTGGGGTGCCAATACCTTCCCAATTTGTAACCGACTTCCGGACCCAGATCTTTGGTTCGCAAGGCCTTGTCCTTTTCCTTCTTCCTCAGGTTTGTGCAGCATTACCTTTCCTGTTCCTTCGGGATAAAAATGCATGGCTGGCGACTCTACCTTTTCTGCGCCACTTTCGCATTTGTACTAGGAAGAAAATCCCGGGAGCGACACCTATCAGAAAATCCAAGTAATACATAAACCATAACATTACAAATTCCAAAATACATAGTTTATGATTACAACAAGTTCTCATGGTGGGTCAGAATACAATCAAGTCAAGAAATACAACAATCAATACCACCATGGAGAATTAAAGTACAGCCAAAATAAAATACAAGCAAAAGAAATCAAACATCCAGCCCAAAGCCATCTTCCTTGACTTCTTTCAGGAGAGCATTAGTCACTGGTCCAACTGGATGCTTTGTGATGGTCCTGATAAGAAGGTTTCTGGTTGCAATGGAACTTGTCATCTTCTGGTACTTGTCTTATTCTTTTTATCTCTTCAACCCCGCCCGGAGTTTCAGCTCAGATATTTCCTTTTGTGCTGCTAACAAAGCTTCCTTATTCTTCTTCTCATTGGCTTCTAGCTGCTCTATCTTAGCCCGTGTCTTCTGATCTTCTTGCAAGCGAGCTTCAGTGATTCTGATCCATCTAGCCTAACTCTCCTCTAGGTAGTGCTCAACTCTGGCTTTTTGAATCTTGGCTTCTTTGAAAGCATTCTTCAATACCAACTCCCCTGCTCGGGCTTTTCTGATGAATTCTTTTGTCTTTTCTATCTTAGTCACATGCTCGATACCGAGCTTCTATAATCTCTCAATGTCTAGATGACCGTCATTCCTTTCCCAAAGGGTCTTCTTCAGAGCTTCAGAAAGCTGGGCATTCCTATCTTTCAACTTCTCAAATTCCTCCAGACTCACTGTGGCTATGGGCTCTACTGCTAATGGCCCTAGCACAACTTCCAGAGTGAATGGCATGCGAGTGATCTATCCTCTGATGCGCGAACATTCAATGTACTGAGCTGAAGCTATGTTGTTACACTTCCCCAGAATAGCAGTCCTTTTAGTCTGTATGTGGTCCCAAGCCCAGGCTGCTTGTCGGAGGGTGGCATGATTGTTCAGAATAGCACAGTAAAGAGACTCTTCTAAGTCCTTCTCCCTTGGTGGATGTACTAAGGCATATCCTAACTGTCTTTTGAAAAGCAAAGGATTGTTGTTGATGCAATCCTTTACTCCAATAAGAGGTACATTAGGATATTGTCCACAACTTGTAATTATGTCCCTGCCCATGGTGTTCTAAGTACACCACCTAATGTCTTCTGAAGTAAGGGCAATCATCCTCTTAGCCCAATTCCTTGACTGATGTTGATTTAGGAAAACTTCCGTCTTCGGCATGTGTCTCACTAACCAGCTGTAGAAAAGGGGTGCACAACATCTCACCAATCTTCCCCTCTGTTTCTTATTCCTCCGATGCACTGAGTAGTAGAAATCTCCTAACAGAGTGGGAACTGGATTCTTGAGCATGAAGATGTGGATGGCTTTCTTGCTTATAAACTTAGGCTCGTCTGTAAACAAAATGATGCCATATATACTAAGAGCCAGGAGAACACAAACAGATTCCCAATTTCTTGTTGCAGTTTGATTTGTAGCCTGAGTGATTAAGAAGTCCAAATGAAGGCCTGGGATTCCAGCCTTGGTGGTCATATGCTGATTAATGATAGTGGCTTCCAAAAATAGAGCTTTGGCTATGTCTTCATTCTTAGGAGCAGTCATCTCAGGGTTGAAAGGAATTCCTCTTCTGATAGGGACATCCAACAATCTAGAATATTCTTCCAATAGAGGACCTATCTGAAAGTCTGGGAAAGTGAAGCAACGTAGAGGAGGGTCATAAAACTAAAGGCAGGTGTGAATCATACTCCTTTGTGATGCATCCAAGTCCATTATTATGTCCAGGATACCACCATAATTTTCTCTGAATAAGGAGACATGATCAGGAGTGACAAGTGCCTGTATCTGCCTGATGTCTGCTAGTGGGTATTCAAAAAGTGATAAGGGATGTTGCTCTTCCTGGTTGAATCCATACTGACAATGGGTGTTGATGAAGATAACTGAAGAGAACATATGAAGATGCTGTAGAAGATAGCTGAAGAAGTGTTGGAGGGGATATCTGAGCAGAAGAATGGTCAAAACCAAACCAAAGAAGATGTGGATACCCTGTAAAACAAATAGACAAATGTTAAAATGCTGCAATATGATGTATGCTTATGATATGCAAGGGTTTGTGATCAGGTGTTGGATTGTCGGTTGCTTTGATAGGGTCCATGAGTGTTCAGAAATCCGGATGAAGGCTTGAGAACCAGTAACCAGGTGGGGGACTCAAATAAAGAGTCACAAGTCCAGGGTTTCATAAGATCAGTACAAAATAGTATAACCTTAACAATTCCAGTAACATGGTATGTTGAGGCCAAGGGTTCCTGCAGACCTGTAAATAACCCCACCCACTCAATGGTATTGTTCTAGAACAAGGATCCTCAGATTCGGATCTATTATTAGAAGTGTAAACACTTCTAACCCGGAGGTACAATGTTTACATTAATCATACAGGATCCTCCTTTAATTCACCTCAGATGCTGAAAGTCATCTAAAAAGGTCATCCAGACTTAGCAGACTTCCCAAATAGCCCTAGCACTACAGGAGATCTGTAGCACAGAGTTCTCAAGAAGAAACACATGTCTGAACCGTGTTTCAAATAACCACACCATACCGAAATGGAATGGGAAAGAATATTAAGCCACTCTAATACTATGTCTGTCACTCAGGCCTTTATGTTGGAACTTTATCACTGGAATACCCCTCCCACCAAAGCAAACCAACAAATCCAGCACAGATGATATGATAAAAATGAAATGCGTAAAGCAGTAAATGAAAGGGATAAAATAAATGCAGTAAATAAAGTTGTACATAAAGAATTAAATAAAGTAAAAACAAAATCACACATAGCACATAACACCCCCATAAACACAAATCAAACAAGCGATGGGAGAAACCCACAAGTGAACCAGAAGCCCTGGTTGCAAAAGTCCCCAGCAGAGTCGCCAAGCTGTCGCTCCCCGGATTTTCATCCCAGTGCAAACGCGAACCGTAGGTGATGTTGGAGGTTGAGGTTGAATAAAGTCGCCAGTTAGACATTTTTATCCCGAAGGAAAGGTAATGCTACATAAACCGTGAAGGGTATGGATAAGACGGTTGCGATCCAGAGAAACTGAGAAAGGGGGTTAGTTACAACCTGGGAAGGTATTAGCACCCAGATCGTCCGTCGTACTCGACGGGATCCACGCTTACTTGATTGTGTTTAAAAGGGGTAGTGTATGTGCTGACTGTGTATGAAAAGCTAGGAATGAATGTACAGTGTGTCAGTGCAAAAAGAGAGGGTGAGTGCTCAAGAATGAGGATAAGAAAAGAAAGTTGAAAGAGGGGGATGACAAAGAAACTTTTGTTAGATAACTATTAAGTTATGCCTACGTATCCTCTCGTGCAATGAGGAAGTCAGAATACCATAGTTCGACTAAAAGAGACTGGATGATTTGACTGTGAACTGCTTACTTGTCTATGCTCAAGTGTATGACTCGTCTGGCTCGAGTGCTAACTGTCTTGCATTAGACGGAAGAAGTGAGTTATCGTTTATAGAATGAGCGTGATGAGAAAAGAATCCCGGAGGAGACGATTTTTGTTTGTTTTTGGGTTTTTAGTTTTTTATTTTTTTTGGTGTTTTGCATAGGATAATGAGCTTAAGCCTAAATCAAAGGTTGTAAACTCATTATATCCTCCCTGATTAGGGATAATGAGCCTACTTAAGTGTGAGATAAGCATCTCAACTTAATTACCATGATGATGTAGGATTAAGATCATTAACCTACTTGTGATTATTAAGATGTTTTTGGGTTTTTGTTTAGTGTTAAGTAATGAGTTTAATCTCTAATCAGGGATTAGTGAACTCATTACACCATCCTAAGAGAAGGATACTAGATGAGAACACTTAAGATGAGGAAGACTCCTCAACTTAATCCATGGTTAGGGATTAAAATCATTATATAACAAGCCTTTATTAAAGTGGATTTTAATTAAAGGTGGGATTAAGAAATGGATTTTATGTTTGTAAGACTAACTTGAGGAGGACTTGTCCATTGAACACTAGGGTTAGTCCCTCTTAACCAAAAGGAAGAGATGTAACCCTAATATAAGGCCCAAGTTACAAGCTTAAGTCTTGATAATTATTAGGTGTTTTGATTAAGAGGTGTAAAAAAATTAAGGGTCTAACACTAATGATTAAAGTTGTACACTCCATCCTAAGATAAGGATGCAGGCATAACCCTAATTCAAAGTCCTATAGCTTTAAGTGTTTAGCCTCTGATTATGAGATGAGAAGAGATACTCAAGGAGACTTAAAGGTAAGAGACTAGGGGAGACTATATACAACCCTAAAAATTATCATGATTGGATATCCTATGGTTGGTGAGGCTTAAGGAAAGATCTTCAGGAGGCCACCATGGAAGAAGAAACAGATGAAAAGAGAAAGAGAAAGAGAATAGGTTACTTACTTCCTGAAGAAGATAAGTAACCTAAGAGAAAGAAAGTAATAAGGAGAGAGCATAAGTGAAGCAAGTTCACTTCAAAGACAAACAAAATATGCAAATGAAGATAAGAGAAAAGGTGGGATGTGAAGGCAAATCCACATCCCAAACAACTTACCATAAGCCCCTGAAATGTTAGTGTGAATGCATAAGATGCAAAGAAAAAGGAAATAAAGCAAATAGAAGTGCAATGACCAAAACCAGAAGTGTAATCATGATGAAAAAGTGTTATGAGATGATGCTAAGACATACATGATGCATATGAATGATCATACAAAGGATGAGATGCAAAGGAAGCATGTAAGAAGCTTGAAAACACATGGATGTACATGGAATGTAATGAATGCAAAGCATACCAAATGAATGAAGAAATGATCAAGCAATTTTCAAGCATGTCTTAAGATGTCTAAGATTTCATACAAATGCTTGAAATGTCATGGCAAGTTCATATGATTGAGATATGCAAAGATGAATGCAAATGAACATGAGAAATTAGGGTTTTATGAATGTATGAGATGCACATGATCAAACCAGAAGCATACATCATGATAAAAATTTGAAAATGAACTCATACAAACCCTAAACACATACAAGATCACTACCCAAAGGAGAAGGTCAGAAGCTAAACCTAATGAAAGTTATGAATTTCCTAAGTTAACTAGGGTTTTTGGGTACTTCTAAAGGAAAAATGCAAATCAATTTGAAAATGCAATGCAAAATTATGAGATAAATAACCTAGATACTAGATGAAATATGTGAATAAATTCAAAATGAATCAAGTTCAAACTCATCATGGTTGATCAGAAAATATTTTTTCAAGTTAGGGTTAGAAAATGTGATTTTTATGAACCCTAATTCAAAGATAATTGTGAAAACATGATCAAACCTACAAATCAATTTGTATGGTGAGTTTTTAAATGTTTCTAAATATATGAGGATGCTTCATGAATTTTTTAGTGATTTTTAGAAACCTAAATGTATTTTTAATTAATTAAAGTCAATTAATTAATTAAATAAAACATTTAAATGATTTAAAAATAATTTTTTAATGCAAAAATTAAAATAAAAATTGTTTTTGAGTTAAGAAAAATATTTAAAGTGAAAATGCATAAAATGAGATTTTTAAAAGTGTTTTTGCTATTTTTAATAATTATGTGAAAGAAATGAAATAAAATGAAAATAAAACAAAAGAAAATGAAAGTCAGCAAGATCTATGACTCAGATTTAAACTGGGGTTGACTGTGCGCGCAGATGAGAGGCTAGGATTGAATCTGGCTAATTAACCTAATTAATTTAATTAATTAAGAATTAGGGCTAACTGAATGAATCTGGGCCATCCAAACACGCGGTAAACATGATCCAAAGGTCAGAATTCAAACTAACCTAACTAACCCTAAAATTAACCCTAATCACTCTCAGGTGACCGGAGAAAGCTCTGGTCATCTTCTCTGGTCACCCTTTCACCCTATCTTCCTCAAAACACCACCCCAGCCCTCTAAAGCTCCAGAATCAATCACCTAACAACCCTAAACAAGAATCCAGCCATGAAACTCATTTATTTTGCATCAACAACAAGAATCGAAGCAAAACGGAAAACTGACAAAAATTTCAGAAGCTGAATACATTCAACATAGTTCATCATTTTCAATAATTCAAAGCTCAACATGATCAGCAAGACAAACTCTATCATTTTGTAACAAAAGAAATGAGTTCTGGAAAAATGTTTCAAGAAGGTACCTGAGTTGGAGCTTTGCCAATGGAGCTGTTTGGGCCTTCTTCTTGATTCAAACACCCTCCTCTGATCACCTTTAAGCTTCTTTGAGGCTTTGATAGAGTTTATGTGGCTTCTTTTTGAAGTTCAGTTTTGAGAGGTGGAAAATCGTGTTTTTGTTTTGTGAGGTTTCAGGCCATTCTAATGGTTGGGATTTGTTCCTTAGGTGATGTATGGTTGAATGGTGAAGAAAGTTTGGAGTTTGAGTGGCTGTGTGATGAAATTCGAAGTGATGAAGGTATGAGGTGATTTTTGTGATTCTGAACTTGTAGATGGTTTCAGGCTTGTGTGATCTATGTTTTGTGTTGCTTGAGGTTTGTATAAGCCAATAGGATTCATCAGAAAGTGGGTGGTGGCATAGTGTGATTGGTATGGGCCAAGTTGCAAAAAAGTAAAAGAATGTGTACTTGAGGCATGGCACGGGTCAAAAGTTGTTTCAAGGCTTGTCTTGCTTCAGTTGAGTTCATGGAGGGCCCTTGGATGAGATTTGAGGATATGTACCACTTGATGCAAGAGTTTGAGGTGGTTTTGCAATTTGGCCCCTTTGGAAATTTTGTGACGATTGCTCATAGAAACTTGTGATCCAAGGCATGATTTTGGTCAAGAAATGTTGTTCTATCATGTAATGAATCTTAGAAATGGATTAGAGGTCATTAGAAGTCTTGAAACTTGATTTTGCAAAAATCCCTCTTTGGCACATACTTGAAAATTACAAGATTTTTCCCAACTTTGAAACATCATATCTTGAGTTCTAGGATGAATAAAGAGGAATTCTTGTACTTTTTGAAACTGGGAAGATCCAATCTACAACTTTCATGTTTAAGGAATTTTCATTTGAAGCATTTTTGATCAAGAAAGAGGAGGTTAAAAATCTTTCCCAAAATGGAAAGTTTTCATTACAAGTCATGTCCAAAAATGGAAAGTTTGCAAATGACTTGAAATTCTTCAATATTGTGAACTTCTAACCACTTATAAGATCAAATAAAGATCATAGAACCTCAAAATGATGAAGATGACCCTTTGGTACCATTGGTGGTGGCCTTAGATGGCCTGATTCAAAATTTTCTTGCACAATAAGTTACCAGTTGATCAGATGACTTCCACAATGAATTTCTTCATCAAATTTGGTACACATGATCCTTATAACATATTGAGACCATTAGAAACAAGAATGACCAAAAAATTTGAGATTAAGGGCCTCAAACCCAAAACCCTAATTTCAGGTGCAGCAAAACCCTAGCCTGCCTGGGCCTATGTGCAATCCTCTATGATTTTGTGACTTCAAAAGACTTCTTGGGGATGTAATAAGATCATGGAACACACATGAACCCTCTTGACAAGCTTCAATGCCTTTGAGATAGCTCAGATCACTTCTTGGATTCATCTGATCACAAACCCTAGCTATGCAACTTATGTAGTGAAATAAATATGCAGTGTGTGATGATATGCTTATGCAATGCAATATGAAAGATCATAAGCCATGGTGTGAGAGAAAAAGTGAGGGAAAATTTGGGGTGTTTACAAGTATCCCTCAGACCCCTTCTCTGAAAGTAGGCTTCTCTTTCCGCGAACTCTTTCTCCTTAGTCTCCTGTGTGTCGCTCCCCGGACTTTCGTCCAGGTGCAGACGCGAACGGTCGGCGATGTTGGAGGTTGAGGTTGAATAGAGTCACCAGCTAGGCATTTTTATCCCGAAGGAAAGGTAATGTAGCAAAAACCTGTAAGGGTATGGATAAGACGGTTGCGAACCAAAGAAACTAAGAAAGGGGGTTGGTTACGACCTGGGAAGGTATTAGCACCCAGATCGTCCATCGTACTCGACGGGATCCACGCTTACTTGATTGTATTTAACAGGGGTAATGTATGTGATGACTGTGTATGAAAAGCTAGGAATGAATGTACAGTGTGTCAGTGCAAAAAAAAAGAGTGAGATGCTCAAGACTGAGGCTTAGAAAAGAAAGATGAAAGGAGAAATGGGGGGACAAAGAGACTTTTGTTCAATAACTGTTAAGTTATGCCTACGTATCCTCTCGTGCAATGAGGAAGTCAGAACACCGTAGTTCGACTCAAAGAGACTGGATGATTTTCTAAGAACTGCTTGCTTGTCTATGCTCAAGTGTGTGACTCGTCTGGCTCGAGTGCTAATTGTCTTGCATTAGACGGAAGAAGCGAGTTCTCATTTTCAGAGTGAGTGTGATGAGAAAAGAATCCCGGAGGAGACGTTTATTATTTGTTTTTGTGTTTTCAGTTTTTTATTGTTTTTGGTGTTTTGCATAGGTTAATGAGCTTAAGCCTAAATCAAAGGTTGTAAACTCATTATATCCTCCCTGATTAGGGATAATGATCCTACTTAAGCATGAGATGAAGATCTCAACTTAATTACCATGATGATATAGGATTAAGATCATTAACCTAGTTGTGATTATTAAGTATTTTTTGGATTTTGTTTAGTGTTAAGTAATGAGTTTAATCTCTAATCAGGGATTAGTGAACTCATTACACCATCCTAAGAGAATGATGATAGATGAGGACACTTAAGCTGAGGAAGATACCTCAACTTAATCCATGGTTAGGGGCTAAATTCATTATATAACAAGCCTTTATTAAGTGGATTTTAATTAAAGGGTGAGATTAAGAAGTGGATTTTGTGTTTGTAAGACAACTTGAGGGGGACTTGTCCATTAAACACTAGGGTTAGTCCCTCTTAACCAAAAGGAAGAGATGTAACCCTAATATAAGGCCAGAGTTACAAGCTTAAGTCTTAATAGTTATTAGGTGTTTTGATTAGAAGGTGTAAACAAATTAAAGGTTTAACACTAAGGATTAAAGTTATACGCTCCATCCTAAGATAAGGATACAGGCATAACCCTAATTCAAAGTCCTAAAGCTTTAAGTGTTTAGCCTCTGATTATAAGATAAGAAGAGAGACTCAAGGAGACTCAAAGGTAAAAATCTAGGGGAGACTATGTACAACCCTAAAATCATCATGCTTGGATGTTCCTATGGTTTGTGAGGCTTAAAGAAAGATCTTCAGAAGGCCACCAACGAAGAGAAGAAGATAAAAAAGAGAAGAGAGATGAGAATGTGTTACTTACTTCCTGGAGAAGTTAAGTAACCTAAAAGAAAGAGAATGAGCAAGAGTACAAGTGAAGCAAGTTCACTTCAAATACAAACAAAGAATGCATATGAAGAGATAAGAAGAAAGTAGGATGTGGAGGCAAATCCACATCCCAAACAACTTACCATAAGCCCCTGAAATGTTAGTGTGAATGCATAAGATGCAAAGCAAAAGGAAATAAAGCAAATGAAGGTGCAAAGACCAAAACCAGAAGTGAATATTCTATGAAAATGTGCTATGGAATGATGCAAAGACATGTGAGATGCTTATGAATGTTCATATGAGGATGAGATGCAAAACAAACATGTTAGGAGCTTAGAAACACATGGATAAACATGAAATGTAATGAATGAAAAGCATACCAAGTGAATGAAGAAATGATCAACCAATGTTCAAACATGTCTTAATATGTCTAAGATGGCATACAAGAGCATGGAATGTCATGGCAAGTTCATATGATTGAGATATGCAAAGATGAATGCAAATGAACATAGAAAATTAGGTTTTTAAGACAACATGAGATGCACTTGGTAAAAACAGAAGGAATACACATGATAAAAATTTGAAAATGCACTCAAATGAACCCTAAACACTCTTGAGATCACTCCCCAAAGATGGAGGTCAGAAGCTAAACCTAGGCAAAGATATGAATTTTCTAAGTTAACTAGGGTTTTTGGGTGATTCTAAAGGAAAAATGCAAAACAATTTGGAAATGCAATGCAAAATTATGAGTTATATAACCTAGATAGTATATGCAAAGTATGAAACAATGCAAAAAGAACCAAATGCAAACTCATCATGGTTGATCAGAAATGATTTTTTCTAGTTAGGGTTAGAAAATAGGCAATTTTAGAAACTCTAATTCAAAGTAAATTGTGAAAATATGATCAAACCTAAAAAGAAATTTGTGTGATGAGTTTGTAAATTGTTCTAAATGTATGAGAATTCTTCATGATTATTTTTTTGTGATTTTTAGATACCTAAATGTATTTTTAATTAATTAAAATCAATTAATTAATTAAATAAAACATTTAAATGATTTAAAAATACATTTTTAATGCAAAAATTAAAAATAAAAATGTTTTTGAGTTTAGAAAAATATTTAAAATGAAAATGCAGAAAATGAGATTCTTATAAACATTTTTACTATTTTAAATAGATGTATGAAAATAAATGCAAGAAAAAAGAAAATTAAATTAAATAAAGTGGAAAGTATGTGCAATGGATGGCTGAGATTGACTGAGGATCGATCCAAGGGACAGGGTGCGTGGTTTGACTGACTAGGAGTATGAAAATCTGATGGCGAGCATTTAAAAGTGAGGTTGGCGCGTGATCCTATGGTTGGGATTAATCCTGACTTAATTAATTAAAATTAAACTAATTAAATACAATTAGGGTTAAATGAGATGATCTGGACCACACGTGTGTTTTAATTAAGCAAGATCTAAGGGCCATTATTTAAACTGAGAATTAAAACAGGATTAGGGAAAATGACTTTCAGGCGACCGGAGACAAGCTCCGGTCGTCTTCTCCAGCGACACCCTCCCCTGAACTCACTCTAAACGCAACCCCAGACCCTTTAAAGCTCCAGAATGAATCATTGAACAACCCTAAGCACGAATCCAGCCCCAAAAACAATTTATCATGCATCAAACTCATGAATCGAACAAGAACAAGTTTAGGTCAAAAATTTCAGAGCAAACATACATTCTCATTTCTCAGTCATTTTCAAAAATAAACATATCACACTGACCAGCACATCATGTAGAATCACATTGCAACAAAAGAAATGAGTTTTGGAAAAATGTTTTGAATGAGCTACCTGAGATGAATCTTTCCAAACTTGAGCTTTCTGACCTCTTCCTTTGTGCAAATCACCTCCAATGATCACCCTGATGCTATTGAGAAGCTTGAATGGAGTTTAAATGGCTTAGTTTGTGTGTTTCAGTTTTGATAGTGCATGAATCGTGTTTTGGTTTGAGTGGCTTTTAGGTCATTGTGAAGGGTGCTTTGTGATCCTTGAGTGATGTATGATTGAATGGTGAAGAGAGATTTGAGTTTTGATGGCTAGGAAGTGAGTTTCAAAGAGATGAAGATTTTTGAGGTTTTTGGCAATCTGCTTGTGTGAGATATTTCAGGCTTGTGTGTTTTATGTTTTGAGGTCCGTGATGTTTGTATAAGGTATGTTGATTGGTTCAGAGAATTGGTGTGGCATAGTTTGATTGGTATGGTGTGTTTTGCAAAAAAGTAAAAAGTGTTGTACCACAAGCATGGCACGGGTCAGAAGTGTTTCTATGGCTTGTCCTGCCTCAGCTTGATTCATGGAGGACCTTTGGATTGAATTTGATGAGCTGTAATAGTTTATGCAAGAATTTGAAGTGGTTTTGCAAATTTCCCTCTTTGGATTTTCTTGAAGAGCAAGACATGAAATCTTGTGATCCAAGGCACAAATTTGGTCTTGCAATGTTGCATTATCATGTTATGATGCTTAGAAGTCAATTAGAGGTCACAAGAAGTCATAAAACTTGATTTTGCAAAATTCCCTCTTTAGTACATACTTGAAAATTATAAGATTTTTGCCAACTTTGAAACACAATAACTTAAGTTCTAGGATGAATCAAGAGAGGTTATTGTACTTTTTGAAAATGGGAAGATCCAATATACAACTTTCATGTTTAAAGATTTTTCATTTGAAGCCTTTTTGATCAAGAAAGGGGAGGTTGAAAATCTTTCCCAAAATGGAAAGTTTTCATTGCAAGTCATGTCCAAAAATGGAAAGTTTGCAAATGGCTTGAAATTATTCAATATTGTGAACTTCTAACCACTTCTAAGATCAAATAAAGATCATAGAACCTAAAAATGATGAAGATGACCCTTTGGTACCATTTGTGGTGGCCTCAGATGCCCTGATTCTGACTTTTCTTGCACAATAAGTTACCAGTTGATCAGATGACTTCCACAATGAATTTCTTCATCAAATTTGATACACATGCTCCTTATAACATATTAAGACCAATGGAATCAAGAATGACCAAAAAATTTGAGATTAAGGGCCTCAAACCCAAAACCCTAATTTTAGGTCATCTGTGTAGAAACTACTCAGTCTGATTGAACACCTTTGCAATGCTTTATGACATTTTGACTCTTAAGAACCCTGGGGAGCATATTATGATCATAGAACACACATGGGCCCTCTTGAAAAGCTTCAAGGCCTTTGAGATGGCTCAGATCACTTCTTGGATTCTCCTGATCACAAACCCTAATAATGCAACTTATGTAGTGAAACAAATATGCAATGTGAGATGATATGCTTATGCAAATGCAATATGAAATATCATAAGCCATGGTGTGAAAAAAGTGAGGGAAAATTTGGGGTGTTTACAGCTGCCCCTATTCAAGCATGAGTTAGTTGTGCAGGGTGTAAGCGCCTGGCTTAACAGACAAACAGGATAACCTGTGGTTGAATACCAAAGACAGTCCGAAATTTGCACTCTTTATTAAAAGAAGAAAAGGGATATAAATTGTAACAGAAAATATAGTATGAGTATCAAATGATAGCGATGGAGGACAACCATCGAGCAGAGGACGACTGATGGGGATGAAAAACGGTAAGTAAAGCAATGACGGGGACGACCATCATGCCGGAAAATAAAGAGACCGCGACGGGGACAGCCATCGGGTAAACTGATGAAGGACGATCATCAGGATAAAGGAAAAGACCACGACGGGGACGAACATCGGGTAAAGAAATAAAACTCTCTGGGGATTAAAGGAATGAGGAAAGCACTGATGGGGACGACCATCAGGTTAAAGGGTAAATAAACCGCGGCGGGGACGACCATCGGGTAAAAGAATAAATAAAATAATGATGAGGGACGGTCATCAAAATGTGAAGGATGATCACCTAGCAGGGGACGGCTGCTGAAAATATCATGACATAGGAAGAATGCCGGATAGAAAAGATCAACGATGGGGACGGCCATCGGATAAGCATGATGAAGGACGATCATCAAGAGGTGAAGGACGATCACCTAGCAGGGGACGGATGCTCTTGGGGATTATCTCGACATAGGACGAATGCCGGATAAAAGGATCAATGATGGGGACGGCTATCGGATAAATGATAAGGGATGGTCATCATAAGGTGAAGGACAATCACCTAGCAGGAGACGACGGCTAAAAAGATATCGCGACATAGGACGAATGCCGGATAGAAAGTTCCAACAATGGGGATTCCATTGGGGAAAGGATGAGGGATGGTCATCCAAAGGTGAAGGACGATCACCTAGCAGGGTACGGCTGCTGAAAGTATCGCGACATAGGACGAATGTCGGATAAGAGGATCAACGATGGGGACGGCCATCAGATAAAATGATGTGGGACGGTCATCAAAAAGGTGAAGGACAATCACCTGGCAGGGGACGGATGCCAAAAATATCATGACATAGGATGAATGTCGGATAGAAAAGTTGTTTTGTTGGTGACTTAATGGGGAAATATAAACACGGACGAGTGTTTAAGCCCTAAAAATAAGATGATATAAGTGTTTCGACAGTGTGTATAGACTAAAGATGCGGACGAGCATCCTTAGGACCATGATACGGACGAGTATCGATAGAAACAAATGCTGACACATGTTTAAGGATGATGATACAGACGAGTATCGATAGAAACAAATGCTGACACATGTTTAAGGATGATGATACGGACGAGTATCAATCGGTTAAGCAAGGAACACATACGAGTGTTGATCTGCTGAGGAGATGATACATACAAGATAAGGATGAGTATCAGAGGATTGTATATAAGTATGTACAAGTGTTTGACCTGTTGGGGAAATATGTGCAAGACACGGACGAGTGTCAAAAAGATTGAGCAAGGGACACAGACGAGTGTTTGACTTTTTGGGGAAGTATGACATAGGCGATTGTCAAAAAGAATATGTATAAGTATGAACAAGTATCTATATTGAGAGTGCAAAAAGTATTCTTGCTTTGTCTGCGGGGGAAAAGTTTTGTATATTGCTGGTGAAGTGATTCTGATGTTTGCAGGTGATTGGCTCAAACATGGCTTATGATCATGCAAATGTTTGATTTTTGCCGTAATGCTCCGTATTAGATGGAATGTTACGCCTATTTTGGGGAAAAATGATGCGAATGCTATGATTATGCAAAATGAGAGAACCGATCCGAGATCCGGATCCTGCGGGGAGAAAAATCTCTGGGCGATCTATCTGGAGGGAGAACTCTGCTGGGGAAAGAGATCGTTGGCCGATCTGTGGGGAGAGAGGATCACCTAACGATCTTCCTAGAGAACTGTGTGGGGATCTCGGCTGGGGAAGCTTCTGTTGAAGAGACTCATGCTGGGGATGAAGAGGCTTCGGCAACTCCGCTGGGGAGGAATTGGCAACTCTGATGGGGAACAGAAAGTCCTGGCGACTGGCTGAGGAAGGTGACTCTTCCCACTCTGCTGAGGATGAGAAAATCCTGGTGACTCCGTTGAGGAAAAGAAGATCCTGGAAAATCTACTGGGGAAAACTTTGGCAACTTGCTGGAGATGAGAGGATCTTGGCAACTTAGCTGAGGAAAACTCTGGCGACCTCACTAGGGAAGAGAAGACTCTGGCAACTCTTTGGGGAAGAAGAAGTTCCTGGCGACTTTGCTAGGGAGAAGGAGTTCCTAGCAACCTCGCTGGGGAAGAGCAGTTCAGGCATTGCTCGGGAGATCCTGCTTGGGGAAAAGAGAACTTCTAGGAAGTAATCTGTTGTAACTCCTTCGTCCAAGCAACACGCTGGGGATTTAATGAGTTTCTTGAAGGATCCTCTGAGGGGATAACAGCTTCATGGGGGATTACTTCTGTCAAGTAACCCTGCTGATGATGTGATTGTTGACTTGGCTGGGGATACGAGGCTTGATATACCTCATGCTGTAAGATTGTCTGTCTTGAGTACCTGCAACTTGTTACAGGGAAACGCACAAGTGTCCCGAGGTATCCTCAATCGGATTCCGTCATAGGAGTTATATTTGCTCAAGAGTGCATATTTCATGCAAGCATATATTGAAAATGGATTATATGTTTTCATGCAAGTGTTGTATTATGAACTTTAGACATTTTGCAAACGAAACAAAAATGTACAAAATAAAGTGTGACTGAATATTCGGATTTTATTGATTTGTGTGCCCTGAATGGGCAAGTACAGTGAAGGAGCGAATCCCTGAAAGGAGGAGATTGCTGTAAATTGAGAAAATAAAAGTGTTGGCAATGTTGAAGTTGATGCTCCAGTGAGCTTCCTTTGCTATGACCTGTATGACCTTGACGTTCTTCTTATCTTGCTTTCTGAAGAAGGTTGATTCTGACCAACGCTTTATCCTTTCGAAGCTTTCCATGTTGTGAGTGATACAGACGAATTCAGAATGCAGTTGTTCGTTTTTTCCCTGATTTTGCGTGGATCGCCCTTTCGGGTTTTCAATCCACCGGGATACCCATTTTTGCCTGAGTTGTCTGATGTGGCTTTTCAACTCAACGGGTGTACATTTTTTTTAAGTTTTCCCTTATTTTTTCCCGAGTCTTTTATTCTGTTTTTGACTTGTCGGGATGCCCTATTTTTGCCTGGACTTACATTTTGTTTTTATGTCCAGCGGGTCCTTTATGCGAAGTATTTTTTAACTGTATCTGAATTCATAGGAGATACGAAGTCCTCGCCATCCATAGTAGTGAGCATCAGTACTCCACCAGAGAAAACATTCTTTACTATGAATGGGCCTTCGTAGTTTGGCGTCCATTTGCCCCTGTGGTCTGTATCAGGAGGAAGAAGTCTTTTCAGAACAAGCTTTCCCACTTGGAATTCCCGAGGTCTGACTTTCTGATCGAAGGCTTTCTTAAATCGCTTTTAATATAACTTCCCATGACAGATGGCTGCTAATCTCTTTTCTTCAATCAGACTCAGTTGATTATATCGAGATCGGACCCATTTTGCTTCATCCAGTTTCACATCCATCATTACTCGTAAGGAGGGTAGTTCAACTTTAACAGGTAGGAAAGCTTCCATACCATATACAAGCTGATAAGGTGTTGCCCCAGTAGATGTTCTGATAGAGGTTTGGTACCCATGTAAGGCAAATGGTAGCATTTTGTGCCAGTCTTTGTAGGTGAAAACCATCTTTTACACAATCTTCTTAATGTTCTTGTTAGCAGCCTCAATAGTGCCATTCATCTTTTCCCTGTAAGGAGAAGAGTTGTGATGTTGAATTTTGAAGTCCCGACAAATTTCTGCCATCATCTTGTTGTTCAAATTGGAACCATTATCAGTAATGATTCGCTCGGGAACTCCATACCGATAGATGATATCCCTTTTCAAAAATCGAGCTACCACTTTCCTGGTAACATTTGTATACGAAGCTGCTTCAACCCATTTGGTGAAGTAATCAATGGCTACCAGGATGAATCTGTGACCATTTGAAACAGTTGGTTCAATCTTTCCAATCATATCAATTCCCCACATGGAAAAGGGCCAAGGTGGATACATTACATTCAAAGGATTCGGAGGCACATGCATTTTATCTGCATAGATCTGGCATTTGTGGCATTTCATGGCATAGGAACAACAGTCTGCATCCATTGTGATCCAGTAGTAACCTGATCTTAATAACTTCTTTGCCATTGCATGTCCTCCGGCATGGGTACTGAAAGAACCCTTATGTACTTCGTGCATCAGTAGGTCTGCTTCCTTCTTGTCAACACATGTGAGCAAGACCATATCGAAGTTTCGCTTGTACAAAGAACCATCAGTATTGAGGAAGAAGCTACCGGCTAGCCTTCTTAATGTCTTCTTATCGTTTGACGATGCCCCAGGTGGGTATGTCTGAGTTTCCAAGAAGCATTTGATGTCATGGTACCAAGGCTTGTTATCAGTGACAGTGTCCACGGAGAATACATATGTCGGTCTGTCCAGTCTGGATACCAAAATCCGAGGTACATAATTGGCAGCCTTTACTTTGATCATGGATGAAATGGTAGCCAAAGTGTTTGCAAACTGATTTTCATCTTGAGGGATGTATTCAAGCTTAACTGTTGTGAAGAAGGTCAACAATCTCCTCGTATAGTCACGGTAGGGAATAAAATGCTCCTGATGAGTGTACCACTTGTCGTTGGTCTGGTTGATTACCAAAGCTGAATCTCTGAATACATTCAAGGTTTTGATCCTGAGGTCGATGGCTTCCTCAAGACCCATGATACAAGCTTCGTATTTTGCTTCGTTGTTAGTGCAGGCAAAGGTGAGCTTTGCTGAGAAAGGCATATGAACCTCTATAGGTGTAATAAGCACTGCACCAACCCCACAACCATTGCAATTAACTTCCCCGTCAAACATCATAGTCCATGCTTCTTCTGGGTCAGGCCCTTTAGTGTGAATAGGCTCTTCACAATATTTTGCTTTCAAGAACATGATGTCTTCATCAGGGAAGTTAAATCTCATAGGATGGTAATCATTAATGGGTTGCTCAACCAGATAGTCAGACGATACACTGCCATTGATGGCTTTCTGAGAGGTGTACTGAATATCATATTTTGTTAGAATCATTTTCCACCTTGCAACCCTTCCGGCAAGTGTTGGCTTCTCAAATATGTACTTGACTGGATCCATCTTTGAGATCAATAAGGTAGTATGAGTCAACATATATTGTCTTAGTCGGCGAGCAGCCCACGCTAAAGCACAACAAGTTTTCTCAAGCAGTGAATAATGTTGTTCACAGTCGGTAAACGTTTTGCTTAGGTAGTATATTACATACTCTTTTCGACCAGACTCGTCATGCTGGCCCAACACACATCCCATTGACTCTTCTAATACTGTCAAATACATGATTAGAGGTCTTCCTTCGACTGGAGGCATGAGGATTGGAGGTTCTTGCAGATATTCTTTGATCTTCTCAAAAGCTCTCTGACAGTCATCGTTCCATCTGACTGTTTGCTCTTTTCTTAACAGCTTGAACAAGGGTTCACAGGTTGCAGTCAGATGAGATATGAACCTTGATATGTAGTTCAATCTACCTAAGAACACTCGAACTTCTTTCTCAGTATTAGGTGCAGGCATTTCATGAATAGCTTTGACTTTATCGGGATCAACCTCAATTCCCTTTTCACTTACAATCAAACCCAACAGCTTACAAGAACGTACCCAGAATGTGCACTTGTTGGGGTTCAACCTTAGCTGATACTTTCTCAGACGCTTGAAACGTTTTAGCAAATTCACCAAATGATCTTCTTCTGTTTGGGACTTGGCAATCATATCATCCATATAACACTCAATTTATTTATGGATCATGTCGTGGATTAATATTACCATAGCCCGTTGATATGTTGCACCGACGTTCTTCAGACCGAACGACATTACTTTGTAGCAGAACATGCCCCAAGGCGTGATGAAAGTTGTCTTCTCCAGGTCTTCAGGTGACATTTTAATCTGATTGTATCCAGAAAATTCGTCCATGAAAGAAAATACCGAGAACTGAGATGTGTTATCTACCAATACATCAATGTGAGGTAATGGGAAGTCATCTTTCGGGATAGCTCTGTTCAGATCCCGGTAATCCACACACATACGCACCTTGCCATCCTTCTTAGGCACGAGTACAATGTTAGCAACCCACGGCGGGTAACTAGTTACAGCAAGAAAACCGGAGTCCCACTGCTTTTGTACTTCTTCTTTGATTTTCATGGCCATGTCCGGGCGAGTATGGCACAACTTTTGTTTAACTGGCGGACAATCTTCTTTCAGTGGAAACTTGTGCATGACAATATATGTGTCCAAGCCCGGCATATCTTGATAAGACCAAGCGAACACGTCGACATATTCCCGGAGCATACTGATAAGTTGTTCTTTCACTAGAGCATGTAGACTGGCCCCGATCTTTACCTCTTTCACATCTTCCTCGGTACCAAGATTGACAGTTTCAACTTCCTCCTGATGAGGAGCAATCACTTTTTCCTCTTGTCTCAACAACCTGGCCAACTCTTCAGGCAAATCATAGTCTTCATCAACCCCTTCATCTGCTTGATTAATCGGATTGTCGAAGTCATATGAGGTCATTGCAGTGTTGTTTTCAGTGCATTCTGGAAGGCTATCTCTGCAAGGGTTGAGATTTGTTCATTTTAGTGATTGATTTTATCTTATTTAGAAAAAGTGAATGAAGTTTATTAAGAAAACATTGCCATTTATTATTTTGTGTGAAAACAAAAATGAAAAGACAGTGAGCGAAAAAGATTGTTTGCAAAAGATGTCCATTGTTCATTAATCTTTCATTTGTACAAAATACATATATGGCCCTATTACAAAATGAGCCCTGACACCTAGGGCAAGATGCAGGACTTGATGCATGCTTAAACAGGAAATAATAATTACTCTGCAACAGTAACCCTTATAATTTCCTGGGAAGACCAGTTGAGGACTTGTTGGCCCGGGACTCTTGGACGAATCCAGCTTTCCAGGTTGTAGTCGCTTTCAGCCTTGTCTTCCACATTGTTGATAGCATCTGGGTCAGCATTCCCCCACTTACAAATTTGGGAGCTTCGGTAGCCTCCTCTCGAGCTTGTCGGGATGGTCTATAACCCAACCCGAATTTGTCTTCCTTGATCTGAACTTGCAGCAAATTTCCCCATCCTTGGGCATTCCCGTCTTCAACAACCTTCCAAGCCTGTTTGTAAGAAGCAATTGAAGTACCTGATACTTCAGTTGTTGCTTCATTGACATTGAGAGCTCCCCATCCATCTCTATGTACTTATAAGTGGCCAGGTGACTAACAAAGATGTCCTCCTCTCCACAGATGGTGATATTTTGGCCCTCCCACTCGTATTTTAACTTCTGGTGAAGGGTAGACGTTACTGCGCCAGCGGCATGAATCCAAGGTCTACCCAACAAACAGCTGTAAACACCCCAAATTTGCCCTCACCTTTTTCTCACACCATGGCTTGTGATCTTTTCATATTTCATTAGCATAAGCATATCATCCTATTGCATATTTGTTTCACTACATAAGTTATATAGCTAGGGTTTGTGATCAGGAGAATCCAAGAAGTGATCTGAGCCATCTCAAAGGCCTTGAAGATTTTCAAGAGGGTCCATGTGTGTTACATGATCATAATATGCTCCCTAAAGTTCATAAAAGTCAAGAGATCACAAAGCATTGCAGAGGCATGGAGGCGGACTGAAGATTTCCTACACAGATGACCTAAAATTAGGGTTTTGGGTTATAAGGAGCATGTGTACCAAATTTAATGAAGAAATTCATTGTGGAAGTCATCTGATCAACTGGTAACTTATTGTGCAAGAAAGTCAGAATCTGGGCATCTGAGGCCCCCAACAATGGTACCAAAGGGTCACATTCATCATTTTGAGGTTCTATGATCTTTATTTGATCCTAGAAGTGGTTAGAAGTTCACAAGAGTGAAGAATTTCAAGCCATTTGCAAACTTTCCATTTTTGGACATACCTTGTAATGAAAACTTTCCATTTTGGGAAAGATTTTCAACCTCCTCTTTCTTGATCAAAAATGTTTCAAATGAAAAATCCTTAAACATGAAAGTTGTAGATTGGATCTTCCCATTTTCAAAAAATACAAGAACTCCACTTGATT
Source organism: Lathyrus aphaca (assembly GCA_963966055.1). Lineage (NCBI taxonomy): Eukaryota > Viridiplantae > Streptophyta > Magnoliopsida > Fabales > Fabaceae > Lathyrus > Lathyrus aphaca. Next base: position 212,362,420 of record OZ014519.1, read on the forward strand.
CATCCTAGAACTCAAGATATGATGTTTCAAAGTTGGGAAAAATCTTGTAATTTTCAAGTTCAAGCCAAAGAGGGATTTTTGCAAAACCAAGTTTTAAGAACTCTTGTGACCTCTAATTGATCTCTAAGCATCATAACAACATCACATAACAAGTCATGACCAAAATTATCATTGAATCAACCATTTCCATGACCAATTTTCTCAAATTTCACAAAGTTGTGAAAATGCAAAACAATTGCAATCTCACCATTCATTCACTTCTGATCACTCTAAACCATCCCATGGCCCTCCTTAAAGCTTGCTGAACTCAGAGCAACCATAATATCTCCTCTTCCATGGCCCATACTCAAGGACACCAACGATTGAATTTTTGGCCAATTGCTCCATACCATTCCCACAGTGCTATGCAGTCTTTCTGACTCATTGCATTTGTTTATTCATGCCTCAAGGATCATAAAACACACAACATTGAAGCCTGCAAGCACACACACACTCAGATTGCCAAAAACTTGCAAAACCTTCAAGCTTTCGAATCTCTCCATACAGCCATACAAACTCAAATATTTTTGCACCATTCATCTCACCATCACCTAAAGATCATTTCCCACCCTTCATTTCAGCCAAACACCGACTCAAATCAAAACACGATTTTCCACCTCTCAAAACTGAACTTCAAAAAGAAGCCACATAAACTTTAACAAAGCCTCAAAGAAGCTCAAGGGTGATCAGAGGAGGGTGTGTGCATAAAGAAGAGGGCCCAAACAGCTCCATTGACAAAGCTCCAGCTCAGGTACCTTCTTGAAATATTTTTGCAGAACTTTGTTTTTAAGTTACAATATGATAGAGATTGTCTTACTGATCATTTTGAGCTTTGAATCATTGAAAATGGTGAAGTGTGTAGGATGTTTTTAACTTCTGAAATTTTTGCACGTTTTCCGTTTTGCTTCGATTCTTGTTGTTGATGCAAAATAAATGAGTTTTGGGACTGGATTCGTGTTTAGGGTTGTTAGGCGATTGATTCTGGAGCTTTAGAGGGCTTGGGGTGGTGTTTTGAGGAAGATAGGGTGACCGGAGAAAATGATCGGAGCTTCCTCCGGTCACCTGAGAGTGATTAGGGTTTTAATTAGGGTTAGTGTGTCAGTTTGAATTTAGGCCATTGGATGTGTGTTTAGATTAAGCCTTGGACGGATCAGATTGCTTCATTAGCCTTAATTTCATTTAATTAATATAAAACCTGATTAATTAGCCAGAAAAAATCCTAGCCATCCAAAAACGCGCGCAGTCACCCCCAGTTTGAATCTGGACCATCAGATTGGATTACTTTGCATTTTCTTTTATTTTATTTGCATTTCTTTTGTTCTATTTATTTAAAATATCAAAACATTTTCTAAAATCATGAAACTTTGCATTTTCACTTCAAATATTTTTCTAAACTCAAAAACATTTTTATTTTTAATTTTTGCATTAAAAAAGTATTTTTAAATCGTTTAAATGTTTTATTTAATTAATTAATTAATTTTAATTAATTAAAAATACACTTAGGTTTCTTAAAATCTCCAAAAAATTCATGAAGTATTCTCATACATTTAGAAACATTTACAAACTCACCATACAAATTTCTTTTTAGGTTTGATCATGTTTTCACAATTATCTTTGAATATGGGTTCATAAATTTCACATTTTTTAACCCTAACTTTGAAAAATCAATTCTGATCAACCATGATGAGTTTGAACTTGGTTCTTTTTGCATTCTCTTACACATTGCATCTAATATCTATGTTATTTAATTCATATTTTTTCATTTCATTTTCAAATTGATTTGCATTTTTCCTTTAGAACCAACCAAAAACCCTAGTTAACTTAGGAAATTCATAACTTCCTCTAGGATTAGCTTCTGACCCCCATCTTTGGTGAGTGATCTTGTATGTGTTTAGGGTTTGTTTGATGTATGCTTCTGTTTTAATCATGTGCATCTCATACATTCATAAAACCCTAATTTCCTATGTTCATTTGCATTCATCTTTGCATATCATCATCACATGAACTTGCCATGACATTCCATGATCTTGTATGACATCTTAGACATCTTAAGACATGCTTGAACATTTCTTGATCATTTCTTGATTCATTTGGTATGCTTTGCATTCATTACATTTCATGTACATTCATGTGTTTTCAAGCTTCTAACATGCCATCTTTGCATCTCATCCCTTGTATGAACATTCATAAGCATTGTTCATGACTTTGCATCATCTCATAACACATTTGCATCATGTTTACACTTCTGGTTTTGGTCATTGAACTTCCATTTGCTTTATTTCCTTCTGCTTTGTATCTTATGCATTCACACTAACATTTCAGGGGCTTATGGTAAGTTGTTTGGGATGTGGATTTGCCTTCACATCCCACCTCTTCTCTTCTCCTCATTTGCATATTCTATTTGTCTTTGAAGTGAACTTGCTTCACTTATGTTCTCTTGATCCTTCTCTTTCTTAGGTTACTTATCTTCTTCAGGAAGTAAGTAACTTATTCTTTCTTTCCCTCCTCTTTTCATCTGCTTCTTCTTCCTTGGTGGCCTTCTGAAGATCTTCTCTTTAAGCCTCATAAACCATAGGAACAACCAAGCATGATAACTTTAGGGTTATATATTGTCTCCCCTAGTCTTTTACCTTTGAGTCTCCTTGAGTCTCTCTTCTCATCTCATAATCAGAGGCTAAACACTTAAAGCCTTAGTGTTAAACCTTTAATTTGTTTACACCTCTTAATCAAAACACCTAATAACTATTAAGACTTAAGCTTGTAACTTGGGCCTTATATTACGGTTCTATCTCTTCCTTATGGTTAAGAGGGACTAACCCTAAAGTTTAATGGACAAGTCCCCCTCAAGTTGTCTTACAAACATAAAATCAATTTCTTAATCCCACCTTTATTTAAAATCCACTTTAATAAAGGCTTGTTATATAATGATTTTAATCCCTAACCATGGATTAAGTTGAGGAGTCTTCCTCATCTTAAGTGTTCTCATCTATTATCCTTCTCTTAGGATGGTGTAATGAGTTCACTAATCCCTGATTAAAGATTAAACTCATTACTTAACACAAAACAAAAATCCAAAAACACTTAATAATCACAAGTAGGTTAATGATCTTAATCCTATATCATCATGGTAGTAAAGTTGAGATGCTTATCTCATACTTAAGTAGGCTCATTATCCCTAATCAGGGAGGATATAATGAGTTTACAACCCTTGATTTAGGCTTAAGCTCATTATCTTATGCTAAACACCAAAAACAATAAAAAACTGAAAACACAAAAACAAACAATAAACGTCTTCTCTGGGATTCTTTTCTCATCACACTCATTCTATAAACGAGAACTCGCTTCTTCCGTCTAATGCAAGACAGTTAGCACTCGAGCCAGACGAGTCATATACTTGAGCATAGACAAGCAAGCAGTTCACAGTCAAATCATCTAAGTCTCTTTGAGTCGAACTAAGATGTTCTGACTTCCTCATTGCACGAGAGGATAGGTAGGCATAACCTAACAGTTATCGAACAAAAGTCTCTTTGTCATCCCCCTCTTTCAGCTTTCTTTTCTAAGCCTCATTCTTGAGCACTCACCCTCTCTTTTGCACTGACACACTGTACATTATCCCTAGCTTTTTATACACAGTCAGCACATACACTACCCCTTTTTAAACACAATCAAGTAAGCGTTAATCCCGTCCAGTACGACGGACGATCTGGGTGCTAATACCTTCCCAGGTCGTAACCAACCCCCTTTTTAAGTTTCTTTGGTTCGCAACCATCTTATCCATTTCTTTCTAGGTTTATGCAGCATTACCTTTCCTTCGGGATAAAAATGCCTACCTGGAGACTCTATTCAACCTCAACCTCCAACATCGCCGACCGTCCGCGTCTACACCGGGACGTAAAAGTCCGGGGAGCGACAGTTTGGCGACTCTGCTGGGGAATTTTGCAACCAGGGCTTCTGGTTCTCTTGTGGGGTTCTCCTAGCGCTTGTTTGATTTTTGTTTATGGGGGTATTATGTGCTATGTGTTCTTTTGTTTTTGCTTTATTTATTTCTTTCTATACAGCTTTATTTACTGCATTTACTTTATCGCTTTCATTTATCGCTTTATGCATTTCATTTTATTATCATATCATGTGCTGGTTTGTTGGTTTTCCTTGATGGGAGGGGTATTCCAGTGAGAAAGGTCCAACACAAAGGCCTGAGTGACAGACATAGGATTAGAGTAAATTCATCTTCTTTCCCATTCCATTTCGGTCTGGTACGGGAATATGAAAACACGGTTCAGACATGGGTTTCTTCTTGAGAACTATGTGCTACGGATTTCCTGTAGTGCTAGGGCTATCTGGGAAGCCTGCTAATTCTGGATGACCTTTTTAGATGACCTTCAGCATCTGAGGTGAATTAGAGGATGATCCTTTATGATTAGGGTAAACATTTTACCTCCAGGTTAGAAGTGTTTACACTTCTCATAATAGATCGTAACCTAAGGATCCTTGTTCTAGAACAATACTTGTGAGTGGGTGGGGTTGTTTACAGGTTTGCAGGAACCCTTGGCCTCATCATACCATGTTACTGGAATTGTTTTAAGGTTACACTATTTTGGACTGATTCTTATGAAACCCTAGACAAGTGACTCTTTATTTGAGTCCCCCACCTGGTTACTGGTTCTCGGACCTTCATCCGGAATTCTGAACACTCATGGACCCTATCAAAAGCAACTGACAATCCAGCACCTGATCACAAACCCTTGCATATCATTCAGCATACATCATATTGCATCATTTAACATTTTGAATATTTGTTTTACAGGGTATCCACATCTTCTTCGTTTTGGTTTTGACCGTTCTTCTGCTCAGATATCTTCTCTAGCATTTCTTCAGTTATCTGCTTCAGCTATTTTCTTCAGTTATCATCATCAGCACCCACTGTCAGTATGGATTCAACCAGGAAGAGCAACATCACTTACCATTTATTTGAGTACCCTCTAGCAGGCATCAGGCAGATTCAGGCCCTTATCACTCCTGATCATGTTCCCTTATTCAGAGAACATTATGGTGGTATCCTGGACATGATCATGGACTTGGACACATCACAGAGGAGCATGATCCACACTTTCCTTCATTTTTATGACCCTTCTCTCCGTTGTTTCACTTTCCCGGATTTTCAGATAGGCCCTCTGTTGGAAGAGTATTCTATGTTGTTGGGTGTCCCTATTAGAAAAGGAATCCCTTTCAACCCTGAGATGACTGCTCCTAAGAATGAAGACATAGCTAAGGCTTTACATCTGGAAGCAACTATCATTGATCAGCATATGACCACCAAGGCTGGAATCCCAGGCCTTCATTTGGACTTCTTAATCACTCAGGCTACCAGTCATGCTGCAACAGGGAAGTGGGAAATTATTTGTGCTCTCCTGGCTCTTAGTATATATGGTATCATCGTGTTTGCGGATGAGCCTAAGTTTATAAGCAAGAATGCCATCTACATCTTTATGTTTAGAAATCCAATTCCCATCTTGTTAGGAGACTTTTACTACTCAGTTCATCAGAGGAATGAGAAGTAGAGAGGGAGACTCGTCAGATGTTGTGCACCTCTCTTCTACAGTTGGTTGATGAGACATATGTCGAAGATGGAAGCTTTCCTGAATCCACATCAGTCAAGGAACTGGGCTAAGAGGATGATAGCCCTTACTTCAGAAAACATCAGGTGGTGTACTCAGAACACCAAGGGCAGGGACATAATTGCAAGCTGTGGACAATATCCTAATATACCTCTTATTGGATTGAAGGGTTGCATCAATTACAATCCTTTGCTATTCAGAAGACAGTTGGGATATGCATTGGTACATCCACCTCGAGAGCAGGACTTAGCAGAGGCTCTTTACTGTGTTGTTCTGAACAATCATGCCACCGTCCGACAAGCAGCCTGGGCTTGGGACCACACACAGACTAAAGGGATTTCTATTATGGGGAAGTGTAACAACATAGCTTCAGCTCAGTACATTGAATGGTCGCGCATCAGAGGACAGGTTACTCGTATGCCATTCACCCTGGAGGATGTACCAGGGCCATCAGCAGTAGAGCCTATAGCTACAGTAAGCCTAGAAGAATTTGAGAAGCTGAAAGAGAGAAATGCCTAGCTTTCTGAAGCTCTGAAGAATACCCTTTGGGAAAGGAATGACAGACGTCTAGACATTGAGAGATTAGAGAAGCTTTGAATCGAGCATATGACTAAGATAGAGAAAACAGAGGATTTCATCAGAAAAGCCCGAGCAGGGGAGTTGGCATTGAAGAATGCTTGCAAAGAAGCCATGATTCAGAAATCCAGAGTTGAGCCCTATCTGGAAGAGAGTCAGGCTAGATGGGTTAGAATAACTGAAGCTCGTTTGCAAGAAGATCAGAAGACACAGGCTAAGATAGAGCAGGTGGAAGCCAATAAGAAGAAGAATCAGAGAGCTTTGTTAGCAGCACAGAAGGAAATATCCGAGCTGAAACTCCGGGCTGGGTTGAAAAGATCAAAAGAACAAGACAAGTACCAGAAAATGACTAGTGCCATTGCAACCAGAAACCTTCTTATTAGGACCATCATAGAGCATCCAGTTGGACCAGTGATTGATGCTCTCCTGAAAGAAGTCAAGGGGGATGACTTTGGACTGGATGTTTAATTTCTCTTTTACTTGTATTTTATTTTGGTTGTACTATAATTCTCCATGGTGATTTTGTTGTATTTCTTGACTTAATTGTATTTTGACCCACCATGGGAGCTTGTGTAATCATAAACTATGTATTTTTTGTATTTGTAATGTATGGTTTATGTGTTACCTAGATCTTCTTTTGAGCTTTATTTCTCTTCAGCATCTTCATCATTCCCAGAGGTCTGGAAGGTCAAAAACAAAGAACCAAACCGGATACCCTCTGAAGACAAATAGACATACTGCATTGCATGCTAACCTCATCTCTGTGTTTTTGCAGGTGTTTTGTTGTTGTTTTCTCACTTTTTGTGTGTTTCAGGAAATATTGCTCGCAGGAGAGTCTTTCTCGTCAACCGCATCCACCGGTATCCAACAAGAAACAATCTTCCGAGCTTACAGATGGATCAACTTCAGCAAGAACCGACAGACGTAAGGACCCAGATGACTGATGTGAGGACAAAAGTGAGGTCTCAGATGAATCAATTCATGGCTGTGATGACTGGGCTGGCATAGACCCAAGAAAGATTAAGGGAGTTAGTCGAGCGGCAAACTCCATAAGAGAACCATGCTGGTACCGGGGGTACAAGTAACAACGCGCGCGACCAGCCGCAAGAAAATCCACCAGAGTTTGGGCCCCACATCAACCCTGAAGTCAATGTCATTGTTAATACCCAGAGAAACACTGGAGATCGTGTTCTGCAGGAAGATCCTCAGGATGAACAATTTACAGTATTGGGTGTTGGAGCTGATGAGGTTTATGATCGTCGTCTGGACGAGATATCTGAGAAGCTGAGGTCCTTGGAATCCCAGAACTCTTTGGGATTTGATGTGATGCATATGGGACTAGTGGAAGGAGTCAGGATCCCCCACAAGTTCAAACCTCCTTGCTTTGAGAAGTATAATGGTACCTTCTGTCCTCGTACCCATCTTCAATCTTTTCTGGGAAGAGTGAAAGCTTATACCATGGATTAAAAACTGTGGATGTTTTACTTTGCAGATAGCTTGACCGGGGCATCCTGTGAGTGGTATTCACACCTATCCAGAGCAACTGTCAGGAATTGGAAGGACTTAGCCGAGACCTTTATACATCAATATAATTACAACCTGGATATGGATCCCAATAGGACTTTGTTGATGGGTATGTCTCAATCTTCGAGAGAAAGTTTCCGGGAATATGCCCAAAGGTGGAGAAAACTTGCTACTGATGTCCAACCACCCATGTCTGAAAGAGAAATGGATGACATGTTTATGAACACATTGCAAGGAACCTACATTGACCGGATTGTTGCTTTCTCTTCTACCAGTTTTACTTATGTGGTTATATCTGGTGAGAGAATTGAAAGCCTACTGAAGATGGGTAAGATCTCTGACAACGGTGCTAGTTCTAGTAGTGCAAGGAAACCTTTCTCTGGGCCTAGAAGGACAGGTGAGACCAACTCAGTGCATATGGGCAGAGGTAGGCCCCAATACATGCAAAGATTAGTAGCCGCTGTCACCATTCCCACACCAGCACCTCAGCAACAACATTTTCCTCAACAACAAAGATCTTACAACAATAACAACCAACAACAACGTCCATTCCAGCAAAGGACTTCACAAATCAACAGGGTTATCGATCCCATCCCGATGCCCTATGCAGCTCTACTTCCACAGTTACTGAAGCTCAATCTGATCGAATTGAGGACTCTGGCTCTACCAGATCCCCAAAATCTTCCAAGGAACTATGATGTCAATGCCAGATGTGCCTTCCACTCCAATGCACCTAGCCATACAACAGAGAAATGCAGGGCATTGCACATGAAAGTTCAGGACTTAGTTGATTCAAAAGCTTTGAATTTTGCACCTCCTCCTAATGTCACAAAGAATCCAATACTGAATCACGGTGGACCAAGGATTAATGCTATTGAAGAAGACCAACCAGAAATCCAGATTGATGACGTTGCAAGTATCCAAACACCACTGGCCGAAGTTAAAGCTCAACTATTGAAGTGCCAAGTGTTTCTAGGTTGTGAGGCTTGTTTTGAAGCTTGCAAGATTGCTACTAATGGTTGTGCAAATCTGAAGAATGGTATCAGCAGTCTTATCAGAGAAGGCATCCTACAGATCACTTCAATAGTCCCCATTCCTACAACTCCAGTAAACATCTCTCCTACAACATCAACAAACATCATTTCAGAGATATCTCCTACAACATCAACAAACATCATTCTAAAGGAATCTTCTACAACAACAGCAACCATCAATGACGACATCTCAATGGTCACCATTTACTATGATCGGGCAACACTTCATGTCCCGGATTCTTTCAACAACTTTCAGCAACATCAACATCAACAACTTCCTGCACATGCAACACATGCAATCAGACCTCTTGTCACAATCTATTATGATCCACAAACTGTCAGAACTCCTTCTTCCGTAGCAATCAGTCCGGTCACCATCACGGTACCTGGACCAGTTCCATATGACAACAACAGTGTCATGTCGTGGCATTACGGCTCATATCTTTATTGCAATGGAAAGAAGGTCACTCTTGATTCTTCAACTACACCACAGATTGATAATGTCGGGGGAGGCGGAGGCTTCACTCGAAGCGGGCGTCTCTTTGCCTCACAGTTCCCAAGAGTTAATGCTGAAGCAGAAGTTGCTGCCAAAGCTAAAGGCAAGAATGTGGTGCCAGAAGAACCAATTGCCAAGGAAACTAAGAAGACATCCTTTGATCAGGATGTGGACGAGTTCATGAGGATTATCCAGAAGAGTGACTATAAAGTTTTGGACCAGCTCCACCAGACACCCTCCAAGATCTCCATTCTATCTCTGCTCATGTGTTCCGAAGCTCACCGGAATGCACTTCTCAAGGTCTTGCACGCAACTTATGTTCTTGGAGAGATTACAGTCGACCAGCTAGAGACGATGGTTTCAAATGTCAACACTATCCATGGGCTAGGTTTCACTGATGTTAATCTGACTACGGAGGGCCGTAACCACAATAAGGCTTTACATATCACCTTAGAGTGTAAAGGTGTTGTGCTTTCTCATGTTTTGGTTGACACTGGGTCATCTCTCAATGTTCTTTCAAAGAAAGCCTTGGTCAAGTTGGAGTATGATGGTCTTGCACTCCGTCCGAGTAACCTAGTTGTGAGAGCTTTTGATGGTTCTAAGAGATCGGTTCTCAGAGAGATTGAGCTTCCTATGGTAATTGGCCCACAAACTTTCAAAACTACCTTCTACGTGATGGACATTCAGCCTACCTACAGCTGTTTGTTGGGTCAACCCTAGATTCATGCAGCTGGCGCCGTAACATAGACCCTTCACCAGAAGTTAAAATATGAGTGGGAAGGCCAGATTATCACCATTTGTGGAGAAGAGGACATCTTCGTCAGTCATCTAGCTACTTACAAGTACATTGAGATGGATTGGGAGATCCATGAAACAATGAGTTAGGGTTTTGAGGCTCTCAATGTCAATGAAGCAAAAGTTGAAGTGAATGGTACCTCAATTGCTTCTTACAAACAAGCTCAGAAGGTTGTTGAAGACGGGAATGCCCAAGGCTGGGGCAAGTTGCTGCAAGTTTAGATTAAGGAAGATAAATTCGGTTTGGGTTACAGACCATCCCGACAAGCTCAAGAGGAGGCTGTTAAAGCTCCCAAGTTCATAAGTGGGGGAATGCTGACCCCAGATGCTATCAACAATGTGGAAGACGAGGCTGAAAGCGACTACAACCTGGAAAGTTGGATTCGTCCAAGAGTCTCGGGCCAACAAGTCCTCAACTGGTCTTCCCAGGAAATTATAAGGATTACTGCGGCAGAGTAATTATTATTTCCTGTTAATGCATGCATCAAGTCCTGCATCTTTCCCAAGGTGTCAGGACTCATATTGTAATAGATCCATATATGTATTTTATGCAAATGGAAATTAATGAACAATGGACATCTTTTGCAAACAATCTTTTTTTGCTCATTGTCTTTTCATTTTTGTTATTTTCGCACAAAACAATAAATGGCAATGTTTTCTTAATAAACTTCATTCACTTTTTCTAAATAAGATAAAATCAATCACTAAAATGAACAAATCTCAACCCTTATAGAGATAACCCTCCAGATTGCACCGACAACGACACTGCTATGACCTCGTATGACTTCGACAATCCAATTAATCAAGCAGATGAAAGGGTTGATGAAGACTATGATTTGCCTGAAGAGTTTGTCAGGTTATTGAGACAAGAGGAAAAGGTGATTGCTCCTCATCAGGAGGAGGTTGAGACCATTAATCTTGGTACCGAGGAAGATGTTAAAGAGGTGAAGATCAGGGTCAGTCTGCAAGCTCCAGTGAAAGAACAGCTCATCAGTATGCTTCGAGAGTATGTCGACGTCTTTTCTTGGTCCTATCAAGATATGCCAGGTATGGATACAGATATCGTCATGCACAGACTGCCATTGAAAGAAGATTGTCCGCCAATCAAACAGAAGTTGCGCCGTACTCGCCCAGACATGGCCATGAAAATCAAAGAAGAAGTACAAAAGCAGTGGGACGCCGGTTTTCTTGCTGTAACTAGTTACCCGCCATGGGTTGCTAACATTGTACCCATACCTAAGAAGGATGGCAAGGTGCATATGTGTGTGGATTACCGGGATCTGAACAGAGCTAGCCCGAAAGATGACTTCCCATTACCTCACATTGATGTATTGGTGGATAACACAGCTCAGTTTTCGGTATTTTCCTTCATGGACGGATTCTCTGGATACAATCAGATTAAGATGTCACCTAAAGACATGGAGAAGACAACTTTCATTACACCCTGGGGCACGTTCTGCTACAAGGTAATACCGTTTGGTCTGAAGAACTCTGGTGCAACATATCAACGGGCTATGGTAACGTTATTCCACGATATGATCCATAAAGAAATCGAGTGCTATGAGGATGATATGATTGCAAAGTCCCTTATAGAGGAAGATAATTTGGTGAATCTGTTGAAATTGTTCAAGCGTCTGAGGAAGTATCAGTTAAGGTTGAACCCCAACAAGTGCACATTCGGGGTACATTCTGGTAAGCTGCTGGGTTTTATTGTAAGTGAAAAAGGATTTGAGGTTGATCCCGATAAAGTTAAAGCAATTCAGGAAATGCCTGCACCTAAGACTGAGAAAGAAGTTCGAGGGTTCTTGGGTAGATTGAACTACATTTCAAGGTTCATATCTCATTTCACTGCAACTTGCGAACCCTTGTTCAAGCTGCTAAGAAAGGAACAAACAGTCACGTGTAACGATGATTGTCATAGAGCTTTTGACAAGATCAAAGAATATTTGCAAGAACCTCCAATTCTCATGCCTCCAGTTGAAGGAAGACCTCTAATCATGTACCTGACAGTATTAGAAGAGTCAATGGGGTGTGTGTTGGGCCAGTATGACGAGTCTGGTCGAAAAGCATATGCAATATACTACCTAAGCAAAACATTTACCGACTGTGAACAACGTTATTCACTGCTCGAGAAAACTTGATGTGCTTTAGCGTGGACTGCTCACCGACTAAGACAGTATATGTTGACTCATACTACCTTATTGATCTCAAAGATGGATCCAGTCAAGTACATATTTGAGAAGCCAGCACTTACCGGAAGGGTTGCCAGGTGGCAAATGATTCTAACAGAAAATGACATTCAGTACACCTCTCAGAAATCCATCAAAGGCAGTGTATTGTCTAACTATCTGGATGAGAAACCCATTGATGATTATCAACCAATGAGATTTGATTTCCCTGATGAAGACATCATGTTCTTGAAGTCAAAAGATTGTGAAGAGCCCATTCACACTGAAGGGCCTGACCCAGAAGAAGCATGGACTATGATGTTTGATGTGGCAATTAATTGCAATGGTTGTGGGGTTGGTGCAGTGCTTATTACACCTAAAGGAGTTCATATTCCTTTCTCAGCAAGGCTCACCTTTTCTTGCATTAACAACGAAGCAGAATACGAAGCTTGTATCATGGGTCTTGAGGAAGTAATTGACCTCAGGATCAAAACTTTGAATGTATTCGAAGATTCAGCTTTGGTAATCAACCAGACCAACGACAAGTGGTACACTCGTCAGGAGTATCTGATTCCCTACCGTGACTATATGAGGAGATTGTTAACCTTCTTCACAACAGTTAAGCTTGAATACATCCCTCGAGATGAGAATCAGTTTGCAGACGCTTTGGCTACCATTTCATCCATGATCAAAGTAAAAGCTGCCAATTATGTACCTCGAATTATGGTATCCAGACTGGGCAGACCGGCATATGTATTTTCTATGGACATTATTATTGATAACAAGCCTTGGTTCCATGACATCAAATGCTTTTTGTAAACTCAGACATACCCACCTGGGGCATCGTCAAACGATAAGAAGACATTAAGAAGGCTATCCGACAATTTCTTCCTCAATATTGATGGTTCCTTGTACAAGCGAAACTTCGACATGGTCTTGCTCAGATGTGTTGACAAGAAAGAAGCAGACCCACTAATGCACAAAGTACATGAAGATTATTTCAGTACCCATGCCAGAAGACATGCAACGGCAAAGAAGTTATTAAGATCAGGTTACTACTGGATCACAATGGATGCGGACTGTTGTGCCTATGCCAGAAAATGCCACAAGTTCCAGATCTACGCAGATAAAGTTCATGTGCCCCCGAATCCTTTGAATGTAATGTCTTCACCTTGGCCATTCTCCATATGGGGCATTGATATGATTGGAAAGATTGAACCGACTGCTTCAAATCGTCACAGATTCATCCTGGTAGCCATTGATTACTTTACCAAATGGGTTGAAGCAGCTTCGTATGCAAATGTCACCAGGCAAGTGGTAGCTCGATTTCCGAAAAGGGATATCATCTGTCGATATGGACTTCCCGAGCGAATCATTACTGATAATGGTTCCAATTTGAAAAATAAGATGGTGGCAGAACTTTGTCGGAACTTCAAAATTCAACATCACAACTCTTCTCCTTACAGGCCAAAGATGAATGGCGATGTTGAGGCCGCTAATAAGAATATTAAGAAGATTGTGCAAAAGATGGTAGTCACCTACAAAGACTGGCACGAAATGTTACCATTTTCCTTGCATAGGTACCGAACCTCTATCAGAACATCTATTGGGGAAACACCTTATCAGCTTGTGTATGGTATGGAAGTTGTCCTACCTGTTGAAGTTAAACTACCCTCCTTACGGGTAATGATGGATGTGAAACTAGATGAAGCAGAATGGGTCCAATCTCGATATAATCAACTGAGTCTGATTGAAGAAAAGAGATTAGCAGCCATCTGTCATTGGCAGTTATATCAAAAGCGAATGAAGAAAGCCTTCGATCAGAAAGTCAGACCTCGGGAATACCAAGTGGGAGAACTTGTGCTGAAAATACTTCTTCCTCCTCATACAAACCACAGGGGCAAATGGACGCCAAACTACGAAGGCCCATTCATAGTAAACAAAGTTTTCTCTGGTAGGGCACTGAAGCTCACTACTATGGATGGCGAGGATTTCTTATCTCCTGTGAATTTAGATGCAGTTAAAAAATACTTCGCATAAAAGACCCATTGGACATAAAAACAGAATGTAAGTCCAGGAAAAAATAGGGCATCCCGACGAGTCAAAAAGAGAATAAAAGACTCGGGCAAAAATAAGGGAAAAAATAAAAAAAAAAGTACACCCGATGAGTTGAAAAGCCACATTGGACAGCTCAGGCAAAAATGGGTATCCCGGTGGATTGAAAACCCGAAAGGGCGATCCACGCAAAATTAGGGAATAAGCGAACAACTGCATTCTGAATTCGTCTGTATCACTCACAACATGACAAGCTTCGAAAGGATAAAGCGTCGGTCAGAATCAACCTTCTTCAGAAAGCAAGATAAGAAGAACGTCAGGGTCATACAGGTCATAGCAAAGGAAGCTCACTGGAGCGTCAACTTCAACATTTCCAACACTTTATTTTCTCAATTTATAGCAATATCCTCCTTTCAGGGATTCGCTTCTTCACTGTACTTTCCTATTCATGGCACACAAATCAATAAAATCAGAATTTTCAGTCACACTTTGTTGTGTACATTTTTGTTTCGTTTGCAAAATGTCCAAAGTTCATAATATAACACCAGCATGAAAACATATAAGCCCTTTTTATAAATGCTTGTAGGAAATATGTTACTCTCAGACAAATCTAACTCCTATGACGGAATCCGGTTGAGGATACCACGGGACACTTGTGTGTTTCTTTTTAACAGGTTGCAGGTAATCAAGGCATACAACCTTTCACAGCATGGGGTATATCAAGCCTCGTATCCCCAGCCAAGTCAGCAATCATCTCATCAGCAGGATTACTTGACGGGATTTTCCCCCACGAAGTTGTCATCCCGTCAGAGGATCCTTCAAGAAACTCGTTAAATCCCCAGCGTGTCGCTTGGAAGAAGGAGCTACAACAGATTACTTCCCAGAAATCCTCTTCTTCCCAAGCAGGATCTCCCGAGCAATACCTGAACTGCTCTTCCCCAGCAGAGTTGCCGAGGCCTCCTCATCCCCAGCATTAGTCTCTTCAACAGAAGCTTCCCCAGCCAGGATCCCCACAGATTTCCTCCCCCAAAGTGCCACAGAGTTCCCTAAGAAAGATTGTTCAGTGATCTTTTCTCCCCACAGATCGACCAATGATTTCTTTCCCCAGCGGAGTTCTTCCTCCAGACAGATCACCCAGAGATCTTTCTCCCCGCAGGATCTGGATCTCGGATTGGTTCTCTCATTTTGCATAATCATGGCATTCACATCATTTTTCCCCACGTAGAGCGTAGCATTCCGTCTAATAAGGAGAATTACGGCAAAAATCAAGCATTCGCATGATCATAAGCCAGGTTCGAGCCAATCACCTACAAACATCAGAATCACTTCACCAGCAATATACAAAACTTATCCCCGGCAGACAAAGCCAAAATACCTTTTGCACTCTCAATACAGATACTTGTTCATACTTGTACATATTCTTTTTGGCACTCGTCCGTGTCATACTTCCCCAGCAAGTGAAACATTCGTCCGTGTATTTTGCTCAATCTTTTTGACACTTGTCCGTGTCTTGCACATATTTTCCCAGCAAGTTAAACACTTGTACATACTTATACACAATCCTCTGATACTTGTCTGTATCTTGTATATATCACCTCCCCGGCAGATCAACACTTGTTCGTGTTCCTTGCTTAACCGATTGATACTTGTCTGTATCATCATCCTTAAACACGTGTCAGCGTTTGCTTCTATCGATACTTGTCTGTATCGCGGTCCTAAGGATGCTTGTCCGCATCTTTAGTCTATACACACTATCAAACACTTATACCTTTTATTTCAAAGCGTAAGCACTCGTCCGTGTTTACCAACTCCCCAATAAGTCACCAACAAATCAACTACTTTATATTCGGCATTCGTCCTATGTCGTGATATTTTCGGTAGCTGGCCCCTGCCAGGTGATCGTCCTTCACCTTATGATGACCGTCTCTCATCATTTTATCGGATGGCTGTCCCCATCGTTGATCTTTTCTATCCGACATTCGTCTTATGTCGCGATACTTTCAGTAGCCGTACCCTGCTAGGTGATCGTCCTTCACCTTTGGATGATCGTCCCTCATCCTATCCCCAGTGGAACCCCCGTTGTTGGAACTTTTATCCGGAATTCGTCCTATGTCGCGATATCCTTTTAGCAGCTGCCCCTTGCTAGATGATCGTCCTTCACCTTTTGATGACCGTCCCTCATCATTTATCCGATGGCCGTCCCCATCGTCGATCTTCGTTATCCGACATTCTTCTTATTTCAAGATAACCCCCAAGAGCAGTCGAACCCTGCTAGGTGATCGTCCGTAACCTCTTGATGATCGTCATTCATCATGCTTATCCGATGATCTTCCCCATCGTTGATCTTTTCTATCCGGCATTCGTCATATGTCGTGATATTTTTAGCAGCCCTCCCCTGCTAGGTGATCGTCCTTCACCTTTTGATGACCGTCCCTCATCATTATTTCATTTATTCTTTTACCCGATGGTCGTCCCTGTCACGGTTTATTTACCCTTTAACCTGATGGTCGTCCCCGTCAGTGCTTTCCTCATTTCTTTGATCCCCAGAGAGTTTTATTTCTTTACCCGATGGTCGTCCCCATCGTGGTCTCTTTATTTCCCAGCATGATGGTCGTCCCTGTCATTGCTTTAATTACCGTTTTTCACCCCCAGCAGTCGTCCTCTACTCGATGGTCGTCCTCCATCGCTTTCATTTGATACCCATATTATACTGCCTGTTACAAATTATATCCCTTTTCTTCTTCTCCCCAGTGAGTGCAAATTTCAGACTGTCTTTGGTATTCAACTACAAGTTATCTTGTTTGTCTGTTAAGCCAGGCACTTACACCCTGTACAGCTAACTCATGCTTGAATAGGGGCAGCTGTAAACACCCCAAATTTTCCCTCAACTTTTACTCAAACCATGTCTTGTGATCTTTTCATATTGCATTAGCATAAGCATATCATCCTATTGCATATTTGTTTCACTGCATAAGTTGCATAGCTAGGGTTTGTGATCAGGAGAATCCAAGAAGTGATCTGAGCCATATCAAAGGCCTTGAGCTTGTCAAGAGGGTCCATGTGTGTTCCATGATCATAATATGCTCCCCAAAGTTCATAAAAGTCAAGAGTCACAAAGCATTGTAGAAGCATGGAGGCGGACTGAAGATTTCCTGCACAGATGACCTAAAATTAGGGTTTTGGGTTTGAGGCCCTTAACCTCAAATTTTTTGGTCATTCTTGATTCTAATGGTCTTAATATGTTATAAGGAGCATGTGTACCAAATTTGATGAAGAAATTCATTGTGGAAGTCATCTAATCAACTGGTAACTTATTGTGCAAGAAAAGTCAGAATCAGGGCATCCGAGGCCCCCAACAATGGTACCAAAGGGTTACATTCATAATTTTGAGGTTCTATGATCTTTATTTAATCCTATAAGTGGTTATAAGTTCACAAGAGTGAAGAATTTCAAGCCATTTGCAAACTTTCCATTTTTGGACCTGACTTGTAATGAAAACTTTCCATTTTGGGAAAGATTTTCAACCTCCTCTTTCTTGATCAAAAATGTTTCAAATGAAAAATCCTTAAACATGAAAGTTGTAGATTGGATCTTCCCATTTTCAAAAAGTACAAGAACTCCTCTTGATTCGTCCTAGAACTCAAGATATGATGTTTCAAAGTTGGGAAAAATCTTGTAGTTTTCAAGTTCAAGCCAAAGAGGGATTTTTGCAAAACCAAGTTTTAAGCACTCTTGTGACCTCTAATTGATCTCTAAGCATCATAACAACATCACATAACAAGTCATGACCAAAATTCATCATTGAATCAACCATTTCCATGACCAATTTTCTCAAATTTCACAAAGTTGTGAAAATGCAAAACAATTGCAATCTCACCATTCATTCACTTCTGATCACTCTAAACCATCCCATGGCCCTCCTTGAAGCTTGCTGAACTCAGAGCAACCATAATATCTCCTCTTCCATGGCCCATACTCAAGGACACCAACGATTGACTTTTTGGCCAATTGCTCCATACCATTCCCACAGTGCTATGCAGTCTTTCTGACTCATTGCATTTGTTTATTCATGCCTCAAGGATCATAAAACACACAACATTGAAGCCTGCAAGCACACACACACACTCAGATTGCCAAAAACTTGCAAAACCTTCAAGCTTTCGAATCTCTCCATACAGCCATACAAACTCAAATATTTTTGCACCATTCATCTCACCATCACCTAAAGATCATTTCCCACCCTTCATTTCAGCCAAACACCCACTCAAATCAAAACACGATTTTCCACCTCTCAAAACTGAACTTCAAAAAGAAGCCACATAAACTTTAACAAAGCCTCAAAGAAGATCAAGGGTGATCAGAGGAGGGTGTGTGCATAAAGAAGAAGGCCCAAACAACTCCATTGACAAAGCTCCAGCTCAGGTACCTTCTTGAAACATTTTTCCAAAACTTTGTTTTTAAGTTACAATGTGATAAAGTTTGTCTTACTGATCATTTTGAGCTTTGAATCATTGAAAATGGTGGAGTGTTAGGATGTATTTAACTTCTGAAAATTTTGCACGTTTTCGTTTTTGCTTCAATTCTTGTTGTTGATGCAAAATAAATGAGTTTTGGGACTGGATTCGTGTTTAGGGTTGTTAGGTGATTGATTCTGGAGCTTTAGAGGGCTTGGGGTGGTGTTTTGAGGAAGATAGGGTGAAAGGGTGACCGGAGAAAATGACCGGAGCTTCCTCCGATCACCTAAGAGTGATTAGGGTTTTAATTAGGGTTAGCGTGTCAGTTTGAATTTAGGCCATTGGATGCGTGTTTTTAGATTAAGCCTTGGACGGATCAGATTGCTTCATTAGCCTTAATTTCATTTAATTAATATAAAACCTAATTAATTAGACAGAAACAATCCTAGCCATCCAAAAACGCGCGCAGTCACCCCCAGTTTGAATCTGGAAAATTAGATTGGATTACTTTGCATTTTCTTTTATTTTATTTGCATTTCTTTTGTTCTATTTATTTAAAATATCAAAACATTTTCTAAAATCATGAAACTTTGCATTTTCACTTCAAATATTTTTCTAAACTCAAAAACATTTTTATTTTTAATTTTTGCGTTAAAAAAGTATTTTTTAAATCATTTAAATATTTTATTTAATTAATTAATTTTAATTAATTAAAAATACACTTAGGTTTCTAAAAATCACCAAAACATTCATGAAGCATTCTCATACATTTAGAAAAATTTTCAAACTCACCATACAAATTTCTTTTTAGGTTTGATCATGTTTTCACAATTATCTTTGAATATGGGTTCATAAATTTCATATTTTTTAACCCTAACTTTGAAAAATCATTTCTGATCAACCATGATGAGTTTGAACTTGGTTCTTTTTGAATTCTTTTACACATTGCATATAATATCTAGGTTATTTAATTCATATTTTTGCATTGAATTTTCAAATTGATTTGCATTTTTCCTTTAGAACCACCCAAAAACCCTAGTTAACTTAGGAAATTCATAACTTCCTCTAGGATTAGCTTCTGACCCCCATCTTTGGTGAGTGATCTTGTATGTGTTTAGGGTTTGTTTGAGTTCATTTTTAAATTTTTATCATGATGTATGCTTCTGTTTTGATCATGTGCATCTCATACATTCATAAAACCCTAATTTCCTATGTTCATTTGCATTCATCTTTGCAAATCATCATCACATTAACTTGCCATGACATTCCATGATCTTGTATGACATCTTAGACATCTTAAGACATGCTTGAACATTGCTTGATCATTTCTTCATTCATTTGGTATGCTTTGCATTCATTACATTTCATGTACATTCATGTGTTTTCAAGCTTCTAACATGCCATCTTTGCATCTCATCCCTTGTATGAACATTCATAAGCATTTTTCATGACTTTGCATCATCTCATAACACATTTGCATCATGTTTACACTTCTAGTTTTGGTAATTGCACTTCAATTTGCTTTATTTCCTTTTTCTTTACATCTTATGCGTTCACACTAACATTTCAGCGGCTTATGGTAAGTTGTTTGGGATGTAGATTTGCCTTCACATCCCACCTCTTCTCTTCTCCTCATTTGCATATTATATTTGTCTTTGAAGTGAACTTGCTTCACTTATGTTCTCTTGCTCCTTCTCTTTCTCTTAGGTTACTTATCTTCTTCAGGAAGTAAGTAACAGATTATTTATTTCCCTCCTCTTTTCATCTACTTCTTCTTCCTTGGTGGCCTTCTGAAGATCTTCTCTTTAAGCCTCATAAACCATAGGAACAACCAAGCATGATAACTTTAAGGTTTTATATAGTCTCCCTTAGTCTTTTACCTTTGAGTCTCCTTGAGTCTCTCTTCTCATCTCATAATCAGAGGCTAAACACTTAAAGCTTTAGGACTTTGAATTAGGGTTATGCATGCATCCTTATCTTAGGATGGATTGTATAACTTTAATCCTTATTGTTAAACCTTTAATTTGTTTACACCTCTTAATCAAAACACCTAATAACTATTAAGACTTAAGCTTGTAACTTGGGCCTTATATTAGGGTTCTATCTCTTCCTTATGGTTAAGAGGGACTAACCCTAGTGTTTAATGGATAAGTCCCCCTCAAGTTGTCTTACAAACATAAAATCCATTTCTTAATCCCACCTTTAATTAAAATCCACTTTAATAAAGGCTTTATATATAATGATTTTAATCCCTAACCATGGATTAAGTTGAGGAGTCTTCCTCATCTTAAGTGTTCTCATCTATTATCATTCTCTTAGGATGGTGTAATGAGTTCACTAATCCCTGATTAGAGATTAAACTCATTACTTAACACAGAACAAAAATCCAAAAACACTTAATAATCACAAGTAGGTTAATGATCTTAATCCTATATCATCATGGTAGTTAAGTTGAGATGCTTATGTCATACTTAAGTAGGCTCATTATCCCTAATCAGGGAGTATATAATGAGTTTACAACCCTTGATTTAGGCTTAAGCTCATTATCTTATGCAAAACACCAAAAACAATAAAAATATGAAAACACAAAAACAAACAATAAACGTCTCCTCCGAGATTCTTTTCTCATCACACTCATTCTATAAACGATAACTTGCTTCTTCCGTCTAATGCAAGACAGTTAGCACTCGAGCCAGACGAGTCATACACTTGAGCATAGACAAGCAAGCAGTTCATAGTCAAATCATATAAATCTCTTTGAGTAGAACTACGGTGTTTTAACTTCCTCATTGCATGAGAGGATACGTAGGCATAACCTAACAGTTATCGAACAAACGTCTCTTTGTCATTCCCCTCTTTTAGCTTTATTTTCTAAGCCTCATTCTTGAGCACTCACCCTCTCTTTTGCACTGACACACTGTACATTCTCCCTAGCTTTTTATACACAGTCAGCACATACACTACCCCCTTTTAAACACAATCAAGTAAGTGTGGATCCCGTCGAGTACGATGGATGATATGGGTGCTAATACTTTCCCAGGTCGTAACCAACCCCCTTTCTCAGTTTCTTTGGTTCGCAACCTTATTATCCATATCTTTCTAGGTTTATGCAGCATTACCTTTCCTTCGGGATAAAAATTCCTAGCTGGCGACTCTATTCAACCTTAACCTCCAACAATGTCGACTGTCCGCGTCTGCACCGGGACGTAAAAGTCCAGGGAGCGACAACAGTTGTAGGCAGGCTGAATGTCC
This sequence comes from Lathyrus aphaca, assembly GCA_963966055.1. Classification (NCBI taxonomy): domain Eukaryota; kingdom Viridiplantae; phylum Streptophyta; class Magnoliopsida; order Fabales; family Fabaceae; genus Lathyrus; species Lathyrus aphaca. The sequence continues at coordinate 212,384,428 of OZ014519.1, forward strand.
ATCACATAGAAGGTAGTTTTGAAAATTTGTGGGCCAATTACCACAGGAAGCTCTATTTCTCCAAGAACCGATCTCTTAGAACCATCGAAGGCTCTCATAACTAGGTTGCTCGGCCGGAGTGCAAGACCATCATATTTGAACTTGACCAAGGCTTTCTTTGAAAGAACATTGAGGGATGACCCAGTGTGAACCAAAACATGAGAAAGTAAAGCACCTTTACATTCCAAGGTGATATGTAAAGCCTTATTGTGATTACGACCCTCCATCGTCAGATCAGCATTGGTGAACCCTAGTCCGTGGCTAGTATTAACATTTAAAACCACCGTTTCTAGCTGATTAACTGTAATCTCTTCTGGCACGTAAGCTGCGTGCAAGACCTTGAACAATACATTCCTGTGAGCCTCGGAACACATGAGCAAAGATAGAATGGAGATTTTGGAGGGTGTTTGATGGAGCTGATCTACCACTTTGTAGTCACTCTTCTTAATAATCCTCATAAACTCATCTACATCCTGATCAAAGGATGTCTTCTGAGTTTCTTTTGCAGCTGGATCTTCAGGCACCACACTCTTGCCTTTAGCTTTGGCAGCAGCTTCTGCTTCAGCATTAACTCTGGTAAATTGTGACGCGAAGAGACGTCCGCTTCGAGTGAAGCCCCCGCCTCCCCCGACATTATCAATTTGTGGTGTAGAAGTTGAAGAGTCAAGAGTGACTTTCTTTCCGTTGCAATAAAGATCTGAGTCGTAATGCCAAGGCACGACACTGCTGCTGCCATATGGAACTGGTTCAGGTACCGTGATGGTAATCGGACTTATTGTTGCGGAAGAAGGAGTTGTTATAGTCTGTGGATCATAGTAGATGGTGATAGGAGGTCTGATTGGAGATGGTGCAGGTGCAGGAAGTTGTTGATGTTGATGTTGATGTTGCCGAAAGTTGTTGTTGAGAGAATCCGGAACATGGATGATTGCTGGATCATAATAAATGGTAACTGTTGAGATATCTTCATTGATGGTTGTTGTTGTTGTAGTAGACTCTGTGGAGATAATGTTTGCTGGTGTTATAGAAGATTCCTTTGAAATGATATTTGTTGATGTTGTAGGAGAGATGTTTGTTGAAGTTGTAGGAGTTGGAACTGTTGAAATGATTTGTAGGATGCCTTCTCTGATAAGACTGCTGATACCATTCTTTAGGTTTGCACAACCATTGGTAGAAATCTTGCAAGCTTCACAATGGGCCTCATAACCTAGAAACACTTGGCACTTCAATAATTGAGCTTTCACTTCAGCCAGTGGTGTTTGAATGTTTGCATTGTCATCAATCAGAATTGCTAGTTGGTCTTCCTCAATAGCATTAATCCTTGGCCCACCGTCATTCGGTATTGGATTCTTTGTGACATTTGGTGGAGGTGCAAAATTCAAAGCTTTGGAATCAACTAAATCCTGGACTTTCATGTGCAAAGCCCTACATTTCTCCGTTGTATGGCCAGGTGCATTGGAGTGGAAATCACATTTGGCGTTGACATCATAGTTCCTCAGAAGATTCAAAGGATCTAGTGGAGTCAAGGTTCTTAATTCAATCAGGTTGAGCTTCAATAACTATGGAAGTAGAGCTGCATAGGGCATCGGGATGGGATCAATAACCCTGTTGATTTGTGAAGTCCTTTGTTGGAACGGACGTTGTTGTTGATTGTTATTATTGTAAGATCTTTGTTGTTGAGGAAACATTTGTTGCTGTGAGAAGTGTTGCTGCTGAGGATAATGTTGTTGCTGAGGTGCTGGAGTAGGAATGGTGACTACAGCCACTGATCTTTGCAAGTACTGAAGCCTACCTCTGCCCATATGTACTGAGTTGGTTTCACCCGTTCTTCTAGGCCTATTTTTAAAAGACTTTCAATTCTCTCACCAGCTATAACCACATCAGTAAAACTGGTGGAAGAGAAAGCAGCAAGTCGATCAATGTAAGTTCCTTGCAATGTATTCATAAACATATCAGCCATTTCCCTTTCAGACATAGGTGGCTAGACAACAACAGCGAGTTGTCTCCACCTTTGGGCATATTCATGGAAACTTTCTCTTGAAGATTGAGACATACCCATCAGGAGGGTCCTATTGGGATCCATATCCAGGTTGTACTGATATTGGCGTATAAAGGCCTCGGCTAAGTCCTTCCAGTTTCTGACATAGCCCTTTACATGTGAGAATACCACTCACGGGATGCCCCGGTTAAACTGTCTTAGAAGTAGAACATCCACAGTTTTTCATCCATGTTGTATGCTTTCAATCTTCCCAGAAAAGATTGCAAGTGGGTACGAGGACAGGAAGCACCAGTATACTTCTCAAAGCAAGGAGGTTTGAACTTGTGGGGAATCCTGACTCCTTCCACTAAACTCATATCCATCACATCAAATCCCAGAGTTTTGGGACTCCAAGGACCTCAGCTTCTCAGATATTTCATCCAGACGACGATCATAAACTTCATCAGCCCCAGCACCTAACACTGTAAACTGCTCGTCCTGAGGATCTTCCTGTAGAACACAATCTCCAGTGTTTCTCTGGGTATTTCCAATAACATTGACTTCAGGGTTGATGTGGGGCCCAAACTCTGGTGGATTTGTTTGCGGCTGATCGCGCACATTGTTACTTGTACCTCCAGTGCCTGCATGGTTATCCTCTGGAGTTTGCCGCTTGTCGCTCCCACCAAATGACACCTAGGTCAGAAGGGGTACAGACGCGAACGGTCGGCGAAAGAGAGGGAATGAAAAGAGTCGCCAGCTAGGCATTTTTATCCCGAAGGAAAGGTAATGCTGCATAAACCTAAGAAAAGATGGATAAGACGGTTGCGAACCAGAGAAACTAAGAAAGGGGGTTGGTTACAACCTGGGAAGGTATTAGCACCCAGATTGTCCGCCGTACTCGACGGGATCCACGCTTAAAAAATTTGTGTTTTAAAGGGGTAGTGTCAGTGTAATCTGTGTATCAAGGCTGGAAAGAATGCAAGTGTCAGTGCTAGAAGAAAGTGAAGTGAAATATGTGAAGCGTCAGTGTAAGAGAGAATAGGAAGCCCAAGACTATGAGGCTTAAAGAATAATGCTGGAAGAGGGGGAATATACAAAGACTTTTGTTCGATAACTGTTAAGTTATGCCTACGTATCCTCTCGTGCAATGAGGAATTCAGAACACCATAGTTCGACTCAAAGAGACTGAAAATAAATTGACTTATGAACTGCTTACTTGCCTATGCTCAAGTGTCTGACCTGTCTGGCTCAGGTGCAAATTGTCTTGCATTAGACGGAAGAAGCAAGTTCTCGTTTGTGAGTGAATGAGGTGAGGAAAGAATCCCGGAGGAGACGATTATTGTTTGTTTTTGGTGCTTTCAATCTTTTATTGCTTTTGGAAATTTGTAATAGGAAAATGAGCTTAAGCCTAAACCAAAAGTTAGTAAGCTCATCACATCCTCCCTCTGATTAGGGGTAATGAGAATACCTTAAGCATGAAGTAAGCACCTCACACTTAATCACCATGATGTAGGATTAAGATCATTAACCTACTTGCATTTATTTAGATGTTTTTGGAGTTTTTGTTTAGTGTTAAATAATGAGTTTAAGCCATAATCAAGGATTTAATAGACTCATTATACCATCCTAATAGAAGGATAATAGATGAGAACATTTAAGCTGATAAAGGCTCCTCAACTTAATCCATGATTAGGGATTAACCTCATGACAAAACAAAACCTTTATTAAAGTGGATTTTAGTTAATGATATGGTTAAGAAATGGATTTTATGGTTTGAAAGACAACTTGAGGGGGACTTGTCCATTAACACTAGGGTTAGTCCTTCTTAACCTGTTAAGGAAGAATTAGAACCCTAATGCAAGGCCCAAGTTACAAGCTTGATGTCTTAGTGATTAGTAAGTGGATTGATTAAAGGATTTAAACACATTAAGGGTTTAACACTTAGGATTAAAGTTATACACTCCATCCTAATAGAAGGATGCAGGCATAAGCTTAATCACAAAGCCTTAAAACCTTTAAGGTTTAGTCCTTGATTAAGAGATGAGAAGAGAAGACTCAAAAGATGAAACAAAGGTAAAACTAAAGGGGGACTAATCAAAATCCTAATTGTAATCATGCTTGGGTACTCCTAGGGTTTATGAGGCTTGCAAAAGATCTTCAGGAGAAAAGCCACCATGGAAGAAACATGATGAAAGGAGGAAAGCAAAAAGAAGCAAAACAACTTACTTCACTTAAGAAGATAAGTTGCTTGAAGAAAGAAGGAGAGGAGGAGCATGAATGAGCAAGCTCACTCTAATACAAAAGTAAAAATGCAGAAATGAATGCATAAGAGAGATGAGAAAAGATTATGAGAAGTGAAGGCAAATTCACTTCTCAAGTACTTACCACCTGAAAAGTTAACCAAAAGACATGAAATGAAGTGAATATGAAATGAATGCAATGATGCAAACCAAAACCAGAGACATAAACATGATTTTAATGATGCTAAAAGATGATGCAAGTGTATGTCATGAGATGAGGATGATCATACAAGGATGTGGATGCAAATGAAGCATGTTTTGAACCATGAAAGATCATGAATGCATATGACATCAAATGAAAGCAAAAGCATGGAAAATGGATGATGCAATGATCAAACATGATTCTAATGTGTCCTAAGATGTCTTAGAAGTTATGTGAATGCACAAAATGTCATGGAAAGTTCATGAATGAAAGCATATGAGAGATGAATGCAAATGAAGGCAAGAAATTAGGGTTTATGCACAAGACACAAGGCAAAATTCAAAATCAGAAGAAGATGACAAGATAAAAAATTGAAAGTGGGATCAAAGGAACCCTAAACCTATATAAGTTCACTGCCCAAAGGAGGAGACCTAAATCTTAACCTAATGGAATTTATGATTTTCTCAAGTTAGCTAGGGTTTTAAGGCACTTCAAAAGGAAAAATGCACATCAAATTGAAAATGAAAGATAAATTCAAACAAATTTTACCCTAGAAACTACATGATATGAAGAATTCAATGCAAGAAGAACCAACATCAAACTCTTAATGGTTAGGCAAAATGAATTTTTCTAAGTTAGAACAAAAATATTGCCTTTTAAGAACTTTAATTCCAAGGAAAAATGTCAAAATAGGTCAAGAACCAAAAAGAAATTTGTGTGAAGAGTTTGATAATGTTTCTAAATGTATCAAGATGCAATGTGATTTTTTTGGTGATTTTTGGAAACTTAAATGCTATTTTAATTAATTAATTCTCATTAACTAATTAAAATAAACATTTATATATTTTTAAAATACGAGAATTATGCAAAAAATAAAATAAAAATTATTTTCAGAAAGAGAAAAATATTTTAAGGTATGGTGCAAAAAATGAGATTTTTTAGAAATGATTTGCTATTTTAAATAAAATGTGCAAAACAAATGAATAAAAAGGAAAATAAAATTGAATTAAATGGGAGGTAATCAGATCCAAGAGCCAAGATTCAAAGCTGAGACGCGAGAGTTGACTTGGCGCGGGTTTCAGTGGCTAGGATTGATTCTGGCAAATTCAAATTTTAATCCTAATTAATTAATGTTAATGACTGGATTAGGACTAAATCAAAGGATTTGGGTCGTTGGTACACGCGCGGCAAAGGCCATCTAACGCTCCACATTCAAAACTGAGCTTAAACCCTAATTAGGGTTAATGACTCTCAGACGGCCGGAACAGTGCTTCCGGTCGTCTTCTCCGACGAGCCCAAAACCCTATCTCTCTCTCTAAGCATCTAAAATGAAATCTCTCTGCCCAGAATCAAACCCCACACATCACTGAATCAAAACCCCCAAACAAAAACCATTTTTCATTCATCAACAAGACAAATCGAAACAAAACAAATTTAGGTCAGAAACTTTCAGACACTCCATACATACTCAATATTCCACCATTTTGAAAAGTAAACATATCAGAATCATCAGCACATCATAAGGATTTGATTAAGAACTTAAAAACAAGGTTCTGAGAAAAAAGTTCTTGAGCCATACCTGAGATGGAACCTCCTGGTTCTGGGCTCTCTGGGCTTTCCTTTGCTGCAAGTCCACTTCTTTGAACCCCCTGATGATGAAATGAAGCTTAGAAAACTTTGAGGATGACTGGTTTTGAAGTTCCAGTTCTGGTGTAGCAGGTTTTGAGGTTTTTGTATCTGATGTTTTTGGCTGTTTTGAGGGTTGATTCTTGTTCTATGGATGATATGTGATTTGTTGGTGAAGAAAAAATGGAGGTTTTGTGGCTGTGGGAGAAGTTTCGAAGAGGAGAATTTTTTGACATTTTTTGGAAATCCTGGCTTATGGGAGGTTGCAGGCTTGTGTGTGTTGTGTTTTGGAATGCTTGAGGTCCACATATGAGGCTCTGATTGGGCAGAGGGTTGGTAGTGGCACAGTTTGATTGGCATGGGCAAAATGAAAAAAGTCAAGATTTTGTGTACCATAGGTATGGCTCGGGTCAGAGGAGATCTTAGGGCTTTTCCTGCTTCAGCTTGAGTCAAGGAAGGCCTTTGGATCTGATTTTGTGAGCTGGATGGTCTTGATCAAGGGTTTTCAATGTTCTTGCATATTTCCCTCTTTGAATTTTCTTATGAACCAAGGCAAAGAATCTTGTGAATTCTTGGACAAAATGCAGCAAAATGAACCATGTGAAGTTGCTAGAATGCTTTGAGATCAATTAGTGTCCAATTCAAGCATTAAAAGTTCCTTTTGCAAAAAATTCAATTTTAAAGATTCATGAGAAAATGTCTTATGTAACTTGTAATTCAAGGCATAGAAATGAGAAATCCTTTGGGCAAATCTGAATTATGGACCATGAATGATGTTTGTGTGATGATTAGAAGTTGATTTGAAGTCACATTTGGTTTTGGCAAGTGTTTTTGCAAGTTTCTTCTTTGGCACAAAAGTGAAAAATAAGTGATTTTGTCCAACTTTGCAAGGCCATAACTTTTGTTCTAAAATGAATTAGAATGAGTTCTTGTACTTTTTGAAAATAGGAGGATCTAATCTACAACTTTCATGACCAAGAATTTTTCATTTGAAGCATTTTTGGATCAAAAAGAGGAGGTTGAAAAACTTTCCCAAAATGGCAAGTTTACATTACAGGTCACTTTCCCAAAATGGCAACTTTGCAAATGGCTTGAAATTCTTCAATTTTGTGAACTTCTAACTTCTTATAAGATCAAATAAAGATCATACACATCCAAAATGATGGATAAACCCCTTTGGTTGGATGATTGGGGGCCTCAGATGCCCTGATTTTGCACTGACTTGCTCAAGAAGTCATCTTCTGATCAGATGCCTTCCCCATTGAATTTCTTCATGAAAATTGGTATATATGATCCCTATAACATATAGAGACCAATAGAAACAAGAAACCAAAAAATTTGAAGTTATGGCCTCTGAAACCAAAACCCTAATTTTAGGTCATCTGTGCAGTTAAGCTTGGCTCTGCTTCCATGCCTTTCCCAGTTCTTGTGATTCTTTGACTTCCTTGACCTTGGGAGGATATAATATAATGCTTGAATATACATGGACCCTCTTGAGATGATTGAAGACCTTTGGGGTGGCTCAAATGGCTCTTGGATTTCTCAGATCACAAACCCTAGATGCAGATGACCTTGAACCAATGCAGTGAAGCAAAAATGCAAATATGGGATGCTATGATTGAACTTATGCAAATGAAAAGAATCACAAGCCATGGTGAAATGAGTGAGGGCAAATTTGGGGTGTTTACACCGCTCGACTAACTCCCTTAACATTTCCTGGGTCTGTGCTAGCCCAGTCATCACATCCATGAATTGATTCATTTGATTCCTCACTTCTGTCCACACATCAGTCATCTGAGTCCTCACATCTGTCAATTCTTGTTGTAACTGATCCATTTGTAGACTCGGAAGGTTGTTACGGGTCGGATATCTGTGGATGCGATTGACGGGAAAGACCCTCCTATGAGCAATATTTCCTGAAACACACAGCAAAGTGAGAAAACAACAACAAAAACACCTACAAAAACACATAGATGAGGTTAGCATGCAATGCAGTATGTCTATTTGTCTTCAGAGGGTATCCTGGTTTGGTTTTTGGTTTTGACCTTCCAGACCTCTGAGAATGATGAAGATGTTGAAGAGAAATGAAGTCCACAAGCAGATCCAGGTAACACACAAACCATAACATTACAAAATGCCAAAATACATAGTTTATGATTACAACAAGTTCCCATGGTGGGTCAGAATACAATCAAGTCAAGAATACAAACAAAATCACTATGGAGAATTAAAGTACAACAAAAATAAAATACAAGTAAAAGAGAAATCAAACATCCAGCCCAAATTCATCCTCCTTGACTTCTTTCAGGAGAGCATCAGTCACTGGTCCAACTGGATGCTCTGTGATGGTCCTGATGAGAAGGTTTCCAGTTGCAATGGCACTTGTCATCTTCTGGTACTTTTCTAGTTCTTTTAATCTCTTCAACCCTGCCCGGAGTTTCAGCTCGGAGATTTCCTTATGTGCTGCTAACAGTGCTTCCTGACTCTTCTTCTCATTGACTTCCAGCTGCTTTATCTTAGCCTGTGTCTTCTGATCTTCTTGCAAACGAGCTTCAGTGATCCTGATCCACCTAGCCTGACTCTCTTCCAGATAGTGCTCAGCTCTGGCTTTCTGAATCTTGGCTTCTTTGCAAGCATTCTTCAATGCCAGTTCTCTCGCTCGGGCTTTTTTGATGAAGTCCTCTGTTTTCTCTATCTTAGTCACATGCTTGATATGGAGCTTCTCTAACCTCTCATTATCCAGACGAATATCATTCCTTTCCCAAAGGGTCTTCTTCAAGGCTTCAACAAGCTGGGCATTCCTCTCTTCCAGCTTCTCAAATTCCTCCAGGCTTACTATAGCTATGGGCTCTACTGCTGATGACCCTGGTACATCTTCCAGGGTGAATGGCATATGATTAATTCGTCCTCTGATGCGCGACCATTCAACATACTAAGCTGAAGCTATGTTGTTACACTTCCCCAGAATAGCAGTCCCTTTAGTCTGTATGTAGTCTCAATCCCAGGCTGCTTGTCGGACGGTGGCATGATTATTCTGAACAACACAGTAAAGAGACTCTGCTAAGTCTTGCTCCCTTGGTGGATGTATCAATTCATATCCCAACTGTCTTTTGAAAAGTAAAGGATTGTAGTTGATGCAACCCTTCACTCCAATAATAGGCACATTAGGATATTGTCCACAGCTTGTAATTATGTCTCTGCCTTTGGTGTTCTGAGTACACCACCCGATGTCTTCTGAAGTAAAGGAAATCATCCTCTTGGCCCAGTTCCTTGTCTGGTGTGTATTCATGAAAACTTCCGTCTTCGGCATATGTCTTATAAACCAACTGTAGAAAAGGGGTGCATAACATCTCACCAGTCTTCCCCTTTACTTCTCATTTCTCTGATGCACTGAGTAGTAGAAGTCTCCCAACAAGGTAGGTACTGTATTCCTGAGCATAAAGATGTGGATGGCATTCTTGCTTATAAACTTAGGCTCGTCCGCAAACAAGATGATACCATATATACTAAGAGCCAAGAGAGCACAAACAGATTCCCAATTCCCTACTGTAGCCTGCTTTGTAGCCTGAGTGACCAAGAAATCCAGATGGAGGCCTGGGATTCCAACCTTGGAATTCATATGCTCATCAATGATAGTTTCTTCCAAATGTAAAGCCTTAGCTATGTCTTCATTCTTAGGAGCAGTCATCTCAGGGTTGAAAGGAATTCCTCTTCTGATAGGGGCACCCAATAACATAGAATATTCTTCCAACATAGGACCTATCTGAAAATCCGGGAAAGTGAAACATCGTAGAGGAGGGTCATAGAACTGAAGACAGGTGTGAATCATCCTCCTCTATGATGCATCCAAGTCCATGATCATGTCCAGGATACCACCATAATGTTCTCTGAATAAAGGGACATGATAAGGAGTGATAAGGGCATGTATCTGCCTGATGCCTGCTAGAGGGTACTCAAAGAAGTGGTATGTGATGTTGCTCTTCCTGGTTGATTTCATACTGAAGATATGCTGATGAAGATAACTGGAGAAGATAACCAAAACAGGTAGCTGAAAAGGATGGCTGAAGCAGATATCTGAGCAGAAGAACGGTCAAAACCAAACCAAAGAAGATGTGGATACCCTGTAAAAAAAATAGATAAAATGTTAAATGATACAATATGATGTATGTTGAATGATATGCAAGGGTTTGTGATCAGGTGCTGGATTGTCAGTCGCTTTTGGTTGGACCCATGAGTGTTCAGAATTCCGGATGAAGGTCTGAGAACCAGTAACCAGGTGGGGGACTCAAATAAAGAATCACTTGTCCAAGGTTTAAAAGCATCAGTCCAAAATATTGTAACCTTAAAAAAATTCCAGTAACAGGGTATGATGAGGCCAAGGGTTCCTACAAACCTGTAAACAACCCAACCCACTCACAGGTATTGTTCTAGAACAAGGATCCTTAGGTTCGAATATATTATGAGAAGTGTAAACACTTCTAACCCGGAGGTACAGTGTTTACCCTAATCATAAAGGATCCTCCTTTAATTCACCTCAGATGCTGAAGGTCATCTAAAAGGGTCATCCAGACTTAGAAGGCTTCCCATATAGCCTTAGAACTACAGGAGATCCGTAGCACAGAGTTGTCAAGAAGAAACCCATGTCTGAACCGTGTTTTCATATTCCCGCACCAGACCGAAATGGAATGGGAAAGAATATAAAGCCACTCTAATCCTAGGTGTGTCACTCAGGCCTTTGTGTTGGACCTTTCTCACTGGAATACCCCTCCCACCAAAGGAAACTAGCAAACCAGCATAGATGATATGATAATAAAATGAAATGCATAAAGCGGTAAATGAAAGCGATAAAGTAAATGCAGTAAATAAAGTTGTACAAAAAGCAATAAATAAAGCAAAAACAAACAAACACAAATAGCACATAATACCCCCAATAAACACAAACAAACAAGCGCTAGGAGAAAACCACAAGAGAACCAGAAGCCCTGGTTTCAAAGATATCCCCAACAGAGTCGCCAAGCTGTCGCTCCCCGAACTTTCGTCTCGGTGCAGACGCAAACGGTCGGTGATGTTAGAGGTTGAGGTTGAATAGAGTCGCCAGCTAAGCATTTTTATCCCGAAGGAAAGGTAATGTTGCATAAACCTAGAAGGGTATGGATAAGACGGTTGCGAACCAAAGAAACTGAGAAAGGGGGTTGGTTACGACCTGGGAAGGTATTAGCACCCAGATCGTCCATCGTACTCGACGGGATCCACACTTACTTGATTGTGTTTAAAAGGGGTAGTGTATGTGCTGACTATGTCTGAAAATCTAGGAATGAATGTACAGTGTGTCAGTGCAAAAAAAACAGAGTAAGATGCTCAAGACTGAGGCTTAGAAAAGAAAGCTGAAAGGAGAGGGGGGGGGACAAAGAGACTTTTGTTCGATAACTGTTAAGTTATGCCTACGTATCCTCTCGTGCAATGAGAAAGTCAGAACACCGTAGTTCGACTCAAAGAGACTGGATGATTTGTTGTGAACTACTTGCTTGTCTATGCTCAAGTGTGTGACTCGTCTGACTTGAGTGCTAACTATCTTGCATTAGACAGAAGAAGCGAGTTCTCGTTTTCATAGTAAGTGTGATGAGAAACGAATCCCAGAGGAGATGTTTATTGTTTGTTTTTGTGTTTTCAGTTTTTTATTGTTTTTGGTGTTTTGCATATGATAATGAGCTAAAGCCTAAATCAAAGGTTGTAAACTCATTATATCCTCCCTGATTAGGGATAATGAGCCTACTTAAGCATGAGATGAAGATCTCAACTTAATTACCATGATGATATAGGATTAAGATCATTAACCTACTTGTGATTATTAAGTGTTTTTTGGATTTTATTTAGTGTTAAGTAATGATTTTAATCTCTAATCAGGGATTAGTGAACTCATTACACCATCCTAAGAGAAGGATGATAGATGAGGACACTTAAGCTAAGGAAGATACCTCAACTTAATCCATGGTTAGGGGCTAAATTCATTATATAAGAAGCCTTTATTAAGTGGATTTTAATTAAAGGGTGAGATTAAGAAGTGGATTTTATGTTTGTAAGACAACTTGAGGGGGACTTGTCCATTAAACACTAGGGTTAGTCCCTCTTAGCCAAGAGGAAGAGATGTAACCCTAATATAAGGCCCAAGTTACAAGCTTAAGTCTTAATAGTTATTAGGTGTTTTGATTAGAAGGTGTAAACAAATTAAAGGTTTAACACTAAGGATTAAAGTTATACACTCCATCCTAAAATAAGGATACAAGCATAACCCTAATTCAAAGTCCTAAAGATTTAAGTGTTTAGCCTCTGATTATAAATAAGAAGAGAGACTCAAGGAGACTCAAAGGTAAAAATCTAGGGGAAACTATGTACAACCCTAAAATTATCATGCTTGGATGTTCCTATGGTTTGTGAGGCTTAAAGAAAGATCTTCAGAAGGCCACCAAGGAAGAGAAACAGATGAAAAAGAAAAGAGAGAGGAGAATAGATTACTTACTTCTGGGAGAAGTTAAGTAACCTAAAAGAAAGAGAAGGAGCAAGAGCACAAGTGAAGCAAGTTCACTTCAAAGACAAACAAAGAATGCATATGAAGAGATAAGAATAAAGTAGGATGTGGAGGCAAATCCACATCCCAAACAACTTACCATAAGCCCCTGAAATGTTAGTGTGAATGCATAAGATGCAAAGCAAAAGGAAATAAAGCAAATGAAGGTGCAAAGACCAAAACCAGAAGTGAATATGTTATGCAAATGTGTTATGGAATGATGCAAAGACATGTGAGATGCTTATGAATGTTCATACGAGGGATGAGATGCAAAACAAACATGTTAGGAGCTTAGAAACACATGGATAAACATGAAATGTAATGAATGCAAAGCATACCAAATGAATGAAGAAATGATCAAGCAATGTTCAAACATGTCTTAAGATGTCTAAGATGGCATACAAGAGCATGTAATGTCATGGCAAGTTCATATTATTGAGATATGCAAAGATGAATGAAAATGAACATAGAAAATTAGGGTTTTAAGACAACATGAGATGCACATGGTAAAAACAGAAGGAATACACATGATAAAATTTGAAGGCACTCAAATGAACCCTAAACACTCTTGAGATCACTCCCCAAAGATGGAGGTCAGAAGCTAAACCTAGGCAAAGATATAAATTTTCTAAGTTAACTAGGGTTTTTGGGTGATTCTAAAGGAAAAATGCAAAACAATTTGGAAATGGAATTCAAAATTATGAGTTAAATAACCTAGATAGTAGATGCAAAGTATGAAACAATGCAAAAAGAATCAAATGCAAACTCATCATGGTTGATAAGAAATGATTTTTTTAAGTTAGGGATAGAAAATAGGCAATTTTAGAAACCCTAATTCAAAGTAAATTGTGAAAATATGATCAAACCTAAAAATAAATTTGTGTGATGAGTTTGTAAATTGTTCTAAATGTATGAGAATGCTTCATGAATTGTTTTGTGATTTTTAGATACCTAAATGTATTTTTAATTAATTAAAATCAATTAATTAATTAAATAAAACACTTAAATGATTTAAAAATACATTTTTAATGCAAAAATTAAAAATAAAAATGTTTTTTAGTTTAGAAAAATATTTAAAATGAAAATGCAGAAAATGATATTTTTATAAACATTTTTACTATTTTAAATAGATGTATGAAAATAAATGCAAGAAAAAAGAAAATAATTAAATAAAATGGAAAGTATGTGTAATGGATGGCTGAGATTGACTGAGGATGGATCCAAGGGTCGGGGTGCGTGGTTTGACTGACATAGGAGTATGAAAATCTGATGGCCAGCAATTAAAAGTGAGGTTGGCACGTGATCCTATAGCTGGGATTAATCCTGACTTAATTAATTAAAATTAAACTAATTAAATACAATTAGGCAATTAGGGTTAAATGAGATGATCTGGACCACACGTGTGTTTTAATTAAGCAAGATCTAAGGGCCATTATTTAAATTGAGAATTAAAATACGATTAGGGAAAATGACTTTCAGGCAACTGGAGACAAGCTCCAGTCGTCTTCTCCGGCGACACCCTCCCCTGAACTCACTCAAAACGCCACCCCAAGCCCTCTAAAGCTCCAGAATGAATCATTGAACAACCCTAAGCACAAATCCAACCCCAAAAACAATTTATCATGCATCAAACTCATGAATCGAACAAGAACAAGTTTAGGTCAAAATTTCAGAGCAAGCATACATTCTCATTTCTCGGTCATTTTCAAAAATAAACATATCACAATGACCAGCACATCATGTAGAATCACATTGCAACAAAAGAAATGAGTTCTGAAAAATGTTTTAAATGAGCTACCTGAGATGAAGCTTTCCAAACTTGAGCTTTCTGACCTCTTCCTTTGTGCAAATCACCTCCAATGATCACCCTGATGCTATTGAAAAGCTTGAATGGAGTTTAAATGGCTTGGTTTGTGTGTTTTAGTTCTGATAGTGCAGGAATCGTGTTTTGGTTTGAGTGGCTTTTAGGTCATTGTGAAGGGTGTTTTGTGATCCTTTAGTGATGTATGATTGAATGGTGAAGAGAGATTTGAGTTTTGATGGCTAAGCAGTGAGTTTCGAATAAATGAAGATTTTTGAGGTTTTTGGCAATCTGCTTGTGTGAGATGTTTCGGGCTTGTGTGTTTTATGTTTTGAGGTCCATGATTTTTGTATAAGGTATGCTGATTCGTTCAGAGAGTTGGTGTGGCATAGTTTGATTGGTATGGTGTGTTTTGCAAAAAAAAGTCAAAAGTGTTGTACCACAAGCATGGCACGGGTCATAAGTGTTTCTAAGGCTTGTCCTGCCTCAACTTGATTCATGGAGGACCTTTGGATTGAATTTGATGAGCTGTAACACTTGATGCAAGAGTTTGAAGTGGTTTTGCAATTTTCCCTCTTTGGATTTTCTTGAAGAGAAAGGCATGAAATCTTGTGATCCAAGGCACAAATTTGGTCTTGCAATGTTGCATTATCATGTTATGATGCTTAGAAGTCAATTAGAGGTCACAAGAAGTCTTAAAACTTGATTTTGCAAAATTCCCTCTTTGGTACATACTTGAAAATTATAAGATTTTTGCCAACTTTGAAACACCATAACTTGAGTTCTAGGATGAATCAAGAGAAGTTCTTGTACTTTTTGAAAATGGGAAGATCCAATCTACAACTTTCATGTTTAAAGATTTTTCATTTGAAGCCTTTTTGATCAAGAAAGAGGAGGTTGAAAATATTTCCCAAAATGGAAAGTTTTCATTGCAAGTCATGTCCAAAAATGGAAAGTTTGCAAATGGCTTGAAATTATTCAATCTTGTGTACTTCTAACCACTTCTAAGATCAAATAAAGATCATAAAACCTCAAAATGATGAAGATAACCCTTTGGTACCATTGGTGGTGGCCTCAGATGCCCTGATTCTGACTTTTCTTGCACAATAAGTTACCAGTTGATCAGATGACTTCCACAATGAATTTCTTCATAAAATTTGGTACACATGCTCCTTATAACATATTAAGACCAACGGAATCAAGAATGACCAAAAAATTGAGATTAAGGGCCTTAAACCCAAAACCCTAATTTTAGGTCATCTGTGTAGAAACTGCTCAGTCTGCTTGAACACCTTTGCAATGCTTTGTGACATTTTGACTCTTAAGAACCCTGGGGAGCATATTATGATCATAGAACACACATGGGTCCTCTTGACAAGCTTTAAGGCCTTGGCTCAGATCACTTCTTGGATTCTCCTAATCACAAACCCTAATTATGCAACTTATGTAGTGAAAAAAATATGCAATGTGAGATGATATGCTTATGCAAATGCAATATGAAAGATCATAAGCCATGGTGTGAGAAAAAGTGAGGGAAATTTTGGGGTGTTTACACTGGGCTATCTGCATTTTGTGCAGCTTCTCTTCTAGGATTTCCTTGGAATAAGCCATTTGATGGTACATGCCTGTCATCTCTACATTTTCCACCCTCGACTCTTGTAGTTGGGCTTCCAACTTGTGGTAGTATTCCAAGGGAATAGTGGTCTTAGGCTCAGTCACTGGAGGAACTGGAGGAGAGAATGGCAATAATATTGCTCGAGCTCTATTCTTTAGCCAGGTATCATACTCCGGGAAAGTATGATTGTTACATTTGCCAAAGCTAGCCATCCATTCTCTTTTGATGCTCTTCCAAGCCCCAACAACTTTCCTCACCAAGGGCATATTGTCTTTCGCTGGGAAGTAAAATGCAGGAGCCAATTTTAATACTTCTGGGACGTCTCTTAAAGTATACCCCAATTGTCTCCTCAACAAGATTGGGTTGTAGTTAATTCCTCCAGTCACACCTAACAAAGGTACACTGAGGTAACTCCCATAACTGGTGATAAAGCGTGTACCTTGGAGCCTCAGAGTGATCCATCTAACATCTCGAGCAAATAACTTCTCCAGCTTCTGAGCCCAAACCAAAGTATGATCACTGAATACCCCGGTGCTAGGCAAGTGCCTTACGAAACACATATGTAACAAAGGAGCGCATCATCGAACTAAACCTCCTTGTTTCCTTTCGGTTTTATAATGCACTGAGTAATATAAATCTCCTAGCAGTGTAGGCACAGGGTTTTTCAGTAAGAACATATGTATGGCATTCATGTCGATGAACTTTTCCAGGTCTGCAAACAGAATGATGCCATAAATAGAGAGATCTATAATGGCATACACAGAATCCCATTGAGCTTCAACAGTGAGCTCTTCAGCCTTCTTCACTAAAACCTCCAAAGAGAAACCAGGCACTCCTCATTTAGTAATAGTCAGAGAATTCACCACATAAGGGCTCAAATAAAGAGCCTTGGCAATTGCCTCAGGTGTAGGTCTAACCATTTCAGTATTGAATGGGATCTAGTTTTGAATAGGAACTCCCAAGATCAAAGCATACTCCTCCAGCAAAGGACCTAACTGAAAATCGGGAAATGTGAAGCATCAAAGCTGAGAATCATAATACTGGAGTAGAGTGTGAATGGTACTTCTCTCAGAGGGGTCTAACTCTACCACCACATCCATAATGTTCCCGTAAGCTTTCCTGAACTCTCCCACATGATTGGGCATAATCAAATCCACCATCCTATTTAATAGGCCAACCTTGGTGTCGAAAATTTTGAAGTGAATGTTCTGCTTGCGAGGGTCTTCCATATCTTCACAGTATACCGGAACCGGAGACAGTAAGCTAAACCTGAGAACAAAAGAAAAACATGGTCAATGATGGAATGATGCAATGCAAACTCATATGCAAGTACATATGATCAATATGGACTATCTGGTAATAGGGTACTAGAGCCAAGTGATCAGAAACTCCCAAAATTCTTCTGGATAATAACCCATACACAACTCATATAGTCATAAATCCAGATCAAGGACCAGAAACGGATAACTAAAGAAGTCCAGGATTAAAGTAACAGAATCAAATCATAGGATTGTGTTGGTAATGAGGGTATGATGAGGTCAAAGGTTCCTACAAACCTGTAAACCCCTCCCAAACTCATGGGTGTGCTACTTGGGTCAACATCATGGACTCTCAAATCTGAATAGCAATAATACGTTTACCATTTCCGAGAAATGGCTCATGATCAAATCAGAGAATTAGTTAGGAATTATATACCACTCAGGGAGGTCTCAGCTGAGTCCGAGGAAACAAGCATCCCTCATAAGTCCCCAGCTTCAAGCAATGAATCGAGACACAACAGTACATTCAGCCCTTAGGATACAGTACTATCGTCATACGAACAGTTTGCTTTAACTGAGTTCCTATGAGAGAACCAGGCCATCCTATGCGAGTTCCTGGTGAGCCCTCGGATGCGAGTGGGTTTGCCAACAAATGTGGTATGCCATTGTCATCACTGGAGAGGGTTGTTTCCACTAAGGTTCTCAATGATTGGTCCCTATATGCACATAACTATCAAGGTCCTATATCGAAGTGGAGGAAATCCCCACACAAGATATTTCAAAGATGGTCGCAATCTGGGTGTGAAACACATTGCCACTCATCATGCCACATGCGAGTACAACGTGTCCACGCTAATCCTAAGGTGCACTCAAGTCGGGTTGTTGGTTTATCTCACAGTAACCCCATCCCATAGAAAAAATGGAAACCAGCACAATCCAGACAGTCCAGTAATATGTGATGCATGAAAATAAGTACTGAAAACTGTAAATAAAGTTATAAATAAAACTGTAAATGAAAACAGTAAATAAACTAAAGCACACAATAGAAAATAGATAAACACCCAAAGAAACAGAAACAAACGGGCGCTAGGATTGACTCTCAAGGGGAAACTAGGGATTCTGGGTTCGATCCCCAACAGAGTCTCTAGTTGTCACTCCCAGGATTTTCATCCTAGTAAAAATGCAAAAGTGGCGTGAAAAAGGTAGAGTTGCCAGCCAGGCATTTTTATCCCGAATGAATGGGAATGGTAATACTGCACAAACCTAAGGAAGAAGGAAAGGACATGGTCTTGCGAACTGTCGCTCTCCCGAAAAGACACCGGGTCAATCAAGGTACAGACGCGAACGGTCGGCGAAAAGAGAAAATGAAGTGAACTGAATAGAGTCGCCAGCTAGGCATTTTTATCCCGAAGGAAAGGTAATGTTGCATAAACCTAGAAAGAGATGGATAAGACGGTTACGAACCAAAGAAACTGAGAAAGGGGGTTGATTACAAACTGGTAAGGTATTAGCACCCAGATTGTCCGTCGTACTCGACGGGATCCATGCTTAAAATATTGTGTTTAAAGGGGTAGTGTATGTGTTATCTGTGTGCAAAAGCCAAGAAAAGAATATACAAGTGTCAGTGCAAAAGGTGACTTGCTCAGGAACTGAGGCTTGGAAAGAATGCTGAAAGAGGGGGAGACAAAGAGACTTTTGTTCGAAAACTGTAAAGTTATGCCTATGTATCCTCTCATGCAATGAGGAAGTCAGAACACCATAGTTCGTCTCAAAGAGACTGAAGAATAAATTGACTGTGAACTGCTTACTTGTCTATGCTCAAGTGTATGACTCGTCTGGCTCGAGTGCTAACTGTCTTGCATTAGACGAAAGAAGCAAGTTCTCGTTTATGAATGAGTGTGATGAGAAAAGAATCCCGAAGGAGGCGATTATTGTTTGTTTTTGTGTTTTCAGTTTTCTTATTGTTTTTGGTGTTTTGCATAAATTAATGAGCTTAAGCCTAAATCAAGAGCTTGTAAACTCATTATATCCTCCCTGATTAGGGATAATGAGCCTAATTAAGTATGATATAAGCATCTCAACTTAATTACCATGATGATGTAGGATTAAGATCATTAACCTACTTGTGAACTCATTACACCAGATTAGTGAACTCATTACACCATCCTAATAGAAGGATAATAGATGAGGACACTTAAGCTGAGGAAGATACCTCAACTTAATCCATGGTTAGGGATTAAATTCATTATATAACAAGGCCTTTATTAAGTGGATTTTAATTAAGGGATGAGATTAAGAAATGGATTTTAAGTTTGTAAGACAACTTGAGGGGAACTTGTCCATTAAACACTAGGGTTAGTCCTTCTTAACCATAAGGAAAAATTAGAACCCTAATCTAAGGCCCAAGTTACAAGATAAAGTCTTGATGGTTATTAAGTGATTTGAGTAAGAGGTTTAAAAAAATTAAAGGTTTAACACTTAGGATTAAAGTTATACACTCCATCCTAAGAGAAGGATACAGGCATAACCCTAATTCCAAAGTCCTAAAACTTTAAGAGTTTAGTCTCTGATTATTGAGGTGAGAAGAGAGACTCAAGAAGACTCAAAGGTAAAAAGCTAAGGGGGACTAATCACAACCCTAATCATTATCATGCTTGGATATCCTATGGCTTGTGAGGCTTATAGAAAGATCTTCAAGGAAGCCACCAATGGAAGAAGCAGATGAAAGGAGGAAGAAGCAGAAGAATAAGTTACGTACTTCATTGAAGAAGATAAGTAACTTACAGAAAGAAAGTGAGAGAGATTGAACATAAGTGAATCAAATTCACTTCAAGGACAAATAAAATGCATATGAAATAGATAAGAAAGATGTGATAGGTGAAGGCAAATCCACCTCCCAAAATAACTTACCAAACCTAAAAGTGTTAGCATGAATGCATAAGGTATAAAGCATAAAGAAATGGAATGAAATGAGATGAAATGACCAAAGTCAGGAGTGTTTATGTAATGCAAATGTCATGTAAGATGATGCAAAGTCATACAAAATGCATATGAATGATCATACAAGAATGAGATGTCATGTAAGCATGCTTTGAAGTTTGAAAACACATGAAAGTTTATGAAATGAAATGAATTCTAATCATGGAAAATGAATGAAGAAATGATCAAGAAAAGTTCTAACATGTCCTAAGATGTCTAAGATGGCATATGGATGTAAGAAATGTCATGGCAAGTTCATGTATTGATGCATATGCAAGGTGAATGCAAGTGAACATGAGAAATTAGGGTTATATGGAAGTATGAGATGCAAATGAACAAAACAGAAGCACATGACATGATAAAAAATTTCAATCAAGCTCAAAAAAACCCTAATCCCATACTAGGTCACACCCCAGAGGAGAAGGTCAGAAGCCTAACCAATCAAACGTTATGAATTTCCTAAGTTTTCTAGGGTTTTTGGGTGGTTCAAAGGGGAAAATGCAAATCAAATTGAAAATCCAAGATAAATTCATGAGGAAAATGACCTATAAACTACATGCAATATGCAAAACAATGCAAAAAGAATCAACTTCAAACTCTTCTTGGTTAGGCAGAAATGATTTTTCAAAGTTAGGGTTTAAAAATGTGATTTTTATAACCCTTAATTCAAAGAAAATTGGAAAACTATGATCAAACCTAAAAAGAAATTTGTGTGAAGAGTTTGAAAATGTTTATAAATGTATTGGGATGATTCATGATTTTTTTGGTGATTTTTAGAAAACTAAATGTATTTTTTAATTAATTAAAAGACTTTAATTAATTAAAAATAACATTTAAATATTTTAAAAATACTTTTTTAATGCAAAAAATAAAATAAAAATAATTTTTGGAATGATAAAAATATTTAAAGTCAGAATGCAAAAGAAAATATTTGTTGGAAATGTTTTGGTATTTTAAATGAATTATGCAAGAAAAATGAATTAAAATGAAAAAAAATGATTTAAAATGGAAGGTATGCACATCTGATGGCTGGGATTTGAACCTGGGGGGAGGGGTTTGACTGTGTGCGCATCTCAATGGTCAGGAATCAATCTGAGTTTTTAAATTTAATTAACCCAATTAAAACTAATTAATTATAATTAGGGTTAATGAAAACAATTTGGGCCACTCATTCATGCGCTAAGACACATCCAAGGGCTGATATTCAAACTGGGCAACTAAACCCTAATTAGGGTTCTAATCATTTTCAGGTGACCGAAGCTAGCTCCGGTCATCTTCTCCGGCAAGCCAAACACCCTAACTTCTTCCCTAGGCTAAATCAAACCCTTTAACTCTCCAGAAATGATCTACTAACCTCCCTCAACAAGAATCCATCATCAAACAACATTTATCATTCATCAAAAGCAAGATTCGAAGCAAATCGTGAAAACAATCAAAACTTTTAGAAGTTCAATACATGCTCATTTCTCAACCATTTTCGAAAATAAACATATCAGGATGATCAGCTAAACATGTAGAATCATTTAGAAACTTAAATAGCAAGTTCTGGAAAAAAAGTTCATCAAGCTACTTGAGTTGAAGCTTTGTGTTCTTGAGCTTTCTGACCTCCCTCTTGGTTCAAATTCACCCCAATGAACTCCCTGATAATGATGAGGAGCTTAGAGCAAGCTTGTATGGCCTGGTTTGAGAGTTTCAGTTCCTCTGCACCAAGAATCGTGTTTTGGTTTGGCTGTGTTTTAGGCTATGATGATGGGTGCTTTGTGTTCCTTAGGTCATGTGGAGATGAATGGTGAAAAAAGATTGAAGTTTCAGTGGTTTTGTGATGAGTTTCGAAGAATGGAAGTTTTTGACAAATTTTGTGGATTCTGAGTGTGTGTGTGTGTGTGTGTTTCAGGCTTCAATGTTGTGTTCTTTTGAGTCCTTAGGGTTCACATAATGTATGCTGATTGGCCAGAGAGTTGTTGTGGCACAAGATGATTGGTATGGGGTGATTTGCAAAAAAGTCAAGATTTGTGTACTTGAGGTACGGGCCATGGCAGGTCTGATTTCTTGGGGTGTCTGGCCTCAGCAAGTTTCATGGAGAGCCATAGAATGGTTTTGATGCAGCTGGCACAAGTGGATGAGACAATCCAATGCATTTTGCAATTTTTGAAAGTTTTGGCCCTTTTGAGATTTCTTGAAGTTCAAGTCATAGAAACACTTGGTTCAATGCACAATTCTGATGTTTAGAGGCCCAATTGACATATTGTGAAGTGTTTTTGTACATTTGAAGTCATTAGAATGCTTGAACATGCCAAATTGCAAAATCCCTCTTTGACATGAAACTTGAAATTATAGGATTTTTACCAACTTTTAAAAACCATAACTTGAGTTCTAGGATGAATCAAGACATGTTCTTATACTTTTTGAAAAGGGAAAGACCTAATTTACAACTTTCATGACCAATAATTTTTCATTTGAAGCATTTTTGGTCATGAAAGAGGAGGTTGAAAAACTTTCCCAAAAGGGAAAGTTTGCATTTCAAGTCATTTCCAAAAATGGCAAGTTTGCAATTGGCTCAAAATTCTTTAATCTTGTGAACTTCCAACCTCTGCTAAGATCAAATAAAGATCATAGAACTTCAATTTGATGAAAATACCCCTTTGGTTCCATTGTTAGGGGCCTCAGATGCCCTGATTTTGACTTAACTTGCTCAAGAAGTTACCATGTGAACAGATGACTTCCACAATGATTTTCTTCATCAAACTTAGTACACATGATCCTTATGACATATTAAAACCATTAGAAACAAGAATGGGCCAAAAAATTGGAGTTAAGGCCTCTGAAACCAAAACCCTAATTTTGGTCATCTGTGCAGTGAAAACCCTAGCTCTGCTTCCATGCCTTTGCCAGTTCTTGTGACTTCTTGACCTTCATGAACCTTGAGGAGCATAATATGATGATAGAACACACATGGACCCTCTTGTAAAGCTTTGAGGCCTTTGGGATGGCTCGGATGGATTCTTGGTTTGCTCAGATCACAAACCCTAGATGCATATGAACTTGAACTATGCAGATGAAACAAATATGCAATATGAGGTGGTATGCTTATGCAAAAATGAAAGGTCACAAGCCATGGTGTGATAAAGAGTGAGGGAAAATTTAGGGTGTTTACACGAACCAAAGATCTGGGTTCGGGAGTCGGTTACAACCTGGGAAGGTATTCGTACTCCAGATCGTCCACCGTACCCGACGGGATCCACGATTGTTTGTCTGTTTCAATGGGTGAGAAATAGGATGTTGTTGAACAAATGAACTGTTAACTGGAACTGGAAATAGGAAAGGGAACCGGAAAAGGAGATCAAAAAGAAAGGGGGAAAATGTAGGGAAAATAAAGAATGTGCTCGAACGGGCCCTACCCCGCTGCCTACGTACCTCATTGGGAATATGAAGATCAGAGTCGACGTATCTCACCTAACTAAGGCGAAAATTATTTATGTTTTTAGAGCTGGATTGCGCATGTCTATGCTCAGAT
The DNA here is from genome assembly GCA_963966055.1 of Lathyrus aphaca. Lineage (NCBI taxonomy): Eukaryota > Viridiplantae > Streptophyta > Magnoliopsida > Fabales > Fabaceae > Lathyrus > Lathyrus aphaca. The sequence continues at coordinate 212,408,243 of OZ014519.1, forward strand.
GTTGCAGGCTCGTCTGGTACGAGTGTGTTACCGTCTTGCGAATGAGACAAGTCGTCGCAAGTTCGCATTGAAAGTGGGTGAGGTGAGAAAAGAATTCCCACAGGAAAAGACGATTCTTCTTTGTTTATTGTCTTTTAAAGAAGTGTTTTCTATTTGTTGTTTGTGAATGTTCCCACGCTAAGACTTGTTCAACGTGGTAGATGCCTTACACCTCGCCCCGAAATGGAACGCGTATAAGTAACCCACGGCAAAGTCTTGTGTCGTATGAGAAGCTCAACCTTTATTAGGTGCTTTTATTATTTTTCTTTGAGATAAGAAAGAAAGCAAAGCGAACCAAAGGTAAAAGTCTAAGGGGAGACTAAAATCCTAGTGTTGTCATGCATGGATGAACCTAGGTTAATGAGGCTTTCTAGTCCTAAAGAGAAAAGGAAATGAATAAGGGAAATAGAATACAACTTACTTCCTAATGAAACTAAGTTGATTCTAAAGGGATTAGCATGAAGTTGTGTAAAAGTAAGCAAAGGAATGCTAAAAACACACACACTTTGAAAGCATAAAGAATGTAAAAGAGATTAAGGTTTAGAGACTTACCTCCACCTCCATATAAAACAAGGGTTAGTATGATAAACATAATAAAAGAAATGAGCAAACAATTATCAAACACATCCTAAGATATCTAGGACCTAAACTAGACTCAATCTTAAGTCTAAGGGACCTAAAAGTATGCAAAGCAAAAATCCAACAACCTATCACAGCTCACTAATGCACAAATAGCAATGAAATGCGATGCACAATACAAGCATCTTTCTACATCTATCAATCAGCATGCCAAACAGGTGTTAAAAGTGTGAAAATGCTACAAACTGCATACATTTTATAGCTACTACATTAAAATACAACTATGGAATGCAAGACAGATTTGAATGTTTTTATTTTATGCACACAATGAATGGAAAAAATGCACAAACATCATATAACATGATCAAATGCAACATCAACATGAAAGATTAACATGGATTATGAACATGTGAGCATTTACATTGACTTGCTTGTAAAAGAACACACAAAAATAACTAAAGCAACAAGTATACATTTTTAAGTTTTTTTGAACAAATGTGTAACAACATGGATTGTGAATATGTAACACTAGATCAATGATAAACATGCAATTAACACAAAAACCAGAATTGGCATCAACATGAAAATGTGAGAAAAGATGCAACTAAAATAAAAGAATGTACATACTTGTGATCATATGAAATGCAAAATGCAATTAAGTAATGCGACATGCGATTATGTGTTCAAATCATGAAAGTGAGGCAAAACAGAATGTGAAACAATTATTTTCATGCTAATCAATGAGCTTGAACCTAGCAACAACATACATAAATATCTTCATGCATTATTTCACAATTAAGGGCAAAAACTAAAAGTAACGAATGCACATGTCGAAACGACTCAAAACGAGGGAATTATGCACCTAATGTGCTCCTAAAAATTCCCCAAAATCAAGATCTATCACTACATGTAGGTTAAAGAAACAATTCAAATCAAACATGCAATGAAATGAGCCATTTTTCAAAGTTAGAACAGCGTTAACCGGTTAACGCTATAGGTTAACCGGTTAACGGCTTTGAATTTTCAAATCCAGTGGGCAATTTCAACGTGTTAACCGGTTAACCCAACCGGTTAACACTAAACAGAATGTCAAAAAAAAGGCAAGAAATAAGCACTTTTGGTCCCAAACCTACTTCTAAATCCTCCTAAAGCATCCATGAACATGTTAACACGAATTTCTACTTAGCTAAGGTCTTCTAACACCTATTAGCACCTATAATAAGCAACAATTCTAGCTTCTAACAATCAAAATATGCATCACGCAAACAAATCATAAACAAATCGTAGAACAATCAAAATGCAATCACACAATCGAATAATCAAATAATTCCATACGGCGAGATGAAAAGAATAATTTAAAAGCGAAAAGCGGTTTTGAATCACCAACCTACAAAGTGGAGGATTGCTTTGGTGAGTGTTGCTATGTCGATCGAAACGCGAATGATGAAGAAAACCGGAGATTCCTTTGATCCTCGAATGCAAAATAAATGTGATTCGATCTTGTTGATCACTTGCACAATCACTTCCAAAAACCTAAAATCGCTCCAACAATTCTTCAATAAGCTCCAAAATTGATGATTGATGAAGGTTTAGCTTCAAGTTCTTCAAGTTTCAATGAAAAACTTGAAGAACTTCTATGGAGAAGCTTTGGTGAATGTTGAAAATGGAAGGAAAGTTGAAAGAAAAATGAGAGAGATTAAGTGAAAATTTGGGAAAATAAAGGTGAACCCCTTTTATTTGGAGTGAGTTTAGATTATATAGAGGTTAGGCTTGGATTGAAGCTTAGGTATGGAACTAGCATAGGTATTAGGCTTGGGAAATGAGGCTTGGAGTTAGGGTTGGACTTAGTTAAAGTTAGTTAGGGTTTCTAGAATATTCCTTGGAATATTCCTTGGAAGAGTGTGGAAAGATCTAGAATATGGTGGAAGAATCCAAGGCAAATAGAGTTTGTAAGGAGTGTAAGGCAAGTTGTGAAGCAAAGTGGAAAAAATGAATGAAAAAGTGGAGGGGAAATGGGAAAACAAGTAATTTTTGGAGTTTTTGCCCAATTTTCGCATGCGTTAACCGGTTAATGCTATAGGTTAACCGGTTAACGGACCAAAAATCTTGAATTTTCCTTTTTCTTGTGGGAAACTCCAGGAATATGTCTACACCGTACATTCTGAGTTGATTTGGATTTTAATCCCTTCTAGGGCTTTGTGGATGGCATTGAGCTCCTTGCAGAATCACTTGGCTCTTATTGTTTTGTGGATCGAATTGCTGGATAACTAATCATATGCCTTATGCTAGTAAACATGGTTTTTATGCTTCATTTTTCTATGCAAGGATGCTTGATCATGTATGTAATATGCTATGCTATATGATATGAAAATGAGAGGGCAAATTTTGAGGTGTTACAAATGGTAAATTTTTTGTTTGAGAAAGAGAAATATGATTTGCTTGTCCTTACTAAAGAGGAGAGTAATTGTCAGCAAGTTCTGAATATCCCTATAGTCTGTGAATTTACTGATGTCTTTCCTGAGGATGTCACTTCCTTACCTCCGGTGAGGGAAGTTGAATTCTCAGTTGACCTGATACCGGGAACGGCTCCTATATCAGTTTCCCCTTATCGGATGGAACCACTTGAGTTAAGAGAATTGAAGGATCAGTTATAGGATTTGATGGCGAAGAATTTTGTTAGACCAAGTGTTTCACCGTGGGGAGCTCCTGTTTTGTTGGTAAAGAAGAAGGACGGTGGTATGAGATTGTGTATTGATTACCGTAAGTTGAACAAGGTTATTATCAAGAACAAATATCCCTTGCCGAGGATAGGAGACCTTTTAGATCAATTGAAAGGAACATGTGTTTTCTAGAAGATTGATTTGAGATTAGGCTATCATCAGATTCGTTTGAAGAGTTCTGATGTTCCGAAGACTGCGTTCAAAACCCGTTATAGTCATTATGAATTCCTAGTGATGCCTTTCAGTGTGACGAATGCTCCAGCTGTTTTTATGGATTACATGAATCGGATAATTCAAGATTATTTGGATCAGCTTGTTGTGATCTTTATCGATGCCATTCTTATTTATTTTCTTACTCCTCAAGAGCACAGAGAACATCGGAGGATTGTTCAATCGGTACTGCAAGAGAAGCAAATTTTTGCCAAGTTCAGCAAGTGTGAATTTTAGATGTCAGAAGTCAAGTTTCTTGGTCACGTTATATCTCAGGGAGGTGTAGCAGTGGATCTGTCAAAGATCGAATCTGTGATTAATTGGGAGAGACCGAGTAGTGTTACAAAAGTGAGAAGTTTCTTAGGTTTGGCAGGTTACTATAGAAGGTTCATTAAAGGTTTTTCTCAGTTGGCGTTACCATTGACTAAGCTTACTAGAAAGGACTTCTCTTACAAATGGGATTCTAGTTGTGAGCAAAGTTTCCTGTGTTTGAAGGAGAGATTGACAACTGCTCCAGTTTTGATCATTCTCGATCCTAACTAATCTTACAAAGTGTTTTGTGATGCTTCTAAGATGGGATTAGGAGGACGTCTTATGCAAGAAGTTCAAGTTGTAGCTTATGCTTCTAGATAGTTGAGAATTCAAGAGAAGAATTACCCAACTCATGATTTGGAATTGGCGGTTGTGGTGTTTACTTTGAAAGTTTGGCGGCACTATCTGTATGGTGTGCGTTTTGAGATGTTCAGTGATCATAAGAGTTTGAAATATCTCTTTGATCAGAAGGAATTGAATATGAGGCAAAGAAGGTGGATGGAGTATTTGAAATATTATTACCTTGAATTGAAGTATCATCCGGGAAAAGCGAACAAAGTGGCAGATGATTTAAGTAGGAAAGCGATTTATAGTGTCGAATTGATGGTGTTGGAATATACATTGTTGGAGAAGTTTTGAGACCTTAACCTTCAGTTTGTTTAGACTCTGAATGGTGTGATTATGGGAAATTTGAATATCAATTCTACCTTGAGGAATGAAATTCAACAAGCACAAGTTCTAGATGAGAAGTTGCAAGAGATGTTACTCCAACCGGGTTTTGTAAGAGCGTTGGATGGGATTATTTTATTCAACCAAAGAATTTTCATTCCGAATGATGAGGTGCTAAAGAGAAAGATTTTGGAGGAAGCCCATAAAGGTTCTTTTATGATACATCCAGGTTCTTCGAAGATGTATTAAGACTTGAAGAAAGAGTATTGGTGGACTGATATGAAGAATGATATTGCGGTATTTGTGTCTGAATGTGCAGTGTGTCAACAAGTGAAGATTGAGCACCAAAGACCAAGCAGTTTGTTACAACCGTTGGACATCCTAATTTGGAAGTGGGATAGTATTTCTATGGACTTTGCAGTGGGTTTTCCAAGTACCCAAGGTGGTTATGATTCTGTTTGGGTGATTGTGGATTGACTAACGAATCTGCGCATTTCTTAGCCGTTAAGACTACGTATAAGGCAAGTCATCTTGCAAGGTTGTTTATTGATGAGATTGTAAGATTTCACGGTGTTCCGTCTAGCATTATGTCTGATAGCGATCCAAAGTTTACTTTGAGGTTTTGGAAAGTGTTCCAACAAGATATGGGTACGGATTTACGTTTGAGCACTTCTAATCATCCTCAAACGGATGGTCAGGCGAAACATACAATTCAAACAATGGAAGATATGTTAAGGGCTTGTGTGTTGGAAAGTAAAGGAAATCGGAAGGAACTTTTGCCACTGATAGAATTCTCTTACAATAGCAGTTACCACACGAGCATCGGAATGGCTTTGTATGAGGCTTTATATGCAAGGAAGTGTAGAACATCGTTGTGTTGGTCGGAAGTGATTGAGGATAGGATTTTGGGACCCGAAGATTTTCAAGAGACTACGGAAAAGATTCGGATGATTAAAGAAAAGATTAAGCATGCCCAAGTTTGTCAGAAGTGTTATGCTGACAATCAAAGGAGACCTTTGGAATTTATGAAGGTGATCATGTTTACTTGAAAGTCACCCCGAGATTGAGATTAAAAGGACCGTTTAAGTCGTGCAAGTTAAGTTCGAGATACGTAGGACCGTATCAGATCTTAGAAAAGGATTGGTGAAGTTGCTTACATATTAGCCTTACCACCCTATCTATCTGAAATGCATGATCTTTTCCATGTATCTCAACTTCGTATGTTCGTTCTTGATCCTCTTCAGCATATTCTGCCGGATTCTTTCGAGATAGAAGCGGATTTGGCTTTTGCACCCCAACCAAGCCATTTTGTTGGAAGAGAAACCAAGGTGTTAAGGAAGAAAGAGATTCCACTTGTTAAGGTACAATGGGATGTGACGCATCCGGGAGATGCTACGTGGGAGTTGGAATCGGAGATGTGGGAATCATAACCTCACTTATTCAAGTAATCTTTTGAATTCGAGGAAGAATTTCTATTTAAGGGAGGAGGATGTAATATCCCGTAATTTATTTAATGCTTTGTATAATATTATTGGATATTAATAAGGTTCGGATTGCTCGAAGAGATTTTAATGAAAATAATTAGAGCAATCAGCGGGATTTTATTTTATTAACTAAAATTAGCTGACTCAGAGGTTTTATAAAAAATTATGGATTAAGAGACATTTTTGGATACTCTCTATTTGGACCCGTTGGTAGGAAAAATATGTTTTCCTTTTAAGACCTACGTCTTCTTTTCTTTTTTTTCTAAAAAAATAGAAATATAGAAAGAATAAGAAGAGATAAAGGGAGAGAAAGAAGAAGAGGAAGTCTTGAAGAAGAAGAAGAAGAAGAAGAAGAAGAAGAGAACTCTTGATCTTGTAGCTTCCACCATCCATTCATCACTCAATCTTCTCCAATCATCTTGATAGAGGTGGGTACATAGTTAGAACTTTTGTTTTAAGATTTTGGTTGAGTTTTAGAGTTGATAAGTTTTAGGGTTTTTATGAAAAAAAATCTTAGAATCGGTAGATTAAATGGTTAGAAATTGATAAAAATGCTTGAACATGTTTTATTTAGGTATAGGAACATTGTTATGGCTTGTTTTGATGTTTGGTGATGTTTTGAATTGGTTTTGGTAATCTATGTTATCATAAAAACGTGTTATTGTTGGTTCTGGTTTCTGGTTAACCCAGAGCGTTAACTGATTAATGCTGTTACATTTTGCTTATGTGTTTTTGCTTTTTTGTTTTCTGTCTTGGTCCGATTAACCGGTTAACCCAGGGCGTTAACCGGTTAACGCTATAGCTTTGGGAAAAATTATTTTTGTTCCAACTTTAAAAAAATTCATAACTTTTTAATTGCTTATCCGATTTAAGTGTTCTTTATACCGATTTAAAGCTAAAATTATGTAATATCTCATGATGCCGAAAAATATTATTTTTACCCGACTTTTCGAATAAACTGTAATTAGATTAAGTTAGGGAATTTGTGAACTAAAGGAAATAAACGGCATAACTTGTGAGGTAGCTAGTTTTACCCTAGGTTGTTGCGGAACTTTTTTAGAGACATGACAATACTTAGGCGTCGATACTCGAATATTTTCTTCGGGCTAGGTAGTTGTGATAGGTTGGAAGTTTTGTTTTCCTTTGCATTACAATCCTAATTTAATTGTGTTTAGCTCGCGCCGGGGTCCCATGTGACGAACGGCCGAGAGGGAACATAGTTAATCCGTGGATTCAAATCCATTGATGGATAACCGTGACCCGTGCTTGCTTTCCACCTGGGAGTGTGGCTGGGCGGGGAAAGTTATCCATTAGGGAAAGTAACCATGACTCGTGCTTGCTTGCCACCTGGGAGTGTGGCTGGGCGGGGAAAGTTACTTTGTGGTAGGTACCTTGACCCATACTTGCTTTCCACCTGGGAGTGTGGCTTGGCGAGGAAAGTAACTTTTATAGATGATGAGTGACTCGTGCTTTCTTGCCACCTGAGAGTGTGGTTAGGCGGGGAAAGTTATCTATACGTTAAGGATCGAGTGTCCTGTACTTGCTTGCCACCAGGGAGTGTGGTTGGGCGGGGAAAGATTCCTTAAAGTACCTTGTGTGTGCTCCATTTTTTTTAATTGATGTCTCTAGTTTTATGTGAACTCGAAGTCTAGGTTTTCCCCTGATTTTAGTAGTATCTAGTTTCGAACCTTTTAGAGCCGAGAGAACTCTAAGATAGGGATCTCACTGAGATGGTTTATCTCACCCCATGTTGATGTTGTTATTTCAGGTACTCCAGGTTCCACAAAGGGTAAAGATAAGGCAACTTGATTTATCTTTTCTTGTTTGATGGCTTTCTTCCACTGTGGACTTTTGAGATCTTCGGATCTAGTTCTTACACTTTTTATTCTGTGAACATCTTGTATTATTTAAAGCCTTTTGTATTAGTACCTTATGTTGTAGTGGCTATATTTATGCAATGTGTTACTAAGAACTTGTTTTATTTCAGTACCAAACCTAAATTTATATATGAAAAATATGCTTTGATGTATGTATTTTATATATGGGTATTACAAATCGTATAAAGACTGTGATTAGTTTCGGAAAAGTTGTGTGTAATCGAAAACTGAATTAGGTCAAATTGAAACAGGTTAAATTGTTTTTGTGAAGTTACATTCCAGTAAGGGGTGGCTTGCGCCACCCATCCCCATTAACAGAGGTGGCTTGTACCACCTGGGGATTATTAACCAATTAATTAAATTAAGGAGATAATATTACATGTGAATGAATAAAGATAATGGTGATGAAATTCATGTGGCTAGTGCCACATTTCAAAAGGGCAAGTGTCACTTAGTGCAAGGATGAGTTTCATGTGGTTGGTGCCACATTTCAGAGTGGAATGCGCCACTTAGTGCCCCTTGGAAGGTGGCTTGAACCACTTATGTATATTGAAGGGTGGCTTGTGCCACCCAGTGTGATCTTTAGGGTGGCCAGTGCCACTCCCACGTGGCCTGAGCCACCCAGCAAATTTATGATTGTCCAGTTTTTGTTAAATTTTGTGCAGCTTCTATCATTGAATTTTGTTCATGAAAAATCTGGATTGTCTTTAAAAATAAAATTCAGAAGCTAGTCATGAAGTAATAAGAAAAACATAGCATTTTTGTATGTTAGGCAAATGAGGTTTAAGAGTAGTAGTGGATATTTTGGTGAATATTTTTCTGTCAAAATAAATTATGTGAATTGCCACTATTTGTGAAGTTGAATACGTGTTATATGTTGCTGTGATTATGTGATGTTATGAGAATTGTGAAATACATGTTGTATAATTGGATAATAAAATTGTGACTGTAAATTGAAGTATATGATTGAATGATGATGTGTCTTGACTAGCTATGGTCATTTTTATTGTTGTTCACATCATGCATTCAGAGCGTTGGTTAGGATGAATTGTCCAATGATATTTTGCAGGATGAAGATCCAGTGATGAATTTCAGGATGGTAATGTCCAGTGACGGCCTTAATCCCATAGTGAGGATTAAGTGAAAATTTTGGTGTGCTCTGGTTCCAAGCGGGAACTAATCCTACTGGTGGGGATCTTTGGAGATAACAATGATTGAGTCATTAGTGATGTTTTTGTACCGCATGCATAGAGTCCCTTGAGTTGCACTAGCATTGTGTTTTGACATTTAATTTTGTGATGAGTGTTGTTTGATTGTTATGATGAATCTTGACGAGTTAGATGACGAATATGAGTATGTTATTGGTATCATTATTGTGAGACTTTAACTCTTCCAGTTTTCCGAATATTTAATAATGATTATGATTACTCATCCTTTCTGCTTGGAATTGTTGCCTCTTCCGTGGGTAACTTGCAGGTAATCAGGAGTAGTGCATGAAGCTTAGGAGTTACTTCAGGGTGTGTCGTTTTAATTCATTGAAGTAAAGTCGGTCTTGCTCTGATACGTGACACCGGGATTGGGAATTTGTCTGTTTGGGTTATTTCATGTTTTGTTGAATTGAATATTTTGAGACGTTTTGATGATTTTTTCTTTATTTGAAGCTTTGAGTTATAAACCTTGAGATGTTTTGAACCAAGTGATTTTATGAGATATACCTTAGGGTATTTCTTTTGATTATTAAAGAATTTTGGAACTTTAATCCGCTGCGAGATTATAATTATATGTTTTTGGATATGTTGTTATTTTATTGATGAAAACATTTAAACCCGTGTTACGGAGCAGGAACCGTTTTGTTAGAGATGTTTTTATGAAGATGTGACATCCGTGATTGTTGATGAGAAACTTATTTACCTTAAATAAATTGTATTTTTATTTGGGGCTTAAAAGGGTGTTACAGTAGTGGTATCAGAGCAGGTTGGTCTGTCTGGCCAGGTTGTTTAGAGTCAGTCTTGGTCAGTCAATAAGCATGTGTATATTATCGATTTTTTTTCTATCTAACCTTGATTGTGTGCGCAGAATGGCTGAGAGAAACGATGTTGCCATGGATGCCGCTTTGCAAGCTGTTGCTCAAGTTGTGCAATATATGCCCAATGTTGGAGGGAATGAGGGTACTCGTGTGTTGGAGGCGTTCCATAGGAATAATCCGCCTACCTTTGAAGGTCAGTTTGATCCCGACAGAGCATAGGTTTGGGCTCAAGGAGATCGAGAGGATCTTTAGAGTCATGGATTTCTAGGATGATCAGAAGGTGCATTTTGGGATGCATATGCTTAAGAGAGAAGCTGATGACTAGTGGGTCAGTACTCGCTGTAGGTTGACTCAGGGAGATGGTGCTATTACTTGGGTTGTGTTCACCAGAGAGTTTTTGAGAAAGTATTTTCCTGAAGACGTAAGAGGTAAGAAAGAGGTTGAGTTTCTCGAGTTAAAACAAGGGAATATGACTGTGACTGATTATGATTCCAAATTTATGGAATTGGCTGAGTATTATCCGCATTATAGCGACGCAACTTCTGAATTTTCCGAGTGTGTAAAGTTTTAGAATGGGTTGCATCCGGAAATCAAACGAGCAATTGGCTATCAACAAATCCACAGGTTCGAGGAGTAGGTGAACAGTTGTAGGATCTATGAAGAGGATATTAAAGCTCATTCGGCTCATTACAAGAATCTAAGTGATAAGAGGGGAAGGAAACATCAGAATCGTGGAAAGCCTTATGATGCTCCAACTGACAAGGGAAAACATAAGACTGCTGATGAGAAGAAAAACAATGGGGGAGGAGGTGTTGCTCCTATTAAGTGTTTTAGATGTGGTGAACCTGGTCATCACTCTAGTGAGTGCGAGAACAAGGTTTTAAAATGCTATAAGTGGGAGAAGATAGATCACCGTGCTTCTGAGTGCAAGAACGCTAGCCCGACTTGTTTCAATTGTGGAGAACAGGGCCATATCAGTACTCAATGCCAGAAACCGAAAAAGAATGATTTTGTCGCCCAGAATAATGGTAGGGTGTTTGCTTTGAGTGGTATCGAGACTCCTGCAAAGGACAACTTAATTCGAGGTACTTGTTTTATTAATGATGTTGAATTAGTTGCTATTATTGATGATGGAGCTACGTATTTGTTCATTTCGTTTGATTGTGCGACTAAATTGGGTTTAAAATTGTCTGAGATGAATAGTAGTATGATAATAGATACACCTGCTAATGGTTCTGTTACTACTACTTATGTTTGTTTGAAATGTCCTTTGACTATTTTTGGAAAAAGTTTTTCTATGGATCTAGTGTGTTTTCCATTACATAAAATTGATTTTATTCTTGGCATGAATTGGCTAGAATTCAATTATGTTCATATCAACTATTATGCTAAGACTGTGAGGTTTCCTGAGTTGGGTGACAATAGAAAGTTAATTCTCTTATCTGCTAGGCAAGTGGAACAACTTGTAGGGGGTGAAGCTTTTGATGTTTGCATTATTTGCATCTTTATAATTTGATCGTGAAGCTCCAAGTGTCGAGTTACCTGTTATCTGTGAGTTTACGGATGTGTTTCCGAATGATGGAAGTGGTCTACCGCCAGAGCGCGAAATTGAGTTTACTATTGATTTGGTACCAGGTACAAGTCCAATGTCTATGGCTCCTTATCGGATGTATGCTTCAAAACTGAGTGAGTTAAAGAAGCAATAAGAAAAACTTATTGGAGAAGAAGTTTGTCTGGCCTAGTGCTTCGCCTTGGGGTGCTCCAGTGTTATTGGTTAAGAAGAAAGATGGTAGTATGAGGTTGTGTGTCGATTATCAGCAGTTAAATAAAGTGACTATCAAGAATAAATATCCACTTCCGAGAATCGACAATTTGATGGATCAACTAGTAGGTGTTTGTGTGTTCAATAAAATTGATTTGAGATCTGGCTATCGGTAAACGGGTTAAACCAGATGATATTCCGAAGACGGCTTTTAGGACAAGGTATGGTCACTATGAGTACACTGTAATTCCGTTTGAGGTGTCGAATACACCTGGTTGTAACACCCAAAATTTGTGCTTTCCTTTTCATACCATATTTCATAGCATGAAGCATACATATATTAGCATTTTGCATAGAAAAATGAGGCATGACATCCATAGTTACAAGCATAGGGCATGTGACCAGTCATCTAGCAAGTTATGATTCTTCAAAGTCAAGTGAAATGACAAATGGTCTTGAAAGAAGCCTACAAAGGAGCCTCATATCTTACACAGGTTCAAATTCATCTTCAAAGCCCAAGAAGGGGTGTGGTTCATCAGAAGCTTAGCAGTGCAATTTGCTCCTATATAAGGAAACCCTAATTAGGGTTTTGCCTCAGATCATCATATCCTTATAGCTTTGACCAATTCTTGTGGTCAAAGGCTTCTATATAGTATATGGATCCTATGGATGAAGTTTGATTCAAAAATTCACTAAGAAAGTCAGGCATTGGTGGAGTTACTTGTAAATGAAGAAAAAGGTCAATTGTGCAGAAGAAAAGTCAACCAATGGATTTCAAGGGTTCCAATCATGATTTTCAAGCTTATGGACCTTCATAAGGGCAAAGAATATCTTGGGTGATCTCAAGAATCAAGAATCAAGAGTTTGGAAGAAAGTTACCAAATATGGAAAGTGACATATAATAAAACTTTCTATTTTTGGCAATTGTTGCCCTAACTTCAATCAATTCTTTCATGATCAAGATGGATCCAAATAATTTTTCCTCAAACATAAAAGTTGTAGAGTTTTTTCTCCCCTTTCTAAAAAGTCCTAGAACTCCTCCATATCATATGTGGATTGAAAGTTATGATCATTTGAATTTGGTTGATTTTTAGGGTTTTTCACATTTTCAAAGTTTCTACCATTTGCAAAAAGGTTCATGGTGAATTTTCTTGACCCCTAAGGCATCAATTCTGATTATTAAATTCAAGTACATCTCACAACAATGATTTTTTCCCAAGGAATCAAAGGAATTCGTGGTTTACTTACAAGTATTTCCATAATGTGCATTTTTGCAAAATCATCCATAACTCATGATCCAAGTCTTCCTAAGCCCTAAGATCAATCCAAGGGTGATAAGTGACTTAATTTGAATCTGAACATGCACATGGATACAAGTTTGCATGCACAAATTACCTCATCACAACTTTCATGCAAAATTTGCAAATCACTCCCTATCACACATCTCATGCTCTCATTGCTTCTAAAACCCTACACAGGTGTCAAAGCCCATGATATTTAAGCAAACTTTGCCCTTGATTCAGCCTCATTTCCCTTGCAAATAGAGGTGCTAGGGAGTGGATCTGCACATTTTTGGAGGATTTCTTTGAGTATTTGACCTAGCTTCATCTCAGGTATGTCTCCGATTTCGTCATCTCTCTTTTGAATTTAATTGTGTGAATTGTGTGTATGAAGTCTCTTTGAACATGCTGAGCTAATTTGTTTTGAATTTGGACATGATTTGAGCTTGTATTGTGGATCTGAAGGTTTGATGTTCATTTTTATTTTCTTCGGTCTGTGAGCTATGTTGTTTATTTGATGATTTTGATCTTGGATTTGTAATCAGTATATGAAATTGTAAGGATCTGGAGCTTTATATGAATTTCTAGATAGTTTTGTTCTTGGTATGAATTTATCGGTGACCAGAGCCCTAGCTCCGGCACCGGCTGTGTTTCAGGTGATCTGAAGTGGCTGGCGGTAGGAGATGATGGCTAGGCCGTTGGATCTGATGATCTAAGGGTTTGTATGGTGAAAACGCATTAAAATTTCATATGTGTGTCACGTAATTTCTTATTTTATAATAATGCATGATGTTTACCAGCCTAAGTTTGTTATGGTGTGCGTGCGTTTAAGTACTTTGATTGTGTTGACTTGTTGGATATGTGGACTTCACTTGCGTGCGTTTGATCAATCCATTTGTTCTAATTAATGTTGACCTTTGACTGGGGTTCACTATAATTTATTGACTGCGCTGACTATTTTATTGGGCTCAAATTGATGTTCGCACCCCTCCCCTTGGCCTGCTTCTATTTTGAACTGACTTGGGATTGCTATTCTCACCTCCTTGGTCTTATTTCCTTTTATTTTATTTTATTTTTTCAGTTTCATTTTAAATTTTTAAAAATAGTTTTAGGAATTAAAAAATTCCAAAAAAATTCATGAACATTATTTTGAGTTTTCTAAAATTTATCCAAATTTTATTTTTCATTTTTCTTTTATTTTGATAGACTGAATTAATTTTTCCTTTAACTTTTTCTTATTTTGATTTATAACTTGCACACTCTAGTTTGTAGAACTTTTATCTTGAGTTTAAAAATAGGTTTGATGTTGATTCTTTTTGCTTTGTTTTGCTTTGCTAACATGTTGATGCACTTTGGTTATTTTTCTCATAATTTTTAGGCTTTGTTTGGCTAGTTTGTGACTTGTTGCTTCTTGTGTAAGGAAATGAAACCCTAGCTTTACTTTGACCATTTAATTGATTGACTTTGCTTTTGATCTTGGTCATGTGACATTTCCATGTTGTTTGTATAAGGTCGAGGATCATTGTTGCTTGTTGGTTTGATTTTTGAAGCATGATCACTATTTGTTTGAGGATTGGTCTTAACTTGCCTTATTTGAAGTTGTTTTTGAACCATAGTTGTTTGCTTGATTAAAAAGGCACTTGTGCCATCTCTTAGGATCTTGTTTGATGATTGATAATATGATGTTTGATCCCTGGTTTTAACATGTGATGCTCATCTTTGCTTGTTTGATGTTAACTTGTGCATTAAGCAACACTTTCACAAGCATGCTTCACTTCACTTCACATTTCTCATGTTTCCTCTAATGGACATAGTATGTGCTTGAATGCTTTAATTGATGTTTGTCCCTTCTTCTTAGGCACTTAAACAACATGTTTAACTTCTGACTTTGGTGATACTTAGTGGTTTTTTGACTTGTTTTCTTCTTTTAATCACATGTTCTTATCTCACTTATTCATGTATGATTTGCTTGTGGTTTGTGAGACTTCTTTCATTATTTTTGGTATGAGTTTGTATGACTAACATTAGCATTCTTGCATGATCATTAGGTTCTGACTTTGTTGGTTTGTAATGATTAAATGCTTGTTCTTCTATTGTTTGAACCTAATTGATCTTATCTTGTCATTTGTGAATATTTCTAACACTTTCAAGGGCTATGGTAAGTAAGAGGTGTGGATGAGATTTCTACATATCAAACTTTGCCTCTTTCTTTTATGGTTTTTACTTGTGCTTGAGATGAGCTTATGCCATCAATGTTCAACTTCTCTTTTCCCCTCTTAGAAACAACTTAACTTATCTAAGAGAAGTAAGTTGTTTTCTACCTCCTTTCTTCTTCTCTTCTTTTTCTTTCTCTTCTTTCCTTCTTCTTCTTTAGAATAAAATCATACCACACTAACCTAGGACTCCTATGCATGATACCATTAGGATTTTGTTAGTCCCCATCTAGTTCTTTTAAGTTTAAGATTCTTTGGTTCTTTCTCTTTCTCATCTTCAAACAAAAACCTAAATAAAAACTTAATAATAAGTGAAGTAATCTTGTGTGTAGGGACTTATTCCATGGAGCACTTGTATTCACCCCATCTTGGTGGTGGTATAAGCTTGTCTAGCATGATGTACAAGTCTAATCATGAGACTATTTTTACAAAGAAAATCAAAAAACATTTCTTTAAAAAAACTCCAACAAAGAATAATCGTCTCTCCTTTGGGACTTCTTTTCTCATCACTTTCACTCTCAATGTACGAACTTGCTCCTACTTGTTACTTTGCAAGGCAGTTACGCACTCGTCGTCCGAGCCTGCAACACCTGAGCATTGACATAAGCAGTTCAAGCTTTTAAAACACAAGTCATTTCCCTTCCTAGTTAGGGGAACTACGTCGTCTCTGATCCTCATTTCCTAATGAGGTACGTAGACAGCGGGGTAGGGACCGTTCGAGCACTCTTTTATTTTCCCTAAATTTTCCCCTTTCTTTTCTTTTCTTATCCAGTTTCAGTCTTTCTTTTTGTAGCAGCTTTCATTTCTTCACCCTTTGAGGCATTTTCTTTGCAAGCGTGGATCCTGTCGGGTACGGCGGACGATCTGGGGTGTTAATACCTTCCTAGGTCGTAACCGACTCCCGAACCCAGTTTTTTGGTTCGTAGGACCTTTTCCTTCCTTTATTTTCTTCGGTTTGTGCAACATTACCATTCTCATTCCTTCGGGATAAAAATGTCTAGCTGGCAAATCGATCTTTCTGCCGCGCCACTTTCGCGTTTGTACTGGGATGGAAATCCAGGGAGCGACACTGGTGTGTTTATGGAATATATGAACTGAATATTTCATGAGTATTTGGATTAGTTTGTGGTAGTTTTTATTGATGACATACTGATATATTCTAAATCAGAAAAAGAACATGAAGAGCATTTGAGAATTGTTTTGCGGGTTTTTAGAGATTAGAAATTATATGCTAAGTTGTCTAAATGCGAGTTTTGGATGAAAATGTAAGCTTTTTGGGACATGTAATTTCAAGTGGCGGGATTTTTGTGGATCCTTAGAAAATTGATGAAGTGTTACAATGGGAGACTCTGAAGTCTACTATTGAAATCAGAAGTATTATGGGTTTAGCATTTTATTATCGTAAGTTTGTTGAAGGCTTTTCTAAGTTGGCATTTCCTTTGACTCAGTTAACCCAAAAAGGGCAAGCTTATGTGTGGGACGTGGCGTGTGAGGAGAGTTTTGTAGAATTGAAGAAGAAGTTGACAATTGCACCAGTGTTGATTTTTCCGAACCCGATTGAATCTTTTGTAGTATATTGTGATGCCTCGAAGATGGGTCTTTGAGAAGTACTAATGCAAAATGGTAAGTTTGTAGCCTATGCATCTAGACAACTAAGAGTCCATGAAAGAAATTATCTGACGCATGATCTAGAATTGGCTGATGTAGTGTTTGTGTTAAAAATTTGGAGACATTATCTGTTTGGTTCCAAATTTAAATTATTCAGCGATCATAAAAGTATGAAGTATCTGTTTGATCAAAAAGAGTTGAATATGAGGTAGAGAAGATGGCTTGAACTTCTGAAGGATTATGATTTTGATTTGAATTACCATTCGGGTAAAGCAAATGTTGTGGTCGATGCTTTGAGTAGGGAGTCCTTTCACATGTCGATGCTTATGGTGAGGGAATTGGAAATGATCGAATAATTCAGGGATATGAGTTTAGTATGTGAGGAAACACCCAACAGTATGAAATTGGAAATGTTGAAATTGACAAACAGCGTTATGGAAGAAATATGAGAAGGTCCAAAATCTGATTTGAAGATAGTTGATCTGATAACCTTAGTTAACCAAGGTAACGGAGGTGAATTCCAGATTGATGAAAATGATATGAGATTCAGAGACAGAGTATGTACTCCAGATATTCCAGAGATGAAAAAGAGTATTTTGGAGGAAGGGCATCAAGTGGACTGAGTATCCATTCAGGTGCTACAACCGTTGAATATTCCAGAATGGAAGTGGGATAGTATTTCTATGGATTTCGTATCAGGACTGTCGAGAACAGTGAAATGGAAGGATTCTATTTGGGTAATTGTGGATATATTAACTTAATCGGCCCACTTTTTACCGATTAAGATTAATCACTCCATGCAGAAGTTGGTTGAATTGTACATTGAGGAAATTGTAAAACTACATGGGATACCTTCGAGTATAGTGTTGGATAGAGATTTGCGGTTCACATCAAGATTCTGGAAGAGTTTGCAAGATGCTTTGAATACTAAATTGAGGATGTGTTTTGAATATCATCCGCAGATGGACGGTCAAACATAGAGGACTATCCAATCCTTGGAAGACTTGTTGAAGGCATGTGTACTAGACCGTGGAGGTTCGTGGGATAGTCATTTACCATTGATTGAGTTTATCTATAACAACATTTTTTATGCTAGTATTGGAATGGCACCATACGAAGCGTTATATAGCAGGAGGTATATGAATCCGTTATGTTGGTACGAATCAAGAGAGAGTGTTGTACTCGGGCCTGAGGTTGTGCAAGAGACGACTGCAAAGATCAAAGTGATACAAGAAAGGATGGGAGCTTCGCAGAGTAGTCAGAAGAGTTGTCATGATAAGAGAAGGAAAACAATATAATTTTAAGAAGGGGATCATGTGTTTCTGAGAGTTACCCCAATAACAGGTGTCGGAAGAGCTTTGAAGTTGAGAAAGCTCACTCTGTGTTTTGTGGGATCATATCAGATTTCGCAGAGGATCGGTAATGTGGCTTACCTCATTGCACTACCATCGTTGCTTGCGAATCTACATGATTTGTTTCATGTGTCGCAGCTGAGAAAGTATATGTCGGATTCGTCACATGTTATTCAGATGGATGATGTATAGGTGAGAGACAACCTGGCTGTTGAAGCATTTTCGGTAAGAATCGATGGGCAAGAGATGAAGCAACTGCGAGGCAAAGAGATTGCCTTAGTAAAAGTACTTTGGGATGGACCAACTAGTGAAAGTTGTACTTGGAAGCGAGAAGATCAGATGAAGGAGTTGTATCCGACCTTATTTGATTCAGGTAAATTTTCGAGGACGAAAATATTCTAAGTGGGGGAGAGTTGTAACGCCCTATTTTAATATGACTATTTATTTAATTGCGTAAATCGGTTATTTGCATTATTTGAATTTTTGGTGTGAATTATTAAGTTTGGTGACGAGTCGGAGGAATTTATTTGACGAAAAATGTCGGTCTTATTGGATTAATCGATTTTATTGGATAAACTAGAATTAGTTATAATTTAATCGATTAAGGAAATTAAGATAATACGAAATTATGAGGTTAGAGGGCATCATGGTCATTAAAAGAATAAGTAAGGGTAATTTCGGAATTTGGTAATTAGGGATACAAGGGCTACATGAGTGAGTTAGAGGGGAGAAAACTCATTATGTGTTTTTGGGAGAAGGAGAACCGAGAGAAAAACCAAGAATGTGGAATCGAGGAAAAATTGGAAGAACGAGGAAAAGATTCAATCAGAAAGCGATAATCTTAAGGTAAGGGGTGTTTAATCTTGATTATAATAATTGATTAGGAATTGATTAGTTAATAATCGTAGAAATTTTGGAGAAGATGAAGTGTGTGTGGGAAGGTTGGAGAGAAACTGAAATCATATAAAGACTGTGATTAGTTTTGGAAAAGTTGTGTGTAATCAAAAATTGAATTAGGTGAAATCAAAACAGGTTGAATTGTTTTTGTGAAGTTTCATTCCAGAAAGGGGTGGCCTGCGCCACCTGTAACAGCCCGGGCCCCTCGCAAGGTAATCCCGGCACTGCCACCTCACGATCTTCTCTACTCCCCACACTAGTAGAGTTTTTGCCTTCCGTGGGAATCAAACCATGTACCCTGGGGTTCAAGTACATGTTCATTCCATTCCCACTACCACTTGAGCTACTAGCTCAATTGGTAGTGGGAATGGAATGAACATGTACTTGAACCCCAGGGTACATGGTTCGATTCCCACAGAAGGCAAAAACTCTACTAGTGAGGGGAGTAGAGAAGATCGTGAGGTGGCAGTGCCGGGATTGCCTTGAGAGGGGCCCGGGTTGTTACAAAACAAAAGGCGCCTCTTTTTTGTAACAGCCCGGGCCCCTCACAAGACAATCCCGGCACTGCCACCTCACGATCTTCTATACTCCCCCCACTAGTAGAGTTTTTGCCTTCCGTGGGAATCGAACCTTGTACCCTGAGGTTCAAGTACTTGTTCAATCCATTCCCACTACCAATTGAGCTAGTAGCTCAATTGGTAGTGGGAATGGATTGAGCATGTACTTGAACCCCAGGGTAAAGGGTTCGATTCCCACGGAAGGCAAAAACTCTACTAGTGAGGGGAGTAGAGAAGATCGTGAGGTGACAGTGCCGGGATTGCCTTGCGAGGGGCCCGGGCTGTTACACCACCCATCCTCATTAAAAGAGGTGGCATGTGCCACCTGGGGATTATTAACTAATTAATTAAATTAAGGTGATAATATTACATGTGAATCAATTAAGATAATGGTGATGAAATGTGGCTAGTACCACATTTCAAAGTGGCAGGCGCCACTTAGTGCAAGGACGAGTTTCATGTGGCTGGTGCCACATTTCAAAGTGGCATGTGCCACTTAGTTCCCCTTGGAAGGTGGTTTGCGCCACTTATGTATATTGAAGGGTGACTTGCTCCACCTAATGTGATCTTTGGGGTGGCCAATGTCATTCACACGTTTCCTGAGCCACCCAACAAATTTACGATTGTCCAGTTTTTGTTATTTTTTTGTGCAGCTTCTGTAATTGAATTTTGTTCAAGAAAAATCTGAATTTCTTTAAAAATAAAACTCATAAGCTAATCATGAAGTAATAAGAAAAACAGAGCATTTTTGTAAGTTAGGAAAATGAGGTTTAAGAGCGGTAATGGATATTTTGGTGAATATTTTTCTGTCAAAATAAATGATGTGAATTGCCACTGTTTGTGAAGTTGAATACGTGTTATATGTTGCCGTGATTATGTGATGTTATGAGAATTGTGAAATACATGTTGTATAATTGGACAATAAAATTGTTACTGTAAATTGAAGTATATGATTGAATGATGATGCGTCTTGACTAGATGTGGTCGTTATTATTGTTGTGCATATCATGCATTCATAGCATTGGTTAGGACGAATTTCCTAGTGATGTTTTGCAGGATGAAGATCCGGTGATGAATTTCAGGACGGTAATGTCCAGTGACGGCCTTATTCCCATAGTGCGGATTAAGTGCAAATTGAGGTGTGCTCTGATTCTAAGCGGGAACCGATCCTACTAGTGGGGATCTTTATAGATAATGATGATTGAGTCATCAATGATGTTTTTGTACTGCATGCATAGAGTCCCTTGAGTTGCATTAGCATTGTGTTTTGACATTTAATTTTGTGATGAGTGTTGTTTGATTATTATGATGAATCTTGACGAGTTAGATGACGAATATGAGTATGTTATTGGTATCATTATTGTGAGACTTTAACCCTGTCAGTTTTCCGAATATTTTATAATGATTATGATTACTCACTCTTTCTGTTTGGAATTGTTGCCTCTTCTGTGGGTAACTTGCAGGTAATCAGGAGTAGTGCAGAAAGCTTAGGAGTTGCTTCGGGGTGTGCCGTTTTACTTCATTGAAGTATAGTGGGTCTTGCTATGATACGTGACACCGGGATTGGGAATTTTTCTGTTTGGATTATTTCATGTTTTGTTGAATTGAAGATTTTGAGACGTTTTGATGATTTTTTCTGTATTTGAAGCTTTGAGTTATAAACCTTGAGATGATTTGAACCATGTGATTTTTTGAGATATACCTTAGGGTATTGCTTTAGATTATTGAAGAAGTTTGGAACTTTAATCCGCTGCTAGATTTTGATTATATGTTTTTGGATATGTCGTTATTTTTTTGATGAAAACCTTTAAACCCGTGTTACGGAGAAGGAACCTTTTTGTTAATGATGTTTTTATGAAGATGTGACATCTGTGATTGTTGAAGAGAAACTTATTTACCTTAAATAATTTTTTTTTATTTGGGGTTTAGACGGGTGTTACACTATCACTGGTCACTGGTCTCTATAACAGAGTTATATTCAGGCAGAGTTTTCTTTGGTTGGATTTATAAACCTTTTCTTCTTCATCAGAGTGCAAATTTTATGGTTTGTTTTGGTATTCAATCACAATTTATCTCGAATGTCTGATAGCCGATGCTCTCATCCTTTTCAGATTAACAGTTGATTGAATAGGGTCAGCTGTAACACCCCAAAAGTTCCCCTCTCTTTTCATGGCATTTTACATATCATATTTCATACATATCATGGCATCTTTGCATAGAAAGATGGAGCATAGCATCCATAGATTGAAGCATAGAGCATTTGGCCAATGGTTTTCCTAGTTGTGGTCCTTCAAAGCCAATACAAGAGCCAAGTGTATTCCAACAAGTCACAAGAGATCCTCACATCTCATATAAGTTCATAGGATTCTTTGAGTCCCTACAAGAGGGAAAGTTCATAAGGAATTTCATCAGGGTTCATTCTCTTACACAGTGCACCTAAATTAGGGTTTTGTGCAAAAGAAAAACATATTCAGTGGCTTGATCAAATCTTATTGCTATGGGTCTCCACATGTTATACAAAGTATAATAATGAATTTTGGTTCAAGGATTCATTGTGAAAGGCATCAAGTGGTTCAGTTACTTGTACAACAAGAAAAAGTCAACAGTTTAAAAGAAAAGTCAATCATTGGATTTTTAAAGGTCCCAATCATGTTTCTCAAGTCCATGGACCTTCATTTGGTCAAGGAATAACATGGATATCAACATTCATCAAGAATCAGGAGTTTGTGAAAACTTACTAAATTTGGAAATGACCTATAATATGGAACTTTCTATTTTTGGCAATTTTTTACATCACATTCAATTCAACTTTCCATCATCAAATAAGCTTCAAATGAAATTTCTTCAAACATGAAAGTTGTAGATCATGGTTTTCCCTTTTCAGAAAGTACAAGAACATTTTTATAGCCTTTGTGGATCAAAAGATATGCTCACTTGAAGTTAGGGTTTGATTTATGTGTTTTCATGCATACCAAATTTCCACCTTTTTCAAATTGATTCTAAATGACTTCAAATGACCTCTAATTGTTCAAGTCATGTTACTACATCACAATACACATCATAAGGATCATTTTTTACTTTTGGATTAAGTGAAGTCGTGCCATATACATCACGCACATTTCATGATGCCAAATTGCAAAACCATTTGAAACTCATAATTCAGTGACTTTCACTCTAAGATAGGATCACACACGCACTCAGAAAGGGAAAAGAGAGTGCTACATGTTTTCTTCATGACCTATGTACATGGGATGAGGTGTGTGCACCACAATTGGCCAATTTGCAAAACACCCTAAAAAACTTTAACCAAGGGTTTAACAAAACCCTAACCATGATCAGAATCATAACCAAGGATACATAAAGTCATTCACACATTCATTTCACACTCATGCACTGTCAATTCTCAGATTTCAAAAATTTTGTTCTCACCTTCTTCCTTTCGATTCTCTCAATTCACCAAGGATCTTCCTTATTTCTTTGCATTTATGATATCCTTGAAGCATAAGTAAGCTTTTGCAACCATTCATTGAAGCTCATACTGAGTTTTTGGCCATAACTGAATTTGAAGGAAGCTCCATCAAATCTCTAGATCTAGCCAAATTCAAACTTTTATTTGCATTTAGTTTGCAAATAGAACTCAAAAGGAGAAGATTTGCACGTGTACTCTGAATTTTTGAAGGTTTTAAGCTCAAGAACACTTTTCAGGTGAACTTTAAATCGCATCCTATAACTTGAATTTTAAGCTTGCATGATGATCTATGATGTTCATTGATGATGCTGATATGTTTTGTTGTGATTTTGGAAGTATGCATTGCATGAATTTTGAGATTAAAATTTATCATATCTACTTTATTTCCTTCAATTCTCCTAATTGATGAGTGATATGTGAATTTGATTTGTAGATTTGAGATCATGAGGTTCCTCTGAGTTGATTGATATAAGTGTTATGGATTACTGGAAAATTTGGTATATCTTCATGTTGCAAGTGGCCGGAGAAGGTGACTGGAGCTAGGGCTACGACCACCTGAATGTCTCCATGTGATTTACAGTTTGGAGGAATGAGACAAAGTTAATAGAGGTACAACAATAGGTAAGTTAGAGGAGTTAAATCAGAATACCTAACCCTTTAGTGAAAAAGGGTATTTATAGTGAGCCCCCAGCGTTGGGCCAAAGTCCTTCTTTGGGCTGGATCAGCTAGGACCAAGGAACGCGTGAGAAGTGTGAAGACCTAGATAAGTGGTCTGGTCCTTGGTCCAACAGCCCCGAGTGTGTGCCCTACACGTGGAACGTATGCCCGACCGTTAAGCAACTCTGCCCTTCGAACAAGTGTACTTGCCCGAGCGTATGGGCATCTGCTCGACTTATTGGGTCGTAGCCCAATACAGTCTGGAGGCCCAGTCCGGAACAGTTCTCTTTGGTGTTTCTCTCTCTCATCTCAAAACAAAAAAGCTAAAAAACACCTAATAATAGTTGAAGCAACTTTGTGTGCATGGACTTATTCCATAGGGAATTTACATCTATCTTGTCTTGGGGTAATGTAAATTTGTCTAGCATCATGTACAAGTCTAATCATGAAGCCATTTTCACAAAGAAAAGCCTAAAAATCACTTCTTCACTTCAAAAGTCAAAATACTTAATAAATGCCAATAGGATAGTGTACTTAAGCCCTAATCTTTGGAACCAAGTCTAGGGGATTTTCTCCTTACTTGGAGCTCCGAGGAATTGGACTTGAATACATTTTCCTGTGCAAACCTTAGAGAAAAAACTTCTAAAAAACACTGAACAAACAATCATCATCTGTCCTTCGGGAATTCTTTTCTCATCTCATTCACTCTTAACATAAGAACTTGCTCCTACTTGTTCACTACGGGAAAACAGGACTTAGAGAGTGTTTTTTTTTACCTTAAAGATCGCTTTAAAGCGATGTAAAAGGTTGCGCTGTCTTAGGTAAAGACAGCGCTTTTTTTTAAGGAAAAAGAGCTTTAAAATGCCCCAAATAGATAGTGCTTTTTAAGAAAAAATGATTTCTAAAGTAGGCCTTATAAAGTGTTTTTTCCTTAGAAAGCGCTCTCTAAGCTATGACATTAGACAACACTTTTAAAGCGCTTTCTATTGTATATGTTTAAAATTTTAATAATTATTTTTACATTACTTTAGAGAACACTTTTATGAAAAAAGCGCTTTCTTTGGTCCCCCATTAGAGAGCGCTTTTGAAAAGAGCTTTCTAAAGGCTACCTATAATTTTTATTTTATTTTTTGTATCACTTTAGAGTGCGCTTTTAATAGAAAGCACTTTCTATTGTGGACCTAAGAGCGTGCTTTTAAGAGAAAACGCTCTCTAAAGTGTACCTATAATTTTAATGATTTTTTTCAAAACATCCCATTTTTCCATTTTAAACGCAGAACCTGTAAATGCCTTTTTTAGACAGTATACCAGTATAATTCACATTATTATAAACCAATTCATTTCAAACCATTATAAACAATTCATTTCAAACCAATATAAAATCTCAATATTATCGGTATTTATCACCGAAAACTATATATATATACATTAAACCAATTCATTTCTATTCATTCCAAACCAATTCATTTACACCACAAGTCATGTACATATATACCATAATATTAACCTATTTATACCTTTAATTATCCATTTTTCTATAATAAATTCACATAATTCTTCCATAATTTCAGCAATTTTTGCGACCGTATAATGAGGACACGCGAATTCTTCAAAGTACTACATAACAAAACAAAATATGCATTAATTAGTTAATATCCGATAATATGCATAATTTACGATATTAAAATAAATCCTAAGTTATAAGTCTATGCATACCTGATTAGGAATCTCTAATTGATCCAATTAAATGATTTCTCTCATGAACCTCAAAACGTAGTACCCGCAGTCTATACCATTTTTCTGTCGAGGACACTACACATAGACAAACAAATTTGTTTTATCAAGTAGCATCACTAATAAGTAACATTATGAAAATTAAATTAATTACCTGCACTTGGATCCATGGAATAATGTTTGCTTTAGCTCGTGCAACTCGATAATCTCTTTGTGCTCGGTACACTAGTATAGATCTATAAAAGAAAAACGTAAATTTAGAACAATCTCACAAAAATAATTAAATATACAAATACACATGAATTTTTCGAACAATCTCACTTACATATCAACCACTTCCTTCATACTCGGATATGTTGACCAATCATGCTCCATTGAATTCAAATAATAGACCACTTCTCTTGTAGGATTAATGGCAACCAACAACCAGTGTCCACTGTAAAATATAACAAAAGTTTAGATGGATAACTTATACGCAAAAAATACAAAGATTAGAATGAAATTAGAATGACAATTTTACTTGTGTCCAGTATTATACGGTAAAAAAACAAAGTCTCTGCATTGGATGCCATGTATCTGTCAACTAAGTATTGTCTTACTGAATCTGCATTCAAACCAATTGTCGTACAGTTGACACTAGTGGAAGCAAGGAAACGGAATTGGTTTAACAATTCTAACCCGCACATGAGTTTGTCATACAAGTACCTTAAATAAAAACAAATAATATAAATTAGACAATTTTCATTGAAATGTTCCAATAAATTGTTCGAGTAAATAAATAATAGATTGATCGGAGTACCAGATGTAGGCATGCATAACATTGATGCCTAACGTTTGATGCTTGAGAATCTGCTCAATGTCCTCTATTCCGATTATCTTCGAATGAGGAAAACCAAAAACACCTTCGTCCAAGTCTATTTGACGAATACAACCTTGCATCACATCTGATACTAACACAAGTGTATCAAGACATGACCGAAAGCGAGTTGCATCAGTTTTTCTTACAAGAACCTTTTTCTTGCTCTCGACCTGTTGTTAAGCTTGAGCAGGAGGAACTTTTGAAGCTTGTGCAGGAGGAACTTGTGGAGCTTGAGCATGAGGAACTTGTTAAGCTTGAGCAGAAGGAACTTGTGAAGCTTGAGCAGAAGGAACCTAACAATCATATAAGTTAGGTAAAGTAGAAAATCATAAAACTTTTGAATCTAGATCATAGAATAACACTTTAAATGTACCTCTCTTTTTTGTGATGCAACAGACTCTTTTTTCGGAAAAAGCCTTTTAGATGGGGGTTTTGTAGGAGTCTAAAATTACCATATTGCAAAAAAATCTACGTAAGGTTCAGAATGATTTTCATAATGGTTCAAAATTGACATTTGAATTCTAAGAGATTCATAATGATTTTAACCTTACCTCATCATCTATAATAATGAGGTCTGACGGCCATGCAACAAACGAGCCTAAAGCCTCTCCCAACGATGTTATCTCTGCAACCGTGTCAAGTATAGGTAGTGTCGTACCCATATCTACAACAATATCAACTGACACTTTCAGACATCCATGAGGGAGTGGATTATGGTGAAGTAACTCTCCCGCTCTGTTATACACTTTTCCTTTTCCAACCATGCGATAAGTCGGTAACGACAAATATAGCTGACAATAGGAAATGCCCTGAAGCAATAGTGAAAGCATAATTGTTAATGTATGTAAAGGTTAATTAAAATAAAAGTGTTAATTTAATTAAGATAAATATGTGCTATAATTACCTCAGGAATTTTATTTTCACAATTGATATTAGCTTTGTTACTAGTATCTTTCAATCCAGAAATGCGCTTAGACGCCTCATACATCTCTTTATCCTTTTGCAATGCACTGACTTGCGCCTTAAGTTCCTCCAATGTTTTCATCACTTCTTCATTGCTAGGATTTTTTCTTTTTGGTTTCTTATACAAGGAAGAGGGCGTCACACCAAATCCGTTACCCCTCACTCGACCGGAATACTCAGGAACATTTAGTGCGCGACTAAGAATGCTCCTGCAATCCTGATATTCACTTGTGGTTAAGGATTTAGATAGACTCTCCTGAAATTCATTGACAAATCAAAAATTATTAGTGGGGATTAAATACATAATTTTATACTTACACATTTCTCATAAACTTGTTGAACGTCTTCAGTAGGAACTCCACTCTTTCCCACACGAGCAGCCTTCCACAAAACATGTTCTGGAAGAGATTTTTCTGCACTTTTCTCCTCTTCCAACTACAAATTGAGAAAAATAATAACATCGTCAATTATAACATATTGAGACAATTAATAAGATCATATCATTTATATATAGTTACCATTTATTGTTGTAAGCGTGCATATCCCTTTCGGCCTTTTATGTATGGATATGCGGGTTTTGAGGCTCTTTTGTGATTAGTGGCACTCAAATCCTGGATAAACAAGTTTAAGGCATATCAGAACAAACTAATATGCAAAGATAAACAAGTATATAAATTAATAGACATGAAATTAAAAGATAAATAAATTTACATTGAGTTTTGCGCTTTTCCGTTTGGCTACAAAAGCTTTCCATTCTTCCGATGTAATCAAATCCGCATACAATGGTGGAAGTTATGCTTCAACAAAATTTTTTTTATCATCCCTCATATATTTGTTTGATAATAAGGCTCGAAATTCCCTATGTCTCTTTCCGGCCAATTGGAGACAATACTTTTTGCGGCTTTCATCAATATTAAAGGACCTCAACAAAAAACACATACACATATAAACATAAAATGTGTTAGTATAAGGGTGTTAGTATAAGTCAAAAGAAATCTAATAACACATCAATCATGTTTGGTAATCAAGTACCTCTATCTCACTCCATATCTTATCTTTACCAGCTTCCAACATTGAATTCCTCCGATCATCACTGGTAATTGGAATGTGCTGGCGGACAAGTGAACCAATGTATGTAGCCAACATTGAACTGTTAGGCTCGATTAGTTGGTCCTCATCGCTCCAATGTACATCAAATTTCACCCATTTGTCTCTAGCACGGTGAATTGACCTCATAATTGTTATTCCACGTTTTATTTCACTTTCTACATTCGAAGCTTTTTCTTGAGTTTCATTTGCATCATGTGTCTCGGGTGTCTCGTGTGTCTCGGGTGTCCTGTGTGCGTCTTCCTCATTACTAGCCATGATACCTGTAAGAAAGAAAAAACAAAAATTAAATGAAAAATTATAATGACAAATCTAAAATTCAACATGTCAAATCTAAAATCCATAATCTATAATCCATCGAATGATATATCATGTCAAATTATAATGACAAATCTAAAATTCAACTTGTCAAATCTAAAATCCATAATCTATAATCCATCGAAGGATATAACATGTCAAATTATAATGACAAATCTAAAATCCAAAAAATTAAATGACAAATCTAAATTCATAATCTATAATCAATTACTAGCCATTAGTACCTTTTTTAGGCACGTCTCTTTCTTTTCTTGGTTGGAATATGTTCTACCCGTCTCTTAACAACACGGACGGTTGGATTGATCCAAATACCCTTATTATGATCATTTCTAGTAAATGATTCAATATCACCTTGATCGTTTCTAGTCAATGATTCAATATCTACATCAATATCACCTTGATCTCCAATGTTATCATCAAGTACTTTGTTCGATAAAAGTACTATAGACCACTTTGTACTTGTCGGATCATTAACATAGAACACTTGTTTAGCTTGAGAGGCAAGAATAAAAGGCTCATCTTTGTATCCCACCCTATTAAGATCCACTTGCAAAAATCCCGACTTATCCATTCGTACACCATTATTGTTTACAACCCCCTTGCAACGAAATATAGGAATCTGAAACTTCTCATAATTGAACACCTAAATGCGCTCGATAACCCCAAAATATGACAGATTTGCAAATTTGGGGTTTAAGTCTTTCACACTTGAAATGTGCATTGCTTCAGCTACCACAGTGACACCATTATTTTGCATTGTACTTTTAACATCTTGTTCTTTGGTATAAAATGTGTATCCATTAATTGCATATGCGCTATAAGAAAACGCAACCAAACTTGGACCATATGCTAAACATCTCAATCTTTCTGTTATTGAAGCAGGATCTAAATCATACCTTTCGAAAATGTGACTCTTAAACCAAGGTATGAAACTTCAATTGTTCTCTCGTACTATCCAATTCTCATTTCTATTCGTATTTAAACTTCAGAGAATATCTTTGTGCATTTCAACATACGGCTCAACTTCATTCTCATTGTGCAGAACATACAAATGCACTTGATCCCGTTCGACCCTTGATATTGTCACAACTTCATTCCCAATTAGCTTTTTTCCTGCTTTTTTTCGACAACATTAGATTTGGGGAGTCCAATTGATTGTACATTGAACAAATATCCAGTACAAAACTCAATCGCTTCTTTAACAATGTATCGTTCGGCAATACAACCCTCTGGTCGACTTTGGTTTTTCACATACCCTTTTAATATTTTCATATAATTTTTAGCAGGGTACATCCATCTCATATAAGCCGGTCCACACAATTGTGTCTCTTTCACCAGATAAACAACTAGATGAACCATTATGTCAAAAAAGGAGGGAGGAAAATACATTTCAAGATCACACAAAGTAATAACTATTTCATTTTGCAATGTTGGTAAGATCGCAGGATCGATCACCTTACTGCAAATTGACTTGAAGAAAAAACACAATTTAGTTATTGCACTTCTTACTTTTTCAGGCAGAATAAAACATATACCTATTGGTAGAAAATGTTCCATTATAACATGGTAGTCATGCGTCTTCAAACTCTTTAACCTGAGGTCTTTCAAGGACATAAGTCTTCTAATATCTGAAGAGTATCCTTATGAAACTTTAACTTCACTTAGAAACTTACACAATATTTTTTTCTCCTTTCTAGATAGAGTATATGCAGCAGGTGGTAGATATTTTCAGTTTCCTTTCTTCACGGGCCCTAATTCAGTTATTATCCCCATCGCTACCAAGTCCTTTCTTGCTTTAAGGTCATCCTTAGACTTTCCAGTTATATTGAGTAACGTACCAATAACACTGTCAAACACATTTTTTCAATATGCATAACATCGATAAAATGTCTTACATACAAAGACTTCCAATATGGCAGTTCAAACAAAAATTGACCTCTTCTTCCACCCTTTCTTGACAAGTGTATGTGAAAAAGGCTTTCCAAACTGAGTATTCACATCTTTCACCTTTTCAAAAATTTGATCACCTGTCAATATAGGTGGAGCTCTAC
Organism: Lathyrus aphaca; assembly: GCA_963966055.1. Taxonomy (NCBI): domain Eukaryota; kingdom Viridiplantae; phylum Streptophyta; class Magnoliopsida; order Fabales; family Fabaceae; genus Lathyrus; species Lathyrus aphaca. The sequence goes on from OZ014519.1 coordinate 212,438,986, forward strand.
TTTGTTTTGTGTCTCCATTGAAGGCTTTTCTCCACCCATGGTAGTGATGTCTCGAATGTAAGAATCTACGATGACCGAGAAAGACATTCTTCTGACCAAACTCCAATCGCGTCCAATTGTTTTATCTTCACAAATAGGACACACACATTGACCTTTTATGTTGTACCCTGATAGATTTCTGTATGCTGGAAAATCAATAATTGTGCCAAACAACATCGCCCTCAAGTTGAAACTTTCTTTCCTATGCCCATCATAAACCTTCACACCGTTCTCCCACAAAAACTTTAAATCTTCGATTAAGGGTGCCAAGTAAACGTCTATGTCATTCCCTGGTTGTCTAGGCACAGAAATTAACATAGATAACATCATGTACTTACGCTTCATACATAACCATGGAAGTAGGTTATAAATCATTAAAATCACAGGCCAAGTGCTATGTGGGATACTTTGAAGACCGTGTGGGTTCATTCCATTAGTAGATAATGCCAAACGAAGGTTTCTTGCTTCTTTTCCAAATTTAGGATAATCATCATCCATTTTCATCCACTGTGGTGAATCTGCCGGATGTCGAAACTTTCCATCAATAATTATTTCATCTGCATGCCAAGTCAAGTGTCTTGAATCGGTTTCACTACGAAACATGCGTCTGAATCTCGAAATTATAGGAAAATACCATAATACTTTTGCTGGAGACAAGTTCTTCTTATATCGAGAGACACCGCATTTAGGACACTCATTTAACGATGCATACTCGTTTCGAAACAAGACGCAATCGTTTGGACAAGCATGTATCTTATCATAGCTCATGCCAATAGAGCATAACATCTTTTTGGCCTCATATGTTCGATTGGGAAGAACATTATCCTCTGGAAGCATATCTTTTATAAGGGCCAATAACTCTGTGAAACTTTTATCCGACCATCCATTGTCCTCCTTTAAGTTGTACAACTTTAATACCGCAGACAAACTTGTGAATTTAGTGCAACCATTATACAACGGTTTCTCTGCATCGCTTACCAACCTCTCAAACATTTCAGGACAATCCTTAAGATCATCTTCAAGTGCTTCTGCAATCTCTTCGACTCGATCATAATCGTATGTATCTGTGTCATTATCGTTTGAAGCATAGACCGTATTATCCCCCGGTTCAACATTCTCAATACTTTTCTCGCCATGCAAATCCCAACATGTATAACTTCGATCAATTCCATGCCTTAGTAAATGCGATAACAGCTGACTCGCGTTAACCCGACCCACAAAACAACAATCCAAGCACGGACATTTCATTCGACTGGGGTCTTCGACATGCGCAACAACAAACTTAACAAATTCCTTGACCCCATTCTCGTACTCTTTCTTCAATCGATTTGAAAACATTCATTTCTTATCCATAGTTACACTAATTAAACTAAACAAAAACAAAAATTAAAATTAAAAAAGCAAATATACTTGTAGATATGTAAACAACTTCTAGACCTCACCTCAAAATCTAGATGTAAATAACTTCTAGACCTCACCTCAAAATCTACCTTCAATTTGCATAAAAAAATGAAGATTATTAGAATTTGATACCGTCTCTTAATATACAAATCAATCATCAAGAACGACAACAACAACAAAAATATCATCATATAATGGGTTACTTGATGTTTGGTTCAAAAGTTGAATCACAAATAACCTTAAGCTTACCATTAAATAAAATTTAGTCATATTCACATTAAGTAATCTAATAAAGTAAAGAATAATTTACTATAGGTAATTCCCCATTAATATAATGTTACATATATATATATATATATATATATATATATATATATATATATATATATATATATATATATATATATATATATATATATATAAAAGAAAGGAGTTTGTTACCTATACTCAATTACAATGCCATTAAAGGTCCCTTAAAACACTAAAGAATATATTAAGATGAAATGAATTTAAGAAAAAAATATGGGAAAGAGGTTATACATTTGTATTGCACTTTGAGACAACGGTTTTGTAATGTCAACATACATGCCAAATTAGAATAAGTATAGTTCAACTGAAAAAGGTAGGCCCTTTCACTACTATCTCACAAACAAAACATTCTCCATGCATGTCTCTCTCAAACAATGACAGTGATCATGTTTAGTGAATGCAATCAACAATATCACCAACAACAAAACTGTATCATCAACAACAAAACTGTATCATCAACACAACAACAAACACAACATCATCAACACAAATGTATCATCAACAACAAAATTGTATCATCAACACAACAACAAACACAACATCATCAACACAATATCATCAAGAACGGACAACAACAACAACAACAATGTACAACATAAATACCATCAAGAACGGACGACAACAACAACAATGTACAACATCATCAACACAATATCCTCAAGAACGGACGAACGAACAATGTACGTACCTCAACAACGAAGACGAACGAACAATGAGAAAGCAATATCGTTTTAAAACCTTCAGCAATGATCAACGAACTTCAGTAATGATCAATATAGTTTTAAGAACGAACAATGAGAAAGCGATTATGGTTTCTAAAAAGGGTTTAAGAGCGAAAGCTATTCTGGTTTCTGAAAAATAAAATGAGTTTTTTGTTAAAAGCGCTTTCTAAGGTCTCTGAAATAAAATAATATAAATTATTTTAAAAAATAACCTTAGAGGGCACTTTCACTGGAAAGTGCTTTCTAAGGTAGAAAATTAAAAAAAAATTAAAATGAGTCTGGGGCAAGGGGGATTCGAACCCCAGACTCATATCATTCACATAAACCTCCTTGACTAGCGGTACTACGCCCTCATCCGTTTATTAAATTCACATTAAATATATATAATATAAGTTTACATATATATTATAAATTATATATTAATATAATTTGATTATATTAACTAATATATTTTAAATTATATATTAATATAATTTGTATATATTAACTAATATATATTAAATTATATATTAATATAATTTGAATATATTAATTAATATATAATTTAAATTATATATTAATATAATTTGTAGATATTAATTAATATATTTTAAATTATATATTAATATAATTTGTATATATTAACTAATATATATTAAATTATATATTAATATAATTTGAATATATTAATTAATATATATTAAATTATATATTAATATAATTTGTATATATTAATTAATATAATTTGAATATATTAATTAATATATTTTATTTAATAACCTTAGAGAGCACTTTCTAAAGAAAGCGTTTTCTAAGGTCTTTTGATAGTTTTACTTAGAGGGCGTTTTGTAATAAAAGCGCTTTCTAAGGTAGAAAAAAAAATAAAATGAGTCTGGGGCGAGGGGGATTTGAACCCCAAACCCATAGCATTCACATAAACCTCCTTGACCAACGGTACTACGCCTTCATCCATTTATTAAATTCACATTAAATTTATATAATATAAGTTTACATATATATTATAAATTATATATTAATATAATTTGAATATATTAACTAATATATTTTAAATTATATATTAATATAATTTGTATATATTAACTAATATATATTAAATTATATATTAATATAATTTCAATATATTAATTAATATATATTTTAAATTATATATTAATATAATTTGTATATATTAATTAATATATATTAAATTATATATTAATATAATTTGAATATATTAATATATTTTATTTAATAACCTTAGAGAGCGCTTTCTAAGGTAGAACATAAAAATTAAAATTAAAATGAGTCTGGGGCGAGGGGGATTCAAACCCCAGACCCATTACATTCACATAAACCTCCTTGACCAGCGGTACTATGCCCTCATCCATTTATTAAATTCACATTAAATATATATAATATAAATTTACATATATATTTAATTAATATAATTTTTATATATTAATTAGTATATTTTAAATTATATATTAATATAATTTCTATGTTGAACAGTATTACATTATATATTAATATAATTTCTATGTTGAACAGTATTACCATACTTTAGATATTATGGCAACATTATAACATTAATGTGGTGCTTCTCATACTATAGATACTAAAGACACATCACTTAACAGTATTACCATTCTGTTTGCATTAACATACTATAAATACTAAACACACATCACTTAACAGTATTACCATACTATAGATACTAAAGACACATCACTTAACTATTACACAAATTCACTACAACGTTAACTATTACAACGATGCTACTGAACCGACTAATTCTGGTTCTTTTTCGTCACAGACACGGTAACTCGGTCTCCAGGTAGAGATATGCTGAACCTGAGCATGTCACTCCTCCTCAGTTGACGAGACTTGGCAAACTCATGCCACCCACGATACATAAATTTTTCCATCTTCATTATCCTTCCTTTACGCTTGGCGCATTTAATCTTCGCAACATACAGGTATCCATAGTCTCCGTCCTCCAGAATTATATCCTTCTGATGCAATGCAAGATACCTCTTGCTCACATGCTTCGGAAAATGCTGCAACAATTTGATCACTATCATTATTCACTAACTATACACATATACTGCATATACATACTTTTAACTTTCGAGTGAATACTTACCATGACGTTGTTAATCACTTTGTACTCATAACTCACCTCCTTTTCCCATTCAACGTGATCATCTTCCTCCGTACCCTCCTTTTCTTTGAGGTGTACTGCGACGTTTCTGCACAAACACAACATTTTCATTTTTAAAATAAAAGGTTTGTATTCACAACAAATGACATGCACCATTAAATTCTTGCTCAATTAAATTCTCAACACATGCAACAAAAAATTATCTTTTTTTATACCTTTGTTGTCTCTCGCGGATTTCTTGTCGACGTCCCTTTCCTTTCGTCGTCTCTCCCCTACTTTGTAAAACTTCATCAACCATCTTCTGAACAACATCTGCAGCTTCAGTATCGTCCATCTTTCCTACATAGTATATCAAAACAAACTCTATTAATCCATCCATGCACAGAACATAACATATATAACAAACTTTCATTTCTCACTTTTATTTCATTACATTCCCTCAAACTTATTTATATCTCTATTTATATCTTTATTTCATTACATTCTAAAAAAAATGTCATCTACATAATCTACTTCTACAACAATGTAAACTATATATAAAAAGAGCTTAAACTAATGTAAACTATATATAAAAATAGCTTAAACTAATAAGCACTTCTACAACAATGTAAATAATGTCATATACAAAAAGATATTAAACTAATAAGCACTTCTAAAAAGAATGTAAACTATATATAAAAAGAACTATATTAAAAAAGAAATAAGTTATTTTCTTCTTTATACTCTTCTGATATCATCAATGTCATCTACATAATCTACTTCTATCATCAATGTATCATATTTTCATGCCCTAAACTCAGACTTGCACTAAACAGAGACAGAGAAGAAACTTACGAAAAATGAGTTTACAGTGGAGGGAGGAAGGAGCAAGGCGGCAACAGTAATGGTCACGGAGGAGCACGGTGGTGGACGGCTGTGGAGATTGAAGCTTTTGTTAGGGAGAAAATGGTGTTCGCAAGTTTCGTTCGCAAAGAGAGGGAAAGAATGAAATGAAAATAGTAACCGCGTATGAAGCTTCAGAATATTTGTACCAAAAACAAAAGACAGCGCTTTTGTAACAAAGCGCTCTTATAGGTCTTTTGTAAAATAATTTAAAATAGGGATAATTATACAAACCCCCCTGCAATTAGGGCGTGATTTGATTTTCCCCCCTTTAAGTTTTTTTTAATAGATACCCCCTTATAAAACATAAAACCAGAATTTACCACCCCCTGTTACTCTCAATGTTGACTGGACTTAAATGATTTGCTGATTGGACTAAATGAATTGTTGACTGTGTAAACCTCCTGGTTGCTATCTCCCTCATGTAGCTGGAATCATTTTGGATGTTCCTTGCTTCTCCTGAATACAACATCACCATCAAAAAGGTTTTGTACATGCAATCAGGCCAAAAGAAAAATTAAGAAACAAAAGCTGAAGCCAAGCCAAAAAATTTCAGTAACTACAACCATACTCTACGACATGAACATAGCAGCAACAGAGTCTTCAACAGAATCAAAAATTTCAATTACATATTATTATATAATAAAAATCATATGAGAAAGAATCAAAAGAGTCTTCAACAGAGATCCAATCAATCACAGTCGCCGAAGAATGCACAGACGAGAAGTATGAAACTGAAATTTTATACCGAAAAAACTCCTAAAGTTTTACTTTGCGTTGCATTGAAGAGAAATTTACTAGTTGATAGCACAAACAGTGTTAGATCTTAATCAAAATCAAAATGAAAATCATCTACTCTAGTGTGTGTTAGAACAAGTAATCAACATGCATTGCATTTTTCAGAGAATTAATATGAAGAACAAATGAAAAAGAAGAAGAAGATTATTCACAAAATTAAAAAACTGAGAACAAACTTGATTTTACCTTTCTCTCTACTCATTTTCTCTCACTCCCTTTTCTCCACATTCCTTTTTCTTTTCCTAAAAAATTATTCACAACTTTCATCACCAATTCAAGATTAGTGTAACAGAATCTATCTGACAACGGGATTCAATAATTACTCTTAACAAAAAATTTATTCTTCACTACACCACAATCACTCTTCTTACACTTCTTCCTTCTGTTTCATTACTTCACCGGTCAAAATGCATACCAAGGACGTTTGTTCTTCCTCGTCCCAAAGCGGCGATGGCCTCATGCCCGCCGGCAACATGCACATCGACGCCATGGCGTTTATTTCGTCTGGATAGGAGTACGGCTGATTGCAAAACCCCAATCTCACCGAAAACAATTGTGAATCCACAAATCCAAATCTTAAAATCAAGCCCCAAATCCAATCTCACCGGAAATATTTTTCTGATTGTTGTTGCAAATTGGAGAAGAAAATACAATGATATTTTTCTGATTGTTGTTGCTCCAACTTCACCCTTCAATCCCTTCTCACTTTCCGGTAATCGATTTTTGAGAAATATTCCTATAAGTTTGCAGAATTTGAAGCTGAATCAGCTGAATTTGTCTTACATAAACTGGGTTTTGGTGAAGACGAGGTAATGCTTTCAACATGGAGGCTGAAATTTTAGGCAAGATTAGGCACAAGAACATTGTAAAACTATGGTGTTGTTGTACCAAAGGATGCAGATTTTGGGTTAGCTAAGGCGGATGAATCTAATGGAAGAGGAACTCACAAGGTTTACACAGTCAGCAATTCATTTAGTCCAGTCAGCAAATCATTTAAGTCCAGTCAGCATTGAGGGTAATAGGGGGTAGTAGATTCTGATTTTAAGTTTTATAAGGGGGTCTCTATTAAAAAAAACTTCAAGGGGGGGAAACCAAATCACACCCTAATGGCAGGGGGGTTTGTATAATTATCACTTTAAAATAAAGTGATTTCTTAAGTTACACTTTAGAAAGAGCTTAAGGTGAAAGCGCTCTCTAAAGTGGTCACCTTAGAAAGCGCTTTTAGAAAGCGTTGTCTAATATGCCCTTTAGAGAGCGTTTTTTTTAGCGAATTTTAAATTGACCAATAGCAACGCTTTGCATTAAAAGCGTTGTCTTTTGTGCGCTGCGAAATGCCATTTTTGGCGTAGTGGTCTCTTGCAAGACGGTAAACGCACTCGTTTCAGACGAGCCTGCAACACCTGAACATAGACATAAGTAGTTCAAGCTTTAAAAAATACAAGCAAGTTTCCTCCCTAGTTAGGGGAACTACGTTGACTCTGATTCTCATTTCCCGATGAGATACGTAGGCAGTGGGGTAGGGCTCATTCGAGCACTCTCTTTATTTTCCCTATATTTTTTCCCATACCTTTTCGTTCTCTTTTCCAGTTCCAGTAGCAATTCTTTTTCAGCAGTAGTTTTTTCTCACCCTTTGAAACAATTCAAGCAAACGTGGATCCCGTCGGGTACGTCGGACGATCTGGGGTGCTAATACCTTCCCAATTTGTAACTGACTCCCGAACTCAGTCTCTTTGGTTCACAACACCTTGTTCTTCCCTTCTTTTCGATTTATGCAGCATTACCTTTCCCTTTCTTTGGGATAAAAATGTCTAGCTGACAACTCTTCCTTTTCCCGCCACTTTCGCGTATGTACCAGGATGGAAATCCTGGGAGCGACAACAAGGTTTTAAATAACCGTCGTTTCTGTGCGAAAAGGTTTTCGTTATTTGGGACGCGTTGCCTTTGTATATAGGTGTTGCAACGATTATTGCAGTGATCGAGGTGTAAATTATGTGATCTAAAATTAATTGAATATTGGCATTAACCGTGTTCGAATGATGAAGTTGGAATTTGATGAATGTTGTGATTAGTTGTTGATAATTTGAAGTGAATTATTGCTATCAATTTCAGTTCTCAAACCCACAATCCTGTTATTGCAATGTGAAGTTGGTTATGACTTTAGTTATTAGGTTAGCTAATGATTGTGAATTATGTTATTGCCCAGTTATTGTTAACATTAATTCTGTTAGTTTTATTACTTTGTTAGAACCTGTTATGAATTAATTTTAAAGTTTGAATGTTAGCAATGCAATATTGGTTTGGTTGTGAAAACATATTGAAGTTAGTGTTAATGTTTTACTCTCACATTTGTTTTAGCAATGAAATTGTAAACAAAGGGTTGAAATGAAGATTACAAGAATATATATTGCATGCTTTGTAAACCTTATATATTTCTTATCTAGCATACTTTCTTAATACCATAATAGTGTACTTGGTTGGTTTGGTGGCTTCTACAACGGAGGAGTGTAAACTGGTGGCGTATACCCAAATGGTGCCTTATAAGCCGGAGGTTTCTCATTATATACTGGAGGTTGGTAAACAGGTGGCTTGTAAACCGGAGGTTTGTAAACAGGTGGTTTATAAACCGGAGATTTCTCAATTGGTGGTTTGTAGATAGGTGCTTTGTAAACATGAGGTGGTTGATAAATAGGAGGTTTCTCAGATTTGGCAAATCCATGAGAAATGATAAGAGCAAGAAGGAGTACTAGGAAGGTTATGGAAGCCATGTTGGTATGTTTGGTGCATGAAACAAAGAGTCACTACTTGCTTTTATACGAGTCATAGGTGCATGTGTCAAATTTTAATCAGTAATGACGTGGCACTTTGTTTGCCAAAAGTCAATAGTTTTTTTTGTAAATTTTCAAGATTGTTGTTACCTATGATTTTGTTACCATATGGTGGTGTAGTTTGAAATTGTGTGAATTGGAATAGACAAGTTGCATAATTTTTCAATACACCAAGTTAATCAATTCGCCGTTTTATTTATCCAAAACAAATAATTGATGTATTCACAGTAATTTTTTCCTACTGGTAACGTTGGAATTTAGCTTCACCAAGTTTAGTTTATAAATTTCATCCATAAATTTCATTATGGATGAGATATCTATGCAATATCAATTTCAATATTCTTAATTTATTCTTTCCCTATTTATAATACACCCTTTCACCCACCCTTTTGTCTTTGTGAAATTTTTTTACACCCTTTCACCCACCCTTTTGTCTTTGTGAAATTTTTTACTTTAATCATAACATATTGACTATTGGCATATTTTTGGTGCAAACTGCAATTCATAACTTCTAAGTTTACTCTACTGTTTGTGTTGTTCCAATCTTTGGTGGTTTTAGACTCTAGTGACTTGCCTTTTCCATAACACAAACATACTTTTAATTTAAATTTAAACACCACCTCATTCGTCATTGAGAAGCTGGTCCTCTAGAAGGAGGAAATGGATGCTTATACCGTCTCAATTAGGGGTGGTAAAACGGGTCGCCCGCCCCGCCCTGTGTCTGCCCCGTCTAAAGCCCGCCAAAAAATAGCGGGGCGGGCATGCCCGCCAAGTTGAAATGGGCATAAAAATCTAGCCCGTCCCGCCAAGGTGGCGGGTTGGCGGGCGGCGGATTTGCCCGCCTTCTTTTTTAATTATTTTTTCTATTTTTTTAAATAAATTAAAAGATTTTTCTTTCTAAATTTCAATAAAAATACATCAAACCAACATTTAAAAAGCATAATTTTTATTAGCCTAAAACATCAACTTTTAGTGAAATAATACTCTTATCATATATAATATCACATTTAGTATTTTATATGATCTAAATTCAAATTTCGATCACACTTTTGTCATTTTTCATTAGAAAAATTCAAATACTTGTCCAACAATAAAGAAAGAGAAAGTAGATTAGTCCTAATAATCTAATAACAACTTATGTACATATTACAAACTATTTTCATAGGCTCTTCCAAATACTTAAATAGTGTTATTATATAGGTGTATTTTCATAGGCTTTTCCAAATACTTAAATAGTGTTATTATATAGGTGTGGCGGGCTTTGGCGGACGGCGGATTTTGGCGGGGCGGGCTTTGGCGGGTGACGGGATTTTGCGGGGCGGGTTTTAGTGGGCGGCGGGTCTAAAATCCCAACCCAATCCGCCACTTTTTGGCGGGTGTGCGGGCTGACCCGGCGGACCACGACCCGTTTTGCCACCCCTAATCTCAATCATTGCAAGGGCTAATTACATGATTGTTGTCTAAAATAAAGACCTCTTGATCTATATTAATTCAATTTTCTTTTATAAATAGCACAAAAATAAGGGAATATTCTCTTGAAACGAGTGTATTCAATTTTTTGAAACTTTAAATATTATTTAATTATATTTAATATTTATTAATTATATTATTTTTAATATGTGCCCTTAGGATACATGTTAGCATGATCCTAAAAATAAAATTTTAATATTTATATACGATATAAATACATTGTTGATCAAAATATTTTTATATACGAGAGAAAATAATATTGTTAAAAATACTATATTTTTATAAAACAAATATAGTGTTTCTTGATACTTTCTCTCTCTGAATTCACTTTAGTTTCTCAGTTTGATCTAACTGCAATGCACGCGAGTTGAACACATAGGAGACGGTTGAAAAGAGGAGATAGATGTGGGGTGATTTTCTAGTAGTGTGGTGATGGAAGAAGGAATAATGAAAATTGGAAAATAAGATCCAGATGTATAAATAGTGCAATCAAAATGTCCACCTAATCAATTTTTAATCGATATAAAATAAATACATTTTCCAAGTCAACAATTAAATGTTCAACTATGCAAGATTTAACGTTTTTTCGACAAAAACTAACAAAAAGGATTAAACTATATAACAGAGCATAAATTAATGGATCATTCTGTAACGTTTTTTATTTGAGGGACCAAAGTGAAACAATAACTAAAGTTATTAGATAAAAAGAGGTATTAAGCCTAGTTTATTTTAACTAACAATTTATCTTTATTTGAGATAGAAAAATTTTAATTTTAAATGTCAAAACTTCCAAATTGAAATGCAAAATTGGATTTTTAAATATCAAAAAAAATTCTTTTTCATTTTACGGATTTTTTTAATTATTTAATACAATTAAGTTTATATTATTATAATTAATAAATCCATTTTAAATTTAAATGTATATTTAAATACAATTTATATAATATTAAATAAATTTATCCGGTGCTCAGGGTATCTTTCGTAGTCTCACCGAAGTTTAAATAGGTTGAAAAAGCCATGAATGCTAAAAGGAATCTCCAGATGTTAGAAAACCATCTTGAAGACATCGATATATGATTTTAAATGGAGTTAAGAAGAATCCGCTTCTAAGTGATTTGAAACCTCTATCTCAAACACGTTGAAGTAGAGTTATAGTCATGTGTCTTTAAACATGATCTTTATTGCTAGTCTATTCAGCAAGATCTAGTGATATTCAGCCACCCAATCTGGAAAAACAGTAAAACAAACTAAAAGACTCACAAGTCTGAGAATCGTCGAAAAAGTAGCGCTACAAACTGTTTTCATAGAACAAACTCAATGGATCTCAAAGCATAAATTTGACTTATTTCAAAGAAATGACTATCAAAGTTCATACACTAGTAAATCGAATCCATTTAAGATCACGCTTCTGTCTATGCCTATCACCAATATGAGCCAGATGCCCCTATACATTGTTTTTGATTCAGGAAAAAGATTACATTTGATCAGTTGCCAGAATAAATAGTTTGAACTCTAGCCATCATCTAACTTTCTCAGCTAAATACATGGGAAACTATTTTAAATTGGGTCAAGTCCAATCCGATAATATAATGAATCCCTTCAAAACCGCCAATCTAAAGCGGACCAAACCGTGGGCGCATCTTAGAGGCATACCATAGCAGGTCCAATGTTCAAATCAGAGCCATGTGATGAAGATCAGATCATGATCTATCTACAGATGTAATCGAAGGTATCTGTCCAATTAGGATTTTATGTGCTAGAAACTATACTCCTTCAACTATAAAAGCTAACTTATGACTCATGTCTAGGTACGCTATTTTAAACCTTAAAACCTTCACGAATCACATCACAACTCTTACTGACTAGATCATCAAAGTGTTTGCACACACGACTTCCTCTGGGGAGCCGCCGGTATTCTCACATCTCAAACTATCTCTCAAGTACGACTCAACCTTAGATTTAAGGAACTATAAATAGTTAAACTTATTTTAAACATCCTATATAAGATTAATAAAACAGATGTTTTGAATTCTTACCACTCAGATTTATTTTGTTATTCATTATCTCATAAATACCCGTGGCTATATTTATCATGATCAATTTAAGGATTTACTTACATATATACAAAGCAAGTTCAGTATATGGAAGCTAGTACTTCATAACTCCCTATCAGCACACCACTATTCCATTCCAAGGACTAGAGATTCCATACATTAGAGTACAGTAAAGCAAGCTTATGAGTTCAATGCTTGATAACCATTTTGTCTGGTATGAGAGCTACTTAGACGCTTCTTCCAGTATCTCCATGCCACCTGAATTCTGTTTGCTGCAAGAGATCTCCAATAAGGCGACGCATACCTAACATAACACAATCATCAAATCACTATGTCAGAGCCATGTTTTCGATAATGGATATTATTGTGCATAAAAATCACACCCTTGTAATATTTGTATGTATGTATGTGTGACGGTCATCTCTGTCGCATTTTCCTCCACAAATTTTTTTAGAAAAATGGCAGATTTGAATTCTAAGATTTGTATCAAATATGCAAATTGTTAAGAGTCTCTCGTTGAATGAGATGAAGTTCGACTATTTGTATATAAGTGGCAGATAATTCTCATCTCTCAAGCTGGTTTCGTAAGACTTGAGTTAGGTCAAACCTAAATTCTAAGATGGTGCTAGAATCAAGTAATTTGGATCATCTATCATTTATATTTATGCACCAAATACAATAGTGTTGATCGTATTAAAAAGAACTAAGTCTCGTAGAAAAAAGATAAATTCTGAAAAATATATTTATACGTGGTGGGTGGTCCTACCCTTACAAGCTAGTTTTATATGGGTTCCAAATTATAAGTTAGAGAAAAAAAATGAAACAGCATTTTTCATGAAAGATAATGCAATTGAATCATGAAAGGGTGAAGATATGATGAAGTCTTAACACAAAGACGACAAGGAAATGGAATGAATGAATAACCTTATGACTCCTTGAACACGAGGGCTCCGCAAGAATCTTGCAAAAAGAGTTGTGACTTCTTCAATGTCTTTAGCGCGAAGAGAAAAAGCCTCCACATTGGTTAAGCATTTTACTGTTCTGTCACTGGTCAACCCCTTTCCTTGAAGCTTTACTTTTTTACCTTCTACAAGAGAAAACGTGTTATAGACCACGAGATCAAAGAGATGAAGATTCATCTCATAGGTAACAGAAACTTGAGAGCTTGAAAGAAAGAAATAATTCTTAAAACTCTTTTTGATTGAGAAAAGATAAACTGAATATGATTACACTTTGCTCTTTATCTAATTTATGTATTTTCTAATAAACCACATTGATGAAACATGTTTCCCATTTTCTATCAGGTATAGTTGTACCTTGGCTTTCGGAAGATTGTTCAAGATACCATCTAAGAAGTTCTTCACCACAAGCATCCCCTTCAGATAACGAAACCGGAATTCGATCTTCTCCAATGCTCTCCAATTTTCCACGCACAATAAACACCATCTTCTGCACTAGACCGCCCTGACTCAAAATTTTACTTCCTTTGATGTAGGTCGTTTGTACTAGTCGCTCACGAATGGCATCTAAGATAGGCTCATCCTCATCCATCAGGGAAAAAATACGAACCTGTAAAAAGAGCATCCAGACTTGTTTAATATAATTGGTTTTGATGTGTCAATGTTTTAGTTTCAAGATCATTATGCATAAAGTCTTGGCATAAAAAAAAATTCTGCATTCAATTTAGATTGGATTCCAGCAAGGTATAGGTAGACAAATAGGGAAGAAATAATTTTATTTAAAACATCATAGGCAAGCTTTTGAAATTCACGTATCATCTAAATCCAATAAACAAAATCCACTTATAATAATCATTAACTTCTTTTAAATGTTAGAACGCATACTTTTTTAACAAATTTGAAGAGATGACGTCGTATGTCTGTTACAAGATCTTCTGGCAGATTCTCCAAAACCATTTTCTCAGGAACACCTCTTGTTGCAGCCCAACTATACCGTTCAGCCTTCCGTACTCTCCTGCATGTCGGACATAGAATCTATCATTTGTATATTATGCTTAATCCATTATTTGATGGATGCGTTTTTGGCAATGTTGGTGTGATTAGTTAAAAGAATTAGAATATTCCATACCTTTTGAGATCTTCTGGTAAGCGACGATGACTCATCCATTGCTCAACATCACGGCCTCTAAGTTGCATTTCTAGCCTCCTGTAAGCAAGATGGAACAAAATATATGAAGTTTGTCACAATCCTAAGGAAGAAACACATCACAACATTAAAAAGAAAAAAAGTCTATTAAACTTGCATCTTTAGATAAGAGGCGTGCTGATGTCATGAAAAAACTTTAGAAAGAAAATGATTTACCAGCACCATTGTTGCCAACAAATTAAATGACACATAATGTAAGAAAAAAAAGTTCTACCTCCGTCCAAGAGCTTGAAGAAAGTTTTGTATGTTTCCAATAAGAAGCGCAAAAAGCAAGAGTCCCAATCCAATGATAGACATTGTAAAGAGGACTTCCCACACAAAATAGCTTGGGACTTGATTACCGGCCAGAGTACTGATTTGCTGTATTAAATATCACATAGGTATAATTGGTAAGCAATATTAAACTACTAAACATAATTAACCACAATTTTGATGTTAAATTATGTTCAAATATCCATGAATTTTTAGGTTTCAAATATAAAGATACCTATTAACCACAATATGTGTTTAAATATACACAAAAAGAATAGTGATTAATGACGTTCAAAAACAAGTTTAACTTGTTATATAGATGTTTAAAAACATTGTGCCTTATTTTTATATTCATTAATCATCTACTAAATATAATTAACAGTGTATTTGAACTGCATTAACCATCCAAATTATTTTTGAATTTTGTTGTTCCATTGTGTCAAATGAAAGAGCTCTTATTTTTAAAACCTAATTTGTTCGATCATCAACCATAACTAGTTTTGAGACATCTATATTAATGTTTGCACAAAAGTTTTCATATCAAATTACATTGTTATCTTCATAACTCTCTTTCATTTACCATTTTATTAAGAAGATAGAGCATTAATATGTTTATCTTCAAATGAGGAACACTATATTAAGTCCATTTGAATCTTCACATCTAAATATTTTAGGACAAAATGTAAATAATTACAACTGAGGGAAGAAAATAAAATAATAAAATGCATACCTGAAATCCCCAAAACAGTGCATACACATATTTGTTTATCACACTAGTTTTTATAGTAAGTGCTACAGCAGGGGCATATATTCCATAAGAAAAAGCATCAGATTTGGAATCCAAACAATCAGAGATACCTTTATCTCGCAAACATTGGTTAACCCTCTGAAAAAGGAAAAAGGGATAAAAGGAGAGAAGTTAGTAGTTTGGAAGTTACCAACAATCATTTACTGAATTAAATACTTGATTTTTATTGAACCATTCATCTCGACTTGTAAGGCGAGGACTTCTCAAATCACACGTGCATGGTGAGAATTCAAAGCAAAGTATGAAACTTTGTTGAAGAAGAAATTTTGAATTTCCTGAAAATGAAGCTTCAAATGTCATTCTAACTCACCTGTAGACCGAAGAGGTACCAGCATGAACCAACAACATGGCCCGATAGCATAAAAATGAGAAGATTTAAAATGAAATTTGCCCAGGCTGACTCAAATATGAATCCGGTTGGAGACTGGCCAATTAGTAGAGGCAAAAATCTGAACAATCTAGGAATATACTGTACTAGGATTGCTAGACGTAGAAGATTCTTAGCATAATTTGCTCCTGAAGCCAACAAGTTTTGCGGTAGGACATACAATATTATTATCTACAAGTAAAGGACAACAAATTAGTTAGATTCTATTTTTTCACTGTTTAATAAAAAGATTTTTGAAGTGACACGAGACACAAGACACAACTAATTAAATTCAAATAAAAGATTATTCATAATTATTACTCTTAATATGTAATTGAATATAATTAAACTATCAATGTATCTAATATATCTCATATTTTTTTCTCATACCCGTGCGGACGCACGGGTCTTCTACTAGTTAATCATAAAAACACGTAGTTTTTTTTACAGATTAAAATCCATTTCCTTCCGCAGACAATTTATTTGTTAGTATTGGTTTTGTTCTGATACTATTATCAAATTTGGGTTGGGCCTTCACACATAAACACATATTTAGACCATATTGAATCCGATGTGGGACTCTCAACAGAGACAATAGAGCACTGCAAACTTATTTCTTGACACAATTAGCAGCATGGCCTCTGATAGTGATACCTTGTTAAGCCAATTATCCTAAAAGCCTAAGCTACTTAATTTCGGTTAGAAGTTAGTTTTTCTATCTTTAATAATTTCTGTGATGTGCCAGTGTTATGCTTAAGAACTTCAAAAGTATTTGATTTCTTATTTCTATCTTTATATAAATAGGTTATAGTTTAAGTTAATCATGCTACGTTTCCAAAAAAAAATAATCATGTTTAATTTCAACATAAGCATCTCTATTATTCAAGGAAAATATCATTTCATGTAAAAGTTCATGAGATAAAAGTACTTATGTGCATGCATCTAAGAGCATGGAGAGATAAGAGGTAGTATACCTGAGGAAGAGGTAATACAACAAATAAGTCGAAGAAAAAATAACTCTTAAAGTAATTAATAGCAATTTCCTTGGGACGGTCAACTAAATCTCCAGCACCAACCACCGTTGACTCAGGAGAAACATAGGCCAACCTAAACTGCAAAGAAGCAATTTATTAGAGTTATTTAATCAATAAATTATAAAACATGTTAAACTAGACATAAAACTCAACCAATAAACATGTTTAAGATTCAAAACTCAACCAATAACCGTGTTTAAGATTCAAAACACATGCACATTTTTCTTCCAATAAGTAAATAGAGACTAAGGAAAATTAAAAGACAAACTATTAGGGACACCTATATTCTAATGTCTCAGAATTTAGGTTGAGCCTAACTCATCCCTACAAAACCGGTTTGTAAGGTGAGGATTGCCCCCATTTATAAACACAACACAGGCCATATCACTAAGCAATATGGGACTAAATCCACCCCTTCAAAGCTAACACAATGAAGGTGTTAGGGGCTGCAACGAGACAAACCAAAGTGACACAATTAGGGCGACTAGGGGCAGACCGACACACCCCCTCACGCTTGGGCCTCAATGAGCCCAAAGCATGGACGATGCGGGAAGTCCAACAATGGATCTAGGATAGGCTCTAATACCATCTCAGAATTTGGGTTGGGCCTAACTCATCCCTACAAAAGCAGCTTGTAAGGTGAGGATTGCCCCCATCTATAAACACAACACAGGCCATATCACTAAACAGTGTGGGACTAAATCGACCCCTTCAAAGCTAACACAATGAAGGTGTTAGGGGCTGCAATGAGGCAAGCCAAAGTGCCGCAGTTAAGTCGACTAGGGGCAGACCGCAATTAAGGCGGAAAGTCCAACAAAATGGTCTATCATTCTATGAATAAATGGATTACCTGGAGAAGAATGTTCAAGAAATACACAACATCAGTTATGCTTCTAAGTAAAACAAGTATATTTGCCACTCCCCAATCGATAACAATACTTAAAGTAGGCTGCAGAAAGCAAAAAAGAAAGTGATATTTTTTTAAGCAAGGAAAAAAGTAAAGTAAATGATGTGGGAATATTTCACAATTAAATAAATGAAAAAGAATCATACCTTGTCCACATAGATTGAGAAGAAAAATAATGGATCAACAAAAATTGCAAAAAAGCAAAATATGGCTAAAAATTTGTTCCATTTTTGTACAACTTTAGTGTGAGGGTTCATAACTCCAGGAGTACATGAATAGCAGAAAGAAAGAAGTTTTCTTCCAAAACCTTTGGCATCACCATAAAGAGAATTTTGGAACTGTAAACATTCAAAACATGAACAAAAGTATGATTGGTTATGTTAAATTAATAGCAAATAAGTTTGTATAAAAGGAAATTAATAATGTAACATGAAGTTCAAGTATATAATGATACAGTAACTATGTACAAGAAGTTACAAATAATTAATAGCCTATTATTTTAGGGAGAATGATACCTTGCGATCAAATATAGTGGAAGCTCTTGGTTTTCCTTGCTGAGAAACTTTGATGTAAGTTGGGCATGTAGTGCAATAAGGATCATTACACATTCCAAGTTGTCCAGACCTCAACAAGTGTTCATTTTTTCTGTCATAGTCATTATCCCAATGATTTTCATTTGTTTTGTTCTCTCCTACTGTGTTTCTTGCCACTACTAAACTATTCTGAAGAGGGTTTCCAGTTGTGGAAGTAGCATGTAGTGGACCACTCATTTGGCTATACGGAGTTTTCCTCACGGTACGAAGCGGACCAGTATGTCCGACAAGATTCGGTTGTCTCTCATATGGATCTAAAGAAACCATAGGAATAGACATTGAGGCACTTCGTGTCCTCAAAATGTTTCTTCGGAATGAAGAACTCTCAGGTTCATCAGATTGTTGAGCATGTGCCATTGACAGAATTGGAACTTCGTCATTATCAAAATGATTCATGTTTCCTGAATGATTATGAAAACAATAAAAACCATCAAAATATTCCTCTATCTACCATGCCAGCAATTTTAAAATGAAACAATCCAATTCAACTTATAGATCAAAAAGGGAAATATAAATCATAAAACAGTATAACCAAGGGTTCAAGAAAAGTTAGTTGGTTAACTTTAACAAACACATGTATGCCTTTTTTTTTCATGTCATTGAATTTGATTCTGCCTCTACATGCATTGGTGTCTGTGTTCAAACTTCAAAGCTAACAAACACATTAAATGGTTGAAGCCTAGGCAAAACTCATGGTTCAAATGGTTAAAGGCTATATAAAACTCTAAATCAAAGGGTTGAAGCCTAAGTGAAGCTCTCTCTCCATTCAAAGGGTTGAAGCCTAGTAAAGCTAAATTTTCAAAGGGTTAAAGCTTAAGTAAAGATCATTGTTCAAAGGGCTGAATCTTAAGTATGGTTTCCCGCTTCTCATCAAATGGTTCAATCCTAAATAAGGTTATCCATCGAAGGGTTGAAGCATAAATTTAAATCAAATTGAGGTAAACTGATAAAGGCTATATAATAGATTGAGATACATTTCAAAAAGCAAGCCGAGTCTATAGTAAAACAGTTTTGCACTATAAATTTTTTTTACAACTCAATATCTATGTGAGGTCATTCAAAATGGTTTAATAATAAGTTAGAATGAATAATAAATCAAAATCATATCCAAAAAGAAAGAAGGTCCAAATTAAATATCACTTCAAAATTTAACAACTCAGATATAGAAGAAAAAACACTAGCTTAGCAACCAAGACAAAAAAAAAAGATCAAAATTTCCATTCCAAACATTCATTACAAAACCTTTGTCCAACTATGAACTCTATTACATGCCTAGTTTATACCAAAATAACAAAAAGAACAGAATCATACAAATACAACCACCGTTAAACAAGCTTCCCATCAACTCTGGACTTGATAGCATCAGTTTTAGGCAAATCCATGTTTGGAAAGGAAGTTGAACATTAACTAAGGCCTTATCAAATCTCAACTAATATCTCTTAATTAAGAGATTAAAGAATATTCAAAAAAAGGTAGGTATTTAACAAACACATTAATGCCGTTTTTTTATATCATTGAATTTGATTATGCCTCTACAGACATACATTTATTATCTCTTACTACTAAATGACTATCTTCTATCAACTATTCTAATTCCTCTTTCATATAAGATGAATTGGCTACACTTTCTCTTTGCAATACAAAAATAATTAGGTTTCATAATTTGTGAATTAAAGGGGTAAAGAACAAGCAACAATAATGAATTTATATATAAAAAAAAAACAGCAACAATGATGAAACATAGAGTAGAGAAAGCAAAAATAGAGAGTGAAGAGTAAACCTGATTAAAGAAGAACACAGAGAGTGAAAACCCTAAAAACTAGCTTGCAATGATTCAAGCTAAAGCATGCATTTTAGGGGGATTGGTGATAATTGAACTGAAAATAAAATAAAATGAAGTGCAAGCTGAAATCATTGGTGACTTAGCGCGTGAAGTTCAATGTTTACAAGTGCGCTTTGTTTTGGACATACAGATAGTACTTTTTTTGCGACAAGAGCATTGACGAGTATTGACTTAGCTTTAACAAAAAGAAGTATTGAAATTTTAAAATTATTTTTTCTAGACGCTAACCCTTAAAAATCAGATTGCAGTTGCAGGACAAGAAATATTTTTAAATTGAAATTAAATTTGAAAGTGTGCGGCGAATTATTCCATGATATCTGAAAAGCTTTACAAGATGAAAAAGCCTCCGGCGTATTATTCCATGATATCCGGAAAGCTTTATAAGATGAAAAAGCCTCCTCCAATTTTAGGTCTCTATGGGGAAACGAAATTGTCTTGGTCTTCATAGAGGTCCACCAAAGAACATGTAGTTGTAGTAGTCACGTTTCTAGGTGAGAATTTACTCATAAATTACTAATGGCAGGCTATTATTTGCCTATTTTGATAAAGGATAACGGCATCATGCATTGAGATCGTTCACTTTGTCATGTTGGCGTAGTCATTTTATCAATGGGGTGTGGACATTCTAGGTCATTTTCCACTAGCCAATTGAAATCCCTGATTGTTAGAGTATACTACTTCAAGAAATGGATAGAAGATGAAGTAGTCTCCAAAATCATAATATAAAGGGTTTGTCACTTTCATTGGTAGTGCATCATGTGCAGATTACCAGAAGTTATCATCTTAGACAATGGTACTCAATTTTCCAACTCAATTGTAGTTGATTTTTGTCACGACCTAGGGTTGGAGACAAAGTTTATTTCAGATTTCAACCCACGGACGAACAGACAAGTCAAGTAGGCAAACAAAATAATTATGAGCGGGATAAAGAAAAATATAGACGAAGTCAGTGGTCTCTGAGTCAAGAAACTCCGCGATGTATTATGGTTATATCCCCCCACCCACACACACATTCAACTACCAAAGAAACTCCATTCATAATGGTATACGACGTCGGCGCCATGTTGTTTGTCAAAATCGATATTTCATCATCGAAACGCTCCTAATTTAATAAAGAAGAAAATGAGGTGGGGTTTAGGTGTGCAGCCCACCTAATCAACAAGACTCACGGTGCCACACATATTAGAGAATTTGTCGTCAAACAAAGGGTTTCCATGTGGTATAACTCATAATTGGTCCCAAGAGAAATGTAAGAGGGTGACATCGTGCTCAGGCAAGTTATTGTACCAGCTTGCTTTGGGAAACTACAACCTAATTGGGAAGGTCCATATCACACATGTCAGAAGTTACCGCATGGAGCTTAAAACTCGAATAGCTATATAGAAGATTCATTCATAGAACATGGAACTGAGTTGACCTGAGATACTTTTACAATTATCCATTTCTTATTTTTTATTTTAATAAGGCTTGTACATCCTGGAATTCCCTAGGTCTGAGATTTTACAAGTCGAGTACAAGAGCAAGCAAGTTGGATAACAAGATCTTAGGCAAGTCGAAGTCGGTCAGGGTAAAGTAGTACTACCAAACCATAACAGGTCAGGCTCGGTCTCAAAGTAACTGCGGCTGAGGAATAAGTCGATCTGATCTCTTGAAAGGTACTAGAAATCAACATGAATGGCCACATAGAACGATTACTAAATGTATCCATTATAGCATGGGTTACGAAAATTAATAGGAGAAATGTTACTTGATAGTTATGGGGGACGACAGACGTTACGGAGGATGGCTTTAACATAGGATATAAAGAGACATCCTTAAAGGGGTCTTTGATAATTAAGTGAGGATAAAATGGTACTTCCCAAACAAGGAAGAGATAAAAATTGATACCTCCTAATTAATAGCAAGATTGTGGTCACACCTGGCTAGCTACTGAGAGATTTCTCTAAATATTATTTAGAAAGAACATTTGGCGCCTACTATGGGGCCTCGGTAAAACTTTCTCAGGCCTCACAAAAATTGTACATCTTAACATAGCTACACAATGTCTAGATCATCTCTTAGCAGGAGTGAAGATTAAAATAATCGCCATACATGGCACATTTCTTGGCGATTATGGAGAACTTGCGCCAATAGTATGAGTCTTTACAAGAAAGTGTCCATACATTACAATAGTCACAAAGTGAGAAGGAAGAGGATGAGGAGGAATAACTCCTTGGGAACACATAATATCAATCAACAATCATATGTCAAGTGTCATACCCTAATTTTTACCCCTAAGATTCTACCTCATTTGCATAGCATTTAGCATTGCATATGTGTGTCTTTATGCATCACTAACTCATTGAAAATATCAAAATATGTGCCTTGCTTGCTTCATAAATTAGATTTTTGCTTCAAGGTGTTTAAGAAGATGGTAGATCAAGGATTGGTGTGATCTTCTACTTCTCAAGCTTCTCATTCATTCATGATGATCAATAGTTTCCTTTCATCAACAATCAAGTGAAAGATTGCCTTATTGCAAGCTCGCCAAGCCTCAAGATCATTTGATACATCAATTATGGTATTGATCCAAGAAGACTTGCAGTTGACTTTTTCATCTTAATATGATCTTATACCTCAAGACATGATTCAAGGGCCTCAAATACACCTTTGAAGTTCATTCTCATGACTTAAAATTTCCCGAGAAGATTAATCTTTTGAGGATTGAAAATTTGAATTCATCTGATAGAAAGTTAATTGGTACACAAAGTCACAATTTGACTTTTGGTCAACCTTGAGTCTCATGAGCTATTATCCAATAAAATATGATTAATGATTTCATTTGATCAAGTTTGAACTAAGGAATCATTCAAAATTGCAAAATTGATCAAAATGAAGAAGTTGAAAATCTTCCTAAGTCCTAAAGTTCATGTTCAAGTGCACTATTTCTCAAACTTGTAACTTGTGATCCAAGCATCCATTGAATTTGCTTAAGGGTTCATCTCAAAGATGACATGACACACTTCATTTTTGTAGAAGGAATTGATCCAAGAACTCATAAGGATTGAAAGATATGAAGTGTTAAAGTTGAGAATTCTTAATGATCAAAATGTCCAAGACTTAGAAATTTTTATAAGTATTTTTCAGTTAAGAAATCCAATTTTGTGAGGCAATTTTCTCCATGATTCAAGAGGATTCAAGTCAAGAAGTAAACATCAAAGTTGTAGTGTGTACTCTCATATTTCCAAAAAGTCTAAGAGCATGAATTTATCACACTTGAGCTATGAGTTCAAAGAGATGAACATGGTTTCCCGAAATCGAGTTATAAGTCATTTACATGGTGAGCTTCATGATCAAATCTCAAGCCTAAGCTACATAATCTCACTTTTCAGACCATTTAACTTCTAAAAATCTCACCATAATCAGAGATTTACACAAATTTATAGTGCATTACATAAATAATTGAGGCTTTGTCCAAATCTTGGCACCATTTGTGGAGCATTATGCATAAAGTAACATTAAGATAAAGTAAGCTTTTTCTCAACAAATCTTGCATTGACCCATAACTTATTTCTTATGATCATGCTTTATCAAATATGCTTGGAAGCAACCTCCCTATGTATAGAAAAATGAATCTTATTATCCATGAATCAAGAAAACTTGTAACCCATTCTCTCTATGTTTGAATAATGCACAGTTGGAAGAAACATAATTCTTGCCTGGGTAAAAACATATATTTCATCTAGTTTTATATTGTGCATTGGTTATTAGGGTTGTAAAAGTATACTGAAAGCATGGGTGTCACTTTTGGTGGTATTTATGAGTTTTTTATTTATAAAATTAATATATGCAGGTTTATAAACATCTCTATTTGTATTCACAACCGCTAGAAATTTGAAATTTATTTTAAAATATGCATCACAATAATTGCGGTTACAACCATCGCTACTAACCATTTGTGAAATGTATTTTAAAATGTGCATTAATTAACGGCGATTACAACCGCCACAATTAACCATTTATGAAATTGATTTTAAAAGGTGCATTAATTAAAGGCGGTTACAACCGTCGCAATATTCAAGCTACATCGGTTCCCAAACCGTCGTGAAAGAGAACGAAGTTTGGTATGACGGTTTTGACAACCGTTGCAATATAGCCTCGCGACGCACGTTTTTGGGACGAAGCTACAACTATTGTAACAGGCAAATTGTGGTCGTTCTAATTGACTTAACCTACCAAAATGAACCGTCGCAATTTGCCAATTTTCGTGTGATGGTTCTTGGTTCCCATCTTTAATTTGTATTCATGATTATCCTCTAGGGTTTTTCCTTGTCCTTACCATATGCATATGTTTCATATCTTCCATGTTCACACTTATATGTCATGATCTATATCTTGTACTTTTGTGATGTACCTCATGTTTATTTCAAGTATTTCCTTCATAAACTCCACAATGTTAAGCATGTATATGCCTTGTTCATGTGTTGTCAATATTTTGTTTATAATGTTTCCATGTCATATATGTTTGTGTGCACATATTGAAATTCATTTCAATTGTTTCATTAATCTAATAGAAAGGATATTTGTTTTGTTGACTTTCATGTCATGTGTATACATATAGCATTGTATCCCCCTTATCCATTGTTTAGGCTTAGTTCAAATTTTTAGGATTTTCCTTAAACTCCAACTTCAATCAAATCATATCCATTCTTTAACTTCAAACTCAAAACTTCCCCAAAAGATCAGACATGAGTCATCTCTATAGAAGAGATGTCTCTTTTATCCCCCACAACATAAATCAAACTCTTGAAACACCATTTTTCATTTAAGTGATGTAAGTGTCATACTTGTTGATTCATAAAAAGGATCCTAGAGATATTTTAGGAAATACTATATTGTGTTACTATTTTTATGCAGAAGATTTTGCAGAATAATTGCAGTTGTTGTTTTGGGATTTGCGATAAAGAGTCCAAGCCCATGTTGATCTGATGATTTATAAAGAGCGGTTATAAACCTAATGCAATATAGATATTGTGTATTGAAAGAAGTGTTTTAGGGTTTAATGTGTTTGTGTTATTTGTGATCCACTCTTATATCACTTTGATATCTGAGTTGGATTGTGTTGATTCTGCATTTGTGAGCCATTCATGCACCTCTTAGGTGCTTGAATTAGACTGTGTTTGAGTTGTAATTACTCATAAGCTTTTAAGAAAGACTGGATTTTGTGTCATTGAAAGTGTGTCTTCTATTGTTCATTGTTATTAGTTTTATCATTGTTGTGTGATTGAGGGAAGTTAGAGGGGTCTCATATCTAGGAGTGTCTTAGATAGAAATAACATGGGTAGTGATTAAGTGAGAAGATTGTAAACCTAAGGTTTTTTACTTGTGATTTAAACTAATACTATTATAGTGGATTTCCTTCCTGGATTGGATACCCCCAGATGTAGGTGATTTTGCACAGAACTGGGTTAACAATTGATTGTGTTATTTACATTCAAACAGTTACTTTAACTGCATAATTGTTTGCTTACCAGAATTTCAAACCCTATAGGAAGTTAAGGATTTATCTACCCTAACCCTCATACATAAACCCTTATTGAAGGTTATTCTCCCTCATTATCTTCGATTTCTCTTGCAAAATTCTTCTAAGCTCCATCATTGGGTGCTCTTCCTATGCCTTATTTTTCCATAGCATCCTTCTCCTCTTTTCCCAGTTTTTACGTACAATAAAAATTGATTCTCTTCTCACTTCTCTCTTTTTCTAATAAACATATTTTCTCCTAATTGGGCTTTCCCTCTTCTACCCCTAACTTATTCTCGTAATTACCAGCTTGTCCTTAGTTTGACACGCTCAAGAAAGCTTTGAAGAATATCAAGTATTCAAAAAGAAGAAAAATGTGAACTTCTCATGAAGCACCTAATTCTGAAGACTAAAGATATATCTCAAGGAGGATCTAAGGTTCTGTTCAAGCATTCGAATCAAGAGTACATAACCAGAAAATAAGATTCAAAAAGCTCAAAGCCCAAAGCAAAACATGAAGGTCAAAATTTCATATAAACGGCTCATTCCTAAAATGGCTAAAGTAAAGATTATGCTCAAAGCTGACCAGAAAGCAATTCAGCTTTTATCTCATATGCTCTTCATAGGATTATATTGTGAGACTACTGATTTGACAAATGACTATTCTACCCTTAAATGTTCTCTTTTGAGGCTATAAATAGAAGATCAAGTTGCAATGCAAAGACAATAATCTGCAAGTCAAAAACACTAGAGACAAAGCTCTGAAAAGTCATATCAAGAACACAAGAGTTGTTACTCATATTTGTGTTATCATTGTTCTTAAAAAATATTTAATCATCTTTTCAGAAACACTATTATAAACACTTGTAATCTTGTTGAAGATTGTTCCTTGAGTTACTAAGGTGTTAGTAGACTTGAGAGGGCTAAGTTATTGTTGAATAACTTAGAGGTTGTAATCTTGTTGAAGATTGTTCCTTGAGTTACTAAGGTGTTATTAAACTTGAGAGGGCTAAGTTATTGTTGGATAACTTAGAGGTTGTAATCTTGTTGAAGATTGTTCCTTGAGTTACTAAGGTCTTAGTATACTTGAGAGGGCTAAGTTATTCTTGAACAACTTAGAGGTTGTTTGTAATCTTGTTGAAGATTATTGGATTAAGACCTTTTGAGAAGACAAAATCACCTTGGTGGGTGGACTGGATCAACCTAGTTAACAGTGAACCAGGATAAACCAACAATGTTCTTTACTTTCATATTCATACTTCTGTTTGTGCGTGTGTAAACTAGTTAAAAGAAAAAGTTTGCAAAACCCAATTCAAACCCCTGTTTCTTGTATTTTTATCTACCTTCAGTCAGCACCAAAGCTCCAGCTCTGTTATTGATTTTCATATCAAACACTTAACTGTGTAGAGAGATCTAGTGTAAGAAAAACTTTATGGCAACTTCAAATAAAAATGAAAGAGACAGTTACAACGCCAAACCTCCTGTTTTTGATGGAGAATGGTTTTACTACTGGAAAGATAAAATATAAAGTTTATTTTTAGGATATGATGCAGATCTTTGAGATCTGGTGACAAATGGTTATACATAACATATCTCTGTTATTGGAGTACATATTCCAAGAATCAGAATGAGTGATGAACAAAAACGTGACTTCAAGAATCATCACAAAGCAAGAACCATTCTACTCAATGTTCTCTCTTACAATTAATATGAAAAATTATTAATAGAGATATAGCAAAGGACATTTTTGATTCTCTGAAGATGAATCACGAAGGAAACATTCAAGTCAAGGAAATTAAGGCTCTAGCTTTAGTACATAAATATGAAGCCTTTAAGATGGAAGATGATGAAACCATTGAATCAATGTTCTCAAGATTTCAAACCTTGGTAGCAAGAGTTAAAGTTTTGGACAAAGCTTATATTATAACAGATCATGCTAAGAAGATTGTGATAAGTCTTCCTAAGAAGTGGAGGCCAATGGTTATTGTGTTAAAGCTATCCAAGGATATGAACAACATAAGTCTTAAGGAATTGGTCATCTCCCTCAGAATCCATGAAATATAACTTAAAGAAGATGAGCATCATAAGAAGAACAAATTTGTAGCTCTTAGGTCAAAGTCAAGCATGTCAAAAAAGAACAAAGTCCTTATAACCAAAGAAGAAGAATAAGATTTTGATTGCGAAGATTCTGATGATGAGGATGAATTATCTCTTTTATCTAGAAAGCTAAACAGAACTAGAAGAAAAGACATAACAACTTTCTTGGATTTAGAAACAAGGGAGAGCGTCAAGAATCATCTTCAAAAGAAAATGAGATGAATTGTTATGAATGCAAGGAACCTGGACACTACATAAAAGATTTTCCAAAGATCACAAAAGAAAGCTTCGAGAAAGAATGATTCAAGAAGAACACATCCAAAGGAAATAAGAAAGGTCACATGTCTACATGGGATAATTATGATTTTGAAGCATCTAAATCTGATTCTGAAGATGAGGACGCAAACATAGCATTCATGGCCACATGATATGAAGAAGATACAGTAGAAACTGAGTCTGGCTCAAAAGAGATATTTCCAGACTTTTCTCGTGCTGAATTAGAATTATGTCTTTTTGAATCTTTGAAAAGGTATCAGAAGCTTCAATGAAAGTTAAAAAAACAGAAAAAGGTTCTAGAAAAGGAAGTTGAAGAAAATGGTAAGCTATAGAAAGAAGTTTCAAAACAAAATGATGAAAACTTGGTCCTAGACAAAGAAAATGTTTTTCTTAAGAATAAATGTTTGAAATTTGAAGAAACCCTTTCTAAAGCTTCGTCGTATTCTAAAACTAACTTATATAAATATGCTAAGGCTTTTCATAAATTCTTAAATGATAGCATAGATAGAAGAATAATGGCTTCTATGATCTATGGTGTTAGTCAAAATGGAAAAAGAGGAATTGGTTATGAGTCTGACAATGTTGATCAAAAACCTTTTCGAGATAAAAAAACCAATATCTCATTTTTTCTATCATTATACATCGGCACAAACACATCAATACAATTCTGCATGAAAACCTATGTATATTAGGAACTTTAGGAAAACTAATTCAAAAGGACCCAAAGGTTTTTGGTACCAAAGGATGAAATAGTGTATGTTGCAGATATCTTATGCAGCAGAGTTGAAACACTAGTCATGGTAGCTGGATTTTGGATTCTGTCAGTTATTGTAGCGTTTGCTTATATTTTCATTATAGTTTTTATCATTTGGTCAAGTCAGTCGTGTGTGTTTGTTTTTATTGTTTTATGGCATTGGTACCTTTGATTTGAGTGTTTTTGTTGTGTTTTCAGGAATACAAGAAGTCAAGGATCGAACACGCTTGAAATGGAGTTTCAGGTCGATAAATTGAGGTTTTAGAGATGATGCAAAAGCCTGACATGGGTGCCTGTGTCACCTGGAACGACCCGTGTCAGGGAGCCTGGGTTACAACATCAAAAAAGAAGAGAAAAGGCCAATCCAGAAGCATGACATGACCGCCCGTGTCGTAGGACACGGCCCGTGTCGTAGGACACGGCCCGTGTCAGGACTTGATGCGCCAAAGTCAAGATCCAAAAACCTGACACGGGTGCCCGTGTCATGGGACACGGCCCGTGTCAGGGCCTCTGAAGGTGACATTTTAATTTTGTTTTCTCTTTAAGTGACCTCTGGGGGTATTCTTGGGATTACGCTTAACTATTTGTGTTCTGATACATTAGGTTGACTATAAGAAGAGGAAAAACACTTTTTGATTTTGATCAAATTGTTTTGTGCTTTGACGAGTGGAGATTATCGGAGAACGAGGATTGATCAAGAACGGAAGCAATCGACGATCTAAGCAATCATAAGTCCATTATAATGTTTATTTTTCTTTCATATTTTATGTTGATTTTGTTTATAAACATGAGAGGCTAAACCCTTCAATGCTAGGGGGTGTCCCTAATTTGGAATTGTAATGACTTTTGAGTTTCTCAATTTATAAAATTGCATGTTTAATTTTAATCTTTATCATATGTAACGTTCTCAATGCGTTATCTCTTTGGAAAATTTGGTAATCGATCGTAGTTAGGTTTTGGTCTTGCCAAACACCCTAACCTTGTTACATACTTTTTATCACGGTAGATATTACCGAGGAATTGGAATACCCTGTGGTAACTATATCTATGTCAAAACTATTGTTTGATGTTCTTCCTAGGCCACTGAGGAATTAGGGTCGAGGAAGAATATCAAAGGTTTTTCTTGAAAGGAATTTTGGAAAAATAATTTAAACATCGGAAAGATAAAGTTTTATGCACGCATTTTTAGAGCGGAAATTATAAGAGTCATTACAGTAAAAATTATACACCTTCCTAGTGTAATTCTCATATTGGTCATTTTACTCGTATTTTACTAAGGACTTTTTCCTTATTAGTTTTAATATAAAAATATTTTCAACCTTAAACACCCCAAGGATTTTTGTTTAATCGTTTCACACAAACCTATTTTAACCGCGCAGTCCTCAAGAGACCGACACTAGGGATAACCCTTATTATAACTACATCAATAAAATAGTACACTTGCTATTTTACCGATCAAGTTTTTGGCGCCGTTGTCGGGGACTGCCAAAATTTAAGCTCATGTAATTCGTTTGAAATTTTGTTGCTCTACAACTAAAATTATTTTTATTTTTATTTTTATCTTATTTTTTATTTTTATTTTCATTTTTATTCTATTTTATTTATCCTTGCTAACCTGTATCTGACTTTTTATGCGAGGTAAGGCCTCAGCTGAATATTCCTTTGACGCAGAACCTGATAGATCATTGCGCGAAAGACTCCACAAAGCAAGACTCGAAAGGCTGGCGGGGACTAGTTCTGGTCCTATAGTTGTGTATCCAGAGAAAGATAATAATATACCGGTGCATTCTGAGTCAAGTGATACAGACACTGAGAGTGAAGCAGAGTAAGACATAGTTGACATGGTTGGTAATCCACCCCTTGCAGAGAGATTCCTAGGTGACTATGGAGGAGCTAATGCTCCACCGAATCGGATGACCATTTTGAACCAACCGGTGAATGTGGCCCATTTCCAACTTAATCCTTCAACCATCCACCATTTGGAGAGAAAACCTTTCTCAGGAATAATCATTGAAGACGTAAACAAGTATCTCCAAAGATTTCTCACTACCACAACATCTTTAAAAATAGAGGGTCATTCCGAGGAAGCAAAAGGACTGGTCATGTTCCCTTTTACCCTGACTGATGATGTCGAAGATTGGTTTTACTCACTTCCGGGTGCTAGTATCACTACTTGGAAAGAGATGGAGACCGTATTCCTTAATGAGTAATTCTATGCATCTATTTACATTCGCAAGAGATGTGACATTGTGAATTTCAAACAGAAAGAAGGTGAATCATTGGGAGATGCATACAAGAGATTCAAGAGGTGTTTAGCCGCATGTCCTACTCATAACATGGATGTGACTGAGAAAATGCAGAACTTTGTGAATGGTCTTAGAATTAAGACAAAACAGCTCATTGACACAGTTGCAGGTTGTTCAACCAATTTCTGGACAGCTACTGGTGTCGTACCTCGAAAAATACGATCCTAAAACAAACAAAAGAGTTGCCACCTAATTCTATTTATTCTAAATAAAGAAAAGGGAGATATAGACACAACCTAAATTGGATAAGAAATGGTCAACGAAACCACTAATCTAAGTTCGGGAGTCAGTTACGCAAAAGGAAGGTGTTAAGCACCCCTCACGTCCGTTGTACTTAACGGGAACCTCTTAGTATAATTTGCGCTTAAAATGTTAACTTGTATTATTGTCTTCTTTTACTGATCAAAGTTTGTTAAGATTGTTTATTAAAGGGAAAAGAAAATTATTATTTATTATGGGGAAAGGTTAAGTTTTTTTTATTATTGTGATTTGTGACGGAGAAATAATTTTTTTTTTTATGAGGGTGCTCTTGAAGGATTAAAATCCCCGTGCCTACATATTCCCTTGTGCAATGGGAAAGTCAGAGCTTCATAGTTCGTGCTACTACGGTTTGTGTTTTTTATTGAACGATTGTTTGAAAATGCTTTCTACTGCTAAGCATTGGCTTTTACTCGTGGTGGAGGTTGAAGCGCTAGCTTGTTTGCGAGATAGAAAGATTTAAACAATGTTTGTTTTTTTTAGAAAAGTGTTTGACTTTTGTTAAGGGGTTTTAAACAAGAGAGTGAATGAACCACAATGCGTGGGGCTAGCCCAGGAGTGATTGCATTCAAGAACGTACGGAGTGCTAGACTCCGGAGTTCAGTTACTCACTGATTAATTATGGAAAATAGTTTGTGTTGGTTGGTAAGTTTTAAATTGTATTTGAAAAGAAAGAGACAAGTCGTCATATTTTAGGGGAGGTATCCCGCTTAATCCACCACAAACATTTGAGGAATGAGAAATCGAAAGAATCTTTAAACTTGGATAGGAGGATCGACAAGCAATGCCACATTCTTTCTTTGAGAAATAAAATCGGAAGAAGCTTTAAACTTGGATATAAGTATCGACAAGCAATGCCACATTCTTCCTTTGAGAAAATTATTTGTAAGATTTGATTTGTGTTTGTGGTTGATAGGAGGAACATCTTTCCTATGGAGATGAACCATGTCTAATCCTTTACAGTTGTTGAATTGTTTTGAATACGAAAGAGTGAATGAATTACAAATCGGGGGCTAGCCCCAACAATAATTCAGTTCAAGCACCCGAGGAATGCTAGATTCCTGAGTTCAGTTCTTCGTATAGTTTAATTAAAGGTTTTCGTGTTTTAGGAATGAAAGGGTGAATAAACCACACCGCGTGGGGCTAGCCCAAGAATGATTTAATTCAAGAACGTGCGGAGTGCTAGACTCCGGAGTTCAGTTCCTCCGTTATTTAATTTGTGAATTAAGATGTTCTGTTTTGGATGTTTTAGAAACAAAAGAGAGAATAAGACACAACCCGAGGGCTAGCCTCAAGAGTGTTTCATTCAAGAACCCGAGGAATGCTAGATTCCTGAGTTCAATTCTTACGTTAATTTATTATGTGACTTAAATGTTTTAAATACGAAAGGGCGAATGAACCACGTCGCGTGGGGCTGGCCAGGAGTGATTCACTCAAGAACTCGTGGAGTGATAGACTCCAGGGTTCAGTTCTTTCGTACTTTTATTGTGAAAAGTTTTAAATGTTAATCGAGGTTTGAATTGGCGTGCTAGATTTGGTAAAAATATTGATTGATGTGCAAAATTTTTTAGTGGCATAACGGTATGAAATTATCGAATCCTTGGATTAAAAATCCGATTTATAAAGAATATTTAAAAAATAATAATAAATAACCTAATGCTCAATCATATAGAAAATCACTCAATCAATAAATTGATGTTAAAAGTTATTAATTTATAAAAGCTTATTTTTATTATTATTATTTACGAGAGAAAAAAAAATTTATTTTGAATTTGGTGGAACTAATGTAATAATTTAGAAAGAAAAATAACAAGTATTTCCATTATCACACCATTAATATATTATGCATCAAAAATTCATGCTATCAGTAAGAGAAGCACACGTTATTCATCATGATAAATAAAGTTCTAGGCATTACATATTAATCATTATTTCAACAAAAAAAAACTGGTGCTATCAGTATCAACATTCATAATAATATCCAACATTATCGCACTACCAGTATTAGTGAAACTTCTGAACACACTCAACATTATACTAGTAACTAATAACATCATATAAAAATTGTATCAAAACATTGTCAGTATGTTTTAACGGTATCATATCAACATTTAGCAACATTGTTAATTTAGTATCAAAACATACTTCAATTCAAATATATGTACGTATGACATGTTCAACAAAAAGAAGCAACAACATAAAAACACGTATTCAACTCCTGTTCACTTTTCATTATCTTAGAAAAAACAGAAAGAAAAAAAAAACTAATAGGATGACCATAGACACTTCACAAGGCTTCAACGATAAGCATCTTTTTCAAACAATATCAATCATTTTTCTTTATAAAATCATAGCAGTGGAAACACAAATACAGAGCCAAAAGCAAAATATACTCTCTTCAAAACCCCAAACACCAACCATTTTTTACTCTGTCATAGACAACAAGGTTCCACATTGCAAATAAACTCAGACATCTATGTAAACCCTTCAACACCACCAACAAAGTAAAACATAACCACATTATATTTAAGCATTAGAACTTTGACATTAACTTACTAAACAAGCACCATGAGCAAAGTAAATAGAATAATCATATCAACAATAATCGTAAGTAAAACAAAATAGAAGGGAAATGCTCTGAAATTTACCGACACCACATCATTAACACTGCTGTTGAAATTTTGTTGTTGTCGAAATTGCTACAAATCGAGTTGTACTGGAATGAAACCGAGTTTGTCACTGCTAGCTGGAATTTTTGCTTTCACCATGTTGTTGTATTGTTGTGAGATTGGACGATGTTGTCGTTTCAAATCGAATTCGTGCTATTGAGGTTGTGTAGCAGAAGTTGTTGAGGGATTTGGTGAGCTTGAGGATCTGTCGCACACGGTTGTACTTTTAGCTTGAAAAGTTGGTGATCTAACGGTATGAGCAGGGTGCAGATGTAAGGTTGTTATTGGTTTGAGCAATCACTGGAAAACAAGATCGGAGGTTGTTGTTAGGTGATGAACCGCGATGCTGGTAAGATCGTGAGGAAGACAATGAGTGAGGAAGTTGTAATGTGATGCAAAAAAAATGTCGTGAAGAAATGATGGAGCAGTGGTATTTATTGATGAGAAAAAATGAGGTTGTTGTTGCTTTGTGAATGAAACCGAAAATAAATGCAGAGAGGTTCACCAATGAAGAGACGCTGTTATCACCCTCTCCTTTAGGGCTTGGCACTTTCTATTCTTTTATAGCTAGGTCAACTCAAGTAAATCCTCCTTAATGGACCTTGGTGTGAAATGGTATGGGCTTAGTGATATGGATGTAACTTTTCCCTTCTTTTTGTTATATATTTTTTTTTTGAATATGATTATAATGGAATAATAATTAAAAGAAAAAAATAAAGGCTAAGATTTAATGGGATGGATTAGGGAAAATGAATTGGGTATAAAAAAGGATAGTAAAAAAATGGGTAGAAACTTGAATTTTAGAAATGGATTATGGATTGTATAGATTGAAACAATAAAATTATCACAAGAAAATAACATATATTGAACTAAACTTAAACCTAATAAAAATCAAACTTTATTTAAAAATTTAACTTAAATTGAATTTTAAACTAATTAAAAACTGAATGTATAAATTAGACTTAAAAATAAAACCTAATTAAATTAGACTAACGGATTGAAAATACCTAATTAAAATTAACTAAATATAAATATAAATTAAATTAAAACAAATAATGAAATTGGACATATTAATTCTAAATAGTCTAAGATAAATATTTAACTAAGAAAATTAGAATAAAAAGAAATTAAACTATAAAATTAGACAACATCCTATTTTTAAATCAAAACAAAATCAAAGATAAGATTAAATTAAAATTAAATGAGAAAACAAAACACGATTATGAAGATTAACAGGCTATCTGACTTAAAATGCAAAAGTGATTGAATTTATGTCTGACTTTGATAATGCAATGAAATGCACTAGATGAATAAAATATTTTTGAAAAAATCTGGTCAAAATTTAGGGTATGACAGCTGCCCCTATTTAATCATCTTGAACCTGAATGTACGAATAACAAAGATTTTTTTGGGACATTCAATGTGGAAGAGGATTAAATATCAGAATACCTAAAATTTTGACCGAAAATGCAGATGAAATGAAATGATGTGCAATGTAAAATGCGAGACAAAGGCTACAACGCTATTGGGAAAGAAAATTGACACTACTGGGGATTAGACACACATGACCGGAGTACAATCCACACGAGGAATTTTCTCTTGAGCGTAACCAGACGACAACTGTCTACAAGACCCAAGACAAAGTCCTTGGACAAATCCCATCAGAGAAGTCTTCTGCTGAGATTTAGAACATCATTTGGAAATACCTTCTATCGAGGTAACAAAACAAATCAGAAATCTACTGTCGAGATCCTGGGGAGAAAAACAATTTCTGTTGAAGTCTGCTGGAGATCTACTGCCGAGACTTTACAGAGAATCTAAGAATGAAATACCTTCTGTCGAGGTATACTATAAAATTCATACTGCCGAGGATTAATTGAGGACACACCTGTTGCCAAATCTTCTTCCGAGATTTAACTAAGGATGCCATTGTCGAGATCATAAAAAGTAAATACCTTCTGCCGAGGTAGACTGGAAATCTTCTGCCGAGACTTGCCAGAAAATAAAAGGAAATACCTTCTCCCGAGGTAGACTAGAAATCTTCTGCCGAGACTTGCCATTTAGCAAAAAGTAAGTTCATATCAAACTTCCCACCTTGTCCTAGAGAGATGCCATTTGCTTGAAAAAGAGATTCATATCAAACTTCTCAACTTGTATTGGAGAAATGCCATTTGATAGAACCTTCACCATACTTCCCTTCTTCTGAAAGAGACAGTTATATGATGGAGAACAACTTCACGCTTAAACTTCTCAACTTGTCTGGAAGAGATAACCATTTGACGGAAATCGGAAAATTCACAACAAACTTCTCAACTTGTCTGGAAGAGATAGCCATTTGTTGGAAAAAGGAGATTCGTATCAAACTTCTCAACGTGTATTGGAGAGATGCCATTTGATAGAACTTTCACCACACTTCCCTTCTTCTAAAAGAGACAGCCATATGATGGAGAACAACTTTACGCTCAAACTTCTCAACTTGTCTGGAAGAGATGGCCATTTGACGGAAATTGGAAAATCACAACAAACTTCTCAACTTGTCTAGAAGAGATAGCCATTTGTTGGAAAAAGGAGATTCGTATCAAACTTCTCAACGTGTATTGGAGAGATGCCATTTGATAGAACTTTCACCATACTTCCCTTCTTCTGAAAGAGACAACCATATGATGGAGAACAACTTCACGCTCAAACTTCTCAACTTGTCTGGAAGAGATAGCCATTTGACAGAAATTGGAAAATCACAACAAACTTCTCACCTTGTCTGGGAGAGATGCCATTTGTTTGAAAAAATAAAGAGATTCATATCAAACTTCTCAACGTGTACTAGAGAGATGCCATTTGATAGAACTCTCATCATACTTCCCTTCTTCTGAAAGAGACAACCATATGATGGAGAATAACTTCACGCTCAAACTTCTCAACTTGTCTGGAAGAGATAGCCATTTGTCGGAAATTGGAAATTCACAACAAACTTCTCAACTTGTCTGGATGAGATGCCATTTGTTGGAAAAAATAAAGAGATTCATATCAAACTTCTCAATGTGTACTGGAGAGATGCCATTTGATAGAACTCTCATCATACATCCCTTCTTCTGAAAGAGACAGCCATATGATGGAGAACAACTTCACGCTCAAACTTCTCAACTTGTCTGGAAAAGATAGCCATTTGACGGAAATTGGAAAATTACAACAAACTTCTTACCTTGTCTAGATGAGATGCCATTTGTTGGAAAAATAAATTCATACCAAACTTCTTCGCCGAACAGGGGAGATGCCATTTGATAGAACAAAAACCTTGCTGAGGATGAACAAACTGCTCGAAAAGAGAATGCCATTTGTTGATTTATTGGGAAATCCATGGATAAGAAACAAGCTTCTCAAATAAGGAGACGGCCACTTGTTGATTCCGCTTAGAGGTCCAGGGATAAGAACAAGCTTCTCCAATAAAGAGACTGCCACTTGTTGATTCCACTTAGAAGTTCAAGGACGAAACAAGCTTCTCGAATAAAGAGACTGCCACTTGTTGTCAGGTGTAAGTATTCCAAGAGAATGTTGCAACAACACTACTGGAGAACGAAGTTCGCCTTTACTTGGGAACCTTCAATGAATTCCTCCTGAGAGACAAATCATTAACAGGTGCAAAATAAATGCATTTTCCATCTGGAAATTCAATCGTTAAACATTGTCAAATACGAAATTCAATCCAGGAATGAACTGGAGAGAAACTGTCAAGCAAGACACTAACCCATGAGGAATGAACTCAACTGGGTATTTATCCTATCCAAGTGTGGAAAGGAGAACTAAAGCAAAAATTCTTCCACGAGGGTAAGAACTCAGTGGGGAATTAGAAAGATCGTACATTTTTTGCCTAAGAGAGACACATCACTTGGGGATAAACACTACCAAGGTGAAGGGGGTATGCATTAATGAATGCAACGTGAATATGAAAATGAAATCATTTATGATGTACATGTATGTATATGTTTATGCTGACAAACAGACTAGACAGACACAAGAGATAAATTGATAACGAAATAAACATCACAACAAACGGATACTCGACCAATCTCGTCAAAGTGTACGCAATCACTGAAGATAGGATAGAGAGCCATCCTTGGAATAAAGTCCTACTACAAAGCTCAAATCTCTTTGATGAGAGAAAGATACTTCAATCGGGAAATAAGACCCAAGCAAATCTTCTAACTCCAATGTCTATCAGAAGGAAACAAACAGGAAAACTCATTTTCTATGGATGAAGTAAATTTGTACTTTGTTGGGGGAGAAAATCACATTAGTCTAGAGAAGCTTGAATCAAGGCTCAATTGGGGATACTAGACTTAGTATCTCGTTGGAAGCACTAAGTAGTAAAAGGAATTCAACAGAAAATACTGAGGCATGCACCTAACATATCATAGTAACTTGGTGTAAGGTCCCCGTCATCTGGAGATACTTGTAAGGTATATCAAAAGAGTGTCTTGCTTAGGGAAACATATGGTCATGCACCTGATGCGTGTTTTTCGTAAGTGTACGAACACGTCAGAGTAATATAAAAGACTGTCGAATCCACAGAGACCAAGTGTCAATCTATCGTACCTGTTGTTATGGTGTGTATCTAAGGCAATTGAATATAATGGTTTTAAGGAGTGCGCAATGGTAAATAAAATAATAATTTTAAACAATTAATAAAGACAGACTCGAATGTAATTCACATAATCAATTGATAATCAGGTACTTGTTAATAGAACTACTTATGGGCAATGTTTTCCACTTTGAAAAGAACTAATTTAACGGGAACTGTCGCTTTCGCGTATTCAGAACCGAGTTGTACTCTCTAATCAACCCCTCCTATTGTCACAGATAAAAAGGTGCGTACTGCGTTAGAGTAGTAAACCTATTTTTAAGAAATATAGTATCTTAACTAAGTTGAAAAGTACTTTAACCTGGATTTCTTAGCAAAAAGAGGTTCTCACGAACCAGACTCTAAACTTCTTAACGCGTCCGAAAATGGTTTTAAAATATCTTTTCTTTTTAATCTAAAAACTCCTAATGAACTAGACAAAGCGCTTTTGGTTGTTTTTGAAATAGTTAAAAACAATTAAACTTATATTGAAAGTTAAAATAGCCCTTAAGTGTTTCTACAAACAATTGTACGAATTATAGGTTCAATTACGATCCTTACATTCTAACCTTTATGGATTTAGTTAGACATGGTAAAGTAAAAGTTCATTTTATTATTTTTCATAAAAGTATTTAGTGCGAGTGCTGAAAGTAAATAAAAGTAGTGCGAGTGTGAGAAATAAAGGTATTTAAAGCGAGGGCGGAAAATAAACGAAAGTAGTACGAGTGCGAGAAATAAATAAAGTAAAGCAAGTGCGGTAAATAAATAAAAGTAAAGCAATGCGGAAAGTAAATAAAATAAAGCGAATGCAGAAAAATAAAATACGAACTGGAATTAAAATGGCGGCAGGATTAACTTCCTCCCAGAGTGCTCCAAAACTCGATCACACAGACGTATACAGACTCGATCACTCGATTGTAGTAACACCCCGATGTGAAGTGATTACTACTTTAAAACTGATATATGCCTAAGAGATTCTAAGTTTGGATTATTGAAAACGAAAATCTAAGGCCCTATTTATAGGAAAACAAATAGCAAGAAAAGACCAGGATGCCCCCCTCCACTAAAAAGTGAAGGGAAACACTTTTGCCTTATGGCGCCCGCCATAGGTACAAAATGGTGGGGAAAGTGGGGATCGTGGGCTTTGGCAATTGTGGAGTGGTCTTGGGACGTGGCCACGTCATGGCTGACCCCATGGCGCCAGCCATGGTGGATGCCGTAAGTGTAAAAAGCTGAATTTCTTGGTTTTCGTCCGTTTCAACTCCTTTTTCGCTCCTTTTCTTGATTTAGGCCCCGATTACATAAAAAACCTTAAAATAAGGGAAAAAAAAGTAATAACATAACAAAATAGCAATAAAAACTAAGAATGCATGCGAAATCGGAGTCAGAAATACGGTGAAATTTAGTGTTATCAAATCCTCCCACACTTAGACCTTTGATTGTCCTCAAGCAAACATTTAAATCTCAAAATGGAGAAAACTGGCGTCAACACGTGATTTGGGATAAAAAGGGCTTCTAAGTTCAAGTCAGGATGCAGTGACAGGTACTAACTAAGTGAACCAAGGGTACCATAATAACACAGACACAAACTTCAATCCTATATTAACTACCCCATGTCATCCCACAATACCTAGGCCTATCTTATCATCTCTTTTTGGGTCCTTTTCATTCAGGCGCAATCATATTAAGCCCGTTATTCGTACATGCTTCATAGTAGGGTAACCGGTTAGTGATTCTGATCCAAAACATAGGGTTTCTGGCACATAAGCATGTGTAAACCCGTTTTATTTGACCTAAATGTAGCTGCGGGGGATCGGATCGTAATCCGCCCTACCAAGTTCAGTGCCAGATACCTCTGAACCAACTAACAATAGGTGACTGTAATTTTTTTCTTTTTGTGGCAAAATATTTTTTTCTTCCCTTTTTTCGGTTTAAATGACTTTGTGAGGGTCACCTATCCCAGAGTTTGCCTTTTTTTTCTTTTTTATTAGCACTGGATCATTCACTTATGTTCATCGGCCCCCTACGTAGAGCATGCTTAGGCCGGAGATGACTGCTAGAATAAACTACTTAGGACAATTTTTTGAATGATAATAAAGGCCATGGTGTGCGGGGTTTAGGAGTGATTCTTATATTCAAGAGGTCTATGGTGCTAAAATGATACTGATGTTTCAAAAAGTTTACCCAAGCCACCACATCCTAATCCAAACCTGTCTCAAAGCCCAAAAAACATGTGAAACAACATTGTTTTCTTTTTAAATTTTTTTTGATAAGGCTAAGGAAATGGGAAAAAAGAGGGTGTACTAAAGATACGATATACTGGTGACTCGTCAGACTCATGCATTATCTAAGAAAACTTAAACTAAATAGCTAACTGAAAAGGAAAATAACAGGAAGCAATGAAACCCCCTCCCACACTTAAATCGAACATTGTCCCCAATGTTTTGAAATAAGATAAGAAGAGTAACCTGGATAACTACTGCGGAGGAGTATTGGTGCCCTCGCCGTCCTGGTGTGATGGTCTGGAATAACGGGATATACTGTGCTGTTGGTCCCTCCGGTCAAGTCGTGCTGATAAGGCAGCCTGGGCACCCCGGACCTCTCGAAGGTTACCTAGGATGGAACCCTGAGTGGCCTCTATAAGCTGGTGGTGCCGGCGGTTGACTTCTCGCTGACGGGCCTGCTCTGATGTGATGTCGGTCAAGGCGCGGCAAACATTACTATAGGCACGATCTGAAACCAAACGTGATTGTTACATGAAGCTCATGTTGTCCGCCAGTTGTTGTGAAATAGTAGAGAGTAGGCTATCTCGCCTTTCCTCTCTAGCTGTCATATCATGCCACATCTCCTCAGTGACATAGAATCCAGGAGTAGCATCTGCAACAGGGTTAGAGGAAGATGGTGCGGTGTGTGACTGTGAAGGGTGATGGGGGGACACGTGAGGTACGGGAGAATGTTCTCTCCGATCATATTCTTCATCAATGTCCTGTGCCTCCCCATTAGGAATATTAGGAGGAAGTGGACCCAAAACAGGTGGAGCATTCAGATCGTAGGTCCATTTCCTTTCATTATGTACATCGGTACATCTCCTGCAAGGTAAAGCAACAGATGGGATAACTACCCCATGAACCATCAACTCATAACCACTTGCTCTCCTCGTTCGACATAATTTCATGTCTTTTAGAAATTTTAAATTAATTGTGCGAGGAGGTAGGGGTTCAAGTGTAATTATCTCATTGTTCAGGTCAAGAGCCTGAGCAATAGACGTAACAAGTCCTCCAATAACAATCGG
Source organism: Lathyrus aphaca (assembly GCA_963966055.1). Lineage (NCBI taxonomy): Eukaryota > Viridiplantae > Streptophyta > Magnoliopsida > Fabales > Fabaceae > Lathyrus > Lathyrus aphaca. The sequence continues at coordinate 212,481,363 of OZ014519.1, forward strand.
TCCTGTTTTATTAACAATTAAAGCCATGTGTGCCAGCATAAACGGGACCGGATTGATATGAGTATTAGTGAGGCATCCTTGCAAAAATAGGAGCTCTTTAGCGTTTACCTTATTTGGACTCTCCCGGCCAAAAATAGTACATGCCAAAAGATATCTGAAAACTCTCATGGCCGGGTTATGGATGGTCGACGCAAGTATTCCTTCAAAAGAATTTATTGAAGTACTTGACAGCCTCTGCCAGAAGGAAAATACTTCGGCCGACCATTCTGAATCCAAAGGTGCCTCACATAAAGCACCTTCCCTATGAGGGATTCCTAACAAGCCTGTTAGTTCGCCGGTACTGTATTCGTATTCAATTCCAAACAGTCTAAAATTAACAGTACCGACTGTGCTAGCAGTGTTAGGATTGACAGTGTATATCAATGAACTTAAAACTCAATTGTTAGCCTCTCATAGGTAGGTTCCTGATTAACAAAAATATTATGCAAGCCTAGAAAATCTAATAAATGAAAAACACTATGATACATACCCAAAGAGTAAAGACAGTTATCATCGACGTACCTAGTCGAGAAAATTTCTCGACTCTGAAGCCTTTGAATAATTTTCCTTTGCCTATCTCCCAGTCTTCCATCGCGAAGAAGATATTCGTTGAACTTCATTGTTGTTGCTCCTTGAGAAGTGAAAAATGGTGAAGAATGGTTTATGTGAGAAATGGTAAAGGTTGGATTTTTATGGTTTGTGGTGGATGAAAATAAAAATGGATTTTGGATGGGTTTTATAGATGGTGAATGTTTTGGAAAGGTGGGAGCTTTAATGGGGTTCAATGGGGTTTTTGGAAGTTGGAAAAATGGGTTTTGGAAGTTTGAAGGTGTGAAAATGGTGGGGGAGATGAATCTGCCCCGAAATAAAGGAGGACGGTGTGGCGGGCGCCATAGGGACATGGCAGGCGCCACAAGGCCATTTTGCCTTTGGGCCTAAAATCTTCGATTCCCCTTTTGGGCTTTGTGTACCTTTGGTCTTCGGGGGGTCTAGATAGCGTTCTCTTCTTTCTTCTAAGGCATGAAGCTTGCATATTTTTTTATGAAGAGAAAAATAAAAAATAATTTTGTTCTTTTTTTTCATTATTCGACATAAATAAAATAAAATAAAATAAAAAGAAAAAATGAGTATTAGTGCATGAAATAATATATAAGATAAAAATCAAAGTACATGGGAAATGTAATATATGCGATAATATAAAATATGTCTGGAGATGCAAGAAATAAAATAAGGCATGAAAAATTAAATACTAGAGTAATAATGTCAGTGTAAAACGATCATGTGGTAGGCCTCTCTTCCTGGTTCGATCCACGAATCTCAGCTATCTCCCTCCGAAGCTCTCCAATCTCCTGATATAGAGCATCGGCCTCTGAGGCATGAGTGAGATCAAATATCTCAATCTGTAATGCCAAGTCCTCTACTTCCTGCCTGAGCAGGGCAGTCTCCTTGCAGAGCTCATAAATCTGGGTCTGTAGATCAGGCGGCTGCAAAGACATATTGTTAGACATAACAGTGATTCGGGGAGAAAGAGGTGTAGGAGTGTACTCAACGGTGGGAGGTGATTTTGGCTCTTCGACAGTCTCCCCATAACCCTCTAAAGCATAACTCCAATTAGCAGGGTCGTGGACACTGGTCATCAGTGGGTCAGGTAATGTAAAGTAATGTATCACTTCGCCGTTGATCAGTAATCTAAACGTGTTAGGCTCAAAAGAGGCCCTCTTCATCAATCCTCTGTCAAGACAAAAGTCAACATCTAGGGTGGTCTAGCAGCAGAAGGTCCTGAGATGCAATAATTTGCGAGACAACCCCAATGCAGTAGTAATCTGTGTAACAATCCCACCGACATGTATAATGCCTACAGATGACCTGGCGACACTAGCAAGGCCCTTAAGCAGAAAGTTTCCACAAGCAACTGGGCGTGAATGAGTCGCACAAAACAGTAGGAAAATCTCCTCCTCACTCAGCAAAGTCTTTGTATCTGGAAAACCGAGGAAAGAGTGTGCTAGAATCATCTGGAAGTACCTTAACGCATGGTTGTGGATGACCTGAGAAAACTGAGTGGAAGGATCCTGGATCCCTCCACCTGAGATGTTACTCCAAAACTTCTTCACTTCTCTGCTCATAAAGTACCCCATCGGTGTCTCTAGAATAACATCAGGAGTAGTCTGAAAACCTAGTAAATCACCAAACTCTTTGTGAGAGAAAGAGTAGTCAGTCCCGAACAACCTGAAAACAAAATTTCCATCGGGTCCAGCCCAAGGATCATAATCGAACGAGGCGAGGAACTCTAGAGTCAAGTTCCTGTAAGTGTTGTTCATATCGTCGAACTGGTCCCACTGGAGTTGGTGGCATAAGAATCTGACGCTTGGCTCTATCCACAAGGCATCCATGCAATCTTGGTCTGGGTACCTGGTAGGTGCCATAGGGCGTCTCATGTGGACATAGGAACGCTCTCTCTATCTGCGTCGTCTCTGAAGACCACGTGCATGTCGTCGGGGTTCTGCATTCTGCACAAGGTTAGCAAACAAGGGTCCTGAAATCACATAAAACATTCAATCGTTAGTCCTGACAAAATAACAAAGTAAACAAATTAAAATAAAGTAAAAATAAATAAAATGTTAAGTAAGATAAGAAAACCATGGGTTGCCTCCCATGCAGCACTTGTTTAACGTCATTAGCTCGACGATCGGATTTTATACATCATTCGAAGGATTTGGTGGATCACTCAGAGTATGGCAGGAGTATGTTGTTGGGATGTCACCTCCTTCGTATGGCTTCAGCCTCTGTCCACTGACGATGAACGGTTTACATGTTTGGTTCTTGATTTCAATAGCACCAAATCTTAGAATCTTAGATACTTCGAAAGGGCCAGTCCATCTCGAACGAAGCTTCCCTGGAAAAAATCGTAACCTATAATCGAACAGGAGAACATGATCGCCTATTTTGAAGTCTTTTCTTATGATTCTTTTTTCATGCCAAGCTTTTGTTCTTTCTTTGTATATGATGGCATTTTCGTAGGCAGATTGTCTGAGCTCTTCTAATTTGTGGATATCAAGGATACGTTTTTCACCAGCAGTTAGGTAATCTAAATTCAAAGTTTTGATGGCCCAATAGGCCTTATGCTCCAACTCAAAAGGTAAGTGACATGATTTTCCATAGACCAGTTGATAAGGAGTTATTCCTATAGGGGTTTTGAAAGCGGTTCTATAGGCCCATAACGCTTCTTGAAGTTTCTGCGACCAATCTTTTCTAGATATAGAGACTGTCTTCTCAAGAATTTGTTTGATCTCCCTATTAGATACTTCCACTTGTCCATTAGTCTGTGAGTGGTATGGTGTTGCTACTCTATGCTTAACTCCATACTTGCTTAAAAGTTTATCAAATATTCTCGATATGAAGTGTGATCCTCCATCACTTATGACTAAACGGGGGGTTCCAAACCTGGGAAATATATAGTTTTTAAACAATTTGATGACTTCTCTGGTGTCATTCGTGGGTGCGACAATAGCTTCAATCCATTTAGACACGTAGTCAACAACTACTAATATATACTGGTTTCCTAAAGATGGTAGGAACGGTCCCATAAAGTCTATACCCCATACGTCGAAGAGTTCTACTTCTTGGATATTTCTTAGAGGCATTTCATTACGTCTTGAAATATTTCCTGTACGTTGGCATCTATCACATTTGACAATGAAAGCATGGACATCACGCCACATAGTAGGCCAGAATAGGCCAGCTTGAAGAATCTTGGCGTAGGTCTTAGATGTTCTTGCATGTCCACCATAGGGTTCAGAGTGACAATGCTCAATTATATTATGTACCTCCTCTTCTGGAACGCAACGGCAGAAATTTCCATCTTTACCTCTCTTGAAAAGAAATGGTTCGTCCCAATAGAAGTTTCTCACATCACTGTAGAACTTCTTCTTCCGGTGGTATTTTAGATCGGGGGGGTATGATGTCAGCGGCTAGGTAATTAACAAAATCTGCATACCAAGGTACATTACTTATAGCTAAAGATTTATGAGAATGATCATGTGGGTCTGGGTTATCATCTTCAATAGTTTCTAGTTGGGCTATCAGTCTATCATAGGCAAAATCGTCATTTATGGGCACTGAGTCAGGTTTCAGGTATTCTAGCCTAGAAAGGTGATCAGCTACTACATTATATGTGCCTTTATTATCACGGATATCTAAATCAAACTCTTGCAGTAATATAATCCATCAAAGTAACCTAGGTTTGGCATCCTTTTTACTTAGTAAGTAATGAATGGCAGCATGGTCGATGTAAACTATAATTTTGGCTCCTACTAGATAAGATCTAAATTTGTCTATGGCGAAAACTACAGCTAAGAGCTCTTTTTCGGTTGTTGTGTAGTTGAGCTGTGCAGCGTCTAGGGTTCTACTGGCATAATAAATTACGTGTAACTTTTATCTTTTCTCTGACCTAGAACGGCTCCAACAGCATAGTCACTAGCGTCACACATTATCTCAAACGATTCTGACCAATCAGGGGGTTTCATTATAGGTGCCGAAATCAGAGCTTGCTTCAATAGATTAAATGCTTCAGTACATTTTTCATCAAAGATGAATTCAACATCTTTCATTAAAAGACTAGTTAAGGGCTTTGTTATTTTGGAGAAGTCCTTGATAAAACGTCGGTAAAATCCGGCATGTCCAAGAAAACTTCGTATCTCCCTGATAGTCTTTGGCGGTTTTAGATTCTCTATGACTTCTATTTTAGCTTTGTCTACCTCTATACCTTTTTCGGAAACTATATGTCCTAAAACAATCCCTTCGGTGACCATGAAATGACATTTTTCCCAATTTAGCACAAGGTTTACCTCCACACATCTTTCCAGGATTTTCTCGAGGTTGATAAGACAATCCTTGAAATCGGATCCACAAACCGAGAAATCGTCCATAAATACTTCCATGATTCCATCTAAATAGTATGCAAAGATAGACATCATGCAGCCTTGGAAAATGTCAGGGGCATTACAGAGTCCAAAAGGCATTCTTCTGTAGGCAAACGTTCCAACAGGGCATGTAAAGGTAGTTTTTTCTTGATCTTCGGGGTGAATAGGTATTTGGAAGAATCCTGAATATCCATCTAGGTAACAAAAGTAAGAGTGTCTGGCTTGGCGCTCCAACATTTGGTCTATGAACGGAAATGGGAAATGGTCCTTCCTAGTTGCTTTATTTAATTTTCTATAGTCTATGCACATACGCCAACCTCCATTAGTTCTCTTTGCTACAGGTTCGCCCTTCTCGTTTTGCACGACTGTGATGCCTCCCTTTTTAGGTACTACATGCACAGGACTCACCCATTTACTGTCTGAGATCTGATATATTATACATGCCTCTAGTAACTTAAGAACTTAAGTCTTAACTACTTCACTCATCATAGGATTTATTCTTCGTTGGTGTTCTTTGGAGGGTTTTGAATCTTCTTCAAGCAAAATCCGATGCATGCATACGGATGGGCTTATTCCTTTTTGATCTGAGATCTTATATCCTAAGGCTGAGGGGTACCTTCATAAAATATCTAACAATTGGTTTATTTCCTCTTGGTCCAAGGCAACACTGACTATAACTGGACGGTTCATTTCTTCATCAAGAAATTCATATCTCAGGTTCTTAGGCAGTTCCTTAAGTTTTACGGTTTGTTTCATAGGGCAAGGTATAGGATCTGGGGTAAGGGATAAACATTCGTGAAGGTTATCATCAATGTAGGTTTTTTATAACTGTCATCTTCCCAAATAAGGGTTGATGGCAATTTTATAGATTCAGTTTCTTCTTCTTGCTCTAATTCCCTAATGCATTCATCAATGATATCTAAGGCATAACAAGCATCTCCTATTACAGGTGCCATAAGAAATTTCGAGAGTACAAATTCTATCTTCTCGTCACCTACCTCAAAGGTTAGTTTCCCTTTTTTAACATCTATTATGGCTCCAGCGGTTGATAAGAACGGTCTACCTAGGAGGATTGGTATGTCGTCATCTTCTTTAATGTCCATGACAACAAAATCAGTAGGTATAAACAACTAACCTATCCTAACAGGGACGTCTTCAAGTATGCCTATAGGGTATTTAACGGATCTATCCGCTAATTGAAGTGACATCTTAGTAGGTTGTAATTATCCTAAGTTTAACCCTTCACAAACTGCTAAAGGCATTAAGCTCACACTAGCTCCTAAGTCTAGAAAAGCTTTTTCGATGACATGATTCCCCAAAATGCAAGGAATGGAAAAATTCCTGGGATCTTTATCTTTCTTTTCTAAACTATTTTCGAAAATAGAATTACATTCCACGGGTTTCGGATCTTCAAGTCTACATTTATTTGTAATTATGTCTTTGAGAAATTTAGCGTAAGAAGGTATTTGGGTGATGGCTTCTGTAAAAGGTATTTCTACGTGAAGTTTTTCTATAACCTTAACGAATTTTTGATACTTTTTATCGATTTAGGTTTTCTTTAGTCTTTGAGGGTATGGTATTGGTGGTTTGTATGGCGGTGGTGGTACATAGGCTTTGTTTTTAGGTTCTTCTCCTTTTTCTTGACTTTCTGGGTTTTCAGATTCCTCTAGTTCCTTCTCTTCATTTCTCTCAGAAGTTCCGGGATTACTTAATCTGGGGTTTGAAGGTTCCTTATAAGCGGTTCCACTTCGTAGAGTAATGGCATTTGCTTGCCCTTTCGGGTTTTGTTGAGGTTGTCCAGGGAACTGCCCTCCAGGTGTAGTCTGAGGGGCTTGGTTTAAAGCTACCTGAGAGATCTGGGTTTCAAGCATCTTATTATGAGTAATAATTTGGTCAACCTTGGTTCCTAACTGGGTAATTAGTTCGTTAACATGGACGTTTTGGTTCATGAACTCTTTGTTTTGTTGTGTTTGAGCGGTGATAAAATTTTCCACAATTTTCTCAAGGCTCGGATTTGGTGGTATAGGTTGCATAGGTTGATTTGTTCTCGGGGCTTGGTAACCTTGTAGTCTTGGAGGTGCGGTATTTTGGATAGGGTTATTATTTTTGTAGGAGAAGTTTGGGTGATTCCTCCATCCAGGGTTGTATGTGTTTGAAAATGGGTTCCCTTGGGTGTAGTTCACTTGCTCAGGGTTGGTCTCATTTAAAAAATTGCATTCGGCGGATTGGTGTCCTTGTGTCCCACATATCTCACAATTCGGCAAAACTGCAGCTACAGTATTCGAGGTTGTACACATATGTTCGACTCTAAGGGCCAACGCGTCCATTTTAGCTTGCATCATGTCCATAGAGCTTATCTCATGTATTCCTCCTTGGGCTTCCTTCTTTTCCACCGTCGCTCGTTCTACTCCCCATGATTGATGGTTTTGGGCCATATCTTTGATAAGGGAACTAGCTTTAGGGTAAAGTTTGTTCATCAGTGCGCCACCAGCGGCAGCGTCACTGGTCATCTTAGTGTTATAATGAAGTCCATTATAGAAGGTTTGAATGATTAGCCAGTTCTCTAAACCATGATGTGGGCATGCTCTTAATAGCTCTTTATATCTCTCACAGGCTTCGAACAATGATTCTCCTTGGTGTTGGGTAAATCTGGTTATTAGGTTTCGAAGAAGAGTGGTCTTACTTGGGGGAAAATATCTAGCAAGGAAAACGTTTCTAAGGTCTTCCCAAGTTGTTATGGAATTGGGTGGAAGTCAATCTAACCATGATAAAGCCTTATCTCTGAGGGAAAAAGGAAATAATCTTAAGCGTATCGCCTCAGGAGGAGCTCCATTGGTTTTAAAGGTGTCTGCTAACTGGAGAAAGTTTTTTAAATGTTGGTTTGGGTTCTCGGTAGCAAGACAAGCGAATTGTCTCTGTTGCACTAATTGCAGCAGTGATGGTTTAAGTTCAAAATTATTGGCTGGGATAACTGGGTTTACTATACTAGAACTAGGTTCCTCGTTTGATGGTTGGGTGAAGTCCTTAAGAGGTCTTCGGTTTTGATCTTCGACCATAGCTCTCCTATTCCTATGGAAAAATAAATGTGCGCGAGCGTAACGTTCAGGCTCAGCTAGAGGGTCTACTAAGCTTACGACACTGCGAGTCTTTCGCATTGACCGGCAGGTAACAACCTTAGTCTAAACGGTATAACTACAGGGTATGAAATTTGACGAAATTGGTCCCCGACAATGGCGCCAAAAACTTGATGTGTGTTTTTCGCAAGTGTACGAACACGTCAGAGTAATATAAAAGATTGTTGAATCCATAGAGACCAAGTGTCAATCTATCGTACATGTTGTTATGGTGTGTATCTAAGGCAATTGAATATAATGGTTTTAAGGAGTGCGCAATGGTAAATAAAATAATAATTTTAAACAATTAATAAAGACATGCTCGAATGTAATTCACATAATCAATTGATAATCCGGTACTTGTTAATAGAACTACTTATGGGCAATGTTTTCCACTTTGAAAAGAACTAATTTAACAGGAACTGTCGCTTTCGCGTATTCAGAACCGAGTTGTACTCTCTAATCAACCCCTCCTATTGTCACGGATAAAAAGGTGCGTACTGTGTTAGAGTAGTAAACCTATTTTTAAGAAATATAGTATCTTAACTAAGTTGAAAAGTACTTTAACCTGGATTTCTTAGCAAAAAGAGGTTCTCACGAACCAGACTCTAAACTTCTTAACGCGTCCAAAAATGGTTTTAAAATCTCTTTTCTTTTTAATCTAAAAACACCTAATGAACTAGACAAATCGCTTTTGGCTGTTTTTGAAATAGTTAAAAAAAATTAAACTTATATTGAAAGTTAAAATAGCCCTTAAGTGTTTCTACAAACAGTTGTACCGATTATAGGTTCAATTACGATCCTTACATTCTAACCTTTATGGATTTAGTTAGACATGGTAAAGTAAAATTTAATTTTATTATTTTTCATAAAAGTATTTAGTGCGAGTGCTGAAAGTAAATAAAAGTAGTGCGAGTGCGAGAAATAAAGGTATTTAAAGCGAGTGCGGAAAATAAACGAAAGTAGTGCGAGTGCGAGAAATAAATAAAGTAAAGCGAGTGCGGGAAATAAATAAAAGTAAAGCAATGCAGAAAATAAATAAAATAAAGCGAATGCGGAAAAATAAAATACGAACTGGAATTAAAATGGCGGCAGGATTAACTTCCTCCCAGAGTGCTCCAAAACTCGATCACACAGACGTATACAGACTCGATCACTCGATTGTAGTAGCACCCCGATGTGAAGTGATTACTACTTTAAAACTGATATATGCCTAAGAGATTCTAAGTTTGGATGATTGAAAATAAAAATCTAAGGCCCTATTTATAGGAAAACAAATAGCAAGAAAAGACCAGGATGCTCCCCTCCACTAAAAAGTGGAGGGAAACACTTTTGCCTTGTGGCGCCCTCCACAAGGCTATGGTGCCCGCCATAGGTACAAAATGGTGGAGAAAGTGGGTATCATGGGCTTTAGAAGTTGTAGAGTTGTCTTGGGACGTGGCCACGTCATGGCTGACCCCATGGCGCCAGCCATGGTGGTTGCCGTAAGTGTAAAAAGCTGAATTTCTTGGTTTTCGTCCGTTTCAACTCCTTTTTCGCTCCTTTTCTTGATTTAGGCCCTGATTACATAAAAACCTGAAAATAAGGAAAAACAAAGTAATAACATAACAAAATAGCAATAAAAACTGAGAATGCATGCGAAATCGGAGTCAGAAATACGGTGAAATTTAGTGTTATCAGCACCCGCGAAATGGTTTGTGAGAAGAAATCATCTCAAGAGGATTTTATAGAAGAGTTGTCATTAAAAATGCCTCAGTGTCTTCAGACTCAGAGAGATTTTGTCGAATCTTGACGTAATTGCCCCAGATTAACTATATTTGGCACAAATGAGTCTTCAATACTTAACCTTTTGGGGATGTAAATAATAAATTGGGAAACAACTTGCCCCTGTCTAGCAAAGTCTTCAAGCAACCTACCCCTGTCTGGCAAAGTCTTCAAGCAACATGCCCCTGTCTAGCAAAGTCTTCAAGCAACTTTCCCCTGGGGATGATCACTCTCTGAAATGGTTGTTCAACTACTCATCAGAGTTTCAAATCTCAAGAGATTAAGCTCGTCACTGGTACTCATACATAGGTTTCTATGATATCAAGCAAATGCTAATAAGCAAAATGTTAATGTTGAGACCGCTAATGCAACACACATGTTTGTCTCAAGGTTTTTTTTTATGTTTTCGAAAAGATTTTCACAATAGCCAGTGACCGAATCACTAACTAGGATGTGATATTCATTTTTATAAAGCCAACAAAATTTTTTAAACATAGCTCATAGGAGTCAGGAAACACTATCTCATTGAGTATGCTTTCGAAATAAATCCTACTTCAATTAGGACTTTTGAGGGTTGTAATGTGGTTTGGTTTACGGTTTTAGAAACAAAGGATAAAGGCTCAAAGTTTATTTGGTGCCCACCCACTCTCCGTGATGTTTTCCAATCCTAGGTCCAGCTAAATTGACACATACATTTGTCTTTGATGGTTTTGTAGTGAAGATGAAGATCCAATGTCCGCTTGAAATGACAGTCATCTTATTTGTCCCCTATGGATATCAGTGACCCATTTGACTTTGATATGGTGGTCACTAAATCTTATGGATTTGAGTACTTTTTTTGATTGATTTATTCTATTCGGTCTCTAAGTCTCTCTTTAAGTGTTTGACTTATGCGGGATTCTCTTTTTCTTTTTTTCTCTTTTTTCTTTTTCATTGGAAGGCTGAAAATTGTGACTGTCAAGTCATTGATTGTAGTGGATTCCCTGATGGGATGTTTCATCTTATGATTTGAATGTTTAACCAGATTAACTGAACACTACCCTACCCCAGGTTAAGCGTAAGGGTTTTGAAATATCTGAAAGAAACTCCTACTTCTAGACTCGAAGTGTTTGACTAGGGATTAACTCCTTATTTCTCCAGTGTTTGGGGATTCGAAACAATGCATGTACATCGTCAGTAGGGTTTTAATCAAAAGCATTCCACTAGAGCATTTGTGTTTTAATTTCGTCATCCTCCTTCCAATTATCTGCCTAAGCAAGAGATGGGATAATGTTGGCATTATAAAAGTAGAAAAAGCATTATGAGTGAATACGAATGGATTACTTCAAGACAAACATATTTATTGCATTAATCATTCAAAACAAATAAATTCTTACATGCCAAAAACAAATGCATTGATAAACAAAGAAAAATACATATAAAAAGCAGCGAATGAACTAAACATCTCAGAAGATAATTTTCAGAGCATCAAATGATCATATGCATAGAGGAACTTGTTTCATACTCCAGCAACAAACTGACTTGGACAAAACCCTCTTGAGTTTTTTATCAACACAAAGGCACTCCGTCCACATATGGGATTCCTCCATTGAAGGCCAACACCCCGTAGTCGATCATCTCTTGAACCTTTTCCTTGAAGACTTTGCACTCTTCAATCGGATGCCCCAGTACTCCACCATGAAATTCACAACTGGTATTTGGATTGAACCAATGAGGGCGAGACCTCATGGCTCTGGTCTTCCTGGGTGCCATCACTGAATTCCTGGCAAAACAAGTCCATAATTGACTGTAAGTCTTTGGGATTGGATCGAACTGAGGAGTCTCTCTTATTGGGCTGTCCTGAGATCTCTGTTGATTATGGCGCTGATTCTGACGTTCGCCATAAGGCACTGGAGCTAGCAAGATTTTAGGAGAATCCATAATTGCATTAACTTCAAAATTTCCTTCCTCTTGTGAATCACATACAGACTTCTCTTCAATAATTTGGCAATCTGGCCCCTCTTGGATTCTTCCACATTTAAATGTGTTTTCAATGTTTACTCCAACTTCCACAATTTTGGAGAACTCTAATGGCACAACGCCTATCATTCTGATATAATAAGAGTCTGACAATGTTTTTAGAAACATTTTGGCCAGTTCTTTCTCTAAGAGTGGTGGATGAACTTGGGCTGCCAATTCTTTCCATCTTTGTGCATACTCCCTGAAAGATTCATCGTCTCTCTGACTCATTCCTATCAACTGGTAACAGTCTGGAGCCATGTCCAAATTGTAGTCATATTGCTTCACAAAAGCGTCGGCTAGGTCTTCCCAAGTCTATATATGGTTTCTTTCTAGCTTCATATACCACATCAAAGATGCCCCATATAGACTTTCTTGAAAGTAATGAATCATCAGCTTATCGTTATCGGCATGAGTAGTCATTTTTCGACAAAACATCGTCAAATGATATCTTGGACAACTTACACCCTTGTATATTTCAAAAGTAGGCATTTTGAAATCTAGGGGAATAATCACGCCCGGGACTAGACACAAGTTATGAGCTTTTAAACCAAATGCGTTGAGTTCTTTCACCATCTTCAGTTGTTCCTCGAGATCGCGAATTCCTTCCTCAATTTTCACCACCTTAGGATTATTCACCTTTGTCACATGATGGACATTCTGAGATTGGGGAACATCCACTTGTTGAGCATCGTTGTCAGGAGGAAAATCGTACATCGGGTTGGTCATTACAGTAAAGCCTGACATGGAATTAGCATTCTTTGCCATATTTATTGTTCTTCAGTGACTACTTCAGGCTTGAAAGAGACGTCTAAAAGTCAACAAACTGGTAGAAGGACAGATGAGTGAGCTTTTTGTTTGGTGGGAGAATGATATGTGATGCAAATGCAAATGATATGCGATGCAAATGCAAATGATATGCGAATGAATGCAATGTTCAGAATGTTCAGGATCACACACATAAACAGTTCAAGAATTGGAGTATGAAGGCAAGATATTGGATCTAAGGTACAAGTGACTTTGGAACCTCCTAACTGGTAAGCCTTAAGTGGAGAGTTCTAAATTCTTTACCCATGAAGCCCACTCACAGGGTAGCTTTTACGGTGATGGTATAAGGATACGCAAGGTCACAGACGTTTATCATACTAACGCCCCGCCGCAAGCTAGCTGCATTGTAACGATAATGACAACAAGGTCTACCCTGAGTGGAGTTCTCATGTTAATCCAACAAAGGGGAGAGCCCTCGGAGCCTAACATTACACAACTACCAAAATTGAAACAGGTTCTAGGGGGTCCCAGAATCAGAGCCCTTTCGTGAATCAGGTCACGCGACAGGCTAGCTATGTTGTGACAAGATCTATGAAAAGTCTAACTATCTGGGGGAGCTTTCATGTTAGGCTGGCAAGGAGCGAGTCCTTTGATACTAACACTAATAACTACCAATTCTAACTTAGGTGTTCCCTCTTCTTTTTCAAAACTCAAGTACAAGTTCATACCCGTGATGTCCCGAGATCCAACAGGCAATAATAATGAGCAAATATAATCAAGAAGAAAACAATAGATAGAATATCAGCAGTAAAGAAGACAATCAAACAAGTCAGCAAACAAACGCAAAATATCCTAAGTTAGGCTCGACTCTCTTATGCATAAAGCATTTTTTTATCCCCAGCAGAGTCGCCAGCTGTCGTACCTCGAAAAATACGATCCTAAAACAAACAACAGAGTCGCCACATAATTCTATTTATTCTAACTAAAGAAAAGGGAGATATAGACACAACCTAAATTGGATAAGAAATGGTCAACGAAACCACTAATCTAAGTTCGGGAGTCAGTTACGCAAAGGGAAGGTGTTAAGCACCCCTCACGTCCGTTGTACTCAACGGGAACCTCTTAGTCTAATTTGTGCTTAAAATGTTAACTTGTATTATTGTCTTCTTTTACTGATCAAAGTTTGTTAAGATTGTTAATTAAAGGGAAAAGAAAATTATTATTTATTATGGGGAAAGGTTAAGTTTTTTTATTATTGTGATTTGTGACGGAGAAATAATTAAATTTTTTTATTAGGGTGCTCGCAAAGGATTAAAATCCCCGTGCCTACGTATTCCCTTGTGCAATGGGAAAGTCAGAGCTTCGTAGTTCGTGCTACTACAGTTTGTGTTTTTTATTGAATGATTGTTTGAAAATGCTTTCTACTGCTAAGCGTTGGCTTTTACTCGCGGTGGAGGTTGAAGCGCTAGCTTGTTTGCGAGATAGAAAGATTTAAACAATGTTTGTTTTTTTTAGAAAAGTGTTTGACTTTTGTTAATGGGTTTTAAACAAGAGGGCGAATAAACCACAACGCGTGGGGCTAGCCCAGGAGTGATTGCATTCAAGAACGTGCTGAGTGTTAGACTCCGGAGTTCAGTTACTCGCTGATTAATTATGGAAAATAGTTTGTGTTGGTTGGTAAGTTTTAAATTGTATTTGAAAAGAAAGAGACAATTCGTCATCTTTAAGGGGAGGTATCCCTCTTGATCCACCACAAACATTTGAGGAATGAGAAATCGAAAGAAGCTTTAAACTTGGATACGAGGATCGACAAGCAATGCCACATTCTTTCTTTGAGAAATAAAATCGGAAGAAGCTTTAAACTTGGATATAAGTATCGACAAGCAATGCCACATTCTTCCTTTGAGAAAATTGTTTGTAAGATTTGATTTGTGTTTGTGGTTGATAGGAGGAACATCTTTCCTATGGAGATGAACCATGTCTAATCCTTTAAAGTTGTTGAATTATTTTGAATACGAAAGAGTGAATGAATTACAAATCGGGGGCTAGCCCCAACAGTAATTCAGTTCAAGCACCCGAGGAATGCTAGATTCCTGAGTTCAGTTCTTCGTATAGTTTAATTAAAGGTTTCCATGTTTTAGGAACGAGAGGGTGAATAAACCACACCACGTGGGGCTAGCCCAGGAATGATTTAATTCAAGAACGTGCAGAGTGCTAGACTCTGGAGTTCAGTTCCTCTGTTATTTAATTTGTGAATTAATATGTTCTGTTTTGGATGTTTTAGAAACGAAAGAGAGAATAAGACACAACCCGAGGGCTAGCCTCAAGAGTGTTTCATTCAAGAACCCGAGGAATGCTAGATTCCTGAGTTCAATTCTTACGTTAATTTATTATGTGAATTAAATGTTTTAAATACGAAAGGGCGAATGAACCACGTCGCGTGGGGCTAGCCCAGGAGTGATTCACTCAAGAGTTCGTGGAGTGCTAGACTCCAGGGTTCAGTTCTTTTGTACTTTTATTGTGAAAAGTTTTAAATGTTAATCGAGGTTTGAATTGGCGTGCTAGATTTGGTAAAAATATTTATTGATGTGCAAAAAATTTTAGTGGCATAACGGTATGAAATTATCGAATCCTTGGATTAAAAATCCGATTTATTAAGAATATTAAAAAAATAATAATAATTAACCTAATGCTCAATCATATAGAAAATCACCCAATGAATAAATTGATGTTAAAAGTTATTAATTTATAAAAGCTTTTTTTTATTTTATTATTTACGAGAGAAAAAAATGCTTATTTTGAATTTGGTGGAATGAATGTAATAATTTAGAAAGAAAAATAACAAGTATTTCCATTGTCACACCATTAATATATTATGCATCAAAAATTCATGCTATCAGTAAGAGAAGCACACGTTATTCATCATGATAAATAAAGTTCTAGGCTTTGCATATTAATCACTATTTCAACAAAAAAAACTGGTGCTATCAGTACCAACATTCATAATAATATCCAACATTATCGCACTACCAGTATTAGTGAAACTTCTGAACACACTCAACATTAAACTAGTAACTAATAACATCATATAAAAATTGTATCAAAACATTGTCAGTATGTTTTAACGGTATCATATCAACATGTAGCAACATCGTCAATTTAGTATCAAAACATACTTCAATTCAAATATATGTACATATGACATGTTCAACAACAAGAAGCAACAACATAAAAAAACACGTATCCAACTCCTGTTCACTTTTCATTATCTTAGGAAAAAAAACAGAAAAAAAAACTAATAGGATGACCATAGACACTTCACAAGGCTTCAACGATAATCATCTTTTTCAAACAATATCAATCATTTTTCTTTATAAAATCATAGAAGTGGAAACACAAATACAGAGCCAAAAGCAAAATATACTCTCTTCAAAACCAAACACCAACCATTTTTTACTCTGTCATAGATAGCAAGGTTCCACATTGCAAATAAACTCAGACATCTATGTAAACCCTTCAACACCACCAACAAAGTAAAACATAACCACATTATATTTAAGCATTAGAAATTTGCCATTAACTTACTAAACAAGCACCATGAGCAAAGTAAATAGAATAATCATATCAACAATAATCGTAAGTAAAACAAAATAGAAGGGAAATGCTCTGAAATTTACCGACACCGCATCATTAACACTGCTGTTGAAATTTTGTTGTTGTCGAAATTGCTACAGATCGAGTTGTGCTGGAATGAAACCGAGTTTGTCACTGCTAGCTGGAATTTTTGCTTTCACCATGTTGTTGTATTGTTGTGAGATGAGACGATGTTGTCGTTTCGAGTCAAATCCGTGCTATTGAGGTTGTGTAGCAGAAGTTATTGAGGGATTTGGTGAGCTTGAGGATCTGTCGCACACGGTTGTACTTTTAGCTTGGAAAGTTGGTGATCTAATGGTATGAGCAGGGTGCAGATGTAAGGTTGTTATTGGTTTGAGCAGTCACTGGAAAACATGATCGGAGGTTGTTGTTAGGTGATGAACCGCGATGCTGGTGAAATCGTGAGGAAGACAATGAGTGAGTAAGTTGTAATGTGATGCGAGAAAAATGTCGTGAAGAAATGATGGAGCAGTTGTATTTATTGATGAGAAAAAATGAGGTTGTTGTTGCTTTGTGAATGAAACCGAAAATAAATGCAGAGAGGTTCACCAATGAAGAGGCGCTGTTATCACCCTCTCCTCTAGGACTTGGCACTTTCTATTCTTTTATAGCTAGGTCAACTCAAGTAAATCCTCCTTAATGGACCTTGGTGTGAAATGGTATGGGCTTAGTGATATGGATGTAACTTTTCCCTTCTTTTTGTTATATATATTTTTATAATATGATTCGAATGGAATAATAATTAAAAGAAAAAAATAAAGGCTAAGATTTAATGAGATGGATTAGGGAAAATGAATTGGGTATAAAAAAGGATAGTAAAAAAATGGGTAGAAACTTAATTTTAGAAATGGATTATGGATTGTATAGATTGAAACAATAAAATTATCACAAGAAAATAGCATATATTGAACTAAACTTAAACCTAATAAAAATCAAACTTTATTTAAAAATTTAACTTAAATTGAATTTTAAACTATTTAAAAACTGAATGTATAAATTAGACTTAAAAATAAAACCTAATTAAATTAGACTAACGAATTGAAAATACCTAATTAAAATTAACTAAATAAAAATATAAATTAAATTAAAACAAATAATGAAATTGGACATATTAATTCTAAATAGGCTAAGATAAATATATAACTAAGAAAACTAGAATAAAAAGAAATTAAACTATAAAATTAGACAACATCCTATTTTTAAATAAAAAAAAATCAAAGATAAGATTAAATTAAAATTAAATGAGAAAACAAAACACAATTATGAAGATTAACGGACTATCTGACTTAAAATGCAAAAGTGATTGACTTTATGTCTGACTTTGATAATGCAATGAAATGCACTAGATGAATAAAATATTTTTGAAAAAATATGGTCAAAATTTAGGGTATGACAGGTGGTATAAAGAAAATTATAGAAGCTATAGCTGCAAATGAACACCTGGAGTTATATGATAGAACAATGAACCAACCTGAAGGAAAAATTCATTTAAAGCTCGCCGAACAGGTTGTGAAGATGGAAGATCAGATTGCTGTAGAGGTCGAGAGAAGACTTAAAAAGATGAATCTTGAACCATAAACTGTGACACATGTGTGTCGATCCCACCAAATGACACCTGGGCCAAGAGGGGTACAGACGTGAACGGTCGGCGAAAGAGAGAAGAATGAATAGAGTCGCCAGCTAGGCATTTTTATCCCGAGGGAAAGGTAATGCTGCATAGATCTGAGAAAAGATATGGATAAGACGGTCGCGAACCAGAGAAACTGAGAAAGGGGGTTGGTTACTACCTGGGAAGGTGTTAGCACCCAGATTGTCCGCCGTACTCGACGGGATCCACGCTTAAAAGATTTGTGTTTTAAAGGGGTAGTGTCAGTGCTATTTTGTGTGCAAAAGCTGGAAAAGAATGCAAGTGTCAGTGTAAAATAAATGTGGAGTGTATAAGAGAAGTGTCAGTGTAAGAACAGGAGTATGAAGCTCAAGACTATGAGGCTTAAAGAATGATGCTGGAAGGAGGGGGAATATACAGAGACTTTTGTTTGATAATTGTTAAGTTATGCCTACGTATCCTCTCGTGCAATGAGGAAGTCAGAACACCGTAGTTCGACTCAAAGAGACTGAAAGATGAATTGACTTGTGAACTGCCTACTTGTCTATGCTCAAGTGTATGACCTGTCTGGCTCAGGTGCTAACTCTCTTGCATTAGACGGAAGAAGCGAGTTCTCGTTTGGGAGTGAATGAGGTGAGAAAAGAATCCCGGAGGAGACGATTATTGTTTGTTTTTGTGTTTTCAGTCTTTTATTGCTTTTTGAAGTTTGTTATAAGAAAATGAGCTTAAGCCTAAACCAAGGGTTAGTAAACTCATCACATCCTCCCTCAGCTTAGGGGTAATGAGAATACCTTAAATATGAAGTAAGCACCTCACACTTAATCACCATGATGTAGGATTAAGATCATTAACCTACTTGTATTTATTTAGATGTTTTTGTTGTTTTTGTTGTTTTTGTTTAGTGTTAAGTAATGAGTTTAAGCCATAATCAAGGATTTAACAGACTCATTACACCATCCTAATAGAAGGATAATAGATGAGAATATTTCAGCTGAGAAAGGCTCCTCAACTTAATCCATGATTAGGGATTAACCTCATGACAAAACAAAACCTTTATTAAATGGATTTTAGTTAATGATAAGGTTAAGAAGTGAGTTTTATGGTTTGTAAGACAACTTGAGGGGGACTTGTCCATTAACACTAGGGTTAGTCCTTCTTAACCAATTAAGGAAGAATAAGAACCCTAATGCAAGGCCCAAGTTACAAGCTTGATGTCTTGATGATTATTAAGTGAATTGATTAAAGGATTTAAACAAATTAAGGGTTTAACACTTAGGATTAAAGTTATACACTTCATCCTAATAGAAGGATGCAGGCATAAGCTTAATCACAAAGCCTTAAAACCTTTAGGGTTTAGTCCTTGATTATGAGGTGAGAAGAGAAGACTCAAAGAAAACTCAAAGGAAAGAGTCTAAGGGGGACTAAACAATCCTAAAATGTTATCATGCTTGGAAGTCCTAGGGTTTATGAGGCTTAAGAGGAGAAATCTTCAAAGAGCCACCAAGGAGAGAAGCAGATGAAAGGAGAAAGAAACAGGGAGAAGCAAGACAACTTGCTTCACTTAAGAAGACAAGTTGCTTGAAGGAAGAAAGTGGGAGAGAACATGAATGAGCAAGCTCACTCTAATACACATACAAAATGCAGCAATGATGCATAAGAGAAATGAGAAAAGATTGTGAGAAGTGAAGGCAAATTCACTTCTCAAAACAACTTACCACCTGAAAAGTTAGCAAAGGAAATGAAATGAAAATGCAAAGGACGCAATGATACAAACCAAATCCAGAAGCATAAACATGATGTTAATGATGCTAAGAGATGATGCAAACACAAGACAAGAAATGAGAATGATCATACAAGCATGAAGATGCAAATGAAGCATGCTTTGAACCATAAGGATTCATGAATGTTTATGAAATGAAATGAACATATAACATGGCAAAGGAATGATGCAATGATCAAACATGATTCTAGTATGTCCTAAGATGTATTATATGTCATATTGATGCATAAAATGTCATGGCAAGTTCTTGAATGCAAGCAAATGAGAAATGGATGCAAAGAAAGGCACAAATTAGGGTTTATGCACAAGACACAAAACAAAGTACAAAATCAGAAGCAAATGACATGATAAAAAATTGAAAATGGGATCAAAGGAACCCTAATCCTACACAAGTTCACTGTCCAAAGGAGGAGACCTAAATCTAAACCTAATGGAAGTTATGATTTTTCTAAGTCAACTAGGGTTTCAAGGTACCTCACAATGAAAAATGCAAAACAAATTGAAAATGGAAGATAAATTCAACCAATTTTACCCTAGAAACTACATGCTATGAAGGATGTAATGCAAGAAGAACCATCATCAAACTCTTAATGGTTAGGCAGAATGAATTTTTTCAAGTTAGGATCAAAATATTGCCTTTAAACAACTTTAATTCCAATGAAAATTGTCAAAATTGGTCAAGAACCAAAAAGAAAATTGTTTTGAGAGTTTGATAATGTTTCTAAATGTTTTGAAATGCAATGTGAATTTTTTGGTGATTTTTAAATACCTAAATGCATTTTTAATTAATTAATTTTCATTAACTAATTAAAAATAAACATTTAAATGATTTAAAAATGATTTTTAATGCAAAAAATAAAAATAAAAATATTTTTGGGTTCTGAAAATTATTGAAATGTTTGACAAAAAAAATCAGAATTTTTTAATACATTTTTCTATTTTTAAAAATTCGTGGAAGTTAAATATAAACAAAATGAATTAAAACAATAAAAAGAAAAAGTCAACAGATCCAAAGGCTGTGGTTTGAATGGATTTGGAGGGAATTGACTGGCGCCAGATCCTAAGGCTGAGGTTCAAACTGGCAAATTTAAATCTAATCCTAATTAATTAAATCTAATTATGAGATTAGGGCTTAATGAGACCATCCAGGCAATCCATTCACGCGCGGGAAGCAAGATCGCACGCTCCAGATTCAAACTTTGCCCTAATCACAGATTAAACCCTAATTACATTCAGGTCACCGGAGAAGAGCTCTGGTCGTCTTCTCC
Organism: Lathyrus aphaca; assembly: GCA_963966055.1. Taxonomy (NCBI): domain Eukaryota; kingdom Viridiplantae; phylum Streptophyta; class Magnoliopsida; order Fabales; family Fabaceae; genus Lathyrus; species Lathyrus aphaca. The sequence goes on from OZ014519.1 coordinate 212,502,272, forward strand.
GGTGACATCCCTCCCTGAAAATTTCTATCTCTCTCCCTAAGCTATAAAAACATGCCAAAATCTCCAGAACTCTTCCTCTAACCTCAAATAACAAGAATCCATCATCAATAACAATTTATTTTACTCATACAAGGAGAATCGAAGAGGAACAGATTTAGGGCAAAAGTTTCAGAGCAACATAAAATGCTTGTCTCTGGCTCATTTTCAAAAATAAACACATCCCCATGATCAGGATAACACATAGAACAATATTTTAACAAGAAACCAGAGTTCTGGAAAAATTGTTCATCATGTTACCTGAGATTGAGCTTTCGAATCTTGGGCTTTCTGACCTTCTGCCTTGTGCTTTTCCACTCTAATGAACTCCTTGAGGCTTCTGGTAAGCTTGGAATGAGTTTATATGGAGGATTTTGAAGCTTCCAGTTCAGGGGTGGTGAAAGTCGTATTTCTGTTTGTGGTGGTCTTAGGCTGTTTTGATGGGTCAGGGATGATCAGTGAAGCATTTTGAGATGAATGGTGGAAGAAATTTGGAGGATGAATGGCTGAGTTATTGGATTCGATAGAAAATGCAAAAGGAGGGATTTTTGTGAACTCTAGCAATGTTGTGGATTCAGGCTCTCTTCTTGTGTGTTTTGAGTCTCTTTTAGTCCACATATCAAGTTGTGATAGGGCAGAGAGTTGTTGGTGGCACAACTTGATTGGTATGGTCCATTTTGCCAAAAGTCAATGTTAGGTGTCCTTTGAGGTATGGGTCATGGCAGGCTGATTTAGGGGCATGGCTTGGTTCATCTGAGATCATGGAATGCTTGTGGATCAGATTTTGTGAACTGAGGCAAGTGGATGAGAAGCTTTGGGTCATTTTGCAAATTGGTACAACTTTGGCCCCTTTATGATTTCTTGAAGCATAAGTCATGAAACTTGGAGATTCTTTGGTGCATTCTGATTTTTAGGTCATGGATTATGTTTGTGTAATGCTTAGAAGTTGATTTGAAGTCACAATTGGCCTTGGCATGAGGTTTTTCAACTTTCCTCTTTTGGTGCATAAGTGAAATTTATGTGATTTTGTCCAACTTTGACAAGCCATAACTTTTGATTCAAAATGAATTAGAATGAGTTCTTGTACTTTTTGAAAATGGGAGGATCCATTCTAAAACTTTCATGACCAAAGTTTTCTCATTTGAAGCATTTTTGAATCAAAAAGAGGAGGTTGAAAAACTTTCCCAAAATGGCAAGTTTACATTACAAGTCACTTTCCCAAAAAGGCAACTTTGCAAATGACTTGAAATTTTCCAATTTTGTGAACTTATAACATCTTCTATTATCAAATAAAGATCATACACATTCAAAATGATGAAGAACACCCTTTGGTTGGGTCATTGGGGGCCTTAGATGCCCTGATTTTGCACTGACTTGCTCAAGAAGTCATCTCTTGATCAGATGCCTTCCTCATTGAATTTCTTCATGAAAATTTATATGCATGATCCTTATAACATATAGAGACCCATAGAAACAAAAATGACCAAAAAAATTGGAGTTATGGCCTCTGAAACCAAAACCCTAATTTTAGGTCATCTGTGTAGTTAAACCTGGCTCTGCTTCCATGCCTTTCTCAATTCTTGTGATTCTTTGACTTCTTTGATCTTGAGAGGATATAATATGATGCTTGAATATGCATGGACCCCTTTGAAGTGATTGAAGGCTTTTGGAGTGGCTCAGATAGCTCAGGGATTGCTCAAGTCACAAACCCTAGATGCAGATGAATTTGAACCAATGCAGTGAAGTAAAAATGCAACATGAGATGATATGATTGAACTTATGCAAATGAAAAGAATCACAAGCCATGGTGGAATGGGTGAGGGAAAATTTAGGGTGTTTACAGCTGCCCCTATTCAAACATGAGTTAGCTGTGCAGGATGTAAGCGCCTGGCTTATCAGACAAACAAGATAACTTGTGGTTGAATACCAAAGACAGTCCAAAATTTGCACTCACTGGGGAGAAGAAGAAAATGGATATAGATTGTAAAATAAAGTATAATATGTTTATAAAGTGCGGGCGATGGAGGACGACCGTCGAGCAGAGGACGACTGCTGGGGTTGAAGCAATGACGGGGACGACCGACATGCTGGGGATATAAGAGATTATGATGGGGACGGCCATCAAGAATAAAGTAACAAAAATCATCTGGGGATTAAAGGTAATAGTGAATGATGGGGACGACCATCAAGTTCAAAGCATAAATGAATTAAATGATGCGGTACGGTCATCAAAGGTGGAGGACGATCACCTAGCAGGGGACGGCTGCTCTGTTGGGGATAAGATGAGGGACGGTCATCTAAGGTGAAGGACGATCACCTGGCAGGGTACGGCTGCCGAAAATATCACGACATAGGACGAATGCCGGATAGAAAAGGTTGACAGTGGGGACGGCCATCGGATAAGCATGATGAAGGACGATCATCAAGAGGAGAAGGACGATCACCTAGCAGGGTACGGCTGCTCTCAGTATTTATCATGACATAGGACGAATGTCAGATAACTGAACCAACGATGGGGACGGACATCGGGAAAAAATGATGAAGGACGATCATCAAGAGGTGAAGGACGATCACCTAGCAGGGGACGACTGCTAAAAATATCACGACATAGGACGAATGTCGGATAAGAGGGGGGTTCTAATGAATAGAGACTCCACTGGGGATGATGAAGGACGATCATCAAAAAGGTGAAGGACGATCACCTGGCAGGGTACGGCTGCCGGAAATATCATGACATAGGACGAATGTCAGATAAAAAGAAAATAAATCAACGGGGTTTGCTGGGGAACTCTTCTGGGGAATAGTAGACACAGACGAGTGTCTAAATTCAAGAAAATACAAGTGTTTGACGCGGTGTATAGATTAAAGATGCGGATGAGCATCCTTAAGACTATGACGCGGACGAGTATCAATAGAAACAAACGCTTGACGCATGTTCAGAGATGATGATATGGACGAGTATCAACTAGTTAACAAAGAACACGGACGAGTGTTGAATCTGAGGGGACTTAAGTGGCATATACAAGATACGGACGAGTATCTGTATGAGTAAACTTGAGTGGGACACATACGAGTGTTCAACTTGCTAGGGAGAGCCTGACACGGACGAGTGTCGGAAAAGGTGTATTATAAACAATGTATTTGGTTCTCAAAGTGTTTAGGAAACTACTGGGGGAGGTGACACGGACGGGTGTCAGAGATGTGTATAGATATGTGTAAACATGTGTTGTGAGTGCAAAGGGGACGCTTTGGCTTTCTGCTGGGGATATGACACAGACGAGTTTCAAGGAGTATTTGTTTGCTCGGGCAATTTACTGGGGAATGATGACACGGATGAGTGCCAAAAGGAGTGTGTATCTATATCTGCAAGGGAAATGCCTTGGCTTTCTGGTGGGGAATGGGGAAATATTCTGTATATCGTTGATGGATTGTCAGTATTTACAAGCGTTCAGTTCGACACATGGCTTATGATTTTGGAATATGTTTGATTTTTGCTGTAATGCTCCGTATTGGACGGAATGCTACGCTCTATGGGAGAAATATGATGCGAATGCTATGATTATGCAAAGATACCGATCTGGGATTTGGGTCCCGTTGCTGAGGAGATCTCTGGCTGATCTGCTCGAAGTGGACGTCCCAATTGGGGATGAGATCATTGGTAGATCCAGCATATCTGACTCTGCATGGGGAAATAGATTACTGATAGACCTATCTCGGTAATGAGGGACCCAACTGGGGTTTGTGGTAGCTTTCGTCGCTCTGTTGTGAGATCTTCAGGCGTTGCCCTTCTGGATAGAGGCCGAAATTCTGTGGGGAGATGATTCCCTATCTGTCACTCAGCTGGGGAAGAAGAAAGATCACTGAAAGACCTTCCTAGAGATTTCTGTGGGGATCCTGCTGAGGATGATACTTGACAACTCAGCCGAGGATATGAGCACCTTCTGGTACTGCTCTGAAGGAAATGTTGGAGAAATGATGCCTGGCAATGTTGATGGGGAGAAAGCATCTCTGGTGCTGTTTGGAAGGTGTGATGAGGAAATAATGATTTGGCAGCATACTGGGGAGAAACTTTCATGCCCCATGTTGTGCTCTGAACACCTGCAAACATGTTATGACAAAGAAACATACAAGTGCCCCGAGGTGTCCTTTACCGGATTCCATCATAGGAATTTAGACACTCCCGAGAGCAAACATATTTCCTGTAGGCATTTAATTTTAGAAGGGAAGCATCTGTATTTATGCAATCAATATCTCAAGGACATCGGACATTTTGCAAATGAAAAATAAAATGTACGAGACAAGATATGACTGAAAATCTGATTTTATTAATTTGTGTGTCCTGAATTGGCAAGATACAGTCAAAGAAACAGATCCCCTGAAATGAGGAAATCGTTACAAATTGAGAAGCAAAAAGACAGTGGCAATGTTGATGACGCTTCAAGGAGCTTTCCCTTTTGCTATGACTTGTATGACATTTGACCTTCTTCTCATCTTGCTTTCTGAGGAAGGTTGATTCTGATCGATGCTCAAACCTTTCGAAGCTTGCCATGTTGTAAGTGATACAGACGAATTCAGGACGCAGTTGTTCTTATTCCCTTATTTTGCGTGAATCTCCCTTTCGGGTTTTCAATCCACTGGGATACCCATTTTTGCCTGAGTCGTCCAATGCGGCTTTTCAACTCAGCGGGTGTACATTTTTTATTATTTTCCCTTATTTTTGCCCAAGTCTTTTATTCTATTCTTGACTCGCCGGGATGCCCTATTTTTGCCTGGACTTACATTCTGTTTTTATGTCCAGCGGGTCATTTTTATGCGAAGTATTTTTTAACTGCATCTGAATTCACAGGGGACAAGAAGTATTCACCATCCATAGTACTGATCATCAGTGCTCCGCCAGAGAAAACTTTCTTTACTATGAATGGACCATCATAATTCGGAGACACTTGCCCCTGTGGTCTGTATGAGGAGGGAGGAGTCTTTTCAGCACAAGATCTCCTACTTGGTACTCTCGGAGCCTGACTTTCTGATCGAAGGCTTTCTTCATTCTTTTCTGATACAGCTGCCCATGACAAATTGCAGCCAACCTCTTTTCTTCAATCAGACTTAGTTGTTCGTATCGGGATCGGACCCATTCTGCTTCATTCAGCTTAACATCCATTAGTACCCGCAAGGAGGGTAATTCAACCTCAACAGGTAGGACTGCCTCCATACCATACACAAGCTGATACGGTGTTGCCCCAGTGGATGTTCTGATTGACGTTCGGTACCCATGCAAGGCAAACGGTAGCATTTCATGCCAGTCTTTGTATGTGACTACCATCTTCTGTACAATCTTCTTGATATTCTAGTTAGCTGCCTCTACAGCGCCGTTCATCTTTGGTCTGTAAGGAGAAGAATTGTGGTGTTGGATCTTGAGGTCCCGGCATAGTTCTGCCATCATTTTGTTATTTAAGTTGGAACCATTATCAGTAATGATTCGCTCGGGAACTCCATACCGACAGATGATGTCTCTCTTCAGAAATCGGGCTACCACCTGCCTTGTAACATTTGCATATGAAGCTGCTTCGACCCACTTGGTAAAATAGTCAATGGCAACCAGGATGAATCTATGGCCATTTGAAGCAGTCGGTTCAATCTTGCCAATCATATCAATGCCCCACATGGCAAAGGGCCAGGGTGAAGACATCACATTTAGAGGATTGGGAGGCACATGCACTTTATCCGCATAAATCTGGCACTTATGGCATTTCCTGGCATAAGCACAACAGTCTGCATCCATTATGATCCAATAATAGCCTGATCTTAGCAATTTTTTAGCCATTGCATGCCCCCCGCATGGGTACCAAAGGATCCTTCGTGCACCTCGTGCATTAATAAGTCCGCTTCTGCCCTATCAACGCATCTGAGGAGTACCATATCAAAGTTTCTCTTGTAAAGGGAACCGTCAGTATTCAGGAAGAAACTACCAGCTAGCCTTCTTAATGTCTTCTTATCATTGGAAGATGCCCCAGGTGGGTATGTCTGATCCTCCAAGAAGCACTTAATGTCATGGAACCAAGGCTTATCATCTTTAACAACATCTGCTGAGAACACGTATGCTGGTCTGTCAAGTCTGGACACTGAAATCCGAGGCACAAAGTTGGCAGCTTGAACTTTGATCATGGATGAAATGGTAGCTAGAGCATTTGCAAACTGATTTTCGTCTCGTGGGATATACTCAAGCTTGACCGTTGTGAAGAAAGTCAATAACCTCCTCGTATAATCCCGATAAGGTATCAGATGATCCTGGTGGGTGTACCATTTGCCGTTGGTTTGATTGATTACCAGAGCTAAATCTTCGAACACGGTCAAAGTCTTGATCCTGAGGTCAATGGCTTCCTCGAGACCCATAATACAAGCTTCGTATTCAGCTTCGTTGTTAGTGCAGTTGAAAGTGAGTTTTGCCGAGAAAGGCATGTGAACTCCTTTAGGTGTAATGAGTACTGCACCAACACCACGACCGTTCATATTAACAGCCCCGTCAAACATCATAGTCCATTCTTCTTCCGGGTCAGGCCCTTCAGTGTGAACAGGCTCTTCATGATCTTTTGCTTTTATGAACATGATGTCTTTATCAGGGAAGTCAAATCTCATAGGCTGGTAATCATCCATGGGTTGCTCAGCGAGATAATCAGACAATACACTGCCCTTGATGGCTTTTTGAGATGTGTACTGAATGTCATATTCTGTGAGGATCATTTGCCATCTTGCAACCCGTCCGGTAAGTGCTGGCTTCTCAAATATGTACTTGACTGGGTCCATCTTTGAGATCAACAAGGTAGTGTGGGTCAACATATACTGCCTTAGTCGGCGAGCAGCCCATGCTAAAGCACAGCAAGTTTTCTCGAGCAGTGAATAACGTCGTTCACACTCGGTAAACTTTTTGCTTAGGTAGTATATTGCATACTCTTTTCGACCAGACTCGTCATGCTGGCCCAACACACACCCACCCCATCGACTCTTCTAATACTGTCAGGTACATAATTAGAGGTCTTCCTTCAACTGGAGGCATAAGGATTGGAGGCTCTTGTAAGTATTCCTTGATTTTGTCAAAAGCCCTTTGGCAGTCTTCGTTCCACCTGACCGTTTGTTCTTTTCTCAACAATTTGAACAAGGGTTCACACGTTGCTGTAAGGTGAGATATGAACCGTGAAATGTAGTTCAATCTACCTAGGAACCCTCGAACTTCTTTTTCAGTCTTCGGTGCAGACATTTCTTGAATGGCTTTGACTTTGTCAGGGTCAACTTCAATCCCTTTCTCACTTACAATAAATCCCAGCAGCTTACCGGATCGCACCCCGAATGTGCATTTGTTGGGGTTTAACTTCAATTGGTACTTCCTCAGACGCCTGAATAACTTCAACAGATTCACCAGGTGGTCTTCCTCTGTGAGGGACTTGGCAATCATGTCATCCACATAGCATTCAATTTCTTTGTGGATCATGTCATGAGATAATGTTACCATAGCCCGTTGATAAGTGGCACCCGCATTCTTCAGTCCGAATGGCATCACCTTATAACAGAATGTGCCCGAGGGTGTGATAAAAGTTGTCTTCTCCATGTCTTCAGGTGACATTTTGATCTGATTGTATCCTAAAAATCCGTCCATGAAGGAGAACACCGAGAACTGAGCCGTATTATCAACCAATACATCAATGTGAGGTAATGGGAAATCGTCTCTCGGGCTGGCTCTATTCAGATCCCGGTAATCCACGCACATCCTCACCTTGCCATCCTTCTTAGGCACATGTACAATATTAGCAACCCACGGCGGATAGCTAGTTACAGCAAGGAAACCGGCGTCCCACTGCTTTTGTACCTCTTCTTTTATCTTCATTGCCATATCTGGGCGAGTACGACGCAACTTCTGTTTTACTGGTGGGCAATTTTCTTTCAGCGGCAGCTTGTGCATGACAATGTCGGTGTCCAACCCTGGCATATCCTGATAAGACCAAGCAAAAACATCCACATATTCTCGAAGCATGGAATTCAGTTGCTCTTTCACTGAATCTTGTAAGCAGGCCCCGATCTTGACTTCTTTCATTTCTTCTTCCGTACCAAGATTAACCGTTTCGACCTCCTCCTGATGAGGAGTGATAAACTTCTCCTCTTATCTCAACAACCTAGCTAGCTCTTCAGGTAGCTCATAATCTTCTTTAACCCCTTCATCAGCTTGATTGATTGGATTGTCAAAGTCATACGAAGTCATAGCAGAGTTGTTGTCGGTGCAGTCTGAAAGGCACTTTCTGCAAGGGTTTAGATTGGTTTATTTTAGTGATCAATTTTATTTTATTTAGAAAAAAGTGAAAATGAAGTTATTTATTTTGAAAAACATTGCCATTCTATTTTTGTACAAAAAGAAAAATGAAAAGACAGTGAGCGAAAAAAGAGACTTGTTTGCAAAAGACGTCCGATATTCATTGATTGATCTATTTGCACAAAATTACAAGATGACCCGATTACAAAATGAGTCTTGACATCTTGGGCAAGATGAAAGACTTGATGCATGCTTAAAAATACAGGAAATAATAATTACTCTGCAGGAGTAACCCTTATAATTTCCTGGGAAGACCAGTTAAGGACTTGGCTCCCCAGGATCCTAGGACGTATCCAGCTCTCCAGGTTGCGGTCGCTTTCCTCCTCGTCTTCCAAGTTGTTCACAGCATCCGGGGTGAGCATTCCCCCGCTGACAAAATTGGGCTCTTTGGCAACCTCTGATTGATCTTGTTGAGTTGGTTTGTAACCCAACCCAAATCTGTCTTCTTTCTTTTCCACGGGCAGCAGCTTGCCCCAGCCTTGGGCGGTACCTTCCTCAACAACCTTCCGGGCTTGCTGGTATGATGTTTGTGAAGTTCCCAGTACAGCAGGTGCTTCATTAATGTTCAGGGCCTCAAACCCCTGGCTCATAGTTTCATGGATCTCTCCATCCATTTCTATGTACTTATACGTAGCCAGCTGGCTAACAAAGATGTCCTCCTCCCCACAGATGGTGATGATTTGGCCTTCCCACTCGAATTTCAACTTCTGGTGAAGGGTAGACGTAACAGCGCCAGCGGCGTGGATCCAGGGTCTACCCAACAAACAGCTGTAGGCCGGCTGAATGTCCATCACAAAGAAGGTAGTTTTAAAAGTCTACGGGCCAATCATCACAGGTAGATCAATCTCCCCAAGCACTGATCTTTTAGAGCCATCGAATGCCCTCACCACCAAATTACTCGGACGCAGTGCCAAGCCATTATACTCTAGCTTCACTAAGGCTTTCTTTGGTAGAACATTGAGTGATGACCCAGTGTCCACCAGTACATGAGATAGAACAACACCCTTGCACTCCAGGGTGATATGTAAAGCCTTGTTGTGGTTACGTCCCTCTGTTGTTAAGTCAGCATTGGTAAAGCCCAGTCCATGACTGGTGTTGACATTTGCCACCACATTTTCTAGCTGATTAACGGTAATCTCCTCTGGCACGTATGCTGCGTGCAGGACTTTCAATAATGCATTCCTTTGAGCTTCAGAACACATCAACAGTGATAATATGGAGATTTTTGAGGGAGTTTGGTGAAGCTGATCCACCACCTTGTAATCACTTCTTTTTATGATTCTCATAAACTCTTCTACATCTTGTTCAAAAGATGTCTTCTGAGTTTCTTTGGTCATTGGCTCTTCAGATACCACACTCTTTCCTTTTGCTTTGGCAGCAGCTTCTGCTTCGGCATTAGGTCTTTGCACTTGTGAGGCAAAAAGGCGTCCGCTTCTGGTGAAGCCTCCTCCTCCCCCAACATTATCAATTTGTGGAGAAGAGGTTGATGAATCTAGAGTGATTTTCTCCCCGTTGCAGTAGAGATCAGAGCCATAATGCCAAGGTATGGCATTACTGCTTTCATAAGGAACGGGTCCAGGCACCGTAATGGTAACTGGACTGACTGCTGCAGAGGAGGGTACTGTAACGGTGTGCGGATCGTAGTAAATTGTGACTGGTGATCTGGTAGGAAGTGCTACTGTTTGCTGTTGGAAATTGCTGCTAGGAGGAACCTCTGATGGGTCATAGTAGATTGTAACTGCGAAGACATCTTCATTAATTTTTGTTGGCGTTGTAGAAGATTCTGCTAATAAAGTGGATGCTGATGTTGTAGAAGAAATGGTTGTTGACACTTGACTTGTTGAAGTGATGGACGGAGCCATTGCTGATGATATTGATGAATCGGTAGGAATGATTGTTGCTGCTGTTGTAGAAGAATCAGGAATTGTTGTTAAAGGAATTGCTGGATTTGTAGGCGCCGTTGTTGAGATTTGAAGGATACCATCCTTAATAAGCCCATGTATGCTGCTTCTCAAATTTTCACACCCGTTGACTGCGATGTTGCAATACCCACAACCGAGCTCACACCCGGGGAACACTTGGCACTCTAGAAGCTGAGCTTTAATTTCGACCAAAGGTGTTCGAATTTGTGCAACACTGGTGATCAGGGTAGATGGTTTGTCTTCCTCAATGGCATTAATCTTCGGCCCACCATGATTAGGCATAAGATTCTTGTTGACATTTGGAGGAGGTGAGAAGTTGAGGGCTTTAGAATCCACCAGATCTTGGACTTTCATTTGTAAGGCCCTGCATTTTTCAGTATTGTGACCAGGTGCATTGGAGTGGAAAGCACACCTGGCGTTGACATCATAATTCCTTGGGAGATTGAGGGGATCTGGTGGTGCCAACGTCCTTAACTCAACCAAGTTAAGCTTCAGGAGTTGTGGCAATAAGGCAGCATAAGGAATAGGGATAGGGTCAATCACTCTGTTTTCCTGTGATGGTCTTTGCTGGAAAGGACGCTGTTGTTGGTTGCTATTGTTGTTGTTGTAGGTTCTCTGTTGCGGATACTGAACTTGCTGTTGATAATGTGGTTGTTGTTGTTGTTGATATGTTGATTGCTGAGGAATCAGAGCCGGAATAGTGACAGCTGCTACTGATCTGTGGACATATTGAGGTCTTCCCCTGCTGGCATGAATGACATTTGTCTCACCGGTCCTTCGGGGTCCCACAAAAGGCTTCCTGGAATTACTGGATGAACTTGCACCATTATCAGAAATTCTGCCCATTTTTAATAGACTTTCAATTCTTTCACCGGCTATAACTACGTCAGCAAAACTGGTGGAAGAAAAGGCAGCTAGCCTATCAATATATGTTCCTTGCAGAGTATTCATGAACATGTCGGCCATTTCTCTTTCCGACATGGGTGGTTGGACAGCAGCAGCAAGCTGTCTCCACCTCTGGGCATATTCTCTGAAGCTTTCCCTGGAAGATTGAGACATTCCCATTAGGAGGGTCCTGTTAGGAGCCATGTCCAGATTGTATTGATATTGTCTGATGAAGGCTTCAGCTAAGTCCTTCCAGCATCTGATGGTAGCTCTGGTCAGGTGTGAATACCACTCTCTTGAAGCCCCAGTCAGACTGTCTTCAAAATAGAACATCCACAGCTTCTCATCCATGGTATATGCTTTAACTCTTCCCAGGAAAGACTGCAGGTGAGTCCGTGGACAAGAGGTTCCATTGTATTTCTCAAAGCACGGGGGTTTGAATTTGTGGGGAATTCTCACCCCATCTACTAGCCCCATATCCATTACATCGAAGCCCAAGGAGTTTTGAGACTCCAAAGATATCAACTTCTCAGCAATTTCATCAAACCTCCTATCATAAACTTCGTCTCCAGCTCCCATGACAGTAAACTGCTCTTCTTGAGGATCCTCTTGCAAGACCCTGCCTGCAACAGTGTTTCCTTGCACATTTCCCGGGATGTTGACTTCCGGATGTAGATGAGGTCCAAATATTGGTGGATTAATATGAGGCTGACCCCTTTCATTGTTACTTGTTCCTCCATTTACAAGATGCGGCTCCTCGGGAGTTTGTCTTTCCACTAGTTCCCTTAACCTTTCTTGGCTCTGGGCCAAGCCAATCATCACAGTCATGAATTGAGCCATCTAGTTCCTCATTTCCACTCTTTCATTAGCTATCTGAGTTCTGACCTCAGTCAGGTCCTGCTGTACTTGATCCATTTGGATACCAGGAAGGTTGTTGCGAGTAGGGTACCGGTGCGTACGGTTGACAGGGAACACCCGGCGACGAGCAATATTTCCTGAGATCACAACAGAGTTAGGAACAAATAATACAAAACCTACAAAACAAAACAAGGTTAGTATGCGATGCAGTATGTTTATTTGTTTTCCAAGGTATCCGGCTTGGTTCTTGGTTTTGACCTTTCCAGACCTCGAGGAAGATGCTTTGATGTTGTTGAGAAAATAAACCCCAAAATGGAAACAAATTAAAAAAAATATCACAAATGGTGAATCATACATAGTTTGTTTTACAACATATGCCCCTGGAGGGTCAAAATACAACAAAAAAAAAAGTACATCAAATGGAAATGAACAACAAGCAAAGAAGTCAAACATCTAGTCCAAACTCATCCTCCTTAACTTCCTTCAGAAGTGCCTCAGTCACTGGACCAGCTGGATGCTCTGTGATGGTCCTAATGAGGAGGTTCCTGGTGGCAATGGCAGTGGTCAGCTTCTTGTGCCTGTCCTGATCCTTTGATCTCTTCAATCCAGCCCTAAGCTTCAACTCTGAAATTTCCTTTTGGGCTGCCAGCAAAGCTTCCTGTTGCTTCTTCTCATTAGCCTCTAACTGTTCAATCTTGGCTTGAATTCTCTGATCTTCTTGTGTTCGGGCTTCAGTGATCCTGACCCACCTAGCCTGACTCTCCTGCAGATAAAGCTCAGTCCTAGCCTTCTGAAGCTTGGCTTCTTTACAAGCATTCTTCAATATTTTCTCCCCAGCCCTTGCTTTCCTGATATAGTCCTCTGTTTTCTCAATCTTGGCCAGATGCTCCACCCTAAGCTTCTCCAATCTTTCAATGTCCAGACGAGCATCACTCTTTTCCCAAAGGTCTTCTTCAGAGCTTGAGACAGATTCTCATTCCTTTCCTTCAGCTTCTCAAATTCTTCTAGGCTGACAGTTGCTGCTGGCTGTACTGCTGATGGTCCAGGTATATCCTCAATGGTGAAAGGCATTCCAGTAATCTGAGCTCTAGTACGGGACCAATCATAGTACTGAGCTGAAGCAACATTATTACACCTCCCTAGAATAGCCATCCCTTTTGTCTGGATGTTGTCCCAAGCCCAGGATGCTTGTCTGGCAGCAGCTAGATTAGGTTTTACTTCACAATACAGGGTCTCAGCTAAATCTTGCACTCTAGGAGGGTGAACCAAAGCATAGCCCAGTTGCCTCTTAAGTAGTAGAGGATTGTAGTTGATGCAACCCTTTACTCCTATCAGAGGTACATTTGGGTATTGCCCACAGCTGGTGATAATGTCTTTGCCTTTGGTGCTCTGGGTGCACCATCTGATATCATCTGAAGTCAAAGCAATGAGCCTCTTAGCCCAATTCTTCTGCTGATGAGGATTTAAGAAGGCATCTGTCTTAGGTAGATGTTTGAGCAGCCAGGTGTGAAACAAAGGAGCACAACATCTCACTAACTTCCCCCTCTGTTTCTCATTCCTCTGATGAATTGAGTAATAGAAATCTCCCAGCAATGTGGGTACTGGGTTCCTCAGAAGGAAAAGATGAATATCATTCTTGCTGATAAATTTGGGCTCATCTGCAAACAGTATAACCCCATATATGCTGAGGGCTAACAGTGCACAGACTGCCCTCCATTCTCCCAAGGAGGCCTTCAGGATGGCCTGAGAAATCAAGAAGTCTAAGTGTAAACCAGGGATCCCAGCTTTTGTTGTCATGCTTTGTTCAATCAAGGCAGGCTCCAGGTACAGTGCTTTTGCTACTTCTCCATTGCTGGGAGAAGTCATTTATGGGTTGAAAGGGATTCCACCCCTGACAGGTACTCCAATCAATGATGAAAACTCCTCCAACAGAGGTCCTAGATGAAAGTCTGAAAATGTGAAGCATCTCAAAGGAGGGTCATAAAACTGCAAGCATGTGTGGATCATGCTCCTCTGAGAAGGGTCCAGGTCCATAACCATATCCAGGATACCTCCATAGTGCTCTCTAAACAAAGGGATATGGTCAGGGGTGATAAGTGACTGGACCTGCCTGATACCAGTCAATACAGGCTCAAAGAAATGGTAAGATATGTTGCTTTTCCTAGGAGTAGTCATAAATACTGAAGAGGAGGAAGATAGATGCTGATGAAGATCAAGACTGATACTGGAGATGAGCCACTGACAGGTTGATGCTGGTGATGAGAAGATAGATGAAGCAAATAGCTGATGAAGCAAAGGTCTATGCAGAAGAAGGGGTCAAAACCAAGCCAGATATAATGTGGATACCCTGAAAAACAAATAAACAAATGTTAAATGATGCAAATGATGATGTATGCAAGGGTTTGTGATCAAGCTGGATCTAATTATCTGTTTGGATATGAAGCCCATGTATGTTCAAAGAAGGTCCAGATGAAGGTTCAGAAATCCAGCAACCAGGGTAGGGGACTCAAATAAGGAGTCACATGTCTAGGGTTAATCACAAGAACTGTCCAAAATGAGGTACTCTTATACTAAACAAAACAAGGTATGATGTGGCCAAGGGTACCTGCAAACCTGTAAACAGCCCAACCCCCCTCACAGGTGGTGTTCTAGAACAAGGATCCTCAGACTTGGATCAGTTATGAGAAGTGTAAACACTTCTAACCCGGAGGTACAATGTTTACAATAACCATAAAAGATCCTCCTCTAATTCACCTCAGTTTCTGAAGGTCATAATAAAGGTCATCCAGACTTAGCAGGCTTCCCAGATAGCCCTAGCACTACAGGAAATCTGTAGCACGGAGTTCTCAAGAAGAAACCCACATCTGAACCGTGTTTCATATTCCCGCACCAGACCGAAATGGAATGGGAAAGAACATGAACCACTCTAGCCTAGGTATCACTCAGGTCCCAGGTATAGGACCTCAAACTCTCAATGGAACCCCACCCACCAAAACAGAAACCAGATCCAGCAATGATAATATGACAGTATGATGCATAAAACTTTAAAGAAAGCAATAAAAAAGACTGTACATAAAGCAATAAACAAAGCAAATAAACACAATTAGCACATAACACCCCAGTAAACACAAATCAAATAAGCTCTAGGAGGAACCCACTAAAAGAACCAGAAGCCCTGGTTACAGTATAAGGTTCCCTAGCAGAGTCGCCAAGCTGTCGCTCCCACCAAATGACACCTGGGCCAAGAGGGGTACAGACGCGAACGGTCGGCGAAAGAGAGAAGAATGAATAGAGTCGCCAGCTAGGCATTTTTATCCCGAGGGAAAGGTAATGCTGCATAGACCTGAGAAAAGATATGGATAAGACGGTCGCGAACCATAGAAACTGAGAAAGGGGGTTGGTTACAACCTGGGAAGGTGTTAGCACCCAGATTGTCCGCCGTACTCGACGGGATCCACGCTTAAAAGATTTGTGTTTTAAAGGGGTAGTGTCAGTGTTATTTTGTGTGCAAAAGCTGGAAAAGAATGCAAGTGTCAGTGTAAAATAAATGTGGAGTGTATAAGAGAAGTGTCAGTGTAAGAACAGGAGTATGAAGCTCAAGACTATGAGGCTTAAAGAATGATGCTGGAAGGAGGGGGGATATACAGAGACTTTTGTTCGATAACTGTTAAGTTATGCCTACGTATCCTCTCGTGCAATGAGGAAGTCAGAACACCGTAGTTCGACTCAAAGAGACTGAAAGATGAATTGACTTGTGAACTACCTACATGTCTATGCTCAAGTGTATGACCTGTCTGGCTCAGGTGCTAACTGTCTTGCATTAGACGGAAGAAGCGAGTTCTCGTTTGTGAGTGAATGAGGTGAGAAAAGAATCCCGGAGGAGACGATTATTGTTTGTTTTTGTGTTTTCAGTCTTTTATTGCTTTTTGAAGTTTGTTATAAGAAAATGAGCTTAAGCCTAAACCAAGGGTTAGTAAACTCATCACATCCTCCCTCAGATTAGGGGTAATGAGAATACCTTAAATATGAAGTAAGCACCTCACACTTAATCACCATGATGTAGGATTAAGATTATTAACCTACTTGTATTTATTTAGATGTTTTTGTTGTTTTTGTTTAGTGTTAAGTAATGAGTTTAAGCCATAATCAAGGATTTAACAGACTCATTACACCATCCTAATAGAAGGATAATAGATGAGAATATTTCAGCTGAGAAAGGCTCCTCAACTTAATCGATGATTAGGGATTAACCTCATGACAAAACAAAACCTTTATTAAATGGATTTTAGTTAATGATAAGGTTAAGAAGTGATTTTATGGTTTGTAAGACAACTTGAGGGGGACTTGTCCATTAACACTAGGGTTAGTCCTTCTCAACCAATTAAGGAAGAATTAGAAACCTAATGCAAGGCCCAAGTTACAAGCTTGATGTCTTGATGATTATTAAGTGAATTGATTAAAGGATTTAAACACATTAAGGGTTTAACACTTAGGATTAAAGTTATACACTCCATCCTAATAGAAGGATGCAGGCATAAGCTTAATCACAAAGCATTAAAACCTTTAGGGTTTAGTCCTTGATTATGAGGTGAGAAGAGAAGACTCAAAGAAAACTCAAAGGAAAGAGTCTAAGGGGGACTAAACAATCCTAAAATGTTATCATGCTTGGAAGTCCTAGGGTTTATGAGGCTTAAGAGGAGAAATCTTCAAAGAGCCACCAAGGAGAGAAGCAGATGAAAGGAGAAAGAAACAGGGAGAAGCAAGACAACTTGCTTAACTTAAGAAGACAAGTTGCTTGAAGGAAGAAAGTGGGAGAGAACATGAATGAGCAAGCTCACTCTAAGACACATACAAAATTCAACAATGATGCATAAGAGAAATGAGAAAAGATTGTGAGAAGTGAAGGCAAATTCACTTCTCAAAACAACTTACCACCTGAAAAGTTAGCAAAGGAAATGAAATGAAAATGCAAAGGATGCAATGATACAAACCAAAACCAGAAGCATAAACATGATGTTAATGATGCTAAGAGATGATGCAAACACAAGACAAGAAATGAGAATGATCATACAAGCATGAAGATGCAAATGAAGCATGCTTTGAACCATAAGGATTCATGAATGTTTATGAAATGAAATGAACATATAACATGGCAAAGGAATGATGCAATGATCAAACATGATGCTAGTATGTCCTAAGATGTATTATATGTCATATTGATGCATAAAATGTCATGGCAAGTTCTTGAATTCAAGCAAATGAGAAATGGATGCAAAGAAAGGCACAAATTAGGGTTTATGCACAAGACACAAAGCAAAGTTCAAAATCAGAAGCAAATGACATGATAAAAAATTGAAAATGGGATCAGAGGAACCCTAATACTACACAAGTTCACTGCCCAAAGGAGGAGACCTAAATCTAAACCTAATGGAAGTTATGATTTTTCTAAGTCAACTAGGGTTTCAAGGTACCTCACAATGAAAAATGCAAAACAAATTGAAAATGGAAGATAAATTCAAACCAATTTTACCCTAGAAACTACATGCTATGAAGGATGCAATGCAAGAAGAACCATCATCAAACTCTTAATGGTTAGGTAGAATGAATTTTTTCAAGTTAGGATCAAAATATTGCCTTTAAACAACTTTAATTCCAATGAAAATTGTCAAAATTGGTCAAGAACCAAAAAGAAATTTGTTTTGAGAGTTTGATAATGTTTCTAAATGTTTTGAAATGCGATACCTAAATGAATTTTTAATTAATTAATTTTCATTAACTAATTAAAAATAAACATTTAAATGATTTAAAAATGATTTTTAATGCAAAAAATAAAAAATAAAATATTTTTGGGTTCTGAAAATTAATGAAATGTTTGACAAAAAAAATCAGAATTTTTTAATACATTTTTCTATTTTTAAAAATTCGTGGAAGTTAAATATAAACAAAATGAATTAAAACAATAAAAAGAAAAAGTCAACAGATCCAAAGGCTGTGGTTTGAATGGATTTGGAGGGAATTGACTGGCGCCAGATCCTAAGGCTGAGGTTCAAACTGGCAAATTTAAATCTAATCCTAATTAATTAAATCTAATTATGAGATTAGGGCTTAATGAGACCATCTAGGCCATCCATTCACGTGCGGGAAGCAAGATCGCACGCTCCAGATTCAAACTTTGCCCTAATCACAGATTAAACCCTAATTACATTCAGGTCACCGGAGAAGAGCTCCGGTCGTCTTCTCCGGTGACATCCCTCCCTGAAAATTTCTATCTCTCTCCCTAAGCTATAAAAACATGCCAAAATCTCCAGAACTCTTCCTCTAACCTCAAATAACAAGAATCCATCATGAATAAAAATTTATTTTACTCATACAAGGAGAATCGAAGAGGAACATATTTAGGGAAAAAGTTTTAGAGCAACATAAAATGCTTGTCTCTGGCTCATTTTCAAAAATAAACACATCCCCATGATCAGGGTAACACATAGAATAATATTTTAACAAGAAATCAGAGTTTTGGAAAAATTGTTCATCATGTTACCTGAGATTGAGCTTTCGAATCTTGGGCTTTCTGACCTTCTGCCTTGTGCTTTTCCACTCTAATGAACTCCTTGAGGCTTCTGGTAAGCTTGGAATGAGTTTATATGAAGGATTTTGAAGCTTCCAGTTCAGGGGTGGTGAAAGTCGTATTTCTGTTTGTGGTGGTCTTAGGCTGTTTTGATGGGCCAGGGATGATCAGTGAAGCATTTTGAGATGAATGGTGGAAGAAATTTGGAGGATGAATGGCTGAGTTATTGGATTCGATAGAAAATTTAAAAGGAGGGATTTTTGTGAACTCTAGCAATGTTGTGGATTCAGGCTCTCTTCTTGTGTGTTTTGAGTCTCTTTTAGTCCACATATCAAGCTGTGATAGGGCAGAGAGTTGTTGGTGGCACAACTTGATTGGTATGGTCCATTTTGCCAAAAGTCAATGTTAGGTGTCCTTTGAGGTATGGGTCATGGCAGGCTAGTTTAGGGGCATGGCTTGGTTCAGCTGAGATCATGGAATGCTTGTGGATCAGATTTTGTGAACTGAGGCAAGTGGATGAGAAGCTTTGGGTCATTTTGCAAATTGGTACAACTTTGGCCCCTTTGTGATTTCTTGAAGCATAAGTCATGAAACTTGGAGATTCTTTGGTGCATTCTGATTTTTTAGGTCATGTCTTATGTTTGTGTAATGCTTAGAAGTTGATTTGAAGTCACAATTGGCCTTGGCATGAGGTTTTGCAACTTTCCTCTTTTGGTGCATAAGTGAAATTTATGTGATTTTGTCCAACTTTGACAAGCCATAACTTTTGATTCAAAATGAATTAGAATGAGTTCTTGTACTTTTTGAAAATGGGAGGATCCATTCTACAACTTTCATGACCAAAGTTTTCTCATTTGAAGCATTTTTGAATCAAAAAGAGGAGGTTGAAAAACTTTCCCAAAATGGCAAGTTTACATTATAAGTCACTTTCCCAAAAAGGCAACTTTGCAAATGACTTGAAATTTTCCAATTTTGTGAACTTATAACATCTTCTATTATCAAATAAAGATCATACACATTCAAAATGATGAAGAACACCCTTTGGTTGGGTCATTGGGGGCCTTAGATGCCCTGATTTTGCACTGACTTGCTCAAGAAGTCATCTCTTGATCAGATGCCTTCCTCATTGAATTTATTCATGAAAATTGATATGCATGATCCTTATAACATATAGAGACCCATAGAAACAAAAATTACCAAAAAAATTGGAGTTATGGCCTCTGAAACCAAAACCCTAATTTTAGGTCATTTGTGCAGTTAAACTTGGCTCTGCTTCCATGCCTTTCTCAATTCTTGTGATTCTTTGACTTATTTGATCTTGAGAGGATATAATATGATGCTTGAATATGCATGGACCCCTTTGAAGTGATTGAAGGCTTTTGGAGTGGCTCAGATAGCTCAGGGATTGCTCAAGTCACAAACCCTAGATGCAGATGAATTTGAACCAATGCAGTGAAGTAAAAATGCAACATGAGATGATATGATTGAACTTATGCAAATGAAAAGAATCACAAGCCATGGTGGAATGGGTGAGGGAAAATTTGGGGTATTATTTGTGATATTTGTGCAGGACCCCATTTTTCTATGCATTATGTAGCAACACAAGAATATGTCGAAGCAATCAACTTCCTGAGGAAGAATAATCCCTACTCCAACACGTACAATCCTGGGTGGAAGAATCACCCAAATTTCTCATGGAAGGATCAACAAGGAAATCCTTAGAAGCAAGTTCAAGCCCCTCAGCAGCAACAATATCAACCATATCAATATCAATAACCTCAACAACAATAAGCACCTAGAAAAGCAGATTGGGAGATTGCCATCGAAAAATGGCCGCTTAGAGCTTACAATTCTAAGACGAGAAAATAAGTAATCTTAGGAACACAGGGGCCTCAATCAAAAACCTTGAAGTCCAGATGATTCAGATAGCTCAACAACTTGCGGGTTCTCAAGCACCACGGGCCCTTCCTAGTGCAACCGTTACAAATCCTAAAGATCAACATCATGTGAACACGGTTATGACTAGGAGAGGTAAAGCTAATAAAGAAGTTGAAAAATGCTGAATTGGATAATCAAGTGATTGAAGTTGAGTTAGATATCAAAGATAATGAAGTAGTAGAGAACGGATCGGTGGCTTTAAAACCGGAGGTGAAAGAGAAAGTTCCATATCCTCTTAGGAACAAAACAACAAGAGAAGAATTTTGAGAAGTTCCTCGAGTTGTTCAAAAAGCTTGAATTGATCATCCCACTCTTGGAGGCAATGGAGAAAATGCCTACTTATGCAAAGTTCACGAAGGATATCATCTCTAAAAAGAGAACCACCGACACGAAACCGATTATTCTAACCGAAACTTGTAGTGCTATTTTGCAGGGTATGAAAATTCCGGTGAAGAAGAAAGATCGAGGGGTCATGACTATTCCTTGCACTATTGGATACCGTTCATTCAAAAGAGATCTTATTGATCTAGGTGAAAGCGTAATTCTTATGCCTTTATCCGTCTACAAAAAGTTTGGTATAGGTGTTGTACAAGACACAAGAATGCACTCCAATTTGCAGATCATTCGGTAAAGCGCCCCTATGGAGTAATTCAAGATGTCCTTGTGAAGGTTGACAAGTTTGTGTTTCCGGTGGATTTTGTGATACTAGAGATGCCGGAAGATGGAGAAATTCCGTTAATTCTAGGAAGACCTTTCTTGGAGACCGGTAGAGTGATGATAGACATGGAAGGAGGAACCTTAACTCTAAAGGTTTATGATGAGGAGTTGAAGATTTATATTAGAGAAACCATGAAGCATAAAGAGGATATTGGTACTAGTAGCAATATTGAGATACTTGATCCTACGGATGACAAAAATAATTTTGAAAATATATCCAAGCTTCCCTTGGAGAAAGTGTTAAGTTTGTCGATCCTTGAAGATGATGAAGAAATGGGGGAAAGAGAACGGGAAGTGCTAGCTATGATGGAAGCCCAACCTCTATGGAAGGGAGTCCAACCACACCGGTGGGAGGATCTAAGACAACCTCAATTGGTGGAAGGGAATGAAGAAACTAAAAAGAGCACGAAGTTGAAGCAACTACCAGAAAATCTAAAGTATGTCTTCCTTGACGCCAATAGTAAATGTTCGGCCATTATATGTTCTTTCTTGAAAAGTACACAAGAGGAAAAGTTAATTGATGTTCTGAAAAAGTATAAAGGAGCTATTGGTTGGAAGATTGAGGACTTGAAAGGTATTAGTCCAACAGTTTGTATGCACAAAATTCTGATGGAATATGTTCATAAACCGGTTGTTCAACCACAAAGAAGGCTTAATCTGACCATTAAAGAGGTTGTGAGAAAAGAGGTGGTTAAGTTACTTAATGCAGGTCTAATATACCCTATATCTGATAGCTCGTGGGTTAGTCGGATGCACATGGTTCCTAAGAAAGGAGGAACAATCATTGTTACGAATGAAAAGAATGAGTTGATTCCTACAAGAACGGTCACAGGATGAAGGGTGTGCATTGACTACCGAAGGCTGAATTTGGCTACTAGAAAAGTCCATTTCCCGTTACCTTTCATTGATCAAATGCTAGAGAGGTTAGTCGGTCATGACTTTTACTGTTTCTTGGATGGATATTCCAGATACAACCAAATTGAGGTTGTGCCGGAAGATCAAGAGAAGACGGCTTTCACATGCCCATATGGAGTATTTTCTTATAGAAGTATGCCATTTATGTTATGTAATGCTCCAGCTACATTTCAGAGGTGTATGGCCTCCATTTTTGCTAACATGCTTGAAAAGCATATGGAAGTCTTCATGGATGATTTCTCGGTATTTGGTTCTTCCTTTGATATTTGTTTAACTAACCTTTCTCTTGTTTTGGAAATATGTCACAAAAACAATTTGATCCTAAACTGGGAGAAGTGCCACTTTATGGTTCGTGAAGGCATTGTTTTGGGTCACAAGATTTCCCACAAGGGAATCGAAGTTGACCAAGCTAAAGTGGAGGCAATATATAAGTTGTCGCCACTAGTGAATGAAAAAGGTATAAGACGTTTCTTAGGCCATGGGGTTTTTACCCTCGGTTCATAAGATACTTTTCAAAGATATCCAAAACTCTAACCACTCTTTTGGTTAAGGACAAGGCTTTTAAGTTTAATACTGAGTGTGTCGAAGCTTTTGAGACATTGAAATATAAACATGTGTCGGAACCCATTGTTATTGCCCCCAATTGGTCTCTCCCTTTTGAGATCATGTGTGATGCTAGCGACATTGTGGTAGGGGCTATTCTTGGACAAAGGAAAGAGAAGTGGTTACATGTCATTTATCATGCTAGTCATGTATTGGACCCTACACAGATGAATTACGCAACTACTGAAAAAGAGTTGCTTGTTGTTGTTTACGCCTTCGATAAATTCAGGCAGTATCTGTTGGGTTCAAAAGTTATTGTTTATACTGACCATGCTACTTTGAAGTATATTTTTGCTAAGAAGGAATCTAAGCCAAGGCTCCTGAGATTGATTCTCCTTCTTCAAGAGTTTGATGTGGAAATTCGTGACAAAAGAGGGTGTGAAAATACTGTTGCAGATCACCTCTCTCGGATGTCACCTATTCAAGAGACCAAGGACAAACGCCCTATACAAGATGAGTTTGCCGATGAACACATCCTTACTGTTATTGGTGTTCCTTGGTTTACAAATTATGCAAACTACCTGGTGGGTGGTGTGATACCCGATGATTTTGATTCTAATAGAAATAAAAAAGTTTGTTCATGATTGCAAGTTTTACTTGTGGGATGATCCATATCTGTACAAAAGAGGAGTTGATGGTCTAATAAGGAGATATGGGCCTGAAGAGGAACATAAAGATATCTTCAAAGCTTGTCATGACTCAGAGTATGGAGGACATTTCAACGGTGATAGAACTGCATCAAAGGTCCTTCAATCTGGATTATATTGGCCTTCATTGTTCAAAGATGCACAAGAAATGGTGAAAGAGTGTCATAAATGTCAGAGAATGGGGAATATATCGAAAAGGAATCAAATGCCGCAGAACTTTATGTTAGAGGTTGAGTTGTTTGACGTTTGGGGGATTGATTTCATGGGTCATTTTCCTCCGTCGTCTGGGAAGAGCTACATCTTGGTAGGGGTCGATTATGTTTTCAAGTGGGTTGAATTTGTTGCATTGTACATTAATGATGCAAAGGTTGTTGTCAGGTTCTTAAAATAAAACATTTTTGCTAGGTTCGGAGTGCCGAGAGCTTTGATTAGTGATGAAGGAACACATTTCCTAAATCATCTTATGGAAAAGCTACTTTTGAAGTATAACGTGAAACATCGTGTTGCTTCACCTTACCATCCCTAAACAAGTGGACAAGTTGAGGTGTCAAACAGACAACTTAAGCAAATCCTTGAAATACATGTTAATGCATCCCAGAAGGATTGGGCAATAAAGTTGGATGATGCATTATGGGCCTATTGAATGACATTCAAGACACCAAT
Organism: Lathyrus aphaca; assembly: GCA_963966055.1. Classification (NCBI taxonomy): domain Eukaryota; kingdom Viridiplantae; phylum Streptophyta; class Magnoliopsida; order Fabales; family Fabaceae; genus Lathyrus; species Lathyrus aphaca. The sequence continues at coordinate 212,526,377 of OZ014519.1, forward strand.
TGGAATGTCCCCTTACCAACTGGTTTATGGAAAAGCTTGTCACATGCCTCTTGAATTGGAACATAAGGCTTTATGGGCTTTTAAGTTTCTGAATATGGATATTTCCAAAGCAAGAAGTTCCAGAATTCTTCAACTTCACGAGTTGGAAGAGTTTTAGAACCGAGCCTATGAGAATGCGACGGTTTACAAAGAGCAAACAAAGAAGTGGTATGATAGAAGAATAGTGAGGAAGGATTTATTTGAAGGACAAATGGTCCTCTTGTACAATTCCAGGTTGAGATTATTCCCTGGAAAAATTCTATCTAAATGGTCCGGACCGTTTGTTGTTTATAAGGTGTTTTCGCATGGAGCTATTGAATTGAAAAACCAAGAAAATGGAGATACTTTTAAGGTGAATGGGCAGAGGTTGAAGCCCTATTACCAAGGTGATATTGTGGGAGAGGTTGATGTCATTCGTCTTACCCCGTAGAACGAAAGATCGTTGAGCCATGAAACGTTAAATGTAGTGTTGCGTGGGAGGCAACCCACAGGTTTTTTTCTCTAATATTTGTTTTGCATTTATCATTGCAGTTGTTTAAGTTTTTCTGAGTGCAGAGCAAGCTGGGAAAGAGTAGGTGTTGGTGTAACGGGAAAACCACAATGATTTTCGAGGTTTTGTAGAGGCCTGACACGGCCCCCCGTGTCAGGGAGGTTTGATAGCAGAAAAAAAGTGGAATTTCTTTTCGAAACTGGTTGAAAGTCAGAGACCTGACACGCCCCCCCGTGTCAGGACCCCTGTAGCTTGATTTTTTTTCAAATTTTGGGTGATGATAAGTAAGTGCCCTGACACGACCCGTGTCAGGGCATGCGCAGGGGGGGGATTTGAATATTTATTTTAGTGGTTATTTTTATTTTTATTTTCATATTTTTATCCCTCTTGTGGGTCCCGCAAGTTAATTCACTTAACCACACTTTATTTTACCTTTATCACTTTTACTCCCATAATTTCACTCCTTCATCTTCATCCTTCAAGTTTTTTTCTAAAAACTCCATAACTTAACTTCTAAAAACCTCCAAAATCACTAACACCCACTCATCAAAACACCACCCGGCCTTCACAAAAATCGTTCACACCATCCTCTCGATACTTCTACCGTTTTAGTTTTGCAATAACTCGTGTTTTAGTTTTTGTGATATTTACAGGTACGAAATGCCCCCGAAGCGAGCTGATAGAGGTAAACAGGTTGCGGCTGAGACTTCGCACCCACGGAAGCGCACCATTCGGAGGCCTAATGCCCATGGGATCCTCTTCGACATGGAGGAGCATGAAAAGAGATATGGGTATCATGTAAAAAGGAAAATAACCCCTACAAGGTATCTTTGTCTTGATATTCTTTCCCAGCTATGTTTATTTGTCAAGGTAGGCAGGATGTTCCACACTTTAGGTATGCTCAAATTTTTAAAATACGAGGCACCCACTTATGAGCGTATTACATTAGAATTTTTTAGCACTGTTGAATTCAAATTAAGGAAAAAGTGGACATGTATTGCTAACTATTTTTTGGGACAATGAGTTTCAGGTTGTATGATAATGATAATGAACTGACCGTAGAGGATATCATAGGCATTCTAAAGCTCCCAATTTATGGCCCCGAATCTGTATCGGAGGAATTTGATGCACGCTCCTTCTAGATGGTCATCACTGGTCACACAGAGTATGTAGACAAAGGAGCAAAAACTTCATGGATTCAGAATCTTTGCTTCAGATACGCACAAAAGTGCCTGGCCTATACGCTGTTTGGTAGAGGCGATAGTACTGGAGTGGCAACCCAAAATGTGCTATTATTTCTACATGTGATGGCGAGTGGCACTCCAGTTAGTGTGGCGGCATTGACAGTTGATTACTTGGGTCGAGTTGGCATAGCCACATCTGGTGGCATTTCGGTTGGGGGTATGATTACCCAAATTGCTGGGCATTTAGGATATGACCCGACACTACTTGACGAGCCCCAAATAGCGGGTAAATCACATCTGGACATGAATGCATTGGTCCATCAAGGTATGATTTCTCTTCATGATGACTATTATGCGCTAATGTGTTATGGTAAATACCTCATGTCTTTGCCTAACACCCATCATTGTGGGATTGAGGATGTGAACAACTGGTGTTATGGAGGTTCCATTCTCGATGTCATTGACGAGTAAGAGGGTGATAATTTTGATGCAGGTGATCAAGATCATGACAGTTTCAGGGCTGAACTGGAACCCCATCAGGCAGCTCCTCCTCATACTAGTGCTTCGAGTGCTGATCCATTTTCTATGACAAATGACCACTGGACATGGTTGCGCATGGAAATTGGAAAAATTAGTGGAGAACAAACCAGACAAGGAAATGAACAAACACGGCAAGGAAAGTTGATCGATGAGATGCATGAGTGGATGAAACAAATGCATCTGCGAGACCAACCTCCTCCTTAGTGAGGCATTGTGAGTCCCCTACTGCATTTGATCGTAAACAGTGAGGTCACTATTAAGTTCAAATGTGAGGGGTATTTATTTAGTTTGTTGTGTTATTTTTGTTTAAGTCTTTATTTTGTTATTTCTATTTGAGTCTTTGTGTTAGTCTTTAGTTTGAAATTGCGTTTAAATTGTACTGTGAAAGCACCTTGAATTTGAAAGAAAAAAAAGAATAATGTATTTGAGTTGTCTTGTTTCTGCGAGTGAGTAAGAAAGAAAGTATATAGGGTTTGATTGAAAAGAAGCTTGATGAGAAGTTTGGTAGTATCCTGATATTTAGGTATACCAAAAACACCCTGAATTTACTAAGTAAGGAACGAGTCTGACATGTAGATTTATTCCATATTGCTTTGATTCTAAAAAGTACACCCTGAGTAGTTTAAGATGACAATCAGGCTTAATGTATAAGAATCGTGTGCATAAGGTTGATAGGAAAAAAATGATTGAGAAAAGGCACCGGAAAAATGTGAATAATGGCAATTTGACAATCGATCCTTCTAAGTTGGGTAACCCTCGCCTGGTTATTCAGCCTAACGGCGATTGAACATGAAGCCGTCCTAAAGTGGACAAAGAAATAACGGTGCCAATAAAAAAAGAGAAAGAAAAAACGTTGGATCACTCTTGTGCATGCAAGGAAAAATCATAAAAGCCTTAAGAAGTGATTGTATGAAAGAAAAGGGTGGGAAATCGGAATAAGACTTAAGCTCAAAGCATAGTCGGAGAGGTTACCGAAAGGGAGATTCAGGTCTGGGGTTGCCTTGCGGTTTAGTGTTTGCGTGATACCTTGATAGAGGGAGAAAATTGTAACTTGTTGTCCGGTGACTTGGAATGAAAAACCACATATGAGTATTCTCGCTTCAACTGGAGGTTTCTGAGACAGTTAACATTTGCTTAATGTTTTCATACAAGCTTTTTGCTTGAGGTCAAGCAAAAGTTTAAGTTCGGGGGAGTTTGATTATGGTTTTATGTCGTATATTTCAAGCTATTTTTGGTCTGTCGTTTTCGTTGTTTCTGTTAGTTATTGTAGCGTTTTCTCATGTTTTCGTTACAGTTTTCCTCATTTGGCCAAGTCAGTCGTGTGTGTTTGTTTTTATTGTTTTATGGCATTGGTACCTTTGATTTGGGTGTTTTTGTTGTATTTTCAAGAATACAGGAAGTCACGAATCGGACACGCGCGAAATGAATTTTCAGTTCGAGAAATTTAGGTTTTAGAGAAGATGAAGAAGCCTAACACGGGTGTCCGTGTCAGGGAGCCTGGGGTACAACATCAAAAAAGAAGAGAAAGGGCCAATCCAAAAGCCTGGAACGGCCGCCCGTGTCGTAGCAAAAAGACTTTTTGATTTTGATTGAATTTTTTTGTTCTTTGACGAGTGGAGATTATTGGAGAACGAGGATCGATCAAGAGTGGAAGCAATTGACGATCCAAGAAATCCTAAGTCCATTGTAATGTTTATTTTTCTTTCATATTTTATGTTGATTTTGTTTATAAACATGAGAGGCTAAACCCCCCAATGCTAGGGGGTGTCGCTAATTTGGAATTGTAATGACTTTTAAGTTTCTCAATTTATAAAATTGTGTGTTTAATTTTAATCTTTATTGTATGTAACATTCTCAATGCGTTATCTCTTTGGAAAATTTGGTAATCGATCGTAGTTAGGTTTTGGTCTGACCAACCACCCTAACCTTGTTACATAGTTTTTATCACGTTAGATATTACCGAGGAATTGGAATACCCTGTGGTAACCGTATCTATGTCAGAACTATTACTTGATGTTCTTCCTAGGCCACTGAGGAATTAGGGTCGAGGAATAATATCAAAGGTTTTTCTTGAAAGGAATTTTGGAAAAATAATTTAAACATCAGAAAGGTAAAGTTTTATGCACGCATTTTTAGAGCGGAAATTATAAGAGTCATTACAATACAAATTATACACCTTCCTAGTGTAATTCTCATATTTGTCATTTTACTCATATTTTACTAAGGACTTTTGCTTTATTAGTTTTAATATAAAAATATTTTTAACCTTAAACACCCCAAGGATTTTTGTTCAATCATTTCACAAAAACCTATTTTAACTATGCAGTCCTTAAGAGACAGACATTGGGGGCAACCCCTATTATAACTACATCGATAAAATAGTACACTGCTATTTTACCGATCAATGACTTTTACACTGAAACCTTAATTCCCGATCTTCGGCCAGTGGATCTTATGAGGAAATTTTAAGCTTGTGAATGAAATTCAAAGGTGTATATAAGATACTCATTCCATGTCATATGTGTCGCTCCCCGAATTTCCATCCTGGTACAAACGCGAAAGTGGTGCGGAAAAAGATAGAGTCGCCAGCCATGCATTTTTATCCTGAAGGAACAGGAATGGTAATGATGCACAAACCAGAAGAAAAGAAAAGGAAGGACACGGGTCCTGCGAACCAAAGAGACTGAGCTCGGGAGTCGGTTATGACCTGGGAAGGTATTAGCACCCCAGATCGTCCTCCGTACCCGACGGGATCCACGCTTGCAAAGAAAATGCTTCAAAGGGTGAAGGAAAGAAAGCTGATGCAAAACTGAAACTGAAACTAGAATGAAAAAGGAACTGAAAAAAAGAAATGAAGAAGAAAAATGTAGGGAAAATAAAGATTATGCTCGAACGGGCCCTACCCCGCTGCCTACGTACCTCATTTGGACATGAGGATCAGAGACGCCATAATTCCCCTAACTAGGGGTAGAAAAGATTGCTTGTGAATTAAGGCTTGAACTGCCTATGTCAATGCTCAGGTGTTGTAGGCTCGGACGACGAGTGCATAACCGTCTTGCAAAATGACAAGAAGAAGCAAGTTCGCGGACAGAGTGAAGGAGATGAGAAAAGAATTCCCGAAGGAAATACGCTTATTGTTTGTTTGTGTTTTTTATGAGCTTTTATTTGTGTGACACAAGAGAATGAACTCAAGCTTTTTTCTATGGAATGTGTACTTGTTACTACAATCCAAGATGGAATAATAGAACAAGCACACCAAGCAAGGAGAACTTATCCAAGACTTGTTTCCAAAGGCAAGGACCTAAATTCATTGACTTGTTGAATTTATTAGGTGTCTTAGTGATTAAAAATGAAGAAGTGTTTTTTAGGGTTTTTTCTTGATGAAGATGACTTCATGATCCGACTTGTGCATCATGCTAGACAAATGCACTATTCTAAGATGGAATGAATACACATGCCCCATGGAAAAAGGCTATTACACAAGAAGTCACCTCTTTTTTATTAATGTTTTTTAGATTTTGTTTTGAGATGAGAAGAGAAATAACCAAAGGAGCAAAAAGGTAAAAATTCTAAAATGGGGAAAGACTAATTCTAAAGTTGTCATGCAAAAGAGGTCCTAAGGTTAGTGAGGTTTCAACTATCCTAAGAAGAAGAAAGAAGAACCAAAGAGGAGCAAGAAGAGGGAAAAATATAGCAAGCAACTTACTCCTCTAAAAGAGATAAGTTGCTCCTAAAAGGGGAGGAAAATAATTGCAACACATGATGGCATAAGGCACATCAAAAAACACAAAAAGAAAGCAAACCAAGAAGGGAAAGGATGAAGATTTGAAATGTGGATGAACATCACACTTCTCTTACCATAATCCCCTGCAATGTTAGCAAAATCCAGCACATGTTCATCCATAAAACTCATGGAAATGGCATGCTCAAAGTTCACATCAACAAAGATCAAACAAACACGCTAAACTTTGCACATACAAGCATTTACGTGTCGAGAACATGGAAGCATGCATCAACCAGCAAGCAAATCACCCTAAACGAGCATGTTCAATGATCATATAATGATCCATGGCATTTAAAACAAGTAAGGGGATCAAACATGCCCAAAATAGCCCAAAAATGGCCTACTGCTTCAGTGTTAACCGGTTAACCAATCCTTTAACCGGTTAACGCTGTTAAAACAACAACAATTCCTGTAGAAAAATCAGCTCATATCCATCTTATCCAATTAATCTCACACCAGACCAGCAATCAATTGAGCATGAAAATAAGTGAATTAATTCACATTAAATGGCATCATTAAGTTCATGAACATTAGCACATGGATCTGGTCACAAATCGATCAATCAATTCAAGCAACACAAGCAAATACACAAGCACATGGTGGATCTAAAGCATAAGCATGCAAATAAGCTAAAACAGAGCTAGATCTGAAATTAACCAACCTACAAAGCTAAGGTATGCTTTGGTAATTGTTGATCGAGCTGAAAACGATAGATCTCACGCAAAACTTTGAAGATCTGGTGCTAAGCTTCACACTCCATGCAAAATAAATGCAAGATCAAGGTCTTGATGCAGAATTTTGGATCCAAAAGCACTTCTAGATCCCAACCCAGATCCGAATCACCAATTAAACCAGCAAAAAGATGCAATGAAGCTAAGGATGGAGGTCTAGTTCTAAGATCTACACACCTTAAGGTAAGGTTATGTGATCTTCATAGAGGAACTTTGAGTGATTTGGAAAATTGGGAGAGAAAAGTGAGAGAATTGTGAGAGAGAAGAGTGAAAATTCAGAATTAGAATGGAAAAAAATGAGAGAGCTCCCTCTTGGTTTGGAGAGAAATGAATTAAATATGGTTTAGGTTTGGAGCCCAAAAATTAGGCTTGGGGTCCAAAATTATGGTTTGGCAAAGTGAATAGGATTTAGCAATGGGATTAGGCTTGGATAAGTGCTCTAGATCCTTCTTTTTAATTTCCAATTAATTCAAAATGAATAAAAATCAGAAACTTCAAAAATTGGAGCCAACACACATGCTGAAAAATGCTGTTGGAATTCAAACTTCGCAGCTGTTAACCGGTTAACCAAAGCGTTAACCGGTTAATGCCAGTGAATTTTGAATTTTCCCTCCTTTTGGTGGGAACCTTCAAAAATAAGCCGGCGCCAACTGTTTTGATCTGATTTTGATACTCGATCCCTTTTTAGGATTTGACCCCGATGTCAACCTTGTAACATGCCCTGTGAGCTTTGAGTTTCTCTGATGATTGATCACATGCCTTATGCAGGAATATGCAAGTGCTATGCTTCATTTTTCTATGCAATATGCTAAGGACATGACATGCTGATGATGATTATGATATGATGATGATGCTAAACGGGAGAGGGAAAATTTGGGGTATTACACTATGGCTCATTCTCAGATTAAAATTTCCCTCATGGGGGCCTGTCGACAAAAACTCTAATTTGGTGACACTAAGGGTCTTGAGGCTTGATTCTTTTGAAGTTGTGTAATATTGTAATGAATTCTTATTATTGAGCTTGGATCCTATAGATGATTAAGGATCTTGATAGCTTGAATATCATTAAATTTTTTTACTGATGTCGCTCCCGGGATTTTCAACCTAGTACAAACGCGAAAGTGACGCGAAAAAGGTAGATTCGCCAGTCAGACATTTTTATCCCGAATGAACGGGAAAGGTAATGCTACACAAACCTAAGAGAAAAGGAAAGGACAAGGTCCTGCGAACCAAAGATGTGGGTTCGGGAGCCGGTTACGACCGTGAAAGGTATTAGCACCCCAAATCTTCAGCCATACCCGACGGGATCCACGCTTGTTAGTCTGTTTCAAAGGGTGAGAAATAAGATGCTGCTAAACTGAAACTTCTACTGGAACTAGAACTGGAAAAGGGAACTGGAAAAAGAGATAAAAAATAAAGAGGGAAAATGTAGGGAAAATAAAGATTGTGCTCGCATGGACCCTACCCCGCTGCCTACGTGTAAACACCCCAAATTTGCCCTCACCCATTCACACCATGGCTTGTGATCATCTCATATGCATAAACACAATCATACAATCTCATATCTCATGTTTGATTCACTGCATAGTTTCTAAGTCATCTGCACCTAGGGTTTGTGATTTGAGCAATCCCAAAGCTTCTTGAGCCACTCCAAAGGCCACCAATCATCTCAGAAGGGTCCATGTGTGTTCTTGTATCATGTTACATCCTCACAGAGTCAAAATTGCAGAGGAATCACAAGAACTAGGGTTTGAGTGGATGCAGAGCCAGGTTGAACTGCACAGTTGACCCAAAATTAGGGTTTTGGTTTCAGAGGCCATAACTCCAAAATTTTTGGTCATTCTTGTTTCTATTGGTCTCTATATGGTATAGGGAATATGCATATCAATTTTCATGAAGAAATTCCATAGGGAAGTCATCTGATCAAGAGTTGACTTTCTGGACAAGTCAGTGTAAAATCAGGGCATCTGAGGCCCCCAATGACCCAACCAATGGTTGATCTTCATCATTTTGAGTGTATATGATCTTTATTTGATCATGGAAGGAGGTTGAAGTGCATAAAATCAAGAATTTAGGGTTTTTGCAAAAGTTGACTTTTTGAGGCATAGTTGACTTTTCAAGAATGCCTCATTTTAGGCCAATTTTCAAGCCTTGATTCATGATCCAAAAAGGCTTCAAATGGAAAAACTTTGGTCATGAAAGTTGTAGATCTCATCTTTCCCTTTTCAAAAAGTACAAGAACATGGTTAAACTCTTCATGAATCAAAAGTTATGGCATTGCAAAGTTGGCTAAAATCATTGTTTTTCAAGTTGTGCACTAAGTGGAAATTTTGCAAAACCTTGAATCAATGCATTATGCAGCCTCTAATTCATGTCAAACTATTATGTAAACATCCTCTAAGTCACAAAAATCAGATTTGGATCAAGTTTGCTCATGGTTTGGTTCATGTAACTTGACTTTTCTCATGAAAATCCATAAAGCTAACCAAGTTGCAAAACACTCATGACCTTTTCACCAACTTGCTGCATTGATCCTTGAGTCAAGCCAGCCTCTCACATTCACCATGCTGCACCAGAACCCAACTTGTACTTGCCTAAACTTGAGCCATGCCCTATCTTACACAAAAGTGGACTTTGAGCCAAAGTAGCCACACCTATCTCTGCAGGCCAGGTCACATCCCCCAGCCACTTGCAATTGTTTATTGAATCAATTTGCTGGCCATAACACAGAGGAACCAAGGCTGAAACAACAACATTCATCACATTCCCAAAAACTCACCTCATTGCAAGTTCCTTCGAATCACTCTCCACAGTCTTCAAACACTAAAACTCTCATCATCACTCAACTCACCACACCTCATAGACAAGAAACACCCCAAGCATAAGCCTAAAACAAGCCTGAAAACTCCATTGCCATCATTCACCTCAAGCTGCAGTTTCATTCGAAACTCTTATCCTAGCTCACAAACACACCAACCAACACCACAAACCTTCTCAACACACTTCATAGATCACAAACAACCCCTTTTCACAGCCTGAAAGTGCCAGAATCTCATCTGCCATTGTTGACTGAACTGAAGCAGTTCCTTTCGAATCTTCTTCCCCAGCCAACACAAACTCATTTTGAGCATTCAAACACACTTGGGGGATCAAGTGGAGTAGCTTGCATCAAAGGAAACAGCCAGAAAGTCCCAAAACTGAAAACTCCAAATCTCAGGTAGCTCGAAATTAATTTTTCCAGAAATGACTTTTATTGTTACAAACTTGTTCTTCATGATGCACTGATCATTCTGGTACCTTTAGTTTTTGAAATGGTTTTGTTTCAAGCATTTAATTTGTGTCTGAAGCTCACGAACCCTAGAAATTGTTTGCTTCGATTCAGATGATTTAGGAAAGATAAATTTGTTTTAGGTTAGGGGTTTGATTCGTGAGAGTGAGAGGATCATTCCCCTGGTCTTAGATTTCATTTATGTTACGTTTTTAGGAAGTTTGAAGATTTTCAGGTGAGCTTCTGGCCGGAGAAGACGACCGGAAGTCTTCTCCGGCCACCTGAGTGTGATTAGGGTTTAATCCCATAATTAATGCTGGTTTGAATATTGGCCGTAGGATGCGTTGAATTTGTTGACTACGCGCGCAAGGGAAGGGCCAGGATCTCTTTGATTAACCCTAATCCACGTGTTAGGGTTAATTAATCATATTTTAGTTAATTTAATCAGAAACAATCTGGGCCTCTCATTCTGGCGCGCAGTCAATGCTTTTAAATCCAGGATCAATCTCATCCATCCATTCTGTTGACTTTCATTTTCTTTTAATTTTTATTCATATTTATTTCATTTAAATTGCACAATTTATTTAAAATAGTTAAAAAATCATAAAAATTATGAAACTTTTTCTTTAAGGTTTTATTAATTTTTGTGACACAAAAATATTTTTATTTTATTTTTTATCATTAAAAAAAGTATTTTTAAATATTTAAAAGATTATTTTTAATTGATTAATGGGAATTAATTGATTAAAAATACTTTTGGGTATTTAAAAATTACAAAAAAATTCATGAAATGTTCTAAGACATTTAGAAACATTGTCCAACCTTCAAACCAAATTTCTTTTTTGATCTTGATGCATTTTAAGAATTTTTCATGGAATTAAATCATATTTTGTGCATTATTTTGATCACAAGTTTAAAAAATTCATTTCTGCCTATTGGTGAAGGTTGAGACATTGATTCTTTTTTGCATTGTTTTCCATTTGACATGTATTTTCAAGGATAAAAAGGCCATGATTTGATCTTGCATTTTCTAATTGATTGGCATTTGTTTTGATAAGAACCCTAAAAAGCCCTAATAACTTGTAAAAATCATATCTTGAGTTTGATTGAGAGTTGAGAGCTCCCCTTTGGGCAGTGGTTTATTATAGGTCTAGGGTTTCCTTGGGTATCATTTTCCATTTTTGCTTTAGGGCTTTGCTTCTGTTTTTTGGTTTTGGTTTGATGTTTGTTTCATGAACCCTAATTTGGGCCTTCTCTTGCATCCTTCTTGCATTCTTTTGCATAAGTTGACTTGCCATTGCATTTTGTGCACTCTTATGATTCATTTGACATCTTAAGACATGTATGAAGCATCATTGATCATTGCATTATATCTTTGCCATGCCATTTGTCTTGTATGCTTCATAACATTCCATGCTTGTTCATGCTCCTTAGCTTGCTTCATTTGCATCCATAGGTTTGTATGATCATTTCCATGTGCTGCCTCATGTTTGTAACATCTCATAGCATCATCAATATCATGTGCATGCTTCTGGTTTGGTATAGCATCATACCATTTCATCTCATCTTGCATTGCATTGCATTTTCTTTCTAACATTGCAGGTGATAAGTAACTTGAGAAGTGGATTTGCCTTCACTTCTCATACCTTTTCTTTTCATCTCTCTTGCATCCATTGCTGCATTCTTATTTGTGTTTGAGTTTGAGCTTGCTCATTCTTCTCCTCCCCACTTTCTTTCTTCAAGTAACTTGACTTCTTGAATGAAGCAAGTCACTTTGCTTCTCTTGATCCTGTTCATCTGCTTCCTGGTGGTTCTTCTGAAGATTGTTCTTGAAAACCTCACAAACCTTAGGATCAACCAAGCATGACAATGAATTAGGGCTTTGATTAGTCCCCCATAGTTTTACCTTTGTGTCTCTCTTTGAGTCTTCTCTTCTCATCTCATAATCAGGGACTAAACCCTAAAGGCTTTAAGACTTTGTGATTAAGCTTATGCCTGCATCCTTCTCTTAGGATGGAGTGTATAACTTTAATCCTAAGTCTTGAACCCTTTATGTGTTTAAATCTCTTAATCAATCCATCTAATAATTATCAAGACATTACACTTGTAACTTGGGCCTTGCATTAGGGTTCTAATTCTTCCTTAAGTGGTTAAGAAGGACTAACCCTAGTGTTAATGGACAAGTCCCCCTCAAGTTGTCTTACAAATCATAAAACTCACTTCATCATCATATCATTAATCTAAAATCCACTTAATAAAGGCTTGTTTTGTCATGGGATTAATCCCTAATCATGGATTAAGTTGAGGAGTCTTCCTCAGCTTAAACATTCTCATCTATTATCCTTCTTTTAGGATGGTGTAATGGGTCTGTTTAATCCTTGATTATGGCTTAACCTCATTACTCAACACTAAACAAAATCACAAAAACATCTAAATAATCACAAGTAGGTTAATGATCTTAATCCTACATCAAAAGGTGATTAAGTGTGAGAATCTGACTTCACACTTAAGGTATTCTCATTACCCCTAAACAGAGGGAAGATGTGATGAGTTTACTAACCCATTGGTTTAGACTTAAGCTCATTATCTTATGACAAACTCCAAAAAGAAATAAAAGACTGAAAACTCAAAAACAAACAATAATCGTCTCCTCCGGGATTCTTTTCTCATCACACTCACTCACAATCGAGAACTTGCTTCTTCCGTCTAATGCAAGACAGTTCGCACCTGAGCCAGACAGGTCATACACTTGAGCATGGACAAGTAAGCAGTTCACAAGTCAATTCATCTTTCAGTCTCTTTGGGTCGAACTACGGTGTTCTGACTTCCTCATTGCACGAGAGGATACGTAGGCATAACTTAACAGTTATCGAACAAAAGTCTCTGTACATTCCCCCTCTTTCCAGCTTCATTCTTTAGCCTCATTATCATGAGCATCTCATCTTTGTTCCTACACTGACACTGTATATATCACATTTCACACTTCTCTTACACTGACACCTGTACATCCTTTTCCAGCTCTTTATGCACAGATTGCACTGACACTACCCCTTTAAAACACAAATCTTTTAAGCGTGGATCCCGTCGAGTACGGCGGACAATCTGGGTGCTAATACCTTCCCAGGTTGTAACCAACCCCCTTTCTCAGTCTCTCTGGTTCGCAAACCGTCTTATCCATATCTTTCTAGGTCTATGCAGCATTGCCTTTCCTCCGGGATAAAAATGCCTAGCTGGCGACTCTATTCATCTCCAGTGAGTTCACGGCTGTGTGTTCTCATTGTCCCTCTCGCCGACCGTTCGCGTCTGTACCTTCATCTGACCCTGTTTCATTTGTCGGGAGCGACAGCTTGGCGACTCTGCTGGGGACCCTTATACTGCAACCAGGGCCTCTGGTTCTTTTTGTGGGTTCCTCCTAGCGCTTGATTGATTTGTGTTTACTGGGGTGTTATGTGCTTGTTTGTGCTTGTATTTATTTTTGTTTATTGCTTTATGTACAGTTACTTTACTGCTTTCTTTATTGCATTTATATATATCATACTGTCATTATTGCTGGCTGGATCTGTTGTTTGCCTTGGTGGGTGGGTGATTCATTGAGAGTTAAGGTCCTATACCTGGGACCTGAGTGACACCTAGGCTAGAGTGAATCATATTCTTTCCCATTCCATTTCGGTCTGGTGCGGGAATATGAAACACGGTTCAGATATGGGTTTCTTCTTGAGAACTCTGTGTTGCAGATTTCCTGCAATACTAGGGCTATCTAGGAAGCCTGCTAAGTCTGGATGACCTTTTAGTATTGACCTTCAGAAACTGAGGTGAATTAGAGGAGGAATTGTTATGGTTATTGTAAACACTGTACCTCCGGGTTAGAAGTGTTTACACTTCTCATAACTGATCCAAGTCTGAGGATCCTTGTTCTAGATCATCACCTGTGAGGGGGTTGGGCTGTTTACAGGTTTGCAGGTACCTTGACCTCAGAATACCCTGTTACTTTGACTTTGTTAAGAATACTCCATGTTGGACAGTTCTTGTGATTCTAAAACCCTGGACATGTGGCTCTTTATTTGAGTCCCCCACCTTGGTTACTGGATTTATAGACCTCCATCTGGAATTCCTGAACACACATGGATCTATGCCAAGGCAGTTAATCAGATCCAGCTCAGTCACAAGCCCTTTGCATATCATCTGCATTCACGCTCATTGCATCATATTAACATGTGCTTATTTGTGTTTCAGGGTATCCACCTTTATCTGGTTTTGGTTTTGACCCCATCTGCAGTTTTGACCTGTCTCCACCAGCATCTTGCTTCAGCTTGTCAGCCATATACTTCAGTTACTTGCACTAGCCAGCCAGTGGCCCACTTCTCAGCATCTTCATCAGCACTTATTCTACTCAGTCCTCAGCACTCATGGCTCCAAAGAAAAGCAACATCACTTACCATTTCTTCCAACCAGACTTATCAGACATCAGGAGGATCCAAACCCTGATCACTCCAGAGCACATACCTCTGTTCAGAGAGCATTATGGGGATATACTTGACTTGGTTATGGATATGGACCCATCTCAGAGAAGCCTAATCCATACCTGCATTCAGTTCTATGACCCCCCATTGAGGTGTTTCACCTTTAAAGACTTTCAGTTGGGACCTCTTTTAGAAGAATACTCAGCATTGGTTGGCTTGCCTATCAAGAGAGAAATTCCTTTCAATCCTGAAATGGTCTATCCCAGCAATGGAGAGATAGCAAAAGCTTTACACCTGGAGCCTGCTTTGATAGAACAGCATATGACATCCAAAGCTGGGATCCCTGGTTTTCATCTTGACTTCCTGATTTCTCAAGCTAGTTTGAAGGCCTCCCTGGGGGAGTGGAAAGCTGTTTGTGCTCTGTTGGCCTTAAGTGTGTATGGAATTGTGTTGTTTGCAGATGAGCCGCGATTCATCAGCAAGAATGCAATCCATTTGTTCATCCTGAAGAACCCTGTGCCAACTTTACTGGGTGATCTCTATTACTCAGTCCATCAGAGAAATGAGAAGCAGAGGGGAAGGTTAGTGAGGATTTGTGCTCCATTATTCCATGCTTGGCTTCTCAAGCATCTGCCCAGGACAGATGCATTCCTAAATCCTCATCAGCAAAGCAACTGGGCTAAGAGGCTCACTACTCTCACTTCAGCAGACATCAGATGGTGCACTCAGAGCACCAAGGGCAGAGATATTATCACAAGCTGTGGACACTTTCCCAATGTGCCTTTGGTAGGAGTTAAGGGAAGTATCAATTACAACCCTCTGCTGTTCAAGAGGCAGTTAGGCTATGCACTGGTCCATGCTCCTAGGGAACAAGATTTGGTGGAGACCCTCTACTGTGAGAACAAGATTAGTTTGACTGTTGCTAGGCAGGCTGCCTGGGCCTGGGATCATGTTCAAACCAAGGGAATCACCATTCTGGGGAAGTGCAATAATGTGGCATCAGTCCAATATTATGAGTGGTCCCATGCTAGGGCCCAATTCTCTGGAATGCCCTTTACCATAGAAGACATGCCTGAGTCATCTTCAGCACCACCCCCTGCCACCATCAGTTTGGAAGAGTTTGAAAGTTTGAAGGAAAGGAATGAGAAGTTAACTCAAGCCTTGCAGAAGACCCTCAGGGAGAGGAGTGAGGGTGTGAGGGAGATTGAGAGATTGGAGAAGTTGAGGGTGGAACACTTGACTAAGATTGAGAAGTCTGGAGATTATATCAATAAGTCCAAAGCTGGTGAGCAGATTCTGAAGAATGCTTGTAAGGAAGCCCAGTTCCAAAGAGCAAGGACAGACTTGTATTTGAAGGAGAGTCAGACCAGGTGGGTCCGGATCACTGAGGCCCGTACTCTAGAAGACAAGAGAGCTCAAGACAAGATGGAGAAGATGGAAAAAGCCCTGGCAGCAGCCCAGGAGGAGATATCAGAGCTGAAAATCAAAGCAGGATTGAAGAGGTCAAAGGACCAAAATCAGAATAAGAAGTTGACTGCAGCTGTTGCAACAAGAAACCTTCTCATCAGAAGTCTCACGGAGCATCCGGCTGATCCTGTGACCGAAGCACTTCTCAAGGAAGTTCGTGAGGATGAGTTTGACCTTGGAGTTTGATCATTTGCTTGTTGTTGATCCTTTTCCATGTACTGTTGCTTTTTTGTGATGTATTTTGACCCCTTTGAGGGCTTGTGTTGTAACTTGAACAAGTTGTATTATTTCACCTTTTGTAATATATTTGTGTTGGGGTTCACATCAAAAGCAACTTCACCAGCATCATCTTCAAGGGTCTGGAAGGGTCAAAACTGAAGGCCAAACCGGATACCTTGATAGCAAATAAGCATAACTGCATTGCATGCTAATCCTTTTGTTTGTTTTGTAGGTTTTGTTTTGTTGTTGCTAACCTCTGTTGTGAATCTCAGGAATTATTGCTCGCCGCCGGGTATTTCCTCTCAACAGGCCACACAGGTACCCAACTAGAAACAACCTTCCGGGAATCCAGATGGATCAGATGCAACAAGACCTTACGGAGGTCAGAAACCAGATGGCAAACGAAAGATTAGAGATGAGAACACAGATGACGCAGTTCATGGAGGTTATGAACAACATGGCTCAGAGCCAGGAGAGACTAAGGGCTATGGTTGAGAGGCAAAATCCAGAGGAGCCTCATGTAGGAACTGCAGGCACCAGTAACAATGAAAGGGTGCAACCACATGTGAATCCCCCTGTGTTTGGTCCACATCTACATCCTGAGATTAATATTCCTGCCAACATCCAAGGAACAGCTACTGCAGCCAGAGTACTTCAAGAAGATCCTCAGGAGGACCAATTTACAGTAATGGGTGCTGGAGAGGATGCTTATGATAGAAGATTGGATGAGATAGCTGAGAAGTTAAGGTCTTTAGAATCTCAAAATTCTTTGGGCTTCGACGTCATGGACATGGGTTTGGTTGATGGGGTCAGGATCCCTCATAAGTTCAAGCCTCCTTGTTTCGAAAAGTATAATGGGACTTCATGCCCCCGGACTCACCTACAATCATTTCTGGGAAGGCTGAAGGCCTATACAATGGATGAGAAACTTTGGATGTTCTATTTTGAAGATAGCTTGACTGGAGCGTCGAGGGAATGGTATTCCCATCTGACAAGAGCAACTATAAGATGCTGGAAGGACCTGGCAGAGGCCTTCATCAGACAGTATCAGTATAATCTAGATATGGCACCCAACAGGACTCTCCTAATGGGAATGTCACAGTCATCTAGGGAGAGCTTCAGAGAATATGCTCAAAGATGGAGACAATTGGCTGCTGCCGTTCAACCACCAATGTCTGAGAGAGAAATGGCAGACATGTTTATGAACACTCTTCAGGGAACCTATATTGACAGGTTGGCTGCTTTCTCTTCCACCAGCTTCGCAGATGTTGTCATAGCAAGGGAGAGAATTGAAAGCCTGTTAAAGATGGGAAAGATCTCAGACAACGGTGCAAGCTCGTCCAGTAGTACAAGAAAGCCTTTTACAGGCCCGAGAAGAACTGGCGAGACCAATGCCATCCACACCAACAGGGGTAGGCCCCAATATGCTCAGAGGTCAATAGCAGCAGTCACTATCCCTGCTCCAGCTCATCCTCAGCCAGTCTATCAACCTCCTCAACAAAACTTCCAACAACAACCCCAGTATCAGCAGAATCAGTATCCTCCAAGGAACTTCAACAACAACAACTCCAACAACAACAATCAACAGAGGCCATTCCAACAGAGGCCTTCTCAAGCCAACAGAGTGATCGACCCGATCCCAATGCCGTATGCTGCCTTGCTGCCACAACTTCTGAAACTCAACCTGGTTGAGCTAAGAACGTTGGCACCTCCGGATCCCAACAGTTTACCAAGAAACTATGACTCCAATGCTAGGTGTGCTTTCCATTCAAACGCGCCTGGCCACAGTACGGAAAAATGCAGGGCTCTGCATATGAAGGTACAAGACTTGGTAGACTCCAAGGCTCTGAATTTTGCACCTCCGCCCAATGTCAATAGAAACCCAATGCCAAACCATGGTGGTCCTCGAATTAACGCAATTGAAGGAGACACACCGTCTTATTTCATAACCAGTGTGGATCAGATCAGGACACCATTGGTGGAAATCAAAGCTCAGCTCCGTGAAAACAATATATTTCCGGGGTGTGAACTGGGATGTCCCTACTGCAATATTTCATGGAATGGGTGTGAGGACTTGAGGAATGGCATTGACAGCCTTATTCAGAGTGGCCTACTTCAGATCACTACATCGTTTCCTGCAAACCCGACAACTTCATCAGCAACGGTTTCAGACCCTCCTACAACTGCAGCAACTAATGCTCCCAACAATCCATCAGCACCATCAACAAGTACTTCGTCTGTCCTCCCAAATGATCAGTTTTCAACAGTGTCTCCTGCTACAACTTCAGCTTCATTCCATTTCGAATCTCCATCAACAACAGCATCAGTCCTTCCAACAACACCTCCTACAACACCAGCAATCAATCATGAAGATGTCTCTACTGTTACCATATTCTACGATCCTGAAAATAACTCCGCTTACCATTCAGAAGGTGCTGCTCCCGCCAGAGCACCAGTTACAATCTTTTATGATCCACAAACAATAATAGTCCCTTCAGCAGCAGCAATCAGCCCAGTTACCGTCACGGTACCTGGACCAGTACCATATGAAAGCAATAGGGCCATCCCCTGGCACTATGGCTCTGACGTGTACTGCGAAGGAAAAAGAATCACTCTCGAAACATCAGCACCTGCACCACAAGTAGATAATGTGGGCGGAGGCGGAGGCTTCACCCGAAGCGGACGTCTCTTCGCCCCACAAATTCAAAAGCCTACTGCCGAAGCAGAAGTTGCTGCCAAAGCAAAAGGTAAAGGCCCGGTGCAGGAAGATCCAGCTGCCAAAGAAGCCCTGAAAACTCCATTTGATCAGGAAGTTGATGAGTTTATGCGAATCATCAAAAAGAGTGATTACAAAATTGTGGATCAGCTTCACCAGACGCCATCCAAAATCTCTATCCTCTCACTGCTTATGTGCTCCGAAGCCCATCGGAATGCACTACTGAAAGTACTGCACGCAGCTTACGTGCCCGAGGAGATTACTGTCAACCAATTGGAAACCGTTGTTGGAAATGTTACTGCTAGCAATGGGCTAGGGTTTACCAATTCTGACTTGACAGCGGATGGCCGCAACCACAACAAAGCCTTGCACATAACCATGGAATGCAAAGGAGCTGTCCTTTCTCATGTGCTGGTGGACACAGGTTCTTCCCTGAATGTCTTACCGAAGAAGGCTCTGGTGAAGCTTGAATATGACGGATTGGCATTGAGACCCAGCAACCTGGTAGTAAGAGCCTTTGATGGTTCAAAGAGATCGGTTCTGGGAGAGATTGAGCTGCCTGTGACAATTGGCCCACAGACCTTTAAAACTATCTTTTATGTGATGGACATTCAGCCCGCCTACAGCTGTTTGTTGGGTAGACCCTGGATCCACGCCGCTGGCGCAATAACGTCTACCCTTCACCAAAAGTTAAAATTTGAGTGGGAAGGTCAAGTTGTCACAATCTGTGGAGAGGAGGACATTTTTGTCAGCCACCTGGCAACCTACAAGTACATTGAAATGGATGGAGAGATCCATGAAACAATGAGCCAGGGGTTTGAAGCGTTGAATGTGAATGAAGCATCTGCTGTATCTGGTACCCCAATGTCGTCTTATCAACAAGCCCGGAAGGTTGTTGAAGAAGGAACTGCCCAAGGCTGGGGCAAGGTCTTAGCTGTGGAGGAGAAGAAGGACAAGTTTGGGTTGGGTTACAAACCAACTCAACATCAAGCAAAGGCTACTGCAGAGCCAGGTTTTGTCAGTGGGGGGATGCTCACCCCCGATGCTATCAACTGTCTGGAAGACGAGCTGGAAGAGGAGCGCAATCTGGAGGATTGGATTCGTCCGAAGATCCCGGGGAGCAGTGTCTCGAACTGGTCTTCCCAGGAAATTATAAGAGTTACTCATGCAGAGTAATTATTATTTCCTGTATTTTTTATAGCATGCATCCAAGTCTTGCATCTTGCCCAAGATGACAAGACTCATTTTGTAACCAGGGCCATCTGTAATTTTGTGCAAACAAGATTAAATTAATGAAATATCAGACATCTTTTTGCAAACAAGTCTTTTTCTTTTCTGCTCACTGTTGTTCCATTTTTCTTTTTGTACAAAAATAAATGGCGGTGTTTTCAAAATGATAACCTCATCTCACTTTTTTCTAAAGCAAGATTAAAATCAATCACTAAAACGAACAAACTTAACCCTTGCAGAGAGTGCCTTCCTGACAGCACCGACAACAGCACGGCTATGACATCGTATGACTTTGACAATCCAATCAATCAAGCTGATGAAGGGGTTGATGAAGAGTATGAGCTTCCTGAAGAGCTAGCCAGATTGTTAAGGCAAGAGGAAAAGGTTATTACTCCTCACCAGGAGGAGGTTGAAGTGATTAATCTTGGTACTGACGAAGACGTGAAAGAAGTTAAAATCGGGGCCTGCCTGCAAGACTCAGTGAAGAAACAACTGACAGATCTGCTTCAAGAGTATGTTGATGTGTTTGCTTGGTCGTATCAAGACATGCCAGG
Source organism: Lathyrus aphaca (assembly GCA_963966055.1). Classification (NCBI taxonomy): domain Eukaryota; kingdom Viridiplantae; phylum Streptophyta; class Magnoliopsida; order Fabales; family Fabaceae; genus Lathyrus; species Lathyrus aphaca. Next base: position 212,547,059 of record OZ014519.1, read on the forward strand.
GTTGGATACCGACATTGTGGTGCATAAGCTGCCTTTGAGAGAAGAATGCCCACCAGTTAAGCAGAAGCTGCGCCGAACTCGCCCAGACATGGCTATGAAAATCAAAGAAGAGGTACAAAAGCAATGGGACGCCGGGTTCCTTGCTGTAACTAGCTACCCGCCGTGGGTTGCTAACATAGTACCTGTGCCTAAGAAGGATGGCAAAGTAAGAATGTGTGTTGACTACCGGGATCTGAACAGAGCCAGCCCGAAAGATGACTTCCCATTACCTCACATTGACGTATTGGTGGATAACACGGCTCAGTTCTCGGTATTCTCCTTCATGGATGAATTTTCAGGATATAATCAGATCAAGATGTCACCTGAAGACATGGAGAAGACAACATTCATTACACCCTGGGGCACGTTCTGTTATAAAGTGATGCCATTCGGATTGAAGAATGCAGGTGCAACATATCAACGGGCTATGGTGACATTATTCCATGATATGATCCACAAGGAAATAGAATGCTATGTGGATGATATGATCGCCAAGTCCCTTACAGAAGAAGACCATCTGGTGAATCTGCTCAAATTATTCAAGCGTCTGAGGAAATACCAATTGAAGCTGAACCCCAACAAATGCACATTCGGGGTGCGATCCGGTAAGCTGCTGGGCTTTATTGTAAGCGAGAAGGGGATTGAGGTTGACCCAGATAAAGTCAAGGCTATACAAGAAATGCCTGCACCAAAAACTGAGAAAGAAGTTCGAGGGTTCTTAGGTCGATTGAACTACATTTCGAGGTTCATATCTCACCTCACAGCAACCTGTGAACCTTTGTTCAAGCTATTAAGAAAGGAACAAGCGGTCAGGTGGAACGAAGACTGCCAAAAGGCTTTTGACAAGATCAAGGAATATCTGCAAGAACCTCCAATCCTTATGCCTCCAGTTGAAGGAAGACCTTTGATCATGTACTTGACAGTATTAGAAGAGTCAATGGGGTGTGTGCTGGGCCAACATGACGAGTCTGGTCGAAAAGAGTATGCAATATACTACCTAAGCAAAAAGTTTACCGACTGTGAACAGCGTTATTCACTGCTCGAGAAAACTTGCTGTGCTTTAGCGTGGGCTGCTCGCCGACTGAGACAGTATATGTTGACCCACACTACCTTGTTAATCTCAAAAATGGATCCAGTTAAGTACATTTTCGAGAAGCCAGCTCTTACCGGACGGGTTGCAAGATGGCAAATGATCCTCACAGAATATGACATCCAATACACATCTCAGAAAGCCATCAAGGGCAGTGTACTATCTGAATATCTTGCTGAGCAACCCATTGATGATTACCAGCCTATGAGATTTGACTTCCCTGATGAAGACATCATGTTCATTAAATCAAAAGATCACGAAGAGCCTATTTACACTGAAGGGCCCGACCCGGAGGAAGAATGGACTATGATGTTTGATGGGGCTGTTAACATGAATGGCCGTGGTGTTGGTGCAGTACTTATTACACCTAAAGGAGTTCACATGCCTTTCTCGGCAAAACTCACTTTCAACTGCACTAACAACGAAGCTGAATACGAAGCTTGCATTATGGGTCTTGAGGAAGCCATTGACCTCAGGATCAAGACATTGACCGTATTCGGAGATTCAGCTTTGGTAATCAATCAGACCAACGGAAAATGGTACACCCACCAAGATCATCTGATACCTTACAGGGATTATACAAGAAGATTATTGACTTTCTTCACAACAGTCAAACTTGAGTATATCCCTCGGGACGAGAATCAGTTTGCGGATGCTCTTGCTACCATTTCGTCCATGATCAAAGTTCAAGCTACTAACTTTGTACCTCAGATTTCAGTATCGAGACTTGATAGACCAGCATATGTATTTGCAGCAGATATTGCTGAAGATGATAAGCCTTGGTTCCACGACATCAAATGCTTCTTGAAGGATCAAACATACCCACCTGGGGCATCTTCCAATGATAAGAAGACTTTGAGAAGGCTTGCTGGTAGTTTCTTTCTGAACACTGATGGGTCTTTATACAAAAGGAACTTTGATATGGTACTCCTCAGATGTGTTGATAAGACAGAAGCAGATTTGTTGATGCATGAAGTGCATGAAGGATCTTTTGGTACCCATGCCGGAGGGCATGCCATGGCTAAAAAGTTGTTAAGATCAGGCTATTACTGGATCACAATGGATGCAGACTGTTGTGCCTATGCCAGGAAATGTCATAAATGCCAGATCTACGCAGATAAAGTGCATGTACCTCCCAATCCTTTGAACATAATGTCTTCACCCTGGCCCTTTGCCATGTGGGGCATCGATATGATTGGTAAGATTGAGCCAACTGCTTCAAATGGCCACAGATTCATCCTGGTCGCCATCGACTATTTCACAAAGTGGGTTGAAGCAGCCTCATATGCAAATGTCACCAGGCAAGTGGTAGCGCGATTTTTGAAAAGAGATATCATCTGTAGATATGGAGTGCCCGAGCGAATCATTACTGATAATGGTTCCAATCTCAACAACAAAATGATGGCAGAACTGTGCCGGGACTTCAAGATCCAACATCACAATTCTTCTCCTTACAGGCCAAAGATGAATGGCGCTGTTGAGGCGGCAAATAAGAATATCAAGAAGATTGTGCAGAAGATGGTAGTCACATACAAAGACTGGCACGAAATGCTACCATTTGCCTTACATGGGTACCGCACATCAATCAGGACATCCACTGGGGCAACACCGTATCAGCTTGTGTATGGTATGGAAGCAGTCCTACCTGTTGAAGTTGAATTACCCTCCCTACGGGTATTAATGGATGTCAAACTGAGTGAAGCAGAATGGGTTCGGTCCCGATACGAGCAACTGAGCCTGATCGAAGAGAAAAGATTGGCTGCAATCTGCCATGGGCAGTTATGTCAGAAGAGAATGAAGAGGGCCTTCGATCAGAAAGTCAGGCACCGAAAATACCAAGTGGGAGATCTTGTGTTGAAGAGAATCCTCCCTCCTCATACAGACCACAGGGGCAAATGGACTCCAAATTATGAAGGACCATTCGTTGTAAAGAAAGTTTTCTCTGGTGGGGCACTGATGCTCGGCACCATGGATGGTGAAGATTTCCCATCCCCTGTGAATTCAGATGCAGTTAAAAAATACTTCGCATGAAAATGACCCGCTGGACATAAAAACAGAATGTAAGTTCAGGCAAAAATAGGGCATCCCGGCGAGTCAAAAACAGAATAAAAGACTCGGGCAAAAATAAGGGAAATAATTAAGAAAATGTACACCCGCTGAGTTGAAAAGCCGCATTGGACAGCTCAGGCAAAAATGGGTATCCCGATGGATCGAAAACCCGAAAGGGCGATCCATGCAAAATAAGGGAATAAGCGAACGACTACATTCTGAATTCGTCTGTATCATCTACAACTTGGTAAACTCCAAAGGATCAAGCTTCAATCAGAATCAACTCTCTCCAGAAAGCAAGACGAGAAGAACGTCATTGTCATACGAGTCATAGCAGAAGAGGAAGCTCCTCAAAGCGTCGTCAACATCGCCAGCACTTTATTTCTCAATTTGTAACAATCTCCTCATTTCAGGAGATATGCTTCTTTGACTGTATCTTTGCCAATTCAGGGCACATGAATTAATAAAATCAGATTTTCAGTCATGTTTCGTTTTTACATTTACGTTTTGCAAAGAGTCGTCTGATATCTCTAAAAATACAATTGCATAAGTACAGATGCCTTTCTCTAAAAATGAAAACACATGCTTACAGGGAATCTGATTATTCTCGAAAGTACTTAACTCCTATGACGGAATCCAGTAAGGGATACCTCGGGACCTTTTTGTACGTTCCATTATCTTTGCAGGATTGCAGGTATCCAAAACGCAACCTGGGGCATGCAGGTTACATCTCAGCAAGTAGGCGAATCATTATCAACTCGGTCTATCTTCCACATGGCCCTAGAAGGTGCCCATTTCCCCAGCAAAGTTGCCAAATCAACAAACAGGCTTAACACTCAGAATGCTCTATCCCCAGCTGAGTTGCCTCTCATTGCTCTCCCCAGCTGAGTTGCCAACAAGCATTATCCCCAACCGAGTTGCCATTCTTCCTCAGCAGAATGCAGAAATCAGGGAATCAGCCCCCCACAGAATCCCCAGCTTCTATTCAGAAGAGCAGCGCATGAAGGATCACAACAGAGTACAGGAAGCTTCTACAAACCCCAGCTGGGAGATCCACTTCAAGCAGATCGACCAGAGATTTTCGCAGCAGTGGGATCCGAATCCCGGATCTGTGCCCCTTTGCATAATCATGGCATCCGCATCATATTCACCCCCCGGAGCGTAGCATTCCGTCTAATACGGAGCATTACGGCAAAAATCAAATGCATAGCATAATCATAAGTCATGTTGTGAATTAAACGCTTGTGAATACAGATTACTTTCCCCAAGAGTCCCCATCAGAGTCCCAGCAAAAGCAGTTGCCTCACAAATCACGAACACCCGTATATACACCTTTTGGCACCCGTCCGCGTCATCTTTCCCCAGTAAAGTCGCCTGAACACCCTTTACAAACAGATCACCCGTGTTACAGATACTCCCTGACACCCATCCGTGTCAAATCACCAACAGAAAGCCAAAGACACCCTCTTTGCACTCACACATACTTGTATATACACTTTCTTGACACCCGTCCGTGTCATATCCCCAGCGCAGTCGCTTACACTTTTGCAACCCATATACTTGTTAATATCATACTTTTCTCTCTTGACACCCGTCCGTGTCACTCTCCCCAGCAGATAAACACTCGTCTATACAATACAATACTCACTACTCATGGTACACTTATACAGATACTCGTCCGTATCTTGTATACATCATTACTCATATCCCCACAGATTCGACAGTAGTCCTTGTTCTTTGTTAACCAATTGGTACTCGTCCGTACCATCATCTCAGAACATTGCGTCTAGTGTTGGTTCCTACATGATACTCGTCCGTATCATAAGTCTTAAGGATGCTCGTCCGCATCTTTAATCCATACACCATGTCAAACACTTATGTCTTCTTGAATATAGATACTCGTCTGTGCCTACTATTCCCCAGAAAAGTCCCTTCAGATGCAACACTCGTCCGTGTTCTTTGTTAACCAGTTGATACTCGTCCGTATCATCATCTCTGAACATGTGTCAGTTTGTTTCTACGTGATACTCGTCCGTATCATAGTCTTAAGGATGCTCGTCCGCATCTTTAATCTATACACAATACCAAACACTTATACATTTTGTTTCTTGGATGTAAACGCTCGTCCGTGTTTACTATCTCCCCAGTAGATCGCCAACAAAGCAAATCTTTCCTTTTTATCTAACACTCGTCCTGTGTTATGATAACCCTGAGAGCAGCCGTACCCTGCTGAGTGGTCGTCCTCCACTTCTTGATGGTCGTCCTCCATCATGCTCATCCGATGGCCGTCCCCATCGTTGATTTTAGCAGCCGTCCCCTGCTAGGTGGTCGTCCTCCACCTCTTGATGATCGTCCTTCATCAACTTTATCCAATGGCCGTCCCCATTGTTGATTTTGGTTATCTAACACTCGTCCTGTGTTATGATAAACCCCGAGAGCAGCCGTCCCCTGCTGAGTGGTCGTCCTCCACTTCTTGATGGTCGTCCTCCATCTTGCTCGTCCGATGGCCGTCCCCATCGTTGACCTTTTCTATCCGATGGCCGTCCCCATCGTTGATATTTTCGGCAGCCGTACCCTGCCAGGTGGTCGTCCTCCACCTTTGATGGCCGTCCCCATCATATTTCTTTTATTCCCAACAGAGCAGCCGTACCCTGCTAGGTGATCGTCCTTCACCTTTGATGGCCGTACCCCATCAGCTGTTTATTTCATTTATTCTTTAACCCGATGGCCGTCCCCGTCGTGGTCCCTTTTCCTTTTAACCCGATGGCCGTCCCCGTCGTGGTCCCTTTTCCTTTTCCTTTTAGCCCGATGGCCGTCCCCATCGTTGGTTACTTTACCTTTGAACTTGATGGCCGTCCCCGTCATGTTTCATCAATCCCCAGAGAACTTTGCAGCTTTATCTTGATGGCCGTCCCCATCATAATATCCTATTTTCCCCAGCTAGTCGGCCGTCCCCGTCTTAGCTTTACTTTTTATCCCCAGCATGTCGGCCGTCCCCGTCATCGCTTTATTTCCTACACTTTACCAGCATGTCGGCCGTCCCCGTCATCGCTTTGCTTCACATACCACTTTACCCAGCAGTCGTCCTCTGCTCGACGGTCGTCCTCCGTCGCCCATACTTTACAATATACTTTGTTTTGCTTTTACGATCTATATCCCTTTTCTTCTTCATTTCCGTGAGTGCAAATTTTGAACTGTCTTTGGTATTCAACCACAAGTTACCTTGTTTGCCTGTTAAGCCGTCGCTTACAACCTGCACAGCTAACTCATGTTTGAATAGGGGCAGCTGTAAACACCCCAAATTTGACCTCACCCATTCACACCATGGCTTGTGATCATCTCATATGCATAAACACAATCATACAATCTCATATCTCATGTTTGATTCACTGCATAGTTTCTAAGTCATCTGCACCTAGGGTTTGTGATTTGAGCAATCCCAAAGCTTCTTGAGCCACTCCAAAGGCCACCAATCATCTCAGAAGGGTCCATGTGTGTTCTTGTATCATGTTACATCCTCACAGAGTCAAAATTGCAGAGGAATCACAAGAACTAGGGTTTGAGTGGATGCAGAGCCAGGTTGAACTGCACAGTTGACCCAAAATTAGGGTTTTGGTTTCAGAGGCCATAACTCCAAAATTTTTGGTCATTCTTGTTTCTATTGGTCTCTATATGGTATAGGGAATATGCATATCAATTTTCATGAAGAAATTCCATAGGGAAGTCATCTGATCAAGAGTTGACTTTCTGGACAAGTCAGTGTAAAATCAGGGCATCTGAGGCCCCCAATGACCCAACCAATGGTTGATCTTCATCATTTTGAGTGTATATGATCTTTATTTGATCATGGAAGGAGGTTGAAGTGCATAAAATCAAGAATTTAGGGTTTTTGCAAAAGTTGACTTTTTGAGGCATAGTTGACTTTTCAAGAATGCCTCATTTTAGGCCAATTTTCAAGCCTTGATTCATGATCCAAAAAGGCTTCAAATGGAAAAACTTTGGTCATGAAAGTTGTAGATCTCATCTTTCCCTTTTCAAAAAGTACAAGAACATGGTTAAACTCTTCATGAATCAAAAGTTATGGCATTGCAAAGTTGGCTAAAATCATTGTTTTTCAAGTTGTGCACTAAGTGGAAATTTTGCAAAACCTTGAATCAATGCATTATGCAGCCTCTAATTCATGTCAAACTATTATGTAAACATCCTCTAAGTCACAAAAATCAGATTTGGATCAAGTTTGCTCATGGTTTGGTTCATGTAACTTGACTTTTCTCATGAAAATCCATAAAGCTAACCAAGTTGCAAAACACTCATGACCTTTTCACCAACTTGCTGCATTGATCCTTGAGTCAAGCCAGCCTCTCACATTCACCATGCTGCACCAGAACCCAACTTGTACTTGCCTAAACTTGAGCCATGCCCTATCTTACACAAAAGTGGACTTTGAGCCAAAGTAGCCACACCTATCTCTGCAGGCCAGGTCACATCCCCCAGCCACTTGCAATTGTTTATTGAATCAATTTGCTGGCCATAACACAGAGGAACCAAGGCTGAAACAACAACATTCATCACATTCCCAAAAACTCACCTCATTGCAAGTTCCTTCGAATCACTCTCCACAGTCTTCAAACACTAAAACTCTCATCATCACTCAACTCACCACACCTCATAGACAAGAAACACCCCAAGCATAAGCCTAAAACAAGCCTGAAAACTCCATTGCCATCATTCACCTCAAGCTGCAGTTTCATTCGAAACTCTTATCCTAGCTCACAAACACACCAACCAACACCACAAACCTTCTCAACACACTTCATAGATCACAAACAACCCCTTTTCACAGCCTGAAAGTGCCAGAATCTCATCTGCCATTGTTGACTGAACTGAAGCAGTTCCTTTCGAATCTTCTTCCCCAGCCAACACAAACTCATTTTGAGCATTCAAACACACTTGGGGGATCAAGTGGAGTAGCTTGCATCAAAGGAAACAGCCAGAAAGTCCCAAAACTGAAAACTCCAAATCTCAGGTAGCTCGAAATTAATTTTTCCAGAAATGACTTTTATTGTTACAAACTTGTTCTTCATGATGCACTGATCATTCTGGTACCTTTAGTTTTTGAAATGGTTTTGTTTCAAGCATTTAATTTGTGTCTGAAGCTCACGAACCCTAGAAATTGTTTGCTTCGATTCAGATGATTTAGGAAAGATAAATTTGTTTTAGGTTAGGGGTTTGATTCGTGAGAGTGAGAGGATCATTCCCCTGGTCTTAGATTTCATTTATGTTACGTTTTTAGGAAGTTTGAAGATTTTCAGGTGAGCTTCTGGCCGGAGAAGACGACCGGAAGTCTTCTCCGGCCACCTGAGTGTGATTAGGGTTTAATCCCATAATTAATGCTGGTTTGAATATTGGCCGTAGGATGCGTTGAATTTGTTGACTACGCGCGCAAGGGAAGGGCCAGGATCTCTTTGATTAACCCTAATCCACGTGTTAGGGTTAATTAATCATATTTTAGTTAATTTAATCAGAAACAATCTGGGCCTCTCATTCTGGCGCGCAGTCAATGCTTTTAAATCCAGGATCAATCTCATCCATCCATTCTGTTGACTTTCATTTTCTTTTAATTTTTATTCATATTTATTTCATTTAAATTGCACAATTTATTTAAAATAGTTAAAAAATCATAAAAATTATGAAACTTTTTCTTTAAGGTTTTATTAATTTTTGTGACACAAAAATATTTTTATTTTATTTTTTATCATTAAAAAAAGTATTTTTAAATATTTAAAAGATTATTTTTAATTGATTAATGGGAATTAATTGATTAAAAATACTTTTGGGTATTTAAAAATTACAAAAAAATTCATGAAATGTTCTAAGACATTTAGAAACATTGTCCAACCTTCAAACCAAATTTCTTTTTTGATCTTGATGCATTTTAAGAATTTTTCATGGAATTAAATCATATTTTGTGCATTATTTTGATCACAAGTTTAAAAAATTCATTTCTGCCTATTGGTGAAGGTTGAGACATTGATTCTTTTTTGCATTGTTTTCCATTTGACATGTATTTTCAAGGATAAAAAGGCCATGATTTGATCTTGCATTTTCTAATTGATTGGCATTTGTTTTGATAAGAACCCTAAAAAGCCCTAATAACTTGTAAAAATCATATCTTGAGTTTGATTGAGAGTTGAGAGCTCCCCTTTGGGCAGTGGTTTATTATAGGTCTAGGGTTTCCTTGGGTATCATTTTCCATTTTTGCTTTAGGGCTTTGCTTCTGTTTTTTGGTTTTGGTTTGATGTTTGTTTCATGAACCCTAATTTGGGCCTTCTCTTGCATCCTTCTTGCATTCTTTTGCATAAGTTGACTTGCCATTGCATTTTGTGCACTCTTATGATTCATTTGACATCTTAAGACATGTATGAAGCATCATTGATCATTGCATTATATCTTTGCCATGCCATTTGTCTTGTATGCTTCATAACATTCCATGCTTGTTCATGCTCCTTAGCTTGCTTCATTTGCATCCATAGGTTTGTATGATCATTTCCATGTGTTGCCTCATGTTTGTAACATCTCATAGCATCATCAATATCATGTGCATGCTTCTGGTTTGGTATAGCATCATACCATTTCATCTCATCTTGCATTGCATTGCATTTTCTTTCTAACATTGCAGGTGATAAGTAACTTGAGAAGTGGATTTGCCTTCACTTCTCATACCTTTTCTTTTCATCTCTCTTGCATCCATTGCTGCATTCTTATTTGTGTTTGAGTTTGAGCTTGCTCATTCTTCTCCTCCCCACTTTCTTTCTTCAAGTAACTTGACTTCTTGAATGAAGCAAGTCACTTTGCTTCTCTTGATCCTGTTCATCTGCTTCCTGGTGGTTCTTCTGAAGATTGTTCTTGAAAACCTCACAAACCTTAGGATCAACCAAGCATGACAATGAATTAGGGCTTTGATTAGTCCCCCATAGTTTTACCTTTGTGTCTCTCTTTGAGTCTTCTCTTCTCATCTCATAATCAGGGACTAAACCCTAAAGGCTTTAAGACTTTGTGATTAAGCTTATGCCTGCATCCTTCTCTTAGGATGGAGTGTATAACTTTAATCCTAAGTCTTGAACCCTTTATGTGTTTAAATCTCTTAATCAATCCATCTAATAATTATCAAGACATTACACTTGTAACTTGGGCCTTGCATTAGGGTTCTAATTCTTCCTTAAGTGGTTAAGAAGGACTAACCCTAGTGTTAATGGACAAGTCCCCCTCAAGTTGTCTTACAAATCATAAAACTCACTTCATCATCATATCATTAATCTAAAATCCACTTAATAAAGGCTTGTTTTGTCATGGGATTAATCCCTAATCATGGATTAAGTTGAGGAGTCTTCCTCAGCTTAAACATTCTCATCTATTATCCTTCTTTTAGGATGGTGTAATGGGTCTGTTTAATCCTTGATTATGGCTTAACCTCATTACTCAACACTAAACAAAATCACAAAAACATCTAAATAATCACAAGTAGGTTAATGATCTTAATCCTACATCAAAAGGTGATTAAGTGTGAGAATCTGACTTCACACTTAAGGTATTCTCATTACCCCTAAACAGAGGGAAGATGTGATGAGTTTACTAACCCATTGGTTTAGACTTAAGCTCATTATCTTATGACAAACTCCAAAAAGAAATAAAAGACTGAAAACTCAAAAACAAACAATAATCGTCTCCTCCGGGATTCTTTTCTCATCACACTCACTCACAATCGAGAACTTGCTTCTTCCGTCTAATGCAAGACAGTTCGCACCTGAGCCAGACAGGTCATACACTTGAGCATGGACAAGTAAGCAGTTCACAAGTCAATTCATCTTTCAGTCTCTTTGGGTCGAACTACGGTGTTCTGACTTCCTCATTGCACGAGAGGATACGTAGGCATAACTTAACAGTTATCGAACAAAAGTCTCTGTACATTCCCCCTCTTTCCAGCTTCATTCTTTAGCCTCATTATCATGAGCATCTCATCTTTGTTCCTACACTGACACTGTATATATCACATTTCACACTTCTCTTACACTGACACCTGTACATCCTTTTCCAGCTCTTTATGCACAGATTGCACTGACACTACCCCTTTAAAACACAAATCTTTTAAGCGTGGATCCCGTCGAGTACGGCGGACAATCTGGGTGCTAATACCTTCCCAGGTTGTAACCAACCCCCTTTCTCAGTCTCTCTGGTTCGCAAACCGTCTTATCCATATCTTTCTAGGTCTATGCAGCATTGCCTTTCCTCCGGGATAAAAATGCCTAGCTGGCGACTCTATTCATCTCCAGTGAGTTCACGGCTGTGTGTTCTCATTGTCCCTCTCGCCGACCGTTCGCGTCTGTACCTTCATCTGACCCTGTTTCATTTGTCGGGAGCGACACTACGTACCTCATCGGAAAAATGAGGATCAGAGTCGACGTAGTTCGCCTAACTAAGCTTGGGAAGTGTGTTTGTGTTTTTAGGATGACATTGCCATACTTCTAACTCAAGTGTTTGCAGGCTCATTGAATCAAATGTGTTACCATCTTGTTGTCGAACTGTTGAGACAAGTCGTAATCGTCCGCAAAGAAATGGGAGATGAGAAGAGAAGACGTGGTGTCTTTGTTTATTGTCTTTTAGAAGAAGTGTCTTGATTTTGTTGTTTATCGTATGCACAACACTAAAGACTATGATACAGGAGTGAATACTTTCCAAGATCTCCCCCAATGGAACGCTTGTAAAGTATCCTAGAAGAGTGGAGGAGACCTCCACTAATCATTTTCCATATAGCTTAAGGCTCGTGACATATTGCACATTCTTTCCTTATTATATGTTTTGATTTTTCTTTTAAGGATGAGAAGTGAGACTCAAGTTGTAAAAGGGAGAAACTATGGGAAGACTATAACTCGAACCCCATGTTATTATATTCAATGAGATCCTATGGTTTAGTGAAGTTTGAATGGAACACTACCTAAACGGATATTAAACTAGAAATGCGAGTATTAAAAATAATAATGAATATGGTCCTCCTATGTCATGGTGGGTAAGAACGTATGACAAGTCACAAAAGAGATGGAATGATAGGGTGGGTCGATTGCGCGGTGTTGAGACACGCGACTTATGCTTTGTGACATACAAGGTTTGTGCTTTGGTTTATGGGAGTGGATCTAAGTTTAATAGTGGAATCCTAATATCACATGGAACTTATTCATTTATTTTTGAAATACGCGCGTGCACGGTTGTTACGGTAGGGTGTATTGTGTAGGAAAGGGATCTGGTGTCCCTACCGGACGGTGACAAGTGTCACCGCCGGAATGGACCACCAAAGAGGAATCTTATCTCTTCTTTATCCTGAATTTATGGTGGAATAAAGGTGTTTTAATGAGTTTTAATGATCCTAACAATGTCATTAATATCATGGTTATGAGTCTTAATTGTTTTTATTATCAATCCAATAAATTAACAAGAAAAGGAAAATAATAGAAACACAAAGTCTTTCTCCCCTTCATGTAAACACGTTATCCTCCTCCAACAAACTCACCTTCCTCTCCGAGCCCTAGCCTTTCCTCTCGGCGGCGGCGCCCCCCCCTCAATCATCTAAACCGCAACCCCTATGCACTAACCCCAAACGCTTCTTCTTCATCATCTCAAGTTCCTTAACAAATTTAATCTAAATTTTTCAAAACTCTCCAAATTGAAACGTTTCTGAAGCACATTATGGATGCGAATCGAAAATGGATTAAAGCTCTCATACCTTCAATCATTGATGTTCGAAGATCCGACGCGAAGTTGTTGCGGCAAAAACGACGATGATGATAGGACGTGCTACGATCTTCTTTTTGTTACAATGTGGCTTCGTTTTCTACTCGCTTGATGGTCTGATAACGTTACATGATCTTTTTTGGTTATTCGTTGAGGTCGCATGATGAAGATGACCGAAGCGATGAAGATGAAGCTATACGACGAAGATGAAGATCCGCGATGCTTCGTAATTCGGTATGTATGATTTGGCTTTTCGCTATTTGATTCGTTTAACCTTTTTTGGATGCTGATCTTTGTTGATGCAGGTCTCATATTGGGGATGATGAATCCGCGTTGCAGAGGATTGGTGGCTTGTTATTGGAGTTTTGGAGGTGAGGGATGAATGAAAAAGAGGAAGATTGGAGAAAAAGAAATGATGAAGAAAAAGGAAAGAGAATCCAAAAAATGGTGAAGAGAGTGGTGATTTGGAAGCTGCAAACTGAGAGAGCTTGAAGAAATAGCAGCAATGGCCCTTTATAGAAGATCAGAGAGGTGTATTGGTGATTTCTCAAGGTAAAGTTAGTTATTGATTATGTTATGATTCTGTTATTTTGTTAGTTTCAGTTAGAAATTCTGTTTGTGAGTTTTATTGGTTCTGAACTTTCTTCTTGTTTTTTCCTTGAGTGTTCATTGATATGAGTCTCTTATTGTAGGGAGCATACCGATTTTCATAAAAATGGAGGGTGGAGATTGAAAGTTAAAAAGGAGAGATTGAATATGTGGAGTGAAGATTGAATTCCTATTGGAAATTCTTGAAGGATTGAAGGTGAGGCCGGGTTTAGGAAACTGGAGTGATGAAAGATGCGACTAAGTTTCTGAGTTTTTTTTCGAGTTGTGCCTTCTGACTTTTTTCTTTTTCTGTTGTACAAGATTCCCAACCTTCACTAGTATGTCAAATTACAATTTCATACAATCTGGAAAAAACTTCAATGTTAGTCGAAGGAGCATACGTAAGCGTCTTCAAGGATTGCAGTCTTCGAGCATGGAATTCTACATCCTTTTTGGTTTCAATACTAAGTTGTTCTATTATTCGTGGTGCAATATCTGTTTGAGTAACACCTTTAGCCACATTGATGTAAGCTAGAGCATCCTAGTTATGAGTGAGTATCCCTTCACCTTAGCTCAAACCTTCCGTCCTAATTGCCGCTAAGAACTTCTCTGATCAGGTGTAACAGCTAATTCATGGATACTTCCGGCAAACTGCTAACACGAAACTGGCTTTTTCTTATGCTTTTGAGATACTGATTCTAAAATAATGCTATATTTTTTTATCAAGTAACTGCTGTGAATTCTTGGCTTTTGTATAGATAATCATTTTCAAATTTTGTGAGATTTCTTGTAATGGATTATAATTTCAACTCTTATGAACTTTGCAACTTGCAATTCTCTATGTAATTTGGAACGAAGCTTGTAGTTCACTAACTCGTGATGTAAGGATTTGTGTCGCTCCCGAAGATTTGCATCCCGGTACAAGCGCGAACGGTCGGCGAAAGAGAGAACATGAAGATGAACTGAAAAGAGTTGCCAGCTAGGCATTTTTATCCCGAAGGAAAGGTAATGTTGCATAAACCTAGAAAGAAATGGATAAGTCGATCACAAACCAAAGAAACTGAGAAAGGGGGTTGGTTACAACCTGGGAAGGTATTAGCACCCAGATTGTCCGTCGTACTCGACGGGATCCACGCTTGAAAGTTTGTGTCTAAAAGGGGTAGTGTCAGTGCTATTTGTGTGCAAAAACTGGAAAAAGAATGTACAGGTGTCAGTGCAAAAGAGATGTGAAATGAATTTCTCAGGGATGAGGGTTAAAGAATAATGCTGGAAGAGGGGGGAAGAGAAAGAGACTTTTGTTCGAAAACAGTTAAGTTATGCCTACGTATCCTCTCGTGCAATGAGGAAGTCAGAACACCATAGTTCGACTCAAAGAGACTGAAAGATAAATTAACTTGATGAACTGCTTGCTTGTCTATGCTCAAGTGTATGACCTGTCTGGCTTAGGTGCTAACTGTCTTGCATTAGACAGAAGAAGCAAGTTCTCGTTTATGAGTGAATGAGATAATAAAAGAATCCCGGAGGAGACGATTATTGTTTGTTTTTGGTATTTTCAATCTTTTACTGCTTTTTGTGTTTGTCATAAGATAATGAGCTTAAGCCTAAACCAAGGTTTAGTATACTCATCACATCCTCCCTCTGATTAGGGGTAATGAGAATACCTTAAGCATGAAGTAAGCACCTCACACTCAATCACCATGATGTAGGATTAAGATCATTAACCTACTTGTGATTATTTAGATATTTTTTTGGAGTTTTTGTTTAGTGTTAAGTAATGAGTTTAATCCATAATCAAGGATTTAATGGAATCATTACACCATCCTAATAGAAGGATAATAAATGAGAACATTTAAGCTGAGGAAGATACCTTAACTTAATCCATGATTAGGGATTAACCTCATGACAAAACAAAGCCTTTATTAAAGTGGATTTTAATTAATGGTAAGATTAAGAAGTGAATTTTATGGTTTGTAAGACAACTTGAGGGGGACTTGTCCATTAACACTAGGGTTAGTCCTTCTTAACCAATTAAGGAAGAATTAGAACCCTAATGCAAGGCCCAAGTTACAAGCTACTTGTCATAGTGATCATTAGATGGATTGATTAAGATATTTAAACACATTAAAGGTTTAACACATAGGATTAAAGTTATACACTCCATCCTAAGAGAAGGATGCATGCATAATCTTAACCACAAAGCCTTAAAACCTTAAAGGTTTAGTCTCTGATTATGAGATGAGAAGAGAGACACAAAAGAAGACACAAAGGTAAAACTAATGGGGGACTAATTAAACCCTAATTGTTATCATGCTTGGATGTTCCTAGGGTTTATGAGGCTTGCAAGAGATCTTCAAGAATAGCCACCAAGGAAGAAGCAAATGGAAGGAAGAGAAGCAGAAGAAACAAGCTAACTTAATTCACTTAAGAAGATAAGTTACTTGAAGAAAGAAAGTGAAAGAGGAACATGAATGAGAAATATCACTCTAAAGCAAAGATAAAATTCAGCAAGGATGCATAAAAGAGAAAGAGAAGAGGGATGAGAAGTGAAGGAAAATCCACTTCTCAATTACTTACCACCTGAAATGGTTAGTATAAAGAAAGAGATGAGATGAAAATGAAATGAATGCAAGGATGCAAACCAAAACCAGAAGCATGTTCATGATGTAAATGATGCAAAGAGATAACGCAAATGTATGTCAAGTGCAATGGATAATCATACAAGGGATGAGAATGCAAATGAAGCATGTAAGAAGCATGAAAGTTCATGAATGTTCATGGAATGTAATGAATGCATAACATGACAAATGGATAAAGAAATGATCAAGCATGATTCTAATGTGTCCTATGATGTCTTAGAAGTCATTTGAATGCATAAAATGTCATGGCAAGTTCTTGAATGAATGCATATGCAAGATGAATGCAAGTAAACATGAGAAATTAGGGTTTTCATGCAACATGAAATGCAAAAGTCAAAAACAGAAGCAAATCACAAGATAAAAAATTGAAAATGGACTTAAAATAACCCTAACCCCATATGATATCACACCCCAAAGGAGAAGACCTAACTCTTAACCTAATGAAAGTTATGATTTTTCTAAGTTATCTAGGGTTTTAAGATACCTAAAGGGAAAAAATGCAAATCAAATAAAAAATGCAGAAGGAATTTGTGAAAAAATTATGCTAGAAACTACATGTTAAATGAAAATCAATGCAAAAAGAATCATTGTCATACCAGTCATGGTTAGGCAGAAAAGAATTCTTGAAGTTAGGGTTCTAAAATGTGAATTTTATGAACCCTAAATTCAAGAAAATTATCAAAGATTGTTCAAAACCAAAAAGAAATTTGTATGGATGGTATGATAATGTTTCTAAATGTTTAAAGATGCAATGTGATTTTTTTTGGGATTTTTAGAAACCTAAATGATATTTTAATTAATTAATTTCCATTAATTAATTAAAATAAACATTTAAATGTTTTAAAAATGATTTTTTAATGTGAAAAATAAAAATAAAAATATTTTTGGGTTAAAGTAAAAATGAAGAATAAAAATATTTTTAGGGTTTTCTAGCTATTTTAAATAAATGTTGCAAAATGAAATGAGAAAAATGCAATAAAAATTAAAATAAACATAAGTATGTTGATCCAAGGGCTGTCATTGATTCTGGGGAAATTCTAGTTGACTACACGCCAGATCCTATGGCCAGAATTCAAATCCACTTAAACCTAATTAATTAAATAAATAATCCTGATTAAACTTAAATGGACTAATCTCAACCATTCATCTCACGCGGGAACTAAAGATCCAAGGGTCCCTATTTAAACCTAGCCCTAACCCTAATTAGTCATTAATCATTTTCAGGGGGCCGGAGAAGACCTCCGGTCATCTTCTCCGGCCAGACCTTCCCTGAGCAAATCCCTAACTTCAACCCTAGGTTATTTCTGGAGCTCTAAAGCTCCAGATCAACTCACCTCACTCTCCTAAGCTTAAATCCACTCTCAAAACAAATTTATTGTTGCTTAATCTCAAGATTCGAAGGAAAAATTAAAAATGGCAAAAGTTTCAGACAATCAGTAAATACTCATTTCTCCACCATTTTCGAAAATACAAAGTTCAAAATGATCAGTGAAGCATGCTCTTTCTTATTGGAACATAAAATAAGAGTTCTGGAAAAATGATTTCAGATGACTACCTGAGATGAAGCTTTCCAAACTTGAGCTTTCTGGCCACTTCCTTTGTGCAAAATGACTCCCTTTGACCTCCTGATGAAGCTTTGATGCTTGGAAGACTTTGAGAGTGGCTGGTTTATGAGATTACACCTTAACTGGCCAAGAATCGTGTTTTGTGTAAGGGGTGCTTTTGGCTGTTTTAATGGTTGCATTGTGGTCAGTGAGTGATTTTGAGATCAATGGTGAAATTGGTTTGAAGATTGAGTGAGTGAGCTGAGAGATTCGAAGGCTTTTGCAAGAGGGATGATTTTTGTGGAATGTTGAGTTCTTGGAGTGTTAGTCTTTTGTGTGTTTTGAAAATGAACCCTTGGAGCATGCTTGTAAGGTCTGGATTGGGCAGAGAGTGGGTGGTGGACTATTGTGATTGGTATGGGTGTTTTTGCCAAAAAGTCAAAAGTGTTGTACTTGAGGTATGGGCAATGGTGTAGCTGGCTCATTGGCTTGTCCATGTGCAACATGGATCAAGGATGTCCATAGAATCAGTCTTGAGGCAATTCAGCAAGTGGAAGCAAAGTTATGTGGTGTTTTGCAAATTCATGAAGTTTTGGCCCCTTTGAGAATTCTTGATGTTCAAGGCATGGAATCTTGAAATTCTTTGGGCAATTCTGAGTTTTATGCAATGTACAATGTTTGTATGATGATTAGAATGGGGTTTGAAGTCACAAAATGAATTGGCAAGTGGTTTTGCAAAGAATCCTCTTTGGTGCATTCTTGAAAATTATGTGATTTTTGCCAACTTTGACAAGCCATAACTTGAGTTCCAAAATGAATTAGGTCTTGTTCTTGTACTTTTTGAAAAGGGAATGATCCACTCTACAACTTTCATGACCAACAATTTTTCATTTGAAGCATTTTTGGTTGAGAAAGAGGAGGTTGAAAAAACTTTCCCAAAATGGAAAGTTTACATTACAAGTCATTTCCATTTTTGGCAACTTTTAGTTTAGCTCACTTTTCTTCAATTTTGTGAACTTAAAAGAACTTAAATGATCAAATAAAGATCATATAACTTCAATTTGATGAAAAATCCACTTCGGTTCCATGTTGGGGGGCCTCAGATGCCCTGATTTTGCTCTGACTTGCTCAAGAAGTTACCCAGTGAACATATGACTTCCACAATGAATTTATTCATCAAACTTGGTATGCATGATCCTTATAACATATTGAGACCCTTAGAAACAATAATGACCAAACAATTTGGAGTTATAGCCTCTGAAACCAAAACCCTAATTTTAGGTCATCTGTGTAGTTAAACCGTGGCTCTGCTTCCATGCTTTGCAAGTTCTTGTGATTCTTTGACTTCCTTGATCTTTGGGGGATATAAAATGATGATTGAACATACATGGACCCTCTTGGGATGATCAATTGCCTTTGGAGTGGCTCAGATGGATCTTGGATTGCTCAGATCACAAACCCTAGATGCAGATGAACTTGAACTGATGCAGTGAAACAAAAATGCAATATGAGATGATATGCTTAAACTAATGCAAATATGAAAGATCACAAGCCATGGTGTGAACTTAGTGAGGACAAATTTGGGGTGTTTACAATTTGCAATCCTGTATGAACTTTGATTGAATTCGCCTCGTGGCCTTGAACCCTCACAATTTAAGCCTGAATACCCTTTTGTTATCATCCTTTTTTATAACTTTTTGTTGTATTAATTTCCATTGCATATTCAGTTGTTAATTGGTCATGAAAACTCTTTCGGTATTCTTTGCAAAGTACCAGTTTGTGGGAATACCTCCCTCTAATTTTTTAGCATAAAGAGAAGGCCACATAAAAACGAACACAACTTTTGGCAATAGTTTCTTGGACGGAACCATAATAGATCTTGTAAGAGAAACTATGATATGGACTTTTGGTATCAAGCATTGATTATTCGGAAGATGACTTAAAATGAATATTTAACTTTAACAGACTTATGCATAATGAAGGTAAAATTTAAAAGATGGATTAAAATGGTTTATCAATGAATGTGAAGTTTAGTAATTTTTGTGGAAATTTGTGATGATCCTTAAACGAGATTGCCATTGAATTTGAATGGTGCAAAATGGACAAAAGAAAAGATATGAGTTTGACACGGGCTTTGAAAAATGCGTATGGTAGGAACAATGGTTTCTAAACTGGATACTGAATTTGACTGATGTCTCCCAAATAAACCATAATCATATACCTTATATCCTTAGCTTGAACTAATTCCTTGAACAAAGACCCGATTCTTAAGACCTCCATAGGATGAATCCACATCGATTCAAAAACACAAATAAAGTGATTTGAACACCAAGAATCCTTTGATGATGATAAGTCTCGAAACATGAAGTGATGCACGACCTCATTGAAATAGGAAACCCTAACATCCCTACCCTTGAGCATACACCAATGAATAAGTGTCTCGAAAAGCTGAGGATAGCCAAAACCTTAATCAATGCCTTCTCGTATGAATTACTCACAAAAAACTAAACACCTGGTCCTTTTGAGAAATCTTGAAGATTGTGGCATTGTCTAGA
The DNA here is from genome assembly GCA_963966055.1 of Lathyrus aphaca. Classification (NCBI taxonomy): domain Eukaryota; kingdom Viridiplantae; phylum Streptophyta; class Magnoliopsida; order Fabales; family Fabaceae; genus Lathyrus; species Lathyrus aphaca. Next base: position 212,567,343 of record OZ014519.1, read on the forward strand.
TGAGACCTTGATGATAAGATACTCATGATGATATGGAGCTCAACCTTTTGTCTCAACCATGAGTGCAACACGTCCAGACATATCATCTCTAAACAAGAAGATTCAAGTCACAAGAGAATGTTTGATCCCCTGCCTTAGGAGCTCATGAAAACGCATGATTGTGATGTTATGACCTAAGAAGAGAATACAGATGAAATGTGAAACATAATCTAGTTAAGGTAATAAATAAGAGGGAAAATTTTGGGGTGTTACAGCTTCCCCTATTCAATCACCTGTAGACCTAAATGGATGATAGCAATTGCTTTAAGTCTTTCAAGGTATGGAGGGATTGAATACCCGAATAAACCGGAAAATTTGCACTTTATGAGAAATGAAATAACTCAACCTTTCAAAGGGATTAGTGACACGAGGCCAAACCGAAGGTGGAAATGAAAAATGTAAGACCGAGCCGAAGGTGGACTTAGAAAAAGAGAGGCTAAGCCGAAGGTAGACTCAAATAAATATACGAAACCAAGCCGAAGGTGGAGTCGTAAACGTAAGACTAAGCCGAGGGTAGACTTACGATAAAATTCGAGGACAAGCCGAAGGTGAACTCAAAAAAAGTAAGACCAAGTCGAAGGTGGGCTTACAAATAATGAGATTGAGCCGGAGGTAGACTCAAACAATAATAGGAAACCAAGCCAAAGGTGGAGTCGTAAACGTAAGATTAAGTTGAAGGTAGACTTACAATAAAATTTGAGGACAAGCCGAAGGTGAAATCGAAAAGGTAAGACAAGGCTGAAGGTGGGCTTACAAAGAATGAGACTAAGTCGAAGGTAGACTCAAACAACAATATGAAACCAAGTTGAAGGTGGAGTCGTAAATGTAAGACTAAGCCGAAGGTAAACTTGCGATAAAATTCAAGGACAGGCCAAAGGTGAACTCGAAAAAGTAAGACCAAGCCGAAGGTGGAATTACAAAGAATGAGACTAAGCCGAAGGTAGACTCAAACAAAAATACGAAACCAAGCCGAAGGTGGAGTCTTAAACGTAAGACTAAGCAGAAGGTGGACTTACGATTAAATTTGAGGACAAGCCGAAGGTGAACTCGAAAAATTAAGACCAAGCCGAAGGTGGGCTTACAATGAATGAGACTAAGCCAAAGGTAGACTCAAACAACAATACGAAACCAATCCGAAGGTGGAGTCGTAAACGTAAGACTAAGCCGAAGGTAGACTTGCGATAAAATTCGAGAACAAGCTGAAGGTGAACTCAAAAAAGTAAGACCAAGCCGAAGGTGGGCTTACAAAGAATGAAGTTAAGTCGAAGGTAGACTCAAACAACAATACAAAACCAAGCCGAAGGTGGAGTCGTAAACGTAAGACTAAGCCAAAGGTAGACTTACGATAAAATTGAGGACAAACTGAATGTAAACTCGAAAAAGTAAGACCAAGCCGAAGGTGGGCTTACAAAGAATGAGACTAAGCTCAAGGTAGACTCAAAAAACAATACGAAACCAAGCCGAAGGTGGAGTCATAAACGTAAGACTAAGCCGAAGGTAGGATTGCGATAAAATTCGAGGACAAGCCGAAGGTGAACTCGAAAAAGTAAGACCAAGCCGAAGGTGGCCTTACAAAGAATGAGGCTAAGCCGAAGGTAGACTCAAGCAAACATAAGAAACCAAGCTGAAGGTGGAGTCGAAAACATAAGACTAAGCCGAAGGTAGACTTGCGATAAAATTTGAGGACAAGCCGAAGGTGAACTCGAAAAAAGTAAGACCAAGCCGAAAGGTGGGCTTATAAAGAATGAGACTAAATCGAAGGTAGACTCAAACAAAAATACGAAACCAAGCCGAATGTGGATTCGTAAACGTAAGACTAAGCCAAAGGTAGACTTACGATAAAATTTGAGGACAAGCCGAAGGTGAACTCGAAAAAGTAATACCAAGCCGAAGATGGGCTTACAAAGAATGAGACTGAGCCGAAGGTAGACTCAAACAACAATACGAAACCAAGCCAAAGGTGGAGTCGTAAAACGTAAGACAAAGCTGAATGTAAACTTACGATAAGATTCGAGGAAAAGCCAAAGGTGAACTCAAAAAAGTAATACCAAGCCGAAGGTAAACTTGAGATAAGATTCGAGGACAAGCCGAAGGTGAACTTGAAAAAGTAAGACCAAGCTGAAGGTGGACTTACATAAAATACGACTCTGCAAGGGACAACAAGTATCTGAAGGCAAGATAAAAAAATTCTTGATCTCCCGCTCATACTTGAAACTATGTCTGGTAGTGTACTAGGGTACCATATGTCGGGATGCTTTGGTTTGATTGAATAACCAATATTTCAGGCTTATGTGTAAGGTACCAGAACTGGCTTATGCTCCGTATGCATATGTTTGAATTTTTCCATGGTGTAATGCTCCATAATGATGGAAATGTTACGCTTTAGAGGATGAAAATGTAATGATGATTACTAGATGCAAATGCAAAGAATCCTCCTGGGTGAGGAAATAAAATGTATACCCATCCACTTTACTGGGGAATAAATAATCACTGCATTGATGTAAAGAACCCTATGGGAAAAACAACTCTGTGGGGATAGTGTTGATGACACACCGGCTCTGAATTGCCGCCATTGCCAAAAATAAATTGGACTTTGAGGTCTGAGAATGCTGATGATCCTGCTGGGGATGAGCTTGGTCTGAGAGGTGCGCTACCCATAGAACTCCGTTGGGGAAGTGATATCATTCTGACTCGGTTGGGGAGGCAGATGTATAAATATTCTATCGAGGACGAAATCTGTTGGGGAATCCCTCAGATAGACAATCTTTTGCTTGAGGAATAAATGTCAATGAGGATTGGACTTTGGTTAGCAACTTCACTGGGGAAAGATGTGAACATTGTTGTGTAAGAAGGAAAACCATCGGGCGTCTCACTATCTTCAGCCCTTTTAGGGAATAATTAATCTTCATGTACTGCTGGAGCCAAGAGGAACCTGGTGGGAATACTCCTTTGTTGAAGGAACACTCTTTGCTTGGGGAGAACATCAGTCTTCTATTACTTCGCAAGGGAAGATTTCAGTTTCCAGATTGAAAACATCAGAGAGAATAATTCGTTGGGGATGGGAGATAATGACACCCTTCTGCTCGGGACACGTCTTTCTCTTTGTTGCTCTAATGAAGCAGGGATGGTCTTATGAGACTTGCTAAGGAATTTTGCTCAAGATCTGCTGAGACAAAGCATACTGAAGCTCTGTGTCGGCGATGGCCTTGCTAGCAAAACATGTACCTGCATGTTAATGAACACAACTAACAGTGCCTCATGGTATGAATCACCATCCCAGTCACCCAGCACATCAGATGTGTGTCAAATGTTTTTACTCTCCTGCGTGTGTTATAAGGCATGCATGTGTTCACAATGCAATATTTATCACAATTTTTTGGACGTATTTGTAATCAATTAATGGTTGATGAAAAACAAAAACATATGGAAACAAATTTTGAATGAAATTGAACGTTTATTGATTGAAGAAAATGGCCATGAATATGCATTACACCGGGAAGCAGTCCCTAGAAAGATGAATTTGCACAAAAGGAAAATAAACTATCCTAATGGCAATGTGAAAATCAGATCTCATCAAGCTTCGACCCTGCTATGACTTGTATGTCCTCAAAACTCTCTTCATTCTTCGCTTTTTAGGAAGATGACTGAATTGATCCTTAACCTTCAGATTACCTTGATTGCAAATGACGAATCACAGATCTCGCAGACCGCATTTGTTCGTTTTAATCCCTCTTTTGCGTGGATTTCCCTTTCGAGTTTTCAATCCACTGGGATACCCTTTTTTGCCTGAGCTGTCCAGTGTGGCTTTTCAACTCAGCGGGTGTACATTTTTTTTCAAATATTTCCCTAATTTTTTCCCGAGCCTTTTATTCTGTTTTTGGCTCTCCAGGATGCCCCTTTTTGTCTGGACTCTTATTCTGTTTTTGTCCAGTGGGTCTCTTTATACAAAGTATTTTCTAATTGCGTCTACGTTGACAGGAGACTGTAAATCTTCGCCATCAATGGTTGTTAACATCAAGGATCCTCCCGAGAAGACCTTTTTAACCACGAATGCAAGACTTAGATCACTTCAAAACAGAGAGAAACTCGACACTCCATGCCTCAGATCAATGATGAGAGTGTAGTTGTGCAGAGGTTGATTTTGATGGATCAAGAGAGCGAAACACTTCAGATTTTTGGATCTACTTGGCTTGAGAAAAATCAGAGAGAGAGAGAGATATCTCGCGGCTTCAATGATAAAAAAAGAGAGAATAAAAGTCTGTTGAAGATTGTTTTGAGTCCAAAACTGAATGAATAATCCTTTTATTTTGCGAACTTCAACTCATATACTGAGGTGTTTTTTTGCGTGTACAATGCAGGTGGGAGGGTCACGTTTTTGTTTCCACCAAATGCAGAGTCTTCATGCTTTTCCTCTCACTTTCAACTTTGGAAATTCAAAATGAATCTCCTGCATGCGGTGCATGTTTTTATGGTGGTGCCTCATGCATTACTACTGATACTATTGGAAGGGTGATGAGCCTAAGTGATCATATGGTAAAGGTTGATTGTCATACAATGGTGCATGGTAATATGTCACATGTGATACTTTTTCTTTCAAGGCACCAAAATCGTGACTTTGTGAAAAGGGAAATAAAGGTGTGTGTGTGTGTGTGTGTGTGTGTAAACCATGACAAATGAAGGAGGGGGGACGTGACATAGGCTGATCATTCCATCCACCCATGTGCATATCCCATTGTACTATTTTTTTTCCTTTTTTCACTTTCTCCATCTAACTACAAACCACATGAAAACAACAAACCTTTATTATTGGTCACGTGAACATAGTCTTGGTGGGCATCAAAAATGTGTAGCAAAAAAAAGATAAATAGTGACACCATAAAATCAAAACAAAAGACCAATGGTAATTTGACACCTATGCACCAAAAACCTTAAAATGCAACAAAACTTCCAAAAATCATATCTTGAGTTCTACACAGGCTATGAAGGTGTTCTAGGACTTTTTGGAAAGGGAAAATCATGCCCTACAACTTTCGTGTTCGAGGAAAAATCATCTGGAACTTTTTTACACATGAAATAATAGCTTGAATGTCTAGGGAAAATATTTCCAAAAATAGAAACTTTTACATTTCCAAATTTAACAACTTTATTTTTGCATATTCCCAATTTTTTACCTTTGAGCTCATTTAAGCTATTCCTTGACATGATATGACTTCCAAAGATTGGTGATCCTGATCAAAACCCTAGAAATCTTTCAGTTGACTTTTTGAACTTCACAATTGACTTTCTTGCTTCATCAACAAGTAATTGCTCAAATACCTGACTTCTTCAATATATTTTTGTCCCAAAATTCATACACAGTTCTTGCAGATCATATGAGAGCCTTTGACCACAAGAATTGCCCAAAGCTAAGAGGATTCTCTGATTTGGAGCAAAACCCTGATTAGGGTTTGTCTGTGTAAGAGAAAATGCACTGTTGAACTTCTGATGAAATCCCACCCTCCTAAGAGTTTGAGGAGGACATTAAGATATGATGAAACCTTGGGAACTTATTGCATTGTCACTTGGCCTTTGTATTGACTTGTAGATCCTCAAATTTCCAGATGATTGATCATATGCCCTATGCTAGAATATGTGGGTGTCATGCTTCATTTTTCTATGCTAAATGTTAGAATATGGTATGCTTATGATGTGCAAATGATAATAAAAAGGAGAGGGCAAATTTGGGGTGTTACAGTTGCCCATATTCAAGCAACTATTAGTCTGAAAAGGACGAAAGCATCGGCTGCCGGCCGTTCGAGATTAACTGTGGTTGAATACCAAAAGGACCCTGAAATTTGCACTCTGCTGGAGAATAAAGGAAATGGGAAATAAACCCAACCAAGGAGAACAAACTGCTTGGAAACCTTGCTGTGATGAAGAATAACTCAGAACCAAAATCTTGTGTAGATTCAAAACAGACAGAGCAGACGAGCACCCTTCAAACAAACATGTTACGCCAGGTGAATAATAAATAAACCTGTTACGCCAGGTGAATAAAATTTAGGACAGACGAGCCCTCCTGATATATCTTGCATAGATATATGGTGCTTAAGAAGGATGAGTCTTCTTCGGATAACCTGTTACGCTAGGACCGGTGGTGCACTTAAGTCTGTGGGATAGACATGCACAATCAGGATAGATAAACCCTCTTCATATACCTTACGTAGATATATGGCGCTTAAGACGGACGAGTCTTCTTCGGATGACCTATTACACCACGGAACCGATAAACATTTTAACGTTTAATCCCACCGTCATGACTTCAAACCTCTTCAATACGGACTAGTATTGGATGATCATCGAGGAAACACGGACGCGTGCCCTAAGTCAATGATACAGACGAGTATCAGACGATGATCAAAGAAACACAGAAGAGTGCTTCAGGCAATGATACAAACGAGTATAAGCCACTGATACGGACGAGTACCAAAAGAGACATCAAACACAGACAAGTGCTTGCCAAAAGATAGCACAGACGAGTGTTAAAGACGATACAGACGAGTATCAGAAAGGTATCAAACACGGACGAGTGTTTGCCAAAAGATAACACAGACGAGTGTTAAAGACGATACAGACGAGTATCAAAGGGCTATAAACCAAACACAGACGAGTGTTTATCAAAAGACTAACACAGACGAGTGTTAAAAACGACACAGACGAGTATCTGAAAGATATCAAACACACACGAGTGAATGAAGTAGAGAAATAACACAGTCGAGTGCTTTCAAGCAGGAGAACTAACACAGAAGACTGTTAAAAACTGGAGAACCAACACAGACGAGTGTTAAATTGGAGAACTAACACAGACGAGTGTTATGGGTGATATAGATGAGTATCATAAGAATATCAAACACAGACAAATGTTTGTCAAAATATAACACAGACGAGTGTTAAACATGATACATACGAGTGTCAGAAAGATATCAAACACAGACGAGTGTTTGTCAAAAGATAACACAGACGAGTGTTAAACACGATATAGAAGAGTATCCGAAAGATATCAAACACAGACGGGTGATTGAAACCAAACAGCAACACATACGAGTGTTAAACATGACACAGACGAGTATCTAAAAGATATCAAACATAGACGAGTAATTGAAAAAAGATAACACATACGAGTGTTAAACATGATACAGACGAGTATCCAAAAGATATCAAACACAGATGAGTGATTGAAAAAAGATAACACAGACGAGTGTTAAACATGATACGGACGAGTATCGGAAAGATACCTGATTTGAGAGGAAAATACAACTTTGCAGGGGATAATACTTCCTTTAGAACATTCTACTGAGGAACAAACTCAGTATGCTATGCCAATCCTTGACTCTGGCTGGGGAACTGAACAACTGTCTGTGTTGTCACAAGAGCCAAAAATAAATTGGCAACTTCCTGGGAAATATTTCAGTGATGGACAACATGAAACTTTGTGGGAAAGGAATACTTCACTGTAGAATCGACTTGGGGGGGAGATAACTGTTCATAATACTTGTAGTTCTGCTGGGGATATCTCCCTACTTTGATTCAGCTGGGGAAAGGTTAACTAGGAACGGGTCCCTATTATCTGCAAACATGCAACAACAAAAGTACATGCATACGCTCCGGGAAATTACATGGCACGAGTTAATCATCATGTGCCACCTGTCATTCAATGTATTTTTAGATGTTTTCCTTTTGCACATCATTCATAAAACCACCAAGTTTAAATGCAATGTTCTTTTACCAAAAATTCAGGACATTTTCGTAAACAAAGCAAATAAAAGGTCAAAGACAAGAACGAAGCTTTTTGACTGAATATTCTTTTATTGATGAACCTCTGAATAGGCAAAATTTTACATCAGGAAGCAACCACCTGGAAAGAGGTAGTCACCACAAAAATTGAGAAAAAGAAACTATCCTAATGGAAATGTGCACGACATTCTAATGAGTTTCCTTTCTGTTATGACCAGTATATCTTCACGACTTTCCGTTCTTGCCTTTGCCTTCTGAAGAAGAAGATGAGACCGATTCCTACTCTTCGGATATTGCCAAATTAGCTGAGACGATGATGTGGTACCGATTACCCGAATCGCAGTCATTCGCTTATTCCCTTCTTTTGCTTGGATCGCCCTTTCAGGTTTTCAATCCACTGGGATACCCTTTTTTGCCTGAGCTGTCTAATATGGCTTTTCAACTCAGCGGGTGTACATTTTTTTTTCCTAACTTTTTCCCGAGCTTTTTATTTTTTTTTAGCTCGCCGGGATGCCCATCTTTTCCTGGACTTTAATTCTGTTTTTGTGTCCAGCGGGTCTTTTTATGCAAAGTATTTTTTAATTGTGTCCGAGCTGACATGGGATTGGAAGTCTTCACCATCCATAGTAGTGAGCATCAGTGCTCCGCCAGAGAAAACTTTCTTTACTATGAATGGGCCCTCATAATTCGAAGTCCACTTGCCCTTGTGATTTGAACCTAGAGGAATGATTCTTTTGAGTACAAGCTCACCAACTTGGTACTCCCGAGTGCGTACTCACTGATCAAAAGCTTGCTTCATTCTCCTCTGATAAAGTTGACCATGACACACAACTGCTAATATCTTTTCATCGATTAAACACAGTTGGTTATATCAGGCACACACCTATTCAGCCTCGTCAAGCTTGACGTCCATCGTTACACACAAAGAAGGAATTTCCACCTCCACAGGTAAGGCTGCCTCCATACCATATACCAAGGAAAACGGAGTTGCCCCAGTAGACGTCCTGACTAATGTACGGTACCCATGCAATGAAAACAGTAACATCTCATGCCAATCTTTATAGGTGACGACCATCTTCTGCACAATCTTCTTAATATTCTTGTTTGCTGCCTCAACCGCGCCATTCATCTTTGGCCGGTAAGGAGAATAATTGTGATGTTGGATCTTGAAGTCCCGGCACATTTCAACCATCATTTTGTTATTCAGATTGGAACCATTATCAGTAATGACTTGCTCGGGAACTCCATATCTGCAGATGATATCTTTCTTCAGAAACCTATCCACCACTTGGCGAGTAACATTGGCATAAGATGCTGCTTCGACCCATTTGGTACAATAGTCGATTGCAACCAATATGAAACGATGTCCATTCGAAGCAGTAGGTTCAATTTTTCCGATCATGTCAATGCCTGATGGGAAAATAGCAAGTGTACTATTTTTTCCCACTGTAGTAATAATAGGGAAATTCCCCGAATATTGATCTCGAGGATTGCGTAGCAGATTCGGTTTTTAAACTGTTTCAATTGAACAAAAGTTCTTGGGGGTTGGTTTCACAAACTCTAAATATTGTAAAATAGTTTACGAATATAAAGTTATAGAAAAAATAACACGTATGACAAATATGAGAATTATACCAGGGTAGGTGTATGAAAATACTTATAATGACAAATACTTTATTCGTTTAAACAACATTGCAACTAAAACATTACCACCTTTCAAGTTTAGTTTTTAAAAGATTCCTCTGAGAAAAACTCTTTGGTATTCCTTCTATACCCCAATTCCTTGGTTGTATAGAAAGAATACTAAGCTTTGGATTATCAAAAGTTCTTACGGTTAAAATATGGTATTCCAATTCCTTGGTAATATTCGATGAAAGAGTTTTGATTGAAAAATGTTAACTATGGCATTCCTTCCTACGATTAACCTAAAATTAAAAACCTTATTTTCCAATTTTGTTTTTTACATAAAGAACGAATCAATCAACACAATGAAAATTAGAATGCAGTGAAATTCAAATAAAAAAGATCAATGTCATTACAAGAAAATCAGGGACACCCCCTAGCATTCGGGGGGTTTTCCACTCATGTTCAAAACAATGAAAATCACATACACAAGGAAAAGAGACATTACAATATTCTAAGGATTCGTTGGATCGTCAATTGCTTTCGCCTTTTATTGATCCTTCTTCTCCCCACAATCTCTCGTCCTTTCCCAAGCGTACAATTCCAAAGTCAAAACGTCCCCTTTTTCAAACCACAATGTGCATAATGTATCAGATTTCCAATAATAACGTGAAATGTCCGAACTGCCCTCCGTAATAAAATAAATCCATGAAATAGAAGAAATGAATTTTTCACTTCCAGGAGCCCTAACACGGGCCGTGTCTTGAGACACAGATGACTGTGTCAGGTTACTGATCCACCATGCATACGCCCTTCTTCAGGGGCCATGACACGGGCCGTGTCCTGTGACATGGGCACCCGTGTCATGCCTCTGACTAACCTCAACCTTGATGAACATCCTTTTCTCCAAAGGGCCTCCTGACACGGGCCATGTCAGGTGACACGGGCACCCATGTCAAGCTTCTGATATCTATTTTTTTCACATTCCTCTGTGCTCGGAGCATGTTCGCAATGGCTTCTGATCACCAGCTTGCTGCAACCCTGAAAACACATAGATAAAACAACCAAATCATACGCACCAACGATAAAAATGATAAAAACATATAAACATGACTTGCTTGACAAAATATGAAAACAACGACGCAAATAAGATTAAAAGACTCGAAAACGAAAGCATAAGAAATGAACAACTCAAATAGCTTGAAATATACGACTAAAGATCACTGATCAAACTCCCCCGAACTAGAAATTTTGCTTTACCTCAAGCAAAAAGCTTGCACAAACACATTAATCAACTAATCACTTGCCAAAACTTGCGAGATGAAATGATGATACTCATACGTGAGTTTTCATTCCGAGTCACCGGACGGGTACTTCCAGGTACAAGTCTCTCAATAAAGATATCGCACAAACACCGAACCGCGGTAGCACCACGGACCTTAATCTTCTTTTCGGTAACCTCACCGACTATGCTTTGGGCTTAGGTCTTATCTTTCGATTTTCCACCTTTTTCATTCGGACAATCACTTTAAGGCTTGTATGAATTTTCATTGCATGCACAAGATTGATCGCAATTTTTTTTCTCTTTTTTTTTTCGGGCACCGTTATTATTATTTTTTCTTTTAGGGACACTTTTAGGTTCAACCGCTGTTAGGCTGAATAACTGGGTGAGAGTTACCCAACTTAGAAGGATCGATTGTTTAATTGTTTTTCCCTTTTTTTTGGTGCCTTAATTTTTTTTCCGATCAACCTTGCACAAACAATTAATATGGATTAAGCCTGACTGTTAGTATAAACTACTTAAGGGAGTACTTCTCAGATCAAAGTACCATGGCACAAATCTACATGTCAGACTCGTTCCTTACTCTGAAGACTCAGTGTGTGTGTTATACCTCAACATCAATATTGTTTCTAGTTTCCTCAATTGGTTCCTTTTCACTCGACTCTATATACTTTCACCTCACTTCACTCGCAAAAACAAAATAAACCGTACTACCAGCATTACTTTTCTCAATTCAGCTCGAGGGTGTTTTCACAACGACTTCAATCGCAATTTCGAACAATTAACCACAAATACTTAACAAAAATGACCAAAAACAAACAAACGAAAATTAAAACAAACAAAACAGGACATCTAAATAAATACCCTCACACCTAAACTCAACAGTGTCCTCACTGTTGAAGAACTAGTGCAAGAGGTAACTCACAGTGCCGTCAATGAGGAGGAGGAGAAGGATGAGGATCTTGCAACCTCATCTGCTGCAACCATTCATGCATCTCACTGATTAACTTTCCTTGACGAATTTGTTCCTTCCTTTGTCGGGTCTGTTCGTCTATTTGCTTTTGCTGCTCACTCCTGAGATATCACATCTCATTCTGCATCCATTCCCATTCTTCTTTACTCATACTCCGTGAACCAGTCTCCTGATTCGTCGAGTTACCAGCATGTGGCATAGGAACCTCACCAGCTTTATACCTTTCTTCATCATCCGAACCTACAAAATCATCAAACTGCTCTTCGTCGTCCTGCATAGGACTCTCATACAACCAGTTAGCCTCTTTTTCAATACTAATAAAATCTGGAGCAGGTAGAGCTAACAAATAATTGTTTCTACTTACCAAAGAGTAATAATCGTTATAGAAATTAATCATACTTTGAGTGGTCAGGGTTGCTAGGTCAATCTTTGTTTTACTTGGTACAATAGTGTCTTCCATTAACAGCGGACCATACCCGAAATGATCAGCAATCTGCGTAATCATCCCCCCTACAGAAATTTCACCAGAAGATGCATTTGCAACGCGCTTGAGGTGATCAGTAGCGAAAACAACTACATTAATGAGCTCTTTGTGCGCCATTCCATAGAGGAAAAACAACTCCTTCTGTGTGGCTACCCCCGTATTGTCTCCTCTTCCGAAAAAAGTGTAAGCCAAACCCTTTTGGGCGTACCTAAAGCACAGGTTGTGAAATCCCGACGCTTTTGCTGCCTTTGCAACATAGTCAGATTTACCCGTGATAGCTCTCCAAAAGTCTCATGCAATAAAGTTTGTTGGGGGGGCTCCAGGTCCGAAACTAGGAATTTTCAGAACCGCTCCCAACTCAGCAACTGACAGTGTATGGTCCGCGTTAAACATGCGAAACTTCATCGTACCAAAGTACTCTTCATCAAAACCTGTACATCGGTGTTTCAGCTGAAAATCTAAAGTACTTAAAAACTCAAGAGTTAGACGCTCATATGTTGGCGCTTCAAACTGCATGAATTCCAACATACCCAGTACATGAAACATTCTATGAACTTCAATTTTTAACCCTAAGTTATCCAATGTTTCATTACAGATGTACCTGGTGGGGCTCATCTTACGCTTTACTAACATCAAATATTTTCTTTGGTGAGTATCGTCCTCGAACAAAATATCATGAGCATTAGCCATTCGATGCGCTCTTTTTCGAGGACGGGAGGGCTCTGCAACCGCTTTGCATGTGTCTCTCCTTGGCGGCATAATGTTCCTGCACACAACAACAAAGAAGCAAAAACGAATTTTTGGGGTTAGAAGAAAATGTTACCGTAGAAGTTACCGAAATGGGAAGGTGATAATTTTTTGTGAAGCGGGTAATGTGTTTTGGTGAATGGGTAATGGAGTAGATGAAGCTTTTTGAGGAGGAGATACAATGGAGGTTAGGGATTGTTGAGAGATGAAAAGTTGGAGAAGAAAGAAGTGTGGTAAAGAGAAAGGATAGAAAGTGGTAATTGTGGTTTAAAGGGTAGTTAAGAGGATTAAATTTTGGGGGCCTCACTCATTAAAAACATGAAAATTTTGAAGAAAAAAAATCAAAACTCAAAAACCAGATCACACTCTCCCTGACACGGGCCGTGTAGTGTGACACGGGCACCCGTGTCAGGCCCCTGAAACTGCCTCCACAAATGTCAAAAAGCCAAAACCCTCAGTATTCATGACACATGTCGTGTCCTATGACACGGGCACCCGTGTCAAGTTCCTGGATGCGCTATCAGAATCACAAAACATCAGCATTTACAACACGGGTCGTGTCCCATGACATGGGCACCCATGTTGCACCTCTGGATCCTTTGGGTTTTTCGCCCTCTCTTTCCAATTTTCTTGCTTCAGCTCGACCTGTGAGAAACACAAACAATAAACCTACAATATAAACCAATACTGTTAGCAAAAACATTGTGGGCTGCCTCCCACGCAGCGCTGCGTTTAACATCGCATGGCTCGACGATCCTTCGTCCTAATGAGTGAGACGAATGACATCAATCTGTCCAATTGGTTGACCTTGTAAATAAGGTTTCAATCTCTTCCCATTGACTTTGAATATGTCTCCATTTGTTTCATTCTTAATCTCTACCGCTCCATGCAGAAACACCTTATGAACCACGAATGGTCTCGACCATTTGGACCGCAATTTACCTGGAAATAGCTTCAAACGGGAGTTGTATAGCAGGACCAATTTCCCTTCCCAAAACTCTTTTCTCTTGATATTTATATCATGCCACTTCTTGGTTTGTTCCTTGTATACCTTGGCATTTTCATACGCATTATTCCGAAACTCTTCCAGTTCATGCAGCTGGAGGATTCTTGAATTTCCAGCTAGGGACAGATCCATATTCAAGAATTTTGTTAGCCAAAATGACTTATGTTCCAACTCTAAAGGTAGATGACATGCTTTTCCATAGACCAGGCTGATATGGTGACATCCCGATGGGTGTTTTGAACGCAGTTCGATAAGCCCATAATGCATCATCTAACTTTGTTGACCAATCCTTCCGGGATGAATTTACCGTCTTTTCCAAAATCTGCTTGAGTTGTCTATTAGATACCTCTACTTGGCCACTCGTTTGAGGGTGATACGGAGTGGTTATCCGATGCTTAACATTGTATTTCTGAAGAAGCTTCTCCATAAGGTGATTCAAGAAGTGGGTTCCTTCATCACTTATCAATGCTCTCGGAACCCCTAATCTTGCGAATATATGCTCCTTCAAGAACTTGACTACCACCTTTGCATCGTTGGTTGGTAAAGCCACCGCTTCGACCCACTTTGAGACATAGTCCACAACGAATAAGATGTAATTCTTCCCAAAATATGGTGGAAACGGACCCATGAAGTCAATTCCCCACACATCAAATAATTCAACCTCTAGCATGAAGTTCCGGGGCATCTGATTTTTCTTAGATATGTTCCCTGTTCTTTGACACTTATCACATTCTTTCACCATCTCCTGGGCATCCTTGAATAGTGATGGCCAGTACAGTCCTGACTGCAGGACATTAGAAGCAGTACGATCACCACTGAAATGTCCCCCATAATCAGAATCGTGACATGCTTTCAACATATCTTTTTGTTCTTCCTCGGGTACACAACGTCGTATCAAGCCACCTACTCCTCTCTTGTACAAGTATGGGTCATCCCATAGATAGAACCTGCAATCATGAACAAACTTTTTCTTACGATTAGAATCAAAATCCTCCGGTATTATACCGCCAACAAGGTAGTTTGCATAATCTGCAAACCACGGCACTCCAATAACAACTAGGATGTGTTCATCAGCAAACTCATCCTTTATTGGACACCGGTCTTCAGTTTCCTCAATTGGTGACATCCAAGAAAGATGATCAGCCACGATATTCTCTCATCCCTTCTTGTCACGGATCTCGACATCAAACTCCTGGAGAAGTAGGATCCAACTCAGGAGTATCGGTTTAGACTCCTGCTTAGCAAAAAGATATTTCAAGGCAGCATGGTTAGTATAAACAATCACTTTTGAACACAACAGATACTGCTTGAGTTTATCAAAGGCGTAGACTATAACCAACAACTCCTTTTTGGTAGTTGCGTAATTCATCTGTGCAAGGTTCAAAACGTGACTAGCATAATAAATAACATGAAGTAATTTCTCTCTCCGCTGTCCCAGAACAGCCCCTACTGCAATGTCGCTCGCATCGCACATGATCTCAAATGGTAGAGACCAATCGGGGGCAATCACAATGGGTGCCGACACTAATTTATTTTTCAGTGTCTCAAAAGCATCAGCACACTCTTTATCAAACACAAAAGCTTTATCTTTAACCAATAGAGTATTTAAAGGCTTGGCTATCTTGGAGAAATCTCTTATGAACCTGCGGTAGAAGCCCACATGTCCTAAGAAACTTCTTATTCATTTTTCATTCCTGGGAGGTGGTAGCTTAGAAATCACCTCCACTTTAGCCTCATCCACTTTGATCCCCTTGTGAGAGATTTTGTGGCCTAGAATAATTCCTTCTCTTACCATAAAATGACACTTTTCCCAATTTAGGATCAAATTGCTTTCCTGACATCGCTGCAAAACAAGTGAAAGTTTGGTCAAACAGTTGTCAAACGAGGAGCCAAACACAGAAAAGTCATTTATGAAGACTTCCATATGCTTCTCAAGCATATCGGAAAAAATGGAGGTCATGCATCTTTGGAATGTCGCAGGGGCGTTACACAACCCAAATGGCATCCTCCTATAGGCAAAGACACCATACAGGCATGTAAACGCCGTCTTCTCTTGATCTTCCGGTGCAACCGTAAGTTGGTTGTACCCGGAGTATCCATCCAGAAAGCAATAGTAATCATGCCCAGCCAGTCTTTCCAACATCTGATCAATGAACGGTAACGGAAAGTGATCTTTTCTTGTGGCCAAATTCAACCTCCTGTAATCAATGCAAACCCCCTAACCAGTGACGGTTCTCGTAGGAATTAACTCATTCTTCTCATTGGTTATTACAATTGTTCCTCCCTTCTTGGGCACCACATGGACAAGGCTAACCCACACACTGTCTGATATAGGATAAATCAGTCTTGCATCTAACAGCTTCACGACTTCCTTTCTCACTACCTCCTTCATGACAGGGTTCAATCTCCTTTGGGGCTGCACAACCGGTTTGTGATCTTCTTCCATAAGTATTTTGTGCATGCACATAGTAGGACTTATACCCTTGAGGTCTTAAATTTTCCAACCAATAGTCCCTTTGAATTTTTTTAGAACTCCAATCAATTTATCCTCTTGCACACTTTTCAAACGAGAACTAATAATAGTGGGGCGATTTTCTTTAGTGTCGAGGAAAACATATTTCATATTTTCAGGTAATTGTTTCAACTCTGAGCTCTTTGGCTTGTCTTCATTACCATCAACCATTATAGGCTGCCTTAGCTCTTCCCATCGATGGGTTCGGGATCCTTTTAGGATGGGTTGAGTTTCAAACATTGCTACCACTTCCATATCACTACCATCAACTTCCTTATCATCCTCAAAAATAGACATGCTCAAAACCCTCTCTAGCGGCAATTGGGACACACTCTCCAAATGTTCACTCGCTTCCACTTGTTCTAGCACTTGTATGTTACTACTAGTTCTAACATCATCTTTATACTTCAAAGTGTTCCTCACATCTATTTTTAACTCTACATTATACACTTTCAAAGTGTTCCCCCTTCCATATCTATCATGACTCTCCCGGTTTCCAAGAATGGTCGGCCCAAAATTAACGGAATTTCTTCATCTTCCGGCATTTCAAGTATCACAAAATCAACCGGAAACACGAACTTGTCCACTTTAACAAGGACATCATGGACTACTTCGTACGACCTCCTAACTGGATGATCTGCAAACTGAAGAGTCATCCGGGTGTCTTGAATAACACCAATACCTAACTTTTTGTATATGGATAGAGGCATTAGACTAATACTTGCTCCCAGATCAATTAGAGCTCTCTTGAAAGATCGATCACCAATCGTGCACAGAATGGTGACAACCCCTCTGTCTTTCTTCTTCACCGAAATCTTTAGTCCTTGTAAAGTAGACTACAAGTTTTGGTTAGAATAATAGGTTCATCCTCAATGGTTCGCTTCTTAGTGATGATATCCTTCATGAATTTAGCATAAGTGGGCATTTGCTTAAGTGCCTCTAATAACGGAATATACAACTCCAACTTCTTGAACAACTCAAGGAACTTCTCAAAATTCTTCTCTTTTTGTCCTTTCTTTTTATTCCTCGACGGATAAGGAAGCTTGATAACCGGTTTTGGCTCCACCATTTTTTCTTTGGTTACCGGTGCTGGTGTTATCACTTCTTTTTCAACAACTTCATTCTCTTTTATTTCTACCTACACTTCAATCATTTGATCCTCACTCTTTGAATTATCCTTCACCTCTTCATTTGATTTCCCTCTCCGCGTCGTGACTGCATTGACTTTATGGTTATCCTTGGGATTGGTTACAGTTGCACTTGGGGGAGCTCCTGGAGTTTGAGGAATTGCAAGATGTTGAGTGTAAACACCCCAAATTTTCCCTCACTCATTTCACCATGGCTTGTATTTCTTTTCATGTTGCATAAGTTCAATCATATCATCTCATATTGCATTTTTGCTTCACTGCATTGATTCAAAGTCATCTGCATCTAGGGTTTGTGATCTGAGCAATCCAAGAGCTATTTGAGCCAATCCAAAGAGCTTCAATCATCTCAAGAGGGTCCATGTATGTTCAAGCATCATATTATATCCTCACAAGGTCAAGGGAGTCAAAGAATCACAAGAACTGAGAAAGGCATGGAAGCAGAGCCAGGCTTAACTACAGATGACCTAGAATTAAGGTTTTGGTTTCAGAGGCCATAACTACAAAATTTTTGGTCATTCTTGTTTCTATTGGTCTCTATATGTTATGAGGATCATGCATATCAATTTTCATGAAGAAATTCAAAGGGGAAGGCATCTGATCACAAGATGACTTCTTGAGCAAGTCAGTGCAAAATCAGGGCATCTAAGGCCCCCAATGACCCAACCAAAGGGGTTTCTCCATCATTTTGAATGTGTATGATCTTTATTTGATCATAGAAGATGTTAGAAGTTCACAAAATTGAAGGATTTCAAGCCATTTGCAAAGTTGCCTTTTTGGGAAAGTGACTTATAATGAAAACTTGCCATTTTGGGAAAGTTTTTCAACCTCCTCTTATTGATTAAAAAATGCTTCAAATGAAAAATCTTTGGTCATGAAATTTGTAGAATGGATCCTCCCATTTTCAAAAAGTACAAGAACTCATTCTAATTCATTATAGATCAAAAGTTATGGCCTTGCAAAGTTGGACAAAATCATTCATTTTTCACTTTTGTGCCAAAGGAGGAAAGTTGCAAAACCTCATGCCAAAGCCAAATGTGACTTCAAACCAGCTTCAAATCATCACACAAACATAATTCATGGCTCATAATTCAGATTTTCCCAAAAATTTCTCACTTTCATGCCTTGGATTACAAGTTACATAAGGCATTTTTCTCATGAAAGCTTCAAAATTGAACTTTTGCAAAAGGAACTTTTTATGCTTGAATTGAACACTAATTGGTCTCAAATCATTCTAGAAACTTCATATGGCTCATGTTGCTGCATTTTTCCCAAGAAATCACAAGATTCTTTGCCTTGGTTCATAAGAAAACTCAAAGAGGGAAATATGCAAGAACCTTGGGAACTCTTGATCAAGACCATCCAGCTCACAAAATCAGATCCAAAGGCCTTCCTTGACTCAAGGTGAGGCAGGACAAGCCCTAAGATCTCCTCTGACCCGAGCCATACCCATAGTACACAAGATCTTGACTTTTTGCATTCTTGCCCATGCCAATCACACTGTGCCACCACCAACTCTCTGCCTAATCAAAGCCTCATATATGGACCTCAAGCCTTCCAAAACACACCACACACAAGCCTGTAATCTCCAAGAAGCCAGGATTCACAAAATTATCAAAAACCTTCATCTCTTCGAAACTTCTTCCTCAGCCATCAAAACTCCAAAATCTCTTCACCAACAAATCACACATCACTCACTGAACAAGAATCAACCCTCAAAGCATCCAAAAACATCACACATTCAACCCTCCATTTCTGCTACGCCAGAACTGAAGCTTTCAAACCAGCCATTATCAAAGCCTTCTAAGCTTCATTTCATCATCAGGGTGTTCAAAGAAGTGGGTTTGCACAAAGGGTGAGTCCAGAAAGCTCAGAATCAGAGAGTCCTCATCTCAGGTGGTAAGTTACATTGAGAAGTGAATTTGCCTCCACTTCTCACAATCTCTTCTCATTTCTCTTGCATCATTGTTGCATTTTATCTTTGTATTAGAGTGAGCTTGCTCATTCATGTTCATCTCTTACTTTCTTTCTTCAGGCAACTTGTCTTCTTAGGTGAAGCAAGTTGTCTTATTTCTTTCTGCTTCTCCTCCTTTCATCTGTTTCTTTCCTGGTGGCTTTTCTCCTAAAGATCTTTTGCAAGCCTCATAAAACCTAGGAACAACCAAGCATGATCACAATTAGGGTTTGATTAGTCCCCCATTTAGTTTTGCCTTTGTGTCATCCTGGAGTCTTCTCTTCTCATCCCATAATCAAGGATTAAACCTTAAAGGTTTTAAGGCTTTGTGATTAAGCTTATGCCTGCATCCTTCTATTAGGATGGAGTGTATAGCTTTAAATCCTAAGTGTTAAACCCTTAATGTGTTTAAACCCCTTTAATCAATCCATCTAATAATCACTAAGACATCAAGCTTGTAACTTGGGCCTTGCATTAGGGTTCTAATTCTTCCTTAATTGGTTAAGAAGGACTAACCCTAGTGTTAATGGACAAGTCCCCCTCAAGTTGTCTTACCAATCATAAAATCCAATTCTTAATCTTACCATTAACTAAAATCCATTTAATAAAGGCTTTGTTTTGTTATGAGGTTAATCCCTAATCATGGATTAAGTTGAGGGGCCTTCCTCAGCTTAAATGTTCTCATCTATTATCCTTCTATTAGGATGGTGTAATGGGTCCATTAAATCCTTGATTATGGCTTAAACTCATTACTTAACACTAAACCAAAACCACAAAAGCATCTAAATAAATACAAGTAGGTTAATGATCTTAATCCTGCATCATGGTGATCAAGTGTGAGGTGTTTACTTCACACCTAAGGTATTCTCATTACCCTTAATCAGAGGGAGGATGTAATGAGTTTATTAACCCTTGGTTTAGGCTTAAGCTCATTTTCTTATGACAAATTCCAGAAAAGCAATAAAATATTGAAAACACAAAAACAAATAATAATCGTCTCCTCTGGGATTCTTTTCTCATCTCATTCACTCACAAACGGGAACTTGCTTCTTCCGTCTAATGCAAGACAGTTTGCACCTGAGCCAGACAGGTCATACACTTGAGCATAGACAAGTAAGCAGTTCACAAGTCAATTCATCTTTCAGTCTCTTTGAGTCGAACTACGGTGTTCTGACTTCCTCATTGCACGAGAGGATACGTAGGCATAACTTAACAGTTATCGAACAAAAGTCTCTATATATTCCCCCTCCTTCCAGCATTATTCTTTTAGTCTCATAGTCTTGAGCTTTGGACTCTTTCCTTACACTGACACTTTCATACTTCACTTCACATTCATTTTACACTAACACTTGCATTCTTTCCAGTTTTTGCACACTAAATAGCACTGACACTACCCCTTTAAACACAAATCTTTTAAGCGTGGATCCCGTCGAGTACGACGGACAATCTGGGTGCTAATACCTTCCCAGGTTGTAACCAACCCCCTTTCTCAGTTTCTCTGGTTCGCGACCGTCTTGTCCATATCTTTCTAGGTTTATGCAGCATTACCTTTCCTTCGGGATAAAAATGCCTAGCTGGCAACTCTTTTCTTTTCAGTTCACAATTGTGTGTTCTCTCTCCTTCGCCTACCGTTCGCGTCTGTACCCCTTCTGACCAGGTGTCATTTTGGTGGGAGCGACAGCTTGGCGACTCTGCTGGGGAACCTTATACTGTAACCAGGGCTTCTGGTTCTTTTTGTGGGTTCCTCCTAGCGCTTGTTTGATTTGTGTTTACTGGGGTGTTATGTGCTAATTGTGTGTTTATTTATATTGCTTTATTTATTGCTTTCTGTACAGCTTTATTTATTGCTTTCTTTACAGTTTTGCATTATTTCATACTGTCATTGCTGGATCTGGTTTCTGTTTTGATGGATGGGGTTTCATTGAGAGTTTAAGGTCCTATACCTGGAACCTGAGTGACACTTAGGCTAGAGTGGTTCATGTTCTTTCCCATTCCATTTCGGTCTAGTGCGGGAATATGAAACACGGTTCAGATGTGGGTTTCTTCTTGAGAACTCTGTGCTACAGATTTCCTGTAGTGCTAGGGCTATTTGGGAAGCCTTCTAAGTCTGGATGACCTTTATTATGACCTTCAGAAACTGAGGTGAATTAGAGGAGGATCTTTTATGGTTATTGTAAACACTGTACCTCCGGGTTAGAAGTGTTTACACTTCTCATAACTGACCCAAGTCTGAGGATCCTTGTTCTAGAACACTACCTGTGAGGGGGTTGGGCTATTGACAGGTTTGCAGGTACCCTTGGCCACATCATACCCTGTTACTTTTTGGTTTAAGAGTACCTCATTTTGGACAGTTCTTGTGATTAACCCTGGACATGTGACTCTTTATTTGAGCACCCTACCTTGGTTACTGGATTTCTGAACCTTCATCTGGACCTTCCTTAAACATACATGGGCTTATATCAAGACAGATAATCAGATCCAGCTTGATCACAAACCCTTGCATATCATTTTCATACATCATCACTGCATCATTTAACATTTGTTTATTTATTTTTCAGGGTTTCCACATTATATCTGGTTTGGTTTTGACCCCTTCTTCTGCATAGACCTCTGCTTCATCAGTTATCTTCTTCAGCTATTCTCATCATATCCAGCATCAGCCTGTCAGTGGCTCATCTCCAGTATTAGCCTTGATCTTCATCAGCACCTATCCTCCTCCTCTTTAGTATTTATGACTACTCCCAGGAAGAGCAACATATCCTACCATTTCTTTGAGCCTGTGCTGACTGGCATCAGGCAGGTCCAGTCACTTATCACTCCTGACCATATCCCACTATTTAGAGAGCATTATGGAGGTATCCTGGATATGGTTATGGACCTTGACCCTTCTCAGAGGAGCATGATCCACACATGCTTGCAGTTTTATGACCCTCCTTTGAGATGCTTCACCTTCCCAGACTTTCAGTTAGGGCCTCTACTGGAAGAGTTTTCCTCATTGATTGGGGTACCTGTCAGGGGTGGACTCCCTTTCAACCCAGAAATGACTTTTCCCAGCAATGGAGAAGTAGCAAAAGCACTATACCTGGAGCCTGCCTTGATTGAACAAAGCATGACAACAAAATCTGGAATCCCTGGTTTGCACTTGGACTTCTTGATTTCTCAGGCCATCCTGAAGGCCTCAGTGGGAGAATGGAAGGCAGTCTGTGCACTGTTAGCCCTCAGCATATATGGGGTTATACTGTTTGCAGATGAGCCCAAATTTGTCAGCAAGAATGCCATTCATTTGTTTCTTCTGAGGAACCCGGTACCCACATTGCTGGGAGATTTCTATTACTCCATTCATCAGAGGAATGAGAAACCAAGGGGGAAGTTAGTGAGATGTTGTGCTCCTTTGTTTCACACCTGGCTCCTCAGACACCTACCTAAGTCAGATGCTTTCTTGAACCCTCACCAGCAGAAGAATTGGGCCAAGAGGCTCATTGCCTTGACTTCAGATGATATTAGATGGTGCACCCAGAGCACCAAGGGCAAAGACATTATCACCAGCTGTGGACAATACCCAAATGTACCTCTGATAGGAGTGAAGGGTTGGATCAACTACAATCCTTTGCTGTTTAAGAGACAATTGGGCTATGCTTTGGTTCACCCTCCCAGAGTGCAAGATTTAGCTGAGACCCTGTATTGTGAAGTGAAGCCTAATCTAGCTGCTGTCAGACAAGCATCCTGGGCTTGGGACAACATTCAAACAAAAGGGATGGCTATTCTAGGGAGGTGTAATAATGTTGCTTCAGCTCAGTACTATGATTGGTCCCGTACTAGAGCTCAGATTACTGGAATGCCTTTCACCATTGAGGATATACCTGGACCATCTACAGCTCCGCCAGCAGCAACTGTCAGCCTGGAAGAATTTGAGAAGCTGAAGGAAAGGAATGAGAATCTGTCTCAAGCTTTGAAGAAGACTCTCTGGGAAAGGAGTGATGGTCGTCTGGACATTGAGAGGTTGGAAAAGCTTAGGGTGGAACATCTTGCCAAAATTTAGAAGACAGAGGACTACATCAGGAAAGCAAGAGCGGGGGAGCAAATATTGAAGAATGCCTGTAAAGAAGCCAAGTTTCAGAAGGCTATGACTGAGCTTTATCTGCAAGAGAGTCAGGCTAGGTGGGTCAGAATCACTGAAGCCCGTACACAGGAAGACCAGAAAACTCAAGCCAAGATTGAACAATTAGAGGCCAATGAGAAGAAGCAGCAGGAGGCTTTGTTGGCAGCCCAGAAGGAGATTTTAGAGTTGAAGCTCAGGGCAGGATTGAAAAGATTGAAGGACCATGATAGGCACAAGAAGCTGACCACTGCCGTTGCTACTAGGAACCTCCTCATTAGGACCATTACAGAGCACCCAACTGGTCCAGTGACTGAGGAACTCCTGAAGGAGGTCAAAGAGGATGAGTTTGGACTAGATGTCTGACTCTTTGTTTGTTGTTATTTCCATTTGATGTACTTTTTCCTTTTGATGTATTTTGACCCTCCATGGGCATGTGTTGTAAAACAGACTATGTATTGATCATCATTTGTAATATATTAGTTTGCTTTCATTGGGTTTCTCTTCTCAACAACATCAAGCATCTTCCTCGAGGTCTGGAAAGGTCAAAACCAAGAACCAAGCTGGTTACCTTGGAAAACAAATAAGCATACTGCATTGCATACTAACTTTTTTTTGTTTTGTAGGTTTTGTTATTATTGTTTCTAACTTTGTTGTGATCTCAGGAAACATTCCTCGTCGCCGAGTGTTCCCTATCAACCGCACACACTGGTACCCTACTCGCAACAACCTTCCTGGTATTCAAATGGATCAAGTACAGCAAGATCTGACTGAGGTCAGAACTCAGATGGCTAATGAAAGAGTGGAAATGAGAAATCAGATGTCTCAATTCATGGTTGTAATGACTGGCTTGGCCCAGAGTCAAGAAAGATTAAGAGAACTGGTGGAAAGGCAAACTCCTGAGGAGCCTCATCTTGGGACAGGAGGAACTAGAAATAATGAAAGGGGTCAGCCTCGTATCGATCCACCAGTATTTGGACCTCATCTGGATCCGGAAGCTAACATCCCAAGGAATGTGCAGGGTAATATTACTGGGGGGAGAATCTTGCAAGAGGATCCCCAAGAAGAGCTGTTTACTGTTATGGGAGCAGGAGATGAAGTCTACGACAGAAGGTTAGATGAAATTGCTGAGAAATTGAGATCTCTGGAGTCTCAGAATTCCTTGGGCTTCGATGTAATGGACATGGGGCTAGTGGATGGTGAAATTCTGTAATGAGATGTCCTAAGAGATGTTCCAACACTTAATAGGACATTTGACAAGTTTAATCAAAACTTAAACAGCAGGAAAAATAAACAACACAGAAGTTTGTTAACCCAGTTCAGTGTATAACCACACCTACATCTGGAGGCTACCAAGCCAGGAGGAAATCCACTATTAGTAATATTAATTCTAGACTTAAACCACCCTGTTTAATCTATCACTTAATACTTACCCAATGCAATTTCTACCTAAGACTCACTTAGATAAGAGTACCCTACTCACTCCCCCTCAATCACCCAGTGATCAAGTTTACAAGTTTACAGAAATTGAAGACATCCTTCAAACAATACAGCTTGATCTTACTTCACAGTTTTAATCAAGTCACAAATTCACTTTTGCTTAAAAGCTCATAAAGTGGTACATAAAAACAACCTGCTATTAAAACACTAGACACCCTATTTAGTCTTCTGAAATTAGTACTCAATTCTATGAGTTTCTGTTGTTTAAATAGGTATCTGAATTTTGGGCTTTCTGTAGAATGATCCAGCCCTAATGTGCAGCAACTGTCACCTTGAATTTAGGGTTTGTTACCTCCTATATTCTAGGTGCATTAGGTCTTCTGTTTTAATCTGAATCTTCAATTTAAAACTCCCTACAGATGCGCCTTGTTCTGTTTTTATCCAGCATTAATTAATTCCAGATAGTTCTCCTTAAATATCTCTGATCTGTTAATCAATAATTAATTCTGGTAGCAGGTCTGAGATGTCTCAACATCTGTTGGGACATCCTGACAAAACTGAACTTAGTCATTTACACAATGTCCCAACATCTGATGAGACATCCTGAAATAAGTTCACATACTCTGTTTGCTAATGTCCCAACATCTGATAGGACATTCTGAACTGAATTTAACATTTCTTGTTTGGTCAAAAATTCTGCCAATTCTTAAACATCTACAAACTCCCCCTTTGGCTAATTTTTGGCTAACATCTTTCCTGGTTTTCAGAGTGCAGCAGAAGTTCTTTTTATCAGAGTATATCATTACTTTTCTGTTGATTTTTATTTGAGATTACTCCCCCTCAAACATACATGTGTCCTGTCTTTATCCAGTCTTTGTCTTTATCCAGTCTTGTTCCAACAGAAAAACTTATTCAGTTCAGAAGCAAACAAACAGAATTTTTTTCATTCATTTAAACAGCAATTACATTTGATGTTGTTCTCCCCCTTGGTAGACACAAAATTAGGGGCCAAAGACACTATTTCAGTCATTACATTGCTGTCATTACATTTGCCTCACATACATTTGATCACTCAGAATCATCACTCTCAGTTCCCTCCTCAACTTCTGTCTCTTCATCAGCTTCTGTTTCTTCATCAGCAGCACTGTCTTTATCAGAGTTTGCTTTCAGATCTTCTTCATTCTCCAACCTTTGAATTATTTCCTCAAGCTTCTGCTTTCTAGCTTCAAGCTCTTTGCAGGTGCTTTTGAGTTCAGCAATTAAAGTCTTCCTAGAGATTTGATTCTTAACAGTGGATGGACTAGCAGATGTCCCAGAAGGAGCTTCAACATCTGCAGCATGATGACTGAGGAATAACTTGTAGTGAAAAGCCAGGGGGCTCCCTCTCTTGCAGGCAGTATCCTTGTCAGTTAAAATTCCTGGATATTGATTGAGTACAATACCACACAACAATGATGGAAAAGCTATTGGCAGCTTTGTTGCAGTAGAGATGGCATGCTTCATAGTCTGATCAAAAATATATGCTCCATAATCCATCTTGGTTTGAGTCCCCACAGCAAAGATGAATCTGGCCAGACCAGTTGAGATTGATGAAGTGTGATTGGTAGGCACCCAGTTTGCAGTTCCAATCCTGTTAAGCATGGCATACTTTCTAGTAAGCATGCTCACAGAGAGCTTTCCCTTCACAGGCCAAGCTTTGACCTGGTTTGCAGTGATCACCTTACAGATTTGATTATCTGTTTTCCCTAGCTCATTGGGTCCATCTGTGTCCCTTCCTAGATACTGATTAATGATTTGGGGAGAGAACTCAACACACTTACCTCTTACAAATACCTTTCTGAACTCTGAGGACTTACCATTTGAGCAATCCTCCTGAAGATTCACAATGAACTCTTTGACAAGAAGTTCATAGCAGGGAGAGAACTCTGAGACTGTCTTGAATAATCCTGCAGCAGAGATTAGATCAATGAGTTCTGTGCACTCAAGTGCATTGCTGCTCAGTTCTCTTTCCAGGGCAACCCTTCTTTGATACACATATTTCCACCTGTTGACACTGGAGACATGATGGAATGATATGTTGTCCAAAGGAGCTTCTGGAACAGCAGTTGAAGCTCTGGAAGGTGCTGATCTCTTCTTGGGAGGAGATGTTGGGACATCTGATCCAACATCTGAATCTGATGGTGTGGCAGCTTTTCTCTTCTGGGTTTGAACTTTGCTTCATGGTTTTGTTGGACCAAAGGTAGCTTTAGCCTTGCCTTTCTTTGGACTAGCCTTCTTCTTCTCAGGGATGACAGGTTCATCTTGCATCTTTCCTTTCCTGGACCTTAGTCTTTTAGCAATGCTGGGTTTCACAGATGATATGATCTCTGCATCAGACTCCTGTTCCAGATTGACTACTGGAGGAGATTGAGCAGTCTCCTCATCAGCTTGTTGATCAGCAGAAGATTGATCTTCATTTGAGTCTTTAGCCTGTTCCACAGAAACTTCTTTATCACTTTCACTTGATACCTCTTTCTTGTTCTCAGTCTGTTCAGTATCAGCATCAGATGAGTTTGCTTTCTCATCTGCATATGTTCCAACATCTGTTGGGACATCTTGTTCTGCAGCAGTGTTCTTTGTATCTTGAGCTGGTTCTTCTTGAGGTGCAGGAATGGTGTTCAAGGGAACAGAGATTCCTTTCACTACTCTTTGTTCAGAGAAAACTTGGTTGACAATCTCCTTGATGGAATCATCAACATATTTGGAGTATTTAGCATGAGAAGGAATGTCTTTAGCTTTGCTTCTGATTTGATCTTTACCTCTTTTTGGTGTTCTTGTCTTCTTAGTGTGAGGGGCGCTTCCCCTGAGCTCGTCTAATGGTGTTGATTGCATTGGTACCATAGAAATAGGAGTGGCATGAACCACGTCTTCCTGGTTGAGAACTTCATCAGCTGTTTTAGGGTTTTGAGACATTGTTGAAGAAGAAGGATGAACAGCTTTAGGGTTTATGATTTCTGAAGATTTGAGAGTTAATGTGATTCGCTTGTGATGATGTGATAAGACTCTTGATAGCTGCTTATAAGGAATTACTAAATAAGTAGCCGTTACAGTCCAAATGATTAGGAATGAAATTCCCAAGGATCTAGTCCAGACTAGCTTTGCCATCTGGAACTTATGCCATGCAATGTCATATGACATGTTGGCACATCTCAATAACTGCTAGATATCACATAAACAGATTCCAAGTTTGCCCCTTAAGTTCTCAAATTGTGTAGCATCCAATGCTTTGGTAAAGATATCAGCTAATTGCAGATCTGTAGCAACATGCTCCAATGAAATCACCTTCTCTTCTACAAGATCTCTGATGAAATGATGTCTGATATCAATATGCTTTGTCCTGCTATGTTGGATAGGATTCTTTGATATGTTGATTGCACTTAAGTTGTCACAGTACAATGTCATGACATCCTGTGGGACATTGTACTCAGTGAGCATCTGCTTCATCTAAACCAACTGAGAATAACTGCTACCTGCTGCTATATACTCAGCTTCAGCTGTAGATAAGGATACACAATTCTGTTTCTTACTGAACCAAGAAATCAGATTGTTTCCTAGAAAGAAGCATCCTCCTGAAGTGCTTTTTCTGTCATCAGCACTTCCTGCCCAATCAGCATCACAGAAGCCAGAGAGAATTGGTTTGCAACCATGAAAGTACATTATGCCATAGTCACAAGTACCATTAACATATTTAAGGATTCTCTTGACTTGATTAAGATGACTGACTTTTGGATCAGCTTGATATCTTGCACAAACTCCTACTGCAAAAGCAATGTCTGGTCTGCTAGCAGTCAAGTATAACAAGCTTCCAATCATGCTTCTATATAAACTTTGATCTACATTCTCACCCTTTTCATCTTTAGTCAGCTTTAAATGTGTGGGAGCAGGAGTTCTTTTATGAGAAGCATTTTCCATTCCAAATTTCTTCACTATGTTCTTGGAGTACTTACTTTGGGAAATAAACATTGAGTCTTCCATTTGCTTTACTTGCAGACCAAGAAAGTAGGTTAATTCACCTACTAGACTCATTTCAAATTCAGATTCCATCTGCTTGACAAAATGTTTGACCATCTTATCAGACATCCCACCAAAGACAATGTCATCAACATATATTTGAGCAATCATGACATTTCCTTCTTCATCTTTAACAAACAGGGTTTTATCAATCCCACCTTTTCTGTATCCTTGCTTGATAAGAAATGTGGTTAGTCTCTCATACCATGCCCTTGGAGCTTGCTTCAAACCATAAAGTGCTTTCTTTAATTTGTATACATGATTTGGACAGCTTGGATCAACAAATCCTTTAGGCTGTTCTACATATACTTCTTCATTAAGATAGCCATTTAAAAAGGCACTTTTCACATCCATTTGAAATAGCTTGAACTTTAAGATACAAGCAATTCCCAACAGTAGTCTTATTGATTCAAGCCTTGCTACTGGTGCAAAGGTTTCATCAAAGTCTACTCCTTCAATTTGAGTGTATCCTTGAGCTACAAGTCTGGCTTTGTTCTTTGTAACAACTCCTTGTTCATTTGACTTGTTCTTATACACCCATTTTGTTCCAATCACATTTATGTCATCAGGTCTAGGAACAAGATTCCACACTTCATTCCTTGTGAATTGACCTAATTCATCTTGCATAGCACAAATCCAGTATTCATCAGTGAGAGCTTCCTTGATATTTTTAGGTTCTATTTTGGAAACAAAACAAGAACCTGAAATCACTTCTCTTGATCTAGTGCTCACACCTCTGTTGGGATCACCAATTATTAAATCTTTGGGATGATCCTTCTGTATTCTGATGGAGGGAGGTTTGCTTGAATCTTCTGACCTTGTATCATTTTGAGTGAAGTTATATTGATCATTCTTTTCTTCAGCTTCAATCTTGATATCAGCAGATGTTCCAACATCTTCTGGGACATCTGTAGGAGCATCATCAATTATCACATTTATGGACTCCATGATAACATTTGTTCTGTAGTTAAATACTCTATATGCTCTGCTATTTATAGAGTATCCAAGGAAGATTCCTTCATCACTTTTAGGATCCATTTTTCTCCTTTGCTCCCTATCTGCCAGAATATAGCATTTACTTCCAAACACATGAAAGTACTTCACAGTGGGTTTTCTGCCCTTCCAGACTTCATATATTGTGGACAGGGTTCCTTTTCTCAAGGTAACTCTGTTATGGATGTAGCAGGCAGTGTTCATAGCTTCAGCCCAGAAATACAGAGGTAACTTTTTAGCATGGATCATAGCTCTTGCTGATTCTTGAATAGTTCTATTCTTCCTTTCAACAATCCCATTCTGTTGAGGAGTGATAGGAGAAGAATACTCATGATTGATTCCTTCTGAAGAGCAGAAATCTAAGAACTTTTGATTCTCAAATTCTTTTCCATGATCACTTCTTATTCTGATCACACAGCTGGATTTTTCCCTTTGCAATCTTTGACATAATTCTTTGAATACATCAAATACATCTGACTTTTCTTTGATGAAGTTTATCCATGTATATCTTGAAAAATCATCAACCACAACATAGGCATACCTCTTACCACCAAGACTTTCAACCTGCATAGGTCCCATAAGATCCATATGTAAAAGTTCCAAAACTTTGGAAGTTGTCAGATGTTGGAGCTTTGGATGGGACATCTTGGTTTGTTTGCCTATTTGACATTCACCACATATTTTGCCATCATCAATCTTCAGTTTGGGAATACCTCTTACAGCATCCATAGATATGATCTTCTTTATGCCTCTGAAATGAAGATGACCTAGCCTTTGGTGCCATAGTTTTACTTCTTCTTCTCTAGCTAGAGAACAAGTTGAAGTGGGACTGAAGTCTAATGGCTCCCACATGTAACAGTTGTCTTTTGACCTTGCACCTTTCATGACAACTTCTTGCTCTTGGTTAGTCACTATGCATTCAGTTTTTGTAAAGTTTACACTGTATCCTTGATCACATAGTTGACTTATACTGATCAGGTTAGCAGTTAACCCTTTAACTAGCAATACATCATCTAGTCTTGGAACATCTTGACAGTCCAAGGTTCCAACTCCTTTGATCTCTCCTTTAGCTCCATCTCCAAAAGTTACATACCTGGATGAATGTGATTTTAAGTTCACTAGCAGATTCTTCAACCCAGTCATGTGCCTTGAACATCCACTGTCAAAATACCAGTCTTCTTTAGCTGATACTTTCAGTGATGTATGTGCTATGTATGCAGTACTTTTCTTTGACCAGATGAGTTGAGATTTCTTTTGATGCCTCTGCCTTGTGTGTTGTTCAGCTGATCTCAAAGCTTGATTGTTGATCTGGTTCTTGGGACTGTGGCTTTGATCAGTCTGAATGTCAGCTTTTGGTCTCCAAACCTTCTTGATGACCTCTATCTTCTGCTTAGGAGGTTGCTGATTTCTTTGATGTCTAAGCACTTTCTTGGTACCTTCTACTTTCTGTTTGGAGGGTTGCTGATACATCTGATTTGGATATCCATGTAGCTTATAACAGTGAGGTTTGATATGTCCAAATCTTCCACAGTGATGGCATCTCCATCTTTGATACTTCTTCTTCATCTTGTTCTTTCCAGAATGTTGAGACATCTGTTGGAACATTATGTTTGTCTTTGTGTTCTGATGTTGAAGCATCTGTTGGGACATCTTGTTTGACTGTGTAATTTTTGAAGTAGCTTTGCTAGAGCTGGCTTCATCTCTGTTATATCCCAGTCCACTTTTGTCCCCAGAATGTTTATTATTGCAGAGAATAGCATCCAGTGTATTTGAGCTGCTGTTCATCATTCTCACAGATTTGGACATATGCTCCAGCTTAGAATTGAGAAGAGTTACTTCACTTTTCAAGGTATCAATGATTTCTTGATCACTTGCTTTCTCCTCTTCTAGTACTTCATTCTGCTTCTTTAGCTTTATGACCTCACTGCATATTTCAGTACTTCTCTTGTACAGATCCTTGAAAGCTTGCTCAAGATCTGCATAAGTAAGCTCTCCACAGCTGGAATCACTATCATATTCACACAGTCCAGCTAAAGCAGTAATGTGCTTAGCTGATTCTTCTTCTGAATCTCCTGAGTCTTCATCAGACCAGGTCACAGAGAGTCCTTTCTTTTGCCTCTTTAAGTAGGTAGGACATTCAAACTTGATGTGTCCATATCCTTCACATTCATGACATTTGACTCCTTTATCTTGACTGGTCTTTTCAGCATACTTTAATCTTTTGTTAGCATCATAAGGTCTTCTGTTCTCAGAGTTTGTGTTTCTTCCACTAGGTTTGGATTTTCCTTCCATTCCTCTGAGAATCTGTTTGAATTGTCTTCCAATCAAAGCAAGGTTTTCTGATAAGCTTTTATCATTTGCTGGTTCATCATCTTCTTCTTCATCTGTATTTGAAACCAAGGCTATGCTTTTGTTCTTTTTAGCATGTGTGTCATTCATTCCCATTTCAAAAGTTTGAAGGGAACCAATGAGTTCTTCAGCTTTCATGGAGCATATGTCTTGAGCTTCTTCTATTGCTGTGACTTTCATGTCAAATCTTTTTGGCAAAGATCTGAGAATCTTCCTTACAAGCTTTTCATCAGTCATCTTTTCTCCCAAGGCTCCAGAAGTATTGGCTATATCCAAGATGTTCATGTAGAACTCATGAATTGATTCATCTTCCTTCATTCTCAAGTTTTCAAACTTGGTGGTGAGAAGTTGAAGTCTTGACATTTTTACTTTTGATGTTCCTTCATGAGTTGTCTTGAGGGTATCCCACACATCTTTGGCCAGCTCACAATGATGCACCAGTCTGAAAATATTTCTATCAATGCCATTGAATAAAGCATTTAGGGCTTTTGAGATGCCTAGTTCTGAATCTTCTTCCTCTTTACTCCATTCTTCTTCAGGTTTCAGAACTTTTGATCCATCTTTGGTGTCTTGAACAGGATGTTTCCATCCAACATTTACTGCTCTCCATGCCCTGTTGTCAAGTGATTTTAAGAATGCAATCATTCTTGGCTTCCAGTAGTCATAATTAGATCCATCCAGAATAGGTGGTCTATTTACTGACCCTATATCTCTGTCCATGTTACAGAATTTGTTTTCCCTAGATCTCACCCAGTATAAACAGGCAGGGTGCCTGCTCTGATGCCAATTGAAATTCTGTAATGAGATGTCCTAAGAGATGTTCCAACACTTAATAGGACATTTGACAAGTTTAATCAAAACTTAAACAGCAGGAAAAATAAACAACACAGAAGTTTGTTAACCCAGTTCAGTGTATAACCACACCTACATCTGGAGGCTACCAAGCCAGGAGGAAATCCACTATTAGTAATATTAATTCTAGACTTAAACCACCCTGTTTAATCTATCACTTAATACTTACCCAATGCAATTTCTACCTAAGACTCACTTAGATAAGAGTACCCTACTCACTCCCCCTCAATCACCCAGTGATCAAGTTTACAAGTTTACAGAAATTGAAGACATCCTTCAAACAATACAGCTTGATCTTACTTCACAGTTTTAATCAAGTCACAAATGCACTTTTGCTTAAAAGCTCATAAAGTGGTACATAAAAACAACCTGCTATTAAAACACTAGACACCCTATTTAGTCTTCTGAAATTAGTACTCAATTCTATGAGTTTCTGTTGTTTAAATAGGTATCTGAATTTTGGGCTTTCTGTAGAATGATCCAGCCCTAATGTGCAGCAACTGTCACCTTGAATTTAGGGTTTGTTACCTCCTATATTCTAGGTGCATTAGGTCTTCTGTTTTAATCTGAATCTTCAATTTAAAACTCCCTACAGATGCGCCTTGTTCTGTTTTTATCCAGCATTAATTAATTCCAGATAGTTCTCCTTAAATATCTCTGATCTGTTAATCAATAATTAATTCTGGTAGCAGGTCTGAGATGTCTCAACATCTGTTGGGACATCCTGACAAAACTGAACTTAGTCATTTACACAATGTCCCAACATCTGATGAGACATCCTGAAATAAGTTCACATACTCTGTTTGCTAATGTCCCAACATCTGATAGGACATTCTGAACTGAATTTAACATTTCTTGTTTGGTCAAAAATTCTGCCAATTCTTAAACATCTACAGATGGGGTGAGAATTCCCCACAAATTCAAACCCCCGTGCTTTGAGAAATACAATGGAACCTCTTGTCCACGAACTCACTTGCAATCTTTCCTGGGAAGACTTAAAGCTTATACTATGGATGAGAAGCTGTGGATGTTCTACTTTGAAGACAGTCTGACTGGGGCTTCAAGAGAGTGGTATTCACACTTGACCAGGGCTACCATTAGATGATGGAAGGACTTAGCTGAAGCCTTCATCAGGCAATATCAATACAATCTGGACATGGCTCCTAACAGGACCCTCCTGATGGGAATGTCCCAGTTTTCCAGAGAAAGCTTCAGGGAATATGCCCAAAGGTGGAGACAGCTTGCTGCTGCTGTCCAACCACCCATGTCGGAAAGAGAGATGGCCGACATGTTCATGAATACTCTGCAAGGAACATATATTGATAGACTGGCTGCCTTCTCCTCTACCAGCTTTGCTGATGTCGTTATAGCTGGGGAAAGGATTGAAAGCCTTTTAAAAATGGGCAAGATTTCTGACAGTAGTGCAAGTTCATCCAGTAATCCCAGGAAGCCTTTTGTGGGACCCCGAAGAGCCGGTGAGACCAATTCCATCGATACAAGCAGGGGCGGACCTCAGTATGTTCACAGGTCAGTAGCAACAGTTACCATTCCAACTCCGATTCCTCAGCAATCAGCATATCCTCAGCAACAACCACTATCAACAACAAATTCAGTATCCGCAACAGAGAACCTACAACAACAACAACAACAATAGCAACCAACAACAGCGTCCTTTCCAACAAAGACCATCACAGGAAAATAGGGTGATTGACCCCATCCCTATGCCTTATGCTGCCTTATTGCCACAACTCCTGAAACTTAACTTGGTTGAGTTAAGGACATTGGCACCACCAGATCCCCTCAATCTCCCAAAGAATTATGATGTCAACACTAGGTGTGCATTTCACTCCAATGCACCTGGTCACAATACTGAAAAATGCAGGGCCTTGCAAATGAAAGTCCAAGATCTGGTGGATTCTAAAGCCCTCAACTTTGCACCTCCCCCGAATGTCAACAAAAATCCTATGCCTAATCATGGCGGGCCAAGTATTAATTCCATTGAGGAAGACAAACCATCTACCTTGATCACCAGTGTTGCACAAATTCGAACACCTTTGGTCGAAATTAAAGCTCAGCTTCTAGAGTGCCAAGTGTTCCCCGGGTGTGAGCTCGGCTGTGGGTATTGCAACATTGCAGTCAATGGGTGTGAAAAGCTGAGAAGAGGCATAGATGGCCTTATTCAGGATGGTATCCTTCAGATTTCAACAACGGCGCCTACAAATCCAGCAATTCCTTTAACAATAATTCCCAATTCTTCTACAACAGCAGCGATAATCATTCCTACCGATTCATCAATATCATCAGCAATTACTCCGTCCATCACTTCAACAAGTCAAATTTCAACAACCATTTCTTCTACAACATCAGCATCCATTTCATTAGCAGAATCTTCTACAACACCAGCAAGGACCAATGAAGATGTCTCGACAGTTACAATCTACTATGACCCATCAAATGTTCCTCCTAGCAGCAATTTCCAACAACAAGCCATGGCACCTCCTGCCAGATCACCAGTCACAATTTACTACGATCCGCACACCATCACAATCCCTTCCTCTGCAGCAATCAGTCCAGTTACTATTACGGTACCTGGGTCTGTTCCTTATGAAAGTAGTAATGCCATACCTTGGCACTACGGCTCTGATCTCTACTGCAACGGGGAGAAAATCACTCTGGATTCATCAACCTCTTCACCACAAATTGACAATGTTGGGGGAGGCGGAGGCTTCACCAGAAGCGGACGCCTTTTTGCCTCACAAACACAAAGACCTAATGTTGAAGCAGAAGCTGCTTCCAAAGCAAAGGGAAAGAGTGTGGTACCTGAAGAGCCGACTCCCAAAGAAACTCAGAAGACATCTTTTGAACAAGATGTAGACGAGTTTATGAGAATCATAAAAAGGAGTGATTACAAGGTGGTGGACCAGCTTCACCAAACTCCCTCCAAGATCTCCATATTATCACTGTTGATGTGTTTTGAAGCTCACAGGAACGCACTGTTGAAGGTCCTGCACGCAGCATACGTGCCGGAGGAGATTACCGTTAATCAGCTAGAAACTGTGGTTGCAAATGTCAACACCAGTCATGGACTGGGCTTTACCAATGCTGATTTAACAACTGAGGGACGCAACCATAACAAGGCTTTGCATATCACCTTGGAATGCAAGGGTGCTGTTCTATCTCATGTACTGGTGGACACTGGGTCATCACTCAATGTTCTACCAAAGAAAGCCTTAGTGAAGCTGGAGAATGATAGCTTGGCGTTGCGTCCAAGTAATTTGGTGGTGAGAGCATTTGATGGCTCTAAAAGATCAGTGCTTGGGGAGATTGATCTGCCTGTGTTGATTGGCCCGCAGACCTTCAAAATTACCTTCTTTGTGATGGACATACAGCCGGCCTACAGTTGTCTGTTGGGTAGACCTTGGATCCACGCCGCTGGCGCTGTTACGTCTACCCTTCACCAGAAGTTAAAATTCGAGTGGGAAGGCCAAATCATCACCATTTGTGGGGAGGAGGACATCTTTGTTAGCCAGCTGGCTACGTATAAGTACATTGAAAT
This sequence comes from Lathyrus aphaca, assembly GCA_963966055.1. Classification (NCBI taxonomy): domain Eukaryota; kingdom Viridiplantae; phylum Streptophyta; class Magnoliopsida; order Fabales; family Fabaceae; genus Lathyrus; species Lathyrus aphaca. Next base: position 212,604,217 of record OZ014519.1, read on the forward strand.
GGACGGGGAGATCCATGAAACCATGAGCCAAGGGTTTGAGGCCTTGAACATTAATGAAGCATCTGCTGTACTGGGAACTTCCATAACATCGTACCAGCAAGCCCGGAAGGTTGTTGAGGAAGGTACCGCCCAAGGCTGGGGCAAGCTGCTGCCCGTGGAAAAGAAAGAAGACCGATTTGGGTTGGGTTACAAACAAACTCAACAAGATCAATCAGAGGCTGCCAAGGAGCCCAAGTTTGTCAGTGGGGGAATGTTCACCCCGGATGCTGTAAACAATTTGGAAGATGAGTCGGAAGATGAGCGTAACCTGGAAAGCTGGATACGTCCAAGGACCCCGGGGAGCCATGTCTCAAACTGGTCTTCCCAGGAAATTATAAGGGTTACTCCTGCAGAGTAATTATTATTTCCTGTATTTTAAAGCATGCATCAAGTCTTGCATCTTGCCCAAGATGTCAAGACTCATTTTGTAATCGGGCCATCTTGTATTTTGTGCAAAGATCAATTAATGAATATCAGGACGTCTTTTGCAAATGAGTCTTTTCTTTTTCGCTCACTGTTTTTCATTTTTTCACTTTTTGTACAAAAATAAAATGGCAATGTTTTTCAAAATAAACAACTTCATTTTCACTTTTTCTAAATAAGATAAAACTGATCACTAAAATGAACCAATCTAAACCCTTGCAGAAAGTGCCCTCCAGACTGCACCGACAACAACACTGCTATGACTTCGTATGACTTTGACAATCCAATCAATCAAGTCGATGAAGGGGTTGAAGAAGATTATGAGCTACCTGAAGAGCTAGCCAGGTTGTTAAGACAAGAGGAGAAGGTCATCACTCCTCATCAGGAGGAGGTCGAAACGGTTAATCTTGGTACGGAAGAAGACGTGAAAGAAGTTAAGATCGAGGCCTGCTTGCAAGATTCAGTAAAAGAGCAACTAATTGACATGCTTCGAGAATATGTGGATGTTTTTGCTTGGTCCTATCAGGATATGCCAGGGTTGGACACCGACATTGTCATGCACAAGCTACCTCTAAAAGAAGACTGCCCACCGGTAAAACAGAAGTTGCGCCGTACTCGCCCAGATATGGCAATGAAGATAAAAGAAGAGGTACAAAAGCAGTGGGACGCCGGGTTCCTTGCTATGACTAGCTATCCGCCGTGGGTTGCTAATATTGTGTCTGTGCCTAAGAAAGATGGCAAGGTGAGAATGTGTGTGGATTACCGGGACCTGAACAGAGCTAGCCCGAAGGATGACTTCCCATTACCTCACATTGATGTATTGGTTGATAATACAACTCAGTTCTCGGTGTTCTCCTTCATGGATGGATTTTCAGGATACAATCAGATCAAGATGTCACCTGAAGACATGGAGAAGACAACTTTCTTCACACCCTGGGGCACATTCTGTTATAAGGTGATGCCATTTGGACTGAAGAACGCGAGTGCCACTTATCAACGGGCTATGGTAACATTATTCCATGACATGATCCACAAAGAAATTGAATGTTATGTGGATGACATGATTGCCAAATCCCTCACAGAAGAAGACCACCTGGTGAACCTGTTGAAGTTATTCAAGCGTCTGAGGAAGTACCAATTGAAGTTAAACCCCAATAAATGCACATTCGGGGTGCGATCTGGTAAGCTGCTGGGATTTATTGTAAGTGAGAAAGGGATTGAAGTTGACCCTGATAAAGTCAAAGCCATTCAAGAAATGCCTGCACCGAAGTCAGAAAAAGAAGTTCGGGGGTTCTTAGGTAGATTGAACTACATTTCAAGGTTCATATCTCACCTTACAGCAACCTGTGAGCCTTTGTTCAAGCTGTTAAGAAAAGAACGAACGGTCAGGTGGAATGAAGACTGCCAGAGGGCTTTTGACAAAATCAAGGAATATTTACAAGAGCCTCCGATCCTTATGCCTCCAGTTGAAGGAAGACCTCTAATCATGTACTTGACAGTATTAGAAGAGTCAATGGGGTGTGTGCTGGGCCAGCATGACGAGTCTGGTCGAAAAGAGTACGCAATATACTACCTGAGCAAAAAGTTTAGCGACTGTGAACAACGTTATTCACTGCTCGAGAAAACTTGCTGTGCTTTAGCGTGGGCTGCTCGCCGACTAAGGCAGTATATGTTGACCCACACTACCTTATTGATCTCCAAGATAGATCCAGTCAAGTACATTTTTGAGAAGCCAGCACTTACCGGACGGGTTGCAAGATGGCAAATGATTCTCACGGAATATGACATTCAATACACATCTCAAAAGGCCATCAAAGGCAGTGTATTGTCGGATTATCTTGCTGAGCAACCCATTGATGATTACCAGCCTATGAGATTTGACTTCCCCGATGAAGACATCATGTTCATAAAAGCAAAAGATCATGAAGAGCCTATTCACACTGAAGGGCCTGACCCGGAAGAAGAATGGACTATGATGTTTGATGGGGCTATTAATATGAATGGTCGTGGTGTTGGTGCAGTACTCATTACACCTAAAGGAGTTCACATGCCTTTCTCGGCAAAACTCACCTTTAACTGCACTAACAACGAAGCTGAATACGAAGCTTGCATTATGGGTCTCGAGGAAGCCATTGACCTCAGGATCAAGACATTGACTGTGTTCGGGGATTCAGCTCTGGTAATCAATCAGACCAACGACAAATGGTACACCCACCAAGATCATCTGATACCTTACCGGGACTATACAAGGAGGCTATTGACTTTCTTCACAACAGTCAAGCTTGAGTATATCCCTCGAGATGAAAATCAGTTTGCAGATGCTCTTGCTACCATTTCATCCATGATCAAAGTTCAAGCTGCCAACTTTGTGCCTCGGATATCGGTATCCAGACTTGACAGACTAGCATACGTGTTCTCAGCAGATGTTGTTAAAGATGATAAGCCTTGGTTCCACAACATCAAATGCTTCTTGGAGGATCAGACATACCCACCTGGGGCATCTTCCAATGATAAGAAGACTTTAAGAAGGCTAGCTGGTAGTTTCTTCCTGAATACTGATGGTTCCCTGTACAAGAGAAACTTTGATATGGTACTTCTCAGATGTGTTGATAGGGCGGAAGCAGACTTGTTGATGCACGAGGTGCACGAAGGATCCTTTGGTACCCATGCAGGAGGGCATGCTATGGCTAAAACGTTGCTAAGATCAGGCTATTACTGGATCACAATGGATGCAGACTGTTGTGCCTATGCCAGAAAATGCCATAAATGCCAGATTTATGCGGATAAAGTGCATGTGCCTCCCAATCCTTTGAACGTGATGTCTTCACCCTGGCCCTTTGCCATGTGGGGCATTGATATGATTGGCAAGATTGAACCGATTGCCTCAAATGGCCACAGATTCATCCTGGTAGCCATTGATTATTTCACCAAATGGGTTGAAGCAGCTTCGTATGCAAATGTCACAAGGCAAGTGGTAGCCAGATTCCTGAAGAGAGATATCATCTGTCGGTATGGAGTGCCCGAGCGAATCATTACTGATAATGGTTCCAAGTTGAACAACAAAATGATGGCAGAACTATGTCGGGACTTCAAGATCCTACACCACAATTCTTCTCCTTACAGGCCAAAGATGAATGGCGATGTTGAGGCAGCTAATAAGAATATCAAGAAGATTGTGCAGAAGATGGTAGTTACCTATAAAGACTGGCATGAAATGCTACCGTTTGCCTTGCATGGGTACCGAACGTCAATCAGGACATCTACTGGGGCAACACCGTATCAGCTTGTGTATGGTATGGAGGCAGTCCTACCTGTTGAAGTTGAATTACCCTCCTTGCGAGTACTGATGGATGTTAAGCTGAACGAAGCAGAATGGGTCCGATCCCGATACGAACAACTGAATCTGATTGAAGAAAAAAGGTTAGCTGCCATTTGTCATGGGCAACTATATCACAAAAGAATGAAGAAAGCCTTCGATCAGAAAGTCAGGGTTCGAGAGTACCAAGTAGGAGATCTTGTGCTGAAGAGACTCCTCCCTCCTCATACAGACCACAGGGGCAAGTGGACCCCGAATTATGATGGTCCATTCATAGTAAAGAAAGTTTTCTCTGGTGGAGCACTGATGATCAGTACTATGGATGGTGAAGACTTCCTGTCCCCTGTGAATTCGGATGCAGTTAAAAAATACTTCGCATAAAAATGACCCGCTGGACATAAAAACAGAATGTAAGTCCAGGCAAAAATAGGGCATCCCGGCGAGTCAAAAACAGAATAAAAGACTCGGGCAAAAATAAGGGAAAATAAATAAAAGATGTACACCCGCTGAGTTGAAAAGCCACATTGGACAACTCAGGCAAAAATGGGTATCCCGGTGGATTGAAAACCCGGAAGGGCGATCCACGCAAAATAAGGGAATAAGCGAACAACTTCATTCTGAATTCGTCTGTATCACTTACAACACGACAAGTTTCGAAAGGTTCAAGCTTCGGTCAGAATCAGCCTTCTCCAAAAGCAGCATAAGAAGAACGTCAATGTCATACGGGTCATAGCAAGGGGAAGTTACCAGAAGCGCCATCAACATTGCCAACACCTTTTTTGTTTCTCAATTTTGTAACAATCTCCTCATTTCAGGGGATCTGTTTCTTTGACTGTACTTGCCGATTTAGGGCATATAAATTAATAAAATCAGATTTTCAGTCGTATTTCGTCTCGTACGTTTATTTTCATTTGCAAAATGTCCGATGTCCTTAAAGATGCTAATTGCATAAGTGCAGATGCGTTTTCTCTAAATTACATGCTTACAGGAAATATATACTCGTTCCTGGGAGTGCCTAAACTCCTATGGTGGGATCCAGTAAGGGATACCTCGGGGTACTTGTGCGTTTTTTGTCATAACAGGATTACAAGTATTCAAAGGGCAACATGGGGCATGAAAGCTTCTCCCCAGCAGGCTGTTAAATCACCACTTCCACATCACATCTTCCAAACAATGCCAGAGATTGCTTCATCCCCAGCTGAGTTGCCAGTCATCATTCCTCCTCAGCCAAGTGCCAGCCAGGGGAATATCTCCCCACAGATTTTCAGCCTCTATCCAGAAGGGCAATATCCGAAGATCTCACAACAAAGTGACGAAAGCTTCCACAGACCCCATCTGGGTCCCCCGTTACCAAGATAGGTCTATTAGTGATATCAGATCTGCCAATGATCTCATCCCGAGCTGGGATATCACTTCAAGCGGATCATCCAGAGATCTTCACAGCAACAGGATCCGAACCCCGGATCGGTATCTTTGCATAATCATAGCATTCGCATCATATTTTCCCTCAAAGCGTAGCATTCCGTCTAATACGGAGCATTACGGTAAAAATCAAACATATTGCATAGATCATAAGCCATGTTCTGAATCAAAACACTTGTAAATATTGACGTCCCCCCAACAATATACAAAATACTTCTCAAACTCCCCGGCAGAATATCAAAACATTCCCTTTACACTCACAAAATACAGATACATGCTCCTTTTGGCACTCGTCCGTGTCACCATCCCCTGTAAGGTCGCCCGAGCATTCTTCACAGCCATATACATATATATATACACTTCCCTGACACCCGTCCGTGTTACCTCCCCCAGCATAGTTACCTGAATGCTTGTTTATAATACACTTCTTCCGACACTCGTCCGTGTCGTGCTCTCCACAGCAAGTTGGACACTCGTCTATGTCTCACTCATCACTGTTACTCATACAGATACTCGTCTGTATCTTGTATACACCACTTAAATCCCCTCAGAGTCGACACTCGTCCGTGTTCTTTGTTAACTAGTTGATACTCGTCCGTATCATCATCTCTGAACATGCATCAAGTGTTTATTTCTACTGATACTCGTCAGTATCATAGTCTTAAGGATCCTCGTTCGCATCTTTAATCTATACACCGTGTCAGACATTTATACCTTTGCTCACTTGAAATTAGACACTCGTCTGTGTCTACCATTCCCCAGAAGATTCTCTAGCAAGCTATACCTTTTATCTGACATTCGTCCTATGTCACGATATTTTCGGCAGCCGTACCCTGTCAGGTGATCGTCCTTCACCTTTTTGATGATCGTCCTTCATCATCCCCAGCGGAGTCTCTATTCATTAGAACCCCTTCCTATCTGACATTCGTCCTATGTCGTGATATTTTCAGCAGCCGTCCCCTGCTAGGTGATCGTCCTTCACCTCTTGATGATCGTCCTTCATCATTTTATCCGATGGTCGTCCCCGTCGTTGATCCTGCTATCTGACATTCGTCCTATGTCATGATAAACCCCAGGAGCAGCCGTACCCTACTAGGTGATCGTCCTTCACCTCTTGATGATCGTCCTTCATCATGCCTATCCGATGGCCGTCCCCATCGTCGACCTTCTCTATCTGGCATTCGTCCTATGTGTCGCTCCCGATAAATGGGGAATAACCCAAATAAAGGTACAGACGCGAACGGTCGGCGAAAGGGAACAATGAGAACACACAGCAGTGAACTCACTGGAGATGAAAAGAGTCGCCAGCTAGGCATTTTTATCCCGGAGGAAAGGCAATGCTGCATAGACCTAGAAAGACATGGATAAGACGGTTGCGAACCAGAGAGACTGAGAAAGGGGGTTGGTTACAACCTGGGAAGGTATTAGCACCCAGATTGTCCGCCGTACTCGACGGGATCCACGCTTGAAAGATTTGTGTTTTAAAGGGGTAGTGTCAGTGCAATCTGTGTATAAAAGAGTTGGAAAACAAAATGTACAGGTGTCAGTGTAAGAGAAAAGTGAAGTATATAAGTGAAGTGTCAGTGTAAGAACAGGAGTGAAATGCTCAAGATCATGAGGCTAAAAGAATGAGGCTAGAAAGAGGGGGAATATACAGAGACTTTTGTTCGATAACTGTTAAGTTATGCCTACGTATCCTCTCGTGCAATGAGGAAGTCAGAACACCGTAGTTCGACCCAAAGAGACTGAAAGATGAATTGACTTGTGAACTGCCTACTTGTCTATGCTCAAGTGTATGATCTGTCTGGCACAGATGCAAACTGTCTTGCATTAGACAGAAGAAGCGAGTTCTCGTTTGTGAGTGAATGAGATGAGAAAAGAATCCCGGAGGAGACGATTATTGTTTGTTTTTGTGTTTTCAGTCTTTTATTGCTTTTGAAAGTTTGTCATAAGTTAATGAGCTTAAACCTAAACCAATGGATTTAGTAAACTCATCACATCTTCCCTCTGATTAGGGGTAATGAGAATACCTTAAGTGTGAAGTCAGCTTCTCACACTTAAACACCTTTGGTGTAGGATTAAGATCATTACCCTACTTGTGATTAATTAGATGTTTTTGTGGTTTTTGTTTAGTGTTGAGTAATGAGGTTAAGCCATAATCAGGGATTAAATAGACTCATTACACCATCCTAATAGAAGGATAATAGATGAGAATGTTTAAGCTGAGGAAAGCTCCTCAACTTAATCCATGATTAGGGATTAAACTCATGACAAAACAAGCCTTTGATTAAGTGGATTTTATTTAATGATATGATGATGAAGTGATTTTTAGGGTTTGTAAGACAACTTGAGGGGGACTTGTCCATTAACACTAGGGTTAGTCCTTCTTAACCAATTAAGGAAGAATTAGAACCCTAATGCAAGGCCCAAGTTACAAGTGTGATGTCTTGATGATTATTAAGTGAATTGATTAAGAGATTTAAACACATTAAGGGTTTAACACTTAGGATTAAAGTTATACACTCCATCCTAATAGAAGGATGCAGGCATAAGCTTAATCACAAAGCCTTAAAGCCTTTAGGGTTTAGTCCCTGATTATGAGGGGAGAAGAGAAGACTCAATGAGACACAAAGGTAAAACTAAGTGGGGGGACTAAACAAAACCCTAATCATTGTCATACATGGTTGTTCCTAAGGTTTGTGAGGTTTTCAAGAGAAATCTTCAATGGAGCCACCAAGAAGCAGATGAAAGGATCAAGAGAAGCAAAGTAACTTGCTTCATTTAAGAAGACAAGTCACTTGAAGAAAGAAAGTAGGAAGAAGAAGAATGAGCAAGCTCAAACTCAAACATATATAAAAATGCAGCAAGGATGCATAAAAGAGATGAAGAGAAGTTATGAGAAGTGAAGGCAAATTCACTTCTCAAAGTCACTTACCACCTGAAAAGTTAGAAAAGAAAATGCAATGCAATGCAAAATGAGATGAAATGGTATGATGAAAAACCAAACCAGAAGCACATACATGATGTTAATAATGCTATGAGATGCTACAAACATGAAACAACACATGGGGATGATCATGCAAGCTTATGAATGCAAATGAAGCAAGTTAAGACACATGAACATACATGAAAAGTTATGAGATGCATATGGCATACAACATGGCAAATGAAATATGCAATGATCAAACATGCTTTCGATATGTCTTATGATGTTAAATGAATCACATGGATGCATAAAATATCATGGCAAGTCAAGGCATGAATGCAAATGCAAGATGGATGCATATGAAAGCCCAAATTAGGGTTTATGAATAATACAACAAACAAAAACCAAAATCAGAAGCAAACAACATTACAAAAAATTGAAAATGCACTTAAAGGATCCCTAATCCTATACTAACTCACTGCCCAAAGGAGAAGTTCCAACTCTTAACCTAATTCAAGATATGATTTTTCTAAGTTTTCTAGGGTTTTAGGGTTCCTTAACAATAAAATTACCAAACAAATTGAAAATGAAAGATCAAATCATGGACATTTAATCTCACAAACTACATGCTAATCACAATGCAATGCAAAAAGAATCAAGGTCCAACTCTTTAGGGTTAGGCAGAAATGATTTTTGGAAGTTTGGATCAAAATAATGCATAAAAATGATTTTAATTCTATGAAAAATTCTCAAAATGCATCAAGATCAAAAAATAAATTTGGTTTTAGGGTTGGACAATGTTTCTAAATGTTTTTAAATGTCTCATGAATTTTTTTGTGATTTTTAAATACCTAAAAGTATTTTTAATTAATTAATTCTCATTAATTAATTAAAAAGAAACCTTTAAATATTTAAAAATACTTTTTTAATGCTAAAAATAAAAATAAAAATATTTTTGTGTTCTGAAATTAAATAATAACTTGTACAAAAAATATTTCAGAATTTTTAAGGTATTTTTGCTATTTTAAATAAATTATGGAAAAACAAATGAAATAATATGAAAATAAAATGAATTTTAAACTGAAAAATAGAAAGTAATCAGATCCAATGGACGAAATTCAAACTGGCAAGGGCGGGAGTTGACTGCGCGCGGGTTTGGACGGCTCACATTCAAACTGACTTAATTACACTTAGCCCTAATAAAGCAAACCCTAATTACTTTCAGATGACCAGAACAATGGTTCTGGTCATCTTCTCCGGCGAATCAAAATGCTAAATCCTTCCACACGTTACGAAAATGAAAACTAACTATCCAGAAATCATCCCCACCCTAAAACGAATCAAACCCCTCACTCAAACATCATTTATCATTCATAATCAGAGGGAATCGAATCAAAATAGTTTCTAGGGCAAAAATTTCAGAACATGATTAAACTCTCATTTCCTCACCATTTTCAAAACCAATGACATATTCATGATCAGAGAAGCATGCAGAGGCTATTGAGAACTTAAAAATTCATTTCTGGAAAAAAAGTTCTTGAGCTACCTGAGTTTTGAAGCTTTCAGTTCTGCAACTTTCTGACCTCTTCCTTTGATGCAAACCACCCCCTTTGGTCCCTTGAGGATGTCTGAATGCTTAGCAAGAGTTTATGTTGGCTGGTTTGAGAGTTTGAACAAGTTCTGTTCAAGCTCAGGTGGGAATCGTGTTTTGGATTCAGGCTGTTTCAGGCAATGGTGAGGGGTTCTTTGTGATCAGGATGATGAGTTGAGAAGGTCTGTGAAGTTTGTTTTTATGTTTGTGGCTTGTATGCTGAGTTTCGAAGGGTTTTGCTCAAGGGAGTGAAAATGAGAAAGTGATGTTCTTGCTGGTTTCAGGCTCTTGTGTTATGTTGCTTGGCTTGCCATTTGTTTGTATAAACAATGCTGATTGGTCAGAGGATGTGACCTGCCCTTTTTTGATAGGTGTAGTAGCTTTTGCCAAAATGTCAACTTCTTGTAAGAGAGGCATGGGTCATGTTTCAGCCAAGTACAAAGGGTGTGGGCTGCGCAGCAAGGTGAGGGAGAAAGGCTAGGATTGGTCAGCAGGCTAGGCAGCAAGTGGATGAAGTGTTATGATGGTTTTTGCAAGTTGGTTTCCTTTAGTTCTCATGGAAAAATCTTGTTCCAAACACCATAAAACATGTGATCTTTTTGGTTCAATCTGAACTTTAAGACTTGTATTATGTTGGTATAAGGATTAGGCATCAATTAGAGGTCACAAATGCCTTTGGTACAAGCTTTTGCAAATTTCTCATTTGGTGCATAACTTAAAATTTAGTGATTCTAGCCAACTTTGATGCACCATAACTTTTGATCCAAAATGAATTAGGTCATGTTCTTGTACTTTTTGAAAAGGGAAAGATCTACTCTACAACTTTCATGACCAAAGTTTTTTCATTTGAAGCATTTTTGGATCAAAAAGCAATGGTTGAAAAAGTTGCCTAAAATGACAAATTCTTTAAAAGTCAACCTTGTCCCAAAAAGTCAACTTTGCAAAAAACTTGTAATTCTCGAATTTTGTGAACTTCTAACTTCTTCCATGATCAAATAAAGATCATATGCACTCAAAATGATGAAGATCACCCCTTGGTTGGGTCATTGGGGGCCTCAGATGCCCTAAATTTGCACTGACTTGTCTGAAAAGTCAACTTTTGATCAGATGACTTCCCCATGGAATTTCTTCATGAGAATTGATATGCACACTCCCTATACCATATAGAGACCAATAGAAACAAGAATGACCAAAAAATTTGGAGTTATGGCCTCTGAAACCAAAACCCTAATTTCAGGTCATCTGTGCAGTTAAACCTGGCTCTGCTTCCATGCCAATCTCAGTTCTTGTGATTTTTTGACATTCTTGACTTTGAGAGGATATAATATGATGCTTGAACCTACATGGACCCTCTTGAAGTGATTGATGGCCTTTGGAGTGGCTCAAGAAGCTCTTGGATTGCTCAGATCACAAACCCTAGATGCAGATGACTTTGAATCTATGCAGTGAATCAAAAATGTGATATGAGATGCTATGATTGAGTTTATGCATATGAAATGATCACAAGCCATGGTGTGAATGAGTGAGGGCAAATTTGGGGTGTTTACAGCTGCCCCTATTCAAACATGAGTTAGCTGTGCAGGATGTAAGCAACGGCTTAACAGGCGAACAAGATAACTTGTGGTTGAATACCAAAGACAGTCCAAAATTTGCACTCACAGAAGAAAAGGGATATAGATTGTAAAATAAAAATAGAGTATATTATACAGTGTGGGCGACGGAGGACGACCGTCGAGCAGAGGACGACTGCTGGGTAAAGAGCAATGACAGGGACGGCCGACACGCTGGTAAAAGTGCGGAAAATAAAGCAATGACGGGGACGGCCGACATGTTGGGGATAAAAGAATTATGATGGGGACGGCCATCAAGATAAAGCTGTAAAATTCTCTGGGGATTAATGAAACATGACGGGGACGGCCATCAAGTTCATAAAGTAAAGTAACCAACGATGGGGACGACCATCGGGCTAAACTGATGAAGGACGATCATCAGGAAAAAGAAAAAGGGACCACGACGGGGACGGCCATCGGGTTAAAGAATAAATGAAATAAACAGATGATGAGGTATGGTAATCAAAGGTGAAGGACGATCACCTAGCATGGGACGACTGCTCTATTGGGGATAAGATGAGGGACGGTCATCTAAGGTGGAGGACGACCACCAGGCAGGGTACGGCTGCCGAAAATATCGCGACATAGGACGAATGCCGGATAAAAGGTCAACGATGGGGACGGCCATCGGATGAGCATGATGGAGGACGACCATCAAGAGGTGGAGGACGACCACCTAGCATGGGACGGCTACTCTCAAGGTTTGTCATGACATAGGACGAATGTCAGATAACCAAAATCAACAATGGGGACGGCCATTGGATAAAATGATGAAGGACGATCATCAAAAGGTGGAGGACGACCACCTAGCAGGGGACGGCTGCTAAATATCAACGATGGGGACGGCCATCGGATGAGCATGATGGAGGACGACCATCAAGATGTGGAGGACGACCACCTAGCAGGGTACGGCTGCTCTCAGGGTTCATCATGACACAAGACGAGTGTCAGATAAAAAGAAAATTTGCTTTGTTGGCGATCTACTGAGGAATAGTAAACACGGACGAGTGTTTATATCCAAGAAACAAAAGGTATAAGTGTTTGGTATTGTGTATAGATTAGAGATGCGGACGAGCATCCTTAAGACTACGATACTGACGAGTATCGAGTAAAACATATACTGACACGTGTTCAGAGATGATGATACGGACGAGTATCAACGGGTTAACAGAGAACACGGACGAGTGTTGAATCTGAGAGGATTCTTCTGGGGAATAGTAGACACAGGCGAGTATCTATTTATTCAAGAAGATAAGAGTGTTTGACGCAGTGTATGGATTAAAGATGCGGACGAACATCCTTAAGACTATGATACGGACGAGTATCATGTAGAAACAAACTCTTGACGCATGTTCTGAGATGATGGTATGGACGAGTACCAACTAGTTAACAAAGAACAAGGACTAGTGTTGAATCTGTGGGGATATATAGGTGGTATATATAAGATACGGACGAGTATCTGTATAAGAGTGAGTGGTATATAGATGAGTATTTAACTGTTGGGGAGAGTGACACGGACGAGCGTCAAAAGGAGAAGAGTGTGATATGAACAAGTATCTGATATACAAAGTGTTTATGTTACTGTACTGGAGAAACTAACACGGACGGGTGTCAAGAAAATTATAAGTATATGTGTCCGTGAGTGCAAAGAGGATGCTTTGGCTTTCTGCTGGGGGTATGGCACGGACGGGTGCCAACAGTATCTGTAATACGAGTGTTATTGTTTGCACAGAGTGTTCAGGCGACTTTACTGGGGAGTATTGACACGGACGGGTGCCAAAGAGAGTGTATATACTGGTGTTTGTGAATGCGAGGCAACTGCTTTTGCTGGGGAATCTCCGCTGGGGATTTGGGGGAAGCATTTTGTATATTGCTGAGATGTCATTATTCACAAGTGTTTGATTCAGGACATGGCTTATGATTATGCAATATGTTTGATTTTTTCCGTAATGCTCCGTATTAGACGAAATGCTACGCTTTGTGGGTGAATATGATGCGAATGCCATGATTATACAAATATACCAAACCGGGATCTGGATCCCGTTGCTGTGAAGATCTCCGGTCGATCTGCTTGAAATGGACATCCCAGCTGGGGATGAGATCATTGGTAGATCTGATGAGTTGATATCTGATTGGGGATATGGGTCAATGATAGACCTATTCCAGTAAATGAGAGACCCAGCTGGGGTTTGTAGAAGCTTTCATCACTCTGTTGTGATTCCTTCATGCGTTGCTCTTCTGGATAGAGGCTGAAACTCTGTGGGGAGATGGTTCCCTGACTTCGTGTTTGGCGAGGATGAAATGGCAACTCGGCTGGGGGGAAAGAGGGATCACTGAAAGATCTTCTTAGAGATTCTGTTGAGGAGGATTCTTGACTCCGCCGGGGATATGGGCGCCTCCTAGTATTTCCCTGTTGGGGAAGTGATGCCTGACAACTCTGATGGGGAGAAGTAACAAGTGGCAACTCGGATGGGGAGAAAACACTTTGGGTGCTAAGAATGAGTGTTGATTTGCCAGCTGGCTGGAGTGAAGCCTTCATGCCCCAAGTTGCGTTCTGGATACCTGCAATCCTGCAAAGATAGAAACGCACAAGTGTTCCCGGGGTATCCTTTACTGGATTTCCATGATAGGAGTTTAGACACTCCCGAGAGTAAGTATATTTCCTGCAAGCACGTTTTTATTTTTGAGGATAAACATCTGTATTCTATGCAATCAGTTTTTCTTTAAGACATCAGACATTTTTTGCAAATAAAAATGTACAAGACGAGACATGACTGAAAATCTGATTTTATTAATTCATATGCTCTGAATTGGCGAGATACAGTCGAAGAAACAAATCCCCTGAAATGAGGAGATCGTTACAAATTGAGAAACAAAATGCTGGCAATGTTGATGACGCTTTAAGGAGCTTCCTCTTTACCATGACTCGTATGACTTTCGAAGTTCTTCTCATCTTGCTTTCTAAAGAAGGCTAATTCTGAAAGAAGCTTGATCCTTTTGAAGCTTACCAAGTTGTAAACGATACAGACGAATTCAGAATGCAGTTGTTCGCTTATTCCCTTATTTTGCATGGATCGCCCTTTCGGGTTTTCAATCCATCGGGATACCCATTTTTGCCTGAGCTGTCCAATGCGGCTTTTCAACTCAGCGGGGGTACTCGTTTTTTCTTTGTTTTTCCCTTATTTTTGCCCGAGTTTTTTATTCTGTTTTTGACTCGCCGGGATGCCCTATTTTTGCCTGGACTTACATTCTGTTTTTGTGTCCAGCGGGTCATTTTTTATGCGAAGTATTTTTTAACTGCATCTGAATTCACAGGTGTAAACACCCCAAATTTGCCCTCACCCATTCACACCATGGCTTGTGATCATTTCATATGCATAAACACAATCATAACATCTCATACCACAATTTTGAGTCTTTGCATTGTTTCTAAGTCATCTGCATCTAGGGTTTGTGATCTGAACAATCCAAGAGCCTCTTGAGCCACTCCAAGGGTCATCAATCACTTCAAAGGGGTCCATGTATGTTCAAACATCATATTTTATCCTCTCAAAACCAAGAATGCCAAAGAATCACAAGAACTGGGATTGGTGTGGAGGCTGAGCCAGGCTTGACTGCACAGTTGACCTAAAATTAGGGTTTTGGTTTCAGAGGCCATAACTCCAAATTTTTTGGTCATTCTTGTTTCTATTGGTCTCTATATGGTATAGGGAGTATGCATATCAATTTTCATGAAGAAATTCCATGGGGAAGTCATCTGATCAAGAGTTGACTTTCTGGACAAGTCAGTGCAAAATCAAGGCATTTGAGGCCCCCAATGACCCAACCAAGGGGTGATCTTCATCATTTTGAGTGTATTTGATCTTTATTTGATCATGGAAGAAGTTTGAAGTTCACAAAATTCAAGAATTACAAGTTTTTGCAAAGTTGACTTTTTAGGGCAAGGTTGACTTTTCATGAAATGTCATTTTATGCAACTTTTTCAACCCTTACTTTTTGATCCAAAAATGCTTCAAATGGAAAAACTTTGGTCATGAAAGTTGTAGATTAGATCTTTCCCTTTTCAAAAAGTACAAGAACATGACCTAATTCATCTTGGATCAAAAGTTATGGTGCATCAAAGTTGGCTAAAATCATTAAATTTCAAGTTATGCACCAAATGAGAAATTTGCAAAATCTTGTACCAAAGGCATTTGTGACTTCTAGTTGATATCAAACCAATACACAAGCATCACACAAGTCCTAAAATTCAGATTGAACCAAAAAGATCACATGTTTCATGGCTTGTGAGGCAAAATCTTTTCATGAGAACCAAAGGGAACCAACTTGCAAAAACCATCATAACACTTCATCCACTTGCTGCCTATGTTGCTGAACCAGCCCTAGCCTTTCCCCTCACCTTGCTGCGTAGTCCACACCTTTTGTACTTGGCTGGAACATGACCCATGCTTCTCTTACACAAGAGTGGACATTTTGCAAAAGTAGCTACACCTATCACAAAAGCACAGGTCACATCCTCTGACCAATGGCATTAGTTTATACAAAGAAAATGCAAGCCAAACCACACAAGAAGCAAGCCTGAAACTCACTAGAACTCAGCATCCACAAACTCTCTCCAACTTGCATTTTCCTTCGAAACACCTTCCACAGGCCACAAACATACAAACAAACTTCACCAATCATCTCACCATGCTTCACTGAACACAAACCAACACTCAAAACAGCCTGAAAGCCATTGAATCAAAAACACGATTCCTTCACTTCACTGAACAGAACTTGTTCAACCTCCCAAACCAGCCAACAAAAACTCCTTCTAAGCATCCAGACATCATCAAGAGATCAAAGGGAGTGGATTGCACAAAGAGGAGAGGCCAGAAAGCTGTGAACTGAAAGCTTCAAAACTCAGGTAGCTCAAGAACATTTTTTCCAGAAACTTGTTTTTAAGTTCTTAAATGATTCTCCATGTTCCACTGGTCATGCTGATATGTTTTGTTTCGAAAATAATTGAGTTTTGAGCATGTATGTTGTTCCTGAAATTTTTTTGACCTAAACCCCTTTTGCTTCGATTCAGCTTTGTTGTGTAAAATAAATGTGTTTTGGCTGTTGATTCTTGTTCTATGATGTTTGGGGGTGGATTCTGGGCAGAGAGATTAGGTTTTAGTGAGATAGGGTGGAAGATGGCAATTTTCAGGGAGGATGCTGGCCGGAGAAGATGACCGGAAGTCTTCTCCGGCCACCTGAAGGTGATTAGCTGTTAATTAGGGTTAGGGCACCAGGTTTGAATGTGAGCCACTGGATCTTGTTTCCCGCGCGTGTTTGGAAGGCTGAGATCATGTCATTAGTTTTAATTAGGTTTAATTTATTTAATTAATTGAGATTAGCCCAGTTTGAATATAGGCCACTGGATTGCGCGCGCAGTCAACAAGTCTCTCCCCAGAATGAATCCTGGCCCTCCATTGCGCATACTTCCTTTTTATTTCTTTTTTTATTCATTTCTTTTGTTTTGTTTTGTTTATTTTATTTAAAATAGCAAAATCAATTTAAAAATTCTGAAATTTTTTGTACAAGTTATTATTTAATTTCAGAACACAAAAATATTTTTATTTTTATTTTTAGCATTAAAAAAGTATTTTTAAATATTTAAAAGTTTCTTTTTAATTAATTAATGAGAATTAATTAATTAAAAATACTTTTAGGTATTTAAAAATCACCAAAAAATTCATGAAACCTTTAAAAACATTTAGAAACATTGTCCAACCCTCAAACCAAATTTATTTTTTGATCTTGATGCATTTTGAGAATTTTCCATGGAATTAAAATCATTTTTATGCATTATTTTGATCCAAACTTCCAAAAATCATTTCTGCCTAACCCTAAAGAGTTGGACCTTGATTCTTTTTGCATTGCATTGTGTTTAGCATGTAGTTTGTGAGATTAAATGGCCATGATTTGATCTTTCATTTTTAATTTGTTTGGTAATTTTCTTTTTAAGGAACCCTAAAACCCTAGAAAATTTAGGAAAATCATAACTTGAACTAGGTTAAGAGTTGAGACTTCTCCTTTGGGAAGTGAGTTAGTATAGGTTTAGGGATCCTTTGTGTGCATTTTAAATTTTTTATATTGATGTTTGCTTCTGATTTTGGTTTGTGTTTGATGCATTGATCATAAACCCTAATTTGGGATTCCATATGCATCCATCTTGCATTTGCTTGCATACCTTGACTTCCCATAGTATTTTATGCATTCTTGTGATTCATTTGACATCATAAGACATATTTAAAGCATGTTTGATCATTGCATCTTGCATTTTCCATGTTGTATGCCATTTGCATTTCATAACTTTTCATGTATGTTCATGCTCCTTAGCTTGTTTCATTTGCATCCATAAGTTTGTATGATCATCCCCATGTGTGGTTTCATGTTTGTAGCATCACATAGCATCATTAACATCATGTATGTGCTTCTGGTTTTGTTTCTCATCATACCATTTCATTTCATTTTGCATTGCATTGCACTTCCTTCACTAACTTTTCAGGTGGTAAGTGACTTTGAGAAGTGAATTTGCCTTCACTTCTCATAACTTCTCTTCACCTCTTTTTGCATCCTTGCTGCATTTTTGTATGTGTTTGAGATTGAGCTTGCTCATCCTTCTTCTTCTCACTTTCTTCCTTCAAGTGACTTGACTTCTTAAATGAAGCAAGTTACTTTGCTTCTCCTGATCCTTTCATCTGCTTCCTGGTGGTTCCATTGAAGACTTCTCTTGTAAACCTCACAAACCTTAGGAACAACCAAGCATGACAATGATTAGGGTTTTGTTTAGTCTCCCCTCCTAGTTTTACCTTTGTGTCTCTTTTGAGTCTTCTCTTCTCATCTCATAATCAGGGACTAAACCCTAAAGGCTTTAAGGCTTTGTGATTAAGCTTATGTCTGCATCCTTCTATTAGGATGGAGTGTATAACTTTAATCCTAAGTGTTAAACCCTTAATGTGTTTAAATCTCTTAATCAATTCACTTAATAATCATCAAGACATCACACTTGTAACTTGGGCCTTGCATTAGGGTTCTAATTCTTCCTTAATTGGTTAAGAAGGACTAACCCTAGTGTTAATGGACAAGTCCCCCTCAAGTTGTCTTACAAACCCTAAAAATCACTTCATCATCATACTATTAATCTAAAATCCACTTAATCAAAGGCTTGTTTTGTCATGAGTTTAATCCCTAATCATGGATTAAGTTGAGGAGCTTTCCTCAGCTTAAACATTCTCATCTATTATCCTTCTATTAGGATGGTGTAATGAGTCTGTTTAATCCTTGATTATGGCTTAACCTCATTACTTAACACTAAACAAAACAACAAAAACATCTAAATAATCACAAGTAGGTTAATGATCTTAATCCTACACCAAAGGTGTTTAAGTGTGAGAAGCTGACTTCACACTTAAGGTATTCTCATTACCCCTAATCAGAGGGAAGATGTGATGAGTTTACTAAATCCATTGGTTTAGACTTAAGCTCATTAACTTATGACAAATTCAAAAGCAATAAAAGACTGAAAACTCAAAAACAAACAATAATCGTCTCCTTCGGGATTCTTTTCTCATCTCACTCACTCATAAACGAGAACTTGCTTCTTCCGTCTAATGCGAGACAGTTTGCACCTGAGCCAGACAGGTCATACACTTGAGCATAGACAAGTAAGCAGTTCATCAAGTCAATTCTTCTTTCAGTCTTTTTGGGTCGAACTACGGTGTTCTGACTTCCGCATTGCACGAGAGGATACGTAGGCATAACTTAACAGTTATCGAACAAAAGTCTCTGTATATTCCCCCTCCTTCCAGCTTTATTCTCTTAAGCCTCATGATCTTGAGCAATTCATTCTAATTCCTAAACTGACACTGTATATATCACACTTTACACTTCTTTTACACTGACACCTGTACATTCTTTTCCAGCTATTTTATACACAACTTGCACTGACACTACCCCTTTAAAACACAAATCTTTTAAGCGTGGATCCCGTCGAGTACGGCGGACAATCTGGGTGCTAATACCTTCCCAGGTTGTAACCAACCCCCTTTCTCAGTCTCTCTGGTTCGCAAACCGTCTTATCCATATCTTTCTAGGTCTATGCAGCATTGCCTTTCCTCCGGGATAAAAATGCCTAGCTGGCGACTCTTTTCATCTCCAGTGAGTTCACTGCTGTGTGTTCTCATTGTCCCTCTCGCCGACCGTTCGCGTCTGTACCTTTATTTGGGCCAGTCCCATCTATAGGGAGCGACAGCTTGGCGACTCTGCTGGGGAACCTTATACTGCAACCAGGGCTTCTGGTTCCTTTTGTGGGTTCCTCCTAGCGCTTGATTGATTTGTGTTTACTGGGGTGTTATGTGCTTGTTTGTGTTGTATATTTGTATTTATTTTTGCTTTATGTACAGTTGCTTTATTGCTTTCTTTATAGCTTTGCATTATATCATACTGTCATACTGTGCTGCTGGCTGGATCTGTTTGTTTGCTTTGGTGGGTGGGTGTTCCATTGAGAGTTAAGGTCCTATACCTGGGACCTGAGTGACACCTAGGCTAGAGTGGTTCATATTCTTTCCCATTCCATCTCGGTCTGGTGCGGGAATATGAAACACGGTTCAGATATGGGTTTCTTCTTGAGAACTCTGTGTTGCAGATTTCCTGCAATGCTAGGGCTATCTGGGAAGCCTGCTAAGTCTGGATGACCTTTAGTACTGACCATCAGAAACTGAGGTGAATTAGAGGAGGAACTTTAATGGTTATTGTAAACACTGTACCTCCGGGTTAGAAGTGTTTACACTTCTCATAACTGATCCAAGTCTGAGGATCCTTGTTTTAGAACACCACCTGTGAGGGGGATGGGCTGTTTACAGGTTTGCAGGTACCCTTGGCCTCAGCATACCCTGTTACTTTGATTTGATTAAGAATACTCCATGTTGGAACAGTTCTTGTGATTCTAAACCCTGGACATGTGATTCTTTATTTGAGTCCCCCACCTTGGTTACTGGACTCATAGACCTCCATCTGGATTTCTTGAACATACCTGGACCTATATCAGAGCATTTGATCAGATCCAGCTCAGTCACAAACCCTTGCATATCATTTGCATACATCTTCATTGCATCATTTTGACATTTGTTTATTTGTTTTTCAGGGTATCCATTTTCATTTTTGGCTTGGTTTTGACCCCATCATCAGTATTGACCTATCTTCATCAGCATCTGCTTCAGCTATCAGCTATCTGCTTCAGTCACCTACACCAGCCAATCAGTGGCCCATTTTTCAGTGTCATCATCAGCACCTATCTCCACTCATCCTCAACAACATGGCACCTAAAAAGAGTAACATCACCTACCACTTCTTCCAGCCAGAGCTAGCTGACATCAGGAGGATTCAGACCCTGATCACTCCAGACCATATACCACTGTTCAGGGAACACTATGGAGACATACTTGATGTGGTTATGGATTTGGACCCTTCACAGAGGAGCCTGATTCATACTTGCCTTCAGTTTTATGATCCCCCACTGAGGTGTTTCACCTTTCAGGACTTTCAGCTGGGCCCTTTATTGGAAGAGTACTCATCATTGGTTGGTATACCTATCAGGGGTGGAATCCCTTTCAACCCTGAGATGGTCTTTCCTGGTAATGAAGAGGTAGCAAAGGCATTGCATCTGGAACCAGTTCTGATTGGGCAGCATATGACTTCTAAGGCTGGAATCTCTGGTTTGCATCTAGATTTCTTGATCTCTCAAGCTACCCTGAAAGCTTCTTTAGGAGAGTGGAAAGCAGTCTGTGCTTTGTTGGCCCTAAGCATATATGGGATCATATTATTTGCAGATGAGCCTCGATTCATTAGCAAGAATGCAAT
This sequence comes from Lathyrus aphaca, assembly GCA_963966055.1. Classification (NCBI taxonomy): domain Eukaryota; kingdom Viridiplantae; phylum Streptophyta; class Magnoliopsida; order Fabales; family Fabaceae; genus Lathyrus; species Lathyrus aphaca. The sequence continues at coordinate 212,625,432 of OZ014519.1, forward strand.
CCATCTTTTCATCCTGAGGAACCCAGTGCCCACTTTATTGGGGGATTTTTACTACTCAGTGCACCAGAGGAATGAAAAGCAGAGGGGAAGATTAGTGAGGTGCTGTGCTCCTTTGTTCCATACCTGGCTTCTCAAGCATTTGCCCAAGACAGATGCATTTTTGAATCCTCATCAGCAGAGGAACTGGGCTAGAAGACTCACTGCTATGACTTCAGCTGATATCAGGTGGTGCACTCAAAGCACAAAGGGCAGGGATATCATCACCAGTTGTGGGCATTTTCCCAATGTACCCCTGATAGGAGTTAAGGGTAACATTAATTACAATCCTCTGCTGCTCAAAAGGCAACTGGGCTATGCACTGGTCCACACTCCTAAGGCACAAGACTTGGCTGAGACTCTTTATTGTGAGAACAAGCCTAATCTGGCTATTGTTAGGCAGGCAGCCTGGGCCTGGGATAATGTTCAAACTAAAGGAGTAACCATTCTGGGGAAGTGCAACAATGTAGCATCAGCACAGTACCATGAGTGGTCCCATGCCAGGGCTCAATTTTCTGGAATGCCCTTTACCATGGAGGATATGCCTGGATCATCTTCAGCACCACCCCCTGCCACTGTCAATTTGGAGGAGTTTGAGGGTCTGAAAGAGAGAAATGAGAAGTTGACTCAGGCTTTGCAGAAGACCCTTCGGGAGAGGAGTGATGGTAGGATGGACATTGAGAGGTTAGAGAAGCTGAGAGTAGAGCATCTGGCTAAAATTGAGAAGTCTGAGGATTATATCAAGAAGTCTAGGGCTGGAGAACAAATCTTGAAGAATGCTTGCAAGGAAGCCCAGTTCCAGAAAGCCAGGACTGACTTGTATCTGAAGGAGAGTCAAGCTAGGTGGGTCCGGATCACCGAAGCCCGTACTCTGGAGGACAAGAGGGTCCGAGACAAGATAGAGCAACTGGAAGCTAGTGCAAAGGAGCAGCAGGAAGCCCTGGCAGCAGCCCAGAGGGAGATATCAGAGTTGAAGATCAAAGCTGGAGTGAAGAGGTCAAAGGACCAAAGTCAACACAAGAAGCTAACTGCAGCTATTATTACCCGGAATCTCCTTATCAGGAATCTCACGGAGCGTCCAGCTGATCCTGTGACTGAAGCACTTCTCAAAGAAGTTCAGGAGGATGAGTTCGGTCTTGGTGTTTGACTTTTTGCTTGTTGTTTCTTTCATTTCATGTACTTTTATTTTCTTGTGATGTATTTTGACCCCTCAGAGGGCTTGTATTTGTAAACAAACTATGTACCATTTGCCTTTTGTAATATATGTATCAGTTTGTTCCATCCAAGTTTACTTCAAAAGCAACATCAACAGCATCTTCAAGGGTCTGGAAGGGTCAAAACTGAATGCCAAGCCGGATACCTTGAAAACAAATAAGCATACTGCATTGCATGCTAACCCTTTGTTTGTTTTGTAGGTTTTTGTTTTATTGTTGCTAACTCTGTTGTGATCTCAGGAACTATTGCTCGACGCCGGGTACTTCCCCTCAACCGTCCACACCGATATCCAACCCGTAACAACCTTCCGGGCATACAAATGGATCAGGTACAGCAAGACCTTGCAGAGGTCAGAAATCAAATGGCAAACGAAAGATTGGAAATGAGAACCCAGATGACGCAGTTTATGGAAGTGATGAACAATATGGCTCAGAGCCAAGAAAGATTGAGAGCAATGGTGGAAAGGCAGAATCAAGAAGATCCCCATATAGGGACTGCTGGCACAAGCAACAATGAGAGGGTCCAACCTCATGTCAATCCCCTTGTATTTGGCCCCCACCTTCATCCAGAGGTCAACATTCCTGCTAATGTTCAAGGGACTGCCACTGCAGGCAGGGTACTGCAAGAAGACCCCCAGGAGGATCAGTTCACAGTAATGGGTGCTGGGGAGGAAGCTTATGACAGAAGGCTGGATGAGATAGCTGAGAAATTAAGATCCTTGGAGTCTCAAAACTCTTTGGGTTTTGATGTTATGGACATGGGCTTGGTAGACGGGGTCAGGATTCCCCATAAGTTTAAGCCTCCTTGTTTTGAAAAGTACAACGGGACTTCATGCCCCCGGACCCATTTACAGTCCTTTCTGGGGAGGCTGAAGGCCTATACCATGGACGAGAAGCTCTGGATGTTTTATTTTGAGGACAGCTTGACGGGAGCTTCAAGAGAATGGTACTCTCATCTGACAAGAGCAACTATCAGGTGTTGGAAGGACTTGGCAGAGGCCTTCATCAGACAGTATCAGTACAACTTAGATATGGCACCCAACAGGACCCTCCTAATGGGAATGTCACTGTCATCAAGAGAAAGTTTCCGAGAGTATGCCCAGAGATGGAGGCAATTGGCTGCTGTTGTTCAGCCACCTATGTCAGAGAGGGAGATGGCAGATATGTTTATGAACACCCTCCAAGGAACATACATTGACAGGCTAGCTGCTTTCTCTTCCACTAGCTTTGCAGATGTTGTTATAGCTGGAGAGAGAATTGAGAGCTTGTTAAAAATGGGCAAGATTTCTGACAACGGTGCCAGCTCGTCCGGCAATACAAGGAAGCCTTTTGCAGGCCCAAGAAGAACCGGTGAAACCAATACTATCCACACCAACAGGGGCAGACCCCAATATGTTCATAGATCCGTGGCAGCAGTCACCATTCCCGCTCCAGCTCATCCACAACCAGCTTATCAACCTCCGCAACAAAATTATCAGCAACAACCTCAGTACCATCAACAAACTCAGTATCCTCCGAGAAACTACAACAACACCAACAACAACAACCAACAAAGACCGTTCCAACAGAGACCTTCTCAGGCCAATAGGGTGATCGATCCGATCCCTATGCCCTATGCTACATTACTGCCACAACTCCTGAAACTCAACCTAGTTGAGCTAAGGACGTTGGCACCTCCAGATCCTAATAGTCTACCCAGGAATTATGACTCCAACGCCAGATGTGCTTTTCATTCCAATGCGCCTGGCCACAGTATAGAAAAGTGCAGAGCCTTGCACATGAAGGTACAAGACCTGGTAGACTCTAAAGCTCTGAATTTTGCACCACCACCAAATGTTAACAAAAACCCTATGCCACACCACGGAGGTCCCATAATCAATGCTATTGAAGAAGACAAGCCGTCTTATTTAATAACCAGTGTGGGTCAGATTCGGACACCGTTGGTAGAGATTAAGGCTCAACTCCTTGAATGTCAAATATTCCCGGGGTGTGAGTTAGGGTGTGCTTACTGCAACATTTCAGTGAATGGGTGTGATAACTTGAGGGATGGCATAGATGGTCTCATCCAGAGTGGCCTACTTCAATTTACAACGTCAATTCCAACAAATCCAGCAATCTCATCAGCAACAATTCCGGTATCTCCTACAACTGCAACAACCATTGTTCCCGACAACTCTTCAGCTTCATCAACAAATGTTTCATCTGTCATTTCAACTGACCAGATATCAGCAAACCTTCCTTCTACAACTTCAGCACCATTTTATTTTGAATCTCCTACAACAACACCCATCCTTCCAACAATGTCTCCTACAACATCAGCAACAAACCATGAAGATGTCTCAACAGTTACGATTTATTATGATCCTGAAAATGACTCCGTCTACAACTCACAAAGTGCTACTCCCATCAGAGCACCAGTCACAATATATTATGATCCACAGACTATCACACTCCCTTCTGCAGCTGCCATCAGTCCAGTCACTATCACAGTGCCTGGGCCAGTACCTTATGAAAGCAGTAATGCCATCCCCTGGCATTACGGCTCTGATTTATACTGCGAAGGACAAAAATCACTTTTGAATCATCAACCCCTGCACCACAAGTAGACAATGTGGGAGGAGGCGGAGGCTTTACTCGAAGCGGACGTCTCTTTGCTCCACAAATTCAAAGACCCACTGCCGAAGCAGAAGCTGCTGCCAAGGCAAAAGGGAAAAGCTTGGTGCAGGAGGAGCAGATTGTTAAAGAAGCTTTGAAAACGCCCTTTGATCAAGAAGTTGATGAGTTCATGAGAATCATCAAGAAAAGTGATTACAAAATAGTGGATCAGCTTCATCAGACGCCTTCCAAGATCTCTATTCTATCATTGCTCATGTGCTCCGAAGCCCATCGGAACGCACTACTAAAAGTCTTGCACGCAGCTTATGTGCCTGAAGAGATCAAAGTCAATCAGTTGGAAGCTGTGGTAGGAAATGTTAATGCCAGTCATGGAATAGGGTTCACCAACACTGATTTGACTACGGAAGGCCGCAATCATAACAAGGCTTTGCACATTACCATGGAATGTAAAGGTGCAGTCCTTTCCCATGTGCTGGTAGACACAGGGTCGTTCCTCAATGTCTTACCTAAAAAAGCCCTTGTGAAGCTAGAGTATGACGGATTGGCATTACGACCCAGCAACCTGGTGGTGAGAGCCTTTGATGGTTCTAAGAGATCGGTTCTGGGTGAGATTGAGTTGCCTATAACGATTGGCCCACAAACTTTCAAAACGACCTTCTACGTGATGGATATACAGCCCGCCTACAGCTGTCTATTGGGTAGGCCATGGATTCACGCCGCTGGCGCCGTGACCTCAACCCTTCACCAGAAGTTAAAATTCGAGTGGGAGGGTCAAGTCGTTACTATCTGTGGAGAGGAGGATATTTTTGTTAGCCACCTGGCTACCTATAAATACATAGAGATGGATGGGGAGATCCACGAAACAATGAGTCAAGGGTTTGAGGCCTTGAACGTAAATGAAACATCTGTTGTACCTGGAACCTCAATGACATCATATCAACAAGCCCGGAAGGTTGTTGAGGAAGGAACTGCCCAAGGCTGGGGCAAATTGTTACCTGTGGAGAAGAAAGAGGATAGATTTGGGTTGGGTTACAAACCAACTCAACAAGATCAAGCAGAGGCTGCAAAGGAGCCCAACTTTGTTAGTGGGGGAATGCTCACCCCTGATGCTGTCAACAATTTGGAAGACGAGGATAAAAGCGACCGCGACCTGGAGAGTTGGATCCGTCCAAAGATCCCGGGGAGCAGTATCTCGAACTGGTCTTCCCAGGAAATTATAAGAGTTACTCATGCAGAGTAATTATTATTTCCTGTATTTTATAGCATGCATCAAAGTCTTGCATCTTGCCCAAGATGACAAGACTCATTTTGTAATCGGGCCATCTGTACTTTTTGTGCAACAAGATTAATCAATGAAATATCAAACGTCTTTTTGCAAATGAGTCTTTTCTCTTTTCCGTTCACTGTTTTCCCATTTTTCTTTTTGTACAAAAAATAAATGGCAGTGTTTTCAAAATGACAACTTTATTTCACTTTTCTAAACAAGATTAAAATCAAATCACTAAAATGAACAAACTGAACCCTTGCAGAGTGTGCCTTCCAGACAGCACCGACAACAGCACAGCTATGACTTTGTATGACTTTGACAATCCAATCAATCAAGCTGATGAAGGGGTTGAAGAAGAATATGAGCTTCCTGAAGAGCTAGCCAGGTTGTTAAGACAAGAGGAAAAGGTTATTACTCCTCACCAGGAGGAGGTTGAAACGATCAATCTTGGTACAGATGAAGACGTGAAAGAAGTTAAAATCGGGGCCTGCTTACAAGACTCAGTGAAGAGGCAACTGATTGACCTGCTTCAAGAGTATGTGGACGTGTTCGCTTGGTCTTATCAAGATATGCCAGGGTTGGATACCGACATTGTTGTGCACAAGTGTAAACACCCCAAATTGGCCCTCACCCATTCACACCATGGCTTGTGATCATCTCATATGCATAAACACAATCATATCATCTCATATCTCATTTTTGATTCACTGCATAGATTCTAAGTCATCTGCACCTAGGGTTTATGATCTAAGCAATCCAAGAGCCTCCTGAGCCACTCCAAAGGCTACCAATCACTTCAAAGGGATCCATGTGTGTTCTTATATCATGTTACATCCTTTCAAAGTCAAGAATGCCAAAGAATCACAAGAACTGGGATTGGTGTGGATGCAGAGCCAGGTTTGACTGCACAGTTGACCTAAAATTAGGGTTTTGGTTTCTATGGACATAACTCCAAATTTTTTGGTCATTCTTGTTTCCATTGGTCTCTATATGGTATAGGGAGTATGCATATCAATTTTCATGAAGAAATTACATGGGGAAGTCATCTGATCAAGGGTTGACTTTCTGGACAAGTCAGTGCAAAATCAGGGCATCTGAGGCCCCCAATGACCCAACCAAGGGGTGATCTTCATCATTTTGAGTGTATATGATCTTTATCTGATCATGGAAGAAGGTTGAATTTCACAAAATGCAAGAATTTGAAGTTTTGCAAAGTTGACTTTTTAGGGCATAGTTGACTTTTTAAGGAATTTGTCAATTTAGGTCATTTTTCAAGCCTTGCTTTTTGGTCCAAAAATGCTTCAAATGGAAAAACTTTGGTCATGAAAGTTGTAGAATACATTTTTCCCTTTTCAAAAAGTACAAGAACATGACCTAATTCATTTTGGATCAAAAGTTATGGTGTGACAAAGTTGGCAAAAATCACTAATTTTCAAGTTATGCACTAATTGGAAATTTTGCAAAATCATGAACCAAAGCATTCTTGTAACTTCTAGTTGACATCAAACCAATGTACAAACATCACATAAGTCCTAAAAATCAGATTTGGACCAAAAGATCACATGTTCATGGTTTGTATAACAAGGCATTTTCATGAAGTTTCAAGAGGAAGCAAGTTGCAAAATCACTCATGACACTTCACCCACTTGTCACATTGGATGCTGAACCATGCTAGCCTCCCATACACACCATGCTGCGCAGCCCCTAGCCATTGTACCAAGCCTAGAACCAAGCCCATGCTTTCCTTACACAAAGTGGACTTTTTGCAAAAGTAAACATCCCAATCACAGCAGGCCATGTCACATCCTCTGGCCAATTGGGATTGTTTATACTATCCATTTGCAAGCAAAACATAACACCAAGCCAAGCTGAAACACACCATAGCATCACATACACAAAACCACCCCATTTGCATTTCTCTTCGAATCTCTCTGCCCAGCCCTCAAACACTCAAACCAATTCCACCATCATCCTCACCTTGTCATACTGAACCTAAACCAACAAAGAAACAAGCCAGAAACACACAAGAACACCATTCCCCCATTTTCACCCCCAGAAGCAAAACCATTCGAAACTCACTCCATAGTTCACAAACACACAAACAAACTCCACAAACCTTCTCCACTCACCATCCTGATCACAAAGAACCACTCACATTGACCTGAAACAGCCTGAATCACCTTCACCATTTTCAACTGAGCTTGAACAGAACTTGTTCAATCTCTCAAACCAGCCAACTTAAACTCCTTCTAAGCATTCAAGCATCATCAGGGGATCAAGTGGAGTGGATTGCATCAAGAGGGGAGGTCAGAAAGTTGCAGGATTGAAAGCCTCGAAACTCAGGTAGCTCAAGACCATTTTTTTCTTCCAGAAATCGTATTTTAAGTTCTTAAGTTGTTCTATGTGCTTCACTGATCATCCTGATGTCATTGGTTTCGAAAATGGTTGAGAGATGAGAGTTTAATTGCTTTCTGAAACTCTGTGACCTAAAAAATGTTTCGCTCGATTCATGAGTTTGAGGAAGAATAAATGATTTCTAGCTTGGGGTTTTGATTCAGGGGAGTGTGGGAATCATTTCTTTGTGTTTAGATTTCATTTAGGTTGCGTTTTGTGGATTTTGGGGATTTTCAGGTGGGGTTCCCACCGGAGAAGATGACCGGAGGTCTTCTCCGGCCACCTGAAAATCATTAGGGTTTAATCAGTGTAATTAATTCCATTTGAATTTCGTGCGTTGGATGGCTTGACTTTGTTGACTTCCCGCGTGCATGAATGGTCCAGATTCAGTCATTTGCCCTAATCTTGTTTAATTAAGTAATCATAATTAATTAACTCAGAAGCCATCTGGACCCTCCATTCACGCGCGCAGTCAACCATTTTGAATCCAGACTCAATCCTGGCCCTCCACTCAGTTGACTTTCTTTTATTTCAATTTTTATTGCATTTCTTTTCATTTTATTTGCACAATTTATTTAAAATAGTAAAAATTGTTTAAAAATTATGAAACTTTTTCTCAAGAGTTTTATTAATTTTTAAGACACAAAAATATTTTTATTTTCATTTTTAGCATTTAAAAAGTATTTTTAAATATTTAAAAGTTTATATTTTAATAGATTAATGGAAATTAATTTATTAAAAATACTTTTAAGTATCTAAAAATCACAAAAAAATTCATGAAATGTTCTAAGACATTTAGAAACATTGTCCAACCTTCAAACCAAATTTCTTTTTTGATCTTGATGCATTTTGAGAATTTTTCATTGAATTAAAATCATTTTTGTGCATTAATTTGATCCAAAGTTCCAAAAATCATTTCTGCCTATCCATGAAGAGTTGGACAGTGATTCTTTTTGCATTGCATTGTGTTTAGCATGAAGTTTGTGAGATTAAATGGCCATGATTTGATCTTGCATTTTCATTTTGTTTGGCATTTCTTTTGTTAGGTACCTTAAAAAACCCTAGAATCTTGTAAAAATCATATCTTGAATTTGGTTAAGAGTTGAGACCTCTCCTTTGGGAATTTGTTTAGTATAGGATTAGGGATCCTTTGGGTGGCATTTTCAATTTTTTATCTTAGGGTTTGCTTCTGATTTTGATTTTTGTTTGATGTTTGGTTCATAAACCCTAATTTGGGCTTCCATATGCATCCATCTTGTATTTCCTTGCACAGCATGCCTTGCCATGACATTCCATGTTTCCATTTGATTCATTGAACATCATAAGACATATTGGAAGCATGTTTGATCATTGCATCATGTATTTGCCATGTTGTATGCCATGTGCACTTCATAACTTTTCATGTATGTTCTTTGTTCTTAACTTGCATCATCTGCATTCATAAAGCTTGTATGATCATCCTCATGTGTTGTCTCATGTTTGCATCACTTCATAGCATCATTATCATCATAAATATGCTGCTGGTTTTGGTTTGCATCATGTCATCCCATCCCATTTTGCATTGCATTGCATTTCTTTTCTAACCTTTCAGGTGGTAAGTGATTCTGAGAAGTGGATTTGCCTTCACTTCTCATACTTTCTTCTCATCTCTCTCTTGCATCCTTGCTGCATTTCTATATGTGTTTGAGATTGAGCTTGCTCATTCTTCTTCTCCCCACTTTCTTTCTTCAAGTGACTTGACTTCTTGAATGAAGCAAGTTGCTTTGCTTCTCTTGATCCTTTCATCTGCTTCCTGGTGGTTCCATTGAAGATCTTCTCTTGAAAACCTCACAAACCTTAGGAACAACCAAGCATGACAATGATTAAGATTTTGATTAGTCTCCCCCTTAGTTTTACCTTTGTGTCTCTTTTGAGTCTTCTCTTCTCACCTCATAATCAGGGACTAAACCCTAAAGGCTTTAAGGCTTTGTGATTAAGCTTATGCCTGCATCCTTCTCTTAGGATGGAGTGTATAACTTTAATCCTAAGTGTTAAACCCTTAATGTGTTTAACTCCTTTAATCAATTCACTTAATAAGTATCAAGACATCACACTTGTAACTTGGGCCTTGCATTAGGGTTCTAATTCTTCCTTAATTGGTTAAGAAGGACTAACCCTAGTGTTAATGGACAAGTCCCCCTCAAGTTGTCTTACAAATCATAAAACTCACTTCATCATCATACCATTAAATAAAATCCACTTAATCAAAGGCTTGTTTTGTCATGAGTTTAATCCCTAATCATGGATTAAGTTGGGGAGCTTTCCTCAGCTTAAACATTCTCATCTATTATCCTTCTATTAGGATGGTGTAATGAGTCTGTTTAATCCCTGATTATGGCTTAACCTCATTACTCAACACTAGACAAAAACACCAAAAACATCTAAATAATCACAAATAGGTTAATGATCTTAATCTCATACCAAAGGAGATTAAGTGTGAGAATCTGACTTCACACTTAAGGTATTCTCATTACCCCTAATCAGAGGGAAGATGTGATGAGTTTACTAACCCATTGGTTTAGGCTTAAGCTCATTAACTTATGACAAAAATCCAAAAAGCAATAAAAGACTGAAAACACAAAAACAAACAATAATCGTCTCCTCCGGGATTCTTTCCTCATCACCTTCACTCACAAGCGAGAACTTGCTTCTTCCGTCTAATGCAAGACAGTTTGCATCTGTGCCAGACAGATCATACACTTGAGCATAGGCAGGTAAGCAGTTCACAAGTCAACTCATCTTTCAGTCTCTTTGGGTCGAACTACGGTGTTCTGACTTCCTCATTGCACGAGAGGATACGTAGGCATAACTCAACAGTTATCGAACAAAAGTCTCTGTATATTCCTCCTCTTCCAGCATCATTCTCTTAGCCTCATTATCATGAGCATTTCACTCTTGTCCTTACACTGACACTGTACATTTATACACATCACATTTCTTTACACTGACACCTGTACATCCTCTTCCAGCTATTTTTATACACAAATTGCACTGACACTACCCCTTTAAAACACAAATCTTTTAAGCGTGGATCCCGTCGAGTACGACGGACAACCTGGGTGCTAATACCTTCCCAGGTTGTAACCAACCCCCTTTCTCAGTCTCTCTGGTTCGCGACCGTCTTATCCATATCTTTCTAGGTCTATGCAGCATTGCCTTTCCTCTGGGATAAAAATGCCTAGCTGGCGACTCTATTCATCTCCAGTGAGTTCACGGCTGCGTGTTCTCATTGTCCCTCTCGCCGACCGTTCGCGTCTGTACCTTTATCTGGGCCGGTCCCACTTATCGGGAGCGACAGCTTGGCGACTCTGCTGGGGACCTTATATTGCAATCAGGGCTTCTGGTTCTTTTTGTGGGTTCCTCCTAGCGCTTGTTTGATTTGTGTTTACTGGGGTGTTATGTGCTTACTTGTGCTTGTATATTTGTATTTATGTACAGTTGCTTTACCGCTTTCTTTACTGCTTTACATATATCATACTGTCATGCTGTCTGGCTGGATCTGGTTTTGCTTTGGTGGGTGGGTGTTTCATTGAGAGTTAAGGTCCTATACCTGGGACCTGAGTGACACCTAGGCTAGAGTGGTTCATATTCTTTCCCATTCCATCTCGGTCTGGTGCGAGAATATGAAACACGGTTCAGATATGGGTTTCTTCTTGAGAACTCTGTGTTGCAGATTTCCTGCAATGCTAGGGCTATCTGGGAAGCCTGCTAAGTCTGGATGACCTTTAGTTTTGACCTTCAGAAACTGAGGTGAATTAGAGGAGGAACTTTTATGGTTATTGTAAACACTGTACCTCCGGGTTAGAAGTGTTTACACTTCTCATAACTGATCCAAGTCTGAGGATCCTTATTTTAGAACACCACCTGTGAGGGGGTTGGGCTGTTTACAGGTTTGCAGGTACCTTGACCTCAGAATACCCTTGTTACTTTGATTTGATTAAGAATACTCCATGTTGGAACAGTTCTTGTGATTCTTAAACCCTGGACATGTGGCTCTTTATTTGAGTCCCCCACCCTGGTTACTGGATTTATAGACCTCCATCTGGTATTCTTGAACATGTCTTGGACTTATATCAGAGCTCTTGATCAGATCCAGCTCAGTCACAAACCCTTGCATATCATTTGCATACATAAACATTGCATCATATTGACATTTGCTTATTTGTGTTTCAGGGTATCCACTTTCACCTTTTTTTTTGGTTTTGACCCCATCTTCAGCATTGACCCATCTTCATCAGCATCTGCTTCAGCTATCACTTGCACCAGCCAATCAGTGGCCCATTTCTTCAGTATTATCATCAGCACTTGTCTCCACTCATCTTCAGCATCATGGCTCCTAAGAAGAGCAACATCACCTACCACTTCTTCCAGCCAGAGTTAGCAGACATCAGGAGGATTCAGACCCTGATCACTCCAGATCACATACCATTGTTCAGGGAACACTATGGGGATATACTTGATATGGTTATGGATCTGGACCCTTCACAGAGAAGCCTGATTCACACTTGCATTCAGTTCTATGATCCCCCACTGAGATGTTTCACTTTTCAGGACTTTCAGTTGGGCCCCTTATTAGAAGAATACTCATCATTGGTTGGTATGCCTATCAGGGGGGGGATCCCTTTCAACCCTGAGATGGCCTTTCCTGGTAATGGAGAAGTAGCAAAGGCTTTGCATCTGGAACCTGTCCTGATTGAGCAGCACATGACTTCTAAAGCTGGAATCCCTGGTTTTCATCTAGATTTCTTGATCTCTCAAGCTACCCTGAAAGCCTCTTTAGGAGAGTGGAAAGCTGTTTGTGCTTTATTGGCCTTGAGTATATATGGAATTGTGTTGTTTGCAGATGAGCCCCGATTCATTAGTGAAATTCTGTAATGAGATGTCCTAAGAGATGTTCCAACACTTAATAGGACATTTGACAAATTTTAACCAAAACTTAAACAGCAGGAAAAATAAACAACACAGAAGTTTGTTAACCCAGTTCAGTGTATAACCACACCTACATCTGGAGGCTACCAAGCCAGGAGGAAATCCACTATTAGTAATATTAATTCTAGACTTAAACCACCCTGTTTAATCTATCACTTAATACTTACCCAATGCAATTTCTACCTAAGACTCACTTAGATAAGAGTACCCTACTCACTCCCCCTCAATCACCCAGTGATCAAGTTTACAAGTTTACAGAAATTGAAGACATCCTTCAAACAATAACAGCTTGATTTTACTTCACAGTTTCAATCAAGTCACAAATGCACTTTTGCTTAAAAGCTCATAAAGTGGTACATAAAAACAACCTGCTATTAAAACACTAGACACCCTATTTAGTCTTCTGAAATTCGTGCTCAATTCTATGAGTTTCTGTTGTTTAAATAGGTATCTGAATTTTGGGCTTTCTGTAGAATGATCCAGCCCTAATGTGCAGCAACTGTCACCTTGAATTTAGGGTTTGTTACCTCCTATATTCTAGGTGCATTAGGTCTTCTGTTTTAATCTGAATCTTCAATTTAAAAACTCCCTACAGATGCGCCTTGTTCTGTTTTATATCCATCATTAATTAATTCCAGATAATTCTCCTTAAATATCTCTGATCTGTTAATCAATAATTAATTCTGGTAGCAGGTCTGAGATGTCTCAACATCTGTTGGGACATCCTGACAAAACTGAACTTAGTCATTTATACAATGTCCCAACATCTGGTAGGACATCCTGAACCAAGTTCACATACTCTGTTTGCTAATGTCCCAACATCTGATAGGACATTCTGAACTGACTTTAACATTTCTTGTTTGGTCAAAAATTCTGCCAATTCTTAAACATCTACAAACTCCCCCTTTGGCTAATTTTTGGCTAACATCTTTTCTGGTTTTCAGAGTGCAGCAGAAGTTCTTTTTATCAGAGTATATCATTACTTTTCTGTTGAATTTTATTTGAGATTACTCCCCCTCAAACATATATGTGTCCTGTCTTTATCCAGTCTTGTTCCAACAGAAAAACTTATTCAGTTCAGAAGCAAACAAACAGATCTTTCATTCATTTAAACAGCAATTACATTTGATGTTGTTCTCCCCCTTGGTAGGCACAAAATTAGGGGCCAAAGAACTATTATCCAGAAATACAAATCATTGCTGTCATTACAAATGCCTCACATACAAAGATTACTCAGATTCATCACTCTCAGTAGCTTCCTCCACTTCAGTGTCTTCATCTTTATCAGCTTCACTGTCAGCTTCACTGTCTTTATCAGATGCAGCTGTCTGATCTTCTTCACTTTCCAACCTCTTAATTATTTCCTCCAGCTTCTTCTTTCTAGCTTCAAGCTCTTTGCAGGTGTACTTTAGCTCAGCAATTAATTCTTTCTTGGAGATTGGATTCTTAGCTGAGGAGGGACCAGCAGATGTCCCAGCAGGTGTTTCAACATCTGCAACATGGTGACTGAGAAATAATTTGTAGTGAAAAGCCAGGGGGCTTTCTCTCTTGCAGACAATGTCCTTCTCAGTTAAAATTCCAGGGTATTGACTTAGAACAATACCACACAGCAATGATGGAAAGGCTATTGGTAGCTTGGTTGCAGAGGAGCTGGCATGCTTCATGGTTTGATCAAAGATGAAAGCTCCATAGTCCATTTTGGTTTGAGTTCCAACAGCATATATAAATCTGGCTAGACCAGTTGAGATTGAGGAAGTGTGGTTAGTAGGCACCCAATTAGATGTACCAATCCTGTTCAGCATGGCATACTTTCTGGTAAGCATGCTTACAGATAGTTTTCCCTTCACAGGCCATGCCTTTACCTGGTCAGCAGTTATCACCTTACAGACTTGATTATCTGTCTTGCCCAGCTCATTTGGTCCATCTGTTTCTCTTCCTAGATACTGATTTATGATTTGGGGAGAAAACTCCACACATCTACCTCTAACAAAAACTTTTTGGAATTCAAAGGACTTACCATGTGAACAATCTTCCTGAAGATTCACAATGAACTCTTTGACAAGAAGTTCATAGCAGGGAGAGAGGTCTGAGACTGTCTTGAACAGTCCTGCAGCAGATATGAGGTCTATCAGTTCTGTGCACTCAAGTGCATTGCTGCTCAGTTCTCTTTCCAGGGCAACCCTTCTTTGGTACACATATTTCCACCTGTTCACACTAGAGACATGGTGAAATGATATGTTATCCAAGGGAGCTTCTGGTACAGCAGATGAAGCTCTGGATATTGCTGGTCTCTTCTTAGGAGGAGATGTTGGGACATCTGATTCAACATCTGAATTTGATGGTGTGACAGCCTTTCTTTTCTGAGTTTGAACTTTACTCCATTGTTTTGATGGCCCAAAAGAGGCTTTAGCTTTCCCTTTCTTTGGAGAGGCTTTCTTCTTTTCAAGAATTGCTGCTTCAGCTTGCATCTTACCCTGCCTGGACCTGAGTCTTTTGGCTATGCTGGGTTTGACAGATGCTATGATTTCTGCATCAGAGTCCTGCTCCAGATTGACCCCTGGAGGAGATTGAGCAGTCTCTTCTTCAGCTTGTTGATCAGCAGGAATTAGATCTTCATCTGAGGCTTTGGTCTGATCCTCAGAAACTTTATCACTTTCACTTGAGGCCTTTTCTTGGACCTCAGTCTGTTCATCATCAGATGAATTTTCTTTCTCATCTGCAGATGTTCCAACATTTATTGGGACATCTTGTTCTGCAGAAGTGCCCTCTGCAGTTTGAGATGGTTCTTCTTGGGGAGCAGGCATGGTTTGCAATGGAACAGAGATCCCACTCACCTTTCTTTGTTCAAACAGAATTTGGGTGACAATCTCCTTGATTGAATCATCCACATAGTTTGAAGATTTTGGTGGCATGTTAGCAGGAGAAGGAATGCCTCCTTTGGCTTTGCTACAAACTTGATCTTTAGCTCTCTTTGGTGTTCTTGCCTTTTTAGAGTGAGAAGCGCTTCCCCTGAGCTCGTCTAATGGTGTTGATTGCATTGGCACCATAGAAATAGGAGTAGCATGAACAACGTCTTTCTGATTGAGAACTTCTTCAGATGTTTTAGGGTTTTGAGACATTGTTGAAGAAGATGAATGTGCAGCTTTAGGGTTTATGATTTCTGAAGGATTGCTAGTTAATGTGATTCGCTTGTGATGATGTGATGAGACTCTTGATAGCTGCTTATAAGGAGTTCCTAAATAAGTAGCCGTTACAGTCCAAATGATTAGGATTGGAATTCTCAAAGATCTTGTCCAGACCAGTTTTGCCATCTGGAAATTAAGCCATGCAATGTCATATGACATGTTGGCACATCTCATTAACTGCTAGATATCACATAAACATATTCCAAGTTTGCCCCTTAAGTTCTCAAATTGAGTAGCATCCAATGCCTTGGTAAAAATATCAGCTAACTGCAGATCTGTAGATACATGCTCCAATGAAATCACCTTTTCTTCTACAAGATCTCTGATGAAATGATGTCTGATATCAATATGCTTTGTCCTGCTGTGTTGGATAGGATTCTTAGATATGTTGATTGCACTCAAGTTGTCACAGTACAATGTCATGACATCCTGTGGGACATTGTACTCAGTGAGCATATGCTTCATCCAAACCAACTGAGAACAACTGCTACCTGCTGCTATATACTCAGCTTCAGCTGTAGATAATGACACACAATTCTGTTTCTTACTGAACCAAGAAATCAGATTGTTTCCTAGAAAGAAGCATCCTCCTGAAGTGCTTTTTCTGTCACCAGCACTTCCTGCCCAATCAGCATCACAGAAGCCAGTGAGAATTGGTTTGCATCCATGAAAGTACATTATGCCATAGTCACATGTACCATTAACATATTTAAGGATTCTCTTGACTTGATTGAGATGACTGACTTTTGGATCAGCTTGATATCTTGCACAAACTCCTACTGCAAATGCAATGTCTGGTCTGCTAGCAGTCAAGTATAACAAGCTTCCAATCATGCTTCTATATAAACTTTGATCTACCTTCTCACCCTTTTCATCTTTAGTCAGCTTTAAATGTGTAGGAGCAGGAGTTCTTTTATGAGAAGCATTTTCCATTCCAAATTTCTTCACTATGTTCTTGGAGTACTTGCTTTGTGAGATGAACATTGAGTCTTCCATTTGCTTAACTTGCAGACCAAGAAAATAGGTTAATTCACCTACTAGACTCATTTCAAATTCAGCTTCCATCTGCTTGACAAAATGTTTGACCATCTTATCAGACATCCCACCAAACACAATGTCATCAACATATATTTGTGCAATCATGACATTTCCTTCTTCATCTTTAACAAACAGGGTTTTATCAATCCCACCTTTTCTGTATCCTTGCTTGATAAGAAATGTGGTAAGTCTCTCATACCATGCCCTTGGAGCTTGCTTCAGACCATAAAGTGCTTTCTTGAGTTTGTATACATGATTTGGACAGCTTGGATCAACAAATCCTTTAGGCTGTTCTACATATACCTCTTCATTAAGATAACCATTAAGAAAGGCACTTTTCACATCCATTTGAAATAGCTTGAACTTTAAGATACAAGCAATTCCCAACAGTAGTCTTATTGATTCAAGCCTTGCTACTGGTGCAAAGGTTTCATCAAAGTCTACTCCTTCAATTTGAGTGTATCCTTGAGCCACAAGTCTAGCTTTGTTCTTTGTAACAATTCCTTGTTCATTTGACTTGTTCTTATACACCCATTTTGTACCAATCACATTTATGTCATCAGGTCTAGGTACAAGATTCCACACTTCATTCCTTGTGAATTGACCTAATTCCTCTTGCATAGCACAAATCCAGTATTCATCAGTGAGAGCTTCCTTGACATTTTTAGGTTCTATTTTGGAAATAAAACAAGAACCTGAAATCACTTCTCTTGATCTAGTGCTCACACCTCTGTTGGGATCACCAATTATTAAATCTTTGGGATGATCCTTCTGTATTCTGATGGAGGGAGGTTTGCTTGAATCTTCTGACCTTGTATCATTTTGAGTGAAGTTATATTGATCATTCTTTTCTTCAGCTTCAACCTTGATATCAGCAGATGTTCCAACATCTTCTGGGACATCTGTAAGAGCATCATCAATTATCACATTTATGGACTCCATGATAACATTTGTTCTGTAGTTAAATACTCTATATGCTCTGCTGTTTACAGAGTATCCAAGGAAAATTCCTTCATCACTTTTAGGATCCATTTTTCTCCTTTGCTCCCTATCTGCCAGAATATAGCATTTACTTCCAAACACATGAAAGTACTTCACAGTGGGTTTTCTGCCCTTCCAGACTTCATATATTGTGGACAGGGTTCCTTTTCTCAAGGTAACTCTGTTATGGATGTAGCAGGCAGTGTTCATAGCTTCAGCCCAGAAATACATAGGTAACTTCTTAGCATGGATCATAGCTCTTGCTGATTCTTGAATGGTTCTATTCTTCCTTTCAACAATCCCATTCTGTTGAGGAGTGATAGGTGAAGAATACTCATGGTTGATTCCTTCTGAAGAACAGAAGTCTAAGAACTTTTGATTCTCAAATTCTTTTCCATGATCACTTCTTATTCTGATCACACAGCTGGATTTTTCCCTTTGCAATCTTTGACATAATTCTTTGAATACATCAAATACATCTGACTTTTCTTTGATGAAGTTTATCCATGTATATCTTGAAAAATCATCAACCACAACATAGGCATACCTCTTACCACCAAGACTTTCAACTTGCATAGGTCCCATAAGATCCATATGAAGAAGTTCCAAAACTTTGGAAGTTGTCAGATGTTGGAGCTTTGGATGGGACATCTTGGTTTGTTTGCCTATTTGACATTCACCACATATTTTGCCATCATCAATCTTCAGTTTGGGAATACCTCTTACAGCATCCATAGATATGATCTTCTTTATGCCTCTGAAATGAAGATGACCTAGCCTTTGGTGCCATAGTTTTATTTCTTCTTCTCTAGCTAGAGAACAAGTTGAAGTGGGACTGAAGTCTAATGGTTCCCACATGTAACAGTTGTCTTTTGACCTTGCACCTTTCATGACAACTTCTTGCTCTTGGTTAGTCACTATGCATTCAGTTTTTGTAAAGTTTACACTGTATCCTTGATCACATAGTTGACTTATACTGATAAGGTTAGCAGTTAACCCTTTAACTAGCAATACATCATTTATTCTTGGAACATCTTGACAGTCCAAGGTTCCAACTCCTTTGATCTCTCCTTTAGCTCCATCTCCAAAAGTTACATACCTGGATGAATGTGATTTTAAGTTCACTAGCAGATTCTTCAATCCAGTCATGTGCCTTGAACATCCACTGTCAAAATACCAGTCTTCTTTAGCTGATACTTTCAGTGATGTATGTGCTATGTATGCAGTACTTTTCTTTGACCAGATGAGTTGAGATTTCTTTTGATGCCTCTGCCCTGTGTGTTGTTCAGCTGATCTCAAAGCTTGATTGTTGATCTGGTTCTTGGGAATGTGGCTTTGATCAGTCTGAATGTCAGCTTTTGGTCTCCAAACCTTCTTGATGACCTCTGTCTTCTTCTTAGGAGGTTGCTGATTCCTTTGATGTCTAAGCACTTTCTTGGTACCTTCTACTTTCTGTTTGGAGGGTTGCTGATACATCTGATTTGGATATCCATGTAGCTTATAACAGTGAGGTTTGATATGCCCAAATCTTCCACAGTGATGGCATCTCCATCTTTGATACTTCTTCTTCATTTTGTTCTTTCCAGAATGTTGAGACATCTGTTGGAACATTAAGTTAGTCTTTGTGTTCTGATGTTGAAGCATCTGTTGGGACATCTTGTTTGACTGTGTAATTTTTGAAGTAGCTTTGCTGGAGCTGGCTTCATCTCTGTTATATCCCAGTCCACTTTTGTCCCCTGAATGTTTATTATTGCAGAGAATAGCATCCAGTGTATTTGAGCTGCTGTTCATCATTCTAACAGATTTGGACATATGTTCCAGCTTAGAATTGAGAAGAGTTACTTCACTTTTTAAGGTATCAATGATTACTTGATCACTTGCTTTTTCTTCTTCTAGTACTTCATTCTGCTTCTTTAGCTTTATGACCTCACTGCATACTTCAGTACTACTCTTGTACAGATCCTTGAAGGCTTGCTCAAGATCTGCATAAGTGAGCTCTCCACAGCTGGAATCACTATCATATTCACACAGTCCAGCTAGAGCAGTAATATGCTTAGCTGATTCTTCTTCTGACTCTCCTGAGTCTTCATCAGACCAGGTCACAGAGAGTCCTTTCTTTTGCCTCTTTAAGTAGGTAGGACATTCAAACTTGATGTGTCCATATCCTTCACATTCATGACATTTGACTCCTTTATCTTGACTGGTCTTTTCAGCAAACTTTGACTTTCTGTTAGCATCATATGTTCTCCTGTTCTCAGAGTCTGTGTTTCTTCCACTGGATTTGGATTGGCCTTCCATTCCTCTGAGAATCTGTTTGAATTGTCTTCCAAGCAAGGCAAGGTTTTCTGATAAGCTTTTATCATTTGCTGATTTCTCATCTTCTTCTTCATCTGCATTTGAAACCAAGGCAATGCTTTTGTTCTTTTTAGCATGTGTGTCATTCATTCCCATTTCAAAAGTTTGAAGGGAACCAATGAGTTCTTCAGCTTTCATGGAGCATATGTCTTGAGCTTCTTCTATTGCTGTGACTTTCATGTCAAATCTTTTTGGCAAAGATCTGAGAATCTTCCTTACAAGCTTTTCATCAGTCATCTTTTCTCCCAAGGCTCCAGAAGTATTGGCTATATCCAAGATGTTCATGTAGAACTCATGAATTGATTCATCTTCCTTCATTCTCAAGTTTTCAAACTTGGTGGTGAGAAGTTGAAGTCTTGACATTTTTACTTTTGATGTTCCTTCATGAGTTGTCTTGAGGGTATCCCACACATCTTTGGCCAGCTCACAATGATGCACCAGTCTGAAAATATTTCTATCAATGCCATTGAATAAAGCATTTAGGGCTTTTGAGTTGCCTAGTTCTGAATCTTCTTCCTCTTTACTCCATTCTTCTTCAGGTTTCAGAACTATTGATCCATCTTTGGTGTCTTTAACAGGATGTTTCCATCCAACAATTACTGCTCTCCATGCCCTGTTGTCAAGTGACTTTAAGAATGCAATCATTCTTGGCTTCCAGTAGTCATAATTAGAACCATCCAGTATAGGTGGTCTATTTACTGACCCTATATCTCTGTCCATGTTACAGAATTTGTTTTCCCTAGATCTCACCCAGTATAAACAGGCAGGGTGCCTGCTCTGATGCCAATTGAAATTCTGTAATGAGATGTCCTAAGAGATGTTCCAACACTTAATAGGACATTTGACAAATTTTAACCAAAACTTAAACAGCAGGAAAAATAAACAACACAGAAGTTTGTTAACCCAGTTCAGTGTATAACCACACCTACATCTGGAGGCTACCAAGCCAGGAGGAAATCCACTATTAGTAATATTAATTCTAGACTTAAACCACCCTGTTTAATCTATCACTTAATACTTACCCAATGCAATTTCTACCTAAGACTCACTTAGATAAGAGTACCCTACTCACTCCCCCTCAATCACCCAGTGATCAAGTTTACAAGTTTACAGAAATTGAAGACATCCTTCAAACAATAACAGCTTGATTTTACTTCACAGTTTCAATCAAGTCACAAATGCACTTTTGCTTAAAAGCTCATAAAGTGGTACATAAAAACAACCTGCTATTAAAACACTAGACACCCTATTTAGTCTTCTGAAATTCGTGCTCAATTCTATGAGTTTCTGTTGTTTAAATAGGTATCTGAATTTTGGGCTTTCTGTAGAATGATCCAGCCCTAATGTGCAGCAACTGTCACCTTGAATTTAGGGTTTGTTACCTCCTATATTCTAGGTGCATTAGGTCTTCTGTTTTAATCTGAATCTTCAATTTAAAAACTCCCTACAGATGCGCCTTGTTCTGTTTTATATCCATCATTAATTAATTCCAGATAATTCTCCTTAAATATCTCTGATCTGTTAATCAATAATTAATTCTGGTAGCAGGTCTGAGATGTCTCAACATCTGTTGGGACATCCTGACAAAACTGAACTTAGTCATTTATACAATGTCCCAACATCTGGTAGGACATCCTGAACCAAGTTCACATACTCTGTTTGCTAATGTCCCAACATCTGATAGGACATTCTGAACTGACTTTAACATTTCTTGTTTGGTCAAAAATTCTGCCAATTCTTAAACATCTACAATTAGCAAGAATGCAATCCATCTTTTCATCTTGAAGAACCCAGTGCCCACTTTATTGGGGGACCTCTACTATTCAGTGCATCAGAGGAATGAAAAGCAGAGGGGAAGATTAGTGAGGTGTTGTGCTCCATTGTTCCATACTTGGCTTCTCAGGCATCTACCCAGGACAGATGCATTTTTGAACCCTCATCAGCAAAGAAACTGGGCAAAGAGACTCACTGCTCTAACTTCAGCAGATATCAGATGGTGCACTCAAAGTACCAAAGGCAGGGATATCATCACCAGCTGTGGGCATTTTCCCAATGTGCCCCTAATAGGAGTTAAGGGTAGTATCAATTACAATCCTCTGTTGTTCAAAAGGCAACTGGGGCTATGCGCTGGTCCACACTCCTAAGACACAGGACTTGGTTGAGACTCTTTATTGTGAGAACAAGATTAATCTGGCTATTGTTAGGCAGGCAGCCTGGGCCTGGGACAATGTTCAAACCAAGGGAATAACCATTTTGGGGAAGTGCAACAATGTGGCATCAGCACAATATTATGAGTGGTCCTATGCCAGGGCTCAATTCTCTGGAATGCCCTTTACCATAGAAGATATGCCTGAATCATCTTCAGCACCACCCCCTGCCACTATCAGTTTGGAGGAGTTTGAGAGCTTGAAGGAAAGAAATGAGAAGTTAACCCAGGCTTTGCAGAAGACCCTCCGGGAGAGGAGTGATGGCAGGATGGAGATTGAGAGGCTAGAGAAGCTGAGAGTGGAGCATCTAACTAATATTGAGAAGTCTGGGGATTATATCAAAAAGTCTAAAGCTGTAGAACAAATTCTGAAGAATGCTTGCAAAGAAGCCCAGTTCCAGAGAGCAAGGACAGACTTGTATCTGAAGGAGAGTCAATCTAGGTGGGTCAGAATCACCGAAGCTCGAACTATGGAAGACAAGAGAGTTCAAGACAAGATGGAGCAACTGGAAGCTAGTGCAAAAGAGCAACAAGAAGCCCTGGCAGCAGCCCAGAGGGAGATGTCAGAGCTAAAGATCAAAGCTGGAGTGAAGAGGTCAAAGGACCAAAGCCAGCACAGGAAGCTAACAGCAGCTGTTACGACCCGGAATCTCCTCATCAGGAATCTCACGGAACGTCCGGCTGATCCTGTGACCGAAGCACTTCTCAAGGAAGTTCGTGAGGATGAGTTTGGGCTTGGTGTTTGACCATTTGCTTGTTGTTGCTTTCATTCCGTGTATTTTTCATTTTTCTTGTAATGTATTTTGACCCCTCCGAGGGCTTGTAGTTGTAAAACAAACTATGTACCATTTGCTTTTGTAATATATGTATTAGTTTGTTCCATCCGAGTTTACTTCGAAAGCAACATCAACAGCATCTTCAGGGGGTCTGGAAGGGTCAAAACTGAATGCCAAGCCGGATACCTTGAAAACAAATAAGCATACTGCATTGCATGCTAACCCTTTTGTTTGTTTTGTAGGTTTTGTTTTATTGCCACTAACTCTGTTGTGATGTTCAGGAACTATTGCTCGGCGCCGGGTATTTCCCCTCAATCGTCCGCACCGTTATCCGACCCGTAACAACCTTCCGGGCATTCAAATGGATCAGATGCAGCAGGACCTTACTGAGGTCAGAAATCAAATGGCGAATGAAAGGCTAGAAATGAGGAATCAAATGACGCAGTTTATGGAAGTAATGAACAACATGGCTCAGAGCCAGGAAAGATTGAGGGCCATGGTGGAAAGGCAAAATCAAGAAGATCCACATATAGGGACTGCCGGCACCAGCAACAACGAGAGGGTCCAACCTCATGTCAATCCCCCAGTCTTTGGACCACACCTCCATCCTGAGGTCAACATCCCTGCAAATGTTCAAGGGACTGCCACTGCAGCCAGGGTACTTCAAGAAGACCCCCAAGAGGACCAATTCACAGTAATGGGTGCTGGGGAAGAAGCTTATGATAGAAGGCTGGATGAGATAGCTGAAAAATTGAGGTCCTTAGAATCTCAAAATTCTCTGGGTTTCGATGTCATGGACATGGGCTTGGTAGACGGGGTCAGGATCCCCCATAAGTTTAAGCCTCCTTGTTTTGAAAAATACAACGGGACTTCATGCCCCCGGACTCATTTACAATCATTTCTGGGAGGCTGAAGGCCTATACTATGGATGAGAAGCTCTGGATGTTCTATTTCGAAGACAGCTTGACTGGAGCGTCAAGAGAATGGTATTCTCACTTGACAAGGGCAACTATCAGATGCTGGAAGGACCTGGCAGAGGCCTTCATCAGACAGTATCAGTACAACTTAGATATGGCACCCAACAGGACTCTCCTAATGGGAATGTCACAGTCGTCAAGGGAAAGTTTCCGAGAATATGCCCAGAGATGGAGGCAATTGGCTGCTGCTGTTCAGCCACCTATGTCTGAGAGGGAAATGGCAGACATGTTTATGAACACCCTCCAGGGAACTTATATTGACAGGCTGGCTTCTTTCTCTTCCACTAGCTTTGCAGATGTCGTCATAGCTGGGGAGAGAATTGAAAGCTTGTTAAAAATGGGTAAGATATCTGACAATGGTGCAAGCTCGTCCGGTAGTACAAGAAAGCCTTTTGCAGGCCCGAGAAGAACTGGCGAGACCAATGCCATCCACACCAACAGGGGCAGGCCCCAATATGTTCACAGATCAGTGGCGGCAGTCACCATTCCCGCTCCAGCTCATCCTCAACCAGTTTATCAACCTCCGCAGCAAAACTATCAACAACAAACCTCAGTACCATCAACAGAATCAGTATCCTCCGAGAAATTACAACAACAGCAACACCAATAACTAGCAAAGGCCATTCCAACAGAGGCCTTCTCAAGCCAACAGGGTAATCGATCCGATCCCTATGCCATATGCTACATTGCTGCCACAACTCCTGAAACTCAACCTAGTTGAGCTAAGGACATTGGCACCTCCAGATCCCAACAGTCTACCCAGGAATTATGATTCCAACGCCAGATGTGCCTTCCATTCAAATGCACCTGGCCACAGTACAGAAAAGTGCAGAGCTCTGCACATGAAGGTACAAGACCTGGTAGACTCAAAAGCTTTGAACTTTGCACCACCACCCAATGTCAATAAGAACCCCATGCCGAACCACGGTGGTCCCAGAATTAACGCTATTGAAGAAGACAAACCGTCTTATTTAATAACCAGTGTGGGTCAGATCCGGACACCGTTGGTGGAAATTAAGGCTCAGCTCCTCGAATGTCAAATGTTCCCGGGGTGTGAGTTGGGGTGTGCTTACTGCAATATTTCAGTCAATGGGTGCGATAACCTGAGGAATGGCATAGATAGTCTTATTCGGAGTGGCCAGCTTCAGATCACCACATCATTTCCTACAAATCCAGCAATCTCAACAGCAACAACTTCGGAACCTCCTACAACTGCAACAACCATTGTTCCTGACAAGTCTTCGGCTTCATCCACAAGTACTTCATCTATTATCTCAACTGATCAGTTATCAACCAATTTTTCTTCTACAACTCCAGCACCACTCCATTTTGAAACTCCTACCACAACAACATCCATCCTCCCACCAATGTCTCCTACAACACCAGCAACAAATCATGAAGATGTCTCAACTGTCACAATATTTTACGATCCTGAAAACAACTCTGCTTACAACTCAGAAAGTGCTGCTCCCATCAGAGCACCGGTTACAATTTATTATGATCCACAGACTATCACAATTCCTTCCGCAGCTACAACCAGTCCAGTCACTATCACGGTGCCTGGACCAGTACCTTATGAAAGTAGTAATGCCATCCCCTGGCATTACGGCTCTGACTTTTACTGCGAAGGACAAAGAATCACTTTTGAATCATCAACCCCTGCACCACAAATTGACAGTGTGGGAGGAGGCGGAGGCTTCACTCGAAGCGGACGTCTTTTCGCCCCACAAATTCAGAGACCCACTGCCGAAGCAGAAGCTGCTGCTAAAGCAAAAGGAAAAAGCTTGGTGCAGGAAGAGCAGACTGTTAAAGAAGCTTTGAAAACACCCTTCGATCAAGAGGTTGATGAGTTCATGCGAATCATCAAGAAGAGTGATTATAAAATTGTGGATCAGCTTCATCAGACGCCTTCCAAGATCTCAATCCTATCATTGCTTATGTGCTCCGAAGCCCATCGGAATGCACTACTCAAAGTCTTGCACGCAGCTTACGTGCCTGAAGAGATCACTGTCAATCAGCTGGAAGCTGTGGTTGGAAATGTTAATGCTAGTCACGGACTAGGGTTCACCAATACTGATTTGACAACGGAAGGCCGCAACCATAACAAAGCCTTGCACATAACCATGGAATGTAAAGGTGCTGTCCTTTCCCATGTGCTGGTGGACACGGGGTCATCCCTCAATGTCTTACCTAAGAAGGCCCTGGTGAAGCTAGAATATGACGGATTGGCGTTGAGACCCAGCAACCTGGTGGTGAGAGCCTTTGATGGTTCAAAAAGATCGGTTCTGGGAGAGATTGAGTTGCCCATAACGATTGGCCCGCAGACCTTCAAAACGACCTTCTACGTGATGGATATACAGCCTGCCTACAGCTGTCTATTGGGTAGGCCATGGATTCACGCCGCTGGCGCCGTGACCTCTACCCTTCACCAGAAGTTAAAATATGAGTGGGAGGGTCAAATCGTTACAATCTGTGGAGAGGAGGATATTTTTGTCAGCCACCTGGCTACCTATAAATACATTGAGATGGATGGGGAGATCCATGAAACAATGAGCCAAGGTTTTGAAGCCTTGAATGTCAATGAAACATCTGTTGTGCCTGGTACTTCAATATCATCTTATCAACAAGCTCGGAAGGTTGTTGAGGGAGGAAACGCCCAAGGCTGGGGCAAACTGTTATCGGTGGAGAAGAAAGAGGACAGATTTGGGTTGGGTTACAAACCAACTCAACAAGATCAAGCAGAGGCTGCAAAGGAGCCCAACTTTGTGAGTGGGGGGATGCTCACCCCTGATGCTGTCAACAATTTGGAAGACGAGGATAAAAGCGACCGCGACCTGGAGAGTTGGATCCGTCCAAAGATCCCGGGGAGCAGTATCTCGAACTGGTCTTCCCAGGAAATTATAAGAGTTACTCATGCAGAGTAATTATTATTTCCTGTATTTTATAGCATGCATCAAAGTCTTGCATCTTGCCCAAGATGACAAGACTCATTTTGTAATCGGGCCATCTGTACTTTTTGTGCAACAAGATTAATCAATGAAATATCAGACATCTTTTTGCAAATGAGTCTTTTTCTTTTTCGCTCACTGTTTTTTCCATTTTTCTTTTTGTACAAAAAAAATAAATGGCAGTGTTTTCAAAATGACAACTTTATTTCATTTTTCTAAAACAAGATTTAAAATCAAATCACTAAAATGAACAAACTGGACCCTTGCAGAGTGTGCCTTCCAGACAGCACCGACAACAGCACGGCTATGACTTCGTATGACTTTGACAATCCAATCAATCAAGCTGATGAAGGGGTTGAAGAAGAATATGAGCTTCCTGAAGAGCTAGCCAGGTTGTTAAGACAAGAGGAAAAGGTTATTACTCCTCACCAGGAGGAGGTTGAAGTAATCAATCTTGGTACAGATGAAGACGTGAAAGAAGTTAAAATCGGGGCCTGCCTGCAAGACTCAGTGAAGAGACAATTGATTGACCTGCTTCAAGAGTATGTGGACGTGTTTGCTTGGTCTTATCAAGATATGCCAGGGTTGGACACCGACATTGTTGTGCACAAGCTGCCTTTGAGAGAAGAATGCCCGCCGGTTAAACAGAAGCTGCGCCGTACTCGCCCAGACATGGCAATGAAGATCAAGGAGGAGGTACAAAAGCAATGGGACGCCGGGTTCCTTGCTGTAACTAGCTATCCACCGTGGGTTGCTAATATAGTACCTGTGCCTAAAAAGGACGGCAAAGTAAGAATGTGTGTTGACTACCGGGATCTGAACAGAGCCAGCCCGAAAGATGACTTCCCTTTACCTCACATTGATGTATTGGTGGATAATACGGCTCAGTTCTCGGTATTCTCCTTCATGGATGGATTTTCAGGATACAATCAGATCAAAATGTCACCTGAAGACATGGAGAAGACGACCTTCATCACACCCTGGGGCACGTTCTGCTACAAGGTAATGCCATTTGGGCTCAAAAATGCTGGTGCAACATATCAACGGGCTATGGTAACATTATTCCACGATATGATCCATAAGGAAATCGAGTGTTATGTGGATGACATGATTGCCAAGTCCCTTACTGAAGAAGATCACCTGGTGAATCTACTGAAGTTATTCAAGCGTCTGAGGAAATACCAATTGAAGTTGAACCCCAACAAATGCACATTCGGGGTGCGATCTGGTAAGCTGCTGGGTTTTATTGTAAGCGAGAAAGGGATTGAAGTTGACCCTGATAAAGTCAAAGCCATCCAAGAGATGCCTGCACCGAAAACTGAGAAGGAAGTTCGAGGGTTCTTAGGTCGATTGAACTACATCTCACGGTTCATATCTCACCTTACAGCAACCTGTGAACCCTTGTTCAAATTATTGAGAAAAGAACAGACGGTCAGGTGGAATGAAGACTGCCAAAGGGCTTTTGACAAGATCAAGGAGTACTTACAAGAGCCTCCAATCCTTATGCCTCCAGTCGAAGGAAGACCTCTGATAATGTACCTGACAGTATTAGAAGAGTCAATGGGGTGTGTGCTGGGCCAGCATGACGAGTCTGGTCGAAAAGAGTATGCAATATACTACCTAAGCAAAAAGTTTACCGACTGTGAACAACGTTATTCACTGCTCGAGAAAACTTGCTGTGCTTTAGCGTGGGCTGCTCGCCGACTGAGACAGTATATGTTGACCCACACTACTTTGTTGATCTCTAAAATGGACCCGGTCAAGTACATTTTCGAGAAGCCAGCTCTTACCGGATGGGTTGCAAGATGGCAAATGATTCTCACAGAATATGACATCCAGTACACTTCTCAGAAAGCCATCAAGGGCAGTGTATTATCTGAATACCTTGCTGAGCAACCCATTGATGATTACCAGCCTATGAGATTTGACTTCCCTGATGAAGACATCATGTTCATAAAAGCAAAAGATCATGAAGAGCCTGTTCACACTGAAGGGCCTGACCCGAAAGAAGAATGGACTATGATGTTTGATGGGGCTGTTAATATGAATGGTCGTGGTGTTGGTGCAGTACTCATTACACCTAAAGGAGTTCACATGCCTTTCTCGGCAAAGCTCACTTTCAACTGCACTAACAACGAAGCTGAATACGAAGCTTGCATTATGGGTCTTGAGGAAGCCATTGACCTCAGGATCAAGACATTGACCGTATTCGGAGATTTAGCTTTGGTAATCAATCAGACCAACGGCAAATGGTACACCCACCAGGATCATCTGATACCTTACAGGGATTATACAAGCAGGTTATTGACTTTCTTTACAACAGTCAAGCTTGAGTATATCCCTCGGGACGAAAATCAGTTTGCAGATGCCCTGGCTACCATTTCGTCCATGATCAAAGTTCAGGCTGCCAACTTTGTACCTCAGATTTCAGTGTCCAGACTTGACAGACCAGCATATGTGTTCACAGCAGATGTTGTTAAAGATGATAAGCCTTGGTTCCACGACATTAAATGCTTCTTGGAGGATCAAATATACCCACCTGGGGCATCTTCCAATGATAAGAAGACTTTGAGAAGGCTTGCTGGTAGTTTCTTCCTGAACACTGATGGGTCTTTATACAAAAGGAACTTTGATATGGTACTCCTCAGATGTGTTGATAAGACAGAAGCAGACTTGTTAATGCACGAAGTGCACGAAGGATCCTTTGGTACCCATGCGGGAGGGCATGCCATGGCTAAAAAGTTGCTAAGATCGGGTTATTACTGGATCACAATGGATGCCGACTGTTGTGCTTACGCCAGAAAATGCCATAAATGCCAGATCTATGCAGATAAGGTGCATGTGCCTCCCAATCCTTTGAACATCATGTCTTCACCATGGCCCTTTGCCATGTGGGGCATTGATATGATTGGCAAGATTGAGCCAACTGCTTCGAACGGCCACAGATTCATCCTGGTCGCCATTGACTATTTCACCAAGTGGGTTGAAGCAGCCTCATATGCAAACGTCACAAGACAAGTGGTATCCAGATTTCTGAAGAGAGATATCATCTGTCGGTATGGAGTTCCCGAGCGAATCATTACTGATAATGGTTCCAATTTAAACAACAAAATGATGGCAGAGCTGTGCCGGGACTTCAAGATTCAACATCACAATTCTTCTCCTTACAGGCCAAAGATGAACGGCGCTGTCGAGGCCGCAAACAAGAATATCAAGAAGATTGTGCAGAAGATGGTAGTCACTTACAAAGACTGGCATGAAATGCTACCATTTGCCTTGCATGGGTACCGCACGTCAATCAGAACGTCCACTGGGGCAACACCGTATCAACTTGTGTATGGGATGGAAGCAGTCCTACCAGTTGAAGTTGAATTACCCTCTCTCCGGGTACTGATGGATGTTAAGCTGAACGAAGCAGAGTGGGTCCGATCCCGATTCGAACAACTGAGTCTGATCGAAGAGAAAAGATTGGCTGCAATCTGTCATGGGCAGTTATATCAGAAAAGAATGAAGAAGGCCTTCGATCAGAAAGTCAGGCATCGAGAGTACCAAGTAGGAGATCTTGTGCTGAAAAGAATCCTCCCTCCTCATACAGACCACAGGGGCAAATGGACTCCAAATTATGAAGGACCATTCGTAGTAAAGAAAGTTTTCTCTGGTGGAGCACTGATGCTCAGCACCATGGATGGTGAAGACTTCCCGTCCCCTGTGAATTCAGAGGCAGTTAAAAAATACTCCGCATAAAAATGACCCGCTGGACACAAAAACAGAATGTAAGTCCAGGCAAAAATAGGGCATCCCGGCGAGTCAAAAACAGAATAAAAGACTCGGGCAAAAATAAGGGAAAATAAAAAAAAATGTACACCCGCTGAGTTGAAAAGCCGCATTGGACAGCTCAGGCAAAAATGGGTATCCCGATGGATTGAAAACCCGAAAGGGCGATCCATGCAAAATAAGGGAATAAGCGAACAACTGCATTCTGAATTCGTCTGTATCACCTACAACTTGGTAAGTTTCGAAAAGATCAAGCTTCAATCAGAATCAACATCCTCCAAAAAGCAAGATGAGAAGAACGTCAAAAGTCATACGGGTCATAGCAGAAGAGGAAGCTCCTCAAAGCGTCATCAACACTGCCGACATTTTGTTTCTCAATTTGTAACAATCTCCTCATTTCAGGGGATTTGTTTCTTGGACTGTATCTCGCCATTTCAGGGCTCTTGAATTAATAAAATCAGATTTTCAGTCATGTCTCGTCTTGTACATTTTCACTTATTTGCAAAAATGTCTGATGTTTGAAGGAAACTGATTGCATAAAATACAGATGTTTATCTTCAAACAAAAACACGTGCTTGCAGGAAATATACTTACTCTCAGAAGTATCTAAATTCCTATGACGGAATCCAATAAGGGATACCTCGGGATTATTTTGTGCGTTTCTCTATCTTTTTCAGGATTGCAGGTATCCAGAATGCAACTCGGGGCATGAAAACTTTATCCCAGCAAGTTGGCAAATCAACACTCGTTTTTAGCACCCGAAGTACTCTCTCCCCAGCTGAGTTGCCTCTCATGACTCCTCCCAGCTGAGTTTGCCACTTATTACTCCTCCCCATCAGGTTTGCCGGGCATCACAGAAGGCACCTATATCCCCGGCTGAGTCAAGAATCTACTTCAGCAGAATCCCTAGGGAGGTATCTCAATAATTTCTTTTTCCTCCCCAGCCGAGTTGCCATCTCGCCCTCAGCCGAGCACAAAAGTCAGAGAGCTATCTCCCCACAGAACTCCAGCCTCTATCCAGAAGAGCAGCGCATAGAAGATCACAACAGAGTGAAGAAAGCTTCTACAAACCCCAGCTGGGTCTCTCATTTATAAGGATAGGTCTCTCGGTGACCCGAATCCCCAAGCAGATAGTATCTCGCCAGATTTACCAATGATCTCATCCCCAGCTGGGATGTCCATTTCAGGCAGATCGATCGAAGATCTTCGCAGCAACGGGACCCAGATCCCGGTTTGGTATCTTTGCATAATCATAGCATTCGCATCATATTCACCCACAAAGCGTAGCATTCCGTCTAACACGGAGCATTACGGCAAAAATCCAACACATAGCATAATCATAAGCCATGTTTTGAATCAGCACTTGTGAATATTGACGGTTCATCAACATACAGAGACAATCCCCACCAGAATCCCCAACAAAAGCAGCTGCCTCACAATCCACAAACACCAGTATATACTCATTCTGACACCCGTCCGTGTCATACCCCAGCAGAAAGCCAAAGACACCCTCTTTGCACTCACATATACCTATATACAATTCCTTGACACCCGTCCGTGTCATTTCCCCAGCACAGTCATCTACACTTTTTGCAACCCATATACTTGTTGATATTATTATACTTTTCTCTCTTGACACTCGTCCGTGTCACTCTCCCCAGCAGAGAAACACTCATCTATACAATACTCATACTCATTACTCATATCACACTCATACAGATACTCGTCCGTATCTTATATATACCTTTCATATCCCCACAGATTCAACACTAGTCCTTGTTCTTTGTTAACCCGTTGGTACTCGTCCGTACCATCATCTCAGAACATGCGTCAAGCGTTTGTTTCTACTTGATACTCGTCCGTATCATCAGTCTTAAGGATGCTCGTCCGCATCTTTAATCCATACACCGTGTCAAAAACTTTTGTCTTCTTGAATGTAGATACTCGCCTGTGTCTACTATCCCCCAGAAGAATCCTCTCAGATTTAACACTCGTCCGTGTTCTCTGTTAACCAGTTGATACTCGTCCGTATCATCATCTTTGAACACGCGTCAGTATTTGTTTCTACCCGATACTCGTCCGTATCGTAGTCTTAGGGATGCTCGTCCGCATCTCTAATCTATACACAATACCAAACGCTTATACCTTTTGTTTCCTGGATGTAAACACTCGTCCGTGTTTACTACTCCCCAGTAGATCGCCAACAAAACAAATTTCTTTTTATCTAACACTCGTCCTGTGTTGTGATAAACCTTGGGAGCAGCCGTACCCTGCTAGGTGGTCGTCCTCCACCTCTTGATGGTCGTCCTCCATCATGCTCATCCGATGGTCGTCCCCATCGTTGATATTTAGCAGCCGTCCCCTGCTAGGTGGTCGTCCTCCACCTCTTGATGATCGTCCTTCATCATTTTATCCAATGGCCGTCCCCATTGTTGATTTTGGTTATCTGACATTCATTCTATGTCATGACAAACCCTGAGAGCAGCCGTCCCCTGCTAGGTGGTCGTCCTCCACCTCTTGATGGTCGTCCTCCATCATGTTCGTCCGATGGCCGTCCCCATCGTTGACCTTTTATCCGATGGTCGTCCCCATCGTTGATAGTTTCGGCAGCCGTACCCTGCCAGGTGGTCGTCCTCCACCTTTGATGGCCGTCCCCATCATAATTCTTTTATTCCCCAACAGAGCAGCCGTCCCCTGCTAGGTGATCGTTCTTCACCTTTGATGGCCGTACCCCAATATCTGTTTATTTCATTTATTCTTTAACCCGATGGCCGTCCCCGTCGTGGTCCCTATTCCTTTGCTTTTAGCCCAATGGCCGTCCCCATCGTCGGTTACTTTGCTTTGTGAACTTGATGGCCGTCCCCGTCATGTTTCATGTTTTCCCCAGAGAATTCTACAGCTTTATCCTGATGGTCGTCCCCATCATAATCTTATTTTTCCCAGCTAGTCGGCCGTCCCCGTCTTGGCTTTACCTTTTGTCCCCAGCATGTCGGCCGTCCCCGTCATTGCTTTACTTCACACATTTTTTTCCAGCATGTCGGCCGTCCCCGTCATTGCTATTTGCCCAGCAGTCGTCCTCTGCTCGACGGTCGTCCTCCGTCGCCCACACTTTACAATATACTTTATTTTCCTTTACAATCTATATCCCTTTTCTTCTTCATTCTGTGAGTGCCAATTTTGGACTGTCTTGGATATTCAACCACAAGTTATCTTGTTTGCCTGTTAAGCCGTTGCTTACATCCTACACAACTAACTCATGTTTGAATAGGGGCAGCTGTAAACACCCCAAATTGGCCCTCACCCATTCACACCATGGCTTGTGATCATCTCATATGCATAAACACAATCATATCATCTCATATCTCATTTTTGATTCACTGCATAGATTCTAAGTCATCTGCACCTAGGGTTTATGATCTGAGCAATCCAAGAGCCTCCTGAGCCACTCCAAAGGCTACCAATCACTTCAAAGGGATCCATGTGTGTTCTTATATCATGTTACATCCTTTCAAAGTCAAGAATGCCAAAGAATCACAAGAACTGGGATTGGTGTGGATGCAGAGCCAGGTTTGACTGCACAGTTGACCTAAAATTAGGGTTTTGGTTTCAAAGGCCATAACTCCAAATTTTTTGGTCATTCTTGTTTCCATTGGTCTCTATATGGTATAGGGAGTATGCATATCAATTTTCATGAAGAAATTCCATGGGGAAGTCATCTGATCAAGGGTTGACTTTCTGGACAAGTCAGTGCAAAATCAGGGCATCTGAGGCCCCCAATGACCCAACCAAGGGGTGATCTTCATCATTTTGAGTGTATATGATCTTTATCTGATCATGGAAGAAGGTTGAAGTTCACAAAATGCAAGAATTTGAAGTTTTGCAAAGTTGACTTTTTAGGGCATAATTGACTTTTTAAGGAATTTATCAATTTAGGTCATTTTTCAAGCCTTGCTTTTTGGTCCAAAAATGCTTCAAATGGAAAAACTTTGGTCATGAAAGTTGTAGAATACATTTTTCCCTTTTCAAAAAGTACAAGAACATGACCTAATTCATTTTGGATCAAAAGTTATGGTGTGACAAAGTTGGCAAAAATCACTAATTTTCAAGTTATGCACTAATTGGAAATTTTGCAAAATCATGAACCAAAGCATTCTTGTAACTTCTAGTTGACATCAAACCAATGTACAAACATCACATAAGTCCTAAAAATCAGATTTGGACCAAAAGATCACATGTTCATGGTTTGTATAACAAGGCATTTTCATGAAGTTTCAAGAGGAAGCAAGTTGCAAAATCACTCATGACACTTCACCCACTTGTCACATTGGATGCTGAACCATGCTAGCCTCCCATACACACCATGCTGCGCAGCCCCTAGCCATTGTACCAAGCCTAGAACCAAGCCCATGCTTTCCTTACACAAAGTGGACTTTTTGCAAAAGTAAACATCCCAATCACAGCAGGCCATGTCACAT
The DNA here is from genome assembly GCA_963966055.1 of Lathyrus aphaca. Lineage (NCBI taxonomy): Eukaryota > Viridiplantae > Streptophyta > Magnoliopsida > Fabales > Fabaceae > Lathyrus > Lathyrus aphaca. Next base: position 212,660,642 of record OZ014519.1, read on the forward strand.
CCTCTGGCCAATTGGGATTGTTTATACTATCCATTTGCAAGCAAAACATAACACCAAGCCAAGCTGAAACACACCATAGCATCACATACACAAAACCACCCCATTTGCATTTCTCTTCGAATCTCTCTGCCCAGCCCTCAAACACTCAAACCAATTCCACCATCATCCTCACCTTGTCACACTGAACCTAAACCAACAAAGAAACAAGCCAGAAACACACAAGAACACCATTCCCCCATTTTCACCCCCAGAAGCAAAACCATTCGAAACTCACTCCATAGTTCACAAACACACAAACAAACTCCACAAACCTTCTCCACTCACCATCCTGATCACAAAGAACCACTCACATTGACCTGAAACAGCCTGAATCACCTTCACCATTTTCAACTGAGCTTGAACAGAACTTGTTCAATCTCTCAAACCAGCCAACTTAAACTCCTTCTAAGCATTCAAGCATCATCAGGGGATCAAGTGGAGTGGATTTCATCAAGAGGGGAGGTCAGAAAGTTGCAGGATTGAAAGCCTCGAAACTCAGGTAGCTCAAGACCATTTTTTCCAGAAATCGTATTTTAAGTTCTTAAGTTGTTCTATGTGCTTCACTAATCATCCTGATGTCATTGGTTTCGAAAATGGTTGAGAGATGAGAGTTTAATTGCTTTCTGAAACTCTGTGACCTAAAAAATGTTTCGCTCGATTCATGAGTTTGAGGAAGAATAAATGATTTCTAGCTTGGGGTTTTGATTCAGGGGAGTGTGGGAATCATTTCTTTGTGTTTAGATTTCATTTAGGTTGCGTTTTGTGGATTTTGGGGATTTTCAGGTGGGGTTCCCACCGGAGAAGATGACCGGAGGTCTTCTCCGGCCACCTGAAAATCATTAGGGTTTAATCAGTGTAATTAATTCCATTTGAATTTCGTGCGTTGGATGGCTTGACTTTGTTGACTTCCCGCGTGCATGAATGGTCCAGATTCAGTCATTTGCCCTAATCTTGTTTAATTAAGATAATCATAATTAATTAACTCAGAAGCCATCTGGACCCTCCATTCACGCGCGCAGTCAACCATTTTGAATCCAGACTCAATCCTGGCCCTCCACTCAGTTGACTTTCTTTTATTTCAATTTTTATTGCATTTCTTTTCATTTTATTTGCACAATTTATTTAAAATAGTAAAAATTGTTTAAAAATTATGAAACTTTTTCTCAAGAGTTTTATTAATTTTTAAGACACAAAAATATTTTTATTTTCATTTTTAGCATTTAAAAAGTATTTTTAAATATTTAAAAGTTTATTTTTTAATAGATTAATGGAAATTAATTTATTAAAAATACTTTTAAGTATCTAAAAATCACAAAAAAATTCATGAAATGTTCTAAGACATTTAGAAACATTTTCAAACCTTCAAACCAAATTTCTTTTTTGATCTTGATGCATTTTGAGAATTTTTCATTGAATTAAAATCATTTTTGTGCATTAATTTGATCCAAAGTTCCAAAAATCATTTCTGCCTATCCATGAAGATTTGGACAGTGATTCTTTTTGCATTGCATTGTGTTTAGCATGAAGTTTGTGAGATTAAATGGCCATGATTTGATCTTGCATTTTCATTTTGTTTGGCATTTCTTTTGTTAGGTACCTTAAAAAACCCTAGAATCTTGTAAAAATCATATCTTGAATTTGGTTAAGAGTTGAGACCTCTCTTTTGGGAATTGGTTTAGTATAGGATTAGGGATCCTTTGGGTGGCATTTTCAATTTTTTATCTTAGGGTTTGCTTCTGATTTTGATTTTTGTTTGATGTTTGGTTCATAAACCCTAATTTGGGCTTCCATATGCATCCATCTTGTATTTCCTTGCACAACATGCCTTGTCATGACATTCCATGTTTCCATTTGATTCATTGAACATCATAAGACATATTGGAAGCATGTTTGATCATTGCATCATGTATTTGCCATGTTGTATGCCATGTGCACTTCATAACTTTTCATGTATGTTCTTGGTTCTTAACTTGCATCATCTGCATTCATAAAGCTTGTATGATCATCCTCATGTGTTGTCTCATGTTTGCATCACTTCATAGCATCATTATCATCATAAATATGCTGCTGGTTTTGGTTTGCATCATGTCATCCCATCCCATTTTGCATTGCATTGCATTTCTTTTCTAACCTTTCAGGTGGTAAGTGATTCTGAGAAGTGGATTTGCCTTCACTTCTCATACTTTCTTCTCATCTCTCTCTTGCATCCTTGCTGCATTTCTATATGTGTTTGAGATTGAGCTTGCTCATTCTTCTTCTCCCCACTTTCTTTCTTCAAGTGACTTGACTTCTTGAATGAAGCAAGTTGCTTTGCTTCTCTTGATCCTTTCATCTGCTTCCTGGTGGTTCCATTGAAGATCTTCTCTTGAAAACCTCACAAACCTTAGGAACAACCAAGCATGACAATGATTAAGATTTTGATTAGTCTCCCCCTTAGTTTTACCTTTGTGTCTCTTTTGAGTCTTCTCTTCTCACCTCATAATCAGGGACTAAACCCTAAAGGCTTTAAGGCTTTGTGATTAAGCTTATGCCTGCATCCTTCTCTTAGGATGGAGTGTATAACTTTAATCCTAAGTGTTAAACCCTTAATGTGTTTAACTCCTTTAATCAATTCACTTAATAAGTATCAAGACATCACACTTGTAACTTGGGCCTTGCATTAGGGTTCTAATTCTTCCTTAATTGGTTAAGAAGGACTAACCCTAGTGTTAATGGACAAGTCCCCCTCAAGTTGTCTTACAAATCATAAAACTCACTTCATCATCATACCATTAAATAAAATCCACTTAATCAAAGGCTTGTTTTGTCATGAGTTTAATCCCTAATCATGGATTAAGTTGGGGAGCTTTCCTCAGCTTAAACATTCTCATCTATTATCCTTCTATTAGGATGGTGTAATGAGTCTGTTTAATCCCTGATTATGGCTTAACCTCATTACTCAACACTAGACAAAAACACCAAAAACATCTAAATAATCACAAATAGGTTAATGATCTTAATCTCATACCAAAGGAGATTAAGTGTGAGAATCTGACTTCACACTTAAGGTATTCTCATTACCCCTAATCAGAGGGAAGATGTGATGAGTTTACTAACCCATTGGTTTAGGCTTAAGCTCATTAACTTATGACAAAAATCCAAAAAGCAATAAAAGACTGAAAACACAAAAACAAACAATAATCGTCTCCTCCGGGATTCTTTCCTCATCACCTTCACTCACAAGCGAGAACTTGCTTCTTCCGTCTAATGCAAGACAGTTTGCATCTGTGCCAGACAGATCATACACTTGAGCATAGGCAGGTAAGCAGTTCATAAGTCAACTCATCTTTCAGTCTCTTTGGGTCGAACTACGGTGTTCTGACTTCCTCATTGCACGAGAGGATACGTAGGCATAACTCAACAGTTATCGAACAAAAGTCTCTGTATATTCCTCCTCTTCCAGCATCATTCTCTTAGCCTCATTATCATGAGCATTTCACTCTTGTCCTTACACTGACACTGTACATTTATACACATCACATTTCTTTACACTGACACCTGTACATCCTCTTCCAGCTATTTTTATACACAAATTGCACTGACACTACCCCTTTAAAACACAAATCTTTTAAGCGTGGATCCCGTCGAGTACGACGGACAACCTGGGTGCTAATACCTTCCCAGGTTGTAACCAACCCCCTTTCTCAGTCTCTCTGGTTCGCGACCGTCTTATCCATATCTTTCTAGGTCTATGCAGCATTGCCTTTCCTCCGGGATAAAAATGCCTAGCTGGCGACTCTATTCATCTCCAGTGAGTTCACGGCTGCGTGTTCTCATTGTCCCTCTCGCCGACCGTTCGCGTCTGTACCTTTATCTGGGCCGGTCCCACTTATCGGGAGCGACAGCTTGGCGACTCTGCTGGGGACCTTATATTGCAATCAGGGCTTCTGGTTCTTTTTGTGGGTTCCTCCTAGCGCTTGTTTGATTTGTGTTTACTGGGGTGTTATGTGCTTACTTGTGCTTGTATATTTGTATTTATGTACAGTTGCTTTACCGCTTTCTTTACTGCTTTACATATATCATACTGTCATGCTGTCTGGCTGGATCTGGTTTTGCTTTGGTGGGTGGGTGTTTCATTGAGAGTTAAGGTCCTATACCTGGGACCTGAGTGACACCTAGGCTAGAGTGGTTCATATTCTTTCCCATTCCATCTCGGTCTGGTGCGGGAATATGAAACACGGTTCAGATATGGGTTTCTTCTTGAGAACTCTGTGTTGCAGATTTCCTGCAATGCTAGGGCTATCTGGGAAGCCTACTAAGTCTGGATGACCTTTAGTTTTGACCTTCAGAAACTGAGGTGAATTAGAGGAGGAACTTTTATGGTTATTGTAAACACTGTACCTCCGGGTTAGAAGTGTTTACACTTCTCATAACTGATCCAAGTCTGAGGATCCTTGTTTTAGAACACCACCTGTGAGGGGGTTGGGCTGTTTACAGGTTTGCAGGTACCTTGACCTCAGAATACCCTTGTTACTTTGATTTGATTAAGAATACTCCATGTTGGAACAGTTCTTGTGATTCTTAAACCCTGGACATGTGGCTCTTTATTTGAGTCCCCCACCCTGGTTACTGGATTTATAGACCTCCATCTGGTATTCTTGAACATGTCTTGGACTTATATCAGAGCTCTTGATCAGATCCAGCTCAGTCACAAACCCTTGCATATCATTTGCATACATAAACATTGCATCATATTGACATTTGCTTATTTGTGTTTCAGGGTATCCACTTTCACCTTTGGTTTTGGTTTTGACCCCATCTTCAGCATTGACCCATCTTCATCAGCATCTGCTTCAGCTATCACTTGCACCAGCCAATCAGTGGCCCATTTCTTCAGTATTATCATCAGCACTTGTCTCCACTCATCTTCAGCATCATGGCTCCTAAGAAGAGCAACATCACCTACCACTTCTTCCAGCCAGAGTTAGCAGACATCAGGAGGATTCAGACCCTGATCACTCCAGATCACATACCATTGTTCAGGGAACACTATGGGGATATACTTGATATGGTTATGGATCTGGACCCTTCACAGAGAAGCCTGATTCACACTTGCATTCAGTTCTATGATCCCCCACTGAGATGTTTCACTTTTCAGGACTTTCAGTTGGGCCCCTTATTAGAAGAATACTCATCATTGGTTGGTATGCCTATCAGGGGGGGATCCCTTTCAACCCTGAGATGGCCTTTCCTGGTAATGGAGAAGTAGCAAAGGCTTTGCATCTGGAACCTGTCCTGATTGAGCAGCACATGACTTCTAAAGCTGGAATCCCTGGTTTTCATCTGGATTTCTTGATCTCTCAAGCTACCCTGAAAGCCTCTTTAGGAGAGTGGAAAGTTGTCTGTGCTTTATTGGCCTTGAGTATATATGGAATTGTGTTGTTTGCAGATGAGCCCCGATTCATTAGCAAGAATGCAATCCATCTTTTCATCTTGAAGAACCCAGTGCCCACTTTATTGGGGGACCTCTACTATTCAATGCATCAGAGGAATGAAAAGCAGAGGGGAAGATTAGTGAGGTGTTGTGCTCCATTGTTCCATACTTGGCTTCTCAGGCATCTACCCAGGACAGATGCATTTTTGAACCCTCATCAGCAAAGAAACTGGGCAAAGAGACTCACTGCTCTAACTTCAGCAAATATCAGATGGTGCACTCAAAGTACCAAAGGCAGGGATATCATCACCAGCTGTGGGCATTTTCCCAATGTGCCCCTAATAGGAGTTAAGGGTAGTATCAATTACAATCCTCTGTTGTTCAAAAGGCAACTGGGGCTATGCGCTGGTCCACACTCCTAAGACACAGGACTTGGTTGAGACTCTTTATTGTGAGAACAAGATTAATCTGGCTATTGTTAGGCAGGCAGCCTGGGCCTGGGACAATGTTCAAACCAAGGGAATAACCATTTTGGGGAAGTGCAACAATGTGGCATCAGCACAATATTATGAGTGGTCCTATGCCAGGGCTCAATTCTCTGGAATGCCCTTTACCATAGAAGATATGCCTGAATCATCTTCAGCACCACCCCCTGCCACTATCAGTTTGGAGGAGTTTGAGAGCTTGAAGGAAAGAAATGAGAAGTTAACCTAGGCTTTGCAGAAGACCCTCCGGGAGAGGAGTGATGGCAGGATGGAGATTGAGAGGCTAGAGAAGCTGAGAGTGGAGCATCTAACTAAGATTGAGAAGTCTGGGGATTATATCAAAAAGTCTAAAGCTGGAGAACAAATTCTGAAGAATGCTTGCAAAGAAGCCCAGTTCCAGAGAGCAAGGACAGACTTGTATCTGAAGGAGAGTCAAGCTAGGTGGGTCAGAATCACCGAAGCTCGAACTCTGGAAGACAAGAGAGTTCAAGACAAGATGGAGCAACTGGAAGCTAGTGCAAAAGAGCAACAAGAAGCCCTGGCAACAGCCCAGAGGGAGATGTCAGAGCTAAAGATCAAAGCTGGAGTGAAGAGGTCAAAGGACCAAAGCCAGCACAGGAAGCTAACAGCAGCTGTTACGACCCGGAATCTCCTCATCAGGAATCTCACGGAACGTCCGGCTGATCCTGTGACCGAAGCACTTCTCAAGGAAGTTCGTGAGGATGAGTTTGGGCTTGGTGTTTGACCATTTGCTTGTTGTTGCTTTCATTCCGTGTATTTTTCATTTTTCTTGTAATGTATTTTGACCCCTCCGAGGGCTTGTAGTTGTAAAACAAACTATGTACCATTTGCTTTTGTAATATATGTATTAGTTTGTTCCATCCGAGTTTACTTCGAAAGCAACATCAACAACATCTTCAGGGGGTCTGGAAGGGTCAAAACTGAATGCCAAGCCGGATACCTTGAAAACAAATAAGCATACTGCATTGCATGCTAACCCTTTTGTTTGTTTTGTAGGTTTTGTTTTATTGCCACTAACTCTGTTGTGATGTTCAGGAACTATTGCTCGGCGCCGGGTATTTCCCCTCAATCGTCCGCACCGTTATCCGACCCGTAACAACCTTCCGGGCATTCAAATGGATCAGATGCAGCAGGACCTTACTGAGGTCAGAAATCAAATGGCGAACGAAAGGCTAGAAATGAGGAATCAAATGACGCAGTTTATGGAAGTAATGAACAACATGGCTCAGAGCCAGGAAAGATTGAGGGCCATGGTGGAAAGGCAAAATCAAGAAGATCCACATATAGGGACTGCCGGCACCAGCAACAACGAGAGGGTCCAACCTCATGTCAATCCCCCAGTCTTTGGACCACACCTCCATCCTGAGGTCAACATCCCTGCAAATGTTCAAGGGACTGCCACTGCAGCCAGGGTACTTCAAGAAGACCCCCAAGAGGACCAATTCACAGTAATGGGTGCTGGGGAAGAAGCTTATGATAGAAGGCTGGATGAGATAGCTGAAAAATTGAGGTCCTTAGAATCTCAAAATTCTCTGGGTTTCGATGTCATGGACATGGGCTTGGTAGACGGGGTCAGGATCCCCCATAAGTTTAAGCCTCCTTGTTTTGAAAAATACAACGGGACTTCATGCCCCCGGACTCATTTACAATCATTTCTGGGGAGGCTGAAGGCCTATACTATGGATGAGAAGCTCTGGATGTTCTATTTCGAAGACAGCTTGACTGGAGCGTCAAGAGAATGGTATTCTCACTTGACAAGGGCAAAAGATCATGAAGAGCCTGTTCACACTGAAGGGCCCAACCCGAAAGAAGAATGGACTATGATGTTTGATGGGGCTGTTAACATGAATGGTCGTGGTGTTGGTGCAGTACTCATTACACCTAAAGGAGTTCACATGCCTTTCTCGGCAAAACTCACTTTCAACTGCACTAACAACGAAGCTGAATACGAAGCTTGCATTATGGGTCTCGAGGAAGCCATTGACCTCAGGATCAAGACATTGACCGTGTTCGGAGATTCAACTCTGGTAGTTAATCAGACCAACGACAAATGGTACACCCACCAGGATCATCTGATACCTTAAAGGGATTATACAATGAGGTTATTGACTTTCTTCACAACAGTCAAGCTTGAGTATATCCCTCGGGACGAGAATCAGTTTGCAGATGCTCTGGCTACCATTTCGTCCATGATCAAAGTTCAGGCTGCCAACTTCGTACCTCAGATCTCAGTGTCCAGACTTGACAGACCAGCATATGTGTTCGCAGCGGATGTTGTTAAAGATGATAAGCCTTGGTTCCATGACATTAAGTGCTTCTTGGAGGATCAAACATACCCACCTGGGGCATCCTCCAATGATAAGAAGACTTTGAGAAGGCTTGCTGGTAGTTTCTTTCTGAACACTGATGGTTCCCTGTATAAGAGAAACTTTGATATGGTACTCCTCAGATGCGTCGACAGGACAGAAGCAGATCTGCTAATGCATGAAGTGCACGAAGGATCCTTTGGTACCCATGCAGGAGGGCATGCCATGGCTAAAAAGTTGCTAAGATCAGGATATTACTGGATCACAATGGATGCAGACTGTTGTGCTTATGCCAGAAAGTGCCACAAATGCCAGATTTATGCAGATAAGGTGCATGTGCCTCCCAATCCTTTGAACATAATGTCTTCACCCTGGCCCTTTGCTATGTGAGGCATCGATATGATTGGCAAGAGTGAGCCAACTGCTTCAAATGGCCACAGATTCATCCTGGTCGCCATTGATTATTTCACCAAGTGGGTCGAAGCAGCTTCCTATGCCAATGTTACAAGACAAGTGGTAGCCAGATTTCTGAAAAGAGATATCATCTGCCGATACGGAGTTCCCGAGCAAATCATTACTGATAATGGTTCCAACTTGAACAACAAAATGATGGCCGAACTGTGTCGGGACTTCAAGATACAACATCACAATTCTTCTCCTTACAGGCCAAAAATGAACGGCGCTGTTGAGGCGGCTAATAAGAACATCAAGAAGATTGTGCAGAAGATGGTAGTCACCTACAAAGACTGGCATGAAATGCTACCGTTTGCCTTGCATGGGTACCGCACGTCAATCAGAACATCCACTGGGGCAACACCGTATCAACTTGTCTATGGTATTGAAGCAGTCCTACCTGTTGAAGTTGAATTGCCCTCTCTACGGGTACTGATGGATGTCAAACTGAGTGAAGCAGAATGGGTTCGGTCCCGATACGAACAGCTGAGTCTGATTGAAGAGAAAAGATTGGCTGCGATTTGTCATGGGCAGTTGTATCAGAAAAGAATGAAGAAAGCCTTCGATCAGAAAGTCAGGCACCGAGAATACCAAGTAGGAGATCTTGTGCTGAAGAGAATCCTCCCTCCTCATACAGACCACAGGGGCAAGTGGACTCCAAATTATGAAGGACCATTCGTAGTAAAGAAAGTTTTCTCTGGTGGAGCACTGATGCTCAGCACCATGGATGGTGAAGATTCCCCGTCCCCTGTGAATTCAGATGCAGTTAAAAAATACTTCGCATAAAAGATGACCCGCTGGACATAAAAACAGAACGTAAGTCCAGGCAAAAATAGGGCATCCCGGCGAGTCAAAAACAGAATAAAAGACTCGGGAAAAAATAAGGGAAAATAAATAAAAAATGTACACCCGCTGAGTTGAAAAGCCGCATTGGACAACTCAGGCAAAAATGGGTATCCCGATGGATTGAAAACCCGAAAGGGCGATCCATGCAAAATAAGGGAATAAGCGAACAACTGCATTTTGAATTCATCTGTATCGTTTACAACTGGGTAAGCTTCGAAAGAATCAAGCTTCAATCAGAATCAGCCTCCTTCAGAAAGCAAGATGAGAAGAACGTCAAAAGTCATACGAGTCATAGTAAAGAGGAAGCTCCTTAAAGCGTCATCAACATCGCCAGCATTTTGTTTCTCAATTTGTAACGATCTCCTCATTTCAGGGGATTTGTTTCTTTGACTGTATCTCGCCAATTCAGGGCATATGAATTAATAAAATCAGATTTTCAGTCATGTCTCGTCTTGTACATTTTATTTGCAAAAAATGTCTGATGTCTAAAAGAAACACTGATTGCATAAAATACAGATGTTTATTTTCAAATAAAAGCGTGCTTGCAGGAAATATACTTACTCTCAGAAGTGTCTAAACTCCTATCACGGAATCCAGTAAAGGATACCTCGGGATTACTTGTGCGTTTCTCTATCTTTTCAGGATTGCAGGAATCCAGAACGCAACTTGGGGCATGTAAGCTTCATCCCAACAAGCTGACAAATCAACGCTCAGTCTTGACACTCAAAGTGTTTTCTCCCCAGCCGAGTTGCCGTTTCGTCCTCAGCCAAATGAAAAAGTCAGGGAACCATCTCCCCACAGAGCTCCAGCCTCTATCCATAAGAACAGCGCACGGAGGAATCACAACAGAGTGAAGAAAGCTTATACAAACCCCAGCTGGGTCCCTCATTATCAGGATGGGTCTATCAGTGACCTATTTCCCCAAGCAGATATCATCTCATCGGATCTACCAATGATCTCATCCCCAACTGGGATGTCCATTTCAAACAAGTTTGACCGGAGATCTTCGCAGCAACGGGACTCGGATCCCGGTTTGGTATCCTCGCATAATCATAGCATTCGCATCATATTCACCCACAAAGCGTAGCATTCCGTTTAATACGGAGCATTACGGCAAAAATCAAGCATATGGCATAATCATAAGCCATGTTTTGAATCAACACTTGTGAATAATGACAATCCATCAATATACAAAATACTTCCCCCAAAATCCCCAGCGGAGATTCCCCAGCAAAATCAGTTGCCCCACATTCACAAACACCAGTATATATACTCCCTTTGACGCCCGTCCGTGTCATCACTCCCCAGTAAAGTCACCCGAACACTCTGTGCAAACAGTACCACTAGTATTACAGATACTTTTTGACACCCATCTGTGTCATAACCCCAACAGAAAGCCAAAGACGTCCTCTTTGCACTCACAAGCACCAGTATATGTAATCCTTTGACACCCGTCCGTGTCGTATCCCCAGCGCAGTCGCCTACACTTTGTATATCAGATACTTGTTTATATTACACTCTTCTTCTTTTGACACTCGTCCGTGTCACTCTCCCCAGCAGTTAAACACTCATCTGTACACCACTCACTCTTATACAGATACTCGTCCGTATCTTGTATACACCATGTATATCCCCACAGATTCAACACTAGTCCTTGTTCTTTGTTAACCAGTTGGTACTCGTCCGTACCATCATCTCAGAACATGCGTCAAGCGTTTGTTTCTACATGATACTCGTCTGTATCATAGTCTTAAGGATGCTTGTCCGCATCTTTAATCCATACACCGTGTCAAACAATCATGTCTTCTTGAATTTAGACACTCGCCTGTGTCTACTTCTCCCCAGAAGAGTCCCTTCAGATTCAGCACTCGTCCGTGTTCGTTGTTAACCAGTTGATACCCGTCCGTATCATCATCTCTGAACACGTGTCAGTATTTGTTCTACCCGATACTCGTCCGTATCGTAGTCTTAGGGATGCTCGTCCGCATCTTTAATCCATACACAAACATCTAAACACTTACCTTTTGTTTCTTGGATGTAAACACTCGTCTGTGTTTACTACTCCCCAGTAGATCGCCAACAAAGCATTTTTTCTCTTTTACCTGACACTCATCCTGTGTCATGATAAACCTTGAGAGCAGCCGTACCCTGTTAGGTGGTCTTCCTCCACCTCTTGATGGTCGTCCTCCATCATGCTCATCCGATGGCCGTCCCCATCGTTGATATTTAGCAGCCGTCCCCTGCTAGGTGGTCGTCCTCCACCTCTTGATGATCGTCCTTCATCATTTTATCCAATGGCCGTCCCCATTGTTGATTTTGGTTATCTGGCATTCGTCCTATGTCATGATAGACCTTGAGAGCAGCCGTCCCCTGCTAGGTGGTCGTCCTCCACCTCTTGATGGTCGTCCTCCATCATGCTCACCCGATGGCCGTCCCCATCGTTGACCTTTTATCCGGCATTCGTCCTATGTCGCGATATTTTCGGCAGCCGTACCCTGCCAGGTGGTCGTCCTCCACCTTAGATGACCGTCCCTCATCTTAACCCAACAGAGCAGCCGTCCCCTGCTAGGTGATCGTCCTTCACCTTTGATGACCGTACCTCATCATCTGTTTATTTCATTTATTCTTTAACCCGATGGCCGTCCCCGTCGTGGTCCCTTTTTCTTTTTCCTGATGATCGTCCTTCATCAGTTTAGCCCGATGGCCGTCCCCATCGTTGGTTACTTTACTTTATGAACTTGACGGCCGTCCCCGTCATGTTTCATTAACCCCCAGAGAATCTTACAGCTTCATCTTGGTGGCCGTCCCCATCGTAATTCTTTTATCCCCAGCATGTTGGCCGTCCCCGTCATTGCTTGATTTTCCGCACTTTTCCCAGCATGTCGGCCGTCCCCGTCATTGCTCTTTACCCAGCAGTCGTCCTCTGCTCGAAGGTCGTCCTCCGTCGCCCACACTTTACAATCTACTTTATTTTCCTTTACAATCTATATCCCTTTTCTTCTTCATTTTGTGAGTGCAAATTTTGGACTGTCTTTGGTATTCAACCACAAGTTATCTCGTTTGCCTGATAAGCCGTTGCTTACATCCTGCACAGCTAATTCATGTTTGAATAGGGGCAGCTGTAAACACCCCAAATTTGCCCTCACCCATTCACACCATGGCTTGTGATCATTTCATATGCATAAACACAATCATAACATCTCATACCACAATTTTGAGTCTTTGCATTGTTTCTAAGTCATCTGCATCTAGGGTTTGTGATCTGAACAATCCAAGAGCCTCTTGAGCCACTCCAAGGGTCATCAATCACTTCAAAGGGGTCCATGTATGTTCAAACATCATATTTTATCCTCTCAAAACCAAGAATGCCAAAGAATCACAAGAACTGGGATTGGTGTGGAGGCAGAGCCAGGCTTGACTACACAGTTGACCTAAAATTAGGGTTTTGGTTTCAGAGGCCATAACTCCAAATTTTTTGGTCATTCTTGTTTCTATTGGTCTCTATATGGTATAGGGAGTATGCATATCAATTTTCATGAAGAAATTCCATGGGGAAGTCATCTGATCAAGAGTTGACTTTCTGGACAAGTCAGTGCAAAATCAAGGCATCTGAGGCCCCCAATGACCCAACCAAGGGGTGATCTTCATCATTTTGAGTGTATTTGATCTTTATTTGATCATGGAAGAAGTTTGAAGTTCACAAAATTCAAGAATTACAAGTTTTTGCAAAGTTGACTTTTTAGGGCAAGGTTGACTTTTCATGAAATGTCATTTTATGCAACTTTTTCAACCCTTACTTTTTGATCCAAAAATGCTTCAAATGGAAAAACTTTGGTCATGAAAGTTGTAGATTAGATCTTTCCCTTTTCAAAAAGTACAATAACATGACCTAATTCATCTTGTATCAAAAGTTATGGTGCATCAAAGTTGGCTAAAATCATTAAATTTCAAGTTATGCACCAAATGAGAAATTTGCAAAATCTTGTACCAAAGGCATTTGTGACTTCTAGTTGATATCAAACCAATACACAAGCATCACACAAGTCCTAAAATTCAGATTGAACCAAAAAGATCACATGTTTCATGGCTTGTGAGGCAAAATCTTTTCATGAGAACCAAAGGGAACCAACTTGCAAAAACCATCATAACACTTCATCCACTTGCTGCCTATGTTGCTGAACCAGCCCTAGCCTTTCCCCTCACCTTGCTGCGCAGTCCACACCTTTTGTACTTGGCTGGAACATGACCCATGCTTCTCTTACACAAAAGTGGACATTTTGCAAAAGTAGCTACACCTATCACAAAAGCACAAGTCACATCCTCTGACCAATGGCATTAGTTTATACAAAGAAAATGCAAGCCAAACCACACAAGAAGCAAGCCTGAAACTCACTAGAACTCAGCATCCACAAACTCTCTCCAACTTGAATTTTCCTTCGAAACACCTTCCACAGGCCACAAACATACAAACAAACTTCACCAATCATCTCACCATGCTTCACTGAACACAAACCAACACTCAAAACAGCCTGAAAGCCATTGAATCAAAAACACGATTCCTTCACTTCACTGAACAGAACTTGTTCAACCTCCCAAAACAGCCAACAAAAACTCCTTCTAAGCATCCAGATATCATCAAGAGATCAAAGGGAGTGGATTGCACAAAGAGGAGAGGCCAGAAAGCTGTGAACTGAAAGCTTCAAAACTCAGGTAGCTCAAGAACATTTTTTCCAGAAACTTGTTTTTAAATTCTTAAATGATTCTCCATGTTCCACTGGTCATGCTGATATGTTTTGTTTCGAAAATAATTGAGTTTTGAGCATGTATGTTGTTCCTGAAATTTTTTTGACCTAAACCCCTTTTGCTTCGATTCAGCTTTGTTGTGTAAAATAAATGTGTTTTGGCTGTTGATTCTTGTTCTATGATGTTTGGGGGTGGATTCTGGGCAGAGAGATTAGGTTTTAGTGAGCTAGGGTGGAAGATGGCAATTTTCAGGGAGGATGCTGGCCGGAGAAGATGACCGGAAGTCTTCTCCGGCCACCTGAAGGTGATTAGCTGTTAATTAGGGTTAGGGCACCAGGTTTGAATGTGAGCCACTGGATCTTGTTTCCCGCGCGTGTTTGGAAGGCTGAGATCATGTCATTAGTTTTAATTAGGTTTAATTTATTTAATTAATTGAGATTAGCCCAGTTTGAATATAGGCCACTGGATTGCGCGCGCAGTCAACAAGTCTCTCCCCAGAATGAATCCTGGCCCTCCATTGCGCATACTTCCTTTTTATTTCTTTTTTTATTCATTTCTTTTGTTTTGTTTTGTTTATTTTATTTAAAATAGCAAAATCAATTTAAAAATTCTGAAATTTTTTGTACAAGTTATTATTTAATTTCAGAACACAAAAATATTTTTATTTTTATTTTTAGCATTAAAAAAGTATTTTTAAATATTTAAAAGTTTCTTTTTAATTAATTAATGAGAATTAATTAATTAAAAATACTTTTAGGTATTTAAAAATCACCAAAAAATTCATGAAACCTTTAAAAACATTTAGAAACATTGTCCAACCCTCAAACCAAATTTATTTTTTGATCTTGATGCATTTTGAGAATTTTCCATGGAATTAAAATCATTTTTATGCATTATTTTGATCCAAACTTCCAAAAATCATTTCTGCCTAACCCTAAAGAGTTGGACCTTGATTCTTTTTGCATTGCATTGTGTTTAGCATGTATTTTGTGAGATTAAATGGCCATGATTTGATCTTTCATTTTTAATTTGTTTGGTAATTTTCTTGTTAAGGAACCCTAAAACCCTAGAAAACTTAGGAAAATCATAACTTGAACTAGGTTAAGAGTTGAGACTTCTCCTTTGGGCAGTGATTTAGTATAGGTTTAGGGATCCTTTGTGTGCATTTTAAATTTTTTATATTGATGTTTGCTTCTGATTTTGGTTTGTGTTTGATGCATTGATCATAAACCCTAATTTGGGATTCCATATGCATCCATCTTGCATTTGCTTGCATACCTTGACTTGCCATAGTATTTTATGCATTCTTGTGATTCATTTGACATCATAAGACATATTGAAAGCATGTTTGATCATTGCATCTTGCATTTTCCATGTTGTATGCCATTTGCATTTCATAACTTTTCATGTATGTTCATGCTCCTTAGCTTGTTTCATTTGCATCCATAAGTTTGTATGATCATCCCCATGTGTGGTTTCATGTTTGTAGCATCACATAGCATCATTAACATCATATATGTGCTTCTGGTTTTGTTTCTCATCATACCATTTCATTTCATTTTGCATTGCATTGCACTTCCTTCACTAACTTTTCAGGTGGTAAGTGACTTTGAGAAGTGAATTTGCCTTCACTTCTCATAACTTCTCTTCACCTCTTTTTGCATCCTTGCTGCATTTTTGTATGTGTTTGAGATTGAGCTTGCTCATCCTTCTTCTTCTCACTTTCTTCCTTCAAGTGACTTGACTTCTTAAATGAAGCAAGTTACTTTGCTTCTCCTGATCCTTTCATCTGCATCCTGGTGGTTCCATTGAAGACTTCTCTTGTAAACCTCACAAACCTTAGGAACAACCAAGCATGACAATGATTAGGGTTTTGTTTAGTCTCCCCTCCTAGTTTTACCTTTGTGTCTCTTTTGAGTCTTCTCTTCTCATCTCATAATCAGGGACTAAACCCTAAAGGCTTTAAGGCTTTGTGATTAAGCTTATGCCTGCATCCTTCTATTAGGATGGAGTGTATAACTTTAATCCTAAGTGTTAAACCCTTAATGTGTTTAAATCTCTTAATCAATTCACTTAATAATCATCAAGACATCACACTTGTAACTTGGGCCTTGCATTAGGGTTCTAATTCTTCCTTAATTGGTTAAGAAGGACTAACCCTAGTGTTAATGGACAAGTCCCCCTCAAGTTGTCTTACAAACCCTAAAAATCACTTCATCATCATACCATTAATATAAAATCCACTTAATCAAAGGCTTGTTTTGTCATGAGTTTAATCCCTAATCATGGATTAAGTTGAGGAGCTTTCCTCAGCTTAAACATTCTCATCTATTATCCTTCTATTAGGATGGTGTAATGAGTCTGTTTAATCCTTGATTATGGCTTAACCTCATTACTTAACACTAAACAAAACAACAAAAACATCTAAATAATCACAAGTAGGTTAATGATCTTAATCCTACACCAAAGGTGTTTAAGTGTGAGAAGCTGACTTCACACTTAAGGTATTCTCATTACCCCTAATCAGAGGGAAGATGTGATGAGTTTACTAAATACATTGGTTTAGACTTAAGCTCATTAACTTATGACAAATTCAAAAGCAATAAAAGACTGAAAACTCAAAAACAAACAATAATCGTCTCCTTCGGGATTCTTTTCTCATCTCACTCACTCATAAACGAGAACTTGCTTCTTCCGTCTAATGCGAGACAGTTTGCACCTGAGCCAGACAGGTCATACACTTGAGCATAGACAAGTAAGCAGTTCATCAAGTCAATTCTTCTTTCAGTCTCTTTGGGTCGAACTACGGTGTTCTGACTTCCTCATTGCACGAGAGGATGCGTAGGCATAACTTAACAGTTATCGAACAAAAGTCTCTGTATATTCCCCCTCCTTCCAGCTTTATTCTCTTAAGCCTCATGATCTTGAGCAATTCATTCTAATTCCTACACTGACACTGTATATATCACACTTTACACTTCTTTTACACTGACACCTGTACATTCTTTTCCAGCTATTTTATACACAACTTGCACTGACACTACCCCTTTAAAACACAAATCTTTTAAGCGTGGATCCCGTCGAGTACGGCGGACAATCTGGGTGATAATACCTTCCCAGGTTGTAACCAACCCCCTTTCTCAGTCTCTCTGGTTCGCAAACCGTCTTATCCATATCTTTCTAGGTCTATGCAGCATTGCCTTTCCTCCGGGATAAAAATGCCTAGCTGGCGACTCTTTTCATCTCCAGTGAGTTCACTGCTGTGTGTTCTCATTGTCCCTCTCGCCGACCGTTCGCGTCTGTACCTTTATTTGGGCCAGTCCCATCTATCGGGAGCGATAACAGGGGACGGGAAATCTTCACCATCCATGGTGCTGAGCATCAGTGCTCCACCAGAGAAAACTTTCTTTACTACAAATGGTCCTTCATAATTTGGGGTCCATTTGCCCCTGTGATCTGTATGAGGAGGGAGGATTCTCTTCAGCACAAGATCTCCTACTTGGTATTCTCGGGGCCTGACTTTCTGATCGAAGGCTTTCTTCATTCTTTTCTGATACAACTGCCCATGACAAATTGCAGCCAGTTTTTTCTCTTCAATCAGACTCAGTTGTTCGTATCGAGACCGGACCCATTCTGCTTCACTCAGTTTAACATCCATCAGTATCCGTAGAGAGGGTAATTCAACTTCAACAGGTAGGACTGCTTCCATGCCATACACAAGTTGATACGATGTTGCCCCAGTGGATATCCTGATTGACGTGCGGTACCCATGCAAGGCAAATGGTAGCATTTCATGCCAGTCTTTGTAAGTGACTACCATCTTCTGCACAATCTTCTTGATATTTTTATTGGCTGCCTCAACAGCGCCATTCATCTTTGGCCTGTAAGGAGAAGAATTTTGATGTTGAATTTTGAAGTCCCGGCACAGTTCAGCCATCATTTTTTTGTTTAGATTGGAACCATTATCAGTAATGATTCGCTCGGGAACTCCATACCGACAGATGATATCTCTCTTCAGAAATCTGGCTACCACGTGTCTTGTAACATTGGCATAGGAGGCTGCTTCAACCCACTTGGTAAAATAGTCAATGGCAACCAGGATGAATCTGTGGCCACTCGAAGCAGTTGGCTCAATCTTACCAATCATGTCAATGCCCCACATAGCAAAGGGCCAGGGTGAAGACATTACATTCAAAGGATTGGGAGACACATGCACTTTATCCGCATAAATCTGGCATTTATGGCATTTTCTGGCATAGGCACAACAGTCGGCATCCATTGTGATCCAGTAATAGCCTGATCTTAGCAACTTCTTGGCCATGGCATGCCCTCCCGCATGGGTACCAAAGGATCCTTCGTGCACTTCATGCATTAGCAGATCTGCTTCTGTCCTGTCGACGCATCTGAGGAGTACCATATCAAAGTTTCTCTTGTACAGGGAACCATCAGTGTTCAGGAAGAATCTACCAGCAAGCCTTCTCAAAGTCTTCTTATCACTGGAAGATGCCCCAGGTGGGTATGTTTGATCCTCCAAGAAGCACTTAATGTCATGGAACCAAGGCTTATCATCTTTGACAACATCTGCTGCGAACACATATGCTGGTCTGTTGAGTCTGGACACTGCAATTTGAGGTACGAAGTTGGCGGCTTGGACTTTGATCATAGATGAAATGGTAGCCAGAGCATCTGCAAACTGATTCTCGTCCCGAGGGATATACTCAAGCTTGATCGTTGTAAAGAAAGTCAATAACCTCCTTGTATAATCCCTGTAAGGTATCAGATGATCCTGGTGGGTGTACCATTTGCCATTGGCTTGATTAATTACCAGAGCTGAATCCCCGAATACAGTCAATGTCTTGATCCTGAGGTCAATGGCTTCCTCAAGACCCATAATGCAAGCTTCGTATTCAGCTTCGTTTTTAGTGCAGTTGAAAGTGAGTTTTGCCGAGAAAGGCATGTGAACTCCCTTAGGTGTAATGAGTACTGCACCAACACCACGACCATTCATGTTAACAGCCCCGTCAAACATCATAGTCCATTCTTCTTCCGGGTCAGGCCCTTCAGTGTGAACAGGCTCTTCATGATCTTTTGCTTTTACGAACATGATGTCCTCATCAGGGAAGTCAAATCTCATAGGCTGGTAATCATCAATAGGTTGCTCAGCAAGATATTCAGACAATACACTGCCCTTGATGGCTTTCTGAGAAGTGTACTGAATGTCATACTCTGTAAGGATCATTTGCCATCTTGCAACCCGTCCGGTAAGTGCTGGCTTCTCAAATATGTACTTAACTGGGTCCATTTTTGAGATCAACAAGGTAGTGTGGGTCAACATATACTGCCTCAGTCGGCGAGCAGCCCACGCTAAAGCACAGCAAGTTTTCTCGAGCAGTGAATAACGTTGTTCACAGTCGGTAAACTTTTTGCTTAGGTAGTATATTGCATACTCTTTTCGACCAGACTCGTCATGCTGGCCCAGCACACACCCCATTGACTCTTCTAATACTGTCAAGTACATGATCAGAGGTCTTCCTTCAACTGGAGGCATAAGTATTGGAGGCTCTTGTAAGTACTCCTTGATCTTGTCAAAAGCCTTTTGGCAGTCTTCGTTCCACCTGACCGTCTGTTCTTTTCTCAACAATTTGAACAAGGGCTCACAGGTTGCTGTAAGGTGAGATATGAACCTTGAAATGTAGTTCAATCTACCTAGAAACCCCCGAACTTCTTTTTCAGACTTCGGTGCAGGCATCTCTTGAATAGCTTTGACTTTATCAGGGTCAACTTCAATCCCTTTCTCACTTACAATAAATCCCAGCAGCTTACCCGATCGCACCCCGAACGTGCACTTGTTGGGGTTTAACTTCAATTGGTACTTCCTCAGACGCTTGAACAACTTCAGCAGATTTACCAGGTGATCTTCTTCGGTAAGGGACTTGGCAATCATGTCATCCACGTAACATTCTATTTCCTTATGGATCATATCGTGGAATAATGTTACCATGGCCCGTTGATACGTCGCACCGGCATTCTTGAGCCCAAATGGCATTACCTTGTAGCAGAACGTGCCCCAGGGTGTGATGAAGGTTGTCTTCTCCATGTCTTCAGGTGACATTTTAATCTGATTGTATCCTGAAAATCCATCCATGAAGGAGAATACCGAGAACTGAGCCGTATTATCCACCAATACATCAATGTGAGGTAAAGGGAAATCATCCTTCGGGCTAGCTCTGTTCAGATCCCGGTAGTCAACACACATTCTCACTTTGTCGTCCTTCTTAGGCACAGGTACTATGTTAGCAACCCACGGTGGATAGCTAGTTACGGCAAGGAAACCGGCGTCCCATTGCTTTTGTACCTCTTCCTTGATTTTCATGGCCATGTCCGGGCGAGTACGGCGCAGTTTCTGTTTGACCGGTGGGCATTCTTCCCTTAAAGGCAGCTTGTGCACAACAATGTCGGTGTCCAACCCTGGAATATCTTGATAAGACCAAGCAAACACATCCACATACTCTTGAAGCAGGTCAATCAGTTGTCTCTTCACTGAGTCTTGTAGGCAGGCCCCGATTTTAACTTCTTTCACGTCTTCGTCTGTACCAAGATTAATCGTCTCAACCTCCTCCTGGTGAGGAGTAATAACCTTTTCCTCTTGTCTTAACAACCTGGCTAGCTCTTCAGGAAGCTCATATTCTTCTTCAACCCCTTCATCAGCTTGATTGATTGGATTGTCGAAGTCATACGAAGTCATAGCCGTGCTGTTGTCGGTGCTGTCTGGAAGGCACTCTCTGCAAGGGTTCAGTTTGTTCATTTTAGTGATTTGATTTTAATCTTGTTTAAAAAAGTGAAATAAAGTTGTCATTTTGAAAACACTGCCATTTATTTTTTGTACAAAAAGAAAAATGGAAAAAACAGTGAACGAAAAAGAAAAACGACTCATTTGCAAAAAGATGTCTGATATTTCATTGTTTAATCTTGTTGCACAAAAAGTACAGATGGCCCGATTACAAAATGAGTCTTGTCATCTTGGGCAAGATGCAAGACTTGATGCATGCTTAAAATATACAGGAAATAATAATTACTCGGCGGGAGTAACTCTTATAATTTCCTGGGAAGACCAGTTTGAGACACTGCTCCCCGGGACCTTTGGACGGGTCCAACTCTCCAGGTTGCGGTCGCTTTCATCCTCGTCTTCCAAATTGTTGACAGCATCGGGGGTGAGCATCCCCCCACTAACAAAGTTGGGCTCCTTAGCAGCCTCTGCTTGATCTTGTTGAGTTGGTTTGTAACCCAACCCAAATCTATCTTCTTTCTTCTCCACAGGTAGCAATTTGCCCCAGCCCTGGGCAGTTCCTTCTTCAACAACCTTCCGGGCTTGTTGATAATATGTCATTGAGGTTCCAGGTACAGCAGATGTTTCATTTATGTTCAAGGCCTCAAACCCTTGACTCATCGTTTCATGGATCTCCCCGTCCATCTCTATATATTTGTAGGTAGCCAGGTGGCTAACAAAAATATCCTCCTCTCCACAGAAAGTAACGACTTGGCCCTCCCACTCGAATTTTAACTTCTGGTGAAGGGTTGAGGTCACGGCGCCAGCGGCGTGAATCCATGGCCTACCCAATAGACAGCTATAGGCAGGCTGTATATCCATCACGTAGAAGGTCGTTTTGAAAGTTTGTGGGCCAATCGTTATAGGCAACTCAATCTCACCCAGAACCGATCTCTTTGAACCATCAAAGGCTCTCACTACCAGGTTGCTGGGGCGTAATGCCAATCCGTCATACTCTAGCTTCACAAGGGCTTTTTTAGGTAAGACATTGAGGGATGATCCTGTGTCTACCAGCACATGGGAAAGAACTGCACCTTTACATTCCATGGTAATGTGCAGAGCCTTGTTATGATTGCGGCCTTCCGTAGTCAAATCAGTGTTGGTGAATCCTAGTCCATGACTAGCATTAACATTTCCTACCACAGCTTCCAACTGATTGACTGTGATCTCTTCAGGCACATAAGCTGCGTGCAAGACTTTTAGTAGTGTGTTCCGATGAGCTTCGGAGCACATAAGCAATGATAGGATTGAGATCTTGGAAGGCGTCTGATGAAGCTGATCCACTATTTTGTAATCACTTTTCTTGATGATTCTCATGAACTCATCAACTTCTTGATCAAAGGGTATTTTCAAAGCTTCCTTAACAATCTGCTCTTCCTGCACCAAGCTTTTCCCTTTTGCCTTGGCAGCAGCTTCTGCTTCGGCCGTGGGTCTTTGAATTTGTGGAGCAAAGAGACGTCCACTTCGAGTGAAGCCTCCGCCTCCTCCCACATTGTCTATTTGTGGTGCAGGGGTTGATGATTCAAAAGTGATTTTCTGTCCTTCGCAGTATAGATCAGAACCGTAATGCCAGGGAATGGCATTACTGCTTTCATAAGGTACTGGCCCAGGTACTGTGATAGTGACTGGACTGATTGCAGCTGCGGAAGGGACTGTGATAGTCTGTGGATCATAATATATTGTGACTGGTGCTCTGACGGGAGTAGCGCTTTGCGAGTTGTAAGCAGAATCATTTTCAGGATCATAATAAATCGTAACTGTTGAGACATCTTCATGGTTTGCTGCTGATGTTGTAGGAGACATTGTTGGAAGGATGGGTGTTGTTGTTGTAGGAGTTTCTGAATGGAGTGGTGCTGAAGTTGTAGAAGGAATGCTTGTTGATATCTGGTCAGTTGAAATGACAGATGAAGCACTTGTTGATGAAGCTGAAGAGTTGTCGGGAACAATGGTTGTTGCAGTTGTAGGAGATACTGGAATCGTTGCTGATGAGATTGCTGGATTTGTTGGAATTGATGTTGTAATTTGAAGCAGGCCGCTCTGGATGAGCCCATCTATGCCATCTCTCAAATTATCGCAACCATTCACTGAAATGTTGCAATAAGCACACCCTAGCTCGCATCCCGGGAACATTTGACATTCGAGGAGTTGAGCCTTAATTTCTACCAACGGTGTCCGAATCTGACCCACACTGGTTATTAAATAAGACGGCTTGTCTTCTTCAATAGCATTGATTCTGGGACCTCCGTGGTGTGGCATAGGGTTTTTGTTAACATTTGGCGGTGGTGCGAAATTCAGAGCCTTAGAGTCCACCAAGTCCTGTACCTTCATGTGCAAAGCTCTGCACTTTTCTGTACTGTGGCCAGGTGCATTTGAATGAAAAGCACATCTGGCGTTGGAGTCATAATTCCTGGGTAGACTATTAGGATCTGGAGGTGCCAACATCCTTAGCTCAACTAGGTTGAGTTTCAGGAGTTGTGGCAGTAATGTGGCATATGGCATAGGGATCGGATCGATCACCCTATTGGCCTGAGAAGGTCTCTGTTGGAACGGTCTTTGCTGGTTGTTGTTGTTGGTGTTGTTGTAGTTTCTCGGAGGATACTGAGCTTGTTGATGGTACTGAGGTTGTTGCTGATAACTTTGTTGCGGTGGTTGATAGGTTGGTTGTGGATTAGCTGGAGCGGGAATGGTGACTGCTGCCACGGATCTATGAACATATTGAGGTCTGCCCCTGTTGGTGTGGATAACATTAGTCTCACCAGTTCTTCTTGGGCCTACAAAAGGCTTTCTTGTGTTGCTGGATGAGCTGGCACCGTTGTCAGAAATCTTGCCCATCTTTAACAGGCTCTCAATTCTCTCTCCAGCTATGACGACATCCGCAAAGCTGGTAGAAGAGAAAGCAGCCAGCCTGTCAATGTATGTTCCCTGAAGGGTGTTCATAAACATATCTGCCATCTCCCTCTCTGACATAGGTGGCTGAACGGCAGCAGCCAATTGCCTCCACCTCTGGGCATACTCTCGGAAACTTTCCCTTGATGACCGTGACATTCCCATTAGGAGGGTCCTGTTGGGTGCCATATCTAAGTTGTACTGATACTGTCTGATAAAGGCCTCTGCCAGGTCCTTCCAACACCTGATAGTTGCTCTTGTCAGATGAGAGTACCATTCTCTTGAAGCTCCCGTCAAGCTGTCCTCAAAATAAAACATCCAGAGTTTCTCGTCCATGGTATAGGCCTTCAGCCTCCCCAGAAATGATTGTAAATGGGTCCGGGGGCATGAAGTCCCGTTGTATTTTTCAAAACAAGGAGGCTTAAACTTATGGGGAATCCTGACCCCGTCTACCAAGCCCATGTCCATAACATCAAAGCCTAAAGAGTTTTGAGACTCTAAGGATCTCAATTTCTCAGCTATCTCATCCAGCCTTCTGTCATAAGCTTCCTCCCCAGCTCCCATTACTGTGAACTGATCTTCCTGGGGGTCTTCTTGCAGCACTCTGCCTGCAGTGGCAGTCCCCTGAACATTAGCAGGAATGTTGACCTCTGGATGAAGGTGGGGTCCAAATACAGGGGGGTTGACATGAGGTTGGACCCTCTCATTGTTGCTTGTGCCAGCAGTCCCTATATGGGGATCTTCTTGATTCTGCCTTTCCACCATTGCTCTCAATCTTTCTTGGCTCTGAGCCATATTGTTCATCACTTCCATAAACTGCGTCATCTGAGTTCTCATTTCCAATCTTTCGTTTGCCATTTGGTTTCTGACCTCTGCAAGGTCCTGCTGTACCTGATCCATTTGTATGCCCGGAAGGTTGTTACGGGTTGGATATCGGTGTGGACGGTTGAGGGGAAATACCCGGCGTCGAGCAATAATTCCTGAGATCACAACAGAGTTAGCAACAATAAAACAAAAACCTACAAAACAAATAAAGGGTTAGCATGCAATGCAGTATGCTTATTTGTTTTCAAGGTATCCGGCTTGGCATTCAGTTTTGACCCTTCCAGACCTTTGAAGATGCTGTTGATGCTGCTTTTGAAGTAAACTCGGATGGAACAAACTGATACATATATTACAAAAGGCAAATGGTACATAGTTTGTTTTCAAATACAAGCCCTCTGAGGGGCCAAAATATATTACAAGAAAACAAAAATACATAAAATGAAAGCAACAACAAGCAAAAAGTCAAACACCAAGACCAAACTCATCCTCCTGAACTTCCTTGAGAAGTGCTTCAGTCACAAGATCGGCTGGACGCTCCGTGAGATTCCTGATAAGGAGATTCCGGGTAGTAACAGCTGCAGTTAGCTTCTTGTGCTGACTTTGGTCCTTTGACCTCTTCACTCCAGCTTTGATCTTCAGCTCTGATATCTCCCTCTGCTGGGCTGCTGCCAGGGCTTCCTGCTGCTCTCTTGCACTAGCTTCCAGTTGCTCTATCTTGTCCCGGACCTTCTTATCTTCCAGAGTACGAGCTTCGGTGATCCTGACCCACCTAGCTTGACTTTCCTTCAGATACAAGTCTGTCCTGGCTTTCTGGAACTGGGCTTCCTTGCAAGCATTCTTCAGAATTTGTTCTCCAGCCCTAGACTTCTTGATGTAATCCTCAGACTTCTCAATTTTAGCCAGATGCTCTACTCTCAGCCTCTCTAACCTCTCAATGTCCATCCTACCATCACTCCTCTCACGGAGGGTCTTCTGCAAAGCCTGAGTCAACTTCTCATTTCTCTCTTTCAAACCCTCAAACTCCTCTAAACTGACAGTGGCAGGGGGCGGTGCTGAGGATGATCCAGGCATATCCTCCATGGTAAAGGGCATTCCAGAGAATTGAGCCCTGGCATGGGACCACTCATAATATTGTGCTGATGCCACATTGTTGCACTTCCCCAAAATGGTTACTCCTTTAGTTTGAACATTGTCCCAGGCCCAGGCTGCCTGCCTGACAATAGCTAGATTGGGCTTGTTCTCACAGTAAAGAGTCTCAGCCAAGTCTTGTGCCTTAGGAGTGTGGACCAGTGCATAGCCCAATTGTCTTTTGAACAGCAGAGGATTGTAATTAATGCAACCCTTAACTCCTATCAGGGGCACATTGGGAAATTGCCCACAACTGGTAATGATATCCCTGCCCTTTGTGCTTTGAGTGCACCACCTGATATCAGCTGAAGTCAGAGCAGTGAGTCTTCTAGCCCAGTTTCTCTGCTGATGAGGATTCAAAAATGCATCTGTCTTGGGCAAATGCTTGAGAAGCCAAGTATGGAACAAAGGAGCACAACACCTCACTAATCTTCCCCTCTGTTTCTCATTCCTCTGGTGCACTGAATAGTAGAAATCCCCCAATAGAGTTGGCACTGGGTTCCTCAGGATAAAAAGATGGATTGCATTCTTGCTAATGAATCTAGGCTCATCTGCAAATAATATGATCCCATATATGCTCAGGGCCAATAAAGCACAGACTGCTTTCCACTCTCCTAAAGAAGCTTTCAGGGTAGCTTGAGAGATCAAGAAATCCAGATGCAGGCCAGAGATTCCAGCCTTAGTAGTCATATGCTGCCCAATCAGAACTGGTTCCAAATGCAATGCCTTTGCTACCTCTTCATTACCAGGAAAGACCATCTCAGGGTTGAAAGGGACTCCACCCCTGATAGGTATACCAACCAATGATGAGTATTCTTCCAATAAAGGGCCCAACTGAAAGTCCTGAAAAGTGAAACACCTCAGTGGGGGATCATAAAACTGAAGGCAAGTATGAATCAGGCTCCTCTGTGAAGGGTACAAATCCATAACCACATCAAGTATGTCTCCAGAGTGTTCCCTGAACAGTGGTATATGGTCTGGAGTAATCAGGGTCTGAATCCTCCTGATGTCAGCTAGCTCAGGCTGGAAGAAGTGGTAGGAGATGTTACTCTTTTTAGGTGCCATGATGTTGAAGATGAGTTGAGACAGGTGCTGATGATAACACTGGAAGGTGGGCCACTGATTGGCTGGTGCAGGTGACTGAAGCAGATAGCTGATAGCTGAAGCAGGTGCTGATGAAGATAGGTCTATACTGATGATGGGGTCAAAACCAAGCCAAAATGAAAATGGATACCCTGAAAAACAAGTAAACAAATGTCAAAATGATGCAATGAGGATGTATGCAAATGATATGCAAGGGTTTGTGACTGAGCTGGATCTGATCAAGTGCTCTGATATAGGTCCAGGTATGCTCAAGAAATCCAGATGGAGGTCTATAAATCCAGTAAACAAGGCGGGGGACTCAAATAAAGAGTCACATGTCAAGGGTTTAGAATCACAAGAACTGTTCCAACATGGAGTATTCTTAATCAAATCAAAGTAACAGGGTATGCTGAGGTCAGGGGTACCTGCAAACCTGTAAACAGCCCAACCCCCTCACAGGTGGTGTTCTAAAACAAGGATCCTCAGACTTGGATCAGTTATGAGAAGTGTAAACACTTCTAACCCGGAGGTACAGTGTTTACAACAACCATAAAAGATCCTCCTCTAATTCACCTCAGTTTCTGAAGGTCAATACTAAAGGTCATCCAGACTTAGCAGGCTTCCCAGATAGCCCTAGCATTGCAGGAAATCTGCAACACAGAGTTCTCAAGAAGAAACCCATATCTGAATCGTGTTTCATATTCCCGCACCAGACCGAGATGGAATGGGAAAGAATATGAACCACTCTATCCTAGGTGTCACTCAGGTCCCAGGTGTAGGACCTCAACTCTCAATAGAACACCCACCCACCAAAGCAAACAAACAGATCCAGCCAGCACAGTATGACAATATGATATAATGCAAAGCCATACAGAGAGCAGTAAAATAACTGTACATAAAGCAAAAAAAACAAAACAAATATACAAGCTCAGATAGCACATAACACCCCAGTAAACACAAATCAATCAAGCGCTAGGAGGAACCCACAAAAGAACCAGAAGCCCTGGTTACAGTATAAGGTTCCCCAGCAGAGTCGCCAAGCTGTCGCTCCCGATAAATGGGAAATAACCCAAATAAAGGTACAGACGCGAACGGTCGGCGAAAGGGAACAATGAGAACACACAGCAGTGAACTCACTGGAGATGAAAAGAGTCGCCAGCTAGGCATTTTAATCCCGGAGGAAAGGCAATGCTACATAGACCTAGAAAGACATGGATAAGACGGTTGCGAACCAGAGAGACTGAGAAAGGGGGTTGGTTACAACCTGGGAAGGTATTAGCACCCAGATTGTCCGCCGTACTCGACGGGATCCACGCTTGAAAGATTTGTGTTTTAAAGGGGTAGTGTCAGTGCAATCTGTGTATAAAAGAGCTGGAAAACAAAATGTACAGGTGTCAGTGTAAGAGAAAAGTGAAGTATATAAGTGAAGTGTCAGTGTAAGAACAGGAGTGAAATGCTCAAGATCATGAGGCTAAAAGAATGAGGCTAGAAAGAGGGGGAATATACAGAGACTTTTGTTCGATAACTGTTAAGTTATGCCTACGTATCCTCTCATGCAATGAGGAAGTCAGAACACCGTAGTTCGACCCAAAGAGACTGAAAGATGAATTGACTTGTGAACTGCCTACTTGTCTATGCTCAAGTGTATGATCTGTCTGGCACAGATGCAAACTGTCTTGCATTAGACGGAAGAAGCGAGTTCTCGTTTGTGAGTGAATGAGATGAGAAAAGAATCCCGGAGGAGACGATTATTGTTTGTTTTTGTGTTTTCAGTCTTTTATTGCTTTTGAAAGTTTGTCATAAGTTAATGAGCTTAAACCTAAACCAATGGATTTAGTAAACTCATCACATCTTCCCTCTGATTAGGGGTAATGAGAATACCTTAAGTGTGAAGTCAGCTTCTCACACTTAAACACCTTTGGTGTAGGATTAAGATCATTACCCTACTTGTGATTAATTAGATGTTTTTGTGGTTTTTGCTTAGTGTTGAGTAATGAGGTTAAGCCATAATCAGGGATTAAACAGACTCATTACACCATCCTAATAGAAGGATAATAGATGAGAATGTTTAAGCTAAGGAAAGCTCCTCAACTTAATCCATGATTAGGGATTAAACTCATGACAAAACAAGCCTTTGATTAAGTGGATTTTATTTAATGATATGATGATGAAGTGATTTTTAGGGTTTGTAAGACAACTTGAGGGGGACTTGTCCATTAACACTAGGGTTAGTCCTTCTTAACCAATTAAGGAAGAATTAGAACCCTAATGCAAGGCCCAAGTTACAAGTGTGATGTCTTGATGATTATTAAGTGAATTAATTAAGAGATTTAAACACATTAAGGGTTTAACACTTAGGATTAAAGTTATACACTCCATCCTAATAGAAGGATGCAGGCATAAGCTTAATCACAAAGCCTTAAAGCCTTTAGGGTTTAGTCCCTGATTATGAGGGGAGAAGAGAAGACTCAATGAGACACAAAGGTAAAACTAAGTGGGGGGACTAAAAAAAACCCTAATCATTGTCATACATGGTTGTTCCTAAGGTTTGTGAGGTTTTCAAGAGAAATCTTCAATGGAGCCACCAAGAAGCAGATGAAAGGATCAAGAGAAGCAAAGTAACTTGCTTCATTTAAGAAGACAAGTCACTTGAAGAAAGAAAGTAGGAAGAAGAAGAATGAGCAAGCTCAAACTCAAACACATATAAAAATGCAGCAAGGATGCATAAAAGAGATGAAGAGAAGTTATGAGAAGTGAAGGCAAATTCACTTCTCAAAGTCACTTACCACCTGAAAAGTTAGAAAAGAAAATGCAATGCAATGCAAAATGAGATGAAATGGTATGATGAAAAACCAAACCAGAAGCACATACATGATGTTAATAATGCTATGAGATGCTACAAACATGAAACAACACATGGGGATGATCATGCAAGCTTATGAATGCAAATGAAGCAAGTTAAGACACATGAACATACATGAAAAGTTATGAGATGCATATGGCATACAACATGGCAAATGAAAGATGCAATGATCAAACATGCTTTCGATATGTCTTATGATGTTAAATGAATCACATGGATGCATAAAATATCATGGCAAGTCAAGGCATGAATGCAAATGCAAGATGGATGCATATGAAAGCCCAAATTAGGGTTTATGAGTAATACAACAAACAAAAACCAAAATCAGAAGCAAACAACATTACAAAAAATTGAAAATGCACTTAAAGTATCCCTAATCCTATACTAACTCACTGCCCAAAGGAGAAGTTCCAACTCTTAACCTAATTCAAGATATGATTTTTCTAAGTTTTCTAGGGTTTTAGGGTTCCTTAACAATAAAATTACCAAACAAATTGAAAATGAAAGATCAAATCATGGCCATTTAATCTCACAAACTACATGCTAAACACAATGCAATGCAAAAAGAATCAAGGTCCAACTCTTTAGGGTTAGGCAGAAATGATTTTTGGAAGTTTGGATCAAAATAATGCATAAAAATGATTTTAATTCTATGAAAAATTCTCAAAATGCATCAAGATCAAAAAATAAATTTGGTTTGAGGGTTGGACAATGTTTCTAAATGTTTTTAAATGTCTCATGAATTTTTTTGTGATTTTTAAATACCTAAAAGTATTTTTAATTAATTAATTCTCATTAATTAATTAAAAAGAAACCTTTAAATATTTAAAAATACTTTTTTAATGCTAAAAATAAAAATAAAAATATTTTTGTGTTCTGAAATTAAATAATAACTTGTACAAAAAAATTTCAGAATTTTTAAGGTATTTTTGCTATTTTAAATAAATTATGGAAAAACAAATGAAATAATATGAAAATAAAATGAATTTTAAACTGAAAAATAGAAAGTAATCAGATCCAATGGACGAAATTCAAACTGGCAAGGGCGGGAGTTGACTGCGCGCGGGTTTGGACGGCTCACATTCAAACTGACTTAATTACACTTAGCCCTAATTAAGCAAACCCTAATTACTTTCAGATGACCGGAACAGTGGTTCCGGTCATCTTCTCCGGCGAATCAAAATGCTAAATCCTTCCACACGTTACGAAAATGAAAACTAACTATCCAGAAATCATCCCCACCCTAAAACGAATCAAACCCCTCACTCAAACATCATTTATCATTCATAATCAGAGGGAATCGAATCAAAATAGTTTCTAGGGCAAAAATTTCAGAACATGATTAAACTCTCATTTCCTCACCATTTTCAAAACCAATGACATATTCATGATCAGAGAAGCATGCAGAGGCTATTGAGAACTTAAAAATTCATTTCTGGAAAAAAAGTTCTTGAGCTACCTGAGTTTTGAAGCTTTCAGTTCTGCAACTTTCTGACCTCTTCCTTTGATGCAAACCACCCCCTTTGGTCCCTTGAGGATGTCTGAATGCTTAGCAAGAGTTTATGTTGGCTGGTTTGAGAGTTTGAACAAGTTCTGTTCAAGCTCAGGTGGGAATCGTGTTTTGGATTCAGGCTGTTTCAGGCAATGGTGAGGGGTTCTTTGTGATCAGGATGATGAGTTGAGAAGGTCTGTGAAGTTTGTTTTTATGTTTGTGGCTTGTATGCTGAGTTTCGAAGGGTTTTGCTCAAGGGAGTGAAAATGAGAAAGTGATGTTCTTGCTGGTTTCAGGCTCTTGTGTTATGTTGCTTGGCTTGCCATTTGTTTGTATAAACAATGCTGATTGGTCAGAGGATGTGACCTGCCCTTTTTTGATAGGTGTAGTAGCTTTTGCCAAAATGTCAACTTCTTGTAAGAGAGGCATGGGTCATGTTTCAGCCAAGTACAAAGGGTGTGGGCTACGCAGCAAGGTGAGGGAGAAAGGCTAGGATTGGTCAGCAGGCTAGGCAGCAAGTGGATGAAGTGTTATGATGGTTTTTGCAAGTTGGTTTCCTTTAGTTCTCATGGAAAAATCTTGTTCCAAACACCATAAAACATGTGATCTTTTTGGTTCAATCTGAACTTTAAGACTTGTATTATGTTGGTATAAGGATTAGGCATCAATTAGAGGTCACAAATGCCTTTGGTACAAGCTTTTGCAAATTTCTCATTTGGTGCATAACTTAAAATTTAGTGATTCTAGCCAACTTTGATGCACCATAACTTTTGATCCAAAATGAATTAGGTCATGTTCTTGTACTTTTTGAAAAGGGAAAGATCTACTCTACAACTTTCATGACCAAAGTTTTTTCATTTGAAGCATTTTTGGATCAAAAAGCAATGGTTGAAAAAGTTGCCTAAAATGACAAATTCTTTAAAAGTCAACCTTGTCCCAAAAAGTCAACTTTGCAAAAAAACTTGTAATTCTCGAATTTTGTGAACTTCTAACTTCTTCCATGATCAAATAAAGATCATATGCACTCAAAATGATGAAGATCACCCCTTGGTTCATTGGGGCCCTCAGATGCCCTAAATTTGCACTGACTTGTCTGAAAAGTCAACTCTTGATCAGATGACTTCCCCATGGAATTTCTTCATGAGAATTGATATGCACACTCCTTATACCATATAGAGACCAATAGAAACAATAATGACCAAAAAATTTGGAGTTATGGCCTCTGAAACCAAAACCCTAATTTCAGGTCATCTGTGCAGTTAAACCTGGCTCTGCTTCCATGCCAATCTCAGTTCTTGTGATTTTTTGACATTCTTGACTTTGAGAGG
Organism: Lathyrus aphaca; assembly: GCA_963966055.1. Taxonomy (NCBI): domain Eukaryota; kingdom Viridiplantae; phylum Streptophyta; class Magnoliopsida; order Fabales; family Fabaceae; genus Lathyrus; species Lathyrus aphaca. The sequence continues at coordinate 212,693,379 of OZ014519.1, forward strand.
ATATAATATGATGCTTGAACCTACATGGACCCTCTTGAAGTTATTGATGGCCTTTGGAGTGGCTCAAGAAGCTCTTGGATTGCTCAGATCACAAACCCTAGATGCAGATGACTTTGAATCTATGCAGTGAATCAAAAATGTGATATGAGATGCTATGATTGAGTTTATGCATATGAAATGATCACAAGCCATGGTGTGAATGGGTGAGGGCAAATTTGGGGTGTTTACACTATGTCGTGATACTTGTGGCAGACGTACCCTGCCAGGTGATCGTCCTTCACCTTAGATGACCGTCCCTCATCTTTTCCCCAACAAAGCAGCCGTCCCCTGCTAGGTGATCGTCCTTCACCTTTGATGACCGTTCCTCATCATTTATTTCTTCAACCCGATGGTCGTCCCCGTCATTTACCTTTAATCCCCAGAGAGTCTTGTTTCTTTACTTGATGATCGTCCCCATCATGATACCTTTGTTTCCCCAGCATGTCGGCCGTCCCCGTCGTCGCTTTTCCCAGCAGTCGTCCTCTACTCGACGGTCGTCCTCCGTCGCCCACACTTTATAATCATACTTTATTTTCTTTTACAATCTATATACCTTTTCTTCTTCATTCGGTGAGTGCAAATTTTGGACTGTCTTTGGTATTCAACCACAAGTTATCTTGTTGGCCTGTTAAGCCGACACTTACATCCTGCACAGCTAACCCATGCTTGAATAGGGGCAGCTGTAAACACCCCAAATTTTCCCTCACTCATTTCACCATGGATTGTATTTCTTTTCATGTTGCATAAGTTCCATCATATCATCTCATATTGCATTTTTGCTTCATTGCATTGATTCAAAGTCATCTGCATCTAGGGTTTGTGATCTGAGCAATCCAAGAGCTATTTGAGCCACTCCAAAGAGCTTCAATCATCTCAAGAGGGTCCATGTATGTTCAAGCATCATATTATATCCTCACAAGGTCAAGGGAGTCAAAGAATCACAAGAACTGAGAAATGCATGGAAGTAGAGCCAGGCTTAACTACACAGATGACCTAGAATTAGGGTTTTGGTTTCAGAGGCCATAACTCCAAATTTTTTGGTAATTCTTGTTTCTATTGGTCTCTATATGTTATGAGGATCATGCATATCAATTTTCATGAAGAAATTCAAAGGGGAATGCATCCGATCACAGGATGACTTCTTGAGCAAGTCAGTGCAAAATCAGGGCATCTAAGGCCCCCAATGACCCAACCAAAGGGGTTTCTTCATCATTTTGAATGTGTATGATCTTTATTTGATCATATAAGATGTTATAAGTTCACAAAATTGAAGGATTTCAAGCCATTTGCAAAGTTGCCTTTTTGGGAAAGTGACTTATAATGAAAACTTGCCATTTTGGGAAAGTTTTTCAACCTCCTCTTATTGATTCAAAAATGCTTCAAATGAAAAATATTTGGTCATGAAAGTTGTAGAATGGATCCTCCCATTTTCAAAAAGTACAAGAACTCATTCTAATTCATTATAGATCAAAAGTTATGGCCTTGCAAAGTTGGACAAAATCATTCATTTTTCACTTTTGTGCCAAAGGATGAAAGTTGCAAAACCTCATGCCAAAGCCAAATGTGACTTCAAACCAGCTTCAAATCATCACACAAACATAATTCATGGCTCATAATTCAGATTTGCTCAAGAATTTATCACTTTCATGCCTTGGATTACAAGTTACATAAGGCATTTTTCTCATGAAAGCTTCAAAATTGAACTTTTGCAAAAGGAACTTTTTATGCTTGAATTGAACACTAATTGGTCTCAAATCATTCTAGCAACTTCATATGGCTCATGTTGCTGCATTTTGCCCAAGAAATCACAAGATTCTTTGCCTTGGTTCATAAGAAAACTCAAAGAGGGAAATATGCAAGAACCTTGGGAACTCTTGATCAAGACCATCCAGCTCACAAAATCAGATCCAAAGGCCTTCCTTGACTTAAGCTGAGGCAGGACAAGCCCTAAGATCTCCTCTGACCCGAGCCATACCTATAGTACACAAGATCTTGACTTTTTGCATTTTTTCCCATGCCAATCACACTGTGCCACCACCAACTCTCTGCCCAATCAGAGCCTCATATGTGGACCTCAAGCCTTCCAAAACACACCACACACAAGCCTGTAATCTCCAAGAAGCCAGGATTCACAAAATTATCAAAAACCTTCATCTCTTCGAAACTTCTTCCTCAGCCATCAAAACTCCAAAATCTCTTCACCAACAAATCACACATCACTCACTGAACAAGAATCAACCCTCAAAGCAGCCAAAAACATCACACATTCAACCCTCCATTTCTGCTACGCCAGAACTGAAGCTTTCAAACCAGCTATTATCAAAGCCTTCTAAGCTTCATTTCATCATCAGTGTGTTCAAAGAAGTGGGTTTGCACAAAGGGTGAGTCCAGAAAGCTCAGAATCAGAGAGTCCTCATCTTAGGTGGTAAGTTACATTGAGAAGTGAATTTGCCTCCACTTCTCACAATCTCTTCTCATTTATCTTGCATCATTGCTGCATTTTATCTTTGTAGTAGAGTGAGATTGCTCATTCATGTTCATCTCTTACTTTCTTTCTTCAGGCAACTTGTCTTCTTAGGTGAAGCAAGTTGTCTTATTTCTTTCTGCTTCTCCTCATTTCATCTGTTTCTTTCCTGGTGGCTTTTCTCCTGAAGATCTTTTGCAAGCCTCATAAAACCTAGGAACAACCAAGCATGATCACATTTAGGGTTTGATTAGTCCCCCATTTAGTTTTGCCTTTGTGTCATCCTGGAATCTTCTCTTCTCATCCCATAATCAAGGATTAAACCTTAAAGGTTTTAAGGCTTTGTGATTAAGCTTATGCCTGCATCCTTCTATTAGGATGGAGTGTATAACTTTAAATCCTAAGTGTTAAACCCTTAATGTGTTTAAACCCCTTTAATCAATCCATCTAATAATCACTAAGACATCAAGCTTGTAACTTGGGCCTTGCATTAGGGTTCTAATTCTTCCTTAATTGGTTAAGAAGGACTAACCCTAGTGTTAATGGACAAGTCCCCCTCAAGTTGTCTTACCAATCATAAAATCCACTTCTTAATCTTACCATTAACTAAAATCTATTTAATAAAGGCTTTGTTTTGTCATGAGGTTAATCCCTAATCATGGATTAAGTTGAGGGGCCTTCCTCAGCTTAAATGTTCTCATCTATTATTCTTCTATTAGGATGGTGTAATGGGTCCATTAAATCCTTGATTATGGCTTAAACTCATTACTTAACACTAAACCAAAACCACAAAAGCATCTAAATAAATACAAGTAGGTTAATGATCTTAATCCTGCATCATGGTGATCAAGTGTGAGGTGTTTACTTCACACCTAAGGTATTCTCATTACCCTTAATCAGAGGGAGGATGTAATGAGTTTATTAACCCTTGGTTTAGGCTTAAGCTCATTTTCTTATGACAAATTCCAGAAAAGCAATAAAAGATTGAAAACACAAAAACAAATAATAATCGTCTCCTCCGGGATTCTTTTCTCATCTCATTCACTCACAAACGGTAACTTGCTTCTTCCGTCTAATGCAAGACAGTTTGCACCTGAGCCAGACAGGTCATACACTTGAGCATAGACAAGTAAGCAGTTCACAAGTCAATTCATCTTTCAGTATCTTTGAGTCGAACTACGGTGTTCTGACTTCCTCATTGCACGAGAGGATACGTAGGCATAACTTAACAGTTATCGAACAAAAGTCTCTGTATATTCCCCTTCCTTCCAGCATTATTCTTTTAGTCTCATAGTCTTGAGCTTTGGACTCTTTCCTTACACTGACACTTTCATACTTCACTTCACATTCATTTTACACTGACACTTGCATTCTTTCCAGTTTTTGCACACTAAATAGCACTGACACTACCCCTTTAAACACAAATCTTTTAAGCGTGGATCCCGTCGAGTACGACGGACAATCTGGGTGCTAATACCTTCCCAGGTTGTAACCAACCCCCTTTCTCAGTTTCTCTGGTTCGCGACCGTCTTGTCCATATCTTTCTAGGTTTATGCAGCATTACATTTCCTTCGGGATAAAAATGTCTAGCTGGCGACTCTTTTCTTTTCAGTTCACCCTTGTGTGTTCTCTCTCCTTCGCCGACCATTCCCGTCTGTACCCCTTTTGACCAGGTGTCATTTTGGTGGGAGCGACATTGAGCAATTTGACTCATTTGCACTTCAATATTTTTGATTGAGGCTCCGGTATTTCTTAAGTTGCTTCTTGTTTCTTCTTGGAATTGGGAACTTTGAGTGGCCATCTTTTTAATGGAAATTTCCTAATCTGCCTTTCTTGGACCCTGTTGTTGATATTGTTGTTGTGGATGATATTGTTGTTGCTGAGGTTGGTATGGTTGTTGGCCTTGAACCGGTTTCTGAATGTTTCCTTGTTGATCTTTCCATGATAAATTTGGGTGATTTTTCCAACCCGGATTATATGTGTTGGCATAAGGATTGTTCTGCCTCAACATATTAGTTTGTTCAGCCCGTTCTTGAGTGTAAACACCCCAAATTTACCCTCACTAATGTCACACCATGGCTTGTGATCTTCTCATTTGCATAATTTCAATCATATCATCTCATATTGCATTTTTGCTTCACTGCATTGTTTCAAAGTCATCTGCATCTAGGGTTTGTGATCTGAGCAATCCAAGAATCATCTAAGCCACTCCAAAGGTCTTCAATCATCTCAAGGGGGTCCATGTATGTTCAAGTATCATATTATATCCTCCCAAGATCAAAGAAGTCAAAAAATCACAAGAACTGAGAAAGACATGGAAGCAGAGCCAGGTTTAACTGCACAGATGACCTAAAATTAGGGTTTTGGTTTTAGAGGCCATAACTCCAAATTTTTTGGTCATTCTTGTTTCTATTGGTCTCTGTATGATATGAGGATCATGCATACCAATTTTCATGAAGAAATTCAATGGGGAAGGCATCTGATCAAAAGATGACTTCTTAAGCAAGTCAGTGCAAAATCAGGGCATCTGAGGCCCCCAATCACCCAACCAAAGGCTCTTCTCCATCATTTTGGATGTGTATGATCTTTATTTGATCTTAGAAGAAGTTATAAGTTCACAAAATTGAAGGATTTCAAGCCATTTGCAAAATTGCCATTTTGGGAAAGTGACTTGTAATGCAAACTTGCCATTTTGGGAAAGTTTTTCAACCTCCTCTTTTTGATCCAAAAATGCTTCAAATGAAAAATTATTGGTCATGAAAGTTGTAGATTGGATCATTCCCTTTTCAAAAAGTACAAGAACTTGACCTAATTCATCATAGAACTCAAGTTATGGTCTTGCAAAGTTGGGAAAAATCACAAAATTTCACTTATGCACCAAAGAGGGAAGTTTGCAAAAAACCACTTGCCAAAGCCAAATGTGACCTCTAATTGACTTCTAAGCATTGCACAAACATATCACATGACCTAAAATTCAGAATTGCACAAAGAAATCCCAAGTTTCATGCCTTGAACTTCAAGTAATTCAAAAGGGGCCAAACTTCCCCAAAATTGCAAAATGGATCAAATCTCTTCAGCCACTTGTGCTAGCTACAAACTATGACTTCCATGGACCTCCTTAAAGCAAGCTGACTCAAGCCATGCCTTGAAACAGCCACTGAACCAGCCCATACCTCAAGTACACAAGTTGGTGACATTTTTGCAACTTGCCCATACCAATTAACCTAGGCCAACACCCACCCTCTGACCTATCCAAACATGATATGTGTACCAAAAGCAACCCAACACATAAAATAACACAAGCTGAAACCTCCAAGAACACAACATACTCAAAATCCCCAAAATTTGCAAAAGCCTTCGAAACTCATAGCTCAACCATCAAACCTTCAAACTTTTTCCACCATTCAACTCCATAAACATCACTGATCATTTCCCACCCTTCATTTTGCCCTAAAATACTCAGAATCAAAAACACGATTTCAACATTTCATGAACTGAACTTCTGCCAACTTCCTTTTGAGGCCATTTAAGCTCCAACCAAGCATCACAAGCTCTTGGGGGTAATCATTGGAGTGGATTTGAGGCAAAGAACTGGCCAGAAAGCTCCTGTTTTGAAAGCTCAACTTCAGGTAAGCATGGCATTTATTTTTCAAGAACTCTCATTTTATGTTATAGAATGATTCTATGTGTTCCCCTGATTGCCATGATGTGTTTAGTTTTGAAAATAGTTGAGAAATAAGCATTTCATGAGCTTCTGAAATTTCTGAGTTCTTTTCCGTTTTGCTTTGATTCGTGCTTTTGATGATGAATAAATGAATTTTGATGGCTGATTCTTGTTGGGGTTGAGGAGAGGATCATTTCTGGAGAGTTTTAGGGCTTGGGGTTGCGTATTGAGTGAGATAGCTTGAGAGGCTAGCCGGAGAAGATGACCGGAACACTGTTCCGGTCACCTGAAAATGTTTAGGGTTCAAATTAGGGTTTAATTGCGTAATTAGTGAGTTTGAATGTGAGTCGTCCATTAGCGTGCGAAGTCAATTCCCTCCTCTTTTTATTTGAATCTAGGCCACTGGATCAACATACTTCCATTAATTCATATTTTTATTTCATTTTAATTACATTTCTTTCTACATTTTATTAAATATAGCAAAACACTTCTAAAAAAATTTATTTTTTGCATCATGACTTAAAATATTTTTCTCATTCTGAAAATAATTTTTATTTTATTTTTTGCATAAATTTCGTATTTTTAAAATATTTAAATGTTTATTTTAATTAGTTAATGAGAATTAATAATTAAAATACCATTTAAGTTTCTAAAAATCACCAAAAAAATCACATTGCATTTTGATACATTTAGAAACATTGTCAAACTCTTCACACAAATTTCTTTTTGGTTCTTGACCTATTTTGAAATATTTCTTTGGATTTAGGGTTCTTAAAAGTCAATATTTTTGCCCTAACTTAGAAAAATCCATTCTGCCTAACCATGAAGAGTTTGATGATGGTTCTTTTTGTATTGCACCCCTAATGTCATGTATTTTCTAGGATAAAATTGGTTTGAATTTATCTTTCATTTTCAAATTTTTTTGCATTTATCATTGTAAGGTACCTTAAAACCCTAGCAAACTTGAGAAAATCATAACTTCCATTAGGTTAAGATTTAGGTCTCCCCCTTTGGGCAGTGAACTTATATAGGGTTAGGTTTCCTTTGATCCTATTTTCAATTTTTTATCATGGCATTTGCTTCTGGTTTTGAATTTTGTATTGCATGTTATGTGTAAACCCTAATTTTTGCCTTCATTTGCATTCATCCTTCATATGCTTGCATACATGAACTTGCCATGATATTTTGGTGCATCCACATGACATATAAGACATATTAGGACATATTGAAATCATGTTTGATCATTGCATCATCCCTTTTCCATGTTATCCACCCATGGCATTTCATAAGTTTTCATGAACTTTCATGCCTCCTTTTATGTCTCATTTGTATCTTCATTACTTGTATGATCATCCACATCTCATGACAACCATTTGTATCATCTCTTAGCATCATTTACATCTTGATATGCTTCTGACTTTGGTTTTCATCTTTGCATTTCATCTCATTTTCATTTCATTTCTTTCTCTTTTGCTAACCTTTCAGGTGGTAAGTCATTGAGAAGTGAATTTGCCTTCACTTCTCATAATCTCTTCTCTTCTCTCTTATGCATCATTGTTGCATTCTACTTTTGCATTAGAGTGAGCTTGCTCATTCATGTTCCCTCCTCACTTTCTTTCTTCAAGCAACTTGTCTTCTTAAATGAAGCAAGTTGTCTTGCTTCTTGCTGCTTCTTTTCCTTTCATCTGCTTCTTCCTTGGTGGCTTTTCTCTTGAAGATCTTTTGTAAGCCTCATAAACCCTAGTAACATCCAAGCATTATCACAATTAGGGTTGATTAGTCCCCCATTTAGTTTCACCTTTGTGTCATCTTTGTGTCTTCTCTTCTCATCTCATAATCAAGGACTAAACCTTAAAGGTTTTAAGACTTTGTGATTAAGCTTATGCCTACATCCTTCTATTAGGATGGAGTGTATAAATTTAATCCTAAAACCCTTAATGTGTTTAAATCCTTTAATCAATCCACACTAATAATCACTAAGACATCAAGCTTGTAACTTGGGCCTTGCATTAGGGTTCTAATTCTTCCTTAATTGGTTAAGAAGGACTAACCCTAGTGTTAATGGACAAGTCCCTCTCAAGTTGTCTTACAAATCATAAAATCCATTTCTCAATCTTACCATTAACTAAAATCCACTTTATTAAAGGCTTTGTTTTGTCATGAGGTTAATCCCTAATCATGGATTAAGTTGAGGAGCCTTCCTCAGCTTAAATGTTCTCATCTATTATCCTTCTATTAGGATGGTGTAATGGGTCCATTAAATCCCTGATTATGGCTTAAACTCATTACTTAACACTAAACAAGAAACTCCAAAAACATCTAAATAATTGCAAGTAGGATAATGATCTTAATCCTACATCATGGTGATTAAGTGTGAGGTGCTTACTTCATACTTAAGGTATTCTCATTACCCCTAATCAGAGGGAGGATGTGATGAGTTTCTAACCCTTGGTTTAGGCTTAAGCTCATTTTCTTATGACAAACACAAAAAGCAATAAAAGATTGAAAACACCAAAAACAAACAATAATCGTCTCCTCCGGGATTCTTTTCTCACCTCATTCACTCACAAACGAGAACTTGCTTCTTCCGTCTAATGCAAGACAGTTTGCACCTGAGCCAGACAGGTCATACACTTGAGCATAGACAAGTAAGCAGTTCATCAGTCAATTTATCTTTCAATCTCTTTGAGTCGAACTACGGTGTTCTGACTTCCTCATTGCACGAGAGGATACGTAGGCATAACTTAACGGTTATCGAACAAAAGTCTCTGTATATTCCCCCTCTTCCAGCATTATTCTTTAAGCCTCATTGTCTTGAACATTGCACTTTTTCCTTACACTGACACTCCTTTATTTCACTTCACATTTCTCTTACACTGACACTTGCATTCTTTTCCAGCTTTTTGCACACAAAATAGCACTGACACTACCCCTTTAAACACAAATTTCTCAAGCGTGGATCCCGTCGAGTACGACGTCAATCTGGGTGCTAATACCTTCCCCGATTGTAACCAACCCCCTTTCTCAGTTTCTCTGGTTCGCAACCGTCTTATCCATATCTTTCCAGGTTTATGCAACATTACCTCTCCTTCGGGATAAAAATGCCTAGCTGGAGACTCTTGTCTTTCCATATCACCCTTGTGTGTTCTTCTCTCTCGCCGACCGTTCACGTCCGTACCCTATTTGACTTAGCCTCATTTTGTGGGAGCGACAGCTTGGCGACTCTGCTGGGGACCCTTATATTGCAACCATGGCTTCTGGTTCTTTTTGTGGGTTCCTCCTAGCATTTGTTTGATTTGTGTTTACTGGGGTGTTATGTGCTATGTGTGTTTATTTATTTTGCTTCATTTATTGCTTTATGTACAGCTTTATTTATTGCTTTCTTTTACAGTCTTATACATATTTCATACTGTCATTATCATTGTTGGATCTGGTTTCTGTTTTGGTGGGTGGGGTTCCATTGAGAGTTTAAGGTCCTATACCTGGGACCTGAGTGACACCTAGGCTAGAGTGGTTCATGTTCTTTCCCATTCAATTTCGGTCTGGTGTGGGAATATGAAACACGGTTCAGATGTGGGTTTCTTATTGAGAACTATGTGCTACCGATTTCCTGTAGTGCTAGGGCTATCTGGGAAGCCTGCTAAGTCTGGATGACCTTTATTATGACCTTAAGAAGCTGAGTTGAATTAGAGGAGGATCTTTTATGGTTATTGTAAACATTGTACCTCCGGGTTAGAAGTGTTTACACTTCTCATAACTGATCCAAGTCTGAGGATCCTTGTTCTAGAACATTACCTGTGAGGGGGTTGGGCTGTTTACAGGTTTGCAGGAACCCTTGGCCACATCATACCCTGTTACTGTATTGTTTAAGAATATTTCACTTTGGAGAGTTCTTGTGATTAATCCTGGACATGTGACTCTTTATTTGAGTCCCCCACCTTGGTTACTGGATTTCTAAGCCTTCATCTGGACCTTTGAACATACATGGGCCTATATCAAGACAGATAATCAGATTCGGCTTGATCACAAACCCTTGCATATCATTTGCATATCTCATCATTGTATCATTTAACATTTGTTTATTTGCTTTTCAGGGTATCCATTTCACTGTATCTTGGTTTTGGTTTTGACCCCTTCTTCTGCATAGACCTCTGCTTCATCAATTATCTGCTTCAGCTATCTCCATCCTCATCAGCATCAGTCTGTCAGTGGCTCATTTCCAGCAATAGTCTGTGATCTTCATCAGCACCTATCTTCAGTCTCTTCAGCAACACTCATGACTACTCCCAGGAAGAGCAACATATCCTACCATTTCTTTGAGCCTGCGTTGACTGGTATCAGGCAGGTCCAGTCACTTATCACACCTGACCACATCCCTTTGTTTAGAGAGCATTATGGAGGAATCCTGGATATGGTTATGGACCTTGACCCTTCTCAGAGGAGCATGATTCACACATGCTTACAGTTTTATGACCCTCCTTTGAGATGCTTCACCTTTCCAGATTTTCAGCTAGGGCCTCTGCTGGAAGAGTTTTCCTCATTGATTGGAGTACCTATCAGGGGTGGAATCCCTTTCAACCCAGAGATGCCAGCTCCCAGAAATGAAGAGATAGAAAAGGCATTGTACCTGGAGCCTGCCTTGATTAAGCAAAGTATGACAACAAAAGCTGGGATCCCTGGTTTGCATTTGGACTTCTTGTTTTCTCAGACCATCCTGAAAGCTTCATTGGGAGAATGAAGTGCAGTCTATGCACTGTTAGCCCTCAACATATATGGGGCTATACTGTTTGCAGACGAGCCCAAGTTTGTCAGCAAAAATGCCATCCATCTGTTTCTTCTGAAGAATCCAGTACCCACATTGCTAGGAGATTTCTATTACTCCATTCATCAGAGGAATGAGAAACAAAGGGGGAAATTAGTAAGATGTTGTGCTCCTTTGTTTTATACCTGGCTGCTCAGACACCTGCCTAAGTCAGATGCTTTTTTGAACCCCCACCAGCAGAAGAATTGGGCTAAGAGGCTCATTGCTTTGACTTCAGATGATATTAGATGGTGCACCCAGAGCACCAAAGACAAGGACATTATCACCAGCTGTGGACAATACCCAAATGTGCCTCTGATAGGAGTAAAGGGTTGCATCAACTACAATCCTTTGATGTTTAAGAGACAACTGGGTTATGCTTTGGTTCACCCTCCTAGAAGACAAGATTTAGCTGAGACCCTGTATTGTGAAGTAAAACCTAATTCAGCTGCTGTCAGACAAGCATCCTGGGCTTGGGACAACATCCAGACAAAGGGGGTAGCTATCCTTGGAAGGTGTAATAATGTTGCTTCAGCTCAGTACTATGACTGGTCCCGTACTAGAGCTCAAATCACCGGAATGCCTTTCATCTTGGAAGACATACCTGGACCATCTACAGTACATCCAGCAGCAACTGTCAGCCTAGAAGAATTTGAGAAGCTAAAGGAAAGGAATGAGAACTTATCTCAAGCCTTGAAGAAGACTCTTTGGGAAAGAAGTGATGGTCATCTGGATATTGAGAGATTGGAGAAGCTTAGGGTGGAGCATCTTGCCAAAATTGAGAAGACAGAAGACTGCATAAGGAAAGCAAGAGCTGGGGAACAAATATTGAAGAATGCCTGTAAAGAGGCCAAAATTCAGAAGGCTAGGACTGAGCTCTACCTGCAAGAGAGTCAGGATAGGTGGGTCAAGATCACTGAAGCCCGTACACAAGAAGACCAAAAGACTCAAGCTAAGATTGAACAGCTAGAGGCCAATGAGAAGAAGCAGCAGGAAGCTTTGTTGGCAGCCTAGAAGGAGATTTCAGAGTTGAAGCTCATAGCAGGATTGAAGAGATCAAAGGACCAGGACAGGCATAAGAAGTTGACCACTTCCATTGCTACCAGGAACCTCCTCATCAGGACCATTACAGAGCACCCAGCTGGTCCAGTGACTGAGGCACTCTTGAAGGAGGTCAAAGAGGACGAGTTTGGACTGGATGTCTGATTTCTTTGTTTGTTGTTGTTTCCTTTTGATGTGCTTTTCCTTTTATTGTATTTTGACCCTCCATGGGCATGTGTTGTAAAACAAAATTATGTATTGCTCCGCATTTGTAATATATTTTAGTTTGTTTTCATTTGGGCTTTTCTCTCAACAACATCAAGCATCTTCCTCGAGGTCTGGAAAGGTCAAAACCAAGAACCAAACCGGATACCTTGGAAAACAAATAAGCATACTGCATTGCATACTAACTTTGTTTTGTTTTGTAGGTGTTGTTATTATCTTTTTTTCTAACTTTGTTGTGACTTCAGGAAACATTGCTCGTCGCCGAGTGTTCCCTGTCAACCGCACGCACCGGTACCCGACTCGTAACAACCTTCCCGGTATTCAAATGGAACAAGTACAGCAGGATCTAACTGAGGTCAGAAATCAGATGGCTAATGAGAGAGTAGAGATGAGAAATCAGATGTCTCAATTCATGGCAGTAATGACTGGCTTAGCCCAGAGTCAAGAAAGGTTAAGAGAGCTGGTGGAAAGACAAACTCCTAAGGAGCCTCATCTTGGAACAGGAGGGACTAGTAACAATGAGCGGGGCCAACCTCGTATTGACTCACCAGTATTTGGACCTCATCTAGATCCGGAAGTTAACATCCCGAGAAATGTGCAAGGTAATACTGCTGGAGGGAGAATCTTGAAAGAGGATCCCCAAGAAGAATAGTTTACTGTTATAGGGGCTGGAGATGAAGTATATGACAGGAGATTGGACGAAATTGCTGAGAAACTAAGATCTTTGGAGTCTCAGAATTCTTTGGGCTTCGATGTGATGGACATGGGGCTAGTAGATGGGGTGAGAATTCCCCAAAAATTCAAACCCCCATGCTTTGAAAAGTACAATGGCACCTTCTGCCCTCGCACCCATCTGCAATCTTTCCTATGAAGGCTCAAAGCTTATACTATGGATGAGAAGTTTTGGATGTTCTACTTTGAAGACAGTCTGACTGGGGCTTCAAGAGAGTGGTATTCACACTTGTCTAGGGCCACCATAAGATGTTGGAAGGATTTGGCTGAGGCGTTCATCCGTCAATATCAATACAACTTGGACATGGCTCCCAATTGGACCCTCCTAATGGGAATGTCTCAGTCTTCTAGAGAGAGCTTCAGGGAATATGCCCAAAGGTGGAGACAACTTGATGCTGCTGTCCAACCACCCATGTCAGAAAGGGAAATGGCTGACATATTTATGAATACATTGCAAGGGACCTACATTGATAGACTAGCTACCTTCTCCTCTACCAGTTTTGCTGATGTGGTCATAGCTGGTGAAAGGATTGAAAGTATATTAAAGATGGGCAAAATTTCCGATAGTGGTGCAAGTTCGTCCAGCAATCCCAGAAAGCCTTTTGTGGGACCCCGAAGGGCCGGTGAGACCAATTCCATTCATACAAGCAGGAGCAGGCCTCAATATGCTCACCGGTCAGTAGCAGCTGTTACCATCCTAGCTCCAATTCCACAACAATCATCATATCCTCAACAACAACAACCACAGTATCAGCAACAAGTTCATTATCCGCAACAAAGGTCGTACAACAACAACAATAGCAACCAACAACAGCGTCCTTTCCAGCAAAGGCCATCACAGGCAAACAGGGTGATTGAACCAATTCCAATGTCGTATGTTTCACTCTTGCCACAACTCCTGAAGCTCAACCTAGTTGAGTTAAGGACATTGGCACCTCCAGATCCTCTTAATATGCCAAAGAATTATGATGCAAATGCCAGGTGTGCATTTCACTCAAACGCACCGGGACATAACACTGAAAAATGCAGGGCCCTACAGATGAAAGTCCAAGATCTGGTCGATTCAAAAGCTCTCAACTTTGCACCTCCTCCAAATGTCACAAGAAATCCAATGCCTAGTCACAACGGGCCTAGGATTAACGCTATTGAAGAGGGCAAACTATCCACCTTAATCACCAGTGTTGCACAAATTCGAACACCGTTGGTTGAAATCAAAGCTCAACTTTTAGAATGCCAAGTGTTCCCCGGGTGTGAGCTCGGCTGTGGATATTGCAACATTGTCGTCAATGGGTGTGAAAGGCTGAGAAACGGCATAGACGGTCTTATTAAGGATGGTATCCTCCAGATTACAACAACAGCAACTACAACTCCAACAATCCCTTCATCAACAATCACAGATACTCCTACAACGTCAGCAACCATTGTTCCAACGGATTCTACTACAACTCCAACAACGGCTCAATCAATCACTTCAATGGATGCAAGTTCAGTCACCATTCCTGCTACAACTTCAACACCCGTCCAGTCAACAGTGCCTTCTACAACATCAGCAACAGTTAATGAAAGCGTCTCAACGGTTATGATATACTACGATCCTGCAGATTTTCCTTCCAACAATTTACAACAAATTGCCACTCCTGCCAGAACTCCGGTTACCATACATTATGATCCACACACCATTGTGGTTCCCTCTGCAGCTGCTATCAGTCCGGTCACTATCACAGTACCTGGGCCAGTTCCTTACGAAAGCAATAATGCCATCCCTTGGCATTATGGCTCAGATCTATACTGCGAGGGGCAGAAAATCACTTTGGAATCATCAACTTCTTCACCTCAGATAGACAATGTGGGGGTAGGCGAAGGCTTCACTAGAAGCGGACGTCTCTTTGCCTCGCAAATTCCAAGACCCGTTGCTGAAGCAGAAGTTGCTGCTAAGGCAAAAGGGAAGAGCATGGTGCAAGAAGAACCAGTTGCCAAAGAAGCTTTGAAGACTCCTTTTGATCAAGAGGTTGATGAATTCATGAGAATCATAAAGAAAATTGATTACAAGGTGGTGGACCAGCTTCACCAAACTCCTTCCAAAATCTCCATACTATCATTGCTAATATGCTCCGAAGCCCATCGGGACACACTTTTGAAGGTCCTGCATGCAGCTTATATGCCGGAGGAGATTACCGTCAATCAGTTAGAGGCTGTGGTTGGAAATGTCAACGCTAGTCATGGACTAGGATTTACCAACACTGATCTGACAACGGAAGGTTGCAATCACAACAAGGCTTTGCACATTACCTTGGAGTGTAAGGGTGCAGTTCTTTCTCACGTGTTGGTAGACACAGGGTCATCCCTCAATGTCCTGCCCAAGAAAGCCCTTGTGAAGCTGGAGTATGATGGATTGGCATTACACCCAAGCAACTTGGTAGTGAGGGCCTTTGACGGTTCTAAAAGATCAGTTCTGGGAGAGATAGAGTTGCCAATAATGATTGGCCCACAGGTTTTTAAAACGACCTTCTTTGTGATGGATATACAGCCTGCCTACAGCTGTCTATTGGGTAGACCATGGATACACGCCGCTAGCGCCGTGACGTCAACCCTTCACTAGAAGTTAAAATTCGAGTGGGAGGGCCAAATCATTACCATTTGTGAGGAGGAGGATATTTTTGTTAGCCAGCTGGCCACTTTCAAATATATCGAAATGGATGGGGAGATACATGAAACCATGAGTCAAGGGTTTGAGGCCCTGAATATCAATGAAGCATCTGCTGTGCTTGGGACCTCCATCACATCATATCAATAAGCCCGAAAGGTTGTTGAAGAGGGTACCGCTCAAGGCTGGGGCAAGCTGCTTCCAGTTGAGAAGAAAGAAGACCGATTCGGGTTGGGTTACAGACCAACTCGACAAGATCAACCAGAGGCTGCAAAGGAGCCCAAGTTTGTCAGCGGGGGGATGCTCACCCCGGATGCTGTGAATAGCTTGGAAGATGAGTCAGAAGACGAGCGCAACCTGGAAAGCTGGAAACGTCCAAGGATCCCGGGGAGCCATGTCTCAAACTAGTCTTCCCAGGAAATTATAAGGGTTACTCCTGCAGAGTAATTATTATTTCCTGTGTTTTAAAGCATGCATCAAGTCCTGCATCTTGCCCAAGATGTCAGGACTCATTTTGTAATCGGGCCATCTTGTATTTTGTGCAAAGATCAATTAATGAATATCAGGACATCTTTTGCAAATGAGTCTTATATTTTCCGCTCACTGTTTTTCATTTTTCATTTTTTGTACAAAAATAAAATGGCAATGTTTTTCAAAATAATAACTTCATTTTCACTTTTTCTAAGCAAGATAAAATTGATCACTAAAACGAACAAATCTAAACCCTTGCAGAAAATGCCCTCCAGACTGCACCGACAACAACACTGCTATGACTTTGTATGACTTTGACAATCCGATTAATCAAACCGATGAAGGGGTTGAAGAAGATTATGAGCTACCTGAAGAGCTAGCTAGGTTGTTAAGACAAGAGGAGAAGGTTATCACTCCTCATCAGGAGGAGGTCGAAACGGTTAATCTTGGTACGGAAGAAGACGTGAAAGAAGTTAAGGTCGGGGCCTCCCTGCAAGATTCAGTGAAAGAGCAACTGATTAACATGCTTTGGGAGTATGTGGATGTTTTTACTTGGTCTTATCAGGATATGCCAGGGTTGGACACCGACATTGTTATGCACAAGCTGCCTTTGAAAGAAGACTGTCCGCCAGTAAAACAGAAGTTACGTCGTACTTGCCCATATATGGCTATGAAGATAAAAGAAGAGGTACAAAAACAGTGGGACGCCGGTTTCCTTGCTGTAACTAGTTACCCGCCGTGGGTTGCTAATATTGTACCCGTGCCTAAGAAGGATGGCAAGGTGAGGATGTGTGTGGATTACCGGGATCTAAACAGAGCCAGCCCTAAAGATGACTTCCCTTTACCTCACATTGATGTATTGGTCGACAACACGGCTCAGTTCTCGGTGTTCTCCTTCATGGATGGATTTTCAGGATATAATCAAATCAAAATGTCACCTGAAGACATGGAGAAGACAACTTTCATCACACCCTGGGGCACATTCTGTTATAAGGTGATGCCATTCGGACTGAAGAATGCTGGTGCCACTTATCAACGGGTAATGGTAACATTGTTCCATGACATGATCCACAAGGAAATTGAATGTTATGTGGATGACATGATTGCCAAGTCCCTTACAGAAGACCACCTGGTAAATTTGTTGAAGCTATTCAAGCGTTTGAGGAAGTACCAATTAAAGTTAAACCCCAACAAATGCACATTCAGGGTGCGATCCAGTAAGCTGTTGGGATTTATTGTAAGTGAGAAAGGGATTGAAGTTGACCCTGACAAAGTCAAAGCCATTCAAGAAATGCCTGCACCGAAGAATGAAAAAGAAGTTTGGGGGTTTCTAGGTAGATTGAACTACATTTCACGGTTCATATCTCACCTTACAGCAACCTGTAAGCTTTTGTTCATGTTGTTAAGAAAGGAGCAAACGGTCAGGTGGAACGAAGATTGCCAAAGGGCTTTTGACAAAATCAAGGAATATTTACAAGAGCCTCTGATCCTTATGCCTCCAGTTGAAGGAAGACCTTTAATCATGTACTTGACAGTATTAGAAGAGTCAATGGGGTGTGTGTTGGGCCAGCATGACGAGTCTGGTCGAAAAGAGTATGCAATATACTACCTAAGCAAAAAGTTTACCGACTGTGAACAACGTTATTCACTGCTCGAGAAAACTTGTTGTGCTTTAGCGTGGGCTGCTCGCTGACTAAGGCAGTATATGTTGACCCACACCACTTTATTGATCTCGAAGATGGACCCATTCAAGTACATATTTGAGAAGCCAGCACTTACCGGACGGGTTGCAAGATGGCAAATGATTCTCACAGAATATGACATTCAGTACACATCTCAAAAAGCCATCAAAGGCAGTGTTTTGTCTGAGTATCTTGCTGAGCAACCCATTGATGTTACCAACCTATGAGATTTGACTTCCCTGATGAAGACATCATGTTCATAAAAGCAAAAGATCATGAAGATCCTGTTCACACTGAAGGGCCTGACCGAGAAGAAGAATGGACTATGATGTTTGACGGGGCTGTTAATATGAATGGTCATGGTGTTGGTGCAGTACTCATTACACCTAAGGGAGTTCACATGCCTTTCTCGGAAAAACTCACTTTTAATTGCACTAACAACGAAGCTGAATACAAAGCTTGTATTATGGGTCTTGAGGAAGCCATTGACCTCAGGATCAAGACTTTGACTGTGTTCGGAGATTCAGCTCTGGTAATTAATCAAACCAACGGCAAATGGTACACTCACCAAGATCATCTGATACCTTACCGGGATTATACAAGGAGGTTACTGACTTTCTTCACAACAGTCAAACTTGAGTATATCCCCCGAGATGAAAATCAGTTTGCAGATGCTCTGGCTACCATTTCATCCATGATCAAAGTTCAAGCTGCCAACTTTGTGCCTTAGATTCCAGTATCCAGACTTGACAGACCAGCATACGTATTTTCAGCAGACCTTGCAAAAGATGATAAGCCTTGGTTTCACGACATCAAATGCTTCTTGGAGGATCAAACATACCCACCTGGGGCATCATCCAATGACAAGAAGACATTAAGAAGGCTAGCTGGTAGTTTCTTCCTGAATACTGATGGTTCTTTGTACAAGAGAAACTTTGATATGGTACTCCTCAGATGTGTTGATAGGGCAGAAGCAGACTTGTTGATGCACGAGGTGCACGAAGGATCTTTTGGTACCCATGCGGGAGGGCATGCTATGGTTAAAAAGTTACTAAGATCAGGTTATTATTGGATTACAATGGACACATACTGTTGTGCTTATGCCAGAAAATGCCATAAGTGCCAGATTTATGCAGATAAAGTGCATGTGCCTCCGAATCCTTTGAATGAGATGTCTTCACCTTGGCCCTTTGCTATGTGGGGCATTGATATGATTGGCAAGATTGAACCGACTGCTTCAAATGGCCACAGATTCATCCTAGTAGCCATTGACTATTTTACCAAGTGGGTTGAAGCAGCTTCGTATGCAAATGTCACTAGGCAAGTGGTAGCCCGATTTCTGAAGAGAGACATCATCTGTCGGTATGGGGTACCCGAACGAATCATTACCAATAATGGTTCCAATTTGAACAATAAGATGATGGCAAAGTTATGCCGGGACTTCAAAATCCAACACCACAATTCTTCTCCTTACAGGCCAAAGATGAATGGAACTATGGAGGCAGCTAACAAGAATATGAAGAAGATTGTGCAGAAGATGGTGGTCACCTATAAATACTGGCATGAAATGCTACCATTTGCCTTGCATGGGTACCGAATGTCAACCAGAACTTCCACTGGGGCAACACCGTATCAGCTGGTGTATGGTATGGAGGCAGTCCTGCCTGTTGAAGTTGAATTACCCTCCTTACGGGTACTGATGGATGTCAAGTTGAATGAAGCAGAGTGGGTCCGATCCCGGTACGAACTATTAAGTCTGATCGAAGAGAAGAGGTTAGCTGCAATTTGTCATGGGAAGTTATATCAGAAAAGAATGAAGAAATCCTTCGATCAGAAAGTCAGGCTACGAGAATACCAAGTAGGAGATCTTGTGCTGAAAAGACTCCTCCCTCCTCATACAGACCACAGGGGCAAGTGGACTCCGAATTATGATGGTCCATTCATAGTAAAGAAAGTTTTTTCCGGTGGAGCACTGATGCTCAGTACTATGGATGGTGAAGATTTCCTGTCCCCTGTGAATTCAGATGCAGTTAAAAAATACTTCGCATAAAATGACTCGCTGGACATAAAAACAGAATGTAAGTCCAGGAAAAAATAGGGCATCCCGGCGAGTCAAAAACAGAATAAAAGACTCGGGCAAAAATAAGGGAAAATAAAAAATGTACACCCGCTGAGTTGAAAAGCCGCATTGGACAGCTCAGGCAAAAATGGGTATCCCGGTGGATTGAAAACCCGAAAGGGAGATCCACGCAAAATAAGGGAATGAGCGAACAACTGCATTCTGAATTTGCCCGTACCACTCACAACATGGAAAGCTTCAGAAGGTTCGAGCATCGGTCAGAATCAGCCTTCTTCAAAAAGCGGGATGAGAAGAACGTCAAAGTCATACGAGTCATAGCAAAAGGGAAGCACACTGAAGCGTCATCAACATTGCCAACACCTTTTTGTTTTCTCAATTTGTAACAATCTCCTCATTTTAGGGGATCTGTTCCTTTGACTGTACTTGCCAATTCAGGGCACCCAAATTAATATAATCAGATTTTTAGTCACAGTTTGTCTTGTACATTTTCATTTGCAAAAATGTTCGATGTCCTTAATATAATAGTTGCATAAATACAGATGCTCCTTTTCTTATTACATACTTACAGGAAATATATCTGCTTCCGGGAGTGTCTAAACTCCTATGATGGAATCCGGTAAAGGATACCCCGGGATACTTGTACGTTTCTTTGTCATACAGGATTGCAGGTATTCAAAGTACAACATGGGGCATGAAAGCTTTTCCAGCAAGCTGTCAAATCATTACTTCCTCAACATGTCTTCCAAACAGCATCATGAGGGGCTCATTTCCCCATCCGATTTCATCACCCTCAGAAGGATCCTCATGGACATCCCTAGGAAGGTCATTCAGTGATCATTCCTCCCCAGCCAAGTGCTAGACAGGGAATCATCTCCCCGCGGAGTTTCAGCTCCTATCCAGGAGAGCAATGTCTGAAGATCTCACGACAAAGTGACGAAAGCTTTCACAGGCCCCAGCTGGGCTCCTCATTACCAAGATAGGTCTATCAGTGACCTATTTTCCCCAAGAAGAACCATATATATTAGATCTACCAATAATCTCATCCCCAGCTGGGATATTCTTCCAAAAATCAATCAGGGATCTTCACAGCAACGGGATCCGAATCCCGGATCGGTATCTTTGCACAACCATAGCATTCGCATCATATTGCCCCCCAGAGCGTAGCATTCCGTCTAATACGGAGCATTACGGCAAAAATCAAACATATTGCATAGTAATAAGCCATGTTTTGAATCAAACATCTGTATGCACCAACATTCCATCAACAATATACAAAATACCTCTCAAATTC
This sequence comes from Lathyrus aphaca, assembly GCA_963966055.1. Lineage (NCBI taxonomy): Eukaryota > Viridiplantae > Streptophyta > Magnoliopsida > Fabales > Fabaceae > Lathyrus > Lathyrus aphaca. The sequence continues at coordinate 212,714,513 of OZ014519.1, forward strand.
CCCTGCAGAAAGCCAAAGCGTCCCCTTTGCACTCTCTAACACAAGTATATACTCACTCGACACTCGTCCGTGTCATTTTCCCCAGTAAAGTCGCCAGAACATATCTATACACTCTCTGGACACTCGTCCGTGTCACCATTTCCCAGCATGGTTACCTAAATACTTGTTTATAACACACTTCTTTCGACACTCGTCCGTGTCATCCTATCCCCGCAGATTATCAGAGTATCTCTCACATTTATAAGTTCATAATTTATACATTTTCTCTTACGATACTCGTTTGTATCATATTCTCCCCCAGCAAGTTGAACACTCGTCTGTGTCTCACACTTTTCACTCATAGCAGATACTCGTTCGTATCTTGCATACACACCTTTTTTTCCCCTCGGAGTCGACACTCGTCCGTGTTCTTTGTTAACCAGTTGGTACTCGTCCATACCATCATCCCTGATCATGCGTCCGTGTTTGTTTCCACCGATACTCGTCCGTATCGTAGTCTTAAGGATGCTCGTCCGCATCTTTAATCTATACACAGCGTCAAACACTTATACCCTTTCTTTCTTGAAATTAGACACTCGTCTGTGTCTACCATTCCCCAGAAGATTCTCCGACAAAAATTTCTCTTCTATCTGACATTCGTCCTATGTCATGATACCTTTTCGGCAGCCGTACCTTGCCAGGTGATCGTCCTTCACCTTTTTGATGATCGTCCTTCATCATCCCCAGTGGGTCTCCATTATTGGAACCCTTTTTTATCTGACATTCGTCCTATGTCGTGATATTTAGCAGCCGTCCCCTGCTAGGTGATCGTCCTTCACCTCTTGATGATCGTCCTTCATCATTTTATCTGATGGTCGTCCCCATCGTTGATCTTGTTATCTGACATTTGTCCTATGTCATGATAAATCCCGAGAGCAGTCGTACCCTACTAGGTGATCATCCTTCACCTCTTGATGATCGTCCTTCATCATGCTTATTCGATGGTCGTCCCCATCATCGACCTTTACTACCCGACATCCGTCCCATGTTGTGGTACTTTCGGCAACCGCACCTTGCCAGGTGATCATCCTTCACCTTAGATGACCGTCCCTCATCCCCAACAGAGCAACTGTCCCCTGCTAGGTGATCGTCCTTCACCTTTAATGACCTTCCCTCATCATTCATTTCAAACCTGATGGTCATCCCCATCATTGCCTTAAACTTAAAATCCCCATAGAGTCTTATTTCTTTGTCTGATGGTCGTCCCCATCATGATCCCTCTATTTCCCTAGCATGTCGGTCGTCCCCGTCATTGCTTTATCCCCAGCAGTCATCCTCTGCTCGACGGTCGTCCTCCGTTTCCCGCACTTTATGAATCATACTTTACTTCCTTTTACAATCTATATCCCTTTTCTTCTTCATTCAGTGAGTGCAAATCTTGGACTGTCTTTGGTATTCAACCACAAGTTATCTTGTTTGTCTGTTAAGCCGCCGCTTACATCCTACACAGCTAACTCATGTTTGAATAGGGGCAGCTGTAAACACCCTAAATTTGCCCTCACTAATGTTACACCATGGCTTGTGATCTTCTCATTTGCATAATTTCAATCATATCATTTCATATTGCATTTTTGCTTCACTGCATTGTTTCAAAGTCATCTGCATCTAGGGTTTGTGATCTGAGCAATCCAAGAATCATCTAAGCCACTCCAAAGGTCTTCAATCATCTCAAGGGGGTCCATTTATGTTCAAGTATCATATTATATCCTCCCAAGATCAAAGAAGTCAAAAAATCACAAGAACTGAGAAAGACATGGAAGCAGAGCCAGGTTTAACTGCACAGATGACCTAAAATTAGGGTTTTGGTTTTAGAGGCCATAACTCCAAATTTTTTGGTCATTCTTGTTTCTATTGGTCTCTGTATGATATGAGGATCATGCATACCAATTTTCATGAAGAAATTCAATGGGGAAGGCATCTGATCAAAAGATGACTTCTTAAGCAAGTCAGTGCAAAATCAGGGCATCTGAGGCCCCCAATCACCCAACCAAAGGCTCTTCTCCATCATTTTGGATGTGTATGATCTTTATTTGATCTTAGAAGAAGTTATAAGTTCACAAAATTGAAGGATTTCAAGCCATTTGCAAAATTGCCATTTTGGGAAAGTGACTTGTAATGCAAACTTGCCATTTTCGGAAAGTTTTTCAACCTCCTCTTTTTGATTCAAAAATGCTTCAAATGAAACATTCTTGGTCATGAAAGTTGTAGATTGGATCATTCCCTTTTCAAAAAGTACAAGAACTTGACCTAATTCATCATAGAACTCAAGTTATGGTCTTGCAAAGTTGGGAAAAATCACAAAATTTCACTTATGCACCAAAGAGGGAAGTTTGCAAAAAAAAAAAACTTGCCAAAGCCAAATGTGACCTCTAATTGACTTCTAAGCATTGCACAAACATCTCACATGACCTAAAATTCAGAATTGCACAAAGAAATCCCAAGTTTCATGCCTTGAACTTCAAGTAATTCAAAAGGGGCCAAACTTCCCCAAAATTGCAAAATGGATTAAATCTCTTCAGCCACTTGTGCCAGCTACAAACTATGACTTCCATGGACCTCCTTGAAGCAAGATGACTCGAGCCATGCCTTGAAACAGCCACTGAACCAGCCCATACCTCAAGTACACAAGTTGGTGACATTTTTGCAACTTGCCCATACCAATCAACCTAGGCCAGCACCCACCCTATGACCTATCCAAACATGATATGTGTACCAAAAGCAACCCAACACATAACATAACACAAGCTGAAACCTCCAAGAACACAGCATACTCAAAATCCCCAAAATTTGCAAAAGCCTTCGAAACTCATAGCTCAACCATCAAACCTTCAAACTTTTTCCACCATTCAACTCCATAAACATCACTGATCATTTCCCACCCTTCATTTTGCCCTAAAACACTCAGAATAAAAAACACGATTTCAACATTTCATGAACTGAACTTCTGCCAACTTCCTTTTGAGGCCATTTAAGCTCCAACCAAGCATCACAAGCTCTTGGGGGAATCATTGGAGTGGATTTGAGGCAAAGAACTGGCCAGAAAGCTCCTGTTTCGAAAGCTCAACTTCAGGTAGCCATGGCATTTATTTTTCCAGAACTCTCATTTTATGTTATAGAATGATTCTATGTGTTCCCCTGATTGCCATGATGTGTTTAGTTTTGAAAATAGTTGAGAAATAAGCATTTCATGAGCTTCTGAAATTTCTGAGTTCTTTTCTGTTTTGCTTTGATTCGTGCTTTTGATGATGAATAAATGAATTTTGATGGCTGATTCTTGTTGGGGTTGAGGAGAGGATCATTTATGGAGAGTTTTAGGGCTTGGGGTTGCGTATTGAGTGAGATAGCTTGAGAGGCTAGCCGGAGAAGATGACCGGAACACTGTTCCGGTCACCTGAAAATGTTTAGGGTTCAGATTAGGGTTTAATTGCGTAATTAGTGAGTTTGAATGTGAGTCGTCCATTAGCGCGCAAAGTCAATTCCCTCCTCTTTTTATTTGAATCTAGGCCACTGGATTAGCATACTTCCATTAATTCATATTTTTATTTCATTTTAATTACATTTCTTTCTACATTTTATTAAAAATAGCAAAATACTTCTAAAAAATTTGATTTTTTGCATCATGACTTAAAATATTTTTCTCATTCTAAAAATAATTTTTATTTTATTTTTTGCATAAATTTCGTATTTTTAAATATTTAAATGTTTATTTTAATTAGTTAATGAGAATTAATTAATTAAAATACCATTTAAGTTTCTAAAAATCACCAAAAAAATCACACTGCATTTTGATACATTTAGAAACATTGTCAAACTCTTCACACAAAATTATTTTTGGTTCTTGACCTATTTTGACATTTTTCTTTGGATTTAGGGTTCTTAAAAGTCAATATTTTTGCCCTAACTTAGAAAAATCCATTCTGCCTAACCATGAAGAGTTTGATGATGGTTCTTTTTGCATTGCACCCCTTATGTCATGTAGTTTCTAGGATAAAATTGGTTTGAATTTATCTTTCATTTTCAATTTGTTTTACATTTATCATTGTAAGGTACCTTAAAACCCTAGCAAACTTGAGAAAATCATAACTTCCATTAGGTTAAGATTTAGGTCTCCCCCTTTGGGTAGTGAACTTATATAGGGTTAGGTTTCCTTTGATCCTATTTTCAATTTTGTATCATGGCATTTGCTTCTGGTTTTGAATTTTGTATTGCATGTTATGTGTAAACCCTAATTTTTGCCTTCATTTGCACTCATCCTTCATATGCTTGCATACATGAACTTGCCATGACATTTTGGTGCATCCACATGACATATAAGACATATTAGGACATATTGAAATCATGTTTGATCATTGCATCATCCCTTTTCCATGTTATGCATCCATGGCATTTCATAAGTTTTCATGAACTTTCATGCCTCCTTTTATGTCTCATTTGTATCTTCATTACTTGTATGATCATCCACATCTCATGAAAACCATTTGTATCATCTCTTAGCATAATTTACATCTTGATATGCTTCTGAATTTGGTTTTCATCTTTGCATTTCATCTCATTTTCATTTCATTTCTTTCTCTTTTGCTAACCTTTCAGGTGGTAAGTCATTGAGAAGTGAATTTGCCTTCACTTCTCATAATCTCTTCTCTTCTCTCTTATGTATCATTGCTTCATTCTAATTTTGCATTAGAGTGAGCTTGCTCATTCATGTTCCCTCCTCACTTTCTTTATTCAAGCAACTTGTCTTCTTAAATGAAGCAAGTTGTCTTGCTTCTTGCTGCTTCTTTTCCTTTCATCTGCTTCTTCCTTGGTGGTTTTTCTCTTGAAGATCTTTTGTAAGCCTCATAAACCCTAGGAACATCCAAGCATGATCACAATTAGGGTTGATTAGTCCCCCATTTAGTTTCACCTTTGTGTCATCTTTGTGTCTTCTCTTCTCATCTCATAATCAAGGACTAAACCTTAAAGGTTGTAAGACTTTGTGATTAAGCTTATGCCTACATCCTTCTATTAGGATGGAGTATATAACTTTAATCCTAAGTGTTAAACCCTTAATGTGTTTAAATCCTTTAATTAATCCACACTAATAATCACTAAGACATCAAGCTTGTAACTTGGGCCTTGCATTAGGGTTCTAATTCTTCCTTAATTGGTTAAGAAGGACTAACCCTAGTGTTAATGGACAAGTCCCTCTCAAGTTGTCTTACAAATCATAAAATCCATTTCTCAATCTTACCATTAACTAAAATCCACTTTATTAAAGGCTTTGTTTTGTCATGAGGTTAATCCCTAATCATGGATTAAGTTGAGGAGCCTTCCTCAGCTTAAATGTTCTCATCTATTATCCTTCTATTAGGATGGTGTAATGGGTCCATTAAATCCCTGATTATGGCTTAAACTCATTACTTAACACTAAACAAGAAACTCCAAAAACATCTAAATAATTGCAAGTAGGATAATGATCTTAATCCTACATCATGGTGATTAAGTGTGAGGTGCTTACTTCATACTTAAGGTATTCTCATTACCCCTAATCAGAGGGAGGATGTGATGAGTTTACTAACCCTTAGTTTAGGCTTAAGCTCATTTTATTATGACAAACACAAAAAGCAATAAAAGATTGAAAACACCAAAAACAAACAATAATCGTCTCCTCCGGGATTCTTTTCTCACCTCATTCACTCACAAACGAGAACTTGCTTCTTCCGTCTAATGCAAGACAGTTTGCACCTGAGCCAGACAGGTCATACACTTGAGCATAGACAAGTAAGCAGTTCATCAGTCAATTTATCTTTCAGTCTCTTTGAGTCGAACTATGGTGTTCTGACTTCCTCATTGCACGAGAGGATACGTAGGCATAACTTAACGATTATCGAACAAAAGTCTCTGTATATTCCCCCTCTTCCAGCATTATTCTTTAAGCCTCATTGTCTTGAGCATTTCACTTTTTCCTTACACTGACACTCCTTTATTTCACTTCACATTTCTCTTACACTGACACTTGCATTCTTTTCCAGCTTTTTGCTCACAAAATAGCACTGACACTACCCCTTTAAACACAAATTTCTCAAGCGTGGATCCCGTCGAGTACGACGGACAATCTGGGTGCTAATACCTTCCTAGGTTGTAACCAACCCCCTTTCTCAGTTTCTCTGGTTTGCAACCGTCTTATCCATATCTTTCCAGGTTTATGCAGCATTACCTCTCCTTCGGGATAAAAATGCCTAGCTGGCGACTCTTGTCTTTCCAGTTCACCCTTGTGTGTTCTTCTCTCTCGCCGACCGTTCGCGTCCATACCCTATTTGACTTAGCCTCATTTGGTGGGAGCGACATTGAGTTTCCAAATAATGCATGGCAAAGTGTGGTCCATAACAAATTTCACAAATCACTACTTGAACTGGTTCCACCTGTGCCACTGTCTGTGTGCTAATATTTATTTTCTTCAACCTTCTTTCAACTTCTGCAGCAATTTGATCCTCCATTTTAACAACCTGCTCTGTCTGCATTAAATCAATCTTACCATCTGGTTGGCTCACAGTGCGATCATACAACTCAAGATGCTCATTAGTGGCAATTGCTTCTATGATTCTTTTGATACCAGTGGCTGTTGAAAAGTTTGTTGATCCATCCACAGCGGTATCTATAAGATGTTTTGTCTTGAGTCGCAACCCATTCACGATGTTTTGCATCTATTCGGTCGCATCCATATTATGCGTAGGATAAGCTGTCAGGCACCTTTTGAACCTCTTGTATGCATCCCCAAGTGATTCACCCTCTTTTTGTTTGAAATTGACAATGTCGTATCTTTTTCGGATGAAAACTGAAGTAGGAAAATACTCGTTAAGGAATGATGTTTCCATCTCTTGCCATGTTATGATACTCGCAGCTAGAAGTGAGTTGAACCACTCTTCTGCTTCATCGGTAAGTGTAAATGGAAACATAACAAGTCTTTTGGCCTCCTCTGAATGACCTTTTATCTTCAAAGAAGTAGTGGTAGTGAGGAATCATTGAAGATGCTTGTTTGCATCTTCGTTGATTCTTCCGGAGAAAGGCTTGCTCTCCAACTGGCGAATGGTGGATGGATGTAGCTGGAAGTGTGCCACATTCACATGTTGATTAACAATAGTCATCCTGTTGGGTTGAGCATTTTCCCCTCCATAGTCTCCTAACAACCTCTCTACAGGAGGTTGATTTCCTGCCATGTTACCAAGTTCCTGATTTATCTCTCTGTCAAAGTCAGAGTCACTGTGCTTGGAATGCACATACACTTTGTCTTCTGTTTCCTGATTTAGGACACTGGGACCTGTACTAGCGGCTGCCAGTCTATCAATCCTTGCCTTGCGACGTCTCTCGTGCAAAGCTCTTTCTGGTTCTGTGTCAAAGGAAAATTTAGCTGAGGTCTGACCTCGCATAAACAGTTAGACAAAAGTTAGAATTGATAACAAAATTTCAATAACACTAAAATAACATAAAAATAAAATTTTAGTTGCAGAGCAACAAAATTTCAATTGAAATAGAAAACTAAACTTAATATTTGGCAGTCCCCGGCAGCGGCGCAAAAAACTTGATGGGAAAATAGCAAGTGTACTATTTTTGCCCACTGTAGTAATTATAGGGAAATTCCCCGAATATCAATCTCGAGGACTGCGTAGCAAATTAGGTTTTTAAATTGTTTCAATTGAACAAAAGTTCTTGGGGGTTGGTTTCACAAAGTCTAAATATTGTAAAACAGTTTAAGAACATAAAGTTATAGGAAAAATAACACGTATGACAAATATGAGAATTATACTAGGGAAGGTGTATGAAAATACTTATAATGACAAATACTTTATTCGTTTAAACAACATTGCAACTAAAACATTACCGCCTTGCAAGTTTAGTTTTTAAAAGATTCCTCTGAGAAAAACCCTTTGGTATTCCTTCTATACCCCAATTCCTTGGTTGTATAGAAAGAATACCAAGCTTTGGATTATCAAAAGTTCTTACGGTTAAAATATGGTATTCCAATTCCTTGGTAATATCCAATAAAAGAGTTTTGATTGAAAAATGTTAACTATGGTATTCCTGCCTACGATTAACCTAAAATTAAAAACCTTATTTTCCAATTTTGGTTTTTACATAAAGATCGAATCAATCAACACAATGAAAATTAGAATGCAGTGAAATTAAAATAAAAAGGATCAATGTCATTACAAGAAAATCAGGGACACCCCCTAGCATTGGGGGGTTTAGCCACTCATGTTAGAAACAATGAAAATTACATACACAAGGAAAAGAGACATTACAATATTCTAAGGATTCGTTGGATCGTCAATTGCTTCCGCTTTTGATCGATCCTTCTTCTCCCTACAATCTCTCGTCCTTTCCCAAATGTCCAATTCCAAAGTCAAAACGTCCCCTTTTTCAAACCACAATGTGTCTAATGTATCAAATTTCCAATAACAACGTGAAATGTCTGAACTGCCATCCCCAATAAAACAAATCCAGGAAATAGAAGAAATGAATTTTTCACTTCCAGGAGCCCTGACACGGGTCGTGTCGTGAGACACGGGTGACCGTGTCAGGTTGCTGATCCACCATGCATATGCCCTTCTTCAAGGGCCATGACACGGGTCGTGTCCTGTGACATGGGCACCCGTTTCATGCCTCTGACTAACGTCAACCTTGATGCACATCCTTTTCTCCAAAGGGCCTCCTGACACGGGCCGTGTCAGGTGACACAGGCACCCGTGTCAGGCTTCTGATATCTATTTTTTTTCACATTCCTCTGCTCTCGGAGCATGTTCGCAATGGCTTCAGATCACCAGCTTGCTTCAAGCCTGAAAACACATAGATAAAACAACCAAATCATACACACCAACGGTAAAAATGATAACAACATAGAAACATGACTTGCTTGAAAAAATACGAAATCAACAACGCAAATAAGATTAAAAGACTCGAAAACAAACGAAAGCATAAGAAATGAATGACTCAAATAGCTTGAAATATACGACTAAAGATCATTGATCAATGCCTCACATAGAAAAGGGCCAAGGAGATGACATGACGTTGAGCAGGCTTGGAGGAACTTGCAGCATCAAACATCAACTTCCATTTGGATTTAGGGTCAATCCCCTCCTTTGGAAGTGGTTCCTCGCAATATTTTGCTTTGAGGTACATGATATCCTCATCAGGGAAATCAAATCTCATTGGCTGATAATTGTCTTCAAGGGGTTGTTGTGCAAGATAGTCTGAAAGTATACTTCCTTTGATGGCTTTCTGAGAAGTGTATTGAATGTCGTACTCTGTCAACACCATCTGCCATCTAGCAACCCTTCCGATTAACTTTGGTTTCTCAAAAATATATTTAACATGATCTATCTTTGAAATTAACAGGGTTGTGTGGGTCAACATGTACTATCTCATTCGGCGAGCAGCCCATGCCAAAGCACATCAAGTTTTCTCAAGCAGTGAATAACGAGATTCATAGTCGGTAAATTTTTTGCTAAGGTAGTATATTGCATGCTTTTTTCGACCACACTCATCATGTTGACCTAGAACACACCCCATTGACCCTTCTAGCACAGTTAAATACATGATTAGTGGCCTTCCTTGAACTGGAGACATTAGAACTGGAGGTTTCTGCGAGTATTCTTTTTTCTTTTCGAATGCTCTTTGGCAGTCTTCATTCCACCTGACCGCCTGTTCTTTTCACAATAGCCTGAATATTGGTTCACATGTGGCTGTTAGGTGAGATATGAATCGAGCGATGTAGTTCAATATCCCCAAGAAACCACGCACTTCTTTTTTAGTTTGCGGTGCAGGCATGTCTTGTATTGCTTTGACCTTTGCAGGATCTACCTTAATGCCTCTTTGACTAACAATGAAACACAGCAATTTACCAGAACGCACCCCAAAGGTGCACTTGTTTGGATTTAACCTCAAACAATATTTTCTTAGTCTCTCAAACAATTTCTTGAGGTTAACCAAATGCTCTTCTTCATCACGGGACTTGGCGATCATGTCATCTACATAACATTCAATTTCTTTATGGATCATGTCATGAAACAGAGTCACCATTTCCCGTTGATACGTTGCCCCAGCGTTCTTCAAACCAAAGGGCATGACCTTATAGCAGAATGTTCCCCAAGCCGTATTATCCACAAGTACATCAATGTGAGGTAGTGGGAAATCGTCTTTTGGGTTTGCTCTATTCAAATACCGGTAATCAACGCACATTCGGACCTTGTCGTCCTTCTTCGGTACAAGTACAATATTAGCTACCCAGGGTGGGTAAATAGTCACGGCAAGGAAACAAGCATCCCATTTCTTCTGAACCTCTTCCTTAATATTCAAAGCCATGTCAGGACGGGTTCTTCTAAGCTTTTGCTTAACAGGAGGGCAGTCTTCCCTCAGTGGCAGCTTATGCACAACAATGTCGGTATCCAAACCTGGCATATCTTGATATGACCAATCAAAAATATCCACATACTCTCGAAGCATGCCAATCAATTATTCCTGTACATTGGCCTGCAGACTGGCCCCGATCTTAATTTCCTTTTTCACGTATTCAGACCCAATGTTGATGACTTCAAGCTCTTCTTGATGAGGCTGAATAACCCTTTCCTCTTGTCTCAATAACCTAGCTAATTCTTCGGGGAGTTCACAGTCTTCTTCAACCCCTTCATCAGCATGGTAGATTGGATTATCAAAGTTATACTTGGTCATAGCAGAAGTTTTATCAGAGAAATCCGGATGATTGATTCTGCACAAGGGGTGTGCTTATTTCAGATTCTGCTTTTACAAAAGAAAAACATTGCCATTTTTATTTTTTGTGAAAAATTTAAAAGAAATAAAAGGAATGCAATTTGTATAAAAAATGTCCTTTATTTATGGTAAAATTAACTGCATAGAATGCAATGGTGGCCCTACAATAGGTCCATACAGCTTGGACAGAGTGTAAGACTTAACATGCAAATGAATAAATGTAAAACAAGAAAAATTACTCTGATGGACCGGTAACTTGGATGATCACCTCAGCAAACCAGTTCTGCAACTCTTCCCTGGGAACACATGGGCGCACCCAATTGTCCAGATCACAATCACTGTCAGCATCTTCGTCTATTGCACACACATGGTTGGGATCAATCACTCCAGCACTCATGAAGTTCATTGCATTGCTGCTCTAGGACCATCCAGCTTGCCCCGGTTGGTAAGCAATACCAAACTTATCGTCCTTTTTCTCAACTTCCAGCAACTTTCCCCAACCTTAGTCCTTCCCAGATTGTACCACTTCTTTGGCCTGCTTATACGAAGAGATGGAAGTTCCCTCTTTTTCACTGCTCTGGAACATGGAGGTAGGAGAGACTGAGTTGACATTTACTGCTTCAAACGCCTGGCAGAAGGTTTCATGGATTTCACCATCCATTTCAACATACTTAAATGTCGACAGGTGGCTAACAAAGATATCTTCCTCGCCACAAACAGTAACCACCTGGCCGTCCACCACATACTTTAGCTTTTGGTGAAGAGTAGACGTCACTGCTCCCGCAACATGAATCCAAGGACGACCCAACAAACAGTTGTAAGCTGGTTGAATGTCCATCACATAGAAAATACATTTAAACACCTATGACCCTATCTTCACCGGTAACTCGACTTCCCCGAAAACAGACCTTTGAGAACCGTCAAAAGCCTTTACAACTAAATCACTGGGTCAGAGAATAAGACCATCCACCTCCAATTTCATCAGGGATTTCTTTGGCAGCATGTTGTGGGAGGAACCTGTATCAACCAGGACATGTGACAAAACAGCGCCTTTGCACTCCATTGTGATGTGCAAAGCTTTGTTATGGTTCCTTCCTTCAGTCGTGAGATCTCTGTCGGTAAACCCTATCTCATGACTAGCGTTTACGTTGGCTACTACTGCTTCCAATTGATTAACAATAATCTCTTGAGGCATGTAGGCCGACTGTAGTACTTTCAACAGAGCCTCCATATGTGCTTGTGAGCACATCAACAGTGATAGTATGGAAATCTTGGATGGTGTTTGGTTCAATTGCTCCACTATCTTATAATCACTTTTCTTTATGATCCTCATAAATTCTTCTACTTCCTTCTCGAAGACATTCTGATCAGCATTTGGGGTCACAACCTCCTCGGTAGCTACCTGTTTGCCTTTAGCCTTGGCAGCAACTTCAGCTTCGTCATTGTTTCGGAGAGTCTGTGGAGCAAACAATCGTCCACTTTGAGTGAAGCCACCTAAACCTCCAACATTGGTAACTACAGGATTTATCATTACTGGCTTATCCTCCACTTTATGTCCTTGTACGTAATCATCTGAACCATAATGCCATGGCACAACTTTGTCATCATCATATGGTACGGGTCCAGGCACAGTAATTGTAACAAGACTAACTTCATGTGGAACATAAATGGTAACAGGTTCCCTCCGGATTGGGACTGGCATATCAGCAGGGTCATAAAAGATGGTCACAGTAGAGATACAGTCACCTTGGTTGTTAACCTTGTCAAACTATAATGAACCTTCATTCATCCAACTTTGCAACCCAGATCTCAATTTATCACATCCATTAATAGAAACTTCACATTCTTCACAATCAAAATCACACCCAGGAAACACATATCCTCTCAACAATCTTTCCTTCACCATCAAGAGGGGGTCTGCACCTCTTTTACGTCTAGAATCAGATTCAAATTCTTTCCACCTTCAATAGTGTTAATCTTAGCCCCACAATGATTAGGGATAGGATTAATAGTAACATTCGGTGGTGGAGCAAAGTTGATAGCCTTTGAATCTATTAAGTCTTGAACTTTGGTATGCAGCGCCCTGCATTTTTCTGTTGAGTGTCTCGGAGCACCCGAGTGGAAAGCACATCTAACATTGACATCATACCCTGGTGGAAGATCACCTGGTGGTGGTGGAGCCAACGTCCTCAATTGTATCATGTTCAAATCTATCAGCCTCTGTAATATCATTATATAAGTCATGGGAATTTCTTCGATAACGCGACTAGCATGACGAGGCTGGCGTTGTTGGTATGGTCTCTGTTGATAGTTATTGCGTTGTTGTTGTTGTTGTTGAGGTGCAGGACTTGTAGGTATAATGACAGCTTCCACTTGGTCATATGAATTTCTGTATCCTCGACCTCTTCCTCTTCCATAGACGACATTGGTCTCTCCTTCTCTTCTTCTTTGAGGGCCTGCAAAAGGCTTCCTCGCTCCAGAAGAACTTCCAGCACCATTGTCTTGAATATTTCCCATCTTCAATATGTTTTCAACCCTCTCACCTGCTACAACAATATCATTGAACTTGGTTTCCGAGCATGACACCAAACGTTCAATGAATACTTCCTGCAAAGTACCCATGAACATGTAAGCCATCTCATTTCCCAACAGTGGAGGTTGCACCCTGGCAGCAAGTTGGCACCATCTTTGAGCATACTCCTTAAAACTTTCCTTCGCATTCTGTGACATGATTTGCAATTGCGTGCGGTTTGGTGCCATGTCCAGGTTATATTGATACTGCTTAACAAACGACTCAGCCAAGTCTTTCCAGCTTCTAACGGTAACCCTTCTTAACTTCATATACCACTCCAAAGACACCCCTACAAGGCTATCTTGAAAGTAGTACATCCATAGCTTTTCATCGTCTGTATGAGCCACAATTCTTCCGACGAAAGATTAAAGATGAGTTCTTGGGCATGAAGTGTCGTTGTATTTGTCAAATGTTGGAGCCTTAAACTTATAATGGATCCTCACTCCGGGCACCAGTCCCAAATTAGTAATATCGAACCCTAAGGAATTCTGGGATTGGATAGAACGGATTTGTTCAGTCATTTCTTCAAAACAAAGATTCATATCAGCCCTTTGTCCTTCAGCATCATCCAACAACGTAAACTATTCATCTTATCCATCCATCTGAAGATTATGAGTTCCATCATTAATATTTGTAACACCAGGCTGCACCACAGGAATTTCAGCATGACGGGCCCCCGAACCATTACGATTGCCTCCATCTCCTTGACCATTATTCCTAGCTTAATTCCCTTCTACCAACTCTTGCAAGCGTTCCTGAGTCTGACCCATACCAGCCATAAGGGTCATGAATTGATCCATTCTTGTATGCAAATCAGACAAGTCAGCTTGCATCTGATCCATTACTTATCCTCTGTTCTCTTTCATGGGGTATCTGTGAATCTTCTTAGGGACCTTCTTAGTAGCTATAGTGCCTAAAATTAGAAGAAACGTTAGAAATATGAGAATTGTACCTGCAAAATAAAAACAAGGTTATATGCATGCAATGCAGAACTTTCGTGTTTTCATTATCAGGACACTTTGCCCCGGTTCTAGTATCTATTAAAGGATCCACATGGCCTTTTGGTGAAATTCTTTAGAAATTATTCTCTTTAACGCTTCCTCACCTTTCCACAACCAGTATTAAAGCACACAAAATCAAGAGGACCTGAAGTGACAGCTTCATAAACAAAAAGCCCTAAGGAAAAAGTAACATCCCCGTAGGGTTACAGGTCTTACAAAAGGTAACAAGTGCAAATAGATAAATAAGATTCCCACAACAAACCTGTGGGTAATCCGAAATACAAGAAAAAACAAACTAGAATTCTAAACTGCAGGAAGACTCTGGCCCTTCATCTGCGAAATCCAGCTCCATCCTAGCTCTCTTCACATCTGCCCTCCTCCTGAGGTCTGTCATCTCTAAAAGCGCTTCATTCAGTTGTTGATAAGTCTCTTTCTATCTCATATAGGCACCTTCCAGTTCCTCCCTCTGAGAAGCAATCTGCAACTTGTATGCCTCTTCTCTATTTTGGTATTCCTCTTGGTCTTGGTTTCTTTGTGCTTGCATCTAGGTGATGGATTGCTTGGCCTCCCTGAGGGTCTTCTTAACTTTTCTGAACTTTTCTTCCCTTCTAATATCCATCAATCCTCTCCTCTGAAAGTAGGCTTCTCTTTAGGCGAACTCTTTTTCCTTAGCTTCCTGAGCCACCTGTACTTTATGTAACTTTTCCTCCACAATTGTCTTGGAATGAGCTGTCTGATGATACAGACTGGTCATCTCTACATATTCCACTTTCATCTCTCGCAACTGAGCCTCCATCTTCTGGTAATCTTCCAAGGGAATAATAGCTTGTATAGAGAGAACCTGAGGTGACACGTCTCGTGGATACAGAGGAGGCTCCACTGAGAAAGGGAGAAGTGTGATTCCTACACGATTCTTCAACCATGCTGCAAAAGGTTCATACATTTTGGGGTCCACTCTTCCAAACTCTTTCTTTCCTTTTTGTGTCTTCACAAACCAGGCTTGATACACTTTAAGGACCATCTCCATGCTTCCCTCAACAGGGAGGTATAGTGACTCATCAATTTCCTCCTCAGATGGAGAATCCCTCAGGGGATATCCAAGCTGCCTCCTAACCAAAATGGGATTATAGTTGATCAACCCCTTCCTTCCTAACAAAGGAACATTAGGAAAACCATCACATTTGACAACCATTTCCTTTCCCAGTATATCTCTGTCACAACCCCAAGCTATGTCTTCTGCAGTCAATTCCATTAATCTTCGAGACCACTTCCACTCACCCCTCAATTCCTTGAAGGGACTCGACTTTGGTAATTGCTTAGCGAACCAATCAGCAAAAAGAGGAGCACAATAGTTGACATACCCTCCTTTTCTCTTGTTCCTGTAATGAACTCCATAATAGAAGTCACCCAGTAGGGTAGGAATAGGATTCCTTTTGAAAATGATGGACATAGATTCCATGCTTATAATCCCCTTGTCACTTGGAAACAAGCTAGTACCATAAATCAACAAAGCTAGTAACACACTGAATTTTGCCCATTGTCCTTCCTGAGCGTAAATTAAAGCCTCCTGAATGAGTATGTCACAAGGCATCCTTTTCCCTTTGCTATTGCTTAAACCATGCCTGAGCCTGGCTAAAGGAAGATGATACCTTCTGACAATCTCTTCCTCTTTGAGAACCCTTCCTGAATCAAAATAAGGTTGCATCCCTCTGAATGGAATCTGAAGTATACTGGAAATTTCTTCTAGAGTGGGAGCCAATATGTAATCAGGAAACACAAAACAACGTAATGGTGCATCATAGAACTGCAATAGTGTATGGAAGTTATCCCTCTGATCCTCCATAGGCCTATCCATATATCTGAGAATTTTCCCGAACTTTGTCTTGAAGTCACCCAGAACCTTGTCATTCATCATCTCTTTCAACTTGTGCAGGTTCTTCGCCTCTGGTTGTGGAAAAGTGTAATGCGCATTATTCTTCCGGGGTATTGCAGTAACTCCTGCCATCTGGATATGAGAAAACAATATATACTGGAACTGGGTATGAACAAAAATGCAACCTAAGAAATGAAAACACAAAATTGTTAATGATGCTATGGTATGATGCAAATGCAATGCAAAACACATATGATTAATCTGGGATTGTCTAGAACCGGATATCAGAGCCAAGTAACAAGACAACCCAAATCCTCTGAATAATAGCCCATAAGAACTCAGGTAGTCTCAGGTGAAACCAAATAAAGTACCATATAAACCCAAGAACTCCAGTACCAAGGTAATTGTATCAGAACATAAGACTTCACTGGAAGTGAGGGTATGTTGAGGTCAAAGGGTTCCTGCAAACCTGTAAACCCCTCCCAATCTCACGGGTGTGCTCCGAGTCAACCATCACGGACTCTCAAAGCCGAATAGCAATAATACGTTCACCATTTTTGAGAAATGGCCCATGACCAGATCAGGGAATCGGTTTAGCATTATGTATTACTCAAGGAGGTCTCAGCTGAGTCCGGGAAAAACAAGCATCCCTTATAAGTCCATAACTTCAAGCGCTAAAATCGAGAAACAATAATACATCCATCCCGTAGGATACAGTACCATTGTCATACGACCAGATGCTTTAACTAAGTTCCTATAAGAGAATCAGACCATCATATGCGAGTTCCAAGTGGGCCCTCGGGTGCGAATGGGTTTGCCACATAATATGGTCTGCCACTGTCACCACTAGAGATGGATGTTTCCACAAGGTTCTCAATGATCGGTCCTTAGCCGCACATAACTATCAAGGCTATGTAATGAAGTAGGGAAGACCCCTATATCAAGACACTTCCAAGAAGGTCGCGATCTGGGTGTGAACGCACTAATACCCCCATGACAAGATACCATGGGGCCATAGTGATTGCTCACGCTAAGTCCTAGGGTGCTATCAGGCCGGGTGCTTGGCCAATCTCATCTCACCAATCACAAGTAACCCCTAAGTCCCACCAAACATAAAAACCAGTCCCGATAGTCTAGTGTGTGTGTATATATATATATATATATATATATATATATATATATATATATATATATATATATATATATATATATATTATGCATAAATACTAAAAACTGTAAATAAATCTGTAAATAAAACTGTAAATAAACAACAGTAAAATACACAAGCAATAACAAACAATCAAACACACAAAGAAACAGAAACATGCAAGCGTTAGGAGAGACTCTCAAGGGAATCAGAGATTCTCTGGTTAGTTAATCCCCAGTGAAGTCGCTAGCTGTCGCTCCCTAGATTTCCATCCTGGTACAAACGCGAAAGTGGCGCGGAGAAGGGTAGAGTCGCCAGCCAGGCATTTTTATCCCAAAGGAATGGGAAAGGTAATGCTGCACAAACCGAAGAAAACAAAAGGAAGGACAAAGGTCATGTGAACCAAAGAGACTGGGTTCGGGAGTCGGTTATGACCTGGGAAGGTATTAGCACCCCAGATCGTCCGCCGTACCCGATGGGATCCACACTTGCAAAGAAATTATTTCAAAGGATGCAAGAATGAAAGCTGCTGCAAAAAGAAAGACTGGAACTGGATAAAAGAAAAGAAAGGAGGAAAATGTAGGGAAAATAAAAGAGTGTGCTCGAACGGGCCCTACCCCGCTGCCTACATACCTCATCTGGACATGAGGATCAGAGTCCCCGTAGTTCCCCTAACTAGGGGTGGAAAAAATTGCTTGTGTCTTAAGGCTTGAACTGCTTATGTCAATGTTCAGGTGTTGCAGGCTCGGACGACAAGTACGTAACCGTCTTGCAAAGTGACAAGTAGGAGCAAGTTCGTACGTAAGGAGTGAGTGAGATGAGAAAAGAAGTCCCGAAGGAGACGCTTATTCTTTGTCCAATGTTTTTTAGATGCTTTTTAGGAGTGTGGCACAAGGAAGTGAGAGAAAATCCTTTCTAAGGATGTATTCCCATTACCACATCCCTAGATAAGATGAGTAACAAGTCCACCAAGAATGAAGAAGATCCTCAAACTTATTTCCCAAGAATAGGGTTTGAATTCACTAGCTTGCTTGAAATTATTAAGTATTTTTGTAAGTTAAAGTGAAGAATTTTTTTAAGCTTTTCTTTGTGACAATAGACTTATGATTGAACTTGTGAATAATGCTAGACAAGCTTGTACCACCACCAAGATGGGGTGAGTACAAGTGCCCCATGGAATAAGGTCATGTATCAAAGACTACTTCAACCATTATTAAAGTGTTTTTTATGTTTCGTATAAAGATGAGAAGAGAAGAGAACGAAATGAGCAAAAGGTAAACAACTAAGGGAATCTAAACACCCTAGAAGCTATCATGCAAAAGATTGATCCTAGGTTAGTGAGGCTTCAACTATTCTAAAGAAGAAGGAGAGAAGAAAAGAAGGAGAAAAAGAAAAATAAAGGAGAAGTTAGGAAACAACTTACTTCTCTAAAGAAGTTAAGTTGTTCCTAAGAGGGAGCGGTGAAGTTGTACAAAGGATGGAATAAGGCACATCATAAAGACAAATACGAAAGCATAAAATAAGGAGGGAATATGATTTGAAATGTGAATAACATCCATACTTCCCTCGCCATGAACACCTACAAGAAAAGGTTATGATATACAAACAGATAAGAACAAAATGAGATACAAACAAGCAAAAGATCATATCAATCTAACATAACCAGAAGTGAAACACATATATCACATGCTAAGATCAAATCAAACAACCAATAGGAGTTGGCACAAGTGCCCTCATAACCTAATGAGCAATCATACATCCAGATTACATTCAAAACAAGGCAAGCAAACAAAAAATTCAAATAAAATGGAAATAGGTCCTAAAATTCTACAATTAGGCATGCGGACACTTTAATCAATAATAAACCACATATCAAAACCAAAATTCAAAAGTCAGAATCAAAGTAATTCAAATAAATGTCTAAAGTCCAACTAGGGTTTAACAAACTTCAACACAAAACAACATGGCAAAAAGCAATCAAATAAATCCTAAAAATCATGAAATAAATTCCCAGTGACCTTCAACATGTCAGCAAGATAAGATGTGCATAAAAGAATTAAAAATAAAAGAAATAAAGTCAAAAATTAACATCAAGCGCCAAAATTAATAAAAAATGAGAAATAAAAATATCAGAAATTAAAGAAAATTAAGATAAAGGTCTATGATTTTTTTCACTATTTTTTAATGTTTCTAACTATTTTTAAAAATATAAAAACAAACAAATAAAACATAAAAATAAAATGAACCAAAAAAGAGAGGGAGGGTTCAAATAGTAATTCGGCAATGTTAAATTCACGAATGGGCCAGAACCAGGGGTGCAACTAGAAAAAACGTTAAGCCCGGCTCACACAAGTTCAGTCAACAAGGACAATAGTATGCGAATCCTATGGTTGCCATCAAAAGTCAAAAGGTCTACAGATCTAAAGGCCTAGGCGCGTGGTCAATGAAAATCAAGTCATTTACATTCAAAGAGTACGATTGAGTCAGATGGAAGAAGTAATCAAATCCTACGGTCCATAATAATCATCCCTAAGTCACTTGATCCAACACATCACAATAAAACTCAAACAAATAAAGTCAACAAGCGCACAATTCAGATCTAAAGCCCACACATCTTACCATACAATAACATACACGATCACTTAAAGAAGAAAAAAAACTCATGTGCTGAGCACATGACTTTTAATGCGGTGTCCACCTCACCACCCTTGGATCTGCACACATCAATGAATCTCCTTTAACCTGGAAATGTAACAGTTGTCACCGGCCGGAGAAGCTTCAGTTGTCTTCTCCGGCCAGATTTCAGCGAAGACGCAAGCAAACTTCCTAGAAATTAGCAATCCACCCACCAAATTGAAGCTAAAGCCATGTAGAACTCAAATCTATGAATAAAATTCAAAAATACTCAATGGACAATGCAAACCGAAGAGATTAAAATGAGATCACAAAATCCAAAACTAAAAAAAATGCATCAACAAACTTCATAAGACTTCAAACATCACATACCAAGCATTTATCACATGAAATACGCAAGCATGTGTTCAAACCGAAGCAACCAAGTTAAGAACTCAAACCTGATGTTGAGCGTTTCTTGATGTTGAAAGAAATCCAGATGAATATCCAGCTTCCTTGTGCCTTTATGCTCTTCCTCCAAGCCAAATAAAGGTTACACACAAGAAGATACATGACGTAGATCACTTTGAAACAGAGAGCAACTCGACACTCCATGCCTCAGATTGATGATGAGAGTGTAGTTGTGCAGAGGTTGATTTTGATGGATCAAGGGAGCGAAACACTTCAGATTTTTGGATCTACTTGGCTTGAGAAAAATTATAGAGAGGGAGAGATATCTCGCGGCTTCAATGAGAAAGAAAAAAAGAGAAAAAAAGTTTGTTGAAGATTGCTTTGAGTACAAAACTGAATGAATAATCCTTTTATTTTGTGAACATTAACTCATATACTAAGGTGTTTTTTTGCGTGTACAATGCAGGCGGGGGGTCACGTTTTTGTTTCAACCAAACACAGGGTCTTCATGATTTTCCTCTCACTTTGAACTTTGGAAATTCAAAATGAATCTCCTGCGTGCGGTGCATGTTTTTATGGTGGAGCCTCATGCATTACTAATGATACTATTGGAAGGGTGATGAGCCTAAGTGATCATATGGTAAAGGTTGATCATACAATGGTGCATGGTAATATGTCACATGTGATACTTTTTCTTGCAAGGCACCAAAATCGTGACTTTGTGAAAAGGGAAAGAAAGGTGTGTGTGTGTGTGTGTGTGTGTGTTTGTGTGTAAACCGTGACAAATAAAGGAGGGAGGACGTGACATAGGCTGATCATTCCATCCACCCATGTGCATATCCCACTATACTTTTTTTTTTCTTTTTTCACTTTTTCCATCTAACTACAAACCATATGAAAACAACAAACCCTCATTATTGGTCACGTGAACATAGTCTTGGTGGGCATCAAAAATGTGTAGCAAAAAAAGATAAAGAGTGACACCATAAAATCAAAACAAAAGACCAATGGTAATTTGACACCTATGTACGAAAAACCCTAAAATGCAACAAAACTTCCAAAAATCATATCTTGAGTTCTACACAGGCTATGAAGGTGTTCTAGGACTTTTTGGAAAGGGAAAAGCATGCCCTACAACTTTCATGTTCGAGGAAAAATCATCTGGAACTTTTTTTACACATGAAATAATAGCTTGAATGTCTAAGGCAAATATTTCCAAAAATAGAAACTTCTACATTTCCAAATTTAGCAACTTTTTTTGCATATTCCCGATTTTTGACCTTTGAGATCATTTATACTATTCCTTTACATGATATAACTTCCAAAGATTGGTGATCCTGATCAAAACCCTAGAAATCCTTCAGTTGACTTTCTTGCTTCACCAACAAGTAACTGCTCAAATACCTGACTTCTTCAATATATTTTTGTCCCAAAATTCATACACAAGCCTTGCAGATCATATGAGAGCCTTTGACCACAAGAATTGGTCAAAGCTAAGAGGATTCTCTGATTTGGAGCAAAACCCTAATTAGGGTTTGTCTGTGTAGGAGAAAATTCATTGTTGAACTTCTGATGAAATCCCACCCTCCTAAGACTTTGAGGAGGACATTAAGATATGATGAAACCTTAGGAACTTCTTACATCGTCACTTGGCCTTTGTCTTGACTTGTAGAGCCTCAAATTTCCAAAAGATTGATCATATGCCCTACGTAGAACATGTGGGTGTCATGCTTCATTTTTCTATGCTAAATGTTAGAATATGGTATACTTATGATATGCTTATGATGTGCAAATCATAATAAAAAGGAGAGGGAAAATTTGGGGTGTTACACTCCGCACTGAGATGACAGCCATGCAACATGAGATTCGCGATTTGCACGTAGACGTCATTACACTGAGAGATATGGTTGTAGAACAATTCCACCATCTGAGCCAAGCAATAGAGTCCATCTGCCAATATCATGGCTAATGACAAATTTCAGCATTCATCCGAATTTTTACTGCACTTTTGTTTAATTCAGCAATTTTATTTCAGTTTGATTTAATTTTCTAGTTGTTTTCAATTTTTTCAGTTTGTTTGAATTTTTGAATACTGCATTATCCTCTAAGTTTCAATAAAGCTTTAAATTCTATTTCGATTATTTGTGCCAACGATTTCTTTTGCTTTATGATGTTAAATTCTGGATGGATAAAGTTTATGTTTAAGAAGAATAATGATAATTTGAATTATTAAGTTGATTCCGCTGTGAAATAGATGTATATTTGTTTATGTTTACAATGTAACCCGTGTTACGGGACATGACAAGGATCAAATGATGTTTTCGATATATATATGTGATGCCCTTCTTGTGTTGCACTTTGATAATATTTTTAACCAAATTTTATTTGGGGTAGAAGGGTGTTACATTAGTGGTATCAGAGCCCGGTTGGTCTGTCCGGCCAAGTCTTGTTGTTGTTAGTCTGTTGTCGGTCATTATTTATTAATGATTATTCTTTTTCTGATGGGGTAAGTGTTGTGCAGAATGGTTGGAAACAACACGCGTGCTCTCGATGACGCTATTGCACCTCTTGCTCAGATTACTTCTCGTAACAATGCGCTTGATGAGTTTCGTGCCATGGAGAAGTTTCAGAGGAATAACCCATATGTGTTTGAAGGAACTCATGACCCAGCAAGCGCGCAGAAGTGGCTCAAGGCGATTGAGAATATTTTCAGGGTGATAGCATGTGCTGACACGCAGAAGGTGCAATTCGGGACTCATATGTTGTCTGAGGAAGCTGAAGATTAGTGGGAAAATACTCGTCAGCATCTGGAGGATGAGGGTGTTGTGGTGACTTGGATTGTGTTTAAGATAGAGTTCCTTAAGAAGTATTTTCCTGAAGATGCTCGTGGTAAGTTGGAGGTAGAGTTCCTTGAACTGAAGCAAGGGAACATGACGGTAGCGGAGAATGCTGCAAAATTTGAGAGGCTGGTGAAGTTTTGTCCTCACTACAACAGGGCAGATGCTGAACTTTCCAAGTGCCTTAAGTTCGAGAATGGGCTAAGACCTGAAATCAAGCAGGGAATTGGATGCCAATAGATTCGCAGATATGCATAGTTGGTAGATAAGAGTCGTATTTATGATGAGGACAGCCGAGCTCAATCTGCTCACTATAAGAAGTTGAGCGAGAAGAAAGACAAAGATCAGTTTAGAGGGAAACCTTATGTGACTACCAGTGATAAATGGAAACAAAAGGCATCATCAGATGAGAAGAAGCAAAGTAGGGGAGCTGCTAATGTACCTTTTAAGTGCTACAAGTGTGGAGAGGCAGGTCATAAGGCAGATGTGTGTACCAACAGAGTCCTGAAATGTTATTGTTGTGGTAAGCTTAGGCATAAGATTGGAGATTGTCCTAATGAGGGTCCAACTTGTTACAATTCTGATGAGCAGGGACATATTTGTGCTCAATGCCATAAACCAAAGAAGTCTGCTACTACTACTCAGAATGCTGGGAGAGTTTTTGCTTTAGCTGGTTCAGAGGCTCCGAAGAAGGACAACTTGATTAGAGGTACTTGTTTTATTAATAATACTGAGTTGATTTCTATTATTGACACTGAAGATACACATTAATTTATATCTCTTGAGTGTGCTAATAGATTGGGTTTAAAGTTATCTAGTGTGAATGGTAGTATGATAATAAAGACTCCTGCTAATGGTTTTGTGACTACCATGCTTGTTTGTTTGAAGTGTCCTCTGACAATTTATGAGAAGAATTTTATGAGGGATTTTGTGTGTCTACCTTTGCACCAAGTCTATGTTATTCTTGGTATGAACTGGTTGGAATTCAATTATGTTGATATTAACTGTTATAGTAAGACTGTGAAGTTTCCTAAATTGTGCGAGAATGGCGAATTGATGTTCTTATCTGCTAATCAAGTGGATGAACTTTTATTAGATGAAGCTTTGATGTTTGCAGTGTTTGCAACGTTTCAAGTTGATGATAAAACCGTCAATGCAGAGTTACCTGTGGTTTGTGAATTTCAATATGTGTTTCCTGATGATATAAGTGATTTACCTCCCGAACATGAAATTGATTTTTCTGTGGACTTAGTACCAGGTACGAGTCCTGTCTCGATAGCTCCTTATAGAATGTTTGCTTCTGAGTTGAATAAATTGAAGAAGCAATTAGAAGAATTGTTAGAGAATAAATTCATTAGACCCAGTGTTTCTCCATGGGGTGCTCCGGTGTTTCTTTTTAATAAGAAAGATGGTAGCATGAGGTTGTGTGTTGATTACTGAAAGTTGAATAAGGTAACTTTCAAGAATAAGTACCCACTTCTGAGGATTGATGATTTGATGGATCAACTAGTAGGTGCATGTGTGTTCAGTAAGATTGATATGAGGTCTGGTTATCATCAGATTCGAGTTAAAGCTGATGATATTCCGAAGACAGCTTTCAGGACGAGATATGGGCATTACGAGTATACTGTGATACCGTTTGGGGTTTCTAATGCGCCTGGTGTGTTTATGGAATATATAAATAGGATCTTTCATGAGTATCTTTATAAATTCGTGGTGATTTTCATAGATGATATCTTGGTATATTCTAAATCATAAGAGGAACATGCTGAGCATTTGAAGATTGTGTTGTAGGTATTGAGGGAAAAGAAATTGTATGCTAGATTATCCAAGTGTGAGTTCTGGATGAAGGAAGTGAGTTTCCTCGGCCATGTAATTTCAAGTGGTGTAATTTTTATGGATCTTTCAAAGATTGACGCGGTATTACAGTGGGAGACTCTGAAGTCTGCTACGGAGATTCGTAGTTTTCTTGGATTGGCTGGTTACTATCGCAAGTTCAATGAAGGTTTTTCTAAGATAACTTTACCGTTGACGCAATTGACTAGTAAGGGTCAGGCGTATGTGTGAGATGTCGTTTGCAAAGAGAGTTTTGTGGAACTGAAGAAGAAGTTGATGACTGCACCAGTGTTGGTTTTACCGAATCCAGATGAGTCTTTCGTGGTTTATTGGGATGCTTCCAAGATGGGTCTTGGTGGAGTTTTGATGCAGGATAATAAAGTGGTTACTTATGCTTCTAGGCAGTTAAGAGTTTATGAGAGGAACTATCCTACTCACGACTTAGAGTTGGAGGTTGTAGTATTTGTGCTTGGAGGCACTATTTGTTTGGTTCGAAATTTGAAGTATTCAGTGATCACAAAAGTTTAAAGTACTTGTTTGATCAGAAATAGTTAAATATGAGGCAGAGGCGGTAACTTGAATTATTAAAAGATTTTGATTTTGATTTTAATTACCATCCTGGTAAGGAAAATGTAGTAGTTGATGCTTTGAGTAGGAAGTCGTTGCATATTTAGATGCTTATGGTGAGAGAACTGGAAACAATTGAGCAATTCAGAGATATGAGCTTGTTGTGTGAGACTACTATAGATATTCGTGAGGGTTAGAAGTCTGATTTGAAATTAGTTGATCAATTGATGTTGGCCGATCAAGGTAATGAAGGTGACTTTTAAATTAATGAAGATGGGGTTTTGAGATTTCAGGATAGAGTATGTGTTCCGGATATTCCTGAAATTAAAAAGAGTATTTTAGAAGAAGGACATAAGATTCGACTGAGTATTCAACCTGGCACTGCGAAGATGTATCAGGATTTACGCAGGTTGTTTTGGTGGCCGGGTATGAAAAGAGATATTGCTGAATTTGTATATGCTTGTTATACATGTCAGAAGTCAAAGATTGAACATCAGAAGCCTTAAGGTATGATGCAACCTTTGAATGTTCCTGAGTGGAAATGGGATAGTATTTTCATGGATTTTGTGACTAGGTACCTAAGACTACAAGAGGTAATGATTCGATTTGGGTGATTATTGATCGATTAACTAAGTTGGTGCATTTCTTACCGATGAAGATTAATCATTCTATGCAAAGGTTAGCTGAGATTTATATTGATGAAATTGTGAAGTTGCACGGTGTACCTTCGAGTATTGTGTCAGATAGAGATCCGCAGTTTACGTCAAGGTTTTGGAAGAGTTTGCAGGATGCTTTGGGTACTAAGTTGAGGATGAGTTCTACTTATCACCCGTAAACGAATGGTCAAACGGAAAGAACGATCCAATCTTTAGAAGATTTGCTGAGAGCTTGTGTATTGGACCAAGGAGGATCTTGGGATAGTCATTTTCCGTTGGTGGAGTTTACATACAACAACAGTTTTCATACTAGTATTAGAACGGCTTTGTATGAAGCGTTGTATGGTAGAGGTTGTCGCACCCTGTTATATTGGTACGAGTCATGAGAGAGTTTGGTGCTTGGGCTTGAGATTGTCTAAGAAACAACTGAGAAGATAAAGATGATTCAGGAAAGGATGAAAATGTCGCAGAGTCGTCAGAAGAGTTATCATGATAAGAGGAGAAAAACACTTGAGTTCCAAGAGGGAGATCACGTTTTCTTAAGAGTTACTTCTATGACTGGTGTGGGACGAGCTTTGAAGTCTAGAAAGCTCACTCCATGTTTTGTCGGTCCGTATCAGATATTATGCATAGGATATGAGAGATTGCCTATCGAGTGGCCTTACCGCTGTTACTTGCAAATTTACATGACGTGTTTCATGTGTCGCAGCTGAGGAAGTATATTCCGGATCCATCACATGTGATTCAGGTAGATGATGTTCAGGTAAGGGATAATTTGACAATTGAAGCTTTACCGGTAAGGATTGATGGCAGAGAATTAAAGCAACTGTGGGGTGGACCAGCTGGAGAAAGTTGGACCTGGGAGCGGGAAGATCAGATGAGGGAGTCGTATCAGACTCTGTTTACTTCAGGTAATTTTTTAGGATGAAAATTCTTTAAGTAGGGGATAGTTGTAACGCCCCGAAAATCTAAATTTAATTATTTAATTATTTATTTAATTGATTTAGAAAAGATTGGAGGTTTTGGGTAAATATGGAGAATTTTGGGAGAAAAAGAGTATTTTTTATATAATAAAAATAAATAATGTATTATTATGCTATTTTGTTATTATAATTAAAAATATTTTAAAGAAAAGGGTAAGGTGGTCTTTATGTGAAAAGTGTAAGGTTAAATTGGGAAAAATATAAAATGGGATAGTTTTATCAAAAAGGATTACACGAGCAAAATCTCATTCTATCGTATTTTTGGTAAAGAGCTCTGAAGAAAGGAAGGAGAGGAAGCTCAGAGTCAGGAAGTTGCGAAGAACCTTGGAGAAGAGTATCAATCGGCGGAATTCTCTAAGGTATGAGGAGTTTTCATAATCTATTATAATTGTATAGGAATTGGTCTATGAGTAGATTAGGTTTGTATGAATTTTGGTGAGTTTTAGGATTGTTGACTTAAATTGAGTATATGAATGTAAATTGATGAATTGGAGTATATAAAATGAGTTAGAATTATATGAATGATGTATGAATTGTTGTTTTATTGTTGCAATTATTTGATGAGTGAATTGAAGGTGTTTTTGGGTATAATGAGATAAAACCCGTAATGGAGATTTTGGGGATTTTTGGTACATACTACATAAAACAACAGGAATTGCTGATACGCGTGTGTTAACCGGTTAACGCTATGAGTTAAACGGTTAACCAGTGAGAAATTCATGAGTTTTTGAAATAACGCAAGCGTTAACTAGTTAACGCTACGGGTTAACCGGTTAACATTGTGTCAGAGGCAGATTTTGATTTTTGAAAAATGCATAACTTTCAATCCGTAAATCCGATTTGAGTTCCGTTTGAAGCGTCAGAAAGATAATAAAATGAACTTTATTTTGATGAATGAAAATGAGTGATGTGATATATTTTCAGAACTGAATTTTCAGAAAATGATTAAAAATTGCTTTATAATTTTACCGTAATTGGTTTATGTTTTGATGAATTGGAGTTGTTGGTGAATGGAGATTTTAGATGTGTTGTTGTAATGATATATATGACTATTTGACGATTGATTTTCTGAATATGAAATGAATGATGCACATTTTATTTTTCGATAATTCTTACGGAGTAATGCATCATTGCATTTCATGACATTTCTGGTGGGGCTTCGGCCTATTTGGTAACTTCAATCCCATTGTATGGATTGAAGTGATTCGGAGATTATTGGTGTGATCCCTTGTGGAGGGTTGATGGTCATGTATCCATCTCACGGAGAAATTGGTACCACATGCATAATACACATTTCATTGTAGTTGACATCACTTCGTAAGGGATGTGTTTTGGAGATTGTGTTTGTTGCTGAATTTTTGTTGTTGATTTTGTTATGATATGTTTATGCTTGATTTATTTATATTCCATATCCTTGTATTATTATAATGAATTATGATTACTCACCCTGCCTGCTTGGAAATGTTGCCTCTTATGTGGGTAACTTTCAGATGTTAAAGAATAGCTTTGGAGTGCGAGAGGATTTCCAGAGTCTTGGAGTGTGTCTTTTATTACTTTAGGAGTGGTTTTGGAGTTTTGTGTCCTGTTCTGTGTCATGTAACATCGGGTTGGTGATTTAGTTATTAAACTCGTTTCTGTTATGTTTTATTGAGGATAATTTTCTCTTACTTTATGATGTTAAATTCTGGATGGGTAAAGTTTATGTTTAAGAAAAATAATGATAATTTGAATTATTAAGTGTATTCTTCTGTGAAATAGATGTATATTTGTTTATGTTGACGATGTAACCCGTGTTACGGGACAAGACGAGTATTAAATGATGTTTTCGATATATATGTGATGCCCTTCTTGTGTTGCACTCTGATGATATTTTTAACTAAATTGTATTTAGGTTAGAAGGGTGTTACATTTAGAACCCACCTTTCTCAGATTAACCCACTTGGAGAATTCAGACCCATGAACACCACCTTATGTTTTGAAAGAGCTATGTTGTATGACTGTGGACCACATCATTTTAAACTCCTGGTTAATGGTGTAGTTGTACCGTATTTTATCTTACCTGACCACGAGCGCACGAGTGTGCATAATAAACACAATTGGATATATGATTTAGACTAGCCACTTTATGAACCAGGAGATGCTTGGTCTGAGGTAGAGATTGATCCTAAGACACCTTTGAATTATTATGATTCAGACTACCATGAGGATATGATTGAAGAAGAAGAGGAAAGACCTAAACTTGTTGTTATACCTACACATGCGCCTGTACCAACCAATCCTAAGATTAGACTAGAGTCTCTCCGCACTGAGATGATAGCCATGCAACATGAGATTCGCGATTTGCGCGTAGACGTCATTACACTGAGAGATGTGGCCGTGGAACAATTCGACCATCTGAGCCAAGCAATAGAGTCCATCCGCCAATATCGTGGCTAATGACAAATTTCAGCATTCATTAGAGTTTTTACTACGCTTTTGTTTAATTCAGCAATTTTATTTCAGTTTTATTTAATTTTTCCAGTTGTTTTCAATTTTTTCAGTTTGTTTGAATTTTTGAATATTACATTATCCTCTAAGTTTCAATAAAGCTTTGAATTTTGTTTCGATTATATGTGCTTATGATTATATTTATTCAGTGGTATTTACTCTATTACAGTGCTACAATTTTATGCCCTGAATGCATTTAATCATTCTGCTAAGAAAAAGTTTTTTTTTTCTGCATTGATATACTACTGTCAGCATGTTCATTCTGTTATGCATTGCCTTATATTATTTTTACTGCTATTGTTTTATATTATCAAGTGCTACAAATTAATATGTGAGAGTATAAAATAATAAAATTGTTTAGGGAAGAAAACTAGGAAAACATAGACGTTACCATCGTCCCCAAGACGTGACGAGTGTCACGCGTTCTTAATGGGTGACGGTCGTTACAATATTAGGACGATCGTCCTGGATTCCTGACGATCGTCAGCTTAACCAGACGATCGTCACGCAGTAAAAACCAATAACAGTTATTTTGCAACGTTCACATGAACGTTGGACCTCGACCCCTCCATTTCCTCTCCAACGGTTAATTCCCACTCCTATAAATAACTATCACGATCCCATTTTCTCACAACTTCATAACTTCCAATTATGTAGCCACTTTGTTTCCTATATTTAACAGTAGTACAAACATGCTTTATTTCACAACACCACATTCTTATTCATGACAATTACATACCATTTCTCTTCATCTCCGAACACCAAACTCTTTTACCTTTCTGAAATAATGGAAAATATCGTCCCATCAACCTTCAACACGCTAAGTTCATCTCTTTTAGCGAAATAACGATCGAAGTTACCCATTACATTGAAGAGGAATGTTTGACTCAACTTGGACTCATCGATAGTGTCAATTGGTTACTCTTGAACACCGACTTAACATCACTTTGCACCAGCAACCGTCCGACTTATGCAACACTGACGCTGGAGTTCCTAAGCTCCTATGCTTATAACATTCCAAACGACGCGAACAAGCATCTTCTTGGTAATGCTACGCTTCAGTTATACGAAACAAAGTATTTCGTAACGCATGACACTTTCAGCGAGTGGTTTGGATTTCATCGCAGCAATGGTGTATTCTATTGTCTTCCAGGTCATGCGAATTGGCATACTGAAGCTTTTAAGCTCTGGGAGGATCTGACTGGTACATGACCTACAACATGCGACTAGCTTTACGCTTCTCACATCCACAACCCCGCCATCCGTTATTTTCATAGAGTGTTGAGCAACACCATCTTCAGGAGGTTCAACAATCATAAGGTGAATCCGAAGGAATTGTTTCTGCTCCAGTGTGCTTTTTCAGAATATCCCTATAAACCCAGTCGCTTTCTTTATCTCCAACATTCAATCCATTTGTGCTAGAGGTAAGGCTCCACTTTGTTTTGGAGGGATTGTCACTGATATCGTGCTAAAGATCAATTTAGAGGACCGTCTCTCCCAATTGTGTGCCACTCCAACATTGTTACTCGATATGGAGTATTGCAGAAATGGTTATATTATCAAGCAGCGGAGAGATGAAAGATACAACCTGGTTGTTCATAACATAGTTGTTCGAAGTATCATTCTCCCTTGTCCAACCCACACAAGAGCACAGACCAGAGCCAATTGGCATTACAACTTTGATGCCTCATCACCTAATGTTGCAGCTCTAGAAGAACAACCAGATGAAAGAACCAATGAGATGCAGCAGGTTATGGATGATGAAAATTTTGCACAGACTTCGGCAACTGATTTTGCTAGCACCAGCACTTCTGGCAGACACCCTCGAAGGAATCAACAACCTGCAACAAACGATGACATTCTTGCGGAGATCATTCATAGGGATGAGCAAAACTAAAGACAACACACTAAGTTGATGGAGATGATGGGACAGATCCGAATTGATCAAGCTACCTAGAACGGAAGAATATTAGGTTCCATAGAAGGATTAGATGTTGTAACGAGGTAGGTTAAAGAACTGCATGACTATATCCATCATGTGGGTATACCAGATCATGTAGCACAGTACGTGCATAGGAACCTGTGAGGCAGAGCTAGAGGTAGAGGACTGCAGTCACCGCAGTAGTAGCTTAGTTTTCTTTTATTGTTTTCATTTTTATTTTTCTTTTGTAGTTTACCTTTATCTCACAATATTGAGGACAATGTCCGAGATAGTGTGGGAGAAGGGTAATTAGTATTTCCAAATCTTGTACAAAACCTAATTATTAATCGAAATAATTTTGTTTATTAAATTCTCTCCATTATTTTTAGCCATAATAATTTTTTTCCCTTAAGAATGCATTCATTTGACATACTCTACGAGTATATAGGTTGATAGGCTATGTTAGAAAACTGAGAAAAGACTTAACAAGATCGATACAGTCTTGACACCTTAGACCCTTAGATATGAGATATCGGTTTGGATACCTTTTATACCGAAATTTGAAGCTTTATTTCTAAATTAGCCCAGAGTAGTTTATATTAGCACTCAGCACCGCCTGAAGCACAAGCTACGTGGAGAGCCGATGCAAATAAGTGATTGATGCTTAAAATGCCAAAAAGAATAAAAAAAAGAAATCTTGAGAATATGCATGCCAATGATAAAACAATCAAGCTTCAAATTTATAAAGAATGAAAAAGCATGCGAAAAAAGGAAAAACAAAGTCTGATGTTAGTTGGTTCAGATGAATCTGGTTCTGAACTCGGTAGGGCGAATTACGATTCATCCCCCACAACTTACACTCAGTTGTTAAAGGGTTACCACACTAGTGTACCAGATCCCGTTTTAGAGAAGATAAAATTCACCAACAGGATACTCCACTATGCGCGTGTAAAGGTAAAGGGCTTAATGTGATTGCGTCAGAATGAAACCGGGTGAAATATAAGCGAGATCATTAGGTTGAGCTATAATGGAATGATTCAGACTGGTTTGTATAAGGGTTTATGAGCATTATATGTTTTAGTGTCATTAAAGTATATTTAGTGTTTGGATTACTATCGGTTCTTTTAGAAAAATTTCGTACAACCACATATAAATAAGTACTATGTTTTGTGTTTGTGTTTGAGGGATGATATTTTTCAAAAACCTATTTGATTGTTTGCTTGAGGACAAGCAAAGATTCAAGTCTGGGGGAGTTTGATAACACGATTTTATATCAATTATTTAGCATGGTTTCCGTTTATTTAAGTTATTATTTTTTGTATTTCGAACGATATTATGCGAAGTTTGTGTTTATTTTGCAGGTATTAAGTTATACATGACTTGTGGAAGAAAAGAATGAAAATGAGACAAAAACGAGTCTTTTAGCAGAAGAAATGATGCAGAGAGAGCAGAAAAACAGTTTATACATAATTGAAGCTTGACGACCGTCACCACAAGATGATGACTGTCACAAGTTAGCAAGCCTAGACGAACGTCACGAAGCATGACGAACGTCACAAGCCACATTTTAGGAACCTAAAATGCACGCATCAGTCAAATAACAGAGAACCGTTATACAAATTTCTCTCGTTCAACAAAGATATTTGCTCAGTCGTTCCAGGCTCCACTAAACACTACACAGTCATGGCCCAGCTAAATATTTTCTTACTAATTATCAACAACAGTATTCACTAGAGGCTATAAATAGTAGTTGTTTCTAGTTCGAAAGGGAGCTTCGATTACCTTACCGAATTTCTGCCATTGTTCCATTCGAAGCCGTTTATTTAAGTTCATAGCTTTTTATTTTATTTCCTTTTCAACATTTAATTTAATTTTCATTCCCAACCTTAGTGATAGCCTCATACCTTGGGAAGCTATCACCATTTATTTTGTTTCTAGCCCCTGCAATTGTTAGTTTGATTTTCTGCAAGAATTTTTGATTCAAGTGTACTTCAGTCAGGTTTCTTAATAAATTATATGCTTTACTTTTTAATTATTATGTCTTATATTTTTATGCACTTCTTATTCTACCTTTCTTCTTATTTAATTAATATGTCTGACTAAATCGTTTAATCGGTATGTGATTGTATAACCGGAACGAATTCAATAGAACTAGGCTAAAATATTAAATTCAATTTACTTTTTGGTTTCAATTTCTTATTATAAAAACAACTTTTGTTACGAAAGTAAAAAGGTAAAAAATGTTAGAATTAAGACCACGGGAATGTGAGATTGTAACCAGATAGCTGAACCAGAGCATTGATTTTAAATAAAGCGGAAGCGCTTTAAAACCAATTAGAACCTATAGGTTTCCAAAAAGTACTTTTAACTTGAATTGACACAGCGAGAGCACTCAATTGAACTTAGGAGTATAGTAATAGGCAATACCACGAGAGTGTGAGTTGACGACTTTTAAACCAACATTTTCTATAGAAAGATAAGTGGATAAATTCTAATAAGCCGACCTTTTATTGAATTCGCGAAGGCGTACCAATTACATACTGATATCCTTATTATAATTTAATTTAATTTAAAATTCTTACTTTCTCGCTCCTTAATACTAAAACATCATTCGCCTTAGCTAAACATAGTAATATCCCGATAGCGCTAGGTTGATTATCGAGTCTCTGTGGGATCAATATCTTTTATTACTATGCAATTAGGTTGTATACTTGCAGTTAGAATCTTTAGACTCGGAAAGTCGCGATCATTACGTCAGACATCACGAATTTGACGTGTAGTCGAGATCTGGCAGAAGACAAAATGATTAAGTTGTTCGGTCGAAACGAGGGCACAATCCAAATCTCGCAGAAAAACAAAACTCCAAGTTTCTCGCTCGAAACCATTCTTATTTGAAATTGGCCTTTTGTGGGGACAATTTGTTAGCTAGAAGATTTCGACTGAGTAGGATCAAGGAAAAAGGGTGACAAAGAAGCCAACACGCAAGTAGACACCAGCAAAAGCCACGTCGGAGGACGAACCAAAATATCACATTGTCAAAAGACTTCGACTAAATGCAAGTCGAACCAATCCAAAGCTGATGGGGTTTTGTGCAGGAAAAGATTTAAAATGAGAAGGACGTGGGGGAAGTTACAAAGATAATGGGGCTACACGTGTCACGTCCGGAATCAACAACAATAGAATAACAATTATTTTGTTTATCTATTTAAGTAAAATTCATTTTCATTTGTAGGGGTCACATTTGTAACATTGTCAAGGAAACACACTCGAAATATCTAAGCGTTACGAGAAAAGAGTTCATTCTTGCAAAATGTATGCTAGCTTCCACACTTATCAATAAGCAATTTAAATTATCAAGTCTTTTTATCTATCTTGCCATTTACGTTTTTAACTTGTCTTTCATTTATCGCCTTTACCTGCACCTTTTTCGATAAGTTTTTGTCTGTCTCCCTTTAAATCAAAACCATCCTACAAACATCACATAAACTCAACCATTTATTCTAGGATTTTGAAGTTGATTCCGCAAGTAAACCTGCGATAGGAGGCTAGATATTGTTCACGCGAAAATCATGTACGGTAGGAGGTCGATTCCACAACAACAATGATTTTATGTCTGCTCGTATACATATATGGAGCTATGGTAAGAGGGAAAAAGGTATTGTTAAGTGTCTATGATAAGGAGACAAAAACGACATTGTACCTAGTCGCAATAGGATAACTCATATCAAGAATCGACATCTGTTTCTCTCAATACCTGATGGAATTTCCTGTAAAAATACCGGATATTTTGGAATTTCGAGTAAAAATATACAAGATATTTTAGAATTTTCGGTATAAACACTAAAATTTTCAAAATATGCGTAAGAGAGCGTACCGGAAATTTTGAAATAACTATCGGAAATTTTGATTTTCCTGCAGGAAAAAAATGATTTTTTTGTAAATATTGTAATTTTTAGATAAATAATATCGGGGTTATTTTGAAAATATTAAAAAATTGGAGAATGTCACGTATAAGTGGGGGTGGTAAGTAGAATCCTCCTAGACTGATCTTAGAATTTGGATAATTGTCCCAATATTTCGGAGTTTACTCTTTTCACCCATAGAATGCTCATCCACTCCATCGAAAATTCCAAAATTTCCCAAATTTTATACATATTTGAACAAATTTTTATACACATATTTTAGTATTTTGGAAATGAATCACTCCTATATATTCAAAAATATATTTTCGAAATTCAGAGATTTTAAGAAAAAATGCAGGCGATTCATTTCACATTCCTCCATAATAATATATCTACCGATATAAATGAAGTTTTCAATTTACCAGAATCAATTCATGAATTGTTAAAAGTAATAATGATTTATTAGTGGTACCTTTTCCTCCTCCAAGAATTTCATGTTCAAAGAGCTTTGTTCTTATTATGGTTATTTCATTATCAGAATCAGAAGATGTATTGTATGTCATGTAAAGTGTTCTTTAACCGATGAGTGTGTCTTGTTTGGTGTTGTGACTTATTGATCAATATTTATATTCCTTTTTCATGTACAAGCAGAGGAGGTTCTATGCTCTGTACAAATGAACAAATCACAAGATCTAGGAAAGTTTACGAGGAAATTTTAAGTAAAATAAAATGAATCACTCATCAAATGATGATATATATATATATATATATATATATATATATATATATATATATATATATATATATATATATATATATATATATATATATATATATATATATATATATATATATATATATATATATATATATTTATATATATATATATATTTGAATGCGTTCGAAATTATATCTCTGAATATAAAAATGATAAATCCGGATTTTCATTTGAAGATCGGCTGGGATGGTTTTTTCCCATATTATCAATGA
Organism: Lathyrus aphaca; assembly: GCA_963966055.1. Classification (NCBI taxonomy): domain Eukaryota; kingdom Viridiplantae; phylum Streptophyta; class Magnoliopsida; order Fabales; family Fabaceae; genus Lathyrus; species Lathyrus aphaca. The sequence goes on from OZ014519.1 coordinate 212,751,091, forward strand.
TATTGAGAAATGCGGTACAAATTATTAAAAATTATTTCTGGATATAATCTATTCCTTGAAAATTTTAATTGCATCAGTATTTTAAAGCTTTCTATACCAATGTAAATGGGTGGGATCCTTATGTATAATATTTTCCTATTGGAAAGCAACACTTTTTTTATTTTTTTTACTTTCACTCATTGTTTCATCACTTTATTTAAAGGTTTTTGAATGTTTTTTATTTTTATTTTTAACTAAAATAAATTTAAAAGTATTTTACAAGGATTTACGGAAATAATATTCCTAGAAATTTAATAATATCCATAAAACTTAATCACATGGATATTTCTCCATTACACTTGATCCTCATTAATTTATTTTCAGAGGTGTGTATTTCTTTTTTTAATCATTTTTCTATTCAAAAGTTTACCGCTAGAATGTCAAAAATAAAAGTACCGCCTAGACTTTTTTTTTTTTTCAATTTAAAATAAACTTTCTGAAAATTTTGGTATTAATAAATAAATAGAGTTTTGGGTAATTTCTCCTTTATTTAGAATAATATTTTGAATGTCTTTTGGAACCATGTATTTTGTAGTGTTCTGCATGTAATAATATTGTTTAAATTCATTTTTCAAAAAAATAATAAATTATTTGCATGATAAGTTTGATTTTTCCGCCTGACTCTTTCTAAGTTGCAGTCGAATTTAACTTTTCCATAGTCTAGCATGAAATGCTTCCAGAGAAATACAAAAATAGTGGTATTTCGTCTTTTCGGTAAATTGATATTTAAAAACTAATTACTCAATGTTAAAGAAAGAAGAAATAATATTTAGATGAGCATTTTCCTTTTTTTATTAGAAATGAGCATTTTCTAAAATAAAAGGATTTCTTAAAGGAATAAAGACATCTTGTAGGAGTCCAACTTATTAATAGCATTATCTCTGTTATGTCTTCTTATTGGATGCAATGCTTTCCCTTCCTCAAGAAGGTCATTCATGCCATTTTTATGTGTGCATGTCCTTTCTTTGGACTGGTAGTGACTCAATCTCAAGGAAATATCCTGTGGCCTGGAAGCATGTCTGCAACACTAAAAGCAAGGGTGGTCTGAATGTCCTATCTTTATATGAGTGGAATAGAGTGAGCCTTGCAAAATTACTATGGAATTCGAGCAAAAAGAATGACTTTGTGTATTGATGGATCACGTGTTGAACTGTAGGTATGGCTGGAAATGTATGTAACTTTGTGGAGTTTTGGGCTACAGGCTTGTACACGTGTGTATGGCTGTAGTGATGAAGTTGGAATGTAATATGTGGTGCACCATAAACTCCCTTTTCCTTTTCTTTATTTCTTTTTATTATTATTATTTTGTAAAAAAAAGACAATATGGACTTCTTTCTTGGTAATGGGCTTATATGACTACTTTTATTTTTTGTGATAATGATAATAGTGAAATGAGAATAAGTTGGATGAAAAATAATAAAAAGAAATGTTTTGTGATATTTTGTGAAAACTAGAATAGCCATGAATGAAAATTGGAAATGGATAGAGAAAAATGGATATTGAGAAATGAATTAAAATATGGAAATTGAAAATGATAATGAATATTAAATCGGGTATTTGAAAATGGAAAATTGGAAATGAAAGGTGAATAATATGAATAGATCGGATAATGGAAATATGGTAAAGATAAAAAATGGTAACTAGAAAAAATGTATGAATCGAATAATAGACGGAGCGATGATTTTTATATTAAGTCCAGAATCAAATTTGAACTTTTCCACACGCCTGATGATCGAAACTAACCCCAAGCCACTGAACAACAACCACTAAAACAATGACCATCAACTTTTAATTTTTTGAATCTTTTCAAATATGTCTGAATCGATCTTTGGAAAATAAATCCACATATGATCCTCTAATGAGCTGATGACCACTCCATTAAGATAATCTATACTAAACTTCTCATGAATCACAGCTCAATAAACCAGAGGATTTTCGCACGAGCACAGCTTAACATTGAATACGTACTGTCTGAGAAATAACCATTGGCACGAATAAATTGCAGTTGAAACAATCTTCTGATAGTTTGACCAAGATTAGGTCAAATATCTATCGAAATCGGATCATAACTGAACGACCACATTTGAAGCAAAATCCCTATCATGCTTCATTTTTTTATACAAGATGCAATGATATGTGTGCGATATGATATGTTAAATGCTATGAAATGAGAGGGCAAATTTTGGGGTGTTACAGGTTTGTAAAAGATGACTCAACATATCAGTAAACAAAGTTTCAAAACAAAATAAATCAAACGGTTCAACATTTGAGATTTCACATTTTGGTAAATGATCATTTTACCTGCGAAGATTCGTATTCAACCCTCCAACGTCAAAGTTGTCGCCTCGTGGGATGTTACCGCCACCACAGACGCCCTCCACCTTGTACTTTCGTCGCTGTTTAAGAATGAACGGCCTCTCCCTCTCTCGAAATCAAAACGGCGGTGGTTGTTTGTGTTCTGAGTCTCACTCTGTTTTCATCGGTTCTTCTCGGATCCCTCACGACAGTGTCGCACGGTTTCTTTCGGTGTTTTGTGTGGTTTGCAATTTGCTGAGTTTTTTTCGTTAGATTTCTCATGGTGAGTTTGTGTTTCGTCTACATGTTCTGTTTCTGTTTCAATCTCTCACAAAATCCCTTCCTCATCTCGTCTCATTCTCTGTTTGCACGACTTGTTTGTGTTTGTGTTTTTTGTGTGGAGGGTTTATGTATCAAAGGTTGAAGGAGAATGATGGTTATGTTGATGTGAGCGAAGTTTCTTGACGAAGATTTAGAGATTGTTTGAAGGTTGATTCGGTTTGAAAGTGTTGGTGGTGGTGTTTGAAGTAGGATTTGGAGTTGTTTGTAAAAATGAGTTTTGTTTGTGGAGGTTGTGTTTATGGGTGAGCGATTATGGTTGAAGAAGGGTGACGGATTTAAAGGTGAAAGTTATGTTTGTTTCTTTGCTGAATTGATTTTGCAGATGGTTATTAAGTATTCTTTGTTGTTGGTCTTATGTGATGCAGGGAAGAGAGTTGTGGTTTTAAGAGTCAAGAAGGTGATTCAGATTTGAAAAGGTTTTGCAGGTGAGAAGGAAGTTTGGCAGAGTTTTTGTGGTTTTTAAAACTTGATTTTGGAGTGAGGAAGAGATGTATTATATAGAAGGATAAGAGAATCTTGAGGTCAAATATTGATGATTTGTATTGAGGATGAATTTGGTGAACGATGTGTTATGTGCGTTGCTGATGATTTGCTCGTGAAAGATTTATTGTGAGCGATTGTGCATGTACGATTTATGTTGCTGGAAATTCCTTCTTCATCATACGTGTGAAATGTTTTTAATAGAGGGATCTGCATTTGTTTTGCTTATGTGGGGCCTATGTGAATCACCTGAGGGTCAGGTTGAAGGTTGTTATACATTATTGTTGCAAAAAATTTGTTGGCTGTATAGTGGAAGAATACGCGTGACGTTGTGGGAAATTAATGAGACTGGTTGGACCGACTGGAATAAAAGCTCTTTTTTTAGTGTAAAATTGAGTGGTACATATGATGGGTTTGTAGAATTTTGTATATGGCATGAATTTGTTTTATCTTTCCTTGTATTTTGTTTTTGGTACAAACTTGGTGTAATGGGCTTTTCCATTTGGCCTTTTTGTTGTAACTTGTAATGAAACATGGATGATAGCCTTGGACTCTTTGGTTGCAAACTTGTCCTTAATATTTTTTGACAATTTTGTAATGTATGAGACTTTTCCTTTTTCTTGTGTGAAATTGCAATATCATGAATTGAATCTACACTTGTAATTCTTAATCCTTAGCTTAGAACAACATGATTATTGAAACTTGAATCCCCTATCAAAAACCAAATTCTAAAACTCATGAGTTTTTCACTAAAACCTGGATCGATCCTTGAATCCACCACTAATCAATCTTTGAGAAATAAGTTTGAGCATGAATAAACTAGAGTTTTGAATCATAAATGAGTACTAAATCATTCCTTTAATTTATAGCCCCTTTGAACCTTGATGAACTAATGAAAGTGCCTTGAAATTAATAAATTCATCTGAAACTGGAAAAATGAACAATATCACGTCTTGAATATGTCTGAATCAATCACTGGGAAAATAAATCCATAGATGAACACAACTGAACTTGCGATGATCCTGATAAACCTTATTTTTTGAACCCAACCTCATGTGAACTACAACCTGATAACTTGATGGCCTCCATACCACAACCTTGGATACACACCGTTGTGTAAATAAATCACCCACACTAATAACTTGTGACTAAAGCAAACTCAAAGATTAGGTCCAACCTCTATCTGAAACGAGTAATATCTGAACAACCACATTGAGAACTCTGTCTTGACAATATTGAAACACCTTAAACACATAGAGAGAAAAGAATAGGCAAACTGCAACATATTTTTTTGGATTTTGGTTAGAGGTTAGTAAACATAAACGAATGAAAATAATTACACAAGTAGGACAAATTTGGGGTATGACAAATATATTTTTGGACGCATATTAAATACATGCAATGCTTCATGAATGAGACATACATCTTGTCCGTTCCTGCGCGATCAGAATCTGTAGTGGGCCCCAAACACTGATGTAGATGATGAGGGTGATGATCGATCGTCGAGGATAGATGAGGGGTGTACCTACAAGGTACTTCGAAGCCAAAGTAAGAGTGGACAGAAGAGTATGCAAGTACGAGTAAAAGAGTTAAGTTAGTGAATATTCGATACTTGGCCCTCTCGAATGAGAGGGTTTATAAAAGAGCCCCCAATGATTGGCTATTGGTCCCTCTTTTGGGCCTAGATCGTGCATCCCACGAAAATAGGTAACTGCCAGAACTAGTCGTTGGAATGGGCCTGCATGGTCGGATGGCTGCATAGAGCAGAGGATAATCCGAATAGGAGCAATTCCTCGGCCAGATATGGGTGACTTCACCGGATAATGGGAAAAAGTCTTGAAGGAGTAGGGGAAACCGGCCATGGGCAACCGTGGTCAATAAATCCTCTTTAGCTGAGGGTCATAAAGTCAGTGAGACCCTTTGACATTGGGCTATTGGGTCATCCTGGAAGCAAGAGTGGGTTGGGCCATGCCTAGTAAGTGTGTCAGTCCGAAACAAGAGCCCACAAGTTGTTGCTTCCGGTCATAGAAGTGATGACTTAAGAGTGGCCAGTTATGTACAGGGTGAAACTAATACTTGTGGACTTCTTTTGTCGCTAGTTCGATAGGGAAGAGCCCGAGTGCACCTGGGCATTAAAATGTGGTTGACAAATGAGGATCTCAACAGTTATACTTAGAAGTCAAGCCACGCCTGCGCCTTGGGAAACATGTGCATTTAATGTGTAATGATGGTTATTCTACACCCGTCCCTAGGAAATGAGTGTGTCGTTCGTAGGCTGTAGGACACATGTGCATGCGTACGTGCTGAAGGAGGTTATAAATAGGGCATTGGAGTTCAGTTTTATACAACGGCTCCGGTTGATCTTCAATCGGAGTTATGGGCTTCTGTACAGAGTCATCTGCGTTTCATGCGAACTGGGAGTTGATGTCCTTGCAAAATTTCCTCCTTGTGTAAGCGCGTGTATATCGTTACGGGGATACGAACTCATATCACCTTGAATAAGGGCTTAGGTTAAGGACAATGTCATCGTCCCTCTACACGCCATTTCACTTGATCAGCGGTGGAAGGGTGGGTTTGATATAACTCATCGAATTCATGCTTACTTTCGTTGCTTTTCAGGTGCAAACATGTCTACAGAAGAATCTTCCCATATGGATATGGAAGAACTCTCTGATGACACGTCTTCGGTCCCGATTCACTCCGGGGAAACAACATCGGGAGAAATTGCTTCTGCTTCGAGTGATTCTGAGGAAACAACTTTTGAACATAACAACCCCAAAGAGAATGATGACAATTAGGATATTCCTGTCAAAGAATGGGTTGCTGAGGAGCCTCTAACTATCCAGTTGATATATGCTAAGCCCCTAGAAGGTTCTGCTCTGGTGGTCGGGTATCCCGAAGACTGGTGCATTAGGTATCCTGATGAGGAGCATCGTATCTACTCGCCTTATGGTCCAAACAGGTTTCCTATGTACGACTTATTTTTTAAGGAACTCAGGTTCAGGCTCCCCTTCTCGGATTTTCAGATATCCATGTTCATTCATCTAGAGATTTCGTCGTCGCAACTGCACCCGAACTCGTTTGCTTTTATGAGAGCTTTTGAGCTGGTTTGTGAGTATCTGAAGATTGGAGCGACTCTCCCCTTATTCTTCCACATATTTCATCTTCAGAGGAAGTTCTTTTAGGGGAGATACGACTGGGTCTCCCTTAAACAGAAAAGAAAGATTTTCAAAGCCTATTCGGAGTCGATCAGGGACTTTAAGGATCTATATTATCTGGTCGAACTGATCTCAGATCGTGCTCAGGACTCTGAAAATATTTGGGGGGTAAACACTGACGACGAGCAAAAATTCTTGTTTGACGATCAGGGAAAAGAGGTGCCTCATCTTATGCTCAAGTTTCACTTTTCATGGTCGCGCGACCATTTTACGCATGGCACGGACGAATACATGGCCATCGCTTCTGAGTTGAGTGCCGAGGACCAAACCAGTTACGATGCATTGATGTAATTTGTTTCCAGAATTACTATGACCGTGCATGTGGACAAGCAGGGTCATCCGCTTTTGGATAAGGACAGGGGTGCAAAAGTGATCCCTAGGTTTAAAGAAGTGTCTAGCTCATTTCCTGCGAGGCGGACGAGGAAGTTACAACTTATCTCGACAGCCTTTAGAGTTATTTGTTCGTACTGAATTTTTGCTCGTATATTTTTCATGTTCTAACTGGTTTCTTTTTGTCTTTTCCAGATTCGATGGTGGATGTGCAGGACAAAGTAATGGTGAATGCTTCCAAAAGAAAAGGGGCGAAGAAGTTAAAGCAAACCCGACTGAACGATCACTTAACTGCACTAGGATCAGGTAATTCTACCTCCGCTCCTCAGGGTTCTCTAAGGACTGCCTCTAGACTAGGGAAAAGGTCAAGGGACAATGGCATCATCAACCAGATGGGGACCCCTCTAAAGTCGTCGTTCGAACTACCAACCTGCTTTCTGAAGCCAAAGTTCTTCAAGGAGACTTCACTCCAGGTCCACCAGGCAGAAATGCTGAAGTTGGAGGAGCTAAGTTGACCAGATAGGAGGCTATCTTTAGCTCGGGACACGAGTTCATTGATGAGGGTCCTATCTATGGCCTCCATGTACACCGAGGGAACTGCCACTCAAGAGCAAGAAATCCAGAGGATGAAACTCCTCTTGTCTTCCTACGAGGATAAAGCCAATAAAGCTTTCGAGATGGCGAAGGATGCTCTGAGGAAGAAGAATGAGCTGAAGGAGTCTTTGGCCGCTGCTAACTCTGAGAGGAAAACTGCAAAGGATGAAGTTTATCGTGTCAAGGTTGCAATGGCTCCCTTTGAGGATGAAACTGAGGACCTGAACTTGCTGGTGACCCGAGCTGAGTTGATCGAAAAGATTGAGCAGGGGGGAGGACCTTGAAGAAATGGCAGCAGTGGCATTTAAGAACGCGGTATATCAATTGAAGATTGTTAATCTCGGGGTCATACTCAATGATTATGGCATCAATTTCTTGTACAAGGTTATGAACAGAGAGATATTTGTGCCCTATTTTCTTAGGCAATTGGAATAGGAAGATGCAACCATGGTTGAGGGAAATTAGGGGGTCCCCGTTGATGATCAATCCGCCGCGGATGTAGATGTGCAGGGGAATGCCTGATAATCTTGTTCTTATTCTTTGATTTTGATGGTCGGCCTGTGTGCTATGGCTTTTGTTTCTCGGGAGAATCGTTCCCCCTTTTATGTAATTTTTGAACAAATCGGTCAGTGTAACCGCATTTTATAATGTTTTTCCAACCGCGGTGGTCGTTTCTTATTTATCTGTTATGCTTGCACGTGTGTCCGTCGGAGGGCACACTTTAATTCTTTAATTTTTTACTAAGTGTTTGTATGATGCTCGATCATTTAGATGTTCTCTTTAGAAAAATGCGCGATGTTCTTTTATATGCCCGCTGAGGGATTTGTGATGTGTTTGTATATTTGGGGAACTGTGCTCGGTACATGCGTGTTTTGTGGTTTGGGGAACCGGGTAAAATACCAGAGTAGATCTGGTCAGAAAATGGTGCTCGAGTCATGGCCCGTGCTCCACAACGTGAACATCCCATAGTGAGTTGGGTGTTCTTCCTATTCATGGTACGAAGACAACGACAGACTCAGTTGAGGATCCAGTCGTGTGACAGTGATCTTCCTCATTCATGAGGGAAACCCCGTCGAAGAAAATATTTTTGGATGCAATACTTGTACCTAGTTATGCATGTTAGGTCAGTGCTTGTGCTCAATCATTCGTTCAGATCCGAGCAGGCCGATAGATGCCTTAAATGTAATATTACTTAAGTTTCTCGGTGTTCCAAGGGAGAGCAAGTTCTTCCCCATTTAAGTTTGCTAAGTAGTAGGCTCCGTTTTCCGTTTTCACTCGAACGCGGTAGGGGCGTTCCCAATTTGTGGCCAATTTACCTTCTCTGGAGTTCTTGTGGTTTCTCCTTAGGATGAGGTTGCCGACTTCAAATGTTTGTTTTATGAGTGCCTACCCATTAAGTTATGGGTGCTCGACTGAAGCGAAGTGCTATTTAGTTCCTACGTTGACAACGAATTCTTGGAAATTTTTATCTGTGAATTATGTCCCGTTGTCGGTAACTATGGCTTGGGGTACCCCGAAACGAGTGAGGATGTTACGTTTGAAGAAACATAATATGTTAAGGGATGTGATCTTGGCTAGATCCTTAGCTTCTATCCACTTTTAGAAGTAGTTTACGCCGATGATTAAGTATTTATTTTGGTTTGAACCGACGACGAAGGGACCGAGGATATCCAGGCCCCTGCGAATGGCCACGGGGAGGACATTGTCTTAAGCTCGTTTGGAGGCGCTAAGTGTATATCCACGTGTCATTGGTATTTATCTCATTTTTTCACGTGCTCTTTGGCATTGTTCAGCTTTATTGGCAAATAATACCCCTCCCGAAGAGATTTCCTTGCTAGTGATTTCCCGCCTAGATGTTGGGCATTGATGCCTTCATGAATTTCGCGCAGGATATGTGGGATCAAATCCTCCTCGACGCACTTGAGGAGAGGAATGAATAATCCTCGTCGATAGAGTTTACCCTCGAATAATACATATGAGCAGGCTTGTCGCCTAACTATACCGATTTCCTTTGGGTCTTGGGGAATTCGTCTTTAGTCAAGTAGTTGTAGACTAGGGTCATCCAACCCTTAGCGTCGCTGATGATGTTTACCTCTATCGTTGAGGATGTTTTTTCAATGATGGGCCGAGGGAGTATCTCTTGTATAACAGATTTTTTTCTGCCTTTCCTTTTTGTGCTTGTGAGTTTCGATAACACGTCTGCTTATATGTTATGTTCACGAGGAACATGGTTGACTTCTACGGATGTAAACTTTGCAATTTTTTCTTTGACTAGGGTCAGGTATTCTGATAAGTTATCGTTTTTGACCTGGTACTCTCCCTTGACTTGTAGATCCACGAGTTGAGAGTCTATACAAATGATTATTTCTTCAGTTCCTAGATCATCGGCAAGCCTCTGACCAACGAGGAAAGCTCCGTACTCCGCCTGGTTGTTAGAGGTGGGTAAGATAATGTGAGGGATACCTCTATCAGGATACCTTCCTTGTTTTCCAAGATAATCTATGCTCCGCTTCCCATTGAGTTTGATGCCCCGTCCACGAAAATGGTCCATTTCCTGGGCGCGCAAGCTTTATTCTCCGGGGTAGTCATTTCGGCCACGAAATCAGTCAGGACTTGTGATTTGAGGGCTAATCTGATTCCATACCAGATGTCGAACTCAGATAGTTCCAAGGACCATTTAAGCATCCTTTCGGCCATGTCGAGTCGATCGAGATGTTGTCTTATGGGCTGGTATGTTCGAAAGACGACTATGTGTGCCAGGAAATAGTGCATGACTCTCCTTGCCGCATTGAGGAATTCTAGGGAGACTTTTTCAATTTCCTGATATCTGACCTCGGGCTCTTATAGGGCTTTGCTCGTGAAGTAGATTGGTTTCTGTCCTTCGGGTGTTTCTCGTATGAGGGTCGGGCTTACGACGGCTAGATATAGAAACAAAGTTTCTCCAACCTTTGGTCGGGAGAGAACTGAGGTTTCCGATAAACTCTTCTTGAGATGCGTCAAAGCTTGCTAACACTCCTCCGTCCATTCAAAAGCAGCCTCTTTGCAGAGGAGCTTGATAGCATGCCGTTTTTGGATCCAATCCTGGCATCTCGGTTGCACTCCATGTGAACAGATCAGCATTCTCCCTGAGGCACGCCTTCAGCTACTTCCTTGCAAGGTCTGGGAGGTCGAATCCAATCTTCACTCCTTTGGTAGGGTCCTCGCCTAGTACGACCAACTCGAAATCTCCGTCGGGCACTGGACGAGTGGAGGAAGCCATTTTTGTGGCCAACTGCTCCTCCTTCTCTTCCTCAGCAAACCTGCTATCAAGATCAATTGAATCTACCCTATGGAGTGGCTTTGGTTCCTTGGAACTGCAGGGAATAACGACATTGGTGGTTTGTGTTGGCTTGATGGCTATGGCATTGAGCCCTTTAGACGTAACTTTGAAGCATCAACGAGCAGCTTCAATGTGCCCGTGGAGAGTGGCTTCCTGTCCCAATGAGGTGTAATACTTCATCTTTAGGTGTACCGTGCAGGGTACAACGATGATCTCATCGAGGGTTAGGAGACCCAAGATGCATTGATATAGTGACAGGTAGTCAATTACGAGGAACTGAACCTTGATTGCCCTAGTAGTTTCCCCTACTCTGAAAGTCACTATCAAGTCGACATAACCCAAAGGCATGGATATCGTCCCATTGAACCCCTAAAGATCTGACCCCACATAGGGTGTCAGATGTGTCTCGTTAAGCTGCAAGGTCACAAAGAGCTGGGAGTACATGATATCGACAGAGCTTCCCTGGTCGACCAGGATCCTCTGAACATCAAAGTTGGCCATTTGCGCCCGGATGAGTAGGGGATGCTAACATTAGGTGTACCACCGAGGGGATTCACCTTGTAAAAGGAGATGGGTGTTGATACTCCACCAGGAGGTTCAAGAAAGCAAATTTGGGTTGGAGTCGGTGATGATTAGTTGATCAAAACATTGCTTTACTGACCCCCACAATGACTTTGTTGTGCCCGCCTCCTGAAATTACCATGGTAGAGGGCAATAACTCCCACGGTTTGTAGGCGGCAAAATAAGCAGGACCAGTGTACGGTTCGGGACGTAGAAATTCTCTGGCCGTATGATGTTAAGGACAACCTGGAGATTGGTGTCTGTGGCTGGAGGGGCGGTCTCTTCGACTTTTCGAGTCTCTTGCACCTCATGGAGCCTCCTTCCCCTTGGTGAACTACTTCAGATGGTCGTCTCGAATGAGTATTTTTATGGAATCCTTCATATGGATGCAATCGTCAGTATTATGCCCATGGGATTTGTAAAATCGGCAGTACTTTGTCTTATCTGTATTTGGCTTGGTTGGAAACTGCTTTGGAAATCCGACGTCGGCCTGGTGGAACTCAGAGTTAACACATTCAGACAAGATCTTCTCCCTTGACACGGTGATGGGTGTGTAGTCGTGGAACCTCCTGGATGGGCCCTTGTGCTTCCGCGGTTCATGAGAGCAGCCTTCCTTTCATTTTTCACCTCCCCGATGGGATGTCAAGGGGTCTTCAGATTTGGATGGTTTGGAATTTTCATGCTGCCTCATATCCCGGGAAGTGTTAGCTGCCTCCTTCTCCTCGTATTGGATATATGTATGTGCTTTGAGGAGAAAAACATAAAGCATACTTGGCGTTTCAATGCCCACGACCCTCTTGAAGTCACTATAGGGACGGAGCCCGCGTTCTAGAAGATATTTTGTCATGTCGTCTATGGATAAGACCTGGACGACTTATTTATTGAATCGTTCGATGTACGCTCTCAGGAGTTCGTCCTTACCCTGAATAATTTCCTCCAGAAAGGCCTCGGTTTTAGGATGACAGCGTGACACGGTGAAGTGTCAGGAAAAGGTTCTCCCAAGTTGTCTCTAGGAGGTGATGGATTCATGAGGGAGGCTTTTGTACCAAGACATGGCCCTCTTCCTGAGAGTTGTGGGGAAAAGACGATATTTGATTTCTCCTTAGACACCTCTGTAGTCGAGGAGAGCGTCAATGTTTTCGATATGCTCATCAGGTTCTGTTGTCCCGTCAGAGGATCCCAATGGAGGAGGCTTCTCGAGCCCCTTCGGTAGCTTCGTGGACATAATCTCGTTGGAGAGAGGTTCGTGAGGTTCCTCCTCGTCGTTGGAATGATGGGAGGTAGAGCGGGCGTCTCAGTCTCGGCGAGAGGCTGGTGATCTTGAACGTTTTCTTGCACCCTCGGGCGATGGTCGCGTTCCTGTCTGGAGAGTCCTCCTGGCTTCTAGGGACTTGTGTCTTCGGGGAGACAAACGAGTCCTCTTCTTGATAGACCCAGATGCCTATGGGTGTTGGTGAGTCTTTCTTTATTCGGGTGAACGGCTACGGGTCCTATGGAACCTCCTCGCAGGGGAGAGAGATTTGGCACGTCGCCCATCTTCCAGTACTTCTAATCTTTCGCCTTGGTGCAAGAGCAGAAGGTTGACATTATTGGTCATCTCGACCAGAGCAGCGAGCGTCTCATTGGTCCCTTCGGGGATGGGAATTAGGGGGAGACCAGTAGGGTTGATCTCAGGTTGTATGGATGGTTCTGGTGACGGGGAGGCGGTGCGCCCGTCTAGGAAATGGTTAGGCTCCCCAAGCGGGGAATTGGTTCCATCACTCTCTCGTTGCTTGACGGGGATGTTGGTGATGATCCGAGCATCGACAGATTCGTTGCGGTGAGCCATTGAGAAAGTTGAACTGCGATGTTTTGGTTTTCGCGATCTAAGGATGAGAAATGGGGTAACACGAGTTCCCGTAGACGGCGCTACTGGCCGTTCCTGCGCTATCAGAATCTTTAGTGGCCCCAAACACTGATGTAGATGATGAGAACGATGCATGGTCATCGAGGAGAGATGAGGGTGTACCTGCAAGGTAATCCGATGCCAAAGTAAGAGTGGGCAGAAGAGTATACAAGTACGAATAAAAGAGTTATGGGAGTGAATATTCGATACCTGACCCTCCCGAATGAAAGAGTTTATAAAGAGCCCCCAACACTTGGTTATTGGTCCCTATTTTGGGCATGGATCGTGGATCCCCCGAAAATAGGTAACTGTAAGAACTAACCGTTGGAATGAGCTTGCATGGTTGGATGGGTGTGTCGAGCAGAGAATAATATGAGAAGGAGCAATTCCTCAGCCAGATCTGGGTGACTTCACCGGATAACGGGCAGAAGTCTTGAAGGAGCAGGGAAAACCGACCACAGGAAACCGTGGTCGATAAATCCTCTTCGGCTGGGGGCATAAAACCAGTGGGTCCCTTTGATATTGGGTTATTGGGTCGTCCTGGAAGCAAGATTGGGTTGGGTCATGCCTAGTGTAACACGGTGGGAGAACTGACTTTCTATAAATGTTGCGGATAGCAAGAGTTGCCACTGACTTTTATTTTATCCATGTGGAAAGGACATAACAGAACAGGAAAGACATATTTTTAAAAGACTTGAGTTCGGGGGGTAGGTTATATAAAGGTAAGGGGTAAGCACCTTTTATATCCATGGTTATCCATGGCTCTTAGTTACTTGGCTTACTTATTCGTTTGAAAAAGGAAAGTGTAGTGTGTGCTTAGAAATTTGTCTAAGTACTTTGTAATGATCCTCGTATGGATGTATACAAAGCCTTGTTTTTGAAGATGTTTGAAAAGAGTGAGGTGTGAAAAGTATTTTTGAAATGTGAGCAAGTAACTAAGTTGTACCTACCCTAGACTAGTCTTTCTTGTTCTTTCATTTTCTTTCAAGAGTAAGACTGTCCCTACTATTAAGGAGTAGATAGTCATTACCTTGGATTTTATTAAGGGACGGCCGTAGGATCATCGTATGGTCAATGAAGGCAACTTGAAGGGTGTCTTTAGTAATTGGGAGGGACTATCATCTTTTAAACCGAATGGACAAGATCATTTATCGTAGGCAACCTCGTAGGGACTTGATCTTTTAGAAATATGAGAGGGAATAGATGATTTATTTTATTGAGGGATTTTGCTTAAGACAACCTACTTTCGAGGGACTTGACCATATTAAGACAACTTTAAGAAGGGTAACCCTAGGAGGTGCAGACAGCGATCATAGATCGACTTACGTGTGTGAGTGATTATGTTCAAGTATTTAATATTTTTAATTAAATTATCTAAATTCATATTAATTTCAATTAGTTTTTGCCACTCCCTATTTACTAACCATGCAATTATCAAATAAAAATAAATGACGGAAAATTAAAGGAAAAAAAAAAGAGAAATTCCTAAGTTATTACAATGCTTATGGGCAGTTACATAATTATGAGGCGAAAAATAAAAAGATAAAAAATTTACAGATGAGAAACATTTACATAATTATAATGGCCAAACAGAAAAATATCAGAGCAACAATAACAAGGCAGGTTATGAATAACATTAAAAAGAGGGAAAAGGTTTAAGGTTTGAAAAAGTTTAGGGTTACTAACAAAATAAATTTTTTAGATTTATGAAATTAAGGTTTAATAAAAATAATATAAAAAAAAAGTTAGAAATTTTTTTTTAGGGTTATCTATAACAAAAAAAATTAAAAGTGAATAAAAATAACTCTAACATAACTAAATTATAAAATGATTTATGAAAATATATAAAAAAAAAGTTTTGTTGTTAAAAAAAACTATATTGAATTATTAATTTACAATAAAAGAAATAATTAATTAATATTATGAATGGATTATGAAGATAAGTAATTAAAAAAAAGTTAATATTTTTTTAGAAAATAAACAAATAAAATTAATATAAATATTTAAGGTTAGTTAATTTAAGAAATTTGAAGAATTAATAAAAAAAATAGAGAAAATTAGGAGAAATTAGGAAAAAGAAGATAAAACCCATGTTTCTTTGTCAAAATACCCTCAAGATTATCAGCCTTGTCTTTTTGACACTAAGACACGCGCGCACATGCGCACACATGTGAATGTACCTGGAAAATAGTTATTATATAATAAAACAAAACGTATAAAAAAATGGTTGAGACAAAATCGTCAAGGTTTAGGAAAAAAAATCAGGGTAGTTAGTTATGAAAAAAATGTCCAGATCTAAATATATGTATATGAATAACATAAAAAATAATATGAATTAAAAAAGAACAATGACGTTGCTAACGCAAAATTGCGATCATCGCAATTGAATCGGATCAACACAAGTGTCACGTCTCATACACACAAATGTACAAACGACGTATCAACACTATCCGATCCGAATAATCTAAAAAATAATAAAGTAAAATAAAATATTT
This sequence comes from Lathyrus aphaca, assembly GCA_963966055.1. Lineage (NCBI taxonomy): Eukaryota > Viridiplantae > Streptophyta > Magnoliopsida > Fabales > Fabaceae > Lathyrus > Lathyrus aphaca. The sequence goes on from OZ014519.1 coordinate 212,766,649, forward strand.
ATTTTACAAAATATTTATATATTATATATTTTTTATATTATACATATTATAAACATTATTATATATTATATATTAAAGTTATATATACTATATATTATATACATATGATAAATTAATTAATTAATTAACAAACAAAATATAAAAAATAAAAGTACATAAAACGTTAATAAAAGAATGTAAAACGTTTGTTAGAACATATGTACGTGAGAACATAAAAAGTTTATATAAAACAGAATAAATAAAAATAGTTTTTTCTAACTACCATACCTAATCAAACATGAGATGTGAGAAAATATGTATACCACGATAAATTTAAGTGTTAACAAAACATGAAAAGTTTATATGCCATAATAACCAATAAGCAACATTATAAAGTATGATATCAGTGTACGGAAGCCAACCGAAAATGTTTATGTATCCCAATATCAGACCTGCCGCTCCGTTACAAAATATTTTTCTTTCCGTCCCCTTTTTTCGTCTTCCACTAGTTAGTATATATAGGGACAAATTATGGTTAATTATAATGGGCCTTAATGTTTATTTTGGAACCCAATAAAATATTAATTTAAAATTAAATAAAGTTTAATAATTATAATAGTTAAAATTAAAATAAAAACTAATAATCCTATTTATTTATTTTAGACCCAATATAAAATAAACGGACTCAAAAAATAAAAAATTGGGCGCCAAATTGCTGGAAAAAATAAAATGAACACATTATAATAATCAGCACGAAATAAATGACTCGGTAAAATACAGAGTTTGGTCGGATTTTGAAATAAAAATTATGACCGTTTAAGCTTCTCAGACTGATCGACCAAAAATAGTCGTAAAAATATTTTTAGCATGTCAAATTAAACCACGTGAACCGCAGATTAATGTTACCGACATTTGCAAACTTAAACTTGACATTTTTTCGTTCACTGATTTTAGGCACAATTGAAAATTAATTTGACCAGTCTGTCTGTAACTTCCGAGAAATTATTCTGGCTAATATTAAGACGAAATACATGCGATGTTATGAAGATGATACAAATGAATGTGAAACAATACGTCGGTTAGAGTTAAAAATCAGATGACAAATTTTGGGGTACCACAGCTGCCCCTGCTCAATTTTCTGAAACCTGAGGAGTGAGATTGGTATGCACACCATTCGTGACTTGAAGGTTGAAGGGGACTGAACACAAAAACTCAAAAATTTGCACTCGCTGGTGCGTCGAGTAACACTGTTGGTTGGTTGTATTGCTTGAATGGGCTTAAAGATGATATAGCTTTTGGGAAGACGAAACAACCCAAGGTAAGATGATATAGCTTTTGGGAAGACGAAACAACCCAAGGTAAGATGATATAGCTTTTGGGAAGACGAAACAACCCAAGGTAAAATGATATAGCTTTTGGGAAGACGAAACAACATAAGGTAAAATGATATAGCTTTCGGTAGGATAAAGCAGCCCGAGGTGAGATGATATAGCTTTTGGGAAGATAAACAATGGCCCAAGGTAATGATATGACTTTTGGGAAGATAAACAATGGCCCAAGGTAATGATATAGCTTTTTGGAAGATAAACAACGGCCCAAGGTAATGATATGGTTTTTGGAAAGATAAACAATGGCCCAAGGTAATGATATGGTTTTTGGGAAGATAAACAACGACTCAAGGTAATGATATAGATTTTGGGAAGATAAACAACGGTCCAAGGTAATGATATGGTTTTTGGGAAGATACACAATGTCCCAAGGTAATGAGATGGTATTTGGGAAGATAAACAACGACCCAAGGTAATGATATAGCTTTTGGGAAGATAAAAAACGTCCCAATGTAATGAGATATAACTTTTAGGAAGATAAACAACGGCCCAAGGTGTAAGTTGTTGATGACGTTTGTCTGCTGGAGAATTAACCTGAAAACAAGGTTAGTTCTATGCAAATATCATGATGTATATAACACTTTGCAAGATAATATCTTATGATAATGTTGTATGCGTATGATATGATATGATGATGATGTATGTAGTTTGAAGCGTATAAGTAGCTTCGTAGAACAAATTCTGGTTGGGGGAAATAAATCCTGATTCGTTATTGAGGAATATGAAGACTTCATTCCCGTCTTGTTTTAAGAATATCGTACTTAGAACCTCTCGTTTTCCTTCGTCATATTTATTATGGAAGGATTAAATTCTTGGATATCCTGACTAAGGATAACAGAGATGGACATAGATCCGGGAGACCTATCCAGTCAAGTATCAATTCTTCGGAGGATATGAAACTGCTTGAAGACTTCTTAGAGTTGGAAGTACAATATATTACTTGAATTATTCCGAAAGAATATCCGTAAAGATTACTCTGTGGGGATGAACCGGCGAAGATTCGTTGAATTCCTACCTCCGTTCGTTCTTAGTAAATGCTATTATTGTATTTTATGCATTTATGGTAAACATCAATTATATTCAAAAACATATATACATTCAAACATAATCAACAGACGTTTCTCGTTTTAGTAAAGGGGAAAAGTAAACCTGAATTCGGAAAACATTTCTTACTGGAATAAAGAGGGAAAAGTAAACCTGAATTCGAAAACGGAATTGTATCAACTTTAAAAGTGTATAACCAATTGGATTTAGAGCTTCTGAGGTTCTTGACTTCCCTGAGTAATTTCCTAGAAACTATCATGATTGGATCCGAAGACATGATACTGACACCATCTGATACTATTGGCATAGACAATCTATTTCCACAATGGCTTTCCATGTGGAATGCGTTTTCAGATGGCGTTGGATCGTGTACATCCTGATCAATGGCTAAGGAGCTTGTAACAGATTTTGATCTAATTAGATTTGAAAAGAGAGTGTTGCCTCTTGAAATTGAGCAATCTGAGTTTGGAGATCTTTGACAGATTGTTCGAGATCCATTTCTACTGAAATAAACAGCGAGAAGATGAGAAACCTGTAGAGAAAACCTGTAATGCAATGTTAAGGTATGTAGATGCATATGTAATGTTTTCAAGGACCACAAGATTTAAATTTGTTTAAAGAAAAACAAAAACAAAATTTTTATTAGTAAATGTTTAATATAAATTACCCATTGGGCTTACAATGAAAGGAAATAAGAATAAAGAGATAAATATATGAGGTTTTAAGTCTCCTATGGACGCTTCATCTTTGTGTGGAGGTATTTGTTGAGGTTCCACTCTTCGTGAAGTTGTCTTGTCAGCTCCAGAACTCTTTCTTGACTAGCTCTGAAATGAGTCTCAAAATTATCCCTTTGCTCTTTCAATTGAATCCAATACTTCTGCAACTCTTCCAAATCAGTGGGCGTGTCTGGATGAAGGATGGTATAAGGAACATCTCCTTCAGCAACAGGCTCCATAGTAATCGGTAGAACAGCAGGATATGGCATCATAAGAGTTTGAGCACGAGATCACACCCATCTGAGATAAGGTTCCATAGGAATGAAGTACTTTGGTTCCAAATTCTTGCTCTCAACTTTATTCACCTTGCTCCAAGCTCGTATAAACTTTTGACGGTAACCCTGAAGATCGTTGTCGTAGTCGAACACAATACCCTGAATAAGCATGTCATGAAGACCATTACACCGAGCATAACCAAACTGACGTAGAGCTAAAGAAGGATTGTAATTAATGCCCCCTCTTATGCCAAGGAGTGGCACATTAGAGAACTCCCCGCAACGGTCAATGATAGTAACATTCTCCATAGATCGAGAACACCAATGAATGTCTGAATAAGAAAGTGACATGATCCTCTTAGACCACCTTAACCCTTGTTCATTCTTCATCACTGATCGAGGAAGGTGATAAATAAACTACCTAGCCAGTAAAGGTATGCAACACATCAGAGTTCCCCTCGCCTTTGTAGTACGAGTGTGAAGAGAGTGTAAGATATCTCCAAGTAATGCAGACACTGGATTACGAGTCAGAAATATATTGATGGCGTGTACGTCTATGAACTAGTCTGGATTAGGGAATAACACTAAGCCATAGATAAATAGGGTTAGGATCTCCTCAAAAGCATCATAGCTCATAGCATCCAAGAACACTTGAGCTTTATCCATCAATACCTTAGCAAGAATACCCTTAACTCCACTCCTCGTTTCTAGGACAATGTCTGATTTCTTCAAGTGTAGGGTTGCAGCAATGACTTCAGGTTTAGGCTCTTTCTCTAAGCCTGTGAAGGGTCTCTGATCAAGGATAGGTATACCCAGTAATTTGGAGAACTCTTCCATTGTAGGAACCAGCTGATAGTCGGGGAATGTAAAGCAATGATGTTTAGGGTTAAAGAACTGGAATATGACACGCATCATGTCTTCATTGAATCCTGAAATAACTAAATCCAGTAGGTAACCATGTTTTTTTTGATGAATTGGGAGTTTTCAGAAACTTTAGAGACCAATTCCTTAAGCTTAGAAGGTATCCCTACAAATTTGATCCGAATAGTGTTCCTACGAGCAGAAGCCATGACCTGCAACAAAGAACAAAGATAAATCCTTTGGTCCTTGAAATGGTTAGTGAAAATGCTATGCTCATGATATCATGATGTTATGATGTTATGTCCAATCACAAACATGTGGCACACACAAACAAGTCACACAATAGCCATAGGTTTAGAGGCTTGCATGAGGTTTAAAGGTAAGTACCCTCCCCTGAAGTTTAGTTGGTTCATCATATCCTACAAAAATAACCAGGTTCTAAGGGATCTCAATATCACTGATCCTTCCCAAGGGTGGTTGTTCAGTAGGCAACTTACTTGCCAACCAAAACCCCCCAAGTTTAGGATCTCAATGAGCGTAACATCGAGTATCAACCAACTTCAGTCTTCACCAAAGCCGGCTATCTCACTACTTTCTAAAGGCCAAGATGGGTCAATTAAAGTTCTAAAGGGTAGTTAGTGTTAATGACAACATATGGCAGCCTCAGGTTATCCTCAACTTACTTAAGGAACATAAGAACCAACCAAGAAGTCACCTAACATAGCCACTAGATCAACCATATCGTTATACGCCGTACAGTTTCCTTGGTCTATTGCTACTTACCTAGGGTACACTAGATCCGGGTTAGGATCTTTCACACAAAAGCCCAACAGATAATATAAAGCAAACAAAGCAAACAATTAAGTGATCTAATTCCTAAGGGTACCCCTTTTTTACTTATTAATTCCTCAGCAGAGTCGCCAGTTCTGTAACACGGTGGGAGATCTGACTTTCTATAAATGTTGCGAATAGCAAGAGTCGCCACTGACTTTTATTTTATTCATGTGGAAAGGACATAAAAGAACAGGAAAGACTTATTTTTAAAAGACTTGAGTTCGGGGGGTAGGTTATATAAAGGGAAGGTGTAAGCACCCTTTATATCCATGGTTATCCATGCGCTCTTAGTTACTTAACTCACTTATTCGTTTGAAAAAGGAAAGTGTAGTGTGTGTTTAGAAATTTGTCTAAGTACTTTGTAATGATCCTCGTATGGATGTATACAAAGCCTTGTTTTTGAAGATGTTTGAAAAGAGTAAGGTGTGAAAAATATTTTTGAAATGTGAGCAAGTAACTAAGTTGTACCTACCCTAGACTAGTCTTTCATGCTCTTACATTTTCTTTCAAGGGTAAGAATGTCCCTACTATTAAGGAGTAGGTAGTCATTACCTTAGATTTTACTAAGGGACGGGCGTAGGGTCATCGTATGGTCAATGAAGGCAACTTGAAAGGTGTCTTTAGTAATTGGGAGGGACTATCAGTTTTAAACCGAAGGGACAAGATCATTTATCGTAGGCAACCTCGTAGGGACTTGATCTTTTAGAAATCTAGGAGGGACTAAATGATTTATTTTATGGAGGGACTTTGCTTAAGACAACCTACTTTCGAGGGACTTGACCATATTAAGGCAACTTTAAGAAGGGTAACCCTAGGAGGTACATACAGCGATCATAGATCGACTTACGTGTGTGAGTGATTATGATCAAGTATTTAATCTTTTTAATTAAATTATCTAAATTCATATTAATTTCAATTAGGTTTTGCCACTCCCTATTTACTAACCATGCAATTATCAAATAAAAATAAATGGCGGAAAATTAAAGGAAAAAAAAAGAGAAATTCCTAAGCTATTACAATGCTTAGGGACAATTACATAATTATGAGGTGAAAAATAAAAAGATAAAAATTTTACAAATGAGAAACATTTACATAATTATAATGGCGAAGCAGAAAAATATCAGAGCAACAATAACAAGGCAGGTTATGAATAATATAAAAAAGAGGGAAAAAGTTTAAGGTTTAATGTTTGAAAAGTTTAGGGTTACTAAGAAAATACAATTTTTAGATTTATGAAATTAAGGTTTATATTAAATAATAAAAAAAAGTTAGAAATTTTTTTTTAGGGTTATCTATAACAAAAAATAAATTTTAAAAGTGAATAAAAATAACTCTAACATAACTAAATTATAAAATGGTTTATGAAAATATATATAAAAAAAGTTTTGTTGTTAAAAAAAACTATATTGAATTATTAATTTACAATAAAAGAAATAATTAATTAATATTATGAATGGATTATGAAGATAAGTAATTAAAAAAAAAAGTTAAGAGTTTTTTAGAAAATAAATAAATAAAATTAATCTAAATATTTAAGGTTAGTTAATTTAAGAAATTAGAGAATTAAAAAAATAGAGGACATTAGGAGAAATTAGGAAAAAGAAGATAAAACTCATGTTTCTTTGTTAAAATGCCCTCAAGATTACCAGTCTTGCCTTTTTGACACTAAGACACGCGCGCACATGTGTACCTGGAAAATAATTATTATATAATAAAACAAAACGTATAAAAAAATGGTTGAGACAAAATTGTCAAGGTTTAGGAAAAAAATCAGGGTAGTTAGTTATGAAAAAAAAATGTGCAGATCTAAATATATGTATATGAATAACATAAAAATAATATGAATTAAAAAAGAACAACGACGTTGCTAACGCAAAATTGAGATCATCGCAACTGGATCGGATCAACACAAGTGTCACGCCTCATACACACAAATATACAAACGGCGTATGGACACGATCCGATCCGAATAATCTAAAAAATAGTAAAGTAAAATAAAATATTTATTTAACAAAATATTTATATATTATATATTTTTTATATTATACATATTATAAACATTATTATATATTATATATTAAAGTTATATATACTATATATTATATATATGATAAATTAATTAATTAATTAATTAACAAACAGAATATAAAAAATAAAAGAACATAAAACGTTAATAAAAGAATGTAAAACGTTTGTTAGAACATATGTACGTGAGAACATAAAAAGTTTATATACAACAGAATAAATAAAAATAGTTTTTTCTATCTACCATACCTAATCAATGAGATGTGAGAACATATGTATACCACGATAAATTTAAGTGTTAACAAAACATGAAAAATTTATATGCCATAATAACCAATAAGCATCAGTATAAAGTATGATATCAGTGTACGAAATCCAACTGAAAATGTTTATATATCTCAATATCAGATTTGCCGCTCCGCTACAAAATATTTTTCTTTCTTTCCCTTTTTTTGTCTTCCACTAGTTAGTATATATAGGGACCAATTATGGTTAATTATAATGGGCCTTAATGTTTATTTTGGAACCCAATAAAATATTAATTTAAAATTAAATAAAATTTAATAATTAAAATAGTTAAAATTAAAATAAAAACTAATAATCCTATTTATTTATTCTAGACCCAATATAAAAATAAACGGACTCAAAAAATAAAAAATTTGGCGCCAAAGTGCTCGAAAAAATAAAATGAACACATCAAAATAATCAGCACGAAATAAATGACTCGGAAAAATATAGCGTTTGGTCGGATTTTGAAATAAATATTATGACCGTTTAAGCTGCTCAGACTGATCAACATATGACCAAAAATAGTCGTACAAATATTTTTAGTATGTCAAATTAAACCACGTGAACCGCAGATTAATGTTACCGACATTTGCAAACTTAAACTTGACATTTTTTTCGTTCACTGATTTTAGGCACAATTGAAAATTAATTTGACCAGTCTGTCTGTAACTTCCGAGAAATTATTTCGGCTAATATTAAGACGAAATACATGCGATGCTATGAAGATGATGCAAATGAATGTGAAACAATAAGTCGGTTAGAGTTAAAAATTAGAGGGCAAATTTTGGGGTACAACACCTAGTCATTGGGCCAGTCCGAAACACATTATATATTTGTTAAAAACTAGTTTGAAGATGCAAGTCTGTAATTTTGTCAGGCATAAAGTGTGCTTTATATATATCAGAATCGTAGAAATGAGTTAAGCCCGTATCGAATACACAATAGGTTCAAAATATGCTTAAGTCATATCAAAATTGCAGAAATACGTTAAGTCTGTAATAGAAACATACTCATACATTTCATCTTTATCCTCCGATTGCGGGCTTTCTAATCGAAAGAGACAAAAAAATATACAGCCGAAGATCTGAGGAAGTTGCATACGATGAAGATGGAAAATGAACACAAGTTTACAGAATATGTAGAAATCAGATGTTGATCCGCTCATATGAAATTGTCACTTGAGGATTCAATGATAATTTATATTGTAAAACTTAACTTCAATTTTAAATATCTTCAGAAATTATAGAATTTATTAAGATTTAAGATTTTATCACATAAATAAGAATAAAAAAAAATATTTAATCACATCTCATTTAACAAGTTGGTAGTGTTGCTATTGTCGGCGACAGGTCTGGAGAAGGCAGCGCTGCTGCTGGCCCTACTGCCAGTTCCAGAATGGCTCTCGTGTCCGACAATTTTCGTAATCCTCATGTTCCTATGGATTTTAGAGAGATGATTGGAAGGTTCGTGCCGAGTCCGGTTGGTAAGGCTCGGATAAAGTGGAAGTCGGATGGAAATTCTATTTTTTTCCGTAAGCTCTTTTTATCGTTTAACGAATTTCTTTCATTTTCGGTTTGGTCCGATGAATAACTGCGATGGAGCTTTTAGTATTATTTGGAAAGTGTTGGCCTCGTTGAAAATCAAAGCTTTTGCGTGGAGATGCTTTTGGAATAGACTACCGACTTTGGATAATCTTTCTCTAGAGGTATTTTTTCCTATTCGGTAAATTCCAATTACGTGCTTTGTAATTGTACTCCAGAATTTTTGGATCATCTTCTATTTTCTTGTCCGACGGTTAGGTTGATTTGGAAAGAAGTATCGGAATGGATAAATTTTTCCGGGTTTTTTCTTTTTAGTGCCAAAGAGAGTGTTTTGGAGTGGTGTTCTTTTGGCATCACGAAGAAGTTTAAACGTGGAAGAGAATGTGTTATTTGGTTAGAAACTTGTTGGAATATATGGATTCTTATAAATGATATTATTTTCAAAAATGTTAGTTGGAAAATAATAGATATTGTGTGGAAGGTGAAGCTGACGGTTTGGAGATGAAATTTTATCGGAGAAATTACTAAATCCAATTGTAATCTTTACGAATTCGACAAGTGTCATTTGTCGTATTTGTCTTATGTTTCAATAGGTTGGTAACTTTTTTCCCGTCGCTCGTTTTTGGCCTCCTTTTTGTAATCAGGTTGAGTATCCTTTATACTCCGATTATTATATATCTCTTGCGTATTAAAAAAAAGAACAAGTTTAGGAAGCAATTTTAAATTAGTAGTTTCCTGGAATAAAGGAAAGCTTTTGAAATTGCGAACAAAAGGTCTTATAAAATGAATGTATGTTTTTTTTATAGAGTGATATCTTTCTTTCCGTACCGATTAATCCACTCGAGAGTTTTCGTCCCACGTAACCTTCGAGAATTGATCATAAACTCCTTCAAACTCAGGACCTCAAGAAAAATAAACTATTTCCTTCCACTAGGCAAACCCTCTCAAATTTTATAAAATGAATGTTGATATTGAGTCATTTCAAAACTTCAAAAAGTTTGTTCTATTAATTCTTCAAGGTAGCCTAACCTTTATAAAAATGGGGTGGTGGTGTATCCCACGGGGTGGTGGTCTATCCCACGATTAAGAGAATCATGAGAATCATGGTCATTTTAAATTTTTGGAGATTTTGTTTAGGATAATTAAGGTTTAAGTATAATAAATTAAATGGGAATCTTATTTTCTAATGACTTAATCCTGATAAATATATTATAAAGTCTTTTTTTTAATGATAATTTAAACCTATCAAATTTTAGATCTTATATAATTATTTGTCTTTCGTACTTTTAACAAGTAATTCTATCGAATGATATCTTCTGATATTATTTATATAAAAAAAACATTTTAATTTTATTTAATAATCAATGTATATAATATAATTAACATTTAAAAATATTACAACATTTTAAGGATGCACTTTTCTATATACTATATAGAAATCTTTAAAACAGTTATTAAAAAAAATCGACTTAAATTAAAACAAAAATAATAACACGTTTATAATAAAAATATTTAGATAAGCTTAAAAGAGATTAAAATCCGGTTAATACAGTGTGATTTTGGTTTTCTAAAACCCTGGTCTTAACCTCACAGTTATTGAATCCGCGTAACAAGTCTGTACATAAGAAAGAATACTGGTTAAAAAATGTTGTCGTTACTCTAAGACCAATCCTATGTTTTGGATTAAAAAATCACACAAATATAAAAGTTTGACAAATAATTGAATACAATAGTAGAATCTTTCATATAATAGGTATATATTGATATTTTTCAATAACTTTCATGCATCATACTTTTGTCTCTAGAAGAAAACCACCCTGAATATGACTTGTCCCAGTTGCAACACAAGGGAAGACAAGAGACTAAAGAAAGCTAAAATATTGAATGATCTTGTCCAGTGAATTGTCCCACATAATTGTTTACTATATTATTTTTGACATAATAGTTTACTACTTTATATATATATATATATATATATATATATATATATATATATATATATATATATATATATATATATATATATATATATATATATATATATATATAATATTAACTATGAAAAGAATGTTATTTTGTGGAATATATTCCTTTTCACAAGCTGTATTGAATTGTCGGACCCATTAACTATATCCGTAGGGCTTTTCTTAGTTAATGGGAATAGCAAGAACCAAAATCAAATCTACACCTAACATTATTTGTTTAGTCACAATTATAAATAAAATTATTTGAACACATAAGTGAAAAATGTTAGAAAAATAAATTACATGATATATAAATTTAAAACAACAAAAATATTTATTTATGATTGAAAAAATGCATATGGATTATGAAAATTAGGAGGCGCCGATGAAGATAAGGTGGTAGATGAATTCTAAGAATATCTTCAATGGTGCAATCTATTTTTGAGTTTTTTGTAGGATCTATCAAGACATTATATTCAAGCAACTCATTCAATTTTTATTCCAACAATACAAACTTTAAAGATTTCATATTGGTCCTACCACTTTATCTTATATATTAATATTTTATAATAATTATAATAGTAATGTTAAAATTAATACACTAAAAAAAAGAACAAATCAATTTAACTATATCCTTATTGTTCTTCAGAGATTATAAAGTTGCATTAGGATGCAACCGTAGCGCCACGCTGGACTTTTTTTCAATGGAAAATGGTGAGAAAATACATGCCATGCTGGCGAACTATTGATAAAAAAAAGTAACTGTTCGAGATGCTCTTAGGAGTATCCTCTTATATGTATGTGCTAATGCAATATAATGATAATGTACAGTTGGTGTTATGGTGATGAGAGATATATAATATTATATAATTATTTAAATAATATTAGATTGTTTGTAATATATATATTTTAATTAAAATATTTGGTATTGTATGATGTATATTTTAAGAATCAATGATATTGAAGGTATGTATCTATTCTATTCCATTGTAGAATCGGAAATTGATGAGATTGTAGAAGCTACAGTTGAATAAAGTTTCGTTGGTGATTTTGTGATGCAGCACCGTGAATCAGTTGCGATCACGATGCTTTTAGATTGAAAATTTTGATCTTGAAACAATGTCGTTAATCGGTGTCGATCTTGTATAAGTGTTGTTTTAAGGGGTATCAGTATGGTTAACACTCAAATTCTCAAGTCAGTTAGTGCTCAAGATAATCATAATGGAAGTGGAGATTAGAGATTGTCTACTTGAAAATATTTTGTGAAGTTATTTATACCATGGGCAATTGAATGAATAGACCTCATGTTATTGGATCTTTGACCGACACAACACAGTTTCCCCCAAGACTCGTTGGGCATTCTGGATGTCCGGGGAGTCTTTTAGTAGTCGTGGTTGGGCCTTGAGAAAGGTTGTCCATGGGTCGGCTAGCATGCACTGCTTTGGTTTTGCCAAAGTATAGTGGGGAACATGACCATTAAATGTGCACATATCATTAAAGTGTTTCACCATTTTTCTTTGATGTGATACCTGAAAAGGTGCAGAGTAGCGTGAAACAACTTACTGTGCACTTGAGTTTGGGTGTACTCCCAAGATAAAATATGACTGTTTTCTATACTTGCTTCTTGCTTTCAATCTTATTTGTTTAATTGTCTTTACCTATATAAGGATAGAGAGAGGGATAAAGAGAGATAGATAGAGAGAGGGAGCGGGGAGACTTTTTCGCAATTTTGTAGACTAATTTTCTCTTATTTCCTTTGAGTCTCTTCCTCTTCTTCGAGATCATTTTACCAAGGTAATTGTTACCACCCATTTAATGCTTCAAAGCCTTGACCTTTGGCTTTATGCTTTGCTTTAATGTCTTCAACCCTACATTTCGAGGTACCCTTCCTTCCCTTCAGCTTTTCATTTCAGGATTTATTGTACTTTCGTTATGATGAACGATAACCATATCATCATCAAATGTGATTCTGAGGTTAGAGTTTCTTATTCTTTAAGAAGAGGAATGAAGTCTAAATTCCTTTTCCTCTATCAGCAGAGACTTTAAACTAGAAATTATCCCTTTCATTGATGATTCAGAAATTGAAGAAATGTCTAGAGAGTCTCTTTCAGACGGGCGCCTTCCAAGGATTCATTGGAGACTCAATTTCCAGAAAGACCTGATAGGGGTGAAAACCTTGTCGGGAAGCCAATGTTCCCCATGTTTTGACTTATGCATATATATAAGTTGAATGTCAAAGGAGGGAATGTGCATGTAGATTTGTTAAAATGTATTAGGGAGTTACTTGACATGAAGCTAATGATGTTGAAATCATTCTTCATTTGGAGTGTCAGGGACAGTCTAATGTTGTGTCTTGGATCAACCTCGACGATCATTAAAAAAGTATATACATTGGCACACACGGGGTTCCAGCTAGTAGAGTTGATCAATGCCAATATGTACCATTAGGTGGTCGCTGAAGTGATCAGGGCTCCCTCTGTCATGAATACAACCGAGGCTATAACAATAATTGACATTATTGTAAGTGATTCTTCTGATTGGTTGATTCTCTCAGTAGGCTCAGAGGTGATGATATGTAGCTCTTTTAATGGTTATTTGATTCCTCTATATGAATGCCTCTTTACCAGGTTAGAGGTACATTTTCCCTTTTATGATTTTTAGGTGGTAATGATGGATTGCTTGAAAGTTTCCCCCTCACAACTTCATCTCGAAGCTTGGGCTTATATGAAGGTGTTTCAACTATGCGCTGAGCATAAGTCTTGGAAACCTTATATTATCTCTTTTTAAATCTCTTTTCCGTGGCTCATATGTCTAAAGATGATACTTGGGATCAGGGGTTGGTTTGCCTTCGCCTCTAGGTACCTTGGTCCATCCCTTTCACCACTGGCTAGGTGATTTTATTGAATGTTTCATGTTGGTAAAAATTGTGACCTCTGGCTCTTCTGGTTTTTGTTTGTCTTCGGGCCCAATGGGATGCACCCTCTTTCGCAAGAGTTTTTTCTTGAAGTATTGGACTATACTTCATTTCCCCCGACCTTTTTTTGTTAACATTTTGGGCTATGTCCTTTGTCCTTCGGAGAGGTAAAAATGAAAGAAGAATTGTGAAAATGGTATCAAAGTCTCGATTATTAAGGAGGATTTGGACCCAACGAGGAACTTCATTCTCAGGAAAGGAAGAAGCAAAATGATTTTGTTGCGATTATTTGTGTTGTCAGACATACTGAGAGGCAAAAACGATTTGGCAGGGATGGGCATCCGAAGCATTTTTTTTATTGTTACCTGTGCCTTGCAAATAACATAGAACACTTGCGTTACATTCTTTTGCTCACCAAGGATCAAGGTCTTACAACCAACATGTTTGTCCAAATTTCAGTGGCTCTTGTTGTTAGTTATGCTCCAGCTCTAGGGTCTAGGTGTTGGTGATAGTGATGGATCCAACAATAAGTGTGACTACCACCTTGAATACAACTCCTGAGGGGGAACAAATGACTACTGCAGAGGTTGGATTCTCTATTCATGAGCCTTCCATGTCCCCCTTTCATATGAAGATAACTCTAGGGATAGTGTATTGAATTTAGTTGGAGAAGGTTCTTCCAAACGGGCTCATTTGTTAGAGGGTGCAAAACAGAAGGCTCTTACTCCCTTTTTATGACTTCCTACTATTCTTCTGTCCCAAGTTCCTAGAACCCCAGAGGAATTTGTTGTTGTTGTTGTGGCTAATAAGGACTTGGCCTTTGCCTGGAGCTTATCTGTAATTAATAGGAAATGTCTTTTTGTAGATGTTTCACGTACCTTGTTCAGGGTCAGATCCTTGGTCTCGACGGTAGCTTTTGGCCAGGACGATGTGCTAGGCTCTGGCTGTAACGCCCCGATTCGATTTTCCCAAATTTTTGTGGAGTCTTTTATTTTATTTGTAGGATAATTGTTTTATTTGTGAAATTAACATGATGATATGATATGTTGATGAGTTAATGTGATGTGTTGGTGTGATATGTGATTTTACCGTTTTGTGAATTTTCGGGTAAAATTGGTTTGAAGGGTATTTTAGATATTTGTTAATTAGTAATAAGTTAGAAACTAGTAGAATTGGTATTTTTTTTGTGAGAAAAATGATATTTGGTTGGAAAGAGTAGAAAATAGAAATAGAAAGAAAAAGAATATAAGAGAGTGAGAAAGAGTGAAATAGAAAGTTGGTAAGAAGAGAAAGAAAAAGAGAAGAAAGAAAAGGAGAGAGGAGAAAAAGAAAAGAAAAGAGGGAAAGTTGGAAAAGCTTCAAGATTGCTCCTAGGAATCGGTATAATCGGGTAAGGGTGATAAGCATTGTTATCTTAGTATTGTGTATGATTATGTATGTGTTTGATTGGTTGAGTTTTGATTTTGATGGAATTTTAGAGAAGATGAATAGTTAAGGTTTTAGTGGAAATGTGAGAAATTGGTAGATTAATCGGTTAGAAATTATTATAATCGAAGTATGATAGCTAGTACATGTTGTTGATCATGTTTAGTGGAGTTTTGGTGGAGTTTTGGAGTGAAAGAGTTGACTGTTATGCAGCTGGAAATTCTGGAAATCGTTGTTGTCGCTCAGCAAGCTATCCTCGCTCAGCGAGAGTTCTAGGGTTTTCCTCGCTCAGCGAGCGATAGGGCGCTCAGCGAGCCTATAGGTTTTTGAGAAAATTGTATTTTAATTCGTAGCTTTAGTTTCGGGTATCCGTTTTTAGTGTTCCTTATATCGATTCGAAGCTAGAAACGTGTAGAAACTAATGATGCTAAGAAATGAAATGTTTAACCGACTTTCACCCGACTTTTCTGATAAAACGTAAATGAATTAGTTATGGAAATATGGGTTGATGTAATGTTGTGGCCGTTTGGCAAATGAATACATTGTTTGAATTGAATGTCAATGTATGTTAATTGAATGAGATGAATGCATAATTATGTTGTGAATAACGTATGCATTTTCAAGAATGTTGTGTGTCATTTTGCATATAAAGCATAATGTATGCATTCTTGTGCTGTGAGATTCTTTGTGAATCTGTTGTAGCATTGTGTGCTCATGTGGAGTGTGAGCGATGACTACAACAAGATCGTGTGCCCATGTGGGGTGTGAGTGATCGGATTGTGTGCCCATGTGGGGTGTGAGCAATCCAGAAACATCGTGTGCCCGTGTGGGGTGTGAGTGATGAGTGATTTATTCACATTGATTGTGTGCCCGTGTGGGGTGTGAGCAATCGGATTGTGTATCCGTGTGGGGTGTGAGCAATCCATAAACATTGTGTGCCCATGTAGGGTGTGAGCAATGGGGAACATCGTGTGCCCAACGGGGAGTTACTTTAGGTAACAAGTGATGATTCCATTTGGTTCCTGAGTGAACCTGCTGAAATGTTGAGTCGGTACCGCATTTGCATTTGCATCTGCATAGAGTCGTGTGTCGGTCTCTATGAGTTGCATTTTATCATTTTAATTATGATATGCAGAAATAAACATGAATGTGCATATGTTTATTTGGAGTATTATGGAGATGATAGTATGTGTGGTGAGACATACTTGTTTTATATATATATATATATATATATATATATATATATATATATATATATATATATATATATGTATATGTATGTGACTTATACATTTGTGATGTATATGTGTGATTAAACATAGCTAGGCGTGTGTATATGCGGAATGAATAGAATTGAGGAATAAACATAAATAAGATAAGTTTATGTGAATTAGTGAATTGGTGCATGATGAATATGCTTGATTTTTGTGTATGTACACGTTGCGATGTGTATTGGTGATGAGGTATGAATTGTGGTGAGAATATGAAGTATGTGTATTTTATATGTTGAGATATATAATTATATGCAATGTTATTATGATAATGTTTCCCACCCTTCTGTTGTTTTATGATGTTGTACGAGGCATTGCAGAGTAGGTTGTTGGATGACATATTTTTGTGAAGCTCGTCTTCATCTTTTGGTCGGTCGGCTCTGATATGTAGCCCCGGGTAGTTAGGTTGGCTTAGTGCCATTTTTGTGATGCATTATGTACATGTATCTTTTGGATGGATGTTTTGTATAGACATGAATATTTGTTGTTGGCATCAAACTTATTGATATATGTATATGAATGGAAATATATATGTTTGATGTTGTTGAAATGTTTCCTCTGTATAGTTATTTATCGTTTGGAAATTACCCTATTGTTACATATCTATTATGAGCAGGTGTTGTATGATTTTATTTTCAAGCATAATGTGACATGCCTCTTTTATACCATGTTTAATTATACTCTGATGAAATTTTTAACATGTGCCTAAAAGATTTAATTAATTATTTGGGGGTATAGAAAGGGGGTTTTACACTGGCGACCTTTTGAGGGAGCGAGATGAGATGAAAGAGAAATGTAAGGTGTAACACCCCGAATTTTCCCCATCGTTTTTAATAAATAAAATACGATAATATTAGAGTAAAATGTCATTTTCAATTCAAGGTGCTACTTTCAACCAACATAAAACATGCTTTTAAAATTTGATACACAACATGAAAGAAAAACTATTCAAATTAAGCAGCGGAAAAACCAAACTTTAGCGATATCATTGAAATAGAAAATAGTTTGAAAACTTCTAAAACAACATCAACTTGTTCCAACATATAACAAATGAACTAAAGCAACAAAACGACGTTCCCGACTCCCATGTAATGTATTAGAGCGGACGCCACAACCACGACTACTCCTGAGTATCTGCATGTTACCAACATAGGGGTAGCATTCAAACATAAGGGGTGAGATTCTTAAATCAATTAAAAGAGGAAAATGATATAAATATAAGGTATATATCACATAAGTACAACAACAATAAGAATCACAACCCAACTATACATCTACAGCAAACATATCAACAACATATACATCCACGTCATACACATCAACAACATATACATCCACATCATACACATCAACAACAATGCATGAAAATGAGACTCAACCATAGACTCAATGCATATGGTACCAAGAATCAATCCCTATTTCATGATCCAGTTCTCGTCGGAACTCTCGACCCCTTTTCCATGGTCCAGTGTAACCACTCTTTCATGATTACACCCTCAACCCCTATTTCATGGTCCAGTGTGATCCCTATTTAATGATCACACCCTACATTATGATTGAACACAATCACCACTCCAACGACGACAACATGCAATAAAGACGACAATATGCAACAACAACAACACTTCATGCATATTCTTTCTCATACTAACAATTTTCAATCACCAACACATACGCAACTAAACATACATCATGCATTCAAATGTTTCACATAACAACATTCAACATCGACATAATGCACATACAACCTCTCTAAACCTTCTCACACCGCATCAACAACACGCCAACCTTCCTAAAACATAAAACACAATTTTTCATGAATTTTAATAAATTAAAAACACATTTTCTCCCTTCCAGATCTCGCTAAGCGACCCTTTTGCTCGCTAAGCGCGCAAGCTACTGCTTTGAAGAGGCAAAAGTTTCCAATGGCTCGCTAAGTGAGCAAGGCAAATTTGGCAGAAAAATCATGCGATTTCTGCACTTGTCCCCTATGACTCTCACCCTCAAAAAGTGTATAAAACCAGTCCAAATCATTATTTCCACCTGAAAACTCACATCTAACACTACCAACATAAATATACAATTCAGACATCAGGAATTCCTCAATTTCATACCATATTCATCTATTTATCAATCACCCAGTCGCACTAATATACCTAAGGACATCTACCCTAACATTCATATCATAATACTCTTAAAAGATGAAAGAGATCCCACCCTTACCTTAATTTGATGAAAAATCTCTTTCTTTCTCACGAAATGTTTGCCTCAAGCCTTGCCCTAACCCTTATCCTCTTCTCTCTTCTTCACACTCTTCCAAAATTCCATGATCAGTGTTTTCCATGAATGATTCCCCTAATTCTCCTAATTCCAAACATAACCCTTGGACACCTAATATTGGAATCCCTATTATATCCTCACTAATTCCTCATCTAATTATTGTACTACCAATTCTCCTTATTTCTTATATTATGAATTAATTTAATATAACACTCAACAACTTAATTAATTAATTCCAAATTAGAAACTTAGGATAATTTAATTATTCTACTCGGCAAATCATCAAGTCCTATGTTATTAGTCCAACACTTCTCCTACGACTAAACCTACCCTTCACCATGGGTACACAACACACAATTATAGCACCATCAAACACAACTAATCACAACGGTTCACACAATCACACAAATATACAAAATAAATAAATAAACAACGACTTAAATAAATTAGGGTGTTACAACTCTCCCCCACTTGAATATTTTCTTCCTTGAAAATACCTACCACAAACAGATTCGGATAAGAGTCCCGCATCTTACTCTCCAATTCCCAAGTCATGTTCCCACCGGAAGCACCAACCCATACCACCTCCACGAGAACAATATCATTTCCTCTCAAATGCTTCACTTTGTGATCATTGATATGCTTAGGTAAAGCCTCAACCATAAGGTTATCCCTTACTTCCACCTTATCCATCAGTATCACATGTGACAGATCTGGAATATACTTCTGAAGTTACGAAACATGGAATACATCATGCAAATTTGACAACCGCGGAGACAACGCCATTCTATAAGAAACTGGCCCAACTCTTTCCGAAATTTGATATGAACCAATGAATCTCCGAGTAAGCTTCTTCGACTTCAAAGTATGTCCAACGCCCGTTACCGGAGTAACTCTAAAAAATACATGGTCTCCCTCTTGAAATTCAAGATCTTTCCTTCTCTTATCGTGATAACTCTTTTGTCTACTTTGTGAAGTTTTCATCTTCTCTCGAATCAAATTCACCGTGTCAGTGGTTTGTGAACAATCTCAGGTCCAAGCACTATACTCTCACCGGATTCATGCTAACATAAAGGTGTTTGACATCTCCTACCATACAATGATTCAAAAGGTGCCATTCCGATACTGGGATGATAACTGTTATTGTAAGTGAACTTGTAATACCCCGTATTTTAGTTAACGCTCTGGATAATATTAATTAAGATTAATTAGTATTATCTGAAGCAGAGGCTTTATTAAATATTCAGCTCATAGACATTTTTGGATACTCTCAAATTGGACCCATTAATATTACTAATTGATAGATATAATTTGTTTGGTTAATAAGGAAAATAAGTTAAGTATTATAAAAGGAAAAAGAAAAGAGAGAAAGTTAGTAAGAGAATTGGAAAGAAAGAAAAGAAAGGAAGAGAAAGAAAATGATGAGAAGGAAAAGAAGAAGAGAAAACCTAGAGCTTATATCCATCATTCTCCATCATCCGTCCATCGAATCGGCTCATTCTTTCCGCCAATCTTCAACTCTCGAGGTGGGTTCGTAGTTAGATACTTTTATTTTAGTTTTGGTTAAGTTTTGGAGTTTAAGAGTTTTAGGGTTTTTGGTAGAAATCTTGAAAAACAATGGATTAACGGTTAAAACTCGATTAAAAATTAACTATGATACTCACATTATGTCTATGAACATGTTTGGCTATGTTTTTCTGTATTGGTTGATGTTTGGGGTTGAGTTTGGCTTGGAAAGGTTGTTTCCCATAAGCCTGGAATTTTCCTAAACTAGTATAGCTCGCTCAGCGAGAGTTCCAGAAGTTTTCTCGCTCAGCGAGCTGACCCTCGCTCAGCAAGACCTGAAGGTTTCGATTTTGGTATTTAATTCATAACTTTTGATCCGGGTATCCGTCTTTAGCGTTCCACATATCGATTCGAAACTAAAAAAATGAACTATCTTTTGATGCCAATAAATATTATTTTCACCCGACTTTTACCCGATTTTTCCGATAAACCGTAATTAAGTAAAATTAAGGAATTGGGGTATTAGCCTATTGAGAATTGATTGAGAGTAGAGGCATGAGATTATTGTGGGAATTGTTTAATGGTGATAATTAAACTAAAATGTTAGAAGTATGTAATTGAAAACCATATAATTTAAAAGTATAAAGAATATGGAAAGAGTGAGGAAACCTTATCTTAAACCTTTTGAATGATCTATTATTTGTGAGCTTAAAGAAATGAAATGGTAAAACTTGTGAGGTAACTAGGTTATCCTAAGTGGTTTTTGGAATTGTTTTAGAGACTTAACAATGCTTAGGCGTCAATACTCGATTGGTGTCTTCGGGCTAGGTAGTTGTTAGGCGTCAGAAGTTTACTTCCTTGCGATATATTCTAATTTAATTATATGTGGCTTATGTCAATATAATTAATCTGTGGATCTGAATCCCTTAATGGATGACTGTGACCCATGATCGTCCTGGTGTGGCTGGGCGGGGAAAGTACCATTAGGATAAGTAACGAGTGACCCGTGCTCGTCCTTGTATGGCTGGGCGGGGAAAGTTACTTTGTGGCAAGGTACCGTGACCCGTGTTTGTCCTTGCGTTCCTGGGCGAGGAAAGTACCTTAGTTGGATAATGAGTGACCCGTGCTCGTCCTTGTGTGGCTGGGCGGGGAAAGTTATCCATAGGTAGATAACGAGCGACACGTGCTCGTCCTTGTGTGGCTGGGCGGGGAAAGTTATCTACACGTTGAGGATCGAGTGACTCGTGCTCGTCTGCTACGACTATGGCTGGACGGGGAAAGATGCCTCTAAGTACCTGGTGTATGCTCCATTTTGTTACCCTGATGTCCCTAGTTGTATGCGAACTCGAGGTCTAGGTTTGTCCCTGACTTGAGTATTGTTTAGATTGAACCCTTAGAGCCGAGAGAACTCTAAGATAGGGAACCCACTAAGATGTTTTTATTTCACCCCCACTATTGTTGTTGCTTTTCAGGTTTCTTTTGCATGTTTGATTTACAAGTGGAGCTATGTTCGGGATGTTTCAAGTGAAGCTTAGTTTATTCTTCCGCTGTGTATTTCTGTATCTTTGTACAATAATGGATATTGTATTGTTCTTTGCTTTTAATTTTTTAGTGTGATTTCCATGTCTTGTGCCATATTTGTATAGTTTTAGAATTAGACGAGAATGTGAATTATACTAGTAGGTATTTATGATGGTGCCAGTACCAAAAATTAACACTGTATGATATTATTCTAGATATATATTATATGGGTGTGACAGAACTCAATCAATGATAAATGATTATCCCAAGCACCCCCTTGTTTAAGTACACAAGCTCTCAACAAATCTTCCAAATATTGTATAGACTTTTTCGTCTGACAATCTGTTTACGGATGATAAGCGGAACTCAACCTCAACTTCGAATCCAACGCCTCTTGCAAACTCTCCCAAAATCTAGAAGTGGATCTCGGATCTCTATCCGACACAATGCTCAACAGAATCCCATGCAACTTTACGATCAAACAAATATAAATCTTGTCCAACCTCTGAAATGAAAAACTAATACCAACCGGGATAAAATGTGTCGACTTCGTCAATCGATCAACAATTACCCAAATCGTATCATTCACTCTTGAAGTGTTAGGTAATCCTGTAACAAAATCCATAGAGATATTATCCCATTTCCACTTTGTGATATCCAACAGTTGCATCAAAACAACATGTTTCTGATGTTCCATCTTCGACTTTTGACAAGACAAACAAGCGTACACGAAGTGAGCTACGTCACGCTTCAATCCAGGCCACCAAAATATCTTTTTCAAATCCTGATACATTTTTGTAGCTCCCGGGTGCACACTCAAACTACTTCTGTGACCTTCTTCAATAATCATTCTTTTCAGTTCTGGATTTTCAGGAATACAAATTCGCTAATGGAATCTCAACACACCTTGATCATCCACACGAAAATCCCCATTTCTCGTGCGCTCATCTCTAACCATCAAGTCTACCAACTTCACATCTGACTTCTGGCTCTCTCTGATATTAGCGAGAAAATCATTGTTAATCTTCAACATTCCCAATTTTTATACTATATGATGTCTACTCACAGACCAAACTCATGTCTCTGAACTATTCAATCAACTTCAACTTTCTCATCATCATAGCCGACATATGAATTGTTTTTCCGACTCAAAGCATCCGCTACGATATTAGCTTTACTGGGGGTGATAATTCAATCCGAAATCATAATCCTTCAAAAATTCCAACCAACGTATCTGCCTCATATTCAGTTCCTTTTGGTCAAACGGATACCTCAAGCTCTTATGATCGCTAAACACCTAGAATCTAGAACCATAAAGATAATGTCTCCAGATCTTTAGTACAAACACCACTGCTGCCAACTCCAAATCGTGGGTAGGGTAATTCCTCTCATGAATCCTTAACTGACGTGATGCATAAGCTGTAACACCCCATTTTTCCCAATTTATAAAATAATGAATTAATAACTAAAATCAGAGTTTAAACAAAGTAGAATGGCACAACAACAATATTAACCAACAAAACTCCTTTATTAAAACAACGAAAATTATAAATTATTCATCTCATGGAAACTTGTCAAACATCCACAATGTTCAACAATATCTATTGGCTAATAAAGTTTTCAATAAAGTAGATACAATAGGTTATAAATAACGAAAATAAGCAAAACATCAAAATCCCTAGTCCCGTGTTACGTATCAGAGCAGACCTATGACTCGAACAGGAAACACGAAGTCCATGCACACTCAAGTACCTAGATCCTTTGTACTTCCAAGGAAGTAAAGATACAACAACAATAACAACAACAACAAAGGGGTGAGAAACGTATTCAATAATTAATGGTGCATAAAACAATTCAAGGGTAGTTTCTAAAAGAATCAACATATACAACCACATCGCAACAATAATTATGCAACAACAAATCGTGATTCAACAACAATAATTATGCAATGTGACTAAAATATGACACAATACATGTGGTAACAATTCACCTTAGTTCGTTCAATCAAACTCGATTCATAAAGAATTCAGATAAATCACATACGCCCATCTGACAATGATTTATCTTCAACAATCTCCACAATGGAGTACGGATGAATCACATATGCCCATCCGAAAACGAATCATCCCACTAATGATACCTCAATGTATGCATGACAATGACTATGCATACAACATGTATAAACACCACATTATACATCTACATGATCCATCTGATCACATACACAACATAAGATCCACATAATCACCAAAATATTCTTCATGCGACTTAAGTAATTAATCGTCTAGTTAATTCACCTAAGTTTCATCATTAATTAATTTTCCACCACCAATCCTCGATTAATTAAGTCCTAAGGTCTACATTAATTCCTTAGATTTAGATAATCAACACCAGACGTGAAATCGGGACAAAAATCGTGAAACACCAAAAATTACCTTACAAGTCTGGTCATACCCGTATTGCCCAAGGCTATACGTGTATGGACCAGCTCCCATGCACCTCATACGCCCCCAATACGCATATTACTCCTCACATTTTGCTCAATACGCGTATAGCCTCCTCATACACATATTGAACAAGTTCCCAACGTGTCCTACGAAAATGGGCAGATGGTCGTGCCAAATCACTTTTCATACGCTTAATGCCTAGTTTTTGTGACAGGTCATACGCGTGACGACCTACCTATTACGCATAAGGACAAAAAACACAGCTTTCCATATTTTCATCTTCATTCTGATTATGTTTCCTATGGTTCTCATTTCCATACCTCATACTAGTCCTAGGAAGCTTTCCATACCTGTTTTACACTCACAATCATATTATTCTTTCACCTAATGTTACTAAATCCAATTTCATACATTTTCATATCTAAATTTGTCACTCTTCTTCTACAACAACACCAAATATGTTCATGCAATGCAATATACAGAACAACAACAACAACAATAACAACAATATTTCAGATACGGATTCCATTAAACTAAAGCGAATTCACAACAACAGTTATACAAGCAACAAATTCATCATACAACATCATACACAGAAAATCCTACGAGGGAAACGACCTTTCACTATCCATCATGTTAATATCACCTATTATGAACCTTTTTCTCCCCGTTACCTCAATTCTTGAAGAAAATCCTGTGAAAATGCTCTACAAATATTTCTCTAGTAGTGTTCTTCCTCTTCCTAGCTCTCCATTGTTCTCCCAAAAACTGTTATGCCTAATCTTCTCTAATTTTTCTTATTAAGCTTAATTTCCCTAATAACCTCACCATAATGTTTTACCAAATCACCCTCATAATTTAATTAACTGAAATAATAATAATAATCCTAATTATACTAATATTATTAACATAATAATAATAAAAAAATAATGTTTAATTGGACATATTATTATTACCACACTTCACTATTACTAACCACACCATAATTATACCCGTCCCACTAGGACACTACACCAAAACATCTAAGCACGCATACCTTAAACAAGGTCAACAATACAATAAAAATACACGATGAATAAATTATTAAAAATGGGGTGTTACATCAGACACCACTTGGTTATTCTGCATTAATACTCCTCCTAAACCCATCAGAGAAGCATCACAATACACCACAAATGGCTCATCCGGTTTAGGCAAAATAAAAATTAGAGTTGTAATCAATCGCTTCTTCAGCTCAACGAAACTTTGCTCACAATGAATATCCCACACAAACGCCTTACATTTACAGGTTAACTGGGTCAACGGAAGAGCTAACTTCGAGAACCCCTTAGTAAATCTACGATAATAACCAGCTAACCACAAAAAGCTTTTGATCTCGGTCACCGACTTTGGAGCTTCCCATTGTAGAACTGCATCTACCTTGGATGGATCCACTGCAATACCATTACTCGAAATGACATGTCCAAGAAAACTCACCTCTTTCAACCATAATTCACACTTAGATAACTTCGCATAAAGCTTCTTATCCTGCAACACTTGTAATATAATCCGTAGATGCTCTGCATGTTCTTCTTCTGACTTAGAGTAAATCAAAATATCATCTATGAAAACTACCACAAATTGATCCAAGTACTCATGGAAAATCTGATTCATATACTCCATAAATACTCCAGGTGTATTAGTAACTTTAAACGGCATCACCACATATTCATAATGTCCATACCGATTCCTAAAAGTGCTCTTCTGAATATCCTCATCCTTTACACGTATCTGATGATAACCCGACCGCAAGTCAATCTTGCTAAACACCCGAGCACCCACCAACTGATCCATCAAGTCATCTATTCTCGGAATTGGATACTTGTTCTTGATCATCACTTTATTCAACTGTCTGTAATCAATGCACAATCTCATACTTCCATATTTCTTATTTACTAGCAAAACCGGAGCTCCCCAAGGTGACACACTTGGTCTCACGAGCTTCTTCTCTAACAACACTTCCAAATGTTTCTTAAACTCCGATAGCTCTAACGCCGACATGCGATACGGGGCCATTGAAATAGGTCTAGTACTAGGTACAAAATCAATACTAAACTCTACTTCCCATTCTGGAGGTACATCAACAATATCATCCAGGAATACTTTTGGAAACTCTCTCATCAGTTGAAACTCATTCATTACAGAATTATTCTCAACCACCAAGGATGCAAACAAAGCCACCACTTGAGCTTCTTCATCCAAAAGCTCCTTTAACTCTTTAGCAGATAAGTAACCATTTTCCTTCTTTTCTTCCGGAGGAAGGAATCACACAATCTTACTGTAACAGTTGATATGAACATGGTTGAACTCCAACCAGTTCATTCCCAAAATCACCTCAAGACCCTCCAAAGTCAAACAAATGAGATCGACACCAAATTCCTTACCATAAATCGATAAAGGACACTTCATACAAACCAGATAAGTAGTCATCGATCCCTTCATAGGAGTTTCGATAACCATTCCTCCCTTCATCGAAGAAACAACAAAACCTAATTTTTTCACACAGTCAGCAATAATAAAATAATGTGTTGCACCAGTATCATTCATAACAATCAAAGGCATATCATTAATGTAGCAAATACCTCTTATTATTTGATCCTCACTAGAAGTCTGAGTTCCTGTCAAAGCAAACACTTTCCCTCCACTTGAAGCTTTCTTCGGCTTCGAACAACGAGTGTTGATATGGCCTTTCTCTCCTTAGTTGTAGCATGTCACCATGTTAGTCTTGCAATCTGCGATCAAATGCCCAGGTTGTCCATATTTGAAACATTTCTTCACATCACTCTTTCACTCACTGACACAATAAACCAACTCACCACATTTGTAACACTTCAGAGGAACAAAAGCTCATCCCCCATTTAGCTTCTTGCCATCAGCATTTCTCTTCTTACCTTTATCAACTAGAGCTGCATAATGCTTCCCACGATGCATTTGTTGCTTTCCTCTCCTCTCAGCTAAACCTTTGAAATGCTCTGATCGAGCCTTGCCATCTTCCTCAAAGATCCTACAACAGTCAACCAAATATGGAAATCTTCTGATCCTTTGATAGCCAATCGTCTGTTTGATCTCAGGCCTCAAACCATTCTCGAATTTTACACACTTCGAGAGTTCAGTTTATCATCCTCAGACTAATGGACAAACAGAGAGGACGATACAATCTTTGGAAGATTTATTGAGGGCATGTGTGCTTGAACAAGGAGGTGCATGGGATAGTCATTTTTCGTTGATCGAGTTTACTTATAATAATAGTTATCATTCCAGTATTGGAATTGCGCCATTTGAAGTTTTGTATGGTCAAAGATGTCGGACACCTTTTTGTTGGCATGAGTCTGGTGAGAGTGTTGTACTTGGACCTGATATTGTGCAGCAGACTACTGAGATGGTAAAGTTGATTCGAGATAAGATGAGGACTTCACAGAGTAGGCAGAAGAGTTAACATGACAAGAGAATGAAAAATCTTGAGTTTCAAGAAGGAGATCATGTGTTTTTTAGGGTTACTCTGGTGACTGGTGTTGGACGAGCTTTGAAGTCGAGGAAACTTACTCTTAAATTTATTGGTCCGTATCAGATCTCGACGAGAGTTGGATCTATTGCTTATAGAGTGGCGTTGTCATCGAGATTGTCCAATTTGCATGACGTGTTTCATGTTTTGTAGCTTTGGAAGTATGTTCCGGATCCGTCACATGTGATACTGATGCATGAAGGTGAAGTAAGAGATAATCTTACAGTTAAGCATACCAGAACAAATTAATGATCGTGAGGTAAAGCAGTTGAGAGGCAAGGAGATTGTCCTTGTGAAGGTGGTTTGGGGATGAGTTGTCGGTGGGCACATGACTTAGGAATTGGAGAGTAGGATGCGAGATTTGTATCCGAATCTATTTGCATGAGGTAAGTTTTCGAGGATGAAAATCTTTTTAGTGGGGGAGAGTTGTAACACCCCAAATTTTATTTAATTATTTTGATTGGATTGTGGTGTTTTAGATGTGTAGAGGAATATTTTATTATTGAGTATAATATTAATTAAGAAAATTATACTATATTGAATAATATTATTGTTGGGTGGAATTATATAAATTGGAATAATAAGAGATAAGGGTAAAAGTGGAAGTTCATAAGTTGGTCTACGGGGTTAAGTGGTAAGAAGGAAAAACGATCGTATTTTGTGAAAAGAGGAACGAATGTGAAAGTTGAGAAGAGAGAAGAGAAAGGGCTAAGGCTTGGAGAGGAGATTCCGAGAGGAAGAAGAATTTTCTCATCAAAACCAAGGTAAGGGTGGGATTCTTCCGTCTATTAAGGGTTTTATAATGGGAATTGGGTAGGTTGATGATTAGAAGTCGGGGTTTATGTGTTTGAGTAGGGATTGTGTTGATTTGTTGGTAATTAATTGTTGTTATGTGATAATTATATGAATTAGACGTTGAAATAGGTGATTCTTTAATTGTCTGGCTGAAAAAGTGGTTTTTGATGCATAAGTTCATAGCAGGATGAGTGCAGGTTGCAGAAGGGAGAACTGCGAAAATCGCAGAACTCGCTTAGCGAGCAGGTCGAATCTTGGAAGAGTGAAAATATAGTTATTTGCTCGCTTAGCGAGAAATCCCACTCGCTCAGCGAGACTTAGACAGAAAAATGTTGTGATATAATTCCGAAAAATTCCTTAAAGTTATCTAATTAATTTAGTAATGCTTAGGAATTGAAGCGATATGGTTAAAGGCAGTGAGAAAGGGGGTTATACATGTAATTATATGGATAATTAGTGTAACGTGAAAATGAATATAGAGGAGTATGTTTATTGGTTTTTTTGTTGTTGTTATGTGTTTTAATTGTTGTTGTTACTATATGACACTGTTGATGATGTGTATATGATGTGATTGTGTTATTATTGTTGTTGAGAAGTGGTGTTTAATTATGATACTTGCTAGTTCTTATTATATTGCTCTTTTATGATGTAAGTATCTCACCTCTTCTATTTGAATGTTACCCTTATGTTGGTAACGTGCAGGTGGGCAGGATAAGTCGAGTGGTGGTCAGTGAAGTCAGTGTACTTCGCGTCCTTAGGTGTCGGCTTTGATACGTCGCTTTGGGTGTTGAGACAACGTTTGCTTTTGTTTATTTCTTTCAGAAAAACATTTTTGTAATTGGATAATTACTTTATATGATACATGAAGTTTTCTGCTGTGTGTTGAACAAATTTTTATAAAACGTATCATTGAGCCATGTATGGTTTTTAAGTTGAATTGTGACACCCGAATATTTTTGGTGAAATTATTTACTCTGACTTTCAATACAAACTCGTGGGGTAATTTGGGTGTTATAGTAGATGTATGAATGATGAATAATAATGAATGTTGATGAAAATGTTTATTATGATGATTATGTTGATGTTGTTGTATCGTTGCATTCATGGCATACTTATTTTGATTGAGGCTTCAACCCTATAGTGTGGATTAGGGTGTTGTTGTTTATGATGTGCTCCCTTGTGGAGGGTTGATGGCCCGGTGTCCATCCATGATGATGATTCGGTACCACATGCATATTATGAAGATTGCATTTCATTCTTGGTGGCATGGCATGATTATATTTGTTTTATGATGATGTGCTTGATTTTTTCGTATGTGGGTGAGACTTAATGTAAATGATGTCTTATAATTCTGTCTTTATATTATTTATATTGAATTTGAATTTACTCACCCTGCCTGCCTTTCGTGATGGTCTATTATGCCATCCCGCAGATACTCAAGAATAGTGCGGTGTTCGGAAGTCGCTTCGAGTGCGTATTTTGTCATTTATAGAGTCTAGGTGGTGTCTTGCTCCGTGTCGTGTAACACTGGGAACGTTTGGATGTTTTTGTTGTTTTGTCTATCTTTATATATGATGGTGATGTTCTGGATTAGAAATCGAATCCTTTTTATGATAGATGTTGTAACCCGTGTCACAGGACAAGACACAATGATGAGTTATTTTGATGTTTTGTTGAAGTGTGATACCCTTATGTTGATAACTATGATTTTTTTTAATAATTTCATATTATTATATATGGGGTAATGGTGTGTATGGATGCACAAAAGGTACAGTTTGGTACCCACATGTTGTCTGAAGAGGCTGAAGACTAGTGGGATAATACCCGTCAGCGTTTAGAGGATGCTGGTACTATGGTGACCTGGGCAGTGTTCAAAAGGGAGTTTCTGGGGAAGTATTTTCCAGAGGATTCTCGTGGTAAGATAGAGGTGGAATTCCTTGATTTGAAGCAAGGAAACATGATGGTAGCAGAGTATGTTGCTACGTTTGAGAGGCTAGTGAAGTATTGTCCTCACTACAATCGTGATAATGCTGAGCTATCAAAGTGTCTCATGTTTGAGAATGGGATGATACCAGAGATCAAACAGGGGATTGGTGTCAGCAGATCCATATGTATACTGAGTTAGTGGACAAGAGCAGAATCTATGATGAAGATAGTCGAGCTCGATCTGCTCACTACAAGCAACTGAGTGAGAAGAAAGAGAAACGCCAGTTTAATGGAAAGCCTTATGTGACTCCAACTGAGAAGGGGAAGCAGAAGGTTTCAGATGGGAAGAAGCCAAATGGGGGAGCAAGTTCCATTCCTCCCAAGTGCTACAAGTATGGAGAATTCGGTCACAAGTCGGATGTGTGAAGTAACCTAGTGGTGAGATGTTACAAGTGTGGCAAGAGAGTTCACCGGGTTGGTGATTGTCTGAATGAAGGTCCAACTTGTTTTAATTAAGGTGAACATGGACATATCAACACCCAATATCATAAGCCTAAGAAGACTGTTATTGTTGCTCAGACCAATGGTAGAGTGTTCGCTTTGAGTAGTTCTAAAGTTCCTAAGAAGGACAACTTGATTCGAGGTACATGTTTTATTAATGGTGTTGAGTTGATTGCAATTATTAATACGGGTGCTACGCATTATTTTATTTCTCTTGAATGTGCTAATAAGTTGGGTTTGAAGTTGTCTAGTATGAATGATAGTATGGTAATAGAAACGCCAACAATGGTTTTGTTACTACTACATTTGTGTGTTTGAAGTGTCCTTTTACACCAAATTGATGTTATTCATGGAATGAACTGGCTAGAGTTTAATTGTGTACATATCAATTGTTATGAAAAGACAGTGGAGTTTCCTAAAATTGGTGATCATAGTAAATTGATGTTCCTGACGGTTATGCAAGTAGATGAATTGTTAGAAGACGAAGCTCAGATGTTTGCAATGTTTGCATCGTTGCAAGTCGAAGGAAAGAATTCGAGTATTGATTTTCGGTTGTTCAAGAATTTCCAGATGTCTTTCCGGATGACATAAGTGATTTGCCTCCAGAACGTGAAGTTGAGTTTGAAGTGGATTTATTACCTAGTACTAGTCTCGTGTCTATGGCTCCATATCAGATGTTTGCTATGGAATTGAGTGAGTTAAAGAAGAAACTGGAAGAATTGTTAGAAAAAAAGTTTGTTAGACCTAGTGTTTCTCCGCGGGGTGCTCTTGTGTTGTTAGTCAAGAAGAAAGATGGTAGCATGAGGTTGTGTGTTGATTATCGATAATTGAACAAGGTTACTATCAAGAATAAGTATCCACTTTCGAGAATTGATGATTTGATGGATCAGTTGGTGAGAGCTTGTATATTCAGCAAGATTGATTTAAGGTCTGGTTACCATCATATTTGTGTTAAGTCTGATGATATTTCGAAGACAACTTTCAGGACGAGATATGGTTATTATGAGTACATGGTGATGTCGTTCGGTGTATCCAATGCACCTGGTGTGTTCATGGAGTATATGAATAGAACCTTCCATGATTACTTGGATAAATTTGTGGTAGTTTTTATTGTGATATTTTGATTTATTCCAAGACAGAAGAGGAACATGCAGGGCATTTGAGGATTGTATTGCAAGTGTTGCGAGAGAAGAAGTTGTATGCAAAGTTGTCAAAGTGTGAGTTCTGGTTGCAAGAAGTGAGTTTTCTTGGACATGTAATTTCCAATAGTAGAATTGTCGTAGATCCGTCGAAGATTGATGCAGTGTTACAGTGGGAGACTCCTAAATCTGCTACTGAGATTAAAAGTTTTCTGGGTTTAGCAGGTTATTACAGGAAGTTTATTGAAGGTTTTTCGAACTTGGCACTACCTTTGACTCAGTTGACTCGAAGAGTCAAGCTTATATGTGGGATGTTGCGTGTGAAAAAAGTTTCATAGAGTTGAAGAAGAAGTTGACAACTGCTCCAATGTTGACTTTTCCGAATCCGAATGAGTCATTTGTAGTGTATTGTGATGCATCAAAGATGGGACTTGGAGGAGTTTTGATGAAGAATAGTCAGGTGGTTGCTTATGCTTCTAGACAATTGAGAGTTCATGAAAGGAATTATCCTACGCATGATTTAGAGTTGGCAGTTGTAGTGTTTGTTTTGAAGATTTGGAGACATTATCTCTTTGGTTCGAAATTCAAAGTGTTCAATGATTATAAGAGTTTGAAATATCTGTTTGATCAGAAGGAACTGAATATGAGGCAGAGAAGGTGGTTGGAATTGTTGAAAGATTTTGATTTTGATTTGAATTACCATCCTGGTAAGGCAAATGTGGTTGCAGATGCTTTGAGAGGGAAGACGTTGCATATGTCGATGTTGATGGTGAAAGAACTCGAAATGATTGAATTGTTCTGAGATATGAGTTTGTTGTGTGAGGCTACATCTGAGAATGTGAAGTTAGGGATGCTGAAGTTGACCAGTGAAATTGTGGAAAGGATCCGTGAAGGACAACAATCTGATTTGAAGTTGGTTGATCAGTTGACTTTGATTAAACAAGGTGATGGAGGTGAATTCCGAGTTGAGGAGATGGTGTGTTGAGATTCTGATATAGAGTGTGTATTCCTGATGTTCTGTAAATCAAGAAGAGTAGTTTTGAAGAAGGACATCGAAGCAGATTGAGTATCCATGATTTGTAGAAATTGTTTTGGTGGTCAGGTATGAAAAAGGATGTTGCGGAATTTGTGTATGCGTGTTTGACTTTTCAGAAGTCGAAGATTGAACATCAGAAATCGTTAGGTATGATGCAGGCGTTGAATGTTCCAGAATGGAAGTGGGATAGCGTTTCCATGGATTTTGTGACAAGTTTAATGAAGACTGCTAAGGGAAATGATTCAATTTGGGTGATTGTGGATAGATTGACTAAGTCGGCCCATTTATTGCCAATGAAGATTAATCATTCTATGCAGAAGCTAGTTAAGATGTATATTGAAGAGATTGTGAAGTTGCATGGGATACCGTCGAGTATCGTATTAGATAGAGATCTGCAGTTTACGTCAAGGTTTTTGAAGAGTTTACAAGATGCTTTGGGTATTAAGTTGAGGATGACCTCTACTTATCATCCACAGACAGATGGTCAGACAGAGAGGACTATCCAATATGTAGAGGATTTACTGAGAGCTTGTGTGTTGTATCAAGGAGGATCTTGGAATAGTCATTTTTCGTTGATTGAGTTTACCTACAATAATAATTATCATTCTAGTATTGGAATGGCACCATATGAGGAGTTGTATGGAAGAAGATGTCGGACTCCATTGTCTTGGTATGAATCAAGCGAGAGTGCAGTACTCGGACCTGAGATTCTGCAAGAGATAAATGAGAAGATTAAGATGATACAAGAAAGAATGAAGGCTTCTCAGAGTCGACAGAAGATTTATAATGACAAAAGGAGGAAAGCTCTTGAGTTTCAAGAGGGAGACCTTATGTTCTTGAGAGTTACTCTGGTGACTGGTGTCGGAAGAGCTTTGAAATCTAGAAAGCTCACTCCGCATTTTGTTGGTCCGTATTAGATTTCGTAAAGGATCGGAGCGGTAGCATATCAGATTGCGTTACCACCATCACTTGCGAATTTGCATGATGTGTTTCATGTGTCGCAATTGAGGAAATATGTGTACAATCCATCGCATGTGATTCAGATGGATGATGTGCAAGTAAGAGATAATCTGATTGTTGAGGCATTACCATTGCGGATAGATGGCTGAGAAACGAAGCAGTTACGAAGAAAATAGATTGCCTTGGTAAAGGGATTGTAGGGGTGGACCAGCAGGTGAAAGTTGGACTTGGGAACGTGCAGATCAAATGAAAGAGTCGTATCCGAATCTGTTTGTTTAGGGTAACATTTCTGAGGACAAAAATTCCTAAAGTGGGGGAGAGTTTTAACACCCCAATTTCATAATTTATATTTAATTATTTATGAACATGTGGTATTTTGTGGTGTTGCGGTGAATTATTTTATTAAATAGTTATATTAGAATAATTGGATATTATTTAAGTATTAATATTAAAATAAAATAAAAGAAGTTGGAAGTCTTAGGGGTAACTTGGTAATTTGAGAAGATTATGAGAAAAGGTATTACAATAAGTTTTTCTCATAATTCATGTTTTTGGTGAAAAGTGATGGGTTGCTCTAAAGAACAAGGAGACAAAGGTTGGAATTACTCAAGAGGTGGTCGAAAAAGCTCAATCGACTAACGTATGAGGAGTAATTATTATTCAATATTTATGATGTATAGATAGTCTTATGAGAAAAGGGGATTTTTTATGGAAACCTTAGGGTTATGAGGATTATTGGTAGATTATGATGAATTGATTTTGTTAGATGTTATAGGTGATGATTATATGATGATAGTAGGTAGAAAAATTGCATTTTGATGTTTTCTGTGGCTTAATGATTGTTTGGACGAGTTTGGTCGTAGGTGGAATGTGTGGAAAATTGTAGGGGTTTTCTGCAGAATTTTGCCTTCTCGCTTAGCGAGTAAGTAGAACTTTGAGAGTTGCGCAAACAGAGAGTAGCTCGCTAAGCGAGCTCGATGCTCACTTAGCAAGACTGTAGTTTTTTGAAAAATATTTTCTTTTCTCGAATGACTCGTATGACTTGTTTTTTTGCCTTGTGTTGTTATGATGTTGCAGTGAATTCTTACCATGCTATAATATGCTATATGTGTGAGAATTTCGATGAAAATGATGATTAGGTGCTTAGGTTATATAATGATGATAATGTAGTATCGA
Organism: Lathyrus aphaca; assembly: GCA_963966055.1. Classification (NCBI taxonomy): domain Eukaryota; kingdom Viridiplantae; phylum Streptophyta; class Magnoliopsida; order Fabales; family Fabaceae; genus Lathyrus; species Lathyrus aphaca. The sequence goes on from OZ014519.1 coordinate 212,802,002, forward strand.
TGACATAAGTAGGTAAAGTAGTAGATGTATGAATGATGAATAATGATGAATGTTGATGCAAATGTTGATTATGATAATTATGTTGATGTTGTTGCATCGTTGCATTCATGGAATACTAATGATAATTGAGGCTTCAATCCCATAGTGTGGATTGGGGTTTTGTTGTTTATGATGTGCTCCCTTGTGGAGGTTTGATGGCCCAGTATCCATCCATGATGATGATTCGGTACCACATGCATATTATGAAGATTTCATTTCATTCTTGGTGGCATAGCATGATTGCATTTGTTTTATGATGATATGATTGATTTTGTCGTATGTGGGTGAAACTTGATGTAAATGATGTATTGTCGTATGATGTCTTATAATTCTGTCTTTATATTATTTATATTGAATGTGAATTTACTCACCCTGCCTGCCTTTCGTGATGGTCTATTATGTCATCCTGTAGATACTCAAGAATAGCGCGGTGTTTGGAAGTAGCTTGGAGTGCGTCTTTTTTCGTTTATAGAGTCTAGGTGGTGTCCTGCTCTGTGTCGTATAACATTGGGAATGCTTGGTGTTTTTGTTGTTTTGTATATCTTTATACATGATGATGATGTTTTGGATAAGAAATCAAATCCTTTTTATTATGTTGATTAAGTTGTTGAATGATGATCCACTTCCTTGAATTGATGTTTCGTTATTTCTATGATGCATGTTGTAACCCGTGTTACGGGACAAGACACAATGATGAGTTATTTTGATGTTTGGTTGAAGTGTGATACCCTTATGTTGATAACTATGATTTTTCATTAATAATTTTGTATTATTATGTATGGGGTAAAAAGGGTGTTACACATCTAGTTGGTTGTACACAGAATACTTGCAGGTACAGTTGAAAGAATAAACGTCCGGAATCAAGATCATATTTGATTATCTCTAATCTGATATACGGACACATTAAGTTGTACCAATTTTTCCCCCGTGCAAGCAAACTCCAATAAAATCCACCCCCGAATAGTTAGGAAATCTTCCAAAACATCACATACATCTTAACATGACACACTCTCAAACAAAGCATCCATACATTGCTTTGCAAAACTTAAGCTCATTTACACATTAAGAAATTATTATTCACTACTTTCTATAGCAAACATATTGTACAAATGGAAGGGCTCAAAAGAAAGTCCTAGCTTTTCTCGGATCTTAGTTAGACAATAATAACAGTTGAAAAAACAAAATATGAAGGGAAAAAAAGCATAGCCAGACAAGAGGCATAAATCTTGACCAAAACTTACAGGGACAAATTAAAATTAAGAAGAAGGAAAGTAAAAAAAGGCCTTAAGATGTCAATGCCTTACTGTGAAGTACCCAAACCATCTCCAACATACTCTTTAGGAACCACCAGGAAAGGATCCAACTGATCAATGGTGACATTAAGGCCGGGACAGAGCTTTCGCACATGTACCAATATTTAATCTCGGACCCTACACTTCAAAGGTGTGATCAGAGTTAAGGGGATTTATTGCTTTAGTCGGTCCTGAAAGGAGTCTCTGACAACACCCCCGAAAATATTTAAATTAGTTGTTAACTACATTGGTTGTACCCTAGTTTTTTGTAACATGTATTCGTTTTTTGGTTCCCTAAAGAAGGCACAAGGAAGAAAATAGAATAGTATGAGTATAATAGCAATGTATGTATGTATATATGTATGTATGTATGCACTTATGTATTTAAGTATTTCATTTCACTATTATATAACTAATTTACAAATACATTAATTCAATATTGCGGTCTACTGCAAATGTGTATCGATCGATCGCCCTCAGATGTATTATTTGGGTAGCTTGATGGTTGGTTGATCCAAAGGATCAAGTCTTTGTTTTGACAGATATCTGAGCTTTCATGGATACGTCCGATGTCTTTGGATTTGGATTTTCTTCGGTATGGTATGTATTTGGATTTGGATATAATGACACATGATAAAGCATGTGACATGTGCATGCTTGGGAAACAAATTAGGATACCTTTTGTGAAGTATCTGTCAATGAGGCTAAACATGTATTGAATGTAATTTCATCTAACATTTGTGATCCTTTTGAAAAGTTTTCTTATGGAGGAAGGAAGTACTTCATCTCATTTGTAGATGAATTTAGTAGAATGTTGTGGGTGTACCTAATAAAGACTAAAGGAGAAGCTTTAAACATGTTCAAAAGGTTTAAGGCCATGGCTGAAAAATAGAGTGGAAAACTAGTTAAGATACTCAAGATAATTCCCCTGAATTCAAGCAATTTTATCATAAAAGTGTCATCTTGCATGAAGTAACTCCCCTTACACACCTCAACATAATGGTATGGCTGAAAGAAGGAATACAAGCTTGGTTAAAATGGCTAGGAGCATGTTGAAACAAAAGTCATTGCCTCATAAATTTTAGGGTGACGTAGTGTCTACTGCTTTTTATGTACTAAATAGATGCCCCACTAATAATTTTAAGAATCAGGTGCCAGAATAATGTTGGTCAGGAAGCAAGCCTTTCATTTCTCATCTCAAGGTATTTGGACCATTATGATATACACATGCGCCAGATGAATGAAAAACCAATCTTGAAGTTAAAAGTGAACTTATGATCTTAGTTTGTTACTATCCAACTAGGGCTTATAGGTTATATAATCCAATTACTGAGACTCTAGTTGATGTTGTGAATCTTACTCAAAGGGCGAGACCAGCCAGAAACAAACAGATACCCACAAGGATGAATGATTATGAAATTATGCCTGACAATATAGTGGATGAGGAAGCAAAAATAATACATTTAGAAATGTTAACAGGTGTGAAACCATTGAATTATCAAGATGAAATACAAGATAAAGTGTGGAAAGATGCAATTAAGGAGGAACTCAGCTCAATTGAAAAATGTGGCTCATAGAAACTGACTCAACTACCAGAAAGAAAGAAGTCAATTAATGTGAAATGGATTTTAAAAGTTAAGTCGAGTCTAGAACAATAGTAAAACACATATCAAGACTTGTGGCGAGAGATTTCCTTCAAAGACAAGGCATGGATTACTCTGAGGTATTTACACCAGTGGCAAGGTATGAAATTATAAGTCTTGTAGTGGAATTAACTTACAGTAGAAGGTGGACTTTGTTACACATGAATGTAAAATCTGCATTTCTAAATGGTTCTCTTGATGAAGAGGTATGTGTGTCTCAAATTCCATGCTTTGAAGTAAAGGGGAAAGAGCATATGATGTATAGACTATATAATGCTTTGTATGGTTTAAAGCAGGCACCAAGAGCCTGGAATAGGAGAATTGGTGTTTTATTCATCAAACATGGATTTAAAAAAATGTTCAATCGAGTATGGTGTGTATGCAAAATACAAGCAAGGTGAAATACTATTGTTGGTATGTTTGTATATGGATGGCCTCCTGATAAGGAAGAATCTCAAGTAGAAATTGAAGACCTCAAAAGTACAATGAAGTCATAGTTTGAGATGTTAGATTTAGGTAACTTGTCCTAATTCCTTGTTATGGATTTTCTATATAAAGAAGGTGGAATAATATTACATCAAGAACAATATGCTACTGACTTGCTGAAAAGATTCAACATGCTAAAATGCAATGCTGTTGTGATTCCTGTTGAATCAAGTCAGAAACTGGAAGAAGATAATGATGAAGAAAGGGTATATGCCATCATGTATAAGCATATGGTTGGATCATTGAGGTACTTATGCTATAGTCGACCAAATGTCAACTTTTTGTAGGAGTATTAATCATATTCATGCATGATCTAAGGAAGCCTCATCTGCTGGTTGGACAAAGATTACTATGATACATCAAGGGAACCTTGAGGCATGGTGTATTCCTCTCATATTGAAGAAAGAGAAGTAAATAATGGGTGATAGTATTTTCTAATTCATACTAGTGTGGTGACGGATTGGATAAGAGAAGTACCACAAGTTATATATTCAAGTTTCAAGGAGCTCCACTCTCTTAGATCTCCAAGAAGCAACTTGTTATGGCTTTGACTAGTTGTGAGACGAAATATATTGCTAGTTATTGTCAAGCTGCTTAGATTGAAGTTGTATTGACTAAATTTGGAGAAAACATTCAAGTACTAATCAAGCTCCTTGTTGACAACAAATATGCAATAAACTTAGCAAAAAATTCATCTCTCATGGAAGATTGATGGGCGCGAAGACGCGATATGTGTCTAGCGGTATGTGAACTGCAAGCGCACAGCCTATCGAAGTAATATAAAAGATTGTCGATCCCACAGGGACTTTATGATCACTTAGTGCTAGAGGGTCTACTAGTTTAGCTAAGGTGGATGTTTGTCACGATTTGGTTTTAAGGATTAGAACGAGAATTAAATTTAGTTTAATAAAATAATGAGAAGGCGGTCGGTATGTAATTATGTTAACCTATGCGGGTCAATCTAACCTAAGCTTATAAGGATGGTTCACTTAATTTATTCTGTAGAGATTATCAGTTTAAATACCCTCGACTCACACTCTCGTGGTCTTATCTCAGATCTTACTCCTAAAGCCCTATGCCTGCTCTCGCTAGCCCATAAGTGTTTAGAAAATAATTTTTGAAAACTTAATAAGTCTAATTCATTTTAAAGCGCTCTCGCTGTATTTAAATCAAATGCCTAACTTTAGCTATCCGGTTAAAATCTCACACTCTCGTGGTCTCGACCTAACCTATTACACTTTTCTTACTCTCGTAACAAAAAGATTAATTTTTATAATAAAAAGTCACAGCCAGAATTTAAGTTCTTAATTGTTTTAGCTTAGATTTGATTTTACCGATTTGGTTTATTTTAATTACATACCGCCTAATTGATTTAGCTACTCATATTTGTTGTACCAGACAGATGCAGAAACAGATAAATATAAATAAAAACATGCATTATAAAATAATAGAAATAAATTCTTAACATAAATAAATAACTTAATATAAATGCGAAATTATAAAAAACCTGAATGATTAAAATTGTAATACTCCTTCTTCCACAAACTGGTAAGCTCGGAGTGCGGAACCGGAATCGAAAATAAAACTAAACGAATTTCTGAAGGCTTGAAAGAAAATAAATAATAACAATTTCCTAATGTTGGAAATTGTTATTGAGTTTGGTTTGGATGTAGAAACAGAAATTAAACAAGAACAATTGCTGGAAAAAATAAAATAAGGGTGCAACAAAAATACGGCAGAGCTTCCGCGAAAATCTTAAATTAAAAAAAAACTCTGTGTTTTCTAATTAGTAACTAGGCTATTTATAGAAAATAATATTGGGCTTGGGCAGTTGAAATCCATTGCGTGGGTATCGTTCCGTTGAAGAGAGAATCCAGCGAACATGCATACTGAGTTGAGAAATAATAGGAATGACTTTTGACTTCACGTTGCACGTCTTCATGACCAATTCAATCCAATTAACCCTATTTTCCTTTGTCACGTTCGTGACAAAGGTGTCACGCTCACTTTTTGCATTTAAAGCGTGTCACGTTCATGACACTAGAGTGACGATCGTGAGTGTTCCACGTTGGGCGTCACGGTCGTGATGATGTGGTAACGACCGTGACTGTTACAAATTATGCAGAATTACAGAATTCCTTTTTTCTCCTTCTTTTCATGCTTGTTTTTGTTCATTTCATCTTTGGCTCATGATTTAGCTCTAGAAATGTTATACCTGCAATATGACATAGAAAACTCGAAGAATCAGGTGTTAATATGATAAATGTGCGATAAATTGGTCTTGAAACATAGTAATAAAATGATACGATTTCTCGTTATCAAACTTCCCCAAACTTAAACCTTTGCTTATCCTCAAGCAAATAGTTGGTTGAAAAATGATCGGACAATTTTCATCTACGCATACACATAACAAACCATACGAGGAATCATTTAGCTAGATAAACCGGTACTAGAATAGAACACTAACGATACACTAATGACACAAGAAACAAGCTAAGTCGTCGACTTCCCGTTAAACGAAACATTCGGTAATTGCGTTACAATTCTACCTAGAGTCTTTCGATCTTATTTCACCCGGTTTCATTCTAGCGCAATCACATTAAGCCCTTTGCCTTAGCACGCACATAGTGGAGTAGCCGGTTAGTGACTTTGATCCTTTATAAGCACGGGGTCTGGTACACGAATGTGGCAACCCTATATATTATCCAAATTGGAGGTTGTGGGGGATCGAGCCGTAGCACGCCCTACCAAGTTCAGAACCATGTACCTCTGAACCAACCCGCAACGGACTCCTTCTCATATTTCTTGTTTCTTATATGTGACCGTGTACTTTGGTGCAATCTCTTTTTATTGGCATCGAGATATGAAGGATCATTATAGATTAGGCATCAAACACTTATGTTCATCGGCTCCCCACGTGGTTTGTGTTCAGACGGTGCTGACTGCTAGTATAAACTACTAGGGGTTACTTTAGAACTAAAACTTAAGGTGTATTCGTAACAATTATCGGAACGAAATGCTTAAGTAGGAAGTCTAAGGTGTCAAGAATGTATTGATCTTGTTGGATCTTTCTCAGCTTCCTAACTACGATTTCATAGATAAGTCGGGTAATGCGAAGATAAAACAAAAATTTTCGGTATGGCTAAATAAACGGGGAAAATTCGAAATTGAAGAAATATCACAAATATTACTTTGTTTAATTGAAATACGGAAAGGGAAATACAATGAAATGGAAAATGCGGAAAGGGAAAGGTATCTCTCCCACACTATATCAGACATTGTCCTCAATGTTGTGATATAATAGCAGGGAAAATACAATACAAAAACAGAAATGGAAAAACAAAAACATAAACTAAGGCTGCTGACGACCACGGCCTCGGCTTCTGGTGCGGGAGCGTCTGGTCGGAGTGGCTTCTGGATCAGAACCGGTGGTGGTGAGAGCAGTGATATCTATACGCAAAGCCTTTAGCTCGCTAAAAATCTCTCCTAGCTTCTCATCTGTCGTCCTCTGGTTACTGGCAACAGCTGAAAGGAGTGCGTCGTATTGCTCTTTTTGCCTTCGCTCAAGTGCGACATTCATCTGATTCTGCTGATGAATGGCACGGAGGACATCTTCAAGTGTGATGTCGGGTAAAGGTGGCTGCCTGGTGGAGGACTCAGGGATGTCATGTACTGGCTCAGCAGCATCCATGGTATCCTACATCTCGTCCACAGGTACATCAGTCTGCTCATCAATAATCGGGACGTGGCCTGCAGCATCCGGTAAAGCAAATAGCCAATTGGCTCGGTTCGACGGATCGATGCGGTCACGGAAAGGCAAGATGATGTGATGATAAACGGTGCCTTGGATCACAGGGTTGAACCTGCCATCCTCTCTCTGCGATATCAAATGGGAGGACTTGCAATAGCTCTTTGTAAGCAACTCTGCTGCTCTATGAGGCAAATGAGTAATCTGGTCACCAAGCTCCAGCTAAATGTCAAGGGTGGTGACAATCCCGCCAATGTAGAAGGGGGTTGCGCCTCTATGCGCTACAGACTGGATATGGGCTAAAAGGAACGGGGCAGCATTGATGCGTTCCTCATTTAAGGCACAGTGCAAGAACAAGAGCTCTTTAGAGTTAAGCTTGTGATTGCTCTCTCTTGCAAAAATAGTATTGCAGATGATGCGATGGAAATACCGAATCGCCGGATTATGGATGTGGGTGGCATTCAGACTCTGATAAGCGGTAACACGGCTGTTAGTGATGTCGTGCCACAAAGTGAAAGCAGCTTCGTTGAAGTTGTCGGGCACGCGGAGATGAGCATCATCGCCGTGATGGAAACCTAACAGTTCAGCGATCCTTGTTTGCGTGATTTCGAACTCTCTTCCGAGCATTCTGAACTTTGCAATGGCGGTGAGTTGACTTGTTGAACCGGGAGGTGTAAAATACTGAAACGAACTCAGAAACTCCAAGGTGAGGATTTCGAATGTCGGTTGTGGTTGATTGCACAAGTCCCACAAACTAACATGCTCAAGCAGTAGCTTCACGCCGTCTAGCAGTCCTAACTCCCTCAAGCAGTCAAGGTCGACATTGTAACACGGTGGGAGAACTGACTTTAGTTATGTTGCGGATAGCAAGAGTCGCCACCGACTTTTATTTTATCCAAAGGAAAGGCATAAAAGAACAGGAAAGACCTTTTTAAAAGATTTTTGGGTCTGGGGGGTAGGTTATGTAAAGGGAAGGTGTTAGCACCCTTTACATCCATGGTTATCCATGGGCTCTTAGTTACTTAGCTCACTTTAAATCGTTTTTGAAAATGTGAAGTGTGTGAATAGAAATTTTCATAAGAGTTTGATAATGATCCATGTACGGATGCGTAAAAAACTTGTTTTTTTTGAAAATTTGTTTGAAATTTGTTAAGTGTTTGAAAAATTTTGAATGGAGTGAGCAAGTACATAAGAGGAACCTACCCTAAAGTTTAAGTCTTTTCTGTTCTTTATTCTTTAAGTGGTAAGACTATCCCTATTATTAAGGAATAGGTAGTCATTACCTTGGATGTGAGGGACATGTGAGGGACATCTGTTTTTGAAGGCAACTGTGGGGCGTATTAAGCATTTAGGAGGGACTATCATCATTATTCGAAGGGACTTGATCTTTAAAGGCAACCATTAGGGACTTGATGATTTTTCTTTTAAGGGACTTGCTTTATACACCCCACTTGACCTTATGATTAGGCAACATTGAGGGATAACCTTAGAAATGTGAGATGGCGATTAAAAATCGACTTACGTGTGTGAATGTTCAATTTTATTTATCTTATAATTAAAGTGATCTAAATTTTATTTTAAATAGAATACATGTTTTGCACTCCCTATATTACTAACCATAGCATAAAAATTAAATAAATTACATATTTACAAAAATTACATCCAAGGAGCAATTACATAATTATAATAAGCAAATTAAAAATAAATAGCAAAAATAAATATAGAAGCAAAATAAAAATAATAAGTAAAAATAAGTAAATAAAATAGGGGTTAGTAATAATAAAAATAAAAATTAAATAAGGTTAGTGAAATAATAATAAGCAAAAATAAATATTAATAATAATATGGTTAGTAATAATAATTAAAATAGAATTAGTAAAAATATTATAATAACATGATAAACACAAAATTACATTTTTATATAGATGTTTATTTAAAAAAAAAAAAATAAGAACAATTAAAGGATTATGGTCATATTTTAATTTATGTACAAATTATTAAATTATTTATAATTACAAAATTAAATTATTATAAATTTGGTTGTTTCTAAACACATATTAAAAGAAAATAATTTAGGTTATAAACATAGTATATAGAATATATTTACATATAAAAAAAATAGGTCATAATTATATTTACAAAAATTAATTATATTAAAGATTATATTAAATAAATATATACATGATAATTATATTAAGAATTAGAAAATAAAAATCATTTAGAAAATAAAATTAGGATTTTTTACAAGATTAGGGTTTTGTTTAGAAAAATATTTTAAGGGTTTATATAATGTACAAAAATTATTTTAATTAATATACATATATTATAATTACATAAAAGAAATAATTTTTTTTTAAATTAAGAAAATATACATTTTTTAGAATTTGGAAAATATAATATATAAACATGCTTTATTATTTTTTTGAATTATTTAGAAAAAACATATGTATATATAAGACTATATTTAATTTAATAATAAAATAATTAAAACAAACAAAATAAAAAAAAACAAAAAGAAAAAAGTGAGAACTTACCTGGCTGGGGTTTGAACCCAGGTCAGTCTGTTTACCAACAACAAGAACCACCATCAAGCCACTATGCGCGCAGGCAAGAAAAGAGAGTGTGAAATTGGTTTTGTTTCTAGTCTGGAAAAATCAGGAAAATAAAAGAAAACAAAAGGCCTGAGGGAGGATTGAACCCAGGACCTTTGAAGCTAACAAACACGCGCATGACCACCTGGCTGGAAGAGCCCATCTGATAACCAAACAACTACAAATAATAATATATTAAGACTGCAGTTTAAATGAAAAATGTCAAAAAATTGGCTGGAGGCAGGATTCGATCCCCTCCCCTTTTGTCAAACGCATGCATACTTTTCCACTGGGCCAAGCGCTGGCTTGTGCTAATGAACCAACCACATTGCATAATATATTTTAACCAATATTTGAATTTTGCTGAGCGCGCCAACTAGCTTCTTCTTCAACCTCCTGTCCTTCGAAATTTCCTGTGAATTCAGCTACAAGTTTTCCTGCGAAAAACAAATCCCAGCAAAACCTACGAAATACAAACATGGACAAAACAACTAGATTTTATGAAATTGGTTATGCCATTAAGTTCCTAACAAGATTCCCAATCATTCTATGTCCTTGTAATCCATTTATATTGGCTGGATAACAAAACCCTAATTGAAGCCGCAAACCCTAACTATGGTGTTTCATGACTCAGCCACGGTTTCTTTGATTTTTCTGCCCAGAAACATTCTACATCACATGATAAACAAGATTAGCAAAACAAAATTCATTGAAACGCAATAAATTAATGTAATCGAAAAAATTATTTTCAAGAACAAGATGGCTTCGGGTTGATCATTATGACATGTTTTAGATGCATATGAGTGATGGTTTAGGATCAGAGAAGTCCAAGGAACATGTCTATGTTCTTGTTTTACCTTAAAACCACTTGTATGAAGGAATCCGAATGTGAGATTTTCAATGGTTTTTTTTGAACAATGGAACTTACACTTAGAGGCAGAGAATTCGTCGTTTGAGGATTGCATTATGTTTAGTACTTATAGGAGATTGAATCTAGGTCAAAATATTGATTGATCATGTGGAAGTTTTGATTCAAAAAGATTCATATTGATCATGTCTTAAAAGTTCAATATTCTTGCATAAAGGCTTACTATTTTAAGACAAATCTCATGATTTCTTTCCTCTTCAACTTAAATCAATAATTAAGACTTTCTAGAAGCTTAATCTCCATTAAATATCATATTTTCATATTTTATATTTATTTAAAATGATTTTTTATGAATTAAATCAAAATAAATAAAAATAAAATAATAAAAATTCTGATTTTTAATCATTTGGGTCGTGCATGATGATAGTGTATGGATTGGATCATAATTTGGCAAGCCCATTTGGCAAGAATTGGTTTTAAACCTCCATTTTCATCATAAACCATCACAAAATTTCCCAACTTTGCAAGGGCACATCTCCCTCAATTTTAATGGTATGAGGGTGTTCTTGGACATTTTGGAAAGCTTGAAGAGTCCTATAAACAACCCCACTGGTTTCATGTCCATATCATTTACCAATCTCAAGTTATGCCCTTTTGAAGTTGTTGACTTTTTGTTGACTTTTGAAATGACCTATAATGTCTTAGCTCATACCTTCCAAATGAAGCATTTTTGGGCTTGGCTTGTGAGACACAAAGTTGTAGAGAATTCAATTTCCTTAAAAATTAGCTTTGGATGGAGACTTGGTGATGAAGTATGTGAAAGTTATGGCTGGTCAAAGTTCAGTTGACTTTTACTGAGGAAACCCTAATTTAGAAACTCCTGATTCTTGATGATCTGAAATCTCCTTGATGAATCATGATCAACCCTTGATAAAATGATGAATTTTACTTCATATACTTGATGTTGGCAAAAAATCATGAAGTTTGACTTTGGTTTGACCACAGTTGACCTCAGTTTGATTTTTTAACTGCATTGACTGATTTTGACTTATCTGATCATCTGACTGAGCAAACTTATGAGAAAAGTCTTGAAACTTATCATGGGGGTTCTTACACACATATAAGATGTTATGAAGCTCACTTGAAGTCTTGGAAGTCCATTTAGCCTGATTAAAGTCAAAACCCTAGTTTTGGATGCACTGCTTAGGAGATGCATTGTCTGAGGGAGTTGTCAAATCTTCTGACTATTTGTGAACCTTGTGAACCTTGTGAACCATCATAAAGTGTCTTGTGAACCTCATGGGAGGTATTGTGAAGCTTGTGAACCTTGTGAACCTCATAAAGTGACTTTGTAGACCTCATGAACCTCAGGAAAGCTTTGTAATCATTGTGAATCTTGTGAACCTTGTGAACCTTCATAAAGTAACTTGTAGACTTCATGAACCTCATGAAAGGTCTTGTAAGTGTTGAGAAACTTGTGAACCTTGTGAACCTTCATAAAGTAACTTGTAGACTTCATGAACCTCATGAAAGGTCTTGTAAGTGTTGAGAAACTTGTGAACCTTGTGAACCTTCATAAAGTAACTTGTAGACTTCATGAACCTCATGAAAGGTCTTGTAAATGTTGAGAAACTTGTGAACCTTGTGAACCTTCATAGAACACAAAGTCTTGTATTGTGAGGGCAAATTTTGGGGTGCAACAGCTGCCCCTGTTCAATTTTCTGAAACCTGAGGGGTTAGATTGGTATATTTGCCAGTCGTGACCTGGAAGGTTGAAGGGGATTGAACACAAAAGCCTAAAAATTTGCACTCACCAGTGCATAGAATGATATTGATATTTGGTTGTATATGCTTGAGTGGGCTTAAAGATGCCACTTAGAAGAACTGGAGATGGGCTTAGAGATGCCACTTAGAAGAACTGGAGATGGGCTTAGAGATGCCATCAGGAAGAACTGGAGATAGGCTTAGAGATGCCATCTAAAGTATCAGAATATGATGATGTCTTTATGTTGATACTGGATATCAGTACTAGGTCTTTGTATAGGCCGTCTCTGAATCATTTATGCAACATGATTTGAGTTGTTGGATGGACCAGTAGAAATAAATCTTGTGATGATTATCTTTTTTTCTAGAAATATTTTGGATTAGGGAATGGATCTTTGTACAGACCGTTTGCCTATTCTCCAAGAGCCAAAAGAACGTCAGGATTTGTTCTTAAGGATCAAATGAACGTCAGGATTTGTTCTTCTGAGTAAAATGTCTTGAACCAGGGGTCAAAAGAGCGTCAGGATTTGCTCTTAAGGGTCAAAAGAATGTCAGGATTTGTTCTTCTGAAAAAAGTCTTGATCGAGGGGCCAAAAGAGCGTCAGGATTTGCTCTTAAGGGTCAAAAGAACGTCAGGATTTGTTCTTCTGAGAAATGTATCTTGAACAAGGGGTCGAAAGAGCGTCAGGATTTGCTCTTAAGGGTCAAAAGAACGTCATGATTTGTTCTTCTGAAAAAGTCTTGATCGAGGGGCCAAAAGAGCGTCAGGATTTGCTCTTAAGGGTCAAAAGAACGTCAGGATTTGTTCTTCTGAAAAAGTCTTGAACAAGGGGTCAAAAGAGCGTCAGGATTTGCTCTTAAGGGTCAAAAGAACGTCTGGATTTGTTCTTCTGAAAAAGTCTTGAACAAGGGGTCAAAAGAGCGTTAGGATTTGCTCTTAAGGGTCAAAAGAACGTCAGGATTTGTCCTTCTGAAAGATGTCTTGAACCAGGGGATGGATCTTTTTGCGGACCGTTTTCCTGCTATTCGAGGACATCTTGAGTAGTGTATGGATCATTTCTGACCTGTTGTAAATTGTTGATGCTGTTTTATCTGCATGTAACTATCCTGCAAGAAGAATGTTAGTTTATGTTATATGTATGCATGCATAGTATGATGCACCTAAGTAAATGTATCATGTATTTATGGATATGTATGTTATGATGTAAATGATGTATGTATGATATGATACTGCCGGAAGCGTCTGGATGTCTTTGTATAACAACTGCTGGCCAGGGAAAATAAATCCCAATTCATTGCTTGAAGAATATGAGGAACTCATTCCCGTCTTGTTTGATAATATACATAATCTTCCGTATGCATGGGGATGACAAGGTATATATAACCTCCCGTCTGCTAGGGATAACAAGGTATATATAACCTTCGTCTTCGTTTGATGGTAGGGCAGATATAACTTCCCGTCTTCGTTCGTCGTACCCTTATTGGAAAGTAATTTCCCGTATATCCGTATGAGGATAAAAGAGATGGATATAAATTCCAGGGGAGATGAGACTTTATGAAGATGGATTCGTCCTACTGAGGGTTTTGTAGTTTTCTTGTAAAGATGAACCGGCGAAGCTTTGTTGAAATCCTTCCCTCGTTCGTCCTTAGTAAATACTATTACTGCATTCTCATGCATTTCTGGTAAACATCAATCATATTAAGCATACACGCATTTCTTGTAAACATCAATCATATTCAAAAGCATACATACATTCAAACACAACCAATGGACGTTTCGCCTATGTAAATAGGGTAAAAGTAAATCTGGATTCAAAAGATGGAATTTATTTATATCAAAAGTGACCCATACACGGGTAAGTTTGTACAAGGAGACATAAACCCTAGTAAGAGGATTTTGTCATAAAGTTTTTACAAAACAGAGAAAATCAGCTATGTGGGAAACAATCCTATTGAGTTTCAATTCTACTATTGCCATTATCTTCAAGTATCTCATCTTCTGCTGTTGGGACGGAAACGATTGGATTGAGTTTTATCTGTTCGAGTTTGAGTAAGTAGTACCACTGGTTGCAGTTTCATGGGTGATCCAAACGAGACATAGTCATACGCTTTAATCCCTAACTTTTGCCTGGATTGCCCTTTCAGGTTTTCAATCCACCGGGATACCCTTTTTTGCCCAAGCCGCCTTTTCAGGTTTTCGACTTGCCGAGTGTACATCTTTTTATATATATCCCTAATTTTTTCCCAAACCCTTTTGGTTTGCCGGGATGCCCTTATTTTTGCCTAGGCCTGTCAACCTAGCGGGTCTCTTTTTATGCGTAGTATTTTTTAACTATGTCTGCGTTTACAGGCTGTGGGAAATCTTCACCATCCATAGTAGTAAGTATCATGGCACCTCCTGAGAACACTGTCTTGACTACAAATGGTCCTTCATATGTTGGAGTCCACTTGCCTCTAGGATCACCCTGTGGTTATATGATACGCTTGATTACCAAGTCACCAGCCTGATATACCTTTGGCTTAACCTTTTTGTTAAAAGCTTTGATCATTCGTTTCTGGTACATCTGGCCGTGACAAACTGCTGCTAATCTTTTCTCATCAATCAAATTTATCTGGTCAAGTCGAGTCTGAATCCACTCATCTTCATCCAAGCCTGCATCCTTCATAATTCTTAAGGAGGGAATCTGAACTTCAATGGGTAGAACTGCTTCCATACCATAGACCAAGGAGAATGGGGTTGCCCCTGTTGAAGTACGTATTGTGGTACGATAACCATGAAGAGCAAATGGTAACATCTCATGCCAATCCTTGTAAGTAATAGTCATCTTTTGTACAATCTTCTTAATGTTCTTATTAGCAGCTTCAACTGCCCCATTCATCTTTGGACGATACGGAGAAGAGTTGTGATGCTTAATCTTGAACTGCGTGCAGAGATCAGTAATCATAGTGTTATTCAGATTAGAGCCATTGTCAGTGATAATCCTTTCGGGGATGCCATACCTACATATGAGATTATTCTTAATGAATCGAGCCACAACATTCTTGGTAACAGATGCAAATGAAGCTGCCTCCACCCACTTCGTAAAGTAATCAATAGCAACCAGGATGAAACGATGCCCATTAGAAGCAGTAGGCTTGATCTCACCAATCATATCAATGCCCCACATGGCAAAGGGCCAAGGAGCAGTCAACACATTCAATGGTGATGGAGGTACATGGACTTTATCAGCATAAATTTGACACTTGTGACATGTTCTGGAGTGTTGATAGCAATCAGCTTCCATGGTAGACCAATAGTAACCTGCTCTCAATATCTTCTTTGCCATGATATGACCACTAGAATGAGTGCCAAAGATCCCATCATGCATATCTTCCATAATCTCAGTTGCTTCTTTCTTATCCACACAACGAAGCAAAATTGAATCATGATTGCGCTTGTACAAAATGCCATTACTCAAAAAGAACTTAGCAGAAAACCTTCTCAGAAACTTCCTATCTTTGACAGATGCCCCTTCAGGGAACTCCTGAGCTTCAAGATATCTTTTTACTTCATAGAACCAAGGCTTCTCCTCTGCCCCTTCAGTGTCAATCTCATTGCAGTATGCAGGCTTTTCAAATCTATCAATGGTAATCTTGGGAGCTTCATCATCCCAGCTGATCTCAAACATAGATGCCATGGTAGCTAATGCATCTGCCAATTGATTCTCTCTTCGTGGAATGTGTCCAAAGGTAATCTCTTTGAAATGTGGGATTAAAGACAACACATGCTCTCTGTAAGGAATGAGATTATCATGCTTGGTATCCCAATCTCCTTTAATCTGACTAACTACCAGGGCTGAATCTCCATACACATCAAGGAACTGAATCTTCATATCAATAGCAGCTTTAATACCCAGGATACATGCCTCATACTCAGCCATGTTATTGGTACAATAGAAACAAAGTCTGGCAGTAATCGGGGTATGACAACCTTCAGGGGAACTAATCACAACACCAACACCATTACCAAGTGCATTAGAGGCACCATCAAAAACCATAGTCCATCGGGATCCTTGTTCAGGTCCGTCATATTGTCCAGGTTCTTTGGTAATAATCATAATGTCTTCATCAGGAAACTCAAAACTCATTGATTGATAATCATCCACTGCTTGGTGAGCCAAATGATCAGCAACAACACTTCCTTTGATGGCCTTCTGAGTAGTGTACTGTATGTCATATTCTGTTAAGATCATTTGCCATCTTGCAATTCTTCCGGAGAGAGCAGGTTTTTCAAATATATACTTGATTGGATCCATCTTTGAAATCAATAAGGTAGTATGGGTCAACATATACTGTCTTAGTCGGCGAGCAGCCCATGCCAAAGCGCAACAAGTTTTCTCGAGCAGTGAGTATCTTGTTTCACAGTCGGTAAACTTTTTGCTAAGGTAGTATATTGCCTGCTCTTTTCAACCAGACTCGTCATGTTGCCCCAACACACACCCCATTGAGTTGTCTAATACTGTTAAGTACATAATCAAAGGTCTTCCATCAACTGGTGGCATCAAAATTGGTGGTTCCAGCAGATATCTCTTGATTTCATCAAAGGCAGTCTGGCACTCATCATTCCATTCCATTACCTGATCTTTTTTCAACAACTTGAGGATTGGCTCACAGATGGCAGTTAACTGGGAAATAAATCTTGCAATGTAGTTCAATCGTCCCAAGAAACCTCTAACCTCCTTCTTAGTACGGGGAGCTGGCATCTCTCGTATAGCTTTCACTTTTGCAGGATCCACTTCAATACCTTTTCCACTGATAATAAAACCCAGGAGCTTTCCAGATCTAACCCCAAAAGTACACTTGTTTGGATTCAATCTCAACTTGTATTTCTTCAACCTCTCAAACAACTTGTGCAGATGATCAAGATGTTGCTCTTCATTCTGAGATCTGGCTATCATATCATCCACATATACCTCTATCTCATGATGAATCATATCATGAAACAAAGCCACCATAGCACGCTGATATGTTGCCCCTGCATTCTTCAAACCAAATGGCATCACCTTATAGCAAAAGGTGCCCCACTGTGTAACAAATGTTGTTTTCTCCATGTCTTCAGGAGCCATCTTGATTTGATTGTAACCAGAGAAACCATCCATAAAAGAGAATACCTTATGTTGAGCAGTGTTGTCTACCAGAATATCAATATGAGGAAGTGGAAAGTCATCTTTGGGGCTAGCCTTGTTCAAATCTCTGTAGTCCACACACATACGTACCTTACCATCTTTCTTAGGAACTGGTACCACATTTGCAACCCACTGAGGATAAGAAGTCACTGCTAAGAACCCTGCATTGAACTGTTTCATTACCTCTGCCTTGATCTTTTCTGACATTTCAGGACGCATACGACGAACCTTCTGCTTCTTTGGACGACAATCCTCTTTCACTGGTAAACGGTGAACCACAATGTCTGTATCCAACCCTGGCATATCTTCATAAGACCAAGCAAAGATCTCCACATAGTCACGTAACATCTGAATTAATCTGCTCTTGACATTGTCCTCTAAATCAGCCCCTATCTTGACTTCTTTCCTGTTTTCTTTAGTTCCCAGATTCACAACTTCGACTGGCTCTTCATGTGGCTGTATAGCTTTCTCTTCTTGTTGTAACAACCTAGCAAGCTCTACAGGTATTTCACAATCGTCCTCATTTCCGTCTTCAGTTTGATAGATCGGATTCTCGAAATTATAATTGGCAATAGTAGGACTGTTATCAACAGGATCCAGAGTGGATGAGGATCTGCATTTTAGTGATGTGGGTGTGTGTAAGAACACATAGCTGATAAAACAAAAATAAAATAAAAGAAAGACAAGGAACACAATATTTACGAAAACGAAACGTCCACTGATTTTATTGAATGAAGTATGCAAATGAAATGACAGCCCGTAACAAGCACACCATTGTGCCCCGGGTAAGGCACAAGGCTTGAAAGTTTTATTGTTCAAGAAATTACAAATTTAAAAAACAACACAGTAATAGTATTTACTCCTGACTAAAGGAGATAGGGATAACATCTTCAGCTTTCCAATTATTGAGTCCAGCACCCACAGTAGGAAAAATCCAAGCATCCAAGTTGTAATCTTCATCATGGTCTCCCACAACATTGATCTGATCTTTCATAACCCCTTGATTGGTGATACGAACAGCACGAGCACGACGAACAGCCTTCTGGGACTCTGCAGTGAAACCCAAACCAAATTTGTCAGACTTGTATGGGATATCAGGAAGCTGACCCCAAATAGTACAACCACCTTCATCTACCACAGCCCTAACATCATTGAGGGAAGCCATTTCCATTGTTGGAGGTTTTCTGGTGACCACGGGAACTTTCTTCGCAACAGGAGGAGCTACATAATCATTAACAACCCAAGGAACCACTTCAAACGTCTGACACGGAGTCTCAATGTATTCACCTTCCATTTCCAGATACTTGAAGGTATTCACATGGCTGACAAAGTATTCTTCTTCTCCATAGACAGTAACAACCTTTCCATCCACCGGATATCTCAACTTTTGGTGCAATGTAGAGGTTACAACACCTGTCCCATGGATCCAGGGACGACCAAGAAGACAAGAGTATGAAGGACGAATATCCATCACAAAAAATGTAGCAGTAAACACCTGGGAGCCAACTTTGATTGGAAGATCAATTTCTCCATGCACTACTCTTCTAGAACCATCAAAAGCCTTTACCACAATATTACTGGGCTTCAGCACAGCATCTTCAGGACTTCCTTGGGCAACACATTCAAAGAGGAACCATTGTCTATCAGTACATGTGACAAGGTAGTGCCCCTGCATTCAATTGAAACATGCAATGCCCTGTTATGATCCCTCTTGGCAGGGGTCAAATCAGCATCAGAAAACCCTAACCCATTGTCATAGGTCAGGTGGGCAACACAGTTCTCAAATTGGTCAACAGAAATTGCACTGGGTACATGAGCAGTCTTCAGAAACTTGATCAAGGACTTGGCATGAGCCTCAGAACATAACAACAAAGACAGCATAGAAATATTTGAGGGAGTATGCCCCAGTTGATTAACAATGTCATAATCACTCTTGCGAATGATTTTCAATACTTCTTCCATCTGCTTAGAGAGATCATCAGCAGCTGGCACATCAGTAGATACAGGCTCAATAACAGGACCCTTGCCCCTAGCATCAGTGGTGGAAGTAGCAGCAGGAGTAACTGCATTCTTAGAAGCAACTGGAGGAGAGAAGACTCTTCCACTACGTGTGATCTTACTAGATCCAGCAATATTGTCAACATCAACAGGCACATCAGCTACAGGCTCTTGCTTAACACCATGGATGTAAACATCAGACCCATAGTGCCAAGGCACAGCTTTGTCAGACGTATATGGGATAGGACCAGGAGTAGTAATGACCACAAGAGCTACTCTGGCTTCAGCAACAACTTTCACAGGACCTTCAGCAGTAATCTTGATTGGACCCTGATGAGTGATTTTAATGGGACCTTTTGAAGTGATTCTTATTGGTACTTTGTCAACCATGTCAACCTCTTCAGTCTTCTTACCCTGCGTAATATGATCTACCATACTCTCCACAGAAGACGGTCTTCTTTCAAACACTATGGTGTAATTATCCATGAGACGCTGAATTCCGTCTTTCAACCTGAAGCACTTCTCTGGATTATACTCACAATAAACACAATCTTCACGACAACCCGGAAAGAACCCAGCTTGTACCAACTTCTTTCTGATGACAGACAATGGTGTGGTCAATTCATCAACTGAATGGATATGCAGATCTTCCTCAATGGCATTGACAGTCTTCTCGTGATTTGGCATTGGAGCAGTAATCACATTTGGAGTACCCGGAGGATCAAACTCAATTTCTCCAGCATCAATCATATCTTGAATTTTATTCTTCAAGATCCAGCAATTATTAGTATCATGTCCCTGACAATTTGAATGGTATGCACACCGTGCATTGGGATTGTACCTAGGAGAGGTAACATTAGGATTCTGAGGAGCCTCTTTCAAAGTAATAAGTTCAGCCTTCAACAAGTGTTGCAATGCCTGTGCCATTGACATGTTGATCTTCGTGAACTGCCTTCTAGCCCTCTGTTGGTTTCCCTGTGGCTGCTCTGTTGTTGCAGGAGTTGGATTTGAAATATGTACTGCACTAACAGACTGATGTCTTCTGTTACGATCAGGTTGACCATAAACAGCATTGGATTCTTTCTTCCCAGTGGGAGGCTTCTTTGCAGCACCTGATGAGGAAGTACCTACTTGGATCTTACCATTCTTTATACCATTC
Source organism: Lathyrus aphaca (assembly GCA_963966055.1). NCBI lineage: Eukaryota > Viridiplantae > Streptophyta > Magnoliopsida > Fabales > Fabaceae > Lathyrus > Lathyrus aphaca. Next base: position 212,822,755 of record OZ014519.1, read on the forward strand.
TCTACTCGCTCTCCTGTCATGATCAACTCAGTGAAGCCAGATGATGAGCTTCCAATGAGATGACTGTAGAATGGACCATTCAGCGTGCACATGAACATATCAACCAATTCCCTGTCAGTCAAAGGGGGTTGAACTCTTCCAGCTAAATCTCTCCACTTCTGAGCATACTCTTTAAAACTTTCTTTGGCACCCATAGACATGCTCTGAAGCTGCATGCGAGTGGGGGCTAAGTCAGCATTGTATTGGTACTGCTTATAGAAAGCTTCAGCAAGATCATTCCAGTCTCTGATGTTGACACTCTCCAACTGATAATACCACTCCAACTGAGCTCCAAATAAGCTCTCTTGGAAAAAGTGGATCCACAACTTCTTGTCAGTAGTGTGAGGTTGGATCCTTCTGACATAAGACCTCAGATGCAGCTTGGGACAAGAGACCCCATCATAAACAACAAAGGTAGGAACCTTGAAACCAATGGGTATGACAACCCCAGATATCAGACTCAAATCTTCAAAATCCAGCCCAGAAGATTTCTGCAACTCCATGGCATCCATCCTATCCACCAGCATATTGAATTTGTCTTCATTAGGCTCATGGTAGTAGTTAGCCTCAGAATCAGAGTCCCCCATTGTATGGTGGAGACTGCCTACCTCTTTCTCAGATTTTTCAGATTCATAGTCTTCAACCTGTTCTCTGGTCTTGACAGGACCTCTGAACCTTCTTCCCATGTTGAGCAGGCCACCTGACCTTCTAGTCTTCTTAGTCTTCTTGGCCAGCAGTGCCTTCAATTCATCCTGCCCCTTGGATAGGTTCAGGATCAGCTCTTGGAACTGTGCATTCTGTGCCTAAAGATCCTTAACTGATTGTTCAAGAGCCATTGTTGAAATAAACAGCGAGAAGATGAGAAACCTGTGCACAATTATAAACCTGTGATGCAATGAAATGATATGGGAATGCATATGCAATGTTTTCAAGGACCGCAGGATTTAAATTTGCTTAGACAAACAAGAGGATAAACTTTTTATTAGTAGTAAATTTGTTTTGCCTTTTAAGCTTACAAAAAATGAAATGAAATAAATACAAAAGATGGGGTTTTAAGTCTCCCATGGACGTTTCCTCTTTGTGTTGAGGTATGAGTTGAGGTTCCGTTCTTCATGAAGTTGCTTTGTTAGTTCTAGGATTATTGCTTGGCTTGCTTTGTAATGAGCCTCGAAAGTATCCCTTTGCTCCTTCAGTTGGATCCATGATCTCTGCAAGTCTTCCATATCAGTAGGCATGTCTGGGTGAAGGATGGTATAAGCTGTGTCTCCTTCAGCAACAGGTTCCATGGCAACTGGCAGGACGGCAGGATATGGCATCATGAGAGTCTGAGCACGAGATCGTACCCATCTGAGATAAGCCTCCATAGGAATAGTGTACTTAGGCTCCAGTGTCTTGCTGTCAACCCTGTTTACTTTTCCCCATGCTCGTATGAATCTCTGACGGTAACCCTGAAGATCGTTGTCGTAATCAAACATAATGCCCTGAATCAACATGTCATGTGGACCATCACTCCGAGCGTAACCAAACTGTCGTAAAGCTAGAGAGGGGTTGTAGGTGATGCCTCCTCTTATGCCTAGAAGTGGCACATTAGGGAACTCCCCACAACGGTCGATGATGGTGACATTCTCCATAGATCTGGAGCACCAATGAATGTCTGAGTGAGAAAGTGACATGATCCTTTTGGACCATCTGAACCCTTGCTCATTCTTCATTACTGAGCGAGGAAGGTGAGAAATAAACCACCTAGAAAGCAAAGGTATGCAGCACATCAAAGTTCCTCTTGCCCTTGTAGTACGGGTGTGAAGAGAATGTAGGATGTCTCCCAGCAATGTAGGCACTGGGTTGTGACTCAGGAAAATGTTGATGGCATGAACATCTATGAACTGATCTGGATTGGGGAACAATACTAAGCCATAAATCAGCAAGGCTAAGATCTCCTCAAAAGCATCATAGCTCATGGCCCTCAGGAATACTTGAGCTTTCTCCATCAATACCTTAGCAAGAATACCCTTAACTCCACTCCTTGTTTCTAAGACAATGTCTGATTTCTTCATATGTAGGGCTGCAACAATGACTTCAGGTTTAGGCTCCTTCTCCAAGCCTGTGAAGGGTCTTTGATCAAGAACAGGTATACCCAGAAGTTTAGAGAACTCCTCCATGGTTGGAACCAGCTGATAATCAGGGAATGTAAAGCAATGGTGTTTAGGGTCAAAGAACTGAAACAGAACACTCATCATGTCTTCATTGAACCCTGAAGTGACTAGATCCAATAGGTGACCATGTCTCTTGATGAACTGGGAATGATCAGACACTTGAGAAACCAACTCTTTAAGCTTAGCAGGTATGCCCACAAAGTTGATCCTGATGGTGTTCCTACGAGCAGAAGCCATGACCTGCAACAAAGAACAAAGATAAATCCTTTGGTCCTTGAAATGGTTAGTGAAAATGCTATGCTTATGATGCATGATGATGTCATGATGTTATGTTCAATCACAAACATGTGGCACACACAAACAAGTCACACCATAGCCCTAGGTTTAAAGGCTTGCATGAGGTTTAAGGTAAATACCCTCCCCTGAAGTTAGTTGGTTCATCCTGTCCTACAAAAGTAACCAGGTTCTAAGGGATCTCAATATCATTGATCCTTCACAAGGGTGGTTGTTCAGAAGGCAACTTACTTGCCAACCAAAACCCTCCAAGTTCAGAATCTCAATGAGCGTAGCATCGAGTGTCAACCAACTTCGGTCTGCACCAAAGCCGGTTACCTCACTACCTTCTAAAGGCCAAGATGGGATAACTAGGGTTCTAAAAGTTAGTTAGTGCATTGACAACATATGGCATCCTCATATTATCCTCAACTTGACTTAAGGAACATAAGCACCAACCAAGAAGTCACACTAACTATGGCCACCAGATCAACCATATCGATATACGTCGTACAGTTTCCTTGGTCTATTGCCATTTACCTAAGGTACACTAGATCCGGGTTAGGACCTTTCACACATAAGAGCACCCCAACAAGATAATATAAAGCAAACAAGTCAAACAATTTAAAGTGATCTAATTCCTAAGGGTACCCCTCTTAAATTTAAGTCCCCAGCAGAGTCGCCAGTTCTGTAACACGGTGGGAGAACTGACTTTAGTTATGTTGCGGATAGCAAGAGTCGCCACCGACTTTTATTTTATCCAAAGGAAAGGCATAAAAGAACAGGAAAGACCTTTTTAAAAGATTTTTGGGTCCGGGGGGTAGGTTATGTAAAGGGAAGGTGTTAGCACCCTTTACATCCATGGTTATCCATGGGCTCTTAGTTACTTAGCTCACTTTAAATCGTTTTTGAAAATGTGAAGTGTGTGAATAGAAATTTTCATAAGAGTTTGATAATGATCCATGTACGGATGCGTAAAAAACTTGTTTTTTTTGAAAATTTGTTTGAAATTTGTTAAGTGTTTGAAAATTTTTGAATGGAGTGAGCAAGTACATAAGAGGAACCTACCCTAAAGTTTAAGTCTTTTCTGTTCTTTATCCTTTAAGTGGTAAGACTATCCCTATTATTAAGGAATAGGTAGTCATTACCTTGGATGTGAGGGACATGTGAGGGACATCTGTTTTTGAAGGCAACTGTGGGGCGTATTAAGCATTTAGGAGGGACTATCATCATTATTCGAAGGGACTTGATCTTTAAAGGCAACCATTAGGGACTTGATGATTTTTCTTTTAAGGGACTTGCTTTATACACCCCACTTGACCTTATGATTAGGCAACATTGAGGGATAACCTTAGAAATGTGAGATGGCGATTAAAAATCGACTTACGTGTGTGAATGTTCAATTTTATTTATCTTATAATTAAAGTGATCTAAATTTTATTTTAAATAGAATACATGTTTTGCACTCCCTATATTACTAACCATAGCATAAAAATTAAATAAATTACATATTTACAAAAATTACATCCAAGGAGCAATTACATAATTATAATAAGCAAATTAAAAATAAATAGCAAAAATAAATATAGAAGCAAAATAAAAATAATAAGTAAAAATAAGTAAATAAAATAGGGGTTAGTAATAATAAAAATAAAAATTAAATAAGGTTAGTGAAATAATAATAAGCAAAAATAAATATTAATAATAATATGGTTAGTAATAATAATTAAAATAGAATTAGTAAAAATATTATAATAACATGATAAACACAAAATTACATTTTTATATAGATGTTTATTTAAAAAAAAATAAGAACAATTAAAGGATTATGGTCATATTTTAATTTATGTACAAATTATTAAATTATTTATAATTACAAAATTAAATTATTATAAATTTGGTTGTTTCTAAACACATATTAAAAGAAAATAATTTAGGTTATAAACATAGTATATAGAATATATTTACATATAAAAAAAAATAGGTCATAATTATATTTACAAAAATTAATTATATTAAAGATTATATTAAATAAATATATACATGATAATTATATTAAGAATTAGAAAATAAAATTAGGATTTTTTACAAGATTAGGGTTTTGTTTAGAAAAATATTTTAAGGGTTTATATAATGTACAAAAATTATTTTAATTAATATACATATATTATAATTACATAAAAGAAATAATTTTTTTTTAAATTAAGAAAATATACATTTTTTAGAATTTGGAAAATATAATATATAAACATGCTTTATTATTTTTTTGAATTGTTTAGAAAAAACATATGTATATATAAGACTATATTTAATTTAATAATAAAATAATTAAAACAAACAAAATAAAAAAAAACAAAAAGAAAAAAGTGAGAACTTACCTGGCTGGGGTTTGAACCCAGGTCAGTCTGTTTACCAACAACAAGAACCACCATCAAGCCACTATGCGCGCAGGCAAGAAAAGAGAGTGTGAAATTGGTTTTGTTTCTAGTCTGGAAAAATCAGGAAAATAAAAGAAAACAAAAGGCCTGGGGGAGGATTGAACCCAGGACCTTTGAAGCTAACAAACACGCGCATGACCACCTGGCTGGAAGAGCCCATCTGATAACCAAACAACTACAAATAATAATATATTAAGACTGCAGTTTAAATGAAAAATGTCAAAAAATTGGCTGGAGGCAGGATTCGATCCCCTCCCCTTTTGTCAAACGCATGCATACTTTTCCACTGGGCCAAGCGCTGGCTTGTGCTAATGAACCAACCACATTGCATAATATATTTTAACCAATATTTGAATTTTGCTGAGCGCGCCAACTAGCTTCTTCTTCAACCTCCTGTCCTTCGAAATTTCCTGTGAATTCAGCTACAAGTTTTCCTGCGAAAAACAAATCCCAGCAAAACCTACGAAATACAAACATGGACAAAACAGCTAGATTTTATGAAATTGGTTATGCCATTAAGTTCCTAACAAGATTCCCAATCATTCTATGTCCTTGTAATCCATTTATATTGGCTGGATAACAAAACCCTAATTGAAGCCGCAAACCCTAACTATGGTGTTTCATGACTCAGCCACGGTTTCTTTGATTTTTCTGCCCAGAAACATTCTACATCACATGATAAACAAGATTAGCAAAACAAAATTCATTGAAACGCAATAAATTAATGTAATCGAAAAAATTATTTTCAAGAACAAGATGGCTTCGGGTTGATCATTATGACATGTTTTAGATGCATATGAGTGATGGTTTAGGATCAGAGAAGTCCAAGGAACATGTCTATGTTCTTGTTTTACCTTAAAACCACTTGTATGAAGGAATCCGAATGTGAGATTTTCAATGGTTTTTTTTGAACAATGGAACTTACACTTAGAGGCAGAGAATTCGTCGTTTGAGGATTGCATTATGTTTAGTACTTATAGGAGATTGAATCTAGGTCAAAATATTGATTGATCATGTGGAAGTTTTGATTCAAAAAGATTCATATTGATCATGTCTTAAAAGTTCAATATTCTTGCATAAAGGCTTACTATTTTAAGACAAATCTCATGATTTCTTTCCTCTTCAACTTAAATCAATAATTAAGACTTTCTAGAAGCTTAATCTCCATTAAATATCATATTTTCATATTTTATATTTATTTAAAATGATTTTTTATGAATTAAATCAAAATAAATAAAAATAAAATAATAAAAATTCTGATTTTTAATCATTTGGGTCGTGCATGATGATAGTGTATGGATTGGATCATAATTTGGCAAGCCCATTTGGCAAGAATTGGTTTTAAACCTCCATTTTCATCATAAACCATCACAAAATTTCCCAACTTTGCAAGGGCACATCTCCCTCAATTTTAATGGTATGAGGGTGTTCTTGGACATTTTGGAAAGCTTGAAGAGTCCTATAAACAACCCCACTGGTTTCATGTCCATATCATTTACCAATCTCAAGTTATGCCCTTTTGAAGTTGTTGACTTTTTGTTGACTTTTGAAATGACCTATAATGTCTTAGCTCATACCTTCCAAATGAAGCATTTTTGGGCTTGGCTTGTGAGACACAAAGTTGTAGAGAATTCAATTTCCTTAAAAATTAGCTTTGGATGGAGACTTGGTGATGAAGTATGTGAAAGTTATGGCTGGTCAAAGTTCAGTTGACTTTTACTGAGGAAACCCTAATTTAGAAACTCCTGATTCTTGATGATCTGAAATCTCCTTGATGAATCATGATCAACCCTTGATAAAATGATGAATTTTACTTCATATACTTGATGTTGGCAAAAAATCATGAAGTTTGACTTTGGTTTGACCACAGTTGACCTCAGTTTGATTTTTTAACTGCATTGACTGATTTTGACTTATCTGATCATCTGACTGAGCAAACTTATGAGAAAAGTCTTGAAACTTATCATGGGGGTTCTTACACACATATAAGATGTTATGAAGCTCACTTGAAGTCTTGGAAGTCCATTTAGCCTGATTAAAGTCAAAACCCTAGTTTTGGATGCACTGCTTAGGAGATGCATTGTCTGAGGGAGTTGTCAAATCTTCTGACTATTTGTGAACCTTGTGAACCTTGTGAACCATCATAAAGTGTCTTGTGAACCTCATGGGAGGTATTGTGAAGCTTGTGAACCTTGTGAACCTCATAAAGTGACTTTGTAGACCTCATGAACCTCAGGAAAGCTTTGTAATCATTGTGAATCTTGTGAACCTTGTGAACCTTCATAAAGTAACTTGTAGACTTCATGAACCTCATGAAAGGTCTTGTAAGTGTTGAGAAACTTGTGAACCTTGTGAACCTTCATAAAGTAACTTGTAGACTTCATGAACCTCATGAAAGGTCTTGTAAGTGTTGAGAAACTTGTGAACCTTGTGAACCTTCATAAAGTAACTTGTAGACTTCATGAACCTCATGAAAGGTCTTGTAAATGTTGAGAAACTTGTGAACCTTGTGAACCTTCATAGAACACAAAGTCTTGTATTGTGAGGGCAAATTTTGGGGTGCAACAGCTGCCCCTGTTCAATTTTCTGAAACCTGAGGGGTTAGATTGGTATATTTGCCAGTCGTGACCTGGAAGGTTGAAGGGGATTGAACACAAAAGCCTAAAAATTTGCACTCACCAGTGCATAGAATGATATTGATATTTGGTTGTATATGCTTGAGTGGGCTTAAAGATGCCACTTAGAAGAACTGGAGATGGGCTTAGAGATGCCACTTAGAAGAACTGGAGATGGGCTTAGAGATGCCATCAGGAAGAACTGGAGATAGGCTTAGAGATGCCATCTAAAGTATCAGAATATGATGATGTCTTTATGTTGATACTGGATATCAGTACTAGGTCTTTGTATAGGCCGTCTCTGAATCATTTATGCAACATGATTTGAGTTGTTGGATGGACCAGTAGAAATAAATCTTGTGATGATTATCTTTTTTTCTAGAAATATTTTGGATTAGGGAATGGATCTTTGTACAGACCGTTTGCCTATTCTCCAAGAGCCAAAAGAACGTCAGGATTTGTTCTTAAGGATCAAATGAACGTCAGGATTTGTTCTTCTGAGTAAAATGTCTTGAACCAGGGGTCAAAAGAGCGTCAGGATTTGCTCTTAAGGGTCAAAAGAACGTCAGGATTTGTTCTTCTGAAAAAAGTCTTGATCGAGGGGCCAAAAGAGCGTCAGGATTTGCTCTTAAGGGTCAAAAGAACGTCAGGATTTGTTCTTCTGAGAAATGTATCTTGAACAAGGGGTCGAAAGAGCGTCAGGATTTGCTCTTAAGGGTCAAAAGAACGTCAGGATTTGTTCTTCTGAAAAAGTCTTGATCGAGGGGCCAAAAGAGCGTCAGGATTTGCTCTTAAGGGTCAAAAGAACGTCAGGATTTGTTCTTCTGAAAAAGTCTTGAACAAGGGGTCAAAAGAGCGTCAGGATTTGCTCTTAAGGGTCAAAAGAACGTCTGGATTTGTTCTTCTGAAAAAGTCTTGAACAAGGGGTCAAAAGAGCGTCAGGATTTGCTCTTAAGGTCAAAAGAACGTCAGGATTTGTCCTTCTGAAAGATGTCTTGAACCAGGGGATGGATCTTTTTGCGGACCATTTTCCTGCTATTCGAGGACATCTTGAGTAGTGTATGGATCATTTCTGACCTGTTGTAAATTGTTGATGCTGTTTTATCTGCATGTAACTATCCTGCAAGAAGAATGTTAGTTTATGTTATATGTATGCATGCATAGTATGATGCACCTAAGTAAATGTATCATGTATTTATGGATATGTATGTTATGATGTAAATGATGTATGTATGATATGATACTGCCGGAAGCGTCTGGATGTCTTTGTATAACAACTGCTGGCCAGGGAAAATAAATCCCAATTCATTGCTTGAAGAATATGAGGAACTCATTCCCGTCTTGTTTGATAATATACATAATCTTCCGTATGCATGGGGATGACAAGGTATATATAACCTCCCGTCTGCTAGGGATAACAAGGTATATATAACCTTCGTCTTCGTTTGATGGTAGGGCAGATATAACTTCCCGTCTTCGTTCGTCGTACCCTTATTGGAAAGTAATTTCCCGTATATCCGTATGAGGATAAAAGAGATGGATATAAATTCCAGGGGAGATGAGACTTTATGAAGATGGATTCGTCCTACTGAGGGTTTTGTAGTTTTCTTGTAAAGATGAACCGGCGAAGCTTTGTTGAAATCCTTCCCTCGTTCGTCCTTAGTAAATACTATTACTGCATTCTCATGCATTTCTGGTAAACATCAATCATATTAAGCATACACGCATTTCTTGTAAACATCAATCATATTCAAAAGCATACATACATTCAAACACAACCAATGGACGTTTCGCCTATGTAAATAGGGTAAAAGTAAATCTGGATTCAAAAGATGGAATTTATTTATATCAAAAGTGACCCATACACGGGTAAGTTTGTACAAGGAGACATAAACCCTAGTAAGAGGATTTTGTCATAAAGTTTTTACAAAACAGAGAAAATCAGCTATGTGGGAAACAATCCTATTGAGTTTCAATTCTACTATTGCCATTATCTTCAAGTATCTCATCTTCTGCTGTTGGGACGGAAACGATTGGATTGAGTTTTATCTGTTCGAGTTTGAGTAAGTAGTACCACTGGTTGCAGTTTCATGGGTGATCCAAACGAGACATAGTCATACGCTTTAATCCCTAACTTTTGCCTGGATTGCCCTTTCAGGTTTTCAATCCACCGGGATACCCTTTTTTGCCCAAGCCGCCTTTTCAGGTTTTCGACTTGCCGAGTGTACATCTTTTTATATATATCCCTAATTTTTGCCCAAACCCTTTTGGTTTGCCGGGATGCCCTTATTTTTGCCTAGGCCTGTCAACCTAGCGGGTCTCTTTTTATGCGTAGTATTTTTTAACTATGTCTGCGTTTACAGGCTGTGGGAAATCTTCACCATCCATAGTAGTAAGTATCATGGCACCTCCTGAGAACACTGTCTTGACTACAAATGGTCCTTCATATGTTGGAGTCCACTTGCCTCTAGGATCACCCTGTGGTTATATGATACGCTTGATTACCAAGTCACCAGCCTGATATACCTTTGGCTTAACCTTTTTGTTAAAAGCTTTGATCATTCGTTTCTGGTACATCTGGCCGTGACAAACTGCTGCTAATCTTTTCTCATCAATCAAATTTATCTGGAAAGCTTTGTAATCATTGTGAATCTTGTGAACCTTGTGAACCTTCATAAAGTAACTTGTAGACTTCATGAACCTCATGAAAGGTCTTGTAAGTGTTGAGAAACTTGTGAACCTTGTGAACCTTCATAAAGTAACTTGTAGACTTCATGAACCTCATGAAAGGTCTTGTAAGTGTTGAGAAACTTGTGAACCTTGTGAACCTTCATAAAGTAACTTGTAGACTTCATGAACCTCATGAAAGGTCTTGTAAATGTTGAGAAACTTGTGAACCTTGTGAACCTTCATAGAACACAAAGTCTTGTATTGTGAGGGCAAATTTTGGGGTGCAACAAACATACCGAGTGGGTTAGATGCCACGGTTCTGAAACTTGATAAACTTCTGTCTTTGTGCTTCTCCTTGGTCACCATCTCTAAATTGAATATTCTCCATTGCATGCAAGTCAGTAAATGAGAGATGAGAGTTTTTGAGGTTTTGTGAGAAAATGAAAAATGTGAAGAATTTGTTCGGATTATAATGAAATGAGTGAATGTGAGAAGTTTGGAATAAATGGAGAGGTTGAATGGGTTAATGAAATTGATTGAGAGTAATGGGTGGTTACGGGAGAATGAGGAGATAATGGGAGGTTTTTGTTTTTGTGAAAATGGAGTTGGGGTTCTGCGAAGGTGAACGGTTCTGTTTCTTCAGAATTCATAAAATAGGGTTGTCACGGTCGTGAGGGAGGTCTTACGGTCGTGACGCGCTAAATAGCTCGTCACGATCGTGAGTGAATGGTGACGACCGTGATGGCTTCAAAACTTGTAATTTTTCACATAATGCATTATCTCACTTCAGTTCAATGCAATTTTTTATCACTTTCATTTATTTCTAACGTAAACAATATATATAATACTGGATCAACATATATTAGCAGTAAATTTCATCACACGAGAATTCATAAAATATCAAGCAATTTAAATATAACAGTAAGTAATGAAAAGCATGGAAATTGATTAAATTAGAAAGTTGCAAAACTAGAAGTACTTTGCTTTTGACATAATAGAAGGAAAATTACATTGATAAAAATAAGCTACGAAATGTTTTCAAAATATTAAAACTAACTAGAAACAAAAGCGAAAAGTAAAATAATTTAAATCACTACAGCATTTTCAAAGTTGCTTCTTCAAATCTTCAAGTGCGGAGTTTAAATGGTAGAATTGTTCACATGTTATGTCAGTTAAACCTATAACGTCCAATCGCATGCTTTTAACATCATCCTTAACAACATTAATATCGGTTTGGTAAACTTCAAGAGTATTTATAATTTTCTTTAAGTTGTCAGCATATCCTACTTGATTTACTTCAGGGGTTTCAATCACTTCATCAGTGTGGTCAATGTCATGGTAACCAGGAGGTGTCTCAGGGTCACTTTCTACATCAGTCATTATGTCATCCTTTATTTTGTAAGATTGTGGTGTTTCGGGAGTAGATGGATAGTCAGGAGGGGTAAGCTCATAAAGCCAATTATCTTTATTGTGAACACTGACTCTAGCATGGTTCGGTAATGTAAACAGGGTTACTACTTCATTTCTGATTAGGTACTCGTAAGGTGGTTGTCCTAAGTTTCTTATGATTTGGCGGTTAAAGCAAAAGTTCAGATTCATAGGGCGGATGGTTCCTAAACGGTTGCACTTGTGTAATTGGTATCTAAGTCCTAGGGCATCAGCAATCATGGTGACCAGGCCTCCTACCAATATGGGTAGATCGGGTTCCTCTTGGATTCGGGTAAAAGTTTGCATCATGAATGGTACACCATTAACTGGTTGTCCATTGGTCAGACAGGACATAATAAATATCTCATCTTTAGATACTCCAGTGAGGTTTTCTTCCTTTCCAAAGAAGGTGTGGGCAAGGATCTTATGGAAATAGCGGATAGCAGGGTTATGTATTTCATCATTGTTCATGTTATCCGGCTCAGGATGGTAATTTCCGGTTAAGGTTCCCCAAAAGAAGTCTAGCTCAATATCCATTAATTCTACCTGTGTGGTAGTAAAAGCAAAGGGTCCACTAGGGAATCCTAATAAGTCAGCTAGTTCTTTATGGTTAAAGTCATATTCGATTCCGAATAGTCGGAAACTGATAAACCCTTTCCTGAATCCAAAATCGCGCTCGGGTAAGTAAACTAAGGAGCTTAAGAACTCAAGGGTGAGCTCGCGGTAAGTCACAAACTTTTGTTTTATGAGAGCATTCTCCCATCCAAGTTGGTTAAACAGGTATAGGATGCTATCATGTATACCTAAAGTTTCCATAGTCAGTTCATCATGGTACAGAGTCAAATCCATTGGTCTCTGTGATAACTCTTCAAATTTCATTCTTTGGTTCCTACCTCTAAATTTGGTTTCCATAATATTTCTTGGTTGGTTAGCCATAGTTAGTGTAAATGTGGAGGAAACAAATCAGGGGGAAAAGGAAAGTGGAAAAGACTTTAGAAAATCTGTAAAAGTGATTTAGAAAATAAAAATTAAAATAAAGGAAATAAGAAAATAAATGCATAAATAGAATCAATAATGATAATAATGAAATAAAACAATAAAACAATAAAATGATAAAACAATAAAATGATAAATTGATTAAAATGATAAAATGGGTTGCCTCCCACTAAGCGCTGTTTTTATCGTCAAAAGCCTGATGTAATGCTTAGGGGTAGATTAATCAGGGAAATTATTGGACAACTCTAAAAGATTTAGACTATTCGCATAATCTCTATTTTCAATTTTATGGTAATGTTTTAATCGTTGTCCGTTTACTGTGAACGGTTCACTATTCCTACCCTTAATTTCTATTGCTCCGCTCGGGAACACTTTAGTTATTTCAAAGGGTCCTGACCATCTAGATTTTAGTTTTCCAGGAAAGAGCCTAAGTCTTGAATTAAAGAGGAGTACAACGTCTCCCACACTAAATTCTTTCCTAGATAGGCTTTTATCGTGCCATCGCTTAGTTCTTTCTTTATATATCTTAGCATTCTCATAAGCATCTAACCTTAACTCTTCTAATTCGTTAATGTCGAGGATTCGCTTTTCTCCAGCGGCATTATAGTTTATATTGAGTGTTTTAATCGCCCAATATGCTTTGTGTTCTAGTTCTACGGGAGATGACAAGACTTTCCATACACTAATTTGAAAGGTGTAGTTCCTATGGGTGTCTTGTAGGCTGTCCTATAAGCCCATAAAGCTTCATTAAGTTTAGATGACCAATCTTTCCTAGATATGGCGACAGTCTTTTCTAAGATTTGTTTAATTTCTCTGTTTGAGACTTCGACCTGTCCACTTGTTTGTGGATGATATGGTGTTGCTACACGATGTCTGACTCCATACTTAGATAGTAATTTGTCAAATATTTTCGAAATGAAGTGCGAGCCACCGTCACTTATGACAAGTCTAGGCACACCAAATCTTGGAAAGATTATATTCTTGAAAAGCTTAATTACTACTCGTGTGTCATTTGTAGGAGAAGCTATAGCCTCAATCTATTTTGAAACATAATCGACAGCTACGAGTATGTAATTATTACCGAAAGATGATGGGAATGGGCCCATGAAATCTATTCCCCAGACGTCAAAGACTTCTACTTCTAATATTCCTCTTTGAGGCATTTCATCTCTTCTTGAAATATTTCCGGTGCGTTGACACCGATCGCAATTTATAACAGCGATGTGGACATCTTTCCATAAATTAGGCCAAAATAGGCCGGCTTGTAAGATTTTTGCACAAGTCTTGGAAGTGCTTGCATGTCCACCATAAGGAGATGAATGACAATGAGCAATGACATCTTCTATTTCTTCTTCGGGAATACATCGACGAAAGATTCCGTCGGGTCCTCTTTTAAACAATAATGGTTCGTCCCAATAGTAATGCTTGAGATTGTGAAAGAATTTCTTTTTCTGCTGATAGGTTAAGTCAGGTGGAAGTGCTCCTGCAGCTAAGTAGTTGACAATGTCAGCATACCATGGCTGTCCTACGGTTTTTTGGATTGTTTCCACGGGTTCTGGTTCATCTATGGCTAACTGAACTGGGTCACTTCCTATTTGTGCTATCAGCTGTTCATACGGAAAATCGTCGTTGATCGGCACTTGTTTGGGTTTAATACCTTCTATTCTAGATAAATGATCTGCTACGACATTTTCAGTACCTTTCTTATCTTTTATTTCGAGATCAAACTCTTGTAAGAGTAAAATCCATCTCAAGAGTTGTAAACACCCCAAATTTGCCCTCACCCATTCACACCATGGCTTGTGATCATTTCATATGCATAAACTCAATCACATCATCTCTCATGTCACATTTTTGAGTCACTGCATAGTTTCTAAGTCATCTGCACCTAGGGTTTGTGATCTGAGCAACCTCAGGGCACTTTGAGCCACTCCAAAGGCTACCAATCACTTCAAAGGGGTCCATGTGTGTTCTTATATCATATTGCATCCTCTCAAAGTCAAAAATGCAAAGGAATCACAAGAACTAGGGTTTGAGTGGATGCAGAGCCAGGTTTGACTGCACAGATGACCTAGAATTAGGGTTTTGGTTTCAGAGGCCATAACTCCAAATTTTTTGGTCATTCTTGTTTCCATTGGTCTCCATATGGTATGAGTATCATGCATATCAATTTTCATGAAGGAATTCAATGGGGAAGGCATCTGATCAAAAGATGACTTCTTGAGCAAGTCAGTACAAAATCAGGGCATCTGAGGACCCCAATCATCCAACCAAAGGGTTTTTGTAGATGTTTTAGAATTGGTAGGATTTTTGGACAAACAAGAAGTGTTGAAGTTCAGGCTTCAGGATGTCCCACCAGATGTTGTGACATTGTGTAAGTTAATGTAATAAGTTCAGTTTTTTCAGGATGTCCCAACAGATGTCCCAACAGATGTTGGGACATCTCGAACCTGATCCCAGAATTTCAGCTTTCCCCATCATTTTGAATGTGTATGATCTTTATTTGATCATAGAATCATACAAACACAATGCATGACCTGAAATTCAGTTTGGCCTAAGGAATTTCCCATTTCTATGCTTTGATTTTCAAGTGACCATAAATCATTTTTCATGAAAGTGCAAAGAGGGATTTCTTGCAAACTGATTCTCAAAGGTTTTGTTTGACCTCTAGCTGGTTTCAAAACTTGGCCATGACCTAATGAAGCATGCCTCACCAACAATTCAGCAAGACTTCTCACATTCACATAGCCAAAATCATGAAATGTCACAAGTGGGCAAGTTGCAAAAACTCCTCTAGCTCATGATCCAAATGCAGTAGCCTTTCATGAACCATCCAAGGGCCTTCCTTGAACTCAGCTGATGCAGTACAGGTTAGGAAACCATCTCTGACACAGCCCATGCTTCAAGTACACCAAACCATGACTTTTTGCAATTTCTCCCATGCTTTTGGAATAGTGATCAGCCACCTCTACAAACCTGCTCCATAGCCTACTCAAACACTATGGAACATAAAGCAAGCCATACACAAGCTGAATACACTTTGCAGCATACACAAAAAAAAACTGGTTTGAACCTTCTCCTCTTCAAAACTCTCTCCACAGCCTTCAAACATTAAAAAAAAATTTCTTCACACACAAACCACAAATCATCCATAGAACAGATCCCACCCCTTACAATGATCTGAAACACAACACACAAGAACTGCATTTCCTGTTACACCAGAACTGAACCACAAAAAACTAGCCACTTTCAGCCTCATTCAAGGTTTCCATTGGCCTCAAGGGGTTAAAGGGAGATCATTTGCACAAGAGGGAAGCTCTGAAAGCTCACTTTCGAAGGTCTCCAGCTCAGTACAGACGCGCCTTATTCTGTTTCATTCTTCCATAATTAATTCCAGGTAACTTTCCTTAATTTATTCAGTTTTGTTAGTCATTAATTCTGGTAGCAGGTCTGGGATGTCCCAACATCTGTTGGGACATCCTGAAAAACTGAGTTTTATTTCATTAACTGATGATGTCACAACATCTGTTGGGACATCCTGAAAAAACTGAGTTTTATTTCATTAACTGAAACAATGTCCCAACATCTGGTGTGACATTCTGAATTAAGTTCATTTGCTCATGCTCTGTTTGATAATGTCACAACATCTGTTGGGACATCCTGAAAAAACTGAGTTTATTTCATTAACTGATGCAATGTCCCAACATCTGGTGTGACATTCTGAATTAAGTTCATTTGCTTATGCTCTGTTTGATAATGTCACAACATCTGTTGGGACATCCTGAAAAAACTGAGTTTATTTCATTAACTGATGCAATGTCCCAACATCTGGTGTGACATTCTGAATTAAGTTCATTTGCTTATGCTCTGTTTGATAATGTCACAACATCTGTTGGGACATCCTGAAAAAACTGAGTTTATTTCATTAACTGAAACAATGTCCCAACATCTGGTGTGACATTCTGAATTAAGTTCATTTGCTTGTACTCTGCTTGAGATGTCCCAACATCTGTTGGGACATCCTGAAAAACTGAACTTATTTCACAAATCTTGACATGTGTTTGCAGCATCCCATAGCATCATTCTCATCTCATATATGCTTCTGGTTTTGGTTTACATCATGTCATTCCATCCCATTTTGCATTACATTGCATCTCTTTCCTAACCTTTCAGGTGGTAAGTGATTTTGAGAAGTGAATTTGCCTTCACTTCTCATGCTTTTCTTTTCATCTCTCTTGCATCCATGCTGCATTTTTGTATGTGTTTGGATTGAGCTTGCTCATTCTTCTTCTTCCCACTTTCTTTCTTCAAGTAACTTGACTTCTTGGATGAAGCAAGTTGCTTTGCTTCTCTTGATCCTTTCATCTGCTTCCTGGTGGTTCCATTGAAGATATCTCTTGTAGACCTCACAAACCTTAGGAACAACCAAGCATGACAATGATTAGGGTTTTGTTTAGTCTCCCCTCTTAGTTTTCACCTTTGTGTCTCTTTGAGTCTTCTCTTCTCATCTCATAATCAGGGACTAAACCCTAAAGGCTTTAAGGCTTTGTGATTAAGCTTATGCCTGCATCCTTCTCTTAGGATGGAGTGTATAACTTTAATCCTAAGTGTTAAACCCTTAATGTGTTTAAATCCCTTAATCAATCCACTTAATAATCACCAAGACATCACACTTGTAACTTGGGCCTTGCATTAGGGTTCTAATTCTTCCTTAATTGGTTAAGAAGGACTAACCCTAGTGTTAATGGACAAGTCCCCCTCAAGTGGTCTTACAAACCCTAAAAATCACTTCATCATCATATCATTAAATAAAATCCACTTAATCAAAGGCTTGTTTTGTCATGAGTTTAATTCCTAATCATGGATTAAGTTGAGGAGCCTTCCTCAGCTTAAACATTCTCATCTATTATCCTTCTATTAGGATGGTATAATGAGTCTGTTTAATCCTTGATTATGGCTTAACCTCATTACTTAACACTAAACAAAAACACCAAAAACATCTAAATAATCACAAGTAGGTTAATGATCTTGATCCTACACCAAAGGTGATTAAGTGTGAGAATCTGACTTCACACTTAAGGTACTCTCATTACCCCTAATCAGAGGGAAGATGTGATGGGTTTACTAAATCCATTGGTTTAGGCTTAAGCTCATTAACTTACGACAAACTTTCAAAAGCAATAAAAGACTGAAAACACAAAAACAAACAATAATCGCCTCCCCCGGGATTCTTTTCTCATCACCTTCACTCATAAACGAGAACTTGCTTCTTCCGTCTAATGCAAGACAGTTCGCACCTGAGCCAAACAGGTCATACACTTGAGCATAGACAAGTAAGCAGTTCATCAGTCAATTTACCTTTCAGTCTCTTTGGGTCGAACTACGGTGTTCTGACTTCCTCATTGCACGAGAGGATACGTAGGCATAACTTAACAGTTATCGAACAAAAGTCTCTGTATATTCCCCCCTCCTTCCATCATCATTCTTTTAGCCTCATGATCTTGAGCATCTTTTTCCTTTTCTTACACTGACACATCATTTATACACTTCACACTGTTTTTACATTGACATCTATACATCCTTTTCCAGCTATTTTACACACAAAATGCACTGACACTACCCCTTTAAAACACAAATCTTTTAAGCGTGGATCCCGTCGAGTACGGCGGACAATCTGGGTGCTAATACCTTCCCAGGTTGTAACCAACCCCCTTTCTCAGTCTCTCTGGTTCGCAACCGTCTTATCCATCCTTTTCTAGGTCTATGCAGCATTACCTTTCCCTCGGGATAAAAATGCCTAGCTGGCGACTCTTTTTCATCTCCAGTGAGTTCACGGCTGTGTGTTCTCACTGTTCCCTTCGCCGACCGTTTGCGTCTGTACCCTATCTAACCCGGTTTCATTTAGTGGGAGCGACAGCTTGGCGACTCTGCTGGGGAACCTTATACTGTAACCAGGGCTTCTGGTTCTTTTTGTGGGTTCCTCCTAGCGCTTGTTTGATTTGTGTTTACTGGGGTGTTATGTGCTGATTGTGTTTGTATATTTGTTTTATTTATTGCTTTATGTACAGTTTGTTTACTGCTTTCTTTACAGCTTTATATACATCGTACTGTCATACTGTTCTGGCTGGATCTGTTGTTTCTGTTTTGGTGGGTGGGGTTCATTGAGAGTTTAAGGTCCTATACCTGGGACCTGAGTGACACCTAGGCTAGAGTGGTTCATGTTCTTTCCCATTCCATTTCGGTCTGGTGCGGGAATATGAAACACGGTTCAGATATGGGTTTCTTCTTGAGAACTCTGTGCTACAGATCTCCTGTAGTGCTAGGGCTATCTGGGAAGCCTGCTAAGTCTGGATGACCTTTATTATGACCTTCAGAAACTGAGGAGAATTAGAGGAGGATTTTGTATGGTTATTGTAAACACTGTACCTCCGGGTTAGAAGTGTTTACACTTCTCATAACTGATCCAAGTCTGAGGATCCTTGTTTTAGAACACTACCTGTGAGGGGGTTGGGCTGTTTACAGGTTTGCAGGAACCCATGACCTCAACATACCCTCATTACCAGTGTAGTCTTATGTTTTGATCTGGTCTCTATGATCCTGGAGTTCTTCAACCTTTGGTTCTCGGTTACTATTTTGGGTTATTATGCAGATCTTGTGGTTACAGACACTCGATTCTTGGTCCGGCATTCCAGATTCCAGGCAGTTTCCAGCTGTGATCCCATGTCTTTGCATCTTTTGCATTATCATTTTGCATTTCGCATTTGCATCAGCATTGCATTTCCTTCTTCCAGAGAGCTCATCCTTCCTCTTTTGTCCATACCAAGCCAGCTGATTTCCCGGTACTCAGTTTGAACAAGTGTTAACTGTTAGAAGACGACAGTGTTTGAAAGAAGATTGAGCAGTGTCAAGAGGTAAAGGGTCAGATTGGAAGCCGTCGGTAGCTATGTCAGAGAACAACCGTCAGAATGTTGAGTTTCCACCTGGTTTCACTTCAATGACCAATCCTCTGTATGGTCTTTCTCCTGATGAAGATCTTCCACAAGTGAGCAATCTTGCTCAAGCTCAACCTGCACAGACCCCGATCGTGAATCGGGATGTACCTGAACCATCTGCTGTCCGAGGCGGACCTTCATCTTCTTCTGATTCTACATATTATCAGGGTTTTGCCTTCCCTATGCCAGATTTCCAAGGGGCAATCCCTCTTCTGAAAACCAAGGATCCACAAGTTATTGATCTTGCCGAAAGATTTTGTGTGTTGGACGAGCGACTCAAAGCCTTAGCGGATCCTGATGCCTTTGGTTTTGATGCTCTAACCCTGTGTTTGGTGCCTGGTCTTGTCATTCCTCCAGATTTCAAAACTCCGAAGTTTGAGAAATACACTGGTGTCAGTTGCCCGAAGCGTCATTTGGTGATGTTCTGTAGAAAAATGACTTCTCATGCCTGCAATGATAAGTTGATGATTCACTGTTTTCAGGACAGTTTAAGTGGGGCATCTTTAAGTTGGTACATGGATTTGGAAAGCAGTCATATCCGATCTTGGAATGATTTATCCAGAGCTTTCGTAAAGCAATACCAGTACAATATGGACGTGGCGCCCAATCGCACGCACTTGCAGAGCCTATCCCAGAGGAGTGGTGAATCTTTCAGAGAATATGCACAGCGGTGGAGAGAATTGGCAGCCCAAGTGCAACCACCACTTTCAGACAGAGAATTAATTGACCTGTTCGTGGGCACCTTGCAGGGTCCATTCTTGGAAAGAATGAGTAGCATTGGGATGACAAGCTTCTCTGATTTGATGATAGTTGGAGTACGCATTGAGAGCCTGCTCAAAAGTGGAAAGATCCAGGACTTTTCGAATATCCCAGCTAGTGAAAGTGAATCTGTTGTTAGCTCCCAAGGAGAAGAATGGTATGATACCAATGCAGTCATGGCCAATGTTGCATATTCTGGACCAACATCTTCTCAGAGATCATCTGTTCCTGAATCTGATTACTCTTATGGGCATTCGGCAATGCTTAGAACACCATATCAGAAGTCGTGGACTCCTCCTCGTCCAAATCTGCAATATCATGATCGAAAACCTCAGAATCAACTTCAGAGCCAGCCTAGGCCTCGTAACAATCTGAAAAGAAGGATTACTCCTCTTCATCCAGTCCCCATGGCATACAGTGAACTCTTACCACATCTAGTTCAGAGCTCTTTGGTGGTTCCTAAGCCTCTCAAGCCGTTGTCAGAGCCGTACCCTCCAGAGTACAATCCCCATGAGCAGTGTGGGTATCATGGTGGATCAATGGGACATTCAACTGAAGATTGCAAAGCTTTTCAAGCCAAAGTACAACAGTTGATCGACAAGGGCTACATCTCCTTTCCAGAAGGAAGCTTGGTTGTGCACGTCAACCTTTCACCTGATTGAGTTCAAAGACTTCAGAAGAAGCGTATCTTGATTTCAGTGGCTCAGACAACAGTATGTCAGCAGAGTTGGTGATCATTGTATCCTTTTATCATTTGCATTGTAGCTTCTTTCCTGTTAGCAGCTACTTGTCTTTTAAGCATTGTTATTTTAAATGGTAATGTTAATGTAGTGATCTTGCACTTTTGAATCAATCATGTCGCATTCGCTCATTTTTCTTTACTTGCATTGAAAAAAGAAAAAAAAAACAAAAAGATTGCATCCATTTACCTCCCATCTATGTCACTGTTGTTTAGCAGGTTTGAGGGAGGATGATGACAACTGAATACTCATAATTGTTGAAGGTATGCTTTCAGAGTAGAACCTGCTGACGATGTACAGGCATTGCTTCAATTCCCAAACACCGGAGATATAAGGGAGATAGACCCTCGTCAACCCCTTTGAGCCTTGAAGTAGGAGTTTCTTTTCTAAACAAAAAAAAAACCCTCACATTCAACCCGGGGCAGGGTAGTTATCAGTTAATTTGATCGAGCATTCAAATTTCCAAAGGAGGGTGCATCCGAGGATCCATTACCTTTATTCATTACACCTCAAGAGGTCAAGGGACGTGAAACCATAATGGTTATCCCTCACCAACAAAGGAATGAGGCAGTCAACCCTTTCAGCAAGTCATGACAAGCCAGTGTCACACGATTTGTTCAACAAAAATCAAAGAAAAAAAGAAGGAAATAAAGCCCGCTAAGTCGAAAAAATGTGTGAAAATATATGACTTAGGCAAAAGTTAGGGCATCCCGCTGGACTTCAAAATCGAAAATTCAAAAAAGAATCAGTCCAGGCAAAAATTAGGGAGTAAAAATATCAAAAAAGAAAAAGTTTCATAAGAACAAAGTCGTGTGACCAGACACAAAGTCAGAATGGGTGACTGTTACTCCAAGAAACCTCATTGGTGCGTAAACCATCAACGTCATTGGTTCCTCAATCATTACAAAACCCTTGTGAGAAGCGAGCGCTTAAGTCGAATTAGCTGAACATAGGACTGGAGGACATCAAGGAGAATGGGTGGGCACAAATAAACTTTGAGCCATAAATCCTTCTTTCTAAAACCGTGAACCAGACTAAGTCATAACCCTTGAAAGTCCTAACTGAATCGGGTTCAATTCTGAAAGCATATTACGACAAGGTTGCGTAAACTGACTCCTAACGATTTGCTAACTTAACACTACGTTTGGACTAATCGTCCATTCGTCACACACTGTCACAGCATCAAAATAAATAAATTTTCAAAAAAAAACTTGCATGTGCACTGCATTAAAATTACCATTTGTGAATGTACAGTTTTAATTGCAAGTTAGTTTGTGACACCAGGGAAGTTCCTACAAAGGGCAATCAGAGGAAAACTTGATTATTCAACAATGATGACCAGAATCAAGAGCATCTTGTTAGCCTATGAATCAGGGGCATGTTATCCAGTGGTTTTGTTGACCAAGGAATCTGTCAGGGTAAAGAGAGTTCCCAAGCATCAGTTGATCGAGGAACGTCATTCAAAGTCAGTTGATCAGAGCTGAATCTGCCAAACAGGGGCAGGCCACCCGAAATTTCTGTTGTCCAAGGATGAAGTCTTCCAATGCTCAGTCAGAATGAGTCAAGTCGCTTACACGCTCATACCGGGGAAGGATACTTCCAGAGTTCACTAGATGCAATTCTCCTCGAGCATCCAGGTCCGCTATTCCAGGAATTGGATAATCAGTGGCGGTCTGTTCAGAGACTCACCCAACAGGGGCAAATTTTAGCTACACAGAGCAATTTGTATCAGTGATCTCCAAGTTCAAGACGAGTGTCGGGAAATCATGCCACCCACCGTCGCCTTTGTCACCCTTCTCAACCAGAAGCCTTGTCACATAAGACCCTTTCTTCCCATCCTCGGGAGTTCTCATAGCCTTTCATAATCATTGCATAAATCATTTGCATACATTATTCATGTCGCATCTCTGGAGCATACGCATCATAAGTGCATTGAGCATAACCCCCGCAACATCAGATCTCACATCCAGGGCCTCGTAACCCCAACTTATCAACCTTTCAAAGTCCAGTTCTTGTCTGGAAAACCCTTTTAAAGTCTAGTCCTCGTCTGGCAGACAAACCCAAAGTCCGGTTCTCGTCTGGCAAACCAACTTCAAATACCAGTTCTCGTCTGGTAGGCGAATCTTTTAACCAGTTCTCGTCTGGTCACCTTTTCATTCAACCCATTGAACGCCAGTTCTCGTCTGGTAGTCATTCTTTTTTCAGAGTCAATTCTCGTTTGACAATGAACCCAAGGAGTCAGTTCTCGTCTGACGACCTATTCTTTGCCCATCAGTTCTTGTCTGTTGGCCTACCTTTAATAAACCAGTTCTCGTCTGGTAATTCACCTTCAAAAGTCCAATTGCTTGGCAACCAAACAAAATATATATCTATCAACCTGGCCCTAGCGCCCAACCATCCTTGTTTCATATCTTTGGTTATGAGCATACGTTTGCTTTGTACATCATTTGCATCGCATCTTCATACCGCATGGTTTCTGTTTTAGCTCTGATGTGGGGCAAGAATCGTTTCAAGACGTAATCTAGGGCAGTTATCTCAAGACTTGTTGAATTTCTGCGAGAGTTTGAAGACACTGGGGCAATTCTGGATGCCAAGTCTTCTGTAAAATCCTCTGAAGACAATCTTTTTATGGATGGTGCAGTATGGTATAATTAAGGAGTTAAGGGAATGATAGTTCACTCAGGATGATCAGTAATGCTTTTGTTGAGCTCAGAAGTTTGAAGCACTGTGTTAATTCTCAGGGAATGTCTGGTATTTATTTTACCAGCAGGGCATTGGAAGTTTATTTCTTCCCCGAGCATAAAGATCTTCTTTCAGCCGACAAGGTTTGTTCGTGAGGATTTGGTTATTCTCATTCAGTCAAACTCCAATTTTCATTGGCATATCTTCCCAACACAGCTGTTATGCTATACCTGGGGCATGTAAGCTTCATCCCAGTAAGATGGCAAATCAGCACTCACTCAAGTCTTAGCACCCAAAGTGCTTTCTCCCCAGCTGAGTTACCACCTGTTGCTTCTCCCAGCCGAAGTTCCAATCATTCTTCCTCAGCAGAATACAAAAACCAGGGAACCATCTCCCCACAGAGTTTCAGCCTCTATCCAAGAGAACAACGCATGAAGGGATCACAACAGAGTGAAGAAAGCTTCTACAAACCCCAGCTGGGTCTCTCATTTACAAGGATATGTCTATCAGTGACCTATATCCCCAAGCAGATGCATCTCATCAGATCTATCAATGATCTCATCCCCAGCTGGGATGTCCATTTTGAGCAGATCGACCAGAGATCTTCACAGCAACGGGATCCGAATCCCGGTTTGGTACCTTTGCATAATCATAGCATTCGCATCATATTCACCTACGAAGCGTAGCATTCCGTTTAATACGGGGCACTACGGCAAAAATCAAACATATAGCATAATCATAAGCCATGATTTGAATCAAACACTTGTAAATATTGACCATCCATCAGCAATACACAAAATTTCCCCCAGCGGATTCACCAGCAAAAGCAGTTGCCTCACATTCACAAACACCATTATATACCCCTTGGACACCCGTCCGTGTCATCATTCCCCGGTAAAGTCACCTGAACACTCTTTACAAGCAAACACCCGTATTACAGATACTCCTTGTGGCACTCGTCTGTGTCATATCCCCAGCAGGAAGCCAAAGATATCCTCTTTGCACTCACATATATATACAATTCCTTGACACCCGTCCGTGTCATATCCCTAGCATGGTCGCCTGAAACTTTTGCAACCCATATACTTTGTTTATACTATACTTTTCTCCCTTTTGACACTCGTCTGTGTCACTCTCCCTAGCAGATAGACACTCATCTATACATTACAGATACTCGTCCGTGTCTTGTATACACCATTTATATCCCCACAGATTCGACACTCGTCCGTGTCCTTTGTTAACCAGTTGGTACTCGTCCGTACCATCATCTTAGAACATGCGTCAAGCGTTTGTTTCTACAAGATACTCGTCCGTATCTTAGTCTTAAGGATGCTCGTCCGCATCTTTAATCCATACACTGTGTCAAACACTCTTGTCTTCTCGGTTATAGACACTCGTTTGTGTCTACTATTCCCCAGAAGAGTCCCTTCAGATTCAACACTCGTCCGTGTTCCTTGTTAACCAGATGATACTCGTCCGTATCATCATCTCTGAACACGTGTCAGTATTTGTTTCTACCCGATACTCGTCCGTATCATAGTCTTAAGGATGCTCGTCCGCATCTTTAATCAATACACAAACATCTAAACACTTATACCTTTTTTTTCTTGGATGTAAACACTCGTCCGTGTTTACTATTCCCCAACAAAACAACTCTTCTTTTTATCTGACACTCGTCCTGTGTTATGATAACCCTGAGAGCAGCCGTACCCTGCTAGGTGGTCGTCCTCCACCTCTTGATGGTCGTCCTCCATCATGCTCATCCGATGGCCGTCCCCATCGTTGATTTTTAGCAGCCGTCCCCTGCTAGGTGATCGTCCTCCACCTTTTGATGATCGTCCTTCATCACTTTATCCAATGGCTGTCCCCATTGTTGATTTTTGGTTATCTGGCATTCGTCCTATGTCATGACAAACCTCGAGAGCAGCCGTCCCCTGCTAGGTGGTCGTCCTCCACCTCTTGATGGTCGTCCTCCATCATGCTCATCCGATGGCCGTTCCCATCGTTGACCCTTTATCCGGCATTCGTCCTGTGTCGCGATATTTTCGGCAGCCGTACCCTGCCAGGTGGTCGTCCTCCACCTTAGATGACCGTCCCTCATCTTAACCCAACAGAGCAGCCGTCCCCTGCTAGGTGATCGTCCTTCACCTTTGATGGCCGTACCCCATCATCTGTTTATTTCATTTATTCTTTAACCCGATGGCCGTCCCCGTCGTGGTCCCTTTTCTTTTTAGCCCGGTGGTCGTCCCCATCGTTGGTTACTTTACTTTATGAACTTGATGGCCGTCCCCGTCATGTTTCATTCGATCCCCATAGAATTTTACAGCTTTACCTTGATGGCCGTCCCCATCATAATATCTTTTTTTCCAGCTAGTCGGCCGTCCCCGTCTTGGCTCTACCTTTTATCCCCAGCATGTCGGCCGTCCCCGTCATTGCTCTTTACCCAGCAGTCGTCCTCTGCTCGACGGTCGTCCTCCGTCGCCCACACTTTACAATATACTTTATTTTCCTTTGCAATCTATATCCCTTTTCTTCTTCATTCTGTGAGTGCAAATTTCGGTCTGTCTTTGGTATTCAACCACAAGTTATCTTGTTTGCCTGTTAAGCCGTTGCTTACATCCTGCACAGCTAACTCATGTTTGAATAGGGGCAGCTGTAAACACCCCAAATTTGCCCTCACCCATTCACACCATGGCTTGTGATCATTTCATATGCATAAACTCAATCACATCATCTCTCATGTCACATTTTTGAGTCACTGCATAGTTTCTAAGTCATCTGCACCTAGGGTTTGTGATCTGAGCAACCTCAGGGCACTTTGAGCCACTCCAAAGGCTACCAATCACTTCAAAGGGGTCCATGTGTGTTCTTATATCATATTGCATCCTCTCAAAGTCAAAAATGCAAAGGAATCACAAGAACTAGGGTTTGAGTGGATGCAGAGCCAGGTTTGACTGCACAGATGACCTAGAATTAGGGTTTTGGTTTCAGAGGCCATAACTCCAAATTTTTTGGTCATTCTTGTTTCCATTGGTCTCCATATGGTATGAGTATCATGCATATCAATTTTCATGAAGGAATTCAATGGGGAAGGCATCTGATCAAAAGATGACTTCTTGAGCAAGTCAGTACAAAATCAGGGCATCTGAGGACCCCAATCATCCAACCAAAGGGTTTTTGTAGATGTTTTAGAATTGGTAGGATTTTTGGACAAACAAGAAGTGTTGAAGTTCAGGCTTCAGGATGTCCCACCAGATGTTGTGACATTGTGTAAGTTAATGTAATAAGTTCAGTTTTTTCAGGATGTCCCAACAGATGTCCCAACAGATGTTGGGACATCTCGAACCTGATCCCAGAATTTCAGCTTTCCCCATCATTTTGAATGTGTATGATCTTTATTTGATCATAGAATCATACAAACACAATGCATGACCTGAAATTCAGTTTGGCCTAAGGAATTTCCCATTTCTATGCTTTGATTTTCAAGTGACCATAAATCATTTTTCATGAAAGTGCAAAGAGGGATTTCTTGCAAACTGATTCTCAAAGGTTTTGTTTGACCTCTAGCTGGTTTCAAAACTTGGCCATGACCTAATGAAGCATGCCTCACCAACAATTCAGCAAGACTTCTCACATTCACATAGCCAAAATCATGAAATGTCACAAGTGGGCAAGTTGCAAAAACTCCTCTAGCTCATGATCCAAATGCAGTAGCCTTTCATGAACCATCCAAGGGCCTTCCTTGAACTCAGCTGATGCAGTACAGGTTAGGAAACCATCTCTGACACAGCCCATGCTTCAAGTACACCAAACCATGACTTTTTGCAATTTCTCCCATGCTTTTGGAATAGTGATCAGCCACCTCTACAAACCTGCTCCATAGCCTACTCAAACACTATGGAACATAAAGCAAGCCATACACAAGCTGAATACACTTTGCAGCATACACAAAAAAAAACTGGTTTGAACCTTCTCCTCTTCAAAACTCTCTCCACAGCCTTCAAACATTAAAAAAAAATTTCTTCACACACAAACCACAAATCATCCATAGAACAGATCCCACCCCTTACAATGATCTGAAACACAACACACAAGAACTGCATTTCCTGTTACACCAGAACTGAACCACAAAAAACTAGCCACTTTCAGCCTCATTCAAGGTTTCCATTGGCCTCAAGGGGTTAAAGGGAGATCATTTGCACAAGAGGGAAGCTCTGAAAGCTCACTTTCGAAGGTCTCCAGCTCAGTACAGACGCGCCTTATTCTGTTTCATTCTTCCATAATTAATTCCAGGTAACTTTCCTTAATTTATTCAGTTTTGTTAGTCATTAATTCTGGTAGCAGGTCTGGGATGTCCCAACATCTGTTGGGACATCCTGAAAAACTGAGTTTTATTTCATTAACTGATGATGTCACAACATCTGTTGGGACATCCTGAAAAAACTGAGTTTTATTTCATTAACTGAAACAATGTCCCAACATCTGGTGTGACATTCTGAATTAAGTTCATTTGCTCATGCTCTGTTTGATAATGTCACAACATCTGTTGGGACATCCTGAAAAAACTGAGTTTATTTCATTAACTGATGCAATGTCCCAACATCTGGTGTGACATTCTGAATTAAGTTCATTTGCTTATGCTCTGTTTGATAATGTCACAACATCTGTTGGGACATCCTGAAAAAACTGAGTTTATTTCATTAACTGATGCAATGTCCCAACATCTGGTGTGACATTCTGAATTAAGTTCATTTGCTTATGCTCTGTTTGATAATGTCACAACATCTGTTGGGACATCCTGAAAAAACTGAGTTTATTTCATTAACTGAAACAATGTCCCAACATCTGGTGTGACATTCTGAATTAAGTTCATTTGCTTGTACTCTGCTTGAGATGTCCCAACATCTGTTGGGACATCCTGAAAAACTGAACTTATTTCACAAATCTTGACATGTGTTTGCAGCATCCCATAGCATCATTCTCATCTCATATATGCTTCTGGTTTTGGTTTACATCATGTCATTCCATCCCATTTTGCATTACATTGCATCTCTTTCCTAACCTTTCAGGTGGTAAGTGATTTTGAGAAGTGAATTTGCCTTCACTTCTCATGCTTTTCTTTTCATCTCTCTTGCATCCATGCTGCATTTTTGTATGTGTTTGGATTGAGCTTGCTCATTCTTCTTCTTCCCACTTTCTTTCTTCAAGTAACTTGACTTCTTGGATGAAGCAAGTTGCTTTGCTTCTCTTGATCCTTTCATCTGCTTCCTGGTGGTTCCATTGAAGATATCTCTTGTAGACCTCACAAACCTTAGGAACAACCAAGCATGACAATGATTAGGGTTTTGTTTAGTCTCCCCTCTTAGTTTTCACCTTTGTGTCTCTTTGAGTCTTCTCTTCTCATCTCATAATCAGGGACTAAACCCTAAAGGCTTTAAGGCTTTGTGATTAAGCTTATGCCTGCATCCTTCTCTTAGGATGGAGTGTATAACTTTAATCCTAAGTGTTAAACCCTTAATGTGTTTAAATCCCTTAATCAATCCACTTAATAATCACCAAGACATCACACTTGTAACTTGGGCCTTGCATTAGGGTTCTAATTCTTCCTTAATTGGTTAAGAAGGACTAACCCTAGTGTTAATGGACAAGTCCCCCTCAAGTGGTCTTACAAACCCTAAAAATCACTTCATCATCATATCATTAAATAAAATCCACTTAATCAAAGGCTTGTTTTGTCATGAGTTTAATTCCTAATCATGGATTAAGTTGAGGAGCCTTCCTCAGCTTAAACATTCTCATCTATTATCCTTCTATTAGGATGGTGTAATGAGTCTGTTTAATCCTTGATTATGGCTTAACCTCATTACTTAACACTAAACAAAAACACCAAAAACATCTAAATAATCACAAGTAGGTTAATGATCTTGATCCTACACCAAAGGTGATTAAGTGTGAGAATCTGACTTCACACTTAAGGTACTCTCATTACCCCTAATCAGAGGGAAGATGTGATGGGTTTACTAAATCCATTGGTTTAGGCTTAAGCTCATTAACTTACGACAAACTTTCAAAAGCAATAAAAGACTGAAAACACAAAAACAAACAATAATCGCCTCCCCCGGGATTCTTTTCTCATCACCTTCACTCATAAACGAGAACTTGCTTCTTCCGTCTAATGCAAGACAGTTCGCACCTGAGCCAGACAGGTCATACACTTGAGCATAGACAAGTAAGCAGTTCATCAGTCAATTTACCTTTCAGTCTCTTTGGGTCGAACTACGGTGTTCTGACTTCCTCATTGCACGAGAGGATACGTAGGCATAACTTAACAGTTATCGAACAAAAGTCTCTGTATATTCCCCCCTCCTTCCATCATCATTCTTTTAGCCTCATAATCTTGAGCATCTTTTTCCTTTTCTTACACTGACACATCATTTATACACTTCACACTGTTTTTACATTGACATCTATACATCCTTTTCCAGCTATTTTACACACAAAATGCACTGACACTACCCCTTTAAAACACAAATCTTTTAAGCGTGGATCCCGTCGAGTACGGCGGACAATCTGGGTGCTAATACCTTCCCAGGTTGTAACCAACCCCCTTTCTCAGTCTCTCTGGTTCGCAACCGTCTTATCCATCCTTTTCTAGGTCTATGCAGCATTACCTTTCCCTCGGGATAAAAATGCCTAGCTGGCGACTCTTTTTCATCTCCAGTGAGTTCACGGCTGTGTGTTCTCACTGTTCCCTTCGCCGACCGTTCGCGTCTGTACCCTATCTAACCCGGTTTCATTTAGTGGGAGCGACAAGAGTCTTGGTTTAGCATCTTTCTTGGTTAATAGATATCTGATAGCAGCGTGGTCTGTGTAAACGATTATTTTCGCTCCCACTAGGTAGGAACGGAATTTGTCAAGCGCAAAGACAACTGCTAACAATTCTTTTTCAGTAGTGGCGTAGTTCATCTTAGCAGAATCTAAGGTTCTACATGCATAGTAAATTGCATGAAGTTTCTTGTCCTTCCTCTGTCCTAGAACTGCGCCTACAGCATAGTCACTCGCATCGCACATGATTTCGAAAGGTAATCTCCAGTCGGGGGGTTGCATGATTGGTGCGGTGATGAGAGTTGTTTTTAGAGTTTCGAATGCTTTAAGACAATCTTTATTGAATATGAACTCAGCGTCTTTCATTAATAAACCGGTAAGAGGTTTAGTGATTTTCGAGAAATCTTTGATGAATCGTCGGTAGAAACCGGCGTGTCCTAAAAAGCTTCGTATTTCTCGAACGGTCTTAGGGGGTTGAAGATCTTTTATGACTTCTATCTTAGCTTTATCAACTTCAATTCCCTTATCAGATATAACGTGTCCTAGTACGATTCCTTCTCTGACCATAAAATGACATTTCTCCCAGTTAAGCACGAGGTTTACTTTTACACATCTTTCTAATACCATTTCTAAATTTGATAGACATCCTTCAAAACTTTGCCCGCATACAGAGAAATCGTCCATGAATACTTCCATGATGTTGTCTATGAAATCTGCGAAGATTGACATCATACATCTTTGAAAGGTTGCAGGAGCGTTGCATAATCCAAAGGGCATTCGTCTATAAGCGAACGTTCCATAAGAGCATGTGAATGTAGTCTTTTCTTGATCATCTGGGTGGATATGGATTTGTAAAAATCCTGAGTAACCATCAAGATAACAGAAATATGAGTGCTTGGCTAATCGTTCTAACATTTGATCTATAAAAGGTAGTGGGAAATGATCTTTTCGAGTGGCTTTGTTTAGTTTACGATAATCGATGCACACTCTATGTCCGGTCACTACTCTTTGCGATATCGATTCGCCTTTAGCGTTTTTCACAACAGTGATACCTTCTTTCTTTGGTACGACATGTACTGGACTAACCCATTTACTATCAGAGATTGGATATATTATTCCAGCGTCTAGTAGTTTCTTAACTTCTTCCTTTACTACAGTGCTAAGGATTGGGTTAATTCTTCTTTGAGATTCTCTGAAGGTTTTGCAATCTTCTTCTATCAGAATACGATGCATACAGATTGAAGGGCATATTCCTTTAAGATCAGATATGTTATATCCTAATGCAGTTGGATATTTCTTTAAGACATCTAAAAGTTTCTTTGTTTCAATTGTTCCTAAACTGGAATTGATTATAAATGGTCTTGTACATTCAGTGTCTAGGAATTCGTATCTTAGGTTCTTAGGTAAAGTTTTTAACTCTAATGTAGGTTTATTCTTACTTGGCATGGGATCCGGTGTAAGTGCTAAACTTTCGCTCAGACTATCATCCTGATATGGTTTACGCCAATTGTCATCTTCGAAAATCGGAGGGATTTGAATTTTCATAATTTCAGAATAGGTAGTTTCTTTCATTTCCATTTCTCTTACACATTCGTCAATTACATCCAATAAATAGCATGTATCCTCTATAGCTGGTGATTGTAAGAATTGTGTTAAAATAAATTCAACTTTCTCTTCACCTACTTCAAAGGTTAGCTTTCCTTTCTTTACGTGTATAATAGCTCCGGAGGTAGCTAAGAATGGTCTTCCTAGTATGATAGGTGTAGTGGAGTCTTCAGAGATGTCCATGATTATAAAATCAGTAGGAATATAGAATTGTCCTATACATACTGGGACGTTTTCTAGTATGCCTACAGGATATTTAATAGAGTTATCGGCTAGTTGAACAAACATTTTAGTTGGTCTTAGGTCTCCCATGTCTAGCCTTTTGCAAATTGTTAAGGGCATAACACTGATACTGGCTCCTAAATCGCATAGAGCTTTGTCAATGACGAATTTTCCTATTACACAGGGTATAGAGAAACTTCCTGGATCTTTTAGCTTAGGAGGCATATTATTTTGAATTATTGCGCTACAATCAGCAGTAAGTGTAACGGTTTCGTTATCCTTTATCTTTTTCTTATTGGATAAGATTTCCTTTAAAAACTTAGCATACGAGGGCATTTGAGTGATAGCTTCTGTAAACGGAATAGTAATGTTCAGCTGTTTCAGAAGTTCAACAAATTTCTTAAACTGGCCCATCGTCTTAGAATTGGTTAATCTCTGAGGGTACGGAATTGGTGATTTATAAGGTGGTGGAGGCACATAAGGCTTTTCTTTCTCCACTGCCTCTTGATTATTATCTTCCTTTTCTTCTGGTTCATTCACCTTTTCAGTCGGTTTATCCGGTTTTTGGTACATGGCTGGATTGTCAAGTCTTGGATCGGTAGGTCCGTCAAGTTCCTTGCCACTTCTTAATATCACAACGTTAGCCTGTCCTTTCGGATTGGGTTGAGGTTGTCCAGGAAATACTCCAGCTGGTGCAGCGGTAGGTGCTTGTTGTTGAGCTACTTGTGAAATCTGAGTTTCTAGCATTTTGTTATGTGTAGCTAACGCATCTACCTTGCTCACTAATTGTTTAATCTGCTCACTAGTGTGTATGTTTTGGTTTAAGAAATCCTTGTTCGTTTGAGATTGGGTAGCTATGAAGTTCTCCATCATCAACTCAAGGTTTGATTTTCTAGGAACATTAGGAGCAGTCTTTTGATATCCTGGTGGTGTAGCTGGTGCTTGACCTGGTGCGTATAAAGCATTGTTGTTCTTATAGGAGAAGTTCGAATGGTTCTTCCAACCTGGGTTGTATGTGTTTGAGTACGGGTTTCCTTGAGCATAATTCACTTGATCTGTGGGAATTCCTGCTAATAGTTGACAGTCAGGGACAACATGTCCTGGAACTCCACATAACTCACAGTTAGGTGTTACCGCAGCCACGGTGGTTGTTGGTGTTATGGCCAAGTTGTCAATCTTTTGGTTAAGTTGGTCAAACTTTGCATTGACTTGGTCCATACTACTCACTTCGTACATACCTCCTTTTGTTGGTTTCTCAGTTGCGACTCTCTCGCTTCCCCATTGGTAATGGTTTTGAGCCATACTCTCGATAAGTGCATAAGCATCATTATATTCTTTGTCCATTAGTGCGCCGCCTGCGGCAGCGTCAATTGTCATTCTTGTATTGTACAAGAGTCCATTGTAGAAGGTATGGATGACCATCCATTCTACTAATCCGTGATGTGGACAAAGTCTCAGCATATCTTTATAGCGTTCCCAAGCTTCGAAAAGTGAATCGTTTTCCTTTTGCTTAAATCCGTTGATTTGAGCTCTTAGCATAGCTGTCTTACTAGGTGGGAAATATCTTGTCAAGAAGACTCTCTTTAGTTCCTCCCACGTAGTTACTGAATTCGAGGGTAGAGATTGAAGCCAGGCTCTCGCTCTGTCTCGAAGTGAAAAAGGAAAAAGATGTAACCTAATAGCTTCTTGGGTAACTCCATTAGCTTTTACAGTATCTGCGTACTGCACAAATATCGAAAGATGAAGGTTCGGATCCTCGGTAGGATTTCTGGAGAATTGATTTTGTTGCACGGCTGATATCAGCGAAGGTTTCAATTCGAAATCGTTTCGGTTGATAGTCGGTGCGGCAATGCTGGAATGCGGTTCAGCTCGCGAAGGACTAGCGTAATATTTGAGTGGATGATTTGGTTCTTCATCCATCTCTGCGTCCTTTGATGTTCCGACCGGTTTAGGTGGATCAATTTGAAGATCTGGAATGTTGTAATTTCGTTCGTAATCGAATATTCGTCTTCTTACGTGTAAGAAGCGTTCTAATTCTGGAACTGGAGGTTGCAAGTCTTCGCCTTGAGAGCGAGTACTTGGCATACATTCGGGAAATTAGATTAGGAAAAGAATAAGTTGTTACCTTAGTCTAGACAATGCTACTCTAATAGTGCACTAGTAACTAAATTAAGGTCCCCGGAAACGGCGCCAAAAACTTGATGGGCGCGAAGACGCGATATGTGTCTAGCGGTATGTGAACTGCAAGCGCACAGCCTATCGAAGTAATATAAAAGATTGTCGATCCCACAGGGACTTTATGATCACTTAGTGCTAGAGGGTCTACTAGTTTAGCTAAGGTGGATGTTTGTCACGATTTGGTTTTAAGGATTAGAACGAGAATTAAATTTAGTTTAATAAAATAATGAGAAGGCGGTCGGTATGTAATTATGTTAACCTATGCGGGTCAATCTAACCTAAGCTTATAAGGATGGTTCACTTAATTTATTCTGTAGAGATTATCAGTTTAAATACCCTCGACTCACACTCTCGTGGTCTTATCTCAGATCTTACTCCTAAAGCCCTATGCCTGCTCTCGCTAGCCCATAAGTGTTTAGAAAATAATTTTTGAAAACTTAATAAGTCTAATTCATTTTAAAGCGCTCTCGCTGTATTTAAATCAAATGCCTAACTTTAGCTATCCGGTTAAAATCTCACACTCTCGTGGTCTCGACCTAACCTATTACACTTTTCTTACTCTCGTAACAAAAAGATTAATTTTTATAATAAAAAGTCACAGCCAGAATTTAAGTTCTTAATTGTTTTAGCTTAGATTTGATTTTACCGATTTGGTTTATTTTAATTACATACCGCCTAATTGATTTAGCTACTCATATTTGTTGTACCAGACAGATGCAGAAACAGATAAATATAAATAAAAACATGCATTATAAAATAATAGAAATAAATTCTTAACATAAATAAATAACTTAATATAAATGCGAAATTATAAAAAACCTGAATGATTAAAATTGTAATACTCCTTCCACAAACTGGTAAGCTCGGAGTGCGGAACCGGAATCGAAAATAAAACTAAACGAATTTCTGAAGGCTTGAAAGAAAATAAATAATAACAATTTCCTAATGTTGGAAATTGTTATTTAGTTTGGTTTGGATGTAGAAACAGAAATTAAACAAGAACAATTGCTGGAAAAAATAAAATAAGGGTGCAACAAAAATACAGCAGAGCTTCCGCGAAAATCTTAAATTAAAAAAAACTCTGTGTTTTCTAATTAGTAACTAGGCTATTTATAGAAAATAATATTGGGCTTGGGTAGTTGAAATCCATTGCGTGGGTATCGTTCCGTTGAAGAGAGAATCCAGCGAACATGCATACTGAGTTGAGAAATAATAGGAATGACTTTTGACTTCACATTGCACGTCTTCATGACCAATTCAATCCAATTAACCCTATTTTCCTTTGTCACGTTCGTGACAAAGGTGTCACGCTCACTTTTTGCATTTAAAGCGTGTCACGGTCGTGACACTAGAGTGACGATCGTGAGTGTTCCACGTTGGGCGTCACGGTCGTGATGATGTGGTAACGACCGTGACTGTTACAAATTATGCAAAATTACAGAATTCCTTTCTTATCCTTCTTTTCATGCTTGTTTTTGTTCATTTCATCTTTGGCTCATGATTTAGCTCTAGAAATGTTATACCTGCAATATAACATAGAAAACTCGAAGAATCGGGTGTTAATATGATAAATGTGCGATAAATTGGTCTTGAAACATAGTAATAAAATGATACGATTTCTCGTTATCAAAGATCCAAGCATATTGAAACAAGGTTTCATTGCATAAGGGAGCAAGTGAACAATAAAAGGTTGGAAATGAGATATTTTCCTACCAAGGACCAGATTACTGATATCTCAACTAAGGCTGTAAAAGGAGAACAATTTTCTAAGTTTAAGATAGACATGTGAATGGTGGCTTTTGATTCAGAGGTTGGAACAATTTCTGGATCACTAGCCTATGAAGATTTGATGGCTTCTAAATTATTAGCCTCTAAAGGTGTTAAAGGCTGGAACAACCTAGCCTCTAAAGCGGCATCCTCTAAAAGAGTCAGAGGATGGAACAATATGGCCTCTGAAGCTTTGACAACTTCTAAACCATCAGCCTCTGAAGGAGTCAGAGGTGGGGAACTACTTTTAAACGTCTAGTCTCTGAAGCAGTTCCTGAAGAGTGGTTAGAGTATGAAGCATGACTGGAGTCTGAAACAACTTTTGAACAATGGTTGGAGTCTGAAGGCGCAAAATCTGAAGTATCAACTTCTGATGTGCATCACTTGGTGAAAGTTTAAATTAAGGAAGCATGTTGTGCATTAATTCAAACTTTGTTTGTTAGTTAGTTAGTTACTACATGTATATATAATAACTACTGGTGTAGTTATGCAACAATATCCTTCATAATAACATTTTTCTTTTCTCACTCAATATTCATTACTCTCTCTTTTCTTCCCTTCCATTCTAACACTCTCTCTATCTTTATCTCAATTAACATTCACATTCACAAGATGTAATAACACCAACAAGAAAAAACTCATGTTATTAGAGTGATATTGGTGTTTTTGAAAGATTGAAATATAGTTTAAGGGTGATGATGATGATGAAAGAAAGAACCTTATTCATGTATGAAAATGGAGGAGGTGGTGGTTGTTTTTATTGTGGTTGACGTGATATGAGAGCTTATATACACACTAAAGCTATTTGCAATTAAAACAATAGTGTGTATATAAGCTCCACCAACATTGACTTGTGAATTAAATGTTGGATTATTTGTCCAATGAAATGCGCTTTGACCTAGAATTTTAATTTCATAATTTTAATTATTTAATTTTTTTTATAAAAACGATTAATTATAAATTAGAATAAATAAATAAATAAATAAATTTATAGAAAATAATAAATAATTAATTATCCCATTTATCAATGTCACATCATTAAAAATATATTTTGTTCCATAATCATCAATAACATGGAGGGGATATGTATGCAAAAGTAGAGGGGATCAACAAAATTCTAAGTGATATAACATGACAAAAAATGAGTTTTGTTTTGGAAGAAATAAGATATATTAAAACAAAAAACCAAAGTTACACGTCGATCCGAAGATCCAGGCAACCACAAGACAAAAGATTAATCCACAAACGGATTAATACCTATTCTATTACAATAATCCACTAATTTTTTATCCACCATACTACAACTAATGATGCACTCCTTCACAATATTACTATTAAGCTCGTTATTGTTACCATATTGGAAAATTACTCTATTTCGAACCATCCAAATATGATACATCACCCCGGATATGGAGATTTTGATCAGTTTACATCTATTACCTTTACCTTTGGTTTGGTCTATAACCCATTTTAGTTCTTCATTCCAACAAACAGGTCTATGCTTGATACCAATACTATCCAACAAATGCCGCCATATTCTTTGAGTACTGACACACTAAAAAAAGAGATGATTATTGGTTTCCTTCTCATCACAAAAAACACACTTATTATCAATATTCATACCATGTTTAATCAATCGATCTTTTGTTTGCAACTAGTTTTGGCATGCCATCCAAAGGATGATATTTGCTCTAGGCCGAGCAAGATTACAAAGTAAATTTTTCCTCCAAGTAACATTCACTTTTGGACCTCTCAATTCCTCATACATCTTACGAGTAATATATTTACTATTGTTATGGAAATCACGCCAAGCAATAATATCAATCATATCGTCTCTCAACTTGAAAATCGTCTTCAAAATCTAAGAGGCTTGGTGGCTTGGATAGTAATCAGTAGC
Organism: Lathyrus aphaca; assembly: GCA_963966055.1. Lineage (NCBI taxonomy): Eukaryota > Viridiplantae > Streptophyta > Magnoliopsida > Fabales > Fabaceae > Lathyrus > Lathyrus aphaca. The sequence goes on from OZ014519.1 coordinate 212,861,034, forward strand.
ATCCTTACTTTTCATATAGTAAGTTTGAATCCATTGGATCCAAAGCTTATCTTGCTTCTAACAAATATTCCACAACATTTTACCTATTGTGGCCTTGTTCCATTCCACCAACGAGGTAATATTTCTCCCATCGATTTCCATAGGATCACACACATGATCCCAAGAGATGGGAGGCTTCCTAGTACCATTTTCCTTACTTGTCCATACAAAGGCCCTGCACACACTTTCAACATGTTTAATTACTTTTTTGGGGAGCAGAAAGATTTGCATCCAATAATTTGAAATGGAGAATAAAACACTCTTTACTAGCTGTAAGCGGCTTGCATAAGGTAAGAGCTTATTACTCCAATGCTTCAGTCTTTGAGTCATTCTATCAATTAATTCTTGATAATTATTCACCGTACGCTTTTTACAATCTAGCGGTACCCCAAGATACTTCAATGGTAGGCACCCCATTGCAAAACCTGTTACCTGCTGAAGCTTATTTTTGTCCTCAATAGTCACACCACCTACATAAAGTTTGCTCTTTGGAATACTCATGTGTAGACCAGTTGTTTTAGAAAACTGGTCGACTTTTTTCATTAGTAATCTTAACGATACTTCATCCCCTCTGGTAAAAATCAGTATATCGTCCGCAAAGCATAAGTTGATAATGTTGAGCTTATCACATTTCAGATGGAAGTTGAAGTTGGGATCTTGCTTCAAGCCTTGAAGGAGTCTATGAAAATATTCCATAATAATAACAAACAATTGGAAATATTCCTCTTTTAGCAAGAAGAAGATTAGAACGGGCTCCATTAATTAAAAATCTGTAAGAGACAGTTTTTACACAATCCACACACCAATTGATGAATATTCGTGGAAACCCCAATTCTGGCATAATTTGTTCAAGTGCAATCCACTCAATGGTATCATTAGCTTTTTGAATGTCCATCTGGACCATGCACCTTGGGGATAGATATTTTTGATTGTAACCTCTAACCAAATCCCAATTTCCTATAATCCTTAATATATAAAAAATTACTTTTTAAATTCATTAAAAAAATCAATGTATCTAGAATATATATATATATATATATATATATATATATATATATATATATATATATATATATATATATATATATATATATATATATATATATATATATATATATTAAGAGTCAAAGCTAATAAAAAATATTAAAATATAAAGACTAAAAATATATTTAACCGCCGCGATCATATATCTATGCACAACATCCAACTGAATTAATTGAATTGAATTTTTATTTTTAAATTAGGTGAGAAATAGATTTTTTCTTTAATTTCAATAAAATTCTATTTTTCTTCCTAAACTAATTCTCACATTATTCTTAATTAATTTAAATATTAAACAAATCCTTAATAAAAACTCCACCATCCAATAATTAAATAAATCAATTATAAAATTTATTAAATAAATATAGCATGTCAAAACTCAAAAAATTATAAAATAAATAATATTAAAAATATTAAAATAATACTAATAATATTAAATTAAAACAATTTTTTATTAAATTTATTTATTTGACCAACACTTAATTGGTACTTTTTTTTTATATATCCAACTTTTTAATGGCACTCTAAACACTTTTATCATAAATTATTTTTATTGTCTCTCCCCTACGTAATAAACAAAAAAAATCAAAAAAAATATACACTCCAACTTTCCATTTGTCCCTAAAAAAACAAAAAAAAGTAATAACCCTTTTGCAACTTGTTCACTCTCTTTTCCCAAATCTCTCTCTTCATTTTGTCTTCATCTACATAACATAGTTAATCCATTCAAAACTTCAAAACCGTTTTTTCCATAAACTCTCCCAATTCCAATCCCTTCATTTTCTCATCATCTTATGACCTTCAAATTCATATGATCAATCTTCCTAAACCATCCCAACCAACCAAACAAACAACCTTACAAAAACCTCAAACTTTGTTAACACAAAAAACACACACCTCACCTCACATAAAACACACACATATAGTTACATAGATAGATACATACATCTTGTCTTGTCTTGTGTTGTGATGTGTTGGTGAAGAAAACTAAGAAGCTTATGATTATTATTACTATTATATTATAAAGCTTTTTCTTCACTCATTCATAAGAGGTCAAAGTTACAATTTTTTTGAAAACCCAATTTTGGTTTTGGTACAATGAAGCATCTTCCTGCCGGCGCCGCCGTGGAGAAAAACTCCGGTGAAGGGAACAAGGCGGGGAATTCAATTGGGTCGGGAAGCAATGTTTTTGTGAGGAGGATTATGCAAACAATTATGCTTTTTGTTGGATTTGCTGTGCTTTGGATGTTTGTTTACAACAACTCTGCTTCTCCTTTTGGTTTTCCAGCTACTATCTCACATTACTTCAATGGTATCTCAGCACAGGTTAGTGTTTCTCTCTCTACTTTCTCTCTCTAGGATTATGAATTGTAATTGAAATTCTGGGTTTTGGCTTTTTTTTTTAATCAATCAAAAAGATGAACTTATTATGTTTGGGTATTTTTGTGGTTATGGAGTTTATGTTTGTTTTTCTTTTGTGAGTCAATTTTGATTCCCCAGGTCAAAACTGAACAGAAAAATAAAAATTAGGTGAAAAATAGTTTTCTTTTTAATTTTTATTTGTGTGCCTAATCATGGCACTGTTTTATTCAATTTTATTTTTTTCTCATAAAAATTATAATTATTAATTATATTCGATTAAGTAAGAAAACTCAAATAATGATTAAAAATAAATAAATTCTCTCTTAATCTCTTAATTAGAAGTTCTGAGATAAATATATAAGTGTCTTAAATTCTATTGAGAATTTTTTTTATTAAAATTTGTACGTCTGTTATAGTTTACTTCAATAGGAAGAAATTATTAGTTTTTTCTACTAAAAAAATAAGAAAGAAAGATTTTTTTTTTGTTAAACAAAACTCTTTTATTTATGGTTGAATAAAAAATTTTATAAATTTTTTAATAGCTAAAATTTCAATCAAATAAATGAGATAAATGGATATGATGTTGTGGATTCGAATTTTTAATTATTAATTTATTAATTTGGTAATAAACTTGAATAGATGGAACATCTATGGAGTTATTTCTAACTAATGTCACACAAAAAATTGAATAGAAATTTGTTAAGATATTTTTGAGAAAATAATTTTCAATGAGAAAATAGGACTTAGAAAAATAGGATGTAGCGTGTGGGGCTTAATTTTGGTACTTTATATTGCTGATTGTCATATGCATCTTTTTCCGCAGACTCTTAAGGGTAAAAGTTTTTATGAATTTTCAATTTTAATTTTAGAATTTGGCACTATTAAGAATCGTGTGAAAATGTCTTTTTTCTTGTGTCCACTTAATATATATATATATATATATATATATATATATATATATATATATATATATATATATATATATATATATATATATATATATATATATATATATATATATAAATATCTCTTGAAGTATAGAATTGGGTATAAGTTGTTTGTGATTATTTTAAAAATTTTAAGTTTGTAACAAATCATAATCAAGCTTGCTTTGTTCTTTCTTATATATTTGTTTTCCGAGTCTATTTAAATGGGATGAGATAATCATAATCCAAAATTATTTAAAATAGTTTAAGTGTATAAATGTTCTTCAATAATTTTAATTTAATTATGGAATAATAAAAGAGAAAATTAAGATACACTTATTAGGTGTGTTTTTATTATTTTTCAATAAAAATATGATAAATGTATAATTTTTTTTTCTTATACATAGGCAATTTTATTCTATTTTTACTCTTGAAAATGATATTTAAGTACATTTTAATTGAAAAATAGTAAAAACTATATCTAAAGAATTGTAGATCATTTTTCCTTTAATATTTTTTTTTTGTATATATCATAATTAAATAATTATTTTTCATATATTATTTTGGCTTTCAAAAATATTAAATAATAAGTCATCCTAATTTATTTTTTGGTTAAATATGTTTTTGTCCCTATACATATCTTAATTTTTATTTTTAGTCCTTATTAAAAAAATAATAAATTTTAGTCCCTAAAAATTTTGTATGCAAACAATTTTAATCCCTGTTGTTTTATAAAATTTTGAAAACTGTTTAATTATCCTTAAACTTTTAAATTTTTGAATAATATTTTTTATCAATGTTTGGAATACTATAAAATATTTATTTACTAAATTTTAGAATTTTTTAAAATAAAAAGAATTAAATATGAATTTTTTAAATTTCAAAATATAATATTAAAAATAATGAAAAAATTCGATTTAGAAATCAAATTTTGAGTTTTTTTTTTTCGAAATTATTTTTATAACATTCTAAAGATATCTGCAAAATAATCATTTAAAAATACATATTGGTTTAACAGAAGAGACTAAAACTACATGTATAATAATTTTATAAGGATTAAAATAGCGTATTTTTTTAGTAGTGACTAAAAATAAAAATTAAAATATTTATAGGACTAAAAATATATTTAATCCTTTATTTTTTATCTTTCCGAAAAATTACAAAATTGAGTTAATTCATTAGGTAACGATGCTCTTTTTTACAAGTGGGACATTTTTTTTTTAATTTCTTATTTAAAATTTATAGTTTTTAAAGTATAAGTTAACATTTATCTATAATATTTTTAATAATTTATTATTAAAAAAATATTGTATTCAAAGTGTAAGTCAACATTCAATATTATTTTATCTATAATATTTCTAGAAAATGGTATAATAAAGTGATAATACCATCAAATATATTAGACTAATTGTTCTATAAATGATTTTTCCACTATGGTGGTTTTTCATATTAAAATTAACATTATTATCATGATTATTAACCTCAATAAAAAACATAATTTAAAACATTTAATTCATGATAGACCCCTTTTTGGGTCAATATTCCCTCACTCTCTAGAACTAGTATTCTTGAATATTCCACAACAAAGTATCTGTCTTAAATTCTTCAATAATTATATTAATTAATTAATCTGCATGTTCTAAAGCATAATTGTTATGCTTCTGAGTTACCCAACATATTCTTCTGTTTGAAATAATATTCTCTTACTTGAAATGTGATTTATATTTTGTTTCCTATATAACACATGTTATTCACTTGAAATGTGATTTTTATTTAATTTCCTATAACACATGTTATCCAGGTAATTTATTATATTTTTCTTACATATCTCATAATTATGTATTCCCTCTTATATAAGAAAAAAAAATTTTAATTATATTTTATAAACTTTTAGATTAGTTTTCTTGTTTGAAATTTAGCTTATATTTCTATAAACAAAAACAATTTATTATATTTAAGGATTATGTGATTTTCAATTTCTATAAATTGTGCAAACTCTTTTTTCTTTTAATTTTATTTTAATAGACTCATAAATATTGTTACACTCTTATCTTTCTCAATTGAATAATCAATTATAATTTTGAACAATTTTTTTTAATTTTTTATAATTTTGGGCCATTCATGTTTTTATGCTATTTTCAATTATTCATTTCTTCTATTGTTATTTTTTATTGGACACATTTATTTAATGGTTGATGAAAGATCATTGAAAGACTTACATTATTGAAAATGATCTGTTCTTTTAGTGATTTTGTTTGGCAATGAAAACTTATGTACTTGATAGATTTTGTCTCATCATACCTATTTCTATACTTAAATATTTCATAACAAGAACATCATTACCTCAACTTGCATCTTTACAATTTTTTAAGGTTTTTTTTTTTGTTTTTTTTGTGTGCGCATGTTTGTGACCTTATTGATGAACCATGTGCTAACATATAATTAGCATTGATTCAGACATAACCAGCTGTTCACATGGTTGTCCCAATGTTGACTAATGGTTGACTAAAATATGCTAGCTATAAATGTTAAGTTCATTAGAGAAATTTAAATGATCAAATTTACGACTTAGATGAAAATTAGACTATTCCGATTTTAAGTTTAGTATATTTTTAATTTTAAATTAGATAAAAAATAAATTAAAATTTAGATCGTTCAACCATATTTAATGGTAATGAATACTATTGAATATGTGTGTGACTAATGCCAACTATATTAGAATCTAAATTCAATGATTTTGTGTAAGTATTAGTATTGTATTGATTTTTGACCACTTTACTTGGTAGAAATTTGATTCTTTGAATACACTGATTACATAATCGAGTAGGTCAAATTTTCATCTCGATTTTGAGTTTTAAAATTTAAAATACGATTTAAAGTTTGAACCATCTGATTTCGATTCGATTCAAGAAATATCAATAAATACATAGCGCGTGAATGTTTGGAAATATTTGAATTTTGTATATGTTTGCAACTTCTAATATATTGGAAAATTTTGTATTTTGTATATTGTTTGCAACTTACCATAAATTTACAATTTTTAAGCTAGAAACACTATTATGGTCCCATTGATCCAAAATTTCTACAACCCATTTTTCTATTTTGATATATATATGAATAATAGTGGGAAAGGAATAAAGGAATAAATTTCCCTTTATAAGATACTATTCTTTGAACATGTCACACTCAATAATGGTGATATAGTGTCACACAAATCGGTTTCCACTCTATATAATTATTGTACACATAGGAACCAAAATAAGAGTTTGAATGCAACATCACATGTAAACCACTAAAAATATTATGTACAATTTTAACCCTAAAATAGCCTTAGGAGGGACCATCTTGTGTACATTATTTGTTTGTCTATGTCCTAATTAATTTGAATATTATATATTATTATTGACTTCAAATTTGATGACTTTTGTGTAATTTTTTTTTGCATACTTTTCTCTTTGGAAATTTTCATAAATCTTAATCATCATATTTTGATGTCATGAATTTTAGATAAGGTTTGATATGTCTCTTTATCAACCATTTATAAGAAACTAGTTCTTATGAAAATGATAGTTATTGTCTTTATTATTAGTTGTATGAACTCTTTGAGATATATTCTGATTTTTCTTTTATATTCAATTTTAAACAAAATCAATTTTTTAAAAATAAATAATTAAAATCAAGAATGTTTGAATTCTGAAAATGTTAACAATTTTTTATGTTGGGTATGTACATATATAGAGTTTTGTTGTGATTTTAAATGGGAGTTCTGCAAATAGATAATAAAATTGATTCTCTTGAATTAATCGGTCAGAATGCCAAAACCGAACTTAAAAACACATAGAAATAAAACCAAAAATACACCTTCCATGTGTTTGATGAAATTCTTGTATGAAATATAAAGTTATTTTATACAAATGTTTAATCAAGTCTATGTTTTTGTAACAGGAATATTATGATCCAAACCTTAAAAACATTCTTAAAAACGCATCAATGAAGGAGAAAACAGTGATAGTGACAACATTGAATGATGCATGGGCAGAGGCAGGTTCAATATTTGATCAATTTCTTGAGAGTTTTCAAGTTGGTGGGAACCAAACAAAGAAGCTATTGGATCATCTTGTGGTGATAACTTGGGACCAAAAAGCACATTCTCGTTGCCTTGATTTGCATAAATATTGTTATCAACTTCAAACTAATGGTGATAATTTCACTGATGAAGCTTTTTTCATGACTCCAACTTACTTGCATATGATGTGGAGAAGAATTGAGTTTCTTGGGACTGTTCTTCAATTGGGATACAGCTTTGTGTTCACGGTATGTTTTTATTTCTTTTTGCAAGATGCATACAATTTACACATTCAAGTTTTGATAAACCGAATCAGAATCGAACCGAACTGAAGTCAAAATAACCGAATCGTTGTCTTTGGTTAATGAACCGAACTATGTTACACAAACAATTCTAGAACCAAATCAAACGGCAAATAAACTGAATCGAATAGCTGAACTGAACCAAAATAAAGTTAAAAAACCGAACTGTTGTGTTAGGTTATTGAGCCAAACTGATTTACACAAACAACTCTTGAAACGAACCAAATGGCAAATAAATCGATCCGAACCACCCACTTAAATCGAACCGAAATCGAACCTAACCGAAACTGAAAAAGTTAAAAATAAGTTTGAATAACGGATCCTTTTTCAACAAATAATTTGGTTTAGGAATAATTGTCTTCTAACACTTTGGTACGGTTCTGAGTCCAAACTCGATATACCAAATCAATAATCCTGATTCGGTTCGGTTCTATATAAATTAAAACGGTACGGTTCGGTTTGAATGACATTTTACTATGGTTCGATTTTCTGATTGAACTATACCATCAACCATCAAGAACCCTAAATTGAATTTTCTATTATTTTATTCAATGCAGGACACTGATATAATGTGGCTAAGAGATCCATTCCCCTTATTTTACAAAGAAGCTGATTTCCAAATAGCTTGTGATTTTTTCAACGGAAACTCCTATGACTTACACAACTTTCCAAATGGAGGATTCACCTATGTAAGATCCAACCCAAGAACAATTTGGTTCTACAAATTTTGGTACAAGTCAAGAGAATCATACCCAACTAAACATGATCAAGATGTTCTCAACAAAATCAAAATGCACCCCTTAATCACAGTTAAGAAGCTCAAAATTAGGTTCTTAAGCACAGGTTATTTTGGAGGGTTTTGTCAATCTAGCAAGGATTTTAGTAAAGTTATAACAATGCATGCTAATTGTTGTGTTGGATTGGAGAATAAAGTTGAGGATCTTAAGATTTTGCTTAAGGATTGGAAAAACTATATGGCTTTGGATGAAAATAGGAGGAAAAATTCACACCCTTCTTGGAATGTGCCCAAAAGTTGCAGGTAATTGAAATTAAAATTTTCTTTTACAAAAATAAAAATTTAAAATAAAAACCGTCAGTTGTTTTTGACGAAACAAATTCTTTTTTGTCACGAGTTTAATGACTGAAATACACCATTTAAAGATAAATAAATAGAATGTTAATTACTATATTAAATCATTTTAGTTGATAGCTGTGTAGAAACATCAAATTTTTTTAATTTAATAATTATTAAGAAAATTGTTGATGTTGATATGATCACATCTAAAATTTAAAAATTACTATTAATTAATTCAAAGAGTCAATTAAATGTTAATTGACTTGGTCAAAATTCTATAAAAAATTTAATTTTTCAACATTATTTAATTGTAGTCCATTTTATGATGCTATTATAATTATTGGTGTTGTTAATGCAGAGGTTCCTTTGAACGTAGTAGAGAAAAGAGGAAAAAAAACAAAGGGAGGTTGTAACATTGAATTATCAGGTATGGTAAATTATTTGTATTTATGTGATTTTCTATAAAATAATTTTGGAGATTAATTTTGGAATCTTGAATTTTTATATAGTTATTAAAAATGTATATTATTATTTACTTACATGTTTTTATTATTTTTAATTATTTTTGGGTGATACTTTTTGTTGTTGATTTTATTGGTTTTGAAGGTTGGAGAATGAGGCACTTTTGGATTATAGCAAAGATATGTGGTGGTGGTAAATAATTTGAAAAATGATAGGACAGGGAGAAAATAGTAATACTCAATTTCTCAGAATTATCAATATAAATTTGCAATTGTGAATTTAAGTGGTTTTTTTTTTTTTTTAATTCTGAGTTTGAATTTTTAACATTTTTATTATAATCATTTTATAGTTATTTCTAGCATATTTGTTTGAAATTTTGAAAGTTACATGTAAATTGTAGGGATAATGGTTGAAAAGTTCCATTGATTTTATATATGTTATGGTCAAAAACAAAATGCACATTTTGTCAAAGAAAAAAACAAATGAATAATGACAATAAAAATGACTTTGAAATTTCTACGCTTAAAAATATAATTTCTTTTTAATAATTTAGCATAGTTGATAGATGTGAAAGAATACTAAATATAAAATATGAATTCGAATCCGCAACATTTTTTGCATGTGAAATTTTTAGTCATTAAATTTCCTGATAAAAAAGAATTAGAACTTTTTTTTGGATACAAAATAATGAGTTGATTACTTAAAAAGCCCTTCAACATTTTCATAGAGAAAAAAAATTTGCCAACATTTTGATGGATGGGCTCTTTCGTTGGAAAGTTTTATTCACACTCCCCTTTTAGTTATGCTCCTCCATATCTTCAAATTATTCTCTTCTGAAAACTTAACTGTGGAACTAAGTTAGATTCAACCATTGTTTTTAGTCTACTTTACTCCATTTGTCAAAATTGGCAAACTTAGAATTAAATAGGATGAACATAATTTTTTGTTAATGGACCAAACTTACCCCGTCTTATTTTTTTTCGGGCCGATCAAAAAATTTGATAAGTTCCTCAACTCTTTTCATCCGAGGATTCTACCTGCCACTCCCACTTATACCTGACACCTCTCAAATTTTGAGAATGACAAAAATGTCCCTAAAGTTTCAATAAGTAATTTCCAGAACAAATTTCTGGTAGTAAAAAAAAATTCGGTATGAAACAAAATTTTCGATAGTTCTTTTGAAATTACCGGTATACCCGTAATTTCAAATTTCCGGTATATTGTCAGGAAACCAGATATTTGAAAAAATACAGTTTGATACTTTCCATTAGGCATAATTTTAGGGTTTTTAGATTTTTTATTTAAACGATCAAGATTTTGCCGACAGTTTTGTATGATTGTTATTGCACCGACAATTTGTGTGGTCCAGAATTGTAGCACGTTTGTATAAATAGGGGTTAGGTCTTGTGGTTAAACAGATATGAAAAAAATGGCTATTCCAACATTTTTAATTAAGATAGAAGTTTACTTCAAGAGAGGTTCTCAACCTGTCGAATTCATGCTCCTGGATGACACAACCTCCTTTGTCGACCTGACTTCGAAGTTGAAGGAATTGTTGCCTGATGGTGAGAATAGAAAGATGTTGAAGATTGAGTTTCAGGAGGATTAGGGGGATGGTAGTGTGAAATATAATCTAATTGAGCTGAAGAACGATAAAGACATCAACAAAATGTGGAGATTATTTCGTCGTAGGCTAACAAGGGGTCCATTGGCATTAGATGTGCCAGCTGGCAAGATCAATTGGTGAAATAATGGTGATGCTATTTCAGCATCTTGTAGTGTTTAGGTTTTTAATATTGATTAATCATGTTGTATTATTGGGTTTTTATATGTTTAAGTTTTTTAATCTTGATCACCGCAATGTAATGACATAAATGAAGGTATAATAATAATATAATGTTATGACATAATATACATATAATACAAATATATACATATCATCCATAAAATACAAATAATGCTAAATAGCCCCCCCCCCCCCCACGAGCTAAGTGTGTAATCCTAGCTAATCCAGCATAAATACTACCATCAGGGTCTACCAAGCCCATGAGCTCATCAGCCACCACTGTTATCATTTGAAATCGCTGTGTGTCATCATGGTGATGTGCTGGAGGAGGAGGGGTGCGTCATCAACAAGCTCCTATCCACCAGAAGGTACATCCTTAGAAGGTGCTTCCTCAGTCGGCGTTGGAGTGATGCGTGGATGAGATACGTTGAGATACCACTCCAAGTAGGCATCCTCACACTGCGAGGGATACTACATAGGTGCAGATCTAGCTACGAAGCTGCAACCAGAACTGAGGAAGTGAGTCTGAAACCACATATCAATACCCTTAGAGGATGTACCCGGAACTGCTGGTGGTATGGTCTGAATGTATTCAAACTGACGCAGATATCTCTATGGAAGGGGCATGACAATCAAAGTCTCATACTTCATATAACCAGAGTATAATGACGACTCCTCAAACTAACGGACGACTCTATGATCATCGTAGGGTGTCCATATGACATCCTCTACAGTCATCTCATCCAATCTCATCATGTACTCAACTATGCCTCTTGGGTGTTTCTGCCTCGCCTTCCACCTCTTGGCCCATGGCTCCCTTGATGTATAGGGTTGGATCCTCCTATCGCACATATGCGGAAAATGCTCATAGAGGAAGTGAGTATGAAACCACTTATCAATACCTTTAGAGGGTGTACCCGGAACTGGTTATGGTATGGTCTGAATGTATTCAATTTGACGCAAATATCTCTCTGGAAGGTGACTGACAATCAAAGTCTCATACTGCATATAACCAGAGTATAATGAGGACTCCTCAAACTAACAGACGACTCTTCTAAAAAACACTGGACAAATAATAAGCGTCTCTCCTTCAGGACTTCTTTTCTCATCACCTTCACTTTTTACTTGCGAACTTGCTCCTACTTGTCACTTTGCAAGACGGTGACGCACTCGTCGTCCGAGCCTGCAACACCTGAACATTGACATAGGCAGTTCAAGCCTTAAGACACAAGCAATCTTTTCCACCCCTAGTTAGGGGAACTATGGCGTCTTTGATCCTCATGTCCAGATGAGGTACGTAGGCAGCGGGGTAGGGCCCATTCGAGCACACTCTTTTATTTTCTCTACATTTTCCCCCTTTATTTTCTTTTTTCATTCCGGTTCCAGTCTTTCTTTTTGAAGTAGCTTTCATTTCTTCACCCTTTGAAATAGTTTTCTTTGCAAGCGTGGATCCCGTCGGGTACGGCGGCCGATCTGGGGTGCTAATACCTTCCCAGGTCGTAACCGACTCCTGAACCCAGTCTCTTTGGTTCGCTGGACCTGTGTCCTTCCTTTTCTTTTCTTCTGGTTTGTACAACATTACCATTCTCGTTCCTTCGGGATACAAATGTCTGGCTGACACTCTACCTCTTTTCCGCGCCACTTTCACGTTTGTACCGGGATGGAAATCCAAGGAGCGACAGTTGGTGACTTGTCTGGGGACCTTCCTAACCAGAGTATCTCTGGTTCCCTTGAGAGTCTTTCCTAGCGCTTGTGTGTTTCTGTTTCATTTGGTGTTGATTGCTTGCTGTTGTGTGTTTTTTTATTGTTTATTTACAGTTTTATTTACAACTTTATTTATCGCTTTCAGTATTTATTTTAATGCATCATATGTATATACTGGACTATCTGGTTGTGCTGGTTTTCTTTTGGCGGGTTTGGGGAACTGTTACTGTGAGATGAGCTCGTAATCGGGGCTCGAGTGCACCCTAGGACTTAGAGTGGTTCCACTTTGGCTTCATGGCATCTTGCTATGTTGGTATTAGTGAGTTCCACGACCAGAATTGCGACCGTCTTGGAAATCTATTGATATCGGAATCTTTCTGGATCATTACAGGACCTCGATAGTTATGTGCATCTGGGGACTGATCATTGAGGACCTTTGTGGAAACATCCATCTCCAGTGGTGATAGTGGCAGACCATATTTTGTGGCAAACCCATTTGCACCTGAGGGCCCACTTGGAACTCGCATAGGATGGCCTGGTTCTCTTATAGGAACTCAGTTAAAGCATTTGGTTGTATGACGATGGTACTGTATCCTATGTGCTGAATGTACTGTTGTTTCTCGATTCCAACGCTCGAAGCTGGGGACTTATAAGGGATGCTTCTTATCCCGGACTCACGCTGAGACCTCCCTGAGTAGTACATAATGCTTAACCGATTCCCTGATTTGCTCATGAGCCATTTCTCGGAAATGTTGAATGTATTATTGCTATTCGGCTTTGAGAGTCCGTGATGTTTGACCCGGAGCACACCCGTGCGATTGGAAGGGGTTTACAGGTTTGCAGGAACCCTTGACCTCAACATACCCTGGTTATCAGTGTGTTCTATGTTTTGATCCGGTCACTATGATCCTGGAGTTATTGACCTTTGGTTTACGGTTATTATTATGGGTTATTATAGAGAGATCTTGTGGTTACAGACACTCGATTCTTGGCTCAATATTCCAGATTCCAGAAAGTTTCCAGACTTTGATCCCATGTATTTACATCTTTTGCATCCTCATATTACATTTTGCATTTGCATTCATCAACATTGCAATTCCTTTTCCAAAGAGCTCATCATTCCTCCTTTTGTCCATGACCAGCCAACTAATTTCCCGGTACTCAGTTTGAACAAGTGGTAACTGTTGGAAGAAGACAGAGTGTTTGAAGCCAGACTGAGCAGTGTCAAGAATTAAGAAGGTAAGATTGGAAGTTGTTGGTAACTATGTCGAAGAACAACTTTCAGCATGTTGATTCTCCACCTGGGTTCACTTCAATGACTAACCCTTTGTATGGTCTTTCTCCTGATGAGGATCTTCCACAAGTGAACAACCTTACTCAAGCTCAGCCTGCGCAGAACCTGATCATGAATCAGGGCATACTTGAACCATCCGTTGTCCGGGGTGGACCTTCATCTTCTTCTGATACTACTGATTATCAGAGTTTTGATTTCCCTATGCCAAACTTCCAAGGGGAAATCCCTCTTATGAAAACCAAGGATCCACCAGCTATTGAGACTGCTGAAAGGTTTTGTGTGTTGTAGGAGCAACTCAAAGCCTTAGTAGATCCTGATGCCTTTGCTTTTGACGCTTTAAACCCATGTTTGGTACCCGGTCTTGTCATTCCTCCAGATTTCAAAGCACCGAAGTTCGAGAAATACACTGGTGTCAGTTGCCCAAAGCGTCATTTGGTGATGTTTTGCAGAAAAATGACTTCTTATGCCCGCAACGATGAGCTGATGATTCACTGTTTTTAAGACAGTTTGAGTGGTGTATCCTTAAGTTGGTATATGGATTTGGAAAGTAGTCGTATCCAATCTTGGAATGATTTATCCAGAGATTTCCTAAAGCATTACCAGTACAATATGGACATGGCGCCCAGTCGCATGCAGTTGCAAAGCCTATCTCAAAGGAGTGGTGAATCTTTCAGAGAATATGCACAATGGTGGAGAGAATTGGAAGCTCAAGTGCAACCACCACTTTCAGACAAAGAATTACTTGACCTGTTCGTGGGCACCTTGCAAGGTCCGTACCTGGAAAGAATGAGTAGCATTGGGACATCAAACTTCTCTGATTTGATAATAGTTGGAGGGCACATTGAAAGTCTACTCAAAAGTGGAAAGATCCAAGAATCTTCGAACATCCCAGCTAGTGAAGATAAATTTGTTGGTAGCTCCCAAGGGGAAGAGGAGTATGACATCAGTGCAGTCATGGCCAATACTGAATATTCTAGACCGTTGTCTTCTCAGAGATCATTTGTTCCTGGTTCTGGTTACTCTTACGGACAACTAGCGATGCTTAGAGCACCATATCAGAAACCATGGACTCCCCCTTGTCCAAATCTGCAAGCTCATGGTAGAAGACATCAGAATCAACTTCAGGGCCAACATAGGTCTCACAACAATCTGGAAAGAAGGAATGCTCCTCTTCATCCAGTCCCTAGGGCGTACAGTGAACTGTTGCCACATCTAATTCAGAGCTCATTGGTGGTTCCTAAGCCTTTCAAGCCATTTCTAGAGCCATACCCTCCAGAGTACAATCCTCATGAGCAATGTGGATACCATGGTGGATTGATCGGGCATTCAACTAAAGGTTGCAAAGCTTTTCAAGCCAAAGTCCAACAATTAATCGACAAGGGGTACATTTCATTTCCAGAAGGAAACTTGGTTGTGCACGTCAACCTCTCGCCTGATTGAGTTCAAAGACTTCAAATGAGTGTTTCCTGATTTTGGTGGCCCAGACAAGAGGACATCATCAGAATTAGAGATCATTGTATCCTTTTTATCATTTGCATTATAGTTTCTTTCCTGTTAGTAGCTACTTGTCTTTTAAGCATTGTTATTTTGAATGGTAATGTTAATGAAGTGATCATGCACTTTTTGAATTAATAATGTCGCATTCGCTCATTTTTTCTTTCCTTGCATCAAAAACAAAAAAACAAAAAAAATGCATCCATACACCTCCCACTTATTTCACTGTTGTTTAGCAGATATTTGAGGGAGGATGATGACAACTGAATACCCATAATTGTTGAAGGTATGCTTTCGGTTTAAAACCTGCTGACGATGTACATGCATTACTTCAATTCTTAAACACCGGAGATATAAGGGAGATAGACCCTCGTCAACCCCTTTGAGCCTTGAAGTAAGAGTTTCTTTTTTGAGTGAAAAAACCCTCACATTCAACCCAGGGCAGGGTAGTCATCAGTTAATTTGACCAGGCGTTCAAATTTCCAAAGGAGTGTGCATCCGAGGATCCATTGCCTTTATTCATTACACCTCAAGAGGTCAAGGGATGTAAACCCGCAATGGTTACCCCTCAAAAACAAAGGAATGCGGCAGTCACAACCCTCTCAAGCAAGTCAGACAACCAGTGTCACGCGATTTGTTCAACGAAAATCAAAAGAAAAATAATAAAAAGAAAGCCCGCTAAGTTGAAAAATGATGAAAACACATGACTTAGGCAAAAGTTAGGGCATCGCGCTGGACTTCAAAATCGAGAAAATTTTCAAAAAAAGAATTAGTCCAGGCAAAAGTTAGGGAGTAAAAATCAAAAGGAAAAAAAACATTCCATAAGAACAAAGTCGTGTGACTACAGACACAAAGACAAAGGGGTGACTGTTACTCCAAAAACCTCATTGGTGCTTAAACCGTCAATGTCATTGGTTCCTCAACCATCACAAAACCCTTGTGAGAGATGAGAGCTTAGGCCAAATTAGCTGAACATAGGACTGGAGAACATCAAGGAGAATGTGTAGGCACATATAAACTTTGAGCCTATCTCTTTCTTTCTAAAATCGTGAACTAGACCACGTTACAACCCTTTAAAGTCCTAATTGAATATGGGTCAATTCTAAAAGCATACTACGACAAGGTTGCGTAAACTGACTCCTAAAGTATTTGCAAATTCATCCTTATGTTTGGACTAATGGTCCATTCTTCACACACTGTCACAACATATAAATTTTCAAAACCTGCATGAACACCGCATTAAAATTACCATTTGTAAATGAATACTTTTAATTGCAAGTCAGTCTGTGAAATCAGAGAAGTTCCTACAAAGAGCAATCAGAGGGAACTTTATCATTCAACAATGATGTCCAAAGTCAAGAGCATCTTGTAGGCCTATGGACCAGGGGCACGTTATCCAGTGGTTTTGTCGATCAAGGAATCTGTCAGGGTAAAGCAAGTTCCCAAGCATCAGTTGATTGAGGGAAAATCTATCAGAGTCAGTTGATCAGAGCTGAATCTACCAAACAGGGGAGGCCACCCAGAGTTTCTGTTGACTAAGGGTGAATTCTTCCAATGCTCAGTCAGATTGAGTCAAGTCGCTTCCACGCTCATGTCGGAGCAGGACACTTCCAGATCTCACTAAGTGCAACTCTCCTCAATAGAGCATCCAAGTCTGTTATTCCAAGAACTGGATAATTAAGGGCAGTCTGTTCAAAGACTCACCAGACTGGGGCAACTTTAGCTACACAGAGCAAGTTATATCAGTAATCTCTGAGGTTAAGACGAGTATCAGGAAATCATGCTACCCACCCTCACCTTTGTCACCCTTCTCAACAAGAAGCCTTGCCACATAAGACCTTCCTTCCCACCTCGGGAGCTTTTCTAGCTTTTCATAATAATTGCATAAATCATTTGCATACGTTATTCATGTTGCTTTGCTTGAGCATACGCATCATAAATGCATTGGGCATACCCCCATAACATCAATCTCACGTCATAGGGCCTCGTAACCCCAACTTCTTGACAATTAAAAGTCCATTTCTCGTCTGGAAAACCACTTCAAAGTCCAGTTCTAGTCTGGAAAACCAACCTCAAATACCAGTTCTCGTCTGGTCGGCGAATCTTTTAACCAGTTCTCGTCTGGTCACCTTTTGATTTAGCCTGTTGAATGCCAGTTCTCGTCTGGTAGTCATTCTTTTTCAGAGTCAGTTATCGTCTGACAATGAACCCCAAGAAGTAGTCATTTATCGTCTGACAACTTATTCTTTGCCCATTAGTTCTCGTCTGTTGGTCTATCTTCAATAAACCGGTTCTCGTCTGGTATTTCACCTTCAAAGTCCATTTGCTTGGCAACCCAAAAAATAAATCTCTATCAACCTGGCCCTAACACCCAATCGTCCTTGTATCATCTCTCGTAGCTTGCATATCATCATATCCTCAGCATCTTGAGCATGCGTATACATCTTGCATCATTTGCATTGCATCTTCATATTGCATGGTTTTCCTTTTCTGGTGTGGAGAGATGAGTCACCAAGACGCATTTTGGGGCAGCTATCTCGAGATCTGATGAATTTCTGTAAGAGTTTGAAGACGCTGGGGCAGTCTGGACGCCAGGTCTTCTGTAAAATCCTCTAAAGACAATCTTTTCATAGACGATGCAGTCTGAGGCCTAATTTGAGTAAAAGAATGCTTGTTCACTCTTGGTAATCAGTCTGCAACTGTTGAGCTCAGAAGTTTGAAGCACCGAGTTAATTTTTAGGGAATGTCTGGTATTTATTTTCCCAACAGGATTTTGGAAGTTTATTTCTTCCCCGAGCATAAAATCTTCTTTCAGCCGACAAGGTTTCTTCACGAGGAGTTGTTCGTTCTCATCCAGTCAAAGTCCAATCTTCATAGGCATATCTTCCCAACATAGTCGTCATACTATACTTGGGGCAAAATTTGGCTCGACTTGATCTGTGTTCTCCAGTAAAATCTCTTCTCAGCAGAGCATTGCCAAATATTCCCCTCAGCCAGGCCAGAAGGTTGACATTTCCCCAGCTGAGTTAGAGAAGATGATATCTCCAGCAGAACTTCAAGGCTAATTGAATTGTTCTCATCCCCAAGCAAAGTTATCTTTCCACAATGAAGTATTCTCAGCAGGCAGCTGAAGGCATCGCTTCCCCACAGAGCTTAGAAGTATTAGAATTCTCTCCTCAGTAAGAGTTTGACCAAGCATATCCCCATCCAAGTCGGAAGATCGTCATTTCCCCTCAGAGTTTCAGGATTAGGGATTCACGCCCATCATTGAAATATTCCCCAGAGAAGTTGCCAATTTATTTGGCCCTTGTGACAACACAGACAGTTGTTCGTTTCCTCAGCCGGAGTCAAGCATTGTCAGAGCATTTTGATCTCGTTCCTCGGTAGAATGTTCTACAATCAATATTCTCCCTAACAAAGTAGTCACTCAAATTGAGCTCCTTGACGTTCGTCTGCATCATTTCTAACACTCGTCTGTGTTGTTTTCTGGCTTCATTCACTCGTCTGTGTTTGATATCTTTCGGATACTCATCCGTATCACTTTTAACAATCGTATGTGTTATTTCTTTTGACAAACACTCGTCTGTATTTGATGGTTTCCTGATGCTCGTCTACATTGTTTCAAGCACTCGTCCGTGTTTGGTATCTTTCCGATACTCATCTATATCGTTTCTAACACTCGTCCGTGTTATCTTTTGACAAACACTCGTCTGTGTTATCTTTTGACAAACACTCGTCCGTGTTTGATATCTTTTCCGATACTCGTTTGTATCGTGTTTAACACTCGTCTGTATTTCCTTGATAATCATCCAATACTCGTCCGTATCGAAGAGGTTTGAAGTCCTGACGGTGGGTTTAAACGTCAAAATGATTACCTGTCCTAGCGTAATAGGTTATCCGAAGAGGACTCGTCCGTCCTAGAGCCATATATCTACGCAAGGTATATGAGGAGGGCTCGTCTTTCCTAGATGTCGTTCACCTGGCATAACGGGTTTTTTTGAAGGGAGCTTGTCTGCTCTGTTTGATGTTGAATCTACACAAGATTTTGGTTCTGAGTTACTCTTCATCACAACAAGGTTTGCAAGCAGTCTGTTCTCCTTGGCTGGGTTTATTTCCCATTTCTTTTCTTCTTCAACAGAGTGAAAATTTCAGGTTTATTCTTGGTATTCAACCATAGTTCATCTCGAACGGCCGACAGCCGATGCTTTCGTCCTTTTCAGATTAATGGTTGCTTGAATAGGGGCAGCTGTAACACCCTAAATTTGCCCTCTGGTTCTTTTATCTTTTTCTGCTTTTGTTTTGCATTCTTCCGCATCATCATTAGTTCATTTTCTTTGCATTCTATCATTTGAATATGCTCTTGAGACATGGGATCGATGTTTTCTGAAGAATTAGGGTTTCACATCCTTATTTGCAGATTATCGGGAAATTTCAAGGCTTTGGCTTGCAGCTGTCAGTGGTATTATTCTATTAGGCTCCTACCACTAAATTAGGGTTTATTTCCCTGATTTAATGGTACTCAAGGATTTCATGGTTGCAAGGACTATTTACTATGCATCTGACTCATCATCAGGCAATTTTCTCTCTTTCATCAAGTTGCGAGGCTATTCCTCTTTTCTCAGCATTTTAGGATATTTTTCTTTCTCGATACCTCAGTCATTGTGCGTCCAAGATCAAATGTGTGGTTTTCTCCAGGACGTCAAGTGTTGATTTGTGTGAGGTGGTTGTTATTTTCAGTGGCAAATTATTCAGTGGTTGGAGATTCATTTTAATCAGAGATTGTTGGAAGAAGCTCAAATGTGGTGTGTGCGTCAGTGACGTCTATAACCGTTTCTATAGATTTATTCATTCCATTTCTATCCATTTCTATAATAACCATTTTTTCTATTTAAATCCATATTAGTGTTCTTGTTCAATTTTACTAAACCATTCTCTTATCCAATATTTAAATCCATATTTCATTTTAATCCATCTAATTCCTAATTCACCTTTCTAACCCCAGAGTCTAGTTATACTCGCATTTTTTTCACCGATTCATATGTCCATAAACAAATATCCAATTTTCATTAGTTTCCATCCTTTACCATTTTTTAACCATATTTCTATCCACTTAACTAATTCATACCCAATATCAATTTATTCATTCCTTTTAAATTCCTAAATCCATTTTTTATTATTATTCACAATTCAAATCAGTTAAACCATTTTCAGTCAAATAATTATTTTAACTACCACCAGTCCAATTAGCCAAACAATCAGGTCCCACTACATAAGCCTTTAGACCAAAAAAATCCTGATACCACATAAATATTTCATGACACACAACAAAGTTTTTGTTTTTTACTCACATTTGTTTCTACCGCACATCACCACCATACTTCGACGCAGGGGTGGACAAACGGGCGGTTCGGATCGGTTCCGGATGGAAAATGCAAATTCACTCTTAACCGCGGTTGACACACTACAACCATCACCGTCCGTTTGAGATGATGGGTTTCTCGGTTCACGGATTTCTCGGATCTGCGGGTTTTCGGTCGGTTATCAAATTTCATAATGTAGTAAAAACACATGCATATTTTTAACACAAACAAAATCATAACAGAATAAAATTTTAACACCATTCACAATGGTAGTCTCACAAAAGAATATAGATCTAACCTATAAAAACATTTAAGATACAAATTTGAGTTGAAATTTACAAAAAGATGAAGAGAGAATGATAAATATATGTTTTCAACTATAGATCTGAAAAAATAGGGTTGTTCCTCGAAGAACTTTCCATGTGCAACACCACAAGTTAATTTACAATAACCACACAGATTGTATATTAAGCTTCTCTTCTCATTCCCTTGAACACATAATGAAAGTAAAATGTGATAATAAAAGTGAGAGATTGAAAAATAAATAGATTAAGTTAGTAAGAAGATTCAAGAGATGTGTGTGAATAACAAAGATGAAGATATGTGTCTGAATAACAAAAATGAAGAGATGGGTGATAATGAATGTGAGGAAAGTGAATGAGTCAAAATTTTACTGATAGTGAATGATGAATCTAAAACAGCTGTATGGCATATAAAACAATTTAAAAAAATAATATTTTCGGTGGGTTCGAGTTTGGCCGGTCTAATTCCTATCACCCGAACCGAACCAAAGAAACCCAAATGAAACTGATTTAATTAACCGTGTAAACCATCAAACCGCTTAAAACCAACTAGATACCATTATTTGAAACGGATTTTACGGTTTCGGATCGGATGGACACCGTTTGTCCACCCCTACTTCGACGCACACACCTTCTGTGCCAATCAATTCCGCAACAAACCGTACTATATGCCTACAACCTCTACACAATACAAGTCCCATTTCCACAAAAAGCAAAAAAAGACGGAATCTACACACGCATTACACACCAGCGTTTCGCACACCAATGGCCCATAAACGTAACAGATTGACAACTTACAATAACAATTCTTCAGCCAAGGCACACAACTCACCAACGGTACACACAACAATCCGCAATTTGTACGCATTGCATATCTGGTAATCCGTCTGAAAAACCATATGACTCCATGCACAAAACCAACCCTCACACCTGCATATTCGCGACAACAAAAATTCACTCCAGACAGAAATCACTCTTTTCTCTATTCAACATAACCAACCAAAACAAAACTCTGATAATCCTCCATTTTGCATTAAAAAAAACCAAAAAAAGAAGATGAAATGAGAGATGTGATATGTGAGAACCGCTCCAAACCCAATCGCACAAACCTCAATCATTCCTCTTCTTCATCAATTTTGCCAAATCGTAATCCTTGTTCAAATTCTTCATCAAATCTGAATAACAAACTCACACCACTCTTTTCATACAACCACCAAAACCATAACACACCGCACCTGCATAATGAAACAACTGTAGCACCACCGATCCAACACCCCACACATCTCCCCATTCACCACCCCAACCGCGCACAAATCATGAACAACAAACCTTATTATCAGCCTCACAAATCTCCCCCCCTCACCACAACAACTGACCCCATTCATCATAGCAAACAACATTAAACACAAATCGAAAAACAGAGAAAGATCTGAGATGGAGAGTGATTCGAAATCACATAGAGAGGATCCAAGAACAAATCGAGACTCACCGTGAAACTGAAACAGGGAGAAACAAATCGAAATCACAGAGAGAGAGAGCGGCGGAGTTTTCACGGTGAGAGAAGAGAGATTCACTGACGCGAAACAAACCGAAGCCGAGACCAAGAACACTGAAACCAAAGCGTGAACGGATCGACGATGAAATGCCGTGATCTAAAACGAAGAGGAGAAAAGCCGGCGGCGGGAGGGTTATTGACAATGAATCGATGATGAAGCCGTGGCAAGCAAGGACCTCCAGCGGATGATTACGATGTCGTGAGCCATGGAAAACGGTGGAGGCATTTCTTTTCGTCGTTGATGCATTTCGGAACGAGCTTTTCTGTTTTGTCTTGTTTTTGTTTTTTCTGAAGAGTTTACCGTATTTTATGTTAACTTGTTATTTATTCTTTTTTTTCTAAAAAACTGATTATGTTTTAAAGTTATATTGATCTATTTGGGATTGTTGCTGTTGGGTTAAACCTATGAAGTTTTGTTTTCTTCTCACACCCCTTCTTCCCGCGGACAACTTTGTTGTTGTTGTTGTGGGATGCCTAAGCCCATGTTGATCCACAACATTTCCAGCGGACAAACTTAATCCTTCTTTCTTTTCTTTTTTTTTGTCTTGTTTGATTTACTGTTTATCTCTTTAGTTTTGTTTAATTTTTGATTAACTTATTAAATTTAGTTTAGAACTTTAATACTTGATTAGCTTTTGAATTAATGTTACTAGAGATTTGAATTTTTGTTTGGGTTAATTTTTATGAGATTTTAGTTTCAAGAAACTTTGGTTTAATTAAATATGACTTTTATTTGATCTTGGTTTTAGTTTTGTTTGATGTTTTGTAGGTTTATTGTTGGATTTTGATGATTGCGGATGTTGCTCGATGATGACCCTGTGACAAATTATTTTCATAATCTTGCTTGGACTAATGAGATCTCTGGATGAAATCTGCACTTAGACTCTGATTTTGCGCAGACTGATTTGTTGTTGATCCTGGTTTTCTTTACTGGTCGCCTTTGATGTTGGAACTTTATATTAGACTGATATCATGATAATGGACGCTTGTGCTTGACTATTAACTTCGCTTTGGACTTGATATTTCTTATTGAGTTTCTCTTGCGCGTAATGAAGAGGCAACAAACCTTCTCTGTTAGGTACCACTGAGATTATTATTTTTTTGCGCCTCATTCTAGTCCTGATGGCATGTTAGGAGCATGTTGGTGCATCTGAAGTCCTACTGATGTAGGCTCTGTCTGCGATTGTCTGATTATTATTGTGTTACATTCTTATATCATGTTTGTTGCTATTTCTTCACCTTCACACTTATTTCTTCCACATCTCAACTTCTTCTTTCATTTCTTTTTATATTTTCTACTTTCTTCTTCTTATCTTCTTCTTCTTTCCTTCTCTTCTTTAGGATAAACTTCAAACCACACTAACCTTAGGACCATCTTTGCATGATAACTTTAGGATTAGACTTTCCCCATTAGATTTTACCTTTAAGATCTTTTGTTTCTTTCTCTTCTCATCTCAAAACAAAAACCCTAAAAAACACCTTAATAAGGAAAGAAGTGACTTCTTATGTATAGCCTTATTCCATGGAGCATATGTATTCATTCCATCTTGGAATAGTACATTTGTCTAGCATGATGCACAAGTCTGATCATGAGACCATCTTCATCAAGAAAATCATAAAAAACACTTCTTTATTTTAATAACTAAGATGTTTAATAACTTCAGCAAGTTAGTGAGCTCAGACCCTAACCCTTGGAAACAAGTCTTGGATAAATTCTCCTTACTTAGTGTGTTTGTTCTATTATTCCATCTTGGAATGTAGTAGCAAGTACACATTCCATGGAAAACGGACTTGAATTCACTTCCTTGTGACACACAAATAAAATCTTCTAAAAAACATTGGACAAACAATAAACGTCTCTCCTTCGGGACTTCTTTTCTCATCACCTTCACTCTTTACGTGCGAACTTGCTCCTACTTATCACTTTGCAAGAAGGTAACACACTCGTCGTCCGAGCCTGCAACACCTGAACATTGATAGGCAGTTCAAGCCTTGAGACACAATTAATCTTTTCCACCCCTAGTTAGGGGAACTACGGCGTCTCTGATCCTCATGTCCAGATGAGGTACGTAGGCAGCGGGGTAGGGCCCGTTCGAGCACACTCTTTTATTTTCCCTACATTTCCCCCCTTTATTTTCTTTTTTCATTCTAATTCCAGTCTTTCTTTTTGCAGCAGCTTTCATTTCTTCACCCTTTGAAACAGTTTTCTTTGCAAGCGTGGATCCCGTCGGGTACGGCGTCCGATCTGGGGCGCTAATACCTTCCCAGGTCGTAACCGACTCCTGAACCCAGTCTCTTTGGTTCGCAGGACCCGTGTCCTTCCTTTTCTTTTCTTCTGGTTTGTGCAGCATTACCATTCCCGTTCCTTCGGGATAAAAATTCCTGGCTGGTGACTCTACCTCTTTTCCACACCACTTTCGCATTTGTACCGGGATGGAAATACAGGGAGCGACACTCAGGTGTTACAGGCTCGTCTGGCACGAGTGTGTTACCGTCTTGCAAAGAGACAAGTATGAGCAAGTTCTTATGTTAAGAGTGAGTGAGATGAGAAAAGAAGTTCCAAAGGAGAGACAATTATTCTTTGTTCTGTGTTTTTTAAGAAACTTTTATGAGTGTGGCACAAGGAAGTGAAT
The DNA here is from genome assembly GCA_963966055.1 of Lathyrus aphaca. Taxonomy (NCBI): domain Eukaryota; kingdom Viridiplantae; phylum Streptophyta; class Magnoliopsida; order Fabales; family Fabaceae; genus Lathyrus; species Lathyrus aphaca. Next base: position 212,886,435 of record OZ014519.1, read on the forward strand.
TCAAGTCCGTTTCCATGGAATATGTACTTGCTACTACATTCCAAGATGAAATAATAGAACAAGCACACCCAAGTGAGAGGAAGATCCCCAAAACTTGGTTCCAGAGATTAGGGCCTAAGCTCACTAACTCGTTGAATTTATCAGGTGTTTTTTTGTAACTTTTGTGAAGAAGTGTTTTTTATGGTTTTCCTTTGTGAAAATAGTCTCATGATCAGACTTGTGCATCACGCTAGACAAGCTTGTACTATCCCAAGATGGGAAGACTACAAGTGTCCCATGGAATAAGGTTATACACAAGAGACTACTTCAACCATTTATTAAGTGTTTTTTAGGTTTTTGTATGAAGATGAGAAAGAGAGAGTACCAAAGGATCTCAAAGGTAAAAACTAGAAGGGGGCTAACAATCCTAAATGTTATCATGCATGGAAGTCCTAGGTTAGTGTGTTTTGAAATCTATCCTAATGAAGAAGAAGGAAAGAAAAAGAAAGAAGAAGAAGAGGAGGAGAAGAGGAAGCTAGAAAATAACTTACTTCTCTAAAGAAGTTAAGTTGCTTCTAAGAGGGAGAAATAATGAAGTTATACAAAGGATGGCATAAGGCACATCACAAAGACAAGTATGAAAGCAATAAAGATATGAGATGAAGGTTTGAAATGTGGATAACATCTACACTTCACTTACCATGTGCACCTACAAGAAAAGGTTAGAACATGTTCAAGTGATAAGATGAAAGCAACTAAGGTCAAGTGAGATTCAAAAGAGCAAAAGGTCATATCAAACCATCACAACCAGAAGTAGAATCTTCCATTCACAAGCTAAGGTCAATCAAACAAACTCATGAAAGAAATAGAGCAATCAAACCACTACAAGGCATTACAAGTTACCATGAAGAAACCAATCATACATGAGATGGAAAAAGATCCTACAAGCTAAACATGCTCCATAAACTTCAAGACCAGAACCCTAGCATGGCAAGGAAGTGTCTAAGCAAATAGTAGAAGCACTCAAGGAATCATACAATTTCAATTGACATCAAACATATGAAGTATATGAACATAAGAAGTGATGTGAGCATACATATAAGTGTGAGACTTAGAGGATAAGAAACTCAAAGAAAACCAAAGTAACATCATCATGCAAAGACCACAGATTTAACATCATGCTATAAGACCTCATATCAACCTCTAAGAGTTGGCACAAGTGCCCTCCTAACCTAAAAATCAAGCATACATCAAAAATACCTTCAAAAATAGGGCAAGCCAGCACAAAAATTCATATAAAATGGAAATCATCCTCAAAAATTCAACAATTAAGCATGAAGGCTCCTTAAGCATGTAGGATCATCATACCAAAAGGATAAGACCAAAATCAGAAGAAATATTGGTCAAATAAAATCACAAAGATCAATTAGGGTTTTAGAACCTTCATCATGAATCAACATGGCAAAAGGAAAGAAAAATCAATCTAAAAATCATGAATAAAATCTCAATTAATCCTCAACATGTTAGGAATCAGATACAAAAATAAGCAAGTTCATATCTATCACCAAATTCAAAATAGAAAATGAACAAGACAGATCATGCATAAAAAGAATTAAACCAAAAGACATGAAATCAAAAATTAATTCAAGCACAAATATTAATGAAAAGTGAAATTAAAAAATATGAGAAATTAAAGAAAATCAAAATGAACATACATGATTTTTGGAATTGATTGACTAAATTTAAAAAATTAAAAATCAAACAGAAAAAGAAATAGAAAATAAAATTTCAAATAAAAGAACTAAGGTGCCAATAGCAATTACATCAGTTCAATACGCATGGGCTCATACGGGGAGGGGTGTGTTTAGTAACCAAGCCCAAATCAAGTCCACAAACAAATTCAGTCAAATAAAAATATGAGAAGTAATTAGATCTGATGGTTAGAAACGCAAGTCAGCAAGTCAAACATAATCAAAGGCACACAATCAATCAACAATCCATTCAATAATCAGATCCAACACATGACATTCAAATGAGAGTTCCCTCCTCAATCCAACGACTGTGTTTTAATTCACAAAACAAATCAAAGCATGTGACCAGCACATGCTTCATTAATGTGCTGGCACAATTTAGAACGCCAGATCAAGACACACACACGACTAAGATTTCGTCACTAACCTTCATCACATGCAAACCAACTTCATCATAGAAACGTAGAATCCGGTGACCGAAGCCCTAGCTCCGTCACCGTAAAATTCAAAGCATGAAAAAATTATCACATAAACACGAAAAAAACTCCAAATCCATTCATTAGACTATGGTGAACAAGAATCCAACAACAAAATTCACAAAAAATCAACGAATAAGGCGGATTGAAGCAAAACATTTTTTACATCAAACTTTCAATTCATCATAAAACACTCAATACACATGCATTTTCAATTATAAACACATCATTATCATCATTATAACTTGTAGATCATTAAGCACACAACAAAAACAACTTCTAGATCCATGGATTTGAAGCTTACCTGAAGATTGCAGATCTCAAACTAGGACAAGAATTCCTTCTACAAGCTGTAGATCTCCTTGATTTGATCTCCTCTTGTAAAATAAATGCAAGAGAGAGCTTGAGAGATGCCGAAATGAAAGATTCAAAGCTTCTTGTTCTGAATTGCACCTCACTGATTTTTCACTTAAAGCTTGAATTAATGGTTGCAAAGTGATCCTTATAGCTCAAGGATGAAGATGGTGTGAAGAAATGAAGAAGTGAGAGTTTGGAGAGAAAGATTCGAAAGAAAAATCTTGAGAGCAAGAAAATGTGAATCTGGTGAAATGAGAGAGAGTTCTGATTCAAAATGGCTAGCATTAGCTTATATATGAGGTGACTTTTTATGCTGATTAGGGTTTTCATTGAGTGGTAGCATGGAAAGTGTGAGAGGGAATGTTTTGCAAATTGGAAAGAAAGTTGTGATTCTCTCATTCATTCGTACAATGCTTCCCTCATGCGCACATGCTGACTTCCTATCATGCATTATCCACCCTTGGATTAAATTTGGATCAAGAGAGGACTTGGATCATGCTTTTTGTGAGGTTTTGCAAAATTGCAAAATGTGAAATATCTCACACTCAAGCCACGCGTTTCTTGGTTTCCTTGGATAAAATTACTTCCCATGCATTGCCTTGGGTGCTTATGATCACAAATGGTCCACAAAATGGCTTGGAAACGATTTACAAAACAATTTGCAAATTGGTAGAAACTTGAAATAATGGAAAAACCCTAAAAATGACCAAACTTCTCTTGGCCATATCTTGAGTTCTACACATGCTATGAACAAGTTCTTATACTTTTTGGAAATGGGAGAGCATGCCCTACAACTTTTATGTTTGAGAAAATTTCATTTGGAGCCATCTTGACCATGAAAGGATCATTTGAAGATTAGGGCAAAACTTGCCAATAATAGTAAGTTTCATTACAAGTCACTTACTAGATTTGGAAATTTCTTCAAAACCTCTTGATTCTTGATCTTAGAGATCACCAAAGCTCTTATTTGACCTTAAGAAGGTCCCTTGACTTGAAAAACATGATTGGAGGCCTTTAAATCCCACAGTTGACTTTTCAGATGCACAGTTGACCAAGTTTCTTCATTTACAAGTAATTGGTCAAAGATATGAGAATTCCTTGATCTGAGGCAAAACCCTAATTAAGGTTTAACTATGTAGGAGCCATTTGCATTGTTGAGCTTTTGGGGATGCTTCACCCTTCTTGACTTTTGAGGATGACTTTGAACTTGAATAAGATGTGAGGAGACCTTGTGAGCTTCTTGAAATGTCACTTGGCTCTTGGCTTTGCTTGTAGAACCATAAATCTCCAGATGATTGATCATAGGCCCTATGCTAGAACTTGTGAATGCTATGCTTCATTTTTCTATGCCAAATGCTAGGATATGGTATGTTATATGGTATGCTTATGATATGTAAATGATGATAAAAAGGAGAGGGCAAATTTGGGGTGTTACAGCTGCCCCTATTCAAGAAACTATTAATCTGAAGAGGACGAAAGCAACGACTGTCGGCCGTTTGAGATGAACTATGGTTGAATACCAAGAATAAACCTGAAATTTGCAATCTGCTGGAGAACCAAAAGAAATAGGAAATAAACCCAACCAAGGAGAACTACTGCAAACCCTGACGAGGCAACAAGTAACCAGTAACCAAGAAATGCCTTCTAAACGATGCCAGGAGACTACTGGCTTACCACAGCGACGATGGACTTTGAAACTTGTCTTTTAAATGACGCTAGACGACTACTAGCTTGCCATAGCGATGGTGGACTTAGAAATGGGTGATTCCTTACGAATCTCATGTCTTCTTACGCTTCCCATTGACGCATTTGAATCTATGGGGTAGACATGCACTGACCAGGATCTGCATTTTAACATGCGCTTACGATACTTATTAGAATCCGCATCTTAATATGCGCTTACAATTCTCTTCATATACCCTCGGGTCGGATATATGATGAACGTATGCATCTGGGAGAATCTGCATCTTAACATGCGCTTACGATCCCCTGCACTATTTTGACAATATAAACCCACTGTCAGGATCTCGCCTTAATTACACTGGAACAAACCTAATTAGAATCCACATCTTAATATGCGCTTACGATTCTGATGCAAAGTTTCGACGATTTCTACCATCAGGACTTCAAACCCAGGTCCGTTGACACGGGACAAAGCGATGAATGAGAGGAATCCGTTGACACTGGACGAACGCGAATCTGACTGAGAGGAGTCTGTTGACACTAGAAGAACACGAATCTGACTAATAGGAGTCTGTTGACACTAGACGAACGCGAATCTGACTGAGATAGACGAACGTGAATCTGACTGAGAGGAGTCAGTTGACACTGGATGAATGCAAATTTAACTGAGAGGAGTCCGTTGACACTGGACGAACGCGAATCTGACTGAGAGGAGTCCGTTGACACTGGACGAACGTGAATCAACACAAGATTTGTTGAAGAGAGTAACAACTCTGAAAGGGAGCATAATGTTCGTAACTTTGTTGAGGATGAGAACATTCTGACTAACATTCTGCTGAAGAAAATACATCAAGATATTCTTACAATACTTGATCTTAACTGAGGAATGACAACACCGTCTGCATCACTGTTTCGTCTGGGCCAAAAATAAATTGGCGACCTCTTCGGGGAATACTTCATTGATGGTTGACTTCCGATAATGAAACTCTATGGGGAAATGAAAAACTTCTGGCCCGGGTGGGGAAACAAACTACCAAAACCTGATTGGGGATAGAATTCTGACAATTCTAACTCTATGGGGAATTAAACATTCATCTGCTTGCCGGGAATAGCCCACTTTGATGTAATGACTCCGCTTGGAGGTAAGAGTTGTTCAACTTACTTGCTGTTCTGCTGGGGATACCACCCTACTCTGATTCGGCTGAGGGATGCTTTTCCTCACACTCTACTGAGGATGATGTGGATCATCTTCCTGCTGGAAGTAGAAAATATAAAGTGTCCCTTGTTGGGGAGAAACACACTACTTGGAAAATGTTGTCTGATAGCACCCCTTGTTGTCTGCTTGGAAAATATAAAGTGTCCCCGGGAAATTGCATGGTACGATCTAGTCATCCCATGTCACCTGACATTCAAAGTGATTTTGAATGCTTTCCCTTTTGCACGTCATTTATAAAGCCACCAAGCTTAAATGCAATGTTCTTTTATAAAAAATTTAGGACATTTTTGCAAACAAAGCAAGTAAAACAAAACAAAGATAAAGCCTTTTTTTAACTGAACATTCTTTTATTGATGAGCCTCTGAATAAGCAAAAATTTACATCAGGAAGCAATCACCTGGAAAGAGGTAATCACTGTAAATTGAGAAAAGAAAACTATACTAATGGCAATGTGTGCGGCATTTCAATGAGTTTCCTTTCTTCTATGACCAGTATGTCTTCAAGATTTTTCGTTCCTACTTTTGCTTTCTGAAGAAGAAGATTGGACTGATTCCTACCTTTCTGAGATTTCCAGGTTAACCTAGACGATGACGTGGTACAAATTACCTAAATCGCAGTCATTCGCTTATTCCCTTATTTTTTGTGGATCGTCCTTTCGGGTTTTCAATCCACGGGGATACCTTTTTTTTCCTGAGATGTCTAATGCAGCTTTTCAACTCAGAGGGTGTACGTTTTTTTATTTATTTTCCCTAACTTTTTCCCAAGCTTTTTATTCTGTTTTTAGCTCGTCGGGATGCCCTATTTTTCCTGGACTTTTATTCTGTTTTTCGTCCAGCGGGTCTGTTTATGCGAAGTATTTTTTAACTGTATCTAAGTTAACAGGGGACTGGAAGTCTTCGCCATCCATAGTAGTGAGCATCAGTGCTCCACCAGAGAAAATTTCTTTACTAGGAATGGGCCTTTGTAATTCGGGGTCTACTTGCCCCTACGATCTGAACATGGAGGAATGATTCTTTTGAGCACAAGCTCACCAACTTGATACTCCCGAGTGCATACTCGCTGATCGAATTCCCGCTTCATTCTCCTCTGATAAATTTGATCATGACATACAACTGTTAATCTTTTCTCCTCAATTAAACATACCTGGTTATATTGGGCACACACCCATTCAACATCCTCAACCTTGACATCCATCATTACTCGCAAAGAAGGAATTTCGACCTCAAGAGGTAGGATTTCCTTCATACCATATACGAGGGAAAAAGGAGTTGCCCCAGTAGACGTCTTGACTGACGTACGGTACCCATGCAAAGCGAACGGTAACATCTCATGCCAATCCTTATAGGTGACGACCATTTTCTGCACAATCTTCTTGATATTATTATTTGCTGCCTCAACCGCGCCATTCATCTTTGGCTGGTAAGGAGAAGAATTGTGATGTTGGATCTTGAAGTCCCGACATAGTTCAGCCATCATTTTGTTGTTTAGATTGGAACCATTATCAATAATGATTCGCTCAGGAACTCCATATCTACAGATGATATCTTTCTTCAGAAATCTGGCCACCACCTTTCTGCTGACATTGGCATAAGACGTTGCTTCGACCCATTTAGTGAAGTAATCGATTGCGACCAATATGAAACGATGGTCGTTTGAAGCAGTAGGCTCTATTTTTTCGATCATGTCAATGCCCCACATGGAAAAGGGCCAAGGAGATGACATGACGTTGAGCGGGCTTGGAGGAACATGCACTTTGTCTGCATAGATCTGGCATTTGTGACATTTGAGAGCGTATGAACAACACTCTGCATCCATTGTTAACCAGTAATACCATGATCTTAATAAATTCTTAGCCATTGCATGTCCCCCTGCATGGGTACCAAAAGATCCCTCGTGGACTTCCTACATTAAAATGTCTGCTTCCTGCTTATCCACACATCTGAGCAGGACCATGTCAAAGTTTCTCTTATACAGAACACCGTTAGTGTTTAAGAATAAACTAGCAGCAAGTCGTCTTAAGGTCTTCTTGTCATTGGAATATTCCCCAGCTGGATACTCTTTACTTTCCAGGAAGTGCTTAATATCATAATACCAAGGCTTATCATCAGATACTACGTCAACAGAGAACACATAAGCAGGTATGTCAAGCCTGTAGACGTCAATTCTGGGGACATAATTCCAACATATCACTTTGATAGACGAAGAGAGCGTAGCCAATGCATCGACAAATTGATTTTCATCGCGTGGTATATACTGAAGCTGCACTATTGTGAAGAATGTCAACAGTCTCCTGGCATAATCCCTGTAAGAAATTAAATGATCTTGGTGTGTATACCACTTGCTAGTAATTTGATTAATTGCGAGGGCTAAATCTCTGAATATGTCGAGGGTCTTAATCCTAAGATTAATAGCCTCCTCTATTCCCATAATACACTCCTCGTACGCTTCATTGTTGGTGCAACCAAAAGTAATTATGGCAGCAAAGGGAAAGTGAACACCTTTGGGAGTAATTAGAACAATGCCAACTCCGCATCCATTGATATTGACAGTCCTATCAAACATCAACTTCTACTTGGATTCAGGGTCTGGCCCCTCCTCTATAAGTGATTCCTCATAATCTTTTGCTTTGAGGTACATGATCTCCTCATGAGGGAAGTCAAATCTCATTGGCTGATAATCATCTTCAAGGGGTTGTTATGCAAGATAGTGTTGGACCCCAAAAAATACGACCTCACGCGATCCGAAAAGACGGGAGCTGCGCGCTGGACAGTCTGAAGAGTCGCCACCTAATTTTATTTATTCCCGAAGAGGGAAAGGGAATATATAGATAAAACCCGGGAAGAGAGGGATGAGGACAAAGGTCTCGTAACCATTGCTTGGGTTCGGGAGTCAGTTATGTAGGGGGAAGGTATTAGCACCCCCTACATCCATCGTACTCGATGGGAACCATCTAAGTTATCACGCGCGAAAGGATGTCTATACTTAAACGAATAACTTGCTAGAGGGAAAAAAATTTAAATTATAAGTTAGATTGATCCTAGGTGCTCGACAAGGATTGAGATCCTTGTGCCTACGTACTCTCGGGTGCAATGGGAAAGTCAGAGCCTCGTAGTTCGGCCGACTACGGTTGATGGTTGTTGATTCTATTACCTTTCTTCGATGAAAGGATTTAGGAGTCGAATTGCACTAAAGACTATGGATAGTTTATTCCGTCCAACAAGACGAGCGTCTTGCGTCGAAATAATCAGAGCGAGTAACGAAAGCTCGTTATCCTCCTTTCTACCGCTTAAGGCTCGTGGCGTACAGTTCTTCTCATATTATTAGAATGTGTTATTACCTAATGACCGCTTGATGTTGGATCAAGGGTTTGGATCTAAAAAGAATCGTTTTGGTTTTTGAGGTTAGAGGGTGAATGCAAATGGAGTTTTATTTTGTGGTTTGTTAGTGAGGCACAATGCGCTCGACTCGCAAGGTAAAGTGGATCCTAATAAAAGAAACAATAACTGAAAAATAAAGTGCAGGTGTGCAAGTGCAACCGCTTGGCGTTGGACCAAGGGTTCACGAACGAAATAAAATCGAATAAAATGCGAAAAATAAAATGCGTACAAAAAATGGGGGAGGGATACAAAATAAAATACAGGGGATTGCGAGAAATAAATGGGTCTCATTGTAATTCGCCCAAGAGAAAGCGTGCGTGCAGTGTTTTTGAACTGTTCGAAGGCGTTCAGACTTTTTATTCGGATGCAACTGTTCGAAGGCGTTGGACTTTTTCGGACGCGTCGAAATATAGTTCGTTCACTTCCTTAGAGCCGATTTAAAGAAATCGCTCTATTAGGAGTCAAATCGCTTTTTGTTGGAATGCGATAAAATAAATAAATTAAATTAAATTGAATTGCGAAAATTAAATTAGAATAGAATAATAAATACAAATAATTAAATAAATTGAAAATGTTGAAAATACTTATAATGATATAATGAATAAACTAAATTAAATTAGATGTTATTGGTCAAAATAAAATAATAAAATAGAACCTAACTAAAAGAAGGGCCTCATATTGATTAAATTTCCCGACTTAAGGAAATCGAAAATAATTTGATCTTTTGATATATCATTGGCCCACAAAATATTAAAAATCCAAGTAATATTTTAAATAAAATAAAAACAAATTTAAAAAAACTAGTAACAAATAAAATAAAATAAATAGATAAAATAGGGGGTTCATGGCTTGGATACTGGTGCGTGCAAATAGAAATCAAGTCCATGGGCCTAAGCCCGTTTCACAACCAATGATAATTATATAAAAAAACAAATAAGGCAGCAGGGGTGCAGTGCATCAGGAAGGCAATAATATGAAGAAAAACTGTTGGGCTCGTGGGCTAAAGGCCCATCAATCACAACAAGATAAAGAGCTTTTTTATAAAAGAAACAATGGCAAGGGGTGGCGCTGCTTTCAGGGGGCGTATCTAGTGAGAATATCATGGGCCTAGGAACTTAAATCCTATAAACATTTAATCATAAAAAATGAAATAGTTATTTTAAAAAAGAAACAAGGTAAAGTTGAAAAAACAAAACTCAGAATGGTTCTTTTGAAAAGGACATGGTATCTCTAACTCACCCTAAAAATCGACGGCAGGAGAAGAAAAGAGAACAACACGATAGTGTCTCAGTGGATTTTCGGTTTTGAAGCTCAAATTCGCGGTTGGTGTTGGTGGTCCGGCGGATTCACGAAGGGGGAAAGGGTTTGCTCGCGGTAGTGTGTTTGCGGTCTGCGGCGTTAGATTTGGACGGTGGTAAAGGTTTGGTTCGTGGGCCGGCGGTTTGCGGTGGTTTCAGATCGAGTTAGGGTGGTTCGAAGGATCGGGTTAGGCTCACGGTGACGATGCATAATTTGATTCGTGATGAGTTTTCATTCTCACTCAAGCTCAGGCTCTCTCAAACACACGTTTTCATGCTCAGCCTCGACTTGCTCATGTTTTGGTTCTCAGACTCGCTAATGGTTCGATTTCTGTGTCCTCGGAGTCGCGGTGTTTCACAGTTTATTTGGGGGTATATACTCACGGTCTCTCGTAGCAGTTTCGGATTTTCGTTCGGTTTCGGAGTTGTTGTGGTCAGTGGTTTTGATTTTGAGTGATGAAGGTGGCGTTTGATTTGGGTTAAGGTTATTGTTTTCGGTTTTTTGCAGAATACAAGGGTGTTTACAGAAGGAGGCTAAGGATGTGTTTGGGTGTTTATTGGTTTATGGTTGTGTTCTGTTGCGTTTGTGTTAGGTTGAAGGTTGTGAAATGAAGGGTGTGAGAGTATGCGATGGAGGTTTTAGCTTGTGTGTATTCGGTGTGTTGATATTTGTGGACTAAAGGTCTGTGAATTTTTTTGGTAAAGCCTGGTTTTATGGGAAGATTGGAAGGAATAAAATGAGGAAACCTAGGGCAAGGAATTAAAAAAAAGAATCTTTGCTTACAGGCTGTACAATTTGTGTGGATTTGCCTTGTGCTGTGAATTGGTTGTGTTTTTGTGGAGGACGTGAATTGGTGGAGAGACCAAAAGAAGAGTGTGTGCTGAAAAATATTTGGTACAGCTAGTAAATGTGAAATAGAATTACTTTTGAAACAGAAAAATAATAGTACAAATAAATAATAACAATAATAATAATAATAGGAAATAATAATAATAGCAATCAAAACTAAAAATTTCTAATAATAATAATAATGGGAATAGGAAAAAAGCTAAATTCCTAATAATGAATAATGAAAATATATTTTTTTGACATTTTTTTAATAATGGGTCTAAAAGAAAAAACCAATGGATTTAGAAAAATGGTTTAGTAATAATAAAAATGGTTCTAATAATAATGATAGACTTTAATAATAAAATAGGAAATGAAACATACTAATAATATAAACCATAATAATAGAAATAATAGACAAAATAAATGAAAACACTAATAAATAATAATAGAACTAATAATAACAATAATAGTAATAAAAAATATTAATAATAAAAGTAAGAAATAGTTTTTTTTTGTAATTTTTGAATAATGACTAAATAATAAAAATAAATAAAATGCTTATAATAAAAATAAAGAAGATATGAATTTTTTAATTTTAAAGAGAAATAAATTCATTTTTTTTTTACTTTTTCGAATATCAAACAGAAAAATAAAATGGTACATATTTTTGGATTTTTGAAATAACGGTTTAGACAGTAAAATAAAATGATGCAGATAGGACAAATTTGGGGTATGACAGTTGCCCCTGTCGAATTGGCTTAGACCGAGTAAGATGAGCTGACTCGCGTTCAAACTTTCAAGGTATAAGACAATTAGATAATAACAGACTCCAAATTTGTCCGAAAAGAAAGAAATTATGAAAATAATAGATGATTAAAATTGGAAATGATGGGTGACACAGCAAGAAACAAGCTGACAAAATAAATCACTTATCACCGACGGATGATAAAGCGAGTGGCTGTAAATAAAATCACTTATCACTGAAGGATAATAAGGCGAATGACTGAAAATAAAATCACTTATCACCAGAGGATGATAAGGCAAATGACAGAAAATAAAATCACTTATCACCAGAGGATGATAAGGCAAATAACTGAAAATAAAATCACTTATCACCAGAGGATGATAAGGCAAATAACTGAAAATAAAATCACTTATCAACGAAGGATGAAAAGGCAAATGACTGAAAATAAAAATCACTTATCACCGAAGAATGATAAGGCAAATGACTGAAAATAAAATCACTTATCACCAAAGGATGATAAGACAAAAGACTAAAAATAAAATCACTTATCACCAGAGGATGATAAGGCAAATGACTGAAAATAAAATCACTTATCACCAGAGGATGATAAGGCAAAATACTAAAAATAAAATCACTTATCACCAAAGGATGATAAGGCAAATGACTGAAAATAAAATCACTTATCACCAGAAGATGATAAGGCAAAAGACTGAAAATAAAATCACTTATAACTAGAAGATGATAAGGCAAATGACTGAAAAATAAAATCACTTATCACCAGAGGATGATAAGGCAAGAGACTGAAAAATAAAATCACTTATCACCAGAGGATGATAAGGCAAAAGACTGAAAATAAAATCACTTATCACCAAAAGATGATAAGGCAAAAGACTGAAAATAAAATCACTTATCACCAGAAGATGATAAGGCAAATGACTGAAAAATAAAATCACTTATAACCAGAGGATGATAAGGCAAGAGACTGAAAAATAAAATCACTTATCACCAGAGGATGATAAGGCAAAAGACTGAAAATAAAATCACTTATCACCAGAAGATGATAAGGAAAATGATTGAAAATAAAACCACTTATCACCAGAGGATGATAAGGCAAATGACTGAAAATAAAATCACTTATCACCAGAGGATGATAAGGCAAATGACTGAAAATAAAATCACTTATCACCGAAGGATTATAAGGCAAATGACTGAAAATAAAATCACTTATCACCAGAGGATGATAAGGCAAATGAATGAAAATAAAATCACTTATCACCAGAAGATGATAAGGCAAAAGACTGAAAATAAAATCACTTATCACCAGAAGATGATAAGGCAAATGACTGAAAAATAAAATCACTTATCACCAGAGGATGATAAGGCAAGAGACTGAAAAATAAAATCACTTATCACCAGAGGATGATAAGGCAAAAGACTGAAAATAAAATCACTTATCACCAGCAGATGATAAGGCAAATGACTGAAAAATAAAATCACTTATCACCAGAGGATGATAAGGCAAAGGACTGAAAAATAAAATCACTTATTACCAGAGGATGATAAGGCAAATGACTGAAAATAAAATCACTTATCACCAGAGGATGATAAGGCAAAAGACTGAAAATAAAATCACTTATCACCAGAAGATGATAAGGCAAAAGACTGAAAATAAAATCACTTATCACCAGAGGATGATAAGGCAAATGACTGAAAATAAAATCACTTATCACCAGAGGATGATAAGGCAAAAGACTGAAAAATAAAATCACTTATCACCAGAGGATGATAAGGAAAAAGACTGAAAATAAAATCAGTTATCACCAGAGGATGATAAGGCAAAAGACTGAAAAATAAAATCACTTATGTCCAGAGGATGATAAGGCAAAAGACTGAAAAATAAAATCACTTATCACCAGAGGATGATAAGGCAAGAGACTGAAAATAAAATCACTTATCACCAGAGGATGATAAGGCAAAAGACTGAAAATAAAATCACTTATCACCAGAAGATGATAAGACAAAAGACTGAAAATAAAATCACTTATCACCAGAAGATGATAAGGCAAATGACTGAAAAATAAAATCACTTATCACCAGAGGATGATAAGGCAAGAGACTGAAAAATAAAATCACTTATCTCTAGAGGATGATAAGGCAAAATACTGAAAATAAAATCACTTATTACCAGAAGATGATAAGGAAAATGATTGAAAATAAAACCACTTATCACCAGAGGATGATAAGGCAAATGACTGAAAATAAAATCACTTATCACCAGAGGATGATAAGGCAAATGACTGAAAATAAAATCACTTATCACCAGAATGATAAGGCAAATGACTGAAAATAAAATCACCTATCACCGAAGGATGATAAGGCAAATGACTGAAAATAAAATCACTTATCACTAGAAGATAATAAGGCAAATGACTGAAAATAAAATCACTTATCACCGAAGGATGATAAGGCAAATGATTGAAAATAAAATCACTTATCACCATAAGATGATAAGACAAATGAAATTTAAATATGATTCCCGCTACTAAAGGGAAAACCGAGTGGCTGAAAATAAAATAGTTGAAGAGAAAAGATCCAATGGGGGACAACCACTGAATCCGTCGAGGAGATGCCTGGAATCTTCGATTGATCCTGGATCCTGACTTATGCGCGTATGCTTGATTGTTTTTTTTTGAAATGACATTCCATAATGATGGAGATACGATGCAAGTGTTTATGCATTGCTGAAAATTAAAATGTTGGGAGTATGAAAAGTTGATTTATTTAGGTATGCATATGATGCACATGTTGTAAATGATTGATGTAAATGATGCGTATGACATTGATGATGCATAATGATGCATATGAGCGATTGAAAGGTGCCAGCTTGGTGGACTTTTGGTTTGGTAGTTGCCAATAATGATTGGATTTTGGGTGGGTGGATGGCTTGATTCCCTGACACTCGATCTTCTATGATGTAAGATCAAAAGATGGATCTGTATGCTCCAAGTTTTAATCATTTGCTGGTGAGCAAAGCGACTTAATTGACACATGAAGACTGATTTTGCTTTGCCAACGTCTAGCAAGGACTGCATGTTCAGCTGGGGAGTAGAGATAGGAAGATTTTCTCCTTGTTTGCCTTCCCCTGCCTGTAGGGTATTTGAAATAAATCCAGTGGGGAATCTTTGACAATGGCCATGGCATGATCTGCCCCAGAGTTTGGATCTGGTAGGTGTCTTCCCCTGATTGAGCCTTTGAAGGTGATTTTGCCCCTGATTAGACTATTGAGGTAGTCTTGATTCATGTTGGCACCAATGAAGTTCAGATTTCTCTTTTGATTGCCCCTTGTTGGGATTGTATTAATGTCAAGCACTGAATTGCAATTAAATTGTTCATACAAATGGTAGTGTTAATGCAACGTTCATGTAAGTTTTGAAAAAAAGTCATTTTTATTTGAATGCGGTGAAAGTTTGACGAATGAACCGTTTGTCCAAACGTGGTGCTGATTTAGAAAGTGCGTGAAAGATACAACAAGAATAATGTGAAATCGAGTTTGAAGATTAGCAAATACATGGGAGTCAATTTACGCAACCTTGTTGGTAGCATGCTTTCAGAATAAACCCTGCCTCAATTAGGACTTTTGAGGGTTGCGTGGTCTGGTTAATGGTTTGAGAAACAAAGGATATAAGGCTCAAAGTTTGATTTGTACCCATCCCTTCTTCGTAATGTTCTCCAGTCCTATGTTCAGTTAACTTTACACATGCATTTGTTTTCGACTTTGCAAGAGTGAAGATGGAGCTTTAAAGTTTGCTTGAAAATGGCAGTCATCTATTTTTCTGGTGACCATTTGATTCTTGATTTGGTGGTCACTGATATTTGTTTTGCTTCTGCTGAGGATTTGAGTTCCTCTTTTGATTTCTTTTTTCGACTAAGTCTCCCTTCGGCTGCTCAACTTAGTGGTTTTTTCTTTTCTTTTCTTTTTGTTTGAATGTTGTGACTGCCAAGTCATTTGTTGACGGTTCCCCAACGAGATGTCTCATCTTGCAATTTGAAAGTGTAGTTAGGTTAACTGAACAACTACTCTGCCCCGGGTAAAATGTAAGGGTTTGTATCTGAAAGAAACTCCTACTTCTAGGCTCGAAGTGATTGACTAGGGATTAACTCCTTGTATCTCTAGTGTTTGGGGATTTGAACAAATTCCTGTACATCGTTGACAAGGTTTTATCCGAAAGCATACTGCAACAGTTATGGGTATTTCGTTTTCATCATCCTCCTTCAAATATTTGCTAAAGTGAAGTGAGGAAGTATTTTTGTGTTTTTGTGATAAATGATAAATGATGAGCGAATGCGAATAAATTGATTCAAAACATGCATAAACATAACATTAACAAAACCAAGTACAAACAATAATGTTCAGAGCAAATAGTACTTAACAAACAGTACAAAATAACAAAGATGCAAAAATGATAAATGGCGACGACTGCCTTGATTTGAGGAATGAACTTCTCTTGATTGAATGCTTCAAAGTTGGTGTCTACTCAGCTTGGTCTTCAACAACCCCTTCAAATGTCTTCACTTGTTGACACCGTGCGGAGGCATTGGATTGTTCTGGACATTTGGATTTCTCGGAGTGAAGGGGAGATCCTTAGAGTTGATCAGGTCCTGAACTTTGTGCTTGAACATTCTGCAATTCTCGATTGTGTGACCTGGAGCGCCTTTGTGATACTCACAGCGAGCATTGGCATCATAGTCTCGAGCGTTACCAGTTTGTGGTGGCATATCTCTCAAAGTAAGAGATCCATTCGCCATCAACCCGTTAAATATTTCGCTATATGACATAGGCAATGGATCAAGGTGTCTGTCCGATCCCCTTTGTTGATATGGTGGGCGTTGTTGAGGAGCGCGTTGGTGTTGTTGACCAGGCTGTTGTGGATAAGCCGGTTGCTGGTATGGATAAGCTGGTTGCTGGTATGGATAAACCGATTGCTGGTATGGTCCAGGTGCATATTGGGCAGCTGCAACCAGAGGATAAGGACATGGTCGATAAGCCATCGGAGGCGGAAGCAGAGCTTGCATACTCTTTTCGACCAGACTCGTCATGTTGGCCTAGAACACACCTCATTGACCCTTCTAGCATAGTCAAGTACATGATGAGTGGCCTCCCCGGAACCAGAGGCATTAGGATTGGAGGTTCCTACAAGTATTCTTTAATCTTTTCAAAATCTCTTTGACAATCTTCATTCCACCTGATCGCTTGCTCTTTTCTTAGCAATTTGAATATTAATTCACATGTGGCTGTGAGATGAGATATGAACCGAGCAATGTAGTTCAATCTACCTAGGAAGCCACACACTTCTTTTTCTGTTTGCGGTGCAGGCATATCTTGTATTGCTTTGACCTTTGCATGATCTACCTCAATCCCTCTTTGACTCACAATGAAACCCAACAGTTTTCCTGAACGCACCCCAAAGGTGAACTTGTTTGGATTTAATCTCAGACGATACTTTCTCAGTCATTCAAACAACTTCTGGAGGTTAACCAAATGCTCTTCTTTGTCTCAGGACTTGACGATCATGTTGTCCACATAAAATTATATCTCTTTGTGGATCATATCATGAAATAGAGTCACCATTGCCCACTGATAGGTTTCCCCGGCGTTCTTCAAACCAAAAGGCATGACCTTGTAGCAAAACGTACCCTAGGGGTAATGAATGTTGTCTTCTCCATGTCTTCTAGAGCCATCTTAATCTGGTTATAACCGGAGAATCCATCCATGGAGGAGAATACCGAGAATTGAGTCGTATTATCAACCAATACATCAATGTGAGGTAATGGGAAATCATCTTTTGGACTTGCTCTATTCAAATCCCAGTAGTCAACGCACATCCGGACCTTGCTGTCCTTCTTCGGTACTGGCACAATATTAGCTACCCAGGGTGGGTAACTAGTTACGACAAGGAAACCGGCGTGCCATTGCTTCTGAACCTCTTCTTTAATATTCACTTCCATGCCAGGATGGGTTCTTCTATGATTTTTCTTTAACAGGAGGGCAGTCTTCCCTCAGTGGCAGCTTATGCATAACAATGTCGGTATCCAGACCTGACATATCTTGATATGACCAAGCAAAGATATCCACATACTCTCGAAGCATGCCAATTAACTCTTCTCTTACTCTGGCCTACAGACTGGCCCTAATCTTAATTTTCTTCTTTGCGTCTTCCGTTCTGATGTTGATGATCTCAATCTCTTCTTGGTGAGGCTGAATTACTCTTTCCTCCTATCTCAATAACCTGGCCAATTCTTCAGGGAGTTCACAGTCTTCTTCAACCCCTTCATCATCTTGGTAGATCAGATTATCAAAATCATACTCGGTCATAGTAGAAGAGTTATCAAAGAAATCCGAATGATTGGTTTTGCACAAATGATGTGCTTATTTCAAAATATGCTCTTTTTTCCATGGAAACAACTAAACAAAACAAAGAAAGAAAAACATTGTCATTTTTATTGTTTTTTGTGAAAAAATTGAAAGGAAAGACATGGAACACAATTTGAATGAAAAATGTCCTTTATTAATGATAAAATTAATCGCATAAAATTCAAGGTGGCCCTACAATGGATCCATACACCTTGGGCATAATGTAGGACTTAGCATGCAAATGATAAATGGGAAAACAAGAAAAATTACTCTAGCAGACAAGTAACTTGGATGAAATCCTCTGCAAACCAGTTCTGAAGCTCTTCCCCGGGAACACATGGGCGCACCCAGTTGTCCAGATCGCAATCACTATCGACATCTTCATCCACATCACACACCTGGTTTGGATCGATTACTCCAACACTGGTGAAGCTCCTTGTCTATTTACCTTGAGACCTTCCAGCTTGCCCTGGTTGATAGCCAATGCCAAATTTGTCATCTTTCTTCTCAACCTCCAACAGTTTTCCCCAGCCCTGGGCCTGTCCAGACTGCACCACCTCTTTAGCCTGCTTGTAAGAAGATATGGAAGTCCCCACCCTCTCACTGCTCTTGATTGTGGAAGTAGTAGCTAATGTACTAACATTCACAGCTTCGAAGGCATGGCATAACATTTCGTGTATCTCACCATACATCTCAACATATTTAAATATGGACAAGTGACTAACAAAAATGTCCTCCTCCCCGCACTCGGTGACCACATGACCATCCACCACATATTTTAATTTTTGGTGAAGAGTAGACGTCATAGTGTCTGCAGAATGAATCCAAGGGAGACCCAACAGACATTTGTATGATGGTTGTATGTCTATGACATAAAAGGTACTTTTGAACACTTGTGACCCTATTTTCACTGGTAACTCCACTTTTCCGAAAACCGATCTCTTGGATCCGTCAAAAGCCCTCACAACTAAGTCACTTGGCCTGAGAATTATACCCTCTACATCCAACTTCATTGGAGCTTTCTTTGGGAGCATATTCAGAGAGGAACTCGTATCCACCAAGACGTGGGACAACACATCACCTTTGCATTCCATAGTGATGTGCAAAGCTTTATTGTGGTTTCTCCCCTCGGACATAAGATCTCTATCTGTAAACCCCAACCCATGAATAGTATTTACATTGGACACCATTGTCTCCAGTTGATTGACAGTGATCTCTTGAGGTACGTAAGCCAATTGTAGTACCTTCAGAAGAGCTTCTCTATGTGCCTCTGAACACATCATCAATGACAAGATAGAAATTTTAGATGGTGTCTGATTTAGTTGCTCCACCACTTTATAATCACTTTTCTTTATAATTCTCATGAACTCTTCCACTTCTTTCTCAAACACACCCTGCTCAGTGGTTGGAGTCACAACTTCTTCAGTGGCTACTTCTTTACCTTTGGCTTTGGCAGCTACTTCAGCTTCAGTATTAGTTCTGAGAGTTTGTGGAGCGAATAAACGTCCACTACGAGTAAAACCACCAAAACGTCTAACATTCACAAGATCAGGGTTGATCGTCATTGGTTTATCTTCCACCTTCTGACCTTGCACATAAACATTAGAGTCGTAATGCCAGGGAACGACTTTATCATCATTGTACGGTACATGCCCAAGAACTGTAATGCTAACAGGACTAACGTCTTGTGGCACATATATGGTGACAGGTTCCGACCAGGGAGGCACCGAAATATCAGCAGGGGTGAAATATATTGTCACAGTGGATACGCAGTCACTTTGGTTGTTCACTTTGTCAAACTGCAGTGAACCCTCATCCATCAAACCCTAAAGTCCAGCTTTCAACTTGTTGCAACTATTAGGAGAAATTACATAGTCTTCATAGTCAAATCCGCAACCGGGAAACACTTGTCGTTTCAATAACCTTTCTTTTACAACCAGGAGGGGAGTCTGCACCTCCTCAACATCTGAAACTAAGTTCAACTGTTCACCGCTCTCAACAACATTAACCCTAGCCCTACTATGATTAGGCATATGGTTGTTGGTAACATTCGGTGGTGGTGAGAAAATGATAGCCTTAGAATCGATCAGGTCTTGCACCTTCATTTGCAACGCCCTGCACTGTTCAGTAGAGTGCCCAGGCACTCTGGAATGGAAAGCACACTTGGCGTTAACATCATAACCTGGAGGATGAGTACCTAGAAGTGGAGCCAAAGTTCTCATCTGGACCATATTCAAATCTATAAATCTTTGTAACAAGCTTATGTATGTCATTGGGATGGCCTCAATAACACGATCAAAATCCCTGGGTTGACGTTGCTGGAAAGATCTTGGCTGGTGGTTGCGTTGCTGCTGTTGTTGAGGAGCAGGATTTGAAGGTATAATGACAGTTTCCACATAATCATATGAATTTTGCGCCCACGGCCTGTTCCTCGACCAAATACAACATTGGTTTCGCCATCCCTCCTCCTCCGAGGACCTGCGAAAGGCTTCCTTGCCCCAGACGAACTACTAGCACCTGTATCTTGAATTTTGCATGTCTTCAACAAGTTCTTAACTATATCTCCTGCTATAACAAGGTCAGTAAACTTGGTTGTTGAACACGACGCCAAGCAATCAATGAATACCCCCTGTAAGGTGCCCATAAACATATCAGCCATTTCGTTCTCCAGTAATAGGGGTTGCACCCTTGCAGCTAGCTGATGCCACCTCTGGGCATACTCCTTGAAGCTTTCCTTCGATTTCTGTGACATGCTCTGTGTTGTACCCCAAAATTTTCCCTCCCACAATTAAGGCAATGTATCTCAAGATTTCTCAAGGTTCACAAGGTTCACAATTGGTCAAAAGGATTGAAGACAAAGCCTCCTCCTGAATAATGGATCCAAAACTAGGGTTTTGAATTTCTCCAAGCTAAATGGACTTACAAGGCCTCAACTTAGCTTCATAACATCCCACATGTCTTTAAGAATCCCAATGTCAAGTTTCAGAGCTTTCCCTATAAGTTTGACCAGTCAAATGTTCAATTATTCAAAAATCAGTCAACTTGGTAAAAAAGTCAAACTGAGGTCAACTTAAAGTCAAACTTCAAGATTTTTTGTCAACATTAAGATTATGAGTTAAAATTCATCATTTGATCAAGGGTTGATCATGATTCATCAAGGAAATCTCAGATCATCAAGAATCAAGAAGTTTCTAAATTAGGGTTTCCATAGTAAAAGTCAACTGAACTTTGACCAGCCATAATTTTCACATACTTCATAAAAAATTTCCCATCCAAATCTCATTTTGAAGGAAATTTAATTCTCTACAACTTTGTGTCTCACAAGCCAAGCCTAAAAATGCTTCATTTGGAAGGTATGAGCTAAAACATTATAGGTCCTTCTGAAAGTCAACAAAAAGTCAACTTTTTCCAAAGCTCATAATTTGAAAATGGTAAATTATATGGACATGGGACCAAAACGGTTGGTTAGAGGACTCTCCAAGCTTTCTAAAAAGTCCAAGATTATTTTCATAGCCTTAAAATTGAGGGAGTTGTGCCTTGTCAAAGTTGAGAAATTTTCAAGGGGTGTATGAAGCAAAAAAGGTCTTAACTTCAAAATTTTCCAAATGGGCCCATAAAATTGCAACCCAATCTCAAAGATAAAGTCATGCACGACCCAATGACCATTTATTCTGATTTTTAAATTTTATTTTATATTATTTTGGATTTTATTTGTTAAAATTCAATTTTAATAAAAATTAAATATGAAAAATCAAATAATGGATCAAATCTTTTTTCTAGAAGCTTTTAAACAACATTTAAAGTGATTAGATGCCATCCAATTTCGTGCAATTCTATTTTGGAAGGAATTTGTTTGTTTGTTTTTGACAAAAATAGAATTGAGATTTCTTCATGATCAAGTAATACCAAGATGCACCCAAGGCCCAATTTCTCTTTACCTAATTACATCCTTACATATTATATACACAAACATGAACAAATGCATAGGGGACAAATTTCTGGGTTCAAGAACATTTACCAAAGCTCAAAAAAATCAAGAAATCTTTCAAATTCAGCTTGATACTTCCAGCCACTCTAAAGGAATTTTGAAGGTTGCATTGTGTTCCTTGAGACTTGTAGAACGTGAATACATTATCACCATCCTCAAAAGCACGTTGAATCGCATAAACCACATCCATATTCTTGCTTGTTTTGAATTTTTCGATTTCACTTGTTTACGCGTTATAAATATTAATTGATCATATATTTTTGCCATTGTTAGGGTTTATGTCTTCGAATTTGGGAACCTCCATTAAACGTGTTTTCAAGTGCAATTGAAGGTTTCAATGAATTCCTAGGACAATTCATAATAGAAATATATGATTGAAACTAATTTATTTGATGAATTTTGAGTTTTGAGATTTCTAGGTGTTATAGTGACGAACGAGAACCACCACTAAAGCCTTTAGAAATGGACAAGCGTAGCTATAGCCAAAATGGATGGATGATTGGAGAAGATGACATTGGCGTTATTTTCTGAATTTAAAAACTTGTTTTATTTTATAATATATGTGTTTCATATGAATGTTACAAGGCGCGCAAGACTCAGTTGGTTGAGTGTTGGTGCTTATAGGCTTTAGAACCTGGGTTCGATCCCCAGGTTCCTTTTTTTTAAACATTTCTTTCTATTTTTTCAGGTTTATTATTTGATGATTTTTGTTCATGGAAATATCAACACACGCGTGTGGCTCCGTTGGCAAGGACATTATCTTGGAGGTACAAAGGCCTGAGTTCGAATCTCAGGTCCTTTTATTTTGTGCAATTGTTTCTTTTGTTTTTGTTTATCTTATTTTAATTAGTTTTTTCTAAAACAATTAATTAATTAAAAATAATTAACAATTAACCATTAATATAATTCCTTAACTATTTTCTTAAATAATAATAATAATAATTTCATTGATTTCTTTTATTTAAATATTTCTTTTAATTTAGAATACTATTTTTTATATAATATAATTAACTTATAAATTAACTATTTTTTTTAATCACTATAATTTTCTTTTAAATCATTCATTTAATTAATATATTTTTTTATATATATCTCATATAGATGATTTTGATTAATTTGTAAATAAAATTAATTAATTAATTAGATTTAGATTTATATAAACCCTAAAAATGTTTAATCTTAACCCTAAAATTTTATTTAAACCATAATTTTTTTCTCGAACTCTTCTTTCTTTCAAACCTTTAAAAATTCTCTCAAACCCTAAACCTTTGTCCTCATTTTTATGTTATTCATATAACCGACCTTATTATTATTGGTATGAACTTTCTATCATTATTTTTCCTTCGCCATTATAATTATGTAATTGTTTCTCACCTGCAATAGTTCATATTTTTATTTTTCGCCTCATAATTATGTAACTTCCCCGAAGCATAATAATAGTTTAGAAATTTCTTATTTTTGCCTTTAATTTTCCGCCATTTATTTTTATTTGATAATTGCGTGGTTAGTAAATAGGGAGTGAAAAATCTAATTGATTAAAAAAGGAATTAGATAATTTAATTAAAAAAAGATTAAATATTTGAATAAAATCACCCACATACGTAAGTCGATCTACGATCGCTGTCTGCACCTTCTAGGATTACCCTTCTTAAAAGGTGCCTTTATATGGTCAAGTCCCTTGAAAATGGGGGTGTCTTAAGCAAAGTCCCTTCGTAAATAAATCATCAAGTCCCTTCCAGTTTAAAAGATTAATTCCCTACGAGTTTTCCTATGATATAATGATCTTGTCCCTTCGGTAAATATGATGATAGTCCCTTCAAAGTGCTAAAGACACCCCTTAAGTTGCCTTCATTGACCATACGATGACCCTACGCCCGTCCTTCAAATAAATCCAAGGTAATGACTACCTACTCCTTAATAGTAGGGACAATCTTACCCTTGAAAGAAAATAAAAGAACATGAAAGACTAGTCTAGGGTATGTACCTCTTAATTACTTGCTCACATTTCAAAAATACTTTTCACACCTCACTCTTTTCAAATATCTTCAAAAACAAGGTTTTGTATACATCCATACAAGGATCATTACAAAGTACTTAGACAAATTGCTAAATACACTACACTTTTCTTTTTCAAACAAATAAGTAAGCTAAGTAATTAAGAGCCCATGGATAACCATGGATATAAATGGTGCTTGTACCTTCCCTTTATATAACCTACCCCCCAAACTCAAGTTTCTAAAAATGGGTCTTTCCTGTTCTTTTATGTCTTTTGCACATGGATAAAATAAAAGTCGGTGGCGAATCTTGCTATCCGCAACATTTATAGAAAGTCAGTTATCCCACTGTGTTACTCTGCAACTGGGTGTGATTGGGAGCCATGTCCAAGTTCTACTAATAGTGTTTAACAAAAGCCTCAGCCAAATACTTCCAGTTTCTGATGGAAACCCTACTCAATTTCATATACCACTCCTGGGACGCCCCGACGAGACTATCTTGAAAGTAATACATCCTCAACTTCTCGTTATTGGTATGAGCAGCGATTATCCCGAAAAAAGCTTGAAGGTGAGTCTTTAGGCAAGAAGTGCCAGTATACTTGTAAAAAATGGGAGCCTTAAACTTATGAGGAATCCTTACTCCAGGCACTAAACCTAGGTCAGTAATATCAAACCCCAAAGAGTTATGGGATTGGATAAAACGAATATGCTCAGCCATTTCCTCGAAATGGAGATTGACCTCCGCGCCCTGACCTTTCACGTCTTCCAAGATAGTAAACCGCTCATCCTGATTATCCATATGATGTTAAGGACCCTCTCCAACATTGACAACCACCTCCGGTTGAGGATCGCCATTATTATTACCACGAGCTCTGGTACCATTATTAGTAGCATCTAACATCTCTCGCAGCTGTTCTTGATTCTGGTTCATGCCAGTTACTAACGTCATGAACTGGTCCATTCGGTTACTGGCTAGGTGGTTTATTTCTCACCTTCCTCGATCTGTGATGAAGAATAAACAAGGGTTAAGGTGGTCTAAGAGGATCATGTCACTTTCTCATTCAGATATTCATTGGTGTTCTCGATCTACGGAGAATGTTACTATCATTGACGGTTGTAGGGAGTTCCATAATGTGCCACTCCTTGGCATAAGATGGGGCATTACTTATAACCCTTCTTTAGCTCTACGTCAGTTTGGTTATGCTCGAAGTAATGGTCCTCATGACATTCTTATTCAGGGTATTGTGTTTGACTACGACAATGATCTTCAAGGTTACCGTTAAAGGCTTATAGGAGCTTAGAGTAAAGTGAATAAGGTTGATAGTAAAAATCTGGAACCAAAGTACTCTATTCCTATGGAACCTTACCTCAGATGGGTGCGATCTTGTGCTCAGACTCTTATGATGCCATATCCTGTTATGATGTCCTACCAGTTACTGTGGAGCCTATTGTTGAAGGGGATGTTCCTTACACCATTCTCCATCCTGATTTGCCTACTGATTTAGAGGAGCTGCAGAAGTCTTGGATCCAACTGAAGGAGCAAAGAGATGCCTTTGAGACTCAGTTCAAGGCTAGCCAAGAAAGAGTGTTGGAGCTGACAAAGCAACTTCATGAAGAGCGGAATCTCAACACATACCTCAACACAAAGAGGAAGCGTCCATGGGAGACCTAAATCCCATATATTTATTTCTTTATACTTTTTTCTTATTTCTTTTCATTGTGAGCCCAAGGAGAAATTTATATTAAACATTTACTAATAAAAGTTTTTTGTTTTTTTCTTTAAACAAATTTAAATCTCGCGGTCCTTGAAAACATTGCATATGCGTCTATATACATTATCATTGCATAATAGGTTGTCACTACAGGTTTCTCATCTTCTCGCTGTTTATTTCAGCAGAAATGGCTCTCGAACAATATGTGAAAGATCTCCAAACTCAGATTGCTCAGTTTCAAGAGGTGATCATGAATTTGTCTAATGGGCAAGAAGATTTGAAAGCCCTCATCTCTAAGGACATGAAAAAGAAGAATCCTGAAGACAACAAGGATGATCA
This sequence comes from Lathyrus aphaca, assembly GCA_963966055.1. NCBI lineage: Eukaryota > Viridiplantae > Streptophyta > Magnoliopsida > Fabales > Fabaceae > Lathyrus > Lathyrus aphaca. The sequence continues at coordinate 212,912,594 of OZ014519.1, forward strand.
GTTGGAACAACTACAAGCTGAGATAGTAGAGATGAGAATCCAGATGAATGGCCAGGTGCTCTTATCCAGAGCTTAGCCCAGGGGAAAGAAGAGCTGAGAATCTTTGTCAATAAACTTTAAGACAACAGAGTTAGGAATCTAATCATCAGTCAACCTCTGGTGAAACAAGTTGACTTGGTTGAAAGGAAGAGGAGGATAAAAGAAGGAAAGAGACATGTTACCACTGATAGTTCTTAAATTAAAGAAAGAATGTCTTGTAAGGTTAATCCACCTCGACACAAGGAATGTAGAAGACAATTCATCCAATTCAGCACACCAATGTCACAAATTTTTCAATGCTTGTTGGAGATGGAGCTAATTTCCTTGGAAAATTATCCTCGAAAGCACAATACTTCCTCCCCTCGCTATAATCCCAATGCAAGGTGTGTGTATCACTCCAGCTGTCCTGGACATGACACTGATAATTGTTGGGCATTGAGGAATAAGATTCAAGACATGATTGACGAAGGAGTCCTCGAGGTTACGCCAGAAGATTAGATTGAATTCTCCTAGCGTCCATCAAACATCGAAACTTCCAAACAAATCACCCGAGGGAGCCAAAAAGAAAGCTCACCAACCCCTGCTGAAGTTTGGGACACATTGGGACAGCCAAGTGGCAAATTTGATTTCATGGTGAAATATACTGCTCATAAAAGTTCACATATTGCAATCGAAGACATTCAGCCAACTGGATGGGACATCATTTGATTTATCTAGTTGTAATTTCCTTTGTTTGCTTAAGCACTTACTATTATGTCGAACTTTGTTTTACATTAATGCATTGTGTATGTTTGTCTTGAATTAATCCATTCGTTTCACTATATTTAAAACTATGCTTCTTACTTCTATTTTGTGATATTTAACTCTTGATAAAGTTGTAAGCCTTTAGAGGGAGGATGACGAAAACAATTCCCTAATCTTATGCAGTATGCTTTTGAACAGACTATGCTAACGATGTACATGCATTGTTTCAATTCCTAAACAGTGGAGATATAAGGAAGTTAATCCCTAGTTAACCCTTTTAAGCCGAAGAAGTAGGAATTTTTCTTTCTCAAGTAAGTTAAAACCCTTAAGCATAACCTGGGGCAGGGTAGTTCTTTATTTAACTCAATTATGTCAGTTGTCTTTCTTGTACATAACTAATGATGGTTCCCTGTAATCACTAAATTCGACAGTTAATATCTAACAAAAGAAAAGCTTACTAAGTCAAAACCTATGAAGGAGACTCAGTAAATAATTGAGATATCCCGCTGACTGTACTATTTAAATAAACAGTTTAGGCAAAAGGAAGGGATAACAAAGTCAAAAGAAAAAAGAGGTCACTACAAATCCTCAAACAAAAGAAAGAAAAAAAGATGACTGGTTCTTCAAATAAACCTATGTCCATGTTACAATTCTAAACTCTTTTGGAGCCTCAATGCACAAGTTAACCGAACATAGGACTGAAGAACATCATGAAGAATGGGTTGGGTACAAATAAAATTTGAGCCTTTATCTTTTGTTTCTTAAACCGTGAACCAGACCACGTTACAACCCTTTAAAAGTCCTAACTGAAGCATGGTTAGTTTGAAAGCGTATTGCTACAAAAAGGTATCTTGACTCCTTTAGGGCTTGTTATAAATCTTGAGTCAATATCTCAGTTTTCATAAACATTATTTTACTAAAATAACCTTTTTTAAAACTTCAAGACAGACATAAGCATTGCATTTTGAATATCATTGTTTGCATATAACTAAGTGTTTGACAACAGAGAAACTTATATGATGAATAGTCAATGAATCAAAGTCCTGCCTACAGGCAAAGTTGCTTCCTGGATTAAAGCCAATGTATACAAGGGGGCATTGTAACTATCTTCCACTCAAAAGGGCATGCCATGTTACTGTCTAATTCATTTGGGGAAATCAGGTCAAGATTCAACTATGCTTAAGTAGCCAAGGGCAGGTCTCCTCATCTATCTGAATTACCAAAGGTAACATTACAGAGTTCACAATGACATGGGCATATTATTGTGGGGCATTTTGTTTGTTTCTCTCGAGGAAGCTTTTTCAAACACTGCCATTTTGGAACAAATCATCCTCAGCTTGGGGTAACGCTCTATTTTCAAATATAATCAGACCAAGCTCCTTAATCATACCCAGAGCGTATACAATCCACCACAGTCTAAAAACACAGTCCTCTCGGAAATAGATTGTTTGGGCCAGTAGTATCAGATAGTGTCAGTATCATGTCTTCGGATTCAGTCATGATAATTCCTAGGGAATTACTCTGGGAAGTCGAGAATATCAGAAGTTCTAAATCCAGTGGTTACTTTGAATGAGTATACACCTTCAAAATTGATATAATCCTATTTTAGAATTCAGGTTTACTTTTCCCCTTTTACTAAAGCGAGAAACGTCCATTGATTATGTTTGAATGTATATATGCTTTTGAAGATGATTGATGTTTACCATAAATGCATAAAATACAATAATAGTATTTACCAAGGATGAGCGGAGGTAGGAATTCAACGAATCTTCTCCGGTTCATCCCCACAGAGTAATCTTTACGGATATTCTTATGGAATACTTCAAATAGTATCTTGTACTTCCAACTCTACGAAGTCTTCAAAAAGTTTCATTTCAAATACAATATATCCTCCGAAGAAATGATACTTGACCGAATAAGTCTCTCGGAGCAATTTCCATCTCTTTTATCCTCAGTCAGGATATCCAGGAACTTAATCCTTCAATAAGAAGTATGACGAACGAAAACGAGAGGTTCTAAGTACGATATTCCAAAACAAATCGGGAATGAAGTATTCATGTTCCTCAACAACAAATTGGGATTTATTTTCCCCAGTCAGCAGTTGGTCTACGAAGCTACTCATGCGTTTCAACTACATAATGCATACATACATCATCATATCATATCATACGCATACAACATTCTCATGAGAGGTCATCTTGCAAAGTGTTATATACTTCATGATATTTGCAGAGAACTAACCTTGTTTTTCAGGTTAACTCCCAACAAACGAACGTCATCAACAACTTATTCTTGGGTTGCTATATACCCCCAAGGTTTTCTTCAAACAATATCTTGGACTGATCTATCCTCCAGTATTACGTATATCAATATCTTGGGCTGCTATATCCCTATAAGGGCTATCTCACAATACCTTGGGCTGCTTTATTCACCCAAAATCTATATCACAATACCTTGGGCTGCTTTATTCTCCTAAAAGCTATATCACAATACCTTGGGCTGCTTTATCCTCCCAAAAGCTATCTCACAATACCTCGGGCTGTTTTATCTTCCCAAAAGCTATATCACCATACCTTGGGTTGCTTTATTCTCCCAAAAGCTATATCACAATACCTTAGGTTTCTTTATCCCCCCAAAAGCTATCTCATAATACCTTGGGTTGTTTTATCTTCCCAAAAGCTATATCACAATACCTTGGGCTGTTTTATCTTCCCAAAAGCTATATCACAATACCTTGGGCTGTTTTATCTTCCCAAAAGCTATATCACAATACCTTGGGTTTCTTTATCCCCTCAAAAGCTATATCATAATACCTTGGGCTGTTTTATCTCCCCAAAAGCTATATCACAATACCTTGGGCTGTTTTATCTTCCCAAAAGCTATATCACAATACCTTGGGATGTTTTATCCTCCCAAAAGCTATATCACAATACCTTGGGCCGCTTTATTCTCCCAAAAGTTATATCACAATACCTTCGGCTATTTTATTCTCCCCAAAGCTATATCACAATACCATGGGCTGTTTTATCTTCCCAAAAGCTATATCACAATACCTTGGGTAGTTTTATCTTCCCAAAAGCTATATCACAATACCTTGGGCTGTTTTATCTTCCCAAAAGCTATATCACAATACCTTGGGCTGGTTTATCTCCCCAAAATCTATATCACAATACCTTGGACTGTTTTATCTCCCCAAAAGCTATATCACATTATCTTAGACTGCTCTACCCTCCAGGGTCACATCAAACAACCTCTTGGGCTGCTACATCCCCCCAAGATTGCATCAATCTACTCTTTGGACAATTTTATCCTCCAAGAAGTAAATTTGAAAAACCTTATTTCCGAATGGTATCTTTAAGCCCATTCAAGCAATACATCCAACCAACCACATTATTTTGCGCACCGGCGAGTGCAAATTTTTGGGCTTTAGTGTTCAATCCCCTTCAATCTTCAAGTCACGAATGGCGTACATGCCAATCTAACTCCTCAGGTTTCAGAAAATTGAACAGGGGCACCTGTTTTACCCCAAAATTTTCCCTCCCACAATTAAGGCAATGTATCTCAAGATTTCTCAAGGTTCACAATTGGTCAAACGGATTGAAGACAAAGCCTCCTCCTGAACAATGGATCCAGAACTAGGGTTTTGAATTTCTCCAAGCTAAATGGACTTACAAGGCCTCAAGTGAGCTTCATAACATCCCACATGTCTTCAAGAATCCCCATGTCAAATTTCAGAGCTTTCCCAATAAGTTTGACTAGTCAAATGTTCAAGTATTCAAAAATCAATCAACTTGGTAAAAAAGTCAAACTGAGGTCAACTTAAAGTCAAACTTCAAGGTTTTTTGTCAACATTAAGACTATGACGTAAAATTAATGATTTGATTAAGGGTTGATCATGATTCATCAAGGAAATCTCAGATCATCAAGAATCAGGAAGTTTCTAAATTAGGGTTCCATAGTAAAAGTCAACTGAACTTTGACCAGCCATAACTTTCACATACTTCATCAAAAATATCCCATCCAAAGATCATTTTTAAGGAAATTGAACTATCTACAACTTTCTGTCTCACAAGCCAATCCTAAAAATGCTTAATTTGGAAGGTATGAGCTAAAACATTATAGGTCCTTCTGAAAGTCAACAAAAAGTCAACTTTTCCAAATCTCATAATTTGAAAATGGTAAAAGATATGGACATGGGACGAAAAAATTTGGTTAGAGGACTCTCCAATCTTTCTAAAAAGTCCAAGATTACTTTCATAGCCTTAAAATTGAGGGAGTTGTGCCTTGTCAAAGTTGGAAAATTTTCAAGGGGTGTATGAAGCAAAAAAGGTCTTAACTTCAAAATTTTCCCAATGGGCCCATAAAATTGCAACCCAATCTCAAAGATAAAGTCATGCACGACCCAATGACCATTTATTCTGATTTTTAAATTTTATTTTATATTATTTTGGATTTTATTTGTTAAAATTCAATTTTAATAAAAATCAAATATGAAAAATCAAATAATGGATCAAATCTTGGTTCTTGAAGCTTTTAAACAACATTTAAAGTGATTAGATGCCTTCCAATTTCGTGCAATTCTAAGTCGGAAGGAATTTGTTTGATTTTTTGACTAAAATAGAATTGAGATTTCTTCATGATCAAGTAATACCAAGATGCACCCAAGCCCCAAATTTTTTTGACCTAATTACATCCTTACATATACACAAACATGAACAAATGTAGAGGGGACGAATTTCTGGGCTCAAGAACATCTACCAAAACTAAATAAAATCAAGAAATCTTTCAAATTCGGTTTGATACTTCCAGCCACTCTAAAGGAATTTTGAAGGTTGCATTGTGTTCCTTGAGACTTGTAGAACATGAATACATTATCACCATCCTCAAAAGCATGTTGAATTGCATAAACCGCATCCATATTCTTGCTTGTTTTGAATTTTTCGATTTCACTTGTTTACGCGTTATAAATATTAATTGATCATATATTTTTTCCATTGTTAGGGTTTATGTCTTCGAATTTGGGAACCTCCATTAAACGTGTTTTCAGGGGCAATTGAAGGTTTCAATGAATTCCTAGGACGATTCATAATAGAAATATATGATTGAAACTAATTTATTTGATGAATTTTGAGTTTTGAGATTTCCAAGTGTTCTAGTGACGAACGAGAACCGTCACTAAAGCCTTTAGCAATGGACAAACGTAGCTATAGCCAAAATGGACGGATGATTGGAGAAGATGACATTGACGCGATTTTCTGAATTTAAAAATTTGTTTTATTTTATAATATATGTGTTTCATATGAATGTTACAAGGTGCGCATGACTCAGTTGGTTGAGTGTTGGTGCTTATAGGCTTAAGAACCTAGGTTCGATCCCCAGGTTCCTTTTTTTTTATAACATTTCCTTCTATTTTTTCAGGTTTATTATTTGATGGTTTTTGTTCATGGAAATATTAACACGCGCGTGTGGCTCCGGTGGCAAGGACATTATCTTGGAGGTATAAGGGCCTGGATTCGAATCCCAGATCCCTTTATTTTGTGCAATTGTTTCTTTTGTTTTTGTTCTATCTTATTTTAATTAGTTTTTTCTAAAACAATTCATTAATTAAAAATAATTAACAATTAACCATTAATATAATTCCTTAACTATTTTCTTAAATAATAATAATAATAATAATTTCATTGATTTCTTTATTTAAATATTTCTTTTAATTTAGAATACTATTGTTTATATAATATAATTAACTTATAAATTAACTATTTTTTTAATCACTATAATTTTCTTTTAAATCATTCATTTAATTAATATATATTTTTATATATCTCATATAGATGATTTTGATTAATTTGTAAATAAAATTAATTAATTAGATTTAGATTTATATAAACCCTAAAAATGTTTAATCTTAACCCTAAAATTTTCTTTAAACCATAACTTTTTCTCGAACTCTTCTTTCTTTCAAACCTTTAAAAATTCTCTCAAACCCTAAACCTTTGTCCTCATTTTTATGTTATTCATATAACCGATCTTATTATTATTGCTCTGAACTTTCTATCATTATTTTTCCTTCGCCATTATAATTATGTAACTGTTTCTCACCTGTAAATTTTCATATTTTTATTTTTCGCCTCATAATTATGTAACTTCCCCGAAGCATTGTAATAGTTTGGAATTTCTTATTTTTGCCTTTAATTTTCCGCCATTTATTTTTATTTGATTATTGCGTGGTTAGTAAATAGGGAGTGAAAAATCTAATTGATTAAAAAAGGACTTAGATAATTTAATTAAAAAAAGATTAAATATTTGAATAAAATCACCCACACACGTAAGTCGATCTATGATCGCTGTCTGCACCTCCTAGGATTACCCTTCTTAAAAGTTGCCTTTATATGGTCAAGTCCCTCGAAAATGAGGGTGTCTTAAGAAAAGTCCCTTCGTAAATAAATCATCAAGTCCCTTCCATTTTAAAAGATCAAGTCCCTACGAGTTTGCCTACGATATAATGATCTTGTCCCTTCGGTAAATATGATGATAGTCCCTTCAAATTGTTAAAGACACCCCTTAAGTTGCCTTTATTGACCATACGATGACCCTACGCCCGTCCCTCAAACAAATCCAAGGTAATGACTACCTACTCCTCAATAGTAGGGATAGTCTTACCCTTGAAAGAAAATAAAAGAACATGAAAGACTAGTCTAGGGTAGGTACCTCTTAATTACTTGCTCACATTTCAAAAATACTTTTCACACCTCACTCTTTTCAAATATCTTCAAAAACAATGCTTTGTATACATCCATACGAGGATCATTACAAAGTACTTAGACAAATTGCTAAACACACTACACTTTCCTTTTTTCAAACAAATAAGTAAGCTAAGTAATTAAGAGCCCATGGATAACCATGGATATAAAGGGTGCTTGTACCTTCCCTTTATATAACCTACCCCCCGAACTCATGTTTTTAAAAATAGGTCTTTCCTGTTCTTTTATGTCCTTTCCACAGAGATAAAATAAAAGTCGGTGGCGACTCTTGCTATCCGCAACATTTATAGAAAGTTAGTTCTCCCACCGTGTTACACTCTGCAACTGGGTGCGATTTGGGAGCCACGTTCAGGTTGTACTGATAGTGTTTAACAAAAGCCTCAGCCAAATACTTCCAGTTTTTGATGGAAACCCTACTCAATTTCATATACCATCCTGGGACGCCCCGACAAAACTATCTTGAAAGTAATACATCCACAACTTCTCGTCATCGGTATGAGCAATGATTATCCCGGAAAAAGCTTAAAGGTGAGTCTTTGGGAAAGAAGTGCCATTATACTTGTAAAAAACGGGAGCCTTGAACTTATGAGGAATCCTTACTCCAGGAACCAAACCTAGGTCAGTAATATGAAACCCCAAAGAGTTCTGGGATTGGATAGAACGAAACTGCTCAACCATTTCCTCGAAATGGCGATTGACCTCTGCGCCCTGACCTTCCACGTCTTCCAAGATAGTAAACTAGTCATCCTGATTATCCATATGATGTTGAGGACCCCCTCCAGCATTGAAAACCACCTCCGGTTGAGGATCGCCATTATTATTACCACGAGCTCCGGTACCATTATTAGTATTCGGTTACGCAGCTCTGCTGGCTCAGCTTGCATTTGATCCATGATTATGCTCCTATTTTCTTTTGTGGGATACCTATGCACTCTTCGTGCAGCAATAGTGCCTGAAAAGGAAGAGATGTTTGAAATCTGGTAACTGTACCTGCAAAACAAAAACAAGTTTATATGCATGCAATGCAACTATCTGTGTTCCCATGGTCAGGCACGTGGTGCCCTAGTTCCGGTATTTGATAAAAAACAACCCATATGGCCTTTAGAGACTGGTTTTCTAACACATGATTCTTTGCAAGGTATTCAAATTTTGATGACTTTGGAACGACCAGTTTCAGTGATTCAGGAAAGTAAATGGGAAACCAAATAAAGATGCATAAACTGAACAACCTCCCAAGGCAAAAGTCATACAAAACATCCCCGAAGGGTTACAAGTCTTACAAAACAAATACACATCTGAAAGCGAAAAACGAAGATTCCTACAACAAGCCTATAGGTAATCCAAATACAAAAGCTAAAAAACAATACTGCAAGAGGATTCTGATCCTTCCCCACTCGATCCTGGCCCAGATCTAGCTCTTTTAACCTCTGCCATCAGTTTGAGATCTTCAATCTCCTTGGGTGCTTCTTCTAAAGCTTGCTGACTTTGTACCAGTTATTGGGACTTATCCTAACGAATCTTGTGAGATTTTTCCATCTATTCTTTCTGGTCTTGGATCTGCAACTTGTAAGCTTTCTCTTTTCTTCATACATTTTCTGATCTTTGTCTCTCATCTCTTGCAATGAGGTAATGGATTGTCTGGCTTCTCTAAGAATTTTCCTGGTCTTATTATACTATGCTTCTTTCTTTGTGTCCATCAAGCCTCTTATTTGGAAATAAGCTTATTTACCAGCCAACTCCTTCTCTCTAGCTTCTTGAGCTACCTGCATCTTCTACAACTTCTCCTCTACTTCTTCCTTAGAACCGACTACACGATGGTACAAACCAGTCATCTCCATGTTTTCAACCCTTAACTCCTATATTAATGCTTCCAGCTTCTTATAACTTTCAACAGAGACAATGGCCTGAATAGGTAATTATTTTGGGTACAGTTGATGCGTGTTTTTCGCAAGTGTACAAACACGTCAGAGTAATACAAAAGATTGTTGAATCCATAGAGACCAAGTGTCAATCTATCGTTATCTGTTATTATGGTGTGTATCTAAGGCAATTGAAAATAAGGGTTTTAAAGAGTGCACAAAGGTAAATAAAATAGTGAATTTAAATAATTGAGAAAGATAGGTTCGAATGCAATTCACATAATCAAATGATAATCAAGTATTTGTTAATAGAACTACTTACGGGAAATGTTTTCTACTTTGAAAAGAACTAATTTAACGGGAATTGTCACTTTCGCGTAGTCAGAACCGAGTTGTACTCCCTAATCAAATCCACCTATTGTCACGGATAAAAAGGTGCGTACTGCGTTAGAGTAGTAAACTTATTTTTAAGAAATATAGTATCTTAACTAAGTTGAAAAGTATTGACCTGGACTTTCTAGCAAAAAGAGGTTCTCACGAACCAGACTCTAAACTTCTTAACGCGTCCAAAAATAGTTTTAAAATCTCGTTTCTTTTTAATCTAAAAATTCCTAATTAACTAGACAAAGCGCTTTTGGCTGTTTTTGAAATAGTTAAAAACAATTAAGTTAAATAGGCATTGGACGGCTTTCGATCTTACCCAACGGAACTTTAAAGAACGTGAAATTTATATTGAAATTCAAAATAGCCCTTAAGCGTTTCTACAAACAGTTGTACATATTATCGGTTCAATTATGATCCTTACATTCTAACCTTTATAAAATTAGCTAGACATGGTAAAGTGAAAGTTCATTTTAATATTTTTCATAAAAGGTATTTAATGCGAGTGCGGAAAGTAAATTAAATAAAGTGCGAGTGCAGGAAAGTAAATAAAAGTAGTGCGAGTGCGAGAAATAAACGAAAGTAGTGCGAGTGCGAGAAATAAACAAAGTAGTGCGAGTGCGGGAAATAAATAAAGTAGTGCGAGTGCGGGAAATAAATAAAGTAGTGCGAGTGCGGAAATAAAATAAAGTAAAGCAATGCAGAAAGTAAATAAAATAAAGCGAGTGCGGAAAAATAAAATACGAACTGGAATTATAATGGCGGCAGGATTAACTTCCTTCCAAAGTGCTCCAAGACTCGATCACACAGACGTATACAGACTCGATCACTCGATTGTAGCAACACTCCAAAGTGAAGTGATTACCACTTTAAAACTGATATATGCCTAAGAGATTCTAAGTTTGGATGATAAAAACGAAAATCTAAAGTCCTATTTATAGGCATACAAATACTAAGAAAAGACGGGGATGCCCTTGTAACCGAAAAATGGAGGGAAATCTTGCTTGCCTTGTGGTGCCCGCCACACTCCTATAGTGCCCGCCATGTGTACAATATGGTGTGGAGAGTGGAGAACGTGGGGATTGGCAGTTGGGGGAAGGCTTGAGATGTGCCCACGTCATGGCTAACCCCATGGCGCTAGGCATAGTGGGTGCCACAAGTGCAAAATGCTGAATTACTTGATTTTTGCCGTTTTTAGCTCTTTTTCCGTCCCTTTTCTCGGTCGAGGCTTCGATTAAAGTAAAAACCTAAAAACAAAGGAAAACATAGAAATAACATAACAAAATAGCAATAAAAACCTAAAATTCATGTGAAATCGGAGTTAGAAACGCGGTGAAATTCAATGTTATCAAATCCTCCCACACTTAGACCTTTGCTTGTCCTCAAGCAAAACATTTAAAGCTCAACGAAGAAAACTGGTGTCAACGCGTGTGTAAACACCCTAAATTTTCCCTCACTTTTTCTCACACCATGGCTTGTGATCTTTCATTTTTGCATAAGCATAGGCATACCATCTCATATTGCACTTTTGTTTCATCTGCATAGTTTCATTTCACCTGCATCTAGGGTTTGTGATCTGAGCAATCCAAGAAGTGATCTGAGCCATCCCAAAGCTCTTGAAGCTTTCCAAGAGGGTCCATGTGTGTTCCATGATCATAATATTCTCCCCAAGGTTCATAAAAGTCAAGAGATCACAAAGCATGGCAAAGGCATGGAGGCAGACTGAAGATTTCCTACACAGATGACCTAAAATTAGAGTTTTGGTTTCAGAGGCCTTAATCCCAATTTTTTTGGTCATTATTGTTTCTAATGGTCTCAATATGTTATAAGGATCATGTGTATCAAATTTGATGAAGAAGGTCATCGTGGAAGTCATCTGATCATTGGGTAACTTCTTGAGCAAGTAAAGTCAAAATCAGGGCATCTGAGGCCTCCACCAAGGGTACCAAAGGGTCATCATCATCATTTTGGGTCTCTATGATCTTTATTTGATCTTAGAAGTGGTTGTAAGTTCACAAAGTTGAAGAATTTTGAGCCAAATGCAAACTTGCTATTTTTGGAAATGACTTGTAATGGAAACTTTCCATTTTGGGAAAGATATTCAACCTATTCTTTCATGACCAAAAATGCTTCAAATGAAAAATTCTTGGGCATGAAAGTTGCATATTATGTCTCCCATTTTCAAAAAGTACATGAACATGTCTTGATTCATCCTAGAACTCAAGATATGGCATTTCAAAGTTGGCAAAAATCCTATAATTTTCAAGTTCATGCCAAAGAGGGAATTTTGCAATTTCACATGCCAAGCCATGTCATGACCTCTAACCAACTTCTATGCACCATAACATGTCAAAGCAACTTCAAAAGATAAGAATTGGCCTTTGAACCTAGGGTTTTGATGGCTTGATTCACAAGAAATCTTAAAATGGCCAAAATGCATAAACCTTGTAAACTCTTGATCCAAGCCATCCAGCTGCATAACAATGATCCTATGGCTCTCCTTGAAGCTAGCTGAAGCAGTTCAAGCACAAAAACCAGCTCTGACATGGCCCATACCTCAAGTACACCAATCTTGACTTTTTGGCCAATGGAGCCATACCATTCCCACAGTGCATATCTAATCTTCTGACTCATTCCAATAGTTTAGGGATTGCCTCAAGATCATAAAACAAGCATGACATGAGCTCAGAACACAGACAACATCAATTTTCACAAAATTTGCAAAAAACTTCCCTTCTTCGATTCTCTCAAACAATCCATCAAACCTTAGAAATTCTTTCACCATTCATTCAGAAATCATCCATAGAACACAAAACAACATTACCATGGCCTGAAACCTCATAAACCAAAGCCTCCATTTCTGCTATATCAGAATCGAGCCACTCAAAATAGCCACTTTCAAGGCATTTTAAGCATCCCAATAGCTTCAGGAGGATCAAAGGGGTTCAATTGCACAAGTGGGAGGTTCTGAAAGCTCACATTTGGAGGTTTCCAGCTCAGGTATACTCAAGAACATTTTTTCTCAAAGCTTTGATTTCTTGTTATAAATTGAAACTGCATGCTCTAAGGATCACAATGATGCTTTTAGAATTGAAAATGGTGAAGGAATGAACATTTTATGAAGTTCTGAAACTTTGCCTGTATTTATGTTTTGATTCGATTAAGCTTGTTCATGAATGATAAATGTTGTTTGATGTTTGATTTGAGTTGCTAGAAGTATGGGGATCATTTATGGGCAGTTAATTTGGGGTGGGGGTAGCCTGTAGAAGGATTTAGGTTTTTGGTGCCGCCAGAGAAGATTACCGGAGCTTGTCTCCGGTCACCTGAAAGTAATTAGCCCTAATTAGGGTTTAGTGCCCAGATTGAATGAAAGCCATTGGATGTGTGATTAGCTTAAGCCTTGGATGGACTAGATTAGTTCATTAATGCTAATTTCTGTTTAATTAAATAAATCAGAATTAATTAGCCATAAACCATCCTGACCATTCAATAACACGCGCATTCAACACAAATCTCCCCAGTTTAAATCCTGACCTTCAGATCATTTGACTTTTCATTTAATTCATTTTAATTCATTTTCTTTTTATTTCTTTTGTTCTTTTTATTAAAAATAGTAAAAATCATCAAAAAAATATCATTTCTTACATTTCTGATTCAAATATTTTTATTAACCTAAAAATAAATTTTATTTTATTTTTTGCATTTAAAAGGTATTTTTAAAATATTTAAATGTTATTTTTAATTAATTAATGGATTTTAATTAATTAAAAATGCATTTAGGTTTCTAAAAATCACCAAAAAATTCATGAAGCATTCCAATACATTTAGAAACATTTTCATACTCACCATACAAATTTCTTTTTAGGTTTGATTCCATTTTTATAATTTTCTTTGAATTAGGGTTCTTAAAAATCACATTTTCTAACCTTAACTTGAAAAATTCTTTTCTGCCTAACTATGATAATTTTGAACTTGGTTCTTCTTTAATTGTTTCACATATTTCATATAGTTTCTAGGTTATGTATCTCATGATTTTATCTTGCATTTTCAAATTGATTTGCATTTTCCCTTTAGAAACACCCAAAAACCCTAGCAAACTTAGAAATTTCATAACTTTCACTAGGTTAAGCTTCTGACCTTCTCCTTTGGGATGTGATATTGTATGGGATTAGGGTTTATTTGAATTTAATTTCAATTTTTATCATGAAGTATGCTTCTGTTTTGGTCATATGCATCTCATGTTGTCTTAAAACCCCAATTTTGCATCTTCATTTGCATTCTCCTTTGCATATCATCTCCATATGAACTTGCCATGCCATTCCATTCTTTTGTATGTCATCTTAGACATCTTAGGACATGTATGAAACATTGCTTGATCATTTTTTCATTCATTTGCTATGCGTTTCCTCCATTACATTTCATGAACATCCATGTGTTTTCATGCTTCTAAACTTGCTTTCTTTGCATCTCATCTTTGTATGATCATTCATATGCATCTTGTATGACTTTGCATCATCTCATATGCCATTTAAATTGCATTTTCACTTCTGACTTTGTTCTTTGCATCTCATTTCATTTTATTTCCTTTTGATTTATGTCTTATGCATTCATACTAACATTTCAGGAGCTTTTGGTAAGTTGTAAGGGAGGTGTATTTGCTTTCACCTCCTACATATTATTTCCTTTTCATTTGCATCCTTTACTTGTCTTTGAAGTGAACTTGTTTCACTTGTGCTCTCTTGCTCCTTCTCTTTCTCTTAGGTTACTTATCTTCTTCAGGAAGTAAGTAACCTATTCTTCTTTCTCCTCCTTTTTTCATCTGCTTCTTCCTTGGTGGCCTTCTTGAAGATCCTTTATCTTAAGCCTCACAAACCATAGGAACATCCAAGCATGATAATTTTTAGGGTTTTATATAGTACCCCCTAGTCTTTTACCTTTTAGTCTCCTTGAGTCTCTCTCCTCATCTCTTAATCAGAGGCTAAACACTTAAAGCTTTAGGACTTTGAATTAGGGTTATGCCTGCATCCTTATCTTAGGATGGAGTGTATAACTCTAATCCTTAGTGTTAAACCTTTAATTTGGTTACACCTCTTAATCAAAACACATTAATAACCACTAAGACTTTATCTTGTAACTTGGGCCTTACATTAGGGTTCTATCTCTTCTTTATGGTTAAGAGGGACTAACCCTAGTGTTTAATGGACAAGTCCCCCTCAAGTTGTCTTACAAACCATAAAATCCACTTCTTGATCTCATCCCTTAATCAAAATCCATTTAATAAAGGATTGTTATATAATGAATTTAATCCCTAACCATATATTAAGTTGAGGTATCTTCCTCAACTTAAGTGTTCTCATCTATCATCCTTCTATTAGGATGGTGTAATGAGTTCACTAATATGTGATTAGAGATTAAACTCATTACTTAACACTAAACAAAAACCCAAAAACACCTAAATAATCACAAGTAGGTTAATGATCTTAATCCTATATCATCATGGTAATTAAGTTGAGATGCTTATCTCACACTTAAGTAAGCTCATTATCCCTAATCATGGAGAATATAATGAGTTTACAAGCCCTTGATTTAGGCTTAAGCTCATAATCCTATGCAAAACACAAAAAATAATAAAAAACTGAAAACACAAAAAAACAAACAATAATCGTCTTCTTCGGGATTCTTTTCTCATCACACTCATTCACAAACGAGAACTTGCTTCTTCCGTCTAATGCAAGACAGTTAGCACTCTAGTCAGACGAGTCATACACTTGAGCATAGGCAAGTAAGCAGTTCACAGTCAATTTATTTTCAGTCTCTTTGAGTCGAACTATGATGTTCTGACTTCCTCATTTCACGAGAGGATATGTCGGCATAACTTAACAGTTATCGAACAAAAGTCTTTGTGTCTTCCCTCTCTTTCAGCATTCTTTTTAAGCCTCAGTTCATGATCAATTCTCCCTTTTGCACTGACACTTGTACTTTCTTTTCCTATGCTTTGGCACACAGATAGCACATACACCTACCCTTTTTAAACACAATCTTGTAAGTGTGGATCCCGTCGAGTACGACGGACGATCTGGGTGCTAATACCTTCCCAGGTCATAACCAACCCCCTTTCTTAGTTTCTCTGGTTCGTAACCGTCTTATCCATCTCTTTCCAGGTTTGTGCATCATTACCTTTCCTTCGGGATAAAAATGCCTAGCTGGCGACTCTATTCAATTCAAACCTCATCTCTCTTTCGCCGACCGTTCGCGTCTGCACCTTGGGACCTTAGTGTCTTTTCAAGGGAGCGACAGCTTGGCGACTCTGCTGGGGACTCTTATCTTGTAACCAGGGCTTCTGGTTCTTTTTGTGGGTTTCTCCTAGCGCTTGTTCGATTTGTGTTTATGGGGGTGTTATGTGCTGTATGTGCTCTTTTTTTGTTTATTGCTTTATTTATTACTTTCTGTACATCTTTATTTATTGCTTTCATTTACTGTTTTACGCATTTCATATTATTGTCATCATATCATGTGCTGGATTTGTTGGCTTACCTTGGTGGGAGGGGTATCTCAGTGAGCAAGGTTCCATACCGGGAGCCTGAGTGACACATAGGATTAGAGTAGCTTCATATTCTTTCCCATTCCCTTTCGGTATGGTGCAGGAATATGAAACACGGTTCAGACATGGGTTTCTTCTTGAGAACTCTGTGCTACGGATTTCCTGTAGTGCTAGGGATATCTGGGAAGCTTGCTAAGTCTGGATGACCTTTTTAGATGACCTTCAGCATCTTAGGTGAATTAGAGGAGGGTCCTTTATGATTAATGTAAACATTGTACCTCCGGGTTAGAAGTGTTTAAACTTCTCATAATAGATCCAAGTCTGAGGATCCTTGTTCTAGAACAATACCTGTGAGGGGGTTGGGATGTTTACAGGTTTGCAGGAACCCTTGGCCTCATCATACCCTGTTATTGTTATTGTTTTAAGGTTACACTATTTTGGACTGATTCTATGAAACCCTGGACTTGTGACTCTTTATTTAAGCCCCCACCTGGTTACTGATTCTCTAGCCTTCATCTGGACTTATGAACACACATGGACCCTATCAAAGCAAATAATAGATCCAGCACCTGATCACAAACCCTTGCATATCATTCTGCATACATCATCTTACATCATTTTAGCATTTGTCTATTTGTTTTACAGGGTATCTACATCATCTTTGGTGTGGTTTTGATTGTTCTTCTGCTTAGCCATCTTCATCAGATATCTTCCTCAGAGATCTTCTTCATCAGATATCTTCTTCAGTTGTCTTTTTCATCTATCTGCATCAGTTACCTTCATCAGTACTTCTCTTTAGTTATCTTTATCATCATCCATTGTCAGTATGGATTCATCCAGAAAGAGCAACATTACTTATCATTTCTGTGAGCCCTCCCTAGCAGGCATCAGGTAGATTCAGACACTTATCACTCCTGATCATGTCCCTTTATTCAGGGAACATTATGGTGGTATTACGGACATGATCATGGACTTGGATGCATCACAGAGAAGCATGATCCACACTTGCCTTCAGTTCTATGACCCTCCTCTCAGATTTTTCACTTTCCCAGACTTCCAGATGGGTCCTTTGTTAGAAGAATTTTCCATGTTATCGGGTGTCGCCATCAGGAGAGGGATTCCTTTCAATCCTGAGATGACTGCTCCTAGGAATGAAGACATAGCTAAGGCTTTGTATTTGGAAAACACCATCATTTATCAGCATATGACCACCAAGGATGGAATTCCAGGCCTCCATTTGGACTTCTTGATCACTCAGGTCACCAGTCATGCTGCAGCAGGGGAGTGGGAAACTGTTTGTGCTCTCCTAGCTCTTAGCATATATGGAATCATCTTGTTTGCAGAAGAGCCTAAGTTTGTAAGCAAGAATGCTATCCATATCTTCTTGCTGAAGAATCCAGTTCTTACCTTGCTAGGGGATTTATATTACTCAATGCATCAGAAAAATGAGAAGCAGAGAGGAAGACTAGTCAGATGTTGTGCACATTTCTTCTACTGTTGGTTATTGAGACACCTGCCAAAGACATAAGCTTTCCTGAATCCTCATCAGTCAAGAAATTGGGCTAAGAGAATGATTGCTCTCACTTCAGAAGACATCAGGTGGTGTACTCAGAGTACCAAGGGCAGGGACATAATTACAAGTTGTGGACAGTATCCTAATGTACCTCTTATTGGAGTGAAGGGTTGCATCAACTACAACCCTTTGCTTTTCAAAATGCAATTAGGGTATGCTTTAGTACATCCACCAAGAGAGCAGGATTTAGCAGAGACCCTTTACTGTGATATTCAGAATAATCATGCCATCATCCGACAAGCATCAACAATCTTCCCTTCTTCAACTTCAACAAATATCAGTTCAACACATCCTTCTACAACAACAACATCCATCAATGAAGATATTTCCATAGTTACTATTTACTATGATCCTGCAACAATCCACGTTCCAGATTCACATCAACATCTACATCAGCATCAACAACCTTCATCACCAGCACCATCTCTGGTCAGACCTCCTGTCACAATTTATTATGAACCTCAAATTGTTTCAGTTCCTTCTTCCGCAACAATCAGTCCGGTTACTATCAGGGTATCAGGACCAGTTCCATATGATAGCAGCAGTGCCGTGCCTTGGCCCTATGGCTCAGATTTGTATTGCAATGGAAATAAAGTCGCTCTTGACACTTCTACACCACAGATTGATAATGTGGGGGGAGGCGGAGGCTTCATCCGAAACGGACGTCTCTTTGCCTCGCAATTCCAAAGAACTAATACTGAAGCAGAAGTTGGTGCCAAGGCTAAGGGAAAAAGTGTGGTACCTAAAGAACCTATTGCCAAGGAAGCTCAGAAGACATCCTTTGAACAGGATGTAAACGAGTTCATGAGAATAATCAAGAAGAGTTACTATAAGGTTGTGGACCAGCTCCATCAGACCCCCTCCAAAATCTCCATTCTATCACTGCTAATGTGTTCCGAAGCTCACAGGAATTCACTTCTCAAAGTTCTGCACGCAGCTTACGTGCCAGAAGAGATCACAGTTAATCAGCTAGAAATAGTGGTTTCAAATGTCAATACTAGCCATGGGATAGGTTTTACTGATGCTGATCTAACTACGGAGGGCCGTAACCATAATAAGGCTTTACACATCACCTTGGAGTGTAAGGGTGTTGTTCTCTCTCATGTCTGTGTTGACACTGGGTCTTCTCTCAATGTTCTTCCAAAGAAATCCTTGGTTAAGATGGAATATGATGGTATTGCACTACGTCCAAGTAACCTGGTGGTGAGAGCCTTTGACGGTTCTAAAAGATCGGTTCTTGGGGAAATTGAGTTACCTGTGGTGATTGGCCCACAAATCTTCAAAATTGTCTTCTACGTGATGGACATTCAGCCTGCATATAGCTGTTTGTTGGGTCGGCCATGGATTCATGCCGCTGGCGCTGTAACGTCGACCCTTCACCAAAAGTTGAAATACGAGTGGGAGGGCCAAGTCATCACAATCTGTGGGGAGGAGGATATCTTTGTTATTCATCTAGCTACTTACAAGTATATTGAGATGGACGGAGAGATCCATGAAACAATGAGCCAAGGGTTTGAGGCCCTCAATGTCAATGAAGTAACAACTGAAGTGTCTGGTACTTCAATCTCCTCTTATAAGCAAGCTCGAAAGGTTATTGAAGACGCGAATGCCCAGGGCTGGGGCAAGCTGCTGCAAGTTCAGGTCAAGGAGGACAAATTCAGGTTGGGATACAAACCATCATGACAGGTCCAAGAGGAGGCTGCTGAAGCTCCCAAGTTTATCAGTGGGGAATACTAACCCCGGATGCAATCAACAATGTGGAAGACGAGGCTGAAAGTGACTTCAACCTGGAGAGTTGGATTCATCCAAGGGTCCTAGGCCAACAAGTCCTTAACTGGTCTTCCTAGGAAATTATAAGGATTACTTCTGCAAAGTAATTATTATTTCCTGTTTAAGCATGCATCAAGTCCTGCATCTTGCCCAAGGTGTCAGGACTCATTTTGTAATAGGGCCATATTTGTATTTTGTGCAAATGAATGATTAATGAACAAATGGACATCTTTTGCAAACGATCTTCTTTTTCCGCTCATTGTTTTACATTTTTGTTATTTTCGCACAAAGCAATAAATGGCAATGTTTTCAAAATAAATAACTCCATTCACAATTTTTCTAAACAAGATTCAAATCAATCACTAAAATGAACAAATCTCAACCCTTGTAGAGATAATCCTCCAGATTGCACCGACAACGACACTACTATGACTTCGTATGACTTCGATAATCCAATTAATCAAGTAGATGAAGGGGTTGATGAAGACTATGATTTGCCTGAAGAGTTGGCCAGGTTGTTGAGACAAGAGGAAAAAGTGATTGCTCCTCATCAGGAGGAGGTTGAAACTGTCAATCTTGGTATCGAGAAAGATGTGAAGGAAGTGAAGACCGGAGCCAGTCTGCAAGCTCCGGTGAAAGAACAACTCATCAGTATGCTTCAGGAATATGTTGACGTCTTTGCTTGGTCCTATCAAGATATGCCAGGTCTGGATACATATATTGTCATGCACAGATTGCCATTAAAAGAAGATTGTCCTCCAGTTAAACAGAAACTACGTCATACTCGCCCAGACATGGCCATGAAAATCAAAGAAGAAGTATAAAAGCAGTGGGACGCTAGTTTTCTCGCTGTGACCAGTTACCCGCCGTGGGTTGCTAACATTGTAGCCGTACCTAAGAAGGATGACAAGGTGCATATGTGTGTGGATTACCGGGATCTGAACAGAGCTAGCCCGAAAGATGACTTCCCATTACCTCACATTGACGTATTGGTGGATAACACGGCTTAGTTCTCGGTATTTTCTTTCATGGATAGATTTTCGGGATATAATCAGATTAAGATGTCACCTGAAGACATGGAGAAGACAAATTTCATCACACCTTGGGGCACGTTTTGCTATAAGGTAATGCCATTTGGTCTGAAGAACGCCGGTGCAACATATCAATGGGCTATGGTAACATTATTCCATGATATGATCCATAAAGAAATTGAAGGCTATGTGGATCATATGATTGCCAAGTCCCTTACAGAGGAAGAACATTTGGTGAATTTGCTGAAACTGTTCAAGCGTCTGAGGAAGTATCAGTTGAGATTAAACCCCAACAAATGCACATTTGGGGTACGTTCTGGTAAGCTGTTGGGCTTTATTGTAAGTGAAAAAGGAATTGAGGTTGATCCCGATAAAGTTAAAGCCATACAGGAAATGCCTGCACCTAATACTGAGAAATAATTTCAAGAGTTCTTAGGTAGATTGAACTACATCTCAAGGTTCATATCTCATCTCACTGCAACCTGCGAACCCTTGTGCAAGCTATTAAGAAAAGAGCAAACAGTCAGGTGGAATGATGGTTGTCAGAGAGCTTTTGATAGGATCAAAGAGTATTTGCAAGAATCTCCAATTCTCATGCCTCCATTCTAAGGGAGACCTCTAATCATGTACCTAATAGTATTAGAAGAGTCAATGGGGTGTGTGTTGGGCCAACATGACGAGTCTGGTCGAAAAGAGTATGCAATATACTACCTAAGCAAAAAGTTTACCGACTGTGAACAACTTTTTTCACTGCTCGAGAAAACTTGTTGTGCTTTAGCGTGGGCTGCTCGCCGACTAAGACAATATATGTTGACTCATACTACCTTATTGATCTCAAAGATGGATCCAGTCAAGTACATATTTGAGAAGCCAACACTTACCGAAAGGGTCGCAAGATGGCAAATGATTCTAACAGAATATGACATTCAGTACACCTCTCAGAAAGCCATCAAGGGCAGTGTATTGTCTGATTATTTGGCCGAGAAACCCATTAATGATTACCAGCCTATGAGATTTTACTTCCCTGATGAAGACATCATGTTCTTAAAAGCAAAAGATTGTGAAGAGCCTATTCACACTGAAGGGCCTGACCCAGAAGAAGCATGGACTATGATGTTTGATGGAGCAGTTAATTGCAACGGTCGTGGAGTTGGTGTAGTGCTTATTACACCTAAAGGGGTTCATATGCCTTTCTTAGCAAGGCTCACCTTTTCCTGCACTAACAACGAAGCGGAATACGAAGCTTGTATCATGGGTCTTGAGGAAGTCATTGACCTCAGGATCAAGACCTTGAATGTATTCGGAGATTCAGCTTTGGTAATCAACCAGGCCAATGGCAAGTGGTACACTCATCAGGAGCATCTGATTCCCTACCATGACTATACGAGGAGATTAATGACCTTATTCACAACAGTTAAGCTTGAATACATCCCTCGAGATGAGAATCAGTTTGTAGATGCTTTGGCTACCATTTCATCCATGATCAAAGTACACGCTGCTAATTATGTACCTCGGATTTTAGTATCCAGACTGGACAGACCGACATATGTATTCTCTGTGGACACTGTTACTAACAACAAGCCTTGGTACCATGAAATCAAATGCTTCTTGGAAACTCAGACATACCCACCTGGGGCATCGTCGAATGATAATAAGACATTAAGAAGGCTAGCCGGTAGTTTCTTCCTCAATACTGATGGTTCTTTGTACAAGCGAAACTTCGACAGGGTCTTGCTCAGATGTGTTGACAAGAAGGAAGCAGACCTACTAATGCACGAAGTACATGAAGGTTCTTTTGGTACCCATGTCGGAGGACATACAATGGCAAAAAAGTTATTAAGGTCAAGTTACTACTGGATCACAATGGATGCAGACTGTTGTGCTTATGCCAGAAAATGCCACAAATTCCAGATCTACGCAGATAAAGTGCATGTGCCTCCGAATCCTTTGAATGTAATGTCTTCACCTTGGCCCTTCGTCATGTGGGGCACTGATATGATTGGAAAGATTGAACCGACTGCTTCAAATGGTCACAGATTCATCCTGGTAGCCATTGATTACTTCACCAAATGGGTCGAAGCAGCTTCATATGCAAATGTCACCAGGCAAGTGGTAGCCATATTTCTAAAAAGGGATATCATCTGTCGATACGAAGTTCCCGAGCGAATCATTATTGATAATGGTTCCAATTTGAACAACAAGATAATGGCAGAACTTTGTCGGGACTTCAAAATTAAACATCACAACTCTTCTCCTTACAGGCCAAAGATGAATTACGTTGTTGAGGCCGCTAACAAGAATATCAAGAAGATTGTGCAGAAGATGGTAATCACCTACAAAGACTGGAACGAAATGCTACCATTTGCCTTACATGGATATCGAACCTCTATCAGAACATCTACTGGGGAAACACCGTATCAGCTTGTATATGGTGTGGAAGTTGTCCTACCTGTTGAAGTTGAACCACCCTCCTTACGGGTAATGATGGATGTGAAACTGGATGAAGCAGAATGGGTCCGGTCTCGATACATTCAACTGAATCTAATTGAAGAGAAAAGATTAGAAGCTATTTGTCATGGGCAGTTGTATTAGAAGTGAATGAAGAAAGCCTTCGATCAGAAAGTCAGACATCGGGAATACCAAGTGGGAGAGCTTGTTCTGAAAAGACTTCTTCCTCCTCATACAGACCACAGGGGCAAATGGACGCCAAACTATAAAGGTCCATTCATAGTAAAGAAAGTCTTCTCTGGTGGAGCACTGATGCTCACTACTATGGATGGCGAGGATTTCTTATATCCTGTGAATTCAGATGCAGTTAAAAATACTTCGCATAAAATGACCCGCTGGACACAAAAACAGAATGTAAGTCCAGGAAAAAATAGGGCATCGCAGTGAGTCAAAAATATAATAAAATACTCGGGCAAAAATAAGGGGAAAATCAAAAAAATGTGTACACCTGCTGAGTTGAAAAGCCACATCGGACAACTCAGGAAAAAATGGGTATCCCGGTGGATTGAAAACCCGAAAGGGCGATTCACGCAAAATCAGGGAATAAGCGAACAACTGCATTCTGGATTCGTCTGTATCACTCACAACATGGAAAGCTTCGAAAGGATAAAGCATCATTTAAAATCAACCTTCTTCAGAAAGCAAGATAAGAAGAACGTCAAGGTCATACGAGTCATAGCAAGGAAGCTCACTGGAGCGCCATCATCAATGTTGCCAACACTTTTATTTTCTCAATTTACAGCAATCTCCTCCTTTCAGGGGATTCGCTTCTTTGACTGTACTTGCCTATTCAGGGCACACAAATCAATAAAATCAGAATATTCAGCCACACTTTGTTTTTTACATTTTTTGTTTCGTTTGCAAAATGTCCAAAGTTCATAATACAACACTTGCATAAAATATATGAGCCATTTTAATAAATGCTTGCAGGAAATATGTTGCTTTCAGACAAGTCTAATTCCTATGACGGAATCCGATTAAAGATACCTCGGGACACTTGTGCGTTCTCTTTTATCTTAACAGGTCGCAAGTACTCAAGGCAGACAAAGCATGGGGCATATCAAACATTATATCCCCATCCAAGCCAACAATCGCATCCTCAGCATGACTCCTTCACAAGAGGTATTTCCTCGAGGATCCCTTGAGGAATTCATCAATCCCCAACAAATTACTTCCCAAGAGTTATCTCCTCTCTAGGCGGGATCTCCCGAGCAATGTCTGACGGCTTTTCCACAGCAAAGTGGTCAAAGAACTTTCTATTCCCCATCAGAAGTGCCAAAATTTGCTCATCCTCAGTAGAGTTGGTGGAATTGTTTCCCACAGAGTTGCCTCCCCCAGTAGAGCAATGCCTGAAATACTTCCCCAGCGGAGTTGCTAAAACTTTCTCTTTCCCCAGCTGAGTTCTCCCTCCACACAGATCAACCAGAGATCTTTATCCCCACAGGATTTGGATTTCGGATCGGGATTCTCATTTGCATAATCATAGCATTCACATCATTTTTTCACCAAAATAAGTGTAGCATTTCGTCTAATACAGAGCATTACAGCAAAAATTAAACATTTGCATGATCATGAGCCAGGTTCGAGCCAATCACCTACAAATATCTATATCACTTCACCAGCAATATATAAAACTCGTATCCCCTGCAGATAAAAGCCAAAGCGTCCCCATTGCACTCTCAAATGCAGATGCATGTTCATATTTATATATGCTCTTTCTCGACACTCGTCCGTGTCATCTTTCCCCAGTAAGGTCGCCATAAAACCTTCAGATTTCTCAAACACTTGTTCATACCTGTACATATTCTTTTGACACTCGTCCATGTTTACCATTCCCCAGCAAGTCAAACACTAGTCCGTGTCCCTTGCTCAATCTTTTTGACACTCGTCCGTGTCTTGCACATACTTCACCAGCAGATCATACTTGTACATACTCATACAGAAGTCTTCGATACTCGTTCGTATCTTATATATATCATCCCTCAACAGACTCAACACTCGTCCGTGTTCCTTGCTTAACCAATTGATACTCGTCCGTATCATCATACCTAAACACGTGTCAACGTTTGTTTCTACCGATACTCGTCTGTATCGTGGTACTAAGGATGCTCGTCTGCATCTTTGATCCATACACACTGTCAAACACTTATACCATTTATTTTAAAAGCGTAATAACTCATCCGTGTTTACCATTCCCCCCAGTAAGTCGCCAACAAAACAACTTTCCCTATCCGACATTCGTCCTATGTCGTGATATTTTCGGCAGTCGTCCCCTGCCAGGTGATCGTCCTTCACCTTTGGATGACCATCCCTCATCCATTCCCCAGTGGAATCCCCATTGTTGGACCTTTTTATCCGACATTCGTCATATGCCGCGATATCTTTTTAGTAGCCGTCCCCTGCTAGGTGATCGTCCTTCACCTTTTGATGACCGTCTCTCATCATATATCCAATGGCCGTCTCCATCGTTGATCTTTCTTATCTGGCATTCGTCCTATGTCGTGATAATCCCCAAGAGCATCCGTGCCCTGCTAGGTGATCGTCCTTCAGCTCTTGATGATCGTCCTTCATCATGCTTATCCGATGGCCATCCCCCATCGTTGACCTTTTCTATCCGGCATTCGTCCTATGTCGTGATAAAGAGCAGCCATCCCCTGCTAGATGATTGTCCTTCACCTTAGATGACCGTCCCTCATTAAGTATTTCATTTATTCTTTAACCCGATGGCCGTCCCCGTCGTGGTCCCTCTTCCTTTTTCTGATGATCGTCCTTCATCATATTTACTCGATGGCCGTCCCCATCGTTGTTTACCTTACTTTCCAGCTTGATGTTCGTCCCCATCAATGTTTTCCTCAATCCCTAGAGAATTTTACCCGATGGCCGTCCCCGCCGCGGTTTCTTTATTTCCCAGCATGATGGTCGTCCCCGTCATTGCTTTACTTATCGTTTTAACCCCAGCAATTGTTCTCTGCTCGATGGTCATCCTCAATCTCTTTCACTTAATAAACATATTATACTATCTTTTACAATTTATATCCATTTTCTTCTTCTCCCCAGCGAGTGCAAATTTCAGACTGTCTTTGGTATTCAACCACAAGTTATCTTGTTTGTCTGTTAAGCCAAACACTTACATCCTGCACAGCTAACTCATGCTTGAATAGGGGCAGTTGTAAACACCCCAAATTTGCCCTCACTTTTTCTCACACCATGGCTTGTGATCTTTCATTTTTGCATAAGCATATGCATACCATCTCATATTGCACTTTTGTTTCATCTGCATAGTTTCATTTCACCTGCATCTAGGGTTTGTGATCTGAGCAATCCAAGAAGTGATCTGAGCCATCCCAAAGGTCTTGAGGCTTTCCAAGAGGGTCCATGTGTGTTCCATGATCATAATATGCTCCTCAAAGTTCATAAAAGTCAAGAGATCACAAAGCATGGCAAAGGCATGGAGGCAGACTGAAGATTTCCTGCACAGATGACCTAAAATTAGGGTTTTGGTTTTAGAGGCCTTAATCCCAAATATTTTGGCCATTCTTGTTTCTAATGGTCTCAATATGTTATAAGGATCATCTATATCAAATTTGATGAAGAAATTCACTGTGTAAGTCATCTGATCATTGGGTAACTTCTTGAGCAAGTAAAGTCAAAATCAGGGCATCTGAGGCCTCCACCAAGGGTACCAAAGGGTCATCATCATCGTTTTGGGTCTCTATGATCTTTATTTGATCTTAGAAGTGGTTGGAAGTTCACAAAGTTGAAGAATTTTGAGCCAAATGAGAACTTTCTATTTTTGGAAATGACTTGTAATGGAAACTTTCCATTTTGAGAAAGATATTCAACCTATTCTTTCATGACCAAACATGATTCAAATGAAAAATTCTTGGGCATGAAAGTTGTAGATTATGTCTTCCCATTTTCAAAAAGTACAAGAACATGTCTTGATTCATCCTAGAACTCAAGATATGGCCTTTCAAAGTTGGCAAAAATCCTATAATTTTCAAGTTCATGCCAAAGAGGGAATTTTTGCAATTTCACTTGCCAAGACATGTCATGACCTCTAACCAACTTCTATGCACCATAACACGTCAAAGCAACTTTAAAAGATCAGAATTGGCCTTTGAACCTAGGATTTTGATGGCTTGATTCACAAGAAATCTCAAAATGGCCAAAATGCATAAACCTTAAAAACTCTTGATCCAAGCCATCCAGCTGCATAACAATGATCCTAGGGCTCTCCTTGAAGCTAGCTGAAGCAGTTCAAGCACAGAAACCAGCTCTGTCATGGCTCATACCTCAAGTACACCAATCTTGACTTTTTGGCCAATGGAGCCATACCATTCCCACAATGCATATCTAATCTTCTGACTCATTCCAATAGTTTATGGATCGCCCCAAGATCATAAAACAAGCATGCCATGAGCTCAGAACATAGACAACATCAGTTTTCATAAAATTTGCAAAAAACATCCCTTCTTAGATTCTCTCAAACAATCCATCAAACCTCAGAAATTCTTTCACCATTCATTCAGAAATCATCCATAGAACACAAAGCAACCATTACCATGGCCTGAAACCTCATAAACCAAAGCCTCCATTTCTGCTATATCAGAATTGAGCCACTCAAAATAGCCACTTTCAAGGCATTTTAAGAATCCCAATAACTTCAGGAGGATCAAAGGGGTTCACTTGCACAAGTGGGAGGTTCTGAAAGCTCACATTTGGAGTTTTCCAGCTCAGGTATACTCAAGAACATTTTTTCTCAAAGCTTTGATTTCTTGTTATAAATTGAAATTGCATGCTCTAAGGATCACAATGATGCTTTTAGAATTGAAAATGGTGAAGGAATGAACATTTTATGTGTAAGTATACGAGTGCGCCTAAGAGGGGGGGGGGGTGAATTAGGTTCTTAGAAATTTTTCTATTCTTTTTCTTTGATGGATGGATTTAGCTTTTTATGGTTTATGGAATGAAAACGGTAAAGCAAGAAATAAAAATGACACAGAGGTTTATCCTGGTTCCCTTCACAATCCGAGGGTTCATCCAGTCCCCTTTCAATACGAAAGAGATTTCCACTAGTTTTTTTAGAACAGTACAACCTATCACACCTTCAATGGTGAGGCCTACTTTCTAACAAACTAAACAATCAAGTGTGCAAGAACAATCCTCTTGCCACACTAACCCTTATGTCCAAACAATCCTTAGAACACAAGTCACAAATAGAAAACACTTTCTATAATTTTTGTTTGAGTGAGTAATACAATGATTGAAACCAATATAAATTGATCTTCTCTTTCTTTAACAATGATTCACAATCATAAAATATTAGATAGCTCAAGAATTTTTCAATTATGTGATATGAAGAATGTAGAAAAATTCTTGTTGAAAGTTTAAGAGTTTTGTGAATATTTTATGAAAAATATTTTTTGAAAGAGGTGACTAATGATTTTAAAAAGTTTGGATTTTATATGCACATAACACCCTTATGAAACAATGTAATTAACAGTAAAAATTCATGAACAAATGCTAATGCATTATGAAAATGTTTCATGAAAGGATACATGAAGAGGTGTTATCAAAAATACTGATTTTTCAAAATTGTACAGACTGCAATCGATTGCACTATAATTCAAATCGATTGCACATGCATACGTTGCCAAAATTTTCAAAATTTTGAAACATGCAATCGATTGCATGAAAGTGCAAATCGATTGCACCAAGTTAAAAATGCCAAAAATACTTAAAACAAACAGATGCAAATCGATTGCATGAAAGTGCAAATCGATTTACACAAGTTTAAATTTGAAAAATGCAATTTTAAATGATGCTAAGGTTAAGAGATGATTATGCCATGATATAGGTATTTGATTGAGCATCTAAGATTTTAATATTTGTGTATAATTGCTAATATACCTTCATGAAGCTTCTTCTTGAAGAAATAAGTCTTTGAATCATGATGCATTAATCTTGAATATCATCTTTGCCTTCTTTATTATATTGTAGCTAAGAGATGTGTCTTCATCAAAACAAGTGTTGACCATGGAGAAGCTTGACTTCACATTCTCCCCCTTTTTGATGATGACAAACAATCTTCTTAGATGCTTTAACATTTTCGGAATACTTTTCCCCCTAAGATGCATATCTCCCCCTTTGTGTGTGAATTGGAGCTTTGTACCTTTAGGAAATTTAAGAACAAGAAAATATACAAGCATAACATCTTTCTCCCCCTTTGACATTATCAAAAAGAAGGGAAAGATGGGTGAAAATAATAAAAGCCATAAACAAGAAATAATAAAAACTAGAAATAACATAGCATAGATTAAAACTTGAGTTGCATACATAGCATAAATGCAGAATTTTACATTGCAAAGAAACATAACGAGACATATGGAAACAAAAGAAATAGAAATGAGAAATTACAACTAGTAAGCATTAACGACTACATAACGATAAACATCCAAACATAAAAACATGAAAAACATTTTCAAAACAGATCCATATTGGGGTCAAAGGGGTCTTGGTTAGGAAATTGTTGGTTGAGAGGTGCTTGGCGAGTTGGTGGGGAAGCCGGGTTGGATGGATCATAAGGCGGTATGTAGAGGTGGTAATAAATGTATGAGAATTGTTGGTTGACATCATGCTGAAAGTTTGAAATCCTTGTGTTGACAGATGCATTAACGGCATTGTAGAGGTCATTGATGTTGGTGTTCATGTTGGAGAATTGTTGTGTCCTGAAATCCAAAAGATCTTGGTTAGAAGGACCATTCACACCATGAGAAGAGAGAACCTCTTCATTAAGGGGTTGTTGTTCATTATCCTCTTGTGCTCCACCATCATCACCAAGGTAAGTAATAGTATCAGCTTCCCGATCATAGTAAACTCCCATTCTTCTATCCAAATTCCGAATAGAAATCTTGTGAGAAGGTGAATTCATCAAAAGACATTCAAAGCCATCAAAAAGAATCTCAAAGTGTTGCAAAATCCGGGTGATGAACCATGCATAAGGCAGAGCTTTGGATCTCTCGGAATGGGACAGCATGTGATGCAAAATCATTCGAGCCCAATTAACTTCAATGTTGTTCTTGATAGCATAGAGGGCCTGCATTTCTGTATCATTAACCGAACAATAGTTACCACTTTTCGGAAACACAACATAGGCAAGGAAGTAGTGAAGCATGCGATCATCAATGTAGAAATTTCCAGCCGACCAAGAACAACGAGAAGGTTCAATACCACCTAGAGACGTCACTCTATGTTCATAAAATTTTGTTTCGGTCATCCTTCCGATTTTGTAGAAAAAAGATCTCTTCTTATAGTCATTCCATTTTTCATCTTCAGGATCAAATAGGAGACTACCGGATGATGGTACCCCTAAGATGTTTCCAAGAAGTCTTGAGTTCAAGACAAGTCTTTTTCCTAAAACATAGGTAACAAACATTCCTTCTTCTATACACATATTGCAATAAAACAGCCGAACAAGATCCGGGTAATATGGTCCGGAGGAAGCAATAGTAGCCCCTAACTTTATGTTGTCTAGAGTGGTTTGAAAAGTAAAACAATTTTCAGAAAAGGAAGAAAGATCACCATACTTGGGTTGTTGAACCATCTTTCTTTGGAAGAGCTTTTCAAACTTCTCAATCTTTTCATTTGATAAACCTTCATAAAGTGGAATGTTGGATGATGAGGAGGACTTTCCCTTTCCTTTTTCAGCAGCAGTGGCCTTTCTTTTGGTCCTTGAAGCCATGGGTGAGAGTTGGTGAGAAATGGGGAAGTTGAGTGAGAGGGATGAAGTTTTGGTATTTTTTGTGTAGGTTATATGGGGAAAACGAAAATTGGTAGGGAGATCGAGAAAATCCAGAATATTTATGGATATAAAAATGTGGGAATTTGGTAAGAGGAGTTATGGTGAGTTATTTGGGTGGTTAAGGGAATTTGAACAAGTGTTAATGAGTCAAGGTAGGGAATCTTGTAGGTTAAGGCTAGGAGGGAACAAAAACTGAAAAGTTGGCCTAGGAAATGATGTGATTTGGTGTATATGAGTTTATGATACCAAGGATCAAAGAAAATAAGAGGGAACAATTAAAAATAAATTTTTTTCAAAAAGCTCCAGACTGCAATCGATTGCACTATGCCAAAATTACGTAAAAAAGCATTTTTCCCAGACTGCAATCGATTTGCATTTTCATGCAATCGATTGCACTAAGCCAAAATTTGAAAAATCACACAAAATACTCAGACTGCAATCGATTGCAGTAAACATGAAATCGATTGCATGTTTAAAAATTTGCAAAAACATGAAAAAAATAAACATTCTAAAACATTTTTAAACATATTTAATGAATCATATTCATATATGGCATAAATATAAGAAGAAAACATATTGAAATATTTTGCTTAAGATAAGAAAAGAATGAATGTTGTGCACCTTTGTTAATGGATGATTAATATATCTTTTTCATCTAAGATTCCAAGTTCTCTTCTAATCTTGTAAAAAGGTTCTCTTGCGAGCGGCTTTGTGAAAATATCCGCTAATTGATTATGCATATCCACGAAGGTAACATCTACATCTCCGTTAAGAACGTGATCACGAAGGAAATGGTGCCGAATGTCTATGTGCTTTGTTCTTGAATGCATGACCGGGTTCTTTGTGATGTTGATGGCACTTGTGTTGTCACATCGAAGAGGAATGCAACCGAGATCTACGCCATAGTCAAGAAGTTGTTGCTTGAGCCACAAAATTTGTGCACAACAACTGCCAGCCACAATGTATTCTGCTTCGGCCGTGCTAAGTGCGACACAAGCTTGCTTCTTGCATGCCCATGATACTAGTGCATTTCCGAGAATATGACAAGTGCCACTTGTGCTTTTTCTATCGGTCTTACATCCTGCATAATCAGCGTCAGAATAACCAATTAAAGAACATGTACTACCTTTTGGATACCATAGTCCGACATTCGTTGTTCCTTTGAGATACTTCATAATCCTTTTTACGGCGGTGAGATGCGATTCCTTCGGATTTTCTTGAAAGCGTGCACACAAACAAACACTAAACATAATGTCAGGACGGCTTGCCGTCAAATATAATAATGAACCGATCATACCTCGATACTTTGTGATATCAATTGAAGTGCCGGATTCATTTTGATCAACGTACGTTCCGGATCCCATAGGAGTGGACATTACTTTGCAACTATCCATATCGAATCTTTTTAATAGTTCTTTGTAATACTTGGATTGGTTGATGAAGATGCCATCCTTTGTTTGCTTGATTTGTAGTCCAAGAAAATAGTTCATTTTTCCCATCATGGACATTTCGAATTCTCCTTGCATCATAAGTGAAAATTCTTCGCAAAGATCTTTGTTTGTTGAACCGAAGATGATGTCGTCGACATAGACTTGAACCAATAAGGTGTTACCTTTGAACTTCTTTATGAACAGTGTCTTGTCAACCTTTCCTTTTTTAAAAACCTTCTCACATAGGAAATTGCTAAGGCGATCATACCATGCTCTTGGTGCTTGCTTTAAGCCATAAAGAGCCTTCTTCAACTTGTAGACATGAGAGGGATTCTTGAAGTCTTCAAAACCCGGAGGTTGGTACAACTGAAAATTCATTGAACAAGCGTAAGCAAGTAATAATCTAATTGCTTCTAACCTTGCTACCGGAGCGAACGTTTCATCAAAGTCAATTCCTTCTTCTTGGTTGTAGCCTTGTGCGACCAATCTTGCTTTGTTACAAACTATGATTCCATTCTCGTCAAGTTTGTTCTTGGACACCCATCTTGTGCCTATGATATGTTTGTTGTCCGATCTTGGTACAAGAGTCCAAACTTGGTTCCTTTCGAATTGATTAAGTTCTTCTTGCATAGCTATTATCCATTTATCATCGCCTAAGGCTTCATCGATTTTGGTTGGTTCAATTTGAGATACGAACGCCATGTTGAGACAAGCATCCTTGAGATTAAGTCGAGTTGCAACGCCTTGGCTAATATCACCAATCACTTTATCTATCGGGTGATCTCTATGAGTTCTCCATTCTTTTGGAATATCTTGATGTTCTTCAATAATTGGTGAGTTATCTTCTTGTGATTTTTCTTGTTCTTTTGATGTCTCCTTTTGTTGTTGTGATAGATCTACTACATCATCATCATCATCCACAATAATATTATCCTCTTTCGAGGGGTTAGTGTTGCACCCCAAAATTTGCCCTCCACAAGACAATACATTGTGTCCCAAGAGGTTCACAAGGATCACAAAGTTCACAAGACATCTCATGAGGTTCACAAGGTTCACAATTAGTTAGAAAGTTTGACAATTCCCTCAGACAATGCATCATCTTAAGCAATGCATCTTAAACTAGGGTTTTGACTTTCATCAGGCTAAATGAACTTCCAAGACTTCAAGTGAGCTTCATAGCATCCTATATGTGTTCAAGAATCCCCATGTCATGTTTCAAGTCTTTCCCAAAAGATTTGCTCAGTCAGATGATCAAATAGGTTAAAATCAGTCAAAGTAGTTAAAAAGTCAAACTGAGGTCAATTGTGGTCAAACCAAAGTCAAACTTCATGATTTTTTGCCAACATCAAGTATATGAGGTAAAATTCATCATTTGATCAAGGTTTGATCATGCTTCATCAATGAGACTTCAGATCATCAAGAATCAGGAGTTTCTAAATTAGGGTTTTTACAGGAAAAGTCAACTGAACTTTGACCAGCCATAACTTTCACATGCTTCATCAAAAAATTTCCATCCAAAGCTAATTTTGAAGGAAATTGAATTCTATACAACTTTGTGTCTCACAAGCCAAGCCCAAAAATGCTTCATTTGGAAAGTATGAGCTAAGACATTATAGGTCCTTTTGAAAGTCAACAAAAAGTCAACAACTTCAAAAGGGCATAACTTGAGAATGGTAAATGATATAGACATGAAACCAGTGGGGTTGGTTATAGGACTCTTCAAGCTTTCCAAAATGTCCAAGAACACCCTCATAGCATTAAAATTGAAGGATTTGTGCCCTTGCAAAGTTGGGAAATTTTTGGTTGGTTTATGAAGAAAATGGAGGTTTAAAACCAAAGTTTTCTAAATGGGCTTGCCATATGATGATCCAATCCATACCAATACTTCATGCACGACCCAACCCTCAAATATTCAGATTTTTTATTATTTTATTTTATTTATTTTGATTTTATTCATTTTAAATCATTTTAAATTAAAATAAAATAGAAAAGTCAAATATTTAAATGAGATTTTGTTTCTAGAAAGTCATAAAGGTGATTTGGATCAAATTGATATGAGAATTATGAAGATTGGCTTGAAATAGAAAGGTTGAATTCACAAATATTTGAATTTTAAGTCTTAATCTTTTTCAATCTTTTTCAATCAAATTTTCCACACAACAATCAATTCTTTTGACCTAAATCCACTCTACTATAAGTACACAACATAACTCCTTGCATTGGACACGAAATTCTGGCCTCCAAGAGTAAGTTTGCATATTAGAAAATCTCACCAAAAGTCAAATTCGGATTTCACAATTCAAGCCTCTTCAAGCCAATTTGAAGGTTGAGACATGTTTATGGGACATCCTTGAATCATTCCCAATGATCATTTGCATCTAAAACACCTTATATTGCATAACCCGAATTCATGATGTTCATCATATTTTGATTTTTCGATTTTGCATATTGACTGGATTTTAATGACTTTTGATCATTGTTTTGTGTTTGTATGAAGTTGTTGATTGATTCTGGATGGTTTAATTGGAGTTTCATTGCAGGTTTGAGAAATCACCATAGCTAGGGTTTCGGCCATGAGATTAGGGCTTTGCTTTAAACCTAATATAAACAAATTCTAAGAACATAGAACAATCAAGTGAACTCTGGGGATCATGAAACATCCATTAATTTTGAGAAATTTTACTGTTTTCATGATAATCCAATTTTCGTAGGTTCTTGTATTTGGAAATTCGCAGGAAACTTCATAGCTAAATTCATAGCTAAATTCGCAGGTATCCTGAGGAAGAAGATGAAGCCAGCGCGCCATATTTCGTATTTAAAATTTCATCATAATATTTTATGTTTTTGTTTCTGTTTTGTTTCACAAGTGCAGTGCTTGGCCTGGTGGTAAGAGACGCGCATGTATTGTTTGAGGACCCTGGTTCGAATCCTGGCTGCAGTGTTTTTTTCTTATTTTTCCCTTTTAATTGTTGATCTTAAAATATAATGAATTGTGATGAGTATAATAACAGAAGCGCCCTCCCGGCTGGAATGGTAAATGCGTTTGTGTAATGTTTAAAGGTCCTGGGTTCGAATCCCCCCCAGGCCTTTTGTGTTGTTTTATTTTTTCATGGTTTTTTTAGGATCAAGCAACAAAACCAAGTGAACCCCTTTCCTTATCACCAAACGCGCGCTGGCCCAGTGGTTGATCTTGTTGGCTGGAGTTTGTGAAAAGCAGAAGGGCTGGGTTCAACTCCCAGCCAAGGTAA
Organism: Lathyrus aphaca; assembly: GCA_963966055.1. NCBI lineage: Eukaryota > Viridiplantae > Streptophyta > Magnoliopsida > Fabales > Fabaceae > Lathyrus > Lathyrus aphaca. The sequence goes on from OZ014519.1 coordinate 212,948,283, forward strand.
GTTCTTTTTTTTCTTTTTCTCCATTTTTTTTGTTTTGTTTGTTTATTATTATTATTAATTTTAATTAAAACTATAATCCTAATTTAATAAATCCTAATATATTTCTATAAACCAAGGTTAACCCTAAAAAATATATTTTTTTCTAAAACCCTAATTGTTTCATATAAATGTAAATTATGTTTTTATATTTTTATTAATGTTATTTATTTACAATTATCATTATATGTAGTCCTATTAAAATAATGTAAATAATTTTAAATTATGTTTAAAACAATAAAATTCTTAACTTAATTTTGTAAATATAATTATAGTTAATCTTATTTTCATAATATGCATATATTCTATAACTTATTTATAATTTAATTTTTGTATATAAATAATTCTTGATATATGTTTAGAAATAGTTAAAAAATTGATAATTTAATTTTGTAATTATAATTTTATTTTCATAACATGTTTATAATTAATTTAATTTTTACAATTTGCATATAACTTAAAATTTTAATAATTAGTACAATTGTTTATATTTTATTCTTAAATCTTGAAAAATAATTGTTCATTAATCTTTTAATATTTTTGCTTATATTATGTTTATGTGATATTTATTATTACTAACCCCATTTAACTTTGTATTATTTTTATTCTTATTTTCTACTAACCCAATTATTATTATTATTTATTTTTGCTTATTATGTTTAATTGGCTTTAATTATTATTATTATGTAATTGTTCCTTTGATGTAATATTTTAGTAATAATGTTTAAATATTTATTTTATGCTATGGTTAGTAAATAGGGAGTGTAACATGTTTGTATGTTTAAAATTAACTTAGCTCATTTAATTTAAAAGATAAATATTAAAATTATACACTCACACACGTAAGTCGATCTTTGATCGCCATCTCACTTCCTTAGGGATACCTCTCATGTTGCCTATTATAAAAAGGTCAAGTAGGGTGTATAAAGCAAAAGTCCCTCATTTCACATCATCTAGTCCCTTAATCAGATAAAAAGATCAAGTCCCTTCGAATGTTTCCTTCGTAATGATCTTGTCCCTTTCGAATAAAGATGATAAGTCCCTTCGAATTGCTTATACACCCCACAGTTGCCTAAATAAACAGATGTCCCTTCACTTGTCCCTCACTTCCAAGGTAATGACTACCTATTCCTTAATAATAGGGATAGTCTTACCACTTAAAGGATTCAAGAACAGAAAAGATTTAAACTTAGGGTAGGTTCCTCTTAGATACTTTCTCACTCTTCAAAACATTTCAAACACTTCACATTACAAACAAATTTTCAAAACAAAGGTTTTATACGCATCCGTACATGGATCATTATAAAACTCTTAAGAAAATTTTTATTCACACACTTCACATTTCAAAAACATTTTAAAGTGAGCTACGTAACTAAGAGCCCATGGATAACCATGGATGTAAAGGGTGCTAACACCTTCCCTTTACATAACCTACCCCCCGGACCCAAAAATCTTTTAAAAGGTCTTTCCTGTTCTTTTATGCCTTTCCTTTGGATAAAATAAAAGTCGGTGGCGACTCTTGCTATCCGCAACATTTAACTAAAGTCAGTTCTCCCACCGTGTTACAGTTAGTCTCATCAAACGAAACATGTATAGATTCTTCAATGGTAAGTGTTCGTTTATTGAAAATTCTAAAAGCTCTACTTGAGAGAGAATAACCAAGAAATATACCTTCATCGGATTTCTCATCAAACTTACCAAGGTTGTCCTTGTCGTTGTTGAGAACGAAGCATTTGCATCCGAATATGTGGAAGAAAGATATGTTGGGTTTCCTACCCTTGAACAACTCATATGTAGTCTTCTTGAGAATTGGTCGAATATTGACACGGTTACTTACAAAACAAGACGTGCTAACCGCATCCGCCCAAAAATATTTAGGAAGATTTGAGTCGCTAAGCATTGTCCTTGCAAGTTCCACTAATGCTCTATTCTTCCTCTCTACGACACCATTTTGTTGAGGAGTTCTTGGTGCAGAAAAATTGTGAGAGATTCCATGCTCTTCACAAAAATCTTCAAATGATGAATTTTGAAATTCGCCACCATGGTCGCTTCTTATGGAGACAATTGAGAGTGACTTCTCGTTTTGAATTTGCTTGGCATACTTCTTGAATGCTTTAAAGGCATCACTTTTCTGCACTAAAAATAAAGTCCAAGTGTATCTAGAGAAATCATCAACAATAACTAAGGCATAAACGTTACCTCCGAAGCTTTTTGTTCTTGATGGACCTAAAAGATCCATATGTAACAATTGTAATGGTCTTGAAGTAGATATCACTTTCTTGGTCTTGAAGGGTGTTTTGGTTTACTTCCCCTTTTGACATGTTTCACAAAGCTTTTCCTTGATAAACTTTATCTTCGGAAGACCAACAACTAGATCATGCTTTATTAATTTGTTTAAATGCTCCATGTGAATGTGAGCAAATCACTTATGCCAAAGCCATGCCTCGTTGTTGTTTGCCATTAAGCATTTTACCTTCAAAGAAGAGTCATCAAAAGAAATCATGAAAATGTTATTAATTCTTTTACCTTTTAGCAATAGGTCATGGGTGACTTCATGTTCTATTAAGTATTCTTCCTTTGTGAAGTTGATTCGGAAACCTTTGTCACATAATTGACTTATGCTAATAAGGTTGTGTTTAAGGCATTCCACATAAAGGACGTCTTCGATGATTGTATGAGGAGGTGCACCAACGGTTCCAACTCCAAGAATATTTCCTTTATTATCATCACCGTAAGTAACGTATCCTTTGGCCTTAAGTGATAGACTTGAAAATTTGTTGATGTTGCTGGTCATATGCTTTGAACAACCGCTATCAAGATACCATTGATTCGAAGTTGTTTTCAAGCATACCTACAAAACAAAAATCAAGTATTGTTAGGTACCCAAATTGCTTTGGGTCCTTGATAGTTAGTACCCTTTTCAACCCACACATAATGCCCTTTAGCAACACCAATGTTGCACACATAGCAAGCATTAGGTGTGTGTCCTTTGGTTCCACAATAAAAACAAGTAGGTTGAAAATGGCTTCTATATCTTGGAATATAACCTTTTTTTCTTAAAAATTCTTTTCTTTTTATGACTTTGATGCACACTCTTAGAATTGTTTGCCTTTTCTTTAACAATTTGTTCACTTGCTTTAACAAAAATAGTCTCATTTGTGCTTGGTTTGGAAAACTTAGAATATCCTAATCCACTTTTATCATTAGGATACCTTTGGTTCCTAAGAATTTCCTCCAAACCAATTTGACCTTTTTCATATCTTTCTAAAACTCTTTTAAGTTGACCAATTTGGAAAGATAAAGACTCACAATTTTTACATACAAGACTTTGTTTTTCATTTATCAACTTTTGCTTTTCACTTTCAATATATTTTTCTAAAGCAATATTTTTTTCTTCTAAAGATGAAATTTGTTTTGAGAGTTCATCTATTACATCTTGTGCATCATTATCATAAATAGAAAATTTGCTACTAACCTCGTCATTTTCTTCATCAGAGTGATGTGAAGCCATTAGAGCCATATTTGCACATTCATCGCTCTCCGATTCTGATGAGGAACTAACTTCATTTTTGTCCCAAGCAACATACGCCTTTTTATTTTTGAAGTCCTTATTGCCTTTGAATCCTCCTTTCTTTGCAAGTCTTGGACAATCCGGTTTTATGTGACCTTGCTTCCCACATTCATAACATGTAACTTCTTGAATCGATGTGGATGCATCCTTCTTCCTGAAATGTTTATTCTTTTTAGGAAAAGAGGAATTATTATTTTTGTCAAAAAACTTACCAAGCTTCTTAACAAGAAGCATGAAATTCTCATCTTCGGAAATCTCGTCATCTTTGTCATCCTTCGTGTCAATCTTCAAAGCAATTCATTTGGACTTTTTCTCTTGACTTTTGTGCTTCTCGAGCCTTCCAAGTTCCAATTCGTGCTCTTGAAGTTTGCCGAATAGAGATGCGGATGTCATTGTTGAGAGACTCTTCTTTTCCGAAATAGCGATCACCTTCAGTTGCCATTCCCTTGTCAAGGACCTTACGACTTTAAAATTGAGATCGTCGTTGGTGAAGGTTTTCCCGAGTGCAATCAAGTGGTTTGTTAGATGAACAAATCTTTTTTGTAAGGCAACCATAGATTCTCCGGGCTGCATACGGAACATTTCATATTCTTAACTCAACGTGTTAAGCCTTGATCTTTTTACTTCTGTTGTTCCTTCATGTGTTTCTACCAAAGTATCCCAAATCTCCTTTGCCGATTTGCATTGTGATACACGGAAGAATTCGTCCATACTAAGAGCACTTTGGAGTATATTGATTGCCTTCTTCTCATTTAGGATCTTCTTCTTATCATCTTCATCATACATATTCTTCAACTTTGCGGTTCCAACACCATTGATCACATTAACAGGATTATGAGGACCTTCTTCGATTGCTTCCCATATGCCTTCTCCTTGGGCTTCAAGATGTGCCCTCATTCTGATTTTCCAAAAATCAAAGTATTCGCCGGAGAAGAGCGGAGGCTTGTTGCTACTTCCACCATCTTTGAAAATAGGATTCGAGTTTGCGGAAGCCATACAGGATCTTGTAGGAACATGTTACCTAAACCTGCTCTGATGCCAATTGTAAGTATACGAGTGCGCCTAAGAGGGGGGTGAATTAGGTTCTTAGAAATTTTTCTATTCTTTTTCTTTGATGGATGGATTTAGCTTTTTATGGTTTATGGAATGAAAACGGTAAAGTAGGAAATAAAAATGACACAGAGGTTTATCCTGGTTCCCTTCACAATCCGAAGGTACATCCAGTCCCCTTTCAATACGAAAGAGATTTCCACTAGTTTTTTTAGAACAGTACAACCTATCACACCTTCAATGGTGAGGCTTACTTTCTAACAAACTAAACAATCAAGTGTTCCAGAACAATTCTCTTGCCACACTAACCCTTATGTCCAAACAATCCTTGGAACACAAGTCACTAAGAGAAAACACTTTCTATAATTTTTGTTTGAGTGAGTAATACAATGATTGAAATCAATATAAATTGATCTTCTCTTTCTTTAACAATGATTCACAATCATAAAATATTAGATAGATCAAGAATTTTTCAATTATGTGATATGAAGAATGTAGAAAAATTCTTGTTGAAAGTTTTAGAGTTTTGTGAATATTTTATGAAAAATATTTTTTGAAAGAGGTGACTAATGATTTTAAAAAGTTTGGATTTTATATGCACATAACACCCTTATGAAACAATGTAATTAACAGTAAAAATTCATGAACAAATGCCAATGCATTATGAAAAGGTTTCATGAAAGGATACATGAAGAGGTGTTATGAAAAATACTGATTTTTCAAAATTGTGCAGACTACAATCGATTGCACTATAATTCAAATCGATTGCACATGCATACGTTGCCAAATTTTTCAAAATTTTGAAACATGCAATCGATTGCATGAAAGTGCAAATTGATTGCACCAAGTTAAAAATGCCAAAAATACTTAAAACAAACAGATGCAAATCGATTGCATGAAAGTGCAAATCGATTTACACAAGTTTAAATTTGAAAAATGCAATTTTAAATGATGCTAAGGTTAAGAGATGATTATGCCATGATATAGGTATTTGATTGAGCATCTAAGATTTTAATATTTGTGTATAATTGCTAATATACCTTCATGAAGCTTCTTCTTGAAGAAATAATTCTTTGAATCATGATGCATTAATCTTGAATATCATCTTTGCCTTCTTTATTATATTGTAGCTAAGAGATGTGTCTTCATCAAAACAAGTGTTGACCATGGAGAAGCTTGACTTCACATTATGAACTTCTAAAACCTTGCCCGTATTTATGTTTTGATTCGATTCAGCTTGTTCATGAATGATAAATGTTGTTTGATGTTTGATTTTAGTTGCTAAAAGTATGGGGATCATTTATGGGCAGTTAATTTGGGGTGGGGTTGCCTGTAGAAGGATTTAGGGTTTTGGTGCCGCCAGAGAAGATGACCGGAGCTTGTCTCTAGTCACCTGAAAGTAATTAGCCCTAATTAGGGTTTAGTTCCCAGATTGAATGAGAGCCATTGGATGTGTGATTAACTTAAGCCTTGGACGAACCAGATTAGTTCATTAATGCTAATTTCTGTTTAATTAAATAAATCAAAATTAATTAGCCATAAACCATCCTGACCATTCATTAACACGCGCAATCAACACAAATCTACCCAGTTTAAATCCTGGCCTTCAGATCATTTGACTTTTCATTTAATTCATTTTCTTTTTATTTCTTTTGTTCTTTTTATTAAAAATAGTAAAAATCATCAAAAAAATATCATTTCTTACATTTCTGATTCAAATATTTTTCTTAACCTAAAAATAAATTTTATTTTATTTTTTGCATTAAAAAAGTATTTTTAAAATATTTAAATGTTATTTTCAATTAATTAATGGATTTTAATTAATTAAAAATGAATTTAGGTTTCTAAAAATCACCAAAAAATTCATGAAGCATTCCAATACATTTAGAAACATTTTCAAACTCACCATACAAATTTCTTTTTAGGTTTGATTCCATTTTTATAATTTTCATTGAATGAGGGTTCTTAAAAATCACATTTTCTAACCTTAACTTGAAAAATTCTTTTTTGCCTAACTATGATGAGTTTGAACTTGGTTCTTCTTGCATTGTTTCACATATTGCATATAGTTTCTAGGTTATTTATATCATAATTTTATCTTGAATTTTCAATTTGATTTGCATTTTCCCTTTAGAAACACCCAAAAACCCTAACAAACTTAGAAATTTCATAACTTTCACCAGGTTAAGTTTCTGACCTTCTCCTTTGGGATGTGATCTTGTATGAGATTAGGGTTTTTTTTGAGTTCAATTTCAATTTTTATCATGAAGTATGCTTCTGTTTTGGTCATATGCATCTCATGTTGTCTTAAAACCCTAATTTTGCATCTTCATTTGCATTCTCCTTTGCATATCATCTCCAAATGAACTTGCCATGCCATTCCATTCTTTTGTATGTTATCTTAGACATCTTAGGACATGTATGAAACATTGCTTGATCATTTCTTCATTCATTTTCTATGCTTTGCATCCATTACATTTCATGAACATCCATGTGTTTTCATGCTTCTAAACTTGCTTCCTTTGCATCTCATCTTTGTATGATCATTCATATGCATCTTGTATGACTTTGCATAATCTCATATGACATTTAAATTGCATTTTCACTTCTTACTTTGGTCTTTGCATCTCATTTCATTTTATTTCCTTTTGTTTTATGTCTTATGCATTCATACTAACATTTCAGGAGCTTTTGGTAAGTTGACAGGTGTAAACACCCCAAATTTGCCCTCACCCATTCACACCATGGCTTGTGATCATCTCATATGCATAAACACCATCATATCATCTCATAGTACATTTTGATTCACTGGATAGTTTCTAAGGCATCTGCACCTAGGGTTTGTGATCTGAGCAATCCCAAAGCTTCTTGAGCCATTCCAAAGGCCACCAATCAACTCAAAGGGGTCCATGTGTGTTCTTATGTCATATTCCATCTCCTCAAAGCCAAAATTGCAGAGGAATCACAAGAACTAGGGTTTGAGTGGATGCAGAGCCAGGATGAACTGCACAGTTGACCTAAAATTAGGGTTTTGGTTTCAGAGGCCATAACTCCAAATTTTTTGGTCATTCTTGTTTCCATTGATCTCTATATGGTGTAGGGAGTATGCATATCAATTTTCATGAAGAAATTCCATAGGGAAGTCATCTGATCAAAGGTTGACTTTTCAGACAAGTCAGTGTAAAATCAGGGCATCTGAGGCCCCCAATGACCCAACCAATGGGTGATCTTCATCATTTTGAGTGTATATGATCTTTATTTGATCATGGAAGAAGGTTGAAGTTCATAAAAATCAAGAATTTAGGGTTTTTGCAAATGTTGACTTTTTGGGCATAGTTGACTTTTCAAGAATGCATCATTTTAGGTCATTTTTCAAGCCATGATTCTTGATCCAAAAATGCTTCAAATGGAAAAACTTTGGTCATGAAAGTTGTAGATCTCATTTTTCCCTTTTCAAAAAGTACAAGAACATGATCAAACTCTTCTTGGATCAAAAGTTATGGTGTGACAAAGTTGGCAAAAATCATTGATTTTCAAGGCATGCTTCAAATGGAAATTTTGCAAAGTCATGAACCAATGCATTATGTGACCTCTAATTCATTTGAAACCATTACACAAACATTCTATGAGCCTAAAAAATCAGAATTGGACCAAGTTTCCCCATGGTTTGGTTTGTGTAACAAGACTTTCTCACATGTGAACCAAAGTTACAACAAGTTGCAAAACTCATGATCATGCTTCCTACCACTTGCAGCCTTGGATGCTGAGCTTTGCTAGCCTCTCACCTCACCTTGCTGCGCCAGCCCATGCCCATGTACTTGCCTAGACCTTGAGCCATGCTTCTCTTACACATTATTTGACTTTTTTGCAAAAGGTAACTTACCAATCAATAAAGGGCATGTCTTGTCAACTGACCAATGAGAGAGAGTTATGTGGACAATTTGCAAGCAAAACATAACACAAAGCAAGGCTGAAGCTCTCTCATAACACACATACACAAAAACACACCAAGCTGCATTTTGCTTCGAATCCCTCTGCCCAGCCACAAAACATCCCAACCATTTCCATACTTGAAATCACCCTGATCCATTGAGTAGAAAGCACCAAGAGCCAGGCTTGATTGGAGCAAGAATCCCCCATTGCCATTCTTCACCTCAGCCTGCATTTTCTATCGAATCTCTCTCCACAAGCCATGAACACTTAAACAAACTCCACACACCAACTCACCTTGCTTCACTGACCAGAAACCACCCATTACCTTGGCCTGAAACACCCCATATCTCAAATACGATTTTCACACTTCCTTGGTCAGAGCTTCTGCAAACTCTCTCAGGAGGTTGTTTAAACTCCAACTAAGCATTCAAAGCTTCAAAGGGAGATCATTGGAACCTGTTTGAGCCAAAAGACCATCCAGAAAGCTCCTGAATCAGAAGTTCAACCTCAGGTGACTCCATGAACTTTTTTCCCAGAACTCATTTCTCTTGTTAAAATCATGTTGTGCATGTTACACTGATCATTGGGATCTCTTTACTTTTGAAAATAAGCCAGAAATGAGCATGTAATGGTCTTCTGAAAGTTTGACCTAGAATCTTCATTGCTTCGATTCTTGTTTGTGTGTGAATTTTAATGTGATTTGATGCTGGATTCGTGTTTAGGGTGAGTGGAAGATGATTTCTGGAGAGTTAGGGCTCTTAAAATGGCCTAGAGAGAGAGATTGGTTTTGGGGATGGCCGGAGAAGACGACCGGAACACTGTTCCGGTCGCCTGAATGTCATTAGGGCACAATTAGGGTTTAATCAGGGTGATTAGCAAGTTTGAATTTGAGCCGTGAGATGTGGCGGGGAGTCAATGCGCGCGCTGGCCAGTTTAAATCTCAACCCTAGGATTTGATTACTTCTCATTAATTCAGTTTTAATTCATTTATTTTCTTTTATTTTTCTTTTGTTTTGCACAATTATTTTAAAATAGCAAAAAATACATAAAAATTATGAAACTTTTTCCTCTGAGTTTTAATAATTTTTATGACCCAAAAATATTTTTATTTTATTTTTTATCATTAAAAAAGTATTTTTAAATATTTAAAAGATTATTTTTAATTGATTAATGGAAATTAATTAATTAAAAATACTTTTAGGTATTTAAAAATCACAAAAAAATTCATGGAATGTTCTAAGACATTTAGAAACATTGTCCAACCTTCAAACCAAATTTCTTTTTTGATATTGATGCATTTTAAGAATTTTTCATTGAATTAAATCATTTTTTATGCATTATTTTGATCATGGGTTCAAAAATTCATTTCTGCCTATTGGAGAAGGTTTGGACATTGATTCTTTTTGCTTTGTTTTGTGTTTAGCATATAGTTTCTAGGGTAAAATGACCATGATTTGATCTTGCATTTTCTATTTGTTTGCCATTTCTTTTGTTAAGAACCCTAAAAAACCCTAATAACTTAGAAAAATCATAACTTGAGTTTGGTTGAGAGTTGAGAGTTCCCCTTTGGGCAGTGGTTCATTATAGGTTTAAGGTTTCATTGAGTGCCATTTTCCATTTTTTATCTTAGGGTTGGCTTCTGTTTTGGGTCTTTGTTTGATGTTTGATCCATGAACCCTAATTTGGGCTTTCTCTTGCATCCTTCTTGCATTTCCTTGCATAACATGACTTGTCTTTGCATTTTGTGCATTCTTGTGATCCATATGACATCTTAAGACATATAGAAAGCATGTTTGATCATTGCATTACATATTTGCCATGTCATTTGTCTTGTATGATTCATAACTTTTCATGTTCATTCATGCTCCTTAACTTGCATCATTTGCATTCATAATCTTGTATGAACATCCCCATGCCTTGCCTCATGTGTGCAGCACCTCATAACATCATAATCATCCTCAATATGCTTCTGGTTTGGTCTAGCATCATACCATTTCATCCCATCTAGCATTGCATTGCATTTCTTTCTAACATTTCAGGTGGTAAGTAAACTTGGGAAGTGAATTTGCCTTCACTTCTCATAACTTTTCTTTTCATCTCTCTTGCATCCATTGCTGCATTTCTATTTGTGTTTGAGATTGAGCTTGCTCATTCTTGTTCTTCCCACCTTCTTTCTTCAAGTGACTTGACTTCTTGAATGAAGCAAGTCACTTTGCTTCTCTTGATCTTATTCATCTGCTTCCTGGTGGCTCCTTTGAAGATTGTTCTTGAAAACCTCACAAACCTTAGGATCAACCAAGCATGACAATGAATTAGGGTTTTGATTAGTCCCCCCATAGTTTTGCCTTTGTGTCTCTCTTTGAGTCCTCTCTTCTCACCTCATAATCAGGGACCAAACCCTAAAGGCTTTAAGACTTTGTGATTAAGCTTATGCCTGCATCCTTCTTTTAGGATGGAGTGTATAACTTTAATCCTAAGTATTAAACCCTTAAGGTGTTTAGATCGCTTAATCAATTCACCTAATAATCATCAAGACATCACACTTGTAACTTGGGCCTTGCATTAGGGTTCTAATTCTTCCTTAAGTGGTTAAGAAGGACTAACCCTAGTGTTAATGGACAAGTCCCCCTCAAGTGGTCTTACAAATCATAAAATTCACTTCATCACCATATCATTAAATAAAATCCACTTAATCAAAGGCTTGTTTTGTCATGAGTTTAATCCCTAATCATGGATTAAGTTGAGGAGCTTTCCTCAGCTTAAACTTTCTCATCTATTATCCTTCTATTAGGATGGTGTAATGAGTTTGTTTAATCCCTGATTATGGCTTAACCTCATTACTCAATACTAAACAAAAACCACAAAAACATCTAAATAATCATAAGTAGGTTGATGATCTTAATCCTGCATCAAAGGTGATTAAGTGTGAGAATCTTACTTCACACTTAAGGTATCCTCATTACCCCTAATCAGAGGGAAGATGTGATGAGTTTACTAATCCATTGGTTTAGGTTTAAGCTCATTTTCCTATGACAAACTTTCACAAGCAATAAAAGACTGAAAACTCAAAAACAAACAATAATCGTCTCCTCCGGGATTCTTTTCTCATCACCTTCATTCACAAACAAGAACTCGCTTCTTCCGTCTAATGCAAGACAGTTTGCACCTGAGCCAGACAGGTCATACACTTGAGCTTTGGCAAGCAAGCAGTTCACAAGTCAATTCATCCTTCAGTCTCTTTGGGTCGAACTACGGTGTTCTGACTTCCTCATTGCACGAGAGGATACGTAGGCATAACTTAACAGTTATCGAACAAAAGTCTCTGTACATTCCCCCTTTTTCCAGCTCATTTCTTTAAGCCTCATAATCTTGAGCAATTCATTCTCATTCTTACACTGACACTTTCATACTCCACATCACTTATACACTTTACACTGACACCTGCACATCTTTTCCAGCTATTTTATACACAGATTGCACTGACACTACCCCTTTAAAACACAAATCTTTTAAGCGTGGATCCCGTCGAGTACGGCGGACAATCTGGGTGCTAATACCTTCCCAGGTTGTAACCAACCCCCTTTCTCAGTCTCTCTGGTTCGCAACCGTCTTATCCATCTTTTTCTAGGTCTATGCAGCATTACCTTTCCTCCGGGATAAAAATGCCTAGCTGGCGACTCTATTCATTCTCCAGTGAGTTCACGGCTGTGTGTTCTCATTGTTCCCTTCGCCGACCGTTCGCGTCTGTACCTTCATATGATCCATGTTTCATTTGTCGGGAGCGACAGCTTGGCGACTCTGCTGGGGAAGCCTTATACTGCAACCAGGGCTTCTGGTTCTTTTTGTGGGTTCCTCCTAGCGCTTGTTTGATTTGTGCTTACTGGGGTGTTATGTGCTTGTTTGTGCTTGTATTTATTTTTGTTTATTGCTTTATGTACAGTTACTTTACTGCTTTCTTTACTGCATTTATATATCATATTGTCATTGTTGCTGGCTGGATCTGTTGTTTGCCTTGGTGGGTGGGTGATTCATTGAGAGTTAAGGTCCTATACCTGGGACCTGAGTGACACCTAGGCTAGAGTGAATCATATTCTTTCCCATTCCATTTCGGTCTGGTGCGGGAATATGAAACACGGTTCAGATATGGGTTTCTTCTTGAGAACTCTGTGTTGCAGATTTCCTGCAATGCTAGGGCTATCTGGGAAGCCTGCTAAGTCTGGATGACCTTTTAGTACTGACCTTCAGAAACTGAGGTGAATTAGAGGAGGAATTGTTATGGTTATTGTAAACACTGTACCTCCGGGTTAGAAGTGTTTACACTTCTCATAACTGATCCAAGTCTGAGGATCCTTGTTCTAGATCACCACCTGTGAGGGGGTTGGGCTGTTTACAGGTTTGCAGGTACCTTGACCTCAGAATACCCTGTTACTTTGACTTTGTTAAGAATACTCCATGTTGGACAGTTCTTGTGATTCTAAACCCTGGACATGTGGCTCTTTATTTGAGCCCCCTACCCTGGTTACTGGATTTTTAGACCTCCAACTGGAATTCTTGAACATACTTGGACCTATATCAGAGCATTTTGATCAGATCCAGCTCAGTCACAAACCCCTTGCATATCATTTGCATACATACTCATTGCATCATATTAACATTTGCTTATTTGTGTTTCAGGGTATCCATTTTCATCTGGTTTTGGTTTTGACCCCATCTGCAGTATTGACCTGTCTCCATCAGCACTTGCTTCAGCTGTCAGCCATATACTTCAGTTGCCAGCACCAGCCAATCAGTGTCTCATTCCTTCAGCATTGTCATCAGCACTCTACTCAGTCTTCAGCATCATGGCTCCAAAGAAAAGCAACATCACCTACCATTTCTTCCAACCAGACTTATCAGACATCAGGAGGATCCAAACCCTGATCACTCCAGATCACATACCTTTGTTCAGGGAGCATTATGGGGATATGCTTGACATGGTTATGGATCTGGACCCTTCACAGAGAAGCCTGATCCATACCTGTATTCAGTTTTATGACCCCCCATTGAGATGTTTCACCTTTCAAGACTTTCAGTTGGGCCCTCTTTTGGAAGAATACTCATCTTTGGTTGGTCTACCTATCAGGAGAGAAATCCCTTTCAATCCTGAGATGGCTTTCCCAAGCAATGGAGAGGTAGCAAAAGCTTTGCACCTGGAACCTGTTTTGATTGAGCAACATATGACCTCTAAAGCTGGGATCCCTGGTTTTCATCTGGACTTCTTAATTTCTCAAGCTAGCCTGAAGGCCTCCCTGGGGGAGTGGAAAGCTGTTTGTGCTCTGTTGGCCTTAAGTGTATATGGAATTGTGTTGTTTGCAGATGAGCCACGATTCATTAGCAAGAATGCCATCCATTTGTTCATCCTGAAGAACCCAGTGCCAACTTTGCTAGGAGATCTCTATTACTCAGTACATCAGAAGAATGAGAAGCAGAGGGGAAGGCTAGTGAGGTGTTGTGCTCCATTATTCCATGCTTGGCTTCTTAAGCATCTACCCAGGACAGATGCATTTCTAAATCCTCATCAGCAAAGCAACTGGGCTAAGAGGCTCACTACTCTCACTTCAGCAGATATCAGATGGTGTACTCAGAGCACCAAGGGCAGAGAAATCATTACAAGCTGTGGGCACTTTCCCAATGTGCCTTTAATAGCGGTCAAGGGAAGTATCAATTACAACCCTCTGCTATTCAGGAGGCAATTAGGCTATGCACTGGTCCATACTCCCAGGGAGCAAGACTTGGTTGAGACCCTCTACTGTGAGAACAAGATTAGTCTGGCAACTGTTAGGCAGGCTGCCTGGGCCTGGGATCATGTTCAAACCAAGGGAATCACCACTCTGGGGAAGTGCAATAATGTGGCATCAGTCCAATATTATGAGTGGTCCCATGCCAGGGCCCAATTCTCTGGAATGCCCTTCACCATAGAAGACATGCCTGAGTCATCCTCAGCACCACCCCCTGCCACTATCAGTCTGGAGGAGTTTGAAAGCTTGAAGGAAAGAAATGAGAAGTTAACCCAAGCCTTGCAGAAGACCCTCAGGGAGAGGAGTGAAGGTGCGAGGGAGATTGAGAGATTGGAGAAATTGAGGGTGGAACACTTGACTAAGATTGAGAAGTCTGGAGATTATATCAACAAGTCTAGGGCTGGTGAACAGATTCTGAAGAATGCTTGTAAAGAAGCCCAGTTCCAGAGAGCAAGAACAGACTTGTACCTGAAAGAGAGTCAGGCCAGGTGGGTCCGGATCACTGAGGCCCGTACTCTAGAAGACAAGAGAGTTCAAGACAAGATGGAGCAGATGGAAAAAGCCCTGGCAGCAGCCCAGAAGGAAATATCAGAGTTAGAAATCAGAGCTGGAGTGAAGAGGTCTAAGGACCAAAGTCAGAACAAGAAGTTGACTGCAGCTGTTGCAACAAGAAACCTTCTCATCAGAAATCTTACGGAGCGGCCGGCTGATCCTGTGACCGAAGCACTTCTTAAGGAAGTTCGTGAGGATGAGTTTGGCCTTGGAGTTTGATCATTTGCTTGTTGTTATCCCTATTCCATGTACTTTTGCTTTTTTGTGATGTATTTTGACCCCTTTGAGGGCTTGTGTTGTAAAATGAACAAGTTGTATTATTTCACCTTTGTAATATATTTGTGTTAGTTTCCATCTGGGTTTATTTCGAAAGCAACTTCAACAGCAGCATCTTCAAGGGTCTGGAAGGGTCAAAACTGAAGGCCAAACCGGATACCTTGAGAACAAATAAGCATAACTGCATTGCATGCTAACCCTTTTGTTTGTTTTGTAGGTTTTTGTTTTGTTGTTACTAACCTCTGTTGTGAACCTCAGGAATTATTGCTCGCCGCCGGGTATTTCCTCTCAACAGGCCACACAGGTACCCAACTAGAAACAACCTTCCGGGAATTCAGATGGATCAGATGCAGCAGGACCTTACGGAGGTCAGAAACCAGATGGCCAACGAAAGGCTGGAGATGAGAACCCAGATAACACAATTCATGGAAGTGATGAACAACTTAGCTCAAAGCCAGGAGAGGCTCAGAGCTTTGGTAGAAGGAAGGAATCAAGAGGAACCCCATGTGGGGACTGCTGGCACAAGTAACAATGAACGGGTGCAACCCCATGTTAACCCTCCTGTGTTTGGTCCACATCTACATCCTGAGATTAACATTCCTGCAAATGTTCAAGGGACAGCCACTGCAGCCAGGGTACTTCAGGAAGACCCTCAAGAAGACCAGTTCACAGTAATGGGTGCTGGAGAGGAAACATATGATAGACGATTGGAAGAAATAGCTGAGAAGTTGAGATCACTGGAGTCTCAAAACTCTTTGGGGTTCGACGTCATGGACATGGGATTGGTAGACGGGGTCAGGATCCCCCATAAGTTCAAACCTCCTTGTTTCGAAAAGTATAATGGGACTTCATGCCCCCGGACTCATCTACAATCATTTCTGGGAAGGCTGAAGGCCTATACAATGGATGAGAAACTTTGGATGTTCTACTTCGAAGATAGCTTGACTGGAGCTTCGAGGGAGTGGTATTCCCATCTGACAAGAGCAACAATTAGATGCTGGAAGGACCTGGCAGAGGCCTTCATCAGGCAGTATCAGTATAATCTAGACATGGCACCCAACAGGACCCTCCTAATGGGAATGTCACAGTCATCTAGGGAGAGCTTCAGAGAATATGCTCAAAGATGGAGGCAACTGGCTGCTGCCGTTCAACCACCAATGTCTGAGAGAGAAATGGCAGACATGTTTATGAACACTCTCCAGGGAACGTATATTGACAGGTTGGCTGCTTTCTCTTCCACCAGCTTCGCAGATGTTGTCATAGCTGGGGAGAGAATTGAAAGCTTGTTAAAAATGGGAAAGATCTCAGACAACGGTGCAAGCTCGTCCAGTAGTACAAGAAAGCCTTTTGCAGGCCCAAGAAGAACTGGCGAGACCAATGCCATCCATTCAAGCAGGGGCAGGCCCCAGTATGTTCAGAGGTCAATAGCAGCAGTCACCATTCCTGCTCCAGCTCATCCTCAGCCAGTTTATCAACCTCCTCAGCAAAACTTCCAACAACAACCTCAGTATCATCAGAATCAGTATCCTCCAAGAAACTTCAACAACAACGCCAACAACAACAATCAACAGAGGCCATTCCAACAGAGGCCATCCCAAGCTAACCGAGTGATCGACCCGATCCCAATGCCGTATGCTGCCTTGTTGCCACAACTTCTGAAACTCAACCTAGTTGAGCTAAGAACGTTGGCACCTCCGGATCCCAACAGTCTACCAAGAAACTATGACTCTAATGCTAGGTGCGCTTTTCATTCAAACGCACCTGGCCACAGTACAGAAAAATGCAGGGCTCTGCATATGAAGGTACAAGACTTGGTAGACTCCAAGGCTCTGAATTTTGCACCGCCGCCCAATGTCAATAAAAACCCAATGCCAAACCATGGTGGATTTTCCTTCACCTCCCACTTCTTCTTTCCTCTGAATTTGCATCCTTTACTTGTCTTTGAAGTGAACTTGTTTCACTTGTGCTCTCTTTCTCCTTCTCTTTCTCTTAGGTTACTTATCTTCTTCAGGAAGTAAGTAACCTATTATTCTTTCTCCTCCTCTTTTCATTTGCTTCTTCCTTGGTGGCCTTCTTGAATATCCTTTCTCTTAAGCCTCACAAACCATAGGAACATCCAAGCAAGATAATTTTTAGGATTTTATATAGTCCCCCTAGTCTTTTACCTTTGAGTCTCCTTGAGTCTCTCTCCCCATCTCTTAATCAGAGGCTAAACACTTAAAGCTTTAGGACTTTGAATTAGGGTTATGCCTGCATCCTTATCTTAGGATGGAGTGTATAACTTTAATCCTTAGTGTTAAAACTTTAATTTGTTTACACCTCTTAATCAAAACACATTAATAACCACTAAGACTTTATCTTGTAACTTGGGCCTTACATTATGGTTCTATCTCTTCCTTATGGTTAAGTGGGACTAACCCTAATGTTTAATGGAAAAGTCCCCCTCAAGTTGTCTTACAAACCATAAAATCCACTTCTTGATCTCATCCCTTAATCAAAATCCATTTAGTAAAGGCTTGTTATATAATGAAGTTAATCCCTAACCATAGATTAAGTTGAGGTATCTTCCTTCGCTTAAGTGTTCTCATCTATCATCCTTCTATTAGGATGGTGTAATAAGTTCACTAATCTGTGATTAGAGATTAAACTCATTACTTAACACTAAACAAAAACCCAAAAATACCTAAATAATCACAAGTAGTTTAATGATCTTAATCCTACATCATCATTGTAATTAAGTTAAGATGCTTATCTCACACTTAAGTAGGCTCATTATCCCTAATCAGGGAGGATATAATGAGTTTACAAGCCCTTGATTTAGGCTTAAGCTCATAATCCTATGCGAAACACCAAAACTAATAAAAAACTGAAAACACAAAAAAACAAACAATAATCATCTCCTTCAGGATTCTTTTCTCATCACACTCATTCACAAACGAGAACTTGCTTCTTCCGTCTAATGTAATACAGTTAGCACTCGAGCCAGACGAGTCATACACTTGAGCATAGGCAAGTAAGCCGTTCACAGTCAATTTATTTTCAGTATCTTTGAGTCGAACTACGGTGTTCTGACTTCCTCATTGCACGAGAGGATACGTATGCATAACTTAACAGTTATCGAACAAAAGTCTCTGTTTCTTCCCCCTCTTTCAGCATTCTTTTTAAGCCTCATTTCCTGAGCAATTCACCCTTTTGCACTGACACTTGTACTTTCTTTCCCTAAGATTTTGCACACAGATAGCATATACACCTACCCTTTTTAAACACAATATTGTAAGCGTGGATCCCGTCGAGTACGACGGACGATCTGGGTGCTAATACCTTCCCAGGTCGTAACCAACCCCCTTTCTCAGTTTCTCTGGTCCGCAACCGTCTTATCTATCTCTTTCCAGGTTTATGCAGCATTACCTTTCCTTCGGGATAAAAATGCCTAGTTGGCGACTCTATTCAATTCAAATATCATCTCTCTTTCGCCGACCGTTCGCGTCTGCACCTTGGGACCTTAGTGTCTTTTCAGGGGAGCGACAACGTGATATGGGTTAAAAGGGATTCTAAGTTCAAGTCAGGATGTAGTGGTAGGTACTAACTAAGTGAACCAAGGGTATCATAGTGACACGTACATAAACTTCAATCCTATATTAACCAACCCATATTATTCCACAATACATAGGCCTATCTTTTTCATCTCTTTTTGGGTTCCTTTCATTCAGGCGCAATCACATTAAGCCTGTTATCCGTACATGGTTCATAGTAGAGTGACCGGTTAGTGATTCTGATCCAAAACATAGGGTTTCTGGCACATAAGTATATGTAAACCCTTTTATTTGACCTAATTGCAGTTGTGGGGGATCAGATCGTAATCCGCCCTACCAAGTTCAATGCCAGATACCTCTGAACCAACTAACAATAGGCGACTGCAATTTTCTTTCTTTTTGTGGCAAGAATTTTTTTTCTCTTTTTGGTTTAAATGACTTTGTGAGGGTCACCTACCCCAGAGTTTTCCTTTTTCTATTTTTTTATTAGCACTGGATCATTCACTTATGTTCATTTGTTCCCTACGTAGAGCATGCTTAGGCCGGAGCTGACTGCTAGGATAAACTACTTAGGACAAATTTTTGAATGATAATAAAGGCCATGGTGTGCAGGGTTTATGAGTGATTCCTAATTCATGAAGTCTATGGTGCTAGAACGATACTGATGTTTCAAAAAATTTACCTTAGTCACCACATCCTATCGCTCCCGGGATTTTCATCCTAGTACAAACGCGAAAGTGGCGCGGAAAAGGTAGAGTCGCCAGCCAGGCATTTTTATCCCGAAGGAACGGGAAAGGTAATGTTGCACAAACCTGAGGAAGAAGGAAAGTACAAGGCCTTGCGAACCAAAGATTTGGTCTCGGGAGTCGGTTACGAATTAGGAAGGTATTAGCACCCCAATCCGTCCGCCGTACCCGACGGGATCCATGCTTGCTTGCTTGTTTCAAAGGGTAAAAGAATATAACTGTTGCTGAAAAAATCAATTGCTAACTGGGATGAGAATGGAAATGAGAAAAGGATCTGGAAAAGAGAATGAAAAGAAAGAGTGGAGAAAATGTATGGAAAATAAAGAATGTACTCGAATGGGCCATACCCCACTGCCTATGTACCTCATCGAGAAAATGAGGATCAGAGTCGACGTAGTTTGCTTAACCAGGCGGGAACTTTCTTTGTGTTTTTTATAGCTGGAACTGTGTATGTCTATGCTCAGGTGTTGCAGGCTCGTTTGGTACGAGTGCGTTTACCGTCTTGCATGCGAGACAAGTCGTCGTAAGTTCGTGTTGTGAATGAATGAGATGAGAAAGAGAAGTTCCCACAGGATAGTCACTTATTATTTGTTTTTGTCTTTTATGAGAAGTATTTTGAATTTTGTTTATGAAAATTCTCAAACTAAGACTTATCCATCGTGGTAAATACTTACACTTCGCCCCGAAACAGGACGCATATAAGTACTCCGCAACAAAGTCTCATGGCATATAAGAACATTCGATTTTTATTAAGTATTTTTATTATTTTTTTAGAGAATAGAAAGAATGACTCAAGTTTCAAAAGGAAAAAACTAAGGGACTAAGACTTAACCCTAATTTAGTCATTATATTCAAAAAGTGGTCCTAATTGTTTGTGAAGTTTTCTAATCCTAAGGAAGAAAAGAAAACTAGAAAACTACTAGAACTTAAATTACTTTCTAAAGAAGTTAAGTTGGTTC
Source organism: Lathyrus aphaca (assembly GCA_963966055.1). NCBI lineage: Eukaryota > Viridiplantae > Streptophyta > Magnoliopsida > Fabales > Fabaceae > Lathyrus > Lathyrus aphaca. The sequence continues at coordinate 212,968,716 of OZ014519.1, forward strand.
TAAGAAATGGGGGAAACCTATACAAGTTAAAAATACAAAAATTAAGGCAAAAAACAAAAATAGAATGAAGAAATTAATTCCAAAAATGCATATTAAAGCATAAAAACTAAAAATAAGGCTAAACCTCATGTAAACATACTTAATGGGAATTCTAATCCTAAGTCCTAAAACTAAAGGAATTTACTTAATATCATCATTCTAAAATCAGTAGCTAAACTATACTAAGTCCTCCTAATATTCTAAGATTAAACCTAATTAGTCTAAGTCTTAATAAACCATAATATCCTAGGCTAAACTAGGGATTTACAATGTAAAAAATGGACTAAACCAATGCACTAAAAAGAACAGTAAAATTCCTGGAAAAAATATGAAATTAATTCTCTAAGGTCCTTAACCTGACTATAATATTGTGTTAAAAAATCTCCTAAACATTCAAAGCCTAACTATGCCAAATAGTCACTTAAATCTACCTAAAAACTACTCACAATTTTACACAAACTAAGCTACCGAAACAGCTGATAAAATGACCTAAAAATATAACAAAAAATATTCTAGGTCCTATTACCAGTCCTCTAACCATAGCAAAAAGAATGGGCCAAAAATCCTAAAGGAGGTGGGAGAAAGAAAATGCATAAAATAAAGTGTAGAAGAAAGAAATCAATATAACACTAATTAAATGGAAAATCAAAATTAAATTGAAAAATGCCAAAATTCAGAAAGTAAAAATGCAACAAATTTCTAAAATGAGTTATAAACCTCCTATAATTTTTGTAGAATTTTATTGAGTGTTTTAATATTTTTTATGGATAAAATTCAAACTAATACTAAAACAGAAATTAAAAAGAAGAAATAAAAGGAGGGGGTGCATCTAGAAGTTTTTGAAGTTAAAATCTCAATGGGCCTAACAAACAGGGGTGTGAATAGCGAAGTTCCAGGCCCAGTTGTGTAGACTTCATGAGGTGTATCCTATGGATCTTCAGTCAACATTTTGACTGAAATCTGGGCCGTGTGATCCAATTGACTCCTAAGTAATTCCATCAAGTGATTCAAGGCATACATACACGGAAACTACAATGGGTGAGATGCACAACATCGCCGCAGAACAGGACTACCGGACGGTGACACGTGTCACCGCCGGTATGGCTAGGAATCCAAAAATCCATCTTATCTCTTCTCTTAGGAAAACCAAACGTGATTAATGGTGGATTAATGGCCTTAATTGCATTTTATTTCCAATAACTCTTCATTATTCTCATAATATTCCTTTAATTTTCTTTTAGTTTTACTTTTCTATTAACATTAAAACAAAAATCAAAGAACATAAAAACAAATAAGCTACTGAAAGGGGAATAAGAACCCTAGCCCTCACTTCTCTCTTCTCACGCCGCCACCCTCTTCGTTCCATCCTCCGCCCTCTTCATCTTCTTAACCCCAAACCAACCCGTCGCACTCCATCGTGTTCAAACTAACAACCTAACCCTAGCTAACTCTCCTTTCTCCAAAGCCTCCACAATCTAATCACGAATCAATGAACAAAACATAAACACACGGCTACAACCTCATGTACGTAAATGACTTGAGCTCGTACCTTGAATCGGAGTGATATATTATGCTGATGGTTCGTTAACAATCAGAACCGCTACTCCCCTCTTTCGCGCGATTTGACTTGTTTATGACCTGGTTACTAATCCTTGTGGCTTTGCAGGTTGTTATGAACGCTTGCGCGATGTAGGTGATGATGACGATCGGGGACGAGGCTCTGCGATGAAGCTACGGGATGAAGGTGATGCTTCGAACGAAGACTGACACGGAGGTGTGTTTGATGTTGCGTTTACGATGAAGATGATGATGACAAAGATGGATCTTCTTGAATGGTATGTTGCTTTTCGATTCTCTGTGTAATCCGTTATCATAGCTTGGTTGTTGATGTTGATTCGGTTAACCTTCTTCTCTTTTTTTTTTCTTGTTTGTTGACTCAATTGTTGCGAAGTTGATGAAGGTTTCGAAAAAATGGAGGGAAAAAGAAACGCGAAAAGAGAGATTGAAGAAGAACGGTGGAAGAAGATTGAAGGAGAGGAAGTTACAGGAGAAGAAGAACGGAAGAGGTTGTGAGAAGATTGAAGAAGAAGAAGAAGAATGGTGAAGGAGAGAAAGATTGAGATTGGAGAAGTTGTGAGCCAAAAAACGATTGAAGGAGAAGAATCCTGATTTATAGAAGATGGATTCAGCTTCTTTGGAGAATTTCGGATGAAGCTTACAGATGAATTCGGTTATAAGTTTGTTAGGTTTTCAGTTATGAACTTTTTGAATTAGTTTTGATTCTGTTATGAGTTTTTTCTTCCCCCTGTTTCTGATTGTTATCTTCTGATAAATTAGCTGTCTTTCTTTTTTGCTCTCAGATGCCGAGTTTTGTTAGAGATTGGTTTCTTGCGATGGCGGATGAAGTTCGGAGTGTCGAAAGTTGGTTGGGGGATCCTGCTTCTGAGTTTTCTATGTGAATTTCTCTCCCTGATTTTTTCCGGAGTTATCTTCCTTCTTATCCAATTTATTTTGTTATGATTTCTTTGCAAAGTTGAAAGCGAATGGAGTATGAAGTTTGAGAGATTTTTTATGCGATGAAGCTGCAGGAAATTGAAACTCATTCGTTGATTTGTTCTTTTTCTGAATTTTATTAGACAATGATTGAGGTTGAAGTTGTGCGGAAAAGGAAGATTTGTGAAAACTGTTGACAAACCTTCATCTCATGAATTTACACCATTCTCTACTGAATCTTGATTTTGATTTTTCCGTCTCAAGGTCGTTATGGTGGTGTTGAATTGTGTTAAGGAATATGGTCATTGAAGAATATGGAGCCATAAACAATAAGCAAGGATGAAAAATGTATAAGATGGTTCTTGAAGGTTGGATATTCAAGATGCAAAGCGATGCAGATAAATTTGTGATAAGAGAGTGGAGGAGGGAATTGAAGTAATTCTGTTATATTTTTGTAACTGTTTCTTTATTTTGTTATCAGTCTGAAATTTTGTTATCAATTTTATTAAGTCTTCGGAATACCTTGACTAGAACTCAGTGAACTTGGAAAACAATACATTTGCCTTTCATTGTTGTCGTTTATATTTGAGTATAACTATGTTAATGGACACAACTAAATGGATATTGAAAATGAATGAATTAATTATTGGAAAAGTGAGCATGATCATGAATGGATCAAGAAAGGATTTGGAAGTTGGTCTGAAACATGGATAGGAATTGGCCTTGACTTTATTGCTATGTAACTGCTAAACACTGGATGACTTTGGAAATTGATTGGTTTAAATGTATTGGTTTAATTACATTGAAAGTTGTATTTTTTTATATAGAAAAAGGGTGTATCGACATAAGTAAAATTGAAATAAGAAATGGACTTTGGGAATATGAAAGGAAGGATATGGGTTTAGGTAAAATTGGAATTAAAAACAATTTGGATAAAAAAGTGATCTTAACAAAGGAATATTACTTGACTAAATCAAGTGAAAAGTATGAGTTTTTTTTATAGCAATAATTAAACAAATGGATGTGAAATAAAAGGGAGTTTGGGTCATGATACATGAGTTCAATTTGAACAATATTTGGTTCTAAAAGAGGATGAAATTGAATGGGTAATTGTGCTATGGTTTAGAATATAGACATGAAATGGATGGGCTTTGGAGATTGCATAAAATAAAAAAATGGATGATGAAGTATGCTAGTATGGGCCTTAATCCGTAAATCCAAACCAACTTGCATACGAAAAAAATCAAATCACTTTGCATTACTGTAAACACCCCAAATTTGCCCTCACTTTTCTCACACCTTGTCTTGTGATCTTTTCATATAGCATTGCATAAGCATATCACCTCATATTGCATATTTGTTTCACTGCATTTCATCTGCATCTAGGGTTTGTGATCTGAGCAATCCAAGAATCAATCTGAGTCATCCCAATGGTCTTAAAGATTTCCAAGAGGGTCCATGTGTGTTCTATAATCATATTATGCTCCCCAAAGTTCATGAAAGTCAAGAGATCACAAGAATTGGCAAAGGTATGGAAGCAGAGCTAGGGTTTTCCTACACAGATGACCAAAATTAGGGTTTTGGTTTTAGAGGCCTTAACTCCAAAATTTTTGGTCATTCTTGTTTCTAATGTTCTTAATATGTTAAAAGGATCATGTGTACCAAGTTTGATGAAGAAATTCATTGTGGAAGTCATCTGATCATTGGGTAACTTCTTGAGCAAGTTAAGTCAAAATCAGGGCATCTGAGGCCCCCAACAATGGAACCAAAGGATCATTTTCATCAAATTGAAGTTCTATTATCTTTGTTTGATCTTAGAAGTGGTTGGAAGTTCACAATATTGAAGAATTTTGAGCCAATTGCAAACTTGCCATTTTTGGAAATGACTTGTAATGGAAACTTTCCATTTTGGGAAAGATTTTCAACCTCCTCTTTCATGACCAAAAATGCTTCAAATGGAAAATTCTTGGACATGAAAGTTGTAGATTAGGTCTTTCCCTTTTCAAAAAGTACCAGAACATTTCTTGATTCATCCTATAACTCAAGATATGGCCTTTCAAAGTTGGCCAAAATCACATAATTTTCAAGTTTATGTCAAAGAGGATTTTTGCATATTGGCATTTCAAGCTTCTAAGTGACCTCTAATGTGCATAAACACTTCATAACATGTCAATACAACTTGCCTAAACCAGAATTGGCCCAAGAATTTGGCATTTTCATGGCTTGATTCACAAGAATTCTCAAAGGGGCCAAAACTCACAAAATTTGCAAAACACATGATATCTCTTCATCTAAGCATTACAGTTCATTTCCATTGATCCAAAGGCTCTCCATGAACCATGCTGAAACAATCTAGCCACAGAAATCACCTCTGCACAAGCCCATACCTCAAGTACACATAAGCTTGACTTTTTGCTTTTTTCTCCCATACCAATTACACAGTGCCACAACCACTATCCTGACCAATGGTATGGCTTCTACACACCCTCAAGACTCTATAAAAGCAAGCTTCATGGCCTGAAACAAGACACAAGCTGAGAATTAAGAAATTGCTCCAAAACTTTATCTCTTCAAAACACACAATCCAGCCAGCAAAAACCATAAATTCTTCCACCAATCAACTCCATATAACCTCAGGATCAATTCCCACCCATCACCATAGCCAAAAACACATCACACAAGAAACATGATTTCTGCTTTGTCATAACTGAAACACACAAACCAGCCACTCTAAGCTTTATTAAAGCTTTCCAATAGCTTCAGGAGGTCAAAGGGGGTTGGATTGCACAAGAGGAGGGCCCAGAAAGCTCCATCTCAAAGAACTTCAACTCAGGTAACCTTCATGAACTTTTTTTCCAGAAGCATGATTTTAAGTTTTAAAATGATTCCCCATGCTTCCCTGATCACACTGATATGATTAGAATTGAAAACAGGTTAGAAATGAGGATTTCATGATGTTCTGAAATTTTTGACCTAGAACTTGATTGCTTCGATTCAGCTTTATGATGCATGATAAATGATTTTTGTTTGTTGATTAGTGATGTATGATGTTAGGAGATTGTTTCTGGGCAGAAAAATTGAGGTTTAGAAGCTTAGATAGGAAGTTAGCATTTTGGTTGGCCGGAGAAGATGACTGGAGCAATTTTCCGGTCATCTGAAAGTAATTAGGGTTATAGTTCTCTAGATTGCACAACAGCCATTGGATCATGATTAGTTTAGGAGCGAGCGGTCCAGATTGCACCATTAGTTTTAATTCTGGATTAATTAAGTAAATCATAATTAATTAGCCAGGTTAGATCCCAGCCCTTGAAATACGCTCGCAGTCAAACCTCCTCCCCTCCAGTTCAAATCTGAGCCCTTGGATCAGTTGACTTTCATTTTTATTTATTTTATTTCATTTTCATTTCATTTCTTTTGTTTAATTTATTAAAAATAGCAAAAATCATTTTAAAATTCTGAAATATTTTATCATCACTTTAATTAATTTTCAGAACCCAAAAATATTTTTATTTTTATTTTTTCCATTAAAAATGCATTTTTAAATAATTTAATTATATATTTTAATTAATTAAGTCCATTTAATTAATTAAAAATACTTTAAAGTATCTAAAAATCACAAAAAAAAATCAGAGAGGTTTCTTAAGCATTTAGAAACATTTTCAAACTCATCCCACAAATTTCTTTTTGGTTTTGATCAAACTTTTCCAATTTTCTTTGAATTAGGGTTTCTAAAATTCATATTTTTCAACCCTAACTTCAAAAATTCATTTCTCTCAAACCAAGATGAGTTTGCATTTGATTCTTTTGGGAATCTTTCATACTTGACCTCTAGTTTCTAAATATATTTTTGACACATTTTTATCTTGCATTTTCAAATTAATTTGCATTTTCCCTTTAGAATCATCCAAAAACCCTAGCAAACTTAGTAAAATCATAACTTTTAATAGGATTAGCTTCTGACTTTCTCCTTTAGGGTGTGATCTTATATGAGTTTAGGGTTTGATTGAGCTTGGTTACAATTTTTTATCATGTTGTATGCTTCTGTTTTTTTGATTTGCATCTCATATGTTCATAAAACCCTAATTTCTCATGTTCATTTGCATTCACCTTGCATACTCATCATCACATGAACTTTCCATGACATTTCAAACATTCATATGTCATATTAAACATCTTAGGACATGTTAAAACATTGCTTGGTCATTTCTTCATTCATTTGCTATGTCTTTCATTCATAAACATCCATGTGTTTTCAAACTTCTAAACATACTTTCATGACATCTCATCTTTGTATGATCATTCATATGCACATTGTATGACTTTGCATCATCTCATATGCCATTTGAATTGCATAATCACTTCTGACTTTGGTCTTGGCATCTCATTTCATTTCATTTCTTCATGCTTTATGTCTTATGCATTCATACTAACTTTTCAGGAACTTTTGGTAAGTTATTATGGGAGGTGGATTTGCCTTCACTTACCACTTCTTCTTATCTCATTCATATGCATTTTAACATGTCTTTGAAGTGAATCTAATTCACTTATGTTCCACTCTTCTCACTTTCTTTCTTTCAAGTTACTTATCTTCTTCAGGAAGTAAGTAACTTGTTCTTCTTTCTCCTTCTCTTTTCATTTGCTACTTCCATTGGGGGCCTGGAAGATCTTTTCTCTTAAGCCTAACAAACCATAGGACATCCAAGCATGATAAATTTTAGGGTTGTGTATAGTCCCCCTTAGAGTTTTACCTTTGAGTCTTCTTGAGTCTCTCTTCTCATCTCAATAATAAGAGACTAAACTCTTAATGTTTTAGGACTTTGGAATTAGGGTTATGCCTGCATCCTTCTCTTAGGATGGAGTGTATAACTTTAATCTTAATTGTTAAACATTTAATTTGTGTAACCCTCTTAATAAAATCACTTTAATAATCACCAAGACTTTATCTTGTAACTTGGACCTTGCATTAGGGTTCTATCTCTTCCTTATGGTTAATAGGGACTAACCCTAGGGTTTAATGGACAAGTCGCCCTCAAGTTGTCTTACAAACATAAAATCCACTTCTTAATATCATCCTTTAATTAAAATCCACTTAATAAAGGGCTTGTTATATAATTAATTTAATCCCTAATCATGGATTAAGTTGAGGTATCTTCCTCAGCTTAAGTGTTCTCATCTATTATCCTTCTATTAGGATGGTGTAATGAGTTCACTAATATGTAATTAGAGACTAAACTCATTACTTAACACTAAAAAAAGACCAAAAACATATAAATAATCACAAGTAGGTTAATGATCTTAATCCTACATCATCATGGTAATTAAGTTGAGATGCTTATCTCATACTTAAGTATGCTCATTATCCCTAATCAGGGAGGATATAATGAGTTTACAAGCCCTTGATTCAGGCTTAAACTCATTAACTTATGCAAAACACCAAAAACAATAACAAACCTGAAAACAACAAAACAAACAATCATCGTTTCCTCCGGGATTCTTTTCTCATCACACTCTCTCTGAAAACGAGAGCTCGCTTCTTCCGTGTAATGCAAGACAGTTAGCACTCGAGCCAGATGAGTCATACACTTGAGCATAGAAAAGTAAGCAGTTCACAGTCATTTCTTTAACTCCCTTTGAGTCGAACTACGGTGTTCTGACTTCCTCATTGCACGAGAGGATACGTAGGCATAACTTAACAGTTATCGAACAAAAGTCTTTGTGTCTTCCCCCTCTTTCAGCATTCTTTTCAAAGCCTCAGTTCCTGAGCAATTCACCTTTTGCACTGACACCTGTATTTTCTTCCCTTAGCTTTTGCACACAGATAACACATACACCTACCCCTTTTAAACACAATCTTGTAAGCGTGGATCCCGTCGAGTACGAAGGACAATCTGGCTGCTAATACCTTCCCAGGTTGTAACCAACCCCCTTTCTCAATTTCTCTGGTTCGCAACCGTCTTATCCATCTGTTTCTTGGTTTATGCAGCATTACCTTTCCTTCGGGATAAAAATGCCTAGCTGGCGACTCTATTCACTTCATTGTGATTTTCTCTTTTCGCCGACCGTTCACGTCTACACCCTGGGACCCTGGTGTCTTTTCGGGGGAGTGACAGCTTGGTGACTCTGCTGGGGATCCTTATTTTGCAACCAGGGCTTCTGGTTCTTTTTGTGGGTTTCTTCTAGCGCTTGTGTGATTTGTGTTTATGGGGGTGTTATGTGCTACTTGTGCTTTTTGTTTATTGCTTTATTTATTTCTTTCTGTACAGCTTTATTTATTGCTTTCATTTACTGTTTATGCATTCCATATTACTGTCATCATATCATTGTGTTGGATCTATGTTTTCCTTGGTGGGAGGGATATTTAGTGAGTAAGGTTCCATATCGGGAGCCTGAGTGACACATAGGATAGAGTGGATTCATATTCTTTCCCATTCCATTTTGGTCTGGTGCGGGAATATAAAACACGGTTCAGACATGGGTTTCTTCTTGATAACTCTGTGCTACAGATTTCCTGTAGTACTAGGGCTATCTGGGAAGCCTGCTAAGTCTGGATGACCTTGCTAGATGACCTTCAGCATCTGAGGTGAATTAGAGGAGGATCCTTTATGATTATTATAAACATTGTACCTCCGGGTTAGAAGTGTTTACACTTCTCATAACTGATCCAAGTCTGAGGATCCTTGTTCTAGAACAATACCTGTGAGGGGGTTAGGATGTTTACAAGTTTGTAGGAACCCTTGGCCTCATCATACCCTGTTACCAGATTTATTTTAAGGTTACATAATTTTGGACTGTTCTTATGAAACCCTGAACTTGTGACTATTTATTTGAGTCCGCCACCTGGTTACTGGTTCTCTAACCTCCATACTGGACTTATGAACACACATGGACCTTATCAAGGCAGATAACAGATCCAACACTTGATCATAAACCCTTGCATATCATTCTACATACATCATTTTGCATCATTTTAACATTTGTCAATTTGTTTTACAGGGTATCCACACCTTATCTTTGGTTTGGTTTTGACTGTTCATCTGCATCAGCCATCTTCATTAGAGATTCTCTTCAGCACCTTCATCAGTTGCCTTCATCAGTGTTTCTCCTCAGTTATCTTCATCAGCATCCATTACCAGTATGGACCCATCCAGGAAGAGCAACATTACATACCATTTCTTTGAGCCCTCCCTAGCAGGCATCAGGCAGATTCAGGCACTCATCACTCCTGATCATGTCCCTTTATTTAGGGAACATTATGGTGGTAACATGGACATGATCATGGACTTGGATGCATCACATAGGAGTATGATCCACACTTGCCTTCAGTTCTATGACCCTCCTCTCAGATGCTTTACCTTTCCAGACTTTCATTTGGGCCCTTTGTTAGAGGAGTTTTCCATGTTGTTGGGTGTCCCCATCAGGAGAGGCATTCCTTTCAACCCTGAGATGACTGCTCCCAGGAATGAGGATATAGCTAAGGCTCTGTATTTGGAATCCACCATCATTGATCAGAATATGACCACCAATGCTGGAATTCCAGGCCTCCATTTGGACTTCTTGATCACTCATGCCACCAGTCATGCTGCAGCAGGGGAGTGGGATACAGTCTGTGCTCTTTTGGCCCTTAGCATATATGGTATCATCTTGTTTGCAGAAGAGTCTAAGTTTGTAAGAAAGAATGCTATCCATCTTTTCTTGCTGAAGAATCCAGTTTCTACCTTGCTAGGGGATTTCTACTATTCAGTGCATCAGAGAAATGAGAAACAGAGGGGAAGATTAGTCAGATGTTGTGCACCTCTCTTCTACTGCTGGTTATTAAGACACTTGCCAAAAACAAAAGCTTTCCTGAATCCTCATCAGTATAGAAACTGGGCTAAGAGATTGATTGCTCTCACTTCAGAAGACATCAGGTGGTGCACTCAGAGCACCTAGGGAAGAGACATAATCACCAGCTGTGGGCAGTATCCCAATGTACCTCTGATTGGAGTAAAGGGTTTCTTCAACTACAATCCTTTGCTGTTCAAAATACAACTAGGGTATGACTTAGTACATCCTCCAAGAGAGCATAACTTATCAGAAACCCTTTACTGTGACATTCAGCATAACCATGCCATTGCCCGACAAGCAGCCTGGGCTTGGGATAACATTCAGACAAAAGGGACTGCCATTCTTGGCAAGTTTAACAACATAGCTTCAGCATAATACATTGACTGGTCTCACATCAAAGGACAGATCACCCGCATGCCATTCACCCTGGAGGATGTTCCTGGACCATCAGCAGTATAGCCTGTGGCTACAGTCAGTTTAGAGGATTTTGAGAAGTTGAAAGAAAGGAATGCTCGGCTTTCTGAAGCTCTAAAGAAGACCCTCTAGGAGAGGAATGATAGTCGTCTGGACAATGAGAGGTTAGAGAAGCTCCGGATCGAGCATATGACCAAGACTAAGAAGACAAATGATTACATCAGAAGGGCCCGAGCAGGGGAGTTGGTATTGAAGAATGCTTGCAAAGAAGCTAAGATTCAAAAAGCCAGAGTTGAGCACTACTTGGAAGAGAGTCAGGCTAGATGGATCAGAATCACTGAGACTCATTCATAGGAAGATCAGAAGACACAGGCTAAGATAGGGCAGCTGAAAGCTAATGAGAAGAAGAGTCAGGAAGCCTTGTTAGCCGCACAGAAAGAAATCTTTGAGTTGAAACTCCGGGCGGGGTTGAAGAGATCAAAAGACAAAGACAAATATAAGAATTTGACAAATTCTATTGCCACCAGGAACCTTCTTATCAGGACCACCACAGAGCATCCAGTTGGACCAGTGACCGATGCTCTCCTGAAGGAAGTCAAAGAGGATGACTATGGGCTGGATGTCTAATTTCTTTGTATTTGTACTTCATTTTGTTTGTACTTTTGTTGATGTTATTGTATTTTGACCCATCATGGGGACTTGTTGTAATCACAAAACTATGTATCTTTACATTTTGTAATATATGGTTTGGGCTTCATTTCTCTTCAACATCATCATTCCTCGAGGTCTGGATGGTCAAAACCAAAGAACCAAACCGGATACCCTTGGAAGACAAATAGACATATTGCATTGCATACTAACCTCATTCTTTGTTTTGTAGGTATTTTTGTTGTTGTTTCTCACTTTGTTGTGGTTTCAGGAAACATTGCTCGTAGGAGAGTCTTCCCCATCAACAGAGTTCACCGGTATCCTACAAGAAACAACCTTCCGAGCTTACTGATGGACCAGGTTCAACAAGATCTGACTGACGTGAGAAACCAGATGGCTAATGAAAGAAATGAAATGAGGGCTCAGATGAACCAGTTTATGGCAGTAATGACTGGGTTGGCCCAAAGCCAAGAAATATTAAGAGAGTTGGTCAAGCGGCAAACTCCTGAAGAAAATCATCCAGGTACATAGGGTACCAGCAACAATGATCATGTACAACCTTGTACTGATCCCCCGGAGTTTGGACCTCACCTTAACCCTGACATTAATGCTATCAGGAATACCCAGGGCAATACTGGAGGGCGTGCCTTGCAAGAGGACCCTCAGGAGGAACAATTCACTGTAGTTGGTGCGGGAGATGAAGTCTATGATCGTCGTTTGGACGAGATAGCAGAAAAGCTGAGATCTCTGGAGTCTCAAAACTCCTTAGGGTTTGATGTTATGGATATGGGGCTAGTGGAGGGAGTTAGAATTCCTCACAAATTCAAACCTCCCTGCTTTGAAAGATATAATGGGACATCTTGCCCTCACACCCATCTTCAATCCTTTCTGGGAAGGTTGAAGGCTTACACTATGGATGAAAAGCTATGGATGTTCTATTTTGAAGATAGCTTGACCGGGACATCCCGTGAGTGGTACTCTCATCTGACTAGTGCAACAATCAGAAATTGGAAAGATTTGGCTGAAGCTTTCATACGCTAATACCAATACAATCTAGACATGGCTCCTAACAGAACTCTTCTAATGGGTATGTCACAATCCTCCAAGGAAAGCTTCAAAGAGTATGCTCAGAGATGGATATAATTAGCTGTTGTTGTTCAACCTCCAATGTCGGAAAGAGAAATGGCAAATATGTTTATGAATACCCTTCAGGGGACATACATTGATAGGCTGGCAGCATTCTCTTCCACTAGCTTTACTGACGTGGTCATAGCAGGAGAAAGGATTGGGAGTTTGTTAAAAATGGATAATATTTCTGATAATGGTGCCAGCTCTAGAAGCACAAGGAAACCATTTGCTGGGCCTTGAAGGTCGGGTGAAACCAATTCTGTACACATGGGCAGGGGTAGGCCCCAGTATATGCCAAGGTCAGTTTCCACTGTCACAATTCCCACTCCACCCCCTCAACAACAATACACTCCGCAACCACAACATTTCCCTCATCAACATTTTCCTCAACAAAGGTCCTACAACAACAACAACAACCAACAACAACGTCCTTTCCAGCAAAGGCCATCTCAAGTCAACAGGGTAATCGATCCTATACCGATGCCCTATGCCACTTTGCTACCACAACTTTTGAAGCTTAATCTTGTTGAATTAAGGACTCTGGTTCCACCAGATCCTCAGAACCTTCTGAGAAATTACAACGTCAACGCCAGATGTTCCTTCCATTCTAATGCACCTGGTCACACCACAGAAAAGTGCAGAGCTTTGCACATGAAGGTCCAGGATCTAGTTGATTCAAAGTCTTTAAATTTTCCACCACCTCCTAACGTCATAAAGAATCCAATGCCTAGCCACGGTGGGCCCAGGATAAATGCAATTGAGGAGGATCAACCCATGAATTTAATCGAAGATACTGCAAGCATTCAAACACCTCTGGCCGAGGTTAAAGCTCAACTTTTAAGGTGCCAGGTGTTCCCAGGTTGTGAGGCCTGCTGTGAGTCTTGCAAAGTTTCCGCCAATGGTTGTGCGAGTTTAAGAAGTGGCATCAATGGCCTTATCAAAGAAGGTATCCTGCAGATAACATCAACGGTTTCTACAACATCAGCAATTCCTCTTGCAGCAACAACAAACACCCCCCTTACAACTTCAAAAACAATTGTTCCGACAGACTCTGCTACAAAGTCAACAATCATTTCTTCCATCACTTCAACAAATGCTAGTTCAACCGCATCCGCTTCTACAACAACAACAACCATTAATAATGGCATCTCCACAGTCACCATATATTATGACCTGACAACGGTCCCCGATTCCAACAATTTTCAGCAACAATCTCAACAACAACCCAACTTCAGTCTTTCACCACCACTATCAGTCAGAAATCCTGTTACCATATATTACGATCCACAGACAATAACAGTTCCTACTTCTGCCGCAGTTAGTCCAGTCACCATCACGGTACCTAGACCCATTCCGTATGAAAAAGATAATGATGTGCCATGGAACTATGGTTCAGACCTCTACTGCAACGGGGATACAGTCGTTCTTGATTCTTCAACGCATACACCACAAATCGATAATGTCGGGGGAGGTGGAGGCTTCACTCGAAGTGGACGTCTTTTCGCATCACAAATTCCAAGAGTTAACACTTAGGCAGAGGCTGCTGCCAAAGCTAAAGGCGAAAATGTGGTGCCTGAGGAACCAGTTTTGAAAGAATCCCATAAAACATCCTTTGATCAAGATGTGGATGAATTTATGAGGATAATCAAGAGAAGCGATTACAAGGTTGTGGATCAGCTCCACCAGACTCCTTCCAAGATCTCCATTTTATCATTGCTATTATGTTCTGAAGCTCATCGGGATGCATTACTTAAAGTCTTGCACGCAGCCTATGTGCCTGAGGAGATCACAGTAAATCAGCTAGAGATAGTGGTTTCCAATGTTAATACTAGTCATGGACGAGGCTTCACCAACGCTGATTTGACTACGGAAGGTCGTCATCATAACAAAGCTTTACACATCACTCTAGAGTGTAAAGGGTCTGTGCTTTCACATGTTCTAGTTGACACTGGGCCTTCACTCAATGTCTTGCCAAAGAAAGCCCTTGTTAAGCTTGAATATGATGGTATAGCTCTCCGACCAAGAAATCTGGTGGTCAGAGCTTTTGATGGTTCCAAGAGGTCTGTTCTTGGAGAGGTGGAGCTTCCTGTGATAATTGGCCTCCAGGTCTTTCAAACTACTTTCTACGTGATGGACATTCAGCCAGCCTACAGTTGTTTGTTGGGTGGACCATGGATTCATGCCGCTGGCGCAGTTACGTCGACATTCACCAGAAATTAAAATACGAGTGGGAAGGGAAAATTATCACAATCTGTGGTGAAGAAGATATTTTTGTTAGCCATCTGGCCACCTACAAATACATTGAGATGGATGGTGAAATCCACGAGACCATGAGTTAAGGTTTTGAAGCACTGAACGTCAATGAGGCGACAACTGAAGTATATTCTGCATCCCAGGAGGATAGGATGGGTACTTCAATTGTTTCCTACCAACAAGCTCAGAAGGTTGTTGAAGAAGGGAACGCCCAAGGCTGGGGCAAGCTGCTGCCTGTGGAGAAGGAGGAGGACAAATTCGGTTTGGGTTACAAACCATTCCGACAAGATCAAGCGGAGGCTGCTAAGGAGCCCAAGTTCATAAGCGGGGGAATACTAACCCCGGATGCTGTCAATAATGTGGAAGACGAGGCTGAAAGCGACCTCAACCTGGAGAGCTGGATTCGTCCAAGGATCCCGGGCTAACAAGTCCTTAACTGGTCTTCCCAGGAAATTATAACAGTTACTCCTGCAGAGTAATTATTATTTCATGCTTTAGCATGCATCAAGTCTTGCATCTTGCCCAAGGTGTCAGGACTCATTTTGTAATAGGGCCATATTTGTATTTTGTGCAAATGGAATATCAATGAACAATGGACATCTTTTGCAAACAATTTTCTTTTTTCGCTCACTGTCTTTTCATTTTTGTTATTTTTCGCACAAAACAATAAATGGCAATGTTTTCAAAATAATAACTTCATTTACACTTTTTCTAAACAAGATTAAAATTTATCACTAAAAAAGAACAAATCTCAACCGTTGCAGAGATAATCCTCCAGATTGCACCGACAACAACACTGCTATGACCTTGTATGACTTCGGCAATCCAATTAATCAAGCATATGAAGGGGTTGATGAAGACTACGAGTTGCCTGAAGAGTTGGCCAGGTTGTTGAGATAAGAAGAGAAAGTGATTACTCCTCATCAGGAGGAAATTGAAACTGTTAATCTTGGTACCAAGGAAGATTTAAAAGAAGTGAAGATTGGGGCCAGTCTGTAAGCTCCAGTAAAAGAACAGCTTATCAGTATGCTTCGGGAATATGACGATGTCTTCGTTTGGTCCTATCAAGACATGCCAGGTCTAGATACTGATATTGTCATGCACATGATACCATTGAAAGAAGATTGCCCTCCAGTCAAACAGAAGTTGCGCCACATTCGCCCAGATATGGCCATGAAGATTAAGGAAGAAGTACAAAAGCAGTGGGATGCCGGTTTCCTTGTTGTAACTAGTTACCCGCCGTGGGTTGCTAACATTGTACCAGTCCCTAAGAAGGATGGCAAGGTGCGTATGTGTGTGGATTACCGGGACCTGAACAAAGCTAGCCCGAAAGATGACTTCCCATTACCTCACATTGATGTATTGGTCGACAACACAACTCAGTTCTCGGTATTTTCTTTCATGGATGGATTTTCTGGGTACAATCAGATCAAGATGTCACCCGAAGACATGGAGAAAACAACTTTCATCACACCTTGGGGCACATTTTGTTACAAGGTAATTCCGTTTGGACTGAAGAACGCCGGTGCAACATACCAACTGGCTATGGTAACATTATTCCACGATATGATCCATAAAGAAATCGAATGTTATGTGGATGATATGATTGCCAAGTCCCTCACTGAAAAAGATCATTAGGTGAATCCGCTGAAGTTGTTTAAGCGTCTGAGGAAGTATCAGCTGAAGTTGAACCCCAACAAATGCACATTCGGGGTACATTCTGGTAAGCTGCTGGGTTTTGTCATAAGTGAAAAGGGAATTGAGGTTGATCCCGACAAAGTCAAAGCCATTCAGGAAATGCCTGCACCTAGGACTGAGAAAGAAGTTCGAGGGTTCTTAGGTAGATTGAATTACATCTCAAGGTTCATATCTCACCTCACTGCAACCTGTGAACCCTTATTCAAACTGTTAAGAAAGGAACAAACAGTCAGGTGGAACGATGATTGTCAGAAAGCTTTTGACAAAATCAAGGAGTACCTGCAGGAACCTCCAATTCTCATGCATCCAATTGAAGGAAGACCTCTAATAATGTACCTGACAGTATTAGAAGGGTCAATGGGGTGTGTGTTGGGCCAGCATGACGAGTCTGGTCGAAAAGAGTATGCAATATACTACCTAAGTAAAAGTTTACCGACTGTGAACAATGTTATTCACTGCTCGAGAAAACTTGTTGTGCTTTAGCGTGGACTGCTCGCCGACTAAGACAGTATATGTTAACTCACACTACTTTGTTGATCCAAAAAATGGACCCCGTCAAGTACATATTTGAGAAGCCAGCACTTACTGGAAGGGTTGCAAGATGGAAAATGATTCTAACAGAGTATGAGATTCAGTACACCTCTCAAAAGGCCATCAAGGGCAGTGTATTGTCTGATTATCTGGCTGAGCAACCCATTGATTATTACCAGCCCATGAGATTCGACTTCCCGGATGAAGACATCATGTCCTTAAAAGCAAAAGATTGTGAAGAGCCAGTTCACACTGAGGGGCCTGGTCCAGAAGAAGAGTGGACTATGATGTTTGACGGGGCTGTCAATATGAATGGTCGTGGAGTTGGTGCAATGCTCATCACACCTAAAGGAGTTCATATGCCTTTCTCGGCAAAACTCACCTTTGCCTGCACTAACAACGAAGCAGAATACGGAGCCTATATCATGGGTCTTAAGGAAGCCATTGACCTCAGGATCAAAACCTTGAATGTATTCGGAGATTCAGCTTTGGTAATCAACCAGACCAATGGCAAATGGTACACTCATCAGGAGCATCTAATTCCATACCGTGACTATACGAGGAGATTATTGACTTTCTTCACAACAGTCAAGCTTGAATACATCCCTCGAGATGAGAATCAGTTTGCATACGCTTTAGCTACCATTTCCTCCATGATCAAAGTTCAAGCTGCTAATTATGTGCCTCAGATTTTGGTATCCAGACTGGACCGACCGACATATGTTTTCTCTATGGACACTACTAGTGATGACAAGCCTTGGTTCCATGACATCAATGCTTCTTAGAGAATCAGACATACCCACTTGGGGCATCATCCAATGATAAGAAGACATTAAGAAGGCTGGCCGGCAGTTTCTTCCTCAATGCTAATGGTTCATTATACAAGCGAAACTTTGACATGGCCCTGCTCAGATGTGTTGACAAAAAGGAGGCAGACCTACTAATGCACGAAGTACACGAAGGTTCTTTCGGTACCCATGTCGGAGGACATGCAATGGCAAAGAAGTTGTTAAGATCAGGTTACTACTGGATCACAATGGATGTAGCCTGTTGTGCCTATGCCAAAAAATGTCACAAGTGCCAGATCTACGCAGATAAAGTGCATTTGCCTCCAAATCCTTTGAATGTGATGTCTTCACCTTGGCCCTTTGCCATGTGGGGCATTGACATGATTGGAAGGATTGAACCGACTGATTCAAATTGTCACCGATTCATCCTGGTAGCCATTGATTACTTCACCAAATGGGTTGAAGCAGCTTCGTACGCAAACGTCACCAGGCAAGTGGTTGCCCGATTTCTGAAAAGAGACATCATCTGTCGATATGGAGTTCCCAGGTTGTCGCTCCCACCTGATGACATAGGGTCAAGAGGGGTACAGACGCGAACGGTCGGCGAGAAGAGAGGGAACACACAAGGGTGAACTCAAGAGAAGAGAGTCGCCAACTAGGCATTTTTATCCCGGGGGAAAGGTAATGCAACATAGACCTAGGAAAAGATATGGATAAGACGGTTGCGAACCAGAGAGACTGAGAAAGGGGGTTGGTTACAACCTGGGAAGGTATTAGCACCCAGATTGTCCGCCGTACTCGACGGGATCCACGCTTGAAAGATTTGTGCTTAAAAGGGGAAGTGTCAGTGCAATCTGTGTATCAAAGCTGGAAAGAATGCAAGTGTCAGTGCTAAAAGAAAGTGAAGTGAAATATGTGAAGTGTCAATGCTGGAACAGGAGTGCAAAGCTCAAGACTATGAGGCTTAAAGAATAATGCTAGAAGAGGGGGAATATACAGAGACTTTTGTTCGATAACCGTTAAGTTATGCCTACGTATCCTCTCGTGCAATGAGGAAGTCAGAACACCGTAGTTCGACTCAAAGAGACTGAAAGGTAAATTGACTTGTGAACTGCTTACTTGTCTATGCTCAAGTGTATGACCTGTCTGGCTCAGGTGCAAATTGTCTTGCATTAGACGGAAGAAGCAAGTTCTCGGTTAAGAGTGAATGAGATGAGAAAAGAATCCCGGAGGAGACGATTATTGTTTTTTTTTGTATTTTTCAGTATTTTATTGCTTTTTTGAAGTTTGTCATAAGTTAATGAGCTTAAGCCTAAACCAAGGGGTTAGTAAACTCATCACATCCTCCCTCAGATTAGGGGTAATGAGAATACCTTAAATGTGAAGTAAGCACCTCACACTTAATCACCATGATGTAGGATTAAGATCATTAACCTACTTGTATTTACTTAGATGTTTTTGTTGTTTTTGTTTAGTGTTGAGTAATGAGATTAAGCCATAATCAAGGATTTAATGGACTCATTACACCATCCTAATATAAGGATAATAGATGAGAACATTTAAGCTGAGGAAGGCTCCTCAACTTAATCCATGATTAGGGATTAACCTCATGACAAAACAAAGCCTTTATTAAGTGGATTTTAATTAATGATAAGATGAAGAATTGATTTTTATGGTTTGTAAGACAACTTGAGGGGGACTTGTCCATTAACACTAGGGTTAGTCCTTCTTAACCAATTAAGGAAGAATTAGAACCCTAGTGCAAGGCCCAAGTTACAAGCTTGATGTCTTAGTGATTATTAAGTGGATTGATTAAAGGATTTAAACACATTAAGGGTTTAACACTTAGGATTAAAGTTATACACTCCATCCTAATAGAAGGATGCAGGCATAAGCTTAATCACAAAGCCTTAAAACCTTTAGGGTTTAGTCCTTGATTATGAGATGAGAGGAGAAGACACAAAGATGACACAAAGGTAAAACTAATGGGGGACTAATCAAACCCTAATTGTTATCATGCTTGGTTGTTCCTAGGGTTAATGAGGTTTGCAAGAAGATCTTCAGAGAAACCACCAGGAAGGAAGCAGATGAAAGGGGCAAGAGGCAGAGAGAAGCAAGACAACTTGCTTCATGTAAGAAGAAAAGTTGCTTGAAGAAAGAAGGTGGGGAAGAGAATGAATGAGCAAGCTCACTCAAATACACAAGATAAAATGCAGCAATGATGCATAATAGGGATGGAAAGAGATTGTGAGAAGTGAAGGCAAATTCACTTCTCAAAACAACTTACCACCTGAAAAGTTAGCAAAAGAAATGAGATGCAATGCAAATGAGATGAAATGTCATGATGCAAACCAAAGTCAGAAGCATAAACATGATGTTGATGATGCTAATAGATGATGCAAACACATGTCAAGAGTTGAGAATGATCAAACAAGCATAAGGATGTAAATGAGGCATGCTTTGATCCATGGAAGTTCATGAAAGTTTATGAAATGCAATGGACATATAACATGACAAATGAAGGATGCAATGATCAAACATGATTCTAATATGTCCTAAGATGTATTATGAATCATGTGGATGCACAAAATGTCATGGCAAGTCATTGAATGCAAGCAAATGAGAGATGGATGCAAAGGAAAGCACAAATTAGGGTTTATGATCAACACACAAAGCAAAATTCAAAATCAGAAGCAAATGACATGACAAAAAAATTGAAAATAGGATCAAAGGAACCCTAACCCTACACAAGTTCACTGCCCAAAGGAGGGGACCTAACTCTTAACCTAGTGAAAGTTATGATTTTCTCAAGTCAATTAGGGTTTTAAGGTACCTCATCATGAAAAATGCAAAACAAATTGAAAATGGAAGATAAAATCAAACCAAATTTATTCTATAGACTACATGCTATGAAGGATGCAATGCAAGAAGAACCATCATCAAACTCTCAAGGGTTAGGCAGAATGGATTTTTCAAAGTTTGAACCAAAATATTGCCTTAAAATAAATTTAATTCCAACAAAAATTGCCAAAATGCATCAAGAACAAAAAATAAATTTGGTTTGAGAGTTTGATAATGTTTCTAAATGTTTTGAAATGCAATGTGAATTTTTTTTGTGATTTTTAAATACCTAAATGTATTTTTAATTAATTAATTCTCATTAACTAATTAAAAATAAACATTTAAATGATTTAAAAATAATTTTTAACGCAAAAAATAAAAATAAAATTATATTCAGAATGAGAAAAATATTTTAAGTTAGCATGCAAAAAATAAAATTTTTATAATGTGTTTTGATATTTAAAAATAAATGAGAAAGAAAATGCAATAAAAATGAATTTTAAATATGAATTAATGAAGGTAATCCAATCCAGTGGCTGAGATTCAAACAAAAAGGGGAGGGAATTGACCTGCGCGCGCGAATGAACGGTCCAAATTCAAACTTGCCTAATTATGTCATTAGCCCTAATCCTAACCCTAATCACTCTCAGATGACCGGAACAGTGTTCCGGTCATCTTCTCCGGCCAATCAATTTCCCAATCTCACTCAAAACGCATCAAAACCTCACTAAACTCTCCATAATCAATCTATGAACATCATTAAACATAAACCCTACAACAAACATCATTTATTTTTCGTGAATCAAGAGAAACAATCAAAATCATTTTTACGGGCAAACTTTCAGACAGTCAATACATGCTTGTTTCTTGACCATTTTCAAAACCAAACACATCCAGATGATCAGTGCAACTCATAGAATCATTTTATAACAAGAAATTAAAGTTCTGGAAAAAATGTTCTTGAGCTCACCTGAACTGGAGCTTTCGAAACAAGGACTTTCTGGCTGCTTCTCTGGTCCAAACAAGCTCCAATGATCCTCCCCAGAAATTTGTGATGCTTAGCTGGAGTTTATATGGTCTCTAGAGGAAGTTTGCAGAAGCTCAGGTCAATGGAGGAGGAGAATCGTGTTTTTGATGGGGGAGGTTTCAGGCCAAAACAATGGTTGGGAAATGATCAGAGGATCATGGTGAGTGATTTGGTGAAGTTTGTTTTGATGTTTGAAGGCTGTGTTTTGAGATTCGAAGCAAAATGCATAAGAGGTCAGTTTTGGGAACTATGGCTTGTGGGAGAGATCAGGCTGTGTTGTGTTATGTGTTGAGTCTCTTTTGGTACACATATCAATCCTTGATAGGTCAGAGAGTTGTTGTGGAGCAGTGTGATTGGTATGGAGCAAAATGCATAAAGTCAACTTTTTGTGTAAGAGAGGTATGGGCCATTTCAGTCAAGGTACAAGGCATGGCTTGGCTGCAGCTTGAATCAAGGAGAACCATGGAAGTGAATTTGAGGCAATGCAGCAAGTGGATTAGGGTTTGTGAGAGTTTTTGCAATTTTCACAAAGTCTTGGCCCTTTTGAAGTTTCTTAATGCACAAGTCATGAAAGTGGACAATTCTTTGGTGCATTCTGACTTTTAGGTCATGGTTCATGTTTGTGCAAAGGTTAGAAGTCACATTGAAGTCACATTTTGCCTTGGCAAGAGGTTTTGCAACTTTGCCTCTTTGGTGTAAAACTTGAAATTATGTGATTTTGTCCAACTTTGACAAGCCATAACTTTTGATCCATAATGAATTAGAATGAGTTCTTTTACTTTTTGAAAAGGGAATGATCCATTCTACAACTTTCATGACCAAAGTTTTCTCATTTGAAGCATTTTTGAATCAATTTGAGGAGGTTGAAAAACTTTCCCAAAATGGCAAGTTTACATTACAAGTCACTTTCCCAAAAAGGCAACTTTGCAAATGGCTTGAAATTCTTCAATTTTGTGACTTTCTAACATCTTCTATGATCAAATAAAGATCATAAACAATCAAAATGATGGAGAACACCCTTTGGTTGGGTCATTGGGGGCCTCAGATGCCCTGATTTTGCACTGACTTGCTCAAGAAGTCACCTTTTGATCAGATGCCTTCCCCATTGAATTTCTTCATGAAAATTGATATGCATGATCCTCATATCATATAGAGACCAATAGAAACAAGAATGACCAAAAAATTTGGAGTTATGGCCTCTGAAACCAAAACCCTAATTTTAGGTCATCTGTGCAGTTAAGCCTGGCTCTGCTTCCATGCCTTTCTCAGTCCTTGTGATTCTTTGACTTCTTTGACTTTGTGAGGATATAATATGATGCTTGAACATACATGGACCCCTTTGAAGTGATTGAAGACCTTTGAATTGGCTCAAATGGCTCAGGGATGACTCGGATCACAAACCCTAGATGCAGATGACTTAGAAGCAATGCAGTGAATCAAAAATGTGGTGTGAGATGCTATGATTGAATTTATGCATATGAAAAAAAGATCACAAGCCATGGTGTGAATGGGTGAGGGAAAATTTGGGGTGTTTACACAGGTGAATCATTACTGATAATGGTTCCAATTTGAACAACAAAATGATGGCTGAGTTATGCCGGGACTTCAAAATCCAACATCACAATTCTTCTCCTTACAGGCCAAAGATGAATGGTGCTGTTGAGGCCGCTAACAAGAACATCCAGAAGATCATGCAGAAGATGGTAGTTACTGTCGCTCCCTGGATTTCTATCCTGGTACAAACGCGAAAGTGGCGCGGAAAGAGGTAGAGTCGCCATCTAGGCATTTTTATCCCGAAGGAACGGGAATGGTAATTCTGCACAAACCAGAAGAAAAGAAAAGGAAGGACACGGGTCCTGCGAACCAAAGAAACTGAGTTCGGGAGTCGGTTACGACCTGGGAAGGTATTAGCACCCCAGATCGTCCGTCGTACCCGACAGGATCCACGCTTGCAAAGAAACTATTTCAAAGGGTGAAGAAATGAAAGTTGCTGCAAAACTGAAACTGAAACTGGATAAGAAAGAAAAGGGAACTGAAAAAAAGAAATGAAAAGGAAAAAATGTAGGGAAAATAAAGATTACGCTCGAACGGGCCCTACCCCGCTGCCTACGTACCGCATCTGGACAATGAGGATCAGAGTCGTCGTAGATCCCCTAACTAGGGGTGGAAAAGATTGCTTGTCTTAAGGCTTGAACTGCCTATGTTAATGCTCAGGTGTTGCAGGCTCGAACGACGAGTGCGTTACCGTCTTGCAAAGTGACAAGTAGGAGCAAGTTCGCACGATGAGAGTGAAAGTGATGAGAAGAGAAGTCCCGAAGGAGAGACGCTTATTGTTTGTCCAGTGTTTTTTATGAGTTTTCTTCTTTGAAGTTTGCATAGGTAAGTGTACCTAAGTCTTACTCAATAGGATGTGTACTTCTTACATCATCCCGAAATGGAATGCGCAAGAGGCACACCTAGCTATGGAGGGAATCCCTAAATCTATTCCCACAAGTGATGGCTCAGACACACTGACCTACTGGCATTTATTAAGTGTTTTTGTGGTTTTTTGGTTAAGAAGTGTTTTTTAGCTTTTCTTTGCGAAGTAATCTCATGTTAAGACCTATCCACCACAAGGGATATCCTACACCTCGCCCCGAAATGGAACACGTGCAAGTATCTCATAGAAAAGTCTCGTGTCACATGAGAAGACTCATTATTTATTAAAGTGACTTAAAGTTAAATTTGAAGATGAGAAAAGAGAGCACCAAAAAGATCTCAAAGGTAAAATCTAATGGGGAAGACTAATCCTAAAGTTGTCATGCATGGGATTCCTAGGTTAGTGAAGTTCGAATTATCCTAAAGGAAAGGATGATCAAAAGAGAAGCAAAAAGAAAGGAGAAGAAAGCTAGAGTGAGGAAAGAGAACCACATGATGGCACAAAGCACATCAAAACTCAAAAAGCAAAAACAAAGTAAAATAGGGAAAGATGAAGAGTTGGAATGTGGATAAACATCCACACTTCTCTTACCATGAGCCCCTGAAATGTTAGCAAAAATCCAGCAAATTGATCAACACAAACATGGAATTAACATGCTCAAATGTTCTAGCAAACAAAGATCAAACAACATGCCAATCATTGCAAACATACGACTTACGCGTCGAAAACATGAAAGCATACACCAACCAGCAAGCAAATCACCCTAAAATAGCATGTTCAATGATCATACAATGATCCATGGCAATTAAAACAAGCAAGGGGATCAAACAAGCTCAAAACAGCCCTAAAAAGTCATTCTGCTTCAGTGTTAACCGGTTAACCAAATGCTTAACCGGTTAACCAGCTCAAACCTGCACAAAATACGCATAAAACAGGTGCGTTAACCGGTTAACCATACGCGTTAACCGGTTAACACTGTTAAAACAGCAGCAAATCCTGCAGAAAATAGCAGCTCAAACCAGCTTATTCACATAATCTTGCACCAAACCAGCAATTAATTATACATGGAAAAAATTAGATCAATTCACATTAATCTATATCATTAAGCTCATGAACAATAACATTCGGATCCGGATACAAATCAACCAATCAATTCATGCAACACAATCAAATACACAAGCACATGGTATATCTAAAGCACAAGCATGCAAATAAGCTAAAAACAGAGCTAGATCTGAAATTAACCAACCTACAAAGCTGAGGTATGCTTTGGTAAATGTTGTTTGAGCTGGAAATGAGAGATTTCGCG
The DNA here is from genome assembly GCA_963966055.1 of Lathyrus aphaca. Taxonomy (NCBI): domain Eukaryota; kingdom Viridiplantae; phylum Streptophyta; class Magnoliopsida; order Fabales; family Fabaceae; genus Lathyrus; species Lathyrus aphaca. The sequence continues at coordinate 212,994,128 of OZ014519.1, forward strand.
GAAAACTTTGAAGATCCGGTGCTAAGCTTCACTCTCCGTGCAAAATAAATGCAAGAACAAGTTCTTGATGCAGAATTTTGACACCACAAGCACTTCTAATCTCAAACCAGATCTGAACCACCACTACAACCAGCAAAAATATGCAATGAAGCTAAGGATGGAGGTCTAGTTCCAAGACCTACACACTTCAATGCAAATTTTTGTGATCTTCAAAGAGGAACTTTGAGTGATTTGGAAAATGGGGAGAAAAAAGTGAGAGAATGGTGAAAGAGCTCAAAAATCAGAAAATGAGAAGTGAAAATTGTGAGAGAGGGGGCTTCTTGGTTTGGAGGGAAATGGAATAAATATGGCCTAGGTTTGGGGCCCAAAATTTTGGTTTGGGATCTAAAAATATGGCTTGGCATTAGCTTAGAAAGTGATTAGGATTTAGCATTGGAATGAGGCTTGGATAGATGCTCTAGATCCTTCACCATAATTCAAAATAATTCAAATGAATAAAAATTGGAAAATTGGAAAATTGAGCCAAAACACACATGCTGAACTTACTGCTGAAATTCAAATTTCACAGCCGTTAACCGGTTAACCACATGCGTTAACCGGTTAACACAGGAAAAATTTGAATTTCCCTCCTTTTGGTGGGAATCTTCAGGAATAACCCGATGCCAACCGTTTCAAGCTGATTTTGATCCTCATCTTTTTTAGGGTCTTGAAGATGATACAAAGCTTGTACAAAATGATCCTGTGAGATTCTTGCCAGGTCACCATGTTCTTGATTTTGAATTGCAGTGCTTCAAAGTTCCCGGATGACTGATCATATGCCTTATGCTAGAACATGTGAGTGTTATGCTTCATTTTTCTATGCAAAATGATAAGGATATGACATGCTTATGATGAATATGATATGATGAAGATGCTAAAACAGAAGAGGGAAAATTTGGGGTGTTACAGCTGCCCCTATTCAAGCAACTGTTAATCTGAAAAGGACGGTAGCACGGGCTATCGACCGTTCAAGATGAAATGTGGTTGAATACCAAGAAGACCTGAAATTTGCACTCTGCTAGAGAATGCAAGCAATGGGAAATAAACTCAACCAAGTGACATTTTGGTGACCGAAGTGAAGAAAAAGAAGACGAGCTCCTTCCATATTGAATGGTTACGCCGGATAAGGAAAGTTAGACAGACGAGTCTTCTTCGAACCAATCTGTTACGCCAGATGCTAGACATACGAGCCCTCTTCATGCATACCTGTTGTCGTACCCCGAAAAATACGACCTTACGCGATCCGAAAGGACGGAGCCGCGCGCCGGACGGACTGAAGAGTCGCCACCTAATTCTATTTATTCCCGAAGAGGGAAAGGGAAGATATAGATACAACCCGGGAAGAAAAGGATGAGGACAAAGGTTAACGAAACCATTGCCTGGGTTCGGGAGTCGGTTATGCAGGGGGAAGGTATTAGCACCCCCTACATCCATCGTACTCGATGGGAACCATCTAAGTTAACGCGCGAGAAAGGATGTCTATGCTTAAACGAATTGCTTGCTAGAGGGAAATGAGTTGAATTATAAGTTATATTGAACCTAGGTGCTCGGCAAGGATTGAGATCCTCGTGCCTACGTACTCCCGTGTGCAATGGGAAAGTCAGAGCCTCGTAGTTCGGCCTACTAAGGGTAATGGTTGTTTGATTTTATTACCTTTCTTAGATGAAAGGGTTTAGGAGTTGAAATGCACTAAAGACTATGGATAGTTTATCTCGCCCAACAAGACGAGCGTCTTGCGTCGAAAATAATCGGAGCGAGTAACGAGAGCTCGTTATCCTCCTTTCTACCGCTTAAGGCTCGTGGCGTACAGTTCTTCTCGTTTTATTAGAATGTATTATTTCCTAAGACCGCTTGACGTTGGATCAAGGGTTTGGATCTAATCGAAACGTTTTGGTTTTTTGAGGTTTAGAGGGTACATGCAAATGGAGGTTTATTTTTGTGGTTTGGTAGCGAGGCACGAAGCGCTCGGCTCGAAAAGAGGAGTGGATCCTAATACGCGAAATGATAACTGGAAAATAAAGTGCAAGTGTGCAAGTGCAATCGCTTGGCGTTGGACCAAGGATTCAGAATTTAAATAAAATGCGGAAAATAAAATGTGTACAAAGTAAGGGGAGAGGGATACAAAATAAATACAGGGGATTGCAAGAAATAAAGAGGTCTCGTTGTAATTAGCCCAAGAGAAAGCGTGTGTGCAGTGTTTTGAACGGTTCGAAGGCGTTCGGCCTTTTTGATCGGGACACAACTATTCGAAGGCGTTGGACCTTTTAATCGAGCGCAACTATTCGAAGGCGTTGGACCTTTTTCGGGACGCGACGAAATTTAGTTCGTGAACTACCTTAGAATAGATTCAAAATCGGAATCATTCTATAAGGAGTCGAAACGTAATTTGAAATGCGAAATTAAATAAATTAAATAAATTGAATGACTAGAATTAAATTAAAATAAAATAATGAATATAAGTAATAAATAAATCAAACAATAAAATAAATTAAATTACATGCTTGTTTGTCGAGATAATAAAATAATAAAAAATTAATTACAAGGAGGGCCTCATATTGACCGAATATCACCGATTAAAATCGGGCGAAAATCGGCCTTTTATTATATCATCGGCCCAATGTAAAATAAAGATAATATGATTATCAAAATGAAAGAAATACTAACTAATTCACTACAACCCCCTTTTTTCTTTTTTTAAAATATTTTCTAGCAAAAATGAAATAATAATAAAAGTCAGCAACAAATATATAAAAAACTTAATAAAAAAAAGGAGTGAAATAATAATAAAAATAATGGTACAAAGCTTAACTTATGGTGTGTATAGAGCAGATTCAAATGGGCCAATGGGCCTGAACCATAATCCATTCAACTCAAAGAAATTTAGAAAGACGGAATAATAAAAAAATAAAATAAAAAAAGAATAAAACTTATATAAGAAAATATAAAAAAAAAAGAACTCAATAATATTTTCAGAAAAAAACAAATTGGAAAAGGGGAAAACACGAACAAGAAAACCTCATCCCTCACCCTTGGATTTCTCTCGCTCACGGTGAGGCTGCTCCGTCTCCCTCTCAAATCGGCGGTCGCTCGCGGTGGCTCAAACTCGTGATGGCTTTCGATTGCTTCAGCTTCCTCTCTCACTCTCTCGCAGCTCCGTTTCCGGCGGTTTCACGACGCTTTCCTCGCGATGGTCAGCGCGGTGAGATGGTGAAGGTGGTGATGTTTCTGCTTCGCGATTGCGTCTGTGCTTGGGTTTGGTGCGGCGGATTTGGGCTCGCAACAGTTGCAGAAAAAGGTCCGGTTTTGTGGAGAGTCTGTTGGTATTGGTTTACTGCGTTAGCTTCGGTTTCGTGTTTGTTGGTGAGTTGCAGATTTGAAGGTTAGTAGCGGTGAGGGGATTGGCCGGTTTCAAGGTTCCGGATCTGCTCGCGGTGGATGATGACGGCGGAATGTGGTGTTTGACGCGGTTTGGAGCGATGAGCTTTGTGAAGGTTGTTTCACTGTGGTGGCTTGGTCTGTTTGCGCGACTGGTTTTTTGGTTTTGTAAAGGGCTAGTGGTTTTCTGCGTTTTGTGTTTGGTATTTTGAGATTTTCCTGTGACTCTCTTTCTCACTCAGTCCGCTCTCATTCTCTCTGTTCTTGATCTGATATTTTTTTGGGTTTTTTGGTGGTTGTTTCGAAGGTTTATGCTTCTGTTTCGGGTTTTGAGCTTTTTGCGGTTTGTGGAGGTGATGGTGTTGGGTTTTCTATTTTTTATTGTATGGTTTGTTTGTTTGAAGATTTAATGGAGGTTTGAGAGGTTCTGGGTTGTTGATGATTTTAACAAAGAAGAAGAGGTTTGTGTTTGGATAGAAGTTTTGCAAGTTTGAAGGAAAAAACTGAAGGGTGTTTGTGGTTATTTAGGAAGGGAAGACATGGTTCTGGTTAGTGACTATTGTTGAAGAAAAGAGAGAGGTTTGTGTTTGAAACTTGGAATTGGAAGAAGTTTTGCAGAGGTTTTTTAAGGTACTCCAAGCTTTTCTTTTAATTAGAATGGGACTGCTTAAATAAAGTGTGAATTAAAGGGCATTTGAGGGATACTTGGGTGCAAAGTCTTGAGGATAAAATTGATGAGTTGGGAATCTGTTATAAAGTTGTTGTTGTTGTGCGCTGAAGGATTCAGTGTGAGTAGGAAAGAAAGTTTGTTTGTGTTGAGTGGGAGGACATTGGTTAGTGGTAATGAGAATTTGTTTTTTGTGTGACTCATGGGACTTATAACAATAATATTAACAATACTAACAATATTAATAATAATAATACTAAAAATAATAATAATAATAATAATAATAATAATAATAATAATAATATACAATAATAATAATAATAAGAAATAGAAAATGGTAATAATAAAAATAGTAAACTATAATAATACAATAATAACAAAAAATAGAATAACAATTATAATAATACTAATAATTATAACAAAATAATAAGTAATAGTAATAAAATGTAAATGATAAAAACAAAAGAAAAGGGTTGCCAATAATAATACTAATAAAAATAATAATAATGAAAGCAAATGTTAATAGAAAATAATAAAAACTAATAATAACAGTACTGAAAAAAAGAAAGGTGAGCAAATGAAAGCATAAAAACAAAATAATATTGGACTATCAAGAAAAAAGGATGGGGCGGGAATCAAACCCCGATCCTTATAGTAATAATAACACAAGTTCATCCGCTAGGGCGAGTATACATCCGTTAGTTAAATTGCAGCAACAAATATATACTCCGTATCCTTGGCAATTTCCAACCTTTTCTCTTTTCTTTCTCTATTTTCTTTGATAAATTTTATGATAATGATAATAATAACAAGAATGAAACTAAACTAATAACAAATAATAATATGAAATAATAACAATAAGAAAAATAATAATAATAAAAATAAAAAAAGAATAATAATAATAATAATTAAAACTAATAGTTTCTAATAAGAAAAGAGGAGATTTTTTGTATATATTTTTTTGATAATAATAAAAAGTAAAATCTACGATGTGAGAAATTAACTTTTTTTGAAAATAAAGAATGTATATTTTTTAGATGGAAAATAAAATTACGAAGAAATATTTCTAATAATAATAACAATAGACTTTTTGTATTATATATTTTTGATAAAAATACAAACTAAATAATAAAGATAGAAATAAAAGACTAAAAAAAAAAATTTCTTAATTTTGAAAATAAATAAATGCATTTTTTGATTTTGGAATATTCGCTAAACAGAAAAAATAAAATAATACATATTTTTGGATTTTTTGAAATGATGGTTAGACAGTAAAATAAAATAGTGCAGGTAGGACAAATTTGGGGTATGACAGATGCTCCTATCGAATTGGCTTAGACCAAGTAAGATGAACTGGCTCGCGTTCAATCTTTTAAGGTATAAGATAATTAGATATTAACAGACTCCAAATTTGTCCGACAAATGAAATAGCTGGAAATGATGGGTGACACTGCAAGAAATAAATTGACAAAATAAATCACTTATCATCAGAGGATGATAAGGCAAATAATTGAAAATAAAACCACTCATCAATAGAGGATGATAAGGCAACAAACCGAAAATAAAATCACTTATCAACAGAGGATGATAAGGCAAAAGACTGAAAAATAAAATCACTTATCACCAGAGGATGATAAGGCAAAAGACTGGAAAATAAAATCAATTATCACCAGAGGATGATAAGGCAACAAACCGAAAATTAAATCACTTATCACCAGAGGATGATACGGCAATAGACCGAAAAAATAAACTCACTTATCAACAGAGAATGATAAGGCAAAGGACTGAAAATAAACTCACTTATCAACAGAGGATGATAAGGCAACAGACTGAAAATAAAATCACTTATCAACAGAGGATGATAAGGCAAAAGACTGAAAAATAAAATCACTTATCACCAGAGGATGATAAGGAAATAGACAGAAAAAATAAACTCACTTATCAACAGAGGATGATAAGGCAATAAACGGAAAATAAAAATCACTTATCAACAGAGGATGATAAGGAAAATGACTGAAAAATAAAATCACTTATCACCAGAGGATGATAAGGCAACTAACATTCAAACACGGCCATCGAATCCGCCGAGGAGATGCCTGGAATCTTCGATTGACATGATCCTGAATTCCGCTGGGGAAATGACTGGAAACTTGCACGGATCCTGGATCCTGAACTATGCACGTATGTTGAATGTTTTAGATGGTATTCCATAAGGATGGAGATACGATGCAAATGTTTATGCACTGAAATGTAAGCTGAAAATGTTGGGGAATATAAAAAGTCTGATTTATTTGGGCATGCAAATGATGCATATGCTGTAAATGATTGATGTAAATGATGCTTTATGACGTTTGATGATGCATAATGATGCATATGAGCGATTGGAATGAAAGGTGCCAACTTGGTGGACTTTTGGTTTGGTAGTTGCCAATAATGATTGGAATTTGGGGTGGGTGGAGGGACTGATTCCCCGACACTCGATCTTTGACGAAGCATGATCAAGAGATAAATTCGAATGCTCCAAGCTTGATTATCTGCTGATGAGCGAAGCGACTTAATTGACACATGAAGACTGATTTTACTTTGAATGATTGCCAAGGTCTAGCAAGGACTGCCTGTTTAGCTGGGGAGAAGAAATAGGAAGATTTGCTCCTTGTTTGCTTGCCCCTGCCTACAGGGTATCTGAAATAAAATGGATGGGGAAGCTTTGACCATGATATGATCTGCCCCAGTGTTTGGATTTGGGAGGCGTCTGTCCCTGACTGAGCTGTTGGAAAATGATTTGCCTCTGATTGGGCTGTTGAAAGATGATTTGCCCCTGATTGGGCCGATTTCGAAGAAGTATTGATTCAATTTCCTCTTTTGATTTCCCCTTTGTTGGGATTGTACTAATGTCAAGCACTGATTTGCAATTAAATTGTTCATACACAAATGGTAGTGTTAATGTAAAGTTCGTATAAGTTTTGAAAAAGTCAATTTATTTGAATGCAGTGAAAGTGTAATGAATGGACCATTGGTCCACACAAGGTGCCGATTTAGAAAAGTGCGTGAAAGATGCATCAAGAATAATATGCAATCGAGATTGAAGATTAGCAAATATATGGGAGTCAATTTACGCAACCTTGTTGGTAGCATGCTTTCAGAATAAACTGCGCCTCAATTAGGACTTTCGAGGGTTGTAACGTGGTCTGGTTAATGGTTTTGAGAAACAAAGGATATAAGGCTCAAATGATTTGTACCCGTCCCTTCTTCGTAATATTCTCCAGTCCTACGTTCAGTTAACTTTGCATATGTATTTGTTTTAACTTTGCAAGAATGAAGATGAAGCTTTAAAGTTCGCTTGGAAATGACAGTCATCTTATTTTGCTGGTGACCCTTTGAATTTTTTTGGTGGTCACTGATATTTGTTTTGCTTTTGCTGAGGATTTGAACTCCTCTTTTGATTTTTTTTTCCGATTAAGTCTCCCTTCGGGTGCTCAACTTAGCAATTTTCTTTTTCTATATTTTTTTGTATTCTGAATATTGTGACTGCCAAATCATTTGTTGATGGTCCTCCGATGGGATATCTCATCTTGCGATTCGAAGGTGTAGTCAGGTTAACTAAACAACTACCCTACCCCGGGTTAAATGTAAGGGTTTGTATCCGAAAGAAACTCCTACTTCTAGGCTCGAAGTGGTTGACTAGGGATTAACTCCTTATATCTCCAGTGTTTGGGGATTTGAACAAATGCATGTACATCATGGACGAGGTTTTATCCGAAAGCATACCGCAACAATTATGGGTATTTTGTTTTCATCATCCTCCCTCAAATATTTGCTAAAGTGAAGTGAGAGAATATTTTTGTGATTTTGTGATAAATGATAAATAATGAGCAAATGCGAATAGATTGATTCAAAACATGCATAAACATAACATTAACAGAACCAAGTACAAACGACAACAATGTTCAGAGAAAATAGTACTTAAACAAACATTACAAAACAACAAGAATGCGTAAATAATAAATGGCGATGGATGCCTTCATTTGAGGAATGAACTTCTCTTGATTGAATACTTCAAAGTTGGAGACTACTCAGCTTGGTCTTCAACAACCCCTTCAAATGTCTTTACTTGTTGGCACCGTGTGACAGCATTGGATCATTCTGGACATTTGGATTTCTCGGAGTGAGAGTGAGGTCCTTAGAGTTGATCATATCTTGAATCAAGTGTTTGAAAGCATGGCAATTCTCGATTGTATGACCCGGAGCGCCTTTGTGATACTCACAGCGAGCATTGGCATCATAGTTCCGGGCATTACCAGTCTGAGGTGGCATATCTCTCAAAGTAAGAGGTCCTTTTGCCTAGCTGTTTAAAGATTTTGGTGTATGAAAAAGGCAGGGGATCAATGTGCCTATCATATCCTCTTTGATGATATGGTGGACGTTGTTGAGGAGCGCGTTGTTGCTGTTGACCAGGCCGTGGTGGATAAGCCGGTTGCTGGTATGGATTGGGCGCATATTGCGCAGCTGCAACCATAGGACGTGGTTGATGAGCCATCTGAGGTGGAAATAAAGCTTGAAAGGCCTGCTGATAAGGCATTGGAGGAACTGGCTGATATGGCATATGAGCATATTGCGCAGCAGCAACATAGGGATACTGGTAGTAGGGAACTGGCGCAGGTGCACTCTGTTCAAAATTCCCACTTGCAGCAGAAACGACATTTGTTTCGCCCTTTTTATACCCGTTGAAAGGTTTCTTGGCATTGTTTTGACTGCTAGAGCCTCCTTGGATCTTTCCGCTCTTTAGACCCTCTTCGATTCTTTCTCCAACCATCACCATGTCAGAAAATCCAGAAGATACACTGCTGATCAGCTTCTCGTAGTATTGCCCCTGCAGGGTACCCATGAAGATATCGATCAATTCACGGTCAACCAATGGTGGATGAACTCTGGCAGCTAACTCCCTCCAGCGTTGGGCGTACTCCTTAAAGGATTCGCTTTCCTTTTGAGACATACTCTGAAGTTGAGTACGGTTAGGAGCAAGGTCAGTGTTGTACTTGTACTGCTTTTTGAATGCATCAGATAGATCAAGCCAAGTACGCACATTGTTGCGCTCAAGTTGCATGTACCATTCTAGAGACGCTCCAGACAGGCTGTCTTGGAAGCAATGGATCATAAGCTTATCATCTTTGGCATGAGCGGCCATTTTTCTGCAGTAAATCCTCAAATGAAGCTCAGGACAGCTGAGGCCTTTGTACTTCTCGAATTCTGGCAGTTTGAACTTAGCGGGGATCACAACATCTGGAACTAAGCACATGTCTGAGGCACTCAGAGAAGTTGAGTTGTGTCCTTCCATAATTCGGAGTTTTTCAGCTAACTCGCGACACATCTTCATAGCTTCCGATTCTTGAACAACATGAGGATTGGTGATTGGAACAACAGTATGCATCTCATACTCAACTTGATGATTCTCTTCAGTTTGAGGAAATTGGACTTGAGTTGGAATAGGTTGAGCTTGAGGAATAACACCAACAGTGACACCAGAAGCAGGTACTGGTTGGGAAGTGACCTCTTCAACAGCAGGAGTGAAGCCTGGAGGCAAACCGTAGACCAAAGGATTTGGAACTGGAACTGCAGGCATTGCTCGTGAGGAAGATCCTTGCACTTGAGCATTGTTCAATGCGGCAGCAGCTTCGCGACGTTCTTCCATTCTTGACAAAGCTTGCAAAGTCTCATAAATCTGGTCAATCTTGTTCTTGACCGAGTCAATCTCCTCCCTCATGGCAGCTTGTTCTTCTTGAATCACGTCCATCAGTCTTCTAGTGTTGGCTCGAGTTAAGTATGGGCATCTAGCACGATACGAGCGTCGGGAAACCAGCTTGATTTACTGAAGATGGAGGAACATGAAAATTAGTTTTTGGTTTTGGAATGAAATGCAAGAATTGATGCAAATGAAATGATATGCAATGACAAAATCCAGGATCAAAAGATCGAAGTCTCACGAGTCCAAGGCACAAATGGAGGATACTCTGATCAAGAACTCACTGGTAGACTCTAAAGTTTTAGGGATCCCAAAGTTATCAATTCATATGGCTGTTCATCACACACGCCATAAGCATGACGGTTGAATGACTCCGCCATATGAATCTATTTTGGGTGAGATCTTCGTATCGACAACCCACGAGAGAAGATTTTCTCGGGAGTCCATACTACGTGATCATCGACACAAGGTTTAAACAAAGTCTTGGAGTTATGGAACTTTCTCAACTGTTTGATGCACGTGTCAATTTCATACATTCTTGACAGTCAATCAACTGCATTGAGTAATTCTATTCCAAGTGAGGTTTTCGTATCGAGCCACGCGAGGGCGATCCCTGGTGCCTAATACTACGCAACCATCAACCGATGTTTTAACCAAAAGGTTCTAAAGGTCCTCAGAGTTGATGACCCTAATGAAAGCAACTGAGCACACACGTCAAAGACTTGACGGTTGTCAGTATTCTCATCAGAATCTACTCCAAGTGAGGTTTTCGTATCGACAACCCACGAGAGTGGTTCTCTCGGGAGCCCATACTACACAACCTCGCTAACTTAAGTTTATACTCGCAAGCCCGGGTATAGAGCTTTTCCCTCAAGTTTCTTTTGCAAAGTATCGATCCAAATTATAGTACCAAGGAGCCACAAGATATATAGTATGGAATGCGATAAAGAAAGCGATAAAAATAAACAAGCAAGGCATAGAAGAAAACATTCAAACAAGCGCGAAAACCTAGACTAGGATTGACTCGCATAGGGGTGAACCAGTCCCCAGCAGAGTCGCCAGCTGTCGTACCCCGAAAAATACGACCTTACGCGATCCGAAAGGACGGAGCCGCGCGCCGGACGGACTGAAGAGTCGCCACCTAATTCTATTTATTCCCGAAGAGGGAACGGGGAGATAGGGAAGAAAAGGATGAAGACAAAGGTCAACGAAACCATTGCCTGGATTCGGGAGTCGATTATGCAGGGGGAAGGTATTAGCACCCCCTACATCCATCGTACTCGATGGGAACCATCTAAGTTAACGCGCGAGAAAGGATGTCTATGCTTAAACGAATTTCTTGCTAGAGGTAAATGAGTTGAATTATAAGTTAGATTGAACCTAGGTGCTCGGCAAGGATTGAGATCCTCGTGCCTACGTACTCCCGTGTGCAATGGGAAAGTCAGAGCCTCGTAGTTCGGCCTACTAAGGGTAATGGTTGTTTGATTTTATTACCTTTCTTCGATGAAAGGGTTTAGGAGTTGAAATGCACTAAAGACTATGGATAGTTTATCTCGCCCAACAAGACGAGCGTCTTGCATCGAAAATAATCGGAGCGAGTAACGAGAGCTCGTTATCCTCCTTTCTACCGCTTAAGGCTCGTGGCGTACAGTTCTTCTCGTTTTATTAGAATGTATTATTTCCTAAGACCGCTTGACGTTGGATCAAGGGTTTGGATCTAATCGAAACGTTTTGGTTTTTTGAGGTTTAGAGGGTGCATGCAAATGTTGGTTTATTTTTGTGGTTTGGTAGCGAGGCACGAAGCGCTCGGCTCGCAAAGAGGAGTGGATCCTAATAAGCGAAATGATAACTAGAAAATAAAGTGCAAGTGTGCAAGTGCAATCGCTTGGCGTTGGACCAAGGATTCAGAATTTAAATAAAATGCGGAAAATAAAATGCGTACAAAGTAAGGGGAGAGGGATACAAAATAAATACAGGGGATTGCAAGAAATAAAGAGGTCTCGTTGTAATTAGCCCAAGAGAAAGCGTGTGTGCAGTGTTTTGAACGGTTCGAAGGCGTTCGGCCTTTTTTATCGGGACACAACTATTCGAAGGCGTTGGACCTTTTAATCGAGCGCAACTATTCAAAGGCATTGGACCTTTTTCGGGACGCGACGAAATTTAGTTCGTGAACTACCTTAGAATCGATTCAAAATCGGAATCATTCTATAAGGAGTCGAAACGTAATTTGAAATGCGAAATTAAATAAATTAAATAAATTGAATGACTAGAATTAAATTCAAAATAAAATAATGAATATAAGTAATAAATAAATCAAACAATAAAATAAATTAAATTACATGCTTGTTTGTCGAGATAATAAAATAATAAAAAATTAATTACAAGGATGGCCTCATATTGACCGAATATCACCGATTAAAATCGGGCGAAAAATCGGCCTTTTATTATATCATCGGCCCAATGTAAAATAAAGATAATATGATTATTAAAATGGAAGAAATACTAACTAATTCACTACAACCCCCTTTTAAAAAAAAAATATTTTCTAGCAAAAATGAAATAATAATAAAAGTCAGCAACAAATATATAAAAAACTTAATAAAAAAAAGGAGTGAAATAATAATAAAAATAATGGTACAAAGCTTAACTTATGGTGTGTATAGAGCAGATTCAAATGGGCCAATGGGCCTGAACCATAATCCATTCAACTCAAAGAAATTTAGAAAGACAGAATAATAAAAAAAAAATAAAAAAAGAATAAAACTTATATAAGAAAATATAAAAAAAAAAGAACTCAGTAATATTTTCAGAAAAAAAAAACAAATTGGAAAAGGGGAAAACACGAACAAGAAAACCTCATCCCTCACCCTTGGATTTCTCTCGCTCACGGTGAGGCTACTCCGTCTCCCTCTCAAATCGGCGGTCGCTCGCGGTGGCTCAAACTCGTGATGGCTTTCGATTGCTTCAGCTTCCTCTCTCACTCTCTAGATGCTCCGTTTCCGGCGGTTTCACGAAGCTTTCCTCGCGGTGGTCAGCGCGGTGAGATAGTGAAGGTGGTGATGTTTCTGCTTCGCGATTGCGTCTGTGCTTGGGTTTGGTGCGGCGGATTTGGGCTCGCAACAGTTGCAGAAAAAGGTCTGGTTTTGCAGCGAGTCTGTTGGTTTTGGTTTACTGCGTTAGCTTCGGTTTCGTGTTTGTTGGTGAGTTGCGGATTTGAAGGTTAGTAGCGGTGAGGGGGTTGGCCGGTTTCAAGGTTCCGGATCTGCTCGCGGTGGATGATGACGGCGGAATGTGGTGTTTGACGCGGTTTGGAGCGATGAGCTTTGTGAAGGTTGTTTCACTGTGGTGGCTTGGTCTGTTTGCGCGACTGGTTTTTTGGTTTTGTAAAGGGCTAGTGGTTTTCTGCGTTTTGTGTTTGGTATTTTGAGATTTTCCTGTGACTCTCTTTCTCACTCAGTCCGCTCTCATTCTCTCTGTTCTTGATCTGATATTTTTTTGGGTTTTTTGGTGGTTGTTTCGAAGGTTTATGCTTCTGTTTCGGGTTTTGAGCTTTTTGCGGTTTGTGGAGGTGATGGTGTTGGGTTTTCTATTTTTTATTGTATGGTTTGTTTGTTTGAAGATTTAATGGAGGTTTGAGAGGTTCTGAGTTGTTGATGATTTTAACAAAGAAGAAGAGGTTTGTGTTTGGATAGAAGTTTTGCAAGTTTGAAGGAAAAAACTGAAGGGTGTTTGTGGTTATTTAGGAAGGGAAGACATGGTTCTGGTTAGTGACTATTGTTGAAGAAAAGAGAGAGGTTTGTGTTTGAAACTTGGAATTGGAAGAAGTTTTGCAGAGGTTTTTTAATGTACTCCAAGCTTTTCTTTTAATTAGAATGGGACTGCTTAAATAAAGTGTGAATTAAAGGGCATTTGAGGGATACTTGGGTGCAAAGTCTTGAGGATAAAATTGATGAGTTGGGAATCTGTTATAAAGTTGTTGTTGTTGTGCGCTGAAGGATTCAGTGTGAGTAGGAAAGAAAGTTTGTTTGTGTTGAGTGGGAGGACATTGGTTAGTGGTAATGAGAATTTGTTTTTTGTGTGACTCATGGGACTTATAACAATAATATTAACAGTACTAACAATATTAATATTAATAATACAAAATAATAATAATTAATAATAATATACAATAATAATAATAATAAGAAATAGAAAATGGTAATAATAAAAATAGTAAACTATAATAATACAATAATAACAAAAAATAGAATAACAATTATAATAATACTAATAATTATAACAAAATAATAAGTAATAGTAATAAAATGTAAATGATAAAAACAAAATTAGAAAAGGGTGTCCAATAATAATAATAATAAAAATAATAATAATGAAAGCAAATGTTAATAGAAAATAATAAAAACTAATAATAACGAATCAAACCCCGATCCTTATAGTAATAATAACACAAGTCCATCCGCTAGGGCGAGTATACATCCGTTAGTTAAATTGCACCAACAAATATATACTCCGTATCCTTGGCAATTTCCAACCTTTTCTCTTTTCTTTCTCTATTTTCTTTGATAAATTTTATGATAATGATAATAATAACAAGAATGAAACTAAACTAATAACAAATAATAATATGAAATAATAACAATAAGAAAAATAATAATAATAAAAATAAAAAAAGAATAATAATAATAATAATAATAATTAAAACTAATAGTTTCTAATAAGAAAAGAGGAGATTTTTTGTATATATTTTTTTGATAATAATAAAAAGTAAAATCTACGATGTGAGAAATTAACTTTTTTTGAAAATAAAGAATGTATATTTTTTAGATGGAAAATGAAATTACGAAGAAATATTTCTAATAATAATAACAATAGACTTTTTGTATTATATATTTTTGATAAAAATACAAACTAAATAATAAAGATAGAAATAAAAGACTAAAAAAAATAAAAATAAAATTTCTTAATTTTGAAAATAAATAAATGCATTTTTTGATTTTGGAATATTCGCTAAACAGAAAAAATAAAATAATACATATTTTTGGATTTTTTGAAATGATGGTTAGACAGTAAAATAAAATAGTGCAGGTAAGACAAATTTGGGGTATGACACCTGTTACGCCAGGAATTGGACATACGAGCCCTCTTCAAATGAACCTATTACGCCAGGAACTGAACATACGAGCCCTCATACATTTTGCAACATATGACTTGAGACAGACGAATCTCCTTCGGATAACCCGTTACGCCAGGACCGGTGATGCATTTAAGTCTGTGGGATAGACATGCATAATCAGGATAGACGAACCCTCTTCATATATTATCCGTGGATATATGGTCTAAGACAGACGATCCTTATGGATAACCTATTACGCCAAGTGCAACATTAGGATTTGACGAACCCTTTTCACAAATCTTGCGTAGATAAGTGGTGTCTGAGACAAACGAGCCTCCTTCGGATAACCTTTTACGCCAGGACCGGTAACCATTTTGATGTTTAATCCCACCGTCAGGACTTCAAACCTCTTCAATACAGACGAGCATCGGACAAGATCAAGCGATCTGCTAAGGAAATGGCATCGAGCGATCCATAACCAAGAATATGAGCACGACTCAAACAACAAGGAGTAATATCAAGCGATTTACAACTCGAACAAGATCAAGCGATCTGATGAGGAAATGGTATCAAGCGATCCATAACCAGGGATGTGAGCACGACTCAAACAACAAGGAGTAATATCAAGCGATTTACAACTCAGACAAGATCAAGCGATCTGCTAAGGAAGTGGTATCGAGCGATCCATAACCAGGAACATGAGCACGACTCAAACAACGAGGAGTAATATCAAGCGATTTACAACTCGGACAAGATCAAGCGATCTGATGAGGAAATGGTATCAAGCGATCCATAACCAGGGATGTAAGCACGACTCAAACAACGAGGAGTAATATCAAGCAATTTACAACTCGAACAAGATCAAGCGATCTGATGAGGAAATGGTATCGAGCGATCCATCCACAATAAGTCCGTTGACACGGGACAATGCGGTCAATATAAGATTGGTTGATTTGAGAAGAGAGTAACAACTCTGCAAGGGAGAATACCATTTGTGACTCCGCTGGGTATGAGAACATTCTGACTAACATTCTGCTGAGGAAATGACCAAGATATCTTGGGAATACCTGGTTGAGATGTAAACAAAAGTCTGCATTACTTTGTCACATTGGCCAAAAATAAATTGGCGACCTCTCTGGGGATATTTCAATGATGATTGCTTCTCGATCATGAAACTCTGTGGGGAATTGACGATCTTCCGACATGGCTGGGGAGATGCTTCAACAGTACTCTTGCTGGGGAAAGAGTTCTGACAATTCTGACTCTGTGGGGAAATGCAAGGCCTTCAGCTGCCTGCTGGGAATACTCCACTTGTGGAAAAATAATCTGCTTGGAGATTCCACCTGCCCAAATTCAGCTGGGGAAAACTCTGTTTGGGAAAATGTGATACCATCCTGCAAAACCTGCAACAACAGAATACACATATGTGCCCCGGGGACTTGCATGGTATGATCTGTTCATCCCTCGTCACCCGACACTCAAAGATGGTTTTAAATGTTTCCCTGCAATGTCATTTTTTTATAGAAAAAACACCATGTTTCAAATGCAATGTTATTTTTGCCAAAAATTCATGACATTTTTGCAAACAAAACAAACACGACACAACTTTTTGACTGAATTTTCATTTATTGAAAGGCCTCTTAATAGGCAAAGTTTTACATTGAGAAGTAACCACCTGGAAAGAGGTAGCTACCATAAAATTGAGAAAATAAACTATCCTAATGGAAATGGGCACGACATCCTAATGAGTTTCCTTCTTGCTATGACCATCATGTCTTCAAAACTTCCATTCTTGCCTTTGCTTTCTGAAAAGATGAAGGGACTGATTCCTATCCTTCTGATATTGTCCGGCTGTACGAAACGATGATTTGGTTCAGATTAACCGGATCGCAGTTGTTTGCTTATTCCCTTGTTTTGCGTGGATCGCCCTTTCGGGTTTTCAATCCACCAGGATACCCTTTTTTGCCTGAGCTGTCCGATGTGGCTTTTCAACTCAGTGTCGCTCCCACCAAATGACACAGGGCCAAGAGGGGTACAGACGCGAACGGTTGGCGAAAGGAGAACATGAAGATGAACTGAAAAGAGTCGCCAACTAGGCATTTTTATCCTGAAGGAAAAGTAATGCTGCATAAACCTGGAAAGATATGGATAAGACGGTCGCGAACCAGAGAAACTGAGAAAGGGGGTCGATTACAACCTGGGAAGGTATTAGCACCCAGATTGTCCGTCGTACTCGACGGGATCCACGCTTAAAAGATTTGTGTTTAAAGGGGTAGTGTCAGTGCTATTTTGTGTGCAAAAGCTGGAAAAGAATGCAAGTGTCAGTGTAAAGGAAATGTGAAGTGAAATGAAGGAGTGTCAGTGCGAGGAAAGAGTGTAAAGCTCAAGACTATGAGGCTTAAAAGAATGAAGCTGGAAGAGGGGGGGATATACAGAGACTTTCGTCAATAACAGTTAAGTTATGCCTACGTATCCTCTCGTGCAATAAGGAAGTCAGAACACCGTAGTTCGACTCAAAGAGACTGAAAGATAAATTGACTAATGAACTGCTTGCTTGTCTATGCTCAAGTGTATGACCTGTCTGGCTCAGGTGCAAACTGTCTTGCATTAGACGGAAGAAGCAAGTTCTCGTTTATGAGTGAATGAGGTGAGAAAAGAATCCCAGAGGAGACGATTATTGCTGGTTTTTGTGCTTTCAGTTTTTTATTGTTTTTTTTTAGTTTGTCATAAGAAAATGAGCTTAAGCCTAAACCAAGGGTTAGTAAACTCATCACATCCTCCCTCTGATTAGGGGTAATGAGAATACACTAAGTATGAAGTAAACACCTCACACTTAATCACCATGATGTAGGATTAAGATCATTAACCTACTTGCATTTATTTAGATGTTTTTTGAAGTTTTTGTTTAGTGTTAAGTAATGAGTTTAAGCGATAATCAAGGATTTAATGGACCCATTACGCCATCCTAATAGAAGGATAATAGATGAGAACATTTAAGCTGAGAAAGGCTCCTCAACTTAATCCATGATTAGGGATTAACCTCATGACAAAACAAAACCTTTATTAAAGTGGATTTTAGTTAATTATAAGATTAAGAAGTGGATTTTATGGTTTGTAAGACAACTTGATGGGGATTTGTCCATTAACACTAGGGTTAGTCCTTATTAACCAATTAAGGAAGAATTAGAACCCTAATGCAAGGCCCAAGTTACAAGCTTAATGTATTAGTGATTATTAAAGTGGATTGATTAAAGGAATTAAACACATTAAGGGTTTAACACTTAGGATTAAAGTTATACGCTCCATCCTAATAAAAGGATGCAGGCATAACCTTAATCACAAAGCCTTAAAACCTTTAAGGTTTAGTCCTTGATTAAGAGGTGAGAAGAGAAGACACAAAGAGATGACACAAAGGTAAAACTAACGGGGGACTAATTAAACCCTAATTGTGACCATTCTTGGGTATTCCTAGGGTTTATGAGGCTTGCAAGAAGTCTTCAAGAAGAACCACCAAGGAAGAAGAAAGTTGTGTCGCTCCCGCCAAATGACACACGGTCAGAAGGGGTACAGACGCAAACGGTCGGCGAAGGAGAGGGAATGAATAGAGTCGCCAGCTAGGCATTTTTATCCCGAAGGAAAGGTAATGCTGCATAAACCTAATAAAAGATGGATAAGACGGTTGCAAACCAGAAAAACTGAGAAAGGGGGTTGGTTACAACCTGGGAAGGTATTAGCACCCAAATTATCCGTCGTACTCGACGGGATCCACGCTTAAAAGATTTGTGTTTAAAAGGGGTAGTGTCAGTGCAATCTGTGTATCAAAGCTGGAAAAGAATGCAAGTGTCAATGTAAAAGAAATGTGAAGTATATAAGAGAAGTGTCAGTGTGAGAACAAGAGTGAAATGCTCAAGATAAAGAGGCATAAAGAATAATGCTGGAAGGAGGGGGAATATACATAGACTTTTGTTCGATAACTGTTAAGTTATGCCTACGTATCCTCTCGTGCAATGAGGAAGTCAGAACACCGTAGTTCGACTCAAAGGGACTGAAAGATAAATTGACTTGTGAACTGCTTACTTGTCTATGCTCAAGTGTAAGACCTGTCTGGCTCAGGTGCAAACTGTCTTGCATTAGTCGGAAGAAGCGAGTTCTCGTTTGTGAGTGAGTGTGAGGAGAAAAGAATCCCGAAGGAGACGATTATTGTTTGTTTTTTTGAGTTTTCAATCTTTTATTTGTTTTTGGTGTTTGTCATAAGTTAATGAGTTTAAGCTTAAACCAAGGATTAGTAAACTCATCACATCTTCCCTCTGATTAGGGGTAATGGGAATACCTTAAGTATGAAGTAAGCACCTCACATTTAATCACCATGGTGTAGGATTAGGATCATTAACCTACTTGTATTTATTTAGATGTTTTTGTTGTTTTTTGTTTAGTGTTATGTAATGAGTTTAAGCCATAATCAAGGATTTAATGGACTCATTACACCATCCTAATAGAAGGATAATAGATGAGAACATTTAAGTTGAGAAAAGCTTCTCAACTTAATCCATGATTAGGGATTAACCTCATGACAAAACAAAACCTTTATTAAAGTGGATTTTAGTTAATGGTAAGATTAAGAAGTGGATTTTATGGTTTGTAAGACAACTTGAGAGGGACTTGTCCAGTAACACTAGGGTTAGTCCTTCTTAACCAATTAAGGAAGAATTAGAACCCTAATGCAAGGCCCAAGTTACAAGCTTGATGTCTCAGTGATTATTAAGTGAATTGATTAAAGGATTTAAACACATTAAGGGTTTGACACTTAGGATTAAAGTTATACACTCCATCCTAATAGAATAATGCAGGCATAAGCTTAATCACAAAGCCTTAAAACCTTTAAGGTTTAGTCCTTGATTATGAGGTGAGAAGAGAAGACTCAAAGATGACAAAAAGGTAAAACTAATGGGGGACTAATCAAACCCTAATTGTTATCATGCTTGGGTATTCCTAGGGTTTATGAGGCTTACAAAAGATCTTCAAGGGAGAAGCCACCAAGGAAGAAGCAGAAGAAGGAGGAAGAAGCAGAAGAAGCAAGACAACTTACTTCACTTAAGAAGACAAGTTGCTTGGAGAAAGAAAGTGAGGAGGAGACATGAATGAGCAAGCTCACTCTAATACAAAATAAAAATGCAGAAATGAATGCATAAGAGAGATGAGAAGAAATTGTGAGAAGTGAAGGCAAATTCACTTCTCAGACACTTACCACCTGAAAAGTTAGCAACAAGAAAATGAAATGACATGAAAATGAGATGAAATGCCATGATGCAAACCAAAGTCATAAGCATAAACATGATGTTAATGATGCTAAGAGATGATGTAAACACATGTCAAGAGTTGTGGATGATCATACAAGGATGTGGATGCAAATGAAGCATGCTTTAAACCATGAAAGTTCATGAAAGTTTATGAAATGCAATGGATGCATAACATGGAAAATGAATGAGGAAATGATCAAACATGAGTCTATTGTATCCTAAGATGTCTTATATGTCATAAGGATGCACAAAATGTCATGGAAAGTTCATGTATGCAAGCATATGGGAGATGGATGCAAATGAAAGCAAAAATTAGGGTTTATGCACAAGACACAAAGAAAAATTCAAAATCAGAAGCAAATGACAAGATAAAAAATTGCAAATGGGATCAAAGGAACCCTAACCCTACATAAGTTCACTGCCCAAAGGAGGGGACCTAAGTCTTAACCTAATGGAAGTTATGATTTTCTTAAGTTTGCTAGGGTTTTAAGGCACCTCAAAAGGAAAAATGCACATCAAATTGAAAATGGAAGATAAATTCAAAAAAACATTACCCTAGAAACTACATGCTATGAAGAATGCAATGCAAAAAGAACCAACATAAAACTCTTCATGGTTAGGCAGAATGAATTTTCCTAAGTTAGAACAAAAATATTGCCTTTTAAGAACTTTAATTCCAAAGAAAAATGTCAAAATAGGTCAAGAACCAAAAATAAATTTGTTTGAAGAGTTTGATAATGTTTCTAAATGTTTTAAAATGCAATGTGAATTTTTTTGTGATTTTTAAATACCTAAATGCATTTTTAATTAATTAATCTCCATTAACTAATTAAAAATAAACATTTAAATGATTTAAAAATAATTTTTTATGCAAAAAATAAAAATAAAAATATTTTCAAAAAGAGAAAAATATTTTATGCCATGGTGCAAAAAAAATGAGATTTTTTGGAAATGATTTACTATTTTAAATAAATTGTGCAAGAATAATGGATTAAAAAGAAAATAAAATTGAATTAAATGGGAGGTAATCAGATCCAAAGGCCTAGATTTGAACTGGGGTGAACAAGGTTGACTGCGCGCACTGACCAATGGCTGGGATTCATTCTAATTTAATTAACCTAATTATAATTAATTAAACTAATAAAAACAGATTAGGGCTAAACGAGTTGATTTGAGCCTTTGAAGCACGCGCGGGAAGCTTAATCTAAAGGCCCATATTCAAACTGACCTAAAACCCTAATTAACCCTAATTACTTTCAGACGACCGGAACAGTGGTTCCGGTCGTCTCTCCTGCAAGGCCAAATCCCTAACTCTCTCTACAAGCCACCCCACCCCAAATCAACTGCCCAGAAACAATCCCCCACTCAAAACGAACTCAAACCACCATCCAAACATAATTTATAACAAGCATACATGGAGAATCGAAGAAAAACAGAAAAACTGGGCAAAGTTTCAGAGAGTCATAACATGTTCATTTCTCAACTATTTTCAAAAATAAAAAGAGCAACATGATCAGTGAAGCATGGAGAACAACTCTATAACAAGAAATACAAGTTCTAGAAAAATTGTTCTTGGTGATACCTGAACTTGAGCTTTCGAAACAGGGACTTTCTGGCCAGTTCTTTGCTTCCAATCCACTCCAATGATTCCCCCCAAGAGCTTGCAGTGCTTATCTGGAGTTTATATGGCCTCAAAATGACAATGGCAGAGGTTCAGTTTGTGAAATGTGAAAATCGTATTTCTGATTGTGAAGGTTTTAGGGCCAAATGAAAGGTGGGAAATGATCAGTGGATCATGGTGAGTGGAATGGTGAAAGAAATTTGAAGGTTTGATGGTTGAATCAAGAGATTCGAAGGCTTTTGCAAATTTGGGGATTTTGGAGTGTGCTGAGTTCTTGGAGTTTCAGGCTGTGTTGTGTGTTGTGTTGAATTGTTTTTGGTACACATATCAATCCTTGATAGGTCAGAGAGTTGTTGTAGAGCAGTGTGATTGGTATGGAGAAAAATGCATAAAGTCAACATTTTGTGTACCATAGGTATGGGCCATGGCAGAGGAGATCTTAGGGCTTGTCCTGCTTCGGCTTGAGTCAAGGAAGGCCTTTGGATCTGATTTTGTGAGCTGGATGGTCTTGATCAAGAGTTTTCAAAGTTCTTGCATATTTCCCTCTTTGAGTTTTCTTATGAACCAAGGAAAAGAATCTTGTGATTTCTTGGGCAATATGCAGCAACATAAACCATATGAAGTTGCTAGAATGCTTTGAGATCAATTAACAATCAAACCAATCATAAAAGGTTCCTTTTGCAAAGATTCAATTTTGAAGCTTCATGAGAAAATGCCTTATGTAATTTGTAATTCAAGGCATAAAAATGAGAAATCCTTTGGGCAAATCTGAATTATGGACCATGGATGATGTTTGTGTGATGATTAGAAGCTGATTTGAAGTCACATTTGGTTTTGGCAAGGGCTTTTGCAAGTTTCCTCTTTGGCACAAAAGTGAAAATTTAGTGATTTTGCCCAACTTTGACAAGCCATAACTTTTGTTTTAAAATGAATTAGAATGAGTTCTTGTACTTTTTGAAAATGGGAGGATCCAATCTACAACTTTCATGACCAAAGATTTTTCATTCGAAGCATTTTTGAATCAAAAAGAGGAGGTTGAAAAACTTTCCCAAAATGGCAAGTTTGCATTATAAGTCACTTTCCCAAAATGGCAACTTTGCAAATGACTTGAAATTCTTCAATTTTGTGAACTTATAACATCTTCTAAGATCAAATAAAGATCATACACATTCAAAATGATGGAGAATATCCTTTGGTTTGGTGATTGGGGGCCTCAGATGCCCTGATTTTGCACTGACTTGCTCAAGAAGTCATCTATTGATCAGATGCCTTCCCCATTGAATTTCTTCATGAAAATTGGTATGAATGATCCCGATAACATCTAGAAACCAATAGAAAGAAGAATGACCAAAAACTTTGGAGTTATGGCCTCTGAAACCAAAACCCTAATTTTAGGTCATCTGTGCAGTTAAACCTGACTTTGCTTCCATGCCTTTCTCATTTCTTGTGATTCTCTGATTCCCTTGATCTTTGGAGGATATAATATGATGCTTGAAAATACATGGAACCTCTTGAGATGATTGAAGACCCTTGGAGTGGCTCAGATAGCCCAGGGATGGCTTAAATCACAAACCCTAGATGCAGATGACTTAGAACCAATGCAGTGAAGCAAAAATGTAATATGAGATGCTATGGTTGAATCTATGCAAATGAAAAGAATCACAAGCCATGGTGTGAATGAGTGAAGGCAAATTTGGAGTGTTTACAAGATGGAAGGAAGAGAAGCAGAAGAAACAAGTCAACTTATTTCACTTAAGAAGATAAGTTGCTTGAAGAAAGAAGGTGAAAAAGGAGCATGAATGAGCAAGCTCACTCTAATACAAAGATAAAATGCAGCAATGAATGCATAAGAGAGATGAGAAGAGTATCATTAGAAACAAACACTTGACGCGTGGTCAGAGATGATGATACGGACGAGTACCAACGAGTTAACAAAGAACACGGACGAGTGTCGACTCTGAGGGGATTTAAGTGGTGTATACAAGATACGGACGAGTATCTGTATGAAAAAGAGTGAGGCAAATGCGAGTGTTCAACTTGCCGGGGGCACGACACGGACGGGTGTCGGAAGGAGTGTATTATAAACAAGTGTTTGGTTCCCAAAGTGTTTTGGCAACTATGTTGGGGAAGGTGACACGGACGGGTGTCCGAAGAGTGTATAGATATCTGTTTGTGGGGAATATTCTGGCGGCCTTACTGGGGAATGATGACACGGACGAGTGCCAAAGTGTATGTATCTGTATTTGTGAGTGCAAAGTGGATGCTTCGGTCTTCTGCCGGGGAATTTGAGAGGTATTTTGTACATTGTTGGTGGAATGCTGGTATTTTGTACATTGCTTGTGATTATGCAATATGTTTGATTTTTGCCGTAATGCTCCGTATTTGACGGAATGCTACGCTCTAGGGGAAAATATGATGTGAATGCTATGTTATGCAAATATACCGATACGGGATTCGGATCCCGTTGCTGTGGAGATCTCTGGCCAATCTACTTGAAGTGGATATCCCAGCTGGGGATGAGATCATTGGTAGATCTGACAGATATGACTCCGCTTGAGGAAATAGATCACTGATAGACCTATCTGGGCAATGAGGGACCCAATTGGGGTCTGTGGGAGCTTTCGTCACTCTGTTGTGAGATCTTCAGGCATTGCTCTTCTGGATAGAGGCTGAAATTCTGTGGGGAGATAGTTCCCTGTCTAACACTTGGTTGAGGGTGAATGATGACTGGCAACTCAGCTGGGGATACATCATCTCTGGTGCTTAGATGTGCTGAGTAACTAATGATTTGGCAGCTTGCTGGGGAGAAGTTTCCATGCCCCATGTCGCACCTTGAGTACCTGCAATCCTGTTATGACAAAGAAACATACAAGTATCCCGAGGTACCCCCTACTGGATCCCATCATAGGAGTTTAGACACTCCCGGGAGCAAATATATTTCCCGTAAGCATGTAGTTTAGAAAAGACGCATCTGTACTTATGCAATCAACATCTTAAGGACATCAGACATTTTGCAAATGAAAATAAAATGTACGAGACGAAATATGACTGAAAATCTGATTTTATTAATTTGTGTGCCATGAATTGGCAAGATACAGTCAAAGAAACGGATCCCCTGAAATGAGGAGATTTTTACAAATTGAGAAACAACAAGATGCTGGCAACGCTGACGACGCTTCAAGGAGCTTCCCTTTTGCTATGACTCGTATGACATTGACGTTCTTCTCATCTTGCTTTCTGAAGAAGGCTAATTCTGACCGATGCTTTAACCTTTCGAAGCTTTCCATGTTGTAAGCGATACAGACGAATTCAGAATGCAGTTGTTCGCTCATTCCCTTATTTTGCGTGGATCGCCCTTTCGGGTTTTCAATCCACCGGGATACCCGTTTTTGCCTGAGTTGTCCAATGCGGCTTTTCAACTCAGCGGGTGTACATTTTTTATTCATTTTCCCTTATTTTTGCCCAAGTCTTTTATTCTGTTTTTGACTTGCCGGGATGCCCTATTTTTTCCTGGACTTACATTCTATTTTTATGTCCAGCGGGTCATTTTTATGCGAAGTATTTTTTTAACTGCATCTGAATTCACAGGGGACAGGAAGTCTTCACCATCCATAGTACTGAGCATCAGTGCTCCACCAGAGAAAACTTTCTTTACTATGAACGGACCATCATAATTCGGGGTCCACTTTCCCCTGTGGTCTGTATGAGGAGGAAGGAGTCTTTTCAGCACAAGATCTCCTACTTGGTATTCTCGAAGCCTGACTTTTTGATCGAAGGCTTTCTTCATTCTTTTCTGATACAGCTGCCCATGACAGATTGCAGCTAATCTCTTCTCTTCAATCAGGCTCAGTTGTTCGTATCGGGATCGGACCCATTCTACTTCATTTAGCTTAACATCCATCAATGCCCGTAAAGAGGGTAATTCAACTTCAACAGGTAGGTCTGCCTCCATACCATACACAAGCTGATACGGTGTTGCCCCAGTGGATGTTCTGATTGACGTTCGGTACCCATGCTAGGCAAACGGTAGCATTTCATGCCAGTCTTTATAGGTAACCACCATCTTCTGCACAATCTTCTTGATATTCTTGTTAGCTGCCTCAACAACGCCATTCATCTTTGGCCTGTAAGGAGAAGAATTGTGGTGTTGGATTTTGAAGTCCCGACATAGTTCTGCCATCATTTTGTTATTCAAGTTGGAACCATTATCAGTAATGATTCGTTCGGGAACTCCATACCGACAGATGATGTCTCTCTTCAGAAATTGGTCTACCACTTTCCTGGTGACATTTGCATAAGAAGTTGCTTCAACCCACTTGGTGAAATAATCAATGGCTACCAGGATGAATCTGTGGCCATTTGAAGCAGTCGGTTCAATCTTGCCGATCATATCAATGCCCCACATGGCGAAGGGCCAGGGTGAAGACATCACATTCAAAGGATTGGGAGGCACATGCACTTTATCCGCATAAATCTGGCATTTATGGCATTTATGGCATTTTCTGGCATAGGCACAACAGTCTGCATCCATTGTGGTCCAGTAATAGCCTGATCTCAACAACTTTTTAGCCATTGCATGCCCTCCTGCATGGGTACCAAAAGATCCTTCGTGAACCTCGTGCATCAGCAAGTCTGCTTCTGCCTTATCAACACATCTGAGAAGTACCATATCAAAGTTTCTCTTATACAGGGAACCATCAGCATTCGGGAAGAAACTACCAGCCAACCTTCCTAATGTCTTCTTGTCGTTGGAAGATGCCCTAGATGGGTATGTTTGATCCTCTAAGAAGCACTTAATGTCGTGGAACCAAGGCTTATCATCTTTAACAACATCTGCTGAGAATATGTATGCTGGTCTATCAAGTCTGGATACTGAGATCCGAGGCACAAATTTGGCAACTTGAACTTTGATCATAGATTAAATGGTAGCTAGAGCATCTGCAAACTAATTCTCGTCTCGAGGGATATACTCAAGCTTGACCGTTGTGAAGAAAGTCAACAACCTCCTTGTATAATCCAGATAAGGTATCAGATGATCTTGGTGGGTGTACCATTTGCCGTTGGTTTGATTGATTAGCAGAGCTGAATCTCCGAATACAGTTAAAGTCTTGATCCTGAGGTCAATGGCTTCCTCAAGACCCATAATACAAGCTTCGTATTCAGCTTCGTTGTTAGTGCAGTTAAAGGTGAGTTTTGCCGAGAAAGGCATGTGAACTCCTTTAGGTGTAATGAGTACTGCACCAACACCACGACCATTCATATTAACAACCCCGTCAAACATCATAGTCCATTCTTCTTCCGGGTCAGGCCCTTCAGTGTGAATAGGCTCTTCATGATCTTTTGCTTTTATGAACATGATGTCTTCATCAGGGAAGTCAAATCTCATAGGCTGGTAATCATCAATGGGTTGCTCAGCGAGATAATCAGACAATACATGGCCTTTGATGGCCTTTTGGGATGTGTACTGAATGTCGTATTCCGTGAGGATCATTTGCCATCTTGCAAACCGTCCGGTAAGTGCTGGCTTCTCAAAAATGTACTTGACTGGGTCCATCTTGGAGATCAATAAATTGGTGTGGGTCAACATATACTGTCTTAGTCGGCGAGCAGCCCACGCTAAAGCACAACAAGTTTTCTCGAGCAGTGAATAACGTTGTTCACAGTCGGTAAACTTTTTGCTTAGGTAGTATATTGCGTACTCTTTTCGACCAGACTCATCATGCTGGCCCAACACACACCCCATTGACTCTTCTAATACTGTCAAGTACATTATTAGAGGTCTTCCTTCAACTGGGGGCATAAGGATGGGAGGTTCTTGTAAGTATTCCTTGATTTTGTCAAAAGCCCTTTGGCAGTCTTCATTCCACCTGACTGTTTGATTTTTTCTTAACAGCTTGAACAAAGGCTCGCAAGTTGCTGTAAGGTGAGATATGAACCGTGAAATGTAGTTCAATCTACCTAGAAACCCCCGAAATTCTTTTTCCGACTTCGGTGCAGGCATTTCTTGAATGGCTTTAACTTTATCAGGGTCAACTTCAATCCCTTTCTCGCTTACAATAAATCCTAGCAGCTTACCGGATCGCACCCCGAATGTGCATTTGTTGGGGTTTAACTTCAATTGGTACTTCCTCAGACGCTTGAATAACTTCAACAGATTTACCAGGTGGTCTTCTTCTGTAAGGGACTTGGCAATCATGTCATCCACATAACATTCAATTTCTTTGTGGATCATGTCATGGAATAATGTTACCATAGCCCGTTGATAAGTGGCACCAGCATTCTTCAGTCCGAATGGCATCACCTTATAACAAAACGTGCCCCAGGGTGTGATGAAAGTTGTCTTCTCCATGTCTTCAAGTGACATTTTGATCTGATTATATCCCGAAAATCCATCCATGAAGGAGAACACCGAGAACTGAGCCGTATTGTCAACCAATACATCAATGTGAGGTAAAGGGAAGTCATCTTTCAGGCTGGCTCTGTTCAGATCCCGGTAATCCACACACATTCTCACCTTGCCATTTTTCTTAGGCACATGTACAATATTAGCAACCCACAGCGGATAGCTAGTCACAACAAGGAAACCGGCGTCCCACTGTTTTTGTACCTCTTCCTTTATCTTCATTGCCATATCTGGGCTAGTACGGCGCAACTTCTGTTTTACTGGTGGCAGTCTTCTTTCAGAGGTAGCTTGTGCATGACGATGTCGGTGTCCAACCCTGGTGTCGCTCCCAGGATTTTCATCCTAGTACAAACGCGAAAGTGGCGCGGAAAGGTTAGAGTCGCCAGCCAGACATTTTTATCCCAAAGGAATGGGAAAGGTAATGTTGCACAAACCTAAGGAAGAAGGAAAGGACAAGGTCCTGCGAACCAAAGATCTGAATTCGGGAGTCGGTTACGACCTGGGAAGGTATTAGCACCCCAGATCGTCCGTCGTACCCGACGGGATCCACGCTTGCTTGCTTGTTTCAAAGGGTGATAAAAGTATAACTGCTGCTGAATAAAACCGCTAACTGGAACAAAGGGAATGGAAATGAGAAAGGAATTAAAAAGAATAAAAAGAAAGAATGGGGAAAATGTAGGGAAAATAAAGAGTGTGCTCGAACGGGCCCTACCCCGCTGCCTACGTACCTCATCGGGATAATGAGGATCAGAGTCGACGTAGTTCGCCTAACCTAGGCGGGAACTATTTGTTTGTGTTTTTTTTACAGCTGGAACTGCGTATGTCTATGCTCAGGTGTTGCAGGCTCGTCTGGTACAAGTGCGTTTACCGTCTTGCAAATGAGACAAGTCGTCGCGAGTTCGCGTTGTGAGTGAATGAGATGAGAAGAGAAGTTCCCGCAGGATAGTCGTTTATTGTTTGTTTTTGTCTTTTTAAAATAAGTGTTTTGAATTTGTTTGTGAACTGTCTTGTACTAAGACCTATCCATCGCGGGAAGCATTTACACCTCGCCCCGAAACAGGACGCGTATAAACACTCCGCAACAAAGTCTCGTGTCGTACAAGATTGTTCGGTTTTTATTAAGTGTTTTATTATTTTTCTTTTTGAGATGAGAAACAGAATGACTCAAGTTGCAAAAAAGGAAAAATCTAAGGGACTAAGACTCAATCCTACTTCTGTTTATTTATTTACAAAGTGGTCCTAATGGTTAGTGAAGTCTTCTATTCCTAATGGAAACTTAAAACTAATAGAATTCAACTTACTTCTTAATGAAGTTAAGTTGATTCTAAGAACACAAGGGGGAGTCCTATACAAGTTGTAAAAACCAAATGAAACAAAAATAATGCAATTAAACACAAGGAATAAAATTCTACAAATGCACTTAGAGGCAATGAATAAAAAAATAGTCCATTTATTTATTCTACTTCTACATGAAAATGAGCTTAATCCTAAGTTCTAAATCTAAGCTAATCTTAATATTTATTCTAAAGAACTAACTTTAACTAGCCTAAGTCTAAATTAAATTCTATGACTAAAATTAACCTAGACTATTTATTATTTTATTTTTTTTGACTTATTTCTAACTATGTTTAAACTAATGGGGTTTATGCCTAACTAGGCCTAAAACTAATATTCTTAAAAAATATTAAATCTCCTAGAAAAATTATGAAACTTAAACCATAGGGTCCTAACACTATCTAAAATATTGCATTAGGAGGGATTCTAAAAAATCTTATTTTTTCTATGCCTAGCAATTAATTATTTCCAGCTAAGAATTAACCATTATTTCCTAAGGATTATTCCACTAAAACATAAGATAAAAGCTCCTAAAAATTCCATAAAAAATATCCTAAGAACTATTATGAGTCTTTTAATTACAGAAAAAAGAATGGCTCAAAAAAGTTGCTGGAAGTTACTTAAATAAAATGAACAAAATCCAGCATAATTAAAAGAAATACAAATGAGGCTAATTAAAAGAATAATTCAGAATTTATTCAAAAATAATCAAATTTCAGAAAATAAAAATATCCCAACTTTCTAAAATGACTTATTAAGCTTCTTAATTTTTTGGGAAATTTTCTAATGATTTTTATTATTTTTTATTGGATTAATTTTAAACTATGATTAAAACAAAATAAAAAATCTAAGGAAATTATGCAGGGGGATATTTAGTTATTTTTCTGGTTATTATTTTCCATGGGCCTAACAGAGGGAGTGTGAAGAGCAATGGACTTGAGCCCATTTTCGTTAGAACCAGGGAGGTGCTGGAAGTAATTCTTTATGGTTGTTTTTCTAATGGGCCTGGAAGCAGGGGTGTTGATAACAATATTTATTAATTAACCATATTTTTTAAACATATTTTAGGAATTAAACATATTTTTTTTAATTAACTTAAAAATGAAATGGACTAATCTTAAGATAATATTTTTCCTAAAACCTTAGCTTAAGATTATTTTTTATTGAATTATTTCTAATAATCTTGTGAATTAAACCTTAATCTAATAATAATATTTTTTTTATAAATTTTTAATCTTAGAAAATGAATTAAATTCTAAACTTATGATTATAAACTAAATAATACTCTTATGATAAATGCTTCTAAATAATAATCTTATGATAAATGCTTCTAAATAATAGTCTTATGATAAATGCTTCTAAATAATAATCTTATGATAAATGCTTCTAAATAATAATCTTATGATAATGTTCAAATTAAAATCTT
Source organism: Lathyrus aphaca (assembly GCA_963966055.1). Taxonomy (NCBI): domain Eukaryota; kingdom Viridiplantae; phylum Streptophyta; class Magnoliopsida; order Fabales; family Fabaceae; genus Lathyrus; species Lathyrus aphaca. Next base: position 213,025,144 of record OZ014519.1, read on the forward strand.
AATTTAAGTTCTAATAGTCTTGATTTAAGCAAAAATGAAGTAAACTAATCCTATTATAATATTTTTTCCAAAATCTTAATTAAAGAAAAAGAATTAAACTAAACTTAATATTTTCTAACAATCTTAATTTAAAGAAAATGAGAGAAAATACTTACTAATATATTTTCTAAAAAAACTTAATTAAAGAAAATGAGAGAAAATACTTACTAATATATTTTCTAGAAAAAACTTAATTAAAGAAAATGAGAGAAAATACTTACTAATATGTTTTCTAAAAAGACTTAATTAAAGAAAATGAGAGAAAATACTTACTAATATGTTTTCTAAAAAAACTTAATTAAACTATAGTCTTATTAAAAATGAATTAAACCTTTAATCTAAAATATGAATTAAACTCTTAATCTTAGAAAATGAATTTAATTCTAAACTTATAATTATATCAATTAAGCTAATATTTTAACTTAAGAAAAAGAATTAACCTAACTTATGATTAAAATTTCTTAAAATCTTAATTTAAACTAACGAATTAACTAATCTTATAATAATGTTCAAATTAAAATCTTAATTAAAAGAGATGAACTAAGCTAAACTTATTATAATATTTAATTTAAAATCTGAATTTAAGAAAATGAATTAACTAATCTTATTATGAAACTTAATCTAAAACCTTAACTTAGGAAAAAAAAAATGAAATAAATTTCTAATAATCTTAACATAATATTTTCCTAAAATCTGAAATTAAACCATAGTTTCAAAAAAAAGAATTACCTTAAATAATAAAAAAGAGAATTAACTAATAGTTTTATATGAATTTAATGTTTTAATTTAAAAAAATGTATTAACCTAACTTATGATTAAAATTTCCTAAAGTCTTAAAAAAAAAAAAATTCTAATAATCTTGTGAAAAAAGAATTAACCTAAGGTAATATTCTTTGTAATCTTGAAATATAATGTGAATTAAATGGGGTTAACTTATAAATTAATGAATAATTAACATTTTCTAATAATATTAATTAAATTATAATCTTATTACAACACTTAATTAAAACTGAATTAAGCTATAATAATTACAAAGTTAATTAAAATATAAATTGAATTAAAACCTAAATACACTACAAACCCTAATTCCATAATCCCATCTTCTCCCTTTGCGCCGCAGAACACCCCCCTTCTTCCTCTTCTTCTTTGCCTTCTCCGTCTCACCGTCATCACCTCATCATCCCTTCTCCCTCTCGTCTTCTTCCTTTTCTTTTGTTTCTTACCACCATCAACACTACCCTCAACTTATCCTACATCACCTGCTAAACCAATCCCCTTCGAATCCGATACCCCCCTTTTATCCAAACGGAGCCTCCGTGAGTTCCGTCCAAGGAGACACAAACCAATGGAAGAAGACGCTCTCCGTGACCTCCATCACTCTTTCGCCTAAAACCTAAACCGAACCCAACTACTCCCTCGCCATTCCTCACGAATTCAGAGAGAAAAAAAACCAAAAACGGACTCTTCATACAATATCGCCACAAATTCGTACCTTGCAAATGCGTTGACAACGAAGTCACGGCTTGATTACTTCGGCTTGTTGAAGATGATGCTTCGAGGACGTTGATGTCGATGTCACCGAGTCGACGACGATGACGGCCTTTGACGCGATGTGGTGAAGGCTGGGCTTCAAAGTCTCTTCAATGGTACCTGGGCAATGAATCCGAATCCGTAATTTCAGGTATTCGTCATTCCGCAACTTTCTTTCTTGATCCTTGTTCTCGTTTCTGAACTGCTATTGGATTTCCGTTTATACCATTCGCTCATTAATTGTTGAGTGCTTCAAACTCAATGCAGGAATATTGACGAGGATTCAGATGCTGCAGATTGATGAGGGGAAATGATGCTAGCCTGGAACTGAGGGGGATTCGGGAAGCTGGTGAAGAAATGAAAAAAAAATGGTGGAAGAAGCTGATTGAATGAGAAGCTATTGATATATAGGAGATTTGGAGAAGATTCTGGAAACTTCAGGTGGATTCAGTTGTAAGTTTGTTATGAAATCAGTTAATCCCATTTGATTTTCTGTTTTGAGTTTCTGTTGGTCTTGACTAGTTAATTATGTTGGCTGAGCTGGAAATCAATTGGTTAGGATGGTTACGAATTAGTGAAGTTCAATTAATCATAGATCTTTCTAATCTTCCTCTGTTATGGTTTCTCCCCCTTTTTTTTTGGTTGAAAGTTAGTTAAAGATTAACTGAATTTCTGTTGGGAGGTTTTGAAGTTAATTATGAACTTGGACACTATGTGATGAAGTTTGGGAATAAGTGATAATTACTGTTACTGATTTTTCTACTTGCAGGATTTTTGTAGGTGAGTGTCAAGAGAGGATGGCGAAGGATTGAGAATAAGAGATACACGGTGAAGAGTACAAAAAATGATTCTTGAAGGTTGACGAACAAGTGAACTCGAGTTTTGCAGAATGAATTCCCTTTTTCTCTTTGCGAGGTATCAATGTTGAACCTTGTTATGAGTTAATCTTGCGTGAGTTTTTTATGATTGATGAAGATGTGGCGAGTTTATTGACTATATTTTCGATTTTCAGGTTTCAATTTGATGGAAATTTGATGAAGTTCCTTGGGGATTGAAGATCTTGAAGGGCTGCTCCTGCTGAAGAAGAGTGATTGAGGATGGTGATGGAGGTGATAAATATTGAAGAGAGTTTTGTTTGTTGTTATCCTGTTATGGACTTCTTCAAAAATTATTTTTAGACGTGTAATTGGGACTTTTTTCTACTGAATCTACTGTTATGAGAAAAAAGAGATCTCATTATTTATGTTGAATTTTCTGGTGTAGCTTTTGTTGTTTTCTTGGAAACCTTGTCACATATCCGAATGGGAATTATATAGATGGAATTTACAAACTTGTATAACTTTGAAGAGAAGAATATATAAAATAATAAGAACTATTTGTTAGACATTGGATTGGGTGTATAACTCTCGGGCCTAGATTGGATTGATAAAAAATGGACACAAACATGGAATTCCATGGTAATATTGATGATAAATACTTGCCTTGACAATTATTGAACATGGGCTCAATTAGGACCACAAGAAAAATAAGTAATGGGCTTTCCATAAATGACTTAAATTGGAGAAAGAAAATGATTGTTAGAAGTAATCACAAAAATGATTTGAAAATGGTAATAATGGATAAGAACAATTAGTAATATTGTCAAACAAATGGATTCGGAATCGAGAATGGATTAAAATGGTCAAATGGAAACGGAACTAGAAATGAATAATGGATTGATTCTAGAAAAGAAAATGGGCTCAATGACATGAAAAATGGAATGTTAGAAATATGTATATGGACACAAAAAGATAACTTTGGTTAGCAAAACGGGATAAGGTCATGGTGACTAAAAGAACAGTGAATTAGCCAGTTGACATGTAGAATGGCAATGGCTTGCATTTGAATAACAAGAACTAGAATTTGAACGTCCGCGATGTCTTCCCAGTAAGGTCAATAACTGTGTATTCTCTCTTGACCTAAATCAGGTCCTTCTACACACTCCATTCCTAGGAACTTTGAGGCCATACTGAACTTCGCACAACCTCGAATTATTATTTTGTGAACAAATGGACCTAAACCAGTCTTTGATACTATGGACCTCCGTTGATAAAGTTCCCTTCAAATCAAAATCATGAACAAGGACTCCAAATTTTCCTTGAGATATTCAATGATGAAGAACACAACTTGAGACATCAAGAGGAGTCAATACTCTCACCCAAAGCCAATCTGACTGAACACCTCAATAATAAGCTAGATGCACCAGTGAATATTCTCCTTAAGTTCGCACCATAATAGATACAGACAAGGCACGAAACCCTAATCTCCACGGGCCTTGATCACATGCCTTATGAAACAACGAAATGAACTACTATGATGTTAATGAATTGATGAGAAATGCTGATGAATGCAAGATGATGAGCCAATAGAGGGAAATAAATATGAGGGCAAATTTTGAGGTATTACAGCTGCCCCTATTCAATCATCTGCAAGCCTGAACGAATAATTGCAACGGCTTTTAGACGTTCAAGGTATGGAGTGATTGAATACTCGAATAAGACCTGAAAATTTGCACACTGAGGGTAATGGAGATGCCATCTGCCCATTTATTTATTTATGTATTTTTTGATTTTGACCTCTGAATAGGTAGCGAAAATAGAAACAGGCGGAATAAAATCAATGCAATCACTGCGACTGCTGAGCGAATCAAAGCCACACCGAGGGTGGCTGTTATCGAAACAGGACTTAGTGCAGCATTAACCGATTTGCGACTCAAATAAGATCAACCGATCTAACACGAAGATGGTATCAACCGATCCACCCCGGAAACGCGAGAATGTAATATCATCCGATTTACAACTCGAAGAGAAATGATATCAACCGATTCATAACTCAAATAAGATCAACCGATCTAACACGAAGATGGTATCAACCGATCCATAACCAAGAAACGCGAGAATGTAATATCATCCGATTTACAGCTCGAAGAGAAATGATATCAACCGATTCATAACTCAAATAAGATCAACCGATCTAACACGGAGATGGTATCAACCGATCCATAACCAAGAAACGCGAGAATGTAATATCATCCGATTTACAACTCGAAGAGAAATGATATCAACCGATTCATGACTCAAATAAGATCAACCGATCTAACACGGAAATGGTATCAACCGATCCATTATCTTCGCACTGAAACGAGACCATTGTACTTAAATGGAGACTCGAAAGGAATGGGATCGTTGTACTTAAACGAGAGCCCAAGACGCGACCGTTGTACTGAAACGGAGACGCGAAAAAAAATGAGATTGTTGTACTGAAACAAGACTCAAAGACGAGACCATTGTACTTAAATGGGGACTCGAAAGGAACGGGGATCGTTGTACTTAAACGAGAGCCCAAGACGCGACCATTGGAATGAAACGGAGACGCGAAAAAATGAGACTGTTGTACTGAAACAAGACTCAACTGGGGGATAACAACAAGACTTGGTAGAAGTAACCACCCTGGGAAACGAAGTTGCATTCTGTAACGGGTCTTATGTAATATACCTCAAAACTGGCCCATGCTGGTATGCATATGTTTGAATTTATGGCGTAATGCTCCATGATGATGGAAATGCTACGCTTTGGAGGATGCAAATGTGATGTTGATTACTAGATGTAAATGCAAATGCAAAGGGGTCTCCCGATGAGGACATAATAGATATCCCAGATGGCTTGACTGGGAGGAACTGATGATCACTGCATTGATTCGATTGATCTTTGTGAGGAGAAGACAACTCTGCGGGGAAGGCTGTCAATGATATACCGGCTCTGAACTGCCGCCATTGCCAAAAATAAATTGGACCTTGAGATTGGAGAGCCAAGACCCTGCTGGATGAGGGCTCTTCTTGAACTCTGATGGGGAAATGAAGACCTCCTGACTTGGCTGAGAACGAAGGCACGACACTGTCGAGGAAGCAACTGTTGGGGAGGCAATACACTCCTTATACGGCTGAGAATTGCCCCTGTCTGAAGGGAAACTTCTGCTTGGGGACGAAACCCACTCTCTGCTACCTTGCTGGGTGAAATTTCAACTTCCACATTGTCGCTCCCACCAAATGACACCGGGTCAAAAGGGGTACAGACGCGAACGGTCGGCGAGAGGGACAATGAGAACACACAGCCGTGAACTCACTGGAGATGAATAGAGTCGCCAGCTAGGCATTTTTATCCCGGAGGAAAGGCAATGCTGCATAGGCCTAGAAAAAGATGGATAAGACGGTTGCGAACCAGAGAGACTGAGAAAGGGGGTTGGTTACAACCTGGGAAGGTATTAGCACCCAGATTGTCCGTCGTACTCGACGGGATCCACGCTTGAAAGATTTGTGTTTTAAAGGGGTAGTGTCAGTGCAATTTGTGTATAAAGAGGCTGGAAGAAAATGTACAGGTGTTAGTGTAAAAGAAGTGAAGTGTATAATGATGTGTCAGTGTAAGAATGAGAATGAATTGCTCATGATAATGAGGCAAAGAGAAAGATGCTGGAAAGAGGGGGAATATACAGAGACTTTTGTTCGATAACTGTTAAGTTATGCCTACGTATCCTCTCGTGCAATGAGGAAGTCAGAACACCGTAGTTCGACCCAAAGAGACTGAAAGATGAATTGACTTGTGAACTGCTTACTTGTCTATGCTCAAGTGTATGACCTGTCTGGCTCAGGTGCAAACTGTCTTGCATCAGACGGAAGAAGCAAGTTCTCGGTTGTGAGTGAAGGTGATGAGAAAAGAATCCCGGAGGAGACGATTATTGTTTGTTTTTGTGTTTTCAGTCTTTTATTGTTTTTGGATTTTTGTCATAAGTTAATGAGCTTAAGTCTAAACCAATGGATTTAGTAAACTCATCACATCTTCCCTCTGATTAGGGGTAATGAGAATACCTTAAGTGTGAAGTCAGATTCTCACACTTAATCACCTTTGGTGTAGGATTAAGATCATTAACCTACTTGTGATTAATTAGATGTTTTTGTGGTTTTTGTTTAGTGTTAAGTAATGAGGTTAAACCATAATCAGGGATTTAACAGACTCATTACACCATCCTAATAGAAGGATAATAGATGAGAATGTTTAAGCTGAGGAAAGCTCCTCAGCTTAATCCATGATTAGGGATTAAACTCATGACAAAACAAGCCTTTGATTAAGTGGATTTTATTTAATGATATGATGATGAAGTGTTTTTTATGTTTTGTAAGACAACTTGAAGGGGACTTGTCCATTAACACTAGGGTTAGTCCTTCTTAACCAATGAAGGAAGAATTAGAACCCTAATGCAAGGCCCAAGTTACAAGTATTATGTCTTGATGATTATTAAGTGAATTGATTAAGGGATTTAAACACATTAAGGGTTTAACACTTAGGATTAAAGTTATACACTCCATCCTAAGAGAAGGATGCAGGCATAAGCTTAATCACAAAGCCTTAAAGCCTTTAGGGTTTAGTCCCTGATTATGAGGTGAGAAGAGATGACTCAAAAGAGACACAAAGGTAAAACTAAGAGGGGAGACTAGTCAAAACCCTAATCATTGTCATGCTTGGTTGTTCCTAAGGTTTGTGAGGTTTAACAAGAAGGAGTCTTCAATGGAACCACCAGGAAGCAGATGAAAGGATCAAGAGAAGCAAAGTAACTTGCTTCATTCAAGAAGTCAAGTCACTTGAAGAAAGAAAGTGGGAAGAAGAATAAGCAAGCTCAAACACAGACACATATCAAAATGCAGCAAGGATGCAAGAGAGAGATGAGAAGAAAGTATGAGAAGTGAAGGCAAATTCACTTCTCAAAATCACTTACCACCTGAAAGGTTAGAAAAGAAATGCAATGCAATGCAAAATGGGATGGAATGACATGATGCAAACCAAAACCAGAAGCATGTTTATGATGATAATGATTCTATGAAGTGATACAAACATGAGACAACAAATGGAGATGATCATACAAGCTCATGGATGCAAATGGAGCAAGTTAAGAACCAATAACATACATGAAAAGTTATGAGATGCATATGGCATACAACATGACAAATGCAAGGTGCAATGATCAAACATGCTTTCAATATGTCTTATGATGTTAAATGAATCAAATGGAAGCATGGAATGTCATGGTAAGTCATGTTATGCAAGATGGATGCATATGAAAGCCCAAATTAGGGTTTATGATCAATGCAACAAACAAAAACCAAAATCAGAAGCAAACAACATTATAAAAAATTGAAAATACACTCAAAGGATCCCTAATCCTATACTAACTCAATGCCCAAAGGAGAGGTCTCAACTCCAAACCAATTTCAAGTTATGATTTTCTTAAGATTTCTAGGGTTTTAGGGTTCCTAAACAAGAAAATTACCAAACAAATTGAAAATGAAAGATCAAATCATGGCCATTTAATCTCACAAACTACATGCTAAACACAATGCAATGCAAAAAGAATCAAGGTCCAACTCTTCATAGTTAGGCAGAAATGATTTTTTAAAGTTTGGATCAAAATAATGCATCAAAATGATTTTAATTCAATGAAAAATTCTCAAAATGCATCAAGATCAAAAAAGAAATTTGGTTTGAAGGTTGGACAATGTTTCTAAATGTCTTAAAACATTTCATGAATTTTTTGGTGATTTTTAAATACCTAAAAGTATTTTTAATAAATTAATTTTCATTAATCAATTAAAAATAAACTTTTAAATATTTAAAAATACTTTTTTAATGCTAAAAATGAAAATAAAAATATTTTTGTGTTTTTAAAAAATTAATGAAACTCTTGACAAAAAGTTTCATAATTTTTAAAACATTTTTGCTATTTTAAATAAATTGTATAAAACAAATGAAATAAAAGGAAAATAAAATGAATTTAAATGAATTATTGAAGAAGTCAACAGATCCTAAGGCCTGGATTCAAAGTCACACGCGCGGGAATTGACTTGGCGCCACATCCAAGGGCCAGAATTCAAACTTGCTAATTACACTGATTAAGCCCTAATTTTGCCCTAATGACTCTCAGATGACCGGAACAGTGGTTCCGGTCATCTTCTCCGGCGAGCTCAAATGCTAAATCATTCTACAAGCTATGAAAATGAAAACTAACTATCCAGAAATCATCCCCACCTCAAAACGATTCAAACCCCTCACTCAAACATCATTTATCATTCATAATCAGAGAGAATCGAATCAAAATAGTTTCTAGGGCAAAAATTTCAGAACACGATTAAACTCTCATCTCTCCACCATTTTCAAAACCAATGACATCAGAATGATCAGGAGAACATATAGAATCTATTTAGAACTTAAAAAAGGATTTCTGGAAAAAATGTTCTTGAGCTACCTGAGTTTTGAAGCTTTCAGTTCACAGCTTCCTGGGTGCTTTCCTTTGTGCTATCCACTCCTCTTGTGCTCCTGATGAACCCTTGATGCTTGGAAAAGATTTATGTTGGCTGGTTTGAGAGTTTGAACAGGTTCTGTTCAAGCTCAGGTGAGAATCGTGTTTGGCTTATGTGGTGTTTCAAGGGTGAATGAAGGCAGGGAAATGATCAGGAGGATGTGGTGATGAGTTCTATGAAGTTTGTTTGTGAGTTTGTGGCTTGTTTTCTGAGTTTCGAAGGTTTTTGCTCCAAGGGTGGAAAATGGGAAAGTGATGATCTTGCTGGTTTCAGGCTTGCTGGCTATATGAAATGTCTAGCATTTTCTTTGTATAAATTAATCCCATTGGTCAGATGATGTGACTTGGCCTTTATTGATTGGTAAGTTCACTTTTGCAAAATGTCAACTTTGGTGTAAGAGAGGCATGGGTTGTGTCCTAGGCTGGTACAAGGGTGTGGGCTGGCGCAGCATGGTGAGGGGAGAGGGCTAGGTTGGTTCAGCAGCCAATGCAACAAGTGGGTGAAGTGTGATGAGTGGTTTTGCAACTTGACTTTGCTTTTGCTTCATGAAAATATCTTGCTTCAAAACCATACAAAACATGTGATCTCTTGGCCCATTCTGATTTTTAGAAGTTGTGTGATCATGTTGAGTGAATTAGAAGCCCATATGATGACTGAATTGGCTTTGAAAGGAGAATTTGTAACTTTGCCTTTTGGTGCATGACTTGGAATTTAGTGATTTTTGCCAACTTTAACACACCATAACTTTTGATCCAAAATGAATTAGGTCATGTTCTTGTACTTTTTGAAAAGGGAAAGATCTAACCTACAACTTTCATGACCAAAGTTTTTCCATTTGAAGCATTTTTGGATCAAAAAGTAAGGTTTGAAAAGTGGCATAAAATGACATATTCTTTAAAAGTCAACCTTGCCCTTAAAAGTCAACTTTGCAAAAACTTGTATTTCTTGAATTTTGTGAACTTCAACCTTCTTCCATGATCAAATAAAGATCATATACACTCAAAATGATGAAGATCACCCCTTGGTTGGGTCATTGGGGGCCTCAGATGCCCTGATTTTGCACTGACTTGTCCAGAAAGTCAACTCTTGATCAGATGACTTCCCCATGGAATTTCTTCATGAAAATTGATATGCATACTCCCTATACCATATAGAGACCAATAGAAACAAGAATGACCAAAAAATTTGGAGTTATGGCCTCTGAAACCAAAACCCTAATTTTAGGTCAACTGTGCAGTCAAACTTGGCTCTGCTTCCATACCAAACCCAGTTCTTGTGATTCTTTGGCAATCTTGAATTTGAGAGGATGTAATATGATGCTTGAACACACATAGACCCCTTTGAAGTGATTGATGACCTTTGGAGTGGCTCAAGAAGCTCCTGGGTTGCTCAGATCACAAACCCTAGATGCAGATGACTTAGAATCTATGCAGAGACTCAAAAATGAGTTATGAGATGGTATGATTGTGTTTATGCATATGAAATGATCACAAGCCATGGTGTGAAAGGCTGAGGGCAAATTTGGGGTGTTTACACACATGGCTGGGGATGACGGGTGATATCAATGATAAAGCTTCCTGCTGAGGATAAAAGCTCAAGCTGCCACTTGCTGGGGATAAGAGATAAATCCTCTCATGTTGGTAAGGCGTTTCATGCTGGGGATGAGAGACGATGATACCCTTCTGATCAAGAAGCAACTTTCGCTTCGCCACACAGCTGGAGAAGGGCTTGTCTAATGAGACTAGCTAAGACATTTTGATCAATGAAGCTTGCTGATGAAATAACTCTTGAAGTACTATGCTGACAATGACTTTGCCCCTAGCCCCGGGTTGATAGGTTGTCAACTAATCATGAGTGAACAATGGTTCTTTACAATCTTCAACTCGCCCTCTACTAGGATCTATCAAAATATAATGTCTCAAGAGGATTTTACAGAAGACTGGCATACGAGATGCCTCAGTGTCTTCAAACTCTTGGAGAGATTCGTCGGATCTCGAAATAACTGCCCCAGACTGCATGGTTCGTGCAAGAATTTGCCTCGCAAGGATTCATGAAGAACCTCATATCACTGTGAGATATTCTGCTCCAGTATATCGAACTCCGGATAGGTGCTTTTGATAAACCGTCTTCGGGAGAGAGTAACTTCTAGTGCTCTTGGGGTGGCCTGCCCCAGTACGAGCCTTGAAGTGATCACCCCTGAATGACTGTGCTCTGAAGAAAACACCCAGATCAATTGTTCTTTGAGAGATTGGATCTCGAAGTAATTGCCCCAGTTTGGCTAAAATTTGAATGCATGCATCAGACTAATGGCTCTTTGAGAGATTTGAATCTCGAAGTGATTGCCCCGGCTTGGCTGAACTTTGAAGATATTGCTCAACATGACTTCCCTAGATTAGTTGGCTCTTACCACAACTGTTGGGAAAGTCCCTACTCAATGGAGTTTTCTTGAAAAGTACACCTCGACAGATTGTCCTTCGGAAGTTTCAGACTTCTCAACTTGGCAAGATTAGACTTCTGGACTGAGATTCCATACACGGACTTTTATGATGCCAAACAAATGTATGCAAGCAGAAAATATTTATTTTAAGAAAGAAAATTCTAATGCAACACACATATTAATCTTGAAGTTTTACTAAAAAAAGATGTCGCAAACCTTTGTGAGCGAATCACTGGTTAAGATACGACATTGATTTTTGAATAATAGAAAGCATGCACATGCAACACCAACAAAAATCTTTCAACACCACTCATAGGAGTCAGGAACGCGGTCTCGTGGTAGTACGCTCTCAAAATAACCCTGTTTCAGTTAGGACTTTTGAGGGTTGTATCGTGGCCTGGTTAGCAGTTATAGAAACAAAAGATATAGGCTCAAAATTTATTTGTGCCCACCCATCTTCGTGATGTTCTCCATTCCTATGTTCTGCTAGCTTTCACAAACGCTCACTTTTCAAAAAGGGTTTTGTGATGGTTGAGGAACCAATTACACTTACGGTTTAAGCACCACTCAGGTTGTTGTTTGGAGTCAGTCACCCCTCTTATCATTGGTGTCTGTGCCACACAACTTTGTTCTTGTTCAAGGATCTTTCTTGTGTAATCCTTTTTGTCTTTTGCTTTTGCATTATTTTTCTTATCCCTAACTTTTGCCTGGACTGATTCTTGTGAATCTTTGATTGTAGAGTCCAGCGGGATGCCCTAATTTTTGCCTAAGTCACCTGTTTCCAAGTTTCGACTTAGCGGGCTTTTTCATTCTCTTTTTTTTTTAATTTTTTTGAACAAATCGTGTGACACTGTTTGTCTTGATTGCTTTGCGAGGGTCGTGACTGTCTCACTTCTTGGTTAATGAGTAATAACCAATGTGGTTTCCGGTCTTTGGACCACTTACTTGGGATAACCATTGTAGTTTCTAGTCATTAGACCTCTTGATTTGGTAAAACGAAAGGTAATGGATCCTCATATTTGCACTCCTTTTTGAAATTTGAATGCTCGGTCAAACTAACTGACGCCTACCCTGCCCCTGGATTAAGTGCGAGGGTTTTTTCATGCAAAAAGAAACTCCTACTTCAAGGCTCAAATGGGTTGGCGAGGGTCTATCTCCCTTATATCTCCGGTGTTTAGGATTTGAAACAATGCCTGTACATCGTCAACAAGGTCTTTCTCAAAAGCACACAATTAGAGATTTTTGCGTTGTCATTTCGTCATCCTCCCTCATAGAGTTTAAGCACGACAGTTGGTATTGCAATGCACATACACAAAATCATGAGTGAATACGAATGGATTACTTCAAGAAAAAACATGTGCATTTTATTATGGTTAACATTCAAAAACAAATAAATTTCATACAAGTAAACAAATGTTCAGCATATAAGAGAAACTACAAATGGAAATGCAGTAAAGAAACTGAATATAGCCGTAGTTGAGGAGGCTTGGCTCCGTCTGGACCCGTCAGTCTTGGATACTTTCAGCGATCAACAACTCTTTCACGAACTTGTAGTCTTCAATTCGCAGTGGTATAATTACCCACGACAATCATACCTCTTCTTCCAGTTGTTCTAACTCCGACATGAGACATCTGAAGAGGGAAGTGAAGCTGAGGAATAAAGTTTCCCCATAAGGTTGCTCGGAAAGACCTGACGATCTTCTGCCTACGTATCTCCATTGACCCAAGACTAATGAAGAATCAGAGCGACGTACTTCCCCTCAACAGGGATGAAACTGCACTGCAAAGACGCACCATTACCAAAACAAGAGTATCCGAACTACTTCTGGCTTCAAAACTTCAAATCAAAGAAAGTGTCATCTCTCTTATATGTTTGGTGCGAAGTTGATAGCTTTCGAGTCGATTAAGTCCTGTACTGTGTGGTGAAAAGCTTTACACCTATCAATATGATGCCCTGGTTCCCCAGAATGAAAATCACAGTTGACATTGGCATCCCATCCCTCCGGTAGTGGAAAAGGAGGTGGAGACAGCTTGCGAAGCCCAACCAACTTCAATTGAAGCAAATGCTGGAGGAGATCAGTGTAAGACATTGGCAAAGGGTCAAAAAATCTTTCTCTCCTTTGTAGCTGACCCTGTTGAGGATTATGCTGACGACGATTTTGCTGTCGTGAACGTGTGGCACTTGGGATGATCATAGATGCTGTCTGGTAGTGTGAAACTTGATTTCTTTTCTTTCGCTGGACACAAACTGCCCCTGCTTCTTCGTACTGCTTCTTTTGCTCATTGAACAACGACTTCTTATTTCCAGAAGTGGAGGCACCGTTGACCTGAATCTTTCCTCGCTTCATCCAATTTTCAATTCTTTCACCAGTCAAGACGATATCAGAAAAACCATTAGCTGAACAGCTCGCCAAACGTTCAATGAAGTGCCCCGGGAGGGTATCCATGAATAGGTCTACCATTTCTCTCTCCTGCAATGATGGTTGTACTCTGGCTGCGACCTCGCGCAATCTTTGTGCGTACTCCATAAAGCTCTCGGATTTCTTTTGTGACATGCTATGAAGCTGGGTTCGGTTGGGAGCCATGTCAATATTATACTGGTACTGCTTGAGAAAGGCTTCCCCAAGTTCCTTCCAATTACGGACAAAGTTCTTTTCCAGCTTTATGTACCACTCTAACGAACCCCCGGAAAGGCTGTCCTGGAAGTGGTACATCCAAAGTTTCTCATCTTTCGTATGTGCAGCAATTTTGCGATGGAAGGCCTGCAAGTGCATTTTCGGGCAAGATCTACCACTGTACTTGTCGAAAACGGGAGGTCTGAACTTTGGAGGGATCACCAACCCTGAAACCAGCCCCATATCAGCAACATCAATGCCAAGGGTGTCTTTGCATTCTAAAGCCTTTACCTTCTCGGTTAGCATCTGAAAGTCCTGGTTATTGGCCCCAGAACCAAATCCCACATCTTCATTGAGAAAAGTAAATTGATTCTCCTGTCGGTCTGCTACACGAACAGGAATTGGACCAATGCCTTCTGGGATATGAGGCCTATTATCCGTAGATGGGATGACTGTGTTGATCGGATTGCCTTCGGCGTCCAAGGTAACCATTGGAGGATCAACCTGTGGACGATTAAACCTCAGCATGTCGGTTCTCATCTCTTGTTGCCCCTGCACTATACTCTGCATTGTTACCATGAACTCCCCCATCTGAGTGCGAAAATCGTTCAACTCGGCTTGTACTGTATTCATGATTTGACTCGGGTATCGTACTGGTGCAGCTGATACTTCTCCTGAAATGGTCAAATAAATTAGGAAATCCAGATAACTCGTTAGTATGCAAAAAATGATATGCGTGAAAATGCCATGTCACTGATCCCACTTCATTCAGATCAGGGGACAGATACCCACGGAGCGCCACATCATAAGATAAACTCTGAGAGAGTGCTGTGTATCGAGGATTCAAAATAAAATTGCCAAGATAAAAAATTGCAACAATGGTACCGACACACTTCCATAAAGCAAAGAATACACCAGCACGCGAAACCTTATACAATTATTTGCCAACAATACTGAAATACAGGAAAATGTCACAATCCACAACGGAAAAACAAAAGATTCCTTCAACAGCTCTGAAGGTAATCCAGAAACACAAGAGAGCAAAATACATGTATCAAAGAAATCTACATCTCCTGATTTGAGCTTCGTGCGGCCTGCATGGCCAGCTGTATCAAAGGCTTCAACTCCTGAGGTACCCTTCTGGTGTAATGATCCCTGAATCAATTAGATATTGGACATTTTGCTTGAAGGCTTTGCACTCATCGATGGTATGTCCAAATGTTCCAGAGTGGAACTCGCATCTGACATCCATATTGTAATCTGGGGGAATGGGGTAGGGTATTGGCAAGGCATTCCCTGGCTGAATCAAAGAGTTCTCGAGCAAACGGGCAAACACTTGACTAGGGGTAAACACTTCTTCAACCTGTTTGAGCTTGAGTCTCCCCTGTTGTTGATAATTCTGATGATGAGATGAATTCGAACACCTAGAGTTCTTCTGCACTTTTTCTTTATGTCGGATCGGTGAATGGGTAAAGGTGCCTGGCACGATGTCTTCAAAACCCAGATCGGAGGTACACACCCCTGATTGGGGATAATTCTTGTGGTAAGGAAAGGAGAAGTTCCTCCTAGTGATATGAAATCTTTTGACACATCCCCGCTGATCGGTGCGAACTCGATTACTTTTGCATCAATGAGCTCTTGAACTTGATGCTTAAGCCTTTTGCAGTTTTCCACATGATGACCAGGTGCCCCAGAATGGAAAACACACCTGGCCTTGGCGTCAAAATCTGGGGGAAACTTTTTGGGTGTGGCTGCTACGGTGACAAGTTCAACCAGATTAAGCTCGAGCAAACAAACAAGAAATTGTGCATACGACACCGGGATCAAATTAAACTTGGCTTCAGACGTCTTGGGCACTTGTCTGCAGCTTTTTCCTTTACCTTCCCTTTGATGAACTGGAAGAGTCTGCAAATTGAGAGGCTTAGGATCCCAAAGTTGAGGAGAATTTCCGTGAAACGCTTCCTGATCTTGGAACAAAATCACTGGACTGGGATGACCACTAACTTCTGCAGTAATAAAGGGGAGATGATGCCCTTCTTGGAGCTTTGGGGCTTCCCCGGTCTGGTTCTCTTGTTTCTTCAATTGGTAAACCTTCTCCATCAATAGCGTGTGGTCATGGCACAAGGTCTGCATGTCCTCCGAGAGTTGATCCATTCGGACTTTCATTTCAGCTATTTCTGCTCGGCATTGCTCCATACCCACCTCTTGATGACTGTGATTCAAATTGGCCATTCTGAAGAGTAAACGAATCAGGATGAGAATCTGTCCCCGGACACCTGTAATGAGAGTAAGGATGCATGCAAATGCCATGTTCGATTATTTCCAAGGGATCCATCTGCTTCGATTCCAATTTGGGATACAGGAACATATAATGACATGGTTCGAACATAGGATCTTTGGAAATAGCCGAACATGTATGATAGAATGCTATGATGTTATGTATGCAACAGGCATGTGATCAGTGAAGTGTCTGCGATGTTCCAATCATATAATCAGGTGTCGGTGCAAGGTCTCAGAATCCATATATCACAATAATCATCCCTCTGATCCGGGATCCATAACTTAAGAACAGAAATCCAGATCACAAAACTGAACCAAAGGCAAAGTGGGTATGCTGAAGGTATCAGGGTTCCTGCAAACCTGTAAACCCCTCCCAATCTCACGGGTGTGCTACTCGGGTCAACATCACAGACTCTCAAAGCCGAATAGTAATAATACGTTCACCATCTCCGAGAAATGGCTCATGACCAAATCAGGGAATCGGTTTGGTATTATGTACTACGCAGGGAGGTCTCAGTTGAGTCCGGAAAGAACAAGCATCCCTCACAAGTCTCCAGCTTCAAGCACTGAGTCGAGAAACAATAGTACATTCATCCCGAAGGGTACAATACTATCGTCATACGAACAGTTTTGCTTTAACTGAATTCCTGTGAGAGAACCAGGCCATCCTATGCGAGTTCCCAGTGGGCCCTCAGATGCGAGTGGGTTTGCCAACAAATGTGGTCTGCCACTGTCATCACTGGAGAGGGATGTTTCCACAAAGGTTCTCAATGATCGGTCCCCTGACTGCACATAACTATCAAGGTAACGCATCAACCCAGAAAGATTCCGGTATCAATACATTCCCGAGAAGGTCGCAAGTCAAGGTGTGGAACTCACTACTACCAACATAGCAAGATGCCATGAAGCCAAAGTGGAACCACTCTAAGTCCTAGGGTGCACTCAAGCCGGGTAGTTGGCTTATCTCACAGTAACTCCCAACCCACAGAAAAAATGAAAACCAGCACAGCCAGACAGTCCAGTGTAATATGATGCATGGAAAATAAAATACTGAAAGCGATAAATAAATGCGATAAAGTAAAGCTGTAAATAAAACTGTAAATAAAAACAGTAAAGCTAAACTAAAGCACACAACAACAAACAAACACCCAAAGAAGCAAAACCAAACAGGCGCTAGGATTGACTCTACAAGGGAAACCGGAAGAATCAGGTTAAGTCCCCAGCAGAGTCGCCAGCTGTCGCTTCCGGGATTTTCATCCTAGTACAAACGCGAAAGTGGCGCGGAAAGGTTAGAGTCGCCAGCCAGACATTTTTATCCCAAAGGAATGGGAAAGGTAATGTTGCACAAACCTAAGGAAGAAGGAAAGGACAAGGTCCTGCGAACCAAAGATCTGAATTCGGGAGTCGGTTACGACCTGGGAAGGTATTAGCACCCCAGATCGTCCGTCGTACCCGACGGGATCCACGCTTGCTTGCTTGTTTCAAAGGGTGATAAAAGTATAACTGCTGCTGAATAAAACCGCTAACTGGAACAAAGGGAATGGAAATGAGAAAGGAATTAAAAAGAATAAAAAGAAAGAATGGGGAAAATGTAGGGAAAATAAAGAGTGTGCTCGAACGGGCCCTACCCCGCTGCCTACGTACCTCATCGGGATAATGAGGATCAGAGTCGACGTAGTTCGCCTAACCTAGGCGGGAACTATTTGTTTGTGTTTTTTTTACAGCTGGAACTGCGTATGTCTATGCTTAGGTGTTGCAGGCTCGTCTGGTACGAGTGCGTTTACCGTCTTGCAAATGAGACAAGTCGTCGTGAGTTCGCGTTGTGAGTGAATGAGATGAGAAGAGAAGTTCCCGCAGGATAGTCGTTTATTGTTTGTTTTTGTCTTTTTAAAAGAAGTGTTTTGAATTTGTTTGTGAACTGTCTTGTACTAAGACCTATCCATCGCGGGAAGCATTTACACCTCGCCCCGAAACAGGACGCGTATAAACACTCCGCAACAAAGTCTCGTGTCGTACAAGATTGTTCGGTTTTTATTAAGTGTTTTATTACTTTTCTTTTTGAGATGAGAAACAGAATGACTCAAGTTGCAAAAAAGGAAAAATCTAAGGGACTAAGACTCAATCCTACTTCTGTTTATTTATTTACAAAGTGGTCCTAATGGTTAGTGAAGTCTTCTATTCCTAATGGAAACTTAAAACTAATAGAATTCAACTTACTTCTTAATGAAGTTAAGTTGATTCTAAGAACACAAGGGGGAGTCCTATACAAGTTGTAAAAACCAAATGAAACAAAAATAATGCAATTAAACACAAGGAATAAAATTCTACAAATGCACTTAGAGGCAATGAATAAAAAAATAGTCCATTTATTTATTCTACTTCTACATGGAAATGAGCTTAATCCTAAGTTCTAAATCTAAGCTAATCTTAATATTTATTCTAAAGAACTAACTTTAACTAGCCTAAGTCTAAATTAAATTCTATGACTAATTAACCTAGACTATTTTTTTTTTTTTTTTTTTTGACTTATTTCTAACTATGTTTAAACTAATGGGGTTTATGCCTAACTAGGCCTAAAACTAATATTCTTAAAAAATATTAAATCTCCTAGAAAAATTATGAAACTTAAACCATAGGGTCCTAACACTATCTAAAATATTGCATTAGGAGGGATTCTAAAAAATCTTATTTTTTCTATGCCTAGCAATTAATTATTTCCAGCTAAGAATTAACCATTATTTCCTAAGGATTATTCCACTAAAACATAAGATAAAAGCTCCTAAAAATTCCATAAAAAATATCCTAAGAACTATTATGAGTCTTTTAATTACAGAAAAAAGAATGGCTCAAAAAAGTTGCTGGAAGTTACTTAAATAAAATGAACAAAATCCAGCATAATTAAAAGAAATACAAATGAGGCTAATTAAAAGAATAATTCAGAATTTATTCAAAAATAATCAAATTTCAGAAAATAAAAATATCCCAACTTTCTAAAATGACTTATTAAGCTTCTTAATTTTTTGGGGAATTTTCTAATGATTTTTATTATTTTTTATTGGATTAATTTTAAACTATGATTAAAACAAAATAAAAAATCTAAGGAAATTATGCAGGGGGATATTTAGTTATTTTTCTGGTTATTATTTTCCATGGACCTAACAGAGGGAGTGTGAAGAGCAATGGACTTGAGCCCATTTTCGTTAGAACCAGGGAGGTGCTGGAAGTAATTCTTTATGGTTGTTTTTCTAATGGGTCTGGAAGCAGGGGTGTTGATAACAATATTTATTAATTAACCATATTTTTTAAACATATTTTAGGAATTAAACATATTTTTTTTAATTAACTTAAAAATGAAATGGACTAATCTTAAGATAATATTTTTCCTAAAACCTTAGCTTAAGATTATTTTTTATTGAATTATTTCTAATAATCTTGTGAATTAAACCTTAATCTAATAATAATATTTTTTTTATAAATTTTTAATCTTAGAAAATGAATTAAATTCTAAACTTATGATTATAAACTAAATAATACTCTTATGATAAATGCTTCTAAATAATAATCTTATGATAAATGCTTCTAAATAATAGTCTTATGATAAATGCTTCTAAATAATAATCTTATGATAAATGCTTCTAAATAATAATCTTATGATAATGTTCAAATTAAAATCTTAATTTAAGTTCTAATAGTCTTGATTTAAGCAAAAATGAAGTAAACTAATCCTATTATAATATTTTTTCCAAAATCTTAATTAAAGAAAAAGAATTAAACTAAACTTAATATTTTCTAACAATCTTAATTTAAAGAAAATGAGAGAAAATACTTACTAATATATTTTCTAAAAAAACTTAATTAAAGAAAATGAGAGAAAATACTTACTAATATATTTTCTAGAAAAAACTTAATTAAAGAAAATGAGAGAAAATACTTACTAATATGTTTTCTAAAAAGACTTAATTAAAGAAAATGAGAGAAAATACTTACTAATATGTTTTCTAAAAAAACTTAATTAAACTATAGTCTTATTAAAAATGAATTAAACCTTTAATCTAAAATATGAATTAAACTCTTAATCTTAGAAAATGAATTTAATTCTAAACTTATAATTATATCAATTAAGCTAATATTTTAACTTAAGAAAAAGAATTAACCTAACTTATGATTAAAATTTCTTAAAATCTTAATTTAAACTAACGAATTAACTAATCTTATAATAATGTTCAAATTAAAATCTTAATTAAAAGAGATGAACTAAGCTAAACTTATTATAATATTTAATTTAAAATCTGAATTTAAGAAAATGAATTAACTAATCTTATTATGAAACTTAATCTAAAACCTTAACTTAGAAAAAAAAAATGAAATAAATTTCTAATAATCTTAACATAATATTTTCCTAAAATCTGAAATTAAACCATAGTTTCAAAAAAAAGAATTACCTTAAATAATAAAAAAGAGAATTAACTAATAGTTTTATATGAATTTAATGTTTTAATTTAAAAAAAATGTATTAACCTAACTTATGATTAAAATTTCCTAAAGTCTTAAAAAAAAAAATTCTAATAATCTTGTGAAAAAAGAATTAACCTAAGGTAATATTCTTTGTAATCTTGAAATATAATGTGAATTAAATGGGGTTAACTTATAAATTAATGAATAATTAACATTTTCTAATAATATTAATTAAATTATAATCTTATTACAACACTTAATTAAAACTGAATTAAGCTATAATAATTACAAAGTTAATTAAAATATAAATTGAATTAAAACCTAAATACACTACAAACCCTAATTCCATAATCCCATCTTCTCCCTTTGCGCCGCAGAACACCCCCCTTCTTCCTCTTCTTCTTCGCCTTCTCCGTCTCACCGTCATCACCTCATCATCCCTTCTCCCTCTCGTCTTCTTCCTTTTCTTTTGTTTCTTACCACCATCAACACTACCCTCAACTTATCCTACATCACCTGCTAAACCAATCCCCTTCGAATCCGATACCCCCCTTTTATCCAAACGGAGCCGCCGTGAGTTCCGTCCAAGGAGACACAAACCAATGGAAGAAGACGCTCTCCGCGACCTCCATCACTCTTTCGCCTAAAACCTAAACCGAACCCAACTACTCCCTCGCCATTCCTCACGAATTCAGAGAGAAAAAAAACCAAAAACGGACTCTTCATACAATATCGCCACAAATTCGTACCTTGCAAATGCGTTGACAACGAAGTCACGGCTTGATTACTTCGGCTTGTTGAAGATGATGCTTCGAGGACGTTGATGTCGAAGTCACCGAGTCGACGACGATGACGACCTTTGACGCGATGTGGTGAAGGCTGGGCTTCAAAGTCTCTTCAATGGTACCTGGGCAATGAATCTGAATCCGTAATTTCAGGTATTCGTCATTCCGCAACTTTCTTTCTTGATCCTTGTTCTCGTTTCTGAACTGCTATTGGATTTCCGTTTATACCATTCGCTCATTAATTGTTGAGTGCTTCAAACTCAATGCAGGAATATTGATGAGGATTCAGATGCTGCAGATTGATGAGGGGAAATGATGCTAGCCTGGAACTGAGGGGGATTCGGGAAGCTGGTGAAGAAATGAAAAAAAATGGTGGAAGAAGCTGATTGAATGAGAAGCTATTGATATATAGGAGATTTGGAGAAGATTCCGGAAACTTCAGGTGGATTCAGTTGTAAGTTTGTTATGAAATCAGTTAATCCCATTTGATTTTCTGTTTTGAGTTTCTGTTGGTCTTGACTAGTTAATTATGTTGGCTGAGCTGGAAATCAGTTGGTTAGGATGGTTACGAATTAGTGAAGTTCAATTAATCATAGATCTTTCTAATCTTCCTCTGTTATGGTTTCTCCCCCTTTTTTTTTTGGTTGAAAGTTAGTTAAAGATTAACTGAATTTCTGTTGGGAGGTTTTGAAGTTAATTATGAACTTGGACACTATGTGATGAAGTTTGGGAATAAGTGATAATTACTGTTACTGATTTTTCTACTTGCAGGATTTTTGTAGGTGAGTGTCAAGAGAGGATGGCGAAGGATTGAGAATAAGAGATACACGGTGAAGAGTACAAAAAATGATTCTTGAAGGTTGACGAACAAGTGAACTCGAGTTTTGCAGAATGAATTCCCTTTTTCTCTTTGCGAGGTATCAATGTTGAACCTTGTTATGAGTTAATCTTGCGTGAGTTTTTTATGATTGATGAAGATGTGGCGAGTTTATTGACTATATTTTCGATTTTCAGGTTTCAATTTGATGGAAATTTGATGAAGTTCCTTGGGGATTGAAGATCTTGAAGGGCTGCTCCTGCTGAAGAAGAGTGATTGAGGATGGTGATGGAGGTGATAAATATTGAAGAGAGTTTTGTTTGTTGTTATCTTGTTATGGACTTCTTCAAAAATTATTTTTAGACGTGTAATTGGGACTTTTTTCTACTGAATCTGCTGTTATGAGAAAAAAGAGATCTCATTATTTATGTTGAATTTTCTGGTGTAGCTTTTGTTGTTTTCTTGGAAACCTTGTCACATATCCGAATGGGAATTATATAGATGGAATTTACAAACTTGTATAACTTTGAAGAGAAGAATATATAAAATAATAAGAACTATTTGTTAGACATTGGATTGGGTGTATAACTCTCGGGCCTAGATTGGATTGATAAAAAATGGACACAAACATGGAATTCCATGGTAATATTGATGATAAATACTTGCCTTGACAATTATTGAACATGGGCTCAATTAGGACCACAAGAAAAATAAGTAATGGGCTTTCCATAAATGACTTAAATTGGAGAAAGAAAATGATTGTTAGAAGTAATCACAAAAATGATTTGAAAATGGTAATAATGGATAAGAACAATTAGTAATATTGTCAAACAAATGGATTCGGAATCGAGAATGGATTAAAATGGTCAAATGGAAACGGAACTAGAAATGAATAATGGATTGATTCTAGAAAAGAAAATGGGCTCAATGACATGAAAAATGGAATGTTAGAAATATGTATATGGACACAAAAAGATAACTTTGGTTAGCAAAACGGGATAAGGTCATGGTGACTAAAAGAACAGTGAATTAGCCAGTTGACATGTAGAATGGCAATGGCTTGCATTTGAATAACAAGAACTAGAATTTGAACGTCCGCGATGTCTTCCCAGTAAGGTCAATAACTGTGTATTCTCTCTTGACCTAAATCAGGTCCTTCTACACACTCCATTCCTAGGAACTTTGAGGCCATACTGAACTTCGCACAACCTCGAATTATTATTTTGTGAACAAATGGACCTAAACCAGTCTTTGATACTATGGACCTCCGTTGATAAAGTTCCCTTCAAATCAAAATCATGAACAAGGACTCCAAATTTTCCTTGAGATATTCAATGATGAAGAACACAACTTGAGACATCAAGAGGAGTCAATACTCTCACCCAAAGCCAATCTGACTGAACACCTAAATAATAAGCTAGATGCACCAGTGAATATTCTCCTTAAGTTCGCACCATAATAGATACAGACAAGGCACGAAACCCTAATCTCCATGGGCCTTGATCACATGCCTTATGAAACAACGAAATGAACTACTATGATGTTAATGAATTGATGAGAAATGCTGATGAATGCAAGATAATGAGCCAATAGAGGGAAATAAATATGAGGGCAAATTTTGAGGTATTACACCTGGCATATCCTGATAAGACCAGGCGAAAACATCCACATATTCCCGAAGCATATCAATCAGTTGCTCTTTCATCGAATCTTGTAAGCAGGCCCCGATCTTAACTTCTTTCACATCTTCTTCCGTACCAATATTAACCGTTTCGACCTCCTCCTGATGAGGAGTGATAACCTTCTCCTCTTGTCTCAACAACCTAGCTAGCTCTTCAGGTAGCTCATAATCTTCTTCAACCCCTTCATCAGCTTGATTGATTGGATTGTCAAAGTCATACGAAGTCATAGCAGTGTTGTTGTCGGTGTAGTCTGAAGGGAACTTTCTGCAAGGGTTTAGATTGGTTTATTTTAGTGATCAGTTTTATCTTATTTAGAAAAAGTGGAAATGAAGTTTTTTTTTATTCTGAAAAACATTGCCATTTTATTTTTGTACAAAAAGTGAAAAATGAAAAACAATGAGCGAAAAAGAAAAGACTCATTTGCAAAAGATGTCCTGATATTCATTAATTGATCTTTGCACAAAATACAAGGATGGCCCGATTACAAAATGAGTCTTGACATCTTGGGCAAGATGCAAGACTTGATGCATGCTTTAAGATACAGGAAATAATAATTACTCTGCAGGAGTAACTCTTATAATTTCCTGGGAAGACTAGTTTGAGATACGACTCCCCGGGGTCCTTGGACGTATCCAGCTTTCCAGGTTGCGCTCGGCTTCTGACTCGTCTTCCAAACTATTCACAGCATTCGGGGTGAGCATTCCCCCGCTGACAAACTTGGGCTCTTTTGCAGCCTCTGGTTGATCTTGTTGAGTTGGTCTGTAACCCAACCCAAATCGGTCTTCTTTCTTTTCCACGGG
Organism: Lathyrus aphaca; assembly: GCA_963966055.1. Lineage (NCBI taxonomy): Eukaryota > Viridiplantae > Streptophyta > Magnoliopsida > Fabales > Fabaceae > Lathyrus > Lathyrus aphaca. Next base: position 213,049,968 of record OZ014519.1, read on the forward strand.
CAGCAGCTTGCCCCAGCCTTGGGTGGTACCTTCCTCAACAACCTTCTGGGCTTGCTGATATGACGTGATGGAAGTTCCCAGTACAGTAGATGCTTCATTAATGTTGAGGGCCTCAAACCCTTGGCTCATGGTTTCATGGATCTCCCCATCCATTTCTATGTACTTATATCTGGCCAGCTGGCTAACGAAGATGTCCTCCTCCCCACAGATGGTGATGATTTGGCCTTCCCACTCGAATTTTAACTTCTGGTGAAGGGTAGACGTAACAGCGCCAGCGGCGTGGATCCAGAGTCTACCCAACAGACAGCTGTAGGTCGGCTGTATGTCCATCACAAAGAAGGTAGTTTTGAAGGTCTGCGGGCCAATCAACACAGGCAGATCAATCTCCCCAAGCACTGATCTTTTAGAGCCATCAAATGCTCTCACCACCAAATTACTCGGACGCAATGCCAAGCCATCATATTCCAGCTTCACTAAGGCCTTCTTTGGTAGAACATTGAGCGATGACCCAGTGTCCACCAGTACATGAGACAAAACAACACCATTGCATTCCAATGTGATATGCAAAGCCTTGTTATGGTTGCGTCCCTCTGTTGTTAAGTCAGCATTGGTAAAGCCCAGTCCATGACTGGTGTTGACATTTGCAACCACAGTTTCCAGTTGATTAACAATAATCTCCTCCGGCATGTATGCTGCGTGTAGGACTTTTAACAATGCGTTCCTGTGAGCTTCGGAACACATCAACAGTGATAATATGGAGATTTTGGAGGGTGTTTGGTGAAGATGGTCCACCACCTTGTAATCACTCCTTTTTATGATTCTCATGAACTCGTCTACATCTTGTTCAAAAGATGTCTTCTGAGTGTCTTTGGTAGTCGGCTCTTCAGATACCACACTCTTTCCTTTTGCTTTGGCAGCAGCTTCTACTTCAGCATTAGGTCTTTGTGTTTGTGAGGAAAAAAGGCGTCCGCTTCTGGTGAAGCCTCCGCCTCCCCCAACATTATCAATTTGTGGAGAAGAGGTCGATGAATCCAGAGTGATTTTCTCCCCATTGTAGTAGAGATCAGAGCCATAATGCCAAGGTATGGCACTACTGCTTTCATAAGGAACCGGTCCAGGCACCGTAATTGTGACCGGACTGATTGCTGCAGAGGAAGGTACCGTAACGGTGTGCGGATCATAGTAAATTGTGATTGGTGATCTGGCAGGAGGTGCAACGGTCTGTTGTGTGAAATTGCTGCTGGGAGGAACATTTGATGGGTCATAGTAGATTGTAACTGTTGAGACATCTTCTTTAATTTTTGCTGGCTTTGTAGAAGATTCTGTTAATAAAGTGGGTATTGATGTTGTAGAAGAAAAAGTTGTTGAATTTTGACTTGTTGAAGTGATGGACGGAGTAATTGCTGGTGATGTTGATGAATCGGTAGGAATGATTGTTGTTGCGGTTGTAGGAGAATTTGTAGGAGTATCTGGGATTGTTGTTAAAGGAATTGCTGGATTTGTAGGCGCCGTTGTTGAAATCTGAAGGATGCCATCCTCGATAAGACCATCTATGCCGCTTCTCAGCCTTTCACACCCATTGACTGCAATGTTGCAATACCCACAGCCGAGCTCACACCCGGGGAACACTTGGCATCCTAAAAGCTGAGCTTTAATTTCAACCAAAGGTGTCCGAATTTGTGCAACACTGGTGATTAAGGTGGATGGTTTGCCTTCCTCAATGGCATTAATCCTAGGCCCGTTGTGACTAGGCATTGGATTCCTTGTGACATTCGGAGGAGGTGCAAAGTTGAGAGCTTTTGAGTCCACTAGGTCTTGGACTTTCATCTGTAAGGCCCTACATTTCTCAGTGTTATGCCCCGGTGCGTTTGAATGGAATGCACACCTGGCATTGGCGTCATAGCTCTTTGGCATATTGGAAGGATCTGGAGGTGCCAACGTCCTTAACTCAACCAAGTTAAGCTTCAAGAGTTGTGGCAATAAGGCAGCATAAGGCATAGGGATAGGGTCAATCACCCTATTTGCCTGAGATGGTCTCTGTTGGAAGGGACGCTGTTGTTGGTTGTTGTTGCTGTTGTTGTAGGTTCTCTATTACGGATACTGAACTTGTTGTTGATACTGTGGTTGTTGTTGTTGAGGATATGCTGGTTGTTGAGGAATCGGAGCTGGAATGGTAACTGCTGCTACTGACCGGTGAACATACTGAGGTCTGCCCCTGCTTGTATGAATGGAATTGGTCTCACCGGCTCTTCGGGGTCCCACAAAAGGCTTTCTGGGATTGCTGGATGAACTTGCACCACTGTCAGAAATGTTGCCCATTTTTAAAAGGCTTTCAATCCTTTCCCCAGCTATGACGACATCAGCAAAGCTGGTAGAGGAAAAAGCAGCCAATCTATCAATATAGGTTCCTTGCAGTGTATTCATGAACATGTCAGCCATTTCCCTTTCTGACATGGGTGGTTGGACAGCAGCAACAAGCTGTCTCCACCTTTGGGCATATTCCCTAAAGCTTTCTCTGGAAGATTGAGACATTCCCATTAGGAGGGTCCTGTTGGGAGCCATGTCTAGGTTGTATTGATATTGTCTGATGAAAGCTTCAGCTAAGTCCTTCCAGCATCTAATGGTAGCTCTGGTCAAATGTGAATACCACTCTCTTGAAGCCCTAGTCAGACTATCTTCGAAGTAGAACATCCATAGCTTTTCGTCCATAGTATAAGCTTTAAGTCTTCCCAGGAAAGACTGCAGGTGAGTTCGTGGACAAAAGGTTCCATTGTATTTCTCAAAGCACAGGGGTTTGAATTTGTGGGGAATTCTCACCCCATCCACTAGCCCCATGTCAATTACATCGAAGCCCAAGGAATTCTGAGACTCCAAAGATCTCAACTTCTCAGCAATTTCATCCAATCTCCTGTCATAGACTTCATCTCCAGCTCCCATAACAGTAAACTGCTCTTCTTGGGGATCCTCCTGCAAGATCCTTCCTCCAGCAGTATTACCTTGTACATTCCTTGGGATGTTGACTTCCAGATCCAGATGAGGTCCAAATACTGGTGGGTTAATATGAGGTTGGCCCCGCTCATTGTTACTAGTTCCTCCAGTTCCAAGATGAGGTTCCTCGGGAGTTTGTCTTTCCACCAGTTCCCTTAACCTTTCTTGACTCTGGGCCAAGCCAGTCATTACAGCCATAAATTGAGTCATTTGATTTCCCATCTCCACTCTTTCATTAGCCATCTGATTTCTGACCTCAGTCAGATCCTGCTGTACTTGTTCCATTTGAATACCGGGAAGGTTGTTGCGAGTAGGGTACCGGTGCGCGCGGTTGACAGGAACACTCGGCGACGAGCAATGTTTCCTGAGATCACAACAAAGTTAGAAACAATAATAATAACAAAACCTACAAAACAAAACAAAAGTTAGTATGCAATGCAGTATTCTTATTTGTTTTCCAAGGTATCCGATTTGGTTCTTGGTTTTGACCTTTCCAGACCTCGAGGAAGATGCTTGATGTTGTTGAGAGAGAAGCCAAAATGGAAACAAACTAAAATATATTACAAATGGTGAACAATACATAATCTGTTTTGCAACATATGCCCACGGAGGGTCAAAATACAATAAAAGGAAAAGTACATCAAATGGGAATAACAACAAACAAAGAATCAAACATCCAGTCCAAACTCATCCTCTCTGACCTCCTTCAGGAGTGCCTCAGTCACTGGACCAGCTGGGTGCTCTGTAATGGTCCTAATGAGGAGGTTCCTAGTGGCAATGGTAGTGGTCAGCTTCTTGTGCCTGTCCTGGTCCTTTGATCTCTTCAATCCTGCTCTAAGCTTCAACTCTGAAATCTCCTTCTGGGCTGCCAGCAAAGCTTCTTGCTGCTTCTTCTCATTGGCCTCTAGCTGTTCAATCTTAGCTTGAGTCCTTTGGTCCTCTTGTGTACGGGCTTCGGTGATTCTGACCCACCTAGCCTGACTTTCTTGCAGATAGAGTTCAGTCCTAGCCTTCTGAATCTTGGCTTCTTTACAGGCATTCTTCAATATTTGTTCCCCAACTCTTGCTTTCCTGATGTAGTCCTCTATCTTCTCAATTTTGGCAAGATGCTCCACCCTGAGCTTCTCCAATCTCTCAATGTCCAGACGACCATCACTCCTTTCCCAAAGGGTCTTCTTCAAGGCTTGAGATAGGTTATCATTCCTTTCCTTCAGCTTCTCAAATTCTTCTAGGCTGACAGTTGCTGCAGGTTGTACTGTTGAGGGTCCAGGTATGTCCTCCAAGGTGAAGGGCATTCCAGTAATCTGAGCTCTAGTACGGGACCAGTCATAGTACTGAGCTGAAGCAACATTATTACACCTTCCCAGAATTGCCGTCCCTTTTGTCTGGATGTTGTCCCAAGCCCAGGATGCTTGCCTGACAACAGCTGAATTAGGTTTCACTTCACAATACAAGGCCTCAGCCAAATCTTGCACTCTAGGAGGGTGAACCAAAGCATAGCCCAGTTGTCTTTTAAACAACAAAGGATTGTAGTTGATGCAACCCTTCACTCCTATTAGAAGCACATTTGGGTATTGTCCACAGCTGGTGATAATGTCCTTGCCTTTGGTGCTCTGGGTGCACCATCTAATATCATCTGAAGTCAAAGCAATGAGCCTTTTTGGCCCAATTCTTCTGTTGGTGAGGTTTCAGGAAGGCATCTGACTTAGGCAGGTGTCTGAGCAGCCAGGTGTGAAACAAAGGAGCACAACATCTTACCAATTTCCCCCTTTGTTTCTCATTCCTCTGATGAATGGAGTAGTAAAAGTCTCCCAGTAATGTGGGCACTGGGTTCTTCAAAAGGAACAAATGGATGGCATTTTTGCTGACAAATTTGGGCTCATCTGCAAACAGTATAGCCCTATATATGCCGAGGGCTAACAGTGCACAGACTGCCCTCCACTCTCCCAGTGAGGCCTTCAGGATGGCCTGAGAAATCAAGAAGTCGAAGTGCAAACCAGGGATCCCAGCTTTTGTTGTCATATTTTGCTCAATCAAAGCAGGCTCCAAGTACAGTGCTTTTGCTACTTCTCCATTGCTGGGAGCTGGCATTTCTGGGTTAAAGGGGATCCCACCCCTGATAGGTACCCCAACCAATGAAGAAAACTCTTCCAGTAGAGGCCCTAGCTGAAAGTCTGGAAATGTGAAGCATCTCAGTGGTGGGTCATAAAATTGTAAGCATGTGTGGATCATGCTTCTCTGAGAAGGGTCAAGGTCCATAACCATATCCAAGATACCTCCATAGTGTTCCCTAAACAATGGGATGTGGTCAGGTGTGATAAGTGACTGGACCTGCCTGATACCAGTCAACACAGGCTCAAAGAAATGGTAGGATATGTTGCTCTTCCTGGGGGTAGTCATGAATGCTGCTGAAGAAGATGAAGGTAGGTGCTGATGAAGACCACGGACTGATACTGGGAGTGGGCTACTGACAGGCTGATGCTGGTGGTGATGAAGATAACTGAAGCAGATAATTGATGAAGACAGTTGAAGCAGAGGTCTATGTAAAAGAAGGGGTCAAAACCAAACCAGATATGATGTGGATACCCTGAAAAACAAATAAACAAATGTTAAATGATGAAAATGATGAATATGCAAATGATATGCAAGGGTTTGTGATCAAGCTGGATCTGGTTATCTGTCTTGATATAGGCCCATGTATGTTCAAAGAAGGTCCAGATGGGGGTTTAGAAATCCAGTAACCAAGGTGGGGGACTCAAATAAAGAGTCACATGTCCAGGGTTAATCACAAGAACTGTCCAAAATGAGATACTCTTAAACCAAATAGTAACAGGATATGATGTGGCCAAGGGTACCTGCAAACCTGTAAACAGCCCAACCCCCTCACAGGTGATGTTCTAGAACAAGGATCTTCAGACTTGGATCAGTTATGAGAAGTGTAAACACTTCTAACCCGAAGGTACAGTGTTTACAATAATCATAAAAGATCCTCCTCTAATTCACCTCAGCTTCTGAAGGTCATAATAAAGGTCATCCAGACTTAGCAGGCTTCCCAGATAGCCTTAGCACTACAGGAAATCTGTAGCACAGAGTTCTCAAAAAGAAACCCACATCTGAACCGTGTTTCATATTCCCGCACCAGACCGAAATGGAATGGGAAAGAACATGAACCACTCTAGCCTAGGTGTCACTCAGGTCCCAGGTATAGGACCTCAAACTCTTAATGAAACCCCACCCACCAAAACAGAAACCAGATCCAGTAATGATAATGACAGTATGAAATATGAAAAACTATAAAGGAAAGCAATAAATAAAGCTATACATAAAGCAGTAAATAAAGCAAATAAATGGACACAATTAGCACATAACACCCCAGTAAACACAAATAAAACAAGCGCTAGGAGGAACCCACAAAGAGAACCAGAAGCCCTGGTTACAGTATAAGGGTCCCCAGCAGAGTCGCCAAGCTGTCGCTCCCACCAAATGACACACGGTCAGAAGGGGTACAAACGCGAACGGTCGGCAAAGGAGAGGGAATGAATAGAGTCGCCAGCTAGGCATTTTTATCCCGAAGGAAAGGTTATGCTGCATAAACCTAAGAAAAGATGGATAAGACGGTTGCGAACCAGAAAAACTGAGAAAGGGGGTTGGTTACAACCTGGGAAGGTATTAGCACCCAGATTGTCCGTCGTACTCGACGGGATCCACGCTTAAAAGATTTGTGTTTAAAAGGGGTAGTGTCAGTGCAATCTGTGTATCAAAGTTGTAAAAGAATGCAAGTGTCAGTGTAAAAGAAATGTGAAGTATATAAGAGAAGTGTCAGTGTGAGAACAAGAGTGAAATGCTCAAAATAAAGAGGCTTAAAGAATAATGCTGGAAGGAGGGGGAATATACAGAGACTTTTGTTCGATAACTGTTAAGTTATGCCTACGTATCCTCTCGTGCAATGAGGAAGTCAGAAAACCGTAGTTCGACTCAAAGGGACTGAAAGATAAATTGACTTGTGAACTGCTTACTTGTCTATGCTCAAGTGTAAGACCTGTCTGGCTCAGGTGCAAACTGTCTTGCATTAGACGGAAGAAGCGAGTTCTTGTTTGTGAGTGAGTGTGAGGAGAAAAGAATCCCGAAGGAGACGATAATTGTTTTTTTTTTTATTTTTCAATATTTTATTTTTTTTTGGTGTTTGTCATAAGTTAATGAGTTTAAGCCTAAACCAAGGATTAGTAAACTCATCACATCTTCCCTCTGATTAGGGGTAATGGGAATACCTTAAGTATGAAGTAAGCACCTCACATTTAATCACCATGGTGTAGGATTAGGATCATTAACCTACTTGTATTTATTTAGATGTTTTTGTTGTTTTTTGTTTAGTGTTAAGTAATGAGTTTAAGCCATAATCAAGGATTTAATGGACTCATTACACCATCCTAATAGAAGGATAATAGATGAGAACATTTAAGCTGAGAAAAGCTTCTCAACTTAATCCATGATTAGGGATTAACCTCATGACAAAACAAAACCTTTATTAAAGTGGATTTTAGTTAATGGTAAGATTAAGAAGTGGATTTTATGGTTTGTAAGACAACTTGAGAGGGACTTGTCCATTAACACTAGGGTTAGTCCTTCTTAACCAATTAAGGAAGAATTAGAACCCTAATGCAAGGCCCAAGTTACAAGCTTGATGTCTCAGTGATTATTAAGTGAATTGATTAAAGGATTTAAACACATTAAGGGTTTGACACTTAGGATTAAAGTTATACACTCCATCATAATAGAAGAATGCAGACATAAGCTTAATCACAAAGCCTTAAAACTTTTAAGGTTTAGTCCTTGATTATGAGGTGAGAAGAGAAGACTCAAAGATGACAAAAAGATAAAAATAATGGGGGACTAATCAAACCCTAATTGTTATCATGCTTGGGTATTCCTAGGGTTTATGAGGCTTACAAAAGATCTTCAAGGGAGAAGCCACCAAGGAAGAAGCAGAAGAAGGAGGAAGAAGCAGAAGAAGCAAGACAACTTGCTTCACTTAAGAAAACAAGTTGCTTGGAGAAAGAAAGTGAGGAGGAGACATGAATGAGAAAGCTCACTCTAATACAAAAGAAAAATGCAGAAATGAATGCATAAGAGAGATGAGAAGAGATTGTGAGAAGTGAAGGCAAATTCACTTCTCAGACACTTACCACCTGAAAAGTTAGCAACAAGAAAATGAAATGACATGAAAATGAGATGAAATGCCATGATGCAAACCAAAGTCAGAAGCATAAACATGATGTTAATGATGCTAAGAGATGATGCAAACACATGTCAAGAGTTGTGGATGATCATACAAGGATGTGGATGCAAATGAAACATGCTTTGAACCATGAAAGTTCATGAAAGTTTATGAAATGCAATGGATGAATAACATGGCAAATGAATGAGGAAATGATCAAACAAGAGTCTAATGTATCCTAAGATGTATTATATGTCACGAGGATGCACAAAATGTCATGGCAAGTTCATGTATGCAAGCATATGGGAGATGGATGCAAATGAAATCAAAAATTAGGGTTTATGCACAAGACACAAAGCAAATGACAAGATAAAAAATTGCAAATGGGATCAAAGGAACCCTAACCCTACATAAGTTCACTGCCCAAAGGAGGGGACCTAAGTCTTAACTTAATGGAAGTTATGATTTTCTTAAGTTTGCTAGGGTTTTAAGGCACCTCAAAAGGAAAAATGAACATCAAATTGAAAATGGAAGATAAATTCAAAAATATTTTACCCTAGAAACTAAATGCTATGAAGAATGCAATGAAAAAATAACCAACATCAAACTCTTCATGGTTAGGCAGAATGAATTTTTCTAAGTTAGAACAAAAATATTGCCTTTTAAGAACTTTAATTCCAAAGAAAAATGTCAAAATAGGTCAAGAACCAAAAAGAAATTTGTTTGAAGAGTTTGATAATGTTTCTAAATGTATTAAAATGCAATGTGAATTTTTTGTGATTTTTAAATACCTAAATGCATTTTTAATTAATTAATCTCCATAAACTAATTAAAAATAAACATTTAAATGATTTAAAAATAATTTTTTATGCAAAAAATAAAAATAAAAATATTTTCAGAAAGAGAAAAATATTTTATGCCATGGTGCAAAAAAAAATGAGATTTTTTGGAAGTGATTTACTATTTTAAATAAATTGTGCAAGAATAATGGATTAAAAAGAAAATAAAATTGAATTAAATGGGAGGTAATCAGATCCAAAGGACTAATTTAATTAACCTTATTATAATTAATTAAACTAATAAAAACAAATTAGGGCTAAATAAGTTGATCTGAGCCCTTGAAGCACGCGCGGGAAGCTTAATCTAAAGGCCCATATTCAAACTGACCTAAAACCCTAATTAACCCTAATTACTTTCAGACGACCGGAACAGTGGTTCCGGTCGTCTTCTCCGGCAAGGCCAAATCCCTAACTCTCTCTACAAGCCACCCCACCCCAAATTAACTGCCCAGAAACAATCCCCCACTCAAAACGAACTCAAACCACCATCCAAACATAATTTATAACAAGCATACATGGAGAATCAAAGAAAAACAGAAAAATTGGGCAAAGTTTCAGAGAGTCATAACATGTTCATTTCTCAACTATTTTCAAAAATAAAAAGAGCAACATGATCAATGAAGCATGGAGAACAACTCTATAACAAGAAATACAAGTTTTGGAAAAATTGTTCTTGGTGATACCTGAACTTGAGCTTTCGAAACAGGGACTTTCTGGCCAGTTCTTTGCTTCCAATCCACTCCAATGATTCCCCCCAAGAGCTTGCAGTGCTTAGCTGGATTTTATATGGCCTCAAAATGACAATGGCAGAGGTTCAGTTTGTGAAATGTGAAAATCATATTTCTGATTGTGAAGGTTTTAGGGCCAAATGAAAGGTGGGAAATGATCAGTGGATCATGGTGAGTGGAATGGTGAAAGAAATTTGAAGGTTTGATGGTTGAATCAAGAGATTCGAAGGCTTTTGCAAATTTGGGGATTTTGGAGTGTGCTGAGTTCTTGGAGTTTCAGGTTGTGTTTTGTGTTGTGTTGAGTTGTTTTTGGTACACATATCAATCCTTGATAGGTCAGAGAGTTGTTGTGGAGAAGTGTGATTGGTATGGAGCAAAATGCATAAAGTCAACATTTTGTGTACCATAGGTATGGGCCATGGCAGAGGAGATCTTAGGGCTTGTCCTGCTTCAGATTGAGTCAAGGAAGGCCTTTGGATCTGATTTTGTGAGCTGGATGGTCTTGATCAAGAGTTTTCAAAGTTCTTGCATATTTCCCTCTTTGAGTTTTCTTATGAACCAAGGCAAAGAATCTTGTGATTTCTTGGGCAATATGCAGCAACATGAACCATATGAAGTTGCTAGAATGCTTTGAGATCAATTAACAATCAAACCAATCATAAAAGGTTCCTTTTGCAAAGATTCAATTTTGAAGCTTCATGAGAAAATGCCTTATGTAATTTGTAATTCAAGGCATAAAAATGAGAAATCCTTTGGGAAAATATGAATTATGGACCATGGATGATGTTTGTGTGATGATTAGAAGCTGATTTGAAGTCACATTTGGTTTTGGCAAGGGCTTTTGCAAGTTTCCTCTTTGGAACAAAAGTGAAAATTTAGTGATTTTGCCCAACTTTGACAAGCCATAACTTTTGTTTTAAAATGAATTAGAATGAGTTCTTGTACTTTTTGAAAATGGGAGGATCCAATCTACAACTTTCATGACCAAAGATTTTTCATTTGAAGCATTTTTGAATCAAAAAGAGGAGGTTGAAAAACTTTCCCAAAATGGCAAGTTTGCATTATAAGTCACTTTCCCAAAATGGCAACTTTGCAAATGGCTTGAAATTCTTCAATTTTGTGAACTTCTAACATCTTCTAAGATCAAATAAAGATCATACACATTCAAAATGATGGAGAATATCCTTTGGTTGGGTGATTGGGGGCCTCAGATGCCCTGATTTTGCACTGACTTGCTCAAGAAGTCATATATTGATCAGATGCCTTCCCCATTGAATTTCTTCATGAAAATTGGTATGAATGATCCCTATAACATATAGAAACCAATAGAAAGAAGAATGACCAAAAAATTTGGAGTTATGTCCTCTGAAACCAAAACCCTAATTTTAGGTCATCTGTGCAGTTAAACCTGGCTTTGCTTCCATGCCTTTCTCAGTTCTTGTGATTCTCTGATTCCCTTGATCTTTGGAGGATATAATATGATGCTTGAACATACATGGAACCTCTTGAGATGATTGAATACCTTTGGAGTGGCTCAGATAGCCCAGGGATGGCTTAAATCACAAACCCTAGATGCAGATGACTTAGAACCAATGCAGTGAAGCAACAATGTAATATGAGATGCTATGGTTAAATCTATGCAAATGAAAAGAATCACAAGCCATGGTGTGAATGAGTGAGGGCAAATTTGGGGTGTTTACAAGATGGAAGGAAGAGAAGCAGAAGAAACAAGTCAACTTACTTCACTTAAGAAGATAAGTTGCTTGAAGAAAGAAGGTGAAGAAGGAGCATGAATGAGCAAGCTCACTCTAATACAAAGATAAAATGAAGCAATGAATGCATAAGAGAGATGAGAAGAGATTGTGAGAAGTTAAGGCAAATTCACTTCTCAAAGTAACTTACCACCTGAAAAGTTAGTAAAAGGAAATGAAATGAAATGAAAATGAAATGAAATGCAAATATGAAAACCAAAAACAGAAGCATGTTAATGATGCAAATGATGCTGAGAGATAGTATGAGGGAATATCAAGAGATGTGAATGATCATACAAGTGATGAAGATGCAAATGAAGCATGTAAGAAGCATGAAAGTTCATGAATGCACATGAAATGAAATGAATGCATAACAAGGCAAATGGATGATACAATGATCAAACATGGTTCTAATGTCTCCTAAGATGTCTTATATGTCATGTGGATGCACAAAATGTCATGGCAAGTTCATGGATGCAAGCATATACAAGATGAATGCACATGAAGATGAGAAATTAGGGTTATACGAACACGTGAGATGCAAAATTCAAAAACAGAAGGAAATCATGAGATAAAAAATTGAAAATGCACTCAAAGGAACCCTAAACCTATACTAGGTTACCATCCAAAGGGGGAGGTCAGAAGCTAAACCTAGAGGGACTTATGAATTTTTAAAGTTTCTAGGGTTTTAAGGATGATCCTAAATGTAAAATTCCAAATAAATTGAAAATGAAAGATAAAAATGAAACAAAAATGTTTTTAGAAACTAGAAGTCATGCATAGAACAATGCAAAAAGAATCATTCATAAACTCAACTTGGTTTAAAAGTTATGAAATTTTGAAGTTAGGGTTAGAAAATGAACAATTTAAGAACCCTAATTCAAATGAAAAATGTCAAAGTGTGATCAAAACCAAAATGAAATTTGTGTGGTGAGTTTGTAAATGCTTCTAAATGTTCAAAGATGTTCTCTGATTTTTTTGGGATTTTTAAATACCTAAATGTATTTTTAATTAATTAAAATCAATTAACTTATTAAAAATAACATTTAAATGATTTAAAAATATTTTTTAATGCAAAAAATAAAAATAAAAATATTTTGGGGTTCTGAAAATTAATAAAAGGTTTGATAAAAAATTTCAGAATTTTTTTACTATTTTTACTATTTTTAAAAATTCGTACAAAAGAAATAGAAAGAAAAATAAAATAAAATGATAAAAATGAAAAGTATGAAGATCCTGAGGTCCAGATTCAAAGTTGGGACTCTAGGGTTGACTGGCGCGTTTTTTAATGGCCTGGATTCACTCTGGTTTAATTAAACTAATTAATCTTAATTAATTTAATAAAAATGAATTAGGGCTAAGTGAGTTAATCTGGGCCGTGCACATCTTAACCTAATCCTCATCCAAGGGCTACGAGTCAATCTGGAAAATTAATTAGGGATTAGGGTTAAACACTTTCAGGTGATCGGAGGGGAGCTCCGGTCATCTTCTCCGGCGGGACAAAAACCCTAAATCTCTCTACAGACCACCCCACCTCAAATCAAATGCCCAGAAATGATCCTCTACCCAAACCTAACTTAAATCAACCCTCAAACATCATTTACAACACATGAACAAGGAGAAACGAATCAAATTATTTTCACGGGTAAAATTTCAGAGAGTCATAAAATGGTCATTTCTTCATCATTTCCAATTCTAAAAGCATCATTGTGATCCCCATAACATATATTTTCATTTTGTAACAAAAAATTCAAGCTCTGAAAAGTTTTTTTCTTGAGATTACCTGAGACGATGAACTGCAAATGTGAGCTTTCCAGGCCTCTCCTTCGTGCAAAAAGTCTCCTCTGATCCTCCTGAGGCTAATGGGATGCTTCAAAACCTCTGATGGTGGCTAGTTTGAAGATTCCAGTTCTGGTGTAGCAGAATTTGAGGATTTGATATGTGATGTTTCAGGCTGTTTTAAGGGTTGATTCTTGTTCTACGGATGATGTGTGACTTGTTGGTGAAGAAAATTTTGAAGTTTGATGGCTGTGGAAGGAGTTTCGAAGAGATGAAGGTTTTGGCAATTTTTGTGAAATCTGATTGTGTGTCTGGTCTGAGCTTGTGTGAGGCTTGTTTTATGATCCATATACAAATCCTAAACTATTGGAATGAGTCAGAAGACTTGACATGCACTGTGGGAATGGTATGGAGCAATTGACCAAAATGTCAATAGTTGGTGTACTTCAAGCATGGGCCATGACAAAGTCTATCTTAGGGCTGCTCTGAGTTCAACTGTCTTCAAGGAGGGCCATGGGATGTTTTAGAATGATCAGAAGTGAATGGATGGTGAGATGTTACATGTTTTGCAATTTTCACAACTTGTTGCACTTTGAGATTTTGGTCATGGACATGCCTCATTCCAAGCTGAATTCATGTCATGAAATGTCACATGGTGTTATGGTGATGCTTTGAGATCAATTAGAAACCAAACAAACCCTTAGGAATCACTTTTGCAAGAATTCCCCCTTTTTGAATTTCATGGAAAATGGCTTATGATACTTGTTATCCAAGGCATGAATTTTGTGAATTTTGTGCAATTTCTGATTTGGGCAAGTTGTAATGATGCATAGAAGTCATTTAGAAGTCACAAAATGGTTTGGCATGAGGTTTTGCAAAAATCCCTCTTTGGCATGAAACATGAAATTATGTGATTTTTGCCAACTTTGGAAAGCCATAACTTGAGTTCCAAAATGAATTAGATCTTGTTCTTGTACTTTTTGAAAACGGAATGATCCAATCTACAACTTTCATGACCAAAAATTTTTCATTTGAAGCATTTTTGGTTAAGAAAGAGGAGGTTGAAAAACTTTCCCAAAATGGAAAGTTTACATTACAAGTCATTTCCATTTCTGGCAACTTTTGGTTTTGCTCATTTTTCTTCAAATTTGTGAACTAATAAGCACTTCAATGATCAATTAATGACCATATAACTTCAATTTTATGAAAAATCCACTTTGGTTCCATGTTGGGGGGCCTCAGATGCCCTGATTTGGCTCTGACTTGCTTAGGAAGTTACCCAATGATCAGATGACTTCCACAATGCGTTTTTCCATCAAACTTGGTATGTATGATCCTTATGACATATTAAGACCAATAAAAACAAGAATGACCAAAAAATTTGGAGTCATGGCCTCTGAAACCAAAACCCTAATTTCAGGTCATCTGTGCAGTCAAACCCTAGCTCAGCTTCCATTCTTTGCCAGTTCTTGTGATTTTCTGACTTCCTTGATCTTGGGAGGATAAAATATGATGATTGAACATACATGGACCCTCTTAAGATGATTGAAGACCTTTGGAGTGGCTCATGGATTGCTCAGATCACAAACCCTAGATGCAGATGACTTTGAACCAATGCAGTGAAGCAAAAATGCAATATGAGATGATATGATTGAACTAATGCAAATGAAAAGATCACAAGCCATGGTGTGAACTTAGTGAGGGAAAATTTGGGGTGTTTACAGCTACCCCTATTCAAACATGAGTTAGTTGTGTAGGATGTAAGCGACGGCTTAATAGGCAAACAGGATAACTTGTGGTTAAATACCAAAGACAGTCCAAAATTTGCACTCATTGGGTGAAGAAGAAAAGGGATATAGATTGTAAAAGGTAGTAAAGTATGATTATAAAGTACGGGCGATGGAGGACGACCATCGAGCAAAGGACGATTGCTGGGGATAAAGCAGAGACGGGTACGGCCAACATGCTGGGGAAATAAAGAGGTCATGACGGGGAAGACCATCAAGCAAAGGAAACAAGATTCTCTGGGGATTAGAGGTAAAGTCAATGATGGGGACGACCATCAGGTTTGTAAAGAAATAAATAATGAGGGACGGTCATCAAAAGGTGAAGGACGATCACCTGGCAGGGGACGGCTGCTCTGTTGGGGATAAGGATGAGGGGCGGTCATCCAAGGTAAAGGACGATCACCTGGTAGGGTTCGACTGTCGAAAGTATCATGACATAGGACGAATGTCGGATAGGAAAGGTTGACGATGGGGACGGCCATCGGATAAAATGATGAAGGACGATCATCAAGAGGTGAAGGACGATCACCTAGCAAGGTACGACTGCTCTCGGGGTTTATCATGACATAGGACGAATGTCAGATAGCAAAATCAACGATGGGGATGACCATCGGATAAAATGATGAAGGACAATCATCAAAAAGGTGAAGGACGATCACCTAGCAGGGGACGGCTGCTAAAATATCACGACATAGGACGAATGCCGGATATAAAAGGGGTTCCAATAATGGAGATTCCGTTGGGGGAAGGATGAGGGACGGTCATCCAAAGGTGTAGGACGATCACCTAGCAGGGTACGGCTGCCGAAAGTATCACGACATAGGACGGATGTCAGATAGAAAAGAAATAATTTACTAGGATTTGCTGGGGAATAGTAAACACGGACGAGTGTTTACATCCAAGAAATAAAAGGTATAAGTGTTTGACGATGTGTATAGATTAAAGATGCGGACGAGCATCCTTAAGACTGATACGGACGAGTATCGGTAGAAACAAACGCTGACGCGTGTTCAGAGATGATGGTACGGACGAGTACCACCTGGTTAACACAGAACACGGACGAGTGTTGAATCTGAGGGGAAATAAGTGATCTATACAAGATACAGACGAGTATCTGTATGAGTGAAAATAAGCATGAGTGAGACACAGACGAGTGTTTAACTTGCTGGGGAGAGTATGACACAGACGGGTGTCATAAGAGAAAGTGTATAAGTTATGAACTTATAAATGTAAAAGGTAATCTGGTGATCTGTATGGATAAGATGACATGGACGAGTGTCGAAAGAAGTGTATTATAAACAAATGTTTGGTTTACGACAAGTGTTTAGGCAACCATGCTGGGGAGTGGTGACACGGACGAGTGTCCAGAGAGTGTATAGATATCTGTTTGTGGTTTATATCTATATAGGAATGATATGACACGGACGGGTGTCGAAAAGAGTATATATTAACATGTATTTGTGAGTGCAAAGGGGACGCTTTGGCTTTCTGTTGGGACTGAGAGTCTTTATATACATGGCTGACGAAATGTTGGTATATACAAGTGACTGATTCAAAACATGACTTGTGATTATGCAATATGTTTGATTTTTGCCGTAATGCTCCGTATTAGACGAAATACTAAGCTCTGAGGGATAAATGATGTGAATGCTATGATTATGCAAAGATACCGATCCGAGACTCGGACCCCGCTGAGAAAATCTCTGATTGATCTGTTTTGAAGAATATCCCAGCTGGGGATAAGATCATTGGTAGATCTGATATATAGCTTTGCTTGGAGAGATAGGTCACTGATAGACCTACTATAATGAGGAGCCCAATTGGGGCTGTGGATGCTTTCATCACTTTGTTGTGCGGGAAATTCAGACATTGCTCTTCTGGGAGAGGCTGGAGCCCTGTGGGGAGATGGTTCCCTGTCTAGCACCCGGCTTGGGGAGGAAAAGATCTCTAAACGATCTTCCTAGAGATTTCTGCGGGGATCCTGAGGAGGATGAGGATATCTGACAACTCAGCTGGGGATATGAGCACCTTCTGGCACTGCTCTGAAGGATGTGCTGGAGACGTGATGCCTTGGAAACTCTGATGGGGAGAAAGCATCTCTGGTGCTGTTTGGAAGATGTGCTGAGGAAATAATGATTTGGCAGCTTTGCTGGGGAACACCTTTCATGCCCTATGTTGCGCTTTGAATACCTGCAATCCTGTTATGACAAAGAAACACACAAGTACCCTGAGGCATCCCTTACTGGATTCCATCATAGGAGTTTAGACACTAATGGGAGTAAGTAATATATTTCCTGCAAGCATGTGATTAGAAAGGCGCATCTGTTTTTTATGCAAACGTTATATCAAGGATATCAGACATTTTTGCAAATGGAATAAAAATATTCAAGACGCAGTATGACTGAAAATACTGGTTTTATTAATTTGTGTGCCCTGAATTGGAAAGTACAGTCAAAGAAATAGATCCCCTGAAATGAGGAGATTGTTACAAACTGAGAAAAATGAAAGTGCTGGCAATGTTGACGACGCTTTAGTGAGCTTCCCTTTTGCT
This sequence comes from Lathyrus aphaca, assembly GCA_963966055.1. Taxonomy (NCBI): domain Eukaryota; kingdom Viridiplantae; phylum Streptophyta; class Magnoliopsida; order Fabales; family Fabaceae; genus Lathyrus; species Lathyrus aphaca. The sequence goes on from OZ014519.1 coordinate 213,067,606, forward strand.
ATGACTCGTATGACCTTGACGTTCTTCTCATCCTGCTTTCTGAAGAAGGCTGATTCTGACCGATGCTTTAACCTTTCGAGGCTTACCATATTGTGAATGATACAGATGAATTCAGAATTCAGTTGTTCGCTTATTCCCTGATTTTGCGTGGATTGCCCTTTCGGGTTTTCAATCCACCGGGATACCCATTTTTGCCTGAGTTGTCCAATGCGGCTTTTCAACTCAGCGGGTATACACATTTTTTTCAATTTTCCCTTATTTTTGCCCGAGTCTTTTATTTTGTTTTTGACTCGCCGGGATGCCCTATTTTTTCCTGGACTTACATTCTGTTTTTATGTCCAACGGGTCATTTTATGCGAAGTATTTTTTAACTGCATCTGAATTCATAGGGGACAGGAAGTCTTCACCGTCCATAGTAGTGAGCATCAGTCCTCCACCGAAGAAAATTTTCTTTACTATGAACGGACCGTCATAATTTGGAGTCCACTTGCCCATGTGGTCTGTATGAGGAGGGAGGAGCCTTTTCAGCACAAGATCTCCTACTTGGTATTCCTGAAGCCTGACTTTCTGATCAAAGGCTTTCTTCATTCTCTTCTGATATAACTGCCCATGACAGATTGCAGCTAATCTCTTTTCTTTGATCAGATTCAGTTGATCATAACGAGATCTGACCCATTCTGCTTCATTCAACTTGACATCCATCAATACCCGTAAGGAGGGTAATTCAACTTCAACAGGTAGGACTGCCTCCATACCATACACAAGCTGATATTGTGTTGCCCCAGTGGATGTTCTAATTGAGGTATGGTACCCATGCAAGGCAAATGGTAGCATTTCATGCCAGTCTTTGTAGGTGACCACCATCTTTTGCACAATCTTCTTAATGTTCTTGTTAGCTGCCTCAACAGCGCCATTCATTTTTGGCCTGTAAGGAGAAGAGTTGTGATGTTGAATCTTGAAGTCCCGACACAGTTCTGCCATCATTTTATTGTTCAAGATGGAACCATTATCAGTAATGATTCGCTCGGGTACTCCATACCGACAGATGATGTCTCTCTTCAGGAATCTGGCTACCACTTGTTTGGTGACTTTTGCATACGAAGCTGCTTCAACCCATTTGGTGAAGTAATCAATGACTACCAGGATGAATCTGTGGCCATTCGAAGCAGTCGGCTCGATCTTTCCAATCATGTCAATGCCCCACATGGCAAAGGGCCAAGGTGAAGACATCACATTCAAAGGATTCGGAGGTACATGCACTTTGTCTGCATAAATCTGGCATTTGTGGCACTTTCTGGCATAGGCACAACAGTCTGCATCCATCGTGATCCAATAGTAACCTAATCTTAATAACGTTTTAGCCATTGCATGCCCTCCAGCATGGGTACCGAAAGACCCTTTATGCACCTCGTGCATCAACAAGTCTGCCTCTGTCTTATCAACACATCTGGGAAGTACCATGTCAAAGTTGCGTTTGTATAAGGAACCATCAGCATTCAGGAAGAAACTACCAGCCAGCCTTCTTAATGTCTTCTTATCATTGGACGATGCCCCAGGTGGGTATGTTTGATCCTCTAAGAAGCATTTGATGTCATAGAACCAAGGCTTATCATCTTTAGCAATGTCTACTGAGAATACGTATGCTGGTCTGTCAAGTCTGGATACTAAAATCTGAGGCACAAAGTTGGCAACTTGAACATTGATCATGGATGAAATGGTAGCCAGAGCATCTGCAAACTGATTTTCATCTCGAGGGATATACTCAAGTTTGACTGTAGCGAAGAAGGTCAGTAATCTCCTCGTATAATCCCGGTATGGAATCAGATGCTCCTGGTGAGTGTACCATTTGTCGTTGGTTTGATTGATTACTAGAGTTGAATCTCCGAACACAGTTAAAGTCTTGATCCTGAGGTCAATGGTTTCCTCAAGACCCATGATACAGGATTCGTATTCAGCTTCGTTGTTAGTGCAGTTAAAGGTGAGCTTTGCCGAGAATGGAATGTGAACCCCCTTAGGTGTAATGAGTACTGCACCAACTCCACGTCCACTCATATTAACAGCCCCATCGAACATCATTGTCCATTCTTCTTCTGGGTCAGGCCCTTCAGTGTAATAGGCTCTTCATGATCTTTTGCTTTTATGAACATGATGTCTTAATCAGGGAAGTCAAATCTCATTGGCTGGTAATCATCAATGGGTTGCTCAGCTAGATAGTCAGACAATACACTGCCTTTGATGGCTTTCTGAGATGTGTACTGAATGTCATATTCTGTGAGAATCATTTGCCATCTTGCAACCCGTCCGGTAAGTATTGGCTTCTCAAAAATGTACTTGACTGGATCCATCTTGGATATCAATAAGGTGGTGTGGGTCAACATATACTGCCTTAGTCGGCGAGCAGCCCACGCTAAAGCACAACAAGTTTTCTCGAGCAGTGACTAACGTTGTTCACAGTCGGTAAACTTTTTGCTTAGGTAGTATATTGCATACTCTTTTCGACCAGACTCGTCATGTTGGCCCAGCACACACCCTATTGACTCTTCTAATACTGTCAAGTACATTATTAGAGGTCTTCCTTCAACTGGAGGCATAAGGATCAGAGGCTCTTGCAATCTTCATTCTACCTGACCGTTTGCTCTTTCCTTAACAACTTGAATAAGGGCTCACAGGTTGCTGTAAGATGAGATATGAACCTTGATATGTAGTTCAATCTACCAAAGAACCCCCGAACGTCTTTTTCAGTCTTTGGTGCAGACATCTCTTGAATGGATTTGACTTTGTCAGGGTCAACTTCAATTCCTTTCTCACTTACAATAAATCCCAGCAAGTTACCGGATCGCACCCCGAATGTGTATTTGTTGGGGTTTAACTTCAATTGGTACTTCCTCAGATGCTTGAATAGCTTCAACAGATTTACTAGGTGGTCTTCTTCTGTGAGGGACTTGGCAATCATGTCATCCATATAACATTCAATTTCTTTATGGATCATGCCATGGAATAATGTTACCATAGCCCGTTGATAAGTGGCACCAGCATTCTTCAGTCCGAATGACATCACCTTATAACAGAATATGCCCCAGGGTGTGATGAAAGTTGTCTTCTCCATGTCTTCAGGCGACATCTTGATCTGGTTATATCCTGAAAATCCATCCATGAAGGAGAATACCGAGAACTGAGTCGTGTTGTCGACCAATACATCAATGTGAGGTAATGGGAAGTCATCTTTCGGGCTAGCTCTATTCAGATCCCGGTAATCCACACACATCCGTACTTTTCCATCCTTCTTAGGCACAGGTACAATGTTAGCAACCCAAGGCGGGTAACTGGTTACAACAAGGAAACCGGCATCCCACTGCTTTTGTACCTCCTCTTTTATCTTCATGGCCATATCCGGACGAGTACGGCGCAACTTCTGTTTTACTGGAGGACAGTCTTCTTTTAGAGGCAGCTTGTGCACAACAATGTCGGTATCCAGACCTGGCATATCTTGGTAGGACCAAGCAAAAACATCCACATACTCCCGAAGCATGTCAATAAGTTGTTCCTTCATTGAATCTTGCAGACGGGCTCCTATCTTCAATTCTTTCAAGTCTTCTTCAGTACCAATATTAACCGTCTCAACTTCCTCCTGATGAGGAGTGATAACCTTCTCCTCTTGTCTCAACAACCTGGCTAGCTCTTCAGGTAGCTCATAATCTTCTTCAACCCCTTCATCGGCTTGATTAATCGGATTGTCAAAGTCATACGAAGTCAAAGCAGTGTCGTTGTCGATGCAGTCTGGAGGGCACTCTCTACAAGGGTTTAGATTGGTTCATTTTAGTGATCAATCTTATCTTGCTTAGAAAAAGTGAAAATGAAGTTATTATTTTGAAAAACATTGTCATTTTATTTTTGTACAAAAAATGAAAAATAGTGGGCGGTAAAAAAGAGACTCATTTGCAAAAGATGTCCTGATATTCATTAATTGATCGTTTGCACAAAATACAAAATGGCCCGATTACAAAATGATCCCTGACATCTTGGGCAAGATGCAGGACTTGATGCATGCTTAAAGACAGGAAATAATAATTACTCTACAAGAGTAACTCTTATAATTTCATGGGAAGACCAGTTTGAGACTTGGTTCCCCGGGATCCTTGGACGTATCCAGTTTCCCAGGTTGCGTTCGTCTTCTTCCTCGTCTTCCAAACTGTTCACAGCATCCGAGGTTAGCATTCCCCGCTGATAAACTTGGGCCCCGTTGCAGCCTCTGGTTGATCTTGTCGAGTTGGTCTGTAACCCAACCCGAATCTGTCTTCTTTCTTTTCAACTGGCAGCAGCTTGCCCCAGCCTTAAGCGGTACCCTCCTCAACAACCTTTCGGGCCTGTTGATATGAAGTGATGGAAGTCCCAGACACAGCAGATGCTTCATTGATGTTAAGGGCCTAAAACTCCTGACTCATGGTCTCATGGATCTCCCCATCCATTTCTATGTACTTGTACGTAGCCAGCTGGCTAACAAAAATATCTTCCTCCCTACAAATGGTGATGATCTGGCCTTCCCACTCAAATTTTAACTTCTGGTGAAGGGTAAACGTAATAGCGCCAGCGGCGTGAATCCAGGGTCTACCCAACAGACAGTTGTAGGCCGGCTGTATATCCATCACGAAGAAGGTAGTTTTAAAGGTCTGTGGGCCAATCAACACAGGCAGATCAATATCTCCAAGCACCAATCTCTTAGAGCCATCAAATGCTCTTACCACCAAATTACTTGGACGCAATGCCAAACCGTCATACTCCAACTTAACCAAGGCCTTCTTTGGGAGAACATTGAGTGAAGACCCAGTGTCCACCAGTACATGAGAAAGGACAACATCTTTGCATTCCAAGGTGATGTGCAAAGCCTTATTATGGTTGCATCCCTCTGTTGTTAAATCAGCATTTGTAAGGCCCAGTCCATGACTGGTTTTGACATTTGCAACCAAAGTTTCTAACTGATTAACAGTAATCTCTTCCGGCACATATGCTGCGTGCAGGACTTTCAACAATGCATTCATGTGGGCTTCGAAACACATTAGCAATGATAATATAGAGATTTTGTAGGGAGTTTGGTGAAGCTGGTCCACCACCTTGTAATCACTCTTCTTTATTATTCTCATGAACTCGTCTACATCTTGTTCAAAATACGTCTTCTGAGTTTCTTTGGCAGTTGGCTCTTCGGATACCACATTCTTTCCTTTTGCCTTAGCAGCATCTTCTGCTTCAGCATTGGGCCTTGATGTTTGTGAGGAAAAAAGGCGTCCGCTTCTGGTGAAACCTCCACCTCCCCCAACATTGTCAACTTGTGATGGAGAGATCGCTGAATCTAGAGTGATTTTCTTCCCGTCGCAGTAGAGATCAGAGTCGTAGTGCCAAGGTATGGAATTACTGCTTTCATAAGGAACATGTTCTGGCACCATAATGGTGACCAGATTGATTGCTGCAACGGAAGGAACTGTGATGGTGTGAGGATCATAATAGATTGTGACTGGAGATCTGACAGAAGGTGTTGCAGTTTGTTGTTGGAAATTGTTGTTGGGAGGAACATTTGCCGGGTCATAATAGATCGTGAGTGTTGAGACATCTTCATTAGAGTTTACTGGTGTTGTAGGCGTTTCTGTTGATAAGATGGGTGCTGATGTTGTAGAAGTAAATGTTGCCGAACTTTGATTTGTTGAAACAATGGATGGAGTGATTGCTGGAGTTGTTGATGAATCAGTAGGGATGATAGTGGTTGCAGTTGTAGGAGGATCTGTTGTTGCTGAAGAAAGGATTGTTGATGTTGTAGGAGAATCCATTGTTGCTGAAACAAGAGTTGCTGAAGGAGCTATTGTGGTAATTTGCAAGATTCCATCTCTGATGAGGCCACCTATGCCAAAGCTTAGCTTCTCACAACCATTAATAGCAACCTTGCACAATTCACAGCAGGCTTCACAGCCCGAGAACACCTGACATCTTAAAAGTTGAACTTTGACTTCAGCCAGTGGTGTTTGAATATGTGCAACATTATTAATTAATGCAGATGGTTGATCCTCTTCTATGGCATTAATCCTAGGCCCACCATGATTAGGCAAAGGATTTCTGTTAACATTCGGAGGAGGTGCGAAATTGAGAGCTTTGGAATCGACCAAATCTTGGACCTTCATTTGCAAGGCTCTACACTTCTCAGTATTGTGACCAGGTGCGTTGGAGTGAAAGGCACACCTGGCATTAACATCATAATTCTTTGGGATATTGAGGGGATTTGGTGGTGCCAACGTCCTTAACTCAACCAGGTTCAGCTTCAGGAGTTGTGGCAATAAAGCAGCATAAGGCATAGGGATAGGGTCAATCACCCTATTTTCCTGAGATGGCCTCTGTTGAAAGGGACGCTGCTGTTGGTTGTTGTTGTTATTGCTGTAAGTTCTTTGTTGCGGAAAATGAGATGGTTGCTGATAGTGATGTGGTTGTTGTTGTTGCGGTTGATATGATGGTTGTTGTGGAATTGGAGCCGGAATGGTAATAGCTGTTATGGATCTGTGAGAATATTGGGGCCTGCCCCTGCTTACATGGATAGCATTCGTTTCACACGCCCTTCGGGGTCCTGCAAAAGGTTTTCTGGGGTTGCTGGAGGAAATTGCACCATTGTCAGAGATTTTGCCCATCTTTAAAAGACTCTCAATTCTCTCACCAGCTATAACTACATCGGCAAAACTGATGGAAGAGAAAGCAGCAAGTCTATCAATATAAGTTCCCTGCAAGGTGTTCATCAACATGCCAGCCATCTCTCTTTTTGACATGGGTGGCTGGACAGAACCAACAAGCTTTCTCCACCTCTGAGCATAATCCCGAAAGCTCTCCCTCGAAGACTGAGACATGCCCATTAGAAGAGTTCTATTGGGGGCCATGTCTAGGTTGTACTGGTATTGCCGGATGAAGGCTTCGGCCAAGTCTTTCCAACACCTTATGGTGGCCCTTGTCAGATGCGAATACCATTCTCTTGATGCTCCAGTCAGGCTGTCCTCAAAATAGAACATCCATAACTTCTCGTCCATGGTATAATCCTTGAGTCTTCCTAAGAAGGATTGCAGATGAGTACGCGGGCAAGAGGTACCATTATATTTCTCAAAGCAAGGGGGTTTGAATTTGTGGGGAATTCTCACCCCATCTACCAGCCCCATATCCATCACGTCAAAGCCTAAAGAATTTTGAGATTCTAAAGACCTTAGTTTTTCAGCAATCTCATCCAGTCTTCTGTCATACACCAAATCTCCAGCCCCAATACAGTGAATTGCTCTTCTTGGGGATCCTCTTGCAGGATTCTTCCCCCAACAACATTACCTTGAACATTCCTTGGGATATTAACATCTGGATTCAAATGGGGCCCATACTCTGGTGGGTCGATACGAGGATGCCCCCGTTCATTATTGTTGGTTCCTCCTGTCCCAAGGTGAGGCTCTTCATGTGTTTGTCTTTCTACCAGCTCTCTTAACCTCTCCTGGCTCTGGGCTAAGCCAGTCATCACAGCCATAAACTGAGACATTTGGTTTCTCATTTCGACCCTCTCATTTACCATCTGATTTCTTACTTCATTCAGATCCCGCTGTACCTGCTCCATCTGAATGCCTGGAAGGTTGTTACGAGTTGGGTACCGGTGTGTGCGATTGACAGGGAACACTCTGCGACGAGCAATGTTTCCTGAAAGCACAACAAAGTGAGAAACAAATAATAAACAAATACCTACAAAACAAATAAAAATGTTAGTATGCAATGCAGTATGCTTATTTGTTTTCCCAGGTACAGGACCTTAATCTCTCAATGGAACCCCACCCACCAAACAGAAAACCAGATCCAACAATGACAGTATGAAATATGCATAAGACTGTAAAGAAAGCAATAAATAAAGTTGTACATAAAGCAATAAATAAAGCAAAATAAATAAACACACATAGCACATAACACCCCAGTAAACACAAATCAAACAAGCGCTAAGAGGAACCCACAAAAAGAACCAGAAGCCCTGGTTGTAGTATATGGATCCCCAGCAGAGTCGCCAAGCTGTCGCTCCCGCCAAATGACACAGGGCCAGGAGGGGTACAGACGCGAACGGTCGGCGAAAGGAGAACATGAAGATGAACTGAAAAGAGTCACCAGCTAGGCATTTTTATCCCGAAGGAAAGGTAATGTTGCATAAACCTGGAAAGATATGGATAAGACGGTCGCGAACCAGAGAAACTGAGAAAGGGGGTTGATTACAACCTGGGAAGGTATTAGCACCCAGATTGTCCGTCGTACTCGACGGGATCCACGCTTAAAAGATTTGTGTTTAAAGGGGTAGTGTCAGTGCTATTTTGTGTGCAAAAGCTGGAAAAGAATGCAAGTGTCAGTGTAAAAGAAATGTGAAGTGAAATGAAGGAGTGTCAGTGTGAGGAAAGAGTGTAAAGCTCAAGACTATGAGGCTTAAAATAATGAAGCGGGAAGAGGGGGGGATATACAGAGACTTTCGTTCGATAACAGTTAAGTTATGCCTACGTATCCTCTCATGCAATGAGGAAGTCAGAACACCGTAGTTCGACTCAAAGAGACTGAAAGATAAATTGACTAATGAACTGCTTGCTTGTCTATGCTCAAGTGTATGACCTGTCTGGCTCAGGAACAAACTGTCTTGCATTAGACGGAAGAAGCAAGTTCTTTTTTATGAGTGAACAAGGTGAGAAAAGAATCCCGGAGGAGACGATTATTGCTGGTTTTTGTGCTTTCAGTTTTTTATTGTTTTTTTTAGTTTGTCATAAGAAAATGAGCTTAAGCCTAAACCAAGGGTTAGTAAACTCATCACATCCTCCCTCTGATTAGGGGTAATGAGAATACACTAAGTATGAAGTAAACACCTCACACTTAATCACAATGATGTAGGATTAAGATCATTAACCTACTTGCATTTATTTAGATGTTTTTTGAAGTTTTTGTTTAGTGTTAAGTAATGAGTTTAAGCCATAATCAAGGATTAATAGAGGATAATAGATGAGAACATTTAAGCTGAGAAAGGCTCCTCAACTTAATCCATGATTAGGGATTAACCTCATGACAAAACAAAACATTTATTAAAGTGGATTTTAGTTAATGATAAGATTAAGAAGTGGATTTTATGGTTTGTAAGACAACTTGAGGGGGACTTGTCCATTAACACTAGGGTTAGTCCTTCTTAACCAATTAAGGAAGAATTAGAACCCTAATGCAAGGCCCAAGTTACAAGCCTTATGTCTTAGTGATTATTAAAGTGGATTGATTAAAGGAATTAAACACATTAAGGGTTTTACACTTAGGATTAAATTTATACACTCCATCCTAATAGAAGGATGCAGGCATAACCTTAATCACAAAGCCTTAAAACCTTTAAGGTTTAGTCCTTGATTAAGAGGTGAGAAGAGAAGACACAAAGAGATGACACAAAGGTAAAACTAATGGGGGACTAATTAAACCCTAATTGTGATCATGCTTGGTTATTCCTAGGGTTTATGAGGCTTGCAAGAAGTCTTCAAGAAGAACCACCAAGGAAGAAGAAAGATGGAAGGAAGAGAAGCAGAAGAAACAAGTCAACTTACTTCAATTAAGAAGATAAGTTGCTTGAAGAAAGAAGGTGAAGAAGGAGCATGAATGAGCAAGCTCACTCTAATACAAATATAAAATGCAGCAATGAAAGCATAAGAGAGATGAGAAGAGATTGTGAGAAATGAAGGCAAATTCACTTCTCAAAGTAACTTACCACCTGAAAAGTTAGTAAAAGGAAATGAAATGAAATGAAAATGAAATGAAATGCAAAGATGAAAACCAAAACCAGAAGCATGTTCATGATGCAAATGATGCTGAGATATGGTATGAAGGCATATCAAGAGATGTGAATGATCATACAAGTGATGAAGATGCAAATGAAGCATGTAAGAAGCATGAAAGTTCATGAATGCACATGAAATGAAATGAATGCATAACAAGGCAAATGGATGATGCAATGAGCAAACATGGTTCTAGTGTGTCCTAAGATGTCTTATATGTCATGTGGATGCACAAAATGTCATGGCAAGTTCATGGATGCAAGCATATACAAGATGAATGCACATGAAGATGAGAAATTAGGGTTATATGAACATGTGAGATGCAAAACTCAAAAACAGAAGGAATCATGAGATAAAAAATTGAAAATGCACTCAAAGGAACCCTAAACCTATACTAGGTTACCATCCAAAGGGGGAGGTCAGAAGCTAAACCTAGAGGGACTTATGAATTTTTAATGTTTCTAGGGTTTTAAGGATGATCCTAAATGTAAAATGCCAAATAAATTGAAAATGAAAGATAAAAATGAAACAAAAATGTTTTTAGAAACTAGAAGTCATGCATAGAACAATGCAAAAAGAATCATTCACAAACTCAACTTGGTTTAAACGTTATGAATTTTTGAAGTTAGGGTTAGAAAATGAACAATTTAATAACGCTAATTCAAATGAAAAATGTCAAAGTGTGATCAAAACCAAAATGAAATTTATGTGGTGAGTTTGTAAATGCTTCTAAATGTTCAAAGATGTTTTCTGATTTTTTTTGGGATTTTTAAATACCTAAATGTATTTTTAATTAATTAAAATCAATTAACTTATTAAAAATAACATTTAAATGATTTAAAAAAAATTTTTTAATGCAAAAAATAAAAATAAAAATATTTTGAGGTTCTGAAAATTAATAAAAGGTTTGATAAAAAATTTCAGAATTTTTTTTACTATTTTTAAAAATTCGTACAAAAGAAATAGAAAGAAAAATAAAATAAAATGATAAAAATGAAAAGTATGAAGATCCTGAGGTCCAGATTCAAAGTTGGGACTCTAGGGTTGACTGGCGCGTTTTTTAATGGCCTGGATTCACTCTGGTTTAATTAAACTAATTAATCTTAATTAATTTAATAAAAATGAATTAGGGCTAAGTGAGTTAATCTGGGCCGTGCACATCTTAACCTAATCCTCATCCAAGGGCTACGAATCAATCTGGAAAATTAATTAGGGATTAGGGTTAAACACTTTCAGGTGACCGGAGGGGAGCTCCGGTCATCTTCTCCGGTGGGACAAAACCCCTAAATCTCTCTACAGACCACCCCACCTCAAATCAAATGCCCAGAAATGATCCTCTACCCAAACCTAACTTAAATCAACCCTCAAACATCATTTACAACACATGAACAAGGAGAAACGAATCAAATTATTTTCACGGGTAAAATTTCAGAGAGTCATAAAATGGTCATTTCTTCATCATTTCCAATTCTAAAAGCATCATTGTGATCCCCATAACATATATTTTCAATTTGTAACAAAAAATTCAAGCTCTGAAAAGTTTTTTTCTTGAGATTACCTGAGACGATGAACTGCAAATGTGAGCTTTCCAGGCCTCTCCTTCGTGCAAAAAGTCTCCTCTGATCCTCCTGAGGCTAATGGGATGCTTCAAAACCTCTGATGGTGGCTAGTTTGAAGATTCCAGTTCTGGTGTAGCAGAATTTAAGGATTTGATATGTGATGTTTCAGGCTGTTTTAAGGGTTGATTCTTGTTCTATGGATGATGTGTGACTTGTTGGTGAAGAAAATTTTGAAGTTTGATGGTTGTGGAAGGAGTTTCGAAGAGATGAAGGTTTTGGCAATTTTTGTGAAATCTGATTGTGTGTCTGGTCTGAGCTTGTGTGAGGCTTGTTTTATGATCCATATACAAATCCTAAACTATTGGAATGAGTCAGAAGACTTGACATGCACTGTGGGAATGGTATGGAGCAATTGGCCAAAAAGTCAATAGTTGGTGTACTTCAAGCATGGGCCATGACAAAGGCTATCTTAGGGCTGCTCTGTGTTCAGTTGTCTTCAAGGAGGGCCATGGGATGTTTTAGAATGATCAGAAGTGAATGGATGGTGAGATGTTACATGTTTTGCAATTTTCACAACTTGTTGCACTTTGAGATTTTGGTCATGGACATGCCTCATTCCAAGCTGAATTCATGTCATGAAATGTCACATGGTGTTATGGTGATGCTTTGAGATCAATTAGAAACCAAACAAACCCTTAGGAATCACTTTTGCAAGAATTCCCCCTTTTTGAATTTCATGGAAAATGGCTTATGATACTTGTCATCCAAGGCATGAATTTTGTGAATTTTGTGCAATTTCTGATTTGGGCAAGTTGTAATGATGCATAGAAGTCATTTAGAAGTCACAAAATGGTTTGGCATGAGGTTTTGCAAAAATCCCTCTTTGGCATGAAACATGAAATTATGTGATTTTTGCCAACTTTGGAAAGCCATAACTTGAGTTCCAAAATGAATTAGATCTTGTTCTTGTACTTTTTGAAAACAGAATGATCCAATCTACAACTTTCATGACAAACAATTTTTCATTTGAAGCATTTTAGGTTAAGAAAGAGGAGGTTGAAAAACTTTCCCAAAATGGAAAGTTTACATTACAAGTCATTTCCATTTCTGGCAACTTTTGGTTTTGCTCATTTTTCTTCAAATTTGTGAACTTATAAGCACTTCAATGATCAAGTAAAGACCATATAACTTCAATTTTATGAAAAATCCACTTTGGTTCCATGTTGGTGGGCCTCAGATGCCCTGATTTGGCTCTGACTTGCTCAGGAAGTTACCCAATGATCAGATGACTTCCACAATGAGTTTTTCCATAAAACTTGGTATGTATGATCCTTATGACATATTAAGACCAATAAAAACAAGAATGACCAAAAATTTTGGAGTTATGGCCTCTGAAACCAAAACCCTAATTTCAGGTCATCTGTGCAGTCAAACCCTAGCTCAGCTTCCATTCTTTGTCAGTTCTTGTGATTTTTTGACTTCCTTGATCTTGGGAGGATAAAATATGATGATTGAACATACATGGACCCTCTTAAGATGATTTAATACCTTTGGAGTGGCTCATGGATTGCTCAGATCACAAACCCTAGATGCAGATGACTTTGAACCAATGCAGTGAAGCAAAAATGCAATATGAGATGATATGATTGAACTAATGCAAATGAAAAGATCACAAGCCATGGTGTGAACTTAGTGAGGGAAAATTTGGGGTGTTTACACTCAGCGGGTGTACATTTTTTTATTTTTTTCCCTAACTTTTGCCCGAGCTTTTTATTCCGTTTTTTAGCTCGCCGGGATGCCCTTTTCTTGCCTGGACTTTAATTCTGTTTTTGTGTCCAGCGGGTCTTTTTATGCGAAGTATTTTTTAACTGCGTCCGAGTTAACAGGGGATTGGAAATCTTCTCCATCCATAGTGGTGAGCATTAGTGCTCCTCCCGAGAAAACTTTCTTCACTATGAATGGTCCTCCGTAGTTTGGGGTCCATTTGCCTCTGTGATCTGAAACTAGAGGAAAGATACTCTTGAGCACAAGCTCTCCTATTTGATACTCCCGAGTACGTACTCGTTGGTCGAATGTTCGCTTCATTCTCCTCTGATAAAGATGACCATGACAGATAGCCGCTAATCTCTTTTCCTTAACTAGACATAACTGATTGTATCGAGCACGTACCCACTCAGCCTCATCAAGCTTCACATCCATCATCACACGCAATGAAGGAATTTCTACCTCGACAGGCAAGACTGCCTCCATACCGTATACCAATGAGAAAGGAGTTGCCCCGGTTGATGTCCTGACTAATGTTCGGTACCCATGCAACGCAAATGGTAGCATCTCATGCCAATCCTTGTAAGTGACAACCATCTTTTGCACAATCTTCTTAATATTCTTATTAGCCGCTTCTACCGCGCCATTCATCTCTGGTCGATAAGGAGAAGAATTATGATGCTGAATCTAGAAGTCGCGGCACAATTCTGCCATCATCTTGTTATTCAAGTTGGAACCATTGTCAGTAATAATTCGCTCGGGCACTCCGTATCTGCAAATAATGTCTCTTTTCAAAAACCTGGCTACCACTTGATGAGTGACATTAGCATAAGACGCTGCTTCAACCCACTTAGTAAAGTAATCAATCGCGACCAAAATGAAACGATGACCATTTGAAGCAGTAGGCTCTATTTTCCCGATCATGTCAATGCCCCACATAGAAAAGGGCCAAGGAGATGACATGACGTTGAGCGAGCTGGGAGGAACATGCACCTTGTCTGCATAAATCTGGCACTTGTGGTACTTACGGGCGTACGAACAACAGTCTGCATCCATTGTTATCCAATAGTACCCCGATCTCAACAACTTCTTAGCCATTGCATGTCCTCCTGCATGAGTACCGAAAGATCCCTCGTGAACTTCTTGCATTAACAGGCTTGCTTCATGTCTATCCGCGCATCTGAGCAAGACCATGTCAAAGTTCCTCTTATACAAAACCTCATCTGTATTCAAGAAGAAGCTAGCAGCAAGTCGTCTTAAGGTCTTCTTGTCGTTGGATGATTCCCCAGTTGGGTATTCTTGTTTTTTCAGGAAGAGCTTGATATCAAAGTACCAAGGTTTCTCGTCAGACACTGCGTCTACAGAGAAAGCATAAGTTGGTGCGTCAAGCCTAGAAATGTCAATCCTGGGCACATAGTTCCAACACAAGACATTGATGGACGAAGAAAGAGTAGCCAATGCATCAGCAAATTGATTCTCATCTCATGGTATATACTGAGCTTAACCGTCGTGAAGAACGTCAACAGTCTTCTGGCATAGTCCCTATAAGGAACTAAGTGTTCTTGATGTGTATACCACTTGCTGGTAATCTGATTAATAACGAGGGCTGAATCTCCGAATATATCGAGGGTCTTAATCCGAAGATTAATAGCCTCCTCTATTCCCATTATGCACGCCTCGTATTCTGCTTCATTGTTGGTGCAGCCAAAAGTAATTCTGGCAGCGAAGGGAAAGTGAACACCTTCAGGAGTGATAAGAACAACACCAACTCCACGTCCGTTGATATTGACTGCCCCATCAAACATCAACTTCCATCTAGATTCAGGGTCAGGCCCCTCCTCCGGAAGTGGTTCCTCGCAATCTTATGCTTTGAGGTACATGATGTCCTCATCAGGTAAATCAAATTTCATTGGCTGATAGTCGTCTTCTAGTGGCTGCTGTGCAAGATAATTTGACAATACACTTCCTTTGATGGCTTTTTGAGAAGTATATTGTATATCATACTCTGTTAAGATCATTTTCCACCTTGCAACCCTTTCGGTTAATGCTGGTTCTCGAAGATATACTTGACAGGATCCATTTTTGAGATTAGCAGTGTGGTATGGGTCAACATATACTGTCTCAGTCGGCGAACAGCCCATACCAAAGCGCAACAAGTTTTCTCGAGCAGTGAGTAAAGGGATTCACAGTCGATAAACTTTTTGCTAAGGTAGTAAATAGCTTACTCTTTTCGACCAGACTCGTCATGTTGGCCTAGAACACACCCCATTGACCCTTCTTGCACAGTCAAGTACATGATAAGTGGTCGTCTGTAACTGGAGGCATTAGAATCGGAGGTGTCTGCAAATATTCTTTTATCTTTCAAAGGCTTTTTGACAGTCCTCATTCCACCTGACCGTTTGTTCTTTTCTTAACAATTTGAATATTGGCTCGCACGTGGCAGTTAGATGAGATATGAACCGTGAAATATAGTTCAATCTCCCTAAAAACCCACGCACTTCTTTTTCTGTTTTCGGTGCAGGCATATCTTGTATTGCTTTTACTTTTGCAGGATCCACCTCAATTCCTTTCTGGCTAACAATAAAACCCAGCAATTTTCCGGAGCGCACTCCGAAAGTACACTTGTTTGGATTCAACCTCAGCTTATACTTTATCAGTCTATCAAACAGCTTTTTGAGATTGACCAAATGCTCTTCTTCATTTCAGGACTTGGCAATCATGTCGTCCACATAGCATTCAATTTCTTTGTGTATCATGTTGTGGAAAAATGTGACCATAGCCCGCTGATACGTTACCCCGACATTCTTCAACCCAAAGGGCATAACCTTGTAGCATAATGTAACCCACGGGGTAATGAACGTTGTTTTCTCCATGTCTTCCGGTGCCATTTTGATCTGATTATACCCAGAGAACCCATCCATGAAAGAAAATACCGAGAACTGAGCGGTGTTATCTACCAACACATCAATGTGTGGTAATGGGAAGTCATCCTTTGGACTTGCTCTGTTTAGATCCCGATAATCAACGCACATCCGAACTTTGCCGTCTTTCTTTGGTACAGGCACAATTTTAGCTACCCAAGGTGGGTAACTAGTTACGGCAAGGAATCTGGCATCCCACTGCTTCTGCACTTCCTCCTTGATCTTCATCGCCATATCAGGACGAGTTCTTCTCAGCTTTTGCTTCACTGGAGGACAATCTTCTCTTAGTGGCAGCTTATGCACAACAATGTCAGTACCTAGCCCTGGGTGCTTCCGGATCGGACCACTTCTTTGGCTTGTTTGTAGAAGTAGATAGAAGTCCCTTCCTTCTCGTGGTTCCGATATGCTGGAGTCATAGTACTAAAATTGACTGCTTCAAAAGCTTGACACAACGTTTCATGAATCTCTCCGTCCATTTCCACGTACTTGAAAGTTGACAAATGACTCATAAAGATATCTTCTTCTCCACACACAGTGATCACCTGGCCATCTACCACATACTTCAGCTTCTGATGCAACGTGGATGTCATTGCGCCTGTAGCATGGATCCAGGGACGTCCCAGCAAGCAACTGTAAGCAGGTTGAATATCCATAACGTAGAACCTACTCTTGAACACTTGGGATCCTATCTTCCCAGATAGCTCAACCTCCCCGAACACAGACCTCCGGGACCCATCAAAGGCTTTCACAATTAAATCACTGGGTCGCAAGACAATGCCATCAACATTCAACTTCATCAAGGACTTCTTAGGGAGAACATTGAGAGAAGAGCCTGTATCAACCAAGACATGTGACAGGACAGCACCCTTACACTCCATGGTGATATGCAGGGCCTTGTTGTGATTGCGGCCTTCAGAAGTAAGATCTCTGTCTGTGAAACCCAACACATGGCTGGCATTCACGCAGCCTACCACAGCCTCCAACTGGTTAACCATTATCTCTTGTGGTACATATGCCATCTGTAAGACTTTCAATAGAGCTTTCCTATGAGCTGGAGAAAACATTAACAATGACAGGATAGATATCTTGGACGGAGTCTGATTCAGGTGTTCAACTACTTTATAGTCACTCTTCTTTATTATCCTCATAAACTCTTCGACTTCTTTTTCAAAAGTACCTTGCCCGGCAGCAGGAGTTGTCACTTCTTCGGTCGCTATCTGCTTACCTTTAGCCTTCGCAGCAGCTACAACTTCAGGATCTCCTCTGAGAGCTTGAGGAGCAAAAAGACGCCCGCTTCTTGTAAATCCACCAACTCCTGCGACATTCACCACAGTCGGGTCAATCGTCACTGCTTTACTTTCCACCTTCTGACCTTCTACATACACATCCGAGCCATAATGCCATGGGATGGCTTTATCATCAGCATAAGGAACTGGTCTTGGAACAGTAATGGTAACAGGACTAACCTCTGGAACATAGATAGTCACGGGCTCTCTCCGGACAGGAACTTCAGCAGGATCAAAGTAAATTTTTATGGTAGACACACAATCACTTCTATCATCCACCCTATCAAACTGTAGTGACCCCTCGTCCATCAGATATTGTAGTCCAACCTTCAAGTCTTCACAGCCATTAACTGAACTCTAACACCCTTCACAGTCATAACCACACCCCGGGAATACTTGTCCTTTCAACAATCTGTCTTTCACAACCAGCAATGAAGTCTTCACCTCTTCCACATCAAAAATCAAGTTTAACCTCTCACCGCTATCAACAACATTTATCCTTGCCCCTCCATGGTTTGGAATGGGATTTGATGTAACATTTGAAGGCGGTGCAAAGTTAATCGCCTTTGAATCAATCAAGTCTTGAATTTTATGCTGCAATGCCCTGCACTTCTCAATTGAGTGCACGGGAGCTCCTGAATGGACGCGCATCTTGCATTAGCATCATACCCCATTGGAAGCTCTCCAGGTGGAGGTGGTGCTAATGCCCTTAATTGAACCAAATTCAAGTCTAACAACCTTTGAAGCAGTGTTGTGTACGTCATTGGAATGGCTTCAAGCACCCTGTTAGCTGGACGAGCTTGTCTCGGTTGATAGGGTCTTTGCTGATAACTATTGCGCGGCAGCTGTTGTTGTTGTTGCTGTTGTGGTTGAGTTTGTTGCACAGTACTTGATGGAATAGTGACAGCTGCCACTTGCTCATATGATCCTCTGTATCCCCGGCCCCGTCCTTGGTTGTACACAACATTAGTTTCTCCCTCCCTTCTTCTCGGAGGTCCATTAAAAGCTTTTCTCACACCGCTTGAGTTACCTGCTGTTGCACCCCAAAATTTGCCCTCACAATACAAGACTTTGTGTGCTAAGAAGGTTCACAAGGTTCACAAGATTCACAACACTTACAAGACCTTTCATGAGGTTCATGAAGTCTACAAGATACTTTATGAGGTTCACAAGGTTCACAAGGTTCACAGGATTCACAATGCTTACAAGACCTTTCATGAGGTTCATGAAGTCTACAAGATACTTTATGAGGTTCACAAGGTTCACAAGACCTCCCATGAGGTTCACAAGACATTTTATGATGGTTTACAATGTTCACAAGGTTCACAAATAGTCAGAAGAGTTGACAATTCCCCCATACAATGCACCTCCTAAGCAGTGCATCCAAAACTAGGGTTTTGACTTTAATCAGGCTAAATGGATTTCCAAGACTTCAAATGAGCTTTATAACATCTTATATGTGTGTAAGAGCCCCCATGACAAGTTTCAAGACTTTTCTCAAAAGTTTGCTCAGTCAGATGATCAGATAAGTCAAAATCAGTCAAAGCAGTTAAAAAGTCAAACTGAAGTCAACTGTGGTCAAACCAAAGTCAAACTTCATGATTTTTTGCCAACATCAAGTATATGAAGTAAAATTCATCATTTGATCAAGGGTTGATCATGATTCATCAAGGAGATTTCAGAT
The DNA here is from genome assembly GCA_963966055.1 of Lathyrus aphaca. Classification (NCBI taxonomy): domain Eukaryota; kingdom Viridiplantae; phylum Streptophyta; class Magnoliopsida; order Fabales; family Fabaceae; genus Lathyrus; species Lathyrus aphaca. Next base: position 213,086,647 of record OZ014519.1, read on the forward strand.
CATCAAGAATCAGGAGTTTCTAAATTAGGGTTTCCTCAGTAAAAGTCAACTGAACTTTGACCAGCCATAACTTTCACATGCTTCATCACCAAGTCTCCATCCAAAGCTCATTTTGAAGGAAATTGAATTCTCTACAACTTTGTGTCTCACAAGCCAAGCCCAAAAATGCTTCATTTGGAAGGTATGGGCTAAGACATTACAGGTCCTTTTGAAAGTCAACAAAAAGTCAACAACTTCAAAAGGGCATAACTTGAGATTGGTAAATGATATGGACATGAAACCAGTGGGGTTGGTTAGAGGACTCTTCAATCTTTCCAAAATGTCCAAGAACACCCTCATAGCATTAAAATTGAAGGATGTGTGCCCTTGCAAAGTTGGGAAATTTTTGGTTGGTTTATGAAGAAAATGGAGGTCTAAAACTAATTTCTTCTAAATGGGCTTGCCATATGATGACCCAATCCATACTATAACCTCATGCACGACCCAAGTCAACAAAAATCAGATTTTTTATCATTTTATTTTTATTTATTTTGATTTAATTCATTAAAAATCATTTTAAATTAAAATAAAATATAAAAGTCTAAGATTTAAAATGGATTAAGCTTCTAGAAAATCATAAAAGTGATTGGTATCAAAGTGGAAAGAGAATCATGTTGATTTGCCTAAAATAGAAGGTGTTCATACAAAGATATTTGATTTTTAAGGCATAATCTCTTTGAATCTTTTCCAATCAAATCTCTCACACAATGACCAAATTTTTTAACCTAAATTCATCACTCTATAAGTATAGAAGATAACCCTAATCATAAGACACGAATTTCCAGCCCCAAGTGTAAGTTTTCATATTTCCAAAAACCTCTCCAAACTCAAATTCAGATTGTTGCATACAAGGCATTAGAAGGTAATTTGAGAACACAGCCATGATCACTGGACATCATTGAGTTGAAACCAATACTTATTTGCATCAAAAACCTCCCCATTCGCATAATCCGATTCAAATTGTTCATCACATTTCAATTTTTCGATTCTGAACAATGACTGGTTTTTAATGAATTTTGACTAATGCTTTGTGTTTGTGGTATGTTATAGATTGTTTCTGGGCAAGTTTTGTGAAGTTCTATCAACTAGAACGAAATCCACCATGATTAGGGTTTCGGATGAGCTTTAGGGTTTTCTGATTTATCCAGCATAAACGAATTCTAAAACCACAGATTGATTCAAATTGATCTCTAGACTTTGTTTGTGCTATTAATTTGATGTGATTTCATGGTTTTGATGCTAGTTAGATTTCATAGGTTTTGCTGCAGATTGAGTTTCGCAGGAAAATTCGTATATAGTTTCGCAGGAAATTTCGTATGAATTAAGGAAGAAGATGACTCCCTGCGCGCGCGTTTCTGGAATTTGAATTTGATTTTAATATTTTTATGTTTTGTTTCTGTTTAATATCACAAGCTTGTGCTTGTCCCAGTGGTATGAAGCACGCGTGTGTAGCTGGAGAACCTGCGTTCGAATCCTGGCTTCACCATCTTTTTATTGTTTTTTCCAGATAATTAGACATTATAATATATTATGAATTATTGTGAAGTTATGTACAGGTGCGCTCTCCCAGCTGGAATGGTAATGTGTTTGTGTGATTGCTTGCAAGGTCTTGGGTTCGATCCCCCCAGGTCTTTTGTTTTCTTCTTTTTTTTTGTGATTTTTCAGGAATGATACAACAAAACCAATTCAACACATCCTTGTAATGCCTGCGTGCGCGTTGGCCTGGTGGTAGAGGTTGCTGGCCTGAGTATTTGCAATCAAAGTGTTCTGGGTTCAATTCCCAGCCAGGTAAGTTCCAATTTTTTTGTTTGTTTCATTTAATTTGTTTGTTAATTATATTAATATTAATTAGATATAATTATGTTTAATGTATGATTAAATAATTCTAGAAAAAAATAATATGTAAATATTTTGTAATTTTTTTTTTTAATTCTAAACCTAGTTTATTATCATATATTAAAAATTAAAAAAATATGTATACATTATAATAATTAGATTAATATTTGATATTTTGTATATAAAACTCAATTTATTTTTATAAACCCTAAAAATATATTTTTTTCTACAAACCCTAATTTAATCATAATAATTTCTAAAAAAACCTAATTTCTTTTTTTTTCTTCTATTCTTGTTTAATATTATTATTTATATTTAATTTAATTTTTATTAAATACATAAATTGTTTATAATTTAAAATTTTGTACATAAATATGTTTAAAAATTAAAATGCTTAATTTACTTTTATAATATGAAAATATTCTCTAATTGTTTATAATTAATTATGCATGTAAATAATTTCTAAAAAAATTGCAAATTTAATAATTATAATCATATGTTCATAATTGATTTAATTTTTTAATATGATTGTTTATATTTTCTTATTAACTTTTAAGTTTTGTTTATTATACTATTTTTGCTTATTATTATTATTATTAATTATGATTATATGATTATTACTAACCCCATTTATTTTTTTAAATTATTATTATTATTTCTACTAACCATATTATAATTTATTTTGCTTACTTATTTATTTTGCTTATTTATTTTGCTTACTTATTTATTTTGTTTATTTATTTTGCTATTTATTTAAATTGCTTTTATTATTATTATTGTAATTGCTCCTAGATGTAATATTTTATAATGTTTAAATTAATTATTTTATGCCATGGTTAGTAAAGATAGGGAGTGTAACATGTATGTTATTTAAAATTAATTTAGGTCACTTAATTTAAAAGATAAATATTTAAAATTGAACACTCACACACGTAAGTCGATCTTTGATCGCCATCTCACTTTCTAGGGTTACCTCTCATTGTTGCCTAATCAAAAAGGTCAAGTAGGGTGTATAAAGCAAAAAGTCCCTCAAAGTAAAGTCATCTAGTCCCTTAACAATAAAAGATCAAGTCCCTTAAATGGTTGCCTTCATAATGATCTTGTCCCTTTCGAATAATGATGACAGTCCCTCCAAAATTGCTTAATACACCCCACAGTTGCCTTCATTAAACAAATGTCCCTTCACTTGTCCCTCACATCCAAGGTAATGACTACCTATTCCTTAATAATAGGGATAGTCTTACCATTTAAAGGATTCAAGAACAGAAAGACTTAAACTTTAGGGTAGGTTTCTCATAGTTACTTGCTCACTATTCAAAAACTTTTCAAACATTTCACAATTTCAAACAATTTTCAAACACAAGTTTTTTACGCATCCGTACATGGATCATTATCAAACTCTTATGAAAATTTCTATTCACACACTTCACATTTTCAAAAAACAATTCAAAGTGAGCTAAGTAACTAAGAGCCCATGGATAACCATGGATGTAAAGGGTGCTAACACCTTCCCTTTACATAACCTACCCCCCGGACCCAAAAATCTTTTAAAAGGTCTTTCCTGTTCTTTTATGCCTTTCCTTTGGATAAAATAAAAGTCGGTGGCGACTCTTGCTATCCGCAACGTAACTAAAGTCAGTTCTCCCACCGTGTTACAGAACTGGCGACTCTGCTGGGGAATTAAATTAAAGAGGGGTACCCTTAGGAATTAGATCACTTAAATTGTTTGCCTTGTTTGCTTTATATTATCTGTTGGGTGTTCTTATGTGTGAAAGATCCTAACCCGGATCTAGTGTACCTTAGGTAAATGGCAATAGACCAAGGAAATTGTACGGCGTATACCGATATGGTTGATCTGGTGGCCATAGTTAGTGTGACTTCTTGGTTGGTGCTTATGTTCCTTAAGTCAAGTTGAGGATAATATGAGGCTGCCATACGTTGTCAATGCACTAACTAACTTTTAGAACCCTAGTTATTCCATCTTGGCCTTTAGAAAGTAGTGAGATAACCGGCTTTGGTGCAGACTGAAGTTGGTTGATACTCGATACTACGCTCATTGAGATTCTAAACTCGGAGGGTTTTGGTTGGCAAGTAAGTTGCCTACTGAACAACCACCCTTGTGAAGGATCAATGATATTGAGATCCCTTAGAACCTGGTTACTTTGTAGGACAGGATGAACCAAATAAACTTCAGGGGAGGGTAATTACCTTAAACCTCATGCAAGCCTTTAAACCTAGGGCTACTGTGTGACTTGTTTGTGTGTGCCACATGTTTGTGATTGAGCATAACATCATGACATCATCATGCATCATAAGCATAGCATTTTCACTAACCATTTCAAGGACCAAAGGATTTATCTTTGTTCTTTGTTGCAGGTCATGGCTTCTGCTCGTAGAAACACCATCAGGATCAACTTTGTGGGCATACCTGCTAAGCTTAAAGAGTTGGTTTCTCAAGTGTCTGATCACTCCCAGTTCATCAAGAGACATGGTCACCTATTGGATCTAGTCACCTCAGGGTTCAATGAAGACATGATGAGTGTCCTATTTCAGTTCTTTGACCCTAAGCACCATTGCTTTACATTCCCTGACTATCAGCTGGTTCCTACAATGGAAGAGTTCTCTAAACTTCTGGGTATACCTGTTCTTGATCAAAGACCCTTCACAGGCTTGGAGAAGGAGCTTAAACCAGAGGTTATTGCTGCAACTCTACATCTGAAGAAGTCTGACATTGTTCTAGAAACGAGAAGCGGAGTTAAGGGTATTCTTGCCAAGGTGCTAATAGAGAAAGCTCAGGTGTTCTTGAAGGCCATGAGCTATGATGCTTTTGAGGAGATCTTAGCCTTGCTGATTTATGGCTTAATATTGTTCCCCAATCCAGATCAGTTCATAGACGTTCATGCCATCAACATATTCCTGAGTCACAATCCAGTGCCTACATTGCTTGGAGACATCCTACATTCTCTTCACACCCGTACTACAAGGGCAAGAGGAACTTTGATGTGCTGCATACCTTTGCTTTCTAGGTGGTTTATTTCTCACCTTCCTCGCTCAGTAATGAAGAATGAGCAAGGGTTCAGGTGGTCCAAGAGGATCATGTCACTCTCGCATTCAGATATTCATTGGTGCTCCAGATCTATGGAGAATGTCACCATCATTGACCGTTGTGGGGAGTTCCCTAATGTGCCACTTCTGGGTATAAGAGGAGGCATCACCTACAACCCCTCTCTAGCTTTACGACAGTTTGGTTACGCTCGGAGTGATGGTCCACATGACATGTTGATTCAGGGCATTGTGTTTGACTACGACAACGATCTTCAAGGTTACTGTCAGAGATTCATACGAGCATGGGGAAAAGTAAACAGGGTTGACAGCAAAACTCTGGAGCCTAAGTACACTATTCCTATGGAGGCTTATCTCAGATGGGTGCGATCTCGTGCTCAGACTCTCGTGATGCCATATCCTGCTATCCTTCCAGTTACCATGGAACCTGTTGCTGAAGGAGATACTGCTTATACCATCCTTCACCCAGACATGCCTACTGACATGGAAGACTTACGGAGATCCTGGATCCAGTTAAAGGAGCAAAGGGATACTTTCGAGGCTCATTACAAAGCAAGCCAAGAAAGAATCCTGGAACTAACAAAGCAACTTCACGAGGAACGGAATCTCAACTCATACCTCAACACAAAGAGGAAACGTCCATGGGAGACTTAAAACCCCATCTCTTGTATTTATTGCATTTCATTTTCTGTAAGCCCAAGAGGCAAAACAAATTTATTACTAATAAAAGTTTACCTTCTTGTTTGTTTAAGCAAATTTAAATCCTGCGGTCCTTGAAAACATTACATATACATTCACATATCATTTCATTGCATCACAGGTTTATAATTGTGCACAGGTTTCTCATCTTCTCGCTGTTTATTTCAGCAATGGCTCTTGAACAAACAGTTAAGGATCTCCAGGCACAAAATGCACAGTTCCAAGAGCTGATCCTGAACCTGACCAAGGGGCAGGATGAATTGAAGACACTGCTGGCCAAGAAGACTAAGAAGACTAGAAGGTCAGGTGGCCTGATCAACATGGGAAGAAGGTTCAAAGGTCTTGCCAAGACCAAAGAACCAGTTGAAGACTATGAATCTGAAGAGTCTGAAAAAGAGGGAGGCAGTCTCCACAACACTAGGGGGGATTCTGATTCTGAGGCTAATTACTACCATGAGCCTAACGAAGACAAATTCAAGATGCTGGTGGATAGAATGGACGCTATAGAGTTGAAGAAATCTTCTGGGTTGGATTTTGAAGATTTGAGTCTGATATCTGGGGTGGTCATACCCATTGGTTTCAAGGTTCCTACCTTTGTTGTTTATGATGGGGTCTCTTGCCCCAAGCTGCATCTGAGGTCTTATGTCAGAAGAATCCAACCTCACACTGCTGATAAAAAGTTGTGGATCCATTTTTTTCAAGAGAGCTTATCTGGAGCTCAATTGGAGAGTGTCAACATCAGGGATTGGAATGATCTTGCTGAAGCTTTCTATAAGCAGTATCAATACAATGCTGATTTAGCTCCTACTCGCATGCAGCTGCAAAGCATGTCGATGGGTGCCAAAGAAAGTTTCAAGGAGTATGCTCAGAAGTGGAGAGATTTAGCCGGAAGGGTACAACCCCCTTTAACTGACAGGGAATTGGTTGATATGTTCATGTGTACGCTGAATGGTCCTTTTTACAGTCATCTCATTGGAAGCTCATCGTCTGGCTTCACTGAGTTGATAATGACAGGAGAGCGCGTTGAAAATGGTATAAAGAGTGGCAAAATTCAAGTGGGTACTTCTTCATCAGGTGCTGCAAAGAAGCCTCCCACTGGGAAGAAAGAATCCAATGCTGTTTATGGTCAACCTGATCGTAATAGAAGGCATCAGTCTGTAAGTGCAGTTCATATTTCAAATCCAACTCCTGCAACAACAGAGCAGCCACAGGGCAACCAACAGAGGGCTAGAAGGTAGTTCACAAAGATCAACATGTCAATGGCTCAGGCATTGCAACACTTGTTGAAGGCTGAACTTATTACTCTGAAAGAGGCTCCTCAAAATCCTAATATTACCTCTCCCAGGTACAATCCCAATGCGCGATGTGCATATCATTCGAATTGTCAGGGACATGATACTAATAGTTGCTGGGTCTTGAAGAACAAAATTCAAGATATGATTGAGGCTGGAGAGATTGAGTTTGACCCTCCGGGTACTCCAAATGTGATTACTGCTCCCATGCCAAATCATGAGAAGACTGTCAATGCAATTGATGAAGATTCACATATCTATTCAGTTGCAGAGTTGACCACACCATTGTCTGTTATCAAGAAGAAGTTAGTGCAAGCTGGGTTCTTTCCAGGTTGTTGTGAAGATTGTTTGTATTGTACATATAAGCCGGATAGTTGTTGGAGATTGAGAGATGGAATTCAGCGTCTCATGGATAAATATACCATAGTGTTTGAGAGGACTCCATCGTCTGTAGAGAGTATGGTGGATCATATTACTAAAGGTAGGAAGACTGAAGAGGTTGACATGGTTGATAGAGTGCCGGTAAGGATCACTTCCAAGGGACCTGTTAAAATCACTCATAAGGGTCCAATTAATATTACTGCTGAAGGCCCTGTGAAGATTGTTGCTGAAGCCAGAGTGGCTCCTATGGTCATTACTACTCCTGGTCCTATTTCGTATACGTCTGATAAAGTTGTGCCTTGGCATTATGGGTCTGATGTTTATATCCATGGTGTTAAGCAGGAACCCTTAGCTGATGTGCCTGTTGATGTTGATAATATTGCTGGATCTAGTAAGATCACACGAAGCGGAAGGGTCTTCTCTCCTCCAATTACTTCCAAGAATGCAGTTACTCCTGATGTTACTTCCACTACTGATGCTCGGGGCAAAGGTCCTGTTATTGAGCCTATACCTACTGATGTGCCAGCTGCTGATGATCTTGCTAAGCAGATGGAAGAAGTATTGAAAATCATTCGCAAGAGTGATTATGACATTGTTGATCAGTTGGGACACACTCCCTCCAAGATTTCTATGTTGTCCTTGTTGTTGTGTTCTGAGGCTCATGCCAAGGCCTTGATCAAGTTTCTGAAGACTACTCATGTACCCAATGCAATTTCTGTTGATCAGTTTGAGAATTGTGTTGCCCACCTGACCTATGATAATGGCTTAGGTTTCTCTGATGCTGATTTGACTCCTGCCAAGAGGGATCATAACAGGGCTCTGCATATCTCAATTGAATGCAGGGTCACTACCCTGTCACATGTATTGACAGACAATGGTTCCTCTCTGAATGTGTTGCCCAAAGAAGTCCTAAATAAGTTAAGCCCTGAAGATGTTGTGCTGAAACCCAGTAACATAGTGGTGAAGGCTTTTGATGGTTCGAGAAGAGTGGTGCATGGAGAAATTGATCTCCCAATCAAAGTTGGTTCTCAGATTTTCAATGCTACATTTTATGTGATGGATATTCGTCCTTCGTACTCTTGTTTGCTTGGTCGTCCCTGGATCCATGGGGCAGGTGCTGTAACCTCTACATTACATCAGAAGTTGAGATATCCGGTAGAAGGAAAGGTTGTTACTGTCTATGGAGAGGAAGAATATTTTGTCAGCCATGTGAACACCTTCAAGTATCTGGAAGTGGAAGGTGAATATGTTGAAACTCCGTGTCAGACATTTGAAGTGGTTCCCTGGATTGTTAATGATTATGAAGCTCCTCCTGTTGTTAAGAAAGTGCGTGTGGTCACCAGAGTACCTCCAACAATGGCTTCCCTCAAAGATGCTAGAGCTGTAGTGGATGAAGGTGGTTGTACTATTTGGGGTCAGCTTCCTGATATCCCTTACAAGTCTGACAAATTTGGTTTGGGTTTCACTGCAGAGTCCCAGAAGGCTGTTCGTCATGCTCGTGCTATTCGTATCACCAATCAAGGGGTTATGAAGAACCAGATCAATGATGTGGGTGACTATGATGAAGACTACAACTTGGATGCTTGGATTTTTCCTACTATGGGTGCTGGACTCAATAATTGGAAAGCTGAAGATGTTATTCCTATCTCCTTTAGTCAGGAGTAAATACTATTACTGTGTTGTTGCTTTTTAAAGTTTGTAATTTCTTGAACAATTGAACTTTTAAGCCTTGTGCTTTACCCGGGGCACAATGGTGTGCTTGTTACGGGATGTCATTTCATTTGCATACTTCATTCAATAAAAATCAGTGGACATTTCGTTTTCGTAAATATTGTGTTCTTTGTCTTTCTTTTCTTTTATTTTTGTTTTATCAGCTATGTGTTCTTACACACACCCACATCACTAAAATGCAGATCCTCATCCACTCTGGATCCTGTTGATAACAGTTCTACTATTGCCAATTATAATTTCGAGAATCCGATCTATCAAACTGAAGACGGAAATGAGGACGATTGTGAAGTACCTGTAGAGCTTGCTAGGTTGTTACAACAAGAAGAGAAAGCCATACAGCCACATGAAGAGCCAGTCGAAGTTGTGAATCTGGGAACTGAAGAAAACAAGAAAGAGGTCAAGATAGGGGCTGATTTAGAGGATAGTGTCAAGAGCAGATTGATTCAGATGTTACGTGACTATGTGGAGATCTTTGCTTGGTCTTACGAAGATATGCTAGGGTTGGATACAGACATTGTGGTTCACCGTTTACCAGTAAAAGAAGATTGTCGTCCAATGAAGCAGAAGGTTCGTCGTATGCGTCCTGAGATGTCAGAAAAGATCAAAGCAGAGGTAATGAAACAGTTCAATGCAGGGTTCTTAGCAGTGACTTCTTATCCTCAGTGGGTTGCAAATGTGGTGCCGGTACCTAAGAAAGATGGTAAGGTACGTATGTGTGTGGACTACAGAGATTTGAACAAGGCTAGCCCCAAAGATGATTTTCCACTTCCTCATATTGATGTTCTGGTAGACAACACTGCTCAGCATAAGGTATTCTCTTTTATGGATGGTTTCTCTGGTTACAATCAGATCAAGATGGCACCTGAAGATATGGAGAAGACAACATTTGTTACACAGTGGGGCACTTTTTGTTATAATGTGATGCCATTTGGTTTGAAGAATGCAGGGGCAACATATCAGCGTGCTATGGTGGCTTTGTTTCATGATATGATTCATCATGAGATAGAGGTATATGTGGATGATATGATAGCCAGGTCCCAGAATGAAGAGCAACATCTTGATCATTTGCATAAATTGTTTGAGAGGTTGAAGAAGTACAAGTTGAGATTGAACCCAAACAAGTGTACTTTTGGAGTTAGGTCTGGTAAACTCCTGGGTTTCATAGTCAGTGGAAAAGGTATTGAAGTGGATCCTGCAAAAGTAAAAGCTATACGAGAGATGCCAGCTCCCCGTACTGAGAAGGAAGTTAGAGGTTTCTTGGGACGATTGAATTACATTGCAAGATTTATTTCCCAATTAACTGCCATTTGTGAGCCAATCTTTAAGTTGCTGAAGAAAGACCAGGTGATGGAATGGAATGATGAATGCCAGATTGCCTTTGATGAAATCAAGAGATATCTGCTGGAACCACCAATTTTGATGCCACCAGTTGATGGAAGACCCTTGATTATGTACTTAACAGTGCTAGACAACTCAATGGGGTGTGTGTTGGGGCAACATGACGAGTCTGGTCGAAAAGAGCAGGCAATATACTACCTTAGCAAAAAGTTTACCGACTGTGAAACAAGATACTCACTGCTCGAGAAAACTTGCTGCGCTTTGGCATGGGCTGCTCGCCGACTAAGACAGTATATGTTGACCCAAACTACCTTGTTGATTTCGAAGATGGATCCAATCAAATACATATTTGAGAAACCTGCTCTCTCCGGAAGAATTGCAAGATGGCAAATGATCTTGACAGAATATGACATACAGTACACTACTCGAAAGGCCATCAAAGGAAGTGTTGTTGCTGATCATTTGGCTCATCAAGCAGTGGATGATTATCAGTCAATGAATTTTGAGTTCCCTGATGAAGACATTATGATTATTACCAAAGAACCTGGACAATATGACGGACCTAAACAAGGATCCCGATGGATTATGGTTTTTGATGGTGCCTCTAATGCACTTGGTAATGGTGTTGGTGTTGTGATCAGTTCCCCTGAAGGTTGTCATACCCCGATTACTGCAAGATTGTGTTTCTATTGTACCAATAACATGGCTGAGTATGAGGCATGTATCCTAGGTATTAAAGCTGCTATTGATATGAAGATTCAGTTCCTTGACGTGTATGGAGATTCAGCCCTGGTAGTCAGTCAGATTAAAGGAGATTGGGATACTAAGCATGATAACCTCATTCCTTACAGAGAACATGTTTTGTCTTTGATCCCACATTTCAAAGAGATTACCTTTGGACATATTCCACGAAGAGAGAATCAGTTGGCAGATGCATTAGCTACCATGGCATCTATGTTTGAGATCAGTTGGGATGATGAAGCTCCCAAGATTACTATTGATAGATTTGAGAAGCCTGCATACTGCAATGAGATTGACACAGAAGGGGCAGAGGAAAAGCCTTGGTACTATGAAGTGAAAAGATATCTTGAAGCTCAGGAGTTCCCTGAAGGGGCATCTGTCAAATATAGGAAATTTCTGAGAAGGTTTTCTGCTAAGTTCTTTTTGAGTAATGGCATTTTGTACAAGCGCAATCATGATTCAACTATGCTTCGTTGTGTGGATAAGAAGGAAGCAACAGAGATTATGGAAGATATGCATGATGGGATCTTTGGCACTCATTCTAGTGGTCATACTATGGCAAAGAAGATATTGAGAGCAGGATACTATTGGTCTACCATGGAAGCTGACTGCTATCAACATTCCAGAACTTGTCACAAGTGTCAAATCTATGCGGACAAAGTGCATATACCTCCATCACCATTGAATGTGTTGACTGCTCCTTGGCCTTTTGCCATGTGGGGCATTGATATGATTGGTAAGATCAAGCCTACTGCTTCTAATGGGCATTGTTTCATCCTGGTTGCTATTGATTACTTCACGAAGTGGGTAGAGGCAGCTTCGTTTGCATCTGTTACCAAAAATGTTGTGGCTCGATTCATTAAGAACAATCTCATATGTAGGTATGGCATCCCTGAAAGGATTATTACTGACAATGGCTCTAATCTGAACAACACTATGATTACTGATCTCTGCACGCAGTTCAAGATTAAGCATCACAACTCTTCTCCGTATCGTCCAAAGATGAATGGGGCAGTTGAAGCTGCTAATAAGAACATTAAGAAGATTGTACAGAAGATGACTGTTACTTACAAAGATTGGCATGAGATGTTACCATTTGCTCTTCATGGTTATCGTACCACAATACGTACTTCAACAGGGGCAACCCCATTCTCCTTAGTCTATGGTATGGAAGCAGTTCTGCCCATTGAAGTTCAGATTCCCTCCTTAAGAATTATGAAGGATGCAGGCTTGGAGGAAGATGAATGGATTCAGACTCGATTTGACCAGATAAATTTGATTGATGAGAAGAGGTTAGCAGCAGTTTGTTATGGCCAGATGTACCAGAAACGGATGATCAAAGCTTTTAATAAGAAGGTTAAGCCAAAGGTATATCAGGCTGGTGACTTGGTAATCAAGCGTATCATATTACCACAGGGTGATCCTAGGGGCAAGTGGACTCCAACATATGAAGGACCATTTGTAGTCAAGACAGTATTCTCAGGAGGTGCCATGATACTCACTACTATGGATGGTGAAGACTTTCCACAGCCCGTAAACGCAGACATAGTTAAAAAATACTACGCATAAAAAGAGACCCGCTAGGTTGACAGGCCTAGGCAAAAATAAGGGCATCCCGACAAACCAAAAGGGTTTGGGCAAAAATTAGGGATATATATAAAAAGATGTACACCCGGCAAGTCGAAAACTTGAAAAGGCGGCTTGGGCAAAAAAGGGTATCCCGGTGGATTGAAAACCTGAAAGGGCAATCCAGGCAAAAGTTAGGGATTAAAGCGTATGACTATGTCTCGTTTGGATCACTCATGAAACTGCAACCAGTTGTACTACTTACTCAAGTTTGAACAGATAAAGCTCAATCCAATCGTTTCCGTTTCAACAGCAGAAGATGAGATACTTGAAGATAATGGCAATAGTAGAATTGAAACTCAATAGGATTATTTCCCACGTAGCTGATTCTCCTTGTTTTGTAAAAACTTTATGACAAAGTCCTCTTACTAGGATTTAGGTCTCCTTGTACAAACTTACCCATGTATGGGTCACTCTTTGATATAAATAAAATTTCATTTCTGAATCCAGATTTACTTTTACCCTATTTACATAAGCGAAACGTCCATTGGTTGTGTTTGAATGTATGTATGCTTAATATGATTGATGTTTACCAGAAATGCATGAAAATACAGTAATAGTATTTACTAAGGACGAACGAGGGAAGGATTTCAACGAAGCTTCGCCGGTTCATCTCTACAAAACAGTTACAAATCCTCAGTAGGGCAAGTCCATCTTCATAAAGTCACATCTCCCCTGGAATTTATATCCATCTCTTTTATCCTCATACGGATATTCGGGAATTTACTTTCCAATAAGAGTACGACGAACGAAGACGGGAGGTTATATCTACCCTACTATCAAACGAAGACGAAGGTTATGTATACCCTACTATCCCCAGCAGACGGAAGGTTATATATACCTTACTATCCCCAGCAGACGGGAGGTTATATATACCTTGTTATCCCTAGCAGACAGGAGGTTATGTATACCTTCTTATCACACAAGACGGGAACGAATTCCCCATCCTCTTCAGCAACAAACTGGGATTTATTTTCCCTGGCCAGCAGTTGTTATACGAAAATATCCAGACGCTTCCGGCAGCATCATATCATACATACATCATTTACATCATACCATAATATACATATCCATAGATACATAATACATTGCATCATATTATACATACATACATAATGCATAAACTAATACTACCATATAGAATATTACCTTGTTTTCAGGTTAATTCTTCAGCAGACAGACTTCATCAACAGCTTGTGACTATCAGGACTGCTTTATCCTCCTGAAAGCTTATTATCTCCTCGGGACGTTGTTATCCTCCTGAAAGCATATTATCTCCTCGGGACGTTGTTATCCTCCTGAAAGCATATTATTACTTTGGGCCGTTGTTATCTTCCCAAAGGTTACCACTTCATCAGGACGTTTTTATCCTCCTGAAAGCATATTATCTCCTCGGGACGTTATTTATCTTCCTGAAAGCTATCACCCCTACCTCAGAACGTTGTTTATCTTTCTGAAAGCATATCACTCCCTCAGGACTGCTTTATCCTCCTGAAAGCATATTATTACCTCAGGACTGCTTTATCCTCCTGAAAGCATATTATTACCTCAGGATTGCTTTATCCTCCTGAAAGCTATCATTATATCTTCATATTTTGGACTGCTTTATCCTCCAAGAAATGTATCTGAAGAACTTTTCTCCAAGTGGCATCTTTAAGCCCACCCAAGCATATTCAACAAGTCATCAATACCACTCTACGCACTGGTGAGTGCAAATTTTTGGGCTTTTGTGTTCAATCCCCTTCAACCTTCCAGGTCACGACTGGCAAATATACCAATCTAACCCCTCAGGTTTCAGAAAATTGAACAGGGGCAGCTGTTGCACCCCAAAATTTGCCCTCACAATACAAGACTTTGTGTGCTAAGAAGGTTCACAAGGTTCACAAGATTCACAACACTTACAAGACCTTTCATGAGGTTCATGAAGTCTACAAGATACTTTATGAGGTTCACAAGGTTCACAGGATTCACAATGCTTACAAGACCTTTCATGAGGTTCATGAAGTCTACAAGATACTTTATGAGGTTCACAAGGTTCACAAGGTTCACAAGACCTCCCATGAGGTTCACAAGACATTTTATGATGGTTTACAATGTTCACAAGGTTCACAAATAGTCAGAAGAGTTGACAATTCCCCCATACAATGCACCTCTTAAGTAGTGCATCCAAAACTAGCGTTTTGACTTTAATCAGGCTAAATGGATTTCCAAGACTTCAAATGAGCTTTATAACATCTTATATGTGTGTAAGAGCCCCCATGACAAGTTTCAAGACTTTTCTCAAAAGTTTGCTCAGTCAGATGATCAGATAAGTCAAAATCAGTCAAAGCAGTTAAAAAGTCAAACTGAAGTCAACTGTGGTCAAACCAAAGTCAAACTTCATGATTTTTTGCCAACATCAAGTATATGAAGTAAAATTCATCATTTGATCAAGGGTTGATCATGATTCATCAGGGAGATTTCAGATCATCAAGAATCAGGAGTTTCTAAATTAGGGTTTCCTCAGTAAAAGTCAACTGAAGTTTGACCAGCCATAACTTTCACATGCTTCATCACCAAGTCTCCATCCAAAGCTCATTTTTAAGGAAATTGAATTCTCTACAACTTTGTGTCTCACAAGCCAAGCCCAAAAATGCTTCATTTGGAAGGTATGAGCTAAGACATTACAGGTCCTTTTGAAAGTCAACAAAAAGTCAACAACTTCAAAAGGGCATAACTTGAGATTGGTAAATGATATGGACATGAAACCAGTGGGGTTGGTTAGAGGACTCTTCAAGCTTTCCAAAATGTCCAAGAACACCCTCATAGCATTAAAATTGAAGTATGTGTGCCCTTGCAAAGTTGGGAAATTTTTGGTTGGTTTATGAAGAAAATGGAGGTCTAAAACTAATTTCTTCTAAATGGGCTTGCCATATGATGACCCAATCCATACTATAACCTCATGCACGACCCAAGTCAACAAAAATAAGATTTTTTATCATTTTATTTTTATTTATTTTGATTTAATTCATTAAAAATCATTTTAAATTAAAATAAAATATAAAAGTCTAAGATTTAAAATGGATTAAGCTTCTAGAAAATCATAAAAGTGATTGGTATCAAAGTGGAAAGAGAATCATGTTGATTTGCCTAAAATAGAAGGTGTTCATACAAAGATATTTGATTTTTAAGGCATAATCTCTTTGAATCTTTTCCAATCAAATCTCTCACACAATGACCAAATTTTTTAACCTAAATTCATCACTCTATAAGTATAGAAGATAACCCTAATCACAAGACACGAATTTCCAGCCCCAAGTGTAAGTTTTCATATTTCCAAAAACCTCTCCAAACTCAAATTCGGATTGTTGCATACAAGGCATTAGAAGGTAATTTGAGAACACAGCCATGATCACTAGACATCATTGAGTTGAAACTAATACTTATTTGCATCAAAAACCTCCCCATTCGCATAATCCGATTCAAATTGTTCATCACATTTCAATTTTTCGATTCTGAACAATGACTGGTTTTTAATGAATTTTGACTAATGCTTTGTGTTTGTGGTATGTTATAGATTGTTTCTGGGAAAGTTTTGTGAAGTTCTATCAACTAGAACGAAATCCACCATGATTAGGGTTTCGGATGAGCTTTAGGGTTTTCTGATTTATCCAGCATAAACGAATTCTAAAACCACAGATTGATTCAAATTGATCTCTAGACTTTGTTTGTGCTATTAATTTGATGTGATTTCATGGTTTTGATGCTAGTTAGATTTCATAGGTTTTGCTGCAGATTGAGTTTCGCAGGAAAATTCGTATATAGTTTCGCAGGAAATTTCGTATGAATTAAGGAAGAAGATGACTCCCGGCGCGCGCGTTTCTGGAATTTGAATTTGATTTTAATATGTTTATGTTTTGTTTCTGTTTAATATCACAAGCTTGTGCTTGTCCCAGTGGTATGAAGCACGCGTGTGTAGCTGGAGAACCTGCGTTCGAATCCTGGCTTCACCATCTTTTTATTGTTTTTTCCAGATAATTAGACATTATAATATATTATGAATTATTGTGAAGTTATGTACAGGTGCGCTCTCCCAACTGGAATGGTAATGTGTTTGTGTGATTGCTTGCAAGGTCCTGGGTTCGATCCCCCCAGGCCTTTTGTTTTCTTCTTTTTTTTTGTGATTTTTCAGGAATGATACAACAAAACCAATTCAACACATCCTTGTACTGCCTGCGTGCGCGTTGGCCTGGTGGTAGAGGTTGCTGGCCTGAGTATTTGCAATCAAAGTGTCCTGGGTTCAATTCCCAGCCAGGTAAGTTCCAATTTTTTTGTTTGTTTCATTTAATTTGTTTGTTAATTATATTAATATTAATTAGATATAATTATGTTTAATGTATGATTAAATAATTCTAGAAAAAAATAATATGTAAATATTTTGTAATTTGTTTTTTTAATTCTAAACCTAGTTTATTATCATATATTAAAAATTAAAAAAATATGTAAACATTATAATAATTAGATTAATATTTGATATTTTGTATATAAAACTCAATTTATTTTTATAAACCCTAAAAATATATTTTTTTTCTACAAACCCTAATTTAATCATAATAATTTCTAAAAAAACCTAATTTCTTTTTTTTTCTTCTATTCTTGTTTAATATTATTATTTATATTTAATTTAATTTTTATTAAATACATAAATTGTTTATAATTTAAAATTTTGTACATAAATATGTTTAAAAATTAAAATGCTTAATTTACTTTTATAATATGAAAATATTCTCTAATTGTTTATAATTAATTATGCATGTAAATAATTTCTAAAAAAAATTGCAAATTTAATAATTATAATAATATGTTCATAATTGATTTAATTTTTTAATATGATTGTTTATATTTTCTTATTAACTTTTAAGTTTTGTTTATTATACTATTTTTGCTTATTATTATTATTAATTATGATTATATGATTATTACTAACCCCATTTATTTTTTTAAATTATTATTATTATTATTTCTACTAACCATATTATAATTTATTTTGCTTACTTATTTATTTTGCTTATTTATTTTGCTTACTTATTTATTTTGTTTATTTATTTTGCTATTTATTTAAATTGCTTTTATTATTATTATTGTAATTGCTCCTGGATGTAATATTTTATAATGTTTAAATTAATTATTTTATGCCATGGTTAGTAAAGATAGGGAGTGTAACATGTATGTTATTTAAAATTAATTTAGGTCACTTAATTTAAAAGATAAATATTTAAAATTGAACACTCACACACGTAAGTCGATCTTTGATCGCCATCTCACTTTCTAGGGTTACCTCTCATTGTTGCCTAATCAAAAAGGTCAAGTAGGGTGTATAAAGCAAAAAGTCCCTCAAAGTAAAGTCATCTAGTCCCTTAACAATAAAAGATCAAGTCCCTTAAATGGTTGCCTTCATAATGATCTTGTCCCTTTCGAATAATGATGACAGTCCCTCCAAAATTGCTTAATACACCCCACATTTGCCTTCATTAAACAAATGTCCCTTCACTTGTCCCTCACATCCAAGGTAATGACTACCTATTCCTTAATAATAGGGATAGTCTTACCATTTAAAGGATTCAAGAACAGAAAGACTTAAACTTTAGGGTAGGTTTCTCATAGTTACTTGCTCACTATTCAAAAACTTTTCAAACATTTCACAATTTCAAACAATTTTCAAACACAAGTTTTTTACGCATCCGTACATGGATCATTATCAAACTCTTATGAAAATTTCTATTCACACACTTCACATTTTCAAAAAACAATTCAAAGTGAGCTAAGTAACTAAGAGCCCATGGATAACCATGGATGTAAAGGGTGCTAACACCTTCCCTTTACATAACCTACCCCCCGGACCCAAAAATCTTTTAAAAGGTCTTTCCTGTTCTTTTATGCCTTTCCTTTGGATAAAATAAAAGTCGGTGGCGACTCTTTCTATCCGCAACATAACTAAAGTCAGTTCTCCCACCGTGTTACACCTGCACCGGTGTCCTGAATCTTCCCCATCTTCAAAAGAGTTTCCGCCCTCTCTCCTGCTATCACAATGTCATTGAACCTTGTTGCTGAACAAGATGCCAACCTCTCGATAAACATACCCTGAAGTGTTCCCATGAACATATCCGCCATTTCATTTTCCAGCAAGGGAGGTTGTACTCTAGCAGCAAGCTGACGCCACCTCTGAGCGTACTCCTTAAACCCTTCTTTAGCATTCTGAGACATGGTCTGCAACTGAGTACTATTTGGAGCCATATCCAAATTGTACTGATATTGTTTCACAAATGCCTCTGCTAAATCCTTCCAGCTTCGGATATTAACCCTGCTTAGCTTCATGTACCACTCCAAGGAGGCTCCCACAAGGCTATCCTAGAAGTAGTACATCCACAACTTCTCATCATCTGTGTGTGCAGCGATTCTTCCGACAAAAGACTGGAGGTGAGTCTTTGGGCAAGCCGTGCCATTGTACTTATCGAAAGTAGGAACCTTGAACTTGTAGGGAATTCTGACCCATGGCACCAAGCCCAAGTCAGTGATATCAAACCCCAGAGAGCTCTGAGATTGAATGGCACGAATCTGCTCAGCCATCTCTTCAAACTTTCTGTTCATGTCAACCCCTTGGCCTTCTGCCTCATCCAGCAAAGTAAACTGTTCATCTTGCCCATCCATTTGCACATTGTTCACTCCATCATTGACAATAGTGAACCCTGGTTTCACCATTGGGATTTACACTTGTCGGGCGCCAGCCCCATTGAGATTACCTCCATCTGCTGTCCCATTGTTCCTGGCCTGATTGTTTTCCACCATCTCGCGCAAGCGCTCCTGAGTTTGACCCATCCCGGCCATGAGGGTCATAAAGTTATCCATTCTTGCTCTCAAGTCAGCCAGATCTTCTTGCATCTGCTCCATTACTCTTTCTCTGTTCACCTTGGTAGGGTATCTGTGCACCGTAGGCTGTTCTCGAACCTTCTTAGGAGCTATAGTGCCTGAAAGGGAAAAGACATTAGGAACCTGCGGTCACACATGCAAAACAAGAAGAAATGCTGATATGTATGCAATGCAATTGTTTATGCTTTCAAACTCCAGGTCATTCATGCCCTGGTTCCGGTATTTAGCAAAGAAATCTAGATGGCTGTTGACGCCCGACCTTAAGAAGACCTTTACGCAGAGATCAAATTCAAATAACCGTAACAACCCAAATGCCAACACGTATAGGAAATAGAGATTTGAATAAAAATCACATAACATAAATCCATCCCAAGGCAAGGATCACATAATTCCCTGTCGGGTACAAGTCTTCTAAAAGAAAAACATACAAAACTAGGATTCCTACAACATGCCTGTAGGTAATCCGGTACTAGAAAGTGAGACTGCTGCTTGAAGGTTCTGATCCTTCCTCACTAAGTCCCAGCTCAGACCTAGCCTTCTTGATTCCAGCCATCAACTTGAGATCTTCAATCTCCTTAAGTGCTTCTTCTAAGGATTGCTGACTCTTCACCAACTGTTGAGTCTTCTCTCTTCGGATCTTGTGGGATTGCTCCCACTCTTCCTTCTTGGCAGCTAACTGTGATTCATAGAACTCTTCCTTTTCTTTGTATTTCTTCTGATCTTGTTTCCTCTGATCTTGCGACCAAGCAAGAGATTGTTTGGCTCCTCTAAGGGTATTCAAAGTCTTCTTACATTCCGCCTCTCTTTTTGATTCCATTAGACCCAGTCTCTGAAAATGAGCTTCTCTCCCAGCAAACTCCTTTTCCTTAGTTTCCAAGGTGATCTGCATCTTCTGTAGCTTTTCCTCTGCTTCATTCTTAGCACGATTGGCAAGGTGGTACAAGTTAACCATTTCAGAATTCTCTACCCGGACCTTGTGCAACTGAGTTTCCAATTTCTTGTATTCTTCTAAGGGAACAGTAGTATCAGGCTCAGTCGCTGGAGGAACCGGAGGTGAAAATGGCAGCAATACCATCCTGGCTCTATCCTTCAGCCAAGCCTCGTACTCCAGAAAAGTTTGATTGTTACACTTTCCAAAGCTAGCCACTCCTTCTCCTTTGATGCACTTCCAAGCTCTAGCAGCTTTTCTCACCAAAGGCATATTGTCCTTCACCGGGAAATAGAATGTAGGGGCCAATTTCAACTCTTTTGGGACCTCTCACAAAGCATACCCCAACTGTCTCCTCAACAAAATCGGGTTGTAATTGATTCCCCCAGTCACTCCCAACAAAGGTACACTGTGGTAACTCCCACAGCTGGTGATGAAGCATGCACCCTCACTACAAGAAAATTGGCAAATTGCGACGGTTATTTTGGCATGTTACGACGGTTAGAACCGCCGCAATTTGTATTTTACGACGGTTGCATCTCCGTCCTAAAAATGTGCGTCGCGAGGCTGTATTGCGACGGTTGTCAAAACCGTCGTTCAATTTTATGACGGTTAGGGAACTGACATAACCTTAATATTGCGACGGTTACCAACCGTCGTGGAGTTTTGGTATTTTTTTTGTTTTCATTGTTGATTGTGGCGGTTTAAACCGTCATAAACTGCAAATATTATTAAAAAAAAATTGTACTCCCAATGGTGGTTGGAACCGCCGCAAATTGCAAATATTTTATAAAAAAAATATACCCAGAATTTTTTAGCATATTATAAAAATAACAAAATAATCTAATCTATTTCTAGAAACACCAATTTTGAGTATAAGCAATTATCAACAAAACTGTCAATTCTATATTGTGGCAACCTTATTATTTAATATGATTTTGACGATATTGTCTTTTTTTTATCTCTAAAGAAATCTATTTCCAAACCAAAATATACAGTTTATTGATTACTAAATTTAAACACATTTTCCTATATACCAAAAGATCATCAGAACCACTTTTCCACCACAAGAATCCATCCTCCTCTAATTGACTTATTTTTAATGAGTTTTGTAGTTACTAACACTTGTGTCCCAACAATGAGAGTTCATGTCTTATCAAACACAATGCAATTCACCTGCAAAATAGTAAATAGCAATTGAGTTTTCTTTCTGTGGAAATGGTAACTTGAGATAACAATGAAAGGAATTTTGTGGAATTTATTAGAATATGCTTAGTTTATAAAAGATAGTTAAATGTATGAGGTAAGGACAATCTATTAGGTTATAGATTTAACGTATTGACAATTAGAAAGTAAATTTGTTAGGAAAATATCAAGCCTTATAAGCAATACATGAGTAATACTTCCTACTAAAATCTAGAAAGTAAATCCGTTAGGAAAATATCAAGCCTTATAAGCAATACATGAGTAATACTGCCTACTAAAATCTAGCACACGGGGTGGGGGTTGGTTTACTGCTTACAACTATGTTTGAAACCATTAGACCCAAGGCTAGAATAGACTTGATAGATTTCTTAAAAGAATAAATGATATGAATGTGTGCATGTATGTATGTTTTAGATAAGAGCAAACTAGTTGTGGGTGATGAATGTAAAAGTGTAACTCTACATCTAGTTAAGTAACTAACTGTTGCATAATGGTGGAATAAGATTGCACAATCTTCTTCAGCAGCTATGTGAGATTGGAGGGCATGCTGCAATTTCAAATCTAAAGTACCCAGAACACATTATACTCCTGCACAAGATAGATGAGAATCAGTACCACTGACATATTATATTAAGCATCTTTCAATAGTGTAATTAGATGGTCGTATGTTATAGAATCAACAACAAAAAAGAGAAAAATAAGTATTGCTTCTGCCCACAACATACACAACCATCAAGCAACCTTTTATATCAATTTGTTGTTATAAATATCACTAGATATTGCTTCTGTTGTTATAAATATCACTAATATATCTCTACAAAAACAAGCAATTTAAGTATATTTAGTATCTACAGATACTAATATATCTCTATAGACCAGGGCACCAAGTAAAAGTATGTGTTAGCCTGCGGCGTTACAAAAACTCTAGATACCTACTTGTTCATATATTTAAGCAAAAGTTTCTCTATACATAATGCTTTTCCCTCAAAATTCTTCCTCCAAATAAAAATAACAGAATTCTTTCATCTAATATAAGTAGCCCTTATAGAACCACCTCTTCATATCTCACTCAATTATAATATGCTCTTCCTTTTTTCTATTTTTTTCTTGTGCTTTTAAAATATTTCTTTTTCAATATTTCATGCATAGCTTCAGAGGTTTATGACTCCTGTAACAGAATATAAAATCAATATTTTGTTTTCTCATGAAAGCGGTGTTGGTGCCTTAGTGGGTGGATCGGTAGCAAGTGCTATTAATAATAATAAGTACCTTTGCGTTAATTCAACATACATGCCAGTCGCATCATCTGCCAAGAAAAATAGACGAATGTAATGCGACATATTACTATAAATAATTTGAGATAAAGAATAGATCTATAAACTAAACAATAGTTTCATATCTTACGAGCACATTGAGACGCAATCTTTCCTGATCTCATCTTTAGGTCTTGCCTAACTACTAGAACCTAACACAAACAGTTGAAATCAGAAATTTCTCAACATCCAACAAAAGAAATTCACAAAGAATGCAAATTGCAGAACAAGATATCAATTAAACTAGCTACTAAGTGAGCCACTAACTGAGTGGAAAACACTTCAATAACTTGTTTACAACCTACGAAAACTAGAAGCCTTGTAAGAAAGGCATGTTCGGTGTCTGACGTGTGTCAATATTGATATCGACACATTCCTAGCATGAGAAATTGAATAAGAAATAAACAAACCATTTTAAGTTCTTGATCACCATTACTTGAGAGTGAGAGTTTGTGTTGAAGCTTAGATGAGAAAATTTTGTTGGATAAGTGATTTCTAGTTGGCTTTGTTAAATCAATCAACAAGCCATAAATAAAACCTATAACAAGACCTGGAATGAAATTATCTGCTTTGAAACTTCTTGATAACCATTCTCCCTTTTGCTTTCTTTGTTGCTGCATTTATATACAAACATCAATAAATCAAATATTAATCAAAATAATTTGGGTATTCTGTTACTGGAGTCATAAACCTCTGAAACTACGCATGAAATTCAAGCAGTAACAAGGTATACATAGGTACTTGCACATTTATATTTATACATCCTTGCACATGACAATGTGTCTATGCACAATGCACTTATTGAATGTAAAAAATAACTAGTGAATGAAGAAAAAAGATAATAAATACTTACTTCTAGAAAACCCAGCCTCGAAAGCTTGCATTCGGTGCAATTTTTGGCATCGCATTGGCCAAAATCCTGAGTTAACAATGGAATAACATGATATTAGATCGAATTTCAGAGATTATCTATACAGATTTGTAAATTCAAAGGTTTAAACAAATGAAGTGGTGGCGCAGTTGACTAGCACGTAGGTCTTATAACTACTAAGTGATCCTGAGTGATCAGAAGAAAATAACAGAGTTTTATTTCATACCCAAAATAACTTTTCAGTTTTCTTCCTGTAAAGATTAAGGGTTAGTAATCTGAAGAAAGAAAAAAAGATAATTTCCGCATAACATTATCATCTAAATAAATGTCCATAAGAAGAAAATTTTGAAAATGAACTCAATTTTTGTGTTTCCTTACCAAATTTCTATCATCAAGGGGCACCCGAGACACATTGGTGACAAGGCATCCTTGATATTTGAAGGTGACAAAGAGAACTTAAGGGTTTCACCTAGACATATCACCTTAAGGCTCATAAACAAGCAGTTAAGATCAGTTCAAGAATGAATGGAGTAAATACTCACTTTAGTCGAGGATACAAAATGTAAAACTCAATTTAGTCCTTCAAAAAGGGAAAAATCCATGGTAGTCCCTTAGAATTACCAACTCAGGATACACTAATCCATAACAAATAGTATATGGCGAAGTTAAACTTATACTAGTTAATGTGTCCTGTCTTTTGAAAATTTGAGAGACTAATTACGAAATTTTCTGATAAGCATTGAAGAATAAATCTCATTAACAAGTAAATGGAAAAAAAGAAAAGCACTGAAGAATTTACGAAATTTTATAAGCTTACATGAAATAGAGATGCCAAATCATGATACCCATCTTCCCTCTTATTAGTCATTCTGAAAAAAAACATTAATCTACAGAAGATAGGTTGGAAATTTGAATAGAGGAAAACAAATTTAAAAAGGTTGTAAGGAATATAATTGTTGATAATACCTTGAAAGGAGAGAACAAATTAAGTCGTGAAATGGGAGAATCTTCATCAATTTTATTAACTTACTTGTTTATCCTTTCATCTGGGTCTGAATATCGACCTCAATCTCAACTATCGGCGTTTAAAGATGTACTCTACATTTGGAAGTCACAATTCTTAGTGTCGAGGTGAACATTGGCGGCTAACATCATCTGAATGTCGGCTTCCTTCTGAGTCAGTTCACGGGATGGGGCGGTAAACTTGGTGGATGATGTTCACTGGCGGAAAATATTATAGTGTGTATTATAAAAACTTATTAAAGACTAATACAAAAAAACTAAATCAAAATGTAAAGATCTTTACAACAACGAAACTAAACTCTCATTTCCTTCCACCTCTCTTAACATAAACCTTCTTCGCTGGTGATTTCACGCTCTTCGCCTTCACACTCTTAACCGGAACTTTCTTTGCAGCAATAACTTTTTTCACTGCGGCAACTTTTTTCCCCAGTGTTGTCTTTGCCGATGTCTTTGCAACCTTCGTCGGCTTTACCTTGAACTTCGGTTTAACAACTGCCTTGGGCTTAGCAGCAATAGGCTTTGTCTTAGCAACAATAGTTTTGGGCCTGGCAACAGCTTTTTTGGGCTTGGCAGATACAATTTTGGCCTTTGAAGCAGCCTTTGGCTTGACAATAGCTTTAGCTTTTGACTTAGCTGTTGGCTTAGCCTTCACAGACTTCTCCTTGATAGCGGTCTTTGTCTTCAGCTTCGCAACTACTGGCTTTTTGGCCGCTACTGAAAGCTTGAATGAGCCTTTAACCTTAACATGCATTCCAGAAGCAACATTCTTCTTCAAATTTTGGAGCAATAGCTTCTTGAAGTTAGCAGGAAGCTGTTTTTGTTTCTCTTCTATGAATTTCGCAATCGCATATTTGCTCGAACCAGTCTTCTCCTTCAGCGACACTATTGCATCCTTAATCATCTGCAATTCAATTAACAAATCAATAATCAGATCCAATTAAAACTATAATTCACGACGAAAAAGTATAATTAAACACAAAGGAAAACAATTAATTGAATTGAATGAAACCTCACCTTTTTGTAAGTAGGATGGGAAGCAGGGTTTCGTGGTTTGGAAGCTTTCTTAGGCTTCGATTCCTTGGTTTTCTTTGTCTTCTCTAATTCACCCTTTGGTTCCTCCTTCTCCGGAGCCTCAGGTTCGGTGACTATTGGCTCGGTGAAAATTGGTTCGGGAACGGTCTCGACAGCGATAATGGGTTCTTCGGTGGCCATTGTCGAGGTCTCTCTCTTGTGAAGTTGTTAGGGTTTTTGGAAAGAAGAAGCTGAAAAGAAATGATTCTGGAAAGAAGAAACTGATTTCGTCTATTTCATTTTTGGTTCGGCGGTTCTTTTAACTTTTGGTCCGCCACGGTTCTTTTAACTTTTGTCTAAGGAGCATGAGTGGTTTCTGAATTTATTTGGAGGCGATGGTTGTTTAACTGTCGCAGATTTCTTTTTGTGGAGGTTAGGGCTATAACCATTGTAAAATATAAAATAAATTATAAAATTTAACGATGGTTGTGTATAACCGTCGTGGAAACCGTCATAACTTACAAATGAGGGCGGTTTTCAGGGAACCGTCGTAATCTATGTGTCGTAAAATTCTTTTTTTCTTGTAGTGTCTGAAGCCTCTGAGTAATCCATCTAACATCTTTAGCAAACAACTTCTCCAGCTTCTGAGCCCACACCAAGGTATGGTCACTAAACACACCGGTACTAGGCAAATGCCTCATGAACCACATATGGAACAAAGGAGCGCAGCAGGGAACTAAACCTCCCCGTTTCTTTTCAGTCTTATAATGCACCAAGTAATACAAATCTCCCAATAATGTAGGCATGTGATTCCTCAGCAAGAATAGATGGATGGCATTCATGTCTATGAATTTCTCCATATCTGCAAACAGAATGATGCCATAAATAGAGAGAGCCAGAATGGCACACACAAAATCCCACTCTTCTTTAACAACCAACTCTTCAACATTCTTCAGTAAAGCCTCCAAAGAGAAACCAGATACACCCCCTTTAATAATAGTCAGAGAATCCACAACAGAAGGGCTCAAATAAAGAGCCTTGGCAATCACTTCAGGTGCATGTCTAACCATCTCAGCATTGAACGGAATCTGGTCTCGAATAGGAACTCCCAAGATCAAAGCATACTCCTCCAGTAAAGGACCTAACTGAAAATCAGG
Organism: Lathyrus aphaca; assembly: GCA_963966055.1. NCBI lineage: Eukaryota > Viridiplantae > Streptophyta > Magnoliopsida > Fabales > Fabaceae > Lathyrus > Lathyrus aphaca. Next base: position 213,113,808 of record OZ014519.1, read on the forward strand.
AAAAGTGAAACATCAAAGCTGAGGATCATAGTACTGAAGTAGAGTATGAATGGCACTTCTTTCAGAGGGATCTAACTCTACCACCACATCCAGAATACTCCCATAAGCCTTCCTGAACCTCTCCACATGATTGGGCATGATCAAATTCACCATCTTCTTTAACAGGCCAACCTTAGTGTCGAAAAACTTGAAATGAATGTTCTGCTTGCGAGAATCTTCCATCTCTGAACAGGATACCGGAACCGGAAGCAATGATATGAACTTGTGAATGAAAACAAAACATGATTAATGATGAAATGATGCAATGCAAATGCAAGGACACATGATCAATCCGGAACTGTCTGGATACTGGATGTCATAGCCAAGTGATCAAAAACCCGAATCCTCTGAATAATAACCCATAAGCACTCAGATAATCTCAAATAAACCCGATCGATAACCAGATAAACTCAAGAACTCTGGAATCAAAGCAAATGTATCAGAACATGAGACTGCACTGGTAACGAATGTATGATGAGGTCAAGGGTTCCTGCAAACCTGTAAACCCCTCCCAATCTCAGGGGTGTGCTCCGGTTCAAACATCATGGACTCTCAAAGCCGAATAGCAATAATACTTTCACCATTTCCGAGAAATGGCTCATGACCAAGTCAGGGAATCGGTTTGGCATTATATACTACGCAGGGAGGCCTCAGTTGAGTCCGGGAAAAACAAGCATCCCTTATAAGTCCCCAGCTTCGAGCGCTGAAATCGAGAAACAATAGTACATTCAGCCCGTAGGATACAGTACTATTGTCATACGACCATATGCTTTGACTGAGTTCCTATAAGAGAACCAGGACATCCTATGCGAGTCCCTAGTGGACCCTCGGGTACGAATGGGTTTGCCACAGAATATGGTCTGCCACTGTCACCACTGGAGAGGGTTGTTTCCACAAAGGTTCTCAATTATCGGTCCCCAGATGCACATAACTATCAAGGTCCTATCCCGAAGTGGAGGAAATCCCCACACAAGATATTTCTAAGACGGTCGCAGTCTGAGTGTGAAACACATCGCCACTCATCATGCCACATGCGAGTACAACGTGTCCACGCTAATCCTAGGGTGCACTCAATCCAGGTATTTGGCTTATCTCTCTATAACAGTATCACCCGAGTCCCACCAAACAGAAGAAATCCAGTCCAGACAGTCCAGTAATAACATGATGCATGAAAATAAAATACTGAAAACCGTAAATAAAGCTGTAAATAAAACTATAAATAGACAACAGTAAAATATACACACAACAACAAACAATCAACACCCAAAGAAACAGAAACAAACAAGCGCTAGGAGAGACTTTCAAGGGAACCAGAGATTTTGGGTTCGGTCCCCAGTAGAGTCGCCAGCTGTCGCTCCCCGGATTTCCATCCTGGTACAAACGCGAAAGTGGCGCGGAAAGAGGTAGAGTCGCCAGCCAGACATTTTTATCCCGAAGGAACGGGAATGGTAATGCTGCACAAACCAGAAGAAAAGAAAAGGAAGGACACGGGTCCTGCGAACCAAAGAAACTGAGTTCGGGAGTCGGTTACAACCTGGGAAGGTATTAGCACCCCCAGATCGTCCGCCGTACCCGACGGGATCCACGCTTGCAAAGACACTCTTTCAAAGGGTGAAGAAATGAAAGCTGCTGCAAAACTGAAACTGAAACTGGATAAGAAAGAAAAAGGAACTGAAAAAAAGAAATGAAAAGGAAAAAATGTAGGGAAAATAAAGATTGCGCTCGAAGGGGCCCTACCCCGCTGCCTACGTACCTCATCTGGACAATGAGGATCAGAGTCGTTGTAGTTCCCCTAACTAAGGGTGGAAAAGATTGCTTGTCTTAAGGCTTGAACTGCCTATGTCAATGCTCAGGTGTTGCAGGCTCGAACGACGAGTGTATTACCGTCTTGCAAAGTGACAAGTAGGAGCAAGTTCACACAATGAGAGTGAAGGTGATGAGAAGAGAAGTCCCGAAGGAGAGACACTTATTGTTTGTCCAGTGTTTTTTATGAGTTTTCTTCTTTGAAGTTTGCATAGGTAAGTGTACCTAAGTCTTACTCAATGGGATGTGTACTTCTTACATCATCCTGAGATGGAATGCGCAAGAGGCACACCTAGCTATGGAGGAAATCCCCAAATCTATTCCCATAAGTGAAGGCTCAGACACACTGACCTACTGGCATTTATTAAGTGTTTTTGTGGTTTTTTGGTTAAGAAGTGTTTTTTTAGCTTTTCTTTGCGAAGTAATCTCATGTTAAGACCTATCCACCACAAGGGATATCCTACACCTTGCCCCGAAATGGAACGCGTGCAAGTATCTCATAGCAAAGTCTCGTGTCACATGAGAAGACTCATTATTTATTAAAGTGACTTAAAGTTAAATTTGAATATGAGAAAAGAGAGCACCAAAAAGATCTCAAAGGTAAAATCTAATGGGGAAGACTAATCCTAAAGTTGTCATGCATGGGATTCCTAGGTTAGTGAAGTTCGAATTATCCTAAAGGAAAGGATGATTAAAAGAGAAGCAAAAAGAAAGGAGAAGAAAGCTAGAGAGAGGAAAGAGAACCACATGATGGCACAAAGCACATCAAAACTCAAAAAGCAAAAACAAAGTAAAAGAGGGAAAGATGAAGAGTTGGAATGTGGATAAACATCCACACTTCTCTTACCATGAGCCCCTGAAATGTTAGCAAAAATCCAGCAAATTGATCAACACAAACATGGAATTAACATGCTCAAATGTTCTAGCAAACAAAGATCAAACAACATGCAAATCATTGCAAACATACGACTTACGCGTCGAAAACATGTAAGCATACACCAACCAGCAAGCAAATCACCCTAAAATAGCATGTTCAATGATCATACAATGATCCATGGCAATTAAAACAAGCAAGGGGATCAAACAAGCTCAAAACAGCCCCAAAAAATCATTATGCTTCAGTGTTAACCGGTTAACCAAATGCGTTAACCGGTTAACCAGCTCAAACCTGCACAAAATACGCATAAAACAGGTGCGTTAACTGGTTAACCATATGCGTTAACCGGTTAACACTGTTAAAACAACAGTAAATCCTACAGAAAACAGCAGCTCAAACCAGCTTATTCATATAATCTTGCACCAAACCAGCAATCAATTATACATGGAAAAAGTTAGATCAATTCACATTAATCTATATCATTAAGCTCATGAACAATAACATTCGGATCCGGATACAAATCAATCAATCAATTCATGCAACACAATCAAATACACAAGCACATGGTATATCTAAAGCACAAGCATGCAAATAAGCTAAAAACAGAGCTAGATATGAAATTAACCAACCTACAAAGCTGAGGTATGCTTTGGTAAATGTTGTTTGAGCTGGAAATGAGAGATTTCGCGGAAAACTTTGAAGATCCGGTGCTAAGCTTCACTCTCCGTGCAAAATAAATGCAAGAACAAGTTCTTGATGCAGAATTTTGACACCACAAGCACTTCTAATCTCAAACCAGATATGAACCACCACTACAACCAGCAAAAAGATGCAATGAAGCTAAGGATGGAGGTCTAGTTCCAAGATCTACACACTTCAATGCAAAGTTGTGTGATCTTCAAAGAGGAACTTTGAGTGATTTGGAAAATGGGGAGAAAAAAGTGAGAGAATGGTGAGAGAGCTCAAAAATCAGAAAATGAGAAGTGAAAATTGTGAGAGAGGGGGCTTCTTGGTTTGGAGGGAAATAGAATAAATATGGCCTAGGTTTGGGGCCCAAAATTTTGGTTTGGGATCCAAAAATATGGCTTGGCATTAGCTTAGAAAGTGATTAGGATTTAGCATTGGAATGAGGCTTGGATAGATGCTCTAGATCCTTCTCCATAATTCAAATTAATTCAAATGAATAAAAATTGGAAAATTGGAAAATGGAGCCAAAACACACATGCTGAACTTGCTGCTAAAATTCAAATTTCGCAGTCGTTAACCGGTTAACCATATGCGTTAACCGGTTAACGCAGGAAAAATTTGAATTTCCCTCCTTTTGGTGGGAACCTTCGGGAATAACCTGATGCCAACCGTTTCAAGCTGATTTTGATCCTCATCTTTTTTAGGGTCTTGAAGATGATACAGAGCTTGTACAAAATGATCCTGTGAGATTCTTGCCAGGTCACCATGCTCTTGATTTTGACTTGCAGTGCTTCAAAGTTCCCGGATGACCGATCATATGCCTTATGCTAGAACATGTGAGTGTTATGCTTCATTTTTCTATGCAAAATGCTAAGGATATGACATGCTTATGATGAATATGATATGATGAAGATGCTAAAACAGAAGAGGGCAAATTTGGGGTGTTACAGTTACCTATAAAGACTGGCATGAGATGTTACCATTTGCTTTGCATGGGTACCGAACCTCAATTAGAACATCTAATGGGGAAACGCCTTATCAGCTTGTGTACGGTATGGAAGATGTCCTACCTGCTGAAGTTGAGCTACCCTCTTTACGGGTAATGATGGATGTGAAACTGGATGAAGCAGAATGAGTCCGGTCTCGGTACAATCAACTGAATCTGATTGAAGAGAAAAGGCTAGCTGCCATCTGTCATGGGAAGTTATATCAGAAGCGGATGAAGAAAGCCTTCGATCAGAAAGTCAGACCTCGAGAATACCAAGTGGGAGAGCTTGTTCTGATGAGAATCCTTCCTCCTCATACAGACCACAGGAGCAAGTGGACACCAAACTATGAAGGTCCCTACGTGATAACCAAAGTCTTCTCGGGTGGAGCGCTAATGCTCGCGACCATGGATGGTAAAGACTTCCCGTTTCCTGTGAATTCAGATGCAATTAAAAAAATACTTCGCATAAAATGACCCGCTGGACATAAAAATAGAATATGAGTCCAGGCAAAAATAGGGCATCCCGGCGAGTCAAAAACAGAATAAAAGACTCGGGCAAAATAAGGGAAAAATTGAAAAAAAAATGTACACCCGCTGAGTTGAAAAGCCGCATTGGACAACTCAGGCAAAAATGGGTATCCCGGTGGATTGAAAACTCGAAAGGGCGATCCACACAAAATCAGGGAATAAGCGAACAACTGCATTCTGAATTCGTCTGTATCGCTCACAACATGGCAAGCTTCAAAAGGATAAAGCGTCGGTCATAATCAGCCTTCTTCTGAAAGCGAGATAAGAAGAACGTCAAGGTCATACAAGTCATAGCAAAGGAAGCTCACTGGAGCGTCATCTTCAACATTGCAATGCAACCTGTACATAAGAAACCTGCGATGCAATGATATGATATGTGAATGTATATGCAATGTTTTCAAGGACCGCAAGATTTAAATTTGCTTAAACAATCAAGAAGGTAAACTTTTATTAGTAATAAGTTTGTTTGCCCCTTGGGCTTACAATAAGAATGAAATGAAATAAATACAAAAGATGGGGTTTTAAGTCTCCCATGGACGTTTCCTCTTTGTGTTGAGGTATGAGTTGAGATTCCGCTCCTCGTGAGGTTGCTTTGTTAACTCCAGAATTCTTTCTTGACTTACTTTGTAATGAGTCTCTTACAAAGCTAGTCCTGATAGTATTCCTACGAGCAGAAGCCATGACCTACAACAAAGAACAAAGATAAATCCTTTGGTCCTTGAAATGGTTAGTGAAAATGCTATGCTTATGATGCATGATGATGTTATGTTCAATCACAAACATGTGGCACACACAAACAAGTCACACCATAGCCTTAAGTTTAAAGGCTTGCATGAGGTTCAAAGGTAAGTACCCTCCCCTGAAGTTTAGTTGGTTCATCCTGTCCTATAAAAGTAACCATGTTCTAAGGGATCTCAATATCATTGATCCTTCACAAGGGTGGTTGTTCAGTAGGCAACTTACTTGCCAACCAAAACCCTCCGAGTTTAGAATCTCAATGAGCATAGTATCGAGTATCAACCAACTTCAGTCTGCACCAAAGCCGGTTATCTCACTACTTTTCTAAAGGCCAAGATGGGATAACTAAGGTTCTAAAAGTTAGTTAGTGTATTGACAACATATGGCAGCCTCATATTATCCTCAACTTGACTTAAGGAACATAAGCACCAACTAAGAAGTCACACTAACTATGGCCACCAGATCAACCATATCGGTATACGCCGTACAGTTTCCTTGGTCTATTGCCATTTACCTAAGGTACACTAGATCCGGGTTAGGATCTTTCACACATAAGAGCACCCAACAAGTAAAGTAAAGCAAATAAAGCAAACAAGTTTAAAGTGATCTAATTCCTAAGGGTACCCCTCTTTTATACAAATCCCCAGCAGAGTCGCCAGTTCTGTAACACGGTGGGAGAACTGACTTTAGTTAAATGTTGCGGATAGCAAGAGTCGCCACCGACTTTTATTTTATCCAAAGGAAAGGGCATAAAAGAACAGGAAAGACCTTAAAAGATTTTTGGGTTCGGGGGGTAGGTTATGTAAAGGGAAGGTGTTAGCACCCTTTACATCCATGGTTATCAATGGGCTCTTAGTTACTTAGCTCACTTTAAACTATTTTGAGAAGTGTAGTGTGTGATCAAAAATTTTCTTAAGTACTTTATAATGATCCTTGTATAGATATATATAAAGACTTTGTTTTGAAAATTGTTTAAAAAATGTAATGTGTAATGAAGTGTTTTTGAAGGAGTGAGCAAGTACTTAAGAGGAACCTACCCTAATTTGAATCTTTACTGTTCTTAAATGTTCTTTCAATGGTAAGACTATCCCTATTATTAAGGAATAGGTAGTCATTACCTTGGATGTTAAGGGACAAACGTAGGGTCATCGTATGGTCATAGAAAGCAACTTTGAGGGGTGTCTTTAGCAATTCGTAGGGACTATCATCCTTTATTCGAAGGGACAAGATCATTATTCCTACACTATTACATGGCTGAGGCAGTTACATAATTATATGGCGAAAAGTAAAACTGAAAATATTACAAGTTAAAACTTAAAATATTACAAGGGTGAAGCAATTACAGTGTATGAATAATATAAACATGAGTAAAAATAAGAAATAATAACAGGGTTGTTAAGGTTTGTGGAAATGTTTATGGTTTAAAGGAAATAATACGGTTAAACACGGTTAAAGTTTTAGGTTTGAAATTTAGAGTTTGTGGCGGAATTGTCAAGGTTTAGGAAAAAATCAAGGTAGTTAGTTATCTGTACAGATCTAAATATATAACATAAAAGAAAATGGAAAAAACAAAAACGACGTTGCTAACGCAAAAAATGCGATCATCGCAATTGGATCAGATCAACATAAGTGTCACGCCTCATACACATAAAATGTGCGAACAGCGTATCGACACGATCCGATCTGAACATAATCAAATAATTATAAAAAAATTAGAATTAACAATATTAAAACAAAACTGTAAAAACAAAATAAATAAAAACTTATATATATATATATATATATATATATATATATATATATATATATATATATATATATATGTATATATATATAACGAATATGCAGCCAATTCTATATATGTATACATAAAAACAACGTTTTATGTTCTTTGTTACCTGTGATGTATTAACAAAATAAGAGCAACAAATATATATATATTAACAAAAGCAACGTTAGTTAAGATATTAACAAAGTGTAACAAAAGCAACAAATATATATATTAACAAATATATATGTATATATAAAACATATGAATGTTATAGGAATTATATATATATATATATATATATATATATATATATATATATATATATATATATATATATATATATATATATATATATATATATATATATTACGTACCAATCAAAGTGCAATTGGAAAGTAAAGTTGTTGCAGGAATGTTTTTCTTCTCTCTTTTCTGTCTTTCTTCGGTCTCCTCTTAACAGCAATAACACGTTAGGTATATATATGGACCAATTAGGGTTAATGTAAATGGGCCTAAATATTTATTTTGGAATCCAATAAAATATTAATATAAATAATTAAATAAAGTTTAATAAAAATAGTTAAAACTAAAATAAAAACTAATTAACCTATTTATTTATTCTAGACCCAATAAAATATTAATTTAAAAAACAAATAAAGTTTTAATAATTAAATTAGTTAAAATAAAATAAAAAAACTAATAATCCTATTTATTTATTCTAGACCCAATAAAATATTAATTTAAAAAACAAATAAAGTTTTAATAATTAAATTAGTTAAAATAAAATAAAAAACTAATAATCCTATTTATTTATTCTAGACCCAATATAAAAATAAATAGACTCAAAAAAATAAAATTCGGGCACCAAAATGCTCGAAAAAATAAAATGAATACGTCAAAATAATCAGCGCGAAATAAATGACTCGGAAAAATACAGCGTTTGGTCGGATTTTGAAATAAAAATTATGACCGTTTAAACTGCTCAAACTGATCAACATATGACCAAAAATAGTCGTAAAAATATTTTTAGCATGTCAAATTAAACCACGTGAACCGCAGATTAATGTTACCGACATTTGCAAACTTAAACTTGACATTTTTTCGTCGACTAATTTTAGGCATAGTTAAAAAGTTAATTTGACCAGTCTGTTTGTAAATTCCGAGAAATTATTCCGGCTAATATTAACAGGAAAAAAAATGTTATGCTATGATGATGATGCAAATGAATGTGAAACAAAAAAATTGGTTAGAGTTAAGAAATAGAGGGCAAATTTTGGGGTGCAACAGCTGCCCCTGTTCAATTTTCTGAAACCTGAGGGGTTAGATTGGTATATGTGCCATTCGTGACCTGGAAGGTTGAAGGGGATTGAACACAAAAGCCCAAAAATTTGCCCTCACCAGTGCATAGAATAATACTGATGTTTAGTTGTATATGCTTGAGTGGGCTTAAAGATGCCACTTGGAGGAACTGGAGATGGGCTTAGAGATGCCATTCGGAGAAAAGTTCTTCAGATATATTTCTTTGAGAGGAAAGCAATGCCAAATATGAAGATCTAGCCTTTGGGTGGATAAACAACGGCCCCAGGTAACAATACGGCTTTTGAGAAGATAAACGACGTCTCAAGATAGCCCTCGGGAAGATAAACGACGTCCCAAGATAATGAGATAACCTTTGGGTAGATAAACAATGGCCCAAGGTAACAGTATGGCTTTTGAGAAGATAAACGACTTCTCAAGATAGCCTTCGGGAAGATAAACGACGTCCCAAGATAATGAGATAACCTTTGGGAAGATAAACAACGGCCCAAGGTAACAATATGGCTTTTGAGAAGATAAACGACGTCTCAAGATAGCCTTCGGGAAGATAAACGACGTCCCAAGATAATGAGATAACCTTTGGGAAGATAAACAACGGCCCAAGGTAACAATATGGCTTTTGAGAAGATAAACGACGTCTCAAGACAGCCTTTGGGAAGATAAACGACGTCCCAAGATAATGAGATAACCTTTGGGAAGATAAACAACGGCCCAAGGTACCAATATGGCTTTTGAGAAGATAAACGACGTCTCAAGATAGCCTTCGGGAAGATAAACGACGTCCCAAGATAAGTTGTTGATGAAGTTTGTCTGCTGGAGAATTAACCTGAAAAACAAGGTTAGTTCGGTGCAAATATCACGATGGATACAATAACACTTGGTAAGATAATATCTCATGATCATGCGTATGATATGATGTGATGTATGTATGAATTATGTAGTTGATGCGTTTGGGTATCTTCATATAACGACCGCTGGCCAGGGAAAATAAATCCCGATTTGTTGCTGAAGAATCTGAGGATCTCATCTTGTTAGATAATATAGTATCCATAACCTCCCGTCTTCGTTTGATAGTAAGGTATCCATAACCTCCCATCTTCGTTTGATAGTATAGTATTTATAACCTCCCGTCTTCGTTCGTCGTACTTCTATTGAAGGAATAAGTTCCTGAGTATCCCGACTGAGGATAAAAGAGATGGACATAAATTCAAGGGGAGATGTAACTTGAAGCATGGATTTGTTGTACTGGAGATTTGTAGTTATCTTGTGAGGATGAACCGACAAAGCTTCGTTGAATTCCTACCTTCGTTCGTCCTTAGTAAATATTATTACTGCATTTTATGCATTTCTGGTAAACATTAATCATACTCAAAAGTATACATTCATTCAAACACCACCAATGGACGTTTTTGCTTAGGTAAATATGGTAAAAGTAAATCTGGATTCAGAGGGAAAAGTAAAGCTGAACTTGAAAACAAAATCGTTTCAACTTCGAGAGTGTATAACCAATTGGATTTAGAGCTCCTGAGATTCTTAACTTTCCTGAATACCTTCCCAGAAATCCTCATAGCTGGATCTGAAGACATGATACTGACACCATCTGATACTACTGGCGTAGACAATTAATTTCCACATTGGCTTCTGCTGAGAATCCAATATCAAGGTAATACAATGAGAGGAACGTGTCTTCGAATTGTGATGGACCATATACGCTCCGGGTATTAGATTTGAAAAGAAAGCATTGCCCCTTGGTTGAGGATGAATTGTCCCATAATGGAAGTATCTGAATGTAGTTACCTCAAGAGAAATAAGCAGAATGCCCCACAATAATATGCCCCTGACATTATGAACTTTATAATGTTACCCTTGGTAATTCAAATATATGAGGAGAGTTTCCCCTGGCTATTAAGCATTGTTGAATCTGGACCTGATTTCCCCGAATGAATTGAACAATAACTTGGTATGCCCCCTTGATTGGGAAACAGTGACTATGCCCCTGGAATTATGAACTCTGTAATATTACCCTTGGTAATTCAAATATATGAGGAGAACTGCCCCTGGCTACTTAAACATAGTTGAATCCTGTCCTGATTGCCTCAAATGAGTTAGGTAGTATCATGGCCTGCCCCCTTGATTGGGAGATAATGACTATGCCCCTTTGTATACATGGGCTTTGATCCAGGAAGCAACTTTGTTTATCAGAAAGACTTTGGTTTATTGAACATTCATCCTGTAAGTTTCTCTGTTTATCAAACACTCAGGTATATGCAAACAAATATATTCAAAAATGCAATGCTTATGTCTGTCTTGAAGTTTTTGAAAAAGAGTTATTTTAGAAAAAACAATTTTTATGAAAATTGTGATATTAACTCAAGTTTTATAATAAGCCCTAAAGGAGTCAGGATACCTTTTTGTAGCAGTACGCTTTCGAACTAACCATGCTTCAGTTAGGACTTTTAAAGGGTTGTAACGTGGCCTAGTTCACGGTTTAAGAAACAAAGGATAAAGGTTCAAATTTTATTTGTACCCAACCCAATCTCCATGATGTTCTTCAGTCCTATGCTCAGTTAACTTATGCATTGAGGCTCAAAGGAGTTTGGAATTGTAACACTGACATTTGTGATGGTTCAGAAACCAAATATTTATTTGAACATTCAGTCATCTTTTTTTGTTGAGGATTCATAGTGACCTCTTTTTTCTTTTAACTTTGTTATCCTTTCTTTTTGCCTGAACTGTTTGTTTCAAAATTACAGTCAGCGGAATTTCTCAATTTTTTTTTACTAAGTCTCCTTCATAGGTTTTGACTTAGTGGGTTTTTCTTTTGCTGGATATTGACTGTCAGGTTTAATGATTACAGAGAACCATCACTAGTTGTGTACAACACAGATAATTGGCATATTTGATTTAACCGAGTAACTACCCTGCCCCGGGTTATGAATAAGGGTTTTAATTTGTGCGAGAATAAAAACTCCTACTTCATAGGTGTCGCTCCCACCAAATGACACATAGGGCCAAGAGGGGTACAGACGCGAACGGTCGGCGAGAGGAGGATGTGGGAACACACATGAGTGAACTCACAAGAAAAGAAAAGAGTCGCCAGCTAGGCATTTTTATCCCGAAGGAAAGACAATGCTGCATAGACCTAGAAAGATATGGATAAGATGGTTGCGAACCAGAGAGACTGAGAAAGGGGGTTGGTTACAACCTGGGAAGGTATTAGCACCCAGATTGTCCGCCGTACTCGACGGGATCCACGCTTAAAAGATTTGTGTTTTAAAGGGGTAGTGTCAGTGCAATTTGTGTATAAAAGGGATGGAAAAGGATGTACAGGTGTCGGTGTAAGAGAAGTGAAATGTATAAGTGAAGTGTCAGTGTAAGAACAAGGATGAAATGCTCAAGATAATGAGGCTAAAAGAATGAGGCTGGAAAGAGGGGGAATAGACAGAGACTTTTGTTCGATAACTGTTAAGTTATGCCTACGTATCCTCTCGTGTAATGAGGAAGTCAGAACACCATAGTTCGACCCAAAGAGACTGAAAGATAAATTGACTGATGAACTGCTTGCTTGTCTATGCTCAAGTGTATGACCTGTCTGGCTCAGGTGCAAACTGTCTTGCATTAGACGGAAGAAGCAAGTTCTCGTTTGTGAGTGAGTGAGATGAGAAAAGAATCCCGGAGGAGACGATTATTGTTTTCTTTTGGTGTTTTCAGTCTTTTATTGCTTTTGAAAGTTTGTCATAAGTTAATGAGCTTAAGCCTAAACCAATGGGTTAGTAAACTCATCACATCCTCCCTCTGATTAGGGGTAATGAGAATACCTTAAGTGTGAAGTCAGGGTCTCACACTTAATCACCTTTGATGTAGGACTAAGATCATTAACCTACTTGTGATTAGTTAGATGTTTTTGTTGTTTTTGTTTAGTGTTAAGTAATGAGCTTAAGCCATAATCAGGGATTAAACAGACTCATTACACCATCCTAATAGAAGGATAATAGATGAGAATGTTTAAGCTGAGGAAGACTCCTCAACTTAATCCATGATTAGGGATTAACTTCATGACAAAAAAAAGCCTTTATTAGATGGATTTTAGTTAATGATAAGATGAAGAAGTGAGTTTTATGGTTTGTAAGACAACTTGAGGGGGACTTGTCCATTAACACTAGGGTTAGTCCTTCTTAACCAATTAAGGAAGAATTAGAACCCTAATGCAAGGCCCAAGTTACAAGCTTGATGTCTTGATGATTATTAAGTGAATTGATTAAAGGATTTAAACACATTAAGGGTTTAACACTTAGGATTAAAGTTATACACTCCATCCTAATAGAAGGATGCAGGCATAAGCTTAATCACAAAGCCTTAAAGCCTTTAGGGTTTAGTTCCTGATTATGAGATGAGAAGAGAATACTCAAAGAGACACAAAGGTAAAAGCTAAGTGGGGGACTAATCAAACTCTAATTGTTGTCATGCTTGGAAGCCCTAGGGTTTATGAGGTTTAAGAGAGAAATCTTCAAGAAACCACCAAGGATGGAAGCAAATGAAAGGAGAATGAAACAAAGAGAAGCAAAACAACTTGCTTCACTTAAGAAGACAAGTTGCTTGAAGAAAGAAGGTAAGATGAACAAGAATGAGCAAGCTCAATCCAAACACATACAAAAATGCAGCAATGATGCATAAGAGAGATGAAAAGAGATTGTGAGAAATGAAGGCAAATTCACTTCTCAAAGTAACTTACCACCTGAAAAGTTAGTGAAAGAAATGAAATGCAATGCAAATGAGATGAAATGGCATGATGCAAGACAAAGTCAGAAGCAAATACATGATGTTAATGATGCTAAAAGATGATGCAAACATGAAACAAGGCATGAGGATGATCATACAAACATATGGGATGCAAAAGAAAAATGCTTAGAACCATGAACATACATGAAAAGTTATGAAATGCAAATGACATACAACATGGCAAATGAAAGATGCAATGATCAAACATGATTCTAAAACATCCTAAGATGTGTTATGAATCAAATGGGTGCACAAGATGTCATGGCAAGTCATGGTATGAAAACAAATGGGGAATGGATGCAAAGGAAGGCATGAATTAGGGTTTATGATCAATGCACAAAACAAAATTCAAAACCAGAAGCAAACATCATGATAAAAATTTGAAAATGCATTCAAAGGAACCCTAAACCTATACAAACTCACTGCCCAAAGGAGAGGATCCAATTCTTAACCTAGTGAAAGTTATGAATTTCCTAAGTTGGCTAGGGTTTTAAGGTACCTCATCAAGAAAAATGTCAAACAAATTGAAAATACAAGATCAACTCATACCAATTTAATCCTATAAACTACATGATATGCAAAATGCAATGCAAAAAGAATCATTGTCCAACTCTCAATGGTTAGGCAGAAATGAATTTTTTGAAGTTTGGATCAAAATAATGCCTTGAAATGAAATTAAATCCATTGAAAATTGTCAAAAGGCATCAAGATAAAAAAAGAAATTTGGTTTGAAGGTTGGACAATGTTTCTAAATGATTTTAAATGTTTCATGAATTTTTTTGTGATTTTTAAATACCTAAAAGTATTTTTAATTAATTAATTCTCATTAATCAATTAAAAATAAACTTTTAAATAATTTAAAAATATTTTTCAATGCAAAAAATAAAAATAAAAATATTTTTGGTTTCTGAAAATTAATAAAAGGTTTGATAAAAATTTTCAGAATTTTTTGATGATTTTTACCATTTTTAATAAAATGAACAAAACAAATGAAATAAAATGAAAAATAAAATGAATTTAATGAGAAGTAATCAGAATCAAGGGCCAGCATTCAAACTTGAACACGCGCGAATTGACTTGGCGCGCATCTGGACGGCCAGCATTCAAACTTGCGTAATTAAGACTAAACCCTAATTAACTAACCCTAATCACTTTCAGATGACCGGAACAGTGTTCCGGTCATCTTCTCCGGCAAGGTGAAATCACTATCTCTCTCTCCACGCAATGAAAATGAAATCTCTCTGCCCAGAATCAAACCTCATTCAACACTGAATCAAAACCCCCAAACAAAAACCATTTTTCATTCATCAATCATGCAAATCGAAGTAAAACAAATTTAGGGCAGAAAGTTTCAGACAACTCATACATGCTCAATATTTCACCATTTTCATTTTTAAACACATCATGATGATCAAGATAACATGTAGAATCAATTTATAACAAGTAAATGAAGTTCTGGAAAATTTGTTCTTGATGGATACCTGAACTGAAGTCCTTCGAACAGGAGCTTTCTGAGCCTTTCTCCTATGCAAACTGACTCCTCTGGTCCCCCTGAGCTCAATGGAATGCTTCTCAACTCTTGTTGATGGCTGATTTGGGAAATGGCAGAAGTTCTGTTCAAGGGGGGGGGGGTGATCGTGTTTTGGTTTCAATGGCTTTCAGGCTGTTTTAATGGTTGGTTTGTGATCAGTGAGTCATGTTGAGATTGTTTGTGAAGTCTGTTTGTGTGTTTGATGCTTGTGGAGAGTGATTCGAAAGGTTTTGCAAATGAAGCATAAACTTGGAACTATGGATTCTGATCTCTTTTGGCTTCAATGTGTGGTGTGTTATGCTGGCTTTGGTCCATGTATCAAGTGGTGATAGGTCAGAGAGTTGTTGGTGGCCTATGGTGATTGGTATGGGCAAGTTGCCAAAATGTCAAACTTTGTGTAAGAGAGGTATGGGCAATGGTACAACTTGATTTTTGGCTTGCTTTGGCTCAGCTTGAATCAAGGAAAGCTATGGAAAAGGTCTAGAGGCAATGCAGCAAGTGGTTTATGGTTTGTGATAGGTTTTGCACTTTTCACAAAGTTTGGCCCCTTTGTGATTTCTTGAAGTTCAAGGCATGAAATGAGATGATTCTTGGGCCAATTCTGATTTTTAGGAGTCATATGATCATGTTGTAATGAGTTTGTGCATATTTGAAGTCTTTAGAACACTTGATCATACCATTTTGCAAAATGCCTCTTTGGTAGAAAACTTCAAATTATGTGATTTTGGCCAACTTTGACAAGCCATAACTTTTGATCCAAAATGAATTAGGTCATGTTCTTGTACTTTTTGAAAAGGGAAAGATCCATTCTACAACTTTCATGACCAAAGTTTTTCCATTTGAAGCATTTTTGAATCAAAAAGCAAGGGTTGAAAAAGTTTCCCAAAATGGCAATTTTCATTATAAGTCAACTTTCCCAAAAAGTCAACTTTGCAAATGGCTTGAAATTCTTCAAATTTGTGAACTTCTAACATCTTCTATGATCAAATAAAGATCATACACAATCAAAATGATGAAGAACACCCTTTGTTTGGGTCATTGAGGGCCTCAGATACCCTGATTTTGCACTGACTTGCTCAGAAAGTCAACTCTTGATCAGATGACTTCCCCATGGAATTTCTTCATGAAAATTGATATGCATGATCCCTATACCATATAGAGACCAATAGAAACAAGAATGGCCAAAAAAATTGGAGTTATGGCCTCTGAAACCAAAACCCTAATTCTAGGTCATCTGTGCAGTTAAACCTGGCTCTGCTTCCATGCCATTCTCAGTTCTTGTGATTTTTTGACATTTTTGACTTTGAGAGGATATATTATGATGCTTGAACATACATGGACCCCTTTGAAGTGATTGATGACCTTTGGAGTTGCTCAAGTGGCTCTTGGATTGCTCAGATCACAAACCCTAGATGCAGATGACCTAGAATCAATGCAGTGAATCAAATATGCAATATGAGATGCTATGATTGAATTTATGCATATGAAGAGATCACAAGCCATGGTGTGAATGAGTGAGGGCAAATTTGGGGTGTTTACAGCTGCCCCTATTCAAACATGAGTTAGCTGTGCAGGATGTAAGCAACGACTTATCAGGCAAACAAGATAACTTGTGGTTGAATACTAAAGACAGTCCAAAATTTGCACTCACAGAATGAAGAAGAAAAGGGATATAGATTGTAAAAGAAAATAAAGTATATTGTAAAGTGCGGGTGACAGAGGACGACCGTCGAGCAGGGGACGACTGCTGGGGAAAGAGCAATGACGGGGACGGCCGACATGCTGGGGATAAAAGGGATTATGATGGGGACGGCCACCAGGTAAAGCTATAAGATCCTCTGGGGGTTAGCAAAAAATGATGGGGACGGCCATCAGGTTCATAAAGTAATGCAAACAACGATGGGGATGGCCATCGGGCTAAATTGATGAAGGACGATCATCAGGAAAAGGAAAAGGGACCACGACGGGGACGACCATCGGGTTAAAGAATAAATGAAATAATGATGAGGGACGGTCATCAAAGGTGAAGGACGATCACCTAGCAGGGGACGGCTGCTCTGAAGTATCGCGACATAGGACGAATGCCGGATAAAAGGTCGATGATGGGGACGGCCATCGGACGAGCATGATGAAGGACGATCATCAAGAGGTGAAGGACGATCACCTAGCAGGGGACGGCTTCTCTCAAGGTTTATCATGACATAGGACAAATGTCAGATAACAAGATCAACGATGGGGACGGCCATCGGATAAAATGATGAAGGACGATCATCAAAAGGTGAAGGACGATCACCTAGCAGGGTACGGCTGCTAAAAATCACGACATAGGACGAATGCCGGATAAAAGGTCGACGATGGGGATGGCCATCGGATGAGCATGATGAAGGACGATCATCAAGAGGTGAGGGACGGTCACCTAGCAGGGGACGGCTGCTCTCAAGGATAAGATGAGGGACGGTCATCTATGGTGAAGGACGATCACCTAGCAGGGGACGGCTGCTAAAAAAATCACAACATAGGACGAATGCCGGATAGAAAAGGGGTTGCTTTGTTGACGACCTACTGGGGAACAGTAAACACGGACGAGTGTTTACATCCAAGAGATAAAAGGTATAAGTGTTTTGATGTTGTGTATAGATTAAAGATGCGGACTAGCATCCCTAAGACTACGATACGGACGAGTATCGGGTAGAAATAAATACTGACGTGTGTTCAGAAATGATGATACGGACGAGTATCAACTGGTTAATAAGGAACACAGACGAGTATTGATTCTGAGGGGACTCTTCTGGGGAATAGTAGACACAGGCGAGTGTCTAAATTCAAGAAGACATGAGTGTTTGACACGTGTATGGATTAAAGATGCGGACGAGCATCCTTAAGACTACGATACGGACGAGTATCGGGTAGAAACAAACGCTTGACGCATGTTCTGAGATGATGATACGGACGAGTATCAACTGGTTAACAAAGAACACGGACGAGTGTCGGATCTGTAAGTGATATATACAAAATAAATGTAAGTGGTGTATAGTTGAGTGTTTAACTTGCTAGGGAAAGTGACACGGACGAGTATCAAAAGAAAAGAGTGTAATATAAATAAGTATATGGTTTGCAAAAATGTTTAGGCAACTGTGCTGGGGAAAACGACACGGACGGGTGTCAGGGAATTTGTATAAAGATGTGTATCTGTGAGTGCAAAGGGGACGCTTTGGCTTTCTGCTGGGGATATGACACGGGTGGGTGTCAAGAAGTACCTGTGATATGTAAGTGTCTGTTTGTAAAGAAACTCGGGCGACTTTACCGGGGAATGAATGACACGGACGAGTGCCAAAAGGAGTGTGTATTTGTATTTGTGAGTGTAAGGCAAACACCTTGGCTCTCTGGTGGGGATTTGGAGAGTTTTCTGTATACCTTGATGGATTGCCGGTATTCACAAGTGTTTGATTCAGAACATGGCTTGAGTTTATGCAATATGTTTAATTTTTGCCGTAATGCTCCGTATTAGATGGAATTCTACGCTTTGTGGGGAGAATATGATGCTAATGCCATGATTATGCACAGATACCGATCCGGGATTTGGATCCCGTTGCTACGAAGATCTCTGGCCGATCTGCTTTGAAGTGAATATCCCAGCTGGGGATGAGATCATTGATATATGGAACTCTGCTTGGGGATATAGGTCACTGATAGACCCATCCTTGGTGATGAGAGACCCAACTGGGGGTTGTAGAAGCTTTCTTCACTCTGTTGTGAGATCTTCAGACATTGCTCTTCTGGATAGAGGCTGAAGCTCTGTGGGGAGATGGTTCCCTGGATTTTGTACTTGGCTGAGGAGGAAATAAATGGCAGCTCGGCTGGGGAAGAAGAAAGACCATGGGAAGGTCTTCCTGGGGATTTCTGTAGGGGTCCTGCTGAGGATGATACTTGACAACTCAGCTGGGGGGGAAACCATCTCCGGTGCTAAGGCTGAGTAGATAATGATTCGCCAACTGGCTGGGGTGAAGTTTTCAGGCCCCATGTTGTGCTTTGAATACCTGCAATCCTGAAAAGATAGAGAAGCGCACAAGTAATCCCGAGGTATCCCTTACCGGATTCCATCATAGGAGTTTAGACGCTCCCGGGAGTAAATATATTTCCTACAAGCACGTATTTCAGAAGAGAATCATCTGTATTTATGCAATCAATATCTTAGAGACATCGGACATTTTGCAAATGAAAACGGAACGTATAAGACAATACATGACTGAAAATCTGATTTTATTAATTCATGTGCCCTGAATTGGCAAGATACAGTCAAGGGAACAAATCCCCTAAAATGAGGAGATTGTTACAAATTGAGAAATAAGAGGTATCGGCAATGTTGACGACGCTTTAAGGAGCTTCCCTTTGCTATGACCCGTATGACATTTGACGTTCTTCTCGTCTTGCTTTCTGAAGAAGGCTGCTTCCGAAAGAAGCTTGATCCTTTTGAAGCTTACCAAGTTGTAAATGATACAAACGAATTGCAGAATGCAGTTGTTCGCTTATTCCCCTGTTTTGCATGGATCGCTCTTTCGGGTTTTCAATCCATCGGGATACCCATTTTTGCCTGAGTTGTCCAATGTGGCTTTTCAACTCAGCGGGTGTACATTTTTTGTTATTTTCCCTCATTTTTGCCCGAGTCTTTTATTCTGTTTTTGACTCGCCGGGATGCCCTATTTTTGCCTGGACTTACATTCTGTTTTTATGTCCAGCGGGTCGTTTTATGCGAAGTATTTTTTAACTGCATCTGAATTCACAGGGGACGGGAAGTCTTCACCATCCATAGTACTGAGCATCAGTGCTCCACCGGAGAAAACTTTCTTTACTACGAATGGTCCCTCATAGTTCAGAGTCCACTTGCCCCTGTGGTCTGTATGAGGAGGAAGGAGTCTTTTCAACACAAGATCTCCTACTTGGTATTCTCGGAGCCTGACTTTCTGATCGAAGGCTTTCTTCATTCTTTTCTGATATAACTGCCCATGACAGATTGCAGCTAACCTCTTCTCTTCAATCAGACTCAGTTGTTCGTATCGGGATCGGACCCATTCTGCTTCGTTCAGCTTAACATCCATTAATACCCGTAAGGAGGGTAATTCAACTTCAACAGGTAAGACTGCCTCCATTCCATACACAAGTTGATACGGTGTTGCCCTAGTGGATGTCCTGATTGACGTTCGGTACCCATGCAAGGCAAATGGTAGCATTTCATGCCAGCCTTTGTAGGTAACTACCATCTTCTGCACAATCTTCTTGATATTCTTATTTGCTGCCTCTACAGCGCCGTTCATCTTTGGCCTGTAAGGAGAAGAATTGTGGTGTTGGATCTTGAAGTCCCGGCATAGTTCTGCCATCATTTTGTTGTTTAAGTTAGAACCATTATCAGTAATGATTCGCTCGGGAACTCCATACCGACAAATGATATCTCTCTTCAGAAATCGGGCTACCACTTGCCTTGTAACATTTGCATAGGAAGCTGCTTCAACCCACTTGGTGAAATAGTCAATGGCGACCAGAATAAATCTATGACCGTTTGAAGCAGTCGGTTCAATCTTGCCAATCATGTCGATGCCCCACATAGCAAAGGGCCAGGGTGAATACATCACATTCAGGGGATTTGGAGGCACATGCACCTTATCCGCATAGATCTGGCATTTATGGCATTTTCTGGCATAAGCACAACAGTCAGCATCCATTGTGATCCAGTAATATCTTGATCTTAACAACTTTTTAGCCATGGCATGCCCTCCAGCATGGGTACCAAAGGATCCTTCATGCACCTCGTGCATTAACAAGTCTGCTTCTGTTCTATCAACGCATCTGAGGAGTACCATATCAAAGTTTCTCTTGTACAGGGAACCATCAGTGTTCAAGAAGAAACTACCAGCTAGCCTTCTTAATGTCTTCTTGTCATTGGAAGATGCCCCAGGTGGGTATGTTTGATCCTCCAAGAAGCATTTGATGTCATGGAACCAAGGCTTGTCATCTTTAACAACATCTGCTGAGAAGACATATGCTGGTCTGTCAAGTCTGGATACTGAAATCCGAGGCACAAAGTTGGCATCTTGAACTTTGATCATGGATGAAATGGTGGCAAGAGCATCTGAAAATTGATTCTCGTCCCGAGGGATATACTCAAGCTTGACCGTTGTGAAGAAAGTCAATAACCTCCTTGTATAATCCCTGTAAGGTATCAGATGATCCTGGTGGGTGTACCATTTGCCATTGGTTTGATTAATTACCAGAGCTGAATCTCCGAATACAGTCAAAGTCTTGATCCTGAGGTCAATGGCTTCCTCAAGACCCATAATGCAAGCTTCGTATTTAGCTTCGTTGTTAGTGCAGTTAAAGGTGAGATTTGCCGAGAAAGGCATGTGAACCCCTTTAGGTGTAATGAGTACTGCACCAACACCACGACCATTCATATTAACAGCCCCATCAAACATCATAGTCCATTCTTCTTCCGGGTCAGGCCCTTCAGTGTGAACAGGCTCTTCATGATCTTTTGCTTTAATGAACATGATGTCTTCATCAGGGAAGTCAAATCTCATAGGCTGGTAATCATCAATGGGTTGCTCAGCAAGATAATCAGACAATACACGGCCTTTGATGGCTTTTTGAGATGTGTATTGAATATCATATTCTGTGAGGATCATTTGCCATCTTGCAACCCGTCCGGTAAGTGTTGGCTTCTCAAAAATGTACTTGACTGGGTCCATCTTTGAGATCAATAAGGTAGTGTGGGTCAACATATACTGCCTTAGTCGGCGAGCAGCCCACGCTAAAGCACAGCAAGTTTTCTCGAGCAGTGAATAACGTTGTTCACAGTCGGTAAACTTTTTGCTCAGGTAGTATATTGCATACTCTTTTCGACCAGACTCGTCATGCTGGCCCAACACACACCCCATCGACTCTTCTAATACTGTCAAGTACATTATTAGAGGTCTTCCTTCAACTGGAGGCATAAGGATTGGAGGCTCTTGTAAGTATTCCTTGATCTTGTCAAAAGCCCTCTGGCAGTCTTCGTTCCACCTGACCGTTTGTTCCTTCCTCAACAACTTGAACAAGGGTTCACAGGTAGCTGTAAGGTGAGATATGAACCTTGAAATGTAGTTCAATCTACCTAGAAACCCTCGAACTTCTTTCTCAGTTTTCGGTGCAGGCATTTCTTGAATTGCTTTAACTTTATCAGGGTCAACCTCAATCCCTTTCTCGCTTACAATAAAGCCCAGCAGCTTACCAGATCGCACCCCAAATGTGCACTTGTTGGGGTTCAATTTCAATTGGTACTTCCTCAGAAGCTTGAATAACTTCAGCAGATTTACCAGGTGGTCTTCTTCTGTGAGGGACTTGGCAATCATGTCATCCACATAACATTCAATTTCTTTATGGATCATGTCGTGGAATAATGTTACCATAGCCCGTTGATATGTTGCACCAGCATTCTTCAGTCTGAATGGCATCACCTTGTAACAGAACGTGCCCCAGGGTGTGATAAAAGTTGTCTTCTCCATGTCTTCAGGTGACATTTTGATCTGATTGTATCCTGAAAATCCGTCCATGAAGGAGAATACCGAGAACTGAGCCGTATTATCCACCAATACATCAATGTGAGGTAAAGGGAAATCATCTTTTGGGCTGGCTCTGTTCAAGTCCCGGTAGTCTACACACATCCTTACCTTTCTGTCTTTCTTAGGCACAGGTACAATATTAGCAACCCACGGCGGATAGCTAGTCACAGCAAGGAACCCGGCGTCCCACTGCTTTTGCACCTCTTCTTTGATCTTCATTGCCATGTCTGGGCGAGTACGGAGCAGTTTCTGTTTAACCGGCGGGTAATCTTCTCTTAAAGGCAGCTTGTGCATGACAATATCGGTGTCCAATCCTGGCATATCCTGATAAGACCAAGCAAACACATCCACATATTCACGAAGCAAGTCAATCAGTTGTTCCTTTACTGAGTCTTGTAAGCAGGCCCCGATTTTAACTTCTTTCACATCTTCATCCGTACCAAGATTAATCGTTTTGACCTCCTCCTGATGAGGAGTGATAACCTTCTCCTCTTGCCTTAACAACCTGGCTAGCTCTTCAGGGAGCTCATAATCTTCATCAACCCCTTCATCAGCTTGATTGATTGGATTGTCAAAGTCATACGAAGCCATAGTTGTGCTGTTGTCGGTGCAGTCTGAAAGGCACTCTCTGCAAGGGTTTAGATTGTTCATTTTAGTGATTGATTTTAATCTTGTTTAGAAAAGTGAAATAAAGTTGTCATTTTGAAAACATTGCCATTTTATTTTTGTACAAAAAGAAAAATGGAAAACAGTGAGCGGAAAAGAAAAAGACTCGTTTGCAAAAGATGTCCGATATTCATTGATTGATCTGTTTGCACAAAATTACATATGGCCCGATTACAAAATGAGTCTTGTCATCTTGGGCAAGATGCAAGACTTGATGCATGCTTAAAATATACAGGAAATAATAATTACTCTGCAGGAGTAACCCTTATAATTTCCTGGGAAGACCAGTTTGAGATATGGCTCCCCGGGATCCTTGGACGTATCCAGCTCTCCAGGTTGCGCTCATCTTCCGACTCATCTTCCAAGTTGTTCACTGCATCTAGGGTGAGCATTCCCCCACTGACAAAACTGGGCTTCTTAGCAGCCTCCGATTGATCTTGTTGAGTTGGTTTGTAACCCAACCCAAATCTGTCCTCTTTCTTCTCCACAGGTAGCAACTTGCCCCAGCCTTGGGCAGTCCCCTCTTCAACAACCTTCCTGGCTTGCTGATAAGATGTCATGGAGGTTCTCAGTACAGCAGATGCTTCATTAATGTTCAGGGCCTCAAATCCCTGGCTCATAGTTTCATGGATTTCCCCATCCATCTCAATGTATTTGTATGTAGCCAGATGGCTAACAAAGATATCTTCTTCACCACAGATGGTGATGATCTGGCCTTCCCACTCGAATTTCAGCTTCTGGTGAAGGGTAGACGTAACTGCGCCAGCGGCATGGATCCAAGGTCTACCCAACAAACAGCTGTAGGCCGGCTGAATGTCCATCACATAGAAGGTAATTTTGAAGGTCTGCGGGCCAATCATCACAGGCATATCAATCTCCCCTAGCACCGATCTCTTAGAGCCATCAAATGCTCTTACCACCAAATTACTCGGACGAGTGCCAAGCCATCATACTCCAGCTTCACTAAGGCTTTCTTTGGTAGAACATTGAGTGAAGACCCAGTGTCCACCAGTACATGGGATAGAACAGCACCCTTGCATTCTAGAGTGATGTGTAAAGCCTTGTTGTGGTTACGTCCCTCAGTTGTTAAATCAGTGTTGGTAAAGCCCAGTCCATGACTGGTGTTGACATTTGCTACCACGGTTTCTAGCTGATTAACTGTGATCTCCTCTGGCACGTATGCGGCGTGCAAGGCTTTCAGTAATGCATTCCTGTGAGCTTCAGAACACATCAACAAGGATAATATGGAGATCTTTGAGGGAGTTTGGTGAAGCTGATCCACCACCTTGTAATCACTTCTTTTTATAATTCTCATGAACTCGTCTACATCTTGCTCAAAAGATGTCTTCTGAGTTTCTTTGATAGCCGGCTCTTCCAATACCACACTCTTTCCTTTTGCCTTGGCAGCAGCTTCTGCTTCGGCATTAGGTCTTTGCAATTGTGAGGCAAAAAGGCGTCCGCTTCGAGTGAAGCCTCCGCCTCCCCCAACATTATCAATCTGTGGAGAAGAAGTTGAAGAATCCAAGGTGATTTTCTCCCCGTTGCAGTAAAGGTCAGAGCCATAATGCCAAGGTATGGCATTACTACTTTCATATGGAACTGGTCCAGGTACCGTGATGGTAACTGGACTGACTGCTGCAGAGGAGGGTGCTGAAATGGTGTGCGGATCGTAGTAGATGGTGACTGGTGACCTGGCAGGAGGTGCCACTGTTTGTTGTTGAAAGTTGTTGTTTGGAGGAACATATGCTGGATCATAATAAATGGTGACTGCTGAGATATCTGTTGGCGTTGTAGAAGATTCCGTTGAGTAAATGGGTGCTGATGTTGTAGAAGAGATGGTTGTTGACATCTGATTTGTTGAAGTGATGGATGGAGCCATTGTTGATGATATTGATGAATTGATTGGAATGATTGTGGTTGCAGTTGTAGAAGAATCAGGAATTGTTGTTAGAGGGATTGCTGGATTTGCAGGTACGGATGTTGTGATCTGAAGGATACAACTTTTGATAAGACCATCTATACCGCTTCTCAAGTTATCACACCCGTTGACCGAAATGTTGCAATAACCACAACCGAGCTCACACCCGGGGAACATCTGGCATTCTAGGAGCTGAGCTTTAATTTCTACCAGAGGTGTCCGAATCTGCCCAACACTGGTGATTAAGAAAGATGGCTTGTCTTCCTCAATGGCATTAATTCTTGGTCCTCCATGATTGGGCATGGGATTCTTGTTGACATTTGGCGGGGGTGCAAAGTTGAGAGCTTTGGAATCCACTAAATCCTATACTTTCATTTGTAAAGCCCTGCATTTCTCTGTACTGTGGCCTGATGCATTGGAATGAAAAGAACACCGGGCGTTGACATCATAATTTCTCGGAAGACTGGAAGGATCTGGAGGTGCCAGTGTCCTTAACTCAACCAAGTTGAGCTTCAGGAGTTGTGGCAATAAAGCGGCATAAGGCATAGGGATAGGGTCAATTACCCTATTTTCCTGTGACGGTCTTTGTTGGAAGGGTCTTTGCTGTTGATTGCTGTTGTTGTTGTTGTTGTTGTTGTTGTAGTTTCTCTGAGGTGGATACTGAACTTGTTGCTGGTAGTGGGGTGGTTGTTGTGGTTGATATGCTGGTTGCTGAGGAATTGGAGCTGGAATTGTGACAGCTGCTACTGATCTGTGGACATGCCGAGGTCTGCCCCTGTTGGCATAAATGGCATTGGTCTCACTAGTTCTTCTAGGTCTCACAAAAGGCTTTCTGGGATTACTTGATGAGCTTGCACCATTATCAGAAATTTTACCCATCTTCAGAAGGCTTTCAATTCTTTCTCCAGCTATGACTACGTCAGCGAAGCTGGTGGAGGAAAAGGCAGCTAGCCTGTCAATATATGTCCCTTGCAGGGTATTCATGAACATGTCGGCCATTTCTCTTTCTGACATGGGTGGCTGGACAGCAGCAGCAAGCTGTCTCCACCTCTGGGCATATTCCCTGAAGCTTTCTCTGGAGGATTGAGACATTCCCATCAGAAGGGTTCTGTTAGGATCCATGTCTAGATTGTATTGGTACTGCCTGATGAAAGCTTCAGCTAGGTCTTTCCAGCATCTGATAGTAGCTCTGGTCAAGTGAGAGTACCACTCCCTTGAAGCCCCAGTCAAACTATCTTCAAAATAAAACATCCACAGTTTTTCATCCATGGTGTATGCCTTAAGCCTCCCCAGAAAGGACTGCAAATGAGTTCGTAGACAGGAAGTTCCGTTGTACTTCTTGAAGCACGGGGGCTTAAACTTGTGAGGTATCCTTACCCCGTCCACTAAGCCCATATCCATGACATCAAAACCCAAAGAGTTTTGAGACTCCAAGGATCTTAATTTCTCAGCAATTTCGTCAAGCCTCCTATCATAGGCTTCATCCCCAGCTCCCATTACAGTGAATTGATCCTCTTGGGGGTCTTCCTGTAAGACTCTGCCTGCAGTAGCATTCCCTTGCACATTAGTAGGGATGTTGATCTCTGGATGAAGATGAGGCCCATATACTGGTGGGTTAACATGAGGCTGAACCCTCTCATTGTTACTTGTTCCCCCAGTCCCTAGATGGGGTTCTTCTGGGGTCTGCCTTTCTACCAATGCCCTCAATCTTTCTTGGCTTTGAACCAAGCCATTCATTACCTCCATGAACTGGGTCATTTGATTTCTCATCTCCAGCCTTTCGTTAACCATCTGGGTTCTGACATCTGTCAGCTCTTGCTGTACTTGATCCATCTGGATACCAGGAAGGTTGTTGCAAGTAGGATATCTGTGTGGACGGTTGAGAGGGAACACCCGACGGCGAGCAATAATTCCTGAATCACAACAGAGTTAGTAACAAACAAAACAAAAACCTACAAAACAAAACAAAAGTTAGTATGCAATGCAGTATGCTTATTTGTTTCCAAGGTATCCGGCTTGGCACTTGGTTTTGACCTTTCCAGACCCTGAGGAAGATGCTTTGATGTTTGCTTGAGAGAAAGAGAACTCAATAAAACAAACTAACAAATATATTACAAATGGTGAATAATACATAATTTGTTTTTACAACACATGCCCTTGAAGGGTCAAAATACAACAAAGAGAAAAGTACATGAAATGAAAATAACAACAAGCAAATAAGTCAAACATCTAAGCCGAACTCATCTTCCTTAACTTCTTTCAGAAGTGCTTCAGTTACAGGACCAGCCGGATGCTCTGTAATGCTTCTGATGAGAAGGTTCCTGGTGATAATAGCAGTGGTCATCTTCTTGTGTCTGTCTTGGTCTTTTGACCTCTTCACACCAGCCCTAAGCTTCAATTCTGAAATTTCTTTCTGGGCTGCCAGCAGAGCCTCCTGTTGCTTCTTTTCATTTGCCTCCAACTGCTCAATTCTGTCTTGAGTTCTCTTATCTTCTTGAGTGCGAGCTTCAGTGATCCTGACCCACCTAGCTTGACTTTCTTTCAGATAGAGATCAGTCTTGGCTTTCTGAAACTGGGCCTCTTTACAGGCATTCTTCAAAATTTGCTCTCCTGCTCTTGATTTCTTGATGTAGTCCTTTGATTTCTCAATCCTGGCTAGATGCTCCACCTTTAGCTTTTCTAACCTTTCAATGTCTAGACGACCATCACTCCTCTCCCAGAGGGTCTTCTACAGAGCTTGAGTCAAATTCTCATTCCTCTCTTTCAGTTTCTCAAATTCCTCTAGGCTGACAGTAGCCGGAGGGGGTGCTGTGGATGGTCCAGGTGCATCCTCAATGGCGAAAGGCATCCCAGAAATCTGAGCCCTTGCATGAGACCATTCATAATACTGTGCTGAAGCCACATTGTTGCATTTCCCAAGAATGGCCATCCCTTTGGTCTGGATGCTGTCCCAAGCCCAGGATGCTTGTATGACAACAGCTAGATTAGGCTTTATCTCACAATAAAGGGTCTCAGCCAAGTCATGCACTCTAGGAGGGTGGACCAAAGCATAGCCCAATTGTCTTTTAAATAGCAAAGGGTTGTAGTTGATGCAACCCTTCACTCCTATCAGAGGTACATTGGGAAACTGCCCACAACTAGTAATTATGTCTCTTCCTTTGGTGCTCTGGGTACACCACCTGATGTCATCTGAAGTCAAAGCAGTGAGTCTTCTAGCCCAATTATTCTATTGGTGAGGGTTCAAGAAAGCATCAGTCTTGGGTAAGTGTTTAAGCAGCCAGGTATGAAATAGAGGAGCACAGCATCTTACCAATCTCCCTCTCTGATTATCATTCCTTTGGTGAACAGAATAATAGAAGTCTCCCAGCAAGGTGGGTACTGGGTTCCTCAAAAGGAAGAGATGAATAACATTCTTGCTGATAAACTTGGGCTCATCTGCAAAAAGTATAACCCCGTATATACTGAGGGCTAACAATGCACAAACTGCCTTCCATTCTCCCAAGGAGGCCTTCAGGATGGCCTGAGAAGTGAGAAAATCCAAATGTAGGCCAGGAATTCCAGCCTTTGTAGTCATGTTCTGCTCAATTAGAATAGGTTCCAAACACAGTGCCTTTGCCAACTCTTCACTGCTGGGGGAAGGCATCTCTGGGTTGAAGGGGATATCACCCCTGACAGGCACTCCAATCAGTGATGAATACTCCTCCAACATGGGTCCCAACTGAAAATTCTAGAAGGTGAAACATCTCAAAGGAGGATCATAGAACTGTAGGCAAGTGTGAATCAAACTCCTCTGAGAAGGGTCCAAGTCTATAACCATATCAAGGATGCTTCCATAATGTTCTCTAAATAAAGGGATATGGTCTAGAGTAATGAGTGCCTGGACCTGCCTGATGCCAGCCAGCACAGGCTCAAAGAAATGATATGAAATTTTGCTCTTCTTGGGTGCCATGTCTGCTGATGAAGAGCTGAAAACAGATACTGATGATGAAGACTGGTACTGAAGATGAACTACTGACAGTGCTGAGACTGGTGATAGTAGTAGCTGAAGCAGGCAACTGATGAAGATGGTTGAAGCAGATAGCTGATGAACAGGGGTCTAATCAGATAAAGGGGTCAAAACCAAGCCAAATGTAATATGGATACCCTGAAAAACAAATAAGCAAATGTTAAATGATGCAATGATGATGTATGCAAATGATATGCAAGGGTTTGTGATCAAGCTGGATCTGATTACTGCCTTGATATAAAAGGCCCATGTATGTTTAAGAAGTCCAGATGGAGGTTCAGAAGTCCAGTACCCAAGGTGGGGGACTCAAATAAAGAGTCACACGTCCTGGGTTAAAATCACAAGAACTGTCCAAAGTGGAGTACTCTTAATC
Source organism: Lathyrus aphaca (assembly GCA_963966055.1). Taxonomy (NCBI): domain Eukaryota; kingdom Viridiplantae; phylum Streptophyta; class Magnoliopsida; order Fabales; family Fabaceae; genus Lathyrus; species Lathyrus aphaca. Next base: position 213,143,421 of record OZ014519.1, read on the forward strand.
AAACAAAGTATCAGGGTATGTTGTGGCCAATGGTACCTGCAAACCTGTAAACAGCCCAACCCCCTCACAGGTGATGTTCTAAAACAAGGATCCTCAGACTTGGATCAATTATGAGAAGTGTAAACACTTATAACCCGGAGGTACAGTGTTTACAATAACCATACAAGATCCTCCTCTAATTCACCTCAGTTTCTGAAGGTCAATAGTAAAGGTCATCCAGACTTAGCAGGCTTCCCAGATAGCCCTAGCACTACATGAGATATGTAGCACAGAGTTCTCAAGAAGAAACCCATATCTGAACCGTGTTTCATATTCCCGCACCAGACCGAAATGGAATGGGAAAGAACATGAACCACTCTAGCCTAGGTGTCACTCAGGTCCCAGGTATAGGACCTTATCTCTCAATAGAACCCCACCCACCAAAACAAAACCATATCCAGCCAGATGACAATATGACAGTATGATATATAAAGCTATAAAGAAAGCAATAAATAACTATACATAAAGCAAAAAATAAAAGCAACTATATAAACACAATTAGCACATAACACCCCAGTAAACACAAATCAATCAAGCGCTAGGAGGAACCCACAAAAAGAACCGGAAGCCATGGTTACAGTATAAGGGTCCCCAACAGAGTCGCCAAGCTGTCGCTCCCACCAAATGACACATAGGGCCAAGAGGGGTACAGACGCGAACGGTCGGCGAGAGGAGGATGTGGGAACACACAGGAGTGAACTCACAAGAAAAGAAAAGAGTCGCCAGCTAGGCATTTTTATCCCGAAGGAAAGGCAATGCTGCATAGACCTAGAAAGATATGGATAAGATGGTTGCGAACCAGAGAGACTGAGAAAGGGGGTTGGTTACAACCTGGGAAGGTATTAGCACCCAGATTGTCCGTCGTACTCGACGGGATCCACGCTTAAAAGATTTGTGTTTTAAAGGGGTAGTGTCAATGCAATTTGTGTATAAAAGGGATGGAAAAGGATGTACAGGTGTCGGTGTAAGAGAAGTGAAATGTATAAGTGAAGTGTCAATGTAAGAACAAGGATGAAATGCTCAAGATAATGAGGCTAAAAGAATGAGGCTGGAAAGAGGGGGAATAGACAGAGACTTTTGTTCGATAACTGTTAAGTTATGCCTACGTATCCTCTCGTGCAATGAGGAAGTCAGAACACCGTAGTTCGACCCAAAGAGACTGAAAGATAAATTGACTGATGAACTGCTTGCTTGTCTATGCTCAAGTGTATGACCTGTCTGGCTCAGGTGCAAACTGTCTTGCATTAGACGGAAGAAGCAAGTTCTCATTTGTGAGTGAGTGAGATGAGAAAAGAATCCCGGAGGAGACGATTATTGTTTGCTTTTGGTGTTTTCAATCTTTTATTGCTTTTGAAAGTTTGTCATAAGTTAATGAGCTTAATCCTAAACCAATGGGTTAGTAAACTCATCACATCCTCCCTCTGATTAGGGGTAATGAGAATACCTTAAGTGTGAAGTCAGGGTCTCACACTTAATCACCTTTGATGTAGGACTAAGATCATTAACCTACTTGTGATTAGTTAGATGTTTTTGTTGTTTTTGTTTAGTGTTAAGTAATGAGCTTAAGCCATAATCAGGGATTAAACAGACTCATTACACCATCCTAATAGAAGGATAATAGATGAGAATGTTTAAGCTGAGGAAGACTCCTCAACTTAATCCATGATTAGGGATTAACTTCATGACAAAACAAAGCCTTTATTAGATGGATTTTAGTTAATGATAAGATGAAGAAGTGAGTTTTATGGTTTGTAAGACAACTTGAGGGGGACTTGTCCATTAACACTAGGGTTAGTCCTTCTTAACCAATTAAGGAAGAATTAGAACCCTAATGCAAGGCCCAAGTTACAAGCTTGATGTCTTGATGATTATTAAGTGAATTGATTAAAGGATTTAAACACATTAAGGGTTTAACACTTAGGATTAAAGTTATACATTCCATCCTAATAGAAGGATGCAGGCATAAGCTTAATCACAAAGCCTTAAAGCCTTTAGGGTTTAGTTCCTGATTATGAGATGAGAAGAGAATACTCAAAGAGACACAAAGGTAAAAGCTAAGTGGGGGACTAATCAAACCCTAATTGTTGTCATGCTTGGAAGCCCTAGGGTTTATGAGGTTTAAGAGAGAAATCTTCAAGAAACCACCAAGGATGGAAGCAGATGAAAGGAGAATGAAACAAAGAGAAGCAAAACAACTTGCTTCACTTAAGAAGACAAGTTGCTTGAAGAAAGAAGGTAAGATGAACAAGAATGAGCAAGCTCAATCCAAACACATAAAAAAATGCAGCAATGATGCATAAGAGAGATGAAAAGAGATTGTGAGAAATGAAGGCAAATTCACTTCTCAAAGTAACTTACCACCTGAAAAGTTAGTGAAAGAAATGAAATGCAATGCAAATGAGATGAAATGGCATGATGCAAGACAAAGTCAGAAGCAAATACATGATGTTAATGATGCTAAAAGATGATGCAAACATGAAACAAGGCATGAGGATGATCATACAAACATATGGGATGCAAAAGAAACATGCTTAGAACCATGAACATACATGAAAAATTATGAAATGCAAATGACATACAACATGGAAAATGAAAGATGCAATGATCAAACATGATTCTAAAATGTCCTAAGATGTGTTATGAATCAAATGGGTGTACAAGATGTCATGGCAAGTCATGGTATGCAAACAAATGGGGAATGGATGCAAAGGAAGGCATGAATTAGGGTTTATGATCAATGCACAAAACAAAATTCAAAACCAGAAGCAAACATCATGATAAAAATTTGAAAATGCATTCAAAGGAACCCTAAACCTATACAAACTCACTGCCCAAAGGAGAGGATCCAATTCTTATCCTAGTGAAAGTTATGAATTTCCTAAGTTGGCTAGGGTTTTAAGGTACCTCATCAAGAAAAATGTCAAACAAATTGAAAATGCAAGATCAACTCATACCAATTTAATCCTATAAACTACATGATATGCAAGATGCAATGCAAAAAGAATCATTGTCCAACTCTCAATGGTTAGGCAGAAATGAATTTTTTGAAGTTTGGATCAAAATAATGCCTTGAAATGAAATTAAATCCATTGAAAATTGTCAAAAGGCATCAAGATCAAAAAAGAAATTTGGTTTGAAGGTTGGACAGTGTTTCTAAATGATTTTAAATGTTTCATGAATTTTTTTGTGATTTTTAAATACCTAAAAGTATTTTTAATTAATTAATTCTCATTAATCAATTAAAAATAAACTTTTAAATAATTTAAAAATATTTTTCAATGCAAAAAATAAAAATAAAAATATTTTTGGTTTCTGAAAATTAATAAAAGGTTTGATAAAAATTTTCAGAATTTTTTGATGATTTTTACTATTTTTAATAAAATGAACAAAACAAATGAAATAAAATGAAAAATAAAATGAATTTAATGAGAAGTAATCAGAATCAAGGGCCAGCATTCAAACTTGAACACGCGCGAATTGACTTGGTGCGCATCTGGACGGCCAGCATTCAAACTTGCGTAATTAAGACTAAACCCTAATTAACTAACCCTAATCACTTTCAGATGACCGGAACAGTGTTCCGGTCATCTTCTTCGGCAAGGTGAAATCACTATCTCTCTCTCCACGCAATGAAAATGAAATCTCTCTGCCCAGAATCAAACCTCATTCAACACTGAATCAAAACCCCCAAACAAAAACCATTTTTCATTCATCAATCATGCAAATCGAAGCAAAACAAATTTAGGGCAGAAAGTTTCAGACAACTCATACATGCTCAATATTTCACCATTTTCATTTTTAAACACATCATGATGATCAGGATAACATGTAGAATCAATTATAACAAGTAAATGAAGTTCTGGAAAATTTGTTCTTGATGGATACCTGAACTGAAGTCCTTCGAACAGGAGCTTTCTGAGCCTTTCTCCTATGCAAACTGACTCCTCTGTTCCCCTGAGCTCAATGGAATGCTTCTCAACTCTTGTTGATGGCTGATTTGGGAAATGGCAGAAGTTCTGTTCAAGGGGGGGGGGGGTGATCGTGTTTTGGTTTCAATGGCTTTCAGGCTGTTTTAATGGTTGGTTTGTGATCAGTGAGTCATGTTGAGATTGTTTGTGAAGTCTGTTTGTGTGTTTGATGCTTGTGGAGAGTGTTTCGAAAGGTTTTGCAAATGAAGCATAAACTTGGAACTATGGCTTCTGATCTCTTTTGGCTTCAATGTGTGGTGTGTTATGCTGGCTTTGGTCCATGTATCAAGTGGTGATAGGTCAGAGAGTTGTTGGTGGCCTATGGTGATTGGTATGGGCAAGTTGCCAAAATGTCAAACTTTGTGTAAGAGAGGTATGGGCAATGGTACAACTTGCTTTTTGGCTTGCTTTGGCTCAGCTTGAATCAAGGAAAGCTATGGAAAAGGTCTAGAGGCAATGCAGCAAGTGGTTTATGGTTTGTGATAGGTTTTGCACTTTTCACAAAGTTTGGCCCCTTTGTGATTTCTTGAAGTTCAAGGCATGAAATGAGATGATTCTTGGGCCAATTCTGATTTTTAGGAGTCATATGATCATGTTGTAATGAGTTTGTGCATATTTGAAGTCTTTAGAACACTTGATCATACCATTTTGCAAAATGCCTCTTTGGTAGAAAACTTCAAATTATGTGATTTTGGCCAACTTTGACAAGCCATAACTTTTGATCCAAAATGAATTAGGTCATGTTCTTGTACTTTTTGAAAAGGGAAAGATCCATTCTACAACTTTCATGACCAATCTTTTCCATTTGAAGCATTTTTGAATCAAAAAGCAAGGGTTGAAAAAGTTTCCCAAAATGGCAATTTTCATTATAAGTCAACTTTCCCAAAAAGTCAACTTTGCAAATGGCTTGAAATTCTTCAAATTTGTGAACTTCTAACATCTTATATGATAAAATAAAGATCATACACAATCAAAATGATGAAGAACACCCTTTGGTTGGGTCATTGAGGGCCTCAGATACCCTGATTTTGCACTGACTTGCTCAGAAAGTCAACTCTTGATCAAATGACTTCCCCATGGAATTTCTTCATGAAAATTGATATGCATGATACCTATACCATATAGAGACCAATAGAAACAAGAATGGCCAAAAAATTGGAGTTATGGCCTCTGAAACCAAAACCCTAATTCTAGGTCATCTGTGCAGTTAAACCTGGCTCTGCTTCCATGCCATTCTCAGTTCTTGTGATTTTTTGACATTCTTGACTTTGAGAGGATATACTATGATGCTTGAACATACATGGACCCCTTTGAAGTGATTGATGACCTTTGGAGTTGCTCAAGTGGCTCTTGGATTGCTCAGATCACAAACCCTAGATGCAGATGACTTAGAATCAATGCAGTGAATCAAATATGCAATATGAGATGCTATGATTGAACTTATGCATATGAAGAGATCACAAGCCATGGTGTGAATGAGTGAGGGCAAATTTGGGGTGTTTACAATAGGCTCAAAAGGGTTTACTAGGGATTAACTTCCTTATATCTCCACTGTTTAGGAATTGAAACAATGCCTGTACATCGTCAGCATAGTCTGTTCAAAAGCATACTGCATAAGATTATGGTATTGTTTTCGTCATCCTCCCTCTACAGGCTTATAGCTTTATCAGGAGTTAAATATCACATAATAGAAATATGAAGCATAGTTCAAAATATAGTGAAACGAATGGATTAATTCAAGACAAACATATGCAATGCATTAATGAAACAAAAGTTCAACATAATAGTAAGTGGTTAGGCAAACAAAAGAAATTAAAAACGAAAATTCAAATGTTCTCAAAGCCTCTTCCTATAAACTCGTCACTCCAGTTATCTGGAAACTTTGATGCTTAATGGATGATAGAAGAACTCAACATGGCCTTCTGGCGTAACCTCGAGTATTCCTTCGTCAATTAGGTATTGAATCTTATTCTTCAATGCCCAACAACTATTGGTATCATGTCCCTGACAATTTGAATGATATGCACATCGTGCATTAGGATTGTACCTGGGAGAGGTAACATTGGGATTCTGAGGAGGGTCCCTCAAAGTGATAAGTTCACCCTTCAACAAGTGTTGCAAGGCTTGGGCCAGTGACATGTTGATCTTAGTGAACTGCCTTCTAGGCCTCTGTTGATTGCCTTGTGGTGGCTCTGGTGTTGCAGGAGTAGGATTGGAGATGTGAACTGCACTCACGGATTGATGCATCCTATTACGATCAGATTGACCATAAACAACATTCAACTCTTTCTTCCTACTAGGGGGCTTCTTTGCAGTACTGGATGAAGAAGCACCCACTTGGATCTTGCCACTCCTTATACCACTTTCTACGCGTTCTCCTGTCATTATCAACTCAGTGAAGCCAGATGACGAGCTTCCAATGAGATGACTATAAAAAGGACCATTCAACGTACATATGAACATATCCACTAACTCCCAGTCAGTTAGAGGGGGTTGTACTCTTCCAGCCAAATCTCTCCACTTCTGAGCATACTCCTTGAAGTTTTCTTTAGCACCCATAGACATGCTCTGTAGTTGCATGCGAGTAGAGGCTAGATCAGCATTGTATTGATATTGCTTATAAAAGGCTTCAGCAAGATCATTCCAATCACGGATGTTGACACTCTCCAACTGATAGTACCATTCCAATTGAGCTCCAGACAAGCTTTCTTGGAAGAAATGGATCCACAACTTTTTATCAGCAGTATGGGGTTGGATCCTTCGGACATAGGACCTCAGATGCAGCTTGGGACAAGAGACACCATCATACACTACAAAAGCAGGAACTTTGAACCCAATGGGTATAACCACCCCAGATATCAAACTCAGGTCTTCAAAATCCAGCCCAGAAGACTTTTGCAATTCCATAGCATCCATTCTATCCACCAGCATTTTGAACTTATCTTCATTAGGCTCATGATAGTAATTAGCTTCAGAATCAGAGTCCCCCATAGTGTTATGTAGACTGCCTCCCTCTTTCTCAGACTCTTCAGACTCATAATCTTTAACCTGTTCTTTAGTCTTGACAGGACCTCTGAACCTTCTTCCCATGTTGATCAGGCCTCCTGACCTTCTAGTCTTCTTAGTCTTCTTGGCCAGCAGTGTCTTCAATTCATCCTGCCCCTTGGACAAGTTCAGGATCAGCTCTTGGAACTGTGCATTTTGTGCCTGGAGATCTTTAACTGTTTGTTCAAGAGCCATTGCTGAAATAAACAGCGAGAAGATAAGAAACCTGTACATAAGAAACCTGCGATGCAATGATATGATATGTGAATGTATATGCAATGTTTTCAAGGACCGCAAGATTTAAATTTGCTTAAACAATCAAGAAGGTAAACTTTTATTAGTAATAAGTTTGTTTGCCCCTTGAGCTTACAATAAGAATGAAATGAAATAAATACAAAAGATGGGGTTTTAAGTCTCCCATGGACGTTTCCTCTTTGTGTTGAGGTATGAGTTGAGATTCCGCTCCTCGTGAGGTTGCTTTGTTAACTCCAGAATTCTTTCTTGACTTACTTTGTAATGAGTCTCTTACAAAGCTAGTCCTGATAGTATTCCTACGAGCAGAAGCCATGACCTACAACAAAGAACAAAAATAAATCCTTTGGTCCTTGAAATGGTTAGTGAAAATGCTATGCTTATGATGCATGATGATGTTATGATGTTATGTTCAATCACAAACATGTGGCACACACAAACAAGTCACACCATAGCCTTAAGTTTAAAGGCTTGCATGAGGTTCAAAGGTAAGTACCCTCCCCTGAAGTTTAGTTGGTTCATCCTGTCCTATAAAAGTAACCATGTTCTAAGGGATCTCAATATCATTGATCCTTCACAAGGGTGGTTGTTCAGTAGGCAACTTACTTGCCAACCAAAACCCTCCAAGTTTAGAATAGAATCTCAATGAGCGTAGTATCGAGTATTAACCAACTTCAGTCTGCACCAAAGCCGGTTATCTCACTACTTTTCTAAAGGCCAAGATGGGATAACTAGGGTTCTAAAAGTTAGTTAGTGTATTGACAACATATGGCAGCCTCATATTATCCTCAACTTGACTTAAGGAACATAAGCACCAATTAAGAAGTCACACTAACTATGGCCACCAGATCAACCATATCGGTATATGCCGTACAGTTTCCTTGGTCTATTGCCATTTACCTAAGGTACACTAGATCCGGATTAGGATCTTTCACACATAAGAGCACCCAACAAGTAAAGTAAAGCAAATAAAGCAAACAAGTTTAAAGTGATCTAATTCCTAAGGGTACCCCTCTTTTATACAAATCCCCAGCAGAGTCGCCAGTTCTGTAACACGGTGGGAGAACTGACTTTAGTTAAATGTTGCGGATAGCAAGAGTCGCCACCGACTTTTATTTTATCCAAAGGAAAGGGCATAAAAGAACAGGAAAGACCTTAAAATATTTTTGGGTTCGGGGGGTAGGTTATGTAAAGGGAAGGTGTTAGCACCCTTTACATCCATGGTTATCAATGGGCTCTTAGTTACTTAGCTCACTTTAAACTATTTTGAGAAGTGTAGTGTGTGATCAAAAATTTTCTTAAGTACTTTATAATGATCCTTGTACAGATATATATAAAGACTTTGTTTTGAAAATTGTTTAAAAAATGTAATGTGTAATGAAGTGTTTTTGAAGGAGTGAGCAAGTACTTAAGAGGAACCTACCCTAATTTGAATCTTTACTGTTCTTAAATGTTCTTTCAATGGTAAGACTATCCCTATTATTAAGGAATAGGTAGTCATTACCTTGGATGTTAAGGGACAAACGTAGGGTCATCGTATGGTCATAGAAAGCAACTTTGAGGGGTGTCTTTAGCAATTCGTAGGGACTATCATCCTTTATTCGAAGGGACAAGATCATTATTCCGTAGGCAACCTCGAAGGGACTTGATCTTTTAAACTGTAGGGACTTGATGATTTTTATGAAGGGACTTACTTAAGACACCCCTATATTCGAGGGACTTGACCATGTTTAAGGCAACTGAGAGGGATAACCTTAGGAAGTGAGATGGCGATCAAAGATCGACTTACGTGTGTGAGTGTTTATATTCCGGTATTTATCTTATTTTAATTATCTAAGTTCAATTTAATTACATATAAGTTATACACACCCTAAGGTTACTAACCATATAGTAAAATATTTACAAAGAAAATAAAGACGGAAAAATAAATCTATAAGCTATTACAAGGCTTTGGCAGATACATAATAGTCGGATAAGAATAAATTATAAAGCAAGAATAATAGATATAATAAAATAATAAATAAGCAATAATAATAATAATAATGAAGCAAAAATAATAAAGCAATATTAACAATAAAGCAATAATAATAATAATGATAATAATAAAGTAATTATAATAATAATAAAGTTAAAATAAATTAAAGGAATAACAATTAAACATTTAATTTAAAAAGAAAAAGTTTAAGTTAGACAAGTTAGATTTTTTAGAAGTTATTAGAATTAGTATAAAAAAAAGAAGTTAAGTTTAGAGAAAAACAATTAAAGATTATTAAGAAAACTTTTAAATATTTACATTATATGATTATTACTATTATAGTACAATTAAGAAAATAATATTATTAATATACAAAACATAAAGTAAAAGAATTATTAAAATTAAAATAATATTTACAAATTAAATAAATATTATAGAAAACTATTAAATTATTAAGTTAGTAGGTTATTTATAAATTATATACAATATTTTAGAATCATAATTATTTAATTATAAAAAAAAAGTCAATTAGATTTTATTTACAATTGTATAAAAGGATGACAAAAATTTTAGAAGTTAAAAGAAGAATTAGAAAATTTGATTATTTGATTATTTACTTACAAAATATAATTATGATAAAAATTATATACAAAATACTATTATTATTATGAGAAAAAGTTTATTGATTAATTAGTCTTTTTTTTTAATTAATGATTTAAGTCCATATTGATTTTCATTCAGTTCTTGGCACGCCCTAAATTACTAACCACGCAGGGAATAATAAAAATAAATAAGGGCAGAAATTTAAAGGCAGAAAATAAAAATTCCTACACTATTACATGGCTGAGGCAGTTACATAATTATATGGCGAAAAGTAAAACTGAAAATATTACAAGTTAAAACTTAAAATATTACAAGGGTGAAGCAATTACAGTGTATGAATAATATAAACATGAGTAAAAATAAGAAATAATAACAGGGTTGTTAAGGTTTGTGGAAATGTTTATGGTTTAAAGGAAATAATACGGTTAAACACGGTTAAAGTTTTAGGTTGGAAATTTAGAGTTTGTGGCGGAATTGTCAAGGTTTAGGAAAAAATCAAGATAGTTAGTTATCTGTACAGATCTAAATATATAACATAAAAGAAAATGGAAAAAACAAAAACGACGTTGCTAACGCAAAAAATGTGATCATCGCAATTGGATCGGATCAACATAAGTGTCACGCCTCATACACATAAAATGTGCGAACAGCGTATCGACACGATCCGATCTGAACATAATCAAATAATTATAAAAAAATTAGAATTAACAATATTAAAACAAAACTGTAAAAACAAAATAAATAAAAACTTTATATATATATATATATATATATATATATATATGTATATATATATATAACGAATATGCAGCCAATTCTATATATGTATACATAAAAACAACGTTTTATGTTCTTTGTTACCTGTGATGTATTAACAAAATAAGAGCAACAAATATATATATTAACAAAAGCAACGTTAGTTAAGATATTAACAAAGTGTAACAAAAGCAACAAATATATATATATATATATTAACAAATATATATGTATATATAAAACATATGAATGTTATAGGAATTTATATATATATATATATATATATATATATATATATATATATATATATATATATATATATATATATATATATATATATATATATATATATATATATATATATATATATATATATTACGTACCAATCAAAGTGCAATTGGAAAGTAAAGTTGTTGCAGGAATGTTTTTCTTCTCTCTTTTCTGTCTTTCTTCGGTCTCCACTTAACAGCAATAACACGTTAGGTATATATAGGGACCAATTAGGGTTAATGTAAATGGGCCTAAATATTTATTTTGGAATCCAATAAAATATTAATATAAATAATTAAATAAAGTTTAATAAAAATAGTTAAAACTAAAATAAAAACTAATTAACCTATTTATTTATTCTAGACCCAATAAAATATTAATTTAAAAAACAAATAAAGTTTTAATAATTAAATTAGTTAAAATAAAATAAAAAACCAATAATCCTATTTATTTATTCTAGACCCAATAAAATATTAATTTAAAAAACAAATAAAGTTTTAATAATTAAATTAGTTAAAATAAAATAAAAAACTAATAATCCTATTTATTTATTCTAGACCCAATATAAAAATAAATAGACTCAAAAAAATAAAATTCGGGCACCAAAATGCTCGAAAAAATAAAATGAATACGTCAAAATAATCAGCACGAAATAAATGACTCGGAAAAATACAGCGTTTGGTCGGATTTTGAAATAAAAATTATGACCGTTTAAACTGCTCAGACTGATCAACATATGACCAAAAATAGTCGTAAAAATATTTTTAGCATGTCAAATTAAACCACGTGAACCGCAGATTAATGTTACCGACATTTGCAAACTTAAACTTGACATTTTTTCGTCGACTAATTTTATGCATAGTTAAAAAGTTAATTTGACCAGTCTGTTTGTAAATTCCGAGAAATTATTCTGGCTAATATTAAGACAGAAAAAAAATGTTATGCTATGATGATGATGCAAATGAATGTGAAACAAAAAAATTGGTTAGAGTTAAAAAATAGAGGGCAAATTTTGGGGTGCAACACCTGTGCCCAATCTTTCGACACTCGTCCGCGTCTTGCACATACCTCACCAACAGATCAACACCCATACTTATACAGAAATCTTTGATACTCGTCTGTATCTTGTATATATTATCCCTCAGCAAATTCAACACTCGTCCGTGTTCCTTGCTTAACCGATTTACACTCTTCCATATCATCATCCTTAAATATGTGTCAACGTTTGTTTCTACCGATACTCGTCCGCATCGTGGTTCTAAGGATGCTCGTCCGCATCTTTAATCTGTACACATTGTCAAACACTTATATCTTTTACTTTAAAAGGCGTAAGCACTCGTTCGTGTTTACCATTCCCCAGTAAGTCACCAACAAAACAACTTTCTTATATCCGACATTCGTCCTATGTCGTGATACTTTCGGCAGCCGTCCCCTTCCAGGTGATCATCCTTCACCTTTTGATGACCGTCCCTCATCCTTTCCCCTAGTAGAATCTCCATCATTGGAACCTTCTATCCAGCATTCGTCCTATGTCGTGATATTTTCAGCAGTCGTCCCCTGCTAGGTGATCGTCCTTCACCTTTTGATGATCGTCCCTCATCATTTATCCGATTGTCATCCCCATCGTTGATCTTGTTATCCAACATTTGTCCTATGTCGTGTTAATCCCCGAGAGCAGTCGTACCCTGCTAGGTGATCATCATTCACCTCTTAATAATCGTCCTTCATCATGCTTACCCGATGGTCGTTCCCATCGTTGATCTTTTCTATCCGACATTAGTCCTATGTCGTGATATTTTCAGCAGTCATCCCCTGCTAGGTGATCGTCCTTCGCCTTTGATGACCGTCCCTCATCATTATTTCATTTATTCTTTAACCCGATGGTCGTCCCCGTCGTGGTCCTCTTTCCTTTTTTTGATGATCGTCCTTCATCAGTTTAGCCCGATGGCTGTCCCCATCAGTTGCTTTCCTCATTTCTTTAAACCCCAGAAAATTTTATTTTATTACCCGATGGCCGTCCCCGTCGCGGTTTCTTTATTTCCCCAGCTTGTCGGCCGTCCCCGTCATTGCTTTGCTTACCATTTTACCCCCCAGCAGTCATCCTCTGCTCGATGGTTATCCTCCGTCGCTTTTATTTTATAATCATACTATACTACCTTTTACAATTTATATCCCTTTTCTTCTTATTCCCAGCGAGTGCAAATTTCAGACTGTCTTTGGTATTCAACCACAAGTTATCTTGTTTGTCTGTTAAGCTAGGCACTTACATCCTGCACAACTAACTCATGCTTGAGTAGGGGCAGCTGTAAACACCCTAAATTTTCCCTCACTTTTTCTCATACCTTGGCTTGTGATCTTTTCATATAGCATTGCATAAGCATATCACCTCATATTGCATATTTGTTTCACTGCATTTCATCTGCATTTAGGATTTGTGATCTGAGCAATCCAAGAATCAATCTGAGCCATCCCAATGGTCTTGAAGCTTTCCAAGAGAGTCCATGTATGTTCTATAATCATATTATGCTCCCCAAATTTCATGAAAGTCAAGAGATCACAAGAATTGGCAAAGGCATGGAAGTAGAGCTAGGGTTTTCCTACACAGATGACCAAAATTAGGGTTTTGGTTTCAGAGACCTTAAATCCAAATTTTTTGGTCATTCTTATTTCTAATGTTCTTAATATGTTATAAGGATCATGTGTACCAAGTTTGATGAAGAAATTCATTGTGGAAGTCATCTGATCATTGGGTAACTTCTTGAGCAAGTTAAGTCAAAATCAGGGCATGTGAGGCCCCTAACAATGGAACCAAAGGATCATTTTCATCAAATTGAAGTTCTATGATCTTTATTTGATCTTATAAGTGGTTGGATGTTCACAAGATTGAATAATTTTGAGCCAATTGCAAACTTGCCATTTTTGGAAATGACTTGTAATGGAAACTTTCCATTTTGGGAAAGATTTTCAACCTCCTCTTTCATTACCAAAAATGCTTCAAATGGAAAATTCTTGGACATGAAAGTTGAAGATTAGGTCTTTCCCTTTTCAAAAAGTACTAGAACATGTCTTGATTCATCCTAGAACTCAAGATATGGCCTTTCAAAGTTGGCAAAAATCACATAATTTTCAAGTTTATGTCAAAGAGGATTTTTGCATATTGCCATTTCAACTTCTAAGTAACCTCTAATGTGCACAAACACTTCATAACATGTCAATACAACTTGCCTAAACCAGAATTGGCCCAAGAATTTGGCATTTTCATGGCTTGATTCACAAGAAATCTCAAAGGGGCCAAAACTCACAAAATTTGCAAAACACATGATATTTCTTCATCTAAGCATTACAGTTCATTTCCATTGATCCAAAGGCTCCCCATGAACCATGCTGAAGCAATCTAGCCACAGAAGCACAAGCCCATACCTCAAGTTCACATAAGCTTGACTTTTTGCATTTTTCTCCCATACCAATCACACAGTGCCACAACCACTATCCTGATCAATGGTGTGGCTTCTACACACCCTTAAGACTCTATAAAAGCAAGCTTCATGGGCTGAAACAAGACACAAGCTGAGAATCAAGAAATTGATCCAAAACTTTATCTCTTCGAAACACACAATCCAGCAAGCAAAAACCACAAAATTTTCTACCAATCAACTCCATATAACCTCAGGATCAATTCCCACCCATCACCATAGCCAAAAACACATCACACAAGAAACACGATTTCTGCTTTGTCAGAACTGAAACACACAAACCAGCCACTCTAAGCTTCACTAAAGCTTGCCAATAGCTTCAGGAGGTCAAAGGGGGTTGGATTGCACAAGAGGAGGGTCCAGAAAGCTCCATCTCAAAGAACTTCAACTCAGGTAACCTTCATGAACATTTTTTCCAGAAGCATGATTTTAAGTTTTAAAATGATTCCCCATGCTTCCCTGATCACACTGATATAATTAGAATTGAGAATAGGTTAGAAATGAGGATTTCATGATGTTCTGAAATTTTTGACCTAGAACTTGATTGCTTCGATTCAGCTTTATGATGCATGATAAATGATTTTTGTTTGTTGATTAGTGATGTATGATGTTAGGAGATTGTTTCTGGGCAGATAAATTGAGGTTTAGAAGCTTAGATAGGAAGTTAGCATTTTGGTTGGCCGGAGAAGATGACCGGAGCAATTTTTCGGTCATCTGAAAGTAATTAGGGTTAGGGTTCCCCAGATTGCACAGCAGTCATTGGATCATGATTAGTTTAGGAGCGAGCGGTCCAGATTGCACCATTAGTTTTAATTTTGGATTAATTAAGTAAATCATAATTAATTAGCCAGGTTAGATCCCAGCCCTTGAAATACGCGCGCAGTCAAACCTCCCTCCCTTCAGTTCAAATCTGAACCCTTGGATCAGTTGACTTTGAGTTTTATTTATTTTATTTTATTTTCTTTTCATTTCTTTTGTTTAATTTATTAAAAATAGCAAAAATCATTTTGAAATTCTGAAATTTTTTATCATTACTTTAATTAATTTTCAGAACCCAAAAATATTTTTATTTTTATTTTTTCCATTAAAAATTCATTTTTAAATAATTTAATTGTATATTTTAATTAATTAAGTCCATTTAATTAATTAAAAATACTTTAAAGTATCTAAAAATCACAAAAAAAATCATAGAGGTTTCTTAAACATTTAGAAACATTTTCAAACTCAACCCACAAATTTCTTTTTGGTTTTGATCAAACTTTGTCAATTTTATTTGAATTAGGGTTTCTAAAATTCATATTTTTCAACCCTAACTTCAAAATTTCATTTCTCTCAAACCAAGATGAGTTTGCATTTGATTCTTTTGGCAATCTTTCATACTTGACCTCTAGTTTCTAAATATATTTTTGACACATTTTTATCTTGCATTTTCAAATTAATTTTCATTTTCCCTTTAGAATCATCCAAAAACCCTAGCAAACTTAGACAAATCACAACTGTTAATAGGATTAGCTTCTGACTTTCTCCTTTGAGGTGTGATCTTATATGGGTTTAGGGTTTGATTGAGCTTGGTTTCAATTTTTTATCATGTTGTATGCTTCTATTTTTTTCATTTGCATCTCATATGTTCGTAAAACCCTAATATCTCATGTTCATTTGCATTCACCTTGCATACTTATCATCACATGAACTTTCCATGACATTTCAAGCATTCATATGTCATCTTAAACATCTTAGGAAATGTTAAAACATTGCTTGGTCATTTATTCATTCATTTTCTATGTCTTGCATTCATAAACATCCATGTGTTTTCAAACTTCTAAACATACTTTCATGACTTCTCATCTTTGTATGATCATTCATATGTACATTGTATGACTTTGCATCATCTCATATGCCATTTGCATTGCATAATCACTTCTGACTTTGGTCTTGGCATCTAATTTCATTTCATTTCTTCATGATTTATGTCTTATGCATTCATACTAACTTTTCAGGAACTTTTGGTAAGTTATTTTGGGAGGTGGATTTGCCTTCACTTCCCACTTCTTCTTATCTCATTCATATGCATTTTAACATGTCTTTGAAGTGAATCTAATTCACTTATGTTCCACTCTTCTCACTTTCTTTCTTTCAAGTTACTTATCTTCTTCAGGAAGTAAGTAACTTGTTCTTCTTTCTCCTTCTCTTTTCATCTGCTTCTTCCATTGGTGGCCTGGAAGATCTTTTCAATTAAGCCTAACAAACCATAGGAAATCCAAGCATGATAAATTTTAGGGTTGTGTATAGTCCCCCTTAGACTTTTACCTTTGGGTCTCCTTGAGTCTCTCTTCTCATCTCAATAATCAGAGACTAAACTCTTAAAGTTTTAGGACTTTGGAATTAGGGTTATGCCTGCATCCTTCTCTTAGGATGGAGTGTATAACTTTAATCTTAAGTGTTAAACCTTTAATTTGTTTAAACCTCTTACTCAAATCACTTTAATAATCACCAAGACTTTATCTTGTAACTTGGGCCTTGCATTAGGGTTCTATCTCTTCCTTATGGTTAAGAGGGACTAACCCTAGTGTTTAATGGACAAGCCCCCCTCAAGTTGTCTTACAAACATAAAATCCACTTCTTAATCTCATCCTTTAATTAAAATCCACTTAATAAAGGGCTTGTTATATGATGAATTTAATCCCTAACCATGGATTAAGTTGAGGTATCTTCCTCATCTTAAGTGTTCTCATCTATTATCCTTCTATTAGGATGGTGTAATGAGTTCACTAATCTGTGATTAGAGATTAAACTCATTACTTAACACTAAACAAAGACCAAAAACATATAAATAATCACAAGTAGGTTAATGATCTTAATCCTACATCATCATGGTAATTAAGTTGAGATGCTTATATCATACTTAAGTATGCTCATTATCCCTAATCAGGGAGGATATAATGAGTTTACAAGCCCTTGATTTAGACTTAAGCTCATTAACTTATGCAAAACACCAAAAACAATAAGCAAACTGAAAACATCAAAACAAACAATAATCTTCTCCTCCGGGATTCTTTTCTCATCACACTCACTCTAAAAACGAGAACTCACTTCTTCCGTCTAATGCAAGACAGTTATCACTCAAGCCAGACGAGTCATACACTTAAGCATAGATAAGTAAGAAATTCACAATCATTTCTTTCAGTCCCTTTGAGTCGAACTACGGTGTTCTGACTTCCTCATTGCACGAGAGGATACGTAGGCATAACTTAACAGTTATCGAACAAAAGTCTATGTGTCTTCCCCCTCTTTCAGCATTCTTTTCAAAGCCTCAGTTCCTGAGCAATTCACCTTTTGCACTGACACCTGTATTTTCTTCCCTTAGCTTTTGCACACAGATAGCACATACACCTACCCCTTTTAAACACAATCTTGTGAGCGTGGATCCCGTCGAGTACGACGGACATCTGGGTGCTAATACCTTCCCAAGTTGTAACCAACCCCCTTTCTTAGTTTCTCTGGTTCGTAACCGTCTTATCCATTTGTTTCTAGGTTTATGCAGAATTACCTTTCCTTCGGGATAAAAATGCCTAGCTGGAGACTCTATTCACTTCACTGTCATTTTCTCTTTTCGCCGACCGTTCGCGTCTGCACCCTGGGACCCTGGTGTCTTTTCGGGGGAGTGACAATTACCAATGCCCTTAATCCACATTTCGATCAACCAGAATAAGTCCCATGCGAATAACAGCTAGGTGCGCCAACAGAAATCCACAACTTTACGCTTGACAATTTGATCCTCATGATACCTTGGTGAACAATGATCTCCGATATGAGACCCTAATTGACCATGTACACACGTAATCCTCAATAACCCTTGCCTCAAATAATAATGAAGCTCCTTGCATGGCAAGATTTACTTTTGAACAAACTTCAAGGAAACTTCGTTGGATGTCTCATGATCAGGGAAATAAACCCTAATCATAGAACCTAGTCCAACACTTCTGATGACAAGATTCACACCAATACCCTCATGATCCATCACTTCTGATGAAACCTATGAATATGACGACTATTAGAACTTGGTAAACCTCCTTATAAGAATATGCTCATAATGATGTTAATTCAACCTTCGTCTCGGTCTTGACCACCAAATCCTGATCATAGGGAGATGATTTGATCCCATGCCTCAAGAGTTCATGAAATGCATGATTGCGAATGTTATGACCTAGTAGGTAATGCAGATAAATGCGAAGTGATAAGCCAATGGAGGGAATAAATATGAGGGAAAATTTTGAGGTATTACAACTGCCCCTATTCAATCATCTATAAGCCCGAACGAATAATTGCAACAGCTTTTAGACGTTAAAAGTGTGGAGTGATTGAATACTCGAATAAAACCTGGAAATTTGAACTCTGTGAATGAGGAGAATGTTATCTGCATTTATTGTGTTTTTTTACCTCTGAATAGGTAGCGGGAATAGAACCGGGTGGAATAGATTCATTGAACATAACGATAACCTGCAATGTGACTGCCGAGTGAATCAAGCCATAGAGAGGGTGCCTGTTGGAGAAACAGGGCTTAACATATGACTGTTGAGCGAATCAAGCCACAAAGAAAGGTGCCTGTTGGCGAAACAGGGCTTAACAAGACCATTAGCGAAACAAGACTCAACAATGTGACTGCTGAGTGAATCAAGCCACAAAGAAAGGTGAGTGTTGGTGAAATAGGGCTTAACGAGACCATTATAGAAATGATACTCGACAATGTGACTGCTAAGCAAATCAAGCCACAAATAAAACACGCGACTGCTGAGCGAATCAAGCCACGGAAAGTGCCTGTTGGCGAAACATGACTTAACGAGACCATTAGCGGAATGGGATTTGACAATGTGACTGCTGAGCAAATCAAACCACAAGGAAAACACGCGACTGCTGAGTGAATCAAGCCACGGAAAGTGCCTGTTGGTGAAACAGGGCTTAACGAGACCATTAGCAGAATGAGACTCGACAATGTGACTGCTGAGCGAATCAAGCAACAAGGAAAACACGCGACTGCTGAGCGAATTAGGCCACGGAAAGAATGACAAACATTGACTTCGAAAGACAAAGGTGTCTGGAAAATGGTATAAGTATCTTCTATGGGGAGTACTTCAGGTTGAGAAGATGTTATAGGTTGTATTTAATATACCTCAAAGCTGGCCCATGCTGGCATGCACATGTTTGGATTTATGGCGTAATTCTCCATGATGATGGAAATGCTACGCTTTGGAGGATGCAAATGTAATGATGATTAATAAATGCAAATGCAAAGAGATCTCCTGATAAGGAGACTGCAAGTATCCCAGGTGGCTTGACTGGGGAGAACGATGATCAGTACATTGATCTGGTTGATCCTGGCGAGGAGCTATTGATCTGGTTAGTCCTGGTAAGGAGGAAACAACTCTACAGGGAAGGTTGTTAATGATACACCGGCTCTGAACTTCCGCCACTGCCAAAAATAAATTGGACTTTGAGATTAGAGTGCCAAGACCCTCATGGAGATGGACTCAAGATTGGAGAGCCAAGACCCTGCCAGAGATGGACTCAAGAATGGAGAGCCAAGACCCTGCTGGAGATAAACTCTTCTCGAACTTTGATGGGGAAGTGGAGACCTCTTGACTTGGCTGGGAACCAGAGGTATGGCCCTGTTGAGGAAGAAACCTGTTGGGGAGGAAAGACACTCCTTGCACTGCTGGGGATTGCCCCTGTATTCAAAGGGAACCTATGCTTGGGAGGACAAGCATCTTTTGTCATTACTGATGGGGAAGAAATTCAACTTCACTTCTACTAGGGATAACATGAGACACCCGGGAAGATACCTGTTCTTGTTCAAGTATGTTGTTGAAATATTCTTCCTGGAAGTTTGCTTTAGCTCTTCTAGCAACACATGTACCTGCACCTACATAAACACAATCGATAGTGCCTGCAACATGGAGAGTTAGTTTTGGACCTATATGTCCCAGGCTTATGGTATGAATCACTATCCCGACCACTTAACCTTTTTAGAGTTGTATTAAATGTTTCGGTTCTCCTGCATGAGTTAGAAAGCATTCAAATGTTCACAACACAATAAAAATACAAAATTTGTTGGACGTTTTCACAATCAATCAATGCTAGATAAAAAACAAAAACAAGAAGCAAATAGTCACGAGTTGACTGAAATTGGATTTTTAATGATTTGGAACATGGCCATGAATAGACATTACATCAAGAAGCAATTCCCTGGAAAGAGGAAATTGCCCAAGAGGAAAACAGACTATCTTATTGGCAATGTGAAAAATGGATCTCATCATGTTTCAACCCGGCTATGACTTGTATATCTTCAAGACTATCCACTTGTTATGCCCTTGAGAAAGGTAATTGGAATGGTCTTCAACCCTTAAAATAACCTTAGTTGCAGATGGATTACGAATTTCGCAGATCGCATTTGTTCGTGTTAGTCCTTCTTTTGCGTGGATCACCCTTTCGGGTTTTCAATCCACCGGGATACCCTTTTTTGCCTGAGTTGTTCGATGTGGCTTTTCAACTCAGCGGGTGTACATTTTTTTTCAAAATTTCCCTTATTTTTTCCCAAGCCTTTTATTATGTTTTTGGCTCGCCAGGATGCCCATTTTTTCCTATATCTTTATTCTGTTTTTATCCAGCGGGTCTTTTTACACGAAGTATTTTCTTACTGCATTTGCATTGACATGGGAATGGAAGTCTTCTCCATCCATGGTTGCTAGCATCAAGGCTCCACCTGAGAAAACCTTTTTAACCATGAATGGTCCTTCATAATTGGGTGAACATTTTCCCCTGTGATCGTTAAGAGGAGGAAGAATCCTTTTCAGCACCAGGTCACCAGGTATGTACCTTTGAGGCTATAACTTCTTGTCGAAAGCCTGTTTCATCCGCAGCTGATACAACTGTCCATGGCATACAACTGTTAGGCGTTTTTCTTCAATGAGGCTCAGCTGATTATATCTGGATTGGAGCCAGTCAGCTTTATCTAGCTTAATGTCCATCATTAACCTCAACAAGGGGATCTCTACTTCAATTTGTAGGACTGCCTCCATACCATATACCAATGAGAACGGTGTTGCCCCTGTTGAGGTACGCATTGACGTTCTGTACCCATGTAAAGCGAATGGTAGCATCTCATGCCAGTCTTTGTATGTCACAACCATCTTCTGCACTATTTTCTTAATGTTTTTGTTGGCCGTCTCGACGGTGCCATTCATCTTCGGGCGATATGGAGAAGTGTTGTGATGCTCTATTTTGAAATCCCGACACAAGTCAGCCATCATCTTGTTGTTGAGGTTTGAAACATTATCAGTAATGATTCTTTCAGGAATTCCGTATCGGCAAATGATGTCTCTTTTAATAAACCGGGCTACCACTTATTTAGTAACGTTGGCATAAGACGCTGCTTCGACCCACTTCATGAAATAGTCTATGGCAACTAGGATGAAGCGGTGATCGTTAGAAGTTGTCGGCTCGATCTTGCCAATCATATCAATGCCCCACATGGCGAACGGCCACGGTGAAGACATGAAACTCAATGGATTCGGAGGCACATGGACCTTATCGGCATAAATATGACACTTGTGACATTTACAGGAGTATTTGCAACAATCGGATTCCATGGTGATCCAATAATATCTCGATCTCAACAATTTCTTGGCCATAGCATGTCCTCCAGCATAGGTACCGAAGGAGCCTTCATGAACCTCTTGTATCAACAGGTCTGCTTCGTGTCTATCCACGCATCTGATTAGAACCATGTCGAAGTTTCGCTTGAATAGCACACTATCTTGATTCAAGAAGAAACCACCTGCTATTCTTCTGAGGATCTTCTTGTCTTTACTGGATGCCCCAGTCGGGTACTCTTGAGTCTTCAAGAAGTGCTTGATATCATGATACCAAGGTTTGTTATCTTCACCACTGTCAACTGCAAAGACATATGTAGGTCTTTCAAGATGGGAGACCATGATTCGAGGCACAAAATTCTCTTGACAAACATTAATCATAGATGACAAAGTTGCTAGAGCATCAGCGAACTGATTCTCGTCTCGAGGAATATAACTCAGCTTGACTTTGGGGAAGAAAGTTATCAACCTCCTGGTATAATCCTTGTAAGGAACCAAGTGAGGTTGATGAACTAACCATTTACCATTGACCTGATTCACAACCAGATCAGAATCTCCGAAGATCTCGAGGTTCTTGATTCGCAAGCAAATTGCCTCTTCAACCCCCATGATACAGGCGTCATACTCAGCTTCGTTGTTGGTACATTTGAAGGTCAACCGAGCAGCAAAAGGCTATGGACACCCTCTGGTGAGATAATGAAAGCACCTACTCCGCTTCTATTTACGTTCACAGCTCCGTCAAACATCAACTTCCATTTGGATTCAGGGTCTAGCCCCTCTTCCGGAAGTGGTTCTTCACAGTCTTTCGACTTGAGGAACATGATGTCCTCATCCGGAAACTCGAACTTCATGGGTTGATAATCGTCAATTGGCTGTTAAGCCAGGTATTCTGACAATACACTCCCTTTTATTGCTTTTTGTGAAGTGTTATGGATATCAAACTCCGTTAGAATCATCTGCCATCGGACTACCCTTCTTGTTAGAGCTGGCTTCTCGAAGATATATTTCACAAGATCCATTTTGGAGATTAGGAAAGTGGTGTGAGTCATCATGTACTGTCTTAGTCGGCGAGCAGCCCATGCCAAAGCGCAGCAAGTTTTCTCGAGTAGTGAGTAACGTGTCTCACAGTCGGTAAACTTTTTGCTAAGGTAATAAATGGCATGCTCTTTTCGACCAGACTCGTCATGCTGACCTAACACACACCCCATTGATCCTTCGAGAACAGTAAGATACATGATCAAGGGTCTCCCTGGCACTGGAGGCATGAGAATTGGAGGTTCTAGCAGGTACTCCTTGATTCGGTCAAAGGCTTGCTGACAATCTTCATTCCATTTGATGGCCTGATTCTTCCTCAGAAGTTTAAAGATGGGCTCACACGTGGCTGTTAGGTGAGAGATAAACCGTGCAATGTAGTTTAGTCTCCCTAAAAAACCACGCACTTGTTTTTTAGTCTTTGGCTCGGGCATCTCTTGGATGGCTTTTACTTTGGCCGGATCAACCTCAATTCCCCACTCACTAACAATGAAGCCCAATAGCTTGCCAGAACGGACCCCAAAGGTGTACTTGTTCGGATTCAACCTCAATCTGAACTTCTGGAGTCTATTAAACAACTTTGCTAGATTGACCAATTGCTCTTATTCTATTTGGGATTTTTCTATCATATCATCAACATAAACCTCAATTTCATGATGAATCATGTCGTGAAATAGCGTTACCATTGCCCGTTGGTAATTGGCTCCAGCATTCTTCAGACCAAACGGCATGACCTTGTAACAGAAGTTCCCCAAGGCGTGATGAAGGTAGTATTTTCCATATCATCGGGAGACATCTTAATCTGGTTATAACCTGAAAACCCGTCCATGAAAGAGAACACAGAGAACTGAGCAGTATTATCAACAAGTACATCTATGTGAGGCAGAGGGAAGTCATCTTTAGGGCTGGCCCTGTTCAAATTCATGTAGTCTACACACATCCTGGCTTTACTGTCTTTTTTAGGGACCGGGACAATATTAGCAACCCAAGGAGGGTAACTTGTCACAGACAAGAAACCAACATCGAATTGCTTTTGTACTTCCTCTTTGATCTTGATTGCCATATCAGGGCATGTGCGCCTCAACTTCTGCTTCACTGGCGAGCAGTCTTCTCTCAAAGGCAGCTTGTGTACCACAATGTCAGTGTCTAAACCAGGCATGTCTTGGTAAGACCAGGCGAAAACGTCAACATATTATCGAAGCATGGCGTTTAGACGAGTCTTGATAGATTCTTCTGATGCAGCCCCAATCTTGACTTTTTTCTTGTCCTCTTCGGTACCCAAGTTTATCACTTCGATGGCTTCTTCATGCGGCTGAATCATATTTTCCTCTTGTTTAAGCAATCTGGCTAACTCTTCAGGTAGTTCGCAATCTTCTCCACCTTCCCCATCGGCTTAGTAAATCGGATTGTCAAAGTCATACTTAGCCATAGCAGGGTCGTCATTGATAAGATCCAGTGACGAGCACCTGCATGAATGGTGATTCATGCAAGGCTTTAGAAAGAGTTTGAGAAAATGAGAAACATTGCCACTTTAAAACTTTTCTTTCCTTTTTTTTAAAAACAAAAGCAAAAATGAAAGACAAAGAACAACATGGATGAATGCGAAACGTCAGCTTTATTAATGATTATGAATTGTGTTAGGAACAAAAGAACCCTTACAATAAGCTATTATGCCCCGGGCAAGACATAGTGCTTGAGTATAGGAAAAACAAAAGAAAAAAATCATTACTCTTCAAAGGAGGTGACTGAGATAAGCCTTTCAGATGACCAATTGCTAAACTGAGTCCCTGGAGCACAAGGTCTAATCCACTCGTCTAAGTCACAGTCACTATCAACTGTGTCATCCTACACGACATTAATGCTTCCATAATCCACCATTCCCGCACTCGTGAAGGAAATCGGGCCTTGACTACCTGTAGCGCTCTGTTCAGATGATGACTGCCCAGGATGGTAGCCAACACCAAACATATCCTTCTTTTCTGACGCTTCTACTGGACTGCCCCAGCCTTCTCACGTTCCTAATTCCACTACCTTCAAAGCCTATTTATAAGATGCTATGGAGACCCCCTTCTTTGACTCTTCGGAAGAAGCTGCTGATGAGTATGCTATTTTAGTCTTCGGGGGCTCGAAAGTCTGACACGGAGTCTTAACAATTTCACCATCAATCTCTACATATTTAAATGAAGCTAGATGACTTATGAAGATATCATCCTCCCCACAGACCGTTACAATTTGTCCTTCCCATATGAACTTCAGTTTCTGATGGAGTGTGGACGATACTGCCCCCGCCGAATGTATCCAGGGCCTCTCTAGTAAACAACTATATGTAGGTTGTATGTCCATTGCATAGAACGTGGCATTAAAGATTTGTGGACCCACTTTGATTGGAAATTATATTTCCCCAAACACTGATCTTCTCGATCCATCAAAAGCTCGAACTACCAGGTCACTGGGCTTCAGAATAACTCTGTCATAATCCAACTTCATTAATTCCTTCTTGGGAAGGACATTCAGGGACGATCCGGTATCCACCAAAACATGGGATAGCATTGCACCTTTACATTCCAAAGAGATATGCAGTGCCCGATTATGAGCACGACCCTCAGACGTTAGATCCATGTCAGTGAAACCCAATCCATGACTAGCGTTGACACTGGATACCATAGTTTCTAATTGGTTGACCGAGATATCCTAAGGTACATAAGCTTTATTCAGGATGTTCAAGAGAGCCTTTCTATGGGAATCAGAACACATTAGTAGAGACAAGATGGAGATCTTTGATGGAGTCTGTTGCAAATGGTCAACAATCTTATAATCACTCTTTTTGATAATTCTCAAAAACTCTTCAGCTTCCTTGTCAAATGTGATGTATGGGTCCACCGCTGGTGTGGGCTCATTAGAAGTCATTGGTTGCTTCCGTCTATCTTTATCCTGGGCTTCTACAGTGTCTCTGGGTGGTATGACACCGTTTCTCAGTGTTTCTGGCGCGAACAACCTCCCACTTCTAGTAAAGCCCCCTACTCCAACATTTTCTACTTGAGCTGGAGATGCACTAGATGTGGCCAAATCTTGCTTCTGGATGTTACAATATACGTCACCACCATAATTCCAGGGAATGGCCTTATCACTTTGATAAATTATTGGCCCTGCAGTGGTGATGGTTATCGGTGTTACTCTGTCCTGTGGAGGAACTTGAGACAGATCATAGAAAATGGTTACTGTAGAGACTTATTTTTATTTTGCAAACTTGTCAAAATGTAGAACCCATTCATCAATCATGCTTTGTATCCCCTTTTTCAACTACTCACAACCGTCGGGAACTTCAGCACACTCTGGACAATCATTTTCACAACCTGGAAAAACACCCCTCTGGGCCAAGCAAGCCTTAATAGCACTCAACGGAGTTTGCAGGTCGTTGACATCACACACCAGATTTAGACTCTCTCCATCATTAATTTCCCCAACTATACCCCCGTGAGGAGGCATGGGGTTTTGTATCACATTAGGAGTAGGAGCGAAGTTAATCGCTTTGGAATCTATTAGGTCTTGGACTACGTACTTCAAGGCTTTACAGTTTTCCGTGGTATGTCTGGGGGCTCCGAAATGAAATTCGCACCGGGCGTTTGTATCATAACCTTCAGGGAGTTGCCCCGGCTTCGGGGGTTGCAAAGTTCTGAGCTGAATCATCTGGAGCTGGAGGAGATTCTTCAAAAGTTGTGAATAGGACATAGGTGGAGTTTCAAACTGCCTTTCTCTGGTCTTCTGGGAATAATATTGACAATGAGCTCTTTGTTGATACCCTTGTTGGCGTTGCTGTTGCGGTTGTTGGACTTGTTGTTGAACAGGTTGAGCTGAGATAGTGACAGGGGCCACTTGCTGATAAACACCTTTACTACCTCCGCCCCTCTGTGCATACACTGCCCTAGTCTCTCCTTCCCTCCTCTTCATGAAAGGTTTCTTGACACCGGAAGCTAAAGCACTGCCATTCTGGATCTTTCCCTGCTTAATCCAACTTTCTATCCTCTCGCCGGTCAAGATAATATCTGAAAACCCACTTGAAGAACACCCTGCCAACCTTTCCATGAAATGCCCGGGAAGGGTGTCCAGGAAAACTTTTACCATTTCTCTTTCTAGCAATGGTGGTTGTACCCTGGAAGCCACTTCATGCCACCTCTATGCATAATCTTCGAAGCTCTCCGAACCTTTCTGTGTCAGACTCTGGAGTTGAGTGCGACTAGGCGCCATGTCAATGTTATACTGATATTGTTTAAGAAAAGCTTCTCACAACTCTTTCCAACTTCTCACAGAGCTTCTCTCCAATTTCATATACCATTCCAAGGATCCTCCGGAGATACTATCCTGGAAATAGTACATCCAGAGTTTCTCGTTCCTAGTATGAGCAGCGATCTTTCGGTAGAACGCCTGCAGGTGATTTTTAGGGTAGGAGTTATTGTTATACTTATCAAAAGTAGGTGGCCTAAACTTGTGAGGAATGACCACCCCAGGGACTAGGCCCATGTCAGATACATCGATCCCAAGAGTATCTCTACACTCAAGGGCTTTGACCTTCTCAGTTAGCAGCAAAAAGTCTTGAAAATTTACTTCCACGCCAAATCCCATATCATTGTTAAAGGAAGGAAACTGATCCTCCTATCGGTCTTGCACAAGGATGAAGGTTGTTATGCCAAGCTCTGGAACTGGAGGTCCACCTGCTCCATTGTTGTTGTTGGGAGGATTCACTTGAACTTCTGGAGTGACTACAGGAGGATTAGTCTGAGGAGGATTGATCCCCTAGATCGTAGTCCTCAAATCTTGTTGTCTTTGGGCCATCCCTTGCATCATAACCATGAATTCCCCCATCCTGGTGCGGATTTCTTTGAGCTTAGTTTGCATAGCATCCATGACTGTCCTCTGGTTGTTGCGTGTTGCGTAACGATGAGGAATTTCTTGTCGAAGGTGTCGGGTCTTAGCAGCTCTCGCAATCTTTACCTGGAATGTAGATAAGTTAAGTAACCTGGAGAAACCTGCAAAAACAATGAAAATAATATGTATACAATGCAATGTGTTCCTTTTATCCTCAAGGTTTTTTCCTTTTCTGGTCCTGGTATTAGGAGAATAATATTTGGAAGAAGACCCATATGATGTTCAAATAAGACGACGGTCGTGGAGAATTGGTGCTTATTACCCCGTGTCGGTGCAAAAGATAACAAACAAGAGATTTAAAGCAAGTGAATCACATAAACTGAAATTCGAAACAACAACATCCCCGAAGGGTGCCAATCAAAAGAACAACAAAGTACATCAATAAAAGGAATCCCACAACAATCCTGTGGGTAATCCAGGTACAATAGCATGAAACTAAACCCTAGGGAGTTCTAATTCCTGCAACCTCCAGCTAAGGCGCTTGACATTCTGGAACAACTGAGCTATATTCGGATGATCGGGCTCCTGGACGAGTCTTTGGATGAGGAGATCCCTTAGATCAAAGGAAGCATGCAACTCTTCAATCTGCTGCAGGAATGCCTTCTCAATTTCATTGCTCGGACCCGGCTCAGCCTTTGACTTCTTCACATCAGCTCGAAACTTCAGCTCTTCAACTTCTTTCTGGACGTCTTCAGCTATTTGTTGGCTCTTTGTCATCTGATGAAGGTATTCTCTCTGTTGCTCTTAGGCTTTCTGAACCAAATTTCCTTGCTCAACCAAGGCATCCTGAAGGCTTTTGATCTTCAACTCGAATTCAGCCTCTACCTCTTTTTGCTTTTTCTGGTGATCGCTCCACTTCTCTTTCCAAAGTGTGATAGCTTCATTAGCTTCATTCAGTTCTTTCTTATCTCTTCGGTGCTGACTCGCCTTGTGGATCTCATCCAGTCCTCTCTTCTTAAATTATAGTTCTCTTTCATCAAAGTCCTTCTGCTTAAGTCAAACTATCTCTTCAGCTCGGAGAGCTCTCTCTTCTAACTGCTGGTTCTGAATCATCAATTTCTGACAAGAGTTGTGAGCCTCCTGATTCTCAACTCTAAGTTGCTTGACCAAAGCCTCCAATGTTTGGTAATCCTCCAAAGGCACTGTAGTAGGTGGTGGTATGGTGCATAGAAAGGGATTAAAGTTGCTTGAGCTTTCTCCCTTACCCAAGTTTCAAATTCAGGGAACATTTGATTATTAATCCTGCCCAAGCATTCTATACCATTTCTGTTAATCAATTTCCAAGCACCTGCAGCTTCTCGAACCAATGGGAGATTGTCCTTCATGGGGAAATAGAAAGTTTGAGTTAGCTCCGAATCTTTGGGCACATTCTTTAGAGCGTATCTTAATTGTCTTCTCAGGAGTATTGGGTTGTAGTTGATGCCCCCGACTACTCCTAAGTGGGGAACATTAGGATACCCTCCACAGCTTGAGATGAGCTCTTTCCCTTTTAGCCTTAAGGTGAACCATCTAATATCTTTGGCAGTCAACGTGCTTAGCTTTTGCGACCAGATTACTTTGGGATCAGTGAATACTCCAGTACTGGGGATGTGTCTCATAAATCGTGTGTAGAATAATGGGGCACAACACCTAACTAGGCCACCTCGTCTCTTCTCGTTCTTATAGTGTACTGAATAATACAAATCTCCCAAGAGAGTGGGTACGGGATTTTTCATCACGAACAAATGAATGGCATTCATATCCACGAACTTCTCCATGTCAGCAAACAAAATTATCCCATATACAGATAATGCCAGGATGGCACAAACTGAATCCCATTGTTCTTCCACGGCACGTTCTTCAGCCCTTCTGACCAGAAACTCTAAAGGAAAACCAAGCACTCCTGCCTTAGTGGCAGCCAGCTTAGCAGATATCTCTGATGAGCTCAAATAAAGAGCTTTAGCGATGTCAACATGGGTCGGTCTTGTCATCTCTGAATTGAAGGGAATTTGATCTTTGAGAGGCACTCCCAAAATCTCAACATACTCTTATAGCAATGGACCTAGCTAGAAATCAGGAAATGTGAAGCATCGGAGTCTAGGGTCATAATATTGTAGAAAGGTATGGATGGCACTCCTTTGTGAATTATCCAGGTTGAACACCTGGTCCAGAATATCACCATATCGCTCTTTGAAATATCCCAAATGACCCAGGGTAATAAGAGACACCATCTGTTTGAGAAAATCCACCTTGGTATCAAAATATTTGTAGAACACATTCTTCTTTCTGACATCTCCCATCTTTGAAGCAAGGATACGACCAGGAACCGGGAGTAGTGCGAACCCTGAGAATAAAAAGAACACAAATGAGTAATGATGTTATGATGCTTATGCAAGGCGAGGCATGTGATCAGTGACGTGTTTGTGATGTGCCAATTATATAATCAGGTGTCGGTGCATGGTCACAATGTCAACATATCACAATAACAATCCCTCTGATCCGGGATCCATATCTTAGAATCAAAGTACAAGCGAACCAGATCACAAAACTGAACCACTGGCAAAGCGGGTATGTTGAAGGTCTTAGGGTTCCTGCAAACCTGTAAACCCCTCCCAATCTCACGAGTTTGCTACTCGGGTCAAACATCACAGACTCTCAAAGCCGAATAGCAATAATACGTTCACCATTTCCGAGAAATGGCTCATGACCAAATTAGGGAATTGGTTTGGCATTATGTACTACTCAGGGAGGTCTCAGCTGAGTCCGGAAAAACAAGCATCCCTCATAAGTCCCCAGCTTCAAGAACTGAATCGAGCAACAATAGTACATTCATCCTGAAGGGTACAATACTATCGTTATACGAACAGTTTGCTTTAACTGGGTTCCTATGAGAGAACCAGGCCATCCTATGCGAGTTCCCAAAAGACCCTCAGATGCGAGTGGGTTTGCCAACAAATGTGGTCTGCCACTGTCATCCCTGGAGAGGGGTGTTCCTATTAAGGTCCTAGAAGATCGGTCACAAGATGCACATAACTATCAAGGTCGTACCCTGAAGTGGGGTAATCCCCACAAAGAATAGTTCCACGATGGTCGCAATCTGGGTGTGGAGCACATTGCCACTCATCATGGTGAGATACCATGGAAGTGCAAAGTCTGTCCACGCTAATCCTATAGTGCACTCAAGCCGGGTATTTCGCTTATCTCACAGTAACTCCCATCCCGCAGAAAAAATGAAAACCAGCACAGCCAGACAGTCCAGTATAATATGATGCATGGAAAATAAATACTGAAAGCAGTAAATAAATGTTGTAAAGTAAAGCTGTAATGTAAAACTGTAAATAAAAATAGTAAAGCTAGACTAAAGCACACAGCAGCAAACATATAAACACACAAAGAAACAAAACCAAATAGGCGCTAGGATTGACTCTACAAGGGAAACCAGAGATTTTGGGTTCGATCCCCAGCAAAGTCGCCAGCTGTCGCTTCCAAGATTTTCATCCTAGTACAAACGCGAATCTGGAGCAGAAAAGGTTGAGTCGCCATCCAGGAATTTTTATCCCGAAGGAACGGGAAAGATAATGCTGCACAAACCTGAGGAAGAAGGAAAGGACAAGGCCTTATGAACCAAAGATCTGGGTTCGGGAGTCGGTTACGAATTAGGAAGGTATCAGCACCCCAATCCGTCCGCCGTACCCGACCGGATCCACGCTTGCTTGCTTGATTCAAAGGGTAAAAGAATATAATTGTTGCTGAACAAATGAACTGCTAACTAGGATGAGAATGGAAATGAGAAAAGGAACTGGAAAAGAGAATGAAAAGAAAGAGTGGAGAAAATGTAGGGAAAATAAAGAATGTACTCGAATGGGCCATACCCCACTGTCTACGTACCTCATCGGGAAAATGAGGATCAGAATCGACGTAGTTTTCCTAACCAGGCAGGAACTTTGTTTGTGTTTTTTATAGCTGGAATTGTGTATGTCTATGCTCAGGTGTTGCAGGCTTGTCTCGTACGAGTGCGTTTACCGTCTTGCATGTGAGACAAGTCGTCGTAAGTTCGCGTTGTGAATGAATGAGATGAGAAAGAAAAGTTCCCGCAGGATAGTCGCTTATTATTTGTTTTTGTCTTTTATGATAAGTATTTTGAATTTTGTGTGTGAACATTCTCAAACTAAGACCTATCCATCGTGGTAAATACTTACACCTCGCCCCGAAACAGGACGCGTATAAGTACTCCGCAACAAAGTCTCATGGCGTATAAGAACGTTTAATTTTTATTAAGTATTTTTATTATTTCTTTAGAGAATAGAAAGAATGACTCAAGTTGCAAAAGGAAAAAACTAAGGGACTAAGACTCAACCTTAATTTAGTCATTATATTCAAAAAGTGGTCCTAATGGTTTGTGAAGTTTTCTAATCCTAAGGAAGAAAAGAAAACTAGAAAATTACTAGAACTTAACTTACTTTCTAAGGAAGTTAAGTTGGTTCTAAGAAATGGGGGAAACCTATACAAGTGAAAAATACAAAAATTAAGGCAACAAACAAAAATAGAATGAAGAAATTAAGTCCAAAAATGCATATTAAAGCATAAAAACTAAAAATAAGGCTAAACCTCATGTAAACATACTTAATGGGAATTCTAATCCTAAGTCCTAAAACTAAAGGAATTTACTTCATATCTTCCTAATATTATAAGATTAAACCTTATTAGTCTAACTCTTAATAAACCATAATATCCTAGGCTAAACTAGGGATTTACAATGTAAAAAATGGACTAAACCAATGCACTAAAAAGAACAGTAAAATTCCTGGAAAAAATATGAAATTAATTCTCTAAGGTCCTTAACCTGACTATAATATTGTATTAAAAAATCTCCTAAAAATTCAAAGTCTAACTATGCCAAATAGTCACTTAAATCTACCTAAAAACTACTCACAATTTTACACAAACTAAGCTACCGAAACAGTGGATAAAATGGCCTAAAAATATAACAAAAAATATTCGAGGTCCTATTACCAGTCCTCTAACCATATCAAAAAGAATGGGCCAAAAATCCTACTGGAGGTGGGAGAAAGAAAATGCACAAAATAAAGTGTAGAAGAAAGAAATCAATATAACACTAATTAAATGGAAAATCGAAATTAAATTGAAAAATGCCAAAATTCAGAAAGTAAAAATGCAACAAATTTCTAAAATGAGTTATAAACCTCCTATAAGTTTTGTAGATTTTTATTGAGTGTTTTAATATTTTTTATGGATAAAATTCAAACTAATACTAAAACAGAAATTAAAAATAAGAAATAAAAGGAGGGGGGTACATCTAGAAGTTTTTGAAGTTAAAATCTCAATGGGCCTAACAAACAGGGAGGTGAATAGCGAAGTTCCATGCCTAGTTGTGCAGACTTCATGAGGTGTATCCTATGGATCTTCAATCAACATTTTGACTGAAATATGGGCTGTGTGATCCAATTGACTCCTAAGTAATTCCATCAAGTGATTCAAGGCATACGTACACGGAAACTACAATGGGTGAGATGCACAGCATCGCCGCAGAATAGGCCTACCGGATGGTGACATGTGTCACCGTCGATATGGCTGGGAATCCAAAAAGCCATCTTATCTCTTCTCTTAGGAAAACCGAACGTGATTAATGGTGGATTAATGGCCTTAACTGCATTTTATTTCCAATAACTCTTCATTATTCGCATAATATTCCTTTAATTTTCTTTTAGTTTTACTTTTCTATTAACATTAAAACAAAACTCAAAGAACATAAAAACAAATAAGCTACTGAAAGGGGAATAAGAACCCTAGCCCTCACTTCTCTCTTCTCACGCCACCACCCTCTTCCTTTCATCCTCCGCCCTCTTCATCTTCTTAACCCTAAACCAAACCGTCGCACTCCACCGTGTTCAAACTAACAACCTAACCCTAGCTAACTCTCCTTTCTCTAAAGCCTCCACAATCTACTCACGAATCAAAGAACAAAACTTAAAACACGGCTACAACCTCATGTACGTAAATGACTTGAGCTCATACCTTGAATCGGAGTGATGAATTTTGCTGATGGTTCCTTAACAATTAGAACCGATGAAGACGACAATCAAAGTTACATGTTCGGTTCGCTACTCCCCTCTTTTGCGCGATTCGACTCGTTTACGACCTGGTTACTAATCCTTGTGGATTTGCAGGTTGTTATGAACGCTTGCGCGATGTAGGTGATGATGATGATCGGGGATGAGGCTCTGCGATGAAGCTACGGGATGAAGGTGATGCTTCGGACGACGACTGACACAAAGGTGTGTTGATGCTATGTTTAAGATGAAGATGACATTGACGAAGATGGATCTTCTTGCACGGTATGTTGATTTTCGATTCTCTGTGCAATCTGTTATTGTAGCTTGGTTGTTGATGTTGATTCAGTTAACCTTCTTCTCTTTTTTTTCTTGTTTGTTGACTCAGTTGTTGCAAAGTCGATGAAGGTTTCGAAAAAATGGAGGGAGAAAGAAACGCGAAGAGAGAGATTGAAGAAGAAGAAGAATGGTGAAGGAGAGAAAGATTGAGATTGGAGAAGTTGTGAGCCAAAAAATGATTGAAGGAGAAGAATCTTGATTTATAGAAGATGGATTCCGCTTCTTTGGAGAATTTCGGATGAAGCTTCTAGATGAATTCAGTTATAAGTTTGTTAGGTTTTCAGTTATGAACTTTTTGAATTAGTTTTGATTCTGTTATGAGTTTTTTCTTCCCCCTGTTTCTGATTGTTATCTTCTGATAAATTAGTTGTCTTTCTTTTTTGCTCTCAGATTCCAAGTTTTGTTAGAGATTGGCTTCTTGTGATGGCGGATGAAGTTCGAAGTGTCGAAAGTTGGTTGGGGGATCCTGCTTCTGAGTTTTCTTTGTGAATTTCTCTCCCTGATTTTTTTCCGGAGTTATCTTCCTTCTTATCCAATTGATTTTGTTATGGTTTCTTTGTATAGTTGAAAGGAATGGAGTATGAAGTTTGAGAGATTTTTTATGCGATGAAGCTGCAGGCAATTGAAACTCATCCGTTGATTTGTTCTTTTTTTGAATTTTATTAGAGACAATGATTGAGGTCGAAGTTGTGCGGAAAAGGAAGATTTGTGAAAACTATTGACGAACCTTGATCTCATGAATTTACACCATTCTCTACTGAATCTTGATTTTGATTTTTCCATCTCAAGGTCGTTATGGGTGTGTTGAATTGTGTTAAGGAATATGGTCATTGAAGAAGATGGAGCCATAAACAATAAGCGAGGATGAAAATGTATAAGATGGTTCTTGAAGGTTGGATATTCAAGATGCAAAGCGATGCAGAGAAATCCGTGAGAAGAGAGTGGAGGAGGGAATTGAAGCAATTCTGTTATATTTTTGTAACTGTTTCTTTATTCTGTTATCAGTCTGAAATTTTGTTATCAATTTTATTAAGTCTTAGGAATACCTTGACTAGAACTCAGTGAACTTGGAAAACAATACATTTTCCTTTCATTGTTGTCGTTTATATTTGAGTATAACTATGTTAATGGACACAACTAAATGGATATTGAAAATGAATTAATTGATTATCGGAAAAGTGAGCATGATCATGAATGGATCAAGAAAGGATTTGGAAGTTGGTCTGAAACATGGATAGGAATTGGCCTTGACTTTATTGCTATGTAACTGCTAAAAACTGGATGACTTTGGAAATTGATTGGTTTAATTGTATTGGTTTAATTGCATTGAAAGTTGTTTTTTTATAGAAAAAGGGTGTATCGACATAAGTAAAATTGAAATAAAAATTGGACTTTGGGAATATGAAAGGAAGGATATGGGTTTAGGTAAAATTGGAATTAAAAAAAATTTGGATAAAAAAGTGATCTTAACAAAGGAATATTACTTGACTAAATCAAGTGAAAAGTATGAGTTTTTTTTATAGCAACAATTAAACAAATGGATGTGAAATAAAAGGGATTTTGGGTCATGATACATGAGTTCAATTTGAACAATATTTGGTTCTAAAAGAGGATGAAATTGAATGGGTAATTATGTTATGGTTTAGAATATAGACATGAAATGGATGGGCTTTGGAGATTGCATAAAATAAAAAAATGGACGATGAAGTATGCTAGTATGGGCCTTAATTCGTAAATCCAAACCAACTTGCATACGAAACAAATCAAATCACTTTGCATTACCAATGCCCTTAATCCACATTTTGAACAATCAGAATAAGTCCCATGCGAATAACGGCTAGGCGCGCCAACAAAAATCCACAACTTTATGCTTGACAATTCGATCCTCATGATACCTTGGTGAACAATAATCTCCGATATGAGACCCTAATTGACCATGTACACACGGAATTTTCAATAACCCTCACCTAAAATAATAATGAAGCTCCTTGCATGACAATATTTACTTTTGAACAAACTTCAAGGAAACTTTATTGGATGTCTCATGATCAGGGAAATAAACCCTAATCATAGAACCTGGTCCAACACTTCTGATGACAAGATTCACACCAATACCATCTTGATCCATCACTTCTGATGAAACCTCTGAATATGATGACTATTAGAACTTGGTAAACCTCCTTATAAGAATATGCTCATGATGATGTGAATTCAACCTTCGTCTCAGTCTTGACCGCCAAATCCTGATCATAGGGAGATGCTTTGATCCCATGCCTCAGGAGTTCATGAAATGCATGATTGCGAATGTTATGACCTAGTGGGTAATGCAGATGAATGCGAAGCGATAATCCAATGGAGGGAATAAATATGAGGATAAATTTTGAGGTATTACACATCCTAATCCAAACATGCCTTAAAGCCCAAAAAACATGTGGAACAACATTGTTTTCTTTTGAAATTTTTTTGGTAAGGCTAAAGAAATGGGGGAAATGAGGGTGCACTAATGATACACTGTACTGGTGACTCATCAGAATGATGCATTATATAAAAAAACGTAAACTAAATAACTAACTGAAAAGAAGGAAAACAGAAAGTAATAAACTAACTAAGAAAAGGAAAAGACAGAAAGCAAATAAAAGCAATAAAATCCCCTCCCATACTTAAATAGAACATTGTCCCCAATGTTTAGAAATAAGATACGAAGAGTAACCTGTGAAACTACTCGGAGGATCACTGGTGCCCTCGCCGTCCTGCGGAGGATGCCTGGAACGATAGGATCTGCTGCAATGCTGGTCTCTCCGGTCTAGTCACGCGAATAAGGAAGCCTAGGCATTTCTGACCTCTTGAAGGTTGCCTAGGATGGAACCTTGAGTGGCCTCCATAAGCTGGTAGTGTCGGCGGTTGACTTCTCACTAACGGGACTGCTCTGTTGTGATATAGGTCAAGGTGCAGCAAACGTTCCCGTAGGCACGATTCGAAACCAATCTCGATTATTCCATATAGCTCATGTTGTCCGCCAGTTGTTATGAAATGGTAAAGAGTAGGTTGTCTCGCCTTTCTTCTTTAGCCGTCATATCACGCCACATCATCTCCTCAGTGATATAAAATCCAGGAGTAGCACCTGCAACAGGGTTAGAGGAAGATGGTGCGGTGTGTGGATGTGAAGAATGATGGGGGGACACGTGAGGTACGGGAGATTTCTCTCTCTGATCATATTCTTCATCAGTGTCATGTCCCTCCCTATCAGGAACATTAGGAGGAAGTGGACCTAAAACAGGTGGAGCATTTAAGTCATAGGTCCAATTCCTTTCATTACGCACATCGGCACGTCCACTTCAAGGTAAAGGAACAGATGGGATAGCTAAACCATGAACCATCAATTCATAACCACCTGCTCTTCTCACTCGGCACAATTTCATGTATTTTAGAAATTTTAAGTTAACTGTGCGAGGAGGTAGGGGTTCAAGTGTGGCTATCTCATTGTTCATGTTAAGGGACCGAGAAATAGATGTAACAAGTCCTCCAAAAACAATTGGTCCTATTTTATTAATAGTTAAAGCCATGTGTGCTAGCATAAACGGGACCGGATTGATATGACTATTTGTGAGGCTTCCTTGCAAAAATAGAAGCTCTTTAGCGTTTACCTTATTTGGATTCTCCCGGCCAAAAATAGTACATGCCAACAGATATCTGAAAACTCTGATGGTCGGGTTATGAATGGTTGATGCGAGTATTCCTTCAAAAGAATTTATTGAAGTATTTGACGGCCTCTGCCAGAAGGAAAATACATCGGCCGACCATTCGGAATCCAAAGGAATCTCACATATAGCATCTTCCCAATGAGGGATTCCTAACAAGCCTATTAGTTCGCTGGTACTGTATTCATATTCAATTCCAAGCAGTCTAAAATTAATAGTACCAAATGTGCTAGCGGTGTTAGAACTGACAGTATATATTAAAGAACTCAAAAACTCAATTGTCATCCTCTCAAAGGTAGGTTCTTGATTCGCAAAAATGTTGTGCAAGCCTAAAAAATCTAATAAATGATAAACACTATGATACAGACCTAAATAATACAGACAATTATCATCCACGTACCTAGTCGAGAGAATTTCTCGACTCTGAAGCTTTTGAATGATCCTTCTTTGCCTATCCCCGGGCTTTCCGTCTCGAAGAATGAATCCGTTGAACTCCATTGTTCTTTCTCCTTGATGAGTTGAAGGTGGTGAAGAGTGGTTTAAATAGAAAATGGTAAAGGTGGAATATTTATGGTTTGTAATAAATGAAAATAAAAATGGAACTTGGAAGGGTTTAATGGATGGTGAATCAATGATAATGGTGGGAGCTTCAATGGGGTTCAATGGGGTTTTGGAAGATGGAACGTCATGGCGGGCGCCACAAGGCCATTTCGTGGCTGGGCCCAAAGTTTGAAAATCCAAGTGGGCTTTGCATACCTTTTTGTCTTCAGGGGGTCCAAATAGTGTTTTCTTTCTTCTTCTTGGGCACGATGCTTGCACAACCTTGAATAAATATTAAACATAAAAAAGAAAATATATTTTTTTGTATTATTTTTTTTGGTTATTAGACACACACATATATATATATATATAAATAAATAATCATGCATATAATAGAACATATATATATATATATATATATATATATATATATATATATATAAATGATTGTCAACCAAAGTACATGGAAAATGTAGCATATGCGATAATATAAAATATGTCTAAAGATGCGAGAAATAAAATAAAGCATAAAATATTAAATACTAGAGCAATAATGTCGGGGTAACACGATCATGTAGTAGGCTTCTCTGCCTGGTCCGATCCACGAATCTCAGCAATCTCCCTCCGAAGCTCTTCAATCTCCTGATATAGAGCGACTGCCTATGTGGCGTGGGTGAGATCGGATACCTCAATCTGTAATGCCAAGTCCGCTACTTCCTGTTTTAGCCGGGCAGTCTCCCTGCGGAGCTCATAAATCTGGGTCTGTAAATCAGGCGGCTGCAAAGACATATTGTTAGACATAATAATGACTCTAGGAGAAGGAGGTGTAAGAGTGTACTCAGCAGCAGGAGGTGATTTTGGCTCCTCGACGGTCTCTCCATGACCTTCTAAATCATAACTCCAATTAGCCGGTTCGTGGAGTAGTGTATCACTTCGTCGTCAATCAGTAATTTAAACATGTTGGGCTCAAAAAAGGCTCTCCTCATCAACCCTTTGTCTAGGCAAAAGTCGACACCCATGGTGGTGTAGCTGCAAAAGGTCCTGAGATGTAATAATTTGCGAGACAGACCCAATGCAGTAGCGATCTGAGTAACAATCCCACTGACATGTATAATGCTTACAGATGACCTGGTGACACTAGAAATGCCCTTCAGCAGAAAGTTGCCACATTGAACAGGGCGTGACTGAGTCGCACAAAACAGTAGGAAAATATCCTCCTCACTAAGCAAATTCTTTGTATCTAGAAAACCGAGGAAATAGTGTGCTAGGATCATCTAGAAGTACCTCAGCTCTGGGTTATGGATAACCTGAGATAGCTGAGTGGAAGGATCCTGGCTCCCTCCACCTGAGATGTCACTCTAAAACTTCTCCACTTCTCTGTTTATAAAGTATCCCATCGGTGTCTCTGGAATAGCATCAGGGGCAGTCTGGAATCCTAGTAAATCACTAAACTCTTTGTGAGAGAAAGAGTACTCAGTCCCAAACAACCTGAAAATAGCATGTCCATCGGGTCCTGCCCAGGGGTCATGATTAAACGAGCTGAGAAACTCTAGATTCAAGTTCCTGTAAGTGTTGTTTATGTCGTCGAACTGGTCCCACTGGAGTTGGTGGCATAAGAATCTGACGATTGGCTTTATCCCCAATGCATCCATGCAATCTTGGTATGGGTACCATGTAGGTGCCATTGGGCGTCTCATGTGGACATAATAAAGCTCTCTCCGGGCGTCGTCTTTGAAGGCCACGTGCATGTCGTCGGGATTTTGCATTCTGCACAAGTTTATGCAAAAGGTCCTGAAATCACATAAAACATTCAAATGTTAGTCCTGACTGAATAATAAAGAAAACAAAATAAAATAAGAATAAGAATAAGAATAAATAAAAGTAAATAAGATAAGAAAACCATGGGTTGCCTCCCATGCAGCGCTTGTTTAACGTCGTTAGCTTGACGAATAGATTTTATACATCATTCGAAGGATTTGGTGGATCACTTAGAGTATGGCTGGAGTATGTTGTTGGAATGTCTCCTCCTTCATAGGGCTTCAGTCTCTGTCCATTGACAATGAACAATTTACACGTCTGGTTCTTGATTTCAATAGCTCCAGATCTTAGAATCTTAGATACTTCGAAGGGGCCAGTCCATCTCAAACGAAGCTTCCCTGGAAAAATTCGTAACCTAGAATCGAACAGGAGAACAGGATCGCCTATTTTGAAGTCTTTTCTTATGATTCTTTTCTCATGCCAAGCTTTTGTTCTTTCTTTGTATATAATGGCATTCTCGTAGGCTGATTGTCTAAGTTCTTCCAATTTGTGGATATCAAGGATACGTTTTTCACCAGCAGTTAGGTAATCCAAATTCAAAGTTTTAATGGCCCAATAGGCTTTATGCTCTAACTCAAAAGGTAAGTGACATGATTTTCCATAGACTAGTTGATAGGGGGTTGTTCCTATAGGGGTTTTGAAAGCGTTTTTGTAGGCCCATAACGCTTCTTGAAGTTTCTGCGACCAATCTTTTCTAGATATAGAGACAGTTTTCTCAAGAATTTGTTTAATCTCCCTATTAGATACTTCCACTTGTCCATTAGTCTGTGGGTGGTATGGTATTACTACTCTATGCTTAACTCCATACTTTCTTAAAAGTTTGTCAAATATTCTTGATATGAAGTGTGATCCTCCATCACTTATGACTAAATGGGGTGTTCCAAATCTGGGAAATATATAATTTTTAAATAATTTGATGACTACTCGGGTGTCATTCGTGGGTGCGGAAATAACTT
Organism: Lathyrus aphaca; assembly: GCA_963966055.1. Classification (NCBI taxonomy): domain Eukaryota; kingdom Viridiplantae; phylum Streptophyta; class Magnoliopsida; order Fabales; family Fabaceae; genus Lathyrus; species Lathyrus aphaca. The sequence goes on from OZ014519.1 coordinate 213,184,804, forward strand.
CAATCCACTTAGACACGTAGTCAACAACAACTAAGATATACTGGTTTCCTAAAGATGGTGGGAATGGTCCCAAACAATCTATACCCCATACGTCGAAGAGTTCTACTTCTTGGATATTTCTTAGAGGCATTTCATTATGTCTTGAAATATTTCATGTATGTTGGCATTTGTCACATTTGAAAATGAAAGCATGAACATCACGCCACATGGTAGGCCAGAATAGGCCAGCTTAAAGAATCTTGGCGTAGGTCTTAGAGGTGCTTGCATGTCCATCATAGGGTACAGAGTGACAATGCTCAATTATATTGTGTACCTCATCTTCTGGGATGCAACGGCAGAAAATTCCATCTTTACCTCTCTTGAAAAGAAATGGTTCGTCCCAATAGAAGTTTCTTACATCACCGTAGAACTTCTTCTTCCGGTGGTAATTGAGATCGGGGGGTATGATGTCAGTGGCTAGATAATTAAGAAAGTCTACATACCAGGGTACGTTACTTATAGCTAAGGATTTTTTAGAGGGCTCATGAGGGTATGGGTTATCATCTTCAATAGTTTCTAGTTTGGCCATCACTCTATCATATGCAAAATCGTCATTTATGGATACTGAGTCAGGCTTCAGGTATTCTAGCCTAGAAAGAAGACTAGCCACTACATTCTCAGTGCCTTTCTTATCGCAGATATCTAAATCAAATTCTTGTAGTAATAAAATCCATCGAAGTAACCTATGTTTGGCATCCTTTTTACTTAGTAAGTAACGAATGGCAGCATGGTCGATGTAAACTATAATTTTGGCTCTTACTAGATAAGATCTAAATTTGTCTATAGCGAAAACTACAGCTAGGAGTTCTTTTTCAGTTGTTGCATAGTTGAGCTGGGCAACGTCTAGGGTTCTACTGGCATAATATATTACGTGTAACTTTTCGTTTCTCTGACCTAGAACGGCTCCAACAGCATAGTCACTAGCGTCACACATTATCTCAAACAGTTCTGACCAATCAGGGGGTTTCATTATAGGTGCTGAAATCAAAGCTTGATTCAAGAGATTAAACGCTTCATTACATTTTTCATCAAATATGAATTCAACATCTTTCATTAAAAGGGCATTCAAGGGTTTTGTTATTTTAGAGAAGTCCTTGATAAAACGTTGTAAACACACCAAATTTTCCCTCACTCATTCACACCATGGCTTGTGATTCTTTTCATTTGCATAAGTTCAACCATAGCATCTCATAATACATTTTTGCTTCACTGCATTAGTTCTAAGTCATTTGCATCTAGGGTTTGTGATCTGAGCAATCCAAGAGCCATCTGAGCCACTCCAAGAGTCTCCAATCATCTCAAGGGGGTCCATGTATGTTCAAAGATCATATTATATCCTCCCAAGGTCAAGGAATTCAAAGAATCACAAGGATTGAGGAAGGCATGGAAGCAGAGCCAAGTTTAATTGCACAGATAACCTAAAATTAGGGTTTTGGTTTCAGGGGCCATAACTCCAAATTTTTTGGTTATTCTTGTTTCTATTGGTTTCTATATGATATAAGGATCATGCATACCAATTTTCATGAAGAAATTCAATGGAGAAGGCATCTGATCAATAGATGACTTCTTGAGCAAGTCAGTGCAAAATCAGGGCATCTGAGGCCCCCAATCACACAACCAAAGGGTATTCTCCATCATTTTGAATGTGTATGATCTTTATTTGATCTTAGAAGATGATTGAAGTTCACAAAATTGAAGAATTTCAAGCCATTTGCAAAATTGCCATTTTGGGAAAGTGACTTATAATGCAAACTTGCCATTTTGGGAAAGTTTTTCAACCTCCTCTTTTTTATTCAAAAATGCTTCAAATGGAAAATTCTTGGTCATGAAAGTTGTAGATTGGATCCTCCCATTTTCAAAAAGTACAAGAACTCATTCTAATTCATTTTAGAACAAAAGTTATGGCCTTGCAAAGTTGGACAAAATCAATTATTTTTCACTTTTGTGCCAAAGAGGAAACTTGCAAAAACACTTGCCAAAACCAAATGAGGCCTCAAATTGACTTCTAACCATCATACAAACATAAAACATGACCTAAAAATCAGAATGCTCCAAAGAATCACTCATTTTCATGCCTTGATCATTAAGAAATCCAAAAGGGGCCAAAACTCCATGAAATTGCAAAATGATCCAAAGCTTCTCATCCACTTGCCACAACTCACAATATCTGATTTCATGACACTCCTTGAATCAAGCTGCAGCAGACATGCCTTTGTCCTAGGCCTGAAATAGCCCATACCTCAAAGGACACATAGCCTTGACTTTTTGCAAAACAAGCCATACCAATCAGCATAGCCCACACCAACTCCACAGGCCTATCACATCTTGATACATGGACCAAACATAAGTCATTTGACATAAGAACATAGCCTGAGCTCTCCCACAAGGCAGCAACCAAAAAAATCCCTCTTTTGCATTTTCTATCGAATCTCATAGCTCAGTCACCCATTCTCAAAACTTCTTCCACCATTCATCCCCAAATGCATCACTGATCACAAACCACCCTTTACTTTGCTTTAAAAGTCACCACACACCAAATACGATTTTTCTCCCCTTTGAAATAAACTGAATCAATCTCACAAATCAGCCATAAGAAACTCCAAACAAGCTTTGCAAACTCTTGAGGGAAGTCAGTAGAGGTGATTGGAAGCAAGGAACTGGCCAGAAAGTCCCAAAAGTAAAAGCTCCATCTCAGGTATCTTCTTGAAACTTTTTTCCAGAACTTGTTTCTTTAGTTATAGAATGATAGAGTGTGTTCCATTGGTCACAATGAACCTTGAATGGTGAAAAATGGTTGAGTTTTGAGTGTGTATGCATGTTCTGAAATTTTGTTCAGTTTTAGGTTTTTTGTTCGAATCTTGTTGTTGATGGAAAATAAATGAGTTTTGATGATGGATTCTTGTTCTATGGGGTTTGGGGATCATTTCTGGAGATTTGGGGGGTTTGATTTGGCCTAGGGAGTGTTTTAGCAAAATCTCAGGGGAGAGGTGGCCGGAGAAGATGACCGGAGGTCATTTCCGGCCACCTGAAAGTCATTAATGCCTTAATCTGGATTAGGGCTCAGTTTGAATGTGGGCCTTTGATTAAGTTTCCCGCGCGCGAATGAACGACCAAGATTTGTCATTAAACCCTAATTCAGATTAATTAGTTTAATTAATTAGGTTTAAAATTTGAAATACCCAGAATCAATCCTAGCCATCAAAACGCGCGCGGGTCAACTCCCTCCAAAAATATTTGAATCTCAGCCTCAGGATCCTCATACTTTTCCATTTTATTTGTTTTATTTCATTTTATTTCTATTTAAATTCCACGAATTTTTAAAAATAGTAAAAAAGGTCCAAAAATTCTGAAAATTTTCATTAAATCTTTTATTAATTTTCAGAACCCAAAAATATTTTTAATTTTATTTTTTGCATTAAAAATTATTTTTAAATCATTTAAATATTTATTTTTAATTAGTTAATAGAAATTAATTAATTAAAAATGCATTTAGGTATTTAAAAATCACAAAAAAATTCACATTGCATTTTAATACATTTAGAAACATTATCAAACTCTTCAAACAAATTTCTTTTTGGTTCTTGACATATTTTGACATTTTTCCTTAGAATTAAAGTTCTTAAAAGGCAATATTTTTGTTCTAACTTAGAAAAATTCATTATTCCTAACCATGAAGAGTTTGATGATGGTTCTTCTTGCATTGCATTCTTCATAGCATGTAGTTTCTAGGGTAAAATTGATTTGAATTTATCTTTCATTTTCAATTTGATGTGCATTTTTCCTTTTGAAGTGCCTTGAAACCCTAGTTGACTTGAGAAAATCATAGCTCCCATTTGGTTAAGAGTTAGGTCCCCTCCTTTGGGCAGTGAACTTATGTAGGGTTAGGGTTCCTTTGTTCCCATTTTCAAATTTTTATCTTGTCATTTGCTTCTGATTTTGATTTTTGCATTGTCTATTGTATGTAAACCCTAATCTTTGCCTTCATTTGCATCCATCTCCCATATGCTTGCATACATGAACTTGACATGACATTTTGTGCATCCTCATGACATATAAGACATATTAGGACATATTAGAATCATGTTTGATCATTGCATCATTCATTTTCCATGTTATGCATTCATTCCATTTCATAAACTTTCATGAACTTTTATGGTTCAAAGCATGCTTCATTTGCATCCTCATCCTTGTATGATCATCCACAACTCTTGACATGTGTTTGCATCATCTCTTAGCATCATTAACATCATGTTTATGCTTCTGATTTTGGTTTGCATCTTTGCATTTCATCTCATTTTCATTTCATTTCATTTCTTGTTGCTAACTTTTCAGGTGGTAAGTGTTTGAGAAGTGAATTTGCCTTCACTTCTCATAATCTCTTCTCATCTCTCTTATGCACTCATTTCTGCATTTTGTATTTGTCTTAGAGTGAGCTTTCTCATTCATGCTCCTTCTCCTCACCTTCTTTCTTCAAGCAAATTATCTTCTTAAGTGAAGTAAGTTGTCTTGTTGCTTCTTGCTTCTCCCTCCTTCATCCTGTTTCTTCCATGGTGGCTCTTCTTGAAGACTTCTTGCAAGCCTCATAAACCATAGGAACAACCAAGCATGATCATAATTAGGGTTTGATTAGTCCCCCATTAGTTTTACCTTTGTGTCATCTTTGTGTCTTCTCTTCTCATCTCTTAATCAAGGACTAAACCTTAAAGGTTTTAAGGCTTTGTGATTAGGGTTATGCCTGTATCCTTCTATTAGGATGGAGTGTATAAATTTAATCCTAAGTGTTAAACCCTTAATGTGTTTAAATCCTTTAATCAATCCATCTAATAATCACCAAGACATCAAGCTTGTAACTTGGGCCTTGCATTAGGGTTCTAATTCTTCCTTAATTGGTTAAGAAGGACTAACCCTATGTTAATGGACAAGTCCTCCTCAAGTTGTCTTACAAACCATGAAATTCACTTCTTAATCTTACCATTAACTAAAATCAATTTAATAAAGGCTTTGTTTTGTCATGAGGTTAATACCTAATCATGGGTTAAGTTGAGGAGCCTTCCTCAACTTAAATGTTCTCATCTATTATCCTTCTATTAGGATGGTGTAATGGGTCCATTAAATCTTTGATTATGGCTTAAACTCATTACTTAACACTAAACAAAAAACTCCAAAAACATCTAAATAATTGCAAGTAGTTTAATTATCTTAATCCTACATCATGGTGATTAAGTAAGAGGTGTTTACTTCATACTTAAGGTATTCTCATTACCCCTAATCAGAGGGAAGATGTGATGAGTTTACTAACCCTTTGGTTTAAGCTTAAGCTCATTTTCCTATGACAAACTCCAAGAAGCAATAAAAGATTGAAAGCACAAAAAACAAACAATAATCGTCTCCTCCGGGATTCTTTTCTCACCTCATTTACTCACAAACGAGAACTCGCTTCTTCCGTCTAATGCAAGACAGTTTGCACCTGAGCCAGACAGGTCATACACTTATGCATAGACAGGTAAGCAGTTCACAAGTCAATTTATCTTTCAGTCTCTTTGAGTCGAACTACGGTGTTCTGACTTCCTCATTGCACGAGAGGATACGTAGGCATAACTTAACAATTATCGAACAAAAGTCTTTGTATATTCCCCCTCCTTCCAGCATTATTCTTTGAGCCTCATAGTTTTGAGCATTTCACTCTCGTTCTTACACTGACACTTCTCTTATACACTTCACATTTCTTTTACACTGACACTTGCATTCTTTCCAGCTTTGATACACAGATAGCACTGACACTACCCCTTTAAAACACAAATCTTTCAAGCGTGGATCCCGTCGAGTACGACGGACAATCTGGGTGCTAATACCTTCCCAGGTTGTAACCAACCCCCTTTCTCAGTTTCTCTGGTTCGCGACCGTCTTATCCATCTTTCCTCGGGTTTATGCAGCATTACCTTTCCTTCGGGATAAAAATGCCTAGCTGGCGACTCTTTCCTTTTGAGTTCACCCTTGTGTGTTCTCTCTCTCCCTTCGCCGACCGCTTGGCGACTATGCTGGGGACCCTTATATTGCAACCAGGGCTTCTGGTTCTTTTTGTGGGTTCCTCCTAGCGCTTGTTTGATTTGTGTTTACTGGGGTGTTATGTGCTATATGTGTTTATGTGTTTATTTTATTGCCTTATGTACAGTCTTTTTTATTGCTTTCTTTACAGTTTTATACATCATACTGTCATACTGTCATTGCTGGATCTGGTTTCTGTTTTGGTGGGTGGGGTTTCATTGAGAGTTTGAGATCCTATACCTGGGACATGAGTGACACCTAGGCTAGAGTGGTTCATGTTCTTTCCCATTCCATTTTGGTCTGGTGCGGGAATATGAAACACGGTTCAGATATGGGTTTCTTCTTGAGAACTCTGTGCTACAGATTTCCTGTAGTGCTAGGGCTATCTGGGAAGTCTGCTAAGTCTGGATGACCTTTATTATGACCTTCAGAAGCTGAGGTGAATTAGAGGAGGATCTTTTATGGTTATTGTAAACATTGTACCTCCGGGTTAGAAGTGTTTACACTTCTCATAACTGATCCAAATCTGAGGATCCTTGTTATAGAACACTACCTGTGAGAGGGTTGGGCTGTTTACAGGTTTGCAGGTACCCTTGGCCACATCATACCCTGTTACTATTTTGATTAAGAATACTTCACTTTGGACAGTTCTTGTGATTAACCCGGGACATGTGACTCTTTATTTGAGCCCCCCCACACTGGTTACTGGATTTCTGAACCTCCATCTGGACTTCTTAAACATACATGGGCCTAATTTCAAGACAGATAATCAGATCCAGCCTAATCACAAACCCTTGCATATCATTTGCATATTCATCATTTGCATCATTTGACATTTGTTTATTTGTTTTTCAGGGTATCCATATCATATCTGGTTTGGTTTTGACCCCTTCTTCTACATAGACCTCTGTTTCATTAGTTATCTGCTTCAGCTGTCCTCATCACCACCAGCATCAGCCTGACAGTGGCCCACTCCCAGTATCAGTCTGTGATCTTCATCAGTACCCACCTTCATCTTCTTCAGTAGCATTCATGACTACTCCCAGGAAGAGCAACATATCCTACCATTTCTTTGAGCCTGTGTTGACTGGTATCAGGTAGGTCTAGTCACTTATCACACCTGACCACATCCCTTTATTTAGAGAGCATTATGGAGGAATCCTGGATATGGTTATGGACCTTGACCCTTCTCAGAGGAGCATGATCCACACCTGCTTGTAGTTTTATGACCCTCCTTTGAGATGCTTCACCTTTCCAGACTTTCAGCTAGGGCCTCTGCTGGAAGAGTTTTCCTCATTAATTGGAGTACCTATCAGAGGTGGAATCCCCTTCAACCCAGAAAAGCTAGCTCCCAGCAATGGGGAAGTAGAAAAAGCACTGTACCTGGAGCCTGCCTTGATTGAGCAAAGTATGACAACAAAAGCTGGGATCCCTGGTTTGCACCTGGATTTCTTGATTTCTCAGGCCACCCTGAAGGCCTCATTGGGAGAATGGAGGGCAGTCTGTGCACTGTTAGCCCTCAGCATATATGGGGCCATACTGTTTGCAGATGAGCCTAAATTTGTCGGCAAGAATGCCATCCATTTGTTCCTTTTGAAGAACCCAGTGCCCACATTACTGGGAGACTTTTACTACTCCATCCATCAGAGGAATGAGAAACAAAGGGGGAAGTTGGTTAGATGTTGTGCTCCTTTGTTTCACACCTGGTTGCTCAGACACCTACCTAAGACAGATGCCTTCATGAATCCCGACCAACAGAAGAATTGGGCCAAGAGGCTCATTGCCTTGACTTCAGATGATATTAGATGGTGCACCCAGAGCACCAAAGGCAAGGACATCATCACCAGCTGTGGACAATACCCAAATGTGCCACTGATAGGAGTAAAGGGTTGCATCAACTACAATCCTCTGCTGTTTAAGAGACAACTGGGCTATGCTTTGGTTCACCCTCCTAGAGTGCAAGATTTGGCTGAGACCTTGTATTGTGAAGTGAAACATAATTCAACTGTTGTCAGGCAAGCATCATGGGCTTGGGACAACATCCAAACAAAAGGGGTAGCAATTCTGGGAAGGTGTAATAATGTTGCTTCAGCTCAGTACTATGACTGGTCCCGTACAAGAGCTCAAATTACTGGAATGCCCTTCACTTTAGAGGACATACCTGGACCCTCTACAGTACAACCTGCAGCAACTGTCAGCCTAGAAGAATTTGAGAAGCTGAAGGAAAGGAATGAGAACTTATCTCAAGCTTTGAAGAAGACTCTGTGGGAAAGAAGTGATGGTCGTCTGGACATTGAGAGATTGGAGAAGCTCAGGGTGGAGCATCTTTCCAAAATTGAGAAGACAGAGGACTACATCAGGAAAGCAAGAGCTGGGGAACAAATATTGAAGAATGCCTGTAAAGAATCCAAGATTCAGAAGGCCAGGACTGAGCTCTATCTGCAAGAGAGTCAGGCTAGGTGGGTCAGGATCACTGAGGCCCGAACACAAGAAGACCGGAAAACTCAAGCTAAGATTGAACAGTTAGAGGCCAATGAGAAGAAGCAACAGGAGGCTTTGTTGGCAGCCCAGAAGGAGATTTCAGAGTTGAAGCTCAGAGCAGGATTGAAGAGATCAAAGGACCAGGACAAACATAAGAAGCTGACCACTGCCATTGCCACCAGGAACCTCCTCATTAGGACTATTACAGAGCACCCAGCTGGTCCAGTGACTGAGGCACTCCTGAAGGAGGTCAGAGAGGATGAGTTTGGACTGGATGTTTGATTCTTTGTTTGTTGTTATTTCCATTTGATGTACTTTTCTTCTTCTGTTATATTTTGACCCTCCAGGGGCATGTGTTGTAAAAAAAACTATGTATTGTGCACCATTTGTAATATATTTTAGTTTGCTTTCATTGGGTTTCTTTTCTCAGCAACATCAAGCATCTTCCTCGAGGTCTGGAAAGGTCAAAACCAAGAACCAAACCGGATACCTTGGAAAACAAATAAGCATACTGCATTGCATACTAACTTTTTTTTTGTTTTGTAGGTATTATTATTATTGTTTCTAACTCTGTTGTGATCTCAGGAAACATTGCTCATCGCCGACTGTTCCCTATCAACCGCACGCACCGGTACCCTACTCGCAACAACCTTCCCGGTATTCAAATGGAACAAGTACAGCAGGATCTGACAGAGGTCAGAAATCAGATGGCTAATGAAAGAGTGGAGATGAGAAATCAAATGACTCAATTTATGGCTGTTGTCACACCCCAAATTTTACCCCTAATCGCTCGTATCATAATCATATTTTTATCGCATTTTTTTGCAGGGATTTTTCCCGATTTATTTTCTGTTGTTTTCTTCTCATTTTCTAGCTTCCATTTTAATTTAATTTATTTATGACTTTTTAATTCATTTTCGTATTTTTTAATTTTAATTTCTATTTTCGTTCTATTTGCAAATTCCTATTTTTAAAATTTTATTTCAATTTCTATTTTTAATTTTTTTTTAGTTCAATTTTCAAAATTTTCTAAACTTATTTGTTATTTCTTTTCATTATCAAGTCCTCATTCCTAAATTAATTTTTATTTCATTTTCAAATTTTAGTTTTTAAACTTATTTTCTATTCTTCAACTTTTAATTTTATCTCATTTTCAAGTTTCTATTTCCAATCTAATTTCAATTTCCAATTTATTTTTAGTTTATTCTAATTTAATTTCAATTTCTAAGTTATTTTTAGTTTACTTTTCTTTTAAGATTTCATTTTTAATTTACTTCCAATTTCTTTTCTTATAATTAATTTTAATTACAAGTTTTTTATTTAAGTTTATAAGTTATTTTCCATTTTAAATTTAATTCTTTTTCATTTCATTTCTAATTTAAGTGTTATATTTAGCTTCTAATTTAAAAACTTTCATTTCCAATATTAAGTGCCAAGTATAAACAAGCTTTAGTGTAAATAATTAAATTTATTCCATAATATTTGTTTTGTTACAATTGCATATACATAGAAAATTACAAGAAAAAATGATACAAAAAATTCAGCTCCAAGACAAAATGCAACAGCAACATTTCAGCCTGCTCCAAGCACACATTTCAGCCTGCTCCAAGCACACAACAGCCTGCTCCAAGCACACAAACATCCTGCTCCACTACTCCACCCACTGCTGCAAAATTCAGCACTTGTCTCCCTTCCTCCAACCCTTCATTGGCAAGCAACAAGGACAACAAAAATCAGCCCTGTTACAACTACATAACACACTGTTACATTCAAAAACAATATACAAAAATTCAGCTCTAAACCACTACAAACTCAGCCTTCATACACCATCAAACAACAAAAAAACCAGTCCCAAATTCAGCCTCTAAACCACTACAAACAGCCCTCATTTCATCACAAATTCAGTCTCATAATACACAAAAAAAAAACAGTCCAAAAACACCAAAAAGTCCAGCCAAACTTAACTTCAAAAAAAGGAGGAGAAAAGAGAAGAAGCTGCATACAACAAGAAGTAGAAGAGGAATAGGAGCTTACCGTTGTGGACTCGGCACCCCGATAACGTTCGGGTCGGTAATTCCTTTTTTCTCCTTCACCTTCCCTTTAGTATCTTTGTCCATAGCTAGTCTTTATACTTTAGTTGCATTTCATAGCTTTTCATCCTGCATACATAAAACAAACAAAAACTTCAAAAAAAAATTCAAAAAAAACTCCTATAAGAAGTAACAAAAAAAACAACAACATCATAATTTGTTTCACCAAAACTTACTTTTCTTAAGCAATCATCTCAGCCATCATCATCTTCATTTGAAAACCATTCACCAAACTCTTTCACCATTACCGAAGCAAACCTCCTGAAAACCACTTTCCTTCTTTCTTTTCAAAAACTTAAACCAACTGAGACCAGAAACACTGAAATCATCTGCAACCAGCAAACCAAACCATTGAACCCATGGAATACCTTGATGGACAATTCAGTTTGCATGCTCTCATCCGGTCCACTCTTAGAACCAAGAATGCTTCAGCCTAGGTGCGTGCAGCAGTTCCCAGATGCTTTCAGGAAAACTTACTACAGGCTCCCCTATGGTATAGGTCAAGTAATACAGAATCTTCTTTGGTAACGGATAACTCAACTGCTGATGTGAAACCTGGCCTAGGGTTCAAGGGCCATGGTACACTCGCCCCTTTCACAGCTGGGTGGCAGGCTACTGATTTGAATCCTCTGGTTATTGAAATCTGAGGGATGCTATGTGTATGACATTAATGGGAATAAATGTCTTGACGCACTTGTTGGTCTTTGGTGTACTGCATTAGGAGGAAATGAGCAATGCTTTGTTGATGCTGCCACTGCACAATTATAGAAGTTACCATTTTACCATTCCTTCTGGAATCAAAATCACATAACCTCCATCCAACCTGCTAAGCCACTTTCAATAACCTTGCTTCCAAACTGAATCAAGCCCTTCAACACTCATCCGCACCATCACCACCGTCACATCAAAAAGCCACTGTCACAAGTCGTCATAAACAAACATCACAACCACCATCTTCACCGCTCAACAGTCCGTATCATCACCGTCGCGAACTCTTTCGAAACAGACGTAGAACCTTACCACCACTTGAAACTGAAATCACCAAACTGTGTGAACCTCACCACCGAATTCGTTCATCTTCTCAATACAATTACTAACCTCACTCCCAAACAGTGAAATAAACAACAGCTTTCACACAAACTAACTGACAAGCATCCACTAATCACCATTTCCGAAACGCATCATCGTCAAAAATCCCAAACAACAGAACACCTTAGCCGACAAACCCATCAGAGCAAACCATGAAACCAGTGAGCACAACGAAAATCCAAAACACCACCATCCACGAAATCGCTTGCGATCCGTCACCTGACCTCAAACCTCATCACTCACCAAATACCACCCAACACCTTTGACACCCACCTTCACAAAATGCCGAACTAGTGAGTACAGAACCAAACCAAAACTCACCATTCCAAGTTGAAACCGCGTGAAAACACTAACCAACCGCAGCATCAAAACAGACCCTCCTCCATCACCCTTAAAACCTCTACAGCTTTCGCTTCCTTCGCCGACCCTTTAAACCTCAAGCCCCATGACTCAATACATACCAGCCGCCACACAATTCTCACGAGTCACCTCCGAGTCCAACTCGTCTCCTCTCAACAAACCCAGCGAACACCTCCACCGAAATCCTTTCCTCTTCCTCCAAACCTCCGCTCAACCCCACGCCACTCCAATTGATCCCAACACAAAACCAAGAAGAAGAAGAATTGGATTCGAAATACTTGAAAGTGGAAACAAACCTGTGAGAGAATCAATCACCATAATCCCAAATCAAAACTCACCGTCACCTAAACCACCGCTTGAAACCGAACCCCCTTTACCTCCGTAAATCCGAATCCATCAAACCCTCTTCTGAACCAAACCCTTAACCTTTCATCACCGTGAAACACCCGCCGGCCGAAATCGCAAGAGAGAGCTCGAGGTGAAACGGAGAGAGACAGTTTGGAGAGAGAGATGAGCGATTCAGAGACTGAGAGATTTTGAGTGAGAGATTGAGGGCTGGCCGAGAGAGACAAATGCGAAACTGAGAGAGCAGTGCGGTGAGAGAAAGCAATTAGGAGAGAGAGATCAATTGAGACGCGAGTGAGCAGAGAGATTTTTTTTTTCCGTTTCATGAAACACGGCCGTTTTGGCCTAGGGCATTTCCTCTTTTTTTTGTTTTTTCTGTTGAACCGGGTCGGGTTTGACCCGTCTGTTTCCTTTGTGTACCCGGTTTCGCCCCATGGGCCTGTTACTAACTCTCAGCCTTTTGTTTCTATTTGTCACATTTTTTTTTTATTAAATCTTTAACTAACTTTAACTTATTAATTTAATTTTTATTAAATATTTTAGTTAATTTATTTTCTCTTATTATTTTCTCATTTATATATATCAAATAAATAAATAGCATTTTAATATTCACTTTTCTATTATTATAATTAGTTAAATGTATATACAAAATAAATAAATAAGATTTTAATTTCAAAATTCTCTTTTTTCTATCATTATTATTACAATTAGTTAGAATATTATATCCATATAAAATAAAAAATATATATTTTAATTTTTCTTTTCTATTATTATCATTATAAGTAGTTAAAAATGTATATATAATTATTCGATTTTATTTTTTGGGCCGATGATATGACGAAGGTCACGATAAATCATTTCCGATTAATCGTGACCCATATGAGGCCATTGCATTTTTCTATTTCATATATTTATTTATTTTCTTTCCATTTATTTCATTATTTTTCCTATTTAATTTATTTAATCCATTTCATTTTATTTTCATAACTTATTTCATTTTATTATTATTATTCATTTCTCGCGTCTTTACACCATTAATTTAATTTCAAAATAATAATTCCTTGGTCCAACGCCAAGTTTTCACTTCACATACACTCACACACGTAAGTCGGTCGTTTACGATCGCCATCTGCACAGTTCCTTACGCTGCACAGTCTTTTTAACTTAAGCAATTTGTCGCATTGCGCTTGTTTTCCACCCCAGCATTCTCGATCCACATATCGAGCCATAGCCTAGTTGTTAAGCCCTTTACCTTGCATTCCATTTACTTTATTTGCTATCGTTTATTTTTGCAAGTAGCAACCTTTGCCTTAGACTTAGGAGCTTGCACCTTCATTTATTTATTATTTGTTTTTGCTTTTCGATCCAAAAGGGAAAGAACTCCTGCAGTTGACTCAATGTCATAGGAAGTTTAGCCATCCCTCATCCTTAGGTCCTTAGCCATTAGGTCCTTAGCTTTTATTTTATAACTTTTTGTGACTTTCTTAAAGTCACGTGAGTGTTTGCCATAACACTTACCCTCCCCCGCGAACCTTGAGCGTAACCAAGTGTTCGTTAATCCTTAGGAGAACTACGAGTGCTCTGATTCTATACCCGATACGTAGGCATCGATGCGATGTTGTGCGAGCACCATTAGAAATAAACCTTAGGTTCCCATTAGTTTTAGCAAGCAATAAACAACAATAATACAAATACTAACAAGAGGTTCCCGTAGGATACTGCGGATGCTTAGGATGCTAACACCTTCCCTAAGTATAATCAACCCCCGAACCTAGTTTCTCCTCATTTAGGGTTTTTACGATCTTTTTCCCTTTTCCCTTTGGATTAAATTAAAGTCGGTGGTGAACATAAAAGTTTTACGATTCAAGCTCACTTAATAGCTTGGTATCCGATTCTCACCGCGACAGAAATGGCGACTTCACTGGGGACACTATTTTTGAGGGTTAAGCCCACCTTGTATATTTGTATTTTTGTTGTTGTATTGCTTGTTATTATTTTGGGTTTTTGTTGGGTGTTCCATGTGTGGTGAGATAAGTCCTAACCCGGACTTGAGTGCAAAATAAGTTAGGACGGTGGTATATTCAAGAAGGCTTGTAGGGAGTTGAGTCCCGACCAAGTTGACTTGAGACACCACCACTCAGCGGAGGCCTCCTCGGATGTAGTTTTGTTGATCGAGTTCAGTCGTGAAAGCATTACTATATTCGACTTGAGAGCCATTAATGCTGAGGACCGTAGAACATTTACCCCCACTTGGCCATTTTAGGGATGTAGTGCGATGACTATGAGGGTGCAAATCCAAAATAGTTGATACGCGATACTGCACTCAGATGAGACTCTCTTGAGAATATTACTGATTACCAAGTCGAGTTGGGAAGTCGGTAATATCCGAAAGATGGGACAGTGATTCTGGGAACTTTTAGAACCCGTTGTACAGGTACAAATAAACCCATAGTACATACCTTTTGGGAGGGTTGAACCTTTGACCTCATGCAAGCTTTGAACCTAAGCCTTGTTTGTGTTTGTGTTTGCTGCATTCACGCATCATGAAGCATCATTTTACCATTTATTCAAGGAACTCAGAAACTTTATTTTTTGCAAATATCATAGGTATCATCATGGATTTTGGAAGAAGAAAGACTGTCAAGTACACATTCAAAACTCCCAAACTCGAAGACCTAAGGAAATTAAGAGATTTGGTTCTGGATCAAGATGCCTTCATGGAGAAGCATAGGAGACTTTTAGCTTTGCTTAAGACTGATTGGGATGGAAGGTTGCTCTCTGTGATGCTCCAGTTTTATGATCCTCTCTACCATTGTTTTACGTTCCCTGATTACCAATTGGCACCTACTTTGGAGGAGTATTCAGTTTTGGTGGGATCACGTGTTAAGGATGAGTTTCCATTCCCTGTTCTAGAGAAGGACCCTGAAGAAGCGGAGATTGCAAAGGCGACATATTTGAGTGTTCCTGAGGTCAAGGCAAATATGACCTATAAAGGAAAGATTTTTGGATTCCCTACAAAGTTTCTGATAGAAAAGGCCAAGAATTTTGTTGATGTGAAGGATATGAAAGCTTTTGAGGCGACTTTTATTCTGCTGATGTATGGAGTGTTACTTTTCCCCAACTTTGAAGACTTTGTCGACCTGAACGCCATCAAGATATTTCTGAAGAAGAACCCGGTCCCTACTTTGCTCGGAGACACTTATCATTCCATCCATCTGAGGAATCACCATAAGGGAGGGATGATTACTTGTTGTGCATCATTGCTATATGAGTGGTTTATTTCGCACTTGCCTAAGTCATCTTCATTTTGGAACCTTAAGGATGGTTTGTGGTGGTCACAAAGGATCATGTCTCTTACCCACTCTGATATTAGCTGGTACAACCGTGTTTATGATGGAGCATTGATTATTGATAGCTGCGGTGATTTTGCTAATGTGCCTCTTCTTGGCACTAAGGGAGGAATCAGCTATAATCCGGTTTTGGCTCGCCGTCAACTCGGGTATCCGTTGAAGGACAAACCTAAGAGTGTTGAAGTGGAAGGAATTTTCTTTAAGGATGACGAAGAACCAGAGCTCAAGAAACAGATTATGCAAGCTTGGAAGTACATCCATAGGAAGGGGAGGAGTAGCTTGGGAAAGCCGAATTGTGTTTCTATGGAACCCTATCTCCAATGGGTACGAGATAGGGCAATCAGTCTGAAGATGCCTTACCCTCGCCAGGATCCTATGACCTTCAAGAAACCCATTCTGGTCTTTATGGATGATGCAGAGAAGCTGAAGATTGATTTGGAGAAAGAGATTCGAGAGAAGAATGCATGGAAGAATCGACATCAGATCATCAGCAGTGAGAATGAGGAACTTAGAAGACAACTGAAGATGAAGGAAGAAGAAGAGCTCTCCATCAAGAAAAGGAAAGCACCAGAGGATTTATTTTCTTCCAGCACTCAAGAGGACACTTCTTGGAAGTCGATCGTGGATCAACTTATGCTTGAAAGGGCTCAGATGAAGGCACAAATCGAGAAGCTCAACTTGAGGCTTTTAGGAGAATCTCCTTAGGACTTTGTCTTTATCTTTATTAAACTTTGTTTGGGATTTTTGAAAGTGTACTCAAGACTTTGTATCACTTTTTGAATTTAATGAAATCATATCCCTTGATTATTATGTGTTCCTTGGTATTTGCAAATTGTTTCTTAAGTTCCTTGAATAAAATTTCATTTTTGCATTGCACTCATACATTTGGCATTGCATTTGCATTTTTTTCATGAAACTCATTCCCGTCATCTGCTCTCAGTTCGGCTTTCACACTGAGGCTCTCACGCAAATACTACACTCGAGCTCAAGCCAGAAAGAGGATGGCTGAAAGAGACGTAGAGATGGACAGAGTTAACGAAGAGCTTTCTGATATTCGTGGAGATATGGGTCAGATGATGGAAATGTTGCAAGTCATTCGAGCGAAGATGGATACCCAACGGACTGTGGTGTCAGAAATTGTTACTGCAACGACTGAAGTTGTCACTGCAACGACCGAGCCTACCCCTGTGACCTGGTCTCCTTTTGGGTTCCCTCCTGGTTTTTTCCCTCCTTCTCAAGGTTTTGCTGCTCAGAGTGCTATTCCCTCTTCTTCAGGATTTGCTGCTCAAGGCTTTGTGCCTCCTCCTCATGTATTTGCTACTCAGAGTTTTATACCTCCTTCACAAGGGTTTGCTACTCAAAGTTTTATTCCTCCTTCCCAAGGATTTGCTGCTCAGGGTTTCTTTCCTTCGTCCCAAGGTTTAGCTTCTCAAAGTTTCGCACCTCCCTCTCAGGGTATGGCATTTCCTTTCCAAGGTTTTGTGCCTCCTCCTCAGGGATTTGCTGCTCAACAAACTGTTCCTGTGACTAATGAAGAAAATCATGCAGTTGCTAATTTTACACAAGACATTGTGCACACCCGTGCTCAACCGTACTTCAATGACCATCAGGGGTATGAAGCGCCAGATATGTCTGAAAACGGAGATGAGAAACATGTGAAAATGCAAGAGAATTTTGATACCCTTGAAAAAAGATTAAGAGCGATTGAAGGTGACCAGATCTTTGGTGCTGCTGCCAGAGAAATGTGCCTGGTGTCTGGATTGGTAATACCTCCGAAGTTCAAGATACCCACGTTTGATATGTATGAGGGTGCAACTTGTCCCAAAAACCATCTCCTGATGTACTATCGAAGAATGGCTGCTCAGGTAGACAATGATAAGTTAATGATCCATTGTTTTCAAGACAGTCTGAAGGGAATCTCCTCTTAATGGTATTTGACGCTTGACCAGTCAAAGATTCGTAGTTTCCAAGACTTGGCCGATGCTTTCATCCAGCAATATAAATACAACATGGACCTCGCTCCCGATAGGAGGCAATTGCTAAGCATGTCCCAGAAAGAGTCTGAATCTTTTAAAGAGTATGCTCAGAGGTGGAGAGGGACCGCTTCTCAAGTAGAGCCCCCATTGACTGAAAAAGAATTAGCTGACTGGTTTGTTGACACTGTGCGACCAGAATTCTATGAGAGAATGGTGGGGAGCATAACTGCTAGTTTCTCTGATTTAGTGGCTGTGGGAATCAAGGTAGAACTCGGTTTGAAGAGTGGAAAGATGAGTAGTGCATCTGGCAGTTCTAGCACTAGTAGTGGAAATATTGGCAAGAAATTTACCAATAACTTCCACAAGAAAAAGGAGGGTGAGACGAACGCCATAATGACAAGTCAAAGAAGAAATCCGCTTTGGCAGAGACCTTCACCTATGGCTCAACAGCAATATGCTCGTCAACAGCAGTATGTTCATCAACAACAGTATGCCCAACATCCTTATGTAGCGGCGGTTCAACCAGCATTTAATCCACAAGTCCCCATGTATCGGCCAGCTCAAGCAGTACCGATGTACCAACAAGCGGCTCCAATGATTCAACCTTATCAACCAATGATCAATAATCCAGGCTATCAACAAGCACCCAATGCTTCAGCCTACCAGCAGAGGACTCCAGCTCCTCATTCAAATCCCAATTTTCAGAATAGAAGACCAGGTGGAAGGCCTCCTAATCCTCGAATCCCGATAACTTATACTGAGTTATATCCTTCACTGCTGAAGAAGGGTTTGGTTACTCCCAGGCCTTTGGGTCCTCCACCAAGTCCGCTCCCGCCAAATTACAACCCAAATGCTCACTGTTTATTCCATGAAGGTGCCTCGGGGCACGATTTGGAGGGTTGTTATGCTTTGAAGTACATCGTGAAAGATTTGATGGAGAAGAACATTCTGTCATTTGGGAATACTGGTCCGAATGTCAAAGATAATCCTTTACCCAAGCATGGGTCTATAAATGCTATTGTTGATGAGTCCGAAGAAGGTTTGATTTTCAATGCCACCGAGATCAAGACCCCGCTCAGAGACTTCCATGCGAAGTTAGTAGAGGCGGGTATACTAAAGAGTTGTCATCAGAATTGTGAAGGTTGTGTTGATAGTCCGAAGGGATGTGAATCGGTCTTAAAAGATGTTCAAGATTTGATTGATGAAGGTGTCTTACAAGTGAGTGGTCATATGAAGAGGAATGAGGTGGCGGTGATTGAACCCATTTTCAACTTGCCGGAATCTAATTCTACTTGGGTGCCAGTGTTCAACCTGCCTGAATCTTCAGGAGTTCAACCTGTCTTCAATACTCCAGAATCTGTGGTGCCAATTTTCAACATACCTGAGCCAAGATTTGAACAAAGGAGTAACTCTTCCCGCTATGAAGACACTAAAGCAGTTCCATGGAAGTACGATACAGGGAAAGTTCATCAGAAGACTGATAAAGCTAGCCAGAAGGAAGG
The DNA here is from genome assembly GCA_963966055.1 of Lathyrus aphaca. Classification (NCBI taxonomy): domain Eukaryota; kingdom Viridiplantae; phylum Streptophyta; class Magnoliopsida; order Fabales; family Fabaceae; genus Lathyrus; species Lathyrus aphaca. The sequence continues at coordinate 213,204,081 of OZ014519.1, forward strand.
TTCAAAAGTTGCAAGTACTGATATAGCGGGTGCAGGTCGTTTGACCCGTAGTGGTCGTGTTTATACCCAGCAAGCCAATACGGCTCCGCCTAAAGAAGTCATACCAGCTGTGGTCAACAAAGATAAAGAGGTAGTCTTGGGAGAAGAGGATGCAGAGTTCCTCAGAATCATAAAGAAGAGTGATTATAAGGTGATTGATCAGCTACATCAAACGCCTTCCAAAATATCTATCCTATCACTGCTTATGCATTCTCTGGCTCATCGAAGTGCGCTTCAGAAGTTGCTAGCTCAAGCACATGTTACACATGATATAACAGTGAATCAGTTTGATGGTGTCATTGCCAATATCACTGCGTGTAACAACCTCAGTTTCAGTATGGAGGATCTTCCAAAGGAGGGCTTGGACCACAACCGTGCGCTCCACATATCAGTGAAATGTCAAGAGGATACTTTAGCAAGAGTTCTTGTGGATACAGGATCTTCTCTGAATGTTTTGCCGAAAAGAACACTTGCTAAATTATCTTATCAAGGGGCAGAGATGAGGCCCAGCGCACTGATTGTAAAAGCATTTGATGGGTCAAGAAGAACCGTTATTGGAGAAGTAGACCTACCAATCCTGATCGGGCCACAGGTCTTCAAAATCACTTTCCAGGTTATGGACATCAATCCTAACTACAGTTGCTTGCTGGGAAGACCTTGGATCCATGCGGCTGGGGCAGTCACTTCTACCCTACATCAAAAGATGAAGTTTGTAGTCAATAACAAGCTGGTAACCGTGTCTGGGGAAGAAGATCTCATGGTTAGCAACCTTTCATCCTTTAGTTATATTGAGGCTGATGAAGATGCTTTGGAAACTTCTTTCCAAGCTCTTGAGATAGCCAATGCTGTCCTTGTGGAAGTAGAGGAACCGAAAGGGAAGGGTATCCCATCTTTTGCATCGCTGAAGAGTACCATTTCCACCATTGAAGAAAGAAGCTATGAAGGTTGGGGTGATGTCATCGAAGTCAAGCAGAAGCTAGATCGTTGCGGGTTGGGTTACAAACCAACTCATGTGAAGGAAGGAGCGTCAACCTCCGTTAAAGGACGTCCGAAGACCATCCAAGAAGTGTTTTCCAGTGCTGGTTATCAGGTCAATGCAATTGATGGAGTTTCTGAAGATGAAGATGTGAATCACTTGGTGTATCAGTGTGAAGAAGCCTTGGGCAATTGGGAGGCAGTCGAGATCCCAGAGTTTTTTCCATTGTCAAAGTAATTTGTTGTTTTTTCAATGTTTTCAAGTTCCCTAGCTATGCCTAAGGCTATGGGAGTATTTTGTAGGGCCCCTTTCTCATTTTTAAAAGTTATTATCAATGAAGGCATTTTGTTGAACTCTTATTTTGATCATTTACAGTTTTTTTTTCTCTCTTTTCACTTTTAAAAGAAGATGGCAATCTTTCAAAACCAATAAAAAGGCTTTTTTTCTCTTGCATTTCTCTATTTTCCACTTTTAATAAAAGCAAATCATTATCATATGCAGAATAAACGAAAACCCTGTTGAATCCAATGACTCTACATTCCCTCCTAACTTTGATTCGCCCATCTACCAAGCGGAAGATGAAAGTGAGGAAGATTGTGACATTCCTGAAGAACTGGCAAGATTGGTTGAGAATGAGCACACAGATCTTCAGCCACATAAGGAGCAGGGAGAGACCATAAATCTTGGCACTGATGAAGACAAGAAGGAAGTCAAGATTGGTACAACACTTGGGGCAGACATCAGAGAAAGATTGGTCAAGCTTCTCAGAGAGTATGTAGATGTGTTTGCATGGTCGTATCAAGATATGCCCGGATTAGACACAGACATAGTGGTCCACAAGTTACCTCTTCGACCAGATTGTCCTCCTGTAAAGCAAAAGCTTCGAAGAACAAGACCAGACATGGCTCTGAAGATTCGAGAAGAAGTCAAAAGACAGTTTGATGCTGGATTCCTTGCAGTTGCAAAGTACCCTGAGTGGGTAGCTAATATTGTGCCAGTCCCTAAAAAGGATGGCAAAGTCAGAATGTGTGTGGACTATAGGGATTTGAACAAAGCCAGTCCGAAGGACGATTTCCCTCTTCCGCATATTGACACTTTGGTTGACAACACTGCTAAATTTGCTATCTTCTCCTTCATGGATGGGTTTTCAGGATACAACCAGATCAAGATGGATCCTGACGATATGGAAAAGACTACATTCATCACACCATGGGGCACTTATTGTTACAAAGTTATGCCATTCGGTCTCAGAAATGCAGGAGCCACTTATCAGAGGGCAATGGTCACCCTTTTCCATGATATGATGCATAAAGAGATAGAAGTCTATGTGGATGATATGATTGCCAAATCACAGAGTGAGGAGGATCATTTGAATCATCTCTTGAAGTTATTTGAGCGCCTCAGAAAGTTCCAACTGCGCCTGAATCCAGCTAAGTGTACCTTTGGTGTCCGATCAGGGAAGTTACTTGGTTTTATTGTTAGTCAGCAAGGAATTGAAGTAGATCCAGATAAGGTCAGAGCAATTCAAGAGATGCCAGCTCCCAAGACAGAAAAGCAAGTCAGAGGCTTCCTCGGAAGATTGAACTACATCTCCAGATTCATTTCCAACATGACTGCTACTTGTGAGCCTTTATTCAAGCTACTCCGGAAGAATCAAGCGATTGAGTGGAGTCCTGATTGTCAATTGGCATTTGAGAAGATTAAGGGTTATCTGCAAGAACCTCCTATCTTGATCCCACCCACTCCAGGGAAGCCTCTTTTCATGTATCTCACTGTGCTCGAGGGATCTATGGGTTGCGTTTTGGGCCAACAAGATGAAACTGGTCGTAAGGAGCACGCCATTTATTACTTAAGCAAGAAGTTCACAGACTGTGAGAGCAGATACTCACTTTTAGAGAAGACTTGTTGTGCTTTGGCATGGGCGGCCAGACGCCTCAGGCAGTACATGATTTGTCACACTACTTTGTTGATCTCGAAAATGGACCCAATAAAGTACATCTTTGAGAAGCCTGCTTTAACTGGAAGACTCGCCCGTTGGCACATGTTGTTATCCGAATACGACATCCAATATGTAACCCAGAAGTCCATTAAAGGCAGTGTTCTATCTGAATACCTTGCGGATCATCCTGTCGAAGACTATGAACCTTTGAAATTCGATTTCCCGGACGAAGACATTATGTTGATAAAGGACTGCAAAGTTCCGGATCCAGATGAAGGTCCCGAGCCAGGGTCTCGTTGGAAGATGATGTTTGATGGTTCCTCTAACTACATGGGGCATGGTGTAGGAGTGGTCTTGATGAATCCTGATGGTGGTTATACTCCTTTCACAGCCAGATTATGTTTCGAATGTACAAACAATATTGCTGAGTATGAAGCTTGTGTTTTGGGTATCGAAGCTGCAATTGATACTAGAATCAAGATTCTGGATGTATATGGAGACTCAGCTTTAGTAATTTACCAAGTCAAAGGTGAATGGGAGACCCGTGACGAGAAGTTGATCCCATATCGTGCTCACATTGTGGAATTGATCAAATACTTTGATGAAGTCACTTTCCATCACGTTCCAAGGGCAGAGAATCAAATAGCAGACGCCTTGGCTATGTTGGCTTCTATGTTTCAAGTCAGATTTCTTAATGAAGCTCCACTTATTACAATCGAGCGAAGAACTGCACCAGCCTACTGTCTATTGGTCGAAGAAGAAACTGATGAGAAACCGTGGTTCTATGACATCAAGAACTATTTGCAGAATCAAGAGTACCCAGTTGATGCAACAAATCTAGACAAGAAGACTTTAAGAAGATTGGCGTCCAAGTTTTTCCTCAGCAACAATGTGCTCTACAAGAGAAATCATGATATGGTTCTGCTCAGATGTGTGGACAAGCGTGAAGCAGACCTATTGATCAGGGAAATCCATGAAGGATCATTTGGAACCCATGCCAATGGACATGCCATGTCCAGGAAGATTTTGAGAGCTGGATACTTCTGGTTGACCATGGAATCAGATTGTTTCAAATATGCCAGGAAGTGTCATAAATGCCAGATTTATGCCGACAAGGTGCACGTGCCTCCGACACTTTTGAATGTTCTGTCATCGCCTTGGCCTTTCTCAATGTGGGGCATTGACATGATAGGGGCAATTGAGCCTAAAGCTTCCAATGGTCACCGGTTTATCTTGGTCGCAATTGATTACTTCACCAAGTGGGTAGAAGCAGCTTCCTACGCCAATGTGACAAAGCAAGTGGTTGCCCGTTTCATCAAGAACCAAATTATCTGCCGTTATGGAATCCCAAGCCGGATCATCACAGATAATGGGACCAATTTGAACAACAAAACGATGAAAGAGCTGTGTGAGACATTCAAGATTGAACATCATAACTCTTCTCCGTATCGTCCGAAGATGAATGGAGCTGTTGAAGCTGCAAACAAGAACATCAAAAAGATTCTGCAGAAAATGGTAAAAACTTACAAAGATTGGCACGAGATGTTACCATATGCTTTACACGGATACAGAACATCAGTCCGCACTTCAACAGGGGCAACCCCTTTCTCTCTGGTGTATGGGATGGATGCAGTTCTCCCTATTGAAGTAGAGATACCATCTTTGAGAATCTTGATGGAAACCAAACTGGAGGAAGCTGAGTGGGTCCAGAGCAAGTTTGACCAACTAAACCTCATTGACGAGAAGAGAATGACTGCCATGTGCCATGGCCAGATGTACCAGAAGCGCATCAAGAGAGCATTTGACAAGAAAGTCCGCATCCGAGAATTCAAAGAAGGAGATCTTGTACTCAAGAAAATCTTGCCAGTTCACAAAGACATGCGTGGAAAATGGAGTCCTAACTATGAAGGTCCATATGTTGTGAAGATGGCATTCTCCGGAGGTTCCTTAATCCTTACAACTATGGATGGTGAACAGCTGAAGCACCCGGTGAATTCTGATGCAGTCAAAAAATATTATGCCTAAATAAAACCCGATAGGTCGAAAACCAGAAATGGCGACCTATGCAAAAATGGGTATCCCGGTGGATCAAAACCTATGAAGGAGATCCAGGCAAAAGTTAGGGATAAAAATGAAAAAATAAGAGCTCGCTAAGTTGAAAACCCGAAAGGGCGGCTTAGGCAAAAAAGAGCGTCCCGGTGGATTGAAAACCCGAAAGGGCGATCCAGGCAAAAGTTAGGGACAAAGGCATTTGACTGTGTCAGATGGTGTTTACCATTACTGAAGAATCATACTGGAAGATCGATCCAATTGCTCTTGTCAGAAGCAAGGTGTCGGGCAGTCTTAGTTATTAGGGATTTTAGTGGTCGTTGGATTCAATGTAGACCTTTCCCCATTGCCATTTTCAAATTGTAACTTCCCATGGAGTTTTTGCCATTGGCAAGCTACCATTCTTGAATAAAATACAAACTTTGCCTATGAATTTTGTTGTTCAATCTCTTATTTTCTTTTGTTATGCAAAATGCCATCACTTGATTACAATTTAACTCTGAAAATGACAAGTTTTAAGGAAAATGTTTTTTGAAAACACTGGAAAACTTTTAAGTTTCTTTGACTTTGGAAAATTGAAAAAAACTTTTGCTTCCCCAAGAAGTCCTGGTTTGCAACAACGCCTTTATGCTATTATTACAGAAATCCCCAAAGAAGTTCAAAACTGATAACACTCTTGGATGGATCCTTGGACAAGCATGATTTCCAAGTTCGAAGACATCTCCTTAGTGTTTTTCATGTTGCTCGTCTGAGTATTAGTGTTGAGAGCCTACTCCTCTTTGAGTCTTGTCAAACTCTTTGTCTCTTTAGAGTCAACATTTGCATATCATGATCATTCGCATCATGCTCAATCATGCGCATTTGACATTAGCATTTGTCTTTCCCCAGTTGGCGTCTGTCTAACTCCAAGTCCAGATATCATTAGTGTTCAATTTGAGAATTTATTGTTGTTGGTACCCGAAGTGGTTTACCATTTGTTTTTGTCCCCAGTAATTGCTGGCGTTCCCTGTGGAATTCTAATTGTGGTTGGTATTTGTCTTTATGACCACCAATGTCTCCTTGAAGTCCAATTGTCATTGGCACAAATCTTTTAAGCAGGTCCTGAAACCTTTGTTTTAAATCCAAGTCAATTTGATTTTGTACATACTTGTACCCTTTCTCCTGATGGTTCCTGAAGGAATTTCCAGAGGTTTGATGTCTCATCTTATTTGTAAACTCCAACATATTTTGTTGTTACTTCTTTGTGGTAGCCGGTCGCTTAGAGCCGTTGATCCATCTTTGGGTGATCTCCATTCTATCCCCAATGTTAGCTGGTCGCATAGAGCCGCTACTAAATCATTGTGATTTCCTTCCTTGTCCTTAGTGTTGGCAGTTACATTCGAACCTGCTAATTTACCATTTTGAATAATTTGACTACTTTGTTTTTATCATTCTTAGTGTCAACCGGTTTTTTCAACTTGTTGCGCATTCACTTTGAGTGTATCTTGGCTTTCTTTTGTAGTGTCAATAGGTTTCGAACCTATGGCGCTTCCATTTCGATTTATTTTGTTGTATTCTTGGTGTCAGTTGGTCGCATTGAGCCGCTGTGCATTCACTTTGAATGTTTATTTTTGTTGATTATTCTCAGTGACAGTTGGTCGCATCGAGCCGCTGTGCACTCACTTTGAATGTTTATTTTTGTTGTTATTCATGGTGTCAGTTGGTCGCATCGAGCCGCTGCGCATTCACTTTGAATATTATGTTTATCATTTCCGGAATCCGTTGGTCGCATTGAGCCACTGCATATTCTCTTTGAATTTTGTGCCCTATTTCTATTCATGGTGTCAGTTGGTCGCATCGAGCCGCTGCGCATTCACCTTGAATAAGCCTTTTGTTATTCTTAGTGTCAGTTGGTCGCATCGAGCCGCTGCACATTCTCTTTGAATGTTTAGTTTGTTGTATTCTTAGTGTCAGTTGGTCGCATCGAGCCGCTGCGCATTCACTTTGAATATTGTGTTTATCATTTCCAGTGACAGTTGGTCGCATAGAGCCGCTGCATTTTCCCTTTGATTGTTTATTTTGTTGTATTCTTAGTGTCATTTGGTCGCATCGAACCGCTGCGCATTCACTTTGAATATGTTGCTGCTTTTATTTCTCAAAGTCATTTGGTTGCATAGGGTCATTGATCTACCATTTCGATTTATTTCCTTGCATTGTTTGTATTCTTAGTGTCAGTTGGTCGCATCGTGCCGCTGCGCATTCACTTTGAATACGTTGCTTTTTTTTCTCAAGTCATTTGGTCGCATAGAGCCATTGGTCAACCACTTCGATTTTATTTCCTTGTCTTGTTTGTATTCTTGGCGTCAGTTGGTCGCATCGTGCCACTGTGTAGTCACTTTGGATTCTATTTTGTTTTATCTGTGTTTCGTTTGATCCAACGATTTGGATTTCTTTTTGTTCCCGTCTTTTGTTATTCTTAGTGTCGACAGTTACACTTGAACCTGTTGATTTATCACTTTGAATATTTCCCGTTTTCGTTTCTTTATCCCCAGTGTATGTCATCCCCAGCGTATGTCATCCCCAGTGTTTGTCATCCCCAGTGAGTCTTGGTTTGTGGTCGTCGGTTTATCTCATTCTAATCATTCATACCATAATCATCATTTCATTGCATAAGAGTTGCAGAGCTAGTTAGTTTGTAGTCCAGCATAACATTGCATTTAGGGGCAAAATTTCCGGTTATTTCTGTATTTAAATACCTTTCACCATGATCGCCTGAGTGTCCTTCGTCATTCACGCCATCTGGTAAAGTTATTTAAATAGGGGCAACTGTCACACCCCAAATTTTACCCCTAATCGCTCGTATCATAATCATATTTTTATCGCATTTTTTTGCAGGGATTTTTCCCGATTTATTTTCTGTTGTTTTCTTCTCATTTTCTAGCTTCCATTTTAATTTAATTTATTTATGACTTTTTAATTCATTTTCGTATTTTTTAATTTTAATTTCTATTTTCGTTCTATTTGCAAATTCCTATTTTTAAAATTTTATTTCAATTTCTATTTTTAATTTTTTTTTAGTTCAATTTTCAAAATTTTCTAAACTTATTTGTTATTTCTTTTCATTATCAAGTCCTCATTCCTAAATTAATTTTTATTTCATTTTCAAATTTTAGTTTTTAAACTTATTTTCTATTCTTCAACTTTTAATTTTATCTCATTTTCAAGTTTCTATTTCCAATCTAATTTCAATTTCCAATTTATTTTTAGTTTATTCTAATTTAATTTCAATTTCTAAGTTATTTTTAGTTTACTTTTCTTTTAAGATTTCATTTTTAATTTACTTCCAATTTCTTTTCTTATAATTAATTTTAATTACAAGTTTTTTATTTAAGTTTATAAGTTATTTTCCATTTTAAATTTAATTCTTTTTCATTTCATTTCTAATTTAAGTGTTATATTTAGCTTCTAATTTAAAAACTTTCATTTCCAATATTAAGTGCCAAGTATAAACAAGCTTTAGTGTAAATAATTAAATTTATTCCATAATATTTGTTTTGTTACAATTGCATATACATAGAAAATTACAAGAAAAAATGATACAAAAAATTCAGCTCCAAGACAAAATGCAACAGCAACATTTCAGCCTGCTCCAAGCACACATTTCAGCCTGCTCCAAGCACACAACAGCCTGCTCCAAGCACACAAACATCCTGCTCCACTACTCCACCCACTGCTGCAAAATTCAGCACTTGTCTCCCTTCCTCCAACCCTTCATTGGCAAGCAACAAGGACAACAAAAATCAGCCCTGTTACAACTACATAACACACTGTTACATTCAAAAACAATATACAAAAATTCAGCTCTAAACCACTACAAACTCAGCCTTCATACACCATCAAACAACAAAAAAACCAGTCCCAAATTCAGCCTCTAAACCACTACAAACAGCCCTCATTTCATCACAAATTCAGTCTCATAATACACAAAAAAAAAACAGTCCAAAAACACCAAAAAGTCCAGCCAAACTTAACTTCAAAAAAAGGAGGAGAAAAGAGAAGAAGCTGCATACAACAAGAAGTAGAAGAGGAATAGGAGCTTACCGTTGTGGACTCGGCACCCCGATAACGTTCGGGTCGGTAATTCCTTTTTTCTCCTTCACCTTCCCTTTAGTATCTTTGTCCATAGCTAGTCTTTATACTTTAGTTGCATTTCATAGCTTTTCATCCTGCATACATAAAACAAACAAAAACTTCAAAAAAAAATTCAAAAAAAACTCCTATAAGAAGTAACAAAAAAAACAACAACATCATAATTTGTTTCACCAAAACTTACTTTTCTTAAGCAATCATCTCAGCCATCATCATCTTCATTTGAAAACCATTCACCAAACTCTTTCACCATTACCGAAGCAAACCTCCTGAAAACCACTTTCCTTCTTTCTTTTCAAAAACTTAAACCAACTGAGACCAGAAACACTGAAATCATCTGCAACCAGCAAACCAAACCATTGAACCCATGGAATACCTTGATGGACAATTCAGTTTGCATGCTCTCATCCGGTCCACTCTTAGAACCAAGAATGCTTCAGCCTAGGTGCGTGCAGCAGTTCCCAGATGCTTTCAGGAAAACTTACTACAGGCTCCCCTATGGTATAGGTCAAGTAATACAGAATCTTCTTTGGTAACGGATAACTCAACTGCTGATGTGAAACCTGGCCTAGGGTTCAAGGGCCATGGTACACTCGCCCCTTTCACAGCTGGGTGGCAGGCTACTGATTTGAATCCTCTGGTTATTGAAATCTGAGGGATGCTATGTGTATGACATTAATGGGAATAAATGTCTTGACGCACTTGTTGGTCTTTGGTGTACTGCATTAGGAGGAAATGAGCAATGCTTTGTTGATGCTGCCACTGCACAATTATAGAAGTTACCATTTTACCATTCCTTCTGGAATCAAAATCACATAACCTCCATCCAACCTGCTAAGCCACTTTCAATAACCTTGCTTCCAAACTGAATCAAGCCCTTCAACACTCATCCGCACCATCACCACCGTCACATCAAAAAGCCACTGTCACAAGTCGTCATAAACAAACATCACAACCACCATCTTCACCGCTCAACAGTCCGTATCATCACCGTCGCGAACTCTTTCGAAACAGACGTAGAACCTTACCACCACTTGAAACTGAAATCACCAAACTGTGTGAACCTCACCACCGAATTCGTTCATCTTCTCAATACAATTACTAACCTCACTCCCAAACAGTGAAATAAACAACAGCTTTCACACAAACTAACTGACAAGCATCCACTAATCACCATTTCCGAAACGCATCATCGTCAAAAATCCCAAACAACAGAACACCTTAGCCGACAAACCCATCAGAGCAAACCATGAAACCAGTGAGCACAACGAAAATCCAAAACACCACCATCCACGAAATCGCTTGCGATCCGTCACCTGACCTCAAACCTCATCACTCACCAAATACCACCCAACACCTTTGACACCCACCTTCACAAAATGCCGAACTAGTGAGTACAGAACCAAACCAAAACTCACCATTCCAAGTTGAAACCGCGTGAAAACACTAACCAACCGCAGCATCAAAACAGACCCTCCTCCATCACCCTTAAAACCTCTACAGCTTTCGCTTCCTTCGCCGACCCTTTAAACCTCAAGCCCCATGACTCAATACATACCAGCCGCCACACAATTCTCACGAGTCACCTCCGAGTCCAACTCGTCTCCTCTCAACAAACCCAGCGAACACCTCCACCGAAATCCTTTCCTCTTCCTCCAAACCTCCGCTCAACCCCACGCCACTCCAATTGATCCCAACACAAAACCAAGAAGAAGAAGAATTGGATTCGAAATACTTGAAAGTGGAAACAAACCTGTGAGAGAATCAATCACCATAATCCCAAATCAAAACTCACCGTCACCTAAACCACCGCTTGAAACCGAACCCCCTTTACCTCCGTAAATCCGAATCCATCAAACCCTCTTCTGAACCAAACCCTTAACCTTTCATCACCGTGAAACACCCGCCGGCCGAAATCGCAAGAGAGAGCTCGAGGTGAAACGGAGAGAGACAGTTTGGAGAGAGAGATGAGCGATTCAGAGACTGAGAGATTTTGAGTGAGAGATTGAGGGCTGGCCGAGAGAGACAAATGCGAAACTGAGAGAGCAGTGCGGTGAGAGAAAGCAATTAGGAGAGAGAGATCAATTGAGACGCGAGTGAGCAGAGAGATTTTTTTTTTCCGTTTCATGAAACACGGCCGTTTTGGCCTAGGGCATTTCCTCTTTTTTTTGTTTTTTCTGTTGAACCGGGTCGGGTTTGACCCGTCTGTTTCCTTTGTGTACCCGGTTTCGCCCCATGGGCCTGTTACTAACTCTCAGCCTTTTGTTTCTATTTGTCACATTTTTTTTTTATTAAATCTTTAACTAACTTTAACTTATTAATTTAATTTTTATTAAATATTTTAGTTAATTTATTTTCTCTTATTATTTTCTCATTTATATATATCAAATAAATAAATAGCATTTTAATATTCACTTTTCTATTATTATAATTAGTTAAATGTATATACAAAATAAATAAATAAGATTTTAATTTCAAAATTCTCTTTTTTCTATCATTATTATTACAATTAGTTAGAATATTATATCCATATAAAATAAAAAATATATATTTTAATTTTTCTTTTCTATTATTATCATTATAAGTAGTTAAAAATGTATATATAATTATTCGATTTTATTTTTTGGGCCGATGATATGACGAAGGTCACGATAAATCATTTCCGATTAATCGTGACCCATATGAGGCCATTGCATTTTTCTATTTCATATATTTATTTATTTTCTTTCCATTTATTTCATTATTTTTCCTATTTAATTTATTTAATCCATTTCATTTTATTTTCATAACTTATTTCATTTTATTATTATTATTCATTTCTCGCGTCTTTACACCATTAATTTAATTTCAAAATAATAATTCCTTGGTCCAACGCCAAGTTTTCACTTCACATACACTCACACACGTAAGTCGGTCGTTTACGATCGCCATCTGCACAGTTCCTTACGCTGCACAGCCTTTTTAACTTAAGCAATTTGTCGCATTGCGCTTGTTTTCCACCCCAGCATTCTCGATCCACATATCGAGCCATAGCCTAGTTGTTAAGCCCTTTACCTTGCATTCCATTTACTTTATTTGCTATCGTTTATTTTTGCAAGTAGCAACCTTTGCCTTAGACTTAGGAGCTTGCACCTTCATTTATTTATTATTTGTTTTTGCTTTTCGATCCAAAAGGGAAAGAACTCCTGCAGTTGACTCAATGTCATAGGAAGTTTAGCCATCCCTCATCCTTAGGTCCTTAGCCATTAGGTCCTTAGCTTTTATTTTATAACTTTTTGTGACTTTCTTAAAGTCACGTGAGTGTTTGCCATAACACTTACCCTCCCCCGCGAACCTTGAGCGTAACCAAGTGTTCGTTAATCCTTAGGAGAACTACGAGTGCTCTGATTCTATACCCGATACGTAGGCATCGATGCGATGTTGTGCGAGCACCATTAGAAATAAACCTTAGGTTCCCATTAGTTTTAGCAAGCAATAAACAACAATAATACAAATACTAACAAGAGGTTCCCGTAGGATACTGCGGATGCTTAGGATGCTAACACCTTCCCTAAGTATAATCAACCCCCGAACCTAGTTTCTCCTCATTTAGGGTTTTTACGATCTTTTTCCCTTTTCCCTTTGGATTAAATTAAAGTCGGTGGTGAACATAAAAGTTTTACGATTCAAGCTCACTTAATAGCTTGGTATCCGATTCTCACCGCGACAGCTGTAATGACTGGCTTGGCCCAGAGTCAAGAAAGGTTAAGGGAACTGGTGGAAAGACAAACTCCCGAGGAACCTCACCTTGGAACAGGAGGGACTAGTAACAATGAACAAGGCCAACCTCGTATTAATCCACCGGTATTTGGACATCATCTGGATCCGGAAGTCAACATCCCGAGAAATGTACAAGGTAATACTGGTGGAGGGAGAATCTTGCAAGAGGATCCCCAAGAAGAGCAGTTTACTGTTATGGGAGCTGGGGATGAAGTTTATGACAGGAGATTGGACGAGATTGCTGAGAAGTTGAGATCTTTGGAGTCTCAAAATTCCTTGGGATTCGATATAATGGACATGGGGCTAGTGGATGGGGTGAGAATTCCCCACAAATTCAAACCCCCGTGCTTTGAGAAATACAATGGAACCTCTTGTCCACGTACTCACATGCAGTCTTTCCTGGGAAGACTTAAAGCTTATACTATGGACGAAAAGCTGTGGATGTTCTATTTTGAAGACAGTCTGACCGGGGCTTCAAGAGAGTGGTATTCACACTTGACCAGAGCTACCATTAGATGCTGGAAGGACATAGCTGCAGCCTTCATCAGGCAATATCAATACAATCTGGAAATGGCTCCCAACAGGACCCTCCTAATGGGAATGTCTCAGTCTTCCCGAGAAAGCTTCAGGGAATACGCCCAAAGGTGGAGACAGCTTGCTGCTGCTGTCCAACCACCCATGTCAGAGAGGGAAATGGATGACATGTTCATGAATACTTTGCAAGGAACCTATATTGATAGATTGGCTGCCTTCTCCTCTACCAGCTTTGCTGATGTCGTAATAGCTGGTGAAAGGATTGAAAGTCTATTAAAAATGGGTAAAATTTCCGACAATGGTGCAAGTTCATCCAGTAATCCCAGGAAGCCTTTTGTGGGACCCCGAAGAGCCGGTGAGACCAATTCCATTCATACAAGCAGGGGCAGACCTCAGTATGTTCACCGGTCAGTAGCAGTAGTTACCATTCCAGCTCCGATTCCTCAACAACCAGCATATCCTCAACTACAACAACCACAGTATCAACAACAAGTTCAGTATCCGCAACAGAGAACCTACAACAACAACAACAACCAACAACAGCGTCCTTTTCAACAAAGACCATCACAGGCAAACAGGGTAATTGACCCAATCCCTATGCCATATGCTGCACTCTTGCCACAACTCCTGAAGCTCAACCTGGTTGAATTAAGGACATTGGCACCTCCAGATCCCTCCAATATGCCAAAGAACTACGATGTTAATGCCAGGTGTGCTTTCCACTCCAACGCACCGGGGCATAATACTGAGAAATGTAGGGCCTTGCAAATGAAAGTCCAAGACCTGGTGGACTCAAAAGCTCTCAACTTTGCACCTCCTCCGAACGTCAACAGAAATCCTATGCCTAATCATGGCGGACCTAGGATTAATGCCATTGAGGAAGGCAAACCATCCACCTTAATCACCAGTGTTGCACAGATTCGAACACCGTTGGTTGAAATTAAAGCTTAGCTTTTAGAACGCCAAGTGTTCCCCGGGTGTGAGCTCGGCTGTGGGTTTTGCAATATTGCAGTCAATGGGTGTGAAAGGCTGTGAAGCGGCATAGATGGTCTTATTAAGGATGGTATCCTTCAGATTTCAACAACGGCGCCTACAAATCCAGCAATTCCTTTAACAACAATCCCAGATACTCCTACAACGTCAGCAACCATTGTTCCAACGAATTCCACTACAACTCCAACACCTGCTCAATCAATCACTTCAGCGGATACAAGTTCAGTTACTATCCCTGCTACAACTTCAACATCCATCCAGTCAATAGAATCTACTACAACGCCAACAAAAATTAATGAAGATGTTTCAACAGTTACAATCTACTATGACCCATCAAATGTTCCTCCCAGCAGAAATTTCCAACAACAAACCGTGGCACCTCCTGCCAGATCACCAGTCACAATTTACTATGATCCGCACACCATTCCAGTACCATCCTCTGCAGCAATCAGTCCGGTCACCATTACGGTGCCTGGACCAGTTCCCTATGAAAGCAGTAATGCCATACCTTGGCATTATGGCTCTGATCTCTACTGCAACGGGGAGAAAATCACTCTGGATTCATCGACCTCTTCTCCACAAATTGATAATGTTGGGGGGAGGCGGAGGCTTCACCAGAACCGGACGCCTTTTTGCCTCAAAAACACAAAGACCTAATGTTGAAGTAGAAGCTGCTGCCAAAGCAAAAGGAAAGAGTGTGGTATCTGAGGAGCCGACTACCAAAGACACTCAGAAGACATCTTTTGAACAAGATGTAGACGAGTTCATGAGAATCATAAAAAGGAGTGATTACAAGGTGGTGGACCAGCTTCACCAAACACCCTCCAAAATCTCCATATTATCACTGTTGATGTGTTCCGAAGCTCACAGGAACGCATTGTTGAAAGTCCTGCACGCAGCATACATGCCGGAGGAGATTACTGTTAATCAGCTAGAAACTGTGGTTGCAAATGTCAACACCAGTCATGGACTGGGCTTTACCAATGCTGACTTAACAACAGAGGGACGCAACCATAACAAGGCTTTGCATATCACCTTGGAATGCAAGGGTGCTGTCCTGTCTCATGTGCTAGTGGACACTGGGTCATCACTCAATGTTCTACCAAAGCAAGCCTTAGTGAAGCTGGAGTATGATGGCTTGGCATTGCGTCCGAGTAACTTGGTGGTGAGAGCATTTGATGGCTCTAAAAGATCAGTGCTTAGGGAGATTGATCTGCCTGTGTTGATTGGCCCGCAGACCTTCAAAACTACCTTCTTTGTGATGGACATACAGCCAGCCTACAGCTGTCTGTTGGGTAGACCCTGGATCCACGCCGCTGGCGCTGTTACGTCTACCCTTCACCAGAAGTTAAAATTCGAGTGGGAAGGCCAAATCATCACCATCTGTGGGGAGGAAGACATCTTTGTTAGCCAGCTGGCTACGTATAAGTACATTGAAATGGATGGGGAGATCCATGAGACCATGAGCCAAGGGTTCGAGGCCCTTAATATTAATGAAGCGTCTGCTGTACTGGGAACTTCCATCACATCATATCAGCAAGCCCGGAAGGTTGTTGAGGAAGGTACTGCCCAAGGCTGGGGCAAGCTGCTGCCCGTGGAAAAGAAAGAAGACCGATTTGGGTTGGGTTACAGACCAACTCAACAAGATCAACCAGAGGCTGCAAAAGAGCCCAAGTTTGTCAGCGGGGGAATGCTCACCCCGGATGCTGTGAATTGTTTGGAAGACGAGTCAGAAGACGAGCGCAACCTGGAAAGCTGGATACGTCCAAGGATCCCGGGGAGTCATGTCTCAAACTGGTCTTCCCAGGAAATTATAAGGGTTACTCATGCAGGGTAATTATTATTTCCTGTATTTTAAAGCATGCATCAAGTCTTGGGTCTTGCCCAAGATGTCAAGACTCATTTTGTAATCGGGCCATCTTGTATTTTGTGCAAAGATCAATTAATGAATATCAGGACATCTTTTGCAAATGAGTATTTTCTTTTTCGCTCACTGTTTTTCATTTTTCTTTTTGTACAAAAATAAAATGGCAATGTTTTTCCAGAATAAATAACTTCATTTTCACTTTTTCTAAATAAGATAAAACTGATCACTAAAACAAACCAATCTAAACCCTTGTAGAAAGTGCCTTTCAGACTGCACCGACAACAACACTGCTATGACTTCGTATGACTTTGACAATCCAATCAATCAAGCTGATGAAGGGGTTGAAGAAGATTATGAGCTACCTGAAGAGCAAGCCAGGTTGTTGAGACAAGAGGAGAAGGTTATCACTCCTCATCAGGAGGAGGTTGAGACGGTTAATCTTGGTACGGAAGAAGACTTGAAAGAAGTCAAGATCGGGGCCTGCCTGCAAGATTCAGTAAAAGAGCAACTGATTGACATGCTTCGGGAATATGTGGATGTTTTTGCTTGGTCTTATCAGGATATGCCAGGGTTGGACACCGACATTGTCATGCACAAACTACCTCTGAAAGAAGACTGCCCACCAGTAAAACAGAAGTTGCGCCGTACTCGCCCAGATATGGCAATGAAGATAAAAGAAGAGGTACAAAAGCAGTGGGACGCCGGGTTCCTTGCTGTAACTAGTTACCCACCGTGGGTTGCTAACATTGTACCTGTCCCTAAGAAGGATGGCAAGGTGAGGACGTGTGTGGATTACCGGGATCTGAACAGAGCCAGCCCGAAAGATGACTTCCCTTTACCTCACATTGATGTATTGGTTGACAATACGGCTCAGTTCTCGGTATTCTCCTTCATGGATGGATTTTCAGGATATAATTAGATCAAGATGTCACCTGAAGACATGGAGAAGACAACTTTCATCACACCCTGGGGCACATTCTGTTACAAGGTAATGCCATTCAGACTGAAGAATGTTGGGGCCACTTATCAACGGGCTATGGTAACATTATTCCATGACATGATCCACAAAGAAATTGAATGTTATGTGGATGACATGATTGCCAAGTCCCTCACAGAAGAAGACCACCTGGTAAATCTGTTGAAGTTATTCAAGCGTCTGAGGAAGTACCAACTGAAGTTAAACCCCAACAAATGTACATTCGGGGTGCGATCCGGTAAACTGCTGGGATTTATTGTAAGTGAGAAAGGGATTGAAGTTGACCCTGACAAAGTCAAAGCCATTCAAGAAATGCCTGCACCGAAGTCGGAAAAAGAAGTTCGGGGGTTTTTAGGTAGATTGAACTACATTTTACGGTTCAAATCTCACCTTACAGCAACCTGTGAGCCTTTGTTCAAGCTGTTAAGAAAAGAACAAATAGTCAGGTGGAACGAAGATTGTCAGAGGGCTTTTGACAAAATCAAGGAATATTTATAGGAGCCTCCAATCCTAATGCCTCCAGTTGAAGGAAGACCTCTAATCATGTACTTGACAGTATTAGAAGAGTCAATGGGGTGTGTGATGGGCCAGCATGACGAGTCTGGTCGAAAAGAGTATGCAATATACTACCTAAGCAAAAAGTTTACCGACTGTGAACAACGTTATTCACTGCTCGAGAAAACTTGATGTGCTTTAGCGTAGGCTGCTCGCCGACTAAGGCAGTACATGTTGACCCACACCACTCTATTGATCTCAAAGATGGATCCAGTTAAGTACATTTTTGAGAAGCCAGCACTTATCGGACGAGTTGCAAGATGGCAAATGATCCTCACAGAGTATGACATTCAGTACACATCTCAGAAAGCCATCAAGGGCAGTGTATTGTCTGATTATCTTGTTGAGCAACCCATTGATGATTACCAGCCTATGAGATTTGACTTCCCTGATGAAGACATCATGTTCATAAAAGCAAAAGATCATGAAGAGCCGATTCACACTGAAGGGCCTGACCCGGAAGAAGAATGGACTATGATGTTTGACGGGGCTGTTAATATGAATGGTTGTGGTGTTGGTGCAGTACTCATTACACCTAAAGGAGTTCACATGCCTTTCTCGGCAAAACTCACCTTTAACTGCACTAACAACGAAGCTGAATACGAAGCTTATTTTATGGGTCTCGAGGAAGCCATTGACCTCAGGATCAAGACTTTAACTGTATTCGGAGATTCCTCTCTGGTAATCAATCAAACCAACGGCAAATGGTACACCCACCAAGATCATCTGATACCTTATCGGGATTATACAAGGAGGTTGTTGACTTTCTTCACAACAGTCAAGCTTGAGTATATCCCTCGAGATGAGAATCAATTTGCAGACGCTCTGGCTACCATTTCATCCATGATCAAAATTCAAGCTGCCAACTTCGTACCTCGGATTTCAGTATCCAGACTTGATAGACCAGCATATGTATTCTCAGCAGATGTTGTTAAAGATGATAAGCCTTGGTTTCATGACATTAAGTGCTTCTTGGAGGATCAAACATACCCACCTGGGGCATCTTCCAATGATAAGAAGACATTAAGAAGGCTAGCTGGCAGTTTCTTCTTGAACGTTGACGGTTCCTTGTACAAGAGAAACTTTGATATGGTACTCCTCAGATGTGTTGATAAGGCAGAAGCAGACTTTTTGATGCACGAAGTGCACGAAGGATCTTTTGGTACCCATGCAGGAGGGCATGCAATGGCTAAAAAGTTGTTAAGATCAGGATATTACTGAATCACAATGGACGCAGACTGTTGTGCCTATGCCAGAAAGTGTCATAAATGCCAGATCTATGCATATAAAGTGCATGTGCCTCCCAATCCTTTGAATGTGATGTCTTCACCCTGGCCCTTTGCCATGTGGGGCATTGATATGATTGTCAAGATTGAACCGACTGCTTCAAATGGCCACAGATTCATCCTGGTAGCCATTGACTATTTTACCAAGTGGTTCGAAGCAACTTCTTATGTCAATGTCCCCGGGAAAGTGGTAGCCCGATTCCTGAAGAGAGACATCATCTGTCGGTATGGAGTGCCCGAGCGAATCATTACTGATAATGGTTCCAACTTGAACAACAAAATGATGGCAGAACTGTGTCGGGACTTCAAGATCCAACATCACAATTCTTCTCCTTACAGGCCAAAGATGAATGGCGCTGTTGAGGCAGCTAACAAGAATATCAAGAAGATTGTGCAGAAGATGGTAGTCACCTATAAAGACTGGCATGAAATGCTACCATTTGCCTTGCATGGGTACCGTACGTCAATCAGAACATCCACTAGGGCAACACCGTATCAACTTGTGTATGGTATGGAGGCAGTCCTACCTGTTGAAGTTGAATTACCTTCCCTACGGGTACTGATGGATTTCAAATTGAACGAAGCAGAATGGGTCCGATCCCGATACGAACAACTTAGTCTGATCAAAGAGAAGAGATTGGCTGCAATTTGTCACGGGCAGATGTATCAGAAGAGAATGAAGAAAGCCTTCGATTAGAAAGTCAGGCTTCGAGAATACCAAGTAGGAAATCTTGTGCTGAAAAGACTCCTTCCTCCTCATACAGACCACAGGGGCAAGTGGACTCCAAATTACGATGGTCCGTTCATAGTAAAGAAAGTTTTTTCTGGTGGAGCACTGATGCTCAGTGATGCACCCCAAAATTTGCCCTCACAATACAAGACTTTGTGTGCTAAGAATGTTCACAAGATTCACAACACTTACAAGACCTTTCATGAGGTTCATGAAGTCTACAAGCTACTTTATGAGGTTCACAAGGCTCACAAGATTCACAATGCTTACAAGACCTTTCATGAGGTTCATGAAGTCTACAAGTCACTTTATGAGGTTCACAAGGTTCATAAGGTTCACAAGACCTCCCATGAGGTTAACAAGACATTTTATGATGGTTCACAAGGTTCACAAAGTTCACAATTGGTCAGAAGAGTTGACAATTCCCTCAGACAATGCACCTCCTAAGCAGTGCATCCAAAACTA
Organism: Lathyrus aphaca; assembly: GCA_963966055.1. NCBI lineage: Eukaryota > Viridiplantae > Streptophyta > Magnoliopsida > Fabales > Fabaceae > Lathyrus > Lathyrus aphaca. Next base: position 213,224,377 of record OZ014519.1, read on the forward strand.
GGGTTTTGACTTTAATCAGGCTAAATGAACTTTCAAGACTTCAAGTGAGCTTCATAACATCTTATATGTGTGTAAGAACCCCCATGACAAGTTTCAAGACTTTTCTCAAAAGTTTGCTCAGTCAGATAATCAGATAAGTCAAAATCAGTCAAAGCAGTTAAAAAGTCAAACTGAGGTCAACTGTGGTCAAACCAAAGTCAAACTTCATGATTTTTTGCCAACATCAAGTATATGAAGAAAAATTCATCATTTGATCAAGGGTTGATCATGATTCATCAAGGAGATTTCAGATCATCAAGAATCAGGAGTTTCTAAATTAGGGTTTCCTCAGTAAAAGTCAACTGAACTTTGAACAGCCATAACTTTCACATGCTTCATCACCAAGTCTCCATCCAAATCTCATTTTGAAGGAAATTGAATTCTCTACAACTTTGTGTCTCACAAGCCAAGCCCAAAAATGCTTCATTTGGAAGGTATGAGCTAAGACATTATAGGTCCTTTTGAAAGTCAACAAAAAGTCAACAACTTCAAAAGGGCAAAACTTGAGATTGGTAAATGATATGGACATGAATCTAGTGGGGTTGGTTAGAGTACTATTCAAGCTTTCCAAAATGTCCAAGAACACCCTCATACCATTAAAATTGAAGGATATGAGCCCTTGCAAAGTTGGGAAATTTTTGGTTGGCTTATGAAGAAAATGGAGGACTAAAACCAATTTCTTCCAAATGGGCTTGCCAAATAATGACACAATCCATACAATAACCTCATGCACGACCCAATGACAAGAAATTCTGATTTTTTATATATTTTATTTGATATTTATTTGAATTTTATTCATTTTAAATCAAATTAAATTAAAATAAAATCTAAAAATCAAAGTTTGGACATGATTCTTCTTCTAGAAATTAATCAATGTTGTTTAACATGATTGGATCTTGTACAAATTCGTGCTAGACCAGATTGGAATACAAATATTTGATTTTTTCACATTTTTGGATCATGACATTCCTTCACAATCAAGTCATCCAAAAAGCCCATAAATCCATCATCTCTTGACCTAAATTACATCCATTATAAGTATACAATAGAAACCAATGCAAAAGGGACGATTTTGGCAGCCTCTCACCTTGTCTCAAAACTTCAAAAAACCATACAAAAACTTGATTTCGGTTTCTAAGGTAAAGGGACTTTCAGGACAATTTAAGGATTGCAATAGCTTCCCGGTGATTCATTGATCATGTAGCAACCATTATCATCATTCATAGTGTCTTAAAATGCACAAACCGAATCGGTTTTATGTCATCTATAACTTGTTGTCGATTCCATTAATTTGTGTGTTGTTTGTTGATTTTGACCTTCTAATGTGATTTGTTTTGATGTGGTGAAGCTTTCTGGACAATTGAATTTGAGTTTCGTGGCCAGAATCAAAAGAAGCCATTGTTAGGGTTTCGGTTGAGTTTTTAGGGTTTCATGCTAAACCAAAAATAAATAAATTTTAAGAACATAGGGAGATTGTGTGAACCATGAGGATCATAATACAATGATCAATTGAAAGAAATTGTACTGTTTCGTTGGTGTTTGATTTTCGCAGGTTCTGAGTAGGGAAGAACACGCAGGAAAAGTCGTAGGTAAAATTGTATGAATTTTCGCAGGTAAAAGGTAGAAGAAGAAGAAGCTGCGCGCGAAATTCCAGATTCAAAAAATTGTTTAAAAATATTATGATTTGTTTCTGTTGTTATTTCACAAGCAGATGCTTGTCTCAGTGGTAAGACGCGCGTGTATACTGCCTGCAAGCCTGGGTTCGAATCCTGGCTTTGTACAATTTTTTCTTATTTTTTCAGGTTAATCAGGAAGCTTCATATATTATGCGTTATTTCCACTATACTATCAGATGCGCTCACCTAGCTGGGATGGTAATGTGTTTGTGTGATACTATGAAGGTCCCGGGTTCGATTCCCCCCAGGCCTTTTGCTTTTTCCATTATTTTTTCTGATTTTTAGGCTGAAGAAACAAAACCAATTTGATGCCCTTTCCTCTCACCTGCGCGCATGATGGCCTGGTGGTATGTGTTGCTGATGGCAAGCTAAAGATGCTGGGTTCAAACCCCAGCCAGGTAAGTTCCTTTTTTTTCATTTTTTCTTGTTTATTATTATTTTTAATTAATATGTTTATAATATAACTAAATAAATTTTAAAAGATATATATAATGTATGTATTATTATTTTCTGTATTATAATCTAAACTCATTTTTTTTATTAAATATCATTAGAAAAATAATTTAATTTTGTATAATTAATAATTAATCCTAATTTATTTTCTAAACATATAAACCTTAATTTTCTAAAACCCTAAAAAATATATTTCTTTTCAAAACCCTAATTTTCTTTTCTTCTTTTATGTTATTATTTGTATTTATAATTTAATTAAAATTCTTGATTTAATTTTTATTAAGTACATAAATTGTTTATAATTTAAAATTTTGTACATAAACATGTTTAAAAATTAAAATGCTTAATTTATTTTTTTATAATATGAAAATATTCTACAATTGTTTATATTTTAATTTTACATGAAAATAATTTCTATTATATGTTTAAAATTTCTAATTTGATTATGTCCATAATTAATTTTATAATTTATACTTAACTTAAAATTTTATAATTAATTAATATAATTGTTCATATTTTTCTATTAACCATTAAAATTTTGTTTATTATAATCTTTTTGTTTATTATTATTATTAACCATGTTTATTACTAACCCCATTTATTTTATTTTCACTAACCCCTCTTATAATTACTTATTATTTATTTTGCTTATTGCTTATTTATTTATTTTGCTTATTTTGCTATTTATTTAAATTACTTCTATTATTATTTTGTAATTGCTCCTGGATGTAATTTTTTGTAATATTTATATTATTTATTTTTTATGTCATGGTTAGTAAAAATAGGGAGTGTAAACATGTATGTTATTTAAAATTGATTTAGATCACTTAATTCAAAAGATAAATAAAATTGTACACTCACACACGTAAGTCGATCTTTGATCGCCATCTCACTTTCTAGGGTTACCTCTCATTGTTGCCTAATCACAAGGTCAAGTGGGGTGTATAAAGCAAAAGTCCCTTAAAAGAAAAGTCATCTAGTCCCTTCATAATCAAAGATCAAGTCCCTTACATGGTTGCCTTCATAATGATCTTGTCCCTTTCGAATAATGATGATAGTCCCTCCAAAAATGCTTAATACTCCCTACAGTTGCCTACACTAACAGATGACCCTCACTTGTCCCTCACATCCAAGGTAATGACTACCTATTCCTTAATAATAGGGATAGTCTTACCATTTAAAGGATAAAGAACAGGAAGACTTAAACTTTAGGGTAGGTTTCTCATAGTTACTTGCTCACTATTCAAAAAACTTTTCAAACATTTCACAATTTCAAATAATTTTCAAACATAAGTTTTTTACGCATCCGTACATGGATCATTATCAAACTCTTATGAAAATTTCTATTCACACACTTCACATTTTCAAAAACAATTCAAAGTGAGCTAAGTAACTAAGAGCCCATGGATAACCATGGATGTAAAGGGTGCTAACACCTTCCCTTTACATAACTTACCCCCCGGACCCAAAAATCTTTTAAAAAGGTCTTTCCTGTTCTTTTATGCCTTTCCTTTGGATAAAATAAAAGTCGGTGGCGACTCTTGCTATCCGCAACATAACTAAAGTCAGTTCTCCCACCGTGTTACAGAACTGGCGACTCTGCTGGGGAATTAACCAAAGAGGGGTACCCTTAGGAATTAGATCACTTTAAAATTGTTTGCCTTGTTTGCTTTATACTTACTTATTGGGTGCTCTTATGTGTGAAAGATCCTAACCCGGATCTAGTGTACCTTAGGTAAATGGCAATAGACCAAGGAAACTGTACGGCGTATACCGATATGGTTGATCTGGTGGCCATAGTTAGTGTGACTTCTTGGTTGGTGCTTATGTTCCTTAAGTCAAGTTGAGGATAATATGAGGCTGCCATATGTTGTCAATGCACTAACTAACTTTTAGAACCCTAGTTATCCCATCTTGGCCTTTAGAAAAGTAGTGAGATAACCGGCTTTGGTGCAGACTAAAGTTGGTTGATACTCGATACTACACTCATTGAGATCCTAAACTTGGAGGGTTTTGGTTGGCAAGTAAGTTGCCTACTGAACAACCATCCTTGTGAAGGATCAATGATATTGAGATCCCTTAGAACCTGGTTACTTTATAGGACAGGATGAACCAACTAAACTTCGGGGGAGGGTACTTACCTTTGAACCTCATGCAAGCCTTTAAACCTAGGGCTATTGTGTGACTTGTTTGTACGTGCCACATGTTTGTGATTGAGCATAACATCATAGCATCATCATGCATCATAAGCATAGCATTTTCACTAACCATTTCAAGGACCAAAGGATTTATCTTTGTTCTTTGTTGCAGGTCATGGCTTCTGCTCGTAGAAACACTATCAGGATCAACTTTGTAGGGATACCTCCTAAGCTTAAAGAGTTGGTTTCTCAAGCGCCTGAACACTCCCAGTTCATCAAGAGACATGGTCACCTATTGGATCTAGTCACCTCAGGGTTCAATGAAGACATGATGAGTGTTCTGTTTCAGTTCTTTGATCCTAAACAGCATTGCTTCACATTCCCCGACTATCAGCTGGTTCCTACAATGGAAGAGTTCTCTAAACTTCTGGGTATACCTGTTCTTGATCAAAGACCCTTCACAGGCTTGGAGAAGGAGCTTAAACCAGAGGTTATTGCTGCAGCTCTACATCTGAAGAAGTCTGACATTGTTCTAGAAACGAGAAGCGGGGTTAAAGGTATTCTTGCTAAGGTATTAATGGATAAAGCTCAAGTGTTCTTGAAGGCCATGAGCTATGATGCTTTTGAGGAGATCTTAGCCTTGCTGATTTATGGCTTAGTGTTGTTTCCCAATCCTGATCAGTTCATAGACGTTCATGCCATCAACATATTCCTGAGTCACAATCCAGTGCCTACATTGCTTGGAGACATACTACATTCTCTTCACACCCGTACTACAAGGGCAAGAGGAACTTTGATGTGATGCATACCTTTACTATCTAGGTGGTTTATTTCTCACCTTCCTCGCTCAGTAATGAAGAATGAGCAAGGGTTCAGATGGTCTAAGAGAATTATGTCACTCTCTCATTCAGACATCCATTGGTGCTCCAGATCTATGGAGAATGTCACTATCATTGACCGTTGTGGGGAGTTTCCTAATGTGCCACTTCTAGGCATAAGAGGAGGCATCACCTACAACCCCTCTCTAGCTTTACGACAGTTTGGTTACGCTCGGAGTGATGGCCCACATGACATGTTGATTCAGGGCATTGTGTTTGACTATGACAACGATCTTCAAGGTTACCGTCAGAGATTCATACGAGCCTGGGGAAAAGTAAACAGGGTTGACAGCAAGACACTGGAGCCTAAGTACACTATTCCTATGGAAGCTTATCTCAGATGGGTGCGATCTCGTGCTCAGACTCTCATGATGCCATATACTGCTATCCTGCCAGTTACCATGGAACCTGTTGCTGAAGGAGATACTGCTTATACCATCCTTCACCCAGACATGCCTACTGACATGGAAGACTTACAGAGATCCTGGATCCAATTGAAGGAGCAAAGGGATACTTTCGAGGCTCATTACAAAGCAAGCCAAGAAAGGATCCTAGAACTAACAAAGCAACTTCACGAGGAACGGAATCTCAACTCATACCTCAACACAAAGAGGAAACGTCCATGGGAGACTTAAAACCCCATCTTTTGTATTTATTTCATTTCATTTTTTGTAAGCCCAAGAGGCGAAACAAAGTTATTACTAATAAAATTTTACTTTCGTGTTTGTTTAAGCAAATTTAAATCCTGCGGTCCTTGAAAACATTGCATATACATTCACATATTATTTCATTGCATCACAGGTTTATATTGTGCACAGGTTTCTTATCTTCTCGCTGTTTATTTCAGCAATGGCTCTTGAACAAATAGTTAAGGATCTCCAGGCACAAAATGCACAGTTTCAAGAGTTGATCCTGAACTTGTCCAAGGGGAAGGATGAATTGAAGACACTGCTGGCCAAGAAGACTAAGAAGACTAGAAGGTCAGGTGGCCTGATCAACATGGGAAGAAGGTTCAAAGGTCTTTCCAAGACCAAAGAACCAGTTGAAGAGTATGAGTCTGAAGAGTCTGAAAAAGAGGGAGGCAGTCTCCACAACACTATGGGGGACTCTGATTCTGAGGCTAATTACTACCATGAGCCCAATGAAGAAAAATTCAAGATACTGGTGGATAGAATGGATGCTATGGAATTGCAGAAGTCTTCAGGGCTAGATTTTGAAGATTTGAGTCTCATATCTGGGGTAGTCATACCCATTGGTTTCAAGGTTCCTACCTTTGTTGTTTATGATGGGGTTTCTTGTCCCAAGCTGCATCTGAGGTCTTATGTCAGAAGAATCCAACCTCACACTGCTGATAAAAAGTTGTGGATCCATTTTTTCCAAGAGAGCTTATCTGGAGCTCAGTTGGAGTGGTATTATCAATTGGAGAGTGTCAACATCAGGGATTGGAATGATCTTGCTGAAGCTTTCTATAAGCAGTATCAATACAATGCTGATTTAGCTCCCACTCGCATGCAACTGCAAAGCATGTCCATGGGTGCCAAAGAAAGTTTCAAGGAGTATGCTCAGAAGTGGAGAGATTTAGCTGGAAGAGTTCAACCCCCTTTAACTGACAGGGAATTGGTTGATATGTTCATGTGTTCGCTGAATGGTCCTTTTTACAGTCATCTCATTGGAAGCTCATCATCTGGCTTCACTGAGTTGATAATGACAGGAGAGCGCGTGGAAAATGGTATAAAGAGTGGCAAGATTCAAGTGGGTACTTCTTCATCAGGTGCTGCAAAGAAGCCTCCCACTGGGAAGAAAGAATCCAATGTTGTTTACGGTCAACCTGATCGTAATAGAAGGCATCAGTCTGTGAGTGCAGTTCATATTTCAAATCCAACTCCTGCAACACCAGAGCAGCCACAGGGCAACCAACAGAGGGCTAGAAGGCAGTTCACAAAGATCAACATGTCAATGGCTCAGGCATTGCAACACTTGTTGAAGGATGAACTCATTACTCTGAAAGAGGCTCCTCAGAATCCCAATGTTACCTCTCCCAGGTACAATCCCAATGCACGATGTGCATACCATTCAAACTGTCAGGGACATGATACTAATAGTTGCTGGGTCTTGAAGAACAAAATTCAAGATATGACTGAGGCTGGAGAGATTGAGTTTGACCCTCCGGGTACTCCAAATGTGATTACTGCTCCAATGCCAAATCATGAGAAGACTATCAATGCCATTGATAAAGATTCACATATTTCTTCAGTTGCAGATTTGGTTACACCATTGTCTGTTATCAAGAAGAAGTTAGTACAAGCTGGGTTCTTTCCGGGTTGTCGTGAAGATGGTGTCTATTGTGAGTATAATCCAGATAGTTGTTGGAGGTTGAAGGACGGAATTCAACGTCTCATGAATAACTATACCATAGTGTTTGAGAGGACTCCATCGTCTGTAGAGAGTATGGTGGATCATATTACTAAAGATAGGAAGACTGAAGAAGTTGACATGGTTGATAAAGTGCCGGTGAGGATCACTTCCAAAGGTCCTGTTAAAATCACTCCTAGGGGTCCAATTTAGATTACTGCTGAAGGCCCTATGAAGATTGTTGCTGAAGCTAGAGTGGCTCCTATGGTCATTACCACTCCTGGTCCTATTCCGTATACGTATGATAAAGCTGTGCCTTGGCATTATGGGTCTGATGTTTATATCCATGGTGTTAAGCAGTGTCGCTCCCACCAAGTGACACCGGGTCAGATGGGGTACAGACGCGAACGGTCGGCGAAAAGAACAATGAGAACACACAGCCGTGAACTCACTGGAGATGAATAGAGTCGCCAGCTAGGCATTTTTATCCCGGAGGAAAGGCAATGCTGCATAGACCTAGAAAGACATGGATAAGACGGTTGCGAACTAGAGAGACTGAGAAAGGGGGTTGGTTACAACCTGGGAAGGTATTAGCACCCAGGTTGTCCGCCGTACTCGACGGGATCCACGCTTAAAAGATTTGTGTTTTAAAGGGGTAGTGTCAGTGCTATTTGTGTATCAAAGAGCTGGAAAAGGATGTACAGGTGTCAGTGTAAGAGAAGTGTGAAGTGTATAAATATATAGTGTCAGTGTAAGGACAGGAGTGAAATGCTCATGATCATGAGGCTTAAAGGATAGCTGGAAAGAGGGGGAATATGCAGAGACTTTTGTTCGATAACTGTTAAGTTATGCCTACGTATCCTCTCGTGCAATGAGGAAGTCAGAACACCGTAGTTCGACCCAAAGAGACTGAAAGATGAATTGACTTGTGAACTGCTTACTTGCCTATGCTCAAGTGTATGACCCGTCTGGCTCAGGTGCAAACTGTCTTGCATTAGACGGAAGAAGCGAGTTCTCGTTTATGAGTGAATGAGATGAGAGGAGAATCCCGGAGGAGACGATTATTGTTTGTTTTTGTGTTTTCAATCTTTTATTGCTTTTGGAAGTTTGTCATAGGATAATGAGCTTAAGCCTAAACCAATGGATTTAGTAAACTCATCACATCTTCCCTCTGATTAGGGGTAATGAGAATACCTTAAGTGTGAAGTCAGATTCTCACACTTAATCACCTTTGGTGTAGGATTAAGATCATTAACCCACTTGTGATTATTTAGGTGTTTTTGTGGTTTTTGTTTAGTGTTGAGTAATGAGGTTAAGCCATAATCAGGGATTTAACAGACTCATTACACCATCCTAATAGAAGGATAATAGATGAGAATGTTTAAGCTGAGGAAAGCTCCTCAACTTAATCCATGATTAGGAATTAAACTCATGACAAAACAAACCTTTGATTAAGTGGATTTTATTTAATGATATGATGATGAAATGATTTTTAGGGTTTGTAAGACAACTTGAGGGGGACTTGTCCATTAACACTAGGGTTAGTCCTTCTTAACCAATTAAGGAAGAATTAGAACCCTAATGCAAGGCCCAAGTTACAAGTGTGATGTCTTGATGATTATTAGATGGATTGATTAAAGGATTTAAACACATTAAGGGTTTAACACTTAGGATTAAAGTTATACACTCCATCCTAAGATAAGGATGCAGGCATAAGCTTAATCACAAAGCCTTAAAGCCTTTAGGGTTTAGTCCCTGATTATGAGGTGAGAAGAGATGACTCAAAAGAGACACAAAGGTAAAACTAAGAGGGGAGACTAATCAAAACCCTAATCATTGTCATGCTTGGTTGTTCCTAAGGTTTGTGAGGTTTTCAAAAGAAGTCTTCAATGGAACCACCAGGAAGCAGATGAAAGGATCAAGAGAAGCAAAACAACTTGCCTCATTCAAGAAGTCAAGTCACTTGAAGAAAGAAAGTGAGAAGAGAAAGAAAGAGCAAGCTCAATCTCAAACACAAGATAAAATGCATCATGGATGCAAGAGAGAGATGAGAAGAAAGTATGAGAAGTGAAGGCAAATTCACTTCTCAAAATCACTTACCACCTGAAAGGTTAGAAAAGAAAATGCAATGCAATGCAAAATGGGATGGAATGACATGATGCAAACCAAAACCAGAAGCATATATGTGATGTCAATGATGCTATGAGATGCTACAAACCAGAAACAAAACATGTGGATGATCATACAAGCTTATGAATGCAAATGGAGCAAGTTAAGACAACATGAACATACATGAAAAGTTATGGAAGGCACATGGCATACAACATGACAAATGCAAGATGCAATGATCAAACATGCTTTCAATATGCCTTATGATGTTAAATGAATCAAATGGAGGCATGGAATGTCATGGCAAGTCATGTTATGCAAGAAAATGCAAGATGGATGCATATGGAAGCCCAAATTAGGGTTTATGAGCTATGCAACAAACAAAAACCAAAACCAGAAGCAAACAACATTATAAAAAATTGAAAATGCATTCAAAGGATCCCTAATCCTATACTAACTCACTGCCCAAAGGAGAAGTTCCAACTCCTAACCAATTTCAAGTTATGATTTTCACAAGTTTTCTAGGGTTTTAGGGTTCCTAAACAAGAAAATTATCAAACAAATTGAAAATGAAAGATCAAATCATGGCCATTTAATCTCACAAACTACATGCTAAGCACAATGCAATGCAAAAAGAATCAAGGTCCAACTCTTCATGGTTAGGCAGAAATGATTTTTTGAAGTTTGGATCAAAATAATGCATCAAAATGATTTTAATTCAATGAAAAATTCTCAAAATGCATCAAGATCAAAAAATAAATTTGGTTTGAGGGTTGGACAATGTTTCTAAATGTCTTAAAACATTTCATGAATTTTTTGGTGATTTTTAAATACCTAAAAGTATTTTTAATAAATTAATTTTCATTAATCAATTAAAAATAAACTTTTAAATATTTAAAAATACTTTTTTAATGCTAAAAATGAAAATAAAAATATTTTTGTGTTTTAAAAATTAATGAAACTCTTGACAAAAAGTTTCATAATTTTTAAAACATTTTTGCTATTTTTAATAAATTATGGAAAACAAATGAAATAAAATGAAAATTAAATGAATTTTAAACTGAAAAAGTAAAAGTCAAACAATCCAAGGGCTCTCATTCAAACTAGAACGCGCGCGTGTTGACTTCGCGCCAGATCCTATGGCCAGCATTCAAACTCAGCTAATTAATGCTTATGCCCTAATCCTGCCGTTAATCACTTTCAGATGACCGGAACAGTGTTCCGGTCATCTTCTCCGTTCACCTCAAAACCTAATCTCACTCCACACGCTTCTAAAATGAAATCTAAAAACACAGGAATGATCCCCACTCACTCACGAATCAAAACCCCCAATCAAAACATATTTATCATTCCAGAAATGGCTGAATCGAAGCAAACAAAATCTAGGGCAAAAAGTTTCAGAGGCTGATTAAACTCTCATCTCTCCACCATTTTCAAAACTAAAGGCATACTTATGATCAGGGAAGCATGAATAACAACTTAAGAACTTAAAAAATGATTTCTGGAAAAAATGTTCTTGAGCTACCTGAGTTTCGAAGCTTTCAATCTTGCAACTTTCTGCCCTCTTCCTTTGATGCAAATCACCCCCTTTGGTCCCTTGATGATGTCTGGATGCTCAGCAAGAGTTTATGTTGGCTGGTTTGGGAGTTTGAACAGCTTCTGCTCAAGCTCAGGTGAGAATGGTGTTTGTGATTCAGGCAGTTTCAGGCAAAGGTGAGGGGTTCTTTGTGATCAGGAAGATGAGTGGAGAAGGTTTGTGAAGTTTGTTCAAGTGTTTGTGGCCTGTATGAAGAGTTTCGAAAGCTTTGGCTTTGAGAGTGAAAAATGGGGAAGCTCAGTTCTTGCTTGGTTCAGGCCTATGTCTTGCTGGTTTTGGCTCAGTGAAGCAAGGTGAGTTGATATGTGGAATTGGTTTTTGTGTTTGTGAGTTGTATGGAGAGATTCGAAGAGTTTTGCTTGAGGGAGTGAGTTTGTGAATGTGTTGCTAGAGCTTGTTTCAGGCTGGCTCCTTGTGTGAAATGGCTAGCAAATGGATAGTATAAACAACTCCAATGGGTCAGATGATGTGACCTGGCCTGCTGTGATAGGTGTGCTAGCTTTTGCAAAAAGTCCACTCTTGTGTAAGAGAAGCATGGGTTGTGTTCTAGGCTAGTACAAGGGTGTGGGCTGGCGCAGCATGGTGAGGGGAAAGACTAGGTTTGGTTCAGCAGCCAAGGCAACAAGTGGATGAGGTGTGATGATGGTTTTTGCAAGTTGGTTCCCTTTGGTTCTCATGAAAAGATCTTGCTCCCAAGTCCATGAAACATGTGATCTTTTGGTTCAAATCTGATTTTTAGAACTTGTATGATGCTTGCATATTGGTTTGATATGAACTAGAAGTCACAAATGCCTTGGTACAAAGTTTTTGCAAGTTTCTCATTTGAGGCATATCTTGAAAATTAGTGATTTTTGCCAACTTTGACACACCATAACTTTTGATCCAAAATGAATTAGATCATGTTCTTGTACTTTTTGAAAAGGGAAAGATCTAATCTACAACTTTCATGACCAAAGTTTTTCCATTTGAAGCATTTTTGGATCAAAAAGTAAGGGTTGAAAAAGTGGCATAAAATGACATTTCATGAAAAGTCAACCATGCCCTAAAAAGTCAACTTTGCAAAAACTTGTAATTCTTGAATTTTGTGAACTTCAACCTTCTTCCATGATCAAATAAAGATCATATACACTCAAAATGATGAAGATCACCCCTTGGTTGGGTCATTGGGGGCCTCAGATGCCCTGATTTTACACTGACTTGCTTGAAAAGTCAACTCTTGATCAGATGACTTCCCCATGGAGTTTCTTCATGAAAATTGATATGCACACTCCCTATACCATATAGAGACCAATAGAAACAAAAATGACCAAAAAATTTGGAGTTATGGCCTCTGAAACCAAAACCCTAATTTTTAGGTCAACTGTGCAGTCAAACTTGGCTCTGCCTCCATACCAATCCCAGTTCTTGTGATTCTTTGGCATTCTTGACTTTGAGAGGATAAAATATGATGCTTGAACACACATAGACCCCTTTGAAGTGATTGATGACCTTTGGAGTGGCCCAAGAAGCTCCTGGATTGCTCAGATCACAAACCCTAGATGCAGATGACTTAGAAACAATACAGTGACTCAAAATGTAATATGAGATGTTATGATTGTGTCTATGCATATGAAATGATCACAAGCCATGGTGTGAATGGGTGAGGGAAAATTTGGGGTGTTTACAGCTGCCCCTATTCAAACATGAGTTAGCTGTGCAGGATGTAAGCGGCGGCTTAACAGGCAAACAAGATAACTTGTGGTTGAATACCAAAGACAGTCCAAAATTTGCACTCACAGAATGAAGAAGAAAAGGGATATAGATTGTAAAAGAAAATAAAGTATATTGTAAAGTGTGGGCGACGGAGGACGACCGTCGAGCAGAGGACGACTGCTGGGTAAAGAGCAATGACGGGGACGGCCGACATGCTGGGGATATGGAGCAAAGACGGGGACGGCCGACTAGCTGGGGAAGATGCGGGAGATAAAGCCAAGACGAGGACGGCCGACTAGCTGGGGATAAAGGGAATTATGATGGGGACGGCCACCAAGATAAAGCTATAAAATTCTCTGGGGATTAATGAAACATGACGGGGAGGGCCATCAAGTCCATATAGTAAAGTAAACTACGATGGGGACGGCCATCGGATTAAAAAGGAAAAGGGACCACGACGGGGACGGCCATCGGGTTAAAGAATAAATGAAATAAACAGATGATGGGGTACGGCCATCAAAGGTGAAGGACGGTCACCTAGCAGGGGACGGCTACTCTGTTGGGGATAAGATGAGGGACGGTCATCTAAGGTGGAGGACGACCACCTGGCAGGGTACGGCTGCCGAAAATATCACGACATAGGACGAATGCCGGATAAAAGGTCAACGATGGGGACGGCCATCGGATGAGCATGATGGAGGACGACCATCAAGAGGTGGAGGACGACCACCTAGCAGGGGACGGCTGCTCTCAAGGTTTATCATGACATAGGACGAATGCCAGATAACCAAAGATCAACAATGGGGACGGCCATTGGATAAAATGATGAAGGACGATCATCAAAAGGTGGAGGACGACCACCTAGCAGGGGACGGCTGCTAAAAATCAACGATGGGGACGGCCATCGGGTGAGCATGATGGAGGACGACCATCAAGAGGTGGAGGACAACCACCTAGCAGGGTACGGCTGCTCTCAGGGTTTATCATGACACAGGACGAGTGTCAGATAAAAGAGAATGCTTTGTTGGCGATCTACTGGGGAATAGTAAACACGGACGAGTGTTTACATCCAAGAAACAAAAGGTATAAGTGTTTGGTATTGTGTATAGATTAAAGATGCGGACGAACATCCTTAAGACTACGATACGGACGAGTATCGGGTAGAAACAAATACTGACGCGTGTTCCGAGAGGATGATACAGACGAGTATCAACTGGTTAGCAGAGAACACGGACGAGTGTTGAATCTGAAAGGACTCTTCTGGGGAATAGTAGACACAGACGAGTGCCTATATTCAAGAAGACAAAAAGTGTTTGACACAGTGTATGGATTAAAGATGCGGACGAGCATCCTTAAGACTATGATACGGACGAGTATCATGTAGAAACAAACTCTCGACGCATGTTCTGAGATGATGGTACGGACGAGTACCAACGAGTTAACAAAGAACAAGGACTAGTGTCGACTCTGAGGGGATTTGAGTGGTATATATAAGATACGGACGAGTATCTGTATGAGTATGAGTGGTGTATAGATGAGTGTTTAACTGCTGGGGAGAGCGACACGGACGAGTGTCAAAAGGAGAAGAGTGTAATATAAACAAGTGTCTGATATACAAAGTGTAGATGACTGTGCTGGGGATATGACACGGACGGGTGCCAAAGGATTGTGTATGTAAGTACATGTGAGTGCAAAGAGGACGTCTTTGGCTTTCTGCTGGGGGTATGACACGGACGAGTGTCAAAAAGTATCTGTAGTACGAGTGTTATTGTTTGCACAGAGTGTTTGGGTGACTTTACTGGGGAAAGATGGCACGGACGGGTGTCAAAATGAGTATATACTGGTATTTGTGGATTATGAGGCAACGGCTTTTGCTGGGGACTCTGGTGGGGATTTTTCTGTACGTTGATGAACTGTCATTATTCACAAGTGTTGGTTTAAAACATGGCTTATGATTATGCTATGTGTTTGATTTTTGCCGTAATGCTCCGTATTAGGCGGAATGCTACGCTTTGTGGGTGAATATGATGCGAATGCTATGATTACGCAAAGGTACCAAACCGGGATTCGGATCCCGTTGCTACGAAGATCTTCGGCCGATCTGCCTGAAATGGACATCCCAGCTGGGGATGAGATCACTGGTGGATCTGATGAGATATTTCTGCTTGGGAAATGGGTCAATGATAGACCTATTCCAATAAATGAGAGACCCAGCTGGGGTTTGAAGGAGCTTTCTTTACTCTGTTGCGATTCCTTCGTGCGTTGCTCTTTCTGGATAGAGGCTGAGACTCTGTGGGGAGAGCTCCTTGGCTTTTGTATTTTGGCTGAGGATGAAATGACAACTCGGCTGGGAGCAGTAGCAAGTGGCAGCTCAGCTGGGGGGGAGTCATGAGAGGCAACTCAGCTGGGGAGAGAGCACTTCGGGTGCTAAAATTGAGTGTTGATTTGCCAGCTTGCTGGGATGAAGCTTACATGCCCCAAGTTGCGCTCTGGATTCCTGCAATCCTGAAAAGACAGAGAAACGCACAAGTAATCCCGAGGTATCCTTTACTGGATTCCGTCATAGGAGTTAGGTACTTTTGAGAGTAAGTATATTTCCCGCAAGCATGTTTTTTTTTTTTTTTTTTGAAGATAAACATCTGTATTCATGCAATCGTTTTTCTTTAAGACATCAGACCTTTTTTGCAAATAAAATGTACAAGACGAGACATGACTAAAAAATCTGATTTTATTAATTCATATGCCCTGAATTGGCGGGATACAGTCAAAGAAACAAATCCCCTGAAATGAGAAGATCGTTACAAATTGAGAAACAAAATGCTGGCAATGTTGATGACGCTTTAAGGATCTTCCTCTCTACTATGACTCGTATGACTTTTGACGTTCTTCTCATCTTGCTTTCTGAGGGATGTTGATTCTGATTGAAGCTTGATCCTTTCGAAGCTTACCAAGTTGTAAACGATACAGACGAATTCAGAGTGCAGTTGTTCGCTTATTCCCTTATTTTGCATGGGTCGCCCTTTCGGGTTTTCGATCCATCGGGATACCCATTTTTGCCTGAGTTGTCCAATGCGGCTTTTCAACTCAGCGGGTGTACATTTTTGTTTATTGTACCTTATTTTTGCCCGAGTCTTTTATTCTGTTTTTGACTCGCCGGGATGCCCTATTTTTGCCTGGACTTACATTCTGTTTTTATGTCCAGCGGGTCTTTTATGCGAAGTATTTTTTAACTGCATCTGAATTCACAGGGGACGGGAAGTCTTCACCATCCATGGTGCTGAGCATCAGCGCTCCACCAGAAAAAACTTTCTTTACCACAAATGGTCCTTCATAATTTGGAGTCCACTTGCCCCTGTGGTCTGTATGAGGAGGGAGGATTCTTTTCAGCACAAGATCTCCTACTTGGTACTCTCGGTGCCTGACTTTCTGATCGAAGGCTCTCTTCATTCTCTTCTGATACAACTGCCCATGACAAATTGCAGCCAATCTTTTCTCTTCAATCAGACTCAGTTGTTCGTATCGGGCCCTGACCCATTCTGCTTCGTTCAGCTTAACATCCATCAATACCCGTAGGGAGGGTAATTCAACTTCAACAGGTAGGACTGCTTCCATACCATACACAAGTTGATACGGTGTTGCCCCAGTGGACGTTCTGATTGACGTGCGGTACCCATGCAAGGCAAATGGTAGCATTTCATGCCAGTCTTTGTAGGTGACTACCATCTTCTGCACAATCTTCTTGATATTCTTATTTGCTGCCTCAACAGCGCCATTCATCTTTGTCCTGTAAGGAGAAGAGTTGTGATGTTGGATCTTGAGGTCCCGGCACAGCTCTGCCATCATTTTATTGTTCAGATTGGAACCATTATCAGTAATGATTCGCTCGGGAACTCCATATCGACAGATGATATCTCTTTTCAGAAATCTGGCTACCACTTGTCTTGTAACATTTGCATATGACGCTGCTTCAACCCACTTGGTGAAATAATCAATAGCAACCAGGATGAATCTGTGGCCATTCGAAGCAGTTGGCTCAATCTTTCCAATCATGTCGATGCCCCACATAGCAAAGGGCCAAGGTGAAGACATCACGTTCAAAGAATTAGGAGGCACATGCACCTTATCCGCATAAATCTGGCATTTATGGCATTTTCTGGCATAGGCACAATAGTCTGCATCCATTGTGATCCAGTAATAGCCTGATCTCAACAACTTCTTAGCCATGGCATGCCCTCCAGCATGGGTACCAAAGGATCCTTCATGCACTTCATGCATCAACAAGTCAGCTTCCGTCTTATCAACGCATCTGAGGAGTACCATATCAAAGTTTCTCTTGTACAGGGAACCATCAGTGTTCAGAAAGAAACTTCCAGCAAGCCTTCTCAAAGTCTTCTTATCATTGGATGATGCCCCAGGTGGGTATGTTTGATCCTCCAAGAAGTGCTTAATGTCATGGAACCAAGGCTTATCATCTTTGACAATGTCTGCTGCAAATACATATGCTGGTCTGTCAAGTCTGGACACTGAAATCTGAGGTACAAAGTTGGCAGCTTGAACTTTGATCATGGACGAAATGGTAGCCAGAGCATCTGCAAACTGATTCTCGTCCCGAGGGATATACTCAAGCTTGACTGTTGTGAAGAAAGTCAGTAACCTCCTTGTATAATCCTTGTAAGGTATCAGATGATCTTGGTGTGTATACCATTTGCCGTTGGTTTGATTGACTACCAAAGCTGAATCTCCGAACACGGTCAATGTCTTGATCCTGAGGTCAATGGCTTCCTCAAGACCCATAATGCAAGCTTCGTATTCAGCTTCGTTGTTAGTGCAGTTAAAAGTGAGTTTTGCCGAGAAAGGCATGTGAACTCCTTTAGGTGTAATGAGTACTGCACCCACACCACGACCATTCATGTTAACAGCCCCATCAAACATCATAGTCCATTCTTCTTCCGGGTCAGGCCCTTCAGTGCGAACAGGCTCTTCATGATATTTTGCTTTTATGAACATGATGTCTTCATCAGGGAAGTCAAATCTCATAGGCTGGTAATCATCAATAGGTTGCTCAGCAAGATATTCAGACAATACACTGCCCTTGATGGCTTTCTGAGATGTGTATTGGATGTCATATTCCGTGAGGATCATTTGCCATCTTGCAACCCGTCCGGTAAGAGCTGGCTTCTCAAATATGTACTTAACTGGGTCCATCTTTGAGATCAATAAAGTGGTGTGGGTCAACATATACTGCCTTAGTCGGCGAGCAGCCCACGCTAAAGCACAACAAGTTTTCTCGAGCAGTGAATAACGTTGTTCACAGTCGGTAAACTTTTTGCTTAGGTAGTATATTGCATACTCTTTTCGACCAGACTCGTCATGCTGGCCCAGCACACACCCCATTGACTCTTCTAATACTGTCAAGTACATTATCAGAGGTCTTCCTTCAACTGGAGGCATAAGGATTGGAGGCTCTTGTAAGTACTCCTTGATCTTGTCAAAAGCCTTCTGGCAGTCTTCGTTCCACCTGACCGTTTGTTCTTTTCTTAATAATTTGAACAAGGGTTCACAGGTTGCTGTAAGGTGAGATATGAACCTTGAGATGTAGTTCAATCGACCTAAGAACCCTCGAACTTCTTTCTCTGTCTTCGGCGCAGGCATCTCTTGGATAGCTTTGACTTTATCAGGGTCAACTTCAATCCCTTTCTCGCTCACAATGAATCCCAGCAGCTTACCAGATCGCACCCCGAATGTGCACTTGTTGGGGTTCAACTTTAGTTGGTATTCCCTCAGACGCTTGAACAGTTTCAGCAGATTTACCAAGTGGTCTTCTTCCGTAAGGGACTTGGCAATCATGTCATCCACATAACATTCAATTTCTTTATGGATCATATCGTGGAATAATGTTACCATAGCCCGTTGATACGTCGCACCGGCATTCTTGAGCCCAAATGGCATTACCTTATAGCAGAACGTGCCCCAGGGTGTGATGAAGGTTGTCTTCTCCATGTCTTCAGGTGACATCTTAATCTGGTTGTATCCTGAAAATCCATCCATGAAGGAGAATACCGAAAACTGAGCCGTGTTATCCACCAATACATCGATGTGAGGTAATGGGAAGTCATCTTTCGGGCTGGCTCTATTCAGATCTCGGTAGTCAACACACATCCTTACTTTGCCGTCTTTCTTAGGCACAGGTACAATATTAGCAACCCACGGCGGATAGCTAGTCACAGCAAGGAAACCGGCGTCACATTGCTTTTGTACCTCCTCTTTGATTTTCATAGCCATGTCTGGGCGAGTACGGCGTAGCTTCTGTTTAACTGGCGGGCATTCTTCTCTCAAAGGCAGCTTGTGCACAACAATGTCGGTATCCAACCCTGGCATGTCTTGATAAGACCAAGCGAACACGTCCACATACTCTCGAAGCAGGTCAATCAGTTGTCTCTTCACTGAGTCTTGTAAGCAGGCCCCGATTCTAACTTCTTTCACGTCTTCATTTGTACCAAGATTGATCGCTTCAACCTCCTCCTGGTGAGGAGTAATAACCTTTTCCTCTTGTCTTAACAACCTGGCTAGCTCTTCAGGAAGCTCATATTCTTCTTCAACCCCTTCATCAGCTTGATTGATTGGATTGTCAAAGTCATACGAAGTCATAGTCGTGCTGTTGTCGGTGCTGTCTGGAAGGCTCACTCTGCAAGGGTTCAGTTTGTTCATTTTAGTGATTGATTTTAATCTTGTTTTAGAAAAGTGAAATGAAGTTGTCATTTTGAAAACACTGCCATTTATTTTTTTGTACAAAAAGAAAAATGGAAAAAACAGTGAGCGAAAAAGAAAAAAAAGACTCATTTGCAAAAAGATGTCTGATATTTCATTGATTAATCTTGTTGCACAAAAAGTACAGATGACCCGATTACAAAATGAGTCTTGTCATCTTGGGCAAGATGCAAGACTTTGATGCATGCTATAAAAATACAGGAAATAATAATTACTCTGCATGAGTAACTCTTATAATTTCCTGGGAAGACCAGTTTGAGATACTGCTCCCCGGGACCTTGGACGAATCCAGCTTTCCAGGTTGCGCTCCTCTTCCAGCTCGTCTTCCAAATTGTTGACAGCATCAGGGGTGAGCATCCCCCCACTAACAAAGTTGGGCTCTTTTGCAGCCTCTGCTTGATCTTGTTGAGTTGGTTTGTAACCCAACCCAAATCTATCCTCTTTCTTTTCCACTGGTAACAGTTTGCCCCAGCCTTGGGCACTTCCTTCTTCAACAACCTTTCGGCCTTGTTGGTATGATGTCATTGAAGTTCCAGGTACAGCAGATGTTTCATTGATGTTCAGGGCCTCAAATCCCTGACTCATGGTTTCATGGATCTCCCCATCCATCTCAATGTACTTATAGGTAGCCAGGTGGCTGACAAAAATATCCTCCTCTCCACAGATTGTAACGACTTGACCCTCCCACTCGAATTTTAACTTCTGGTGAAGGGTTGAGGTCACGGCGCCAGCGGCGTGAATCCATGGCCTACCCAATAGACAGCTGTAGGCAGGCTGTATATCCATCACGTAGAAGGTCGTTTTGAAAGTTTGCGGGCCAATCGTTATGGGCAACTCAATCTCTCCCAGGACCGATCTCTTTGAACCATCAAAGGCTCTCACCACCAGGTTGCTGGGTCTTAACGCCAATCCGTCATACTCTAGCTTCACCAGGGCCTTCTTAGGTAAGACATTGAGGGATGACCCCGTGTCTACCAGCACATGGGAAAGGACTGCACCTTTACATTCCATGGTTATGTGCAAGGCTTTGTTATGGTTGCGGCCTTCCGTTGTCAAATCAGTGTTGGTGAACCCTAGTCCGTGACTAGCATTAACATTTCCAACTACGGCTTCTAGCTGATTGACAGTGATCTCTTCAGGCACGTAAGCTGCGTGCAAGACTTTGAGTAGTGCATTCCGGTGAGCTTCGGAGCACATAAGCAATGATAGGATTGAGATCTTGGAAGGCGTCTGGTGAAGCTGATCCACTATTTTGTAATCACTCTTCTTGATGATTCTCATGAACTCATCAACTTCTTGGTCAAAGGGTGTTTTCAAAGCTTCTTTAACAGTCTGCTCTTCCTGCACCAAGCTTTTCCCTTTTGCCTTGGCAGCAGCTTCTGCTTCGGCAGTGGGGCTTTGAGTTTGTGGAGCAAAGAGACGTCCGCTTCGAGTGAAGCCTCCGCCTCTTCCCACATTGTCTATTTGTGGTGCAGGGATTGATGATTCAAAAGTGATTTTTTGTCCTTCACAGTACAGGTCAGAGCCGTAATGCCAGGGGATGGCATTACTGCTTTCATAAGGTACTGGTCCAGGCACCGTGATAGTGACTAGACTGATTGCAGCTGCGGAAGGAATTGTGATGGTCTGTGGATCGTAATATATCGTGACTGGTGCTCTGATGGGAGCAGCGCTTTGTGAGTTGTAGGCTGAATTGTTTTCAGGATCATAAAATATTGTGACAGTTGAGACATCTTCATGATTTGTTGCTGATGTTGTAGGAGATATTGTTGGAAGGATGGGTGTTGTCGTTGTAGGAGATTCAAAGTGGAGTGGTGCTGAAGTTGTAGCAGGAATATTTGTTGATATCTGGTCAGTTGAGATGACAGGTGAAGCATTTGTTGATGAAGCTGAAGAATTATCGGGAACAATGGTTGTTGTAGTTGTAGGAGATACTGGAATTGTTGCTGATGAGATTGCTGGATTTGTTGGAAATGATGTGGTGATTTGAAGTTGGCCACTCTGAATGAGACCATCTATGCCATTCCTCAGGTTATCACACCCATTTACTGAGATATTGCAGTAAGCACACCCTAACTCACACCCCGGGAACATTTGGCATTCGAGGAGCTGAGCCTTAATTTCTACCAACGGTGTCCGGATCTGACCCACACTGGTTATTAAATAAGACGGTTTGTCTTCTTCAATAGCGTTAATTCTGGGACCCCCGTGGTTTGGCATTGGGTTCTTATTGACATTGGGTGGTGGTGCGAAATTCAGGGCCTTAGAGTCTACCAGGTCTTGTACCTTCATGTGCAAGGCTCTGCACTTTTCTGTACTGTGGCCAGGTGCATTTGAATGGAAGGCACATCTGGCGTTGGAGTCATAATTCCTGGGTAGACTGTTGGGATCTGGAGGTGCCAACGTCCTTAGCTCAACTAGGTTGAGTTTCAGGAGTTGTGGCAGCAGTGTTGCATATGGCATAGGGATTGGATCGATTACCCTGTTGGCTTGAGAAGGTCTCTGTTGGAATGGCCTTTGCTGATTGTTGTTGTTGGTGTTGTTGTAGTTTCTTGGAGGATACTGAGCTTGTTGATGGTACTGAGATTGTTGCTGATAGTTTTGTTGCGGAGGTTGATAAGCTGGTTGAGGATGAGATGGAGCGGGAATGGTGACTGCTGCCACAGATCTATGGACATATTGGGGCCTGCCCCTGTTGGTGTGGATGGCATTGGTCTCGCCAGTTCTTCTTGGGCCTGCGAAAGGCTTCCTTGTATTGCTGGATGAGCTGGCACCGTTGTCAGAAATTTTGCCCATCTTTAACAGGCTCTCGATTCTCTCTCCGGCTATAACAACATCTGCAAAGCTGGTTGAAGAGAAGGCAGCTAACCTGTCAATGTAGGTTCCTTGGAGGGTGTTCATAAACATATCTGCCATCTCCCTCTCAGACATAGGTGGCTGAACAGCAGCAGCCAATTGCCTCCATCTCTGGGCATACTCTCGGAAACTTTCTCTAGACGACTGTGACATTCCCATTAGGAGGGTCCTGTTGGGTGCCATATCCAAATTGTATTGATATTGTCTAATGAAAGCCTCTGCCAAATCCTTCCAACACCTGATGGTTGCTCTAGTCAGGTGGGAGTACCATTCCCTTGACGCTCCAGTTAAGCTGTCTTCAAAATAAAACATCCAAAGCTTCTCGTCCATAGTATAGGCCTTCAGCCTCCCCAGAAATGATTGTAAATGGGTCCGAGGGCATGAAGTCCCGTTGTATTTTTCAAAACAAGGAGGCTTAAACTTATGGGGAATCCTGACCCCGTCTACCAAGCCCATATCCATAACATCAAAACCCAAAGAGTTTTGAGACTCTAAGGATCTCAATTTTTCAGCTATCTCATCCAGCCTTCTGTCATAAGCTTCCTCCCCAGCACCCATTACGGTGAACTGATCCTCTTGGGGGTCTTCTTGCAGTACCCTGCCTGCAGTGGCAGTCCCTTGAACATTTGCAGGGATGTTGACCTCAGGATGAAGATGGGGTCCAAATACCGGGGGATTGACATGAGGTTGGACCCTCTCGTTGTTACTTGTGCCAGCAGTCCCTATATGTGGATCCTCTTGATTTTGCCTTTCCACCATGGCTCTCAATCTTTCCTGGCTCTGAGCCATGTTGTTCATCACTTCCATAAACTGAGTCATCTGGGTTCTCATTTCTAATCTTTCGTTTGCCATTTGATTTCTGACCTCTGCAAGGTCTTGCTGTACCTGATCCATTTGTATGCCCGGGAGGTTGTTACGGGTGGGATATCGGTGCGGACGGTTGAGGGGAAATACCCGGCGTCGAGCTATAGTTCCTGAACATCACAACAGAGTTAGTAGCAATAAACAAAAACCTACAAAACAAACAAGAGATTAGTATGCAATGCAGTATGCTTATTTGTTTTCAAGATATCCGGCTTGGCATTCAGTTTTGACCCTTCCAGACCCTTGAAGATGCTGTTGATGTTGCTTTCGAAGTAAACTCGGATGGAACAAACTAATACATATATTACAAAAGGCAAATGGTACATAGTTTGTTTACAAATACAAGCCCTCTGAGGGGTCAAAATACATTACAAGAAAAATAAAAGTACATGAATGAAAGCAACAACAAGCAAATGGTCAAACACCAAGACCAAACTCATCCTCCCGAACTTCCTTGAGAAGTGCTTCGGTCACAGGATCAGCTGGACGCTCCGTGAGATTCCTGATAAGGAGGTTCCGGGTGGTAACAGCTGCAGTTAGCTTCTTGTGCTGACTTTGGTCTTTCGACCTCTTCACTCCAGCTCTGATCTTTAGCTCTGATATCTCCCTCTGGGCTGCTGCCAGGGCTTCCTGCTGCTCTTTTGCACTAGCTTCCAGTTGCTCTATCTTGGCTTGGACTCTCTTATCTTCCAGAGTGCGAGCTTCGGTGATCCTGACCCACCTAGCTTGACTCTCCTTCAGATACAGGTCTGTCCTGGCTTTCTGGAACTGGGCTTCCTTGCAAGCATTCTTCAGAATTTGTTCCCCAGCCCTAGACTTCTTGATATAATCCTCAGACCTCTCAATCTTAGCCAGATGCTCCATTCTCAGCTTCTCTAGCCTCTCAATATCCATCCTACCATCACTCCTCTCCCGGAGGGTCTTCTGCAAAGCCTGAGTTAACTTCTCATTTCTCTCTTTCAGACCCTCAAACTCCTCCAAACTGACAGTGGCAGGGGGTGGTGCTGAAGATGATCCAGGCATATCCTCTACAGTAAAGGGCATTCCAGAGAATTGAGCCCTGGCACGAGACCACTCATAATATTGTGCTGATGCCACATTGTTGCACTTCCCCAGAATGGTTACTCCCTTGGTTTGAACATTATCCCAGGCCCAGGCTGCCTGCCTAACAGTAGCCAGATTAGGCTTGTTCTCACAATAAAGAGTCTCAACCAAGTCTTGTGCCTTAGGAGTGTGGACCAGTGCATAGCCCAGTTGTCTTTTGAACAGCAGAGGGTTGTAATTAATACTACCCTTAACTCCTATTAGGGGCACATTGGGAAAATGCCCACAGCTGGTGATGATATCCCTGCCTTTGGTGCTTTGAGTGCACCACCTGATATCAGCTGAAGTTAGAGCAGTGAGTCTTCTAGCCCAGTTTCTTTGCTGATGAGGGTTCAAAAATGCATCTGTCCTGGGCAAATGCTTGAGAAGCCAAGTATGGAACAAAGGAGCACAACACCTCACTAATCTTCCCCTCTGCTTTTCATTCCTCTGATGTACTGAATAGTAGAGATCCCCCAATAAAGTGGGCACTGGGTTCTTCAGGATGAAAAGATGGACTGCATTCTTGCTAATGAATCGAGGCTCATCTGCAAATAATATAATCCCATATATGCTCAGGGCCAACAAAGCACAGACTGCTTTCCAATCTCCCACAGAAGCTTTCAGGGTAGCTTGAGAGATCAAGAAATCCAGATGTAAGCCAGGGATCCCAGCCTTAGAAGTCATATGCTGCCCTATCAGAACTGGTTCCAGGTGCAATGCCTTTGCTACCTCTTCATTACCAGGACAGACCATCTCAGGGTTGAAAGGGACTCCACCCCTGATAGGTATACCAACCAATGATGAGTATTCTTCCAATAAAGGGCCCAGCTGAAAGTCCTAAAAAGTAAAACACCTCAGTGGGGGATCATAAAATTGAAGGCAAGTGTGAATCAGGCTTCTCTGTGAAGGGTCCAAATCCATAACCACATCAAGTATATCTCCGTAGTGTTCCCTGAAGAGTGGTATATGGTCTGGAGTGATCAGGGTCTGAATCTTCCTGATGTCAGATAGCTCAGGCTGGAAGAAATGGTAGGTGATGTTACTCTTTTTAGGTGCCATGATGTTGAGGATGAGTAAAGACAAATGCTGATGATAACACTGAAGAATGGGCCACTGATCGGCTGGTGCAGGTGACTGAAACAAGTAGCTGATAGCTGGTAGCTGAAGCTGATGAAGATAGGTCAATACTGAAGATAGGGTCAAAACCAAACCAAAAATGAAGATGGATACCCTGAAACACAAATAAGCAAATGTCAATATGATGCAATGATTATGTATGCAAATGATATGCAAGGGTTTGTGACTGAGCTGGGTCTGATCAAGTGCCCTGATATAGGTCCAAGGTATGTTCAAGAAATCCAGATGGAGGTCTATAGGTCCAGTAACCAAGGTGGGGGACTCAAATAAAGAGCCACATGTCCAGGGTTTAGAATCACAAGAACTGTCCCAACATGGAGTATTCTTAATCAAATCAAAGTAACAAGGGTATGTTGGAGTCAAGGGTACCTGCAAACCTGTAAACAGCCCAACCCCCTCACAGGTGGTGTTCTAGAACAAGGATCCTCAGACTTGGATCAGTTATGAGAGGTGTAAACACTTCTAACCCGGAGGTACAGTGTTTGCAATAACCATAAAAGTTCCTCCTCTAATTCACCTCAGTTTCTGAAGGTCAATGCTAAAAGGTCATCCAGACTTAGCAGGCTTCCCAGATAGCCCTAGCATTGCAGGAAATCTGCAACACAGAGTTCTCAAGAAGAAACCTATATCTGAACCGTGTTTCATATTCCCGCACCAGACCGAGATGGAATGGGAAAGAATATGAACCACTCTATCCTAAGTGTCACTCAGATCCCAGGTATAGGATCTTAACTCTCAGTAGAACACCCACCCACCAAAGCAAAACCAGATCCAGCCAGACAGCATGACAGTATGATATATGTAAAGCAGGAAAGAAAGTAATAAAACAAACTGTACATAAAGCAATAAATAAAATAAATACACAACCACAGATAGCACATAACACCCCAGTAAACACAAATCAAACAAGCGCTAGGAGGAACCCACAAAAAGAACCAGAAGCCCTGGTTGCAGTATAAAGTTCCCCAGCAGAGTCGCCAAGCTGTCGCTCCCACCAAGTGACACCGGGTCAGATGGGGTACAGACGCGAACGGTCGGCGAAAAGAACAATGAGAACACACAGCCGTGAACTCACTGGAGATGAATAGAGTCGCCAGCTAGGCATTTTTATCCCGGAGGAAAGGCAATGCTGCATAGACCTAGAAAGACATGGATAAGACGGTTGCGAACCAGAGAGACTGAGAAAGGGGGTTGGTTACAACCTGGGAAGGTATTAGCACCCAGGTTGTCCGCCGTACTCGACGGGATCCACGCTTAAAATATTTGTGTTTTAAAGGGGTAGTGTCAGTGCTATTTGTGTATCAAAGAGCTGGAAAAGGATGTACAGGTGTCAGTGTAAGAGAAGTGTGAAGTGTATAAATATATAGTGTCAGTGTAAGGACAGGAGTGAAATGCTCATGATCATGAGGCTTAAAGGATAGCTGGAAAGAGGGGGAATATGCAGAGACTTTTGTTCGATAACTGTTAAGTTATGCCTACGTATCCTCTCGTGCAATGAGGAAGTCAGAACACCGTAGTTCGACCCAAAGAGACTGAAAGATGAATTGACTTGTGAACTGCTTACTTGCCTATGCTCAAGTGTATGACCCGTCTGGCTCAGGTGCAAACTGTCTTGCATTAGACGGAAGAAGCGAGTTCTCGTTTATGAGTGAATGAGATGAGAGGAGAATCCCGGAGGAAACGATTATTGTTTGTTTTTGTGTTTTCAATCTTTTATTGCTTTTGGAAGTTTTTCATAGGATAATGAGCTTAAGCCTAAACCAATGGATTTAGTAAACTCATCACATCTTCCCTCTGATTAGGGGTAATGAGAATACCTTAAGTGTGAAGTCAGATTCTCACACTTAATCACCTTTGGTGTAGGATTAAGATCATTAACCCACTTGTGATTATTTAGGTGTTTTTGTGGTTTTTGTTTAGTGTTGAGTAATGAGGTTAAGCCATAATCAGGGATTTAACAGACTCATTACACCATCCTAATAGAAGGATAATAGATGAGAATGTTTAAGCTGAGGAAAGCTCCTCAACTTAATCCATGATTAGGAATTAAACTCATGACAAAACAAACCTTTGATTAAGTGGATTTTATTTAATGATATGATGATGAAGTGATTTTTAGGGTTTGTAAGACAACTTGAGGGGGACTTGTCCATTAACACTAGGGTTAGTCCTTCTTAACCAATTAAGGAAGAATTAGAACCCTAATGCAAGGCCCAAGTTACAAGTGTGATGTCTTGATGATTATTAGATGGATTGATTAAAGGATTTAAACACATTAAGGGTTTAACACTTAGGATTAAAGTTATACACTCCATCCTAAGATAAGGATGCAGGCATAAGCTTAATCACAAAGCCTTAAAGCCTTTAGGGTTTAGTCCCTGATTATGAGGTGAGAAGAGATGACTCAAAAGAGACACAAAGGTAAAACTAAGAGGGGAGACTAATCAAAACCCTAATCATTGTCATGCTTGGTTGTTCCTAAGGTTTGTGAGGTTTTCAAAAGAAGTCTTCAATGGAACCACCAGGAAGCAGATGAAAGGATCAAGAGAAGCAAAACAACTTGCCTCATTCAAGAAGTCAAGTCACTTGAAGAAAGAAAGTGAGAAGAGAAATAAAGAGCAAGCTCAATCTCAAACGCATCATGGATGCAAGAGAGAGATGAGAAGAAAGTATGAGAAGTGAAGGCAAATTCACTTCTCAAAATCACTTACCACCTGAAAGGTTAGAAAAGAAAATGCAATGCAATGCAAAATGGGATGGAATGACATGATGCAAACCAAAACCAGAAGCATATATGTGATGTCAATGATTCTATGAGATGCTACAAACCAGAAACAAAACATGTGGATGATCATACAAGCTTATGAATGCAAATGGAGCAAGTTAAGACAACATGAACATACATGAAAAGTTATGGAAGGCACATGGCATACAACATGACAAATGCAAGATGCAATGATCAAACATGCTTTCAATATGCCTTATGATGTTAAATGAATCAAATGGAGGCATGGAATGTCATGGCAAGTCATGTTATGCAAGAAAATGCAAGATGGATGCATATGGAAGCCCAAATTAGGGTTTATGAGCTATGCAACAAACAAAAACCAAAACCAGAAGCAAACAACATTATAAAAAATTGAAAATGCATTCAAAGGATCCCTAATCCTATACTAACTCACTGCCCAAAGGAGAAGTTCCAACTCCTAACCAATTTCAAGTTATGATTTTCACAAGTTTTCTAGGGTTTTAGGGTTCCTAAACAAGAAAATTATCAAACAAATTGAAAATGAAAGATCAAATCATGGCCATTTAATCTCACAAACTACATGCTAAGCACAATGCAATGCAAAAAGAATCAAGGTCCAACTCTTCATGGTTAGGCAGAAATGATTTTTTGAAGTTTGGATCAAAATAATGCATCAAAATGATTTTAATTCAATGAAAAATTCTCAAAATGCATCAAGATCAAAAAATAAATTTGGTTTGAGGGTTGGACAATGTTTCTAAATGTCTTAAAACATTTCATGAATTTTTTGGTGATTTTTAAATACCTAAAAGTATTTTTAATAAATTAATTTTCATTAATCAATTAAAAATAAACTTTTAAATATTTAAAAATACTTTTTTAATGCTAAAAATGAAAATAAAAATATTTTTGTGTTTTAAAAATTAATGAAACTCTTGACAAAAAGTTTCATAATTTTTAAAACATTTTTGCTATTTTTAATAAATTATGGAAAACAAATGAAATAAAATGAAAATTAAATGAATTTTAAACTGAAAAAGTAAAAGTCAAACAATCCAAGGGCTCTCATTCAAACTAGAACGCGCGCGTGTTGACTTCGCGCCAGATCCTATGGCCAGCATTCAAACTCAGCTAATTAATGCTTATGCCCTAATCCTGCCGTTAATCACTTTCAGATGACCGGAACAGTGTTCCGGTCATCTTCTCCGTTCACCTCAAAACCTAATCTCACTCCACACGCTTCTAAAATGAAATCTAAAAACACAGGAATGATCCCCACTCACTCACGAACCAAAACCCCCAATCAAAACATATTTATCATTCCAGAAATGGCTGAATCGAAGCAAACAAAATCTAGGGCAAAAAGTTTCAGAGGCTGATTAAACTCTCATCTCTCCACCATTTTCAAAACTAAAGGCATACTTATGATCAGGGAAGCATGAATAACAACTTAAGAACTTAAAAAATGATTTCTGGAAAAAATGTTCTTGAGCTACCTGAGTTTCGAAGCTTTCAATCTTGCAACTTTCTGCCCTCTTCCTTTGATGCAAATCACCCCCTTTGGTCCCTTGATGATGTCTGGATGCTCAGCAAGAGTTTATGTTGGCTGGTTTGGGAGTTTGAACAGCTTCTGCTCAAGCTCAGGTGAGAATGGTGTTTGTGATTCAGGCAGTTTCAGGCAAAGGTGAGGGGTTCTTTGTGATCAGGAAGATGAGTGGAGAAGGTTTGTGAAGTTTGTTCAAGTGTTTGTGGCCTGTATGAAGAGTTTCGAAAGCTTTGGCTTTGAGAGTGAAAAATGGGGAAGCTCAGTTCTTGCTTGGTTCAGGCCTATGTCTTGCTGGTTTTGGCTCAGTGAAGCAAGGTGAGTTGATATGTGGAATTGGTTTTTGTGTTTGTGAGTTGTATGGAGAGATTCGAAGAGTTTTGCTTGAGGGAGTGAGTTTGTGAATGTGTTGCTAGAGATTGTTTCAGGCTGGCTCCTTGTGTGAAATGGCTAGCAAATGGATAGTATAAACAACTCCAATGGGTCAGATGATGTGACCTGGCCTGCTGTGATAGGTGTGCTAGCTTTTGCAAAAAGTCCACTCTTGTGTAAGAGAAGCATGGGTTGTGTTCTAGGCTAGTACAAGGGTGTGGGCTGGCGCAGCATGGTGAGGGGAAAGACTAGGTTTGGTTCAGCAGCCAAGGCAACAAGTGGATGAGGTGTGATGATGGTTTTTGCAAGTTGGTTCCCTTTGGTTCTCATGAAAAGATCTTGCTCCCAAGTCCATGAAACATGTGATCTTTTGGTTCAAATCTGATTTTTAGAACTTGTATGATGCTTGCATATTGGTTTGATATGAACTAGAAGTCACAAATGCCTTGGTACAAAGTTTTTGCAAGTTTCTCATTTGAGGCATATCTTGAAAATTAGTGATTTTTGCCAACTTTGACACACCATAACTTTTGATCCAAAATGAATTAGATCATGTTCTTGTACTTTTTGAAAAGGGAAAGATCTAATCTACAACTTTCATGACCAAAGTTTTTCCATTTGAAGCATTTTTGGATCAAAAAGTAAGGGTTGAAAAAGTGGCATAAAATGACATTTCATGAAAAGTCAACCATGCCCTAAAAAGTCAACTTTGCAAAAACTTGTAATTCTTGAATTTTGTGAACTTCAACCTTCTTCCATGATCAAATAAAGATCATATACACTCAAAATGATGAAGATCACCCCTTGGTTGGGTCATTGGGGGCCTCAGATGCCCTGATTTTACACTGACTTGCTTGAAAAGTCAACTCTTGATCAGATGACTTCCCCATGGAGTTTCTTCATGAAAATTGATATGCACACTCCCTATACCATATAGAGACCAATAGAAACAAAAATGACCAAAAAATTTGGAGTTATGGCCTCTGAAACAAAAACCCTAATTTTTAGGTCAACTGTGCAGTCAAACTTGGCTCTGCCTCCATACCAATCCCAGTTCTTGTGATTCTTTGGCATTCTTGACTTTGAGAGGATACAATATGATGCTTGAACACACATAGACCCCTTTGAAGTGATTGATGACCTTTGGAGTGGCCCAAGAAGCTCCTGGATTGCTCAGATCACAAACCCTAGATGCAGATGACTTAGAAACAATGCAGTGACTCAAAATGTAATATGAGATGTTATGATTGTGTCTATGCATATGAAATGATCACAAGCCATGGTGTGAATGGGTGAGGGCAAATTTGGGGTGTTTACAAGCAGGAACCCTTAGCTGATGTGCCTGTTGATGTTGATAATATTGCTGGGTCTAGTAAGATCACACGTAGTGGAAGAGTCTTCTCTCCTCCAGTAACTTCCAAGAATGCAGTTACTCCTGCTGCTACCTCCACCACTGATACTCGGGGCAAGGGTCCTGTTATTGACCCAGTACCTACTGATGTGCCAGCTGCTGATGATCTCTCTAAGCAGATGGAAGAAGTACTGAAAATCATTCGCAAGAGTGATTATGACATTATTGATCAGTTGGGGCATACTCCCTCAAAGATTTCTATGCTGTCCTTGTTGTTATGTTATGAAGCTCATGCAAAAGCTTTGATCAAGTTTCTGAAGACTGCTCATGTACCCAATGCAATTTCTGTTGACCAGTTTGAGAATTGTGTTGCCCACCTGACCTATGATAATGGGTTAGGGTTTTCTGATGCTGATTTGACCCCTGCCAAGAGGGATCATAACAGGGCTCTGCATATCTCAATTGAATGCAGGGGCACTACCCTGTCACATGTATTGATAGACAATGGTTCCTCTCTGAATGTGTTTCCCAAGGAAGTCCTGAATAAGCTGAGTCCTGAAGATGCTGTGCTGAAGCCCAGTAGTATTGTGGTGAAGGCTTTTGATGGTTCTAGAAGAGTAGTGCATGGGGAAATTGATCTCCCAATCAAAGTTGGGTCTCAGGTTTTTAATGCTACATTTTATGTGATGGATATTCGTCCTTCGTACTCTTGTCTGCTTGGTCGTCCCTGGATCCATGGGGCAGGCGCTGTAACCTCTACATTACATCAGAAGCTGAGATATCCGGTGGAAGGAAAGGTTGTTACTGTCTATGGAGAAGCAGAATATTTTGTTAGCCATGTAAACACTTTCAAGTATCTGGAAATGGAAGGTGAATATGTTGAAACTCCGTGCCAGACATTTGAAGTGGTTCCTTGGATTGTTAATGATTATGTAGCTCCTCCGGTTGCCAAGAAAGTTCCTGTGGTCACCAGAGTACCTCCAACAATGGCAATGGCCTCCCTCAACGATGCTAGAGCTGTGGTGGATCAAGGTGGTTGTACTATTTGGGGTCAGCTTCCTGATATCCCATACAAGTCTGACAAATTTGGTTTGGGTTTCACTGCAGAGTCCCAGAAGGCTGTTCGTCGTGCTCGTGCTGTTCGTATCACCAACCAAGGGGTTATGAAAGATCAGATCAATGTTGTGGGAGACTATGATGAAGACTACAATCTGGATGCTTGGATTTTTCCTACTGTGGGTGCTGGACTCAATAATTGGAAAGCTGAAGATGTTATCCCTATCTCCTTTAGTCAGGAGTAAATACTATTACTGTGTTGTTACTTTTAAGTTTGTAATTTCTTGAACAATTGAACTCTTAAGCCTTGTGCCTTGCCCGGGGTACAATGGTGTGCTTGTTACGGGATGTCATTTCATTTGCATACTTCATTCAATAAAAATCAGTGGACGTTTCGTTTTAGTAAATATTGTGTTCCTTGTCTTTCTTTTATTTTTGTTTTATCAGCTATGTGTTCTTACACACACCCACATCACTAAAATGCAGATCCTTATCCACTCTGGATCCTGTTGATAACAGTTCTACTATTGCCAATTATAATTTCGAGAATCCGATCTATCAAACTGAAGACGGAAATGAGGACGATTGTGAAGTACCTGTAGAGCTTGCTAGGTTGTTACAACAAGAAGAGAAAGCCATACAGCCACATGAAGAGCCAGTCGAAGTTGTGAATCTGGGAACTGAAGAAAACAGGAAAAAAGTCAAGATAGGGGCTGAATTAGAGGGTAGTGTCAAGAGCAGGTTGATTCAGATGCTACGTGACTATGTGGAGATATTTGCTTGGTCCTATGAAGATATGCCAGGGTTGGATACAGACATTGTGGTTCACCATTTACTAGTGAAGGAAGATTGTCATCCAAAGAAGCAGAAGGTTCGTCGTATGCGTCCTGAGATGTCAGAAAAGATCAAAGCAGAGGTAATGAAACAGTTTGATGCAGGGTTCTTAGTTGTGACTTCTTATCCTCAGTGGGTTGCAAATGTGGTACCAGTTCCTAAGAAAGATGGTAAGGTACGTATGTGTGTAAACTACAGGGATTTGAACAAGGCCAGCACCAAAGATGACTTTCCACTTCCTCATATTGATGTTCTGGTAGACAACACTGCTCAGCATAAGGTATTCTCTTTTATGGATGGTTTCTCTGGTTACAATCAAATCAAGATGGCTCCTGAAGATATGGAGAAGACAACATTTGTTACACAGTGGGACACTTTTTGTTATAAGGTGATGCCATATGGTTTGAAGAATGCCGGGGCAACATATCAGCGTGCTATGGTGGCTTTGTTTCATGATATGATACATCATGAGATAGAAGTATATGTGGATGATATGATAGCCAGATCTCAGAATGAAGAGCAACATCTTGATCATTTGCATAAATTGTTTGAGAGGTTGAAGAAATACAAGTTGAGATTGAACCCAAACAAGTGTACTTTTGGAGTTAGGTCTGGTAAGCTCCTGGGTTTCATTGTCAGTGGAAAAGGTATTGAAGTGGATCCTGCAAAAGTAAAAGCTATACGAGAGATGCCAGCTCCCCGTACTGAGAAGGAGGTTAGAGGTTTCTTGGGACGATTGAACTACATTGCAAGATTTATTTCCCAATTAACTGCCATCTGTGAGCCAATCTTCAAGTTGTTGAAGAAAGATCAGGTGATGGAATGGAATGATGAATGCCAGACTGCCTTTGATGAAATCAAGAGATATCTGCTAGAACCTCCAATTTTGATGCCACCAGTTGATGGAAGACCCTTGATTATGTACTTAACAGTGTTAGACAACTCAATGGGGTGTGTGTTGGGGCAACATGACGAGTCTGGTCGAAAAGAGCAGGCAATATACTACCTTAGCAAAAAGTTTACCGACTGTGAAACAAGATACTCACTGCTCGAGAAAACTTGCTGCGCTTTGGCATGGGCTGCTCGCCGACTAAGACAGTATATGTTGACTCATACTACCTTGTTGATTTCGAAGATGGATCCAATCAAGTACATATTTGAGAAACCCGCTCTCTCCGGAAGAATTGCAAGATGGCAAATGATCTTGACAGAATATGACATACAGTATACTACTCAAAAGGCCATCAAGGGAAGTATTGTTGCTGATAATTTGGCTCATCAAGCAGTGGATGATTACCAGTCAATGAGTTTTGAGTTCCCTGATGAAGACATTATGATTATTACCAAAGAACCTGGACAATATGACGGACCTGAACAAGGATCCCGATGGACTATGGTTTTTGATGGTGCCTCTAATGCACTTGGTAATGGTGTTGGTGTTGTGATTAGTTCCCCTGAAGGTTGTTATACCCCGATTACTGCCAGACTTTGTTTCTATTGTACCAATAACATGGCTGAGTATGAGGCATGTATCCTGGGTATTAAAGCTGCCATTGATATGAAGATACAGTTCCTTGATGTGTATGGAGATTCAGCCCTGGTAGTAAGTCAGATTAAAGGAGATTGGGATACCAAGCATGATAATCTCATTCCTTACAGAGAGCATGTGCTGTCTTTAATCCCACATTTTAAAGAAATTACCTTTGGACATATTCCACGAAGAGAGAATCAGTTGGCAGATGCATTAGCCACCATGGCATCCATGTTTGAGATTAGCTGGGATGATGAAGCTCCCAAGATCACTATTGATAGATTTGAAAAGCCTGCATACTGCAATGAGATTGACACTGAAGAAGCAGAAGAGAAGCCTTGGTTCTATGAAGTAAAAAGATATCTTGAAGCTCAGGAGTTCCCTGAAGGGGCATCTGTCAAAGATAGGAAGTTTCTGAGGAGGTTTTCTGCTAAGTTCTTTTTTGAGTAATGGGATCTTGTACAAGCGCAATCATGATTCAACTATGCTTCGTTGTGTGGATAAGAAAGAAGCAACTGAGATTATGGAAGATATGCATGATGGGATCTTTGGCACTCATTCTAGTGGACATACCATGGCAAAGAAGATATTGAGAGCAGGTTACTATTGGTCTACCATGGAAGCTGATTGCTATCAACACTCCAGAACATGTCACAAGTGTCAAATTTATGCTGATAAAGTACATATACCTCCATCACCATTGAATGTGTTGATTGCTCCTTGGCCTTTTGCCATGTGGGGCATTGATATGATTGGTGAGATCAAGCCTACTGCTTCTAATGGACATCGTTTCATCCTGATTGCTATTGATTACTTTACTAAGTGGGTGGAGGCAGCTTCATTTGCATCTGTTACCAAGAATGTTGTGGCTCGATTCATTAAGAATAATCTCATATGTAGGTATGGCATCCCTGAAAGGATTATTACTGACAATGGCTCTAATCTGAACAACACTATGATTACTGATCTCTGCACGCAGTTCAAGATTAAGCATTACAACTCTTCTCTGTATCGTCCAAAGATGAATGGGGCAGTTGAAGCTGCTAATAAGAACATTAAGAAGATTGTACAGAAGATGACTGTTACTTACAAGGATTGGCATGAGATGTTACCGTTTGCTCTTCATGGTTATCGTACCACAATACGTACTTCAACAGGGGCAACCCCATTCTCCTTAATCTATGGTATGGAAGCAGTTCTGCCCATTGAAGTTCAGATTCCCTCCTTAAGAATTATGAAGGATGCAGGCTTGGATGAAGATGAATGGATTCAGACTCGACTGGACCAGTTAAATTTGATTGATGAGAAGAGGCTAGCAGCAGTTTGTCACGGTCAGATGTACCAGAAACGAATGATCAAAGCTTTTAACAAGAAGGTTAAGCCAAAGGTATATCAGGCTGGTGATTTGGTAATCAAGCGTATCATATTACCACAGGGTGATCCTAGGGGCAAGTGGACTCCTACATATGAAGGGCCATTTGTAGTCAAGACAGTGTTTTCAGGAGGTGCTATGATACTCACTACTATGGATGGTGAAGACTTCCCACAGCCTGTAAACGCAGACATAGTTAAAAAATACTACGCATGAAAAGAGACCCGCTAGGTTGACAGGCCTAGGCAAAAATAAGGGCATCCCGACAAACCAAAAGGGTTTGGGCAAAAATTAGGGATATATATAAAAAGATGTACACCCGGCAAGTCGAAAACCTGAAAAGGCGGCTTGGGCAAAAAAGGGTATCCTGGTGGATTGAAAACCTGAAAGGGCAATCCAGGCAAAAGTTAGGGATTAAAGCGTATGACTATGTCTCGTTTGGATCACCCATGAAACCAGTTGTGATACTTACTCAAGCTCAAACAGATAAAGCTCAATCCAATCGTTTCCGTCTCAACAGCAGAAGATGAGATACTTGAAGATAATGGCAATAGTAGAATTGAAACTCAATAGGATTGATGGTACGGATGAGTACCAACTAGTTAACAAAGAACACGGACGAGTGTCGACTCTAAGGGGATTTAAGTGGCGTATACAAGATACAGACGAGTATCTGTATGAGTAATCATGGGTGAGACACATACGAGTGTTCAACTTGTAGGGGAGAGCATGACACGGACAGGTGTCGGAAGAAAGTGTATTATAAACAAGTATTTGGTTTACAAAGTGTTTAGGCAACTATGCTGGGGAAGGTGACACGAACGGGTGTCAGGGAATTGCATAGCTATATGTAAACATGTGTTTGTGAGTGCAAAGGGGACGCTTTGGCTTTCTGCTGGGGATATGACACAGACGAGTGTCAAGAAGCATCTGTAATGTATAAGCATCTGTTTGTAGAGAACGCTCGGGCGACTTTACTGGGGAATGATGACACGGACGAGTGCCAAAAGGGGCATGTATCTGTATTTGTGAGTGTAAAGGAAATGCTTTAATATTCTGCCGGGGAGTTCGAGAGGTATTTTGTATTTTGTTGATGGAATGTCAGTATTTACAAGTGTTCAGTTTGACACATGGCTTATGATTTATGCGATATGTTTGATTTTTGCCGTGATGCTCCGTATTAGACGGAATGCTACGCTCTGGGGGAAAATATGATGCAAATGCTATGTTTATGCAAAGATACTGATCTGGGATTCGGATCCCGTAGCTGTGGAGATCTCTGGCTGATCTGCTTGAAGTGGATATCCCAGCTGGGGATGAGATCATTGGTAGATCTGATATATCTGACTCTGTTTGGGGAATAAGTCGCTGATAGACCTATTCTTGGTGAGGAGGGGCCCAGCTGGGGTCCGTAGAAGCTTTCGTCACTTTG
Organism: Lathyrus aphaca; assembly: GCA_963966055.1. Lineage (NCBI taxonomy): Eukaryota > Viridiplantae > Streptophyta > Magnoliopsida > Fabales > Fabaceae > Lathyrus > Lathyrus aphaca. The sequence continues at coordinate 213,262,262 of OZ014519.1, forward strand.
TTGTGAGATCTTCAGGCATTGCTCTTCTGGATAGAGGCTGGGGCTCTGCGGGGAGATGGTTCCCTGTTTGACACTTGGCCGAGGAGGAATGATGACTGACAACTCAGCTGGGGATGAAGCATCTCTGGTGCTATTCGGAAGACGTGCCGAGTAAGTAATGATTTGGCAGCTTGCTGGGGAGAAGCTTTCATGCCCCATGTTGCGCTTTGAATACCTGCAATCCTATCATGACAAAGAAACGTACAAGTATCCCTAGGTATCCCTTACTGGATTCCATCATAGGAGTTTAGACATTCCCGGGAGTAATATATTTCCTATAAGCATGTGATTAAAAGAGGTGCATATGTACTTATGCAATCAACATTATGAGGACATCGGACATTTTTGCAAATGAAAATAAAATGTATGAGACGAAATATGACTGAAAATCTGATTTTATTAATTTGTGTGCCCTGAATTGGCAAGATATAATCAAAGAAATAGATCCCCTGAAATGAGGAGATTGTTACAAAATTGAGAGACAAAAAAAAAGGTGTTGGCAACGCTGATGACGCTTCAAGGAGCTTCCCCTTTTGCTATGACTCGTATGACATTGACGTTCTTCTCATCTTGCTTTCTGAAGAAGGCTGATTCTGACTGAAGCTTGAATCTTTCGAAGTTTACCACGTTGTAAGTAATACAGACGAATTCAGAATGCAGTTGTTCGCTTATTCCCTTATTTTGCGTGGATCGCCCTTTCGGGTTTTCAATCCGCCGGGATACCCATTTTTGCCTGAGTTGTCCAATGTGGCTTTTCAACTCAGCGGGTGTACATTTTTTTAATATTTATTTTCCCTTATTTTTGCCCAAGTCTTTTATTCTGTTTTTGACTTGCCGGGATGCCCTATTTTTGCCTGGACTTACATTCTGTTTTTATGTCCAGCGGGTCATTTTTTATGCGAAGTATTTTTTAACTGAATCTGAATTCACAGGAGACAGGAAGTCTTCACCATCCATAGTACTGAGTGTAACACGGTGGGAGAACTGACTTTAGTTATGTTGCGGATAGCAAGAGTCGCCACCGACTTTTATTTTATCCAAAGGAAAGGCATAAAAGAACAGGAAAGACCTTTTTAAAAGATTTTTGGGTCCGGGGGGTAAGTTATGTAAAGGGAAGGTGTTAGCACTCTTTACATCCATGGTTATCCATGGGCTCTTAGTTACTTAGCTCACTTTGAATTGTTTTTGAAAATGTGAAGTGTGTGAATAGAAATTTTCATAAGAGTTTGATAATGATCCATGTACGGATGCGTAAAAAACTTGTGTTTGAAAATTGTTTGAAATTGTGAAATGTTTGAAAAGTTTTTTGAATAGTGAGCAAGTAACTATGAGAAACCTACCCTAAAGTTTAAGTCTTCCTGTTCTTTATCCTTTAAATGGTAAGACTATCCCTATTATTAAGGAATAGGTGTAAACACCCCAAATTTGCCCTCACCCATTCACACCATGGCTTGTGATCATTTCATATACATAAACACAATCATAGCATCTCATATTACATTTTTGATTCACTGCATAGGTTCTAAGTCATCTGCATCTAGGGTTTATGATCTGAGCAATCCAAGAGTCTCTTGAGCCACTCCAAAGGCCACCAATCATCTCAAAGGGATCCATGTGTGTTCTTATATCATATTACATCCTTTCAAAGTCAAGCACGCCAAAGAATCACAAGAACTGGAAATGGTGTGGAAGCAGGGCCAGGCTTGACTGCACAGATGACCTAGAATTAGGGTTTTGATTTCAGAGGCCATAACTCCAAATTTTTTGGTCATTCTTGTTTCCATTGGTCTCCATATGGTATGAGGATCATGCATATCAATTTTCATGAAGGAATTCAATGGGGAAGGCATCTGATCAAAAGATGACTTCTTGAGCAAGTCAGTACAAAATCAGGGCATCTGAGGACCCCAATCATCCAACCAAAGGGTTTTTGTAGATGTTTTAGAATTGGTAGGATTTTTGGACAAACAAGAAGTGTTGAAGTTCAGGCTTCAGGATGTCCCACCAGATGTTGTGACATTGTGTAAGTTAATGTAATAAGTTCAGTTTTTTCAGGATGTCCCAACAGATGTCCCAACAGATGTTGGGACATCTCAGACCTGATCCCAGAATTTCAGCTTTCCCCATCATTTTGAATGTGTATGATCTTTATTTGATCATAGAAGATGTTAGAAGTTCACAAAACTGAAGAATTTCAAGCCATTTGCAAAGTTGCCTTTTTGGGAAAGTAACTTATAATGGAAATTTGCCTTTTTGGGAAAGTAACTTATAATGGAAAACTTGTAAATTCTCATGGCCAGCCTTTATGTGACTTCAATGTGACCTCTAATCATCATACAAATACAGTGCATGACTTAAAAAATCAGAATTGGCCCAAGGGATTTCTCACTTATTTGCCTTGATTTTCAAGTATCCATAAGTCATTTTTCATGAAAGTGCAAAGAGTGATTTTTGGCAAAATCATTCTCAAAGGAGTTGTATGATCTCTAGCTATTTTTAATACATTGTCATGACCTAATGAGGCATTCCACATCAGAAATTCAGCAAGACTTCTCACATTCACATAGCCAAAATCATGAAATGTCACAAGTGGGCAAGTTGCAAAAACTCCTCTAGCTCATGATCCAAATGCAGTAGCCTTTCATGAACCATCCAAGGGCCTTCCTTGAACTCAGCTGATGCAGTACAGGTTAGGAAACCATCTCTGACACAGCCCATGCTTCAAGTACACCAAACCATGACTTTTTGCAATTTCTCCCATGCTCTTGGAATAGTGATCAGCCACCTCTACAAACCTGCTCCATAGCCTACTCAAACATTATGGAACATAAAGCAAGCCATACACAAGCTGAATAGACACTTTGCAGCATACACAAAAAAACTGGTCTGAACCTTCTCCTCTTCAAAACTCTCTCCACAGCCTTCAAACATTAAAAAAAAATTTTCTTCACACACAAACCACAAATCATCCATAGAACAGATCCCACCCCTTACAATGATCTGAAACACAACACACAAGAACTGCATTTCCTGTTACACCAGAACTGAACCACAAAAAAACTAGCCACTTTCAGCCTCATTCAAGGTTTCCATTGGCCTCAAGGGGTTAAAGGGAGATCATTTGCACAAGAGGGAAGCTCTGAAAGCTCACTTTCGAAGGTCTCCAGCTCAGTACAGACGCGCCTTATTCTGTTTCATTCTTCCATAATTAATTCCAGGTAACTTTCCTTAATTTATTCAGTTTTGTTAGTCATTAATTCTGGTAGCAGGTCTGGGATGTCCCAACATCTGTTGGGACATCCTGAAAAACTGAGTTTTATTTCATTAACTGATAATGTCACAACATCTGTTGGGACATCCTGAAAAACTGAGTTTATTTCATTAACTGATGCAATGTCCCAACATCTGGTGTGACATTCTGAATTAAGTTCATTTGCTTATGCTCTGTCTGATAATGTCACAACATCTGTTGGGACATCCTGAAAAACTAAGTTTTATTTCATTAACTGATAATGTCACAACATCTGTTGGGACATCCTGAAAAACTGAGTTTATTTCATTAACTGATGCAATGTCCCAACATCTGGTGTGACATTCTGAATTAAGTTCATTTGCTTATGCTCTGTCTGATAATGTCACAACATCTGTTGGGACATCCTGAAAAACTGAGTTTATTTCATTAACTGATGCAATGTCCCAACATCTGGTGTGACATTCTGAATTAAGTTCATTTGCTTATGCTCTGTCTGATAATGTCACAACATCTGTTGGGACATCCTGAAAAACTGAGTTTATTTCATTAACTGATGCAATGTCCCAACATCTGGTGTGACATTCTAAATTAAGTTCATTTGCTTATGCTCTGTTTGAGATGTCACAACATCTGTTGGGACATCCTGAAAAACTGAACTTATTTCACAAATCTTGACATGTGTTTGCAGCATCCCATAGCATCATTCTCATCTCATATATGCTTCTGGTTTTGGTTTACATCATGTCATTCCATCCCATTTTGCATTACATTGCATCTCTTTCCTAACCTTTCAGGTGGTAAGTGATTTTGAGAAGTGAATTTGCCTTCACTTCTCATGCTTTTCTTTTCATCTCTCTTGCATCCATGCTGCATTTTTGTATGTGTTTGGATTGAGCTTGCTCATTCTTGTTCCTCCCACTTTCTTTCTTCAAGTGACTTGACTTCTTGAATGAAGCAAGTTACTTTGCTTCTCTTGATCCTTTCATCTGCTTCCTGGTGGTTCCATTGAAGATTGTTCTTGTTTAACCTCACAAACCTTAGGAACAACCAAGCATGACAATGATTAGGGTTTTGTTTAGTCTCCCCTCTTAGTTTTCACCTTTGTGTCTCTTTGAGTCTTCTCTTCTCATCTCATAATCAGGGACTAAACCCTAAAGGCTTTAAGGCTTTGTGATTAAGCTTATGCCTGCATCCTTCTCTTAGGATGGAGTGTATAACTTTAATCCTAAGTGTTAAACCCTTAATGTGTTTAAATCCTCTAATTAATTCACATAATAATCATCAAGACACTACACTTGTAACTTGGGCCTTGCATCAGGGTTCTATTTCTTCCTTAATTGGTTAAGAAGGACTAACCCTAATGTTAATGGACAAGTCCCCCTCAAGTGGTCTTACAAACCCTAAAAATCACTTCATCATCATATCATTAAATAAAATCCACTTAATCAAAGGCTTGTTTTGTCATGAGTTTAATTCCTAATCATGGATTAAGTTGAGGAGCCTTCCTCAGCTTAAACATTCTCATCTATTATCCTTCTATTAGGATGGTGTAATGAGTCTGTTTAATCCTTGATTATGGCTTAACCTCATTACTTAACACTAAACAAAAACACCAAAAACATCTAAATAATCACAAGTAGGTTAATGATCTTGATCCTACACCAAAGGTGATTAAGTGTGAGAATCTGACTTCACACTTAAGGTACTCTCATTACCCCTAATCAGAGGGAAGATGTGATGGGTTTACTAAATCCATTGGTTTAGGCTTAAGCTCATTAACTTACGACAAACTTTCAAAAGCAATAAAAGACTGAAAACTCAAAAACAAACAATAATCGTCTCCTCCGGGATTCTTTTCTCATCACCTTCACTCATAAACGAGAACTTGCTTCTCCCGTCTAATGCAAGACAGTTTGCACCTGAGCCAGACAGGTCATACACTTGAGCATAGACAAGTAAGCAGTTCACCAGTCAATTCACCTTTCAGTCTCTTTGGGTCGAACTACGGTGTTCTGACTTCCTCATTGCACGAGAGGATACGTAGGCATAACTTAACAGTTATCGAACAAAAGTCTCTGTATATTCCCCCTCCTTCCAGCATTATTCTTAGCCTCATTATCATGAGCATTTCACTCTTGTCCTTACACTTCACTTATACACTTTACTTCTTTTACACTGACACCTGTACATCCTTTTCCAGCTCTTTTATACACAAATTGCACTGACACTACCCCTTTAAAACACAAATCTTTTAAGCGTGGATCCCGTCGAGTACGGCGGACAATCTGGGTGCTAATACCTTCCCAGGTTGTAACCGACCCCCTTTCTCAGTCTCTCTGGTTCGCAACCGTCTTATCCATCTCTTTCTAGGTCTATGCAGCATTGCCTTTCCTCCGGGATAAAAATGCCTAGCTGGCGACTCTATTCATTCTCCAGTGAGTTCACGGCTGTGTGTTCTCATTGTCCCTCTCGCCGACCGTTCGCGTCTGTACCTTTATCTGGGCCGGTCCCATCTATCGGGAGCGACAGCTTGGCGACTCTGCTGGGGATCCTTATACTGTAACCAGGGCTTCTGGTTCTTTTTGTGGGTTCCTCTTAGCGCTTGATTGATTTGTGTTTACTGGGGTGTTATGTGTTATCTGTGCTTGTATATTTGTATTTATTCATGCTTTATGTACAGTTGTTTTACTGTTTTCTTTACTGCTTTTCATATATCATACTGTCATGCTGTCTGGCTGGATCTGGTTTTGTTTTGGTGGGTGGGTGTTCCATTGAGAGTTAAGGTCCTATACCTGGGACCTGAGTGACACCTAGGCTAGAGTGAATCATATTCTTTCCCATTCCATCTCGGTCTGGTGCGGGAATATGAAACACGGTTCAGATATGGGTTTCTTCTTGAGAACTCTGTGTTGCAGATTTCCTGCAATGCTAGGGCTATCTGGGAAGCCTGCTAAGTCTGGATGACCTTTAGTATTGACCTTCAGAAACTGAGGTGAATTAGAGGAGGAATTGTTATGGTTATTGTAAACACTGTACCTCCGGGTTGGAAGTGTTTACACTTCTCATAACTGATCCAAGTCTGAGGATCCTTGTTCTAGAACACCGCCTGTGAGGGGGTTGGGCTGTTTACAGGATTGCAGGTACCTTGACCTCAGAATACCCTGTTACTTTGATTGTTTAAGAGTACTCCATTTTGGGTCAGTTCTTGTGATTCTAAAACCCCGGACATGTGGCTCTTTATTTGAGCCCCCCACCTTGGTTACTGGATTTATAGACCTCATCTGGAATTCTTGAACATACTTGGACCTATATCAGAACAGTTTGATCAGATCCAGCTCAGTCACAGACCCTTGCATTTCATTTGCATACATAATCATTGCATCATATTGACATTTTCTTATTTGTGTTTCAGGGTATCCATCTTCATCTTTGGCCAGTTTTGACCCCATCTTCAGTATTGACCTACCTTCATCAGCACCTGCTTCAGTTTAGCTATCTGCTTCAGTTATCACCAGCCAGTCAGTGGCCCACTTCTTCAGTATTATCATCAGCACCTATCTCTACTCAGTCTTCAGCATCATGGCTCCTAAAAAGAGCAACATCACCTATCACTTTTTCCAGCCAGAGTTATCAGACATCAGGAGGATTCAGACCCTGATCACTCCAGATCACATACCATTGTTCAGGGAAAGTTATGGAGATATACTCGATATGGTTATGGATCTGGACCCTTCACAGAGAAGCCTGATCCACACCTGCATTCAGTTTTATGATCCCCCACTGAGATGTTTCACCTTTCAAGATTTTCAGTTGGGCCCTCTATTAGAAGAATACTCATCATTGGTTGGTTTGCCTATCAGGGGTGGAATCCCTTTCAACCCTGAGATGGTCTTTCCTGCTAATGGAGAAATAGCCAAGGTTTTGCATCTGGAACCCGTCCTGATTGAGCAGCATATGACTTCTAAAGCTGGAATCCCTGGCTTCCATCTGGATTTCTTGATCTCTCAAGCTACCCTGAAAGCTTCTTTAGGAGAGTGGAAGGCTGTTTGTGCCTTGTTGGCTTTGAGCATATATGGAATTGTGTTGTTTGCAGATGAGCCTCGATTCATTAGCAAGAATGCAATCCATCTGTTCATCTTGAAGAACCCAGTGCCCACGTTATTGGGGGATCTCTACTATTCAGTGCATCAGAGGAATGAAAAGCAGAGGGGAAGATTAGTGAGGTGTTGTGCTCCATTATTTCATACTTGGCTTCTCAAGCATCTACCCAGGACAGATGCATTTCTAAATCCTCATCAGCAGAGCAACTGGGCTAAGAGACTCACTGCCCTAACTTCAGCAGATATCAGATGGTGTACTCAAAGCACCAAGGGCAGAGATATCATCACCAGCTGTGGGCACTTTCCCAATGTGCCCTTAATAGGAGTTAAGGGAAGTATCAATTATAACCCTCTGTTGTTCAGAAGGCAACTTGGCTATGCACTGGTCCATACTCCTAAGGCACAGGACTTGGTAGAGACTCTCTATTGTGAGAACAAGATTAATTTGACTATTGTTAGGCAGGCTGCCTGGGCCTGGGATCATGTTCAAACCAAGGGAGTCATCGTTTTGGGGAAGTGTAACAATGTGGCATCAGCACAATATTATGATTGGTCCCGTGCCAGGGCTCAATTCTCTGGAATGCCCTTTACCATAGAAGATATGCCTGAGTCCTCTTCAGCATCACCCCTTGCCACTGTCAGTTTGGAGGAGTTTGAGAGCCTGAAAGAGAGAAATGAAAAGTTAACTCAAGCCTTGCAGAAGACCCTCCGGGAGAGGAGTGATGGTATGAGGAAGGTTGAGAGATTGGAGAAGTTGAGAGTGGAGCATCTGGCTAAGATTGAAAAGTCTGGGGATTATATCAAAAAGTCTAAAGCTGGAGAACAAATCTTGAAGAATGCCTGCAAGGAAGCTCAGTTCCAGAAAGCCAGGACTGATTTGTATCTGAAAGAGAGTCAGGCTAGGTGGGTCAGGATCACCGAAGCCCGTACTCAGGAGGACAAAAGGACTCAGGATAAGATGGAGCAGATGGAAGCTAGTGCAAAAGAGCAACGGGAAGCCCTGGCAACAACCCAGAGGGAGGTCTCAGAGTTGAAGATCAGAGCTGGAGTGAAGAGGTCAAAGGACCAAAGTCAGCACAAGAAGTTAACAACAGCTGTTACGACCCGGAACCTCCTCATCAGGAATCTCACGGAGCGTCCGGCTGATCCTGTGACCGAAGCACTTCTCAAGGAAGTTCGTGAGGATGAGTTTGGTCTTGGTGTTTGACCATTTGCTTGTTGTTGCTTTCATTCCATGTATTTTTCATTTTTTTTCTGTAATGTACTTGGACCCCTCAGAGGGCTTGTATTTGTAAACAAACTATGTACCATTTGTTTTTGATGTATTAAGTTTGTTCCATCCGAGTTTCACTTCAAAAGCAACATCAACAGCATCTTCAAGGGTCTGGAAGGGTCAAAACTGAAAGCCAAACCGGATACCTTGATATCAAATAAGCATAACTGCATTGCATGCTAACCCTTTGTTTGTTTTGTAGGTTTTTGTTTTATTGCCACTAACTCTGTTGTGATGTTCAGGAACTATTGCTAGGCGCCGAGTATTTCCCCTCAACCGTCCGCACCGTTATCCGACCCGTAGCAACCTTCCGGGCATTCAAATGGATCAGGTACAGCAGGACCTTGCAGAGGTCAGGACTCAAATGGCAAACGAAAGATTGGAAATGAGAACACAGATAGCTCAGTTTATGGAAGTGATGAACACCATGGCTCAGAGCCAGGAAAGATTGAGGGCCATGGTGGAAAGGCAGAATCAAGAAGACCCACATATAGGGACTGCCGGCACCAGCAACAATGAAAGGGTCCAACCTCATGTTACCCCCCCTGTATTTGGACCACACCTCCATCCAGAGGTCAATATTCCTGCAAATGTTCAAGGGACTGCCACTGCAGCCAGGGTACTTCAAGAAGACCCCCAAGAGGACCAGTTTACAGTAATGGGTGTTGGGGAAGAAGCTTATGATAGAAGGTTGGATGAGATAGCTGAGAAATTGAGGTCCTTAGAGTCTCAAAACTCTCTGGGTTTCGACATCATGGACATGGGCTTGGTAGACGAGGTCAGGATTCCCCATAAGTTTAAGCCTCCATGTTTTGAAAAATACAACGGGACTTCATGCCCTCGGACTCACTTACAGTCATTTCTGGGAAGGCTGAAGGCCTATACAATGGATGAGAAGCTTTGGATGTTCTATTTCGAGGATAGCTTAACTGGAGCGTCAAGAGAATGGTACTCTCACTTGACAAGGGCAACTATCAGATGCTGGAAGGACCTGGCAGAGGCCTTTATCAGACAGTATCAATACAACTTAGACATGGCACCCAACAGGACCCTCCTAATGGGAATGTCACAGTCGTCAAGAGAAAGTTTCCGAGAATATGCCCAGAGATGGAGGCAATTGGCTGCTGCTGTTCAGCCACCTATGTCTGAAAGGGAAATGGCAGACATGTTTATGAACACCCTTCAGGGGACATATATTGACAGGCTGGCCGCCTTCTCATCCACCAGCTTTGCAGATGTGGTCATAGCAGGAGAGAGAATTGAAAGCCTGTTGAAAATGGGTAAGATATCTGACAACGGTGCAAGCTCGTCCAGTAGTACAAGAAAGCCTTTTGCAGGCCCAAGAAGAACTGGCGAGACCAATGCCATCCACACCAACAGGGGCAGACCCCAGTACGTTCACAGATCAGTGGCAGCAGTCACCATTCCTGCTCCAGCTCATCCACAACCCGCTTATCAACCTCCTCAGCAACAACCTCAGTACCATCAACAAAATCAGTATCCTCCAAGAAACTACAACAACAGCAACACCAACAACAATAGTCAGCAAAGGCCGTTCCAACAGAGGCCTTCTCAAGCCAATAGGGTGATTGATCCGATCCCTATGCCATATGCTACATTGCTGCCACAACTCCTGAAACTCAACCTAGTTGAGCTAAGGACATTGGCACCTCCAGATCCCAACAGTCTACCCAGGAATTACGACTCCAACGCCAGATGTGCTTTTCATTCAAATGCACCTGGCCATAGTACAGAAAAGTGCAGAGCCTTGCACATGAAGGTACAAGACCTGGTAGACTCAAAAGCTCTGAATTTCGCACCACCACCCAATGTCAACAAGAACCCCATGCCAAACCACGGTGGTCCCAGAATTAACGCTATTGAAGAAGACAAGCCGTCTTATTTAATAACCAGTGTGGGTCAGATCAGGACACCGTTGGTAGAAATCAAGGCTCAGCTCTTGGAATGTCATATGTTCCCGGGGTGCGAGTTAGGGTGCGCTTACTGTAATATCTCGGTAAATGGGTGCGATGATTTGAGGAATGGCATAGATGGTCTTATTCAGAGTGGCCAACTTCAGATCACCACATCATTTCCAACAAATCCAGCAACCTCATCAGCAACGGTTTCAGAACCTCCTACAACTGCAACAACCATTGTTCCTGACAATTCTTCGGCTTCATCAACAAATACTTCATCCGTCATTTCAACTGACCAGATGTCAACAAATGTTCCTTCTACAACTCCAGCACCACTCCATTTTGAAGCTCCTACAACAACAACATCCATACTCCCGACAATGTCTCCTACAACACCAGCAACAAATCATGAAGATGTCTCTACTGTCACCATATTTTATGATCCCGAAAGCAACTCTGCTTACAACTCAGAAAGTGCTGCTCCCATTAGAGCACCAGTCACGATTTATTACGATCCACAGACTATCACAGTCCCTTCAGCAGCTGCAATCAGTCCAGTCACTGTCACAGTGCCTGGACCCGTACCTTATGAAAGCGATAGGGCCATCCCTTGGCACTATGGCTCTGACTTGTATTGCGAAGGACAAAGAATCACTTTTGAATCATCAACCCCTGCACCACAAATTGACAATGTGGGAGGAGGCGGAGGCTTCACTCGAAGCGGACGTCTTTTCGCTCCACAAATTCAAAGACCCACTGCCGAAGCAGAAGCTGCTGCCAAGGCAAAAGGAAAAAGCCCGGTGCAGGAAGATCAAGCTGCTAAAGAAGCTTTGAAGATACCCTTCGATCAAGAGGTTGATGATTTCATGCGAATCATCAAGAAGAGTGATTATAAAATAGTGGATCAGCTTCATCAGACGCCTTCCAAGATCTCAATCCTATCATTGCTTATGTGCTCCGAAGCCCATCGGAATGCACTACTCAAAGTCTTGCACGCAGCTTACGTGCCTGAAGAGATCACCGTCAATCAGCTGGAAGCTGTAGTTGGAAATGTTAATGCTAGTCACGGACTAGGGTTCACCGATACTGATTTGACAACGGAAGGCCGCAACCATAACAAAGCCTTGCACATAACCATGGAATGTAAAGGTGCTGTCCTTTCCCATGTGCTGGTAGACACGGGGTCATCCCTCAATGTCTTACCTAAGAAGGCCCTGGTGAAGCTAGAATACGATGGATTGGCATTAAGACCCAGCAACCTGGTGGTGAGAGCCTTTGATGGTTCAAAGAGATCGGTTCTGGGAGAGATTGAGTTGCCCGTAACGATTGGCCCGCAGACTTTCACAACTACCTTCTACGTGATGGATATACAGCCCGCCTACAGCTGTTTATTGGGTAGGCCATGGATTCACGCCGCTGGCGCCGTGACCTCTACCCTTCACCAGAAGTTAAAATATGAGTGGGAGGGTCAAATCGTTACAATCTGTGGAGAAGAGGACATTTTTGTCAGCCACCTTGCTACTTATAAGTACATTGAGATGGATGGGGAGATCCATGAAACAATGAGCCAGGGGTTCGAAGCCTTGAATGTGAATGAAACATCTGCTGTACCTGGTACTTCAATATCATCATACCAACAAGCCCGGAAGGTTGTTGAGGGAGGAAACGCCCAAGGCTGGGGCAAGGTTTTAGCTGTGGAGGAGAAGAAGGACAAGTTTGGGTTGGGTTACAGACCAACTCAACAACATCAAGCGGAGGCTGTTGAGAAGCCCGGTTTTGTCAGTGGGGGGATGCTTACCCCTGATGCTGTCAACTGTCTGGAAGACGAGCTGGAAGAAGAACGCAACCTGGAAAGCTGGATTCGTCCAAAGATCCCGGGGAGCAGTATCTCAAACTGGTCTTCCCAGGAAATTATAAGAGTTACTCATTGTAACCCGGTGAACTGACTTTAAACAATGTTGCGGATAGCAAGAGTCGCCACCGACTTTTATTTTATCCATAAGGAAAGGTTATAAAAGAACAGGAAAGACCTTAGAGAATATTTTGGGTCCGGGGGGTAGGTTATGAAAAGGGAAGGTATTAGCACCCTTTTCATCCATGGTTATCCATGGGCTCTTAGGTACTTAAGCTCACTTTTGAATTGTTTTGAAAGTATAGTGTGTGAATAACAAAAAAATTTCAGAATAGTTTAATAATAATCCATGTAAGGATGTGTAAGAAACTTGTTTGAAAATTTGTTTGAAAATGTTAAGTGTTTGGAAAATTTTTGAAGTGAGCAAGTACCTAGGAGTAATCTACCCTAATGTTTAAGGTCTTTCTTATTCTTTATCTTTTCTTTAGTAAGACTATCCCTACTATAATGGAGTAGGTAGTCCTTACTTTGGAAGTTAAGGGACACGTGAGGGACAATTTGATTTTTGAAGGCAATGGTAGGGTGTAATAAGCACATATAAGGGACTATCATCATTTATTCGAAAGGGACCCGATTCGTAAAGGCAACCATAAGGGACTTTGATGATTTTCTTCCGAGGGACTTGCTCTATACACCCCACTTAACCATTATTCGTAGGCAACTTGAGGGATATCCTTAGGAAGTGAGACGGCGATTAAAATCGACTTACGTGTGTGACGTGTTTATTTTAATTATCTTTATTAAAAATTATCTAAATTTATTTTAATATTGCATACATGTTGTTTACACTCCCTAATTACTAACCACAAGAATAATAATTAAAATAATTACAAAATTACAACCGGGAAAACAATTACAAAATTATAGTAAAATAATTAAGTAGCAAAAATAAATAAAAGATAAATAAGCAATAATAAATAATAAGGGGTTAGCGAATAATAATAATAATAATTTAGAAATAATAAACAAGGTTAGAAAATAATAATAAAAATATAATAACAAATAATGATATGGTTAGTGAAATAAGAATAAACAAAATTAATCCAAATATTATAATAATAAGAAATTATCAATTTTGATATAAACAACTATATGTATAAAAAACAAATATGAACAGTTATTTTAATTCACAAATTATTAAGTTATATTTTAATTATGATGTTATTTACAAAAATCTAATTATTATAAGCACAATTATTTCTAAACAAAAAAGTTATATATATATGAAAAATTTATAAGTATATTTACAAAATTTGTAAGAATTATAGTAATCATACATATATAATAATTATATTAGAAAATAACATAAAAAAAAATAGAATTAGATTTGTATTAAAAAATATTTTTTAGAATTTTATAAGATTAGGGTTTTATATTTTTTAGGGTTTATAAAAATAGGACTTAACTATATACAAAATTTATTCTAATTTATATATACAAAAATAATGAGACATAATTTAAAAATATATCTTTTAAGAAATATAACATACATATTTTATGATTATTTTTATGGTTTTATTATTGTTTTAGAAATAATGTTATATTGAATATAATAATACATAAACAAATAAAAGAAAAGGAGTATGAAAAAAAACTTACCTGCCTGGGGTTTGAACCCAGGTCAGTTTGATTCACAACAAGAGCAACAAACACCAGGCCACTGGTGCGCAGGCAGTAAATGATGGGGAAGAATTCCTTTTGTTGTTTCCTTGCTAAAAATCCAGAAAAATGATAAAACAAAAGGCCTGAGGGAAGTTTTGATCCCAGGACCTTATGCTTTCAAACGCGCGCTTCACCACCCGGCTGGAAGAGCCAATCTGTTAGAATACCAGCTATGCACAATAATATATTAAAATCAAAAGTTAAATGGAGACGTATTAAAAAGAATGGTTGGAGGCTGGATTCGAACCCCAGCCTTCCCCCAACGCGCGCATACGTTCTTTCCACCAGACCAACTTCATAGTTGTGATAAACAAATAGAAAGAATATATAATATTTTAAAACAGAATTTGAATATAAACTTTCGCGCCAAACAGTCTTCATCTTCAACCTTGAGACCTTTGAATTTTGCTGCGAAATCTTCCACGAATTTTCCTGCGAAATTGAAACCCTAACAAAACCTGCGAAAACGAAACTCAACCAAAACCACATTGATTCATGAAATTGATTTGTGATTTATGATTCTCACGATTCACACAACAGTTCTATGTCTCCACAATTTATTTATATTCATTCAAACAATAAACCCTAATTGGAGGTTTTGAACCCTAATATGGCACTTCACGAATTAGGCACGGATTCTTCATCTTTCCTGCCCAGAAATCATCTTTATACAATAACAAACAAGATTATGATCACAAAAACAATTTATAATGAACAAATTAATGCAATCGAAAAATGAAGAAACCAAGAACAAAGTTCATTCTGTTCATGCGAATGATGATGTTTTAGGCATTGCAAATGATCCAGGCATGTTCAATAATCATCATAAAAGAGATTGGTGTGCTTGGAATGTATTGAAACTACCTATAATCAAAAATCCGATTGTGAGTTTTTCTTTGAATTTTTGAAGTTGGAGAGTGTTATTTAAGGCTGCAAAATTCGTGTCTAGGGCTAGGGTTTGTGTTAAGCATATATAGATGAGTGAACTAGGTCAGAAATAAGACTTGGTTATGTGAAAATTTGGATCAAAAAATATTGAAAAAGATCAAGTGTTAAAAGTCAAATATTTGATCATAAGAGCTTGCTATTTTGGGAGAGATCACATGATTTCCTTCTCATTCTTATTCAATCAATAATTATGAATTTCTAGAAATAATATCCTCACCCAAAAATAGATTTTTATATTTTTTATTTATTTAAAATGATTTTTATGGATTAAATCAATAATAAATAAATAGAAAATAATAAAAATGATGAATTTTGGTCAATTGGGTCGTGCACCATATTATGAGATGGATTGGGTCATAAATTAGGCAGCCCATTTGGAAAGAAATACTTCTAAGCCTCCATTTTCAACATAAACCATCACAAAATTGCCCAACTTTGCAAGGGCACATCTCCTTCAATTTTAAGAGTATGAGGGTGTTCTTGGACTTTTTGGAAGGCTTGAAGAGTCCTCTAAACAACCCCATTGGTTTCAGGTCCATATCATTTACCAATCTCAAGTTATGCCCTTTTGAAGCTGTTGACTTTTTGTTGACTTTTGAAATGACCTATAATGTCTTAGATCATATCTCTCAAATGAAGCATTTTTGGGCTTAACCTTCAACATCAAAGTTGTAGAGAATTCAATTTCCTTCAAAATGAGCTTTGGATGGAGACTTGGTGATGAAGTATGTGAAAGTTATGGCTGGTCAAAGTTCAGTTGACTTTTACTGAGGAAACCCTAATTTAGAAACTCCTGATTATTGATGATCTGGAATCTCCTTGATGAATCATGATCAAACCTTGATCAAATGATGAATTTTACTTCATATACTTGATGTTGGCAAAAAATCATGAAGTTTGACTTTGGTTTGACCACAGTTGACCTCAGTTTGACTTTTTTAACTGCATTGACTGATTTTGACTTATCTGATCATCTGACTGAGCAAACTTTTGAGAAAAGTCTTGAAACTTGTCATGGGGGTTCTTATACACATATAAGATGTTATGAAATTCACTTGAAGTCTTGGAAGTCCATTTAGCCTGATTAAAGTCAAAACCCTAGTTTTGGATGCACTGCTTAGGAGGTGCATTGTCTGAGGGAATTGTCAACTCTTCTGACCAATTGTGAATTTTGTGAACCTTGTGAATCTTCATAAAATGTCTTGTGAACCTCATGGGAGGTATTGTGAAGCTTGTGAACCTTGTGAACCTCATGAAGTGACTTTGTAGACCTCATGAACCTCAGGAGAGCTTTGTAATCATTGTGAACCTTGTGAACCTTCAAGAAGTAACTTGTAGACTTCATGAACCTCATGAAAGGTATTGTAAATGTTGATAAGCTTGTGAACCTCGTGAACCTTCATAAAGTAACTTGTAGACTTCATGAACTTCAAGAAAGGCATTGAAAGCATTATGGAACTTGTGAACCTTGTGAACCTTCAAGAAGTAACTTGTAGACTTCATGAACCTCATGAAAGGTTTTGCAAGTGTTGGAGAACTTGTGAACCTTGTGAACCTTCTTAGAACACAAAGTCTTGTATTGTGAGGGCAAATTTTGGGGTGCAACAGCTGCCCCTGTTCAATTTTCTGAAACCTGAGGGGTTAGATTGGTATATTTGCCAGTCGTGACCTGGAAGGTTGAAGGGGATTGAACACAAAAGCCCAAAAATTTTCACTCACCAGTGCATTGGAGTGACACAGATGGCTAGTTGAATATGCTTGAGTGGGCTTAAAGATGCCACTAGGGGAAAGTTCTTCAGATATATTTCTTGGAAGATAAAGCAGTCCAAAATATGGAGGTATAATGAAAGCTGTCAGGAGTCTGGAGCAGTCCTGAGGTATTAATGATATGCGTTCAGGATATTGGAGTAATACTGATGTAACAGCATGTCTTCATGAGGATAGAGCAATCAATAATGATGACCCTAAAGCAGTCTTGAAGTAATGATTTCAGGAGGATAGAGCCAAATGATAACTCTAAAGCAGTCTTGAAGTAGTAATATGATTTCAGGAGGATAGAGCAATCAATAGCTCTAAAGCAGTCTTGAAATAATAATGTGATTTGTCTTCAGGAGGATAGAGCAATCAATAATGATAACTCCAAAGCAGTCTTGAAGTAATGATTTCAGGAGGATAGAGCCATCAATAATGACAACTCCAAAGCAGTCTTGAAATAATAATGTGATATGTCTTCAGGAGGATAGAGCAATCAATAATGATAACTCCAAAGCAGTCTTGAAGTAATGGCTTCAGGAGGATAGAGCAATCAATAATGATAACCCTAAAGCAGTCTTGAAGTAATGGCTTCAGGAGGATAGAGCAATCAATAATGATAACTCTAAAGCAGTCTTGAAGTAATGGCTTCAGGAGGATAGAGCAATCAATAATGATAACTCTAAAGCAGTCTTGAAGTAATGGCTTCAGGAGGATAGAGCAATCAATAATGATAACTCTAAAGCAGTCTTGAAGTAATGGCTTCAGGAGGATAGAGTCATCAATAATGACAACTCCAAAGCAGTCTTGAAGTAATGGCTTCAGGAGGATAGAGCAATCAATAATGATAACTCTAAAGCAGTCTTGAAGTAATGAGAAGCTTATCAGGAGGATAAAGCAACCCTGAGGTTACAATAAAGCAGTCCCAAAGTAATAAATAGCTTATCAGGAGGATAAAGTAACCCTGAGGTTACGGTAAAGCAGTCCCAAAGCTCATAAGCTTGTTTGTTGGATAATTAACCTGAGAACAAAGTAACATTCTGTATAAATAGTATTAGTTCATGTATTATGTATGTATGTATAACATGATGCACCTAAGTAATGTATTATGTATATGGATATGTATGTTATGGTATGATGTAAATGATGTATGTATGATATGATACTGCCGGAAGCGTCTGGATATCTTCATATAATAACTGCTGGCCAGGGAAAATAAATCCTGATTCGTTGCTGAGGAATATATAACTCTCCGTCTGCTGGGGATAACAGGGTATAGATAACCTCCCGTATGCTGGGGATAACAAGATATAGATAACCTCCCGTATGCTGGGGATAACAAGATATAGATAACCTCCCGTATGCTGGGGATAGCAAAGGTATATATGACCTTCGTCTTCGTTTGATAATAGGACAAGTATAACATCCTGTCTTCGTTCGTCGTACCCTTATTGGAAAGTAATTTCCCGAATATCCGTATGAGGATAAAAGAGATGGATATAAATTCCAGGGGAGATGAGACCTTATGAATATGGATTTGCCCTACTGAGGGTTTGTAACTGTCTTGTAAAGATGAACCGGCGAAACTTCGTTGAAATCCTTCCCTCGTTCGTCCTTGGTAAATACTATTACTGCATTTTCATGCATTTCTGGTGAACATTAATCATATTCAAAAGCATACATGCATTCAAACACAACCAATGGACGTTTTGCTTATGTAAAATAGGGTAAAAGTAAATCTGGATTCAGAGGGAAAAGTAAAGCTAAACTTGAAAACAGAATCGTCTCAACTTCGAGATTGGATTTAGAGCTCCTGAAATCCATAACTTTCCTGAATACCTTCCCAGAAATCTTCATAACTGGATCTGAAGACATGATACTGACACCATCTGATACTACTGGCATGGACAATTAATTCCCCTAATGACTTTTGCTGAGGATTACAAATCAAGGTAGAGGAATGTGTCTTCAGGTTGTAATGGACCATGTATTCTCCGGATACCAGATTTGAAAAGAAGGCATTGCCCCTTGGTTGAGGATGAATCGTCCCATAACGGAAGTATCTGTAATGAGTCATCTTAAAAGAAACAAGTAGAATGCCCCATAAGCATATGCCCCTGGTATTATGAACTTTGTAATGTCACACTTGGTAATTCAAATATATGAGAAAAACTGTCCCTGGCCATTAAGCACTGTTGGATCTGGAACTGATTGCCCTGAATGATCTGAACAGCAACTTGGGATGCCCATGGATTGGGAAACAGTGACTATGCCCCTTTGTATACATGGACTCTGATCCAGGAAGCAATTTTGTTTATCGGAAGGACTTTGGTTCATTGAACATTCATCCTGTAAGCTTCTCCATTTGTCAAACACTCAGGTATATGTAAACAAATATATTCAAAAATGCAATGCTTATGTCTGTCTTGAAAAAAAAATTTTTTTTTTTGAAAAACTGTTTATTATTATTTTGAAAACTGCGATATTAACTCAAGTTTTATGACAAGCCCTAAAGGAGTCAGGATACCTTTTTGTAGCAGTACGCTTTCGAACTAACCATGCTTCAGTTAGGACTTTTAAAGGGTTATAACGTGGCCTGGTTCATGGTTTAAGAAACAAAAGATAAAGGCTCAAATTTTATTTGTACCCAACCCAATCTCCATGATGTTCTTCAGTCCTATACTCAGTTAACTTATGCATTGAAGTTCCAAAGAAGTTTGGTATTGTAACACTGATATTTGTGATGGTTCAGCCACCAAAAATTTATTTGAACATTCAGTCATCTTTCTTTGTTGAGGATCCATAGTGACCTTTTTTTTTCTTTTTGACTTTATTATCCCTTCTTTTTGCCTGAACTGCTTATTTCAAGATTACAGTCAGTGGGATATCTTAATGTTTTACTAAGTCTCCTTCATAGGTTTTGACTTAGTGAATTGTTCTTTTGCTGGATATTGACTGTCAGGTTTAATGATTACCGAGAACTATCATTAGTTGTGTACAACACAGATAATTGGCATATTTGAGTTAACTGAGTAACTACCCTGCCCCGGGTTATGAATAAGGGTTTTAATTTGTGCGAGAATAAAAACTCCTACTTCATAGGCTCAAAAGGGTTGACTAGGGATTAACTTCCTTATATCTCCACTGTTTAGGAATTGAAACAATGCCTGTACATCGTCAGCACAGTCTGTTCAAAAGCATACTGCATAAGATTATGGTATTGTTTTCGTCATCCTCCCTCTACAGGCTTATAGCTTTATCAGGAGTTACATATCACAAGATAGAAATAAGAAGCATAATTCAAAGCATAGTAGGACGAATGGATTAATTCAAGACAAACATACGCAATGCATTAATGAAGACAAAAGTTTAACATAATAATAAGTGTTCAAACAAATAAAAGAAATTACAAATGAAAATTCAAATGTTGTCCCATCCAGTTGGCTGAATGTCTTCAATTGCAATCTGTGAACTTTGAGGAGCAGTATTCTTCACCATGAAATCAAATTTTCCACTTGGATGCCCCAAGGTGCCCCATATCTCAACAGGAATAGGTATTCTTCCTTTCTTGTTACTTTGGGCAACTTGTCTTGCAGCTTCGGTGTTTGATGGACGATAGTAGAACTCAACTTGACCTTCTGGAGTAACCTCTAGGATTCCTTCATCAATCAGGTCTTGAATCTTTTCCTTCAATGCCCAACAGTTATTTGTATCATGTCCAGGACTGTTGGAGTGGTACTCACACCTTGCCCTGGGATTATAGCGAGGAGAGGAAGTTTTAGGATTTTTGGGAGACTTTTCCAAGGAAACCAGCTTCATCTCCAACAGGCATTGCAAAACTTGTGACATTGGAGTGCTGAACTTGATAAACTGCCTTCTACCTTTCTGGTGTTGAGGTGGATTACCCTTATCAGGTCTTTCTTCTTCAATCGAGGAACAATCAATGGCAACCTGTCTCTTACCCTCTTTTATCCTCATCCTTCTTTTAAAGAAATCAGCTTGTCTTAATGGAGGTTTACTGACAATTAGATCCCCGACTTTATCACTTTGAAATTTTTGGATGAAGGTCATCAGCTCTTCTTGCCCCTGAGCTAAACTTTGAATAAGAGCCACCTGGTCATTCATCTGGGTCCTCATTCCTGTCATCTCAGCTTGTAGTTGTTTCAGCTGATCATCCTTATTGTCTTCAGGATTCTTCTTCTTAGCCAGCAGTTTCTTCAATTCATCCTGCCCCTTGGTCAGGTTCAGGATCAATTCTTGGAACTGTGCATTCTGTGCCTGAAGATCCTTAACTGATTGTTCAAGAGCCATTGCTGAAATAAACAGCGAGAAGATGAGAAACCTGTGCACAATTATAACCCTGTGATGCAATGAAATGATGTGTGAATGCACATGCAATGTTTTCAAGGACCGCAGAATTTAAATTTGCTTAAACAAACAAGAAAGTAACTTTTTATTAGTAATAACTTATTTTGCCTTTTAGGCTTACAAAAATGAAAATGAAATAAGTACAAAAGGTGGGGTTTTAAGTCTCCCATGGACGTTTCCTCTTTATGTTGAGGTATGAGTTGAGATTTCGTTCCTCGTGAAGTTGCTTTGTTAGCTCTAGGACCCTTGCTTGGCTTGCTTTGTAATGAGCCTCGAAAGTATCCCTTTGCTCCTTCAGTTGGATCCATGATCTCTGCAAGTCTTCCATATCAGTAGGCATGTCTGGGTGAAGGATGGTATAAGCAGTGTCTCCTTCAGCAACAGGTTCCATGGTAACTGGTAGGATGGCAGGATATGGCATCATGAGTGTCTGAGCACGAGATCGTACCCATCTGAGATAAGCTTCCATAGGAATAGTGTACTTAGGCTCCAGTGTCTTGCTGTCAATCCTGTTTACCTTTCCCCAAGCTCGTATGAATCTCTGACGGTAACCATGAAGATCGTTGTCGTAATCAAACACAATGCCCTGAATCAACATGTCATGTGGACCATCACTTCGGGCGTAACCAAACTGTCGTAAAGCTAGAGAGGGGTTGTAGGTGATGCCTCCTCTTATGCCTAGAAGTGGCACATTAGGAAACTCCCCACAACGGTCAATGATAGTGACATTCTCCATAGATCTGGAGCACCAATGAACATCTGAGTGAGAAAGTGACATGATCCTCTTGGACCATCTGAACCCTTGCTCATTCTTCATTACTGAGCGAGGAAGGTGAGAAATAAACCACCTAGAAAGCAAAGGTATGCAGCACATCAAAGTTCCTCTTGCCCTTGTAGTACGGGTGTGAAGAGAATGTAGGATATCTCCAAGCAAAGTAGGCACTGGATTGTGACTCAGGAATATGTTGATGGCATGAACGTCTATGAACTGATCTGGATTGGGGAACAATACTAAGCCATATATCAGCAAGGCTAAGATCTCCTCAAAAGCATCATAGCTCATGGCCTTCAAGAACATTTGAGCTTTATCCACTAATACCTTGGCAAGAATACCCTTAACTCCACTTCTCGTCTCTAGAACAATGTCAGACTTCTTCAGATGTAGAGCTGCAGCAATAACCTCTGGTTTAAGCTCCTTCTCCAAACCTGTGAAGGGTCTTTGATCAAGAACAGGTATACCCAGAAGTTTAGAGAACTCCTCCATGGTTGGAACCAGCTGATAGTCAGGGAATGTAAAGCAATGGTGCTTAGGGTCAAAGAACTGAAACAGGACACTCATCATGTCTTCACTGAACCCTGAAGTGACCAGATCCAATAGATGACCATGTCTCTTGTTGAATCGGGAGTGATCATGCATTTTAGAAACCAACTCTTTAAGCTTAGGAGGTATCCCTACAAAGTTGATCCTGATGGTGTTTCTACGAGCAGAAGCCATGACCTGCAAAAAAGAACAAAGATAAATCCCTTGGTCCTTGAAATGGTTAGGGAAAATGATATGCTTATGATGCATGATGATGTCATGATGTTATGCTCAATCACAAACATGTGGCACACACAAACAAGTCACACCATAGCCCTAGGTTTAAAGGCTTGCATGAGGTTCAAAGGTAAGTACCCTCCCCTGAAGTTAGATGGTTCATCCTGTCCTATAAAGTAACCAGGTTCTAAGGGATCTCAATATCATTGATCCTTCACAAGGGTGGTTGATCAGAAGGCAACTTACTTGCCAACCAAAACCCTCCAAGTTTAAGATCTCAATGAGTGTAGTATCGAGTGTCATCCAACTTCAGTCTGCACCAAAGCCGGTTACCTCACTACTTTCTAAAGGCCAAGATGAGTTAACTAGGGTTCTAAAAGTTAGTTAGTGCATTGACAACATATGGCAGCCTCATATTATCCTCAACTTGACTTAAGGAACATAAGCACCAACCAAGAAGTCGCACTAACTATGGCCACCAGATCAACCGTATCGATATACGTCGTACAGTTTCCTTGGTCTATTGCCATTTACCTAAGGTACACTAGATCCGAGTTAGGACCTTTCACACATAAGAGCACCCCAACAAGTAATATAAATCAAACAAGGCAAGCAATTCAAAGTGATCTTAATTCCTAAGGGTACCCCTCTTAAAATAGATCCCCAGCAGAGTCGCCAGTTCTGTAACCCGGTGAACTGACTTTAAACAATGTTGCGGATAGCAAGAGTCGCCACCGACTTTTATTTTATCCATAAGGAAAGGTTATAAAAGAACAGGAAAGACCTTAGAGAATATTTTGGGTCCGGGGGGTAGGTTATGAAAAGGGAAGGTATTAGCACCCTTTTCATCCATGGTTATCCATGGGCTCTTAGGTACTTAAGCTCACTTTTGAATTGTTTTGAAAGTATAGTGTGTGAATAACAAAAAAATTTCAGAATAGTTTAATAATAATCCATGTAAGGATGTGTAAGAAACTTGTTTGAAAATTTGTTTGAAAATGTTAAGTGTTTGGAAAATTTTTGAAGTGAGCAAGTACCTAGGAGTAATCTACCCTAATGTTTAAGGTCTTTCTTATTCTTTATCTTTTCTTTAGTAAGACTATCCCTACTATAATGGAGTAGGTAGTCCTTACTTTGGAAGTTAAGGGACACGTGAGGGACAATTTGATTTTTGAAGGCAATGGTAGGGTGTAATAAGCACATATAAGGGACTATCATCATTTATTCGAAAGGGACCCGATTCGTAAAGGCAACCATAAGGGACTTTGATGATTTTCTTCCGAGGGACTTGCTCTATACACCCCACTTAACCATTATTCGTAGGCAACTTGAGGGATATCCTTAGGAAGTGAGACGGCGATTAAAATCGACTTACGTGTGTGACGTGTTTATTTTAATTATCTTTATTAAAAATTATCTAAATTTATTTTAATATTGCATACATGTTGTTTACACTCCCTAATTACTAACCACAAGAATAATAATTAAAATAATTACAAAATTACAACCGGGAAAACAATTACAAAATTATAGTAAAATAATTAAGTAGCAAAAATAAATAAAAGATAAATAAGCAATAATAAATAATAAGGGGTTAGCGAATAATAATAATAATAATTTAGAAATAATAAACAAGGTTAGAAAATAATAATAAAAATATAATAACAAATAATGATATGGTTAGTGAAATAAGAATAAACAAAATTAATCCAAATATTATAATAATAAGAAATTATCAATTTTGATATAAACAACTATATGTATAAAAAACAAATATGAACAGTTATTTTAATTCACAAATTATTAAGTTATATTTTAATTATGATGTTATTTACAAAAATCTAATTATTATAAGCACAATTATTTCTAAACAAAAAAGTTATATATATATGAAAAATTTATAAGTATATTTACAAAATTTGTAAGAATTATAGTAATCATACATATATAATAATTATATTAGAAAATAACATTAAAAAAAAATAGAATTAGATTTGTATTAAAAAATATTTTTTAGAATTTTATAAGATTAGGGTTTTATATTTTTTAGGGTTTATAAAAATAGGACTTAACTATATACAAAATTTATTCTAATTTATATATACAAAAATAATGAGACATAATTTAAAAATATATCTTTTAAGAAATATAACATACATATTTTATGATTATTTTTATGGTTTTATTATTGTTTTAGAAATAATGTTATATTGAATATAATAATACATAAACAAATAAAAGAAAAGGAGTATGAAAAAAAACTTACCTGCCTGGGGTTTGAACCCAGGTCAGTTTGATTCACAACAAGAGCAACAAACACCAGGCCACTGGTGCGCAGGCAGTAAATGATGGGGAAGAATTCCTTTTGTTGTTTCCTTGCTAAAAATCCAGAAAAATGATAAAACAAAAGGCCTGAGGGAAGTTTTGATCCCAGGACCTTATGCTTTCAAACGCGCGCTTCACCACCCGGCTGGAAGAGCCAATCTGTTAGAATACCAGCTATGCACAATAATATATTAAAATCAAAAGTTAAATGGAGACGTATTAAAAAGAATGGTTGGAGGCTGGATTCGAACCCCAGCCTTCCCCCAACGCGCGCATACGTTCTTTCCACCAGACCAACTTCATAGTTGTGATAAACAAATAGAAAGAATATATAATATTTTAAAACAGAATTTGAATATAAACTTTCGCGCCAAACAGTCTTCATCTTCAACCTTGAGACCTTTGAATTTTGCTGCGAAATCTTCCACGAATTTTCCTGCGAAATTGAAACCCTAACAAAACCTGCGAAAACGAAACTCAACCAAAACCACATTGATTCATGAAATTGATTTGTGATTTATGATTCTCACGATTCACACAACAGTTCTATGTCTCCACAATTTATTTATATTCATTCAAACAATAAACCCTAATTGGAGGTTTTGAACCCTAATATGGCACTTCACGAATTAGGCACGGATTCTTCATCTTTCCTGCCCAGAAATCATCTTTATACAATAACAAACAAGATTATGATCACAAAAACAATTTATAATGAACAAATTAATGCAATCGAAAAATGAAGAAACCAAGAACAAAGTTCATTCTGTTCATGCGAATGATGATGTTTTAGGCATTGCAAATGATCCAGGCATGTTCAATAATCATCATAAAAGAGATTGGTGTGCTTGGAATGTATTGAAACTACCTATAATCAAAAATCCGATTGTGAGTTTTTCTTTGAATTTTTGAAGTTGGAGAGTGTTATTTGAGGCTGCAAAATTCGTGTCTAGGGCTAGGGTTTGTGTTAAGCATATATAGATGAGTGAACTAGGTCAGAAATAAGACTTGGTTATGTGAAAATTTGGATCAAAAAATATTGAAAAAGATCAAGTGTTAAAAGTCAAATATTTGATCATAAGAGCTTGCTATTTTGGGAGAGATCACATGATTTCCTTCTCATTCTTATTCAATCAATAATTATGAATTTCTAGAAATAATATCCTCACCCAAAAATAGATTTTTATATTTTTTATTTATTTAAAATGATTTTTATGGATTAAATCAATAATAAATAAATAGAAAATAATAAAAATGATGAATTTTGGTCAATTGGGTCGTGCACCATATTATGAGATGGATTGGGTCATAAATTAGGCAGCCCATTTGGAAAGAAATACTTCTAAGCCTCCATTTTCAACATAAACCATCACAAAATTGCCCAACTTTGCAAGGGCACATCTCCTTCAATTTTAAGAGTATGAGGGTGTTCTTGGACTTTTTGGAAGGCTTGAAGAGTCCTCTAAACAACCCCATTGGTTTCAGGTCCATATCATTTACCAATCTCAAGTTATGCCCTTTTGAAGCTGTTGACTTTTTGTTGACTTTTGAAATGACCTATAATGTCTTAGATCATATCTCTCAAATGAAGCATTTTTGGGCTTAACCTTCAACAT
Organism: Lathyrus aphaca; assembly: GCA_963966055.1. Classification (NCBI taxonomy): domain Eukaryota; kingdom Viridiplantae; phylum Streptophyta; class Magnoliopsida; order Fabales; family Fabaceae; genus Lathyrus; species Lathyrus aphaca. The sequence continues at coordinate 213,288,966 of OZ014519.1, forward strand.
CAAAGTTGTAGAGAATTCAATTTCCTTCAAAATGAGCTTTGGATGGAGACTTGGTGATGAAGTATGTGAAAGTTATGGCTGGTCAAAGTTCAGTTGACTTTTACTGAGGAAACCCTAATTTAGAAACTCCTGATTATTGATGATCTGGAATCTCCTTGATGAATCATGATCAAACCTTGATCAAATGATGAATTTTACTTCATATACTTGATGTTGGCAAAAAATCATGAAGTTTGACTTTGGTTTGACCACAGTTGACCTCAGTTTGACTTTTTTAACTGCATTGACTGATTTTGACTTATCTGATCATCTGACTGAGCAAACTTTTGAGAAAAGTCTTGAAACTTGTCATGGGGGTTCTTATACACATATAAGATGTTATGAAATTCACTTGAAGTCTTGGAAGTCCATTTAGCCTGATTAAAGTCAAAACCCTAGTTTTGGATGCACTGCTTAGGAGGTGCATTGTCTGAGGGAATTGTCAACTCTTCTGACCAATTGTGAATTTTGTGAACCTTGTGAATCTTCATAAAATGTCTTGTGAACCTCATGGGAGGTATTGTGAAGCTTGTGAACCTTGTGAACCTCATGAAGTGACTTTGTAGACCTCATGAACCTCAGGAGAGCTTTGTAATCATTGTGAACCTTGTGAACCTTCAAGAAGTAACTTGTAGACTTCATGAACCTCATGAAAGGTATTGTAAATGTTGATAAGCTTGTGAACCTCGTGAACCTTCATAAAGTAACTTGTAGACTTCATGAACTTCAAGAAAGGCATTGAAAGCATTATGGAACTTGTGAACCTTGTGAACCTTCAAGAAGTAACTTGTAGACTTCATGAACCTCATGAAAGGTTTTGCAAGTGTTGGAGAACTTGTGAACCTTGTGAACCTTCTTAGAACACAAAGTCTTGTATTGTGAGGGCAAATTTTGGGGTGCAACACTCATGCAGAGTAATTATTATTTCCTGTATTTTTATAGCATGCATCAAAGTCTTGCATCTTGCCCAAGATGACAAGACTCATTTTGTAATCGGGCCATCTGTACTTTTTGTGCAACAAGATTAATCAAAGAAAATATCAGACATCTTTTTGCAAACAAGTCTTTTTCTTTTTCCGCTCACTGTTTTTCCATTTTTTCTTTTTGTACAAAAAATAAATGGCGGTGTTTTCAAAATGACAACTTTATTTCACTTTTCTAAACAAGATTAAAATCAAATCACTAAAACGAACCAACTGAACCCTTGCAGAGAGTGCCTTCCTGACAGCACCGACAACAACACGGCTATAACTTCGTATGACTTTGACAATCCAATCAATCAAGCTGATGAAGGGGTTGAAGAAGAATATGAGCTTCCTGAAGAGCTAGCCAGGTTGTTGAGACAAGAGGAAAAGGTTATCACTCCTCACCAGGAGGAGATTGAAGTGATTAATCTTGGTACAGATGAAGACGTGAAAGAGGTTAAAATCGGGGCCTGCTTGCAAGACTCAGTGAAGAGACAACTGATTGAACTGCTGCAAGAGTATGTGGACGTGTTTGCTTGGTCTTATCAAGATATGCCAGGGTTGGATACCGACATTGTTGTGCATAAGCTGCCTTTGAGAGAAGAATGCCCGCCAGTTAAACAGAAGCTGCGTCGTACTCGCCCGGACATGGCAATGAAAATCAAGGAAGAGGTACAAAAGCAATGGGACGTCGGGTTCCTTGCTGTAACTAGCTATCCACCGTGGGTTGCTAATATTGTGCCTGTGCCTAAGAAGGATGGCAAAGTAAGAATGTGTGTTGACTACCGGGATCTGAACAGAGCCAGCCCGAAAGATGACTTCCCTTTACCTCACATTGATGTATTGGTAGATAATACGGCTCAGTTCTCGGTATTCTCCTTCATGGATGGATTTTCAGGATACAACCAGATTAAGATGTCACCTGAAGACATGGAGAAGACAACCTTCATCACACCATGGGGCACGTTCTGTTACAAGGTAATGCCATTTGGGCTCAAGAATGCTGGTGCAACGTATCAACGGGCTATGGTAACATTATTCCACGATATGATTCATAAAGAGATAGAGTGTTATGTGGATGACATGATTGCCAAGTCCCTCACTGAAGAAGACCACCTGTTGAACCTATTGAAGTTGTTCAAGCGTCTGAGGAAGTACCAACTAAAGCTGAACCCCAACAAGTGCACATTCGGGGTGCGATCCGGTAAGCTGCTAGGATTTATTGTAAGCGAAAAAGGGATTGAAGTTGACCCTGATAAAGTCAAAGCCATCCAAGAGATGCCTGCACCGAAAACAGAGAAAGAAGTTCGAGGGTTCTTAGGTCGATTGAACTACATTTCACGGTTCATATCTCACCTGACAGCAACCTGTGAACCCTTGTTCAAGCTGTTAAGAAAGGAACAGACGGTCAGGTGGAACGAAAACTGTCAGAAGGCTTTTGACAAGATCAAAGAATACCTGCAAGAACCTCCAATCCTTATGCCTCCAATTGAAGGAAGACCTCTGATAATGTACTTGACAGTATTAGAAGAGTCAATGGGGTGTGTGCTGGGCCAACATGACGAGTCTGGTCGAAAAGAGTATGCAATATACTACCTAAGCAAAAAGTTTACCGACTGTGAACAACGTTACTCACTACTCGAGAAAACTTGCTGTGCTTTAGCGTGGGCTGCTCGCCGACTGAGACAGTATATGTTGACCCACACTACCTTATTGATCTCGAAGATGGACCCAGTTAAGTACATATTTGAGAAGCCAGCTCTTACCGGACGGGTTGCAAGATGGCAAATGATTCTCACAGAATACGACATCCAGTACACTTCTCAGAAAGCCATCAAGGGCAGTGTATTGTCCGAATATCTTGCTGAGCAACCTATCGATGACTACCAGCCTATGAGATTTGACTTCCCTGATGAAGACATCATGTTCATTAAAGCAAAAGATCATGAAGAGCCTATTCACACTGAAGGGCCTGACCCAGAAGAAGAATGGACTATGATGTTTGATGGGGCTGTTAATATGAATGGTCGTGGTGTTGGTGCAGTACTCATTACACCTAAAGGAGTTCACATGCCTTTCTCGGCAAAACTCACTTTCAACTGCACTAACAACGAAGCTGAATATGAAGCTTGCATTATGGGTCTTGAGGAAGCCATTGACCTCAAGATCAAGACATTGACCGTATTCGGAGATTCAGCTCTGGTAGTTAATCAAACCAATGGCAAATGGTACACACACCAGGATCATCTGATACCTTACAGGGATTATACAAGGAAGTTATTGACTTTCTTTACAACAGTCAAGCTTGAATATATCCCTCGGGACGAGAATCAGTTTGCAGATGCTCTGGCTACCATTTCATCCATGATCAAAGTTCAAGCCGCCAACTTTGTACCTCAGATTTCAGTGTCCAGACTCGACAGACCAGCATATGTATTTGCAACGGATGTTGTCAAGGATGACAAGCCTTGGTTCCATGACATTAAGTGCTTCTTGGAGGATCGAACATACCCACCTGGGGCATCTTCCAATGATAAGAAGACTTTGAGAAGGCTTGCTGGTAGTTTCTTCCTGAACACTGATGGGTCTTTATACAAAAGGAACTTTGATATGGTACTCCTCCGATGCGTTGATAAGACAGAAGCAGATTTGTTGATGCGTGAAGTGCACGAAGGCTCCTTTGGTACCCATGCTGGAGGGCATGCCATGGCTAAGAAATTGCTAAGATCAGGCTATTACTGGATCACAATGGATGCAGACTATTGTGCTTATGCCAGGAAATGCCACAAATGCCAGATTTATGCAGATAAGGTGCATGTGCCTCCCAATCCTTTGAACATCATGTCTTCTCCATGGCCCTTTGCCATGTGGGGCATTGATATGATTGGCAAGATCGAGCCAACCGCTTCAAACGGCCATAGATTCATCCTGGTCGCTATTGATTACTTCACCAAGTGGGTCGAAGCAGCCTCATATGCAAACGTTACAAGGCAAGTGGTAGCCAGATTTCTGAAAAGAGATATCATCTGTCGATATGGAGTTCCCGAGCGAATCATTACTGACAATGGTTCCAATCTAAACAACAAAATGATGGCTGAGTTATGCCGGGACTTCAATATCCAACACCACAATTCTTCTCCTTACAGGCCAAAGATGAATGGCGCTGTTGAGGCAGCAAATAAGAATATCAAGAAGATTGTGCAGAAGATGGTAATCACCTACAAGGACTGGCATGAGATGCTACCGTTTGCCTTGCATGGGTACCGCACGTCAATCAGAACGTCCACTGGGGCAACACCGTATCAGCTTGTGTATGGTATGGAAGCAGTCCTACCAGTTGAAGTTGAATTACCCTCTCTCCGAGTACTGATGGATGTTAAACTGAGTGAAGCAGAGTGGGCCCGGGCCCGATATGAGCAACTGAGTTTGATCGAAGAGAAGAGATTGGCTGCAATCTGTCATGGACAGTTGTATCAGAAAAGAATGAAGAAAGCCTTCGATCAGAAAGTCAGGCACCGAGAGTACCAAGTAGGAGATCTTGTGCTGAAGAGAATCCTCCCTCCTCATACAGACCACAGGGGCAAGTGGACTCCGAACTATGAAGGACCATTTGTGGTAAAGAAAGTTTTCTCTGGTGGGGCACTGATGCTCAGCACTATGGATGGTGAAGATTTCCCGTCCCCTGTGAATTCAGATGCAGTTAAAAAATACTTCGCATAAAAAGACCCGCTGGACACAAAAACAGAATGTAAGTCCAGGCAAAAATAGGGCATCCCGGCGAGTCAAAAAACAGAATAAAAGACTCGGGCAAAAATAAGGGAAAATAAACAAAAGAATGTACACCCGCTGAGTTGAAAAGCCGCATTGGACAGCTCAGGCAAAAATGGGTATCCCGATGGATTGAAAACCCGAAAGGGCGATCCATGCAAAATAAGGGAATAAGCGAACAATTGCATTCTGAATTCGTCTGTATCATCTACAACTTGGTAAGCTTCGAATGGATCAAGCTTCAATCAGAATCAACATTCTTCAAAAAGCAAGATGAGAAGAACGTCAAAAGTCATACGGGTCATAGTGAAGAGGAAGCTCCTTAAAGCGTCATCAACACTGCCAGCATTTTGTTTCTCAATTTGTAGCAATCTCCTCATTTCAGGGGATTTGTTTCTTTGACTGTATCTCGCCAACTCAGGGCATATGAATTAATAAAACCAGATTTTCAGTCATGTCTCGTTTTGTACGTTCTATTTGCAAAAATGTCTGATGTCTAAAAAATTGATTGCATAAGAATACAGATGCTTATCTTCAAATAAAAACATGCTTGCAGGAAATATGTTTACTCTCAGAAGTATTCTAAACTCCTATGACGGAATCCAGTAAGGGATACCTCGGGATTATCTTGTGCGTTCTCTATCTTTTTCAGGATTGCAGTTATCCAGAACGCGACTTGGGGCATGAAGGCTTCATCCTAGCAAGTTGGCAAATCAACACTCAATTTTTAGCACCCGAAGTGCTCTCTCCCCAGATGAGTTGCCTTTTATTATCTATCCCCATCAGAGTTGCCAGGCATCACGGAGGGCACCTACATCCCCGGCTGAGCCAAGGATTCTCTTCAACAGAATCCCCAGGAAGGTCTCTCAATGATCTCTCTTTCTCCCCAGCCGAGTTGCCTTTTTATCCTCAGCCGAAATACACAAAGTCAGGGAATTATCTCCCCACAGAGTTCCAGCCTCTATCCAGGAGAGCAGCGCATAGAAGATCACAACAGAGTGAAGAAAGCTTCTACAAACCCCAGCTGGGTCTCTCATTTACACGGATATGTCTATCATTGACATATATCCCCAAGCAGATATCATCTCATCAAATCTACTAATGATCTCCTCCCCAGCTGGGATGTCCATTTCAATAGATCGATCAAAGATCTTCGCAGCAGTGGGACCCGGATCCCGGTTTGGTACCTTTGCACAATCATAGCATTTGCATCATATTTACCCACAAAGCATAGCATTCCGTTTTAACACGGAGCATTACGGCAAAAAAAAATCAAACACATAGCATAATCATAAGCCATGTTCTGAATCAATACTTGTGAATAATGACAGTTCATCAATGTACAGAAAAATCCCCGCCAGAGTCCCGGCAAAAGCAGCTGCCTCATGAACCACAAACACCGGTATATACTCGTTTTGGACACCCGTCCGTGTCATCATTTCCCCAGTAAGTCGCCTGAACACTCCTTGCAAACAACACCACCTGTATTACAGATGCTTCCTGACACCCGCCCGTGTCACATCCCCAGCAGAAAGCCAAAGACATCACCTTTGCACTCACATACACTTATATACACCTTCTTGGCACCCGTCCGTGTCATATCCCCAGCACAGTCACCTACACTTGGTATATCAGATATTTGTTATTATTATACTCTTCTCCTTTTGACACTCGTCCGTGTCACCTCCCCCAGCAGATAAACACTCATCTATACACTCATACAGATGCTCGTCCGTATCTTGTATATACTTTCATATCCCCACAGATTCGGCATTGATCCATGTTCTCCGTTAACCAGATGGTACTCGTCCGTATCATCGTCTCAGAGCACGCGTCAAGTGTTTGCTTCTACATGATACTCGTCCGTATCATAGCCTTAAGGATGCTCGTCCACATCTTTAATCCATACACTGTGTCAAACATTTTTGTCCTCTCGAAAGGAGACACTCGCCTGTGTCTACTATTCCCCGAAAGAGTCCTCTCAAATTCAACACTCGTCCGTGTTCTTTGTTAACCAGTTGATACTCGTCCGTATCATCATCTCTGAACACGTGTCAGTATTTGTTTCTACCCGATACTCGTCCGTATCGTAGTCTTAAGGATGCTCGTCCGCATCTTTAATCTATACACAATACCAAACACTTATACCTTTTGTTTCTTGGATATAAACACCCGTCCGTGTTTACTACTCCCCAGTAGATCGCCAACAAAGCAAACTTTCTTTTTATCTGGCATTCGTCCTATGTCATGATAAACCCTGAGAGCAGCCGTACCCTGCTAGGTGGTCGTCCTCCGCCTCTTGATGGTCGTCCTCCATCATGCTCATCCGATGGCCGTCCCCATCGTTGATTTTTAGCAGCCGTCCCCTGCTAGGTGGTCGTCCTCCACCTTTTTGATGATCGTCTTTCATCATTTTATCCAATGGCCGTCCCCATTGTTGATTCTGGTTATCTGACATTCGTCCTATGTCCTGATAAACCTTGAGAGCAGCCGTCCCCTGCTAGGTGGTCGTCCTCCACCTCTTGATGGTCGTCCTCCATCATGCTCATCCGATGGCCGTCCCCATCGTTGATATTTTCGGCAGCCGTACCCTGCCAGGTGGTCGTCCTCCACCTTTGATGGCCGTCCCCGTCATATTTCTTTCCCAACAGAGCAGCCGTCCCCTGCTAGGTGATCGTCCTTCGCCTTTGATGGCCGTACCCCATCATCTGTTTATTTCTTTAACCCGATGGCCGTCCCCGTCGTGGTCCCTTTTCTTTTTAACCCGATGGCCGTCCCCGTCGTGGTCCCTTTTCTTTTTAACCCGATGGCCGTCCCCATCGTTGGTTACTTTACTTTATGAACTTGATGGCCGTCCCCGTCATGTTTCATTAATCCCCAGAGAATTTTACAGCTTTACTTGATGGCCGTCCCCATCATAATCTCTTATTTTTCCCAGCTAGTCGGCCGTCCCCGTCTTTGCTTTACCTTTCATCCCCAGCATGTCGGCCGTCCCCGTCATTGCTTTATTTCCCGCACTTTTCCCAGCATGTCGGCCGTCCCCGTCATTGCTCTTTACCCAGCAGTCGTCCTCTGCTCGACGGTCGTCCTCCGTCGCCCACACTTTACAATATACTTTACAATCTATATCCCTTTTCTTCTTCATTCTGTGAGTGCAAATTTTGGACTGTCTTTGGTATTCAACCACAAGTTATCTTGTTTGCCTGTTAAGCCGCCGCTTACATCCTGCACAGCTAACTCATGTTTGAATAGGGGCAGCTGTAAACACCCCAAATTTGCCCTCACCCATTCACACCATGGCTTGTGATCATTTCATATACATAAACACAATCATAGCATCTCATATTACATTTTTGATTCACTGCATAGGTTCTAAGTCATCTGCATCTAGGGTTTATGATCTGAGCAATCCAAGAGTCTCTTGAGCCACTCCAAAGGCCACCAATCATCTCAAAGGGATCCATGTGTGTTCTTATATCATATTACATCCTTTCAAAGTCAAGCACGCCAAAGAATCACAAGAACTGGAAATGGTGTGGAAGCAGGGCCAGGCTTGACTGCACAGATGACCTAGAATTAGGGTTTTGATTTCAGAGGACATAACTCCAAATTTTTTGGTCATTCTTGTTTCCATTGGTCTCCATATGGTATGAGGATCATGCATATCAATTTTCATGAAGGAATTCAATGGGGAAGGCATCTGATCAAAAGATGACTTCTTGAGCAAGTCAGTACAAAATCAGGGCATCTGAGGACCCCAATCATCCAACCAAAGGGTTTTTGTAGATGTTTTAGAATTGGTAGGATTTTTGGACAAACAAGAAGTGTTGAAGTTCAGGCTTCAGGATGTCCCACCAGATGTTGTGACATTGTGTAAGTTAATGTAATAAGTTCAGTTTTTTCAGGATGTCCCAACAGATGTCCCAACAGATGTTGGGACATCTCAGACCTGATCCCAGAATTTCAGCTTTCCCCATCATTTTGAATGTGTATGATCTTTATTTGATCATAGAAGATGTTAGAAGTTCACAAAACTGAAGAATTTCAAGCCATTTGCAAAGTTGCCTTTTTGGGAAAGTAACTTATAATGGAAATTTGCCTTTTTGGGAAAGTAACTTATAATGGAAAACTTGTAAATTCTCATGGCCAGCCTTTATGTGACTTCAATGTGACCTCTAATCATCATACAAATACAGTGCATGACTTAAAAAATCAGAATTGGCCCAAGGGATTTCTCACTTATTTGCCTTGATTTTCAAGTATCCATAAGTCATTTTTCATGAAAGTGCAAAGAGTGATTTTTGGCAAAATCATTCTCAAAGGAGTTGTATGATCTCTAGCTATTTTTAATACATTGTCATGACCTAATGAGGCATTCCACATCAGAAATTCAGCAAGACTTCTCACATTCACATAGCCAAAATCATGAAATGTCACAAGTGGGCAAGTTGCAAAAACTCCTCTAGCTCATGATCCAAATGTCACAAGGGCCTTCCTTGAACTCAGCTGATGCAGTACAGGTTAGGAAACCATCTCTGACACAGCCCATGCTTCAAGTACACCAAACCATGACTTTTTGCAATTTCTCCCATGCTCTTGGAATAGTGATCAGCCACCTCTACAAACCTGCTCCATAGCCTACTCAAACATTATGGAACATAAAGCAAGCCATACACAAGCTGAATAGACACTTTGCAGCATACACAAAAAAACTGGTCTGAACCTTCTCCTCTTCAAAACTCTCTCCACAGCCTTCAAACATTAAAAAAAAATTTTCTTCACACACAAACCACAAATCATCCATAGAACAGATCCCACCCCTTACAATGATCTGAAACACAACACACAAGAACTGCATTTCCTGTTACACCAGAACTGAACCACAAAAAAACTAGCCACTTTCAGCCTCATTCAAGGTTTCCATTGGCCTCAAGGGGTTAAAGGGAGATCATTTTCACAAGAGGGAAGCTCTGAAAGCTCACTTTCGAAGGTCTCCAGCTCAGTACAGACGCGCCTTATTCTGTTTCATTCTTCCATAATTAATTCCAAGTAACTTTCCTTAATTTATTCAGTTTTGTTAGTCATTAATTCTGGTAGCAGGTCTGGGATGTCCCAACATCTGTTGGGACATCCTGAAAAACTGAGTTTTATTTCATTAACTGATAATGTCACAACATCTGTTGGGACATCCTGAAAAACTGAGTTTATTTCATTAACTGATGCAATGTCCCAACATCTGGTGTGACATTCTGAATTAAGTTCATTTGCTTATGCTCTGTCTGATAATGTCACAACATCTGTTGGGACATCCTGAAAAACTGAGTTTTATTTCATTAACTGATAATGTCACAACATCTGTTGGGACATCCTGAAAAACTGAGTTTATTTCATTAACTGATGCAATGTCCCAACATCTGGTGTGACATTCTGAATTAAGTTCATTTGCTTATGCTCTGTCTGATAATGTCACAACATCTGTTGGGACATCCTGAAAAACTGAGTTTATTTCATTAACTGATGCAATGTCCCAACATCTGGTGTGACATTCTGAATTAAGTTCATTTGCTTATGCTCTGTCTGATAATGTCACAACATCTGTTGGGACATCCTGAAAAACTGAGTTTATTTCATTAACTGATGCAATGTCCCAACATCTGGTGTGACATTCTGAATTAAGTTCATTTGCTTATGCTCTGTTTGAGATGTCACAACATCTGTTGGGACATCCTGAAAAACTGAACTTATTTCACAAATCTTGACATGTGTTTGCAGCATCCCATAGCATCATTCTCATCTCATATATGCTTCTGGTTTTGGTTTACATCATGTCATTCCATCCCATTTTGCATTACATTGCATCTCTTTCCTAACCTTTCAGGTGGTAAGTGATTTTGAGAAGTGAATTTGCCTTCACTTCTCATGCTTTTCTTTTCATCTCTCTTGCATCCATGCTGCATTTTTGTATGTGTTTGGATTGAGCTTGCTCATTCTTGTTCCTCCCACTTTCTTTCTTCAAGTGACTTGACTTCTTGAATGAAGCAAGTTACTTTGCTTCTCTTGATCCTTTCATCTGCTTCCTGGTGGTTCCATTGAAGATTGTTCTTGTTTAACCTCACAAACCTTAGGAACAACCAAGCATGACAATGATTAGGGTTTTGTTTAGTCTCCCCTCTTAGTTTTCACCTTTGTGTCTCTTTGAGTCTTCTCTTCTCATCTCATAATTAGGGACTAAACCCTAAAGGCTTTAAGGCTTTGTGATTAAGCTTATGCCTGCATCCTTCTCTTAGGATGGAGTGTATAACTTTAATCCTAAGTGTTAAACCCTTAATGTGTTTAAATCCTCTAATTAATTCACATAATAATCATCAAGACACTACACTTGTAACTTGGGCCTTGCATCAGGGTTCTATTTCTTCCTTAATTGGTTAAGAAGGACTAACCCTAATGTTAATGGACAAGTCCCCCTCAAGTGGTCTTACAAACCCTAAAAATCACTTCATCATCATATCATTAAATAAAATCCACTTAATCAAAGGCTTGTTTTGTCATGAGTTTAATTCCTAATCATGGATTAAGTTGAGGAGCCTTCCTCAGCTTAAACATTCTCATCTATTATCCTTCTATTAGGATGGTGTAATGAGTCTGTTTAATCCTTGATTATGGCTTAACCTCATTACTTAACACTAAACAAAAACACCAAAAACATCTAAATAATCACAAGTAGGTTAATGATCTTGATCCTACACCAAAGGTGATTAAGTGTGAGAATCTGACTTCACACTTAAGGTACTCTCATTACCCCTAATCAGAGGGAAGATGTGATGGGTTTACTAAATCCATTGGTTTAGGCTTAAGCTCATTAACTTACGACAAACTTTCAAAAGCAATAAAAGACTGAAAACTCAAAAACAAACAATAATCGTCTCCTCCGGGATTCTTTTCTCATCACCTTCACTCATAAACGAGAACTTGCTTCTCCCGTCTAATGCAAGACAGTTTGCACCTGAGCCAGACAGGTCATACACTTGAGCATAGACAAGTAAGCAGTTCACCAGTCAATTCACCTTTCAGTCTCTTTGGGTCGAACTACGGTGTTCTGACTTCCTCATTGCACGAGAGGATACGTAGGCATAACTTAACAGTTATCGAACAAAAGTCTCTGTATATTCCCCCTCCTTCCAGCATTATTCTTAGCCTCATTATCATGAGCATTTCACTCTTGTCCTTACACTTCACTTATACACTTTACTTCTTTTACACTGACACCTGTACATCCTTTTCCAGCTCTTTTATACACAAATTGCACTGACACTACCCCTTTAAAACACAAATCTTTTAAGCGTGGATCCCGTCGAGTACGGCGGACAATCTGGGTGCTAATACCTTCCCAGGTTGTAACCGACCCCCTTTCTCAGTCTCTCTGGTTCGCAACCGTCTTATCCATCTCTTTCTAGGTCTATGCAGCATTGCCTTTCCTCCGGGATAAAAATGCCTAGCTGGCGACTCTATTCATTCTCCAGTGAGTTCACGGCTGTGTGTTCTCATTGTCCCTCTCGCCGACCGTTCGCGTCTGTACCTTTATCTGGGCCGGTCCCATCTATCGGGAGCGACAATAGGTAGTCATTACCTTGGATGTGAGGGACAAGTGAGGGTCATCTGTTAGTGTAGGCAACTGTAGGGTGTATTAAGCATTTTTGGAGGGACTGTCATCATTATTCAAAAGGGACAAGATCATTATGAAGGCAACCATGTAAGGGACTTGATCTTTGATTATGAAGGGACTAGATGACTTTTCTTTTAAGGGACTTTTGCTTTATACACCCCACTTGACCTTGTGATTAGGCAACAATGAGAGGTAACCCTAGAAAGTGATATGGCGATCAAAGATCGACTTACGTTTGTGAGTGTACAATTTTATTTATCTTTTGAATTAAGTGATCTAAATCAATTTTAAATAACATACATGTTTACACTCCCTATTTTTACTAACCATGACATAAAAAATAAATAATATAAATATTACAAAAAATTACATCCAGGAGCAATTACAAAATAATAATAGAAGTAATTTAAATAAATAGCAAAATAAGCAAAATAAATAAATAAGCAATAAGCAAAATAAATAATAAGTAATTATAAGAGGGGTTAGTGAAAATAAAATAAATGGGGTTAGTAATAAACATGGTTAATAATAATAATAAACAAAAAGATTATAATAAACAAAATTTTAATGGTTAATAGAAAAATATGAACAATTATATTAATTAATTATAAAATTTTAAGTTAAGTATAAATTATAAAATTAATTATGGACATAATCAAATTAGCAATTTTAAACATATAATAGAAATTATTTTCATGTAAAATTAAAATATAAACAATTGTAGAATATTTTCATATTATATAAAAATAAATTAAGCATTTTAATTTTTAAACATGTTTATGTACAAAATTTTAAATTATAAACAATTTATGTACTTAATAAAAATTAAATCAAGAATTTTAATTAAATTATAAATACAAATAATAACATAAAAGAAGAAAAGAAAATTAGGGTTTTGAAAAGAAATATATTTCTTAGGGTTTTAGAAAATTAAGGTTTATATGTTTAGAAAATAAATTAGGATTAATTATTAATTATACAAAATAAACCTTAAATAATTAATAATTTTCTTAAATAATTATGTACTTAATAATTAATCCTAATTTATTTTCTAAACATATAAACCTTAATTTTCTAAAACCCTAAAAAATATATTTCTTTTCAAAACCCTAATTTTCTTTTCTTCTTTTATGTTATTATTTGTATTTATAATTTAATTAAAATTCTTGATTTAATTTTTATTAAGTACATAAATTGTTTATAATTTAAAATTTTGTACATAAACATGTTTAAAAATTAAAATGCTTAATTTATTTTTATATAATATGAAAATATTCTACAATTGTTTATATTTTAATTTTACATGAAAATAATTTCTATTATATGTTTAAAATTGCTAATTTGATTATGTCCATAATTAATTTTATAATTTATACTTAACTTAAAATTTTATAATTAATTAATATAATTGTTCATATTTTTCTATTAACCATTAAAATTTTGTTTATTATAATCTTTTTGTTTATTATTATTATTAACCATGTTTATTACTAACCCCATTTATTTTATTTTCTCTAACCCCTCTTATAATTACTTATTATTTATTTTGCTTATTGCTTATTTATTTATTTTGCTTATTTTGCTATTTATTTAAATTACTTCTATTATTATTTTGTAATTGCTCCTGGATGTAATTTTTTGTAATATTTATATTATTTATTTTTTATGTCATGGTTAGTAAAAATAGGGAGTGTAAACATGTATGTTATTTAAAATTGATTTAGATCACTTAATTCAAAAGATAAATAAAATTGTACACTCACACACGTAAGTCGATCTTTGATCGCCATCTCACTTTCTAGGGTTACCTCTCATTGTTGCCTAATCACAAGGTCAAGTGGGGTGTATAAAGCAAAAGTCCCTTAAAAGAAAAGTCATCTAGTCCCTTCATAATCAAAGATCAAGTCCCTTACATGGTTGCCTTCATAATGATCTTGTCCCTTTCGAATAATGATGACAGTCCCTCCAAAAATGCTTAATACACCCTACAGTTGCCTACACTAACAGATGACCCTCACTTGTCCCTCACATCCAAGGTAATGACTACCTATTCCTTAATAATAGGGATAGTCTTACCATTTAAAGGATAAAGAACAGGAAGACTTAAACTTTAGGGTAGGTTTCTCATAGTTACTTGCTCACTATTCAAAAAACTTTTCAAACATTTCACAATTTCAAACATTTTTCAAACACAAGTTTTTTACGCATCCGTACATGGATCATTATCAAACTCTTATGAAAATTTCTATTCACACACTTCACATTTTCAAAAACAATTCAAAGTGAGCTAAGTAACTAAGAGCCCATGGATAACCATGGATGTAAAGGGTGCTAACACCTTCCCTTTACATAACTTACCCCCCGGACCCAAAAATATTTTAAAAAGGTCTTTCCTGTTCTTTTATGCCTTTCCTTTGGATAAAATAAAAGTCGGTGGTGACTCTTGCTATCCGCAACATAACTAAAGTCAGTTCTCCCACCGTGTTACACTCAGTACTATGGATGGTGAAGACTTCCTGTCTCCTGTGAATTCAGATTCAGTTAAAAAATACTTCGCATAAAAAATGACCCGCTGGACATAAAAACAGAATGTAAGTCCAGGCAAAAATAGGGCATCCCGGCAAGTCAAAAACAGAATAAAAGACTTGGACAAAAATAAGGGAAAATAAATATTAAAAAAATGTACACCCGCTGAGTTGAAAAGCCACATTGGACAACTCAGGAAAAATGGGTATCCCGGCGGATTGAAAACCCGAAAGGGAGATCCACGCAAAATAAGGGAATAAGCGAACAACTGCATTCTGAATTCGTCTGTATTACTTACAACGTGGTAAACTTCGAAAGATTCAAGCTTCAGTCAGAATCAGCCTTCTTCAGAAAGCAAGATGAGAAGAACGTCAATGTCATACGAGTCATAGCAAAAGGGGAAGCTCCTTGAAGCGTCATCAGCGTTGCCAACACCTTTTTTTTTGTCTCTCAATTTTGTAACAATCTCCTCATTTCAGGGGATCTGTTTCTTTGATTATATCTTGCCAATTCAGGGCACACAAATTAATAAAATCAGATTTTCAGTCATATTTCGTCTCATACATTTTATTTTCGTTTGCAAAAATGTCCGATGTCCTCATAATGTTGATTGCATAAGTACATATGCACCTCTTTTAATCACATGCTTACAGGAAATATATTACTCCCGGGAATGTCTAAACTCCTATGATGGAATCCAGTAAGGGATACCTAGGGATACTTGTACGTTTCTTTGTCATGATAGGATTACAGGTATTCAAAGCGCAACATGGGGCATGAAAGCTTCTCCCCAGCAAGCTGCCAAATCATTACTTACTCGGCACGTCTTCCGAATAGCACCAGAGACGCTTCATCCCCAGCTGAGTTGTCAGTCATCATTCCTCCTCGGCCAAGTGTCAAACAGGGAACCATCTCCCCGCAGAGCCCCAGCCTCTATCCAGAAGAGCAATGCCTGAAGATCTCACAACAAAGTGACGAAAGCTTCTACGGACCCCAGCTGGGCCCCTCCTCACCAAGAATAGGTCTATCAGCGACTTATTCCCCAAACAGAGTCAGATATATCAGATCTACCAATGATCTCATCCCCAGCTGGGATATCCACTTCAAGCAGATCAGCCAGAGATCTCCACAGCTACGGGATCCGAATCCCAGATCAGTATCTTTGCATAAACATAGCATTCACATCATATTTTCCCCCAGAGCGTAGCATTCCGTCTAATACGGAGCATCACGGCAAAAATCAAACATATCGCATAAATCATAAGCCATGTGTCAAACTGAACACTTGTAAATACTGACATTCCATCAACAAAATACAAAATACCTCTCGAACTCCCCGGCAGAATATTAAAGCATTTCCTTTACACTCACAAATACAGATACATGCCCCCTTTTGGCACTCGTCCGTGTCATCATTCCCCAGTAAAGTCGCCCGAGCGTTCACTACAAACAGATGCTTATACATTACAGATGCTTCTTGACACTCGTCTGTGTCATATCCCCAGCAAAAAGCCAAAGCGTCCCCTTTGCACTCACAAACACATGTTTACATATAGCTATGCAATTCCCTGACACCCGTTCGTGTCACCTTCCCCAGCATAGTTGCCTAAACACTTTGTAAACCAAATACTTGTTTATAATACACTTTCTTCCGACACCTGTCCGTGTCATGCTCTCCCCTACAAGTTGAACACTCGTATGTGTCTCACCCATGATTACTCATACAGATACTCGTCTGTATCTTGTATACGCCACTTAAATCCCCTTAGAGTCGACACTCGTCCATGTTCTTTGTTAACTAGTTGGTACTCGTATGTGTCTCACCCATGATTACTCATACAGATACTCGTCTGTATCTTGTATACGCCACTTAAATCCCCTTAGAGTCGACACTCGTCCGTGTTCTTTGTTTCTACCGATACTTGTCCGTATCGTAGTCATAAGGATGCTCGTCCGCATCTTCAATCTATACATTGTGTCAGACATTTATGCCTTGGCTTTCTTGAAATTAGATACTCGTCTGTGTCTACCATTCCCCAGAAGAATTCCCGGCAAATCTTGATAAACTATTTCCTTTCTATCTGACATTCGTCCTATGTCATGATACCTTCCGGCAGCCGTACCCTGCCAGGTGATCGTCCTTCACCTTTTTGATGATCGTCCTTCATCATCCCCAGCGGAGTCTCTATTCATTAGAACCCCTTCCTATCCGAAATTCGTCCTATGTCGTGATACTTTTAGCAGCCGTCGCTTGCTAGGTGATCGTCCTTCACCTCTTGATGATCGTCCTTCATCATTCTTATCCGATGGTCGTCCCCATCGTTGATTATGTTATCTGACATTCGTCCTATGTCATGGTAAACCCCGAGAGCAGTCGTCCCTTGCTAGGTGATCGTCCTTCACCTCTTGATGATCGTCCTTCATCGTGCTTATCCGATGGCCGTCCCCATCGTCGACCTTTTCTATCCGACATTCATCCTATGTCGTGATATTTTCGGCAACCCTACCTTGCCAGGTGATCGTCCTTCACCTTAGATGACCGTCCCTCATCTTTCTCCCCAACAGAGCAACCGTCCACTGCCAGGTGATCGTCCTTCACCTTTGATGACTGTACCTCATCATTTATTTCACTTATGCTTTGAACCTGATGGTCATCCCCATCATTTACCTTACCTTTAATCCCTAGAGAGTCTTGTTTCTTTGCTTGATGGTCGTCCCCATCATGATCCCTCTATTTTCCCAGCATGTCAGTCGTCCCCGTCATTACTTCATCCCCAGCAGTCGTCCTCTTCTTGACGGTCGTCCTCCGTCGCCCGCACTTTATAACCATACTTTACTCCCTTTTACAATCTATATCCCTTTTCTTCTTCATTCTGTGAGTGCAAATTTTGGACTGTCTTTGGTATTCAACCACAAGTTATCTTGTTTGCCTGTTAAGCCGTCGCTTACATCCTGCACAGCTAACTCATGTTTGAATAGGGGCAGCTGTAAACACCCCAAATTTGCCCTCACTCATTCACACTATGGCTTTTGATTCTTTTCATTTGCATAAGTTCAACCATAGCATCTCATAATACATTTTTGCTTCACTGCATTAGTTATAAGTCATCTGCATCTAGGGTTTGTGATCTGAGCAATCCAAGAGCCATCTGAGCCACTCCAAGAGTCTCCAATCATCTCAAGGGGGTCCATGTATGTTCAAAGATCATATTATATCCTCCCAAGGTCAAGGAAGTCAAATAATCACAAGAATTGAGGAAGGCATGGAAGCAGAGCCAAGTTTAACTACACAGTTAACCTAAAATTAGGGTTTTGGTTTCAGGGGCCATAACTCCAAATTTTTTGGTCATTCTTGTTTCTATTGGTTTCTATATGATATAAGGATCATGCATACCAATTTTCATGAAGAAATTCAATGGGGAAGGCATTTGATCAATAGATGACTTCTTGAGCAAGTCAGTGCAAAATCAGGGCATCTGAGGCCCCCAATCACACAACCAAAGGGTATTCTCCATCATTTTGAATGTGTATGATCTTTATTTGATCTTAGAAGATGATGGAAGTTCACAAAATTGAAGAATTTCAAGCCATTTGCAAAATTGCCATTTTGGGAAAGTGACTTATAATGCAAACTTGCCATTTTGGGAAAGTTTTTCAACCTCCTCTTTTTGATTCAAAAATGCTTCAAATGAAAAATTATTGGTCATGAAAGTTGTAGATTGGATCCTCCCATTTTCAAAAAGTACAAGAAATCATTCTAATTCATTTTAGAACAAAAGTTATTGCCTTGCAAAGTTGGACAAAATCAATTATTTTTCACTTTTGTGCCAAAGAGGAAACTTGCAAAAACACTTGCCAAAACCAAATGAGGCCTCAATTTGACTTCTAACCATCATAAAAACATAACACATGACCTAAAAATCAGAATGCTTCAAAGAATCACTCATTTTCATGCCTTGATCATTAAGAAATCCAAAAGGGGCCAAAACTCCATGAAATTGCAAAATGTTCCAAAGCTTCTCATCCACTTGCCACAGCTCACAAAATCTGATTTCATGACACTCCTTGAATCAAGCTGCAGCAGACATGCCTTTGTCCTAGGCCTGAAACAACCCATACCTCAAAGGACACATAGCCTTGACTTTTTGCAAAACAAGCCATACCAATCAGCATAGCCCACACCAACTCCACAGGCCTATCACATCTTGATACATGGACCAAACACAAGCCATTTGACATAAGAACATAGCTTGAGCTCTCCCACAAGGCAGCAACCAAAAAAATCCCTCTTTTGCATTTTCTATCGAATCTCATAGCTCAGTCACCCATTCTCAAAACTTCTTCCATCATTCATCCCCAAATGCATCACTGGTCACAAACCACCCTTTACTTTGCTTTAAAAGTCACCACACACCAAATACGATTTTTCTCCCCTTTGAACTGAACTGAATCAATCTCACAAATCAGCCATAAGAAACTCCAAACAAGCTTTGCAAACTCTTGAGGGAAGTCAGTAGAGGTGATTGGAAGCAAGGAACTGGTCAGAAAGTCCCAAAAGTAAAAGCTCCATCTCAAGTATCTTCTTGAAACTTTTTTCCAGAACTTGTTTCTTTAGTTATAGAATGATAGAGTGTGTTCCACTGGTCACAATGAACCTTGAATGGTGAAAAATGGTTGAGTTTTGAGTGTGTATGCATGTTCTGAAATTTTGTTTAGTTTTAGGTTTTTTGTTCGAATCTTGTTGTTGATGGAAAATAAATGAGTTTTGATGCTGGATTCTTGTTCTATGGGGTTTAGGGATCATTTCTGGAGATTTGGGGGGTTTGATTTGGCTTAAGGAGTGTTTTAGCAAAATCTCAAGGGAGAGGTGGCCGGAGAAGATGACCGGAGGTCATTTCCGGCCACCTGAAAGTCATTAATGCCTTAATCTGGATTAGGGCTCAGTTTGAATGTGGGCCTTTGATTTGGTTTCCCGCGCGCGAATGAACGACCAAGATTTGTCATTAAACCCTAATTCAGATTAATTAGTTTAATTAATTAGGTTTAAAATTTGAAATGCCCAGAATCAATCCTAGCCATCAAAACGCGTGAGGGTCAACTCCCTCCCAAAATCTTTGAATCTCAGCCTCAGGATCCTCATACTTTTCCATTTTATTTGTTTTATTTCATTTTATTTCTATTTAAATTCCACGAATTTTTAAAAATAGTAAAAAAGGTCAAAAAATTCTGAAAATTTTCATTAAATCTTTTATTAATTTTCAGAACCCAAAAATATTTTTATTTTTATTTTTTGCATTAAAAATTATTTTTAAATCATTTAAATGTTTATTTTTAATTAGTTAATATAAATTAATTAATTAAAAATGCATTTAGGCATTTAAAAATCACAAAAAAAATCACATTGCATTTTAATACATTTAGAAACATTATCAAACTCTTCAAACAAATTTCTTTTTGGTTCTTGACATATTTTGACATTTTTCCTTGGAATTAAAGTTCTTAAAAGGCAATATTTTTGTTCTAACTTAGAAAAATTCATTCTGCCTAACCATGAAGAGTTTGATGATGGTTCTTCTTGCATTGCATTCTTCATAGCATGTAGTTTCTAGGGTAAAATTGATTTGAATTTATCTTTCATTTTCAATTTGATGTGCATTTTTCCTTTTGAAGTGCCTTGAAACCCTAGTTGTCTTGAGAAAATCATAGCTCCCATTAGGTTAAGAGTTAGGTCCCCTCCTTTGGGCAGTGAACTTATGTAGGGTTAGGGTTCCTTTGTTCCCATTTTCAAATTTTTATCTTGTCATTTGCTTCTGATTTTGATTTTTGCATTGCCTATTGTATGTAAACCCTAATCTTTGCCTTCATTTGCATCCATCTCCCATATGCTTGCATACATGAACTTACCATGACATTTTGTGCATCCTCATGACATATAAGACATCTTAGGACATATTAGAATCATGTTTGATCATTGCATCATTCATTTTCCATGTTATGCATTCATTCTATTTCATAAACTTTCATGAACTTTTATGGTTCAAAGCATGCTTCATTTGCATCCTCATCCTTGTATGATCATCCACAACTCTTGACATGTGTTTGCATCATCTCTTAGTATCATTAACATCATGTTTATGCTTCTGATTTTGGTTTGCATCTTTGCATTTCATCTCATTTTCATTTCATTTCATTTCTTGTTGCTAACTTTTCAGGTGGTAAGTGTTTGAGAAGTGAATTTTCCTTCACTTCTCATAATCTCTTCTCATCTCTCTTATGCATTCATTGCTGCATTTTGTATTTGTCTTAGAGTGAGCTTGCTCATTCATGCTCCTTCTCCTCACCTTCTTTCTTCAAGCAACTTATCTTCTTAAGTGAAGTAAGTTGTCTTGCTGCTTCTTGCTTCTCCCTCCTTCATCCTGTTTCTTCCATGGTGGCTCTTCTTGAAGACTTCTTGCAAGCCTCATAAACCCTAGGAACAACCAAGAATGATCATAATTAGGGTTTGATTAGTCCCCCATTAGTTTTACCTTTATGTCATCTTTGTGTCTTCTCTTCTCATCTCTTAATCAAGGACTAAACCTTAAAGGTTTTAAGGCTTTTTGATTAGGGTTATGCTTGTATCCTTCTATTAGGATGGAGTGTATAAATTTAATCCTAAGTGTTAAACCCTTAATGTGTTTAAATCCTTTAATCAATCCATCTAATAATCACCAAGACATCAAGCTTGTAACTTGGGCCTTGCATTAGGGTTCTAATTCTTCCTTAATTGGTTAAGAAGGACTAACCCTAGTGTTAATGGACAAGTCCTCCTCAAGTTGTCTTACAAACCATGAAGTTCACTTCTTAATCTTACCATTAACTAAAATCCATTTAATAAAGGCTTTGTTTTGTCATGAGGTTAATCCCTAATCATGGGTTAAGTTGAGGAGCCTTCCTCAGCTTAAATGTTCTCATCTATTATCCTTCTATTAGGATGGTGTAATGGGTCCTTTAAATCTTTGATTATGGCTTAAACTCATTACTTAACACTAAACAAAAAAATCCAAAAACATCTAAATAATTGATAGTTTAATGATCTTAATCCTACATCATGGTGATTAAGTGTGAGGTGTTTACTTCATACTTAAGGTATTCTCATTACCCCTAATCAGAGGGAAGATGTGATGAGTTTACTAACCCTTTGGTTTAAGCTTAAGCTCATTTTCCTATGACAAACTCCAAGAAGCAATAAAAGATTGAAAGCACAAAAAACAAACAATAATCGTCTCCTCCGGGATTCTTTTCTCACCTCATTCACTCACAAACGAGAACTCGCTTCTTCCGTCTAATGCAAGACAGTTTGCACCTGAGCCAGACAGGTCATACACTTGAGCATAGACAAGTAAGCAGTTCACAAGTCAATTTATCTTTCAGTCTCTTTGAGTCGAACTACGGTGTTCTGACTTCCTCATTGCACGAGAGGATACGTAGGCATAACTTAACATTTATCGAACAAAAGTCTCTGTATATTCCCCCTCCTTCCAGCATTATCCTTTGAGCCTCATAGTTTTGAGCATTTCACTCTTGTTCTTACACTGACACTTCTCTTATACACTTCACATTTCTTTTACACTGACACTTGCATTCTTTCCAGCTTTGATACACAGATAGCACTGACACTACCCCTTTAAAACACAAATCTTTCAAGCGTGGATCCCGTCGAGTAGGATGGACAATCTGGGTGCTAATACCTTCCCAGGTTGTAACCAACCCCCTTTCTCAGTTTCTCTAGTTCGCGACCGTCTTATCCATCTTTCCTCAGGTTTATGCAGCATTACCTTTCCTTCGGGATAAAAATGCCTAGCTGGCGTCTCTTTTCTTTTGAGTTCACCCTTGTGTTTTCTCTCTCTCCCTTCGCCGACCGTTCGCGTCTGTACCCCTCTTGGCCCCGTGTCATTCAGGTGGGAGCGACAAACGTCGGTAGAATCCGGCATGTCCAAGAAAACTTCTTATTTCCCTAATAGTCTTCGGTAGTTTTAGATTCCCTATGACTTCTATTTTAGCTTTGTCTACCTCTATTCCTTTTTCGGAGACTATATGTCCTAAAAAATCCCTTCGGTAACCATGAAATGACATTTTTCCCAATTCAGCACAAGGTTTACCTCCACACATCTTCCCAGGATTTTCTCAAGGTTGATAAGACAAATTTTGAAATCAAATCCACAAACTGAGAAATCGTCCATAAATACTTCCATGATTCCATCTAGGTAGTCTGTAAAGATAGACATCATGCAGCGTTGGAAAGTGGATGGGGCATTACAGAGTCCAAAAGGCATTCGTCTGTAGGCAAAAGTTCCGACAGGGCATGTAAAGGTAGTTTTTTCTTGATCTTCGGGGTGAATAGGTATTTGGAAGAATCATGAATATCCATCTAGGTAACAAAAGTAAGAGTGTGTGGCTAGGCGCTCCAACATTTGATCTATGAATGGAAAAGGGAAATGGTCCTTCCTGGTTGCTTTATTTAATTTTCTATAGTTTATGCACATACGCCACCCTCCATCAGTTCTTTTTGCTACAAGTTCGCCTTTCTCGTTTTGCACGACTATAATACCTCCCTTTATAGGTACTACATGCACAGGGCTTACCTATTTACTGTCTGAGATCTGATATATTATACCTGCCTCTAGTAACTTAAGAACTTCGATCTTAACTACATCACTCATCATAGGATTTATTCTTCTTTGGTGTTCTCTAGAGGGTTTTGATTCTTCTTCTAGCAAAATCCGATGCAGGAATACGGATGGGCTTATTCCTTTTAGATCAGAGATCTTATATCCTAAGGCTGAGGGGTGTAAACACCCCAAATTTGCCCTCACTCATTTCACCATGGCTTGTGATCTTTTCATTTGCATGAGTTCAATCATATCATCTTATATTGCATGTTTGCTTCACTGCATTGATTCAAAGTCATCTGCATCTAGGGTTTGTGATCTGAGCCATCCCTGAGCCATTTGAGCCACTCCAAAGGTCTTCAATCATCTCAAGAGGGTCCATGTATGTTTCAAGTATCATATTATATCCTCACAAGGTCAAGAAAATCAAAGAATCACAAGAACTGAGAAAGGCATGGAAGCAGAGCCAGGTTTAACTACACAGATGACCTAGAATTAGGGTTTTGGTTTCAGAGGCCATAACCCCAAATTTTTTGGTCATTCTTGATTCTATTGATCTCTATATGTCATAAGGATCATGCATACCAATTTTCATGAAGAAATTCAATGAGGAAGGCATCTGATCACAAGATGACTTCTTGAGCAAGTCAGTGCAAAATCAGGGCATCTGAGGCCCCCAATGACCCAACCAAAGGGATTTCTCCATCATTTTGAATGTTTATGATCTTTATTTGATCATAGAAGGTGTTAGAAGTTCACAAAATTGAAGAACTTCAAGCCATTTGCAAAGTTGCCATTTTGGGAAAGTGACTTGTAATGTAAACTTGCCATTTTGGGAAAGTTTTTCAATCTCCTCTTTTTGATTCAAAAATGCTTCAAATGAAAAATCTTTGGTCATGAAAGTTGTAGATTGGATCCTCCCATTTTCAAAAAGTACAAGAACTCATTCTAACTCATTTTGGATCAAAAGTTATGGCTTGTCAAAGTTGAACAAAATCACATAAAATTCACTTTTACACCAAAGAGGGAAACTTGCAAATTCTCATGCCAAGCATTTTTATGACCTCAAATGGACTTTTAAGCATCACATAAACATAACACATGACTTAAAACTCAGAATTGGCCCAAGAATCCCAAGGTTCCATGACTTGCACATGAAGAAATTTCAAAGGGGACAAAAGTTCACAAATTTGCAAAACCTCCCACAACTTCTCACAAACTTGCTGAATTGCCTCTAAATGATTTCCATGGCTATCCTTGAATCCTGCTGCACTAGACACCCCTTTGTACCATGCCTGAACCAGCCCATACCTCCTCTTACACAAAAGTTGACTTTATGCAATTTGAGCCATACCAATCAAGCTGAGCCACACCAACTACTCTGACCAATCACAGCTTCACATACATGCCTCAACGATCATTTATCACACAATCTTGGAAGCTGAAACCTCCCATAACACAGCATTCTCCAAAATCCTCTCTTATGCATTTTTCTTCGAATCTCAATACATAAGCCTCAAACCCCAAAACAAACTTCACAGAATCACTCACCATGATCCTCTGATCATTTCCCAACCATTCCCTTGCTCTAAAAGGCCCACAATTAGAAATACGATTTTCACCTTGCACAAACTGAGCTTCTGCAATCTTCATTTTGAGGCCACAAAAACTCCAGCTAAGTATCACAAACACTTGAGGGAGATCATTGGAGAAGTTTTGAAGCAAAGAAGCAGCCAAACAGTGCCACTTTCGAAAGCTTCAGCTCAGGTAACCTTTAGAACAAATTTTCCAGAAGCTTGATTTTAGGTTATAAACTTGTTCCTCATGTTGCCCTGATCATGTTTATGCTTTCATTTTTGAAAATGGTTGAGTTTTGAAGATTTTATGTGGTTCTGAAACTTTGCCCGTGAATTGTGTTTTGATCTGATTCTCTTGATTCATGAAAAATAAATGATTTTTGTTGTGGGGTTTAGATTCAGTGATGTTTAAGGGTTGATTCTGGAGAGTTTGATGAGTTTTTATGGCGTTTTGAGAGAGATTGAGAGAAGAGCTATCCAGAGAAGATGACCGGAACACTGTTCCGGTCACCTGAAGGTCATTAGGGTTCAGATTAGGGCTTAATTGCGTAATTAAGTGAGTTTGAATTTCGGCCGTCCATTAGCGCGCGTAGTTAACTCCCGCCTCCCTGAGTTTAAATCCTGGCTCTTGGATCAGCTTACTTTCCATTTAATTTGATTTTTATTTCATTTTTATTGCATTTTCTTTCTCATTTATTTTAAAATATCAAAACACATTATAAAAATTTTATTTTTTGCATGCTGACTTAAAATATTTTTCCCATTCTGAATATAATTTTATTTTTATTTTTTTGCATCAAAAATTATTTTTAAATCATTTAAATGTTTATTTTTAATTAGTTAATGGAAATTAATTAATTAAAAATACATTTAGGTATTTAAAATTCACTAAAAAATTCACATTGCATTTTAAAACATTTAGAAACATTATCAAACTCTCAAAAAAAATTTCTTTTTGGTCCTTGATGTATTTTGACATTTTTCATTGGAATAAAAGTTATTTAAAGTCAATATTTTGGCCCAAACTTAGAAAAATTCATTCTGCCTAACCATAAAGAGTTTGATGATGTTTCTTCTTGCATTGCATCCTTCATATCATGTAGTTTCTAGGGTAAAATTGGTTTGAATTTATATTTCATTTTCAATTTGATGAGTATTTTTCCTTTTGAGGTGCCTTAAAACCCTAGTTGACTTAGAAAAATCATAACACCCATTAGGTTAAGAGTTACGTCCCCTCCTTTGGGAAGTGAACTTGTGTAGGGTTAGGGTTCCTTGAATCCCATTTTCAATTTTTCATCATGTCATTTGCTTCTGATTTTGAATTTTGTGTTGTATGTTATGTATAAACCCTAATCCATGCCTTCCTTTGCATCCATCTCTCATATGCTTGCATCCAAGAACTTGCCATGACATTTTGTGCATTCACATGACTTCTAAGACATCTTAGGACATATTAGAATCATGTTTGATCATTGCATCATTCATTTTCCCTGTTATGCATTCATTCCATTTCATAAACTTTCATGAACTTTCATGGTTCAAAGCATGCTTCCTTTGCATCCTCATCCTTGTATGATCATTCACAACTTTTGGCATGTGTTTGCATCATCTCTTAGCATCATTAACATTATGTTCATGCTTCTGACTTTGTCTTGCATCATGGCATTTCATCTCATTTTCATTGCATTTCATTTCTTTTGCTAACTTTCCAGGTGGTAAGTTGTTTTGAGAAGTGAATTTGCCTTCACTTCTCACAATCTCTTCTCATCTCTCTCTTGCATCATTGCTGTATTTTATCTTTGTATTAGAGTGAGTTTTCTCATTCATGTTCATCTCTTACTTTCTTTCTTCAGGAAACTTGTCTTCTTAGGTGAAGCAAGTTGTCTTATTTTCTTTCTGCTTCTCCTCCTTTCATCTGTTTCTTTCCTGGTGGCTTTTCTCCTAGAGATCTTTTGCAAGCCTCATAAACCCTAGGAACAACCAAGCATGATCACAATTAGGGTTTGTTTAGTCCCCCATTAGTTTTTCCTTTGTGTCATCTTTGAGTCTTCTCCTCGCATCTCTTAAGCAAGAACTAAACCCTAAAGGTTTTAAGGCTTTGTGATTAAGCTTATACCTGCATCCTTCTATTAGGATGGAGTGTATAAATTTAATCCTAAGTGTTGAACCCTTAATGTGTTTAATTCCTTTAATTAATCCACCTAATAATCATTAAGACATCAAGCTTGTAACTTGGGCCTTGCATTAGGGTTCTAATTCTTCCTTAATTGGTTAAGAAGGACTAACCCTAGTGTTAATGGACAAGTCCCCCTCAAGTTGTCTTACAAACCATAAAATTCACTTCTTAATCTTATCATTAACTAAAATCCATTTTAATAAAGGCTTTGTTTTGTCATGAGGTTAATCCCTAATCATGGATTAAGTTGAGGAGCCTTCCTCAGCTTAAATGCTCTCATCTATCATCCTTCTATTAGGATGGTGTAATGGGTCCATTAAATCCTTGATTATGGCTTAAACTCATTACTTAACACTAAACAAAAACATCAAAAAAAACATCTAAATAAATACAAGTAGGTTAATGATCTTAATCCCACACCATGGTGATTAAGTGTGAGGTGTTTACTTCATACTTAAGGCATTCTCATTACCCCTAATTAGAGGGAGGATGTGATGAGTTTATTAACCTTTGATTTAGGCTTAAGCTCATTAACTTATGACAAACACCAAAAGCAATAAAAGATTGAAAATACCAAAAATAAACAATAATCGTCTCCTTCGGGATTCTTTTCTCACCTCATTCACTTACAAACGAGAACTTGCTTCTTCCGTCTAATGCAAGACAGTTTACACCTGAGCCAGACAGGTCATACACTTGAGCATAGACAAGCAAGAAGTTCACAAGTTAATTTCATTTTCAGTATCTTTGAGTCGAACTACGGCGTTCTGACTTCCTCATTGCACGAGAGGATACGTAGGCATAACTTAACAGTTATCGAACAAAAGTCTCTGTATATTCCCCCTCCTTCCAGTATCATTCTTTGAGCCTCATAGTCTTGAGCATTTCAGTCTTGTTCTTACACTGACACTCTTTCATCTCACTTCACATTTCTTTTACACTGACACTCGCATTCTTTTCCAGCTTTTGCACACAGAATAACACTGACACTACCCCTTTAAAACACAAACTTTCAAGCGTGGATCCCGTCGAGTACGGCGGACAATCTGGGTGCTAATACCTTCCCAGGTTGTAACCAACCCCCTTTCTCAGTTTCTCTGGTTCGCAACCGTCTTATCCATCTTTTCTTAGGTTTATGCAGCATTACCTTTCCTTCGGGATAAAAATGCCTAGCTGGCGACTCTATTCATTCCCTTTTCTCTTTCGCTGACCGTTCGCGTCTGTACCCCTCTTGGCCCTATGTCATCAGGTGGGAGCGATAAGGGGTACCTTCGTAAAACATCTAACAATTGGTTTGTTTCCTCTTGGTTCAAGGTAGCACTGACTATAACTGGACGGTCCATTTCTTCATCAAGAAACTCATATCTCAGGTTCTTAGGCAGTTCCTTAAGTTTTACGGTCGGTTTCATGGGGCAAGGCATAGGATTTGGGGTAAGAGGTAAACATTCGTGAAGGTTATCATCAATGTAGGGTTTTTTATAATTGTCATCTTCCCAAATAAGAGTCGACGGCAACTTAATTGTTTCGGTTACTTCTTCTTATTCTAATTCCCTAATGCATTCATCAATGATATCTAAGGCATAACAAGCATCTCCTATTACAGGTGCCATAAGGAATTTCGAGAGTACAAATTCTATCTTTTCGTTACCTACCTCAAAGGTTAGTTTCCCTTTTTTAACATCTATTATGGCTCCAGCGGTTGATAAGAATGGTCTACCTAGGAGGATTGGTATGTCTTCATCTTCTTTAATGTCCATGACAACAAAATCAGTAGGGATAAACAGCTGACCTTTCCTAACAGGGACGTCTTCAAGTATGCCTATAGGGTATTTAATGGATCTATCGGCTAACTGATGTAACATCTTAGTAGGTTGTAATTCTCCTAAGTTTAACCTTTCACATACTGCTAAAGCCATTAAGCTCACACTAGCTTCTAAGTCTAGAAAATCTTTTTCGATGACGTGATCCCCCAAAATACAAGGAATGGAAAAATTTCTGGGATCTTTATCTTTCTTTGCTAACTTATTCTCGGAAATAGAATTACATTCCAAGGGTTTCGGATCTTCAAGTCTACGTTTATTGGTAAGTATGTCTTTGAGAAACTTTGCGTAATAAGGTATTTGGGTGATGGCTTCTGTAAAGGGGATTTCTACGTGAAGTTTTTCTATAACCTTAACGAATTTCTGATATTGGTTATTGTTTTGGGTTTATTTTAGTCTTTGCGGGTATGGTATTGATGATTTGTATGGCGGAGGTGGTACATGGGTTTTGTTTTTAGGTTCTTCTCCTTTTTCTTGACTTCCCTGTTTTTCAGGTTTCTCTGGTTCCTTCTCTTCATTTATCTTAGAAGTATCGGGCTCGCTTAATTTTGGGTTTAAGGATTCCTCATAAGCGGTCCCACTTCGTAAAGTAATGGCGTTTGCTTGCCCTTTCGGGTTCTGTTAAGGTTGTCCAGGGAACTGTCCTCCAGGTGTAGTCTGAGGGGCTTGGTTTAAAGCTACCTGAGAGATCTAGGTTTAAAGCATCTTATTGTGAGTGATAATTTGGTCAACCTTGGTCCCAAACTGGGTAATCAGTTCGTTAACATGGACGTTTTGGTTCATGAATTCTTTGTTTTGCTGTGTTTGAGCAGTGATAAAATTTTCCATAATTTTTTCAAGGCTCAGTTTAGGGGGCACAGGTTGCATAGGTTAATTTGTTCTCGGGGCTTGGTAACCTTGTTGTCTCGGAGGTGCGGTATTTTGGATAGGGTTATTATTTATATAGGAGAAGTTTGGGTGATTCCTCCATCCAGGGTTGTAGGTGTTTTAAAATGAGTTCCCTTGGGTGTAGTTCACTTGTTCAGAGCTGGTCTTATTTAACAGACTGCATTCTGCAGATTGGTGTCCTTGCGTCCCACATATCTCACAATTCGACGAAACTGCAGCTACAGTATTCGGAGTTGTATACATATGTTCAACTTTAAGGGCCAACGCGTCCATTTTAGCTTGCATCATGTCTATAGAGCTTAACTCATGTATTCCTCCTTGGACTTCCTTCTTTTCCACTGTTGCTCTTTCTACTCCCCATGATTGATGGGTTTGGGCCATATCTTTGATAAGGGCGCTAACTTCTGGGTAAGGTTTGTTCATCAGTGCGCCACATGCGGCGGCATCGATGGTCATCTTAGTGTTATAGTGAAGTCCATTAGAGAAGGTTTGAATGATTAGCCAATTCTCTAAACCATGATGTGGACATGCTCTTAATAGCTCTTTATATCTCTCCCAGGCTTC
The DNA here is from genome assembly GCA_963966055.1 of Lathyrus aphaca. NCBI lineage: Eukaryota > Viridiplantae > Streptophyta > Magnoliopsida > Fabales > Fabaceae > Lathyrus > Lathyrus aphaca. Next base: position 213,319,603 of record OZ014519.1, read on the forward strand.
GAACAACGATTATCCTTGGTTTTGTGAAAATCTGGTTATTTGGTTTCGAAGAACAGCGGTCTTACTCGGGGGAAAATATCTAGCAAGGAATACTCTTCTAAGGGCTTCCCAAGTTGTTATGGAATTGGGTGGAAGGAAATCTAACCATGATAGGGCTTTATCTCTAAGGAAAAAAGGAAATAATCTTAAGCGGATCACCTCAGGAGGGGCTCCATTGGTTTTAAAGGTGTCTACTAACTAGAGAAAGTTTTTTAAATGTTGATTTGGGTTCTCGGTAGCAAGACCTGCGAATTGTCTTTGTTGTACTAATTGCAACATGGATGGTTTAAGTTCAAAATTATTAGCTGGAATAACGGGGTTTACTATATTGGAACTAGGTTCCTCGTTGGATGGTTGGGAGAAATCCTTAAGAGGTCTTCGGTTTTGATCTTCGGCCATAGCTTTCCTAATTCTATGGAAAAATAAACGTGCGCGAGCGTAACATTCAGGTTCAGCTAGAGGGTCTACTAAGCTTCTGGTACTGCGAGTCTTTCGCATTGGCCGACAGGTAACAACCTTAGTCTAAATGGTATAACTACAAGGTACGAAATTTGACGAAATTGGTCCCCGGTGTAAACACCCCAAATTTGCCCTCACTCATTTCACCATGGCTTGTGATTCTTTTTCATTTGCATAAGTTCAATCATATCATCTCACATGGCATTTTTGCTTCACTGCATTGTTTCAAAGTCATCTGCATCTAGGGTTTGTGATCTGAGCCATCCCTAAGCCATTTGAGCCACTCCAAAGGTCATCAATCATTTCAAGAGGGTCCAAGAAGTCAAAAAATCACAAGAACTGAGGAAGGTGTGGAAGCAGAGCCAGGCTTAACTACACAGATGACCTAAAATTAGGGTTTTGGTTTCAGAGGCCATAACTTCAAATTTTTTGGTCATTCTTGATTCTATGGGTCTCTATATGATATGAGGATCATGTATACCAATTTTCATGAAGAAATTCAATGGGGAAGGCATCTGATCATAAGATGACTTCTAGAGCAAGTCAGTGCAAAATCAGGGCATCTGAGGCCCCCAATCATCCAACCAAAGGGTGTTCTCCATCATTTTGAGTGTGTATGATCTTTATTTGATCTTAGAAGAAGTTAGAAGTTCACAAAATTGAAGAATTTCAAGCCATTTGCAAAGTTGCCATTTTAGGGAAAGTGACTTGTAATGTAAACTTGCCATTTTGGGAAAGTTTTTCAACCTCCTCTTTCTGATCCAAAAATGCTTCAAATGAAAAATATTTGGTCATGAAAGTTGTAGATTGTATCCCCCCATTTTCAAAAAGTACAAGAACTCATTCTAATTCATTTTAGATCAAAAGTTATGGCCTTGCAAAGTTGGACAAAATCAAAGAGGGAAACTTGCAAATTCACATGCCAAGCATTTCCATGACTTCAAAATGACTTCTAAGCATTACATAAACACAACACATAACCTAAAACTCAGAATGGCCCAAAGAATCACTCATTTTCATGCCTTGATCATTAAGAAATCCAAAAGGGGCCAAAACTCCATGAATTTGCAAAATGACCCAAAGCTTCTCATCCACTTGTGCCAGCTGCCAAACATGACTTCCATGGACCTCCTTGAAGCATGCTGATTCGAACCATGCCCTTGTACCATGACTAAACCTGCCCATACCTTCACTTACACAAAAGTTGACTTTATGCAACTTGAGCCATACCAATCAAACTGAGCCACACCAACTACTCTGACCAATCACAGCTTCACATACATGCCTCAAGGATCACATTTCACACAATCTTGGAGCCTGAAATCAGAGCATCACCATAGTTCACAAAAAGCTCCCTCTTTGCATTTTCATTCGAATCTCATCACACAAGCCTCAAACCTCAAAACAAACATCACAGAACAACTCACCATGATCCATTGATCATTTCCCAACCATCACTTTGCCCTAAAAAGTCTTGAATCAAAAACACGATTTCCACACTTCACAAACTGAACCTCTGCCATTTTCATTTTGAGGCCATATAAACTCCAGCTAAGCATCACAAACATTTGGGGAGGATCATTGGAGCTTGTTTGATGCAAAGAACTGTCCAGAAAGCACCATTTTGGAAAGCTTCAGTTCAGGTATCATCAAGAACAATTTTTCCAGAAACGTGTTTTTAAGTTACCAATTGGTTCTCCATGATTCACTGATGATTCTGGTGTGTTTAGTTTTGAAAATGATCAAGTATTAAGCATGTATTAAACCTCTGAAACTTTCTGCGTTTTTTTCCGTTTGGCTTTGATTCCTGTTCTTGAGTGAAAATAAATGATTTTTAGGGTTGGATTCATGTTTAGGGTTGTTAGATGATTGATTCTGGAGAGTTAGAGAGCTTAAGATTGCGTTTTGAGTGAGATTGAAGGATTGGATGGCCGGAGAAGATGACCGGAACACTGTTCCGGTCATCTGAAAGTGATTAGGGTTCAGAATTAGGGTTTAATCATAATTAGTGAGATTTGAATTTCAGCCGTTCGTTCGCGCGCGTAGTCAACTCCCGCCCCCCTAGGTTTGAATCTGGGCCTTTAGATCAGCTGACTTTCTCATTTCCTCTTTAATTTCTTTTTTATTTCATTTGTTTTGTATTTAATTTCCACGAATTTTTAAAAATAGTAACACATTAAAAAATTCTGAGCCTGTGCTGACTGGCATCATCAGTTATCTGCTTCAGCTATCTTCATCATCACTAGCATCAGCCTATCAGTGGCCCATCTCCAGTATCAGTCTTGATCTTCATCAGCACCTATCTTCATCATCTTCAGCAACATTCATGACTACTCCCAGGAAGATCAACATATCCTACCATTTCTTTGAGCCTGTGCTGACTGGCATCAGGCAAGTCCAGTCACTTATCACCCCTGACCACATCCCACTGTTTAGAGAGCATTATGGAGGTATCTTGGATATGGTTATGGACCTTGACCCTTCTCAGAGGAGCATGATCCACACATGCTTGCAGTTTTATGATCCTCCCTTGAGATGTTTCACCTTTTCAGACTTCCAGCTAGGACCTCTACTGGAAGAGTTTTCCTCATTGATTGGAGTACCTATCAGGGGTGGACTCCCTTTCAACCCAGAGATGACTTTTCCCAGCAATGGAGAAGTAGCAAAGGCACTGTACCTGGAGCCTGCCTTGATTGAACAAAGCATGACAACAAAAGCTGGGATCCCTGGTTTGCACTTAGACTTCTTAATTTCTCAGGCCATCCTGAAGGCCTCCTTGGGAGAATGGAGGGCAGTCTGTGCACTGTTAGCCCTCAACATATATGGGGTTATACTGTTTGCGGATGAGCCCAAATTTGCCAGCAAGAATGCCATTCATCTTTTCCTTCTGAGAAACCCAGTACCCATATTGCTGGGATATTTCTATTACTCCATCCATCAGAGGAATGAGAAACAAAGGGGGAAGTTGGTGAGATGTTGTGCTCCTTTGTTTCACACCTGGTTGCTCAGACACCTACCTAAGACAGATGCCTTCCTGAATCCCCACCAACAGAAGAATTGGGCCAAAAGGCTCATTGCTTTGACTTCAGATGATATTAGATGGTGCACCCAGAGCACCAAAGGCAAAGACATTATCACCAGCTGAGGACAATACCCAAATGTGCCTCTAATAGGAGTAAAGGGTTGCATCAATTACAATCCTTTGTTGTTTAAGAGACAACTGGGCTATGCTTTGGTTCACCCTCCTAGAGTGCAAGATTTAGCTGAGACCCTGTATTGTGAAGTAAAACCTAATTCAGCTGTTGTCAGACAAGCATCCTGGGCTTGGGACAACATCCAGACAAAAGGGATGGCCATTCTTGGAAGGTGTAATAATGTTGCTTCAGCTCAGTACTATGACTGGTCCCGTACTAAAGCTCAAATTACTGGAATGCCTTTCACCATTGAGGATATACCTGGACCATCTACAGCACAGCCAGCAGCAACTGTCAGCCTGGAAGAATTTGAGAAACTGAAGGAAAGGAATGAGAATCTGTCTCAAGCTTTGAAGAAGACTCTGTGGGAAAGGAGTGATGGTCGTTTGGACATTGAGAGGCTGGAGAAGCTTAGGGTGGAGCATCTTGCCAAAATTGAGAAGACAGAGGACTACATTAGGAAAGCAAGAGCTGGGGAGTAAATATTGAAGAATGCATGTAAAGAGGCCAAGATCCAGAAGGCTAAGACTGAGCTCTATCTGCAAGAAAGTCAGGCTAGGTGGGTCAGGATCACTGAAGCCCGGACACAAGAAGATCAGAAAATTCAAGCCAAGATTGAACAGTTAGAGGCCAATGAAAAGAAGCAGCAGGAAGCTTTGTTGGCAGCCCAGAAGGAGATTTCGGAGTTAAAGCTCAGAGCTGGATTGAAGAGATCAAAGGACCAGTACAGGCACAAGAAGCTGACCACTGCCATTGCCACCAGGAACCTCCTTATTAGGACCATTACAGAGCACCCAGCTGGTCTAGTGACTGAGGCACTTCTGAAGAAGGTCAAAAAGGATGAGTTTGGATTGAATGTTTGACTTATTTGCTTGTTGTTCATTTCCATTTGATGTACTTTTCTCTTTTTGTATTTTGACCCTCCAGGGGCATGTGTTGTAAAACAAACTATGTATTGATCACCTTTTGTAATATATTTTAGTTTGTTTCCATTTGGGCTTTTCTCTCAACAACATCAAAGCATCTTCCTCGAGGTCTGGAAAGGTCAAAACCAAGAACCAAGCCGGATACCTTGGAAAACAAATAAGCATACTGCATTGCATACTAACCTTTGTTTTGTTTTATAGGTTTTGTTATTATCTTTGTTTCTAACCTTGTTGTGATCTCAGGAAATATTGCTCGCCGCCGGGTGTACCCTGTCAACCGCACGCACCGGTACCCTACTCGCAACAACCTTCCTGGTATCCAAATGGAGCAAGTACAGCAGGACCTGACTAAGGTCAGAACTCAGATGGCTAATGAAAGAGTGGAGATGAGAAACCAAATGACTCAATTCATGCCTGTGATGACTGGCTTGGCCCAGAGTCAAGAAAGGTTAAGGGAACTAGTGGAAAGACAAACTCCCGAGGAACCTCATCTTGGAACTGGAGGAACAAGTAACAATGAGCGGGGCCAGCCCCATATTAATCCACCAGTATTTGGACCTCATCTGGATCCGGAAGCCAACATCCCGAGAAATGTGCAAGGAAATACTGTTGGGGGGAGAATCTTGCAGGAAGATCCCCAAGAAGAGCAGTTTACTGTTATGGGAGCTGGAGATGAAGTATATGATAGGAGGTTAGATGAAATTGCTGAGAAGTTGAGATCTTTGAAGTCTCAGAATTCCTTAGGCTTCGATGTAATGGACATGGGACTAGTGGATGGGGTGAGGATTCCCCACAAATTCAAACCCCCGTGCTTTGAGAAATACAATGGAACCTCTTGTCCACGAACTCACTTGCAGTCTTTCCTGGGAAGACTTAAAGCTTATACTATGGATGAAAAGCTGTGGATGTTCTACTTTGAAGACAACCTGACCGGGGCTTCGAGGGAGTGGTATTCACACTTGACCAGAGCTACCATTAGGTGCTGGAAGGACTTAGCTGAAGCCTTCATCAGGCAATATCAATACAATCTGGACATGGCTCCTAACAGGACCCTCCTGATGGGAATGTCCCAGTCTTCCAGAGAAAGCTTCAGAGAATATGCCCAGAGGTGGAGACAGCTTGCTGCTGCTGTCCAGCCACCCATGTCGGAAAGAGAAATGGCCGACATGTTCATGAATACTCTGCAAGGAACCTATATTGATAGATTGGCTGCCTTTTCCTCTATTAGCTTTGCAGACGTAGTTATAGCTGGGGAAAGGATTGAAAGCCTTTTAAAAATGGGCAAGATTTCTTATAGCGGTGCAAGTTCATCCAGTAATCCCAGGAAGCCTTTTGTGGGACCCCGAAGGGCCGGTGAGACAAATGCCATTCATGCAAGCAGGGGCAGACCTCAGTATGTCCACAGATCAGTAGCAGTTGTTACCATTCCAGCTCCGATTCCTCAGCAATCAACATATCCTCAACAACAACAACCACAATATCAACAACAAGTTCAGTATCCGCAACAGAGAACCTACAACAACAGCAATAGCAATCAACAACAGCGACCCTTCCAACAAAGACCATCACAGGCAAACAAGGTGATTGACCCTATCCCTATGCCTTATGCTGCCTTATTGCCACAACTCCTGAAGCTTAACTTGGTTGAGTTAAGGACGTTGGCACCACCAGATCCTCTCAACCTCCCAAGGAATTATGATGTCAACGCCAGGTGTGCTTTCCACTCCAATGCACCTGGTCACAATACTGAAAAATGCAGGGCCTTACAAATGAAAGTCCAAGATCTGGTGGATTCTAAATCCCTCAACTTTGCACCTCCTCCAAATGTCAACAAAAATCCTATGCCTAATCATGGCGGGTCGAGGATTAATGCTATTGAGGAAGACAAACCATCTACCTTGATCACCAGTGTTGCACAAATTCGAACACCTTTGGTCGAAATTAAAGCTCAGCTTCTAGAGTGCCAAGTGTTCCCCGGGTGTGAGCTCGGTTGTGGGTATTGCAACATTGCAGTCAACGGGTGTGAAAAGTTGAGAAGCGGCATAGATGGTCTTATTAAGGATGGTATCCTTCAGATTTCAACAACGGCGCCTACAAATCCAGCAATTCCTCTAACAACAATTCCTGATTCTTCTACAACAGCAGCAACAATCATTCCTACCAATTCATCAATATCATCAGCAGTTACTCCGTCCATCACTTCAACGAGTCAAATTTCAACAACCATTTCTTCTACAACATCAGCATCCATTTTGTTAGCAGAATCTTCTACAACGCCAGCAAAAAATAATGAAGATGTCTCAGCAGTTACAATCTATTATGACCCATCAAATGTTCCTCCCAGCAGCAATTTCCAACAACAAACAGTGGCATCTCCTGCCAGATCACCAGTCACAATTTACTATGATTCGCACACCGTTACAGTACCCTCCTCTGCAGCAATCAGTCCGGTCACCATCACGGTACCTGGACCCGTGCCTTATGAAAGCAGTAATGCCATACCTTGGCATTATGGCTCTGATCTTTACTGCAACGGGGAGAAAATCACTCTGGATTCATCAACCTCTTCTCCAAAAATTGATAATGTTGGGGGAGGCGGAGGCTTCACCAGAAGCGGACGCCTTTTTGCCTCACAAACACAAAGACCTAATGTTGAAGCAGAAGCTGCTGCCAAAGCAAAAGGAAAGATTGTGGTATCTGAAGAGCCAACTGCCAAGGAAACTCAGAGACATCTTTTGAACAAGATGTAGACGAGTTCATGAGAATCATAAAAAGGAGTGATTACAAGGTGGTGGATCAGCTTCACCAAACTCCCTCAAAAATCTCCATATTATCACTGTTGATGTGTTCTGAAGCTCACAGGAACGCATTGTTGAAGGTCCTGCACGCAACATACGTGTGTCGCTCCCGATAAATGGGACTGACCCAAATAAAGGTACAGACGTGAACGGTCGGCGAAAGAGAACAATGAGAACACATAGCCGTGAACTCACTGGAGATGAAAAGAGTCGCCAGCTAGGCATTTTTATCCCGGAGGAAAGGCAATGCTGCATAGACCTAGAAAGAGATGGATAAGACGGTTGCGAACCAAAGAGACTGAGAAAGGGGGTTGGTTACAACCTGGGAAGGTATTAGCACCCAGATTGTCCGTCGTACTCGACAGGATCCACGCTTAAAAGATTTGTGTTTTAAAGGGGTAGTGTCAGTGCAATTTGTGTGTAAAAGAGCTGGAAAACAAAATGTACAGGTGTCAGTGTAAGAGAAAAGCGAAGTGGGATATATACAGTGTCAGTGTAAGGACAAGAGTGAAATGCTCAAGATCATGAGGCTTAAAAGAATAATGCTGGAAGGAGGGGGAATATACAGAGACTTTTGTTCGATAACCGTTAAGTTATGCCTACGTATCCTCTCGTGCAATGAGGAAGTCAGAACACCGTAGTTCGACCCAAAGAGACTGAAAGATGAATTGACTTGTGAACTGATTGTTTGCCTATGCTCAAGTGTATGATCTGTCTGGCACAGATGCAAACTGTCTTGCATTAGACGGAAGAAGCTAGTTCTCGTTGGTGAATGAATGTGATGAGAAAAGAATCCCGAAGGAGACGATTATTGTTTGTTTTTTGTGTTTTCAGTCTTTTATTGCTTTTGAGAATTTGTCATAAGTTAAGGAGCTTAAGCCTAAACCAATGGATTTAGCAAACTCATCACATCTTCCCTCTGATTAGGGGTAATGAGAATACCTTAAGTGTGAAGTCAGCTTCTCACACTTAATCACCTTTGATGTAGGGTTAAGATCATTAACCTACTTGTGATTATTTAAATGTTTTTGGTGTTTTTGTTTAGTGTTGAGTAATGAGATTAAGCCATGATCAAGGATTAAACAGACTCATTACACCATCCTAATAGAAGGATAATAGATGAGAGTGTTTAAGCTGAGGAAAGCTCCTCAACTTAATCCATGATTAGGGATTAAACTCATGACAAAACAAACCTTTATTAAGTGGATTTTATTTAATGATATGATGAAGAAGTGAGTTTTATGGTTTGTAAGACAACTTGAGGGGGACTTTTCCATTAACACTAGGGTTAGTCCTTCTTAACCAGTTAAGGAAGAATTAGAACCCTAATGCAAGGCCCAAGTTACAAGCTTGATGTCTTGATAATTATTAAGTGATTTGATTAAAGGAGTTAAACACATTAAGGTGTCGCTCCCGATAGATGGGACCGGCCCAAATAAAGGTACAAACACGAACGGTCGGCGAGAGGGACAGTGAGAACACACAGCAGTGAACTCACTGGAGATGAATAGAGTCGCCAGCTAGGCATTTTTATCCCGGAGGAAAGGCAATGCTGCATAGACCTAGAAAGAGATGGATAAGACGGTTGCGAACCAGAGAGACTGAGAAAGGGGGTTGGTTACAACCTGGGAAGGTATTAGCACCCAGATTGTCCGTCGTACTCGACGGGATCCACGCTTAAAAGATTTGTGTTTAAAGAGGTAGTGTCAGTGCAATTTGTGTGTAAAAGGGCTGGAAAACAAAATGTACAGGTGTCAGTGTAAAGGAAGTGTGAAGTGTATAAATAATGTGTCAGTGTAGGAACAAGAATGAAATTCTCAAGAATATGAGGCTAAAAGAATAAAGCTGGAAAGAGGGGGAATATACAGAGACTTTTGTTCGATAACTGTTAAGTTATGCCTACGTATCCTCTCGTGCAATGAGGAAGTCAGAACACCGTAGTTCGACCCAAAGAGACTGAAAGATGACTTGACTTGTGAACTGCTTACTTGTCTATGCTCAAGTGTATGACCTGTCTGGCTCAGGTGCAAACTGTCTTGCATTAGACGGAAGAAGCGAGTTCTCGTTTGTGAATGAGTGAGATGAGAAAAGAATCCCGGAGGAGACGATTATTGTTTGTTTTTGAGTTTTCAGTCTTTTATTGCTTTTTGAAGTTTGGCATAAGTTAATGAGCTTAAGTCTAAACCAATGGATTTAGTTAACTCATCACATCTTCCCTCTGATTAGGGGTAATGAGAATACCTTAAGTGTGAAGTCAGCTTCTCACACTTAAACACCTTTGGTGTAGGATTAAGATCATTAACCTACTTGTGATTAATTAGATGTTTTTGTTGTTTTTGTTTAGTGTTGAGTAATGAGGTTAAGCCATAATCAAAGATTAAACAGACTCATTACACCATCCTAATAGAAGGATAATAGATGAGAATGTTTAAGCTGAGGAAAGCTCCTCAACTTAATCCATGATTAGGGATTAAGCTCATGACAAAACAAGCCTTTGGTTAAGTGGATTTTATTTAATGGTAAGATGATGAAGTGGATTTTATGATTTTCAAGACAACTTGAGGGGGACTTGTCCATTAACACTAGGGTTAGTCCTTCTTAACCAATTAAGGAAGAATTAGAACCCTAATGCAAGGCCCAAGTTACAAGTGTGATGTCTTGATGATTATTAAGTGGATTGATTAAGAGATTTAAACGCATTAAGGGTTTAACACTTAGGATTAAAGTTATACACCCCATCCTAATAGAAGGATGCAGGCATAAGCTTAATCACAAAGCCTTAAAGCCTTTAGGGTTTAGTCCCTGATTATGAGATGAGAAGAGATGACTCAAAAGAGACACAAAGGTAAAACTAAGTGGGGGGACTAATCAAAACCCTAATCATTGTCATGCTTGGTTGTTCCTAAGGTTTGTGAGGTTTTCAAGAGAAATCTTCAATGGAACCACCAGGAAGCAGATGAAAGGAGCCAAGAGAAGCAAAGTAACTTGCTTCAATTAAGAAGTCAAGTCACTTGAGGAAAGAAAGTAAGAAGAAGAAGAATGAGCAAGCTCAAACTCAAACACATACAAAAATGCAGCAAGGATGCATAAAAGAGATGAAGAGAAGTTATGAGAAGTGAAGGCAAATTCACTTCTCAAAGTCACTTACCACCTGAAAAGTTAGAAAAGAAAATGCAATGCAATGCAAAATGAGATGAAATGGTATGATGAAAAACCAAACCAGAAGCACATACATGATGTTAATGATGCTATGAGATGCTACAAACCAGAAACAACACATGTGGATGATCATACAAACTTATGAATGCAAATGAAGCAAGTTAAGACACATGAACATACATGAAAAGTTATGGAATGCAAATGGCATACAACATGACAAATGCAAGATGCAATGATCAAACATGCTTCCAATATGTCTTATGATGTTGAATGAATCACATGGATGCATAAAATATCATGGCAAGTCAAGGCATGAATGCAAATACAAGATGGATGCATATGGAGGCCCAAATTAGGGTTTATGAACAATACAACAAACAAAAACCAAAATCAGAAGCAAACAACATTATAAAAAATTGAAAATGCACTCAAAGGACCCCTAATCCTATACTAAACCACTGCCCAAAGAAGAGGTTTCAACTCCTAACCAAATTCAAGATATGATTTTCCTAAGTTTTCTAGGGTTTTAGGGTTCCTTAACAAGAAAATTACCAAACAAATTGAAAATGAAAGATCAAATCATGGACATTTAATCTCACAAACTACATGCTAAACACAATGCAATGCAAAAAGAATCAAGGTCCAACTCTTTAGGGTTAGGCAGAAATGATTTTTGGAAGTTTGGATCAAAATAATGCATAAAAATGATTTTAATTCCATGAAAAATTCTCAAAATGCATCAAGATCAAAAAATAAATTTGGTTTGAAGGTTGGACAATGTTTCTAAATGTTTTTAAATGCTTCATGAATTTTTTGGTGATTTTTAAATACCTAAAAGTATTTTTAATTAATTAATTCTCATTAATTAATTAAAAAGAAACTTTTAAATATTTAAAAATACTTTTTTAATGCTAAAAATGAAAATAAAAATATTTTTGTGTTTTAAAAATTAATGAAACTCTTGGTAAAAAATTTCATAATTTTTAAAGCTTTTTTGCTATTTTTAATAAATTGTATAAAACAAATGAATTAATATGAAAATAAAATGGATTTTAAACTGAAAAAGGAAAAGTAATCAAATCCTAGGGTCCAGATTCAAACAAGCCTGCGCGCGAATTGACCTGGCGCCAAATCCTACGGCCAAAATTCAAACTGGGCTAATTAATGATTAAACCCTAATCCCACCGTTAATGACCCTCAGGTGACCGGAACAGTGTTCCGGTCATCTTCTCCGTTCACTCCAAAACACCAACTCTCTCCACACGCATCTAAAATGAAATCTAATTAAACAGAAATGATCCCCACTCACTCACGAATCAAAACCCCCATTCAAACACCATTTATCATTCCTAAACTGGCTGAATCGAATCAATCTAGTTCTAGGGCAAAAAGTTTCAGAGACTGATTAAACTCTCATCTCTCCACTATTTTCAAAACTAAAGACATACTCATGACCAGGGAAGCATGAAGAACAACTTAAGAACTTTAAAAATCATTTCTGGAAAAAAGGTTCTTGAGCTACCTGAGTTTCGAAGCTTTCAATCTTGCAACTTTCTGACCCCTTCCTTTGATGCAAACCACTCCCTTTGGTCCCCTGATGTTGCCTGGATGCTTAGAAGAAGTTTGTGATGGCTGGTTTGGAAGTTTGAAGCAGTTCTGTTCAAGCTCAGGTGGGAATCGTGTTTTGGATTCAGGCTGTTTCAGGCAATGGTGAGGGGTTCTTTGTGATCAGGGTGATGAGTGGAGAAGGTTTGTGAAGTTTGTTTCTGAGTTTGTGGCCTGAGGAGAGTGTTTCGAATGCTTTTGCTCTATGGAATGAAAATGAGAGAGTGATGTTCTTGCTGGTTTCAGGCTCTTGTGTTATGTTGCTTGGCTTGCCATTTGTTTGTATAAACTAATGGGATTGGTCAGAGGATGTGACCTGTGCTTTTGTGATAGGTGTGCTAGCTTTTGCCAAAATGTCAACTTTGTGTAAGAGAAAGAATGGGCAACTTCTAGCCAAGTACAAGGGTTGTGGGCTGCGCAGCATGGTGAGGGGAAAGGCTAGGGCTGGTTCATCAACATAGGCAGCAAGTGGGTGAGGTGTGATGATGGTTTTTGCAACTTGCTCACTTTTGCTTTCCATGAAAATATCTTGCCTCACAAGCCATGAAACATGAGAAACTCTTGGTCCATTATGATTTTTAGGTCACATGTGATGTTTGTGTAATGGTTTGACATGAATTAGAAGTCACAAATGCCTTTGATACATGATTTTGCAAATTTCTCATTTGGTGCATATTTTGAGAATTAGTGATTTTTGCCAACTTTGACACACCATAACTTTTGATCCAAAATGAATTAGGTCATGTTCTTGTACTTTTTGAAAAGGGAAAGATCTAATCTACAACTTTCATGACCAAAGTTTTTCCATTTGAAGCATTTTTGGATCAAAAAGCAAGGGTTGAAAAAGTTGCATAAAATGACATTTCATTAAAAGTCAACCATGCCCTAAAAAGTCAACTTTGCAAAAACTTGTAATTCTTGAATTTTGTGAACTTCAACCTTCTTCCATGATCAAATAAAGATCATATACACTCGAAATGATGAAGATCAACCCTTGGTTTGGTCATTGGGGGCCTCAGATGCCCTGATTTTGCACTGACTTGTCTGAAAAGTCAACCCTTGATCAGATGACTTCCCCATGGAATTTCTTCATGAAAATTGGTATGCATACTCCCTATACCATATAGAGACCAATAGAAACAAGAATGACCAAAAAATTTGGAGTTATGGCCTTTGAAACCAAAACCCTAATTTTAGGTCAACTGTGCAGTCAAGCCTGGCTCTGCCTTCACACCAATCCCAGTTCTTGTGATTCTTTGGCATTCTTGACTTTGAGGGGATGTAATATGATGCTTGAACACATATGGATCCCTTTGAAGTGATTGATGACCTTTGGAGTGGCTCAAGAAGCTCTTGGATTGTTCAGATCACAAACCCTAGATGCAGATGACTTAGAATCTATGCAGTGAATCAAAAATGGGATATGAGATGTTATGATTGTGTTTATGCATATGAAATGATCACAAGCCATGATGTGAATGGGTGAGGGCAAATTTGGGGTGTTTACAGCTGCCCCTATTCAAACATGAGTTAGCTGTGCAGGATGTAAGCAACGGCTTAACAGGCAAACAAGATAACTTGTGGTTGAATACCAAAGACAGTCCAAAATTTGCACTCACAGAATGAAGAAGAAAAGGGATATAGATTGCAAAAGGAAATAAAGTATATTGTAAAGTGTGGGCGACGGAGGACGACCGTCGAGCAGAGGACGACTGCTGGGTAAAGAGAAAAGGCGGGGACGGCCGACATGCTGGGAAAAGTGCGGAAAATAAAGCAATGACGGGGACGGCCGACATGCTGGGGATAAAAGAATTATGATGGGGACGGCCATCAAGATAAAGCTGTAAAATTCTCTGGGGGTTAATGAAACATGACGGGGACGGCCATCAAGTTCATAAAGTAAAGTAACCAACGATGGGGACGGCCATCGGGCTAAACTGATGAAGGACGACCATCAGGAAAAAGAAAAAGGGACCACGACGGGGACGGCCATCGGGTTAAAGAATAAATGAAATAAACAGATGATGAGGTACGGTCATCAAAGGTGAAGGACGATCACCTAGCAGGGGACGGCTGCTCTGTTGGGGATAAGATGAGGGACGGTCATCTAAGGTGGAGGACGACCACCTGGCAGGGGACGGCTGCTAAATATCAACGATGGGGGACGGCCATCGGATGAGCATGATGGAGGACGACCATCAAGAGGTGGAGGACGACCACCTAGCAGGGGACGGCTGCTCTCAAGGTTTATCATGACATAGGACGAATGTCAGATAACCAGAATCAACAATGGGGACGGCCATTGGATAAAATGATGAAGGATGATCATCGAAAGGTGGAGGACGACCACCTAGCAGGGGACGGCTGCTAAATATCAACGATGGGGACGGCCATCGGATGAGCATGATGGAGGACGACCATCAAGAGGTGGAGGACGACCACCTAGCAGGGTACGGCTGCTCTCAGGGTTTGTCATGACACAGGACGAGTGTCAGATAAAAAGAAAATGCTTTGTTGGCGATCTACTGGGAAGTAGTAAACACGGATGAGTATTTACATCCAAGAAAACAAAAGGTATAAGTGTTTGGTATTGTGTATAGATTAAAGATGCGGACGAGCATCCCTAAGACTACGATACGGACGGGTGTCGTGTAGAAACAAATACTGACACGTGTTCAAAGATGATGATACGGACGAGTACCAACTGGTTAACAGGGAACACGGACAAGTGTTGAATCTGAAGGGACTCTTCTGGGGAATAGTAGACACAGGCGAGTATCTATATTCAAGAAGACAAAAGTGTTTGACACAGTGTATGGATTAAAGATGCGGACGAGCATCCTTAAGACTATGATACGGACGAGTATCATGTAGAAACAAACTCTCGACGCGTGTCTGAGAGGATGGTACGGACGAGTACCAACGAGTTAACAAAGAACAAGGACTAGTGTTGAATCTGTGGGGATATATAAGTGGTATATACAAGATACGGATGAGTATCTGTATAAGAGTGAGTGGTGTACAGATGAGTGTTTAACTGCTGGGGAGAGTGACACGGACGAGTGTCAAAAGGAGAAGAGTGTAATATGAACAAGTATCTGATGTACAAAGTGTAGGCGACTGCGCTGGGAATATGACACGGACGGGCGTCAAAGGATTGTATACGTAAGTATATGTGAGTGCAAAGAGGACGTCTTTGGCTTTCTGCTGGGGTTATGACAAAGACGGGTGTCAACAAGTATCTGTAATACGAGTGGTTTTGTTTGCACAGAGTGTTCAGGCGACTTTATTGGGGAGTGATGACACGGACGGGTGTCAAAGGGAGTATATACCGGTGTTTGTGAGGCAACTGATTTTGCTGGGGAATCTCCGCTGGGGATTTGGGGAAAGTATTATGTATATTGATGAACTGTCATTATTCACGAGTGTTAATTCAAAACATGGCTCGTGATTATGCTATATGTTTGATTTTTTCCGTAATGCTCCGTGTTAAAACGGAATGCTACGCTTTGTGGGTGAATATGATGTGAATGCTATGATTATGCAAAGGGTACCAAACCGGGGCTCGGGTCCCGCTGCTTGTGAAAATCTTCGGCCGATCTGCTTGAAATGGACATCCCAGCTGGGGGTGAGATCATTGGTAGACCTGATGAGATTACATTGCTTGGGGGTATAGGTCATCGATAAACCTATCCCAGTAATGATGGACCCAGCTGGGGTTTGAAGGAGCTTTCTTCACTCTGTTGTGATTCCTCCGGGCGCTGTTCTTCTGGATAGAGGCTGGAGCTCTGTGGGGAGAAGGTTCCCTGACTTTTGTACTCGGCTGAGGATGAAATGGCAACTCGGCTGGGGAGAAAGAGAGATCAACTGAAAGACCTCCCTAGAAATTCTGTTGAGGTGGATTCTTGACTCAGCCGGGGATATGGGCATCTTCTGTGATGCCTGGCAACTCTGATGGGGATAAGTAATAAGTGGCAACTCAGCTGGGGAGAAAACACTTTGGGCGTTGAGTGTCGATTTGTCAGCTTGCCGGAGTGAAGCTTTCATGCCCCAAGTTGCATTCTGGATACCTACAATCCTGCAAAGATAGGGAAACTCACAAGTAGTCCCGAGGTATCCTTTACTGGATTCCGTCATAGGAGTTTAGACACTTCTGAGAGTAAGTATATTTCCTGCAAGCACGTTTTTATTTTTGAAGACAAACATCTGTATTCTATGCAATCAGTTTTTTCTTTAAGACATCAGACATTTTTTGCAAACGAAAAATGTACAAGACGAGACATGACTGAAAATCTGATTTTATTAATTCATATGCCCTGAATTGGCGAGATACAGTCAAAGAAACATATCCCCTGGAATGAGGAGATTGTTACAAATTGAGAAACAAAATGCTGGCAATGTTGATGACGCTTTAAGGAGCTTCCTCTTTACTATGACTCGTATGACTTTTTACGTTCTTCTCATCTTGCTTTCTGAAGAATATTGATTCTGATTGAAGCTTGATCCTTTCGAAGCTTAACAAGTTGTAGGCGATACAGACGAATTCAGAATGCAGTTGTTCGCTTATTCCCTTATTTTGCATGGATCGCCCTTTCGGGTTTTCAATCCATCGGGATACCCATTTTTGCCTGAGCTGTCCAATGCGGCTTTTCAACTCAGCGGGTGTACATTTTTTGTTTATTTTCCCTTATTTTTGCCCGAGTCTTTTATTCTGTTTTTGACTCGCCGGGATGCCCTATTTTTGCCTGGACTTACATTCTGTTTTTTATGTCCAGCGGGTCATTTTATGCGAAGTATTTTTTAACTGCATCTGAATTCACAGGGGACGGGAAATCTTCACCATCCATGGTGCTGAGCATCAGTGCTCCACCAGAGAAAACTTTCTTCACTACAAATGGTCCTTCATAATTTGGAGTCCATTTGCCCCTGTGGTCTGTATGAGGAGGGAGGATTCTTTTCAGCACAAGATCTCCTACTTGGTACTCTCGATGCCTGACTTTCTGATCGAAGGCTTTCTTCATTCTTTTCTGATACAACTGCCCATGACAGATTGCAGCCAATCTTTTCTCTTCAATCAGACTCAGTTGTTCGTATCGGGTCCGAACCCATTCTGCTTCACTCAGTTTAACATCCATTAGTACCCGTAGAGAGGGTAATTCAACTTCAACCGGTAGGACTGCTTCCATACCATACACAAGCTGATACGGTGTTGCCCCAGTGGATGTCCTGATTGACGTGCGGTACCCATGCAAGGCAAACGGTAGCATTTCATGCCAGTCTTTGTAGGTGATTACCATCTTCTGCACAATCTTCTTGATGTTCTTATTAGCTGCCTCAACTGCGCCATTCATCTTTGGCCTGTAAGGAGAAGAATTGTGGTGTTGGATCTTGAAGTCCCGGCACAGCTCTGCCATCATTTTGTTGTTTAAGTTGGAACCATTATCAGTAATGATTCGCTCGGGAACTCCGTATCGACAGATGATATCTCTCTTTAGAAATCTGGCTACCACCTGTCTTGTAACGTTGGCATAGGAAGCTGCTTCAACCCACTTGGTGAAATAGTCAATGGCGACCAAGATGAATCTGTGGCCATTTGAAGCAGTCGGTTCAATCTTGCCAATCATGTCAATGCCCCACATAGCAAAGGGCCAGGGTGAAGACATCACATTCAGAGGATTGGGAGGCACATGCACCTTATCCGCATAAATCTGGCATTTATGGCATTTCCTGGCATAGGTACAACAGTCGGCATCCATTGTGATCCAATAATAACCAGATCGTAGCAACTTCTTGGCCATGGCATGCCCTCCAGCATGGGTACCAAAGGATCCTTCGTGCACTTCATGCATTAGCAAATCTGCTTCTGTCTTGTCGACGCATCTGAGGAGTACCATATCAAAGTTTCTCTTATACAGGGAACCATCAGTGTTCAAGAAGAAACTACCAGCAAGCCTTCTCAAAGTCTTCTTATCATTGGAAGATGCCCCAGGTGGGTATGTTTGATCCTCCAAGAAGCACTTAATGTCGTGGAACCAAGGCTTATTATCTTTGACAATGTCTGCTGCGAACACATATGCTGGTCTGTCAAGTCTGGATACTGAGATTCGAGGCACAAAGTTGGCAGCTTGAACTTTGATCATAGATGAAATGGTGGCAAGAGCATCTGCAAACTGATTCTCGTCCTGAGGGATATACTCAAGCTTGACTGTTGTAAAGAAAGTCAATAACCTCCTTGTATAATCCCTGTAAGGTATCAGATGATCCTGGTGGGTGTACCATTTGCCGTTGGTCTGATTGATTACCAGAGCTGAATCTCCGAATACAGTCAATGTCTTGATCCTGAGGTCAATGGCTTCCTCAAGACCCATAATGCAAGCTTCGTATTCAGCTTCGTTGTTAGTGCAATTAAAGGTGAGTTTTGCCGAGAAAGGCATATGAACTCCTTTAGGTGTAATGAGTACTGCACCAACACCACGACCATTCATGTTAACAGCCCCATCAAACATCATAGTCCATTCTTCTTCCGGGTCGGGCCCTTCAGTGTGAACAGGCTCTTCATGATCCTTTGCTTTTATGAACATGATGTCTTCATCAGGGAAGTCAAATCTCATAAGCTGGTAATCATCAATAGGTTTCTCAGCAAGATATTCAGACAATACACTGCCCTTGATGGCTTTCTGAGATGTGTATTGGATGTCATACTCTGTAAGGATCATTTGCCATCTTGCAACCCGTCCGGTAAGTGCTGGCTTCTCAAATATGTACTTGACTGGGTCCATCTTTGAGATCAACAAGGTAGTGTGGGTCAACATATACTGTCTCAGTCGGCGAGCAGCCCACGCTAAAGCACAACAAGTTTTCTCAAGCAGTGAATAACGTTGTTCACAGTCGGTAAACTTTTTACTTAGGTAGTATATTGCATACTCTTTTCGACCAGACTCGTCATGCTGGCCCAGCACACACCCCATTGACTCTTCTAATACTGTCAAGTACATGATTAAAGGTCTTCCTTCGACTGGAGGCATAAGGATTGGAGGCTCTTGTAAGTATTCTTTGATCTTGTCAAAAGCCTTCTGGCAGTCTTCGTTCCACCTGACTGTCTGCTCTTTCCTCAGCAATTTGAACAAGGGCTCACAGGTTGCTGTAAGGTGAGATATGAACCTTGAGATGTAGTTCAATCGACCTAAGAACCCTCGAACTTCCTTCTCTGTCTTTGGTGCAGGCATCTCTTGAATAGCTTTGACTTTATCAGGGTCAACTTCAATCCCTTTTTCGCTCACAATAAAACCCAGCAGCTTACCAGATCGCACCCCGAACGTGCACTTGTTGGGGTTTAACTTCAATTGGTACTTCCTCGGACGCTTGAACAGCTTTAGCAGATTTACCAGGTGGTCTTCTTCAGTAAGGGACTTGGCAATCATGTCATCCACGTAACATTCTATCTCTTTATGGATCATATCGTGGAATAATGTCACCATAGCCCGTTGATATGTTGCACCAGCATTCTTGAGCCCGAATGGCATCACCTTGTAACAGAACGTGCCCCAGGGTGTGATGAAGGTTGTCTTCTCCATGTCTTCAGGTGACATTTTGATCTGATTGTATCCCGAAAATCCGTCCATGAAGGAGAATACCGAGAACTGAGCCGTATTATCAACCAATACATCGATGTGAGGTAAAGGGAAATCATCTTTCGGGCTGGCTCTGTTCAGATCCCGGTAGTCAACACACATTCTTACTTTGCCATCTTTCTTAGGCACAGGTACTATATTAGCAACCCACGGTGGATATCTAGTTACGGCAAGGAACCCGGCGTCCCATTGCTTTTGTACCTCCTCCTTGATTTTCATTGCCATGTCCGGGCGAGTACGGCGCAACTTCTGTTTAACCGGCGGGCATTCTTCTCTCAAAGGCAGCTTGTGCACAACAATGTCGGTGTCCAAACCTGGCATATCTTGATAAGACCAAGCAAACACGTCGACATACTCTTGAAGCAGGTCAATCAGTTGTCTCTTCACTGAGTCTTGTAAGCAGGCCCCGATTTTAACTTCTTTCACGTCTTCATCTGTACCAAGATTGATCGTTTCAACCTCCTCCTGGTGAGGAGTAATAACCTTTTCCTCTTGTCTCAACAACCTGGCTAGCTCTTCAGGAAGCTCATATTCTTCTTCAACCCCTTCATCAGCTTGATTGATTGGATTGTCAAAGTCATACGAAGTCATAGCCGTGCTGTTGTCGGTGCTGTCTGGAAAGCACACTCTGCAAGGGTTCAGTTTGTTCATTTTAGTGATTTGATTTTAATCTTGTTTAGAAAAGTGAAATAAAGTTGTCATTTTGAAAACACTGCCATTTATTTTTTGTACAAAAAGATAAATGGAAAAACAGTGAACGGAAAAGAAAAACGACTCATTTGCAAAAAGATGTCTGATATTTCATTGATTAATCTTGTTGCACAAAAAGTACAGATGGCCCGATTACAAAATGAGTCTTGTCATCTTGGGCAAGATGCAAGACTTTGATGCATGCTATAAAAATACAGGAAATAATAATTACTCTGCATGAGTAACTCTTATAATTTCCTGGGAAGACCAGTTCGAGATACTGCTCCCCGGGATCTTTGGACGGATCCAACTCTCCAGGTTGCGGTCGCTTTCATCCTCGTCTTCCAAATTGTTGACAGCATCAGGGGTGAGCATCCCCCAACTAACAAAGTTGGGCTCTTTTTCAGCCTCTGCTTGATCTTGTTGAGTTGGTTTGTAACCCAACCCAAATCTATCTTCTTTCTTCTCCACAGGTAGCAGTTTGCCCCAGCCTTGGGCATTTCCTTCTTCAACAACCTTCCGGGCTTGCTGGTATGACGTCATTGAGGTTCCAGGTACAGCAGATGTTTCATTTATGTTCAAGGCCTCAAACCCTTGACTCATTGTCTCGTGGATCTCCCCATCCATCTCAATGTATTTATAAGTAGCCAGGTGGCTAACAAAAATATCCTCCTCTCCACAGATAGTAACGACTTGACCCTCCCACTCGAATTTTAACTTCTGGTGAAGGGTTGAGGTCACGGCGCCAGCGGCGTGAATCCATGGCCTACCCAATAGACAGCTGTAGGCAGGCTGTATATCCATCACGTAGAAGGTCGTTTTGAAAGTTTGTGGGCCAATCGTTATAGGCAACTCAATCTCACCCAGAACCGATCTCTTAGAACCATCAAAGGCTCTCACCACCAGGTTGCTGGGTCGTAACGCCAATCCGTCATACTCTAGCTTCACAAGGGCTTTTTTCGGTAAGACATTAAGGGATGACCCCGTGTCTACCAGCACATGGGAAAGGACTGCACCTTTACATTCCATGGTAATGTGCAAAGCCTTGTTATGGTTGCGGCCTTCCGTAGTCAAATCAGTGTTGGTGAACCCTAGTCCATGACTAGCATTAACATTTCCAACCACAGCTTCCAACTGATTGACGGTGATCTCTTCAGGCACATAAGCTGCGTAAAAGACTTTTAGTAGTGCATTCCGATGGGCTTCGGAGCACATGAGCAATGATAGGATAAAGATCTTGGAAGGCGTCTGATGAAGCTGATCCACTATTTTGTAATCACTTTTCTTGATGATTCTCATGAACTCATCAACTTCTTGATCAAAGGGCGTTTTCAAAGCTTCTTTAACAATCTGCTCCTCCTGCACCAAGCTTTTCCCTTTTGCCTTGGCAGCAGCTTCTGCTTCGGCAGTGGGTCTTTGAATTTGTGGAGCAAAGAGACGTCCGCTTCGAGTGAAGCCTCCGCCTCCTCCCACATTGTCTATTTGTGGTGCAGGGGTTGATGATTCAAAAGTGATTTTTTGTCCTTCGCAGTATAGATCAGAGCCGTAATGCCAGGGGATGGCGTTACTGCTTTCATAAGGTATTGGTCCAGGTACTGTGACAGTGACTGGACTGATGGCAGCTGCAGAAGGGACTGTGATAGTCTGTGGATCGTAGTATATCGTGACTGGTGCTCTGATGGGAGTAGCACTTTGTGAGTTGTAGGCAGAATTATTTTCAGGATCGTAATAAATTGTAACGGTTGAGACATCTTCATGGTTTGTTGCTGATGTTGTAGAAGGCATTGTCGGAAGAATGGGTGTTGTTGTTGTAGGAGATTCAAAATGAAGTGGTGCTGAAGTTGTAGGAGGATTGTTTGTTGATATCTGGTCAGTTGAGATGACAGATGAAATACTTGTTGATGAAGCTGAAGAGTTGTCGGGAACAACGGTTGTTGCAGTTGTAGAAGATACTAGAATTGTTGCTGATGAGATTGCTGGATTTGTTGGAATTGATGTTGTGATTTGAAGCAGGCCACTCTGGATGAGACCATCTATGCCATTCCTCAAGTTATCACACCCATTTACTGAAATGTTACAGTAAGCACACCCTAACTCACACCCCGGGAACATTTGACATTCGAGGAGTTGAGCCTTAATCTCTACCAACGGTGTCCGAATCTGACCCACACTGGTTATTAAATAAGACGGCTTGTCTTCTTCAATAGCATTGATTCTGGGACCCCTGTGGTGCGGCATAGGGTTCTTGTTAACATTGGGTGGTGGTGCGAAGTTCAGAGCTTTAGAGTCTACCAGGTCTTGTACCTTCATGTGCAAGGCTCTGCACTTTTCTGTACTGTGGCCAGGTGCATTTGAATGAAAAGCACATCTGGCGTTGGAGTCATAATTCCTGGGTAGACTATTAGGATCTAGAGGTGCCAACGTCCTTAGCTCAACTAGGTTGAGTTTCAGGAGTTGTGGCAGTAATGTTGCATAGGGCATAGGGATCGGATCGATTACCCTATTGGCCTGAGAAGGTCTCTGTTGGAATGGCCTTTGCTGACTGTTGTTGTTGGTGTTGTTGTAGTTTCTTGGAGGATATTGAGCTTGTTGCTGGTACTGAGGTTGTTGCTGATAATTTTGTTGCGGAGGTTGATAAGCTGGTTGTGGATGAGCTGGAGCGGGAATGGTGACTGCTGCCACAGACCTATGAACATATTGGGGTCTGCCCCTGTTGGCATGGATAGCATTGGTTTCACCAGTTCTTCTTGGGCCTACAAAAGGTTTCCTTGCATTGTTGGACGAGCTAGCGCCGTTGTCAGAAATCTTGCCCATCTTCAACAGGCTCTCGATTCTCTCTCCAGCTATGACAACATCTGCAAAGCTAGTGGAAGAGAAAGCAGCTAGCCTGTCAATATATGTTCCTTGGAGGGTGTTCATAAACACATCTGCCATTTCCCTCTCTGACATAGGTGGCTGAACAGCAGCAGCCAATTGCCTTCATCTCTGGGCGTACTCTCGGAAACTTTCCCTTGACGACTGTGACATTCCCATTAGGAGGGTCCTGTTGGGTGCCATATCTAAGTTGTACTGATACTGTCTGATAAAGGCCTCTGCCAGGTCTTTCCAACACCTGATAGTTGCTCTTGTCAGATGAGAGTACCATTCTCTTGAAGCTCCTGTCAAGCTGTCCTCAAAATAAAACATCCAGAGTTTCTCGTCCATGGTATAGGCCTTCAGCCTCCCCAGAAATGATTGTAGGTGGGTCCGGGGGCATGAAGTCCCGTTGTATTTTTCAAAACAAGGAGGCTTAAACTTATGGGGAATCCTGACCCCGTCTACCAAGCCCATATCCATAACATCAAATCCCAAAGAGTTCTGAGACTCCAAGGATCTTAATTTCTCAGCTATCTCATCCAGCCTTCTGTCATAAGCTTCCTCCCCAGCACCCATTACTGTGAACTGATCCTCCTGGGGGTCTTCTTGCAGTACCCTGCCTGCAGTGGCAGTCCCTTGAACATTAGCAGGAATATTGACCTCTGGATGAAGGTGGGGTCCAAATACAGGGGGGTTGACATGAGGTTGGACCCTCTCATTGTTGCTTGTGCCAGCAGTCCCTATATGTGGATCTTCCTGGTTCTGCCTTTCCACCATTGCTCTCAATCTTTCTTGGCTCTGAGCCATGTTGTTCATCACTTCCATAAACTGCGTCATCTGAGTTCTCATTTCCAATCTTTCGTTTGCCATTTGGTTTCTGACCTCTGCAAGGTCCTGTTGTACCTGATCCATTTGTATGCCCGGAAGGTTGTTACGGGTTGGATATCGGTGTGGACGGTTGAGGGGAAATACCCGGCGTCGAGCAATAGTTCTTGAACATCACAACAGAGTTAGCAACAATAAAACAAAAACCTACAAAACAAACAAAGGGTCAGCATGCAATGCAGTATGCTTATTTGTTTTCAAGGTATCCGGCTTGGCGTTCAGTTTTGACCCTTCCAGACCCTTGAAGATGCTGTTGATGTTGCTTTTGAAGTAAAATCGGATGGAACAAACTGATACATATATTACAGAAAGCAAATGGTACATAGTTTGTTTGCAAATACAAGCCCTCTGAGGGGACAAAATACATTACAAGAAAATAAAAGTACATAAAATGAAAGCAGCAACAAGCAAATAGTCAAACACCAAGACCAAACTCATCCTCCTGAACTTCCTTGAGAAATGCTTCAGTCACAGGATCAGCTGGACGCTCCGTGAGATTCCTGATAAGGAGGTTCCGGGTAGTAACAGCTGTAGCTAGCTTCTTGTGCTGACTTTGGTCCTTTGACCTCTTCACTCCAGCTCTGATCTTCAGTTCTGATATCTCCCTCTGGGCTGCTGCCAGGGCTTCCTGCTGCTCTTTTGCACTAGCTTCCAGCTGCTCTATCTTGTCTTGGACCCTCTTATCCTCCAGAGCACGAGCTTCGGTGATCCTGACCCACCTAGCTTGACTCTCTTTCAGATACAAGTCGGTCCTGGCTTTCTGGAACTGGGCTTCCTTGCAAGCATTCTTCAGAATTTGTTCTCCAGCCCTAGACTTCTTGATGTAATCTTCAGACTTCTCAATTTTAGCCAGATGCTCCACTCTCAGCTTCTCTAACCTCTCAATATCCATCCTACCATCACTCCTTTCCCGGAGGGTCTTCTGCAAAGCCTGAGTCAACTTCTCATTTCTCTCTTTCAAACCCTCAAACTCCTCCAAACTGACAGTGGCAGGGGGTGGTGCTGAGGATGATCCAGGCATATCCTCCATGGTAAAGGGCATTCCAGAGAATTGAGCCCTGGCATGGGACCACTCATAATATTGTGTTGATGCTACATTGTTGCACTTCCCCAAGATGATTACTCCTTTAGTTTGAACATTTTCCCAAGCCCAGGCTGCCTGCCTAACAATAGCCAGATTAGGCTTGTTCTCACAGTAAAGAGTCTCAGCCAAGTCTTGTGCCTTAGGAGTGTGGACCAGTGCATAGCCCAGTTGCCTTTTGAGCAACAGAGGATTGTAATTTATGCTACCCTTAACTCCTATCAGGGGCACATTGGGAAAATGCCCACAACTGATGATGATATCCCTGCCCTTTGTGCTTTGAGTGCACCACCTAATATCAGCCGTAGTCAGAGCAGTGAGTCTTCTAGCCCAGTTTCTCTGCTGATGAGGATTCAAAAATGCATTTGTCTTGGGTAAATGCCTGAGAAGCCAAGTATGGAACAAAGGAGCACAGCACCTCACTAATCTTCCCCTCTGCTTTTCATTCCTCTGATGCACTGAATAGTAGAGATCCCCCAATAAAGTGGGCACTGGGTTCTTCAGGATGAAAAGGTGGATTGCATTCTTGCTAATGAATCGAGGCTCATCTGCAAATAATATGATCCCATATATGCTCAGGGCCAATAAAGCACAGACTGCTTTCCACTCTCCTAAAGAAGCCTTCAGGGTAGCTTGAGAGATCAAGAAATCCAGATGCAGGCCAGGGATTCCAGCCTTAGTAGTCATATGCTGCCCAATCAGAACTGGTTCCAGATGCAATGCCTTTGCTACCTCTTCATTACCAGGACATACCATCTCAGGGTTGAAAGGGACTCCACCCCTGATAGGTATACCAACCAATGATGAGTATTCTTCCAATAAAGGGCCCAGCTGAAAATCCTGAAAGGTGAAACACCTTAGTGGGGGATCATAAAACTGAAGGCAAGTATGAATCAGGCTCCTCTGTGAAGGGTCCAAATCCATAACCACATCAAGTATATCTCCATAGTGTTCCCTGAACAGTGGTATATGGTCTGGAGTGATCAGGGTCTGAATCCTCCTGATGTCAGCTAGCTCAGGCTGGAAGAAGTGGTAGGAGATGTTACTCTTTTTAGGTGCCATGATGTTGAGGAAGAGTTGAAACAGGTGCTGGTGATAACACTGAAAGATGGGCCACTGATTGGCTGGTGCAGGTGACTGAAGCAGATAGCTGATAGCTGAAGCAGATGCTGATGAAGATAGGTCAATACTGATGATGGGGTCAAAACCAAGCCAAAAATGAAAATGGATACCCTGAAAAACAAATAAACAAATGTCAAAATGATGCAATGATTATGTATGCAAATGATATGCAAGGGTTTGTGACTGAGCTGGATCTGATCAAGTGCTCTGATATAAGCCCAGGTATATTTAAGAAATCCAGATGGAGGTCTATAGGTCCAGTAACCAAGGTGGGGGACTCAAATAAAGAATCACATGTCCAGGGTTTAGAATCACAGGAACTGTTCCAACATGGAGTATTCTTAATCAAATCAAAGTAACAGGGTATGCTGAGGTCAAGGGTACCTGCAAACCTGTAAACAGCCCAACCCCCTCACAGGTGGTGTTCTAAAACAAGGATCCTCAGACTTGGATCAGTTATGAGAAGTGTAAACACTCCTAACCCGGAGGTACAGTGTTTACAATAACCATAAAAGTTCCTCCTCTAATTCACCTCAGTTTCTGAAGGTCAATACTAAAAGGTCATCCAGACTTAGCAGGCTTCCCAGATAGCCCTAGCATTGCAGGAAATCTGCAACACAGAGTTCTCAAGAAGAAACCCACATCTGAACCGTGTTTCATATTCCCGCACCAGACCGAGATGGAATGGGAAAGAATATGAACCACTCTAGCCTAGGTGTCACTCAGGTCCCAGGTATAGGACCTTAACTCTCAATGGAACGCCCACCCACCAAAGCAAACAAACAGATCCAGCCAGCAGCACAGTATGACAATATGATATAATGCAAAGCTATAAAGGAAGCAGTAAAGCAACTGTACATAAAGCAAAAATAAATACAAAAATACAAACACAAATAAGCACATAACACCCCAGTAAACACAAATCAATCAAGAGCTAGGAGGAACCCACAAAAAGAACCAGAAGCCCTGGTTGCAGTATAAGGGTCCCCAGCAGAGTCGCCAAGCTGTCGCTCCCGATAGATGGGACCGGCCCAAATAAAGGTACAGACACGAACGGTCGGCGAGAGGGACAGTGAGAACACACAGCAGTGAACTCACTGGAGATGAATAGAGTCGCCAGCTAGGCATTTTTATCCCGGAGGAAAGGCAATGCTGCATAGACCTAGAAAGAGATGGATAAGACGGTTGCGAACCAGAGAGACTGAGAAAGGGGGTTGGTTACAACCTGGGAAGGTATTAGCACCCAGATTGTCCGTCGTACTCGACGGGATCCACGCTTAAAAGATTTGTGTTTAAAGAGGTAGTGTCAGTGCAATTTGTGTGTAAAAGGGCTGGAAAACAAAATGTACAGGTGTCAGTGTAAAGGAAGTGTGAAGTGTATAAATAATGTGTCAGTGTAGGAACAAGAATGAAATGCTCAAGAATATGAGGCTAAAAGAATAAAGCTGGAAAGAGGGGGAATATACAGAGACTTTTGTTCGATAACTGTTAAGTTATGCCTACGTATCCTCTCGTGCAATGAGGAAGTCAGAACACCGTAGTTCGACCCAAAGAGACTGAAAGATGACTTGACTTGTGAACTGCTTACTTGTCTATGCTCAAGTGTATGACCTGTCTGGCTCAGGTGCAAACTGTCTTGCATTAGACGGAAGAAGCGAGTTCTCATTTGTGAATGAGTGAGATGAGAAAAGAATTCCGGAGGAGACGATTATTGTTTGTTTTTGAGTTTTCAGTCTTTTATTGATTTTTGAAGTTTGGCATAAGTTAATGAGCTTAAGTCTAAACCAATGGATTTAGTAAACTCATCACATCTTCCCTCTGATTAGGGGTAATGAGAATACCTTAAGTGTGAAGTCAGCTTCTCACACTTAAACACCTTTGGTGTAGGATTAAGATCATTAACCTACTTGTGATTAATTAGATGTTTTTGTTGTTTTTGTTTAGTGTTGAGTAATGAGGTTAAGCCATAATCAAAGATTAAACAGACTCATTACACCATCCTAATAAAAGGATAATAGATGAGAATGTTTAAGCTGAGGAAAGCTCCTCAACTTAATCCATGATTAGGGATTAAGCTCATGACAAAACAAGCCTTTGGTTAAGTGGATTTTATTTAATGGTAAGATGATGAAGTGGATTTTATGATTTGCAAGACAACTTGAGGGGGACTTGTCCATTAACACTAGGGTTAGTCCTTCTTAACCAATTAAGGAAGAATTAGAACCCTAATGCAAGGCCCAAGTTACAAGTGTGATGTCTTGATGATTATTAAGTGGATTGATTAAGAGATTTAAACGCATTAAGGGTTTAACACTTAGGATTAAAGTTATACACCCCATCCTAATAGAAGGATGCAGGCATAAGCTTAATCACAAAGCCTTAAAGCCTTTAGGGTTTAGTCCCTGATTATGAGATGAGAAGAGATGACTCAAAAGAGACACAAAGGTAAAACTAAGTGGGGGGACTAATCAAAACCCTAATCATTGTCATGCTTGGTTGTTCCTAAGGTTTGTGAGGTTTTCAAGAGAAATCTTCAATGGAACCACCAGGAAGCAGATGAAAGGAGCCAAGAGAAGCAAAGTAACTTGCTTCAATTAAGAAGTCAAGTCACTTGAGGAAAGAAAGTAAGAAGAAGAAGAATGAGCAAGCTCAAACTCAAACACATACAAAAATGCAGCAAGGATGCATAAAAGAGATGAAGAGAAGTTATGAGAAGTGAAGGCAAATTCACTTCTCAAAGTCACTTACCACTTGAAAAGTTAGAAAAGAAAATGCAATGCAATGCAAAATGAGATGAAATGGTATGATGAAAAACCAAACCAGAAGCACATACATGATGTTAATGATGCTATGAGATGCTACAAACCAGAAACAACACATGTGGATGATCATACAAACTTATGAATGCAAATGAAGCAAGTTAAGACACATGAACATACATGAAAAGTTATGGAATGCAAATGGCATACAACATGACAAATGCAAGATGCAATGATCAAACATGCTTCCAATATGTCTTATGATGTTGAATGAATCACATGGATGTATAAAATATCATGGCAAGTCAAGGCATGAATGCAAATACAAGATGGATGCATATGGAGGCCCAAATTAGGGTTTATGAACAATACAACAAACAAAAACCAAAATCAGAAGCAAACAACATTATAAAAAATTGAAAATTCACTCAAAGGACCCCTAATCCTATACTAAACCACTGCCCAAAGGAGAGGTTTCAACTCCTAACCAAATTCAAGATATGATTTTCCTAAGTTTTCTAGGGTTTTAGGGTTCCTTAACAAGAAAATTACCAAACAAATTGAAAATGAAATATCAAATCATGGCCATTTAATCTCACAAACTACATTCTAAACACAATGCAATGCAAAAAGAATCAAGGTCCAACTCTTTAGGGTTAGGCAGAAATGATTTTTGGAAGTTTGGATCAAAATAATGCATAAAAATGATTTTAATTCCATGAAAAATTCTCAAAATGCATCAAGATCAAAAAATAAATTTGGTTTGAAGGTTGGACAATGTTTCTAAATGTTTTTAAATGCTTCATGAATTTTTTGGTGATTTTTAAATACCTAAAAGTATTTTTAATTAATTAATTCTCATTAATTAATTAAAAAGAAACTTTTAAATATTTAAAAATACTTTTTTAATGCTAAAAATGAAAATAAAAATATTTTTGTGTTTTAAAAATTAATGAAACTCTTGGTAAAAAATTTCATAATTTTTAAAGCTTTTTTGCTATTTTTAATAAATTGTATAAAACAAATGAATTAATATGAAAATAAAATGGATTTTAAACTGAAAAAGGAAAAGTAATCAAATCCTAGGGTCCAGATTCAAACAAGCCTGCGCGCGAATTGACCTGGCGCCAAATCCTACGGCCAAAATTCAAACTGGGCTAATTAATGATTAAACCCTAATCCCACCGTTAATGACCCTCAGGTGACCGGAACAGTGTTCCGGTCATCTTCTCCGTTCACTCCAAAACACCAACTCTCTCCACACGCATCTAAAATGAAATCTAATTAAACAGAAATGATCCCCACTCACTCACGAATCAAAACCCCCATTCAAACACCATTTATCATTCCTAAACTGGCTGAATCGAATCAATCTAGTTCTAGGGCAAAAAGTTTCAGAGACTGATTAAACTCTCATCTCTCCACTATTTTCAAAACTAAAGACATACTCATGACCAGGGAAGCATGAAGAACAACTTAAGAACTTTAAAAATCATTTCTGGAAAAAAGGTTCTTGAGCTACCTGAGTTTCGAAGCTTTCAATCTTGCAACTTTCTGACCCCTTCCTTTGATGCAAACCACTCCCTTTGGTCCCCTGATGTTGCCTGGATGCTTAGAAGAAGTTTGTGATGGCTGGTTTGGAAGTTTGAAGCAGTTCTGTTCAAGCTCAGGTGGGAATCGTGTTTTGGATTCAGGCTGTTTCAGGCAATGGTGAGGGGTTCTTTGTGATCAGGGTGATGAGTGGAGAAGGTTTGTGAAGTTTGTTTCTGAGTTTGTGGCCTGAGGAGAGTGTTTCGAATGCTTTTGCTCTATGGAATGAAAATGAGAGAGTGATGTTCTTGCTGGTTTCAGGCTCTTGTGTTATGTTGCTTGGCTTGCCATTTGTTTGTATAAACTAATGGGATTGGTCAGAGGATGTGACCTGTGCTTTTGTGATAGGTGTGCTAGCTTTTGCCAAAATGTCAACTTTGTGTAGGAGAAAGCATGGGCAACTTCTAGCCAAGTACAAGGGCTGTGGGCTGCGCAGCATGGTGAGGGGAAAGGCTAGGGCTGGTTCATCAACATAGGCAGCAAGTGGGTGAGGTGTGATGATGGTTTTTGCAACTTGCTCACTTTTGCTTTCCATGAAAATATCTTGCCTCACAAGCCATGAAACATGAGAAACTCTTGGTCCATTATGATTTTTAGGTCACATGTGATGTTTGTGTAATGGTTTGACATGAATTAGAAGTCACAAATGCCTTTGATACATGATTTTGCAAATTTCTCATTTGGTGCATATTTTGAGAATTAGTGATTTTTGCCAACTTTGACACACCATAACTTTTGATCCAAAATGAATTAGGTCATGTTCTTGTACTTTTTGAAAAGGGAAAGATCTAATCTACAACTTTCATGACCAAAGTTTTTCCATTTGAAGCATTTTTGGATCAAAAAGCAAGGGTTGAAAAAGTTGCATAAAATGACATTTCATTAAAAGTCAACCATGCCCTAAAAAGTCAACTTTGCAAAAACTTGTAATTCTTGAATTTTGTGAACTTCAACCTTCTTCCATGATCAAATAAAGATCATATATACTCGAAATGATGAATATCAACCCTTGGTTTGGTCATTGGGGGCCTCAGATGCCCTGATTTTGCACTGACTTGTCTGAAAAGTCAACCCTTGATCAGATGACTTCCCCATGGAATTTCTTCATGAAAATTGGTATGCATACTCCCTATACCATATAGAGACCAATAGAAACAAGAATGACCAAAAAATTTGGAGTTATGGCCTTTGAAACCAAAACCCTAATTTTAGGTCAACTGTGCAGTCAAGCCTGGCTCTGCCTTCACACCAATCCCAGTTCTTGTGATTCTTTGGCATTCTTGACTTTGAGGGGATGTAATATGATGCTTGAACACATATGGATCCCTTTGAAGTGATTGATGACCTTTGGAGTGGCTCAAGAAGCTCTTGGATTGTTCAGATCACAAACCCTAGATGCAGATGACTTAGAATCTATGCAGTGAATCAAAAATGGGATATGAGATGTTATGATTGTGTTTATGCATATGAAATGATCACAAGCCATGATGTGAATGGGTGAGGGCAAATTTGGGGTGTTTACATAAGGGTTTAACACTTAGGATTAAAGTTATACACTCCATCCTAATAGAAGGATGCAGGCATAAACTTAATCACAAAGCCTTAAAGCCTTTATGGTTTAGTCCTTGATTATGAGGTGAGAAGAGAAGACTCAATGAGACACAAAGGTAAAAACTAAGAGGGGAGACTAAACAAAACCCTAATCATTGTCATGCATGGTTGTTCCTAAGGTTTGTGAGGTTTTCAAGAGAAGTCTTCAATGGAACCACCAGGAAGCAGATGAAAGGATCAGGAGAAGCAAGGTAACTTGCTTTATTCAAGAAGTCAAGTTACTTGAAGAAAGAAAGTAAGAAGAAGAAGAAAGAGCAAGCTCAATCTCAAACACAAAACAAAATGCAGCAAGGATGCATGAAAGAGATGAAAAGAAGTTGTGAGAAGTGAAGGCAAATTCACTTCTCAAAGTTGCTTACCACCTGAAAAGTTAGTGAAAGAAATGCAATGCAATGCAAAATGAAATGAAATGGTATGATGTGATGTGAACCAAAACCAGAAGCACATATATGATTGTTAATGATGTTATGTGATGCTACAAACATGAGACAAGACATGAGGATGATCATATGAACCAATGGATGCAGATGAGGCAAGTTAAGGAGCATAAACATACATGAAAAGTTATGAAATGCAAATGGCATACAACATGGGGAAATGCAAGATGCAATGATCAAACATGCTTTCAATATGTCTTATGATGTCAAATGGATCATAAGAATGCATAAAAAGTCATGGCAAGTCAAGATATGAATGCAAATACAAGATGGATGCATATGGAAGCCCAAATTAGGGTTTATGAACAATACATCAAACAAAAACCAAAATCAGAAGCAAACAACATTACAAAAAATTGAAAATGCCCTCAAAGGATCCCTAAACCTATACTAACCCAAAGCCCAAAGGAGAAGTCCCAACTCTTAACCTAGTTCAAGTAATGATTTTTCTAAGTTTTCTAAGGTTTTAGGGTTCCTTAACAAGAAAAATGCCAAACAAATGGAAAATGAAAGATCAAATCATGCCAATTTAGTCTCACAAACTACATGCTAAACACAATGCAATGCAAAAAGAATCAAGGTCCAACTCTCAATGGTTAGGCAGAAATGATTTTTGGAAGTTTGGATCAAAATAATGCTTTGAAAATGAATTAATTCCATGAAAAATTATCAAAATGCATCAAGATCAAAAAAGAAATTTGGTTTGAGGGTTGGACAATGTTTCTAAATGTTTTTAAATGTTTCATGAATTTTTTGGTGATTTTTAAATACCTAAAAGTATTTTTAATAAATTAATTCTCATTAATTAATTAAAAAGAAACTTTTAAATATTTAAAAATACTTTTTTAATGCAAAAAATAAAAATAAAAATATTTTTGTGTTCTGAAATTAAATAATAGCTTTCATAAAAAATTTCAGAATTTTTGAATGGATTTTACTATTTTTAAATAAATGTACAAAAGAAATGCAAAACAAATGAATTAATATTAATAAAAATGAAAAGTAAACACAATGGATGGCCAGGATGGATTCTGGGGAAGAAGTTGTTGACTACGCGCGCAGATTAATGGTCCACATTCAAACTTCCTAATTCTAATTTATGAATTAATTAATTGAGATTAGGGCTTAATGAGTGCATCTGGGCCACTCAATCACGCGCCAAGTCAACAAAGTCAAGGGATCCAACGCTCAGCATTCAAACTGCACTAATCACAGGGATTAAACCCTAATTATTTTCAGGTGGCCGGAGAAGACCTCCGGTCGTCTTCTCCGGTGGGAACCCCACCTGAAAATTCCTAGAATCTTCAAAACGCAACTAAAATGAAATCTAAACAAACAGAAATCTTTCCCATACTTCACTGAATCAAAACCCTAACATAAACATCATTTATATTTCATCAATCACATGAATCGAAACAAAAGAAATTTTAGGGAAAAACTTTCAGAACACGATTAAACTCTCATCTCTTCACCATTTTCAAAACCAACAATATCAGAGTGATCAGTGAACTACAAAGAACAACTTAGGAACTTTAAAAATCATTTCTGGAAAAAAAGTTCTTGAGCTACCTGAGTTTTGAAGCTTTCAGTTTACAGCTTTCTGGCCTTTCTCCTTTATGCAATCCACCCCTTATGGTCCCTTTATGATGTCTGGATGCTTAGAAGGAGTTTGTGTTGGCTGGTTTGAGAGTTTGAACAGCTTCTGCTCAAGCTCAGGTGAGAATCGTGTTCTTGATTCTTTGAGTTTCAGGTTGATTTTAGGGGTGCTTTGTGATCAGGGTGATGTGTTGAGAAGGTCTGTGAGGTTTGTTTTAGTGTTTGTGGCTTGTATGCTGTGTTTCGAAAGCTTTTGCTTCAAGGGTGAAAAATGAGAGTGCTGAGTTCTTGCTTGTTTCAGGCTTGTGTGTTATGTTGTTTGGCTTGCCATTTGTTTGTATAAACTAATCCTATTGGTCAGAGGATGTGACATGCCCTTTTGTGATAGGTATGGCTACTCTTGCCATTTTGTCAACTTTGTGTAAGAGAAAGCATGGTCATGTTCTAGCCAAGTACAAGGGGTGTGGGCTGCGCAGCATGGTGTGAGGGAAAGGCTAGGATGGTTCAGCAATGTAGCTAGCAAGTGGATGAGAAACTATCATGACTTTTGCAACTTGCTTGCTTTTGATCTTCATGAAAATATCTTGCTCCAAAGGCCAAACAATATGAGAAACTCTTGGCCCATTCTGATTTTTAGGTCATGTGTGATCATGTTGTGTGAATTAGAAGTCCATTTGATAGCTTTAGAACACTTGATCAAGTCATTTTGCAAAATACCTCTTTGGTGGAAACTTTGAAATTTTGTGATTTTTGT
This sequence comes from Lathyrus aphaca, assembly GCA_963966055.1. Lineage (NCBI taxonomy): Eukaryota > Viridiplantae > Streptophyta > Magnoliopsida > Fabales > Fabaceae > Lathyrus > Lathyrus aphaca. The sequence goes on from OZ014519.1 coordinate 213,354,795, forward strand.
CAACTTTGACAAGCCATAACTTTTGATCCAAAATGAATTAGGTCATGTTCTTGTACTTTTTGAAAAGGGAAAGATCTAATCTACAACTTTCATGACCAAAGTTTTTCCATTTGAAGCATTTTTGGATCAAAAGGTAAGGGTTGAAAAGTTGCCTAAAATGACAAATTCCTTAAAAGTCAAACTTGCCCAAAAAGTCAACTTTGCAAAAGACTTGAAATTCTTGAATTTTGTGAACTTCCAACATCTTCCATGATCAAATAAAGATCATATACAATCAAAATGATGAAGAATGCCCTTTGGTTGGGTCATTGGGGGCCTCAGATGCCCTGATTTTACACTGACTTGCTTGAAAAGTCAACTCTTGATCAGATGACTTCCCCATGGAATTTCTTCATGAAAATTGATATGCATACTCCCTATACCATATAGAGACCAATGGAAACAAGAATGACCAAAAAATTTGGAGTTATGGCCTTTGAAACCAAAACCCTAATTTTAGGTCAACTGTGCAGTCAAGCCTGGCTCTACTTCCACAACAATCCCAGTTCTTGTGATTCTTTGGCATTCTTGACTTTGAGAGGATGTAATATGATACTTGAACATACATAGACCCCTTTGAAGTGATTGATGACCTTTGGAGTGGCTCAAGAAGCTCTTGGGTTGCTTAGATCACAAACCCTAGGTGCAGATGACTTAGAAACAATGCAAAGACTCAAAATTGAGATATGAGATGCTATGATTGAGTTTATGCATATGAAATGATCACAAGCCATGGTGTGAAATGGGTGAGGGAAAATTTGGGGTGTTTACAGCTGCCCCTATTCAAACATGAGTTAACTGTGCAGGATGTAAGCAACGGCTTAACAGGCAAGCGAGATAACTTGTGGTTGAATACCAAAGACAGTCCAAAATTTGCACTCACAGAATGAAGAAGAAAAGGGATATAGATTGTAAAGGAAAATAAAGTATATTGTAAAGTGTGGGCGACGGAGGACGACCGTCGAGCAGAGGACGACTGCTGGGTAAAGAGTAATGACGGGGACGGCCGACATGCTGGAAAGGTGCGGGAAATAAAGCAATGACGGGGACGGCCGACATGCTGGGAAAAGAATTATGATGGGGACGGCCATTAAGATAAAGCTGTAAAATTCTCTGGGGATTAATGAAACATGACGGGGACGGGCATCAAGTTCATAAAGTAAAGTAACCAACGATGGGGACGGCCATCAGGCTAAACTGATGAAGGACGATCATCAGGAAAAAGAAAAAGGGACCACGACGGGGACGGCCATCGGGTTAAAGAATAAATGAAATAAACAGATGATGAGGTACGGTCATCAAAGGTGAAGGACGATCACCTAGCAGGGGACGGCTGCTCTGTTGGGGATAAGATGAGGGACGGTCATCTAAGGTGGAGGACGACCACCTGGCAGGGTACGGCTGCCGAAAATATCGCGACATAGGACGAATGCCGGATAAAAGGTCAACGATGGGGACGGCCATCGGATGAGCATGATGGAGGACGACCATCAAGAGGTGGAGGACGACCACCTAGCAGGGGACGGCTGCTCTCAAGGTTTATCATGACATAGGACGAATGTCAGATAACCAAAATCAATAATGGGGACGGCCATTGGATAAAATGATGAAGGACGATCATCAAAAGGTGGAGGACGACCACCTAGCAGGGGACGGCTGCTAAATATCACGACATAGGACGAATGTCGGATAGAAAATCAACGATGGGGACGGCCATCGGATGAGCATGATGGAGGACGACCATCAAGAGGTGGAGGACGACCACCTAGCAGGGTACGGCTGCTCTCAGGGTTTATCATGACACAGGACGAATGTCAGATAAAAAGAAAATTGCTTTGTTGGCGATCTCCTGGGGAGTAGTAAACACGGACGAGTGTTTACATCCAAGAAATAAAAGGGGAAGTGTTTAGATGTTTGTGTATAGATTAAAGATGCGGACAAGCATCCTTAAGACTACGATACGGACGAGTATCGGGTAGAAACAAATACTGACACGTGTTCAGAGAGGATGATACGGACGAGTATCAACTGGTTAACAGAGAACACGGACGAGTGTTGAATCTGAAGGGACTCTTCTGGGGAGTATTAGACACAGACGAGTATCTATATTCAAGAAGACAAGAGTGTTTGACACAGTGTATGGATTAAAGATGCGGACGAGCATCCTTAAGACCATGATACGGACAAGTATCAGGTAGAAACAAACGCTTGACGCATGCCTTGAGATGATGATACGGACAAGTACCATCTGGTTAACAAAGAACACGGACGAGTGTCGAATCTGTGGGGATATACATGGTGTATAGAAGGTACGGACGAGTACCTGTATAAGTGTGAGTGGTGTATAGATGAGTGTTTAATCTGCTGGGGAGAGTGTGACACAGACGAGTGTCAAAGGAGAAGAGTATAGTATAAACGAGTATCTGGTATACAAAGTGTTTAGGTTACTGTACTGGGGAGAATGACACGGACGAATGTCAGGGAAATGTATATATATGAGTATTTGTGAGTGCAAAGGGGATGTCTTTGGCTTTCCGCTGGGGACATGACACGGACGGGTGCCACAAAGGGGTATATGCTGATGTTTGGGGAATGCAAGGCAACTGTGTTTGCTGGGGAATCTCCGCTGGGGATTTTGGGAGGAGTTATCAATATTCACAAGTGTTTGATTCAGAACATGGCTTATGATTATGCTATATGTTTGATTTTTGCCGTAATGCTCCATACTAACGGAATGCTACGCTTTGTGGGTGAATATGATGCGAATGCTATGATTATGCGAGGATACCAATCCGGGACTCGGATCCCGTTGCTGCGAAGATCTTGGTCGATCTGCTTGAAATGGACATCCCAGCTGGGGGTGAGATCGTTGGTAGATCTGATGGGAAGCATTTGCTTGGGGATATAGGTCAATGATGGACATATCCTTGTACTGAGAGACCCAGCTGGGGTTTGTAGAAGCTTTCGTCACTCTGTTGTGATCCTTCATGCACTGCTCTTTCTGAATAGAGGCTGAAACTCTGTGGGGAGAGGGCTCCTTGACTTTTGCATTCTGGCTGAGGACGAAATGGCAACTTGGCTGGGGAGAAAGACACTTCAAGTGTTAAGACGGAGCGAGCACTGATTTGCCAGCTTGCTGAGATGAAGCTTACATGCCCCAAGTTGCGTTCTGGATACCTGCAATCCTGCAAAGATAGGGAAACGCACAAGTAATCCCGAGGTATCCTTTACTGGATTCCGTCATAGGAGTTAGACACTTTTGAGAGTAAGTATATTTCCTACAAGCACGTAACTTTTATTTTGAAGGTAAACATCTGTATTCATGCAATTAGTTCTTCTTAAGACATCAGACATTTTTTGCAAATAAAAATGTACAAGACGAAACATGACTGGAAATCTGATTTTATTAATTCGTGTGCCCTGAATTGGCAAGATACAGTCAAAGAAACAAATCCCCTGAAATGGGGAGATTGTTACAAAATGAGAAACAAAAGGCTGGCAATGTTGTCGACGCTCCAAGAAGCTTCCCTTTCTGCTATGACTCGTATGACATTTGACGTTCTTCTCATCTTGCTTTCTGAAGAAGGCTGAAGCTTGATCCTTCCGAGGCTTACCAAGTTGTAGGCGATACAGACGAATTCAGAATGCAGTTGTTCGCTCATTCCCTTATTTTGCATGGATCGCCCTTTCGGGTTTTCGATCCATCGGGATACCCATTTTTGCCTGAGTTGTCCAATGCGGCTTTTCAACTCAGCGGGTGTACATTTTTGTTTATTTTCCCTTATTTTTGCCCGAGTCTTTTATTCTGTTTTTGACTCGCCGGGATGCCCTATTTTTGCCTGGACTTACATTCTGTTTTTGTGTCCCGCAGGTCATTTTTATGCGAAGTATTTTTTAACTGCATCTGAATTCAAAGGGGACGGGAAGTCTTCACCATCCATAGTGCTGAGCATCAGTGCTCCACCCGAGAAAACTTTCTTTACTACGAATGGTCCTTCATAGTTCGGAGTCCACTTGCCCCTGTGGTCTGTATGAGGAGGGAGGATTCTCTTCAGCACAAGATCTCCTACTTGGTACTCTTGGTGCCTGACTTTCTGATCGAAGGCTTTCTTCATTCTCTTCTGATATAACTGCCCGTGACAGATTGCAGCCAATCTTTTCTCTTCAATCAGACTCAGTTGATCGTATCGGGCCCTAACCCATTCTGCTTCACTCAGTTTAACATCCATCAGTACCCGTAGAGAGGGTAATTTAACTTCAACCGGCAGGACTGCTTCCATACCATACACAAGTTGATACGGTGTTGCCCCAGTGGATGTTCTGATTGATGTGCGGTACCCATGCAAGGCAAACGGTAGCATTTCATGCCAGTCTTTATAGGTGACTACCATCTTCTGCACAATCTTCTTGATATTCTTATTTGCTGCCTCAACAGCGCCGTTCATCTTTGGCCTGTAAGGAGAAGAATTGTGATGTTGAATCTTGAAGTCCCGACACATCTCTGCCATCATTTTATTGTTCAAGTTGGAACCATTATCAGTAATGATTCGCTCGGGAACTCCGTATCGACAGATGATATCTCTCTTCAGAAATCTGGCTACCACTTGTCTTGTAACATTGGCATAGGAGGCTGCTTCAACCCACTTGGTGAAATAGTCAATGGCAACCAAGATGAATCTGTGGCCGTTCGAAGCAGTTGGCTCAATCTTGCCGATCATGTCAATGCCCCACATAGCAAAAGGCCAAGGTGAAGACATCACATTCAAAGGATTGGGAGGCACATGTACTTTATCCGCATAAATCTGGCATTTATGGTATTTTCTGGCGTAAGCACAACAGTCAGCATCCATTGTGATCCAGTAATAGCCTGATCTTAGCAACTTTTTAGCCATGGCATGCCCTCCTGCATGGGTACCAAAGGATCCTTCGTGCACTTCATGCATTAGCAGATCTGCTTCTGTCCTGTCGACGCATCTGAGGAGTACCATATCAAAGTTTCTTTTGTACAGGGAACCATCAGTGTTCAGGAAGAAACTACCAGCAAGCCTTCTCAAAGTCTTCTTATCATTGGAAGATGCCCCAGGGGGGTATGCTTGATCCTCCAAGAAGCACTTAATGTCATGGAACCAAGGCTTATTATCTTTAACAACATCTGCTGCGAACACATATGCTGGTCTGTCAAGTCTGGACACTGAAATTTGAGGTACAAAGTTGGCAGCTTGAACTTTGATCATGGATGAAATGGTAGCCAGAGCATCTGCAAACTGATTCTTGTCCCGAGGGATATACTCAAGCTTGACTGTTGTAAAGAAAGTCAATAACCTCCTTGTATAATCCCTGTAAGGTATCAGATGATCCTGGTGTGTATACCATTTGCCGTTGGTTTGATTGATTACCAGAGCTGAATCTCCGAACATGGTCAATGTCTTGATCCTGAGGTCAATGGCTTCCTCAAGACCCATAATGCAAGCTTCGTATTCAGCTTCGTTGTTAGTGCAGTTGAAAGTGAGTTTTGCCGAGAAAGGCATGTGAACTCCTTTAGGTGTAATGAGTACTGCACCAACACCACGACCATTCATATTAACAGCCCCATCAAACATCATAGTCCATTCTTCTTCCGGGTCAGGCCCTTCAGTGTGAACGGGCTCTTCATGATCTTTTGCTTTTATGAACATGATGTCTTTCATCCGGGAAGTCAAATCTCATAGGCTGGTAATCATCAATAGGTTTCTCAGCAAGATATTCAGACAATACACTGCCCTTGATGGCTTTCTGAGATGTGTATAATGCAAGCTTCGTATTCAGCTTCGTTGTTAGTGCAGTTGAAAGTGAGTTTTGCCGAGAAAGGCATGTGAACTCCTTTAGGTGTAATGAGTACTGCACCAACACCACGACCATTCATATTAACAGCCCCATCAAACATCATAGTCCATTCTTCTTCCGGGTCAGGCCCTTCAGTGTGAACGGGCTCTTCATGATCTTTTGCTTTTATGAACATGATGTCTTTCATCCGGGAAGTCAAATCTCATAGGCTGGTAATCATCAATAGGTTGCTCAGCAAGATATTCAGACAATACACTGCCCTTGATGGCTTTCTGAGATGTGTATTGGGTGTCATATTCTGTGAGAATCATTTGCCATCTTGCAACCCGTCCGGTAAGTGCTGGCTTCTCGAAAATATACTTGACTGGATCCATCTTTGAGATCAACAAAGTGGTGTGGGTCAACATATACTGTCTCAGTCGGCGAGCAACCCACGCTAAAGCACAGCAAGTTTTCTCAAGCAGTGAATAACGTTGTTCACAGTCGGTAAACTTTTTGCTTAGGTAGTATATTGCATACTCTTTTCGACCAGACTCGTCATGTTGGCCCAGCACACACCCCATTGACTCTTCTAATACTGTCAAGTACATGATCAGAGGTCTTCCTTCGACTGGAGGCATAAGTATTGGAGGTTCTTGCAAGTACTCTTTGATCTTGTCAAAAGCCTTCTGGCAGTCTTCATTCCACCTGACCGTTTGTTCTTTTCTCAACAATTTGAACAAGGGTTCACAGGTTGCTGTAAGGTGAGATATGAACCGTGAAATGTAGTTCAATCGACCTAAGAACCCTCGAACTTCCTTCTCTGTCTTTGGTGCAGGCATCTCTTGAATAGCTTTGACTTTATCAGGGTCAACCTCAATCCCTTTCTCGCTCACAATGAATCCCAGCAGCTTACCAGATCGCACCCCGAATGTGCACTTGTTGGGGTTCAACTTCAGTTGGTACTTCCTCAGACGCTTGAACAGTTTCAACAGATTTACCAAATGGTCTTCTTTAGTGAGGGACTTGGCAATCATATCATCCACATAACATTCGATTTCTTTATGGATCATATCGTGGAATAATGTTACCATAGCCCGTTGATATGTCGCACCGGCATTCTTGAGCCCAAATGGCATTACCTTGTAGCAGAACGTGCCCCAGGGTGTGATGAAGGTTGTCTTCTCCATGTCTTCAGGTGACATTTTAATCTGATTGTATCCTGAAAATCCATCCATGAAGGAGAATACCGAGAACTGAGCTGTATTATCTACTAATACATCAATGTGAGGTAAAGGGAAGTCATCTTTCGGGCTAGCTCTGTTCAGATCCCGGTAGTCAACACACATTCTTACTTTGCCTTCTTTCTTAGGCACAGGTACTATATTAGCAACCCACGGCGGATAGCTAGTCACAGCAAGGAACCCGGCGTCCCATTGCTTTTGTACCTCTTCCTTGATTTTCATTGCCATGTCTGGGCGAGTACGGCGCAGTTTCTGTTTAACCGGTGGGCATTCTTCTCTTAAAGGCAGCTTGTGTACAACAATGTCGGTGTCCAACCCTGGCATATCTTGATAATACCAAGCAAACACGTCCACATATTCTTGAAGCAGGTCAATCAGCTGTCTCTTCACTGAGTCTTGTAAGCAGGCCCCGATTTTAACTTCTTTCACGTCTTCATCTGTACCAAGATTGATCGTTTCAACCTCCTCCTGGTGAGGAGTAATAACCTTTTCCTCTTGTCTTAACAACCTGGCTAGCTCTTCAGGAAGCTCATATTCTTCTTCAACCCCTTCATCAGCTTGATTGATCGGATTGTCAAAGTCATACGAAGTCATAGCCGTGCTGTTGTCGGTGCTGTCTGGAAGGCATTCTCTGCAAGGGTTCAGTTTGTTCATTTTAGTGATTGATTTTAATCTTGTTTAGAAAAGTGAAATAAAGTTGTCATTTTGAAAAACACTGCCATTTATTTTTTTGTACAAAAAGAAAAATGGAAAAACAGTGAGCGGAAAAGAAAAAGACTCATTTGCAAAAGATGTCTGATATTTCATTGATTAATCTTGTTGCACAAAAATTACAGATGGCCCGATTACAAAATGAGTCTTGTCATCTTGGGCAAGATGCAAGACTTTGATGCATGCTATAAAAATACAGGAAATAATAATTACTCTGCATGAGTAACTCTTATAATTTCCTGGGAAGACCAGTCTGAGATACTGCTCCCCGGGACCTTTGGACGGATCCAACTCTCCAGGTTGCGGTCGCTTTCATCCTCGTCTTCCAAATTGTTGACAGCATCAGGGGTGAGCATTCCCCCACTAACAAAGTTGGGCTCCTTAGCAGCCTCTGCTTGATCTTGCTGAGTTGGTTTGTAACCCAACCCAAATATATCCTCTTTCTTCTCCACCGGCAACAGTTTTCCCCAGCCTTGGGCAGTTCCTTCTTCAACAACCTTCCGGGCTTGTTGGTAAGATGTTATTGAGGTTCCAGGTACAGCAGAAGTTTCATTTATGTTCAAGGCCTCAAACCCTTGACTCATTGTCTCGTGGATCTCCCCATCCATCTCAATGTATTTATAGGTAGCCAGGTGGCTAACAAAAATATCCTCCTCTCCACAGATAGTAACGACTTGGCCCTCCCACTCGAATTTTAACTTCTGGTGAAGGGTTGACGTCACGGCGCCAGCGGCGTGAATCCATGGCCTACCCAATAGACAGCTGTAGGCAGGCTGTATATCCATCACGTAGAAGGTCGTTTTGAAAGTTTGTGGGCCAATCGTTATAGGCAACTCAATCTCACCCAGAACCGATCTCTTAGAACCATCAAAGGCTCTTACTACCAGGTTGCTGGGACGTAATGCCAATCCGTCATACTCTAGCTTCACAAGGGCTTTTTTAGGTAAGACGTTGAGGGATGACCCTGTGTCTACCAGCACATGGGAAAGAACTGCACCTTTACATTCCATGGTGATGTGCAAAGCCTTGTTATGGTTGCGGCCTTCCGTAGTCAAATCAGTGTTGGTGAACCCTAGTCCATGACTAGCATTAACATTCCCAACCACAGCTTCCAACTGATTGACGGTGATCTCTTCAGGCACATAAGCTGCGTGCAAGACTTTTAGTAGTGCGTTCCGATGAGCTTTGGAGCACATGAGCAATGATAGGATTGAGATCTTGGAAGGCGTCTGGTGAAGCTGATCCACTATTTTGTAATCACTTTTCTTGATGATTCTCATGAACTCATCAACTTCTTGATCAAAGGGTGTTTTCAAAGCTTCCTTAACTATCTGTTCTTCCTGCACCAAGCTTTTCCCTTTTGCCTTGGCAGCAGCTTCTGCTTCGGCAGTGGGTCTTTGAGTTTGTGGAGCAAAGAGACGTCCGCTTCAAGTGAAGCCTCCGCCTCCTCCCACATTGCCTATTTGTGGTGCAGGGGTTGATGATTCAAGAGTGATTTTCTGTCCTCCGCAGTATAGATCAGAGCCGTAATGCCAGGGGATGGCATTACTGCTTTCATAAGGTACTGGCCCAAGCACCGTGATGGTGACTGGACTGATGGCAGCTGCAGAAGGGACTGTGATAGTCTGTGGATCATTGTATATTGTGACTGGTGCTCTGATGGGAGTAGCACTTTGTGAGTTGTAAGCAGAATCATTTTCAGGATCATAGTAAATTGTAACTGTTGAGACATTTGCTGCTGAAGTTGTAGGAGACATTGTTGGAAGGATGGGTGTTGTTGTTGTAGGAGATTCTGAATGAAGTGGTGCTGAAGTTGTAGAAGGGATGTTTGTTGATATTTGGTCTGTTGAAAGAACAGATGAAGCACTTGTTGATGAAATTGAAGAGTTGCTTGAAACAATGGTCGTTGTATTTGTAGAAGACACAGGAATTGTTGCTGATGAGGTTGCTGGATTGGTAGGAATTGACGTTGTGATTTGAAGCAGGCCACTTTGGATGAGACCATCTATGCCATCTCTCAAGTTATCGCAACCATTCACTGAAATGTTGCAATAAGCACACCCTAGCTCGCATCTCGGGAACATTTGACATTCGAGGAGTTGAGCTTTAATCTCTACCAACGGTGTCCGAATCTGACCCACACTGGTTATCAAATAAGACGGCTTGTCTTCTTCAATAGCATTGATTCTGGGACCTCCGTGGTTGGGCATAGGGTTCTTGTTAACATTTGGTGGTGGTGCAAAATTCAGAGCTTTAGAGTCTACCAAGTCTTGTACCTTCATGTGCAAAGCTCTGCACTTTTCTGTACTATGGCCAGGTGCATTTGAATGGAAAGCACATCTGGCGTTGGAGTCATAATTCCTGGGTAAACTGGTGGGATCTGGAGGTGCCAGCGTCCTTAGCTCAACCAGGTTGAGTTTCAGGAGTTGTGGCAGTAATGTGGCATATGGCATAGGGATCGGATCGATCACCCTATTGGCCTGAGAAGGTCTCTGTTGGAACGGTCTTTGCTAATTGTTGTTGTTGGTGTTGTTGTAGTTTCTTTGAGGAGGATACTGAGTCTGTTGCTGATAATTTTGTTGTTGTGGTTGATAAACTGGTTGTGGATGAATTGGAGCGGGAATGGTGACTGCTGCCACGGATCTATGAACATATTGGGGTCTGCCCCTGTTGGTGTGAATAGCATTGATCTCACCAGTTCTTCTTGGGCCTGCAAAAGGCTTTCTTGTGTTGCTGGATGAGCTAGCACCGTTGTCAGAAATCTTGCCCATCTTCAACAGGCTCTCGATTCTTTCTCCAGCTATAACGACATCTGCAAAGCTGGTAGAAGAGAAAGCAGCCAGTCTGTCAATGTATGTTCCTTGGAGGGTGTTCATAAACATATCTGCCATCTCCCTCTCTGACATAGGTGGCTGGACAGCAGCAGCCAGCTGCCTCCACCTTTGGGCGTACTCGCGGAAGCATTCCCTAGATGACTGTGACATCCCCATCAGGAGGGTCCTGTTGGGTGCCATATCCAAATTATACTGGTATTGTCTGATGAAGGCCTCTGCCAAGTCCTTCCAACACCTGATGGTCGCTCTAGTCAGATGGGAGTACCATTCCCTTGATGCTCCAGTTAAACTATCCTCAAAATAAAACATCCATAGCTTCTCGTCCATGGTATAGGCTTTCAACCTTCCCAGAAAGGATTGTAAGTGGGTCCGTGGGCAAGAAGTCCCGTTATACTTCTCAAAACAAGGAGGCTTAAACTTATGGGGAATCCTGACCCCGTCCACTAAGCCCATGTCCATAACATCAAAACCCAAAGAGTTTTGAGACTCCAAGGATCTTAATTTTTCAGCAATTTCATCCAGCCTTCTGTCGTAGGCTTCTTCCCCAGCACCCATTACTGTGAACTGATCCTCCTGGGGGTCTTCTTGCAGTACTCTGCCTGCAGTGGCAGTCCCTTGAACATTAGCAGGAACGTTGATCTCTGGATGAAGGTGGGGTCCAAATACGGGGGGGTTGACATGAGGTTGGACCCTCTCATTGTTGCTTGTGCCAGCAGTCCCTATATGGGGATCTTCTTGATTCTGCCTTTCCACCATTGCTCTCAATCTTTCTTGGCTCTGAGCCATGTTGTTCATCACTTCCATAAACTGCGTCATCTGAGTTCTCATTTCCAATCTTTCGTTGGCCATTTGGTTTCTGACCTCTGCAAGGTCCTGTTGTACCTGATCCATTTGTATGCCCGGAAGATTGTTGCGGGTTGGATATCGGTGTGGACGGTTGAGTGGAAATACCCGACGTCGAGCAATAGTTCCTGAGTATCACAACAGAGTTAGTAACAATAAAACAAAAACCTGCAAAACCAAACAAAAGGTTAGCATGCAATGCAATATGCTTATTTGTTTCCAAGGTATCCGGCTTGGCACTCAGTTTTGACCCTTCCAGACCCTTGAAGATGCTGTTGATGTTGCTTTGAAGGAAACTCAGATGGAACAAACTGATATATATATTACAAAGAGCAAATGCTACATAGTTCGCTTTTTACAAAACATGCCCCGAGGGGTCAAAATACATCATAAGAAAATAAAAGTACATGAAATGAAAGCAACAACAAGAAAAAGTCAAACACCAAGACCAAACTCATCCTCCTGAACTTCCTTGAGAAGTGCTTCAGTCACAGGATCAGCTGGACGCTCCGTGAGAATCCTGATAAGGAGATTCCGGGTAGTAACAGCTGCAGTTAGTTTCTTGTGTTGACTCTGGTCCTTTGACCTCTTCACTCCAGCTCTGATCTTCAGCTCTGAGATCTCCCTCTGGGCTGCTGCCAGGGCTTCCTGCTGCTCTTTTGCACTAGATTCCAGCTGCTCTATCTTGTCCTGAGTCCTCTTATCTTCCAGAGTACGAGCTTCGGTGATCCTGACCCACCTAGCTTGACTCTCCTTCAGATACAAGTCTGTCCTGGCTTTCTGGAACTGGGCTTCCTTACAAGCATTCTTCAGAATTTGCTCTCCGCCCTTGACTTCTTGATGTAGTCCTCAGACTTCTCAATTTTAGCCAGATGCTCCACCCTCAATTTTTCCAACCTTTCAATATCCAACCTACCATCACTCCTTTCCCAGAGGGTCTTCTGCAAAGCCTGAGTCAACTTCTCATTTCTTTCTTTCAAGCTCTCAAACTCCTCTAAGCTGAAAGTGGCAGGAGGTGGTGCTGAGGATGATCCAGGCATATCCTCCATGGTAAAGGGCATCCCAGAAAATTGAGCCCTAGCATGGGACCATTCATAGTATTGTGTTGATGCTACATTGTTGCACTTTCCCAGAATGGTCACTCCTTTAGTTTGAACATTGTCCCAGGCCCAGGTTGCTTGCCTGACAGTAGCCAGATTAGGCTTGTTCTCACAGTAAAGGGTCTCAGCCAAGTCTTGTGCCTTAGGAGTGTGGACCAGTGCATAGCCCAGTTTCCTTTTGAAAAGCAGAGGGTTGTAATTAATGCAACCCTTAACTCCTATCAGGGGTACATTGGGAAAATGCCCACAACTGGTAATGATATCCCTGCCCTTGGTGCTTTGAGTGCACCACCTGATATCAGCTGAAGTCAGAGCAGTAAGTCTTCTAGCCCAGTTTCTCTGCTGATGAGGATTCAAAAATGCATCTGTCTTGGGCAAATGCTTGAGAAGCCAAGTATGGAACAAAGGAGCACAGCACCTCACTAATCTTCCCCTCTGCTTTTCATTCCTCTGGTGCACTGAGTAGTAAAAATCCCCCAATAAAGTGGGCACTGGGTTCCTCAAGATGAAAAGGTGGATTGCATTCTTGCTAATGAATCTAGGCTCATCTGCAAATAATATGATCCCATATATGCTCAGGGCCAATAAAGCACAGACTGCTTTCCATTCTCCTAAAGAAGCTTTCAGGGTAGCTTGAGAGATCAAGAAATCCAGATGCAGGCCAGAGATTCCAGCCTTAGTAGTCATATGCTGCCCAATCAGAACTGGTTCCAGATGCAATGCCTTTGCTATCTCCTCATTACCTGGGAAAGCCATCTCAGGGTTGAAGGGGACTCCACCCCTGATAGGTATACCAACCAATGATGAGTATTCCTCCAATAAAGGTCCCAACTGGAAATCCTGAAAAGTGAAACACCTCAGTGGGGGATCATAGAACTGCAGGCAGGTATGAATCAAGCTCCTCTGTGAAGGGTCCAAATCCATAACCACATCAAGTATGCTTCCATAGTGTTCCCTGAACAGTGGTATATGGTCTGGAGTAATCAGGGTCTGAATCCTCCTGATGTCAACTAGCTCAGGCTGAAAGAAGTGGTAGGAGATATTACTCTTCTTAGGTGTCATGATGTTGAGGATGAGATGAAACAGGTGCTGATGATAACACTGAAAAATGGGCCACTGATTGGCTGGTGCAGGTGACTGAAGCAGGTAGCTAATAACTGAAGTAGATGCTGATGAAGATAGGTCTATACTGATGATGGGGTCAAAACCAAGCCCAAAAATAAAGGATGGATACCCTGAAACACAAATAAGCAAATGTTAAAATGATGCAATGATTATGTATGCAAATGATATGCAAGGGTTTGTGACTGAGCTGGATCTGATCAAATGCTCTGATATAAGTCCAAGTATGTTCAAGAAATCCAGATGGAGGTCTATAAGTCCAGTAACCAAGGTGGGGGACTCAAATAAAGAGTCACATATCCAGGGTTTAGAATCACAAGAACTGTTCCAACATGGAGTACTCTTAATCAAACAAAGTAACAGGGTATGCTGAGGTCAAGGGTACCTGCAAACCTGTAAACAGCCCAACCCCCTCACAGGTGGTGTTCTAAAACAAGGATCCTCAGACTCGGATCAGTTATGAGAAGTGTAAACACTTCTAACCCGGAGGTACAGTGTTTACAATAACCATAAAAGTTCCTCCTCTAATTTACCTCAGTTTCTGAAGGTCAATACTAAAGGTCATCCAGACTTAGCAGGCTTCCCAGATAGCCCTAGTATTGCAGGAAATCTGCAACACAGAGTTCTCAAGAAGAAACCCATATCTGAACCGTGTTTCATATTCCCGCACCAGACCGAGATGGAATGGGAAAGAATATGAACCACTCTAGCCTAGGTGTCACTCAGGTCCTAGGTATAGGAACTCAACTCTCAGTAGAACCCCACCCACCAAAGCAACAAAACAGATCCAGCCAGCACAGTATGACAGTATGATATATGTAAAGCTATAAAGAAAGAAGTAAAAAAAATTGTACATAAAGCAATAAACAAAATAAATATACAAACACAAATAGCACATAACACCCCAGTAAACACAAATCAAACAAGCGCTAGGAGGAACCCACAAAAAGAACCAGAAGCCCTGGTTGCAGTATAAGGTCTCCCCAGCAGAGTCGCCAAGCTGTCGCTCCCGATAAATGGGACTGGCCCAAATAAAGGTACAGACGCGAACGGTCGGCGAAAGAGAACAATGAGAACACACAGCCGTGAACTCACTAGAGATGAAAAGAGTCGCCAGCTAGGCATTTTTATCCCGGAGGAAAGGCAATGCTGCATAGACCTAGAAAGAGATGGATAAGACGGTTGCGAACCAGAGAGACTGAGAAAGGGGGTTGGTTACAACCTGGGAAGGTATTAGCACCCAGATTGTCCGTCGTACTCGACAGGATCCACGCTTAAAAGATTTGTGTTTTAAAGGGGTAGTGTCAGTGCAATTTGTGTGTAAAAGAGCTGGAAAACAAAATGTACAGGTGTCAGTGTAAGAGAAAAGCGAAGTGGGATATATACAGTGTCAGTGTAAGGACAAGAGTGAAATGCTCAAGATCATGAGGCTTAAAAGAATAATGCTGGAAGGAGGGGGAATATACAGAGACTTTTGTTCGATAACCGTTAAGTTATGCCTACGTATCCTCTCGTGCAATGAGGAAGTCAGAACACTGTAGTTCGACCCAAAGAGACTGAAAGATGAATTGACTTGTGAACTGCTTGTTTGCCTATGCTCAAGTGTATGATCTGTCTGGCACAGATGCAAACTGTCTTGCATTAGACGGAAGAAGCTAGTTCTCGTTGGTGAATGAATGTGATGAGAAAAGAATCCCGAAGGAGACGATTATTGTTTGTTTTTTGTGTTTTCAGTCTTTTATTGCTTTTGAGAATTTGTCATAAGTTAAGGAGCTTAAGCCTAAACCAATGGATTTAGCAAACTCATCACATCTTCCCTCTGATTAGGGGTAATGAGAATACCTTAAGTGTGAAGTCAGCTTCTCACACTTAATCACCTTTGATGTAGGGTTAAAATCATTAACCTACTTGTGATTATTTAAATGTTTTTGGTGTTTTTGTTTAGTGTTGAGTAATGAGATTAAGCCATGATCAAGGATTAAACAGACTCATTACACCATCCTAATAGAAGGATAATAGATGAGAGTGTTTAAGCTGAGGAAAGCTCCTCAACTTAATCCATGATTAGGAATTAAACTCATGACAAAACAAACCTTTATTAAGTGGATTTTATTTAATGATATGATGAAGAAGTGAGTTTTATGGTTTGTAAGACAACTTGAGGGGGACTTGTCCATTAACACTAGGGTTAGTCCTTCTTAACCAGTTAAGGAAGAATTAGAACCCTAATGCAAGGCCCAAGTTACAAGCTTGATGCCTTGATAATTATTAAGTGATTTGATTAAAGGAGTTAAACACATTAAGGGTTTAACACTTAGGATTAAAGTTATACACTCCATCCTAATAGAAGGATGCAGGCATAAACTTAATCACAAAGCCTTAAAGCCTTTATGGTTTAGTCCTTGATTATGAGGTGAGAAGAGAAGACTCAATGAGACACAAAGGTAAAAACTAAGAGGGGAGACTAAACAAAACCCTAATCATTGTCATGCATGGTTGTTCCTAAGGTTTGTGAGGTTTTCAAGAGAAGTCTTCAATGGAACCACCAGGAAGCAGATGAAAGGATCAGGAGAAGCAAGGTAACTTGCTTTATTCAAGAAGTCAAGTTACTTGAAGAAAGAAAGTAAGAAGAAAAAGAAAGAGCAAGCTCAATCTCAAACACAAAACAAAATGCAGCAAGGATGCATGAAAGAGATGAAAAGAAGTTGTGAGAAGTGAAGGCAAATTCACTTCTCAAAGTTGCTTACCACCTGAAAAGTTAGTGAAAGAAATGCAATGCAATGCAAAATGAAATGAAATGGTATGATGTGAACCAAAACCAGAAGCACATATATGATTGTTAATGATGTTATGTGATGCTACAAACATGAGACAAGACATGAGGATGATCATATGAACCAATGGATGCAGATGAGGCAAGTTAAGGAGCATAAACATACATGAAAAGTTATGAAATGCAAATGGCATACAACATGGGGAAATGCAAGATGCAATGATCAAACATGCTTTCAATATGTCTTATGATGTCAAATGGATCACAAGAATGCATAAAAAGTCATGGCAAGTCAAGATATGAATGCAAATACAAGATGGATGCATATGGAAGCCCAAATTAGGGTTTATGAACAATACATCAAACAAAAACCAAAATCAGAAGCAAACAACATTACAAAAAATTGAAAATTCCCTCAAAGGATCCCTAAACCTATACTAACCCAAAGCCCAATGGAGAAGTCCCAACTCTTAACCTAGTTCAAGTTATGATTTTTCTAAGTTTTCTAAGGTTTTAGGGTTCCTTAACAAGAAAAATGCCAAACAAATGGAAAATGAAAGATCAAATCATGCCAATTTAGTCTCACAAACTACATGCTAAACACAATGCAATGCAAAAAGAATCAAGGTCCAACTCTCAATGGTTAGGCAGAAATGATTTTTGGAAGTTTGGATCAAAATAATGCTTTGAAAATGAATTAATTCCATGAAAAATTATCAAAATGCATCAAGATCAAAAAATAAATTTGGTTTGAGGGTTGGACAATGTTTCTAAATGTTTTTAAATGTTTCATGAATTTTTTGGTGATTTTTAAATACCTAAAAGTATTTTTAATAAATTAATTCTCATTAATTAATTAAAAAGAAACTTTTAAATATTTAAAAATACTTTTTTAATGCAAAAAATAAAAATAAAAATATTTTTGTGTTCTGAAATTAAATAATAGCTTTCATAAAAAATTTCAGAATTTTTGAATGGATTTTACTATTTTTAAATAAATGTACAAAAGAAATGCAAAACAAATGAATTAATATTAATAAAAATGAAAAGTAAACACAATGGATGGCCAGGATGGATTCTGGGGAAGAAGCTGTTGACTACGCGCGCAGATCAATGGTCCACATTCAAACTTCCTAATTCTGATTTATGAATTAATTAATTGAGATTAGGGCTTAATGAGTGCATCTGGGCCACTCAATCACGCGCCAAGTCAACAAAGTCAAGGGATCCAACGCTCAGCATTCAAACTGCACTAATTACAGGGATTAAACCCTAATTATTTTCAGGTGGCCGGAGAAGACCTCCGGTCGTCTTCTCCGGTGGGAACCCCACCTGAAAATTCCTAGAATCTTCAAAACGCAACTAAAATGAAATCTAAACAAACAGAAATCTTTCCCATACTTCACTGAATCAAAACCCTAACATAAACATCATTTATATTTCATCAATCACATGAATCGAAACAAAAGAAATTTTAGGGCAAAACTTTCAGAACACGATTAAACTCTCATCTCTTCACCATTTTCAAAACCAACAACATCAGAGTGATCAGTGAACTACAAAGAACAACTTAGGAACTTTAAAAATCATTTCTGGAAAGAAAGTTCTTGAGCTACCTGAGTTTTGAAGCTTTCAGTTTACATCTTTCTGGCCTTTCTCCTTTATGCAATCCACCCCTTATGGTCCCTTGATGATGTCTGGATGCTTAGAAGGAGTTTGTGTTGGCTGGTTTGAGAGTTTGAACAGCTTCTGCTCAAGCTCAGGTAAGAATCGTGTTCTTGATTCTTTGAGTTTCAGGTTGATTTTAGGGGTGCTTTGTGATCAGGGTGATGTGTTGAGAAGGTCTGTGAGGTTTGTTTTAGTGTTTGTGGCTTGTATGCTGTGTTTCGAAAGCTTTTGCTTCAAGGGTGAAAAATGAGAGTGCTGAGTTCTTGCTTGTTTCAGGCTTGTGTGTTATGTTGTTTGGCTTGCCATTTGTTTGTATAAACTAATCCTATTGGTCAGAGGATGTGACATGCCCTTTTGTGATAGGTATGGCTACTCTTGCCATTTTGTCAACTTTGTGTAAGAGAAAGCATGGTCATGTTCTAGCCAAGTACAAGGGCTGTGGGCTGCGCAGCATGGTGTGAGGGAAAGGCTAGGATGGTTCAGCAATGTAGCTAGCAAGTGGATGAGAAACTATCATGACTTTTGCAACTTGCTTGCTTTTGATCTTCATGAAAATATCTTGCTCCAAAGGCCAAACAATATGAGAAACTCTTGGCCCATTCTGATTTTTAGGTCATGTGTGATCATGTTGTGTGAATTAGAAGTCCATTTGATAGCTTTAGAACACTTGATCAAGTCATTTTGCAAAATACCTCTTTGGTGGAAACTTTGAAATTTTGTGATTTTTGTCAACTTTGACAAGCCATAACTTTTGATCCAAAATGAATTAGGTCATGTTCTTGTACTTTTTGAAAAGGGAAAGATCTAATCTACAACTTTCATGACCAAAGTTTTTCCATTTGAAGCATTTTTGGATCAAAAAGTAAGGGTTGAAAAGTTGCCTAAAATGACAAATTCCTTAAAAGTCAAACTTGCCCAAAAAGTCAACTTTGCAAAAGACTTGAAATTCTTGAATTTTGTGAACTTACAACATCTTCCATGATCAAATAAAGATCATATACAATCAAAATGATAAAGAATGCCCTTTGGTTGGGTCATTGGGGGCCTCAGATGCCCTGATTTTACACTGACTTGCTTGAAAAGTCAACTCTTGATCAGATGACTTCCCCATGGAATTTCTTCATGAAAATTGATATGCATACTCCCTATACCATATAGATACCAATGGAAACAAGAATGACCAAAAAATTTGGAGTTATGGCCTTTGAAACCAAAACCCTAATTTTAGGTCAACTGTGCAGTCAAGCCTGGCTCTGCTTCCACAACAATCCCAGTTCTTGTGATTCTTTGGCATTCTTGACTTTGAGAGGATGTAATATGATACTTGAACATACATAGACCCCTTTGAAGTGATTGATGACCTTTGGAGTGGCTCAAGAAGCTCTTGGGTTGCTTAGATCATAAACCCTAGGTGCAGATGACTTAGAAACAATGCAAAGACTCAAAATTGAGATATGAGATGCTATGATTGAGTTTATGCATATGAAATGATCACAAGCCATGGTGTGAAATGGGTGAGGGCAAATTTGGGGTGTTTACAACGTGCCGGAGGAGATTACCGTTAATCAGCTAGAAACCGTGGTCGCAAATGTCAACACCAGTCATGGACTGGGCTTTACCAATGTTGACTTAACAACAGAGGGACGCAACCATAATAAGGCTTTGCATATCACCTTGGAATGCAAGGGTGCTGTTCTGTCTCACGTACTGGTAGACACTGGGTCATCACTCAATGTTCTACCAAAGAAAGCCTTAGTGAAGCTGGAGTATGATGGCTTGGCATTATGTCCGAGTAATTTGGTGGTGAGAGCATTTGATGGCTCTAAAAGATCTGTGCTTGGGGAGATTGATCTGCCTGTGATGATTGGCCCGCAGACGTTTAAAACTACCTTCTTTGTGATGGACATACAGCCGGCCTACAGCTGTCTGTTGGGTAGACCCTGGATCCACGCCGCGGGCGCTGTTACGTCTACCCTTCACCAGAAGTTGAAATTCGAGTGGGAAGACCGGATCATCACCATCTGTGGGGAGGAGGACATTTTTGTTAGCCAGCTGGCTACGTATAAGTACATTGAAATGGATGGAGAAATCCATGAAACCATGAGCCAAGGGTTTGAGGCCTTGAACATTAATGAAGCATCTGCTGTACTGGGAACTTCCATAGCATCGTATCAACAAGCCCGAAAGGTTGTTGAGGAAGGTACCGCCCAGGGCTGGGGCAAGCTGCTGCCCGTGGAAAAGAAAGAAGACCGATTTGGGTTGGGTTACAGACCAACTCAACAAGATCAATCAGAGGCTTCCAAGGAGTGCAAGTTTGTCAGCGGGGGAATGCTCACCCCGGATGCTGTGAACAATTTGGAAGACGAGGAGGAAAGCGACCGCAACCTGGAGAGCTGGATACGTCCAAGGATCCCGGGGAGCCAAGTCCTTAACTGGTCTTCCCAGGAAATTATAAGAGTTAATCCTGCAGAGTAATTATTATTTCCTGTATTTTAAAGCATGCATCAAGTCTTGCATCTTGCCCAAGATGTCAAGACTCATTTTGTAATCGGGTCATCTTGTATTTTGTGCAAAGATCAATTAATGAATATCAGGACATCTTTTGCAAATGAGTCTTTTCTTTTTCCACTCACTATTTTTCATTTTTCTTTTTGGACAAAAATAAAATGGCAATGTTTTTTCAAAATGATAACTTCATTTCACTTTTTCTAAACAAGATAAAATTAATCACTAAAATAAACCAATCTAAACCCTTGCAGAAAGTGCCCTCTAGACTGCACCGACAACGACACTGCTACGACTTTGTATGACTTTGAAAATCCAATCAATCAAGATGATGAAGGGGTTGAAGAAGATTATGAGCTACCTGAAGAGCTAGCCAGGTTGTTAAGACAAGAGGAGAAGGTGATCACTCCTCATCAGGAGGAGATTGAAACGGTTAATCTTGGTACGGAAGAAGACACGAAAGAAGTTAAGATCGGGGCCTGTCTGCAAGATTCAGTAAAAGAGAAACTTATTGACATGCTTCGGGAATATGTGGATGTTTTTGCTTGGTCTTACCAGGATATGCCAGGGTTGGACACCGACATTGTCATGCACAAGCTACCTCTGAAAGAAGACTGCCCACTAGTAAAACAAAAGTTGCGCCGTACTCGCCCAGATATGGCAATGAAGATAAAATAAGAGGTACAAAAGCAGTGGGACGCCGTATTCCTTGCTGTGACTAGCTATCCGCCGTGGGTTGCTAATATTGTACCTGTTCCTAAGAAAGACGGCAAGGTGAGGATGTGTGTGGACTACCGGGATCTGAACAGAGCCAGCCCGAAAGATGACTTCCCATTACCTCACATTGATGTATTGGTCGACAATACGGCTCAGTTCTAGGTATTCTCCTTCATAGAGGATTTTCAGGATACAATCAGATCAAGATGTCACCTGAAGACATGGAGAAGACAACCTTCATCACACCCTGGGGCACGTTCTGTTATAAGGTGATGCCATTCGGACTGAAGAATGCGGGTGCCACTTATCAACGGGCTATGGTAACATTATTCCATGACATGATCCATAAAGAAATTGAATGTTATGTGGATGACATGATTGCCAAGTCCCTCACAGAAGAAGACCACCTGGTAAATCTGTTAAAGTTGTTCAAACGTCTGAGGAAGTATCAACTGAAGCTAAACCCCAACAAATGCACATTCTGGGTATGATCTGGTAAGTTGTTGGGATTTATTGTAAGTGAAAAAGGGATTGAAGTTGACCCTGATAAAGTCAAAGCCATTCAAGAAATGCCTGCACCGAAGTCAGAAAAAGAAGTTCGGGGTTTCTTAGGTAGATTAAACTACATTTCACGGTTCATATCTCACCTTACGGCAACCTGTGAGCCTTTGTTCAAACTGTTAAGAAAAGAACAAATGGTCAGGTGGAATGAAGACTGCCAGAGAGCTTTTGATAAAGTCAAGGAATACTTACAAGAGCCTCTGATCCTTATGCCTCCAGTTGAAGGAAGACCTCTAATCATGTACTTGACAATATTAGAAGAGTCAATGGGGTGTGTGCTGGGCCAGCATGACGAGTCTGGTCGAAAAGAGTATGCAATATACTACCTAAGCAAAAAGTTTACCGACTGTGAACAACGTTATTCACTGCTCGAGAAAACTTGCTGTGCTTTAGCGTGGGCTGCTCGCCGACTGAGGCAGTATATGTTGACCCACACTACCTTATTGATCTCAAAGATGGATCCAGTTAAGTACATTTTTGAGAAGCCAGCACTTACCGGACGGGTTGCAAGATGGCAAATGATTCTCACAGAATATGACATTCATTACACATCTCAGAAAGCCATCAAAGGCAGTGTATTGTCTGATTATCTTGCTGAGCAACCCATTGATGATTACCAGCCTATGAGATTTGACTTCCTCGATGAGGACATCATGTTCATAAAAGCAAAAGATCATGAAGAGCCTATTCACACTGAAGGGCCTGACCCAGAAGAAGAATGGACTATGATGTTTGACGGGGCTGTTAATATGAATGGTCGTGGTGTTGGTGCTGTACTCATTACACCTAAAGGAGTCCACATGACTTTCTCGGCAAAACTCACCTTTAACTGCACTAACAACGAAGCTGAATACGAAGCTTGTATTATGGGTCTTGAGGAAGCCATTAACCTCAGGATCAAGACTTTGACTGTATTCGGAGATTCAGCTCTGGTAATCAATCAGACTAACGGCAAATGGTATACGCACCAGGATCACCTGATACCTTACCGGGATTATACAAGGAGGTTATTGACTTTCTTCACAACAGTCAAGCTTGAGTATATCCCTCGAGATGAAAATCAGTTTGCGGATGCTCTGGCTACCATTTCATCCATGATCAAAGTTCAAGCTGCCAACTTTGTGCCTCGAATTGCAGTGTCCAGACTTGACAGACCAGCATATGTGTTCTCAGCAGATGTTGTTAAAGATGATAAGCCTTGGTTCCATGACATTAAATGCTTCTTGTAGGATCAAACATACCCACCTGGGGCATCTTCCAATGATAAGAAGACATTAAGAAGGCTAGTTGGTAGTTTCTTCCTGAATACTGACGGTTCCTTGTACAAGAGAAACTTTGATATGGTACTTCTCAGATGTGTTGATAAGACAGAAGCAGGCTTGCTGATGCACGAGGTGCATGAAGGATCCTTTGGTACCCATGCTGGAGGACATGCAATGGCTAAGAAATTGTTAAGATCAGGTTACTACTAGATCACAATGGATGCAGACTGTTGTGCTTACGCCAGGAAATGTCATAAATGCCAGATTTACGCAGATAAAGTGCATGTGCCTCTGAATCCTCTGAATGTGATGTCTTCACCCTGTCCCTTTGCCATGTGGGGCATGGATATGATTGGAAAGATTGAGCCGGCTGCTTCAAATGGCCACAGATTCATCCTGGTTTCCATTGACTATTTTACCAAGTGGGTTGAAGCAGCCTCGTATGCAAATGTTACAAGGCAAGTGGTAGCCCGATTTCTGAAGAGAGACATCATCTGTCGGTATGGAGTGCCTGAGCGAATCATTACTGATAATGGTTCCAACTTGAACAACAAAATGATGGCAGAACTATGTCGGGACTTCAAGATCCAACACTACAATTATTCTCCTTACAGGCCAAAGATGAATGGCGTTGTTGAGGAAGCTAATAAGAATATCAAGAAGATTGTGCAGAAGATGGTAGTTACCTATAAAGACTGGCATGAAATGCTACCATTTGCCTTGCACGGGTACCGTACCTCAATCAGAACGTCCACTAGGGCAACACCGTATCGGCTTGTGTATGGTATGGAGGCAGTCCTACCTGTTGAAGTTGAATTACCCTCCTTACGGGTACTAATGGATGTCAAACTAAACGAAGCAGAATGGGTCCGATCCCGATACGAGCAACTGAATCTGATTGAAGAAAAGAGATTAGCTGCAATCTGTCATGGGCAGTTATATCAGAAGAGAATGAAGAAAGCCTTCGATCAGAAAGTCAGGCTTCGAGAATACCAAGTAGGAGATCTTGTGCTGAAGAGACTCTTCCCTCCTTATACAGACCACAGGGGAAAGTGGACTCCGAATTATGATGGTCCGTTCATAGTAAAGAAAGTTTTCTCTGGTGGAGCACTGATGCTCAGTACTATGGTTGGTGAAGACTTCCTGTCCCCTGTGAATTCAGATGCAGTTAAAAAATACTTTGCATAAAATGACCCGTTGGACATAAAAACAGAATGTAAGTCCAGGCAAAAATAGGGCATCCCGGCGAGTCAAAAACAGAATAAAGGACTCGGGAAAAAATAAGGGAAAATAAATAAAGAAATGTACACCCGCTGAGTTGAAAAGCCGCCTTGGACAACTCAGGCAAAAATGGGTATCCCGGTGGATTGAAAACCCGAAAGGGCGATCCACGCAAAATAAGGGAATAAGCGAACAACTGCATTCTGAATTCATCTGTATCACTTACAACATGGTAAGCTCAGAAAGGGTCGAGCATCGGTCAGAATCAGCTTCCTTCAAAAGCAGGATGAGAAGAACGTCAAATGTCATACGAGTCATAGCAAAAAGGGAAGCTCCTTGAAGCGTCATCAACATTGCCAACACCTTTTTGTTTCTCAATTTGTAACGATTTCCTCATTTCAGGGGATCCGTTTCTTTGACTGTATCTTGCCAATTCAGGGCACATAAATTAATAAAATCAGATTTTCAGTCATATTCCGTCTCGTATATTTTATTTTCATTTGCAAAATGTCCGATGTCCTTAAGATATTGATTGCATAAATACAGATGCTTCCCTTCTAAAAATACGTGCTTACAGGAAATATACTTACTCCCGGGAGTGTCTAAACTCCTATGATGGGATCCAGTAAGGGATACCTCGGGATACTTGTACGTTTCTTTGTCATGATAGGATTGCAGGTATTCAAAGCACAGCATGGGGCATGAGAGTTCCTCCTCAGCAAGCTGTCAAATCACCATTTCCGCAGCACATATTCCAAACAAAACCAGGGCTGCTTTCTCCCCAGCTGAGTTGCCAGTCATCATTCCTCCTCAGCCAAGTGCAAAGACAGGGAACCATCTCCCCGTAGAGTTTCAGCCTCTATCCAGAAGAGCAATGCCCGAAGATCTCACAACAGAGTGGCGAAAGCTCCCACAGACCCCAGTTAGGTCCCCCATCACCAAGGCAGGTCTATCAAATGACCTATTTCCCCAAGCAGAATCATACATCTTATCAGATCTACCAATGATCTTATCCCCAGCTGGGATATCCACCTCAAGCAGATCAATCGGAGATCTCCATGGCAACGGGATCCGAATCCCGGATCGGTATCTTTGCATAATCATAGCATTCGCATCATATTTTCCCCCCAGAGCGTAGCATTTCGTCTAATATGGAGCATTACGGCAAAAATCAAACATATTGCATAATCATAAGCCATGTGTCGAACCGAGCACCTGTAAATACTGACGTTCCATCAACAATATACAAAATACCTCTCAAACTCCCCGACAGAATATTAAAGCATTCCCTTTACACTCACAAATACAAAAATATGCTCCTTTTGGCACTCGTCTGTGTCGTCATTCCCCAGTAAAGTCGCCCGAGCGTTCTCTACAAACAGATGCTTATACATTACAGATGCTTCTTGACACTCGTCTGTGTCATATCCCCCAGCAGAAAGCCAAAGCGTCCCCTTTGCACTCACTAATACATATGTGTTTTCCTCCTTTGACACTCGTCTGTATCACCCTTCCCCAACATGATTAACTAAACGCTGATTATAGATCAAAT
This sequence comes from Lathyrus aphaca, assembly GCA_963966055.1. NCBI lineage: Eukaryota > Viridiplantae > Streptophyta > Magnoliopsida > Fabales > Fabaceae > Lathyrus > Lathyrus aphaca. The sequence goes on from OZ014519.1 coordinate 213,380,749, forward strand.
ACTTGTTTATAATACACTTCTTCCGACACCCATCCGTGTCATGTCCTCCACAACAAGTTGAACACTCGTTTATGTCTCACTCATCACTTTTTACTCATACAGATACTCGTCTGTATTTTATATATACCACTTAACTCCCCTTAGAATCAACACTCGTCCGTGTTCTTTGTTAACTAGTTGATACTCGTCCGTATCATCATCTCTGAACATGCGTCAAGTGTTTGTTTCTACTGATACTCGTCCGTATCATAGTCTTAAGGATGCTCGTCCGCATCTTTAATCTATACACCGTGTCAAACACTTATGTCTTCATGAGACTAGACACACGTCTGTGTCTACTCGTCTATGTCATGATACCTTTCGGCAGCCATACCCTGCCAGGTGATCGTCCTTCACCTTTTTGATGATCGTCCTTCATCATTCCCAGCGGAGTCTCTATCCATTAGAACCCCTTCCTATCCGACATTCGTCCTATGTCGTGATATTTTTAGCAGCCGTCCCCTGCTAGGTGATCGTCCTTCACCCTTTTGATGATCGTCCTTCATCACTTTATCTGATGGTCGTCCCCATCGTTGATCTTGTTATCCGACATTCGTCCTATGTCGTGATATTTTGAGCAGCCGTCCCCTGCTAAGTGATCGTCCTTCACCTTTTGATGATCGTCCTTCATCATGCTCATCCGATGGCCGTCCCCATCGTCGAACTTTTTATCCGGCATTCGTCCTATGTCATGATACTTTCGGCAATCGTACCTTTCCAGGTGATCGTCCTTCACCAATAAATGACCGTCTCTCATCTTATCCCCAACAGAGCAGTCGTCCCCTGCTAGGTGATCGTCCTTCACCTTTGATGACCGTCCCTCATCATTTATTTCCTCAACCCGATGGTCGTCCCCATCATTTACCTTTAATCCCCAGAAAGTCTTATCCCTTTGCTTGATGGTCGTCCCCATCATGATCCCTCTATTTCCCCAGCATGTCGGTCGTCCCCGTCATTGCTTCATCCTCAGCAGTCGTCCTCTGCTCGACGGTCGTCCTCCGTCGCCCTCACTTTATAATCATACTTTACTTCCTTTTACAATCTATATCCCTTTTCTTCATCATTCAGTGAGTGCAAAGTTTGGACTGTCTTTGGTATTCAACCACAAGTTATCTTGCTTGCCTATTAAGCCGTTGCTTACATCCTGCACCGCTAACCCGTGTTTGAATAGGGGCAGCTGTAAACACCCCAAATTTTCCCTCACTCATTTCACCATGGCTTGTGATCTTTTCATTTGCATGAGTTCAATCATATCATCTTATATTGCATGTTTGCTTCACTGCATTGATTCAAAGTCATCTGCATCTAGGGTTTGTGATCTGAGCCATCCCTGAGCCATTTGAGCCACTCCAAAGGTCTTCAATCATCTCAAGAGGGTCCATGTATGTTTCAAGTATCAGATTATATCCTCACAAGGTCAAGAAAATCAAAGAATCACAAGAACTGAGAAAGGCATGGAAGCAGAGCCAGGTTTAACTACACAGATGACCTAGAATTAGGGTTTTGGTTTCAGAGGCCATAACCCCAAATTTTTTGGTCATTCTTGATTCTATTGATCTCTATATGTCATAAGGATCATGCATACCAATTTTCATGAAGAAATTCAATGAGGAAGGCATCTGATCACAAGATGACTTCTTGAGCAAGTCAGTGCAAAATCAGGGCATCTGAGGCCCCCAATGACCCAACCAAAGGGTTTTCTCCGTCATTTTGAATGTGTATGATCTTTATTTGATCATAGAAGGTGTTAGAAGTTCACAAAATTGAAGAATTTCAAGCCATTTGCAAAGTTGCCATTTTGGGAAAGTGACTTGTAATGTAAACATGCCATTTTGGGAAAGTTTTTCAATCTCCTCTTTTTGATTCAAAAATGCTTCGAATGAAAAATCTTTGGTCATGAAAGTTGTAGATTGGATCCTCCCATTTTCAAAAAGTACAATAACTCATTCTAACTCATTTTGGATCAAAAGTTATGGCTTGTCAAAGTTGAACAAAATCACATAAAATTCACTTTTACACCAAAGAGGGAAACTTGCAAATTCTCATGACAAGCATTTTTATGACCTCAAATGGACTTTTAAGCATCACATAAACATAACACATGACTTAAAACTCAGAATTGGCCCAAGAATCCCAAGGTTCCATGACTTGCACATGAAGAAATTTCAAAGGGGCCAAAAGTTCACAAATTTGCAAAACCTCCCACAACTTCTCACAAACTTGCTGAATTGCCTCTAAATGATTTCCATGGCTATCCTTGAATCCTGCTTCACTAGACACCCCTTTGTACCATGCCTGAACCAGCCCATACCTCCTCTTACACAAAAGTTAAATTTATGCAATTTGAGCCATACCAATCAAGCTGAGCCACACCAACTACTCTGACCAATCACAGCTTCACATACATGCCTCAAGGATCATTTCTCACACAATCTTGGAAGCTGAAACCTCCCATAACAAAGCATTCTCCAAAATCCTCTCTTATGCATTTTTCTTCGAATCTCAATACACAAGCCTCAAACCCCAAAACAAACTTCACAGAATCACTCACCATGATCCTCTGATCATTTCCCAACCATTCCCTTGCTCTAAAAGGCCCACAATTAGAAATACGATTTTCACCTTGCACAAACTGAGCTTCTGCAATCTTCATTTTGAGGCCACAAAAACTCCAGCTAAGTATCACAAACACTTGAGGGAGATCATTGGAGAAGTTTTGAAGCAAAGAAGCAGCCAAACAGTGCCACTTTCGAAAGCTTCAGCTCAGGTAACCTTTAGAACAAATTTTCCATAAGCTTGATTTTAGGTTATAAACTTGTTCCTCATGTTGCCCTGATCTTGTTGATGCTTTCATTTTTGAAAATGGTTGAGTTTTGAAGATTTTATGTGGTTCTGAAACTTTGCCCGTGAATTGTGTTTTGATCTGATTCTCTTGATTCATGAAAAATAAATGATTTTTGTTGTGGGGTTTAGATTCAATGATGTTTAAAGGTTGATTCTGGAGAGTTTGATGAGTTTTTATGGCGTTTTGAGAGAGATTGAGAGAAGAGTTGGCCAGAGAAGATGACCGGAACACTGTTCCGGTCACCTGAAGGTCATTAGGGTTCAGATTAGGGCTTAATTGCGTAATTAAGTGAGTTTGAATTTCGGCCGTCCATTAGCGTGCGTAGTCAACTCCCGCCTCCCTGAGTTTAAATCCTGGCTCTTGGATCAACTTACTTTCCATTTAATTTGATTTTTATTTCATTTTTATTGCATTTTCTTTCTCATTTATTTTAAAATATCAAAACACATTATAAAAATTTTATTTTTTGCACGCTGACTTAAAATATTTTTCCCATTCTGAATATAATTTTATTTTTATTTTTTTGCATCAAAAATTATATTTAAATCATTTAAATGTTTATTTTTAATTAGTTAATGGAAATTAATTAATTAAAAATACATTTAGGTATTTAAAAATCACTAAAAAATTCACATTGCATTTTAAAACATTTAGAAACATTATCAAACTCTCAAAACAAATTTCTTCTTGGTCCTTGATTTATTTTGACATTTTTCATTGGAATAAAAGTTATTTAAAGTCAATATTTTGGCCCAAACTTAGAAAAATTCATTCTGCCTAACCATGAAGAGTTTGATGATGGTTCTTCTTGCATTGCATCCTTCATATCATGTAGTTCCTAGGGTAAAATTGGTTTGAATTTATCTTTCATTTTCAATTTGATAAGCATTTTTCCTTTTGAGGTGCCTTAAAACCCTAGTTGACTTAGAAAAATCATAACACCCATTAGGTTAAGAGTTAGGTCCCCTCCTTTGGGCAGTGAACTTGTGTAGGGTTAGGGTTCCTTTAATCCCATTTTCAATTTTTTATCATGTCATTTGCTTCTTATTTTGAATTTTGTGTTGTATGTTATGTATAAACCCTAATTCATGCCTTCCTTTGCATCCATCTCTCATATGCTTGCATCCAAGAACTTTCCATGACATTTTGTGCATTCACATGACTTCTAAGACATCTTAGGACATATTAGAATCATGTTTGATCATTTCATCATTCATTTTCCATGTTATGCATTCATTCCATTTCATAAACTTTCATGAACTTTCATGGTTCACAGCATGCTTCCTTTGCATCCTCATCCTTGTATGATCATTCACAACTCTTGGCATGTGTTTGCATCATCTCTTAGCATCATTAACATTATGTTCATGCTTCTGACTTTGTCTTGCATCATGTCATTTCATCTCATTTTCATTGCATTTCATTTCTTTTGCTAACTTTTCAGGTGGTAAGTTGTTTTGAGAAGTGAATTTGCCTTCACTTCTCACAATCTCTTCTCATCTCTCTCTTGCATCATTGCTGAATTTTATCTTTGTATTAGATTGAGTTTTCTCACTCATGTTCATCTCTTACTTTCTTTCTTCAGGAAACTTGTCTTCTTAGGTGAAGCAAGTTGTCTTATTTTCTTTCTACTTCTCCTCCTTTCATTTGTTTCTTTCCTGGTGGCTTTTCTCCTGGAGATCTTTTGCAAGCCTCATAAACCCTAGGAACATCCAAGCATGATCACAATTAGGGTTTGTTTAGTCCCCCATTAGTTTTTCCTTTGTGTCATCTTTGAGTCTTCTCCTCTCATCTCTTAAGCAAGAACTAAACCCTAAAGGTTTTAAAGCTTTGTGATTAAGCTTATGCCTGCATCCTTCTATTAGGATGGAGTGTATAACTTTATTCCTAAGTAATGAACCCTTAATGTGTTTAATTCCTTTAACTAATCTACCTAATAATCATTAAGATATCAAGCTTGTAACTTGGGCCTTGCATTAGGGTTCTAATTCTTCCTTAATTGGTTAAGAAGGACTAACCTAGTGTTAATGGACAAGTCCCCCTCAAGTTGTCTTACAAACCATAAAATTCACTTCTTAATCTTATCATTAACTAAAATCCATTTTAATAAAGGCTTTGTTTTGTCATGAGGTTAATCCCTAATCATGGATTAAGTTGAGGAGCCTTCCTCAGCTTAAATGCTCTCATCTATCATCCTTCTATTAGGATGGTGTAATGGGTCCATTAAATCCTTAATTATGGCTTAAACTCATTACTTAACACTAAACAAAAACATCAAAAAAAACATCTAAATAAATACAAGTAGGTTAATGATCTTAATCCTACACCATGGTGATTAAGTGTGAGGTGTTTACTTCATACTTAAGGTATTCTCATTACCCCTAATCAGAGGGAGGATGTGATGAGTTTATTAACCTTTGATTTAGGCTTAAGCTCATTGACTTATGACAAACACCAAAAGCAATAAAAGATTGAAAATACCAAAAACAAACAATAATCGTCTCCTTCGGGATTCTTTTCTCACCTCATTCACTCACAAACGAGAACTTGCTTCTTCCGTCTAATGCAAGACAGTTTGCACCTGAGCTAGACAGGTCATACACTTGAGAATAGATAAGCAAGCAGTTCACAAGTTAATTTCATTTTCAGTCTCTTTGAGTTGAACTACGGCGTTCTGACTTCCTCATTGCACGAGAGGATACGTAGGCATAACTTAACAGTTATCGAACAAAAGTCTCTGTATATTCCCCCTCCTTCCAGCATCATTCTTTGAGCCTCATAGTCTTGAGCATTTCACTCTTGTTCTTACATTGACACTCTTTCATCTCACTTCACATTTCTTTTACACTGACACTCGCATTCTTTTCCAGCTTTTGCACACAGAATAACACTGACACTACCCCTTTAAAACACAAACTTTCAAGCGTGGATCCCGTCGAGTACGGCGGACAATCTGGGTGTTAATACCTTCCCAGGTTGTAACCAACCCCCTTTCTCAGTTTCTCTGGTTCGCAACCGTCTTATCCATCTTTTCTTAGGTTTATGTAGGATTACCTTTCCTTCGGGATAAAAATGCCTAGCTGGCGACTCTATTCATTCCCTTTTCTCTTTCGCCGACCGTTCGCGTCTGTACCCCTCTTGGTCCTATGTCATCAGGTGGGAGCGACAAGGGGTACCTTCGTAAAACATCTAACAATTGGTTTGTTTCCTCTTGGTTCAAGGTAGAACTGACTATAACTGGACGGTCCATTTCTTCATCAAGAAACTCATATCTCAGGTTCTTAGGCAGTTCCTTAAGTTTTACGGTCGATTTCATGGGGCAAGGCATAGGATTTGGGGTAAGAGGTAAACATTCATGAAGGTTATCATCAATGTAGGGTTTTTTATAATTGTCATCTTCCCAAATAAGAGTCGACGGCAACTTAATTGTTTCGGTTACTTCTTCTTATTCTAATTCCCTAATGCATTCATCAATGATATCTAAGGCATAACAAGCATCTCCTATTACAGGTGCCATAAGGAATTTCGAGAGTACAAATTCTATCTTTTCGTTACCTACCTCAAAGGTTATTTTCCATTTTTTAACATCTATTATGGCTCCAGCGGTTGATAAGAATGGTCTACCTAGGAGGATTGGTATGTCTTCATCTTCTTTAATGTCCATGACAACAAAATCAGTAGGGATAAACAGCTGACCTATCCTAACAGGGACGTCTTCAAGTATGCCTATAGGGTATTTAATGGATCTATCGGCTAACTGAAGTGACATCTTAGTAGGTTGTAATTCTCCTAAGTTTAACCTTTTACATACTGCTAAAGCCATTAAGCTCACACTAGCTCCTAAGTCTAGAAAATCTTTTTCGATGACGTGATCCCCCAAAATACAAGGAATGGAAAAATTTATGGGATCTTTATCTTTCTTTGCTAACTTATTCTCGGAAATAGAATTACATTCCAAGGGTTTCGGATCTTCAAGTCTACGTTTATTGGTAAGTATGTCTTTGAGAAACTTTGCGTAAGAAGGTATTTGGGTGATGGCTTCTGTAAAGGGGATTTCTACGTGAAGTTTTTCTATAACCTTAACGAATTTTTGATATTGGTTATTGTTCTGGGTTTATTTTAGTCTTTGCGGGTATGGTATTGATGATTTGTATGGCAGAGGTTGTACATAGGTTTTGTTTTTAGGTTCTTCTCCTTTTTCTTGACTTCCCTGTTTTTCAGGTTTCTCTGGTTCCTTCTCTTCATTTATCTTAGAAGTATCGGGCTCGCTTAATTTTGGGTTTAAGGGTTCCTCATAAGCGGTCCCACTTTGTAAAGTAATGGCGTTTGCTTGCCCTTTCGGGTTCTGTTAAGGTTGTCCAGGGAACTGTCCTCCAGGTGTAGTCTGAGGGGCTTGGTTTAAAGCTACCTTAGAGATCTAGGTTTAAAGCATCTTATTGTGAGTGATAATTTGGTCAACCTTGGTCCCAAATTGGGTAATCAGTTCGTTAACATGGACGTTTTGGTTCATGAATTCTTTGTTTTGCTGTGTTTGAGCAGTGATAAAATTTTCCATAATTTTTTCAAGGCTCGGTTTAGGGGGCACAGGTTGCATAGGTTAATTTGTTCTCGGGGCTTGGTAACCTTGTTGTCTCGGAGGTGCGGTATTTTGGATAGGGTTATTATTTTTATAGGAGAAGTTTGGGTGATTCCTCCATCCAGGGTTGTAGGTGTTTTAAAATGGGTTCCATTGGGTGTAGTTCACTTGTTCAGAGCTGGTCTCATTTAACAGACTGCATTCTGCAGATTGGTGTCCTTGCGTCCCACATATCTCACAATTCGATGAAACTGCAGCTACAGTATTCGGAGTTGTATACATATGTTCAACTTTAAGGGCCAACGCGTCCATTTTAGCTTGCATCATGTCTATAGAGCTTAACTCATGTATTCCTCCTTGGACTTCCTTCTTTTCCACTGTTGCTCTTTCTACACCCCATGATTGATGGGTTTGGGCCATATCTTTGATAAGGGCGCTAGCTTCAGGGTAAGGTTTGTTCATCAGTGTGACACATGCGGCGACATCGATGGTCATCTTAGTGTTATAGTGAAGTCCATTAGAGAAGGTTTGAATGATTAGCCAATTCTCTAAACCATGATGTGGACATGCTCTTAATAGCTCTTTATATCTCTCTCAGGCTTCGAACAACGATTCTCCTTGGTTTTGTGAAAATCTGGTTATTTGGTTTCGAAGAATAGCGGTCTTACTCGGGGGAAAATATCTAGCAAGGAATACTCTTCTAAGGGCTTCCCAAGTTGTTATGGAATTGGGTGGAAGGAAATCTAACCATGATAGGGCTTTATCTCTGAGGAAAAAAGGAAATAATCTTAAGCGGATCACCTCAGGAGGGGCTCCATTGGTTTTAAAGGTGTCTACTAACTAGAGAAAGTTTTTTAAATGTTGATTTGGGTTCTCGGTAGCAAGACCTGCGAATTGTCTTTGTTGTACTAATTGCAACATGGATGGTTTAAGTTCAAAATTATTAGCTGGAATAACGGGGTTTACTATATTGGAACTAGGTTCCTCGTTGGATGGTTGGGAGAAATCCTTAAGAGGTCTTCGGTTTTGATCTTCGGCCATAGCTTTCCTAATTCTATGGAAAAATAAACGTGCGTGAGCGTAACGTTCAGGTTCAGCTAGAGGGTCTACTAAGCTTCTGGTACTGCGAGTCTTTCGCATTGACCGACAGGTAACAACCTTAGTCTAAACGGTATAACTACAAGGTACGAAATTTGACGAAATTGGTCCCCGGTGTAAACACCCCAAATTTGCCCTCACTCATTTCACCATGGCTTGTGATTCTTTTTCATTTGCATAAGTTCAATCATATCATCTCACATGGCATTTTTGCTTCACTGCATTGTTTCAAAGTCATCTGCATCTAGGGTTTGTGATCTGAGCCATCCCCGAGCCATTTGAGCCACTCCAAAGGTCATCAATCATTTCAAGAGGGTCCAAGAAGTCAAAAAATCACAAGAACTGAGGAAGGTGTGGAAGCATAGCCATGCTTAACTACACAGATGACCTAAAATTAGGGTTTTGGTTTCAGAGGCCATAACTTCAAATTTTTTGGTCATTCTTGATTCTATGGGTCTCTATATGATATGAGGATCATGTATACCAATTTTCATGAAGAAATTCAATGGGGAAGGCATCTGATCAAAAGATGACTTCTTGAGCAAGTCAGTGCAAAATCAGGGCATCTGAGGCCCCCAATCATCCAACCAAAGGGTGTTCTCCATCATTTTGAGTGTGTATGATCTTTATTTGATCTTAGAAGAAGTTAGAAGTTCACAAAATTGAAGAATTTCAAGCCATTTGTAAAGTTGCCATTTTAGGGAAAGTGACTTGTAATGTAAACTTGCCATTTTGGGAAGTTTTTCAACCTCCTCTTTTTGATCCAAAAATGCTTCAAATGAAAAATATTTGGTCATGAAAGTTGTAGATTGTATCCCCCCATTTTCAAAAAGTACAAGAACTCATTCTAATTCATTTTAGATCAAAAGTTATGGCCTTGCAAAGTTGGACAAAATCACTAAATTTTCACTTTTACACCAAAGAGGGAAACTTGCAAATTCACATGCCAAGCATTTCCATGACTTCAAAATGACTTCTAAGCATTACATAAACACAACACATGACCTAAAACTCAGAATGGCCCAAAGAATCACTCATTTTCATGCCTTGATCATTAAGAAATCCAAAAGCGGCCAAAACTCCATGAATTTGCAAAATGACCCAAAGCTTCTCATCCACTTGTGCCAGCTGCCAAACATGACTTCCATGGACCTCCTTGAAGCATGCTGATTCGAACCATACCCTTGTACCATGACTGAACCAGCCCATACCTTCACTTACACAAAAGTTGACTTTATGCAACTTGAGCCATACCAATCAAACTGAGCCACACCCACTACTCTGACCAATCACAGCTTCACATACATGCCTCAAGGATCACATTTCACACAATCTTGGAGCTTGAAATAAGAGCATCACCAAAGTTCACAAAAAGCTCCCTCTTTGCATTTTCATTCGAATCTCATCACACAAGCCTCAAACCTCAAAACAAACTTCACAGAACAACTCACCATGATCCACTGATCATTTCCCAACCATCACTTTTCCCTAAAAAGTCTTGAATCAAAAACATGATTTCCACACTTCACAAACTGAACCTCTGCCATTTTCATTTTGAGGCCATATAAACTCCAGCTAAGCATCACAAACATTTGGGGAGGATCATTGGAGCTTGTTTGAAGCAAAGAACTGGCCAAAAAGCACCATTTTCGAAAGCTTCAGTTCAGGTATCATCAAGAACAATTTTTCCAGAAACGTGTTTTTAAGTTACCAATTGGTTCTCCATGATTCACTGATGATTCTAGTGTGTTAGTTTTGAAAATGATCAAGTATTAAGCATGTATTAAACCTCTGAAACTTTCTGCGTTTTTTTCCGTTTGGCTTTGATTCCTGTTCTTGAGTGAAAATAAATGAGTTTTAGGGCTGGATTCATGTTTAGGGTTGTTAGATGATTGATTCTGGAGAGTTAGAGAGCTTAAGATTGCGTTTTGAGTGAGATTGAAGGATTGGATGGCCGGAGAAGATGACCGGAACACTGTTCCGGTCATCTGAAAGTGATTAGGGTTCAGGATTAGGGTTTAATCATAATTACTGAGATTTGAATTTCAGCCATTCGTTCGCGCGCGTAGTCAACTCCCGCCCCCCTAGGTTTGAATCTGAGCCTTTAGATCAGCTGACTTTCTCATTTCCTCTTTAATTTCTTTTTTATTTCATTTGTTTTGTATTTAATTTCCACGAATTTTTAAAAAAAGTAAAACACATTAAAAAATTCTGAAAATTTTTATCAAATCTTTTATTAATTTTCAAAACCCAAAAATATTTTTATTTTTATTTTTTGCATTAAAAATTATTTTTAAATCATTTAAGTGTTTATTTTTAATTAGTTAATGGAAATTAATTAATTAAAAATGCATTTAGGTATTTAAAAAATCACAAAAAATTCACATTGCATCTTATTGCATTTAGAAACATTATCAAACTCTTCAAACAAATTTCTTTTTAGTTCTTGACCTATTTTGACATTTTTCTTTGGAATTAAAGTTCTTTAAAGGCAATATTTTTGTTCTAACTTAGAAAAATTCATTCTGCCTAACCATGAAGAGTTTGATGATGCTTCTTCTTGCATTGCATTCTTCATAGCATGTAGTTTCTAGGGTAAAATTGATTTGGATTTATCTTTCATTTTCAAATTGATGTGCATTTTTCCTTTTGAAGTGCATTAAAACCCTAGCCAATTTGAGAAAATCATAACTTCCATTAGGTTAAGACTTAGGTCCCCTCCTTTGGGCAGTGAACTTGTGTAGGGTTAGGGTTTCCTTTGTTCCCATTTTCAATTTTTTTTACCTTGTCATTTGCTTCTGTTTTGAATTTTGCATTGCATATTGTATGTAAACCCTAATTTTGGCTTTCATTTGCATTCATCTCTTATTTGCTTGCATACATGAACTTGCCATGACATTTTGTGCATCCACATGACATATAAGACATCTTAGGACATATTAGAATCATGTTTGATCATTGAATCATTCATTTGTCATGTTATGCATTCATATCATTTCATAAACTTTCATGAACTTTCATGGTTCAAAGCATGCTTCATTTGCATCCACACCCTTGTATGATCATCCACAACTCTTGACATGTGTTTGCATCCTCCCATAGCATCATTTGCATCATGAATATGCTTCTGGCCTTGGTTTTCATCTTTGCATTTCATCTCATTTTCATGTCATTTCATTTTCTTGTTGCTAACTTTTCAGGTGGTAAGCCATTGAGAAGTGAATTTGCCTTCACTTCTCATAATCTCTTCTCATCCCTCTTATGCATTCATTTCTGCATTTCACTTGTGTATTAGAGTGAGCTTGCTCATTCATGTTCATCTCTTACTTTCTTTCTTCAAGTAACTTATCTTCTTAAGTGAAGTAAGCCAGCTTGTTTCTCTTTTCTCCTTCTCATTTCATCTTGTTCCTCCTTGGTGGCTCTTTGAAGATCTTCTTGCAAGCCTCATTAACCCTAGGAACACCCAATCATGATCACAATTAGGGTTTCATTAGTCCCCCATTAGTTTTACCTTTGTGTCATCTTTGAGTCTTCTTTTCTCACCTCATAATCAAGGACTAAACCTTAAAGGTTTTAAGACTTTGTGATTAGGGTTGTGCATGTATCCTTCTATTAGGATGGAGTGTATAACTTTAATCCTAAGTGTTAAACCCTTAATGTGTTTAATTCCTTTAATCAATCCACCTAATAATCACTAAGACATCAAGCTTGTAACTTGGGCATTGCATTAGGGTTCTAATTCTTCCTTCACTGGTTAAGAAGGACTAACCCTAGTGTTAATGGACAAGTCCCCCTCAAGTTGTCTTACAAACCATAAAATTCATTTCTTAATCTCATCATTAACTAAAATCCACTTTAATAAAGGCTTTGTTTTGTCACGAGGTTAATCCCTAATCATGGATTAAGTTGAGGAGCCTTCCTCAGCTTAAATGTTCTCATCTATTATCCTTCTATTAGGATGGTGTAATGGGTCCATTAAATCCTTGATTATGGCTTAAACTCATTATTTAACACTAAACAAAAACTCCAAAAATATCTAAATAATTACAAGTAGGTTGATGATCTTAATCCTACATCATGGTGATTAAGTGTGAGGTGCTTATTTCATACTTAAAGTATTCTCATTACCCCTAATCAGAGGGAAGATGTGATGAGTTTACTAACCCTTGGCTTAGGCTTAAGCTCATTTTCTTATGACAAACTCCAAAAAAGGGCAATAAAAGATTGAAAACCCAAAAACAAACAATAATTGTCTCCTTCGGGATTCTTTTCTCACCTCATTCACTCACAAACGGGAACTTGCTTCTTCCGTCTAATGCAAGACAGTTTGCACCTGAGCCAGACAGGTCATACACTTGAGCATAGACAAGTAAGTAGTTCACAAGTCAATTTATCTTTCAGTCTCTTTGAGTCGAACTACGGTGTTCTGACTTCCTCATTGCACGAGAGGATACATAGGCATAACTTAACAGTTATCGAACAAAAGTCTCTGTATATTCCCCCTCTTCCAGCATTATTCTTTAAGCCTCATAGTCTTGAGCATTTCACTCTTGTTCTTACACTGACACCCTTTTATTTCACTTCACATTTCTTTTACACTGACACTTGCATTCTTTCCAGCTTTTGCACACAAAATAGCACTGACACTACTCCTTTAAACACAAATCTTTCAAGCGTGGATCCCGTTGAGTACGGCGGACAATCTGGGTGCTAATACCTTCCCAGGTTGTAACCAACCCCCTTTCTCAGTTTCTCTGGTTCGCGACCGTCTTATCCATCTTTTCTTAGGTTTATGCAGCATTACCTTTCCTTCGGGATAAAAATGCCTAGCTGGCGACTCTATTCATTCCTTCTCTTTCGCCGACCGTTCGCGTCTATACTCCTTCTGACCAGGTGTCATTTGGTGGGAGCGACACCCGGAAACGGCGCCAAAAACTTGATGCGTGTTTTTCTCAAGTGTACGAACACGTCAGAGTAATATAAAATATTGTTGAATCCACAGAGACCAAGTGTCAATCTATCGTTATCTGTTGCTATGGTGTGTATCTAAGGCAATTGAAAATAAGGGTTTTAAAGAGTGCGCAATGGTAAATAAAATAGTGAATTTAAATAATTGAGAAAGACAGGTTCAAATGTAATTCACATAATCAAGTGATAATCAAGTATTTGTTAATAGAACTACTTACGAGCAATGGTTTCTACTTTGAAAAGAACTAATTTAACGGGAACTGTCGCTTTTGAGTAGTCAGAACCGAGTTGTACTCCCTAATCAAACCCTCCTATTGTCACAGATAAAAAGGTGCGTACTGCGTTAGAGTAGTAAACTTATTTTTAAGAAATATAGTATCTTAACTAAGTTGAAAAGTATTTTTACCTGGAATTTCTAGCAAAAAGAGGTTCTCACGAACCAGACTTTAAACTTCTTAACATGCCCGAAAATAGTTTTAAAATCTCGTTTCTTTTTAATCTAAAAATTCCTAATTAACTAGACAAAGCGCTTTTGGCTGTTTTTGAAATAGTTAAGAACAATTAAGTTAAATAGGCGTTGGACGGCTTTCGATCTTACCCAACGGAACTTTAAAGAACGTGAAACTTATATTGAAAGTCAAAATAGCCCTTAAGCGTTTCTACAAACAGTTGTACAAATTATCGGTTCAATTATGATCCTTACATTCTAACCTTTATAAATTAGCTAGACATGGTAAAGTGAAAGTTCATTTTAATATTTTTCATAAAAGGTATTTAATGCGAGTGCAGAAAGTAAATTAAATAAAGTGCGAGTGCGGGAAAGTAAATAAAAGTAGTGCGAGTACGAGAAATAAACGAAAGGAGTGCGAGTGCGAGAAATAAACAAAGTAGTGCGAGTGCGGGAAATAAATAAAGTAGTGCGAGTGCAAGAAATAAATAAAGTAGTGCGAGTGCAGAAATAAAATAAAGCAATGCGGAAAGTAAAAAAAATAAAGCGAGTGCGGAAAAATAAAATACGAACTGGAATTGAAATGGCGGCAGGATTAACTTCCTTCAAAAGTGCTCCAAGACTCGATCACACAGACGTATACAGACTCGATCACTCGATTGTAGCAACACTCCGATGTGAAGTGATTACCACTTTAAAACTAATATATGCCTAAGAGATTCTAAGTTTGGTAGATAAAAAAGAAAATCTAAAGTCATATTTATAGGCATACAAATACTAAGAAAAGATGGGGATGCCCTTGTAACCGAAAAATGGAGGGAAAGCTTGTTTTCCTTGTGGCGCCCGCCACACTCCTATGGCGCCCGCCATGTGTACAATATGGTGTGGAGAGTGGAGAACATAGGGATTGGCAGTTGGGGGAAGGCTTGAGGCGTGTCCACGTCATGGCTGACCCCATGGCGCCAGCCACAGTGGGTGCCACAAGTGCAAAATGCTGAATTACTTTATTTTTTCCGTTTTAGCTCTTTTTTCGTCCCTTTTCTCGGTCGAGGCTATAATTAAAGTAAAAACCTGAAAACAAAGGAAAACATAGGAATAACATAACAAAATAGCAATAAAAACCTAAAATGCATGTGAAATCGGAGTCTGAAACACGGTGAAATTCAGTGTTATCAACAGTGGAGCTTCTGCTGAAAATGGAAGAAGAAAAGCCTCTACATGAGTTTGTAGCCAAGTAGAAAAAGGCGAATATGTCTTCGGATCTATCTTTCCAAATTCTTTCTTACCTTTCTTTACCCTATGTGCCCAAGCCTAAGACGCCTGGATAACCAACTCCCTATTTCCTTCTACCGGGAGATACAATGACTCAGTTATTTCTTCAGCAGACGGTGAACTCTTCAAAGGATATCCAAATTACTTCCTTGATAGTATCAGATTTTGTTTATCACTTTTTTCCTTCCAAGTAAAGGCACATTAGGAAAATTACCGCAACTAATAAGTAACTCCTTTCCTAACAAGTCTCTGTTACATCCCCAAGCTATATTCTTAGAAGTTAATCCCATCAACCTTCTGGACCATCTCCACTCTTCTTTCAAGTCTTTGAAAGGTCCTGATTTCGGGAGTTTCTTAGAGAACCAGTCAGCGAATAATAGAGCACAACAATTCACTAGTCCCCTTCTTCCCTTCTCATTCCGGTAATGAACGATGTAATAGAAATCTCCTAGCAAGGTTTGTATGGGGTTTCCTTTAGCAAAAATGAATATCATTTCCATGCTCACAAACTCCTTTTCTCCAAGGAAAAGACTAGCTCCATACCCCATTAAGGCCAACACAACACTAAAACATGCCCACTTGTTTTCTTGAGCATAACCTTCGGCTTCTACTATGAGTATATCCCAATGAAGTCCTCTACCTTCACTAACTTGCAAACCTTTTTTAACCTTTGCAGCTAAAATATGACACACTTTGGTTATCTCTTCCTCCCGAAGAACTATCTCTTAACCATAGTAAGGCAAGCTATTTCTGACAGGAATACCCAGGATGCTGGAAATATCTTCCAAAGTGGGAGCCAAAATGTAGTTCGGAAATACAAAACACCACAATGGAGGATCATAAAACTGGAGTAGAGTATGCAGCCTATCTCTCTGATTTGCTGTTGGCTTGTCCATGTACTTCAAAATTTTCCCATATCTCTTTCTGAAATCACCTAAAACCTGTTCGTTCATCAAACCTATCAGTTTTTGAATGCTCTTGACCTCTGGTTGAAGAAAAGTGTAATGAACATTTATCTTTTTTGGCACCTTCTTAACTTCTGCCATCTGGGTGAGGAATAGCTACCGGAACTGGGTGCAAGGTGCAGATAATGACCTGAGAAAATGAAAACACAAATTGTTAATTCTAGTATGATGCAATGCATATGGAATGCAGGCATATGATCAATCTGGAGACTGACTGGATACAGGATTCTGAGAACCAAAATCAAGTGATATGAACTCCAAGATATCCTCTGAACAAAACCCCCTCAGATAATAACTCATAATCCAAGATCAAGAATTCTAGAACTATAGTAACTGGATCAACACAAAGGATCACATTGCTGATAAAGGGTGTGTGGAGGTCAAGGGTTCCTACAAACCTGTAAACCCCTCCCAATCTCACGGGTGTGCTCCAGGTCAAACATCACGGACTCTCAAAACCGAATAGCAATAATACATTCACCATTTTCGAGAAATGGCTCATGACCAAATCAGGGAATCAGTTAGGCATTATATGTTACTCAGGGAGGTCTCAGCGTGAGTCCGGGAAAAACAAGCATCCCTTATAAGTTCCCAGCTTCGAGCGCTGAAATCGAGAAACAATAGTACATTCAGACCGTAGGATACACTACTATCGTCATACGACCAGGTGCTTTCACTAAGTTCCTATAAGAGAACTAGGCCATCTTATGCGAGTTCCCAGTGGGCCCTCGGGTGCAAATGGGTTTGCCACAAAAGGTGGTCGGCCACTGTCACCACTGAAAAGGGAAGTTTCCACAAAGGTTCTTAATGATCGGTCCCCAGCTGCACATAACTATCAAGGTCATGAAATGAGAAGGGAAGATCCCTAAATCAAGACATTTCCAAGATGGTCGCAAATCTGGGCGTGGAACTCACTACTACCCCTATGACAAGATCTCATGAGGCCAAAGTGGAACCATTCTAAGTCCTAAGGTGCACTCGAGCCTTGGTAATAAGCTCATTTCTCAGTAACAATATCACCCAAGTCCCACCAAACAGAAAAAATCTAGTCCAGACAGTCCAATATAATATGATGCATGAAAATAAATACTGAAAGTGATAAATAAAGCTGTAAATAAAACTATAAACAAACAATAGTAAAATAAACAAGAAACAAAAAACAATCAAAACCCAAAGAAACAAAAACATTCAAGCGCTAGGAGAGTCTCTCAAGGGGAACCAGAGATTTTGGGTTCGATCCCCAGCAGAGTCGCCAGTTGTCGCTCCCTGGATTTCCATCCTGGTACAAACGCGAAAGTGGCGCGAAAAAGAGGTAGAGTCGCCAGCCAGGCATTTTTATCCCGAAGGAACGGGAATGGTAATAATGCATAAACCGAAGAAAATAAAGGAAGGACAAAGGTCCTGCGAACCAAAGAAACAGGGTTCGGGAGTCGGTTACGACCTGGGAAGGTATTAGCACCCCAGATCGTCCTACGTACCTGACGGGATCCACGCTTGCAAAGAAATTGTTTCATAGGGTGAAGAAATGAAAGTTGCCGCAGAAGAAAAAATAAAACTGGATAAGAAAAGAAAAGAAAGGGGGAAAATGTAGGGAAAATAAAAGAGTGCTAGAACGGACCCTACCCCGCAGCCTACGTACCTCATTTGGACATGAGGATCAGAGTCGTTGTAGTTCCCCTAACTAGGGAGGAAAATGGCTTGTGTTTTGAAGCTTGAACTGCTTATGCCTATGCTCAGGTGTTGTAGGCTCGTCTGGCACGAGTGTGTTACCGTCTTGCAAAGAGATAAGTAGGAGCAAGTTCTTACGTTAAGAGTGAGTGAGATGAGAAAATAAGTCCCGAAGGAGAGACGGATATTCTTTGTTTAGTGTTTTTTAGGAGCTTTTATGAGTGTGGCACAAGGAAGTTAATTCAAGTCTGTTTCCATGGAATGTGTACTTGCTACTACATTCCAAGATGGAATAATAGAACAAGCACACCCAAGTGAGAGGAAGATCCCCAAAACTTGGTTCCAGAGATTAGGGCCTAAGCTCACTAACTCTTTGAATTTATTAGGTGTTTTTAGTAACTTTTGGGAAGAAGTGTTTTTTATGGTTTTTCTTTGTGAAAATAGTCTCATGATCAGACTTGTGCATCATGCTAGACAAGCTTGTACTATCCCAATATGTGAAGAATACAAGTTCCCCATGGAATAAGGCTATACACAAGAGACTACTTCAACCATTTATTAAGTGTTTTTTAGGTTTTTGAATGAAGATGAGAAAGAGAGAGCACCCAAGGATCTCAAAGTTAAAAGCTAGAGGGGGACTAACAATACTAAATGTTATCATGCATGGAAGTCCTGGGTTAGTATGGTTTGAAATCTATCCCAATGAAGAAGAAGGAAAGAAAAAGAAAGAAGAAGAAGAAGAAGAAGAAGAAGAGGAGGAGAAGAGGAAGCTAGAAAACAACTTACTTCTCTAAAGAAGTTAAGTTGCTTCTAAGAGGGAGAAGTAATGAAGTTATACAAAGGATGGCATAAGGCACATCACAAATACAAGTATGAAAGCAATAAAAAGATGAGATGAAGTTTTGAAATGTGGATAACATCCACACTTCACTTACCATGTGCACCTACAAGAAAATGTTAGAACATGTTCAAGTGATAAGATGAAAGCAACTAAGGTCAAGTGAGATTCAAACAAGCAAGAGGTCATATCAAACCATCACAACAAGAAGTAGAAATCTTCCATTCACAATCCAAGGTAAATCAAAAAAACTAATGAAAGAAATAGAGCAATCAAACCACTATAAGGCATTACAAGTTACCATGAAGAAACCAAGCATACATGAGATGGAAAAATAATCCTACAAGCTAAACATGCTCCATAAACTTCAAGACCAGAACCCTAGCATGGCAAGGAAGTGTCTAAGCAAAGAGTAGAAGCACTCAAGGAAAGATACAAGTTCAATTGACATCAAACATATGAAGTATATGAACATAAGAAGTCATGTGAGCATACATATAAGTGTGAGACTTAAAGGATAAGCAACTCACAGAAAACCAGAGTAACATCATCATGCAAAGACCAGGGATGTAACATCATGCTATAAGACCCCAAATAAACCTCTAAGAGTTGGCACAAGTTCCCTCCTAACCTAAAAAGCAAACATACATCAAAAATACCTTCAAAAATAGGGCAAGAAGGCACAAAAATTCATATAAAATGGAAATCATCCTAAAAAATTCAACAATTAAGCATAAAGGCTTCTTAAACATGTATGATCGTCATACCAAAAGGATAAGACCAAAATCATAAGCAAAATAGGTCAAATAAAATCACAAAGATCAATTAGTGTTTTAGAACCTTCATCATGAAGAAACATGGCAAAAGGCAAGTAAAAACAATCTAAAAATAATGAATAAAATCTCAAGTAATCCTCAACATGTTAGGAATCATATGCAAAAATAAGCAAGTTCATATCTATCACCAAATTCAAAATAGAAAATTAATAAGACGGATCATGCATAAAAAGAATTAAACCAAAAGACATCAAATCAAAAATTAATTCAGGCACTAATATTAATGAAAAGTGAAATTAAAAAATATGAGTAATTAAAGAAAATCAAAATGAACATACATGATTTTTTTTATGATTTTTGAAATTGATTGAATAAATTTAAAAAATTAAAAATCAAACAGAAAAAGAAATAGAAAATAAAATCTCAAATAAAAGAACTAAGGTGCAAATAGCAATTACATCAGTTCAATACGCATGGGCTCATATAGGGAGGGGTGCGATTAGCAACCAAGCCTAAATCAAGTCCACAAACAAATTCAATCAAATAAAAATATGAGAAGTAATTAGATCTGATGGTTAGAAACGCAAGTCAACAAGTTAAACATAATCAAAGGCACACAATCAGTCAATAATTCATTCAGTAATCAGATCCAAAGCGTGACATTCAAATGAGAGTTCCCTCCTCAATCCAACGATTGTGTTTTAATTCACACAAAAAATCAGAGCATGTGACCAGAACATGCTTCATTAATGTGCTGGCACAGTTTAGAACGTCAAATCAAGACACACGCACATCTAAGATTTCGTCACTAACCTTCATCACCTACAAACCAGCTTCATCATAGAAACGCAGAATCCGATGACCGGAGCCCGAGCTCCGTCACCGGAAAATTCAAATCATGAACAAATTATCACATAAACACAAAAAAAAACTCCATATCCAATCATTAGGCTATGGTGAACAAGAATCCAACAACAAAATTCACAAAATATCAATGAATAAGGCTGATTGAAGCAAAACATTTTTTACATCAAACTTTCAATTCATCATAAAACACTCAATACACATGCATTTTCAATTATAAACACATCATTATCATCATTATAACTTGTAGATCATTAAGCACACAACAAAAATAACTTCTAGATCCATGGATTTGAAGCTTACCTGAAGATTGCAGATCTCAAAATAGGACAAGAATTCTTTCTACAAGCTGCAGATCTCCTTGATTTGATCCCCTCTTGTAAAATAAATGCAAGAGAGAGCTTGATCGATGCTGAAATGAGATATTCGAAGCTTTTTTCCCTGAATTGCACCTCACTGATCTTTCACTTAAAGCTTGAATTAATGGTTGCAAAGTGATCCTTATAGCTCAAGGATGAAGATGATGTGAAGAAATGAAGAAGTGAGAGCTTGGAGAGAAAGATTCGAAAGAAAAAGCTTGAGAGCAAGAAAATGTGAATCTGGTGAAATGAGAGAGAGTTCTGATTCAAAATGTCTAGCATTAGCTTATATATGAGGTGGATTTTTATGCTGATTAGGGTTTGCATTGAGTGGTAGCATGGAAAGTGTGAGAGGGAGTGTTTTGCAAATTGGAAAGAAAGTTGTGATTCTCCCATTCGTTAGTACAATGTTTCCCTCATACACACATGTTGACTTCCTATTATGCATTTTCCACCCTTGGATTAAATTTGGATCAAGAGAGGACTTGGATCATGATTTTTGTGAGGTTTTGCAAAATTGAAAAATGTGAAATATCTCACACTCAAGCCACGAGTTTCTTGGTTTCCTTGGATAAAATTACTTCTCATGCATTTCCTTGGGTGCTTATGATCACAAATGGTCCACAAAATGGCTTGGAAATGATTTACAATCAAATTTTCAAATTGGTAGAAACTTGAAATAATGGAAAAACCCTAAAAATGACCAAACTTATCTTGGCCATATATTGAGTTCTACACATGATATGAACATGAAGGAAAATTGCGATCTAAACGCAGCGGAAAACAAAAAATTTCCTTTAGTGATCCTTACGAATGAGCATGGTCAGTGATAGAATCGTTATCTCTTTGTGGCGATTCAGATCTTTGATGCAGCGATCACAAGCGTTGATGAAGTGCAACGCCTCTACTCAGTCCACACGAACAGCTTCCGGTCACAGTGCTAGCTGCTTACGAACGGAATTATTTGAGTGAGAATCAAAAACGAAATTGCATCAAGTAAAAGCTTCATCACAAGGGTTCCTTTTATAGACTCTCTTGTGGGCTGCGGGCTAAAAGCCCAATTCACATGATCCATAATAATATTATATATTATTATAATAACTATTATTATAATAAATATATTTATTTTATTATTATTTTATAACCATTATAAAATAACAATAATTATTATTATATTATCCGAATTTCTATTTTTCACTTAAGTGCACCGTACCTTACGGTGTTCCTTTGATTTCTCTATCTCTCATCAAACTGTCCTTATGTGTGTGACCCTGTAGGATTTCGTAACGTTGGTAATTATATTAAATTATATATTTAACATAATAAACAGTGAGCGGTATCTAGCAACACATCACTGCTACCCAAGTCACGAAAATGTCATGTGATCTGACAAAACCTTTTTCGTGATAATATATGTTTGTACAATTACCCTTTTGCCCCTATGTCTATATTGAACACAAGGCATACACTGTGTCATCCTTGTCCAGTTCAATATTGGGCCCTTAGACATTTCTCCTGTTATGCAGGATTGGCAAATTCCATCTAGGACACTCATGTCCCTCAGCATGCTTCGTGGAGTGCCCATCAACTGTCTTTATGATCATCCAGTTACGGATAATGTTTGATCAGCAATAAAGCACCCGACTCTACATCTAGGGTCCATAGTGGTTTCAGGTCGAAGGGTGGTAATACACCATTATCACCATGAGAATAACTTATGACACTTTGCATAACATACTATGTAGTATTCTCATAGCGGGTCAATCCGGTATAAATATTACTCCTAATATTTATACCTATGTCAAGACTTGATAACTCTTTATCCATGATCCATGAGATGTGATCATCAGTCTATCTTCATAATAGTCTCAATGCTTTAATGTTATCCCACTTTGCAATAAAGCTTGACTACGGATATTTTAAGAATAATGTCTTTATGTTTAATGGGATCTCATGATTAAGTCACACTTAACATTTCATTAAACAGACTAACTATTCTAGGGACTTTATTATTCTGAAAGACAAACATAATAAAGAAATGCCTTTTATTATTAAACGAATAATCCGATACAAGTACCAAAAAGTATTGGCCTCTAGGGCTTACACCAACAATCTCCCACTAGCACTAGAGCCAATTAGGCATACCCTTAATACCCATAGATCTAGTATGACCATCATGCTTCTGTTGCGCAAGAGGCTTTGTTAATGGGTCAGCGATATTGTCAAGTGTAGGTACTCTGCATATCTTCACATCTCCCCGATCGATTATCTCTCGAATGAGGTGATAACGCCTAAGTATGTGTTTGGATCGTTGGTGAGATCTAGGCTCCTTAGCTTGTGCGATAGCACCATTGTTATCACAATATAAACCAATGGGATCCACAATGCTAGGGACTATGCCAAGTTCACTAATGAACTTCTTGATCCAAACAGCTTCCTTTGCTGCATTTGAGGCAGCAATATACTCGGCCTCAGTTGTAGAATCAGCAACTGTTTCCTGCTTTGAACTTTTCCAGCTCACAGCGCCACCATTGAGACAAAACACATAACCAGATTGTGATCTAAAATCATCCTTATCTGTCTGGAAGCTAGCATCAGTGTAACCAATTACATCAAGCTCTTCCTGACCTCCATATATCAAGAATGAATCCTTAGTCCTTCTCAAGTACTTAAGGATATTCTTGACAGAGTGAGCATCACCGGGATCAGATTGGTATCTACTCGTTGCACTTAATGCATACGAGACATCTGGTCGAGTACATAACATGGCATACATGATAGATCCTATTGCAGATGCATATGGAATCTTATTCATGCGATCCCTTTCTTCCTTAGTTGAAGGGGATTGTGTTTTTGATAAACACAGACCATGTTGCATAGGTATGAATCCTTTCTTGGAATCATGCATATTAAAGCGTCTCAACACTTTATCTATGTATGTACTCTGACTTAGGCCAAGCAGTTTTTGTGATCTATCTCTATAGATCCTAATTCCTAATATATAGGCTGCTTCACCTAGGTCTTTCATAGAAAAACAATTCCCTAACCAAGTCTTCACTTGTTGCAAGGTAGGGACATCGTTTCCAATGAGTAATATGTCATCTACATATAATACCAGAAACACGATCATGCTCCCACTAACCTTCTTGTAGACACAAGGTTCATCTTCATTTTTGATGAATCCATATTGTTTTACGGTTTCATCAAAACGAAGATTCCAGCTTCTGGAAGCTTGCTTCAATCCATAGATTGATCGCTGTAACTTGCATATCTTTTGGGCATCTTGTGGTATGTCAAATCCTTCAGGTTGTGTCATGTACACATCCTCAAGAAGATTCCCATTAAGGAAAGCAGTTTTGACATCCATCTGCCATATTTCATAATCATGATATGCAGCGATGGCAAGTAAAATCCGAACAGATTTAAGCATTGCAACTGGTGAAAAGGTTTCATCATAGTCAACCCCATGAATTTGTTTATAGCCTTTTGCAACCAGTCTTGCTTTATAGGTATGTACCTTACCATCCATGTCAGTCTTCTTCTTGAAGACCCACTTGCATCCTATAGGGTTAACTCCTATAGGAGGTTCTACCAATGTCCAAACCTGGTTTGTGTACATGGAATCCATTTCAGATTTCATGGCTTCTAGCCACTTCTCAGACTCAGGACCAGTTATGGCCTCTTTGTAGGTCACAGGCTCATCTTGATCCATGAGTAATACATCACCCTGATCACTTATGAGATATCCATATCTCTCAGGTTGGTGACGTGTCCTGCTTGACCTACGCTGGTCTTGTTCTACTTGAGCAGGTTGCTCTTCCACAACTACTTGTGTTTCCTGCTCTAGTTCCTCCATAGGTGTTTCAATGTTTTGTGATTCTTGAATTTCTTCAAGCTCTATTTTCCTCCCACTGTTTCCTTTGGAAATAAAATCCCTTTCCAGAAAGACTCCAGTTCGAGCGACAAACACTTTGCCCTCAGAAGGATTGTAGAAGTAATATCCTCTTGTTTCTTTAGGATATCCCACAAATAAGCATTTGTCAGATTTGGGCTCAAGCTTGGTTGAAATTTGTCGTTTGACGTAAACTTCGCAACCCCAAATCTTCATGTAAGACATATGTGGTTTCTTACCACTCCATATCTCATATGGTGTCTTATCAACCTTTTTGGATGGAACACGGTTAAGTGTGTAAGCTGCTGTTAATAATGCATGTCCCCAAAAGGAGTTTGGAAGATCGGCGTGACTCATCATGGATCGGACCATGTCTAACAAGGTTCGATTTCTTCTCTCAGATACACCATTCCATTGTGGTGTTCCAGGAGGAGTAAGTTGGGATAGAATCCCATACTCTTTTAGATGGTCATCAAATTCTAGGCTTAAATATTCACCGCCTCGATCTGATCGAAGAACTTTAATATTCTTCCCTAGTTGGTTTTGTACTTCATTCTTGAATTCCTTGAACTTTTCAAAGGACTCAGATTTGTGTTTCATTAAATACACATATCCGTATCTACTGAAGTCATCAGTGAAAGTGATGAAGTACTGAAAACCTCCTCTGGCTGGTATGTTCAGTGGTCCACATACATCAGTATGTATGAGTGCCAAAAGATCATTAGCCCTTTCACCTTTTCCTGTGAATGGGGACTTTGTCATCTTTCCAATTAAACAAGATCTGCATGTCTCATATGATTCATAATCAAAAGAGTCCAAGAGTCCATCTTTATGGAGTTTGGAAATGCGTTTCTCATTTATGTGGCCTAATCGACAGTGCCAAAGGTAAGTTGGATTCAACTCATTAGGTTTCAACCTTTTAGTATTAATGTTATAAATTGGCATTTCAAGATCAAGGACATATAGTCCATTATTCATTTTTGCAGTAGCATAGAATATATCATTCAAATAAATGGAGCAACAATTGTTCTTTATTATGAATGAAAAACCAAACTTGTCCAAACAAGAAACGGAAATAATATTCCTGCTAATTGCAGGTACATAATAACAGTTCTCTAACTGAATTATTAAACCACTAGGTAAAGTTAAAACATAAGTTCCTACAGCTAAAGCAGCAACCTTTGCTCCATTGCCAACTCGTAGGTCAACTTCACCTTTTGCCAAATCTCTACTCCTTTTTAGCCCCTGCACATTAGTACAAATGTGAGAACCGCATCCAGTATCTAATACCCATGATGCAGAAGTAGATAAATTAATTTCAATAACAAAAATACCTGAATTTGAAGTCTCTACTCCATTTTTCTTATCTTCCAGGTACTTTGGGCAATTTCTCTTCCAATGTCCGGTCTTACCGCAATGGAAGCAAGTGCCCTCCTTTGTTATTCCTCCACTAGGCTTCAAAACAGGAGGAGTGGGTTTGGGTTTGGCAACTTCCTTGCCTTTCCCTCTACCACCCTGTTTGATGGGCCTCTTGTTCTGTTTCTTTCCATTACTGACCATCAGAATGGATTTCCCTTTTGTCTTCATATTCTGCTCAGCAGTTCTCAACATGCCTAGCAGTTCTGGAAGACTTTTGTCCAAGTCATTCATATTGAAATTCAGGACAAACTGACTGAAGCTCTCTGGCAACGATTGCAAGATCAGATCAATCGCAAGTTCTTTTCCAAGGGGAAACCCTAATCTGTCAAGGTTCTCCACATACCCAATCATCTTGAGTACATGGGGACTTACAGGGGCTCCCTCAGCTAACTTGCTGTTAAAAAGGGACTTTGAAACCTGAAACCTCTCATTTCTTGCTTGCTCTTGATAAAGCATTTTCAGATGTCCGATCATATCGAACGCAAACATGTTCTCGTGTTGCTTTTGCAACTCAGAGTTCATGGTAGCAAGCATGAGGCAAGCGGTTTCATTGGCATCATCGAAATGCTTCTTATAAGCATCTCTTTCTGCCTTTGGTGCAGAACTAGGAGGTTCCTCCTCAGGAACTGGTGTCTCCAAGACATACAGCTTCTTATCGTGCTTGAGGACAATCCTCAGATTACGGTGCCAATCCAGGAAATTTGTCCCAGACAATTTTTCCTTATCTAGGATGGATCGCAAAATATTGTTCGATGTGTTTGTTGTCATGGTAATCTACAAGAGAAATATGAAAATATAAGTATCATTAAAACAACATATTTAATTAGGCCTTTAATCAAATATGCTCCCACTATTTTATTCAAAACAAATGACCCTCATCATTTGATTCGGAAAATCCCGTTGGAAGACTTTCTAGTGGGTCGAGATCCATGTTTCACTTTGTTTTAAGTCAGCATTAGGCTGATTACACAAAACTAAGTTATTTAGGTAGGAACTCCTTCCAATTGTATCTCATACAACTCTCGAATATTTTCAATTGGGTGAATAACTCCTTATTCTGATCCATCACATGAATCATTCCCAATTCTTGCTTCTAAACATGTATAATCTTATTATAATTTGTTTAGTTAAGTTTGACCCATTGTTTTAGCAATTGGATATTACAATTATCCCATCACACCTTACTAATATAGAACATGCACCTCGCGTAGGCGAAACCTACAATGCTCGATACTAGTCTTGATGAGTGCTAAAAATTGGAAAGCATAAACTTAATATTTAATTTTGAGGGAATTTGTTATTAGTTTGATCTCACCGGCTTAACATGCAAAACGTCTCTCACATGCATCAACATACAATTACATGCATCAACATACATATAAAAATATACAATTATGGCCCCTAACGCAATTGTTCTCTCAAGCCAATGAGAGAACCTAAGCTAACCTAATAACGATCTAAGCTTCTCCAAGCATGATCTCCAAGGTTATCCTCCTTTAATATTGAATACTTCCTTTTTCTTCATAACATAATATTACATTACATATAAGAAAACTCGTTTTACATACGAGGGAGTGAGATGAGAAAAGAAGTTACATAAAGAGATTGAGAGAGAGGCACGACTCGCAGGCCATATTTAAAAATCCCAAAACAATAATAAAGGATAAACTAAGGCCATAACTGATCACCACAAATAAATAATAATAAACACACTTTTATTATTAGTTTAAAATTCCGATAATTAAATAAACTAAATTAAATTTCGGCTGATTGATCACACTTTGCAGACTTAGCCGGGGGTTCCGCTGCCCGGTCAGCGGAAAAGTCTGCGGCAATACAACACTTGTACTGCCATTAATCCTAATGCAACAATTTCATGCCGTCAAACACAACTCGATTGATAACTCAATATGATAGATCAACATGTCATTGCTTCACCATACTAACGTCGGATTCCGAAGCGAATGAAAATGATGATCTTTCAAAAGAATTACAATCCTTATGTGATTGAATGGATGAAATCAAAACAGTATATCCCATATACCATCTTTGCATCAGAATTTCTTATATCTTATATAAAAGTGATCGATCTAATTGTGTAACCTATGGATGATCAATGTATCGCACAACTTCACCATACTAATGTCGGTTTCTGAAGCATAATCAACATCAATCATCCAAATCGTACACAACAGATGCCAAATTTAATTAATCGTTTATTGTTAAATTCGTTCTGTGTTTTAATCGAATCAAATACAGAAAAAAAAACGGAAATTTAACAGCTATCAGATCCATGGTTTCGTAAGTGGCTCTGATACCACTGAAGGAAAATTGCGATCTAAACGCAGCGGAAAACAAAAATTTTCCTTTAGTGATCCTTATGAATGAGCATGGTCAGTGATAGAATCGTTACCTCTTTGTGGCGATTCAGATCTTTGATGCAGTGATCACAAGCGTTGATGAAGTGCAACGCCTCTACTCAGTCCACACGAACAGCTTCTGGTCACAGTGCTAGCTGCTTACGAACGGAATTATTTGAGTGAGAATCAAAAACGAAATTGCATCAAGTAAAAGCTTCATCACAAGGGTTCCTTTTATAGACTCTCTTGTGGGCTGCGGGCTAAAAGCCCAATTCACATGATCCATAATAATATTATATATTATTATAATAACTATTATTATAATAAATATATTTATTTTATTATTATTTTATAACCATTATAAAATAACAATAATTATTATTATATTATCCGAATTTCTATTTTTCACTTAAGTGCACCGTACCTTACGGTGTTCCTTTGATTTCTCTATCTCTCATCAAACTGTCCTTATGTGTGTGACCCTGTAGGATTTCGTAACGTTGGTAATTATATTAAATTATATATTTAACATAATAAACAGTGAGCGGTATCTAGCAACACATCACTGCTACCCAAGTCACGAAAATGTCATGTGATCTGACAAAACCTTTTTCGTGATAATATATGTTTGTACAATTACCCTTTTGCCCCTATGTCTATATTGAACACAAGGCATACACTGTGTCATCCTTGTCCAGTTCAATATTGGGCCCTTAGACATTTCTCCTGTTATGCAGGATTGGCAAATTCCATCTAGGACACTCATGTCCCTCAGCATGCTTCGTGGAGTGCCCATCAACTGTCTTTATGATCATCCAGTTACGGATAATGTTTGATCAGCAATAAAGCACCCGACTCTACATCTAGGGTCCATAGTGGTTTCAGGTCGAAGGGTGGTAATACACCATTATCACCATGAGAATAACTTATGACACTTTGCATAACATACTATGTAGTATTCTCATAGCGGGTCAATCCGGTATAAATATTACTCCTAATATTTATACCTATGTCAAGACTTGATAACTCTTTATCCATGATCCATGAGATGTGATCATCAGTCTATCTTCATAATAGTCTCAATGCTTTAATGTTATCCCACTTTGCAATAAAGCTTGACTACGGATATTTTAAGAATAATGTCTTTATGTTTAATGGGATCTCATGATTAAGTCACACTTAACATTTCATTAAACAGACTAACTATTCTAGGGACTTTATTATTCTGAAAGACAAACATAATAAAGAAATGCCTTTTATTATTAAACGAATAATCCGATACAAGTACCAAAAAGTATTGGCCTCTAGGGCTTACACCAACAGAACATGTAATTGTACTTTTTGGAAATGGGAGAGCATGCCCTACAAATTTAATGTTTGAGAAAATTTCATTTGGATCCATCTTGACCATGAAAGGATCATTTGAAGATTAGGGCAAAACTTGCCAAAAATAGTAAGTTTCATTACAAGTCACTTACTAGATTTGGAAATTTCTTCATAACCTCTTGATTATTGATCTTTGAGATCACTAAATCTATTATTTGTCCTTAATAAGGTCCCTTGACTTGAAAAACATGATTGGAGGCCCTGAAATCCCACAGTTGACTTTTCAGATGCACAGTTGACCAATTTCTTCATTTACAAGTAACTGAAGAATAAGCTGACTTCCTCAATGAATTTTCTTACCAAATTTCACACATAGACCTCATATATAATATAAAAGCCTTTTACCACAAGAATTGGTCAAAGATATGATAATTCCTTGATCTGAGGCAAAACCCTAATTAGGGTTTAACTATGTAGGGGTCATTTGCACTGCTGGGCTTCTGGGGATGCTTCACCCTTCTTGACTTTTGTGTATGACTTTGAACTTGCATAAGATGTGAGGAGACCTTGTGAGCTTATTAAAATGTGACTTGGCTCTTGGCTTTGCTTGTAGAACCATAAATCTCTAGATGATTGATCATAGGCCCTATGCTAGAACATATGAATGTTATGCTTCATTTTTCTATGCCAAATGCTAGGATATGGTATGTTATATGGTATGTTTATGATATGTAAATGATGATAAAAAGGAGAGGGAAAATTTGGGTTGTTATAGTAGGGAATCCTCAGTCGAGTCTTTGTTCCTCAGCTTGAGTTGGTTGCATCCCCTAGCATAAGTATTGATATAGCAGTCAGTTTAGAGGTTTTCTTTTACCTGGTGGTAGGTATTGATTTAAAGTACCTTGCAACTGTATTTTGGCTATGATGCTAACTTATGATATCCCCAAGAGGGTCGGAAAGTCCAAAATTTTCCAGTGATGAATGATCTCCATAGGTTTTTTCTCTCAGGTCCCCAGTAGGTCTGCAAGTGATGATTTCCAGCAGGTTCCTATGTAATCCTCAGCAAGTCTTACACCTTTTCCCAAGTGGAGTAAGTGTGGTGTTTTAATTATCTCTCGCGGATACTGATGTTTATTGAAAGACATGCTTGTAAGTCTATTTCTCAGCAAGAATTTTCTCTGTCCCTAACAAGGATTGTGGAAGCTTTTTCCTATCCCCAACAGATTATTACTTTCCTCAGCATTGTGGTATTCCTTTGCAAAGTTGATGTTTGATGTTTGACACTCCAGTAGTATATACCTTATTTACACCACTTGTAGATCCTTATTTGTTTCCCAACAGAGTTGTGAAGATATTTGTCCCCATCAGGGTTTAACAGGGACATTCCCTTATTTTCCCCAAAGAGTGTGGACGATGTTATATTGTTGGTGTTTCTCCAACATGTTATCCTCTCAGAGAAGAATTTTTGATGTTATCCTTTTGGTGGATTATTGAAGACTTTTTTGTGGATTGAATCCCTATAAAATATTTCCTCAGTATGAGTTAAGCCTTGTAGCACGATTTTATTTCTTTGATGGATTTTGATTATCTCCTATAGGATTTTAAGTTAAATCTCCAACATGATTCCCAACATTATTGCTTTGGGATTAGCTGAGCATCCGGTTGTTGTGGTGTTTATGTCACCTATTGTTTATCTTTATGCCTGTTTTGTCAGCATATTCATACGCATATCCATGCATTCTCTCTATGCATAGCATCATATGTTTGCATTCTTGCATTCTTTGATATATCATTATTCCCCGCTTTTTGGTGTGGATTTTCCCCACAGAGTATGTGTGTTGTCTTCCTCTCAAGTTTAGAGTGTCGACCATTAAGCAGAAAGTGTTTATCCTTTCTAATTCCCCACTGGGTTTGCTCCTTGTGGATGATATTGATTTAGTTTCCTCCCCAGTTTATTATTTGGATGGAATTTTCCCCATATGAGATATTTCCTCCTCGGGATGAGTCCTTTTTGACCTTTTCTCTCCAACTTGTTCTTGGATTGAACTTTGGTCCCCCTTGTAAGTTATATTGCTTTGGAATTAAGTTATCATATGTGTGATAGTGGTCAAAATTTTCTCCTGTTTGAGTATATTACTTTGGAATTAAGTTAACACTTGCGTGGTCATGGGTAATATGTTTCCTCTTATTTGATTGAATACTTTGGAATTAAGTTATCACTTGTTTGGTAATGGGTAATCTTCCCGCTTGAGTATATTGCTTTGGAATTAAGCTATCACGTGAGTGATAGTGAGTAATATTTTCTCACCTCTCGAGTCTTATTACTTTGGAATTAAGCTATCACTTGTGTGGTAGTGGGTAATATTTCTCTTTCTTCTGATTGATTAATTTGGATAAGTTATCACTTGTTTGGTAGTGAGTAATCTATCCTCTTGAGTATATTGCTTTGGAATTAAGCTAACACATACGTGATAGCGGGCAATATTTTCTTGCCTTTCGAGTATATTAATTTAGAATTATGCTATCACTTATTTGGTAGTGGATAATATGTATCATCTTCTTTTGATTGATTACTTTGGAATTAAGCTATCACTTTGTATGATAGTGGGTAATCTTTCCTTCCGTTCATTATGGATCTGAACATTTTTTTCGTTGGATACTTTCTCCAATGAAGTGTTATCCTTATATGTTTAACCTTTTTACCATTTATGTTGTGACTTATTTTCATACACAACCATTTCCAAAGTTGAGTCAGTTATCCAGTGATTTATTTTCCTGGTAAACTTTTTTGTTGTCTGTTGTCTTTCCCCGACGGAATTTTCTTCTTATGTCCCCAAACTTTTGCTTTCTTCTGGTGGTCCTGTTTTCCCCACAAAGATCTTGGGTTTGCATATCATATCATGGTATCTTAGGGCCAAAAATTGGGTTATCTATATTTAAGTCTCTCTCATCTTGTAGAAATGAAGATGTCAATCTTCATATCTCTAGATTGAAGAAATGTAAATAGGGGCAGCTGTAACATCCTAATTGTTTCCCTAAGATTTCTTCACATTTCATCTGCATCTTGCATACAAACAAGGTAGAATTGGTTTCTCGGTTCTTCTTGGGTGTAGGTTTATGCCTCACAGGTGATCACCATTTCTTTTATGTGTTTTTATTTGTTTATGTTTACTAACCATTAATTAAAATCCAAAAAATATTTTGTTTTCTTTTATTAACATTTTCAGGAGAAGAGCAGGTGAAAATGGCAAAAATAGCAGTCCTACGGCTCGAATGAATTTCACAAATAAAAAATCGAAGTTGATCTGCAAACAATTCAAATTTATTTGATCAAGTATTTTCCAAGTTTTAATTGATTTATTCAAGGAATTCCAAGGTTCATGTGTTTATTTCCATGCCTTCTTCGACGCGCAAAAGAATCGAGCTCAAAGCCAATACAATTTAGTCCACAAGGTAATTTTTCAAAATTTTCACTATGCAATCGACTGCACCTTTAGTCCAATCGATTGCACACCATGTGTTTTTTGCCTAGAAATTGCAATTTTCAGCAGTGAAATTGATTGCACGAGTGTGAATTTGGCCAAAATCAACATTTTTTACATATTTGAAGCATTTGGCACCAATTTTATCACTTGAAATATTCTAGAACATCTCCATTTAATTCCCATACATTATTAAAATTGATTCCTACCATAAACCCTCACTAATCATTATTCTTTTTATAATTCCCTCCAAATTAGAATTTTCAATCCTAATTTTGAATTTTCAAAGCAAGTTCCATTCCACAAAATTCTCATACCTAAACTCTTTAAATAAATGCTTCATCCCATTCATTTTTCAAGCTTTTGATAGCCAAAATATCCCTTGCAAAATATCTTCCCAAACCACAAATTCACCAAAGTTATTCTTCTTATTTTGAAAGTTATCAAGAATTCACATTGAATTCTTGATTAATGTAGATAAACCTTCATCATTTTCATTTTTCTTCATCAATTTTAGTAGATCAAGCTTGCTAGTGGAATAGTTTGAAGTTTGTTCTTGGTAATTCATCTTCCTCCATTGTTACCCATTCATCTTCATCATCAAAAATGTAGATCTTGGTTAATTATTGTTGCTTGATCTTTGGATCTTGCAATTGTGTTCTTATTGGTGATATTTGTTGTTGATTTAGTGAAAAATTCATGCTCAATTGAATCCATGATCATAAAGTGTTTGAAGGATTGATTGAACATGAATTTTGCCATTTAAATGCTGATTTTTGAAAACTGAACAGCGTGCAATCAATTTGCACCTTGTGCAAATCGATTTGCACTGCCTTTTTCTTCACATTTTTTTTGCGGATTTTGCCTTGTGCAATTGATTTGTATCCTGTGCAAATCGATTTGCACTATGTTTTTTGGCTTGGATTTGAATTTTTGCATTGTGCAATCATTTTGCACATGCCTGAAACTTATTTTTTGCCTTGTTTTGGGGCACTTTTGCCTTCTATTCCCCCTCTTCCCCTCTTTTATTATTTTAACCTTGGGAGACATTTTTGGGACTGATTTCTCTTTAAATTCAATGGACTTTGGGTGTAGATTAGAGTGGTTAATATTCATTAATTCAAATCTACCTCTAAGTGAATTATTTAATTCACTTTAGGTACTTTGCATTAGTGAGATATTTTCATACTTGAATCCAACAAAATGAGTGATTGAACTTAAAGATGAAAGAATACCATAAGTGTAACTCAATTTGGTATTCATCTTTATTTTTGTGCGGCATTATGTTCGGATGGCGATTTATATATCATTATCTCGCATGTATTAGCACTAGCATCGTTAACCTTAATTGGTTTTGGTAGGCCTTATTCGTAGGGTAATTACTTCGTAAATTACTCAGTGATTGCTTAACATAAACCTAAATGTGTCCCGAATTCGGAATAAAAATCCAATTGGATACTTGCACTTTTATGGACCGGACCTCGTGTTAGTCGCGTAATCCCAAAGTGGTTAGTCTTTTGTGTTAAGATCCACAACTTTTGAAGTTTGGTGCGTAGTTGCTTTGGGTATCTCAATCTTCATTCAAACTTCATTGAATTTGGATCTAAACGTCTCGATTAATCACTATACTATAAGATACTAAGTGGAACCGGTTTCCTTTTGATTTTGGTACTAAGTGTCTTGGTTACTTCTTTTTGGTTGTGGATGATTAAGTTCACCATACCAATATTATGTATATATTATTATTACTATTACTATTACTATACTAACATTTTAATTTCCTCTTGCATTTTATCTTCTTTATTTTAATCTCTTGCTCCTTTATCTCCTTTATTTTTATTATACTTTATCATCCATTATCATGTTTATATTCTTGCTATTATATTATTGTGTTGATTTTTTCTTTTTGTCCACTTGGACACAAAAATATTAATAAATGCTTAAATCATAAAAAACTTAGTTCTTCCCATCTCGGACTATTGGTTACTAGCCTATGCTTTTTGAGTGATTTACCTATGGACCAACTTTGAAGTATTGATGGAACTTTTTGACTTAGAATTAGGACCTCTTATCCCTTTGTATGGAGTGCTAATCATTGAAGATTTGCCTTTATTTGGCATCGGTTATCTTGGCTTTGGCATGCTTAAGAATGAAATCCTTATTAATTCTTTGAAGTGGCTTCATTTCATTTAGCTCATTCTTTTTCCTAGCTTTTATTTTATGCACTAGGTTAGCCTCTTCATCTCTTCCCCCTTCTTTAATTTTCAAAACATCTCCCTCTTTTTAAAAAATTATTTGTTTTCAAACTTTAAACCTCTTTCATAATCAAATCTTGAGTTAGGTCAAGCGATTTTACTTTTTTTCTTTTATTTCTTAAATAAATGCTAAACCATATAAGCATATTAAAACGTTTTTCAAAAGACTTTAAAAAATACAAAAAACTCATTCAATCTTTTTTGTGCTTTAGTTCACTTTTCCTTTTAACCATTTTCATAAGTTTAGATATGATTCATTCTTTCTAGAGGAATTATTCGCTAAAGAATGATGACTTATCTTTACATTTTAAAATCCATCAAACACAATAATTTTTCGCTATTTGTACTACAAACGATGTGGTTTTGATCTCGCATTACACATTGTGGGTACGTAGGTGTGAGGTGGTAAACCTCTCCAAACATACAAACATTAAAAATTAATTCTTTTCTCATCCCTCCACTCTCTTTTTCAAACATTTTCAAACCAAAAGCAATAAATTTTTCAAAGGGCCCCCGTGGAGTACCACAAACATTTTGGGTGCGTAAAACCTTCATATTTTGTAACATATCCCCTTATCAGTTTCTCTGCTTGTTTCTTTAGCTTTTTGCTTTTAGATTCATTAGGATTTATTCATTTTTTTTTCCTTTTCCTCTTGGAATAAAACAAAAGTGTGGTGGCGACTCTGTTTACTTTGTGTTAAGTTAACTAAAAGCTTACACTCATGATTTTACCGCTACAGTGTGAATTATGTTTTGTAATATAAAGATATTTAATACCTCCATCATCTATTGTTTTAATATGATATCCATTTAGACAAATATCTTTGAAACTTAATAAATTCTTATGAGACTTAGAGGAATATAATACATGTGTAATAATATTCCTCCACATAACAATATATTGACTCTTTTGGAGCCTTCAATAGAGACTCAATATATATATATACCAAAATATTTTAAGCCAAATTTGATGAAATCTTAATATTACATTAAGATGCATTACATTTGTGATTCGAAAATAAAATAATTTCTCTTAGTCAGTGGCATCAAAATCTTCAACCATGATAATTAGAGGAGACAAAAATTTCACGTAATATCTTTTGGAAGCAAAAAGAAGCTCTAAATAACATAAGGGACATGACATTTGTGATTTCACAATATAACAAAAGTTTTCTTGTAATCAATGACATCAAAAATATTAAATCATGACACATAAAAATTCAAACCATAATTAAGAAAGAAATTTTACACATTATCAATAAGATGAAATATATAGATTTATAATTCTAATTATGCAACAAATGATACTCTAACAAATTTGTCAAATACTAGAAGAAAAATTACAATAATATAAAAATATAGTTATCTTTCTGGGATGCGTTAGAATCATTCATGTCATTCTTCTAGAATGATAATCATTTTATGAGTATATTACAAATTTTTACATTTAAAAACAAAAATCTTTGTCAAAGCCTTCAGAATATTTTATCATAATTCATGCATTCCTTCTAGGATGCATGTTATTCATGCAATCCTTCTAGGATGCATGTTATTCATGAAATCCCTTATGGTGTATTTTGATGGAGCATTTTAATGAGGAAAAATAATTTTTTGAGGGAATTTAAAATGACTTGACCAAAATCCATTGTTTGGATAATTTTTTTTTTAGAGAATTGTTAAAATGATGTAAATTTATAGAGTGTCTTGTTCATGTTAAGTTTAAAGAATTTAAAATGACACTAAAAAGTACAAAATTTCAAATTGCTTCACCACTCTATATAATATAAATGTTAAATTATTTATTATTAAATTTTTAAATTTTTCAAGATGGTCATCATATTTTATGAAAATTTCAAATTCACTCCCAAATTTTTCAAAAAATTGCAAATAAGTCCCTAATCATTTTTTAATTTTACAAATTGGTCCTTCAAATTTTCATAAATTGCAAATTGGTCCTTCAAATATTCATAAATTGCAAATTGTCCCTATTTTTTATATTTTAAATTTGACCCCAAAAAAATAAAAATTATGAAAATGACCCTAATTTTTTTTACAATGAATCATTTTAATACTTTATCCAAACAAAAGAATTTAAAATCGAATTAATTATAATTGATCATTTGAATTACTTAGAATTTTGAATTCCTTAAAAATTCTCAATTACTCCATCCAAACACACTCTTAGGGATGCACGAAAATCACGCTTGATATTTTCTTTGTCAATTAAGATATAATAGGTAGAATAACTAACATATTTTATGAAACAAAAATAAATATATATATATATACCTAAGAACTTTGTTTTACTAAGAAAAATGACAATATTTGCAATTCTTAAGGGATGCTTTTTACTAAGAAAAATTACAATATTTGCAATCCTTTCGAGATGCATACCATCAAATTATGAAGAAAAAAAATTAAATCAGGTTTATGCAATTTTATTTCTCAAAAACTTATGTTACAACTCTTTACATCAATAAGAAAAAAATCAAATTTCTTTGTGAAATCCTACTGGGATACTTCACTATTATTTATTCAATCCTACTAGAGTTCGATAATATTATTAATGCAATCATTTTTCTAATTTTTTTAACCTAATTGATGCAATCTTTATGGGATTCATTAATATTATAGATGCAATCCATCTAGGACTCAATAATATTATAGATGCAACCTCTTAAGGATACTTTAGTGTTGATTTTTTTTGGAATTTATCAACTATTGATAAACAGAGGGTTAAATCCATTCTTTGAACAATACTTTAGAGATAGTTTAATATTAAATTTTAGTTCTACAAAAACCACATCACAAACTATTTCCATAAACAATGATCAAGAAATATTATTCTTCGTCCAATTCTTCATGAATGCTTGAATGTTAAATTAACGTGTTAAAATTCAATTTCGGAAAATTATATAGAAATGTTTTAATGTTAAATTCTTTTTGAATTTAACAAGAATGATCAAATAAATGTAATATGATTGCACAAGAAATGATATTCTTCGTACAATCTTTCAGGAACGCTTGAATGTTAAATTGACGTGTTAAAATTCAATTTTGGAAAATTATATATAAATGTTTTAATGTTAAATTCTTTCTGAATTTAACAAGAATGATCAAAGAAATTATTCCGGACTGGGCCTCTAAGACAGTGTCGGGCATAAGCTCAATTAATCGGACAGAGGCCCAACCCAGTGAGCAAAAGGCTCAAACCGTCGGGCACACCCACGACCCACTAGTTGGCAGTGGGGAGACTATGTCTCCCCCACATACGCCATGTCACCCAACTGTCCACTATTATCTCCTAGAATATAGGGATAGTTGGACCAAGGGTAAGACCACGTGTTAGGTCTTACACGCTCCTACGCGTTCCTTGGCAGTTCTTCCTTGGGCCTAGTTGATCCAGCCCAAGAAAGAACCTTGGCCCGATGCTGGGGGCATACTATAAATACCCTCTTTCATTAGAGGGTCAGGTATTCTGAAACCATTATTCTCTTCTACCTTTTATGTACCATATTCTCACTTTAGCATCGGAGTGCCTTGCAGGTACACCCCCCTCCAATCCAACACCGTAATTGTTGCTCAATGCCTGGAAGGTTCCTTCTGATCAGGTTAGGTTAGTGGCGCCGTCTATGGGGATCTAGCTTTCCTCATCTTCCACAACAGAGGATCAAAGCTTCAATTCACTCTTAACCATTCCATCATGGCCGACGAACACGATGACAACCACGTTTTTGGCCTTGTCGACTACACCACAGAGAACAACCTGATTGTCACCCATAAATTCGATGTGCGCGACGAGCATCCTTCCACCCCGTCACCTGAGCTTGAGGATAATGGTGTTCCTCAACCTCAGCCAACAGCTCCCTATCAACCCATCCCAGTGCCAGTCGAAGGGGACCCCTCCATGATAGCCATGGTGAATTCACTCAACCAGACCAATCTCATGCTCTCTCAACAGCAGGAGAGGATTATAGCACTGGAGACCGAACGTCAGATTGGCCATCTCCGACAATGACATGGATCTCAACCTGAGAAACGCTATTCAGAGGCAACCAAGAAGCGGGGATGCTTACCTCTCTGCCAAGGACGGAGTTCCCCTAAACCAAAGAAGAATAAGTCCATGGGGCTCCCGAGCGAATGAACGACCAGCCGAGGATTTCCCCTCAACAAGTTCAGAGTCCTAGGAACGAGGAATACTCCCCGATGAGGAGTGATGAAGATGACCCCCGTTTCCCCCTTTCTCGGGCTATCATGGAGGCACCACTCCCTTCGGGCATGGAGAAACCCCCAAACCTGGCGACTTACGATGAGACGACTGACCACGTCGACAACATCAACGCTATGCTCAACTACCGCAATGACATTATCTGGAACGTCAAGTGCCAGTTATTCTCGACAACCCTCCGGAAAGGAGCCATGGAATGGTATAAAAGTTTGGCCCCCGAGTCAATCACATCCTGGAGGAGCTAGAGATCGGCGTTCACAAGGCACTTCATAGCCTCCTGATGCCACCCCAAGACTGAAGCAACCTTTGAACCCATCGTGCAAAGGAAGAATGAAACACTGCGCTCGTACATTGAATGATTTAACCAGGAGGTTGTCGAGCTGGATACGACCGATTACATGAAAAAGTATCTCCTCAAAAAAGGGTTCCTCCCCAGAAGTGAACTTAGCAGAACAGTTGGGATAGAACCTCCTCGCACCCTCAACGAGCTTCTCCACAAAGCTCAAGCATACATCAGGTACGAGGAAAACCAGGTCGCTGACAGTGTCCGGAGCAACCGCGATCATGAAGACGCCAGAAGCTCCAAACACGAAGACTACACTGCCCCCTTCCGCACCCGGGAGAAGCGAAGAGACGACAAACCTCGCGAGATACGCGAAGGAAGAGGGCCAGCAGGGCAATTCTCTGAGTATACATTGTTGAATGCTCCCCGCAAGCGCATCCTCGCCGAATGCATCAATTCTGAGTTCAAACGGGGAAGAGTAAGGTTTCCCAAACCGACAACACCTAATCCCCATACTGACAAGTCCAAGTACTGCCGCTTCCACAGAAGCCACGGGCATGTGACCGAAGATTGTGTCCACCTAAAAGACGCGATCGATATTCTGATTAAAAAAGGCCACCTCAAGTAGTACACTAAGAGGAACGATCCCCCCCCCCCCCGGGCGAGGATCAGACTATAAAGAGAACCCAGGAAGACACCATGTCTGACGGTTCCCCCTTCCAAGTGGCAATGTGCATATCACGGCCTGAAGATTTCCACCTCTCCGATGTCAGCATGGGAGGGAAACTTGTTGCATACATTCCATGGGAGAATTTCCCTGCGGCCTTAGTCATCTCTGGAGCAGGAGTAAACAACGAGAACATCGTCGTTTCTGTAAAGCAAAAATTCGATGAGCACCTGTTAACTGCGCCTGATCAATTGGCAACATTAACAAAATCTCGAGGAAGGGTCGATCCTATATCCTTTTTCCTTAAGGAACTGTCAGGCGGGTCTCCTAATTCGAGCATCCCTCTACTGATAAGGGCCAAAATGGCATGCTATGACGTTCGATGAATCTTGGTCAATCAAGGAAGCTCAGTAGACATTATGTATGCCCCCTTATTCAAGACTCTTAAGCTGGACAAAACAAACTTATCCCCATATGTCGGGTCCGACCTCCAAGGGTTTAACGGGACCACCACAAGACCATGGGGGTACAAGGAGCTCCTTGTTCTCTTCGGGGAGCAGGAAACCACTAGAGAAGTCAAAGTCAAATTCCTAGTGATTGAGTGCCCTTCTCTCTACAATTGCATCCTGGGCCGACCCACACTGGTCGAATTTACAGTAGTTATATCTACCGCCCACATGAAAATGAAGTACTACACCAAGCTAGGACGCGTAGTCACGATTCATGGTGACATTGAGGCTTCCCGAAGATGCTACGATGCGGCGGTCAAAGGACAGGATGTCATCAACACTTCCAAGAACAACAAGAAGCCTAGAGCTGAAGAGCATCAACCTTCCCCGCGAGTTAACTCCATCGAGCTCGACAACCGCCTCAGTGAAGACGACACTGAAGCTCAGGACCCTATCAACGGGCAGACACCCACTCACCTAGTTCGCCCAGTCCCCGACGGTGAGTTAGAACTTATTCCTTTGGAAGACATCCCCGACAAAGCTGTGAAGATAGGTATTGGACTACCATCAGCAACAAGGGAATAACGCGTAACTTGGCTCAAGGAGAACACGGAAATGTTCGCATGAAGTGCTGCCGAGATGCATGGGCTAGATCCCGAGGTCGCATGTCATCAATTAGCTTTAGACCCGACCATTAAGCCCGTAGCACAGTGTAGGCGCAAGCAGTCTCCCAATAAAGCGGAGGCTGCCGAGCAGGCTGTAAAAGACCTCCTAGAGGCAAATTTTGTTTCTGAAGCCTACAACACAACCTGGCTCTCTAATGTAATTCTTGTTAAGAAACATAATGGAAAATGGAGAATGTGCATTGATTATACTGATCTTAACCGGGCATGTCCCAAAGATGCTTTTCCTTTTCCTAACATAGATAAATTGGTAGACAACTCTATAGGTTTTAAACTTTTGTCCTTCATGGATGCATATAGTGGGTATAATCAAATCCCTATGTCGGACACGGACAAGAGACATACGGCCTTCATGACCCCGACGGGCAACTATTACTACAATGTTATGCCCTTCGGATTGAAGAACAATGGGGCCACATACCAACGCATGATGAACAAGGTCTTCCGAGGAGAAATCGGGGATATGCTCGAGGTCTACATAGATGATATGATCATAAAACCCCACGAAGAGGTCGACCATGCCCAACACCTTTGGAAGGTCTTCGAGTAGGCGAGAAAATACAAAATGAGGTTCAAACCTGAAAAATGCACCTTCGGCGTCCAGGCAAGAAAGTTCCTCGACTTCTACCTCACTGAACGAGGGATTGAAGCCAACCTCGACAAATGTCGAGCATTTTCAGCGTTCCCAACCTCGAACTTGAAGAAGTCTATCCAATCCCTCAATGGCATGCTCGCCTCCTTATCCCGTTTCGTTGCCAAATTCGCGCAACACGCCCTTCCTTTCTTTAAACTACTACAGAAAGAAGCCACTTTTGAATGGATCGAAGAGTGCGAACAAGCGCTGCTCCATCTAAAAAGGGCGCTCTCCGAACTGTCAGTGTTATCACGACCGCTGGAAAAGGAAACCTTGTACCTATACCTGTCTGTAGCCACTGAGGTGGTCGGTGTTGTCCTCATTTGTGAAACGGATGATGGGAAGAAACCTATCTATTTCACGAGCAAAGGCCTTCATGGCCCCGAGCTCAGATACCAGCAGATCGAGAAGGTCTCCCTAGCCCT
The DNA here is from genome assembly GCA_963966055.1 of Lathyrus aphaca. Taxonomy (NCBI): domain Eukaryota; kingdom Viridiplantae; phylum Streptophyta; class Magnoliopsida; order Fabales; family Fabaceae; genus Lathyrus; species Lathyrus aphaca. The sequence goes on from OZ014519.1 coordinate 213,423,568, forward strand.
GATAAACGCGACAAGAATATTACGACAATACTTTCTCACCCATACAATAAAGTTCCGAACAGACCAACCCGTGAAACAGCTACTTGGACAACCAGATATGGCTGGCAGAATGCTGAAATGGTCATTAGAACTATCAGAATTCGACATCCAGTATGAAAGCAGGAAAGCTTTAAAGGTGCAGGTGTTGTCCGACTTCGTCGCCGAGATGACACATAGCCCAACCCCGGCCAGCGGTGCCCATAAATGGATGATCTTCGTCGACGGTGCATCCAGCTCGACTTGGAGTGGCGCATGTATCATCATCGAGAACGAAGATGGCATCTTGATTGAAGTATCATTGGCACTGGCCTTCCTGACTTCAAACAACCAAGCCGAATACGAAGCATTCCCGGTGGGCTTGCGACAGGCCGAAGACCTAGGGGAAAAGAAGTGAATATATCCACTGACTCACAGCTTGTAGCGTCCCAGGTACGAGGAGAATATGAGGCAAAAAACGACAATCTCATCGAGTACCTAGCTCTTGTGAAAGACAAACTGGAGAAGTTCGACTCCTAGGAGGTCCAACACGTTCCCCGCGAACACAATACACGAGCGGACATCCTATCTAAGTTGGCGAGCACATGAAAGAACGGAGGGAAAACATCTGTGATCCAGGAGATCCTCCCACGGACAAGTATCGAGAAACCTCCCCCTCCACTCGAAGTAAACGCCATTGGTGACACCCATTGTTGGATGACTCCCATCCACAATTACTTCACGAAGGACAAACTGCTAGCTGATCCCAAAGAGGCGTCTGCAACTAAAAGAATGGCATGTTCTTACGTCCTCCTCAAAGGTAAACTTTATTGGAGAGGTTTCTCCATCCCATACTTAAATGTGTCGAAGAGGAAAAAGTTCCTGGCATCTTAGAAGAGATACACAAGGTAATTAACGCTCAACATCTCGGCAGAAGATCATTGGCACACAAAGCATTGTGAGTAGGATATTATTGGACGACGATGCAATACGACGCAAATGAGCACGTCAAGAGATGCGACAAGTGTCAAAGACACGCGGACATGTACCTGGCTCCTCCTAACGGGCTAAAAACACTCTCCTCCCCATGCCTTTCACCTGGTGGGGAATGGACATCCTCGGTCCATTCGTGACCGGCTCCTACCAAAATAAATACCTTATCGTCAGCGTTGACTATTTTACAAAGTGGATCGAAGTCGAAGCCCTTGCCAAGATCACTACACAAAACATACTTTGTTTCTTCAAGAGAAATATCCTCGCCCGCTTCGGCATACCCCAAGTCCTCATCACCGACAACGGCACACAATTTACGAACATAAGGTTCCAAGATTCGTCGCCAACCTAGGCACGAAGCAACATTTCACGTCCGTCGAGAACCCTCAAACTAATAGTCAAGCAGAGGCGGCCAACAGGGTAATCTTAAGGGGGCTAAAGCACAGATTGGTTGAAGCAAAGAAAATGTGGGTCGAGGAGCTACACAACGTACTATGGGCCTACCGTACGACCCCACACTCTACAACCAGGGAAACCCCATTCTGACTAATCTACGATACTGAGGCAGTCATCCCGGTGGAAATACAGGAACCATCAAGACAAATAGAAGCGCCCCTCAACGAGGAGCTGAACGACGAAGCCTTGCAAGTAGAGTTAGACCTCGTCGAAGAAATTTCTTCTAAGGAATCCCTACGGGAAGCTTCACTGAAACATAAGGTAGCTTTGTGCCACGACGCAAAATTCATAAAAAGAGAATTCTAAGTGGGTATCCTCGTCCTCCGAAGAAACCAGGAGAGCCCGCACAAGGGCAAGCTGGCTGCGAACCGGGAAGGCCCATATCATTTCCAAGACAAAACGGATAACGAGGCTTATTACCTCGAGAATTTACTAGGAGAAGTACTTGCTCGACCATGGAATGCTGAAACACTCAAGCAATAATACAACTAAAAAGCTCATGAAGACATGAAAGGCACGACCATGGCACTTTTTCATTAATCGAAAGGAAGGTCGACACCCCCGGAAGACGGGCACGACCTCCCTCAACATTGGACACTTCAAAACGAACTTCAGCGTCGCAGTACCATGTCGGCAGGGCTCCCAGCTTGCAATGGGAAGGACCAAGCCCCGGGATCAGGGCCTCGACCGCGACCCTTGTCTCGATTTGCAGCAGACGTAAAACCCTTCAGCTCGATGGTTCCCTAAACCAATGAGCCTATATAATCGAACAAACAAGTTCACATAACATCATCAAAATTAAACAAACTTAACAAAATAAACATTGTATTATAAACCCGACTAAAAATTGACCGGTAAAGTACAAACAGGGCCAAGCCCAAATAACAGGTGGCGCGCAGGACATAAAAATAAAAGTAAAGTGGCACGCAGGCTAAAAGAAAATGGCACGCAGTCCAAAAAGAACTAAGGTGCACAGGCCAAACCTACTCATTAGCGTCCTTGTCATCTCCTTCATCTCTCGAACCGGCGGAAGGGCAGGTAATCTCCCCATCAACCACTATGTAGTTGAAGGTCGTCCCATCGGTCACGAGCCCAGGGTTGACAATTTTGAGTTGGTCGGTGGCATTGTCAAAACGTTCTTTTAAAACCCCCATGACGTCCTTCTCAAGTTCTCTGATCCGAGAAATCAGGTCACCCTGGATTCGCAAGGCCCGTTCCTCTTTTCTTTCACCTTCAACGGGGAGGGACAGCCTCTCCAGTACCTCGAGCCTCAAGCGGAAACACCTCTTCTCCGTGACAGCTTCAGCAAACTCGACCTCTCGCTTCTTTAGCTTCTTGTTTTTCGCAGTCAGGGTCTCTCACTCACGTTTAACCTCGTCTAGCTTAGACTTCATCCCTTCTTGGAGTTTGTATTCTTCTTTGTAATTGGACAAGTCCTGGGAGAGCTGGTCCTTTTCAGTCCTGGCAGCTCGAAGCGCCTCTTCCATGGCCTTTAACTTAGACAGCGAGCAGGAATTGTTAGACAGGACCAAGGCCGTTTCCATAACCATGATCACTGCAGCGACGTCCTGAGATAGACCGACATGTCTGCTCGCTATTTCCTAGTCAAGTATAGCTTTAGCCTCTACAAGCACCACCCCGACAGAACCTTATGAGCTGAAAGCTTCACGTTCTAACTAGAATGGAGGAAGAAGATATACCTTCGTGAACAACAGTCGATTGACCTGGTGGACCCTCGGAACAGGGACGCTTGTGGTGAGGCGAATCGTCCAGCAGGATGGGACTATTCGGCATCGTTGTCACGGGCGGAGAGTCTTGGTATGGAGAGTGTGGAGTAGGACTGGAAGTCCCAGAACCACCGGCCATGTGCTCAGTGGCTACCTGTTGGACACGGCCCTTTCTCTTTTTCTTCGACTGCTTGGTCGGGCTCCCAGCCTGGTTGGCCATTTTCAATGCTCGTTCCCTGAGTCTAGGCATTTCACCTGCAATATGAACAAGTTAGCAAGGCGAGTTTAAAACAAAAAGCAAGAAAGAGTCGAGAATAAGCTACCTAAAAGTTAGATAGTCTCCTCATCCGACTTACACTCAAGCACGGCCCTAATGTTAATTAGTCGGGGCTATAAGACAAGCAGCCCATTGTCGCCCAGTAACAAATTGTCTAGTCGGTCTACACACGTTGTAGGGTTTAAACTTCGGACATAGGCCACCATCTTTTTGTAGACCAACCTATTCTCGGTCCCTAGATGATCGGTTTTTACCCTATAATGACAAGTCGACAGACTGAAATGATCTGACCTCCACTCAAGGGGGATCTTCTACACCAGGCGTTCCCCGTTGTCGGCCTTCCGTTGCAAAATATATATGATGTTAAGGGCGTGTTGGGCGATGGGCTTCATCGTGTACCACATGTCTTTTAAATTTCGAACAGAGTCGTGGTAGGTTTTGAAAAACCTCGAATGCTACTTAAAAGAAACCCAGCTATGTCTTACATCGCCGCCCGAACATTGCAGGTGGAAGACGTGAAAGAAGACAGGCAGGGTGCAACCAATTTTAAGATATTTACATACCAGTTCAAACGCCCGAATGAACGATATGACGTTCGGATGGAGTTGCAAGGGCACCAGCTTGAGCCACCTAAAACCCCCCATCTGAAAGTCATTGAAGGGGAGTCGCATCCTCGCTTCCCGAAAGGCAAACTTGTACATAGCGAACCGCTTCCCCTGAAAATACGAGCAGATTCGTTGCTCGTCGGGGCCCACATTCTCGACTACCATGTGGGCGTTAGCATGGTCATCGGTAAAGCAAGATTCTGTCTCCATTGTGTCGCTCCCAATAAAATGGGAAATGGCCCCAGATAAAGGTACAGACGCGAACGGTCGGCGAGAGGGACAATGAGAACACACAGCCGTGAACTCACTGGAGATGAATAGAGTCGCCAGCTAGGCATTTTTATCCCAGAGGAAAGGTAATGCTGCATAGACCTAGAAAAAAAATGGATAAGACGGTTGCGAACCAGAGAGACTGAGAAAGGGGGTTGGTTACAATCTGGGAAGGTATTAGCACCCAGATTGTCCGCCGTACTCGACGGGATCCACGCTTAAAAGATTTGTGTTTTAAAGGGGTAGTGTCAGTGCAATTTGTGTGTAAAAGGGCTGGAAAGATGTACAGGTGTTAGTGTAAAGTGTATAAGTGATGTGAAGTGCAATATATATAGTGTCAGTGTAAGAACAAGAGTGAAATGCTCAGGAGTATGAGGCTAAAAGAATGAAGCTGGAAAGAGGGGGAATATACAGAGACTTTTGTTCGATAACTGTTAAGTTATGCCTACGTATCCTCTCGTGCAATGAGGAAGTCAGAACACCGTAGTTCGACCCAAAGAGACTGAAAGATGAATTGACTTGTGAACTGCTTACTTGTCTATGCTCAAGTGTATGACCTGTCTGGATCAAGTGCTAACTGTCTTGCATTAGACGGAAGAAGCAAATTCTCGTTTGTGATTGAATGAGGTGAGAAAAGAATCCCGGAGGAGACGATTATTGTTTGTTTTTGAGTTTTCAGTCTTTTATTGTTTTTGGACTTTGTCATAAGTTAATGAGCTTAAGTCTAAACCAATGGATTTAGTAAACTCATCACATCTTCCCTCTGATTAGGGGTAATGAGAGTACCTTAAGTGTGAAGTCAGATTCTCACACTTAATCACCTATGGTGCAGGATTAAGATCATTAACCTACTTGTGATTAATTAGATGTTTTTGGTGTTTTTGTTTAGTGTTAAGTAATGAGGTTAAGCCATAATCAAGGATTAAACAGACTCATTACACCATCCCAATAGAAGGATAATAGATGAGAGTGTTTAAGCTGAGGAAAGCTCCTCAACTTAATCCATGATTAGGGATTAAACTCATGACAAAACAAGCCTTTGATTAAGTGGATTTTATTTAATGATAAGATGATGAAGTGAGTTTTATGGTTTGTAAGACAACTCGAGGGGGACTTGTCCATTAACACTAGGGTTAGTCCTTCTTAACCAGTTAAGGAAGAATTAGAACCCTAATGCAAGGCCCAAGTTACAAGTGTAATGTCTTGATACTTATTAAGTGAATTGATTAAGAGATTTAAACACATTAAGGGTTTAACACTTAGGATTAAAGTTATACACTCCATCCTAAGAGAAGGATGCAGGCATAAGCTTAATCACAAAGCCTTAAAGCCTTTAGGGTTTAGTCCCTGATTATGAGGTGAGAAGAGAAGACTCAAAAGAGACACAAAGGTAAAAACTAAAAGGGGAGACTAATCAAAACCCTAATCATTGTCATGCTTGGTTGTTCTTAAGGTTTGTGAGGTTTTCAAGAGAAGTCTTCAATGGAACCACCAGGAAGCAGATGAAAGGATCAAGAGAAGCAAAGTGACTTGCTTCATTCAAGAAGTCAAGTCACTTGAAGAAAGAAAGTGGGGAGAAGAAGAATGAGCAAGCTCAAACTCACACACATATAGAAAATGCAGCAATGGATGCAAGAGAGATGAAAAGAAAAGTTATGAGAAGTGAAGGCAAGTTCACTTCTCAAGTTCACTTACCACCTGAAATGTCAGAAAAGGAATGCAATGCAATGCCAAAATGGGATGAGATGACATGATGAGAAACAAAACCAGAAGCAAATACATGATGCTAATGATGTTATGAGATGCTACAAACATGAGGCAGCACATGGAAATGATCTTACAAGCTTATGGATGCAAATGAAGCAAGTTAGGAACCATGAACATACATGAAAGGTTATGAAGTGCATATGGCATTCAACATGGCAAATACATGATGCAATGATCAAACATGCTTTCAATATGTCTTATGATGTCAAATGAATCAAATGGATGCTTGAAATGTCATGGCAAGTCATGTTATGCAAGAGAATGCAAGATGGATGCAAATGGAAGCCCAAATTAGGGTTTATGAACCAAACATCAAACAAAAGTCAAAAACAGAAGCAAACCTTAAGATAAAAAATTGAAAATACCACACAAGGTAACCCTAATCCTATACTAAACCAATGCCCAAAGGAGAGGCCTCAATTCCTAACCTATCTCAAGATATGATTTTTACAAGATTTTAGGGTTTTTAGGGTTCCTAAACAAAAGAAATGTCAAACAATTGAAGAATGCAAGATCAAATCATGGCCATTTTATCTCAAAAACTACATGCTAAACACAATGCAATGCAAGAAGAATCAATGTCCAACTCTTCATAGATAGGCAGAAATGATTTTTTGAACTATGGATCAAATTAATGCATAAAAATGACTTTTATTCAATGAGAAAATCTTAAAATGCATCAAGATCAAAAAAGAAATTTGGTTTGAAGGTTGGACAATGTTTCTAAATGTCTTAGAACATTTCATGAATTTTTTGGTGATTTTTAAATACCTAAAAGTATTTTTAATAAATTAATTCTCATTAATCAATTAAAAATAATCTTTTAAATATTTAAAAATACTTTTTAAATGCAAAAATGAAAATAAAAATATTTTTTGTGTTTGAAAAATTAATGAAACTCAGGATAAAAAATTTCATAATTTTTAAACAAGTTTTACTATTTTAAATAAATTAGGCAAATTAAATGAAAGAAAAAGAAATAAAAATGAATTTTAAAAATGAAGTCAACAGAAAGAGTGGCTGAGATTGAGTCTGGATTTGAAATGTTTGACCGCGCGTGCTATCCAAGGGCTATGGTTGCTTCTGACTAAATTAGTTTAATTATAATTAATTAAATCTAATTAAGTGGATTAGGGCTAATTGGGAGGATCCAGGCCACACATGCGCGCGGGTAGTCAACGAGTCAAAGCAATCGCACGCTCCAGATTCAAACTCACTTAATGACTGGGATTATGCCCTAATTATTTTCAGGTGGCCGGAGAAGACCTCCGGTCGTCTTCTCCGGTGGGAAGCCCACCTGAAAATCTCCAAACTCTCTCAAAACGTAACAAAAATGAAAACCAAAAGCATGGAAATGATTCCCACTCACTCACGAACCAAAACCCCCAATCAAAACAAATTTATTCTTCCCCAAACTCATGAATCGAACAAAACAAATTTTTAGGTCACAGAGTTTCAGAGATCAATTAAATTCTCATTTCATCACCATTTCCAAAACTAAAAACATCAGGATACTCAGTGAAGCATGGAGAACAAGTTTAGAACATAAAAAATGATTTCTGGAAAAATATTTCTTGAGCTACCTGAGATTCGAAGCTTTCACTCCAGCAACTTTCAGGTCTCCACTCCTTGCGAAATCCACTCCACTTGACCCCCTGGTGATGCTTGAATGCTTTGGAGAAGTTTATGCTGGCTAGATGAAGAGTTTGAACAGCTTCTGCTCAAGCTCAGTTGGAAATGGCAATGGTGATTCAGGCAGTTTCAGGCCAATGTGGGTGGTTCTTTGTGATCAGGGTGATGTTTTAAGAAGGTTTGTGGAGTTTGTTTGGATGTTTGTGAGCTGTGGAAGGTGTTTCGAAGGAAGCTGCAACTTGGGGTGAAAATGGTGAAGTGATGTTATGGCTTGTTTCAGGCCTGGTTCTTTGTTGGTTTAGGCTTAATGTGGCAAGGTGAGGATGATGGTGAGACTTGCTTTTGTGTTTGTGAGCTGGGCAGAGAGTTTCGAAGAGTTTTGCTTGATGGAGTGTTTTTGTGTATGTGATCTTGTGGAGTGTTTCAGCTTGGCTTGGTGTTATGTTTGGCTAGCAAATGGAAAGTATAAACAATCCCAATTGGCCAGAGGATGTGACATGGCCTGCTGTGATTGGGATGTTTGCTTTTGCCAAAAGTCAACTTTTTGTAAGGAAAGGTATGGCTTGGTGCTAGGCTTGGTACAAGGGCTAGGGCTGGCGCAGCATGGTGAGGTGAGATGCTATGGCTGGTTCAGCATCCAAGAAATCAAGTGGGTGAGATGTGATGATAGTTTTTGCAAGTTGGTGCCTTTTGGTTCCCATGTGATTTTCTCATTCCATAAGCCATGAAACATGAGAATTCTTGGTTCAATTCTGACTTTTAGGACTTAGGTGATGTTTATACATTGGTTTGAAGTGAACTAGAAGTTACAAACAGCCTTGGTTCATGATTTTGCAAACTTTCCATTTAGTGCACATCTTGAAAATCAATGATTTTGGCCAACTTTGTCACACCATAACTTTTGATCCAAGAAGAATTAGATCATGTTCTTGTACTTTTTGAAAAGGGAAAGATCTAATCTACAACTTTCATGACCAAAGTTTTTCCATTTGAAGCATTTTTGGATCAAAAAGTAAGGCTTGAAAAGTGGCATAAAATGACATATTCTTTAAAAGTCAACCATGCCCTAAAAAGTCAACTTTGCAAAAACTCCAAATTCTTGATTTTTGTGAACTTCAATATTCTTCCATGATCAAACAAAGATCACATACACTCAAATTGATGAAGAATTACCATTGGTTGGGTCATTGGGGGCCTCAGATGCCCTGATTTTGCACTGACTTGTCTGAAAAGTCAACCCTTGATCAGATGACTTCCCCATGGAATTTCTTCATGAAAATTGATATGCATACTCCCTATACCATATAGAGACCAATGGAAACAAGAATGACCAAAAAATTTGGAGTTATGGCCTCTGAAACCAAAACCCTAATTTTAGGTCAACTGTGCAGTCAAACTTGGCTCTGCCTCCATACCAATCCCAGTTCTTGTGATTCTTTGGCATTTTTGACTTTGAGGGGATGTAATATGATGCTAGAACACATATGGATCCCTTTGAAGTGATTGGTGACCTTTGGAGTGGCTCAAGATGCCCTTGGATTGCTCAGATCACAAACCCTAGATGCAGATGACTTAGAATCTATGCAGTGAATCAAAAATGAGATATGAGGTGATATGATTGTGTTTATGCATATGAGAGGATCACAAGCCATGGTTTGAATGGGTGAGGGCAAATTTGGGGTGTTTACACATTGGTTCGTCGGCAACCCACGAGAGATCTTCACTCCCAGATGAAGATGGTGCGCTCCCTTCCGCGGGACGCCCTTGGTCTGCGTTACCTGAAAAGCAGAGGAAACAAGTGAATTCAACGTCGCATCAAATTCACCCTTCCACCGCAGTTCAAGTGAAAGGGCGAGGGGGAAAGTACCCGACATACTTATACTAAATCGCCTGGGACATTCAAAGAGTGCCCGGGACACCCAAGGAATTATGAAGGTTTCGCCCGGGACATTTGAAGAATGCCCGAGTCATTCAAAGAATTCATGAAGAATTCGCCCGGGGCCTTCAAAAGATGCCCGCAATATACAAATGAAACTTCTACATTTGCCCGACACATCCATACAGTGCCCAGGGCGTTTACCCAAATTTCCTATATTTTCCCGACATATTCATATTGTGCCCGGGACATTCATCTAAAAACTCCTAAGAAAAGGGCATTTCTACCTACTCTGGCGAATAACTTGCCATTCTAACCAGAATATCAAACTTAAACTACCAAGAAAAAGGAACTGAAACGTTACCTGACATGATTCTAGGTGTGGTGACGGTGGCGACGACAGTGGTTATTCTGACGGGAGAAGAGATGCAGGTCCGGTGAATCGTTAGGGGAGGGTAGAGAAGGGAAAAAATGAAATGATCCCTTAACCCCTTTTCATAGGTGTTGCATGAAAGGACGCGCCTAGGCAATCATTACCTAGATTCCCTAGGGCAGCCAAAATTTAATGCGCCATAACGCAGAAAACGAAGCGACACGCATTAAAATCATTGAAGACACGTCATCCTGGAGAATCCCAAAAGACGACGAGCATGCACTACATCCTTGACATCCATAGATGCCATGCACCAGGAAGTTTTCCCCGACAAAAACAGATGCGCACAGATTCCCCGACGCTAGCTTAAGCAGATTTCAACTTTATTCGTCCATATCCTTCGAGTTGCGTCGTCAGCTCAACAAGATGGGATACTTGTCTTCCACGACAGATCAGTTTGAGGGTTGTCAAACACATTCCACCCAACATCGTGCTCCTCACCATGCATAAGCTCGCGACTGTCCCCGACACTGAAGGTTATGTTCGACAGGCTTTTTCTTAAGTCTTCACTCCGTCCCGGAGTTTCAACTTGGGGGCTCCTGTTCCGGACTGGTCCTCTAAGAAAGTTTTGGGCATAAGCCCAATCAGTCGGGTAGAGGCCCAACCCAGTGAGAAAAAGGCTCAAACCGTCGGGCACACCCACGACCCACTAGATGGCAGTGGGGAGACTAAGTCTCCCCCATATACGCCACGTCACCCAACAGTCCACTATTATCTCCTAGAATATAGGGGAAGTTGGACCAAGGGCAAGACCACGTGCTAGGTCTTACACGCTCCTACGCGTTCCTTGGCACTTCTTCCTTAGGCCTAGTTGATCCAGCCCAAGAAAGAACTTTGGTCGAGCGTTGGGGGCATACTATAAATACCCTCTTTCATTAGAGGTTCAGGTATTCTGAAACCATTATTCTCTTCTAACTTTTCTATACCACATTCTCACTTTAGCATCGGAGTGCCTTGCAGGTACACCCACTCCAGTCCAACACCGTAATTGCTGATCAACTTCTGGAAGGTTCCTTCTGATCAAGTCAGATCAGAAATGTAATAGGATTGTACAAGGTAAATAAATTTCTCTAAAAAATATATATTAAAAATAAACATATTTCTATGAAAACAATAGTAACAAGATCATGAATTATATTATATTGATTCAAATATATTAAGAGTAAAAAAATAACATATAACTTGTCTATATCATCACTTGCACCGTAGAGTTTCGTGCGGATAAAATGTTATGAAATTAACCAAAATGATATAGAGATGAAGGGAATAAAAAAAAGAATAAAAATGATATTATATTATTCATCTCAAGTTTACTTATCATTACAACTATAATTATCAAAATGAGCCTAAGCCCATGGGCCGGTCCACCGAGCCCGAAAAAAGTTAGGGCTTGGGCCTTAGTTTGAGAGCCTATATTATCCTAGACCTTTTTTAGCCCGATCCGTAAAAGCCCTAAAAAGTGGACCAGCCCGTATAGGCCATGAGTAGCCCAGCAATTAGATTTTTTTAAGAGAATTAATTTAATTATTTGACCTATAATATAAATTAAAAAATATATAATTACACCTAAATAATAAATTTTGCCCAAGAAAGATTTTTATACATACAATACACACACTCCACAAGTTGGAAAATTTTACCTTGTACCCCTACAATTTCCCCCTACCCCTACGAAGTCAGAGTAGTAAAAAATTATTTTTTGATGTTACACGACAAGAACCGGAAGTAGCAAGGGTAAGTAATCCGATTTATAAAATTTGCAAACCGGAAGTAGCCATAGGAAGAATTCCGGTTAACTAAAATCCTACACCGGAAGTAACACATTTGTGTTATCTGGTTTAGGAAAATTCATAACCGGAAGTAGAGGGCCTGCGTATTCTGGTTTGAATTTTACCCTACACCGGAAGTAAACCGGTTGGGTTATTCGGTTTGTTTTTTTCTATATACCGGAAGTAACCTAGCGAAGTTATCTGGATCGTTTTTTTTTTACAATGTTTTAGGAGACATGAATGTTCCTTTGATGATATGCGACAAAGATGACAAAAATGTAGATACAACAGAGATATTCTCAGCCACACAAAAAATTTCTACAAGAGAAAAGGCGACTAGGTGAATCAGGGAGGTTGGACTCAAAAATAGGGTTACTATTATAATTACTCGTTCGGATACAAAGACCAGCAAGAGAAGAAGAAGTGACAAAGTTATATTTGGTAGTGATAGAGGTGGAAAGTACAAAGAAGGAGAAAGCGAAACACAAAATGCTTCCAAAAGATGTGAGTGTCCTTTCAAAGTTAGATCAACACCTTCAAAGAATGGTTCTGGTTGGAAAACCGATGTAAAATGTGGAGTTCACAACCATGGTTTACCTGATAGATTTGAAGGTCATGCATTTGTGAGTCGGCTCACTAAAGATGACCAACAACATATTTTAGATTTGTCAAAACGATGTGTTCCTCCAAGACATATATTGTTGTCTTTGCAAGAGCGAGATCCAAACAATATGACTAGAATCACCCAAATATATAAACACAAGAGTAAGATTCAGGAAAAAATCAGGGGAAGTAGAACATAAATACAACATTTTCTTAATTTGATTGGGGAATCGAATTATGTTTATTATAGTAGGAAAAAAGATGAATAAGAAGTTGTGAAAGATATCTTTTGGGCCCATCCAGACTCAGTGAAATTGTTGAATATGTTCCTGATTGTGTTGATTATGGATAGTACCTATAAAACCAATAAGTATAGGAAACCTTTGTTTGACATAGTTGGTGTCACATCAACTAAATTAACATTTGTTGTTGCATTTTCCTATATGGAATCTGAGCAAACAGAGACTTTGGGGTACTAGATAAATTGAAACAGTTATTCACTAAACAGGGGTTATGGCCCCTAAGTAATTTTAACCGATAGAGATCTTGTTTTGATGAAAGCAATTGAAACTGTATTTCCAACGACATTTAATATGCTTTATCGATTTCATATAACAAATAATGTGAAAGCGAAGTGCATGGAGTATGTTGTGAACGTTATGCGAGAATCGATAGAGAGGCTTTGGTACGAACTTATTCTGGCTAGTGATGAGGTTGAGTATCATCAAAGGTTGAAATTACTTGAGAATGCTTGTTTGGATTACGGACCTTTATTGATTATGTGAAAGACACGTGGTTGACACCTCATAGGCATATATTTGTTGAAGCTTGGATCAATAAAGTATTGCATTTAGGAAACGTCACGACTAACAGGTAATGTGTTTGTTTTTTAGGGGTTTAGACATAGTTTGTTTATTGTAATAGTAATGATATTGAACATTTTTCTTTTTAGAGTTGAATCTGCGCATTGGAAGCTGAAGCAGATGTTAGAGAATAGCTTAGGTGATATGGTCAAATGCTGGGAGGCTATGAATGGAAACATCAAGATTCAAGTGGGCAATATTAGAGCTTTGTTTCAGAAGAGATTTTATGAGGTTAGGTGTGTCCATAAAGGTCCATATTATGGGAAATTGGTTGGATCAGTATCTAGAGCTGCTTTGCATCACATTGGATGTTGCAGGAAAGAGAGAATTAAAAAGTAAGGTGTGTGAAATAGCTTACCAAACTACAAAAAAAGATGGTACCACCACCTGAGAAGATAAAGACCAAAGGAGGAGTGAAGAGAAAAAGGAAAAAAACATGTTGGGTATGATGTTTATCGTGATTCTTCGTATCATGAGTATGTTGAACAAGTAAACAACAATTCTTAGAAATCTTCGAAGAGGCCATGTTCACGGTTATCACAGATGTCAAAGAAAAAACCATCTCACAGGTACATTGTACAATTTCCTACACATATCAGACCTTTTATTGACGACATTGTTGATGTTAAAGATGATGGAAGTTATGGGTTTAGAGTCATTACATTAATTCATGGGTATGGTAAATATGGTTGGTCAATGGTTCGTGGTGATTTGGATAATGAAATCAGAGGTCCTAGAAATAGTCTTTATGCGAAGTTATTTGGAGATTGCTTAGCAAAAGTAAGAGAATCCTTGTTGATATCATCTTTAGGTTCCCAACCATATGATAAATGGATGACACTACCAGAAATGGTTTATGTGATAGCAAATTGGTATAACGTCATTCTTGTCTCATTAAGTTCTCTTAGTTTGACGTTCTTCCCTATGACGACTAAACATAATCATAATGTCTCAGTTTACTGCAATGGTTTTGTAAACTCAAATCATTGGGTTTAGGTAAATATTATAAACATTTATTTTCCGATACATTATATTATTCATTTTGCCATCTCAGTAATATATTTATAACAGGTAAACATGAACGAAGGATTTCCCTTACCAACAGTCACAGTGGATTGACAGAATAATCGCACATCAGATGCAACATCTTGGATAATAGGATTCTCTGGACGGTTACAGCATTGGTACAAGCTTACACTGATTCTCCCAAACCATATTATATTGTGATATATTTTCATTTTTTATATATTTCTAAAGCACGATTCTTTACATGTTAATATTTTTTGAATTCATCTGAATAATTATAAATAATATAAGTTTGATCAATACAGAACTATATAAATAATATAAGTTTCAATTCATCTAAATAATAATGAATAATACAAGTTGTCTAAATATATAAAACAAAATATTACTACAACAAAAGATCACGCATCATCCTGAGGTACCGGTCCACACTGAGGCAACGGTCCACCCTGTGTTAGATGTAGTGCTCGAAAGATATCAACATACTTGTCATCCTCATCCTCATCCTCGTAACGCTGCAGATAGCTACTCAGCTCATGTGAAATATGCCATAACCTTGGATCTGACGGTCCATCATCAAACTCGAGAACTAGAACCTCTATGTCATCTCCCTGGGGTGGTGAAATCAAGCGAGGATGAGATACTATGTAGTACCAAGCCAGGTACTCTGCCACTGTATCATATGAAACATCTGCAAACTGCGCATGCTGAATCACCTGCCCAATGCTCACATGATAACCAACCCAATTAAAAACTATGTCCAGTGCATCAATGTCAGATGGATGTGATGGTACATATTGTCGGTATCCAAATTGGCGTAAGCATCTGTCAGGTAAATAAAGGACAGATGTATCGTACCATCGCAGACCACCCCTATACAAACTGATATCATCAAAGGGTCTATGCTGCCTATGATCCTCAAAAGGGAGCCAGATGACATCATCGAGTGTCAATCCATCTAACACAACTCTGATCTCGCCAACCTTCGTCGTAGATTGTTTGTAGCACCACTTCATCACCCTCGGAAGTGGACTACCAACACCAGCAATCTTCAAGAATTCTCTCTTCCTGATAATTGAGAAATACTCGTGAATCCAACACTGTCAATAAAATATAAAAAAATTAAAAGTATTATAAACTACATAATACAATTATAAAGTAATTTAAAATAAAACATTTGTACCTGTAGAAGATAGGCATATCCACCAATTTGTTTGCATGAATAAAATGGAGCATCCCCGAGGTATCTATAAAGTGTGACAAATGCAGAAGCACCCCAACAAGATCTACCACATATGTCCAAGTCCTCAAACAGTGGTAAATACTTTGCCTCTACAAGAGTAAAGTTCTTATCTGTAAGAATGGTGCAGACAAGTATCAACAGCATATACACCCCAGCAGCAGAATCAAATCTCCCCTCAGCTCGCAGACGGACAAACTGTGTCTTCAACCACTCAAGTCTATAATATGGGCCTTTAGATAAACATATATCCTCGTTTGCATCCTCTAGTGAAATACCCATCAGACGAATAGCAAGACTGATAGCATCTGAGTCAGTAATCCCTTCTACAGGGCTACATAACTTCCCTCTAATAGGTATGTGAAGGAGGCAAGATACATCGTCCAGCGTGATGGTCATCTTGCCAAACGACATATGAAACGACGGTGTCTCAGGATGTCATCTCTCAGCAAATGCAGATAAGAGATTCATATCTATCCTCGATAAGTTGGTCCTCTGAAGAGAGGATAGACCAGACTCTGATATTCATTGTTCCGTCTGAGGTGGGAGCATATGTGGAATCTATCCAATAAGTTTGCTGCCATGTGCAACAACCTTCAGCTTCTTCTTGTTGCGTCTCTCCTGAAAATGATACATATTATATGTCATTATACACTAAAAATTAAAATTACATTTATTCACCATTGAAAGGTTATAGATTCACTTACCTCGCCTTCCCACGGATGTCGAGCGACGTGATTATGATACCTCACCAAAAGTGAGGTATCAGACGGTCCTACAGGAAATGGTGGATGCGGTGGAACATGAGGCACAACAGGATCAACAGCCTAAAGTGCCTGAAGTTCCTGCTGATAAAGATGCGTCAGAACTGTCCTTCCATTAGGCAATCGCTGATGAATATATTCGCCGCGTCCTCTAATACGAGACATTGAAAAAATAAATAAAAACAAATTAAACAAAAAAAATTAAAAAAATTAAACAAAAATTAATATATATATATATATATTATATATATATATATATATATATATATATATATATATATATATATATATATATATATATATATATATATATATATATATAGATATATATAGATATATATATAGATATATATATATATATATATATATATATAGATATATATATAGATATATAGATATATAGATATATATATATATATAGATATATATATACATATATATATATATATATATATATATATATATATATATATATATATATATATATAGTGTATATATATATATGTACATATATATATATATATATATATATATATATATATATATATATATATATATATACATATACATATATGTATGTACATATATATATATATATATATATATATATATATATATATATAACCGGAAGTAGCTATATAGCTACATCCGGTGTGAAAATTCAAAATTTCTGTAAACCGGAAGTAGCAATATAGCTACTTCCGATGTGTATGAACAAAAATGTTAGTGAACCGGAAGTAGCCCTATACCTACTTCCGGTGTGTAAACGAAAAAAAATTAAAATTAAAAAGCAAACCAGATGTAGCTTACTTGTGATATCCGAAGTGTAAAATTCTGAATTGAAAATCATGTTGTTGAGTTATCCGGGAGCGTAATCAAAGGAACAAAATTCTTCAACAAATTTCGTAGTTTGCAAAAATGAGCAGAAAAAATTTAAATTTTTAAAATACAAATTATTTATATCAGGAAAATTTCGTCCAAAAAATTTATACATACGGATAGGGAGACAATTATAGGGATACAAGATTCAATTTTACAGAAATTGTAAGTTTATTGAAATTGGCCAAAACGGCAAACGAGAATACATATAAGTTGCAAACTAAAACAAAATGTGTAGACTTAAGGCAAGAAATATTAAAGATAAAGATGCACTCCTGGAAAACAATTTTTCTTCCCAATTGAAATTACCTGTATGCAAAATGGCGATCCAAGAACAAGAAAGGAGAGAAACAATGTCATTTAGCTTTAATTTGAAATACTACAATTATGTTACAAAATGAATTAGGCTAATATTATATAAAGTTATAATGTTTGAGGAAATTGAAATTGTTACAGTAATGCTATTTAGAATCTATTATTTAGAATATGTCAGTGTGAAATTGAAACAGTATGTTATTTAGAATATACTAATTATGAAATTGAAATCGTTACAGCATGATATTGAAATTGTTACAATTAAGTTGAAATATTCTTTAGGATATGTTATTTCAAAAACTAGTTTACATTAGAATTTGAGAAATTATACCATGTACCCCACGTTTAACCTGATATCTCTATGGCAAATTTTTTGGACGATTTTACCCTCATATAAATAGTAAATAATTCAAAAAAAATCACTTTTTCACCTCATTTCACGTCAGACAAAATTTTGGAGAAAAAATCGCACAGTGAAAAGTTATTTTCGGATAACCCACAGCTGATACTTCCGATTCAGATATTTGCCAACCGAATAACTTGAGTAAGCTACTTCCGGTTCTGTTTTGTTTTTTTTTGCGTTCCAGAAGTAGGGTCATTGCTACTTCCAGTTGTGTACGTTACATACCGGAAGTAGCTAATGAGCTACTTTCGGTTGTGTGTTTTTTTTTTTATTGTTTTTTAAAAAAAAAAAATTTTGTTTTCTTTACAGTGTCTCAAATCAGAGGATGCGACGGGCATATTCATCGGCGATTGCCCGATGGAATGACAATTCCTACGCATTTATACCAGCAGGAACTTGACGCACTACAAACTGCTAATCCTGTTGCACCTCATGTTCCTCCACATCCAGCGTTTCCCAGAGGACCTTTTGATACCTCACTTCTGGTGAGGTACCAGAATCATGTTGCGCGCCATTTGTGGGATGGCGATGTAAGAGAACCTATAAACTTTCAGTAATGAATAAAATTTATTTTAATCTTTAGTTGATAATAGCATGTAATATGTATTTTTTTCAGGAGAGACGGCCGAAGAAGGAGCTTAAGGTTGTTGCACATGACAGCAAACTTATAGGATGGGTTCCATCTATGCTCCCACCTCAGATACATGAGTGGATGTCTCAGTCAGGTCTAGCGTCTCTTCAGTGGACCAGCTTATCCAGGATCGATACGAACCTCTTATCTGCATTTGTCGAGAGATGGCATCCCGAGACCTCGTCTTTTCATATGCCTTTTGGCGAGATGACCATCACGCTGGACGATGTATCCTGCCTCCTTCACTCACCTATTAGAGGAGAGCTATTTATCCCGGCAGAAGGCATTACTAACTCAGATGCCATCAGTTTTGCTATTCGTCTGATGGGTGTTTCGCTGGAGGATGCAGCCGAGGAGGTTCGTGCATGCAGAGGTCCATATTATAGACTTGAGTGGTTGAAGACTCATTTTGTTCGTCTGCGATCTGAGGAGAGATTTGATTGTGCGGCCAGAGTGTATATATTGTTGATACTTGGCTGCACTATTCTTACGGATAAGACCTTTACTCTCGTAGAGGCAAAGTATTTACCCCTGTTTGAGGACCTGGACAGATGTGACAGATACTGCTGGGGAGCTGCTGCACTTGTCACACTTTATAGATACCTGGGAGATGCTTCATTTTATTCGTGCAAGTAGCTTGGTGGATATGCCACTCTTCTGCAGGTACAAAATTTTAATTTTAATTTACTTTATTGTTTCAAGTGACTTTATAATACTCATATTATGTAATTTATAATACGTTTAAGTTGTAATATTTTGATTACAGTGTTGGATTCACGAGTATTTCCCGAGTATTGGGAAGAAAGGCTTCTCGAAGATGTCTGGTGGTGCTGGTGCTGGTGCTCGGCTTCCGAGGGCGATGAAGTGGTGCTACAAGCAATCGTCGATGAAGGTTGACGAGATCAGAGCTCAGTTAGATGGATTGACACCCAGTGATGTGATATGGCGCCCATTCGAGGATTACAGGCAGTACAGGCCCTTTGATGATATTGCTTTGTACAGGGGTGTTCTGCGATGGTACGATACATCTGTCCTTTATTTACCTAACAGATGCTTACGACAGTTTGGATACCAGCAGTACATACAATCATATCCCCCTGATATTCACTGGACATAGTCGTTGACTGGGTTAGTTACCACCATAGCGTTAGGCAGGTGATTCAGCAGGCGCGCTTTGCAGATGTTCCACATGATACTGTGGCAGAGTACCTGGCTTGGTACTACACAGTATTTCATCCTCGTTTGACTCCACCGGGGAGAGGACATACAGGTTCCAGTTCCTGAGTTTGATGGTGGACCATCAGATCCGAGGTTATAGCATATTTCACACGAGCTGAGTTGCTATCTGCAGCGTCACCAGGTTGAGGAGGAGGATGATGAGTTTGTTGAGATCTTCCGAGCACTACATCTAACGCAGGGTGGACCGGTTCCTCAGGGTGGACCAGTTCTGCAGGGTGGACCAGTTCCGCAGGGTGGACCGGCTCCTCAGGACGATGTGTGATCTTTTATTGTAGTTATTTTTGTTGTAGTAATATTTTGTTTTTTTATCTTCATATAACTTGTATGATTCATAATTATTCAGATGAAATCAAACTTATATTATTTATAATTTTTCATCCAACATATAAAAAAGAAAATAACATATTAAGGATAGTACTTTAGGAATATATAGAAAAAAATGAAACCATATTATAATTTAATATGGCTTGGGAGAATCGGGGTAAGCTTGTGTCAATGTTGTAACCGTCCAGAGAATCCTGTTATCCAAGATGTTGCATCTGGTGTGCGATTATCCAGCCAATCCACTGTGACGGGTGGTAAAGGAAATCCTTCGTTCATATTAACCTGTTACATACATGAATAGATATAATGTTTATCTGTAACCTAAATGCATACATATAATGTTAACCTGTAACAAAAATGCATTCATATAATGTTACCTGAACCCAATGATTTGAGTTTACAAAACCAATGCAATAAATGGAGACATTAGGATTATGTTTAGTCGTCATAGGGAAGAACGTCAAAACTAAGAGAACTTAAGGATACAAGAACGATGTTATAACGATTTGCTATGACATAACCCATTTCTAGTATTGTCATCCATTTATCATATGGTTGAGAACCTACAAATGATATCAACAAAGATTCTCTTACTTTTCCTAAGCGATCACCAAATAATTTTGCATAAATACCATTTCTAGGTCCTCTGATTTCATTATCCAGATCACGACGAACCATTGACCAACCATATTCACCATACCCATGCATTGATGCAATTGCTCTAAACCCACAATTTCCATCATCCTTATCATCGACAATGTCGTCAATAAAAGTTTTGATATGTGTCGGAAATTGTGCAATGTACCTGTGAGACGGTTTTTTCTTTGACGTCTGTGATAATTGGAAACATGGCCTCTTGGACGATTTCTGAGAATTGTTTTGTGATTGTTCAACATACTCATGATACGAAGGATCACGGTAAACATCATACCCAACAGGTTTTTTCCCTTTTCTCTTCACTCCTCCTTTGGTCTTTATCTTCTCAGGTGGTGGTACCATCTTTGTTGTATTGAGGTAAGATATTTCACACACCCTACTTTTTAATGCTCTCTTACCTGCAACATCTAACGAATGAAACCGTTTCCATAGTGCCTCAATTGCAGCCGTCATATCCAACTTGCTCTTTCCTTTGTGTCCACCTCTTGTTCACCTTCCATACTTAGTTTCCTCCAATGGATATGAATAACATCGATAGGTATTGGTTCACCTATCAATCTGTATTTTCCTAATTCACAGGCACAAGGTAACCCATAAATTGCTCTACGAAAGCATCTGCACATCTTGGTGTTTGTACCCATCATGTCAACCCTGTGTCATTCTTCATCAATATGATGTAAAGCTGCTCTAGATACTGAATTAACCAAATTCACTTAAAATGGACCTCTATGGACACGCTCAACCTCGTAAAAACTCTTCTGAAACGAAGCTCTAATATTGCCCACTTGAACCTTGATGTTGCCATTCATAGCCTCCCAACATTTGACCAGATCACCTAAGCTGTTCTCCAACATTTGTTTCAGTTTCCAATGCGCAGATTCAACTCTAAAAATAAAATTAAAAATCCAATTTCATTATTATTACCACAAAACAACTATGTCTAAACCCATAAAAAACAAACACATTACCTGTTAGTGGTGACATTTCCTAAATGCATTACTTTATTGATCCAAGCTTCAACAAATCTATGTCTATGAGGTGTCAACCATGTGTCTTTCACGTAATTAATAAAAGGTCCAAAATCCAAACAAGCATTCTCAAATAACTTCAATCTTTGATGATACTCAACCTCATCACTAGCCACAATAACTTCGTAGAAAAGTTTCTCTATCGGTTCTCGCATATCGTCCACAACATACTCCTTGCACTTCGCTTTCACATTCTTGGTTATGTGATATCAACAAAGCATATTGACTGTAGTTGGAAATACAGTTTCAATTTCTTTCATCAAAGCAAGATCTCTATCGGTTAAAATTACTTGTGACCATAACCCTTGTTTCGTGAATAACTGTTTCAGTTTATCCAGTACCCAACACAAAGTCTTTGTTTGCTCAGATTCCATATAGGCAAATGCAACAGCAAATGTTAATTCGGTTGATGTGACACCAACTATTTCAAACAAAGGTTGCCTATACTTATTGGTTTTATACGCACTATCCATAATCAATAAAATCGGGAACATATTCAACAATTTCACAGAGTCTGGATGAGCCCAGAAGATATCTTTCACAACTTCTGATTCATCTTTTTTCTACTATAATAAACATAATTCGATTCATCAATCAACTTAAGCAAATGTTGTATTTCTGTTCTACTTCCCCTAATTTTTTCCTCAATCTTACTCTTATGTTTATATATTTGGGTGATTCGAGTCACATTGTTTAGATCTCGCTCTTGCAAAGACAACAAAATATGTCTTGGAGGAACACGACGTTTTGTCAAATCTAAAATATGTTGTTGGTCATTTTTAGTGAGCCGACTAACAAATGCATGACCTTCAAATCTATCCGGTAAACCATGGTTGTGAACGCCACATTTTACATCGATTTTCCAACCAGAACCATCCTTTAAAGGTGTTGATCTAACTTTGAATGGACACTCACATCTTTTGGAAGCACTTTGTGTTTCGCTTTCTCGTTCTTTGTCTTTTCCACCTCTATCGCAGCCAAATATAACTTTGTCACTTCTTCCTCTCTTCCCTGTCTTTGTGTCCGAGCGAGTGATTATAATAGTAACCATATTTCTGAGTCCAACCTCCCTGATCCATCGAGTCGTCTCTTCTCTTGTAGGAAATTTTTGTGTAGTAGAGAATATATTTGTAGTATCTAATTTTGAGTCATCCTTCGCGTATATCATCAAATGCAGTTCCTTGTCTCCTAAAAAAATTGAAAATTAAAAAATTAAAAAAAAAACAAAAAAAAAACAAACCGGAAAACCCATGCAGGCTACTTCCGGTTAAGAAAATACAAACCGGAAAATGCAGCATAGCTACTTCCGGTTTGTTATTTTTATGAACCGGAAAACCTAACACACCTACTTCCGGTTCTTAATTTTACTAACCTGAAATCTTACCCATTGCACATCCGGTTCGTCTTTTCCAAATTTAAAAATATATATATTTTTTTGTCTGACTTCGCTGTAAAAAAATTACGTTTTCATTTAAATATTAAAAGGGCAAAATTGGAATTAAAAAAAATTGTAGGGGTATCGGGCTAAACGTACAGGGTATAATTTCCTAGAATTTGTTACAGTATACTAAAGTGAATTCCTCTTTAGAATCTTTTACGGTTACTATAATATAGTAAAGTGAGTTTATTAAAAAAAATTGGTTATTATAATTTGTGTAACACGTTGTTGGAAATTATATGATGGATAACTTTGTATTTAATTTATTGGATATTATATGGTGGAAAACATTTGTGTCAGAGATAATTACTCAAATAAAAATAATATGCTACATGTTTGGTGTTTAAAAAATAGGGAGAAATTTTTTTTCTCGAAAATGGACCCATTTATAACGGGGTAGTCCGTGAAAATTTTATTTTGTATTCCTATATTTAATCTCATTTTTGTTTGATTGATGACGATTCGGTTCAGCACCTTTTCAAGGAATGCATTATCACACAAAATGTTTGGAAAAAAGTATTATCTTGGTTGGACTGTGATCTTTTTGGTTCTCTGCTTGATCTAATAGATTTCCCTTTGTTAGATTTCCATCTTTGACTACCGAAGATTAGTAATTTTGTTGAGATTATCTGGCTGGCTGTAATGTGGAGTTTATGGATTAGTAGAAACAGTATCCAATTCAACAGGGAGTTTTTTAGCTTTAACGAATGTTTGTTGGCTATAATTCATAGATCTTGGACTTGGATGGGTCTATCTTGTAAATCTTTGTTTTCAATTCCTTTTTATGACCGACACATCTCTCCTCTAACGTGTTGTTGAGTTAGAGGTGTTTGTTTTGTACTCTTATATTTTTGGATCATTTCTTTTGCTCTCATTAATATAGTTTGCTCGTTAAAAAAACAAATCCAATTTTATCTTTTTTATTTTTTATTTTTTTATTTTTTTATTTTTTTATTTTTTAAAATTTCCGGAATATAAAATATTTCAAACCGGAAGTAACATCCTTATTACTTCTGGAGTGTATTTTTTTATTTTTTTCTCAACCGGAAGTAACATCCTTATTATTTCGGACTGTATTTTTTTTCTCAACCAGAAGTAACATCATTGTTACTTCTAGAGTGTTTTTTTCACTCTAGTTAAGAAACATAAATGTTCCTTTGATGATATGTGGCAAATGTAACACCCCATTTTTAATAATTTATCGTCATGTATTTTTAGTGTATTGTTGGTCTTGTTTAAGGTGTGTGTACCTAATTGTTTTGGTGTAGAGTCCTAGTGGGACAGGTTAATTTAAGGTGTAGGTAGTAATGTGAGGTGTAGTAATAATAATATGACCAATTAAACATTATTATTATGTTAATAATATCAATATAATAATTATTATTATTATTATTATTATTATTATTATTATTTCATTTAAATTAAAATAAGGGTTGAATTAGTAAAACATTAAGGTGAAGATAATATTTGGAACTAAGCCTTAATATGAAAATTAGAGGAGGTTTAGTCATAACAACTTTTGGGAGATCAAGGGAGAGCTAGGAAGAGGAAGAACTTCTACTAGCGCAATCTTCATAAAGCAAATTCGCAGGAATTTCTTCATGGAATTAAGGTAAGGGGAAGAAAAGGGTTCATAATTGGTGATAATAACATGATAGGGTAGTGAGGGGTCCCTTCCCTCATAGGATTTTCCGTGAATAATGTTGTTTGATGTGTTATGTTGCTTGTGAAATTGTTGTTGTGCAATCGATCTGGTTTAATTGATTTTCTTATATGAAATATTGTCGTTGTTTTGTATAGTTCATGGTATGTACAGATTTGTGTTGTTGCAAAAGAAGGGTGACAAATCTAGATCTAAAAACTTATGAAACTTGATTTAGTAAAATTAGATGAAAGAATAACATGAATAGAAGTGTAAAACAGGTGTAGAAATTATTCTAGGACTGGTATAAAATATGAAAACGAGAACCATAGTGAACAGATTCAGAATGAAGAGGAAATTGTGAAAAACTAGTATCTTTATATCCATACGTGTAATAGGTTGGCCATATACGTATGGCATGACGTGATTTTACGCCATTATGCGTAATGAAGTAGTGATACGCGTATGAGAAGCTTTTTGACACGACCATCTGCCCATTTTCGTAGAATATGTGTAGGAAAACTTGGCCATACGTGTATGAGGAGGCAATACGCGTATTGAGTGGAGGGTGAGGGGCAATATGTAACGCATCATTTTTAATATTTATTTGTTAGGTATTTTTGGTGCTTTGTTGGCGTTGTTTAAGGCATATGTCTGGTTGTTTTGGTATTGTGTTCTAGTGGGTGGGACGGGTAGAATTGTGGTGCGTTTAGTAATATTGGGTGTGAAATTATTAATCAAAACATTTAATCATTATTTCTATTATTATTATACAAATAATATTAGTAATATTATAATTATTATTATTATTACTATTATTTGGTTTAATTAAAAGAAGGGCGATTTAGTAAAATCTTAGGATGATGGTTTTAGGGATAGATTAGAGTAATCAGAAAATTAGTAAGAATCAGTCGTATTATTTTGTGAAGAACGAAGAAAGGCTAGGAAGAGGAAGAACGCCTAGGGCACTCCCATAACCAGAATTCACAGGAAATTCGTCTGAATTCGAGGTAAAGGGGGAGAAAGGGATTCTAAATTAGGTGTTTTAACATGATGGGGTAGTGAGGGGTTCCTTCCCCCGTAAGAATTTTTGTTGTTTATGATAATGTGTGGTGAATGTGTGGCTATATGAATGTTGTTGCGAATATGTGATTATAATATCTGATTTTGTGGATTATTGGTGAAATACTGTCGTGGATATTATGTATGTTGCATTGTTGTGTGAATCTGAAATTGTTACAGGAATAAATGATGAATATGGATCTAAACGACGTATAGAATTGAACTTAGTCATGATAGATGAAAGAAGAACATGAATAATGGTGTACAAATGGTATAGAAACAATCCTAGGTCTGGTATAAAGTATGAAAACGAGTAGCATAGGAAACAGATCTAGAATGAAGAAGAAAACTCAAAAAAAACATCTGGTTTTGCCCATACGCGTAAGGAGTGCGTGTGAGGAGCGTCATTACGCGTAATGAAGGTGAGTTACGCGTATGGAGAGTGAATTTTAGGGCATTCTACCCATTTTCATAATTTACACGTGGAAAATAGGGTTGGTACGCGTAACAGGCAGCGTATGGGGGTATCATATGCGTAATGCCCAACGTAGGGGCTTGAGTTGCGCGTTTGGTGCAACGTAAAGGGGGCGTAGGAGATGTCAATACGCGTATGGCTTGGTCCTTTGCACGTATGACCAGGGTTGTATGGCAAATTCTGTTGTTTTGCGATTTCTGTCCCGATTTCGTGTGCGTTTCCAATTATTTTAGTGTGAAGCATTGAGTTGGACCCTAATACATATTTAATCGAGGATTAATATCGGGAAATGGAATAATGACGGAACTTAGGTGGATTTAACTAGTTGAATAATCGGTTAATTCACGTGAGGTTAGTATTGGTGAATTGTGTAGAATTATTGTTGTATATATATCAGATGGATCGTGTGGATGTATAATATGGTGATAATATATGTTGTATGCATATTCATGGTCATGCATACATTATTATCTTGTTGTTGGGGTGAATCATTGTCGGATGGGCGTATGCGATTCATCCGTACTCCGTTATGGAGAATGGTGGGATAATCATTGCTGGATGGGCGTATGTGATTTATTCGTGTTCGATTGAATGAAAAAAACTGGTACCACATGCATTGTATCGTTGTTGAGTTACATTGCATAATTAGTGATATTTTCGTTGTTGCATAATTATTGTTGTGAATTGTTGTATATGTTGTTGTGAGTGAGAAACTACCCTTGAGGTGTTTTATGCACCGATATTATTTGAATTTGTTTCTCACCCCTTTGTTGTTTGTTGTTGTGTTTGTGCTTCTTTGGAAGTACAGATAATCCAGGTACTTGAGAGTGTGTTGAGTGTGTTGCTTGTTCGAGTCTTAGGATTCTCTGATATGTAACATGGGACAAGGATATTTTGTTGTTTATTTACCTTTGTTACGTATCTTTAAACCTTTTTGGAAGTTTTTATAAACCTAGGATATTGAGGATTTATTGGTGATTGATGGCATGTTTCCATGTTGAATAAATCTCATTTCCGCTGTTTTAATGAAAGAATTTTTGTTGGTTATCTTTGTTGATGTGGCATTCCACTGATAAAAACTCTGATTTTTTATATTAAACTATTATTTTATAAATTGGGAAAAGTGAGGTGTTACAATTGGTATCAGAGCAGGTCGGTCAATTCGGCCAGATGTTATTGTCGAGTCAGTCCTTAGGATATTAGTTGTTGTTGTGTGCTAACCTGAGATGTTGTTGTATCAGTATGGGAGGAAGGAATGATGTTGCTCTTGTTGCTGCTATGCAAGCGACAGTACAAGTTATTGAGAATATTGGTCCAGTTGTTGGTAATGCTAAGTTTCGTGATCTGGATCGCTACAAATGCAACAAGCCACCTACTTATGAAGGGGTATTTTGGATCCAAAGGCTGCACAAAAAATGGTTGAAGATTGTGGAGAAAATCTTCAGGACCATGGGGTGCAATGATGATCAGAAGATGAGGTTTGGTACTCACATGCTTGAGGGTGAAGCTAAATTCTAGTGGGACAATAGTCGCCAAAGGTTAGAAGCTGCAGGAACTGCTGGGACTTAGGTTGTGTTTAGAAAAGAATTTCTGGAGAAGTATTTTCCAGAGAATATCCCTTAGTGCTAGAGAGGTTGAGGTTTTGGAGCTTAAGTAGGGTAATATGACTGTGGCTGAGTATGTTGCCAAATTTGAGGAGTTGGTGTAGTATTGTGCACATTATAACACTGATGATGTTATAACTTCAAAGTGTTTGAAGTTTGAAAACGGGCTGCGTCCCGAGATCAAATAGGGCATTACTTGTCAGAATATCAGGAACTATCCAGAGTTGGTGAGTAGGAACCAGATTTATGATAATGACAATAGGGCTCGGATTGCCCATTAAAAAGTCATGAATGATCGAAAGAATAAGTTGAGGTTTGGGGGTACTCCTTATAGTGCTCCAACTGACAAGAGTAAACTGAAAACTACTGCTGACAAGAAGCCAAGTGGAGGAGGAGTGAATCCCAATCCCGTGAAGTGTTTTATATGTGGAAGCACAGGTCATCATGCTAATACTTTTCAGAATGAAATTAAGAAATGCTTCATGTATGGACAAACAAGTCATGTGATGACAGATTGTAGAGCTACTTTGCCTACTTGTTTTAATTATGGTGAACATGGTGATATTAGTACGACTTGCCAGAAACCGAAGAAGTCCCAAGGAGCTAGTGGGAAAGTGTTTGCTTTAATGGGAGCCCAATCCACTAATGAGGACTGTTCCATCAAAGTTACTTGTTTTATTAATGATACTCCTTTGATTGCTATTATTGATATGGGTGCAACCCACTCGTTTATTTCTGTTGATTGTGTGAAGAGGTTATGGATCGT
This sequence comes from Lathyrus aphaca, assembly GCA_963966055.1. Classification (NCBI taxonomy): domain Eukaryota; kingdom Viridiplantae; phylum Streptophyta; class Magnoliopsida; order Fabales; family Fabaceae; genus Lathyrus; species Lathyrus aphaca. The sequence continues at coordinate 213,452,347 of OZ014519.1, forward strand.
ATTGTCTACTATACATCAGAGATGACGATTGAGACTCCGTCTATTGGTTATGTGGTTACATCCTTGGTATGTATGAAGTGTTCGTTAATTATTTTTGATAGAGATTTCAACATGGAATTGATTTGCTTACCAGTTGGTAACCTGGATGTTATTTTGGGGATGAACTGGTTGGAATTCAACCGAGTTTATATTGATTGTTATAGGAAAAGGTTGTTATTTCTTACTCCTGAAGAGGAAGCGTTGGATAATTCCTTATCTACTAAGGAGTTGAGGACATTGTTGAAAGATGAAGTGATGATGTTTGCATTGTTCGCATCTTTATTTGTTGAAGGTAAAGTGTCATTTAGTCATTTGTCGATTATGAATGAATTTTCGGAAGTATTTCTTGATGATATTATAGAATTACCTCCGACGAGAGAAGTGGAGCTTAATATTGATTTGATTACTGGTACAAGGCCTATTTATATGGCGTCGTACAGGATGTCTGCATCAGAGTTGGCTGAATTGAAATCTCAGATTGGAGAGTTACTTGATAAGAAGTTTATTCGACCCAATGTGTCACCGTGGGGAGCTCCAATATTTTTGGTAAAGAAGAAAGATGGTAGTATGTGTTTGTGCGTTGATTATCGTTAATTGAATAAAGTGACCATTAAGAATAAGTATTCGCTTCCAAGGATTGACGACTTAATGGATCAGCTAGTTGGTGCTCGTATTTTTAGTAAGATCAATCTGAGGCCAGGTTACCATCAGATTAGAGTAAAATAAGGTGATATTCAAAAGACTACATTTAGAACTCGTTATGGACATTATGAATATGTTGTGATTCCTTTCGGAGTGTCTAACGCACCAGGTGTATTTATGGTGTATATGAATCGTATCTTCCATTCTTATTTGGATTAGTTTATCGTGGTATTCATTGATGATATTCTTATTTATTCCAAGACTGAATAGGATCATAAAGATCATTTGAGAATTGCGTTGCAGGTATTGAAAGATAATAAGTTGTTTGCAAAACTATCAATGTGTGAGTTTTGCCTTAAGAGTGTAAGTTTCTTGGGTCATGTTATTTCTGGTGATGGTATAGCAGTATATCCTTCTATGGTAAGTGTTGTGTTGCAATTGGAACCTCCGAAGACGGTTACAGAGATTATAAGTTTTCTAGGATTAGCAGGTTACTATAGAATATTTATCCAAGGGTTTTCTAATTTGGCTTTGTCGTTGACTCAATTGACTAGAAAGAGTCGGACCCTTATTTGGGATACAGCTTGTGAGGAGATTTTCGAAGAGTTGAAAAAGAAATTGACTTCGGCACCGGTATTGGTTTTTCCAAGTCTTGGTGAAACTTTTGTTGTATATTATGATGAGTCCAAGATGGGACTAGGTGGAGTTCTGATGCAAGATGGTAAAGTTATGACTTATGCTTCAAGACAGTTGAGAGTGCATAAAAGGAATTATCCTACTCATGATCTTGAATTATCTGCAGTGGTTTTTGTGTTGAATATTTGGAGGCACTATTTGTATGGATCAAGATTTGAGGTATTCAATGACCATAAGAGTTTAAAGTATCTGTTTGACCAGAAGAAGCTGAATATGAGGCAGAGGATATGGTTAGAATTCCTGAAGGATTATGATTTTAATTTGAGCTACCATTCGGGTAAGGCTAATGTAGTAGCACGCGTGTTGAGCTGTAAGACAATTCATATGGAGACATTGATGTTGAAAGAGTTGGAATTAATTGAGCAGTTTAGGGATTTAAGCATGGTTTGTGAGACGATGCCTAAGAGTGTTAGGCTTGGAATGCTAAAGGTGAATAATGTCTTTTTGGATGTGATTAAAGAAAATCAGAGACTTGACGTGAAGTTGGTAGACTTGATGCCTACAAGAGGCAATGATCTTGAAAGTGATTTCCAAGTGGACAATTCGGGTGTATTGAGATTCCAGGGCATGATTTGTGTGTCGGGTAATGCGGAGTTGAACAAGGCAATTCTAGAAGAAAGTCATCGAAGTGGCTTAAGTATTCATCATGGAGCTACAAAGATGTATCAAGACTTGAAGAAATTATTTTGGTGGTTTGGTATGAAAAGAGATATAACACATTTTGTGTATCCTTGTTTGGTGTGTCAGAAATAGAAAGTGGAGCATCAGAAGCCTTCGGGAATGATGCAGCCGTTAGACATTCCGGAATGGAAATGGGACAATATTGTTGTGGTCTTTGTTACTAGTTTGTCGAATATGGCGAGAGGATTTGATGTTATTTGGGTGGTTGTGGATAGACTTACAAAATCAACACATTTTATTCCTATCAATATGAGTTTTACGTTGACGAAGTTGGCAGAGATTTATATCAGGATAATTGTAAAGTTGCATGGTGTTCCTTCGAGTATAGTGTCTGATAGAGATCTGAGGTCCACTTCTGAATTTTGGAAGCGTTTGCAAGAGGCTTTGAGTTCTAAGTTGAAATTGAGTTCTAAAGTCAGAAAGAACTATTCAGACTTTAGAAGATCCGTTGAGGACTTGTGTGTTGGAGTAAGGTGGTGCATGGGATACTCATTTGTCATTGATTGAGTTCACGTACAACAATAGTTACCATTCTAGTATTGGAATGACATTATTTGAAGCTTTGTATGGTAGGAGGTGTAGGACGCCTTTGTGTCGGTATGAAACTGGTGAAAATATGGTGCTTTGACCTGAAATGATACAACAGACTACTGAGGCAATTCAGATGATCCATGAGAAAATGAAAACGTCTCAGAGTAGAAAGAAGAGTTATCATGATAATCGGAGAAAAGAATTAGAATTTACTGAAGGTGATCACGTGTTCTTGAGGGTTAATCCAATGACAGGTGTTGCACGTGCTTTGAAATCGAAGAAGTTGGATCCTAAGTTTATTAGACCGTACCAGATTTTGTAGAAAGTTGGTACTGTTTCTTATAGAGTGGTGTTACCGCCAGAGCTTTCGAACTTGCATGACGCATTCAATGTGTCGCAACTTTGGAAGTATGTGTCTGACTCATCTCACGTTATTCTGAGGGATGAGGTGCAGGTTAGAAATAATCTTACTGTGGAAGTGATGCCGATAAGGATGGAAGATCGCAAAATGAAGCAACTCAGGGGTAAAGAGATTCCTCTAGAGAGAGTAGCTTGGGGAGGAGCTGTTGGTAGAAGTGTAACATGGGAGCTAGAAAGCAGGATTCGGGAGTCATATCCGGAACTTTTCGTATCAGGTACATTTTTTAGGATGAAAATATTTTAAGTGGGGGAGAGTTGTAACACCCCATTTTTAATATTTATTCGTCAGGTATTTTTGGTACTTTGTTGGCCTTGTTTAAGGCGTATGTTTGGTTGTTTTGGTATCGTGTCCTTGTGGTGTGTTTAGTAATATTGGGTGTGAAATTATTAATAAGAACATTTAATCATTATTTCTATTATTATTATTATTATTATACAAATAATATTAGTAATATTATAATTATAATTATTATTATTATTTGGTTTAATTAAAATAAGGGCGATTTAGTAAAATCTTAGGGTGAGGGTTTTAGGGATAAATTAGAATAATCAGAAAATTAGTAAGAACCAGTCATGTTATTTTGTGAAGAACGAAGAAAGGCTAGGAAGAGGAAGAACACCTAAGACACTTCTGTAACCCGAATTTATAGGAAATTCGTCTGGAATTCAAGGTAAGGGGGGAGAAAGGGATTCTAAATTAGGTGTTTTAACATGATGGGGTAGTGAGGGGTTCCATCCCCCGTAAGAATTTCTGTTGTTTATGATAATGTGTGGTGAATTTGTGGCTATATGAATGTTGTTGCGAATCTGTGATTATAACATTAGATTTTGTGGATTATTGGTGAAATACTATTGTGGATATTATATATGTTGCATTGTTGTGTGAATCTAGAATTGTTGCAAGAATAAATGACGAATTCAGATCTAGACGACATATAGAATTGAACTTAGTAATGATAGTTGAAAGAAGACATGAATAATGCTGTAAAAATGGTATAGAAATAATCCTAGGTCTGGTATGGAGTATGGAAATGAGTAGCATAGAAAACAAATCTGGAATGAAGAAGAAAACTCAGAAAAACATCTGGTTCGGCCCATACGCGTATGGAGCATGTCCATACGCGTATGGAGTGTGTGTGAGGGGCGTCATTATGCGTAATGAAAGTGAGTTACGCGTATGAAGAGTGAATATTAGGGCATTCTGACCATTTGCGTAGTTTACGCGTGGAAGACAGGGTTGGTACGCGTAACAGGCAGCGTATGGGGGTATCATACGCGTAATTCCCATCTTAGAGGCTTGAGTTGCGCATTTGGTGCAACGTAAATAGGGCGTAGGAGATGTCAATACACGTATGGCCTGGCCCATTATGTGTATGACCAGGGTTGTAGGGAAAATTCTACCATTTCGCGATTTCTGTCCCAATTTCGCGTGCGTTGCCGATTCTTTTAGTGTGAAGCATTGAGTTGGACCCTAATACATATTTAATCGAGGTTTGATATCGGGAATGGAATAATGACGAAACTTAGGTGGATTTAACTAGTTGAATAATCGGTTAATTCACGTGAGGTTAGTATTGGTGAATTGTGTGGAATTATTGTTGTATATTGATCGGATGGATCAGGTGGATGTATAATATAGTGATTATACATGTTGTATGCATATTAATGGTCATGCATACATTGTTGTGTTGTTGTTGGGGTGAATCGTTGTCAGATGGGCGTATGCGATTTATCCGTACTCCGTTATGGAGAATGGTGGGATAATCATTGATGGATGGGCGTATGTGATTTATCCGTGTTCAATTGAATGAACAAAACTGGTACCATATGTATTGTGTTGTTGTTGAGTCACATTACATAATTATTGATGTTTTCGTTGTTGCATAATTATTATTGTGAATTGTTGTATATGTTGATGTGAGTGAGAAACTACCCTTGAGGGATTTTATGCACCATTATTATTTGAATTTTTTTCTCACCCCTTTGTTGTTTGTTATTGTGTATGTCCTTCTTTGGAAGTACAGATAATCCAGGTACTTGAGAGTGTGTTGAGTGTGTTGCTTGTTCGAGTCTTAGGATGCTCTGATACGTAACACGGGACATGGATATTTTGATGTTTATTTACTTTTGTTATGTATCTTTAAACCTTGTTGGAAGTTTTTATAAACCTGAGAATTGAAGATTTATTGGTGATTGTTGGCATGTTACCATGTTGAATAAATCTCATTTTCGTTGTTTTAATGAAATAATTTTTGTTGGTTATCTTTGTTGATGTGGAATTCCACTGATAAAAACTCTTATTTTTTCGTATTAAACTATTATTTTATAAATTGGGAAAAGTGGGGTGTTACACAATACGCATATGGTGGGCGTATGAGGGTGTATGGAGTGCGTGGCAACTAGTCAATACTCGTATGCCTTTTGAATTACGCATATAACCATCCTTGTAGGGCAATTTTGGTGTTTCACGATGTTTGTGCCGATTTCACGTCTGATGTTGATCATCTATGTAATGCTCATATTTAATTAATTAATTAATTAAATATTATTGTGTATTTTCCAGATTAATTGTTGTTGGGTGTTGTTTTATTGTTTGCATTGTTAAGTTGTTTATGATGGTATTAATTTGATGGTTAAGTTGTGTTTGGGTTGTTTAAGTTAATTAAGTCGAATTATCAATAGAATTAATATTAAGTTGGGCTTAGTTGTGTTGTGTGAATAGAAAAGTTAGGGGTGCTATTTTAGGCCCACTAGTAGTTTAGCTAATTAGTGAGGTTTTAATGATAATAAGCTGAGAGAAGAACAAGTCTTGAGGAAGAACAAAGAACAAAAAGGCTAGGTGTTGGATTTTCTTAGAAATTTTGGCCAGTAGATTTGACCTTCATTCAATCCAAGGTAATGGTGGGGTTCGAATTCTATAACCGGGATTAGGATAATTTGTATGTAGGTTGGGTTTTCGTATGATTTGTTGTTGTGTTTTGTATGAATTGTTGTGGTTGAATTTCGTGGGGATCTATTATGAAGAATATGTTGTTCTTGATGTGTTGTTGTGATGAGATTGTTCATGTTGTTGTATTTGATGTTGTGTTGTTGGATTGGTTTTTGCAGGAAAATCGTGTAGAGAAGGAGATTTAGGACTCATAAATCAGTCGTAGAATTATTAGATGAAAAGATACAAAATAATTGAGATCTAAAATTAATGTAGAAACCCAATTAGGCTTGAATTGAGTGATAAAGTTGTGTAAATCATATCAGAAGTGAGACTCGTGTGCATTCTGGTGGATCACGTAGCAGATTCAGTAACACGCGTAGCAATACTAGGCATTACGTGTAACATATGCCTGTTACGCAGTCGTTATGCGTAATGGAGGAGAATTTGGCAGGCCCTCTGGACATTTGAGTAGCATGCATATAGGGAATTAAGGAATTACGCGTATGAGCAAGCATTACGCATAAGGGGTGGCGTAGAAGCAAGTCTATACGCGTATGGGTAGGTTTATACACGTATGTACAAAATGGAGTGCAGAAAGTGCAATTTTTGGCGATTCGTCCTATTTTCACATCCGAGTTGAGCTGAGTTGATCCTAGAGATTAATTAGAGATAAAATAAGTCAATTTCAGTAGATTTGAAGATTAAAATAATTAATTTAGAAATTTAATTAATTAAGTCGTAATTGGTTGGTTTTTCGTGTTATGGTGTATTAAGTCGGTATGAGTTGTGTTGTCCCGATCTTGGGGAATTATTAAGTTGCAGGTCTATTGACCAACGTTGATACATGTTGTTGAGTTGTTAAGTTGTTATTGTATGTCATTCATAAGTTTCATACATTTGCATATTTTCAAGGTTGAGCGAATGCTCAAACCACGTTGGCTTGGATTGGCAAATATGTTGATGATGCCTCGATAAACTGGCAAGATTTTAAGTTGGAAGTTTTACTCCAAATGGTACCACATGCATATACATAAGTTGAGTCGCATTATATCTATGTTGTTAATTGTTGTTGCTTGAAGTTGTATGTCGATGTTGTTGGTTGTGTTAAGTGGTATGATTGTATGATTCCTCGTTTACGTATTGATTATCATACTCTTGTTTATATTATTTGATATCTCACCCCTTCTATTTGAATGTTTCCCTCTGTTGGTAACGTGCAGGTAACCAAGAGTCGAATACCTAGTCGTTTCGCATTGGTGTTTGTCGCTCTGATATGTAGCACTTTGGGGGGATGAACACATGCCTTGTTTTATGTTGGATTTTATTTAGTTGATGAACTTGTTTTTGTTGTTCTATTTTGAAAATCATGTTGAAGTATTTGATATTGAGAATACTTGAAGTTGTTTTAAAGTTGTAATTTTGATGAATCCGCTGCGTAGTTTTCGAAGCATTATTATTAATGAAGTTTATGTTATTTGGTTTTTAAGTTGAAAATGTGATATCCCATATTTGTTGAGGAATTTTTATAACTCTGATTTTAATTATAAAGTCGGATAGAAATAGGGTGTTACAATCTTGATCTGAGGCATTGGTGTAGACCTTAGGACTTAATTAATCGAGGATTGGTGATGGGAAATTAATTAATAATGAAACTTAGGTAAATTAACTAAATGATTAATTACTTAATGTAACACCCCAAATTTTCCCTCTTCATTTTAAGCATCATATCACATTATATTCATCATGAACATATAATATTCTTGGCATCTTAGCATGGAAAGATGAGGCATAACATTCTCATGACCTAGCATTAGGCATATGATCATCTGTGGAGTATTTTGAAGCATCACAAGCCAAGAAAAGGGGCCCAATGGATTTGTACAAGTACTATGAGGGTTCTACATTACATTTACAAGTTCAAGTTCATTTACAAAAGCTCAGAAGGTTGGAAGATCATTAGGGAATCCAGGCTAGGGCAAAGCTCCTACACAATGGTCCCAAATTAGGGTTTGAGTTTCAAGCATGAAAACCTCAAGACTTTGGCCATTTCATTTGGGCAAAGTATTTTGCATGTTAAGAGGATCCTAGGGATGAATTTTGGTGAGAACATTCCTTGTGGAAGTCAAGCATTTCTTCAGTTGCTTGTAAATGAAGAAACTGGTCAACTGTGCCTTAAAAAAGTCAACTATGAGATTTCAAGGGGTCCAACCCCATTTTTATAGCCAAGGGATGTTCGTATAATGTTAAAAGAGGTTTGGCAAGTTAAAAGATCAAGAATCATGAGGTTTTGAGGTGTTTTGCAAAATTGGTGTGAAGTTGGTCATGGAAAATGTCATTTTTAGCAAGTTTTTGCCCTAAATTTCAAGTGATCATAACTTGGTGAAAAAATCTTCAAATGGACCAAAGTCAAACATGAAAGTTGGAGATTAAAGCCTCCCATTTTCAAAAAGTACAAGTACTTTTTCATATCCTTCATGGTTAAGGAGATGAGGCCCTCGAAAATTAGGGTAAAACTAGGGCAAAACTTGATTTTTCATTTGTACACAAAAGCAAAAAGTCTTGAAAGTTATTTTTGGGTGTTGGTACATAGCAAATAAGGTTACAATGTTACAATGCAATGCAAATGGTCCATTTTGCTCTAATAATGACATCAAATTCGTGCATAATGAGAATTTTATTCCATAAGTGTAATTTTTGCATGAACATGAGAAGTGTGTGACACTCACATCCAATGGCCAGGATCTTGTTGGTTTGAAATCAAGGGTCAGATTGTGAATGCACATGGGCAAGAAGCAAGGAAATGCACAAGTGTTTCATGCTCTCACAACAAATTTGCAAATTTTGCAAAATCTCTCACACTCTCTCTTCCCACGTGCAAAGCCTCTCATTCTTTCAGCATTTCCTCATGACCTCATACATAAGCAAATTAGAGTTTTAGAAGGGTCCAGATCTCTCTCATTTCATCACTCTCAAGTTTTGGCTGAGTTTGCAATTTCTTTCGAATCTCTTCACACACTTGATCTCTTCACAAACCAACCACAGATCCTTCATCCTTGAGAGCTCAGGATCACAAATCTCTCCATTATTCAAGCTAATTCTCAAGATTCATCACCTTGCCATTTCAGGGCAGCAAGCCTCAAACTCTTAGATCCAGCAAGTTTCAAGGCTATAGTTGCATTTATTTTGCAACTAGAATGCATTTGGAGTGGATTGTCAACATTTTCTTGGCTTATCACAAGCTATTTCAAGATCTGCAAGTTCAGGTGAGTTCAAAATTCTTAGATCTAGAAATGAAAATGGATGTGTGCTTTGTGATCTTCTGTTTGTGCTGATCATTCTGCTTATTTTAGATTCGAATTTGGTGCACTATTGAGCTTGGTATGATGATTTGAATTTTCATGATGAAAATTGTTTGCCTTCGATCCAGTAAATTCTTTGACCTATTGTGAATTTCAGTGTCATATTTGAATTTAGGGCACCTTAATTATGTAATTTGGAGCATTGTGTGAATTTTCATTGACTTTTGTTCATCATATGCATTTTCCGGTGCTGGAGCCCTAGCTCCGGTCACCGGATTCTGGACGTGTGTACTTAGGGTTTCCAGAGGTAGAAGATAAGTCCAGCACCATCAGATCATTTCATCTGGACGCATGAGATGGTGACACCTCAATTAATGAGGCTGCTCCCTCTCACGTGCTTTTGTGTTCTAATTTTTATTCTGATAATGCTTTATGTTGCGCACTCCATATTAAGTAGCATGTTCTCTCACTCTGATCCAATCACCTTGCCACGTCAATTAATGAATGGACTAATCTCAGCTCTCCTTTTGATCCTTTGGCCATTGTTTTTTCGTATTTTTTGTGATTTTCCACCCTTGTATTGTGTGCTGCGCAGAGATTGGGTGGGCCTGGGTTGCTAATCCCACCCCCTTTGTCTTGAGCCTAATTGATTTCAACTGACTTTCCTTTCTATTCGCACCCCAGCTCCCTCTTCTCATTTTATTTCTTTTTTCTTTTATTTCTTTTATATCATTTTGGTTTTTAATTTTTAAAATTAGTTCTAAGCTTCAAAAAATTATGAAATAATTCATGGATGTCAATTTGAGTTTTCTTTATCTTTTCATATTTTTATTTTCCATTTATTTCACCCTGACACATGGATATTAATTCTCTCCTTCAATTAATTCATTTTAATTCTTTTTTTGGCATGTTGTCTTGTTCATTTTCCATTTTGATCCTCATTTGGAATTTTTGAGTGGTTCTTTTTGCTCTGGACTCTCAATAGAGTGTACTTCATGTGAGATTTTTTCTCTGATATTTAGGAACTTGTTCATTTGGTTTTGGTCTTTGACTTGTGATTGAAGTTTCTTAACCCTAGTTGATGTTTAAGCCCTCATTTAACTTGCATAGCTTCTGAATTTCTTCCTATCCTTTTGGCATATTGTTATATCATGATTGAAGACCTCTTGTCCAAAGTTGTGGAATTTTTGGGTTCATATTTGATTTAATTTGAATTTTGGTTCTTAACTTGTCCCATTTTGCTTCTTTTTGATCATAAGTCCTCTTCTTAGCTTAGAAGAACACTTGTGCCAACTTCTTCATCTTATTTGGGGTCTTTTTAGGGCATTGATACCTTTCTGATCTTGGTTGGGGGTTTGTGCTTTGGAAATCTTGTGTTTTGCTTACCTTTGAAGTTCTTTCTTTCTTTTGTACATTCATCTCACTTCTTTGTTTCTTTCCTTCCCCAATATGATTGTTTAGCTTTGTGCTTCTCTTCTCTTCATCTCTTTTGCTTCTTAAGCACTTCTTTGACTTGGATTTGGTTCTGGTCTTACACCTTGAGTTCATGTTTTTTTTATTTTTCTTTGAATCTTACCAAGTTTACTTTGCTTTGCCATGTGATTTATGTTGCCTCATATTGACTTGTGTGATTCTTTTCTCATTCTTGTGATTTGCATTTACATTAAGCCTTTGTATATATGACTTCACTTATGTTTGTATGATGTTGGTATGACATTATGTTCATTTTTTTTGCTTGTATGCTTGTGTTGCTAACCTTTTCAGGGGCTATGGTAAGTAAGAGGTGTGGAAGTGATTCCCACATCTCCAAATCTCATCTCTTCTCTTCTTATTCTTACTTGTGCTAACCTTTTGATTGTTAGGCTTAGGCCTTACTTCCCTCTTCTTCTATTCTTCTTTCTTCTTCTTCTTCTCTTCTTCTTTCTTCTTCTTTAGGATAGTAAACCTCACTAACCTAGGATTTCCCATGCATGACAACACTTAGGAATCTTTAGTCCCCCATTAGACTTTTGCCTTTGTGATCCTTTTGGTTTTTTTCTCTTCTCATCTCAAAACCATAAAGAAGAAACTTAATAAAGATTGAAGTAATATCTTGAACAATAGCCTTATCCCACGAGACACTTGTAGTCTTCCCATCTTGGGATAGTACAAGCTTGTCTTGTGATGCACAAGTCTGATCAAGATATCATCTTCACCAAGAAAATCATAAAAAAACACTTCTTCATTGTAAATACCAAAAACACTTAATAAGTTAATGAGTTAGTGAGCTTAAGCCCTAATCTCTCGAACCAAGTTTTGGGGATCTTCCCCTTACTTGAGTGTGCTTGTTCTATTATTCCATCTTGGAATGTAGTAGCAAGTACACATTCCATGGAAAAAAGCTTGAGTTCATTTCCTTGTGCCACACTCATAAAAGCTTCTAAAAAACACAAACAAACAATAAGCGTCTTTCCTTCGGGAATTCTTTGCTCATATCCTTCGCTCCATACGCAAACTTGCTCCTACTTGTCATTTTGCAAGACGGTTACGCACTCGTCGTCTGAGCCTGCAACACCTGAGCAGTGACATAGGCAGTTCAAGCCTTAAGACACAAGCAATCTTTTCCACCCCTAGTCAGGGGAACTACGGCGTCTCTGATCCTCATTGTCCTAATGAGGTACGTAGGCAGCGGTGTAGGGCCCGTTCGAGCATAATCTTTATTTTCCCCACATTTTTTCTCTTTGTTTTCTTTCTCAGTTCCTTTTCCAGTTCAGCTCCTTTTCTTTGCAGCAGCTTTCATCCCCTCACCCTTTGAAACATTTTCTTTACAAGCGTGGATCACGTCGGGTACGGCGGACGATCTGGGTGCTAATACCTTCCCAGGTCGTAACCAGCTCCCGAACTCAGTCTCTTTGGTTCGCAGGAACTGTGTCCTTCCTTTCTCTTCTTCTGGTTTGTGCAGCATTACCATTCCCGTTCCTTCGGGATAAAAATGCCTGGCTGGCGACTCTATTCTTTTCCGCGCCACTTTCGCGTTTGTACCAGGATGGAAATCCGGGGAGCGACAGCTGGCGACTCTGCTGGGGACGTCCTAACCAGAGAATCTCTGGTTCCCTTGAGAGTCTCTCCTAGCGCTTGTTTGTTTCTGTTTCTTTGGGTGTTGATTGTTTGATGTTGTGTGTATATATTACTGTTATTTTATTTACAGTTTATTTACAGCTTTATTTACAGTTTTCAGTATTTATTTTCTGCATCATATATGGACTGTCTGGACTGGATTTTCTGTTTGGTGGGTTTGGGTGATACTGTTTCTGAGAGATGAGCTCATTACCACGGCTCGAGTGCACCTTAGGACTTAGAGTGGTTCCACTTTGGCCTTATGGGATCTTGTCATGGGGGTAGTAGTGAGTTCCACGCCCATATTTGCGACCGTCTTGGAAATGTCTTGATTTGGGGATCTTCCTCTCTCATTTCATAACCTTGACAGTTATGTGCAGCTGGGGACCGATCATTGAGAACCTTGTGGAAACATCCCTCTCTAGTGATGACAGTGGCAGACCACATTTTGTGGCAAACCCATTCGCATCCGAGGGCCCACCTGGGACTTGCATAGGATGACATTGTTTCCTGAACTCAGCTGAGGCCTCCCTGCGTAGTATATAATGTCAAACCGATTCCTTGATCTGGTCATGATCCATTTCTCGGAAATGGTGAAAGTATTATTGCTATTTGGCTTTGAGAGTCCGTGATATTTGACCTGGAGCATACCAGTGAAATTGGGAGGGGTTTACAGGTTTGCAGGAACCCTTAGCCTCTACATACCCTCATTATCAATGGTCCTTGTTATGATTTGGTCCTATGGTTCTGGTGTTCTGGTTTTCTTGGTACCATGGTTCTGAGATTTCTATCAGAGAATTGTGACTCAGAGGATTTTGGTTTGTAGTTGATTAGAGGGTCCTTATGTTCAGTGTCCAATATCCAGATGGTCCCAGATTGATTATATGTCGGCATTGCATTTGCATTTGCATCATTCTTGCATTAACCGTTTATGTTTCCATTTTTCAGGTCATTGTTCATAGTCAGCTCCCAGTTCTGGTAAATCTTATCTCTAGATGGCAGAAATTAGAAGAATTCCAAGGAAAAAGAATGTTCATTATACTTTTCTTCAGCCTGAAGTCAGAAGTGTTCAGAAATTAGCAGGTTTTATGAATGACCAAGTCTTGGGAAATTTCAGGAAAAGATATGGCCAGATATTGAAGTATGTGGAAAAACCCACTGCAGACCAGAAGGACAGTTTGCATACCTTACTTCAGTTTTATGACCCCCTGCTGCGGTGCTTCGTGTTTCCAGATTACATCTTGGCTCCTACCTTGGAGGAGATTTCCAGCATTCTGAATGTTCCAGTCAGAGATACCTTGCCGTTCTATGGGTCTGAGGTGGTGCTTAAGGAAGAAGACATAGCCAAAGTTTGTCGTTTGCCAGCTGCTACAGTCAAGAAGGCTCTGAAGGATAGTGAAGGCATAGGACTCCCTTGGAGTGTGCTCATACCAGAGGATGAGAGATATTCTAAAGAGGGTAAATGAGGTGACTTTGGTGCTTTGCTGGCTTTGATGGTGTATGGGTCTAGCTTGTTCCCGGGAGAGAAAGAATTTGTGAGCTTAGAAGTGATCTCTATCTTTGCTAAGGGAAATCCTGTGCCCAATCTTTTGGGATATTTCTACTACAACGTTTATTACCGGAATGAGAAAGGTAGAGGTGGACCAGTGGGCTACTGTGCTTCATTGTTTGCTGAGTGGTTTGCCAGACAGTTGCCAAAATCAGGTGCTTTCAAGGAGATGAGGGATGAGTGGAGATGGTCTAGAAGGTTGATGGGGCTAACTGCTGAAGATATAGCCTGGGGATATGACAGAGATCTGCTAGGAAAATAATTGTTGGTCAGCTGTGGAAGATTTGCTGGAGTGTCTTTGCTAGGAAGAAAGGGTGTAATCAGTTATCATCCAACATTAGCCAGGAGGCAATTTGGTTACCCTTTTAGAGATCCACCACAGATGGAAGAGTTTGTTGAGTCTTTGTATTTTCCTGTGGAAAGAAACAAGGAGTTAGTTCTGCAAGAAGCTCAAGCTTGGGCTCACAGGATAAGGAAGGGTAAGAAAGACTTTGGCAGAGTAGACCCCAAGATGTATCCTCCTTTTGCTACATGGTTGCAAAAACGTGTGGAGAGGTTCTCATGCCTTTCTCAATAGAAGCTCCACTTTATCCCAAAGAAGTGCCAAGCCAGAGTACTGTCTCCCTTGAAGAGTACAAGAAATTGGAAGCTCAGCTGCATGAAGTTCGAGTGGAGAATGCTGAAATGGTCAACCTGTACCATCTTGCTAACCGGGCCAAAAATGAAGCAGATGGAAAACTGCAGAAGATACAAGCCTCTTTGGAAGCTAAAGAGAAAGACTTTGCTGGAAGGGAAGCTCACTTTCACAGGTTGGGTATGATGGAGGCAAAAAGAGAAGCGGAACGCAAAAAGACTTTGAAGACTCTCAAGGAAGCTCGCCAATCCATTGTTTGGTTGCAAGGCCAAAGGGAGGAAGAGCAGAAGAAGTTCAAAGAGAAAGAAGATTTTTCGAGGTGCAAATGGCCTTTAAGAAGGAAGAGGTGGAGAAAGTCCACAACATTCGGAGGGAAAAGACTCAGCAGTTAGCACAAAGCTAGTTCGCCTTGGAGGAGGCACAGAAGGAGATTGAAGAGCTCAAGCTGAGAGCAGGTGTACAGAAGAGCAGAGCAGAGGTGGCTGCAGAAGAGCCGGGGTCTCTAGTTTAGTTTATTTCTTTGTTCAGACTACCTACAGACCTTTTGTAGGAGTCTTGCTTATTTGTTTTGTCTTTTATTCATGTAATGGCTTGTAACCCTTCGGGGAATATTTATGTTTGTGCTCTAACTTTTGGCCGGCAGTGGTTTGTCCATGATATACAGTGTTAATGTGCAAATTATCATTTCTGAATGTGCAAGGCTCGTTTGTCTGATACTGCTAATATCTGAACACTCTTCAAAGAGAAAGTCTGAAAGTTAATACTCAAAGTGGCTGTCTGGAGTAAATACCAGAACTGGGGCATACAAATGCTTAAAACTTGGAAACATGAGCATTTACATTGCATGCATATAACGTGTTTGTTTGTTTTACAGGTAGTGCTTCAGTTTCTAACGTTCTTGTTGTTTCAGGCACTATAGCTCCTAGAAAGGTTCGAGAACAGCCAGTCATACACAGATATCCCACAAGAGTTAACAGAGAAAGAGTCATGGATCAAATGCAAGCTTATTTAGCTGACTTGAGGTTGAGGATGGACAATTTTATGACCCTTATGGCAGGAATGGGTCAAAATCAGGAACGTCTGCGTGAGTTGGTTGAGAATAGTCAAGCCAGGAACAACGGCACTGCTGATGGAGGTAATCGTAACGGTGCGGGCGCCCGTCAAGTTGAAATCCCTGTAACACAGCCAGGGGTTACCATAATCAATGATGGGCTGAACAATGTACATATGGATGGTCAAGACAAATAGTTCACTCTGCTGGACGAAACTGAAGGCCATGGGGCTGAAATGAACAGGAAGTTTGAGGAGATGGCAGAACAGATCAGGGCTATTCAATCTCAGAACTCTTTGGGGTTCGACATTACTGACTTGGGCTTGGTTCCAGGGGTTAGAATCCCTTACAAGTTCAAGGTCCCAACTTTCGAGAAGTACAACGGCACAACGTGTCCAAACACTCATCTTCAGTCCTTTGTAGGAAGGATTGCTGCCCACACTGATGATGAAAAGCTATGGATGTACTATTTCCAAGACAGCCTGGTTGGGGCCTCCTTGGAATGGTATACTAAGCTAAGCAGAGTCAATATTAAGAGCTGGAAGAACCTCGCAGAGGCTTTCGTGAGGCAATACCAGTATAATTTGGACATGGCGCCAAATCGCACTCAATTGCAACACATGTCTCAGACTGCTAAGGAGGGGTTTAAAGAATATGCTCAAAGGTGGCGTCAACTCGCTGCCAGAGTGCAACCACCATTGCTGGAGAATGATATGGCTGATATGTTCATGGGGACATTGCAAGGAGTGTTTATCGAAAGATTGGCGTCTTGTTCGGCTACCAAGTTCAATGATATAGTAATTGCTGGAGAGAGGGTCGAGACTTTGTTAAAGATGGGAAAGATTCTGGATACAAGTGCGAGCAGCTCGAGTGGAGTAAGAAAAGCTTTCAGCGGACCCCCGAGAAGGAGGGAAGGTGAAACCAATGCTGTGTTTGGCCGAGGACGGGGCCGAGGATATAAAAGATCATATGAGCAAGTGGCAGCTGTCACAATCCCTTCCAGCCCTGTGCAGCAGGTGCAACCTCAACAACAACAGTAGCAACAGCAGCCACAATGTAACAACTATCAATAAAGACCTTATCAGCCAAGGCATACTCGCCCGGCTAATATGGTGCTTGAGGCAATTCCCATGACATACGCTGCATTGCTACCAAGATTGTTGGACCTGAATTTGATACAACTGAGGACTTTGGCACCACCACCACCTGGAGAGCTTCCAGTGGGGTACGATGTCAATGCTAGATGCGCATTCCATTCCGGGGCACCCGGGCACTCAACTGAGAAGTGCAGGGCGCTACAGCACAAAGTTCAAGATCTAATAGACTCTAAGGCAATTAACTTCGCACCACCGCCAAATGTTACTTCAAACCCTATTCCGAACCATGGAGGGGCTAGAATAAATTATGTTGATGGTGGTGAGAAGTTAAGTCTGATTCTGAGCATAGAAGAAGTGAAGACTCTGCTGTTGGTAGTGAAGGAGAGGTTGTTGAAAGGACAAGTGTTTCCGGGATGCAGTTCTGATTGTGAAAAGTGCGGGGATTCAGTGAATGGTTGTGAAGACCTGAAGATGGGGTTGCAAAATTTGATTAATGAAGGATCTTTGCAGTTTGACAAGATTGAAAATGAAGTTGATGATGTGTCCACCATAACCATATTCTATGATCCAGCTGAGATGCCTGCTAGAAGAGAACCTGTGACCATTTATGCTCCTGAAGTCAGTCATGTGACTAACACTATGCCTGGGCCTATTCCTTATACAGATGATAAAGCCATCCCATGGCATTACGGCTCATATGTTTACGTGGAAGGACAGAAGATTGAGAGTAAGTTTGTTACTATTGACCCGACTGTAGTGAACGTCGGAGGGGTTGGGGGTTTTATGAGAAGTGGTCGTCTATTTGCTCCCCCAGTTCTGAGAGGAGATCCTGAGGCTGAGGCTTCGGCAAAGGCTAAAGGAAAGCAAACAACGACTGAAGAAACGACAACTCTTGATGCTGGGCAGGGGACCTTTGAGAAAGAAGTGGAGGAATTTATGCGCATAATTAAAAAGAGTGATTATAAGGTGGTCGAACAGTTGAACCAGACGCCATCCAAAATATCAATTTTGTCTTTGCTGATGTGTTCTCCAGCACATAGAGAAACCTTGCTGAAAGTGTTGCAGATGGCCTATGTTCCTCAAGAAATAACTGTTAATCAACTGGAAGTTGTAGTGGGTAGTGTGAATGCGAGCCATGGGCTGGGCTTTACAGACAGAGACCTTACGTCAGAGGGCCGTAACCATAACAAAGCACTACATATTACTATGGAGTGCAAGGGTGCTGTGTTGTCGCATGTCCTGGTTGACACATGCTCTTCTCTTAATGTACTTCCGAAGAAATCATTAATGAAGCTCAATGTTGATGGTATCGTCTTAAGACCCAGTGATTTGATAGTCAAAGCTTTTGATGGGTCCAGAAGGTCAGTGTTTGGAGAAGTTTAGTTACCTGTGAAAATAGGGTCTCAAGTATTCAAAAGCACCTTCTATGTCATGGACATTCAGCCCGCGTACAGTTGCTTGTTGGGACGTCCATGGATTCACGCTGCCGGAGCCGTAACTTCCACCCTACATCAAAAGCTCAAATATGTAGTTGATGGCCAAGTAATCACTGTGTGCGGAGAGGAAGACATCTTTGTGAGCCACTTATCAACTTTCAAATATGTAGAGATGGACGGAGAGATTCACGAGACTCTATGTCAGGCCTTCGAAGCAGTTAATGTCATCATTTTGACTCCAGTAGAGAAGAGCAGTGAGAAAGAAGGTACCTCCATTCATTCCTACAAGCAGGCAAAGGAAGTGGTTCAGTCAGGAAGCGCCCAAGGCTGAGGCAAATTGCTGGAATTGGAAAAGAAAGACGACAAGTTCGGTTTGGGTTATCAGCCTAGTGGATTTGACTGGTCTCCAAGTGGTAAAGCCATTACTTTTACAAGCGCTGGGATGCTCGACCGCAACCAAATCTGTGCAACTAATGAAGAGGGAGACAGTGATGGTGACTGGGACAACTGGATTCATCTGTGTGCACCCGGAGAGGAGCTGAAGAACTGGTCTGCTGAAGACATCGTCCAAGTTACCTGGCACTCAGAGTAATTTATTTGTTTCCTTTTCTTATCATGCTGCATTATCAAATCCAGTATTCTGCCCAAGATGCTAGGATCCATTTTATGGGCCACCATGTTTGTTATGCACTTATTCTACCATGAAATAAAGGACATTTTCAGACAAATTGTGTACTCTTTCTTTTGTTTTAAATTTTTCACAAAAAATATAAAAATGGCAATGTGTTTTTCCTTTTCGTTTTTGTGTTTGCGACTCTTTTAAAAATAAGCGGATTCTGAAATAAGCACATCATCTGTGCAGTGTTGATCATCCGGATTCCATTGATAACGTTCCTTCTATGACCATGCATGACTTCGACAATCCTGTCTACCAAGCTGATGAAGGGGTTGAGGAAGACTGTGAACTCCCTGAAGAGTTGGTCAGATTGTTGAAACAAGAGGAACGGGTTATTCAGCCTCATCATGAAGAAATTGAGATCATCAACATCGGCACTGAAGATGTGAAGAAAGAGATCAAGATTGGGGCCAGTTTGCAGGCCGAAGTAAAGAAAGAGCTGATTGGTATGCTGCAAGAGTATGTGGATATCTTTGCCTGGTCGTATCAAGATATGCCAGGGTTGGATACCGATATCGTTGTGCATAAGCTACCACTGAGAGAAGACTGTCCTTCTGTGAAACAGAAGTTGAGAAGAACGCGCCCTGACATGGCAATGAAGATCAAAGAGGAGGTTCAGAAGCAATGGGATGCCGGATTTCTTGCCGTAACTAGTTACCCACCTTGGGTAGCTAACATTGTACCTGTACCAAAGAAGGACGGCAAGGTCCGGATGTGCGTTGACTATCGGGATTTGAATAGAGCAAGCCCAAAAGATGACTTTCCGTTACCTCACATTGATGTGTTGGTAGATAACACTGCTCAATTCTCGGTATTTTCCTTCATGGATGGCTTCTCCGGATATAGTCAGATTAAGATGGCACCGGAAGACATGGAGAAAATAACGTTCATTACCCCGTGGGGTACATTCTGCTATAAGGTCATGCCCTTTGGTTTGAAGAACGCCGGGGCAACCTATCAGCGGGCTATGGTCACATTGTTCCACGACATGATACACAAGGAGATAGAGTGTTATGTGGACGATATGATTGCTAAGTCCCGAGACGAAGAAGAGCATCTGGTCAATCTCAAGAAGCTGTTTGATAGACTGATAAAGTAAAAGCTGAGGTTGAATCCAAACAAGTGCACTTTCGGAGTGTGTTCCAGGAAACTGCTGGGTTTCATTGTTAGTCATAAAGGAATTGAGGTAGATCCTGCAAAAGTAAAAGCAATACAAGATATGCCTGCACCGAAAACAGAAAAAGAAGTGTGCGGGTTTTTAGGGAGGTTGAACTACATTTCACGGTTCATATCTCATCCAACTGCCACGTGCGAACCAATATTCAAATTGCTAAGAAAAGAGCAAACGGTCAGGTGGAATGAGGACTGCCAAAGAGCCTTCGACAAGATAAAAGAATATTTGCAGGAGCCTCCGATTCTAATGCCTCTAGTGGAAGGAAGACCTTTAATTATGTACTTGACTGTGCCAGAAGGGTCAATGGGGTGTGTTCTAGGCCAACATGATGAGTCTGGTCGAAAAGAGTACGCTATTTATTACCTTAGCAAAAAGTTTATCGACTGTGAATCTCGTTACTCACTGCTCGAGAAAACTTGTTGCGCTTTGGTATGGGTTGCTCGCCGACTGAGACAGTACATGTTGACTCATACCACACTGCTAATTTCCAAAATGGATCCTGTCAAGTACATCTTTGAGAAACCAGCGTTAACCGGAAGGGTTGCTAGGTGGCAAATGATCTTAACTGAGTATGACATCCAGTATACTTCTCAGAAAGCCATCAAGGGAAGTGTATTGTTAGATTACCTTGCACAACAACCTCTTGAAGATGATTATCAGCCAATGAAGTTTGATTTCCCTGATGAGGACATCATGTACCTCAAAGCAAACGATTGCGAGGAACCACTTCCGGAGGAGGGGCCAGACCCTGAATCCAAATGGAAGTTGATGTTTGATAGGGCAGTCAATATCAATGGACGTGGAGTTGGTGTTGTTCTTATCACTCCCGAAGGTGTTCATTTTCCCTTCGCTTCCAGAATTACATTTGGTTGCACCAACAATGAAGCGGAATACGAGGCATGCATAATGGGAATAGAGGAGGCTATTAATCTTCGGATTAAGACCCTCGATATATTCGGAGATTCAGCCCTCGTTATTAACCAGGTTACCGGCAAGTGGTATACGCATCAAGAGCACCTAATTCCTTACAGGGATTATGCCAGAAAACTGTTGACGTTCTTCACGACAGTTAAGCTTCAATACATACCACGTGATGAGAATCAATTTGCCGATGCATTGGCTACTCTTTCTTCGTCTATCAAAATCTTGTGTTGGAATTATGTGCCCAAAATTGACATTTCCAGGCTTGACGCTCCAGCTCATGCCTTCTCTGTAGACGCAGTGTCTGACGAGAAACCTTGGTATTTTGATATCAAACTATTCCTGGAAAAGCAAGAATACCCAGCTGGGGCATCGTCCAATGACAAGAAGACCTTAAGGCGACTTGCTGTTGTAAACACCCCAAATTTGCCCTCACCCATTCACACCATGGCTTGTGATCATTTCATATGCATAAACTCAATCATAGCATCTCATACTACATTTTTTATTCACTGCATAGATTCAAAGTCATCTGCATCTAGGGTTTGTGATCTGAGCAATCCAAAAGATTCTTGAGCCACTCCAAAGGTCATCAAACACTTCAAAGGGGTCCATGTATGTTCAAACATCATATTGTATCCTCTCACAGTCAAGAATGCCAAAAATCACAAGAACTGAGAATAGCATGGAAGCAGAGCCAGGTTTAACTGCACAGATGACCTAAAATTAGGGTTTTGGTTTCAGAGGCCATAACTCCAAATGTTTTGGTCATTCTTGTTTCTATTGGTCTCTATATGGTATAGGGAGTATGCATATCAATTTTCATGAAGAAATTCCATGGGGAAGTCATCTGATCAAGAGTTGACTTTTCAAGCAAGTCAGTGCAAAATCAGGGCATCTGAGGCCCCCAATGACCCAACCAAAGGGTGTTCTTCATCATTTTGATTGTATATGATCTTTATTTGATCATAGAAGATGTTGGAAGATCACAAAATTGAAGAATTTCAAGTCTTTTGCAAAGTTGACTTTTTGGGCAAGTTTGACTTTTAATGGAATTGCCATTTTAAGCAACTTTTTCAACCTTTACTTTTTGATTCAAAAAAGCTTCAAATGAAAAAACTTTGGTCATGAAAGTTGTAGAATGGATCATTCCCTTTTCAAAAAGTACAAGAACATGACCTAATTCATTTTGGATCAAAAGTTATGGCTTGTCAAAGTTGACAAAAATCACTAAATTTCAAGTTATGCACCAAAGAGGCAAAGTTGCAAATTCATATGTCAAGACAAATTGGGCTGTCAAGTGCACTTCTAAACTTCACAACATGATCATACAACCTCTAAACTTCAGAATGGGCCAAGGGATCATTCATTTTTGTGGCCTATGGATCAAGATTTTTCATAAGAGGCAAAAGCAAGGCAAGTTGCAAAACTCATCATAAGCTACCATCCACTTGCTGGCTGACTTGCTGAACCATCCTAGGGTTCTCCCCACATCATGCTGCGCAGGACATGCCTTTTGTCCTTGGCTAGCAAGTAGCCCATACCTCTCTTACACAACTTTGACATTTTGGCAACTTGAGCCATACCAATCAATAAAGCACACATCACATCTTCTAACCAATCCCAATTGTTTATACAAGCAAAAAGCAAGCCAAAGCAACAACAACACAGGCCTGAAACACTCCATAGCACAGCATTCTCATTTTCCACCCCATTTGCAAAAGCATTCGAAACTCATCATACAAGCTACAAACTCACAAACAAACTTCACAGAACATATCACCACATCCTCCTGATCATTTCCCTGCCTTCATTCACCCTTGAAACCTCACATAAGCCAGATACGATTTCTGCCCCCCTTTGAATAGAACTCAAGCAAACTCTCAAACCAGCCATTGCAAACTTCAAACAAACCTTGCAAGCTTCTTAGGAGGATCAGTGGAGTAGATTTGAGCCAAAGAAACAGCCTGTAAGCTCTGGAATCGAAAGCTCCATCTCAGGTATCATCCAAGAACATTTTTCCAGAACTTGTGTTCTGAGTTACAAACTGATTCTATGTGATGTGCTGATCATTTTAAGCTTTGAATCATTGAAAATGGTTGCGTGTGTAGGATGTATTTGATCTCTGAAATTTTTGTGTTGTTTTCCGTTTTGAGTCGTTCCTCATGTTTCAGTGGAAATGAATGGATTTTGGGGTGGGGTTTAGGTTTAGTGATGATTAATGATTGATTCTGGAGAGTTTGGCATGATTTCATGGCATATTGAGAGAGATTGAGAGTTGAGCTGGCCGGAGAAGACGACCGGAACAGTGTTCCGGTCGCCTGAATGTGATTAGGGCAGGATTAGGGCTTAATCATTTAATTAGCGAATTTGAATCTCAGCCCTTGGATGTGGCGCCAAGTCTTCTCCCGCGCGTGTGAGTTCAAACCCTGGCCATTGATTATGTTGACTTTCCTTTTTTCAGATTTAATTCATTTTATTTTTCATTTAAATTCATTTGTTTTCTCCATTTTATTTAAAATAGCAAAACAATTTTAAAAATTCTGAAAATTTTTGTATAAACTTTTATTAATTTTCAGAAACCAAAAACATTTTTATTTTTATTTTTTGCATTAAAAAATATTTTTAAATCATTTAAAAGTTTATTTTCAATTAATTAATGAGAATTAATTAATTAAAAATACTTTTAGGTATTTAAAAATCACCAAAAAATTCATGAAACCTTCATAATCATTTAGAAACATTGTCCAACCCTCAAACCAAATTTCTTTTTTGATCTTGATGTCTTTTGAGATTTTTTCATGGAATTAAAATCATTTCAAGGCATTATTTTGATCCAAACTTCAAAAAATCATTTCTGCCTAACCATTGAGAGTTGGACTTTGATTCTTTTTGCATTGCATTTTGTTTAGCATGTAGTTTGTGAGATTAAATTGGCATGATTTGATCTTTCATTTTCAATTTTTTTGGCATTTTTCTTGTTAAGGTACCCTAAAACCCTAGAAAACTTAGGAAATTCATAACTTACATTAGGTTAAGAGTTAGAACCCCTCCTTTGGGTAGTGAGTTTGTGTAGGATTAGGGTTGCTTTGAATGCATTTTCAATTTTTTATCTTGATGTTTGCTTCTGATTTTGGTTTTTGTTTGATGCATTGATCATAAACCCTAATTTGGGTCTCCTTTTGCATTCATCTTGCATTTGCTTGCATACCATGACCTGCCATTGCATTTTATGCATCCATTTGATTCATTGGACATATTAAGACATGTTAAAAGCATGTTTGATCATTGCATCATGTATTTGCCATGTTGTATGTCATTTGCATCTCATAACTGTTTATGTGTGTTCATGGTTCTAAACTTGCTCCATTTGCATCCATTGGTTCATATGATCATCCTCATGCCTTGATTCATGTTTGCACCATATCATAGCATCATCATCATCTCATATATGCTTCTGGTTTTGGTTTGCATCATGTCAGTGCATCCCATTTGCATTGCATTTCATTTCTTTCACTAACTTTTCAGGTGGTAAGTTACTTGGAGAAGTGAATTTGCCTTCACTTCTCACAATTTCTTTTCATCTCTTTCATGCACCTTTGCTGCATTTTGTTATGTGTTTGAGATTGAAATTGCTCTTTCTTTCTCTTCTCACTTTCTTTCTTCAAGTGACTTGTCTTCTTAAATGAAGCAAGTTACTTTGCTTCTCCTGATCCTTTCATCTGCTTCCTGGTGGTTCCATTGAAGATTTTTCTTGTTAACCTCACAAACCTTAGGAACAACCAAGCATGACAATGATTAGGGTTTTGATTAGTCCCCCATTTAGACTTTACCTTTGTGTCTCATTGAGTCTTCTCTTCTCACCTCATAATCAAGGACTAAACCCTAAAGGTTTTAAGGCTTTGTGATTAAGCTTATGCCTGCATCCTTCTATTAGGATGGAGTGTATAACTTTAATCCTAAGTGTTAAACCCTTAATGTGTTTAAATCCTTTGATCAATTCATCTAATAATCATCAAGACATCAAACTTGTAACTTGGGCCTTGCATTAGGGTTCTAATTCTTCCTTAACTGGTTAAGAAGGACTAACCCTAATGTTAATGGACAAGTCCCCCTCAAGTTGTCTTACAAACCCTAAAAAACACTTCATCATCATATCGTTAAATAAAATCCACTTAATAAAGGCTTTATTTTGTCATGAGTTTAATCCCTAATCATGGATTAAGTTGAGGAGCTTTCCTCAGCTTAAACATTCTCATCTATTATCCTTCTATTAGGATGGTGTAATGAGTCTGTTTAATCCCTGATTATGGCTTAATCTCATTACTCAACACTAAACAAAAACAACAAAAACATCTAAATAATCACAAGTAGGTTAATGATCTTAATCCTACATCAAAGGTGATTAAGTGTGAGAAGCTGACTTCACACTTAAGGTATTCTCATTACCCCTAACCAGAGGGAAGATGTGGTGAGTTTACTAAATCCATTGGTTTAGGCTTAAGCTCATTAACTTATGACAAACTCTCAAAAGCCATAAAAGACTGAAAACTCAAAAACAAACAATAATCGTCTCCTTCGGGATTCTTTTCTCACCTCATTCACTCACAACCGAGAACTTGCTTCTTCCGTCTAATGCAAGACAGTTTGCACCTGAGCCAGACAGGTCATACACTTGAGCATAGACAAGCAAGCAGTTCACCAGTCAATTCATCTTTCAGTCTCTTTGGGTCGAACTACGGTGTTCTGGCTTCCTCATTGCACGAGAGGATACGTAGGCATAACTTAACAGTTATCGAACAAAAGTCTCTGTGTATTCCCCCTCCTTCCAGCATCATTCTCTTAGCCTCATGATCTTGAGCATCTCATTCTTTGTTCTTACACTGACACCATACATATACACTTCACTTCTCTTACACTGACACCTGTACATCCTTTTCCAGCTCTTTTATGCACAAATTACACAGACACTACCCCTTTAAAACACAAACTTTCAAGCGTGGATCCCGTCGAGTACGGCGGACAATCTGGGTGCTAATACCTTCCCAGGTTGTAACCAACCCCCTTTCTCAGTCTCTCTGGTTCGCAACCGTCTTATCCATATCTTTCTAGGTCTATGCAGCATTACCTTTCCTTCGGGATAAAAATGCCTAGCTGGCGGCTCTTTTCATTTCCTGTGAGTTCACTCCTGTGTGTTCTCACATTCCCTCTTTCGCCGACCGTTCGCGTTTGTACCATATTTGAGCCCGGTCTCATCTGGTGGGAGCGACAGCTTGGCGACTCTGCTGGGGACCCTTATACTGTGACCAGGGCTTTTGGTTCTTTTTGTGGGTTCCTCCTAGCGCTTGATTGATTTGTGTTTACTGGGGTGTTATATGCTAATTGTGTTTGTATATTTGTATTTATTTTTGCTTTATGTACAGTTGTTTTATTGCTTTCTTTATAGCTTTACATATATCATACTGTCATACTGTGCTGGCTGGATCTGTTTTGTTGCTTTGGTGGGTGGGTGTTCTATTGAGAGTTGAGGTCCTATACCTGGGACCTGAGTGACACCTAGGCTAGAGTGGTTCATGTTCTTTCCCATTCCATTTCGGTCTGGTGCGGGAATATGAAACACGGTTCAGATATGGGTTTCTTCTTGAGAACTCTGTGCTGCAGATTTCCTGTAGTACTAGGGCTATCTGGGAAGCCTGCTAAGTCTGGATGACCTTTTAGTATTGACCTTCAGAAACTGAGGAGAATTAGAGGAGGATTTTTTATGGTTATTGTAAACACTGTACCTCCGGGTTGGAAGTGTTTACACTTCTCATAACTGATCCAAGTCTGAGGATCCTTGTTCTAGAACACCACCTGTGAGGGGGGTGGGCTGTTTACAGGTTTGCAGGTACCCTTGACCTCAGCATACCCTGTTACTTTGTTTGGTTAAGAGTACTCCATTTTGGAACAGTTCTTGTGATTTTAACCCTGGACATGTGACTCTTTATTTGAGTCCCCCACCTTGGTTACTGGACTTATGAACCTTCATCTGGATTTCTTGAACATACATGGACCTATATCAGAGCACTTGATCAGATCCAGCTCAGTCACAAACCCTTGCATATCATTTGCATACATCACCATTGCATCATTTTAACATTTGCTTATTTGTTTTTCAGGGTATCCATACTTTATTTTGGCTTGGTTTTGACCCCTTCATCAGCATAGACCTATCCTCATCAGTATCTACTTCAGCTATCAGCTACCTGCTTCAGTCACCCGCACCAGCCTGTCAGTGGCCCATTTTCAGTGTTATTCTCAGCATCTGTCTCAGCAACATGGCACCCAAGAAGAGTAATATCTCCTACCATTTCTTTGAGCCTGAGTTGGCTAACATCAGGAAGATTCAGACCCTGATTACTCCAGACCATATACCACTATTCAGAGAACACTATGGAGGCATACTTGATGTGGTTATGGATTTGGACCCTTCACAGAGGAGCCTGATTCATACTTGCCTGCAGTTCTATGATCCCCCTCTGAGGTGTTTCACTTTTCAGGATTTTCAGCTGGGACCTTTATTAGAGGAGTATTCATCATTGGTCGGTGTACCTATCAGGGGTAGAGTCCCCTTCAACCCTGAGATGGCTTTTCCCAGTAATGAAGAGATGGCAAAGGCATTACATCTGGGACCAGTTCTGATTGGGCAGAATATGACTACCAAGGCTGGAATCTCTGGTCTACACTTGGATTTCTTGACTTCTCAGGCCATCCTGAAGGCCTCTTTGGGGGAATGGAAGGCAGTCTGTGCATTATTGGCCCTTAGCATATATGGGTTCCTATTATTTGCAGATGAGCCTAAGTTTGTTAGCAAGAATGCAATCCATCTTTTTATCCTGAGGAACCCAGTGCCCACCTTACTGGGAGACTTTTACTACTCTGTCCACCAAAGGAATGAAAAGCAGAGAGGAAGATTGGTGAGGTGATGTGCTCCCATTTTCCATACCTGGTTGCTCAGGCACTTGCCCAAGACTGATGCATTTTTTAATCCTCATCAGCAGAGGAATTGGGCTAGAAGACTCACTGCTTTAACTTCAGCTGATATCAGGTGGTGCACTCAAAGCACAAAAGGCAGGGACATCATTACTAGTTGTGGGCAGTTCCCCAATGTACCCCTGATAGGAGTAAAGGGTTGCATCAACTATAACCCTCTGCTATTCAAAAGACAACTGGGCTATGCATTGGTCCACACTCCTAAGGCACAAGACTTGGCTGAGACCCTTTACTGTGAGATTAAGCCTAATCTGGCTATTGTCAGGCAAGCATCCTGGGCTTGGGACAATGTCCAGACTAAAGGGGTAACCATTCTGGGAAGATGCAACAATGTGGCCTCAGCACAGTACTATGAGTGGTCTCATGCCAGGGCACAAATTTCTGGGATACCCTTTACCATTGAAGACACCCCTGGGCCATCCACAGCACCACCTCCTGCCACTGTCAGTCTAGAGGAGTTTGAGAAACTGAAAGAGAGAAATGAGAATCTGACTCAGGCTCTACAGAAGACCCTCTGGAAGAGGAGTGATGGTCGGCTGGACATTGAGAGGTTAGAAAAGCTAAAGGTGGAGCATCTGGCTAGGATTGAAAAGTCAGAGGACTACATTAAGAAGTCCAGGGCGGGAGAGCAGATCTTGAAGAACACCTGCAAAGAGGCTCAGTTCCAGAAGGCCAGGACTGATTTGTATCTGAAAGAGAGTCAAGCCAGGTGGGTCAGGATCACCGAAGCTCGTACTCTGGAAGATAAGAGGACTCAGGACAAGATTGAGCAGTTGGAGGCTAGTGCAAAGGAGCAACAGGAAACCCTGCTAGCAGCCCAGAGAGAGATCTCAGAGTTGAAGATTAGAGCTGGTGTGAAGAGGTCAAAGGACCAGAGTCAACACAAGAAGCTAACTGCAGCTGTTGCTACCAGGAATCTCCTTATCAGGAATCTCACAGAGCGTCCAGCTGATCCTGTGACTGAAGCACTTCTCAAGGAAGTTCAGGAGGATGAGTTTGGTCTTGGTGTCTGACTTTTGCTTGTTGTTGCTTTCATTTCATGTACTTTTATTTTTTATGTTGTATTTTTGACCCCTCAGAGGGCATGTTTTGTAAGAAACAAGCTATGTATCATTTACTTTTTGTAATATATGTATCAGTTTATTCGATCTGAGTTTCTTTCAAGCAACATCACAAGCATCTCCCTTAAGGGTCTGGAAAGGTCAAAACCAAGTGCCAAGCCGGATACCTTGAAAACAAATAAGCATACTGCATTGCATGCTAACCTTTGTTTGTTTTGTAGGTTTGTTTTGTTTTTGTTACTAACTCTGTTGTGATCTCAGGAACTATTGCTCGACGGCGGGTGTTCCCACTCAACCGTCCACACAGATATCCCACCCGCAACAACCTTCCGGGTATACAGATGGACCAGGTACAACAGGACCTTACAGAGGTCAGGAACCAAATGGCCAACGAGAGATTGGAAATGAGGAATCAGATGACACAATTTATGGAGGTGATGAATGGATTGGCACAGAGCCAAGAGAGATTAAGAGCCTTGGTAGAGAGGCAGACTCAGGAAGATCCCCATCTAGGGACTGGTGGGACAAGCAACAATGAGAGGGTTCAGCCTCATATCAACCCACCTGTATTTGGACCCCACCTTCATCCAGAGATCAACATCCCCGCTAATGTACAAGGGAATGCTACTACGGGCAGAGTGCTGCAAGAAGACCCCCAGGAAGATCAGTTCACAGTGATGGGAGCTAGGGATGAAGCCTATGACAGAAGGCTAGATGAAATTGCTGAAAAGTTAAGGTCCTTGGAGTCTCAAAACTCCTTGGGTTTTGATGTTATGGACATGGGCTTAGTGGACGGGGTCAGGATTCCCCACAAGTTTAAACCTCTGTGCTTTGAAAAGTACAACGGAACCTCCTGTCCACGGACCCACTTACAATCCTTTCTGGGGAGGCTGAAGGCATATACCATGGATGAAAAGCTATGGATGTTTTATTTTGAGGATAGATTAACGGGAGCTTCAAGGGAATGGTACTCTCATCTGACTAGGGCGACCATCAGATGTTGGAAGGACCTGGCTGAGGCCTTTATCAGACAATACCAGTATAATTTGGATATGGCACCCAACAGGACCCTCCTGATGGGAATGTCACAGTCATCCAGGGAAAGCTTCCGGGAGTATGCCCAGAGGTGGAGACAGCTAGCTGCTGCTGTCCAGCCACCCATGTCAGAAAGGGAGATGGCTGATATGTTTATGAACACCCTCCAAGGGACATACATTGATAGGCTAGCTGCCTTTTCTTCTACCAGCTTTGCAGATGTCGTTATAGCTGGAGAAAGAATTGAGAGCCTATTAAAGATGGGCAAAATTTCTGACAACGGTGCCAGCTCATCCAGCAACACAAGGAAGCCTTTTGTGGGCCCAAGAAGAACTGGTGAGACCAATGCTATCCATGCCAGCAGAGGCAGACCCCAATATGTTCATAGGTCTGTGGCAGCAGTCACCATTCCCGCTCCAATTCATCCACAACCAGCTTATCAACCACAGCAACAAAATTATCAGCAACAAACTCAGTATCCTCCTCAGAGAAACTACAACAACACCAACAACAACAATCAGCAAAGACCATTTCAACAGAGACCGTCTCAGGCCAATAGGGTGATCGATCCGATCCCTATGCCTTATGCCACACTATTGCCACAACTCCTGAAACTCAACCTGGTTGAGCTAAGGACATTGGCACCTCCAGATCCTGCCAGTCTACCCAGAAATTATGACGCCAGCGCCAGATGTGCTTTTCATTCGAATGCACCTGGCCATAGTACAGAGAAGTGCAGAGCTTTGCACATGAAGGTACAGGACTTGGTAGATTCTAAGGCTCTAAACTTTGCACCACTACCAAATGTTAACAAGAACCCTATGCCAAACCATGGTGGCCCCAGAATCAATGCTATTGAAGAAGACAAGCCGTCTTACTTGATAACCAGTGTGGGTCAGATTCGGACACCCTTGGTAGAGATTAAAGCTCAACTCCTTGAATGTCAAATATTCCCGGGATGTGAGCTAGGGTGTGCTTATTGCAACATTTCAGTGAATGGTTGTGATAACTTGAGAGATGGCATAGATGGTCTCATCCAGAGTGGCCTGCTTCAAATCACAACATCAATACCTACCAATCCAGCAATCTCCTTAACAACAGTTCCCGAGTCTTCTACAACTGCAACAACCATTGTTCCAAACAACTTTTCAGTTTCATCAACAAATGCTTCATCTGTTACTTCAACGGACCAAATATCAGCAAACATCCCTTCTACAACTTCAGCACCCCTTCATTCAGAATCTCCTACGACAGCAACACCCATCCATTCAACAGTGTCTCCTACAACATCAACAGCAAACAATGAAAGCGTCTCAACAGTTACAATTTATTATGATCCTGAAAATGATTCTGCCTACAACTCACAAAGCGCCACTCCTATCAGAGCACCAGTCACAATATACTATGATCCACATACTATCATGATCCCTTCTGCGGCTGCCATCAGTCCAGTCACTATCACAGTGCCTGGGCCAGTACCTTATGAAAGCAGTAATGCCATCCCTTGGCATTACGGCTCTGATCTATACTACGAAGGACAGAAAATCACTCTCGAATCATCAACTTCTTCACCACAAGTAGACAATGTGGGAGGAGGCGGAGGCTTCACTCGAAGCGGACGTCTCTTTGCCCCGCAAATTCCAAGACCCAGTGCCGAAGCAGAAGCTGCTGCCAAGGCAAAAGGGAAGAGCATGGTGCAAGAAGAACAAATTGTTAAGGAGGCTTTGAAAACACCTTTTGATCAAGAAGTTGATGAATTCATGAGAATCATCAAGAAAAGTGATTACAAGATAGTGGACCAGCTTCACCAGACGCCTTCTAAGATCTCCATTCTATCATTGTTAATGTGCTCCGAGGCTCATCGGAACGCACTACTAAAAGTCTTGCACGCAGCTTATGTGCCAGAGGAGATTACCGTCAATCAGTTGGAAGCTGTGGTTGGAAACGTTAATGCTAGTAATGGACTAGGGTTCACCAACACTGATTTGACTACGGAAGGCCGCAGTCACAACAAGGCTTTGCACATTACCATGGAGTGTAAGGGTGCAGTTCTTTCCCATGTGCTGGTAGACACAGGATCATCCCTCAATGTATTACCTAAAAAAGCCCTTGTGAAGCTAGAGTATGAAGGATTGGCATTACGTCCCAGTAACTTGGTAGTAAGAGCCTTTAACGGTTCTAAGAGATTAGTTCTGGGAGAAATTGAGTTGCCTATAACGATTGGCCCACAAACTTTCAAAACGACCTTCTACGTGATGGACATTCAGCCTGCCTACAGCTGTTTGTTGGGTAGACCATGGATTCATGCCGCCGGCGCAGTTACGTCTACCCTTCACCAGAAGTTAAAATTCGAGTGGGAGGGCCAAGTCGTTACTATTTGTGGAGAGGAAGATATTTTTGTTAGCCATCTGGCTACCTACAAATACATTGAGATGGATGGGGAGATCCATGAAACGATGAGTCAAGGGTTTGAGGCCTTGAACATAAATGAAACATCTGTTGTACCTGGAACCTCAATGACATCTTATCAACAAGCCCAGAAGGTTGTTGAAGAAGGGACTGCCCAAGGCTGGGGCAAGTTGCTGCCTATAGAGAAGAAGGAGGATAGATTTGGGTTGGGTTACAAACCAACTCAACAAGATCAAGCAGAGGCTGCTAAGAAGCCCAACTTTGTTAGTGGGGGGATGCTCACCCCTGATGCTGTCAACAATTTGGAAGACGAGGATGAAAGCAACCGCAACCTGGAGAGTTAGATACGTCCAAAGATCCCGGGGAGCAGTATCTCAAACTGGTCTTCCCAGGAAATTATAAGAGTTACTCCTGCAGAGTAATTATTATTTCCTGTATATTTTAAGCATGCATCAAGTCTTGCATCTTGCCCAAGATGACAAGACTCATTTTGTAATCGGGCCATCTGTAATTTTTGTGCAACAAGATTAATCAATGAAATATCAGACATCTTTTGCAAATGAGTCTCTTTTTCTTTTCCGCTCACTATTTTTTCCATTTTTCTTTTTGTACAAAAAATAAATGGCAGTGTTTTCAAAATGTTAACTTTATTTCACTTTTCTAAACAAGATTAAAATCAATCACTAAAATGAACAAACTGAACCCTTGCAGAGAGTGCCTTCCAGACTGCACCGACAACAGCACGGCTATGACTTCGTATGACTTTGACAATCCAATCAATCAAGCTGATGAAGGGGTTGAAGAAGATTACGAGCTTCCTGAAGAGCTAGCCAGATTGTTGAGACAAGAGGAGAAGGTTATCACTCCTCATCAGGAGGAGGTCGAAACGATCAATCTTGGTACAGACGAAGATGTGAAAGAAGTTAAAATCGGGGCCTGCTTACAAGACTCAGTAAAGAGACAATTGATTGACCTGCTTCAAGAGTATGTGGACGTGTTTGCTTGATCTTATCAAGATATGCCAGGGTTGGACACCGAAATTGTTATGCACAAGCTGCCTTTAAGAGAAGATTGCCCGCCGGTTAAACAGAAATTGTGCCGCACTCGCCCAGACATGGCAATGAAAATCAAAGAAGAGGTACAAAAGCAATGGGACGCCGGGTTCCTTGCTGTAACTAGCTATCCACCGTGGGTTGCTAATATTGTGCCTGTGCCTAAGAAAGACGGCAAGGTAAGAATGTGTGTTGACTACCGGGATCTGAACAGAGCTAGCCCGAAAGATGACTTCCCTTTACCTCACATTGATGTATTGGTGGATAATACGGCTCAGTTCTCGGTATTCTCCTTCATGGACGGATTTTCAGGATACAATCAGATCAAGATGTCGCCTGAAGACATGGAGAAGACAACCTTCATCACACCCTGGGGCACGTTCTGTTACAAAGTGATGCCTTTCGGGCTGAAGAATGCCGGTGCAACATATCAACGGGCTATGGTGACATTATTCCACGATATGATACATAAAGAAATCGAATGTTATGTGGATGATATGATTGCCAAGTCCCTCACTGAAGAAGACCACCTGGTAAATCTGCTAAAGCTATTCAAGCGTCTGAGGAAGTACCAACTGAAGTTGAACCCCAACAAATGTACATTCGGGGTGCGATCTGGTAAGTTGCTGGGATTTATTGTAAGTGAGAAAGGGATTGAAGTGGACCCTGATAAAGTTAAAGCCATTCAAGAAATGCCTGCACCGAAAACTGAGAAAGAAGTTCGAGGTTTCTAGGTAGATTGAACTACATCTCAAGGTTCATATCTCACCTTACAGCAACCTGTGAACCTTTGTTCAAATTGTTGAGAAAAGAACATACGGTCAGGTGGAACGAAGACTGCCAGAAGGCTTTTGACAAGATCAAAGAATACTTGCAAGAACCACCAATCCTTATGCCTCCAGTTGAAGGAAGACCTCTGATAATGTACTTGACAGTATTAGAAGAGTCGATGGGGTGTGTGTTGGGCCAGCATGACGAATCTGGTCGAAAAGAGTATGCAATATACTACCTAAGCAAAAAGTTTACCGACTGTGAACAACGTTATTCACTGCTCGAGAAAACTTGCTGTGCTTTAGCGTGGGCTGCTCGCCGACTGAGACAGTATATGTTGACCCACACCACTTTATTGATCTCCAAAATGGACCCAGTTAAGTACATATTCGAGAAGCCAGCGCTTACCGGACGGGTTGCAAGATGGCAAATGATCCTCACAGAATATGACATCCAATACACCTCTCAGAAAGCCATCAAGGGCAGTGTATTGTCTGATTATCTTGCTGAGCAACCCATTGATGATTACCATCCTATGAGATTTGACTTCCCTGATGAAGACATCATGTTCATAAAAGCAAAAGATCATGAAGAGCCTGTTCACACTGAAGGGCCTGACCCGGAAGAAGAATGGACTATGATGTTTGATGGGGCTGTTAATATGAATGGTCGTGGTGTTGGTGTAGTACTCATTACACCTAAAGGAGTTCACATGCCTTTCTCGGCAAAACTCACCTTTAACTGCACTAACAACAAAGCTGAATACGAAGCTTGCATTATGGGTCTTGAGGAAGCCATTGACCTCAGGATCAAGACATTGACCGTGTTCGGAGATTCAGCTCTGGTAATCAATCAAACCAATGGTAAATGGTACACCCATCAGGATCATCTGATACCTTACAGGGATTATACAAGGAGGTTGTTGACTTTCTTTACAACAGTCAAGCTCGAGTATATCCCTCGAGACGAGAATCAGTTTGCAGATGCTCTGGCTACCATTTCATCCATGATCAAAGTTCAAGCTGCCAACTTTGTACCTCAAATCTCAGTGCCCAGACTTGACAGACCAGCATATGTGTTCGCAGCAGATGTTGTTAAAGATGATAAGCCTTGGTTCCATGACATTAAGTGCTTCTTGGAGGATCAGACATACCCACCTGGGGCATCTTCCAATGATAAGAAGACATTGAGAAGGCTTGCTGGTAGTTTCTTTCTGAACACTGATGGTTCCCTGTACAAAAGAAACTTTGATATGGTACTCCTCAGATGCGTTAATAAGACAGAAGCGGACTTGTTGATGCATGAAGTGCACGAAGGATCCTTTGGTACCCATGCTAGAGGGCATGCCATGGCTAAAAAGTTGCTAAGATCAGGTTATTACTGGATCACAATGGATGCAGACTGTTGTGCCTATGCCAGAAAATGCCATAAATGCCAGATTTATGCGGATAGGGTGCATGTGCCTCCTAATCCTCTGAATGTGATGTCTTCACCCTGGCCCTTTGCTATGTGGGGCATCGATATGATTAGCAATATCGAACCGACTGCTTCAAATGGTCACAGATTCATCCTGGTCGCCATTGACTATTTCACCAAGTGGGTCGAAGCAGCTTCCTACGCAAATGTTACCAGGCAAGTGGTAGCCAGATTTCTGAAGAGGGATATCATCTGTCGATACGGAGTTCCCGAGCGGATCATTACTGACAATGGTTCCAACTTGAATAACAAAATGATGGCAGAGCTATGCCGGGACTTCAAGATCCAACACCACAATTCTTCTCCTTACAGGCCAAAGATGAATGGCGCTGTCGAGGCAGCTAATAAGAATATCAAGAAGATTGTGCAGAAGATGGTAGTCACCTACAAAGACTGGCATGAAATGCTACCATTTGCCTTGCATGGGTACCGCACGTCAATCAGAACATCCACTGGGGCAACACCGTATCAGCTTGTATATGGTA
This sequence comes from Lathyrus aphaca, assembly GCA_963966055.1. Taxonomy (NCBI): domain Eukaryota; kingdom Viridiplantae; phylum Streptophyta; class Magnoliopsida; order Fabales; family Fabaceae; genus Lathyrus; species Lathyrus aphaca. Next base: position 213,488,542 of record OZ014519.1, read on the forward strand.
TGGAAGCAGTCCTACCTGTTGAAGTTGAATTACCCTCCTTGCGGGTACTGATGGATGTTACGCTGAACGAAGCAGAATGGGTCCGATCCCGGTACAAACAACTGAGTCTGATTGAAGAGAAGAGATTGGCTGCAATCTGTCATGGGCAGCTATATCAGAAGAGAATGAAGAGAGCCTTCGATCAGAAAGTCAGGCACCGAGAGTATCAAGTAGGGGATCTTGTGCTGAAAAGAATCCTCCCTCCGCATACAGACCACAGGGGCAAGTGGACTCCGAATTATGAAGGACCGTTTGTAGTAAAGAAAGTTTTTTCTGGTGGAGCACTGATGCTCAGCACTATGGATGGTGAAGACTTCCCGTCCCCTGTAAATTCAGATGCAGTTAAAAAATACTTCGCGTAAAATGACCCGCTGGACATAAAAACAGAATGTAAGTCCAGGCAAAAATAGGGCATCCCGGCGAGTCAAAAACAGAATAAAAGACTCGGGCAAAAATAAGGGAAAATAAACAAAAAATGTACACCCGCTGAGTTGAAAAGCCGCATTGGACAACTCAGGCAAAAATGGGTATCCCGATGGATTGAAAACCCGAAAGGGCGATCCATGCAAAATAAGGGAATAAGCGAACAACTGCATTCTGAATTCGTCTGTATCACCTATAACTTGGTAAGCCTCGAAAGGGTCAAGCTTCTGTCAGAATCAGCCTTCTTCAGAAAGCAAGACGAGAAGGACGTCAAATGTCATACGAGTCATAGCAGAAGGGAAGCTCCTTGAAGCGTCGTCAACATTGCCAGCCTTTTGTTTCTCATTTTGTAACAATCTCTTCATTTCAGGGGATTTGTTTCTTTGACTGTATCTCGCCAATTCAGGGCACATGAATTAATAAAATCAGATTTTCAGTCATGTTTTGTCTTGTACATTTTTATTTGCAAAAATGTCTGATGTCTTAAGAAAAACTGATTGCCTGAATACAGATGCTTATCTTCAAAAAAAATAATAATAAAAGTCACATGCTTGCAGGAAATATACTTACTCTCAGAAGTGTCTAAACTCCTATGACGGAATCCAGTAAAGGATACCTCGGGATTACTTGTGCGTTTCCCTACCTTTGCAGGATTGCAGGTATCCAAAACGCAACTTAGGGCATGAAAGCTTCACCCCAGCAAGCTGACAAATCAACACTCAGTCTTAGCACCCAAAGTGTTTTCTCCCCAGCTGAGTTTCCACTTGCTATTTCTCCCCAACTGAGGTGCGAACCATTCTTCCTCCTCAGCTAAGTACAAAAGGCAGGGAACCATCTCCCCACAGAGCCTCAGCCTCTATCCAGAAGAGCAGCGCATGAAGGGATCACAACAGAGTGAAGAAAGCTTCTACAAACCCCAGCTGGGTCCCTCATTATCAGGATGGGTCTATCAGTGACCTATCCCCCCCAAGCAGATATCATCTCATCAAATTTACCAATGATCTCATCCCCAGCTGGGATGTCCATTTCAAGCAGATCAACCGGAGATCTTCGCAGCATCGGGATCCGAATCCTGGATCGGTATCCTTGCATAATCATGGCATTCGCATCATATTCACCCACAAAGCGTAGCATTCCGTCTAATACGGAGCATTACGGCAAAAATCAAACATATTACATAATCATAAGCCATGTTCTGAATCGAACGCTTGTGGATAATGACAATCCATCCGCAATATACAGAATACCCCCCCAGATTCCCCAGCAAATACAGTTGCCTTACATGCCCAAACACTAGTATATACTCCTTGTGGCACCCGTCCATGTCATATCCCCAGCAGAAAGCCAGGGACATCCCCTTTGCACTCACGAACATGCTTATATATACATTTCCTTGACATCTAAACACTTTGTACATCAGATACTTGCTTATACTATGCGTCTTCTCCTTTTGACACTTGTCCGTGTCACCCTCACCAGCAGATTGAACACTCATCTATACATCACTCATACTTACTACTCATACAGATACTCGTCCGTATCTTGTATATACCACTTATATCCCCGCAGATTCAGCACTAGTCCATGTTCTTTGTTAACCAGTTGGTACTCGTCCGTACCATCATCTCAAAACATGTGTCAAGCGTTTGTTTCTACCTGATACTCGTCCGTATCATAGTCTTAAGGATGCTCGTCCGCATCTTTAATCCATACACTGTGTCAAACCTTCTTGTCTTCTTGAATATAGATACTCGCCTGTGTCTACTATCCTCAGAAGGGTCCCTTCAGATTCAACACTCGTCCGTGTTCTCCGTTAACCAGTTGATACTCGTCCGTATCATCATCTCTGAACACGTGTCAGTTTTTTGTTTCTACCCGATACTCGTCCGTATCGTGGTCTTAAGGATGCTCGTCCGCATCTTTAATCTATACACAAACATCTAAACACTTATACCCTTTATTTCTTGGATGTAAACACTCGTCCGTGTTTACTATTCCCCAGTAGATCGCCAACAAAGCAAAATTTCTTTTTATCTGACATTCGTCCTATGTCATGATAAACCCTGAGAGCGGCCGTCCCCTGCTAGGTGGTCGTCCTCCACCTCTTGATGATCGTCCTTCATCAAGCTCATCCGATGGCCGTCCCCATCGTTGATCTTCTATCCGACATTCGTCCTATGACGTGATATTTAGCAGCCGTCCCCTGCTAGGTGATCATCCTTCACCTTTTGATGATCACCCTTCATCATTTTATCCAATGGCCGTCCCCATTGTTGACTTTGGTTATCTGACATTCGTCCTATGTCATGATAAACCTTGAGAGCAGCCATCCCCTGCTAGGTGGTCGTCCTCCACCTCTTGATGATCGTCCTTCATCATGCTCGTCCGATGGTCGTCCCCATCGTTGACCTTTTATCCGGCATTCATCCTATGTCGCGATATTTTCGGCAGCCGTACCCTGCCAGGTGATCGTCCTTCACCTTAGATGACCGTCCCTCATCTTATACCCAACAGAGCAGCCGTCCCCTGCTAGGTGATCGTCCTTCACCTTTGATGACTGTCCCTCATCATCTGTTTATTTCATTTATTCTTTAACCCGATGGCCGTCCCCGTCGTGGTCCCTCTTCCTTTTCCTGATGATCGTCCTTCATCAGTTTAGCCCGATGGCCGTCCCCATCGTTGGTTACCTTACTTTATGAACTTGATGGCCGTCCCCATCATTTTTCATTAATCTCCAGAGAATCTTACAGCTTTACTTGATGGCCATCCCCATCATGATCCCTTTTTATCCCCAGCATGTCGGCCGTCCCCGTCATTGCTTTATTTTCCGCACTTTTTCCCGCATGTCGGTCGTCCCCATCATTGCTCTTTACCCAGCAGTCGTCCTCTGCTCGACGGTCGTCCTCCGTCGCCCACACTTTACAATATACTTTATTTTCTTTTACAATCTATATCCCTTTTCTTCTTCATTCTGTGAGTGCAAATTTTGGACTGTCTTCGGTATTCAACCACAAGTTATCTTGTTTGCCTGATAAGCCGTCGCTTACATCCTGCACAGCTAACTCATGTTTGAATAGGGGCAGCTGTAAACACCCCAAATTTTCCCTCACCCATTCACACCATGGCTTGTGATCATTTCATATGCATAAACTCAATCATAGCATCTCATACTACATTTTTTATTCACTGCATAGATTCAAAGTCATCTGCATCTAGGGTTTGTGATCTGAGCAATCCAAGAGCTTCTTGAGCCACTCCAAAGGTCATCAAACACTTCAAAGGGGTCCATGTATGTTCAAACATCATATTGTATCCTCTCACAGTCAAGAATGCCAAAAATCACAAGAACTGAGAATAGCATGGAAGCAGAGCCAGGTTTAACTGCACAGATGACCTAAAATTAGGGTTTTGGTTTCAGAGGCCATAACTCCAAATTTTTTGGTCATTCTTGTTTCTATTGGTCTCTATATGGTATAGGGAGTATGCATATCAATTTTCATGAAGAAATTCCATGGGGAAGTCATCTGATCAAGAGTTGACTTTTCAAGCAAGTCAGTGCAAAATCAGGGCATCTGAGGCCCCCAATGACCCAACCAAAGGGTGTTCTTCATCATTTTGATTGTATATGATCTTTATTTGATCATAGAAGATGTTGGAAGATCACAAAATTGAAGAATTTCAAGTCTTTTGCAAAGTTGACTTTTTGGGCAAGTTTGACTTTTAATGGAATTGCCATTTTAAGCAACTTTTTCAACCTTTACTTTTTGATTCAAAAAAGCTTCAAATGAAAAAACTTTGGTCATGAAAGTTGTAGAATGGATCATTCCCTTTTCAAAAAGTACAAGAGCATGACCTAATTCATTTTGGATCAAAAGTTATGGCTTGTCAAAGTTGGCAAAAATCACTAAATTTCAAGTTATGCACCAAAGAGGCAAAGTTGCAAATTCATATGTCAAGACAAATTGGGCTGTCAAGTGCACTTCTAAACTTCACAACATGATCATACAACCTCTAAACTTCAGAATGGGCCAAGGGATCATTCATTTTTGTGGCCTATGGATCAAGATTTTTCATAAGAGGCAAAAGCAAGGCAAGTTGCAAAACTCATCATAAGCTACCATCCACTTGCTGGCTGACTTGCTGAACCATCCTAGGGTTCTCCCCACATCATGCTGCGCAGGACATGCCTTTTTTCCTTGGCTAGCAAGTAGCCCATACCTCTCTTACACAACTTTGACATTTTGGCAACTTGAGCCATACCAATCAATAAAGCACACATCACATCTTCTGACCAATCCCAATTGTTTATACAAGCAAAAAGCAAGCCAAAGCAACAACAACACAGGCCTGAAACACTCCATAGCACAGCATTCTCATTTTCCACCCCATTTGCAAAAGCATTCGAAACTCATCATACAAGCTACAAACTCACAAACAAACTTCACAGAACATATCACCACATCCTCCTGATCATTTCCCTGCCTTCATTCACCCTTGAAACCTCACATAAGCCAGATACGATTTCTGCCCCCCTTTGAACAGAACTCAAGCAAACTCTCAAACCAGCCATTGCAAACTTCAAACAAACCTTGTAAGCTTCTTAGGAGGATCAGTGGAGTAGATTTGAGCCAAAGAAACAGCCTGTAAGCTCTGGAATCGAAAGCTCCATCTCAGGTATCATCCAAGAACATTTTTCCAGAACTTGTGTTCTGAGTTACAAACTGATTCTATGTGATGTGCTGATCATTTTAAACTTTGAATCATTATAAATGGTTGCGTGTGTAGGATGTATTTGAGCTCTGAAATTTTTGTGTTGTTTTCCGTTTTGAGTCGTTCCTCATGTTTCAGTGGAAATGAATGGATTTTGGGGTGGGGTTTAGGTTTAGTGATGATTAATGATTGATTCTGGAGAGTTTGGCATGATTTCATGGCATATTGAGAGAGATTGAGAGTTGAGCTGGCCGGAGAAGACGACCGGAACAGTGTTCCGGTCGCCTGAATGTGATTAGGGCAGGATTAGGGCTTAATCATTTAATTAGCGAATTTGAATCTCAGCCCTTGGATGTGGCGCCAAGTCTTCTCCCGCGCGTGTGAGTTCAAACCCTGGCCATTGATTATGTTGACTTTCCTTTTTTCAGATTTAATTCATTTTATTTTTCATTTAAATTCATTTGTTTTCTCCATTTTATTTAAAATAGCAAAACAATTTTAAAAATTCTGAAAATTTTTGTATAAACTTTTATTAATTTTTCAGAAACCAAAAACATTTTTATTTTTATTTTTTGCATTAAAAAATATTTTTAAATCATTTAAAAGTTTATTTTCAATTAATTAATGAGAATTAATTAATTAAGAATACTTTTAGGTATTTAAAAATCACCAAAAAATTCATGAAACCTTCATAATCATTTAGAAACATTGTCCAACCCTCAAACCAAATTTCTTTTTTGATCTTGATGTCTTTTGAGATTTTTTCATGGAATTAAAATCATTTCAAGGCATTATTTTGATCCAAACTTCAAAAAATCATTTCTGCCTAACCATTGAGAGTTGGACTTTGATTCTTTTTGCATTGCATTTTGTTTAGCATGTAGTTTGTGAGATTAAATTGGCATGATTTGATCTTTCATTTTCAATTTGTTTGGCATTTTTCTTGTTAAGGTACCCTAAAACCCTAGAAAACTTAGGAAATTCATAACTTACATTAGGTTAAGAGTTAGAACCCCTCCTTTGGGTAGTGAGTTTGTGTAGGATTAGGGTTGCTTTGAATGCATTTTCAATTTTTTATCTTGATGTTTGCTTCTGATTTTGGTTTTTGTTTGATGCATTGATCATAAACCCTAATTTGGGTCTCCTTTTGCATTCATCTTGCATTTGCTTGCATACCATGACCTGCCATTGCATTTTATGCATCCATTTGATTCATTGGACATCTTAAGACATGTTAAAAGCATGTTTGATCATTGCATCATGTATTTGCCATGTTGTATGTCATTTGCATCTCATAACTGTTTATGTGTGTTCATGGTTCTAAACTTGCTCCATTTGCATCCATTGGTTCATATGATCATCCTCATGCCTTGATTCATGTTTGCACCATATCATAGCATCATCATCATCTCATATATGCTTCTGGTTTTGGTTTGCATCATGTCAGTGCATCCCATTTGCATTGCATTGCATTTCTTTCACTAACTTTTCAGGTGGTAAGTTACTTGGAGAAGTGAATTTGCCTTCACTTCTCACAATTTCTTTTCATCTCTTTCATGCACCTTTGCTGCATTTTGTTATGTGTTTGAGATTGAGCTTGCTCTTTCTTTCTCTTCTCACTTTCTTTCTTCAAGTGACTTGTCTTCTTAAATGAAGCAAGTTACTTTGCTTCTCCTGATCCTTTCATCTGCTTCCTGGTGGTTCCATTGAAGATTTTTCTTGTTAACCTCACAAACCTTAGGAACAACCAAGCATGACAATGATTAGGGTTTTGATTAGTCCCCCATTTAGACTTTACCTTTGTGTCTCATTGAGTCTTCTCTTCTCACCTCATAATCAAGGACTAAACCCTAAAGGTTTTAAGGCTTTGTGATTAAGCTTATGCCTGCATCCTTCTATTAGGATGGAGTGTATAACTTTAATCCTAAGTGTTAAACCCTTAATGTGTTTAAATCCTTTGATCAATTCATCTAATAATCATCAAGACATCAAACTTGTAACTTGGGCCTTGCATTAGGGTTCTAATTCTTCCTTAACTGGTTAAGAAGGACTAACCCTAATGTTAATGGACAAGTCCCCCTCAAGTTGTCTTACAAACCCTAAAAGACACTTCATCATCATATCGTTAAATAAAATCCACTTAATAAAGGCTTTGTTTTGTCATGAGTTTAATCCCTAATCATGGATTAAGTTGAGGAGCTTTCCTCAGCTTAAACATTCTCATCTATTATCCTTCTATTAGGATGGTGTAATGAGTCTGTTTAATCCCTGATTATGGCTTAATCTCATTACTCAACACTAAACAAAAACAACAAAAACATCTAAATAATCACAAGTAGGTTAATGATCTTAATCCTACATCAAAGGTGATTAAGTGTGAGAAGCTGACTTCACACTTAAGGTATTCTCATTACCCCTAACCAGAGGGAAGATGTGGTGAGTTTACTAAATCCATTGGTTTAGGCTTAAGCTCATTAACTTATGACAAACTCTCAAAAGCCATAAAAGACTGAAAACTCAAAAACAAACAATAATCGTCTCCTTCAGGATTCTTTTCTCACCTCATTCACTCACAACCGAGAACTTGCTTCTTCCGTCTAATGCAAGACAGTTTGCACCTGAGCCAGACAGGTTATACACTTGAGCATAGACAAGCAAGCAGTTCACCAGTCAATTCATCTTTCATTCTCTTTGGGTCGAACTACGGTGTTCTGACTTCCTCATTACACGAGAGGATACGTAGGTATAACTTAACAGTTATCGAACAAAAGTCTCTGTGTATTCCCCCTCCTTCCAGCATCATTCTCTTAGCCTCATGATCTTGAGCATCTCATTCTTTGTTCTTACACTGACACCATACATATACACTTCACTTCTCTTACACTGACACCTGTACATCCTTTTCCAGCTCTTTTATGCAAAAATTACACAGACACTACCCCTTTAAAACACAAACTTTCAAGCGTGGATCCCGTCGAGTACGGCGGACAATCTGGGTGCTAATACCTTCCCAGGTTGTAACCAACCCCCTTTCTCAGTCTCTCTGGTTCGCAACCGTCTTATCCATATCTTTCTAGGTCTATGCACCATTACCTTTCCTTCGGGATAAAAATGCCTAGCTGGCGACTCTTTTCATTTCCTGTGAGTTCACTCCTGTGTGTTCTCACATTCCCTCTTTCGCCGACCGTTCGCGTCTGTACCATATTTGAGCCCGGTCTCATCTGGTGGGAGCGACAGCTGCTAGCTTCTTCCTGAATACAGATGGGATGTTGTATAAGAGGAACTTCGACATGGTCTTGCTCAGATGCGTGGCGTGGATAGACACGAAGCGAGCCTGTTAATATAGGAAGTCCACGGGGGATCTTTCGGTACCCATGCAGGAGGGCATGCTATGGCTAAGAAATTGTTGAGATCGGGGTATTACTGGATGACAATGGATGCAGACTGTTGTTCATACGCCCGTAAGTGCCACAAGTGCCAGATTTATGCAGACAAGGTGCATGTTCCTCCTAGCCCGCTCAACATCATGTCATCTCCTTGGCCCTTTTCTATGTGGGGCATTGACATGATCGGGGAAATAGAGCCTACTGCTTCAAATGGCCATCGCTTCATCCTGGTCGCGATTGATTACTTCACTAAGTGGGTTGAAGCAGCATCTTATGCCAACGTCACTCATCAAGTGGTTGCCAGATTTTTGAAAAGAGACATCATTTGTAGATACGGAGTGCCCGAAAGAATCATTAATGACAATGTTTCTAATTTGAACAACAAGATGATGGCAGAGTTGTGTCGGGACTTCAAGATCCATCATCACAATTCTTCTCCTTACCGACCAAAGATGAATGGTGCGGTAGAAGCGGAAAATAAAAATATCAAGAAGATTGTGCAAAAGATGGTTGTCAGTTACAAAGATTGGCATGAGATGTTACCATTTGCGCTGCATGGGTACCGAATGTCAGTCAGGACGTCAACTGGGGCAACTCCCTTCTCATTGGTATATGGCATGGAGGCAGTCTTGCCTGTTGAAGTAGAGATTCCTTCATTGCGTGTGATGATGGATGTGAAGCTTAATGAGGCTGAATGGGTGTGTTCTCGTTACAATCAGCTATGTCTAATTGAGGAAAAGAGGTTAGCGGCTATCTGTCATGGTCAACTTTATCAGAGGAGAATGAAGCGAGCATTCGATCAACGAGTACGTACTCGGGAGTATCAAGTAGGAGAGCTTGTGCTGAAGAGGATTGTTCCTCCAGGTTCAGATCACATGGGCAAGTGGACCCCAAACTACGAAGGACCATTCATAGTGAAGAAAGTTTTCTCAGGCGGAGCATTGATGCTCACCACTATGGATGGAGAAGATTTCCAGTCCCCTGTTAACTCGGACGCAGTTAAAAAATACTTCACATAAAAGGACCCGCTGGACACAAAAACAGAATTAAAGTCCAGGCAAGAAAAGGGAATCCCAGCGAGCTAAAAACAGAATAAAAAGCTCGGGCAAAAGTTAGGGAAAATAAATAAAAAAATGTACACCCGCTGAGTTGAAAAGCCACATCGGACAGCTCAGGCAAAAAAGGGTATCCCGGTGGATTGAAAACCCGAAAGGGCGATCCACGCAAAATAAGGGAATAAGCGAACAATTGCGATCCGAGTAATCTGAACCAAATTATCGTTTCATACAACCTGACAATACCAGAAGGATAGGAATCAGTCCCCTCATCCTTTCAGAAAGCAAAGGCAATAATAGAGAGTTTTGAAGACATGCTGGTCATAGCAAGAAAGGAACTCATTGGGATGTTGTGCCCATTTCCATTAGGATAGTTTATTTTGTCAATTTTATGGTAGCTACCTCTTTCCAGGTGATTGCTTCCTGATGTAAAATCTTTGCCTATTCAGAGGCCTTTCAATAAAAAGAATATTCAGTCAAAAAGTTGTGTTGTGTTTATTTTTGTTTGCAAAATGTCCTGAATTTTTGGCAAAAATAGCATTGCATTTAAAACATGGTGATAATTTGAAAGAAAATGACATTGCAGGGAAACATTTGAAATCCCTCTTTGAGTGTCGGGTGACGATGGATGAATAGATCATACCATGCAAGTCCTCGGGGCACATATGTGTATTCTGTTATTGCAGGTTGCAGGATGGCGTCACATTCTCCCAAGCAGAATTTTTTCCCCAGCTAAGTCTTGGCAGGTAGCCCAAGCAGTTTATCTTCCCCAGTGGAGTATACCCGGCAAGCAGTGGGAGGCCCATTCCCCACAGAGTTCATTTGTCAGAACTCTTGTCACCAACAGTGGATATTTTAGGAATTCCCAACCATCAGGGAAACATCCTCTAGCACTCGTTTGTGTTTATACTTTATTGCTGCTCGTCTGCATCTCTCAACACTCTTCTGTGTTGTCACTTTGGTATTGCTCTTTTTCTTTCCCCAGCAGTGTCCCATAATTACCTTGTTGTTGCTCGTCCGCAATTTCCAACACTCGTCTGTGTTTGATATTTGTTGTTGCTCGTCTGCAATTTCCAACACTCATCTGTGTTTTATGTTTGATGATTAATTGCTCGTCTGCACTTCCCAACACGCGTCTGTGTTTGATATTTATGGTTGCTCGTATGCATTCTCCGGCACTCGTTTGTGTATTATCTGTTTGAAGCTCGTCTGCATTGTTGGGATACTCGTCTGTGTCATCCCTAACACTCGTCTGTGTTAGCTTATATCCATATGAATTGATTTGATAATTACCCTTACACTCGTTTGTATGACTACTTCAAATACTCGTCTGTGTTTGAATTTCTGGTATTCGTCCGTATCAGTGGCTGATACTCGTCTGTATCATTGCTTGAAGCGCTCGTCTGTGTTTCTTAGATCATCGTCTGATAGTCGTTTGTATCATTGATTTTTGGGTACTCGTCTATGTTATCTTGATGATCATCCAATACTTGTCTGTATTTAAGAGGTTTAAAATCCTGACTGTGGGAATAAATGTCAAAACGGTTACCGGTCCTGGCGTAACAGGTATATCCGAAGGAGGCTCGTCTGTCTCAAGCACCACTTATGGATGTTGCACCTGGCGTAACAGGTTTTCTCGAAGAAGGCTCGTTTGTCTTATACCATATATCCACGGATAATATATGAGGAGGGTTCGTCTACCTTGTTCATGCATGTTTATCCCACAGACTTTAGTGCATCCCGGTCCTGGCGTAACAGGTATATCCAAAGGAGATTCGTCTGTCTCAGGTCATATGTTCTTGCAAAGTATATGAGGGCTCGTATGTCCAGCTCCTGGCGTAACAGGATTGTTCAAAAAAGACTCGTCTGTCAAAGTATATTCTGATTCCAGATAACAGTTTCAACTTAGAGGGAGCTCGTCTGCTTTCTCTTCACTTCAATCACCAAAGCATCATTTGGTTGGGTTTATTTCCCAGTTTCTGCATTCTTCGTCAGAGTGCAAATTTCAGGTCTTCTTGGTATTCAACCACAGTTTACCTTGAGCGGTCGATAGCCCGTGCTACCGTCCTTTTCCGATTAACAGTTGTTTGAATAGGGGAAGCTGTAACACCCCAAATTTGCCCTCTTCATTTTAAGCATCATATCACATTATATTCATCATGAACATATCATATTCTTGGCATCTTAGCATGGAAAGATGAGGCATAACATTCTCATGACCTAGCATTAGGCATATGATCATATGTGGAGGATTTTGAAGCATCACAAGCCATGACAAGGGGCCCAATGGATTTGTACAAGTCCTATGAGGGTTCTACATTTCATTTACAAGTTCAAGTTCATTTACAAAAGCTCAGAAGGTTGGAAGATCATCAGGGAATCCAGGCTAGGGCAAAGCTCCTACACAATGGTCCCAAATTAAGGTTTGAGTTTCAAGCATGAAAACCTCAAGACTTTGGCCATTTCATTTGGGCAAAGAATTTTGCATGTTAAGAGGATCCTAGGGATGAATTTTGGTGAGAAAATTCCTTGTGGAAGTCAAGCATTTCTTCAGTTGCTTGTAAATGAAGAAACTGGTCAACTATGCCTTAGAAAAGTCAACTGTGAGATTTCAAGGGGTCCAACTCCATTTTTCTAGCCAAGGGATGTTCTTATAATGTTAAAAGAGGTTTGGCAAGTTCAAAGATCACGAATCATGAGGTTTTGAGGTGTTTTGCAAAATTGGTGTGAAGTTGGTCATGGAAAATGCCATTTTAGCAAGTTTTTGCCCTAAATTTCAAGTGATCATAACTTGGTGAAAAAATCTTCAAATGGACCAAAGTCAAACATGAAAGTTGGAAATTAAAGCCTCCCATTTTCAAAAAGTACAAGTACTTTTTCATAGCCTTCATGGTTAAGGAGATGAGGCCCTCAAAAATTAGGGTAAAACTAGGGCAAAACTTGATTTTTCATTTGTACACAAAAGTAAAAAGTCTTGAAAGTTATTTTTGGGTGTTGGTACATACCAAATAAGGTTACAATGTTACAATGCAATCCAAATGGTCCATTTTTCTTCAAGAATGACATCAAATTCGTGCATGATGAGAATTTTATTCCATAAGTGTAATTTTTGCATGAACATGTGAAGTGTGTGACACTCACATCCAATGGCCAGGATCTTGTTGGTTTGAAATCAAGGGTCAGATTGTGAATGCACATGGGCAAGAAGCAAGGAAATGCACAAGTGTTTCATGCTCTCACAATAAATTTGCAAATTTTGCAAAATCTCTCCCACTCTCTCTTCCCACGTGCAAAGCCTCTCATTCTTTCAGCATTTCCTCATGACCTCATACATAAGCAAATTAGCGTTTTAGAAGGGTCCAGATCTCTCTCATTTCATCACTCTCAAGTTTTGGCTGAGTTTGCAATTTCTTTCGAATATCTTCACACACTTTCTCTCTTCACAAACCAGCCACAAATCCTTCATCATTGAGAGCTCAGGATCACAAATCTCTCCATTGTTCAAGCTAATTCTCAAGATTCATCACCTTGCCATTTCAGGGCAGCAAGCCTCAAACTCTTAGATCCAACAAGTTTCAAGGCTCTAGTTGCATTTATTTTGCAACTAGAGTGTATTTGGAGTGGATTGGCAGCATTTTCTTGGCTTATCACAAGCTATTTCAAGATCTGCAATTTCAGGTGAGTTCGAAATTCTTAGATCTAGAAATGAAAATGGATGTGTGCTTTGTGATCTTCTGTTTATGCTGATCATTCTGCTTATTTTAGATTTGAATTTGGTGCACTATTGAGCTTGGTATGAGGATTTGAATTTTCATGATGAAAACTGTTTGCCTTCGATCCAGTAAATTCTTTGACCTATTGTGAATTTCAGTGTCATATTTGAATTCAAGGCACCTTAATTATGTAATCTGGAGCATTGTGTGAATTTTCATTGACTTTTGTTCATCATATGCCTTTTCCGGTGCCGGAGCCCTAGCTCCGGTCACCGGATTCTGGACGTGTGTACTTAGGGTTTCCAGAGGTAGAAGATAAGTCCAGCACCATCAGATCATTTCATCTGGACGCATGAGATGGTGACACCTCAATTAATAAGGCTGCTCCCTCTCACGTGCTTTTGTGTTCTAATTTTTATTCTGATAATGCTTTATGTTGCGCACACCATATTAAGTAGCATGTTCTCTCACTCTGATCCAATCACCTTGCCACGTCAATTAATGAATGGACTAATCTCAGCTCTCCTTTTGATCCTTTGGCCATTATTTTTTCGTATTTTTTGTGATTTTCCACCCTTGTATTGTGTGCTGCGCAGAGATTGGGTGGGTCTGGGTTGCTAATCCCACCCCCCTTTGTCTTGAGCCCAATTGATTTCATCTGACTTTCCTTTCTATTCGCACCCTAGCTCCCTCTTCTCATTTTATTTCTTTTTTCTTTTATTTCTTTTATATCATTTTGGTTTTTAATTTTTAAAATTAGTTCTAAGCTTCAAAAAATTATGAAATAATTCATGGATGTCAATTTGAGTTTTCTTTATTTTTTCATATTTTTATTTTCCATTTATTTCACCCTGACACGTGGATATTAATTCTCTCCTTTAATTAATTCATTTTAATTCTTTTTTTGGCATGTTGTCTTGTTCATTTTCCATTTTGATCCTCATTTGGAAGTTTTGAGTGGTTCTTTTTGCTCTGGACTCTCAATAGGGTGTACTTCATATGAGATTTTTGCTCTGATTTTTAGGAACTTGTTCATTTGGTTTTGGTCTTTGACTTGTGATTGAAGTTTCTTAACCCTAGTTGATGTTTAAGCCCTCATTTGACTTGCATGGCTTCTGAATTTCTTCCTATCATTTTGGCATATTGCTATATCATGATTGAAGACCTCTTGTCCAAAGTTGTGGAATTTTTGGGTTCATATTTGATTTAATTTGAATTTTGGTTCTTAACTTGTCCCATTTTGCTTATTTTTGATCATAAGTCCTCTTCTTAGCTTAGAAGGGCACTTGTGCCAACTTCTTCATCTTATTTGGGGTCTCTTTAGGGCATTGATACCTTTCTGATCTTGGTTGGGGGTTTTTGCTTTGGAAATCTTGTGTTTTTCTTACCTTTGAAGTTCTTTCTTTCTTTTGTACATCCATCTCACTTCTTTGTTTCTTTCCTTCCCCAATATGATTGTTTAGCTTTGTGCTTCTTTTCTCTTCATCTCTTTTGCTTCTTAAGCACTTCTTTGACTTGTATTTGGTTCTGTTCTTACACCTTGAGTTCATGTTTTGTTTATTTTGCTTTGAATCTTACCAATTTTACTTTGCTTTGCCATGTGATTTATGTTGCCTCATATTGACTTGTGTGATTCTTTTTTCATTCTTGTGATTTGCATTTTCATTAAGCCTTTGTATATATGACTTCACTTATGTTTGTATGATGTTGGTATGACATTATGTTCATTTTGTTTTGCTTGTATGCTTGTGTTTCTAACCTTTTCAGGGGCTATGGTAAGTAAGAGGTATGGAAGTGATTCCCACATCTCCAAATCTCATCTCTTCTCTTCTTATGCTTACTTGTGCTAAAATTTTGATTGTTGGGCTTAGGCCTTACTTCCCTCTTCTTCTATTCTTCTTTCTTCTTCTTCTCTTCTTCTTTCTTCTTCTTTAGGATAGTAAACCTCACTAACCTAGGATTTCCCATGCATGACAACACTTAGGAATCTTTAGTCCCCCATTAGACTTTTGCCTTTGTGATCCTTTTGGTTCTTTTCTCTTCTCATCTCAAAACCATAAAGAAGACACTTAATAAAGATTGAAGTAATATCTTGAACAATAGCCTTATCCCATGAGACACTTGTAGTCTTCCCATCTTGGGATAGTACAAGCTTGTCTTGTGATGCACAAGTCTGATCAAGATATCATCTTCACCAAGAAAATCATAAAAAAACACTTCTTCATTGTAAATACCAAAAACACTTAATAAGTTAATGAGTTAGTGAGCTTATGCCCTAATCTCTCGAACCAAGTTTTGTGGATCTTCTCCTTACTTGAGTGTGCTTGTTCTATTATTCCATCTTGGAATGTAGTAGCAATTACACATTCCATGGAAAAAAAGCTTGAGTTCACTTCCTTGTGCCACACTCATAAAAGCTTCTAAAAAACACAAACAAACAATAAGCGTCTTTCCTTCGGGAATTCTTTTCTCATCTCCTTCGCTCCGTACGCGAACTTGCTCCTACTTGTCATTTTGCAAGACGGTTACGCACTCGTCGTCTGAGCCTGCAACACCTGAGTATTGACATAGGTAGTTCAAGCCTTAAGACACAAGCAATCTTTTCCACCCCTAGTCAGGGGAACTACAGCGTCTCTGATCCTCATTGTCCTGATGAGGTACGTAGGCAGCGGGGTAGGGCCCGTTCAAGCATAATCTTTATTTTCCCTACATTTTTTCTCTTTGTTTTCTTTCTCAGTTCCTTTTCTAGTTCAGCTCCTTTTCTTTGCAGCAGCTTTCATCCCCTCACCCTTTGAAACATTTTCTTTACAAGCGTGGATCCCGTCGGGTACGGCGGACGATTTGGGTGCTAATACCTTCCCAGGTCGTAACCGGCTCCCGAACTCGGTCTCTTTGGTTTGCAGGACATGTGTCCTTCCTTTCTCTTCTTCTGGTTTGTGCAGCATTACCATTCCCGTTCCTTCAGGATAAAAATGCCTGGCTGGCGACTCTATTCTTTTCCGCGCCACTTTCGCGTTTGTACCAGGATGGAAATCCGGGGAGCGACACTTAAGTCACGTGAGGAACTTTTGTTGATTGTGTGGATCTTATGTTGCATTTGTGATCAGATGGATCATGAAGATGTATAGTGAAGTGCTTATACATGTTGTGTGCATTATCATTATCATGCATACATTGAGGTATTATTGGTGGGATGAATCATTTTTGGATGGACGTATGTGATTCATATGTACTCTGTTATGGAGAATGTTGGAGATAAATCATTGTTGGATGGGCGTATGTGATTTATCCGGATTATTTATAAATCGAGTTCGAATAAATGAACTAAGGTGAATCAGTACCAAATGCATTGTGTCATTGTTGAGTAACATTGCATTATTATTATTGTTGAATCCTGAATCATGTTGCTAATTGTTGTTATGATGTTGTTGTGTATGTTGATTGTGCGAGATACTATACTTGAAATGTTTTATGCACCGTTAATTATTGAATACATTTCTTACCCCTCTGATGTTGTTGTTGTATTTGTGCTTCCTTGGAAGTGCAGATAATCTAGGTACTTGAGTGTGTGTGGACTGCGTGTTGTTTGTTCGAGTCATAAGACAGCTCTGATACGTAACACGTAACTTAGGGATTTTTTTATGTTTTACTCTTTTTAATTACTTTGTTACGTATCGTATTTTCTTGTTGAGACTCTATAAACCAAGAATTATTGACAAATATTGTTGATGTTGACAAATTGCCATGAGTTGAATAATTCATATTTTCTGTTGTTTTAATTGAAAGGAGTTTTGTTGTTATTATTGTTGATGTGGCATTCCACTTTGTCTATAACTCTGATTTTACTTATTAATTTATTATTTTCTAAAATGGGAAAAATGAGGTGTTACAGCAAAGAACAGACAAATGTAGATACAATAGAGATATTCTTAAGAACAAAAAAATTTCCTACAAGAGAAGATGCGACTAGGTGGATTAGGGAGGTTGAAATCAGAAATAGAGTCACTGTTATAATAATTTTTCCTTCATCTCTTACCGTTCTTTATGTCCTAACGAGTTATTGTGACAGTGACTCTATTTCTGAGTCCAACCTCCCTAATCCACCTAGTCGACCTCTTCTCTTTTAGAAAAAATTTATGTAGGTTAAAATATCTCTTTTGTATCTACCTTTGACTGGTCTTTGCCGCATATCATCAAATGAACATTCATGTTTCTTAACTAAATGAAAAAAATACACACCAGTAACAAAGGTGTTACTTCCGATTAAGGAAAAAAATACACTCTGAAAGTAACAAATGTATTACTTCCGGTTGAGAAAAAATAAAAATATAATACTCCGAAAGTAACAAGGGTGTTACTTCCGGTTTGAAATATTTTATATTCCGAAATTTTTTAAAAATAAAAAGTAATAAATAAATAATAAAAAGGATAAAATTAGAATTTTCAAAAATATGTAAGGGTATGAGGTTAAATGTAGGAGTACAATGTAAAATTTTTGTAGTCCGCAGCCCAGACAGGACTGGATAGTGAAAAGGGAGCTCATATTAAAATGAGGAAAATTGAACCTTGTACCCCTACACTTGTCCCCATACCCCTACATAATTTCCAATATTCCAATTTTGTCATTTCAATATTTATTTAAATATTTTTAATTTTTCCCGCGAAGTCAGATTAAAAAAATATTATTTTTACGTTGGACGAGAAGAACCGGAAGTACAATGAGTAGGTTTTCTGGTGTAGAAATTTTCAAACCGGAAGTAGCCAAGAGACGTTATCCGGTTCACAAAAATCCTTCACCGGAAGTAACACGCTTGTGTTATCCGGTTTAGGATTTTCTTCACCGGAAGTAGCTATCTTGGGTTTTTCGATTCGTTTTTTTTTAATTTTAATTTTGACAATTTTTTTTAGGAGACAAGAATTTGTTAGGTAAATAAAGGACAAATGTATCGTACAACCGCAAATCATCCTTGTACAAACATATATCATCAAAGGGTTTGTGCTACCTATGATCCTCGAATGGACGTCAAATGACATCACTGATGTCAATCCATCTAACTGAGCTCTGATCTCGCCATATGACATAAATTACATTTGACGCCCATTCGAGGTTCATAGGCAGCACATACCCTTTGATGATATATGTTTGTATAAGGGTGGTCTACGGTGGTACGATACATCTGTCCTTTATTTACCTGACAGATTCTTGTTGTAACACGGTGGGAGAACTAACTTTTAGTCATGTTGCGGATAGCAAGAGTCGCCACCGACTTTTATTTTATCCATAAGGAAAGGACATAAAAGAACAGGAAAGACCTATTTTAAAAAACTTGGGTTTGGGGGGTAGGTTATATAAAGGGAAGGTGTTAGCACCCTTTATATCCATGGTTATCCATGGGCTCTTAGTTACTTAGCTCACTTAAATTTTTTTTGAAATGTGTAGTGTGTGATTAGAAAAATTTCTTTAAGTACTTTGTAATGACCCTCGTATGGGTGTATACAAAGCCTAGTTTAGAAATTGTGAGGTGTAAAAGTAATTTTGAAGAGTGAGCAAGTAACTATGAGGTACCTACCCTAGATTAAGTCTTTCGTGTTCTCGTATGTTCTTTCAATGGTAAGACAATCCCTATTATTAAGGAATAGGTAGTCATTACCTTGGATGTGTTTAAGGGACAAGCGTAGGGTCATCGTATGGTCATAGAAAGCAACTTAAGGGGTGTCTTTAGCAATTCGTAGGGACTATCATCATTTATTCGAAGGGACAAGATCATTATTCCGTAGGCAACCTCGAAGGGACTTGATCTTTTAAACTTGTAGGGACTTGATGATTTTATGAAGGGACTTCGCTTAAGACACCCCTATATTCGAGGGACTTGACCATATTTAAGGCAACTGAGAGGGGTAACCTAGGAAGTGCAAGATGGCGATCAAAGATCGACTTACGTGTGTGAGTGTTTATATTCACGTATTTATCTTATTTAAATTAATCTTCTAATTTATTTTTAATCACATTTAGGTTATTCACACCCTAAGATTACTAACCATACAATAACATATTTACAAAATAAAATAAAGACGGAAAGTAAACCTACAAGTATTACATGGCTTTAGCAGATACATAGTAATCAAATAAAAATAATAATAATAAATATAATAAGAATAATAAATAAACCACAAAATATTAGCAATAATAAAATAATAGCAATAATAATGATAATAATAATAAATTAAGAAATCAAAATTAAAATTTAAAAAGAGAAATTATTTTTAGGTTAAATAAATATTAGAAAATTTTTAAAGATTAATTAAGAAAATATAACAATTTAATAATAATAAGAAAAATACTAAGTTATTTACATATTAATAAAAATAAAGATTAATATATTAATTAGGGTTTAGAAAAATAAGTTAAATTTTTAGGGTTAATAGAAAAATTAGGGTTAACATTTTAATTAAGAAAATTAGGGTCTTTTATTATAATTAAAATACATTATTTATTTATTTACAAAAATATATATAATAATTATATACAAATATATTATAAAATTAATACAAATTATTAACATTAAGAAAATAATTATGAGTTTTATAAAAACATTATTGGTTATTAATCTATAAAAGATTTTAATTATATTAATTTAAATCAAAAATAAAGAAAATAGGGAAAAATAAGAAAACATGGAAAATGCCTAAAAAGATAGGACCTGAGATTTGAACCCAGGTCCTTTACCTCAACAATAACACACAAAACCAACTGAGCCAGCACGCGTTGGTGTTTTCTATGTGCAACGCGTCCATTATATTGTAAACCTGCAAAACAAATAAATATCTGAAAAAAAGTTGGAACCAAGGATTCGAACCCCGACCCTTCTGCCTCCATACGCGTCTCACCAACCAACTGAGCCAAGCCACACATATGAAATACAAACGCAAACATAATCTAATAAAATAAGTGAAGATTTGAAAACTCAATTTCGCGCCAGACTTCATCTCCTTCCTCTGGCTGTCGTCTTAGGCTATACCTACAGACATTCGTCACTAAATGTTTTAGTGACGGATTTTTTCCATCACTAAAGGTCCTGCATATTCAAATATCACAAACAACAAGGATAAATCACTTTTAATGGTTCAAACAAGTTAATATGATGTCCCTAAGTCCAATTGATCTATCAATTTCAACTGAAATTGCTCTTTGTCGTGGTTCCCAATTTCAAGCTTATGAAACCCTAATAATGGTCGTTTGCGTTTCAGGCTATGGTTCCTCATAAATATTATCCAGAAAGATTGTAAACTTCATTCTAAACACAAAACAACAATCAAAATTAGTGTATGATGCATAAATCATAAGAATCGAAAAATTTCAAAAGTAAGAACAAGAGTGAATCGGTTTATGAATTTGAGCATGATTTGGATGCGAATGAGGGTTGAGATATGTTCAATGATGTTCAAGGATCGTGTTTAAACCTTCAAATTGCCTGAAAAACAACACAAAGTAAGAATCCGAATTTGAAATTTCTTTGAAAAAAATTGAAGTTTGTTCTTGATCCTTGGAGGCAGCAAATTCGTCCCTTGTTATTGTCTTATGTTCATGTACATATAGTGAATGAAATTAGGTCAAAAAAATTTGTCCCTTCTTTGGGATTTTGGATAACTTGATGGTGAAGAAAGATATGATCTTAAAAGTGGGAAAAATCAAATATTTTCATACTCTTAAAGCTTTGCACAAATTTGGAGTGTATCCAATCAAGTTAAATGGTGTTTATGATCTTCTAGAACAAGAATCAAATTTAAATATTGAGTTTTCATATTTATTTTGATTTAAATTGATTTTTGATGAATAAAATCAAAATAAATAAAAAATAAACTATAAAAATCTGAACAAATAAGATTTGAGTCGTGCATGATGTCATGGTAAAGATTGGATCATAAAATTGCAAGCCCGTGTGGAAAGAATTGGTTCTAAGGCCCTATTTGCTCAATATACCTCTCAAAACTTTCCCAACTTTGCAAAGGCACAAATCCCTCAATTTTAAGGCTATGAAGGTGTTCTTGGACATTTTGGAAAGCTTAGAGAATCCTCTAACCAACCTCTTTGGTCTCATGTCCATATACTTTACCATTTTCAAAGTATGCCCTTTGGAAGATGTTGACCTTTTGTTGACTTTTAAAATGATCTATAATGTTTTAGCTCATACCTTCCAAATGAAGCTTTTTTGGGCTTGGCTTGTGAGACACAAAGTTGTAGAGAATTAAATTTCCTTCAAAATGAGCTTTTGATGGAAAAAATTTAATGAAGCATGTGAAAGTTATGGCTGGTCAAAGTTCAGTTGACTTTTCCTATGAAAACCCTAATTTAAAAACTCCTGATTTTTGATGATCTGAAACTTCCTTGATGAATCATGATCAACCCTTGATAAAATGATGAATTTTAATTCATAAAATTGATGTTGGCAAAAAATCTTGAAGTTTGACTTTGGTTTGACCACAGTTGACCTCAGTTTGACTTTTTAACTACTTTGACTGATTTCTGCGTATTTGATCATCTGACTGAGCAAACTTTTTGGGAAAGCCTTGAAACTTGATATAGGGATTCTTGAAGACATATAGGATTCTATGAAGCTCACTTGAAGCCTTGGAAGTCCATTTAGCCTGATGAAATTCAAAACCCTAGTTTAGGATGCATTGCTTAGGAGGATGCTTTGTCTAAGGGAATTGTCAAACTTTCGGACTAATTGTGAACCTTGTGAACCTCTTGGGATACCTTGTGAACCTTGTGAACCTCTTGGGATACCTTGTTAACCTTTTAAAACTCTTGGAACACCTTGGTACACAATGCCTTGACTAGGGGAGGGCAAATTTTGGGGTGCAACAGCTGCCCCTATTCAATTTTCTGAAACCTGAGGAGTTAGATTGGCTTGTGCGCCATTCGTGACTTGGAAGGTTGAAGGGGATTGAACACAAAAGCCCAAAAATTTGCACTCGCCGGTGCGTAAAGTAACACTGCTGATTGGTTGTATATGCTGGAGTGGGCTTAAAGATGCCACTCAGAGGAACTGGAAATGGGCTTATAGATGCCACTAGAGGAACTGGAAATGGGCTTATAGATGCCATTCATAATATCAGGAGGTGATAGTATCAAAAGGTTGTCACTTGATATCAGTACTAGGTTTTCTTATAGGCCGTCTCTGAATTATCTTTGGGGGAAAAGAATATCCTTCATTAGGTGTCAGTACTTAGATCTTCATGTAGATCGGCTCTGAACCATCTTTAGGAACATACTTTAATTTAAGCCTCAGAATCAAATCTTCGTGGCGATCTTTTCTAAACTGCTTTTGGTAATATCTTGGGCTAAGTACAAGATCTTCGTATCGATCATTTATGTACCATCCCACAGATAAACTGTTGCATAGACCATTAGAAATAAATCTTTGTAGCGATTATCTCTTCTGGAAATATCCCAGATTAGGTAATAGATCTTCGTATAGACCATTTACATACCTTCCCAAGAATATCAGGATTAAATCTTTGTGGCGATTATCCCTGGACTTCTTCTGAAAAAATCTCTTGGATTAAGTGCTAGATCTTCGTATAGATCATTTACACACTATCCCAAAGATAGTTAACCATCAGAAATAAATCTTCGTAATGATTATCTCCTCTGGAAATATCCTGGATTAAGCACTAGATCTTCGTATAGATCATTTACGTACCGTCCCAAGGACAATTTGTTGAATTGATCATCAGAAATAAATCTTCGTAATGATTATCTCTGAATTAAGTATCAGCACTAGATCTTCGTATAGATCGTCTCTGAACTGTTTCAAGGAGTTGATAGTGTTTATCTGCCTGCAACTATCCTGAAAAGGAGAGGTTAGTTTATGCAAGATTATTTAATGTATGCATGTATGACATGATGCTCTTAAGTAAGAATGTCATATGGATTATAGATGTGTATGTTATGATATAATGTAAATGATGTATGTATGAATCATGTAGCTTGAAGTGTCTGAGTATCTCTGTATAACCACTGCTGGCTGGGGAAAATAAATCCCGATTCGTTGCTGAAGAACATGAAGACTTCGTTCCCGTCTTGATTAAGAATATGGTACTTAGAACCTCCCGTCTTCATTCGTCGTGCTTTTTATTGAAGGAATAAGTTCCTGAATATCCTGACTGAGGATAAAAGAGATGAACATAGATCTGGAGGACTTAATTCTTTGGAGGATATGAACCTGCTTGAAGGCTTCGTCGAGTGGGAAGTATAAGATATTACTTGAAGAGTTTCGTAAGGATATCCGTAAAGATTACTCCGTGGGGGTGGACCGGCGAAGCTTCGTTGAATTCCTACCCTCCTTCGTCCTTAGTAAATACTATTACTGCATTTTATGCATTTCTGGTAAACATCAATCATATTCAAAAGCATACATACATTCAAACACAAACAATTGACGTTTCGCTTAAGTAAACAAAGTAAAAGTAAACTTGGATTAAAACATGAGACTTTATTTATTTAGAAAGTGGCCTATACACAGGCAAGTCTGTACAAGGAGACAGAAATCCTAGTAAGAGGAATTCGTCATAAAAGTTTTTACAAAAACAAAGAAAAACCGCTATGTGAAAAATAATCCTATTGAGTTCCAATTCCACTATTGCCATTATCTTCAAGTATCTCATCTTTTGCTGTCGAGATAGAAATGATTGGATTGATCTTTATCTGTTTGAACTTGATTTAGGTAGCACAAATAGTTGGAGTTGCATGAGTGATCCAACGAGACATAGTCATACGCTTTAATCCCTAACTTTTTCCTGGATCGCCTTTTCAGGTTTTCAATCCACCGGGATACCCTTTTTTGCCCAAGCCTCCCTTTCGGGTTTTCGACTTGTCGGGTGTACAATCTTTTATATATATATATATATCCCTAATTTTTGCCCGAACCCTTTTGGTCCGCCGGGATGCCCTTATTTTTGCCTAAGCCAGTCAACCTAGTGGGTCTCTTTTTATGCGTAGTATTTTTTTTAACTATGCCTGCGTTCACGGGCTGTGGGAAGTCTTCACCATCCATAGTAGTAAGCATCATGGCACCTCCTGAAAATGCCCTTTTGACTACAAATGGTCCTTCATATGTAGGAGTCCACTTGCCCCTAGGATCACCCTGTGGTAATATGATATGCTTGATTACCAAGTCTCCAGTCTGATATACCTTTTGCTTAACCTTCTTATTAAAATCTTTGATCATCCGTTTCTGGTACATATGACCGTGACAAACAGCTGCCAGCCTTTTCTCATCAATCAAATTTATCTGGTCAAGTCGAGTCTGAATCCACTCATCTTCATCCATGTCGGTATCCTTCATGATTCTCAAAGAAGGGATTTGAACCTCAATGGGTTGAACTGCTTCCATACCATAGACTAAGGAGAATGGGGTTGCCTCTGTTGTAGTATGTATTGTAGTACGATAACCATGAAGAGCAAATGGTAACATCTCATGCCAATCCTTATACGTAACAGTCATCTTCTGTAGAATCTTCTTGATGTTCTTATTAGCAGCTTCTACTGCACCATTTATCTTTGGACAATACGGAGAAGAACTATGATGCTTAATCTTGAACTGCGTGCAGAGGTCAATAATCATAGTGTTATTCAGATTAGAGTCATTATCTGTGATAATCCTTTCAGGGATGCCATACCTACATATGAGATTATTCTTAATGAATCAAGCCACAACATTCTTAGTAACAGATGTAAATGAGGATGCCTCCACCCACTTTGTAAAGTAATCAATGGCAACAAGGATGAAACGATGGCCATTGGAAGCAGTAGGCTTGATCTCACCAATCATATCAATGCCCCACATGGAAAAAGGCTAAGGAGCAGTCAACACATTCAAAGGAACTGGAGGTATATGCACCTTATCAGCAGAGATCTGACACTTGTGACATGTTTTGGAATGTTGATAGCAATCAGCTTCCATGGTAGACTAATAGTAACATGCTCTCAATATCTTCTTTGCCATGGTATGACCACTAGAATGAGTGCCAAAGATCACATCATGCATGTCTTCCATAATCTCTGTTGCTTCCTTCTTATCCACACAACGAAGCAAAGTTGAATCATGATTGCGCTTATACAGAATTCCATTACTCAAGAAGAACTTAGCAGAAAACCTCCTCAGAAACTTCTTATCATTGACAGATGCCCCTTCAGGGAACTCCTGAGCTTCAAGATGCCTTTTCACTTCATAGAACCAAGGTTTTCCCTGTACTATTTCAGTATCAATCTCATTACAATATGTAGGCTTCTCAAATCTATCAATAGTGATTCTGGGAGCTTCATCATCCTAACTAATCTCAAACATAGATGCCATGGTGGCTAATGCGTCTGCCAACTGATTCTTTTCTCGTGGAATATGTCCAAAGGTAATCTCTTCAAAATATGGGATCAAAGACAACACATGCTCTCTGTAAGGAATGAGATTTGGGTACTTGGTATCCCAATCTCCTTTAATCTGACTAATTACCAGGGCTGAATTTCCATATATGTCCAAAAACTGAATCTTCATCTCAATGGTAGCTTTGATACCCATGATACATGCTTCATATTCAGCCAAATTATTGGTACAATAGAAACAAAGTCTAGAAGTAATTGTGGTATGACAACCTTCAGGGGAAATGATCACAACACCAACACCATTACCAAGCGCATTAAAAGCTCCATCAAAAACCATAGTCCATCGGGATCCCTGTTCAGGTCCGTCATTTTGTCTAGGTTCTTTAGTAACAATCATAATGTCTTCATCCGGGAACTCAAAATTCATAGATTGATAATCATCCACTGCCTGATGAGCTAAATGATCAGCTACCACATTGCCCTTAATGGCCTTCTGAGTGGTGTACTATATATCATATTCTGTTAAAATCATTTGCCATCTCGCTATTCGTCCGGAGAGAGCAGGTTTCTCGAATATGTACTTGATTGGATCCATATTTGAAATCAACAAGGTAGTATGAGTCAACATATACTGTCTTAGTCGGCGAGCAGCCCATGCCAAAGCGCATCAAGTTTTCTCGAGCAGTGAGTATCTTGTTTCACAGTCGGTAAACTTTTTGCTAAGGTAGTATATTGCCTGCTCTTTTCAACCAGACTTGTCATGTTGCCCCAACACACATCCCATTGAGTTGTCTAATACTGTTAAGTACATAATCAAGGGTCTTCCATCAACTGGTGGCATCAAAATTGGAGGTTCTTGGAGGTATTTCTTGATCTCATCAAAGGCTACCTGGCACTCATTATTCCATTCCATTACCTAATCTTTCTTCAAAAACTTGAAGATTGGCTCACAGGTAGCAGTTAGCTGGAAAATAAATCTTGCAATGTAATTCAGTCGTCCCAAGAAACCTCTGACTTCCTTCTCAGTACGGGGAGCAGGCATCTCTTGTATAGCTTTTACTTTTGCAGGATCCACTTCAATACCTTTTCCACTGACAATGAAACCCAGGAGTTTACCAGACCTAACTCCAAAAGTACACTTGTTTGGATTCAATCTCAGTTTATACTTCTTCAACCTCTCAAACAACTTTCACATATGATCAAGGTGTTGTTCCTCATTTTGGGACCTGGCTATCATATCATCCACATATACCTCTATCTCATGGTGAATCATATCATGAAACAAAGCCACCATAGCACGCTGATATGTTGCCCCAGCGTTCTTCAAACCAAATGGCATCACCTTATAACAAAAGGTGCCCCATTGTGTAACAAATGTAGTCTTCTCCATATCTTCTAGTGCCATCTTAATCTGATTATAACCAGAGAAACCATCCATGAAAGAGAATACCTTATGTTGAGCAGTGTTTTCTACCAAAACATCAATATGTGGAAGTGGAAAGTCATCTTTAGGACTAGCCTTATTCAAATCCCTGTAATCCACACACATGCGTACCTTACCATCCTTCTTAGGTACCGGTACCACGTTTGCAACCCATTGAGGATAAGAAGTCATAGCTAAAAATCCTGCATCAAATTGTTTCATCACCTCTGCTTTAATCTTTTCTGACATTTCAGGACGCATGCGACGAACCTTTTGCTTCTTTGGACAACAGTCTTCTTTTACCGGCAGACGGTGAACCACAATGTCAGTATCCAACCCCGGCATATCTTCATACTACCAAGCAAAGATCTCCACATAATCACGTAACATCTGGATTAATCTGTTCTTAACACCATCCTCTAGTTCAGCCCCTATCTTGACCTCTTTCCTGTTTTCCTCAGTTCCCAGATTCACAACTTCGATTGGCTCTTCATGTGGTTGTATAGCTTTCTCTTCTTGTTGCAACAACCTAGCAAGCTCTACAGGTACCTCACAATCTTCCTCCTTCCCATCTTCAGCTTGATAGATCGGATTCTCGAAATTATAATTGGCAATAGTGGAACTATTATCAACAGGATCCAGAGTGGATGAAGATCTGCATTTTAGTGATGTGGGTGTGTGTAAGAACACATAGCTGAAAAAATAGAAATAATAATAAAAGAAAGACAAGGAGCACAATATTTACGAAAACGAAACGTCCATTGATTTTATTGAATGAAGTATGCAAATGAAATGCCATCCCGAAACAAGCATACCATGGTGCCCTGGGTAAGGTATGAGGCTTAAAAGGTTTTATTGTTCGAAATTACAAACTTAAAACAAAACATAGTAATAGTATTTACTCCTGACTAAAGGAGATAGGAATAACGTCTTCAGCCTTCCAATTGTTGAGCCCATCACCCATGGCAGGAAAGATCCAATCATCCAGGTTGTAGTCTTCATCATGGTCACCCACAACATTGATTTGATCTCTTATGACCCCTTGATTAGTGATACGAACAACACGAGCACGACGAACAACCCTCTGAGATTCTGCAGTAAAACCCAAACCAAACTTGTCAGACTTGTAAGGGATGTTGGGAAGCTGACCCCAAATAGAACAACCACCTTTTTCAACCACAACCTTAGTATCTCTGAGGGAGGCCATTGCAGGAGGTATTCTAGTAACCACAAGAGCTCTTTCAGAAGCAGGGATAGACTGAGGAACAGGAGCAGAGCAAGGAACAACTTCAAATGTTTGACACGGAGTTTCAACCATTTCACCCTCCATTTCTACATATTTGAAAGTATTCACATGGCTAACCATGTATTCCTCTTCACCATAGACAGTGACAATTTTGTTTTTCACTGGATATTTCAACTTCTGATGCAAAGTGGAAGTCACAGCACCTGCCCCATGGATCCAGGGGCGCCCAAGCAAACAAGAATACGCAGGACGGATATCCATCACATAGAAAGTAGAGTTGAAGACTTGAGAGCCTACTTCGATCGGGAGGTCTACTTCTCCATGTACCACTCTTCTTGAACCATCAAAGGCCCTTACCACTACATCACTTGGTCTTAACACAACATCTTCAGGACTGAGCTTGTCCAGAACCTCTTTAGGGAGCACATTTAATGAAGAACCATTGTCCACCAGTAAATGAGACAAAGTAGTGCCCCTACATTCAATGGAGATATGCAGAGCTCTGTTATGGTTTCTCTTGGCAGGAGTCAGATCAGCATTAGAAAAGCCCAGACCATTATCACTAGTCAGATGCGCAACACAATTCTCAAATTGATCCACAAAAATTTCATTTGGCAAATGAGCAGTCTTTAAGAACTTGATTAAGGCTTTAGCATGGGCCTCAGAACACAGTAGCAACGACAACATGGAGATTTTGGAGGGAGTATGCCCCAACTGGTCAACAATATCATAATCACTTTTGCGAATGATCTCCAGTACTTCTTCCATCCGTTTAGAAAGATTTTCAGTAGTTGGTGCCTCAGCTTGTACAGGTTCAATCATGGGATCTTTTCCCCGAGCATCAGTACTTGGCTCAGAATTAGAGGTATGAGTTGGAGTAATTGTACTTTTAGAGGTGTCTTGAGGGGAGAAGATTCTTACACTTCTGGTGACCTTACTAGATCCAGCAATATTATTAACATCAAGATTGTGGTTGGCAATAGGAGGGTCAACCAGAGGCTCTTGCTTGATACCATGGATATACACATTAGAACCATAATTCCAAGGTATATCTTTATCATAAGTATAAGGAACAGGGCCAGGAGTGGTAATGATCATGGGAGCCACTCTAGCTTCAGCAACAGTCTTCAAGGGCCTTTAGCAGTAATTTTCACTGGTCCTTTGGATGTAATCCTGACAGGACCTTTAGAGGTGATCCTCACTGGTACTTTGTCAACCATAGCTACATCTTCAAGCTTCGTGTTTCGAGTCAGATGTTCACACATACTTTCCACAGAAGGAGTCCTCTCAAATAATATAGTGTAATTGTCCATGAGGCGTTGAATACCATCCTTCAACCTCCAGCAGCTATCAGGTTTATAGGCACAGTAAAAGCAGTCTTCATTGCAACCTGGAAAGAACCCAGCCTGCACCAGCTTCTTCTTGATAATGGATAAAGGAGTAGTCACATTTGTTACTGAGGAAACATAGGAAACCTCATCAACAACATTAACAGTCTTCTCATGATTGGGCATAGGAGCAGTGATCACATTTGGGGTCCCAGGAGGGTAAAATTTAATTTCCCCAGCTTCGATCATATCTTGAATCTTGTTTTTCAACACCCAACAATTGTTGGTGTCATGTCCCGGACTATTAGAATGATATGCACATCTTGCATTAGGATTGTACCGAGGAGAGGATGTATTAGGATTCTGAGGAGGATCCCTTAAAGTAATTAGCTCCCCTTTCAACATGTGTTGCAAGGCTTGGGCCAGTGACATGTTGATCTTGGTAAACTGTCTTCTAGGCTTCCATTGATTGTTCTGTTGTTGATCTGGTGTTGTAGGGGCAAGATTGGAGATGTGAACTGCTCCCACAGATTGGTGATTCCTGTTACGACTATGTTGACCATACACAACATTAGACTCCTTCTTTCCACTAGGGGGTTTCTTAGCAGTGCTTGATGAAGAGGCACCCACCTGTATCTTACCACTTCTTATCACATTTTCCACACGTTCTCTAGTCATTATTAGCTCAGTGAAACCAGATGATGAGCTTCCAAAGAGGTGACTATAAAAAGGACCATTCAGCGTACTCATAAACATATCCATCAGCTCCCTGTCAGTCAGAGGAGGTTGAACTCTGCCAGCCAGGTCTCTCCATTTCTGGGCATACTCTTTGAAACTCTCCTTAGCACCCATAGACATGCTTTAGAGCTGCATGCGAGTTAGTGCTAAATCAACATTATATTGATATTGCCTATAGAAGGCCTCAGCAAGATCATTCCAATCACGAATATTAACACTTTCAAGTTGATAATACCATTCCAATTGAGCTCCAAATAAACTCTCTTGGAAGAAATGAATCCATAGTTTCTTGTCAGCAGTATGTGGTTGAATCCTCCGGACATAGGACCTCAAATGCAGTTTAGGACATGAAACACCATCATACACCACAAAAACAGGAACCTTGAAGCCAATAGGTATAACCACTCCAGAAACTAAACTTAAATCTTCAAAATCAAGCCCAGAAGATTTTTGTAGTTCCATAGCGTTCATTCTGTCTACCAACATCTTGTACTTCTCCTCACTAGCAGGATCATGATAATAGTTTGCCTCAGAATCAGAATCTTCCACAGTATCATGGAGACTTCCTCCCACTTTCTCATAATTTTCAGATTCAAAATCCTCAACCTCTTCTTTTGTCTTGACAGGACCTCTAAATCTTCTACCCAGGTTGATGAGACCCCCTGATTTTCTAGTCTTCTTCTTCTTCTTAGCCAGAAGTGCTTTCAGTTTATCTTGTCCCTTGGACAAGTTCAAGATAAGTTCTTGGAATTGTGCATTATGAGCCTGGAGATCCTTAACAGTTTGTTCGAGATCCATTTCTGCTGAAATAAACAGCGAGAAGATAAGATACATGTTCATAAGAAACTTGTGATGCAATGATATGGTATGTAAATGCATATGCAATGTTTTCAAAGACCGCATGATTTAAATTTGTTTAAACAACCAGAAAGGAAACTATTATTAGTAAGTAATAAACTTGTTTGCCTCTTAGGCTTACAATAAAATGAAATAAATACAAAGATGGGGTTTTAAGTCTCCCATGGACGTTTCCTCTTTGTATTGAGGTATGTGTTGAGATTCCGCTCCTCGTGAAGTTGTCTTGTCAACTCCAGGATTCTTTCTTGACTAGCTTTGAAATGAGTCTAAAAAGTATCCCTTTGTTCCTTCAACTGGATCCAGGACCTCTACAACTCTTCCATGTCAGTGGGCATGTCTGGATGAAGGATGATATAAGGAGTATCTCCTTCAGCAACAGGCTTCATGGTAACTGGCAGGATAGCAGGATATGGCATCATAAGACTCTGAGCATGTGCTCGTACCTATCTGAGATAAGGTTCCATATGAATGGAGTACTTTGGTTCCAGAGTTTTGATGTCAACCTTGTTCACTTTACCCCAAGCTCGTATAAACCTTTGACAATAACCTTGCAGATCGTTGTCGTAGTCAAACACAATACCCTGAATAAGCATGTCATGAGGACCATCACTCCGAGCATAACCAAACTGGCGTAGTGCTAAAGAAGGGTTGTAAGTAATGCCCCTTCTTATGCCAAGGAGTGACACATTAGGGAACTCCCCACAACGGTCAATGATAGTAACATTCTCCATGGATCTGGAGCACCAATAAATGTTTGAATGAGAAAGTGACATGATTCTCTTGGACCACCTTAACCCTTGTTCATTCTTCATTACTGATCGAGGAAGGTGAGAAATAAACCACCTAAACAATAGAGGTATACAACACATCAGAGTTCCTCGTGCCTTCATAGTACGAGTATGAAGAGAGTGTAAGATGTCTCCAAGTAATGTAAGCACTGGATTGCGAGTCAGGAATATGTTGATGGCGTGTACGTCTATGAGCTGGTCTGGATTAGGGAACAACACTAAGCCATAAATCAATAGGGCTAAAATCTCCTCAAAATCATCATAACTCATAGCCTTCAAGAACACTTGAGCTTTCTCCATCAATACCTTAGCAAGAATACCCATAACTCCGCTTCTCGTTTCTAGGACAATGTCTGATTTCTTCAGATGTAGGGCCGCAACAATGACTTCAAGTTTAAGCTCTTTTTCTAAGCCTGTGAAGGGTCTCTGATCAAGGATAGGTATACCCAGTAGCTTGGAGAACTCTTCCATTGTAGGAACCAGTTGATAGTCATGGAATGTGAAGCAATGATGTTTAGAATCAAAGAACTGAAACAAAACACTCATCATGTCTTCATTGAACCCTGAAGTGACTAGATCCAATAGGTGACCATGCCTCTTGATGAATTGGGAGTTTTCAGAAACTTGAGAGACCAATTCCTTAAGCTTAGGAGGTATTCCTACAAAGTTGATCCGGATAGTATTCCTACGAGCAGAAGCCATGACCTGCAACAAAGAACAGAGATAAATCCTTTGGTCCTTGAAATGTTTAGTGAAAATGCTATGCTTATGATGCATGATGTCATGATGTTATGCTCAATCACAAACATGTGGCACACACAAACAAGTCACACAATAGCCCTAGGTTTGAAGGCTTGCATGAGGTTTAAAGGTAAGTACCCTCCCCTGAAGTTTAGTTGGCTCATCCTGTCCTATAAAGTAACCAGGTTCTAAGGGATCTCAATATCATTGATCCTTCCCAAGGGTGGTTGTTCAGTAGGCAACTTACATGCCAACCATAACCCTCCAAGTTTAGGATCTCAATGAGTGTAGCATCGAGTATCAACCAACTTCAGTCTTCACCAAAGCCGATTATCTCACTACTTTTCTAAAGGCCAAGATGGGATGACTAGGGTTCTAAAAGTCAGTTAGTGTATTGACAACATATGGCAGCCTCATATTATCCTCAACTTACTTAAGAAATATAAGCACCAACCAAGAAGTCACACTAACTATGGCCACCAGATCAACCATATCGGTATACGCCGTACAGTTTCCTTGGTCTATTGTCATTTACCTAGGTACACTAGATCCGGGTTAGGATCTTTCACACATAAAGCCCAATAGATAAATATAAAGCAAACAAAGCAAACAATTTAAAGTGATCTAATTCCTAAGGGTACCCCTCTTTTATTAAATCCCCAGCAGAGTCGCCAGTTCTGTAACACAGTGGGAGAACTGACTTTTAGTCATGTTGCGGATAGCAAGAGTCGCCACCGACTTTTATTTTATCCATAAGGAAAGGACATAAAAGAACAGGAAAGACCTATTTTAAAAAACTTGGGTTCGGGGGGTAGGTTATATAAAGGGAAGGTGTTAGCACCCTTTATATCCATGGTTATCCATGGGCTCTTAGTTACTTAGCTCACTTAAATTGTTTTTGAAATGTGTAGTGTGTGATTAGAAAAATTTCTTTAAGTACTTTGTAATGACCCTCGTATGGGTGTATACAAAGCCTAGTTTAGAAATTGTGAGGTGTAAAAGTGATTTTGAAGAGTGAGCAAGTAACTATGAGGTACCTACCCTAGATTAAGTCTTTCGTGTTCTCGTATGTTCTTTTAATGGTAAGATTATCCCTATTATTAAGGAATAGGTAGTCATTACCTAGGATGTGTTTAAGGGAGAAGCGTAGGGTCATCGTATGGTCATAGAAAGCAACTTAAGGGGTATCTTTAGCAATTCGTAGGGACTATCATCATTTATTCGAAGGGACAAGATCATTATTCCGTAGGCAACCTCGAAGGGACTTGATCTTTTAAACTTGTAGGGACTTGATGATTTTATGAAGGGACTTCGCTTAAGACACCCCTATATTCGAGGGACTTGACCATATTTAAGGCAACTGAGAGGGGTAACCTAGGAAGTGCAAGATGGCGATCAAAGATCGACTTACGTGTGTGAGTGTTTATATTCAGGTATTTATCTTATTTAAATTAATCTTCTAATTTATTTTTAATCAAATTTAGGTTATTCACACCCTAAGATTACTAACCATACAATAACATATTTACAAAATAAAATAAAGACGGAAAGTAAACCTACAAGTATTACATGGCTTTAGCAGATACATAGTAATCAAATAAAAATTAAAATAATAAAAATAATAAGAATAATAAATAAACCACAAAATATTAGTAATAATAAAATAATAGCAATAATAATAATGATAATAATAATATATTAAGAAATCAAAATTAAAATTTAAAAAGAGAAATTATTTTTAGGTTAAATAAATATTAGAAATTTTTTAAAGATTAATTAAGAAAATATAACAATTTAATAATAATAAGAAAAATACTAAGTTATTTACATATTAATAAAAATAAAGATTAATATATTAATTAGGGTTTAGAAAAATAAGTTAAATTTTTAGGGTTAATAGAAAAATTAGGGTTAACATTTTAATTAAGAAAATTAGGGTTTTTTGATTATAATTAAAATACATTATTTATTTATTTACAAAAATATATATAATAATTATATACAAATATATTATAAAATTAATACAAATAATTAACATTAAGAAAATAATTATGAGTTTTATAAAAACATTATTGGTTATTAATCTAGAAAACATTTTAATTATATTAATTTAAATCAAAAATAAAGAAAATAGGGAAAAATAAGAAAACATGGAAAATGCCTAAAAAGATAGGACCTGGGATTTGAACCCAGGTCCTTTACCTCAACAACAACACACAAAACCAACTGAGCCAGCACGCGCTGGTGTTATCTATGTGCAACGCGTCCATTATATTGTAAACCTGCAAAACAAATAAATATGTGAAAAAAAAGTTGGAACCAAGGATTCGAACCCCAGCCCTTCTGCCTCCATACGCGTCTCACCAACCAACTGAGCCAAGCCACACATCTGAAATACAAACGCAAACATAATCTAATAAAATAAGTGAAAATTTGAAAACCCAATTTCGCGCCAGACTTCATCTCCTTCCTTTGGCTGTCGTCTTAGGCTATACCTATAGACATTCGTCACTAAATGTTTTAGTGACAAATTTTTTCCATCACTAAAGGTCCTGCATATTCAAATATCACAAACAACAAGGATAAATCACTTTTAATGGTTCAAACAAGTTAATATGATGTCCCTAAGTCAAATTGATCTATCAATTTCCACTGAAATTGCTCTTAGCCGTGGTTCTCAATTTCAAGCTTATGAAACCCTAATAATGGTCGTTTGCGTTTCAGGCTATGGTTCCTCATAAAAATTATCCAGAAAGATTGTAAACTTCAAACACAAAACAATAATCAAAATTAGTGTATGATGCATAAATCATAAGAATCGAAAATTTCAAAAGTAAGAACAAGAGTGAATCGGTTTATGAATTTGAGCATGATTTGGATGCGAATGAGGGTTGAGATATGTTCAATGATGTTCAAGGATCATGTTTAAACCTTCAAATTGCCTGAAAAACAACACAAAGTAAGAATCCGAATTTGAAATTTCTTTGAAAAAAATTGAAGTTTGTTCTTGATCCTTGGAGGCAACAAATTCGTCCCTTATTATTGTCTTATGTTCATGTACATATAGTGAATGAAATTAGGTCAAAAAAACTTGTCCCTTCTTTAGGATTTTGGATAACTTGATGGTGAAGAAATATATGATCTTAACAGTGGGAAAAATCAAATATTTTCATACTCTTAAAGCTTTGCACGAATTTGGAGTGCATCCAATCAAGTTAAATGGTGTTTATGATCTTCTAGAACAAGAATCAAATTTAAATATTGAGTTTTCATATTTTACTTTGATTTAAATTGATTTTTGATGAATAAAATCAATAAATAAAAAATAAACTATAAAAATATGAATAAATGAGATTTTAGTCGTGCATGATGTCATGGTAAAGATTGGATCATAAAATTGCAAGCCCATGTGGAAAGAATTGGTTATAAGACCCTATTTGCTCAATATACCTCTCAAAATTTCCCAACTTTGCAAAGGCACAAATCCCTCAATTTTAAGGCTATGAAGGTGTTCTTGGACATTTTGGAAATCTTAGAGAATCCTATAACCAACCTCTTTGGTCTCATGTCCATATCCTTTACCATTTTCAAATTATGCCCTTTGGCAGATGTTGACTTTTTGTTGACTTTCAAAATGACCTATAATGTTTTAGCTCATGCCTTCTAAATGAAGCATTTTTGGGCTTGGCTTGTGAGACAAAAAGTTGTAGAGAATTCAATTTCCTTCAAAATGAGCTTTGGATGGAAATTTATTTATGAAGCATGTGAAAGTTATGGCTGGTCAAAGTTCAGTTGACTTTTCCTATGAAAACCCTAATTTAAAAACTCCTGATTTTTGATGATCTGAAACTTCCTTAATGAATCATGATCAACCCTTGATCAAATGATGAATTTTACTTCATAAAATTGATGTTGGCAAAAATTCTTGAAGTTTGACTTTGGTTTGACCACAATTGACCTCAGTTTGACTTTTTAACTACTTTGACTGATTTTTGCATATCTGATCATCTGACTGAGCAAATTTTTTGGGAAAGCCTTGAAACTTGATATAGTGATTCTTGAATACATATAGGATGCTATGAATCTCACTTGAATCCTTGGAAGTCTATTTAGCCTGATGAAATTCAAAACCGTAGTTTATGATGCATTGCTTAGGAGGATGCTTTGTCTGAGGGAATTGTCCAACTTTCTGACTAATTGTGAACCTTGTGAACCTCTTGGGATACCTTGTGAACCTTGTGAATCTCTTGGGATACCTTGTGAACCTTGTGAACCTCTTGGAACACCTTGGTACACAATGCCTTGACTAGGGGAGGGCAAATTTTGGGGTGCAACACTTGTCTCCTAAAAAAGTTGTCAAAATTTAAAATTAAAAAAATTAAAAAAAAGAACCGGAAAACCCAAGATAGCTACTTCCGGTGATGAAAATCCTAAACCGGATAACACAAGCGTGTTACTTCCGGTGAAGGATTTTTGTGAACCGGATAACCTCTATTGGCTACTTACGGTTTGAAAATTTCTACACCGGAAAACCTAACAATTGTACTTCCGGTTCTTCTCGTCCAACGTAAAAAAATAATATTTTTTTAATCTGACTTCGCGGGAAAATTTAAAAATAATTAAATAAATATTGAAAGGACAAAATTGGAATATTGGAAATTATGTAGGGGTAGGGGGACAAGTGTAGGGGTACAAGTTTCAATTTTCTAAAATGAGCTTTTTGGGCCCAATCCTATAAAACCCGAGACCCGCCAATACCGAACCGTTTAGAGCCGGGTAATCTACTTTGTGTTTATCATTTGACACCGGTGTCAAAATATTAACTGATCTCACCTGATCAGAAGGGCCTTCAAGTAGCTTGATGTAAGGGCCAGAGAATAAGAGGAGAAAAGGGGGGTGTACCTGCAAGACACTCCAATGCTTAAGTGAGAAGAGGTACAGTATAGTATGGTTAATTGAAATGAGTGAGAATACCTGACCCTTTACTGAAAAAAGGTATTTATAATGTGCCCCCAGCGCTGGGACAAGCTCCCTCTATGGGCTTAGACCAGCTAGGCCCAAGGAGGAACTGCCAAGGAACGCGTAAGAAGCGTGAAGACCTAGCTAAAAGATCTGGTCCTTGGTCCAACTGCCCCTATCTTTCAGGAGATAATAAAGGCAGTTGGGTGACGTGGTAAGTGAGCTAGCAGACATGCTCTTCGCTCGTCCTTAGTGTATGTCCGTCGCATAAGCAGTTGGTTTGACCAAGAGGTGCCCCTGCTCGAGTATATGAGCCCCTGCTCGACATATTGGGTCGTGGCCCTATACATTCTTGAGGCCCAGTCCAGAACAGGAGCCCCCCAAGTCGAGTCTCCGGGTCGGAGTGATGACTTGTAATACAGTAGGGCACAGGCGTCAAAGACAAAGTAGCGGGCATATGGTCGGGTCAGCATGATGTTTACAGAGCTGACTGTAGTATCCTTTTCCACCGGTCACGTGATGCTCCAACGGTGTCGAGGATGAAAGTCCTTGACGGGTACGTGATGTTTTCAAGGAAGTCGAGGACGCCTTATGGGGTCGAGGACGTTTCGTAGAGTCGGGGAGGCGTATAGTTGCCCGACGTCGTTCCAAATTCTTTATGGATTGACGTGTTTCAGCATTAATGGTGCGTCGCTTCGTTTAGTGTGCAAACGGCGGCGTAGGCAGTAGGCAATGATGACCTAGCACGTCAATCCACGCGCCTGTGACTATAAAAAGGGGTTGAGTGATTTCATTTGAACTTTTTCGCTCAGACGTTCACCGGAAGCTCTGGAGAAATTTCTCATCTCCGCCCGTCTCACCACCTGAACCACCGCTGTTGCTCGAGCGTCGTTGTCTCTTTTTGACTTTCACTATGTCAGGTATTGTTTTTGCCTTTTAATCCTCTATTTTCCCTGTTTTTCTGCGTTTAATAGCTATGAATGCATGTTTTATCCGTATAGAATGGGTATAGTTAACTTAGAAACGGTTAAATAGGTTGTAAATGTGAAAAATAGAGTTAGGGTTGGACTCTCTCGGGCAGAAATTTCATGTGTAAATGAATGTACCGGGCAAAAATTTCATAAGCATGTATGAAATTTTTGCCCGGGGCAGAAGAACATTCACGTGCATATGACTGCTGCGAGCATGTGTGGAATTTCCCAACTGAGCCTGGTGGCAGTGGGTAGAATCTGCGTCGGTGTCGCTTCGCGGGCCAGGGTTTCATTTACTCGCGAAGGTCGCCCCTACGCCCTTTCACTTGACCTGCGGTGGAAGGGTGGATTTG
The DNA here is from genome assembly GCA_963966055.1 of Lathyrus aphaca. Lineage (NCBI taxonomy): Eukaryota > Viridiplantae > Streptophyta > Magnoliopsida > Fabales > Fabaceae > Lathyrus > Lathyrus aphaca. Next base: position 213,527,658 of record OZ014519.1, read on the forward strand.
ATACGATGTCGAATTCACTCTTTATGTCTGCGTTTCAGGTGCAACCGGGCGTCTTCGACCGAGAGGAGAAGAAACTGAATCGCGGCCCATGGATGCGGATATCACGCGCTTATCTGTCGAGGAAGGAAATGCCAGGGGTGGCATCGGGCACATCTCCTCATTCGGGAAAAATGACCTCTCTTGGGTTGCGGACAAACCCTTGGATGAAGAATCTTACTTTTGCGACGAGTCGACCCACGCTTATGATGTGGTGGAAAATCGAAGTCGTGAGGATCCTGAAAACTGGCAGTGTCGGGCTCCCAAAGAGGTGGACAGGATATGTCACCGTTTCCCGGGGAAGCAATTCGCTATGTACGAGTTCGCTTTCCGAGAGGCGGGGGTTAGGTTGCCCTTCAACTCCTTCCAGATGTCTATCTTCAAATGGCTTCGGCTGGCGCCGTCACAGCTACACCCAAATGCCATTGCTTATATGCGGGCGTATGAGCTGGTCTGCCGCTTCCTCGGTATTGGGTGTACTCGGGCCCTATTCTTCCACATTTTCCATCTCCAGCGGTCTGGTCTTCGGGGGCGTCATAGTTGGGTCTCCTTCAAGCAGTCGGTGAGATTGTTCAAGACGTACGTGGATTCTGCCCGTCACTTCAAAGGATGATGGTACGTAGTGAGGCATATCACCCGTGCCGCCCTGCATTCTCTTTATTACTACAAGCGAGATGCAGACGGGGAAGAGAAGCTCATGTCAAAGATATCGTTGAGGTGGCAGCCCGACCACTTCGACCTCTCCACCAGTCATTACCGGGTCAAGTTCTCGAGCCTAGGTGTCGAGGATAGGCTCGCTTACAAGAGACTGGTAGAGTACGTGCAGAGTTTCAACCTGGCGGTCTGGGTTGACCGAAAGGGCGTGGCTTATCTTGATGAGGCCGGGATGCCGCTCTACGAGCCTCGTCTTATTAATACTAAGGCTTTGCTCGAGTGTAATACCGAGGACCAGGCCATGGAATTATTGAGTAGGTGTTTCTTTAATTCTTATGCTATTTTGTTTTATGTTTCCGCCCGCTGATGTTTGTGCTTCCGTTTTGTAGGTGTTATGCCTTCTGCTCGCGACCGGGTTCTCAAGCTGGCTAACCAGGCAGGTGCTCTGGACAGGGTCCCAAAAAAGAAGAAAAAGACCACTCCTCGTGTCCAGGAGGTAGCTGGTGACTCAGGGGCTGGGACCTCGAACACAGCGAGTCCAATGCCCTCTTCCCCTCCGCATGCTTCTATGATCGACATCCCGGATAGTCCGCCTCCCTCAACCTCCCCTCTCCACAAGCGGAAGCGCCCGGATGGGACACTCTCCAGGTCAACTCTAGCGGGGAGCGGAAGTCCAGGTGGCCCCGGAAGTTATTTACTGCCCCCTGCTACATAGAGCAGGATTTTTTCAAGACTGAGGACGCCATAGTTATGCCAGCGCCCGAAGCAAAGGCTATTCTGAACCGGGAAGCTGGTGTCCGGCGCAAAGAATTGGCTAAGGATCTGGCCGCTGTCATCAGGGTGATGGAAACGGCCATGGTTCTGACCAACACCTCTGTGTCCACGGCCTCTCTGGAGGACACCCTTCTGCAGGTCCGATCTGAAAAAGACAAGCTGTCTAAGGACCTGTCGGATTACAAGGAGGAGCATCAGCTACAGGAGGGGCTGAAGAAAAAGTTGGACGAGGCCAAAAAGGAGCGAGACCTACTGAAGGCGGCAAAGGTGAGTCTGGAGGAGCAAGCCACTGAGCATCAGAAGGTGGCTGAGGAGAATGCTGGACTGCGTGCTCGTCTTGCCCTGCTCGAGGACAATGTTCGTCCTTTGGCTGACGAGACTGAAGAGGAGCTCGCTCTCGGTTCCCGGGGTGAGTTGGTAGGACACATTCGCTCCCTCAACCAGGACCTTGTAGCTGTATTCAAGGAGGGTTTTGACAATGTTGTTGAGCAGCTAAGGATATTAAATCCTGAGTTGGTGACGGAGGGGTCGGCCCATAACTATTGCGTCCAAGATGGGGAGATCGTGTGCCCTTTCGAGGCCGAAGAGGAGCTGGGAGAGGATGAGGAAGAGGAAGTGTAACTCCAGGCGGAGTCTTATAATTTTATTTTGTTTATCTGTACAGCCTGCGTGCCTAACTTGTATGGCCTGCGTGCCTAGCTTGTACGAATATTGGCCTTCGGGCACACTTGTCTTTTTCTTTTGGCTGTTAATGAATGAATGTTTTGTTTTTAACTGTTCACTTTGCTCGGTTTTTATTTAGTTTGTATCTTGCATTTTTATGAACTGTTTTATGCTTGACCATGTTTATCTCGTCGGTTTAGGGAACCGACGAGGTAGCGGGCGTTGTGCCCGTCTAAGATCGAGGCCGAGTTCGTGATCTGGAACTCTGGCCCCGGGGCTTGGGCTTTCCCATCGCAAGCTGGGTGCCCTGCCGATGTTGGTACTGCGACGTTGGGGCTCGATCGAGGTCCCAACTGTCGGGGAGGGTTGTGTTCACTGAAGGGGGCGTGTTTGTCCCCAGGTCGCGTGGTTCCTCTCTGTAGTTTTTGAGGTGAAGAGCATGGTCGTACCTCCCACGTCTCCCCGTGACATATTCAGCTGTAATATCGTCTAAGTTTCTCTGCGTTCCATGGTCGAGCAAGTTCTTCGCCTTGTAGGTTTTTTAGATAGTAGGCCTCATTGCTCGTCTTGTCGCGGACACGGTAGGGGCCTTCCCAGTTGGCAGCCAGTTTACCCTCTCTTGGGTTTTTTTGATTTCTTCTGAGGACCAGGCTGCCCACCTGGAATTCTCTTTTTATGACCTTCGTGTCGTGGCGCAAGGCTATTTTTTGTTTGAGGGATATTTCCCTAAGGGTTGCTTCGGAGCGGATCTCGTCGACGAGGTCCAGTTCGGCTCTAAATGCCTCGTCGTTCATTTCCTCGTCTAGGAGTTCCTCTATGCGTCTCGTCGGTTCCCGCATTTCTACTGGGATGACTGCTTTGGTGTCGTATGTTAGTCAGAATGGGGTTTCCCCGGTTGTGGAGTGAGGTGTCGTGCGGTAAGCCCACAGGACGCTATGTAATTCCTCGACCCACGCTCTTTTCGCCTCGCCGAGTCTGCGTTTTAGTCCGCGCAGGATTACCCTGTTGGCCGCTTCTGCTTGCCCGTTGGTTTGAGGGTGCTCGACAGATGTGAAATGTTGTTTATTACCTAAGCCAGCCACGAAGTCTTGGAATCCTCCGTCCGTGAATTGTGTCCCGTTGTCCGTGATGAGGACCCGGGGTACGCCGAACCGGGCGAGGATATTTCTTTTAAAGAATCGAAGAATGTTTTGTGCTGTTATTTTAGCCAGCGCCTCTGCTTCGATCCATTTGGTAAAATAATCTACCCATACAATGAGGTATTTATTCTGGTATGATCCGGTTACGAAGGGCCCGAGGATGTCCATGCCCCACCATGCGAAGGGCCAAGGAGAGGAGAGTGTTTTTAGTTCGTTCGGGGGTGCGAGGTGCATGTCGGCGTGCCGTTGGCACTTGTCGCATTTTTTGACGTGTTCTTTGGAGTCGTGTTGCATAGTCGGCCAATAATAACCTGCTCGAAGAGCCTTTCATGCAAGTGATCGTCCGCCGGGATGTTGGGCGTTGATTCCTCGGTGCATTTCCCCCAATATGTCGGAGACTTTCTCTTCCTCGACGCATTTGAGTAATGGGATGGAAAATCCCCTACGGTAGAGTTTCCCTTCGAGGAGAACGTACAAGCATGCCCTACGTTTGGTGACGGCCGCCTCTTTGGGGTCGGCGGGGAGTTCGCCCTTCGTGAGGTAATTATAGATGGGCATCATCCAACAATGAGTATCCCCGATCACGTTGACCTCCAGTGGAGGAGGTGGCTTTTTGATACTAGGTCGAGGAAGGATTTCTTGGATTACTGATTTGTTTCCGCCCTTCTTTCTCGTGCTAGCTAGCTTTGACAAAATGTCAGCCCGTGTATTGTGCTCGCGAGGCACGTGTTGAACTTCCCACTTCTCGAATTTTGCGAGTCTTTCTTTGTCTAAAGCTAAGTACTCGATAAGGTGGTCGTTCTTGGTCTGGTATTCTCCCCGCACTTGTGATGCCACGAGCTGGGAGTCCGTCGATATTTTTACTTCCTTTGCTCCTAGGTCTTCGGCCAATCTCAGACCGGTGATGAAAGCCTCGTATTCGGCTTGGTTGTTTGATGTCGGGAAAGCCAGTGCTAGCGAGACCTCTATCAAGATCCCGTCCTCATTCTCGAGGATGATTCCGGCTCCGCTGCCCGTCGTACTGGAGGCGCCGTCGACGAAGATCGTCCATTTATGGGCGCCTCCGTCGGTGTCGGGCTGTGGGTCATTTCCGCGACAAAGTCGTCCAGTGCTTGAGCCTTCAGGGCCTTCCTGTTCTCATATTGTATATCGAATTCGGAAAGCTCCAGTGACCATTTTAGCATTCTGCCGGCCATATCTGGTCGCCCGAGGAGTTGTTTGATCGGTTGATCGGTTCTCACCTTGACCGTATGGGCGAGGAAGTAGTGACGTAGTTTCCTTGCTGCATTTATGAGAGCCAGGGTGATCTTTTCGATTTGTTGGTATCTGAGTTCGGGGCCTTGGAGCGCTTTGCTCGTGAAATAGATGGGTTTTTGTCCTTCGTCAGTTTCTCTTATTAGGACGGCACTGACGGCTTCGGTTGCCACGGACAGATACAGGTATAAGGTCTCTCTTTCCAACGGTCGTGACAGGACCGGGGGCTCGGAGAGGACCTTCTTCAAATGGAGTAGTGCCTGTTCACATTCGTCGGTCCATTCGAAGTTGGCCTCTTTATGAAGGAGTCTGAAGAAATGTAACGCGTGCTGGGCAGATTTAGCGATGAAACGGGAGAGTGAGGCGAGCACCCCGTTGAGGGATTGGATGTATTTTTTGGTCTTCGGGGTCGGAAACTCTGAGAATGCCCGACATTTGTCGGGGTTGGCCTCGATTCCCCTCTCAGTAAGGTAGAAACCTAGGAATTTTCCTGCCCGGACGCCGAACGTGCATTTTTCAGGGTTAAACCTCATTTTGCACTGTCTCGCCTGTTCGAAGACTTTGTAGAGGTGTCGAGCATGGTCGACCTCCTCGTGTGATTTGATGATCATGTCGTCCATGTATACCTCGAGCATATCCCATATCTCTCCCCTGAAGACTTTGTTCATCATGCGCTGGTATGTGGTCCCGACATTCTTGAGTCCGAAGGGCATTACGTTGTAGTAGTAATTGCCGGTCGGGGTCATGAAGGTCGTGTGTCTCTTGTCCGTGTCCGACATAGGGATTTGATTATATCCGCTATATGCATCCATGAAGGACAAGAGTCTGAAACCTGCAGAATTGTCAACGAGTTTATCTATGTTAGGGAGAGGGAAAACATCTTTGGGACAAGCCCTATTAAGATCAGTATAATCAACACACATGCGCCATTTTCCATTATTTTTCTTAACGAGGACTACATTAGAGAGCCAGGTTGTGTACTGGACTTCAGAAATAAAATTTGCCTCTAAGAGGTCTTTTACAGCTCGCTCGGCAGCCTCCGCTTTCTCGGGGGACTGCTTGCGCCTACGTTGTGCAATGGGCTTGATTGCTCGGTCCAAAGCTAGTTGGTGGCACGCGACCTCAGGATCTAGACCGGGCATTTCTGCGGCGTTCCATGCGAAGAGATCGGAGTTCTCCTTGAGGCACGTCGCAAGCTGCTCCCTCGTTTCCTCGGGCAATCCTTTGCCTATTCTTACTGTTCTTCCAGGGTCGTCGCCCAGAGGGATGAGCTCGAACTCTCCGTCTGGGATTGGCCGGAATGGGTGTTCGGGAGCCTATTCCTCGGTGGGCTTCCATTCTTCAGTTTCGTCCTGGCCAATGCGGCAATCGAGGTCGATGGCGTTGATTCCCTGGAGGGGAGGATCTTCGGTCTTGGGTTTTTTGTTGCTCTTTGTATTGACCGTAGCCTGTCCTTTCACTGCAGCGTCGTAACAGCGTCGGACATCTTCGATGTCGCCGTGGACGGTGACTACGCGACCTAATTTGGTGTAGTACTTCATCTTCAGATGGACGGTAGACGGGACCGCGGTCAGCTCGGCTAATGTCGGGCGGCCGAGGATGCAGTTGTAAAGAGAGGGACAGTCTATGACTAGGAACTGGATTTTGATTTCTCTGGTCGTCTCCTACTCTCCGAAGGTGACGAAGAGCTCGACGTAACCCCACGGCTTTGTCGTGGCTCCGTTGAATCCTTGAAGGTCGGATCCGATGTAGGGAGATAGATTGGTTTTGTCTAATTTCAGAGTCTTGAAAAGGTGGACGTACATGATGTCCACCGAGCTGCCTTGATCGACCAGAATGCGTCTGACATGCAAATTTGGGGAACTGCCCGAAAGCTCTTCCAACAAGAAAGATATTGGGTTGGATTTGCCCCGGTACTTTGTCAGCGTCGCCTTTTGCTCGGGTGCGGTCAAAAGGAGCTCTTCGAACTTGCGTTTTATTGAAAGGGCGGCGGCTTCGCCGTTCATCCCTCCGCCTGATATGACGAGGGCAGTCGGAAAATCTTCCCAGGGGCTAAGTGCAGCGATCCGCCCTTTGAGCAGTGTCTTGGGGAAGCTGAAATTCTCTGGTCGTGACATGCAAAGGGCCACTTGATATGAAGACTCGTCGGGGGGCGTGTCCTCCCGAGGTCTCTTCTTTTCCGGTTCTTCGTGTTTGGAAGTTTCGTTCCTCCTAGTGTATTGCTTGAGGTGCCCTTCTTGGATTAAGATCTCTATTGCGTCTTTCATGTGAATGCAGTCTTCGGTCACGTGCCCGTGGCTTCTGTGGAATCTGCAGTATTTGGACTTGTTGGTGTGAGGCTTGGGTGCAGATGGTTTTGGGAACCTTACTCTGCCCTGTTTGAACTCGGAGTTGATGCATTCGGCGAGGATGCGCTCGCGGGGAGCTGTCAGTAAAGTATACTCGTTGTATCGGCCCGCGGGGCCTCTTCCTTCCCGAGGTTCGCGGGGTTTCTCTTCCCTTCGTCTATCTCCGTTGCGACGGGGAATGTTCGGATCTTCGCGCTTTGGGTGATCGGTATCCCCCGTACTACGGCTGCTGCGAGTGTTGTGGGCCACCTGCTTTTCCTCGTATCTGATGTAAGCCTGGGCTTTATGCAGGAGGTCATTCAGGGTGCGGGGAGGTTCTATCCCAACGACTCAACTAAGTTCGCTGCCGGGCAAGAGTCCCCTCTCGAGGAGATATTTCTTCACGTGTTCAGTGGTGTCCACCTCGACAGCCTCTTGGTTGAATCGTTCGATGTACGAGCGCAATGTTTCATTTTTCTTTTGTACTATGGCTTCAAGGGTCGCCTCTGTCTTGGGATGGCGTCGGGAGGCTGTGAAGTGCCTCGTAAACATGGATCTCATCACTCTCCAGGATGTGATGGATTCCGGGGCCAAGCTTTTGTACCAGGTCATGGCCCCTTTCCTGAGGGTCATTGAGAACAGCCTGCACTTGAGATGCCCGATGATGTCATTGCGGTAGTCAAGCATTGCATTGACGTTGTCGACGTGATCGTCGGGGTCGGTAGTCCCGTCGTATACGGCCAAATTAGGAGGTTTCTCCATGCCTTTGGGGAGTGGAGCTTCCATTATTGCCCGTGACAGGGGGCAGTGCAGGTCTTCTTCGTCGCTCCTTGGTGGGGAGAGCTCGTTAAAATCGGGACTTCGATCGCGCCTTGGTGAGGTTCTCGATCAACTGGAGTCACGGCGGGCACGTGCCCTACTAACGTTAGGCTCTGGGGAGCGACGTCCTCGTTTCTTTGTTGCTTCTGGACGTTGTTGCGTCCTCCTCTCTTGCTGAGGCCGGACCTCCCGCCGATCAGCTTCTAGGGCCATGATTCTCTCATGCTGTTGGTAGAGCATGGAGCTGGCCTGGTTGAGGGCATTCACCATAACAATCATGGTGGCGTCTCCCTCGACGGGAACGGGGATGGGCTGAAACGCCTATGTCCCCTAGTTTTGAACTTGAGGTGGGTCCCCATTGTTCTGGGGTTCAGGAGATGGGGTGGCTGGACGACCATCTCGGGCGTCTGCTTCATGGTACTGCAGGCTGTCTTCCATCGTGTAGTCGACGAGAGGACGGTTGCGCTCGTTGAGTTGTTCTCCGGACATGCTGGAAGGACGGTGTTTGAGTTTTGATCCTCTGTTGTGGAAGAAGGGGAAGCTAGTTTCCCACAGACGGCGCCACTGATCTCACCTGATCAGAAGGGCCTTCCAGTAGCTTGATGTAAGGGCCAGAGAATAAGAGGAGAAAATGGGGGGTGTACCTGCAAGGCACTCCAATGCTTAAGTGAGAAGAGGTACAATATAGTATGGTTAATTGAAATGAGTGAGAATACCTGACCCTTTACTGAAAAAGGGTATTTATAATGTGCCCCCAGCGCTGGGCCAAGGTCCCTCTATGGGCTTAGACCAGCTAGGCCCAAGGAGGAACTGTCAAGGAACGCGTAAGAAGCGTGAAGACCTAGCTAAAAGATCTGGTCCTTGGTCCAACTGCCCCTATCTTTCAGGAGATAATAAAGGGCAGTTGGGTGACGTGGTAAGTGAGCTGGCAGACATGCTCTTCGCCCGTCCTTAGTGTATGCCTGTCGCATAAGCAGCTGGTTTGACCAAGAGGTGCCCCTGCTCGAGTATATGGGCCCCTGCTCGACATATTGGGCTGTGGCCCTATACATTCTTGAGGCCCAGTCCAGAACATTAACGTTGACAGCAAATCATACCCCTTTATTCTTATCAATTGAATGACTAAGATAAATTCAGTTAAAACCAACACATGAATCTTTTAAGAGAATTTATCTTAGTCATTGAATTTATAAAAATAAAACGATAAGATTTGATGTCAAAATATATTTTGGCCTTCCATATATATATATATATATATATATATATATATATATATATATATATATATATATATATATATATATATATATATATATATATATATATATATATATATATATATATATATATATATATATATATATATATATATATATATATATATAACTGTTTAATTTGTTTTTTCTTCTTAAATTCACAATAAGAAAAGGTCAAATATTATTTGAAAATACCATATATTACATTAATAAAATCAAGTGTTAAATATATTTTTAGTCTCTATAAATATCTCAATTTTTATTTTTAGTCCTATTAAAAAAATACGATATTTTAATCCTTACAAAATTATTATGCACGTAGTTTTAGTCCCTCATATTAAATCAATGTGTATTTTTAAATAATTATTTTTACCGACATCATTAGAATATTATAAAAAGTTTCTTGAAAAAAAAATTCAAAATTTGATTTCTAAGTCGACGTTTTCATTACTTTTATCATTATATTATGAAATTTAAAAAATTTATATTAAATTCTTCTCATTTTAAAAAATTTTAAAATTTAGTAAAGATATATTTTATAGTATTCTAAACAACGATGAAAAAAAATTATTTAAAAATTTAAAAATTTAAGTATAATTAAACAATTTTAAAAATTTTAAAAAACAACAAAGACTAATATTACATACATATAAAGTTTTTAAGAACTAAAATTCATTTTTATAATAAAAACTAAAAATAAAAATTGAGATATTTATAAATATCACAAGCATATTTAATTTTAAAATCAATTTTATTTGAAGAGTAAATAAATAAAATAATTTAGTTACCGTGTGACAGTATCCTTAACCCGGATATTAGGTGATTTCTTTTTGACCTATTACTTACTGCTGTATAACATCACAGACCCTAGTACACTACTGCTGCAATGCAATACTGAACAAAAATACCTAATTTCTCTCTCCTCCCTTTCTCTCTCTAGCTTCCTAGGGCCCTATCAAATTCCTCTCTTTTTCTTCACTCTCTCTCATATAACGTTTACACTTTCTTCTTTCAAATCACCATCATATATCTTCCCCTGTTTCACTTCACTATCAAACTCATCTTCTCACTAAACGGTGCGTTTTACTTCTCCTATCCTCTCATTATTCTACTCTTTAACACCGTTACTGTATTATTCTAATATTAAATTAAAAAACATTTTTATGGTTATTGTTACCAGAGAAAAACAGAGTATTTTTTGTGTGATCGTAATTTGTTAGCATCATGGATGAAAATTATTCAGTATAATGTTATATTTTTTTGTTGTTGTTTTGTTTTATACTGTTTATGATCTTTAATGGGTTTGTTATGAATTTCAAATTTGATTTATTAATAACAAAAAGTTTTCACCTTTTTCTCTCTTTTTATTTTTAAACTCTGTTTTGATCATTGTTGTTCTGTTTAATTTCTGAGGTTTAAGATTGGTAGTTTATTTATTATTATTATTATTATTATTATTCTCTGTTGAAGATTCACATGAGACTCATTGATTCCCGGGGTTGGTACTCAAAATTTGGAAAGAGTGAAATTAAAAAGGGAATTTTTCTCTCTGGGTTTTAGAAAATAAGGTTTAAAATGCATTGGGATTAGGGTTTTTGTAAGGCTTTATTCTGAATGTTCACAATGCAACAAGTTTTCATTTTTCAAACAATGTGAATATGAATGTGAATGTATATACTTTATTCCTTGCACTTCATTTCTCTTTGAGATCTGTGATGTATGAACATGTTAGGGTGTAGAAGTATTTTTGTGCCAAAAATTGATTTTACTTAGAATTAAATGGAATATGTTTAAGTCCAAAATCAATTTTAACATTGTTGTGTTTTTTTTTTTTTGTTTATTTAATGTTTGGGTAGTGTTGTTTTTTTTGTTGTACTACATGTTCCATTCTTCTTAAATGCAAAGGACTCTATTATTTCTGGCAGCATGTCCTTTTTGTAATTTCCATTCAAAGATTGAGTTGTTGCTGATTTCTTCTGAATTTTTGTTGCATTGTGTTGAGGGACCTATAGGCAAGAATTAATGGTAAAGGGACCCAATACTATGGGGGATATGAACAAAGAAAAAGTGGTTTCAAATTCTGAGTTTTTTTCTTCATCCTTGAAAGGGTTTAAGGACAAGAGTATCACCAACAATAACATGCCCTCCTGGCTTCTCACCAGCATTTCTGGTATGTATTGAATTTTCAATACCGTACCTTTTATTAATTGCTTAATGATGATATTTTGTTTGAATTTGAAGTTTAGTAATGTGAGGTGGTATAGATGTTTGAAAAGTTCAATCTTATTTTTTTTCTTCACTAATTGAATAGTTTTGTTAGAGTTACTTGTTATATTTTGTCATAAATAGGTAACTAAACGGGTTCGTTTTGCATTCGTTTTTTTTTTTTGGCAGAGTTAAGGTTTTAGATCACACACTCTAATATGCATATCCCGTTCCATATTATAAAGCAAGCATGTCCATCCCCCGCTTTCATTAGGGCAGGACAAGGTTTTAGGTTTGTACATTAAATTATGTCTGCCTCGCCCTGTTTTTTACATGCTATTGAAGGGCAAGGTTAAATGCGGCGGACATGTCTGTTTGTAACCCCTACTTATTAGGTAGTTAATTTAGTAACAAGTTTGTTGAAATTTATTAGTAGTTCATAATTTCTATATAAATCTATAGTATGAGGGTATGATTTTATTCATTGAATAACTATTTTAATGTTGAATCAATAAAAAACAATTTAATATCTCTTATTTTATTTCTCTCTTTCTTGGTCTCAACATGGGATCATAGGATAAGATCCATTTGAGCACATACAATTAGATTTTTGCTATCAAACATTGTCCTGATTTATATAAATGCACCAAGTCCAATAGTGTTTTAAAAATCTCATATCAAATAATATACAATATCTAACTCTATTAAAATTACTTATTAGTATTAAATGATAGTAATTTTTTTTGAAGAGTTGTGTATTTATTTGAAAAGAATATTGTTTAAGTATCAATAGAAACACGAGGAATGGATTTGAAGAATCTGAATTAAATAGAGTCACATGCATCTGGTGTGTTATAATTTTTTTATCAATGATAATGGAAAGAAGTGATGAAGAAGAAATAAAAATAAAGAATTAAGTATTGTACTCCATATGATACAGAAATGTCCCTATCAACTGTCAAATAAACGTCCAAGCTTTCTTTGGAACCCGCAATTACCGTACATATTTATTTACCATGTTATAGTATGTTGTCACTTCACACCACTTAGCCACTTGCTTTTCTCTACACGTGCCAAGCAAAATGTCTTTTTTGTCCTTATAATCTTTTATTGGTTTTAAATGTGTTTTTCATAACTATAATAACTATTACTAGTATATTATTAAAGTTTGATACATCTTGAATACGATCCCGATAATAAATATAATTATAAGTGTCGGTGCAAATATCTGATAATGATAATGAGACAAACACATTTTTTTGAGATGTCGGTTTGTTTAGTATTTTCATTTTGAAATTGCATACAAGAATCTTTTTCATATGCAGCTGTTGACAGGTCCACCCTTTAGAATCTATGATGTGTCTATCTTTTTTTTCAAATCTCCAATTTGATTTCAACCAGATTCCATCTTCATTGTCGTTGTTCTGCCTCATGCAATCCATTGTCACTTTCTCACGTAACCTTTTGTTCTTTTCTTTGCCCTTTGCCATAACTTTTTACACAAACCAAATTGTGTTTTTCAAAATTTGAACATTTTGTTCTTTATGTAACCGTTAGAATTACACTCTTCCCATTTTAGCCTCGTGTACTGTGCACTTTATCATCTTAAACTCCATTGGAATTTTTCTTAAAAAACGAAAAGTTTATAGAGAATAAGACTTTTTTTTCACAGCTGGCACTTGTATATCAGGTGTAGTACATGATACTGACATTTGGATTCAAAACTAGAGACAAATTTAATTATAGTAGGACTTTATAGGACCTTATGCCTAAGCCTATCTATACTATTCAATTTTCATTTTCAATTTTCAATTTTCAAATTATTACTTGGTTATTAAACATTTTATCTTGTTTGTACTACTAGAATTATTTATTGGTTTTGTCTTTGTTCCCTTTTTTTGTGTCATTGTTTGGTGACTTGTCACTTTCTTAAGCTCAAATTTGACATCAACCCTTTTGAGATCTGATCTATATTAACCTCCTTTTGGTGTTCTCATTAGTACTTTTATTAAAAAGTTGTGATTTTTTTTCATGGTTTTGAAGCCATGGAATTGAGTCAATCAGGTATGAGAAAAGGGTCTTTTTTTTTTGTGTTGTATTATTAAATAGTTGTCTTCTTTTAATGGTTTTGAAATGTGTGATATTTTTGTTGTATAATACTAATTGAAATGTGTACTTGGTTTTTTGTGATGGTAGATTTGGAAGAGAGGGTGAAAATGTTGGCAATAGGAACATGTGAAGATGAAGAAGAAGGGGACACTTTTGCAGAAAGAGCTGAAACTTACTACCAGAAGAGACCTCAACTACTGTCACTTCTTCATGATTTGTACAATGGCTATATAACTTTATCCGATCGTTATATACAAACGCTTGCGAAACATAAGCAACATAGCCGACACTCTTCTCAAGTTTCGACTTTAGAAGAAGGTTTCTATGATCAAGAAGAGGAAGAAGTTATTAGTGGTGTGAGTCGGGTTGACTCGGATATGGAAAGTTCGATCTCTTATCAACAATCATTACCGATGATGAGTCTTCCTAAGAGGGGAACAAATATGTTTGATGTTGATGCGGTTGTAGCCGAGCTTGTCATGAAGAATGTTGAGTGTGATTTTCTGTTGCATGAGGTTAATGCCATGGAGAGGAGGTATTGCGAGTCTTCGAGGAAAAGTGAGTTACAGAAGAGTTTGCTTGAGGTGTTGGAATCTGAGAGAGTTGTTTTGTTGAATGAGAATGCTGGTTTGAGCTATAGGGTTAATACTTTGGTTGAAGAGAACAAAGAGCTTGCTTCCGAGTCCGTTTTTATCAAACGGAAAGCCGGGGAGTTAGCTAAGTGTGTGTTGAAGATGAGGGAGGATCATAGAGTTTATCTTTTGCATAGGAAAATTGAAGATCTTCAAGGACAGGTACATGGTTTGGAGAAAAGGAACAAGGAGTATTATGAGAGGCTTTTGAGAAGAGAGAATCAAGAAAATGGAAACAAAGGGAAGAATGGTGAAGGAATAGCTTTGGAGGTTCATGTTCAAATGGAGAAACCTAGAAGGTTTAAGTGGAAAGAAGAAGGAAGGTCTTCTAGGAAGAATTTAGATGGAAAGAAAGGTCTTAGTTTGTGGAAAAAACTCAAGAACATGGATTTGTTGTTGTGTGGGACAAGTCCAGCTTGTTCTTGATCTTGGATGGAACCTACTGCGCTGCCAAAGGGTTGCAAATGAACACAACTCATATCTCTAGTTTTTTTTGGTTGGTCTTAGTGTCCAACAAAGATTTATATGTATACTTTTTGGCTTTTGCATGTTGGTAATGGTAGTAGGTTACCATAGCATGTGTTTGATTTTGCGTTAGAGGCGGCTCCAAACTCGGGTTTGCTTCCACGGGGATGTCATTGAAGCTACAAAACCAGGCTTCTGTTTGGACAGACTCACCGTGCAACCGATCATACATGAAGTTAGCTATGGTGTATATTTCAATTTGAACTTTAGTTAGCTATGGTGTATATTTCAATATGAGCTTTTTAGTCAAGTCTTGTGGTGAAATCTAATTGTAGAATAGTTTACATCAGCTAGAGAGTCAATACTTTTGCCTCTAGGATTATAACTGATGGTCTAATTCTGGTTTTGTTCTTGTTAAAAGACTTGCTTAACAATAGTATGTGATGCATCCTTCAATTTTTACTTATGCCTTTTCATATTTTTCGTCTTTCTTGCATATTTTTTTCTTCTATAATTATATATTCCAACTTGTTTACAATTTCAGACATGAGTGAAAAAATCGATGATTATTATTGAACACACTCTTCAATTAACAAACTCTTCATTTGTTATGATATAGTACTTGTGGTGTGTCAAAGTAGATCTTGTTTTATGATACAGAAGTGATGTAAGCCTTCAATGTGCACTACTCATGGTGTTGGAAACGTTTCTTAATTTATTCTATGCCCATTATCTCCAGACTAAAAGTCAAAGAGGGGACAAAAATGTGCCTTCAAGGTAACCAATGTTTAAGGGTAATTATGAATTTATGATCTACCTGTGTTATTGTCGGTGACAGTCAGTTATGGGTGGGATGACTTCTTCGATTTCAACAATTGGTCGGGTGGAAAAGAATTTCATGTTGGTGATTTTCTTGGTAAGAGTAGAGTTTCACATTCATAAATGGATTGTGTTATGCGTATGGACAAAGAGTCTTCTTTGAAGACTTTGAAAAGAGTGCAACTCCTCATATACATGATTTTGAGCAATTCTTATTGTTCCTGGTCGGTCACAGGAAGGCTCAGTCCTCAATCCAAAGTCACTCGTTACTCTATCAAGGCATTGAAGATACAATGTAACCGTGTTACGAAACTCCGCAGTGGATCCATGCCACGGGCTGCTACCTATTGTTCGATGTTATCGGACAGATTACTTCTATTATTTTATTGACTTGGGCGTTTCACTGCAAAGATTGCAGATCGATCATCACACCGTCGCACCGAAGATCTGTTCCACTACATCAAAATTCTACTTCATTTCACCAAACATTTCTAATTCCCTAGCGGAACATGATAAGTTAACTTGCACATTTACTTTAACCAAAACTCTCCAAAATAAATTGCAAGTAGAAAGAATTTGATGGAACCTATCCAAAAAAAAGAAGTAATGAATCACATAAACACATACTCAAATTGAAAACAATCATTATAAGATAAAATCCTCTTGCTTCTTTAGGACATTCATCAACTACCAAGGTCAAAATAATGATATACAACATAGTGCTAGTTTAGTTCTTAATCCTATAGAGAAAAAAAAAATAATGTACATAAACTTTTTGGATTTGGAAATCTGCCCCTACAAACACACCCTAGCGGATCAAGGGATATCAATCTATTTGAAAAAATTATGAGTTTTCCCTCGTATTCAAAATGAATTGCTCATTAATAGCTATAAATAGTAAAAGATCATGTGGAGATACTTGTGTTATGGTTGTGTCATTGTTGTTCTTGTCCATACCGACATTTAACTTCTTCGCCCTCTAGAAACCTCTCCACGCAATCTGAAGGAAGGCCGGTCATCTCTAATGTCTTTTCCCATACTTCATATGATGTTTGAAGATTGTGTGCTTCTTCGGACGGATTCGTGGGTCGACAATCGTGAGAAATATAAGCACAAACAGGCCATTCATCTGATTTCAACAATTCACAATACTCGGTAATTTGAGGATCAGTCGCAGCAAAAAGTGTACTCCTAGAACCTGTATTGCAGCACACGTATCATCTAGCATGAATAGACTTTAGAGATAAAACTAGATATTCTTAAGTACTTCTATAATGAAAACACTTGAAATTACTGATGTCAATCACGGATCGCGTATAATTGCGATTTGTTCAAATTCTATTAAGTTGCAGTGCGATGTAACATTTTTATAACCGCAATCTCACAAATGATCGCGTAAAACAAGGACATATTGATTAAATTCAACAAAAGCATTGAATAAACAAACCTTCTTGAGCATTAAAGATGAAGTAAGGTATCAAATGATATCCAGTTTGAACATATTTTGGAAGATCCCTTGCCTGCATAGATGAGGTTCAAAGTTT
Source organism: Lathyrus aphaca (assembly GCA_963966055.1). NCBI lineage: Eukaryota > Viridiplantae > Streptophyta > Magnoliopsida > Fabales > Fabaceae > Lathyrus > Lathyrus aphaca. The sequence continues at coordinate 213,544,354 of OZ014519.1, forward strand.
TAGCAAAGTAGAAATCTTGTGAAATAATGCAGTAAAAAAGTAGGACGTGTTTTGGCTTCTCTCCGTCTAATCTACTCTCCTTACCAAAGATTTGCGGTCAATTATTTTAATCTGAAAATCACAGTTGCTCCTCCATTCACCATAAATTATGGTAAGATTATTGAAACAAGATGAAATTGCTTAGAGGGCCAAACTCAAAAACAAACAGGCGCTTAACAGCATAACCTTTAAACCGATGAACAAAATATGAGAACTACGAAATTAACCGTTTTGCCTCAGTTATAAAATACAGTTTTAGTTAAATCTCAAGAGTTCTATTTAATTAACCTTATGTTTCATACATTCTCGTCAATATAATTGACATTCTTGACAATTCTCCCGAATAACCCAAAGTTACATTAAAGTTCAACTCGAAAAATAGACAGATAATGATCACAAAAGTATTGCCGTGTATGCAAAGGGAATTAAAATAATGCAAACAATTTTTTTTTTTAAATCAACTGAATTTCTAATATTTAAAACAAACATTAGGGAGACTATGTATCCAACATAAAACTAAATTCAACAGTGATTTGGGTTTCACCGCACTACGTCCGATTCTGATCTAACACTGACGTAATTTTGGACTTCAAGGATTGAAATCTTGATGGTACAACAAACTATGCCAGTCCAAATTATAAACTCTAAATCAAACACCTCAACAAAAAAGTTGTCAAGTTTAAGTCTAAGATAAGTTCAGCTCAAGCTTATTCCATCCAGGAACAGATATGGAGTTATTTATTTCGAAATACTTACAACATTGGTCTGGACAATTCCAGGCGATACACACAATACACTGATGCCAGCTTCAGCGGGTAGTCGTTTAAAAAGAACACTGCTGAACATAACCTGCAATAAAAACACACTCCTTTTTCACTCACAGTTTCAAGATGGAAGTAAACCAAGCAATTCACTTTCAAGGGATGTTACACCATTGAATTTCCACACTGATGCAGCACGCAGGCCAGATTCGTGTAAATTAAGTACCTGTGCCAACTTGCTGTTTGAATATCCCGACAGACTAGAAAATTTTCTTTTTCCTGACGTGGCATTCATGTCTTCAGCATCAACAAAGCCAATATGATGCATCTACAGAAAAAAAAAAAGGGAATGTTTTGACTAAAAAATAGATAGGAAATTTTGATGCGTCGGTTCAAATCCTATGTACATTTGTACATTTTAGAGTTTAAATAACAAAAGACTTACAATGGAATTCAAGTTCACAATTCGACTAGGAGAGCCCCTAATAAGGGATGGTAAAAGAAGTATTGAAAGCATAGCAGGAGCAAGATGATTCACTTGCATGTGTTCTTCGTAACCGTCTTTCGAAAATTTTTGTGGCTCTGAAAAAGACCATAAACAAGTGAATAGTTTAATTACAATCTAAACATTGGACAGAGAGACAGTACTTGGCGCCTTTACTGATTCAGAATTATTGAAAAAAGATAGGCCAAAACTCATCAACGATATCGACAATACTAACCTCCAATGGAAAAAATGCCAGCATTATTAATGAGAACATGCAAGGGTGCTGCGCGGGCATTCCACGCTTCAGCAAACCTAGCAACCGAATCCAATGAGAGAAGATCCACCACCATAACCTTGACAAGCCAAAAATGAAAGTAAATAAACACAACTAATACTGATGCGTGCAAATGAACTAAAACTCATTTTGATCTCAAAATACATTCAACTAAAAACTCTCTATGCAAAAAACACTTTTCCAATAACAAAATTACTATATAAATCATCTATGTGTTTATACACCCAACTTGCTAAGTTTTTGAGATAATTGGTTCATCCTAGATACCTCAACATTGAGTGCAATACCCAATCCAGCAGATTCAATTTGCCACTTCTGGATTAACTCAGTAGCCACCTTCGCATTCCTCACGGCCATAACAACATGTGCTCCTGATTGTGCCAATTGCCTGCATAATAGAAAGAACATTACCAAAGAAAAAAAACTTGTCAAACTCCAAACCATAAAGTGAGTATTAAAAACCATTGATAGAACATCATTATTTACGATTTATGATTTCAGACAGAAAAAGACAGTCAAGTGAGGAACCTAAGTATGAAGCTCGGACACAGAAGAATCTATGAAGTACAGACACTGGAAACACGACACTGATACTGATACTTACACATTGCCACAGGTAATAATTAAAAAAAAAAATGAATAAATTAAACGTAATAAAAAAATAGGTGTCGGTTTCGGATACTAACACACATTTTCTCATAAGCGTCTGTATTACATAGTGAGGTACACATAGCATTTAACAAAAAGTAAAGCAACATTCAATGATCCACTTCAATGAAGAACCATAAATACCCCTCCTTTCCAACAAAGTACTATATAACAACACCTATCCACTTCCAAAAACTACCCATTTCCCCATTATCAAACAACAAACACAAACCCCAATCACAAAGATCAATTTTTCTCAATAAAAAACAAAACCCCACAATTAATATTCAATCAAAAACCAAAAATTGAAAGAAAAAATAATTTACCTAGCAATTTCAAGACCAATGCCACTAGTGGAACCAGTAACAATACAAGTGAGATCATTGATTGGTGGTAACGGCATAGGGTTCTCCAAGTGACTCGCCATGATTCGTTGGAACAGAAATTCGTAGATTAAATTGAGCCATCCTCTAAACCATTCTATCCAACCTAAACACTCTTTCTTTTTCTTCTTCAATGGTTCAACTCTCGAAGAAGACGACGTCGTTTTTGTAACCATCTTCTTTCTCTGCTGTGAGTGTGTGAGAGTATAGAGAAACTGAGATCTATAATGGTGGATTGATGAGTTACAGTGTGAGTTTTTGAGATTCGACGAGTTGACCCGGGTGAGTTATCTCGTTCAGTGAATTCACAATGGCCAGCAGATGGTTAGGGGCTTTTTTTCTTTCTTTCTTAGGAAACTAGTAACATATATGATATAAAATGTATTTATATTTGTATTTAAATTTAAAATTAGTTATTAATTTTAAAATGAATAATTATTATATAAATTTAATTGTATTAAAATATAAGGAAAAAAAGGACTTGGGAGATGAAAAAAGAATATTTAATATTTTAAATTAATAATTTTATCTTTCAAATTAAAATAATTATTGATTAAAATAAAATATGTATTCAATTGTAAAAGTAACTTTGCTAACTGTGTAAGGGACTACAAACCTATTGTTGGGTGTACTACATTTTATAAGCTAATTTCATAGATCCTGACTGACAGGTCGGGGATTGTGATGTCTTCAATCATCAACCAGATCCAGACTGCCTTTGTAAAGGGCCAGCTGATACACAACCATGTGCTCTTGGTCTATGAGATTCTTAAAGGTTGTGAGAGAAGAAAAGGGACTCCTAGGGTTATTATCCAATTGGACCTTAAAAAAGCTTATGATATGGTCAATTGGAATGCTTTAAAGGGTATTCTGAACGAAATTGGCATTCCCCACTAGTTTGTTTTTTGGATTATGGCTAGTACTAGTAGAGTGATTTACAAATTCAATGTTAATGAGAGTACCACAAACTTTCTACAGGCCAAGAGAGGAATTAGACAGGGGGATCCCATAACCCCCTTATGTTTGTTATTGTGATGGAATACATGCGTAGAGTGTTGCTCAATATGCAGAAAAATGTGAACTTTAATTACCATTCAAAGTGTGAAGCTTTGGAGTTAACTCACCTTACTTTTGCTGATGACATATTACTTTTCTGTAGATGGGATAATATTTTTGTGGATATGATGTTGCAAGCCTTCAAGTGTTTTACAAATTCTATTGGTCTTGCTGTCAACCAGGATAAATCTCAGATTTATGGTTGAGATGGAAGACTCTGAAAAAGCTGGCCTTTTGAGCTTTAATGCCTTTAAAGAAGGAAGTTTCCCCATCAAATACTTGGCATGCCATTGTCTAGTAAGAGATTGAGTATTAATCATTATCTGTCGCTGATTAAAAAAAATTTCTAGTTGTGTGTTCCATTGGTCCTCCAAGTTATTGAGTTTTACAAATCGTGTCCAGTTGATGTGAAACATCTCTTGCGCAATTGCTTAATACTGGATGTATTGCTTCCTAATTCCTCTAAATTATTCACAAACTTGATGCAATTTGCAGAAGCTTTATTTGGAATGGAAAATCTGATGTGAATAGAAAAAGCCTCGTGGCTTGGAATGCAGTCTGCAAACCCAGGTCTCAATGTGGCTTACAAATCCTCAATTTGACCATCTGGAATAAAGTCTTGATGTTAAAATGTCTTTGGAATTTAAGTATCAAGGTTAATAATTTATGGTTCAGATGGGTACATATTTATTATTTCAAAGGTACAACTGTTTTGGATTAATATATCAAATTCTCAGACCTCTTGGATTATAAAAGGAATTCTGAAGCAAAGAGAGAGAGAGAGAGAGAGAGAGAGAGAGAGAGAGAGAGTTTAGGGTTGATCCAACATGTTTGGAATTCTGTTATAACTCAACAAAAGTTTGTAGCTGATAGGATCTATTAAGCGATGATGGATGATGGTCGTAGCGTTAATTGGAGGAAGTTATTTAAGTATAACAAAGTTAGGCCATGTGTTACTTTATGCCTTTGGCTTGCCTGCCACAGGAGACTGGCCACAAAGGATTGGCTGAAAAAATCCCACTTTATCAATGACAGCACATGTGCGTTATGTGCAGCTGATGAAGAGTCTATTGGTCACCTTTTGTTTGATTGTAGCAAAACTCATCCCATTTGGAATGTGATTCTCAACTGGTTGGAAATTACCCATGTGCCCAAAACTTGGAATGAGGAACTAGAGTGGATTATTAGAGCTTCCAATGGGAGAGGCTATAAAGCTGATTTATTGAAAATGACGATAGCCGAAAAGATCTATCACATTTGGGGGTATAGGAATGATATAGTTTTTGGCAACAAAGCGGATCATAAAAATGTAGTATCTGACATTATAGACAATATAATTTATAGAGGGTGGCGTGATAGAAAGCTTAAAAATCATTTAGTCTTTTTTGATGATGTAATTAGTCTTTTTGATGGTTGGATCCCAATGGATCACCTTGCATTGTATAGTCATTTTTGTAAGATCAAAGTGCGCCTAAGAGGGGGGGGGGTGAATTAGGTGTTATCAAATTTTTCGATTCTTTTTCATCGATGGATGGATTTTGCTTTTTACGGTTTATGGAATGAAAACGGTAAAGCAGGAAAGTAAAAATGATACGGAGGTTTATCCTGGTTCCCTTCATAATCCGAAGGTACATCCAGTCCCCTTTCAACACGAAAGAGATTTCCACTAGTTTCTTTAGAACAGTACAACCTATCACACCTTCAATGGTGAGGCCTACTTTCTAACAAACTAAACAAACAAGTGTGCAAGAACAATCCTCTTGCCACACTTACCCTTATGTCCAAACAATCCTTAGAGCACAAGTCACAAATAGAAAACACTTTCTATAATTTTTGTTTGAGTGAGAATACATTGATTGGTATCAATATAAATTGATCTTCTCCTATATTCAAAAGTCACTACTTAAGATTCAATACAAGTGTTCAATGAAAATATGAAAATGATGAACTTATGAACACTTTTTGAAATATGAAAATTATTTGAATTTAGTGATTTTGATTGTATGATAATATTTGAAAATTCTAGGAGGTGTTTATGAATTTGAAATTTTAAGAATTTATAATAGTTGAAACACCTATTCAAAAAGGTATGAGAATTAAAAAAAAAATTCTTTGAAAAGGTATAAAAAAGTTATGAAATAAAATCATGAAGAGGTATAACACTTAACAAAAATTTGAATTTGAAGAGAAACAATTTTTCAAAAATTCTACAGTGTTAACCGGTTAACCATATGGGTTAATCGGTTAATGCCCAGAAACGTTACCACAAAATTGAAAAATTGAGACCGTTAACCGGTTAACCCATATGGTTAACCGGTTAACACTGTTAAAACACATAAAAATATTTCTGTTTTAAGTGTTAAAACCAGTTCCAATTATTTTCAAAATGATGCACATGCAGTAAAAATCATGATAAATATTTTGAACACTTGTATATCATTTTAAGTAGTAAATTTTGATATACCTAAGCCTTGTGTCCAAGTCTTGAAAATGTTGCACAAAAGCTTGAAACTAACGGAAGCATTCCATTGATGATGCATAGCCATGATCTTGATCTTTGTTGTCATCTCGACTTTTTGCAATATGAAATGAGCTTGAATAATGTTGATGTCATCAAAACATTGAGCTTGAAGTATGCTTCTACAATTTTGAATTAAAATAATCTTTTTTTATTTAAAAAAATGTATTATATTTATAATGACCCGTGAAATAGAAAGTTTATATAATAGTATAATATAAAATGCATTTATATACAGATCTAAAACTGAAATTAATTATTTAATTGTAAAATAAAAAATAATTATACAATCTCAATTGTATTAAATAATCATGAAAAAAAACTTGTGAGATGAAGAAAAAACAAAAAAGAAAATTTTGATACGATAATGACACGTGAGATAAAAAATTGTTTAATACGATATAAATGCATTTAGATACAAAATTTAAAATGATTTAATTGATTGTAAAATGAATAATAATATAAATTTAATTGTATTAAGTAATTATATAAAAAGAAAAAAAGAAGAAGAAGAAATTGTGAGATGGAGAACAAAAAATCTATCTAATATAATAAATATATAAATTCTAAAGTATCTGGAAATTATGCTCTAAGCCCTCTAATTTAATGCTAAGTATAGGCTAATTACTAAGGATAAAATTGACTAACTATAAAATGGAAGCTTTATATTGATTTGACATTTATTACCTCTGATGTGGCAACACCAGATTTATTGTTGCATTTTACTATTTTTATAATACACAATTTTAATTTAATATTTGTTACATAGAGTCTTTTGGTTAACCTAAAAATGCATAGGAAGTTGCTAATACGATTTATTTTCGATGGGCAATGAAAAGCCAATTCTTTCTCAAATATTTCATTTCTCTCATATCATTCTTCAATCAAATATTCATCTCTCTCTCTCTCTCTCTCTCTCTCTCTCTTCTCTCAAACTCATAGCAACATAACATATTTATTTTAATTTTTTCAGATCTGTTTTGAAAACTCGGTGTGTTGCTCATCTGATGTGTTTCTCCTTCAATTTATGCAAGTGGTATATTTCTCCTTCAGATCTTTTAATTTTTTCAGATATGTTTCAAAAACTCATCAGTCTTTATGCAAGTGGTATGTTTATCCTTCAATTTACTCAATGTTACGTTATTTGGATTGAACAAATTAGGACTGATTGTGATTTTCATATGCAAGCTGAGATTCAATTGCATTCTCCATTAGTGCATGTGCGATAGTATAGTTTTCTAAGGTATTGCCTTTTCCATTTCCCCTTCATTTCTTTTTGGTAACAACCTATATACTTTTTGTAATGCCCGTTTATTTAATTACATATAATTGTGGTATGTTATGGTAATTCGCATTGATTTGAGTATATTTGTCGATTTGGGTTACTTTATGTGGAATCGTGTCGATTCGTGTTAATGGCCGAATTTATCAGAATATTATGTTGATGGTTATAAGTTGGTTTAAGTCGAATTTAATTATTTAAGTCGATATAAGTTGTGGAAAATGATATGGAGTATTCTCCGTTTGTTGTTGGATATGTTGATTGGAATGTTTGGACCATTTGGTTGATAATCAGAAGTTAATCTATTAAGTTAGGTGTAAGTAGTTAGTTGCAAATTATTATTTGGTTGATTTTATGTTGCAAAGAATTAAGCCGTTAAGTTGGATTATTAGTCGGAAAGTCGAGGAAATAATATTAGAAGTGATATTATCGATTATTGGAGCATGTTGGTTAATGGGCTTGTATTACGTCAGAATTAGCAATTAAGAGAGTGTATTACTTAGGCCCAATATAATATAATTATTGTCGCTCCCAGGATTTTCATCCTAGTACAAACGCGAAAGTGGCGCGGAAAAGGTAGAGTCGCAGCCAGACATTTTTATCCCGAATGAATGGGAAAGGTAATGCTGCACAAACCTAAGAGAAGGAAAGGACAAGGTCATGCGAACCAAAGATCTAGGTTCGGGAGTCGGTTACGACCTGGAAAGGTATTAGCACCCTAAATCGTCTATCGTACCCGACGGGATCCATGCTTGTTAGTCTGTTTCAAAGGGTGAGAAATAAGTTGTTGCTGAATAAAAACCACTACTGGAACTGGGATAAGAAAGGTAACTAGAAAAAGAGATCGAAAATGGGGAAAAATGTAGGGAAAATAAAGAGTGTTCTCGAACGGGCCCTACCCCGCTGCCTACGTACCTCATCAGGAAAATAAGGATCAGAGTCGACGTAGTTCTCCTAACTAAGGCGAAAACTTTGTTTGTGTTTTTTAAAGCTTGAACTGCTTATGCCTATGCTCAGGTGTTACAGGCTCGCCTTGAACGAGTGCGTTACCATCTTGCAAATGAGGCAAGTAGGAGCAAGTTTGCATTGTGAGTGAATGAGGTGAGAAGAGAGTTCCTGCAGGAAAAGATGTATTGTTTGTGAACTGTCTTTTAAAGAAGTGTTTTGAGTTTGTTGTTTGTGAAACATTCTCATACTAAGACTTGTTCATCGTGGTAGATGCCTTACACCTTGCCCCAAAATGGGATGTGTATAAGTAACCCACGACAAAGTCTTCTGGCATACGAGAAAGCTCGACCTTTATTAGGTATTTTGTATTGTTTTCTTTATAAGATGAGAAAGAGAGACTCAAATCGGGAAAGGGAAAAACTAAGGGAACTAAGACATAACCCTAAGTTGTTTATTGCAAGCAAAAGGAGATCCTAATGGTTTGTGTGGTTTTCTAATCCTAATGAGAAAAGGAAAAGAAAAAGAAACTAGAAAGCAACTTACTTCTATAAAGAAGCTAAGTTATTTCTAAGGGGAATTAACATGAAGTTGTACAAACAAAGCACAAAGTGCTAAGGCAACCACATTTTGAAAGCATAATGAAATTAAAAGGAAGAAGTTGTGTGAACAAACTTAACTCAACCTCCCTACAAAAAAAAGGTTAGTAGGATAGGCTAAAATGATAAAAGTAGGAAGGAAAACAAGTACCAAACATATCCTACTACATCTAATGGCCTAAACTAGACTCAATCCTAAGTCTAAGGACCCTAAAAACTAGGCAAAGCCTAAATCTAGCAGTTACTACAACTTCCTATTGCACAAACAGCTACAAAATGCAAAACATAACACAAACAACCTATTACAGCTACCAAACAACATGAAAATAGGTGTAAAAGACCTAAAACAAAATAATGCAGCATGGTTTTACAGCTCCTGTTTCAAAATGCAGCGATGGAAATAATGCCGATTTGCAGAAGCTTTATTTGGACTGGAAAATCTGATGTGAATAGAAAAAGCCTCGTGGCTTGGAATGCAGTCTGCAAACCCAAGTCTCAATGTGGCTTACAAATCCTCAATTTGACCATCTGGAATAAAGTCTTGATGTTAAAATGTCTTTGGAATTTAAGTATCAAGGTTAATAATTTATGGTTCAGATGGGTGCATATTTATTATTTCAAAGGTACAACTGTTTTGGATTAATATATCAAATTCTCAGGCCTCTTGGATTATAAAAGGAATTCTGAAGCAGAGAGAGAGAGAGAGAGAGAGAAACAGAGAGTTTAGGGTTGATCCAACATGTTTGGAATTCTGTTATAACTCAACAAAAGTTTGTAGCTGATAGGATCTATTAAGCGATGATGGATGATGGTCATAGCGTTAATTGGAGGAAGTTATTTAAGTATAACAAAGTTAGGCCATGTGCTACTTTATGCCTTTGGCTTGCCTGCCACAGGAGACTGGCCACAAAGGATTGGCTGAAAAAATTCCATTTTATCAATGACAGCACATGTGCGTTATGTGCAACTGATGAAGAGTCCCTTTTGTTTGATTGTAGCAAAACTCATCCCATTTGGAATGTGATTCTTAACTGGTTGGAAATTACCCATGTGCCCAAAACTTGGAATGAGGAACTAGAGTGGATTATTAGAGCTTCCAATGGGAAAGGCTAGAGAGCTGATTTATTAAAATGACGATAGTCGAAAAGATCTATCACATTTGGGGGTATAGGAATGATATAGTTTTTGGCAACAAAGCGGATCATAAAAATGTAGTATCTGACATTATAGACAATATAATTTATAGAGGGTGGCGTGATAGAAAGCTTAAAAATCATTTAGTCTTTTTTGATGATGTAATATGTCTTTTTGATGGTTGGATCCCAATGGATCACCTTGCATTGTATAGTCATTTTTGTAAGATCAAAGTGCGCCTAAGAGGGGGGGGGGGGTGAATTAGGTGTTATCAAATTTTTCGATTCTTTTTCTTCGATGGATGGATTTTACTTTTTACGGTTTATGGAATGAAAACGGTAAAGCAGGAAAGTAAAAATGACACAGAGGTTTATCCTGGTTCCCTTCATAATCCAAAGGTACATTCAGTCTCCTTTCAACACGAAAGAGATTTCCACTAGTTTCTTTAGAACAATACAACCTATCACACCTTCAATGGTGAGGCCTACTTTCTGACAAACTAAACAAACAAGTGTGCAAGAACAATCCTCTTGCCACACTTACCCTTATGTCCAAACAATCCTTAGAGCACAAGTCACAAATAGAAAACACTTTCTATAATTTTTGTTTGAGGAGAATACAATGATTGGTATCAATATAAATTGATCTTCTCCTATATTCAAAAGTCACTACTTAAGATTCAATACAAGTGTTCAATGAAAATATGAAAATGATGAACTTATGAACACTTTTTGAAATATGAAAATTATTTGAATTTAGTGATTTTGATTGTATGATAATATTTGTAAATTCTAGGAGGTGTTTATGAATTTGGAATTTTAAGAATTTATAATAGTTGAAACACCTATTCAAAAAGGTATGAGAATTTTAAAAAAAAATTCTTTGAAAAGGTATAAAAAAGTTATGAAATAAAATCATGAAGAGGTATAACACTTAACAAAAATTTGAATTTGAAGAGAAACAATTTTTCAAAAATTCTACAGTGTTAACCGGTTAACCATATGGGTTAATCGGTTAACGCCCAGAAACGTTACCACAGAATTGAAAAATTGAGACCGTTAACCGGTTATCCCATATGGTTAACCGGTTAACACTGTTAAAACACAGAAAAATATTTCTGTTTTAAGTGTTAAAACCAGTTCCAATTATTTTCAAAATGATGCACATGCAGTAAAAATCATGATAAATATTTTGAACACTTGTATATCATTTTAAGTAGTAAATTTTGATATACCTAAGCCTTGTGTCCAAGTCTTGAAAATGTTGCACAAAAGCTTGAAACGAACGGAAGCATTCCATTGATGATGCATAGCCATGATCTTGATCTTTGTTGTCATCTCGACTTTTTACAATATGAAATGAGCTTGAATAATGTTGACGTCATCAAAACATTGAGCTTGAAGTATGCTTCTACATTCCCCCCCTTTTTGATGATGACAACCAAACGAATTTTGCGCACAAACTTTGATCGATCGAAGTTGTTCTAGGCTTGCTTCTCCCCCTATGTCCAGCAACTCCCCCTATCTAAATAGAGGCAAAATTCTGCACAGAGAGATATTAGAAACCAAGCTCTTCTCCCCCTTTGGCATTAGCAAAAAGGAAGAGAGGATCAAGCATAATCATGAAAAATACATCATAAAATTCAGCATGATGCAATTTAGCATGAAAACATACACAATAGCACAAATAACACAAACATAATTTGATTAAAAACGGGAAAAGAGTACGGAAACATAACCGAAATGCAATGTACTTGTAGAATATATTTAAAAACATAGTAAAACAAAAACAAAAAAATATAATAAAAACACAGAGTCTGAAACTTGCACTAGAAATCCAAGTTTTGGATGTGTTAATGGGTTAACCTATTACGTTAACCAGTTAACGGTTAAATTTTTTTGAATTTTTTGAAAAATCCAGCAGCATGTTTTAGAGCAAAAATAAAGTTTTTTTCATAATTTTTTTTCCATAAAGTGTTAGCACTCATCAAAACGCAACTTTCGATCAAAAAAGTTTTTGAAACCGATTATTTTCGGGTATACGAAAGTGAGAAAAACGAAAACCGGCGAAATGGAAGTGCTAGCATTTTATGACTAAAAAGTGAACAAACATACATATAATGCAATAAAAACATATAACAAACAATTTTAAAGATAAGGTTAGATGTCACCTTCATTGAGAATACCAAGTTCTCGTCGAATCTTGTAAAATTTCTCTTTAGCCTACGGTTTAGTGAATATATCGGCGAGTTGATTGTGTGTATCCACGAATGTAACATCGACATCTCCATTTAGAACATGATCTCGAAGGAAGTGATGTCGGATATCTATGTGCTTTGTTCTTGAATGCATGACCGGGTTCTTCGTGATATTGATGGCACTTGTGTTGTCACACCGGAGAGGGATACAACCGAGGTCTATACCGAAATCGAGGAGTTGTTGTTTAAGCCACAAGATTTGAGCACAACAACTTCCTGCTGCGATGTACTCCGCTTTGGCCGTGCTAAGTGCAACGCATCCTTGCTTCTTACATGCCCACGACACTAATGCATTCCCGAGAATGTGACAAGTACCACTTGTACTTTTTCTATCGGTCTTACATCCTGCATAATCAGTGTCAGAATAACTAATTAAAGAACAAGTACTACCTTTAGGATACCATAATCTGACGTGCGTCGTTCCTTTGAGATACTTCATGATCCTCTTCACGGCGATGAGATGTGATTCCTTCGGATTAGCTTGAAAGCGTGCACACAAACAAACACTAAACATAATGTCAGGACGGCTTGCCGTCAAATATAAAAGTGAACCGATCATACCTCGATACTTTGTAATATCTATTGAAGTGCCGGAAAGATCTTGATCAACATACGTTCCGGATCCCATTGGAGTAGACATTTCTTTGCAATTGTCCATATCAAATCTTTTCAATAATTCCTTGCAATACTTGGATTGGTTGATGAAGATGTCATCCTTTGTTTGCTTGATTTGTAAACCAAGGAAGTAGTTCATCTTTCCCATCATGGACATCTCGAATTCGCCTTGCATTATAAGAGAGAATTCTTCGCAAAGATCTTTGTTCGTTGAACCGAAGATGATGTCGTCGACATAGACTTGAACAAGTAAGGTGTTGCCCTTGAGATTCTTGATGAACAAAGTCTTGTCAACCTTTCCTTTTGTAAAACCTTTCTCACATAGGAAGTTGCTAAGGCGATCATACCAAGCCCTTGGTGCTTGCTTTAAGCCATAAAGAGCCTTCTTCAACTTGTAGACATGAGAGGGATTCTTGAAGTCTTCAAAACCCGGAGGTTGTTTGACGTAGACTTCTTCATTGATGTAACCGTTTAGGAAAGCGCTTTTGACATCCATCTGGTACAACTAAAAATTCATTGGACAAGCGTAAGCGAGTAATAATCTAATAGCTTTTATCCTTGCTATCGGAGCGAATGTTTCATCAAAGTCGATTCCTTCTTCTTGGTTGTAGCCTTGAGCTACCAATCTTGCTTTGTTACGAACTATGATCCCATTCTCGTCAAGTTTGTTCTTGAACACCCATCTTGTGCCTATGATATGTTTGTTGTCCGGTCTTGGTACAAGAGTCCAAACTTGGTTCCTTTCGAATTGGTTGAGTTCTTCTTGCATAGCTATTATCCATTGATCGTCGCCTAAGGCTTCATCGATTTTTGTTGGTTCAATTTGAGACACGAACACCATGTTGAGACAAGCATCCTTGAGATTAAGTCGAGTTGCAATGCCTTGGCTAATATCACCAATCATTTTTATCTATCGGGTGATCTCTATGAGTTCTCCATTCTTTTGGAAGATCTTGATGTTCTTCAATGGTTGGTGAGTCATCTTCTTGTGATATTGCTTGTTCTTTTGATGTCTCCTTTTGTTGTTGTGATAGATCTACTACATCATCATCATCCACAATAATGTTATCCTCTTTTAAGGGGTTAGTCTCATCAAATGAAACATGTATAGATTCTTCAATAGTAAGTGTTCGTTTATTGAAAATTCTAAAAGCTTTACTTGATAGAGAATAGCCAAGAAATATACCTTCATCGGATTTCTCATCAAACTTACCAAGGTTGTCCTTGTCGTTGTTGAGAACGAAGCATTTGCATCCGAATATGTGGAAGAAAGATATGTTGGGTTTCCTTCCCTTGAACAACACATATGGGGTCTTCTTGAGAATAGGTCGAATATTTACACGGTTACTTACAAAGCAAGCCGTGCTAACCGCATCCGCCCAAAAATATTTAGGAAGATTTGAGTCGCTAAGCATTGTCCTTGTAAGTTCCACTAATGCCCTATTCTTCCTCTCTACGACACCATTTTGTTGAGGAGTCCTTGGTGCGGAAAAATTGTGAGAGATTCCATGCTCTTCACAAAAATCTTCAAATGATGAATTTTGAAATTCGCCACCATGGTCGCTTCTTATGGAAACAATTGAGAGTGACTTCTCGTTTTGAATTTGCTTGGCATACTTCTTGAATGCTTTAAAGGCATCACTTTTCTGCACTAAAAACAAAGTCCAAGTGTATCTAGAGAAATCATCAACAATAACTAAGGCAAAAACGTTACCTCCGAAGCTTTTTGTTCTTGATGGACCGAAAAGATCCATATGTAACAATTGTAGTGGTCTTGAAGTAGATATCACTTTCTTCGTCTTGAAGGATGTTTTGGTTTGCTTCCCCTTTTGACATGCGTTACAAAGCTTATCCTTGATAAACTTTATCTTCGGAAGACTAACAACTAGATCATGCTTTAATAATTTGTTTAAATGCTCCATGTGAATGTGGGCAATCCTCTTATGCCAAAGCCATGCCTCGTTGTTGTTTGACATTAAGCACTTCACCTTCAAGGAAGAGTCATCAAAAGAAATCATAAAAATGTTATTAAATCGTTTACCTTTTAGCAAGAGTTCATGAGTGACTTCGTGTTCTATCAAGCATTCCTCCTTTGTGAAGTTGATTCGGAACCCTTTGTCACACAATTGACTTATGCTAAGAAGGTTGTGTTTAAGGCCTTCCACATAAAGGACGTCTTCGATGATTGTATGAGGAGATACACCAATGGTTCCAACTCCAATAATTCTTCCTTTATTATCACCACCGTAAGTAACGTATCCTTTGGCTTTAAGTGTTAGACTTGAAAATTTGTTGATATCGCCCGTCATATTCTTTGAACAACCGCTATCGAGATACCATTGAGTAGAAGTTGTTTTCAAGCATACCTATAAAATAAAGTCAAGTATTGTTTGGTACCCAAATTGTTTTGGGTCCTTGATAGTTAGTACCCTTTTCAACCCACACATAATGCCCTTTAGCAACACCAATGTTGCGCACATAGAAAGCATTAAGTGTATGGCCTTTGATTCCACAATAAAAACAAGTAGGTTGAAATTGACTTTTAAATCTAGGAACATATTTGTGTTTCTTAATGATTCTTTTCCTTTTATGACTTTGATGCATAGTTTTAGAATTGTTAGTCTTTTCCTTAACAATTTGTTCACTAGCTTTTACGAAAACGGTTTCACTTGTGCTTGGTTTGGAAAACTTAGAATATCCTAAACCACTTTTATCATTTGGATATATTTGGTGCCTAAGAATTTCCTCCAAGCCAATTTGACCTTTTTCATATCTTTCTAAAACTCTTTTGAGTTGAACAATTTGAAAAGATAATGACTCACAATTTTTACATGCAAGGCTTTGTTTTTCATCCATTATCTTTTGTTTTTCATTTTCAATGTACTTTTCAAAAGATGTATTTTGTTCTTCTAAAGATAATATTCTTTTCTTTTGGGATGAAATATTTTTGTACAAAGTCTTGCATTCTTTTAGAAGTTCATCTATGACTTCTTGTGCATCATTTTCATAAATTGAAAAGTTGCTACTAACCTCGTCATTTTCTTCATCGGAGTGATGTGACGCCATTAACGCCATATTTGCACATTCATCGCTTTTCGATTCTGATGAGGAACTAACTTCATTGTCATCCCACGCGACATAAGCCTTTTTATTTTTGAAGTCCTTCTTGCCTTTGAATCCTCCTTTCTTTGCAAGTCTTGGACAATCCGGTTTTATGTGACCTTGCTTCCCACATTCATAACATGTAACTTCTTGAATTGATGTGGATGCATCCTTCTTCCTGAAATGTTTATTCTTTTTAGGAAAAGAGGAATTATTATTTTTGTTAAAAAACATACCAAGCTTCTTAACAAGAAGCATGAAGTTCTCATCTTCGGAAATCTCGTCATCTTTGTCATCCTTCGTGTCAATCTTCAAAGCAACTCCTTTAGACATTTTCTCTTGACTTTTGTGCTTCTCGAGCCTTCTAAGTTCCAATTCGTGCTCTTGAAGTTTGCCGAATAGAGATGCGGATGTCATCGTTGAGAGACTCTTCTTCTCCGAAATAGCGGTCACCTTCGGTTGCCATTCCCTTGTCAAAGACCTTAGGACTTTCAAATTGAGATCGTCGTTGGTGAAGGTCTTTCCGAGTGCAATCAAGTGGTTGGTTAGATTAACAAATCTTTTTTGTAAGGCCACAATAGATTCTCCAGGCTGCATGCGGAACATTTCATATTCTTGACTCAACGTGTTAAGCCTTGATCTTTTTACTTCTGTTGTTCCTTCATGTGTTTCTAGCAAAGTATCCCAAATCCCCTTTGCCGATTTGCATTGTGATACGCGAAAGAATTCTCCCATACTAAGAGCGCTTTGAAGTATGTTGATTGCCTTCTTCTCATTTAGGATCTTCTTTTTATCATCTTCATCATACATATTCTTCAACTTTGCGGTTCTAACGCCGTTGATCACATTAATAGGATTATGCGGACCTTCTTCGATTGCTTCCCATATGCCTTCTCCTTGGGCTTCAAGATGTACCCTCATTCTGATTTTCCGAAAATCAAAGTATTCGTCGAAGAAGAGCGGAGGCTTGTTGCTACTTCCACCATCTTTGAAAACAGGATTCGAGTTTGCGGAAGCCATAGGATCTTGTAGGAACAGGTTACCTAAACCTGCTCTGATGCCAATTGTAAGATTAAAGTGCGCCTAAGAGGGGGGGGGGGGTGAATTAGGTGTTATCAATTTTTTTGATTCTTTTTCTTCGATGGATGTATTTTGCTTTTTACGGTTTATGGAATGAAAACGGTAAAGCAGGAAAGTAAAAATGACACGGAGGTTTATCCTGGTTCCCTTTACAATCCAAAGGTACATCCAGTCCCCTTTCAACACGAAAGAGATTTCCACTAGTTTCTTTAGAATAGTACAACCTATCACACCTTCAATGGTGAGGCATACTTTCTAACAAACTAAACAAAAAAGTGTGCAAGAACAATCCTCTTGCCACACTTATCCTTATGTCCAAACAATCCTTGGAACACAAGTCACAAATAAAAAACACTTTCTATAATTTTTGTTTGAGTGATAATACAATGATTGGTATCAATATAAATTGATATTCTCCTATATTCAAAAGTCACTACTTAAGATTCAATACAAGTGTTCAATGAAAATATGAAAATGATGAACTTATGAACACTTTTTGAAATATGAAAATTATTTGAATTTAGTGATTTTGATTGTATGATAATATTTGAAAATTCTAGGAGGTGTTTATGAATTTGAAATTTTAAGAATTTATAATAGTTGAAACACCTATTCAAAAAGGTATGAGAATTTTAAATTTTTTTTTTGAAAAGGTATAAAAAAGTTATGAAATAAAATCATGAAGAGGTATAACACTTAACAAAAATTTGAATTTGAAGAGAAACAATTTTTCAAAAATTCTACAGTGTTAACCGGTTAACCATATGGGTTAATCATTTAACACCCAGAAACGTTACCACAGAATTGAAAAATTGAGACCGTTAACCGGTTAACCCATATGGTTAACCGGTTAACACTGTTAAAACACACAATTTTTTTTCTGTTTTAAGTGTTAAAACCAGTTCCAATTATTTTCAAAATGATGCACATGCAGTAAAAATCATGATAAATATTTTGAACACTTGTATATCATTTTAAGTAGTAAATTTTGATATACCTAAGCCTTGTGTCCAAGTCTTGAAAATGTTGCACAAAAGCTTGAAACGAACGGAAGCATTCCATTGATGATACATAGCCATGATCTTGATCTTTGTTGTCATCTCGACTTTTTGCAATATGAAATGAGCTTGAATAATGTTGATGTCATCAAAATATTGAGCTTGAAGTATGCTTCTACAATTTTGAATTAAAATAATCTTTTTTTATTAAAAAAAAATGTATTATATTTATAATGACCCGTGAAATAGAAAGTTTATTTAATAGTATAATATAAAATGTATTTATATACAGATCTAAAATTGAAATTAATTATTTAATTGTAAAATAAAAAATAATTATACAATCTCAATTGTATTAAATAATCATGAAAAAAAACTTGTGAGATGAAGAAAAAACAAAAAAGAAAATTTTGATACGATAATGACACGTGTGATAAAAAATTGTTTAATACGATATAAATGCATTTAGATACAAAATTTAAAATTATTTAATTGATTGTAAAATGAATAATAATATAAATTTAATTGTATTAAGTAATTATATAAAAAGAAAAAAAGAAGAAGAAGAAATTGTGAGATGGAGAACAAAAAATCTATCTAATATAATAAATATATAAATTTTAAAGTATCTGGAAATTATGCTCTAAGCCCTCTAATTTAATGCTAAGTCTAGGCTAATTACTAAGGATAAAATTGACTAACTATAAAATGGAAGCTTTATATTGATTTGACATTTATTACCTCTGATGTGGCAACACCAGATTTATTGTTGCATTTTACTATTTTTATAATACACAATTTTAATTTAATATTTGTTACATAGAGTCTTTTGGTTAACCTAAAAATGCATAGGAAGTTGCTAATACGATTTATTTTCGATGGGCAATGAAAAGCCAATTCTTTCTCAAATATTTCATTTCTCTCATATCCTTCTACAATCAAATATTCATCTCTCTCTCTCCCTCTCTCTCTCTCTCTCTCTCTCTCTCTCTCTCTCTCTCTCTCTTCTCTCAAACTCATAGCAACATAACATATTTATTTTAATTTTTTCAGATCTGTTTTGAAAACTCGGTGTGTTGCTCATCTGATGTGTTTCTCCTTCAATTTATGCAAGTGGTATATTTCTCCTTCAGATCTTTTAATTTTTTCAGATATGTTTCAAAAACTCACCAGTCTTTATGCAAGTGGTATGTTTATCCTTCAATTTACTCAATGTTACGTTATTTAGATTGAACAAATTAGGACTGATTGTGATTTTCATATGCAAGCTGAGATTCAATTGCATTCTCCATTAGTGCATGTGCGATAGTATAGTTTTCTAAGGTATTGCCTTTTCCATTTCCCCTTCATTTCTTTTTGGTAACAACCTATATACTTTTTGTAACGCCCGTTTAATTAATTAATTATTTAATTACATATAATTGTGGTATGTTATGGTAATTCACATTGATTTGAGTATATTTGTCGATTTGAGTTACTTTGTGTGGAATCGTGTCGATTCGTGTTAATGACCGAATTTATCAGAATATTATGTTGATGGTTATAAGTTGGTTTAAGTCGAATTTAATTATTTAAGTCGATATAAGTTGTGGAAAACGATATGGAGTATTCTCCGTTTGTTGTTGGATATGTTGATTGGAATGTTTGGACCATTTGGTTGATAATCGGAAGTTAATCTATTAAGTTAGGTGTAAGTAGTTAGTTGCAAATTATTATTCGGTTGATTTTATGTTGCAAAGAATTAAGCCGTTAAGTTGGATTATTAGTCGGAAAGTCGAGGAAATAATATTAGAAGTGATATTATCGATTATTGGAGCATGTTGGTTAATGGGCTTGTATTACGTCAGAATTAGCAATTAAGAGAGTGTATTACTTAGGCCCAATATAATATAATTATTGTCGCTCCCAGGATTTTCATCCTAGTACAAACGCGAAAGTGACGCGGAAAAGGTAGAGTCGCCAGCCAGACATTTTTATCCCGAATGAATGGGAAAGGTAATGTTGCACAAACCTAAGAGAAGGAAAGGACAAGGTCCTGCGAACCAAAGATCTAGGTTCGGGAGTCGGTTACGACCTGGAAAGGTATTAGCACCCTAAATCGTCTATCATACCCGACGGGATCCATGCTTGTTAGTCTGTTTCAAAGGGTGAGAAATAAGTTGTTGCTGAATAAAAACCGCTACTGGAACTGGGATAAGAAAGGTAACTAGAAAAAGAGATCGAAAATGGGGAAAAATGTAGGGAAAATAAAGAGTGTTCTTGAACGGGCCCTACCCCGCTGCCTACGTACCTCATCAGGAAAATAAGGATCAGAGTCGACGTAGTTCTCCTAACTAAGGCGAAAACTTTGTTTGTGTTTTTTAAAGCTTAAACTGCTTATGCCTATGCTCAGGTGTTACAGGCTCGCCTTGAACGAGTGCGTTACCATCTTGCAAATGAGGCAAGTAGGAGCAAGTTTGCTTTGTGAGTGAATGAGGTGAGAAGAGAGTTCCTGCAGGAAAAGATGTATTGTTTGTGAACTGTCTTTTAAAGAAGTGTTTTGAATTTGTTGTTTGTGAAACATTCTCATACTAAGACTTGTTCATCGTGGTAGATGCCTTACACCTTGCCCCAAAATGGGATGTGTATAAGTAACCCACGACAAAGTCTTCTGGCATACGAGAAAGCTCGACCTTTATTAGGTATTTTGTATTGTTTTCTTTATGAGATGAGAAAGAGAGACTCAAATCGGGAATGGGAAAAACTAAGGGAACTAAGACATAACCCTAAGTTGTTTATTGCAAGCAAAAGGAGATCCTAATGGTTTGTCTGGTTTTCTAATCCTAATGAGAAAAGGAAAAGTAAAAGAAACTGTAAAGCAACTTACTTCTATAAAGAAGCTAAGTTATTTCTAAGGGGAATTAACATGAAGTTGTACAAACAAAGCACAAAGTGCTAAGGCAACCACATTTTGAAAGCATAAAGAAATTAAAAGGAAGAAGTTGTGTGAACAAACTTAACTCAACCTCCCTACAAAAAAAAGGTTAGTAGGATAGGCTAAAATGATAAAAGTAGGAAGGCAAACAAGTACCAAACATATCCTACTACATCTAATGGCCTAAACTAGACTCAATCCTAAGTCTAAGGACCCTAAAAACTAGGCAAAGCCTAAATCTAGCAGTTACTACAACTTCCTATTGCACAAACAGCTACAAAATGCAACACATAACACAAACAACCTATTACAGCTACCAAACAACATGAAAATAGGTGTAAAAGACCTAAAACAAAATAATGCAACATGGTTTTACAGCTCCTGTTTCAAAATGTAGCGATGGAAACAATGCCGATTTTCATTATTTTTCAAAAGGCACAAACTTGAATTTTGATGCAAACAATGGAATGCAATGATCATGCAAGTTATGCAACAATATGAAATGGATCAATAACAATGGAATGAAACATGTCATCACATAATCAATGGATGCAAACTAGATGATTATGTGGTTTTAACAATATGCATGTTTTCTATTATGCACATGATTTAACCAAAACATGAACGGACTTCGAATGCGATGCAAAATATGAGTGTAAACATTTATTAACATGCTATGAATGATTCTAAATCATGTAAAAAATGATCACAATATGCTATAGACCTATATGCGACACTTATGCTCAAAATCGGAAACTAATGAAACGCACGTCAAAAGCTAACGAAACTTCGCGTACCTATTAT
Source organism: Lathyrus aphaca (assembly GCA_963966055.1). Taxonomy (NCBI): domain Eukaryota; kingdom Viridiplantae; phylum Streptophyta; class Magnoliopsida; order Fabales; family Fabaceae; genus Lathyrus; species Lathyrus aphaca. The sequence goes on from OZ014519.1 coordinate 213,566,271, forward strand.
AAACCAGCTCCAAAAATTCCCTAAAATCATAACCTAACAAGCTAAGATGATAAAAGGAAGAGTGATGCACAAACATGCAAGAACACAACTCAAAAATACAAATCAGCACAACGTTAACCGATTAACGCCCAGGGTTAACCGGTTAACAGGTTCAAAAATCAGTTAATCAGGGTAAAAACAGTGTGTTAACAGGTTAACCCTGGGTGTTAACCGGTTAACACTGAACCAGAATGGAAAAACAGTGAGGAAAAAAGCACTTTTAACTATCAACTTATTTCCTGAAGCTCCTAATACAACCATTACCATACTAACACGAAATCATCACCTAAACACAACCTTCTAACGCCTATAATCACAATGATCATGCTACAATTCTAGCTACGAAAGATCAAATCGAGCAAAGCATTACAAAAGCAAAAAAAATGAAGAATGCCTTACGGCGAGATGAAAAGAAATAAATTAAAGCAAGAAGCGGTTTCGGATCCACCAAGCTATAAAACAGAGGCTTGCTTTGGTGATTGTTGCGATGTTGATCAATGCACGAACGAAGAGAACACGGGTGGTTCCAAGCTTCGATTCACGAGAGTGTAAAATAAATGCAATCGATACGAAACGCTTCCGAATGGTGAAATCAACACCGCAACCATAACGAATCCTTCGATTATCCGCTGAATCGATGAACATGATGAAGGCTAAGCATCCGATCTTTCGAGTTTCGATGTGAAACTTGGAAGATCTTGATGATGAAGCTTTGGTGAATTTGGAAAATGGAGAGAAAAAAGGAGAGTGATGAGAGAAAAAATGACATGAAATTGAAAAATGAGGTTGAAGTTGTAAGGTTTGGAGCATATTGAGTTTATATAGGAGTTAGGTTTGGAGCAAGCTTTGGGTTAGGAGTTAGCTTGGGCATTGGGATTGGAAAGTGAGGTTAGGAGTTAGCTTAAGAGTTAGTTAAAGTTGGTTAGGGTCACTAGAATATTCCTTGGAATATTCCATAGGAAGGTTGTGGAAGGGTCTAGAAAGTGGGTAAAATGCAAGGCAAAGTGGAGAATGGAAAGTGGAGGGAGGCACCAACTGAATTTTGAAAATATTGCCTAAAATTCGCAGGCGTTAACCGGTCAACCCCTGGCGTTAACCGGTTAACGGATGAAAATTTTGAATTTCCTTCCTTTTGGTGGGAAACCCTTATAATGCATCTCCACCATCCGTTCTAAGCCAGCTTCATCTTTGAGTTCTGATATTTGATCTTGCCACTGAGTGAACCTCGATTACATGACTTGCACGCCAACCAATGATGCATGACTTACTTTATTTTTCTCATAAATTTTTATTATGCAATGTATGGGATTATGAATGCAATGCGATATGCTAAACACCATGAAAAAATGATAGGACAAATTTTGGGGTATTACAGCTGCCCTTATTCAATCAACTGCATATCTGAAGGGATGATAACAATTGATTTCAGACTTTAAAGGTATGGAGGGATTGAATACCCGAATAGACCGGAAAATTTGTACTATGTGGGAAATTAAATACATTGGGAAAATGCCATTCTTTGATGACAACTCAAAACATGAAACTGACCTTGGACAAAATCAAGGGGACGAGCTCATCGTACTTAGATGATAACTCAGAAGAAGACGAATTCATCTTACTTAGACGGCACCGAAAAGATGATACCATTGTACTGAAACGGAATCACAAAAGATGAAATCATCGTACTTAGATGAAACCAAAGAAACGGGATCATTGTACTTAAATGATAACCCGACACGAGACTATTGTGTAGCGGTAAAATCATGAGTGTAAGTTATTGGTTAACTTAACTCAAAGTAAACAGAGTCGCTACCGCGCTTTTATTTTATTCCAAGAGGAAAAGGAAAAAAGAGCGAATAAATCCTAATGAATATTAAAGAAAAAAGCTAAAGAAACACAACAGAGAATGGGTAAGGGGATAGGTTACACAATGTGAAGGTTTTACGCACCCAAAATGTCTGTGGTACTCCACGGGAGCCCTTTGAAAAATTTATTGCTTTTGATTTGAAAGAGGTTTGTTAAATGAGAGTGGGGGGATGAGAAAAGAATTATTTTTAATATTTTTGTGTTTGAGAGGTTTACCACCTCATGTCTATGTACCCACAAAGTGCAATGTGAGATCAAAACCCCGTAATTCGTAGTACAAATAGTGAAAATGGTTGGTTATGATTGATTTTATTAAGTGAAGAGAATTTGTTATCTTCAAGTGGATATCCAAACAAAATACCATGAGAATGAAGGCATGTACTCATACATCATTATGGGGAGGGCGCCAACTTGGATAAAATCAACGAGTATGCCACTAAACCCCCCACGAATGACAAGAGACTCAATTACATCAAACTACAACCATGGAGATTGAGAGACATACACCCGACTAAAGAATAATGACTCATAATCGACACTCTTTTAAAGAAAATAAACAAAAGTGCACAAAGGCACAAAACAACTTGAATGAGTTTGATTTTTTTTATTTTTTGAATTAAGGTCAACATGATTAGATTCATTGATATTTTAAAAGAAAAGAAAAGAAAAAGAGTAAAAGCCACTTGACAAAAATCAAGGTTTTATTTATTAAAGAGGTGATGATTTTAAAAGATGGAATCCTTTGAAAAAGGGAGAAGATTTTGAAAATTAAAGAAGGGGAGGAGATGAATGGACTATCTTAAAAAAGAAAATAAGGAGATAAGGGAAGAAAGATCTAACCAAACTTTATGATACTTCAAATTATGAGCATAAGAGTTCCATCCTTATAAGCTAGAAAATGGCCAAATAAAGGCAAATTCCAACTTCATGAAGATCAAAGCAAGAGAGAGGGATCCTAAAATCTAAGTCCAAAATCTCCATTCCAAAGCCAAGGATAGTAACCAATAGTCCACAAATTAAAGTCACAAGTTTTTTAGAAATTTAATCCTTTATTAATATTTTTATGTCCAAATGGACAAATGGAAGATCAACAACAAAATAAGAGAAAATAATAAACATGATATGGATGAATAAAGTATACTAAAGCAAAATAAAATAAAACAAACAATAAAAGTGCAAGAAATTAAATGTTAGTAGAATAACCAATTAAAATGCAAGAATCTAAAATATTAATAATAATACTAGTATAATAATATTTATATAAGAGTGGTATGATGAACTTAATCAACCACAACCAAAAGAGTAACCAAAATCGAAAGGCGAACGGATCCGCTTAACATCTTACACTATAGCGATTAATCAAGGCAAACCGAACTGAATTCAATGAAATTTGAAAGGCGATTGGGAGACCCAAAGCACCTACCATCAAACATTCATAAGTCTCGATTCTTAATGCAATACGATTAACCACTTTGGGATTACGCGATTAACAAGAGATTCGATCCTCGAAAGTGCAAGTACCCAATTAGATTTTTATTCCGAGGTCGGGACACATTTAGGTTTATGTTCAGCAATCGTCGAGTAATTTACGAAGTAATTACCCTACAAATGAGGCCGGCCACCACCAATTAAGGTGCATAATGTTAGTATTAATGCATGCGAGATAAATGATATGTAAATTGCTATCCGGACGCAATACCATACAAAACTAAAGGTTATACCAAATTGAGTCGCACTCATGGTATTCTTCCATCCTTAAGTTCAATCACTCATCTCGGTGGATTCAAGCATGAAAATGTATCATTAATGCAAAGTACCATAAATGAATTGAATAATCCACTTAAAGGTAGTTTTGAATTAATGAACATTAAATACTCTAATCTACACCCAAAGTTCATTGAAATTAAGGAGAAATCACTCCCAAAAGTGCTTCCCAAGGTAAAAATAAAAAGGAGGAAGAAGAAGAAGAAAGAGGAACCAAAAAGGGGCTTAAAACAAGCCAAAAAGTCAGTTTTGACTTGTGTTAACTGGTTAACAAGAATGCACTGGGAATGGTTAACCGGTTAACGCAAGCAGTTTTCAAATACTGTGTTGTTTTAAAACTGGTTAACCGGTTAACCAATTTAAATATAAATGGTTAACCGGTTAACGTTGTACCTTTAGAAGAAAAATGCAGAAAATTCAGCATGATCCATTTTAAAACCTTTTTACAAATATTTGATGATCATGATCTGAATTTGCACGAATTGTAAAACCAAAATATAGTGAAATCCCTGCAATCTAACAACAAATAAAAATCCAAAGGATCTAGAAACAAAGGCACCAAAGATATACATCTTGAATGTTGATGGTGAATATGGGTTTATGTAAAGAGATGAATTACCGAAAGCACTTCTTCAAATTGGACCAAATCAAGCTAGATCTACTGAAATTGATGAACAAGAGAAGAAAAGGATGAAGGTTTAGCTTAATTTAGTCAAGAATTCAATGTGAATTCTTGATAACTTCAAATAGAGGAAAAGAGCTTTAGTGAGATTTTTGGTTTTGGGAGAATGTTTTGCAAGGGGTTTGTTGGCTCTCAAAAGCTTGGCGAATGAATGAAATTATGGTCCTATTTATAGACGTTAGGTATGGGAATTTGGTGGAATGAAGCTTGCTTTGGTAATTAAAATTAGGCTTGGTAATTGCAAATTTGGTGGGAAATGGAAAAGAGTGGTGATTAGTGAGGATTTATGGTAAGAAATGATCCAAGTGATGTAGAGAAATCAGAAACCAATGGATCTAGAATATTCCAATTATATCAATGATTTAATGGTGCTGAATTTGAATAAAATATTCAAATTTCGCACTAGTTAACAGGTTAACACATATGGTTAACCGGTTAACCAAGCCAAAAGTTGAATATTTTATTCAAATGTGGTTGCTTGGTTGTTGTGGCCCGATTCTTTTTATACGTCGAAGTAGGCATGGAAATAAACACACGAACCTTGGAATTCATTGAATGAATCAATTAATTTGGGAAATCCTTGATTAGATAAATTTGAACTATTTGCGGATCAACTTCGACTTTTGTCTGTGAAATTTTTCTCGAGCTGCAGGACTGCTATTTTTGGCATTTTCAATGGTTCCTCTTCCTGAAAAAGGTTAGTAAAAGGAAACAAAATATTTTTTTTGGATTTTGTTTAATGGTTAGTAAACATAAACAAATAAAGTAATTAAAGACAACGGTGATCCCCTGTGAGGCATAAACCTAACCCGAGAAGAACCGAGCAACCAGTGCGATCTTGTTTGTATGCAAGATGCAGATGAAAAATGCGAAGAAAACTTAGGGCAAAAATTAGGGTGTTACAACTGCCCCTATTTAAGTTTCTTCAATCTGAAGATATGAAGATTGACATCTTTGTCTCTGCAAGATGGGAGAGACTTAAATACAGAAAACCCAAATTTTTGTCCTAAGAGAACATGATATGATATGAATATGAGATGATATGCAAACCCAAGATCTCTGTGGGGAAAAAATGACCATCAGAGGAAAGCGAAAAACTTGGAGACACAAGAAAAATCTCGCTGGGGAAAACAACCGACACCAAAAGAGTCACTGGATAGCTAACTCTACACGGGGAGAGAAAATATGATATAATCAAGGTAAAAAGGTCAACGGGAAAGAGGAAACACTCTACCCGGGAATATCAACCAAACAAAGTATTCAAGTCCAAAAATGGAGGAATACCAAGTTGAAACATAGTCATAAACTACCAGTTTACTGGGTAGGAAATATGAAAACATTGGATTCGACTATTGATTTACTGGATAGGAGCAAAACAAAGAGGGATAACCTTCACTACCTTCTTACTAGGTAGAAAAAATATGCATGGGTTAAAAGAATGCTCAACTACCAGATTTACTGGGTAGGAGCTCAAGCCAAGGGAAATAACTTCTATTGCCTTTTTATTGGGTAGAAAGAAGAACTCTCGACTACCAAATTTAATAGGTAGGAGAAAAAGCAATAGATCTTGATTAATTTGGTAATATTACCCACTATCGAATAATTGATAGCTTAATTCCAAAGTAATATACTCAAGCTGGGGAAAATATTGCCCACTATCAAACGATGATAGCTTAATTCCAAAGCAAATATTAACTCGCCAAAAGGACCAAAGTTCAATCCAAGAACAAGTTGGAGAGAAACGGTCAAACAAGACTCATCCCGAGGAGGAAATATCTCAACTGGGGAAATTCCATCCAGATAACAAACTGGGGAGGAAACTGAATCAAAAACATCCACGAGAAACAAACTCAGTGGGAAATTAGAAAGGATAAACACTTTCTGCTTAAGGGTCGACACTCTAAACTTGAGAGGAAGACAACACACACACTCCGTGGGGAAAGATCACACCAAAGAGTAGGGAACAAAGATAAGTGCAAGAATGCAAGCAAATGATGTTATGCTTATGCGTATGAATATGCTGACAAAATAAACATAAAGATAAACAAAAAGGTGACATAAACACCATAACAACCGGATGCACGGCTAATCAGGGCGACAAGGTCGGGGTCCACGCTGGAGATTTGAATCGAAATCCTGCAGGGAACATCAGAAAGCTAACAAAGGAATAAAATCCTACTACAAGGCATAACTCAAACTGGGGAAAACAAATGCTAGGGATCCAATCCACAAAGCAATCTTCAAGAATCTGTAATAGGAAAACATCAGAAATTCCACTCTGAGAGGAAAACATGTCGGAGATACCTCAACAATACCAAATCTTCCACACTTTTGGGGAAAGAGGGAAGTGTCCCTGTTAAACTCTGTTGGGGACAAAATATTTACAATTTTGTTTGGGGAAGCAAGGTAAATATCTACCAGTGATGCAAATACTGGAGTTTTAAACATCAACTCTGCATAGGGATACCACCCTACCGAGGAAAGGTAATGATCTTCCAGGGATGGAGAAAACTTCCACGATCCTTGCTGGGGACATAAATGTTCTTAATCAAACTCCTGCGGGGAATAATGATCATATTATTCCTTCTCCATTCGGGGAAAGAGTCATGCCACTCTTACTCTGCTTGGGGAAGAAGTTATGCCACTCTTGCTCTGCTTGGGGAAAGAGTGTAAAACTTGCTAAAGATCAAATAGAAATCTGCTGGAAACGATCACACGCAAACCTACCGGGGATCTATGGAGATCATTCATCACTGAAAACTTGGACTTCTTGTCCCATGCGGGGATACCAGAAGTTAACATCATAGCAAATCACAATTACGAGGGATTTTAAATCAATATCCACCAATAGGTGAAAGAAAACCTCTAAATTGACTGATATACCAATACTTCTGCTAAGGGATGCAACCAACTCAAGCTGAGGAACAAGAACTTGCCTGAGGATTCCCAATACTTCTCAAGTCAAAGGTAACCTGCTGAGGAAAAGATCAAAACTCAGTTGGGGATTTTCAAGAATATCCCTTCCAACCACTCTTCTGGGGAAGGAATCGGAACTAAGAGCATTTATAATCTCTGTTCATGCTGGTGGGGCACAAAACATCATTAACATCAAAATGCCAGGTGTCGCTCCCACCAAATGAGGCTTACTCAAATGGGGTACAGACGCGAACGGTCGGTGAAAGGAGAGAGAGAACACACAAGGGTGAACTCAAAAGGAAAGAGTCGCCAGCTAGGCATTTTTATCCCGAAGGAAAGGTAATGCTGCATAAACCTAAGAAAAGATGGACAAGACGGTCGCGAACCAGAGAAACTGAGAAAGGGGGTTGGTTACAACCTGGGAAGGTATTAGCACCCAGATTTTCCGTCGTACTCAAGCTGTCGCTCCCACCAAATGAGGCTTACTCAAATGGGGTACAGACGCGAACGGTCGGCGAAAGGAGAGAGAGAACACACAAGGGTGAACTCAAAAGGAAAGAGTCGCCAGCTAGGCATTTTTATCCCGAAGGAAAGGTAATGCTGCATAAACCTAAGAAAAGATGGACAAGACGGTCGCGAACCAGAGAAACTGAGAAAGGGGGTTGGTTACAACCTGGGAAGGTATTAGCACCCAGATTGTCCGTCGTACTCGACGGGATCCACGCTTAAAAGAATTGTGTTTTAAAAGGGGTAGTGTCAGTGCTATTCTGTGTATCAAAGCTGGAAAGAATGCAAGTGTCAGTGTAAAAGAAAAGTGAAGTGTATAAGAGAAGTGTCAGTGTGAGGACAAGAATGAAATGCTCAAGATAATGAGGCTTAAAGAAATGCTGGAAGGAGGGGGGAATATACAGAGACTTTTGTTCGATAACTGTTAAGTTATGCCTACGTATCCTCTCGTGCAATAAGGAAGTCAGAACACCGTAGTTCGACTCAAAGAGACTGAAAGATAAATTGACTTGTAAATTGCTTACTTGTCTATGCTCAAGTGAATGACCTGTCTGGCTCAGGTGCAAACTGTCTTGCATTAGAAGGAAGAAGCAAGTTCTCGTTGTGAGTGAATGAGATGAGAAAAGAATCCCGGAGGAGACGATTATTGTTTGTTTTTGTGTTTTCAATCTTTTATTGCTTTTTGAAGTTTGTCATAAGGAAATGAGCTTAGGCCTAAACCAAGGGTTAGTAAACTCATCACATCCTCCCTCTTATTAGGGGTAATGAGAATACTCTAAGTATGAGGTAAACACCTCACACTTAATCACCATGATGTAGGATTAAGATCATTAACCTACTTGTGATTATTTAGATGTTTTTGGAGTTTTTGTTTAGTGTTAAATAATGAGTTTAAGCCATAATCAAGGATTGAATGGACTCATTACACCATCCTAATAGAAGGATAATAGATGAGAACATTTAAGCTGAGGAAGGCTCCTCAACTTAATCCATGATTAGGGATTAAACTCATGACAAAACAAAGCCTTTATTAGATGGATTTTAGTTAATGGATAGATTAAGAAGTGAATTTTATGGTTTGTAAGACAACTTGAGGGGGACTTGTCCATTAACACTAGGGTTAGTCCTTCTTAACCAATTAAGGAAGAATTAGAACCCTAATGCAAGGCCCAAGTTACAAGCTTGATGTCTTAGTGATTATTAGGTGAATTGATTAAAGGGTTTAAACACATTAAGGGTTTAACACTTAGGATTAAAGTTATACACTCCATCCTAATAGAAGGATGCAGGCATAAGCTTAATCACAAAGCCTTAAAACCTTTAGGGTTTAGTCCTTGATTATGAGATGAGGAGAGAGACTCAAAGATGACACAAAGGTAAAACTAATGGGGGACTAATCAAACCCTAATTGTGATCATGCTTGGTTGTTCCTAGGGTTTATGAGGCTTGCAAAAGATCTTCAGGAGAAAAGCCACCAGGAAAGAAGCAGATGAAAGAAGAAAGAAGCAGAGAGAAGCAAGAAAACTTGTTTCACTTAAGAAGACAAGTTGCTTGGAGAAAGAAAATGAGAGATGAACATGAATGAGCAAGCTCACTCTAATACAAAGATAAAATGCAGAAATGATGCATAAATAGATGAGAAGGGATTGTGAGAAGTGAAGGCAAATTCACTTCTCAAAACAACTTACCACCTGAAAAGTTAGCAAAGGAAATAAAATGCAATGAGAATGAGATGAAATGCAAAGATGCAAACCAAAATCAGAAGCATAAACATGATGTTAATGATGCTAAGAGATGATGCAAACACATGTCAAGAGTTGTGGATGATCATACAAGGATGAAGATGCAAATGAAACATGCTTTGAACCATGGAAGTTCATGAAAGTTTATGAAATGGAATGAATGCAAAACATGGCAAATGAATGATGCAATGATCACACATGATTCTAATATGTCCTAAGATGTCTCATATGACATGAGGATGCACAAAATGTCATGACAAGTTCTTGAATGCAAGCATATGAGAGATGGGTGCAAATGAAGACAAGAATTAGGGTTTACATACAATATGCAATGCAAAATTCAAAATCAGAAGCAAATGACAAGATAAAAAATTGAAAATGGGATCAAAGGAACCCTAACCCTACATAAGTTCACTGCCCAAAGGAGGAGACCTAAATCTAAACCTAATGGAAGTTATGATTTTCTCAAGTTAGCTAGGGTTTCAAGGCACTTTAAAAGGAAAAATGCACATCAAATTGAAAATGAAAGATAAATTCAAACCAAATTTACCCTAGAAACTACATGCTATGAAGAATGTAATGCAAGAAGAACCATCATCAAACTCCCCATGGTTAGGCAAAATGGATTTTTTCTAAGTTTGGACCAAAATATTGCCTTTAAAGAACTTTAATTCCAATGAAAATTGTCAAAATACATCAAGGACCAAAACGAAATTTGTTTTGAGAGTTTGATAATGTTTCTAAATGTTTTAGAATGCAATGTGAATTTTTTGGTGATTTTTAAATACCTAAATGCATTTTTAATTAATTAATTTCCATTAACTAATTAAAAATAAACATTTAAATGATTTAAAAATAATTTTTAATGCAAAAAATAAAAATAAAAATATTTTTGGGTTCTGAAAATTAATAAAAGGTTTGACAAAAAAATTCAGAATTTTTCAATGTATTTTTCTATTTTTAAAAATTCGTAGAAGTTTAATGCAAATAAAATGAAATAAAAATGAATAAATGGAAAAGTATGCAAATCCTGAGGCTCACATTCAAACCTGGAGATGGAGGGAAGACTGTGCGCGTTATCCAACGGCCTAGGTTCAAACTGGCATTTTAAAACTAATCCTAATTAATTAATTTAATTAATCACAATTAGGGCTAAATGAAATCATCCTGACCCTCTAACACGCGCGGGAAGCTCATATCCAACGTCCCACGTTTAAACTCAGATAACCCTAATTACCAAACCCTAATGACTTTCAGGTCACCGGAGAAGAGCTCCGGTCGTCTTCTCCGGTGACATCCCTCCCTGAAAATTTCAATCCCACTCCCCAGGCCATTTTAAGAGCTGTAAAGCTCCAGATCAAACCTCTCAACCTCCCTAAACATGAATTCACCCTCAAAATCCATTTCTTCTCACTCAAAACCTAGATACGAATCAAAACCTAAAAACTGACCAAACTTTCAGAGATGCAGTACATGCTCAATAGTCAATCATTTTCAAAAATAAAAAGTGCAAAGCATTCAGGGGAACATGTAGATCATTTCAATAACTTAAAAAGGGGTTTCTGGGAAAATGATTTTGCGAAGCTACCTGAGGTGAAGCTTTCAATTTGGAGCTTTCAGACTGCCTCCCTGCTTCAAAGCTCCTCCAATGATCTCCCTGAAGATGCTTTGAGGCTTAGTTGGAGTGTATGGTGGCTAGTTTGTGAGATTGGTGAAGTTCTGTCCAAGGGAATGGAAAATCGTATTTCTGTTTCAAGGACTTTCAAGGCAAGATGAAGGGTGGTTTATGCTCTATGAAGCTTTTCTGAATGAATGGTGAAGTTGGTTTTGAGGTTTTATGTTTGTGTGATGAGATTCGAAGAAAAATGCATAAAGAGGGATTTTTGAGAATGCTGTGTTGTGGGAGGTTTTTGCTTCCAAGATTGTGTGAAATGTGATCCATGAGACATGTATGTGAAGCTGTGATTGGTCAGAGTAGTTGGTGTGGCTCAGCTTGATTGGTATGGCTCAAATTGCATAAAGTCAACTTTTGTGTAAGAGGAGGTATGGGCTGTTTCAGGAAAGGTACAAAGGGGATGTCTTGTGCAGCTGTGATCAAGGAGAACCATGGAAGTGAGATTGAGGCAAACCAGCAAGTGGATTGAAGCTTATGGGGGTTTTTGCAATTTTCACTAAGTTTGGCCCTTTTGAAGTTTCTTAATGATCAAGGCATGAAAATGAGTAATTCTTTGGTGCATTCTGAATTTTAGGTCATGAATCATGTTTGTGCAATGCTTAGAAGTTGATTTGAAGTCACAATTGGCCTTGGCATGAGGTTTTGCAACTTTCCCCCTTTGGTGTAAAAGTGAAATTTTAGTGATTTTATCCAACTTTGACAAGCCATAACTTTTGATCTAAAATGAATTAGAATGAGTTATTGTACTTTTTGAAAATGGGAGGATCCATTCTACAACTTTCATGACCAAAGTTTTCTCATTTGAAGCATTTTTGAATAAAAAATAGGAGGTTGAAAAACTTTCCCAAAATGGCAAGTTTTCATTATAAGTCACTTTCCCAAAAAGGCACCTTTGCAAATGGCTTGAAATTCTTCAATTTTGTGAACTTCTAACATCTTCTATGATCAAATAAAGATCATACACATTCAAAATGATGGAGAATGCCCTTTGGTTGGGTCATTGGGGCCCTGAGATGCCCTGATTTTGCACTGACTTGCTCAAGAAGTCACCTCTTGATCAGATGCCTTCCCCATTGAATTTCTTCATGAAAGTTGATATGCATGATCCTCATAACATATAGAGACCATTAGAAACAAGAATGACCAAAAATTTTGGAGTTATGGCCTTTGAAACCAAAACCCTAATTCTAGGTCATCTGTGCAGTTAAGCCTGGCTCTGCTTCCACACCTTTCTCAGTTCTTGTGATTCTTTGACTTTCTTGATCTTTTGAGGACATAATATGATGCTTGAACATACATGGACCCCTTTGAAGTGATTGATGACCTTTGGAGTGGCTTAAATGGCTCAGATCACAAACCCTAGATGCAGATGACTTTGAAACAATGTAGTGAAGCAAAAATGCAATATGAGATGATATGATTGAACTTATGCATATGAAAAGATCACAAGCCATGGTGAAATGAGTGAGGGCAAATTTGGGGTGTTTACACCAGGACTATTCAGAAATTCCATAAGGACACAATCGGATCAAACCATGCTTTGGGAGAGACAAGTTACACACATCCGGACTTTACCATCCCTGGAATCACTATTGATATCCTTTCTTTGTTCTCATATCAAAAGAAAAATGTTTTTATAATCTTCAAAGGTTAAATTTATTAAATTTGTTTCAAAAATCATCATCAAAAAATAAACTGAAATTTTGTAAACAGAAACAATATAAAACTTGCGAACAATTAAATAAAAGCTCAAATTCATTGATAGAATGGTAGTCAGCAAATGACATGACTCCACAAATCATTACAAGTTTGAAAAATGGTAAATACATGGAAAAGGGCTACATTGAAATACAATGATCACTATTCTCCCTATCAACTTTGAACTCCAGTATGTCTGAAACTTCAGTCAAGGATGAGTGAATAAGAATCTTTGATGGGAAATTCTTCTGAGGGATAGAATCTGAAATCCTCGGTCGTTTCAAGTGATCCAGTCTGTCAACGCAGTTACTGGCCATGATCCCTAACTTTTGCCTAGATTTCCCTTTCGGGTTTTCAATCTACCAGGATTATTATTTCTGTTTATGTCTCTAATTTTTTCCTGGACCGCCCTTTCGGGTTTTCAATCCACCGAGACGCTCATTTTTTTCCTAAGCCGCCCTTTCGGGTTTTCAACTTAGCGAGCTGTTCTTTTTTTATTTTTTTAGGAGAAGTATTTCTTGACTGCATCCGTATTCACAGGACGAGTGATCTCCTCACCATCCATAGTTGCAAGCATTAATGAACCTCCAGAGAAGGCTTTCTTAACAACATATGGGCCATCATAGTTTGGAGTCCACATGCCCCAAGAATCTGTAATGAAAGACTGGATCTTTTTGAGCACGAGGTCGCCTTCTCTGAATACACGAGGTTTAACCTTCTTGTCAAAAGCCTTCTTCATTCTTTGCTGGTACAACCGACCATGACACAAAGTTGTTATTCTTTTTTCCTCAATTAAATTCAACTGATCAAATCTACTCTGACACCATTCAGCCTCAGTCAACTTGGCTTCCATCAAAACTCTCATTGATGGGATCTCAACCTCGACGGGGAGCACTGCTTCTGTACCATAAACAAGTGAGAAAGGGCTGCCCTTGTTGAAGTACAGACAGATGTACGATACCCATGCAAAGCAAAAGGGAGCATCTCATGCCAGTCCTTATATGTTACAACCATCTTCTGAATGATTTTCTTAATGTTCTTATTCGCAGCTTCAACAACCCCATTCATCTTCGATCTATAAGGAGAAGAATTATGGTGTTGAATCTTGAATTCTTGACAAAGCTCTTTCATCATCTTATTATTCAAGTTTGAACCATTATCAGTAATGATTCTATTCGGAACACCATATCTGCAGATAAGGTTATTCTTGATAAATCAAACCACAACTTGCTTGGTCACATTAGCATATGATGCCGCTTCCACCCACTTGGTGAAGTAGTCAATTGCCACAAGAATAAAACGATGTCCATTCGAAGCCTTGGGTTATATCATACCAATCATATCAATTCCCCACATAGAGAAAGGCCACGGGGAAGAAATAACATTGATATGAGTTGGCGGCACATGAATCTTATCAGTATACACTTGGCACTTATGGCACTTTTTCACATACTTGCAACAATCAGATTCCATTGCCAGCCAATACTAACCTGCTCTCAACATCTTTTTAGCCATTGCATGCCCATTAGCATGAGTACCAAAAGACCCTTCATGAATTTATTTCATTAACATGTATGCTTCGTGTCTATCCACGCATTTGAGCAAGATTATGTCAAAATTCCTCTTATAAAGTACATTTCCATTCAGGAATAAATTGCCTGCCAATCTCCTCAAAGTCCTATTATCTTTATCGGATGCCCCAAGTGGGTATTCCTGATTCTAGAGAAAACATTTAATATCATGATACCAAGGTTTGTCATCATGTACCTTTTCAACTGCGAACACATGAGCTGGTCTTTCAAGCCGCATTACTCTGATCACGGGAACGTCGTTCCACTGGTGCACCTTTATCATAGAAGCTATAGTTTCCAAAGCATCTGCCATATAATTTTCATCGCGAGGCACATAATGAAACTCAACTTTAGTGAAGAAAGTTGATATCCTCCTGGCATAATCTCTATAAGGGATCAAGTGAGGTTGATGAGTTACCCACTTACCTTTGATCTGATTGATTACCAAGGCAGAATCTCCATACACATCAAGATGCTTAATCCTCAAATCAATAACTTCATCAAGACCCATAATACAGGCTTCATACTCAGCTTCACTATTGGTATAGGTGAAAGTCAACCTTGCAGCAAAAGGAATATGTGAACCATGGGGAGTAATGATCATTGCCCCAATTCCTCTTCCGCGTGCATTTACAGCACCATCAAAAACTAAACCCCATCGAGATCCAGGCTTCGGCCCTTCCTCAATCATAGGTTCATCACAATCTTTCATTTTCAAATACATTACATCCTCATCTAGAAAGTCAAACTTGACAGGCTAGTAATCATCAATCGGTAGATGTGCCTAATGGTCAGCCAAAATACTACCTTTTATAGCTTTTTGAGCTCGGTACTTGATATCATATTCTGACAACAACATTTGCTAACGAGCAATCCTCCCAGTCAAAGCAGGCTTTTCAAAGATATACTTGATCAGATCCATTTTAGAGATCAACCAAGTTGTATGATTCAACATATACTGGCGAAGACGCTATGCAGCCCAAGCTAAGGCACAACAAGTTTTTTCAAGCATGGATTACCGAGACTCACAATCAGTGAATTTCATACTCAATTATTAAATTGCATATTCTTTTCTTCCAGATTCATCTTGCTGACCAAAGCACACAACCCATGGAATCTTCCAACACAGTCAATACATAATCAACGGTCTACTTTCCATCGGAGGAGACAAGATAGGAGGTTCAAGCAGATATTCTTTGATACTTTCAAACGCCTTCTGACAATCATCTGTCCAGACACAACCTTGTTCTTTCCGAAGCAACTTGAAGATCGGAGCACATGTGGCAGTCATGTGAGAGATAAACGTTGAAATATAATTCAAACGACCCAAGAATCCTCTTACTTGCTTTTCAGTTCTCGGAGCAGACATTTTCTGAATAGCTTTCACTTTATCAGGATCAACTTTAATGCCTCTTTGGCTGACAACGAGACCTAACAAATTTCCAGAACGTACACCAAATGTGCACTTGCTCGGATTCAAACGAAGCTTAAACTTTCTTAACCTCTGAAACAACTTCAGCAAATGTTCAACATGATCCTCTTCAGTCCCCAACTTAGCGATCATATCATCAACATATACCTCAATTTCTTTATGCATCATATCATGGAAAAGCATGGTCATAGCTCTTTGGTATGTCGCACCAGCATTCTTCAATCCAAAGGGCATCACTTTGTAGAAAAATGTTCCCCATGGTGTAATAAATGTGGTATTTTCCATGTCCTCGAGTGCCATCTTTATTTGATTATAACCAGAAAATTTGTCCATAAAGGAGAACACATCAAACTTAGTCGTATTATCTACCAACACATCAATGTGTGGCAATGGAAAATCATCTTTTGGATTGGCTTTATTAAAATCTATGTAATCAACCCACATTCAGACTTTTCCGTCTTTCTTTGGAACATGAACAATATTGGCCACCTATTGAGGATAATTAGATGTCATAAGAAAACCTACATCAATATGATTTTGAACCTCCTCTTTGATCTTTACTGCCATATCAGGATGAGTTCTTCTCAACTTTTGCTTCACAGGTGGACATTCAGGCTTCAGCGACAATCTATGTTCCACAATATTAGTATCAAGACCTGGCATGTCCTGATAGGACCAAGCAAATACATCAACATATTCTCTAAGAAGCTCTATCATTCTCTTCTTAACATCAGGACCAAGCAATGCTCCAACCTTAACTTCTTTCTTATCATCTTCAGAACCCAAGTTGACCAATTTTGTAGACTCTCCATGAGGCTGAACAATCTTCTCCTCATGCTCAAGCAACCGAGAAATCTCATCAGGAATCTCTTCAACATCCTCTTCCTCAGCTTCAAACACAGGGAATTCAAAGTTGGGTGTGGGCATAAGATCATTGTTTTCAATGGGTTTATCAATCAATCTGCACAATGATTTTATTTTTATTTTAGAGTATGAACAAAAGTGCAAACATTATGCAGATAAACATTGGTTATTTTTATTTTGGGTTTTTTATGTTACCATTTTTCAGAATAACGCAAAAAAGGAAAAACACATATGGAAATAACAAATTAACATTTTATTGATGATGATAAAATTTGAAAGAAAGCCCGACAAACATCACTTTCACTTTGGGCAGAGTGAAAGGATTTTTGAAAGAAAATAAAACAAATTACTTTGAAGCATGAACAATAGAAGGAACATCAATAGCAATCCAGTTCTTACAAATCTTTTCGTGCGTAACAAAGTTAGGCATTTCTTCATCTTCATCATCTTCAATGATGGCAACAGCGGAATGATCGTTGATAAACCCAGCACTTCGGAATCCTTCCTGAATAGTCTTTGGGTCATTGAGAGACACACCTGGTGCAAAACCAATAACAAATCCTTCTTTGTTGTCAACAACATCAATAACTCGTCCCCAACCGTCAATCGACCAGTTTCGAATACGCGTAAAGCATCCTTGAGAGAAGACATAGGCATAACATTCTTTTTAGCAGCATTATCAACAACAGAAAGAGCATGGAATGAAGTTCCCACCTCTTCTTCAGCATCAATATAGGAGAAAGATGACAAATTTCTCACTAGCATCTCCTGCTCACTGCCAATAGTCACTAATTTCCCATCTTTCACAAACTTCAGCTTCTGATGGAGAGTAGATGTCACAGCTCCTACCTCATGAATCCAGGGTCTTCCGAGGAGACAAATGTAAGCGGGTAGTATATCCATTACTTGAAAAGTAATTTGGAATACAAATGGTCCAATCAGAATAGGAAGATCAACTTCACCAATCACAGTCTTCTTTGATTTGTCAAAAGCTTTCACAATAATGCCACTATGCCTTATAGGAGCACCTTGGTACGCAAGCCTTGACAAAGTCGACTCTAGCATCACATTTAAATAAGATCTGGTATCAACCAACACCTTAGACATAACATCTTCCTGACAGTTTACTGAAATATGTAGAGCAAAATTATGGTTCCTTCCTTCTTCTGGTAAGTCATCATCACAGAAACTTAAATTATTGCATGATTTGATATTAGCCACAATACTATCAAACTGATCAATAGTCACATCATGATCAACATAAGCTTGATCAAGAATCTTCTGCAAAGACTGCCTATGAGCTTTAGAGCACATCAAGTGTGATAAAACTGATATCTTCGACGGAGTATGCAACAACTACTTAGTAACGTTGTACTCGCTTTGCTTTATCAATTTCAACATCTCATCTTCACTATCTTTCAAACTGGAATTACCAAATTGACCTGATCGGGCAACAACATCCATAATTTGTTTACTCGCACTTGTATCTTCAGCTCTCTTCGGAGGATCTGAAGCATAAACTCTACCACTTCGAGTAACTTTTGTCACATCAGCAATGCTAACCACATACTTTGGAGAAGGAATAGGAACTTCCTTTCCATTTTCCATCATCTAACATTATACCGGTACAGAACAACTTTATCAGACTCATATGGCATTGGACCAGGCAAATTGATCACCAAAGGAGTAACAACATTTTTGCGGCTATCAAAAGAAATAACCACCTTCTCAGGAAAAACCTTCTCAAGAATATTGAACCGAGGCACAATAACATTTACTTCATTGTCATACTCATCTCTTTTCGCTGTCATTTCAATCAACTTATCATCCATCATCTTTTGAATGTCTCTCTTAACAATCACGCAACCACAAGGGTTCACCGAGCAAATTCAACAACCATCATAATCATGATCAATATCGTGATATTCACTTAAGGAAGCATGCATCTCAACCAAATACCTTTGAATATGAAGGACCTCATAAATCTTGAACAAACCAGGACAACCATCAACCATGTTCGCAGACGTATTACCATGCTTCGAAAGCGGATTTGTCTTCACATTTGGATTAACATCATTGAAAGACAGAACATTGCTCCTTATAAATTTATGCACTTCAAACTTTAATGGATAACAATACTCAATATCGTGCCCCGGGGCACCTTGATAAAAAGCACAATGAGCCTCTGGCTTATACCACCATGGGATAGACCCTGGAACTGGAGGCGGAGAACGTGTTTGCACAAGATTCTTCTCGATCAGAGATGGAAGCAAATATGCATACAACATCGGAATGGGATCAAAGTTTGGCGTAACACGACCCTGTTGATTACCACTCTGTTGCACAGAAGGTTGTTGATAACGAGACTGATACTTTGGAGTTACTGACACAGTTGGAGTCACATTAATCATCAGAGTTACAGAAGCTACATGTTGCTGATGACGATTCTCATGACCATGAGGTCTTATGTAACTTTCACGAGACACAATATTAGTCTCACCTTCTTTCTTTTTTACCAAAGTTGAACCTCTTAGAGATCGAGCCACTACTACTCTCTTGGCTCAACCGTCCCTCACAGACACCTTCTTCTAGTCGCATCCCCATACTCATAATTTTAGTGAAATCAGAAGGAGCACTTGCTATCATCTTCTTATAGTAGAAGGAACCTAAAGTCTTCAAAAAGATCTTCGTCATCTCTTTCTCTTCTAGAGGAGGAACAATCTGTGCTGCTAGCTCGCGCCATCTCTGCGCATAATCCTTGAAAGTTTCTTTGTCCTTCTGGGACATAGCATGGAGCTGATCTTAGTTTGGTGCCATATCAACATTATAATTGTATTCCCTAACAAAAGCCTCTCCCAAATCATTGAAAGTATGGATTTGGCTGCTATCCAAACTCATGTACCATCTCATGGCTGCACCAGTCAAACTATCCTAGAAATAATGAATCAACAACTGATCATTGTCTGTCTGAGCCGACATCTTTCTAGCATACATAGTCAAATGACTCAGAGGACAAGTGTTGCCCTTATACTTCTCGAACTCAGGCAACCTGAACTTGTACGAAACCTTGACATTAGGAACCAGACAGAGATCATAAGCATCTTTTCCAAATAAATCTTTGTGCTTCAAGGCTCTCATTTCTCTCTACAACTCAACAAAATGGCCTTGAAAATCGTCAAGTCTTTCAGTTACACCAACACCTTCATTGGGCTCAGCATGGTAAATCACTTCATCATGGTGTGGAGTAGTGTGTATCACAGGCGGTGTAGTAGTCATTACTGGTTGAAGAGTATTAAATGCAGCAGTCTCAGAAGGAGGAGGATGATAACCAGCAGGAGTGAAATTAGCCGGCATACCCCACCGCTTACCAGGAGGCATGCGGTAACGAGGAGAAATGATAATTTCAACAAGAATCAATGCAGTGGCAATCTGAGAGATGACTGTGTGCTGTACCGGAGAATTAGGAGGATGGGGTGGCTGATTCTGAGCAGCCACCAAGCTTTCCATCATAGAAGTAACTCTTTCCAAGCTATCCTTCAGATAAGCAACTTCCTCGTGCATCTGACGATTCTCTTGTTGTAAGGCTTCTAACATCTTTCTCCGATTAGCTTGAGTATCAACCGTGTGAGTCAGCTTGACAGGAGAACTGAATGAAGACCAAGAAACAACATAAGATCCCTAGAGAACACTCAAAAAGCAAGACCAATGCGGGCATGATGCATGGTATGCATATGCAAATGCAAAGATTTCAAAGGACTATTAGATAAATTGCAATATTTATAAAGAAACACTTTTTGAAGTACTTAAAAAAACTCATTCTTATTAAAATCAAAGTCAAGATTACAAGTGAAGTACAAGTCTAAAAAATCCTAATACATGAGAGAAAAAGTAAACTAGGCCTAGGGGATCATATATGAAGAAGATCCAAATCCCGACAGGTACTTCATGCGAATCCTCTTAATCACTTTCTTGTATCGATTCTCTATGTCTTCCTTATCCTTCAACAACTGGTCAACAATAGCCTTCCAAGCACCGAATGTAGGAGGAATGGTAGATGGATTACTAGAGGAAAATAAATCCTCTCTTGGCATCTTCGTAACACGCCGCTCAAGTAACTCAATAAGATCATCTTTCTCCTTCAGTTGCTCTTGCATCGTCGTCTTCTCAAGTAGCCATTCTTCTTTCTTTCTCTTTATCTTGTCCAATTCTTCTTGAAGAGCAACCTTCTTATCAACGGGAGGAAGAAAAGAGGACAAAGGTAGTATAGGAAACAAAGGCTCCTCAGGTGGATAAGGCATCTTGAGCTTGAAAGCCCTAGATCGAACCCACTGAATGTAACACTCGGAGGGAGCAAGGTGTTGTCTTCCCAATTGACCCTTCTCTTTTTGATGAACCGCATGCCAAGAATGAGCAATCCCTTTCTTCATTTCTACATGATCTGTACCATTAAGAAAGAAGAAACTGGATAATGAAAGGTTGCTTGGTATGTCCTTCAAGCAATATCCCAACTGTCGCCTAGCAAGAATAAGGTTGTAACTAATTCCCCCACGTGTACCAAGAAGAAGTACGTTAGGAAATTCTCCACAACTGTCAATAAACACTCCAGTATCATAATAGGAACAATACCAAGTCATATCCTTATGAGAAAGAGACATAATTCTTTGAGACCATCTTCTCTTCTCTCTATTATCCTTGAAGACATCGGACTTTGGTAGGTGCGAAATAAACCACCTATAGAGAAGAGGCACACAATACACAATCTCTCCATCACCTTTGGAGGTCCTATAATGAAAGGCATGATACATGTCTCCAAGAAAAGTAGGTATCAGATTTCTCTTCAAGAAAATCTGAATGGCACTCTCATCAACAATACCATTTAAGTTAGGAAACAAGACAATCCCATGAATGAGCAAAGCAAAAGTAGCCTCAAATGCATCCTTATGACCTAAAGTAAGAGAAGTAGAACCTTTCCCCATTAAGAAATTAGCATTAATACCACTGACACTTCCTTTTGGAAGAAACTTCCCATTAAGACCGGACTCTTTGAGAAAAAGGGCTTTGGCGATGACTCTGGTCATAAGCTCCTTCTCTAAACCACTGAGAAGAAATTCCTTGTCCAAAATAGGTAAACCCGTCCAATGAGAGTACTCCTCAAAGGTCGGCACAAGCTGATAATCAGGAAAGGTGAAACAATGATGCAAAGGATCATAAAATTGAGCCAAGTTAGGGAGAATCCCCTCTGGTACATCGGTATCCAAAATAAACAAGAGCTTTCCATAACATTTCTGGAACTCTAAGTGTCAACCACCAATGCTCCTAGCTTTCTCAGCTCTACTAGATTAGGATTCTTGAAGTTGTACTTCTTTGTGTTTCTCCTTTCAAAATTCATAATCATAGACATCTAAAATTTTGCAAAAATTCCTTATGAGTCGCTTGAAATCTCAAGAACAATGCTCATGAATGCATGGGTGCATGTATGCAACAACCACAAACAAGATCACACAAAGCACACGAGTCTAGGTTATGAGAAACGAGCATGAAGTCAAGGTAACAGAATACCAACCCACACAGGTAAGTACTAAGGTTTTGTCTTCATTGTACCTGCAGAAAACCAAAAGGGTGCTAATAGAGGTGCCCGAAGTTAACAACCATCTTTAGAATATCATCGGTACATTGGATTACTCCCCAATCGATAACATTCTTAAAATATACCTCTTCCGAGTGTAGTATCGCGTGACAACCAGCTTAGGTTTACACCTGGATGGTTTCCGCACTACGTTCCTAAATTGGATTGGATGGGTTAAGGGTTCTACAGTCCTCAATATGATCAGCTCAAGGTCGGAAAATAATGCCACGTATGATTACTCATCATGACATTGATAATCCAAGAGAGCCTAACTGAGTGGAGATTATCAAATTAATATAGATTTGGACTACTCCATCGCGTATCGCTTCGAATATCGCCATCCTATCATAAGTTCAACTCAGATCCGGGTTAGAATATATCTCACTCACAGAGGATCACCAAAACCGAAACAGAATAAACAAATAACAAACAAATCAAACCAAAGAATAAACAAATAACAAACAAATCAAACCAAAGAAGTAAATAAATCAAAGTAGGTGGAATCCACTTAGAGATTACTCCCCAGCAGAGTCTCCACTTTTCTATAGCGGTAAAATCATGAGTGTAAGCTATTGGTTAACTTAACTCAAAGTAAACAGAGTCGCCACCGCGCTTTATTTTTATTCCAAGAGGAAAAGGAAAAAGAGCGAATAAATCCTACTGAATCTAAAAGCAAAAAGCTAAAGAAATATAATAGAGAATGGGTAAGGGGATAGGTTACACAATGGGAAGGTTTTACGCACCCAAAATATTCGTGGTACTCCACGGGAGCCCTT
Organism: Lathyrus aphaca; assembly: GCA_963966055.1. Lineage (NCBI taxonomy): Eukaryota > Viridiplantae > Streptophyta > Magnoliopsida > Fabales > Fabaceae > Lathyrus > Lathyrus aphaca. The sequence goes on from OZ014519.1 coordinate 213,589,429, forward strand.
TGAAAAATTTACAGCTTTTGGTTTGAAAAATGGTTTGTAAAATGTGAGTGGAGGGATGAGAAAAGAATTATTTTTTTAATATTTTTTGTGTTTGGAGAGGTTTACCACCTTATGCCTACGTACCCACAAAGTGCAATGCGAGATCAAAACCCCGTAGTTTGTGGTACAAATAGTGAAAAGGGTGGGTTATAATTAATTTTATTAAGTGAAAAGAATTTGTCATCTTCAAGTGGATGGCCAAACAAACTACCATGAGAATGAAGGCATGGACTCATACATTATTATGGGGAGGGCGCCAGCTCGGATAAAATCAACGAGTATGCCACTAAACCCCCACAAATGACAAGAAACTCAATTACATCAAACTACAACCATGGAGATTGAAAGACTATCACCCGACTAATGAATAATGACTTATAATCGACACTCTTTAAAAGAAAATAAACAAAAGTGCACAAAGGCACAAAACAACTTGAATGAGTTTGATTCTTTTTATTTTTTGAATTAAGGTCAACATGATTAGATTAATTGATTTTAAAAGAAAAGAAAAAGAGTAAAAGCCACTTGACAAAAGTCAATGTTTTGTTTATTAAAGAGGTGATGATTTAAAAAGAAGGAATCCTTTGAAAAAGGGAGAGGATTTTGAAAATTAAAGAAGGGGAGGAGATGAAGGGACTATCCTAAAAAATAAAATAAGGAGATAAGGGAAGAAAGATCTAACCAAACTTGATGATACTTAAAATTATGAGCATAAGAGTTCCATCCTTATAAGCTAGCAAATGGCCAAATAAAGGCAAATTCAAACTTCATGAAGGTCAAGGCAAAAGAAATGTGTCCTAAGAATCTAAGTCCAAATCTTCATTTCAAAGTCAAGGATAGTAACCAATAATCCATAAATTAAAGTCACAAGTTTTTTAGAAGTTTAATCTTTTATTAATGTTTTTGTATCCCAATGGACAAAGGGAAAATTAACAAAAACAATAATAAGAGCAAATAATAAACATGATATGGATGCATAAAGGATAATAAAGCAAGATAAAATAAAAGCAATAAAAGTGCAAGAATCTAAAATATTATTAATAATAATAATAATAGTATAATAATATTTACATAAGAGTGGTATGGTGAACTCAATCAACCACAACCAAAAGAGTAACCAAAATCGAAAGGCAACCGGATCTGCTTAGCATCTTACACTATAGCGATTAATCAAGGCAAGCCGAACCGAATTCAATGAAATTTGAAAGGCGATTGGGAGACCCAAAGCACCTACGCATCAAACATTTATAAGTCTCAATTTTTAATGCAATGTGATTAATCACTTTAGGATTACGCGACCAACAAGAGGTCCGGTCCACGAAAGTGCAAGTACCCAATTAGATTTTTATTCCGAATTAGGGACAAATTTAGGTCTATGTTAAGCAATCGCCGAGTAATTTACGAAGTAATTACCCTATAAATGAGGCCGGCCACCACCAATTAAGGTGAACAATATTAGTGCTAATGCATTGATAAATGCATATTAGTGTTAGTATTTAGTGATTTTTTGGCACTTTTCAAGGGCTATTTTGATCTTTTATGCTTTTTCCCCTTTGTTTCTTTTACTTATTCGCAGTTTAATTTTAGCCGTTCTAAGCATTATTCGTTTAACTTCAGTTTGTGTAATTTTAGGTTACAGTGAAGAATTTTGAAGCAAATTCCATCTTGGCTGCCTTTGAGAACTTTTAGAAGAATTTAAAGGAATTTTTACTCGCTGCAAGCTCGCTCAGCGAGATCCAAGCAAGCTTTCCAGGGCCATTTTCGCTCAGCGAGCCCTTTGGTCGCTCAGTGAGATGGTGCTTTTAATGAAGAGTCGCTCAGCGAGGCCTGCGGATTTCAGCCCCTTTATAAACATTTGTTTCACTATTTCTTGAGATGTAACTTTTGACACTTGACCTAATATTCCTTAAAACACTTTTTCTCTTGGTTCTAAGAAGATTGGGTGCATTTAAAGTCAAGACTTTGTTCTTAATGCATCATCTTCTTCATTTTCATCTTTTGTTGGAAGCTTCCATGGAAATGGAAAGCTAAAATCATAATATGTCAAGGTTAGAAGGTAGATAGGTTCTATTTTTGTGTGTATAGGACTTGATCCTCTTTTATAAACTCTTGATGATGAATATATGATGAAAGCTTTGATTTTTATGACAAACCCTTTTGTGTTGATTCATGATTGAGAGATATGGTCAACATTTGACCTAGGTTTTCATCACCCAAATACCATAAGCTAGAGATAGTCATGGGCTTTGGAGTTCACTTGTATTTAACTTAAATGTTACCATTTTGATAGATTGAGTAAGAAATCATTAATGGATCAAAATGGTAAATCTCACATTTTGTGTTAGAAATAAACTTTATGAGAGGATATTGTGAACGTGTTCATTGTTGAAATAAGTTTATCATTTGGTCAAAACTATATATGCAAAATGAATCTATCAAACCCTAACTTTGACATATGCTTTTAAGACTCTTACAAATAAATACTTTTACTTCTTAGAATTTGTTTGAATGCAAAAGTCCATTTTAGATACAAACACTAAAACCTTTTTGTTACCTTTAAGTCTAAACTTTAGCAATTGTAGAACGACATAAATATCATAAAACAATCTATGTGGATCGACAAACAAAACCCTTACTCATTTGTGTTAACAAAAAATTAGCGCCGTTGTTGGGGATTGTTATTTGATATTTAAAGCATAGAAATAGTTGCTAGTTTTGGCTTGTTTTATTTGTTACTTTGTTACTACCACATTTGTGTTTCACTTGGTTTGTTAGTTTTGTAGATTCTAGTGTATGCGTGACAAGGCTACCGAGGAGCAATTTCAATTCGACCCCAAAATTGAAAGAACACTTCGGAGGCTCAATAGCAAAACACGAAGAAGGAAGAAACTAGCCGAAGAGAGGAACCGGAGACAAGAATAAGCTACCTCTTCCCTTATTCACATTGAAGAGGTGAGAGTAGAAACTTTTGACGGAAACATGGCGGACGGAGCCCGTACGGAGATGTCCGCTAATAGTCCTAGACGGACTGCTCAATTTGCTTGTGGAGGAAGAAACACGGAGATGAAGACCGGAATCCTCCAACTACTTTATGCTAATCCATTCACCGGAATGGACCATGAAGATCCGTATACCCATCTCACCAAATTCTATGAGATTACGGGTTCTACGGGAATAACGGAAGCGGATGAAGAAGGTTTATTCAAAAGAATGTTCCCACACTCCTTAGTTGGAAAAGCAAAAGAGTGGTACCTAGACCAAGCTCCGAGGGTGATGACGGATTGGAATTTATTGGAAGAGAAATTTCTTGAAAGGTATTTTCCTCAATATCGATTCATGGGAGAGAAGACGACAATTGCGGTCTTCAATCAAGGAAGCAACGAGTCTTTGAATGAGGCTTGGGAGAGGTACAAATCAATGTTGAGAAAATGCAAAGGCCATGGGTTTGATGATCTTACTCAAATCCACATTTTTCTCAATGGGCTTCAATCTCAACACAAGACACTTTTGGATGCTACCGCGGGTGGTTCTCTCATGTCAAAGACGGCGGATGAGGCTATAGTCATGATTGACTGTATGGCTCTCAATGATCTTCAAAGTCAACATGATCATAATCATTCACAACGGAAGCTGGGAGTTCTTGAATTAAATACAAATGATGCTTTCCTTGCCCAAAACAAGGTGCTTTCTCAACAAGTGGAGTTGTTAACCCAACAAATGGCCAAGCTTCCATAACAAATGAAAGAAATGCAAGGCTCTCAATCAAGACATCAAGTGGCAAAGTGTGAATTGTGCCAAGGCGACCATCCAACCGGTTTTTGTCCTCCTTTTGAAGAAGTAAGTTATATGAACAACAACAATCAAGGTTATCAAAGGCCACCTCAACAATATAACAATTCTTATCCAAGGAACACCAAGGGTACCAACAACAACAATCAAGATTCAACAATAACAACTTCCAACATCAAAATCCGTATCAAAACCCCAATCCTCAAGTCCAACAACCACAAGGCGGAAGTTCAAAATTAGAAGACACCTTAACTCAATTCATGCAAGCTTCCATGACTAATAAAAAAAGTAATGAGGCCACCATCAAAAACCTCGAAAACCTAGTTGGGCAACTTGCTAAGCAATTAGTCGAAAATCAAGAGGGACCATCTTTTTCCGCAAACACCCATGTTAATTCGAAGGAGCATTGCAAGGCCGTTGTTCTTAGAAGCGGGAAGGAGATGAGTCCACCAAAAGAGAAGAAAAATGGTGTTGTGGAGGAATGTAGGGATGAAGAGGAGGGTGTGACGAAGAAAAAAAAAGTGGAAGTAGTTGAAAAGGAGATTGATGATTGGGAAGTAGTCGAAAATACGCAAGTGGGTGATGAGAAAGGAAAAGACGGGAGTAAAAGAGTGAAGAAAGGAAAGGAAGTGATGACACAAATTCCTACCAACATGCCTTATCCTCATGTGCCATCCAAGAGGGAGAATGAGAGGCAATATGCTCGGTTTATGGACATCTTCAAACAACTTCAAATCAATTTGCCATTTTTCGAAGCACTTGAGAAAATTCCAAAATATGCCAAGTTTTTGAAGGATATTCTCTCAAAAAGACGGAAGTACGCAGAACTGAAAACAGTTATTCTAGCGACAAATTGTAGTGCGATTATCCAACGTACTCTTCCAAAGAAAGAAGCCGATCCGGGACGTGTAACTTTGCCGGTCACCATTGGTAATATGTTTGTCGGGAATGGTCTTATTGATTTGGGGTCAAGCATCAACCTCATTCCTCTTTCCATTGTTAAAAGACTTGGAAACATTGAAATCAAGGGAATAAGAATGACTCTTCAACTAGATGACGAATCTACTACTCACCCAATTGGGGTAGCTAGAGATGTCTTGGTGAAAGTGGACAAATTTTTCTTTCCGGTGGACTTTATTGTAATTGATATGGAAGAGGATGACGATGCTCCTTTGATACTTGGCTGACCCTTCATGAAAACGGCCCGTATGATGATTGATGTAGATGATGGTCTAATGAAGGTGAGGGTGTTGAATGAAGAAGTTACCTTCAACTTGTTTGAAGCGATGAAGCACTCCAAAGATAAACATGATAGCTTCCGAATTGATGCTTCCGATATGACTATTTTGGAGGTGGCAACATACAATCCACTGGGGCAACACCGTATCAGCTGGTGTATGGTATGGAGGCAGTCCTACCTGTTGAAGTCGAATTACCCTCCCTGCGGGTACTGATGGATGTTAAGTTGAATGAAGCAGAATGGGTCCGGTCCCGATACGAACAACTGAATCTGATCAAAGAGAAGAGATTGGCTACAATCTGTCATGGGCAGTTATATCAGAAGAGAATGAAGAAAGCCTTCGATCAGAAAGTCAGACTCCGAGAGTACCAAGTAGGAGATCTTGTGCTGAAAAGACTCCTTCCTCCTCATACAGACCACAGGGGCAAGTGGACTCCGAATTATGATGGTCCGTTCGTAGTAAAGAAAGTTTTCTCTGGAGGAGCACTGATGCTCAGCACTATGGATGGTGAAGACTTCCTGTCCCCTGTGAATTCAGATGCAGTTAAAAAATACTTCGCATAAAAATGACCCGCTGGACATAAAAACAGAATGTAAGTCCAGGAAAAAATAGGGCATCTCGGCGAGTCAAAAACAGAATAAAAGACTCGGGCAAAAATAAGGGAAATAAATAAAAAATGTACACCCGCTGAGTTGAAAAGCCGCATTGGACAACTCAGGCAAAAATGGGTATCCCAGTGGATCGAAAACCTGAAAGGGCGATCCACGCAAAATAAGGGAATAAGGGAACGGCTGCATCCTGAATTCGTCTGCATCACTTATAACTTGGTAAGCTTCGAAAGGTTCGAGCGTCGGTCAGAATCATCCTTCTTCGGAAAGTAAGACGAGAAGAACGTCGAATGTCATACGAGTCATAGCAAAAGGGAAGCTTCTTGAGGCGTCATCAACATTGCCAGCATCTTTTGTTTCTCAATTTGTAACAATCTCCTCATTTCAGGGATTTGTTTATATGACTGTATCTCGCCAATTCAGGGCACAAATTAATAAAATCAGATTTTCAGTCACACACTGTCTCGTACTATTTTATTTGCAAAAAGTGTCCGATGTCATTAATTTGTTGATCGCATAAATACAGATGCGTCCTTCTGAAACTACATGCTTACAGGAAATATACTCACTCCTGGGAGTGTCTAAACTCCTATGATGGAATCCAGTAAGGGATACCTCGGAATACTTGTGCGTTTCTTTGTCTTTACAGGATTGCAGGTATTCGAGGCGCAGCATGGGGCATGAGAGCTTCACCCCAGCAAGCTGACAAATCATTATCTACTCAGTCTATCTCCCAATTGGCACCGGAGGTGTTTTCTCCCCAGCTGAGTTGCCAACCATCATTCCTCTTCAGGTAAGTACAAAGTCGGGGTTGCTTTCTCCACACCAGAGCTGCCAGGCATCACTTCTCCAGCTTTTCCTTCAGAGCAGCGCCAGAAGGTGTTCACTTCCCCAGCTGAGTTATCAAGTGTCATCCTCAGCAGGATCCCCGCAGAAATCTCTAGGAGGATCTATCAATGATTTTTTTCTTCTCCCCCAGCCAAGTGCAAGGACAGGGAACCATCCCCCCACAGAGTTTCAACCTCTCCCCGGAAGAACAACGCGTGAAGAAATCACAACAGAGTGAAGAAAGCTTACACAAACCCCAGCTGGGTCCCCACTGTTGAGATGGGTCTATCAGTGATCTATTTCCCCAAGCAGAGTCATGTATGTCAGATCTATCAATGATCTTACCCCCCAGCTGGGATATCCACTTCAAGCAGATCAACCAGAGATCTCCATAGTAGCGGGATCCGAATCCCGGATCGGTATCTTAGCATAATCATAGCATTTGCATCATATTCTCCCCACAGAGCGTAGCATTCCGTCTAATACGGAGCATTACGGCAAAAATCAAACTTATTGCATAGTCATAAGCCGTGTTCTGAATCAAACGCTTGCAAATAGCACCATTTATAAACAGTATACAGAATATTCCCCAAATTCCCCGGCAGAGAGCCAAAGCATTTCCTTTACACACCCACAAATACAGATACACTCCCTTCGGCACTCGTCCGTGTCATCATTCCCCAACAAATTACCCAAACAAACGAATGCTTACAAGTACAGATACTTCTTGACGCCCGTCCGTGTCGTATCCCCAGTAGAAAGCCAAAGCGTCCCCTTTGCACTCACAGATACATTTATACACTTTCTCTTTTGACACTCATCCGTGTCACCTTCCCCAGCAGATTGGACACTCGTCTATATCTCATTCATCACTTTTTTCTCATATAGATACTCGTTCATATCTTATATATATTACTTAATCCCCTCAGAGTCGACACTCGTCCGTGTTCTTTGTTAACCAGTTGATACTCGTCCGTATCGTCATCTCTGGACACGCGTCAAGCGTTTGTTTCTACCGATACTCGTCCGTATCGTAGTCTTAAGGATGCTCGTCCGCATCTTTAATCCATACACAATGTCAGATACTTTTACCTCTTTCTAGAATTTAGACACTCGTCTGTGTCTATTATTCCCCAGAAGAGTCCTCTCAAGATCAACACTCGTCCGTGTTCATTGTTAACCAGTTGGTACTCGTCCGTATCATCATCTCTGAACACGCGTCATCGTTTGTTTCTATCGATACTCGTCCGCATCATAGTCTTAAGGATGCTCGTCCGCATCTTTAATCGATACACAGCGTCAAAACACTTATACCTTCTTGAATTTAGGCACTCGTCTGTGTCTACCTTTCCCCAGCAAAGTCCCCAGCAAAATTTCTCTTCTATTTGACATTCGTCCTATGTCATGATACCTTTCGGCAGCCGTACCCTGCCCGGTGATCGTCCTTCACCATTTTGATGATCGTCCTTCATCATCCCCTGCGAAGTCTCTATTCATTAGAACCCCTCCCTATCCGACATTCGTCCTATGTCGTGATATTTTTAGCAGCCGTCCCCTGCTAGGTGATCGTCCTTCACCTCCTGATGATCGTCCTTCATTATTTTATCTGATGGCCGTCCCCATCGTTGATCTTGTTATCTGACATTCGTCCTATGTCATGACAAACCTAAGAGCAGCCGTACCCTGCTAGGTGATCGTCCTTCACCTCTTGATGATCGTCCTTCATCATGCTTATCCGATGGCCGTCCCCATCGTCTACCTTTGTTACCCTACATTAGTCCTATGTCGTGATACTTGCGGCAACCGTACCCTGCCAGGTGATCGTCCTTCATCTTGGATGACCGTCCCTCATCCATATCCCCAACAGAGCAGCCGTCCCCTGCTAGGTGATCGTCCTTCACCTTTGATGACCGTTCCTCATCATTTATTTCTTCAACCCGATGGTCGTCCCCATTATTTGCCTTTAATCCCCAGAGAGTCTTATTTCTTTATTTTATGGCCGTCCCCATCTCTCCATTTCCCCAGCATGTCAGCCGTCCCCGTCATTGCTTCATCCCCAACAGTCGTCCTCTGCTCGACGGTCGTCCTCCGTCGCCCGCACTTTATAAACATACTTTATTTTCCTTTACAATCTATATCCCTTTTCTTCTTCATTCTGTGAGTGCAAATTTTGGACTGTCTTTGGTATTCAACCACAAGTTATCTTGTTTGACTGTTAAGCCGTTGCTTACATCCTACACAGCTAACTCATGCTTGAATAGGGGCAGCTGTAAACACCCCAAATTTGCCCTCACACATTCACACCATGGCTTGTGATATCCTCATATGCATAAATTCAATCATAACCTCTCATTTTACATTTTTGATTCACTGCATTGCTTCTAAGTCATCTGCATCTAGGGTTTGTGATCTGAGCAATCCAAGAGCTATTTGAGCCACTTCAAAGGTCTTCAATCACTTCAAAGGGATCCATGTATGTCCAAGCATCATATTACATCCCCACAAAGTCAAGGAAATCAAAGAATCACAAGAACTGAGAATGGCATGGAAGCAGAGCCAAGTTTAACTACACAGATGACCTAGAATTAGGGTTTTGGTTTCAAAGGCCATAACTCCAATTTTTTTGGTCATTCTTGTTTCTATTGGTCTCTATATGTTATGAGGATCATGCATATCAATTTTCATGAAGAAATTCAATAGGGAAGGCATCTGATCAAGGGATGACTTCTTGAGCAAGTCAGTGCAAAATCAGGGCATCTGAGGCCCCCAGTGACCCAACCAAAGGGTGTTCTCCATCATTTTTAATGTGTGTGATCTTTATTTGACCATATAAGATGTTAGAAGTTCACAAAATTGAGGAATTTCAAGCCATTTGCAAAGTTGCCTTTTTGGGAAAATGACTTGTAATGGAAACTTTCCATTTTGGGAAAGTTTTTCAACCTTTTCTTTTTGATTCAAAAATGCTTCAAATGAGAAAACTTTGGTCATGAAAGTTATAGAATGGATCCTCCCATTTTCAAAAAGTACAAGAACTCATTCTAATTCATTTTGGATCAAAAGTTATGGACTTGCAAAGTTGGATAAAATCATTGAAATTTCACTTTTGCACAAAATGGAAAACTTGCAAATTCTCATGGCCAGCCTTTATGTGACTTCAATGTGACCTCTAATCATCATACAAACACAATGCATGACTTAAAATTCAGTTTGGCCCAAAGAATTTCCCATTTCTATGCCTTGAGTTTCAAGTAACCATAAGCCATTCTTCATGAAAGTGCAAAGAGGGATTTCTTGCAAAATGGTTCTCAAAAGGGATTGTATGACCTCTAGCTGGTCTCAAGACATTGCCATGACCTAATGAAGCATCCCACACCAAAAATTCAGCAAGACTTCTCACATGTACATGGCCAAGAATCATGGAATGTAACAAGTTGTCAAGTTGCAAAAACTCTTCCAACTTATGATCCAAATGTTGCAGTCCTTCATGAATCATCCAAGGGCCATCCTTGACTCAAGCTGAGGCAGGACAAGCCTCAAGATTGCCTCTGACCCGAGCCATGCTTAGAGTACACAAACCTTGACTTTCTTTCATTTTGGCCCATACCAATCCCACAGTGACACCACCAACTCTCTGTCCAACCAGAGTATGATATGTGGACAACAAGCAATCCAAAAACACACCATACACAAGCTGAATCCTCCCACATTACAGCATACAAAAAAATCTGTCAAAACCTTTCCCTCTTCGAATCACTCAGCACAGCCATCAAACCTCAATTCTTTCTTCATCAATGAACCACACACTCTCCATAGAACAAAAGCCCACCATCAAAACAGCCTAAAACCCCTTATATCATAACTGTGAAACCTGCCATATCAGAACACAAGCACACGAATCAGCCACCAATAAGAGGTTTGAAGCATCCCATTGAGTTCAAGAGGTTCAGGGGAGACATTTTGCACAAGAGGGAGGCTCTGAAAACTCACTTTCGAAGGTCTCCAGCTCAGGTATAACCTAAGAACTTTTTTCTCAGATCTTCATTTTCTTGTTACAAGATGAATCTACATGTTGCACTGATCATCTAGATGTGTTTAGAATTAAAAATAAGCAAGAAATGACCATGTATGCTTGCTCTGAATTTTTGCCTGTAAAAATGTTTTGTTTCGATTCTCTTTGTTCATGCGTGATAAATGATATTTGATGATGGATTTGAGTTTAGTTTGGATAGGAGATTGTTTCTGGGCAATTAATTTAGGTTGGGGTGGCCTGTAGTGAAAGCTAGGGTTTTGGTTTCGCCGGAGAAGACGACCGAAACACTGTTCCGGTCGCCTGAATTTGCTTAGCCCTAATTGTGTCATTAATGAGACTTTGAATCTGGACCTTAGATGCTGTTGACCTCCATTGACTCCCGCGCGTGTGTGTGGCCAGGATTTGTCATTAAAACCTTAATCAGTCATTTATTAAACTAACCTAGGTTTAATTAAATATTAAAACAAATTAGCCAGGTTTGAATCTGGGCCTTTGGATCTGGCGCGCAGTCAACCAGTCCAAACCCAGATCAAATCCTAGCCCTTCTTCTGGATTGCTTTTTATTATTTTCATTTTAATTTCATTTTTTTTTCATTTTATTTACACGAATTATTTAAAATAGCAAAAATCATTTAAAAATTATGGAAATTTTTGTCAAAGATTTCATTAATTTTTAAAACACAAAAATATTTTTATTTTCATTTTTTGCATTAAAAATTATTTTTAAATCATTTAAATGTTTATTTTTAATTAGTTAATGAAAATTAATTAATTAAAAATGCATTTAGGTATTTAAAAATCACAAAAATTCACATTGCATTTAGGAACATTTAGAAACATTGTCCAACTCTCAAACCAAATTTCTTTTTTGTTCTTGATGCCTTTTGATCATTTTCATTGGAATTAATTTCATTTTAAGGCAATATTTTGGTTCAATCTTCAAAAATTTCATTCTGCCTAACCCTTGAGAGTTGGATGATGATTCTTCTTGCATTGCACTCTGCATGGCATGTAGTTTATAGGATAAATTTGGTTTGATTTGATCTTGAATTTTCAATTTGTTTGGTATTTTTCTTGATGAGGTACCCCAAAACCCTAGCCAACTTAGGAAATTCATAACTTTCACTAGGTTAAGAGTTGGATTCTCTCCTTTGGGCAGTGAGCTTGTATAGGATTAGGCTATCTTTGATTTCATTTTCAATTTTTTATCATGTCATATGCTTCTGATTTTGAATTTTGCTTTGTATGTTGATCATAAACCCTAATTTGTGCCTTCCTTTGCATCCATTTCTCATTTGCTTGCATCCAATGACTTGCCATGACATTTTGTGCATTCACATGATTCATAATACATCTTAGGACATATTGGAATCATGTTTAATCATTGCATCTTTCATTTGCCATGTTATATGTCCATTTCATGTCATAAACATTCATGAATCTTTATGGTTCAAAGCATGCCTCATTTGCATTCTTATGTTTGTTTGATCACTCTCATGTCTTGCCTCATGTTTGCATCACCTCTTAGCATCTCTAACATCATGTATATGCTTCTGACTTTGGTTTGCTTCATAACATTTCATCTCATTTGCATTGCATTTCATTCCTTTGCTAACTTTTCAGGTGGTAAGTTGTTTGAGAAGTGAATTTGCCTTCACTTCTCACAATCTCTTTTCATCTCTTTCATACTTTCTTTGCTGCATTTTGTATATGTATTAGCGTGAGCTTGCTCATTCATGTTCATCTCTTACTTTCTTCCTTCAAGCAACTTGTCTTCTTAAGTGAAGCAAGTTATTTTGCTTCTCTTTGCTCCTTTCATCTGCTTCCTTCCTGGTGGTTCATCTGAAGATCTTCTTGCAAACCTCATTAACCCTAGGAATGACCAAGCATGATAATCATTAGGGTTTGATTAGTCCCCCCATTAGTTTTACCTTTGTGTCTTCTTTGAGTCTTCTCTTCTCACCTCACAATCAAGGACTAAACCCTAAAGGTTTTAAGGCTTTGTGATTAAGCTTATGCCTGCATCCTTCTATTAGGATGGAGTGTATAACTTTAATCCTAAGTGTTAAACCCTTAATGCGTTTAAAATCCTTTAATCAATCCATCTAATAATCACTAAGACAATGGCTTGTAACTTGGGCCTTGCATTAGGGTTCTAATTCTTCCTTAATTGGTTAAGAAGGACTAACCCTAGTGTTAATGGACAAGTCCCCCTCAAGTTGTCTTACAAACCATAAAAATCACTTCTCCATCTTATCATTAACCAAAATCCATCTAATAAAGGCTTTGTTCTGTCATGAGGTTAATCTCTAATCATGGATTAAGTTGAGGTATCTTCTTCAGCTTAAATGTTCTCATCTATTATCCTTCTATTAGGATGGTGTAATGAGTCCATTAAATCCTTGATTATGGCTTAATCGCATTACTTAACACTAAAAAAAACAACAAAAACATCTAAATAATCACAAGTAGGTTAATGATCTTAATCCTACACCATGGTGATCAAGTGTGAGATGCTGACTTCACACTTAAGGTATTCTCATTACCCCTAATCAGAGGGAAGATGTGATGAGTTTACTAACCCTTTGGTTTAGTCTTAAGCTAATTTCCCTATGACAAACACCCAAAAGCAATAAAAGACTGAAAACCCAAAAACATACAATAATCGTCTCCTCCGGGATTCTTTTCTCACCTCATTCACTCACAAACGGGAACTTGCTTCTTCCGTCTAATGCAAGACAGTTTGCACCTGAGCCAGACAGGTCATACACTTGAGCATAGACAAGCAAGCAGTTCACAAGTCAATTTTATCTTTCAGTCTCTTTGGGTCGAACTACGGTGTTCTGACTTCCTCACTGCACGAGAGGATACGTAGGCATAACTTGACAGTTATCGAACAAAAGTCTCTGTATATTCCCCCTCCTTCTAGCATCATCCTTTAAACCTCATAGTCTTGAGCATTTCACTCCTGTTCTTACACTGACACTTCACTTATACACTTCACTTTTCTTTTACACTGACACTTGCATTCTTCCCAGCTTTGATACACCAATAGCACTGACACTACCCCTTTAAAACACAAATCTTTCAAGCGTGGATCCCGTCGAGTACGACGAACAATCTGGGTGCTAATACCTTCCCAGGTTGTAACCAACCCCCTTTCTCAGTCTCTCTGGTTCGCGACCGTCTTATCCTTATCTTTCTAAGGTCTATGCAGCATTACCTTTCCTCCGGGATAAAAATGCCTAGCTGGCGACTCTTTTCTTCTGAGTTCACCCCTGTGTGTTCTCTCTTCTCTTTCGCCGACCGTTCGCGTCTGTACCCCTTCTGACCAGGCCTCATTTGGTGGGAGCGACAACTTGGCGACTCTGCTGGGGACCCTTATACTGTAACCAGGGCTTCTGGTTCTTTTTGTGGGTTCCTCCTAGCGTTTGTTTGATTTGTGTTTACTGGGGTGTTATGTGCTAATGGTGTTTATATATTTGCTTTATTTACTGCTTTATGTACAGTTATTTACTGCTTTCTTTACAGCTTTATACAACATACTGTCATACTGTCATTGTGCTGGATCTGTTCTTCTGTCTTGGTGGGTGGGGTTCCATTGAGAGTTTAAGGTCCTATACCTAGGACCTGAGTGACACCTAGGCTAGAGTGGTTCATGTTCTTTCCCATTCCATTTCGGTCTGGTGCGGGAATATGAAACACGGTTCAGATATGGGTTTCTTCTTGAGAACTCTGTGCTACAGATTTCCTGTAGTACTAGGGCTATCTGGGAAGCTTGCTAAGTCTGGATGACCTTTATTATGACCTTCAGAAACTGAGGTGAATTAGAGGAGGATCTTTTATGGTTATTGTAAACACTGTACCTCCGGGTTAGAAGTGTTTACACTTCTCATAACTGATCCAAGTCTGAGGATCCTTGTTTTAGAACATCACCTGTGAGGGGGTTGGGCTGTTTACAGGTTTGCAGGTACCCTTGGCCACATCATACCCTGTTACTTGTTTGATTAAGAGTACCTCACTTTGGACAGTTCTTGTGATTTAACCCTGTATATGTGACTCTTTATTTGAGTCCCCCACCTTGGTTACTGGATTTCTGAACCTCCATCTGGACTTCTTGAACATACATGGGCTTTATATACCAAGACAGATACTCAGATCTAGCTTGATCACAAACCCTTGCATATCATTTGCATACATCATCATTGCATCATTTAACATTTGTTTATTTGTTTTTTAGGGTATCCACATCATATTTGGCTTGGTTTTGACCCCTTCATCTGCAGAGACCTCTGTTTCATCAGTTATCTGTTTCAGCTACCTTCACTGTCACCAGCACCAGCCTATCAGTGGCTCATCTCCAGTATCAGTTTTGATCTTCATCAGCACTTGTCTTCAGCTCTTCATCAGCATTCATGTCTGCACCCAGGAAGAGCAATATTTCATACCATTTCTTTGAGCCTGTGCTGACTGGCATCAGGCAGGTCCAGGAACTTATCACTCCAGACCACATCCCATTATTCAGAGAGCATTATGGAGGCATCCTTGATATGGTTATGGACCTGGACCCTTCTCAGAGGAGTATGATCCACACTTGCCTGCAGTTTTATGACCCTCCTTTGAGATGCTTCACTTTCCAGAACTTTCAGTTAGGGCCTCTGTTAGAAGAGTTCTCATCATTGATTGGAGTACCTGTCAGGGGTGGTATCCCCTTCAACCCAGAGATGACTTCTCCCAGCAATGGAGAAGTGGCAAAAGCACTGTACCTAGAGCCTATCCTGATTGAGCAGAACATGACAACAAAGGCTGGGATCCCTGGTTTGCACTTAGACTTCTTGATTTCTCAGGCCATCCTGAAGGCCTCCTTGGGAGAATGGAGGGCAGTTTGTGCATTGTTAGCCCTCAGCATATATGGGGTTATACTGTTTGCAGATGAGCCCAAATTTATCAGCAAGAATGCCATTCATCTTTTTCTTCTGAGGAATCCAGTGCCCACATTACTGGGGGATTTCTATTATTCTGTCCATCAGAGGAATGAGAAGCAAAGAGGAAAGTTGGTGAGATGTTGTGCTCCTCTATTCCATACCTGGCTGCTTAAACACCTACCTAAGACTGATGCCTTCCTGAATCCTCACCAACAGAAGAATTGGGCTAAGAGACTTATTGCTTTGACTTCAGATGACATCAGATGGTGCACTCAGAGCACCAAGGGCAAAGACATCATCACTAGCTGTGGGCAATACCCAAATGTACCTCTGGTAGGAGTAAAGGGTTGCATCAACTACAATCCTTTGTTGTTTAAGAGACAATTGGGCTATGCTTCGGTCCACCCTCCTAGAATGCAAGACTTAGCTAAGACCCTGTATTGTGAGATAAAGCCTAATCTAGCTGTTGTCAGGCAAGCATCCTGGGCTTGGGACAACATCCAAACAAAGGGGGTGGCTATTCTTGGGAAGTGTAACAATGTGGATTCAGCTCAGTACTATGAATGGTCCCATGCCAGAGCTCAGATCACTGGAATGCCCTTTACCATTGAGGACACACCTGGACCTTCTACAGTACAGCCAACAGCCACTGTCAGCATGGAGGAATTTGAGAAACTGAAGGAAAGGAATGAGAATCTGTCTCAAGCTCTGAAAAAGACCCTCTGGGAGAGGAGTGATGGTCGTTTGGACATTGAGAGGTTGGAGAAGCTTAGGGTGGAGCATCTGGCCAAGATTGAGAAAGCAGAGGACTATATCAAGAAATCAAGAGCTGGGGAGCAAATATTGAAGAATGCCTGTAAAGAGGCCAAGCTTCAGAAGGCTAGGACTGATCTCTATCTGCAGGAAAGTCAGGCTAGGTGGGTCAGGATCACTGAGGCCCGTACTCAAGAAGATAAGAGAACTCAAGCCAGGATTGAGCAGTTAGAGGCTAGTGAAAAGAAACAACAGGAAGCTTTGCTAGCAGCCTAGAAGGAGATTTCAGAGTTGAAGCTTAGGGCTGGTGTGAAAAGGTCAAAGGACCAAGACAGGCACAAGAAGCTGACCACTGCTATTGCCACTAGAAACCTCCTTATCAGGACTATTACAGAGCATCCGGCTGGTCCTGTAACTGAGGCACTTTTGAAGGAAGTTAAGGAGGATGAGTTTGGACTTGATGTCTGACTTTTTGTTTGTTGTTGCTTTCATTTGATGTACTTTTCTTTTATGTTGTATTTTGACCCCTCAGGGGCATGTGTTGTAAAAAACCAACTATGTATTATGCACCATTTGCAATGTGTTTGTTAGTTTGTTTCAATGAGTTTCTTTTCCCAAGCAACATCAAAGCATCTTCCTCGAGGTCTGGAAAGGTCAAAACCAAGAACCAAGCCGAATACCTTGGAAAATAAATAAGCATACTGCATTGCATACTAACTTTTGTTTTGTTTTGTAGGTTTCTTATTATTTTGTTTGTTTCTAACTCTGTTGTGATTCAGGAATTATTGCTCGCCGTCAGGTGTTCCCTCTCAACCGTCCGCACCGGTATCCTACTCGCAACAACCTTCCTGGTATCCAAATGGATCAAGTACAACAAGACCTGACAGAGGTCAGAACCCAGATGGCTAATGAAAGGCTGGAGATGAGAAACCAAATGACTCAATTCATGGAAGTAATGAATGGCTTGGCCCAGAGTCAAGAAAGGTTGAGGGCACTGGTAGAGAGACAAACTCCCGAAGAACCCCATCTGGGAATTGTAGGAACAAGCAACAATGAAAGGGGTCAGCCTCATGTTAATCCACCAGTATTTGGGCCTCACCTACATCCGGAAGTCAATATCCTGGGTAATGTGCAAGGAAATACTGCTGGGGGGAGGATCTTGCAAGAAGACCCCCAAGAGGAGCAATTCACCGTCATGGGAGCTGGGGATGAAGCCTATGATAGGAGGCTTGATGAAATTGCTGAGAAATTGAGATCTCTAGAGTCTCAAAATTCCTTGGGTTTTGATGTAATGGATATGGGGTTAGTAGACGGGGTGAGAATCCCCCACAAGTTCAAACCCCCGTGCTTCGAGAAATACAATGGAACCTCCTGTCCACGAACTCACCTGCAGTCTTTTCTGGGGAGACTTAAAGCATATACTATGGATGAGAAGCTGTGGATGTTCTATTTTGAAGACAGTTTGACTGGGGCTTCAAGGGAGTGGTACTCACACTTGACCAGAGCTACTATCAGATGCTGGAAGGACTTAGCTGAAGCCTTCATCAGGCAATACTAATACAATCTGGATATGGCTCCTAACAGGACCCTCTTGATGGGAATGTCTCAATCCTCCAGGGAAAGCTTCAGGGAATATGCCCAAAGGTGGAGACAGCTTGCTGCTGCTGTCCAGCCACCCATGTCGGAAAGAGAAATGGCCGACATGTTCATGAATACTTTGGAAGGAACATACATCGATAGATTGGCTACTTTTTCTTCTACTAGCTTCACACACGTAGTTATAGCCGGTGAAAGAATTGAAAGTCTGCTAAAGATGGGCAAGATTTCTGATAATGGTGCAAGTTCGTCCAGTAATCCCAGGAAGCCTTTTGTGGGACCTCAAAGGACCGGTGAGACAAATGCCATTCATGTCAACAGGGGCAGACCTCAGTATGTCCATAGATCAGTAATAGCTGTCACAATTCCAGCTCCGATTCCTCAGCAACCAGCATATCAACAACCACAACAACCACATTACCAACAGCAAGTTCAGTATCCGCCACAGAGAGCATACAACAACAATAACAGCAATCAACAACAAAGACCCTTTCAGCAAAGACCATCACAGGCAAATAGGGTGATTGATCCTATCCCGATGCCTTATGCCGCTTTATTGCCACAACTCCTGAAACTTAACTTGGTTGAGCTAAGGACATTGGCACCACCAGATCCCACCAATCTCCCTAAGAATTACGATGTCAACGCCAGGTGTGCTTTCCATTCCAATGCACCGGGCCACAATACTGAGAAATGCAGAGCTTTGCAAATGAAGGTTCAAGATCTGGTAGATTCTAAAGCCCTCAACTTCGCACCTCCTCCAAATGTCAACAGAAATCCTATGCCCAATCACGGTGGGCCGAGGATTAATGCTATCGAGGAAGACAGGCCATCTACTCTGATCACCAGTGTTGCACAAATTCGAACACCTCTGGTCGAAATTAAAGCTCAGCTTCTAGAGTGCCAGGTGTTTCCCGGGTGTGAGCTCGGTTGTGGGTATTGCAACATTGCGGTCAACGGGTGTGATAATTTGAGAAGTGGCATAGATAGTCTTATCAAGGATGGCATCCTTCAGATCTCAACAACGGCGCCTACAAATCCAACAATCCCTTTGACATCAATTCCTGATTCTTCTACAATAGCAGCAACAATCATTCCAACAGATTCATCAATATCATCAACAGTGGCTTCATCCATCACTTCAACCAATCAAATGTCAACAACCATCCCTTCTACAACATCAGCACCCTTTTTATCAGCAGAATCTTCTACAGCGCCAACAGAAATTAATGAAGATGTCTCCGCAGTCACCATTTACTATGATCCATCAGATGTTCCTCCAAACAACAATTTTCAGCAACAAGCAGTGGCCCTTCTTGCCAGATCACCAGTTACAATTTACTACGATCCGCACACCATTACCGTACCCTCCTCTGCAGCAGTCAGTCCAGTTACTATCACAGTACCTGGACCCGTTCCATATGAAATTAGTAATGCCATACCTTGGCATTATGGTTCTGATCTCTACTGCAACGGAGAGAAAATCACTTTGGATTCTTCAACCTCTTCTCCACAGATTGACAATGTTGGGGGAGGTGGAGGCTTCACCAGAAGCGGACGCCTTTTTGCCTCACAAATGCAAAGACCTAATGCCGAAGCAGAAGCTGCTGCCAAAGCAAAAGGAAAGAGTATAGTATCCGAAGAGCCAATTATCAAAGAAACTCAGAAGACATCTTTTGAACAAGATGTAGACGAGTTCATGAGAATCATAAAAAGGAGTGATTACAAGGTGGTGGATCAGCTTCACCAAACTCCCTCAAAAATCTCCATATTATCCCTGTTGATGTGTTCTGAAGCTCACAGGAATGCATTATTGAAAGTCCTGCACGCAGCATACGTGCCAGAGGAGATTACCGTTAATCAGCTAGAAACCGTGGTGGCAAATGTCAATACCAGTCATGGACTGGGCTTCACCAATGCTGACTTAACAACTGAGGGACGTAACCACAACAAGGCTTTACATATCACCTTGGAATGCAAGGGTGCTGTATTATCTCATGTACTAGTGGACACTGGGTCTTCACTCAATGTTCTACCAAAGAAAGCCTTGGTGAAGCTGGAGTACGATGGCTTGGCATTGCGTCCGAGTAACTTGGTGGTGAGAGCATTCGATGGCTCTAAAAGATCAGTGCTTGGGGAGATTGATCTGCCTGTGATGATTGGCCCACAAACCTTCAAAATTACCTTCTATGTGATGGACATTCAGCCGGCCTACAGCTGTTTGTTGGGTAGACCCTGGATTCATGCCGCTGGCGCTGTTACGTCTACCCTTCACCAGAAGCTGAAATTCGAGTGGGAAGGCCAGATCATCACCATCTGTGGGGAAGAAGACATCTTCCTTAGCCACCTAGCTACGTACAAGTACATTGAGATGGATGGAGAAATCCATGAAACTATGAGCCAGGGGTTTGAGGCCTTGAACATTAATGAAGCATCTTCTGTACTGGGAACCTCTATGACGTCTTATCAGCAAGCCCGGAAGGTTGTTGAAGAGGGTACTGCCCAAGGCTGGGGCAAGTTGTTGCCCGTGGAGAAGAAAGAAGACAGATTTGGGTTGGGTTACAGACCAACTCAACAAGATCAATCAGAGGCTGCTAAAAAGCCCAGTTTTGTCAGTGGGGGAATGCTCACCCCGGATGCTGTGAACAACTTGGAAGATGAGGAGGAAAGCGACCGCAACCTGGAGAGCTAGATACGTCCAAGGATCCCGGGGAGCCAAGTCCTTAACTGGTCTTCCCAGGAAATTATAAGGGTTACTCCTGCAAAGTAATTATTATTTCCTGTGTTTTTAAGCATGCATTAAGTCTTGCATCTTGCCCAAGATGTCAAGACTCATTTTGTAATCGGGCCATCTTGTAATTTTGTGCAAACAGATCAATCAATGAATATCAGACATCTTTTGCAAATGAGTCTTTTCCTTTTCCGCTCACTGTTTTTCATTTTTCTTTTTGTACAAAAAAATAAATGGCAATGTTTTTCAAAATAAATAACTTCATTTCACTTTTTCTGAACAAGATTAAAATTGATCACTAAAATGAACAATCTAAACCCTTGCAGAGAGTGCCTTTCAGACTGCACAGACAACAACACTGCTATGGCTTCATATGACTTTGACAATCCAATCAATCAAGCTGATGAAGGGGTTGAAGAAGATTATGAGCTTCCTGAAGAGCTAACCAGTTTGTTAAGGCTGGAAGAGAAGGTTATCACTCCTCATCAGGAGGAGGTTGAAACAGTTAATCTTGGTACGGAAGAAGATGTGAAAGAAGTTAGGATCGGGGCCTGCCTACAAGATTCAGTAAAAGAGCAACTGATTGATATGCTTCGAGAGTATGTGGATGTGTTTGCTTGGTCTTATCAGGATATGCCAGGGTTGGATACCGATATTGTCATGCACAAGCTGCCCTTGAAAGAAGACTGTCCGCCAGTAAAACAGAAACTGCGCCGTACTCGCCCAAATATGGCAATGAAGATAAAGGAAGAGGTACAAAAGAAATGGGACGCCGGGTTCCTTGCTGTGACTAGCTATCTGCCGTGGGTTGCTAATATTGTACCTGTGCCTAAGAAGGATGGCAAGGTGAGAATGTGTGTGGATTACCGGGACCTGAACAGAGCCAGCCCGAAAGATGACTTCCCATTACCTCACATTGATGTATTGGTTGATAATACGGCTCAGTTCTCGGTATTCTCCTTCATGGACGGATTTTCAGGATACAATCAGATCAAGATGTCACTTGAAGACATGGAGAAGACAACTTTCATCACACCCTGGGGCACATTCTGTTATAAAGTGATGCCATTCGGATTGAAGAATGCTGGTGCCACTTATCAACGGGCTATGGTAACATTATTCCATGACATGATCCACAAAGAAATTGAATGTTATGTGGATGACATGATTGCCAAGTCCCTCACAGAAGAAGACCACCTGGTGAATCTGTTGAAATTATTCAAGCGTCTGAGGAAGTACCAATTGAAGTTAAACCCCAACAAATGCACATTCGGGGTGCGATCCGGTAAGTTGCTGGGATTTATCGTAAGTGAAAAAGGGATTGAAGTTGACCCTGACAAAGTCAAAGCCATTCAGGAGATGCCTGCACCTAGGACTGAAAAGGAAGTTCGGGGTTTCTTAGGTAGATTGAACTACATTTTAAGGTTCATATCTCACCTTACTGCAACTTGTGAGCCTTTGTTCAAGCTGTTAAGAAAAGAACAAACGGTCAGGTGGAACGAAGACTGCCAGAGGGCTTTTGACAAAATCAAGGAATACTTGCAAGAGCCTCCAATCCTTATGCATCCAGTTGAAGGAAGACCTCTGATAATGTACTTGACAGTATTAGAAGAGTCAATGGGGTGTGTGCTAGGCCAGCATGACGAGTCTGGTCGAAAAGAGTATGCAATATACTACCTAAGCAAAAAGTTTACCGACTGTGAACAACGTTATTCACTGCTCGAGAAAACTTGCTGTGCTTTAGCGTGGGCTGCTCGCCGGCTAAGGCAGCATATGTTGACCCACACTACCTTATTAATCTCAAAGATGGACCCAGTCAAGTACATTTTTGAGAAGCCAGCACTTACCGGACGGGTTGCAAGATTGCAAATGATTCTCACAGAATATGACATTCAGTACACATCTGAAAAAGCCATCAAGGGCAGTGTATTGTCTGAATATCTCACTGAGCAACCCATTGATGATTACCAGCCTATGAGATTTGACTTCCCCGATGAAGACATCATGTTCATAAAAGCAAAAGATCATGAAGAGCCTATTCACACTGAAGGGCCTGACCCAGAAGAAGAATGGACTATGATGTTTGACGGGGCTGTTAATATGAATGGTCGTGGTGTGGGTGCAGTACTCATTACACCTAAGGGAGTTCACATGCCTTTCTCGGCAAAACTCACCTTCAACTGCACTAACAACGAAGCTGAATACGAAGCCTGTATTATGGGTCTTGAGGAAGCCATTGACCTCAGGATCAAGACTTTGACTGTATTCGGAGATTCAGCTCTGGTAATCAATCAAACCAACGACAAATGGTACACACACCAGGATCATCTGATACCTTATAGGGACTATACAAGAAGGTTATTGACTTTCTTCACAACAGTCAAGCTTGAGTATATCCCTCGAGACGAGAATCAGTTTGCCGATGCTCTGGCTACCATTTCATCCATGATCAAAGTTCAAGCTGCCAACTTCGTACCTCGGATTTCAGTGTCCAGACTTGACAGACCAACATATGTATTCTCAGCAGATGTTGTTAAAGATGATAAGCCTTGGTTCCATGACATTAAGTGATTCTTGGAGGATCAAACATACCCACCTGGGGCATCTTCCAATGACAAGAAGACATTAAGAAGGCTGGCTGGTAGTTTCTTCTTGAATGCTGACGGTTCGTTATACAAACGCAACTTTGACATGGTACTTCTCAGATGCGTTGATAAGACAGAAGCAGGCTTGTTGATGCACGAGGTGCATGAATGATCTTTCGGTAACCATGCTGGTGGACATGCCATGGCCAAGAAGTTGCTAAGATCAGGTTATTACTGGATCACAATGGATGCTGACTGTTGTGCCTATGCCAGAAAATGCCATAAATGCCAGATCTATGCAGACAAGGTGCATGTGCCTCCGAATCCTCTGAATGTGATGTCTTCACCTTGGCCCTTTGCCATGTGGGGCATCGATATGATTGGCAAGATTGAACCAACTGCTTCAAATGGCCACAGATTCATCCTGGTAGCCATTGACTATTTTACCAAGTGGGTTGAAGCAGCTTCCTATGCAAATGTCACCAGGCAAGTGGTAGCCCGATTTCTAAAGAGAGACATCATTTGCCGGTATGGAGTGCCCGAGCGAATCATCACTGACAATGGTTCCAACTTGAACAATAAAATGATGGCAGAACTATGCCGGGACTTCAAGATCCAACACCACAATTCTTCTCCTTACAGGCCAAAGATGAATGGCGCTGTTGAGGCAGCTAACAAAAATATCAAGAAGATTGTGCAAAAGATGGTGGTCACCTACAAAGACTGACATGAAATGCTACCATTTGCCTTGCATGGGTACCGTACATCAATCAGAACATCCACTGAGGCAACACCGTATCAGCTGGTGTATGGTATGGAGGCAGTCCTACCTGTTGAAGTCGAATTACCCTCCCTGCGGGTACTGATGGATGTTAAGTTGAATGAAGCAGAATGGGTCCGGTCCCGATACGAACAACTGAATCTGATCGAAGACAAGAGATTGGCTGCAATATGTCATGGGCAGTTATATCAGAAGAGAATGAAGAAAGCCTTCGATCAGAAAGTCAGACTCCTAGAGTACCAAGTGTCGCTCCCGGGATTTTCATCCTAGTACAAACGCGAAAGTGGCGCGGAAAGGTTAGAGTCGCCAGCCAGACATTTTTATCCCGAATGAATGGGAAAGGTAATATTGCACAAACCTGAGGAAGAAGGAAAGGACAAGGCCTTGCGAACCAAAGATCTGAGTTCGGGAGTCGGTTACGAACTGGGAAGGTATTAGCACCCCAGATCGTCCGTCGTACCCGACGGGATCCACGCTTGCTTATTTTGTTTCAAAGGGTGAGAAGAATAACTGCTGCTGAATAAAACCACTAACTGGAAATTGGAAATGAGAAAAGGAACTAAAAGAGAATGGAAAGAAAGAATGGGGAAAATGTAGGGAAAATAAAGAATGTGCTCGAACGGGCCCTACCCCGCTGCCTACGTACCTCATCAGGATAATGAGGATCAGAGTCGACGTAGTTCGCCTAACTAAGACGGGAACTATTTGTTTGTGTTTTTTATGCTGGAACTGCGTATGCCTATGCTCAGGTGTTGCAGGCTCGTCTGGTACGAGTGCGTTTACCGTCTTGCATGTGTGACAAGTCGTCGCGAGTTCGCGTTGTGAGTGAATGAGATGAGAAGGAGAAGTTCCCGCAGGATAATCGCTTGTTATTTGTTTTTTGTCTTTTAAGAGTTTTTGTATGAATTTGGCACAAGGAAGTGAATTCAAACTATTTTCCATGGAATGTGTACTTGCCACTACATTCCAAGATGGAATAATAGAACAAGCACACCCAGCAAGGAGAATTTATCCAAGACTGGTTTCCTAGGATTAGGGTTTAAGTTCACTAGCTTGTTGAACTTTATTAAGTGTTTTTGTTGCTTTTGTGAAGAAGTATCTTTTAAGTTTTTCTTTGTGAAACAACCCCTTGATGAGACTTGTACATCATGCTAGACAAGCTTACACCACTCCAAGATGGAATGAGTGCAAGTGCTTCATGGAATAAGGCTATACACAAAGGATCCTTTCATTTATTTGTTAATTGTTTTTTTGATTTTGTTTGAAGATGAGAAAGAATGACTCAAGTTGCAAAAAGGGAAAAACTAAGGGGACTAAGACACAACCCTAATTTAATTTGTTTATTTACAAGAGAGGCCCTATGGTTAATGAGGTTTTCTAATCCTAATGAGAAAAAAGAAAAGAGAACTAGAAACTAACTTACTTCCTAAGGAAGTTAAGTTGTCTCTAAAGAAAGGGAAAGCCTAAAAGCAAAACACAAGGTGCTAAGGCAAACACAATTAAGATGCATAAGAGATAGGAATGAAGTTAGACTTACCTCAATCTTCCCCCCTACAAAACAAAAGTTAGCATGACAATGCATATTGAAAATAAAATCAAAGCATGAAAACGATTAAGTACCATAAACGTCCTAGAATGGAACTAGGGTTCAAAATAAGACCTAAGTCTAAAGGTGAAGGTACCTAAAGGTCACATGACTTCTAAAGTAAGTAGCTACATGTTATAGGCTCCTAAGGATGCTAGGATACCTCACAAGATCAAACTATGTCAAACTATGTACAAAAAGTTCACATAAATTCACCTAAATGCAAGTTAGGGCTTATGGATGAAGTATGAATGCATATGGCTTACAAACATGAATTAATACATGAAATGAACATCAAAGTCAGTAGTGAATGCTTATGAAGATGGATGAATGAATATACAATCATGGATGCAATGGATTAGGCATATGGAGCAAGGAGAAGAATACATGAGAAGAAATGAACAAAAATCGCATAAGATCGCACATGATGCAAGCTAAGGAAGAATGGCATGTGAATATGAATGAAATGATTATGGGTCAGTAGTATACAAGGTATGAGATGTAATTATAATGCATGAATAGGCATTAATGATTTCCACATAATTCAAGTTATTATTTAGAGGAGAAGAGAATCTAGTTTAGGTTAAAGATTAGTTCACATAAGTATGCACTTTAAAGCACCAAAACAAACCAAATGAGTATGGTTCAAAAAATGACCTATGACTGGAATTAAAGACATAAAAATGACCTATAATCAACTCCTAAAATCTACCAAAAATCCCCTCAAGAAAATGGCATGAATGCCTTCTTAACATTTAGGTTATGCGACACATAAACACATGAATCAACCTAGGATCTAGGTGACATGGAAAAATAGCAAAAAGCCTTTAAAAATTATGAAATTAAATCCCTGGAATGATATAGTTATTATATCACATGGTCTAAAAGGATTCCACAAAATTATGCACCAAAGTGCCAAAACAATTCCTTGATTAGCAAGGTAACAAAGCATGGTTATCGAAAACAACTCCACAAAGTGGATCAAAAAGGGCACTAAAAAATTATGAAAAAAATGCCTAATGAGCATCAAAATGTCACAAATTACAGTGATTAATCACACACAAAAAATAGGTTCCACACCTATTGGGAAAAAATCGATTTCGGTCCCTTATGCCAAAACCTTCCTTTTTGGGACAACTTGTGATCTAAAATCCAAATAAAATATTGAAACCACCCAAATCCGAAAACAAAAAATATGAAAAATTAATTAAGAGGATGAGGATCACTCATGAATTTTTCCAGAATTTTATCACACCTAAAACTATTTTTAATAATTGCGACGAAACGGGCAAAAAGGTGGATTTTAAGGGGAAGTGAAAGGAATCGATCCTAATGGTTCGTAACCTAATCCCTAAACTCCGAAATCGACACATATCAATATATATCACAAATAAATCCAATGCCTCAGGTGGGAGGGCTCAATATGCACCTTAAGTTATATGATCCTAAGTCGCATACAACTAGAATGATGCATTAAAGTAGAGAATCGAGATTACTTACTTGGTCGAAGTGCCGATTCTTTCACATAAAAGAAATCCAAAAAAACTTCAAGCCAAGCCTTGTAATCTCCCATGAGCAAAATAAATGCTCATCTTCCATAATTTCTTTGTGAAGATTCCCCATAATCGAAACAAAAACAACGACACAAAATATCATTTGAATCCAAAGGTATCCCACAAATAAAGTGGAATACCAACCAAACGACCGTCGTTAAAATCTTTGCGAGAACCGAATGAAGAATCGACGAAGAAATTGCGAATCCGAAGACGCGATCATGAACGGAGGAGAGGAGGAGAGGCCGCGCGGCTGCCGGTGGCGGAAGATGGTGGTCTTACGGTGGTGAAGTTGACCGGAGGTGGTGGTTCGTGGCGGCTCGGCTACCGGAAGCTTGATCGGAATTGTTGTGTTCTTGAGTTCTTGATGAAGTTGTTGTTGTGTTCTTGAGAAAGAATTGTGAGAATGAACTTTGATCCTTTAGAGAGAGTTTGTGAGAGTTTTTTTGTGTTTGTAAATTATGATTGAAGTTATGAGACAAATTGTGGGTCAAAAGAATATATAGTGGAGTGTAAAATGAAAGGCAAAAGGTAGAATTTCGGCTTAAGTGAAAATAACAATATCTTCGGCAAGAAATTTCGACTCTGAACCTTCCACAACATCGTCCGCCTCTGAATCACGGTTGCAATGCAAAAATAACGAACGTCATACGATCAAAATCGAGTGCGATCGATACGTTTAAGCTGCAAGATGTCACTGAATAAGTTGTTTTTTCGGCTTATTTGGTGTCCGCTACTCGAAAATGTGACGAGGTCAACCTCTTCGGAGCATAATCTCGACTCGACTTTGTCAGCAAAGTTGTAAATCTATGAGTTAGTGACCTGGTGTTAAAATCTAAGCTCAACCGGACAAACAACGAGAGAGATATGAATTTTCTCGTGAAACCACTTTCAGCCTTTTTCTTCGGTTCAGCACTTCAGTTTTGTGAAATAAACCAAAACGATAATCTTTGGAGCACCGTTCAAACTCGCATTTGTCTTTGAACTTGAAGAGGATAAATTTTTTGAACCAACGCTTCAAGAACAGGTGCAATCCGATGAAAATTGACCGAGTTATGAATTTTACAAAATCTGAAAGACAATGCAGTGCATCAAAGAACCTTATTGGTAATTCGCATTTTCGAGATCCTTCCGCTAGACCGAACCAAAACTGAATTCACATAATGAAGATAACATCTAAACGGAATTTTAGGCACCGAAACGACATCAATTCGATAAACGATCCAAGAGTTATGAATTTTTTAGTGTTCAAAACTCACCGGTTCAGCACTGTTTTTCACTATGTCGACTCTAAAGACTCGCACATTCTGAGATCTTCTTCAAAGAATTAGTTCTCGGCCAAAACCCAAAAGTTGGAAAGGATATCAAGACAGAACTTGTGGCATATGAATCTCTCAGACATGTTGACCCAATAAGAAGTTACAATCTCTTGAATACCGCTAGCACAGTTAATCGGCGAAACCGAAATTTCAGAAACAAATAAATCCCGCCATTTTCCTTGATGAATTGGCCTCCGAGCCGAACACAAAAGTTGTAGAGAATAATGAAACGGTCTAAACTATTGAGTTTCAAGCCAAAATGAGTTTCCGAGCATAAGTTACAACGTTTGCAAACTGCACCATAAAACTGATATTCAGCTTAAACTCCTCTGAATCAACTGAGAACTTTTGGCTTCTTCTGAGATTATTGTGCACGTGCCGCATGAAGAAATAAAGGCCAGTCGCAACCTGTGAAAGCTCAAATGGAGATGTATGTTCATGTATGTTTATGATGCAATTGTGATCTAAATGCAATGCAATGTATGAAAGGATATGCTAAATGGCATGAAAATGAGAGGGCAAATTTTGAGGTATTACAGCTGCCCCTATTCAATCATCTGTAGACCTGAATGAATAATTGCAACAGCTTTTAGACGTTCAAGGTATGGAGTGATTGAATATTCGAACAAAACCTGAAAATTTGCGCACTGAGGGCAACATAAATGCCATCTGCCCATTTATTTATTTATATATTTTTTGGTTTTGACCTCTGAATAGGTAACAGAGATAGAATCAGGTGGAATAGAATCAATGCAATCACTGCGACTACTGAACGAATCAAAGCCACAACGAGGGGGCCTATTGGCGAAACAGGGCTTAACGAAACCATTAGCGGAATGGAACTTAAATCAATATGACTACTGGGCATGACCAAGCCATAAAGAGGACACACGCGACTGCTGGGCAGGACCAAGTCACGGAAGATGCCTGTTATCGGAACAGGACTTAACGCAACATCAACCGATTTGCGACTCAAATAAGATCAACCGATCTAACACTGAGATGGTATCAACCGATCCACCCCGGAAAGCAAGAATGTAATATCATCTGATTTACAACTTGAAGAGAAATGATATCGACCGATTCATAACTCAAATAAGATCAAACGATCTAACACGGAAATGGTATCAACCGATCCATTATCTTTGCACTGAAACGAGACCATTGTACTTAAATGGAGACTCGAAAGGAACAGGATAGTTGTACTTAAACGAGAGCCCAAGACGCAACCGTTGTACTGAAACGGAGACGCGAAAAAATGAGACTGTTGTACTGAAACAAGACTCAAAGACGAGACCATTGTACTTAAATGGAGACTCGAAAGGAACGAGATCGTTGTACTTAAACGAGAGCCCAAGATGCAACCGTTGTACTGAAACGGAGACGCGAAAAGATGAGACTGTTGTACTGAAACAAGACTCAAAGACGAGACCATTGTACTTAAATGGAGACTCGAAAGGAACGGGATCGTTGTACTTAAATGAGAGCCCAAGACGCAACCGTTGTACTGAAACGGAGACGCGAAAAAATGAGACTGTTGTACTGAAACAAGACTCAAAGACGAGACCATTATCCTTAAATGGAGACTCGAAAGGAACGGGATCGTTGTACTTAAACGAGAGCCCAAGACGCAACTGTTGTACTGAAACGGAGACGCGAAAAAATGAGATTGTTGTACTGAAACAAAACTCAAAGACGAGACCATTGTCCTTAAATGGAGACTCGAAAGCAACGGGATCGTTGTACTTAAACGAGAGCCCAAGACGCGACCATTGTACTGAAACGGAGACGCGAAAAAATGAGACTGTTGTACTGAAACAAGACTCAACTGGGGATAACAACAAGACCTGGTAGAAGTAACCACCCTGGGAAACGAAGTTGCGTTCTGCGGGGAATACTTCAATCTGATTGGAGATGTAACGGGTCTTATGTAATATACCTCAAAACTGGCCCATGCTGGTATGAATATGTTTGGATTTATGGCGTAATGCTCCATGACGATGGAAATGCTACGCTTTGGAGGATGCAAATGTAATGATGATTACTAGATGCAAATGCAAATGCAAATGCAAAGGGGTCTCCCGATGAGGAGATAACAAATATCCCAGATGGCTTGACTGGGGAGGAACTGATGATCGCTGCATTGATCTGATTGATCCTTGTGAGGAGAAGACAACTCTGCGGGGAAGGTTGTCAATGATATACCGGCTCTGAACTGCCGCCATTGCCAAAAATAAATTGGACTTTGAGATTGGAGAGCCAAGACCCTGCTGGAGAAGGGCTCTTCTTGAACTCTGATGGGGAAATGAAGACCTCCTGACTTGGCTGCGAACCGAAGGCATGACACTGCTGAGGAAGAAATTGCTGGGGAGGAATGACACTCCCTATACTGCTAAGAATTGCCTCTGTATTGAGGGTAAGCCTCTGCTTGGGGAGAACACCAACTTTCTGTTGCCTTATTGAGAGATTTCAACTTCCACCTCTACTGGGGATGATGGAGGATGTCAATGATAAAGCTTCCCGCTGAAGATAAGAGCTCAAGTTGCCACTTGTTGGGGATAAGAGATAAATCCTCTCATGTTGTGAATGAGAGATGGAAGGTGTCTCATGCTGGGGATGAGAGACAATGATATCCTTCTGCTCAAGAAGTAACCTTCCATTTGCCGCACTACTGGAGAAGGGATTGTCTAATGAGACTTGCTAAGTAATTTTGATCAATGAAGCTTGCTGATGAAATAACTCTTGAAGTACTGTGCTGACAATGGCTTTGCTTCCAGCCTCTGGGTTGATAGATCGCCAACTAACCATGATTGAATAATGGTTCTCTGAAATTTTCAACTCGCCTCCGACTAAGGTCCATCGGAAGAAAATGTCTCAAGAGGATTTTACAGAAAACATGTCATACGAAATGCCTCAGTGTCTTCAAACTCTTGGAGAGATTCGTTGGATCTCGAAATAACTGCCCCAGACTGCATGGTATTTGAAAGAAATTGTCTCGCAAGGATTCATGAAGAACTTCATATCACTGTGAGATATTCTTCCCCCGTATTTTGAACCTTGGATAGGTGCTTCTGACTTACCGTCTTCGGGAGAGAGTACTTCTCATGCTCTTGGGGTGGCCTGCCCCAGGACGAGCCTTGAAGTGATCACCTCTGACTGACCGTGCTTTGAAGAAAACACCCAGACCGACTGTTCTTTGAGAGATTGGATCTCGAAGTAATTGCCCCAGTTTGGCTAAAATTTGAATGCATGCATCAGACTCATGAGAGATTTGATCTCTAAGTGATTACCCCAGTTTGGTTGAAATTTGAATAATGCCTCCGCCTGATGGCTCTTTGAGAGATTTGTATCTCGAAGTGATTGCCCCAGCTTGGCTGAACTTTGAAGAGATTGCTCGCCATGATTTCACCAGATTAGTTGGCTCTTACCACGACTGTTGGGAAAGTCCCTACTCGATGGAGTTTTCTTGAAAAGTACACCTCGACAGATTGTCCTTCGGAAGTTTCAGACTTCTCAACTTGGCAAGATTAAGCTTCTGGACTGAGATTCCATATGTAAACTTTTATGATGCCAAACAAATGTATGTAAGCAGAAAATGTTTATTTTAAGAATGAAAATTCTAATGCAACACACATGTTAATCTTGAAGTTTTACTGTAAAAAGATGTCACAAACCTTTGTGAGCGAATCACTGGTTAAGATACGACATTAATTTTTGAATAATAGAAAGCATGCACATGCAACATCAACAAAGATCTTTCAACATCACTCATAGGAGTCAGGAACGCGGTCTCGTGGTAGTACGCTCTCAAAAATAACCTTGTTTCAGTTAGGAATTTTGAGGGTTGTATCGTGGCCTGGTTCACGGTTATAGAAACAAAAGATATAGGCTCGAAGTTTATTTGTGCCCACCCATCTTCGTGATGTTCTCCATTCCTATGTTCAGCTAGCTTTCACAAGCGCTCACTTCTCAAAAAGGGTTTTGTGATGGTTGAGGAACCAATTACACTAACATTTTAAGCACCACTCAGGTTGTTGTTGGGAGCCAGTCACCCCTATTGTCTTTTGTGTCTGTATCACACGACTTTCTTCTTATTCAAGGATCTTTCTTGTGTAATCCTTTTCGTCTTTCGCTTTTGCATTATTTTGCTTATCCCTAACTTTTGCCTGGACTGATTCTTGTGAATCTTTGATTGTGAAGTCCAGCGGGATGCCCTAATTTTTGCCTAAGTCGCTTGTTTTCAAGTTTCGACTTAGCGGGCTTTTTCATTCTTTTTTTTCCTTCTTTTTTTTTTGAACAAATCGTGTGACACTGTTTGTCTTGATGGCTTTGAAAGGGTCGTGACTGTCTCATTTTTCAGTTGATGAGGGATAACCATTGTGGTTTCCGGTCTTTGGACCTATTGATTGGGATAACCATTTTGGTTTTTGGTCATTGGACCTCTTGATTTGGTACAACGAAAGGTAATGGATCCTCATGTGTGTACTCCTTTTGAAATTTGAATGCTCGGTTGAACTAACTGACGCCTACCCTGCCCCTGGGTTAAATGCAAGGGTTTTCTTCATGTGAAAAGAAACTCCTACTTCAAGGCTCAAATGGGTTGGCGAGGGTCTATCTTCCTTATATCTCCGGTGTTTAGGATTTGAAACAATGCCTGTACATCGTCAACAAGGTTTTTCTCAAAAGCACACAATTAGAGATTTTGGCGTTTTCATTTCGTCATCCTCCCTCATAGAGTTTAAACACAATAGTTGGTATTGCAATGCACATAGACAAAATCATGAGTAAATACGAATGGATTACTTCAAGAAAAACATGTGCATTTTATTATGGTTATCATTCAAAAAAACAAATAAGTTTCATGCATGCATACAAATGTTTAAACAAACAATATAAACTACAAATGAAAATGCAGTAAAGAAGCTGAACACTGCCGTCACTGAGGAGACTTGACTCCGTATGGACTTATTGCTTCTGAAGATGCCTTTGCAAATTGGGAGACCCATTTGATGAGGAGACTTCAATATGTGAGCAGACTTTCTGGCATGATGACCTTTGAGTCGATCAAATTCTGGACCTTGTCTTCACCTTTGCCTCTGAAAGACTTGAAATCTTCAATTAAAAGGCCAGGTGCCCCAGAATGATAGTCATACTTAGCATTGAAACCCCAAAGGAAACTTTGTCGGAGATGATCCTGATGCAATTAGCTCAACCACTCCGAATTTGCGTAAGTGATGAAACTTGTTGCACGTACGACATCGGAATATGATCAAACTTCTTCTCAAGTTGTTTTGGACCTTACCCATATTCTCTGCCCCTAGGATTCTCTTGGGAAGCTCCGGTCAGATGCTGACAAATGACATCTGGAGGGAAAAGGTTGATAAAGTTAATAGATAAGGTTGCTCGGAAAGATCTTGCACGATCTCCTGCCTACGTATCTCCATTGACCAATGGAGAATCAGAGCAGCGTAGTTCCCCTCAGTAGGGATGAAAATAGCTTTATTTCCTTGACAACACATTCAGGATTTCTATAACCAAACTCATCTGAGTCTTCACCTAGTTGACTTCCTGTTTCAACAGTTTTTGGTTCTGAAATAAAGTTTATACCTCTGCCCTGAGTGGCCTCAGCTGGGTCTTCCTTCGATTACCTCCGCCCGGAGTTGCTTCAAATATATACCTTGATGATTGTGATTCAAGTTGTCCATTCTGATGAGAAATCAAGTCAGGAAAAGAATTTGTCTCTGAACACCTGTCAAGAATGCAAGGATGTATGCAAATGCCATGTTCAATTATTTCTGAGGAATCTATCTGCTTTAATTCAAGTTTTGATACAAAAAAATCCAACAACATGATTCAGATATGTGATCCTCGGAAATAACTGAACATGTATGCAGAAATGCTATGATGTCATGTATGCAACAGACGTGTGATCAATGGTCTAATGTTGGTGTCGGTGTTGAGCAATGAGTCAAGTGTCTGAATACAACCACAATAGCAGCACCATCTTTGTATAGAACCCCATAACTGAGAACCCAATAATTGTAGAACTGGATCACATAATTGAATAGTCACTGATGGTGTTGAAGCTGAACAACGAGCCCAGTGTCTGTGGAGAGTCATAATAACAGTCACAATATCAGGGTCACCATGGTAATCACAGTAACAATCTCTCTGAATAGAAATCCCGGATCTCAGAATCAAAGAACCATATAGCACCAGATACTATCATAAAACAGCATTGGCAAAGCGGGTATGTTGAAGTTTAGGGTTCCTGCAAACCTGTAAACCCCTCCCAATCTCACGGGTGTGCTACTCGGGTCAACATCACGGACTCTCAAAGCCGAATAGCAATAATACGTTCACCATTTCCGAGAAATGGCTCATGACCAAATCAGGGAATCGGTTTGGCATTATGTACTACTCAGGGAGGCCTCAGCTGAGTCCAAGGAAACAAGCATCCCTCATTGGTCCCCAGCTTCAAGCACTGAATCGAGAAACAATAGTACATTCATCCCGAAGGGTACAATACTACCGTTATACGAACAGTTTGCCTTGACTGGATTCCTATGAGAGAACCAGGTCATCCTATGTGAGTTCCTAGTGGCCCCTCGGATGCGAGTGGGTTTGACAGCAAATGTGGTCTGCCACTGTCATCACTGGAGAGGGTTGTTTCCACTAAGGTTCTCAATGATCGGTCCCTTGACTGTACATAACTATCAAGGTAGCGTATTGCCCCAGAAAGATTCCGGAACCAATACATTCCCGAGAAGGTCGCAAGTCAAGGTGTGGAACTCACTACTACCAACATAGCAAGATGCCATGAAGCCAAAGTGGAACCACTCTAAGTCCTAGGGTGCACTCGAGCCCCGGTTACGAGCTCATCTCACAGTAACCCCATCCAACAGAAAAAATGAAAACCAGCACAGCCAGACAGTCCAGTATAATATGATGCATGGAAAATAAATACTGAAAGCGGTAAATAAATGTGGTAAAGTAAAGCTGTAAAGTAAAACTGTAAATGAAAAACAATAAAGCTAAACTAAAGCACACAACAACAAACAGATATACACCCAACCAAACAGGCGCTAGGATTGACTCTACAAAGGAAACCAGAAGAATCAGGTTAAGTCCCCAGCAGAGTCGCCAGCTGTCGCTCCCGGGATTTTCATCCTAGTACAAACGCGAAAGGGGCGTGGAAAGGTTAGAGTCGCCAGCCAGACATTTTTATCCCGAATGAATGGGAAAGGTAATGTTGCACAAACCTGAGGAAGAAGGAAAGGACAAGGCCTTGCGAACCAAAGATCTGAGTTCGGGAGTCGGTTACGAACTGGAAAGGTATTAGCACCCCAGATCGTCCGTCGTACCCGACGGGATCCACGCTTGCTTGTTTTGTTTCAAAGGGTGAGAAGAATAACTGCTGCTGAATAAAACCACTAACTGGAAATTGGAAATGAGAAAAGGAACTAAAAGAGAATGGAAAGAAAGAATGGGGAAAATGTAGGGAAAATAAAGAATGTGCTCGAACGGGCCCTACCCCGCTGCCTACGTACCTCATCAGGATAATGAGGATCAGAGTCGACGTAGTTCGCCTAACTAAGGCGGGAACTATTTGTTTGTGTTTTTTATGCTGGAACTGCGTATGTCTATGCTCAGGTGTTGCAGGCTCGTCTGGTACGAGTGCATTTACCGTCTTGCATGTGTGACAAGTCGTCGCGAGTTCGCGTTGTGAGTGAATGAGATGAGAAGGAGAAGTTCCCGCAGGATAATCGCTTGTTATTTGTTTTTTGTCTTTTAAGAGTTTTTGTATGAATTTGGCACAAGGAAGTGAATTCAAACTATTTTCCATGGAATGTGTACTTGCCACTACATTCCAAGATGGAATAATAGAACAAGCACACCCAGCAAGGAGAATTTATCCAAGACTGGTTTCCTAGGATTAGGGTTTAAGTTCACTAGCTTGTTGAACTTTATTAAGTGTTTTTGTTGCTTTTGTGAAGAAGTATCTTTTAAGTTTTTCTTTGTGAAACAACCCCTTGATGAGACTTGTACATCATGCTAGACAAGCTTACACCACTCCAAGATGGAATGAGTGCAAGTGCTTCATGGAATAAGGCTATACACAAAGGATCCTTTCATTTATTTGTTAATTGTTTTTTTGATTTTGTTTGAAGATGAGAAAGAATGACTCAAGTTGCAAAAAGGGAAAAACTAAGGGGACTAAGACACAACCCTAATTTCATTTGTTTATTTACAAGAGAGGCCCTATGGTTAATGAGGTTTTCTAATCCTAATGAGAAAAAAGAAAAGAAGAAAAGAGAACTAGAAACTAACTTACTTCCTAAGGAAGTTAAGTTGTCTCTAAAGAAAGGGAAAGCCTAAAAGCAAAACACAAGGTGCTAAGGCAAACACAATTAAGATGCATAAGAAATAGGAATGAAGTGAGACTTACCTCAATCTTCCCCCCTACAAAACAAAAGTTAGCATGACAATGCATATTGAAAATAAAATCAAAGCATGAAAACGATTAAGTACCATAAACGTCCTAGAATGGAACTAGGGTTCAAAATAAGACCTAAGTCTAAAGGTGAAGGTACCTAAAGGTCACATGACTTCTAAAGTAAGTAGCTACATGTTATAGACTCCTAAGGATGCTAGGATACCTCACAAGATCAAACTATGTCAAACTATGTACAAAAAGTTCACATAAATTCACCTAAATGCAAGTTAGGGCTTATGGATGAAGTATGAATGCATATGGCTTACAAACATGAATTAATACATGAAATGAACATCAAAGTCAGTAGTGAATGCTTATGAAGATGGATGAATGAATATACAATCATGGATGCAATGGATTAGGCATATGGAGCAAGGAGAAGAATACATGAGAAGAAATGAACAAAAATCGCATAAGATCGCACATGATGCAAGCTAAGGAAGAATGGCATGTGAATATGAATGAAATGATTATGGGTCAGTAGCATACAAGGTATGAGATGTAATTATAATGCATGAATAGGCATTAATGATTTCCACATAATTCAAGTTATTATTTAGAGGAGAAGAGAATCTAGTTTAGGTTAAAGATTAGTTCACATAAGTATGCACTTTAAAGCACCAAAACAAACCAAATGAGTATGGTTCAAAAAATGACCTATGACTGGAATTAAAGACATAAAAATGACCTATAATCAACTCCTAAAAGCTACCAAAAATCCCCTCAAGAAAATGGCATGAATGCCTTCTTAACATTTAGGTTATGCGACACATAAACACATGAATCAACCTAGGATCTAGGTGACATGGAAAAATAGAAAAAAGCCTTTAAAAATTATGAAATTAAATCCCTGGAATGATATAGTTATTATATCACATGGTCTAAAAGGATTCCACAAAATTATGCACCAAAGTGCCAAAACAATTCCTTGATTAGCAAGGTAACAAAGCATGGTTATCGAAAACAACTCCACAAAGTGGATCAAAAAGGGCACTAAAAAATTATGAAAAAAATGCCTAATGAGCATCAAAATGTCACAAATTACAGTGATTAATCACACACAAAAAATAGGTTCCACACCTATTGGGAAAAAATCGATTTCGGTCCCTTATGCCAAAACCTTCCTTTTTGGGACAACTTGTGATCTAAAATCCAAATAAAATATTGAAACCACCCAAATCCGAAAACAAAAAATATGAAAAATTAATTAAGAGGATGAGGATCACTCATGAATTTTTCCAGAATTTTATCACACCTAAAACTATTTTTAATAATTGCGACGAAACGGGCAAAAAGGTGGATTTTAAGGGGAAGTGAAAGGAATCGATCCTAATGGTTCGTAACCTAATCCCTAAACTCCGAAATCGACACATATCAATATATATCACAAATAAATCCAATGCCTCAGGTGGGAGGGCTCAATATGCACCTTAAGTTATATGATCCTAAGTCGCATACAACTAGAATGATGCATTAAAGTAGAGAATCGAGATTACTTACTTGGTCGAAGTGCCGATTCTTTCACATAAAAGAAATCCAAAAAAACTTCAAGCCAAGCCTTGTAATCTCCCATGAGCAAAATAAATGCTCATCTTCCATAATTTCTTTGTGAAGATT
Organism: Lathyrus aphaca; assembly: GCA_963966055.1. Taxonomy (NCBI): domain Eukaryota; kingdom Viridiplantae; phylum Streptophyta; class Magnoliopsida; order Fabales; family Fabaceae; genus Lathyrus; species Lathyrus aphaca. The sequence goes on from OZ014519.1 coordinate 213,627,906, forward strand.
CCCCATAATCGAAACAAAAACAACGGCACAAAATATCATTTGAATCCAAAGGTATCCCACAAATAAAGTGGAATACCAACCAAACGACCGTCGTTAAAATCTTTGCGAGAACCGAATGAAGAATCGACGAAGAAATTGCGAATCCGAAGACGCGATCATGAACGGAGGAGAGGAGGAGAGGCCGCGCGGCTGCCGGTGGCGGAAGATGGTGGTCTTACGGTGGTGAAGTTGACCGGAGGTGGTGGTTCGTGGCGGCTCGGCTACCGGAAGCTTGATCGGAATTGTTGTGTTCTTGAGTTCTTGATGAAGTTGTTGTTGTGTTCTTGAGAAAGAATTGTGAGAATGAACTTTGATCCTTTAGAGAGAGTTTGTGAGAGTTTTTTTGTGTTTGTAAATTATGATTGAAGTTATGAGACAAATTGTGGGTCAAAAGAATATATAGTGGAGTGTAAAATGAAAGGCAAAAGGTAGAATTTCGGCTTAAGTGAAAATAACAATATCTTCGGCAAGAAATTTCGACTCTGAACCTTCCACAACATCGTCTGCCTCTGAATCACGGTTACAATGCAAAAATAACGAACGAGATATGAATTTTCTCGTGAAACCACTTTCAGCCTTTTTCTTCGGTCAGCACTTCAGTTTTGTGAAATAAACCAAAACGATAATCTTTGGAGCACCGTTCAAACTCGCATTTGTCTTTGAAATTGAAGAGGATAAAATTTTTGAACCAACGCTTCAAGAACGGGTGCAATCCGATGAAAATTGACCGAGTTATGAATTTTACAAAATCTGACAGACAATGCAGTGCATCAAAGAACCTTATTGGTAATTCGCATTTTCGAGATCCTTCCGCTTGGACCGAACCAAAACTGAATTCACATAATGAAGATAACATCTAAACGGAATTTTAGGCACCGAAACGACATCAATTCGATAAACGATCCAAGAGTTATGAATTTTTTAGTGTTCAAAACTCACCGGTTCAACACTGTTTTTCACTATGTCGACTCTAAAGACTCGCACATTCTGAGATCTTCTTCAAAGAATTAATTCTCGGCCAAAACCCAAAAGTTGGAAAGGATATCAAGACAGAACTTTTGGCATATGAATCTCTCAGACATGTTGACCCAATAAGAAGTTACAAACTCTTGAATACCGCTAGCACAGTTAATCGGCGAAACCGAAATTTCAGAAACAAATAAATCCCGCCATTTTCCTTGATGAATTGACCTCCGAGCCAAACACAAAAGTTGTAGAGAATAATGAAACGGTCTAAACTATTGAGTTTCAAGCCAAAATGAGTTTCCGAGCATAAGTTACAACTTTTGCAAACTGCACCATAAAACTGATATTCAGCTTAAACTCCTCTGAATCAACCGAGAACTTTTGGCTTCTTCTGAGATTATTGTGCACGTGCCGCATGAAGAAATAAAGGCCAGTCGCAACCTGTGAAAGCTCAAACGGAGATGTATGTTCATGTATGTTTATGATGCAATTGTGATCTAAATGCAATGCAATGTATGAAAGGATATGCTAAATGGCATGAAAATGAGAGGGCAAATTTTGAGGTATTACACCAAGTAGGAGATCTTGTGCTGAAAAGACTCCTTCCTCCTCATACAGACCACAGGGGCAAGTGGACTCCGAATTATGATGGTCCGTTCGTAGTAAAGAAAGTTTTCTCTGGAGGAGCACTGATGCTCAGCACTATGGATGGTGAAGACTTCCTGTCCCCTGTGAATTCAGATGCAGTTAAAAAATACTTCGCATAAAAATGACCCGCTGGACATAAAAACAGAATGTAAGTCCAGGCAAAAATAGGGCATCCCGGCGAGTCAAAAACAGAATAAAAGACTCGGGCAAAAATAAGGGAAATAAATAAAAAATGTACACCCGCTGAGTTGAAAAGCTGCATTGGACAACTCAGGCAAAAATGGGTATCCCGGTGGATCGAAAACCTGAAAGGGCGATCCACGCAAAATAAGGGAATAAGCGAACGACTGCATCCTGAATTCGTCTACATCACTTATAACTTGGTAAGCTTCGAAAGGTTCGAGCGTCGGTCAGAATCAGCCTTCTTCGGAAAGTAAGACGAGAAGAACGTCGAATGTCATACGAGTCATAGCAAAAGGGAAGCTCCTTGAGGCGTCATCAACATTGCCAGCATCTTTTGTTTCTCAATTTGTAACAATCTCCTCATTTCAAGGATTTGTTTATATGACTGTATCTCGCCAATTCAGGGCACAAATTAATAAAATCAGATTTTCAGTCACACACTGTCTCGTACTATTTTATTTGCAAAAAGTGTCCGATGTCATTAATTTGTTGATCACATAAATACAGATGCGTCCTTCTGAAACTACATGCTTACAGGAAATATACTCACTCCTGGGAGTGTCTAAACTCCTATGATGGAATCCAGTAAGGGATACCTCGGAATACTTGTGCGTTTCTTTGTCTTTACAGGATTGCAGGTATTCGAGGCGCAGCATGGGGCATGAGAGCTTCACCCCAGCAAGCTGGCAAATCATTATCTACTCAGTCTATCTCCCAATTGGCACCGGAGGTGTTTTCTCCCCAGCTGAGTTGCCATCCATCATTCCTCTTTAGGCAAGTACAAAGTCGGGGTTGCTTTCTCCCCACCAGAGCTGCCAGGCATCACTTCTCCAGCTTTTCCTTCAGAGCAGCGCCAGAAGGTGTTCACTTCCCCAGCTGAGTTATCAAGTGTCATCCTCAGCAGGATCCCCGCAGAAATCTCTAGGAGGATCTATCAATGATTTTTTCTTCTCCCCCAACCAAGTGCAAGGACAGGGAACCATCCCCCCACAGAGTTTCAACCTCTCCCCGGAAGAACAACGCGTGAAGAAATCACAACAGAGTGAAGAAAGCTTACACAAACCCCAGCTGGGTCCCCACTATTGAGATGGGTCTATCAGTGATCTATTTGCCCAAGCAGAGTCATGTATGTCAGATCTATCAATGATCTTACCCCCAGCTGGGATATCCACTTCAAGCAGATCAGCCAGAGATCTCCACAGTAGCGGGATCCGAATCCCGGATCGGTATCTTAGCATAATCATAGCATTTGCATCATATTCTCCCCACAGAGCGTAGCATTCCTTCTAATACGGAGCATTACGACAAAAATCAAACATATTGCATAGTCATAAGCCGTGTTCTGAATCAAACGCTTACAAATAGCACCATTTATCAACAGTATACAGAATATTCCCCAAATTCCCCGGCAGAGAGCCAAATCATTTCCTTTACACACCCATAAATACAGATACACTCCCTTCGGCACTCGTCCGTGTCATCATTCCCCCAGCAAATTACCCAAACAAACGAATGCTTACAAGTACAGATACTTCTTGACGCCCGTCCGTGTCGTATCCCCAATAGAAAGCCAAAGCGTCCCCTTTGCACTCACAGATACATTTATACACTTTCTCTTTTGACACTCGTCCGTGTCACCTTCCCCAGCAGATTGGACACTCGTCTATATCTCATTCATCACTTTTTTCTCATATAGATACTCGTTCGTATCTTATATATATTACTTAATCCCCTCAGAGTCGACACTCGTCCGTGTTCTTTGTTAACCAGTTGATACTCATCCGTATCGTCATCTCTGGACACGCGTCAAGCGTTTGTTTCTACCGATACTCGTCCGTATCGTAGTCTTAAGGATGCTCGTCCGCATCTTTAATCCATACACAATGTCAGATACTTTTACCTCTTTCTAGAATTTAGACACTCGTCTGTGTCTATTATTCCCCAGAAGAGTCCTCTCAAGATCAACACTCGTCCGTGTTCATTGTTAACCAGTTGGTACTCGTCCGTATCATCATCTCTGAACACGCGTCAGCGTTTGTTTCTATCGATACTCGTCCGTATCATAGTCTTAAGGATGCTCGTCCGCATCTTTAATCGATACACAGCGTCAAAACACTTATACCTTCTTGAATTTAGGCACTCGTCTGTGTCTACCTTTCCCCAGCAAAGTCCCCAGCAAAATTTCTCTTCTATTTGACATTCGTCCTATGTCATGATACCTTTCGGCAGCCGTACCCTGCCCGGTGATCGTCCTTCACCATTTTGATGATCGTCCTTCATCATCCCCTGCGAAGTCTCTATTCATTAGAACCCCTCCCTATCCGACATTCGTCCTATGTCGTGATATTTTTAGCAGCCGTCCCCTGCTAGGTGATCGTCCTTCACCTCCTGATGATCGTCCTTCATTATTTTATCTGATGGCCGTCCCCATCGTTGATCTTGTTATCTGACATTCGTCCTATGTCATGACAAACCTAAGAGCAGCCGTACCCTGCTAAGTGATCGTCCTTCACCTCTTGATGATCGTCCTTCATCATGCTTATCCGATGGCCGTCCCCATCGTCGACCTTTGTTACCCGACATTAGTCCTATGTCGTGATACTTGCGGCAACCGTACCTTGCCAGGTGATCGTCCTTCACCTTGGATGACCGTCCCTCATCCATATCCCCAACAGAGCAGCCGTCCCCTGCTAGGTGATCGTCCTTCACCTTTGATGACCGTTCCTCATCATTTATTTCTTCAACCCGATGGTCGTCCCCATTATTTTCCTTTAATCCCCAGAGAGTCTTATTTCTTTATTTTATGGCCGTCCCCATCTCTCCATTTCCCCAGCATGTCGGCCGTCCCCGTCATTGCTTCATCCCCAGCAGTCGTCCTCTACTCGACGGTCGTCCTCCGTCGCCCGCACTTTATAAACATACTTTATTTTCCTTTACAATCTATATCCCTTTTCTTCTTCATTCTGTGAGTTCAAATTTTGGACTATCTTTGGTATTCAACCACAAGTTATCTTGTTTGACTGTTAAGCCGTTGCTTACATCCTGCACAACTAACTCATGCTTGAATAGGGGCAGCTGTAAACACCCCAAATTTTCCCTCACACATTCACACCATGGCTTGTGATATCCTCATATGCATAAATTCAATCATAACCTCTCATTTTACATTTTTGATTCACTGCATTGCTTCTAAGTCATCTGCATCTAGGGTTTGTGATCTGAGCAATCCAAGAGCTATTTGAGCCACTTCAAAGGTCTTCAATCACTTCAAAGGGATCCATGTATGTCCAAGCATCATATTACATCCCCACAAAGTCAAGGAAATCAAAGAATCACAAGAACTGAGAATGGCATGGAAGCAGAGCCAGGTTTAACTGCACAGATGACCTAGAATTAGGGTTTTGGTTTCAAAGGCCATAACTCCAAGTTTTTTGGTCATTATTGTTTATATTGGTCTCTATATGTTATGAGGATCATGCATATCAATTTTCATGAAGAAATTCAATAGGGAAGGCATCTGATCAAGGGATGACTTCTTGAGCAAGTCAGTGCAAAATCAGGGCATCTGAGGCCCCCAGTGACCCAACCAAAGGGTGTTCTCCATCATTTTTAATGTGTGTGATCTTTATTTGACCATAGAAGATGTTAGAAGTTCACAAAATTGAGGAATTTCAATCCATTTGCAAAGTTGCCTTTTTGGGAAAATGACTTGTAATGGAAACTTTCCATTTTGGGAAAGTTTTTCAACCTTTTCTTTTTGATTCAAAAATGCTTCAAATGAGAAAACTTTGGTCATGAAAGTTGTAGAATGGATCCTCCCATTTTCAAAAAGTACAAGAACTCATTCTAATTCATTTTGGATCAAAAGTTATGGACTTGCAAAGTTGGATAAAATCATTGAAATTTCACTTTTGCACAAAATGGAAAACTTGCAAATTCTCATGGCCAACCTTTATGTGACTTCAATGTGACCTCTAATCATCATACAAACACAATGCATGACTTAAAATTCAGTTTGGCCCAAAGAATTTCCCATTTCTATGCCTTGAGTTTCAAGTAACCATAAGCCATTCTTCATGAAAGTGCAAAGAGGGATTTCTTGCAAAATGGTTCTCAAAAGGGATTGTATGACCTCTAGCTGGTCTCAAGACATTGCCATGACCTAATGAAGCATCCCACACCAAAAATTCAGCAAGACTTCTCACATGTACATGGCCAAGAATCATGGAATGTAACAAGTTGTCAAGTTGCAAAAACTCTTCCAACTTATGATCCAAATGTTGCAGTCCTTCATGAATCATCCAAGGGCCATCCTTGACTCAAGCTGAGGCAGGACAAGCCTCAAGATTGCCTCTGACCCGAGCCATGCTTAGAGTACACAAACCTTGACTTTCTTGCATTTTGGCCCTTACCAATCCCACAGTGACACCACCAACTCTCTGTCCAACCAGAGTATGATATGTGGACAACAAGCAATCCAAAAACACACCATACACAAGCTGAATCCTCCCACATTGAAGCATACAAAAAAATCTGTCAAAACCTTTCCCTCTTCGAATCACTCAGCACAACCATCAAACCTCAATTCCTTCTTCATCAATGAACCACACACTCTCCATAGAACAAAAGCCCACCATCAAAACACCCTGAAACCCCTTATATCATAACTGTGAAACCTGCCATATCAGAACACAAGCACACGAATCAGCCACCAATAAGAGGTTTGAAGCATCCCATTGAGTTCAAGAGGTTTAGGGGAGACATTTTGCACAAGAGGGAGGCTCTGAATACTCACTTTCGAAGGTCTCCAGCTCAGGTATAACCTAAGAACTTTTTTCTCAGATCTTCATTTTCTTGTTACAAGATGAATCTACATGTTGCACTGATCATCTAGATCTATTTAGAATTAAAAATAAGCAAGAAATGACCATGTATGCTTGCTCTGAATTTTTGCCCGTAAAAATGTTTTGTTTCGATTCTCTTTGTTCATGCGTGATAAATGATGTTTGATGATGGATTTGAGTTTAGTTTGGATAGGAGATTGTTTCTGGGCAATTAGTTTAGGTTGAGGTGGCCTATAGTGAAAACTAGGGTTTTGGTTTCGCCGGAGAAGACGACCGAAACACTGTTCCGGTCGCCTGAATTTGTTTAGCCCTAATTGTGTCATTAATGAGACTTTGAATCTGGACCTTAGATGCTGTTGACCTCCATTGACTCCCGCGTGTGTGTGTGGCCAGGATTTGTCATTAAAACCTTAATCAATCATTTATTAAACTAACCTAGGTTTAAATAAATATTAAAACAAATTAGCCAGGTTTGAATCTGGGCCTTTGGATCTGGCGCGCAGTCAACCAGTCCAAACCCAGATCAAATCCTAGCCCTTCTTCTGGATTACTTTTTATTATTTTCATTTTAATTTCATTTTTTTTTCATTTTATTTACACGAATTATTTAAAATAGCAAAAATCATTTAAAAATTATGGAAATTTTTGTCAAAGATTTCATTAATTTTTAAAACACAAAAATATTTTTATTTTCATTTTTTGCATTAAAAATTATTTTTAAATCATTTAAATGTTTATTTTTAATTAGTTAATGAAAATTAATTAATTAAAAATGCATTTAGGTATTTAAAAATCACAAAAAAATTCACATTGCATTTAGGAACATTTAGAAACATTGTCCAACTCTCAAACCAAATTTCTTTTTTGTTCTTGATGCGTTTTGATCATTTTCATTGGAATTAATTTCATTTTAAGGCAATATTTTGGTTCAATCTTCAAAAATTTCATTCTGCCTAACCCTTGAGAGTTGGATGATGATTCTTCTTGCATTGCACTCTGCATGGCATGTAGTTTATAGGATAAATTTGGTTTGATTTGATCTTGCATTTTCAATTTGTTTGGTATTTTTCTTGATGAGGTATCCCAAAACCCTAGCCAACTTAGGAAATTCATAACTTTCACTAGGTTAAGAGTTGGATCCTCTCCTTTGGGCAGTGAGCTTGTATAGGCTTAGGCTATCTTTGATTGCATTTTCAATTTTTTATCATGTCATATGCTTCTGATTTTGAATTTTGCTTTGTATGTTGATCATAAACCCTAATTTGTGCCTTCCTTTGCATCCATTTCTCATTTGCTTGCATCCAATGACTTGCCATGAAAATTAATTAATTAAAAATGCATTTAGGTATTTAAAAATCACAAAAAAATTCACATTGCATTTAGGAACATTTAGAAACATTGTCCAACTCTCAAACCAAATTTCTTTTTTGTTCTTGATGCGTTTTGATCATTTTCATTGGAATTAATTTCATTTTAAGGCAATATTTTGGTTCAATCTTCAAAAATTTCATTCTGCCTAACCCTTGAGAGTTGGATGATGATTCTTCTTGCATTGCACTCTGCATGGCATGTAGTTTATAGGATAAATTTGGTTTGATTTGATCTTGCATTTTCAATTTGTTTGGTATTTTTCTTGATGAGGTATCCCAAAACCCTAGCACACTTAGGAAATTCATAACTTTCACTAGGTTAAGAGTTGGATCCTCTCCTTTGGGCAGTGAGCTTGTATAGGCTTAGGCTATCTTTGATTGCATTTTCAATTTTTTATCATGTCATATGCTTCTGATTTTGAATTTTGCTTTGTATGTTGATCATAAACCCTAATTTGTGCCTTCCTTTGCATCCATTTCTCATTTGCTTGCATCCAATGATTTGCCATGACATTTTGTGCATTCACATGATTCATAATACATCTTAGGACGTATTGGAATCATGTTTAATCATTGCATCTTTCATTTGCCATGTTATATGTCCATTTCATGTCATAAACATTCATGAATCTTTATGGTTCAAAGCATGCCTCATTTGCATTCTTATGTTTGTTTGATCACTCTCATGTCTTGCCTCATGTTTTCATCACCTCTTAGCATCTCTAACATCATGTATATTCTTCTGACTTTGGTTTGCTTCATAACATTTCATCTCATTTGCATTGCATTTCATTCCTTTGCTAACTTTTCAAGTGGTAAGTTGTTTGAGAAGTGAATTTGCCTTCACTTCTCACAATCTCTTTTCATCTCTTTCATACTTTCTTTGCTGCATTTTGTATGTGTATTAGAGTGAGCTTTGTCATTCATGTTCATCTCTTACTTTCTTCCTTCAAGCAACTTTTCTTCTTAAGTGAAGCAAGTTGTTTTGCTTCTCTTTGCTCCTTTCATCTGCTTCCTTCCTGGTGGTTCATCTGAAGATCTTCTTGCAAACCTCATTAACCCTAGGAATGACCAAGCATGATAATCATTAGGGTTTGATTAGTCCCCCCATTAGTTTTACCTTTGTGTCTTCTTTGAGTCTTCTCTTCTCACCTCACAATCAAGGACTAAACCCTAAAGGTTTTAAGGCTTTGTGATTAAGCTTATGCCTGCATCCTTCTATTAGGATGGAGTGTATAACTTTAATCCTAAGTGTTAAACCCTTAATGCGTTTAAAATCCTTTAATCAATCCATCTAATAATCACTAAGACAATGGCTTGTAACTTGGGCCTTGCATTAGGGTTCTAATTCTTCCTTAATTGGTTAAGAAGGACTAACCCTAGTGTTAATGGACAAGTCCCCCTCAAGTTGTCTTACAAACCATAAAAATCACTTATCCATCTTATCATTAACCAAAATCCATCTAATAAAGGCTTTGTTCTGTCATGAGGTTAATCCCTAATCATGGATTAAGTTGAGGTATCTTCTTCAGCTTAAATGTTCTCATTTATTATCCTTCTATTAGGATGGTGTAATGAGTCCATTAAATCCTTGATTATGGCTTAATCTCATTACTTAACACTAAACAAAAACAACAAAAACATCTAAATAATCACAAGTAGGTTAATGATCTTAATCCTACACCATGGTGATCAAGTGTGAGATGCTGACTTCACACTTAAGGTATTTTCATTACCCCTAATCAGAGGGAAAATGTGATGAGTTTACTAACCCTTTGGTTTAGTCTAAAGCTCATTTCCCTATGACAAACACCCAAAAGCAATAAAAGACTGAAAACCCAAAAACAAACAATAATCGTCTCCTCCGGGATTCTTTTCTCACCTCATTCACTCACAAACGGGAACTTGCTTCTTCCGTCTAATGCAAGACAGTTTGCACCTGAGCCAGACAGGTCATACACTTGAGCATAGACAAGCAAGCAGTTCACAAGTCAATTTTATCTTTCAGTCTCTTTGGGTCGAACTACGGTGTTCTGACTTCCTCACTGCACGAGAGGATACGTAGGCATAACTTGACAGTTATCGAACAAAAGTCTCTATATATTCCCCCTCCTTCTAGCATCATCCTTTAAACCTCATAGTCTTGAGCATTTCACTCCTGTTCTTACACTGACACTTCACTTATACACTTCACTTTTCTTTTACACCGACACTTGCATTCTTCCCAGCTTTGATACACCAATAGCACTGACACTACCCCTTTAAAACACAAATCTTTCAAGCGTGGATCCCGTCGAGTAAGACGGACAATCTGGGTGCTAATACCTTCCCAGGTTGTAACCAACCCCCTTTCTCAGTCTCTCTGGTTCGCGACCGTCTTATCCTTATCTTTCTAAGGTCTATGCAGCATTACCTTTCCCTCTAGGATAAAAATGCCTAGCTGGCGACTCTTTTCTTCTGAGTTCACCCCTGTGTGTTCTCTCTTCTCTTTCACCGACCGTTCGTGTCTGTACCCCTTCTGACTAGGCCTCATTTGGTGGGAGCGACAGAATGGAAGAAAACCGGTAATCATTAGCAATGAATTGTCTTCCAATGAAGAATCACGTTTGGTAGAGGTGCTAAAGAAAAATCAAGAAGCTTTGGGGTGGGATATTTATGATTTGAAGGGAATAAGCCCATCTTATTGTATGCACAAGATTCTTATGGAGGATGATTTCAAAGCGGTGGCGCAACCTCAATGCCGGTTGAACCCAACAATGAAAGAAGTGGTTAGGAAGGAGGTAGTGAAACTACTTGATGCGGGGATGATTTACCCGATTTCAGATAGCCCTTGGGTTAGCCCCGTTCATGTAGTACCTAAGAAAGGAGGAATAACCATTGTTAGAAACGAAAAGAATGAGCTCATACCGACTAAAGTGGTGATGGGATGGCGAATGTGTATAGACTATAGGCTCTTAAACACGTCTACAAGAAAAGATCATTTCCCATTACCGTTCATGGATCAAATGTTTGAGAGGTTATCCGGACAAGAGTTCTATTGCTTTTTGGATGGGAATTCGGGATACAACCAAATTGTGGTTGACCCGGCGGACCATGAGAAGACGACATTCACATGCCCGTTTGGAGTTTTTGCATATAGGAAAATGCCCTTTGGGTTGTGTAATGCACCGACAACTTTCCAATGGTGTGTCCAAGCTATCTTCTCCGATTTGATTGAAAAGACAATGAAGGTGTTTATGGATGATTTCTCGGTGTTTGGAGCATCATTCGATTTGTGCTTGAGGAATTTGGAGGAAGTTCTTGAAAGGTGTGTGAAGACAAACTTGGTCCTAAATTGGGAGAAATTCCATTTTATGGTGAAAGAAGGTATTGTGCTAGGACACAAGGTGTCTTCGAGAGGATTAGAGGTAGATAAAGCGAAGGTGGAATTTATCTCAAAGTTGCCGCCTCCAACAAATGTTAAAGGGATACATAGCTTTTTGGGACATGCGGGGTTCTATAGGAGATTTATCAAAGATTTTGCTAGAGTAGCCAAGCCACTTCGTAACTTGTTGAACAAAGACCAGGTATTTCTCTTTGATGAACCTTGCCTTTTATCTTTCCAAACTTTGAAAGAGAACCTAGTTACCGCTCCAATAATCATAGCACCTAATCGGACTTGTGAGTTTGAACTTATATGCGATGCTAGTGATTATGCTATTGGAGCGGTTCTAGGGAAAAGAAAAGAAAAAGTTTTTCATGCTATACACTATGCAAGCAAAGTGCTTAATGAAGCACAGGTGAATTATGCCACAATTGAAAAAGAATTGCTCGCGATAGTGTACGCGCTTGAAAATTTTTGTTCTTATTTGATCGGTTCTAAGGTTGTTGTCTACACAGACCATGCCGCAATAAAATTTCTGCTCACCAAACCGGATTCTAAGCAAAGGCTTATCCGTTGGATCCTCCTTCTTCAAGAGTTTGACATAGAAATTAAGGATAAGAAGGGATCGGAAAATTTGGTGGCGGACCATTTGTCGCGGCTAGTCAATGTGGACATCACCAAGAAAGAAAATGAAATCCGAGAAGAATTTCCGGATGAAAAATTGTATATGGTACAAGTTAGGCCTTGGTTTTCCGATTTTGCAAATCATAAGGCAACGAGTTGGATACCCGAAGACCTAAATTGGAACCAAAAGCGGAAATTCTTGGCGGATGCCCAATACTATGTATGGGATGAACCGTATTCGTTCAAAGTTTGTAGGGACAATTTGCTAAGGAGGTGTGTGACGAGTGATGAAGCTAAGAGTATACTTTGGCATTGTCACAATTCTCCATATGGAGGGCACTTTAATGGACAAAGAACGGCCACCAAAATCCTCCAATCGGGATTTTATTGGCCGACAATTTTCAAAGATTCCAACCTCCATGCGAGGAATTGTGATGAATGCCAAAGGTCCGGTGGGATAAGCAAAAGAGATGGAATGCCCCTTCAAAATATGCAAGAGGTAGAAGTTTTCGATTGTTGGGGCATTGATTTCGTTGGCCCATTTCCACCATCCTTTACTAATGAGTACATTTTGGTTTGCATGGACTATGTTTCAAAGTGGGTAGAAGCCATTGCTTCACCGAAGGACGATGGCAATACAGTGATCAAGTTTTTAAAGAAACATATTTTCTCCCATTTTGGCACACCTCGTGTTTTGATCAGCGATGGAGGGTCGCACTTTTGTAATGCACCGTTGGAAAACGTTTCAAAACATTACGGTGTATTGCACAAAGTAGCAGCTCCCTACCACCCACAATCTAACGGTCAAGCCGAAGTCTCAAACCGTGAAGTGAAAAGGATTCTTGAAAAAACTGTTTCGGGATCACGTAAGGCTTGGTCTCAAAAGTTGGATGAAGCTTTGTGGGCGTATCGCACCGCATACAAAGCTCCGATTGGCTTAACTCCGTTCCAAATGGTTTATGGCAAAACATGCCATTTACCGGTTGAAATGGAGCACAAAGCTCTTTGGGCTTTGAAGTTTCTTAATTTTGACCCTACGGATGCCGGAACAAAAAGAAAGTTTGAATTGAGTGCCTTGGAAGAAATGAGGGAAGCGGCCTACCACTCAAGTTGGCTCTATAAAGAAAAGACAAAGAAATACCATGATAAAAAGATCAAGTTTAAAGAGTTTGAAGAGTTTGAAGAGGGCCAACTTGTTTTGCCTTTTAATTCCCGGTTGAAACTTTTTCTTGGAAAATTGAAAAGTAAGTGGTCGGGACCGTTCCGTGTCAAAGAGGTAAAAGAATACGGTGCAATAGTGATCGAGGATCTTGAAAAGAAGGATAGTTGGACCGTGAATGGCCAACGCCTTAAAATCTACCTCGGAGGTAGTTTCGATCGGGAGAGTAAATTTGTCGCCTTCGATGATCGTTGATCGTCGTGGACCGTCAAGCTTATTCGACGTTAAACAAGCGCTCGTTGGGAGGCACCCCAATTTTGTAAGTTTTTACTGATTTTATTTGTTAAAGTGTGTTGTAGGAGTGTTTTTATAGTTGTCTGTGAAGTGACATTGCTGCTGGAAGTGTGTTTTGTTTTCCTGCACTCGCTGAGCGAGGGAATTTTCGCTGAACGATCCTGTGCAGGTGGAAGCTCGCTGAGCGAGCTCCAGCTCGCTGAGCGAAGGGTGCGTTTTTTTATAAAAAAAAGGGACTGAACTGGGCCCATTAAGGGAACCCGGTCCGGTCAAAGTTAAGTAAGAGTGGGAGTGATTAGGGTTGCCTCTTTGCTCCTTTTTCACAATTTTTTTTACATAGAAGATTCATAGAAAATTCTCCTTTGTCTTCCCCCTAACTCTTGCTCCATTCCATTTTGTGCTTGCAAGTTCAGATTATTTGCATTTTCCATCACTAAGGTAACAATGTTCTTCACTTCTATCTTTCACATTTGTGGATTAAATTTGAATTTTGAGTAATTGTTGTGAGATTAGTGTTTTAATGTTGTTTTTGTGGTTCTGAAACTTCTGTTTTGTGGTATTGGCTTATATTGTGAATTGTGTTATGAAGGAATGAACCCTGATATTGTAGGAGAGTTTCTGCATTTTCGCAGAGTTCGCTCAGCGAGCCATTTCTCGCTGAGCGAGAGTTCCAGGCAGGTTTTCGCTAAGCGAGCTCCCAGCTCGCTGAGCGCCCACTTCTCTCCAGAATTTTTTCAAACTTAGGGGGTTTGTCCCTTTTGAATTATCATTAATTTAGGTGAATTTTGTTTTTGTTTTTATCGGCTGATTTGATTGGAATACGTGTGTTTCGATCTTTAGGTTTGTTTTTGTTTATGCAGATGTCGAACCGTTCAAAACATGGACGTACCAGAAGCTCATCTGCTCGGCCACCCCCTGCTCAGGCTTTTGACCGTAATAGATTTCTGACACCCATTCATCATGAGCGCTATCTGGTTCTTGAAAGAAGAAATGTGTGGCCGGATAGGCTTGTAGAGTTGAATCCGGAGGGGTAATATAGGCATGTTCAGGGACTTATGGATGAGGGGGGATATGTGAAGCTTTGTCAGCCGCATCTTGAGTACCATTTGGAGATTGTTAGAGAGTTTTTATCTAACGCCCTTCAAATAGGACCTGAAGGCACTACACCTGAGTACAAAACCTGGGATCGTGGCAAGGAGATTAATTTCTCTCAGGCTAACATTAATGCTTATTTGGGCAACCACTTTCGGCTACCTCCGGGTGTTCTTTGTGAGTTTGAGAAGATGAAGAAAACGAGAACTTGGGATGTTGAGCTGATAAGGGAACATATCTGTACCAGTGATCAGACTTATTGTAGATGTTAAGAATTGGTAGAATTTTTGACAAACAAGAAGCTATGAACTTAGTTCAGGATGTCACACCAGATGTTGTGACATTAACAAACAAAGTAAAAGTTATGAACTTAGTTCAGGACATCAGGATGTCACACCAGATGTTGTGACATCACAAACCTGCTATCTGACTTAAATGATGCGTAACAGAAGTGATTAAATTCAGGAGAAAATATCTGGAATTAATTGTAAAAAGATAAGCACTCCAAGGCGCATCTTTAGGAAGCTTAGTTATCTGGTTTCAGTGTAACAGAATAACTAACTCGCCTTGATTCAAGGAGATAACAAACTAACTCAACCTAATTCAAGGAGATGACTGTGGGATTTATCAAAGTCTGGATAATTTGCAAAAAGCCCACAAACCAAGCATCTATTTAAGGAACTGAAACACTCAAGAAAAGAGCACGAATTTAAGAAGACTGTCAAGGGTGTTTGTGAAGCTAGCAGGTTTTAATTGTTAGTCACTTTATGAGCTTTTAAGCAATAAGTGAATTGTGTCTTGATTGAAACTTTTATGTAAGATCAAGCTGGTGTGTCTGAAGTGTGACTTCAATTTTATTAATCATTGTAAAGATCACTGTGTGATTGAGGGGGAGTGAGTAGGTACTCATATCTAAGTAGAGTCTTAGGTAGAAATTGCCTTGGGTAGATATTAAGTGAAGGATTAAACTGATTGGTTTAACTCCATAATTAATATTACTTATATTGGATTTCCTTCCTGGCTTGGTAGCCCCCAGATGTAAGTGTGGAGATACACTGAACTGGGTTAACAATTTCCTGTGTCATTTAATTTACTAGCTCATTAAATTTTGTTTAGGATTACAGTGTCTAAACATCTGGTTCGACATCACATATCTGATCCCAGAATTTCAATTGGCATCAGAGCAGGCACCCTGCCTGTATAACTGGGTGAGATCTAGGGACTGCAAAGTTTGGGAACATGGACAGAGATGTAGGATCTATGAATCGACCACGTATCTTGGATGGATCCAACTATGATTACTGGAAGCCAAGAATGGTAGCATTCTTGAAATCTCTTGATAGCAGGGCTTGGAAAGTAGTTAACAAAGGATGGGAGCACCCTGTCAAAGACAATAAGGATGGGGCAAAAGTGATGAAGCCTGAAGAAGAGTGGAGCAAGGAGGAAGAAGAGTCAGCACTTGGAAATTCCAAAGCCTTAAATGCCCTATTCAATGGCATTGACAGGAACATATTTAGGCTTGTGCATCACTGTGAGCTAGCCAAGGATGTTTGGGACACTCTCAAAACTACTCATGAAGGAACATCAAAGGTGAAGATGTCAAGACTTCAATTTCTCACCACCAAGTTTGAGAACTTGAGGATGAAGGAAGATGAGACCATTCATGAGTTTTACATGAACATCCTGGAGATTGCTAATACTTCTGGTGCCTTGGGAGAGAAGATGAGTGATGAAAAGTTGGTAAGGAAGATTCTTAGATCACTGCCAAAGAGGTTTGACATGAAGGTTACTGCCATAGAAGAAGCTCAAGACATCTGCACAATGAAGGTTGAGGAGCTCATTAGTTCCCTTCAAACCTTTGAGATGGGAATGAATGATACAATTGTGAAGAAAAACAAAAGCATAACCCTGGTCTCAAACACTGATAAAGAAGAAGAAAGTCATGAAGCAGGCTCTGAGGACAACTTATCAGAATCAATTGCTATACTTGGAAGACAATTTAACAAAATTCTCAAAAGAATGGACAACAGGCCAAGACCAAGTGGAAGAAACTCAACCTCTGAGAATAAAAGACCTTATGACTCTAATAGAAGGTCAAACTATGATGAGAAGACTAACCAAGGAAAAGGGATCCAATGTCATGGATGTGAAGGATATGGACACATCAGAAGTGAATGCCCAACCTATCTAAAGAAGCAAAAGAAAGGTCCCTCTGTGTCCTGGTCAGATGAAGACTCAGGTAGTGATTCAGAAGAAGAATCTGCAAAACACATCACTGCTCTAGCTGGAGTATGTGAAACTGAAGGGGGATCTAGTGACGAGGATCTGACATTTGAAGAGCTTAAAGCATCTTACAGGATGTTGTTGTTGGTGTAAGCCCTAGAGGCCAATACTTTTTGGTACTTGTATCGGATTATTCGTTTAATAATAAAAGGCATTTCTTTATTATGTTTGTCTTTCAGAATAATAAAGTCCCTAGAATAGTTAGTCTGTTTAATGAAATGTTAAGTGTGACTTAATCATGAGATCCCATTAAACATAAAGACATTATTCTTAAAATATCCGTAGTCAAGCTTTATTGCAAAGTGGGATAACATTAAAGCATTGAGACTATTATGAAGATAGACTGATGATCACATCTCATGGATCATGGATAAAGGGTTATCAAGTCTTGACATAGGTATAAATATTAGGAGTAATATTTATACCGGATTGACCCGCTATGAGAATACTACATAGTATGTTATGCAAAGTGTCATAAGTTATTCTCATGGTGATAATGGTGTATTACCACCCTTCGACCTGAAACCACTATGGACCCTAGATGTAGAGTCGGGTGCTTTATTGCTGATCAAACATTATCCGTAACTGGATGATCATAAAGACAGTTGATGGGCACTCCACGAAGCATGCTGAGGGACATGAGTGTCCTAGATGGAATTTGCCAATCCTGCATAACAGGAGAAATGTCTAAGGGCCCAATATTGAACTGGACAAGGATGACACAGTGTATGCCTTGTGTTCAATATAGACATAGGGGCAAAAGGGTAATTGTACAAACATATATTATCACGAAAAAGGTTTTGTCAGATCACATGACATTTTCGTGACTTGGGTAGCAGTGATGTGTTGCTAGATACCGCTCACTGTTTATTATGTTAAATATATAATTTAATATAATTACCAACGTTACGAAATCCTACAGGGTCACACACATAAGGACAGTTTGATGAGAGATAGAGAAATCAAAGGAACACCGTAAGGTACGGTGCACTTAAGTGAAAAATAGAAATTCGGATAATATAATAATAATTATTGTTATTTTATAATGGTTATAAAATAATAATAAAATAAATATATTTATTATAATAATAGTTATTATAATAATATATAATATTATTATGGATCATGTGAATTGGGCTTTTAGCCCGCAGCCCACAAGAGAGTCTATAAAAGGAACCCTTGTGATGAAGCTTTTACTTGATGCAATTTCGTTTTTGATTCTCACTCAAATAATTCCATTCGTAAGCAGCTAGCACTGTGACCGGAAGCTGTTCGTGTGGACTGAGTAGAGGCGTTGCACTTCATCAACGCTTGTGATCGCTGCATCAAAGATCTGAATCGCCACAAAGAGGTAACGATTCTATCACTGACCATGCTCATTCGTAAGGATCACTAAAGGAAAATTTTTGTTTTCCGCTGCGTTTAGATCGCAATTTTCCTTCAGTGGTATCAGAGCCACTTACGAAACCATGGATCTGATAGCTGTTAAATTTCCGTTTTTTTTTCTGTATTTGATTCGATTAAAACACAGAACGAATTTAACAATAAACGATTAATTAAATTTGGCATCTGTTGTGTACGATTTGGATGATTGATGTTGATTATGCTTCGGAATCCGACATTAGTATGGTGAAGTTGTGCGATACATTGATCATCCATAGGTTACACAATTAGATCGATCACTTTTATATAAGATATAAGAAATTCTGATGCAAAGATGGTATATGGGATATACTGTTTTGATTTCATCCATTCAATCACATAAGGATTGTAATTCTTTTGAAAGATCATCATTTTCATTCGCTTCGGAATCCGACGTTAGTATGGTGAAGCAATGACATGTTGATCTATCATATTGAGTTATCAATCGAGTTGTGTTTGACGGCATGAAATTGTTGCATTAGGATTAATGGCAGTACAAGTGTTGTATTGCCGCAGACTTTTCCGGTTGGGGTTGTAAATGCACAAAAGTTGTGCAGGAAACGACGTGAAATACAATGAAAGTGTGCAGGAACCACCGTCCGCTGACCGGGCAGCGGAACCCCCAGCTAAGTCTGCAAAGTGTGATCAATCAGCCGAAATTTAATTTAGTTTATTTAATTATCGGAATTTTTAAACTAATAATAAAAGTGTGTTTATTATTATTTATTTGTGGTGATCAGTTATGGCCTTAGTTTATCCTTTATTATTGTTTTGGGATTTTTAAATACGGCCTGCGAGTCGTGCCTCTCTCTCAATCTCTTTATGTAACTTCTTTTCTCATCTCACTCCCTCGTATGTAAAACGAGTATTCTTATATGTAATGTAATATTATGTTATGAAGAAAAAGGAAGTATTCAATATTAAAGGAGGATAACCTTGGAGATCATGCTTGGAGAAGCTTAGATCGTTATTAGGTTAGCTTAGGTTCTCTCATTGGCTTGAGAGAACAATTGCGTTAGGGGCCATAATTGTATCTTTTTATATGTATGTTGATGCATGTAATTGTATGTTGATGCATGTGAGAGACGTTTTGCATGTTAAGCCGGTGAGATCAAACTAATAACAAATTCCCTCAAAATTAAATATTAAGTTTATGCTTTCCAATTTTTAGCACTCATCAAGACTAGTATCGAGCATTGTAGGTTTCGCCTACGCGAGGTGCATGTTCTATATTAGTAAGGTGTGATGGGATAATTGTAATATCCAATTGCTAAAACAATGGGTCAAACTTAACTAAACAAATTATAATAAGATTATACATGTTTAGAAGCAAGAATTGGGAATGATTCATGTGATGGATCAGAATAAGGAGTTATTCACCCAATTGAAAATATTCGAGAGTTGTATGAGATACAATTGGAAGGAGTTCCTACCTAAATAACTTAGTTTTGTGTAATCAGCCTAACGCTGACTTAAAACAAAGTGAAACATGGATCTCGACCCACTAGAAAGTCTTCCAACGGGATTTTCCGAATCAAATGATGAGGGTCATTTGTTTTGAATAAAATAGTGGGAGCATATTTGATTAAAGGCCTAATTAAATATGTTGTTTTAATGATACTTATATTTTCATATTTCTCTTGTAGATTACCATGACAACAAACACATCGAACAATATTTTGCGATCCATCCTAGATAAGGAAAAATTGTCTGGGACAAATTTCCTGGATTGGCACCGTAATCTGAGGATTGTCCTCAAGCACGATAAGAAGCTGTATGTCTTGGAGACACCAGTTCCTGAGGAGGAACCTCCTAGTTCTGCATCAAAGGCAGAAAGAGATGCTTATAAGAAGCATTTCGATGATGCCAATGAAACCGCTTGCCTCATGCTTGCTACCATGAACTCTGAGTTGCAAAAGCAACACGAGAACATGTCTGCGTTCGATATGATCGGACATCTGAAAATGCTTTATCAAGAGCAAGCAAGAAATGAGAGGTTTCAGGTTTCAAAGTCCTTTTTTAACAGCAAGTTAGCTGAGGGAGCCCCTGTAAGTCCCCATGTACTCAAGATGATTGGGTATGTGGAGAACCTTGACAGATTAGGGTTTCCCCTTGGAAAAGAACTTGCGATTGATCTGATCTTGCAATCGTTGCCAGAGAGCTTCAGTCAGTTTGTCCTGAATTTCAATATGAATGACTTGGACAAAAGCCTTCCAGAACTGCTAGGCATGTTGAGAACTGCTGAGCAGAATATGAAGACAAAAGGGAAATCTATTCTGATGGTCAGTAATGGAAAGAAACAGAACAAGAGGCCCATCAAACAGGGTGGTAGAGGGAAAGGCAAGAAAGTTGCCAAACCCAAACCCACTCCTCCTGTTTTGAAGCCTAGTGGAGGAATAGCAAAGGAGGGCACTTGCTTCCATTGCGGTAAGACCGGACATTGGAAGAGAAATTGCCCAAAGTACCTGGAAGATAAGAAAAATGGAGTAGAGACTTCAAATTCAGGTATTTTTGTTATTGAAATTAATTTATCTACTTCTGCATCATGGGTATTAGATACTGGATGCGGTTCTCACATTTGTACTAATGTGCAGGGGCTAAAAAGGAGTAGAGATTTGGCAAAAGGTGAAGTTGACCTACGAGTTGGCAATGGAGCAAAGGTTGCTGCTTTAGCTGTAGGAACTTATGTTTTAACTTTACCTAGTGGTTTAATAATTCAGTTAGAGAACTGTTATTATGTACCTGCAATAAGCAGGAATATTATTTCCGTTTCTTGTTTGGACAAGTTTGGTTTTTCATTCATAATAAAGAACAATTGTTGCTCCATTTATTTGAATGATATATTCTATGCTACTGCAAAAATGAATAATGGACTATATGTCCTTGATCTTGAAATGCCAATTTATAACATTAATACTAAAAGGTTGAAACCTAATGAGTTGAATCCAACTTACCTTTGGCACTGTCGATTAGGCCACATAAATGAGAAACGCATTTCCAAACTCCATAAAGATGGACTCTTGGACTCTTTTGATTATGAATCATATGAGACATGCATATCTTGTTTAATTGGAAAGATGACAAAGTCCCCATTCACAGGAAAAGGTGAAAGGGCTAATGATCTTTTGGCACTCATACATACTGATGTATGTGGACCACTGAACATACCAGCCAGAGGAGGTTTTCAGTACTTCATCACTTTCACTGATGACTTCAGTAGATACGGATATGTGTATTTAATGAAACACAAATCTGAGTCCTTTGAAAAGTTCAAGGAATTCAAGAATGAAGTACAAAACCAACTAGGGAAGAATATTAAAGTTCTTCGATCAGATCGAGGCGGTGAATATTTAAGCCTAGAATTTGATGACCATCTAAAAGAGTATGGGATTCTATCCCAACTTACTCCTCCTGGAACACCACAATGGAATGGTGTATCTGAGAGAAGAAATCGAACCTTGTTAGACATGGTCCGATCCATGATGAGTCACGCCGATCTTCCAAACTCCTTTTGGGGACATGCATTATTAACAGCAGCTTACACACTTAACCGTGTTCCATCCAAAAAGGTTGATAAGACACCATATGAGATATGGAGTGGTAAGAAACCACATATGTCTTACATGAAGATTTGGGGTTGCGAAGTTTACGTCAAACGACAAATTTCAACCAAGCTTGAGCCCAAATCTGACAAATGCTTATTTGTGGGATATCCTAAAGAAACAAGAGGATATTACTTCTACAATCCTTCTGAGGGCAAAGTGTTTGTCGCTCGAACTGGAGTCTTTCTGGAAAGGGATTTTATTTCCAAAGGAAACAGTGGGAGGAAAATAGAGCTTGAAGAAATTCAAGAATCACAAAACATTGAAACACCTATGGAGGAACTAGAGCAGGAAACACAAGTAGTTGTGGAAGAGCAACCTGCTCAAGTAGAACAAGACCAGCGTAGGTCAAGCAGGACATGTCACCAACCTGAGAGATATGGATATCTCATAAGTGATCAGGGTGATGTATTACTCATGGATCAAGATGAGCCTGTGACCTACAAAGAGGCCATAACTGGTCCTGAGTCTGAGAAGTGGCTAGAAGCCATGAAATCTGAAATGGATTCCATGTACACAAACCAGGTTTGGACCTTGGTAGAACCTCCTATAGGAGTTAACCCTATAGGATGCAAGTGGGTCTTCAAGAAGAAGACTGACATGGATGGTAAGGTACATACCTATAAAGCAAGACTGGTTGCAAAAGGCTATAAACAAATTCATGGGGTTGACTATGATGAAACCTTTTCACCAGTTGCAATGCTTAAATCTGTTCGGATTTTACTTGCCATCGCTGCATATCATGATTATGAAATATGGCAGATGGATGTCAAAACTGCTTTCCTTAATGGGAATCTTCTTGAGGATGTGTACATGACACAACCTGAAGGATTTGACATACCTCAAGATGCCCAAAAGATATGCAAGTTACAGCGATCAATCTATGGATTGAAGCAAGCTTCCAGAAGCTGGAATCTTCGTTTTGATGAAACCGTAAAACAATATGGATTCATCAAAAATGAAGATGAACCTTGTGTCTACAAGAAGGTTAGTGGGAGCATGATCGTGTTTCTGGTATTATATGTAGATGACATATTACTCATTGGAAACGATGTCCCTACCTTGCAACAAGTGAAGACTTGGTTAGGGAATTGTTTTTCTATGAAAGACCTAGGTGAAGCAGCCTATATATTAGGAATTAGGATCTATAGAGATAGATCACAAAAACTGCTTGGCCTAAGTCAGAGTACATACATAGATAAAGTGTTGAGACGCTTTAATATGCATGATTCCAAGAAAGGATTCATACCTATGCAACATGGTCTGTGTTTATCAAAAACACAATCCCCTTCAACTAAGGAAGAAAGGGATCGCATGAATAAGATTCCATATGCATCTGCAATAGGATCTATCATGTATGCCATGTTATGTACTCGACCAGATGTCTCGTATGCATTAAGTGCAACGAGTAGGTACCAATCTGATCCCGGTGATGCTCACTGGGTAGCTGTCAAGAATATCCTTAAGTACTTGAGAAGGACTAAGGATTCATTCTTGATATATGGAGGTCAGGAAGAGCTTGATGTAATTGGTTACACTGATGCTAGCTTCCAGACAGATAAGGATGATTTTAGATCACAATCTGGTTATGTGTTCTGTCTCAATGGTGGCGCTGTGAGCTGGAAAAGTTCAAAGCAGGAAACAGTTGCTGATTCTACAACTGAGGCCGAGTATATTGCTGCCTCAAATGCAGCAAAGGAAGCTGTTTGGATCAAGAAGTTCATTAGTGAACTTGGCATAGTCCCTAGCATTGTGGATCCCATTGGTTTATATTGTGATAACAATGGTGCTATCGCACAAGCTAAGGAGCCTAGATCTCACCAACGATCCAAACACATACTTAGGCGTTATCACCTCATTCGAGAGATAATCGATCGGGGAGATGTGAAGATATGCAGAGTACCTACACTTGACAATATCGCTGACCCATTAACAAAGCCTCTTGCGCAACAGAAGCATGATGGTCATACTAGATCTATGGGTATTAAGGGTATGCCTAATTGGCTCTAGTGCTAGTGGGAGATTGTTGGTGTAAGCCCTAGAGGCCAATACTTTTTGGTACTTGTATCGGATTATTCGTTTAATAATAAAAGGCATTTCTTTATTATGTTTGTCTTTCAGAATAATAAAGTCCCTAGAATAGTTAGTCTGTTTAATGAAATGTTAAGTGTGACTTAATCATGAGATCCCATTAAACATAAAGACATTATTCTTAAAATATCCGTAGTCAAGCTTTATTGCAAAGTGGGATAACATTAAAGCATTGAGACTATTATGAAGATAGACTGATGATCACATCTCATGGATCATGGATAAAGGGTTATCAAGTCTTGACATAGGTATAAATATTAGGAGTAATATTTATACCGGATTGACCCGCTATGAGAATACTACATAGTATGTTATGCAAAGTGTCATAAGTTATTCTCATGGTGATAATGGTGTATTACCACCCTTCGACCTGAAACCACTATGGACCCTAGATGTAGAGTCGGGTGCTTTATTGCTGATCAAACATTATCCGTAACTGGATGATCATAAAGACAGTTGATGGGCACTCCACGAAGCATGCTGAGGGACATGAGTGTCCTAGATGGAATTTGCCAATCCTGCATAACAGGAGAAATGTCTAAGGGCCCAATATTGAACTGGACAAGGATGACACAGTGTATGCCTTGTGTTCAATATAGACATAGGGGCAAAAGGGTAATTGTACAAACATATATTATCACGAAAAAGGTTTTGTCAGATCACATGACATTTTCGTGACTTGGGTAGCAGTGATGTGTTGCTAGATACCGCTCACTGTTTATTATGTTAAATATATAATTTAATATAATTACCAACGTTACGAAATCCTACAGGGTCACACACATAAGGACAGTTTGATGAGAGATAGAGAAATCAAAGGAACACCGTAAGGTACGGTGCACTTAAGTGAAAAATAGAAATTCGGATAATATAATAATAATTATTGTTATTTTATAATGGTTATAAAATAATAATAAAATAAATATATTTATTATAATAATAGTTATTATAATAATATATAATATTATTATGGATCATGTGAATTGGGCTTTTAGCCCGCAGCCCACAAGAGAGTCTATAAAAGGAACCCTTGTGATGAAGCTTTTACTTGATGCAATTTCGTTTTTGATTCTCACTCAAATAATTCCGTTCGTAAGCAGCTAGCACTGTGACCGGAAGCTGTTCGTGTGGACTGAGTAGAGGCGTTGCACTTCATCAACGCTTGTGATCACTGCATCAAAGATCTGAATCGCCACAAAGAGGTAACGATTCTATCACTGACCATGCTCATTCATAAGGATCACTAAAGGAAAATTTTTGTTTTCCGCTGCGTTTAGATCGCAATTTTCCTTCAGTTGTGTAAAAGGAGTACTGAAGTATGCATGGAAAGTAAACAGCAGAAGAAGTAGATTGAGGAATTAAAGGCTGAAAAGGCAAGTCATCTAGAGATCATTGACACTTTGAAAAGTGAAGTCAGCCTACTCAACTCCAAAATGGAGCATATGTCCAAATCTATCAGAATGCTGAACAATGGCTTAAACACACTGGATACCATTATCAACAACAACAAGCACTCAGGGGATAGGACTGGGCTGGGATTTAATAAAGCTCAAAACTCTGAGGCTAGCACCAGCCAAACAACTCCAAATCCCATGAAGTCAAACAAGATGTTCAAGCAGATGTCTCAACATCATGACAAAAACATGATGAAAAAGAAATATCAAAGATGGAGATGCCATCATTGTGGAAGGTTTGGTCACATTAAACCTTTTTGCTACAAACTGCATGGATACCCAAATCAGAGTTCCCAATACCTTCCTAAGCAGAAGACAGAGGTCACCAAGAAAATCTGGATACCTAAAGTTAGTCTTTATACTGATCAAAGCTACCAGTACATGCCTAAGAACAAGTTCAACAGGCAACCTTGGAACTCTAGAGATGGACACTACACAGGGAAGATGCATCAAAGGAAACCTCACAACAGGCAGAAATGGTCCAAGCAAGTTGTTGCCTCTATAGCACACACATCTCTCAGAGTATCTGCTAAGGAAGATTGGTATTTTGACAGTGGCTGCTCAAGGCACATGACTGGATTGAAGAATTTGCTGGTAGACTTAAAGTCACACTCATCCATCTATGTAACCTTTGGAGATGGAGCAAAGGGAGAAATCAAGGGAGTTGGGACCCTGGACTGCTCAGGTGTACCAAGTCTAGATGGTGTGCTGTTGGTAAAAGGATTAACTGCTAACTTGATCAGCATAAGTCAGTTATGTGACCAAGGTTACAGTGTCAACTTCACCAAAACTGAGTGCATAGTTTCTGATAAAGAACATAAAATTGTCATGAGAGGAGCCAGATCAAAAGACAACTGCTATATGTGGGAACCCCAAGATTTCAGCCTCACATCTACTTGTTCCTTAGCCAAAGAAGAAGAAGTGAAGCTGTGGCATCAAAGACTGGGTCATCTCCATCTCAAAGGAATAAAGAAGATCATATCTATGGAGGCTGTAAGAGGGATCCCAAGACTTAAGATTGATGAAAGTAAAGTGTGTGGTGAATGTCAAATAGGCAAGCAAACCAAGATGTCAAATCCAAAGCTTCAACATCTGACAACTTCCAAAGTCTTGGAATTATTGCACATGGACCTTATGGGACCAATGCAGGTAGAGAGTCTTGGTGGAAAAAGATATGCCTATGTGGTTGTTGATGACTTCTCAAGATATACCTGGATAAGCTTCATGAAAGAAAAGTCTGATGTGTTTGAGGTATTTAAAGATCTGTGCCATAGGATCCAAAGAGAAAAAGCAAGCTGTGTGGTCAGAATAAGAAGTGATCATGGAAAGGAGTTTGAGAATAAAAAATTCTCAGACTTCTGTTCTTCAGAAGGGATCAACCATGAGTATTCTTCTCCCATCACCCTTCAACAGAATGAGATTGTTGAAAGGAAAAACAAAACTATTCAGGAGTCAGCTAGAGCCATGATTCATGCCAAGAAGTTACCCCTGTATTTTTGGGCTGAAGCTATGAACACAGCATGCTACATCCACAATAGAGTCACACTAAGAAAGGGAACTTTATCCACCATCTATGAAGTCTGGAAGGGTAGAAAACCTACAGTCAAGTACTTTCATGTATTTGGAAGTAAGTGGTACATTCTGGCTGATAGGGATCCAAGAAGGAAGATGGACCCTAAGAGTGATGAAGGGATATTTCTTGGATACTCCATAAATAGCAGAGCTTATAGAGTATTTAACTCCAGAACCAAGGTTATAATGGAGTCAATAAAGGTGATTATTGATGATACCTATGCAAAGACAGATGTTGCTGATGATGTTGGAACATCTGCTGACAATCAAACTGAAGTTGAAATAGAAAGTGATAATCTTGACTTCACTGAGACAAGGTCAGAGCAATCCAACAAACCTCCCTCCATCAGAATCCAGAAAGATCATCCTAAAGAACTGATAATTGGTGATCCCAATAGTGGTGTCATCACTAGATCAAGAGAGATGATCTCAGGCTCCTGCTTTGTTTCAAAGATAGAACCTAAGAACATCAAGGAAGCTCTGAATGATGAGTACTGGATCTCTGCTATGAAGGAAGAATTAGGCCAGTTTACAAGGAATGAAGTATGGGATCTTGTTCCGAGGCCTGATGACATTAATGTGATTGACACTAAGTGGGTGTACAAAAACAAGTCTAATGAGCAGGGAGTAGTTACAAAAAACAAGGCTAGGCTTGTAGCTCAAGGATATACACAAATTGAGGGGGTAGATTTTGATGAAACTTTTGCACCAGTAGCAAGACTTGAATCCATCAGACTACTCCTAGGGATTGCTTGCATCCTAAAGTTCAAACTATTTCAGATGGATGTTAAAAGTGCCTTCCTAAATGGGTACCTTAATGAGGAAGTATATGTGGAGCAACCAAAGGGATTTGTTGATCCAAGCTGTCCAGACCATGTATATAAGCTGAGGAAGGCTCTGTATGGTCTAAAGCAAGCTCCCAGAGCATGGTATGAAAGACTGATCACCTTTCTCACTAAACATGGATACAGGAAAGGAGGAATAGACAAAACCCTGTTTGTAAAGGATGAAGAGGGAAAGGTTATGATTGCTCAGATATATGTGGATGACATAGTGTTTGGTGGGATGTCAGACAAGATGGTTAAACATTTTGTGACTCAAATGGAGTCTAAGTTTGAAATGAGCCTAGTGGGAGAACTAACTTACTTCCTTGGACTATAAATCAAACAGATGGAGGACTCCATGTTCATATCCCAAAGCAAGTATGCAAAGAACACTGTCAAGAAGTTTGGGATGGACAATGCAAGTCACAAGAGAACACCTGCCCCCACTCATTTAAAACTGACAAAGGATGACAAAGGTGAGAGTGTGGACCAAAGCTTGTACAGAAGCATGATTGGAAGTCTACTATATCTTACAGCTAGCAGACCAGATATAGCTTTTGCAGTAGGTGTGTGTGCAAGGTATCAAGCTAAACCAAAAGTGAGCCATCTAAACCAGGTTAAGAGGATCTTGAAATATGTAAATGGTACTTGTGACTATGGCATAATGTACTCTCATGGTTGTGAACCAAGCCTCACTGGATTTTGTGATGCTGACTGGGCTGGAAGTGCTGATGATAGAAAGAGTACATCAGGAGGATGCTTCTTTCTAGGGAACAATTTAATTTATTGGTTTAGTAAGAAACAAAATTGTGTGTCCTTATCCACTACTGAAGCTGAATATATTGCAGCTGGTAGCAGTTGTTCACAGCTGGTATGGATGAAACAAATGCTCACAGAATACAATGTCCCACAAGATGCCATGACATTGTACTGTGACAATTTAAGTGCTATTAACATCTCCAAAAATCCTATCCAACACAGCAGAACTAAGCACATAGATATCAGACATCACTTCATCAGAGACCTTGTGGAAGAGAAGGTGATCACATTAGAGCATGTAGCCACAGAGCTGCAATTAGCTGACATATTTACTAAGGCTTTGGATGCTACCCAATTTGAAAACTTAAGGGGTAAATTGGGAATCTGCATATGTGACATATAACAGTTATGGAGAAGTACCAGCATGTCTCATGACATCGTGTGGCATGATCACCAGATGGCAGCACTAGTCTGGCCAATAATTGTTTGTATTCCAATCTTAAAAATTCCAATAGCAACGGATTCTATAAATGTACAAACGTGCTTTCAACTCCTCACATCCTCATTAGCACCACTGAACGTTTTGCATGCTATAGCTGAATCTCTAAACTCATCCAAATATATCAAACCTTTCAACATTTCCTCTACAATCGTAAAAATGTCTCAACATTAGAACCCTAACTCCATTGATGAGGGTCTCAATCAAGAAGATGTAGTGAACGCAACTCCAATTTCTGTAGTACCAATGGATGCTACTCCTATAAATGAGATCAGAGGAAGCATTCCTATTGCTCAAAAACCTAGGACTCCCCATGCAAGAAGACCCAAGGAGCCAGTCTTCAGCAAAAGCAAGGGAACCCCTTCATCTTCCAGTACCCCCAAAGCTTCTGCTTATGTGGACGCATCAATCAAACAACTTGTAAACAGGATCCTTGCTGAAAAAAGAGTTGTGCCTGGGGTGT
This sequence comes from Lathyrus aphaca, assembly GCA_963966055.1. Taxonomy (NCBI): domain Eukaryota; kingdom Viridiplantae; phylum Streptophyta; class Magnoliopsida; order Fabales; family Fabaceae; genus Lathyrus; species Lathyrus aphaca. The sequence goes on from OZ014519.1 coordinate 213,657,458, forward strand.
CTGTTTCCCTGAACAGTATGCCTGCTCCTCAAGATGACCCAAGCAACCAGGCTGAAGAGGACATACCTGCTCCACAGGATGTCCCAAGAAATGTTGAAACACCTGAGGGCCAGAACAAAGCCCCAAATGATGATGATAAAGGTACTGATGATAAAGCTACTGATGATCAAGCTCCTGATGATCAAGCTGCTGAGAAAGAGGCTTCCCAACCTCCACCTGTTGAAAACCTAGATGATGACTCTGACACAGAGATCATAGCATCTGTTAATCCTAGCATAGCCAAGAGGCTTAGGGCTAGGAAGGATAAGAAGCCAGCTGCTCATGCAACTCCTGAGAAGAGACAGTCAACTCCCAAGAAGGACAAGGCCAAAACTGTTTTTGGACCTACAAAACAATGGAGTAAGGTCAGCACTCAGAAGAGGAAGGCCACAACTCCATCTGACTCTGATGTTGAGGAGAATATCCCAACATCCCAACCCAGGAACAAGCCAGCACCTTCTAGGACTGCCACTGCTGTTCCTGAAGAACCCCTGAACAATGTGTCCTTCCACCATGTCTCCAGTGTAAGCAAGTGGAAGTATGTCTATCAAAGAAGGGTGGCTTTGGAAAGAGAGCTAGGTAGCAATGCTTTGGAATGCACTGAGGTAATTGATTTAATCTCAAATGCTGGTCTATTCAAAACTGTCTCCAACTTTTCCCCTTGCTATGAACTACTGGTAAAAGAATTCATAGTCAATTTACAAGAAAGGTGTGCTGATGGGAAATCTGAGGATTTCAGGAAGGTATATGTTAGGGGAAGATGTGTAGATTTCTCTCATAGGGTGATAAATCAGTACCTGGGGAGAGAATCAGATGGGCCAAATTAGCTTGGCAAGCATGACAACCAAGTCTGCAAAATCATCACAGCCAACCAGGTCAAGTCATGGCCAGTCAAAGGCAAACTATCTGTCAGCTTGTTAACCAGAAAGTATGCTATGCTGCACAGGATTGGAACAGTCAACTGGGTCCCCACCAACCACACCTCATCTATAGCTACTGGGCTTGGGAGGTTTATCTGTGCTGTAGGCACCCAAACCAAGTTGGATTATGGGGCATATATCTTTGATCAAACTCTCAAGCATGCAGGAACCTCAGCAATCAAGCTTCCAATAGCCTTCCCATCACTGCTTTGTGGAATAATTCTCAACCAATATCCAGGCATCCTTACTGACAAGGATTCTGTCTGTAAAAGGGAGAGTCCACTGTCCTTTCACTGCAAACTGTTTCTGAGTCATCATGCTGCAGATGTTGAAGCACTAGGTGGGACATCTGCTGGGCCATATGCTGTTAAGACTCCCATATCAAAGGCAACCCTGATTGCAGAGCTCAGGACAACCTGCAAAGAGCTGGATGAAAGGAAGAAGAAGCTTGAGGACATAATTCAAAGGTTTGAGCTGGAAGAGGTGGCTAAGAATGTTGATGAATCTGATGCTGAATATGAGGATGCAGAAGATACAGAGTATACTGAGTCTGAGTGAAGCTGTGTGTGGTGGAAAATGTTGTGTCTGTTTTGCTTTGTATTTCTGAATGTTTTTTTTCTGTTTCTGTTTGTGTAATGGTTGGCCCCAAATTTATGTCTAACAAGGGGGAGAAGTGTATTGAACAATGCTGCTGCTGTTAATGTCTAGTTGATGAACAATGCTGATGTTATATTTTTGTCTTCTGAACTAAGTTATATTTGAATGTTCATTGGTATATCAAAGTCTGTTGAACAAGTCATAACAGTATACATACATGTTTGAGGGGGAGCAAATTATTAGCTCTCACATGATTCAACAGAAAAGAACTCTGCTGCTCTCTGATAAAACCAGAAGTTTGTGTTAGCCAAAAATTAGCCAAAGGGGGAGTTTGTAGATGTTAAGAATTGGCAGAATTTTTGACAAACAAGAAGCTATGAACTTAGTTCAGGATGTCACACCAGATGTTGTGACATTAACAAACAAAGTAAAAGTTATGAACTTAGTTCAGGACATCAGGATGTCACACCAGATGTTGTGACATCACAAACCTGCTATCTGACTTAAATGATGCGTAACAGAAGTGATTAAATTCAGGAGAAAATATCTGGAATTAATTGTAAAAAGATAAGCACTCCAAGGCGCATCTTTAGGAAGCTTAGTTATCTGGTTTCAGTGAAACAGAATAACTAACTTGCCTTGATTCAAGGAGATAACAAACTAACTCAACCTAATTCAAGGAGATGACTGTGGGATTTATCAAAGTCTGGATAATTTGCAAAAAGCCCACAAACCAAGCATCTATTTAAGGAACTGAAACACTCAAGAAAAGAGCACGAATTTAAGAAGACGGTCAAGGGTGTTTGTGAAGCTAGCAGGTTATAATTGTTAGTCACTTTATGAGCTTTTAAGCAATAAGTGAATTGTGTCTTGATTGAAACTTTTAAGTAAGATCAAGCTGGTGTGTCTGAAGTGTGACTTCAATTTTATTAATCATTGTAAAGATCACTGTGTGATTGAGGGGGAGTGAGTAGGTACTCATATCTAAGTAGAGTATTAGGTAGAAATTGCCTTGGGTAGATATTAAGTGAAGGATTAAACTGATTGGTTTAACTCCATAATTAATATTACTTATATTGGATTTCCTTCCTGGCTTGGTAGCCCTCAGATGTAAGTGTGGAGATACACTGAACTGGGTTAACAATTTCCTGTGTCATTTAATTTACTAGCTCATTAAATTTTGTTTAGGATTACAGTGTCTAAACATCTGGTTCGACATCATATATCTGATCCCAAAATTTCACTTATGAGGTGAGTGCTTCTGGAGTCGCTTTGCGTTTCAAGAGGAGTTCTTTGAACAACAAAGAAAGGGTGATTATCTCGATAGTGTGTCACAACCTCATCCCTAGGAGCCATGTGTCTGATGTTACACTTGAGGTGGCGGCCTTGATTTTCTGCATTTTGACAGGGAAGGTGGTGAACATTGCCTGGATTATTACGCAGGAGCTTCTGCGAGTCGCTACCAGTGGGACTGTGCATGGTTCCCGTGCTTCCTGTGCCATCTCTCACCCCAACTTGGTCATGGCCTTGTGTAGAAGAGCTGAAGTGGTTCTTCCGTCTCATGGAAACGTGAGGTTGAAGAAGATTGACGATGAGTATTGCCGTACTTTCTGCGAGCCTCTGCTTCATCCACCTCCGGTCACTTTCGCACCCTCGCGTAGCATGGGTTTTGATGCTGCCGCCAACATGGCTATGCACGCTTCTCATAATCGCTCCTTAGATTTTATATATGAGAGTATGCTTCAGCTTCAGCTGATGATTAGAGAGCCTCAGGCGGGGCATTCTTTGAGGAGCATGGATGACTACAGAGCCTATTCTGCATGGCCTGGGGACATGCCATCGTCTTCGGGGGGAGCAGGTGTTGGTGTTGATAGGGATACTTATGTTGGTGCTGATGTTGACGATGATGATGACAATGATGATAGTTTGAGTTCATTCGAGTGACATCTTCTGGACAGTTTGATAGGCCAGTTTTATGTTGTTCTTAGTGTTTTCCTTTATTTATGTTATTTCCCTTTTTGTTGAGATATTGAGATATTGTGTCTTTTCTTTTTAGTTTGAATATTTGACCATCCGGGGGGATGTGTCCTGTTTTAATGTTGTTTTGAATTGTTTCCCATCCGGGCGGATGGTACATTTTTTTTATGATTGATTTAATGAACATCCGGGCGGATGCTTTACTTTTTTTTTATTATTACTACTTGGTGTACAAATTTGTGTGTTTGTCTTATCTTTAAGGTGGAAATTTGATGGAAGAGAGTGTGATTTTGTGATCTAAGCTTGTAACTTCACCTTCTTGGATGGTGATGATAAAATTCCGTAAGTCGCGCGATAAAGGTACTCCATTTTGCAACTTTTAGAAAATAACATGTTTATGAACTAGTTGCTTTTCACAAATTTATAGTCTATTTCACTTTGCATAAATGTTCATTTGAGAATCAATTAGGACAAAACCACATAGTGAGCGACTTCCATTGTTCACAAATTTTAGTGTAATTGTAATTTTTGCAAACTCGTTCGATTCATGCTCGTATCGTTATTCTTTGGTTAAAATTTTGGAAACTTAAAAATGATTTAGACATTGCTTTAATTTGAGAAAAACCATCCATTCCTTTAGGCTTTAGTCACCGATGAGTAGTGCGAGAATTTGTTAGCCGATTTTGAGCCTTCGCACAACTAGAATGAATCAATATTGTCGGTAAAATTGTTAAAGTATCATCTTTTGGTAATCATTGGTGTGATATTAAAAAGAGAAAAGAAAATTCATTGCGATTCATTCTAGCTTGTGTATTATTTTTGTTTACACTTTGACACCCTTACTCTAACACTTTTTGAGAAGAACATTGTCCAATTCTATAGTGTCTTTTAAGGTTGGGGAGAATAAAAGGATGGATGATTTTGGGTGCCTCTTGTGAATTTTTTTTAAAAAAAATACAAGTTGTTGAATGAATGAATTAAGAATTGAATTGCACTCATTGTTTGAGTTGCGTGAAAAAGGATGAAGTATTCATTCATTTATGAGGAGAACTCTTGAATAGGGGCACTGCAAAGAAAGAAAAAAAAAGAAGAAGAAAAAAAATATATGAAAAAGAATGTGGATATTTGGGGGGAACCAATAATTTTTGGTTGAAATGATTTTGACGTGTTCTTCGTTTTTCTAAAACCGTTGAACCCATTTTTGAATCACTGGCTTTAGAAAATTTTCCCATTCTTTGTTACCCTTGCCTCATTATAACATTGAAAAGCCCTTTTGATCTTGGTTTCCTTTATGTTGTCTTTTGAATTTGAAGATACTTGCATGAATTGTTCTGGATGTTAACATTATTACAAACGAGAGTGAATTGTCCCTTTTTGATACTGACGCTTGATTTAGTCAAATATTTAGGTGATTCTCTTATGAACATTCCATTGCATTTGTTGGTAGCTTGCCATTTGTGTTTAGAAATTAGTTCATGATTATGTTGTCGCTCTTTGAGAAGCCAGTTGTACTCGTAAGCAAGATCTTCGGTTTGAACAATTTAGTTTGTTTTGTTTCACTTGTTTAGTTTGTGCTCGCTTATTTAAAAAAGAATTCACTTTTGATTGAGGACAAACAAAGAAACAAGTTGGGGAGAGTTGATAAGTTCATATTAGTGTTAGTATTTAGTGATTTTTGACACTTTTCAAGGGCTATTTTGATCTCTTATGCTTTTCCCCCTTTGTTTCTTTTACTTATTCGCAGTTTAATTTTAGTCGTTCTAAGCATTATTCGTTTAACTTCAGTTTGTGTAATTTTAGGTTACAATGAAGAATTTTGAAGCAAATTCCATCTTGGCTGCCTTTGAAAACTTTTGGAAGAATTTGAAGGAATTTTTACTCGCTGCAAGCTCACTCAGCGAGATCCAAGCGAGCTTTCCAGGGCCATTTTCGCTCAGCGAGCCCTTTGGTCGCTCAGCGAGATGGTGCTTTTAATGAAGAGTCGCTCAGCAAGCATACCTCGCTCAGCGAGGCCTGCGGATTTCAGCCCCTTTATAAACATTTGTTTCACTATTTCTTGGGATGTAACTTTTGACACTTGACCTAATATTCCTTAAAACACTTTTTCTCTTGGTTCTAAGAAGATTGGGTGCATTTAAAGTCAAGACTTTGTTCTTAATGCATCATCTTCTTCATTTTCATCTTTTGTTGGAAGCTTCCATGGAAATGGAAAGCTAAACTCATAGTATGTCAAGGTTAAAAGGTAGATAGGTTCTATTTTTGTGTGTATAGGCCTTGATCCTCTTGTATAAACTCTTGATGATGAATATATGATGAAAGCTTTGATTTTTTTGACAAACCCTTTTGTGTTATTTCATGATTGAGAGATATGGCCAACATTTGACCTAGGTTTCATCACCCAAATACCATAATCTAGAGATAGTCATGGACTTTGGAGTTCACTTGTATTGAACTTAAATGTTACCATTTTGATAGATTGAGTGAGAAATCATTAATGGATCAAAATGGTAAATCTCACATTTTGTGTTAGAAATAAACTTTATGAGAGGATATTATGAATGTGTTCATTGTTGAAATGAGTTTATCATTTGGTCAAAACTATATATGCAAAATGAATCTATCAAACCCTAACTTTGACATATGCTTTTAAGACTCTTACAAATCAATACTTTTACTTCTTAGAATTTGTTTGAATGCAAAAGTCCATTTTAGATACAAACACTAAAACCTTTTTGTTACCTTTAAGTCTAAACTTTAGCAATTGTAGAACGACATAAATATCATAAAACAATCTTTGTGGATCAACAAACAAAACCCTTACTCATTTGTGTTAACAACATGCATGCGAGATAAACGATATATAAATCGCCATCCGGACGCAATACCGCACAAAAATAAAGGTGAATACCAAATTGAGTCCTACTCATGGTACTATTCCATCTTTAATTTCAATCACTCAACTTGGTGGATTCAAGCATGAAAATGTACCACTAATGCAAAGTACCTTAAATGGATTAAATAATCCACTTAAAGGTAGTTTTGGTTTGATGAACATTAACTACTCTAATCAACACCCAAAGTAAATTGAGATTAAAGAGAAATTTCTCCCAAAAGTGCTTCCCAAGGTAAAAATAAAAAGGAGGAAGAAGGAGAAGAAAGAGGAACCAAAAAGGGGCTTAAAACAAGCCAAAAACACCATTCTGACTTGCGTTAACCGGTTAACCAATTGGTTAAGCAGTTAACGCAGGAAAAACCTACGCAGTTTTAAAGATGGTTAATCGGTTAACGGATTGGTTAACCGGTTAACATTGTACCAGAAGCAGAAAAATGAAGAAAATTCAGCATGATCCATCTTAAAACCTTTTCTCAAACATTTGATGATCATGATCTGAATTTGCACGAATTTTAAAACCAAAATACAGTGGAATCCTTGCAATCAAACAACAAATAAATATCCAAAGGACCTAGAAAACAAAGGCACCAAAGATCTACATCTTGAATGTTGATTGTGAATATGGGTTTATGGAAAGAGTGAATTACCAAAAGCACTTCTTCAAATTAGACCAAATCAAGCTTAAATCTACTGCAATGAATGAACAAAAAGAAGAATTGGATGAAGGTTTAGCTCAAGTTAGTCAAGAATTCAATGTGAATTCTTGATAACTTCAAAAGAAAGAAAAAGAGCTTTAGTGAAGTTTTTGTTTTGGGAGAATGTTTTGTAAGGGGTTTTTTTTGGCCCTCAAAAGCTTCGTGAATGAATGAAGTTATGGTCCTATTTAAAGACTTTCGGTATGGGAATTTGGTGGAATGAAGATTGCTTTCGTAATTAAAATTAGGCTTGGTAATTGCAATTTTGGTGGGAAATGGAAAAGAGTGGTGATTAGTGAGGGTTTATGGTAGGAAATGATCAAAGTGATGTAGAGAAATCAGAAACCAATGGATCTAGAATATTCCAATTAAATCAATTATCTAATGGTGCTGAATTTGAATAAAAAATTCAAATTTCGCACTAGTTAACCGGTTAACGGATTGGTTAACCGGTTAACCAAGCTGAAATTTGAAATTTTTTATTCAAACATGTTTGCTTGGTTGTTTCGGTCCGATTCTTGTGGTACGTCGAAGAAGACATGGAAATAAACGCATGAACCTTGGAAATCCTTGAATGAATCAATTAACTTGGGAAATCCTTGATCATATAATTTTGAATTATTTGCGGATCAATTTCGACTTTTGTTCTGTGAAATTTTACTCGAGTTGCAGGACTACTATTTTTGGCATTTTCAATGGTTCCTCTTCCTGAAAAAGGTTAGTAAAAGGAAACAAAATATTTTTTTAGATTTTGATTAATGGTTAGTAAACATAAACAAATAAAGTAATTAAAGACAACGATGATCCCCTGTGAGGTATAAACCTAACCCGAGAAGAACCGAGCAACCAGTGCGATCTTGTTTGTATGCAAGATGTAGATGAAAATGCGAAGAAAACTTAGGGCAACAAATAGGGTGTTATAAACCTCTTCGACTGCAAACACATGAGCTAGTCTTTCAAGCTGCATTACTCTGATCATGGGAACGTCATTCCATTGGTGCACCTTTATCATAGAAGCTATAGCAGCCAAAGCATCTGCCATCTTATTTTCATTGAGAGGCACATAATGAAACTCGACTTTAGTGAAGAAAGTTGATATCCTCCTGGCATAATCTCTATAAGGGATCAAGTGGGTTGATGAGTTACCCACTTACCCTTGATTTGATTGATTACCAAGGCAGAATCCCCATACACATCAAGATGCTTAATTCTCAAATCAACAGCTTCCTCAAGACCCATAATACAAGCTTCATACTCAGCTTCATTATTGGTACAAGAGAAACTCAATCTTGCAGCAAAAGGAATATGTGAACCATGTGGAGTAATGATCATTGCCCCAATTCCTCTTCCGCGTGCATTTACAGTACCATCAAAAACTAAACCTCATCGAGATCCAGGCTCGGGCCCTTCTTCAATCAAAGGTTCATCACAATCTTTCATCTTCAAAAACACCACATCCTCATCTGGAAAATCAAACTTGATTGGCTGGTAATCATCAATCGGTTGATGTGCCAAATGGTCAGCCAAGATACTACCTTTTATAGCTTTTTGAGCTCGGTACTCGATATCATATTCTGACAATAACATTTGCCAATGAGAATTCCTCCTAGTCAAAGCAGGCTTTTCAAATATATACTTGATTGGATCCATTTAAGAGATCAACCAAGTTGTATGATTCAACATATACTGGTGAAGACGCTTTGCAGCCCAGGCTAAGGCACAATAAGTTTTTTCAAGCATGGAGTACCGAGACTCATAATCAGTAAATTTCTTACTTATGTAGTACATTGCATATTCTTTTCTTCCAGATTCAACTTGCTGACCAAGCACACAACCCATTGAATCTTCCAACACAGTCAAGTACATAATCAACGATCTACCTTTCACCAAAGGAGACAAGATAGGAGGTTCAAACAAATATTATTTGATACTTTCAAACGCCTTCTGACAATCATCTGTCCAGACGCAACCTTGGTCTTTCCGAAGCAACTTGAAGATCGGAGCACATGTGGCAGTCATGTGAGAGATAAATCTCGAAATATAATTCAAGTGGCCCAAGAATCCTCTTACTTGCTTTTCAGTTCTTGGAGAAGGCATTTCCCGAATAGCTTTCACTTTATCAGGATCAACTTCAATTCCTCTTTGGCTGACAATGAAACCTAACAATTTTCTAGAACGTACACCAAACGTGCACTTGTTCGGATTCAAACGAAGCTTAAACTTCCTTAACCTCTGAAACAACTTCAACAAATGTTCAACATTATCCTCTTCAATCCTCGACTTAGCAATCATATCATCAACATATGCCTCAATTTATTTGTGCATCATATCATGGAAAAGCATGGTCATAGCTCTTTGGTATGTCGCACCAACATTCTTCAATCCAAAGGGCATCACTCTGTAGCAGAATGTTCCCTATGGTGTAATAAATGTGGTCTTTTCCATGTTCTCGGGTGCCATCTTAATTTGATTATAACCGTAAAATCCATCCATAAAAGAGAACACGTCAAACTTAGTCATATTATCTACCAACACATCAATGTGTGGCAATGGAAAATCATCTTTTGGACTGGCTTTATTCAAATCTCTGTAATCAACACACATTCAAACTTTTTCGTCTTTCTTTGGAACATGCACAATATTGGCCACCCATTAAGGATAATTAGATGTCACAAGAAAACCTGCATCAATATGCTTTTGAACCTCCTCATTGATTTTTACTGCCATATCAGGATGAGTTCTTCTCAACTTTTGCTTCATAGGTGGACATTCAGGCTTCAACGGCAATCTATGCTCCACAATATTAGTATCAAGACCTGGCATGTCCTGATAAGATCAAGCAAATACATCAACATATTCTCTAAGAAGCTCTATCATTCTCTTTTTAACATATTCTTTCTTATCATCTTCAGAACCCAAGTTGACCAATTCTGTAGACTTTCCATGAGGCTGAATAATATTCTCCTCGTGCTCAAGCAACCGAGAAATCTCTTCAACATCCTCTTCCTCAGCTTCAAACATAGGGAATTCAAAGTTGGGAATGGGCATAGAATCATTATTTTCAATGGGTTTATCAATCAATCTACACAATGATTTTATTTTTATTTTAGAGTATGAACAAAAGAGAAAACATTATGCAGATAAACAGTGATTATTATTATTTTGGGTTTTTTATGTTACCATTTTTCAGAATAAAGCAAAAAAAGGAAAAACACACATGGAAATAACAAAATAACATTTTATTGATGATGATAAAATTTGAAACAAAGCCCGACAAACATCACTTTCACCTTGGGCAGAGTGAAAGGATTTTTGAAAGAAAATAAAACAAATTACTTTGAAGCATGAACAATAGAAAGAACATCAACAGAAATCCAGTTCTTGCAAATCTTTCTGTGCATAACAAAATCAAGCATTTCTTCATCTTCATCATCTTCAATGATGGCAGCAGCGGAATGACCGTTGATAAACCCAGCACTTCAGAATCCTTCCTGAATAGTCTTCGGGTCATTGAGAGCCACACCTGGTGAAAAACCAATACCAAATCTTTCTTTGTTGTTAACATCATCAATAACTCGCCCCCAACCGTCAGATCGACCAGTTTCAAGCATGCGCAGAACATCCTTTAGAGAAGACATAGGCATAACATTCTTTTTAGCAGCATTATCAATAACAGAAATAGCATGGAATGAAGTTCCCACCTCTTCTTCAACATCAATATAGGAGAAAGATGACAATTTGCTCACTAGCATCGCCTGCTCACCACCAATAGTCATTAATTTCCCATCTTTCACAAACTTCAGCTTCTGATGGAGAGTAGATGTCACAACTCATGCCTCATGAATCCAGGGTCTTCCAAGGAGACAATTGTAAGCGAGGCGTATATCAATTACTTGAAAAGTAATCTGGAATATAAACGGTCCAATCAGAATAGGAAGATCAACTTTACCAACTACAGTCTTCTTCGATCCGTCAAAAGCTTTCACAATAATCCCACTATGTCTCATGGGAGAACCTTGGTATGAAAGCCTTGACAAAGTTGACTTCGGCATCACATTCAAAGAAGACCCAGTATCAACCTATGTAACAGCCCGGGCCCCTCGCAAGGCAATCCCGACACTTGAACCCCAGGGTACAGGGTTCGATTCCCACGGAAGGCAAAACCTCTACTAGTGAGGGGAGTAGAGAAGATCGTGAGGTGGTAGTGCCGGGATTGCCTTGCGAGGGGCCCGGGCTGTTACAACCTACACCTTAGACAAAGCATCTTCCTGACAATTCACTGAAATATGCAGAGCCAAGTTATTGTTCCTTCCTTCTTCAGGCAAGTCATCATCACAGAAACTCAGATTGTTGCACGATGTGATATTATCCACAATGCTATCAAACTAATCAATAGTCACATCATGATCAACATAAGCTTGATCAAAAATCTTCTGCAAAGACTTCCTATGAGCCTCAGAGCACATCAAGAGTGATAAAACTAATATATTTGACGGAGTATGTAACAGCTGCTCAATAACGTTGTACTCGCTCTTCTTTATCAGTTTCAACACCTCATCTTCACTATCTTTCAAACTGGAATCACCAAATTGACCTGATTGGGTAACAGCATCCCCAATCTATTTACTCGCACTTGTATCTTCAGCTCTCTTCGGAGGATCCGAAGCATAAACTCTACCACTTCGAGTAACTTTTGTCACATAAGCAATGCTAACCACATAATTTGGAGAAGGAATATGAACTTCCTTTCCATTTTCCATCATCGTAACATTATACCGGTATATAACAACTTTATCAGACTCATATGGCATTGGACCAGGCAAATTGATCACCAAAGGAGTACCAACATTTTTACGGCTATCAAAATAAATAACCACCTTCTCAGGAACAACCTTCTCAGGAATATTGAACTGAGGCACAATAACATTCACTTATTTGTCATACTCGTCTCTTTTTGTTGTCATTTCAATCAACTTATCATCCATCATATTTTGAATGTCTCTCTTAACAATCACGCAACCACGAGGGTTCACCAAGAAAATGCAACAACCAACATAATTGTGGTCAATATCATGATATTTACTTAGGAAATCATGCATCTCAACCAAAGACCTTCGAATATGGCGGACCTCATAAATCTTGAAAAACTAGGACAACCATCAACCATGTTTATAGATGCATTACCATGATTTGGAAGCGGATCCGTCTTCACATTTGGATTAACATCATTGAAAGACAAAACATTACTCCTTATCAATTTCTGTACTTCAAACTTTAATGGATAACAATTCTTAATATCGTGCCCCGAGGCACCTTGATGAAAAGCATAGTGAGCCTCTAGCTTATACCACCATGGAATATACTCTGGAACTGGAGGTGGAGAACGTGTTTGCACAAGATTCTTTTCGATCAGAGATGGAAGCAAATCTGCATACAACATCGGAATGGGATCAAAATTCGGCTTAGCACGACCCTGTTGATTTCCACTCTGTTGCACAGACGGCTGTTCATAACGAGATTGATACTTTGGAGCTACTGGCACAATTGGAGTCACATTAATCAATGGAGTTACAGAGATTACATGCTGCTGATGACGATGATTCTCGCGACCACGAGGTCTTCTGTAACTTTCACGAGACACAATGTTAGTCTCACCTTCTTTCTTCTTACCAAAGTTGAACCTCTTAGAAATTGAGTCAATACTACTCTCTTTGCTCAAACGTCCCTCACGGATACCTTCTTCTAAATGCATCCCCATACTCACAATTTCAGTGAAGTCAGAAGGAGCACTTGCAATCATCTTCTCATAGTATAAAGAACCTAAAGTATTCAAAAATATCTTTGCCATCTCTTTCTCTTCCAGAGGAGGAACAATCTGTGTTGCTAGCTCACGCCATCTCTACGCATATTCTTTGAAAGTTTATTTGTCCTTCTAGGACATAGCACGAAGTTGATCTCTGTCTGACGCCATATCAACATTATACTTGTATTGCATAACAAAAGCCTCTTCGAAATCATTGAAAGTATGTATTTGGCTACTTTCCAAGCTCATGTACCATCTCATGGATGCACCAGTTAAACTATCCTGAAAATAATGAATCAGTAGATGATCATTGTCTGTCTGAGCAGACATCTTCCTAGCATACATAGTCAAATGACTCAGAGGACAAGTGTTGCCTTTATACTTCTCTAACTCAGGCAGCCTGAACTTGTACAAAACCTTGACATTAGGAACCAGACAAAGATCATATGCATCTTTACCATACAAATCTTTGTGCTTCAAGGCTCTCATCTCTCTCTGTAACTCAACAAACGACCTTGAAAATCATCAAATCTTTCAGTCACACCAGCGCCTTCACTGGGATCAGCATGGTAAATCACTTCATCATGGTGCGGAGTAGTGTGCATCACAGGCGGTGTAGTAGTCATTACTGGCTGAAGAGTAGTACATGCAACAGTCTCAGGAGGAGGAGGAGGATGATAACCAACAAGAGTGAAATTAGCCGGCATGCCTCACGGTGTACCAGGAGGCATGCGGTAACGAGGAGAAATGACAGCTTCGGCAGGGACCGATGCAGTGACAATCTCAGAGATGACTATATGCTGTACCAGAGAATTAGGAGGATGGGGTGGCGGATTTTGACCAGCCACCAAGATATCCGTCATGGCAGTAACTCTTTTCAAGCTATCCTTCAGATATGTAACTTCCTCGCGCAGCTTGTATTTCTCTTGCTGTAAGGCTTCCGACATCTTCTTCCGATTAGCTCGAGTATCAACCTTGTGAGTCAGCTTGTCAAACACAATGGATGAAGACCAAGAGAAACACAATAAGACCTCGGTTGAACTCTCAGAAAGCAAGACCAATGCCAGCATGATGCATGATATGCAGATGCAAATGCAAAGATTTCAAAGGACTATAAGGTAAATTGCAATATTTATAAAAATGATACTACATTGTGAAATATTGAAAAACTTCTTTTCATGTTCAAAGCCAAAGACAACTGAAATATTTGCAAAAGTTCCTATGAGTCCCTTGAAATCTCAAGAACAATGCACATGAATGCATGAGTGCATGTATGCAACAACCACAAACAAGATCACACAAAGCACACGGGTCTAGGTTCCAAGTCACGAGCATGAAGTCAAGGTAGCATAACACCTCCCACACAGGTAAGTACTAAGGTTTTGTCTTCATTGTACCTGCAGAGAACTAAAAGGGTACTAACAGAGGTGCCCAGAGTTAACAGCCATCTTTAGAACATTATCGGTACGTTGGATTACTCCCCAACCGATAACATTCTTAAAATAGACCTCGTCCGAGTGTAGTATCGCGTGACAACCACCTTAGGTTTACACCTGGATTGTTTCTGCACTACGTTCCTAAATTGGCTTGGATGGATTAAGGATTCTACAGTCCTCAGTATGATCAACTCAAGTTCGGAAAATAATGCCACGTATGATTACTCATCATGACATTGATAATCAAAAAGAGCCTAACTGAGTGGAGATTATCAGATCCGAGTTAGAATCTATCTCACTCACAGAGGATCACCAAAGCCGAAACAGAACAAATAAATAACAAACAAATCAAACCAATGCAGTAAATAAATCAAAGTAGGCCGAATCCACTTAGAGATTACTCCCCAGCAGAGTCACCACTTTTTAGTCGCGGTAAAATCATGAGTGTAAGTTATTGGTTAACTTAACACAAAGTAAACAGAGTCGCCGCCGCACTTTTATTTTATTCCAAGAGGAAAAGGAAAAAAGAGCGAATAAATCCTAATGAATCTAAAAGCAAAAATCTAAAGAAACACAACAGAGAATGGGTAAGGGGATAGGTTACACAATGGGAAGGTTTTATGCACCCAAAATGTATGTGGTACTCCACGGGAGCCCTTTGAAAAATTTACTGCTTTTGGTCTGAAAGAGGTTTGTTAAATGAGAGTGGGGGGATGAGAAAAAAATTATTTTTAATATTTTTGTGTTTGGAGAGGTTTACCAGCTCATGCCTACATACCCACAAAGTTCAATGCAAGATCAAAACCCCGTAGTTCTTGGTACAAATAGTAAAAAAGGTTGGTTATGATTGATTTTATTGAGTGAAGAGAATTTGTCATCTTCAAGTGGATATCTAAACAAACTACCATGAGAATGAAGGAATGGACTCACACATCATTATGGGGAGGGCGCCAACTCGGATAAAATCAACGAGTATGCCATTAAACCCCCACAAATGACAATAGACTCAATTACATCAAACTACAACCATGGAGATTGAGAGACTTACACCCGACTAAATAATAATGACTCATAATCAACACTCTTTTAAAGAAAATAAACAAAAATGCACAAAGACACAAAACAACTTGAATGAGTTTGATTTTTTTATTTTTTGAATTAAGGTCAACATGATTAGATTCATTGATTTTTTAAAGAAAAGAAAAAGAGTAAAAGTCACTTGACAAAAGTCAAGGTTTTATTTATTAAAGAGGTGATGATTTAAAAAGAAGGAATCCTTTGAAAAAGGGAGAAGATTTTGAAAATTAAAGAAAGGGAGGAGATGAAGGGACTATCCTAAAAAAGTAAATAAGGAGATAAGGGAAGAAAGATCTAACCAAACTTGATGATACTTTAAATTATGAGCATAAGAGTTTCATCCTTATAAGCTAGAAAATGGCCAAATAAAGGCAAATTCCAACTTCATGAAGATCAAAGCAAAGGAGAGGGATCCTAAAATCTAAGTCCAAAATCTCCATTACAAAGCCAAGGATAGTAACCAATAGTCCACAAATTAAAGTCACAAGTTTTTTAGAAGTTTAATCCTTTATTAATCTTTTTATGTCCAAATGGAAAAATGGAAGATCAACAACAAAATAAGAGCAAATAATAAACATGATATGGATGAATAAAGTATATAAAGCAAAATAAAATAAAATAAACAATAAAAGTGCAAGAAACTAAATGTTAGTAGCAAAACCAATTAAAATGCAAGAATTTAAAATATTAATAATAATACTTGTATAATAATATTTACATAAGAATGGTATGGTGAACTTAATCTACCATAACCAAAAGAGTAACCAAAATCGAAAGGTGACCAAATCCGCTTAGCATCTTATACTATAGCGATTAATCAAGGAAAATTGAACTGAATTCAATGAAATTTGAAAGGCGATTGGGAGACCCAAAGCACCTACGCATCAAACATTCATAAGTCTCGATTCCTAATGCAATATGATTAACCACTTTGGGATTACGCGATCGACAAGAGATCCGGTTCACGAAAGTGCAAGTACCCAATTAGATTTTTATTCCGAGGTCGAGACACATTTAGGTCTATGTTAAGTAATCGCCGAGTAATTTACGAAGTAATTACCCTACAAATGAGGCCGGCCACCACCAATTAAGGTGCATAATGTTAGTGCTAATGCATGCGAGATAAACGATATGTAAATCGCTATCCGGACACAATATCGTACAAAACTAAAGGTGAATACCAAATTGAGCCGCACTCATGGTATTCTTCCATCCTTAAGTTAAATCACTCATCTCGGTGGATTCAAGCATGCAAATGTATCATTAACGCAAAGTACCTTAAATGAATTGAATAATCCACTTAAAGGTAGTTTTGAATTAATGAACATTAACTACTCTAATCTACACCCAAAGTTCATTGAAATTAAGGAGAAATCACTCCCAAAAGTGTTTCCCAAGGTAAAAATAAAAAGGAGGAAGAAGAAGAAAGAGAAACCAAAAAGGGGCTTAAAACAAGCCAAAAAGTCAGTTCTGACTTGTGTTAACCGGTTAACCAAAATGCACTGGGAATGGTTAACCAGTTAACGCAAGAAGTTTTCAAATACTGTGTTATTTTATAACTGGTTAACCGGTTAACCAATTTACACTATAAATGGTTAACCGGTTAACATTGTACCAGTAGCAGAAAAATGCAGAAAATTCAGCATGATCCATTTTAAAACCTTTTTACAAACATTTGATGATCATGATCTGAATTTGCACGAATTTTAAAACCAAAATACAGTGAAATCCCTGAAATCAAACAACAAATAAAAATCCAAAGGATCTAGAAACAAAGGCACTGAAGATCTACATCTTGAATGTTGATGGTGAATATGGGTTTATGGAAAGAGATGAATTACCAAAAGCACTTCTTCAAATTGGACCAAATCAAGCTAGATCTACTGAAATTGATGAACAAGAGAAGAAAAGGATGAAGGTTTAGCTTAAGTTAGTCAAAAATTTAATGTGAATTCTTGATAACTTCAAAAAGAGGAAAAGAGCTTTAGTGAGATTTTTGGTTTTGGGAGAATGTTTTGCAAGGGGTTTTTTGGCTCTCAAAAGCTTGGTGAATGAATGAAATTATGGTCTATTTAAAGACTTTAGGCATGGGAATTTGGTGGAATGGAGCTTGCTTTGGTAATTAAAATTAGGCTTGGTAATTGCAAATTTGGTGGGAAATGGAAAAGAGTGGTGATTAGTGAGGGTTTATGGTAAGAAATGATCCAAGTGATGTAGAGAAATCAGAAACCAATGGATCTAGAATATTCCAATTATATCAATGATTTAATGGTGCTGAATTTGAATAAAATATTCAAATTTCGCACTAGTTAACAGGTTAACGCATATGGTTAACAGGTTAACCAAGCCAAAAGTTGAATATTTTATTCAAATGTGGTTGCTTGGTTGTTGTGGCCCGATTCTTTTTATACGTCGAAGTAGGCATGGAAATAAACACATGAACCTTGGAACTCATTGAATGAATCAATTAATTTGGGAAATCCTTGATCAGATAAATTTGAATTATTTGCGGATCAACTTCGACTTTTGTCTGTGAAATGTTTCTCGAGCTGCAGGGCTGCTATTTTTGGCGTTTTCAATGGTTCCTCTTCCTGAAAAAGGTTAGTAAAAGGAAACAAATATTTATTTTTGGATTTTGATTAATGGTTAGTAAACATAAACAAATAAAGTAATTAAATACAATGGTGATCCCCTGTGAGGCATAAACCTAACTCGAGAAGAACCGAGCAACCAGTGCGATCTTGTTTGTATGCAAGATGCATATGAAAAATGCGAAGAAAACTTAGGGCAAAAATTAGGGTGCTACATGTTGTACTTAAATGGAGACGCAAAAATGAGAGCGTTGTACTTAAACGGAGACTCAACATGAGACCAATGTACTTAAATGGAATCGACAAAGATGAAATCGTCATACTTAGATGAAATCAAAAGGAACGAGATCATTGTACTTAAATGATAACCCGACACGAGACCGTTGTAATGAAACAGAGACGCGGAAATGAGATCGGTGTACTGAAACGGAGACTCAACTGGGGATAACAAATGCTGGTCGGTATGAGTAACACACTGAGGAATGAATTTGACATTCTGTGGGAATACTTCAGTCTGATTGAAGCAATAATATTTCAGGCTTTTGTGCAAGGTCCCCCAAAATTATCTTATGCTTCATATGCATATGTTTGAATTTTTCCATGGCGTAATGCTCCATAATAATGGAAATGCTACGCTTTCTTTGAGGATGCAAATGTAATGATGATTACTAAATGCAAATGCAAAGGGATCTCCTGATGAGGAGATAACAGACATCCCAAGTAGCTTAACTGGGGAAGGAATAATCATTGGATTGATTTGATGAATCCCTGTGGGGAAAAGCAACTCTACGGGGAATAATGTTTATGACACACTCTGGCTCTGAACTGCCACCATTGCCAAAAATAAATTGGACTTTGAGAAATTGGGGAATGCTGATCCTGCTGGGAAAGATCTTGATCTGGGAGGTATGCCACCTGTAGAACTCTGTTGGGGAAATAATAACCTTCTGACTCGGCTGGGGAAAAGGATTCGTTGATACTCCGCTGAGGAAGAATCTGCTAGAGAATCCCTCGGATATACAATCTTTTGCTTCGGGAAGGGATGTCGACGAGGATTGGACTTCAGTTAACTATTTCGCTGGGGAAAACTGTGAATGATGCTGTGTAAGAAGGAAAACCGTAAAGTTCCTCCCTACCTTCACCTCTGCTGGGGAATTATGAATTCTCACGTATCGCTGGGGATATGAAGACTCTGATGTAGGAATACTTCTCCATTGAAGGAAGACTTCCTGCTTGGGGAGAATACCCTTTTGTTAATTTGTTGGGGAGAATTTCAATTCTCACTCTACCGGGGATGTCAAATGAGAATACTCCCTGCTGAAGCTACAAGTTTTGACCATCCCTTGCTAGTAAGGAGAGGTAAGAATCGTCTCGTTCTGGGGATGAGAGAGTAGATCATCTCATGCTGGGGATGAGAGAATACATCATACATTATCTCATGTTGGGGATTAGATAATGATACCCTTCTGCTCGGGAAGTATCCTCCTTCTTGCTGCTTTGCTGGAGAAAGGATGATTTGATAAGACTTGCTGAGAAATTTTGCTCCAAAATTTGTTGAGGAAAGACTTCCTGAAGTCTTGTGCTGGCGACGACTTAGCTGGCAACACCTGTACCTGCATGTTAATGAGCACAACTGATATTACCTGCAAAAGAGATAATTAATTTGGCCTGCGTGCCCCAAGTTTATGATCTGAATCACCATCCCTATTACTCAACAAATCAGACTCTTGTCAAGTGTTTTTACTCTTATGCATGTATTGTAAAGCATTCATGCATTCGCAATGCAATATTTATCATAATTTGTTGGACGTTTTTGCAATCAATCAATGGTAGATGGAAAAATAAAACATATGAAAGCAAATTTGAATGAAATTTCACTTTTATTGATTAGAAAAGGCCATGAATAAGCATTACACCGGGAAGCAATCCCTGGAAAGAGGAAATTGTACAAAAGGATGATAAACTATTGTAATGGCAATGTGAAAATCAGATCTCATCAAGCTCCGACCCGACTATGACTTGTATGTCCTCAAGACTCTCCGCATGATTCACTTTTGAGGAAGACGATTGAATTGATTCTCAACCCTCAGATTACCCTTGATTGCAAATGACGAATCACAGATCTCGCAGATCACAGTTGTTTGTTTTGGTTCCTCTTTTGCATGGTGTAGCGGTAAAATCATGAGTGTAAGCTATTGATTAACTTAACTCAAGGTACACAGAGTCGCCACCGCACTTTTATTTATTTCCACAAGGAAAAAGGTAAAAGAACGAATAAAAACCTAAGGAATCTAAAAGCAAAAGCTAAAAGAAATAAACAGAGAACAGGTAAGGGGATTAGTTACAAATCGGGAAGGTTTTACGCACCCGACTCGTCCGTGGTACTCCACGGGAACCCTTTGAAATATTTACTGCATTTTTGGCTTGAAATGGTTTGCTTGACAAAAGATTGAAGAGATGAGAAGAAGAATGTTTTTTAAGATTTTTGTGTTTGAAGAGACGAACGTCTCATGCCTACATACCCACAAAGTGCAATGCAAGATCAAAACCTCGTAGTTCGTGGTACAAAATTTGAAAAGAAACAATGAGTTGAATTGATTTTAAAATGTAAAGATAAGTCGTCATTCCTTAGCGAATAATTCCGCTAGAAAAAATGAATCATATCTAAACATAAAAAATGGTTAAAAAGAAACGTGCACGAGGGCACAAAAACAATTGAATGAGTTTTGGATATTTTAAAGTTTTTGAGAAGAAAAGTTTCGATATGCTTATGTGGTTTAGCATTTATTAAGAAAATGAAGTGAAAAGGTAAAATCGCATGACCTAAGTCAAGGTTTGATTGCAAAAATGTTTGAAGTTTGAAAACAAAGAAAGTTTTTTGAAAATAGGAAGGAGATTTGAAAATTGAAGAAGATGGGAAGAGATGAAGGGACTATCCTAAGACTTGAAAGTAAAAGCTAAAGGAAGAACGATCAAACCGTGTTATGAACATTTCTTCAAGGTAACAGAATTCCATCTTCAAAGACAAATGAAGTTAATTCGAGGCCAAGGTCTTCAATCCATAACAACTCAAGCAAAGGGATAGATCCTAAAATCTAAGTCCGAAACTCCAAGTCCAATGCTAAGGATAGTAACCATAGTCCGAAATTAAAGTCACAAGTCTTTTAGGTGTTTAATCCTTTATTAGTGTTTTGTGTCCAAATGGACAAAAGAAAAATCACAAGTAACAATATAAACATAAACAATATGATGAATGATATAGAAGCATAATAAGAGAGATAAGGAGCGAGAGATTGAAATAAAGAGGATAAGGTGCGAGAGATTGAATTAAAATGTTAGTATAGTAATAGTATAATAATATTTACATAATAATGGTATGGTGAGCTTAATCAACCACAACCAAAAAGGAAAGTAACCAAAATCGAAGGCAACCGGATCCACTTAGCATCTTACACTATAGCGATTAATCAAGGAAAACCGAACCGAATTCAATGAAATTTGAAAGGCGATTTGGAGACCCAAAGCACCTACGCATCAAAAATTCACAAGTCTCGATTCTTGAAGCAATATGATTAACCACTTTGGGATTACGCGATCAACAAGAGACCCGGTCCACGAAAGTGTAAGTACCCAATTAGATTTTTATTCCGAAGTCGGGACATATTTAGGTCTATGTTAAGCAATCGTCGAGTAATTTACGAAGTAATTACCCTACAAATGAGGCCGGCCACCACCAATTAAGGTGCATAATATTAGTGCTAATGTATGCGAGATAAACGATATATAAATCGATACCCAAACGTGATACCGCACAAAACTAAAGATGAATACCAAATTGAGTCATACTTATGCTATTCTTCCATCCTTAAGTTCAATCACTCATCTTGGTGGATTCAAGCATGAAAATGTATCACTAATGCAAAGTACCTTAAATGAATTGAATAATCCACTTAAAGGTAGTTTTGAATTAATGAACATTAACTACTCTAATCTACACCCAAAGTCCATTGAAATTAAAGAGGAATTACTCCCAAAAATGCTTCCCAAGGTAAAAATAAAAGGGAGGAAGAA
The DNA here is from genome assembly GCA_963966055.1 of Lathyrus aphaca. Classification (NCBI taxonomy): domain Eukaryota; kingdom Viridiplantae; phylum Streptophyta; class Magnoliopsida; order Fabales; family Fabaceae; genus Lathyrus; species Lathyrus aphaca. Next base: position 213,679,557 of record OZ014519.1, read on the forward strand.
GAAGAAGAAAGAGGAACCAAAATGGGGCTTGAAATAAGCCAAAAACACCATTCTGACTTGTGTTAACCGGTTAACCGATTAACGCAAGCAAATTTTGAATAATCTGCGTTGTTTTTAAACTGGTTAACCGGTTAACGCTGTACCAGAAGCTGAAAAATGCAGAAAATTCAGCATGATCCATTTTGAAACCTTTTCTCAAACATTGGATGATCATGATCTGAATTTGCACGAATTTTAAAACCAAAATATAGTGGAATCCTTGCAATCAAACAACAAATAAAGATCCAAAGGATCTAGAAACAAGAGCACCAAAGATCTACATCTTGAATGTTGATGGTGAATATGGGTTTATGGAGGAAGATGATTTACCAACATCTTTTCTTCAAATTGAACCAACACAAGCTTAGATCTACTGAAATTTATGAGCAAAAGAATGAAAGGATGAAGGTCTAGCTCAAGTTAATCAAGAATTCAATGTGAATTCTTGATAACTTCAAAAGAAAGAAAGATGAGCTTTGGAGAATTTTGGTGTTGGAGAGTAATTTTGCAAGAGGTTTTGTGGCTATCAAAAGCTTGTGGAATGAATGAAATTGAGGTCCTATTTAAAGGCCTTAGGTATGGAAATTTGGTGGAATGGAGCTTGCTTTGGTAATTTGAATTTAGGCTCGGTAATTGGAATTTTGGTGGGAAATGGAAAAGAGTGGTGATTAGTGAGGGTTTTTGGTAGGAAGTGATCAAAATGATGTAGAGAAATCAGAAACCAATGGATCTAGAATATTCCAATTAAATCAATGATCTAAGGGTGCTGAATTTGAATAAAAAATTCAAATTTCGCACTGGTTAACCGGTTAACCAAGCTGAATTTTGAATTTTTGTTCAAAAATAGCTGTTTGGTTGTTTCGGCCCGATTCTTGTGTACGTCGAAGAAATAAACACGGAAACCTTGGAGATCCTTTGAATGAGTCAATTAACTTGGGAAATCCTTGATCTGATAATTTTGAATTATTTGCGGATCGTCTTCGACTTTTGTAAAATTTACTCGAGCTGCAGGACTGCTATTTTTTGGCATTTTTATATGGTTCCTCTTCCTGAAAAAAAAATTAGCAAAAGGAAACAAAATATTTTTGGATTTTGATTAATGGTTAGCAGACACAATCAAATAAAACAAATAAAGACAATGGTGATCCTCTGCGAGGCATAATCCTAACCCGAGAAGAACCGTGCAACCAGTGCGATCTTGTTTGTATGCGAAATGCAGATGAGATGCGAAAAATCTTAGGGTCAAAAATTAGGGTCTGACACATGGATCGCCCTTTCGGGTTTTCAATCCACCGGGATACCCATTTTTTCCTGAGCTGTCTGATGTGGCTTTTCAACTCAGCGGGTGTACATTTTTTCAAATATTTCCCTAACTTTTTCCCGAGCCTTTTATTCAGTTTTTGGCTCGCCGGGATGCAATTTTTTGCCTGGACTCTTATTCTGATTTTGTCCAGCGGATCTCTTTATACGAAGTATTTTCTAACTGCGTCTGTGTTGACAGGGGATTGGAAGTTTTCGCCCTCCATGGTTGTTAACATCAAGGCTCCGCCCGAGAAGACCTTTTTAACCACGAATGGACCTTCATAGTTGGGTGTCCACTTTCTCCTGTGATCTGTTAGAGGAGGAAGGATCCTTTTCAGCACTAAGTCGTCGGGTATATAGCGTTGAGGCCGTAATTTCTGGTCGAACGCCCATTTCATTCGTCGTTGATACAACTGTCCATGGCATACAGCTGCTAGATGTTTCTCTTCAATGAGGCTCAATTGATTGTACCTGGATCGGAGCCACTCAACTTCATCAAGCTTGACATCCATCATTAATCTCACGGAAGGAATCTCGACTTCAACCGGTAGGACTGCCTCCATATCATACACCAGCGAGAATGAGGTTGCCCCGGTTGAGGTGTGCACAGATATTCGGTACCCATGCAATGCAAATAGCAACATCTCATGCCAATCTTTGTACGTCACAACCATCTTCTGTACAATCTTTTTAATGTTTTTGTTGGCTACCTCGACGGTGCCATTCATCTGCGGGCGGTACGATGAAGAGTTGTGATGCACGATCTTGAAATCCCGACATAGGTTTGCCATCATCTTTTTGTTAAGATTAGAACCATTTTCAGTAATGACTCTTTCGGGAATTCCATATCAGTAGATAATATCCCTCTTGATGAACCGGGCTACCACTTGTTTGGTGACATTGGCATAGGACGCCTCTTCGACCCACTCTGTGAAATAGTCTATGGAAACTAGGATGAAGTGGTGACCATTAGAAGCAGTTGGCTCAATCTAGCCAATCATATCAATGCCCCACATGGAAAAGGGCCAAGGTGACTACATGACACTCAACGAATTAGGAGGCACATGCACCTTATCAGCGTAAATTTGGCATTTGTGGCACTTGCGGGAATATTTACAACAAACGGATTCCATGGTGATCCAATAATACTTCGACCTTAAAAGTTTCTTTGCCATAACATGTCCTCCTGCATGGGTATCGAAGGAGCCTTCGTGAACTTCTTGCATCAACATGTCTGTTTCGTATCTATCTACGCATCTGAGCAAGACCATGTCGAAGTTCCGTTTATATAGCACATCATCCAGGTTTAAGAAGAACCCTCCTGCCAACCTCCTAAGGGTCTTCTTGTCTTTACTAGATGCCCCTGATGGGTATTCTTGAGATTTCAAAAAGCACTTGATATTGTAGTACCAGGGTTTATCATCATTGACACTATCAACTTCAAACACATATACTGGTCTATCAAGACGAGACACCTCGATTTTGGGCACATAGTTCTCTTGGTGAACCTTGATCATGGAGTATAAGGTTGTCAAAGCATCATTAAATTGATTCTCGTCCCGAGGTATATAGTGCAGCTTGACCTTCGCGAAGAATGTTAACAGCCTCCTGGTATAGTCCCTATAAGGAGTCATATGGGGTTGATAAACTAGTCATTTTCCGTTAACATGATTGATGACTAAAGCCGAATCACCAAAGATCTCGAGGTTCTTGATTCTCAAACCAATTTCTTCCTCAATCCCTATTATACAGGCTTCATACTCTGCTTCATTGTTTGTGCACTCGATTGTCAATCGGGTAGTGAATGGCATATGGATCCCTTCCGGCGATATGATAACATCACCAACTCCGCTACCGTTCATGTTAATGGCTCCATCCAACATCAGACTCCATTTGGATTCAGCGTCTGGCCCCTCCTCCGGGAGTGGTTCTACACAGTCTTTCGACTTGAGGAACACGATGTCTTCATCTGGGAACTCGAACCTCATTGGATGGTAATCCTCGATTTGTTGGGCTAAATAATCTGACAATACACTTCCCTTGATAGCTTTTTGTGAAGTATATTGGATATCGTTGTTCGTTGGTGTTTTTCGACGAACAACCTCTGGTTTCTAATTTAACGTTAAACTAGTTTACTTGCAAGATCAACCATACAAATCCTAAGACATAAGTGCGAATTAATTTTGGTCGAAAGTGATGATTTTTAGCAATATTGATGGTTTCACTTTTTGTTAACTTTCCCTCGTATGTTTGTATGATTCATAATGTAGAACTAAGAACAAGAGTAAAATAACTTGGTAACTTAAAGGAAATAATTCTTGAAAATGCATAAAGGAAAGAACAAGAACAAATGCAGAATGTCGAACTAGTATAAAACTTGTAAATTGCTTGAATTGTAAAAGTGCAAAGATGTTAAATAAACTTGAAATTTATTAAACTTGAAGAATTAATGATGGTGTTCACACATACATTTTTCCAGAATCACACTCTTTTCTCTCACATAGGTACTTTGAGTTTTTAAAGGAATTTGCACAAATGAATTTAACACACAAATCTGATAAGAACTACCCTATATATAAGAAACTAAAATAACTGCCACTAACGGGAAAATCCTAATATTTTGACACTTGGCCTTTCGGCATGCATTCATTCCATTAGATGCTTCCGTGCGTACTTCTGCCAAACGTTCCAATCCTTTAAATTTGAACTTTCTTCTTTCTTTCGAACTGGTATCTTTGTTCAACATCCGTCAAAATCATCAATGATGACCACCTTCGACTGACTGGTCAAATTACCAAAACAATGTCTTCTTTCCGTCTATGTCGAAAGATATAACAAACGTCATTTCTTACTAACCATGTCGAAATCTTCCTTTCAAACATATTTCCCAAACTCTTTTATGTCGAATCATATCTCTTTCCCTTTCATTTTCACATCGTCGAAAATCCCTGTCTACAAATTGCCCCCCAACAAAGAGTTTTCGACTAGTCCTTGAAGAAAAAACATTTGTTGTTGATGAGCATTTTCGAAACTTTATTGTCTTTATTACTTTGTCATTTCCAAGATTTTTGATTTTGTAAATCCCAAAAACTCATCATTAGAATTTTTTAAAATGTCAACTCTCAGCCCACGTCCAAACATTACCCCATCATTTCCTAAAAACTAGGGGGTCATAGGCTTTTCCAACTGCCTCTATGAACTTTTTTGCCACGTGGTCCACGAATTAAAAATTAAATAGTTTCAAAACTCTCTTTTCCCTCTATTAATACTCACCAAAGATCACTTTTAAAATTTTTAGTCATTCTCTTCTTCATCCTTCTTAGACATCTTCATCACTCTCAAATGACCAAGAACCCATTTTTTGTGAGAACTGCCCAAAACTTCAACTCTAAGCAACAATGTCTTCATCAAAAGCTACTACCAGCAAGAAGAACAAAAGTCTGACTCCTCTCGCCTACGCACACTGATTGGCTGGACCGGAAGTGGTTGGAAATCAACAATATATTCCAGAACCTCCTAATGAGAAGGAGAAGGCGAGTATCTACAAATCTCAGGTATTAATCCCTATTATTGTATCTGGTACATGTCATGCAATGTTAGGCCCTCTTCCTAACCCAAACACAAATCCAGAAAAACTAAAAGAATACTTTCCCTCTTACCAACGCCTTAAACCCATCGGCACTGGGGTTAAACCAAAAAACTCTATCGAATAGCCTAAAGGCGTAAAGGCAAGTGTTGAAGCAACCATAAACTTAGGGTACTTACAAAACACTAGGATATTTAGAGCCTCTCCCAAGTCGAAAGACATTTCAGAGTACCTTTCATGGGTAAACAAAGTTGAAAACGTTAAGGCCCCATTTTGGAAAGATTTAGGCATCTTCGACTTAATTCAAATGTCGAAGGTGGGACTTACCATTTGCCCAAACATGCTGTTATCTTCTTTCTACTTCAGAGATAACACCTACAACACTTTTCACCTTCCATGTGGAATGGTCACACCCACCCTCTTCGACATAGCTGCCATTGCTGAGCTAAGTCTTTTAGGGGTAGCTTTCGACCCAAATGTCATGAACTAAGATACCATAGGTTTCGACACCAAAAAAGCTTCTTACTATGTGTTTATAGAAGAATACCATGATAAGAAAACCAAAACCGTCTCCGACAAGGAACATATATCTTTCTTGACCTTATGGCTATCAAGATTTTTCTTCTGTTCTCGATCGCTCCAAGTAGCTAAGCGTTTCATTACCCTAGCTAACCAACTTCACCAAGGAACAAAGCTACGCCTAAGTGAAATGATCCTGGCAAGCCTCTACGAATCCTTAAGCGACAACGTCGGTTTCCTGAAAATCGTAAAGGACAAAGGAAACCTAAGCATATCATGGCCAATTTGGCTCTTGCAACTATGCCTTAACGCTACTTTTGAAGCATCTCTCCCAATCAAGGCAGACGTAGATGAAGACAAGGTGAAAGATAGGTCTGTTGAATGGCCTCGCTTGATACAACTGACCCCATATGAGGAAGGACTTAGTCTTCGTCACTCCTTTACCAATTTTGTCATGATGTTTGCCAAAAGATATAGCTTCACTCCTACTATGGCACCTTTCGCCAACAGGAGCATTGGCCTTGAATGGTTTACCAAACAACCACCTTTGGAAATGCAAGAGGATGAAGATCAATTCCTTGACATTTGGGAATCCTTTCTGACACCCAGACTCATTGCTTCTCATCAGAATTCGACTAAAACAAAAATCGCCTTTCTTGTGTATCAACCTAATTTAGTTGCTAGACAATTTGGGTTGATTCAGTTGAAACCAAAACCCATTTTTCTAAGAAAAACTCCATTATCTGGTACAACTCTCTACATAATGAAGAGGAAAGTCAGGAACTAATGAAATAACTGACCGATGACTCCTTGGAGATTCATCCAACGGTCTTTCGACCCTTTTTCCTTTGCACCCCTGAATTTTACACTTGGTGGAAGGATTACTATCTTAAAAAATTCTACGACGTAGCAACATTCACAATGCATCTGACCAATGCCTTTGATCTTATGCAGGATAAAATGAAGAAAGGTAAAGCACATCATATCAAAGAAATCCAAAAATTTCAAAATACTTTGAAACCATCTATAGGCCAAACGAACTTAGTCGAACCATAAGCGAAGTAGCAGTGACTTTAAAACATAAGTTCACATAAAAGATGGATAAGTTAAAACTGCCTTCATATGTTCGACCAGAACTAAAATATGAGGTAGCTTTCAAACTCTATCCACCAAAATTCCCCCCTCTACCTTCTGCTGACTTTGGCGTGACATTGAGCCCTCCATTTCCAAATTGGTTCATCTGTGGGGATTCTTTGAAAATTCTTTGCCAACAATCTAAAAAACATGCTGAACGCGTGGTTCCGACTAAGTTTACTCTGGATGACTATAAAGGACACCTTCATATTGGAATAGAACATGTTCATGTGGAAACTCCCATTCTTGAAGGTGTTTACAAAACATTTTTTTATTTCGACATTTTTAACTTGTATGTTTCTTACTTATGTCTGACTTTATTTTTGTTTTTATTAGCCAAAAGGATGACTCCTAAGAAAATTGTTGTCAGGAATACATCCGACCCAATGGATGAAGATCATCCTACTCTCAACACGAGAACTGTGACAAGGGTACAACCTTCTTTATTTGGATTAATTTCTTTTCCTTTTATATTTTCTTGGAACTGAAACATTTTGTTATTTGTATATACAAGCAGGTCGAAAGCCACCTCATACTCCAAAAAGAAAACAAGAAGAAAAAGTCTCCAGTGAAGAGTCAAGTGACGAATCACCAAAACCCAATCAACCAATCAAAAAGAAGAAATTCACAAAAGTTCCTCCTCCAAAATCCAAAGTCAAGACACCAAAAACTACTCCTCCCAATAGTCCATCTAAAGCAGTCCAAGTGAAAGATGCAGAGAGTGGGAACTCTAGTTTCCATACTCAGACTCCTCTGGTAAATTTTCGACTATAGAAATTTTCTTCCCATTATATTTCTCTTCTTAAATCTACGACATCTTTGCAGGAAAATATCTCTGAAAATCCTTCGCAAGACGAAAAAACAAAACAACCATCAAAAGAAGATACTCCCACAAAGCCTCATGAACCCGTCCAACAAGCTGTCAGTCCAACACCTTCTTCTCCAAGAACTTCGCCAAAAGAAACAACCATAGCAGATGAACAATCTCCCGAGGTTTCCCAGGCTTCTGACAATAATTCTTCTCCTTGTCCTCTTCCTCAATCACATGTTGCCGACGAAGGTGAAGCTGAGGTCGATAATGAAAATGACAAGAAAGAAGAACAAGCTTGTATCAACGACCATTCGAAACAACCAATGGTAGATTTGACCAAAGGACAAAGCAGCCAACTTAATGTTGATCCCCCAAAAGGAGGTTCCTTATCAACTGGTTCGACTAGTCTCTCTCGCGAGGAGATTGAGAATCTTAAGGTGCAAAGACCTTTGGAGTATTTGCAGATTGTACTTAGTACTCGTTATAATTTCCAGGATTCCTCCCAAAGTACTTCGTCTGCCTCAGAGCCACCTCCAACGCACACTCTTTCGACATCATACTAGTTGAGATCAAGACGAAAATTCTTGATATGGATCTGTTCAAAATGCTTGAAGAAAATCCAACGTCTCTCTTCGATCTGAAGAAGATCTTGAAACAGGTGAACGTTTTGGAATCTCCTGCAGAAGTAAGCAACTTTGTCATAGACCTAACCTCTCTGGTCGACTTGGTGATTGCTGATTTAAACTGACTCCGAGGTTTTACTAGGAAAATCTCTGAGAAAATAGATACTCAACTTGCTGAGTGGGATGCTACAACCATTTTGAACAACAAGATCCTAGAGCTGCAACAAGTATCTAAAGTTTATACCAAACAACTTGCTGATTGTGACAAAAAAAATTCAAAAATGGGAGAAGCAGATAACCCTTCTTCAGAAGAAGATCTCCCAGGAGAAAAGACTTAGAGAATCTCTTCAACAACCCAATCAAAAGGCAATTGATAAAGAATTGGAAGTAGGCGTTCATCATGCCAAAAGGGCCCAAACTCTTGCTCAGGAAATTGAAAATCTTTCGACCAACAAGAGTTTATGTAATCGTCGACTTCAAATTCAAAGAAAGAAATATGATGACCTGATGAAATCTTTTGCTGATATTCGATTGTAATAAGGATAACTTTTTATGTACTAGTTTTTTGCTCAAGTTAATTCTCCAGTAAACTATTTGTAATGAATCTAATGCCATTTGTTTGGCCAAGTACACTATCTTTTCATTTATATGCAATTTTACTCTTTGGCTATTTTTACTTCTTGCAATATTGGTTTGTACCTTTTTAAGTACTTTCCATTTATTTTGAATATTCTTATGTCTTTCCCTATTTCTCCGATTTCATATGCGACGTTTGAAACAAATTTCAAAACTTGGAAAGGTCCTTTCCACTTAGGGGACCACTTTCCTAATGCTCTATCTTTTCGATCCATAGGAAGAATTACCTTCCTAACCAGATCACCAACAAAAAGAGTTTTATTCTTTACTTTTTTGTTATAAAACTTTTCAACTCTTTCTTTTTGCCTCTTTAACAAATCCAGCGCATGCAATCTTTCTTCATCTAAATCAACCAATTTGTCCATCATCATATTCCAATATACGTCTGATGGAATTTCGTGATGCCTCTGAATTCAAATCAAATGTAAATAAACTTCGACTGGAAAAACTGCATCATGACCATAAGTCAGCCTAAATGGGGTTGAGTTTGTAGCCTCTTTGGGAGACGTTCAACAAGCCCATAAAGCTTGATCTAAAGTATTATGCCAATTCTTAGGTTTTATACCCACATGCTTTTTAATCAAGTTAATCACTACTTTATTAGCCGCTTCAACTTGTCCATTCGCCTGAGCATAGTAGGGTGTCGAAGTAAGGGGTTTGAACCCTACTTCTTTTGCAAACGCTTGCATATTCTTTCCAGTAAACATTAATCCCTGATTTGTGGTTATTGTTTCTGGAATTCCAAACCTATAAATTATATGTCGTCAAATAAATTCGATGACTGTTTCCTGGTCTACATTTACTAAAGGTATAGATTCAATCCACTTAGTAAAATAATTTATTCCCACAAGAGAGTATATCTGCCCCTTTGAAGAAGCTGGTCGAATTTCACCGATTAGTTCTAAGGCCCAACCCCTAAATAACTAAGGCTTCACAATCGAATGCAAATCACTTGCAGGGACATGTGGTATGCCTACGTGCAATTGGCATTCTTGACATCCTTTGGCGAAATCGACACAGTCTTTCAGCATTGTTGGCCAGTACATTCCCTGTCGAAACAACAACCATTTCATTTTATATCCTACTTGATGCACACCACAGGCTCCACTATGTACGTTTGACAAAGCTACATAAGCCTCTTCTTCTCCTAAGCATTTTAACAAAACCCCTTCTGAGGTTTTCTTGAAGAGCTCATTTCCAAAGAGTACATAACTTAAAGCTTTGTACTTAACTTTCCTTTCGACCCTCATATTTGGGTCTTGTAGATACTCTTTGATGGGCTTTCTCCAATCTCCAACTCTTGATTCATCTAAACTGAAAATTTCAAAGTTTTCTTTGTCACCATATCCTAACTTTATTGTTTCCAAATCTGATGGCGACAACTTGGTGGACACAACTTTTCCTTTAACTTCAATAGCCTTCTCTAGGTTTTCTTTCGACACCTTATACCCAGATGCTATTTGGGCAAGGTCATTCGCCTCTTGATTCTCCATCCTGGGTATATGTTTGATGGCCACATTGTCGAATTTTTAAAGAAGTTTGTTGGCTATGACGAAGTACATAATCAAATTCCCTTTTACACATTTATATTCTTTAGTCAACTGCTTCACTACTAATACAGAGTCACCCATTATTTTGACTCTGGTTTCCCCCAATTCCAACAATATTTCAAGTCTAGCAATTAAAGCTTCGTATTCTACTTCGTTAGTCGAACACAAGCCTTCAACTTTGTACTTGAATTTTGTTGGAAATTTGTTAGGAGAAATAATTAGTATTCCAACGCCAATTCCATTCTTGTGACTGGAGCCATCAAAATATAATTTCCAAGGTTCCATTTTGACATACTCTCCCTCATTATCATTTATGGAATGGTCTGCTATGAAGTTAGCGACCACTTGTCCCTTAACAACCTTTAAAGGCAAATATTTTAGGGAATATTCTGTCAATGCTAAAGCCCACTTCCCTATTCTACTATGTAAAATAGATTTAGATAACATATGCTTTATTACGTCGAAATGAGAAGATACATATACATCAACAGGTTTTATATAGTGTTTCAACTTCATACAAGAAAAATATACACATAAACATAACTTTTCTATAACACTATATCTAGTTTCGGCATCATTTAGGATCCTGCTGAGGTAGTAAATGGCCCTTTCGACGCCATTTTCGTCTTCTTGACACAACATACTTCCCAGTGTTTTATCTGATGCCAAAATATATAATCTCATTCTTCTTTTTCTGCAAGGAGGCATCAATATTGGAGGGCTGGAGAGGTATTATTTGATCAGATCGAAAGCAGCCTGTTGCTCTTGCCCCCAGGCGAAGTCTTCCTTCTTCAGTCGAAGTAGAGGTGAGAAGGCCTACGTTTTTTTCACTAAGGTTGGAATGAACCTTCGGAGTAAATTAATTTTCCCTAGCAGAGACTGCAGTTCCTTCTTTGTTGATGGCGCTTTCGCTTCCATTATGACATTGGCTTTGTTTTCATTAATTTCAATCCCCTTCTTGTGAACCACAAAGCCTAAAAAATCTCCCGCCTGCACACCAAAAGCACATTTTAAGGGATTCATCTTTAAACCAAACTTCCTTATCCTCTCAAAGGACTGTCGAAGATGGTCTATATGAATTTTTCCTGAAACAGACTTAATCACAATATCATCAATGTAAATTTGCATGAAAGTTTCAATATAATCGTGAACGATTGAATTCATAGCACATTGATAAGTCACTCCAGCATTTTTTAGGCCGAATGGAATCATTATCCATTCATAAGTTCCTATTACCCCAGGACAACGAAAAGCTGTCTTAGGAACGTCTTCTTCGGCAATAAAAATTTGATTATAACTAGAGTATCCGTCTAACATACTTAGGTACTCGTGGCCTGCTGCCGAATCTACAAGCATTTCTGCAACTGACATAAGGTATTCATCCTTTGGGATGGCTAAATTTAAGTCTCGAAAATCAATACATACCCTAAGTTTTCCATTTTTCTTTATTACAGGAACTATGTTTGCAATGCAATCGACATACCTGGCCATGCGGATGAATTTGCATTTTAGAAGTCTTTCGACCTCTTCTTTTATTTTTGACAGAACTTCTGGTGCTCAACATCTTGGGGCCTATTTCACTGGCTTTTTTCCCTCCAATATTGGCAACTTCAATTCGACCACGCTTTTGTCTAAACCAGGCATTTCATCGTAGTCCCATGTAAAGCAATCTTTGTATTCACACATCAACTGAACTATTTCGATTTTGAATTGAGGGTCCATCTTGGCACTATGTAAGTTGGCCTTTTTTCTGCCCCATGTTCCAAGTCTATTTCTTCCAATGGGTCTTGTGCCACCATCTTCATGCTGGTCATCATTGGATCTTGTTCGAACCCCAAATGCTCGTCATCATAAATGACGTCAAGCTTTTGGTCTTGCCATTCGCCCATTTGAATGTTTTCACTATTTTCTTCAACGTCTTCTTTCAGACATTGTTGGTTGGATTTGTTTTGATTGGCTTCGACAACCATAAATTTGACTTCGGCTTTAAGTGCCGCTTTCAGTTTGTTGTCGGCTATGTAAGCCATAATTCATTCTAACGCTGATGCTTCAGTCATAGTCTTCAAATTCACTTCCCCACCAAGTTGGTTCTATGTGGGCAGTACCCTATATATAGTTCGATTCATCGAAAACTTCCTTATCCCACTGGAAACCATACATAGGGTGAAGGTACATGGAGCAGTAAGCGTTGTCAGTTTTCCTGAGGTCAAAGTTGACTGGACTACATGGGGGTATGTGAGCCAAGTTTTTGTCGAAACTGAGGCGGCCGACATGGTTTACGTCGGTCATGAAATAACTTTGGTCCGCCTCTATGTTTTCCACTATGTCATCTGCTCTCCAAATAGAAATTCTTTGGTGCATATATGAAGGTACAACTCCTACACCATGTATCCATTCTCTTCCCAAGAGAAGGTTATAATTTGCCTTCGACTCTATCACCATGAACATTGTTGGTCTTGTTATGGTTCCAACAGTTAACTCTACCTGGATTACACCCATGGTGGTTCCTATTTTTCCTTCGTAATTCGATAGTACCATGTTGTGAGGTTTGGCATCAGAGTCATTCTTACCAATCTTTCTTAACATAAAGTGAGGCATTAAGTTCAGTGCTGCTCCCCCATCCACTTGTATTTTGTTTACTTATACGTTCTTGATTTTTCCTTTTATGAACAAAGGTTTCAAGTGCCCCTTCAATGAGTCATCTGGTCTTTCGAAGAATGCTTTCTGTTCTTCCACACAGCCATTGTTCATTATGTAATAGCATACTGGTTTGTGATCCATTTGCTCTTCTTCGACGTTGTCATCTTCGTCCTCTATCTGCATCACCCTGTCATAGTCTCTGGGCAGGACTGAGACTACATTGCATACCATGTCGAAAGAGGCTTCATAATCGAATTTGAAATCATCAGTCATTTCTTCATCATCTTGAGCTTTCGACTTTATTTGTTCGACCCTTGCACCTGGAATTTTGTTGTTAGATACTTCATTCCTCTCCAACTCTTAGACGTTATGGCTTGATGCAGCTTCATCTTTACTGCCAATATCCCTTTTCACCATGCCTCTGGAACCTTCTCCATTGGGACTTCATCATGGGGTTTTTACCCCTGTAGTTCTCTGAGGGGTAAGCTCTAGGTTTCTGTTTTTCGACTCCAACTCTTTGCGCTACCAAAGGTCCCATCTGCACGTTGAAGATGCTCCAATCCCTTCGTCCTTGAGCATCCCTAATTGGTTGTACCTATCTGTCGTCGACGCCTTTGTTGGTTGGTTTGAATGAATGGTAGCTTCGACCTCCAATCCTTTGCTGGTGGTGTTCATTTCTTCTTGGGTCATATCTTTCTGCTTTTGGGGTTGGTACTGCCCTCCAGTTTCTTTTCCTCTTAGAATTTTCTATCACTTCCAGATTATCTGCTACCTTCTTGTCGAAAATGGCGCTGCAACGTGGGTATAACATCACTTCAACTTTCCTCCTTTAACACCTTTTTATAAAGTCAATCAGACTCTCGTCTTCTTTTGGGTATGCCAACCTCTGATACTCTGCTCGACGGTGTTCATCAAGAGTCCACACTGGAATATTTTGGGATGTTCGAGTTGATTGAGTGAATTGTGTTGATTAGGCTGATTAAGTAGTTCGTGTTGAATATATGATTATGCGGTTTATGTAGAAAATGTTGATGGATATAATAAGTAGTAAAATAAGTTGATAAAAGGTGGATGATTGTTAAGTTATTGTTTTGGTTGATGTTGTGAAGTGGTGAATTGTTTATGATCCTTATCTAAGTATTGTTTATCATATATCGTTTATAATTATCGATATCTCACCCCTTCTGTTTGAATGTTACCCCTATGTTGGTAACATACAGGTCGCTTGTAGGAAGATGGTTATCTTCATTAGTTCGAGTCGGTGTCGATGCTCTGATACGTAACACTCGGGAAATGGACGCTTAGTTGTTTTGTGTTGTTTTCAAGTTGTTTTAGTATAAATATGTTGTTACTAGATTGTTTTAAGTTGAATAACATGTTATACTATGTTTAGCTGATTAATTTGAAAATCCACTGCATAGTTGTAAACGTTGAATTTGGTTTCATAAATGAAATAAAGTTGATATTTTTAGTTTCTTACGAACCGAAAGTGTTATGTATCAATTTTCATGAAATTAACTGAAGTTTTTATAAGTTGAAAATGTAGCATCCTATTTGTGTACTTGTTGATTGATTTTAATACTCTGATTTTCTTTATAATCATTAGGTAGAAATAAGGTGTTACACTTTTAATCTATTTCGGTTCTATTAGATTTATAGACTACATAAAGAAAGGAGAAAAGTCCCACTGTTTAATAAAATGTATTCGATCATTTAATTCGATTTATGTTAAAATTTTAATTTGATTTTTAGGGTTGTTGTCTGAGATTTCAATTTTTTTGTGTTTGGTGGAAAAGAAATGGTAAGAAAATTGATTTTTTCTTTTACTTTGGGTTTGTTGAAAAAGAAAAAGAATTGAGTATGGTTGAAGATGAAGAATGTATATCTGATTTTATGTTTCTTTTAATTCTTATTCAGGTGTTGTTGTATATATGTTTTATATAAAGCTGGAGTTGTAGTTCTCATATTCAATTTTGTTTTTTCATTTTGTTGAAAAATAAATTTCAATGATTAAAATTTTAAATCTATAAAGTCTAATTATTTTTAATTAGAAAACAATAGAATCTTATTCCTTTTCTCTCTTATCCATCTAAATAATTTTTGGTCTGATTATATTCCTCTTCTCTTTTATAACTTTTCATTTAAACCATTAATATATTGTTTTAATTTTCTTACAAGTAAATAATTTTATTTTGAATTATTTATTTTATTTATTTATGGATAGTGCATTGATGATGTTCTGTCAATGTTGATCTGAATCCATTTCAAGAAATTTAAATGCTCATTGAAATCTCAAGTTTTAAATTTACTTTATTTTGAACTTGAATTTCTTAATTCTTTCTTTATATTTTAATTGTTTAATTTAGAAAAAATCATATATACTATTTTTTGTTAATGCTATTTTAATTGAAATTAAACGATATGAAATTTTTCATTAAGGAGATTATGATATTAGATGCTTCATATGGAGAGCAGAGATTAAGAAATAAAGCATAATTATAGATAAATTTTAATACAGTGTTTTAAATATTTATACATATTATCTTTTTTATAATATACAATGTACATTAATTTTCAAAATATTTTATATCAAATTTCTCTCTCTTCCGTAGATATGGGTAAATATTTATACAATTCTTTATTTCTTATGGTCATGTACCACCTTCCTCTATCCTTTATTGTTTATATTAATTTCAAAGAATTCAAAGGTTTCGTGTTTGATTCCTTATTATTATTCTTACTGTTGTGGATTGTCAGGTACCACCAAAATATTAACATGATATGCATATTATAACCTGCAGGTACTTAAGAGGAAGCTGAGACAATTTGTGGATAAATTTGAGGTACTGGTTACCAAATCTATAGAGTGTTTTAATAACCAGTTGATCAATGGTTAACTAAAAAAAGTTCATAGTAATAATTGAGCATTAAAACCATGATCTTTTTCCATTTTGTTTTGGGAATGTTTTTGAATGACTTTGATTTAATTTCTGATAGTGTGATCTTGGGAAAAAAATGATATGATATATAATTGTGTTTCATTTTTTGTTAGTGAAAAAAATGGAAGATGGTCTTAACAGTTAAAAAATACAATAGGGTAAATTAATTTTTTTTTTAATATTATAGGGTAATTAAGGGTTGGTATTTAAATTAGGCCATTATTTCACAAGTATAATAAATTGTCATATTCATTATTGATATTTGGAATAACACTTTGATGACTATGCAAACCCTTTTCAGATCCAAAAGACTCATTACATTCTTGTGCGTTGTATTTGTATTATTTGTATTAGTAGGCCATTGAAAACTGTATTAACAAAGAAATAATCAAATTGTACATATTAAATTAGAACATGATGTTAAACGTTTACAATAAAGATTAAAACTTAATTTCGAATACATATCGATTAATAGTGTTCATTATTTTTTATATTGTTTTCTTTTATTTAAATTAAAATTGTTAATGGATTTTAAATAACCCGCTTTAATTTTATATTTTACAACAATATATTAAAATATATTAGTCACTATAAATTAAAAGAATAATGTTAAAATAATATAACTTAGATATCCGTTGTTAGAGTTTTAATATGATAAAATTATATAATATTTAAATTAAATATGTAAATTACTTTTTTTTTTCATTTGTAGTCTTTTAAAATGTTACATTTTAATTTTTTAAAAACAAAATACTAAATCATTCTTAAAAACATGAAATATAAGTTTAGTGATATGTTAAAAGGTTTCTAATAGTAACAAAAGAACTTATTATTCGATTCAAGTTTTATACGTGTCATTTTTGTTAATCGTTTTTTGATTAAAAAAAATAATTCGAGTATACGTTTTAATTATAATAATAAATAAATAACACATGAATCATAATAATAAAAAAAACAAACAAGTTATATCATATATATTTTTAAAAAGAAATAAAGAAAGAATAACAGTCAAACTATATCTTATAAAACAAGAAAATAAAATAAACGTACTTCTTCTCTGAGTTCCTTAATCACTAGTTTTTTTCTCCAATGTTATTTTTGTCGTGACTCTCTTTGTAGAAGATAGGTTTCTATTTATAGTAGTAAAATAAGTTATAACAATTAAAATTCCAATTAATTCAATTTTATACTTTACCAAAAGTTTCTTTTAACAACAAAATCGTATCAAATATTAAATATCATAACATGTAAATTTAAATCAATAATTGCTTATTTTCAATATTATGTTTTATTTAAATTAAGGGATTTCAGAATAAAATAGAAAAACGGATCCACATCATAGTATTATTTTTTTTAACAATTTGTTTCACAAAATACATAAATATATAATATATTTGTCATCAGAATAGGCCGGTGAATTTTTTTAATTATATCATGTCCTATTGAGATTAATGAAAATCAACTGTGATAATCAACTTTTTAACTCAAGTTCACTTATTAATAAAATAGATTTAAATAATTTTAATTAAATAATTATAATTTTTTAAATTTTTAATCATAATACTTTTTGTTTCTTATAAATTAAAATTAATTTTAACATTATCTTATATATAAGAACATTAAAAAAAAATACAATTGTAGATTTAGATCATTTCCATCATATTTTACCTCAATCATAAATGTTGAGATAAGCACTAAAGGATCATTTAAAAAATTAAAAAAATTAAAAATAACAGAATATTTTTATACAAAATAATAACCATGATTTATGGATATTTTTATGAAGGATGGATAATTAAATGAGCTATTAATCAGCTCTTAATTTTACATATATTTTTTATCTTTTAATTTTTTTTCAATATATTTTTTTGTCTTATTTGATTTACTTTTTTTTTTCATTCGATCAATATGCTGTACAAAAATCAAATGATGTTGATAATTTTGACATATTTAATTTTCTTATTTTAATATCATATATATTAAAAAAACAACAACCAAATGATGATAATATACCATGTCTAGCTAGTAATTGATGATTATATTAAACCTTTAAATTTATACTACAAGTTTAATTTATTACTGGAAGATTATTTTTTATCAAAAGATGATATATTTTTAATTTGATTTTAACTATTTTTCGTGACATGAATTATATTTAATAATATAAACAGAAACATAATGTTATACATATATGTCGTTCTACGTTTTTGTAAAGTTTCTAGATAAAAATACACATCTTAAATAAATAAAAATTTAGAGTAAATTAAATTGAAAATTATATCGAATTACTATTTAAAATATATTATAAGTTTGTTAATATAGGGCACAATAAAACCTACGACGATATGGTCTACAAATCAAATAATATAAATAATTCTTAAAATTCAATATCATAAAATATTACATTAAAATAAAATCTCAATTATTCATAAATATAATATGTTATACTTGCGCCTTTGATTCGAATCAGTTTCTTGGACCATATCCCCATCCGCCATGTTTACTTGTCATATGAATAAGAAGACATTTTTCCGATGTAAAGCTTCTACCGCATACATGACATTGTCCTGGTACTTTCTCTTTATGTACACTTTGATGACTATGCAAACCCTTTTCAGATCCAAAAGACTCATTACATCATTGTGCATTGCATTTGTATTGGTCGGTCATTGAAAACTGTATTAACAAAGAAATAATCAAATTGTACATACTAAATTAGAAAGAGAAACAAATCACAAATATATATAGTTGTAAAACATATTTTAACAATATAAATGTTTTATTTAAACTTGTATGTCTGTTCAATAATTAACCCCAAAGTTCAAAGCAAATTAATAATGCTAATTACTTTTTAATGTGAAATCATGATGTTACACGTTTACAATAAGGATTAAAACTTAATTTCGAATGCATATGGATTAATAACGTTCATTATTTTTTATATTATTTTCTTTTATTTAAAATAAAATTGTTAATGGATTTTAAATAACCCGCTTTAATTTTATATTTTACAACAATATATTAAAATATATTAGTTACTATAAATTAAAAGAATAATGTTAAAATTATATAACTTAGATATCCATTGTTAGAGTTTTAATATGATAAAATTATATAATATTTAAATTAAATATGTAAATTACTTCTTTTTTTTCATTTGAAGTCTTTTAAAATGTTACATTTTAATTTTTTTAAAACAAAATACTAAATCATTCTTAAAAACATGAAATATAAGCTTAGTGATATGTTAAAAGGTTTCTAATAGTAACAAAAGAACCTATCATTCGATTCAAGTTTTATATGTGTCATTTTTGTTAATCGTTTTTTGATTAAAAAAAATAATTCGAGTATATGTTTCAATTATAATAATAAATAAATAACACATGAATCATAATAATAAAAAAAAAAAACAAGTTATATCATATATATTTTTAAAAAGAAATAAAGAAAGAATAACAATCAAAATATATCTTATAATACAAGAAAATAAAATAAACGTACTTCTTCTCTGAGTTCCTTAATTCACTAGTTTTTTCTCCAATGTTATTTTTGCCGTGTCTCTCTTTGTAGAAGAGAGGTTTCTATTTATAGTATTAAAATAAGTTAATACAATTTGTTCCGGACTGGCCCAACCCTCAGAATCGGGCCATATCTATCTCGCGGCCCAACTGCCCCAAAAACCCAACTATGTTCGGAGCTCCGAAATCAACTGCTTGGCTTGCCCTAGGTCGGATGACTTCAATGTCGAATGAGGGACCTGTCGAGCAGATTCTTTCTCGCCCCAATGGCTAGTACCTAATCACTGTCGATTATTGCAGGGATCCGTGATCCGCACCCAACAATTTGGGCCAATAAACACCCACTTGGGTCAGTATATAAACTCTCTCATTTGAGAGGGTCAGGTATTCAAATCTTGACCCAAAAATATTGTACTTGCTCACTCGTTGCTCGCTTTTTGACTTTAGCATCGGAGTGTCTTTGCAGGTACACCCCCCATCTTTTCTCCACCATCAACAACACTCAACCATGCTCGACGCGACCGTATCGGATCCTGATCTCTAGGTACGATCAGGTGGCGCCGTCTGTGGGAATTAAACTTCCCCGTTCTTCTTCACCAAAGAAATTCAATAACCAAAGTTACTAATCATAAAGATCCATGACCGTTAACGACATACCGTGCGAAGCCCGCACAGCTGATGGTGTCTTTATTACTCAACAGGGGAGCAACCTCTTCACCCTCTCACACGAAGAAACCGTCCAAGATCGCCAGGACGAAAAGACTTCTTCGCTATCTCCCGAGCACGACCAACCGCTCAAGAGCCAACCAGAGATCATACCTTCCGTGGCCGCGCCCATCGGATCAGACTTTGTTGCATTGGTTGAGACAATCAATCAAACACATCTCCTGCTCCTAGCACACGGTGCCAAGATAGCCCGTCTGGAGGACGCCGGTCGTCGATCATTTCGATCACCCAAAAGACACCGAAGCCAATGCAGCCTTTCCCCCCGAAGGAAGAAAGATAAGGGCCACCACGACGAATCCTCTATCTAGAACTGCGGTCGGTCACCCCCACAAAGACCTCATTCACCAGTACCGACCAAGAATCACCACAGGTCACAAGAGGACGATCGTCGTTCCCCTCCCTGAAAAGGAAGATGATCTCAATCTCCATCCCTGAAACGATTAAAGAAGAGCAGATCGAATTCTCCATCCCCGCGACGAGATCGGAAACGCTGTTCAAGATCCCGTACGGTCACCTCTAGAAACGATGATGATATCAGAGGACCCCTATCCTCTGAGATCATGGCCGCCAAATTACCGAGAGGACTCGAGAAGCCCCCTCCATTGGGTTCGCACGACGGAATGACCGACCCCGACGAGCATATCGAGAACATCGACACTCTACTCGACTACAGAGGCGTCCGAGGAGCAATCAAGTGTCGTCTCTTTCCGACCACCTTAAGGAAAAGGGCGATGACTTGGTATAAAAGTCTCGAGCCCGAATCCATCACTTCCTGGAGACAGCTTGGTCGAACCTCTTCCAGGCACTTCACCGCTTCCAGATGCCATCCAAAGATGGAAGCATCACTTGAGGCCATAATCCAAGGCAAAGACGAACCCCTCAGAACATACATCAATAGGTTCAATAAAGAAGCCGTCAAGGTCTCAACCACGAACGACATGAAGAAATATTTGCTGGAACGTGGATTGCGCCCGTCTACCAACTTTCACCGAGCGGTGGGTATTGAGACACCCGCTACTCTGGATGTGTTCCTCTTGAAAGCTCGAGCGTATATCCAATACGAGGAAAAGAAGACAACTAGTTCCGTCCGCGATGCTCGACATCGAAAGGACGCGAACCTTTCCAAATCAGATGAACCCTAAACATCTCATCGGGGAAGCGACAAAAGAAAGGAAGGTCGCTCTCGTGAACCGCGGGAGCAGAGAGAACCGGTGGGCCGATTTTGTGAATATACGCCTTTGCTTGTGTGAAGGGAGAAAATACTGTCTAAATGTGCTAATTTGGAGTTCCGTCAAGTGGGGGTGCGCTTCCCCAAGTAGCTACCCGCCAAACTAGGCATCGATAAAACCAAGTACTGTTGGTTTCACAAGAGCCATGGACACAACACTGAGGATTGCATCCACCTGAAGGATGCAATAGAGATACTCATCAAAGATGGCCATCTCAAACAGTTCACTAAATCTAAGGAGACCTCCAGGCCAGAGATGCAAGAAGCCATCAAAATCGAGGCAGTAGCGGCAGTCCCTGCAGACACCAATATGCAAGTGGCCCTTAGCATCTATCGCCCGAAAGACTTCTTTCTGCCCGACCGTCAGACGAGTACAGGTTATCTCTCTTCCCATAGCCCATGGGAAACCTTCCCTTCCGCCATGGTGATCTCGGGCGGGGGATTCAATAAGATCACGGTCGGCTCCGTCAAAAGGAAATTCGACCAGCTAATTGCGAAAGGGTCGACACTGAATGCCACACTGGACCCCCAAGAGACAATTCAGTGCCCATCTCCTTCTATAAATAAGAAATATTAGGAGGAGCTCCTAATGCCAACATTCCACTGCTCATCCGAGCCCAAATGGCCAACTTCTACATCTGCAGGATACTGGTCGACCAGTGTAGCTCATGCGACATCATGTACTCGCAGCTATTCGCTACGCTCCAGCTGAATGAAACTCACTTGACACCATATGTAGGATCAAACCTACAAGGTTTCAACGGTGCGGTATCACGACTGTAGGGTTACGTCGATCTCATAGTCACGTTCGGAGCCACAGAAACTACCCGATCAATTCGCGTCCAATTCTTGGTCGTCGATTGTCCTTCTCTGTATCAATGCATTCTAGGTCGACCAAATCTGGCTGACCTCCTAGCCGTCTCATCCACCGTCCATCTAAAGATGAAATACTACACCACTTCAGGAAGAGTTGCCACCCTGCATGGTGACGTGGAAGCTGCCCGACGTTGTTTCGAAGCGGCCTCTAAAGGCCTTAGCTCGATATCATACCAGCCAAAACTCTCCACTTCAGCTTGCTCCCTAAACACTTATTTACCCGCACCTCTCCCCCGGGTCGATTCCATCGACCTCTATTGTAGGTTTCCAGATGAGGCCGAGAGTTCCCATCAGCCCTCCTCTTCATTAGCCCGACCTATCCCCGACGGTGAATTCGAGCTGATCCCGCTGGGAGAGGATCCGAGCAGATGCGTGAATATCAGAGCACACCTCCAAGAATTAGCAAAAAGACAGCTAGAAGCATGCCTGAAGGGGAACGCCGACCTATTCGCATGGAGTGCAGCGGAAATGCCCCGGATCGATCCAGACGTGGCATGTCACCATCTATCCATCGATCCGAATCACAAGGTCGTCGCCCAACGGAGGAGAAAACAGTCGACCGAAAAAGCTAAAGCGGCCGAAAAAATTGTAGAAGACCTCCTAGAGGCAAACTTTGTAACGGAGGCCAGGTACACCACCTGGCTTTCCAATGTTGTACTTGTGAAAAAATCTAATGGAAAATGGCTAAGGTGCGTTGATTCTACTGATCTTAACCTGGCTTGCCCGAAAGATGCTTACCCTCTGCCAAATATCGATAAATTGGTCGACAACTTGGCCGGTTTCAAACTACTTTCATTTATGGATGCTTATTCAGGATATAACCAAATTCCCATGGTCGTGGCCGACAAAAAACACACGACCTTCATGACCGAATCGGGCAATTACTACTACAACGTTATGCCCTTCGGTCTAAAAATCGCGGGCGCCACTTATTTGTGCATGATGAACAAAGTTTTCCGAGCTGAAATTGGGGACATGCTCGAAGTATACATGGACGACATGATAGTCAAATCCTAGGAAGAAACAGATCATGCTTCCCACCTACAAAAGGTGTTCGACCAAGCTCGAAAATGCAAGATGCGTTTCAACCCTGAAAAATGTACATTCGGAGTTCGAGCAGGTAAATTCCTCGGGTTTTACTTAACCGAGCTTGGGATCAAAGCCAACCCGGATAAATGTCGAGCATTCACAGAAATACCTACCCCGAACTCTAAAAAATCCATATAGTCACTAAACAGAGTGCTCGCTTCTCTTGCACGATTTGTGGCTAAATCCTCCCATCACGCGCTCCCATTCTACAAACTCCTCCGTAAAGAGTAAGTTTTCAAGTGGACCAACGAATGAGAGCAAGCCCTGGCTCACCTAAAAAAGCACTAACCACCAGTACTTTCCAGACCCAATGAAGGTAAAATGTTATACCTTTACCTCGCCGTGTCAAACGAGGCCGTTAGTGCAACCCTTATCCGAGAGCTCCCCGAGGGGTAAAAACCCATATACTTCACGAGCAAGGCATTGAACGGCCCCTGACTCAGATACTTGAAAATCTAAAAGGTAGCTCTAGCCCAACTCTTCGCGGCAAGGAGGTTACAACACTACTTCTTGGCCCATACTATTGTCGTCAGAACAGACCAACCCATCAGACAGATGCTCGGAAGACCAAACATGGTCGGTCAAATGCTTAAATGGTCGTTAGAATTAGTCGAGTTCAACATCAAATACGAAGGACGGCAGGCCCTCAAAGCTCAGGCATTGGCCGACTTCGTAGCAGAACTTACCTTCAACGAGCAAATAGAAACATCTCCATCTAAATGGACCATTTTCGTCGTTGGAGCATCTAGATCGACAGGCAGCGGGGCCGGGGTTATGTTAGAGAACGAGGAGGGAACACTTATCGAAGCATCATTAACCATGTCTTTCCCTACATCCAATAATCAGGCAGAGTACGAGGCCTTCTTGGCCGGATTACGCCTTACAGACGACCTAGGATCAGAAGAAATAATAATATGCACAGACTCACAGTTGGTCGCTAACCAAGTACGGGGAAATTTTCAAGCTAAAAACGACAACATGGCCGAATACTTAGCCTTGGTCAAGGAAAAGCTAAAACGATTCACATCCGTAGAAGTCAGGCACGTCCCGCGCGGGAACAATATCCGAGCGGATATATTGTCCAAACTGGAGAGCACCAAGAGAAAGGGGGCAACAAATCCATCATACAGGAGATACTCCCAAACCTAGCATTAGAAAAACATCGACACCAATAGACATCAACATCATAGGCAACACTAAATGTTGGATGACCCCTGTATTTAATTACCTGACCAAAGACGAGTTACCAGCAGACCTGAAAACGGCCAGCACCGTGCAACGTAGGTCGTACTCGTACACGATGGTCGGAAGGAAGATGTACCGCCGAGGCTTCTCCACACCACTCCTCAGATGTGTCGAGGAAGAAAACGTCCCACACGTGCTGAGAGAAGTCCACGAGGGGATCAACGCGCAACACTCTGGCGGAAGATCACTCGCTCGTAAGATCCTACGAGCAGGATATTACTGGATGACGATGCAGGACGATGCGAAGGAGCACGTTAAAAAATGTGACAAATGCCAACGACATGGTGATATACACATAGCGCCTTTACTGAGTTAAAATCACTATCGTCCCCATGGCCATTCGCCTGGTGGGGACTAGACATCTTAGGGCCCTTCGTCATCAGCACCGGCCAAAACAAGTATCTCATCGTAGGCGTCGACTATTTCACCAAATGGATCGAAGCAGAGGCCCTATCCAAAATCATCGCGCTGAACATCCTACGCTTCTTCAACCGAAACTGTAACACGGTGGGAGAACTGACTTTTCTATAAATGTTGCGGATAGCAAGAGTCGCCACCGACTTTTATTTTATCCAAAAGGAAATGACATAAAAGAACAGGAAAGACCTTAAAATGATTTTGAGTTCGGGGGGTAGGGTATATAAAGGGAAGGTGTTAGCACCCTTTATATCCATGGTTATCCATGGGCTCTTAGTTACTTATCTCACTTAAATTGTTTTTGAAGAGTGTAGTGTGTGATTAGAAATTTTCTAAGTACTTTGTAATGATCCTCGTATGGATGTATACAAAGCCTTGTTTTGAAAATGTTTTGAAAATATTGTGAGGTGTGAAAAGTATTTTGAAATGTGAGCAAGTAACTAAGATGTACCTACCCTAAATTAAGTCTTTCATGTTCTCGTATGTTCTTTCAATGGTAAGACTTCCCCTATTATTAAGGAATAGGTAGTCATTACCTTAGATGTGTTAAGGGACAAACGTAGGGTCATCGTATGGTCAATGAAGGCAACTTAAGGGATGTCTTTAGCAATTCGTAGGGACTATCATCATTTATTCGAAGGGACAAGATCATTATTCCGTAGGCAACCTCGAAGGGACATAATCTTTTAAATTTATAGGGACTTGATGATTTTATAAGTGAAGGGACTTTGCTTAAGACACCCCTATATTCGAGGGACTTGACCATTTTATTTTAAGGCAACCAAGAGGAATACCCTAGGAAGTGCAAGATGGCGATCAAAGATCGACTTACGTGTGTGAGTGTTTATTTTCAAATATTTATCTTTTAAAGTTAATTATCTAAATTAATTTTAATTACAAATAGTTTCCACACCCTATTTACTAACCACGCAGTTAATATGAAAAATAAATGGCAGAAATTAAAAGACAGAAAATAAAATTCCTACACTATTACATGGCTTAGGGGCAGTTACATAATAATAATAATGGCGGAAAATAATAAAAACCAATTATTACAAAGGCGAAGCAGTTACATAATCAGGAAAACAGTGAATGAATAACATAAAAATGAGTGAATAAATTAGAAGAAAAATGTTTGCAAACTAGATTAAGAAAACAATTAGGGTTAGGGCTTGAGAAAAAAATTTAAGGTTTAGGAAAAATTTTAGGGTAAAAATTATGGCGAAATTTGGGTTTTAAGATACAGATTAGGGCTAAATTCTTAGGGTTTAAAGTTTATGAAAAAAATTAAGACTTAGGTTTAAAATTAAGGTTTAGGGAAAAAATTAAGGTTTATGAAAAAAATTAAGGTTTATAATAAAAATATAAGTTTTAAAAATAAAATAAAAAAAGAATTATGTTTTATCTTTTAGAAATTAGTTTAATAATAATAATAAGGAAATTCAAAGAAAATACATAATTTGATGAAAAAGGGAAAATAAAGTTAGAGATACCCAAAATGTTGGGGGTTTGCCCTTTTTGCTTCATTGAGTTCTTTGCCACTGGGACACCCATGTTTCTTCATCAAAATGCTCCAAACCTCAGTTCCTTGCCACTAGGTTGTGGGCCTGCATATGAATAAGTGTAACAAATACCTATTATATAATAAAAATGAAAAAAAACATGTTAGTAAAACAAAATGTCCCAAGGTTGAGTTTTCTAGGTTTTTATAAAAAAAAAAGTTTGAGGTTTTAATAAACCTAAATATAAAAGTAATAATACTAATAAAAAATGCTAACCTAAATTTAATAAAAAAAAGATTTGTTAAAAAAAGTTAATTAAAAATAATAGGTTAACCATGTTTAAAAGATAAATTAAGAAAAAAAAGAAAATGATGAAGAACCCATGTTTCTTTGCCAAAATGTTGTGTCCAGGGTTTGAACCCAAGCCCTTTTAATTCCAACCTCTGGAGAACCTTTACCATTGGGTCATGCATGCCTATGCTACTAAACATGGAAAACATATATTATATGATAAGGTGGATAAAGAATAACATAAAAACGAGTGAAAATAGGAAAAATATTTACTTTAGAGAAATTTTTTGAGGTTAATCATGGTTAAAAGGATAAATCAATTAGAAAATGTGTTAATTAGAGAAATTAAAGGAAAATATGAAAGAAAAGCAGGTTTTTGCCCAAAATGTTGTTAGTGGGAATTGAACTCACGCCCTTGACCTTCCAGTTTCCAACCTTAGCCACTAGGCTATGCGCAGTCCTCATGAATAAACCTCTTGACCTCTGAAATTTCCTGCGAAATTTGTAAAACCCCAAATTTGAGCTTGAAACCCTAACTATGGTAGGATTCGGTTTTGGTCATGAAGCTTCGAATAATCAACCCAGAAAGCTTCTATAACATGAGATAAACAACGTTAGATAAACAAAATTGATTAAAATATCAAGAATAAATGGAATTAAAAAAAACTAAAGAAAGCTTCAAAATTTCAATTCAGTTCATGCATTTTTGTATGAACTTGATAATGATGATGATGGGGATAGCTTTTTTTTCTGAATTTTTTTCTCCCTCTTTTCCGGTCTCTCTACTAGTAAGTATATATAGGACTAATTTAGGGTTAATAATAATGGGCTTAATTATTTATTTTGAGACCCAATAAAATATTAATTTAAAACTAAATAAAGTTTAATAATTAAAATATTTAAAATTAAAATAAAAACTAACAATTTTATTTATTTATTCTAGACCCAATAAAATGTTAATTTAAAACTAAATAAAGTTTAATAATTAAAATAGTTAAAATAAAAATAATAACTAATAATCCTATTTATTTATTCTAGACCCTATATAAAAATAAATAGACTCAAAAAATAAAAGTCGGGCGCCAAAGTGCTCGAAAAAATAAAATGAACACATCAAAAGAATCAGCGTGAAATAAATGACTCGGAAAAATACAACGTTTGGTCGGATTTTGAAATAAAAATTATGACCGTTTAAACTGCTCAGACTGATCAACATATGACCAAAAATAGTCGTAAAAATATTTTTAGCATGTCAAATTAAACCAAGTGAACCCCAGATTAATGTTACTGACATTTGCAAACTTAAACTTGACATTTTTTCGTTGACTAATTTTAGGCACAGTAAAAAAAAAGTTAATTTGACCAGTCTGTTTGTAAATTCCGAGAAATTATTCCGGCTAATATTAAGACGGAAAAAAAATGTTATGCTATGAAGATGATGCAAATGAATGTGAAACAAAAAGTTGGTTAGAGTTAAAAATAGAGGGCAAATTTTGGGGTACAACAGCTGCCCCTATTCAATTTTCTAAAACCTGAGGAGTTAGATTGGCCTGTGTGCCATTCGTGACTTGGAAGGTTGAAGGGGATTGAACACAAAAGCCCAAAAATTTGCACTCGCCAGTGCGTAGAGTAACACTGCTGATTAGTTGAATATGCTTGAATGGGCTTAAAGATGCCACTCGGAGGAACCGAAGATGGGCTTATAGATGCCATCCATAATATCAGGAGGTGATAGTATCAATAGGTTGTCACTGGATATCAGTAATAGGTCTTCGTATAGGCCGTCTCTGAATTATTCTTGTAACATGGTTTGAGTTGAATGTCAGCACTAGATCTTTGTATAGATCGTCTCTGCATTATCTCTGGGGGAAAAGAATATCCTTCATTAGGTGTCAGTATTTAGATCTTCGTATAGATCGGCTCTGAACCGTCTTTAGGAACATTCTTTAACTTAAGCATCAGAATCAAATCTTCGTGGCGATTATCCCTGAATTGATTTTGGTAATATCCTGGGGTAAGTACCAGATCTTCGTATCGATCATTTATGTACCATCCCAAAGGTCATCTGTTGAATTGACCATAAGAAATAAATCTTCGTAACGACTATCTCTTCTAGAAATATCCTGGATTAAGCACTAGATCTTCGTATAGACCATTTACATACCATCCCAAGGACAAAAAGAATATAAGGATTAAATCTTCGTGGCGATTATTCCTGAACTTCTTCTGAAAAATCTCTTGGACTAAGTGCTAGATCTTCGTGTAGATCATTTACACACCATCCCAAAGATAATTGACCATCATAAATAAATCTTCGTAACGATTATCTCTTCTGGAAATATCCCGGATTAAGCACTAGGTCTTCGTATAGACCATTTACGTACAATTCCAAGGACAACTTGAACATCAGGATTAAATCTTCGTGTCGATTACTCCCGAATTGCTTCTGGTAATATCCTGGACTAAGCACTAGGTCTTCGTGTAGACCATTTATGTGCCATCCCAAGGATAATTGAGTATTGATCATCAGAAATGAACCTTCGTAGCGATTATCTCTGAATTAAGTATCAGCACTAGACCTTCGTATAGATCGTCTCTGAACTGTTTTGAGTTGTTAAATAGACCAGTAGAAATAAGTCTTCGTAACGATTATCTCTTCTGGAAATATCCCAGATTAGGTAATATATCTTCGTATAGACCATTTACCCACCATCCCAAGGATAGAAAAAATATCAGGATTAAATCTTCGTGACGATTACATCCCTTGGAAATATCCTGGATTAAGCACCAGATCTTCGTATAGATCATTTACATACCCCTCCAAGGACAAATTGAGTATTGATCATCAGAAATGAACCTTCGTGGTGATTATCTCTGAATTAAGTATCAGGACTAGACCTTCGTATAGATCGTCTCTGAACTGTTTTGAGTTGTTAAATAGACCGGTAGAAATAAGTCTTCGTAACGATTATCTCTTCTGGAAATATCCCGGATTAGGTAATAGATCTTCGTATAGACCATTTACCCACCATCCCAAGGATAGAAAGAATATCAGGATTAAATCTTCGTGACGATTACATCCCTTGGAAATATCCTGGATTAAGCACCAGATCTTTATATAGATCATTTACGTACCCCACCAAGGACAAATTGAGTATTGATCATCAAAAATGAACCTTCGTAGCGATTATCTCTGAATTAAGTATCAGCACTAGACCTTCGTATAGATCGTCTCTAAACTGTTTTGAGTTGTTAAATAGACCAGTAGAAATAAGTCTTCGTAACGATTATCTCTTCTGGAAATATCCCGGATTAGGTAATAGATCTTCGTATAGACCATTTACCCACCATCCCAAGGATAGAAAGAATATCAGGATTAAATCTTCGTGACGATTACATCCCTTGGAAATATCCTGGATTAAGCACCAGATCTTCATATAGATCATTTACGTACCCCTTCAAGGAAAAATTGAGTATTGATCATCAGAAATGAACCTTCGTAGCGATTATCTCTGAATTAAGTATCAGCACTAGACCTTCGTATAGATCGTCTTTGAACTGTTTTGAGTTGTTAAATAGACCAGTAGAAATAAGTCTTCGTAACGATTATCTCTTCTGGAAATATCCCGGATTAGGTAATAGATCTTCGTATAGACCATTTACCCACCATCCCAAGGATAGAAAGAATATCAGGATTATATCTTCGTGACGATTACATCCCTTGGAAATATCCTGGATTAAGCACCAGATCTTCATATAGATCATTTACGTACCCCTCCAAGGACAAATTGAGTATTGATCATCAGAAATGAACCTTCGTAGCGATTATCTCTGAATTAAGTATCAGCACTAAACCTTCGTATAGATCGTCTCTGAACTTTTTTGAGTTGTTAAATAGACCAGTAGAAATAAGTCTTCATAACGATTATCTCTTCTGGAAATATCCTGGATTAGGGAATAAATCTTCATATAGATCATTTGCCTACTATCCAAGGACAACTTGAGTAATGATTATCAGCAATGAATCTTCGTGGCGATCATCCCTGAATTAAGTATCAGCACTAGACCTTCGTATAGATCGTCTCTGACCTGTTGTGAATTGTTGATAGTATTTTATCTGTATATAACCATCCTGCAAGGAAAAGGTTAGTTTAGGCAATATGTATGCATGTATGGCATGGTGCATCTAAGTAAATGTATTATGCATTTATGGATATGTTATGCTATGATATGATGTAAATGATATATGTATGAATCATGAAACCTGAAGTTTGTGTGTATCTCTGTATAATAACTGCTGGCTAGGGAAAATAAATCCCGATTCGTTACTGAAGAATATGAGGACCTCGTTCCCGTTTCGTTTGATAGTATAGTATTTATAACCCCCCGTCTTCGTTTTTCGTACTTCTATTGAAGGAATAAGTTCCTGAGTATCCTGACTGAGGATAAAAGAGATGGACATAAATTCAAGGGGAGATGTAACTCGAAGTATCTATGAAGATAGATTTGCCCTGCTGGGGATTTGTAGTTGTCTTGTGGGGATGAACCGGCAAATCTTCATTGAACTCCTACCCTCGTTCGTCCTTAGTAAATACTATTACTGCATTTCATGCATTTCTGGTAAGCATCAATCATATTCAAAGCATATATACATTCAAACATAACCAACAAATGTTTTTCGCTTTAGTAAAAGAGGAAAAGTAATCCTGAATAAAGAGGGAAAAGTAAAGCTGAACTCGAAAACAAAATCGTTTCAACATTGAGAGTGTATAACCAATTGGATTTAGAGCTCCTGAGATTCTTAACTTTCCTGAATACCTTCCCAGAAATCCTCATAGCTGGATCTGAAGACATGATACTGACACCATCTGATACTACTGGCGTAGACAATTAATTTCCACAATGGCTTCTGCTGAGAATCCAATATC
Source organism: Lathyrus aphaca (assembly GCA_963966055.1). Classification (NCBI taxonomy): domain Eukaryota; kingdom Viridiplantae; phylum Streptophyta; class Magnoliopsida; order Fabales; family Fabaceae; genus Lathyrus; species Lathyrus aphaca. The sequence continues at coordinate 213,711,156 of OZ014519.1, forward strand.
AAGGTAATACAATGAGAGGAACGTGTCTTCAAATTGTGATGGACCATATACGCTCCGGGTATTAGATTTGAAAAGAAAGCATTGCCCCTTGGTTGAGGATGAATTGTCCCATAATAGAAGTATCTGAATGTAGTTACCTCAAGAGAAATAAGCAGAATGCCCCACAATAATATGCCCCTGACATCATGAACTTTATAATGTTACCCTTGGTAATTCAAATATATGAGGAGAGCTTCCCCTGGCTATTAAGCATTGTTGAATCTGGACCTGATTGCCCCGAATGAATTGAACAGTAAGTTGGTATGCCCCTTGATTGGGAAACAGTGACTATGCCCTTGGCATTATGAACTCTGTAATGTTATCCTTGGTAATTTAGATAGATGAGGAGATCTTCCCCTGGCTACTTAAACATAATTGAATCCTGTCCTGATTGCCCCAAATGAGTTAGGAAGTATCATGGCCTGCCCCCTTGATTGGGATATAATGACTATGCCCCTTTGTATACATGGACTTTGATCCAGGAAGCAACTTTGTTTATCGGAAGGACTTTGGTTTATTGAACATTCATCCTGTAAGTTTCTCTGTTTATCAAACACTCAGGTATATGCAAACAAATATATTCAAAAATGTAATGCTTATGTCTGTCTTGAAGTTTTGAAAAAGAGTTATTTTAGAAAAACAGTTTTTGTGAAAACTGTGATATTAACTCAAGTTTTATAATAAGCCCTAAAGGAGTCAGGATACCTTTTGTAGCAGTACGCTTTCGAACAAACCATGCTTTAGTTAGGACTTTTAAAGGGTTGTAACGTGGTCTGGTTCACGGTTTAAGAAACAAAGGATAAAAGCTCAAATTTATTTGTACCCAACCCATTCTTCGTGATGTTCTTCAGTCCTATGTTCGGTTAACTTATGCATTGAGGTTCCAAAGTAGTTTGGAATTGTAACACTGATATTTGTGATGATTCAGGAATCAAAAAAAATTATTTGAAAATTCAGTCATCTTTCTTTATTTAGGATCTATAGTGACCTCCTTTTTTCTTTTGACTTTGTTATCCCTTCTTTTTGCCTGAACTGTTTATTTCAAGGTTACAGTCAGCGAGATGTCTTAATTTTTTTTACTAAGTCTCCTTCATAGGTTTTGACTTAGTGAGATTTTATTTTGCTAGATATTGACTTGCAGACTTTACTGATTACAGGGAAACATCATTAGTTGTGTACAACACAAACATTTGGCATAGTTGAGTTAACCGAGTAACTACCCTGCCCCAGGTTATGAATAAGGGTTTTAATTTGTATGAGAATGAAAAACTCCTACTTCATAGGCTCAAAAGGGTTGACTGGGGATTAACTTCCTTATATCTCCACTGTTTAGGAATTAAAACAATGCCTGTACATCGTCAGCATAGTCTGTTCAAAAGCATACTGCATAAGATTATGGTATTGTTTTCGTCATCCTCCCTCTACAGGCTCATAGCTTTATCAGGAGTTAAATATCACAAAATAGAAATAAGAAGCATAGTTTAAATATAGTGAAACGAATGGATTGATTCAAGACAAACATATGCAATGCATTATTGAAAACAAAGTTTGACATAATAGTAAGTGTTTAGGCAAACAAAAGAAATTACAAATGAAAATTCAAATGTTCTCAAAGCCTCTTCCTATAAACTCGTCACTCCAGTTATCTGGAAATTTTGATGCTTGATGGACGATAGAAGAACTCAACCTGGCCTTCTGGCGTAACCTCGAGTATTCCTTCGTCAATTAGGTCTTGAATCTTATTCTTCAATGCCCAACAGTTATTAGTGTCATGTCCGGGACTGTCGGAGTGGTACATACACCTTGCTTTGGGATTATAGCGAGGAGAAGAGGTATTAGGATTTTTAGGAGAATTTTCCAAGGAAATTAGCTTCATTTCCAACAAGCATTGCAGCATTTGTGGCATTGGCGTGTTGAATTTGATGAACTGTCTTTTATATTCCTTGTGTCGAAGTGGATTAATCTTACAGGGTCTTCCTTCTTCCATTGAAGAACAATCAGTGGTAGCATGTCTCTTTCCTTCTCTTATCCTTACTTTCCTTTCAGCCAAGTCGACTTGTTTCAACGGAGGTTGACTGATGATTAGATTCCCAACTCCGTTATGTTGAAGCTTATTGACAAAGCTTCTCAGCTCTTCTTGCCCCTGGGCCAAACTCTGGATAAGAGCCTTTTGGCCATTCATCTGGATCCTCATCTCTGCCATCTCAGCTTGTAGTTGTTTCAGCTGATCATCCTTGTTGTCCTCAGGATTCTTCTTCTTCATGTCCTTAGAGAGGAGTGCTTTCAACTCTTCTTGCCCCTTGGACAAATTCAGAATCACTTCTTGAAACTGAGCATTCTGAGCTTGAATATCTTTGACAGATTGTTCGAGATCCATTTCTGCTGAAATAAACTGTGAGAAGATGAGAAACCTGTTGTGACAACCTGTCATGCAATGATATGGTATGTAGATGCATATGCAATGTTTTCAAGGACCGCAGGATTTAAATTTGTTTAAAGAAAAACAAAAAACAAATTTTATTAGTAAATGTTTAATGAAGTACAAAAATAAATATATGGGGTTTTAAGTCTCCCATGGACGTTTCCTTTTTGTATGGAGATATTTGTTGAGGTTCCGTTCCTCGTGAATTTGTTTTGTCAGCTCCAGGATTCTTTCTTTACTAGCTTTGAAATGAGTCTCAAAAGTATCCATTTGCTCCTTTAACTGGATCCAGGACCTCTGCAACTCTTCCATGTCAGTGGGCATGTCTGAATGAAGGATGACATAAGGAGTATCTCCTTCAGCAACAGGCTCCATGGTAACTGGCTGGATAGCAGGATATGGCATCATAAGAGTCTGAGCGCATGCTCGTACCCATCTGAGATAAGGTTCCATAGGAATGGATTACTTTGGTTCTAGAGTCTTGCTGTCAACCTTGTTCACTTTACCCCAAGCTCGTATGAACCTTTGACGGTAACCTTGCAGATTGTTGTCATAGTCGAACACAATACCCTGAATACGCATGTCATGAGGACCATTACTCCGAGCATAACCAAACTGGCGTAGAACTAAAGAAGGGTTGTAGGTAATGCCCCCTCTTATGCCTAGAAGTGGCACATTAGGGAATTCCCCACAACGGTCAATGATAGTAACATTCTCCATAGATCGAGAGCACCAACGAATGTCTGAATGAGAAAGTGACATGATCCTCTTAGACCACCTGAACCCTTGTTCATTCTTCATCACTGATCGAGGAAGGTGAGAAATAAACCACCTAGACAATAAAGGTATGCATCACATCAGAGTTTCTCTCGCCTTCGTAGTACAAGTGTGAAGAGAATGTAAGATATCTCCAAGTAATGTAGGCACTGGATTATGAGTCAGAAATATGTTGATGGCGTGTACGTCTATGAACTGGTCTGGATTAGGGAACAACACTAGGCCATAGATTAATAAGGCCAAGATCTCCTCAAGGGAATCATAACTCATAGCCTTCAAGAATACCTGAGCTTTCTCTATCAATACCTTAGCAAAAATACCCTTAACTCCGCTTCTCGTTTCTAGGACAATGTCTAATTTCTTCAAATGTAAGGCTGCAGCAATAACCTCAAGTTTAGGCTCTTTTTCTAATCCTGTGAAAAGTCTTTGATCAAGGATATGTATACCCAGTAGTTTAGAGAACTCCTCCATTGTAGGAACCAGCTGATAATCGGGGAATGTGAAGCAATGATGTTTAGGATCAAAGAACTGAAATAGGACACTCATCATGTCTTCATTGAACCCTGAAGTGAAAAGATTCAGTAGGTGACCATGCCTCTTGATGAATTGGGAGTTTTCAGAAACTTGAGAGACCAATTCCTTAAGCTTAGGAGGTATTCCTACAAAGTTGATCCGGATAGTATTTCGACGAGTAGAAGCCATGACCTGCAACAAAGAACAAAGATAAATCCTTTGGTCCTTGAAATGGTTAGTGAAAATGCTATGCTTATGATGTCATGATTTTATGATGTTATGCTCAATCACAAACATGTGGCACACACAAACAAGTCACACCATAGCCCTAGGTTTAGAGGCTTGCATGAGGTTTAAAGGTAAGTACCTTCCCCTGAAGTTAGTTGGTTCATCCTGTCCTACAAAAGTAACCGAGTTCTAAGGGATCTTAATATCACTGATCCTTCCCAAGGGTGGTTGTTCAGTAGGCAACTTACTTGCCAACCAAAACCCTCCAAGTTTGGGATCTCAATGAGCGTAGTATCGAGTATCAACAAACTTCAGTCTTCACCAAAGCCGGTTATCTCACTACTTTTCTAAAGGCCAAGATGGGATGACTAAGGTTCTATAAGTCAGTTAGTGTATTGACAACATATGGCAGCCTCATATTATCCTCAACTTACTTAAGGAACATAAGCACCAACCAAGAAGTCACACTAACTATGGCCACCAGATCAACCATATCGGTATACGCTATACAGTTTCCTTGGTCTATTGCCATTTACCTAAGGTACACTAGATCCGGGTTAGGATCTTTCACACATAAAGCCCAACAAATAATATAAAGAAAACAAGGCAAACAATTTAAGTGATCTAATTCCTAAGGGTACCCCTCTTTTATTAAATCCCCAGCAGAGTCGCCAGTTCTGTAACACGGTGGGAGAACTGACTTTTTTATAAATGTTGCGGATAGCAAGAGTCGCCACCGACTTTTATTTTATCCAAAAGGAAATGACATAAAAGAACAGGAAAGACCTTAAAAAGATTTTGAGTTCGGGGGGTAGGTTATATAAAGAGAAGGTGTTAGCACCCTTTATATCCATGGTTATCCATGGGCTCTTAGTTACTTAGCTCACTTAAATTGTTTTTGAAGAGTGTAGTGTGTGATTAGAAATTTTCTAAGTACTTTGTAATGATCCTCGTATGGATGTATACAAAGCCTTGTTTTGAAAATGTTTTGAAAATATTGTGAGGTGTGAAAAGTATTTTGAAATGTGAGCAAGTAACTAAGATGTACCTACCCTAAATTAAGTCTTTCATGTTCTCGTATGTTCTTTCAATGGTAATACTATCCCTATTATTAAGGAATAGGAAGTGATTACCTTGGATGTGTTAAGGGACAAACGTAGGGTCATCGTATGGTCAATGAAGGCAACTTAAGGGATGTCTTTAGCAATTCGTAGGGACTATCATCATTTATTCGAAGGGACAAGATCATTATTCCGTAGGCAACCTCGAAGGGACTTGATCTTTTAAATTTATAGGGACTTGATGATTTTATAAGTGAAGGGACTTTGCTTAAGACACCCCTATATTCGAGGGACTTGACCATTTTATTTTAAGGCAACCAAGAGGAATACCCTAGGAAGTGCAAGATGGCGATCAAAGATCGACTTACGTGTGTGAGTGTTTATTTTCAAATATTTATCTTTTAAAGTTAATTATCTAAATTAATTTTAATTACAAATAGTTTCCACACCCTATTTACTAACCACACAGTTAATATAAAAAATAAATGGCAGAAATTAAAAGGCAGAAAATAAAATTCCTACACTATTACATGGTTTAGGGGCAGTTACATAATAATAATAATGGCGGAAAATAATAAAAACCAATTATTACAAAGGCGAAGCAGTTACATAATCAGGCAAACGGTGAATGAATAACATAAAAATGAGTGAATAAATTAGAAGAAAAAAGTTTGCAAATTAGGTTAAGAAAACAATTAGGGTTAAGGTTTGAGAAAAAAATTTAAGGTTTAGGAAAAATTTTAGGGTAAAAATTATGGCGAAATTTGGGTTTTAAGATAAAGATTAGGGCTAAATTTTTAGGGTTTAAAGTTTATGAAAAAAAATTAAGACTTAGGTTTAAAATTAAGGTTTAGGGAAAAAATTAAGGTTTATGAAAAAAATTAAGGTTTATAATAAAAATATAAGTTTTAAAAATAAAATAAAAAAAAGAATTATGTTTTATCTTTTAGAAATTAGGTTAATAATAATAATAAGGAAATTCAAAGAAAATACATAATTTGATGAAAAAGGGAAAAATAAAGTTAGAGATACCCAAAATGTTGGGGGTTTGCCCTTTTTGCTTCATTGATTTCTTTGCCACTGGGACACCCATGTTTCTTCATCAAAATGCTCCAAACCTCAGTTCCTTGCCACTAGGTTGTGGGCCTGCATATGAATAAGTGTAACAAATACCTATTATATAATAAAAATGAAAAAAAACATGTTAGTAAAACAAAATGTCCCAAGGTTGAGTTTTACAAAAGAAAATATATAATCAGTTTATATTAAAATAGCTTAATAATTAAATAAATCTAAGAAAAATGAATTATGAGAATTAATTAAATTAAAAAACATTTAAAGGTTGATTAAGGTTTTTATAAAAAAAAAGTTTGAGGTTTTAATAAACCTAAATATAAAAGTAATAATACTAATAAAAAATGCTAACCTAAATTTAATAAAAAAAAGATTTGTTAAAAAAAGTTAATTAAAAATAATAGGTTAACCATGTTTAAAAGATAAATTAAGGAAAAAAAAGAAAATGATGAAGAACCCATGTTTCTTTGCCAAAATGTTGTGTCCAGGGTTTGAACCCAAGTCCTTTTAATTCCAACCTCTGGAGAACCTTTACCATTGGGTCATGCATGCCTATGCTACTAAACATGGAAAATATATATTATATGATAAGGTGGATAAAGAATAACATAAAAACGAGTGAAAATAGGAAAATATTTACTTTAGAGAAATTTTTTGAGGTTAATCATGGTTAAAAGGATAAATCAATTAGAAAATGTGTTAATTAGAGAAATTAAAGGAAAATATGAAAGAAAAGCAGATTTTTGTCCAAAATGTTGTTAGTGGGAATTGAACTCACGCCCTTGACCTTCCAGTTTCCAACCTTAGCCACTAGGCTATGCGCAGTCCTCATGAATAAACCTCTTGACCTCTGAAATTTCCTGCGAAATTTGTAAAAACCCCAAATTTGAGCTTGAAACCCTAACTATGGTAGGATTCGATTTTGGTCATGAAGCTTCGAATAATCAACCTAGAAAGCTTCTATAACATGTGACAAACAACGTTAGATAAACAAAATTGATTAAGATATCAAGAATAAATGGAAATAAAAAAAACTAAAGAAAGCTTCAAAATTTCAATTCAGTTCATGCATTTTTGTATGAACTTGATAATGATGATGATGGGGATAGCTTTTTTTCTGAATTTTTTTTCTCCCTCTTTTCCGGTCTCTCTACTAGTAAGTATATATAGGACTAATTTAGGGTTAATAATAATGGGCTTAATTATTTATTTTGAGACCCAATACAATATTAATTTAAAACTAAATAAAGTTTAATAATTAAAATAGTTAAAATTAAAATAAAAACTAACAATTTTATTTATTTATTCTAGACCCAATAAAATGTTGATTTAAAACTAAATAAAGTTTAATAATTAAAATAGTTAAAATAAAAATAATAACTAATAATCCTATTTATTTATTCTAGACCCTATATAAAAATAAATAGACTCAAAAAATAAAAGTCGGGCGCCAAAGTGCTCGAAAAAATAAAATGAACACATCAAAATAATCAACGTGAAATAAATGACTCGAAAAAATACAGCGTTTGGTCGGATTTTGAAATAAAAATTATGACCGTTTAAACTACTCAGACTGATCAACATATGACCAAAAATAGTCGTAAAAATATTTTTAGCATGTCAAATTAAACCAAGTGAACCGCAGATTAATGTTACTGACATTTGCAAAATTAAACTCGAAGTATCTATGTTGATAGATTTTCCCTACTGGGGATTTGTAGCTATCTTGTGGGGATGAACCGGCGAAGCTTCGTTGCATTCCTTCCCTCGTTCGTCCTTAGTAAATACTATTACTGCATTTTCATGCATTTCTGGTAAACATCAATCATATTAAGCATTTTATGCATTTCTGGTAAACATCAATCATATTCAAAAGCATACATACATTCAAACACAACCAATGGACGTTTCGCTTATGTAAATAGGGTAAAAGTAAATCTGGATTCGAAGATGAAATTTTATTTATATCACAAAGTGACCTATACATAGGCAAGTTTGTACAAGGAGACAGAAATCCTAGTAAGAGGAATTTGTCGTAAAACTTTTTACAAAACAAAGAAAATCAGCTATGTGAGAAATAATCCTATTGAGTTTCAATTCTACTATTGCCATTATCTTCAAGTATCTCATCTTTTGCTGTTGAGACGGAAACGATTGGATTGAGCTTTATCTATTCGAGCTTGAGTTAAGTAGCACAACGGGTTGGAGTTACATGGGTGATCCAAACGAGACATAGTCATACTCTTTAATCCCTAACTTTTGCCTGGATTTCCCTTTCAGGTTTTCAATCCACCGGGATACCCTTTTTTGCCCAAGCCTCCTTTTCAGGTTTTCGACTTGCCGGGTGTACATTTTTTTTATATATATATCCCTAATTTTTGCCCGAACCCTTTTGGTTCGCCGGGATGCCCTTATTTTTGCCTAGGCCAGTCAACCTAGCGGGTCTCTTTTTATGCGTAGTATTTTTTAACTATGTCTGCGTTTACAGGCTGTGGGAAGTCTTCACCATCCATAGTAGTAAGCATTATGGCACCTCCTGAGAATACTGTTTTGACTACAAATGGTCCTTCATATGTAGGAGTCCACTTTCCCCTAGGATCACCCTGTGGTAATATGATACGCTTGATTACCAAATCACCAACCTGATATACCTTTGGCTTAACCTTCTTTTTAAAAGCTTTGATCATCCGTTTCTGGTACATCTGGCCATGACAAACTGCTGCTAACCTCTTCTCATCAATCAAATTTATCTGGTCAAGTCGAGTCTGAATCCACTCATCTTCATCCAAGCCTGCATCCTTCATGATTCTTAAGGAAGGGATCTGAACTTCAATGGGCAAAACTGCTTCCATACCATAGACTAGAGAGAATGGGGTTGCCCCTGTTGAAGTACGTATTGTAGTACAATAACCATGAAGAGCAAATGGTAACATCTCATGCCAATCCTTATAAGTGACAGTCATCTTCTGTAGAATCTTCTTAATGTTCTTATTAGCAGCTTCTACTGCCCCATTCATCTTCGGACGATACGGAGAAGAGTTGTGATGTTTAATCTTGAACTGCGTGCAGAGATCAGTAATCATAGTGTTGTTCAGATTAGATCCATTATCAGTAATAATCCTTTCAGGGATGCCATACCTACATATGAGATTATTCTTAATGAACCGAGCCACCACATTCTTAGTAACAAATGCAAATGAAGCTGCTTCCACCCACTTTGTAAAGTAATCAATAGCAACCAGGATGAAACGATGCCCATTGGAAGCAGTAGGTTTGATCTCACCAATCATATCAATGCCCCACATGGCAAAAGTCCAAGGAGCAGTCAACATATTCAATGGTGATGGAGGTATATGTACTTTATCAGCATAGATTTGACACTTGTGACATGTTCTGGAATGTTGATAGCAGTCAGCTTCCATGGTGGACCAATAGTAACCTGCTCTCAATATCTTCTTTGCCATAGTATGACCACTAGAATGAGTGCCAAAAATCCCATCATGCATGTCTTCCATAATCTCTGTTGCTTCCTTCTTATCCACACAACGAAGCAAAGTTGAATCATGATTGCGCTTGTACAAAATTCCATTACTCAAGAAGAACTTAGCAGAAAACCTCCTCAGAAACTTCTTATCTTTGATAGATGCCCCTTCAGGGAACTTCTGAGCTTCAAGATATCTTTTCACTTCATAGAACTAAGGCTTCTCCTCTGATTTTTCAGTGTCAATCTCATTGCAGTATGCAGGCTTCTCAAATCTATCAATGGTAATCTTGGGAGCTTCATCATCCTAGCTAATCTCAAACATGGATGCCATGCTGGCTAATGCATCTGCCAACTGATTTTCTCTTCGTGGAATATATCCAAAGGTAATCTCTTCAAAATATGGGATCAAAGACAACACATGCTCTCTGTAAGGAATGAGATTATCATGCTTGGTATCCCAATCTCCTATGATCTGACTCACTACCAGGGCTGAATCTCCATATACGTCCAGGAACCGAATCTTCATATCAATGGCAGCTTTGATATCCAGGATACATGCCTCATACTCAGCCATGTTATTGGTACAATAGAAACAAAGTCTTGCAGTAATCGGGGTATGACATCCTTCAGGGGAACTGATCACAACACCAACACCATTGCCAAGTGCATTAGCAGCTCCATCAAAAACCATAGTCCATCGGGATCCTTGTTCAGGTCCGTCATATTGTCCAGGTTCTTTGGTAATAATCATAATGTCTTCATTAGGGAACTCAAAACTCATTGACTGATAATCATCCACTGCTTGATGAGCCAAATGATCAGCTACAACACTTCCTTTAATGGCCTTCTGAGTAGTGTACTGTATATCATATTCTGTTAAGATCATTTGCCATCTTGCTATTCTTCCGGAGAGAGTAAGTTTCTCGAATATGTACTTGATTGGATCCATCTTTGAAATTAATAGGGTAGTATGAGTCAACATATACTGTCTTAGTCGGCGAGCAGCCCATGCCAAAGTGCAGCAAGTTTTCTCGAGCAGTGAGTATCTTGTTTCACAGTCGGTAAACTTTTTGCTAAGGTAGTATATTGCTTGCTCTTTTCGACCAGACTCGTCATGTTAACCCAAAACACACCCCATTGAGTTGTCTAACACTGTTAAGTACATAATCAAGGGTCTTCCATCAACTGGTGGCATCAAAATTGGAGGTTCTAGAAGATATTTCTTGATTTCATCAAATACTGTCTGGCACTCATCATTCCATTCCATTACCTGATCTTTCTTCAACAACTTGAAGATTGGCTCACAGGTAGCAGTTAATTGGGAAATAAATCTTGCAATGTAATTCAATCGTCCCAAGAAACCTCTAACTTCCTTCTCAGTACGGGGAGCTGGCATCTCTTGTATAGCTTTCACTTTCGTAGGGTCCACTTCAATACCTTTTCCACTGACATTGAAACCCAGGAGTTTACCAGATCTTACTCCAAAAGTACATTTGTTTGGGTTCAATCTCAACTTGTATTTCTTCAACCTCTCAAACAACTTATGCAGATGATCAAGGTGTTGCTCTTCATTCTGGGACCTGGCTATAATATCATCCACATACACCTCTATCTCATGATGAATCATATCGTGAAACAAAGCCACCATAGCATGCTGATATGTTGTCCCGACATTCTTCAAACCAAATGGCATCACTTTATAGCAAAAGGTGCCCCACTGTGTAACAAATGTTGTCTTCTCCAAATCTTCAGGTGCCATCTTGATCTGATTGTAACCAGAGAAACCATCCATAAAAGAGAATACCTTATGCTGAGCAGTGTTGTCTACCAGAACATCAATATGAGGAAGTGGAAAGTCATCTTTGGGGCTGGCCTTGTTCAAATCCCTGTAGTCTACACACATATGTACCTTACCATCTTTCTTAGGTACCGGTACCACATTTGCAACCCATTGAGGATAAGAAGTCACAGCTAAGAACCCTGCATCAAACTGTTTCATTACCTCTGCTTTAATCTTCTCTGACATTTCAGGATGCATGCGACGAACTTTCTGCTTCTTTGGACGACAATCTTCTTTTACCGGTAAACGGTGAACCACAATGTCTGTATCCAACCCTGGCATATCTTCATAGGACCAAGCAAAGATCTCCACATAATCATGTAAGATCTGAATCAATCTGCTCTTAACACCATCCTCTAATTCAGTCCCTATCTTGACCTCTTTCCTGTTTTCTTCAGTTCCCAGATTCACAACTTCGATTGGCTCTTCATGTGGCTGTATAGTTTTCTCTTCTTATTGTAACAACCTAGCAAGCTCTACAGGTACTTCACAATCGTCCTCCTTTCCATCTTCAGCTTGATAGATCGGATTCTCGAAATTATAATTGGCAATAGTAGAACTGTTATCAATAGGATCCAGAGTGGATGAGGATCTGCATTTTAGTGATGTGGGTGTGTGTAAGCACACATAGCTGATAAAACAAAAATAAAATAAAAGAAAGACAAGGAACACAATATTTACGAAAACGAAACGTCCACTGATTTTTATTGAATGAAGTATGCAAATGAAATGACATCCCGGAACAAGCATACCATTGTGCCCCGGGTAAGGCACAAGGCTTAAGAGTTTAATTGTTCAGAAATTACAAACTTAAAAGTAACAACACAGTAATAGTATTTACTCCTGACTAAAGGAGATAGGAACAACATCTTCAGCCTTCCAATTATTGAGCCCATCACCCACAGTAGGAAAAATCCAAGCATCCTGTTGCACCCCAAAATTTGCCCTCACAATACAAGACTTTGTGTGCTAAGAAGGTTCACAAGGTTCACAAGATTCACAAAGCTTTCAAGACCTTTCATGAGGCTCATGAAGTCTACAAGTCACTTCATGAAGGTTCACAAGGTTCACAAATTTCCCAATGCTTTCAATACCTTCCATGAGGCTCATGAAGTCTACAAGTCACTTCATGAAGGTTCACAAGGTTCACAAGGTTCACAATACCTCCCATGAGATTCACAAGACATTTTATGATGGTTCACAAGGTTCACAAAGTTCACAATTGGTCAGAAGAGTTGACAATTCCCTCAGACAATGCACCTCCTAAGCAGTGTATCAAAAACTAGGGTTTTGACTTTAATCAGGCTAAATGGACTTCCAAGACTTCAAGTGAGCTTCATAACATCTTATATGTGTCTAAGAACCCCCATGACAAGTTTCAAGACTTTTCTCAGAAGTTTGCTCAGTCAAATGATCAGATAAGTCAAAATTAGTCAATGCAGTTAAAAAGTCAAACTGAGGTCAACTGTGGTCAAACCAAAGTCAAACTTCATGATTTGTTGCCAACATCAAGTATATGAAGTAAAATTCATCATTTGATCAAGGGTTGATCATGATTCATCAAGGAGATTCCAGATCATCAAGAATCAGGAGTTTCTAAATTAGGGTTTCCTCAGTAAAAGTCAACTGAACTTTGACCAGCCATAACTCTCACATACTTCATCACCAAGTCTCCACTCAAATCTCATTTTGAAGGAAATTGAATTCTCTACAACTTTGTGTCTCACAAGCCAAGCCCAAAAATGCTTCATTTGGAAGGTATGAGCTAGGACATTATAGGTCATTTTGAAAGTCAACAAAAAGTCAACAACTTCAAAAGGGCATAACTTGAGATTGGTAAATGATATGGACATGAAACCAGTGGGGTTGGTCAGAGGACTCTTCAAGCTTTCCAAAATGTCCAAGAACACCCTCATAGCATTAAAATTGAGGGAGATGTGCCCTTGCAAAGTTGGGAAATTTTGTGATGGTTTATGATGAAAATGGAAGTTTAAAACCAATTCTTGCCAAATGGGCTTGCCAAATTATGATCCAATCCATACACTATCATCATGCACGACCCAAATGATTAAAAATCAGAATTTTTATTATTTTATTTTTATTTATTTTGATTTAATTCATAAAAAATCATTTTAAATAAATATAAAATATGAAAATATGGTATTTAATGAAGATTAAGCTTCTAGAAAGTCTTAATTATTGATTTAAGTTGAAGAGGAAAGAAATCATGAGATTTGTCTTAAAATAGTAAGCCTTTATGCAAGAATATTGAACTTTTAAGACATGATCAATATGAATCTTTTTGAATCAAAATTTCCACACAATCAATCAATCTTTTTGACCTAATTGAGTCTCCTATAAGTACTAAACATAATGCAAACATCAAGACACGAATTTGCTACATCCAAAGGTAAGTTCACAAAGTCAAAAAAACCATTGAAAAAGTCACATTCGGATTCCTTCATACAGGTGGTTTTAAGGTAAAATAAGAACATAGACATGTTCCTTGATCATCCATGAAGCAAAACCAATGCTCATACGCATCTCTTACATGCCATGATGATTAACCCGAGCACACTTTATCCTTGAAAATATTTTTTTCGATTCCATTGATTTGTTGCTTTTCATTGAATTTTGTTTACATAATCTTGTTTGTGACATTGTATAGATCGTTTCTGGACCAATGGATTGAAGCTTCCCTGCCTAACATGAATTCGGCCATGATTAGGGTTTTGACCTTCAAAATAGGATCCTTTGATTCACTAAACCTAAATGAATTTTGAGGACATAGGAATGTTCTAGGCATCACAAGGATCATAAAACCCTAATTAATTTCATAAATCGTTGCTGTTTTGTATGAGTTTCATTTTCGCAGGTTCAAGATAATGAAGAACCCGTAACAAATTTCGCAGGAAAAAGTGAAGGAAATTTCGCAGGAAATTTGGGGAAGAAGAAGGAGCTTGGCGCGCTCAGAAAATTTGAATTTTTGTTTAAAATATTTTATTTTATGTTGTTGGTTCGTTAGCACAAGCCAGTGCTTGGCCCAGTGGAAAAGTATGCATGCGTTTGACAAAAGGGGAGGGGATCGAATCCTGCCTCCAGCCAATTTTTGACATTTTTTCATTTAAACTGCATTCTTAATATATTATTATTTGTAGTTGTTTGGTTAACAGATGGGCTCTTCCAGCCGGGTGGTGATGCGTGCGCTTGTGTGTGTAAAGGTCCTGGGTTCAATCCTTTCCCCAGGCCTTTTTGCTTTTCATTATTTTTCACAATTTTTCAAGACATTGCACAAAACCAATTGGAACCATTCTACTATCACCAAAGCATGGCTGGCCTGGTGGCACGTTTTGGTACTTGCAAGTATGAGGACCTGGGTTCAAACCCAGCCAAGGTAAGTTTCCTTTTTTACCAATTTTTTCTGTTTTATTTATTTAATTAATTATTTTCTTATTGTTAATAAAAGAAAAATAAATTGAATCTGTAAATCAATACTTATATTTCTTTTTCTTAGAAAATTTCTAAACTTTTATTTTTCTCAATTTTATTATGTAATTAAAATTATAAATATATGTATGTTTATTTAAATAATTTTGTATATGAAATTAAATCCTAAAAAACGTATATACTTTCAAAACCCTAATTTATTTTCTAAATACTTATTAAAAACCTAATTTTTATTTTATAATTTTTTGTACATGTTCATTTAACATAATTGATTTTAATAAATATAAATATAATCAAACTTTTCTTTATGTAACTATAAATTGTCTATGATATAAATTTTTATTCTTTTAATATATATATATATATATATATATATATATATATATATATATATATATATATATATATATATATATATGTAAATAATTTTGTAATATGTCTAAAAATAAATTAATAATTTGTACATAAATTAAAATGCTATAATTGTTCATATTAAAAATCTAACTTTTGTTTATTATTTTAATTTTGTTCTTATAATATTTTGCTAATTATATTTATTATTATTAACCATGTTATTACTAACTTTTTATTATTATTATTTCACTAACATTATTTAATTTTTCATTATTTATTTTACTAACCCTATTTTTAATTCTTATTATTATTAACCCCTATTTTATTTATTTATTGCTTATTTATTATTTTTGCTTATTATTTATATTTTGCTCATATATTTATTTTTGCTATTTATTTTTAATTGTTTATTATAATTATGTAATTGCTCCTTGGTGTAAATTTTGTAAATATGTAATTTATTTAGTTTTTATGCTATGGTTAGTAATTTAGAGAGTGTCAACATGTATTCAATTTAAAAATAAATTTAGATCACGTTAATTATAAGATAAATATAAATTAAACACTCACACACGTAAGTCGATTTTTAATCGCCATCTCACATTTCTAAGGCTATCCCTCAATGTTGCCTAATCATAAGGTCAAGTGGGGTGTATAAAGCAAGTCCCTTAAAAAGAAAAATCATCAAGTCCCTAATGGTTGCCTTTGAAGTTCAAGTCCCTTTTCGAATAATGATGATAGTCCCTCCTAAATGCTTAATACACCTCACAGTTGCCTTCATAAACAGATGTCCCTCACATGTCCCTTACATCCAAGGTAATGACTACCTATTCCTTAATAATAGGGATAGTCTTACCACTTAAAGGATAAAGAACAAGAAAGACTTGAAACTTTAGGGTAGGTACCTCATAGTTGCTTGCTCACTTCATTCAAAAATTTCAAACACTTAACAAATTTCAAACAAATTTTCAAACACAAGTTTTTACGCATCCGTACATGGATCATTATTAACTATTATGAAATTTTTTTTATTCACACACTTCACATTTTCAAAAACATTTTAAAGTGAGCTAAGTAACTAAGAGCCCATGGATAACCATGGATGTAAAGGGTGCTAACACCTTCCCTTTACATAACCTACCCCCCGGACCCAAAAATCTTTTAAAAGGTCTTTCCTGTTCTTTTATGCCTTTCCTTTGGATAAAATAAAAGTCGGTGGCGACTCTTGCTATCCGCAACATAACTAAAGTCAGTTCTCCCACCGTGTTACAGAACTGGCGACTCTGCTGGGGATTTAATATTAAAGAGGGGTACCCTTAGGAATTAGATCACTCTTAAATTGTTTGCCTTGTTTGCTTTATATTACTTGTTGGGCTTTATGTGTGAAAGATCCTAACCCGGATCTAGTGTACCTTAGGTAAATGGCAATAGACCAAGGAAACTGTACGACGTATATCGATACGGTTGATCTGGTGGCCATAGTTAGTGTGACTTCTTGGTTGGTGCTTATGTTCCTTAAGTCAAGTTGAGGATAATATGAGGCTGCCATATGTTGTCAATGCACTAACTAACTTTTAGAATCCTAGTTATCCCATCTTGGCATTTAGAATGTAGTGAGGTAACCGGCTTTGGTGCAGACTGAAGTTGGTTGACACTCGATACTACGCTCATTGAGATCTTAAACTTGGAGGGTTTTGGTTGGCAAGTAAGTTGCCTACTGAACAACCACCCTTGTGAAGGATCAATGATATTGAGATCCCTTAGAACCTGGTTACTTTTGTAGGACAGGATGAACCAACTAACTTCAGGGGAGGGTACTTACCTTTAAACCTCATGCAAGCCTTTAAACCTAGGGCTATTGTGTGACTCGTTTGTGTGTACCACATGTTTGTGATTGAGCATAACATCATGACATCATCATGCATCATAAGCATAGCATTTTCACTAACCATTTCAAGGACCAAAGGATTTATCTTTGTTCTTTGTTGCAGGTCATGACTTCTGCTCGTAGGAACACCATCAGGATCAACTTTGTGGGGATACCTCCCAAGCTTAAAGAGTTGGTTTCTCAAGTATCTGATCATTCCCAGTTCAACAAGAGACATGGTCACCTATTGGATCTAGTCACTTCAGGGTTCAATGAAGACATGATGAGTGTTCTGTTTCAGTTCTTTGACCCTAAGCACCATTGCTTTACATTCCCCGACTACCAGCTGATTCCAACCATGGAGGAGTTCTCTAAACTTCTGGGTATACCTGTTCTTGATCAAAGACCCTTCACAGGCTTGGAAAGAGAGCCTAAACCTGAGGTTATTGTTGCAGCTCTACATCTGAAAAAGTCTGACATTGTTCTAGAAACGAGAAGTGGAGTCAAGGGTATTCTTGCTAAGGTGTTGGTAGAGAAGGCTCAAGTGTTCTTGAAGGCTATGAGCTATGATGCTTTTGAGGATATCTTAGCCTTGCTGATTTATGGCTTAGTGTTGTTCCCCAATCCAGATCAGTTCATAGACGTTCATGCCATCAACATATTCCTGAGTCGCAATCCAGTGCCTACATTGCTTGGGGACATCCTACACTCTCTTCATACCCGTACTACAAGGGCAAGAGGAACTTTGATGTGCTGCATACCTTTGCTTTCTAGGTGGTTTATTTCTCACCTTCCTCGCTCAGTAATGAAGAATGAGCAAGGGTTCAGATGGTCCAAGAGGATCATGTCACTCTCGCATTCAGATATTCATTGGTGCTCCAGATCTATGGAGAATGTCACTATCATTGACCGTTGTGGGGAGTTTCCTAATGTGCCACTTCTAGGCATAAGAGGAGGCATCACCTACAACCCCTCTCTAGCTTTACGACAGTTTGGTTACGCTCGAAGCGATGGTCCACATGACATGTTGATTCAGGGCATTGTGTTTGATTACGACAACGATCTTCAGGGTTACCGTCAGAGATTCATACGAGCTTGGGGAAAAGTAAACAGGGTTGACAGCAAGACACTGGAGCCTAAGTACACTATTCCTATGGAAGCTTATCTCAGATGGGTGCGATCTCGTGCTCAGACTCTCATGATGCCATATCCTGCCGTCCTACCAGTTACCATGGAACCTGTTGCTGAAGGAGACACAGCTTATACCATCCTTCACCCAGACATGCCTACTGATATGGAAGACTTGCAGAGATCATGGATCCAACTGAAGGAGCAAAGGGATACTTTCGAGGCTCATTACAAAGCAAGCCAAGAAAGGATCCTGGAACTAACAAAGCAACTTCACGAGGAGCGGAATCTCAACTCATATCTCAACACAAAGAGGAAACGTCCATGGGAGACTTAAAACCCCATCTCTTGTATTTATTACATTTCATTTTTTTGTAAGCCCAAGAGGAAAAACAAATTTATTACTAATAAAAAGTTACTTTCTTGTTTGTGTAAGCAAATTTAAATCCTGCGGTCCTTGAAAACATTGCATACGCATTAAAACATCATATCATTGCATCACAGGTTTATTTGTACACAAGTTTCTCATCTTCTCGCTGTTTATTTCAGCAATGGCTCTTGAACAATCAGTTAAGGATCTTCAGGCACAAAATGAACAGTTCCAAGAGCTGATCCTGAACCTATCCAAGGGGCAGGATGAATTGAAGACACTGCTAGCCAAAAAGACTAAGAAGACTAGAAGGTCAGGTGGCCTGCTCAACATGGGAAGGAGGTTCAAAGGGCCTGTCAAGACCAAAGAACAGGTTGATGACTATGAATCTGAGAAAGAGGGAGGCAGTCTCCACAACACTATGGGGGACTCTGATTCTGAGGCTAATTACTACCATGAGCCTAATGAAGACAAATTCAAGATGCTGGTGTATAGAATGGATGCCATGGAGTTGCAGAAATCATCTGGGCTGGATTTTGAGGATTTGAGTCTGATATCTGGGGTTGTTATACCCATTGGTTTCAAGGTTCCTACCTTTGTAGTTTATGATGGGGTCTCTTGTCCCAAGCTACATCTGAGGTCTTATGTCAGAAGGATCCAACCTCACACTGCTGACAAGAAGTTGTGGATCCACTTTTTTCAAGAGAGCTTATCTGGAGCTCAGTTGGAGTGGTATTATCAGTTGGAGAGTGTTAACATCAGAGACTGGAATGATCTTGCTGAAGCTTTCTATAAGCAGTATCAATACAATGCTGACTTAGCCCCCACTCGCATGCAGCTTCAGAGCATGTCTATGGGTGCCAAGGAAAGTTTCAAGGAGTATGCTCAGAAATGGAGAGATTTAGCTGGAAGAGTTCAACCCTCTTTGACTGACAGGGAATTGGTTGATATGTTCATGTGTACGCTGAATGGTCCGTTTTACAGTCATCTCATTGGAAGCTCATCATCAGGCTTCACTGAGTTGATCATGACAGGAGAGCGAGTAGAGAATGGTATAAAGAATGGCAAGATCCAGGTGGGTACTTCTTCATCAGGTACTACAAAGAAGCCTCCCACTGGGAAGAAAGAATCCAATGCTGTTTATGGTCAACCTGATCGTAACAGAAGGCATCAGTCTGTTAGTGCAGTTCATATTTCAAATCCAACTCCTGCAACAACAGAACAGACACAGGGCAACCAACAGAGGGCTAGAAGGCAGTTCACAAAGATCAACATGTCACTGGCTCAGGCACTGCAACATTTGTTGAAAGCTGAACTCATTACTTTGAAGGAGGCTCCTCAGAATCCTAATGTTACCTCACCCAGGTACAATCCCAATGCACGATGTGCATATCATTCAAACTGTCAGGGTCATGATACTAATAACTGCTGGGTCTTGAAGAACAAAATTCAAGATATGATCGAGGCTGGAGAGATTGAGTTTGACCCTCCGGGTACTCCGAATGTGATTACTGCTCCAATGCCAAATCACGAGAAGACTGTCAATGCCATTGATGAAGATCTGCATGTCTATTCAGTTATGGAGTTGACCACACCATTGTCTGTTATCAAAAAGAAGTTAGTACAAGCTGGGATCTTTCCAGGTTGTCGTGAAGATTGTTTGTATTGTACCTATAAGCCAGATAGTTGCTTCATATTGAGAGATGGAATTCAACGTCTCATGGATAAGTATACTATAGTGTTTGAGAGGACTCCGTCGTCTGTAGAAAGTATGGTGGATCATCTGACTCAAGGTGGGAAGGTTGAAGAGGTTGATATGGTTGACAAAGTACCGGTAAGAATCACTTCAAAGAGACCTATTAAAATCACTCATCAGGGTCCAATCAAGATTACTGCTGAAGGTCCTGTGAAAGTTGTTGCTGAAGCCAGAGTGGCTCCTCTGATCATTACTACTCCTGGTCCTATTCCTTATACGTCTGATAAAGCTGTGCCTTGGAACTATGGGTCTGATGTTTACATCCATGGTGTTAAGCAGGAGCCTTTACCTGATGTGCCTGTTGACATTGATAATATTGCTGGATCTAGCAAGATCACTCGTAGTGGAAGAGTCTTCTCTCCTCCAGTTGCTTCTAAAAATGCAGTTACTCCTGCTGCTACCTCTACCACTGATGCTCGGGGTAAAGGTCCTGT
Organism: Lathyrus aphaca; assembly: GCA_963966055.1. Classification (NCBI taxonomy): domain Eukaryota; kingdom Viridiplantae; phylum Streptophyta; class Magnoliopsida; order Fabales; family Fabaceae; genus Lathyrus; species Lathyrus aphaca. Next base: position 213,731,950 of record OZ014519.1, read on the forward strand.
TATTGAGCCTGTATCTACTGATGTGCCAGCTGCTGATGATCTCTCTAAGCAGATGGAAGAAGTATTGAAAATCATTCGCAAGAGTGATTATGACATTGTTGATCAATTGGGGCATACTCCCTCAAAGATTTCTATGTTGTCCTTGTTGTTGTGTTCTGAGGCCCATGCCAAGTCCTTGATCAAGTTTCTGAAGACTGCTCATGTGCCCAATGCCATTTCTGTTGACCAGTTTGAGAATTGTGTTGCCCACCTGATCTATGATAATGGGTTAGGATTTTCTGATGCTGATTTGACCCCTGCCAAGAGGGATCATAACAGGGCCTTGCATATTTCAATTGAATGCAGGGGCACTACCCTGTCACATGTGCTGATAGACAATGGTTCCTCTCTGAATGTGTTGCCCAAGGAAGTCCTGAATAAGATGAGTCCTGAAGATGCTGTGCTGAAGCCCAGTAATATTGTGGTGAAGGCTTTTGATGGTTCTAGAAGAGTAGTGCATGGGGAAATTGATCTTCCAATCAAAGTTGGCTCCCAGGTTTTTACTGCTACATTTTATGTGATGGATATTCGTCCTTCGTATTCTTGTCTGCTTGGTCGTCCCTGGATCCATGGGGCAGGTGCTGTAACCTCTACATTACACCAAAAGTTGAGATATCCGGTGAATGGAAAGGTTGTTACTGTCTATGGAGAAGAAGAATACTTTGTCAGCCATGTAAACACTTTCAAGTATCTGGAAGTGGAAGGTGAATACATTGAAACTCCGTGTCAGACGTTTGAAGTGGTTCCCTGGGTTGTTAATGATTATGTAGCTCCTCCTGTTGTGAAGAAAGTTCCTGTGGTCACCAGAAAACCTCCAACAATGGCAATGGCCTCCCTCAATGATGCTAGAGCTGTGGTGGATGAAGGTGGTTGTACTATTTGGGGTCAGCTTCCTGATATTCCATACAAGTCTGACAAGTTTGGTTTGGGTTTCACTGCAGAGTCCCAGAAGGCTGTTCGTCGTGCTCGTGCTGTTCGTATCACCAATCAAGGGGTTACGAAAGATCAGATCAATGCTGTGGGAGACTATGATGAAGACTACAACCTGGATGCTTGGATTTTTCCTACTGTGGGTGCTGGACTCAATAATTGGAAAGCTGAAGATGTTATCCCTATCTCCTTTAGTCAGGAGTAAATACTATTACTGTGTTGTTGCTTTTTTAAATTTGTAATTTTTTGAACAATAAAACTTTCAAGCCATGTGCCTTACCCGGGGCACAATGGTGTGCTTGTTACGGGCTGTCATTTCATTTGCATACTTCATTCAATAAAATCAGTGGACGTTTCATTTTAGTAAATATTGTGTTCCTTGTCTTTCTTTTTCTTTTATTTTTGCTTTATCAGCTATGTGTTCTTACACACACCCACATCACTAAAATGCAGATCCTCATCCACTCTGGATCCTGTTGATAACAGTTCTACTATTGCCAATTATGATTTCGAGAATCCGATCTATCAAACTGAAGACGGAAATGAGGACGATTGTGAAATACCTGTAGAGCTTGCTAGGTTGTTACAACAAGAAGAGAAAGCCATACAGCCACATGAAGAGCCAGTCGAAGTTGTGAATCTGGGAACTGAAGAAAACAGAAAAGAGGTCAAGATAGGGGCTGATTTAGAGGACAGTGTCAAGAGCAGATTGATTCAGATGTTATGTGACTATGTGGAGATCTTTGCTTGGTCTTATGAAGATATGCCAGGGTTGGATACAGACATTGTGGTTCACCGTTTACCAGTAAAAGAAGATTGTCGTCCAAAGAAGCAGAAGGTTCGTCGTATGCGTCCTGAAATGTCAGAAAAGATCAAGGCAGAGGTAATGAAACAGTTCAATGCAGGGTTCTTAGCAGTAACTTCTTATCCTCAGTGGGTTGCAAATGTGGTACCAGTTCCTAAGAAAGATGGTAAGGTGCGTATGTGTGTGGACTACAGAGATTTGAACAAGGCTAGCCCCAAAGATGACTTTCCACTTCCTCATATTGATATTCTGGTAGACAACACTGCTCAGCATAAGGTATTCTCTTTTATGGATGGTTTCTCTGGTTACAATCAAATCAAGATGGCACCTGAAGATATGGAGAAGACAACCTTTGTTACACAGTGGGGCACCTTTTGCTATAAGGTGATGCCATTTGGTTTGAAGAATGCAGGGTCAACATATCAGCGTGCTATGGTGGCTTTGTTTCATGATATGATTCATCATGAGATAGAGGTATATGTGGATGATATGATAGCCAGATCTCAGAATGAAGAGCAACATCTTGATCATCTGCACAAGTTGTTTGAGAGGTTGAAGAAATACAAGTTGAGATTGAATCCAAACAAGTGTACTTTTGGAGTTAGATCTGGAAAGCTCCTGGGTTTCATTGTCAGTGGAAAAGGTATTGAAGTGGATCCTGCAAAAGTGAAAGCTATACGAGAGATGCCAGCTCCCCGTACTGAGAAGGAGGTTAGAGGTTTCTTGGGACGATTGAACTACATTGCAAGATTTATTTCCCAATTAACTGCCATCTGTGAGCCAATCTTCAAGTTGTTGAAGAAAGATCAGGTGATGGAATGGAATGATGAGTGCCAGACTGCCTTTGATGAAATAAAAAGATATCTGCTAGAACCTCCAATTTTGATGCCACCAGTTGATGGAAGACCCTTGATTATGTACTTAACAGTATTAGACAACTCAATGGGGTGTGTGTTGGGGCAACATGACGAGTCTGGTCGAAAAGAGCAGGCAATATACTACCTTAGCAAAAAGTTTACCGACTGTGAAACAAGATACTCACTGCTCGAGAAAACTTGCTGCGCTTTGGCATGGGCTGCTCGCCGACTAAGACAGTATATGTTGACTCATACTACCTTATTGATTTCAAAGATGGATCCAATCAAATACATATTTGAGAAACCTGCTCTCTCCGGAAGAATTGCAAGATGGCAAATGATCTTGACAGAATATGATATACAGTACACTACTCAGAAGGCCATTAAGGGAAGTGTTGTCGCTGATCATTTGGCTCATCAAGCAGTAGATGATTATCAGTCAATGAGTTTTGAGTTCCCTGATGAAGACATTATGATTATTACCAAAGAACCTGGACAATATGACGGACCTGAACAAGGATCCCGATGGACTATGGTTTTTGATGGTGCCTCTAATGCACTTGGTAATGGTGTTGGTGTTGTGATTAGTTCCCCTGAAGGTTGTCATACCCCGATTACTGCCAGACTTTGTTTCTATTGTACCAATAACATGGCTGAGTATGAGGCATGTATCCTGGGTATTAAAACTGTTATTGATATGAAGATTCAGTTCCTTGATGTGTATGGAGATTCAGCCCTGGTAGTCAGTCAGATTAAAGGAGATTGGGATACCAAGCATGATAACCTCATTCCTTACAGAGAACATGTGTTGTCTTTGATCCCACATTTCAAAGAAATTACCTTTGGACATATTCCACGAAGAGAGAATCAGTTGGCAGATGCATTAGCTACCATGGCATCTATGTTTGAGATCAGTTGGGATGATGAAGCTCCCAAGATTACTATTGATAGATTTGAGAAGCCTGCATACTGCAATGAGATTGACACTGAAGGGGCAGAGGAGAAGCCTTGGTTCTATGAAGTGAAAAGATATCTTGAAGCTCAGGAGTTTCCTAAAGGGGCATCTGTCAAAGATAGGAAGTTTCTGAGAAGGTTTTCTGCTAAGTTCTTCTTGAGTAATGGCATTCTGTACAAGCGCAATCATGATTCAACTATGCTTCGTTGTGTGGATAAGAAGGAAGCAACAGAGATCATGGAAGATATGCATGATGGGATCTTTGGCACTCATTCTAGTGGTCATACCATGGCAAAGAAGATATTGAGAGCAGGTTACTATTGGTCTACCATGGAAGCTGATTGCTATCAACACTCCAGAACATGTCACAAGTGTCAAATTTATGCTGATAAAGTACATGTACCTCCATCACCATTGAATGTGCTGACTGCTCCTTGGCCCTTTGCCATGTGGGGCATTGATATGATTGGTGAGATCAAGCCCACTGCTTCTAATGGGCATCGTTTCATCCTGGTTGCTATTGATTACTTCACGAAGTGGGTAGAAGCAGCTTCATTTGCATCTGTTACCAAGAATGTTGTGGCTCGATTCATTAAGAATAATCTCATATGTAGGTATGGCATCCCCGAAAGGATTATTACTGACAATGGCTCTAATCTGAACAACACTATGATTACCGATCTCTGCACGCAGTTCAAGATTAAGCATCACAACTCTTCTCCGTATCGTCCAAAGATGAATGGGGCAGTTGAAGCTGCTAATAAGAATATTAAGAAGATTGTACAGAAGATGACTGTCACCTACAAGGATTGGCATGAGATGTTACCATTTGCTCTTCATGGTTATCGTACTACAATACGTACTTCAACAGGGGCAACCCCATTCTCCTTAGTCTATGGTATGGAAGCAGTTCTGCCCATTGAAGTTCAGATTCCTTCCTTGAGAATTATGAAGGATGCAGGCTTGAATGAAGATGAGTGGATTCAGACTCGACTTGACCAGATAAACTTGATTGATGAGAAGAGGTTAGCAGCAGTTTGTCATGGCCAGATGTACCAGAAACGAATGATCAAAGCTTTTAACAAGAAGGTTAAGCCAAAGGTATATCAGGCTGGTGACTTGGTAATCAAGCGTATTATATTACCACAGGGTGATCCTAGGGGCAAGTGGACTCCGACGTATGAAGGACCATTTGTAGTCAAGACCGTGTTTTCAGGAGGTGCCATGATACTTACTACAATGGATGGTGAAGACTTCCCACAGCCTGTAAACCCAGACATAGTTAAAAAATACTACGCATGAAAAGAGACCCGCTAGGTTGACAGGCCTAGGCAAAAATAAGGGCATCCCGGCAAACCAAAAGGGTTTGGGCAAAAATTAGGGATATATATAAAAGATGTACACCCGGCAAGTCGAAAACCTGAAAAGGCGGCTTGGGCAAAAAAAGGGTATCTCGGTGGATTGAAAACCCGAAAGGGCAATCCAGGCAAAAGTTAGGGATTAAAGCGTATGACTATGTCTCGTTTGGATCACCCATGAAACTGCAACCAGTTGTATTACTTACTCAAGCTCAAACAGATAAAGATCAATCCAATCATTCCCGTCTCAACAGCAGAAGATGAGATACTTGAAGATAATGGCAATAGTAGAATTGAAACTCAATAGGATTATTTCCCACATAGCTGATTTTCCTTGCTTTGTAAAAACTTTATGGCAAAATCCTCTTACTAGGGTTTATGTCTCCTTGTACAAATTTGCCCGTGTATAGGTCACTTTTTGATATGAATAAATTTCATCTTTTGAATCCAGATTTACTTTTACCCTATTTACATAAGCGAAACGTCCATTGGTTGTGTTTGAATGTATGTATGCTTTTGAATATGATTAATGTTTACCAGAAATGCAGGTATGCTTAATATGATTAATGTTTACCAGAAATGCATGAAAATGCAGTAATAGTATTTACTAAGGACGAACGAGGGAAGGATTTCAACGAAGCTTCACCGGTTCATCTCTAATAAAACATCTACAGGTTCCCCAGTAGGACAAATCCATCTTCATAAAGTCACATCTCCCCTGGAATTTATATCCATCTCTTTTATCCTCATACGGATATACGGGAAATCACTTTCCAATAAGGGTACGACGAACGAAGACGGGTGTTATATCTACTCTACTATCAAACGAAGACGAAGGTTATATATACCTTGCTATCCCCAGCAGACGGGAGGTTATATATACCTTGTTATCCCCAGCAGACGGGAAGTTATTGCTATCCCCAGCAGACGGGAAGTTATTGCTATCCCCAGCAGACGGGAGGTTATATATACCTTGTTATTCCCAGCAGACAGAAGGTTATATATACCTTACTATCCCCAGCAGACGGGAGGTTATATATACCTTACTATCCCCAGCAAACGGGAGGTTATATATACCTTGCTATCCCCAGCAGACGGGAGGTTATATATACCTTGCTATCCCCAGCAGACGGGAGGTTATATATACCTTGCTATCCCCAGCAGACGGAAGGTTATGCATAATATATTATCAAACAAGACAGGAACAAGTTCCTCATATTCTTCAGCAACAAACCGGGATTTATTTTCCCTGGCCAGCAGTTATTATACGAAGACATCCAGACTCTTCCGGCAGCATCATATCATACATACGTCATTTACATCATACCATAACATATATATACATAAATACATACTACATTTATTTAGGTGCATCATACTATGCATGCATACATATTGCATAAACTAACATTTTCCTTGCAGGATAGTTATATGCAGATAAAACAGCATCAACAACTCACAAACAGGTCAGAAATGATCCATACATTACTCAAGATGTCCTCGGAGAGTAGGCAAACGGTCTGTAAGAAGATCTATTCCCTAATCCAGGATATTTCCAGAAGATTTCATCTATCTGGTCTTGAATAGCAGGCAAACGGTCTGTACAAAGATCCATTCCCTAGTTCAAGATATTTTCAGAAGATTTAATCTATTTCCTCGGAGAGTAGGCAAACGGTCTGTACAAAGATCCATTCCCTAATCCAGGATATTTTCAGGAGACTTGATCCTGACACTTTTTTTCCTCGGAGAGTAGGCAAACGGTCTGTAAGAAGATCTATTCCCTAATCCAGGATATTTCCAGAAGATTTCATCTAGCTGATCTTGAATAACAGGCAAACGATCTGTACAAGGATCCATTCCCTGGTTCAAGATACTTTCAGAAGATCTAATCTAATGGCCCTTGAATAGCAGGCAAACGGTCTGTACAAAGATCCATTCCCTGGTTCAAGATATTTTTCAGAAGAACAAATCCTGACGTTCTTTTGACCTTGGAGAGTAGGCAAACGGTCTGTAAAAAGATCTATTCCCTAATCCAAGATGTTTCCAGAAGAGATAATCGTCACGAAGATTTATTTTTACTGGTCTATTCAACAAATTCAAATTATAAACGATTCAGAGACGGCCTATACGAAGACCTAGTACTGAGATCCAGTATCAACACAAAGCTATCATCACATCCAGTTCTTTAGATGGCATCTCTAAGCCCATCTCCAGTTCTTTAGATGGCATCTCTAAGCCCATCTCCAATTCTTCCAAGTGGCATCTTTAAGCCCACTCAAGCATATTCAACTAGCCATCTGTATCACTCTATGCACTGGTGAGTGCAAATTTTTGGGCTTTTGTGTTCAATCCCCTTCAACCTTCCAGGTCACGACTGGCAAATATACCAATCTAACCCCTCAGGTTTCAGAAAATTGAACAGGGGAAGCTGTTGCACCCCAAAATTTGCCCTCACAATACAAAACTTTGTGTGCTAAGAAGGTTCACAAGGTTCACAAGATTCACAAAGCTTTCAAGACCTTTCATGAGGCTCATGAAGTCTACAAGTCACTTCATGAAGGTTCACAAGGTTCACAAATTTCCCAATGCTTTCAATACCTTCCATGAGGCTCATGAAGTCTACAAGTAACTTCATGAAGGTTCACAAGGTTCACAAGGTTCACAATACCTCCCATGAGATTCACAAGACATTTTATGATGGTTCACAAGGTTCACAAAGTTCACAATTGGTCAGAAGAGTTGACAATTCCCTCAGACAATGCACCTCCTAAGCAGTGTATCCAAAACTAGGGTTTTGACTTTAATCAGGCTAAATGGACTTCCAAGACTTCAAGTGAGCTTCATAACATCTTATATGTGTCTAAGAACCCCCATGACAAGTTTCAAGACTTTTCTCAGAAGTTTGCTCAGTCAAATGATCAGATAAGTCAAAATCAGTCAATGCAGTTAAAAAGTCAAACTGAGGTCAACTGTGGTCAAACCAAAGTCAAACTTCATGATTTGTTGCCAACATCAAGTATATGAAGTAAAATTCATCATTTGATCAAGGGTTGATCATGATTCATCAAGGAGATTCCAGATCATCAAGAATCAGGAGTTTCTAAATTAGGGTTTCCTCAGTAAAAGTCAACTGAACTTTGACCAGCCATAACTCTCACATACTTCATCACCAAGTCTCCACTCAAAGCTCATTTTGAAGGAAATTGAATTCTCTACAACTTTGTGTCTCACAAGCCAAGCCCAAAAATGCTTCATTTGGAAGGTATGAGCTAGGACATTATAGGTCATTTTGAAAGTCAACAAAAAGTCAACAACTTCAAAAGGGCATAACTTGAGATTGGTAAATGATATGGACATGAAACCAGTGGGGTTGGTCAGAGGACTCTTCAAGCTTTCCAAAATGTCCAAGAACACCCTCATAGCATTAAAATTGAGGGAGATGTGCCCTTGAAAAGTTGGGAAATTTTGTGATGGTTTATGATGAAAATGGAAGTTTAAAACCAATTCTTGCCAAATGGGCTTGCCAAATTATGATCCAATCCATACACTATCATCATGCACGACCCAAATGATTAAAAATCAGAATTTTTATTATTTTATTTTTATTATTTTATTTTTATTTATTTTGATTTAATTCATAAAAAATCATTTTAAATAAATATAAAATATGAAAATATGGTATTTAATGAAGATTAAGCTTCTAGAAAGTCTTAATTATTGATTTAAGTTGAAGAGGAAAGAAATCATGAGATTTGTCTTAAAATAGTAAGCCTTTATGCAAGAATATTGAACTTTTAAGACATGATCAATATGAATCTTTTTGAATCAAAATTTCCACACAATCAATCAATCTTTTTGACCTAATTGAGTCTCCTATAAGTACTAAACATAATGCAAACATCAAGACACGAATTTGCTGCATCCAAAGGTAAGTTCACAAAGTCAAAAAAACCATTGAAAAAGTCACATTCGGATTCCTTCATACAGGTGGTTTTAAGGTAAAATAAGAACATAGACATGTTCCTTGATCATCCATGAAGCAAAACCAATGCTCATACGCATCTCTTACATGCCATGATGATTAACCCGAGCACACTTTATCCTTGAAAATATTTTTTTCGATTCCATTGATTTGTTGCTTTTCATTGAATTTTGTTTACATAATCTTGTTTGTGACATTGTATAGATCGTTTCTGGACCAATGGATTGAAGCTTCCCTGCCTAACATGAATTCGGCCATGATTAGGGTTTTGACCTTCAAAATAGGATCCTTTGATTCACTAAACCTAAATGAATTTTGAGGACATAGGAATGTTCTAGGCATCACAAGGATCATAAAACCCTAATTAATTTCATAAATCGTTGCTGTTTTGTATGAGTTTCATTTTCGCAGGTTCAAGATAATGAAGAACCCGTAACAAATTTCGCAGGAAAAAGTGAAGGAAATTTCGCAGGAAATTTGGGGAAGAAGAAGGAGCTTGGCGCGCTCAGAAAATTTGAATTTTTGTTTAAAATATTTTATTTTATGTTGTTGGTTCGTTAGCACAAGCCAGTGCTTGGCCCAGTGGAAAAGTATGCATGCGTTTGACAAAAGGGGAGGGGATCGAATCCTGCCTCCAGCCAATTTTTGACATTTTTTCATTTAAACTGCATTCTTAATATATTATTATTTGTAGTTGTTTGGTTAACAGATGGGCTCTTCCAGCCGGGTGGTGATGCGTGCGCTTGTGTGTGTAAAGGTCCTGGGTTCAATCCTTTCCCCAGGCCTTTTTGCTTTTCATTATTTTTCACAATTTTTCAAGACATTGCACAAAACCAATTGGAACCATTCTACTATCACCAAAGCATGGCTGGCCTGGTGGCACGTTTTGGTACTTGCAAGTATGAGGACCTGGGTTCAAACCCAGCCAAGGTAAGTTTCCTTTTTTACCAATTTTTTCTGTTTTATTTATTTAATTAATTATTTTCTTATTGTTAATAAAAGAAAAATAAATTGAATCTGTAAATCAATACTTATATTTCTTTTTCTTAGAAAATTTCTAAACTTTTATTTTTCTCAATTTTATTATGTAATTAAAATTATAAATATATGTATGTTTATTTAAATAATTTTGTATATGAAATTAAATCCTAAAAAACGTATATACTTTCAAAACCCTAATTTTCAAAACCCTAATTTATTTTCTAAATACTTATTAAAAACCTAATTTTTATTTTATAATTTTTTGTACATGTTCATTTAACATAATTGATTTTAATAAATATAAATATAATCAAACTTTTCTTTATGTAACTATAAATTGTCTATGATATAAATTTTTATTCTTTTAATATATATATATATATATATATATATATATATATATATATATATATATATATATATATATATATATATATATGTAAATAATTTTGTAATATGTCTAAAAATAAATTAATAATTTGTACATAAATTAAAATGCTATAATTGTTCATATTAAAAATCTAACTTTTGTTTATTATTTTAATTTTGTTCTTATAATATTTTGCTAATTATATTTATTATTATTAACCATGTTATTACTAACTTTTTATTATTATTATTTCACTAACATTATTTAATTTTTCATTATTTATTTTACTAACCCTATTTTTAATTCTTATTATTACTAACCCCTATTTTATTTATTTATTGCTTATTTATTATTTTTGCTTATTATTTATATTTTGCTCATATATTTATTTTTGCTATTTATTTTTAATTGTTTATTATAATTATGTAATTGCTCCTTGGTGTAAATTTTGTAAATATGTAATTTATTTAGTTTTTATGCTATGGTTAGTAATTTAGGGAGTGTCAACATGTATTCAATTTAAAAATAAATTTAGATCACGTTAATTATAAGATAAATATAAATTAAACACTCACACACGTAAGTCGATTTTTAATCGCCATCTCACATTTCTAAGGCTATCCCTCAATGTTGCCTAATCATAAGGTCAAGTGGGGTGTATAAAGCAAGTCCCTTAAAAAGAAAAATCATCAAGTCCCTAATGGTTGCCTTTGAAGTTCAAGTCCCTTTTCGAATAATGATGATAGTCCCTCCTAAATGCTTAATACACCTCACAGTTGCCTTCATAAACAGATGTCCCTCACATGTCCCTTACATCCAAGGTAATGACTACCTATTCCTTAATAATAGGGATAGTCTTACCACTTAAAGGATAAAGAACAAGAAAGACTTGAAACTTTAGGGTAGGTACCTCATAGTTGCTTGCTCACTTCATTCAAAAATTTCAAACACTTAACAAATTTCAAACAAATTTTCAAACACAAGTTTTTACGCATCCGTACATGGATCATTATTAACTATTATGAAATTTTTTTTATTCACACTTCACATTTTCAAAAACATTTTAAAGTGAGCTAAGTAACTAAGAGCCCATGGATAACCATGGATGTAAAGGGTGCTAACACCTTCCCTTTACATAACCTACCCCCCGGACCCAAAAATCTTTTAAAAGGTCTTTCCTGTTCTTTTATGCCTTTCCTTTGGATAAAATAAAAGTCGGTGGCGACTCTTGTTATCTGCAACATAACTAAAGTCAGTTCTCCCACCGTGTTACACATCCAGGTTGTAGTCTTCATCATAGTCACCCACAACAATGATCTGATCTTTCATAATCCCTTGATTGGTGATACGAACAACACGAGCACGACAAACAGCCTTCTGGGACTATGCAGTGAAACCCAAACCAAACTTGTCAGACTTGTAAGGAATGTCAGGAAGCTGACCCCAAATAGTACAACCACCTTCATCCACCACAGCTCTAGCATCCTTGAGGGAGGCCATTGTAGGAGGTACTCTGGTGACCACAGGAACTCTCTTGACAACAAGAGGAGCTTCAACATTAGGAACAACACAAGGAACTACTTCAAACGTCTGGCACGGAGTCTCAATATATTCCCCTTCCACTTCAAGATATTTAAATGTGTTCACATGGCTAATCATATATCCTTCCTCTCCGTAAACAGTGACAACCTTTCCCTTTATTGGATATCTCAGCTTCTGATGTAAGGTGGAGGTCACAGCACCTGCCCCGTGGATCCAGGGGCGCCCAAGAAAACAAGAATATGAAGGACGAATATCCATTACATAAAAGGTAGCATTGAAGACTTGAGAACCTACTTTAATTGGGAGATCTATTTCTCCGTGCACCACTCTTCTCAAACCATCAAAGGCCTTCACCACTATATTACTGGGTCTCAACACAGCATCTTCAGGACTAAGCTTGTTCAGCACCTCTTTGGGAAGTACATTCAGTGAAGAACCATTGTCTATCAACACATGAGACAGGGTAGTGCCCTTACATTCAATAGAGATATGTAAAGCCCTGTTATGATCCCTTTTGGCAGGAGTCAAATCAGCATCGGAGAAACCTAACCCATTATCATAGGTCAAGTGTGCAACACAATTTTCAAACTAATCTACGGAAATCTCATTTGGTACATGAGCAGTCTTCAAGAATCTAATCAAAGCTTTGGCATGAGCCTCAGAACACAGCAACAAAGACAACATGGAAATCTTGGAGGGAGTATGCCCCAATTGATCAATAACATCATAATCACTCTTGCGAATGATCTTCAATACTTCTTCCATCTGCTTAGAAAGATCATCAGCAGTTGGTGTCTCAGTTTGCACAGGTTCAATAACAGGACCTTTGCCCCGAGCATCAGCAGTGGAGGTAGTAGTTGGAGTAAATGTATTCTTGGAGGTAACCAGAGGAGAGAAAATTCTTCCACTTCTTGTGATCTTACTAGATCCAGCAATATTGTCAACATCAAAGTTTTTACCAGCAACAGGTGTATCAGCCAAGGGTTCCTGCTTAACACCATGAATATAAACATCGGAACCATAATGCCAAGGCACAACTTTATCAGAAGTATACGGAATAGGACCAGGAGTGGTAATGATCATAGGAGCCACTCTAGCTTCAGCAACAGTCCTCTTGGTCCTTCAGCAGTAATCTTAATTGGACCCTTATGAGTGATTTTGACAGGGCCCTTAGAAGTAATCCTTACTGTCACTTTATCAACCATATCCACCTATTCAACCTTTGCACCTTGAGTTATATGTTCAACCATACTCTCTACAGAAGGTGTCCTCTCAAACAATATGGTGTAATTGTTCATGAGACGTTGAATACCATCCTTCAACTTCTAGCAACTATCTGGTTCATAAGCACAATAGAAACAATCTTCATTACAACCTGGAAAGAACCCAGCTTGTACCAACTTCTTCTTAATAACAGACAGTGGTGTAGTCACATCTGCAACTGAGGAAATATGTGAAACTTCATCAATGGCATTAACGGTCTTTTCATGATTTGGCATGGGAGCAGTAATCACATTTGGAGTACCCGGAGGGTCAAACTCAATCTCTCCAGCATCAATCATATCCTGAATCTTATTCTTCAATATCCAGCAATTATTGGTATCATGTCCCTGACAATTAGAATGATATGAACACCGTGCATTAGGATTATACCTAGGAGAGGTAACATTAGGATTCTGAGGAGGGTCCTTCAAAGTAATGAGTTCACCCTTCAACAAGTGTTGCAAGGCTTGGGCCAGTGACATGTTGATCTTAGTAAACTGTCTTCTAGGCCTCTGCTGATTGCTCTGTGGTTGTTCTGGTACTGCAGGAGTAGGATTGGAGATGTGAACTGCACTCACAGACTGGTGACTCCTATTACGACCAGGTTGACCATAAACATCCTTTGACTCTTTCTTCCCACTAGGGGGCTTCTTTGCAGTACTCGATGAAGAAGCACCCACTTGTATCTTGCCACTCCTTATACCACTTTCTACACGCTCTCCCGTCATTATCAACTCAGTGAAGCCAGATGATGAGCTTCCAATGAGATGACTATAAAAAGGACCATTCAGCGTACTCATAAACATGTCCACTAACTCCCTGTCAGTTAGAGGAGGTTGTACTCTTCCAGCCAAGTCTCTCCACTTCTGGGCATACTCCTTGAAATTCTCTTTAGCACCCATGGACATGCTTTGGAGTTGCATGCGAGTAGGTGCTAGATCAGCATTGTATTGGTATTGCCTATAGAAGGCCTCAGCAAGATCATTCCAATCACGGATGTTGACACTCTCCAACTGATAGTACCATTCCAATTGAGCTCCAGACAAGCTCTCTTGGAAGAAATGGATCCACAACTTCTTATCAGCAGTATAGGGTTGGATCCTCCGGATACAGGACCTCAGATGCAGCTTGAGACACGAAACACCATCATATACTACAAAAGCAGGAACCTTGAAACCAATGGGTATAACCACTCCAGATATCAAACTCAGGTCTTCAAAATCCAGCCCAGAAGACTTTTGCAATTCCATAGCATCCATTCTATCCACCAACATCTTGAACTTATCTTCATTAGGATCATGATAGTAATTTGCTTCAGAATCAGAATCCCCGATAGTATTATGGAGACTGCCTCCCTCTTTCTCAGACTCTTCAGACTCATAATCTTCAACCTGTTCCTTGGTCTTGATAGGACCTCTGAACCTCCTTCCCATGTTGATAAGGCCTCCTGACCTTCTAGTCTTCTTAGTCTTTTTGGCCAACAGTGTCTTCAATTCATCATGTCCCTTGGACAAGTTCAGGATCAGCTCTTGAAATTGTGCATTCTGTGCCTGAAGATCTTTGACTATTTGTTCAAGAGCCATTTCTGCTGAAATAAACAGCGAGAAGATAAGAGACCTGTACATAAGAAACCTGTGATGCAGTGATATGATATGTAAATGTGTTTGCAATGTTTTCAAGGACCGCATGATTTAAATTTGTTTAAACAACCAAAAAGTAAACTTTTATTAGTGATAAATTTTTTTGCCACTTGGGCTTACAATAAAAAATGAAATGAATACAAAAGATGGGGTTTTAAGTCTCCCATGGACGTTTCCTCTTTGTGCTGAGGTATGAGTTGAGATTCCACTCCTCGTGAAGTTGCTTTGTTAGCTCCAGGATTCTTTCTTGACTTGCTTTGTAATGAGTCTCGAAAGTATCCCTTTGCTCCTTCAACTGGATCCAGGACCTCTGTAAGTCTTCCATGTCAGTGGGCATGTCTGGATGAAGGATGGTATAAGAAGTATCTCCTTCAGCAACAGGCTCCATAATAACTAGCAGGATGGCAGCATATGGCATCATAAGAGTCTGAGCACGAGATCGCACCCATCTGAGATAAGCTTCCATAGGAATAGTGTACTTAGGCTCCAGAGTCTTACTGTCAACCTTGTGTCGCTCCCAGAGATTTGCATCCCGGTACAAACGCGAACGGTCGGTGAAAGGAACAATGAGAACACACAGGAGTGGACTCACTGGAAAAGAAAAGAGTCGCCAGCTAGGCATTTTTATCCCGGAGGAAAGGTAATGCTGCATAAACCTAAGAAAAGATGGATAAGACGGTTGCGAACCAGAGAGACTGAGAAAGGGGTTGGTTACAACCTGGGAAGGTATTAGCACCCAGATTATCCGTCGTACTCGACGGGATCCACGTTTGAAAGATTTGTGTTTTAAAGGGGTAGTGTCAGTGCAATTTGTGTATAGAAAGCTGGAAAGGATGCACAGGTGTCAGTGTAAAAGAAAGTGAAGTGTGATATGTATAGTGTCAGTGTAAGGACAAGAGTGAAATGCTCATGATAATGAGGCTAAGATAATGATGCTGGAAAGAGGGGGAATATACAGAGACTTTTGTTCGATAACTGTTAAGTTATGCCTACGTATCCTCTCGTGCAATGAGGAAGTCAGAACACCGTAGTTCGACCTAAAGAGACTGAAAGGTGAATTGACTGATGAACTGCTTACTTGCCTATGCTCAAGTGTATGACCTGTCTGGCTCAGGTGCAAACTGTCTTGCATTAGACGGAAGAAGCAAGTTCTCGTTTGTGAGTGAATGAGATGAGAAAAGAATCCCGGAGGAGACGATTATTGTTTGTTTTTTGAGTTTTCAGCCTTTTATTGCTTTTGAGAGTTTGTCATAAGTTAATGAGCTTAAGCCTAAACCAATGGATTTAGTAAACTCATCACATCTTCCCTCTGATTAGGGGTAATGAGAATGCCTTAAGTGTGAAGTCAGATTCTCACACTTAATCACCTTTGATGCAGGATTAAGATCATTAACCTACTTGTGATTATTTAAATGTTTTTGGTGTTTTTGTTTAGTGTTGAGTAATGAGATTAAGCCATAATCAGGGATTAAACAGACTCATTACACCATCCTAATAGAAGGATAATAGATGAGGGTGTTTAAGCTGAGGAAAGCTCCTCAACTTAATCCATGATTAGGGATTAAACTCATGACAAAACAAGCCTTTGATTAAGTGGATTTTATTTAATGATATGATGATGAAGTGATTTTCAGGGTTTGTAAGACAACTTGAGGGGGACTTGTCCATTAACACTAGGGTTAGTCCTTCTTAACCAATTAAGGAAGAATTAGAACCCTAATGCAAGACCCAAGTTACAAGCTTGATGTCTAAGTGATTATTAAGTGAATTGATTAAAGGATTTAAACACATTAAGGGTTTAACACTTAGGATTAAAGTTATACACTCCATCCTAATAGAAGGATGCAGGCATAAGCTTAATCACAAAGCCTTAAAGCCTTTAGGGTTTAGTCCCTGATTATGAGGTGAGAAGAGAAGACTCAATGAGACACAAAGGTAAAAACTAAGTGGGGGACTAATCAAAACCCTAATTATTGTCATGCTTGGTTGTTCCTAAGGTTTGTGAGGTTTACAAGAAAGATCTTCAGAGAAACCACCAGGAAGCAGATGAAAGGAGCAAAGAGAAGCAAAGTAACTTGCTTCATTTAAGAAGACAAGTCACTTGAAGAAAGAAAGTAAGATGAAGAAGAATGAGCAAGCTCAATCTCAAGCACAAGACAAAATGCAGCAATGATGCATAAGAGGAGATGAAAAGAAAATGTGAGAAGTGAAGGCAAATTCACTTCTCAAAGTAACTTACCACCTGAAAGGTTAGTGAAAGAAATGCAATGCAATGCAAAATGAGATGAAATGGCATAATGCAAACCAAAACCAGAAGCATGTGTGATGTTAATGATGCTATGAGATGATGCAAACATGAATCAAGGCATGAGGGTGATCATACAAACATATGGATGCAAGAGAAGCATGCTTAGGACCATGAACATACATGAAAAGTTATGAAAGGCAAATGGCATACAACATGGCAAATGCAAGATGCAATGATCAAACATGATTCTAATATGTCCTAATATGTAAAATGAATCAAATGAATGCACAAAATGTCATGGCAAGTCATGGTATGCAAGCAAATGGAAGATGGATGCAAATGAAAGCCCAAATTAGGGTTTATGATTAATGCACAAAACAAAAATCAAAACCAGAAGCAAACATCAAGATAAAAAATTGAAAATGCATTCAAAGGAACCCTAAACCTATACAAACTCACTGCCCAAATAAGGGGATCCAACTCTTAACCTAGTGAGAGTTATGAATTTTCTAAGATTGCTAGGGTTTCAAGGTACTTTGACAAGAAAAATATCAAACAAATTGAAAATGAAAGATCAAATCATGCCAATTTAATCCTACAAACTTCATGATATGCAAGACACAATGCAAAAAGAACCAAAGTCCAACTCTCAAACACTAGGCAGAAGTGAATTTTCAAAGATTGGATCAAAATAATGCTTTGAAATTGAATTAATTCCATGGAAAATTGTCAAAATGCATCAAGATCAAAAAAAGAAATTTGGTTTGAGGGTTGGACAATGTTTCTAAATGATTTTAAAGGTTTCATGAATTTTTTGGTGATTTTTAAATACCTAAAAGTATTTTTAATTAATTAATTCTCATTAATTAATTAAAAATAAACTTTTAAATGATTTAAAAATATTTTTTAATGCAAAAAATAAAAATAAAAATATTTTTTGTTTCTGAAAATTAATAAAAGTTTATATAAAAATTTTCAGAATTTTTCAAGTTGTTTTACTATTTTAAATAAATTGGAGAAAAGAAATGAAATAAAATGCAAAATAAAATGAATTAATGGGAAAGTCAACCAGATCAATGGCCAGCATTCAAATGATACGCGCGGGAGTTGACTGGCGCGTGTTTGGATGGCTGAGATTCACTCTAAAATTTGAATTTAATTAATCCTGATTAATTACACAAATGACTGGATTAAGGTTTAATGGAAGATCTGGACCCTCCAAACACGCGCCAGTCAAGCAAAGTCAACCAATCCTACACTCAGAATTCAAACTCTCATTAATTACAGGGATTAGCCCTAATCATTTTCAGGTGGCCGGAGAAGACTTCCGGTCGTCTTCTCCGGTGGGACTCCCACCTGAAAATCTCTAAAATCCTCAAAACTTCACAAAAATGAAAACTAAAAGCCCAGAAATCATCCCCACACATCACTGAATCAAAACCCCCATTCAAACATCATTTTTCATTCATCAATCGGCCTAATCGAAGCAAAACATTTTTAGGGCAGAAAATTTCAGAGAGTTCATACATGCTGGTTTCTCAACCATTTTCAAAAGTAAACACATATTCATGATCAGGGAAGTGCATAGAAGCTTTTAAGAACTTAAAAACATGTTTCTGGAAAAAAGTTCATGAAGCTACCTGAGTTTGAAGCTTTTCAGTCTGGAACTTTCTGACCTCCTCTCTTATGCAAAACCACTCCTGTGACCTCCCTTGTGCTTCTGAAAGGCTTGGAACAAATTTATTTGAGCTGGTTTGAGAGTTTGCAGAGGTTCTGTTCAAGGTGGTGTGAGAATCGTGTTTCTGATTCAATGGCTTTCAGGCTGTTTTGAGGGTTGGTTTGTGTTCAGTGAAGCATGGTGAGATGATTGGTGAAGTTGGTTTGTGTGTTTGAGGCTTGTGCTGAGAGTTTCGAAAGCTTTTGCTCAAGAGGGTGAAAATGAGAATGCTGTGTTGTGTTGTGTTTCAGGCTTGTCTCTTGTTATGTTTAGCTTGCATTTGATTAACATAAATAATTGGGATTGGTCAGATGACATGATGTGTGCTTTATTGATTGGTATGAGTGCTTTTGCGAAAATGTCAACTTTGTGTAAGAGAAGCATGGGCCACTTGCTAGCCTAGTACAAAGAGGGTGTGCTGCGCAGCATGATGTGAGGAAGGGCCTAGGATTGATCAGCCAACTAGCCAGCAAGTGGATGAGAAGTTATCATGAGTTTTGCAACTTGCCTTGCCTTTGGTTCTTATGAAAGAAACTTGATCCATGGGCCATAAAACATGTGATTCCTTGTGTGCATTCTGAACTTTAAATGTTGTGTGATCATGTTGTGTGGATTAGAAGTCCATTTGATGACTTAATTGGCCTTGAGAAGTGAATTTGCAACTTTGCCTCTTTGGTGCATGACTTGAAATTTAGTGATTTTTGCCAACTTTGACAAGCCATAACTTTTGATTCAAAATGAATTAGGTCATGTTCTTGTAATTTTTGAAAAGGGAAAGATCTATTCTACAACTTTCATGACCAAAGTTTTTCCATTTGAAGCTTTCTTGAATCAAAAAGTAAGGGTTGAAAAAGTTGCCTAAAATGACATTTTCATTAAAAGTCAAACTTGCCCAAAAAGTCAACTTTGCAAAAGACTTGAAATTCTTCAATTTTGTGAACTTCCAACCTCTTATATGATCAAATAAAGATCATATACAATCAAAATGATGAAGAACACCCTTTGGTTGGGTCATTGGGGGCCTCAGATGCCCTGATTTTGCACTGACTTGCTTGAAAAGTCAACTCTTGATCAGATGACTTCCCCATGGAATTTCTTCATGAAAATTGATATGCATACTCCCTATACCATATAGAGACCAATGGAAACAAGAATGACCAAAAAATTTGGAGTTATGACCTCTGAAACCAAAACCCTAATTTTAGATCATCTGTGTAGTCAAGTCTGGCTCTGCCTCCATACCAATCCAAGTTCTTGTGATCCTTTGACATTCTTGACTTTGAGAGGATGTAATATTATACTTGAACACACATGGACCTCTTTGAAGTGGTTGTTGACCTTTGGAGTGGCTCAAGAAGCTCTTGGATTGCTCAGATCACAAACCCTAGATGCAGATGTCTTTGAACCAATGCAATGAATCAAAAATGTAATATGAGATGTTATGATTGGATTTATGCATATGAAATGATCACAAGCCATGGTGTGAATGGGTGAGGGCAAATTTGGGGTGTTTACAGCTGCCCCTATTCAAACATGAGTTAGCTGTGCCGGATGTAAGCGACGGCTTAACAGGCAAACAAGATAACTTGTGGTTGAATACCAAAGACAGTCCAAAATTTGCACTCACAGAATGAAGAAGAAAAGGGATATAGATTGTAAAAGAAAATAAAGTATATTGTAAAGTGTGGGAGACGGAGGACGACCGTCGAGCAGAGGACGACTGCTGGGTAAAGAGCAATGACGGGGACGACCGACATGCTTGGAAAAGTGCGGAAAATAAAGCAATGACAGGGACGGCCGACATGCTGGGGATAAAAGGTAAAGCAAAGACGGGGACGACCGACTAGATGGGAAAAAGAGATTATGATGGGGACGACCATCAAGTAAAGCTGTAAAATTTTCTGGGGATTAATGAAACATGACGGGGACGGCCATCAAGTTCATAAAGTAAAGTAACCAACGATGGGGACGGCCATCGGGCTAAAAAGAAAAGGGACCACGACGGGGACGGCCATCGGGTTAAAGAATAAATGAAATAAACAGATGACGAGGTACGGTCATCAAAGGTGAAGGACGATCACCTAGCAGGGGACGGCTGCTCTGTAAGGGTTAAGATGAGGGACGGTCATCTAAGGTGGAGGACGACCACCTGGCAGGGTACGGCTGCCGAAAATATCGCGGCATAGGACGAATGCCGGATAAAAGGTCAACGATGGGGACGGCCATAGGATGAGCATGATGGAGGACGACCATCAAGAGGTGGAGGACGACCACCTAGCAGGGTACGGCTGCTCTCAAGGTTTATCATGACGCAGGACGAACGCCAGATAACCAAAATCAACAATGGGGACGGCCATCGGATAAAATGATGAAGGAAAATCATCAAAAGGTGAAGGACGATCACCTAGCAGGGGACGGCTGCTAAATATATCACGACATAGGACGAATGTCGGATAAAAGGTCAACGATGGGGATGGCCATCGGATGAGCATGATGGAGGACGACCATCAAGAGGTGGAGGACGACCACCTAGCAGGGTACGACTGCTCTCAAATGTTTATCATGACATAGGACGAATGTCAGATAAAAGGAAAATTGTTTTACTGGGGAATAGTAAACACGGACGAGTGTTTACATCCAAGAAATAAAAGGTATAAGTGTTTGGTATTGTGTATAGATTAAAGATGCGGACGAGCATCCTTAAGACTACGATACAGACGAGTATCGGGTAGGAACAAATACTGATACGTGTTCAGAGATGATGATACGGACGAGTATCAACTGGTTAACAAAGAACACGGACAAGTGTTGAATCTGAAGGGACCCTTCTGGGGAATAGTAGACACAGACGAGTGTCTATATTCAAGAAGACGTAAGTGTTCGACACGGTGTATGGATTAAAGATGCGGACGAGCATCCTTAAGACTATGATACGGACGAGTATCAAGTAGAAACAAACGCTTGACGCATGCTCTGAGATGATGGTACGGACGAGTACCAACGGGTTAACAAAGAACAAGGACTAGTGTTGAATCTGCGGGGATATAAATGGTGTGTACAAGATATGGACGAGTATCTGTATAAGTAAAATAGGTATGAGTGGTGTATGTTTAAGTATTCAACCTGCTGGGGAGAGTGACACGGACGAGTGTCGAGAGGAGAGGAGTATAGTATAAACAAGTATCTGGTGCACAAAGTGGACGGATGCCAAGGAAATGTATATATATATATATATCTGTATCTGTGAGTGCAAAGGGGACGCTTTGGCTTTCTGCTGGGGATGAGACACGAGCGGGTGTCGGGAAATATCTGTAATATACAAGTGTTTGTTTGTAAGGAAAAGCTCGGGCGACCTTACTGGGGAATGCTGACACGGACGGGTGCCACAAGGAGTGTGTATTTGTATTGGTGAATACGAGGCAACTGCTTTTGCTGGGAATCTTGGGTGGTATTCTGTATATTGTTGATGGGTTGATAATATTCACAAGTGTTGGATTCAGACCATGACTTATGATTATGCTACATGTTTGATTTTTGCCGTAATGCTCCGTATTAAACGGAATGCTACGCTTTGTAGGTGAATATGATGCAAATGCCATGATTATGCAAAAGATACCGATCCGGGATTCGGATCCCGATGTTGTGAAGATCTCTGGTCGATCTGTTGAAGTGAACATCCCAGCTGGGGATGAGATCGTTGGTAGATCTGATGAGATGATTCTGCTTGGGGAAATGGGCCAGTGATAGACCTATTCCTGTAAATGAGGGACCCAGCTGGGGTTTGTAGAATCTTTTTGTCACTCTGTTGTGATTCCTTCATGCATTGCTCTTCTGGATAGAGGCTGAAACTCTGTGGAGGGATGGTTCCCAGGCTTTTGTACTTGATTGAGGAGGAATGATGATTGGCAGCTCGGCTGGGGAAATGATAGCAAGTGGCAACTCAGCTGGGAGAAACCCTGGGTGCTGAGACCGAGTGAGTTGATTTGCCAGCTTGTTGGGGTGAACCTTTCATGCCCCGAGTCGTGCTTCGAATACCTGCAATCCTGCAAAGACAAAAGACGCACAAGTAATCCCGAGGTATCCTTTACTGGATTCCGTCATAGGAGTTAAACACTTCTGAGAGCAAGTATATTCCCTGCAAGCACGTGTTTTATTTTCTTTATTTTTAAGGATAGGCATCTGTATTCATGCAATCAGTACTTTAAAGATATCAGACATTCTTTGCAAACAAAAATGTACGAGACATTGTGTGACTGAAAAATCTGTTCTTATTAATTCATGTGCCCTGAATTGGCAAGATACAGTCAAAGAAACATATCCCCTGAAATGAGGAGATTGTTACAAATTGAGAAACAAGATGCTGGCAATGTTGTCGACGCTTCAGGGAGCTTCCCTTTTGCTATGACTCGTATGACTTTTGGCGTTCTTCTCGTCTTGCTTTCTGAAGAAGGCTGGTTCTGACAGAAGCTTGATCCTTTCGAGGCTTACCAAGTTGTAGGTGATACAGACGAATTCAAGATGCAGTTGTTCGCTTATTCCCTTATTTTGCATGGATCGCCCCTTCGGGTTTTCAATCCATCGGGATACCCATTTTTGCCTGAGTTGTCCAATGCGGCTTTTCAACTCAGCGGGTGTACATTTTTTGTTTATTTCCCTTATTTTTGCCCGAGTTTTTTTATTCTGTTTTTGACTCGCCGGGATGCCCTATTTTTGCCTGGACTTACATTCTGTTTTTATGTCCAGCGGGTCATTTTTATGCGAAGTATTTTTTAACTGCATCTGAATTCACATGGGACGGGAAGTCTTCACCATCCATGGTGCTGAGCATCAGTGCTCCACCAGAGAAAACTTTCTTTACTACAAATGGTCCTTCATAGTTTGGAGTCCATTTGCCTCTGTGGTCTGTATGCGGAGGGAGGATTCTTTTCAGCACAAGATCTCCTACTTGGTACTCTCGGTGCCTGACTTTCTGATCGAAGGCTCTTTTCATTCTTTTCTGATACAACTGTCCATGACAGATTGCAGCCAATCTCTTCTCTTCAATCAGACTCAGTTGTTCGTATCGGGACCGAACCCATTCTGCTTCGTTCAGCTTAACATCCATCAGTACCCGCAAGGAGGGTAATTCAACTTCAACAGGTAGGATTGCCTCCATACCATACACAAGCTGATACGGTGTTGCCCCAGTGGATGTTCTGATTGACGTGCGGTACCCATGCAAGGAAAATGGTAGCATTTCATGCCAGTCTTTATAGGTGACTACCATCTTCTGCACAATCTTCTTGATATTCTTATTAGCTGCCTCGACAGCGCCATTCATCTTTGGCCTGTAAGGAGAAGAATTGTGGTGTTGGATCTTGAAGTCCCGGCATAGCTCAGCCATCATTTTGTTGTTCAAGTTGGAACCATTATCAGTAATGATTCGCTCGGGAACTCCGTATCGACAGATGATATCTCTCTTCAGAAATCTGGCTACCACTTGCCTTGTGACATTTGCATAAGAAGCTGCTTCAACCCACTTGGTAAAATAGTCAATGGCTACCAGGATGAATCTGTGGCCATTTGAAGCAGTCGGTTCAATCTTGCCAATCATATCAATGCCCCACATGGCAAAGGGCCAGGGTGAAAACATTATATTTAAGGGATTGGGAGGCACATGCACCTTATCCGCATAAATCTGGCATTTATGGCATTTTCTGGCGTAGGCACAACAGTCGGCATCCATTGTGATCCAGTAATAGCCTGATCTTAATAACTTTTTAGCCATGGCATGCCCTCCTGCATGGGTACCAAAGGATCCTTCGTGCACCTCGTGCATTAACAAGTCTGCTTCTGTCCTATCAACGCATCTGAGGAGTACCATATCAAAGTTTCTCTTGTACAGGGAACCATCAGTGTTCAGAAAGAAACTGCCAGCAAGCCTTCTCAAGGTTTTCTTATCATTGGAAGATGCCCCAGATGGGTATGTTTGATCCTCCAAGAAACACTTAATGTCATGGAACCAAGGCTTATCATCTTTGACAATATCTGCTGCAAATACATAAGCTGGTCTGTCAAGTCTGGACACTGAAATCTGCGGTACAAAGTTGGCAGCCTGAACTTTGATCATTGATGAAATGATAGCCAGAGCATCTGCAAACTGATTCTCGTCCCGAGGGATATACTCCAGCTTGACCGTTGTGAAGAAAGTCAATAACCTTCTTGTATAATCCCTGTAAGGTATCAGATGATCCTGGTGTGTGTACCATTTGCCGTTGGTTTGATTAACTACCAAAGCTGAATCTCCGAATACAGTCAATGTCTTGATCCTGAGGTCAATAGCTTCCTCAAGACCCATAATGCAAGCTTCGTATTCAGCTTCGTTGTTAGTGCAGTTGAAGGTGAGCTTTACCTAGAATGGCATGTGAACCCCCTTAGGTGTAATGAGTACTGCACCAACACCACGACCATTCATGTTAACTGCCCCATCAAACATCATAGTCCATTCTTCTTCCGGGTCAGGCCCTTCAGTGTGAATAGGCTCTTCGTGATCTTTTGCTTTTATGAACATGATGTCTTCATCAGGGAAGTCAAATCTCATAGGCTGGTAATCATCAATGGGTTGCTCAGCAAGATAATCAGACAATACACTGCCCTTGATGGCTTTCTGGGATGTGTACTGGATGTCATATTCCGTGAGAATCATCTGCCATCTTGCAACCCGTCCGGTAAGAGCTGGCTTCTCGAAAATGTACTTAACTGGGTCCATCTTTGAGATCAATAAAGTAGTGTGGGTCAACATATACTGTCTCAGTCGGCGAGCAGCCCACGCTAAAGCACAACAAGTTTTCTCGAGCTGTGAATAACGTTGTTCACAGTCGGTAAACTTTTTGCTCAGGTAGTAAATTGCATACTCTTTTCGACCAGACTCGTCATGCTGGCCCAACACACACCCCATTGACTCTTCTAATACTGTCAGGTACATTATCAGAGGTCTTCCTTCAACTGGAGGCATAAGGATTGGTGGTTCTTACAGGTATTCTTTGATCTTGTCAAAATCCCTCTGGCAGTCTTCGTTCCACCTGACCGTCTGTTCTTTTCTTAACAGCTTGAACAAAGGTTCACAAGTTGCTGTAAGGTGAGATATGAACCTTGAGATGTAGTTCAATCTACCTAGAAACCCTCGAACTTCTTTTTCAGACCTTGGTGCAGGCATTTCTTGAATGGCTTTGACTTTATCAGGGTCAACCTCAATCCCTTTCTCGCTTACGATAAAACCTAGCAGCTTACCAGATCGCACCCCGAATGTGCACTTGTTGGGGTTCAACTTCAGTTGGTACTTCCTCAGACGCTTGAATAATTTCAACAGATTTACCAGGTGGTCTTCTTCTGTAAGGGACTTGGCAATCATATCATCCATATAACATTCAATTTCTTTATGGATCATATCGTGGAATAATGTTACCATGGCCCGTTGATATGTTGCACCTGCATTCTTCAGTCCGAATGGCATCACCTTATAACAGAAAGTGCCCCAGGGTGTGATGAAGGTTGTCTTCTCCATGTCTTCAGGTGACATTTTGATCTGATTATATCCTGAAAATCCATCCATGAAGGAGAATACCGAGAACTGAGCTGTATTATCAACCAATACATCAATGTGAGGTAATGGGAAATCATCTTTCGGGCTGGCTCTGTTCAGATCCCGGTAGTCAACACACATCCTCACCTTGCCATCTTTCTTTGGAACAGGCACTATATTAGCAACCCACGGTGGATAGCTAGTTACAGCAAGGAACCCGGCGTCCCACTGCTTTTGTACCTCTTCTTTGATCTTCATTGCCATGTCTGGGCGAGTACGGCGCAGTTTCTGTTTAACCGGTGGGCAATCTTCTCTTAAAGGCAGCTTGTGCATGACGATGTCGGTGTCCAACCCTGGCGTATCCTGATAAGACCAAGCAAACACATCCACATATTCTTGAAGCAGGTCAATCAGCTGATTCTTCACTGAGTCTTGTAAGCAGGCCCCGATTTTGACTTCTTTCACATCTTCATCTGTACCAAGATTAATCGTTTCGACCTCCTCTTGATGAGGAGTGATAACCTTTTCCTCTTGTCTCAACAATCTGGCTAGCTCTTCAGGAAGCTTGTAATCTTCTTCAACCCCTTCATCGGCTTGATTGATCGGATTGTCAAAGTCATACGAAGTCATAGCCGTGTTGTTGTCGGTGCTGTCTGGAAGACACTCTCTGCAAGGGTTCAGTTTGTTCATTTTAGTGATTGATTTTAATCTTGCTTAGAAAAGTGAAATAAAGTTGTCATTTTGAAAACACTGCCATTTATTTTTTTGTACAAAAAGAAAAATGGAAAAACAGTGAGCGGAAAAGAAAAAGACTCATTTGCAAAAGATGTCTGATATTTCATTGATTAATCTTGTTGCACAAAAATTACAGATGGCCCGATTACAAAATGAGTCTTGTCATCTTGGGCAAGATGCAAGACTTGATGCATGCTTAAAATATACAGGAAATAATAATTACTCTGCAGGAGTAACCCTTATAATTTCCTGGGAAGACCAGTTTGAGACACGGCTCTCCGGGATCCTTGGACGAATCCAGCTTTCCAGGTTGCGTTCATCTTCCGACTCATCTTCCAAGTTGTTGACAGCATCGGGGGTGAGCATCCCCCCACTAACAAAGTTGGGCTTCCTAGCAGCCACTGCTTGATCTTGTTGAGTTGGTTTGTAACCCAACCCAAATCTATCTTCTTTCTTCTCTACAGGCAACAGTTTGCCCCAGCCTTGAGCATTTCCTTCCTCAACAACCCTCCGGGCTTGCTGGTAGGAGGTCATGGAAGTCCCAAGTACAGCAGATGTTTCATTAACATTCAGGGCCTCAAACCCTTGACTCATCGTTTCGTGGATCTCCCCATCCATCTCAATATATTTGTAGGTAGCCAGATGGCTAACAAAAATATCTTCCTCTCCACAAATAGTAACGACTTGGCCCTCCCACTCGAATTTTAACTTCTGGTGAAGGGTTGAGGTCACGGCGCCAGCGGCGTGTATCCATGGCCTACCCAATAGACAGCTGTAGGCAGGCTGTATATCCATCACGAAGAAGGTCGTTTTGAAAGTTTGTGGGCCAATCGTTATAGGCAACTCAATTTCTCCCAGAACTGATCTCTTAGAGCCGTCAAAAGCTCTCACTACCAAGTTACTGGGATGTAATGCCAATCCTTCATATTCCATCTTCACAAGGGCTTTTTTAGGTAAGACATTGAGGGATGATCCTGTGTCTACCAGCACATGGGAAAGAACTGCACCTTTACATTCCATGGTAATGTGCAAAGCCTTGTTATGATTGCGGCCTTCCGTAGTCAAATTAGTGTTGGTAAATCCTAGTCCATTACTAGCATTAACATTTTCAACCACAACTTCCAACTGATTGACCGTGATCTCTTCTGGCACATAAGCAGCGTGCAAGACCTTTAGTAGTGCGTTCCGATGAGCCTCGGAGCACATAAGCAATGATAGAATGGAGATCTTGGAAGGCGTCTGGTGAAGCTGGTCCACTATCTTGTAATCACTTTTCTTGATGATTCTCATGAATTCATCAACCTCTTGATCAAAAGGGGTTTTCAAAGCTTCTTTAACAATCTGCTCTTCTTGCACCATGCTCTTCCCTTTTGCCTTGGCAGCAGCTTCTGCTTCAGCAATGGGTCTTGGAATTTGCGGGGCAAAGAGACGTCCGCTTCGAGTGAAGCCTCCGCCTCCCCCCACATTGTCTATTTGTGGTGAAGAAGTTGATGATTCGAGAGTGATTTTCTGTCCTTCGCAGTATAGATCAGAGCCGTAATGCCAAGGGATGGCATTACTGCTTTCATAAGGTACTGGCCCAGGCACCGTGATAGTGACTGGACTGATGGCAGCTGCAGAAGGGACCATGATAGTCTGTGGATCGTAGTATATTGTGACTGGTGCTCTGATAGGAGTGGCATTTTGTGAGTTGTAGGCAGAATCATTTGCAGGATCATAATAAATTGTAACTGTTGAGACACTTTCATTGTTTGTTGTTGATGTTGTAGGAGACGTTGTTGGAAGGATGGGTGTTGTTGCTGTAGGAGACTCTGAATGAAGGGGTGATGAAGTTGTAGAAGGGATGTTTGCTGATACTTGGTCCGTTGAAGTAACAGATGAAGCATTTGTCGATGAGATTGAAGAGTTGTTTGGAACAATGGTTGTTGCAGTTGTAGGAGATTCTGGGACTGTTGTTAAGGAGATTGCTGGATTGGTAGGTATTGATGTTGTGATTTGAAGCAGGCCACTCTGGATGAGACCATCTATGCCATCCCTCAAGTTATCACAACCATTCACTGAAATGTTTCAATAAGCACACCCTAGCTCACACCCCGGGAATATTTGACATTCAAGGAGTTGAGCTTTAATCTCCACCAAGGGTGTCCGAATCTGAACCACACTGGTTATTAAGTAAGACGGCTTGTCTTCTTTAATAGCATTGATTCGGGGACCACCATGGTGTGGCATAGGGTTCTTGCTAACATTTGGTGGTGGTGCAAAGTTTAGAGCTTTGGAGTCTACCAAGTCCTGCACTTTCATGTGCAAAGCTCTGCACTTCTCTGTACTATGGCCAGGTGCATTTGAGTGAAAAGCACATCTGGCGCTGGCGTCATAATTTCTGGGTAGACTGGCAGGATCTGGAGGTGCCAATGTCCTTAGCTCAACTAGGTTGAGTTTTAGGAGTTGTGGCAATAATGTGGCATAGGGCATAGGGATCGGATCGATCACCCTATTGGCCTGAGAAGGTCGCTGTTGAAATGGTCTTTGCTGATTGTTGTTGCTGGTGTTGTTGTTGTTATAACTTCTCTGAGGAGGATATTGAGTTTGTTGCTGGTAATTCTGTTGCTGAGGTTGATAAGCTGGTTGAGGATGAATTGGAGCGGGAATGGTGACTGCTGCCACAGACTTATGAACATATTGGGGTCTGCCTTTGCTGGTATGGATAGCATTGGTCTCACCAGTTCTTCTTGGGCCTACAAAAGGCTTTCTTGTGTTGCTGGACGAGCTCGCACCGTTGTCAGAAATCTTACCCATCTTTAATAGGCTTTCAATTATTTCCCCGGCTATGACCACATCAGCAAAGCTAGTGGAGGAAAAGGCAGCCAGTCTGTCAATGTATGTCCCTTGGAGGGTGTTCATAAACATATCAGCCATTTCCCTCTCTGACATGGGTGGCTGGACAGCAGCAGCTAGCTGTCTCCACCTCTGAGCGTACTCTCGGAAGCTTTCCCTGGATGATTGAGACATCCCCATCAGGAGGGTCCTGTTGGGAGCCATATCCAAGTTGTACTGATACTGTCTGATAAAGGCCTCAGCCAAGTCCTTCCAGCACCTGATGGTGGCTCTAGTCAGGTGAGAGTACCATTCCCTTGAAGCTCCTGTTAAGCTATCTTCAAAATAAAACATCCATAGCTTTTCGTCCATGGTATATGCCTTCAGCTTCCCCAGGAAAGATTGTAAATGGGTCCGGGGACAGGAGGTTCCGTTGTACTTCTCAAAGCACGGCGGTTTAAACTTGTGGGGAATCCTGACCCCGTCTACAAAGCCCATGTCCATAACATCAAAACCCAAGGAGTTTTGAGACTCCAGGGATCTCAGTTTCTCAGCAATCTCATCTAGCCTTCTATCATAGGCTTCCTCCCCAGCTCCCATCACTGTGAATTGATCTTCCTGGGGGTCTTCTTGCAGCACTCTACCTGCAGTGGCAGTCCCTTGCACGTTAACAGGGATGTTGATCTCTGGATGAAGGTGGAGTCCATAGACTGGAGGATTAACATGGGGTTGAACTCTCTCATTATTGCTTGTCCCAGCAGTCCCTGGATGGGGGTCATCCTGATTCCTCCCCTCCATCAGTGCTCTTAATCTCTCTTGGCTTTGAGCCAAATTGTTCATCACCTCCATAAACTGAGTCATCTGAGTCCTCATTTCCAACCTCTCGTTGGCCATTTGAGTCTTGACCTCTGTAAGGTCCTGCTGTACTTGGTCCATTTGTATACCCGGAAGGTTGTTGCGGGTAGGATATCTGTGTGGACGGTTGAGTGGGAACACCCGACGTCGAGCAATAGTTCCTGAAGTCACAACAGAGTTAGTAACAAAAACAAAACAAACCTACAAAACAAACAAAGGTTAGTATGCAATGCAGTATGCTTATTTGTCTACAAGGTATCCGGCTTGGCACTTGGTTTTGACCTTTCCAGACCCTTGAGGGAGATGCTTGTGATGTTGCTTGAAAGAAACTCAGATGGAACAAACTGATACATATATTACAAAAAGTGAGTGATACATAGTTTGTTTTTTACAATTCATGCCCTTGAGGGGTCAAAAATACAACAAAAAGAAAAGTACATGAAATGAAAGCAACAACAAGCAAAAAGTCAGACACCAAGACCAAACTCATCCTCCTGAACTTCCTTTAGAAGTGCTTCAGTCACAGGATCAGCTGGACGCTCTGTGAGATTCCTGATGAGGAGATTCCTGGTAGCAACAGCTGCAGTTAGCTTCTTGTGTTGACTCTGGTCCTTTGACCTCTTCACACCAACTCTAATCTTCAATTCTGAGATCTCCCTCTGGGCTGCTGCCAGGGCTTCCTGTTGCTCCTTTGCACTAACCTCCAACTGCTCAATCTTATCCTGAGTCCTTTTATCCTCCTGAGTGCGAGCTTCGGTGATCCTGACCCACCTAGCCTGGCTCTCCTTCAGATACAAATCAGCCCTGGCCTTCTGGAATTGAGCTTCCTTGCAGGCATTCTTCAAGATCTGCTCTCCAGCCCTAGACTTTTTGATATAGTCTTCTGACTTTTCAATCTTGGCTAGATGCTCCACCTTTAGCTTTTCTAACCTTTCAATATCCAGCCGACCATCACTCCTCTCCCAGAGGGTTCTCTTCAAGGCTTCAGACAACTTCTCATTCCTCTCTTTGAGCTTTTCAAACTCCTCCAGGCTGACAGTTGCTGGAGGTGGTGCTGTGGAGGGTCCAGGTACATCTTCAATAGTGAAGGGCATCCCAGAAATTTGAGCCCTTGCATGACACCACTCATAGTACTGAGCTAAGGCTACATTATTGCATCTCCCAAGGATGGTTACCCCTTTAGTTTGTACATTGTCCCAAGCCCAGGATGCTTGCCTGACAATAGCCAGATTAGGCTTGTTCTCACAATAAAGGGTCTCTGCCAGATCCTGTACCCTAGGAGGATGGACTAATGCATAGCCTAGTTGTCTTTTGAATAGAAGAGGGTTGTAGTTGATGCAACCCTTCACTCCTATCAGAGGCACATTGGGAAACTGCCCACAACTAGTAATGATGTCTCTGCCCTTGGTGCTCTGAGTGCACCACCTGATATCATCTGAGGTTAAAGCAACAAGCCTCCTAGCCCAATTCTTTTGCTGGTGAGGGTCCAGGAATGTATCAGTCTTTGGCAAATGCTTGAGCAGCCAAGTATGGAACAAAGGAGCACAACATCTTACTAATCTTCCCCTTTGCTTTTCATTCCTTTGGTGAACAGAGTAGTAAAGATCTCCCAGTAAGGTGGGCACTGGGTTCCTTAGGATGAAAAGATGGATTGCATTCTTGCTAACAAACTTAGGCTCATCTGCAAATAATATGATCCCATATATGCTAAGGGCCAATAATGCACAGACGGCCTTCCACTCTCCCAAGGAGGCCTTCAGAGTAGCCTGAGAGGTCAAGAAATCCAGATGTAGACCAGAGATTCCAGCTTTGGTAGTCATATTCTGCCCAATCAGAACTGGTTCCAGATACAAGGCTCTTGCCACCACTTCATTACTAGGAAAAGCCATCTCAGGGTTGAAGGGGACTCCACCCCTGATAGGTACACCAATCAGTGATGAATACTCTTCCAACAAGGGTCCCAACTGAAAATTCTGAAAGGTGAAGCACCTCAGAGGGGGATCATAGAACTGCAGGCAAGTATGAATCAGGCTCCTCTGGGAAGGGTCCAAATCCATAACCACATCAAGGATCCCTCCATAATGTTCTCTGAAAAGTGGTATATGATCTGGAGTAATCAGGGTCTGAATCTT
This sequence comes from Lathyrus aphaca, assembly GCA_963966055.1. NCBI lineage: Eukaryota > Viridiplantae > Streptophyta > Magnoliopsida > Fabales > Fabaceae > Lathyrus > Lathyrus aphaca. Next base: position 213,764,734 of record OZ014519.1, read on the forward strand.
CCTGATGCTAGCCAACTCAGGCTCAAAGAAATGATAGGAGATGTTGCTCTTCTTAGGTGCCATATTGCTGAAGAAGAGCTGAGTCAGATGCTGAGAATAACACTGAAGATGGGCCACTGATAGGCTGAGACTGGTGATGCAGGTGACTGAAGCAGGTAGCTGATAACTGAAGCAAGTGTTGATGAAAATAGGTCAATGCTGAAGAAGGGGTCAAAACCAAGCCAAAATGTAGGATGGATACCCTGAAAAAACAAATAAGCAAATGTCAAAATGATGCAATGATGATGTATGCAAATGATATGCAAGGGTTTGTGACTGAGCTGGATCTGATCAAGTGCTCTGATATAAGTCCACGTATGTTCAAGAAATCCAGATGGAGGTTCATAAGTCCAGTAACCAAGGTGGGGGACTCAAATAAAGAGTCACATGTTCAGGGTTAAAAATCACAAGAACTGTTCCAAAATGGAGTACTCTTAACAATGCATCAGGGTATGTTGAGGTCAAGGGTACCTGCAAACCTGTAAACAGCCCAACCCCCTCACAGGTGGTGTTCTAAAACAAGGATCCTCAGACTTGGATCAGTTATGAGAAGTGTAAAAACTTCTAACCCGGAGGTACAGTGTTTACAATAACCATAAAAGATACTCCTCTAATTCACCTCAGTTTCTGAAGGTCATAATAAAGGTCATCCAGACTTAGCAGGCTTCCCAGATAGCCCTAGCACTACAGGAAATCTGTAGCACAGAGTTCTCAAGAAGAAACCCATATCTGAACCGTGTTTCATATTCCCGCACCAGACCGAAATGGAATGGGAAAGAACATGAACCACTCTAGCCTAGGTGTCACTCAGGTCCCAGGTATAGGACCTCAACTCTCAATGAAACACCCACCCACCAAAGCAACAAAACAGATCCAGCCAGCACAGTATGACAGTATGATATATGTAAAGCTATAAAGAAAGCAATAAAACAACTGTACATAAGGCAAAAATGAATACAAATATAAGCACAAATGGCACATAACACCCCAGTAAACACAAATCAAACAAGCGCTAGGAGGAACCCACAAAAAGAACCAGAAGCCCTGGTTACAGTATAAGGGTCCCCAGCAGAGTCGCCAAGCTGTCGCTCCCAGAGATTTGCATCCCGGTACAAGCGCGAACGGTCGGCGAAAGGAACAATGAGAACACACAGGAGTGGACTCACTGGAAAAGAAAAGAGTCGCCAGCTAGGCATTTTTATCCCGGAGGAAAGGTAATGCTGCATAAACCTAAGAAAAGATGGATAAGACGGTTGCGAACCAGAGAGACTGGGAAAGGGGGTTGGTTACAACCTGGGAAGGTATTAGCACCCAGATTGTCCGTCGTACTCGACGGGATCCACGTTTGAAATATTTGTGTTTTAAAGGGGTAGTGTCAGTGCAATTTGTGTATAGAAAGCTGGAAAGGATGCACAGGTGTCAGTGTAAAAGAAAGTGAAGTGTGATATGTATAGTATCAGTGTAAGGACAAGAGTGAAATGCTCATGATAATGAGGCTAAGATAATGATGCTGGAAAGAGGGGGAATATACAGAGACTTTTGTTCGATAACTGTTAAGTTATGCCTACGTATCCTCTCGTGCAATGAGGAAGTCAGAACACCGTAGTTCGACCTAAAGAGACTGAAAGGTGAATTGACTGATGAACTGCTTACTTGCCTATGCTCAAGTGTATGACCTGTCTGGCTCAGGTGCAAACTGTCTTGCATTAGACGGAAGAAGCAAGTTCTCGTTTGTGAGTGAATGAGATGAGAAAAGAATCCCGGAGGAGACGATTATTGTTTGTTTTTTGAGTTTTCAGCCTTTTATTGCTTTTGAGAGTTTTTCATAAGTTAATGAGCTTAAGCCTAAACCAATGGATTTAGTAAACTCATCACATCTTCCCTCTGATTAGGGGTAATGAGAATGCCTTAAGTGTGAAGTCAGATTCTCACACTTAATCACCTTTGATGCAGGATTAAGATCATTAACCTACTTGTGATTATTTAAATGTTTTTGGTGTTTTTGTTTAGTGTTGAGTAATGAGATTAAGCCATAATCAGGGATTAAACAGACTCATTACACCATCCTAATAGAAGGATAATAGATGAGGGTGTTTAAGCTGAGGAAAGCTCCTCAACTTAATCCATGATTAGGGATTAAACTCATGACAAAACAAGCCTTTGATTAAGTGGATTTTATTTAATGATATGATGATGAAGTGATTTTCAGGGTTTGTAAGACAACTTGAGGGGGACTTGTCCATTAACACTAGGGTTAGTCCTTCTTAACCAATTAAGGAAGAATTAGAACCCTAATGCAAGGCCCAAGTTACAAGCTTGATGTCTAAGTGATTATTAAGTGAATTGATTAAAGGATTTAAACACATTAAGGGTTTAACACTTAGGATTAAAGTTATACACTCCATCCTAATAGAAGGATGCATGCATAAGCTTAATCACAAAGCCTTAAAGCCTTTAGGGTTTAGTCCCTGATTATGAGGTGAGAAGAGAAGACTCAATGAGACACAAAGGTAAAAACTAAGTGGGGGACTAATCAAAACCCTAATTATTGTCATGCTTGGTTGTTCCTAAGGTTTGTGAGGTTTACAAGAAAGATCTTCAGAGAAACCACCAGGAAGCAGATGAAAGGAGCAAAGAGAAGCAAAGTAACTTGCTTCATTTAAGAAGACAAGTCACTTGAAGAAAGAAAGTAAGATGAAGAAGAATGAGAAAGCTCAATCTCAAGCACAAGACAAAATCCAGCAATGATGCATAAGAGGAGATGAAAAGAAAATGTGAGAAGTGAAGGCAAATTCACTTCTCAAAGTAACTTACCACCTGAAAGGTTAGTGAAAGAAATGCAATGCAATGCAAAATGAGATGAAATGGCATAATGCAAACCAAAACCAGAAGCATGTGTGATGTTAATGATGCTATGAGATGATGCAAACATGAATCAAGGCATGAGGGTGATCATACAAACATATGGATGCAAGAGAAGCATGCTTAGGACCATGAACATACATGAAAAGTTATGAAAGGCAAATGGCATACAACATGGCAAATGCAAGATGCAATGATCAAACATGATTCTAATATGTCCTAAGATGTAAAATGAATCAAATGAATGCACAAAATGTCATGGCAAGTCATGGTATGCAAGCAAATGGAAGATGGATGCAAATGAAAGCCCAAATTAGGGTTTATGATTAATGCACAAAACAAAAATCAAAACCAGAAGCAAACATCAAGATAAAAAATTGAAAATGCATTCAAAGGAACCCTAAACCTATACAAACTCACTGCCCAAATAAGGGGATCCAACTCTTAACCTAGTGAGAGTTATGAATTTTCTAAGATTGCTAGGGTTTTAAGGTACTTTGACAAGAAAAATATCAAACAAATTGAAAATGAAAGATCAAATCATGCCAATTTAATCCTACAAACTTCATGATATGCAAGACACAATGCAAAAAGAACCAAAGTCCAACTCTCAAACACTAGGCAGAAGTGAATTTTCAAAGATTGGATCAAAATAATGCTTTGAAATTGAATTAATTCCATGGAAAATTGTCAAAATGCATCAAGATCAAAAAAAGAAATTTGGTTTGAGGGTTGGACAATGTTTCTAAATGATTTTAAAGGTTTCATGAATTTTTTGGTGATTTTTAAATACCTAAAAGTATTTTTAATTAACTAATTCTCATTAATTAATTAAAAATAAACTTTTAAATGATTTAAAAATATTTTTTAATGCAAAAAATAAAAATAAAAATATTTTTGGTTTCTGAAAATTAATAAAAGTTTATATAAAAATTTTCAGAATTTTTCAAGTTGTTTTACTATTTTAAATAAATTGGAGAAAACAAATGAAATAAAATGCAAAATAAAATGAATTAATGGGAAAGTCAACCAGATCAATGGCCAGCATTCAAATGATACACGCGGGAGTTGACTGGCGCATGTTTGGATGGCTGAGATTCACTCTAAAATTTGAATTTAATTAATCCTGATTAATTACACAAATGACTGGATTAGGGTTTAATGGAAGATCTGGATCCTCCAAACACGCGCCAGTCAAGCAAAGTCAACCAATCCTACGCTCAGAATTCAAACTCTCATTAATTACAGGGATTAGCCCTAATCATTTTCAGGTGGCCGGAGAAGGCTTCCGGTCGTCTTCTCCGGTGGGACTCCCACCTGAAAATCTCTAAAATCCTCAAAACTTCACAAAAATGAAAACTAAAAGCCCAGAAATCATCCCCACACATCACTGAATCAAAACCCCCATTCAAACATCATTTTTCATTCATCAATCGGCCTAATCGAAGCAAAACGTTTTTAGGGCAGAAAATTTCAGAGAGTTCATACATGCTGGTTTCTCAACCATTTTCAAAAGTAAACACATATTCATGATCAGGGAAGTGCATAGAAGCTTTTAAGAACTTAAAAACATGTTTCTGGAAAAAAGTTCATGAAGCTACCTGAGTTTGAAGCTTTTCAGTCTGGAACTTTCTGACCTCCTTTCTTATGCAAAACCACTCCTGTGACCTCCCTTGTGCTTCTGAAAGGCTTGGAACAAATTTATTTGAGCTGGTTTGAGAGTTTGCAGAGGTTCTGTTCAAGGTGGTGTGAGAATCGTGTTTCTGATTCAATGGCTTTCAGGCTGTTTTGAGGGTTGGTTTGTGTTCAGTGAAGCATGGTGAGATGATTGGTGAAGTTGGTTTGTGTGTTTGAGGCTTGTGCTGAGAGTTTCGAAAGCTTTTGCTCAAGAGGGTGAAAATGAGAATGCTGTGTTGTGTTGTGTTTCAGGCTTGCCTCTTGTTATGTTTAGCTTGCATTTGATTAACATAAACAATTGGGATTGGTCAGATGACATGATGTGTGCTTTATTGATTGGTATGGGTGCTTTTGCGAAAATGTCAACTTTGTGTAAGAGAAGAATGGGCCACTTGCTAGACTAGTACAAAGAGGGTGTGCTGCGCAGCATGATGTGAGGAAGGGCCTAGGATTGATCAGCCAACTAGCCAGCAAGTGGATGAGAAGTTATCATGAGTTTTGCAACTTGCCTTGCCTTTGGTTCTTATGAAAGAAACTTGATCCATGGGCCATAAAACATGTGATTCCTTGGGTGCATTCTGAACTTTAAATGTTGTGTGATCAAGTTGTGTGGATTAGAAGTCCATTTGATGACTTAATTGGCCTTGAGAAGTGAATTTGCAACTTTGCCTCTTTGGTGCATGACTTGAAATTTAGTGATTTTTGCCAACTTTGACAAGCCATAACTTTTGATTCAAAATGAATTAGGTCATGTTCTTGTACTTTTTGAAAAGGGAAAGATCTATTCTACAACTTTCATGACCAAAGTTTTTCCATTTGAAGCTTTCTTGAATCAAAAAGTAAAGGTTGAAGAAGTTGCCTAAAATGACATTTTCATTAAAAGTCAAACTTGCCCAAAAAGTCAACTTTGCAAAAGACTTGAAATTCTTCAATTTTGTGAACTTCCAACCTCTTATATGATCAAATAAAGATCATATACAATCAAAATGATGAAGAACACCCTTTGGTTGGGTCATTGGGGGCCTCAGATGCCCTGATTTTGCACTGACTTGCTTGAAAAGTCAACTCTTGATCAGATGACTTCCCCATGGAATTTCTTCATGAAAATTGATATGCATACTCCCTATACCATATAGAGACCAATGGAAACAAGAATGACCAAAAAATTTGGAGTTATGGCCTCTGAAACCAAAACCCTAATTTTAGGTCATCTGTGCAGTCAAGTCTGGCTCTGCCTCCATACCAATCCAAGTTCTTGTGATCCTTTGACATTCTTGACTTTGAGAGGATGTAATATTATACTTGAACACACATGGACCTCTTTGAAGTGGTTGTTGACCTTTGGAGTGGCTCAAGAAGCTCTTGGATTGCTCAGATCACAAACCCTGGATGCAGATGTCTTTGAACCAATGCAATGAATCAAAAATGTAATATGAGATGTTATGATTGGATTTATGCATATGAAATGATCACAAGCCATGGTGTGAATGGGTGAGGGAAAATTTGGGGTGTTTACACCTTGTTCACTTTACCCCAAGCTCGTATGAACCTTTGACAGTAACCTTGTAGATCATTGTCGTAGTCGAACACAATACCCTGAATAAGCATGTCATAAGGACCATTTCCCCGAGCATAACCAAACTGACATAGAGCTAAAGAAGGATTGTGGGTAATGCCCCCTCTTATGCCAAGGAGTGGCACATTGGGGAATTCCCCACAACGGTCAATGATAGTAACATTCTCCATAGATCTAGAACACCAATGAATGTCTGAATGAGAAAGTGACATGATCCTTTTAAACCACCTTAACCCTTGTTCATTCTTCATCACTGATCAAGGAAGGTGAGAAATAAACCACCTAGACAATAGAGGTATACAACACATCAGAGTTCCTCGTGCCTTCATAGTACGGGTATGAAGAGAGTGTAAGATGTCTCCAAGTAATGTAGGCACTGGATTATGAGTCAGAAATATATTGATGGCGTGCGCGTCTATGAACTGGTCTGGATAGGGGAACAACACTAAGCCATAAATCAATAGGGCTAAGATTTCCTCAAAAGCATCATAACTCATAGCCTTCAGGAACACTTGAGCTTTCTCCATCAATACCTTAGCAAGAATACCCTTAACTCCACTCCTTGTTTCTAGGACAATGTCTGATTTCTTCAAATGTAGGGCTGCAGCAATGACTTCAGGTTTAGGTTCTTTCTCTAAGCCTGTGAAGGGTCTCTGATCAAGGATAGGTATACCCAGTAGTTTAGAGAACTCTTCCATTGTAGGAACCAGCTGATAGTCGGGGAATGTGAAACAGTGATGTTTAGGATCAAAGAACTGAAACAGAACACTCATCACGTCTTCATTGAACCCTGAAGTAACCAGATCCAGTAGGTGACCATGCCTCTTGATAAACTGGGAGTTTGCAGAAACTTGAGAGACCAATTCTTTAAGCTTAGGAGGTATTCCTACAAAGTTGATCCGGATAGTATTCCTACGAGCAGAAGCCATGACCTGCAACAAAGAACAAAGATAAATCCTTTGGTCCTTGAAATGGTTAGTGAAAATGCCATGCTTATGATGCATGATGATGCTATGATGTTATTCTCAATCACAAACATGTGGCACACACAAACAAGTCACATAATAGCCCTAGGCTTGAAGGCTTGCATGAGGTTTAAAGGTAAGTACCCTCCCCTGAAGTTAGATGGTTCATCCTGTCCTATAAAGTAACCAGGTCCTAAGGGATCTCAATATCATTGATCCTTCACAAGGGTGGTTGTTCAGTAGGAAACTTACTTGCCAACCAAAACCCTCCAAGTTTAAGATCTCAATGAGTGTAGTATCGAGTATCAACCAACTTTAGTCTTCACCAAAGCCGATTATCTCACTACTTTTCTAAAGGCCAAGATGGGATAACTAGGGTTCTAAAAGTCAGTTAGTGTATTGACAACATATGGCAGCCTCATATTATCCTCAACTTGACTTAAGGAACATAAGCACCAACCAAGAAGTCACACTAACTATGGCCACCAGATCAACCATATCGGTATACGCCGTACAGTTTCCTTGGTCTATTGCCATTTACCTAAGGTACACTAGATCCGGGTTAGGATCTTTCACACATAAGAGCACCCAACAGATAAGTATAAAGCAAACAAGGCAAGCAATTTTAAAGTGATCTAATTCCTAAGGATACCCCTCTTTTATTAAATCCCCAGCAGAGTCGCCAGTTCTGTAACACGGTGGGAGAACTGACTTTAGTTAAATGTTGCGGATAGCAAGAGTCGCCACCGACTTTTATTCTATCCAAAAGGAAAGGGCATAAAAGAACAGGAAAGACCTTAAAAAGATTTTGAGTTCAGGGGGTAGGTTATGTAAAGGGAAGGTGTTAGCACCCTTTACATCCATGGTTATCCATGGGCTCTTAGTTACTTAGCTCACTTTAAACTGTTTTGAGAAGTGTAGTATGTGATTGAAAATTTTCTTAAGTACTTCATAATGATCCTTGTACGGATATATATAAAGACTTTGTTTTGAAAATTGTTTGAAAATGTGAAATGTTTATGAAATGTTTTTGAAAGAGTGAGCAAGTACTTAAGAGGAACCTACCCTAATTTGAATCTTTACTGTTCTTAAATGTCCTTTCAATGGTAAGACTATCCCTATTATTAAGGAATAGGTAGTCATTACCTTGGATGTTGTATGGGACATATGAAGGGTCATCTGTGATTAGGCAACTGTAAGGTGTCTTAGCAATTCGAAGGGACTTATCATCTTTTATTCGAAAGGGACAAGATCATTTACGAAGGCAACATTCAAAGGGACTTGATCTTATAATCGTAAAGGGACTAGATGATATTTTAAGAGAAGGGACTTTGCTTTTTGGACACCTTACTTGACCATTTGGTTTAGGCAACATGAGGGATAACCTTTAGGAAGTGAGATGGCGATCAAAGATCGACTTACGTGTGTGAGTGTTATTTTTCAGATATTTGTCTTAAATTTAATTTTCTAAGTTCAATTATTTACAGTTAGTTTTTGCACTCCCTAATTTACTAACCATAGCAATTTATAAATAAATAAACAATAAAAAATACTACAACTATTACATGGCTTGTACAATTACATTATAATAAGAACAATTTAAATAATAAGCATAAATAATAAAAAGATTAGTAATAACAATAAATATAAGAGAAAAGAGGTTAGCACAATAATATACAATGTAGAAATCAATTAAAATTTTAGATTTAAATAAACAATTTTTTTAATAATTTTTTGATATGAAAATAAAATAATAAAGATAAATTTATTTACAAAATAAATATGATTAATGATTCAATTATATATATTAGAAATATCTATTATGCATACTTAAACAAAATAAATAAAGTGAGAAATTAAAGTTTAAAAAAAGAAAATTAGGGTTTTAAATAATTAGAAAATAAATTAAGGTTTAAAAATAATTAGGGTTTTATATATGAAAATATTAGGGTTTCTAATCTTAATTTACAATATTAATCTAATAATTAAATAAATATATACATATAAATAAATATTATTAAAAGCATACAAAGAAATAAATATACTAATTTAAGTTTTTTTTTTTTAGAAAATAATATAAATTTTAAAAGAAGATGAAATTTAATTAGAAAAATAATTTAGATATTTTTTATAGAACTCATTTTAATTGTTTTTAAAGAATAAAGATTTAATAAAATAAACAAAACAAAAAAAAGAACCAAAACAACAGGACCTGGGATTTGAACCCAGGTCCTTTACCTGGATGAACATGGGCGTGACCACTGGGCTAGCGCGCGCTGGCTGATAGTATATTGCCTCCATTTGGTTTTGTTCTTATCCTGGGAAAATAAGACAAATTAAACAAAAAAAACGCATTTGGCTGGTTTCGAACCCAAGCCATGGTCTTCACATGCGCGTACACTTACCACCACACCATCAACATCATTCAGGAAATAAGATACAAACATAAATATATAATATATATTCAAATTTAAATTTTGAATTCGCGTCAATCATCTTCTACCTTCAGACCTGCGAGAATACCTGCGAATTTTGCTAGGGTTCTTGCTGCGAATTTTTTTTCCTAGGACATCCTGCGTTTTATCAAACATCAAGCAAACAACAAAATTTCATGAAATTGATGAGTGCAATACGTTCCCTGAGGTCTATACAACACAACCACGTTCTCAAAATTCATTTATATTTGACAAATCGAAGAACCCTAAACTGGCCGAAAAACCCTAGCCATGGTGATTCTTCAATCCTGTACCTAAAAACAAATTAATTTATCCAGAAAGACTCCAAACATCATCACAAACACAAATATAAGATCAAATTCCAAGAATAATGTCAGTATTATAAAAATCGAAAAATTCAAAAGTTGAATGAACACTGATTCGGTTTGCATGAATGAGAGTGTTTTAGATGCTGTTTATGATCCAAATATGTTCAATTAACATCATAGAACATATTGCAATGCTCAAAACTCATTGAAACCCTCTCTACCTTGGAATCCGAATGTGAATTTTTGAAGTGATTTTGTGAATTTTGAAGGTGATTTTGGAGGCTGCAAATTCGTGTCTAGCACTTGTCTTTGTGTTATATATATATATATATATGGTACAATGAATTAAGTCAAAAAAATTGCTCAAAACATTGGATATTTGGATAGTTTGAGATTGAAAAAGATAAGCTTTTAAATTTTGAATATTCTTGATCTCACATTGCTATTTTAAGATGATCCTCATAATTCTTGTATCAATCCAATCCAAATATACTTTATGACATTCTAGAAGACAAATCAATTTAAATCTTCACTATTTTATATTTTATTTGAATTTAAAATGACTTTTAATATAAAAAATCATAATAAATAAAAATAAAATGAATAAAATTATGAAAATATTAATTTAATTTCGTGCATGATGTCATGGAACCAATTGGATCACAAAAAAGTCAGCCCATTTGATGAATTATGGTTTTAAGACCCCATTTGCTTCATAAACCTCTCAAAAATTTCCCAACTTTGCAAGGGCACAAATCCCTCAATTTTAATGCTATGAAGGTGTTCTTTGACATTTTGGAAAGCTTAAAGAGTCCTCTAACCAACCTATTTGGTCTCATGTCCATATCTTTTACCATTCTCAAGTTATGCTCTTTGGAAGTTGTTGACTTTTTGTTGACTTTTAAAAGGACCTATAATGTCTTAGCTCATACCTTCCAAATGAAGCATTTTTGGGCTTGGCTTGTGAGACACAAAGTTGTAGAGAATTCAATTTCCTTCAAAATGAGATTTGGATGGAAAATTTTTGATGAAGCATGTGAAAGTTATGGCTGGTCAAAGTTCAGTTGACTTTTCCTGTGAAAACCCTAATTTAGAAACTCCTGATTCTTGAATATCTGAAATCTCCTTGATGAATCATGATCAACCCTTGATAAAATGATGAATTTTACTTCATATACTTGATGTTGACAAAAAATCATGAAGTTTGACTTTGGTTTGACCATAGTTGACCTCAGTTTGACTTTTTAACTGCTTTGACTGATTTTAACCTATCTGATCATCTGACTGAGCAAATCTTTTGGGAAAGTCTTGAAACTTGACATGGGGATTCTTGAACACATATAGGATGCTATGAAGCCCACTTGAAGTCTTGGAAGTCCATTTAGCCTGATGAAAGTCAAAACCCTAGTTTAAGATGCATTGCTTAGGAGGATGCATTGTTTGAGGGAATTGTCAAACTTTCTGACTAATTGTGAACCTTGTGAACCTCATGAGATGTCTTGTGAATCTTGTGAACCTATTATTACACAAAGTCTTGTCTTGTGGAGAGCAAATTTTGGGGTGCAACACTTAGTCATAGGCTTGATATTTTAGCAATGCATGTGGCGTAAGATAGATTTTCCGATAGTTTAGGCTTAAAATAGGTAGATTAGAGACCTTCTGTCCCCGTTGCTCATCGAATATGAACCCTAATTCGTGGTCGACAATGGTCCTATTCGATATTGAATTAGGACCTGGAAAGCATCTAGGTTTGATCGTATCCTCACCGTTGTCGGGAGCTGGCCATCGCCTTGAGCGGTGGCTAGCCGAGGGCTATGGCTCGGGATCTTATTCCTGGGCTGACACGTGCCCTTTCATTTGTTGAGCGGTGGAAGGGTGGATTTGATACTCTAATCGAATTCAGTGACGCCTTTCCTCTGCTTTTCAGGTGAGAATTCTCTTATGGACCCGCTCGATATCTCCTCGGAGGAGGTGTCCTCGAAAGACTCTGGTTCTTCCGCATCTATTCCCTCTGACTCCGGAAGCTCGTCGAGCGAATCAGACGCGACCATGATGGAGGAAGGAGCCCCTGACTCAGGGGAGACGACAGATTCACCTCGATGTCCGGAAAAAATAATCGCGCCCGAAGAATGTGTAGTGGAAGACCTGCTCGATAACGTGTCGTCGTTCTCGAGGCCTCGTGTGGAGCCTTTGCCTACTGTTGGCGATCTGGAGGATTGGGTCGTCACCTGCCCGGGAGATGACGACCGGATATTTTTAGACTTCGGCGGTCGTAAGTTTTCAATGTACGAGTACGCAACGTCGATCCTAGGGGTAACCTTGTCCTTCAGTGATCTGGTCTGTTCCGTGCTCGGGCACTTGGGTGTAGCCCCGTCTCAGCTGTACCCCAACTCTTACGCGTTCTTGAGAGTGTTCGAGGTAACGTGCGCCCATCTAGGTGTTGGGGCCACGCTTCCCTTGTTTTTTCGTTTGTTTTCACTGCAGTGCCAGGTAGGGTGGGGGACCGACCGAAAGGGATTTATCTCCTTCAAACAGCGGACCAAGATCTTCAAAGATCACTCGGAATCTATTCGGGATTTCAAGATAGATTATTTTTTGGTAAAGCCGGCGAGCGCAGAAGCCGTGAGGGCATTGAGTTTCCTGGGGGTGGATACCGATGAAAATGACGAGCCCAGACTCGATGACCGAGGGAAGGTGATTCCGAGGAGGCTCTGGCTGTTTCCCTTCTCGTGGAGTTATTCTCACTACGGACACCCGGTTAGTGAGTTTGTCCAAGTGGGGGACTCTCTTAACGAGCATGATGCGCCCAACTTCGAGGCTTTTCGGAAGTTGGTAGCCTCTTTTACTCCGACTCCTCTGCTGGACGGGGAGGGCAAGATAATGATGGATCAGGACAGGGGAGAGGCTGTAGAGCGTCCTTTGATAGACGTCACAGACCTGCTGGCATGTAACACCGGGCAAGAAGTGTCTGAGTTCTTTGGTATTTGTTTTTGTTTCTACTTGTTATTATGTTTTGATAATTTTGGGCGTTTGTGACTAATCTTGTGTTCTTTTTCTTTGTAGGCTCCATGTCGAACCCCCTAGATAAAATCCAGGAGCGACTGCGCCAACAACAAAAGAAGAGGTCGCGGGTTGTCCAAACCAAGCTGACCGAAATGAGCGGTTCTGGGTCGAGCCCCCTGGTTCAAGGGTCTCTGAGCGCATCTACTGGCTCGCTAATGAATAAGCATAAATCTGCAGCGACCGTGGATTTGACGGTCAATGCTCCCCCCAAGCCGAAACATGTGTTGCTGCCTTGCTTTGTGAAGCGGAACTATTTCGAGGGAACGAGCATAGAGGTCGATCAAGCAGATTCTTTGTTTGTTGAGGCGATGGATCGCCCTGCCCGGCGCCTGTCTCTGGCCCAGGACGCGAGCGCAGTCATGTGGGTCTTGTCTATGGCCTGGTTGACGGCCAAAGGAAACCCTGGGCAGGAAAGGGAGGTGGCAAAGCTGAAGGAGCTCTTGGCTGCTGCCGAAAGGAAGTTGGCTACGGCCTCTGAAGAAGCCGCTGCCTCTGCTAAGGAGCTGACCGACCGGGGGAACATCATTGCCAAGCTGGAGTTCGATAAGAGGAGGGCCTTGGACCAGAGCAAAAAGCTGAAGGACGCCTTTTGCCCAAAGGAGGATGAGGATGCCGACACCAAGAGTTTGGTGACTAGGGCTCAATTTCTTGCTCGAATCGACCAGGACATGGAAGATCTGAACTCGTCGACTGAGCTTAGTTTCCAAAACGCTGTGGACCAAATATGAGCTCTTCATCCTGAATTGGCTCTGGATACCGGCCGCATCAGCTATCTCTACAAGGTCGAGGATGGTCAGATAGTGGTCCCTGCAGACTTGATTATGGAGGACTCCCAGCCCGGGGAGATTGCTCAGCCTGACCAACCAGAGGTGCAGCCGCCTCAGAGCGAAGGTCAACCCGGTGCTCCAGAAGGGGAGGGGAACTAGTTTGGCCTACGTGCCGTTACTTTGTAATTTATTATGCTTTTTGTTTTGCTCGGGGACGTGGTCCCCTTTGTGTGTAATTATGAACAAGTCGGCCCTTCGGGGTCGCAACCTCTCGGTAAAATTACCCGACCTTGGTGGTCGTTTGTGATTCCATAATGTTTTTATTTTACAAGTATTTCTTTAACTGTGCGTCTGTCGGAGGACTTCCTTTTATGTTTCTATAAACGTTAAGTGTTTGACGTCTTTATGATGATTAGATGTAATTCGGAAAATAAGGGGTGTTTATAATCTGTTGGTTTGGGGGACCATCCAGATGTTGGAGTCTGGCTCCCGATCGGTACCTGGGCCAAGATAATGACCCGGGCTCCGAGGCTTGAACGTCCCATCGCGAGCTGGGGTTCTGCCTGGTCATGGTACATAGGCAACGTCAGACTCGTTTGAGTATCCGCCCGTGCAACAGTCACCTCCTTCTCTTGGAAGAAGATCCTGATAATCATGTTATTTGGGCTGCTGTGCTTGTACCTGGGCACGCAGGTCTAGTCGGACCTATTGCTCCTCGCTTGAGAGTCGAGCAAGGTGACTCTGTAATTATGTCGCTCCCACCAAATGACACGGGGTCAGAAGGGGTACAGACGCGAACGGTCGGCGAAAAGGGAGAGAACACACAGGGGTGAACTCAAAAGAAAAGAAAAGAGTCGCCAGCTAGGCATTTTTATCCCGAAGGAAAGGTAATGCTGCATAAACCTAGAAAGATATGGATAAGACAGTTGCGAACCAGAGAAACTGAGAAAGGGGGTTGGTTATAACTTGGGAAGGTATTAGCACCCAGATTGTCCGCCGTACTCGACGGGATCCACTCTCAAAAGATTTGTGTTTTAAAGGGGTAGTGTCAGTGCAAACTGTGTACAAGAAGCTGGAAAAGAATGCAAGTGTCAGTGCAAAAAGAAATGTGAAGTGTATAGGAGAGGTGTCAGTGTAAGAACAAAAATGAAATGCTCAAGATAATGAGGCTCAAAGAATAATGCTGGAAGAGGGGAAATATACAGAGACTTTTGTTCGATAACTGTTAAGTTATGCCTACGTATCCTCTCGTGCAATGAGGAAGTCAGAACACCGTAGTTCGACCCAAAGAGACTGAAAGATGAATTGACTTGTGAACTGCTTGCTTGTCTATGCTCAAGTGTATGACCTGTCTGGCTCAGGTGCTAACTGTCTTGCATTAGCCGGAAGAAGCAAGTTCTCGTTTGTGAGTGAATGAGATGAGAAAAGAATCCCGGAGGAGACGATTATTGTTTGTTTGTTTGTTTTCAGTCTTTTACTGCTTTTTGAAGTTTGTCATAGGGAGATGAGCTTAAGACTAAACCAAGGGTTAGTAAACTCATCACATCCTCCCTCTGATTAGGGGTAATGAGAATACCTTAAGTGTGAAGTAAGCACCTCACACTTAATCACCATGATGTAGGATTAAGATCATTAACCTACTTTCATTTATTTAGATGTTTTTGGAGTTTTTATTTAGTGTTAAGTAATGAGTTTAAGCCATAATCATGGATTTAATGGACTCATTACACCATCCTAATAGAAGGATAATAGATGAGAACATTTAAGCTGAGGAAGGCTCCTCAACTTAATCCATGATTAGGGATTAACCTCATGACAAAACAAAGCCTTTATTAAATGGATTTTAGTTAATGATAAGATGAAGAAGTGATTTTTATGTTTTGTAAGACAACTTGAGGGGGACTTGTCCATTAACACTAGGGTTAGTCCTTCTTAACCAATTAAGGAAGAATTATAACCCTAATGCAAGGCCCAAGTTACAAGCTTGATGTCTTAGTGATTATTAGGTGGATTGATTAAAGGATTTAAACACATTAAGGGTTTAACACTTAGGATTAAAGTTATACACTCCATCCTAATAGAAGGATGCAGGCATAAGCTTAATCACAAAGCCTTAAAACCTTTAGGGTTTAGTCCTTGATTATGAGATGAGAAGAGAAGACTCAAAGATGACACAAAGACAAAACTAAATGGGGGACTAATCAAACCCTAATAGTTATCATGCTTGGGTATCCTAGGGTTAATGAGGCTTGCAAAAGATCTTCAAGAGAGAAACCACCAGGAAAAAAGCAGATGAAAGGAGGAAGAAGCAGAGAGAAGCAAGACAACTTGCTTCATTTAAGAAGACAAGTTGCTTGAAGAAAGAAAGTGGGAAAGAGCATGAATGAACAAGCTCACTCAAATACACAAGATAAAATGCAGTAATGATGCATAAGAGAGATGAAAAGAGATTGTGAGAAGTGAAGGCAAATTCACTTCTCAAAACAACTTACCACCTGAAAAGTTAGCAAAGAAATGAAATGCAATGCAAATGAGATGAAATGTCATGATGCAAACCAAAGTCAGAAGCATAAACATGATGTTAATGATGCTAAGAGAAGATGCAAATACAAGGCAAGACATGAGAATGATCATACAAAGATATGGATGCAGATGAAGCATGCTTGAACCATGGAAGTTCATGAAAGTTTATGAAATGCAATGAACACATAACATGGCAAATGAAAGATGCAATGATCAAACATGATTCTAATGTGTCCTAAGATGTCTTATGAACCATGTGGATGCACAAAATGTCATGGCAAGTCAATGGATGCAAGCAAATGAGAGATGGATGCAAAAGAAGGCACAAATTAGGGTTTACATACATACATGCAATGCAAAATTCAAAACCAGAAGCAAATGACATGACAAAAAATTGAAAATGCAATCAAAGATACCCTAAACCTATACAAGTTCACTGCCCAAAGGAGGGGACCTAATTCTTAACCTAGTGAAGGTTATGAATTTTCTAAGTCAATTAGGGTTTTAAGGTACCTCATCATGAAAAATGCAAAACAAATTGGAAATGGAAGATCAATTCAAACCAAATTTATCCTATAAACTACATGCCATGAAGGATGCAATGCAAGAAGAACCATCATCAAACTCTCAAAGGTTAGGCAGAATGGATGTTTTTAAAGTTTGAACCAAAATATTCCCTTAAAATGAATTTAATTCCAACAAAAATTGTCAAAATGCATCAAGAACAAAAAAGAAATTTGGTTTGAGAGTTGGATAATGTTTCTAAATGTTTTTAAATGCAATGTGAATTTTTTTGTGATTTTTAAATACCTAAATGTATTTTTAATTAATTAATTTTCATTAACTAATTAAAAATAAACATTTAAATGATTTAAAAATGATTTTTAATGCAAAAAATAAAAATAAAAATATTTTTGGGTTCTGAAAATTAATGAAATGCTTGACAAAAATTTTAAGAATTTTTAAATGTTTTTTACTATTTTAAATAATCCGTGCAAATTAAATGAAAAGAAAATGAAATTAAAATGAATTTAATAAGAAAATGAGAAAGTATGCAAATCCAAGGGTTGTGGTTCAAACTGGGACGCGCGGGAATTGACTTAGCACGCAAACGAACGACCAGAATTCAAACTTGCCTAATTATGTCATTAGCCCTAATCCTGAGCCCTAATCACTTTCAGATGACCGGAACAGTGTTCCGGTCATCTTCTCCGGCCACTCACTTATGCTATCTCACTCCCTACGCATCCCCAAGCTCTCTAAATTTCCATAAATGATCCCCATATCAACCCCAACAAGAATCAATCACCAAAAATCATTTATTCATCATCAAATTCGTGAATCAGAGCAAAACGGAAAACATGGCAGAAAATTCAGAAGCTCATGAAATGCTTATTTCTTAACTATTCTCAAAAATAAAAACATCATGGTGATCATTGAGACATGTAGAATCATTTTATAACATAAAATGAGAGTTCTGAAAAAATAAATGCCATGGCTACCTGAGCTTGAGCTTTCGAAACAGGGACTTTCTGGCTAGTTCTTTGCTTCAAATCCACTCCAATGATTCCCCCAAAGAGCTTGTGATGCTTGGTTGGAGTTTAAATGGCCTCAAGAAGAAGTTTGCAGAATCTCAGTACATGAAATGTTGAAATCGTGTTTTTGATTATGGAGTTTTTAGGGCAAAATGGAGGGTGGGAAATGATCAGTGAGGTTTTGGAGTTGAATGGTGGAAAAAGTTTGAAGGTTTGATGGCTGAATCAAGAGATTCGAAAACTTTTGCAAATTTGGGGATTTTTGAGTGTGCTGTGTTCTTGGAGCTTCAGGTTGTGTCATGTGTTGGGTTGCTTTTGGTACACATATCAATCCTTGATAGGTCAGAGAGTTGTTGTGGAGCAGTGTGATTGGTATGGAGCAAAATGCATAAAGTCAACTTTTTGTGTAAGAGAGGTATGGGCTATGGAAGTCAAGGTACAAGGCATGGCTTGGCTGCAGCTTGAATCAAGGAGAACCATGGAAATGGATTAGAGGCAATGCAGCAAGTGGATGAGGGTTTATGTGATGTTTTGCAAATTTCACAAAGTTTGGCCCTTTTGAAGTTTCTTAATGCACAAGTCATGAAAATGGAAAGTTCTTTGGTGCAATCTGATTTTTAGGTCATGGTTCATGTTTGTGCAAATGTTAGAAGTCACATTGAAGTTATATTTTGCCTTGACAAGAGGTTTTGCAACTTTGCCTCTTTGGTATAAACTTGAAATTATGTGATTTTGTCCAACTTTGACAAGCCATAACTTTTGATCCATAATGAATTAGAATGAGTTCTTGTACTTTTTGAAAAGGGAATGATCCATTCTACAACTTTCATGACCAAATTTTTCTCATTTGAAGCATTTTTGAATCAATTTGAGGAGGTTGAAAAACTTTCCCAAAATGGCAAGTTTTCATTACAAGTCACTTTCCCAAAAAGGCAACTTTGCAAATGGCTTGAAATTCTTCAATTTTGTGAACTTCTAACACCGTCTATGATCAAATAAAGACCATACACATTCAAAATGATGGAGAACACCTTTTGGTTGGGTCATTGGGATCCTCAGATGCCCTGATTTTGCACTGACTTGCTCAAGAAGTCAACTCATGATTAGATGCCTTCCCCATGGAATTTCTTCATGAAAATTGATATGCATGATCCTTATAACATATAGAGACAAATAGAAACAAGAATGACCAAAAAATTTGGAGTTATGGCCTCTGAAACCAAAACCCTAATTCTAGGTCATCTGTGCAATTAAACCTGGTTCTGCTTCCATGCCTTTCTCAGTTCTTGTGATTCTTTGACTTCCTTGACTTTGTGAGGATATAATATGATGCTTGAACACACATAGACCCCTTTGAAGTGATTGAAGACCTTTGAAGTGGCTCAAATGGCTCAGGAATGGCTCAGATCACAAACCCTAGATGCAGATGACTTTGAAACAATGTAGTGAAACAAAAATGCAACATGAGATGCTATGATTTAATTTATGCATATGAAAAGATCACAAGCCATGGTGAAATGAGTGAGGGAAAATTTGGGGTGTTTACAGCTGCCCCTATTCAAACATGAGTTAGCTGTCCAGGATATAAGCAACGGCTTAACAGGCAAACAAGATAACTTGTGGTTGAATACCAAAGACAGTCCAAAATTTGCACTCACAAAATGAAGAAGAAAAGAGATATAGATTGTAAGAGAAAATAAAGTATGATTATAAAGTGCGGGCGACGGAGGACGACCGTCGAGCAGAGGACGACTGCTGGGGATAAAGCAATGACGGGGACGGCCGACATGCTGGGGATATAAGAGATTATGATGGGGGACGGCCATCAAGTAAAGAAATAGGATTTTCTGGGGATTAAAGGTGAAGTGAATGATGGGGACGACCATCAAGTTCAAAGCGTAAATGAAATAAATGATGAGGTACGGTCATCAGAGGTGAAGGACGATCACCTAGCAGGGGACGACTGCTCTGTTGGAGATAAAGATGAGGGGCGGTCATCTAAGGTGAAGGACGATCACCTGGCAGGGTACGGCTGCCGCAAATATCACGACATAGGACGAATGCCGGATGAAAAGGTCGACGATGGGGGCGGCCATCGGATAAGCATGATGAAGGACGATCATCAAGAGGTGAAGGACGATCACCTAGCAGGGTACGGCTGCTCTCAGGGTTTATCATGACATAGGACGAATGTCCGATAAAAAGAATCGACGATGGGGACGGCCATCGGATACAAATGATGAAGGACGATCATCAAGAGGTGAAGGACGATCACCTAGCAAGGGACGGCTGCTAAAATATTACGACATAGGACGAATGTCGGATAGGAAGGGGTTCTAATGAATAGAGACTCCACTGGGAATGATGAAGGACGATCATCAAAAATGGTGAAGGATGATCACTGGGCAGGGTACGACTGCCGAAAGGTATCATGACATAGGACGAATGTCAGATAGAAGAGAAGTTTTGCTGGGGACTTCACTGGGGAAAAGTAGACACAGACGAGTGCCTAAATTCAAGAAGATATAGGTGTTTGACACGGTGTATAGATTAAAGATGCGGACGAGCATCCCTAAGACTTATGATACAGACGGGTATCAGTAGAAACAAACGCTTGACGCATATTCAGAGATAATGATACGGACGAGTATCAACTGGTTAACAAAGAACACGGACGAGTGTTGATTCCGAGGGGACTCTTCTGGGGAATAATAGACACAGACGAGTGTCTAAATTCTGAAAAAGGGTAAAAGTATCTGACATTGTGTATGGATTAAAAATGCGGACGAGCATCCTTAAGACTATGATACAGACGAGTATCGGTAGAAGCAAACACTTGACGCATGTTCAGAGATGATGATACAGACGAGTATCAACTGGTTAACAAAGAACACGGACGAGTGTTGACTCTGAGGGGATTAAGTGGTATATACAAGATACGGACGAGTACCTGTATGAGTAAAAAGTAATGAGTGTGACACAGACGAGTACTAAATCTTGCTATGAAGAGCATGACACGGACGGGTGTCAGGAAAAGTGTATTATAAACAAGTGTTTGGTTTACAAAGTGTTTGAGTATTTATCCTGGGGGAGGTGACACGGACGTGTGCCAGGGAGTTGTATATATATATATATATATATATATATGTATCTGCGTTGTGAGTGCAAAGGGGACGCTTTGGCTTTCTGCTGGGGGTATGATACAGGCGAGTGTCAAGAGGCATCTGTAATGTATAAGTATCTGCTTGCTTCGGGCAATTTACTGGGGGATGATGAAGGACGACCATCAAAAAGGTGTATGTAGCTGTATTTGTAAAGGAAATGCTTTGATATTCTGCCAGGGAGTTTGAGAAGTATGTCAGTTATTTACAAGTGTTCAGTTCGACACATGGCTTTTAATTATGCAATATGTTTGATTTTTGCCGTAATGCTCCGTGTTGGACGGAATGCTACGCTCTGGGGGAAAATGTGATGTGAATGCTATGATTATGCAAAGATACCGATATGGGATTCGGATCCCGATGCTTGTGGAGATCTCCGGCTGATCTGCTTGGAGTGGACATCCCAGCTGGGGATGGGATCATTGGTAGATCTGATATGCATGACTCTGCTTGGGGAAATAGATCACTGATAGACCTATCTTAGTAATGAGGGATCCAGCTGGGGTCTGTAGAAGCTTCTGTTGCGAGATCCTCAAGCATTGCTCTTCGGGATAGAGGCTGCAGTTCTGAGGGGAGATGGTTCCCTGTCTAGCACTCGGCTGGGGGAAGAAGAAAGATCACTGAAAGATCTTCTTAGAAATTTCTGTGGGGATCCTGCTGAGGATGATACTTGACAACTCGGCTGGGGAAATGAACACCTTCTAGTGCTTCCCCGAGGGAAATGCTGGAGAAGTGATGTCTGGCAGCTCTGGTGGGGAGGAAGCAGCCCTGGCTTTGTACTTGCCTGAAGAGGAATGATGGCTGGTAACTCAGCTGGGGATGAAGCATCTCCGGTACTTAGATGTGCCAAGTAAGTAATGACTTGGTAGCATGCTGGGAAGAAGCTTTCATGCCTCGTGTTGCGCTTTGAATACCTGCAATCCTGTTATAACAAAGAAACGTACAAGTATCCCGAAGTATCCCTTACTGGATTCCATCATAGGAGTTTAGACACTCCCGGGAGTAAGTATATTTCCTGTAAGCACATATTTTTTAGAAAAGATGCATCTGTGTTTATGCAATCAATATATCAAGGACATCGGACATTTTGCAAATGAAAGTAACATGTACGAGACAAAATATGACTGAAAATCCGATTTTATTAATTTTTGTGCCCTGAATTGGCAAGTACAGTCAAAGAAACAGATCCCCTGAAATGAGGAGATTGTTACAAATTGAGAAACAAAAAGACGCTGGCAATGTTGATAACGCTTCAAGGAGCTTCCCTTTTACTACGATTCGTATGACTTTCGACGTTCTTCTCACCTTGCTTTCTGAAGGAGGTAGATTCTGAACGAAGCTTGAACCTTTCGGAGCTTACCATGTTGTAAGTGATACAAACGAATTCAGAACGCAGTTGTTCGCTTATTCCCTTATTTTGCTTGGATCGCCCTTTCAGGTTTTCAATCCACCGGGATACCCATTTTTGCCTGAGCTTTCCAATGTGGCTTTTCAACTCAGCGGGTGTACATTTTTATTTATTTTCCCTTATTTTTCCCGAGTCTTTTATTCTGTTTTTTGACTCGCCGGGATGCCCTATTTTTGCCTGGACTTTACATTCTGTTTTTATGTCCAGTGGGTCATTTTTACGCGAAGTATTTTTTAACTGCATCTGAATTCACAGGGGACAGGAAGTCTTCACCATCCATAGTGCTGAGCATCAGTGCTCCACCAGAGAAAAATTTCTTTACTATGAATGGCCCTTCATAGTTCGGAGTCCACTTGCCCCTGTGGTCTGTATGAGGAGGGAGGAGTCTTTTCAGCACAAGATCTCCTACTTGGTACTCTCGGAGCCTGACTTTCTGATCGAAGGCTTTCTTCATTCTCTTCTGATATAACTGCCCATGACAGATTGCAGCCAATCTCTTCTCTTCAATCAGATTCAGTTGTTCGTATCGGGACCGGACCCATTCTGCTTCATTCAACTTAACATCCATCAGTACACGTAGGGAGGGTAATTCAACTTCAACAGGTAGGACTGCCTCCATACCATACACAAGCTGATACGGCGTTGCCCCAGTGGATGTTCTGATTGACGTTCGGTACCCATGCAAGGCAAATGGTAACATTTCATGCCAGTCTTTATAGGTAACCACCATCTTTTGCACAATCTTCTTGATATTCTTGTTAGCCGCCTCAACAGCGCCGTTCATCTTTGGCCTGTAAGGTGAAGAATTGTGGTGTTGGATCTTGAAGTCCCGACACAGCTCTGCCATCATTTTGTTGTTCAAGTTGGAACCATTATCAGTAATGATTCGCTCGGGAACTCCATATCGACAGATGATGTCTCTTTTCAGGAATCGGGCTACCACTTGTCTGGTAACATTCGCATACGAAGCTGCTTCGACCCACTTGGTAAAATAGTTAATGGCTACCAGGATGAATCTGTGGCCATTTGAAGCAGTCGGTTCAATCTTTCCAATCATATCAATGCCCCACATAGCAAAGGGCCAGGGTGAAGACATCACATTCAGAGGATTGGGAGGCACATGCACCTTATCCGCATAAATCTGGCATTTATGGCATTTTCTGGCATAGGCACAACAGTCTGCATCCATTGTGATCCAGTAATAGCCTGATCTTAACAACTTTTTAGCCATGGCATGTCCTCCTGCATGGGTACCAAAAGATCCTTCGTGCACTCCGTGCATCAACAAGTCTGCCTCTGCCCTATCAACACACCTGAGGAGTACCATATCAAAGTTTCTCTTGTACAGGGAACCGTCAGTATTCAGGAAGAAACTACCGGCTAGCCTTCTTAGTGTCTTCTTATCATTGGAAGATGCCCCAGGTGGGTATGTTTGATCCTCCAAGAAGCATTTGATGTCATGGAACCAAGGTTTATCATCTTTGACAACATCTGCTGAGAACACATATGTTGGTCTGTCAAGTCTGGATACTGAAATCCGAGGCACAAAGTTGGCAGCTTGAACTTTGATCATGGATGAAATGGTAGCCAGAGCATCTGCGAACTAATTCTCGTCTCGAGGGATATATTCAAGCTTGACCGTTGTGAAGAAAGTCAATAACCTTCTTGTATAATCCTGGTAAGGTATCAGATGATCTTGGTGTGTGTACCATTTGCCGTTGGTTTGATTAATTACCAGAGCGGAATCTCCGAACACAGTCAAAGTCTTGATCCTGAGGTCAATGGCTTCCTCAAGACCCATAATACAAGCTTCGTATTCAGCTTCGTTATTAGTGCAGTTAAAAGTGAGTTTTGGCGAGAAAGGCATGTGAACTCCCTTAGGTGTAATGAGTACTGCACCAACACCACGACCATTCATATTAACGGCCCCATCAAACATCATAGTCAGTTCTTCTTCCGGGTCAGGCCCTTCAGTGTGAACAGGCTCTTCATGATCTTTTGCTTTTATGAACATGATGTCTTCATCAGGGAAGTCAAATCTCATAGGCTGGTAATCATCAATGGGCTGCTCAGCAAGATAATCAGACAATACACTGCCCTTGATGGCTTTTTGAGATGTGTACTGAATGTCATATTCCGTGAGGATCATTTGCCATCTTGCAACCCGTCCGGTAAGTGTTGGCTTCTCAAAAATGTACTTAACTGGATCCATCTTTGAGATCAACAAAGTGGTGTGGGTCAACATATACTGCCTTAGTCGGCGAGCAGCCCACGCTAAAGCACAACAAGTTTTCTCGAGCAGTGAATAACGTTGTTCACAGTCGGTAAACTTTTTGCTTAGGTAGTATATTGCATACTCTTTTCGACCAGACTCGTCATGCTGGCCCAGCACACACCCCATTGACTCTTCTAATACTGTCAAGTACATTATCAGAGGTCTTCCTTCAACTGGAGGCATAAGGATTGGAGGCTCTTGCGAGTATTCCTTGATTTTGTCAAAAGCCCTCTGGCAGTCTTCATTCCACCTGACCGTTTGTTCTTTTCTTAACAACTTGAACAAGGGTTCACAGGTTGCTGTAAGGTGAGATATGAACCTTGAAATGTAGTTCAATCTACCTAAAAACCCCCGAACTTCTTTTTCTGTCTTCGGTGCAGGCATTTCTTGAATGGCTTTGACTTTATCAGGGTCAACTTCAATCCCTTTCTCACTTACAATAAATCCCAGCAGCTTACCGGATCGCACCCCGAATGTGCATTTGTTGGGGTTTAACTTCAATTGGTACTCCCTCAGACGCTTGAATAACTTCAACAGATTTACCAGGTGGTCTTCTTCTGTGAGGGACTTGGCAATCATGTCATCCACATAACATTCAATTTCTTTATGGATCATGTCGTGGAATAATGTTACCATGGCCCATTGGTAAGTTGCACCGGCATTCTTTAGTCCGAATGGCATCACCTTATAACAGAATGTGCCCCAGGGTGTGATGAAAGTTGTCTTCTCCATGTCTTCAAGTGACATCTTGATCTGATTATATCCTGAAAATCCATTCATGAAGGAGAATACCGAGAACTGAGCCGTATTATCAACCAATACATCAATGTGAGGTAATGGGAAGTCATCTTTTGGGCTGACTCTGTTCAGATCCCGGTAATCCACACACATCCTTACCTTGCCATCTTTCTTAGGCACAGGTACAATATTAGCAACCCATGGCGGATAGCTAGTCACATCAAGGAAACCGGCGTCCCACTGCTTTTGCACCTCTTCCTTGATCTTCATTGCCATATCCGGGCGAGTACGGCGCAGCTTCTGTTTTACTGGCGGGCAGTCTTCTTTTAAAGGTAACTTATGCATGACAATGTCGGTGTCCAACCCTGGCATATCTTGATAAGACCAAGCAAACACATCCACATACTCCCGAAGCATATCAATCAGTTGCTCTTTTACTGAATCTTGTAAGCAGGCCCCAATCTTGACTTCTTTCACATCTTCTTCCGTACCAAGATTAACCGTTTCGACCTCCTCCTGATGAGGAGTGATAACCTTCTCCTTTTGCCTTAACAACCTGGCTAGCTCTTCAGGTAGCTCATAATCTTCTTCAACCCCTTCATCAGCTTGATTGATTGGATTGTCAAAGTCATACGAAGCCATAGCAGTGTTGTTGTCGGTGCAATCTGGAGGGCACTTTCTGCAAGGGTTTAGATTGGTTTATTTTAGTGATCAATTTTAATCTTGTTTAGAAAAAGTGAAATGAAGTTTTCATTTTGAAAAACATTGCCATTTTATTTTTTGTACAAAAGAAAAATGAAAAACAGTGAGCGGAAAAGAAAAAAACTCGTTTGCAAAAGACGTCTGATATTCATTGATTAATCCATTTGCACAAAATTACAAGATGGCCCGATTACAAAATGAGTCTTGACATCTTGGGAAAGATGCAAGACTTGATGCATGCTTAAAAATACAGGAAATAATAATTACTCTGCAGGAGTAACCCTTATAATTTCCTGGGAAGACCAGTTAAGGATTTGGCTCCCCGGGATCCTTGGACGTATCCAGCTCTCCAGGTTGCGGTCACTTTCCTCCTCGTCTTCTAGGTTGTTTACAGCATCCGGGGTGAGCATTCCCCCGCTGACAAAACTGGGCTTCTTGGCAGCCTCTGATTGATCTTGTTGAGTTGGTCTGTAACCCAACCTAAATATGTCTTCTTTCTTTTCCACGGGCAGCAACTTGCCCCAGCCTTGGGCAGTACCCTCTTCAACAATCTTCCGGGCTTGCTGATATGACGTTATGGAGGTTCCCAGTACAGCAGATGCTTCATTAATGTTCAGGGCCTCGAACCCTTGGCTCATAGTTTCATGGATCTCTCCATCCATTTCAATGTACTTGTACGTAGCCAGATGGCTAACAAAGATGTATTCTTCCCCACAGATAGTGATGATCTGGCCTTCCCACTCGAATTTCAGCTTCTGGTGAAGGGTAGACGTAACAGCGCCAGCGGCATGGATCCAAGGTCTACCCAACAAACAGCTGTAGGCCGGCTGAATGTCCATCACATAGAAGGTAATTTTGAAAGTTTGCGGGCCAATCATCACAGGCAGGTCAATCTCTCCAAGCACTGATCTTTTAGAGCCATCAAATGCTCTCACCACCAAGTTACTTGGACGCAGTGCCAAGTCATCATACTCCAGCTTCACCAAGGCTTTCTTTGGTAGAACATTGAGTGACGACCCAGTGTCCACCAGTACATGAGATAAAACAGCACCCTTGCATTCTAAGGTGATATGTAAAGCCTTGTTGTGGTTACGTCCCTCTGTTGTTAAGTCAGCATTGGTGAAGCCCAGTCCATGACTGGTGTTGACATTTGCTACCACAGTTTCTAGCTGATTAATAGTGATCTCCTCTGGCACGTATGTTGCGTGCAGGACTTTCAATAATGCGTTCCTGTGAGCTTTAGAACACATCAATAGGGATAATATGGAGATCTTTGAGGGAGTTTGGTGAAGCTGATCCACCACCTTGTAATCACTTCTTTTTATGATTCTCATAAACTCGTCTACATCTTGCTCAAAAGATGTCCTCTGAGTTTCTTTGATAGTTGGCTCTTCAAGCACCACACTCTTTCCTTTTGCTTTAGCAGCAGCGTCTGCTTCAACATTAGGTCTTTGCAATTGTGAGGCAAAAAGGCGTCCGCTTCTGGTGAAGCCTTCGCCTTCCCCAACATTATCAATTTGTGGAGAAGAGGTTGAAGAGTCCAAAGTGATTTTCTCCCCGTTGCAGTAGAGGTCAGAGCCATAATGCCAAGGTATGGCATTGCTGCTTTCATAAGGAACTGGTCCAGGTACCGTGATGGTAACTGGACTGACTGCTGCAGTGGAGGGTACTGTAATGGTGTGCGGATCATAGTAAATTGTGACTGGTGATCTGGTAGGAGGTGCCACTGCTTGTTGTTGAAAAATGTTGTTTGGAGGAACATCTGATGGATCATAGTAAATGGTGACTGTTGAGACATCTTTGTTGATTTCTGTTGGCGTTGTAGAAGATTCTGCTGATAAAATGGATGCTGATGTTGTAGAAGAAATGGTTGTTGAAGTCTGATTTGTTGAAGTGATGGATGGAGCCATTGCTGATGATATTGATGAATCGGTAGGAATGATTGTTGCTGCTGTTGTAGAAGAATCAGGAATTGTTGTTAAAGGAATTGCTGGATTTGTAGGCGCTGTTGTTGAGATCTGAAGGATACCATCCTTGATAAGACTATCTATGCCGCTTCTCAAATTATCACACCCGTTGACTGCAATGTTGCAATACCCACAACCGAGCTCACACCCGGGGAACACCTGGCACTCTAGAAGCTGAGCTTTAATTTCGACCAGGGGTGTTCGAATTTGTGCAACACTGGTGATAAGAGTAGATGGCTTGTCTTCCTCAATGGCATTAATCCTTGGCCCACCATGATTAGGCATAGGATTTCTGTTGACATTCGGAGGAGGTGCGAAGTTGAGGGCTTTAGAATCCACCAGATCCTGTACTTTCATTTGTAAGGCCCTACATTTTTCCGTATTGTGGCCTGGTGCATTGGAATGGAAAGCACACCTGGCGTTGACATCGTAATTCTTAGGGAGATTGGAGGGATCTGGTGGTGCCAATGTCCTTAACTCAACCAAGTTAAGTTTCAGGAGTTGTGGCAATAAGGCAGCATAAGGCATAGGGATAGGGTCAATCACCCTATTTGCCTGTGATGGTCTTTGCTGGAAGGGTCTTTATTGTTGATTGTTGTTGTTGTTGTAGGTTCTCTGTGGCGGATACTGAACTTGCTGTTGATAATGGGGTTGTTGTTGTTATTGATATGCTGGTTGCTGAGGAATCGGAGCTGGAATAGTGACAGCTGCTACTGATCTGTGAACATACTGAGGTCTGCCCCTGCTGGCATGAATGGCATTCGCCTCACTGGTCCTTCGAGGTCCCACAAAAGGCTTCCTGGGATTACTGGATGAACTTGCACCATTATCAGAAATTTTGCCCATTTTTAGCAGACATTCAATTCTTTCACCGGCTATAACCACGTCTGCGAAGCTGGTAGAAGAAAAGGCAGCCAATCTATCAATGTATGTTCCTTGCAAAGTATTCATGAACATGTCGGCCATTTCTCTTTCCGACATGGGTGGCTGGACAGCAGCAGCAAGCTGTCTCCACCTCTGGGCATATTCCCTGAAGCTTTCCCTGGAGGATTGAGACATTCCCATCAAGAGGGTCCTGTTAGGAGCCATGTCTAGATTGTATTGATATTTCCTGATGAAGGCTTCAGCTAGGTCCTTCCAGCATCTGATAGTAGCTCTGGTCAAGTGTGAATACCACTCCCTTGAATCCCCAGTCAAAATGTCTTCAAAATAGAACATCCACAGCTTTTCATCCATGGTATATGCCTTAAGTCTCCCCAGAAAAGACTGCAGGTGAGTTCGTGGACAGGAGGTTCCATTGTATTTCTCGAAGCACGGGGGTTTGAACTTGTGGGGAATTCTCACCCCGTCTACTAACGCCATATCCATTACATCAAATCCCAGGGAATTTTGAGACTCCAAAGATCTCGACTTCTCAGCAATTTCATCAAACCTCCTATCATAGACTTCGTCACCAGCTCCCATGACAGTAAATTGCTCCTCTTGGGGGTCTTCTTGTAAAATCCTCCCCCCAGTAGTATTTCCTTGCACATTTCCCGGGATGTTAACTTCCGGGTCTAGATGAGGCCCAAATACTGGTGGATTAACATGAGGCTGACCCCTTTCATTATTACTTGTTCCTCCAGTGCCCGGATGATGTTCCTCGGGAGTTTGTCTTTCTACCAATGCCCTTAACCTCTCTTGGCTTTGGGCCAGGCCAGTCATCACAGTCATGAACTGGGCCATTTGGTTTCTCATTTCCACTCTTTCATTAGCCATCTGGGTCCTGACCTCAGTCAGGTCCTGCTGTACTTGCTCCATTATAATACCCGGAAGATTGTTGCGAGTAGGATACCGGTGTGCACGGTTGACAGGGAACACTCTTCTGCGAGCAATATTTCCTGAACCACAACAGAGTTAGAAACAAACAAGATAATAATAAAAACCTACAAAACAAAACAAAAGTTAGCATGCAATGCAGTATGCTTATTTATTTTCCAAGGTATCCGACTTGGTTCTTGGTTTTGACCTTTCCAGACCTCGAGGAAGATGCCTTGATGTTGCTTGAGAAAAGAAACCCAATGAAAACAAACTAACAAATATATTACAAATGGTGAATCATACATAGTTTGTTTTTTACAACACATGCCCCTGAAGGGTCAAAATACAACACAAAAGAAAAGTACATCAAATGAAAACAACAACAAACAAAAAGTCAGACATCTAGTCCAAACTCATCCTCCTTAACCTCCTTCAGAAGTGCTTCAGTTACTGGACCCGCTGGATGTTCTGTAATGGTCCTGATGAGGAGGTTTCTAGTGGAAATGGCAGTGGTCAGCTTCTTGTGCCTGTCTTGGTCCTTTGACCTCTTCAAACCAGCCCTAAGCTTCAATTCTGAAATCTCCTTCTGGGCTGCCAGCAAAGTTTCCCGTTGTTTCCTTTCATTGGCCTCCAACTGCTCAATCCTGGCTTGAGTTCTCTGATCTTCTTGTGTCCGAGCTTCAGTGATCCTGACCCACCTAGCCTGACTTTCTTGCAGATAGAGTTCAGTCCTAGCCTTCTGAATCTTGGCCTCTTTACAGGCATTCTTCAATATTTGCTCCCCAGCTCTTGCTTTCTTGATTTAATCCTCTGTCCTCTCAATCTTGGCCAGATGCTCCACCTTAAGCTTCTCCAACCTCTCAATGTCCAGACGACCATCACTCCTCTCCCAGAGGGTCTTCTTCAGGGCTTGAGACAGATTCTCATTCCTTTCCTTCAGCTTCTCAAATTCTTCCAGGCTGACAGTTGCTGCTGGCTGTATTGTAGAGGGTCCAGGTGTGTCCTCAATGGTAAAAGGCATTCCGGTAATCTGAGCTCTAGCATGGGACCAGTCATAATACTGAGCTGAAGCAACATTATTACACTTTCCAAGAATAGCCACCCCCTTTGTCTGGATGTTGTCCCAAGCCCAGGATGCTTGTCTGACAACAGCTAGGTTAGGTTTTATTTCACAATACAAGGTCTCAGCTAAATCTTGCACTCTAGGAGGGTGGATCAAAGCATAGCCCAATTGTCTCTTAAACAGCAATGGATTGTAGTTGATGCAACCCTTTACTCCTACCAGAGGTACATTTGGGTATTACCCACAGCTAGTGATGATGTCCTTGCCCTTGGTGCTCTGGGTGCACAATCTGATGTCATCTGAATTCAAAGCAATAAGCCTCTTAGCGCAATTCTTCTGTTGGTGGGGGTTCAGGAAGGCATCTGTCTTAGGTAGGTGTTTGAGCAGCCAGGTGTGAAACAGAGGAGCACAGCATCTCACCAACTTTCCTCTTTGTTTCTCATTCCTCTGATGAATGGAGTAATAGAAATCTCCCAGCAATGTGGGTACTGGGTTCCTCAGAAGGAAAAGATGAATGGCATTCTTGGTGATAAATTTGGGCTCGTCTGCAAACAGTATAACCCCATATATGCTGAGGGCTAATAGTGCACAGACTGCCCTCCATTCTCCCAAAGAGGCCTTCAGGGTGGCTTGAGAAATCAAGAAATCCAAGTGTAAACCAGGGATCCCAGCTTTTGTTGTCATGTTTTGCTCAATCACAGTGGGCTCTAGGTACAGTGCTTTTGCTACTTCTCCATTGCTGGGAGCTGGCATCTCTAGGTTGAAGGGGACACCACCCCTGACAGGTACTCCAATCAATGATGAAAACTCTTTCAGCAGAGGTCCTAGCTGAAAGTCTGGGAAAGTGAAACATCTTAAAGGAGGGTCATAAAACTGTAGGCAGGTATGGATCATACTCCTCTGAGAAGGATCCAGGTCCATAACCATATCAAGGATGCCTCCATAATGCTCTCTGAATAATGGGATGTGGTCTGGAGTGATAAGTGCCTGGACCTGCCTGATACCAGTCAACACAGGCTCAAAGAAATGGTATGAAATGTTGCTCTTCCTGGGTGCAGACATGAGTGCTAATGAAGAGCCGAAAGCAAGTGCTGATAGGGATCAAGACTGATACTGGAGATGAGCCACTGATAGGCTGGTGCTGGTGATGAAGGTAGCTGAAGCAGGCAACTGATGAAGATAGCTGAAGCAGATACCTGATGAAACAGAGGTCTATGCAGATGAAGGGGTCAAAACCAAGCCAAATATAATGTGGATACCCTGAAAAACAAATAAAAAAATGTTAAGTGATGCAATGATGATGTATGCAAATGATATGCAAGGGTTTGTGATCAAGTTGGATCTGATTATATGTCTTGATATATATAAGGCCCATGTATGTTCAGGAAATCCAGATGGAGGTTCAGAAATCCAGTAACCAAGGTAGGGGACTCAAATAAAGAGTCACATGTCCAGGGTTAAATCACAAGAACTGTCCAAAGTGAGGTACTCTTAATCAAACAAGTAACAGGGTATGATGTGGCCAATGGTACCTGCAAACTTGTAAACAGCCCAACCCCCTCACAGGTGGTGTTCTAAAACAAGGATCCTCAGACTTGGACCAGTTATGAGGAGTGTAAACACTTCTAACCCGGAGGTACAGTGTTTACAATAACCATAAAAGATCCTCCTCAAATTCACCTCAGTTTATGAAGGTCATAATAAAGGTCATCCAAACTTAGCAGGCTTCCCAGATAGCCCTAGCACTACAAGAAATCTGTAGCACAGAGTTCTCAAGAAGAAACCCACATCTGAACCGTGTTTCATATTCCCGCACCAGACCGAAATGGAATGGGAAAGAACATGAACCACTCTAGCCTAGGTGTCACTCAGGTCCCAGGTATAGGACCTTAAACTCTCAATGGAACCCCACCCACCAAGACAGAAGAATAGATCCAGCAATGATAATGACAGTATGAAATATGAAAAAACTGTAAAGAAAACAATAAATAAAGCTGTACATAAAGCAGTAAATAAAGCAACTATATAAACACAATTAGCACATAACACCCCAGTAAACACAAATCAAACAAGCGCTAGGAGGAACCCACAAAAAGAACCAGAAGCCCTGGTTGCAGTATAAGGATCCCCAGCAGAGTCGCCAAGCTGTCGCTCCCACCAAATGACACGGGGTCAGAAGGGGTACAAACGCGAACGGTCGGCGAAAAGGGAGAGAACACACAGGGGTGAACTCAAAAGAAAAGAAAAGAGTCGCCAGCTAGGCATTTTTATCCCGAAGGAAAGGTAATGCTGCATAAACCTAGAAAGATATGGATAAGACGGTTGCGAACCAGAGAAACTGAGAAAGGGGGTTGGTTACAACCTGGGAAGGTATTAGCACCCAGATTGTCCGCCGTACTCGACGGGATCCACGCTCAAAAGATTTGTGTTTTAAAGGGGTAGTGTCAGTGCAAACTGTGTACAAGAAGCTGGAAAAGAATGCAAGTGTCAGTGCAAAAAGAAATGTGAAGTGTATAGGAGAGGTGTCAGTGTAAGAACCAAAATGAAATGCTCAAGATAATGAGGCTCAAAGAATAATGCTGGAAGAGGGGAAATATACAGAGACTTTTGTTCGATAACTGTTAAGTTATGCCTATGTATCCTCTCGTGCAATGAGGAAGTCAGAACACCATAGTTCGACCCAAAGAGACTGAAAGATGAATTGACTTGTGAACTGCTTGCTTGTCTATGCTCAAGTGTATGACCTGTCTGGCTCAGGTGCTAACTGTCTTGCATTAGCCGGAAGAAGCAAGTTCTCGTTTGTGAGTGAATGAGATGAGAAAAGAATCCCGGAGGAGACGATTATTGTTTGTTTGTTTGTTTTCAGTCTTTTACTGCTTTTTGAAGTTTGTCATAGGGAGATGAGCTTAAGCCTAAACCAATGGGTTAGTAAACTCATCACATCCTCCCTCTGATTAGGGGTAATGAGAATACCTTAAGTGTGAAGTAAGCACCTCACACTTAATCACCATGATGTAGGATTAGGATCATTAACCTACTTGCATTTATTTAGATGTTTTTGGAGTTTTTGTTTAGTGTTAAGTAATGAGTTTAAGCCATAATCAGGGATTTAATGGACTCATTACACCATCCTAATAGAAGGATAATAGATGAGAACATTTAAGCTGAGGAAGGCTCCTCAACTTAATCCATGATTAGGGATTAACCTCATGACAAAACAAAGCCTTTATTAAATGGATTTTAGTTAATGATAAGATGAAGAAGTGATTTTTATGGTTTGTAAGACAACTTGAGGGGGACTTGTCCATTAACACTAGGGTTAGTCCTTCTTAACCAATTAAGGAAGAATTAGAACCCTAATGCAAGGCCCAAGGTACAAGATTGATGTCTTAGTGATTATTAGGTGGATTGATTAAAGGATTTAAACACATTAAGGGTTTAACACTTAGGATTAAAGTTATACACTCCATCCTAATAGAAGGATGCAGGCATAAGCTTAATCACAAAGCCTTAAAACCTTTAGGGTTTAGTCCTTGATTATGAGATGAGAAGAGAAGACTCAAAGATGACACAAAGACAAAAATAAATGGGGGAGTAATCAAACCCTAATAGTTATCATGCTTGGGTATCCTAGGGTTAATGAGGCTTGCAAAAGATCTTCAAGAGAGAAACCACCAGGAAAAAAGCAGATGAAAGGAGGAAGAAGCAAAGAGAAGCAAGACAACTTGCTTCATTTAAGAAGACAAGTTGCTTGAAGAAAGAAAGTGGGAAAGAGCATGAATGAACAAGCTCACTCAAATACACAAGATAAAATGCAGTAATGATGCATAAGAGAGATGAAAAGAGATTGTGAGAAGTGAAGGCAAATTCACTTCTCAAAACAACTTACCACCTGAAAAGTTAGCAAAGAAATGAAATGCAATGCAAATGAGATGAAATGTCATGATGCAAACCAAATTCAGAAGCATAAACATGATGTTAATGATGCTAAGAGAAGATGCAAATACAAGGCAAGACATGAGAATGATCATACAAAGATATGGATGCAGATGAAGCATGCTTGAACCATGGAAGTTCATGAAAGTTTATGAAATGCAATGAACACATAACATGGCAAATGAAAGATGTAATGATCAAACATGATTCTAATGTGTCCTAAGATGTCTTATGAATCATGTGGATGCACAAAATGTCATGGCAAGTCAATGGATGCAAGCAAATGAGAGATGGATGCAAAAGAAGGCACAAATTAGGGTTTAATTACATACATGCAATGCAAAATTCAAAACCAGAAGCAAATGACATGACAAAAAATTGAAAATGCAATCAAAGATACCCTAAACCTATACAAGTTCACTGCCCAAAGGAGGGGACCTAATTCTTAACCTAGTGAAGGTTATGAATTTTCTAAGTCAATTAGGGTTTTAAGGTACCTCATCATGAAAAATGCAAAACAAATTGGAAATGGAAGATCAATTCAAACCAAATTTACCCTATAAACTACATGCCATGAAGGATGCAATGCAAGATGAACCATCATCAAACTCTCAAAGGTTAGGCATAATGGATTTTTTTAAAGTTTGAACCAAAATATTGCCTTAAAATGAATTTAATTCCAACAAAAATTGTAAAAATGCATCAACAAAAAAGAAATTTGGTTTGAGAGTTGGATAATGTTTCTAAATGTTTTTAAATGCAATGTGAATTTTTTTGTGATTTTTAAATACCTAAATGTATTTTTAATTAATTAATTTTCATTAACTAATTAAAAATAAACATTTAAATGATTTAAAAATGATTTTTAATGCAAAAAATAAAAATAAAAATATTTTTGGGTTCTGAAAATTAATGAAATGCTTGACAAAAATTTTCAGAATTTTTAAATGTTTTTTACTATTTTAAATAATTCGTGCAAATTAAATGAAAAGAAAATGAAATTAAAATGAATTTAATAAGAAAATGAGAAAGTATGCAAATCCAAGGGTTGTTGTTCAAACTGGGACGCGCGGGAATTGACTTAGCGCGCAAACGAACGGCCAGAATTCAAACTTGCATAATTATGTCATTAGCCCTAATCCTGAGCCCTAATCACTTTCAGATGACCGGAACAGTGTTCCGGTCATCTTCTCCGGCCACTCACTTATGCTATCTCTCTCCCTACGCATCCCCAAGCTCTCTAAATTTCCAGAAATGATCCCCATATCAACCCCAACAAGAATCAATCACCAAAAATCATTTATTCATCATCAAATTCGTGAATCAGAGCAAAACGGAAAACATGGCAGAAAATTCAGAAGCTCATGAAATGCTTATTTCTTAACTATTCTCAAAAATAAAAACATCATGGTGATCAGTGAGACATGTAGAATCATTTTATAACATAAAATGAGAGTTCTGAAAAAATAAATGCCATGGCTACCTGAGCTTGAGCTTTCGAAACAGGGACTTTCTGGCTAGTTCTTTGCTTCAAATCCACTCCAATGATTCCCCCAAAGAGCTTGTGATGCTTGGTTGGAGTTTAAATGGCCTCAAGAAGAAGTTTGCAGAATCTCAGTACATGAAATGTTGAAATCGTGTTTTTGATTATGGAGTTTTTAGGGCAAAATGGAGGGTGGGAAATGATCAGTGAGGTTTTGGAGTTGAATGGTGGAAAAAGTTTGAAGGTTTGATGGCTGAATCAAGAGATTCGAAAAACTTTTGCAAATTTGGGGATTTTTGAGTGTGTTGTGTTCTTGGAGCTTCAGGTTGTGTCATGTGTTGGGTTGCTTTTGGTACACATATCAATCCTTGATAGGTCAGAGAGTTGTTGTGGAGCAGTGTGATTGGTATGGAGCAAAATGCATAAAGTCAACTTTTTGTGTAAGAGAGGTATGGGCTATGGAAGTCAAGGTACAAGGCATGGCTTGGCTGCAGCTTGAATCAAGGAGAACCATGGAAATGGATTAGAGGCAATGCAGCAAGTGGATGAGGGTTTATGTGATGTTTTGCAAATTTCACAAAGTTTGGCCCTTTTGAAGTTTCTTAATGCACAAGTCATGAAAATGGAAAGTTCTTTGGTGCAATCTGATTTTTAGGTCATGGTTCATGTTTGTGCAAAGGTTAGAAGTCACATTGAAGTCATATTTTGCCTTGACAAGAGGTTTTGCAACTTTGCCTCTTTGGTATAAACTTGAAATTATGTGATTTTGTCCAACTTTGACAAGCCATAACTTTTGATCCATAATGAATTAGAATGATTTCTTGTACTTTTTGAAAAGGGAATGATCCATTATACAACTTTCATGACCAAAGTTTTCTCATTTGAAGCATTTTTGAATCAATTTGAGGAGGTTGAAAAACTTTCCCAAAATGGCAAGTTTTCATTACAAGTCACTTTCCCAAAAAGGCAACTTTGCAAATGGCTTGAAATTCTTCAATTTTATGAACTTCTAACACCTTCTATGATCAAATAAAGACCATAAACATTCAAAATGATGGAGAACACCTTTTGGTTGGGTCATTGGGGACCTCAGATGCCCTGATTTTGCACTGACTTGCTCAAGAAGTCAACTCATGATTAGATGCCTTCCCCATGGAATTTCTTCATGAAAATTGATATGCATGATCCTTATAACATATAGAGACCAATAGAAACAAGAATGACCAAAAAATTTGGAGTTATGGCCTCTGAAACCAAAACCCTAATTCTAAGTCATCTGTGCAATTAAACCTGGCTCTGCTTCCATGCCTTTCTCAGTTCTTGTGATTCTTTGACTTCCTTGACTTTGTGAGGATATAATATGATGCTTGAACACACATAGACCCCTCTGAAGTGATTGAAGACCTTTGAAGTGGCTCAAATGGCTCAGGGATGGCTCAGATCACAAACCCTAGATGCAGATGACTTTGAAACAATGTAGTGAAACAAAAATGCAACATGAGATGCTATGATTGAATTTATGCATATGAAAAGATCACAAGCCATGGTGAAATGAGTGAGGGAAAATTTGGGGTGTTTACAAATTAACTGTAATATTGCTTGAGCTTTTCGGCATTCCAAGGCCGAGCAAGTTCTTCCCCGTGAAGATTTTCTAAATAATAGACCCCATTTTCGGTCTTTGCCCGGACGCGATACGGGCCCTCCCAATTAGGCGTTAGTTTTCCTTCGCGGGAATCTCTGTGATTTCTTCTTAGAACGATAATACCCACCTCGAATGCTCGTCTTATGACTTAAGAATCGTACCGAGCTGCTATTTTCTGTTTAAGAGTAGCCTCCCGGAGAGCGGCTTCTGATCGGATTTCTTCGACCAGGTCAAGCTCGTCTCTTAAAGCTTCGGAGTTGGTGTCTTGGTCCATTGGGGACTCTATCCGCCTGGATCGGATGTGCATTTCCACAGGAATTACTGCTTCGGTCCCATATGCCAACCGGAACGGGGATTTACCGGTCGTTGAGTGGGTAGTATGTTGAGTGCTGTAATCTTGGCCAAGACCTCAACTTCTATCCATCTGGTGAAATAATCGACGCTCACAATGAGGTATTTATTTTGGCCGGATCCGACGACGAATGGCCCTAAGATGTCCATCCTCCACCACGCGAATGGCCATGGGGAAGATAGTGATTTTAGCTCGGTAGGGGGTGCTACGTGTACGTTCCCGTGTCGTTGGCATTTGTCGCATCTTTTTACGTGCTCTTTCGCGTCGTGTTGGAGTGTCGGCCAATAGTACCCTGCCCGGAGAATCTTTCGGGCTAACGATCGTCCGCCTGGGTGTTGTGCATTAATTCCTTCATGGACTTCTCTTAGTACGTGTGGGACATTCTCTTCCTCTACGCACCTGAGGAGTAGCATGGAGAAACCTCGTCGATACATACACCCACCGACCAAAGAGTACGAGCATGACCTTCGACGCATGGTGCTGGCCGTTTTTGGGTCTGTTGGTAACTCACCCTTGGTCAGGTAGTTAAACACTGGGGTCATCCAGCAGTTGGCGTCGCCTACGAGATTAATGTCTAGGTGGGTTGAAGATTGTCCAATGCTTGGTTGGGGGAGCACTTTTTGTGACGGACTAGTTGTTTCCTTTTCTTTTAGTGCTTGCCAACTTGGAAAGGATATCAGCTCAGGTATTATTCTCTTGCGGGACGTGTTTGACCTCTATGCTTGTGAATCGTTTCAGTTTTTCCTTTACAAGGTCCAGGTATTCGGCCATATTGTCATTTTTGGCCTGGAAATCTCCTCGGACTTGATTAGCGACCAGCTGGGAATCTGTGCAAATCGTGATTTCTTCTGCCTCCAGGTCGGTCGCGAGTCGTATGCCTGCTAGGAAAGCTTCGTATTCCGCCTGGTTGTTGGATGTGGGGAAGGATAAAGTTAAAGATACTTCAATGATGCTTCCCTCTTCGTTTTCCAAGATAATTCCAGCTCCACTACTCGTCGGGCCGGATGCTCCGTCTACGAAGATGGTCCATTTGGATGGAGATTTCGGCTCCTGCTCGGTGAAAGTGAGCTCTGCTACAAAATCGACTAGCACTTGAGCTTTGAGAGCTTGTCTCCCTTCGAATTTGATGTCGAATTTGAACAGTTCCAACGACCATTTTAGCATTCGCCCGACCATATCTGGTCGACCGAGTAATTGTCTTATGGGTTGGTCCGTTCTCACGATGATGGTGTGGGCTAAGAAATAATGTCGTAGTCTTCTGGCTACAAAAAGGAGGGCCAGGGCCACCTTTTCTACCTGGAGGTATCGAAGTTCGGGGCCGTGGAGCGCCTTGCTCGTAAAGTAAATAGGTTTTGTCCCTCGGGTAGGTCACGTACGAGGGCTGCGCTTACGACCTCGTTTACGACAGCGAGATAGAGGTAAAGCGTTTCCCCTTCGTTGGGCCTGGACAAAACTGGGGGTTCAGATAACGCCCTTTTCAAGTGGGACAAGGCTTGCTCGCATTCCTCCATCCATTCGAAGGTGGCCTCTTTGCGGAGGAGTTTGTAAAAGGGGAGGGCGTACTGAGCGGATTTTGCCACAAATCGTGCGAGGGAAGCGAGGACCCCGTTCAACGATTGTATGGATTTTTTGGAATTAGGAGCAGGAAGTTCTGTGAATGCCCGACATTTGTCAGGATTGGCCTCAATACCTCGTTCGGTTAAATAGAATCCGAGGAACTTCCCTGCTCGAACCCCAAACGTGCACTTCTCGGGATTAAAACGCATTTTACATTTCCGGGCTTGATCGAATACCTTTCGCAAGTGGGATGTGTAGTCTGTCTCTTGCTGAGATTTGACGATCATGTCATCCATGTATACTTCAAGCATGTCCCCGATTTCTGCCAGAAATACCTTGTTCATCATGCGCTGATATGTCGCGCCTGCGTTTTTTAAACCGAAGGGCATAACGTTATAATAATAGTTGCCCGATTCGGTCATGAAGGCCGTGTATTTTTTGTCGAACACGGCCATGGGTATTTGATTGTACCCCGAGTAGGCGTCCATAAAGGAAAATAGCTTGAAACCGGACGAATTATCGACCAGTTTGTCGATGTTGGGCAAAGGATATGCGTCTTTCGAGCATGCCCGGTTAAGATCAGTATAGTCAACACACATTCTCCATTTTCCACTAGACTTTTTGACAAGTACAACATTTGAGAGCCAGGTTGTATACCTAGCCTCAGTTACAAAATTTGCCTCTAGGAGGTCTTTAACAATAGATTCGGTCGCTTTGGTTTTCTCGGTCGACTGCTTCCTCCTACGCTGGGCGACCGCTTTGTGCGTTGGGTCGATGGAAAGGTGATAACAGGCCGTCTCGGGGTCGAGCCCTGGCATTTCTGCGGCGCTCCAAGCAAACAGATCCGCGTTTCCCTTGAGGCATGCTTCTAATTGTCGTTTCACCAAGTCGGGCAGATGGGCCCCGATCTTGACGCACCGAGCCAGATTATCTCCCAAAGGAATTAGTTCGAATTCTCCGTCTGGAATTGGCCAGGAAAGTGAATCGGCCAGCCTCCGAACGCCATCGTCGTCATCTGAGAACCTGCAGTCCAGATCGATTGAGTCGACTTAAGGAAAAGCCTTGGATGTTTGTGGAATATCTGGAGAAGTCAGGGCTGATGGGTTTGGTTGGTAAGATATCGAGCTGAGACCTTTGGATGATGCTTCAAAGAATTGGCGGACAGCTTCGACGTCAACCTGTAGCATAGCGACTTTGCCCGAAGTAGTATAATACTTCATTTTTAGGTGAATGGTGGATGGAAAATCAATCAGTTCGGCCAATGTGGGTCGTCCCAAAATGCATTGGTACAACGACGAATAGTCTACGACCAGGAATTGGACGCGAACGGTTCTGGCGGTTTCGAAAGTCCCGAAGGTGACAAAGAGATCGACATAGCCCCATGGTCGGGTTACTGCTCCGTTGAAACCCTGTAAGTATGATCCGACGTACGGAGTCAGGTGTGTTTCATTCAACTAGAGTGTTGAAAATAATTGGGAGTACATGATGTCGTAGGAGCTACCTTGGTCCACCAGGATTCTCCTCACATCAAAATTTGCCATCCGTGCACGGATGAGTAGTGGGATGCTGGCATTTGGTGCTCCTCCTAAGAGTTCCTCCCGATAAAAAGCAAGGGGTACTGAGCCTTCCCTTGGGGGGTCCAGGGTCGCGCTCTGAGCAGGGCCTTTCGTGATCAGTTGTTCAAATTTCCTCTTTACGGATCCGACCGTGATTTTGTTAAATCCTCCCCCTGAGATGACCATTGCCGAGGGAAAAGTCTCCCACGGGCTATGGGAGGAAAACTATCCTGGACTCCCCGTGTGGTCGGGCAGGAAGAAATCTTCCGGGCGGTAGATGCTCAGGGCAACCTGCATGTTCGCATCTACTGGTATGGGTACAACCTCTTGGATCTTTTGAGTCTCCTACGCTTCTTGTCGAGGGGTGTCCCTAGATTTGGTAAACTATTTGAGGTGTCCGTCTTTAATAAGTATCTCGATTGCGTCTTTGAGATGGATGTAGTCTTCGGTATTATGGTTGTGACTCTTGTAGAATCTGCAGTACTTCGTCTTGTCCGTGCCCGGTTTGCTAGGCAGCTGCTTCAGAAAGCGTACTCCTGCTTGCCTGAATTCTGAGTTGGCACATTCGGATAGGATCTTTTCCCTAGAGACCAGGAGGGGAGTATATTCATGAAACCGGCCGACGGGTCCTCTGTGCTCCCGCGGTTCACGAGGGCGATCATCCTTTCTTTTGTCTCCTCCCTGACGAGATGTCGAGGGTTCATCAACCCTGTTGGGCTTTGTGTCCTCGCGATGTCGGGCGTCTCGGACGGAGCTAGCCGCCTGTTTTTCCTCATATTGGATGTAAGCTTGGGCTTTCAACAAGAAAGCGTCAAGGGTGGCCGGGGTTTCGATGCCAGCTGCTCGGTGGAAATCGGTCGACGGGCGTAGTCCCCGCTCCAGCAAGTACTTCTTCATCTCGTCTGTTGTGGATACCTAGACTGCTTCTTTGTTGAACCTCTCGATATAGGTTCATAGAGGTTCGTCCTTCCCCTGGATGATCGCTTCGAGCGATGCTTCCATCTTCGGATGTCGTCTAGAGGCAGTGAAGTTCCTGGAAAATATGCGTCCGAGCTGTTTCCAGGAGGTGATGGACTCTGCTTCGAGGCTTTTGTACCACGTCATCACTCCTTTCCTCAGAGTTGTAGGAAAGAGGCGACATTTGATCACCCCTCTTACCCCTCAGTAGTCAAGCAGAGCATCAATATTCTCGATATGCTCGTCAGGATCTGTGGTCCCGTTATATGAGCCCAAGGGTGGAGGTTTTTCCAAACCCCGCGGGAGTTTAGCCGCCATAATTTCTGATGAGAGGGGGCCCCTGGTGTCTTCATCATCGCTGGAATTGAATGAA
Source organism: Lathyrus aphaca (assembly GCA_963966055.1). Taxonomy (NCBI): domain Eukaryota; kingdom Viridiplantae; phylum Streptophyta; class Magnoliopsida; order Fabales; family Fabaceae; genus Lathyrus; species Lathyrus aphaca. The sequence continues at coordinate 213,807,475 of OZ014519.1, forward strand.
GGAGGTCTGGGCACGTGCTTCTTCACTCGTCGGGGTGATGCGGATCTTGACCTACTCTTTCTTGACTTTCTTGGAGGGGAAGATCGAGGAGGATATGGGCGGGACCTTTTGTTACTAGTGGATTCATCGTTGTGTCCTTTCCTCTTCCTCTTGGGAGGAGAGGGACTGCGTCTTTTTTGATGTCTCACGAGAGACTAGGATGGTCGACGGTTATTGTCCTCGAGACGGGCAATCTTCTCGCCATGGGCGAGGAGTAACAAATTTGTCTGGTTCAGAATTTCAGCCAGCGCTGCAAAATCAGACCCTGAAGGTGTCGGAGGAAGAGGAACCTCTGGGCGACTTTCTAGAGGTTGGTCGCGATCGGGGGAAGGTGAGGTTGTATTCCCATCTGGGCGATCTTTCACGGTCTCTTCGTGCAGGGGATGATGAATGTTGCTCTCACGTTGCGTGAGGAGCATGTCGTCGTTCGACCGATTGTCCGTATTGTTGTCTCGAGTAGCCATGGATCTTGGTAAAAACTTTGGTTATTGATGATTTTGAGAGAGAAGAACGGGGAAATAAGTGATTCCCACAGACGGCGCCACCTGATTGTACCTGGAGATCAGGATCCGATATGGCTAGGGTCGAGCGTTGCTGAAGGACGGTTGGTGAGGAGAAGAGGGGGGTGTACCTGCAAGGCACTCAGATGCTAAAGTAAGACACTGAGCAGAGAGTGTGCAAGTACGAGAATTAAGGTCAGAGAATTGAATACCTGGCCCTCTCCTCTGAGAGGGTTTATATACTGTCGTTAGTGGATAATTATTGGTCCAAAGCGTTTGGTGCGGATCGCGGAATCCGCATGAATAGGTAACGGTCAGAACTAGCTGTTGGGGGATTTCATTCTGGTCGGTATGTCTTTGGTCGACAAGGACCGTTATTTTTGGCATGGTGCTCGACGCCGAGCGTGTCATAATGCCACTTTTCCAGGCCCAATTCTGGGAGTTGGGCCTGCCCAGAACAGGAGCCCCCCAAGTCGTTGCTCCTGCGGAGGAGCGGTGACTTAGTGATGGTTTCCTGTCTAAGGCATATGCAGTGCGTCTGGTGTCTTTCGTGCGCGGACCAGGGAGTGATCGTTTGATGACCCACGGCAGGCGGGCCTTTGTTTGGTCGCTCGACGAAGGGGGAATATGAAACAAAAAGTTGCCGTGTCTGGGAATTCGTGCCTATTTAATGTTCTGACGGCTAGCCTAGGGGCTAGAGCGTATGTAATCATTGCCTAGGGGTAGGGGTTGAAATTCTGTGATCAGGTATGAGATGTCCTATGAGATGTCCCAACACTTGACAGATTTAACCAAAACTTAAAGTGCAAGAAAATTAAACAACACAGAAGTTTGTTAACCCAATTCAGTGTATAACCACACTTACATCTGGAGGCTACCAAGCCAGGAGGAAATCCACTATAAGTAATATTAATTCTAGACTTAAACAACCCAGTTTAATCTTTCACTTAATATCTACCCAATGCAATTTCTACCTAAGACACAACTTAGATATGATTACCAACTCACTCCCCCTCAATCACACAGTGATCTTGTTTACAAGTTTAATAAAATTGAAGACATTCTTCAAACAAAATAGCTTGATCTTACTTCACAGTTTCAATCAAGTCACAAATGCACTTTTGCTTAAAAGCTCATAAAGTGGTACAATATAAAAACAACCTCCTATTTAAAACAATAAACACACTATTTGGTCTTCTGGAATTCGTGCTCAATTCTGTGAGTTTCTGTTGATTAAATAGGTGTTTGTAATTTGGGCTTTCTGTAAGTTAATCCAGTCCTAAAACACAGCAGCTTCCACCTAGAATTAGGGTTTGTTACTTCCTAGATTCTAGGTGATTTAGTTCTTCTGTTTAAACTGAATTCTCATAATAAAACTCCCTACAGACGCGCCTTGTTCTGTTTTTATCCATCCATAATTAATTCCAGATAACTCTCCTTAAATATCTCAGATCAGTTAGTCAATAATTAATTCTGGTAGCAGGTTTGAGATGTCTCAACATCTGTTGGGACATCCTGAAAAACTGAACTTAAGTCACTTACACAATGTCCCAACATCTGGTGTGACATCCTGAAATAAGTTCTTATACTCTGTTTGATAATGTCCCAACATCTGATAGGACATTCTGAACTGAATACAATATTTCTTGTTGGTCAAAAATTCTGCCAATTCTAAACATCTACAAACTCCCCCTTTGGCTAATTTTTGGCTAACATCTTTTCTGGTTATCAGAGTGCAGCAGAAGTTCTTTTATCAGAGTATAGCATTACTTTTCTGTTGAATCATATTTGAGATTACTCCCCCTCAAACATACATGTATCCATTGTTGTTGCAACAGAAATATTTATCATAACACACTGATTCAGTTCAGACACAACAAACAGATTTTTCATTCATAATTAAACAGCATTACATTTTGTTGTTGTTGTTCTCCCCCTTGTTAGACACAAATTTTGGGGCCAAAGACACTAATCCAGAAATACAATGCAGTGCTGTCATGACATTTGCCTCACATACAATGATCACTCAGATTCATCACATTCAGTTTCTTCATCTTCCTCAGTTTCTTCATCAGAAGCAGCTTTCTGATCACCTTCACTCTCTAGCCTTTGGATAATTTCCTCAAGCTTCTGCTTCCTAGCTTCAAGTTCTTTACAGGTGCTCTTCAGTTCAGCAATCAATGCAGCCTTGGAAATTGAAGTCTTTGCATTTGAAGGACCTGCAGATGTCCTAGAGGGTGCTTCAACATCTGCTGCATGATGACTCAGGAACAACTTGTAGTGAAAAGCCAGAGGGCTTTCTCTTTTGCAGACTGTGTCCTTCTCATTGAGAATTCCAGGGTACTGACTTAGCATTATACCACACAGCAAGGAAGGAAAAGCTATTGGCATCTTTGTGGCTGATGAGCTAGCATGCTTCAAGGTCTGATTAAAGATGTAGGCTCCATAATCCAGCTTAGTCTGAGTGCCCACAGCATAAATAAACCTGCCCAAGCCAGTGGATATTGAAGATGTGTGATGGGTAGGCACCCAGTTTGCTGTACCAATCCTGTTCAGCATGGCATATTTTCTTGTCAGCATGCTCACTGAGAGCTTTCCTTTAACTGGCCAAGCCTTGACCTGGTTTGCAGTGATAACCTTGCAGACTTGGTTATCAGTCTTCCCTAGTTCATTTGGTCCATCAGATTCTCTTCCAAGGAATTGGTTGATGATCTGAGGAGAGAACTCTACACACCTGCCTCTAACAAAGACTTTTCTAAATTCAGAAGACTTACCATTGGCACAATCTTCCTGAAGATTGACTATGAATTCTTTGACAAGTAACTCATAGCAGGGAGAGAGGTTGGAGACTGTTTTAAAGAGACCAACAGCAGATATGAGATCAATCAGTTCAGTGCACTCAAGTGCATTACTGCTCAGCTCTCTTTCAAGTGCTACCCTTCTTTGGTACACAAACTTCCATCTGTTTACACTTGAAACATGATGAAATGAGATGTTGTCCAAGGGAGCTTCTGGAACAGCAGTTGAAGCCCTAGAGGGTGCTGGTTTCTTCTTTGGAGGAGATGTTGGGACATCTGCTTCAACATCTGAGTCTGAAGGAGTGACAGCTTTCCTCTTTTGAGTTTGGACTTTGCTCCATTGTTTTGTAGGACCAAAGACAGTTTTGGCTTTGTCTTTCTTTGGGGTAGCTTACTTTTTCTCAGGAATTGCATGTCCTGCTTGCATCTTTTCTTTCCTAGTCCTGAGCCTTTTGGCTATGCTAGGTCTTACAGAGGCAATGATCTCTGTATCAGAATCCTGCTCTAGGTTCACCACAGGAGGAGATTGAGTAGTCTCCTCTTCAGCTGGTTGATCAGCAGAGATATGTTCTTCAGTTGAGGCTTTGGTTTGATCCTCAGATTCTTCTTCATCACTTTCATTTGTGGCCTTTTTCTGGTCCTCAGATTCTTCTTCATCACTTTCATTTGAGGCCTTTTTCTGGTTCTCAGATTCTTCTTCATCACTTTCATTTGAGACCTTTTTCTGGTCCTCAGATTCTTCTGCAGCAGCATCAGATGAAATCTTTTGTTGATCCTCAGATGTTTCAACATCTATTGGGACATCCTGTTGAGCAGGAGTGTCCTTTGCAGCTTGAGTTTGATCTTCTTGAGGGGCAGGCATGGTGTTCAGAGGAATAGAAATGCCACTTACCACTCTTTGTTCAGATAGGATCTTGGTAACCAACTCCCTTATGGAAGCATCCACATATTCAGAAGATTTTTGAGGCATGTTTGTTGGTGAAGGAATGCCTTTGGATTTGCTGCAGACTTGATCTTTTGCTCTTTTTGGAGTTCTTGGCTTTTTAGCATGAGGAACACTTCCTCTTATTTCGTCCAATGGGGTTGACTCCATGGGTACCACAGAAATAGGGGTTGCATGAACCACATCTTCTTTGTTGAGAAATTCTTCAGGAATGTTAGGGTTTTGAGACATTGTCAAAGAAGATGGATGAAGAGTTTTAGGGTTGATGATTTCTGAAGAACAACTAGATAATGTGATTCGCTTTTGATAGTATGATAAGAATATGGATAGCTGATTATAAGCTGTTATTATATAAGTAGCCGTTACATTGCAAATTATTAGAAATGGAATACCCAAGGTTCTTGACCAGACTGGTGTTGCCATCTGGTGCTTATGCCACACAATGTCATATGACATGTTGGCACATCTCCATAACTGCTAAATTTCACATAAGCAGATTTCCAATTTGCCCCTTAAGTTCTCAAATTGTGTAGCATCCAATGCTTTGGTAAAGATATCAGCCAACTGCAGATTTGTAGCTACATGTTCCAGTGAAATCACTTTCTCTTCTACAAGATCTCTGATGAAATGATGCCTGATATCAATATGCTTGGTCCTGCTATGTTGGATAGGATTCTTTGATATATTGATTGCACTTAAGTTGTCACAGTACAATGTCATGACATCCTGTGGGACATTGTACTCAGTGAGCATTTGCTTCATCCAAACCAACTGAGAACAACTGCTTTCAGCTGCTATATATTCAGCTTCAGCTGTAGATAAGGATACACAATTTTGTTTCTTACTGAACCAAGAAATCAAATTGTTTCCTAGAAAGAAGCAACCTCCTGAAGTGCTTTTTCTGTCATCAGCACTTCCAGCCCAATCAGCATCACAGAAGCCAGTGAGAATTGGTTTGCATCCATGAAAGTACATTATGCCATAGTCACAAGTACCATTAACATATTTCAGAATTCTCTTGACTTGATTAAGATGACTGACTTTTGGATCAGCTTGATATCTTGCACATACACCTACTGCAAATGCTATGTCTGGTCTACTAGCAGTTAGATATAACAAGCTTCCAATCATACTTCTGTACATGCTTTGATCTACATTCTCACCCTTTTCATCTTTAGTCAACTTTAAATGTGTGGGGGCAGGAGTTCTCTTATGAGTAGCATTGTTCATTCCAAATTTCTTGACTATGTTCTTAGCATATTTGTTTTGGGAAATGAACATGGAGTCCTCCATTTGTTTTATTTGCAGTCCAAGAAAGTAGGTTAATTCTCCTACTAGGCTCATTTCAAATTCAGATTCCATTTGGTTGACAAAATGTTTGACCATCCTATCAGACATCCCACCAAAGACAATGTCATCTACATATATTTGAGCAATCATGACATTTCCTTCTTCATCTTTAACAAACAAGGTTTTGTCAATTCCACCTTTCCTGTACCCTTGCTTGATAAGAAAAGTAGTCAACCTTTCATACCATGCCCTTGGAGCTTGCTTCAGACCATAAAGAGCCTTCTTTAGTTTGTATACATGATTTGGACAGCTTGGATCAACAAATCCTTTAGGCTGTTCTACATATACCTCTTCATTGAGATAACCATTTAGAAAGGCACTTTTCACATCCATTTGAAATAGCTTGAACTTTAAGATACAGGCAATTTCCAAAAGTAGTCTGATTGATTCAAGCCTTGCTACTGGTGCAAAGGTTTCATCAAAGTCTACTCCTTCAATTTGAGTATATCCTTGAGCTACAAGTCTAGCTTTGTTCTTTGTAACAACTCCTTGCTCATTTGACTTGTTCTTATACACCCATTTAGTTCCAATCACATTTATGTCATCAGGTCTAGGAACAAGGTTCCACACTTCATTCCTTGTGAATTGTCCTAATTCCTCTTGCATAGCACAAATCCAGTATTCATCAGTAAGAGCTTCCTTGATATTTTTAGGTTCTATTTTAGAAATAAAACAGGACCCTGAAATTACTTCTCTTGATCTAGTGCTTACACCTCTGTTGGGATCACCAATTATCAAGTCTTTGGGATGATCCTTCTGGATTCTGATGGAGGGAGGTTTGCTGGATTGTTCTGTCCTTTCATCAGTTTGAGTGAAGTCATAATGATCACTCTTGTCTTCAGCTTCAATCTTGATATCAGCAGATGTTCCAACATCTTCTGGGACATCTGTAGGAGCATCATCAATTATTACATTTATGGACTCCATGATAACTTTGGTTCTGGAATTAAATACTCTATATGCTCTGCTGTTTATAGAGTATCCAAGAAAAATCCCTTCATCACTTTTAGGATCCATTTTTCTTCTTTGCTCCCTATCTGCCAGAATATAACAGTTACTTCCAAACACATGGAAGTACTTAACTGTGGGTTTTCTGCCCTTCCAGACTTCATAGATTGTGGACAAAGTTCCTTTCCTTAGAGTAACCCTGTTATGGATGTAGCAAGCTGTGTTCATAGCTTCAGCCCAGAAGTATAAAGGTAACTTTTTAGCATGGATCATAGCTCTTGCTGATTCTTGAATAGTTCTATTCTTCCTCTCAACAATCCCATTCTGTTGAGGAGTGATTGGTGAAGAGTATTCATGATTGATTCCTTCTGAAGAACAGAAATCTAAGAATTTTTGGTTCTCAAATTCTTTTCCATGATCACTTCTTATCCTGATCACACAGCTGGCTTTTTCCCTTTGTATTCTTTGGCATAAGTCCTTGAATACATCAAATACATCAGACTTTTCTTTGATGAAATTTATCCATGTATACCTTGAAAAGTCATCAACCACCAAATATGCATACCTCTTACCACCAAGGCTTTCAACCTGCATAGGTCCCATAAGATCCATATGCAATAGTTCCAAAACTTTGGAAGTTGTCAGATGTTGGAGCTTTGGATGGGACATCTTGGTTTGCTTGCCTATTTGACATTCACCACATATTTTTCCATCATCAATCTTCAGTTTAGGAATACCTCTTACAGCATCCATAGATATAATCTTCTTTATGCCTCTGAAATGAAGATGACCTAGTCTTTGGTGCCATAGTTTCACTTCTTCTTCTTTATCTAAAGAACAAGTTGAAGTGAGACTGAAGTCTTGAGGTTCCCACATGTAACAGTTGTCTTTAGATCTGTCTCCTCTCATAACAACTTCTTGTTCTTTGTTAGACACTATACAGTCAGTTTTGGTAAAGTTTACACTGTACCCTTGATCACATAATTGACTTATGCTGATTAGGTTAGCAGTTAAACCTTTAACCAGTAGCACATCATTTAGCCTTGGTACATCTTGACAGTCCAAGGTTCCAACTCCCTTGATTTCTCCTTTAGCTCCATCTCCAAAAGTTACATATCTGGATGAATGTGACTTTAAGTCTACTAGCAGATTCTTCAATCCAGTCATGTGTCTTGAACATCCACTGTCAAAGTACCAGTCTTCTTTGGATGATACTCTTAGTGATGTATGTGCTATATATGCAACACCTTTCTTTGACCATTTGAGTTGAGATTTCTTTTGATACCTCTGCTCTGTGTATTGTTCATCAGTAGAGTTCCAAGGTTGCTTGTTGATCTTGTTCTTGGGTATGTAGCTTTGATCAGCATGAAGACTAGCTTTTGGTCTCCATACCTTCTTAAAGACCTCTGTTTTCTGCTTAGGAGGTTGCTGATCTCTTTGATGTCTCTGCAGAACTTTCTTTGTAACTTCTACCTTTTGCTTAAGAGGTTGCTGATACATCTGATTTGGATATCCATGTAGCTTATAACAATGAGGTTTGATATGTCCAAATCTTCCACAATGATGACATCTCCATCTTTGATACTTCTTCTTCATTTTGTTCTTTTCAGAATGTTGAGACATCTGTTGGAACATTATGTTTGACTTTGTGTTCTTATGATGTTGAGACATCTGTTGGGACATGTTGTTTGACTGTATAGACTTTGTATTAGTTTTGCTAGAGCTAGCTTCATCCTTATGAACTTTGTTGAATCCCAGTCCACTTTTATCCCCTGAATGCTTATTGTTGTTGAGAATAACATCCAGTGTACTTGAGCTACTGTTCAACATTCTCACAGATTTGGACATGTGTTCCAACTTGGAGTTGAGAAGACTTACTTCACTTTTCAAGGTGTCAATGATCTCTTGATCATTTGCTTTTTCATCTTTTAGTGCTTCATTCTGCTTCTTTAGCTTTATAACATCACTGCATATTTCAGTGCTTCTTTTGTAGAGATCTTTGTATGCTTGCTCAAGACCTTCAAAAGTAAGCTCCTCATCACTGGATTCACTTTCAGATTCATATAATCCAGCTAGAGCAGTGATATGCTTGGCTGATTCTTCTTCTGAATCAACTCCTGAGTCTTCATCAGACCAGGTTACATAAAGTCCTTTCTTTTGCCTTTTTAAGTAGGTGGGACATTCATTCCTGATGTGTCCATATCCTTCACATCCATGGCATTTGATTCCTTTTTCTTGAATGGTCTTTTCATCATAATTTGACCTTCTGTTAGCATCATAAGGCCTCTTGTTCTCAGAAGAGTTTGTGTATCTTCCACTGGGTTTGGATTTGCCTTCCATCCCTCTGAGAATCTTTTTGAATTGTCTTCCAAGCATAGCAATGTTGTCTGATAAGCTTTTACCAATTTCTGATTCATCATCTTCTTCTTCATCAGTATTTGTCACCAAGGCTATGCTTTTGTTCTTCTTAACATTTGTGTCATTCATTCCCATCTCAAATGTTTGAAGAGAACCAATGAGTTCTTCAACTTTCATAGTACATATGTCTTGAGCTTCTTCTATTGCTGTGACTTTCATGTCAAATCTTTTTGGCAAAGATCTGAGAATCTTTCTTACCAGCTTTTCATCAGTCATCTTTTCTCCCAAAGCTCCAGAAGTATTAGCTACTTCTAAGATGTTCATGTAGAATTCATGAACTGTCTCATCTTCCTTCATTCTCAAGTTTTCAAACTTGGTGGTGAGAAGTTGAAGTCTTGACATCTTTACCTTTGATGTTCCTTCATGAGTTGTTTTGAGAGTGTCCCAAACATCTTTGGCCAGCTCACAGTGATGCACAAGTCTAAAGATGTTCCTATCAATGCCATTGAATAAAGCATTTAAGGCCTTAGAGTTTCCTAGTGCTGAATCTTCTTCCTCCTTACTCCACTCTTCTTCAGGTTTCAACACTTTTGATCCATCTTTGGTGTCTTGGATAGGATGTTCCCATCCAATGTTGACTGCTCTCCAGGCCCTGTTGTCAAGTGATCTTAAGAATGCAATCATTCTTGGTTTCCAGTAGTCATAATTAGATCCATCCAGTATAGGTGGTCTATTTACTGATCCTATATCTCTGTCGAATGTTTCCAGAATTTGTATTCCCTAGATCTCACCCAGTATAAACAGGCAGGGTGCCTGCTCTGATGCCAATTGAAATTCTGTGATCAGGTATGAGATGTCCTATGAGATGTCCCAACACTTGACAGATTTAACCAAAACTTAAAGTGCAAGAAAATTAAACAACACAGAAGTTTGTTAACCCAGTTCAGTGTATAACCACACTTACATCTGGAGGCTACCAAGCCAGGAGGAAATCCACTATAAGTAATATTAATTCTAGACTTAAACAACCCAGTTTAATCTTTCACTTAATATCTACCCAATGCAATTTCTACCTAAGACACAACTTAGATATGAGTACCAACTCACTCCCCCTCAATCACACAGTGATCTTGTTTACAAGTTTAATAAAATTGAAGACATTCTTCAAACAAAACAGCTTGATCTTACTTCACAGTTTCAATCAAGTCACAAATGCACTTTTGCTTAAAAGCTCATAAAGTGGTACAATATAAAAACAACCTGCTATTTAAAACAATAAACACACTATTTGGTCTTCTGGAATTCGTGCTCAATTCTGTGAGTTTCTGTTGATTAAATAGGTGTTTGTAATTTGGGCTTTCTGTAAGTTAATCCAGTTCTAAAACACAGCAGCTTCCACCTAGAATTAGGGTTTGTTACTTCCTATATTCTAGGTGATTTAGTTCTTCTGTTTAAATTGAATTCTCATAATAAAACTCCCTACAGACGCGCCTTGTTCTGTTTTTATCCATCCATAATTAATTCCAGATAACTCTCCTTAAATATCTCAGATCAGTTAGTCAATAATTAATTCTGGTAGCAGGTTTGAGATGTCTCAACATCTGTTGGGACATCCTGAAAAACTGAACTTAAGTCATTTACACAATGTCCCAACATCTGGTGTGACATCCTGAAATAAGTTCTTATACTCTGTTTCATAATGTCCCAACATCTGATAGGACATTCTGAACTGAATTCAATATTTCTTGTTGGTCAAAAATTCTGCCAATTCTAAACATCTACAGGGGTCACGCGTTTCTTCACGTGTTCCCTTCCCTATAAATAGGAACCCAAGGCATTCGGTAAGCTTTTTCGTTTCATCTTCTTCTCCACTGCACTGCTCGTAAGTCAGCCGCTGTTCTCAGCCGTCGACCACCATTTTCATCCGCCGACCACCACATTCCCAGTCAACTTATTTTGCACTGGCCTCCCAAGCTCCAGGTACGACTCTTATTTTCCTTTATCTTAGTCATAGGCTTGATATTTTAGCAATGCATGTGGCGTAAGATAGATTTTCCGATATTTTAGGCTTAAAATAGGTAGATTAGAGACCTTCTGTCACCATTGCTCGTCGACTATGAACCCTAATTCATGGTCGACAATGGTCCTGGTCGATATTAACTTAGGACCTGGCAAGCATCTAGGTTTGATCGTATCCTCGCCGTTGTCGGGCGCTGGTCATCGGCTTGAGCGGTGGCTAGCCGAGGGCTATGGCTCGGGATCTTATTCCTGGGCCGATACGTGCCCTTTCACTTGTTGAGCGGTGGAAGGGTGGATTTGATACTCTAATAGAATTCATTGACGCCTTTCCTCTGCTTTTCAGGTGAGAATTCACTTATGGACCCGCTCGATATCTCCTCGGAGGAGGTGTCCTCGGAAGACTCTGGTTCTTCCGCATCTGTTCCCTCTGACTCCGGAAGCTCGTCGAGCGAATCAGACGCGATCACGATGGAGGAAGGAGCCCCTGACTCAGGGGAGACGATAGATTCTCCTCGATGTCCGGAAAACATAATCGCGCCCGATGAATGGGTAGTGGAAGACCTGCTCGATAACTGTCATACCCTAATTTTTGACCCTAAGATTTTTCGCATCTCATCTGCATCTTGTATACAAACAAGAACGCACCGGTTGCACGGTTCTTCTCGGGGTTAGGTTTATGTCTCGCAGGGGATCACCGTTGTTTTTAATTACTTTATTTGCTTATGTTTACTAACCATTAATCAAAATCCAAAAAATAATAATTTTGTTTCCTTTTGCTAACCTTTTATTTTTCAGGAAGAGGAGCCATGTGAAAATACCAAAAATAGCAGTCCTGCAGCTCGAGCGAAATTTCACAGAAAAAAGTCGAAGTGAATCCGCAAATAATTCAAGTTTTTATCTGATCAAGGATTCCCTAAGTTAATTGATTCATTTAAAGGATTTCCGAGGATCATGTGTTCATTTCTTCGACGAACTACAAGAATCGGGCCGAAGCAACCAAGCAGCTATGTTTGAACAAAAAATTCAAAATTCAGCTTGGTTAACCGGTTAACCAAATGCGTTAACCGGTTAACCAATGCGAAATTTGAATTTTTTATTCAAATTCAGCACCCTTTGATCATTGATCTAATTGGAATATTCTAGATCCATTGGTTTCTGATTTCTCTACATCAATTTGATCATATCCTACCATAAACCCTCACTAATCACCACTCTTTTCCATTTCCCACCAAATTTTCAATTACCAAACCTAAATTCAAATTACCAAAGCAAGATCCATTCCACCAAATTTCCATACCTAAGGTCTTTAAATAGCACCCAAATTTCATTCATTCAACAGGCTTTTGATAGCCAAATTCACCTTGCAAAACTTCTTTGAAGCTTTTGATAGCCACAAAACCTCTTGCAAAATACTCCCCCAACACCAATATTCTCCAAAGCTCATATTTATTTCTTTTGAAATTATCAAGAATTCACATTGAATTCTTGATTAACTTGAGCTAAACCTTCATCCTTTCATTCTCTTGGTCATCAATTTCAGTAGATCTAAGCTTATGTTGGTCCAATTTGAAGAAAAGCTTTTGGTAATTCATCTTCCTCCATAAACCCATATTCACCATCAACATTCAAGATGTAGATCTTTGGTGCTTTTGTTTCTAGATCCTTTGGGTCTTTATTTGTTTTTTGATTGCAGGGATTCCACTGTATTTTTGTTTAAAAATTCGTGCAAATTCAGATCATGATCATAAAATGTTTAAAAAGGGTTTTCAAAATGGATCATGCTGAATTTTAGAATTTTTTCTGCTGCTGGTTCAGCGTTAACCGGTTAACCATTTACAGTGTAAATTGGTTAGCGGGTTAACGACGTTAACAGGTTAACCAGTTTCAGTGTAATTTGGTTAACAGGTTAACGACGTTAACTGGTTAACCAGTTTTAGTGCAATTTGGTTAACCGGTTAACGCAAGTTAGAATTGACTTTTTGGCTTGTTTTAAGCCTCTTTTTGGTTCCTCTTTCTTCTCCTTCTTCCTCCTTTTATTTTTTACCTTGAGAAGCATTTTTGGGAGAAATTTCTCTTTAATCTCAATGGATTTTTGGTGTTGATTAGAGTAGTTAATGTTCATTAATCCAAAACTACCTTTAAATGGAATATTTAATTCATTTAAGGTACTTTGCATTAGTGATACATTTTCATGCTTGAATCCACCAAGATGAGTGATTGAACTTAAAGATGTAAGAGTACCATAAATGCAACTCAATTTGGTTTTCATCTTTAGTTTTGTGCGGTATCGCGTCCGGATAACGATTTACATATCGATTATCTCGCATGCATTAGCATTAACATTATGCCCCTTAATTGGTGGTGGACGGCCTCATTTGTAGGGTAATTACTTCGTAAATTACTCGGAGATTGCTTAACATAGACCTAAATGTGTCTCGACTTCGAAATAAAAATCTAATTGGGTACTTGCACTTTTGTGGACCGGATCTCTTGTTGATCGCGTAATCCCAAAGTGGTTAATCATATTGCATCAAGAATCGAGACTTATGAATGTTTGATGCGTAGGTGCTTTGGAGTTTCCCAATCGCCTTTCAAATTTCATTGAATTCGATTCGGTTTGCCTTGATTAATCGCTATAGTGTAAGATGCTAAGCGGATCCGGTTGCCTTCGATTTTAGTTACTTTATTTTTGGTTGTGGTTGATTAAGTTCACCATACAATTATTATGTAAATATTATTATACTATTACTATACTAACATTTTAATTCATTCACGTACCTTATCCTCTTTATTTCAATCTCTCGCTCCTTATCTCTTTTATTTTGCTTTTATTATATTTTATCATTCATCATATTGTTTATGTTTATATTTTTATTCTTGTGTTTTTTTTTATTTGTCCATTTGGACACAAAAATATTAATAAAGGATTAAACATCTAAAAGACTTGTAACTTTGATCTTTGGACTATGGTTACTATCCTTGGCATTGAACTTGGAGTTTTGGACTTAGACTTTAGGATTATTCCTTTGCTTGAGCTATCATGGATTGAAGACCTTGGCCTCGATTTGGTTTACTTGTTTATGAAGATGTGATCCTATTGCTTCAAAGAATGCTTGCCATACGGTTTGGTTGTTCTTCCCTTTACTTTTACTTTCGAGTCTTAGGATAGTCCCTTCATCTCCTCCCATTTCTTAAATTTTCAAATCTTCTTCCTATTTTCAAAACCTTCTTTGTTTTCAAACTTCAAATGTTTTCATAATCAAACCTTGACTTAGGTCAAGCGGTTTTACCTTTTCATTTCGCTTCTTAATAAATGCTAAACCACATAAGCATATCGAAACTTTCCTTTCAAAAATAATTTAAAAAATTCAAAACTCATTCAATTGTTTTTGTGCCCTCGTGCACTTTTCTTTTTAACCATTTTCACATGTTTAGATATGATTCATTCTTTCTAGAGGAATTATTCTCTAAAGAATGACGACATATCTTTACATTTTAAAATCAATTCAACACATTATTCTTTTCACATTTTGTACCACGAACTACAAGGTTTTGATCTCGCATTGCACTTTGTGGGTACGTAGGCATGAGACCATCGTCTCTTCAAACACTAAAACATTAAAAACGCTTCTCTTCTCATCTCTTCAATCCCTTTCAAACAAACCATTTTCAAACAAAAAAAGCAATAAATATTTCAAAGGGCTCCCGTGGAGTACCACTGACATTTTGGGTGCGTAAAACCTTCCCATTGTGTAACCTATCCCCTTACCCGTTCTCTATTTGTTTCTTTTAGCTTTTGCTTTTAGATTCATTAGGTTTTATTCGCTCTTTTTCCCTTTTCCATTTGGAATAACATAAAAGCGCGGTGGCGAATCTGTTTACTTTGAGTTAAGTTAATTAATAACTTACACTCATGATTTTACCGCTACAGAAAAGTGGCGACTCTGCTGGGGAGTCAATCTCTAAGTGGATTCTGCCTACTTTGATTTATTTACTGCTTTGGTTTGATTTGTTTGTTATTTGTTTGTTCTGTTTCGGTTTTGGTGATCCTCTGTGAGTGAGATAGATTCTAACCCGGATCTGAGTTGAACTTATGATAGGACGGCGGTATTCGAAGCGATACGCGATGGAGTAGTCCAAAGCGATATCAATTTGATAATCTCCACTCAGTTAGGCTCTCTGGGATATCAATGTCATGACGAGTAATCATACGTGGCATTATTCTCCGACCTTGAGCTGATCATACTGAGGACCGTAGAACCCTTAACCAATCCAAGCCAATTTAGGAACGTAGTGCGGAAACTATCTAGGTGTAAACCTAAGGTGGTTGTCACGCGATACTACACTCGGACGAGTTCTATTTTAAGAATGTTATCGATTGAGGAGTAATCTAACCTACCGATAATATTCTAAAGATGGTTGTTAACTCCGGGAACCTCTGTTAGCACCCTTTTGGTTTTTCTTTTGCAGGTACAATGAAGACAAACCTTAGTACATGCCTTTGTGGGTTGTTGGTTCTTATCCCTTGACTTCATGCTCGTGATCCGAATCTTTGAACATGTATGCTCTGCGTGATATTGTTTGTGGTTGTTGCATCTACATATTCATCATGATCATCATCACAACCATTTCTCAAGGAAAACAATTCCGATTATTGCAAATATTGGAGAAAAAGCAAATATTCCTTTTTGTCAAGATTTTTCATGACCATATTCTCGATGTTGACCATGTTTGCAATAATCGAGCTGTTTTTCTTAAAAATGGAAGTGAACATTGCATATCATTGCATCCTCTCATATTCTTGCGTTCATCCGAGTTGTGTGGGAACTCATCCTGGTTGTTTCTTTCCTCAGTTGTCTGTTGATCCGTCAAGCTGTTTCCTCAACACAGATACGGTACTAGAGCTGCTAACAGATTGAGAGCTATTAGATTGAGAATGGAAAACCAAGAACAGCATAACCTGGAAGTCCGGATGGAGATTGATGAGTTTAAGGTCAGTATGACCAGACTCACTGAAATGATGCAAGTTCTGATTGCTCGAGGTGAATCACCTCAAAGGACTGTTATCTCTGAAGTTTTTACTGCTATTGTTGACCCTCCTGTTATTCAGCAACCGGCTTCTACTTTTCCAGAATTTGGGTTACCTCCTGATTATGTGCCAGTTTATGCTACTGCTCAAATGGGTGGCCCATCTGTTGTGCCAGTCTTTTCAGCTCCGACTTTTGTCGAGCCTCAACTTGTTGTGCACACTACTTCTCAGACTACTTATCAGAATTCTCCTTTTTTGTACCAGGTGTCGCTCCCCGGATTTCCATCCTGGTACAAACGCGAAAGTGGCACGGAAAGAGGTTAGAGTCGCCAGCCAGGCATTTTTATCCTGAAGGAACGGGAATGGTAATGCTGCACAAACCAGAAGAATAGAAAAGGAAGGACACGGGTCCTACGAACCAAAGAGACTGAGTTCGGGAGTCGGTTACGACCTGGGAAGGTATTAGCACCCAGATCATCCGCCGTACCCGACGGGATCCACGCTTGCAAAAGAAACTGTTTCAAAGGGTGAGGGTATGAAAGCTGCTGCAAAAGAAAAGAACTGAACTGGAAAAGAAAACCAAGAAAGGAAATGAATGAGAAAACAAAAGAGAAAAATGTAGGGAAAATAAAGATTGTGCTCGAAAGGGCCCTACCCCGTTGCCTACGTACCTCATCAGGACAATGAGGATCAGAGACGCCGTAGTTCCCCTAACTAGGGGTAGAAAAGAAATTGCTTGTGAATTAAGGCTTGAACTGCCTATGTCAATGCTCAGGTGTTGCAAGCTCGGAAGACGAGTGCGTAACCGTCTTGCAAAATGACAAGTAGGAGCAAGTTCGCGGACGGAGCGAAGGAGATGAGAAAAGAATTCCCGAAGGAAATACGCTTATTGTTTTTTTGTGTTTTGTAGAAGCTTTTTATGAGTGCGGCACAGGAAGTGAACTCAAGCTCTTTTCCATGGAATGTGTACTTGCTACTACATTCCAAGATGAAATAATAGAACAAGCACACTCAAGTAAGGAGAAGATCCCCAAAACTTGGTTCCAGAGATTAAGGCCTAAGCTCACTAACTCGTTGAATTTATTAAGTGTTTTTTGCGATTAAAATGAAGAAGTCTTTTTTATGATTTTCTTTATGAAGAAGATACCTTGATCAGACTTGTGCGTCACAAGGTAAGCTTGTACTATCCCAAGATGGGAAGACTACAAGTACCTTATGGGATAAGGCTATTGCTCAAGGTATTACTTCAAACTTTATTAAGTGCTTTCTTTAAGGTTATAAGATGAGAAAAGAAGAAGAACCAAAGGATCTAAAGGTAAAAGTCTAATGGGGGACTAAAGAAATCCTAAGTGTTGTCATGCATGGATATCCTAAGGTTAATTTGGTTTTCTACCTAAAGAAGAAAGAAATAAGAAGAGAAGAAGAAGAAAGAAGAGATGAGATTTGGAGATGTGGAACTCACATCCACACCTCTCACTTACCATAGCCCCTGAAAGGTTAGCAACATAAGCATACAAGCAAGCAAAATGAAACAAATGACATGCCAACATCATACAAACAGAAGTGAAGTCATATATACAAATGCTCCATGGATATGCAAGTTACAAGAATGAGGGAAGGAGCATGCAAGCAAATTAAGAGGCAAAATGAATCACATGGCCAACAAATGCAAACTTAATGAGATGCAAAGCAAAATGCCCAAACATGGACTCAAGGCACAAGACCAGAACCAAAACAAGTTGAAGAAATTCTTAAGAAGCAAGAGAGATGAAGAGAAGAAAGGCATAAGACCAAACAATCACAAAATGGAAGGAAAGAATTAAAGAGATGAGGTGAAAGCACATAATAATGGAAGAACTTAAAAGATAAGCCAAACACAAAAATTTCTAAGGCACAAACCCTAAACTAAGATCAGAAAGGTTCCCATACCCCAAAGAGACCCCAAATGAGAAGAAGAAGTTGGCACAAGTGCCCTTCTAAGCTAATAAGAGACCTTATGATCAAAAGGAAGCAAAATAGGACAAGGTAAGAACAAATATTCACATCAAAACAACAATGCATCTAAAAATTCCACAACTCAGGTCAAATGATCCTCAAACATGATATAACAAGACACCAAAAGTATTGGGAGAAATTCAGAGGCTAGATAGGTCAAATGAGGACAAGAACATGAATTAGGGTTAAAAACTTCCTTGACAAGCCAAGGATCAAAACCAAATGAATAAATTTCTAAAAATCAGGGGAAAAGTCACACATAAACTACATCATCTTAGGAATCCAGAGCAAAAATAATTAACACAAAACTCAAAGATATGAACCCTATGGAAATTGGACAAGGCAGGGTACTCAAAAAGGACTTAAAAAGAATTAATTAAGATGGAAGAATTAAATGACACGTGGATATTAAGAAAAAATGGAAAATAAAAATATGGAAAATTAAGGAAAACTCCAATGAACAACCAAGAATTATTTTGGAATTTTTAGACACTTGGAGGTATTTTTTTAAAAATAAGAAAGCAAAATGGAAATAAAAGAAAATAAAAAGAAAAGAAATAAAATAGAGAAAGAGGCTGGGGGTGTGGATAGTCAGGAATTACGTTCAAATGAATTGGGCTTACTGCAAGAGGGGGTGTGGATATCACTCTGGGCCCAATGGACTGCGCATGTGTACAAAATATATGGTGGAAATTCACAAAATAACTGGAAAATAAGCTGGCCGTGAGATTAAATGAACGCATCTGGAGAGTCATTCATTAAATGACGTGGCTGAATGATAGGTTATGAGGTGAGGACGCATGGGTGTTAATGTGGGGTGAGACACACGCTGAATTAAAATGAGAACAGAATTGCACGTGAGAGAGAGGCAGTGCCACTTAGTGATGTGTCAAGATCTGGGCGTGTTGAGGGAAAGATCCAAGGGACCAGAGACTGTCTTCTTCGTTGGAAACCCTAGTTCAAAGATTTGCAGATTCCGGTGAACGGAGCTATGGCTCCAGCACCGGAAGTTACACCAGATGCACAAATCACCATAAAAATAAACAAGGACCTCCAGATTGACTAATTAGGCTACACTGAGTTCAAAAATGGGCATGAAAAAGTCAATGGATCAATGAATCTCCTGGATCGAGACCAAACAGATATGACCAAGAAACTTCAAATTCATATTACATACTCTACAATGCATCAATTTCAAAACTACAAACAGCAGAATGATCAACACGCATCACAGATCAAGATGCACACAAACATTTTCAATTTCAGATCTGAAGATTCATGAGCTAACCTGAGATTGCAGATCTTGAAAATGCTTGCTAGAAGTCCAGATGATGAGGCCAAATCACTCCAAATGCTCTCTAGTTGCAAAATAAATGCAACTAGAGCCTTGAATATGGCTGGATCTTGAGCTTTGCAAGCAGCTGCCCTGAAATGGCAAGGTTGTTGATCTTGAGAGATAGCTTGAACAAGTGTGTGATTAATGATCCTGAGCTTCCAAGGATCAAGGATCTACAATTGGTTTTTGGAGAGAGCTCGTGTATGAGGAGATTTTGGAGAAAATGCAAAGTATGCAAAAACTTTGAAGCTGAAGAATGAGAGAGAACTGAGGCAAGTTGAAACCCTAATTTGTTTTATATCACCTCATGAGCAAATGCTGAAGAAATGGTGTGATTTGCACGTGTGGATCAAAAGTATTTGTGATTTTGCAAATTGAGCAAGTTTAGTGTGATATCATGTAATACTCATGCTTTCCTTGGCCTTCATCCCCATGTGAACTCTAAATCCAGCCCTTAATCATAATCCAAAAGATCTTGGCCCTTAGATTAAGTTGTCACACTTTTCTCATGAATATGCAAAATTTGCATTTTTGAAGCAACATTCTCACTTGGCACGAATTTGTGAATTTCTTTGGAGAAAAGAATGCCATTTGCATTGTGTTTTAACTTTGTAAACATATTAGATCCATACCAACACTTGAAATTGAGTTTTGAGACTTTTGGCTCTTGGTGCATGCATGAAACTTCAACTTTTGCCCTAATTTGGAGGAATTTTCGAGGGCCATATATCCCAAACCAGGAATGCTATGAAAAAGTACTTGTACTTTTTGAAAATGGGAGACCCTAATCTCCAACTTTCATGTTTAACTTTGGTCCATTTGAAGATTTTTTGATTAAGTTAAGGTCACTTGAATTTTAGGGCAAAAGTTGCCAAAAATGGAATTTTCTCAAAACCAACTTTGCACCAATTTTGCAAAACCCCTCAAAACTTCATGATTCTTGATCCTTGAACTTGACAAACCTCTTATAACATTTTAAGAACATCCCTTGGCTATAAAAAGTGGATTGGACCCCTTGAAATCACACAATTGACTTTTTAAAGGCACAGTTGACCAATTACTTCATCTGCAAGCAACTGAAGAAATTCTTGACTTCCACAAGAAATTTTCTCATGAAAATTGGTACCTAGGATCCTCTTGACATATAAAAGACTTTGCCCAAATGAAATGGACAAAGTTGTGAGGTTTTCATGCTTGAATCTCAAACCCTAGTTTAGGACCATTGTGTAGGAGCTTTGCCTTAGCCTGGAATTCCTGATGATCTTCCAACCTTCTGAAATTTTGTAAGTGAACTTGAACTTGTAAATGCACTACAGACCTCTCATAGGACTTGCACAAAACCATTGGGCTCCTTGTCATAGCTTTTGATGCTTCAAGAACCTCCACAGATGATCATATGCCTAATGCTAGGTCATGAGAAATGTTATGCCTCATCTTTCCCTGCTAGGATGCTAAAAATATGGTATGTTCATGATGAATATGATGTGATATGATGCTTAAAATGAAGAGGGCAAATTTGGGGTGTTACAGCTGCCCCTATTCAAACAACTGTTAATCTGAAATGGAAGGTAGCACGGGCTATCGACCGTTCAAGATAAACTGTGGTTGAATACCAAGAAGACCTGAAATTTGCACTCTAATGAAGAATGCAAACACTGGGAAATAAACCCAACCAAATGACGCTTCGGTGACTGCAGGGGAGAAGAAAGCAGACGAGCTTCTTCCAAGTTGAAACTGTTATCTGAAATCAGAATACTTTGACAGACGAGTCTTCTTCGAACAATCCTGTTACGCCAGGAGCTGGGCATACGAGTCCTCACTGCAAAAACATATGACTTGAGACAGACGAATCTCCTTCGGATATACCGGTTACGCCAGGACCGGTGATGCATTAAAGTCTGTGGGATAGACATGCATAAACAAGGTAGACGAACCTTCTTCATATATTATCCGTGGATATATGGTACAAGACAGACGGGTCTTCTTTGAGAAAACCTGTTACACCAGGTGCAACATTAATAATTGCTTGAGACAGACGAGCCTCCTTCAAATAATCTTGTTATGCCAGGACCAAAACCATTTTGAGATTTATTCCCACAGTCAGGATTTTAAACCTCTTCAATACATACGAGTATTGGATGATCATTAAGATAACACAGACGAGTGCCAAAAGTCATTGATACAGACGAATATCAGACAATGATCTAAGAAACACAGACGAGCGCTCCAGGAAATGATACAGACGAATATCAGCCACTGGTATAGACGAATACCAGAAATTTAAACACAGACGAGCATTTGGAGTAGCAATACAGAAGAATACCAGGATAATCAGCAAATCCACACATACAAATATAAGCTAACACAGACGAGTGTTAGGGATGATACAGACGAGTATCCAAACAAAGCAGACGAGCTTCAAACAGATAATAAACATAGACGAGTGCTGAGGGAATGTAGACGAGCAATCAGAAATATTTCAGATATCAAACACATACGAGTGTTGGGAGGCGCAGACAAGCAACATCAAAGATCATCAAACATCCAACACAGACGAGTGTTAGGAAGTTGCAGACGAGCAATAAACAGAGATCAAACATCCAACACAGACGAGTGTTGGAACTTGCAGACGAGCAACAGTAGAGAGTACATATCAAACATAGATGAGTGCTAGAAAGATGCAGACGAGCAACAACAAATATCAAACACAGACGAGTGTTGGAGAAGTGCAGACGAGCAACAAACAGAGTGATCATAGGCCACTGTTGGGGAAAGCAAACGAGCCATACCACAGTGATAACACAGACGAGTGTTGAAAGATGCAGACGAGCAACAATAAAGTACGAACACAGACGAGTGCTGGAGAAGTGCAGACGAGCAACAAACAAATGCTTGATTGGCCACAAGAGTTACAACTCTGTAGGGGAAGAACAAGTCAAGAGGCCTTGACACCTAACTTTGACTGGGGTGATGAATACCTGCCTGTATCATCATATTGACCAAAAGAATGGCAACTTTGCTGGAGAATATTTCACTGATGGGAGTGAAAATCAAATATGAACTCTGTGGGGAAGGATCATCTTCAGACTTGGCTGGGAAAGATGCCTCAACAATGCTCTAGCTAGAGAGAGAATTTTGATAATTCTCAGCTCTGTGGGGACATCGGGCAATCAGCTTCCTGTAGGGCATACTCCACTGGGGAATAATAAACTGCTTGGGCTACCTGCCAAGGCTTAGCTGGGGATAATTCTGCTTGGGAGAATGTGACACCATCCTGCAACCTGCAACAGAAAACACAAGTATGCCCCGGGGACTTGCATGGTATGATCTGTTCATCCATCGTCACCCGACACTCAAAGAGGGTTTACAGTGTTTCCCTGCAATGTCATTTTCTTTCAAATCATCACCATGTTTTAATGCAATTCTATTTTTGCCAAATATTCAGGACATTTTGCAAACAAAAATAAACACAACACAACTTTTTTTTGATTGAATATTCTTTTTATTGAAAGGCCTCTGAATAGGAAAAGATTTTACATTAGGAAGCAACCACCTGGAAAGAGGTAGCCACCATAAATTTGAGAAAATAAACTATCCTAATGGCAATGGGCCCGACATCCCAATGACTTCCATTTCTGCTATGACCAGCATGTCTTCAAAGCTCTCCTTTCTTGCCTTTGCTTTCTGAGAAGATGAGGGGACTGATTCCTATCCTTCTGATATTGTCAAGTTGTACGAAAAGTTGATGTGGTTCAGATTACTCGGATCACAGTTGTTCGCTTATTCCCTTGTTTTGCGTGGATCGCCCTTTCGGATTTTCAATCCACCGGGATACCCTTTTTTTGCCTGAGTTGTCCAATGTGGCTTTTCAACTCAGCGGGTGTACGTTTATTTTATTTTATTTCCCTAACTTTTGCCTAAGCTTTTTATTCTGTTTTTAGCTCGCCGGGATGCCCTTTTTTTTGCCTGGACTTTAATTCTGTTTTTATGTCCAGCGGGTCTTTTTATGTGAAGTATTTTTTAACTGCGACCGAGTTAACAGGGGATTGGAAGTCATCTCCATCCATAGTGGTGAGCATCAGTGCTCCTCCTGAGAAGACTTTCTTCATTATGAATGGTCCTTCGTAGTTTGGGGTCCACTTGCCCCTGTGATCTGAACCTGGAGGAATGATCCTTTTCAGCACAAGCTCTCCCACTTGATACTCCCGAGTACATACTCGTTGGTCGAATGCTCGCTTTATTCTCCTCTGATAAAGCTGACCATGACAGATAACCGCTAATCTCTTTTCCTCAATTAGACATAGCTGATTGTAACGAGCACGCACCCATTCAGCCTCATCAAGCTTCACGTCCATCATCACACGCAATGAAGGAATTTCTACTTCAACAGGCAAGACTGCTTCCATGCCATATACCAGAGAGAAGGGAGTTTCCCCAGTTGACGTCTTGACTGACGTTCGGTACCCATGCAACGCAAATGGTAACATCTCATGCCAATCTTTGTAAGTGATAACCATTTTTTGCACAATCTTCTTGATATTCTTGTTTGTTGCCTCTACCACACCATTCATCTTTGGTCGGTAAGGAGAAGAATTGTGATGCTGTATCTTGAAGTCCTGACACAACTCTGTCATCATCTTGTTGTTGAGATTAGAACCATTGTCAGTAATGATTCTTTCGGGCACTCCGTATCTGCATATGATATCCTTTTTCAAAAATCTTGCAACCACTTGACGAGTGACCTTGGCATAAGATGCTGCTTCCACCCATTTAGTAAAGTAATCAATCGCGAACAGGATGAAGCGATGACCATTTGAAGCAGTAGGCTCTATCTTCCCGATCATGTCAATGCCCCACATAGAAAAGGGCCAAGGAGATGACATGACGTTGAGCCGGCTAGGAGGAACATGCACTTTGTCTGCATAGATTTGGCACTTGTGGCACTTGCGAGCGAATGAACAACAGTCTGCATCCATTGTCATCCAGTAATACCCTGATCTCAGCAATTTCTTTGCCATAGCATGCCCTCCTGCATGGATACCGAAAGATCCCTCGTGGACTTCCTGCATTAACAGGCTTACTTCGTGCCTATCTACACATCTAAACAAAACCATGTAAAAATTTCTCTTGTATTACACCCCATCAGTATTCAAGAAGAAGCTAGCAGCAAGTCGCCTTAAGGTCTTCTTGTCATTGGAAGATGCCCCAGCTGGGTATTCTTGCTTTTCCAGGAATAACTTGATATCAAAATACCAAGGTTTCTCATCAAACACGACGTCTACAGAGAAGGCATGAGCTGGAGCGTCAAGCTTGGAGATGTCAATTCTGGGCACATAATTCCAACACAAGACTTTGATAGACGAAGAAAGAGTGGCCAATGCATTGGCAAATTGATTTTCATCACGTGGTATGTACTGAAGCTTAACTGTCATGAAGAACTTCAATAGTTTTCTAGCATAATCCCTGTATGGAATTAGATGCTCTTGATGTGTATACCACTTGCCGGTAACTTGGTTAATGACGAGGGCTGAATCTCCGAATATATCGAGGGTCTTAATCCGAAGATTAATAGCCTCCTCTATTCCCATTATGCATGCCTCGTATTTTGCTTCATTCTTGGTGCAGCCAAATGTAATTATGGCAGCGAAGGGAAAGTGAACATCTTCAGGAGTAATAAGAATGACACCAACTCCACGTCCATTGATATTGACTGCCCCATCAAACATTAACTTCCATTTGGATTCAGGGTCTGGCCCCTCCTCCAGAAGTGGTTCCTCGCAATCGTTTGCTTTGAGGTACATGATGTCCTCATCAGGAAAATCAAACTTCATTGGCTGATAATCATCTTCAAGAGGTTGCTGTGCAAGGTAATCCGACAATACACTTCCCTTGATGGCTTTCTGGGAAGTATATTGGATGTCATACTCAGTTAAAATCTGTAGATGTTTAGAATTGGTAGAATTTTTGACCAACAAGAAGTGTTGAACTTAGTTCAGGATGTCACATCAGATGTTGTGACATTATCAAACAGAGTATAAGTAAATGAACTTAATTCAGGATGTCACACCAGATGTTGTGACATTGTATCAGTTAATGAAGTAAGTTCAGTTTACAGGATGTCACACCAGATGTTGTGACATTGTATCAGTTAATGAAGTAAGTTCAGTTTACAGGATGTCACACCAGATGTTGTGACATTGTATCAGTTAATGAAGTAAGTTCAGTTTTCAGGATGTCACACCAGATGTTGTGACATCTCAAACCTGCTACCAGAATTAATTAATGACTAACAGAACTGAGTAAATTCAGGGAAGTTATCTGGAATTAATTATGAATGGATAAAACAGAAGAAGGCGCATCTGTAGGGAGATTGGTTATATGATTTCAGTATAACCAGAAGAACTGACTCACCTAGAATCAAGGAAGTAACAAACCCTAATTCAAGGTGATGGCAGCATGCGTATCAGGATTGGATAACCTACAGAAAGCCCAAAATTCAAGCATCTATTTAAGCAACAGAAACTCTCAGAATAGAGTACGAAATTAAGAAGACTAAATAGGGTGTTTGTGTTTTAATAGCAGGTTGTATATGTGTATCACTTTATGAGCTTTTAAGCAAAAGTGTATTTGTGTCTTGATTGAAACTGTGAAGTAAGATCAAGCTGTTTTGTTTGAAGTATGACTTCAATTTTATTAAACTTGTAAACATATCACTGTGTGATTGAGGGGGAGTGAGTTGGTACTCATATCTAAGTTGTGTCTTAGGTAGAAATTGCCTTGGGTAGATATTAAGTGAAAGATTAAACTGAGTGGTTTATGTCTAGAATTAATATTACTTATATTGGATTTCCTTCCTGGCTTGGTAGCCCCCAGATGTAAGTGTGGTTATACACTGAACTGGGTTAACAATTTCCTGTGTTGTTTAATTTTCCTGCACTTTAAGTTTTGTTCAAGTCTTCAAGTGTTTAAACATCTCATTCGACATCACGTACCTGATCCCAGAATTTCAATTGGCATCAGAGCAGGCACCCTGCTTGTTTAACTGGGTGAGATCTAGGGACTGCAAATTCTGGAAACATGGACAGAGATGTAGGATCAGTAAATAGACCACCTATATTTGATGGATCTAATTATGACTACTGGAAGCCAAGAATGGTAGCATTCTTAAGATCACTTGACAATAGGGCCTGGAAAGTAGTCAATAAAGGATGGGAGCACCCTGTCCAAGACAACAAAGATGGAGCAAAAGTGTTGAAACCTGAAGAAGAATGGAGCAAGGAGGAAGAAGATTCAGCACTTGGCAATTCCAAGGCCTTAAATGCTTTATTCAATGGCATTGATAGGAACATATTCAGACTTGTGCATCACTGTGAGCTGGCCAAAGATGTTTGGGACACTCTCAAAACAACTCATGAAGGAACATCAAAGGTGAAGATGTCAAGACTTCAACTTCTCACCACCAAGTTTGAAAACTTGAGAATGAAGGAAGATGAGACAACTCATGAGTTCTACATGAACATCTTGGAGATAGCCAATACTTCTGGAGCATTGGGAGAAAAAATGAGTGATGAAAAGCTGGTAAGAAAGATTCTCATATCTTTACCAAAAAGATTTGAGATGAAGGTTACAGCAATAGAAGAAGCCCAAGACATATGCACAATGAAGGTTGAAGAGCTCATTGGTTCCCTTCAAACATTTGAGATGGGAATGAATGATACAATTGTAAAGAAGAACAAAAGCATAGCTTTAGTTTCAAATACTGATAAAGAAGAAGACAATCATGAAGCAGACCCTGAAGAAACTTTATCAGAAACAATTGCTATGCTTGGAAGACAATTCAACAAGCTTCTCAAAAGAGTGGATAGCAGGTCCATACCAAATGGAAGAAACTCAAACTCTTCTGAGAATAAAAGACCTTATGATGCTAATAGAAGGTCACATTATGATGAAAAGATCAACCAAGAAAAAGGGATTAAATGTCATGGATGTGAAGGATATGGACACATCAGAAATGAATTCCCTACCTATCTAAAGAATCAGAAGAAAGGTCTCTCTGTGACCTGGTCTGATGAAGACTCAGGATGTGATTCAGGAGAAGAATCAGCAAAGCACATCACTGCTCTAGCTGGAGTATGTGATTCTGAAAGTGGATCCAGTGATGAGGAGCTGACTTTTGAAGAGCTAGAAGAATCATACAAGATGCTGGTTAAAAGGAGCACTGAAATATGCATGGAGAGTATAAAGCAGAAGAAGCAGATTGAGGCACTAAAGGCTGAAAAAACAAGTGATCTAGAGATCATTGACACTTTGAAAAGTGAAGTAAGCATTCTCAACTCCAAGTTGGAGCATATGTCCAAATCTGTTAGAATGTTGAACAGTAGCTCAAACACACTGGATGTTATTCTTAACAACAATAAGCATTCAGGGGATAGAACTGGACTGGGATTTAAAAAAGTTCAAAAGGTTGAGGCTAGCACCAGCAAAACTACTTCAAATTCCATAAAGTCAAACAAGATGTCCCAACAAATGCTCCAACATCATGAAAAGAACATAAAGTCAAACATAATGTCCCAACAGATGTCTCAACATCATGAAAAGAACATGATGAAAAAGAAGTATCAAAGATGGAGATGTCATCATTGTGGAAGGTTTGGTCATATCAAACCTCATTGCTACAAGTTGCATGGATATCCAAATAGGATGTATCAGCAACCCCCTAAGCAGAAGATAGAGGCTACAAAGAAAGTGATGCATGGACATCAAAATCAAAGATATCAGCAACCCCCTAAGCAGAAGACAGAGATCATCAAGAAAGTATGGGTACCTAAAGCTAGTCTTCATGTTGATCAAAGCTACATGTCCAAAAACAAGCTCAACAAACAACCTTGGAGCTCTAAAAATGGATACTACACAGGGAAGAGGCATCAAAGGAAACCTAAATACAAATGGTCAAAGAAGGTTGTTGCATATATAGCTCATACATCTCTAAGAGTATCAGCTAAAGAAGACTGGTACTTTGACAGTGGATGCTCAAGGCACATGAATGGATTGAAGAATCTGCTAGTAGACTTAAAGTCATATTCATCCAGATATGTAACCTTTGGAGATGGAGCTAAAGGAGAAATCAAGGGAGTTGGGACCTTGGACTGTCCAGATGTACCAAGACTAGATGATGTGCTGCTGGTAAAAGGATTGACTGCTAACTTGATCAGCATAAGTCAAATATGTGATCAAGGTTACAGTGTAAACTTTACCAAAACTGAATGCATAGTGTCTAATAAAGAACAAAAGGTTGTCATGAGAGGAGCCAGATCTAAAGACAACTGTTATATGTGGGAACCTCAAGATCTCAGTCTCACTTCAACTTGCTCTTTAGCCAAAGAAGAAGAAGTGAAACTATGGCACCAAAGACTGGGTCATCTTCATTTCAGAGGTATAAAGAAAATCATATCTATGGAAGCTGTGAGAGGTATTCCTAAACTGAAGATTGATGATGGAAAAATATGTGGTGAATGTCAAATAGGCAAGCAAACCAAGATGTCCCATCCAAAGCTCCAACATCTGACAACTTCCAAAGTTTTGGAATTATTGCATATGGATCTTATGGGACCTATGCAGGTTGAGAGCCTTGGTGGTAAGAGGTATGCCTATGTGGTGGTTGATGACTTTTCAAGGTATACATGGATAAATTTTATCAAAGAAAAGTCTGATGTATTTGATGTATTCAAAGATTTATGCCAAAGAATACAAAGAGAAAAAGAAAGTTGTGTGGTCAGAATAAGAAGTGACCATGGAAAGGAGTTTGAGAATAAAAAATTCTCAGATTTCTGTTCTTTAGAAGGAATCAATCATGAATACTCTTCACCTATCACCCCTCAACAGAATGGGATTGTTGAGAGGAAGAACAGAACTATCCAAGAATCAGCAAGAGCTATGATCCATGCTAAAAAGTTACCATTGTACTTCTGGGCTGAAGCTATGAACAGAGCTCGTTACATTCATAATAGAGTCACTCTAAGGAAAGGAACCTTGTCCAAAATCTATAAAGTCTGGAAGGGCAGAAAACCCACAGTTAAGTACTTCCATGTGTTTGGAAGTAATTGTTATATTCTGGCTGATAGGGAGCAAAAAAGAAAAATGGATCCTAAAAGTGATGAAGGGATTTTCCTTGGATATTCTATAAATACCAGAGCCTATAGAGTATTTAACTCTAGAACCAAGGTTATCATGGAGTCCATAAATGTGATAATTGATGATGCCCCTGCAGATGTTACAGATGATGTTGGAACATCTGCTGACAGTCAGACTGAAGCTGAAATAAAGAGTGTTCATCCTGACTTCACTCAAACTGAAGCAAGGATAGAACAATCCAGCAAACCTCCCCCCATCAGAATCCAAACGGATCATCCCAAAGATCTAATAATTGGTGATCCCAACAGAGGTGTAAGCACTAGATCAAGAGAGGTGATTTTAGGTTCTTGTTTTGTCTCAAAAATAGAACCTAAAAACATAAAGGAAGCTCTTAATGATGAGTACTGGATTTGTGCTATGCAAGAAGAATTAGGTCAGTTCACAAGGAATGAAGTGTGGGGTCTTGTTCCTAGACCTGATGACATAAATGTGATTGGCACAAAATGGGTGTATAAGAACAAGTCAAATGAGCAGGGAGTTGTTACAAAGAACAAGGCTAGACTTGTAGCTCAAGGATACACACAAATTGAAGGAGTAGACTTTGATGAAACCTTTGCACCAGTAGCAAGGCTTGAATCAATCCGACTACTTTTAGGAATTGCTTGTATCTTGAAGTTCAAGTTATTTCAAATGGATGTAAAAAGTGCCTTTCTAAATGGATATCTTAATGAGGAGGTATATGTGGAGCAGCCTAAGGGATTTGTTGATCCAAGTTGTCCAAACCATGTGTACAAACTAAGGAAGGCTCTTTATGGACTGAAACAAGCCCCAAGAGCATGGTCTGAAAGGCTAACTACTTTTCTCACAAAACAAGGATACAGAAAAGGTGGAATAGACAAAACCTTGTTTGTGAAGGATGAAGAAGGAAATGTCATGATTGCTCAAATATATGTTGATGACATTGTCTTTGGTGGGATGTCAGACAGGATGGTTAAACATTTTGTCACTCAAATGGAATCTGAATTTGAGATGAGTCTAGTATGAGAACTAACCTACTTTCTTGGACTGCAAATAAAGCAAATGGAAGACTCAATGTTCATTTCCCAAAGCAAGTATGCTAAGAACATTGTCAAGAAATTTGGGTTGGACAATGCTACTCACAAAAGAACTCCTGCCCCCACTCATTTAAAGCTGACAAAGGATGACAAGGGTGAGAATGTAGACCAAAGCCTATACAGAAGTATGATTGGAAGCTTATTATATCTGACTGCTAGAAGACCAGACATAGCCTTTGTAGTAGGTGTATGTGAAAGATATCAAGCTGAGCCAAAAGTAAGTCATCTAAACCAGGTTAATAGAATTCTGAAATATGTCAATGGTACTTGTGACTATGGCATAATGTATTTCCATGGATGTAAACCAATTCTCACTGGCTTCTGTGATGCTGATTGGGCTGGAAGTGCTGATGATAGAAATAGCACATCAGGAGGATGCTTCTTTCTAGGAAACAATTTGATTTCTTGGTTCAGTAAGAAACAAAATTGTGTATCCTTATCTACTGCTGAAGCTGAATATATTGCAGCTGGAAGCAGTTGTTCACAGTTGGTTTGGATGAAGCAAATGCTCATAGAGTACAATGTCCCACAAGATGTCATGACATTGTACTGTGACAACTTAAGTGCTATTAACATATCAAAGAATCCTATCCAACATAGCAGGACCAAGC
The DNA here is from genome assembly GCA_963966055.1 of Lathyrus aphaca. NCBI lineage: Eukaryota > Viridiplantae > Streptophyta > Magnoliopsida > Fabales > Fabaceae > Lathyrus > Lathyrus aphaca. The sequence continues at coordinate 213,838,647 of OZ014519.1, forward strand.
ATATTGATATCAGGCATCATTTCATCAGAGATCTTGTGGAAGAGAAAGTGATCTCATTGGAACATGTAGCTACAAATCTGCAATTGGCTGATATATTTACTAAAGCTTTGGATGCTACCCAATTTGAAAACTTAAGGGGCAAATTGGGAATCTGCTTATGTGAAATATAGTAGTTATGGAGAAGTGCCAACATGTCCTATGACATCGTGTGGCATGATCACCAGATGGCAAAACCAGTTTGGTCAAGAACTCTGTATATTCCACTCCTTAAAATTCTCCAAGTAATGGCTCTTATAAAATACCAGCTTGCTCTCAGCTATTCATCTTCTCATCATTCTCTCGAAACAAATTGCATGCTATAGCTGACTTTCAGAGCTCATCAAACTCAATCAATCTTAACCTCTTCCTCCAACACATTCGAAAATGTCTCAACATCAAAACCCTAACCTCTCTGATGAAATCCTCAACCAAGAGGATGTGGTGCATGCAACCCCCATTTCTGTGGTACCTATGGATTCAACTCCCATGGATGAAATCAGAGGAAGTGTTCCTCTTGCTCAAAAGCCTAGAACTCCAACAGTGAGAAGAGCAAAGGAACCTGTATTTAGCAAAGCCAAAGGGATGCCTTCATCCTCAAACACTACTCCCAAAGCCTCTGAATATGTGGATGCTTCCATTAAGGATCTTGTGAACAAGATTCTGTCTGAGCAAAGAGTTGTGAGTGGCATATCTATTCCTCTGAACACCATGCCAGCTCCACAAGAAGAACAGAATGATCAAGCTGAAGAGGACACTCCTGCTCAACAGGATGTCCCAATAGATGTTGAAACATCTGAGGACCAGCACAAGGCCTCCATTGATGATGATGATGAAACATCTGAGGACCAGCACAAGGCCTCCACTGATGATCAAGCCTCTGTTGATCCACCTGCTGAAGAGGAGACTACCCAACCTCCTCTTGTTGTAGACATAGAGCATGATTCTGACACAGAGATCATTGCCTCTGTGAACCCTAGCATAGCCAAAAGGCTCAGAACTAGGAAGGAAAAGAAGACTGCAGGACATGCAACTCCTGAGAAGAAGCAACCTACACCAAAGAAGGACAAAGCTAAAGTTGCTTTTGGTCCTACCAAACAATGGAGCAAGGTGAATACATAAAAGAGGAAAGCTGTCACTCCTCCAGATTCAGATGTTGAAGAGAATGTCCCAACATCCCAACCAAAGAAGAAACCAGCACCTTCAAGGTCCACCTCTGCTGTTCCAGAAGCTCCTCTGGATAATATTTCTTTTCATCATGTATCAAGTGTGAGCAGATGGAAATTTGTCTATCAAAGAAGGGTAGCACTTGAAAGAGAGCTGGGCAGCAATGCACTTGAGTGCACTGAGGTAATTGATCTCATTTCTTCTGCTGGTTTATTCAAAACAGTGTCAAACTTCTCACCTTGCTATGAGCTGTTAGTCAAGGAATTTATTGTTAACCTTCAAGAGGACTGTGCTGATGGTAAGTCAGATGAATTTAGAAAGGTGTATGTTAGAGGGAGATGTGTGGAATTCTCTCCTAGGGTTATCAACCACTATCTAGGGAGAGAATCTGATGGACCTAATGAGCTGGGGAAGACTGACAACCAGGTGTGCAAGGTCATCACTGCTAATCAAGTCAAAGCTTGGCCAGTCAAGGGCAAACTTTCTGTTAGCTTGCTAACAAGGAAATATGTAATGCTGCATAGGATTGGCACTGCAAACTGGGCCCCTACCAACCATACTTCTTCAATAGCAACTGGATTGGGCAGATTTATATATGCTGTAGGTACCCAAACAAAGCTGGACTTTGGGTCTTACATTTTTTATCAAACATTGAAGCATACTGGGACATCTGCAACAAAGCTGCCTATTGCCTTCCCTTCTTTGCTGTGTGGAATAATCCTTAGCCAGTATCCAGGTATCCTCACTGAGAAGGATTCAATCTGCAAAAGAGAGAGTCCTCTGGCCTTCCACTACAAGTTGTTCTTAAGTCATCATGCAGCTGATGTTGAAGCTCCCTCTGGGACTTCTGCTGGACCTTCAAAGGCAAAGTCTCATATATCCAAAGCTGCTTTGATTGCTGAGCTGAAGAACACCTGCAAAGAGCTGGATGCCAGGAAGCAAAAGCTTGAGGAGATTATTCAAAGGCTGGAAGTGGAAGAAAGTGCTCAGAAGGCTGCTGACTCTGATGAGGAAACTGAAGAAGAGGAAGACACTGAATATGAAGATTCTGAGTGAAAAATGTTTGTGAGGAATATGTACTGTCTGCTTCAGCATTGTATTTTGAGTTTGTATTTTTGTAATTCTCTCTGACTATGTAAAATTTGGCCCCAATTTATGTCTAAAAAGGGGGAGAAGAGAACTGAACAACAACAACAATGTCTGCTGCAACTTATTGATTAATGAAAAATGCATTTTGTTTGCTTCTGAACTAAGTTGTTTTTAATGAAAAATTTCTGTTGAAACAAGTCAGAACACATATATATTTGAGGGGGAGTAAACTCACACATGACTCAACAGAAAAGAACTGTTGTACTCTGATAAAAGAAACTCTGCTGCACTCTGATAAACCAGAAGATTATGTTAGACAAAAATTAGCCAAAGGGGGAGTTTATAGATGTTTAGAATTGGCATAATTTTTGACCAACAAGAAGTGTTGAACTTAGTTCAGGATGTCACATAAGATGTTGTGACATTATCAAACAGAGTATAAGTAAATGAACTTAATTCAGGATGTCACACCAGATGTTGTGACATTGTATCAGTTAATGAAGTAAGTTCAGTTTACAGGATGTCACACCAGATGTTGTGACATTGTATCAGTTAATGAAGTAAGTTCATTTTACAGGATGTCACACCAGATGTTGTGACATTGTATCAGTTAATGAAGTAAGTTCAGTTTTCAGGATGTCACACTAGATGTTGTGACATCTCAAACCTGCTACCAAAATTAATTAATGACTAACAGAACTGAGTAAATTCAGGGAAGTTATCTGGAATTAATTATGAATGGATAACACAGAAGAAGGCGCATCTGTAGGGAGATTGGTTATATGATTTCAGTATAACCAGAAGAACTGACTCACCTAGAATCAAGGAAGTAACAAACCCTAATTCAAGGTGATGGCAGCATGCGTATCAGGATTGGATAACCTACAGAAAGCCCAAAATTCAAGCATCTATTTAAGCAACAGAAACTCTCAGAATAGAGTATGAAATTAAGAAGACTAAATAGGGTGTTTGTGTTTTAATAGCAGGTTGTATATGTGTATCACTTTATGAGCTTTTCAAGCTGTTTTGTTTGAAGTATGACTTCAATTTTATTAAACTTGTAAACATATCACTGTGTGATTGAGGGAGAGTGAGTTGGTACTCATATCTAAGTTGTGTCTTAGGTAGAAATTGCCTTGGGTAGATATTAAGTGAAAGATTAAACTGAGTGGTTTAAGTCTAGAATTAATATTACTTATATTGGATTTCCTTCCTGGCTTGGTAGCCCCCAGATGTAAGTGTGGTTATACACTGAACTGGGTTAACAATTTCCTGTGTTGTTTAATTTTTCTGCACTTTAAGTTTTGTTCAAGTCTTCAAGTGTTTAAACATCTCATTCGACATCACGTACCTGATCCCAGAATTTCAAAATCATCTGCCACCTAGCAACCCTTCCGGTTAACGCTGGTTTCTCAAAGATGTACTTGACAGGATCCATTTTGGAAATTAGCAGTGTAGTATGAGTCAACATGTACTGTCTCAGTCGGCGAGCAGCCCATACCAAAGCGCATCAAGTTTTCTCGAGCAGTGAGTAACGGGATTCACAGTCGGTAAACTTTTTGCTAAGGTAATAAATAGCGTACTCTTTTCAACCAGACTCATCATGTTGGCCTAGAACACACCCCATTGACCCTTCTAGCACGGTCAAGTACATGATTAAAGGTCTTCCTTCAACTGGAGGCATTAGAATTGGAGGCTCCTGCAAATATTCTTTTATTTTGTCGAAAGCCCTTTGGCAGTCATCGTTCCACCTGACCGTTTGCTCTTTTCTTAGCAATTTGAATATTGGTTCGCACGTGGCGGTTAGATGAGATATGAACCGTGAAATGTAGTTCAACCTCCCCAAAAACCCGCGCACTTCTTTTTCTATTCTCGGTGCAGGCATATCTTGAATTGCTTTTACTTTTGCAGGATCTACCTCAATTCCTTTCTGACTAACAATGAAACCCAGCAGTTTCCCAGAACACACTCCGAAAGTGCACTTGTTTGGATTCAACCTCAGCTTGTATTTATCAGTCTATCAAACAGCTTCTTAAGGTTGACCAAATGTTCTTCTTCGTCTCGGGACTTAGCAATCATATCGTCCACATAACACTCAATCTCCTTGTGTATCATGTCGTGGAACAATGTGACCATCACCCGCTGATAAGTTGCCCCGGTGTTCTTCAAACCAAAGGGAATGACCTTATAGCAGAACGTACCCCACGGGGTAATGCACATTGTTTTCTCCATGTCCTCCGGTGCCATCTTAATCTGATTATATCCGGAGAAGCCATCCATTAAGGAAAATACCGAGAATTGAGCAGTATTGTCTACCAACACATCAATGTGTGGAAACGGAAAGTCATCTTTTGGGCTCGCTCTATTCAAATCCCGGTAATCAACGCACATCCGGACCTTGCCGTCCTTCTTTGGTACAGGTACAATATTAGCTACCCAAGGTGGGTAACTAGTTACAGCAAGGAACCCGACATCCCATTGCTTCTGAACCTCCTCTTTGATCTTCATTGCCATGTCATGACGAGTTCTTCTCAACTTCTACTTCACAGGAGGACAGTCTTCTCTCAATGGTAGCTTATGCACAACGATGTCAGTATCCAACCCTGGCATATCTTGATACGAACAGGCAAAGATATCCACATACTCTCGCAGCATACTGATCAGCTCTTTCTTTACTTCGGCCTGCAGACTAGCCCCAATTTTTGATCTCTTTCTTCACATCTTCAGTGCCGATGTTGATGATTTCAATTTCTTCCTGATGAGGCTGAATAACCCGTTCCTCTTGTTTCAACAATCTGACCAATTCTTCAGGGAGTTCACAGTCTTCCTCAACCCCTTCATCAGCTTGGTAGACGGGATTGTCAAAGTCATGCGTGGTCATAGCAGGAATGTTATCAATGGAATCCGGATGATCAACACTGCACAGATGATGTGCTTATTTCAGAATCTGCTTATTTTGCAAAAGAGACGCAAACACAAAAACAAAAAGGAAAAACACATTGCCATTTTTATATTTTTTGTGAAAAATTTAAAAACAAAGAAAGAGAACGCAATTTGTCTGAAAATGTCCTTTTATTTCATGGTAAAATAAGATGCATAACAAACATGGTGGCCCAATACAATGGATCCTAGCATCTTGGGCAGAATGCTGGATTTGACAATGCAGTATGATAAGAAAAGGAAACAAATAAATTACTCTGAGTGTCAGGTAACTTGGACAATGTCTTTAGCAGACCAGTTCTTCAACTCCTCTCCGGGCGCACACAGATGAATCCAGTTGTCCCAGTCACCATCACTGTCTCCATCTTGGCTTGTCACACATATTTGGTTGCGGTCGAGCAATCCAGCGCTTGTAAAAGTAATGGCCTTACCACTTGGAGTAGGTCCACCAGGCTGATAACCCAAGCCAAACTTGTCATCTTTCTTTTCCAACTCCAGCAATTTGCCCCAGCCTTGGGCGCTTCCTGACTGAACCACCTCTTTTGCCTGCTTGTAGGAATGGACGGAGGTACCCTCTTTCTCACTGCTTTTCTCTACGGGAGTCAAAATGCTGACGTTAACTGCTTCGAAGGCTTGACATAGAGTCTCATGGATCTCTCCATCCATCTCTACATATTTGAATGTTGACAAGTGGCTTACAAAGATGTCTTCCTCTCCGCATACTGTGATTACTTGGCCATCAACCACATATTTGAGCTTCTGATGCATAGTGGAAGTAACAGCTCCGGTAGCATGAATCCATGGACGTCCCAACAAGCAGCTATACGCGGGCTGGATGTCCATGACGTAGAAGATACTTTTGAATACCTGAGAACCTATTTTCATAGGAAACTCAACTTCTCCAAAAACTGACCTTCTCGACCCATCAAAAGCTTTGACAATCAAATCACTGGGCCTCAGGATGATACTATCAACATTGAGCTTCATTAATGCTTTCTTTGGAAGTACATTAAGAGAAGAGCCTGTGTCTACAAGGACATGCGACAACACAACACCCTTGCACTCCATAGTAATATGTAGTGCTTTATTATGGCTACGGCCCTCTGACGTGAGGTCTCTGTCTGTAAAGCCCAGCCCGTGGCTTGCATTCACACTGCCCACTACAGCTTCAAGTTGGTTGACAGTGATTTCTTGAGGAACATAGGCCATCTGCAACACTTTCAACAAGGCCTCTCTGTGTGCAGGAGAACACATCAGCAAGGAGAGAATGGATATCTTGGAAGGTGTCTGGTTCAACTGTTCGACCACCTTATAATCACTCTTTTTAATTATGCGCATAAATTCCTCGACCTCCTTCTCAAAGGTACCCTGCCCAGCCACAGGAGTTGTTGTCTCATCAGTCACAGCTTGTTTTCCTTTAGCCTTTTCCGAAGCCTCAGCCTTAGGATCCCCTCTCAGAACAGGGGGAGCAAATAGACGACCACTTCTTGTGAAACCTCCAACTCCTCCGATGTTCACTACAGTCGGTTCAATAGCAACAGACTTGCTCTCAACTTTCTGTCCAGCCACGTACACATCTGAGCCGTAATGCCATGGAATGGCTTTATCATCTGTATAAGGAACAGGCCCAGGCACGGTGATAGTCACAGGACTAACTTCAGGAGCATAAATGGTTACATGCTCTCTTCTGACAGGCATCTCAGTTTCATCATAGAATATGGTTATTTTGGACACATCACCAGCTTCATTGTCAACTTTGTTAAACTGCAAAGATCCTTCATCAATCAAACTCTGCAATCCTCTCTTCAGGTCTTCACACCCATTCTCTGAATTCATACACATCTCACAATCATAACTGCATCCTGGAAACACTTGACCTTTCAGCAACCTCTCTTTCACTACAAATAACAGAGTCTTCACTTCTTCTATACCCAGAATAAGACTTAACTTCTCACCACTATCAACATCATGTATTCTAGCCCCTCCATGATTCGGAATAGGGTTCGAAGTGACATTTGGCGGTGGTGCAAAGTTAATCGCCTTGGAGTCTATCAGGTCTTAAACTTTGTGCTATAGCGCCCTGCACTTCTTAGTTGAGTGCCCGGGTGCCCCTGAATGGAAAGCGCATATTGCATTGACATCGTACCCCACTGGAAGCTCTCCAGGTGGTGGTGGTGCCAAAGTTCTCAATTGAATCAGATTCAGGTCCAGCAATCTTGGTAGAAAAGCAGCATACGTCATCGGAATTGCCTCAAGCACCCTATTAGCCGGGCAAGTTTGCCTTGGATGATAATGCCTCTGTTGATAGTTGTTACGTGGCGGCTGTTGTTGTTGTTGTTGTTGAGGTTGCATCTGCTGCACAGGGCAGGAAGGAATTGTGACTGCTGACACATGCTCATATGGTCTTCTATATCCTCGGCCACGTCCTCGGCCAAACACAGCATTGTCTCCCCTTCCCTTCTCCTTGGAGGTCCACTGAAAGGTTTTCTTGCTCCATTAGAACTGCTCGCACTTGTATCTTGGATCTTTCCCATTTTCAACAAGGTCTCTACCCTTTCTCCGGAAATTACTATGTCGTTGAACTTGGTGGCCGAACAAGACGCCAATATTTTGATAAACACACCTTGCAACGTCCCCATAAACATGTCAGCCATCTCATTCTCAAGCAGTAGTGGTTGCACTCTGGCAGCAAGCTGACGCCACCTCTGAGCATATTCTTTGAAACCCTCCTTAGCAGTTTGAGACATGTGTTGCAATTGCGTGCGATTTGGAGCCATGTCCAAATTATACTGGTATTGTCTCACAAAAGCCTCTGCCAGGTCCTTCCACCTTTTAATGTTGACTCTGCTTAGCTTCATATACCATTCCAAAGAGGCCCCAACCAGGCTGTCCTGGAAATAGTACATCCATAGCATTTCATCATCAGTGTGAGCAGCAATCCTCCCTACAAAGGACTGAAGATGAGTCTTTGGGCATGTCGTGCCATTGTATTTTTCAAAAGTTGGAACCTTGAACTTGTAAGGGATTCTAACCACTGGAACCAAGCCCAAGTCAGTAATGTCAAATCCCAAAGAATTCTGGGATTGAATAGCCTTGATTTGTTCTGCCATCTCCTCAAACTTCCTATTCATCTCAGCCCCCTGACCCTCAGCTTCGTCCAGCAGAGTGAACTGTTCGTCCTGTCCGTCCATTTCCACATTGTTGAGACCATCATTGATTATAGTAACCCCTGGCTGGGTTACAGGGATTTCAACTTGACGTGCGCTCGCACCGTTACGATTAGTTCCCTCAACAGTACCGTGGTTTCTAGCTTGACCATTTTCTATCAACTCCCGCAGACGTTCTTGATTCTGACCCATGCCTGCCATCAAGGTCATAAAGTTGTCCATCCTTAGTCTCAAATCAGCTAAGTCAGCTTGCATCTGATCCATGATTCTCTCTCTGTTGACCTTTGTTGGATATCTGTGTGTACCTGGCTGTTCCCGAACTTTTCGAGGAGCTATAGTGCCTGAAACACAAAAGTCATTAGAAACTGAAGCACTACCTACAAAACAAACAACCACGTCATATGAAATGCAATGTAACTTCTCATGTTCCCAAGTTTTGAGCATTTGCATGCCCCAGTTCTGGTATCTACTCCAGACAAACACTTTGAGTATTAGCTTTCAACCTTTCTCTTTGATGAGTGTTCAGATATTAGCAGTATCAGACAAACGAGCCTTGCACATTTAGAAAAGATAATTTGCATATTAACATTGTATATCATGTACAAACCACTGCCGGCCAAAAGTTAGAACATAAACAAAAATATTCCCCGAAGGGTTACAAGCCATTACATGAATAAAAGACAAAAGAAACAAAATAAGCAAAACTCCTACAACAAGTCTGTAGGTAGTCTGAAAAATAAACTAAACTAAGGACCCAGGCTCTGCCACCTCTGCTCTGCTCTTCTTGACACCCGCTCTCAGCTTGAGCTCTTCAATCTCTTTTTGTGCCTCCTCCAAGGCTAATTGGCTTTGTGCTAACTGCTGAGTCTTTTCCCTCCGGATGTTGTGGACTTGCTCCCCTTCTTCCTTCTTATAGGCCATTTGTACTTCAAAGAACTCTTCTTTCTCTTTGAACTTCTTTTGCTCTTCCTCCCTTTGTCCTTGCAACCAAACAATGGATTGGCGAGCTTCCTTGAGAGTCTTTAAAGTCTTTTTGCGTTCGGCTTCTCTTTTTGCCTCAATCAGACCCAACCTGTGAAAGTGAGCTTCCCTTCCAACAAAGTCTTTCTCTTTAGCTTCCAGAGAGTCTTGGATCTTCAGCAGCTTCCCTTCTGCTTCATTCTTGGCCCTGTTGGCAAGATGGTACAGGCTTACCATTTCAGCATTCTCCACTCGAACTTCATGCAACTGAGCTTCCAATTTCTTGTACTCTTCAAAGGAGACAGTACTACTCTGGCTTGGAGCTTCTTTGGGATAAAGTGGAGCTTCAACTGAGAAAGGCATGAGGACTTCTTCTACATGTTTTTGCAACCATGCAACAAAAGGTGGATACGTCTTGGGATCTACTCTGTCAAAGTCTTTCTTACCCTTCCTTATCCTGTGAGCCCAAGCTTGGGAGGCTTGTAGAACTAACTCCTTGTTTCCTTCCACGGGAAAATACAAAGACCCAGCAAACTCTTCCATCTGTGGTGGATCTTTCAAAGGATAACCAAACTGCTTCCTGGCTAATGTTGGATGATAACTGATCACACCTTTCCTTCCCAGCAAAGGTACTCCAACAAACCTTCCACAACTGACCAGCAATTCTTTACCTAGCAGATCTCTGTCAAATCCCCATGCAATATCTTCAGCAGTTAGACCCATCAGTCTTCTTGACCATCTCCACTCATCCCTCATTTCCTTGAAGGCACCTGATTTTGGCAGTTGTCTGGAAAACCACTCAGCAAACAATGAAGCACAGCAGCATACTGGTCCACCCCTACCTTTCTCATTCCTGTAATGAACATTGTAATAGAAGTCACCCAACAGAGTTGGCACTGGATTGCCTTTGGCAAAGATGGAGATCACATCCAAGCTTACAAATTCATTCTCTCCCGGGAACAAGCTGGACCCATACACCATCAAAGCAAGCACAGCACCAAAGTCACCCTAACTACCCTCTTTAGCATACCTCTCTGCCTCTGGTATGAGCACACTCCAAGGGAGTCCTTTGCCTTCACTATCCTTCAGAGCCTTCTTGACTGTAGCAGCTGGAAAACGATAAACTTTGGCTAAGTCCTCTTCTTTAAGCACCACCTCAGACCCATAGAATGGCAAGGTCTCTCTAACTGGAACATTCAGAATGCTGGCAATCTCCTCCAAGGTAGGAGCTAAGATGTAACCTGGAAACACAAAGCAACACAGTAGAGGATCATAAAACTGCAACAAGGTATGCAAACTGTCCTTCTGGTCTGCAATGGGCTTGTCCACATACTTCAATATCTGGCCATATCTTTTCCTGAAGTTGCCCAAGACTTGGTTATTCATCAGACCTGCTAATTTCTGAACACTTCTAACTTCAGGCTGAAGAAAAGTATAGTGAACAACCAAGAATTATTTTGGAATTTTTAGACACTTGGAGGTATTTTTTTAAAAATAAGAAAGCAAAATGGAAATAAAAGAAAATAAAAAGAAAAGAAATAAAATAGAGAAAGAGGCTGGGGGTGTGGATAGTCAGGAATTACGTTCAAATGAATTGGGCTTACTGCAAGAGGGGTGTGGATATCACTCTGGGCCCAATGGACTGCGCATGTGTACAAAATATATGGTGTAAATTCACAAAATAACTGGAAAATAAGCTGGCCGTGAGATTAAATGAACGCATCTGGAGAGTCATTCATTAAATGACGTGGATGAATGATAGGTTATGAGGTGAGGACGCATGGGTGTTAATGTGGGGTGAGACACACGCTGAATTAAAATGAGAACAGAATTGCACGTGAGAGAGAGGCAGTGGCACTTAGTGATGTGTCAAGATCTGGGCGTGTTGAGGGAAAGATCCAAGGGACTAGAGACTGTCTTCTTCGTTGGAAACCCTAGTTCAAAGATTTGCAGATTCCGGTGACCGGAGCTAGGGCTCCGGCACCGGAAGTTACACCAGATGCACAAATCACCATAAAAATAAACAAGGACCTCCAGATTGACTAATTAGGCTACGCTGAGTTCAAAAATGGGCATGAAAAAGTCAATGGATCAATGAATCTCCTGGATCGAGACCAAACAGATATGACCAAGAAACTTCAAATTCATATTACATACTCTACAATGCATCAATTTAAAAACTAAAAACAGCAGAATGACCAGCACGCATCATAGATCAAGATGCACACAAACATTTTCAATTTCAGATCTGAAGATTCATGAGCTAACCTGAGATTGCAGATCTTGAAAATGCTTTCTAGAAGTCCAGATGATGAGGCCAAATCACTCCAAATGCTCTCTAGTTGCAAAATAAATGCAACTAGAGCCTTGAATATGGCTGGATCTTGAGCTTTGCAAGCAGCTTCCCTGAAATGGCAAGGTTGTTGATCTTGAGAGATAGCTTGAAAAAGTGTGTGATTAATGATCCTGACCCTCCAAGGATCAAGGATCTACAATTGGTTTTTGAAGAGAGCTTGTGTATGAGGAGATTTTGGAGAAAATGCAAAGTATGCAAAAACTTTGAAGCTGAAGAATGAGAGAGAACTGAGGCAAGCTGAAACCCTAATTTGTTTTATATCACCTCATGAGCAAATGCTGAAGAAATGGTGTGATTTGCACGTGTGGATCAAAAGTATTTGTGATTTTGCAAATTGAGCAAGTTTAGTGTGATATCATGTAATCCTTATGCTTTCCTTGGCCTTCATCCCCATGTGCACTCTGAATCCAGCCCTTAATCATAATCCAAAAGATCTTGGCCCTTAGATTAAGTTGTCACACTTTTCTCATGAATATGCAAAATTTGCATTTTTGAAGCAACATTCTCACTTGGCACGAATTTGTGAATTTATTTGGAGCAAAGCATGCCATTTGCATTGTATTTTAACTTTGTAAACATATTGGATCCATACAAACACTTGAAATTGAGTTTTGAGACTTTTGGCTCTTGGTGCATGCATGAAACTTCAACGTTTGCCCTAATTTGGAGGAATTTTCGAGGGCCATATATCCCAAACCCGGAATGCTATGAAAAAGTAATTGTACTTTTTGAAAATGGGAGACCCTAATATCCAACTTTCATGTTTGACTTTGGTCCATTTGAAGAATTTTTGATTAAGTTAATGTCACTTGAATTTTAGGGCAAAAGTTGCCAAAAATGGAATTTTCTCAAAACCAACTTTGCACCAATTTTGCAAAACCTCTCAAAACTTCATGATTATTGATCCTTGAACTTGCCAAACCTCTTATAACATTGTAAGAACATCCCATGGATAGAAAAAGTGGATTGGACCCCTTGAAATCACACAGTTGACTTTTTAAAGACACAGTTGACTAATTACTTCATCTGCAAGCAACTGAAGAAATTCTTGACTTCCACAAGAAATTTTCTCATGAAAATTGGTACCTAGGATCCTCTTGACATATAAAAGAATTTTCCCAAATGAAATGGCCAAAGTTGTGAGGTTTTCATGCTTGAATCTCAAACCCTAGTTTAGGACCATTGTGTAGGAGCTTTGCCTTAGCCTGGAATTCCTGATGATCTTCCAACCTTCTGAACTTTTGCAAGTGAAATTGAACTTGTAAATGCACTATAGACCTCTCATAGGACTTGAACAAAACCATTGGGCTCCTTGTCATAGCTTGTGATGCTTCAAGAACCTCCACAGATGATCATATGCCTAATGTTAGGTCATGAGAAATGTTATGCCTCATCTTTCCATGCTAGGATGCTAAAAATATGGTATGTTCATGATGAATATGATGTGATATGATGCTTAAAATGAAGAGGGAAAATTTGGGGTGTTACACCAGGCTGCTGGTCCACAAGCTGAAAGTCAGGGTGAACCCAGATATATGGATGAAGTTAGAGAGCAATGTTTGACTCTTGAGAAGAGTGTAAGAGGTCTAGAAGGAAAAGATGTCTTTGGTTCTGCTGCCATAGACATGTGTTTGGTTTCCAACTTGGTTCTTCCTGATAAGTTCAAGGTTCCTGTATTTGAGAAGTACAATGGTCATATTTGTCCAAAGATTCATCTGCTGATGTATTGTCGCAAAATGGCTGCACATGCCAAGGATGACAAGCTTCTTATTCATTGTTTTCAAGATAGTCTGAGTGGTGCTTCTATGAAGTGGTATGTGGGACTAGAAAAGAGTCACATCCGAAGCTGGAAGGATTTATCTGATGCTTTCGTAAGACAGTATAAGTACAATCTAGACATGGCACCTGACCGTCGTCAACTTTAAAATATGTCACTGAAAGAGAAAGAATCGTTCAAAGAGTATGCTCAGCGTTGGAGAGAGCTAGCTGCTCAAGTGGAACCACCTTTGGCCGAAAAAGAATTAACTGGTTTGTTCATGGATACTCCTTAACCGTTCTTTTGGGAGAAGATGGTAGGAAGTGTTTCATATGGTTTTTCTAACCTAGTCACTATTGGAGAAAGACTAGAGGAAGGTATCAATAGTAACAAAAGAACTTATCATTCGATTCAAGTTTTATATGTGTCGTTTCTGTTAATCGTTTTTTGATTAAAAAAATAATTCGAGTATACATTTTAATTATAATAATAAATAAATAACACATGAATCATAGTAATAGAAAAACAAACAAGTTATATCATATATATTTTTAAAAAGAAATAAAGAAAGAATAACAGTCAAACTATATCTTATAAAACAAGAAAATAAAATAAACGTACTTCTTCTCTGAGTTCCTTAATTCACTAGTTTTTTCTCCAATGTTATTTTTGCCGTGTCTCTCTTTGTAGAAGAGAGGTTTCTATTTATAGTGGTAATACAATTAAAATTCCAATTAATTCAATTTTATACTTTATCAAAAGTTTCTTTAACAACAAAATCGTATCAAATATTAAATACCATAACATGTAAATTTAAATCAATATATAGCCAATCAAATCAAATACATTCTCACTTTTTAACAATATACTAACTTTTGATAACTTAGAAAAATTGCTTATTTTCAATATTATGTTTTATTTAAATTAAGGGACTTTGGAATAAAATAGAAAAACGGATCCCACATCATAGTATTATTTTTTTTTAACAATTTATTTCACAAAATACATAAATATATAATATATTTTTCATCATAATAGGTCGGTGAAAATTTTAATTATATCATGTCCTATTGAGATTAATGAAAATCAACTGTGATAATCAATTTTTTTAACTAAAGTTGACTTATTAATAAAATAGTTTTAAACAATTTTAATTAAATAATTAGAATTTTTTAAATTTTTAATCATAATACTTTTTGTTTCTTATTGATTAAAATTAATTTTAACATTTATCTTATATATAAGAACATTAAAAAAACACAATTGTAGATTTAGATGATTTCCATCATATTTTACCTCAATCATAAATGTTGAGATAAGCACTAAAGGATCATTTAAAAAATTAAAAAATTAAAAACAACAGAATATTTTTATAAAAAAAAATAACCATGATTTATGGACATTAATCAGCTCTTAATTTTACATATATTTTTTATCTTTTAATTTTTTTCAATATATTTTTTTGACTTATTTGATTTGCTTATTTTTTTTCATTAGATCAATATGCTGTAAAAAAATCAAATGATGCTGATAATTTTGACATATTTGATTTCCTTATTTTAATATCATATATATACAAAAAAACAACCAAATGATGATAATATACCATGTCTAGCTAGTAATTGATGATTATATTAAAACTTTAAATTTAAACTATAAGTTTAATTTATTACTGGAAGATTATTTTTCATCAAAAGATGATATACTTATAATTTGATTTTAACTATTTTTGGTGACGTGAATTATATTTAATAATATAAAGAGAAACATAATGTTACACATATATGTCCTTCTACGTTTTGGTAAAGTTTCTAGATAAAAACACACATCTTAAATAAATAAAAAGTTAGAGTAAATTAAATTGAAAATTATATCGAATCACTATTTAAAATATATTATAAGTTTGTTAATATAGGGCACAATAAAACCAACAGTGATATGGTCTACAAATCAAATAATATAAATAATTCTTAAAATTCAATATCATAAAATATTACATTAAAATAAAATCTCAATTCTTCATAAATATAATATCTTATACATGTGTGTTTAATTCGAATCAGTTTCTTGGACGATATACCCATCCGCCATGTTTACTTGTCATATGAATAAGAAGACCTTTTTCCGATGTAAAGCTTCTACCGCATACAGGACATTGTCCTGGTACTTTTTCTTTATGTACACTTTGATGACTATGCAAACCCTTTTCAGATCCAAAAGACTCATTACATCCTTGTGCATTGCATTTGTATTGGTCGGCCATTGAAAACTGTATTAACAAAGAAATAATCAAATTGTACATACTAAATTAGAAAGCGAAACAAATCACAAATATATATAGTTGTAAAACGTATTTTAACAATATAGATGTTTTATTTAAACTTGTATATGTCTGTTCAATAATTAACCCCAAAGTTCAAAGATAATTAATAATTCTAATTAATTTTTAATGTGAAATCACGATGTTACACGTTTACAATAAGGATTAAAACTTAATTTCGAATGCATATGGATTAATAGTGTTCATTATTTTCATATTGTTTTCTTTTATTTAAAATAAAATTGTTAATGGATTTTAAATAACCCGCTTAAATTTTATATTTTACAACAATATATTAAAATATATTAGTTACTATCAATTAAAAGAATAACGTTAAAATTATTAACTTCGATATCCGTTGTTAGAGTTTTAATATGATAAAATCATATAATATTTATATTAAAAATGTAAATTACTTCTTTTTTTCATTTGAAGTCTTTTAAAATGTTACATTTTAATTTTTTAAAAACAAAATACTAAATCATTCTTAAAAACATGAAATATAAGCTTAGTTATATGTTAAAAGGTTTCTAATAGTAACAAAAGAACTTATCATTCGATTCAAGTTTTATATGTGTCGTTTCTGTTAATCGTTTTTTGATTAAAAAAATAATTCGAGTATACGTTTTAATTATAATAATAAATAAATAACACATGAATCATAGTAATAGAAAAACAAACAAGTTATATCATATATATTTTTAAAAAGAAATAAAGAAAGAATAACAGTCAAACTATATCTTATAAAACAAGAAAATAAAATAAACGTACTTCTTCTCTGAGTTCCTTAATTCACTAGTTTTTTCTCCAATGTTATTTTTGCCGTGTCTCTCTTTGTAGAAGAGAGGTTTCTATTTATAGTGGTAATACAATTAAAATTCCAATTAATTCAATTTTATACTTTATCAAAAGTTTCTTTAACAACAAAATCGTATCAAATATTAAATACCATAACATGTAAATTTAAATCAATATATAGCCAATCAAATCAAATACATTCTCACTTTTTAACAATATACTAACTTTTGATAACTTAGAAAAATTGCTTATTTTCAATATTATGTTTTATTTAAATTAAGGGACTTTGGAATAAAATAGAAAAACGGATCCCACATCATAGTATTATTTTTTTTTAACAATTTATTTCACAAAATACATAAATATATAATATATTTGTCATCATAATAGGTCGGTGAAAATTTTATTTATATCATGTCCTATTGAGATTAATGAAAATCAACTGTGATAATCAATTTTTTTAACTAAAGTTGACTTATTAATAAAATAGTTTTAAACAATTTTAATTAAATAATTAGAATTTTTTAAATTTTTAATCATAATACTTTTTGTTTCTTATAGATTAAAATTAATTTTAACATTTATCTTATATATAAGAACATTAAAAAAACACAATTGTAGATTTAGATGATTTCCATCATATTTTACCTCAATCGTAAATGTTGAGATAAGCACTAAAGGATCATTTAAAAAATTAAAAAATTAAAAACAACAGAATATTTTTATAAAAAAAAATAACCATGATTTATGGACATTAATCAGCTCTTAATTTTACATATATTTTTTATCTTTTAATTTTTTTCAATATATTTTTTTGACTTATTTGATTTGCTTATTTTTTTTCATTAGATCAATATGCTGTAAAAAAATCAAATGATGCTGATAATTTTGACATATTTGATTTCCTTATTTTAATATCATATATATACAAAAAAACAACCAAATGATGATAATATACCATGTCTAGCT
Organism: Lathyrus aphaca; assembly: GCA_963966055.1. Taxonomy (NCBI): domain Eukaryota; kingdom Viridiplantae; phylum Streptophyta; class Magnoliopsida; order Fabales; family Fabaceae; genus Lathyrus; species Lathyrus aphaca. Next base: position 213,856,205 of record OZ014519.1, read on the forward strand.
AGTAATTGATGATTATATTAAAACTTTAAATTTAAACTATAAGTTTAATTTATTACTGGAAGATTATTTTTCATCAAAAGATGATATACTTATAATTTGATTTTAACTATTTTTGGTGACGTGAATTATATTTAATAATATAAAGAGAAACATAATGTTACACATATATGTCCTTCTACGTTTTGGTAAAGTTTCTAGATAAAAACACACATCTTAAATAAATAAAAAGTTAGAGTAAATTAAATTGAAAATTATATCGAATCACTATTTAAAATATATTATAAGTTTGTTAATATAGGGCACAATAAAACCAACAGTGATATGGTCTACAAATCAAATAATATAAATAATTCTTAAAATTCAATATCATAAAATATTACATTAAAATAAAATCTCAATTCTTCATAAATATAATATCTTATACATGTGTGTTTAATTCGAATCAGTTTCTTGGACGATATACCCATCCGCCATGTTTACTTGTCATATGAATAAGAAGACCTTTTTCCGATGTAAAGCTTCTACCGCATACAGGACATTGTCCTGGTACTTTTTCTTTATGTACACTTTGATGACTATGCAAACCCTTTTCAGATCCAAAAGACTCATTACATCCTTGTGCATTGCATTTGTATTGGTCGGCCATTGAAAACTGTATTAACAAAGAAATAATCAAATTGTACATACTAAATTAGAAAGCGAAACAAATCACAAATATATATAGTTGTAAAACGTATTTTAACAATATAGATGTTTTATTTAAACTTGTATATGTCTGTTCAATAATTAACCCCAAAGTTCAAAGATAATTAATAATTCTAATTAATTTTTAATGTGAAATCACGATGTTACACGTTTACAATAAGGATTAAAACTTAATTTCGAATGCATATGGATTAATAGTGTTCATTATTTTCATATTGTTTTCTTTTATTTAAAATAAAATTGTTAATGGATTTTAAATAACCCGCTTAAATTTTATATTTTACAACAATATATTAAAATATATTAGTTACTATCAATTAAAAGAATAACGTTAAAATTATTAACTTCGATATCCGTTGTTAGAGTTTTAATATGATAAAATCATATAATATTTATATTAAAAATGTAAATTACTTCTTTTTTTCATTTGAAGTCTTTTAAAATGTTACATTTTAATTTTTTAAAAACAAAATACTAAATCATTCTTAAAAACATGAAATATAAGCTTAGTTATATGTTAAAAGGTTTCTAATAGTAACAAAAGAACTTATCATTCGATTCAAGTTTTATATGTGTCGTTTCTGTTAATCGTTTTTTGATTAAAAAAATAATTCGAGTATACGTTTTAATTATAATAATAAATAAATAACACATGAATCATAGTAATAGAAAAACAAACAAGTTATATCATATATATTTTTAAAAAGAAATAAAGAAAGAATAACAGTCAAACTATATCTTATAAAACAAGAAAATAAAATAAACGTACTTCTTCTCTGAGTTCCTTAATTCACTAGTTTTTTCTCCAATGTTATTTTTGTCGTGTCTCTCTTTGTAGAAGAGAGGTTTCTATTTATAGTGGTAATACAATTAAAATTCCAATTAATTCAATTTTATACTTTATCAAAAGTTTCTTTAACAACAAAATCGTATCAAATATTAAATACCATAACATGTAAATTTAAATCAATATATAGCCAATCAAATCAAATACATTCTCACTTTTTAACAATATACTAACTTTTGATAACTTAGAAAAATTGCTTATTTTCAATATTATGTTTTATTTAAATTAAGGGACTTTGGAATAAAATAGAAAAACGGATCCCACATCATAGTATTATTTTTTTTTAACAATTTATTTCACAAAATACATAAATATATAATATATTTGTCATCATAATAGGTCGGTGAAAATTTTATTTATATCATGTCCTATTGAGATTAATGAAAATCAACTGTGATAATCAATTTTTTTAACTAAAGTTGACTTATTAATAAAATAGTTTTAAACAATTTTAATTAAATAATTAGAATTTTTTAAATTTTTAATCATAATACTTTTTGTTTCTTATAGATTAAAATTAATTTTAACATTTATCTTATATATAAGAACATTAAAAAAACACAATTGTAGATTTAGATGATTTCCATCATATTTTACCTCAATCGTAAATGTTGAGATAAGCACTAAAGGATCATTTAAAAAATTAAAAAATTAAAAACAACAGAATATTTTTATAAAAAAAAATAACCATGATTTATGGACATTAATCAGCTCTTAATTTTACATATATTTTTTATCTTTTAATTTTTTTCAATATATTTTTTTGACTTATTTGATTTGCTTATTTTTTTTCATTAGATCAATATGCTGTAAAAAAATCAAATGATGCTGATAATTTTGACATATTTGATTTCCTTATTTTAATATCATATATATACAAAAAAACAACCAAATGATGATAATATACCATGTCTAGCTAGTAATTGATGATTATATTAAAACTTTAAATTTAAACTATAAGTTTAATTTATTACTGGAAGATTATTTTTCATCAAAAGATGATATACTTATAATTTGATTTTAACTATTTTTGGTGACGTGAATTATATTTAATAATATAAAGAGAAACATAATGTTACACATATATGTCCTTCTACGTTTTGGTAAAGTTTCTAGATAAAAACACACATCTTAAATAAATAAAAAGTTAGAGTAAATTAAATTGAAAATTATATCGAATCACTAGTTAAAATATATTATAAGTTTGTTAATATAGGGCACAATAAAACCAACAGTGATATGGTCTACAAATCAAATAATATAAATAATTCTTAAAATTCAATATCATAAAATATTACATTAAAATAAAATCTCAATTCTTCATAAATATAATATCTTATACATGTGTGTTTAATTCGAATCAATTTCTTGGACGATATACCCATCCGCCATGTTTACTTGTCATATGAATAAGAAGACCTTTTTCCGATGTAAAGCTTCTACCGCATACAGGACATTGTCCTGGTACTTTTTCTTTATGTACACTTTGATGACTATGCAAACCCTTTTCAGATCCAAAAGACTCATTACATCCTTGTGCATTGCATTTGTATTGGTCGGCCATTGAAAACTGTATTAACAAAGAAATAATCAAATTGTACATACTAAATTAGAAAGCGAAACAAATCACAAATATATATAGTTGTAAAACGTATTTTAACAATATAGATGTTTTATTTAAACTTGTATATGTCTGTTCAATAATTAACCCCAAAGTTCAAAGATAATTAATAATTCTAATTAATTTTTAATGTGAAATCACGATGTTACACGTTTACAATAAGGATTAAAACTTAATTTCGAATGCATATGGATTAATAGTGTTCATTATTTTCATATTGTTTTCTTTTATTTAAAATAAAATTGTTAATGGATTTTAAATAACCCGCTTAAATTTTATATTTTACAACAATATATTAAAATATATTAGTTACTATCAATTAAAAGAATAACGTTAAAATTATTAACTTCGATATCCGTTGTTAGAGTTTTAATATGATAAAATCATATAATATTTATATTAAAAATGTAAATTACTTCTTTTTTTCATTTGAAGTCTTTTAAAATGTTACATTTTAATTTTTTAAAAACAAAATACTAAATCATTCTTAAAAACATGAAATATAAGCTTAGTTATATGTTAAAAGGTTTCTAATAGTAACAAAAGAACTTATCATTCGATTCAAGTTTTATATGTGTCGTTTCTGTTAATCGTTTTTTGATTAAAAAAATAATTCGAGTATACGTTTTAATTATAATAATAAATAAATAACACATGAATCATAGTAATAGAAAAACAAACAAGTTATATCATATATATTTTTAAAAAGAAATAAAGAAAGAATAACAGTCAAACTATATCTTATAAAACAAGAAAATAAAATAAACGTACTTCTTCTCTGAGTTCCTTAATTCACTAGTTTTTTCTCCAATGTTATTTTTGCCGTGTCTCTCTTTGTAGAAGAGAGGTTTCTATTTATAGTGGTAATACAATTAAAATTCCAATTAATTCAATTTTATACTTTATCAAAAGTTTCTTTAACAACAAAATCGTATCAAATATTAAATACCATAACATGTAAATTTAAATCAATATATAGCCAATCAAATCAAATACATTCTCACTTTTTAACAATATACTAACTTTTGATAACTTAGAAAAATTGCTTATTTTCAATATTATGTTTTATTTAAATTAAGGGACTTTGGAATAAAATAGAAAAACGGATCCCACATCATAGTATTATTTTTTTTTAACAATTTATTTCACAAAATACATAAATATATAATATATTTGTCATCATAATAGGTCGGTGAAAATTTTATTTATATCATGTCCTATTGAGATTAATGAAAATCAACTGTGATAATCAATTTTTTTAACTAAAGTTGACTTATTAATAAAATAGTTTTAAACAATTTTAATTAAATAATTAGAATTTTTTAAATTTTTAATCATAATACTTTTTGTTTCTTATAGATTAAAATTAATTTTAACATTTATCTTATATATAAGAACATTAAAAAAACACAATTGTAGATTTAGATGATTTCCATCATATTTTACCTCAATCGTAAATGTTGAGATAAGCACTAAAGGATCATTTAAAAAATTAAAAAATTAAAAACAACAGAATATTTTTATAAAAAAAAATAACCATGATTTATGGACATTAATCAGCTCTTAATTTTACATATATTTTTTATCTTTTAATTTTTTTCAATATATTTTTTTGACTTATTTGATTTGCTTATTTTTTTTCATTAGATCAATATGCTGTAAAAAAATCAAATGATGCTGATAATTTTGACATATTTGATTTCCTTATTTTAATATCATATATATACAAAAAAACAACCAAATGATGATAATATACCATGTCTAGCTAGTAATTGATGATTATATTAAAACTTTAAATTTAAACTATAAGTTTAATTTATTACTGGAAGATTATTTTTCATCAAAAGATGATATACTTATAATTTGATTTTAACTATTTTTGGTGACGTGAATTATATTTAATAATATAAAGAGAAACATAATGTTACACATATATGTCCTTCTACGTTTTGGTAAAGTTTCTAGATAAAAACACACATCTTAAATAAATAAAAAGTTAGAGTAAATTAAATTGAAAATTATATCGAATCACTATTTAAAATATATTATAAGTTTGTTAATATAGGGCACAATAAAACCAACAGTGATATGGTCTACAAATCAAATAATATAAATAATTCTTAAAATTCAATATCATAAAATATTACATTAAAATAAAATCTCAATTCTTCATAAATATAATATCTTATACATGTGTGTTTAATTCGAATCAGTTTCTTGGACGATATACCCATCCGCCATGTTTACTTGTCATATGAATAAGAAGACCTTTTTCCGATGTAAAGCTTCTACCGCATACAGGACATTGTCCTGGTACTTTTTCTTTATGTACACTTTGATGACTATGCAAACCCTTTTCAGATCCAAAAGACTCATTACATCCTTGTGCATTGCATTTGTATTGGTCGGCCATTGAAAACTGTATTAACAAAGAAATAATCAAATTGTACATACTAAATTAGAAAGCGAAACAAATCACAAATATATATAGTTGTAAAACGTATTTTAACAATATAGATGTTTTATTTAAACTTGTATATGTCTGTTCAATAATTAACCCCAAAGTTCAAAGATAATTAATAATTCTAATTAATTTTTAATGTGAAATCACGATGTTACACGTTTACAATAAGGATTAAAACTTAATTTCGAATGCATATGGATTAATAGTGTTCATTATTTTCATATTGTTTTCTTTTATTTAAAATAAAATTGTTAATGGATTTTAAATAACCCGCTTAAATTTTATATTTTACAACAATATATTAAAATATATTAGTTACTATCAATTAAAAGAATAACGTTAAAATTATTAACTTCGATATCCGTTGTTAGAGTTTTAATATGATAAAATCATATAATATTTATATTAAAAATGTAAATTACTTCTTTTTTTCATTTGAAGTCTTTTAAAATGTTACATTTTAATTTTTTAAAAACAAAATACTAAATCATTCTTAAAAACATGAAATATAAGCTTAGTTATATGTTAAAAGGTTTCTAATAGTAACAAAAGAACTTATCATTCGATTCAAGTTTTATATGTGTCGTTTCTGTTAATCGTTTTTTGATTAAAAAAATAATTCGAGTATACGTTTTAATTATAATAATAAATAAATAACACATGAATCATAGTAATAGAAAAACAAACAAGTTATATCATATATATTTTTAAAAAGAAATAAAGAAAGAATAACAGTCAAACTATATCTTATAAAACAAGAAAATAAAATAAACGTACTTCTTCTCTGAGTTCCTTAATTCACTAGTTTTTTCTCCAATGTTATTTTTGCCGTGTCTCTCTTTGTAGAAGAGAGGTTTCTATTTATAGTGGTAATACAATTAAAATTCCAATTAATTCAATTTTATACTTTATCAAAAGTTTCTTTAACAACAAAATCGTATCAAATATTAAATACCATAACATGTAAATTTAAATCAATATATAGCCAATCAAATCAAATACATTCTCACTTTTTAACAATATACTAACTTTTGATAACTTAGAAAAATTGCTTATTTTCAATATTATGTTTTATTTAAATTAAGGGACTTTGGAATAAAATAGAAAAACGGATCCCACATCATAGTATTATTTTTTTTTAACAATTTATTTCACAAAATACATAAATATATAATATATTTGTCATCATAATAGGTCGGTGAAAATTTTATTTATATCATGTCCTATTGAGATTAATGAAAATCAACTGTGATAATCAATTTTTTTAACTAAAGTTGACTTATTAATAAAATAGTTTTAAACAATTTTAATTAAATAATTAGAATTTTTTAAATTTTTAATCATAATACTTTTTGTTTCTTATAGATTAAAATTAATTTTAACATTTATCTTATATATAAGAACATTAAAAAAACACAATTGTAGATTTAGATGATTTCCATCATATTTTACCTCAATCGTAAATGTTGAGATAAGCACTAAAGGATCATTTAAAAAATTAAAAAATTAAAAACAACAGAATATTTTTATAAAAAAAAATAACCATGATTTATGGACATTAATCAGCTCTTAATTTTACATATATTTTTTATCTTTTAATTTTTTTCAATATATTTTTTTGACTTATTTGATTTGCTTATTTTTTTTCATTAGATCAATATGCTGTAAAAAAATCAAATGATGCTGATAATTTTGACATATTTGATTTCCTTATTTTAATATCATATATATACAAAAAAACAACCAAATGATGATAATATACCATGTCTAGCTAGTAATTGATGATTATATTAAAACTTTAAATTTAAACTATAAGTTTAATTTATTACTGGAAGATTATTTTTCATCAAAAGATGATATACTTATAATTTGATTTTAACTATTTTTGGTGACGTGAATTATATTTAATAATATAAAGAGAAACATAATGTTACACATATATGTCCTTCTACGTTTTGGTAAAGTTTCTAGATAAAAACACACATCTTAAATAAATAAAAAGTTAGAGTAAATTAAATTGAAAATTATATCGAATCACTATTTAAAATATATTATAAGTTTGTTAATATAGGGCACAATAAAACCAACAGTGATATGGTCTACAAATCAAATAATATAAATAATTCTTAAAATTCAATATCATAAAATATTACATTAAAATAAAATCTCAATTCTTCATAAATATAATATCTTATACATGTGTGTTTAATTCGAATCAGTTTCTTGGACGATATACCCATCCGCCATGTTTACTTGTCATATGAATAAGAAGACCTTTTTCCGATGTAAAGCTTCTACCGCATACAGGACATTGTCCTGGTACTTTTTCTTTATGTACACTTTGATGACTATGCAAACCCTTTTCAGATCCAAAAGACTCATTACATCCTTGTGCATTGCATTTGTATTGGTCGGCCATTGAAAACTGTATTAACAAAGAAATAATCAAATTGTACATACTAAATTAGAAAGCGAAACAAATCACAAATATATATAGTTGTAAAACGTATTTTAACAATATAGATGTTTTATTTAAACTTGTATATGTCTGTTCAATAATTAACCCCAAAGTTCAAAGATAATTAATAATTCTAATTAATTTTTAATGTGAAATCACGATGTTACACGTTTACAATAAGGATTAAAACTTAATTTCGAATGCATATGGATTAATAGTGTTCATTATTTTCATATTGTTTTCTTTTATTTAAAATAAAATTGTTAATGGATTTTAAATAACCCGCTTAAATTTTATATTTTACAACAATATATTAAAATATATTAGTTACTATCAATTAAAAGAATAACGTTAAAATTATTAACTTCGATATCCGTTGTTAGAGTTTTAATATGATAAAATCATATAATATTTATATTAAAAATGTAAATTACTTCTTTTTTTCATTTGAAGTCTTTTAAAATGTTACATTTTAATTTTTTAAAAACAAAATACTAAATCATTCTTAAAAACATGAAATATAAGCTTAGTTATATCTTAAAAGGTTTCTAATAGTAACAAAAGAACTTATCATTCGATTCAAGTTTTATATGTGTCGTTTCTGTTAATCGTTTTTTGATTAAAAAAATAATTCGAGTATACGTTTTAATTATAATAATAAATAAATAACACATGAATCATAGTAATAGAAAAACAAACAAGTTATATCATATATATTTTTAAAAAGAAATAAAGAAAGAATAACAGTCAAACTATATCTTATAAAACAAGAAAATAAAATAAACGTACTTCTTCTCTGAGTTCCTTAATTCACTAGTTTTTTCTCCAATGTTATTTTTGTCGTGTCTCTCTTTGTAGAAGAGAGGTTTCTATTTATAGTGGTAATACAATTAAAATTCCAATTAATTCAATTTTATACTTTATCAAAAGTTTCTTTAACAACAAAATCGTATCAAATATTAAATACCATAACATGTAAATTTAAATCAATATATAGCCAATCAAATCAAATACATTCTCACTTTTTAACAATATACTAACTTTTGATAACTTAGAAAAATTGCTTATTTTCAATATTATGTTTTATTTAAATTAAGGGACTTTGGAATAAAATAGAAAAACGGATCCCACATCATAGTATTATTTTTTTTTAACAATTTATTTCACAAAATACATAAATATATAATATATTTGTCATCATAATAGGTCGGTGAAAATTTTATTTATATCATGTCCTATTGAGATTAATGAAAATCAACTGTGATAATCAATTTTTTTAACTAAAGTTGACTTATTAATAAAATAGTTTTAAACAATTTTAATTAAATAATTAGAATTTTTTAAATTTTTAATCATAATACTTTTTGTTTCTTATAGATTAAAATTAATTTTAACATTTATCTTATATATAAGAACATTAAAAAAACACAATTGTAGATTTAGATGATTTCCATCATATTTTACCTCAATCGTAAATGTTGAGATAAGCACTAAAGGATCATTTAAAAAATTAAAAAATTAAAAACAACAGAATATTTTTATAAAAAAAAATAACCATGATTTATGGACATTAATCAGCTCTTAATTTTACATATATTTTTTATCTTTTAATTTTTTTCAATATATTTTTTTGACTTATTTGATTTGCTTATTTTTTTTCATTAGATCAATATGCTGTAAAAAAATCAAATGATGCTGATAATTTTGACATATTTGATTTCCTTATTTTAATATCATATATATACAAAAAAACAACCAAATGATGATAATATACCATGTCTAGCTAGTAATTGATGATTATATTAAAACTTTAAATTTAAACTATAAGTTTAATTTATTACTGGAAGATTATTTTTCATCAAAAGATGATATACTTATAATTTGATTTTAACTATTTTTGGTGACGTGAATTATATTTAATAATATAAAGAGAAACATAATGTTACACATATATGTCCTTCTACGTTTTGGTAAAGTTTCTAGATAAAAACACACATCTTAAATAAATAAAAAGTTAGAGTAAATTAAATTGAAAATTATATCGAATCACTAGTTAAAATATATTATAAGTTTGTTAATATAGGGCACAATAAAACCAACAGTGATATGGTCTACAAATCAAATAATATAAATAATTCTTAAAATTCAATATCATAAAATATTACATTAAAATAAAATCTCAATTCTTCATAAATATAATATCTTATACATGTGTGTTTAATTCGAATCAATTTCTTGGACGATATACCCATCCGCCATGTTTACTTGTCATATGAATAAGAAGACCTTTTTCCGATGTAAAGCTTCTACCGCATACAGGACATTGTCCTGGTACTTTTTCTTTATGTACACTTTGATGACTATGCAAACCCTTTTCAGATCCAAAAGACTCATTACATCCTTGTGCATTGCATTTGTATTGGTCGGCCATTGAAAACTGTATTAACAAAGAAATAATCAAATTGTACATACTAAATTAGAAAGCGAAACAAATCACAAATATATATAGTTGTAAAACGTATTTTAACAATATAGATGTTTTATTTAAACTTGTATATGTCTGTTCAATAATTAACCCCAAAGTTCAAAGATAATTAATAATTCTAATTAATTTTTAATGTGAAATCACGATGTTACACGTTTACAATAAGGATTAAAACTTAATTTCGAATGCATATGGATTAATAGTGTTCATTATTTTCATATTGTTTTCTTTTATTTAAAATAAAATTGTTAATGGATTTTAAATAACCCGCTTAAATTTTATATTTTACAACAATATATTAAAATATATTAGTTACTATCAATTAAAAGAATAACGTTAAAATTATTAACTTCGATATCCGTTGTTAGAGTTTTAATATGATAAAATCATATAATATTTATATTAAAAATGTAAATTACTTCTTTTTTTCATTTGAAGTCTTTTAAAATGTTACATTTTAATTTTTTAAAAACAAAATACTAAATCATTCTTAAAAACATGAAATATAAGCTTAGTTATATGTTAAAAGGTTTCTAATAGTAACAAAAGAACTTATCATTCGATTCAAGTTTTATATGTGTCGTTTCTGTTAATCGTTTTTTTATTAAAAAAATAATTCGAGTATACGTTTTAATTATAATAATAAATAAATAACACATGAATCATAGTAATAGAAAAACAAACAAGTTATATCATCTATATTTTTAAAAAGAAATAAAGAAAGAATAACAGTCAAACTATATCTTATAAAACAAGAAAATAAAATAAACGTACTTCTTCTCTGAGTTCCTTAATTCACTAGTTTTTTCTCCAATGTTATTTTTGCCGTGTCTCTCTTTGTAGAAGAGAGGTTTCTATTTATAGTGGTAATACAATTAAAATTCCAATTAATTCAATTTTATACTTTATCAAAAGTTTCTTTAACAACAAAATCGTATCAAATATTAAATACCATAACATGTAAATTTAAATCAATATATAGCCAATCAAATCAAATACATTCTCACTTTTTAACAATATACTAACTTTTGATAACTTAGAAAAATTGCTTATTTTCAATATTATGTTTTATTTAAATTAAGGGACTTTGGAATAAAATAGAAAAACGGATCCCACATCATAGTATTATTTTTTTTTAACAATTTATTTCACAAAATACATAAATATATAATATATTTTTCATCATAATAGGTCGGTGAAAATTTTAATTATATCATGTCCTATTGAGATTAATGAAAATCAACTGTGATAATCAATTTTTTTAACTAAAGTTGACTTATTAATAAAATAGTTTTAAACAATTTTAATTAAATAATTAGAATTTTTTAAATTTTTAATCATAATACTTTTTGTTTCTTATTGATTAAAATTAATTTTAACATTTATCTTATATATAAGAACATTAAAAAAACACAATTGTAGATTTAGATGATTTCCATCATATTTTACCTCAATCATAAATGTTGAGATAAGCACTAAAGGATCATTTAAAAAATTAAAAAATTAAAAACAACAGAATATTTTTATAAAAAAAAATAACCATGATTTATGGACATTAATCAGCTCTTAATTTTACATATATTTTTTATCTTTTAATTTTTTTCAATATATTTTTTTGACTTATTTGATTTGCTTATTTTTTTTCATTAGATCAATATGCTGTAAAAAAATCAAATGATGCTGATAATTTTGACATATTTGATTTCCTTATTTTAATATCATATATATACAAAAAAACAACCAAATGATGATAATATACCATGTCTAGCTAGTAATTGATGATTATATTAAAACTTTAAATTTAAACTATAAGTTTAATTTATTACTGGAAGATTATTTTTCATCAAAAGATGATATACTTATAATTTGATTTTAACTATTTTTGGTGACGTGAATTATATTTAATAATATAAAGAGAAACATAATGTTACACATATATGTCCTTCTACGTTTTGGTAAAGTTTCTAGATAAAAACACACATCTTAAATAAATAAAAAGTTAGAGTAAATTAAATTGAAAATTATATCGAATCACTATTTAAAATATATTATAAGTTTGTTAATATAGGGCACTATAAAACCAACAGTGATATGGTCTACAAATCAAATAATATAAATAATTCTTAAAATTCAATATCATAAAATATTACATTAAAATAAAATCTCAATTCTTCATAAATATAATATCTTATACATGTGTGTTTAATTCGAATCAGTTTCTTGGACGATATACCCATCCGCCATGTTTACTTGTCATATGAATAAGAAGACCTTTTTCCGATGTAAAGCTTCTACCGCATACAGGACATTGTCCTGGTACTTTTTCTTTATGTACACTTTGATGACTATGCAAACCCTTTTCAGATCCAAAAGACTCATTACATCCTTGTGCATTGCATTTGTATTGGTCGGCCATTGAAAACTGTATTAACAAAGAAATAATCAAATTGTACATACTAAATTAGAAAGCGAAACAAATCACAAATATATATAGTTGTAAAACGTATTTTAACAATATAGATGTTTTATTTAAACTTGTATATGTCTGTTCAATAATTAACCCCAAAGTTCAAAGATAATTAATAATTCTAATTAATTTTTAATGTGAAATCACGATGTTACACGTTTACAATAAGGATTAAAACTTAATTTCGAATGCATATGGATTAATAGTGTTCATTATTTTCATATTGTTTTCTTTTATTTAAAATAAAATTGTTAATGGATTTTAAATAACCCGCTTAAATTTTATATTTTACAACAATATATTAAAATATATTAGTTACTATCAATTAAAAGAATAACGTTAAAATTATTAACTTCGATATCCGTTGTTAGAGTTTTAATATGATAAAATCATATAATATTTATATTAAAAATGTAAATTACTTCTTTTTTTCATTTGAAGTCTTTTAAAATGTTACATTTTAATTTTTTAAAAACAAAATACTAAATCATTCTTAAAAACATGAAATATAAGCTTAGTTATATGTTAAAAGGTTTCTAATAGTAACAAAAGAACTTATCATTCGATTCAAGTTTTATATGTGTCGTTTCTGTTAATCGTTTTTTGATTAAAAAAATAATTCGAGTATACGTTTTAATTATAATAATAAATAAATAACACATGAATCATAGTAATAGAAAAACAAACAAGTTATATCATATATATTTTTAAAAAGAAATAAAGAAAGAATAACAGTCAAACTATATCTTATAAAACAAGAAAATAAAATAAACGTACTTCTTCTCTGAGTTCCTTAATTCACTAGTTTTTTCTCCAATGTTATTTTTGCCGTGTCTCTCTTTGTAGAAGAGAGGTTTCTATTTATAGTGGTAATACAATTAAAATTCCAATTAATTCAATTTTATACTTTATCAAAAGTTTCTTTAACAACAAAATCGTATCAAATATTAAATACCATAACATGTAAATTTAAATCAATATATAGCCAATCAAATCAAATACATTCTCACTTTTTAACAATATACTAACTTTTGATAACTTAGAAAAATTGCTTATTTTCAATATTATGTTTTATTTAAATTAAGGGACTTTGGAATAAAATAGAAAAACGGATCCCACATCATAGTATTATTTTTTTTTAACAATTTATTTCACAAAATACATAAATATATAATATATTTGTCATCATAATAGGTCGGTGAAAATTTTATTTATATCATGTCCTATTGAGATTAATGAAAATCAACTGTGATAATCAATTTTTTTAACTAAAGTTGACTTATTAATAAAATAGTTTTAAACAATTTTAATTAAATAATTAGAATTTTTTAAATTTTTAATCATAATACTTTTTGTTTCTTATAGATTAAAATTAATTTTAACATTTATCTTATATATAAGAACATTAAAAAAACACAATTGTAGATTTAGATGATTTCCATCATATTTTACCTCAATCGTAAATGTTGAGATAAGCACTAAAGGATCATTTAAAAAATTAAAAAATTAAAAACAACAGAATATTTTTATAAAAAAAAATAACCATGATTTATGGACATTAATCAGCTCTTAATTTTACATATATTTTTTATCTTTTAATTTTTTTCAATATATTTTTTTGACTTATTTGATTTGCTTATTTTTTTTCATTAGATCAATATGCTGTAAAAAAATCAAATGATGCTGATAATTTTGACATATTTGATTTCCTTATTTTAATATCATATATATACAAAAAAACAACCAAATGATGATAATATACCATGTCTAGCTAGTAATTGATGATTATATTAAAACTTTAAATTTAAACTATAAGTTTAATTTATTACTGGAAGATTATTTTTCATCAAAAGATGATATACTTATAATTTGATTTTAACTATTTTTGGTGACGTGAATTATATTTAATAATATAAAGAGAAACATAATGTTACACATATATGTCCTTCTACGTTTTGGTAAAGTTTCTAGATAAAAACACACATCTTAAATAAATAAAAAGTTAGAGTAAATTAAATTGAAAATTATATCGAATCACTATTTAAAATATATTATAAGTTTGTTAATATAGGGCACAATAAAACCAACAGTGATATGGTCTACAAATCAAATAATATAAATAATTCTTAAAATTCAATATCATAAAATATTACATTAAAATAAAATCTCAATTCTTCATAAATATAATATCTTATACATGTGTGTTTAATTCGAATCAGTTTCTTGGACGATATACCCATCCGCCATGTTTACTTGTCATATGAATAAGAAGACCTTTTTCCGATGTAAAGCTTCTACCGCATACAGGACATTGTCCTGGTACTTTTTCTTTATGTACACTTTGATGACTATGCAAACCCTTTTCAGATCCAAAAGACTCATTACATCCTTGTGCATTGCATTTGTATTGGTCGGCCATTGAAAACTGTATTAACAAAGAAATAATCAAATTGTACATACTAAATTAGAAAGCGAAACAAATCACAAATATATATAGTTGTAAAACGTATTTTAACAATATAGATGTTTTATTTAAACTTGTATATGTCTGTTCAATAATTAACCCCAAAGTTCAAAGATAATTAATAATTCTAATTAATTTTTAATGTGAAATCACGATGTTACACGTTTACAATAAGGATTAAAACTTAATTTCGAATGCATATGGATTAATAGTGTTCATTATTTTCATATTGTTTTCTTTTATTTAAAATAAAATTGTTAATGGATTTTAAATAACCCGCTTAAATTTTATATTTTACAACAATATATTAAAATATATTAGTTACTATCAATTAAAAGAATAACGTTAAAATTATTAACTTCGATATCCGTTGTTAGAGTTTTAATATGATAAAATCATATAATATTTATATTAAAAATGTAAATTACTTCTTTTTTTCATTTGAAGTCTTTTAAAATGTTACATTTTAATTTTTTAAAAACAAAATACTAAATCATTCTTAAAAACATGAAATATAAGCTTAGTTATATGTTAAAAGGTTTCTAATAGTAACAAAAGAACTTATCATTCGATTCAAGTTTTATATGTGTCGTTTCTGTTAATCGTTTTTTGATTAAAAAAATAATTCGAGTATACGTTTTAATTATAATAATAAATAAATAACACATGAATCATAGTAATAGAAAAACAAACAAGTTATATCATATATATTTTTAAAAAGAAATAAAGAAAGAATAACAGTCAAACTATATCTTATAAAACAAGAAAATAAAATAAACGTACTTCTTCTCTGAGTTCCTTAATTCACTAGTTTTTTCTCCAATGTTATTTTTGCCGTGTCTCTCTTTGTAGAAGAGAGGTTTCTATTTATAGTGGTAATACAATTAAAATTCCAATTAATTCAATTTTATACTTTATCAAAAGTTTCTTTAACAACAAAATCGTATCAAATATTAAATACCATAACATGTAAATTTAAATCAATATATAGCCAATCAAATCAAATACATTCTCACTTTTTAACAATATACTAACTTTTGATAACTTAGAAAAATTGCTTATTTTCAATATTATGTTTTATTTAAATTAAGGGACTTTGGAATAAAATAGAAAAACGGATCCCACATCATAGTATTATTTTTTTTTAACAATTTATTTCACAAAATACATAAATATATAATATATTTGTCATCATAATAGGTCGGTGAAAATTTTATTTATATCATGTCCTATTGAGATTAATGAAAATCAACTGTGATAATCAATTTTTTTAACTAAAGTTGACTTATTAATAAAATAGTTTTAAACAATTTTAATTAAATAATTAGAATTTTTTAAATTTTTAATCATAATACTTTTTGTTTCTTATAGATTAAAATTAATTTTAACATTTATCTTATATATAAGAACATTAAAAAAACACAATTGTAGATTTAGATGATTTCCATCATATTTTACCTCAATCGTAAATGTTGAGATAAGCACTAAAGGATCATTTAAAAAATTAAAAAATTAAAAACAACAGAATATTTTTATAAAAAAAAATAACCATGATTTATGGACATTAATCAGCTCTTAATTTTACATATATTTTTTATCTTTTAATTTTTTTCAATATATTTTTTTGACTTATTTGATTTGCTTATTTTTTTTCATTAGATCAATATGCTGTAAAAAAATCAAATGATGCTGATAATTTTGACATATTTGATTTCCTTATTTTAATATCATATATATACAAAAAAACAACCAAATGATGATAATATACCATGTCTAGCTAGTAATTGATGATTATATTAAAACTTTAAATTTAAACTATAAGTTTAATTTATTACTGGAAGATTATTTTTCATCAAAAGATGATATACTTATAATTTGATTTTAACTATTTTTGGTGACGTGAATTATATTTAATAATATAAAGAGAAACATAATGTTACACATATATGTCCTTCTACGTTTTGGTAAAGTTTCTAGATAAAAACACACATCTTAAATAAATAAAAAGTTAGAGTAAATTAAATTGAAAATTATATCGAATCACTATTTAAAATATATTATAAGTTTGTTAATATAGGGCACAATAAAACCAACAGTGATATGGTCTACAAATCAAATAATATAAATAATTCTTAAAATTCAATATCATAAAATATTACATTAAAATAAAATCTCAATTCTTCATAAATATAATATCTTATACATGTGTGTTTAATTCGAATCAGTTTCTTGGACGATATACCCATCCGCCATGTTTACTTGTCATATGAATAAGAAGACCTTTTTCCGATGTAAAGCTTCTACCGCATACAGGACATTGTCCTGGTACTTTTTCTTTATGTACACTTTGATGACTATGCAAACCCTTTTCAGATCCAAAAGACTCATTACATCCTTGTGCATTGCATTTGTATTGGTCGGCCATTGAAAACTGTATTAACAAAGAAATAATCAAATTGTACATACTAAATTAGAAAGCGAAACAAATCACAAATATATATAGTTGTAAAACGTATTTTAACAATATAGATGTTTTATTTAAACTTGTATATGTCTGTTCAATAATTAACCCCAAAGTTCAAAGATAATTAATAATTCTAATTAATTTTTAATGTGAAATCACGATGTTACACGTTTACAATAAGGATTAAAACTTAATTTCGAATGCATATGGATTAATAGTGTTCATTATTTTCATATTGTTTTCTTTTATTTAAAATAAAATTGTTAATGGATTTTAAATAACCCGCTTAAATTTTATATTTTACAACAATATATTAAAATATATTAGTTACTATCAATTAAAAGAATAACGTTAAAATTATTAACTTCGATATCCGTTGTTAGAGTTTTAATATGATAAAATCATATAATATTTATATTAAAAATGTAAATTACTTCTTTTTTTCATTTGAAGTCTTTTAAAATGTTACATTTTAATTTTTTAAAAACAAAATACTAAATCATTCTTAAAAACATGAAATATAAGCTTAGTTATATGTTAAAAGGTTTCTAATAGTAACAAAAGAACTTATCATTCGATTCAAGTTTTATATGTGTCGTTTCTGTTAATCGTTTTTTGATTAAAAAAATAATTCGAGTATACGTTTTAATTATAATAATAAATAAATAACACATGAATCATAGTAATAGAAAAACAAACAAGTTATATCATATATATTTTTAAAAAGAAATAAAGAAAGAATAACAGTCAAACTATATCTTATAAAACAAGAAAATAAAATAAACGTACTTCTTCTCTGAGTTCCTTAATTCACTAGTTTTTTCTCCAATGTTATTTTTGTCGTGTCTCTCTTTGTAGAAGAGAGGTTTCTATTTATAGTGGTAATACAATTAAAATTCCAATTAATTCAATTTTATACTTTATCAAAAGTTTCTTTAACAACAAAATCGTATCAAATATTAAATACCATAACATGTAAATTTAAATCAATATATAGCCAATCAAATCAAATACATTCTCACTTTTTAACAATATACTAACTTTTGATAACTTAGAAAAATTGCTTATTTTCAATATTATGTTTTATTTAAATTAAGGGACTTTGGAATAAAATAGAAAAACGGATCCCACATCATAGTATTATTTTTTTTTAACAATTTATTTCACAAAATACATAAATATATAATATATTTGTCATCATAATAGGTCGGTGAAAATTTTATTTATATCATGTCCTATTGAGATTAATGAAAATCAACTGTGATAATCAATTTTTTTAACTAAAGTTGACTTATTAATAAAATAGTTTTAAACAATTTTAATTAAATAATTAGAATTTTTTAAATTTTTAATCATAATACTTTTTGTTTCTTATAGATTAAAATTAATTTTAACATTTATCTTATATATAAGAACATTAAAAAAACACAATTGTAGATTTAGATGATTTCCATCATATTTTACCTCAATCGTAAATGTTGAGATAAGCACTAAAGGATCATTTAAAAAATTAAAAAATTAAAAACAACAGAATATTTTTATAAAAAAAAATAACCATGATTTATGGACATTAATCAGCTCTTAATTTTACATATATTTTTTATCTTTTAATTTTTTTCAATATATTTTTTTGACTTATTTGATTTGCTTATTTTTTTTCATTAGATCAATATGCTGTAAAAAAATCAAATGATGCTGATAATTTTGACATATTTGATTTCCTTATTTTAATATCATATATATACAAAAAAACAACCAAATGATGATAATATACCATGTCTAGCTAGTAATTGATGATTATATTAAAACTTTAAATTTAAACTATAAGTTTAATTTATTACTGGAAGATTATTTTTCATCAAAAGATGATATACTTATAATTTGATTTTAACTATTTTTGGTGACGTGAATTATATTTAATAATATAAAGAGAAACATAATGTTACACATATATGTCCTTCTACGTTTTGGTAAAGTTTCTAGATAAAAACACACATCTTAAATAAATAAAAAGTTAGAGTAAATTAAATTGAAAATTATATCGAATCACTAGTTAAAATATATTATAAGTTTGTTAATATAGGGCACAATAAAACCAACAGTGATATGGTCTACAAATCAAATAATATAAATAATTCTTAAAATTCAATATCATAAAATATTACATTAAAATAAAATCTCAATTCTTCATAAATATAATATCTTATACATGTGTGTTTAATTCGAATCAATTTCTTGGACGATATACCCATCCGCCATGTTTACTTGTCATATGAATAAGAAGACCTTTTTCCGATGTAAAGCTTCTACCGCATACAGGACATTGTCCTGGTACTTTTTCTTTATGTACACTTTGATGACTATGCAAACCCTTTTCAGATCCAAAAGACTCATTACATCCTTGTGCATTGCATTTGTATTGGTCGGCCATTGAAAACTGTATTAACAAAGAAATAATCAAATTGTACATACTAAATTAGAAAGCGAAACAAATCACAAATATATATAGTTGTAAAACGTATTTTAACAATATAGATGTTTTATTTAAACTTGTATATGTCTGTTCAATAATTAACCCCAAAGTTCAAAGATAATTAATAATTCTAATTAATTTTTAATGTGAAATCACGATGTTACACGTTTACAATAAGGATTAAAACTTAATTTCGAATGCATATGGATTAATAGTGTTCATTATTTTCATATTGTTTTCTTTTATTTAAAATAAAATTGTTAATGGATTTTAAATAACCCGCTTAAATTTTATATTTTACAACAATATATTAAAATATATTAGTTACTATCAATTAAAAGAATAACGTTAAAATTATTAACTTCGATATCCGTTGTTAGAGTTTTAATATGATAAAATCATATAATATTTATATTAAAAATGTAAATTACTTCTTTTTTTCATTTGAAGTCTTTTAAAATGTTACATTTTAATTTTTTAAAAACAAAATACTAAATCATTCTTAAAAACATGAAATATAAGCTTAGTTATATGTTAAAAGGTTTCTAATAGTAACAAAAGAACTTATCATTCGATTCAAGTTTTATATGTGTCGTTTCTGTTAATCGTTTTTTGATTAAAAAAATAATTCGAGTATACGTTTTAATTATAATAATAAATAAATAACACATGAATCATAGTAATAGAAAAACAAACAAGTTATATCATATATATTTTTAAAAAGAAATAAAGAAAGAATAACAGTCAAACTATATCTTATAAAACAAGAAAATAAAATAAACGTACTTCTTCTCTGAGTTCCTTAATTCACTAGTTTTTTCTCCAATGTTATTTTTGCCGTGTCTCTCTTTGTAGAAGAGAGGTTTCTATTTATAGTGGTAATACAATTAAAATTCCAATTAATTCAATTTTATACTTTATCAAAAGTTTCTTTAACAACAAAATCGTATCAAATATTAAATACCATAACATGTAAATTTAAATCAATATATAGCCAATCAAATCAAATACATTCTCACTTTTTAACAATATACTAACTTTTGATAACTTAGAAAAATTGCTTATTTTCAATATTATGTTTTATTTAAATTAAGGGACTTTGGAATAAAATAGAAAAACGGATCCCACATCATAGTATTATTTTTTTTTAACAATTTATTTCACAAAATACATAAATATATAATATATTTGTCATCATAATAGGTCGGTGAAAATTTTATTTATATCATGTCCTATTGAGATTAATGAAAATCAACTGTGATAATCAATTTTTTTAACTAAAGTTGACTTATTAATAAAATAGTTTTAAACAATTTTAATTAAATAATTAGAATTTTTTAAATTTTTAATCATAATACTTTTTGTTTCTTATAGATTAAAATTAATTTTAACATTTATCTTATATATAAGAACATTAAAAAAACACAATTGTAGATTTAGATGATTTCCATCATATTTTACCTCAATCGTAAATGTTGAGATAAGCACTAAAGGATCATTTAAAAAATTAAAAAATTAAAAACAACAGAATATTTTTATAAAAAAAAATAACCATGATTTATGGACATTAATCAGCTCTTAATTTTACATATATTTTTTATCTTTTAATTTTTTTCAATATATTTTTTTGACTTATTTGATTTGCTTATTTTTTTTCATTAGATCAATATGCTGTAAAAAAATCAAATGATGCTGATAATTTTGACATATTTGATTTCCTTATTTTAATATCATATATATACAAAAAAACAACCAAATGATGATAATATACCATGTCTAGCTAGTAATTGATGATTATATTAAAACTTTAAATTTAAACTATAAGTTTAATTTATTACTGGAAGATTATTTTTCATCAAAAGATGATATACTTATAATTTGATTTTAACTATTTTTGGTGACGTGAATTATATTTAATAATATAAAGAGAAACATAATGTTACACATATATGTCCTTCTACGTTTTGGTAAAGTTTCTAGATAAAAACACACATCTTAAATAAATAAAAAGTTAGAGTAAATTAAATTGAAAATTATATCGAATCACTATTTAAAATATATTATAAGTTTGTTAATATAGGGCACAATAAAACCAACAGTGATATGGTCTACAAATCAAATAATATAAATAATTCTTAAAATTCAATATCATAAAATATTACATTAAAATAAAATCTCAATTCTTCATAAATATAATATCTTATACATGTGTGTTTAATTCGAATCAGTTTCTTGGACGATATACCCATCCGCCATGTTTACTTGTCATATGAATAAGAAGACCTTTTTCCGATGTAAAGCTTCTACCGCATACAGGACATTGTCCTGGTACTTTTTCTTTATGTACACTTTGATGACTATGCAAACCCTTTTCAGATCCAAAAGACTCATTACATCCTTGTGCATTGCATTTGTATTGGTCGGCCATTGAAAACTGTATTAACAAAGAAATAATCAAATTGTACATACTAAATTAGAAAGCGAAACAAATCACAAATATATATAGTTGTAAAACGTATTTTAACAATATAGATGTTTTATTTAAACTTGTATATGTCTGTTCAATAATTAACCCCAAAGTTCAAAGATAATTAATAATTCTAATTAATTTTTAATGTGAAATCACGATGTTACACGTTTACAATAAGGATTAAAACTTAATTTCGAATGCATATGGATTAATAGTGTTCATTATTTTCATATTGTTTTCTTTTATTTAAAATAAAATTGTTAATGGATTTTAAATAACCCGCTTAAATTTTATATTTTACAACAATATATTAAAATATATTAGTTACTATCAATTAAAAGAATAACGTTAAAATTATTAACTTCGATATCCGTTGTTAGAGTTTTAATATGATAAAATCATATAATATTTATATTAAAAATGTAAATTACTTCTTTTTTTCATTTGAAGTCTTTTAAAATGTTACATTTTAATTTTTTAAAAACAAAATACTAAATCATTCTTAAAAACATGAAATATAAGCTTAGTTATAT
Organism: Lathyrus aphaca; assembly: GCA_963966055.1. NCBI lineage: Eukaryota > Viridiplantae > Streptophyta > Magnoliopsida > Fabales > Fabaceae > Lathyrus > Lathyrus aphaca. The sequence continues at coordinate 213,879,656 of OZ014519.1, forward strand.
GTTAAAAGGTTTCTAATAGTAACAAAAGAACTTATCATTCGATTCAAGTTTTATATGTGTCGTTTCTGTTAATCGTTTTTTGATTAAAAAAATAATTCGAGTATACGTTTTAATTATAATAATAAATAAATAACACATGAATCATAGTAATAGAAAAACAAACAAGTTATATCATATATATTTTTAAAAAGAAATAAAGAAAGAATAACAGTCAAACTATATCTTATAAAACAAGAAAATAAAATAAACGTACTTCTTCTCTGAGTTCCTTAATTCACTAGTTTTTTCTCCAATGTTATTTTTGCCGTGTCTCTCTTTGTAGAAGAGAGGTTTCTATTTATAGTGGTAATACAATTAAAATTCCAATTAATTCAATTTTATACTTTATCAAAAGTTTCTTTAACAACAAAATCGTATCAAATATTAAATACCATAACATGTAAATTTAAATCAATATATAGCCAATCAAATCAAATACATTCTCACTTTTTAACAATATACTAACTTTTGATAACTTAGAAAAATTGCTTATTTTCAATATTATGTTTTATTTAAATTAAGGGACTTTGGAATAAAATAGAAAAACGGATCCCACATCATAGTATTATTTTTTTTTAACAATTTATTTCACAAAATACATAAATATATAATATATTTGTCATCATAATAGGTCGGTGAAAATTTTATTTATATCATGTCCTATTGAGATTAATGAAAATCAACTGTGATAATCAATTTTTTTAACTAAAGTTGACTTATTAATAAAATAGTTTTAAACAATTTTAATTAAATAATTAGAATTTTTTAAATTTTTAATCATAATACTTTTTGTTTCTTATAGATTAAAATTAATTTTAACATTTATCTTATATATAAGAACATTAAAAAAACACAATTGTAGATTTAGATGATTTCCATCATATTTTACCTCAATCGTAAATGTTGAGATAAGCACTAAAGGATCATTTAAAAAATTAAAAAATTAAAAACAACAGAATATTTTTATAAAAAAAAATAACCATGATTTATGGACATTAATCAGCTCTTAATTTTACATATATTTTTTATCTTTTAATTTTTTTCAATATATTTTTTTGACTTATTTGATTTGCTTATTTTTTTTCATTAGATCAATATGCTGTAAAAAAATCAAATGATGCTGATAATTTTGACATATTTGATTTCCTTATTTTAATATCATATATATACAAAAAAACAACCAAATGATGATAATATACCATGTCTAGCTAGTAATTGATGATTATATTAAAACTTTAAATTTAAACTATAAGTTTAATTTATTACTGGAAGATTATTTTTCATCAAAAGATGATATACTTATAATTTGATTTTAACTATTTTTGGTGACGTGAATTATATTTAATAATATAAAGAGAAACATAATGTTACACATATATGTCCTTCTACGTTTTGGTAAAGTTTCTAGATAAAAACACACATCTTAAATAAATAAAAAGTTAGAGTAAATTAAATTGAAAATTATATCGAATCACTATTTAAAATATATTATAAGTTTGTTAATATAGGGCACAATAAAACCAACAGTGATATGGTCTACAAATCAAATAATATAAATAATTCTTAAAATTCAATATCATAAAATATTACATTAAAATAAAATCTCAATTCTTCATAAATATAATATCTTATACATGTGTGTTTAATTCGAATCAATTTCTTGGACGATATACCCATCCGCCATGTTTACTTGTCATATGAATAAGAAGACCTTTTTCCGATGTAAAGCTTCTACCGCATACAGGACATTGTCCTGGTACTTTTTCTTTATGTACACTTTGATGACTATGCAAACCCTTTTCAGATCCAAAAGACTCATTACATCCTTGTGCATTGCATTTGTATTGGTCGGCCATTGAAAACTGTATTAACAAAGAAATAATCAAATTGTACATACTAAATTAGAAAGCGAAACAAATCACAAATATATATAGTTGTAAAACGTATTTTAACAATATAGATGTTTTATTTAAACTTGTATATGTCTGTTCAATAATTAACCCCAAAGTTCAAAGATAATTAATAATTCTAATTAATTTTTAATGTGAAATCACGATGTTACACGTTTACAATAAGGATTAAAACTTAATTTCGAATGCATATGGATTAATAGTGTTCATTATTTTCATATTGTTTTCTTTTATTTAAAATAAAATTGTTAATGGATTTTAAATAACCCACTTAAATTTTATATTTTACAACAATATATTAAAATATATTAGTTACTATCAATTAAAAGAATAACGTTAAAATTATTAACTTCGATATCCGTTGTTAGAGTTTTAATATGATAAAATCATATAATATTTATATTAAAAATGTAAATTACTTCTTTTTTTCATTTGAAGTCTTTTAAAATGTTACATTTTAATTTTTTAAAAACAAAATACTAAATCATTCTTAAAAACATGAAATATAAGCTTAGTTATATCTTAAAAGGTTTCTAATAGTAACAAAAGAACTTATCATTCGATTCAAGTTTTATATGTGTCGTTTCTGTTAATCGTTTTTTGATTAAAAAAATAATTCGAGTATACGTTTTAATTATAATAATAAATAAATAACACATGAATCATAGTAATAGAAAAACAAACAAGTTATATCATATATATTTTTAAAAAGAAATAAAGAAAGAATAACAGTCAAACTATATCTTATAAAACAAGAAAATAAAATAAACGTACTTCTTCTCTGAGTTCCTTAATTCACTAGTTTTTTCTCCAATGTTATTTTTGTCGTGTCTCTCTTTGTAGAAGAGAGGTTTCTATTTATAGTGGTAATACAATTAAAATTCCAATTAATTCAATTTTATACTTTATCAAAAGTTTCTTTAACAACAAAATCGTATCAAATATTAAATACCATAACATGTAAATTTAAATCAATATATAGCCAATCAAATCAAATACATTCTCACTTTTTAACAATATACTAACTTTTGATAACTTAGAAAAATTGCTTATTTTCAATATTATGTTTTATTTAAATTAAGGGACTTTGGAATAAAATAGAAAAACGGATCCCACATCATAGTATTATTTTTTTTTAACAATTTATTTCACAAAATACATAAATATATAATATATTTGTCATCATAATAGGTCGGTGAAAATTTTATTTATATCATGTCCTATTGAGATTAATGAAAATCAACTGTGATAATCAATTTTTTTAACTAAAGTTGACTTATTAATAAAATAGTTTTAAACAATTTTAATTAAATAATTAGAATTTTTTAAATTTTTAATCATAATACTTTTTGTTTCTTATAGATTAAAATTAATTTTAACATTTATCTTATATATAAGAACATTAAAAAAACACAATTGTAGATTTAGATGATTTCCATCATATTTTACCTCAATCGTAAATGTTGAGATAAGCACTAAAGGATCATTTAAAAAATTAAAAAATTAAAAACAACAGAATATTTTTATAAAAAAAAATAACCATGATTTATGGACATTAATCAGCTCTTAATTTTACATATATTTTTTATCTTTTAATTTTTTTCAATATATTTTTTTGACTTATTTGATTTGCTTATTTTTTTTCATTAGATCAATATGCTGTAAAAAAATCAAATGATGCTGATAATTTTGACATATTTGATTTCCTTATTTTAATATCATATATATACAAAAAAACAACCAAATGATGATAATATACCATGTCTAGCTAGTAATTGATGATTATATTAAAACTTTAAATTTAAACTATAAGTTTAATTTATTACTGGAAGATTATTTTTCATCAAAAGATGATATACTTATAATTTGATTTTAACTATTTTTGGTGACGTGAATTATATTTAATAATATAAAGAGAAACATAATGTTACACATATATGTCCTTCTACGTTTTGGTAAAGTTTCTAGATAAAAACACACATCTTAAATAAATAAAAAGTTAGAGTAAATTAAATTGAAAATTATATCGAATCACTAGTTAAAATATATTATAAGTTTGTTAATATAGGGCACAATAAAACCAACAGTGATATGGTCTACAAATCAAATAATATAAATAATTCTTAAAATTCAATATCATAAAATATTACATTAAAATAAAATCTCAATTCTTCATAAATATAATATCTTATACATGTGTGTTTAATTCGAATCAATTTCTTGGACGATATACCCATCCGCCATGTTTACTTGTCATATGAATAAGAAGACCTTTTTCCGATGTAAAGCTTCTACCGCATACAGGACATTGTCCTGGTACTTTTTCTTTATGTACACTTTGATGACTATGCAAACCCTTTTCAGATCCAAAAGACTCATTACATCCTTGTGCATTGCATTTGTATTGGTCGGCCATTGAAAACTGTATTAACAAAGAAATAATCAAATTGTACATACTAAATTAGAAAGCGAAACAAATCACAAATATATATAGTTGTAAAACGTATTTTAACAATATAGATGTTTTATTTAAACTTGTATATGTCTGTTCAATAATTAACCCCAAAGTTCAAAGATAATTAATAATTCTAATTAATTTTTAATGTGAAATCACGATGTTACACGTTTACAATAAGGATTAAAACTTAATTTCGAATGCATATGGATTAATAGTGTTCATTATTTTCATATTGTTTTCTTTTATTTAAAATAAAATTGTTAATGGATTTTAAATAACCCGCTTAAATTTTATATTTTACAACAATATATTAAAATATATTAGTTACTATCAATTAAAAGAATAACGTTAAAATTATTAACTTCGATATCCGTTGTTAGAGTTTTAATATGATAAAATCATATAATATTTATATTAAAAATGTAAATTACTTCTTTTTTTCATTTGAAGTCTTTTAAAATGTTACATTTTAATTTTTTAAAAACAAAATACTAAATCATTCTTAAAAACATGAAATATAAGCTTAGTTATATGTTAAAAGGTTTCTAATAGTAACAAAAGAACTTATCATTCGATTCAAGTTTTATATGTGTCGTTTCTGTTAATCGTTTTTTGATTAAAAAAATAATTCGAGTATACGTTTTAATTATAATAATAAATAAATAACACATGAATCATAGTAATAGAAAAACAAACAAGTTATATCATCTATATTTTTAAAAAGAAATAAAGAAAGAATAACAGTCAAACTATATCTTATAAAACAAGAAAATAAAATAAACGTACTTCTTCTCTGAGTTCCTTAATTCACTAGTTTTTTCTCCAATGTTATTTTTGCCGTGTCTCTCTTTGTAGAAGAGAGGTTTCTATTTATAGTGGTAATACAATTAAAATTCCAATTAATTCAATTTTATACTTTATCAAAAGTTTCTTTAACAACAAAATCGTATCAAATATTAAATACCATAACATGTAAATTTAAATCAATATATAGCCAATCAAATCAAATACATTCTCACTTTTTAACAATATACTAACTTTTGATAACTTAGAAAAATTGCTTATTTTCAATATTATGTTTTATTTAAATTAAGGGACTTTGGAATAAAATAGAAAAACGGATCCCACATCATAGTATTATTTTTTTTTAACAATTTATTTCACAAAATACATAAATATATAATATATTTGTCATCATAATAGGTCGGTGAAAATTTTATTTATATCATGTCCTATTGAGATTAATGAAAATCAACTGTGATAATCAATTTTTTTAACTAAAGTTGACTTATTAATAAAATAGTTTTAAACAATTTTAATTAAATAATTAGAATTTTTTAAATTTTTAATCATAATACTTTTTGTTTCTTATAGATTAAAATTAATTTTAACATTTATCTTATATATAAGAACATTAAAAAAACACAATTGTAGATTTAGATGATTTCCATCATATTTTACCTCAATCGTAAATGTTGAGATAAGCACTAAAGGATCATTTAAAAAATTAAAAAATTAAAAACAACAGAATATTTTTATAAAAAAAAATAACCATGATTTATGGACATTAATCAGCTCTTAATTTTACATATATTTTTTATCTTTTAATTTTTTTCAATATATTTTTTTGACTTATTTGATTTGCTTATTTTTTTTCATTAGATCAATATGTTGTAAAAAAATCAAATGATGCTGATAATTTTGACATATTTGATTTCCTTATTTTAATATCATATATATACAAAAAAACAACCAAATGATGATAATATACCATGTCTAGCTAGTAATTGATGATTATATTAAAACTTTAAATTTAAACTATAAGTTTAATTTATTACTGGAAGATTATTTTTCATCAAAAGATGATATACTTATAATTTGATTTTAACTATTTTTGGTGACGTGAATTATATTTAATAATATAAAGAGAAACATAATGTTACACATATATGTCCTTCTACGTTTTGGTAAAGTTTCTAGATAAAAACACACATCTTAAATAAATAAAAAGTTAGAGTAAATTAAATTGAAAATTATATCGAATCACTATTTAAAATATATTATAAGTTTGTTAATATAGGACACCATAAAACCAACAGTGATATGGTCTACAAATCAAATAATATAAATAATTCTTAAAATTCAATATCATAAAATATTACATTAAAATAAAATCTCAATTCTTCATAAATATAATATCTTATACATGTGTGTTTAATTCGAATCAATTTCTTGGACGATATACCCATCCGCCATGTTTACTTGTCATATGAATAAGAAGACCTTTTTCCGATGTAAAGCTTCTACCGCATACAGGACATTGTCCTGGTACTTTTTCTTTATGTACACTTTGATGACTATGCAAACCCTTTTCAGATCCAAAAGACTCATTACATCCTTGTGCATTGCATTTGTATTGGTCGGCCATTGAAAACTGTATTAACAAAGAAATAATCAAATTGTACATACTAAATTAGAAAGCGAAACAAATCACAAATATATATAGTTGTAAAACGTATTTAACAATATAGATGTTTTATTTAAACTTGTATATGTCTGTTCAATAATTAACCCCAAAGTTCAAAGATAATTAATAATTCTAATTAATTTTTAATGTGAAATCACGATGTTACACGTTTACAATAAGGATTAAAACTTAATTTCGAATGCATATGGATTAATAGTGTTCATTATTTTCATATTGTTTTCTTTTATTTAAAATAAAATTGTTAATGGATTTTAAATAACCCGCTTAAATTTTATATTTTACAACAATATATTAAAATATATTAGTTACTATCAATTAAAAGAATAACGTTAAAATTATTAACTTCGATATCCGTTGTTAGAGTTTTAATATGATAAAATCATATAATATTTATATTAAAAATGTAAATTACTTCTTTTTTTCATTTGAAGTCTTTTAAAATGTTACATTTTAATTTTTTAAAAACAAAATACTAAATCATTCTTAAAAACATGAAATATAAGCTTAGTTATATGTTAAAAGGTTTCTAATAGTAACAAAAGAACTTATCATTCGATTCAAGTTTTATATGTGTCGTTTCTGTTAATCGTTTTTTGATTAAAAAAATAATTCGAGTATACGTTTTAATTATAATAATAAATAAATAACACATGAATCATAGTAATAGAAAAACAAACAAGTTATATCATATATATTTTTAAAAAGAAATAAAGAAAGAATAACAGTCAAACTATATCTTATAAAACAAGAAAATAAAATAAACGTACTTCTTCTCTGAGTTCCTTAATTCACTAGTTTTTTCTCCAATGTTATTTTTGTCGTGTCTCTCTTTGTAGAAGAGAGGTTTCTATTTATAGTGGTAATACAATTAAAATTCCAATTAATTCAATTTTATACTTTATCAAAAGTTTCTTTAACAACAAAATCGTATAAAATATTAAATACCATAACATGTAAATTTAAATCAATATATAGCCAATCAAATCAAATACATTCTCACTTTTTAACAATATACTAACTTTTGATAACTTAGAAAAATTGCTTATTTTCAATATTATGTTTTATTTAAATTAAGGGACTTTGGAATAAAATAGAAAAACGGATCCCAAATCATAGTATTATTTTTTTTTAACAATTTATTTCACAAAATACATAAATATATAATATATTTGTCATCATAATAGGTCGGTGAAAATTTTATTTATATCATGTCCTATTGAGATTAATGAAAATCAACTGTGATAATCAATTTTTTTAACTAAAGTTGACTTATTAATAAAATAGTTTTAAACAATTTTAATTAAATAATTAGAATTTTTTAAATTTTTAATCATAATACTTTTTGTTTCTTATAGATTAAAATTAATTTTAACATTTATCTTATATATAAGAACATTAAAAAAACACAATTGTAGATTTAGATGATTTCCATCATATTTTACCTCAATCGTAAATGTTGAGATAAGCACTAAAGGATCATTTAAAAAATTAAAAAATTAAAAACAACAGAATATTTTTATAAAAAAAAATAACCATGATTTATGGACATTAATCAGCTCTTAATTTTACATATATTTTTTATCTTTTAATTTTTTTCAATATATTTTTTTGACTTATTTGATTTGCTTATTTTTTTTCATTAGATCAATATGCTGTAAAAAAATCAAATGATGCTGATAATTTTGACATATTTGATTTCCTTATTTTAATATCATATATATACAAAAAAACAACCAAATGATGATAATATACCATGTCTAGCTAGTAATTGATGATTATATTAAAACTTTAAATTTAAACTATAAGTTTAATTTATTACTGGAAGATTATTTTTCATCAAAAGATGATATACTTATAATTTGATTTTAACTATTTTTGGTGACGTGAATTATATTTAATAATATAAAGAGAAACATAATGTTACACATATATGTCCTTCTACGTTTTGGTAAAGTTTCTAGATAAAAACACACATCTTAAATAAATAAAAAGTTAGAGTAAATTAAATTGAAAATTATATCGAATCACTATTTAAAATATATTATAAGTTTGTTAATATAGGGCACACTAAAACCAACAGTGATATGGTCTACAAATCAAATAATATAAATAATTCTTAAAATTCAATATCATAAAATATTACATTAAAATAAAATCTCAATTCTTCATAAATATAATATCTTATACATGTGTGTTTAATTCGAATCAATTTCTTGGACGATATACCCATCCGCCATGTTTACTTGTCATATGAATAAGAAGACCTTTTTCCGATGTAAAGCTTCTACCGCATACAGGACATTGTCCTGGTACTTTTTCTTTATGTACACTTTGATGACTATGCAAACCCTTTTCAGATCCAAAAGACTCATTACATCCTTGTGCATTGCATTTGTATTGGTCGGCCATTGAAAACTGTATTAACAAAGAAATAATCAAATTGTACATACTAAATTAGAAAGCGAAACAAATCACAAATATATATAGTTGTAAAACGTATTTTAACAATATAGATGTTTTATTTAAACTTGTATATGTCTGTTCAATAATTAACCCCAAAGTTCAAAGATAATTAATAATTCTAATTAATTTTTAATGTGAAATCACGATGTTACACGTTTACAATAAGGATTAAAACTTAATTTCGAATGCATATGGATTAATAGTGTTCATTATTTTCATATTGTTTTCTTTTATTTAAAATAAAATTGTTAATGGATTTTAAATAACCCGCTTAAATTTTATATTTTACAACAATATATTAAAATATATTAGTTACTATCAATTAAAAGAATAACGTTAAAATTATTAACTTCGATATCCGTTGTTAGAGTTTTAATATGATAAAATCATATAATATTTATATTAAAAATGTAAATTACTTCTTTTTTTCATTTGAAGTCTTTTAAAATGTTACATTTTAATTTTTTAAAAACAAAATACTAAATCATTCTTAAAAACATGAAATATAAGCTTAGTTATATGTTAAAAGGTTTCTAATAGTAACAAAAGAACTTATCATTCGATTCAAGTTTTATATGTGTCGTTTCTGTTAATCGTTTTTTGATTAAAAAAATAATTCGAGTATACGTTTTAATTATAATAATAAATAAATAACACATGAATCATAGTAATAGAAAAACAAACAAGTTATATCATATATATTTTTAAAAAGAAATAAAGAAAGAATAACAGTCAAACTATATCTTATAAAACAAGAAAATAAAATAAACGTACTTCTTCTCTGAGTTCCTTAATTCACTAGTTTTTTCTCCAATGTTATTTTTGTCGTGTCTCTCTTTGTAGAAGAGAGGTTTCTATTTATAGTGGTAATACAATTAAAATTCCAATTAATTCAATTTTATACTTTATCAAAAGTTTCTTTAACAACAAAATCGTATCAAATATTAAATACCATAACATGTAAATTTAAATCAATATATAGCCAATCAAATCAAATACATTCTCACTTTTTAACAATATACTAACTTTTGATAACTTAGAAAAATTGCTTATTTTCAATATTATGTTTTATTTAAATTAAGGGACTTTGGAATAAAATAGAAAAACGGATCCCACATCATAGTATTATTTTTTTTTAACAATTTATTTCACAAAATACATAAATATATAATATATTTGTCATCATAATAGGTCGGTGAAAATTTTATTTATATCATGTCCTATTGAGATTAATGAAAATCAACTGTGATAATCAATTTTTTTAACTAAAGTTGACTTATTAATAAAATAGTTTTAAACAATTTTAATTAAATAATTAGAATTTTTTAAATTTTTAATCATAATACTTTTTGTTTCTTATAGATTAAAATTAATTTTAACATTTATCTTATATATAAGAACATTAAAAAAACACAATTGTAGATTTAGATGATTTCCATCATATTTTACCTCAATCGTAAATGTTGAGATAAGCACTAAAGGATCATTTAAAAAATTAAAAAATTAAAAACAACAGAATATTTTTATAAAAAAAAATAACCATGATTTATGGACATTAATCAGCTCTTAATTTTACATATATTTTTTATCTTTTAATTTTTTTCAATATATTTTTTTGACTTATTTGATTTGCTTATTTTTTTTCATTAGATCAATATGCTGTAAAAAAATCAAATGATGCTGATAATTTTGACATATTTGATTTCCTTATTTTAATATCATATATATACAAAAAAACAACCAAATGATGATAATATACCATGTCTAGCTAGTAATTGATGATTATATTAAAACTTTAAATTTAAACTATAAGTTTAATTTATTACTGGAAGATTATTTTTCATCAAAAGATGATATACTTATAATTTGATTTTAACTATTTTTGGTGACGTGAATTATATTTAATAATATAAAGAGAAACATAATGTTACACATATATGTCCTTCTACGTTTTGGTAAAGTTTCTAGATAAAAACACACATCTTAAATAAATAAAAAGTTAGAGTAAATTAAATTGAAAATTATATCGAATCACTATTTAAAATATATTATAAGTTTGTTAATATAGGGCACAATAAAACCAACAGTGATATGGTCTACAAATCAAATAATATAAATAATTCTTAAAATTCAATATCATAAAATATTACATTAAAATAAAATCTCAATTCTTCATAAATATAATATCTTATACATGTGTGTTTAATTCGAATCAATTTCTTGGACGATATACCCATCCGCCATGTTTACTTGTCATATGAATAAGAAGACCTTTTTCCGATGTAAAGCTTCTACCGCATACAGGACATTGTCCTGGTACTTTTTCTTTATGTACACTTTGATGACTATGCAAACCCTTTTCAGATCCAAAAGACTCATTACATCCTTGTGCATTGCATTTGTATTGGTCGGCCATTGAAAACTGTATTAACAAAGAAATAATCAAATTGTACATACTAAATTAGAAAGCGAAACAAATCACAAATATATATAGTTGTAAAACGTATTTTAACAATATAGATGTTTTATTTAAACTTGTATATGTCTGTTCAATAATTAACCCCAAAGTTCAAAGATAATTAATAATTCTAATTAATTTTTAATGTGAAATCACGATGTTACACGTTTACAATAAGGATTAAAACTTAATTTCGAATGCATATGGATTAATAGTGTTCATTATTTTCATATTGTTTTCTTTTATTTAAAATAAAATTGTTAATGGATTTTAAATAACCCGCTTAAATTTTATATTTTACAACAATATATTAAAATATATTAGTTACTATCAATTAAAAGAATAACGTTAAAATTATTAACTTCGATATCCGTTGTTAGAGTTTTAATATGATAAAATCATATAATATTTATATTAAAAATGTAAATTACTTCTTTTTTTCATTTGAAGTCTTTTAAAATGTTACATTTTAATTTTTTAAAAACAAAATACTAAATCATTCTTAAAAACATGAAATATAAGCTTAGTTATATGTTAAAAGGTTTCTAATAGTAACAAAAGAACTTATCATTCGATTCAAGTTTTATATGTGTCGTTTCTGTTAATCGTTTTTTGATTAAAAAAATAATTCGAGTATACGTTTTAATTATAATAATAAATAAATAACACATGAATCATAGTAATAGAAAAACAAACAAGTTATATCATCTATATTTTTAAAAAGAAATAAAGAAAGAATAACAGTCAAACTATATCTTATAAAACAAGAAAATAAAATAAACGTACTTCTTCTCTGAGTTCCTTAATTCACTAGTTTTTTCTCCAATGTTATTTTTGCCGTGTCTCTTTTTGTAGAAGAGAGGTTTCTATTTATAGTGGTAATACAATTAAAATTCCAATTAATTCAATTTTATACTTTATCAAAAGTTTCTTTAACAACAAAATCGTATCAAATATTAAATACCATAACATGTAAATTTAAATCAATATATAGCCAATCAAATCAAATACATTCTCACTTTTTAACAATATACTAACTTTTGATAACTTAGAAAAATTGCTTATTTTCAATATTATGTTTTATTTAAATTAAGGGACTTTGGAATAAAATAGAAAAACGGATCCCACATCATAGTATTATTTTTTTTTAACAATTTATTTCACAAAATACATAAATATATAATGTATTTGTCATCATAATAGGTCGGTGAAAATTTTAATTATATCATGTCCTATTGAGATTAATGAAAATCAACTGTGATAATCAATTTTTTTAACTAAAGTTGACTTATTAATAAAATAGTTTTAAACAATTTTAATAAAATAATTAGAATTTTTTAAATTTTTAATCATAATACTTTTTGTTTCTTATAGATTAAAATTAATTTTAACATTTATCTTATATATAAGAACATTAAAAAAACACAATTGTAGATTTAGATGATTTCCATCATATTTTACCTCAATCATAAATGTTGAAATAAGCACTAAAGGATCATTTAAAAAATTAAAAAATTAAAAACAACAGAATATTTTTATAAAAAAAAATAACCATGATTTATGGACATTAATCAGCTCTTAATTTTACATATATTTTTTATCTTTTAATTTTTTTCAATATATTTTTTTGACTTATTTGATTTGCTTATTTTTTTTCATTAGATCAATATGCTGTAAAAAAATCAAATGATGCTGATAATTTTGACATATTTGATTTCCTTATTTTAATATCATATATATACAAAAAAACAACCAAATGATGATAATATACCATGTCTAGCTAGTAATTGATGATTATATTAAAACTTTAAATTTAAACTATAAGTTTAATTTATTACTGGAAGATTATTTTTCATCAAAAGATGATATACTTATAATTTGATTTTAACTATTTTTCGTGACGTGAATTATATTTAATAATATAAAGAGAAACATAATGTTACACATATATGTCCTTCTACGTTTTGGTAAAGTTTCTAGATAAAAACACACATCTTAAATAAATAAAAAGTTAGAGTAAATTAAATTGAAAATTATATCGAATCACTATTTAAAATATATTATAAGTTTGTTAATATAGGGCACAATAAAACCAACAGTGATATGGTCTACAAATCAAATAATATAAATAATTCTTAAAATTCAATATCATAAAATATTACATTAAAATAAAATCTCAATTCTTCATAAATATAATATCTTATACATGTGTGTTTAATTCGAATCATTTTCTTGGACGATATACCCATCTGCCATGTTTACTTGTCATATGAATAAGAAGACCTTTTTCCGATGTAAAGCTTCTACCGCATACAGGACATTGTCCTGGTACTTTTTCTTTATGTACACTTTGATGACTATGCAAACCCTTTTCAGATCCAAAAGACTCATTACATCCTTGTGCATTGCATTTGTATTGTTCGGCCATTGAAAACTGTATTAACAAAGAAATAATCAAATTGTACATACTAAATTAGAAAGCGAAACAAATCACAAATATATATAGTTGAAGATGTTTCTCAATTCAAAAGTCAATGATGGTTCGTCGTAATCATTAAGCCATGCAGTCATTATCTTTCAAAAAAAAATGAAATGATATTGAAAAAAAAATTATTGAAAAAAATTAAAGCCCGCTAAGTCAAAACCTATGGAGGAGACTTAGGCAAAAAAACTGGGGCATCCCGCTGGCTGTAAGTTCAAATGACACAGTTCAGGCAAAAGTTAGGGATACTAAAAAAAAAGATTGTCAAGAGGTCATCAAAATCCTCAACAAATAAGATGAGTTGACCAAAGTCCTCACTAGGAATAACAAAAGGAAGAAGTGACTGCTATCTCAAAATCCAGTGGCTTATGAACCATCTTCATCTATGCATACCTGAAATTTCAGGGAACTTGAATGCATGGGCTGAATTAATTGAATGTAGGACTGGAGTTCATCACGAAGTTGGGTTGGGTACAAATAGACTTTGAGCCTATATCCTTTGTTTCATAAACTGTGAGCCAGACCACATTACAACCTTCAAACGTCCTAATTAAATCCAGGTTTCTTTTGAAAAGCATACTACAGCAAGGTTGCGTAAACTGACTCCCAAGTTCGTTACCAATCATTTGTTTCTTACCTTTGCTTTATCTTTAATTTTGTCTCAACCGCCGTGTTTTGACAATGTTTTCATTAACTTTACATCAATAAATTTCATTCTAAAAATTGTTTTTTTGATTTCAAAATTTTGCATGAACGTTGCATTAAAATTACCAGGTTTGTACAAACACTTTTTATTTGCAAATAAACTTTCCTCATTAAGGAATTTTCAAACAGTTAAGAAATTTGGTCATCGATCTTATCAGGGGCAAGTTCTCCCCAGGTCCTATGGTTCAAGAGTTGTTGATCAGTGCAAGTTATTCTCAGATGTGGTTAGTCAGAAGATTCTCTGCAAGATTTATACTGAGTTTATATTTTCAACGTTCATTTCAAGAACTGAAGCCATGATCAGTTTATTTTCTCAACAGTCATTTCAAAGATCTGATTATTTTTCTCCGCTAGTGGTCAGGAACTGAATCCATTATCAGTTTACCTTCATCAGTCATTGAACTTGGGGCAATGTTCTTCAAGAATCTCCAAGCAGCCTTTCATGACTTCTCTCAAAATATTTCTAACTTGGTACAGTTTACTAGTGTGACGAAGATTTGTTCAGCAGTAGCATCTCTAAAATCCGAGCAGAATGGCAATGATCTCCGTGTTGAGGAATCAGTCTTCCATCTTTTTCACTCCTCAAAGAGTCTAAACTGGTTGTCAGGGTTTTCTCTCATATTATCTCCTTGGGTGTGTTATTCCCCATTCTTGTTAACCTTTGCATATTTGAGTGTGTTATTCCTCATTATGTGTTCTCTTGGGTGTGTTATTCCCCATTTTCCTATATGTTGGCATATTTGAGTGTGTTATTCCTCATTATGCATTCTCTTGGGTGCGTTATTCCCCAATTTTATTTACGTTTGCATATTTGAGTGTGTTAGTCCTCATTATGCGTGTTCTTGGGTGGGTTAGTCCCCATTTTCGTAAAATGTCCGCATACTGAGTGTTTTAGTCCTCATATGCATTTCTCGAGGTCTTGTGGTTTTCAACATCTTACCTTGTGATCAAAGTCCAACTTAGTTGGCATTTATCTTTGTCTCTCCATAACTTTTTGTTCACCTACTTGTTGTTTCTTCTTAGATATTACACCTTTTTTACGATTGCCATTCTCGGATGTCCATAGTGAAGTCATCATTGATTTGATGTACTGTCCAGGACCTTTTTCCCATCTCATTCAGTTCTGTTCCTGAATGTTGTGACTCACATTTTATCTGATTGCTATTCTCGGATTTTGTGATCACTTTCCTTCCGATTGCCATTCTCGGATGTCCATAGTGAAGTCATCATTGATTTGATGTACTGTCCGGGACCTTTTTCCCATCTCATTCAGTTTTGCTCCTGAATGTTGTGACTCACATTTTCTCTGATTGCTATTCTTAGATTTTGTGATCACTTTCCTTCCGATTGCCATTCTCGGATTTCCATGTTGGAGTCATCATTGAGTTGATGTACTTTCTCGAAATTTTCCCATTTCATTCAGTTCTGTTCCTGGATGTTGTGATTCACCTTTTATCTGATTTCTATTCTCAAATGTTGTGATTACCTTTTTCCGATTGCCATTCTCGGATATCCCTAGTAAAGTCAGTAATGTCATCCTTGGATGCTTCTGGTGTACTTTTTCGGGACTTTTCTCACTTCATTATGTGCCATTCCTGGATGTTGTGATCCTTTTTGTCCAATTGCCATTCTTGGACATTTTCATCTCAGCTGAGTCACGGTGTGGTCTCTAGCATGTTGAATTTCCTCGTCGGAGTCTTATGCTCCTTATCCCCAGCGTTTATTCTTTTTCATGTGTCGTATTGTCCCTCACGGATTTCTCTGCATTTCACATATTTTCTCTACATTTCATATGCATTTCATATGTTTCCATATCATTTTCATAACATATTCATATCGTTTGTCTCATTTCATTTCATTCCATATTTTGGTCTCTTAGGGCCAAGAATTGGGTTTTTGATATTTAAGTATCTTCCATCTTGTCGAAACAAAGATTTCAATCTTCATATCTCTAGATTGAAGAAACTTAAATTGGGGCATCTGTCATACCCTAATTTTTTACCCTAAGATTTTTCGCATCTCATCTGCATCTTGCATACAAACAAGATCGCACTGGTTGCACGGTTCTTCTCGGGTTAGGTTTATGTCTCGCAGGGGATCATCGTTCTCTTTAATGACTTTATTTGTTTATGTTTACTAACCATTAATCAAAATCCAAAAAAAAAATATTTTGTTTCCTTTTGCTAACCTTTTTTTTTCAGGAAGAGGAGCCATGTGAAAATACCAAAAATAGCAGTCCTGCAGCTCGAGCAAAATTTCACAGAAAAAAGTCGAAGTGAATCCGCAAATAATTCAAGTTTTTATCTGATCAAGGATTCCCCGAGTTAATTGATTCATTTAAAGGGTTTCTGAGGATCTCGTGTTCATTTCTTCGACGAACTACAAGAATCGGGCCGAAGCAACCAAGCAGCTATGTTTGAACAAAAAATTCAAAATTCAGCTTGGTTAACCGGTTAACCAATGCGAAATTTGAATTTTTTATTCAAATTCAGCACCCTTTGATCATTGATCTAATTGGAATATTCTAGATCCATAGGTTTCTGATTTCTCTACATCAATTTGATCATTTCCTACCATAAACCCTCACTAATCACCACTCTTTTCCATTTCCCACCAAATTTTCAATTACCAAAGCAAGCTCCATTCCACCAAATTTCCATACCTAAGATCTTTAAATAGCACCCAAATTTCATTCATTCAACAGGCTTTTGATAGCCAAATTCACCTTGCAAAAATTCTTTGAAGCTTTTGATAGCCACAAAACCTCTTGCAAAATACTCCCCCAACACCAAAATTCTCCAAAGCTCATATTTCTTTCTTTTGAAGTTATCAAGAATTCACATTGAATTCTTGATTAACTTGAGCTAACCTTCATCCTTTCTTTCTTTTGGTCATCAATTTCAGTAGATCTAAGCTTGTGTTGGTCCAATTTGAAGAAAAGCTTTTGGTAATTCATCTTCCTCCATAAACCCATATTCACCATCAACATTCAAGATGTAGATCTTTGGTGCTTTTGTTTCTAGATCCTTTGGGTCTTTATTTGTTGTTTGATTGCAGGGATTCCACTGTATTTTGGTTTAAAAATTCGTGCAAATTCAGATCATGAACATAAAATGTTTAAAAAGGGTTTTGAAAATGGATCATGCTGAATTTTAGCATTTTTTCTGCTGTTGGTTCAACGTTAACCGGTTAACCATTTACAGTGTAAATTGGTTAACGGGTTAACGGCGTTAACAGGTTAACCAGTTTCAGTGTAATTTGGTTAACAAGTTAACGACGTTAACGGGTTAACCAGTTTCAGTGCAATCTGGTTAACCGGTTAACACAAGTCAGAATTGACTTTTTGGCTTGTTTTAAGCCTCTGTTTGGTTCCTCTTTCTTCTCCTTCTCCCTCCTTTTATTTTTTACCTTGAGAAGCATTTTTGGGAGAAATTTCTCTTTAATCTCAATGGACTTTGGGTGTTGATTAGAGTAGTTAATGTTCATTAATCCAAAACTACCTTTAAATGGATTATTTAATTCATTTAAGGTACTTTGCATTAGTGATACATTTTCATGCTTGAATCCACCAAGATGAGTGATTGAACTTAAAGATGTAAGAGTACCATAAATGCAACTCAATTTCGTTTTCATCTTTAGTTTTGTGCGGTATCGCATCCGGATAATGATTTACATATCGATTATCTCGCATGCATTAGCACTAACATTATGCACCTTAATTGGTGGTGGCCGGCCTCATTTGTAGGGTAATTACTTCGTAAATTACTCGGCGATTGCTTAACATAGACCTAAATGTGTCTCGACTTCGGAATAAAAATCTAATTGGGTACTTGCACTTTCGTGGACCGGATCTCTTGTTGATCGCGTAATCCCAAAGTGGTTAATCATATTGCATCAAGAATCGAGACTTATGAATGTTTAATGCGTAGGTGCTTTGGGGTTTCCCAATCGCCTTTCAAATTTCATTGAATTTGATTCGATTTGCCTTGATTAATCGCTATAGTGTAAGATGCTAAGCGGATCCGGTTGCCTTCGATTTTAGTTACTTTCTTTTTGGTTGTGGTTGATTAAGTTCACCATACCATTATTATATAAATATTATTATACTATTACTATACTAACAGTTTAATTCATTCTCGTACCTTATCCTCTTTATTTCAATCTCTCGCTCCTTATCTCTTTTATTTTTCTTTTATTATATTTTATCATTCATCATATTGTTTATGTTTATATTCTTATTCTTGTGTCTTTTTTTCATTTGTACATTTGGACACAAATATATTAATAAAGGATTAAACATCTAAAAGACTTATAACTTTGATCTTTGGACTATGGTTACTATCCTTGGCATTGGACTTGGAGTTTTGGACTTAGACTTTAGGATTATTCCTTTGCTTGAGCTATCATGGATTGAAGACCTTGGCCTTGATTTGGTTTACTTGTTTATGAAGATGTGATCCTATTGCTTCGAAGAATGCTTGCCATACGGTTTGGTTGTTCTTCCCTTTACTTTTACTTTCGAGTCTTAGGATAGTCCCTTCATCTCCTCCCATTTCTTAAATTTTCAAATCTTCTTCCTATTTTCAAAACCTTCTTTGTTTTCAAACTTCAAATGTTTTCATAATCAAACCTTGACTTAGGTCAAGCGGTTTTACCTTTTCATTTTGCTTCTTAATAAATGCTAAACCACATAAGCATATCGAAACTTTCCTTTCAAAAATACTTTAAAAAATTAAAAACTCATTCAATTGTTTTTGTGCCCTCGTGCACTTTTCTTTTTAACCATTTTCACATGTTTAGATATGATTCATTCTTTCTAGCGGAATTATTCGCTAAAGAATGACGACTTATCTTTACATTTTAAAATCAATTCAACACATTATTCTTTTCACATTTTGTACCACGAACTACGAGGTTTTGATCTCGCATTGCACTTTGTGGGTACGTAGGCATGAGACCATCGTCTCTTCAAACACAAAAATATTAAAAACGCTTCTCTTCTCATCTCTTCAATCCCTTTCAAACAAAGCATTTTCAAACCAAAAAAGCAATAAATATTTCAAAGGGCTCCCGTGGAGTACCACAGATATTTTAGGTGCGTAAAACCTTCCAATTGTGTAACCTATCCCCTTACCCGTTCTCTGTTTGTTTCTTTTAGCTTTTGCTTTTAGATTCATTAGGTTTTATTCGCTCTTTTTCCCTTTTCCATTTGGAATAAAATAAAAGCGCGGTGGAGACTCTGTTTACTTTGAGTTAAGTTAATTAATAGCTTACACTCATGATTTTACCGCTACAGAAAAGTGGCGACTCTGCTGGGGAGTCAATCTCTAAGTGGATTCCGCCTACTTTGATTTATTTACTGCTTTGGTTTGATTTGTTTGTTATTTGTTTGTTCTATTTCAGTTTTGGTGATCCTCTATGAGTGAGATAGATTCTAACCCGGATCTGAGTTGAACTTATGATAGGACGGCGGTATTCAAAGCGATACGCGATGAAGTAGTCCAAAGCGATATCAATTTGATAATCTCCACTCAGTTAGGATCTCTGGGATTATCAATGTCTTGACGAGTAATCATACGTGGCATTATTTTCCGACCTTGAGCTGATCATACTGAGGACCGTAGAACCCTTAACCAATCCCAGCCAATATAGGAACGTAGTGCGGAAACTATCTGGGTGTAAACCTAAGGTGGTTGTCACGCGATACTACACTCGGACGAGGTCTATTTTAAGAATGTTATCGGTTGGGGAGTAATCCAACGTACCGATAATATTCTAAAGATGGCTGTTAACTCCGGGAACCTCTGTTAGCACCCTTTTGGTTTTTTTTTACAGGTACAATGAAGACAAACCTTAGTACATGCCTTTGTGGGTTGTTGGTTCTTATCCCTTGACTCCATGCTCGTGATCCGAACCTTTGAACCTGTGTGCTTTGTGTGATCTTGTTTGTGGTTGTTGCATCTACATATTCATCATGATTATCATCACAACCATTTCTCAAGGAAAACAATTCTGATTATTGCAAATATTGGAACAAAACAAATATTCCTTTTTGTCAAGATTTTTCATGACCGTATTTTCGATGTTGACCACGTTTGCAATAATCGAGCTGTTTTTCTTTAAAATGGAAGTGAACATTGCATATCATTGCATCCTCGCATATTCTTGCGTTCATCCGAGTTGTGTGGGAACTCATCCCGGTTGTTTCTTTCCTCAGATGTCTATTGATCCGTCAAGCTGTTTCCTCAACACAGATACGGTACTAAAACTGCTAACAGATTGAGAGCTATTAGATTGAGAATGGAAAACCAAGAACAACATAACCTGGAAGTCCGGATGGAGATTGATGAGTTGAAGGTCAGTATGACCAGGCTCACTAAAATGATGCAAGTTATGATTACTCGAGGTGAATCACCTCAAAGGACTGTTATCTCCGAAGTTTTTACTATTGTTATTGACCCTCCTGTTATTCAGCAACTGGCTTCTACTTGGCCAGAATTTGGATTACCTCCGGATTATGTGCCAGTTTCTTCTACTGCTCAAATGGGTGGCCCATCTGTTGTGCCAGTCTTTTCAGCTCCGACTTTTGTCGAACCTCAACCTGTTGTGCACACTACTGCTCAGACTACTTATCAAAATTCTCCTTTTTTGTACCAGGCTGCTGGTCCACAAGCTGAAAGTCAGGGTGAACCTGGATATATGGATGAAGTTAGAGAGCAATGTTTGACTCTTGAGAAGAGGGTAAGAGTTCTAGAAGGAAAAGATGTCTTTGGTTCTGCTGCCATAGACATGTGTTTGGTTTCCGACTTGGTTCTTCCTGATAAGTTCAAGGTTCCTGTATTTGAGAAGTACAATGGTCATACTTGTCCAAAGATTCATCTGCTGATGTATTGTCACAAAATGGCTGCACATGCCAAGGATGCAAGCTTCTTATTCATTGTTTTCAAGATAGTCTGAGTGGTGCTTCTATGAAGTGGTATGTGGGACTTGAAAAGAGTCACATCCGAAGCTGGAAGGATTTATCTGATGCTTTCGTAAGACAATATAAGTACAATCTGGACATGGCGCCTGACCATCGTCAACTTCAAAATATGTCACAGAAAGAGAAAGAATCTTTCAAAGAGTACGCTCAGCGTTGGAGAGAGCTAGCTGCTCAAATGGAACCACCTTTGGCCGAAAAAGAATTAAATGGTTTGTTCATGGATACTCTTCAACCGTTCTTTTGGTTGAAGATGGTAGGAAGTGTTTCATCTGGTTTTTCTGACCTAGTCACTATTGGAGAAAGACTAGAGGAAGGTATCAAGAAAGGAAAGATTACTAATGCTGACTCTTCTAATGCTGCAAGAAAGTCGCTTGGGAATTTTCAAAAGAGAAGAGATGGTGATGCTTATGCTGTTTCAACTGAGAGGAAGCCTTATCGCCCGCAACAACGATATTTTCAACCATACGTAGCTGCAGTAGCTCCTGTTGTCAAAGCTCAACCGGCTCAAGCTCAAGTTCAAGTTCGAGTTCAACCAGTTCAAGATCAAGTGCAAGTTCGAGCTCAAGCTCAGGCTCCTCATCCTGCTGCTGGACAAAATCAGTATCGCAATAGGCCAAACTTTGATCCTATCCCGATGCCTTGCACTTATTTGTTTCCTTCCTTGGTTAAGAGTGGTATAATTACTACTATACCTCCGCCTCCTGTTCCAAATCCTCTTCCAGTTAGTTATAAATTGGATCTTCACTACGAGTTTCATCAAGGTGGAACTGGTCATGACTTGGAACATTGCTTTGCACTAAAGGCTAAAGTGCAAGAACTTATCAGGAACAACATCCTTTCCTTTCATGACACAAATCCTAATGTTGTCAACAATCCTTTCCCGAAGCATGAGAAGTGAGTCTTCAGATGACTTCAACAGTCAAATTTTCTTCAAGGCCAAAATTTCAGACGGGACAACTCATCCTTGTTGCTGATGGATCACTAGGCCATTGTTTCTTTATGTTTGCAATTTTCTTCAATTGTATTGATTTGTTTGCTTTTAAAATTTGTTTGTACTTTCATGTTGATTATAATGAAATGATCATTGCTTTGTTTTGATTCAATTTCATTTATTATTTGCATCTTTATGCTTTACATCTCAAAGTTCATTTATCTTTTCTCAAGCTTTTTACAACGATTGGAAGGAGGATGATGAAAACGAGATATCCATAATTGTTGTTGGTATGCTTTCAATTGATACTTGGATGATGATATACAGGTAGTGTTTCAAATCCCAAAACACTGGAGAAATAAGGAAGTTAATCCTTTGTCAACCCCTTTGATCCTTGAAGTTGGAGTTTCTTTCTATTCGAAAAAACCAGCAATTTTAACCTGGGGATGGGTAGTTCTCAACTAATTCAAATGTGCATTCGAGTACAAGAGAATCATTTAGGACACCTTTCAATAAAGGTTGCAATCTCAAGCTTTCCTTCATACACATCAAGAAGTGTTGAAGATGTTTCTCAATTCAAAAGTCAATGATGGTTCGTCGTAATCATTAAGCCATGCAGTCATTATCTTTCAAAAAAAATGAAATGATATTGAAAAAAAATTATTGAAAAAAATTAAAGCCCGCTAAGTCAAAACCTATGAAGGAGACTTAGGCAAAAAACTGGGGCATCCCGCTGGCTGTAAGTTCAAATGACACAGTTCAGGCAAAAGTTAGGGATACTAAAAAAAAGATTGTCAAGAGGTCATCAAAATCCTCAACAAATAAGATGAGTTGACCAAAGTCCTCACTAGGAATAACAAAAGGAAGAAGTGACTGCTATCTCAAAATCCAGTGGCTTATGAACCATCTTCATCTATGCATACCTGAAATTTCAGGGAACTTGAATGCATAGGCTGAATTAATTGAATGTAGGACTGGAGTTCATCACGAAGTTGGGTTGGGTACAAATAGACTTTGAGCCTATATCCTTTGTTTCATAAACCGTGAGCCAGACCACGTTACAACCTTCAAACGTCCTAATTGAATCCAAGTTTCTTTTGAAAAGCATACTACAGCAAGGTTGCGTAAACTGACTCCCAAGTTCGTTACCAATCATTTGTTTCTTACCTTTGCTTTATCTTTAATTTTTTTCTCAACCGCCGTGTTTTGACAATGTTTTTATTTACTTTACATCAATAAATTTCATTCTAAAAATGATTTTTTTGATTTCAAAATTTTGCATGAACGTTGCATTAAAATTACCAGGTTTGTACAAACACTTTTTATTTGCAAATAAACTTTCCTCATTAAGGAATTTTCAAACAGTTAAGAAATTTGGTCAGCGATCTTATCAGGGGCAAGTTCTTCCCAGGTCCGATGGTTCAAGAGTTGTTGATCAGTGCAAGTTATTCTCAGATGTGGTTAGTCAGAAGATTCTCTGCAAGATTCATACTGAGTTTATATTCTCAACGTTCATTTCAAGAACTGAAGCCATGATCAGTTTATTTTCTCAACAATCATTTCAAAGATCTGATTATTTTTCTCCACTAGTGGTCAGGAACTGAATCCATTATCAGTTTACCTTCATCAGTCATTGAACTTGGGGAAATCTTCTTCAAGAATCTCCAAGCAGCCTTTCATGACTTCTCTCAAAAGATTTCTAACTTGGTACAGTTTACTAGTGTGACAGAGATTTGTTCAGCAGTAGCATCTCTAAAATCCGAGCAGAATGGCAATGATCTCCGTGTTGAGGAATCAGTCTTCCATCTTTTTCACTCTTCTAAGAGTCTAAACTGGTTGTCAGCGTTTTCTCTCATATTATCTCCTTGGGTGTATTATTCCCCATTCTTGTTAACCTTTGCATATTTGAGTGTGTTATTCCTCATTATGCGTTCTCTTGGGTGTGTTATTCCCCATTTTCCTATATGTTGGCATATTTGAGTGTGTTATTCCTCATTATGCATTCTCTTGGGTGTGTTATACCCCAGTTTTATTTACGTTTGCATATTTGAGTGTGTTAGTCCTCACTATGCGTGTTCTTGGGTGGGTTAGTCCCCATTTTCGTAAAATGTCTGCATACTAAGTGTTTTAGTCCTCATATGCATTTCTCGAGGTCTTGTTGTTTTCAACATCTTACCTTGTGATCAAAGTCCAACTTAGTTGGAATTTATCTTTGTCTCTCTATAACTTTTTCTTCACCTACTTATTGTTTCTTCTCAGATATTACACCTTTTTCTGATTGCCATTCTCGGATGTCCATAGTGAAGTCATCATTGATTTGATGTACTGTCAGGGACCTTTTTCCCATCTCATTCAGTTCTGTTCCTGAATGTTGCGACTCACATTTTATCTGATTGCTATTCTCGGATTTTGTGATCACTTTCCTTCCGATTGCCATTCTCGGATGTCCATAGTGAAGTCATCATTGATTTGATGTACTGTCCGGGACCTTTTTCCCATCTCATTCAGTTTTGTTCCTGAATGTTGTGACTCACATTTTATCTGATTGCTATTCTCGGATTTTGTGATCACTTTCCTTCCGATTGCCATTCTCGGATTTCCATGTTGGAGTCATCATTGAGTTGATGTACTTTCTCGAAATTTTCCCATTTCATTCAGTTCTGTTCCTGGATGTTGTGATTCAACTTTTATCTGATTTCTATTCTCAAATGTTGTGATTACCTTTTTCCGATTGCCATTCTCGGATATCCCTAGTAAAGTCAGTAATGTCATCATTGGATGCTTCTGGTGTACTTTTTCGGGACTTTTCTCACTTCATTATGTGCCATTCCTGGATGTTGTGATCCTTTTTGTCCAATTGCCATTCTTGGACATTTTCATCTCAGCTGAGTCACGTGTGGTCTCTAGCATGTTGATTTTCCCCGTCGGAGTCTTATGCTACTTATCCCCAGCGTTTATTCTTTTTCATGTGTCGTCTTGTCCCTCACGGATTTCTCTGCATTTCACATATTTTCTCTACATTTCATATTCATTTCATATGTTTCCAAATCATTTTAATAACATATTCATATCATTTGTCTTATTTCATTTCATTTCATTCCATATTTTGGTCTCTTAGGGCCAAAAATTGGGTTTTTGATATTTAAGTATCTTCCATCTTGTCGAAACGAAGATTTCAATCTTCATATCTCTAGATTGAAGAAACTTAAATAGGGGCATCTGTCATACCCTAATTTTTGACCCTAAGATTTTTCGCATCTCATCTGCATCTTGCATACAAACAAGATCGCACTGGTTGCACGGTTCTTCTCGGGTTAGGTTTATGTCTCGCAGGGGATCACCGTTGTCTTTAATTACTTTATTTGTTTATGTTTACTAACCATTAATCAAAATCCAAAAAAAAATATTTTGTTTCCTTTTGCTAACCTTTTTTTTCCAGGAAGAGGAGCCATGTGAAAATACCAAAAATAGCAGTCCTACAGCTCGAGAGAAATTTCACAGAAAAAAGTTGAAGTGAATCCGCAAATAATTCAAGTTTTTATCTGATCAAGGATTCCCCGAGTTAATTATTCATTTAAAGGATTTCCGAGGATCATGTGTTTATTTCTTCGACGAACTACAAGAATCGAGCCGAAGCAACCAAGCAGCTATGTTTGAACAAAAAATTCAAAATTCAGCTTGGTTAACCGGTTAACCAAATGCGTTAACCGGTTAACCAATGCGAAATTTGAATTTTTTATTCAAATTCAGCACCCTTTGATCATTGATCTAATTGGAATATTCTAGATCCATTGGTTTCTGATTTCTCTACATCAATTTGATCATTTCCTAACATAAACCCTCACTAATCACCACTCTTTTCCATTTCCCACCAAATTTTCAATTACCAAACCTAAATTCAAATTACCAAAGCAAGCTCCATTCCACCAAATTTCCATACCTAAGGTCTTTAAATAGCACCCAAATTTCATTCATTCAACAGGCTTTTGATAGCCAAATTCACCTTGCAAAAATTCTTTGAAGCTTTTGATAGCCACAAAACCTCTTGCAAAATACTCCCCCAACACCAAAATTCTCCAAAGCTCATATTTCTTTCTTTTGAAGTTATCAAGAATTCACATTGAATTCTTGATTAACTTGAGCTAAACCTTCATCCTTTCATTATTTTGGTCATCAATTTCAGTAGATCTAAGCTTGTGTTGGTCCAATTTGAAGAAAAGCTTTTGGTAATTCATCTTCCTCCATAAACCCATATTCACCATCAACATTCAAGATGTAGATCTTTGGTGCTTTTGTTTCTAGATCCTTTGGGTCTTTATTTGTTGTTTGATTGCAGGGATTCCACTGTATTTTGGTTTAAAAATTCGTGCAAATTCAGATTATGATCATACAATGTTTAAAAAGGGTTTTGAAAATGGATCATGCTGAATTTTAGCATTTTTTCTGCTGCTGGTTCAGCGTTAACCGGTTAATCATTTACAGTGTAAATTGGTTAACGAGTTAACGGCGTTAACAGGTTAACCAGTTTCAGTGTAATTTGGTTAACAAGTTAACGACGTTAACGGGTTAACCAGTTTCAGTGCAATCTGGTTAACCGGTTAACACAAGTCAGAATTGACTTTTTGGCTTGTTTTAAGCCTCTTTTTGGTTCCTCTTTCTTCTCCTTCTCCCTCCTTTTATTTTTTACCTTGAGAAGCATTTTTGGGAGAAATTTCTCTTTAATCTCAATGGACTTTGGGTGTTGATTAGAGTAGTTAATGTTCATTAATCCAAAACTACCTTTAAATGGATTATTTAATTCATTTAAGGTACTTTGCATTAGTGATACATTTTCATGCTTGAATCCACCAAGATTAGTGATTGAACTTAAAGATGTAAGAGTACCATAAATGCAACTCAATTTGGTTTTAATCTTTAGTTTTGTGCGGTATCGCGTCCGGATAACGATTTACATATCGATTATCTCGCATGCATTAGCACTAACATTATGCACCTTAATTGGTGGTGGCCGGCCTCATTTGTAGGGTAATTACTTCGTAAATTACTCGGAGATTGCTTAATGTAGACCTAAATGTGTCTCGACTTCGGAATAAAAATATAATTGGGTACTTGCACTTTCGTGGACCGGATCTCTTGTTGATCGCGTAATCCCAAAGTGGTTAATCATATTGCATCAAGAATCGAGACTTATGAATGTTTGATGCGTAGGTGCTTTGGGGTTTCCCTATCGCCTTTCAAATTTCATTGAATTCGATTCGGTTTGCCTTGATTAATCGCTATAGTGTAAGATGCTAAGCGGATCTGGTTGCCTTCGATTTTAGTTACTTTCTTTTTGGTTGTGGTTGATTAAGTTCACCATACCATTATTATGTAAATATTATTATACTATTACTATACTAACATTTTAATTCATTCTCGTACCTTATCCTCTTTATTTCAATCTCTCGCTCCTTTTCTCTTTTATTTTGCTTTTATTATATTTTATCATTCATCATATTGTTTATGTTTATATTCTTATTCTTGTATTTTTTTCATTTGTCCATTTGGACACAAATATATTAATAAAGGATTAAACATCTAAAAGACTTGTAACTTTGATCTTTGGACTATGGTTACTATCCTTGGCATTGGACTTGGAGTTTTGGACTTAGACTTTAGGATTATTCCTTTGCTTGAGCTACCATGGATTGAAGACCTTGGCCTCGATTTGGTTTACTTGTTTATGAAGATGTGATCCTATTGCTTCGAAGAATGCTTGCCATACGGTTTGGTTGTTCTTCCCTTTACTTTTACTTTCGAGTCTTAGGATAGTCCCTTCATCTCCTCCCATTTCTTAAATTTTCAAATCTTCTTCCTATTTTCAAAACCCTCTGAAGAAGCCGCTGCCTCTGCTAAGGAGCTGACCGACTGGGGGAACATCATTGCCAAGCTGGAGGTCGATAAGAGGAGGGCCTTGGACCAGAGCAAAAAGATGAAGGACGACTTTTGCCCAAAGGAGGATGAGGATGCCGACACCAAGAGTTTGGTGACCAGGGCTCAGTTTCTTGCTCGAATCGACCAGGACATGGAAGATCTGAAATCGTCGACTGAGCTTAGTTTCCAAAACTCTGTGGACCAGATACGAGCTCTTCATCCTGAATTGGCTCTGGATACCGGCCGCATCAGCTATCTCTACAAGGTCGAGAATGGTCAGATAGTGGTCCCTACAGACTTGATTGTGGAGGACTCCCAGCCCGGGGTGATTGCTCAGCCTGACCAACCAGAGGTGCAGCCGCCTCAGAGCGAAGGTCAACCCGGTGCTCCAGAAGGGGAGGGGAACTAGTTTGACATGCGCGTCGTTACTTTGTAATTTATTATGCTTTTTGTTTTGCTCGGGGACGTGGTTCCCTTTGTGTGTAATTATGAACAAGTCAGACCTTTGGGGTCGCAACCTCTCGGTAAAATTACCCGACCTTGGTGGTCGTTTGTGATTCCATAATGTTTTTATTTTACAAGTGTTTCTTTAACTGTGCGTCCGTCGGAGGACTTCCTTTTATGTTTCTATAAACGTTAAGTGTTTGATGTATTTATGATGATTAGATGTAATTAGACAAATACGGGGTGTTTATAATCTGTTGGTTTGGGGGACCATCCAGATGTTGGAGTCTGGCTCCTGATCGGTACCCGGGCCAAGATAATGACTCGGGCTCCGAGGCTTGAACGTCCCATCGCGAGCTGGGGTTCTTCCTGGTCGCGGTACATAGGCGACGTCAGACTCGTTTCAGTATCCGCCCGTGCAACGTCACCTCCTTCTCTTGGAAGAAAATCCTGATAATCATGTTATTTGGGCTGTTGTGCTTGTACCTGGGCACGCAGGTCTAGTCGGACCTATTGCTCCTCGCTTGAGAGTCGAGCAAGGTGACTCTATAATTAACTATAATATTGCTTGAGCTTCTCGGCGTTCCACGGTCGAGCAAGTTCTTTCCCGTGAAGATTTTCTAAATAATAGGCCTCGTTTTCGGTCTTTGCCCGGACGCGATACGGGCCCTCCCAATTAGGCGTTAGTTTCCTTCGCGAGAATCTCTGTGATTTCTTCTTAGAACGATACTACCCACCTCGAATGCTCGTCTTATTACTTTAGAATCGTACCGAGCTGCTATTTTCTGTTTAAGAGTGGCCTCCCAGAGAGCGGCTTCTGATCGGATTTCTTCGACTAGGTCAAGCTCGTCTCTTAAAGCTTCGGAGTTGGTGTCTTGGTCCATTGGGGACTCTGTCCGCCTGGATCGGATGTGCATTTCCACAGGAATTACTGCTTCGGTCCCATATGCCAACCGGAACGGGGATTTACCGGTCGTTGAGTGGGGAGTTGTTCTATATGCCCAAAGTACGCTGTGTAGCTCCTCGACCCAGTGTTTCTTGTGCTCGTCCAGTCTCCATTTCAAACCTCTTAGGATCACTCTATTTGCAGCTTCTGCTTGTCCGTTGGTTTGGGGATGCTCAACCGAAGCGAAATGCTGTTTTTTCCTACCGAAGCAACAAATTCTTTGAAACGTTTATCGGTGAATTGGGTACCGTTATCGGTTACAATGGCGAGCGGTACCCCGTACCGAGCGAGAATGCTCCTCTTAAAGAAGCTTAGTATGTTGAGTGCAGTAATCTTGGCCATGGCCTCAGCTTCTATCCATTTGGTGAAATAATCGACGCCCACAATGAGGTATTTATTTTGGCCGGATCCAACGACAAATGGCCCTAAGATGTCCATCCCCCACCACGCGAACGGCCACGGGGAAGATAGAGATTTTAGCTCGGTAGGGGGTGCTACGTGTACGTCCCTGTGTCGTTGGCATTTGTCGCATCTTTTTACGTGCTCTTTCGCGTCGTGTTGGTGTGTCGGCCAATAGTACCCTGCCCGGAGAATCTTTCGGGCTAACGATCATCCGCCTGGGTGATGTGCGTTAATTCCTTCATGGACTTCTCTTAGTATGTGTGGGACGTTCTCTTCCTCTACGCACCTGAGGAGTGGCGTGGAGAAACCTCGTCGATACATACACCCACCGACCAAAGAGTACGAGCATGACCTTTGACGCATGGTGCTGGCCGTTTTTGGGTTTGTTGGTAACTCACCCTTGGTCAGGTAGTTAAACACGGGGGTCATCCAGCAGTTGGCGTCGCCTACGAGATTAATGTCTAATGCTTGGTCGGGGGAGCACTTTTTGTATGACGGACTTGTTGTTTCCTTTTCTTTTAGTGCTTGCCAACTTGGAAAGGATATCAGCTCGGGTATTATTCTCTCGCGGGACATGTTTGACCTCTATGCTTGTGAATTGTTTCAGTTTGTCCTTTACAAGGGCCAGGTATTTGGCCATATTGTCATTTTTGGCCTGGAAATCTCCTCGGACTTGATTAGCGACCAGCTGGGAATCTGTGAAAATCGTGATTTCTTCTGCCTCCAAGTCGATCGCGAGTCGTATGCCTGCTAGGAAAGCTTTGTATTCCGCCTGATTGTTGGATGTGGGAAAGGATAAAGTTAAAGATACTTCGATGATGCTTCCCTCTTCGTTTTCCAGGATAATTCCAGCTCCACTACCCGTCGGGCTGGATGCTCCGTCTACGAAGATGGTCCATTTGGATGGAGATTTCGGCTCCTGCTCGGTGAAAGTGTGCTCTGCTACAAAGTAGGCTAGTGCTTGAGCTTTGAGAGCTTGTCTCCCTTCGAATTTGATGTCGAATTCGAACAGTTCCAACGACCATTTTAGCATTCGCCCGGCCATATCTGGTCGACTGAGTAATTGTCTTATGGGTTGGTCCGTTCTCACGATGATGGTGTGGGCTAAGAAATAATGTCGTAGTCTTCTGGCTGCAAAAAGAAGGGATAGGGCCACCTTTTCTACCTGGAGGTATCGAAATTCGGGGCCGTGGAGCGCCTTGCTCGTAAAGTAAATAGGTTTTTGTCCCTCGGGTAGGTCGCGTACGAGGGTTGCGCTTACGGCCTCGTTTGCGATGGCGAGATAGAGGTAAAACGTTTCCCCTTCGTTGGGCCTGGACAAAATTGGGGGTTTAGATAACGCCCTTTTCAAGTGGGACAAGGCTTGCTCGCATTCCTCCGTCCATTCGAAGGTGCCCTCTTTGCGGAGGAGTTTGTAAAAGGGGAGAGTGTGCTGAGCAGATTTTGCCACAAACCGTGTGAGGGAAGCGAGGACCCCGTTCAACGATTGTATGGATTATTTGGAATTAGGAGTAGGAAATTCTGTGAATGCCCGACATTTATCAGGATTGGCCTCAATACCTCGTTCGGTTAAATAGAATCCGAGGAACTTCCCTGCTCGGACCCTAAACGTTGAAACACATTTTGCATTTCCGGGCTTGATCGAATACCTTTCGCAAGTGGGACGTGTGGTCTGTCTCTTGCTGAGATTTGACGATCATGTCGTCCATGTATACTTCAAGCATGTCCCCGATTTCTACCAGAAATACCTTGTTCATCATGCGCTGATATGTCGCGCCCGCGTTTTTTAAATCGAAGGGCATAACATTATAATAATAGTTGCCTGATTCGGTCATGAAGGCCGTGTATTTTTTGTTGGACACGGCTATGGGTATTTGATTGTACCCCGAGTAGGCGTCCATAAAGGAAAATAGCTTGAAATCGGACGAATTATCGACCAGTTTGTCGATGTTGGGCAAAGGATATGCGTCTTTCGGGCATGCCCAGTTAAGATCAGTATAATCAACACACATTCTCCATTTTCCACTAGACTTTTTGACAAGTACAACATTTGAGAGCCAGGTTGTATACCTGGCCTCAGTTACAAAATTTGCCTCTAGGAGGTCTTTAACAGCAGATTCGGCCGCTTTGGTTTTCTCGGTCGACTGCTTCCTCCTATGCTGGCGACTGCTTTGTGCGTTGGGTTGATGGAAAGGTGATGACAGGACGTCTCGGAGTCGAGCCCTGGCATTTCTGCGGCGCTCCAAGCAAATAGATTCGTGTTTCCCTTGAGGCATGCTTCTAATTATCGTTTCGCCAAGTCGGGCAGATGGGCCCCGATCTTGACGCACCGAGCCGGATCATCTCCCAAAGGAATTAGTTCGAATTCTCCGTCTGGAATTGGCCGGGAAAGTGAATCGGTCAGCCTCTGACCGCCATCGTCGTCATCTGAGAACCTGCAGTCCATATTGATTGAGTCGACATGAGTAAAAGCCTTGGATGTTTGTGGAGTATCTGGAGAAGTCAGGGCTGATGGGTTTGGTAGGTAAGATATCGAGCTGAGACATTTGGATGCTGCTTCAAAGCATCGGCGGGCAGCTTCGACGTCACCGTGTAGCATAGCGACTTTGCCCGGAGTAGTATAATACTTCATTTTTAGGTGAACGGTGGATGGAACAGCAATCAGTTCGGCCAATGTGGGTCGTCCCAAAATGCATTGGTACAACGACGGACAGTCTACGACCAGGAATTGGCCGCGAATGGTTCTGGCGATTTCGGAAGTCCCGAAGGTGACGAAGAGATCGACGTAGCCCCATGGTTGGGAGACTACTCCGTTGAAACCCTATAAGTCTGATCCGACGTACGAAGTCGGGTGTGTTTCATTCAACTGGAGTGTTGAAAATAATTGGGAGTACATGATGTCGTAGGAGCTACCTTGGTCCACCAGGATTCTCCTCACATCAAAATTTGCCATCCATGCACGGATGAGTAGTGGGATGCTGGCATTTGGTGCTCCTCCTAAGAGTTCCTCCCGATAAAAAGAAAGGGGTACTGAGCCTTCCCTTGGGGGCTCCAGGGTCGCGCTCTGAGCAGGGCCTTTCGTGATCAGTTGTTCGAATTTCCTCTTTACGTATCCGACCGTGATTTTGTTAAATCCTCCCCCTGAGATGACCATTGCCGAGGGAAAAGTCTCCCACGGGCTATGGGAGGAAAAATATCCTAGACTCCCTGTGTGGTCGGGCAGGAAGAAATCTTCCGGGCGGTATATGCTCAGGGTAACCTGCATGTTCGCATCTGCTGGTATGGGTACAACATCTTCGATCTTCTGAGTCTCCTACGCTTCTTGTCGAGGGGTGTCCCTAGATTTGGGAAACTGTTTGAGGTGCCCGTCTTTAATAAGTATCTCGATTGCGTCTTTGAGATGAATGCAGTCTTCGGTATTATGGCCATGACTCTTGTGGAATCTGCAGTACTTCGTCTTGTCCGTGCCCGGTTTCCTAGGCAACTGCTTCGGAAAGCGTACTCCTGTCTTCCTGAATTCTGAGTTGGCACATTCGGACATGATCTTTTCCCTAGAGACCAGGAGGGGAGTATATTCATGAAACCGGCCGACGGGTCCTTTGTGCTCCCGCGGTTCACGGGGGCGATCATCCTTTCTTTTGTCTCCTTCCCGACGAGATGTCGAGGGTTCATCGACCCGGTTGGGCTTTGCGTCCTCGCGACGCCGGGCGTCTCGGACGGATCTAGCCGCCTGTTTTTCTTCATATTGGATGTAAGCTTGGGCTTTCAACAAGAAAGCGTCAAGGGTGGTCGGGGTTTCGATGCCAACCGCTCGGTGGAAATCGGTCGACGGGCGTAGTCCCCATTCCAGCAAGTACTTATTCATGTCGTCCGTTGTGGATACCTAGACTGCTTCTTTGTTGAACCTCTCGATATAGGTTCATAGAGGTTCGACCTTCCCCTGGATGATCGCTTCGAGCGATGCTTCCGTCTTCGGATGTCGTCTAGAGGCGGTGAAGTGCCTGGAAAATGTGCGTCCGAGCTGTTTCCAAGAGGTGATGGACTATGCTTCGAGGCTTTTGTACCACGTCATCACTCATTTCCTCAGAGTTGTAGGAAATAGGCGACATTTGATCGCCCCTCGCACCCCTCGGTAGTCGAGCAGAGCATCAATATTCTCGATATGCTCGTCAGGATCTGTGGTCCCGTCATATGAGCCCAAGGGTGGAGGTTTTTCCAAATCCCGCAGGAGTTTAGCCACCATAATTTCTGATGAGAGGGGGCCCCTGGTGTCTTCATCATCGCTGTAATTGAATGAAGGAGATCTAGGCGCGTGCTTCTTCGCTCGCTAGGGTGATGCAGATCTTGACCTGCTCTTTCTTGACTTTCTTGGAGGGGAAGATCGAGGAGGAGATGGGCGGGACCTTTTGTCACTAGTGGATTCATCGTTGCGTCATTTCCTCTTTCTCTTGGGAGGAGAGGGACTGCGTCTTTTTTGATGTCTCATGGGAGACCGGGATGGTCGACGGTTATTGTCCTCGAGACGGGCAATCTTCTTGCCATGGGCGAGGAGTAACAAATTTGTCTGGTTCAGAATTTCAGCCAGCGCTGCGAAATCAGACCCTGAAGGTGTCGGAGGAAGAGGAACCTCTGGGCGACTTTCTAGAGGTTGGTCGCGATCGGGGGAAGGTGAGGTTGTCTTCCCATCTGGGTGATCTTGCACGGTCTCTTCGTGCGGGGGATGATGAATGTTGCTCTCACGTTGCGTGAGGAGCATGCCGTCGTTCGACCGATTGTCTGGATTGTTGTCTCGAGTAGCCATGGATCTTGGTAAAAACATTGGTTCTTGAAGATTTTGAAAGAGAAGAACGGGGAAATCAGTGATTCCCACAGACGGCGCCACCTGATCGTACCTGGAGATTAGGATCCGATATGGCTGGGGTCGAGCGTTGTTGAAGGACGGTTGGTGAGGAGAAGAGGGGGTGTACCTGCAAGGCACTCCGATGCTAAAGTAAGACACTGAGTAAAGAGTGTGCAAGTATGAGAATTAAGGTCAGAGAATTGAATAACTGGCCCTCTCCTCTGAGAGGGTTTATATACTGTTGTTAGTGGATGATTATTGGTCCAAATCGTTTGGTGCGGATCGCGGAATCCGCATGAATAGGTAACTGTCAAAACTAGCCGTTGGGGGATTTCATTCTGGTCGGTATGTCTTTGGTCGACAAGGACTGTTATTTTTGGTATGGTGCTCGACGCCGAGCGTGTCATAATGCCACTTTTCCAAGCCCAATTCTGGGAGTTGGGCCTGCCCAGAACAATTACATTTTAATTTTTTTAAAACAGAATACTAAATCATTCTTAAAAACATGAAATATAAGCTTAGTGATATGTTAAAAGGTTTCTAATAGTAACAAAAAAACTTATCATTCGATTCAAGTTTTATATATGTCGTTTCTGTTAATCGTTTTTTGATTAAAAAAATAATTCGAGTATACGTTTTAATTATAATAATAAATAAATAACACATGAATCATAATAATAGAAAAACAAACAAGTTATATCATATATATTTTTAAAAAGAAATAAAGAAAGAATAACTGTCAAACTATATCTTATAAAACAAGAAAATAAATTAAATAAACGTACTTTTTCTCTGAGTTCCTTAATTCACTAGTTTTTTCTCCAATGTTATTTTTGCCGTGTCTCTCTTTGTAGAAGAGAGGTTTCTATTTATAGTAGTCAAATACGTTAATACAATTAAAATTCCAATTAATTCAATTTTATACTTTACCAAAAGTTTCTTTAACAACAAAATCGTATCAAATATTAAATACCATAATATGTAAATTTAAAT
The DNA here is from genome assembly GCA_963966055.1 of Lathyrus aphaca. Taxonomy (NCBI): domain Eukaryota; kingdom Viridiplantae; phylum Streptophyta; class Magnoliopsida; order Fabales; family Fabaceae; genus Lathyrus; species Lathyrus aphaca. The sequence goes on from OZ014519.1 coordinate 213,916,110, forward strand.
CAATAATAGCAAATCAAATCAAATACATTCTCACTTTTTAACAATATACTAACTTTTGATAACATAAAAATTGCTTATTTTCAATATTATGTTTTATTTAAATTAAGGGACTTTGGAATAAAATAGAAAAACGGATCCCACATCATAGTATTTTTTTTTTAACAATTTGTTTCACAAAATACATAAATATATAATATATTTGTCATCATAATAGGTCGGTGAAAATTTTAATTATATCATGTCCTATTGAGATTAGTGAAAATCAACTGTGATAATCAATTTTTTAACTAAAGTTAACTTATTAATAAAAGAATTTTAAACAATTTTAATTAAATAATTAGAATTTTTTAAATTTTTAATCATAATACTTTTTGTTTAATATATATTAAAATTAATTTTATAATTTATCTTATATATAAGAACATTAAAAAAAACACAATTGTAGATTTAGATCATTTCCATCATATTTTACCTCAATCATAAATGTTGAGATAAGCACTAAAGGATCATTTAAAAAATTAAAAAATTAAAAACAACAGAATATTTTTATACAAAAAAATAACCATGATTTATAGATATTTTTATGAAGGATGGATAATTAAATGAGCTATTAATCAGCTCTTAATTTTACATATATTTTTTATCTTTTAATTTTTTTCAATATATTTTTTTGACTTATTTGATTTACTTATTTTTAGATCAATATGCTGTAAAAAAATCAAATGATGCTGATAATTTTGACATATTTGATTTCCTTATTTTAATATCATATATATACAAAAAAACAACCAAATGATGATAATATACCATGTCTAGTTAGTAATTGATGATTATATTAAAACTTTAAATTTAAACTACAAGTTTAATTTATTACTGGAAGATTATTTTTCATCAAAAGATGATATATTTATAATTTGATTTTAACTATTTTTGTGACATGAATTATATTTAATAATATAAAGAGAAACATAATGTTACACATATATGTCCTTCTACGTTTTGGTAAAGTTTCTAGATAAAAATACACATCTTAAATAAATAAAAAGTTAGAGTAAATTAAATTGAAAATTATATCGAATTACTATTTAAATATATTATAAGTTTGTTAATAAAGCCACAATAAAACCTACGACGATATGGTCTACAAATCAAATAATATAAATAATTCTTAAAATTCAATATCATAAAATATTATATTAAAATAAAATCTCAATTCTTCATAAATATAATATGTTATACTTGCGTGTTTGATTCGAATCAGTTTCTTGGACGATATCCCCATCCGCCATGTTTACTTGTCATATGAATAAGAAGACATTTTTCCGTTGTAAAGCTTCTACCGCATACAGGACATTGTCCTGGTACTTTTTCTTTATGTACACTTTGATGACTATGCAAACCCTTTTCATATCCAAAAGACTCATTACATCCTTGTGCATTGCATTTGTATTGGTCGGCCATTGAAAACTGTATTAACAAAGAAATATTCAAATTGTACATACTAAATTAGAAAGCGAAACAAATCACAAATATATATAGTTGTAAAACGTATTTTAACAATATAAATGTTTTATTTAAACTTGTATATGTCTGTTCAATAATTAACCCCAAAGTTCAAAGATAATTAATAATCCTAATTAATTTTTAATGTGAAATCACGATGTTACACGTTTACAATAAGGATTAAAACTTAATTTCGAATGCATATGGATTAATAGTGTTCATTATTTTCATATTGTTTTCTTTTATTTAAAATAAAATTGTTAATGGATTTTAAATAACCCGCTTTAATTTTATATTTTACAACAATATATTAAAATATATAAGTTACTATAAATTAAAAGAATAATGTTAAAATTATTAACTTCGATATCCGTTGTTAGAGTTTTAATATGATAAAATCATATAATATTTAAATTAAAAATGTAAATTACTTCTTTTTTTCATTTGAAGTCTTTTAAGATGTTACATTTTAATTTTTTAAAAACAAAATACTAAATCATTCTTAAAAACAGAAATATAAGCTTAGTGATATGTTAAAAGATTTCTAATAGTAACAAAAGAATTTATCATTCGATTCAAGTTTTATATGTGTCGTTTCTGTTAATCGTTTTTTCATTAAAAAAATAATTCGAGTATACGTTTTAATTATAATAATAAATAAATAACACATGAATCATAGTAATAGAAAAACAAACAAGATATATCATATATATTTTTAAAAAGAAATAAAGAAAGAATAACAGTCAAACTATATCTTATAAAACAAGAAAATAAATTAAATAAACGTACTTCTTCTCTGAGTTCCTTAATTCACTAGTTTTTTCTCCAATGTTATTTTTGCCGTGTCTCTCTTTGTAGAAGAGAGGTTTCTATTTATAGTAGTAATACAATTAAAATTCCAATTAATTCAACTTTATACTTTATCAAAAGTTTCTTTAACAACAAAATCGTATCAAATATTAAATACCATAACATGTAAATTTAAATCAATATATAGCCAATCAAATCAAATACATTCTCACTTTTTAACAATATACTAACTTTTGATAACTTAGAAAAATTGCTTATTTTCAATAGTATGTTTTATTTAAATTAAGGGACTTTGGAATAAAATAGAAAAACGGATCCCACATCATAGTATTATTTTTTTTTAACAATTTATTTCACAGATATACATAAATATATAATATATTTGTCATCATAATAGGTCGGTGAAAATTTTAATTATATCATGTCCTATTGAGATTAATGAAAATCAACTGTGATAATCAATTTTTTTAACTAAAGTTGACTTATTAATAAAATAGTTTTAAACAATTTTAATTAAATAATTAGAATTTTTTAAATTTTTAATCATAATACTTTTTGTTTCTTATAGATTAAAATTAATTTTAACATTTATCTTATATATAACAACATTAAAAAAACACAATTGTAGATTTAGATGATTTCCATCATATTTTACCTCAATCATAAATGTTGAGATTAACACTAAAGGATCATTTAAAAAATTAAAAACAACAGAATATTTTTATACAAAAAAATAACCATGATTTATGGACATTAATCAGCTCTTAATTTTACATATATTTTTTATCTTTTAATTTTTTTCAATATATTTTTTTGACTTATTTGATTTGCTTATTTTTTTTCATTAGATCAATATGCTGTAAAAAAATCAAATGATGCTGATAATTTTGACATATTTGATTTCCTTATTTTAATATCATATATATACAAAAAAACAACCAAATGATGATAATATACCATGTCTAGCTAGTAATTGATGATTATATTAAAACTTTAAATTTAAACTATAAGTTTAATTTATTACTGGAAGATTATTTTTCATCAAAAGATGATATACTTATAATTTGATTTTAACTATTTTTCGTGACGTGAATTATATTTAATAATATAAAGAGAAACATAATGTTACACATATATGTCCTTCTACGTTTTGGTAAAGTTTCTAGATAAAAACACACATCTTAAATAAATAAAAAGTTAGAGTAAATTAAATTGAAAATTATATCGAATCACTATTTAAAATATATTATAAGTTTGTTAATATAGGGCACAATAAAACCAACAGTGATATGGTCTACAAATCAAATAATATAAATAATTCTTAAAATACAATATCATAAAATATTACATTAAAATAAAATCTCAATTCTTCATAAATATAATATCTTATACATGTGTGTTTAATTCGAATCAGTTTCTTGGACAATATACCCATCCGCCATGTTTACTTGTCATATGAATAAGAAGACCTTTTTCCGATGTAAAGCTTCTACCGCATACAGGACATTGTCCTGGTACTTTTTCTTTATGTACACTTTGATGACTATGCAAACCCTTTTCAGATCCAAAAGACTCATTACATCCTTGTGCATTGCATTTGTATTGGTCGGCCATTGAAAACTGTATTAACAAAGAAATAATCAAATTGTACATACTAAATTAGAAAGTGAAACAAATCACAAATATATATAGTTGTAAAACGTATTTTAACAATATAGATGTTTTATTTAAACTTGTATATGTCTGTTCAATAATTAACCCCAAAGTTCAAAGATAATTAATAATTCTAATTAATTTTTAATGTGAAATCACGATGTTACACGTTTACAATAAGGATTAAAACTTAATTTCGAATGCATATGGATTAATAGTGTTCATTATTTTCATATTGTTTTCTTTTATTTAAAATAAAATTGTTAATGGATTTTAAATAACCCGTTTAAATTTTATATTTTACAACAATATATTAAAATATATTAGTTACTATAAATTAAAAGAATAACGTTAAAATTATTAACTTCGATATCCGTTGTTAGAGTTTTAATATGATAAAATCATATAATATTTATATTAAAAATGTAAATTACTTCTTTTTTTTCATTTGAAGTCTTTTAAAATGTTACATTTTAATTTTTTAAAAACAAAATACTAAATCATTCTTAAAAACATGAAATATAAGCTTAGTTATATGTTAAAAGGTTTCTAATAGTAACAAAAGAACTTATCATTCGATTCAAGTTTTATATGTGTCGTTTCTGTTAATCGTTTTTTGATTAAAAAAATAATTCGAGTATACGTTTTAATTATAATAATAAATAAATAACACATGAATCATAGTAATAGAAAAACAAACAAGTTATATCATATATATTTTTAAAAAGAAATAAAGAAAGAATAACAGTCAAACTATATCTTATAAAACAAGAAAATAAAATAAACGTACTTCTTCTCTGAGTTCCTTAATTCACTAGTTTTTTCTCCAATGTTATTTTTGTCGTGTCTCTCTTTATAGAAGAGAGGTTTCTATTTATAGTGGTAATACAATTAAAATTCCAATTAATTCAATTTTATACTTTATCAAAAGTTTCTTTAACAACAAAATCGTATCAAATATTAAATACCATAACATGTAAATTTAAATCAATATATAGCCAATCAAATCAAATACATTCTCACTTTTTAACAATATACTAACTTTTGATAACTTAGAAAAATTGCTTATTTTCAATATTATGTTTTATTTAAATTAAGGGACTTTGGAATAAAATAGAAAAACGGATCCCACATCATAGCATTATTTTTTTTTAACAATTTATTTCACAAAATACATAAATATATAATATATTTGTCATCATAATAGGTCGGTGAAAATTTTAATTATATCATGTCCTATTGAGATTAATGAAAATCAACTGTGATAATCATTTTTTTTAACTAAAGTTGACTTATTAATAAAATAGTTTTAAACAATTTTAATTAAATAATTAGAATTTTTAAAATTTTTAATCATAATACTTTTTGTTTCTTATAGATTAAAATTAATTTTAACATTTATCTTATATATAAGAACATTAAAAAAACACAATTGTAGATTTAGATGATTTCCATCATATTTTACCTCAATCATAAATGTTGAGATAAGCACTAAAGGATCATTTAAAAAATTAAAAACAACAGAATATTTTTATAAAAAAAAATAACCATGATTTATGGACATTAATCAGCTCTTAATTTTACATATATTTTTTATCTTTTAATTTTTTTCAATATATTTTTTTGACTTATTTGATTTGCTTATTTTTTTCATTAGATCAATATGCTGTAAAAAAATCAAATGATGCTGATAATTTTGACATATTTGATTTCCTTATTTTAATATCATATATATACAAAAAAACAACCAAATGATGATAATATACCATGTCTAGCTAGTAATTGATGATTATATTAAAACTTTAAATTTAAACTATAAGTTTAATTTATTACTGGAAGATTATTTTTCATCAAAAGATGATATACTTATAATTTGATTTTAACTATTTTTCGTGAATTATATTTAATAATATAAAGAGAAACATAATGTTACACATATATGTCCTTCTACGTTTTGGTAAAGTTTCTAGATAAAAACACACATCTTAAATAAATAAAAAGTTAGAGTAAATTAAATTGAAAATTATATCGAATCACTATTTAAAATATATTATAAGTTTGTTAATATAGGGCACAATAAAACCAACAGTGATATGGACTACAAATCAAATAATATAAATAATTCTTAAAATTCAATATCATAAAATATTACATTAAAATAAAATCTCAATTCTTCATAAATATAATATCTTATACATGTGTGTTTAATTCGAATCAGTTTCTTGGACGATATACCCATCCGCCATGTTTACTTGTCATATGAATAAGAAGACCTTTTTCCGATGTAAAGCTTCTACCGCATACAGGACATTGTCCTGGTACTTTTTCTTTATGTACACTTTGATGACTATGCAAACCCTTTTCAGATCCAAAAGACTCATTACATCCTTGTGCATTGCATTTGTATTGGTCGGCCATTGAAAACTGTATTAACAAAGAAATAATCAAATTGTACATACTAAATTAGAAAGCGAAACAAATCACAAATATATATAGTTGTAAAACGTATTTTAACAATATAGATGTTTTATTTAAACTTGTATATGTCTGTTCAATAATTAACCCCAAAGTTCAAAGATAATTAATAATTCTAATTAATTTTTAATGTGAAATCACGATGTTACACGTTTACAATAAGGATTAAAACTTAATTTCGAATGCATATGGATTAATAGTGTTCATTATTTTCATATTGTTTTCTTTTATTTAAAATAAAATTGTTAATGGATTTTAAATAACCCGCTTTAATTTTATATTTTAAAACAATATATTAAAATATATTAGTTACTATAAATTAAAAGAATAACGTTAAAATTATTAACTTCGATATCCATTGTTAGAGTTTTAATATGATAAAATCATATAATATTTAAATTAAAAATGTAAATTACTTCTTTTTTTCATTTGAAGTCTTTTAAAATGTTACATTTTAATTTTTTAAAAACAAAATACTAAATCATTCTTAAAAACATGAAATATAAGCTTAGTTATATGTTAAAAGGTTTCTAATAGTAACAAAAGAACTTATCATTCGATTCAAGTTTTATATGTGTCGTTTCTGTTAATCGTTTTTTGATTAAAAAAATAATTCGAGTATACGTTTTAATTATAATAATAAATAAATAACACATGAATCATAGTAATAGAAAAACAAACAAGTTATATCATATATATTTTTGAAAAGAAATAAAGAAAGAATAACAGTCAAACTATATCTTATAAAACAAAAAAATAAAATAAACGTACTTCTTCTCTAAGTTCCTTAATTCACTAGTTTTTTCTCCAATGTTATTTTTGTCGTGTCTCTCTTTGTAGAAGAGAGGTTTCTATTTATAGTGGTAATACAATTAAAATTCCAATTAATTCAATTTTATACTTTATCAAAAGTTTCTTTAACAACAAAATCGTATCAAATATTAAATACCATAACATGTAAATTTAAATCAATATATAGCCAATCAAATCAAATACATTCTCACTTTTTAACAATATACTAACTTTTGATAACTTAGAAAAATTGCTTATTTTCAATATTATGTTTTATTTAAATTAAGGGACTTTGGAATAAAATAGAAAAACGGATCCCACATCATAGTATTATTTTTTTTTAACAATTTATTTCACAAAATACATAAATATATAATATATTTGTCATCATAATAGGTCGGTGAAAATTTTATTTATATCATGTCCTATTGAGATTAATGAAAATCAACTGTGATAATCAATTTTTTTAACTAAAGTTGACTTATTAATAAAATAGTTTTAAACAATTTTAATTAAATAATTAGAATTTTTTAAATTTTTAATCATAATACTTTTTGTTTCTTATAGATTAAAATTAATTTTAACATTTATCTTATATATAAGAACATTAAAAAAACACAATTGTAGATTTAGATTATTTCCATCATATTTTACCTCAATCGTAAATGTTGAGATAAGCACTAAAGGATCATTTAAAAAATTAAAAACAACAGAATATTTTTATAAAAAAAAATAACCATGATTTATGGACATTAATCAGCTCTTAATTTTACATATATTTTTTATCTTTTAATTTTTTTCAATATATTTTTTTGACTTATTTGATTTGCTTATTTTTTTTCATTAGATCAATATGCTGTAAAAAAATCAAATGATGCTGATAATTTTGACATATTTGATTTCCTTATTTTAATATCATATATATACAAAAAAACAACCAAATGATGATAATATACCATGTCTAGCTAGTAATTGATGATTATATTAAAACTTTAAATTTAAACTATAAGTTTAATTTATTACTGGAAGATTATTTTTCATCAAAAGATGATATACTTATAATTTGATTTTAACTATTTTTCGTGACGTGAATTATATTTAATAATATAAAGAGAAACATAATGTTACACATATATGTCCTTCTACGTTTTGGTAAAGTTTCTAGATAAAAACACACATCTTAAATAAATAAAAAGTTAGAGTAAATTAAATTGAAAATTATATCGAATCACTATTTAAAATATATTATAAGTTTGTTAATATAGGGCACAATAAAACCAACGGTGATATGGTCTACAAATCAAATAATATAAATAATTCTTAAAATTCAATATCATAAAATATTACATTAAAATAAAATCTCAATTCTTCATAAATATAATATCTTATACATGTGTGTTTAATTCGAATCAGTTTCTTGGACGATATACCCATCCGCCATGTTTACTTGTCATATGAATAAGAAGACCTTTTTCCGATGTAAAGCTTCTACCGCATACAGGACATTGTCCTGGTACTTTTTCTTTATGTACACTTTGATGACTATGCAAACCCTTTTCAGATCCAAAAGACTCATTACATCCTTGTGCATTGCATTTGTATTGGTCGGCCATTGAAAACTGTATTAACAAAGAAATAATCAAATTGTACATACTAAATTAGAAAGCGAAACAAATCACAAATATATATAATTGTAAAACGTATTTTAACAATATAGATGTTTTATTTAAACTTGTATATGTCTGTTCAATAATTAACCCCAAAGTTCAAAGATAATTAATAATTCTAATTAATTTTTAATGTGAAATCACGATGTTACACGTTTACAATAAGGATTAAAACTTAATTTCGAATGCATATGGATTAATAGTGTTCATTATTTTCATATTGTTTTCTTTTATTTAAAATAAAATTGTTAATGGATTTTAAATAACCCGCTTAAATTTTATATTTTACAACAATATATTAAAATATATTAGTTACTATAAATTAAAAGAATAACGTTAAAATTATTAACTTCGATATCCGTTGTTAGAGTTTTAATATGATAAAATCATATAATATTTATATTAAAAATGTAAATTACTTCTTTTTTTCATTTGAAGTCTTTTAAAATGTTACATTTTAATTTTTTAAAAACAAAATACTAATTCATTCTTAAAAACATGAAATATAAGCTTAGTTATATGTTAAAAGGTTTCTAATAGTAACAAAAGAACTTATCATTCGATTCAAGTTTTATATGTGTCGTTTCTGTTAATCGTTTTTTGATTAAAAAAATAATTCGAGTATACGTTTTAATTATAATAATAAATAAATAACACATCAATCATAGTAATAGAAAAACAAACAAGTTATATCATATATATTTTTAAAAAGAAATAAAGAAAGAATAACAGTCAAACTATATCTTATAAAACAAGAAAATAAAATAAACGTACTTCTTCTCTGAGTTCCTTAATTCACTAGTTTTTTCTCCAATGTTATTTTTGTCGTGTCTCTCTTTGTAGAAGAGAGGTTTCTATTTATAGTGGTAATACAATTAAAATTCCAATTAATTCAATTTTATACTTTATCAAAAGTTTCTTTAACAACAAAATCGTATCAAATATTAAATACCATAACATGTAAATTTAAATCAATATATAGCCAATCAAATCAAATACATTCTCACTTTTTAACAATATACTAACTTTTGATAACTTAGAAAAATTGCTTATTTTCAATATTATGTTTTATTTAAATTAAGGGACTTTGGAATAAAATAGAAAAACGGATCCCACATCATAGTATTATTTTTTTTTTAACAATTTATTTCACAAAATACATAAATATATAATATATTTGTCATCATAATAGGTCGGTGAAAATTTTATTTATATCATGTCCTATTGAGATTAATGAAAATCAACTGTGATAATCAATTTTTTTAACTAAAGTTGACTTATTAATAAAATAGTTTTAAACAATTTTAATTAAATAATTAGAATTTTTTAAATTTTTAATCATAATACTTTTTGTTTCTTATAGATTAAAATTAATTTTAACATTTATCTTATATATAAGAACATTAAAAAAACACAATTGTAGATTTAGATGATTTCCATCATATTTTACCTCAATCGTAAATGTTGAGATAAGCACTAAAGGATCATTTAAAAAATTAAAAAATTAAAAACAATAGAATATTTTTATAAAAAAAAATAACCATGATTTATGGACATTAATCAGCTCTTAATTTTACATATATTTTTTATCTTTTAATTTTTCTCAATATATTTTTTTGACTTATTTGATTTGCTTATTTTTTTTCATTAGATCAATATGCTGTAAAAAAATCAAATGATGCTGATAATTTTGACATATTTGATTTCCTTATTTTAATATCATATATACAAAAAAACAACCAAATGATGATAATATACCATGTCTAGCTAGTAATTGATGATTATATTAAAACTTTAAATTTAAACTATAAGTTTAATTTATTACTGGAAGATTATTTTTCATCAAAAGATGATATACTTATAATTTGATTTTAACTATTTTTCGTGACGTGAATTATATTTAATAATATAAAGAGAAACATAATGTTACACATATATGTTCTTCTACGTTTTGGTAAAGTTTCTAGATAAAAACACACATCTTAAATAAATAAAAAGTTAGAGTAAATTAAATTGAAAATTATATCGAATCACTATTTAAAATATATTATAAGTTTGTTAATATAGGGCACAATAAAACCAACAGTGATATGGTCTACAAATCAAATAATATAAATAATTCTTAAAATTCAATATCATAAAATATTACATTAAAATAAAATCTCAATTCTTCATAAATATAATATCTTATACATGTGTGTTTAATTCGAATCAGTTTCTTGGACGATATACCCATCCGCCATGTTTACTTGTCATATGAATAAGAAGACCTTTTTCCGATGTAAAGCTTCTACCGCATACAGGACATTGTCCTGGTACTTTTTCTTTATGTACACTTTGATGACTATGCAAACCCTTTTCAGATCCAAAAGACTCATTACATCCTTGTGCATTGCATTTGTATTGGTCGGCCATTGAAAACTGTATTAACAAAGAAATAATCAAATTGTACATACTAAATTAGAAAGCGAAACAAATCACAAATATATATAGTTGTAAAACGTATTTTAACAATATAGATGTTTTATTTAAACTTGTATATGTCTGTTCAATAATTAACCCCAAAGTTCAAAGATAATTAATAATTCTAATTAATTTTTAATGTGAAATCACGATGTTACACGTTTACAATAAGGATTAAAACTTAATTTCGAATGCATATGGATTAATAGTGTTCATTATTTTCATATTGTTTTCTTTTATTTAAAATAAAATTGTTAATGGATTTTAACTAACCCGCTTAAATTTTATATTTTACAACAATATATTAAAATATATTAGTTACTACAAATTAAAAGAATAACGTTAAAATTATTAACTTCGATATCCGATGTTAGAGTTTTAATATGATAAAATCGTATAATATTTATATTAAAAATGTAAATTACTTCTTTTTTTCATTTGAAGTCTTTTAAAATGTTACATTTTAATTTTTTAAAAACAAAATACTAATTCATTCTTAAAAACATGAAATATAAGCTTAGTTATATGTTAAAAGGTTTCTAATAGTAACAAAAGAACTTATCATTCGATTCAAGTTTTATATGTGTCGTTTCTGTTAATCGTTTTTTGATTAAAAAAATAATTCGAGTATACGTTTTAATTATAATAATAAATAAATAACACATGAATCATAGTAATAGAAAAACAAACAAGTTATATCATATATATTTTTAAAAAGAAATAAAGAAAGAATAACAGTCAAACTATATCTTATAAAACAAGAAAATAAAATAAACGTACTTCTTCTCTGAGTTCCTTAATTCACTAGTTTTTTCTCCAATGTTATTTTTGTCGTGTCTCTCTTTGTAGAAGAGAGCTTTCTATTTATAGTGGTAATACAATTAAAATTCCAATTAATTCAATTTTATACTTTATCAAAAGTTTCTTTAACAACAAAATCGTATCAAATATTAAATACCATAACATGTAAATTTAAATCAATATATAGCCAATCAAATCAAATACATTCTCACTTTTTAACAATATACTAACTTTTGATAACTTAGAAAAATTGCTTATTTTCAATATTATGTTTTATTTAAATTAAGGGACTTTGGAATAAAATAGAAAAACGGATCCCACATCATAGTATTATTTTTTTTTAACAATTTATTTCACAAAATACATAAATATATAATATATTTGTCATCATAATAGGTCGGTGAAAATTTTATTTATATCATGTCCTATTGAGATTAATGAAAATCAACTGTGATAATCAATTTTTTTAACTAAAGTTGACTTATTAATAAAATAGTTTTAAACAATTTTAATTAAATAATTAGAATTTTTTAAATTTTTAATCATAATACTTTTTGTTTCTTATAGATTAAAATTAATTTTAACATTTATCTTATATATAAGAACATTAAAAAAACACAATTGTAGATTTAGATGATTTCCATCATATTTTACCTCAATCGTAAATGTTGAGATAAGCACTAAAGGATCATTTAAAAAATTAAAAAATTAAAAACAACAGAATATTTTTATAAAAAAAAATAACCATGATTTATGGACATTAATCAGCTCTTAATTTTACATATATTTTTTATCTTTTAATTTTTCTCAATATATTTTTTTGACTTATTTGATTTGCTTATTTTTTTTCATTAGATCAATATGCTGTAAAAAAATCAAATGATGCTGATAATTTTGACATATTTGATTTCCTTATTTTAATATCATATATACAAAAAAACAACCAAATGATGATAATATACCATGTCTAGCTAGTAATTGATGATTATATTAAAACTTTAAATTTAAACTATAAGTTTAATTTATTACTGGAAGATTATTTTTCATCAAAAGATGATATACTTATAATTTGATTTTAACTATTTTTCGTGACGTGAATTATATTTAATAATATAAAGAGAAACATAATGTTACACATATATGTTCTTCTACGTTTTGGTAAAGTTTCTAGATAAAAACACACATCTTAAATAAATAAAAAGTTAGAGTAAATTAAATTGAAAATTATATCGAATCACTATTTAAAATATATTATAAGTTTGTTAATATAGGGCACAATAAAACCAACAGTGATATGGTCTACAAATCAAATAATATAAATAATTCTTAAAATTCAATATCATAAAATATTACATTAAAATAAAATCTCAATTCTTCATAAATATAATATCTTATACATGTGTGTTTAATTCGAATCAGTTTCTTGGACGATATACCCATCCGCCATGTTTACTTGTCATATGAATAAGAAGACCTTTTTCCGATGTAAAGCTTCTACCGCATACAGGACATTGTCCTGGTACTTTTTCTTTATGTACACTTTGATGACTATGCAAACCCTTTTCAGATCCAAAAGACTCATTACATCCTTGTGCATTGCATTTGTATTGGTCGGCCATTGAAAACTGTATTAACAAAGAAATAATCAAATTGTACATACTAAATTAGATAGCGAAACAAATCACAAATATATATAGTTGTAAAACGTATTTTAACAATATAGATGTTTTATTTAAACTTGTATATGTCTGTTCAATAATTAACCCCAAAGTTCAAAGATAATTAATAATTCTAATTAATTTTTAATGTGAAATCACGATGTTACACGTTTACAATAAGGATTAAAACTTAATTTCGAATGCATATGGATTAATAGTGTTCATTATTTTCATATTGTTTTCTTTTATTTAAAATAAAATTGTTAATGGATTTTAAATAACCCGCTTAAATTTTATATTTTACAACAATATATTAAAATATATTAGTTACTACAAATTAAAAGAATAACGTTAAAATTATTAACTTCGATATCCGTTGTTAGAGTTTTAATATGATAAAATCGTATAATATTTATATTAAAAATGTAAATTACTTCTTTTTTTCATTTGAAGTCTTTTAAAATGTTACATTTTAATTTTTTAAAAACAAAATACTAAATCATTCTTAAAAACATGAAATATAAGCTTAGTTATATGTTAAAAGGTTTCTAATAGTAACAAAAGAACTTATCATTCGATTCAAGTTTTATATGTGTCGTTTCTGTTAATCGTTTTTTGATTAAAAAAATAATTCGAGTATACGTTTTAATTATAATAATAAATAAATAACACATGAATCATAGTAATAGAAAAACAAACAAGTTATATCATATATATTTTTGAAAAGAAATAAAGAAAGAATAACAGTCAAACTATATCTTATAAAACAAAAAAATAAAATAAACGTACTTCTTCTCTAAGTTCCTTAATTCACTAGTTTTTTCTCCAATGTTATTTTTGTCGTGTCTCTCTTTGTAGAAGAGAGGTTTCTATTTATAGTAGTAATACAATTAAAATTCCAATTAATTCAATTTTATACTTTATCAAAAGTTTCTTTAACAACAAAATCGTATCAAATATTAAATACCATAACATGTAAATTTAAATCAATATATAGCCAATCAAATCAAATACATTCTCACTTTTTAACAATATACTAACTTTTGATAACTTAGAAAAATTGCTTATTTTCAATATTATGTTTTATTTAAATTAAGGGACTTTGGAATAAAATAGAAAAACGGATCCCACATCATAGTATTATTTTTTTTTAACAATTTATTTCACAAAATACATAAATATATAATATATTTGTCATCATAATAGGTCGGTGAAAATTTGATTTATATCATGTCCTATTGAGATTAATGAAAATCAACTGTGATAATCAATTTTTTTAACTAAAGTTGACTTATTAATAAAATAGTTTTAAACAATTTTAATTAAATAATTAGAATTTTTTAAATTTTTAATCATAATACTTTTTGTTTCTTATAGATTAAAATTAATTTTAACATTTATCTTATATATAAGAACATTAAAAAAACACAATTGTAGATTTAGATTATTTCCATCATATTTTACCTCAATCGTAAATGTTGAGATAAGCACTAAAGGATCATTTAAAAAATTAAAAACAACAGAATATTTTTATAAAAAAAAATAACCATGATTTATGGACATTAATCAGCTCTTAATTTTACATATATTTTTTATCTTTTAATTTTTTTCAATATATTTTTTTGACTTATTTGATTTGCTTATTTTTTTTCATTAGATCAATATGCTGTAAAAAAATCAAATGATGCTGATAATTTTGACATATTTGATTTCCTTATTTTAATATCATATATATACAAAAAAACAACCAAATGATGATAATATACCATGTCTAGCTAGTAATTGATGATTATATTAAAACTTTAAATTTAAACTATAAGTTTAATTTATTACTGGAAGATTATTTTTCATCAAAAGATGATATACTTATAATTTGATTTTAACTATTTTTGGTGACGTGAATTATATTTAATAATATAAAGAGAAACATAATGTTACACATATATGTCCTTCTACGTTTTGGTAAAGTTTCTAGATAAAAACACACATCTTAAATAAATAAAAAGTTAGAGTAAATTAAATTGAAAATTATATCGAATCACTATTTAAAATATATTATAAGTTTGTTAATATAGGGCACACTAAAACCAACAGTGATATGGTCTACAAATCAAATAATATAAATAATTCTTAAAATTCAATATCATAAAATATTACATTAAAATAAAATCTCAATTCTTCATAAATATAATATCTTATACATGTGTGTTTAATTCGAATCAGTTTCTTGGACGATATACCCATCCGCCATGTTTACTTGTCATATGAATAAGAAGACCTTTTTCCGATGTAAAGCTTCTACCGCATACAGGACATTGTCCTGGTACTTTTTCTTTATGTACACTTTGATGACTATGCAAACCCTTTTCAGATCCAAAAGACTCATTACATCCTTGTGCATTGCATTTGTATTGGTCGGCCATTGAAAACTGTATTAACAAAGAAATAATCAAATTGTACATACTAAATTAGAAAGCGAAACAAATCACAAATATATATAATTGTAAAACGTATTTTAACAATATAGATGTTTTATTTAAACTTGTATATGTCTGTTCAATAATTAACCCCAAAGTTCAAAGATAATTAAAAATTCTAATTAATTTTTAATGTGAAATCACGATGTTACACGTTTACAATAAGGATTAAAACTTAATTTCGAATGCATATGGATTAATAGTGTTCATTATTTTCATATTGTTTTCTTTTATTTAAAATAAAATTGTTAATGGATTTTAAATAACCCGCTTAAATTTTATATTTTACAACAATATATTAAAATATATTAGTTACTATAAATTAAAAGAATAACGTTAAAATTATTAACTTCGATATCCGTTGTTAGAGTTTTGATATGATAAAATCATATAATATTTATATTAAAAATGTAAATTACTTCTTTTTTTCATTTGAAGTCTTTTAAAATGTTACATTTTAATTTTTTAAAAACAAAATACTAATTCATTCTTAAAAACATGAAATATAAGCTTAGTTATATGTTAAAAGGTTTCTAATAGTAACAAAAGAACTTATCATTCGATTCAAGTTTTATATGTGTCGTTTCTGTTAATCGTTTTTTGATTAAAAAAATAATTCGAGTATACGTTTTAATTATAATAATAAATAAATAACACATCAATCATAGTAATAGAAAAACAAACAAGTTATATCATATATATTTTTAAAAAGAAATAAAGAAAGAATAACAGTCAAACTATATCTTATAAAACAAGAAAATAAAATAAACGTACTTCTTCTCTGAGTTCCTTAATTCACTAGTTTTTTCTCCAATGTTATTTTTGTCGTGTCTCTCTTTGTAGAAGAGAGGTTTCTATTTATAGTGGTAATACAATTAAAATTCCAATTAATTCAATTTTATACTTTATCAAAAGTTTCTTTAACAACAAAATCGTATCAAATATTAAATACCATAACATGTAAATTTAAATCAATATATAGCCAATCAAATCAAATACATTCTCACTTTTTAACAATATACTAACTTTTGATAACTTAGAAAAATTGCTTATTTTCAATATTATGTTTTATTTAAATTAAGGGACTTTGGAATAAAATAGAAAAACGGATCCCACATCATAGTATTATTTTTTTTTTAACAATTTATTTCACAAAATACATAAATATATAATATATTTGTCATCATAATAGGTCGGTGAAAATTTTATTTATATCATGTCCTATTGAGATTAATGAAAATCAACTGTGATAATCAATTTTTTTAACTAAAGTTGACTTATTAATAAAATAGTTTTAAACAATTTTAATTAAATAATTAGAATTTTTTAAATTTTTAATCATAATACTTTTTGTTTCTTATAGATTAAAATTAATTTTAACATTTATCTTATATATAAGAACATTAAAAAAACACAATTGTAGATTTAGATGATTTCCATCATATTTTACCTCAATCGTAAATGTTGAGATAAGCACTAAAGGATCATTTAAAAAATTAAAAAATTAAAAACAACAGAATATTTTTATAAAAAAAAATAACCATGATTTATGGACATTAATCAGCTCTTAATTTTACATATATTTTTTATCTTTTAATTTTTCTCAATATATTTTTTTGACTTATTTGATTTGCTTATTTTTTTTCATTAGATCTATATGCTGTAAAAAAATCAAATGATGCTGATAATTTTGACATATTTGATTTCCTTATTTTAATATCATATATACAAAAAAACAACCAAATGATGATAATATACCATGTCTAGCTAGTAATTGATGATTATATTAAAACTTTAAATTTAAACTATAAGTTTAATTTATTACTGGAAGATTATTTTTCATCAAAAGATGATATACTTATAATTTGATTTTAACTATTTTTCGTGACGTGAATTATATTTAATAATATAAAGAGAAACATAATGTTACACATATATGTTCTTCTACGTTTTGGTAAAGTTTCTAGATAAAAACACACATCTTAAATAAATAAAAAGTTAGAGTAAATTAAATTGAAAATTATATCGAATCACTATTTAAAATATATTATAAGTTTGTTAATATAGGGCACAATAAAACCAACAGTGATATGGTCTACAAATCAAATAATATAAATAATTCTTAAAATTCAATATCATAAAATATTACATTAAAAAAAAATCTCAATTCTTCATAAATATAATATCTTATACATGTGTGTTTAATTCGAATCAGTTTCTTGGACGATATACCCATCCGCCATGTTTACTTGTCATATGAATAAGAAGACCTTTTTCCGATGTAAAGCTTCTACCGCATACAGGACATTGTCCTGGTACTTTTTCTTTATGTACACTTTGATGACTATGCAAACCCTTTTCAGATCCAAAAGACTCATTACATCCTTGTGCATTGCATTTGTATTGGTCGGCCATTGAAAACTGTATTAACAAAGAAATAATCAAATTGTACATACTAAATTAGAAAGCGAAACAAATCACAAATATATATAGTTGTAAAACGTATTTTAAGAATATAGATGTTTTATTTAAACTTGTATATGTCTGTTCAATAATTAACCCCAAAGTTCAAAGATAATTAATAATTCTAATTAATTTTTAATGTGAAATCACGATGTTACACGTTTACAATAAGGATTAAAACTCAATGTCGATTGCATATGGATTAATAGTGTTCATTATTTTCATATTGTTTTCTTTTATTTAAAATAAAATTGTTAATGGATTTTAAATAACCCGCTTAAATTTTATATTTTACAACAATATATTAAAATATATTAGTTACTATAAATTAAAAGAATAACGTTAAAATTATTAACTTCGATATCCGTTGTTAGAGTTTTAATATGATAAAATCATATAATATTTATATTAAAAATGTAAATTACTTCTTTTTTTCATTTGAAGTCTTTTAAAATGTTACATTTTAATTTTTTAAAAACAAAATACTAAATCATTCTTAAAAACATGAAATATAAGCTTAGTTATATGTTAAAAGGTTTCTAATAGTAACAAAAGAACTTATCATTCGATTCAAGTTTTATATGTGTCGTTTCTGTTAATCGTTTTTTGATTAAAAAAATAATTCTAGTATACGTTTTAATTATAATAATAAATAAATAACACATGAATCATAGTAATAGAAAAACAAACAAGTTATATCATATATATTTTTAAAAAGAAATAAAGAAAGAATAACAGTCAAACAATATCTTATAAAACAAGAAAATAAAATAAACGTACTTCTTCTCTGAGTTCCTTAATTCACTAGTTTTTTCTCCAATGTTATTTTTGTCGTGTCTCTCTTTGTAGAAGAGAGGTTTCTATTTATAGTGGTAATACAATTAAAATTCCAATTAATTCAATTTTATACTTTATCAAAAGTTTCTTTAACAACAAAATCGTATCAAATATTAAATACCATAACATGTAAATTTAAATCAATATATAGCCAATCAAATCAAATACATTCTCACTTTTTAACAATATACTAACTTTTGATAACTTAGAAAAATTGCTTATTTTCAATATTATGTTTTATTTAAATTAAGGGACTTTGGAATAAAATAGAAAAACGGATCCCACATCATAGTATTATTTTTTTTTAACAATTTATTTCACAAAATACATAAATATATAATATATTTGTCATCATAATAGGTCGGTGAAAATTTTATTTATATCATGACCTATTGAGATTAATGAAAATCAAATGTGATAATCAATTTTTTTAACTAAAGTTGACTTATTAATAAAATAGTTTTAAACAATTTTAATTAAATAATTAGAATTTTTTAAATTTTTAATCATAATACTTTTTGTTTCTTATAGATTAAAATTAATTTTAACATTTATCTTATATATAAGAACATTAAAAAAACACAATTGTAGATTTAGATGATTTCCATCATATTTTACCTCAATCGTAAATGTTGAGATAAGCACTAAAGGATCATTTAAAAAATTAAAAAATTAAAAACAACAGAATATTTTTATAAAAAAATATAACCATGATTTATGGACATTAATCAGCTCTTAATTTTACATATATTTTTTATCTTTTAATTTTTTTCAATATATTTTTTTGACTTATTTGATTTGCTTATTTTTTTTCATTAGATCAATATGCTGTAAAAAAATCAAATGATGCTGATAATTTTGACATATTTGATTTCCTTATTTTAATATCATATATATACAAAAAAACAACCAAATGATGATAATATACCATGTCTAGCTAGTAATTGATGATTATATTAAAACTTTAAATTTAAACTATAAGTTTAATTTATTACTGGAAGATTATTTTTCATCAAAAGATGATATACTTATAATTTGATTTTAACTATTTTTCGCGACGTGAATTATATTTAATAATATAAAGAGAAACATAATGTTACACATATATGTCCTTCTACGTTTTGGTAAAGTTTCTAGATAAAAACACACATCTTAAATAAATAAAAAGTTAGAGTAAATTAAATTGAAAATTATATCGAATCACTATTTAAAATATATTATAAGTTTGTTAATATAGGGCACAATAAAACCAACAGTGATATGGTCTACAAATCAAATAATATAAATAATTCTTAAAATTCAATATCATAAAATATTACATTAAAATAAAATCTCAATTCTTCATAAATATAATATCTTATACATGTGTGTTTAATTCGAATCAGTTTCTTGGACGATATACCCATCCGCCATGTTTACTTGTCATATGAATAAGAAGACCTTTTTCCGATGTAAAGCTTCTACCGCATACATGACATTGTCCTGGTACTTTTTCTTTATGTACACTTTGATGACTATGCAAACCCTTTTCAGATCCAAAAGACTCATTACATCCTTGTGCATTGCATTTGTATTGGTCGGCCATTGAAAACTGTATTAACAAAGAAATAATCAAATTGTACATACTAAATTAGAAAGCAAAACAAATCACAAATATATATAGGTGTAAAACGTATTTTAACAATATAGATGTTTTATTTAAACTTGTATATGTCTGTTCAATAATTAACCCCAAAGTTCAAAGATAATTAATAATTCTAATTAATTTTTAATGTGAAATCACGATGTTACACGTTTACAATAAGGATTAAAACTTAATTTCGATTGCATATGGATTAATAGTGTTCATTATTTTCATATTGTTTTCTTTTATTTAAAATAAAATTGTTAATGGATTTTAAATAACCCGCTTAAATTTTATATTTTACAACAATATATTAAAATATATTAGTTACTATAAATTAAAAGAATAACGTTAAAATTATTAACTTCGATATCCGTTGTTAGAGTTTTAATATGATAAAATCATATAATATTTATATTAAAAATGTAAATTACTTCTTTTTTTCATTTGAAGTCTTTTAAAATGTTACATTTTAATTTTTTAAAAACAAAATACTAAATCATTCTTAAAAACATGAAATATAAGCTTAGTTATATGTTAAAAGGTTTCTAATAGTAACAAAAGAACTTATCATTCGATTCAAGTTTTATATGTGTCGTTTCTGTTAATCGTTTTTTGATTAAAAAAATAATTCTAGTATACGTTTTAATTATAATAATAAATAAATAACACATGAATCATAGTAATAGAAAAACAAACAAGTTATATCATATATATTTTTAAAAAGAAATAAAGAAAGAATAACAGTCAAACAATATCTTATAAAACAAGAAAATAAAATAAACGTACTTCTTCTCTGAGTTCCTTAATTCACTAGTTTTTTCTCCAATGTTATTTTTGTCGTGTCTCTCTTTGTAGAAGAGAGGTTTCTATTTATAGTGGTAATACAATTAAAATTCCAATTAATTCAATTTTATATTTTATAAAAAGTTTCTTTAACAACAAAATCGTATCAAATATTAAATACCATAACATGTAAATTTAAATCAATATATAGCCAATCAAATCAAATACATTCTCACTTTTTAACAATATACTAACTTTTGATAACTTAGAAAAATTGCTTATTTTCAATATTATGTTTTATTTAAATTAAGGGACTTTGGAATAAAATAGAAAAACGGATCCCACATCATAGTATTATTTTTTTTTAACAATTTATTTCACAAAATACATAAATATATAATATATTTGTCATCATAATAGGTCGGTGAAAATTTTATTTATATCATGACCTATTGAGATTAATGAAAATCAAATGTGATAATCAATTTTTTTAACTAAAGTTGACTTATTAATAAAATAGTTTTAAACAATTTTAATTAAATAATTAGAATTTTTTAAATTTTTAATCATAATACTTTTTGTTTCTTATAGATTAAAATTAATTTTAACATTTATCTTATATATAAGAACATTAAAAAAACACAATTGTAGATTTAGATGATTTCCATCATATTTTACCTCAATCGTAAATGTTGAGATAAGCACTAAAGGATCATTTAAAAAATTAAAAAATTAAAAACAACAGAATATTTTTATAAAAAAATATAACCATGATTTATGGACATTAATCAGCTCTTAATTTTACATATATTTTTTATCTTTTAATTTTTTTCAATATATTTTTTTGACTTATTTGATTTGCTTATTTTTTTTTCATTAGATCAATATGCTGTAAAAAAATCAAATGATGCTGATAATTTTGACATATTTGATTTCCTTATTTTAATATCATATATATACAAAAAAACAACCAAATGATGATAATATACCATGTCTAGCTAGTAATTGATGATTATATTAAAACTTTAAATTTAAACTATAAGTTTAATTTATTACTGGAAGATTATTTTTCATCAAAAGATGATATACTTATAATTTGATTTTAACTATTTTTCGCGACGTGAATTATATTTAATAATATAAAGAGAAACATAATGTTACACATATATGTCCTTCTACGTTTTGGTAAAGTTTCTAGATAAAAACACACATCTTAAATAAATAAAAAGTTAGAGTAAATTAAATTGAAAATTATATCGAATCACTATTTAAAATATATTATAAGTTTGTTAATATAGGGCACAATAAAACCAACAGTGATATGGTCTACAAATCAAATAATATAAATAATTCTTAAAATTCAATATCATAAAATATTACATTAAAATAAAATCTCAATTCTTCATAAATATAATATCTTATACATGTGTGTTTAATTCGAATCAGTTTCTTGGACGATATACCCATCCGCCATGTTTACTTGTCATATGAATAAGAAGACCTTTTTCCGATGTAAAGCTTCTACCGCATACATGACATTGTCCTGGTACTTTTTCTTTATGTACACTTTGATGACTATGCAAACCCTTTTCAGATCCAAAAGACTCATTACATCCTTGTGCATTGCATTTGTATTGGTCGGCCATTGAAAACTGTATTAACAAAGAAATAATCAAATTGTACATACTAAATTAGAAAGCAAAACAAATCACAAATATATATAGGTGTAAAACGTATTTTAACAATATAGATGTTTTATTTAAACTTGTATATGTCTGTTCAATAATTAACCCCAAAGTTCAAAGATAATTAATAATTCTAATTAATTTTTAATGTGAAATCACGATGTTACACGTTTACAATAAGGATTAAAACATAATTTCGATTGCATATGGATTAATAGTGTTCATTATTTTCATATTGTTTTCTTTTATTTAAAATAAAATTGTTAATGGATTTTAAATAACCCGCTTAAATTTTATATTTTACAACAATATATTAAAATATATTAGTTACTATAAATTAAAAGAATAACGTTAAAATTATTAACTTCGATATCCGTTGTTAGAGTTTTAATATGATAAAATCATATAATATTTATATTAAAAATGTAAATTACTTCTTTTTTTCATTTGAAGTCTTTTAAAATGTTACATTTTAATTTTTTAAAAACAAAATACTAAATCATTCTTAAAAACATGAAATATAAGCTTAGTTATATGTTAAAAGGTTTCTAATAGTAACAAAAGAACTTATCATTCGATTCAAGTTTTATATGTGTCGTTTCTGTTAATCGTTTTTTGATTAAAAAAATAATTCTAGTATACGTTTTAATTATAATAATAAATAAATAACACATGAATCATAGTAATAGAAAAACAAACAAGTTATATCATATATATTTTTAAAAAGAAATAAAGAAAGAATAACAGTCAAACAATATCTTATAAAACAAGAAAATAAAATAAACGTACTTCTTCTCTGAGTTCCTTAATTCACTAGTTTTTTCTCCAATGTTATTTTTGTCGTGTCTCTCTTTGTAGAAGAGAGGTTTCTATTTATAGTGGTAATACAATTAAAATTCCAATTAATTCAATTTTATATTTTATCAAAAGTTTCTTTAACAACAAAATCGTATCAAATATTAAATACCATAACATGTAAATTTAAATCAATATATAGCCAATCAAATCAAATACATTCTCACTTTTTAACAATATACTAACTTTTGATAACTTAGAAAAATTGCTTATTTTCAATATTATGTTTTATTTAAATTAAGGGACTTTGGAATAAAATAGAAAAACGGATCCCACATCATAGTATTATTTTTTTATAACAATTTATTTCACAAAATACATAAATATATAATATATTTGTCATCATAATAGGTCGGTGAAAATTTTATTTATATCATGACCTATTGAGATTAATGAAAATCAAATGTGATAATCAATTTTTTTAACTAAAGTTGACTTATTAATAAAATAGTTTTAAACAATTTTAATTAAATAATTAGAATTTTTTAAATTTTTAATCATAATACTTTTTGTTTCTTATAGATTAAAATTAATTTTAACATTTATCTTATATATAAGAACATTAAAAAAACACAATTGTAGATTTAGATGATTTCCATCATATTTTACCTCAATCGTAAATGTTGAGATAAGCACTAAAGGATCATTTAAAAAATTAAAAAATTAAAAACAACAGAATATTTTTATAAAAAAAAATAACCATGATTTATGGACATTAATCAGCTCTTAATTTTACATATATTTTTTATCTTTTAATTTTTTTCAATATATTTTTTTGACTTATTTGATTTGCTTATTTTTTTTTCATTAGATCAATATGCTGTTAAAAAAATCAAATGATGCTGATAATTTTGACATATTTGATTTCCTTATTTTAATATCATATATATACAAAAAAACACCCAAATGATGATAATATACCATGTCTAGCTAGTAATTGATGATTATATTAAAACTTTAAATTTAAACTATAAGTTTAATTTATTACTGGAAGATTATTTTTCATCAAAAGATGATATACTTATAATTTGATTTTAACTATTTTTCGTGACGTGAATTATATTTAATAATATAAAGAGAAACATAATGTTACACATATATGTCCTTCTACGTTTTGGTAAAGTTTCTAGATAAAAACACACATCTTAAATAAATAAAAAGTTAGAGTAAATTAAATTGAAAATTATATCGAATCACTATTTAAAATATATTATAAGTTTGTTAATATAGGGCACAATAAAACCAACAGTGATATGGTCTACAAATCAAATAATATAAATAATTCTTAAAATTCAATATCATAAAATATTACATTAAAATAAAATCTCAATTCTTCATAAATATAATATCTTATACATGTGTGTTTAATTCGAATCAGTTTCTTGGACGATATACCCATCCGCCATGTTTACTTGTCATATGAATAAGAAGACCTTTTTCCGATGTAAAGCTTCTACCGCATACATGACATTGTCCTGGTACTTTTTCTTTATGTACACTTTGATGACTATGCAAACCCTTTTCAGATCCAAAAGACTCATTACATCCTTGTGCATTGCATTTGTATTGGTCGGCCATTGAAAACTGTATTAACAAAGAAATAATCAAATTGTACATACTAAATTAGAAAGCAAAACAAATCACAAATATATATAGGTGTAAAACGTATTTTAACAATATAGATGTTTTATTTAAACTTGTATATGTCTGTTCAATAATTAACCCCAAAGTTCAAAGATAATTAATAATTCTAATTAATTTTTAATGTGAAATCACGATGTTACACGTTTACAATAAGGATTAAAACTTAATTTCGATTGCATATGGATTAATAGTGTTCATTATTTTCATATTGTTTTCTTTTATTTAAAATAAAATTGTTAATGGATTTTAAATAACCCGCTTAAATTTTATATTTTACAACAATATATTAAAATATATTAGTTACTATAAATTAAAAGAATAACGTTAAAATTATTAACTTCGATATCCGTTGTTAGAGTTTTAATATGATAAAATCATATAATATTTATATTAAAAATGTAAATTACTTCTTTTTTTCATTTGAAGTCTTTTAAAATGTTACATTTTAATTTTTTAAAAACAAAATACTAAATCATTCTTAAAAACATGAAATATAAGCTTAGTTATATGTTAAAAGGTTTCTAATAGTAACAAAAGAACTTATCATTCGATTCAAGTTTTATATGTGTCGTTTCTGTTAATCGTTTTTTGATTAAAAAAATAATTCTAGTATACGTTTTAATTATAATAATAAATAAATAACACATGAATCATAGTAATAGAAAAACAAACAAGTTATATCATATATATTTTTAAAAAGAAATAAAGAAAGAATAACAGTCAAACAATATCTTATAAAACAAGAAAATAAAATAAACGTACTTCTTCTCTGAGTTCCTTAATTCACTAGTTTTTTCTCCAATGTTATTTTTGTCGTGTCTCTCTTTGTAGAAGAGAGGTTTCTATTTATAGTGGTAATACAATTAAAATTCCAATTAATTCAATTTTATACTTTATCAAAAGTTTCTTTAACAACAAAATCGTATCAAATATTAAATACCATAACATGTAAATTTAAATCAATATATAGCCAATCAAATCAAATACATTCTCACTTTTTAACAATATACTAACTTTTGATAACTTAGAAAAATTGCTTATTTTCAATATTATGTTTTATTTAAATTAAGGGACTTTGGAATAAAATAGAAAAACGGATCCCACATCATAGTATTATTTTTTTTTAACAATTTATTTCACAAAATACATAAATATATAATATATTTGTCATCATAATAGGTCGGTGAAAATTTTATTTATATCATGACCTATTGAGATTAATGAAAATCAAATGTGATAATCAATTTTTTTAACTAAAGTTGACTTATTAATAAAATAGTTTTAAACAATTTTAATTAAATAATTAGAATTTTTTAAATTTTTAATCATAATACTTTTTGTTTCTTATAGATTAAAATTAATTTTAACATTTATCTTATATATAAGAACATTAAAAACACACAATTGTAGATTTAGATGATTTCCATCATATTTTACCTCAATCGTAAATGTTGAGATAAGCAGTAAAGGATCATTTAAAAAATTAAAAAATTAAAAACAACAGAATATTTTTATAAAAAAAAATAACCATGATTTATGGACATTAATCAGCTCTTAATTTTACATATATTTTTTATCTTTTAATTTTTTTCAATATATTTTTTTGACTTATTTGATTTGCTTTTTTTTTTTTCATTAGATCAATATGCTGTAAAAAAATCAAATGATGCTGATAATTTTGACATATTTGATTTCCTTATTTTAATATCATATATATACAAAAAAACACCCAAATGATGATAATATACCATGTCTAGCTAGTAATTGATGATTATATTAAAACTTTAAATTTAAACTATAAGTTTAATTTATTACTGGAAGATTATTTTTCATCAAAAGATGATATACTTATAATTTGATTTTAACTATTTTTCGTGACGTGAATTATATTTAATAATATAAAGAGAAACATAATGTTACACATATATGTCCTTCTACGTTTTGGTAAAGTTTCTAGATAAAAACACACATCTTAAATAAATAAAAAGTTAGAGTAAATTAAATTGAAAATTATATCGAATCACTATTTAAAATATATTATAAGTTTGTTAATATAGGGCACAATAAAACCAACAGTGATATGGTCTACAAATCAAATAATATAAATAATTCTTAAAATTCAATATCATAAAATATTACATTAAAATAAAATCTCAATTCTTCATAAATATAATATCTTATACATGTGTGTTTAATTCGAATCAGTTTCTTGGACGATATACCCATCCGCCATGTTTACTTGTCATATGAATAAGAAGACCTTTTTCCGATGTAAAGCTTCTACCGCATACATGACATTGTCCTGGTACTTTTTCTTTATGTACACTTTGATGACTATGCAAACCCTTTTCAGATCCAAAAGACTCATTACATCCTTGTGCATTGCATTTGTATTGGTCGGCCATTGAAAACTGTATTAACAAAGAAATAATCAAATTGTACATACTAAATTAGAAAGCAAAACAAATCACAAATATATATAGGTGTAAAACGTATTTTAACAATATAGATGTTTTATTTAAACTTGTATATGTCTGTTCAATAATTAACCCCAAAGTTCAAAGATAATTAATAATTCTAATTAATTTTTAATGTGAAATCACGATGTTACACGTTTACAATAAGGATTAAAACTTAATTTCGATTGCATATGGATTAATAGTGTTCATTATTTTCATATTGTTTTCTTTTATTTAAAATAAAATTGTTAATGGATTTTAAATAACCCGCTTAAATTTTATATTTTACAACAATATATTAAAATATATTAGTTACTATAAATTAAAAGAATAACGTTAAAATTATTAACTTCGATATCCGTTGTTAGAGTTTTAATATGATAAAATCATATAATATTTATATTAAAAATGTAAATTACTTCTTTTTTTCATTTGAAGTCTTTTAAAATGTTACATTTTAATTTTTTAAAAACAAAATACTAAATCATTCTTAAAAACATGAAATATAAGCTTAGTTATATGTTAAAAGGTTTCTAATAGTAACAAAAGAACTTATCATTCGATTCAAGTTTTATATGTGTCGTTTCTGTTAATCGTTTTTTGATTAAAAAAATAATTCTAGTATACGTTTTAATTATAATAATAAATAAATAACACATGAATCATAGTAATAGAAAAACAAACAAGTTATATCATATATATTTTTAAAAAGAAATAAAGAAAGAATAACAGTCAAACTATATCTTATAAAACAAGAAAATAAAATAAACGTACTTCTTCTCTGAGTTCCTTAATTCACTAGTTTTTTCTCCAATGTTATTTTTGTCGTGTCTCTCTTTGTAGAAGAGAGGTTTCTATTTATAGTGGTAATACAATTAAAATTCCAATTAATTCAATTTTATATTTTATCAAAAGTTTCTTTAACAACAAAATCGTATCAAATATTAAATACCATAACATGTAAATTTAAATCAATATATAGCCAATCAAATCAAATACATTCTCACTTTTTAACAATATACTAACTTTTGATAACTTAGAAAAATTGCTTATTTTCAATATTATGTTTTATTTAAATTAAGGGACTTTGGAATAAAATAGAAAAACGGATCCCACATCATAGTATTATTTTTTTTTAACAATTTATTTCACAAAATACATAAATATATAATATATTTGTCATCATAATAGGTCGGTGAAAATTTTATTTATATCATGACCTATTGAGATTAATGAAAATCAAATGTGATAATCAATTTTTTTAACTAAAGTTGACTTATTAATAAAATAGTTTTAAACAATTTTAATTAAATAATTAGAATTTTTTAAATTTTTAATCATAATACTTTTTGTTTCTTATAGATTAAAATTAATTTTAACATTTATCTTATATATAAGAACATTAAAAAAACACAATTGTAGATTTAGATGATTTCCATCATATTTTACCTCAATCGTAAATGTTGAGATAAGCACTAAAGGATCATTTAAAAAATTAAAAAATTAAAAACAACAGAATATTTTTATAAAAAAAAATAACCATGATTTATGGACATTAATCAGCTCTTAATTTTACATATATTTTTTATCTTTTAATTTTTTTCAATATATTTTTTTGACTTATTTGATTTGCTTATTTTTTTTTCATTAGATCAATATGCTGTAAAAAAAATCAAATGATGCTGATAATTTTGACATATTTGATTTCCTTATTTTAATATCATATATATACAAAAAAACACCCAAATGATGATAATATACCATGTCTAGCTAGTAATTGATGATTATATTAAAACTTTAAATTTAAACTATAAGTTTAATTTATTACTGGAAGATTATTTTTCATCAAAAGATGATATACTTATAATTTGATTTTAACTATTTTTCGTGACGTGAATTATATTTAATAATATAAAGAGAAACATAATGTTACACATATATGTCCTTCTACGTTTTGGTAAAGTTTCTAGATAAAAACACACATCTTAAATAAATAAAAAGTTAGAGTAAATTAAATTGAAAATTATATCGAATCACTATTTAAAATATATTATAAGTTTGTTAATATAGGGCACAATAAAACCAACAGTGATATGGTCTACAAATCAAATAATATAAATAATTCTTAAAATTCAATATCATAAAATATTACATTAAAATAAAATCTCAATTCTTCATAAATATAATATCTTATACATGTGTGTTTAATTCGAATCAGTTTCTTGGACGATATACCCATCCGCCATGTTTACTTGTCATATGAATAAGAAGACCTTTTTCCGATGTAAAGCTTCTACCGCATACATGACATTGTCCTGGTACTTTTTCTTTATGTACACTTTGATGACTATGCAAACCCTTTTCAGATCCAAAAGACTCATTACATCCTTGTGCATTGCATTTGTATTGGTCGGCCATTGAAAACTGTATTAACAAAGAAATAATCAAATTGTACATACTAAATTAGAAAGCAAAACAAATCACAAATATATATAGGTGTAAAACGTATTTTAACAATATAGATGTTTTATTTAAACTTGTATATGTCTGTTCAATAATTAACCCCAAAGTTCAAAGATAATTAATAATTCTAATTAATTTTTAATGTGAAATCACGATGTTACACGTTTACAATAAGGATTAAAACTTAATTTCGATTGCATATGGATTAATAGTGTTCATTATTTTCATATTGTTTTCTTTTATTTAAAATAAAATTGTTAATGGATTTTAAATAACCCGCTTAAATTTTATATTTTACAACAATATATTAAAATATATTAGTTACTATAAATTAAAAGAATAACGTTAAAATTATTAACTTCGATATCCGTTGTTAGAGTTTTAATATGATAAAATCATATAATATTTATATTAAAAATGTAAATTACTTCTTTTTTTCATTTGAAGTCTTTTAAAATGTTACATTTTAATTTTTTAAAAACAAAATACTAAATCATTCTTAAAAACATGAAATATAAGCTTAGTTATATGTTAAAAGGTTTCTAATAGTAACAAAAGAACTTATCATTCGATTCAAGTTTTATATGTGTCGTTTCTGTTAATCGTTTTTTGATTAAAAAAATAATTCTAGTATACGTTTTAATTATAATAATAAATAAATAACACATGAATCATAGTAATAGAAAAACAAACAAGTTATATCATATATATTTTTAAAAAGAAATAAAGAAAGAATAACAGTCAAACAATATCTTATAAAACAAGAAAATAAAATAAACGTACTTCTTCTCTGAGTTCCTTAATTCACTAGTTTTTTCTCCAATGTTATTTTTGTCGTGTCTCTCTTTGTAGAAGAGAGGTTTCTATTTATAGTGGTAATACAATTAAAATTCCAATTAATTCAATTTTATACTTTATCAAAAGTTTCTTTAACAACAAAATCGTATCAAATATTAAATACCATAACATGTAAATTTAAATCAATATATAGCCAATCAAATCAAATACATTCTCACTTTTTAACAATATACTAACTTTTGATAACTTAGAAAAATTGCTTATTTTCAATATTATGTTTTATTTAAATTAAGGGACTTTGGAATAAAATAGAAAAACGGATCCCACATCATAGTATTATTTTTTTTTTAACAATTTATTTCACAAAATACATAAATATATAATATATTTGTCATCATAATAGGTCGGTGAAAATTTTATTTATATCATGACCTATTGAGATTAATGAAAATCAAATGTGATAATCAATTTTTTTAACTAAAGTTGACTTATTAATAAAATAGTTTTAAACAATTTTAATTAAATAATTAGAATTTTTTAAATTTTTAATCATAATACTTTTTGTTTCTTATAGATTAAAATTAATTTTAACATTTATCTTATATATAAGAACATTAAAAAAACACAATTGTAGATTTAGATGATTTCCATCATATTTTACCTCAATCGTAAATGTTGAGATAAGCACTAAAGGATCATTTAAAAAATTAAAAAATTAAAAACAACAGAATATTTTTATAAAAAAATATAACCATGATTTATGGACATTAATCAGCTC
Organism: Lathyrus aphaca; assembly: GCA_963966055.1. Lineage (NCBI taxonomy): Eukaryota > Viridiplantae > Streptophyta > Magnoliopsida > Fabales > Fabaceae > Lathyrus > Lathyrus aphaca. Next base: position 213,948,801 of record OZ014519.1, read on the forward strand.
TTAATTTTACATATATTTTTTATCTTTTAATTTTTTTCAATATATTTTTTTGACTTATTTGATTTGCTTATTTTTTTTTCATTAGATCAATATGCTGTAAAAAAATCAAATGATGCTGATAATTTTGACATATTTGATTTCCTTATTTTAATATCATATATATACAAAAAAACAACCAAATGATGATAATATACCATGTCTAGCTAGTAATTGATGATTATATTAAAACTTTAAATTTAAACTATAAGTTTAATTTATTACTGGAAGATTATTTTTCATCAAAAGATGATATACTTATAATTTGATTTTAACTATTTTTCGCGACGTGAATTATATTTAATAATATAAAGAGAAACATAATGTTACACATATATGTCCTTCTACGTTTTGGTAAAGTTTCTAGATAAAAACACACATCTTAAATAAATAAAAAGTTAGAGTAAATTAAATTGAAAATTATATCGAATCACTATTTAAAATATATTATAAGTTTGTTAATATAGGGCACAATAAAACCAACAGTGATATGGTCTACAAATCAAATAATATAAATAATTCTTAAAATTCAATATCATAAAATATTACATTAAAATAAAATCTCAATTCTTCATAAATATAATATCTTATACATGTGTGTTTAATTCGAATCAGTTTCTTGGACGATATACCCATCCGCCATGTTTACTTGTCATATGAATAAGAAGACCTTTTTCCGATGTAAAGCTTCTACCGCATACATGACATTGTCCTGGTACTTTTTCTTTATGTACACTTTGATGACTATGCAAACCCTTTTCAGATCCAAAAGACTCATTACATCCTTGTGCATTGCATTTGTATTGGTCGGCCATTGAAAACTGTATTAACAAAGAAATAATCAAATTGTACATACTAAATTAGAAAGCAAAACAAATCACAAATATATATAGGTGTAAAACGTATTTTAACAATATAGATGTTTTATTTAAACTTGTATATGTCTGTTCAATAATTAACCCCAAAGTTCAAAGATAATTAATAATTCTAATTAATTTTTAATGTGAAATCACGATGTTACACGTTTACAATAAGGATTAAAACTTAATTTCGATTGCATATGGATTAATAGTGTTCATTATTTTCATATTGTTTTCTTTTATTTAAAATAAAATTGTTAATGGATTTTAAATAACCCGCTTAAATTTTATATTTTACAACAATATATTAAAATATATTAGTTACTATAAATTAAAAGAATAACGTTAAAATTATTAACTTCGATATCCGTTGTTAGAGTTTTAATATGATAAAATCATATAATATTTATATTAAAAATGTAAATTACTTCTTTTTTTCATTTGAAGTCTTTTAAAATGTTACATTTTAATTTTTTAAAAACAAAATACTAAATCATTCTTAAAAACATGAAATATAAGCTTAGTTATATGTTAAAAGGTTTCTAATAGTAACAAAAGAACTTATCATTCGATTCAAGTTTTATATGTGTCGTTTCTGTTAATCGTTTTTTGATTAAAAAAATAATTCTAGTATACGTTTTAATTATAATAATAAATAAATAACACATGAATCATAGTAATAGAAAAACAAACAAGTTATATCATATATATTTTTAAAAAGAAATAAAGAAAGAATAACAGTCAAACAATATCTTATAAAACAAGAAAATAAAATAAACGTACTTCTTCTCTGAGTTCCTTAATTCACTAGTTTTTTCTCCAATGTTATTTTTGTCGTGTCTCTCTTTGTAGAAGAGAGGTTTCTATTTATAGTGGTAATACAATTAAAATTCCAATTAATTTAATTTTATACTTTATCAAAAGTTTCTTTAACAACAAAATCGTATCAAATATTAAATACCATAACATGTAAATTTAAGTCAATATATAGCCAATCAAATCAAATACATTCTCACTTTTTAACAATATACTAACTTTTGATAACTTAGAAAAATTGCTTATTTTCAATATTATGTTTTATTTAAATTAAGGGACTTTGGAATAAAATAGAAAAACGGATCCCACATCATAGTATTATTTTTTTTTAACAATTTATTTCACAAAATACATAAATATATAATATATTTGTCATCATAATAGGTCGGTGAAAATTTTATTTATATCATGTCCTATTGAGATTAATGAAAATCAACTGTGATAATCAATTTTTTTAACTAAAGTTGACTTATTAATAAAATAGTTTTAAACAATTTTAATTAAATAATTAGAATTTTTTAAATTTTTAATCATAATACTTTTTGTTTCTTATAGATTAAAATTAATTTTAACATTTATCTTATATATAAGAACATTAAAAAAACACAATTGTAGATTTAGATGATTTCCATCATATTTTACCTCAATCGTAAATGTTGAGATAAGCACTAAAGGATCATTTAAAAAATTAAAAAATTAAAAACAACAGAATATTTTTATAAAAAAAAATAACCATGATTTATGGACCTTAATCAGCTCTTAATTTTACATATATTTTTTATCTTTTAATTTTTCTCAATATATTTTTTTGACTTATTTGATTTGCTTATTTTTTTTCATTAGATCAATATGCTGTAAAAAAATCAAATGATGCTGATAATTTTGACATATTTGATTTCCTTATTTTAATATCATATATATACAAAAAAAACAACCAAATGATGATAATATACCATGTCTAGCTAGTAATTGATGATTATATTAAAACTTTAAATTTAAACTATAAGTTTAATTTATTACTGGAAGATTATTTTTCATCAAAAGATGATATACTTATAATTTGATTTTAACTATTTTTCGTGACGTGAATTATATTTAATAATATAAAGAGAAACATAATGTTACACATATATGTCCTTCTACGTTTTGGTAAAGTTTCTAGATAAAAACACACATCTTAAATAAATAAAATGTTAGAGTAAATTAAATTGAAAATTATATCGAATCACTATTTAAAATATATTATAAGTTTGTTAATATAGGGCACAATAAAACCAACAGTGATATGGTCTACAAATCAAATAATATAAATAATTCTTAAAATTCAAAATCATAAAATATTACATTAAAATAAAATCTCAATTCTTCATAAATATAATATCTTATACATGTGTGTTTAATTCGAATCATTATCTTGGACGATATACCCATCCGCCATGTTTACTTGTCATATGAATAAGAAGACCTTTTTCCGATGTAAAGCTTCTACCGCATACATGACATTGTCCTGGTACTTTTTCTTTATGTACACTTTGATGACTATGCAAACCCTTTTCAGATCCAAAAGACTCATTACATCCTTGTGCATTGCATTTGTATTGGTCAGCCATTGAAAACTGTATTAACAAAGAAATAATCAAATTGTACATACTAAATTAGAAAGCAAAACAAATCACAAATATATATAGTTGTAAAACGTATTTTAACAATATAGATGTTTTATTTAAACTTGTATATGTCTGTTCAATAATTAACCCCAAAGTTCAAAGATAATTAATAATTCTAATTAATTTTTAATGTGAAATCACGATGTTACACGTTTACAATAAGGATTAAAACTTAATTTCGAATGCATATGGATTAATAGTGTTCATTATTTTCATATTGTTTTCTTTTATTTAAAATAAAATTGTTAATGGATTTTAAATAACCCGCTTAAATTTTATATTTTACAACAATATATTAAAATATATTAGTTACTATAAATTAAAAGAATAACATTAAAATTATTAACTTCGATATCCGTTGTTAGAGTTTTAATATGATAAAATCATATAATATTTATATTAAAAATGTAAATTACTTCTTTTTTTCATTTGAAGTCTTTTAAAATGTTACATTTTAATTTTTTAAAAACAAAATACTAAATCATTCTTAAAAATATGAAATATAAGCTTAGTTATATGTTAAAAGGTTTCTAATAGTAACAAAAGAACTTATCATTCGATTCAAGTTTTATATGTGTCGTTTCTGTTAATCGTTTTTTGATTAAAAAAATAATTCGAGTATACGTTTTAATTATAATAATAAATAAATAACACATGAATCATAGTAATAGAAAAACAAACAAGTTATATCATCAATATTTTTAAAAAGAAATAAAGAAAGAATAACAGTCAAACTATATCTTATAAAACAAGAAAATAAAATAAACGTACTTCTTCTCTGAGTTCCTTAATTCACTAGTTTTTTCTCCAATGTTATTTTTGTCGTGTCTCTCTTTGTAGAAGAGAGGTTTCTATTTATAGTGGTAATACAATTAAAATTCCAATTAATTCAATTTTATACTTTATCAAAAGTTTCTTTAACAACAAAATCGTATCAAATATTAAATACCATAACATGTAAATTTAAATCAATATATAGCCAATCAAATCAAATACATTCTCACTTTTTAACAATATACTAACTTTTGATAACTTAGAAAAATTGCTTATTTTCAATATTATGTTTTATTTAAATTAAGGGACTTTGGAATAAAATAGAAAAACGGATCCCACATCATAGTATTATTTTTTTTTTAACAATTTATTTCACAAAATACATAAATATATAATATATTTGTCATCATAATAGGTCGGTGAAAATTTTATTTATATCATGACCTATTGAGATTAATGAAAATCAAATGTGATAATCAATTTTTTTAACTAAAGTTGACTTATTAATAAAATAGTTTTAAACAATTTTAATTAAATAATTAGAATTTTTTAAATTTTTAATCATAATACTTTTTGTTTCTTATAGATTAAAATTAATTTTAACATTTATCTTATATATAAGAACATTAAAAAAACACAATTGTAGATTTAGATGATTTCCATCATATTTTACCTCAATCGTAAATGTTGAGATAAGCACTAAAGGATCATTTAAAAAATTAAAAAATTAAAAACAACAGAATATTTTTATAAAAAAATATAACCATGATTTATGGACATTAATCAGCTCTTAATTTTACATATATTTTTTATCTTTTAATTTTTTTCAATATATTTTTTTGACTTATTTGATTTGCTTATTTTTTTTTCATTAGATCAATATGCTGTAAAAAAATCAAATGATGCTGATAATTTTGACATATTTGATTTCCTTATTTTAATATCATATATATACAAAAAAACAACCAAATGATGATAATATACCATGTCTAGCTAGTAATTGATGATTATATTAAAACTTTAAATTTAAACTATAAGTTTAATTTATTACTGGAAGATTATTTTTCATCAAAAGATGATATACTTATAATTTGATTTTAACTATTTTTCGCGACGTGAATTATATTTAATAATATAAAGAGAAACATAATGTTACACATATATGTCCTTCTACGTTTTGGTAAAGTTTCTAGATAAAAACACACATCTTAAATAAATAAAAAGTTAGAGTAAATTAAATTGAAAATTATATCGAATCACTATTTAAAATATATTATAAGTTTGTTAATATAGGGCACAATAAAACCAACAGTGATATGGTCTACAAATCAAATAATATAAATAATTCTTAAAATTCAATATCATAAAATATTACATTAAAATAAAATCTCAATTCTTCATAAATATAATATCTTATACATGTGTGTTTAATTCGAATCAGTTTCTTGGACGATATACCCATCCGCCATGTTTACTTGTCATATGAATAAGAAGACCTTTTTCCGATGTAAAGCTTCTACCGCATACAGGACATTGTCCTGGTACTTTTTCTTTATGTACACTTTGATGACTATGCAAACCCTTTTCAGATCCAAAAGACTCATTACATCCTTGTGCATTGCATTTGTATTGGTCGGCCATTGAAAACTGTATTAACAAAGAAATAATCAAATTGTACATACTAAATTAGAAAGCAAAACAAATCACAAATATATATAGGTGTAAAACGTATTTTAACAATATAGATGTTTTATTTAAACTTGTATATGTCTGTTCAATAATTAACCCCAAAGTTCAAAGATAATTAATAATTCTAATTAATTTTTAATGTGAAATCACGATGTTACACGTTTACAATAAGGATTAAAACTTAATTTCGATTGCATATGGATTAATAGTGTTCATTATTTTCATATTGTTTTCTTTTATTTAAAATAAAATTGTTAATGGATTTTAAATAACCCGCTTAAATTTTATATTTTACAACAATATATTAAAATATATTAGTTACTATAAATTAAAAGAATAACGTTAAAATTATTAACTTCGATATCCGTTGTTAGAGTTTTAATATGATAAAATCATATAATATTTATATTAAAAATGTAAATTACTTCTTTTTTTCATTTGAAGTCTTTTAAAATGTTACATTTTAATTTTTTAAAAACAAAATACTAAATCATTCTTAAAAACATGAAATATAAGCTTAGTTATATGTTAAAAGGTTTCTAATAGTAACAAAAGAACTTATCATTCGATTCAAGTTTTATATGTGTCGTTTCTGTTAATCGTTTTTTGATTAAAAAAATAATTCTAGTATACGTTTTAATTATAATAATAAATAAATAACACATGAATCATAGTAATAGAAAAACAAACAAGTTATATCATATATATTTTTAAAAAGAAATAAAGAAAGAATAACAGTCAAACAATATCTTATAAAACAAGAAAATAAAATAAACGTACTTCTTCTCTGAGTTCCTTAATTCACTAGTTTTTTCTCCAATGTTATTTTTGTCGTGTCTCTCTTTGTAGAAGAGAGGTTTCTATTTATAGTGGTAATACAATTAAAATTCCAATTAATTTAATTTTATACTTTATCAAAAGTTTCTTTAACAACAAAATCGTATCAAATATTAAATACCATAACATGTAAATTTAAGTCAATATATAGCCAATCAAATCAAATACATTCTCACTTTTTAACAATATACTAACTTTTGATAACTTAGAAAAATTGCTTATTTTCAATATTATGTTTTATTTAAATTAAGGGACTTTGGAATAAAATAGAAAAACGGATCCCACATCATAGTATTATTTTTTTTTAACAATTTATTTCACAAAATACATAAATATATAATATATTTGTCATCATAATAGGTCGGTGAAAATTTTATTTATATCATGTCCTATTGAGATTAATGAAAATCAACTGTGATAATCAATTTTTTTAACTAAAGTTGACTTATTAATAAAATAGTTTTAAACAATTTTAATTAAATAATTAGAATTTTTTAAATTTTTAATCATAATACTTTTTGTTTCTTATAGATTAAAATTAATTTTAACATTTATCTTATATATAAGAACATTAAAAAAACACAATTGTAGATTTAGATGATTTCCATCATATTTTACCTCAATCGTAAATGTTGAGATAAGCACTAAAGGATCATTTAAAAAATTAAAAAATTAAAAACAACAGAATATTTTTATAAAAAAAAATAACCATGATTTATGGACCTTAATCAGCTCTTAATTTTACATATATTTTTTATCTTTTAATTTTTCTCAATATATTTTTTTGACTTATTTGATTTGCTTATTTTTTTTCATTAGATCAATATGCTGTAAAAAAATCAAATGATGCTGATAATTTTGACATATTTGATTTCCTTATTTTAATATCATATATATACAAAAAAAACAACCAAATGATGATAATATACCATGTCTAGCTAGTAATTGATGATTATATTAAAACTTTAAATTTAAACTATAAGTTTAATTTATTACTGGAAGATTATTTTTCATCAAAAGATGATATACTTATAATTTGATTTTAACTATTTTTCGTGACGTGAATTATATTTAATAATATAAAGAGAAACATAATGTTACACATATATGTCCTTCTACGTTTTGGTAAAGTTTCTAGATAAAAACACACATCTTAAATAAATAAAATGTTAGAGTAAATTAAATTGAAAATTATATCGAATCACTATTTAAAATATATTATAAGTTTGTTAATATAGGGCACAATAAAACCAACAGTGATATGGTCTACAAATCAAATAATATAAATAATTCTTAAAATTCAAAATCATAAAATATTACATTAAAATAAAATCTCAATTCTTCATAAATATAATATCTTATACATGTGTGTTTAATTCGAATCATTATCTTGGACGATATACCCATCCGCCATGTTTACTTGTCATATGAATAAGAAGACCTTTTTCCGATGTAAAGCTTCTACCGCATACATGACATTGTCCTGGTACTTTTTCTTTATGTACACTTTGATGACTATGCAAACCCTTTTCAGATCCAAAAGACTCATTACATCCTTGTGCATTGCATTTGTATTGGTCAGCCATTGAAAACTGTATTAACAAAGAAATAATCAAATTGTACATACTAAATTAGAAAGCAAAACAAATCACAAATATATATAGTTGTAAAACGTATTTTAACAATATAGATGTTTTATTTAAACTTGTATATGTCTGTTCAATAATTAACCCCAAAGTTCAAAGATAATTAATAATTCTAATTAATTTTTAATGTGAAATCACGATGTTACACGTTTACAATAAGGATTAAAACTTAATTTCGAATGCATATGGATTAATAGTGTTCATTATTTTCATATTGTTTTCTTTTATTTAAAATAAAATTGTTAATGGATTTTAAATAACCCGCTTAAATTTTATATTTTACAACAATATATTAAAATATATTAGTTACTATAAATTAAAAGAATAACATTAAAATTATTAACTTCGATATCCGTTGTTAGAGTTTTAATATGATAAAATCATATAATATTTATATTAAAAATGTAAATTACTTCTTTTTTTCATTTGAAGTCTTTTAAAATGTTACATTTTAATTTTTTAAAAACAAAATACTAAATCATTCTTAAAAATATGAAATATAAGCTTAGTTATATGTTAAAAGGTTTCTAATAGTAACAAAAGAACTTATCATTCGATTCAAGTTTTATATGTGTCGTTTCTGTTAATCGTTTTTTGATTAAAAAAATAATTCGAGTATACGTTTTAATTATAATAATAAATAAATAACACATGAATCATAGTAATAGAAAAACAAACAAGTTATATCATCAATATTTTTAAAAAGAAATAAAGAAAGAATAACAGTCAAACTATATCTTATAAAACAAGAAAATAAAATAAACGTACTTCTTCTCTGAGTTCCTTAATTCACTAGTTTTTTCTCCAATGTTATTTTTGTCGTGTCTCTCTTTGTAGAAGAGAGGTTTCTATTTATAGTGGTAATACAATTAAAATTCCAATTAATTCAATTTTATACTTTATCAAAAGTTTCTTTAACAACAAAATCGTATCAAATATTAAATACCATAACATGTAAATTTAAATCAATATATAGCCAATCAAATCAAATACATTCTCACTTTTTAACAATATACTAACTTTTGATAACTTAGAAAAATTGCTTATTTTCAATATTATGTTTTATTTAAATTAAGGGACTTTGGAATAAAATAGAAAAACGGATCCCACATCATAGTATTATTTTTTTTTTAACAATTTATTTCACAAAATACATAAATATATAATATATTTGTCATCATAATAGGTCGGTGAAAATTTTATTTATATCATGTCCTATTGAGATTAATGAAAATCAACTGTGATAATCAATTTTTTTAACTAAAGTTGACTTATTAATAAAATAGTTTTAAACAATTTTAATTAAATAATTATAATTTTTTAAATTTTTAATCATAATACTTTTTGTTTCTTATAGATTAAAATTAATTTTAACATTTATCTTATATATAAGAACATTAAAAAAACACAATTGTAGATTTAGATGATTTCCATCATATTTTACCTCAATCGTAAATGTTGAGATAAGCACTAAAGGATCATTTAAAAAATTAAAAAATTAAAAACAACAGAATATTTTTATAAAAAAAAATAACCATGATTTATGGACATTAATCAGCTCTTAATTTTACATATATTTTTTATCTTTTAATTTTTCTCAATATATATTTTTGACTTATTTGATTTGCTTATTTTTTTTCATTAGATCAATATGCTGTAAAAAAATCAAATGATGCTGATAATTTTGACATATTTGATTTCCTTATTTTAATATCATATATATACAAAAAAACAACCAAATAATGATAATATACCATGTCTAGCTAGTAATTGATGATTATATTAAAACTTTAAATTTAAACTATAAGTTTAATTTATTACTGGAAGATTATTTTTCATCAAAAGATGATATACTTATAATTTGATTTTAACTATTTTTCGTGACGTGAATTATATTTAATAATATAAAGAGAAACATAATGTTACACATATATGTCCTTCTACGTTTTGGTAAAGTTTCTAGATAAAAACACACATCTTAAATAAATAAAAAGTTAGAGTAAATTAAATTGAAAATTATATCGAATCACTATTTAAAATATATTATAAGTTTGTTAATATAGGGCACAATAAAACCAACAGTGATATGGTCTACAAATCAAATAATATAAATAATTCTTAAAATTCAATATCATAAAATATTACATTAAAATAAAATCTCAATTCTTCATAAATATAATATCTTATACATGTGTGTTTAATTCGAATCAGTTTCTTGGACGATATACCCATCCGCCATGTTTACTTGTCATATGAATAAGAAGACCTTTTTCCGATGTAAAGCTTCTACCGCATACAGGACATTGTCCTGGTACTTTTTCTTTATGTACACTTTGATGACTATGCAAACCCTTTTCAGATCCAAAAGACTCATTACATCCTTGTGCATTGCATTTGTATTGGTCGGCCATTGAAAACTGTATTAACAAAGAAATAATCAAATTGTACATACTAAATTAGAAAGCGAAACAAATCACAAATATATATAGTTGTAAAACGTATTTTAAGAATATAGATGTTTTATTTAAACTTGTATATGTCTGTTCAATAATTAACCCCAAAGTTCAAAGATAATTAATAATTCTAATTAATTTTTAATGTGAAATCACGATGTTACACGTTTACAATAAGGATTAAAACTTAATTTCGAATGCATATGGATTAATAGTGTTCATTATTTTCATATTGTTTTCTTTTATTTAAAATAAAATTGTTAATGGATTTTAAATAACCCGCTTAAATTTTATATTTTACAACAATATATTAAAATATATTAGTTACTATAAATTAAAAGAATAACGTTAAAATTAATAACTTCGATATCCGTTGTTAGAGTTTTAATATGATAAAATCATATAATATTTATATTAAAAATGTAAATTACTTCTTTTTTTCATTTGAAGTCTTTTAAAATGTTACATTTTAATTTTTTAAAAACAAAATACTAAATCATTCTTAAAAACATGAAATATAAGCTTAGTTATATGTTAAAAGGTTTCTAATAGTAACAAAAGAACTTATCATTCGATTCAAGTTTTATATGTGTCGTTTCTGTTAATCGTTTTTTGATTAAAAAAATAATTCGAGTATACGTTTTAATTATAATAATAAATAAATAACACATGAATCATAGTAATAGAAAAACAAACAAGTTATATCATCTATATTTTTAAAAAGAAATAAAGAAAGAATAACAGTCAAACTATATCTTATAAAACAAGAAAATAAAATAAACGTACTTCTTCTCTGAGTTCCTTAATTCACTAGTTTTTTCTCCAATGTTATTTTTGTCGTGTCTCTCTTTGTAGAAGAGAGGTTTCTATTTATAGTGGTAATACAATTAAAATTCCAATTAATTCAATTTTATACTTTATCAAAAGTTTCTTTAACAACAAAATCGTATCAAATATTAAATACCATAACATGTAAATTTAAATCAATATATAGCCAATCAAATCAAATACATTCTCACTTTTTAACAATATACTAACTTTTGATAACTTAGAAAAATTGCTTATTTTCAATATTATGTTTTATTTAAATTAAGGGACTTTGGAATAAAATAGAAAAACGGATCCCACATCATAGTATTATTTTTTTTTTTTAACAATTTATTTCACAAAATACATAAATATATAATATATTTGTCATCATAATAGGTCGGTGAAAATTTTATTTATATCATGTCCTATTGAGATTAATGAAAATCAACTGTGATAATCAATTTTTTTAACTAAAGTTGACTTATTAATAAAATAGTTTTAAACAATTTTAATTAAATAATTAGAATTTTTTAAATTTTTAATCATAATACTTTTTTTTTCTTATAGATTAAAATTAATTTTAACATTTATCTTATATATAAGAACATTAAAAAAACACAATTGTAGATTTAGATGATTTCCATCATATTTTACCTCAATCGTAAATGTTGAGATAAGCACTAAAGGATCATTTAAAAAATTAAAAAATTAAAAACAACAGAATATTTTTATAAAAAAAAATAACCATGATTTATGGACATTAATCAGCTCTTAATTTTACATATATTTTTTATCTTTTAATTTTTCTCAATATATATTTTTGACTTATTTGATTTTCTTATTTTTTTTCATTAGATCAATATGCTATAAAAAAATCAAATGATGCTGATAATTTTGACATATTTGATTTCCTTATTTTAATATCATATATATACAAAAAAACAACCAAATAATGATAATATACCATGTCTAGCTAGTAATTGATGATTATATTAAAACTTTAAATTTAAACTATAAGTTTAATTTATTACTGGAAGATTATTTTTCATCAAAAGATGATATACTTATAATTTGATTTTAACTATTTTTCGTGACGTGAATTATATTTAATAATATAAAGAGAAACATAATGTTACACATATATGTCCTTCTACGTTTTGGTAAAGTTTCTAGATAAAAACACACATCTTAAATAAATAAAAAGTTAGAGTAAATTAAATTGAAAATTATATCGAATCACTATTTAAAATATATTATAAGTTTGTTAATATAGGGCACAATAAAACCAACAGTGATATGGTCTACAAATCAAATAATATAAATAATTCTTAAAATTCAATATCATAAAATATTACATTAAAATAAAATCTCAATTCTTCATAAATATAATATCTTATACATGTGTGTTTAATTCGAATCAGTTTCTTGGACGATATACCCATCCGCCATGTTTACTTGTCATATGAATAAGAAGACCTTTTTCCGATGTAAAGCTTCTACCGCATACAGGACATTGTCCTGGTACTTTTTCTTTATGTACACTTTGATGACTATGCAAACCCTTTTCAGATCCAAAAGACTCATTACATCCTTGTGCATTGCATTTGTATTGGTCGGCCATTGAAAACTGTATTAACAAAGAAATAATCAAATTGTACATACTAAATTAGAAAGCGAAACAAATCACAAATATATATAGGTGTAAAACGTATTTTAACAATATAGATGTTTTATTTAGACTTGTATATGTCTGTTCAATAATTAACCCCAAAGTTCAAAGATAATTAATAATTCTAATTAATTTTTAATGTGAAATCACGATGTTACACGTTTACAATAAGGATTAAAACTTAATTTCGATTGCATATGGATTAATAGTGTTCATTATTTTCATATTGTTTTCTTTTATTTAAAATAAAATTGTTAATGGATTTTAAATAACCCGCTTAAATTTTATATTTTACAACAATATATTAAAATATATTAGTTACTATAAATTAAAAGAATAACGTTAAAATTATTAACTTCGATATCCGTTGTTAGAGTTTTAATATGATAAAATCATATAATATTTATATTAAAAATGTAAATTACTTCTTTTTTTCATTTGAAGTCTTTTAAAATGTTACATTTTAATTTTTTAAAAACAAAATACTAAATCATTCTTAAAAACATGAAATATAAGCTTAGTTATATGTTAAAAGGTTTCTAATAGTAACAAAAGAACTTATCATCCGATTCAAGTTTTATATGTGTCGTTTCTGTTAATCGTTTTTTGATTAAAAAAATAATTCGAGTATACGTTTTAATTATAATAATAAATAAATAACACATGAATCATAGTAATAGAAAAACAAACAAGTTATATCATCTATATTTTTAAAAAGAAATAAAGAAAGAATAACAGTCAAACTATATCTTATAAAACAAGAAAATAAAATAAACGTACTTCTTCTCTGAGTTCCTTAATTCACTAGTTTTTTCTCCAATGTTATTTTTGTCGTGTCTCTCTTTGTAGAAGAGAGGTTTCTATTTATAGTGGTAATACAATTAAAATTCCAATTAATTCAATTTTATACTTTATCAAAAGTTTCTTTAACAACAAAATCGTATCAAATATTAAATACCATAACATGTAAATTTAAATCAATATATAGCCAATCAAATCAAATACATTCTCACTTTTTAACAATATACTAACTTTTGATAACTTAGAAAAATTGCTTATTTTCAATATTATGTTTTATTTAAATTAAGGGACTTTGGAATAAAATAGAAAAACGGATCCCACATCATAGTATTATTATTTTTTTAACAATTTATTTCACAAAATACATAAATATATAATATATTTGTCATCATAATAGGTCGGTGAAAATTTTATTTATATCATGTCCTATTGAGATTAATGAAAATCAACTGTGATAATCAATTTTTTTAACTAAAGTTGACTTATTAATAAAATAGTTTTAAACAATTTTAATTAAATAATTAGAATTTTTTAAATTTTTAATCATAATACTTTTTGTTTCTTATAGATTAAAATTAATTTTAACATTTATCTTATATATAAGAACATTAAAAAAACACAATTGTAGATTTAGATGATTTCCATCATATTTTACCTCAATCGTAAATGTTGAGATAAGCACTAAAGGATCATTTAAAAAATTAAAAAATTAAAAAAAACAGAATATTTTTATAAAAAAAAATAACCATGATTTATGGACATTAATCAGCTCTTAATTTTACATATATTTTTTATCTTTTAATTTTTTTCAATATATTTTTTTGACTTATTTGATTTGCTTTTTTTTTTTCATTAGATCAATATGCTGTAAAAAAATCAAATGATGCTGATAATTTTGACATATTTGATTTCCTTATTTTAATATCATATATATACAAAAAAAACAACCAAATGATGATAATATACCATGTCTAGCTAGTAATTGATGATTATATTAAAACTTTAAATTTAAACTATAAGTTTAATTTATTACTGGAAGATTATTTTTCATCAAAAGATGATATACTTATAATTTGATTTTAACTATTTTTCGTGACGTGAATTATATTTAATAATATAAAGAAAAACATAATGTTACACATATATGTCCTTCTACGTTTTGGTAAAGTTTCTAGATAAAAACACACATCTGAAATAAATAAAAAGTTAGAGTAAATTAAATTGAAAATTATATCGAATCACTATTTAAAATATATTATAAGTTTGTTAATATAGGGCACAATAAAACCAACAGTGATATGGTCTACAAATCAAATAATATAAATAATTCTTAAAATTCAATATCATAAAATATTACATTAAAATAAAATCTCAATTCTTCATAAATATAATATCTTATACATGTGTGTTTAATTCGAATCATTTTCTTGGACGATATACCCATCTGCCATGTTTACTTGTCATATGAATAAGAAGACCTTTTTCCGATGTAAAGCTTCTACCGCATACAGGACATTGTCCTGGTACTTTTTCTTTATGTACACTTTGATGACTATGCAAACCCTTTTCAGATCCAAAAGACTCATTACATCCTTGTGCATTGCATTTGTATTGGTCGGACATTGAAAACTGTATTAACAAAGAAATAATCAAATTGTACATACTAAATCAGAAAGCGAAACAAATCACAAATATATATAGTTGAAGATGTTTCTCAATTCAAAAGTCAATGATGGTTCGTCGTAATCATTAAGCCATGCAGTCATTATCTTTCAAAAAAAATGAAATGATATTGAAAAAAAAATTATTGAAAAAAATTAAAGCCCGCTAAGTCAAAACCTATGGAGGAGACTTAGGCAAAAAAACTAGGGCATCCCGCTGGCTGTAAGTTCAAATGACACAGTTCAGGCAAAAGTTAGGGATACTAAAAAAAAGATTGTCAAGAGGTCATCAAAATCCTCAACAAATAAGATGAGTTGACCAAAGTCCTCACTAGGAATAACAAAAGGAAGAAGTGACTGCTATCTCAAAATCCAGTGGCTTATGAACCATCTTCATCTATGCATACCTGAAATTTCAGGGAACTTGAATGCATGGGCTGAATTAATTGAATGTAGGACTGGAGTACATCACGAAGTTGGGTTGGGTACAAATAGACTTTGAGCCTATATCCTTTGTTTCATAAACCGTGAGCCAGACCACATTACAACCTTCAAACGTCCTAATTGAATCCAGGTTTCTTTTGAAAAGCATACTACAGCAAGGTTGCGTAAACTGACTCCCAAGTTTGTTACCAATCATTTGTTTCTTACCTTTGCTTTATCTTTAATTTTGTCTCAACCGCCGTGTTTTGACAATGTTTTCATTAACTTTACATCAATAAATTTCATTCTAAAAATGATTTTTTTGATTTCAAAATTTTGCATGAACGTTGCATTAAAATTACCAGGTTTGTACAAACACTTTTTATTTGCAAATAAACTTTCCTCATTAAGGAATTTTCAAACAGTTAAGAAATTTGGTCATCGATCTTATCAGGGGCAAGTTCTTCCCAGGTCCTATGGTTCAAGAGTTGTTGATCAGTGCAAGTTATTCTCAGATGTGGTTAGTCAGAAGATTCTCTGCAAGATTTATACTGAGTTTATATTTTCAACGTTCATTTCAAGAACTGAAGCCATGATCAGTTTATTTTCTCAACAGTCATTTCAAAGATTTGATTATTTTTCTCCGCTAGTGGTCAGGAACTGAATCCATTATCAGTTTACCTTCATCAGTCATTGAACTTGGGGCAATGTTCTTCAAGAATCTCCAAGCAGCCTTTCATGACTTCTCTCAAAATATTTCTAACTTGGTACAGTTTACTAGTGTGACGGAGATTTGTTCAGCAATAGCATCTCTAAAATCCGAGCAGAATGGCAATGATCTCCGTGTTGAGGAATCAGTCTTCCATCTTTTTCACTCCTCAAAGAGTCTAAACTGGTTGTCAGGGTTTTCTCTCATATTATCTCCTTGGGTGTGTTATTCCCCATTCTTGTTAACCTTTGCATATTTGAGTGTGTTATTCCTCATTATGCGTTCTCTTGGGTGTGTTATTCCCCATTTTCCTATATGTTGGCATATTTGAGTGTGTTATTCCTCATTATGCATTCTCTTGGGTGCGTTATTCCCCAATTTTATTTACGTTTGCATATTTGAGTGTGTTAGTCCTCATTATGCGTGTTCTTGGGTGGGTTAGTCCCCATTTTCGTAAAATGTCCGCATACTGAGTGTTTTAGTCCTCATATGCATTTCTCGAGGTCTTGTGGTTTTCAACATCTTACCTTGTGATCAAAGTCCAACTTAGTTGGCATTTATCTTTGTCTCTCCATAACTTTTTGTTCACCTACTTGTTGTTTCTTCTTAGATATTACACCTTTTTTACGATTGCCATTCTCGGATGTCCATAGTGAAGTCATCATTGATTTGATGTACTGTCCAGGACCTTTTTCCCATCTCATTCAGTTCTGTTCCTGAATGTTGTGACTCACATTTTATCTGATTGCTATTCTCGGATTTTGTGATCACTTTCCTTCCGATTGCCATTCTCGGATGTCCATAGTGAAGTCATCATTGATTTGATGTACTGTCCGGGACCTTTTTCCCATCTCATTCAGTTTTGCTCCTGAATGTTGTGACTCACATTTTCTCTGATTGCTATTCTCGGATTTTGTGATCACTTTCCTTCCGATTGCCATTCTCGGATTTCCATGTTGGAGTCATCATTGAGTTGATGTACTTTCTCGAAATTTTCCCATTTCATTCAGTTCTGTTCCTGGATGTTGTGATTCACCTTTTATCTGATTTCTATTCTCAAATGTTGTGATTACCTTTTTCCGATTGCCATTCTCGGATATCCCTAGTAAAGTCAGTAATGTCATCCTTGGATGCTTCTGGTGTACTTTTTCGGGACTTTTCTCACTTCATTATGTGCCATTCCTGGATGTTGTGATCCTTTTTGTCCAATTGCCATTCTTGGACATTTTCATCTCAGCTGAGTCACGGTGTGGTCTCTAGCATGTTGAATTTCCTCGTCGGAGTCTTATGCTCCTTATCCCCAGCGTTTATTCTTTTTCATGTGTCGTCTTGTCCCTCACGGATTTCTCTGCATTTCACATATTTTCTCTACATTTCATATGCATTTCATATGTTTCCATATCATTTTCATAACATATTCATATCGTTTGTCTCATTTCATTTCATTCCATATTTTGGTCTCTTAGGGCCAAAAATTGGGTTTTTGATATTTAAGTATCTTCCATCTTGTCGAAACAAAGATTTCAATCTTCATATCTCTAGATTGAAGAAACTTAAATTGGGGCATCTGTCATACCCTAATTTTTTACCCTAAGATTTTTCGCATCTCATCTGCATCTTGCATACAAACAAGATCGCACTGGTTGCACGGTTCTTCTCGGGTTAGGTTTATGTCTCGCAGGGGATCATCGTTCTCTTTAATGACTTTATTTGTTTATGTTTACTAACCATTAATCAAAATCCAAAAAAAAATATTTTGTTTCCTTTTGCTAACCTTTTTTTTCCAGGAAGAGGAGCCATGTGAAAATACCAAAAATAGCAGTCCTGCAGCTCGAGCAAAATTTCACAAAAAAAAGTCGAAGTGAATCCGCAAATAATTCAAGTTTTTATCTGATCAAGGATTCCCCGAGTTAATTGATTCATTTAAAGGGTTTCTGAGGATCTCGTGTTCATTTCTTCGACGAACTACAAAAATCGGGCCGAAGCAACCAAGCAGCTATGTTTGAACAAAAAATTCAAAATTCAGCTTGGTTAACCGGTTAACCAATGCGAAATTTGAATTTTTTATTCAAATTCAGCACCCTTTGATCATTGATCTAATTGGAATATTCTAGATCCATAGGTTTCTGATTTCTCTACATCAATTTGATCATTTCCTACCATAAACCCTCACTAATCACCACTCTTTTCCATTTCCCACCAAATTTTCAATTACCAAAGCAAGCTCCATTCCACCAAATTTCCATACCTAAGATCTTTAAATAGCACCCAAATTTCATTCATTCAACAGGCTTTTGATAGCCAAATTCACCTTGCAAAAATTCTTTGAAGCTTTTGATAGCCACAAAACCTCTTGCAAAATACTCCCCCAACACCAAAATTCTCCAAAGCTCATATTTCTTTCTTTTGAAGTTATCAAGAATTCACATTGAATTCTTGATTAACTTGAGCTAACCTTCATCCTTTCTTTCTTTTGGTCATCAATTTCAGTAGATCTAAGCTTGTGTTGGTCCAATTTGAAGAAAAGCTTTTGGTAATTCATCTTCCTCCATAAACCCATATTCACCATCAACATTCAAGATGTAGATCTTTGGTGCTTTTGTTTCTAGATCCTTTGGGTATTTATTTGTTGTTTGATTGCAGGGATTCCACTGTATTTTGGTTTAAAAATTCGTGCAAATTCAGATCATGATCATAAAATGTTTAAAAAGGGTTTTGAAAATGGATCATGCTGAATTTTAGCATTTTTTCTGCTGTTGGTTCAACGTTAACCGGTTAACCATTTACAGTGTAAATTGGTTAACGGGTTAACGGCGTTAACAGGTTAACCAGTTTCAGTGTAATTTGGTTAACAAGTTAACGACGTTAACGGGTTAACCAGTTTCAGTGCAATCTGGTTAACCGGTTAACACAAGTCATAATTGACTTTTTGGATTGTTTTAAGCCTCTTTTTGGTTCCTCTTTCTTCTCCTTCTCCCTCCTTTTATTTTTTACCTTGAGAAGCATTTTTGGGAGAAATTTCTCTTTAATCTCAATGGACTTTGGGTGTTGATTAGAGTAGTTAATGTTCATTAATCCAAAACTACCTTTAAATGGATTATTTAATTCATTTAAGGTACTTTGCATTAGTGATACATTTTCATGCTTGAATCCACCAAGATGAGTGATTGAACTTAAAGATGTAAGAGTACCATAAATGCAACTCAATTTCGTTTTCATCTTTAGTTTTGTGCGGTATCGCATCCGGATAATGATTTACATATCGATTATCTCGCATGCATTAGCACTAACATTATGCACCTTAATTGGTGGTGGCCGGCCTCATTTGTAGGGTAATTACTTCGTAAATTACTCGGAGATTGCTTAATGTAGACCTAAATGTGTCTCGACTTCGGAATAAAAATATAATTGGGTACTTGCACTTTCGTGGACCGGATCTCTTGTTGATCGCGTAATCCCAAAGTGGTTAATCATATTGCATCAAGAATCGAGACTTATGAATGTTTGATGCGTAGTTGCTTTGGGGTTTCCCTATCGCCTTTCAAATTTCATTGAATTCGATTCGGTTTGCCTTGATTAATCGCTATAGTGTAAGATGCTAAGCGGATTTGGTTGCCTTCGATTTTAGTTACTTTCTTTTTGGTTGTGGTTGATTAAGTTCACCATACCATTATTATGTAAATATTATTATACTATTACTATACTAACATTTTAATTCATTCTCGTACCTTATCCTCTTTATTTCAATCTCTCGCTCCTTTTCTCTTTTATTTTGCTTTTATTATATTTTATCATTCATCATATTGTTTATGTTTATATTCTTATTCTTGTATTTTTTTCATTTGTCCATTTGGACACAAATATATTGATAAAGGATTAAACATCTAAAAGACTTGTAACTTTGATCTTTGGACTATGGTTACTATCCTTGGCATTGGACTTGGAGTTTTGGACTTAGACTTTAGGATTATTCCTTTGCTTGAGCTATCATGGATTGAAGACCTTGGCCTCGATTTGGTTTACTTGTTTATGAAGATGTGATCCTATTGCTTCGAAGAATGCTTGCCATACGGTTTGGTTGTTCTTCCCTTTACTTTTACTTTCGAGTCTTAGGATAGTCCCTTCATCTCCTCCCATTTCTTAAATTTTCAAATCTTCTTCCTATTTTCAAAACCCTCTGAAGAAGCCGCTGCCTTTGCTAAGGAGCTGACCGATCGGGGGAACATCATTGCCAAGCTGGAGGTCGATAAGAGGAGGGCCTTGGACCAGAGCAAAAAGATGAAGGACGCCTTTTTCCCAAAGGAGGATGAGGATCACGATGTTACACGTTTACAATAAGGATTAAAACTTAATTTCGAATGCATATGGATTAATAGTGTTCATTATTTTCATATTGTTTTCTTTTATTTAAAATAAAATTGTTAATGGATTTTAAATAACCCGCTTAAATTTTATATTTTACAACAATATATTAAAATATATTAGTTACTATAAATTAAAAGAATAATGTTAAAATTATTAACTTCGATATCCGTTGTTAGAGTTTTAATATGATAAAATCATATAATATTTATATTAAAAATGTAAATTACTTCTTTTTTTCATTTGAAGTCTTTTAAAATGTTACATTTTAATTTTTTAAAAACAAAATACTAAATCATTCTTAAAAACATGAAATATAAGCTTAGTTATATGTTAAAAGGTTTCTAATAGTAACAAAAGAACTTATCATTCGATTCAAGTTTTATATGTGTCGTTTCTGTTAATCGTTTTTTGATTAAAAAAATAATTCGAGTATACGTTTTAATTATAATAATAAATAAATAACACATGAATCATAGTAATAGAAAAACAAACAAGTTATATCATATATATTTTTAAAAAGAAATAAAGAAAGAATAACAGTCAAACTATATCTTATAAAACAAGAAAATAAAATAAACGTACTTCTTCTCTGAGTTCCTTAATTCACTAGTTTTTTCTCCAATGTTATTTTTGCCGTGTCTCTCTTTGTAGAAGAGAGGTTTCTATTTATAGTGGTAATACAATTAAAATTCCAATTAATTCAATTTTATACTTTATCAAAAGTTTCTTTAACAACAAAATCGTATCAAATATTAAATACCATAACATGTAAATTTAAATCAATATATAGCCAATCAAATCAAATACATTCTCACTTTTTAACAATATACTAACTTTTGATAACTTAGAAAAATTGCTTATTTTCAATATTATGTTTTATTTAAATTAAGGGACTTTGGAATAAAATAGAAAAACGGATCCCACATCATAGTATTATTATTTTTTTTCACAATTTATTTCACAAAATACATAAATATATAATATATTTGTCATCATAATAGGTCGGTGAAAATTTTAATTATATCATGTCCTATTGAGATTAATGAAAATCAACTGTGATAATCAATTTTTTTAACTAAAGTTGACTTATTAATTAAATAGTTTTAAACAATTTTAATTAAATAATTAGAATTTTTTAAATTTTTAATCATAATACTTTTTGTTTCTTATAGATTAAAATTAATTTTAACATTTATCTTATATATAAGAACATTAAAAAAACACAATTGTAGATTTAGATGATTTCCATCATATTTTACCTCAATCATAAATGTTGAGATAAGCACTAAAGGATCATTTAAAAAATTAAAAACAACAGAATATTTTTATAAAAAAAAATAACCATGATTTATGGACATTAATCAGCTCTTAATTTTACATATATTTTTTATCTTTTAATTTTTTTCAATATATTTTTTTGACTTATTTGATTTGCTTATTTTTTTTCATTAGATCAATATGCTGTAAAAAAATCAAATGATGCTGATAATTTTGACATATTTGATTTCCTTATTTTAATATCATATATATACAAAAAAACAACCAAATGATGATAATATACCATGTCTAGCTAGTAATTGATGATTATATTAAAACTTTAAATTTAAACTATAAGTTTAATTTATTACTGGAAGATTATTTTTCATCAAAAGATGATATACTTATAATTTGATTTTAACTATTTTTCGTGACGTGAATTATATTTAATAATATAAAGAGAAACATAATGTTACACATATATGTCCTTCTACGTTTTGGTAAAGTTTCTAGATAAAAACACACATCTTAAATAAATAAAAAGTTAGAGTAAATTAAATTGAAAATTATATCGAATCACTATTTAAAATATATTATAAGTTTGTTAATATAGGGCACAATAAAACCAACAGTGATATGGTCTACAAATCAAATAATATAAATAATTCTTAAAATTCAATATCATAAAATATTACATTAAAATAAAATCTCAATTCTTCATAAATATAATATCTTATACATGTGTGTTTAATTCGAATCAGTTTCTTGGACGATATACCCATCCGCCATGTTTACTTGTCATATGAATAAGAAGACCTTTTTCCGATGTAAAGCTTCTACCGCATACAGGACATTGTCCTGGTACTTTTTCTTTATGTACACTTTGATGACTATGCAAACCCTTTTCAAATCCAAGAGACTCATTACATCCTTGTGCATTGCATTTGTATTGGTCGGCCATTGAAAACTGTATTAACAAAGAAATAATCAAATTGTACATACTAAATTAGAAAGCGAAACAAATCACAAATATATATAGTTGTAAAACGTATTTTAACAATATAGATGTTTTATTTAAACTTGTATATGTCTGTTCAATAATTAACCCCAAAGTTCAAAGATAATTAATAATTCTAATTAATTTTTAATGTGAAATCACGATGTTACACGTTTACAATAAGGATTAAAACTTAATTTCGAATGCATATGGATTAATAGTGTTCATTATTATCATATTGTTTTCTTTTATTTAAAATAAAATTGTTAATGGATTTTAAATAACCCGCTTTAATTTTATATTTTAAAACAATATATTAAAATATATTAGTTACTATAAATTAAAAGAATAATGTTAAAATTATTAACTTCGATATCCGTTGTTAGAGTTTTAATATGATAAAATCATATAATATTTAAATTAAAAATGTAAATTACTTCTTTTTTTCATTTGAAGTCTTTTAAAATGTTACATTTTAATTTTTTAAAAACAAAATACTAAATCATTCTTAAAAACATGAAATATAAGCTTAGTGACATGTTAAAAGGTTTCTAATAGTAACAAAAGAACTTATCATTCGATTCAAGTTTTATATGTGTCGTTTCTGTTAATCGTTTTTTGATTAAAAAAATAATTCGAGTATACGTTTTAATTATAATAATAAATAAATAACACATGAATCATAGTAATAGAAAAACAAACAAGTTATATCATATATATTTTTAAAAAGAAATAAAGAAAGAATAACAGTCAAACTATATCTTATAAAACAAGAAAATAAAATAAACGTACTTCTTCTCTGAGTTCCTTAATTCACTAGTTTTTTCTCCAATGTTATTTTTGCCGTGTCTCTCTTTGTAGAAGAGAGGTTTCTATTTATAGTGGTAATACAATTAAAATTCCAATTAATTCAATTTTATACTTTATCAAAAGTTTCTTTAACAACAAAATCGTATCAAATATTAAATACCATAACATGTAAATTTAAATCAATATATAGCCAATCAAATCAAATACATTCTCACTTTTTAACAATATACTAACTTTTGATAACTTAGAAAAATTGCTTATTTTCAATATTATGTTTTATTTAAATTAAGGGACTTTGGAATAAAATAGAAAAACGGATCCCACATCATAGTATTATTATTTTTTTTCACAATTTATTTCACAAAATACATAAATATATAATATATTTGTCATCATAATAGGTCGGTGAAAATTTTAATTATATCATGTCCTATTGAGATTAATGAAAATCAACTGTGATAATCAATTTTTTTAACTAAAGTTGACTTATTAATAAAATAGTTTTAAACAATTTTAATTAAATAATTAGAATTTTTTAAATTTTTAATCATAATACTTTTTGTTTCTTATAGATTAAAATTAATTTTAACATTTATCTTATATATAAGAACATTAAAAAAACACAATTGTAGATTTAGATGATTTCCATCATATTTTACCTCAATCATAAATGTTGAGATAAGCACTAAAGGATCATTTAAAAAATTAAAAACAACAGAATATTTTTATAAAAAAAAATAACCATGATTTATGGACATTAATCAGCTCTTAATTTTACATATATTTTTTATCTTTTAATTTTTTTCAATATATTTTTTTGACTTATTTGATTTGCTTATTTTTTTTCATTAGATCAATATGCTGTAAAAAAATCAAATGATGCTGATAATTTTGACATATTTGATTTCCTTATTTTAATATCATATATATACAAAAAAACAACCAAATGATGATAATATACCATGTCTAGCTAGTAATTGATGATTATATTAAAACTTTAAATTTAAACTATAAGTTTAATTTATTACTGGAAGATTATTTTTCATCAAAAGATGATATACTTATAATTTGATTTTAACTATTTTTCGTGACGTGAATTATATTTAATAATATAAAGAGAAACATAATGTTACACATATATGTCCTTCTACGTTTTGGTAAAGTTTCTAGATAAAAACACACATCTTAAATAAATAAAAAGTTAGAGTAAATTAAATTGAAAATTATATCGAATCACTATTTAAAATATATTATAAGTTTGTTAATATAGGGCACAATAAAACCAACAGTGATATGGTCTACAAATCAAATAATATAAATAATTCTTAAAATTCAATATCATAAAATATTACATTAAAATAAAATCTCAATTCTTCATAAATATAATATCTTATACATGTGTGTTTAATTCGAATCAGTTTCTTGGACGATATACCCATCCGCCATGTTTACTTGTCATATGAATAAGAAGACCTTTTTCCGATGTAAAGCTTCTACCGCATACAGGACATTGTCCTGGTACTTTTTCTTTATGTACACTTTGATGACTATGCAAACCCTTTTCAGATCCAAGAGACTCATTACATCCTTGTGCATTGCATTTGTATTGGTCGGCCATTGAAAACTGTATTAACAAAGAAATAATCAAATTGTACATACTAAATTAGAAAGCGAAACAAATCACAAATATATATAGTTGTAAAACGTATTTTAACAATATAGATGTTTTATTTAAACTTGTATATGTCTGTTCAATAATTAACCCAAAAGTTCAAAGATAAGAAATCACGATGTTACACGTTTACAATAAGGATTAAAACTTAATTTCGAATGCATATGGATTAATAGTGTTCATTATTTTCATATTGTTTTCTTTTATTTAAAATAAAATTGTTAATGGATTTTAAATAACCCGCTTAAATTTTATATTTTACAACAATATATTAAAATATATTAGTTACTATAAATTAAAAGAATAATGTTAAAATTATTAACTTCGATATCCGTTGTTAGAGTTTTAATATGATAAAATCATATAATATTTATATTAAAAATGTAAATTACTTCTTTTTTTCATTTGAAGTCTTTTAAAATGTTACATTTTAATTTTTTAAAAACAAAATACTAAATCATTCTTAAAAACATGAAATATAAGCTTAGTGATATGTTAAAAGGTTTCTAATAGTAACAAAAGAACTTATCATTCGATTCAAGTTTTATATGTGTCGTTTCTGTTAATCGTTTTTTGATTAAAAAAATAATTCGAGTATACGTTTTAATTATAATAATAAATAAATAACACATGAATCATAGTAATAGAAAAACAAACAAGTTATATCATCTATATTTTTAAAAAGAAATAAAGAAAGAATAACAGTCAAACTATATCTTATAAAACAAGAAAATAAAATAAACGTACTTCTTCTCTGAGTTCCTTAATTCACTAGTTTTTTCTCCAATGTTATTTTTGCCGTGTCTCTCTTTGTAGAAGAGAGGTTTCTATTTATAGTAGTAATACAATTAAAATTCCAATTAATTCAATTTTATACTTTATCAAAAGTTTCTTTAACAACAAAATCGTATCAAATATTAAATACCATAACATGTAAATTTAAATCAATATATAGCCAATCAAATCAAATACATTCTCACTTTTTAACAATATACTAACTTTTGATAACTTAGAAAAATTGCTTATTTTCAATATTATGTTTTATTTAAATTAAGGGACTTTGGAATAAAATAGAAAAACGGATCCCACATCATAGTATTATTTTTTTTTAACAATTTATTTCACAAAATACATAAATATATAATATATTTGTCATCATAATAGGTCGGTGAAAATTTTAATTATATCATGTCCTATTGAGATTAATGAAAATCAACTGTGATAATCAATTTTTTTAACTAAAGTTGACTTATTAATAAAATAGTTTTAAACAATTTTAATTAAATAATTAGAATTTTTTAAATTTTTAATCATAATACTTTTTGTTTCTTATAGATTAAAATTAATTTTAACATTTATCTTATATATAAGAACATTAAAAAAACACAATTGTAGATTTAGATGATTTCCATCATATTTTACCTCAATCATAAATGTTGAGATAAGCACTAAAGGATCATTTAAAAAATTAAAAACAACAGAATATTTTTATAAAAAAAAATAACCATGATTTATGGACATTAATCAACTCTTAATTTTACATATATTTTTTATCTTTTAATTTTTTTCAATATATTTTTTTGACTTATTTGATTTGCTTATTTTTTTTCATTAGATCAATATGCTGTAAAAAAAATCAAATGATGCTGATAATTTTGACATATTTGATTTCCTTATTTTAATATCATATATATACAAAAAAACAACCAAATGATGATAATATACCATGTCTAGCTAGTAATTGATGATTATATTAAAACTTTAAATTTAAACTATAAGTTTAATTTATTACTGGAAGATTATTTTTCATCAAAAGATGATATACTTATAATTTGATTTTAACTATTTTTCGTGACGTGAATTATATTTAATAATATAAAGAGAAACATAATGTTACACATATATGTCCTTCTACGTTTTGGTAAAGTTTCTAGATAAAAACACACATCTTAAATAAATAAAAAGTTAGAGTAAATTAAATTGAAAATTATATCGAATCACTATTTAAAATATATTATAAGTTTGTTAATATAGGGCACAATAAAACCAACAGTGATATGGTCTACAAATCAAATAATATAAATAATTCTTAAAATTCAATATCATAAAATATTACATTAAAATAAAATCTCAATTCTTCATAAATATAATATCTTATACATGTGTGTTTAATTCGAATCAGTTTCTTGGACGATATACCCATCCGCCATGTTTACTTGTCATATGAATAAGAAGACCTTTTTCCGATGAAAAGCTTCTACCGCATACAGGACATTGTCCTGGTACTTTTTCTTTATGTACACTTCGATGACTATGCAAACCCTTTTCAGATCCAAAAGACTCATTACATCCTTGTGCATTGCATTTGTATTGGTCGACCATTGAAAACTGTATTAACAAAGAAATAATCAAATTGTACATACTAAATTAGAATGCGAAACAAATCACAAATATATATAGTTGTAAAACGTATTTTAACAATATAGATGTTTTATTTAAACTTGTATATGTCTGTTCAATAATTAACCCCAAAGTTCAAAGATAATTAATAATTCTAATTAATTTTTAATGTGAAATCACGATGTTACACGTTTACAATAAGGATTAAAACTTAATTTCGAATGCATATGGATTAATAGTGTTCATTATTTTCATATTGTTTTCTTTTATTTAAAATAAAATTGTTAATGGATTTTAAATAACCCGCTTAAATTTTATATTTTACAACAATATATTAAAATATATTAGTTACTATAAATTAAAAGAATAATGTTAAAATTATTAACTTCGATATCCGTTGTTAGAGTTTTAATATGATAAAATCATATAATATTTATATTAAAAATGTAAATTACTTCTTTTTTTCATTTGAAGTCTTTTAAAATGTTACATTTTAATTTTTTAAAAACAAAATACTAAATCATTCTTAAAAACATGAAATATAAGCTTAGTGATATGTTAAAAGGTTTCTAATAGTAACAAAAGAACTTATCATTCGATTCAAGTTTTATATGTGTCGTTTCTGTTAATCGTTTTTTGATTAAAAAAAAAATTCGAGTATACGTTTTAATTATAATAATAAATAAATAACACATGAATCATAGTAATAGAAAAACAAACAAGTTATATCATCTATATTTTTAAAGAGAAATAAAGAAAGAATAACAGTCAAACTATATCTTATAAAACAAGAAAATAAAATAAACGTACTTCTTCTCTGAGTTCCTTAATTCACTAGTTTTTTCTCCAATGTTATTTTTGCCGTGTCTCTCTTTGTAGAAGATAGGTTTCTATTTATAGTAGTAATACAATTAAAATTCCAATTAATTCAATTTTATACTTTATCAAAAGTTTCTTTAACAACAAAATCGTATCAAATATTAAATACCATAACATGTAAATTTAAATCAATATATAGCCAATCAAATCAAATACATTCTCACTTTTTAACAATATACTAACTTTTGATAACTTAGAAAAATTGCTTATTTTCAATATTATGTTTTATTTAAATTAAGGGACTTTGGAATAAAATAGAAAAACGGATCCCACATCATAGTATTATTTTTTTTTAACAATTTATTTCACAAAATACATAAATATATAATATATTTGTCATCATAATAGGTCGGTGAAAATTTTAATTATATCATGTCCTATTGAGATTAATGAAAATCAACTGTGATAATCAATTTTTTTAACTAAAGTTGACTTATTAATAAAATAGTTTTAAACAATTTTAATTAAATAATTAGAATTTTTTAAATTTTTAATCATAATACTTTTTGTTTCTTATAGATTAAAATTAATTTTAACATTTATCTTATATATAAGAACATTAAAAAAACACAATTGTAGATTTAGATGATTTCCATCATATTTTACCTCAATCATAAATGTTGAGATAAGCACTAAAGGATCATTTAAAAAATTAAAAAATTAAAAACAACAGAATATTTTTATAAAAAAAAATAACCATGATTTATGGACATTAATCAACTCTTAATTTTACATATATTTTTTATCTTTTAATTTTTTTCAATATATTTTTTTGACTTATTTGATTTGCTTATTTTTTTTTCATTAGATCAATATGCTGTAAAAAAATCAAATGATGCTGATAATTTTGACATATTTGATTTCCTTATTTTAATATCATATATATACAAAAAAAAACAACCTAATGATGATAATATACCATGTCTAGCTAGTAATTGATGATTATATTAAAACTTTAAATTTAAACTATAAGTTTAATTTATTACTGGAAGATTATTTTTCATCAAAAGATGATATACTTATAATTTGATTTTAACTATTTTTCGTGACGTGAATTATATTTAATAATATAAAGAGAAACATAATGTTACACATATATGTCCTTCTACGTTTTGGTAAAGTTTCTAGATAAAAACATACATCTTAAATAAATAAAAAGTTAGAGTAAATTAAATTGAAAATTATATCGAATCACTATTTAAAATATATTATAAGTTTGTTAATATAGGGCACAATAAAACCAACAGTGATATGGTCTACAAATCAAATAATATAAATAATTCTTAAAATTCAATATCATAAAATATTACATTAAAATAAAATCTCAATTCTTCATAAATATAATATCTTATACATGTGTGTTTAATTCGAATCAGTTTCTTGGACGATATACCCATCCGCCATGTTTACTTGTCATATGAATAAGAAGACCTTTTTCCGATGAAAAGCTTCTACCGCATACAGGACATTGTCCTGGTACTTTTTCTTTATGTACACTTTGATGACTATGCAAACCCTTTTCAGATCCAAAAGACTCATTACATCCTTGTGAATTGCATTTGTATTGGTCGGCCATTGAAAACTGTATTAACAAAGAAATAATCAAATTGTACATACTAAATTAGAAAGCGAAACAAATCACAAATATATATAGTTGTAAAACGTATTTTAACAATATAGATGTTTTATTTAAACTTGTATATGTCTGTTCAATAATTAACCCCAAAGTTCAAAGATAATTAATAATTCTAATTAATTTTTAATGTGAAATCACGATGTTACACGTTTACAATAAGGATTAAAACTTAATTTCGAATGCATATGGATTAATAGTGTTCATTATTTTCATATTGTTTTCTTTTATTTAAAATAAAATTGTTAATGGATTTTAAATAACCCGCTTAAATTTTATATTTTACAACAATATATTAAAATATATTAGTTACTATAAATTAAAAGAATAATGTTAAAATTATTAACTTCGATATCCGTTGTTAGAGTTTTAATATGATAAAATCATATAATATTTATATTAAAAATGTAAATTACTTCTTTTTTTCATTTGAAGTCTTTTAAAATGTTACATTTTAATTTTTTAAAAACAAAATACTAAATCATTCTTAAAAACATGAAATATAAGCTTAGTGATATGTTAAAAGGTTTCTAATAGTAACAAAAGAACTTATCATTCGATTCAAGTTTTATATGTGTCGTTTCTGTTAATCGTTTTTTGATTAAAAAAAAAATTCGAGTATACGTTTTAATTATAATAATAAATAAATAACACATGAATCATAGTAATAGAAAAACAAACAAGTTATATCATCTATATTTTTAAAGAGAAATAAAGAAAGAATAACAGTCAAACTATATCTTATAAAACAAGAAAATAAAATAAACGTACTTCTTCTCTGAGTTCCTTAATTCACTAGTTTTTTCTCCAATGTTATTTTTGCCGTGTCTCTCTTTGTAGAAGATAGGTTTCTATTTATAGTAGTAATACAATTAAAATTCCAATTAATTCAATTTTATACTTTATCAAAAGTTTCTTTAACAACAAAATCGTATCAAATATTAAATACCATAACATGTAAATTTAAATCAATATATAGCCAATCAAATCAAATACATTCTCACTTTTTAACAATATACTAACTTTTGATAACTTAGAAAAATTGCTTATTTTCAATATTATGTTTTATTTAAATTAAGGGACTTTGGAATAAAATAGAAAAACGGATCCCACATCATAGTATTATTTTTTTTTAACAATTTATTTCACAAAATACATAAATATATAATATATTTGTCATCATAATAGGTCGGTGAAAATTTTAATTATATCATGTCCTATTGAGATTAATGAAAATCAACTGTGATAATCAATTTTTTTAACTAAAGTTGACTTATTAATAAAATAGTTTTAAACAATTTTAATTAAATAATTAGAATTTTTTAAATTTTTAATCATAATACTTTTTGTTTCTTATAGATTAAAATTAATTTTAACATTTATCTTATATATAAGAACATTAAAAAAACACAATTGTAGATTTAGATGATTTCCATCATATTTTACCTCAATCATAAATGTTGAGATAAGCACTAAAGGATCATTTAAAAAATTAAAAAATTAAAAACAACAGAATATTTTTATAAAAAAAAATAACCATGATTTATGGACATTAATCAACTCTTAATTTTACATATATTTTTTATCTTTTAATTTTTTTCAATATATTTTTTTGACTTATTTGATTTGCTTATTTTTTTTTCATTAGATCAATATGCTGTAAAAAAATCAAATGATGCTGATAATTTTGACATATTTGATTTCCTTATTTTAATATCATATATATACAAAAAAAAACAACCAAATGATGATAATATACCATGTCTAGCTAGTAATTGATGATTATATTAAAACTTTAAATTTAAACTATAAGTTTAATTTATTACTGGAAGATTATTTTTCATCAAAAGATGATATACTTATAATTTGATTTTAACTATTTTTCGTGACGTGAATTATATTTAATAATATAAAGAGAAACATAATGTTACACATATATGTCCTTCTACGTTTTGGTAAAGTTTCTAGATAAAAACATACATCTTAAATAAATAAAAAGTTAGAGTAAATTAAATTGAAAATTATATCGAATCACTATTTAAAATATATTATAAGTTTGTTAATATAGGGCACAATAAAACCAACAGTGATATGGTCTACAAATCAAATAATATAAATAATTCTTAAAATTCAATATCATAAAATATTACATTAAAATAAAATCTCAATTCTTCATAAATATAATATCTTATACATGTGTGTTTAATTCGAATCAGTTTCTTGGACGATATACCCATCCGCCATGTTTACTTGTCATATGAATAAGAAGACCTTTTTCCGATGAAAAGCTTCTACCGCATACAGGACATTGTCCTGGTACTTTTTCTTTATGTACACTTTGATGACTATGCAAACCCTTTTCAGATCCAAAAGACTCATTACATCCTTGTGCATTGCATTTGTATTGGTCGGCCATTGAAAACTGTATTAACAAAGAAATAATCAAATTGTACATACTAAATTAGAAAGCGAAACAAATCACAAATATATATAGTTGTAAAACGTATTTTAACAATATAGATGTTTTATTTAAACTTGTATATGTCTGTTCAATAATTAACCCCAAAGTTCAAAGATAATTAATAATTCTAATTAATTTTTAATGTGAAATCACGATGTTACACGTTTACAATAAGGATTAAAACTTAATTTCGAATGCATATGGATTAATAGTGTTCATTATTTTCATATTGTTTTCTTTTATTTAAAATAAAATTGTTAATGGATTTTAAATAACCCGCTTTAATTTTATATTTTACAACAATATATTAAAATATATTAGTTACTATAAATTAAAAGAATAATGTTAAAATTATTAACTTCGATATCCGTTGTTAGAGTTTTAATATGATAAAATCATATAATATTTATATTAAAAATGTAAATTACTTCTTTTTTTCATTTGAAGTCTTTTAAAATGTTACATTTTAATTTTTTAAAAACAAAATACTAAATCATTCTTAAAAACATGAAATATAAGCTTAGTGATATGTTAAAAGGTTTCTAATAGTAACAAAAGAACTTATCATTCGATTCAAGTTTTATATGTGTCGTTTCTGTTAATCGTTTTTTGATTAAAAAAATAATTCGAGTATACGTTTTAATTATAATAATAAATAAATAACACATGAATCATAGTAATAGAAAAACAAACAAGTTATATCATCTATATTTTTAAAGAGAAATAAAGAAAGAATAACAGTCAAACTATATCTTATAAAACAAGAAAATAAAATAAACGTACTTCTTCTCTGAGTTCCTTAATTCACTAGTTTTTTCTCCAATGTTATTTTTGCCGTGTCTCTCTTTGTAGAAGATAGGTTTCTATTTATAGTAGTAATACAATTAAAATTCCAATTAATTCAATTTTATACTTTATCAAAAGTTTCTTTAACAACAAAATCGTATCAAATATTAAATACCATAACATGTAAATTTAAATCAATATATAGCCAATCAAATCAAATACATTCTCACTTTTTAACAATATACTAACTTTTGATAACTTAGAAAAATTGCTTATTTTCAATATTATGTTTTATTTAAATTAAGGGACTTTGGAATAAAATAGAAAAACGGATCCCACATCATAGTATTATTTTTTTTAAACAATTTATTTCACAAAATACATAAATATATAATATATTTGTCATCATAATAGGTCGGTGAAAATTTTAATTATATCATGTCCTATTGAGATTAATGAAAATCAACTGTGATAATCAATTTTTTTAACTAAAGTTGACTTATTAATAAAATAGTTTTAAACAATTTTAATTAAATAATTAGAATTTTTTAAATTTTTAATCATAATACTTTTTGTTTCTTATAGATTAAAATTAATTTTAACATTTATCTTATATATAAGAACATTAAAAAAACACAATTGTAGATTTAGATGATTTCCATCATATTTTACCTCAATCATAAATGTTGAGATAAGCACTAAAGGATCATTTAAAAAATTAAAAAATTAAAAACAACAGAATATTTTTATAAAAAAAAATAACCATGATTTATGGACATTAATCAGCTCTTAATTTTACATATATTTTTTATCTTTTAATTTTTTTCAATATATTTTTTTGACTTATTTGATTTGCTTATTTTTTTTTCATTAGATCAATATGCTGTAAAAAAATCAAATGATGCTGATAATTTTGACATATTTGATTTCCTTATTTTAATATCATATATATACAAAAAAACAACCAAATGATGATAATATACCATGTCTAGCTAGTAATTGATGATTATATTAAAACTTTAAATTTAAACTATAAGTTTAATTTATTACTGGAAGATTATTTTTCATCAAAAGATGATATACTTATAATTTGATTTTAACTATTTTTCGTGACGTTAATTATATTTAATAATATAAAGAGAAACATAATGTTACACATATATGTCCTTCTACGTTTTGGTAAAGTTTCTAGATAAAAACATACATCTTAAATAAATAAAAAGTTAGAGTAAATTAAATTGAAAATTATATCGAATCACTATTTAAAATATATTATAAGTTTGTTAATATAGGGCACAATAAAACCAACAGTGATATGGTCTACAAATCAAATAATATAAATAATTCTTAAAATTCAATATCATAAAATATTACATTAAAATAAAATCTCAATTCTTCATAAATATAATATCTTATACATGTGTGTTTAATTCGAATCAGTTTCTTGGACGATATACCCATCCGCCATGTTTACTTGTCATATGAATAAGAAGACCTTTTTCCGATGAAAAGCTTCTACCGCATACAGGACATTGTCCTGGTACTTTTTCTTTATGTACACTTTGATGACTATGCAAACCCTTTTCAGATCCAAAAGACTCATTACATCCTTGTGCATTGCATTTGTATTGGTCGGCCATTGAAAACTGTATTAACAAAGAAATAATCAAATTGTACATACTAAATTAGAAAGCGAAACAAATCACAAATATATATAGTTGTAAAACGTATTTTAACAATATAGATGTTTTATTTAAACTTGTATATGTCTGTTCAATAATTAACCCCAAAGTTCAAAGATAATTAATAATTCTAATTAATTTTTAATGTGAAATCACGATGTTACACGTTTACAATAAGGATTAAAACTTAATTTCGAATGCATATGGATTAATAGTGTTCATTATTTTCATATTGTTTTCTTTTATTTAAAATAAAATTGTTAATGGATTTTAAATAACCCGCTTTAATTTTATATTTTACAACAATATATTAAAATATATTAGTTACTATAAATTAAAAGAATAATGTTAAAATTATTAACTTCGATATCCGTTGTTAGAGTTTTAATATGATAAAATCATATAATATTTATATTAAAAATGTAAATTACTTCTTTTTTTCATTTGAAGTCTTTTAAAATGTTACATTTTAATTTTTTAAAAACAAAATACTAAATCATTCTTAAAAACATGAAATATAAGCTTAGTGATATGTTAAAAGGTTTCTAATAGTAACAAAAGAACTTATCATTCGATTCAAGTTTTATATGTGTCGTTTCTGTTAATCGTTTTTTGATTAAAAAAATAATTCGAGTATACGTTTTAATTATAATAATAAATAAATAACACATGAATCATAGTAATAGAAAAACAAACAAGTTATATCATCTATATTTTTAAAGAGAAATAAAGAAAGAATAACAGTCAAACTATATCTTATAAAACAAGAAAATAAAATAAACGTACTTCTTCTCTGAGTTCCTTAATTCACTAGTTTTTTCTCCAATGTTATTTTTGTCGTGTCTCTCTTTGTAGAAGATAGGTTTCTATTTATAGTAGTAATACAATTAAAATTCCAATTAATTCAATTTTATACTTTATCAAAAGTTTCTTTAACAACAAAATCGTATCAAATATTAAATACCATAACATGTAAATTTAAATCAATATATAGCCAATCAAATCAAATACATTCTCACTTTTTAACAATATACTAACTTTTGATAACTTAGAAAAATTGCTTATTTTCAATATTATGTTTTATTTAAATTAAGGGACTTTGGAATAAAATAGAAAAACGGATCCCACATCATAGTATTATTTTTTTTAAACAATTTATTTCACAAAATACATAAATATATAATATATTTGTCATCATAATAGGTCGGTGAAAATTTTAATTATATCATGTCCTATTGAGATTAATGAAAATCAACTGTGATAATCAATTTTTTTAACTAAAGTTGACTTATTAATAAAATAGTTTTAAACAATTTTAATTAAATAATTAGAATTTTTTAAATTTTTAATCATAATACTTTTTGTTTCTTATAGATTAAAATTAATTTTAACATTTATCTTATATATAAGAACATTAAAAAAACACAATTGTAGATTTAGATGATTTCCATCATATTTTACCTCAATCATAAATGTTGAGATAAGCACTAAAGGATCATTTAAAAAATTAAAAAATTAAAAACAACAGAATATTTTTATAAAAAAAAATAACCATGATTTATGGACATTAATCAGCTCTTAATTTTACATATATTTTTTATCTTTTAATTTTTTTCAATATATTTTTTTGACTTATTTGATTTGCTTATTTTTTTTTCATTAGATCAATATGCTGTAAAAAAATCAAATGATGCTGATAATTTTGACATATTTGATTTCCTTATTTTAATATCATATATATACAAAAAAACAACCAAATGATGATAATATACCATGTCTAGCTAGTAATTGATGATTATATTAAAACTTTAAATTTAAACTATAAGTTTAATTTATTACTGGAAGATTATTTTTCATCAAAAGATGATATACTTATAATTTGATTTTAACTATTTTTCGTGACGTTAATTATATTTAATAATATAAAGAGAAACATAATGTTACACATATATGTCCTTCTACGTTTTGGTAAAGTTTCTAGATAAAAACATACATCTTAAATAAATAAAAAGTTAGAGTAAATTAAATTGAAAATTATATCGAATCACTATTTAAAATATATTATAAGTTTGTTAATATAGGGCACAATAAAACCAACAGTGATATGGTCTACAAATCAAATAATATAAATAATTCTTAAAATTCAATATCATAAAATATTACATTAAAATAAAATCTCAATTCTTCATAAATATAATATCTTATACATGTGTGTTTAATTCGAATCAGTTTCTTGGACGATATACCCATCCGCCATGTTTACTTGTCATATGAATAAGAAGACCTTTTTCCGATGAAAAGCTTCTACCGCATACAGGACATTGTCCTGGTACTTTTTCTTTATGTACACTTTGATGACTATGCAAACCCTTTTCAGATCCAAAAGACTCATTACATCCTTGTGCATTGCATTTGTATTGGTCGGCCATTGAAAACTGTATTAACAAAGAAATAATCAAATTGTACATACTAAATTAGAAAGCGAAACAAATCACAAATATATATAGTTGTAAAACGTATTTTAACAATATAGATGTTTTATTTAAACTTGTATATGTCTGTTCAATAATTAACCCCAAAGTTCAAAGATAATTAATAATTCTAATTAATTTTTAATGTGAAATCACGATGTTACACGTTTACAATAAGGATTAAAACTTAATTTCGAATGCATATGGATTAATAGTGTTCATTATTTTCATATTGTTTTCTTTTATTTAAAATAAAATTGTTAATGGATTTTAAATAACCCGCTTAAATTTTATATTTTACAACAATATATTAAAATATATTAGTTACTATAAATTAAAAGAATAATGTTAAAATTATTAACTTCGATATCCGTTGTTAGAGTTTTAATATGATAAAATCATATAATATTTATATTAAAAATGTAAATTACTTCTTTTTTTCATTTGAAGTCTTTTAAAATGTTACATTTTAATTTTTTAAAAACAAAATACTAAATCATTCTTAAAAACATGAAATATAAGCTTAGTGATATGTTAAAAGGTTTCTAATAGTAACAAAAGAACTTATCATTCGATTCAAGTTTTATATGTGTCGTTTCTGTTAATCGTTTTTTGATTAAAAAAATAATTCGAGTATACGTTTTAATTATAATAATAAATAAATAACACATGAATCATAGTAATAGAAAAACAAACAAGTTATATCATCTATATTTTTAAAGAGAAATAAAGAAAGAATAACAGTCAAACTATATCTTATAAAACAAGAAAATAAAATAAACGTACTTCTTCTCTGAGTTCCTTAATTCACTAGTTTTTTCTCCAATGTTATTTTTGCCGTGTCTCTCTTTGTAGAAGATAGGTTTCTATTTATAGTAGTAATACAATTAAAATTCCAATTAATTCAATTTTATACTTTATCAAAAGTTTCTTTAACAACAAAATCGTATCAAATATTAAATACCATAACATGTAAATTTAAATCAATATATAGCCAATCAAATCAAATACATTCTCACTTTTTAACAATATACTAACTTTTGATAACTTAGAAAAATTGCTTATTTTCAATATTATGTTTTATTTAAATTAAGGGACTTTGGAATAAAATAGAAAAACGGATCCCACATCATAGTATTATTTTTTTTAAACAATTTATTTCACAAAATACATAAATATATAATATATTTGTCATCATAATAGGTCGGTGAAAATTTTAATTATATCATGTCCTATTGAGATTAATGAAAATCAACTGTGATAATCAATTTTTTTAACTAAAGTTGACTTATTAATAAAATAGTTTTAAACAATTTTAATTAAATAATTAGAATTTTTTAAATTTTTAATCATAATACTTTTTGTTTCTTATAGATTAAAATTAATTTTAACATTTATCTTATATATAAGAACATTAAAAAAACACAATTGTAGATTTAGATGATTTCCATCATATTTTACCTCAATCATAAATGTTGAGATAAGCACTAAAGGATCATTTAAAAAATTAAAAAATTAAAAACAACAGAATATTTTTATAAAAAAAAATAACCATGATTTATGGACATTAATCAGCTCTTAATTTTACATATATTTTTTATCTTTTAATTTTTTTCAATATATTTTTTTGACTTATTTGATTTGCTTTTTTTTTTTTCATTAGATCAATATGCTGTAAAAAAATCAAATGATGCTGATAATTTTGACATATTTGATTTCCTTATTTTAATATCATATATATACAAAAAAACAACCAAATGATGATAATATACCATGTCTAGCTAGTAATTGATGATTATATTAAAACTTTAAATTTAAACTATAAGTTTAATTTATTACTGGAAGATTATTTTTCATCAAAAGATGATATACTTATAATTTGATTTTAACTATTTTTCGTGACGTTAATTATATTTAATAATATAAAGAGAAACATAATGTTACACATATATGTCCTTCTACGTTTTGGTAAAGTTTCTAGATAAAAACATACATCTTAAATAAATAAAAAGTTAGAGTAAATTAAATTGAAAATTATATCGAATCACTATTTAAAATATATTATAAGTTTGTTAATATAGGGCACAATAAAACCAACAGTGATATGGTCTACAAATCAAATAATATAAATAATTCTTAAAATTCAATATCATAAAATATTACATTAAAATAAAATCTCAATTCTTCATAAATATAATATCTTATACATGTGTGTTTAATTCGAATCAGTTTCTTGGACGATATACCCATCCGCCATGTTTACTTGTCATATGAATAAGAAGACCTT
This sequence comes from Lathyrus aphaca, assembly GCA_963966055.1. NCBI lineage: Eukaryota > Viridiplantae > Streptophyta > Magnoliopsida > Fabales > Fabaceae > Lathyrus > Lathyrus aphaca. Next base: position 213,989,352 of record OZ014519.1, read on the forward strand.
TTTCCGATGAAAAGCTTCTACCGCATACAGGACATTGTCCTGGTACTTTTTCTTTATGTACACTTTGATGACTATGCAAACCCTTTTCAGATCCAAAAGACTCATTACATCCTTGTGCATTGCATTTGTATTGGTCGGCCATTGAAAACTGTATTAACAAAGAAATAATCAAATTGTACATACTAAATTAGAAAGCGAAACAAATCACAAATATATATAGTTGTAAAACGTATTTTAACAATATAGATGTTTTATTTAAACTTGTATATGTCTGTTCAATAATTAACCCCAAAGTTCAAAGATAATTAATAATTCTAATTAATTTTTAATGTGAAATCACGATGTTACACGTTTACAATAAGGATTAAAACTTAATTTCGAATGCATATGGATTAATAGTGTTCATTATTTTCATATTGTTTTCTTTTATTTAAAATAAAATTGTTAATGGATTTTAAATAACCCGCTTAAATTTTATATTTTACAACAATATATTAAAATATATTAGTTACTATAAATTAAAAGAATAATGTTAAAATTATTAACTTCGATATCCGTTGTTAGAGTTTTAATATGATAAAATCATATAATATTTATATTAAAAATGTAAATTACTTCTTTTTTTCATTTGAAGTCTTTTAAAATGTTACATTTTAATTTTTTAAAAACAAAATACTAAATCATTCTTAAAAACATGAAATATAAGCTTAGTGATATGTTAAAAGGTTTCTAATAGTAACAAAAGAACTTATCATTCGATTCAAGTTTTATATGTGTCGTTTCTGTTAATCGTTTTTTGATTAAAAAAATAATTCGAGTATACGTTTTAATTATAATAATAAATAAATAACACATGAATCATAGTAATAGAAAAACAAACAAGTTATATCATCTATATTTTTAAAGAGAAATAAAGAAAGAATAACAGTCAAACTATATCTTATAAAACAAGAAAATAAAATAAACGTACTTCTTCTCTGAGTTCCTTAATTCACTAGTTTTTTCTCCAATGTTATTTTTGCCGTGTCTCTCTTTGTAGAAGATAGGTTTCTATTTATAGTAGTAATACAATTAAAATTCCAATTAATTCAATTTTATACTTTATCAAAAGTTTCTTTAACAACAAAATCGTATCAAATATTAAATACCATAACATGTAAATTTAAATCAATATATAGCCAATCAAATCAAATACATTCTCACTTTTTAACAATATACTAACTTTTGATAACTTAGAAAAATTGCTTATTTTCAATATTATGTTTTATTTAAATTAAGGGACTTTGGAATAAAATAGAAAAACGGATCCCACATCATAGTATTATTATTTTTTTTAACAATTTATTTCACAAAATACATAAATATATAATATATTTGTCATCATAATAGGTCGGTGAAAATTTTAATTATATCATGTCCTATTGAGATTAATGAAAATCAACTGTGATAATCAATTTTTTTAACTAAAGTTGACTTATTAATAAAATAGTTTTAAACAATTTTAATTAAATAATTAGAATTTTTTAAATTTTTAATCATAATACTTTTTGTTTCTTATAGATTAAAATTAATTTTAACATTTATCTTATATATAAGAACATTAAAAAAACACAATTGTAGATTTAGATGATTTCCATCATATTTTACCTCAATCATAAATGTTGAGATAAGCACTAAAGGATCATTTAAAAAATTAAAAACAACAGAATATTTTTATAAAAAAAAATAACCATGATTTATGGACATTTAATCAGCTCTTAATTTTACATATATTTTTTATCTTTTAATTTTTTTCAATATATTTTTTTGACTTATTTGATTTGCTTATTTTTTTTCATTAGATCAATATGCTGTAAAAAAATCAAATGATGCTGATAATTTTGACATATTTGATTTCCTTATTTTAATATCATATATATACAAAAAAAACAACCAAATGATGATAATATACCATGTCTAGCTAGTAATTGATGATTATATTAAAACTTTAAATTTAAACTATAAGTTTAATTTATTACTGGAAGATTATTTTTCATCAAAAGATGATATACTTATAATTTGATTTTAACTATTTTTCGTGACGTGAATTATATTTAATAATATAAAGAGAAACATAATGTTACACATATATGTCCTTCTACGTTTTGGTAAAGTTTCTAGATAAAAACACACATCTTAAATAAATAAAAAGTTAGAGTAAATTAAATTGAAAATTATATCGAATCACTATTTAAAATATATTATAAGTTTGTTAATATAGGGCACAATAAAACCAACAGTGATATGGTCTACAAATCAAATAATATAAATAATTCTTAAAATTCAATATCATAAAATATTACATTAAAATAAAATCTCAATTCTTCATAAATATAATATCTTATACATGTGTGTTTAATTCGAATCAGTTTCTTGGACGATATACCCATCCGCCATGTTTACTTGTCATATGAATAAGAAGACCTTTTTCCGATGAAAAGCTTCTACCGCATACAGGACATTGTCCTGGTACTTTTTCTTTATGTACACTTTGATGACTATGCAAACCCTTTTCAGATCCAAAAGACTCATTACATCCTTGTGCATTGCATTTGTATTGGTCGGCCATTGAAAACTGTATTAACAAAGAAATAATCAAATTGTACATACTAAATTAGAAAGCGAAACAAATCACAAATATATATAGTTGTAAAACGTATTTTAACAATATAGATGTTTTATTTAAACTTGTATATGTCTGTTCAATAATTAACCCCAAAGTTCAAAGATAATTAATAATTCTAATTAATTTTTAATGTGAAATCACGATGTTACACGTTTACAATAAGGATTAAAACTTAATTTCGAATGCATATGGATTAATAGTGTTCATTATTTTCATATTGTTTTCTTTTATTTAAAATAAAATTGTTAATGGATTTTAAATAACCCGCTTAAATTTTATATTTTACAACAATATATTAAAATATATTAGTTACTATAAATTAAAAGAATAATGTTAAAATTATTAACTTCGATATCCGTTGTTAGAGTTTTAATATGATAAAATCATATAATATTTATATTAAAAATGTAAATTACTTCTTTTTTTCATTTGAAGTCTTTTAAAATGTTACATTTTAATTTTTTAAAAACAAAATACTAAATCATTCTTAAAAACATGAAATATAAGCTTAGTGATATGTTAAAAGGTTTCTAATAGTAACAAAAGAACTTATCATTCGATTCAAGTTTTATATGTGTCGTTTCTGTTAATCGTTTTTTGATTAAAAAAATAATTCGAGTATACGTTTTAATTATAATAATAAATAAATAACACATGAATCATAGTAATAGAAAAACAAACAAGTTATATCATCTATATTTTTAAAGAGAAATAAAGAAAGAATAACAGTCAAACTATATCTTATAAAACAAGAAAATAAAATAAACGTACTTCTTCTCTGAGTTCCTTAATTCACTAGTTTTTTCTCCAATGTTATTTTTGCCGTGTCTCTCTTTGTAGAAGATAGGTTTCTATTTATAGTAGTAATACAATTAAAATTCCAATTAATTCAATTTTATACTTTATCAAAAGTTTCTTTAACAACAAAATCGTATCAAATATTAAATACCATAACATGTAAATTTAAATCAATATATAGCCAATCAAATCAAATACATTCTCACTTTTTAACAATATACTAACTTTTGATAACTTAGAAAAATTGCTTATTTTCAATATTATGTTTTATTTAAATTAAGGGACTTTGGAATAAAATAGAAAAACGGATCCCACATCATAGTATTATTATTTTTTTTAACAATTTATTTCACAAAATACATAAATATATAATATATTTGTCATCATAATAGGTCGGTGAAAATTTTAATTATATCATGTCCTATTGAGATTAATGAAAATCAACTGTGATAATCAATTTTTTTAACTAAAGTTGACTTATTAATAAAATAGTTTTAAACAATTTTAATTAAATAATTAGAATTTTTTAAATTTTTAATCATAATACTTTTTGTTTCTTATAGATTAAAATTAATTTTAACATTTATCTTATATATAAGAACATTAAAAAAACACAATTGTAGATTTAGATGATTTCCATCATATTTTACCTCAATCATAAATGTTGAGATAAGCACTAAAGGATCATTTAAAAAATTAAAAACAACAGAATATTTTTATAAAAAAAAATAACCATGATTTATGGACATTTAATCAGCTCTTAATTTTACATATATTTTTTATCTTTTAATTTTTTTCAATATATTTTTTTGACTTATTTGATTTGCTTATTTTTTTTCATTAGATCAATATGCTGTAAAAAAATCAAATGATGCTGATAATTTTGACATATTTGATTTCCTTATTTTAATATCATATATATACAAAAAAAACAACCAAATGATGATAATATACCATGTCTAGCTAGTAATTGATGATTATATTAAAACTTTAAATTTAAACTATAAGTTTAATTTATTACTGGAAGATTATTTTTCATCAAAAGATGATATACTTATAATTTGATTTTAACTATTTTTCGTGACGTGAATTATATTTAATAATATAAAGAGAAACATAATGTTACACATATATGTCCTTCTACGTTTTGGTAAAGTTTCTAGATAAAAACACACATCTTAAATAAATAAAAAGTTAGAGTAAATTAAATTGAAAATTATATCGAATCACTATTTAAAATATATTATAAGTTTGTTAATATAGGGCACAATAAAACCAACAGTGATATGGTCTACAAATCAAATAATATAAATAATTCTTAAAATTCAATATCATAAAATATTACATTAAAATAAAATCTCAATTCTTCATAAATATAATATCTTATACATGTGTGTTTAATTCGAATCAGTTTCTTGGACGATATACCCATCCGCCATGTTTACTTGTCATATGAATAAGAAGACCTTTTTCCGATGAAAAGCTTCTACCGCATACAGGACATTGTCCTGGTACTTTTTCTTTATGTACACTTTGATGACTATGCAAACCCTTTTCAGATCCAAAAGACTCATTACATCCTTGTGCATTGCATTTGTATTGGTCGGCCATTGAAAACTGTATTAACAAAGAAATAATCAAATTGTACATACTAAATTAGAAAGCGAAACAAATCACAAATATATATAGTTGTAAAACGTATTTTAACAATATAGATGTTTTATTTAAACTTGTATATGTCTGTTCAATAATTAATCCCAAAGTTCAAAGATAATTAATAATTCTAATTAATTTTTAATGTGAAATCACGATGTTACACGTTTACAATAAGGATTAAAACTTAATTTCGAATGCATATGGATTAATAGTGTTCATTATTTTCATATTGTTTTCTTTTATTTAAAATAAAATTGTTAATGGATTTTAAATAACCCGCTTTAATTTTATATTTTACAACAATATATTAAAATATATTAGTTACTATAAATTAAAAGAATAATGTTAAAATTATTAACTTCGATATCCGTTGTTAGAGTTTTAATATGATAAAATCATATAATATTTATATTAAAAATGTAAATTACTTCTTTTTTTCATTTGAAGTCTTTTAAAATGTTACATTTTAATTTTTTAAAAACAAAATACTAAATCATTCTTAAAAACATGAAATATAAGCTTAGTGATATGTTAAAAGGTTTCTAATAGTAACAAAAGAACTTATCATTCGATTCAAGTTTTATATGTGTCGTTTCTGTTAATCGTTTTTTGATTAAAAAAATAATTCGAGTATACGTTTTAATTATAATAATAAATAAATAACACATGAATCATAGTAATAGAAAAACAAACAAGTTATATCATCTATATTTTTAAAGAGAAATAAAGAAAGAATAACAGTCAAACTATATCTTATAAAACAAGAAAATAAAATAAACGTACTTCTTCTCTGAGTTCCTTAATTCACTAGTTTTTTCTCCAATGTTATTTTTGCCGTGTCTCTCTTTGTAGAAGATAGGTTTCTATTTATAGTAGTAATACAATTAAAATTCCAATTAATTCAATTTTATACTTTATCAAAAGTTTCTTTAACAACAAAATCGTATCAAATATTAAATACCATAACATGTAAATTTAAATCAATATATAGCCAATCAAATCAAATACATTCTCACTTTTTAACAATATACTAACTTTTGATAACTTAGAAAAATTGCTTATTTTCAATATTATGTTTTATTTAAATTAAGGGACTTTGGAATAAAATAGAAAAACGGATCCCACATCATAGTATTATTTTTTTTAAACAATTTATTTCACAAAATACATAAATATATAATATATTTGTCATCATAATAGGTCGGTGAAAATTTTAATTATATCATGTCCTATTGAGATTAATGAAAATCAACTGTGATAATCAATTTTTTTAACTAAAGTTGACTTATTAATAAAATAGTTTTAAACAATTTTAATTAAATAATTAGAATTTTTTAAATTTTTAATCATAATACTTTTTGTTTCTTATAGATTAAAATTAATTTTAACATTTATCTTATATATAAGAACATTAAAAAAACACAATTGTAGATTTAGATGATTTCCATCATATTTTACCTCAATCATAAATGTTGAGATAAGCACTAAAGGATCATTTAAAAAATTAAAAACAACAGAATATTTTTATAAAAAAAAATAACCATGATTTATGGACATTTAATCAGCTCTTAATTTTACATATATTTTTTATCTTTTAATTTTTTTCAATATATTTTTTTGACTTATTTGATTTGCTTATTTTTTTTCATTAGATCAATATGCTGTAAAAAAATCAAATGATGCTGATAATTTTGACATATTTGATTTCCTTATTTTAATATCATATATATACAAAAAAAACAACCAAATGATGATAATATACCATGTCTAGCTAGTAATTGATGATTATATTAAAACTTTAAATTTAAACTATAAGTTTAATTTATTACTGGAAGATTATTTTTCATCAAAAGATGATATACTTATAATTTGATTTTAACTATTTTTCGTGACGTGAATTATATTTAATAATATAAAGAGAAACATAATGTTACACATATATGTCCTTCTACGTTTTGGTAAAGTTTCTAGATAAAAACACACATCTTAAATAAATAAAAAGTTAGAGTAAATTAAATTGAAAATTATATCGAATCACTATTTAAAATATATTATAAGTTTGTTAATATAGGGCACAATAAAACCAACAGTGATATGGTCTACAAATCAAATAATATAAATAATTCTTAAAATTCAATATCATAAAATATTACATTAAAATAAAATCTCAATTCTTCATAAATATAATATCTTATACATGTGTGTTTAATTCGAATCAGTTTCTTGGACGATATACCCATCCGCCATGTTTACTTGTCATATGAATAAGAAGACCTTTTTCCGATGAAAAGCTTCTACCGCATACAGGACATTGTCCTGGTACTTTTTCTTTATGTACACTTTGATGACTATGCAAACCCTTTTCAGATCCAAAAGACTCATTACATCCTTGTGCATTGCATTTGTATTGGTCGGCCATTGAAAACTGTATTAACAAAGAAATAATCAAATTGTACATACTAAATTAGAAAGCGAAACAAATCACAAATATATATAGTTGTAAAACGTATTTTAACAATATAGATGTTTTATTTAAACTTGTATATGTCTGTTCAATAATTAATCCCAAAGTTCAAAGATAATTAATAATTCTAATTAATTTTTAATGTGAAATCACGATGTTACACGTTTACAATAAGGATTAAAACTTAATTTCGAATGCATATGGATTAATAGTGTTCATTATTTTCATATTGTTTTCTTTTATTTAAAATAAAATTGTTAATGGATTTTAAATAACCCGCTTTAATTTTATATTTTACAACAATATATTAAAATATATTAGTTACTATAAATTAAAAGAATAATGTTAAAATTATTAACTTCGATATCCGTTGTTAGAGTTTTAATATGATAAAATCATATAATATTTATATTAAAAATGTAAATTACTTCTTTTTTTCATTTGAAGTCTTTTAAAATGTTACATTTTAATTTTTTAAAAACAAAATACTAAATCATTCTTAAAAACATGAAATATAAGCTTAGTGATATGTTAAAAGGTTTCTAATAGTAACAAAAGAACTTATCATTCGATTCAAGTTTTATATGTGTCGTTTCTGTTAATCGTTTTTTGATTAAAAAAATAATTCGAGTATACGTTTTAATTATAATAATAAATAAATAACACATGAATCATAGTAATAGAAAAACAAACAAGTTATATCATCTATATTTTTAAAGAGAAATAAAGAAAGAATAACAGTCAAACTATATCTTATAAAACAAGAAAATAAAATAAACGTACTTCTTCTCTGAGTTCCTTAATTCACTAGTTTTTTCTCCAATGTTATTTTTGCCGTGTCTCTCTTTGTAGAAGATAGGTTTCTATTTATAGTAGTAATACAATTAAAATTCCAATTAATTCAATTTTATACTTTATCAAAAGTTTCTTTAACAACAAAATCGTATCAAATATTAAATACCATAACATGTAAATTTAAATCAATATATAGCCAATCAAATCAAATACATTCTCACTTTTTAACAATATACTAACTTTTGATAACTTAGAAAAATTGCTTATTTTCAATATTATGTTTTATTTAAATTAAGGGACTTTGGAATAAAATAGAAAAACGGATCCCACATCATAGTATTATTTTTTTTAAACAATTTATTTCACAAAATACATAAATATATAATATATTTGTCATCATAATAGGTCGGTGAAAATTTTAATTATATCATGTCCTATTGAGATTAATGAAAATCAACTGTGATAATCAATTTTTTTAACTAAAGTTGACTTATTAATAAAATAGTTTTAAACAATTTTAATTAAATAATTAGAATTTTTTAAATTTTTAATCATAATACTTTTTGTTTCTTATAGATTAAAATTAATTTTAACATTTATCTTATATATAAGAACATTAAAAAAACACAATTGTAGATTTAGATGATTTCCATCATATTTTACCTCAATCATAAATGTTGAGATAAGCACTAAAGGATCATTTAAAAAATTAAAAAATTAAAAACAACAGAATATTTTTATAAAAAAAAATAACCATGATTTATGGACATTAATCAGCTCTTAATTTTACATATATTTTTTATCTTTTAATTTTTTTCAATATATTTTTTTGACTTATTTGATTTGCTTATTTTTTTTTCATTAGATCAATATGCTGTAAAAAAATCAAATGATGCTGATAATTTTGACATATTTGATTTCCTTATTTTAATATCATATATATACAAAAAAACAACCAAATGATGATAATATACCATGTCTAGCTAGTAATTGATGATTATATTAAAACTTTAAATTTAAACTATAAGTTTAATTTATTACTGGAAGATTATTTTTCATCAAAAGATGATATACTTATAATTTGATTTTAACTATTTTTCGTGACGTTAATTATATTTAATAATATAAAGAGAAACATAATGTTACACATATATGTCCTTCTACGTTTTGGTAAAGTTTCTAGATAAAAACATACATCTTAAATAAATAAAAAGTTAGAGTAAATTAAATTGAAAATTATATCGAATCACTATTTAAAATATATTATAAGTTTGTTAATATAGGGCACAATAAAACCAACAGTGATATGGTCTACAAATCAAATAATATAAATAATTCTTACAATTCAATATCATAAAATATTACATTAAAATAAAATCTCAATTCTTCATAAATATAATATCTTATACATGTGTGTTTAATTCGAATCAGTTTCTTGGACGATATACCCATCCGCCATGTTTACTTGTCATATGAATAAGAAGACCTTTTTCCGATGAAAAGCTTCTACCGCATACAGGACATTGTCCTGGTACTTTTTCTTTATGTACACTTGGATGACTATGCAAACCCTTTTCAGATCCAAAAGACTCATTACATCCTTGTGCATTGCATTTGTATTGGTCGGCCATTGAAAACTGTATTAACAAAGAAATAATCAAATTGTACATACTAAATTAGAATGCGAAACAAATTACAAATATATATAGTTGTAAAACGTATTTTAACAATATAGATGTTTTATTTAAACTTGTATATGTCTGTTCAATAATTAACCCCAAAGTTCAAAGATAATTAATAATTCTAATTAATTTTTAATGTGAAATCACGATGTTACACGTTTACAATAAGGATTAAAACTTAATTTCGAATGCATATGGATTAATAGTGTTCATTATTTTCATATTGTTTTCTTTTATTTAAAATAAAATTGTTAATGGATTTTAAATAACCCGCTTAAATTTTATATTTTACAACAATATATTAAAATATATTAGTTACTATAAATTAAAAGAATAATGTTAAAATTATTAACTTCGATATCCGTTGTTAGAGTTTTAATATGATAAAATCATATAATATTTATATTAAAAATGTAAATTACTTCTTTTTTTCATTTGAAGTCTTTTAAAATGTTACATTTTAATTTTTTAAAAACAAAATACTAAATCATTCTTAAAAACATGAAATATAAGCTTAGTGATATGTTAAAAGGTTTCTAATAGTAACAAAAGAACTTATCATTCGATTCAAGTTTTATATGTGTCGTTTCTGTTAATCGTTTTTTGATTAAAAAAAAAATTCGAGTATACGTTTTAATTATAATAATAAATAAATAACACATGAATCATAGTAATAGAAAAACAAACAAGTTATATCATCTATATTTTTAAAGAGAAATAAAGAAAGAATAACAGTCAAACTATATCTTATAAAACAAGAAAATAAAATAAACGTACTTCTTCTCTGAGTTCCTTAATTCACTAGTTTTTTCTCCAATGTTATTTTTGCCGTGTCTCTCTTTGTAGAAGATAGGTTTCTATTTATAGTAGTAATACAATTAAAATTCCAATTAATTCAATTTTATACTTTATCAAAAGTTTCTTTAACAACAAAATCGTATCAAATATTAAATACCATAACATGTAAATTTAAATCAATATATAGCCAATCAAATCAAATACATTCTCACTTTTTAACAATATACTAACTTTTGATAACTTAGAAAAATTGCTTATTTTCAATATTATGTTTTATTTAAATTAAGGGACTTTGGAATAAAATAGAAAAACGGATCCCACATCATAGTATTATTTTTTTTTAACAATTTATTTCACAAAATACATAAATATATAATATATTTGTCATCATAATAGGTCGGTGAAAATTTTAATTATATCATGTCCTATTGAGATTAATGAAAATCAACTGTGATAATCAATTTTTTTAACTAAAGTTGACTTATTAATAAAATAGTTTTAAACAATTTTAATTAAATAATTAGAATTTTTTAAATTTTTAATCATAATACTTTTTGTTTCTTATAGATTAAAATTAATTTTAACATTTATCTTATATATAAGAACATTAAAAAAACACAATTGTAGATTTAGATGATTTCCATCATATTTTACCTCAATCATAAATGTTGAGATAAGCACTAAAGGATCATTTAAAAAATTAAAAACAACAGAATATTTTTATAAAAAAAAATAACCATGATTTATGGACATTAATCAACTCTTAATTTTACATATATTTTTTATCTTTTAATTTTTTTCAATATATTTTTTTGACTTATTTGATTTGCTTATTTTTTTTCATTAGATCAATATGCTGTAAAAAAAATCAAATGATGCTGATAATTTTGACATATTTGATTTCCTTATTTTAATATCATATATATACAAAAAAACAACCAAATGATGATAATATACCATGTCTAGCTAGTAATTGATGATTATATTAAAACTTTAAATTTAAACTATAAGTTTAATTTATTACTGGAAGATTATTTTTCATCAAAAGATGATATACTTATAATTTGATTTTAACTATTTTTCGTGACGTGAATTATATTTAATAATATAAAGAGAAACATAATGTTACACATATATGTCCTTCTACGTTTTGGTAAAGTTTCTAGATAAAAACACACATCTTAAATAAATAAAAAGTTAGAGTAAATTAAATTGAAAATTATATCGAATCACTATTTAAAATATATTATAAGTTTGTTAATATAGGGCACAATAAAACCAACAGTGATATGGTCTACAAATCAAATAATATAAATAATTCTTAAAATTCAATATCATAAAATATTACATTAAAATAAAATCTCAATTCTTCATAAATATAATATCTTATACATGTGTGTTTAATTCGAATCAGTTTCTTGGACGATATACCCATCCGCCATGTTTACTTGTCATATGAATAAGAAGACCTTTTTCCGATGAAAAGCTTCTACCGCATACAGGACATTGTCCTGGTACTTTTTCTTTATGTACACTTCGATGACTATGCAAACCCTTTTCAGATCCAAAAGACTCATTACATCCTTGTGCATTGCATTTGTATTGGTCGACCATTGAAAACTGTATTAACAAAGAAATAATCAAATTGTACATACTAAATTAGAATGCGAAACAAATCACAAATATATATAGTTGTAAAACGTATTTTAACAATATAGATGTTTTATTTAAACTTGTATATGTCTGTTCAATAATTAACCCCAAAGTTCAAAGATAATTAATAATTCTAATTAATTTTTAATGTGAAATCACGATGTTACACGTTTACAATAAGGATTAAAACTTAATTTCGAATGCATATGGATTAATAGTGTTCATTATTTTCATATTGTTTTCTTTTATTTAAAATAAAATTGTTAATGGATTTTAAATAACCCGCTTAAATTTTATATTTTACAACAATATATTAAAATATATTAGTTACTATAAATTAAAAGAATAATGTTAAAATTATTAACTTCGATATCCGTTGTTAGAGTTTTAATATGATAAAATCATATAATATTTATATTAAAAATGTAAATTACTTCTTTTTTTCATTTGAAGTCTTTTAAAATGTTACATTTTAATTTTTTAAAAACAAAATACTAAATCATTCTTAAAAACATGAAATATAAGCTTAGTGATATGTTAAAAGGTTTCTAATAGTAACAAAAGAACTTATCATTCGATTCAAGTTTTATATGTGTCGTTTCTGTTAATCGTTTTTTGATTAAAAAAAAAATTCGAGTATACGTTTTAATTATAATAATAAATAAATAACACATGAATCATAGTAATAGAAAAACAAACAAGTTATATCATCTATATTTTTAAAGAGAAATAAAGAAAGAATAACAGTCAAACTATATCTTATAAAACAAGAAAATAAAATAAACGTACTTCTTCTCTGAGTTCCTTAATTCACTAGTTTTTTCTCCAATGTTATTTTTGCCGTGTCTCTCTTTGTAGAAGATAGGTTTCTATTTATAGTAGTAATACAATTAAAATTCCAATTAATTCAATTTTATACTTTATCAAAAGTTTCTTTAACAACAAAATCGTATCAAATATTAAATACCATAACATGTAAATTTAAATCAATATATAGCCAATCAAATCAAATACATTCTCACTTTTTAACAATATACTAACTTTTGATAACTTAGAAAAATTGCTTATTTTCAATATTATGTTTTATTTAAATTAAGGGACTTTGGAATAAAATAGAAAAACGGATCCCACATCATAGTATTATTTTTTTTTAACAATTTATTTCACAAAATACATAAATATATAATATATTTGTCATCATAATAGGTCGGTGAAAATTTTAATTATATCATGTCCTATTGAGATTAATGAAAATCAACTGTGATAATCAATTTTTTTAACTAAAGTTGACTTATTAATAAAATAGTTTTAAACAATTTTAATTAAATAATTAGAATTTTTTAAATTTTTAATCATAATACTTTTTGTTTCTTATAGATTAAAATTAATTTTAACATTTATCTTATATATAAGAACATTAAAAAAACACAATTGTAGATTTAGATGATTTCCATCATATTTTACCTCAATCATAAATGTTGAGATAAGCACTAAAGGATCATTTAAAAAATTAAAAAATTAAAAACAACAGAATATTTTTATAAAAAAAAATAACCATGATTTATGGACATTAATCAACTCTTAATTTTACATATATTTTTTATCTTTTAATTTTTTTCAATATATTTTTTTGACTTATTTGATTTGCTTATTTTTTTTTCATTAGATCAATATGCTGTAAAAAAATCAAATGATGCTGATAATTTTGACATATTTGATTTCCTTATTTTAATATCATATATATACAAAAAAAAACAACCTAATGATGATAATATACCATGTCTAGCTAGTAATTGATGATTATATTAAAACTTTAAATTTAAACTATAAGTTTAATTTATTACTGGAAGATTATTTTTCATCAAAAGATGATATACTTATAATTTGATTTTAACTATTTTTCGTGACGTGAATTATATTTAATAATATAAAGAGAAACATAATGTTACACATATATGTCCTTCTACGTTTTGGTAAAGTTTCTAGATAAAAACATACATCTTAAATAAATAAAAAGTTAGAGTAAATTAAATTGAAAATTATATCGAATCACTATTTAAAATATATTATAAGTTTGTTAATATAGGGCACAATAAAACCAACAGTGATATGGTCTACAAATCAAATAATATAAATAATTCTTAAAATTCAATATCATAAAATATTACATTAAAATAAAATCTCAATTCTTCATAAATATAATATCTTATACATGTGTGTTTAATTCGAATCAGTTTCTTGGACGATATACCCATCCGCCATGTTTACTTGTCATATGAATAAGAAGACCTTTTTCCGATGAAAAGCTTCTACCGCATACAGGACATTGTCCTGGTACTTTTTCTTTATGTACACTTTGATGACTATGCAAACCCTTTTCAGATCCAAAAGACTCATTACATCCTTGTGAATTGCATTTGTATTGGTCGGCCATTGAAAACTGTATTAACAAAGAAATAATCAAATTGTACATACTAAATTAGAAAGCGAAACAAATCACAAATATATATAGTTGTAAAACGTATTTTAACAATATAGATGTTTTATTTAAACTTGTATATGTCTGTTCAATAATTAACCCCAAAGTTCAAAGATAATTAATAATTCTAATTAATTTTTAATGTGAAATCACGATGTTACACGTTTACAATAAGGATTAAAACTTAATTTCGAATGCATATGGATTAATAGTGTTCATTATTTTCATATTGTTTTCTTTTATTTAAAATAAAATTGTTAATGGATTTTAAATAACCCGCTTAAATTTTATATTTTACAACAATATATTAAAATATATTAGTTACTATAAATTAAAAGAATAATGTTAAAATTATTAACTTCGATATCCGTTGTTAGAGTTTTAATATGATAAAATCATATAATATTTATATTAAAAATGTAAATTACTTCTTTTTTTCATTTGAAGTCTTTTAAAATGTTACATTTTAATTTTTTAAAAACAAAATACTAAATCATTCTTAAAAACATGAAATATAAGCTTAGTGATATGTTAAAAGGTTTCTAATAGTAACAAAAGAACTTATCATTCGATTCAAGTTTTATATGTGTCGTTTCTGTTAATCGTTTTTTGATTAAAAAAAAAATTCGAGTATACGTTTTAATTATAATAATAAATAAATAACACATGAATCATAGTAATAGAAAAACAAACAAGTTATATCATCTATATTTTTAAAGAGAAATAAAGAAAGAATAACAGTCAAACTATATCTTATAAAACAAGAAAATAAAATAAACGTACTTCTTCTCTGAGTTCCTTAATTCACTAGTTTTTTCTCCAATGTTATTTTTGCCGTGTCTCTCTTTGTAGAAGATAGGTTTCTATTTATAGTAGTAATACAATTAAAATTCCAATTAATTCAATTTTATACTTTATCAAAAGTTTCTTTAACAACAAAATCGTATCAAATATTAAATACCATAACATGTAAATTTAAATCAATATATAGCCAATCAAATCAAATACATTCTCACTTTTTAACAATATACTAACTTTTGATAACTTAGAAAAATTGCTTATTTTCAATATTATGTTTTATTTAAATTAAGGGACTTTGGAATAAAATAGAAAAACGGATCCCACATCATAGTATTATTTTTTTTTAACAATTTATTTCACAAAATACATAAATATATAATATATTTGTCATCATAATAGGTCGGTGAAAATTTTAATTATATCATGTCCTATTGAGATTAATGAAAATCAACTGTGATAATCAATTTTTTTAACTAAAGTTGACTTATTAATAAAATAGTTTTAAACAATTTTAATTAAATAATTAGAATTTTTTAAATTTTTAATCATAATACTTTTTGTTTCTTATAGATTAAAATTAATTTTAACATTTATCTTATATATAAGAACATTAAAAAAACACAATTGTAGATTTAGATGATTTCCATCATATTTTACCTCAATCATAAATGTTGAGATAAGCACTAAAGGATCATTTAAAAAATTAAAAAATTAAAAACAACAGAATATTTTTATAAAAAAAAATAACCATGATTTATGGACATTAATCAACTCTTAATTTTACATATATTTTTTATCTTTTAATTTTTTTCAATATATTTTTTTGACTTATTTGATTTGCTTATTTTTTTTTCATTAGATCAATATGCTGTAAAAAAATCAAATGATGCTGATAATTTTGACATATTTGATTTCCTTATTTTAATATCATATATATACAAAAAAAAACAACCAAATGATGATAATATACCATGTCTAGCTAGTAATTGATGATTATATTAAAACTTTAAATTTAAACTATAAGTTTAATTTATTACTGGAAGATTATTTTTCATCAAAAGATGATATACTTATAATTTGATTTTAACTATTTTTCGTGACGTGAATTATATTTAATAATATAAAGAGAAACATAATGTTACACATATATGTCCTTCTACGTTTTGGTAAAGTTTCTAGATAAAAACATACATCTTAAATAAATAAAAAGTTAGAGTAAATTAAATTGAAAATTATATCGAATCACTATTTAAAATATATTATAAGTTTGTTAATATAGGGCACAATAAAACCAACAGTGATATGGTCTACAAATCAAATAATATAAATAATTCTTAAAATTCAATATCATAAAATATTACATTAAAATAAAATCTCAATTCTTCATAAATATAATATCTTATACATGTGTGTTTAATTCGAATCAGTTTCTTGGACGATATACCCATCCGCCATGTTTACTTGTCATATGAATAAGAAGACCTTTTTCCGATGAAAAGCTTCTACCGCATACAGGACATTGTCCTGGTACTTTTTCTTTATGTACACTTTGATGACTATGCAAACCCTTTTCAGATCCAAAAGACTCATTACATCCTTGTGCATTGCATTTGT
This sequence comes from Lathyrus aphaca, assembly GCA_963966055.1. Classification (NCBI taxonomy): domain Eukaryota; kingdom Viridiplantae; phylum Streptophyta; class Magnoliopsida; order Fabales; family Fabaceae; genus Lathyrus; species Lathyrus aphaca. The sequence continues at coordinate 214,006,757 of OZ014519.1, forward strand.
ATTGGTCGGCCATTGAAAACTGTATTAACAAAGAAATAATCAAATTGTACATACTAAATTAGAAAGCGAAACAAATCACAAATATATATAGTTGTAAAACGTATTTTAACAATATAGATGTTTTATTTAAACTTGTATATGTCTGTTCAATAATTAACCCCAAAGTTCAAAGATAATTAATAATTCTAATTAATTTTTAATGTGAAATCACGATGTTACACGTTTACAATAAGGATTAAAACTTAATTTCGAATGCATATGGATTAATAGTGTTCATTATTTTCATATTGTTTTCTTTTATTTAAAATAAAATTGTTAATGGATTTTAAATAACCCGCTTTAATTTTATATTTTACAACAATATATTAAAATATATTAGTTACTATAAATTAAAAGAATAATGTTAAAATTATTAACTTCGATATCCGTTGTTAGAGTTTTAATATGATAAAATCATATAATATTTATATTAAAAATGTAAATTACTTCTTTTTTTCATTTGAAGTCTTTTAAAATGTTACATTTTAATTTTTTAAAAACAAAATACTAAATCATTCTTAAAAACATGAAATATAAGCTTAGTGATATGTTAAAAGGTTTCTAATAGTAACAAAAGAACTTATCATTCGATTCAAGTTTTATATGTGTCGTTTCTGTTAATCGTTTTTTGATTAAAAAAATAATTCGAGTATACGTTTTAATTATAATAATAAATAAATAACACATGAATCATAGTAATAGAAAAACAAACAAGTTATATCATCTATATTTTTAAAGAGAAATAAAGAAAGAATAACAGTCAAACTATATCTTATAAAACAAGAAAATAAAATAAACGTACTTCTTCTCTGAGTTCCTTAATTCACTAGTTTTTTCTCCAATGTTATTTTTGCCGTGTCTCTCTTTGTAGAAGATAGGTTTCTATTTATAGTAGTAATACAATTAAAATTCCAATTAATTCAATTTTATACTTTATCAAAAGTTTCTTTAACAACAAAATCGTATCAAATATTAAATACCATAACATGTAAATTTAAATCAATATATAGCCAATCAAATCAAATACATTCTCACTTTTTAACAATATACTAACTTTTGATAACTTAGAAAAATTGCTTATTTTCAATATTATGTTTTATTTAAATTAAGGGACTTTGGAATAAAATAGAAAAACGGATCCCACATCATAGTATTATTTTTTTTAAACAATTTATTTCACAAAATACATAAATATATAATATATTTGTCATCATAATAGGTCGGTGAAAATTTTAATTATATCATGTCCTATTGAGATTAATGAAAATCAACTGTGATAATCAATTTTTTTAACTAAAGTTGACTTATTAATAAAATAGTTTTAAACAATTTTAATTAAATAATTAGAATTTTTTAAATTTTTAATCATAATACTTTTTGTTTCTTATAGATTAAAATTAATTTTAACATTTATCTTATATATAAGAACATTAAAAAAACACAATTGTAGATTTAGATGATTTCCATCATATTTTACCTCAATCATAAATGTTGAGATAAGCACTAAAGGATCATTTAAAAAATTAAAAAATTAAAAACAACAGAATATTTTTATAAAAAAAAATAACCATGATTTATGGACATTAATCAGCTCTTAATTTTACATATATTTTTTATCTTTTAATTTTTTTCAATATATTTTTTTGACTTATTTGATTTGCTTATTTTTTTTTCATTAGATCAATATGCTGTAAAAAAATCAAATGATGCTGATAATTTTGACATATTTGATTTCCTTATTTTAATATCATATATATACAAAAAAACAACCAAATGATGATAATATACCATGTCTAGCTAGTAATTGATGATTATATTAAAACTTTAAATTTAAACTATAAGTTTAATTTATTACTGGAAGATTATTTTTCATCAAAAGATGATATACTTATAATTTGATTTTAACTATTTTTCGTGACGTTAATTATATTTAATAATATAAAGAGAAACATAATGTTACACATATATGTCCTTCTACGTTTTGGTAAAGTTTCTAGATAAAAACATACATCTTAAATAAATAAAAAGTTAGAGTAAATTAAATTGAAAATTATATCGAATCACTATTTAAAATATATTATAAGTTTGTTAATATAGGGCACAATAAAACCAACAGTGATATGGTCTACAAATCAAATAATATAAATAATTCTTAAAATTCAATATCATAAAATATTACATTAAAATAAAATCTCAATTCTTCATAAATATAATATCTTATACATGTGTGTTTAATTCGAATCAGTTTCTTGGACGATATACCCATCCGCCATGTTTACTTGTCATATGAATAAGAAGACCTTTTTCCGATGAAAAGCTTCTACCGCATACAGGACATTGTCCTGGTACTTTTTCTTTATGTACACTTTGATGACTATGCAAACCCTTTTCAGATCCAAAAGACTCATTACATCCTTGTGCATTGCATTTGTATTGGTCGGCCATTGAAAACTGTATTAACAAAGAAATAATCAAATTGTACATACTAAATTAGAAAGCGAAACAAATCACAAATATATATAGTTGTAAAACGTATTTTAACAATATAGATGTTTTATTTAAACTTGTATATGTCTGTTCAATAATTAACCCCAAAGTTCAAAGATAATTAATAATTCTAATTAATTTTTAATGTGAAATCACGATGTTACACGTTTACAATAAGGATTAAAACTTAATTTCGAATGCATATGGATTAATAGTGTTCATTATTTTCATATTGTTTTCTTTTATTTAAAATAAAATTGTTAATGGATTTTAAATAACCCGCTTAAATTTTATATTTTACAACAATATATTAAAATATATTAGTTACTATAAATTAAAAGAATAATGTTAAAATTATTAACTTCGATATCCGTTGTTAGAGTTTTAATATGATAAAATCATATAATATTTATATTAAAAATGTAAATTACTTCTTTTTTTCATTTGAAGTCTTTTAAAATGTTACATTTTAATTTTTTAAAAACAAAATACTAAATCATTCTTAAAAACATGAAATATAAGCTTAGTGATATGTTAAAAGGTTTCTAATAGTAACAAAAGAACTTATCATTCGATTCAAGTTTTATATGTGTCGTTTCTGTTAATCGTTTTTTGATTAAAAAAATAATTCGAGTATACGTTTTAATTATAATAATAAATAAATAACACATGAATCATAGTAATAGAAAAACAAACAAGTTATATCATCTATATTTTTAAAGAGAAATAAAGAAAGAATAACAGTCAAACTATATCTTATAAAACAAGAAAATAAAATAAACGTACTTCTTCTCTGAGTTCCTTAATTCACTAGTTTTTTCTCCAATGTTATTTTTGCCGTGTCTCTCTTTGTAGAAGATAGGTTTCTATTTATAGTAGTAATACAATTAAAATTCCAATTAATTCAATTTTATACTTTATCAAAAGTTTCTTTAACAACAAAATCGTATCAAATATTAAATACCATAACATGTAAATTTAAATCAATATATAGCCAATCAAATCAAATACATTCTCACTTTTTAACAATATACTAACTTTTGATAACTTAGAAAAATTGCTTATTTTCAATATTATGTTTTATTTAAATTAAGGGACTTTGGAATAAAATAGAAAAACGGATCCCACATCATAGTATTATTTTTTTTAAACAATTTATTTCACAAAATACATAAATATATAATATATTTGTCATCATAATAGGTCGGTGAAAATTTTAATTATATCATGTCCTATTGAGATTAATGAAAATCAACTGTGATAATCAATTTTTTTAACTAAAGTTGACTTATTAATAAAATAGTTTTAAACAATTTTAATTAAATAATTAGAATTTTTTAAATTTTTAATCATAATACTTTTTGTTTCTTATAGATTAAAATTAATTTTAACATTTATCTTATATATAAGAACATTAAAAAAACACAATTGTAGATTTAGATGATTTCCATCATATTTTACCTCAATCATAAATGTTGAGATAAGCACTAAAGGATCATTTAAAAAATTAAAAAATTAAAAACAACAGAATATTTTTATAAAAAAAAATAACCATGATTTATGGACATTAATCAGCTCTTAATTTTACATATATTTTTTATCTTTTAATTTTTTTCAATATATTTTTTTGACTTATTTGATTTGCTTATTTTTTTTTCATTAGATCAATATGCTGTAAAAAAATCAAATGATGCTGATAATTTTGACATATTTGATTTCCTTATTTTAATATCATATATATACAAAAAAACAACCAAATGATGATAATATACCATGTCTAGCTAGTAATTGATGATTATATTAAAACTTTAAATTTAAACTATAAGTTTAATTTATTACTGGAAGATTATTTTTCATCAAAAGATGATATACTTATAATTTGATTTTAACTATTTTTCGTGACGTTAATTATATTTAATAATATAAAGAGAAACATAATGTTACACATATATGTCCTTCTACGTTTTGGTAAAGTTTCTAGATAAAAACATACATCTTAAATAAATAAAAAGTTAGAGTAAATTAAATTGAAAATTATATCGAATCACTATTTAAAATATATTATAAGTTTGTTAATATAGGGCACAATAAAACCAACAGTGATATGGTCTACAAATCAAATAATATAAATAATTCTTAAAATTCAATATCATAAAATATTACATTAAAATAAAATCTCAATTCTTCATAAATATAATATCTTATACATGTGTGTTTAATTCGAATCAGTTTCTTGGACGATATACCCATCCGCCATGTTTACTTGTCATATGAATAAGAAGACCTTTTTCCGATGAAAAGCTTCTACCGCATACAGGACATTGTCCTGGTACTTTTTCTTTATGTACACTTTGATGACTATGCAAACCCTTTTCAGATCCAAAAGACTCATTACATCCTTGTGCATTGCATTTGTATTGGTCGGCCATTGAAAACTGTATTAACAAAGAAATAATCAAATTGTACATACTAAATTAGAAAGCGAAACAAATCACAAATATATATAGTTGTAAAACGTATTTTAACAATATAGATGTTTTATTTAAACTTGTATATGTCTGTTCAATAATTAACCCCAAAGTTCAAAGATAATTAATAATTCTAATTAATTTTTAATGTGAAATCACGATGTTACACGTTTACAATAAGGATTAAAACTTAATTTCGAATGCATATGGATTAATAGTGTTCATTATTTTCATATTGTTTTCTTTTATTTAAAATAAAATTGTTAATGGATTTTAAATAACCCGCTTAAATTTTATATTTTACAACAATATATTAAAATATATTAGTTACTATAAATTAAAAGAATAATGTTAAAATTATTAACTTCGATATCCGTTGTTAGAGTTTTAATATGATAAAATCATATAATATTTATATTAAAAATGTAAATTACTTCTTTTTTTCATTTGAAGTCTTTTAAAATGTTACATTTTAATTTTTTAAAAACAAAATACTAAATCATTCTTAAAAACATGAAATATAAGCTTAGTGATATGTTAAAAGGTTTCTAATAGTAACAAAAGAACTTATCATTCGATTCAAGTTTTATATGTGTCGTTTCTGTTAATCGTTTTTTGATTAAAAAAATAATTCGAGTATACGTTTTAATTATAATAATAAATAAATAACACATGAATCATAGTAATAGAAAAACAAACAAGTTATATCATCTATATTTTTAAAGAGAAATAAAGAAAGAATAACAGTCAAACTATATCTTATAAAACAAGAAAATAAAATAAACGTACTTCTTCTCTGAGTTCCTTAATTCACTAGTTTTTTCTCCAATGTTATTTTTGCCGTGTCTCTCTTTGTAGAAGATAGGTTTCTATTTATAGTAGTAATACAATTAAAATTCCAATTAATTCAATTTTATACTTTATCAAAAGTTTCTTTAACAACAAAATCGTATCAAATATTAAATACCATAACATGTAAATTTAAATCAATATATAGCCAATCAAATCAAATACATTCTCACTTTTTAACAATATACTAACTTTTGATAACTTAGAAAAATTGCTTATTTTCAATATTATGTTTTATTTAAATTAAGGGACTTTGGAATAAAATAGAAAAACGGATCCCACATCATAGTATTATTTTTTTTAAACAATTTATTTCACAAAATACATAAATATATAATATATTTGTCATCATAATAGGTCGGTGAAAATTTTAATTATATCATGTCCTATTGAGATTAATGAAAATCAACTGTGATAATCAATTTTTTTAACTAAAGTTGACTTATTAATAAAATAGTTTTAAACAATTTTAATTAAATAATTAGAATTTTTTAAATTTTTAATCATAATACTTTTTGTTTCTTATAGATTAAAATTAATTTTAACATTTATCTTATATATAAGAACATTAAAAAAACACAATTGTAGATTTAGATGATTTCCATCATATTTTACCTCAATCATAAATGTTGAGATAAGCACTAAAGGATCATTTAAAAAATTAAAAAATTAAAAACAACAGAATATTTTTATAAAAAAAAATAACCATGATTTATGGACATTAATCAGCTCTTAATTTTACATATATTTTTTATCTTTTAATTTTTTTCAATATATTTTTTTGACTTATTTGATTTGCTTTTTTTTTTTTCATTAGATCAATATGCTGTAAAAAAATCAAATGATGCTGATAATTTTGACATATTTGATTTCCTTATTTTAATATCATATATATACAAAAAAACAACCAAATGATGATAATATACCATGTCTAGCTAGTAATTGATGATTATATTAAAACTTTAAATTTAAACTATAAGTTTAATTTATTACTGGAAGATTATTTTTCATCAAAAGATGATATACTTATAATTTGATTTTAACTATTTTTCGTGACGTTAATTATATTTAATAATATAAAGAGAAACATAATGTTACACATATATGTCCTTCTACGTTTTGGTAAAGTTTCTAGATAAAAACATACATCTTAAATAAATAAAAAGTTAGAGTAAATTAAATTGAAAATTATATCGAATCACTATTTAAAATATATTATAAGTTTGTTAATATAGGGCACAATAAAACCAACAGTGATATGGTCTACAAATCAAATAATATAAATAATTCTTAAAATTCAATATCATAAAATATTACATTAAAATAAAATCTCAATTCTTCATAAATATAATATCTTATACATGTGTGTTTAATTCGAATCAGTTTCTTGGACGATATACCCATCCGCCATGTTTACTTGTCATATGAATAAGAAGACCTTTTTCCGATGAAAAGCTTCTACCGCATACAGGACATTGTCCTGGTACTTTTTCTTTATGTACACTTTGATGACTATGCAAACCCTTTTCAGATCCAAAAGACTCATTACATCCTTGTGCATTGCATTTGTATTGGTCGGCCATTGAAAACTGTATTAACAAAGAAATAATCAAATTGTACATACTAAATTAGAAAGCGAAACAAATCACAAATATATATAGTTGTAAAACGTATTTTAACAATATAGATGTTTTATTTAAACTTGTATATGTCTGTTCAATAATTAACCCCAAAGTTCAAAGATAATTAATAATTCTAATTAATTTTTAATGTGAAATCACGATGTTACACGTTTACAATAAGGATTAAAACTTAATTTCGAATGCATATGGATTAATAGTGTTCATTATTTTCATATTGTTTTCTTTTATTTAAAATAAAATTGTTAATGGATTTTAAATAACCCGCTTAAATTTTATATTTTACAACAATATATTAAAATATATTAGTTACTATAAATTAAAAGAATAATGTTAAAATTATTAACTTCGATATCCGTTGTTAGAGTTTTAATATGATAAAATCATATAATATTTATATTAAAAATGTAAATTACTTCTTTTTTTCATTTGAAGTCTTTTAAAATGTTACATTTTAATTTTTTAAAAACAAAATACTAAATCATTCTTAAAAACATGAAATATAAGCTTAGTGATATGTTAAAAGGTTTCTAATAGTAACAAAAGAACTTATCATTCGATTCAAGTTTTATATGTGTCGTTTCTGTTAATCGTTTTTTGATTAAAAAAATAATTCGAGTATACGTTTTAATTATAATAATAAATAAATAACACATGAATCATAGTAATAGAAAAACAAACAAGTTATATCATCTATATTTTTAAAGAGAAATAAAGAAAGAATAACAGTCAAACTATATCTTATAAAACAAGAAAATAAAATAAACGTACTTCTTCTCTGAGTTCCTTAATTCACTAGTTTTTTCTCCAATGTTATTTTTGCCGTGTCTCTCTTTGTAGAAGATAGGTTTCTATTTATAGTAGTAATACAATTAAAATTCCAATTAATTCAATTTTATACTTTATCAAAAGTTTCTTTAACAACAAAATCGTATCAAATATTAAATACCATAACATGTAAATTTAAATCAATATATAGCCAATCAAATCAAATACATTCTCACTTTTTAACAATATACTAACTTTTGATAACTTAGAAAAATTGCTTATTTTCAATATTATGTTTTATTTAAATTAAGGGACTTTGGAATAAAATAGAAAAACGGATCCCACATCATAGTATTATTATTTTTTTTAACAATTTATTTCACAAAATACATAAATATATAATATATTTGTCATCATAATAGGTCGGTGAAAATTTTAATTATATCATGTCCTATTGAGATTAATGAAAATCAACTGTGATAATCAATTTTTTTAACTAAAGTTGACTTATTAATAAAATAGTTTTAAACAATTTTAATTAAATAATTAGAATTTTTTAAATTTTTAATCATAATACTTTTTGTTTCTTATAGATTAAAATTAATTTTAACATTTATCTTATATATAAGAACATTAAAAAAACACAATTGTAGATTTAGATGATTTCCATCATATTTTACCTCAATCATAAATGTTGAGATAAGCACTAAAGGATCATTTAAAAAATTAAAAACAACAGAATATTTTTATAAAAAAAAATAACCATGATTTATGGACATTTAATCAGCTCTTAATTTTACATATATTTTTTATCTTTTAATTTTTTTCAATATATTTTTTTGACTTATTTGATTTGCTTATTTTTTTTCATTAGATCAATATGCTGTAAAAAAATCAAATGATGCTGATAATTTTGACATATTTGATTTCCTTATTTTAATATCATATATATACAAAAAAAACAACCAAATGATGATAATATACCATGTCTAGCTAGTAATTGATGATTATATTAAAACTTTAAATTTAAACTATAAGTTTAATTTATTACTGGAAGATTATTTTTCATCAAAAGATGATATACTTATAATTTGATTTTAACTATTTTTCGTGACGTGAATTATATTTAATAATATAAAGAGAAACATAATGTTACACATATATGTCCTTCTACGTTTTGGTAAAGTTTCTAGATAAAAACACACATCTTAAATAAATAAAAAGTTAGAGTAAATTAAATTGAAAATTATATCGAATCACTATTTAAAATATATTATAAGTTTGTTAATATAGGGCACAATAAAACCAACAGTGATATGGTCTACAAATCAAATAATATAAATAATTCTTAAAATTCAATATCATAAAATATTACATTAAAATAAAATCTCAATTCTTCATAAATATAATATCTTATACATGTGTGTTTAATTCGAATCAGTTTCTTGGACGATATACCCATCCGCCATGTTTACTTGTCATATGAATAAGAAGACCTTTTTCCGATGAAAAGCTTCTACCGCATACAGGACATTGTCCTGGTACTTTTTCTTTATGTACACTTTGATGACTATGCAAACCCTTTTCAGATCCAAAAGACTCATTACATCCTTGTGCATTGCATTTGTATTGGTCGGCCATTGAAAACTGTATTAACAAAGAAATAATCAAATTGTACATACTAAATTAGAAAGCGAAACAAATCACAAATATATATAGTTGTAAAACGTATTTTAACAATATAGATGTTTTATTTAAACTTGTATATGTCTGTTCAATAATTAACCCCAAAGTTCAAAGATAATTAATAATTCTAATTAATTTTTAATGTGAAATCACGATGTTACACGTTTACAATAAGGATTAAAACTTAATTTCGAATGCATATGGATTAATAGTGTTCATTATTTTCATATTGTTTTCTTTTATTTAAAATAAAATTGTTAATGGATTTTAAATAACCCGCTTAAATTTTATATTTTACAACAATATATTAAAATATATTAGTTACTATAAATTAAAAGAATAATGTTAAAATTATTAACTTCGATATCCGTTGTTAGAGTTTTAATATGATAAAATCATATAATATTTATATTAAAAATGTAAATTACTTCTTTTTTTCATTTGAAGTCTTTTAAAATGTTACATTTTAATTTTTTAAAAACAAAATACTAAATCATTCTTAAAAACATGAAATATAAGCTTAGTGATATGTTAAAAGGTTTCTAATAGTAACAAAAGAACTTATCATTCGATTCAAGTTTTATATGTGTCGTTTCTGTTAATCGTTTTTTGATTAAAAAAATAATTCGAGTATACGTTTTAATTATAATAATAAATAAATAACACATGAATCATAGTAATAGAAAAACAAACAAGTTATATCATCTATATTTTTAAAGAGAAATAAAGAAAGAATAACAGTCAAACTATATCTTATAAAACAAGAAAATAAAATAAACGTACTTCTTCTCTGAGTTCCTTAATTCACTAGTTTTTTCTCCAATGTTATTTTTGCCGTGTCTCTCTTTGTAGAAGATAGGTTTCTATTTATAGTAGTAATACAATTAAAATTCCAATTAATTCAATTTTATACTTTATCAAAAGTTTCTTTAACAACAAAATCGTATCAAATATTAAATACCATAACATGTAAATTTAAATCAATATATAGCCAATCAAATCAAATACATTCTCACTTTTTAACAATATACTAACTTTTGATAACTTAGAAAAATTGCTTATTTTCAATATTATGTTTTATTTAAATTAAGGGACTTTGGAATAAAATAGAAAAACGGATCCCACATCATAGTATTATTATTTTTTTTAACAATTTATTTCACAAAATACATAAATATATAATATATTTGTCATCATAATAGGTCGGTGAAAATTTTAATTATATCATGTCCTATTGAGATTAATGAAAATCAACTGTGATAATCAATTTTTTTAACTAAAGTTGACTTATTAATAAAATAGTTTTAAACAATTTTAATTAAATAATTAGAATTTTTTAAATTTTTAATCATAATACTTTTTGTTTCTTATAGATTAAAATTAATTTTAACATTTATCTTATATATAAGAACATTAAAAAAACACAATTGTAGATTTAGATGATTTCCATCATATTTTACCTCAATCATAAATGTTGAGATAAGCACTAAAGGATCATTTAAAAAATTAAAAACAACAGAATATTTTTATAAAAAAAAATAACCATGATTTATGGACATTTAATCAGCTCTTAATTTTACATATATTTTTTATCTTTTAATTTTTTTCAATATATTTTTTTGACTTATTTGATTTGCTTATTTTTTTTCATTAGATCAATATGCTGTAAAAAAATCAAATGATGCTGATAATTTTGACATATTTGATTTCCTTATTTTAATATCATATATATACAAAAAAAACAACCAAATGATGATAATATACCATGTCTAGCTAGTAATTGATGATTATATTAAAACTTTAAATTTAAACTATAAGTTTAATTTATTACTGGAAGATTATTTTTCATCAAAAGATGATATACTTATAATTTGATTTTAACTATTTTTCGTGACGTGAATTATATTTAATAATATAAAGAGAAACATAATGTTACACATATATGTCCTTCTACGTTTTGGTAAAGTTTCTAGATAAAAACACACATCTTAAATAAATAAAAAGTTAGAGTAAATTAAATTGAAAATTATATCGAATCACTATTTAAAATATATTATAAGTTTGTTAATATAGGGCACAATAAAACCAACAGTGATATGGTCTACAAATCAAATAATATAAATAATTCTTAAAATTCAATATCATAAAATATTACATTAAAATAAAATCTCAATTCTTCATAAATATAATATCTTATACATGTGTGTTTAATTCGAATCAGTTTCTTGGACGATATACCCATCCGCCATGTTTACTTGTCATATGAATAAGAAGACCTTTTTCCGATGAAAAGCTTCTACCGCATACAGGACATTGTCCTGGTACTTTTTCTTTATGTACACTTTGATGACTATGCAAACCCTTTTCAGATCCAAAAGACTCATTACATCCTTGTGCATTGCATTTGTATTGGTCGGCCATTGAAAACTGTATTAACAAAGAAATAATCAAATTGTACATACTAAATTAGAAAGCGAAACAAATCACAAATATATATAGTTGTAAAACGTATTTTAACAATATAGATGTTTTATTTAAACTTGTATATGTCTGTTCAATAATTAATCCCAAAGTTCAAAGATAATTAATAATTCTAATTAATTTTTAATGTGAAATCACGATGTTACACGTTTACAATAAGGATTAAAACTTAATTTCGAATGCATATGGATTAATAGTGTTCATTATTTTCATATTGTTTTCTTTTATTTAAAATAAAATTGTTAATGGATTTTAAATAACCCGCTTTAATTTTATATTTTACAACAATATATTAAAATATATTAGTTACTATAAATTAAAAGAATAATGTTAAAATTATTAACTTCGATATCCGTTGTTAGAGTTTTAATATGATAAAATCATATAATATTTATATTAAAAATGTAAATTACTTCTTTTTTTCATTTGAAGTCTTTTAAAATGTTACATTTTAATTTTTTAAAAACAAAATACTAAATCATTCTTAAAAACATGAAATATAAGCTTAGTGATATGTTAAAAGGTTTCTAATAGTAACAAAAGAACTTATCATTCGATTCAAGTTTTATATGTGTCGTTTCTGTTAATCGTTTTTTGATTAAAAAAATAATTCGAGTATACGTTTTAATTATAATAATAAATAAATAACACATGAATCATAGTAATAGAAAAACAAACAAGTTATATCATCTATATTTTTAAAGAGAAATAAAGAAAGAATAACAGTCAAACTATATCTTATAAAACAAGAAAATAAAATAAACGTACTTCTTCTCTGAGTTCCTTAATTCACTAGTTTTTTCTCCAATGTTATTTTTGCCGTGTCTCTCTTTGTAGAAGATAGGTTTCTATTTATAGTAGTAATACAATTAAAATTCCAATTAATTCAATTTTATACTTTATCAAAAGTTTCTTTAACAACAAAATCGTATCAAATATTAAATACCATAACATGTAAATTTAAATCAATATATAGCCAATCAAATCAAATACATTCTCACTTTTTAACAATATACTAACTTTTGATAACTTAGAAAAATTGCTTATTTTCAATATTATGTTTTATTTAAATTAAGGGACTTTGGAATAAAATAGAAAAACGGATCCCACATCATAGTATTATTTTTTTTAAACAATTTATTTCACAAAATACATAAATATATAATATATTTGTCATCATAATAGGTCGGTGAAAATTTTAATTATATCATGTCCTATTGAGATTAATGAAAATCAACTGTGATAATCAATTTTTTTAACTAAAGTTGACTTATTAATAAAATAGTTTTAAACAATTTTAATTAAATAATTAGAATTTTTTAAATTTTTAATCATAATACTTTTTGTTTCTTATAGATTAAAATTAATTTTAACATTTATCTTATATATAAGAACATTAAAAAAACACAATTGTAGATTTAGATGATTTCCATCATATTTTACCTCAATCATAAATGTTGAGATAAGCACTAAAGGATCATTTAAAAAATTAAAAAATTAAAAACAACAGAATATTTTTATAAAAAAAAATAACCATGATTTATGGACATTAATCAGCTCTTAATTTTACATATATTTTTTATCTTTTAATTTTTTTCAATATATTTTTTTGACTTATTTGATTTGCTTATTTTTTTTTCATTAGATCAATATGCTGTAAAAAAATCAAATGATGCTGATAATTTTGACATATTTGATTTCCTTATTTTAATATCATATATATACAAAAAAACAACCAAATGATGATAATATACCATGTCTAGCTAGTAATTGATGATTATATTAAAACTTTAAATTTAAACTATAAGTTTAATTTATTACTGGAAGATTATTTTTCATCAAAAGATGATATACTTATAATTTGATTTTAACTATTTTTCGTGACGTTAATTATATTTAATAATATAAAGAGAAACATAATGTTACACATATATGTCCTTCTACGTTTTGGTAAAGTTTCTAGATAAAAACATACATCTTAAATAAATAAAAAGTTAGAGTAAATTAAATTGAAAATTATATCGAATCACTATTTAAAATATATTATAAGTTTGTTAATATAGGGCACAATAAAACCAACAGTGATATGGTCTACAAATCAAATAATATAAATAATTCTTACAATTCAATATCATAAAATATTACATTAAAATAAAATCTCAATTCTTCATAAATATAATATCTTATACATGTGTGTTTAATTCGAATCAGTTTCTTGGACGATATACCCATCCGCCATGTTTACTTGTCATATGAATAAGAAGACCTTTTTCCGATGAAAAGCTTCTACCGCATACAGGACATTGTCCTGGTACTTTTTCTTTATGTACACTTTGATGACTATGCAAACCCTTTTCAGATCCAAAAGACTCATTACATCCTTGTGCATTGCATTTGTATTGGTCGGCCATTGAAAACTGTATTAACAAAGAAATAATCAAATTGTACATACTAAATTAGAATGCGAAACAAATTACAAATATATATAGTTGTAAAACGTATTTTAACAATATAGATGTTTTATTTAAACTTGTATATGTCTGTTCAATAATTAACCCCAAAGTTCAAAGATAATTAATAATTCTAATTAATTTTTAATGTGAAATCACGATGTTACACGTTTACAATAAGGATTAAAACTTAATTTCGAATGCATATGGATTAATAGTGTTCATTATTTTCATATTGTTTTCTTTTATTTAAAATAAAATTGTTAATGGATTTTAAATAACCCGCTTAAATTTTATATTTTACAACAATATATTAAAATATATTAGTTACTATAAATTAAAAGAATAATGTTAAAATTATTAACTTCGATATCCGTTGTTAGAGTTTTAATATGATAAAATCATATAATATTTATATTAAAAATGTAAATTACTTCTTTTTTTCATTTGAAGTCTTTTAAAATGTTACATTTTAATTTTTTAAAAACAAAATACTAAATCATTCTTAAAAACATGAAATATAAGCTTAGTGATATGTTAAAAGGTTTCTAATAGTAACAAAAGAACTTATCATTCGATTCAAGTTTTATATGTGTCGTTTCTGTTAATCGTTTTTTGATTAAAAAAATAATTCGAGTATACGTTTTAATTATAATAATAAATAAATAACACATGAATCATAGTAATAGAAAAACAAACAAGTTATATCATCTATATTTTTAAAAAGAAATAAAGAAAGAATAACAGTCAAACTATATCTTATAAAACAAGAAAATAAAATAAACGTACTTCTTCTCTGAGTTCCTTAATTCACTAGTTTTTTCTCCAATGTTATTTTTGCCGTGTCTCTCTTTGTAGAAGAGAGGTTTCTATTTATAGTAGTAATACAATTAAAATTCCAATTAATTCAATTTTATACTTTATCAAAAGTTTCTTTAACAACAAAATCGTATCAAATATTAAATACCATAACATGTAAATTTAAATCAATATATAGCCAATCAAATCAAATACATTCTCACTTTTTAACAATATACTAACTTTTGATAACTTATAAAAATTGCTTATTTTCAATATTATGTTTTATTTAAATTAAGGGACTTTGGAATAAAATAGAAAAACAAATCCCACATCATAGTATTATTATTTTTTTTAACAATTTATTTCACAAAATACATAAATATATAATATATTTGTCATCATAATAGGTCTGTGAAATTTTTAATTATATCATGTCCTATTGAGATTAATGAAAATCAACTATGATAATCAATTTTTTTAACTAAAGTTGACTTATTAATAAAATAGTGTAACACCCCAAATTTTCCCTCTTATTTTTAAGCATCATATCATATCATATTCATCATGAACATGTCATATTCTTGGCATCTTAGCATGGAAAGATGAGGCATAACATTCTCTTGACCTAGCATTAGGCATATGATCATCTATGAAGGGTTTTGAAGCATTACAAGCTATGACAAGGGGCCCAATGGATTTTCTCAAGTCCTATGATGAGTCTATGTTGCATTCACAAGTTCAAGATTATTCACAAAAGCTCAGAAGGTTGGAAGATCAGTAGGGAATTCAAGCTAGGGCAAAGCTCCTACACAATGATCCCAAATTAGGGTTTGAGTTTCAAGCATGAAAACCTCAAGACTTTGTCCATTTCATTTGGGAGAAGTCTTTTACATGTTAAGAGGATCCTAGGGATGAAATTTGGTGAAAATTCCTTGTGGAAGTCAAGTATTTCTTCAGTTTCTTGTAAATGAAGAAAATGGTCAACTGTGCCTTAGAAAAGTCAACTGTGAGATTTCAAGGGGTCCAACCCCATTTTTCTAGCCAAGGGATGTTCTTATAATGTTAAAAGAGGTTTGGTAAGATCAAAGATCAAGAATCATGAGGTTTTGAGGTGTTTTGCAAAATTGGTATAAGGTTGGTCATGGAAAATGCCATTTTTAGCAAGTTTTTGCCCTAATTTTCAAGTAAGCATAACTTGGTGAAAAAATCTTCAAATGGACCAAAGCCAAACATGAAAGTTGGAGATTAAAGCCTCCCATTTTCAAAAATTACAAGTACTTTTTCATAGCCTTTATGGTTTAAAAGATGAGGCCCTCGAAAATTTCAAGGAAATTAGGGCAAGGCTTGAATTTTCAATGTTCCACAAATGCAAAAGGTCTTGAAATTTATTTTTGAGTGTTGGTATGAACCAAATGAGGTTACAATGTTACAAAGCAATGCAAATGATCCATTTTGCTCCAAGAATAACACCAAATTCGTGCATGGTGTGAGATTTATTTCATAAGTGTAAAATTTGCATGATCATGAGAAATGTGTGATGCTTGCATCCAAGGGCCAGAATCTTTGTGGATTTAAATCAAGGGTGAGATTTGGAATGCACATAGGCAAAGAGAGGGAGAAATGCACGAGTGTTTCACCTCATCACACCAAATTTGTAAATTGTGCAAATTCTCTCCCACACTCCCTTCCCACGTGCCAAGGCCTGCATTCTTTCAGCATTGCTTCATAAGCTCATTTATAAGAGAATTAGGGTTTGAGTGTGCTTCAGATCCATCTCATTTCTCAACTATCAAGTTTTTGATCATTTTGCAATTTCCTTCGAATCACTCTCTACACTTACTCTCTTCACAAACCAATCACATATTCTTCATCCTTGAGAGTTCAGGATCACAAATCCATACTTTGTTCAAGCTGATTCTCAAGATTCCACACCTTGCCATTTCAGAGCAGCAAGCTTCAAGCTCCTAGATACAGCAACTTTCAAGGCTCTATTTGCATTTATTTTGCAACAAGAGTGTATTTGGAGTGGATTTGCAACTATTCTTGGCTTCTATCAAGCTATTTCCAGATCTGCAAGTCTCAGGTAAGCTCAAAATCCTTGGATCTAAAAATGAAAATAGATGTGTGCATTGTGATCTACTAGTTGTGCTGATGACTCTGCTTGTTTTAAATTCTAAAATGATGCATTATTGAGCTTTGTATGTTGATTTGAAGTTTCATGGTGAAACCTGTTTCCCTTCGATCCAGTCTGTTCATTGTTCATTTGTGAATTTTGTGGCCATATTTGGATTTAGTGTAGCTTAATGATCTGATCTGGAGTGTTTTATGTATTTTCATTGAGTTTTGTTCTTGATTTTCATTTTCCGGTGCCGGAGTCCTAGCTCCGGTCACCGGATTCTGGGCTGGTGATTATTAGGGTTTGAATGAAGAAGAAGATCTCAGGACCATTGGATCTATCATCTCAACGTCCATAATGTTGCCACCTCATTTAATGAGGCATCCTCCCCCTCACGAGAACTTCTTTTTCTGTTTTAATTGTTTTGTTTCTCACCTCACAGCAATTATTGTGCTCCCTCACTGCCAACCAATGAACTTGCTGACTGGAATTAATGAGTTGACTGATCCTGGCCCTCCTTTTGATCCCATGGCTTGTGTTTTTGCTGATTTTATTTGAATTTCCACCCCAATGTTGTGAACCAGCGCAGGACCCAGTGGGCCTGTATGGCTATCCACACCCCCCTTTGCGTGAGGCCCAAACCAATTGAACTGAATTTCCTTTCTCTTCACACCCCCAGCCTGTTTCTTTTTCATTTCTTTTTCTTTTTATTTCATTTTAATATCAATTTGGTTTTTAATTTTTAAAAATGGTTCTAAGTTTCAAAAAATTATGAAATAATTCATGGATGTTATTTTTAGTTTTCTTTAATTTTTGACATTTTTATTTTCCAATTATTTTATTTTTACACGTGTAAATTAATTCTCCCATTTAATTAATTCATTTTATTCCATTTTTAAGCATGTTAACTTGTCCATTTTCCATATTGATCCTCATTTTGAATTTTTGATTGGTTCTTTTTGCTCTGGATTCTTAATAGAGTGTACTTTATGTGTGATTTTTGTTCTGATTTTTAAAAGCTTGTTCATTTGGTTTTGGCCATTGACTTGTGAGTGAGGTTTCTTAACCCTAATTGATGTTTGACTCCTCATTTGACTTGTATAGCTTCTGAATTTCTTCCTATCCTTTTGGCATGTTGTTATATCATGATTGAAGATCTCTTGTCCAAGGTTGTGGAATTTTTGGGTGCATATTTGATTTGATTTGAATTTTGGTTCTTGACTTGTCCCATTTTGCTTCTTTTTGATCATAAGTCCTCTCCTTAGCTTAGAAGGGCACTTGTGCCAACTTCTTCATCTTGTTTAGGGTCTCTTTAGGGTATTGGTACCTCTCTGATCTTGGGTTGGGTTTTGTGTTTTGGAATCTTGTATTTTGTTTACCTTTGAAGTTCTTCCTTTCTTTTGTATATCCATCTCACCTCCTTTGCTTCTTTCCTTCCATAATGTGATTGCTTTACCATATGCTTCCTTTCTCTTCATCTCTCATGCTCTTTAGGCACCTTTCTAACTTGATTAGGGTTCTGGTCTTGTGCCTTGAGGATGTGTTTTGTTTATTTTGCTTTGTATCTTATCAAGTTTACTTTACTTTGCTATGTGCTTCATGTTACCTCATGTTGATTGGTGTGCTTCTTTTCTCATTCTTATGACTTGTGTTAGCATTAAGCATTTGTGTGTATGACTTCACTTCAGTTTGTATGATGTTGGTATGGCATTGTGACCATTTTATATTGCCTTTATACTTGTGTTACTAACCTTTTCAGGGGCTTTGGTAAGTGAGAGGTGCAGATGTGATTCCAACATCTCCAAATCTTATCTCTTCTCTTCTTATCATTATTTGTTCTAACCTTGTGATTGTTGGGCTTAGTCCTTACTTCCCTCCTCTTTTATTCTTCTTTCTTCTTCTTCTTCTCTTCTTCTTTCTTTCTTCTTTAGGATAGTAAGCCTTACTAACCTAGGATTCATTAGTCCCCAATTAGACTTTCATTAGTCCCCAATTAGACTTTTGCCTTTGTGATCCTTTTGGTTTCTTTTCTCTTCTCATCTCAAAACTCTAAAGAAGACACTTAATAAAGTTTGAAGTGATACCTTGAGCAATAGCCTTATCCCATGAGACACTTGTAGTTTTCCCATCTTGGGATAGTACAAGCTTGCCTTGTGATGCACAAGTCTGATCAAGATATCATCTTCACCAAGAAAATCATAAAAAACACGTATTCACTGTAAATAACAAAAACACTTAATAAGTTAATGAGTTAGTGAGCTTATGCCCTAGTCTCTGGATTCAAGTTTTGGGGATCTTCTCCTTACTTGAGTGTGCTTGTTCTATTATTCCATCTTGGAATGTAGTGACAAGTGCACATTCCATAGAAAAGAGCTTGAGTTCACTTCCTTGTGACACACTCATAAAAAGCTTCATAAAAAAACACAAACAAACAATAAGCGTCTTTCCTTCGGGGTAGGGCCCGTTCGAGCACAATCTTCATTTTCCCTACATTTTTCTTTTTCAGTTCCCTTTTCGTTTCTTTTATCCAATTCAGTTCCTTTTCTTTTGCAGCAGCTTTCATTTCTTCACCCTTTGAAATAGTTTCTTTGCAAGCGTGGATCCCGTCGGGTACGACGGACGATCTGGGTGCTAATACCTTCCCAGGTCGTAACCGACTCCCGAACTCAGTCTCTTTTGGTTCGCAGGACCCGTGTCCTTCCTTTTCTTTTCTTCTGGTTTGTGCAGCATTACCATTCCCGTTCTTTCGGGATAAAAATTCCTGGCTGGCGACTCTATTCTTTTCCGCGCCACTTTCGCGTTTGTACCAGGATGGAAATCTGGGGAGCGACAGCTGGCGACTTTACAGGGGAACGAACCCAGAGTCTCTAGTTCCCCTGTGAGTCTATCCTATCGCTTGTTTGTTTCTGTTTCTTTGGGTGTTGTTTTTTTGCTGTTGTGTGTTGTATTTTTTACTGTTGTTTATTTACAGTTTCATTTATAGCTTTATTTACAGTCTTCAGTATTTATTTCATGCATCATATATTATTACTGGACTGTCTGGACTGGATCTTCTGTTTGGTGGGCTTGGGTGATACTGTTTCTGAGAGATGAGCTCATTACCACGGCTCAAGTGCACCCTAGGACTTAGAGTGGTTCCACTTTGGCCTCATGAGATCTTGTCATGGGGGTAGTAGTGAGTTCCACGCCCAGATTTGCGACCGTCTTGGAAATGTCTTGATTTGGGGATCTCCCTCTTTCATTTCATAACCTTGACAGTTATATGCAGCTGGGGACCGATCATTGAGAACCTTGTGGAAACATCCCTCTCTAGTTATGACAGTGGCAGACCACATTTTGTGGCAAACTCATTCGCATTCGAGGGCCCACCTGGGACTTACATAAGATGACCTTGTTTCCCGGACTCAGCTGAGGCCTCCCTGCGTAGTATATAATGCCAAACCGATTCCCTGATCTGGTCATGAGCCATTTCTCGAAAATGGTGAAAGTATTATTACTATTCGGCTTTGAGAGTCCGTGATGTCTGACCCGGAGCATACCAGTGAGGTTGGGAGGGGTTTACAGGTTTGCAGGAACCCTTGGCCTCTACATACCCTCATTATCAGTGGTCCTTGTTGAGATTTGGTTCTATGGTTTTGGTGTTATGGTTTTCTTGGTACTCTGGTTCTGAGAATTTCTATCAGAGGGTTGTGACTCAGAGGATTTTGGTTTGCAGTTGATCAGAGGGTCCTTATGTTCAGTGTCCAGTATCCAGATGGTCCCAGATTGATCATATGCCTGCATTGCATTTGCATTTGCATCATTCTTGCATTAACTGTTTATGTTTCCATTTTTTAGGTCATTGTTCATAGTCAGCTCCCAGTTCTGGTAAATCTTATTTCCAGATGGCAGAAGTCAGAAGAATTCCAAGGAAAAAGAATGTTCACTATACTTTTCTTCAACCTGAAGTCAGAGGTTTTCAGAAATTAGCAGGTCTGATGAATGACCAAGTCTTGGGAAATTTAGAAAGAGATATGGCCAGATATTGAAGTATGTGGACAAACACACTGCAGACCAGAAGGACAGTTTGCATACCTTGCTTCAGTTTTATGATCCCCTGCTGCGGTGCTTTGTGTTTTCGGACTACATCTTGGCTCCTACCTTGGAGGAGATTTCCAGCATTTTGAATGTTCCAGTCAGGGATAGCTTGCCTTTCTATGGGTCTGAGGTGGTGCTTAAGGAAGAAGACATAGCCAAAGTTTGTCGTTTACCAGCTACTACCGTCAAGAAGGCTCTGAAGGATAGTGAAGGCAAGGGACTCCCTTGGAGTGTGCTGATACCAGAGGCTGAGAAATATGCTAAATAGGGTAAATGGAGTGACTTTGGTGATGTGCTGGCTTTGATGGTGTATGGGTCTAGCTTGTTCCCGGGAGAGAAGGAATTTGTGAGCTTGGAAGTGATCTCTATCTTTGCTAAAGGCAATCCTATGCCAACTCTGTTGGGAGACTTCTACTACAACATTCATTACCGGAATGAGAAAGGTAGGGGTGGACCAGTGGGCTGTTGTGCCTCATTGTTCGCTGAGTGGTTTGCCAGACAGCTGCCAAAATCAGGTGCTTTCAAGGAAATGAGGGATGAGTGGAGATGGTCTAGAAGGCTGATGGGGTTAACTGCTGAGGATATAGCCTGGGGATATGACTGAGATCTGCTGGGAAAAGAGTTGATGGTCAGTTGTGGAAGATTTGCTGGAGTGCCTTTGCTAGGAAGGAAGGGTGTGATCAGTTATCATCCAACGTTAGCTAGGAAGCAATTTGGTTACCCTTTGAGAGATCCACCACAGATGGAAGAATTTGTTGAGTCTTTGTATTTTCCTGTGGAAGGAAACAAGGAGTTAGTTCTGCAAGCATCTCAGGCTTGGGCTCATAGGATAAGGAAGGGTAAGAAAGACTTTGGCAGAGTAGACCCCAAGACATATCCTTCTTTTACTACATGGTTGCAAAAACATGTAGAAGAAGTTCTCATGCCCTTCTCAGTAGAAGCTCCACTTTATCCCAAAGAAGTGCAGAGCCAGAGTACTGTCTCCCTTGAAGAGTATAAGAAATTGGAAGCTCAGCTGCATGAAGTTCGAGTGGAGAATGCTGAAATGGTTAGCCTGTACCATCTTGCCAACCGGGCCAAAAATGAAGCAGAGGGAAAGCTACAGAAGATCCAAGCCACTTTGGAAGCTAAAGAGAAAGGCTTTACTGGAAGAGAAGCTCACTTTCAAAGGTTGGGTATGATTGAAGCAAAAAGAGAAGCGGAACGCAAAAAGACTTTGAAGACTCTCAAGGAAGCTCGCCAGTCTATTGTTTGGTTGCAAGGCCAAAGGGAGGAGGAGCAAAAGAATTTCAAGGAAAAAGAAGAGTTTTTCGAGGTGCAAATGGCCTTTAAGAAGGAAGAGGTGGAGAAAGTCCACAACATACGGAGGGAAAAGACTCAGCAGTTGGCACAAAGCCAGTTAGCCTTGGAGGAGGCACGGAAGGAGATTGAAGAACTCAAGCTGAGAGCAGGTGTAAAGAAGAACAGAGCAGAGGTGGTTGCAGAAGAGTCGGGGTCTCTAGTTTAGTTTATTTATTTGTTCAGACTACCTACAGACTTGTTGTAGGAGTCTTGCTTTATTTCTTTTGTCTTTTATTCATGTAATGACTTGTAACCCTTCGGGGAATATTTCTGTTGTGCTCTAACTTTTGGCCGGCAGTGGGTTGTCCATGATATACAGTGTTAATATGCAAATTATCATTTCTGAATATGCAAGGCTCGTTTGTTTGATACTGCTAATATCTAAACACTCTTCAAAGAGAAAGTCTGAAAGATAGTACTCAAAGTGGCTGTCTGGAGCAAATACCAGAACCGGGGCATGCAAATGCTTAAAACTTTGAAATATGAGCAGTTACATTGTATGCATATGAAGTGTTTGTTTGTTTTGCAGGTAGTGCTTCAGTTTCTAATGTCTTTCCTGTTTAGGGCACTATAGCTCCCAGAAAGGTTCGAGAACAGCCAGTCATACACAGATATCCCATAAGAGTTAACAGAGAAAGAGTCATGGATCAAATGCAGGCTGATTTAGATGACTTGAGACTGAGGATGGACAATTTTATGACCCTTATGGCAGGAATGGGTCAGAATCAGGAACGTCTGCGTGAGTTGGTTGAAAATAGTCAAGCCAGGAACAACGGTACTGCTGATGGAGGTAATCGTAACGGTGCGGGCGCCCGTCAGGTTGAAATCCCTGTAGCACAGCAAGGGGTTACCATTATCAATGATGGATTGAACAATATACAGATGGACGGTCAAGACGAACAGTTCACTCTGCTGGACGAAACTGAAGGCCAGGGGGCTAAAATGAACAGGAAATTTGAAGAGATAGCAGAACAGATCAAGGCTATTATATCTCAGAACTCTTTGGGGTTCGACATTACTGACTTGGGCTTGGTTCCAGGGGTTAGAATCCCTTACAAGTTCAAGGTCCCGACTTTCGAGAAGTATAACGGCACAGCGTGTCCAAAGACTCATCTTCAGTCCTTTGTAGGAAGGATTGCTGCCCATACTGATGATGAAAAGCTATGGATGTACTATTTCCAGGTCAGCCTGGTTGGGGCCTCCTTGGAATGGTATATGAAGCTAAGCAGAGTCAACATTAAGAGCTGGAAGGACCTGGCAGAGGCTTTCGTGAGGAAATACCAGTACAATTTGGACATGGCTCCAAATTGCACTCAATTTCAAAACATGTCTCAAACTGCTAAGGAGGGGTTTAAAGAATATGCTCAAAGGTGGCGTCAGCTCGCTGCTAGAGTGCAACCACCATTGCTGGAGAATGAGATGGCCGATATGTTCATGGGGACATTGCAAGGTGTGTTTATTGAAAGATTGGCGTCTTGTTCGGCTACCATGTTCAATGATATAGTAATTGCTGGAGAGAGGGTCGAGACTTTGTTAAAGATGGGAAAGATTCAGGATACAAGTGCGAGCAGTTCGAATGGAGTAAGAAAAGATTTCAGCGGGCCCCCGAGAAGAAGGGAAGGTGAAATCAATGTTGTGTTTGGCCGAGGACGGGGCCGAGGATATAGAAGATCATATGAGCAAGTGGCAGCAGTCACTATCCCTGCGAGTCCTGTGCAGCAGGTACAACCTCAACAACAACAGCAACAATAACAACCACAACGTAACAACTATCAACAAAGACCTTATCAGCCAAGGCAGGCTCGCCTGGCTAATAGGGTGCTTGAAGCAATTCCCATGACATACACTGCATTGCTACCGAGATTGCTGGACTTGAATTTGATACAATTGAGAACTTTGGCACCACCACCACCTGGAGAGCTTCTAGTGGGGTACGATGTCAATGCTAGATGCGTTTTCCATTCAGGGGCACCCGGGCACTCAACTGAGAAGTGCAGGGTGCTACAGCACAAAGTTCAAGATTTGATCGACTCCAAGGCAATTAACTTTGTACCACCTCCGAATGTTACTTCAAACCCTATTCCGAATCATGGAGGAGCTAGAATAAATGCTGTCGATAGTGGTGAGAAGTTAAGTCTGATTCTGAGCATAGAAGAAGTGAAGACTCCGCTGTTGGTAGTGAAAGAGAGGCTGCTAAAAGGACAAGTGTTTCCGGGATGCAGTTCTGATTGTGAGAA
Organism: Lathyrus aphaca; assembly: GCA_963966055.1. Taxonomy (NCBI): domain Eukaryota; kingdom Viridiplantae; phylum Streptophyta; class Magnoliopsida; order Fabales; family Fabaceae; genus Lathyrus; species Lathyrus aphaca. Next base: position 214,032,197 of record OZ014519.1, read on the forward strand.
GTGTGTGAATTCAGTGAATGGTTGTGAAGACCTGAGGATGGGGTTGCAGAATTTGATTGATGAAGGATCATTGCAGTTTGACAAAGTTGATAATGAAGTTGATGATGTGTCCACTATAACCATTTTTTATGATCCAGCTGAGATGCTTGATAGAAGAGAACCTGTGACTATTTATGCTCCTGAAGTTAGTCCTGTGACTATCACTGTTCCTGGGCCTGTTCCTTATACAGATGATAAAGCCATTTCATGGCACTACGGCTCAGATGTGTACGTGGAAGGACAGAAAGTGGAGAGTAAGTCTGTTGCTATTGACCCGACTGTAGTGAACGTCGAAGGCATTGGAGGTTTTACGAGAAGTGGTCGTCTATTTGCTCCCCCAGTTCTGAGAGGAGATCCTGAGGTTGAGGCTTCGGCAAAGGCTAAAGGGAAGCAAACAACGACTGAAGAAACAACAACTCCTGCTGCTGGACAGGGCACTTTTGAGAAGGAGGTTGAGGAATTTATACACATAATTAAAAAGAGTGATTATAAGGTGGTCGAACAGTTGAACCAGACGCCGTCCAAAATATCAATTCTGTCATTGCTGATGTGTTCTCCCGCACATAGGGAAGCCTTGTTGAAAGTGTTGCAGATGGCCTATGTTCCTCAAGAAATAATTGTTAATCAACTGGAAGCTGTAGTGGGCAGTGTGAATGCAAGCCACGGGCTAGGCTTTACAGACAGAGACCTTACTTCAGAGGGCCGTAACCATAACAAAGCACTGCATATTACTATGTGTAACACCCTAAATTTGCCCTCTTTATTTTAAGCATTATCTCATATCATATTCATCATACTCATATCATTTCCTCAGCATCATACCATGGAAATATGAAGCATAACATTCTCATGACCTAGCATTAGGCATATGATCATCTGTGGGTGGATTTGAGGCCCAGTGGATTGGTCCAAGTCCCATGAGAAATATACATGGCATTCACTAGTTCAAGATCAGTCACAAAAACTCAAGAGGTTGGGAGAAGTATCAGAGAAAGCTAGGCAAGCTCCTACACAATGAATCCAAGTTAGGGTTTTCACTTTCAAGCATGAAAACTTTGTGACTTTGGCCATTCCATCTGGGCAAAGTCCCTTATATGACAAGAGGATCCTAGGGATGAGATTGGGTGAGAAAAGTTCCTTGGGGAGATCAGTCATTTCATCAAAAGTTCAAGAGCACAACTTTTCTCCTGTGTGAGGGAAATCCTGATTAGGGTTATGGACCAGATCCTCATATGTCCTTAATTTTGACCGTTTCTTATGGGCAAAGGCTTTCATTTGGTCTGCATGGCTTATATATGAAGTTTGAGGCAAAAATTCATTGAAGAAGTCAAGAGTTGGTCTAGTTACTTGAAGGTGAAGCAAGAAAGTCAACTGCACAGTCAGAAAAGTCAACATGAAAATTGCAGGGTTTTTTAATCAGGATTATCAATTTGTGAGGCTATAGCATGTCAAGGAATAATTCAGTTGAGCTTAAATGTCAAAAATCGGGAATATGCAAAAAGTTACTAAATTTGGAAATTTAGAAGTTTTCATTTTTTGGAAATTATTTGTCCCGAAACTTCGAGCTATTATTTCATGTGCGAAAAAGCTCCGAACGATTTTTCAGTGAACACGAAAGTTGTAAGGCATAATTTTCCCTTTCCGAAAAGTCGTAGAACACCTTCATAGCATTTGTAGAACTCAAGTTACGATTTTTTGAAGTTTGGAGCATTTTAGGGTTTTGTGGTTGGACACGTGTCATTTTGTGATTGGTTCATTTTTTGTATTTTTCATTTAAGCTATGTGAGGCATGACATGTTGATTTGTTCACAAATATTGTTAATGGGTCCATATGCTAATGGTTGTGACCAAATATTGGAATAATCAAAAATATAATAATGGTACTTGGTGAGGGATTATGTGGAAAATAATGGAGAGATTCATCAATTGGGCTTAATCAACCTTGGCCCATCACGTTTCTTTGAATGAATCCAGCATGCACTTTGGAGTTGCACGTTTTTTCTCACTTAATATCACCACATGCTGAGTTCATTAATAGAGGAAATAAGAAAGTCACGTGAAGCTTCATGAATTCCATGCACTCACTCAATATCACCACGTGGATAGTTGTTTTTTAAAATAGCAAAATGGAGGGAAGAAAAAGAAGGAGGGGTGCACTCTGCATTTGGATAACCGAATTGGTGTAGCCACCCTTAATGCTTCAAACACACACCCCTAGCTATTTAATCATCAAGCACAAATTCAGTAAGGAGGACTTCATTTTTTACACGCATCACATTCTCCAATCTCTCTCTTCTCTCTCGTTTGAAAGCCTAACTGAATAACAGAATCTAGAAGTTTCCAGATCTAAATTCTCATTCATCCTCAAGAATTCTGAGTTTTATCATTGAACTTCACAGCACCTCCATAGCAAGGTTCTTGGAGCTTTGATCAAGCTGAAGATTCAGCAACATCTCTGATTGTGCACCATCTTTATCCATCAGCCTTTATTTGGCTTGAACCTGATCCAAGGAAGATTCAAGAAAACGAGGAGATCTCTGGATTTCTCAGATTCTTCAAGAAGCCTCAAGTTCAGGTTTGTGCTTCTCAAATAATTGCTTCGGTTTGATTGTATTTGAGATTGTTTGATGTTGTTATGGATTAATATGCACGATGTGAAATGATTAGAAGCTTTGTATGGCACAAAATCATGAATGTTAGTTTTGATGCATCATCTTGTTTTGATAGAGTTGCTCTGTATAATGCTTGTTGGTGAAAGATATTGGTACATTCATGATCCTCGTATTTCACACTTCATTTTTGGTTTTTATATTGTTAATTTTCATGGAGAGATGAAGAAGTTATAGTGTGATGAATTGTTGATGATGATGTTGTTGTGGCTCTGTTTCCTGCGTTTTTGCGAATTCTTCCATGAGCATGAGGAAGAAGATGAATGCGTGGGAGATTTTGATTGGTTGTTGCGTTTTTTGTCCTTTTCTAACTTAACCCTAGGTGCACCGGTTGAGATAAGTCACATGCATTATGTTCATTTTTATTTTAATAAAAAAAAATTAATAATCAGTAGATAGCAAGGCTGGTTGTTGGTAGAGATTTTTGAGTTTCGGGTGGGCCTAAGGTCTCTCTCTATCTGCACCTCTCCCTGCCTGGCCCATCCAAAATCCAGCATAAAAGGCTTACTGCATACACCCCTGCAACTTCTTTTTGTTTCAATTTAATTGTTCCTTTTTAAGTCATTAGAAGTAGAATAGATTAGGCAATAATAATATTTGTTTAGAATAATTAATTAGAATGTGTTTAGGTTAATATGTGTTTAGAATAAGTAATTAGAATGTGTTTAGGATAATATTTGTTTGGAATATATTGTTTAGTTCTTTGAATATTATTTAAAAAAATTAAAAAAAGAATTGATTTGATAATTGTTGAGAAAATATAATAGAGTTTTAGGATTAATATCATGTTTAGAAAATTTGTTTAGAAAACTTGTTTAGAAGATTTAATAGAAATAATTAGTTAGTAATAGTTTAGAAAATAACATAGTTTTAGGATTAGAATATAGTAATTAAAAAAAAAGCTGTTAGGAGGTTGTTTAGAAAAAGCTGTTTAGAATACTGTTTAGGAAATAGAAAAAGGTTAATTAGGATAATGGTTGTTTAAGATAGAGATTAGTATAATTGTTTAGAATAGATTAATTGATAGAATTAATTAGAATAATTTGTTAGAAATATGATAGAATTAATTAGAATAATTTGTTAGAAATATGATAGAATTAATTAGAATAATCTGTTAGAAATATGATAGAATTGTTAGAATTGTTTAGAAATAATTGGTTAGAAGTGTTTAGAAAGAATTGTTAGAATTGTTTAGAAATAATGGTTAGAAGTGGTTAGAATAATTGTTTAGAATTTGGTTAGAATAATTGTTTAGAATTTGTTTAGAAAATAAAAAGATTTTTATTAGTTGAAATTAGTTAGTATAATTGTTAGGAATTTAATATTGGGTTTAATTAGCATAATGATAGTGGTTTAAGGAATAAGAGAGATTTAAAAGAGTTGTTTGTGTGTTCAGACCTGGGCCCATGCCAGGTTGATTTTCGCACCCCTCCCTGCCTGGCCCAAGCTAGCTCAGCCTAAAATCCTTGCCAATCGCACCTCCCTATTTCTTTTATTTTCTTTCTCAACTTAATTTCTCTTTTATTTCAGTTTGCTTTTAATTCGTATAAAATAGAAATATTCATCTAAAAATTCCCAAATAAATCATGGATGTTTCTTTGTGTCTCTAAAATTTTGTCACATTTTTATTTTATTTTTTTCATTGATTAGCGTGCCAGAATTAAATCACCAATGTATATATCTTCATTTGCTTCATTTCTTGACCAGCCTGTCTTGTTGATTTTCTATAGATTTCAATATTTGGAGTTTTGATCCCATTCTTTTTGCATTGTGTTCCTAAGATCTTCTAGTTTTCATGTGATTTTTCTCAGAATTTTTAGGAATTTATTTCTTGAGTTTTTATCTGGTATCTTGTGATGTAAGTTTTCTGTCCTAGTTTGTGTTTATGCATTCATTTGACCTAGTTCCTTTCTGAATTTTTACAAATCCTTTTGGCAAGTTGATATAATGTGTTTCAAGATCATTTGGTTTCAGTTGTAGAATTTTTAGATGGCTGGTTGATTATTTGTGGATTTTTTGTTCTCACCTTGTCCCATTTTGCTTCTTTTGGTTTGTTAGATTTCTTATAGGCTTAAAAGGGCACTTGTGCCAACTTTTTCTTATTGTTTGGGGTTCCTATAGGGTATGGGTACCTTCCTGGTCCTAGGATAGGTTTTGGTTCTTCTAAATTTTTGAGTTTGCTTCATATTGAAGTCATTTGTTTCTTTAAGTGTTTAAATTCCATCTTTTGGTTCCATTGCTTTTATTTTGATATTGTTTGGTATTGGGTGACTTCTCTCTTCATCTTGCTGGCCTCCTAAGCCATTCTTCATACCATTTTGATTCTGGTTTTGAACTTTGTGCTTGTATTCATTTGTGTATGCTAACCTTGCAGGGGCTATGGTAAGTGTGAGATGTGGGAATTGAGTTCCACATCTCTAATTTTTACCTCTTCCTCTTATGTTTATGTGAACTAACTCTATTTTGTTGGGCTTAGGCCTTTCTCATCCCTTCTTCTATCTTCTTCTTCCTTCTTCATTAGGATAGAAACCTCACTAACCTTTAGGATATCCATGCATGTGAATACTTAGGATTATTTTAGTCCCCCTTTAGAATTTTTCCTTTGTGATCCTTTGGTGCTCTCTCTTCTCATCTTCAAACTTAATTCTAATTCATTTAATAAAGGTTGAGTACTTTCATGTGACATGAGACTTTGCTATGAGATGCTCACATGCGTTCCATTTCGGGGCGAGGTGTGAGTCATCACTCGTGGTGGATAGGTCTTAGCATGAGTACCTCACAAAGAAAAACTAAAAAACACTTCTTAACCAAAAAACCACAAAAACACTTAATAAGGGTAATAGGCCAGTGTGCTTGAGCCTTCACTTGTGGGACTAGCTTTGGGGATTTCCTCCATAGATAGGTGTGCCTCTTGCGCATTCCATTTCGGGATGATGTGAGATGTACACATCCCATTGAGTAAGACTTAGGTACACTTACCTATGCAAACCTTCACTCATAAAAGCTTCTGAAAAACACCAAACAAACAATAAACGTCTTTCCTTCGGGAATTCTTTTCTCACCTCATCCGCTCCGTACGCGAACTTGCTCCTACTTGTCACTTTGCAAGACGGTTACGCACTCGTCGTCCGAGTCTACAACACCTGAGCATTGACATAGGCAGTTCAAGCCTTAATTCACAAGAAATTTCCTTTCCACCCCTAGTTAGGGGAACTACGGCGTCTCTGATCCTCATTATCCTGATGAGGTACGTAGGCAGCGGGGTAGGGCCCGTTCGAGCACAATCTTTATTTTCCCTACATTTTTCCTCTTTGTTTCTTATTTCAATTCTTTTCCAGTTCCAGTTTCTTTTCATTTTCATTTCTTTTGCTGCAGCTTTCATACCCTCACCCTTTGAAAACAGACTTATAAGCGTGGATCCCGTCGAGTACGGCGGACGGATTGGGGTGCTAATACCTTCTCAATTCGTAACCGACTCCCGAACTCAGATCTTTGGTTCGCAAGGCCTTGTCCTTTCCTTCTTCCTTAGGTTTGTGCAACATTACCTTTCCCTTTCTTTCGGGATAAAAATGTCTGGCTGGCGACTCTACCTTTTCCGCGCCACTTTCGCGTTTGTACCAGGATGAAAATCCCGGGAGCGACACTATGGAGTGCAAGGGTGTTGTTTTGTCTAATGTCCTGGTTGACACAGGCTCTTCTCTTAATGTACTTCTGAAGAAAGCATTAATGAAGCTCAATGTTGATGGTATCATCCTAAGACCTAGTGATTTGATAGTTAAAGCTTTTGATGGGTCTAGAAGGTCAGTGTTTGGAGAAGTTGAGTTACTTGTGAAAATAGGGTCTCAAGTATTCAAAAGCACCTTCTACGTCATTGACATTCAGCCCGCGTACAGTTGCTTGTTGGGACGTCCATGGATTCACGCTGTCGGAGCTGTAACTTCCACTCTGCATCAAAAGCTCAAGTACGTGGTTGATGGCCAAGTAATCACTGTGTGAGGAGAGGAAGATATCTTTGTGAGCCACTTATCAACTTTCAAATATGTGGAGATGGACGGAGAGATCCATGAAACTCTGTGTTAGGCCTTCGAAGCAGTTAATGTCAGCATTTTAACTCCTGTAAGGAAGAGCCGTGAGAAAGAAGGTACCTCCATTCACTCCTACAAGCAGGCAAAGGAAGTGGTTCAGTCAGGAAGCGCCCAAGGCTGGGGCAAATTGCTGGAATTAGAGAACAAAGATGACAAGTTTGGTTTGGGTTATCAGCCTAGTGGGTCTAATTGGTCTCCAAGTGGTAAAGCCATTACTTTTACAAACGCTGGGATGCTCGACTGCAACCATATCTGTGCAACTAATGAAGAAGAGGGCAGTGACGGTGACTGGGACAACTGGATTCATCCGTGTGCGCTCGGAGAGGAGCTGAAGAACTAGTCTGCTGAAGACATCGTCCAAGTTACCTGGCACTCAGAGTAATTTATTTGTTTCCTTTTCTTATCATGCTGCATTGTCAAATCCTGCACTCTGCCCAAGGTGCAAGGATCCATTGTATGGGCCACCATGTTTGTTATGCACTTATTTTACCATGAAATAAAGGACATTTTCAGACAAATTGTGTTCTCTTTCTTTCGTTTTAAATCTTTCACAAAAATAAAAAAAATGAAAATGTGTTTTTCCTTTTTGTTTTTGTGTTTGCGTCTCTTTTAAAAAATAAACAGATTCTGAAATAAGCACATCGTCTGTGCAGTGTTGATCATCCGGATTCCATTGATAACGTTCCTGCTATGACCATGCATGACTTTGACAATCCTATCTACCAAGCTGATGAAGGGGTTGAGGAAGACTGTGAACTCCCTGAAGAATTGGTCAGATTGTTGAAACAAGAGGAACGAGTTATTCAGCCTCATCAGGAAGAAATTGAGATCATCAACATCGGCACTGAAGATGGGAAGAAAGAGATTAAGATTGGGGCCAGTCTGCAGGCCGAAGTAAAGAAAGAGTTGATTGGTATGCTGCGTGAGTATGTGGATATCTTTGCCTGGTTGTATCAAGATATGCCAGGATTGGATACCGACATTGTTGTGCATAAGCTACCATTGAAAGAAGACTGTCCTCCTGTGAAACAGAAGTTGAGAAGAACTCGTCCTGACATGGCGATAAAGATCAAAGAGGAAGTTCAGAAGCAATGGGATGCCGGATTCCTTGCTGTAACCAGTTACCCACCTTGGGTAGCTAACATTGTGCCTGTACCAAAGAAGGACGGCAAGGTCCGGATGTGCGTTGATTACCGGGATCTAAATAGAGCGAGCCCAAAAGATGATTTTCCGTTACCTCACATTGATGTGCTGGTAGACAACACTGCTCAATTCTCGGTATTTTCCTTCATGGATGGCTTCTCCGGGTATAATCAGATTAAGATGGTGACGGAAGACATGGAGAAAACAAATTTCATTACCCCGTGGGGTACATTCTGCTACAAGGTGATGCCCTTTGGTTTGAAGAACGTCGGGGCAACTTATCAGCGGGCTATGGTCACATTGTTTCACGACATGATACACAAGGAGATAGAGTGTTATGTGGACGATATGATTGCTAAGTCCCGAAACGAAGAAGAGCATCTTGTCAACCTCAAGAAGCTGTTTGATAGACTGATAAAATATAAGCTGAGGTTGAATCCAAACAAGTGCACTTTCGGAGTGCGTTCCGGGAAACTGCTGGGTTTCATTGTTAGTCAGAAGGGAATCGAGGTAGATCCTGAAAAGTAAAAGCAATACAAGATATGCCTGCACCGAAAACAGAAAAAGAAGTGTGCGGGTTTTTAGGGAGGTTGAACTACATTTCACAGTTCATATCTCATCTAACTGCCACGTGCGAGCCAATATTCAAGTTTCTAAGAAAAGAGCAAACGGTCAGGTGGAATGAGGACTGCCAAAGAGCTTTCGATAAGATAAAAGAATATTTGCAGACACCTCCGATTCTAATGCCTCCAGTTCCAGGACGGCCGCTTATCATGTACTTGACTGTGCTAGAAGGGTCAATGGGGTGTGTTCTAGGCCAACATGACGAGTCTGGTCGAAAAGAGTACGTTATTTATTACCTTAGAAAAAAGTTTACCGACTGTGAATCCCGTTACTCACTGCTGGAGAAAACTTGCTGTGCTTTGGTATGGGCTGCTCGCCGACTGAGACAATACATGTTGACCCATACCACACTGCTAATTTCCAAAATGGATCCTGTCAAGTATATCTTTGAGAAACCAGCGTTAACCAGAAGGGTTGCTAGATGGAAAATGATCTTAACAGAGTATGACATACATTATACTTCTCAGAAAGCCATCAAAGGAAGTGTATTTTCAGATTACCTTGCACATCAACCTCTTGAAGATGACTATCAGCCAATGAAGTTTGATTTCCCTGATGAGGACATCATGTACCTCAAAGCAAACGATTGCGAGGAACCACTTCCGGAGGAGGGGCCAAACCCTGAATCCAAATGGAAGTTGATGTTTAATGGGGCAGTCAATATCAATGGACGCGGAGTTGGTGATGTTCTTATTACTCCTGAAGGTGTTCACTTTCCCTTCGCTGCCAAAATTACGTTTGGCTGCACCAACAATGAAGCGGAATACGAGGCATGCATAATGGGAATAGAGGAGGCTATTAATCTTCGGATTAAGACCCTCGATATATTCGGAGATTCAGCCCTCGTCATTAACTAGGTTACCGGCAAGTGGTATACGCATCAGGAGCATCTAATTCCTTATAGGGATTATGCCAGAAAACTGTTGACGTTCTTCACTGTAATAGCAAGCTTCTCAATCAAATGATTTTGATGAAGACAACATGATGATCCATCTATCAAAAAAAAGGATGTGCAAAAAGTGTTGAATATTGAAGAATTATTGAAGATCTTATGGACTGAAATAATTCTCAAGGTATATGTTTCAATTCCTTAATCATGCATATAAGTGTTCAAGATTTTCTCATAAAAAGCATAAAAATATCATTGTGTGTTTAAACTTGAAATTCTGTTTTTGGCTGCAGGAACCGGTTCCTCCCCATGTGGGAACCGGGTTCCACTTTCCTGAAAAGAACGTGATTCTGGTTTTAAGACTAGGAACCGGGTTGTCCCCCTCTGGGAACCGGTTCCCCTTTGTTAAAAATTCAAATTTTTTATAACGTTCAGCAGGAACCGGGTTGTCCCATGTGGGAACCGATTCCTACTGTAGAAATTTGAAAAATACTTTATTTTTTCATCAGCACTTTTCATGATAATCTTTCATTGGATCATGGCATCTTTTCATGATACAATACTCTTTTGAAAGGGTGTTTTACACACTATAAATTCTGCATTTTTTTTTAAATAAACACACACCTTCTTCATTAACAATTCATTTTTATAAATATTTTATTCTTTCAACATTTTCAAGTGTTTTCATATCATTTTTAAGTGAAACTTTCTGCACTTAATTTTCATTGAAAATTATTGTAAGTTTCATATCATTCTTTGAACACTTGTATACATTGTTGAGAATTGTTTCATTTGAAGAGGAAGATCAATTATCAAGATTGATATCAACATTCTTTCAAGACAAAATCTCATTATCAAGAATTATTTTTTGTTTTACCTTGTTGTCCAAGTTTGTTGGAAACAAGTGTGTGTTTGAAGAGGATTGTTCTTCATTCACTTGATTACCTATAGTGTAGATAGTAAGCATAAGCTGTACAATAATTCTAACTATAGTGAAATCTCTTTCGAGTCGAAAGAGGAGTGGAGTACCTTCGAAGTGTGAAGGGAACCACTATAAATTTCCGGTGTTCATTTTACTTTCAGCACTTTATTTTTCAGCACTTAACGAAAAATAATCAACAACCGGAAACACGATCAAAGAATTGTCGACTACCTAATTCACCCCCCCTCTTAGGCGCACTCTTATAACTTACAGTTGGCATCAGAGCAAGTTCTAGGTAACTTGTTCCTATAGATTCAGATGGCTTCCGCAAACAATGATCGTGTTTTCAAAGATGGTGGTAGTAGCAACAAGCCTCCATTATTTTCCGGTCAATATTTCGACTTTTGGAAACTCCGTATGAAGGCACACTTAGAAGCACAAGGAAGTGATATATGGGAGGCTGTTCTAAATGGTCCTTTCATTCCTATAACAGTTGTCAATGGTGCTAGTTCATCTAAGCCACAAGTGTCATGGGATGATGATGATAAGAAAAAAGTTCTTTATGACAAAAAGGCTATCAACATCTTACAAAGTGCACTTGGAATGGATGAATTCTTCCGCGTCTCAACATGTACAACGGCAAAAGAAATATGGGACACTCTTGTAGAAACTCACGAAGGAACGGCTGAAGTAAAAAGATCTAGGTTGAATACGCTAAGACAAGAGTACGAATTATTCCGAATGCAACCGGGAGAATCAATCCTCGACTTGCAGAAAAGATTCGTGCATTTGACAAATCACTTGAAAGCACTTGGTAAGACACTATCAAATGATGAACTTAATCTTAAAGTGCTTAGGTCTTTAACAAGAGAATGGCAACCCAAAGTGACGGCGATCTCCGAAAAGAAAAGCTTAGCAACAATGACATCCGCTACTTTATTCGGAAAGCTTCAAGAATATGAGACGGAACTTGGACTATTGGAGAAACATGAGAACCAAGAAAAGAAATCCAAGAGCATTGCTTTAAAAGTTGATTCCAAAGTTGCAAAGAAAGAAGACAATCCGGAAGATGACGAAAATTTTATGCTTCTTGTAAAAAGACTAGGAAAATTTTTTGGTGCAAAAAATAACAATGGAAACTCTAGTTACACAAGAAGAAAGAAGTTCTCAAAGAACAAAGAAAAGGAAACATCAACATCTAACGAAGATATTACATGCTATGAATGTGGAAAGAAAGGCCACATTAGACCGGAATGTTCTAAACTCGCAAAGAACCATGACAACAAAGGAAAGAAGGATTTCAAAAAGAAAGCCTACATTGCTTGGGATGACAACGAAATAAGTTCTTCATCGGACTCCGATAGTGATCAAAGCGCAAATCTAGCATTGATGGCATCACATCATTCCGACAATGAAGACGATGAGGTTAGTAGTAATAACTTTTCAATTTTTGATAATGACACTCAAGGAGCAATTGATGAACTTTTAAGTGAGTGCAAAATTCTGTACAAAACCATTTCATCTCAAAAGAAACAAATCTCAACATTAGAAGAAAATATTGAGAAAATAGAAAATGGTTTTAAGCTTGAAAAAGAAAAATTGATTAGTGAACAAAAACAGAATTTTGTATGCACTAAATGTGAGTCACTCTCTTTTCAAATAGTCCAATTAAAAAGAGTCCTAGAGAGATATGAAAAAGGACAAATTGGATTGGAAAATGTTCTTAGCAATCAAAGATATTCAAATGATAAAAGTGGTCTTGGTTACTCAAAATTCTCAAAACCAACTTCAAACAAGACCATCTTTGTGAAAGCTAAAGAACAAAATCCTATGAAAGAAAGTGACAAGCATAAAGTAGTTCATCAATATGCTAGAAAGAAAAGAAATAATAAGAATAAATCCTTTTCTAAGAAGAAATCTTATCCTCCTAGATATAGAAGCAATTTTGAACCTACTTGTTTTTATTGTGGTATTATTGGCCATACACCTAATGCTTGCTATGTAAGAAATTTTAGTGTTCCAAGTGGGCATTATGTGTGGATCAAGAAAGGTGCTAACTATGAAGGACCCAAAGCTGTTTGGGTACCTAACAAAACTTAATTTGTTTTGTAGGTATGCTTGAAGACCTCCTCAAGTCAATGGTATCTTGATAGTGGGTGTTCGAGGCATATGACGGGTGACCTAAGCAAATTTTCACATCTAACGCTTAAGGCCAAAGGATATGTTACTTATGGTGACAACAATAAAGGAAGAATCCTTGGCATAGGCATCATTGGTTCACCGCCTTCAACAACTATAGAAGATGTCCTATATGTGGAAGGTCTAAAGCATAGTCTCCTTAGCATTAGCCAATTGTGTGACCGAGGTTTCAAAGTCAACTTCACTAAAGATGAATGCTTGATTGAAAATGAGGTTACTCATGAGGTTATGCTTAAAGGTAAAAGGGTTAATAATATTTTTCAAATTTCTTTAGATAACTTGTCTTTGAATGTTAGGTGTCTCTTGGCAAACAACAATGAATCATGGTTATGGCATAAGAGATTTGCTCATATTCATATGGAGCATTTGAATAAATTGATCAAGCATGACTTAGTCATTGGATTGCCAAAGATCAAATTCATCAAAGATAGGTTGTGTGGTGCTTGCCAAAAAGGAAAGCAAACTAAATCAACTTTCATTTCCAAGAATGTGGTGTCTACTTCAAGACCACTACAATTGTTGCACATGGATCTTTTTGGTCCATCGAGAACAAAAAGCTTCGGAGGTAATGTTTATGCATTAGTTATTGTTGATGATTTCTCTAGATATACTTGGACATTGTTTTTAGTGCAGAAAAGTGATGCTTTCAAAGCATTCAAGAAGTATGCCAAGCAAATTCAAAATGAGAAGTCTCTTACAATTATCTCCATTCGAAGCGACCATGGTGGAGAATTCCAAAATGCTTCTTTCGAAGATTTTTGTGAAGAACATGGAATATCACACAACTTCTCCGCACCAAGAACTCCACAACAAAATGGTGTCGTAGAAAGGAAGAATAGGTCTTTGATAGAACTTGCAAGGACAATGCTAAGTGATTCAAATCTTCCTAAGTATTTTTGGGCGGATGCGGTGAGCACGGCATGTTTTGTAAGTAACCGTGTTAATATTCGGCCTATTCTCAAGAAAACCCCTTATGAACTCTTCAAAGGGAGAAAACCAAATATCTCTTTCTTTCACATATTCGGGTGTAAGTGCTTTGTTCTCAACAACGACAAAGACAACATTGGTAAGTTTGACGAAAAATCCGATGAAGGTATTTTTCTCGGCTACTCTCTCTCTAGTAAAGCTTTTAGAATTTACAATAAAAGAACTCTAACTATAGAAGAATCTATGCATGTTAAATTTGATGAATCTAACCCCTCGAAAGAGGATATTGTTTTGTGTGATGATGATGATGAAATTGTAGAAGTTCCTAAAGAAGATGCTTCTAAAGACCTCATTGGAAATCTAGAAGAAAAACAAGAAGAACATCATGATGAATCAACTCAACAAGAGTCAATCAACAATGATCTTCCCAAAGAATGGAGAACACATAGAGATCATCCTATTGACAAAGTTATCGGAGACATAAGTCAAGGTGTAGCAACAAGATTGAATCTCAAAGATGCTTGCTTGAACATGGCATTTGTTTCACAAATTGAACCTTCTAAAATCAATGAAGCCTTGAATGACGACCAATGGATACTTGCGATGCAAGAAGAATTGAATCAATTTGAAAGAAATCAAGTTTGGGAACTTGTTCCAAGACCAAGTAACAAGCACATCATTGGTACAAGATGGGTGTTCAAGAACAAACTTGATGAAAATGGAATCATAGTTCGCAACAAAGCAAGATTGGTGGCACAAGGCTACAATCAAGAAGAAGGCATTGATTTTGAAGAAACCTTCGCTCCGGTTGCAAGGTTAGAGGCTATACGCTTATTGCTTGCTTACGCTTGTTCAATGAATTTTCAGCTTTTTCAAATGGACGTTAAAAGCGCCTTCCTTAATGGATATATCAACGAAGAAGTCTACGTCAAACAACCTCCGGGTTTTGAAGACTTCAAGCACCCTTCACATGTATACAAGTTGAAGAAAGCACTCTATGGTCTAAGACAAGCTCCAAGGGCATGGTACGATCGTCTAAGTAATTTTCTATGCGAAAAAGGTTTTGAAAAAGGCAAGGTAGATAAGACTTTGTTTATTAAACGAACAAAGAATGATACCTTACTTGTTCAAGTGTACGTGGACGATATTATCTTTGGCTCAACCAACAATCAACTATGTGAAGAGTTTGCTTCAATGATGCAAGGCGAATTTGAAATGTCGATGATGGGAAAGATGAATTACTTTCTTGGACTTCAAATCAAGCAACAAAAGGACGGAATCTTCATAAATCAATCCAAATATTGCAAGGAACTCTTGAAAAGATTTGATATGGATAGTTGTAAAGCAATGTCTACACCAATGGGCTCCGGTACCTACGTTGATCAAGATGAAATGGGAACATCGGTTGATATCACAAAATATCGAGGTATGATTGGTTCATTATTATATTTGACGGCAAGCCGTCCTGACATTATGTTCAGTGTTTGTTTGTGTGCTCGCTTTCAAGCAAACCCTAAGGAGTCACATTTCACGGCGGTCAAACGAATCATGAAGTATCTCAAGGGAACGACAAATGTTGGTCTATGGTATCCTAAAGGTAGTAGCTGCACTTTAATTGGTTATTCTGACGCAGATTATGCAGGATGTAAAACTGATAGAAAAAGCACAAGTGGAACATGTCACATCCTCGGAAATGCTCTAGTTTCGTGGTCTTGCAAGAAACAAGCGTGCGTTGCTCTTAGTACAGCCGAAGCAGAGTACATAGCGGCAGGAAGTTGTTGTGCACAAAATCTTTGGATAAAGCAACAACTAAGTGACTACGGAATTGATCTTGGTTGCATTCCTCTCCGGTGCGATAACACAAGTGCAATCAACATCACGAAGAATCCCGTCATGCATTCTCGAACCAAACATATTGACATTCGTCATCACTTTCTCCGGGATCATGTACTTAAAGGAGATGTCGAAGTAACTTTTGTGGATACTCATAACCAACTTGCGGATATCTTCACCAAGCCTCTTGCAAAAGAACCTTTCTACAAAATTCGAAGAGAGCTTGGAATTTTAGATGAAGGTGATGTTTAATTTTTTTTTAATTAATTTTTTTTTTTTTTTTTCAAGGTACACCTCTCTAAAAATTTATTTATTTATTTCAATATGCTTTATTTATTTAGTTAATTGTTTGAATGAAAATGTTTAGTTTAATTATATGTTCTAGTTTCGTTTAGTTTCTTGTTCAGTTTTCTATGTTTGTGATGTTTAGGCTTATGTCCTATTTTAATGTTTTCAACTAAGTGGAATTTCATGTTTTAAGTTTAAAACTTGTTCGCTTTAACGATATGCTATGAATTTCTTTATTTCATCTTTTCCCCATCCTTTTTGATAATAACAAAGGGGGAGAAGATTTGGTGTATGTTGTTTTTGCTCCATTTGTTTTGCAGGCCTTTAATACTTGTCAAATAAACTCACTCCAATAATTCAAGCAACTTATGGACTTAGGGGGAGTCATCAACATAGGGGGAGTCTTGCAAAAACAACATTCCAAGTTTTGGTTGTCATCATCAAAAAGGGGGAGAATGTAATAGCAAGCTTCTCAATCAAATGATTTTGATGAAGACAACATGATGATCCATCTATCAAAAAAAAGGATGTGCAAAAAGTGTTGAATATTGAAGAATTATTGAAGATCTTATGGACTGAAATAATTCTCAAGGTATATGTTTCAATTCCTTAATCATGCATATAAGTGTTCAAGATTTTCTCATAAAAAGCATAAAAATATCATTGTGTGTTTAAACTTGAAATTCTGTTTTTGGCTGCAGGAACCGGTTCCTCCCCATGTGGGAACCGGGTTCCACTTTCCTGAAAAGAACGTGATTCTGGTTTTAAGACTAGGAACCGGGTTGTCCCCCTCTGGGAACCGGTTCCCCTTTGTTAAAAATTCAAATTTTTTATAACGTTCAGCAGGAACCGGGTTGTCCCATGTGGGAACCGATTCCTACTGTAGAAATTTGAAAAATACTTTATTTTTTCATCAGCACTTTTCATGATAATCTTTCATTGGATCATGGCATCTTTTCATGATACAATACTCTTTTGAAAGGGTGTTTTACACACTATAAATTCTGCATTTTTTTTTAAATAAACACACACCTTCTTCATTAACAATTCATTTTTATAAATATTTTATTCTTTCAACATTTTCAAGTGTTTTCATATCATTTTTAAGTGAAACTTTCTGCACTTAATTTTCATTGAAAATTATTGTAAGTTTCATATCATTCTTTGAACACTTGTATACATTGTTGAGAATTGTTTCATTTGAAGAGGAAGATCAATTATCAAGATTGATATCAACATTCTTTCAAGACAAAATCTCATTATCAAGAATTATTTTTTGTTTTACCTTGTTGTCCAAGTTTGTTGGAAACAAGTGTGTGTTTGAAGAGGATTGTTCTTCATTCACTTGATTACCTATAGTGTAGATAGTAAGCATAAGCTGTACAATAATTCTAACTATAGTGAAATCTCTTTCGAGTCGAAAGAGGAGTGGAGTACCTTCGAAGTGTGAAGGGAACCACTATAAATTTCCGGTGTTCATTTTACTTTCAGCACTTTATTTTTCAGCACTTAACGAAAAATAATCAACAACCGGAAACACGATCAAAGAATTGTCGACTACCTAATTCACCCCCCCTCTTAGGCGCACTCTTATAACTTACATTCACAACAGTTAAGCTTCAGTACATACCACGTGATGAGAATCAATTTGCCGACGCATTGGATACTCTTTCTTCGTCTATCAAAGTTTTGTGTTGGAACTATGTGCCCAGAATTGATATTTCCAGGCTTGATGCACCAGCTCATGCTTTCTCTGTAGACGCAGTGTCTGACGAGAAACCTTGGTACTTTGATATCAAGCTATTCCTGGAAAAGCAAGAATACCCAGCTGGGGCATCATCAAATGACTAGAAGACCTTAAGGCGACTTGCTGCTAGCTTCTTCCTGAATACAGATGGGATGTTGTATAAGAGGAACTTCGACATGGTCTTGCTCAGATGCATGGATAGACACGAAGCAAGCCTGTTGATGCAGGAAGTCCACGAGGGATATTTCGGTACCCATGCAGGAGGGCATGCTATGGAAAAGAAGTTGTTGAGATCAGGGTATTACTGGATGACAATGGATGCAGACTGTTGTTCATACGCTCGTAAATGCCACAAGTGCCAGATTTATGCAGACAAGGTGCATGTTCCTCCAAGCCCACTCAACGTCATGTTATCTCCTTGGCCCTTTTCTATGTGGGGCATTGACATGATCGGGAAGATAGAGCCTACTGCTTCAAATGGTCATCACTTCATCTTGGTCGCAATTGATTACTTCACTAAGTGGGTTGAAGCAACATCTTATGCCAATGTCAC
Source organism: Lathyrus aphaca (assembly GCA_963966055.1). Classification (NCBI taxonomy): domain Eukaryota; kingdom Viridiplantae; phylum Streptophyta; class Magnoliopsida; order Fabales; family Fabaceae; genus Lathyrus; species Lathyrus aphaca. Next base: position 214,050,115 of record OZ014519.1, read on the forward strand.
TCGTCAAGTGGTAGCCAGATTTTTGAAGAGGGACATCATTTGCAGATACGGAGTACCCGAAAGAATCATTACTGACAATGGTTCTAACTTAAACAACAAGATGATGGCAGAGTTGTGTCGGGACTTCAAGATCCAGCATCACAATTCTTCTCCTTACCGACCAAAGATGAATGGTGCGGTAGAGGCAGCAAATAAGAATATCAAGAAGATTGTGCAAAAGATAGTTGTCACCTACAAATATTGGCATGAGATGTTACCATTTGCGCTGCATGGGTACCGAACGTCAGTCAGGACGCCAACTGGGGCAACTCCCTTCTCATTGGTATATGGTATGGAGGCAGTCTTGACTGTTGAAGTAGAGATTCCTTCATTGCGTGTGATGATGGATGTGAAGCTTGGTGAGGCTGAATGGGTCCGTGCTCGTTACAATCAGCTATGTCTAATTGAGGAAAAGAGATTAGCGGCTATCTGTCATGGTCAGCTTTATCAGAGGAGAATGAAGCGAGCATTCGACCAACGAGTACGTACTCAGGAGTATCAAGTGGGAGAGCTAGTGCTCAAGAGGATTGTTCCTCCAAGTTCAGATCATAGGGGCAAGTGGACCCCAAACTACGAAGGACCATTCATAGTGAAGAAAGTTTTCTCAGGAGGAGCACTGATGCTCACCACTATGGATGGAGAAGATTTCCAATCCCCTATTAACTCGGACGCAGTTAAAAAATACTTCGCATAAAAAGACCCGCTGGACACAAAAACAGAATTAAGGTCCAGGCAAGAAAGGGCATCCCGGCGAGCTAAAAACAGAATAAAAGCTCGGGCAAAAGTTAGGGAAATAATAATAAAAAATGTACACCCACTGAGTTGAAAAGCCACATTGGACAGCTCAGGCAAGAAAGGGTATCCCGGTGGATTGAAAACCCGAAAGGGCGATCCACGCAAAACAAGGGAATAAGCGAATAACTGTGATCCGAGTAATCTGAACCAAATCATCGTTTCATACAACCTGACAATACTAGAAGGATAGGAATCAGTCCCCTCATCTTCTCAGAAAGCAAAGGCAAGAATGGAGAGTTTTGAAGACATGCTGGTCATAGCAAGAAGGGAACTCATTGGGATGTCGTGCCCATTGCCATTAGGATAGTTTATTTTCTCAATTTTATGGTAGCTACCTCTTTCCAGGTGGTTTCTTCCGGATGTAAAATTTTTCCTATTCAGAGGCCTTTTAATAAAAAGAATATTCAGTCAAAAAAGTTGTGTTGTGTTTATTTTTGTTTGCAAAATGTCCTGAATTTTTGGCAAAAAATAGCATTGCATTTAAAACATGGTGATGTGTTTTTTAAAAAAAAAGAAAATGACAATGCAAGGAAACATTTGAAATTTTCTTTGAGTGTCAGGTGACGATGGATGAACAGATCATACCATGCGAGTCCCCGGGGCACACTTGTGTTTTCTGTTGTTGCAGGTTTTGCAGGATGGCGTCACATTCTCCCAAGCAGAATTTTCCCCAGCTAGGTCATGACAGGTGGGATCCCAAGCAGTTTATTCTCCCCAGTGGAGTATGCCCAGAAAGCAGTGGGAGGCCCATTCCCCACAGAGTTTACTTGTCAGAACTCTTTTCACTAACCAAAGATATTCAGGGAAACAGTCTTCAGCACTCGTCTGTGTTCATACTTTGTTGCCGCTCGTCTACATTTATCAACACTCGTCTGTGTTATCACTTTGGTATTGCTCGTTTGCTTTCCCCAATAGTTACCCATGGTTGTATTTGTTATTGCTCGTCTGCACTTCCCAACGCTCGTCTGTGTTTGATATTTGATATTTATGGTCGCTCGTCTGCATTTTCCAGCACTCGTCTGTGTTTATTATCTGTTTGAAGCTCGTCTGCATTGTTTGGATACTCGTCTGTATCATCCCTTACCCTGTCTGTATTGCCGCTCCAAATGCTCGTCTGTGTTTGAACTGCTGGTATTCGTCCATACCAGTGGCTGATATTCGTCTGTATCATCGCCTAAAGCGCTAGTTTGTGTTTCTTAGATCATCGTCTGATATTCGTATGTATCATTGATTTATGGCACTCGTCTGTGTTATCTTGATGATCATCCAATACTCGTCTGTATTGAAGAGGTTTAAAATCCTGACTGTGGGAATAAATGTCAAAATAGTCACCGGTCTTGGCGTAACAGGTATATCCGAAGGAGGCTCGTCTGTCTCAAGCACCAATTATAAATGTTGCACCTGGCGTAACAGGTTTGCACGAAGAAGACTCGTCTGTCTTATATCATATATCCATGGATAATATATGAAAAGGGTTCGTCTACCTTGACTATGCATGTCTATCCCACAGATCTAAGTGCATCACCGGTCCTGGCGTAACAGGTTTAACCGAAGGAGATTCGCATGTCTCAAGTTATTTGTCTTGCAGAGTATGTGAGGACTCGTATGTCCAGTTCCTGGCGTAACAGGATTGTTCAAAGGAGACTCGTCTGTTAAAGTATTCTGATTCCAGATAAAAGTTTCAACTTGGAAGAAGCTCGTCTGCTTTCTCTCCGTTTCAACCACTAAAGCGTCATTTGGTTGGGTTTATTTCCCAGTTTTTCATTCTCCATCAGAGTGCAAATTCAGGTTTTCTTGGTATTCAACCACAGTTTATCTTGAGCGGTCGATAGCCCGTGCTACCGTCCTTTTCAGATTAACAGTTGTTTGAATAGGGGCAGCTGTAACACCCCAAATTTGCCCTCTTCTTTTTAAGCATCATATCATATCATATTCATCATGAACATGTCATATTCTTGGCATCTTAGCATGGAAAGATGAGGCATAACATTCTCATGACCTAGCATTAGGCATATGATCATCTGTGGAGGGTTTTGAAGCATCACAAGCTATGACAATGGGCCCAATGGATTTGCTCAAGTCCTATGGGGGGTCTATGTTGCATTCACAAGCTCAAGATTATTCACAAAAGCTCAGAAGGTTGGAAGATCAGCAGGGAATTCAAGCTAGGGCAAAGCTCTTACACAATGATCCCAAATTAGGGTTTGAGTTTCAGGCATGAAAACCTCAAGACTTTGGCCATTTCATTTGGGCAAAGTCTTTTACATGTTAAGAGGATCCTAGGGATGAAATTTGGTGAAAATTCCTTATGGAAGTCAAGTATTTCTTCAGTTGCTTGTAAATGAAGAAATTGGTCAACTGTGCCTTAGAAAAGTCAACTGTGAGATTTCAAGGGGTCCAACCCCATTTTTCTAGCCAAGGGATGTTCTTATAATGTTAAAAGAGGTTTGATAAGATCAAAGATCAAGAATCATGAGGTTTTGAGGTGTTTTGCAAAATTGGTATAAGGTTGGTCATGGAAAATGCCATTTTTAGCAAGTTTTTGCCCTAATTTTCAAGTAAGCATAACTTGTTGAAAAAATCTTCAAATGGACCAAAGCCAAACATGAAAGTTGGAGATTAAAGCCTCCCATTTTCAAAAAGTACAAGTACTTTTTCATAGCCTTTATGGTTTAAAAGATGAGGCCCTCGAAAATTTCAAGGAAATTAGGGCAAGGCTTGAATTTCAATGTTCCACAAATGCAAAAGGTCTTGAAATTTATTTTTGAGTGTTGGTATGAACCAAATGAGGTTAAAATGTTACAAAGCAATGCAAATGATCCATTTTTCTCCAAGAATAACACCAAATTCGTGCATGGTGTGAGATTTATTTCATAAGTGTAAAATTTGCATGATCATGAGAAATGTGTGATGCTTGCATCCAAGGGCCAGAATCTTTGTGGATTTAAATCAAGGGTGAGATTTGGAATGCACATGGGCAAAGAGAGGGAGAAATGCACAAGTGTTTCATCTCATCACACCAAATTTTCAAATTGTGCAAATTCTCTCCCACACTCCCTTCCCACGTGCCAAGGCCTGCATTCTTTCAGCATTGCTTCATAAGCTCATTTATAAGAGAATTAGGGTTTGAGTGTGCTTCAAATCCATCTCATTTCTCAACTCTCAAGTTTTTGCTCATTTTTCAATTTCCTTCGAATCACTCTCTACACTTACTCTCTTCACAAACCAATCACATATTCTTCATCCTTGAGAGTTCAGGATCACAAATCCATACTTTGTTCAAGCTGATTCTCAAGATTCCACACCTTGCCATTTCAGAGCAGCAAGCTTCAATCTCCTAGATACAACAACTTTCAAGGCTCTATTTGCATTTATTTTGCAACTAGAGTGTATTTGGAGTGGATTTGCAACTATTCTTGGCTTCTATCAAGCTATTTCCAGATCTGCAAGTCTCAGGTAAGCTCAAAATCCTTGGATCTAAAAATGAAAATAGATGTGTGCATTGTGATCTACTGGTTGTGCTGATGACTCTGCTTGTTTTAAATTCGAAAATGATGCATTATTGAGCTTTGTATGTTGATTTGAAGTTTCATGGTGAAACCTGTTTCCCTTCGATCCAGTCTGTTCATTGTTCATTTGTGAATTTCGTGGCCATATTTGGATTCAGTGTAGCTTAATGATCTGATCTGGAGTGTTTTATGTATTTTCATTGAGTTTTGTTCTTGATTTTCATTTTTCGGTGCCGGAGCCCTAGCTCCGGTCACCGGATTCTGGGCTGGTGATTATTAGGGTTTGAATGAAGAAGAAGATCTCAGGACCATTGGATCTATCATCTCAACGTCCATAATGTTGCCACCTCATTTAATGAGGCATCCTCTCCCTCACGTGAACTTTTTCTGTTTTAATTGTTTTGTTTCTCACCTCACAGCAATTATTGTGCTCCCTCACTGCCAACCAATGAACTTGCTGACTGGAATTAATGAGTTGACTGATCCTGGCCCTCCTTTTGATCCCATGGCTTGTGTTTTTGCTAATTTTATTTGAATTTCCACCCCAATGTTGTGAACCAGCGCAGGACCCAGTGGGCCTGGATGGCTATCCACACCCCCCTTTGCGTGAGGCCCAAACCAATTGAACTGAATTTCCTTTCTCTTCACACCCCCAGCTTGTTTCTTTTTCATTTATTTTTCTTTTTATTTCATTTTAATATCAATTTGGTTTTTAATTTTTAAAAATGGTTCTAAGTTTCAAAAAATTATGAAATCATTTATGGATGTTATTTTTAGTTTTCTTTAATTTTTGACATTTTTATTTTCCATTTATTTTATTTTTACACGTGTAAATTAATTCTCCCATTTAATTAATTCATTTTATTCCATTTTTAAGCATGTTAACTTGTCCATTTTCCATATTGATCCTCATTTTGAATTTTTTATTGGTTCTTTTTGCTCTGGATTCTTAATAGAGTGTACTTTATGTGATTTCCTTATTTAAATGATGCTGATAATTTTGACATATTTGATTTCCTTATTTAAATATCATATATATACAAAAAAAACAACCAAATGATGATAATATACCATGTCTAGCTAGTAATTGATGATTATATTAAAACTTTAAATTTAAACTATAAGTTTAATTTATTACTGGAAGATTATTTTTCATCTAAAGATGATATATTTATAATTTGATTTTAACTATTTTTCGTGACATGAATTATATTTAATAATATAAAGAGAAACATAATGTTACACATATATGTCCTTCTACGTTTTGGTAAAGTTTCTAGATAAAAATACACATCTTAAATAAATAAAAAGTTAGAGTAAATTAAATTGAAAATTATATCGAATCACTATTTAAAATATATTATAAGTTTGTTAATATAGGGCACAATAAAACGAACAGTGATATGGTCTACAAATTAAATAATATAAATAATTCTTAAAATTCAATATCATAAAATATTACATTAAAATAAAATCTCAATTCTTCATAAATATAATATCTTATACATGTGTGTTTAATTCGAATCAGTTTCTTGGACGATATACCCATCCGCCATGTTTACTTGTCATATGAATAAGAAGACCTTTTTCTGATGTAAAGCTTCTACCGCATACAGGACATTGTCCTGGTACTTTTTCTTTATGTACACTTTGATGACTATGCAAACCCTTTTCAGGTCCAAAAGACTCATTACATCCTTGTGCATTGCATTTGTATTGGTCGGCCATTGAAAACTGTATTAACAAAGAAATAATCAAATTGTACATACTAAATTAGAAAGCGAAACAAATCACAAATATATATAGTTGTAAAACGTATTTTAACAATATAAATGTTTTATTTAAACTTGTATATGTCTGTTCAATAATTAACCCCAAAGTTCAAAGATAATTAATAATCCTAATTAATTTTTAATGTGAAATCACGATGTTACACGTTTACAATAAGGATTAAAACTTAATTTCGAATGCATATGGATTAATAGTGCTCATTATTTTCATATTGTTTTCTTTTATTTAAAATAAAATTGTTAATGGATTTTAAATAACCCGCTTTAATTTTATATATTAAAATATATTAGTTACTATAAATTAAAAGAATAATGTTAAAATTATTAACTTCGATATCCGTTGTTAGAGTTTTAATATGATAAAATCATATAATATTTAAATTAAAAATGTAAATTACTTCTTTTTTTCATTTGAAGTCTTTTAAAATGTTACATTTTAATTTTTTTAAAACAAAATACTAAATCATTCTTAAAAACATGAAATATAAGCTTAGTGACATGTTAAAAGGTTTCTAATAGTAACAAAAGAACTTATCATTCGATTCAAGTTTTATATGTGTCGTTTCTCTTAATCGTTTTTTGATTAAAAAAATAATTCGAGTATACGTTTTAATTATAATAATAAATAAATAACACATGAATCATAGTAATAGAAAAACAAACAAGTTATATCATATATACTTTTAAAAAGAAATAAAGAAAGAATAACAGTCAAACTATATCTTATAAAACAAGAAAATAAAATAAACGTACTTCTTCTCTGAGTTCCTTAATTCACTAGTTTTTTCTCCAATGTTATTTTTGTCGTGTCTCTCTTTGTAGAAGAGAGGTTTCTATTTATAGTAGTAATACAATTAAAATTCCAATTAATTCAATTTTATACTTTATCAAAAGTTTCTTTAACAACAAAATCGTATCAAATATTAAATACCATAACATGTAAATTTAAATCAATATATAGCCAATCAAATCAAATACATTCTCACTTTTTAACAATATACTAACTATTGTTAACTTAGAAAAATTGCTTATTTTCAATATTATGTTTTATTTAAATTAAGGGACTTTGGAATAAAATAGAAAAACGGATCCCACATCATAGTATTATTTTATTTTTTAACAATTTATTTCACAAAATACATAAATATATAATATATTTGTCATCATAATAGGTCGGTGAAATTTTTAATTATATCATGTCCTATTGAGATTAATGAAAATCAACTGTGATAATCAATTTTTTTAACTAAAGTTGACTTATTAATAAAATAGTTTTAAACAATTTTAATTAAATAATTAGAATTTTTTAAATTTTTAATCATAATACTTTTTGTTTCTTATAGATTAAAATTAATTTTAACATTTATCTTATATATAAGAACATTAAAAAAACACAATTGTAGATTTAGATTATTTCCATCATATTTTACCTCAATCATAAATGTTGAGATAAGCACTAAACGATCATTTAAAAACTTAAAAACAACAGAATATTTTTATAAAAAAAAATAACCATGATTTATGGACATTTTTATGAAGGATGGATAATTAAATGAGCTATTAATCAGCTCTTAATTTTACATATATTTTTTATCTTTTAATTTTTTTTCAATATATTTTTTTGACTTATTTGATTTGCTTATTTTTTTTCATTAGATCAATATGCTGTAAAAAATCAAATGATGCTGATAATTTTGACATATTTGATTTCCTTATTTTAATATCATATATATACAAAAAAACAACCAAATGATGATAATATACCATGTCTAGCTAGTAATTGATGATTATATTAAAACTTTAAATTTAAACTATAAGTTTAATTTATTACTGGAAGATTATTTTTCATCAAAAGATGATATACTTATAATTTGATTTTAACTATTTTTCGTGACGTGAATTATATTTAATAATATAAAGAGAAACATAATGTTACACATATATGTCCTTCTACGTTTTGGTAAAGTTTCTAGATAAAAACACACATCTTAAATAAATAAAAAGTTAGAGTAAATTAAATTGAAAATTATATCGAATCACTATTTAAAATATATTATAAGTTTGTTAATATAGGGCACAATAAAACGAACAGTGATATGGTCTACAAATCAAATAATATAAATAATTCTTAAAATTCAATATCATAAAATATTACATTAAAATAAAATCTCAATTCTTCATAAATATAATATCTTATACATGTGTGTTTAATTCGAATCAGTTTCTTGGACGATATACCCATCCGCCATGTTTACTTGTCATATGAATAAGAAGACCTTTTTCCGATGTAAAGCTTCTACCGCATACAGGACATTGTCCTGGTACTTTTTCTTTATGTACACTTTGATGACTATGCAAACCCTTTTCAGATCCAAAAGACTCATTACATCCTTGTGCATTGCATTTGTATTGGTCGGCCATTGAAAACTGTATTAACAAAGAAATAATCAAATTGTACATACTAAATTAGAAAGCGAAACAAATCACAAATATATATAGTTGTAAAACGTATTTTAACAATATAAATGTTTTATTTAAACTTGTATATGTCTGTTCAATAATTAACCCCAAAGTTCAAAGATAATTAATAATCCTAATTAATTTTTAATGTGAAATCACGATGTTACACGTTTACAATAAGGATTAAAACTTAATTTCGAATGCATATGGATTAATAGTGTTCATTATTTTCATATTGTTTTCTTTTATTTAAAATAAAATTGTTAATGGATTTTAAATAACCCGCTTTAATTTTATATTTTAAAACAATATATTAAAATATATTAGTTACTATAAATTAAAAGAATAATGTTAAAATTATTAACTTCGATATCCGTTGTTAGAGTTTTAATATGATAAAATCATATAATATTTAAATTAAAAATGTAAATTACTTCTTTTTTTCATTTGAAGTCTTTTAAAATGTTACATTTTAATTTTTTAAAAACAAAATACTAAATCATTCTTAAAAACATGAAATATAAGCTTAGTTATATGTTAAAAGGTTTCTAATAGTAACAAAAGAACTTATCATTCGATTCAAGTTTTATATGTGTCGTTTCTGTTAATCGTTTTTTGATTAAAAAAATAATTCGAGTATACGTTTTAATTATAACAATAAATAAATAACACATGAATCATAGTAATAGAAAAACAAACAAGTTATATCATATATATTTTTAAAAAGAAATAAAGAAAGAATAACAGTCAAACTATATCTTATAAAACAAGAAAATAAAATAAACGTACTTCTTCTCTGAGTTCCTTGATTCACTAGTTTTTTCTCCAATGTTATTTTTGCCGTGTCTCTCTTTGTAGAAGAGAGGTTTCTATTTATAGTAGTAATACAATTAAAATTCCAATTAATTCAATTTTATACTTTATCAAAAGTTTCTTTAACAACAAAATCGTATCAAATATTAAATACCATAACATGTAAATTTAAATCAATATATAGCCAATCAAATCAAATACATTCTCACTTTTTAACAATATACTAACTTTTGATAACTTAGAAAAATTGCTTATTTTCAATATTATGTTTTATTTAAATTAAGGGACTTTGGAATAAAATAGAAAAACGGATCCCACATCATAGTATTATTTTTTTTTAACAATTTATTTCACAAAATACATAAATATATAATATATTTGTCATCATAATAGGTCGGTGAAAATTTTAATTATATCATGTCCTATTGAGATTAATGAAAATCAACTGTGATAATCAATTTTTTTAACTAAAGTTGACTTATTAATAAAATAGTTTTAAACAATTTTAATTAAATAATTAGAATTTTTTAAATTTTTAATCATAATACTTTTTGTTTCTTATAGATTAAAATTAATTTTAACATTTATCTTATATATAAGAACATTAAAAAAACACAATTGTAGATTTAGATGATTTCCATCATATTTTACCTCAATCATAAATGTTGAGATGGCACTAAAGGATCATTTAAAAAATTAAAAAATTAAAAACAACAGAATATTTTTATAAAAAAAAAATAACCATGATTTATGGACATTAATCAGCTCTTAATTTTACATATATTTTTTATCTTTTAATTTTTTTCAATATATTTTTTTGACTTATTTGATTTGCTTATTTTTTTTCATTAGATCAATATGCTGTAAATAAATCAAATGATGCTGATAATTTTGACATATTTGATTTCCTTATTTTAATATCATATATATACAAAAAAACAACCAAATGATGATAATATACCATGTCTAGCTAGTAATTGATGATTATATTAAAACTTTAAATTTAAACTATAAGTTTAATTTATTACTGGAAGATTATTTTTCATCAAAAGATGATATACTTATAATTTGATTTTAACTATTTTTCGTGACGTGAATTATATTTAATAATATAAAGAGAAACATAATGTTACACATATATGTCCTTCTACGTTTTGGTAAAGTTTCTAGATAAAAACACACATCTTAAATAAATAAAAAGTTAGAGTAAATTAAATTGAAAATTATATCGAATCACTATTTAAAATATATTATAAGTTTGTTAATATAGGGCACAATAAAACGAACAGTGATATGGTCTACAAATCAAATAATATAAATAATTCTTAAAATTCAATATCATAAAATATTACATTAAAATAAAATCTCAATTCTTCATAAATATAATATCTTATACATGTGTGTTTAATTCGAATCAGTTTCTTGGACGATATACCCATCCGCCATGTTTACTTGTCATATGAATAAGAAGACCTTTTTCCGATGTAAAGCTTCTACCGCATACAGGACATTGTCCTGGTACTTTTTCTTTATGTACACTTTGATGACTATGCAAACCCTTTTCAGATCCAAAAGACTCATTACATCCTTGTGCATTGCATTTGTATTGGTCGGCCATTGAAAACTGTATTAACAAAGAAATAATCAAATTGTACATACTAAATTAGAATGCGAAACAAATCACAAATATATATAGTTGTAAAACGTATTTTAACAATATAGATGTTTTATTTAAACTTGTATATGTCTGTTCAATAATTAACCCCAAAGTTCAAAGATAATTAATAATTCTAATTAATTTTTAATGTGAAATCACGATGTTACACGTTTACAATAAGGATTAAAACTTAATTTCGAATGCATATGGATTAATAGTGTTCATTATTTTCATATTGTTTTCTTTTATTTAAAATAAAATTGTTAATGGATTTTAAATAACCCGCTTAAATTTTATATTTTACAACAATATATTAAAATATATTAGTTACTATAAATTAAAAGAATAATGTTAAAATTATTAACTTCGATATCCGTTGTTAGAGTTTTAATATGATAAAATCATATAATATTTATATTAAAAATGTAAATTACTTCTTTTTTTCATTTGAAGTCTTTTAAAATGTTACATTTTAATTTTTTTAAAACAAAATACTAAATCATTCTTAAAAACATGAAATATAAGCTTAGTGATATGTTAAAAGGTTTCTAATAGTAACAAAAGAACTTATCATTCGATTCAAGTTTTATATGTGTCGTTTCTGTTAATCGTTTTTTGATTAAAAAAATAATTCGAGTATATGTTTTAATTATAATAATAAATAAATAACACATGAATCATAGTAATAGAAAAACAAACAAGTTATATCATCTATATTTTTAAAAAGAAATAAAGAAAGAATAACAGTCAAACTATATCTTATAAAACAAGAAAATAAAATAAACGTACTTCTTCTCTGAGTTCCTTAATTCACTAGTTTTTTCTCCAATGTTATTTTTGCCGTGTCTCTCTTTGTAGAAGAGAGGTTTCTATTTATAGTAGTAATACAATTAAAATTCCAATTAATTCAATTTTATACTTTATCAAAAGTTTCTTTAACAACAAAATCGTATCAAATATTAAATACCATAACATGTAAATTTAAATCAATATATAGCCAGTCAAATCAAATATATTTTCACTTTTTAACAATATACTAACTTTTGATAACTTATAAAAATTGCTTATTTTCAATATTATGTTTTATTTAAATTAAGGGACTTTGGAATAAAATAGAAAAACGAATCCCACATCATAGTATTATTTTTTTTTTTAACAATTTATTTCACAAAATACATAAATATATAATATATTTGACATCATAAAAGGTCGGTGAAATTTTTAATTATATCATGTCCTATTGAGATTAATGAAAATCAACTATGATAATCAATTATTTTAACTAAAGTTGACTTATTAATAAAATAGTGTAACACCCCAAATTTGCCCTCTTCTTTTTAAGCATCATATCATATCATATTCATCATGAACATGTCATATTCTTGGCATCTTAGCATGGAAAGATGAGGCATAACATTCTCTTGACCTAGCATTAGGCATATGATCATCTATGAAGGGTTTTGAAGCATTACAAGCTATGACAAGGGGCCCAATGGATTTTCTCAAGTCCTATGAGGAGTCTATGTTGCATTCACAAGTTCAAGATTATTCACAAAAGCTCAGAAGGTTGGAAGATCAGCAGGGAATTCAAGCTAGGGCAAAGCTCCTACACAATGATCCCAAATTAGGGTTTGAGTTTCAAGCATGAAAACCTCAAGACTTTGTCCATTTCATTTGGGAAAAGTCTTTTACATGTTAAGAGGATCCTAGGGATGAAATTTGCTGAAAATTCCTTGTGGAAGTCAAGTATTTCTTCAGTTGCTTGTAAATGAAGAAAATGGTCAACTGTGCCTTAGAAAAGTCAACTGTGAGATTTCAAGGGGTCCAACCCCATTTTTCTAGCCAAGGGATGTTCTTATAATGTTAAAAGAGGTTTGGTAAGATCAAAGATCAAGAATCATGAGGTTTTGAGGTGTTTTGCAAAATTGGTATAAGGTTGGTCATGGAAAATGCCATTTTTAGCAAGTTTTTGCCCTAATTTTCAAGTAAGCATAACTTGGTGAAAAAATCTTCAAATGGACCAAAGCCAAACATGAAAGTTGGAGATTAAAGCCTCCCATTTTCAAAAATTACAAGTACTTTTTCATAGCCTTTATGGTTTAAAAGATGAGGCCCTCAAAAATTTCAAGGAAATTAGGGCAAGGCTTGAATTTTCAATGTTCCACAAATGCAAAAGGTCTTGAAATTTATTTTTGAGTGTTGGTATGAACCAAATGAGGTTACAATGTTACAAAGCAATGCAAATGATCCATTTTGCTCCAAGAATAACACTAAATTCGTGCATGGTGTGAGATTTATTTCATAAGTGTAAAATTTGCATGATCATGAGAAATGTGTGATGCTTGCATCCAAGGGCCAGAATCTTTGTGGATTTAAATCAAGGGTGAGATTTGGAATGCACATAGGCAAAGAGAGGGAGAAATGCACGAGTGTTTCACCTCATCACACCAAATTTGTAAATTGTGCAAATTCTCTCCCACACTCCCTTCCCACGTGCCAAGGCCTGCATTCTTTCAGCATTTCTTCATAAGCTCATTTATAAGAGAATTAGGGTTTGAGTGTGCTTCAGATCCATCTCATTTCTCAACTATCAAGTTTTTGATCATTTTGCAATTTCCTTCGAATCACTCTCTACACTTACTCTCTTCACAAACCAATCACATATTCTTCATCCTTGAGAGTTCAGGATCACAAATCCATACTTTGTTCAAGCTGATTCTCAAGATTCCACACCATGCCATTTCAGAGCAGCAAGCTTTAAGCTCCTAGATACAACAACTTTCAAGGCTCTAGTTGCATTTATTTTGCAACTAGAGTGTATTTGAAGTGGATTTGCAACTATTCTTGGCTTCTATCAAGCTATTTCCAGATCTGCAAGTCTCAGGTAAGCTCAAAATCCTTGGATCTAAAAATGAAAATAGATGTGTGCATTGTGATCTACTAGTTGTGCTGATGACTCTGCTTGTTTTAAATTCGAAAATGATGCATTATTGAGCTTTGTATGTTGATTTGAAGTTTCATGGTGAAACCTGTTTCCCTTCGATCCAGTCTGTTCATTGTTCATTTGTGAATTTTGTGGCCATATTTGGATTTAGTGTAGCTTAATGATCTGATCTGGAGTGTTTTATGTATTTTCATTGAGTTTTGTTCTTGATTTTCATTTTCCGGTGCCGGAGTCCTAGCTCCGGTCACCGGATTCTGGGCTGGTGATTATTAGGGTTTGAATGAAGAAGAAGATCTCAGGACCATTGGATCTATCATCTCAACGTCCATAATGTTGCCACCTCATTTAATGAGGCATCCTCCCCCTCACGAGAACTTCTTTTTCTGTTTTAATTGTTTTGTTTCTCACCTCACAGCAATTATTTTGCTCCCTCACTGCCAACCAATGAACTTGCTGACTGGAATTAATGAGTTGACTGATCCTGGCCCTCCTTTTGATCTCATGGCTTGTGTTTTTGCTGATTTTATTTGAATTTCCACCCCAATGTTGTGAACCAGCACAGGACCCAGTGGGCCTGTATGGCTATCCACACCCCCCTTTGCGTGAGGCCCAAACCAATTGAACTGAATTTCCTTTCTCTTCACACCCCCAGCCTGTTTCTTTTTCATTTCTTTTTCTTTTTATTTCATTTTAATATCAATTTGGTTTTTAATTTTTAAAAATGGTTCTAAGTTTCAAAAAATTATGAAATAATTCATGGATGTTATTTTTAGTTTTCTTTAATTTTTGACATTTTTATTTTCCATTTATTTTATTTTTACACGTGTAAATTAATTCTCCCATTTAATTAATTCATTTTATTCCATTTTTAAGCATGTTAACTTGTCCATTTTCCATATTGATCCTCATTTTGAATTTTTGATTGGTTCTTTTTGCTCTGGATTCTTAATAGAGTGTACTTTATGTGTGATTTTTGTTCTGATTTTTAAAAGCTTGTTCATTTGGTTTTGGCCATTGACTTGTGAGTGAAGTTTCTTAACCCTAATTGATGTTTGACTCCTCATTTGACTTGTATAGCTTCTGAATTTCTTCCTATCCTTTTGGCATGTTGTTATATCATGATTGAAGATCTCTTGTGCAAGGTTATGGAATTTTTGGGTGCATATTTGATTTGATTTGAATTTTGGTTCTTGACTTGTCCCATTTTGCTTCTTTTTGATCATAAGTCCTCTCCTTAGCTTAGAAGGGCACTTGTGCCAACTTCTTCATCTTGTTTAGGGTCTCTTTAGGGTATTGGTACCTCTCTGATCTTGGGTTGGGTTTTGTGTTTTGGAATCTTGTATTTTGTTTACCTTTGAAGTTCTTCCTTTCTTTTGTATATCCATCTCACCTCCTTTGCTTCTTTCCTTCCATAATGTGATTGCTTGACCATATGTTTCCTTTCTCTTCATCTCTCATGCTCTTTAGGCACCTTTCTAACTTGATTAGGGTTCTGGTCTTGTGCCTTGAGGATGTGTTTTGTTTATTTTGCTTTGTATCTTATCAAGTTTACTTTACTTTGCTATGTGCTTCATGTTACCTCATGTTGATTGGTGTGCTTCTTTTCTCATTCTTATGACTTGTGTTAGCATTAAGCATTTGTGTGTATGACTTCACTTCAGTTTGTATGATGTTGGTATGGCATTGTGACCATTTTATATTGCCTTTATACTTGTGTTACTAACCTTTTCAGGGGCTTTGGTAAGTGAGAGGTGCAGATGTGATTCCAACATCTCCAAATCTTATCTCTTCTCTTCTTATCATTATTTGTTCTAACCTTGTGATTGTTGGGCTTAGGCCTTACATCCCTCCTCTTTTATTCTTCTTTCTTCTTCTTCTTCTCTTCTTCTTTCTTTCTTCTTTAGGATAGTAAGCCTTACTAACCTAGGATTTCCATGCATGACAACACTTAGGATTCATTAGTCCCCAATTAGACTTTTGCCTTTGTGATCCTTTTGGTTTCTTTTCTTTTCTCATCTCAAAACTCTAAAGAAGACACTTAATAAAGTTTGAAGTGATACCTTGAGAAATAGCCTTATCCCATGAGACACTTGTAGTCTTCCCATCTTGGGATAGTACAAGCTTGCCTTGTGATGCACAAGTCTGATCAAGATATCATCTTCACCAAGAAAATCATAAAAAACACGTATTCACTGTAAATAACAAAAACACTTAATAAGTTAATGAGTTAGTGAGCTTATCCCTAGTCTCTGGATTTAAGTTTTGGGGATCTTCTCCTTACTTGAGTGTGCTTGTTCTATTATTCCATCTTGGAATGTAGTGACAAGTGCACATTCCATAGAAAAGAGCTTGAGTTCACTTCCTTGTGACACACTCATAAAAAGCTTCATAAAAAAACACAAACAAACAATAAGCGTCTTTCCTTCGGGGTAGGGCCCGTTCGAGCACAATCTTCATTTTCCCTACATTTTTCTTTTTCAGTTCCCTTTTCGTTTCTTTTATCCAATTCAGTTCCTTTTCTTTTGCAGCAGCTTTCATTTCTTCACCCTTTGAAATAGTTTCTTTGCAAGCGTGGATCCCGTCAGGTACGACGGACGATCTGGGTGCTAATACCTTCCCAGGTCGTAACCGACTCCCGAACTCAGTCTCTTTTGGTTCGCAGGACCCGTGTCCTTCCTTTTCTTTTCTTCTGGTTTGTGCAGCATTACCATTCCCGTTCTTTCGGGATAAAAATTCCTGGCTGGCAACTCTATTCTTTTCCGCGCCACTTTCGCGTTTGTACCAGGATGGAAATCCGGGGAGCGACAGCTGGCGACTTTACTGGGGAACGAACCCAGAGTCTCTAGTTCCCCTGTGAGTCTATCCTATCGCTTGTTTGTTTCTGTTTCTTTGGGTGTTGTTTTTTTGCTGTTGTGAGTTGTATTTTTTACTGTTGTTTATTTACAGTTTCATTTATAGCTTTATTTACAGTCTTCAATATTTATTTCATGCATCATATATTATTACTGGACTGTCTGGACTGGATCTTCTGTTTGGTGGGCTTGGGTGATACTGTTTCTGAGAGATGAGCTCATTACCATGGCTCAAGTGCACCCTAGGACTTAGAGTGGTTCCACTTTGGCCTCATGAGATCTTGTCATGGGGGTAGTAGTGAGTTCCACGCCCAGATTTGCGACCGTCTTGGAAATGTCTTGATTTGGGGATCTCCCTCTTTCATTTCATAACCTTGACAGTTATGTGCAGCTGGGGACCGATCATTGAGAACCTTGTGGAAACATCCTTCTCTAGTTATGACAGTGGCAGACCACATTTTGTGGCAAACTCATTCGCATCTGAGGGCCCACCTGGGACTTACATAGGATGACCTTGTTTCCCGGACTCAGCTGAGGCCTCCCTGCGTAGTATATAATGCCAAACCGATTCCCTGATCTGGTCATGAGCCATTTCTCGGAAATGGTGAAAGTATTATTGCTATTCGGCTTTGAGAGTCCGTGATGTCTGACCCGGAGCATACCAGTGAGGTTGGGAGGGGTTTACAGGTTTGCAGGAACCCTTGGCCTCTACATACCCTCATTATCAGTGGTCCTTGTTGAGATTTTGTTCTATGGTTCTGGTGTTATGGTTTTCTTGGTACTCTGGTTCTGAGAATTTCTATCAGAGGGTTGTGACTCAGAGGATTTTGGTTTGCAGTTGATCAGAGGGTCCTTATGTTCAGTGTCCAGTATCCAGATGGTCCCAGATTGATCATATGCCTGCATTGCATTTGCATTTGCATCATTCTTGCATTAACTGTTTATGTTTCTATTTTTTAGGTCATTGTTCATAGTCAGCTCCCAGTTCTGGTAAATCTTATTTCCAGATGGCAGAAGTCAGAAGAATTCCAAGGAAAAAGAATGTTCACTATACTTTTCTTCAACCTGAAGTCAGAGGTTTTCAGAAATTAGCAGGTCTGATAAATGACCAAGTCTTGGGAAATTTAGAAAGAGATATGGCCAGATATTGAAGTATGTGGACAAACACACTGCAGACCAGAAGGACAGTTTGCATACCTTGCTTCAGTTTTATGATCCCCTGCTGCGGTGCTTTGTGTTTTCGGACTACATCTTGGCTCCTACCTTGGAGGAGATTTCAAGCATTTTGAATGTTCCAGTCAGGGATACCTTGCCTTTCTATGGGTCTGAGGTGGTGCTTAAGGAAGAAGACATAGCCAAAGTTTGTCGTTTACCAGCTACTACCGTCAAGAAGGCTCTGAAGGATAGTGAAGGCAAGGGACTCCCTTGGAGTGTGCTGATACCAGAGGCTGAGAAATATGCTAAAGAGGGTAAATGGAGTGACTTTGGTGATGTTCTGGCTTTGATGGTGTATGGGTCTAGCTTGTTCCCGGGAGAGAAGGAATTTGTGAGCTTGGAAGTGATCTCTATCTTTGCTAAAGGCAATCCTGTGCCAACTCTGTTGGGAGACTTCTACTACAACATTCATTACCAGAATGAGAAAGGTAGGGGTGGACCAGTGGGCTGTTGTGCCTCATTGTTCGCTGAGTGGTTTGCCAGACAGCTGCCAAAATCAGGTGCTTTCAAGGAAATGAGGGATGAGTGGAGATGGTTTAGAAGGCTGATGGGGTTAACTGCTGAGGATATAGCCTGGGGATATGACTGAGATCTGCTGGGAAAAGAGTTGATGGTCAGTTGTGGAAGATTTGCTGGAGTGCCTTTGCTAGGAAGGAAGGGTGTGATCAGTTATCATCCAACGTTAGCTAGGAAGCAATTTGGTTACCCTTTGAGAGATCCACCACAGATGGAAGAATTTGTTGAGTCTTTGTATTTTCCTGTGGAAGGAAACAAGGAGTTAGTTCTGCAAGCATCTCAGGCTTGGGCTCATAGGATAAGGAAGGGTAAGAAAGACTTTGGCAGAGTAGACCCCAAGACATATCCTTCTTTTACTACATGGTTGCAAAAACATGTAGAAGAAGTTCTCATGCCCTTCTCAGTAGAAGCTCCACTTTATCCCAAAGAAGTGCAGAGCCAGAGTACTGTCTCCCTTGAAGAGTATAAGAAATTGGAAGCTCAGCTGCATGAAGTTCGAGTGGAGAATGCTGAAATGGTTAGCCTGTACCATCTTGCCAACCGGGCCAAAAATGAAGCAGAGGGAAAGCTGCAGAAGATCCAAGCCACTTTGGAAGCTAAAGAGAAAGGCTTTACTGGAAGAGAAGCTCACTTTCAAAGTTTGGGTATGATTGAAGCAAAAAGAGAAGCGGAACGCAAAAAGACTTTGAAGACTCTCAAGGAAGCTCGCCAGTCTATTGTTTGGTTGCAAGGCCAAAGGGAGGAGGAGCAAAAGAAGTTCAAGGAAAAAGAAGAGTTTTTCGAGGTGCAAATGGCCTTTAAGAAGGAAGAAGTGGAGAAAGTCCACAACATACGGACGGAAAAGACTCAGCAGTTGGCACAAAGCCAGTTAGCCTTGGAGGAGGCACGGAAGGAGATTGAAGAACTCAAGTTGAGAGCAGGTGTAAAGAAGAACAGAGCAGAGGTGGTTGCAGAAGAGTCGGGGTCTCTAGTTTAGTTTATTTATTTGTTCAGACTACCTACAGACTTGTTGTAGGAGTCTTGCTTTATTTCTTTTGTCTTTTATTCATGTAATGACTTGTAACCCTTCGGGGAATATTTCTGTTGTGCTATAACTTTTGGCCGGCAGTGGGTTGTCCATGATATACAGTGTTAATATGCAAATTATCATTTTTGAATATGCAAGGCTCGTTTGTTTGATACTGCTAATATCTAAACACTCTTCAAAGAGAAAGTCTGAAAGATAGTACTCAAAGTGGCTGTCTGGAGCAAATACCAGAACCGGGGCATGCAAATGCTTAAAACTTGGAAATATGAGCAGTTACATTGTATGCATATGAAGTGTTTGTTTGTTTTGCAGGTAGTGCTTCAGTTTCTAATGTCTTTCCTGTTTAGGGCACTATAGCTCCCAGAAAGGTTCGAGAACAGCCAGTCATACACAGATATCCCATAAGAGTCAACAGAGAAAGAGTCATGGATCAAATGCAGGCTGATTTAGATGACTTGAGACTGAGGATGGACAATTTTATGACCCTTATGGCAGGAATGGGTCAGAATCAGGAACGTCTGCGTGAGTTGGTTGAAAATAGTCAAGCCAGGAACAACGGTACTGCTGATGGAGGTAATCGTAACGGTGCGGGCGCCCGTCAGGTTGAAATCCCTGTAGCACAGTAAGGGGTTACCATTATCAATGATGGATTGAACAATATACAGATGGACGGTCAAGACGAACAGTTCACTCTGCTGGACGAAACTGAAGGCCAGGGGGCTAAAATGAACAGGAAATTTGAAGAGATAGCAGAACAGATCAAGGCTATTATATCTCAAAACTCTTTGGGGTTCGACATTACTGACTTGGGCTTGGTTCTAGGGGTTAGAATCCCTTACAAGTTCAAGGTCCCGACTTTCGAGAAGTATAACGGCACAGCGTGTCCAAAGACTCATCTTCAGTCCTTTGTAGGAAGGATTGCTGCCCATACTGATGATGAAAAGCTATGGATGTACTATTTCCAGGACAGCCTGGTTGGGGCCTCCTTGGAATGGTATATGAAGCTAAGCAGAGTCAACATTAAGAGCTGGAAGGACCTGGCAGAGGCTTTCGTGAGGCAATACCAGTACAATTTGGACATGGCTCCAAATTGCACTCAATTTCAAAACATGTCTCAAACTGCTAAGGAAAGGTTTAAAGAATATGCTCAAAGGTGGCGTCAGCTCGCTGCCAGAGTGCAACCACCATTGCTGGAGAATGAGATGGCTGATATGTTCATGGGGACATTGCAAGGTGTGTTTATTGAAAGATTGGCGTCTTGTTCGGCTACCATGTTTAATGATATAGTAATTGCTGGAGAGAGGGTCGAGACTTTGTTAAAGATGGGAAAGATTCAGGATACAAGTGCGAGCAGTTCGAATGGAGTAAGAAAAGCTTTCAGCGGGCCCCCGAGAAGAAGGGAAGGTGAAATCAATGTTGTGTTTGGCCGAGGACGGGGCCGAGGATATAGAAGATCATATGAGCAAGTGGCAGCAGTCACTATCCCTGCGAGTCCTGTGCAGCAGGTACAACCTCAACAACAACAACAACAACAACAACAACAACCACAACGTAACAACTATCAACAAAGACCTTATCAGCCAAGGCAGGCTCGCCCGGCTAATAGGGTGCTTGAAGCAATTCCCATGACATACACTGCATTGCTACCGAGATTGCTGGACTTGAATTTGATACAATTGAGAACTTTGGCACCACCACCACCTGGAGAGCTTCTAGTGGGGTACGATGTCAATGCTAGATGCGCTTTCCATTCAGGGGAACCTGGGCACTCAACTGAGAAGTGCAGGGCGCTACAGCACAAAGTTCAAGATTTGATCGACTCCAAGGCAATTAACTTTGTACCACCTCCGAATGTTACTTCAAACCCTATTCCGAATCACGGAGGAGCTAGAATAAATGCTGTCGATAGTGGTGAGAAGTTAAGTCTGATTCTGGGCATAGAAGAAGTGAAGACTCCGCTGTTGGTAGTGAAAGAGAGGCTGCTAAAAGGACAAGTGTTTCCGGGATGCAGTTCTGATTGTGAGAAGTGTGTGAATTCAGTGAATGGTTGTGAAGACCTGAGGATGGGGTTGCAGAATTTGATTGATGAAGGATCATTGCAGTTTGACAAAGTTGATAATGAAGTTGATGATGTGTCCACTATAACCATTTTTTATGATCCAGCTGAGATGCCTGATAGAAGAGAACCTGTGACTATTTATGCTCCTGAAGTTAGTCCTGTGACTATCACTGTTCCTGGGCCTGTTCCTTATACAGATGATAAAGCCATTTCATGGCACTACGGCTCAGATGTGTACGTGGAAGGACAGAAAGTGGAGAGTAAGTCTGTTGCTATTGACCCGACTGTAGTGAACGTCGAAGGCGTTGGAGGTTTTACGAGAAGTGGTCGTCTATTTGCTCCCCCAGTTCTGAGAGGAGATCCTGAGGTTGAGGCTTCGGCAAAGGCTAAAGGGAAACAAACAACGACTGAAGAAACAACAACTCCTGCTGCTGGACAGGGTACCTTTGAGAAGGAGGTTGAGGAATTTATACACATAATTAAAAAGAGTGATTATAAGGTGGTCGAACAGTTGAACTAGACGCCGTCCAAAATATCAATTCTGTCATTGCTGATGTGTTCTCCCGCACATAGGGAAGCCTTGTTGAAAGTGTTACAGATGGCCTATGTTCCTCAAGAAATAATTGTTAATCAACTGGAAGCTGTAGTGGGCAGTGTGAATGCAAGCCACGGGCTAGGCTTTACAGACAGAGACCTTACTTCAGAGGGTCGTAACCATAACAAAGCACTACATATTACTATGGAGTGCAAGGGTGTTGTTTTGTCTAATGTCCTGGTTGACACTGGCTCTTCTCTTAATGTACTTCTGAAGAAAGCATTAATGAAGCTCAATGTTGATGGTATCGTCCTAAGACCTAGTGATTTGATAGTTAAAGCTTTTGATGGGTCTAGAAGGTCAGTGTTTGGAGAAGTTGAGTTACCTGTGAAAATAGGGTCTCAAGTATTCAAAAGCACCTTCTACGTCATGGACATTCAGCCCGCATACAGTTGCTTGTTGGGACGTCCATGGATTCATGCTGTCGGAGCTGTAACTTCCACTCTGCATCAAAAGCTCAAGTACGTGGTTGATGGCCAAGTAATCACTGTGTGAGGAGAGGAAGATATCTTTGTGAGCCACTTATCAACTTTTAAATATGTGGAGATGGATGGAGAGATCCATGAAACTCTGTGTCAGGCCTTCGAAGCAGTTAATGTCAGCATTTTAACTCCTGTAAGGAAGAGCCGTGAGAAAGAAGGTACCTCCATTCACTCCTACAAGCAGGCAAAGGAAGTGGTTCAGTCAGGAAGCGCCCAAGGCTGGGGCAAATTGCTGGAATTAGAGAACAAAGATGACAAGTTTGGTTTGGGTTATCAGCCTAGTGGGTCTAATTGGTCTCCAAGTGGTAAAGCCTTTACTTTTACAAGCGCCGGGATGCTCGACTGCAACCATATCTGTGCAACTAATGAAGAAGAGGGCAGTGACGGTGACTGGGACAACTGGATTCATCCGTGTGCGCCCGGAGAGGAGCTGAAGAACTGGTCTGCTGAAGACATCGTCCAAGTTACCTGGCACTCAGAGTAATTTATTTGTTTCCTTTTCTTATCATGCTGCATTGTCAAATCCTGCACTCTGCCCAAGGTGCAAGGATCCATTGTATGGGCCACCATGTTTGTTATGCACTTATTTTACCATGAAATAAAGGACATTTTCAGACAAATTGTGTTCTCTTTCTTTCGTTTTAAATCTTTCACAAAAATAAAAAAAATGAAAATGTGTTTTTCCTTTTTGTTTTTGTGTTTGCGTCTCTTTTAAAAAATAAACAGATTCTGAAATAAGCACATCGTCTGTGCAGTGTTGATCATCCGGATTCCATTGATAACGTTCCTGCTATGACCATGCATGACTTTGACAATCCTATCTACCAAGCTGATGAAGGGGTTGAGGAAGACTGTGAACTCCCTGAAGAATTGGTCAGATTGTTGAAACAAGAGGAACGAGTTATTCAGCCTCATCAGGAAGAAATTGAGATCATCAACATCGGCACTGAAGATGGGAAGAAAGAGATTAAGATTGGGGCCAGTCTGCAGGCCGAAGTAAAGAAAGAGTTGATTGGTATGCTGCGTGAGTATGTGGATATCTTTGCCTGGTTGTATCAAGATATGCCAGGATTGGATACCGACATTGTTGTGCATAAGCTACCATTGAAAGAAGACTGTCCTCTTGTGAAACAGAAGTTGAGAAGAACTCGTCCTGACATGGCGATAAAGATCAAAGAGGAAGTTCAGAAGCAATGGGATGCCGGATTCCTTGCTGTAACCAGTTACCCACCTTGGGTAGCTAACATTGTGCCTGTACCAAAGAAGGACGGCAAGGTCCGGATGTGCGTTGATTACCGGGATCTAAATAGAGCGAGCCCAAAAGATGATTTTCCGTTACCTCACATTGATGTGCTGGTAGACAACACTGCTCAATTCTCGGTATTTTCCTTCATGGATGGCTTCTCCGGGTATAATCAGATTAAGATGGTGCCAGAAGACATGGAGAAAACAAATTTCATTACCCCGTGGGGTACATTCTGCTACAAGGTCATGCCCTTTGGTTTGAAGAACGCCGGGGCAACTTATCAGCGGGCTATGGTCACATTGTTTCACGACATGATACACAAGGAGATAGAGTGTTATGTGGACGATATGATTGCTAAGTCCCGAAACGAAGAAGAGCATCTTGTCAACCTCAAGAAGCTGTTTGATAGACTGATAAAATATAAGCTGAGGTTGAATCCAAACAAGTGCACTTTCGGAGTGCGTTCCGGGAAACTGCTGGGTTTCATTGTTAGTCAGAAGGGAATCAAGGTAGATCCTGCAAAAGTAAAAGCAATACAAGATATGCCTGCACCGAAAACAGAAAAAGAAGTGTGCGAGTTTTTAGGGAGGTTAAACTACATTTCACGGTTCATATCTCATCTAACTGCCACGTGCGAGCCAATATTCAAGTTGCTAAGAAAAGAGCAAACGGTCAGGTGGAATGAGGACTGCCAAAGAGCTTTCGATAAGATAAAAGAATATTTGCAGACACCTCCGATTCTAATGCCTCCAGTTCCAGGACGGCCGCTTATCATGTACTTGACTGTGCTAGAAGGGTCAATGGGGTGTGTTCTAGGCCAACATGACGAGTCTGGTCGAAAAGAGTACGTTATTTATTACCTTAGAAAAAAGTTTACCGACTGTGAATCCCGTTACTCACTGCTGGAGAAAACTTGCTATGCTTTGGTATGGGCTGCTCGCCGACTGAGACAGTACATGTTGACCCATACCACACTGCTGATTTCCAAAATGGATCCTGTCAAGTATATCTTTGAGAAACCAGCGTTAACCGGAAGGGTTGCTAGATGGCAAATGATCTTAACAGAGTATGACATACATTATACTTCTCAGAAAGCCATCAAAGGAAGTGTATTGTCAGATTACCTTGCACATCAACCTCTTGAAGATGACTATCAGCCAATGAAGTTTGATTTCCCTGATGAGGACATCATGTACCTCAAAGCAAACGATTGCGAGGAACCACTTCCGGAGGAGGGGCCAAACCCTGAATCCAAATGGAAGTTGATGTTTAATGGGGCAGTCAATATCAATGGACGCGGAGTTGGTGATGTTCTTATTACTCCTGAAGGTGTTCACTTTCCCTTCGCTGCCAAAATTACGTTTGGCTGCACCAACAATGAAGCGGAATACGAGGCATGCATAATGGGAATAGAGGAGGCTATTAATCTTCGGATTAAGACCCTCGATATATTCGGAGATTCAGCCCTCGTCATTAACTAGGTTACCGGCAAGTGGTATACGCATCAGGAGCATCTAATTCCTTACAGGGATTATGCCAGAAAACTGTTGACGTTCTTCACAACAGTTAAGCTTCAGTACATACCACGTGATGAGAATCAGTTTGCCGACGCATTGGATATTCTTTCTTCGTCTATCAAAGTTTTGTGTTGGAACTATGTGCCCAAAATTGATATTTCCAGGCTTGATGCACCAGCTCATGCTTTCTCTGTAGACGCAGTGTCTGACGAGAAACCTTGGTACTTTGATATCAAGCTATTCCTGGAAAAGCAAGAATACCCAGCTGGGGCATCATCAAATGACTAGAAGACCTTAAGGCGACTTGCTGCTAGCTTCTTCCTGAATACAGATGGGATGTTGTATAAGAGGAACTTCGACATGGTCTTGCTCAGATGCATGGATAGACACGAAGCAAGCCTGTTGATGCAGGAAGTCCACGAGGGATATTTCGGTACCCATGCAGGAGGGCATGCTATGGAAAAGAAGTTGTTGAGATCAGGGTATTACTGGATGACAATGGATGCAGACTGTTGTTCATACGCTCGTAAATGCCACAAGTGCCAGATTTATGCAGACAAGGTGCATGTTCCTCCAAGCCCACTCAACGTCATGTTATCTCCTTGGACCTTTTCTATGTGGGGCATTAACATGATCGGGAAGATAGAGCCTACTGCTTCAAATGGTCATCACTTCATCTTGGTCGCAATTGATTACTTCACTAAGTGGGTTGAAGCAACATCTTATGCCAATGTCACTCGTCAAGTGGTAGCCAGATTTTTGAAGAGGGACATCATTTGCAGATACGGAGTACCCGAAAGAATCATTACTGACAATGGTTCTAACTTAAACAACAAGATGATGGCAGAGTTGTGTCGGGACTTCAAGATCCAGCATCACAATTCTTCTCCTTACCGACCAAAGATGAATGGTGCGGTAGAGGCAACAAATAAGAATATCAAGAAGATTGTGCAAAAGATGGTTGTCACCTACAAATATTGGCATGAGATGTTACCATTTGCGTTGCATGGGTACCGAACGTTAGTCAGGACGCCAACTGGGGCAACTCCCTTCTCATTGGTATATGGTATGGAGGCAGTCTTGACTGTTGAAGTAGAGATTCCTTCATTGCGTGTGATGATGGATGTGAAGCTTGATGAGGCTGAATGGGTCCGTGCTCGTTACAATCAGCTATGTCTAATTGAGGAAAAGAGATTAGCGGCTATCTGTCATGGTCAGCTTTATCAGAGGAGAATGAAGCGAGCATTCAACCAACGAGTACGTACTCAGGAGTATCAAGTGGGAGAGCTAGTGCTCAAGAGGATTGTTCCTCCAGGTTCAGATCATAGGGGCAAGTGGACCCCAAACTACGAAGGACCATTCATAGTGAAGAAAGTTTTCTCAGGAGGAGCACTGATGCTCACCACTATGGATGGAGAAGATTTCCAATCCCCTATTAACTCGGACGCAGTTAAAAAATACTTCGCATAAAAAGACCCGCTGGACACAAAAACAGAATTAAGGTCCAGGCAAGAAAGGGCATCCCGGCGAGCTAAAAACAGAATAAAAGCTCGGGCAAAAGTTAGGGAAATAATAATAAAAAATGTACAACCGCTGAGTTGAAAAGCCACATTGGACAGCTCAGGCAAGAAAGGGTATCCCGGTGGATTGAAAACCCGAAAGGGCGATCCACGCAAAACAAGGGAATAAGCGAATAACTGCGATCCGAGTAATCTGAACCAAATCATCGTTTCATACAACCTGACAATACTAGAAGGATAGGAATCAGTCCCCTCATCTTCTCAGAAAGCAAAGGCAAGAATGGAGAGTTTTGAAGACATGCTGGTCATAGCAAGAAGGGAACTCATTGGGATGTCGTGCCCATTGCCATTAGGATAGTTTATTTTCTCAATTTTATGGTAGCTACCTCTTTCCAGGTGGTTTCTTCCGGATGTAAAATTTTTCCTATTCAGAGGCCTTTTAATAAAAAGAATATTCAGTCAAAAAAGTTGTGTTGTGTTTATTTTTGTTTGCAAAATGTCCTGAATTTTTGGCAAAAAATAGCATTGCATTTAAAACATGGTGATGTGTTTTTTTTAAAAAAAGAAAATGACAATGCAAGGAAACATTTGAAATTTTCTTTGAGTGTCAGGTGACGATGGATGAACAGATCATACCATGCGAGTCCCCGGGGCACACTTGTGTTTTCTGTTGTTGCAGGTTTTACATGATGGCGTCACATTCTCCCAAGCAGAATTTTCCCTAGCTAGGTCATGGCAGGTGGGATCCCAAGCAGTTTATTCTCCCCAGTGGAGTATGCCCAGAAAGCAGTGGGAGGCCCATTCCCCACAGAGTTTACTTGTCAGAACTCTTTTCACTAACCAAAGATATTCAGGGAAACAGTCTTCAGCACTCGTCTGTGTTCATACTTTGTTGCCGCTCGTCTGCATTTATCAACACTCGTCTGTGTTATCACTTTGGTATTGCTCGTTTGCTTTCCCCAATAGTTAC
The DNA here is from genome assembly GCA_963966055.1 of Lathyrus aphaca. Lineage (NCBI taxonomy): Eukaryota > Viridiplantae > Streptophyta > Magnoliopsida > Fabales > Fabaceae > Lathyrus > Lathyrus aphaca. Next base: position 214,078,121 of record OZ014519.1, read on the forward strand.
CCATGGTTGTATTTGTTATTGCTCTTCTGCACTTCCCAACGCTCGTCTGTGTTTGATATTTGATATTTATGGTCGCTTGTCTGCATTTTCCAGCACTCGTCTGTGTTTATTATCTGTTTGAAGCTCGTCTGCATTGTTTGGATACTCGTCTGTATCATCCCTTACCCTGTCTGTATTGCCGCTCCAAATGCTCGTCTGTGTTTGAACTGCTGGTATTCGTCCATACCAGTGGCTGATATTCGTTTGTATCATCGCCTAAAGCGCTCGTTTGTGTTTCTTAGATCATCGTCTGATATTCGTATGTATCATTGATTTATGGCACTCGTCTGTGTTATCTTGATGATCATCCAATACTCGTCTGTATTGAAGAGGTTTAAAATCCTGACTGTGGGAATAAATGTCAAAATAGTCACCGGTCTTGGCGTAACAGGTATATCCGAAGGAGGCTCGTCTGTCTCAAGCACCAATTATAAATGTTGCACCTGGCGTAACAGGTTTGCACGAAGAAGACTCGTCTGTCTTATATCATATATCCATGGATAATATATGAAAAGGGTTCGTCTACCTTGACTATGCATGTCTATCCCACAGACCTAAGTGCATCACCGGTCCTGGCGTAACAGGTTTAACCGAAGGAGATTCGCATGTCTCAAGTTATTTGTCTTGCAGAGTATGTGAAGACTCGTATGTCCAGTTCCTGGCGTAACAGGATTGTTCAAAGGAGACTCGTCTGTTAAAGTATTCTGATTCCAGATAAAAGTTTCAACTTGGAAGAAGCTCGTCTGCTTTCTCTCCGTTTCAACCACTAAAGCGTCATTTGGTTGGGTTTATTTCCCAGTTTTTCATTCTCCATCAGAGTGCAAATTTCAGGTTTTCTTGGTATTCAACCACAGTTTATCTTGAGCGGTCGATAGCCCGTGCTACCGTCCTTTTCAGATTAACAGTTGTTTGAATAAGGGCATCTGTAACACCCCAAATTTTCCCTCTTCTTTTTAAGCATCATATCATATCATATTCATCATGAACATGTCATACTCTTGGCATCTTAGCATGGAAAGATGAGGCATAACATTCTCATGACCTATCATTAGGCATATGATCATCTGTGGAGGGTTTTGAAGCATCACAAGCTATGACAAGGGGCCCAATGGATTTGCTCAAGTCCTATGGGGGGTCTATGTTGCATTCACAAGTTCAAGATTATTCACAAAAGCTCAGAAGGTTGAAAGATCAGCAGGGAATTCAAGCTAGGGCAAAGCTCCTACACAATGATCCCAAATTAGGGTTTGAGTTTCAGGCATGAAAACCTCAAGACTTTGGCCATTTCATTTGGGCAAAGTCTTTTACATGTTAAGAGGATCCTAGGGATGGAATTTGGTGACAATTCCTTGTGGAAGTCAAGTATTTCTTCAGTTGCTTGTAAATGAAGAAGTTGGAGATTAAAGCCTCCCATTTTCAAAAAGTACAAGTACTTTTTCATAGCCTTTATGGTTTAAAAGATGAGGCCCTCGAAAATTTCAAGGAAATTAGGGCAAGGCTTGAATTTCAATGTTCCACAAATGCAAAAGGTCTTGAAATTTATTTTTGAGTGTTGGTATGAACCAAATGAGGTTACAATGTTACAAAGCAATGCAAATGATCCATTTTTCTCCAAGAATAACACCAAATTCGTGCATGGTGTGAGATTTATTTCATAAGTGTAAAATTTGCATGATCATGAGAAATGTGTGATGCTTGCATCCAAGGGCCAGAATCTTTGTGGATTTAAATCAAGGGTGAGATTTGGAATGCACATGGGCAAAGAGAGGGAGAAATGCACGAGTGTTTCATCTCATCACACCAAATTTTCAAATTGTGCAAATTCTCTCCCACACTCCCTTCCCACGTGCCAAGGCCTGCATTCTTTCAGCATTGCTTCATAAGCTCATTTATAAGAGAATTAGGGTTTGAGTGTGCTTCAAATCCATCTCATTTCTCAACTCTCAAGTTTTTGCTCATTTTTCAATTTCCTTCGAATCACTCTCTACACTTACTCTCTTCACAAACCAATCACATATTCTTCATCCTTGAGAGTTCAGGATCACAAATCCATACTTTGTTCAAGCTGATTCTCAAGATTCCACACCTTGCCATTTCAGAGCAGCAAGCTTCAATCTCCTAGATACAACAACTTTCAAGGCTCTATTTGCATTTATTTTGCAACTAGAGTGTATTTGGAGTGGATTTGCAACTATTCTTGGCTTCTATCAAGCTATTTCCAGATCTGCAAGTCTCAGGTAAGCTCAAAATCCTTGGATCTAAAAATGAAAATAGATGTGTGCATTGTGATCTACTGGTTGTGCTGATGACTCTGCTTGTTTTAAATTCGAAAATGATGCATTATTGAGCTTTGTATGTTGATTTGAAGTTTCATGGTGAAACCTGTTTCCCTTCGATCCAGTCTGTTCATTGTTCATTTGTGAATTTCGTGGCCATATTTGGATTCAGTGTAGCTTAATGATCTGATCTGGAGTGTTTTATGTATTTTCATTGAGTTTTGTTCTTGATTTTCATTTTTCGGTGCCGGAGCCCTAGCTCCGGTCACCGGATTCTGGGCTGGTGATTATTAGGGTTTGAATGAAGAAGAAGATCTCAGGACCATTGGATCTATCATCTCAACGTCCATAATGTTTCCACCTTATTTAATTAGGCATCCTCTCCCTCACGTGAACTTTTTCTATTTTAATTGTTTTGTTTCTCACCTCACAGCAATTATTGTGCTCCCTCACTGCCAACCAATGAACTTGCTGACTGGAATTAATGAGTTGACTGATCCTGGCCCTCCTTTTGATCCCATGGCTTGTGTTTTTGCTAATTTTATTTGAATTTCCACCCCAATGTTGTGAACCAGCGCAGGACCCAGTGGGCCTGGATGGCTATCCACACCCCCCTTTGCGTGAGGCCCAAACCAATTGAACTGAATTTCCTTTCTCTTCACACCCCCAGCTTGTTTCTTTTTCATTTATTTTTCTTTTTATTTCATTTTAATATCAATTTGGTTTTTAATTTTTAAAAATGGTTCTAAGTTTCAAAAAATTATGAAATCATTTATGGATGTTATTTTTAGTTTTCTTTAATTTTTGACATTTTTATTTTCCATTTATTTTATTTTTACACGTGTAAATTAATTCTCCCATTTAGATAATTCATTTTATTCCATTTTTAAGCATGTTAACTTGTCCATTTTCCATATTGATCCTCATTTTGAATTTTTTATTGGTTCTTTTTGCTCTGGATTCTTAATAGAGTGTACTTTATGTGTGATTTTTGTTCTGATTTTTAGAAGCTTGTTCATTTGGTTTTGGCCATTGACTTGTGAGTGAAGTTTCTTAACCCTAATTGATGTTTGACTCCTCATTTGACTTGTATAGCTTCTGAATTTCTTCCTATCCTTTTGGCATGTTGTTATATCATGATTGAAGATCTCTTGTCCAAGGTTGTGGAATTTTTGGGTGCATATTTGATTTGATTTGAATTTTTGTATAGCTTAGAAGGGAACTTGTGCCAACTTCTTCATTTTGTTTAGGATATCTTTAAAGCATTGGTACCTCTCTGATCTTGGGTTGGGGTTTGTGTTTTGGAATCTTGTATTTTGTTTACCTTTGAAGTGCTTCCTTTCTTTTGTATATCCATCTCACCTCCTTTGCTTCTTTCCTTCCATAATGTGATTGCTTGACCATATGCTTCCTTTCTCTTCATCTCTCATGCTCTTTAGGCACCTTTCTAACTTGATTAGGGTTTTGGTCTTGTGCCTTGAGGATGTGTTTTGTTTATTTTGCTTTGTATCTTATCAAGTTTACTTTACTTTGCTATGTGCTTCATGTTACCTCATGTTGATTGGTGTGTTTCTTTTCTCATTATTATGACTTGTGTTAGCATTAAGCATTTGTGTGTATGACTTCACTTCTGTTTGTATGATGTTGGTATGACATTGTGACCATTTTATATTGCCTTTATACTTGTGTTACTAACCTTTTCAGGGGCTTTGGTAAGTGAGAGGTGTGGATGTGATTCCCATATCTCCAAATCTTATCTCTTCTCTTCTTATCATTATTTGTTCTAACCTTGTAATTGTTGGGCTTAGGCCTTACTTCCCTCCTCTTTTATTCTTCTTTCTTCTTCTTCTCTTCTTCTTTCTTTCTTCTTTAGGATAGTAAGCCTCACTAACCTAGGATTTCCATGCATGACAAAACTTAGGATTCATTAGTCCCCTATTAGACCTTTGCCTTTGTGATCCTTTTGGTTTATTTTCTCTTCTCATCTCAAAACTCTAAAGAAGAAACTTAATAAAGTTTGAAGTGATACCTTGAGCAATAGCCTTATCCCATGAGACACTTGTAGTCTTCCCATCTTGGGATAGTACAAGCTTGCCTTGTGATGCACAAGTCTGATCAAGATATCATCTTCACCAAGAAAATCATAAAAAACACTTCTTCACTGTAAATAACAAAAACACTTAATAAGTTAATGAGTTAGTGAGCTTACGCCCTAGTCTCTGGATTCAAGTTTTGGGGATCTTCTCCTTACTTGAGTGTGCTTGTTCTATTATTCCATCTTGGAATGTAGTGACAAGTGGGCATTCCATAGAAAAGAGCTTGAGTTCACTTCCTTGTGACACACTCATAAAAAGCTTCATAAAAAAACACAAACAAACAATTAGCGTCTTTCCTTCGGGAATTCTTTTCTCATCTCCTTCGCTCTGTACGCGAACTTGCTCCTACTTGTCATTTTGCAAGACGGTTACGCACTCGTCGTCCGAGCCTGCAACACCTGAGCATTGACATAGGCAGTTCAAGCCTTAATTCACAAGCAATCCTTTCCACCCCTAGTTAGGGGAACTACGACGACTTTGATCTTCATTGTCCAGATGAGGTACGTAGGCAGCGGGGTAGGGCCCGTTCGAGCACAATCTTTATTTTCCCTACATTTTTCTTTTTCAGTTCCCTTTTCGTTTCTGTTATCCAGTTCAGTTCCTTTTCTTTTGCAGCAGCTTTCATTTCTTCACCCTTTGAAACAGTTTCTTTGCAAGCGTGGATCCCTTCGGGTACGGAGGACGATCTGGGTGCTAATACCTTCCCAGGTCGTAACCGACTCCCGAACTCAGTCTCTTTTGGTTCGCAGGACCCATGTCCTTCCTTTTCTTTTCTTCTGGTTTGTGCAGCATTACCATTCCCATTCTTTCGGGATAAAAATGCCGTGCTGGAGACTCTATTCTTTTCCACGCCAGTTTCGCGTTTGTACCAGGATGGAAATCCGGGGAGCGACAGCTGGCGACTCTACTGGGGAACAAACCCAGAGTCTCTGGTTCCCCTGTGAGTCTATCCTAGCGCTTGTTTGTTTTTGTTTATTTGGGTGTTGTTTTTTTTGCTGTTGTGTGTTGTATTTTTACTGTTGTTTATTTATAGTTTCATTTACAGCTTTATTTACAGTCTTCAGTATTTATTTCCTGCATCATATATTATTACTAGAATGTCTGGACTGGATCTTCTGTTTGGTGGGCTTGGGTGATATTGTTTCTAAGAGATGAGCTCATTACCATGGCTCGAGTGCACCCTAGTACATAGAGTGGTTCCACTTTGGCCTCGTGAGATCTTGTCATGGGGATAGTAGTGAGTTCCACGCCCAGATTTGCGATCGTCTTGGAAATGTCTTGATTTGGGGATCTCCCTCTTTCATTTCATAACCTTGACAGTTATGTGCAACTGGGGACTGATCATTGAGAACCTTGTGGAAACATCCCTCTCTAGTGATGACAGTGGCAGACCACATTTTGTGGCAAACCCATTCGCATCCGAGGGCCCACCTGGGACTTACATAGGATGACCTTGTTTCCCGGACTCAGCTGAGGCCTCCCTGCGTAGTATATAATGCCAAACCGATTCCCTGATCTGGTCATGAGCCATTTCTCGGAAATGGTGAAAGTATTATTGCTATTCGGCTTTGAGAGTCCGTGATGTCTGACCCGGAGCATACCAGTGAGGTTGGGAGGGGTTTACAGGTTTGCAGGAACCCTTGGCCTCTACATACCCTCATTATCAGTGGTCCTTGTTGAGATTTGGTCCTATGGTTCTAATGTTCTGGTTTTCTTGGTACTCTGGTTCTGAGAATTTCTATCAGAGGGTTGTGACTCAGAGGATTTTGGTTTGCAGTTGATCAGAGGGTCCTTATGTTCAGTGTCCAGTATCCAGATGGTCCCAGATTGATCATATGCGTGCATTGCATTTGCATTTGCATCATTCTTGCATTAACTGTTTATGTTTCCATTTTTCAGGTCATTGTTCATAGTCAGCTCCCAGTTCTGGTAAATCTTATTTCCAGATGGCAGAAGTAAGAAGAATTCCAAGGAACAAGAATGTTCACTATACTTTTCTTCAACCTGAAGTCAGAGGTGTTCAGAAATTAGCAGGTCTGATGAATGATCAAGTCTTGGGAAATTTTAGAAAGAGATATGGCCAGATATTGAAGTATGTGGACAAACCCACTGCAGACCAGAAGGACAGTTTGCATACCTTGCTTCAGTTTTATGATCCCCTGCTGCGGTGCTTTGTGTTTCCGGACTACATCTTGGCTCCTACCTTGGAGGAGATTTCCAGAATTTTGAATGTTCCAGTCAGGGATACCTTGCCTTTCTATGGGTCTGAGGTGGTGCTTAAGGAAGAAGACATAGCCAAAGTTTGTCGTTTACCAGCTGCTACCGTCAAGAAGGCTCCGAAGGATAGTGAAGGCAAGGGACTCCCTTGGAGTGTGCTGATACGAGAGGCTGAGAAATATGCTAAAGAGGGTAAATGGAGTGACTTTGGTGCTGTGCTGGCTTTGATGGTGTATGGGTCTAGCTTGTTCCCAGGAGAGAAGGAATTTGTGAGCTTGGAAGTGATCTCTATCTTTGCTAAAGGCAATCCTGTGCCAACTCTGTTGGGAGACTTCTACTACAACGTTCATTACCGGAATGAGAAAGGTAGGGGTGGACCAGTGGGCTGTTGTGCCTCATTGTTCGCTGAGTGGTTTGCCAGACAGCTGCCAAAATCAGGTGCTTTCAAGGAAATGAGGGATGAGTGGAGATGGTATAGAAGGCTAATGGGGTTAACTGTTGAGGATATAGCCTGGGGATATGACAGAGATCTGCTGGGAAAAGAGTTGATGGTCAGTTGTGGAGGATTTTCTGGAGTGCCTTTTCTAGGAAGGAAGGGTGTGATCAGTTATCATCCAACGTTAGCCAGGAAGCAATTTGGTTACCCTTTGAGAGATCCACCACAAATGGAAGAATTTGCTGAGTCTTTGTATTTTCCTGTGGAAGGAAACAAGGAGTTAGTTCTTCAAGCATCTTAGGCTTGGGCTCATAGGATAAGGAATGGTAAGAAATACTTTGGCAGAGTAGACCCCAAGACGTATCCTTCTTTTACTACATGGTTGCAAAAACATGTAGAAGAAGTTCTCATGCCCTTCTCAGTAGAAGCTCCACTTTATCCCAAAGAAGTGTAGATCCAGAGTACTGTCTCCCTTGAAGAGTATAAGAAATTGGAAGCTCAGCTGCATGAAGTTCGAGTGGAGAATGTTGAAATGGTTAGCCTGTACCATCTTGCCAACCGAGCCAAAAATGAAGCAGAGGGAAAGCTGCAGAAGATCCAAGCCACTTTGGAAGCTAAAGAGAAAGACTTTACTGGAAGGGAAGCTCACTTTCAAAGGTTGGGTATGATGGAAGCAAAAAGAGAAGTGGAACACAAAAAGACTTTGAAGACTCTCAAGGAAGCTCGCCAGTCTATTGTTTGGTTGCAAGGCCAAAGGGAGGAGGAGCAAAAGAAGTTCAAGGAAAAAGAAGAGTTTTTCGAGGTGCAAATGGCCTTTAAGAAGGAAGAGGTGGAGCAAGTCCACAACATACGGAGGGAAAAAACTCAGCAGTTGGCACAAAGCCAGTTAGCCATAGAGGAGGCACGGAAGGAGATTGAAGAACTCAAGCTAAGAGCAGGTGTAAAGAAGAACATAGCAGAGGTGGCTGCAGAAGAGCCGGGGTCTCTAGTTTAGTTTATTTATTTGTTCAGACTACCTACAGACTTGTTGTAGGAGTCTTGCTTTATTTTTTTTGTCTTTTATTCATGTAATGACTTGTAACCCTTCGGGGAATATTTCTGTTGTGCTCTAACTTTTGGCCGGCAGTGGGTTGTCCATGATATACAGTGTTAATATGCAAATTATCATTTCTGAATATGCAAGGCTCGTTTGTTTGATACTGTTAATATCTGAACACTCTTCAAAGAGAAAGTCTGAAAGATAGTACTCAAAGTGGCTGTCTGGAGCAAATACCAGAACCGGGGAATGCAAATGCTTAAAACTTGGAAATATGAGCAGTTACATTGTATGCATATTGTAACACCCCAAATTTGCCCTCTCATTTTCATAGCATCCAACATATCATAACATACTCCGCATTGCATCTTTGCATAGAAAAATGAAACATGACATTCATTGTTGAAGCATAGCATAAGCTGGCAGTGATTTCAGTTCAGCGATTTGATTCAGAGGGATGTTTGACCTAATCTGGGTCAAACTATCGAGGGATTATCTCAACTGCGAGTCATCTACGTTGGTGGTTATTTCTCAGGCAACGTGTTTCAAAGTCGGGTCGTGTTGTGTGCAGAGGCCATCAGCTTGCCAGACAATGGTTCATGAGATGGTTTTGGATTCAAAGATTCATGCTAGTTATGATTATATGTTCAGATGTGAGAGGTTGAGTTATCCAGAAAAGTCGTTGGTTTCTGTGGAAGCGATGCGAGATTGGTTGAGTGAATTGATGAATCGATAGTTCGTGGCTATGTGCATGTTGGTGGTAATTGGTCCGTTCCGCGAAATATCAAATTCCATATCCGTTTCTAAACCATTTTTGTCCAATTATCCATTAAACCAATTATAATTCATTCCCATTTTTTTTCCTTCCTTCTTTTTTACATTCATTTCTAAATCATATCCATTTTTCTAGTTTTGTTTTTATCATGAGTCATAGTCCACATTGCATTTTTTATTCAACTTCATTGATCTTTTATTATATTTTTAGGAATTTCTATACATATTACCTTTTCTATATTTGTCATGTTTTCTATTCTGATACACATATCCATATTAATTCTTTAGTGTCTTTTTTTTTCCCATCATTTTTAAATCCAATTATATTATTTTTCTTCTAAGTCCAAGGCCAACAATAGGACTACCACATGATTGTTCCTTCACTCACTTTTTCAGCCCAATTTCATCAGCTAGCATCACGCAAACAACAGGCCATGTACCGAACGGAAAAGCAACAAAAAAAACGCAAGAAGAAAAATAACAAACTGAAAAAAAGAGAATCCACAACAGAATTGAAAAGGGGGAAGAAGTAAATAACAGATTTCTGTTAAAGAAAAATAATAACAATTTCATTCTTATTTTTCACACAAACTCTTCTACATCACCAATAACAGAATCAAATTCTGTTCATCATACATCATCAAAAACAAGTTTAATCTCTTTCATAATTTTTTTTTTAACGGCGGCACTCATCTCAGAAAAAAATATATCTCACACAAAATCATAACTGAATGGAAAAAAAAAGAAAAAAAGTTTGTTACGCAGAAAAAATAACAAATGGAAAAAACCAGTTCTCAGTTCAATGATCACCAACAAATCGTTTTACACACGCATCACCATCAAGATATAACGAAGCAAATTCTTCCATTCTTCAATCATCAGTGGCCAACCAATAATAGTTTCAATTCATCACTCAGCAATTGAGCTTCAAGCTTCATCAATCACAGTTCGAAAAGCGGAAAACGAACCTCATCTTCTCCCATCGAATGAGAACTGAATCACAATCTTCGTCAACAAAAAAAAAACTGAACAGAATTCACGCAGCACTTTTCGTCATTGGCAGCCAAACCGCATCGACATCTCCGAGTCGATAATCGAACTCTTCAGTGCGCATCGAAGACGAACTCACTGTCAATCTCGTAGTACTCCAAAGTTGTGTTCATCATTATCGCTTCGACACCACATCCGTGTTCTTCGTCATACCGAAGCCGTGTTCATCATATCGCGCGAATCAGAGTAAAGCTCACCGCGATTCCGACTGCTGTGCTTTCGACTTGTAGTTGGAATGCTGGCGTGAGGATCTACGGTGAGAAGCGTCATGGTACGAGATAGATAGCAGCGGCGGCCGGAGAAGAATAGCGAGATTGTTGCGCGGAAACGAGGTAGCCTTGAAGCTTCTTCGTCGTTTACAGGTACAAATCTGAGCACTCTCTAAGATTTTGTTCGTTGAGTTCTTGATTTGTGTTGTTCTCCGATGGTCCGATCCATAGGCTTAAGTGAGTGCTGCGTTTTGATTTTGGTTTGAGAGGGAGAGGGAGGCGGTTAGGTTAGGCTCCCCGTGAAGAATATAGTGAGGTTGAAGAAGCATGGCGGCGGCTGCTTTAGGGTTAGGAGAGGGAAAGTGTGAGAGAGAGATAGAGAGGCTTATGTTGCTGATGCTGTTTGGTTTGTTTCTTGAATATTGCTTAGAAATGTGATATAATGTTTAATTAATATAATGTTTAGGAAATAATAGTGTTCAGTCAATATAATAATGTTCAATTAGTATAAAGATTAATTAGGAATATGAATCATTGTTTAGGAAAAATAATAGATTAATTGTTATAATGTTTAGAATACTGTTAGGGAATATAAAGAATTAATTAGTTGAATAATACTTAGTTAATGGATTGTTAGGAAATAGAAAAAAAGTTAATTAGGATAACAATCAATTAGTATAATGTTTAGGATAACATAATGTTCAGAAAATATATTTGTTTAGGATAATAATTAATAAGTTTAATTGTTTAGAAAATATATTGGAGTTTATTTAATATAATGTTTAGATAATTGTAGGAAATAGAATAGATTAGGATAATATTTGTTTAGAAATTTAATATAATACTAGATTAGTTAACTCTTTTTAGGAAATATAATGTTTGGAAAAAGATATTAGGGAATATAAAGAATTAGTTAGTGGGATAATGTGTAGTTAGTAATAATTGTTAGGAGATAATAATAGCTTAATTAGGATAATATTTGTTTAGTATACTGTTTAGGTTCTTTTAATTTTGTTTAGAAGTATATAAGAGTTCAATTTAGAATAACGTTACAAAAAAAAACATAATTAGTATAATCTTGTTTAGAAATATAAAAAAGGCTAGAGTAGTATAATTTTGTTTAGAAAATAATAAAGAATTAATTTGGATAATTTTGTTTAGAAGTATAATAGATTTTAATTAGTATAATTGTTAGAATAGTTGTTTAGAATATAAGAATAGATTAATCAGAATAAATAGTTTTGGAAATAGAATAGTTTAATTAGTTAACTTTTCTTTTAGGAAAATATAGTAAAAAAAAACTGTTAGGATTAATCTGTTTTGTTTAGAAAGTAGTTTAGAATAATATAGTTGTAGAGATTAATATGTTTAGTTAGAAAATAGTTTAGAAATATAATATGGTTTTAGAATTAGTTTAATTGCTTAAAAAACTGTTAGAAAATATAAAAATATAGTATTAAATAATCATGTTTAGAAAAGGACTATTAGGAAATATAATTGTTTAGATAATTGTTTAGGATAGAAATGGTTTAGAAAATAGAATAGATTAATTAGGATAATAATGTTTAGTAATTAGTATAATTTTGTTTAGAAAAATAATAAAGAATTAATTTGGATAATTTTGTTTAGAAATATGAAAAGATAAAAATTAGATAATAATTAATTAGAATATTGCTTAGGTTTAATTAGTTAATAGATTGTTTAGAAACTATAAAATGTTTAATTAGTTAATGCAATTGTTTAGAAAACATAAAAAAAATGTTTAGTAAGTATTATAGATTAATTGTCATAATGTTTAGATAATCTGTTTGGGAATAGGAATAGATTGATAAGATAATTGTGTAGAATATATTGATTAGTATAATAATGGATTAGTATAAAGATTAATTAGGGGAATAATAAGGTTTAGAAAATATAGAAATATAGAATTAGTTGATAATGTTTAGAGAATAAGAAGAATAAAAAAAAAGGGTTGTTTGTGTGTTCAGACCTGGGCCCATACCAGGTTGATTTTCGCACCCCACTCCCTGCCTGGCCCATTTGTGTTCACTTCCAGGGCCTGCTTCCAGCACCTTCCCCCTTTTCCTTTCTTAAGTTCTTTTTCTTTATTTTTTTCATTTTTATTCAGTTTGCTTTTAATCCATAAAAAATAGAAATATTCATCCAAAAATTCCCAAATAAATCATAGATGTTCCTTTGTGTCTCTAGAATTTTGTCACATTTTTATCTTATTTTTTTCATTGATTAGTGTGCCAGAATTAAATCACCAATGTATATAGCTTCATTTGCTTCATTTCTTGACCATCCTGTCTTGTCGATTTTCTATAGACTTCAATATTGGTAGTTTTGATCCCATTCTTTTTGCATTGTTTTCCTAAGATCTTCTAGTTTTCATGTGATTTTTCTCAGAATTTTTAGAAATTTATTTCTTGAGTTTTGGCCAGGTATCTTGTGATGTAAGTTTTCTGTCCTAACTTGTGTTTGTGCCTCCATTTAACCTAGTTCCTTTCTGAATTTTTGCAAGTCCTTTTGTCAAGTTGATATAATGTGTTTTAAGATCATTTGGTTCCAGTTGTAGAATTTTTAGATGGCTGGTTGATTATTTGTGGATTTTTGTTCTCACCTTGTCCCATTTTGCTTCTTTTGGTTCATTAGATTTCTTATAGGCTTAGAAGGGAACTTGTGCTAACTTCTTCTTCTCATTTGGGGTTCCTTTGGGGTATGGGTACCTTCCTGGTCCTAGGATAGGTCTTGGTTCTTCTAAATTTTTGAGTTTGCTTCTTATTCAAGTCATTTGTTTCTTTAAGGGTTTAAATTCCATCTTTTGGTTCCATTGCTTTTATTTCGATATAGTTTGGTATTGTATGACTTCTCTCTTCATCTTGCTGGCCTCTTAGGCCATTCTTTATATCATTTTGATTCTGGTTTTGAACTTGGTGTTTGTATTTTGTGTGTTTTGTATTACATCTTTCACAAGTGCGCATTCGTTTCCGCATGTATTCATGTTGCCCCATTTTAAGTCATAAGTCTTTTATTTTCATTTCTTTTAGTTGAATTAGCATTAAGCATTTGTTTGCTTCATTTCACTTCTGATTGTTGGATGGTGTTATGTTAATTTGTTCATTTTTGTTCACTTGTGTATGCTAACCTTGCAGGGGCTATGGTAAGTGTGAGATGTGGGAATTGAGTTCCACATCTCTAATTCTTACCTCTTCCTTTTATGTTTATGTGAACTAACTCTCTTTTGTTGGGCCTAGGCCTTTCTCATCCCTTCTTCTATCTTCTTCTTCCTTCTTCATTAGGATAGAAACCTCACTAACCTTTAGGATATCTATGCATGTGAATACTTAGGATTATTTTAGTCCCCCTTTAGAATTTTTCCTTTGAGATCCTTTGGTGCTCTCTCTTCTCATCTTCGAACATAATTCTAATTCATTTAATAAAGGTTGAGTACTTTCATGTGACATGAGACTTTGCTATGAGATGCTCACATGCGTTCCATTTCGGGGCGAGGTGTGAGTCATCACTCGTGGTGGATAGGTCTTAGCATGAGTACCTCACAAAGAAAAGCTAAAAAACACTTCTTAACCAAAAAACCACAAAAACACTTAATAAGGGTAATAGGCCAGTGTGCTTGAGCCTTTACTTGTGGGACTAGCTTTGGGGATTTCCTCCATAGATAGGTGTGCCTCTTGCGCATTCCATTTCGGGATGATGTGAGATGTACACATCCCATTGAGTAAGACTTAGGTACACTTACCTATGCAAACCTTCACAAATAAAAGCTTCATAAAAATCTCAAACAAATAATAAGCGTATTTCCTTCGGGAATTCTTTTCTCATCTCCTTCGCTCCGTACGCGAACTTGCTCCTACTTGTCACTTTGCAAGACGGTTACGCACTCGTCGTCCGAGTCTGCAACACCTGAGCAATGGCATAGGCAGTTCAAGCCTTTAATTCACAAGCAATTTCTTTTCTACCCCTAGTTAGGGGAACTACGGCGTCTCTGATCCTCATTATCCCGATGAGGTACGTAGGCAGTGGGGTAGGACCCGTTCGAGCACAATCTTTATTTTCCCTACATTTTTCTCTTTGTTTTCCTATTTCAGTCCTTTTCCAGTTCCAGTTTCATTTCTTTTGCTGCATCTTTCATTTCTTCACCCTTTGAAATAGTTTTCTTTACAAGCGTGGATCCCGTCGGGTACGGCAGACGATTTGGGTGCTAATACCTTCCCAGGTCGTAACCGACTCCCGAACTCAGTCTCTTTGGTTCGCAGGACCTGTGTCCTTCCTCTTTCTTTCCTCAGGTTTGTGCAACATTACCTTTCCCATTCATTCGGGATAAAAATGTCTGGCTGGCGACTCTAACCTTTCCGCGCCACTTTCGCGTTTGTACTAGGATGAAAATCCCGGGAGCGACAGCTGGCGACTCTGCTGGGGACTGCACACCAGATGATCTCTGGTTCCCCTGTGAGTCTCTCCTAGCGCTTGTGTGTTGTGTTTTCATTGGGTGATGCTTGTTTGATGTGGCTTGTTGTATTGTATTGTTGTTGTTTACAGCTTTATTTACAACTTTATTTACAGTTTTCAGTATTTATTTTCCGCATCATATATATCATACTGGACTGTCTGGACTGGTTTTCTGTTTGGTGGGATGGGTGATACTGTTTCTGAGAGATAAGCCAAGTACCCGGCTTGAGTGCACCCTAGGATTAGAGTGGACATATTGTACTCGCATGTGGCATGATGAGTGGCGATGTGTTTCACGCCCAGATTGCGAATGTCTTGGAAATATCTTGTGTGGGGATTTCCTCCACTTCGGGATAGGACCTTGATAGTTATGTGCATCTGGGGACCGATCATTGAGAACCTTAGTGGAAACAACCCTCTCTAGTGATGAAAGTGGCAGACCACATTTTGTGGCAAACCCATTCGCACCCGAGGGTCCACTGGGGACTCGCATAGGATGGCCTGGTTCTCTTATAGGAACTCAGTCAAAGCATCTGGTCGTATGACATTAGTACTGTATCCTACGGGCTGAATGTACTATTTTTTCTCGATTTCAGCGCTTGAAGCTGGGAACCTATAAGGGATGCTTGTTTTTCCCGGACTCAGCTGAGGCCTCCCTGCGTAGTACATAATGCCTAACCGATTCCCTGATTTGGGTCATGAGCCATTTCTCGGAAATGGTGAAAGTATTATCGCTATTCGGCTTTGAGAGTCCGTGATGTTTGACCCGGAGCACACCCGTGAGATTGGGGATGGGTTTACAGGTTTGCAGGAACCCTTGACCTCAACATACCCTTCATCATCAGTGCGATCTTATGTTTTGGTCCGGTTATTATGATCTTGGAGTCCTGGATCCTTGGTTTTGAGTTCTTATCAGATGGTTATTATTCAGAGGACATATATCATCAGATACTTGGTTCTCAGCTCAGTGTTCCGTATTCAGACAGACACCAGTTCTTGATCACTTGCCAGTTGCATACATGCCATCATAGCATTTTAGCATACATGTTCAGTTATTCCCGAGGATCTCATATCTGGATTATGTTGTCGGATTTTTTGTACTAAGCAGGGATCAAATCAGATAAATTCTTTGGAAGTAACTGAACATGGTATCTCATACCATTTGCATTGCATTTCTGTTCGAGAGGCAGGGCTCATCCGTTCTTTGTTCACCATCTACAGTTGAGACTCCAGTTCTCGTATCAGACTTGAAGCAACTTTTGAGGAGATCATGGATCCTGGAGAGCAAAGCCAGTATGCAAGTGTTGGGTTGACAAAAGATCAGTGGGACCGACTTTTGGAGGCTATGATGACTTTGGCAAGGCAAGATGACCGTAATTCCGCTCAAGCTCAGCCTGTACAGACCCCTGTCGGGAATCCAGATGTTCAAGAGCGCCAGGTCGCCCGAAGTGGACATTCTTCTTCTGTTGATGCTGCAGATTATCACAGTTTCGCTTTCACTATTCCAGATCCCCAGGAGGCAATCCCTGCGGTGAGAATCCAAGATCCACGAGTTGTGGAGAGCGAGGAGAGATTCCGTGTGTTGGAGGAAGAGATCAAAGCCCTTCAGAATCGTAATCTCATTGATTTAAGTGCTGCAAGCATGTGTCTGGTGCATGGCCTGGTAATACCTCCAAAATTCAAAGTACCGAAGTTTGAAAAGTACAAAGGGGATAGTTGTCCAAGGCAGCATTTGGTGAGATTTTGTAGAAGGATGGCCTCACATGAGCATAATGACAAATTGATGATTCATTATTTCCAATACAGTCTGAGTGAGGCATCGTCGAATTGGTATATGAAGTTAGAGAGCAGTCGTATTCAGTCATGGTCGGACCTAGCCAATGCATTTGTGAAGCAGTATGACTACAATCTTGACAGGGCTCTTAGCCGCATGGATTTGCAAGTTTTATCCCAGGGAGATGGTGAATCTTTCAGAGAGTATGCCCAGAGGTGGAGAGAAGTAGCTGCTCGAGTGCAACCCCCGCTATCAGACAGAGAATTGGTTGATCTTTTCATAGAGACCTTACAGGGACCGTACTTGGAGAGGTTGAGTGGCAGTGGAACTTCAAGTTTCTCGGACTTGGTGATAGTTGGAGAACGCATTGAGAATTTTATCAAGATGGGAAAGATCCAAGGTATTTTAGATAGCTCAGCTGAAGAGAATGAATCCGTTATCAGTTCCTAGGAAAAGGATGTGATTGATGCAATATGGGAAGATCCTTCAACTCCATTGACTTATCCACATTACCCATGCATTTCAACTGCTCAGAGTCAGCAACCTTCTGAATCCGTATGTCAGATTTCAGTTAACAGTGAACTTCCTCAGTATCAACAGCAACCATGCCAACAGAAGCATACTCTGCAAAGGCGTCGTTACTACACTAAGAGATCCAAAAGGTGTTTTGATCCATTGCCAGTACCATACAGTCAGATTCTTCCGTGCCTGATTGATAGTGGATTGATAGTGCCGAAGAAACCGGGTCCGGTACTTTTTCCATATCCACCAAGTTTTGATCCCAATGTTCAATGTGGTTTCCATGGCAACGCACCAGGACATTCAGCTGAAGAATGCAAGCCTCTCAGGGATAAGGTTCAAGATTTGATTGAGTCTGGGTTGATTTCAGTGACGCCTCAAGGCATTCAAGTTAACAAGTCTCCGTTTGGTCATGTGGGTTCGTCAGCCCATGTTATGGAGGAATTTATTGAAGATGTATGTGAAGGTGATTCTCAGTTTGATTCTGAAGAGCGGCTATGTACATCACTTTGATCCCTATTGAGGGGAACTACGTCGCTCTGATTCTTCATTGGCCTTTGTTCAATGGAGATACGTAGGCAGAAGATCGTCAGGTCTTTCCGAGCAACCTTAGGTGTCAAACTTATGTGGCAATTTCATCTCAGTGTCACTCTTCTCTTCAGACGTCTTGTGTCAATGTTTGAACGTCGGAAGCTTCAGGTCAGAATAATTGAGAATGAAGTATGGTGCTGACACGGGGTCATTTGATTGAAGACTGCATATCTTATCAAGAAAAGCTGCTGACTACGGAAAGTATTCAAGATCAACAAGTCCAGACGGAGTCAAGTCTCCTCAACAATGGCATTGCTTAGTTTCTTTACTGCATTTTCATGTGTCGCTTTTATATGTTTGTTTGAACATTTGTATGCTTGCATGAAACTTGTTTGCTTTTTGAAGGTTAATTAATGAAATGCACATGTTTTTCTTGAAGTAATTAATTCGATTTTTACTTTTAATTTTGAGAATGTGCATTGTAATACCAACTGTTGTTCTTAAACACTGTGATGGAGGATGACGAAATGAAAACGCAAAAATCTCCATCTGTATGCTCTTGAATAAGACCCTGTTGACGATGTACAGGCTTTGTTTCAAATCCTAAACACCGGAGATATAAGGGAGATAAACCTTCGTTAACCCTTTTGAGCCTTGAAGTAGGAGTTTCTTTTCACATGGAAAAAACCCTCACATTTAACCCGGGGCAGGGTAGGGGTCAGCTAGTTGGATCAGACGTTCATGCTTCCATAAAGGAGTGTATCTGAGGACCTTTAACATTTCATTGTACCAAATCAAGAGGTCCAAAGACCAGAAACCACAAAGGTTATCCATCAACAACTGAAAAGTGAGACAGTCACAACCCTTACAAAACAGTCAAGACAAACAGTGTCACACGATTTGTTCGGAAAATAAAGAGAAAAAAAAAGAATATGAAAAGCCCGCTAAGTCGAAGCTTGAAAACAAGCGACTTAGGCAAAAATTAGGGCATCCCGCTGGACTCCAATTGCAAAAGATTCACAAGAATCAGTCCAGGCAAAAGTTAGGGATAAGCAAAATAATGAAAAAGCGAAAGACGAAAAGGATTGCACAAGAAAGATCCTTAAGCAAAAACCAATCGTGTGATACGGACACAAAAGACAATAAGGGTGACTGTTAGGCCCACAATAACCTCGATGGTGCTTAAACTGTTAAAGTAGCGGTTCCTCAACCAATATGAAACCCTTAGGAAAGGTGAGCGTTTGCGAAAACTAGCTGAACATAGGAGTGGAAGGACATCGCGAAGATGGGTGGGCACATATAAACTTCGAGCCTATATCCTTTGTTTCTGTAACCGTGAGCCAGACCACGATACAACCCTTAAAAGTCCTAATTGAAACAGGGTTAATTCGAGAGCGTGCCACCATGAGATAGCGTTCCTGACTCCTACGAGTTGTGCTAACAGACCCTCGTTGGTATTGCATATGCATGTTTATTTCATAAAAAAATATTGCAATGTCTTAACCAGTGATTCGTTCATAAACGACATCTTTTCAATAAAAGCTTCAAGACTAACATGTGTTGCATTAGAATTTTCATTCTCAGAATAAAACATTTTCTGCTTGCATACATTTGTTTAGCATCAAAGAAGTTCACATCTGGAACCTCAGTCTAGAAGCTTAATCTTGCCAAGTTGAGAAGGCGGAAACTTTTGAAGGACATTCATGTCAAGGGGCACTTCTCTAAGAAACTCCTTTGAATATGGACTTTTCTAACCAGTTGGGTTAAAGGTAGCCAATCTGGGGCAATGACGTCGATCAATCTCTTCAACAGCCAATCTGGGGCAATCACTTCGAGATTTAAATCTCTCACAAAGCAGATAGTCTGGGTGTTTATTTCCAAAGCAATACTCGTACTGAGGCAGGTCACCCTAGAAGCAATAGAAGTTATTATCTCCAGAAGACGGTTAATCAGATGCACCTACCCAGGTTCAGAATGCTGGGGCAGGACACCTCATAATGATGCAAGATCTTGGGGAAAATTCCTTCGTGGACCATACAGTTTGAGGTGGTTATTTCGGGATATTCAAGAGTTTGAGAATGCTGAAGCATATCAGATGCTAGGTTTTCTGTAAAATCCTCTTGAGACAATATTACGGTGTGCAAGGCCGTTCCCAGAATGAATGTCTGATGATTGATTCTAGTAGGGCGTGGGGAGCGTGTTTCCCTAGTCAGAGAATTTATCCTCAGTCGTTATGGTTTCTTCATCATACACGGCTAAAGTCCAATAGTCATTGGCATCTTCAAGGTTAAAGTCCGATCTTTGTTGGCATCTCTTCAACTATGACATGTTGGCACCTATATGCGTTCAGCCTCTCACTTCAGTTGAGTATGGTAATTTTCACTCTGGTTTTCTTCGACCCTCGAGTCGATATCATTGCTTCTGTTTTCTCAACCCTCGAGTTGATGTTGTTTTGTTTCCCTCGACCCTCGAGTCGATGTCATCGCTTCTGTTTTCTCAGCCCTCGAGTTGATGTTGTGTTGTTTTTCTCGACCCTCGAGTCGATATTGTCATCTTGTTTTCTCCACCCTCGAGTTGATGTTGCTTTGTTATCCTCGACCCTTGAGTCGATATTGTTGCTTTCGTTTCCTCGACCCTCGAGTCGATGTTGTTGACGTTTCTTCTCAACCCTCGAGTTGATGTTGTTGTGTTCTCCTCGACCCTTGAGTCGATATTTCCGTTTCTCACGACCCTTGAGTCGATATCATAGTCTTCACTTCTTCAACCCTTGAGTTGATACCCAATAAGTCTGTCATGAAAGGAAATTCAAAAATCACAACATCAAAGTTCAACCACTGGATTCATTTATGCCAGGGGCAAGTGTGCATATCATTTGTGCTGACAGGACACAATATTTCGCAGTGACACGAGGTTTTCAGGAATCCTTGCGAGACAAATTCTTCCATAGTCTATGCAGTCTGGGACAGTTATGTCAAGATTCGACGAATCTCTAAAGAGTTTGAGGACTTGGGCATTTTGGATGTCAGGTCTTCTGTAAAATCCTCTTAGGTTGATCTTCAAGCAATTAACTAGTCCAGAAAAGGCAAGAGGTCACTAGATGATATTCCCCACAGAGTTCATATTGGATTTTCATCTCCATCCGTGAAATATTTCCCAACAAAGTTGTCGTACTTTTGGGTATTTTGATGACACAGCCAGGTATTCATCACCTCGGTCAGATGGGTATTCAGACCTCTTGACTTGTCTTCCCTTGCAGAGTTGTAACTGTTGCGGCCAATCAGGCGTTTGTCTGTTGCTTGTCTGCAATCCTCGACACTCGTTTGTGTTGACCCTTTGGTCGATCGTTTGCTTTCCCCAGCAGGTGTTGTGGTTATCTTTGATGATTGCTCGTCTGCAAACTCCTGAACACTTGTCTGTGTTGTGGTTATCTTTGATGATTGCTCGTCTGCAAATTCCTGAACACTCGTCTGTGTTGTGGTTATCTTTGTGATTGCTCGTCTGCAACTCCTCAACACTCGCCTGTGTTCTGATATGATATTTGTTGTTGCTCGTCTGCAACCTCCCAACACTCGTCTGTGTTTGGTACTGGATTCGTCGCTGCACTCGTCTGTGCCTTGATATGTATTCTCTATTGTTGCTCGTCCGCAACTGTCCAGCACACGTCTATGTTTGTTTGAAGCTCGTCTGCTTTTATCCCCCAGAAGTCGTTTGTGTTCTGAAGCTCGTCTGCTTTGCTTGGATACTCGTCTGTATCATCCTCAGCACTCGTCTGTGCTAGCTTACATATGAATGTGAAGATTTGTTGTTTACCCTGATATTTCTGTGACTACTTCAAATGCTCGTCTGTGTTTGAATCTCTGGTATTCGTCTATACCAGTTGATGATACTCGTCTGTATCATTGTTTGAGGCACTCGTCTGTGTTTCTCAGATCATCGTCTGATACTCGTCTGTATCATTGACCTATAACACTCGTCTGTGTTATCTTGATGACCATCCAATACTCGTCTGTATTGAAGAGGTTTCAAATCCTGACGGTGGGATTAAAACGTCAAAACGAATTCCGGAACCTGCGTAAGGGTTATCCGAAGAAGACTCGTCCGTCTTATTCCACTTATCTGTGTAAGGATTAGTGAATGAGATTCGTCTATCTCAGGTTACTTGGGAGATTCTTAAGGGCTCATCCGCTCTCTGCACCTGGCGTCACAGGATTGTTTGAAGACTCGTCTGTCTCAGATTATGTTCGGTGTTTGAGGACTCGTATGTCCAACTCCTGGCATCACAGGATCGTTTGAAGACTCGTCTGTCAGCGCATTCTTATTTCAAAATATCAGTTTCAACTTGGAAGAAGCTCGTCTGCTTTCTCTCCTTATCATCCCCAGAGCGTCATCTGGTTGGGTTTATTTCCCAATGTTGCATTCTTCGTCAGAGTGCAAATTTCTGGTCTTCTTGGTATTCAATCACAATTTATCTTGAATGGTCGATAGCCCGTACTATCGCCCTTTTCAGAGTAACTGATGATTGAATAGGGGCAGCTGTAACACCCCAAATTTGCCCTCTCATTTTCATAGCATCCAACATATCATAACATACTCCGCATTGCATCTTTGCATAGAAAAATGAAACATGACATTCATTGTTGAAGCATAGCATAAGCTGGCAGTGATTTCAGTTCAGCGATTTGATTCAGAGGGATGTTTGACCTAATCTGGGTCAAACTATCGAGGGATTATCTCAACTGCGAGTCATCTACGTTGGTGGTTATTTCTCAGGCAACGTGTTTCAAAGTCGGGTCGTGTTGTGTGCAGAGGCCATCAGCTTGCCAGACAATGGTTCATGAGATGGTTTTGGATTCAAAGATTCATGCTAGTTATGATTATATGTTCAGATGTGAGAGGTTGAGTTATCCAGAAAAGTCGTTGGTTTCTGTGGAAGCGATGCGAGATTGGTTGAGTGAATTGATGAATCGATAGTTCGTGGCTATGTGCATGTTGGTGGTAATTGGTCCGTTCCGCGAAATATCAAATTCCATATCCGTTTCTAAACCATTTTTGTCCAATTATCCATTAAACCAATTATAATTCATTCCCATTTTTTTTCCTTCCTTCTTTTTTACATTCATTTCTAAATCATATCCATTTTTCTAGTTTTGTTTTTATCATGAGTCATAGTCCACATTGCATTTTTTATTCAACTTCATTGATCTTTTATTATATTTTTAGGAATTTCTATACATATTACCTTTTCTATATTTGTCATGTTTTCTATTCTGATACACATATCCATATTAATTCTTTAGTGTCTTTTTTTTTTCCCATCATTTTTAAATCCAATTATATTATTTTTCTTCTAAGTCCAAGGCCAACAATAGGACTACCACATGATTGTTCCTTCACTCACTTTTTCAGCCCAATTTCATCAGCTAGCATCACGCAAACAACAGGCCATGTACCGAACGGAAAAGCAACAAAAAAAACGCAAGAAGAAAAATAACAAACTGAAAAAAAGAGAATCCACAACAGAATTGAAAAGGGGGAAGAAGTAAATAACAGATTTCTGTTAAAGAAAAATAATAACAATTTCATTCTTATTTTTCACACAAACTCTTCTACATCACCAATAACAGAATCAAATTCTGTTCATCATACATCATCAAAAACAAGTTTAATCTCTTTCATAATTTTTTTTTTAACGGCGGCACTCATCTCAGAAAAAAATATATCTCACACAAAATCATAACTGAATGGAAAAAAAAAGAAAAAAAGTTTGTTACGCAGAAAAAATAACAAATGGAAAAAACCAGTTCTCAGTTCAATGATCACCAACAAATCGTTTTACACACGCATCACCATCAAGATATAACGAAGCAAATTCTTCCATTCTTCAATCATCAGTGGCCAACCAATAATAGTTTCAATTCATCACTCAGCAATTGAGCTTCAAGCTTCATCAATCACAGTTCGAAAAGCGGAAAACGAACCTCATCTTCTCCCATCGAATGAGAACTGAATCACAATCTTCGTCAACAAAAAAAAAAAACTGAACAGAATTCACGCAGCACTTTTCGTCATTGGCAGCCAAACCGCATCGACATCTCCGAGTCGATAATCGAACTCTTCAGTGCGCATCGAAGACGAACTCACTGTCAATCTCGTAGTACTCCAAAGTTGTGTTCATCATTATCGCTTCGACACCACATCCGTGTTCTTCGTCATACCGAAGCCGTGTTCATCATATCGCGCGAATCAGAGTAAAGCTCACCGCGATTCCGACTGCTGTGCTTTCGACTTGTAGTTGGAATGCTGGCGTGAGGATCTACGGTGAGAAGCGTCATGGTACGAGATAGATAGCAGCGGCGGCCGGAGAAGAATAGCGAGATTGTTGCGCGGAAACGAGGTAGCCTTGAAGCTTCTTCGTCGTTTACAGGTACAAATCTGAGCACTCTCTAAGATTTTGTTCGTTGAGTTCTTGATTTGTGTTGTTCTCCGATGGTCCGATCCATAGGCTTAAGTGAGTGTTGCATTTTGATTTTGGTTTGAGAGGGAGAGGGAGGCGGTTAGGTTAGGCTCCCCGTGAAGAATATAGTGAGGTTGAAGAAGCATGGCGGCGGCTGCTTTAGGGTTAGGAGAGGGAAAGTGTGTGAGAGAGAGAGAGAGGCTTATGTTGCTGATGCTGTTTGGTTTGTTTCTTGAATATTGCTTAGAAATGTGATATAATGTTTAATTAATATAATGTTTAGGAAATAATAGTGTTCAGTCAATATAATAATGTTCAATTAGTATAAAGATTAATTAGGAATATGAATCATTGTTTAGGAAAAATAATAGATTAATTGTTATAATGTTTAGAATACTGTTAGGGAATATAAAGAATTAATTAGTTGAATAATACTTAGTTAATGGATTGTTAGGAAATAGAAAAAAAGTTAATTAGGATAACAATCAATTAGTATAATGTTTAGGATAACATAATGTTCAGAAAATATATTTGTTTAGGATAATAATTAATAAGTTTAATTGTTTAGAAAATATATTGGAGTTTATTTAATATAATGTTTAGATAATTGTAGGAAATAGAATAGATTAGGATAATATTTGTTTAGAAATTTAATATAATACTAGATTAGTTAACTCTTTTTAGGAAATATAATGTTTGGAAAAAGATATTAGGGAATATAAAGAATTAGTTAGTGGGATAATGTGTAGTTAGTAATAATTGTTAGGAGATAATAATAGCTTAATTAGGATAATATTTGTTTAGTATACTGTTTAGGTTCTTTTAATTTTGTTTAGAAGTATATAAGAGTTCAATTTAGAATAACGTTACAAAAAAAACATAATTAGTATAATCTTGTTTAGAAATATAAAAAAGGCTAGAGTAGTATAATTTTGTTTAGAAAATAATAAAGAATTAATTTGGATAATTTTGTTTAGAAGTATAATAGATTTTAATTAGTATAATTGTTAGAATAGTTGTTTAGAATATAAGAATAGATTAATCAGAATAAATAGTTTTGGAAATAGAATAGTTTAATTAGTTAACTTTTCTTTTAGGAAAATATAGTAAAAAAAAACTGTTAGGATTAATCTGTTTTGTTTAGAAAGTAGTTTAGAATAATATAGTTGTAGAGATTAATATGTTTAGTTAGAAAATAGTTTAGAAATATAATATGGTTTTAGAATTAGTTTAATTGCTTAAAAAACTGTTAGAAAATATAAAAATATAGTATTAAATAATCATGTTTAGAAAAGGACTATTAGGAAATATAATTGTTTAGATAATTGTTTAGGATAGAAATGGTTTAGAAAATAGAATAGATTAATTAGGATAATAATGTTTAGTAATTAGTATAATTTTGTTTAGAAAAATAATAAAGAATTAATTTGGATAATTTTGTTTAGAAATATGAAAAGATAAAAATTAGATAATAATTAATTAGAATATTGCTTAGGTTTAATTAGTTAATAGATTGTTTAGAAACTATAAAATGTTTAATTAGTTAATGCAATTGTTTAGAAAACATAAAAAAAATGTTTAGTAAGTATTATAGATTAATTGTCATAATGTTTAGATAATCTGTTTGGGAATAGGAATAGATTGATAAGATAATTGTGTAGAATATATTGATTAGTATAATAATGGATTAGTATAAAGATTAATTAGGGGAATAATAAGGTTTAGAAAATATAGAAATATAGAATTAGTTGATAATGTTTAGAGAATAAGAAGAATAAAAAAAAAGGGTTGTTTGTGTGTTCAGACCTGGGCCCATACCAGGTTGATTTTCGCACCCCACTCCCTGCCTGGCCCATTTGTGTTCACTTCCAGGGCCTGCTTCCAGCACCTTCCCCCTTTTCCTTTCTTAAGTTCTTTTTCTTTATTTTTTTCATTTTTATTCAGTTTGCTTTTAATCCATAAAAAATAGAAATATTCATCCAAAAATTCCCAAATAAATCATAGATGTTCCTTTGTGTCTCTAGAATTTTGTCACATTTTTATATTATTTTTTTCATTGATTAGTGTGCCAGAATTAAATCACCAATGTATATAGCTTCATTTGCTTCATTTCTTGACCATCCTGTCTTGTCGATTTTCTATAGACTTCAATATTGGTAGTTTTGATCCCATTCTTTTTGCATTGTGTTCCTAAGATCTTCTAGTTTTCATGTGATTTTTCTCAGAAGTTTTAGAAATTTATTTCTTGAGTTTTGGCCAGGTATCTTGTGATGTAAGTTTTCTGTCCTAACTTGTGTTTGTGCCTCCATTTAACCTAGTTCCTTTCTGAATTTTTGCAAGTCCTTTTGTCAAGTTGATATAATGTGTTTTAAGATCATTTGGTTCCAGTTGTAGAATTTTTAGATGGCTGGTTGATTATTTGTGGATTTTTGTTCTCACCTTGTCCCATTTTGCTTCTTTTGGTTCATTAGATTTCTTATAGGCTTAGAAGGGAACTTGTGCTAACTTCTTCTTCTCATTCGGGGTTCCTTTGGGGTATGGGTACCTTCCTGGTCCTAGGATAGGTCTTGGTTCTTCTAAATTTTTGAGTTTGCTTCTTATTCAAGTCATTTGTTTCTTTAAGGGTTTAAATTCCATCTTTTGGTTCCATTGCTTTTATTTCGATATAGTTTGGTATTGTATGACTTCTCTCTTCATCTTGCTGGCCTCTTAGGCCTTTCTTTATATCATTTTGATTCTGGTTTTGAACTTGGTGTTTGTATTTTGTGTGTTTTGTATTACATCTTTCACAAGTGCGCATTCGTTTCCGCATGTATTCATGTTGCCCCATTTTAAGTCATAAGTCTTTTATTTTCATTTCTTTTAGTTGAATTAGCATTAAGCATTTGTTTGCTTCATTTCACTTCTGATTGTTGGATGGTGTTATGTTAATTTGTTCATTTTTGTTCACTTGTGTATGCTAACCTTGCAGGGGCTATGGTAAGTGTGAGATGTGGGAATTGAGTTCCACATCTCTAATTCTTACCTCTTCCTTTTATGTTTATGTGAACTAACTCTCTTTTGTTGGGCCTAGGCCTTTCTCATCCCTTCTTCTATCTTCTTCTTCCTTCTTCATTAGGATAGAAACCTCACTAACCTTTAGGATATCTATGCATGTGAATACTTAGGATTATTTTAGTCCCCCTTTAGAATTTTTCCTTTGAGATCCTTTGGTGCTCTCTCTTCTCATCTTCGAACATAATTCTAATTCATTTAATAAAGGTTGAGTACTTTCATGTGACATGAGACTTTGCTATGAGATGCTCACATGCGTTCCATTTCGGGGCGAGGTGTGAGTCATCACTCGTGGTGGATAGGTCTTAGCATGAGTACCTCACAAAGAAAAGCTAAAAAACACTTCTTAACCAAAAAACCACAAAAACACTTAATAAGGGTAATAGGCCAGTGTGCTTGAGCCTTTACTTGTGGGACTAGCTTTGGGGATTTCCTCCATAGATAGGTGTGCCTCTTGCGCATTCCATTTCGGGATGATGTGAGATGTACACATCCCATTGAGTAAGACTTAGGTACACTTACCTATGCAAACCTTCACAAATAAAAGCTTCATAAAAATCTCAAACAAATAATAAGCGTATTTCCTTCGGGAATTCTTTTCTCATCTCCTTCGCTCCGTACGCGAACTTGCTCCTACTTGTCACTTTGCAAGACGGTTACGCACTCGTCGTCCGAGTCTGCAACACCTGAGCAATGGCATAGGCAGTTCAAGCCTTTAATTCACAAGCAATTTCTTTTCTACCCCTAGTTAGGGGAACTACGGCGTCTCTGATCCTCATTATCCCGATGAGGTACGTAGGCAGCGGGGTAGGGCCCGTTCGAGCACAATCTTTATTTTCCCTACATTTTTCTCTTTGTTTTCCTATTTCAGTCCTTTTCCAGTTCCAGTTTCATTTCTTTTGCTGCATCTTTCATTTCTTCACCCTTTGAAATAGTTTTCTTTGCAAGCGTGGATCCCGTCAGGTACGGCGGACGATTTGGGTGCTAATACCTTCCCAGGTCGTAACCGACTCCCGAACTCAGTCTCTTTGGTTCGCAGGACCTGTGTCCTTCCTCTTTCTTTCCTCAGGTTTGTGCAACATTACCTTTCCCATTCATTCGGGCTAAAAATGTCTGGCTGGCGACTCTAACCTTTCCGCTCCACTTTATCCCAAAGAAGTGTAGATCCAGAGTACTGTCTCCCTTGAAGAGTATAAGAAATTGGAAGCTCAGCTGCATGAAGTTCGAGTGGAGAATGCTGAAATGGTTAGCCTGTACCATCTTGCCAACCGAGCCAAAAATGAAGCAGAGGGAAAGCTGCAGAAGATCCAAGCCACTTTGGAAGCTAAAGAGAAAGACTTTACTGGAAGGGAAGCTCACTTTCAAAGGTTGGGTATGATGGAAGCAAAAAGAGAAGCGGAACACAAAAAGACTTTGAAGACTCTCAAGGAAGCTCGCCAGTCTATTGTTTGGTTGCAAGGCCAAAGGGAGGAGGAGCAAAAGAAGTTCAAGGAAAAAGAAGAGTTTTTCGAGGTGCAAATGGCCTTTAAGAAGGAAGAGGTGGAGCAAGTCCACAACATACGGAGGGAGAAAACTCAGCAGTTGGCACAAAGCCAGTTAGCCATAGAGGAGGCACGGAAGGAGATTGAAGAACTCAAGCTAAGAGCAGGTGTAAAGAAGAACATAGCAGAGGTGGTTGCAGAAGAGCCGGGGTCTCTAGTTTAGTTTATTTATTTGTTCAGACTACCTACAGACTTGTTGTAGGAGTCTTGCTTTATTTCTTTTGTCTTTTATTCATGTAATGACTTGTAACCCTTCGGGGAATATTTCTGTTGTGCTCTAACTTTTGGCCGGCAGTGGGTTGTCCATGATATACAGTGTTAATATGCAAATTATCATTTCTGAATATGCAAGGCTCGTTTGTTTGAGACTGCTAATATCTGAACACTCTTCAAAGAGAAAGTCTGAAAGATAGTACTCAAAGTGGCTGTCTGGAGCAAATACCAGAACCGGGGAATGCAAATGCTTAAAACTTGGAAATATGAGCAGTTACATTGTATGCATATGACGTGTTTGTTTGTTTTGCAGGTAGTGCTTCAGTTTCTAATGTCTTTCCTGTTTCAGGCAATATAGCTCCCAGGCAATATGTCTTTCCTGTTTGTTTGTTTGTAAAAAAATCAAATGATGCTGATAATTTTGACATATTTGATTTCCTTATTTTAATATCATATATATACAAAAAAAACAACCAAATGATGATAATATACCATGTCTAGCTAGTAATTGATGATTATATTAAAACATTAAATTTAAACTATAAGTTTAATTTATTACTGGAAGATTATTTTTCATCAAAAGATGATATATTTATAATTTGATTTTAACTATTTTTCGTGTCATGAATTATATTTAATAATATAAAGAGAAACATAATGTTACACATATATGTCCTTCTACGTTTGGGTAAAGTTTCTAGATAAAAATACACATCTTAAATAAATAAAAAGTTAGAGTAAATTAAATTGAAAATTATATCGAATTACTATTTAAAATATATTATAAGTTTGTTAATAAAGCCACCATAAAACCTACGACGATATGGTCTACAAATCAAATAATAAAAATAATTCTTAAAATTCAATATCATAAAATATTACATTAAAATAAAATCTCAATTCTTCATAAATATAATATGTTATACTTGCGTGTTTGATTCGAATCAGTTTCTTGGACGATATCCCCATCCGCCATGTTTACTTGTCATATGAATAAGAAGACCTTTTTCCGTTGTAAAGCTTCTACCGCATACAGGACATTGTCCTGGTACTTTTTCTTTATGTACACTTTGATGACTATGCAAACCCTTTTCATATCCAAAAGACTCATTACATCCTTGTGCATTGCATTTGTATTGGTCGGCCATTGAAAACTGTATTAACAAAGAAATATTCAAATTGTACATACTAAATTAGAAAGCGAAACAAATCACAAATATATATAGTTGTAAAACGTATTTTAACAATATAAATGTTTTATTTAAACTTGTATATGTCTGTTCAATAATTAACCCCAAAGTTCAAAGATAATTAATAATCCTAATTAATTTTTAATGTGAAATCACGATGTTACACGTTTACAATAAGGATTAAAACTTAATTTCGAATGCATATGGATTAATAGTGTTCATTATTTTCATATTGTTTTCTTTTATATAAAATAAAATTGTTAATGGATTTTAAATAACCCGCTTTAATTTTATATTTTACAACAATATATTAAAATATATTAGTTACTATAAAATAAAAGAATAATGTTAAAATTATTAACTTCGATATCCGTTGTTAGAGTTTTAATATGATAAAATCATATAATATTTAAATAATTAGAATTTTAATAAAATAGTTTTAAAATTTTTTAATTAAATAATTAGAATTTTTTAAATTTTTAATCATAATAATATTTGTTTCTTATATATTAAAATTAATTTTAACAGTTATCTTATATATAAGAACATTAAAAAAACACAATTGTAGATTTAGATCATTTCCATCATATTTTACCTCAATCATAAATGTTGAGATAAGCACTAAAGGATCATTTAAATAATTTAAAAATTAAAAACAACAGAATATTTTTATAAAAAAAAATAACCACGATTTATGGATATTTTTATGAAGGATGAATAATTAAATTAGCTATTAATCAGCTCTTAATTTTACATATATTTTATATCTTTTAATTTTTTTTCAATATATTTTTTTGACTTATTTGATTTACTTATTTTTAGATCAATATGCTGTAAAAAAATCAAATGTTGTTGATAATTTTGACATATTTGATTTCCTTATTTTAATATCATATGTATACAAAAAAAAATGATGATAATATACCATGTCTAGTTAGTAATTGATGATTATATTAAAACTTTATATTTAAACTACAAGTTTAATTTATTACTGGAAGATTATTTTTCATCAAAAGATGATATATTTATAATTTGATTTTAACTATTTTTCGTGACATGAATTATATTTAATAATATAAAGAGAAACATAATGTTACACATATATGTCCTTCTACGTTTTGGTAAAGTTTCTAGATAAAAATACACATCATAAATAAATAAAAAGTTAGAGTAAATTAAATTGAAAATTATATCGAATTACTATTTAAAATATATTATAAGTTTGTTAATAAAGCCACCATAAAACCTACGACGATATGGTCTACAAATCAAATAATATAAATAATTCTTAAAATTCAATATCATAAAATATTACATTAAAATAAAATCTCAATTCTTCATAAATATAATATGTTATACTTGCGTGTTTGATTCGAATCAGTTTCTTGGAAGATATCCCCATCCGCCATGTTTACTTGTCATATGAATAAGAAGACCTTTTTCCGTTGTAAAGCTTCTACCGCATACAGGACATTGTCCTGGTACTTTTTCTTTATGTACACTTTGATGACTATGCAAACCCTTTTCATATCCAAAAGACTCATTACATCCTTGTGCATTGCATTTGTATTGGTCGGCCATTGAAAACTGTATTAACAAAGAAATATTCAAATTGTACATACTAAATTAGAAAGCGAAACAAATCACAAATATATATAGTTGTAAAACGTATTTTAACAATATAAATGTTTTATTTAAACTTGTATATGTCTGTTCAATAATTAACCCCAAAGTTCAAAGATAATTAATAATCCTAATTAATTTTTAATGTGAAATCACGATGTTACACGTTTACAATAAGGATTAAAACTTAATTTCGAATGCATATGGATTAATAGTGTTCATTATTTTCATATTGTTTTCTTTTATATAAAATAAAATTGTTAATGGATTTTAAATAACCCGCTTTAATTTTATATTTTACAACAATATATTAAAATATATTAGTTACTATAAAATAAAAGAATAATGTTAAAATTATTAACTTCGATATCCGTTGTTAGAGTTTTAATATGATAAAATCATATAATATTTAAATAATTAGAATTTTAATAAAATAGTTTTAAAATTTTTTAATTAAATAATTAGAATTTTTTAAATTTTTAATCATAATAATATTTGTTTCTTATATATTAAAATTAATTTTAACATTTATCTTATATATAAGAACATTAAAAAAACACAATTGTAGATTTAGATCATTTCCATCATATTTTACCTCAATCATAAATGTTGAGATAAGCACTAAAGGATCATTTAAATAATTTAAAAATTAAAAACAACAGAATATTTTTATAAAAAAAAATAACCACGATTTATGGATATTTTTATGAAGGATGAATAATTAAATTAGCTATTAATCAGCTCTTAATTTTACATATATTTTATATCTTTTAATTTTTTTTCAATATATTTTTTTGACTTATTTGATTTACTTATTTTTAGATCAATATGCTGTAAAAAAATCAAATGTTGTTGATAATTTTGACATATTTGATTTCCTTATTTTAATATCATATGTATACAAAAAAAAATGATGATAATATACCATGTCTAGTTAGTAATTGATGATTATATTAAAACTTTATATTTAAACTACAAGTTTAATTTATTACTGGAAGATTATTTTTCATCAAAAGATGATATATTTATAATTTGATTTTAACTATTTTTCGTGACATGAATTATATTTAATAATATAAAGAGAAACATAATGTTACACATATATGTCCTTCTACGTTTTGGTAAAGTTTCTAGATAAAAATACACATCTTAAATAAATAAAAAGTTAGAGTAAATTAAATTGAAAATTATATCGAATTACTATTTAAAATATATTATAAGTTTGTTAATAAAGCCACCATAAAACCTACGACGATATGGTCTACAAATCAAATAATATAAATAATTCTTAAAATTCAATATCATAAAATATTACATTAAAATAAAATCTCAATTCTTCATAAATATAATATGTTATACTTGCGTGTTTGATTCGAATCAGTTTCTTGGAAGATATCCCCATCCGCCATGTTTACTTGTCATATGAATAAGAAGACCTTTTTCCGTTGTAAAGCTTCTACCGCATACAGGACATTGTCCTGGTACTTTTTCTTTATGTACACTTTGATGACTATGCAAACCCTTTTCATATCCAAAAGACTCATTACATCCTTGTGCATTGCATTTGTATTGGTCGGCCATTGAAAACTGTATTAACAAAGAAATATTCAAATTGTACATACTAAATTAGAAAGCGAAACAAATCACAAATATATATAGTTGTAAAACGTATTTTAACAATATAAATGTTTTATTTAAACTTGTATATGTCTGTTCAATAATTAACCCCAAAGTTCAAAGATAATTAATAATCCTAATTAATTTTTAATGTGAAATCACGATGTTACACGTTTACAATAAGGATTAAAACTTAATTTCGAATGCATATGGATTAATAGTGTTCATTATTTTCATATTGTTTTCTTTTATATAAAATAAAATTGTTAATGGATTTTAAATAACCCGCTTTAATTTTATATTTTACAACAATATATTAAAATATATTAGTTACTATAAAATAAAAGAATAATGTTAAAATTATTAACTTCGATATCCGTTGTTAGAGTTTTAATATGATAAAATCATATAATATTTAAATAATTAGAATTTTAATAAAATAGTTTTAAAATTTTTTAATTAAATAATTAGAATTTTTTAAATTTTTAATCATAATAATTTTTGTTTCTTATATATTAAAATTAATTTTAACATTTATCTTATATATAAGAACATTAAAAAAACACAATTGTAGATTTAGATCATTTCCATCATATTTTACCTCAATCATAAATGTTGAGATAAGCACTAAAGGATCATTTAAATAATTTAAAAATTAAAAACAACAGAATATTTTTATAAAAAAAAATAACCACGATTTATGGATATTTTTATGAAGGATGAATAATTAAATTAGCTATTAATCAGCTCTTAATTTTACATATATTTTATATCTTTTAATTTTTTTTCAATATATTTTTTTCACTTATTTGATTTACTTATTTTTAGATCAATATGCTGTAAAAAAATCAAATGTTGCTGATAATTTTGACATATTTGATTTCCTTATTTTAATATCATATGTATACAAAAAAAAAAACAAATGATGATAATATACCATGTCTAGTTAGTAATTGATGATTATATTAAAACTTTATATTTAAACTACAAGTTTAACTTATTACTGGAAGATTATTTTTCATCAAAAGATGATATATTTATAATTTGATTTTAACTATTTTTCGTGACATGAATTATATTTAATAATATAAAGAGAAACATAATGTTACACATATATGTCCTTCTACGTTTTGGTAAAGTTTCTAGATAAAAATACACATCTTAAATAAATAAAAAGTTAGAGTAAATTAAATTGAAAATTATATCGAATTTCTATTTAAAATATATTATAAGTTTGTTAATATAGGGCACAATAAAACCAACAGTGATATGGTCTACAAATCAAATAATATAAATAATTCTTAAAATTCAATATCATAAAATATTACATTAAAATAAAATCTCAATTCTTCATAAATATAATATCTTATACTTGTGTGTTTAGTTCGAATCAGTTTCTTGGACGATATACCCATCCGCCATGTTTACTTGTCATATGAATAAGAAGACCTTTTTCCGATGTAAAGCTTCTACCGCATACAGGACATTGTCCTGGTACTTTTTCTTTATGTACACTTTGATGACTATGCAAACCCTTTTCAGATCCAAAAGACTCATTACATCCCTGTGCATTGCATTTGTATTGGTCGGCCATTGAAAACCGTATTAACAAAGAAATAATCAAATTGTACATACTAAATTAGAAAGCGAAACAAATCACAAATATATATAGTTGTAAAACGTATTTTAACAATATAAATGTTTTATTTAAACTTGTATGTGTCTGTTCAATAATTAACCCCAAAGTTCAAAGATAATTAATAATCCTAATTAATTTTTAATGTGAAATCACGATGTTACACGTTTACAATAAGGATTAAAACTTAATTTCGAATGCATATGGATTAATAGTAATCATTATTTTCATATTGTTTTCTTTTATTTAAAATAAAAGTGTTAATGGATTTTAAATAACCCGCTTTAATTTTATATTTTACAACAATATATTAAAATATATTAGTTACTATAAATTAAAAGAATAATGTTAAAATTATTAACTTCGATATCCGTTGTTAGAGTTTTAATATGATAAAATCATATAATATTTAAATTAAAATTGTAAATTACTTCTTTTTTTTCATTTGAAGTCTTTTTAAATGTTACATTTTAATTTTTTAAAAACAAAATACTAAATCATTCTTAGAAACATGAAATATAAGCTTAGTGATATGTTAAAAGGTTTCTAATAGTAACAAAAGAACTTATCATTCGATTCAAGTTTTATATGTGTCGTTTCTGTTAATCGTTTTTTGATTAAAAAAATAATTCGAGTATACGTTTTAATTATAATAATAAATAAATAACACATGAATCATAGTAATAGAAAAATAAACAATTTATATCATATATATTTTTAAAAAGAAATAAAGAAAGAATAACAGTCAAACTATATCTTATAAAACAAGAAAAAAAAATAAACGTACTTCTTCCCTGAGTTACTTATTTCACTAGTTTTTTCTCCAATGTTATTTTTGCCGTGTCTCTCTTTGTAGAAGAGAGGTTTCTATTTATAGTAGTAATACAATTAAAATTCCAATTAATTCAGTTTTATACTTTATCAAAAGTTTCATTAACAACAAAATCGTATCAAATATTAAATACCATAACATGTAAATTTAAATCAATATATAGCCAATCAAATCAAATACATTCTCACTTTTTAACAATATACTAACTTTTGATAACTTATAAAAATTGCTTATTTTCAATATTATGTTTTATTTAAATTAAGGGACTTTGGAATAAAATAGAAAAACGGATCCCACATCATATTATTATTATTTTTTTTAACAATTTATTTCACAAAATACATAAATATATAATATATTTGTCATCATAATAGGTCGGTGAAATTTTTAAATATATCATGTCCTATTGAAATTAATGAAAATCAACTGTGATAATAATTTTTTTTAACTAAAGTTGACTTATTAATAAAATAGTTTTAAACAATTTTAATTAAATAATTAGAATTTTTTAAACTTTTAATCATAATACTTTTTGTTTCTTATAGATTAAAATTAATTTTAACATTTATCTTATATATAAGAACATTAATAAAACACAATTGTAGATTTAGATCATTTCCATCATATTTTACCTCAATCATAAATGTTGAGATAAGCTCTAAAGGATCATTTAAATAATTAAAAAATTAAAAACAACAGAATATTTTTATAAAAAAAAATAACCATGATTTATGGATATTTTTATGAAGGATGGATAATTAAATGAGCTATTAATCAGCTCTTAATTTTACAAATATTTTTTATCTTTTAATTTTTTCAATATATTTTTTTGACTTATTTGATTTGCTTATTTTTTTCATTAGATCAATATGCTGTAAAAAAATCAAATGATGCTGATAATTTTGACATATTTGATTTCCTTATTTTAATATCATATATATACAAAAAAACAACCAAATGATGATAATATACCATGTCTAGCTAGTAATTGATGATTATATTAAAACTTTAAATTTAAACTATAAGTTTAACTTATTACTGGAAGATTATTTTTCATCAAAAGATGATATATTTATAATTTGATTTTAACTATTTTTCGTGACATGAAATATATTTAATAATATAAAGAGAAACATAATGTTACACATATATGTCCTTCTACGTTTTGGTAAAGTTTCTAGATAAAAATACACATCTTAAATAAATAAAAAGTTAGAGTAAATTAAATTGAAAATTATATCGAATTTCTATTTAAAATATATTATAAGTTTGTTAATATAGGGCACAATAAAACCAACAGTGATATGGTCTACAAATCAAATAATATAAATAATTCTTAAAATTCAATATCATAAAATATTACATTAAAATAAAATCTCAATTCTTCATAAATATAATATCTTATACTTGTGTGTTTAGTTCGAATCAGTTTCTTGGACGATATACCCATCCGCCATGTTTACTTGTCATATGAATAAGAAGACCTTTTTCCGATGTAAAGCTTCTACCGCATACAGGACATTGTCCTGGTACTTTTTCTTTATGTACACTTTGATGACTATGCAAACCCTTTTCAGATCCAAAAGACTCATTACATCCCTGTGCATTGCATTTGTATTGGTCGGCCATTGAAAACCGTATTAACAAAGAAATAATCAAATTGTACATACTAAATTAGAAAGCGAAACAAATCACAAATATATATAGTTGTAAAACGTATTTTAACAATATAAATGTTTTATTTAAACTTGTATGTGTCTGTTCAATAATTAACCCCAAAGTTCAAAGATAATTAATAATCCTAATTAATTTTTAATGTGAAATCACGATGTTACACGTTTACAATAAGGATTAAAACTTAATTTCGAATGCATATGGATTAATAGTAATCATTATTTTCATATTGTTTTCTTTTATTTAAAATAAAAGTGTTAATGGATTTTAAATAACCCGCTTTAATTTTATATTTTACAACAATATATTAAAATATATTAGTTACTATAAATTAAAAGAATAATGTTAAAATTATTAACTTCGATATCCGTTGTTAGAGTTTTAATATGATAAAATCATATAATATTTAAATTAAAATTGTAAATTACTTCTTTTTTTTCATTTGAAGTCTTTTTAAATGTTACATTTTAATTTTTTAAAAACAAAATACTAAATCATTCTTAGAAACATGAAATATAAGCTTAGTGATATGTTAAAAGGTTTCTAATAGTAACAAAAGAACTTATCATTCGATTCAAGTTTTATATGTGTCGTTTCTGTTAATCGTTTTTTGATTAAAAAAATAATTCGAGTATACGTTTTAATTATAATAATAAATAAATAACACATGAATCATAGTAATAGAAAAATAAACAATTTATATCATATATATTTTTAAAAAGAAATAAAGAAAGAATAACAGTCAAACTATATCTTATAAAACAAGAAAAAAAAATAAACGTACTTCTTCCCTGAGTTACTTATTTCACTAGTTTTTTCTCCAATGTTATTTTTGTCGTGTCTCTCTTTGTAGAAGAGAGGTTTCTATTTATAGTAGTAATACAATTAAAATTCCAATTAATTCAGTTTTATACTTTATCAAAAGTTTCATTAACAACAAAATCGTATCAAATATTAAATACCATAACATGTAAATTTAAATCAATATATAGCCAATCAAATCAAATACATTCTCACTTTTTAACAATATACTAACTTTTGATAACTTATAAAAATTGCTTATTTTCAATATTATGTTTTATTTAAATTAAGGGACTTTGGAATAAAATAGAAAAACGGATCCCACATCATAGTATTATTATTTTTTTTAACAATTTATTTCACAAAATACATAAATATATAATATATGTGTCATCATAATAGGTCGGTGAAATTTTTAAATATATCATGTCCTATTGAGATGAATGAAAATCAACTGTGATAATAATTTTTTTTAACTAAAGTTGACTTATTAATAAAATAGTTTTAAACAATTTTAATTAAATAATTAGAATTTTTTAAATTTTTAATCATAATACTTTTTGTTTCTTATAGATTAAAATTAATTTTAACATTTATCTTATATATAAGAACATTAATAAAACACAATTGTAGATTTAGATCATTTCCATCATATTTTACCTCAATCATAAATGTTGAGATAAGCTCTAAAGGATCATTTAAATAATTAAAAAATTAAAAACAACAGAATATTTTTATAAAAAAAAATAACCATGATTTATGGATATTTTTATGAAGGATGGATAATTAAATGAGCTATTAATCAGCTCTTAATTTTACAAATATTTTTTATCTTTTAATTTTTTCAATATATTTTTTTGACTTATTTGATTTGCTTATTTTTTTCATTAGATCAATATGCTGTAAAAAAATCAAATGATGCTGATAATTTTGACATATTTGATTTCCTTATTTTAATATCATATATATACAAAAAAACAACCAAATGATGATAATATACCATGTCTAGCTAGTAATTGAGGATTATATTAAAACATTAAATTTAAACTATAAGTTTAATTTATTACTGGAAGATTATTTTTCATCAAAAGATGATATATTTATAATTTGATTTTAACTATTTTTCGTGACATGAAATATATTTAATAATATAAAGAGAAACATAATGTTACACATATATGTCCTTCTACGTTTTGGTAAAGTTTCTAGATAAAAATACACATCTTAAATAAATAAAAAGTTAGAGTAAATTAAATTGAAAATTATATCGAATTTCTATTTAAAATATATTATAAGTTTGTTAATATAGGGCACAATAAAACCAACAGTGATATGGTCTACAAATCAAATAATATAAATAATTCTTAAAATTCAATATCATAAAATATTACATTAAAATAAAATCTCAATTCTTCATAAATATAATATCTTATACTTGTGTGTTTAGTTCGAATCAGTTTCTTGGACGATATACCCATCCGCCATGTTTACTTGTCATATGAATAAGAAGACCTTTTTCCGATGTAAAGCTTCTACCGCATACAGGACATTGTCCTGGTACTTTTTCTTTATGTACACTTTGATGACTATGCAAACCCTTTTCAGATCCAAAAGACTCATTACATCCTTGTGCATTGCATTTGTATTGGTCGGCCATTGAAAACCGTATTAACAAAGAAATAATCAAATTGTACATACTAAATTAGAAAGCGAAACAAATCACAAATATATATAGTTGTAAAACGTATTTTAACAATATAAATGTTTTATTTAAACTTGTATGTGTCTGTTCAATAATTAACCCCAAAGTTCAAAGATAATTAATAATCCTAATTAATTTTTAATGTGAAATCACGATGTTACACGTTTACAATAAGGATTAAAACTTAATTTCGAATGCATATGGATTAATAGTAATCATTATTTTCATATTGTTTTCTTTTATTTAAAATAAAAGTGTTAATGGATTTTAAATAACCCGCTTTAATTTTATATTTTACAACAATATATTAAAATATATTAGTTACTATAAATTAAAAGAATAATGTTAAAATTATTAACTTCGATATCCGTTGTTAGAGTTTTAATATGATAAAATCATATAATATTTAAATTAAAATTGTAAATTACTTCTTTTTTTTCATTTGAAGTCTTTTTAAATGTTACATTTTAATTTTTTAAAAACAAAATACTAAATCATTCTTAGAAACATGAAATATAAGCTTAGTGATATGTTAAAAGGTTTCTAATAGTAACAAAAGAACTTATCATTCGATTCAAGTTTTATATGTGTCGTTTCTGTTAATCGTTTTTTGATTAAAAAAATAATTCGAGTATACGTTTTAATTATAATAATAAATAAATAACACATGAATCATAGTAATAGAAAAATAAACAATT
The DNA here is from genome assembly GCA_963966055.1 of Lathyrus aphaca. Taxonomy (NCBI): domain Eukaryota; kingdom Viridiplantae; phylum Streptophyta; class Magnoliopsida; order Fabales; family Fabaceae; genus Lathyrus; species Lathyrus aphaca. The sequence goes on from OZ014519.1 coordinate 214,118,583, forward strand.
TATATCATATATATTTTTAAAAAGAAATAAAGAAAGAATAACAGTCAAACTATATCTTATAAAACAAGAAAAAAAAATAAACGTACTTCTTCCCTGAGTTACTTATTTCACTAGTTTTTTCTCCAATGTTATTTTTGCCGTGTCTCTCTTTGTAGAAGAGAGGTTTCTATTTATAGTAGTAATACAATTAAAATTCCAATTAATTCAGTTTTATACTTTATCAAAAGTTTCATTAACAACAAAATCGTATCAAATATTAAATACCATAACATGTAAATTTAAATCAATATATAGCCAATCAAATCAAATACATTCTCACTTTTTAACAATATACTAACTTTTGATAACTTATAAAAATTGCTTATTTTCAATATTATGTTTTATTTAAATTAAGGGACTTTGGAATAAAATAGAAAAACGGATCCCACATCATAGTATTATTTTTTTTTTTAACAATTTATTTCACAAAATACATAAATATATAATATATTTGTCATCATAATAGGTCGGTGAAATTTTTAAATATATCATGTCCTATTGAGATTAATGAAAATCAACTGTGATAATAATTTTTTTAAACTAAAGTTGACTTATTAATAAAATAGTTTTAAACAATTTTAATTAAATAATTAGAATTTTTTAAATTTTTAATCATAATACTTTTTGTTTCTTATAGATTAAAATTAATTTTAACATTTATCTTATATATAAGAACATTAATAAAACACAATTGTAGATTTAGATCATTTCCATCATATTTTACCTCAATCATAAATGTTGAGATAAGCTCTAAAGGATCATTTAAATAATTAAAAAATTAAAAACAACAGAATATTTTTATAAAAAAAAATAACCATGATTTATGGATATTTTTATGAAGGATGGATAATTAAATGAGCTATTAATCAGCTCTTAATTTTACAAATATTTTTTATCTTTTAATTTTTTCAATATATTTTTTTGACTTATTTGATTTGCTTATTTTTTTCATTAGATCAATATGCTGTAAAAAAATCAAATGATGCTGATAATTTTGACATATTTGATTTCCTTATTTTAATATCATATATATACAAAAAAACAACCAAATGATGATAATATACCATGTCTAGCTAGTAATTGATGATTATATTAAAACATTAAATTTAAACTATAAGTTTAATTTATTACTGGAAGATTATTTTTCATCAAAAGATGATATATTTATAATTTGATTTTAACTATTTTTCGTGACATGAAATATATTTAATAATATAAAGAGAAACATAATGTTACACATATATGTCCTTCTACGTTTTGGTAAAGTTTCTAGATAAAAATACACATCTTAAATAAATAAAAAGTTAGAGTAAATTAAATTGAAAATTATATCGAATTTCTATTTAAAATATATTATAAGTTTGTTAATATAGGGCACAATAAAACCAACAGTGATATGGTCTACAAATCAAATAATATAAATAATTCTTAAAATTCAATATCATAAAATATTACATTAAAATAAAATCTCAATTCTTCATAAATATAATATCTTATACTTGTGTGTTTAGTTCGAATCAGTTTCTTGGACGATATACCCATCCGCCATGTTTACTTGTCATATGAATAAGAAGACCTTTTTCCGATGTAAAGCTTCTACCGCATACAGGACATTGTCCTGGTACTTTTTCTTTATGTACACTTTAATGACTATGCAAACCCTTTTCAGATCCAAAAGACTCATTACATCCTTGTGCATTGCATTTGTATTGGTCGGCCATTGAAAACCGTATTAACAAAGAAATAATCAAATTGTACATACTAAATTAGAAAGAGAAACAAATCACAAATATATATAGTTGTAAAACGTATTTTAACAATATAAATGTTTTATTTAAACTTGTATGTGTCTGTTCAATAATTAACCCCAAAGTTCAAAGATAATTAATAATCCTAATTAATTTTTAATGTGAAATCACGATGTTACACGTTTACAATAAGGATTAAAACTTAATTTCGAATGCATATGGATTAATAGTAATCATTATTTTCATATTGTTTTCTTTTATTTAAAATAAAAGTGTTAATGGATTTTAAATAACCCGCTTTAATTTTATATTTTACAACAATATATTAAAATATATTAGTTACTATAAATTAAAAGAATAATGTTAAAATTATTAACTTCGATATCCGTTGTTAGAGTTTTAATATGATAAAATCATATAATATTTAAATTAAAATTGTAAATTACTTCTTTTTTTTCATTTGAAGTCTTTTTAAATGTTACATTTTAATTTTTTAAAAACAAAATACTAAATCATTCTTAGAAACATGAAATATAAGCTTAGTGATATGTTAAAAGGTTTCTAATAGTAACAAAAGAACTTATCATTCGATTCAAGTTTTATATGTGTCGTTTCTGTTAATCGTTTTTTGATTAAAAAAATAATTCGAGTATACGTTTTAATTATAATAATAAATAAATAACACATGAATCATAGTAATAGAAAAATAAACAATTTATATCATATATATTTTTAAAAAGAAATAAAGAAAGAATAACAGTCAAACTATATCTTATAAAACAAGAAAAAAAAATAAACGTACTTCTTCCCTGAGTTACTTATTTCACTAGTTTTTTCTCCAATGTTATTTTTGCCGTGTCTCTCTTTGTAGAAGAGAGGTTTCTATTTATAGTAGTAATACAATTAAAATTCCAATTAATTCAGTTTTATACTTTATCAAAAGTTTCATTAACAACAAAATCGTATCAAATATTAAATACCATAACATGTAAATTTAAATCAATATATAGCCAATCAAATCAAATACATTCTCACTTTTTAACAATATACTAACTTTTGATAACTTATAAAAATTGCTTATTTTCAATATTATATTTTATTTAAATTAAGGGACTTTGGAATAAAATAGAAAAACGGATCCCACATCATAGTATTATTATTTTTTTTAACAATTTATTTCACAAAATACATAAATATATAATATATTTGTCATCATAATAGGTCGGTGAAATTTTTAAATATATCATGTCGTATTGAGATTAATGAAAATCAACTGTGATAATAATTTTTTTTAACTAAAGTTGACTTATTAATAAAATAGTTTTAAACAATTTTAATTAAATAATTAGAATTTTTTAAATTTTTAATCATAATACTTTTTGTTTCTTATAGATTAAAATTAATTTTAACATTTATCTTATATATAAGAACATTAATAAAACACAATTGTAGATTTAGATCATTTCCATCATATTTTACCTCAATCATAAATGTTGAGATAAGCTCTAAAGGATCATTTAAATAATTAAAAAATTAAAAACAACAGAATATTTGTATAAAAAAAAAACCATGATTTATGGATATTTTTATGAAGGATGGATAATTAAATGAGCTATTAATCAGCTCTTAATTTTACAAATATTTTTTATCTTTTAATTTTTTCAATATATTTTTTTGACTTATTTGATTTGCTTATTTTTTTCATTAGATCAATATGCTGTAAAAAAATCAAATGATGCTGATAATTTTGACATATTTGATTTCCTTATTTTAATATCATATATATACAAAAAAACAACCAAATGATGATAATATACCATGTCTAGCTAGTAATTGATGATTATATTAAAACTTTAAATTTAAACTATAAGTTTAATTTATTACTGGAAGATTATTTTTCATCAAAAGATGATATATTTATAATTTGATTTTAACTATTTTTCGTGACATGAAATATATTTAATAATATAAAGAGAAACATAATGTTACACATATATGTCCTTCTACGTTTTGGTAAAGTTTCTAGATAAAAATACACATCTTAAATAAATAAAAAGTTAGAGTAAATTAAATTGAAAATTATATCGAATTTCTATTTAAAAATATTATAAGTTTGTTAATATAGGGCACAATAAAACCAACAGTGATATGGTCTACAAATCAAATAATATAAATAATTCTTAAAATTCAATATCATAAAATATTACATTAAAATAAAATCTCAATTCTTCATAAATATAATATCTTATACTTGTGTGTTTAGTTCGAATCAGTTTCTTGGACGATATACCCATCCGCCATGTTTACTTGTCATATGAATAAGAAGACCTTTTTCCGATGTAAAGCTTCTACCGCATACAGGACATTGTCCTGGTACTTTTTTCTTTATGTACACTTTGATGACTATGCAAACCCTTTTCAGATCCAAAAGACTCATTACATCCTTGTGCATTGCATTTGTATTGGTCGGCCATTGAAAACCGTATTAACAAAGAAATAATCAAATTGTACATACAAAATTAGAAAGCGAAACAAATCACAAATATATATAGTTGTAAAACGTATTTTAACATTATAAATGTTTTATTTAAACTTGTATGTGTCTGTTCAATAATTAACCCCAAAGTTCAAAGATAATTAATAATCCTAATTAATTTTTAATGAGAAATCACGATGTTACACGTTTACAATAAGGATTAAAACTTAATTTCGAATGCATATGGATTAATAGTAATCATTATTTTCATATTGTTTTCTTTTATTTAAAATAAAAGTGTTAATGGATTTTAAATAACCCGCTTTAATTTTATATTTTACAACAATATATTAAAATATATTAGTTACTATAAATTAAAAGAATAATGTTAAAATTATTATCTTCGAAATCCGTTGTTAGAGTTTTAATATGATAAAATCATATAATATTTAAATTAAAATTGTAAATTACTTTTTTTTTTCATTTGAAGTCTTTTAAAATGTTACATTTTAATTTTTTAATAACAAAATACTAAATCATTCTTAGAAACATGAAATATAAGTCTAGTGATATGTTAAAAGGTTTCTAATAGTAACAAAAGAACTTATCATTCGATTCAAGTTTTATATGTGTCGTTTCTGTTAATCGTTTTTTGATTAAAAAAATAATTCGAGTATACGTTTTAATTATAATAATAAATAAATGACACATGAATAATAATAATAGAAAAACAAACAAGTTATATCATATATATTTTTAAAAAGAAATAAAGAAAGAATAACAGTCAAACTATATCTTATAAAACAAGAAAATAAAATAAACGTACTTCTTCTCTGAGTTACTTATTTCACTAGTTTTTTCTCCAATGTTATTTTTGCCGTGTCTCTCTTTGTACAAGAAAGGTTTCTATTTATAGTAGTAAAATAAATTAATAAAATTAAAATTCCAATTCATTCAATTTTATACTTTACCAAAAGTTTCTTTAACAACAAAATCGTATCAAATATTAAATACCATAACATGTAAATTTAAATCAATATATAGCCAATCAAATCAAATACATTCTCACTTCTTAACAATATACTAACTTTTGATAACTTATAAAAATTGCTTATTTTCAATATTATGTTTTATTTAAATTAAGGGACTTTGGAATAAAATAGAAAAACGGATCCCACATCATAATATTATTATTTTTCTTAACAATTTATTTCACAAAATACATAAATATATAATATATTTGTCATCATAATAGTCGGTGAAATTTTTAAATATATCATGTCGTATTGAGATTAATGAAAATCAACTGTGATAATAATTTTATTTAACTAAAGTTGACTTATTAATAAAATAGTTTTAAACAATTTTAATTAAATAATTAGAATTTTTTAAATTTTTAATCATAATACTTTTTGTTTCTTATAGATTAAAATTAATTTTAACATTTATCTTATATATAAGAACATTAATAAAACACAATTGTAGATTTAGATCATTTCCATCATATTTTACCTCAATCATAAATGTTGAGATAAGCTCTAAAGGATCATTTAAATAATTAAAAAATTAAAAACAACAGAATATTTTTATAAAAAAAAATAACCATAATTTATGGATATTTTTATGAAGGATGGATAATTAAATGAGCTATTAATCAGCTCTTAATTTTACAAATATTTTTTATCTTTTAATTTTTTCAATATATTTTTTTGACTTATTTGATTTGCTTATTTTTTTCATTAGATCAATATGCTGTAAAAAAATCAAATGATGCTGATAATTTTGACATATTTGATTTCCTTATTTTAATATCATATATATACAAAAAAACAACCAAATGATGATAATATACCATGTCTAGCTAGTAATTGATGATTATATTAAAACTTTAAATTTAAACTATAAGTTTAATTTATTACTGGAAGATTATTTTTCATCAAAAGATGATATATTTATAATTTGATTTTAACTATTTTTCGTGACATGAAATATATTTAATAATATAAAGAGAAACATAATGTTACACATATATGTCCTTCTACGTTTTGGTAAAGTTTCTAGATAAAAATACACATCTTAAATAAATAAAAAGTTAGAGTAAATTAAATTGAAAATTATATCGAATTTCTATTTAAAATATATTATAAGTTTGTTAATATAGGGCACAATAAAACCAACAGTGATATGGTCTACAAATCAAATAATATAAATAATTCTTAAAATTCAATATCATAAAATATTACATTAAAATAAAATCTCAATTCTTCATAAATATAATATCTTATACTTGTGTGTTTAGTTCGAATCAGTTTCTTGGACGATATACCCATCCGCCATGTTTACTTGTCATATGAATATGAAGACCTTTTTCCGATGTAAAGCTTCTACCGCATACAGGACATTGTCCTGGTACTTTTTCTTTATGTACACTTTGATGACTATGCAAACCCTTTTCAGATCCAAAAGACTCATTACATCCTTGTGCATTGCATTTGTATTGGTCGGCCATTGAAAACCGTATTAACAAAGAAATAATCAAATTGTACATACTAAATTAGAAAGCGAAACAAATCACAAATATATATAGTTGTAAAACGTATTTTAACAATATAAATGTTTTATTTAAACTTGTATGTGTCTGTTCAATAATTAACCCCAAAGTTCAAAGATAATTAATAATCCTAATTAATTTTTAATGTGAAATCACGATGTTACACGTTTACAATAAGGATTAAAACTTAATTTCGAATGCATATGGATTAATAGTGTTCATTATTTTCATATTGTTTTCTTTTATTTAAAATAAAATTGTTAATGGATTTTAAATAACCCGCTTTAATTTTATATTTTACAACAATATATTAAAATATATTAGTTACTATAAATTAAAAGAATAATGTTAAAATTATTATCTTCGAAATCCGTTGTTAGAGTTTTAATATGATAAAATCATATAATATTTAAATTAAAATTGTAAATTACTTTTTTTTTTCATTTGAAGTCTTTTAAAATGTTACATTTTAATTTTTTAAAAACAAAATACTAAATCATTCTTAGAAACATGAAATATAAGTCTAGTGATATGTTAAAAGGTTTCTAATAGTAACAAAAGAACTTATCATTCGATTCAAGTTTTATATGTGTCGTTTCTGTTAATCGTTTTTTGATTAAAAAAATAATTCGAGTATACGTTTTAATTATAATAATAAATAAATGACACATGAATAATAATAATAGAAAAACAAACAAGTTATATCATATATATTTTTAAAAAGAAATAAAGAAAGAATAACAGTCAAACTATATCTTATAAAACAAGAAAATAAAATAAACGTACTTCTTCTCTGAGTTACTTATTTCACTAGTTTTTTCTCCAATGTTATTTTTGCCGTGTCTCTCTTTGTACAAGAGAGGTTTCTATTTATAGTAGTAAAATAAATTAATAAAATTAAAATTCCAATTCATTCAATTTTATACTTTACCAAAAGTTTCTTTAACAACAAAATCGTATCAAATATTAAATACCATAACATGTAAATTTAAATCAATATATAGCCAATCAAATCAAATACATTCTCACTTCTTAACAATATACTAACTTTTGATAACTTATAAAAATTGCTTATTTTCAATATTATGTTTTATTTAAATTAAGGGACTTTGGAATAAAATAGAAAAACGGATCCCACATCATAATATTATTATTTTTCTTAACAATTTATTTCACAAAATACATAAATATATAATATATTTTTCATCATAATAGGTCGGTGAAATTTTTAAATATATCATGTCGTATTGAGATTAATGAAAATCAACTGTGATAATAATTTTATTTAACTAAAGTTGACTTATTAATAAAATAGTTTTAAACAATTTTAATTAAATAATTAGAATTTTTTAAATTTTTAATTATAATACTTTTTGTTTCTTATAGATTAAAATTAATTTTAACATTTATCTTATATATAAGAACATTAATAAAACACAATTGTAGATTTAGATCATTTCCATCATATTTTACCTCAATCATAAATGTTGAGATAAGCTCTAAAGGATCATTTAAATAATTAAAAAATTAAAAACAACAGAATATTTTTATAAAAAAAATAACCATAATTTATGGATATTTTTATGAAGGATGGATAATTAAATGAGCTATTAATCAGCTCTTAATTTTACAAATATTTTTTATCTTTTAATTTTTTCAATATATTTTTTTGACTTATTTGATTTGCTTATTTTTTTCATTAGATCAATATGCTGTAAAAAAATCAAATGATGCTGATAATTTTGACATATTTGATTTCCTTATTTTAATATCATATATATACAAAAAAACAACCAAATGATGATAATATACCATGTCTAGCTAGTAATTGATGATTATATTAAAACTTTAAATTTAAACTATAAGTTTAATTTATTACTGGAAGATTATTTTTCATCAAAAGATGATATATTTATAATTTGATTTTAACTATTTTTCGTGACATGAAATATATTTAATAATATAAAGAGAAACATAATGTTACACATATATGTCCTTCTACGTTTTGGTAAAGTTTCTAGATAAAAATACACATCTTAAATAAATAAAAAGTTAGAGTAAATTAAATTGAAAATTATATCGAATTTCTATTTAAAATATATTATAAGTTTGTTAATATAGGGCACAATAAAATCAACAGTGATATGGTCTACAAATCAAATAATATAAATAATTCTTAAAATTCAATATCATAAAATATTACATTAAAATAAAATCTCAATTCTTCATAAATATAATATCTTATACTTGTGTGTTTAGTTCGAATCAGTTTCTTGGACGATATACCCATCCGCCATGTTTACTTGTCATATGAATAAGAAGACCTTTTTCCGATGTAAAGCTTCTACCGCATACAGGACATTGTCCTGGTACTTTTTCTTTATGTACACTTTGATGACTATGCAAACCCTTTTCAGATCCAAAAGACTCATTACATCCTTGTGCATTGCATTTGTATTGGTCGGCCATTGAAAACCGTATTAACAAAGAAATAATCAAATTGCACATACTAAATTAGAAAGCGAAACAAATCACAAATATATATAGTTGTAAAACGTATTTTAACAATATAAATGTTTTATTTAAACTTGTATGTGTCTGTTCAATAATTAACCCCAAAGTTCAAAGATAATTAATAATCCTAATTAATTTTTAATGTGAAATCACGATGTTACACGTTTACAATAAGGATTAAAACTTAATTTCGAATGCATATGGATTAATAGTGTTCATTATTTTCATATTGTTTTCTTTTATTTAAAATAAAATTGTTAATGGATTTTAAATAACCCGCTTTAATTTTATATTTTACAACAATATATTAAAATATATTAGTTACTATAAATTAAAAGAATAATGTTAAAATTATTATCTTCGAAATCCGTTGTTAGAGTTTTAATATGATAAAATCATATAATATTTAAATTAAAATTGTAAATTACTTTTTTTTTTCATTTGAAGTCTTTTAAAATGTTACATTTTAATTTTTTAAAAACAAAATACTAAATCATTCTTAGAAACATGAAATATAAGTCTAGTGATATGTTAAAAGGTTTCTAATAGTAACAAAAGAACTTATCATTCGATTCAAGTTTTATATGTGTCGTTTCTGTTAATCGTTTTTTGATTAAAAAAATAATTCGAGTATACGTTTTAATTATAATAATAAATAAATGACACATGAATAATAATAATAGAAAAACAAACAAGTTATATCATATATATTTTTAAAAAGAAATAAAGAAAGAATAACAGTCAAACTATATCTTATAAAACAAGAAAATAAAATAAACGTACTTCTTCTCTGAGTTACTTATTTCACTAGTTTTTTCTCCAATGTTATTTTTGCCGTGTCTCTCTTTGTACAAGAGAGGTTTCTATTTATAGTAGTAAAATAAATTAATAAAATTAAAATTCCAATTCATTCAATTTTATACTTTACCAAAAGTTTCTTTAACAACAAAATCGTATCAAATATTAAATACCATAACATGTAAATTTAAATCAATATATAGCCAATCAAATCAAATACATTCTCACTTCTTAACAATATACTAACTTTTGATAACTTATAAAAATTGCTTATTTTCAATATTATGTTTTATTTAAATTAAGGGACTTTGGAATAAAATAGAAAAACGGATCCCACATCATAATATTATTATTTTTCTTAACAATTTATTTCACAAAATACATAAATATATAATATATTTTTCATCATAATAGGTCGGTGAAATTTTTAAATATATCATGTCGTATTGAGATTAATGAAAATCAACTGTGATAATAATTTTATTTAACTAAAGTTGACTTATTAATAAAATAGTTTTAAACAATTTTAATTAAATAATTAGAATTTTTTAAATTTTTAATTATAATACTTTTTGTTTCTTATAGATTAAAATTAATTTTAACATTTATCTTATATATAAGAACATTAATAAAACACAATTGTAGATTTAGATCATTTCCATCATATTTTACCTCAATCATAAATGTTGAGATAAGCTCTAAAGGATCATTTAAATAATTAAAAAATTAAAAACAACAGAATATTTTTATAAAAAAAATAACCATAATTTATGGATATTTTTATGAAGGATGGATAATTAAATGAGCTATTAATCAGCTCTTAATTTTACAAATATTTTTTATCTTTTAATTTTTTCAATATATTTTTTTGACTTATTTGATTTGCTTATTTTTTTCATTAGATCAATATGCTGTAAAAAAATCAAATGATGCTGATAATTTTGACATATTTGATTTCCTTATTTTAATATCATATATATACAAAAAAACAACCAAATGATGATAATATACCATGTCTAGCTAGTAATTGATGATTATATTAAAACTTTAAATTTAAACTATAAGTTTAATTTATTACTGGAAGATTATTTTTCATCAAAAGATGATATATTTATAATTTGATTTTAACTATTTTTCGTGACATGAAATATATTTAATAATATAAAGAGAAACATAATGTTACACATATATGTCCTTCTACGTTTTGGTAAAGTTTCTAGATAAAAATACACATCTTAAATAAATAAAAAGTTAGAGTAAATTAAATTGAAAATTATATCGAATTTCTATTTAAAATATATTATAAGTTTGTTAATATAGGGCACAATAAAACCAACAGTGATATGGTCTACAAATCAAATAATATAAATAATTCTTAAAATTCAATATCATAAAATATTACATTAAAATAAAATCTCAATTCTTCATAAATATAATATCTTATACTTGTGTGTTTAGTTCGAATCAGTTTCTTGGACGATATACCCATCCGCCATGTTTACTTGTCATATGAATATGAAGACCTTTTTCCGATGTAAAGCTTCTACCGCATACAGGACATTGTCCTGGTACTTTTTCTTTATGTACACTTTGATGACTATGCAAACCCTTTTCAGATCCAAAAGACTCATTACATCCTTGTGCATTGCATTTGTATTGGTCGGCCATTGAAAACCGTATTAACAAAGAAATAATCAAATTGTACATACTAAATTAGAAAGCGAAACAAATCACAAATATATATAGTTGTAAAACGTATTTTAACAATATAAATGTTTTATTTAAACTTGTATGTGTCTGTTCAATAATTAACCCCAAAGTTCAAAGATAATTAATAATCCTAATTAATTTTTAATGTGAAATCACGATGTTACACGTTTACAATAAGGATTAAAACTTAATTTCGAATGCATATGGATTAATAGTGTTCATTATTTTCATATTGTTTTCTTTTATTTAAAATAAAATTGTTAATGGATTTTAAATAACCCGCTTTAATTTTATATTTTACAACAATATATTAAAATATATTAGTTACTATAAATTAAAAGAATAATGTTAAAATTATTATCTTCGAAATCCGTTGTTAGAGTTTTAATATGATAAAATCATATAATATTTAAATTAAAATTGTAAATTACTTTTTTTTTTCATTTGAAGTCTTTTAAAATGTTACATTTTAATTTTTTAAAAACAAAATACTAAATCATTCTTAGAAACATGAAATATAAGTCTAGTGATATGTTAAAAGGTTTCTAATAGTAACAAAAGAACTTATCATTCGATTCAAGTTTTATATGTGTCGTTTCTGTTAATCGTTTTTTGATTAAAAAAATAATTCGAGTATACGTTTTAATTATAATAATAAATAAATGACACATGAATAATAATAATAGAAAAACAAACAAGTTATATCATATATATTTTTAAAAAGAAATAAAGAAAGAATAACAGTCAAACTATATCTTATAAAACAAGAAAATAAAATAAACGTATTTCTTCTCTGAGTTCCTTATTTCACTAGTTTTTTCTCCAATGTTATTTTTGGCGTGTCTCTCTTTGTACAAGAGAGGTTTCTATTTATAGTAGAAAAATAAATTAATAAAATTAAAATTCCAATTCATTCAATTTTATACTTTACCAAAAGTTTCTTTAACAACAAAATCGTATCAAATATTAAATACCATAACATGTAAATTTAAATCAATATATAGCCAATCAAATCAAATACATTCTCACTTCTTAACAATATACTAACTTTTGATAACTTATAAAAATTGCTTATTTTCAATATTATGTTTTATTTAAATTAAGGGACTTTGGAATAAAATAGAAAAACGGATCCCACATCATAATATTATTATTTTTCTTAACAATTTATTTCACAAAATACATAAATATATAATATATTTGTCATCATAATAGGTCGGTGAAATTTTTAAATATATCATGTCCTATTGAGATTAATGAAAATCAACTGTGATAATAATTTTTTTTAACTAAAGTTGACTTATTAATAAAATAGTTTTAAACAATTTTAATTAAATAATTAGAATTTTTTAAATTTTTAATCATAATACTTTTTGTTTCTTATAGATTAAAATTAATTTTAACATTTATCTTATATATAAGAACATTAATAAAACACAATTGTAGATTTAGATCATTTCCATCATATTTTACCTCAATCATAAATGTTGAGATAAGCTCTAAAGGATCATTTAAATAATTAAAAAATTAAAAAGAACAGAATATTTTTATAAAAAAAAATAACCATGATTTATGGATATTTTTATGAAGGATGGATAATTAAATGAGCTATTAATCAGCTCTTAATTTTACAAATATTTTTTATCTTTTAATTTTTTCAATATATTTTTTTGACTTATTTGATTTGCTTATTTTTTTCATTAGATCAATATGCTGTAAAAAAATCAAATGATGCTGATAATTTTGACATATTTGATTTCCTTATTTTAATATCATATATATACAAAAAAACAACCAAATGATGATAATATACCATGTCTAGCTAGTAATTGATGATTATATTAAAACTTTAAATTTAAACTATAAGTTTAATTTATTACTGGAAGATTATTTTTCATCAAAAGATGATATATTTATAATTTGATTTTAACTATTTTTCGTGACATGAATTATATTTAATAATATAAAGAGAAACATAATGTTACACATATATGTCCTTCTACGTTTTGGTAAAGTTTCTAGATAAAAATACACATCTTAAATAAATAAAAAGTTAGAGTAAATTAAATTGAAAATTATATCGAATTTCTATTTAAAATATATTATAAGTTTGTTAATATAGGGCACAATAAAATCAACAGTGATATGGTCTACAAATCAAATAATATAAATAATTCTTAAAATTCAATATCATAAAATATTACATTAAAATAAAATCTCAATTCTTCATAAATATAATATCTTATACTTGTGTGTTTAGTTCGAATCAGTTTCTTGGACGATATACCCATCCGCCATGTTTACTTGTCATATGAATAAGAAGACCTTTTTCCGATGTAAAGCTTCTACCGCATACAGGACATTGTCCTGGTACTTTTTCTTTATGTACACTTTGATGACTATGCAAACCCTTTTCAGATCCAAAAGACTCATTACATCCTTGTGCATTGCATTTGTATTGGTCGGCCATTGAAAACCGTATTAACAAAGAAATAATCAAATTGCACATACTAAATTAGAAAGCGAAACAAATCACAAATATATATAGTTGTAAAACGTATTTTAACAATATAAATGTTTTATTTAAACTTGTATGTGTCTGTTCAATAATTAACCCCAAAGTTCAAAGATAATTAATAATCCTAATTAATTTTTAATGTGAAATCACGATGTTACACGTTTACAATAAGGATTAAAACTTAATTTCGAATGCATATGGATTAATAGTGTTCATTATTTTCATATTGTTTTCTTTTATTTAAAATAAAATTGTTAATGGATTTTAAATAACCCGCTTTAATTTTATATTTTACAACAATATATTAAAATATATTAGTTACTATAAATTAAAAGAATAATGTTAAAATTATTATCTTCGAAATCCGTTGTTAGAGTTTTAATATGATAAAATCATATAATATTTAAATTAAAATTGTAAATTACTTTTTTTTTTCATTTGAAGTCTTTTAAAATGTTACATTTTAATTTTTTAAAAACAAAATACTAAATCATTCTTAGAAACATGAAATATAAGTCTAGTGATATGTTAAAAGGTTTCTAATAGTAACAAAAGAACTTATCATTCGATTCAAGTTTTATATGTGTCGTTTCTGTTAATCGTTTTTTGATTAAAAAAATAATTCGAGTATACGTTTTAATTATAATAATAAATAAATGACACATGAATAATAATAATAGAAAAACAAACAAGTTATATCATATATATTTTTAAAAAGAAATAAAGAAAGAATAACAGTCAAACTATATCTTATAAAACAAGAAAATAAAATAAACGTATTTCTTCTCTGAGTTCCTTATTTCACTAGTTTTTTCTCCAATGTTATTTTTGGCGTGTCTCTCTTTGTACAAGAGAGGTTTCTATTTATAGTAGTAAAATAAATTAATAAAATTAAAATTCCAATTCATTCAATTTTATACTTTACCAAAAGTTTCTTTAACAACAAAATCGTATCAAATATTAAATACCATAACATGTAAATTTAAATCAATATATAGCCAATCAAATCAAATACATTCTCACTTCTTAACAATATACTAACTTTTGATAACTTATAAAAATTGCTTATTTTCAATATTATGTTTTATTTAAATTAAGGGACTTTGGAATAAAATAGAAAAACGGATCCCACATCATAATATTATTATTTTTCTTAACAATTTATTTCACAAAATACATAAATATATAATATATTTGTCATCATAATAGGTCGGTGAAATTTTTAAATATATCATGTCCTATTGAGATTAATGAAAATCAACTGTGATAATAATTTTTTTTAACTAAAGTTGACTTATTAATAAAATAGTTTTAAACAATTTTAATTAAATAATTAGAATTTTTTAAATTTTTAATCATAATACTTTTTGTTTCTTATAGATTAAAATTAATTTTAACATTTATCTTATATATAAGAACATTAATAAAACACAATTGTAGATTTAGATCATTTCCATCATATTTTACCTCAATCATAAATGTTGAGATAAGCTCTAAAGGATCATTTAAATAATTAAAAAATTAAAAAGAACAGAATATTTTTATAAAAAAAAATAACCATGATTTATGGATATTTTTATGAAGGATGGATAATTAAATGAGCTATTAATCAGCTCTTAATTTTACAAATATTTTTTATCTTTTAATTTTTTCAATATATTTTTTTGACTTATTTGATTTGCTTATTTTTTTCATTAGATCAATATGCTGTAAAAAAATCAAATGATGCTGATAATTTTGACATATTTGATTTCCTTATTTTAATATCATATATATACAAAAAAACAACCAAATGATGATAATATACCATGTCTAGCTAGTAATTGATGATTATATTAAAACTTTAAATTTAAACTATAAGTTTAATTTATTACTGGAAGATTATTTTTCATCAAAAGATGATATATTTATAATTTGATTTTAACTATTTTTCGTGACATGAATTATATTTAATAATATAAAGAGAAACATAATGTTACACATATATGTCCTTCTACGTTTTGGTAAAGTTTCTAGATAAAAATACACATCTTAAATAAATAAAAAGTTAGAGTAAATTAAATTGAAAATTATATCGAATTTCTATTTAAAATATATTATAAGTTTGTTAATATAGGGCACAATAAAATCAACAGTGATATGGTCTACAAATCAAATAATATAAATAATTCTTAAAATTCAATATCATAAAATATTACATTAAAATAAAATCTCAATTCTTCATAAATATAATATCTTATACTTGTGTGTTTAGTTCGAATCAGTTTCTTGGACGATATACCCATCCGCCATGTTTACTTGTCATATGAATAAGAAGACCTTTTTCCGATGTAAAGCTTCTACCGCATACAGGACATTGTCCTGGTACTTTTTCTTTATGTACACTTTGATGACTATGCAAACCCTTTTCAGATCCAAAAGACTCATTACATCCTTGTGCATTGCATTTGTATTGGTCGGCCATTGAAAACCGTATTAACAAAGAAATAATCAAATTGCACATACTAAATTAGAAAGCGAAACAAATCACAAATATATATAGTTGTAAAACGTATTTTAACAATATAAATGTTTTATTTAAACTTGTATGTGTCTGTTCAATAATTAACCCCAAAGTTCAAAGATAATTAATAATCCTAATTAATTTTTAATGTGAAATCACGATGTTACACGTTTACAATAAGGATTAAAACTTAATTTCGAATGCATATGGATTAATAGTGTTCATTATTTTCATATTGTTTTCTTTTATTTAAAATAAAATTGTTAATGGATTTTAAATAACCCGCTTTAATTTTATATTTTACAACAATATATTAAAATATATTAGTTACTATAAATTAAAAGAATAATGTTAAAATTATTATCTTCGAAATCCGTTGTTAGAGTTTTAATATGATAAAATCATATAATATTTAAATTAAAATTGTAAATTACTTTTTTTTTTCATTTGAAGTCTTTTAAAATGTTACATTTTAATTTTTTAAAAACAAAATACTAAATCATTCTTAGAAACATGAAATATAAGTCTAGTGATATGTTAAAAGGTTTCTAATAGTAACAAAAGAACTTATCATTCGATTCAAGTTTTATATGTGTCGTTTCTGTTAATCGTTTTTTGATTAAAAAAATAATTCGAGTATACGTTTTAATTATAATAATAAATAAATGACACATGAATAATAATAATAGAAAAACAAACAAGTTATATCATATATATTTTTAAAAAGAAATAAAGAAAGAATAACAGTCAAACTATATCTTATAAAACAAGAAAATAAAATAAACGTATTTCTTCTCTGAGTTCCTTATTTCACTAGTTTTTTCTCCAATGTTATTTTTGGCGTGTCTCTCTTTGTACAAGAGAGGTTTCTATTTATAGTAGTAAAATAAATTAATAAAATTAAAATTCCAATTCATTCAATTTTATACTTTACCAAAAGTTTCTTTAACAACAAAATCGTATCAAATATTAAATACCATAACATGTAAATTTAAATCAATATATAGCCAATCAAATCAAATACATTCTCACTTCTTAACAATATACTAACTTTTGATAACTTATAAAAATTGCTTATTTTCAATATTATGTTTTATTTAAATTAAGGGACTTTGGAATAAAATAGAAAAACGGATCCCACATCATAATATTATTATTTTTCTTAACAATTTATTTCACAAAATACATAAATATATAATATATTTGTCATCATAATAGGTCGGTGAAATTTTTAAATATATCATGTCCTATTGAGATTAATGAAAATCAACTGTGATAATAATTTTTTTTAACTAAAGTTGACTTATTAATAAAATAGTTTTAAACAATTTTAATTAAATAATTAGAATTTTTTAAATTTTTAATCATAATACTTTTTGTTTCTTATAGATTAAAATTAATTTTAACATTTATCTTATATATAAGAACATTAATAAAACACAATTGTAGATTTAGATCATTTCCATCATATTTTACCTCAATCATAAATGTTGAGATAAGCTCTAAAGGATCATTTAAATAATTAAAAAATTAAAAAGAACAGAATATTTTTATAAAAAAAAATAACCATGATTTATGGATATTTTTATGAAGGATGGATAATTAAATGAGCTATTAATCAGCTCTTAATTTTACAAATATTTTTTATCTTTTAATTTTTTCAATATATTTTTTTGACTTATTTGATTTGCTTATTTTTTTCATTAGATCAATATGCTGTAAAAAAATCAAATGATGCTGATAATTTTGACATATTTGATTTCCTTATTTTAATATCATATATATACAAAAAAACAACCAAATGATGATAATATACCATGTCTAGCTAGTAATTGATGATTATATTAAAACTTTAAATTTAAACTATAAGTTTAATTTATTACTGGAAGATTATTTTTCATCAAAAGATGATATATTTATAATTTGATTTTAACTATTTTTCGTGACATGAATTATATTTAATAATATAAAGAGAAACATAATGTTACACATATATGTCCTTCTACGTTTTGGTAAAGTTTCTAGATAAAAATACACATCTTAAATAAATAAAAAGTTAGAGTAAATTAAATTGAAAATTATATCGAATTTCTATTTAAAATATATTATAAGTTTGTTAATATAGGGCACAATAAAATCAACAGTGATATGGTCTACAAATCAAATAATATAAATAATTCTTAAAATTCAATATCATAAAATATTACATTAAAATAAAATCTCAATTCTTCATAAATATAATATCTTATACTTGTGTGTTTAGTTCGAATCAGTTTCTTGGACGATATACCCATCCGCCATGTTTACTTGTCATATGAATAAGAAGACCTTTTTCCGATGTAAAGCTTCTACCGCATACAGGACATTGTCCTGGTACTTTTTCTTTATGTACACTTTGATGACTATGCAAACCCTTTTCAGATCCAAAAGACTCATTACATCCTTGTGCATTGCATTTGTATTGGTCGGCCATTGAAAACCGTATTAACAAAGAAATAATCAAATTGCACATACTAAATTAGAAAGCGAAACAAATCACAAATATATATAGTTGTAAAACGTATTTTAACAATATAAATGTTTTATTTAAACTTGTATGTGTCTGTTCAATAATTAACCCCAAAGTTCAAAGATAATTAATAATCCTAATTAATTTTTAATGTGAAATCACGATGTTACACGTTTACAATAAGGATTAAAACTTAATTTCGAATGCATATGGATTAATAGTGTTCATTATTTTCATATTGTTTTCTTTTATTTAAAATAAAATTGTTAATGGATTTTAAATAACCCGCTTTAATTTTATATTTTACAACAATATATTAAAATATATTAGTTACTATAAATTAAAAGAATAATGTTAAAATTATTATCTTCGAAATCCGTTGTTAGAGTTTTAATATGATAAAATCATATAATATTTAAATTAAAATTGTAAATTACTTTTTTTTTCATTTGAAGTCTTTTAAAATATTACATTTTAATTTTTTAAAAACAAAATACTAAATCATTCTTAGAAACATGAAATATAAGTCTAGTGATATGTTAAAAGGTTTCTAATAGTAACAAAAGAACTTATCATTCGATTCAAGTTTTATATGTGTCGTTTCTGTTAATCGTTTTTTGATTAAAAAAATAATTCGAGTATACGTTTTAATTATAATAATAAATAAATGACACATGAATAATAATAATAGAAAAACAAACAAGTTATATCATATATATTTTTAAAAAGAAATAAAGAAAGAATAACAGTCAAACTATATCTTATAAAACAAGAAAATAAAATAAACGTACTTCTTCTCTGAGTTCCTTATTTCACTAGTTTTTTCTCCAATGTTATTTTTGGCGTGTCTCTCTTTGTACAAGAGAGGTTTCTATTTATAGTAGTAAAATAAATTAATAAAATTAAAATTCCAATTCATTCAATTTTATACTTTACCAAAAGTTTCTTTAACAACAAAATCGTATCAAATATTAAATACCATAACATGTAAATTTAAATCAATATATAGCCAATCAAATCAAATACATTCTCACTTCTTAACAATATACTAACTTTTGATAACTTATAAAAATTTCTTATTTTCAATATTATGTTTTATTTAAATTAAGGGACTTTGGAATAAAATAGAAAAACGGATCCCACATCATAATATTATTATTTTTCTTAACAATTTATTTCACAAAATACATAAATATATAATATATATTTGTCATCATAATAGGTCGGTGAAATTTTTAAATATATCATGTCCTATTGAGATTAATGAAAATCAACTGTGATAATAATTTTTTTTAACTAAAGTTGACTTATTAATAAAATAGTTTTAAACAATTTTAATTAAATAATTAGAATTTTTTAAATTTTTAATCATAATACTTTTTGTTTCTTATAGATTAAAATTAATTTTAACATTTATCTTATATATAAGAACATTAATAAAACACAATTGTAGATTTAGATCATTTCCATCATATTTTACCTCAATCATAAATGTTGAGATAAGCTCTAAAGGATCATTTAAATAATTAAAAAATTAAAAAGAACAGAATATTTTTATAAAAAAAAATAACCATGATTTATGGATATTTTTATGAAGGATGGATAATTAAATGAGCTATTAATCAGCTCTTAATTTTACAAATATTTTTTATCTTTTAATTTTTTCAATATATTTTTTTGACTTATTTGATTTGTTTATTTTTTTCATTAGATCAATATGCTGTAAAAAAAATCAAATGATGCTGATAATTTTGACATATTTAATTTCCTTATTTTAATATCATATATATACAAAAAAACAACCAAATGATGATAATATACCATGTCTAGCTAGTAATTGATGATTATATTAAAACTTTAAATTTAAACTATAAGTTTAATTTATTACTGGAAGATTATTTTTCATCAAAAGATGATATATTTATAATTTGATTTTAACTATTTTTCGTGACATGAATTATATTTAATAATATAAAGAGAAACATAATGTTACACATATATGTCCTTCTACGTTTTGGTAAAGTTTCTAGATAAAAATACACATCTTAAATAAATAAAAAGTTAGAGTAAATTAAATTGAAAATTATATCGAATTTCTATTTAAAATATATTATAAGTTTGTTAATATAGGGCACAATAAAACCAACAGTGATATGGTCTACAAATCAAATAATATAAATAATTCTTAAAATTCAATATCATAAAATATTACATTAAAATAAAATCTCAATTCTTCATAAATATAATATCTTATACTTGTGTGTTTAGTTCGAATCAGTTTCTTGGACGATATACCCATCCACCATGTTTACTTGTCATATGAATAAGAAGACCTTTTTCCGATGTAAAGCTTCTACCGCATACAGGACATTGTCCTGGTACTTTTTCTTTATGTACACTTTGATGACTATGCAAACCCTTTTCAGATCCAAAAGACTCATTACATCCTTGTGCATTGCATTTGTATTGGTCGGCCATTGAAAACCGTATTAACAAAGAAATAATCAAATTGCACATACTAAATTAGAAAGCGAAACAAATCACAAATATATATAGTTGTAAAACGTATTTTAACAATATAAATGTTTTATTTAAACTTGTATGTGTCTGTTCAATAATTAACCCCAAAGTTCAAAGATAATTAATAATCCTAATTAATTTTTAATGTGAAATCACGATGTTACATGTTTACAATAAGGATTAAAACTTAATTTCGAATGCATATGGATTAATAGTGTTCATTATTTTCATATTGTTTTCTTTTATTTAAAATAAAATTGTTAATGGATTTTAAATAACCCGCTTTAATTTTATATTTTACAACAATATATTAAAATATATTAGTTACTATAAATTAAAAGAATAATGTTAAAATTATTATCTTCGAAATCCGTTGTTAGAGTTTTAATATGATAAAATCATATAATATTTAAATTAAAATTGTAAATTACTTTTTTTTTTTTCATTTGAAGTCTTTTAAAATGTTACATTTTAATTTTTTAAAAACAAAATACTAAATCATTCTTAGAAACATGAAATATAAGTCTAGTGATATGTTAAAAGGTTTCTAATAGTAACAAAAGAACTTATCATTCGATTCAAGTTTTATATGTGTCGTTTCTGTTAATCGTTTTTTGATTAAAAAAATAATTCGAGTATACGTTTTAATTATAATAATAAATAAATGACACATGAATAATAATAATAGAAAAACAAACAAGTTATATCATATATATTTTTAAAAAGAAATAAAGAAAGAATAACAGTCAAACTATATCTTATAAAACAAGAAAATAAAATAAACGTACTTCTTCTCTGAGTTCCTTATTTCACTAGTTTTTTCTCCAATGTTATTTTTGGCGTGTCTCTCTTTGTACAAGAGAGGTTTCTATTTATAGTAGTAAAATAAATTAATAAAATTAAAATTCCAATTCATTCAATTTTATACTTTACCAAAAGTTTCTTTAACAACAAAATCGTATCAAATATTAAATACCATAACATGTAAATTTAAATCAATATATAGCCAATCAAATCAAATACATTCTCACTTCTTAACAATATACTAACTTTTGATAACTTATAAAAATTTCTTATTTTCAATATTATGTTTTATTTAAATTAAGGGACTTTGGAATAAAATAGAAAAACGGATCCCACATCATAATATTATTATTTTTCTTAACAATTTATTTCACAAAATACATAAATATATAATATATTTGTCATCATAATTGGTCGGTGAAATTTTTAAATATATCATGTCCTATTGAGATTAATGAAAATCAACTGTGATAATAATTTTTTTTAACTAAAGTTGACTTATTAATAAAATAGTTTTAAACAATTTTAATTAAATAATTAGAATTTTTTAAATTTTTAATCATAATACTTTTTGTTTCTTATAGATTAAAATTAATTTTAACATTTATCTTATATATAAGAACATTAATAAAACACAATTGTAGATTTAGATCATTTCCATCATATTTTACCTCAATCATAAATGTTGAGATAAGCTCTAAAGGATCATTTAAATAATTAAAAAATTAAAAAGAACAGAATATTTTTATAAAAAAAAATAACCATGATTTATGGATATTTTTATGAAGGATGGATAATTAAATGAGCTATTAATCAGCTCTTAATTTTACAAATATTTTTTATCTTTTAATTTTTTCAATATATTTTTTTGACTTATTTGATTTGCTTATTTTTTTCATTAGATCAATATGCTGTAAAAAAAATCAAATGATGCTGATAATTTTGACATATTTAATTTCCTTATTTTAATATCATATATATACAAAAAAACAACCAAATGATGATAATATACCATGTCTAGCTAGTAATTGATGATTATATTAAAACTTTAAATTTAAACTATAAGTTTAATTTATTACTGGAAGATTATTTTTCATCAAAAGATGATATATTTATAATTTGATTTTAACTATTTTTCGTGACATGAATTATATTTAATAATATAAAGAGAAACATAATGTTACACATATATGTCCTTCTACGTTTTGGTAAAGTTTCTAGATAAAAATACACATCTTAAATAAATAAAAAGTTAGAGTAAATTAAATTGAAAATTATATCGAATTTCTATTTAAAATATATTATAAGTTTGTTAATATAGGGCACAATAAAACCAACAGTGATATGGTCTACAAATCAAATAATATAAATAATTCTTAAAATTCAATATCATAAAATATTACATTAAAATAAAATCTCAATTCTTCATAAATATAATATCTTATACTTGTGTGTTTAGTTCGAATCAGTTTCTTGGACGATATACCCATCCGCCATGTTTACTTGTCATATGAATAAGAAGACCTTTTTCCGATGTAAAGCTTCTACCGCATACAGGACATTGTCCTGGTACTTTTTCTTTATGTACACTTTGATGACTATGCAAACCCTTTTCAGATCCAAAAGACTCATTACATCCTTGTGCATTGCATTTGTATTGGTCGGCCATTGAAAACCGTATTAACAAAGAAATAATCAAATTGCACATACTAAATTAGAAAGCGAAACAAATCACAAATATATATAGTTGTAAAACGTATTTTAACAATATAAATGTTTTATTTAAACTTGTATGTGTCTGTTCAATAATTAACCCCAAAGTTCAAAGATAATTAATAATCCTAATTAATTTTTAATGTGAAATCACGATGTTACATGTTTACAATAAGGATTAAAACTTAATTTCGAATGCATATGGATTAATAGTGTTCATTATTTTCATATTGTTTTCTTTTATTTAAAATAAAATTGTTAATGGATTTTAAATAACCCGCTTTAATTTTATATTTTACAACAATATATTAAAATATATTAGTTACTATAAATTAAAAGAATAATGTTAAAATTATTATCTTCGAAATCCGTTGTTAGAGTTTTAATATGATAAAATCATATAATATTTAAATTAAAATTGTAAATTACTTTTTTTTTTTTCATTTGAAGTCTTTTAAAATGTTACATTTTAATTTTTTAAAAACAAAATACTAAATCATTCTTAGAAACATGAAATATAAGTCTAGTGATATGTTAAAAGGTTTCTAATAGTAACAAAAGAACTTATCATTCGATTCAAGTTTTATATGTGTCGTTTCTGTTAATCGTTTTTTGATTAAAAAAATAATTCGAGTATACGTTTTAATTATAATAATAAATAAATGACACATGAATAATAATAATAGAAAAACAAACAAGTTATATCATATATATTTTTAAAAAGAAATAAAGAAAGAATAACAGTCAAACTATATCTTATAAAACAAGAAAATAAAATAAACGTACTTCTTCTCTGAGTTCCTTATTTCACTAGTTTTTTCTCCAATGTTATTTTTGGCGTGTCTCTCTTTGTACAAGAGAGGTTTCTATTTATAGTAGTAAAATAAATTAATAAAATTAAAATTCCAATTCATTCAATTTTATACTTTACCAAAAGTTTCTTTAACAACAAAATCGTATCAAATATTAAATACCATAACATGTAAATTTAAATCAATATATAGCCAATCAAATCAAATACATTCTCACTTCTTAACAATATACTAACTTTTGATAACTTATAAAAATTTCTTATTTTCAATATTATGTTTTATTTAAATTAAGGGACTTTGGAATAAAATAGAAAAACGGATCCCACATCATAATATTATTATTTTTCTTAACAATTTATTTCACAAAATACATAAATATATAATATATTTGTCATCATAATTGGTCGGTGAAATTTTTAAATATATCATGTCCTATTGAGATTAATGAAAATCAACTGTGATAATAATTTTTTTTAACTAAAGTTGACTTATTAATAAAATAGTTTTAAACAATTTTAATTAAATAATTAGAATTTTTTAAATTTTTAATCATAATACTTTTTGTTTCTTATAGATTAAAATTAATTTTAACATTTATCTTATATATAAGAACATTAATAAAACACAATTGTAGATTTAGATCATTTCCATCATATTTTACCTCAATCATAAATGTTGAGATAAGCTCTAAAGGATCATTTAAATAATTAAAAAATTAAAAAGAACAGAATATTTTTATAAAAAAAAATAACCATGATTTATGGATATTTTTATGAAGGATGGATAATTAAATGAGCTATTAATCAGCTCTTAATTTTACAAATATTTTTTATCTTTTAATTTTTTCAATATATTTTTTTGACTTATTTGATTTGCTTATTTTTTTCATTAGATCAATATGCTGTAAAAAAAATCAAATGATGCTGATAATTTTGACATATTTAATTTCCTTATTTTAATATCATATATATACAAAAAAACAACCAAATGATGATAATATACCATGTCTAGCTAGTAATTGATGATTATATTAAAACTTTAAATTTAAACTATAAGTTTAATTTATTACTGGAAGATTATTTTTCATCAAAAGATGATATATTTATAATTTGATTTTAACTATTTTTCGTGACATGAATTATATTTAATAATATAAAGAGAAACATAATGTTACACATATATGTCCTTCTACGTTTTGGTAAAGTTTCTAGATAAAAATACACATCTTAAATAAATAAAAAGTTAGAGTAAATTAAATTGAAAATTATATCGAATTTCTATTTAAAATATATTATAAGTTTGTTAATATAGGGCACAATAAAACCAACAGTGATATGGTCTACAAATCAAATAATATAAATAATTCTTAAAATTCAATATCATAAAATATTACATTAAAATAAAATCTCAATTCTTCATAAATATAATATCTTATACTTGTGTGTTTAGTTCGAATCAGTTTCTTGGACGATATACCCATCCGCCATGTTTACTTGTCATATGAATAAGAAGACCTTTTTCCGATGTAAAGCTTCTACCGCATACAGGACATTGTCCTGGTACTTTTTCTTTATGTACACTTTGATGACTATGCAAACCCTTTTCAGATCCAAAAGACTCATTACATCCTTGTGCATTGCATTTGTATTGGTCGGCCATTGAAAACCGTATTAACAAAGAAATAATCAAATTGCACATACTAAATTAGAAAGCGAAACAAATCACAAATATATATAGTTGTAAAACGTATTTTAACAATATAAATGTTTTATTTAAACTTGTATGTGTCTGTTCAATAATTAACCCCAAAGTTCAAAGATAATTAATAATCCTAATTAATTTTTAATGTGAAATCACGATGTTACATGTTTACAATAAGGATTAAAACTTAATTTCGAATGCATATGGATTAATAGTGTTCATTATTTTCATATTGTTTTCTTTTATTTAAAATAAAATTGTTAATGGATTTTAAATAACCCGCTTTAATTTTATATTTTACAACAATATATTAAAATATATTAGTTACTATAAATTAAAAGAATAATGTTAAAATTATTATCTTCGAAATCCGTTGTTAGAGTTTTAATATGATAAAATCATATAATATTTAAATTAAAATTGTAAATTACTTTTTTTTTTTTTCATTTGAAGTCTTTTAAAATGTTACATTTTAATTTTTTAAAAACAAAATACTAAATCATTCTTAGAAACATGAAATATAAGTCTAGTGATATGTTAAAAGGTTTCTAATAGTAACAAAAGAACTTATCATTCGATTCAAGTTTTATATGTGTCGTTTCTGTTAATCGTTTTTTGATTAAAAAAATAATTCGAGTATACGTTTTAATTATAATAATAAATAAATGACACATGAATAATAATAATAGAAAAACAAACAAGTTATATCATATATATTTTTAAAAAGAAATAAAGAAAGAATAACAGTCAAACTATATCTTATAAAACAAGAAAATAAAATAAACGTACTTCTTCTCTGAGTTCCTTATTTCACTAGTTTTTTCTCCAATGTTATTTTTGGCGTGTCTCTCTTTGTACAAGAGAGGTTTCTATTTATAGTAGTAAAATAAATTAATAAAATTAAAATTCCAATTCATTCAATTTTATACTTTACCAAAAGTTTCTTTAACAACAAAATCGTATCAAATATTAAATACCATAACATGTAAATTTAAATCAATATATAGCCAATCAAATCAAATACATTCTCACTTCTTAACAATATACTAACTTTTGATAACTTATAAAAATTTCTTATTTTCAATATTATGTTTTATTTAAATTAAGGGACTTTGGAATAAAATAGAAAAACGGATCCCACATCATAATATTATTATTTTTCTTAACAATTTATTTCACAAAATACATAAATATATAATATATTTGTCATCATAATTGGTCGGTGAAATTTTTAAATATATCATGTCCTATTGAGATTAATGAAAATCAACTGTGATAATAATTTTTTTTAACTAAAGTTGACTTATTAATAAAATAGTTTTAAACAATTTTAATTAAATAATTAGAATTTTTTAAATTTTTAATCATAATACTTTTTGTTTCTTATAGATTAAAATTAATTTTAACATTTATCTTATATATAAGAACATTAATAAAACACAATTGTAGATTTAGATCATTTCCATCATATTTTACCTCAATCATAAATGTTGAGATAAGCTCTAAAGGATCATTTAAATAATTAAAAAATTAAAAAGAACAGAATATTTTTATAAAAAAAAATAACCATGATTTATGGATATTTTTATGAAGGATGGATAATTAAATGAGCTATTAATCAGCTCTTAATTTTACAAATATTTTTTATCTTTTAATTTTTTCAATATATTTTTTTGACTTATTTGATTTGCTTATTTTTTTCATTAGATCAATATGCTGTAAAAAAAATCAAATGATGCTGATAATTTTGACATATTTAATTTCCTTATTTTAATATCATATATATACAAAAAAACAACCAAATGATGATAATATACCATGTCTAGCTAGTAATTGATGATTATATTAAAACTTTAAATTTAAACTATAAGTTTAATTTATTACTGGAAGATTATTTTTCATCAAAAGATGATATATTTATAATTTGATTTTAACTATTTTTCGTGACATGAATTATATTTAATAATATAAAGAGAAACATAATGTTACACATATATGTCCTTCTACGTTTTGGTAAAGTTTCTAGATAAAAATACACATCTTAAATAAATAAAAAGTTAGAGTAAATTAAATTGAAAATTATATCGAATTTCTATTTAAAATATATTATAAGTTTGTTAATATAGGGCACAATAAAACCAACAGTGATATGGTCTACAAATCAAATAATATAAATAATTCTTAAAATTCAATATCATAAAATATTACATTAAAATAAAATCTCAATTCTTCATAAATATAATATCTTATACTTGTGTGTTTAGTTCGAATCAGTTTCTTGGACGATATACCCATCCGCCATGTTTACTTGTCATATGAATAAGAAGACCTTTTTCCGATGTAAAGCTTCTACCGCATACAGGACATTGTCCTGGTACTTTTTCTTTATGTACACTTTGATGACTATGCAAACCCTTTTCAGATCCAAAAGACTCATTACATCCTTGTGCATTGCATTTGTATTGGTCGGCCATTGAAAACCGTATTAACAAAGAAATAATCAAATTGCACATACTAAATTAGAAAGCGAAACAAATCACAAATATATATAGTTGTAAAACGTATTTTAACAATATAAATGTTTTATTTAAACTTGTATGTGTCTGTTCAATAATTAACCCCAAAGTTCAAAGATAATTAATAATCCTAATTAATTTTTAATGTGAAATCACGATGTTACACGTTTACAATAAGGATTAAAACTTAATTTCGAATGCATATGGATTAATAGTGTTCATTATTTTCATATTGTTTTCTTTTATTTAAAATAAAATTGTTAATGGATTTTAAATAACCCGCTTTAATTTTATATTTTACAACAATATATTAAAATATATTAGTTACTATAAATTAAAAGAATAATGTTAAAATTATTATCTTCGAAATCCGTTGTTAGAGTTTTAATATGATAAAATCATATAATATTTAAATTAAAATTGTAAATTACTTTTTTTTTTTCATTTGAAGTCTTTTAAAATGTTACATTTTAATTTTTTAAAAACAAAATACTAAATCATTCTTAGAAACATGAAATATAAGTCTAGTGATATGTTAAAAGGTTTCTAATAGTAACAAAAGAACTTATCATTCGATTCAAGTTTTATATGTGTCGTTTCTGTTAATCGTTTTTTGATTAAAAAAATAATTCGAGTATACGTTTTAATTATAATAATAAATAAATGACACATGAATAATAATAATAGAAAAACAAACAAGTTATATCATATATATTTTTAAAAAGAAATAAAGAAAGAATAACAGTCAAACTATATCTTATAAAACAAGAAAATAAAATAAACGTACTTCTTCTCTGAGTTCCTTATTTCACTAGTTTTTTCTCCAATGTTATTTTTGGCGTGTCTCTCTTTGTACAAGAGAGGTTTCTATTTATAGTAGTAAAATAAATTAATAAAATTAAAATTCCAATTCATTCAATTTTATACTTTACCAAAAGTTTCTTTAACAACAAAATCGTATCAAATATTAAATACCATAACATGTAAATTTAAATCAATATATAGCCAATCAAATCAAATACATTCTCACTTCTTAACAATATACTAACTTTTGATAACTTATAAAAATTTCTTATTTTCAATATTATGTTTTATTTAAATTAAGGGACTTTGGAATAAAATAGAAAAACGGATCCCACATCATAATATTATTATTTTTCTTAACAATTTATTTCACAAAATACATAAATATATAATATATTTGTCATCATAATAGGTCGGTGAAATTTTTAAATATATCATGTCCTATTGAGATTAATGAAAATCAACTGTGATAATAATTTTTTTTAACTAAAGTTGACTTATTAATAAAATAGTTTTAAACAATTTTAATTAAATAATTAGAATTTTTTAAATTTTTAATCATAATACTTTTTGTTTCTTATAGATTAAAATTAATTTTAACATTTATCTTATATATAAGAACATTAATAAAACACAATTGTAGATTTAGATCATTTCCATCATATTTTACCTCAATCATAAATGTTGAGATAAGCTCTAAAGGATCATTTAAATAATTAAAAAATTAAAAAGAACAGAATATTTTTATAAAAAAAAATAACCATGATTTATGGATATTTTTATGAAGGATGGATAATTAAATGAGCTATTAATCAGCTCTTAATTTTACAAATATTTTTTATCTTTTAATTTTTTCAATATATTTTTTTGACTTATTTGATTTGCTTATTTTTTTCATTAGATCAATATGCTGTAAAAAAAATCAAATGATGCTGATAATTTTGACATATTTAATTTCCTTATTTTAATATCATATATATACAAAAAAACAACCAAATGATGATAATATACCATGTCTAGCTAGTAATTGATGATTATATTAAAACTTTAAATTTAAACTATAAGTTTAATTTATTACTGGAAGATTATTTTTCATCAAAAGATGATATATTTATAATTTGATTTTAACTATTTTTCGTGACATGAATTATATTTAATAATATAAAGAGAAACATAATGTTACACATATATGTCCTTCTACGTTTTGGTAAAGTTTCTAGATAAAAATACACATCTTAAATAAATAAAAAGTTAGAGTAAATTAAATTGAAAATTATATCGAATTTCTATTTAAAATATATTATAAGTTTGTTAATATAGGGCACAATAAAACCAACAGTGATATGGTCTACAAATCAAATAATATAAATAATTCTTAAAATTCAATATCATAAAATATTACATTAAAATAAAATCTCAATTCTTCATAAATATAATATCTTATACTTGTGTGTTTAGTTCGAATCAGTTTCTTGGACGATATACCCATCCGCCATGTTTACTTGTCATATGAATAAGAAGACCTTTTTCCGATGTAAAGCTTCTACCGCATACAGGACATTGTCCTGGTACTTTTTCTTTATGTACACTTTGATGACTATGCAAACCCTTTTCAGATCCAAAAGACTCATTACATCCTTGTGCATTGCATTTGTATTGGTCGGCCATTGAAAACCGTATTAACAAAGAAATAATCAAATTGCACATACTAAATTAGAAAGCGAAACAAATCACAAATATATATAGTTGTAAAACGTATTTTAACAATATAAATGTTTTATTTAAACTTGTATGTGTCTGTTCAATAATTAACCCCAAAGTTCAAAGATAATTAATAATCCTAATTAATTTTTAATGTGAAATCACGATGTTACACGTTTACAATAAGGATTAAAACTTAATTTCGAATGCATATGGATTAATAGTGTTCATTATTTTCATATTGTTTTCTTTTATTTAAAATAAAATTGTTAATGGATTTTAAATAACCCGCTTTAATTTTATATTTTACAACAATATATTAAAATATATTAGTTACTATAAATTAAAAGAATAATGTTAAAATTATTATCTTCGAAATCCGTTGTTAGAGTTTTAATATGATAAAATCATATAATATTTAAATTAAAATTGTAAATTACTTTTTTTTTTTTCATTTGAAGTCTTTTAAAATGTTACATTTTAATTTTTTAAAAACAAAATACTAAATCATTCTTAGAAACATGAAATATAAGTCTAGTGATATGTTAAAAGGTTTCTAATAGTAACAAAAGAACTTATCATTCGATTCAAGTTTTATATGTGTCGTTTCTGTTAATCGTTTTTTGATTAAAAAAATAATTCGAGTATACGTTTTAATTATAATAATAAATAAATGACACATGAATAATAATAATAATAGAAAAACAAACAAGTTATATCATATATATTTTTAAAAAGAAATAAAGAAAGAATAACAGTCAAACTATATCTTATAAAACAAGAAAATAAAATAAACGTACTTCTTCTCTGAGTTCCTTATTTCACTAGTTTTTTCTCCAATGTTATTTTTGGCGTGTCTCTCTTTGTACAAGAGAGGTTTCTATTTATAGTAGTAAAATAAATTAATAAAATTAAAATTCCAATTCATTCAATTTTATACTTTACCAAAAGTTTCTTTAACAACAAAATCGTATCAAATATTAAATACCATAACATGTAAATTTAAATCAATATATAGCCAATCAAATCAAATACATTCTCACTTCTTAACAATATACTAACTTTTGATAACTTATAAAAATTGCTTATTTTCAATATTATGTTTTATTTAAATTAAGGGACTTTGGAATAAAATAGAAAAACGGATCCCACATCATAATATTATTATTTTTCTTAACAATTTATTTCACAAAATACATAAATATATAATATATTTGTCATCATAATAGGTCGGTGAAATTTTTAATTATATCATGTCCTATTGAGATTAATGAAAATCAACTGTGATAATCAATTTTTTTAACTAAAGTTGACTTATTAATAAAATAGTTTTAAACAATTTTAATTAAATAAATATAATTTTTTAAATTTTTAATCATAATACTTTTTGTTTCTTATAGATTAAAATTAATTTTAACATTTATCTTATATATAAGAACATTAAAAAAACACAATTGTAGATTTAGATCATTTCCATCATATTTTACCTCAATCATAAATGTTGAGATAAGCACTAAAGGATCATTTAAAAAATTAAAAAATTAAAAACAACAGAACATTTTTATACAAAAAAATAACCACGATTTATGGATATTTTTATGAAGGATGGATAATTAAATGAGCTATTAATCAGCTCATAATTTTACATATATTTTTTATCTTTTAATTTTTTTTCAATATATATTTTTGACTTATTTTATTTACTTATTTTTTTCATTAGATCAATATGCTGTAAAAAAATCAAATGATGCTGATAATTTTGACATATTTGATTTCCTTATTTTAATATCATATATATACAAAAAAACAACCAAATGATGATAATATACCATGTCTGGCTAGTAATTGATGATTATATTAAAACTTTAAATTTAAACTATAAGTTTAATTTATTACTGGAAGATTATTTTTCATCAAAAGATGATATATTTATAATTTGATTTTAACTATTTTTCGTGACATGAATTATATTTAATAATATAAAGAGAAACATAATGTTACACATATATGTCCTTCTACGTTTGGGTAAAGTTTCTAGATAAAAATACACATCTTAAATAAATAAAAAGTTAGAGTAAATTAAATTGAAAATTATATCGAATTACTATTTAAAATATATTATAAGTTTGTTAATATAGGGCACAATAAAACCAACAGTGATATGGTCTACAAATCAAATAATATAAATAATTCTTAAAATTCAATATCATAAAATATTACATTAAAATAAAATCTCAATTCTTCATAAATATAATATCTTATACTTGTGTGTTTAGTTCGAATCAGTTTCTTGGACGATATACCCATCCGCCATGTTTACTTGTCATATGAATAAGAAGACCTTTTTCCGATGTAAAGCTTCTACCGCATACAGGACATTGTCCTGATACTTTTTCTTTATGTACACTTTGATGACTATGCAAACCCTTTTCAGACCCAAAAGACTCATTACATCCTTGTGCATTGCATTTGTATTGGTCGGCCATTGAAAACTGTATTAACAAAGAAATAATCAAATTGTACATACTAAATTAGAAAGCGAAACAAATCACAAATATATATAGTTGTAAAACGTATTTTAACAATATAAATGTTTTATTTAAACTTGTATATGTCTGTTCAATAATTAACCCCAAAGTTCAAAGATAATTAATAATCCTAATTAATTTTTAATGTGAAATCACGATGTTACACGTTTACAATAAGGATTAAAACTTAATTTCGAATGCATATGGATTAATAGTGTTCATTATTTTCATATTGTTTTCTTTTATTTAAAATAAAATTGTTAATGGATTTTAAATAACCCGCTTTAATTTTATATTTTACAACAATATATTAAAATATATTAGTTACTATAAATTAAAAGAATAATTTTAAAATTATTAACTTCGATATCCGTTGTTAGAGTTTTAATATGATAAAATCATATAATATTTAAATTAAAATTGTAAATTACTTCTTTTTTTTCATTTGAAGTCTTTTAAAATGTTACATTTTAATTTTTTAAAAACAAAATACTAAATCATTCTTAGAAACATGAAATATAAGTCTAGTGATATGTTAAAAGGTTTCTAATAGTAACAAAAGAACTTATCATTCGATTCAAGTTTTATATGTGTCGTTTCTGTTAATCGTTTTTTGATTAAAAAAATAATTCGAGTATACGTTTTAATTATAATAATAAATAAATGACACATGAATAATAATAATAATAGAAAAACAAACAAGTTATATCATATATATTTTTAAAAAGAAATAAAGAAAGAATAACAGTCAAACTATATCTTATAAAACAAGAAAATAAAATAAACGTACTTCTTCTCTGAGTTCCTTATTTCACTAGTTTTTTCTCCAATGTTATTTTTGGCGTGTCTCTCTTTGTACAAGAGAGGTTTCTATTTATAGTAGTAAAATAAATTAATAAAATTAAAATTCCAATTCATTCAATTTTATACTTTACCAAAAGTTTCTTTAACAACAAAATCGTATCAAATATTAAATACCATAACATGTAAATTTAAATCAATATATAGCCAATCAAATCAAATACATTCTCACTTCTTAACAATATACTAACTTTTGATAACTTATAAAAATTGCTTATTTTCAATATTATGTTTTATTTAAATTAAGGGACTTTGGAATAAAATAGAAAAACGGATCCCACATCATAATATTATTATTTTTCTTAACAATTTATTTCACAAAATACATAAATATATAATATATTTGTCATCATAATAGGTCGGTGAAATTTTTAATTATATCATGTCCTATTGAGATTAATGAAAATCAACTGTGATAATCAATTTTTTTAACTAAAGTTGACTTATTAATAAAATAGTTTTAAACAATTTTAATTAAATAAATAGAATTTTTTAAATTTTTAATCATAATACTTTTTGTTTCTTATAGATTAAAATTAATTTTAACATTTATCTTATATATAAGAACATTAAAAAAACACAATTGTAGATTTAGATCATTTCCATCATATTTTACCTCAATCATAAATGTTGAGATAAGCACTAAAGGATCATTTAAAAAATTAAAAAATTAAAAACAACAGAACATTTTTATACAAAAAAATAACCACGATTTATGGATATTTTTATGAAGGATGGATAATTAAATGAGCTATTAATCAGCTCATAATTTTACATATATTTTTTATCTTTTAATTTTTTTTCAATATATATTTTTGACTTATTTTATTTACTTATTTTTTTCATTAGATCAATATGCTGTAAAAAAATCAAATGATGCTGATAATTTTGACATATTTGATTTCCTTATTTTAATATCATATATATACAAAAAAACAACCAAATGATGATAATATACCATGTCTGGCTAGTAATTGATGATTATATTAAAACTTTAAATTTAAACTATAAGTTTAATTTATTACTGGAAGATTATTTTTCATCAAAAGATGATATATTTATAATTTGATTTTAACTATTTTTCGTGACATGAATTATATTTAATAATATAAAGAGAAACATAATGTTACACATATATGTCCTTCTACGTTTGGGTAAAGTTTCTAGATAAAAATACACATCTTAAATAAATAAAAAGTTAGAGTAAATTAAATTGAAAATTATATCGAATTACTATTTAAAATATATTATAAGTTTGTTAATATAGGGCACAATAAAACCAACAGTGATATGGTCTACAAATCAAATAATATAAATAATTCTTAAAATTCAATATCATAAAATATTACATTAAAATAAAATCTCAATTCTTCATAAATATAATATCTTATACTTGTGTGTTTAGTTCGAATCAGTTTCTTGGACGATATACCCATCCGCCATGTTTACTTGTCATATGAATAAGAAGACCTTTTTCCGATGTAAAGCTTCTACCGCATACAGGACATTGTCCTGATACTTTTTCTTTATGTACACTTTGATGACTATGCAAACCCTTTTCAGACCCAAAAGACTCATTACATCCTTGTGCATTGCATTTGTATTGGTCGGCCATTGAAAACTGTATTAACAAAGAAATAATCAAATTGTACATACTAAATTAGAAAGCGAAACAAATCACAAATATATATAGTTGTAAAACGTATTTTAACAATATAAATGTTTTATTTAAACTTGTATATGTCTGTTCAATAATTAACCCCAAAGTTCAAAGATAATTAATAATCCTAATTAATTTTTAATGTGAAATCACGATGTTACACGTTTACAATAAGGATTAAAACTTAATTTCGAATGCATATGGATTAATAGTGTTCATTATTTTCATATTGTTTTCTTTTATTTAAAATAAAAATGTTAATGGATTTTAAATAACCCGCTTTAATTTTATATTTTACAACAATATATTAAAATATATTAGTTACTATAAATTAAAAGAATAATTTTAAAATTATTAACTTCGATATCCGTTGTTAGAGTTTTAATATGATAAAATCATATAATATTTAAATTAAAATTGTAAATTACTTCTTTTTTTTCATTTGAAGTCTTTTAAAATGTTACATTTTAATTTTTTAAAAACAAAATACTAAATCATTCTTAGAAACATGAAATATAAGTCTAGTGATATGTTAAAAGGTTTCTAATAGTAACAAAAGAACTTATCATTCGATTCAAGTTTTATATGTGTCGTTTCTGTTAATCGTTTTTTGATTAAAAAAATAATTCGAGTATACGTTTTAATTATAATAATAAATAAATGACACATGAATAATAATAATAATAGAAAAACAAACAAGTTATATCATATATATTTTTAAAAAGAAATAAAGAAAGAATAACAGTCAAACTATATCTTATAAAACAAGAAAATAAAATAAACGTACTTCTTCTCTGAGTTCCTTATTTCACTAGTTTTTTCTCCAATGTTATTTTTGGCGTGTCTCTCTTTGTACAAGAGAGGTTTCTATTTATAGTAGTAAAATAAATTAATAAAATTAAAATTCCAATTCATTCAATTTTATACTTTACCAAAAGTTTCTTTAACAACAAAATCGTATCAAATATTAAATACCATAACATGTAAATTTAAATCAATATATAGCCAATCAAATCAAATACATTCTCACTTCTTAACAATATACTAACTTTTGATAACTTATAAAAATTGCTTATTTTCAATATTATGTTTTATTTAAATTAAGGGACTTTGGAATAAAATAGAAAAACGGATCCCACATCATAATATTATTATTTTTCTTAACAATTTATTTCACAAAATACATAAATATATAATATATTTGTCATCATAATAGGTCGGTGAAATTTTTAATTATATCATGTCCTATTGAGATTAATGAAAATCAACTGTGATAATCAATTTTTTTAACTAAAGTTGACTTATTAATAAAATAGTTTTAAACAATTTTAATTAAATAAATAGAATTTTTTAAATTTTTAATCATAATACTTTTTGTTTCTTATAGATTAAAATTAATTTTAACATTTATCTTATATATAAGAACATTAAAAAAACACAATTGTAGATTTAGATCATTTCCATCATATTTTACCTCAATCATAAATGTTGAGATAAGCACTAAAGGATCATTTAAAAAATTAAAAAATTAAAAACAACAGAACATTTTTATACAAAAAAATAACCACGATTTATGGATATTTTTATGAAGGATGGATAATTAAATGAGCTATTAATCAGCTCATAATTTTACATATATTTTTTATCTTTTAATTTTTTTTCAATATATATTTTTGACTTATTTTATTTACTTATTTTTTTCATTAGATCAATATGCTGTAAAAAAATCAAATGATGCTGATAATTTTGACATATTTGATTTCCTTATTTTAATATCATATATATACAAAAAAACAACCAAATGATGATAATATACCATGTCTGGCTAGTAATTGATGATTATATTAAAACTTTAAATTTAAACTATAAGTTTAATTTATTACTGGAAGATTATTTTTCATCAAAAGATGATATATTTATAATTTGATTTTAACTATTTTTCGTGACATGAATTATATTTAATAATATAAAGAGAAACATAATGTTACACATATATGTCCTTCTACGTTTGGGTAAAGTTTCTAGATAAAAATACACATCTTAAATAAATAAAAAGTTAGAGTAAATTAAATTGAAAATTATATCGAATTACTATTTAAAATATATTATAAGTTTGTTAATATAGGGCACAATAAAACCAACAGTGATATGGTCTACAAATCAAATAATATAAATAATTCTTAAAATTCAATATCATAAAATATTACATTAAAATAAAATCTCAATTCTTCATAAATATAATATCTTATACTTGTGTGTTTAGTTCGAATCAGTTTCTTGGACGATATACCCATCCGCCATGTTTACTTGTCATATGAATAAGAAGACCTTTTTCCGATGTAAAGCTTCTACCGCATACAGGACATTGTCCTGATACTTTTTCTTTATGTACACTTTGATGACTATGCAAACCCTTTTCAGACCCAAAAGACTCATTACATCCTTGTGCATTGCATTTGTATTGGTCGGCCATTGAAAACTGTATTAACAAAGAAATAATCAAATTGTACATACTAAATTAGAAAGCGAAACAAATCACAAATATATATAGTTGTAAAACGTATTTTAACAATATAAATGTTTTATTTAAACTTGTATATGTCTGTTCAATAATTAACCCCAAAGTTCAAAGATAATTAATAATCCTAATTAATTTTTAATGTGAAATCACGATGTTACACGTTTACAATAAGGATTAAAACTTAATTTCGAATGCATATGGATTAATAGTGTTCATTATTTTCATATTGTTTTCTTTTATTTAAAATAAAAATGTTAATGGATTTTAAATAACCCGCTTTAATTTTATATTTTACAACAATATATTAAAATATATTAGTTACTATAAATTAAAAGAATAATTTTAAAATTATTAACTTCGATATCCGTTGTTAGAGTTTTAATATGATAAAATCATATAATATTTAAATTAAAATTGTAAATTACTTCTTTTTTTTCATTTGAAGTCTTTTAAAATGTTACATTTTAATTTTTTAAAAACAAAATACTAAATCATTCTTAGAAACATGAAATATAAGTCTAGTGATATGTTAAAAGGTTTCTAATAGTAACAAAAGAACTTATCATTCGATTCAAGTTTTATATGTGTCGTTTCTGTTAATCGTTTTTTGATTAAAAAAATAATTCGAGTATACGTTTTAATTATAATAATAAATAAATGACACATGAATAATAATAATAATAGAAAAACAAACAAGTTATATCATATATATTTTTAAAAAGAAATAAAGAAAGAATAACAGTCAAACTATATCTTATAAAACAAGAAAATAAAATAAACGTACTTCTTCTCTGAGTTCCTTATTTCACTAGTTTTTTCTCCAATGTTATTTTTGGCGTGTCTCTCTTTGTACAAGAGAGGTTTCTATTTATAGTAGTAAAATAAATTAATAAAATTAAAATTCCAATTCATTCAATTTTATACTTTACCAAAAGTTTCTTTAACAACAAAATCGTATCAAATATTAAATACCATAACATGTAAATTTAAATCAATATATAGCCAATCAAATCAAATACATTCTCACTTCTTAACAATATACTAACTTTTGATAACTTATAAAAATTGCTTATTTTCAATATTATGTTTTATTTAAATTAAGGGACTTTGGAATAAAATAGAAAAACGGATCCCACATCATAATATTATTATTTTTCTTAACAATTTATTTCACAAAATACATAAATATATAATATATTTGTCATCATAATAGGTCGGTGAAATTTTTAATTATATCATGTCCTATTGAGATTAATGAAAATCAACTGTGATAATCAATTTTTTTAACTAAAGTTGACTTATTAATAAAATAGTTTTAAACAATTTTAATTAAATAAATAGAATTTTTTAAATTTTTAATCATAATACTTTTTGTTTCTTATAGATTAAAATTAATTTTAACATTTATCTTATATATAAGAACATTAAAAAAACACAATTGTAGATTTAGATCATTTCCATCATATTTTACCTCAATCATAAATGTTGAGATAAGCACTAAAGGATCATTTAAAAAATTAAAAAATTAAAAACAACAGAACATTTTTATACAAAAAAATAACCACGATTTATGGATATTTTTATGAAGGATGGATAATTAAATGAGCTATTAATCAGCTCTTAATTTTACATATATTTTTTATCTTTTAATTTTTTTTCAATATATTTTTTTGACTTATTTGATTTACTTATTTTTAGATCAATATGCTGTAAAAAAATCAAATGATGCTGATAATTTTGACATATTTGATTTCCTTATTTTAATATCATATATATACAAAAAAACAACCAAATGATGATAATATACCATGTCTGGCTAGTAATTGATGATTATATTAAAACTTTAAATTTAAACTATAAGTTTAATTTATTACTGGAAGATTATTTTTCATCAAAAGATGATATATTTATAATTTGATTTTAACTATTTTTCGTGACATGAATTATATTTAATAATATAAAGAGAAACATAATGTTACACATATATGTCCTTCTACGTTTGGGTAAAGTTTCTAGATAAAAATACACATCTTAAATAAATAAAAAGTTAGAGTAAATTAAATTGAAAATTATATCGAATTACTA
The DNA here is from genome assembly GCA_963966055.1 of Lathyrus aphaca. NCBI lineage: Eukaryota > Viridiplantae > Streptophyta > Magnoliopsida > Fabales > Fabaceae > Lathyrus > Lathyrus aphaca. Next base: position 214,160,175 of record OZ014519.1, read on the forward strand.
TTTAAAATATATTATAAGTTTGTTAATATAGGGCACAATAAAACCAACAGTGATATGGTCTACAAATCAAATAATATAAATAATTCTTAAAATTCAATATCATAAAATATTACATTAAAATAAAATCTCAATTCTTCATAAATATAATATCTTATACTTGTGTGTTTAGTTCGAATCAGTTTCTTGGACGATATACCCATCCGCCATGTTTACTTGTCATATGAATAAGAAGACCTTTTTCCGATGTAAAGCTTCTACCGCATACAGGACATTGTCCTGATACTTTTTCTTTATGTACACTTTGATGACTATGCAAACCCTTTTCAGACCCAAAAGACTCATTACATCCTTGTGCATTGCATTTGTATTGGTCGGCCATTGAAAACTGTATTAACAAAGAAATAATCAAATTGTACATACTAAATTAGAAAGCGAAACAAATCACAAATATATATAGTTGTAAAACGTATTTTAACAATATAAATGTTTTATTTAAACTTGTATATGTCTGTTCAATAATTAACCCCAAAGTTCAAAGATAATTAATAATCCTAATTAATTTTTAATGTGAAATCACGATGTTATACGTTTACAATAAGGATTAAAACTTAATTTCGAATGCATATGGATTAATAGTGTTCATTATTTTCATATTGTTTTCTTTTATTTAAAATAAAAATGTTAATGGATTTTAAATAACCCGCTTTAATTTTATATTTTACAACAATATATTAAAATATATTAGTTACTATAAATTAAAAGAATAATTTTAAAATTATTAACTTCGATATCCGTTGTTAGAGTTTTAATAAGATAAAATCATATAATATTTAAATTAAAATTGTAAATTACTTCTTTTTTTTCATTTGAAGTCTTTTAAAATGTTACATTTTAATTTTTTAAAAACAAAATACTAAATCATTCTTAGAAACATGAAATATAAGTCTAGTGATATGTTAAAAGGTTTCTAATAGTAACAAAAGAACTTATCATTCGATTCAAGTTTTATATGTGTCGTTTCTGTTAATCGTTTTTTGATTAAAAAAATAATTCGAGTATACGTTTTAATTATAATAATAAATAAATGACACATGAATAATAATAATAATAGAAAAACAAACAAGTTATATCATATATATTTTTAAAAAGAAATAAAGAAAGAATAACAGTCAAACTATATCTTATAAAACAAGAAAATAAAATAAACGTACTTCTTCTCTGAGTTCCTTATTTCACTAGTTTTTTCTCCAATGTTATTTTTGGCGTGTCTCTCTTTGTACAAGAGAGGTTTCTATTTATAGTAGTAAAATAAATTAATAAAATTAAAATTCCAATTCATTCAATTTTATACTTTACCAAAAGTTTCTTTAACAACAAAATCGTATCAAATATTAAATACCATAACATGTAAATTTAAATCAATATATAGCCAATCAAATCAAATACATTCTCACTTCTTAACAATATACTAACTTTTGATAACTTATAAAAATTGCTTATTTTCAATATTATGTTTTATTTAAATTAAGGGACTTTGGAATAAAATAGAAAAACGGATCCCACATCATAATATTATTATTTTTCTTAACAATTTATTTCACAAAATACATAAATATATAATATATTTGTCATCATAATAGGTCGGTGAAATTTTTAATTATATCATGTCCTATTGAGATTAATGAAAATCAACTGTGATAATCAATTTTTTTAACTAAAGTTGACTTATTAATAAAATAGTTTTAAACAATTTTAATTAAATAAATAGAATTTTTTAAATTTTTAATCATAATACTTTTTGTTTCTTATAGATTAAAATTAATTTTAACATTTATCTTATATATAAGAACATTAAAAAAACACAATTGTAGATTTAGATCATTTCCATCATATTTTACCTCAATCATAAATGTTGAGATAAGCACTAAAGGATCATTTAAAAAATTAAAAAATTAAAAACAACAGAACATTTTTATACAAAAAAATAACCACGATTTATGGATATTTTTATGAAGGATGGATAATTAAATGAGCTATTAATCAGCTCTTAATTTTACATATATTTTTTATCTTTTAATTTTTTTTCAATATATTTTTTTGACTTATTTGATTTACTTATTTTTAGATCAATATGCTGTAAAAAAATCAAATGATGCTGATAATTTTGACATATTTGATTTCCTTATTTTAATATCATATATATACAAAAAAACAACCAAATGATGATAATATACCATGTCTGGCTAGTAATTGATGATTATATTAAAACTTTAAATTTAAACTATAAGTTTAATTTATTACTGGAAGATTATTTTTCATCAAAAGATGATATATTTATAATTTGATTTTAACTATTTTTCGTGACATGAATTATATTTAATAATATAAAGAGAAACATAATGTTACACATATATGTCCTTCTACGTTTGGGTAAAGTTTCTAGATAAAAATACACATCTTAAATAAATAAAAAGTTAGAGTAAATTAAATTGAAAATTATATCGAATTACTATTTAAAATATATTATAAGTTTGTTAATATAGGGCACAATAAAACCAACAGTGATATGGTCTACAAATCAAATAATATAAATAATTCTTAAAATTCAATATCATAAAATATTACATTAAAATAAAATCTCAATTCTTCATAAATATAATATCTTATACTTGTGTGTTTAGTTCGAATCAGTTTCTTGGACGATATACCCATCCGCCATGTTTACTTGTCATATGAATAAGAAGACCTTTTTCCGATGTAAAGCTTCTACCGCATACAGGACATTGTCCTGATACTTTTTCTTTATGTACACTTTGATGACTATGCAAACCCTTTTCAGACCCAAAAGACTCATTACATCCTTGTGTATTGCATTTGTATTGGTCGGCCATTGAAAACTGTATTAACAAAGAAATAATCAAATTGTACATACTAAATTAGAAAGCGAAACAAATCACAAATATATATAGTTGTAAAACGTATTTTAACAATATAAATGTTTTATTTAAACTTGTATATGTCTGTTCAATAATTAACCCCAAAGTTCAAAGATAATTAATAATCCTAATTAATTTTTAATGTGAAATCACGATGTTACACGTTTACAATAAGGATTAAAACTTAATTTCGAATGCATATGGATTAATAGTGTTCATTATTTTCATATTGTTTTCTTTTATTTAAAATAAAAATGTTAATGGATTTTAAATAACCCGCTTTAATTTTATATTTTACAACAATATATTAAAATATATTAGTTACTATAAATTAAAAGAATAATTTTAAAATTATTAACTTCGATATCCGTTGTTAGAGTTTTAATATGATAAAATCATATAATATTTAAATTAAAATTGTAAATTACTTCTTTTTTTCATTTGAAGTCTTTTAAAATGTTACATTTTAATTTTTTAAAAACAAAATACTAAATCATTCTTAAAAACATGAAATATAAGCTTAGTGATATGTTAAAAGGTTTCTAATAGTAACAAAAGAACTTATCATTCGATTCAAGTTTTATATGTGTCGTTTCTGTTAATCGTTTTTTGATTAAAAAAATAATTCGAGTATACGTTTTAATTATAATAATAAATAAATGACACATGAATAATAATAATAATAGAAAAACAAACAAGTTATATCATATATATTTTTAAAAAGAAATAAAGAAAGAATAACAGTCAAACTATATCTTATAAAACAAGAAAATAAAATAAACGTACTTCTTCTCTGAGTTCCTTATTTCACTAGTTTTTTCTCCAATGTTATTTTTGGCGTGTCTCTCTTTGTACAAGAGAGGTTTCTATTTATAGTAGTAAAATAAATTAATAAAATTAAAATTCCAATTCATTCAATTTTATACTTTACCAAAAGTTTCTTTAACAACAAAATCGTATCAAATATTAAATACCATAACATGTAAATTTAAATCAATATATAGCCAATCAAATCAAATACATTCTCACTTCTTAACAATATACTAACTTTTGATAACTTATAAAAATTGCTTATTTTCAATATTATGTTTTATTTAAATTAAGGGACTTTGGAATAAAATAGAAAAACGGATCCCACATCATAATATTATTATTTTTCTTAACAATTTATTTCACAAAATACATAAATATATAATATATTTGTCATCATAATAGGTCGGTGAAATTTTTAATTATATCATGTCCTATTGAGATTAATGAAAATCAACTGTGATAATCAATTTTTTTAACTAAAGTTGACTTATTAATAAAATAGTTTTAAACAATTTTAATTAAATAAATAGAATTTTTTAAATTTTTAATCATAATACTTTTTGTTTCTTATAGATTAAAATTAATTTTAACATTTATCTTATATATAAGAACATTAAAAAAACACAATTGTAGATTTAGATCATTTCCATCATATTTTACCTCAATCATAAATGTTGAGATAAGCACTAAAGGATCATTTAAAAAATTAAAAAATTAAAAACAACAGAACATTTTTATACAAAAAAATAACCACGATTTATGGATATTTTTATGAAGGATGGATAATTAAATGAGCTATTAATCAGCTCTTAATTTTACATATATTTTTTATCTTTTAATTTTTTTTCAATATATTTTTTTGACTTATTTGATTTACTTATTTTTAGATCAATATGCTGTAAAAAAATCAAATGATGCTGATAATTTTGACATATTTGATTTCCTTATTTTAATATCATATATATACAAAAAAACAACCAAATGATGATAATATACCATGTCTGGCTAGTAATTGATGATTATATTAAAACTTTAAATTTAAACTATAAGTTTAATTTATTACTGGAAGATTATTTTTCATCAAAAGATGATATATTTATAATTTGATTTTAACTATTTTTCGTGACATGAATTATATTTAATAATATAAAGAGAAACATAATGTTACACATATATGTCCTTCTACGTTTGGGTAAAGTTTCTAGATAAAAATACACATCTTAAATAAATAAAAAGTTAGAGTAAATTAAATTGAAAATTATATCGAATTACTATTTAAAATATATTATAAGTTTGTTAATATAGGGCACAATAAAACCAACAGTGATATGGTCTACAAATCAAATAATATAAATAATTCTTAAAATTCAATATCATAAAATATTACATTAAAATAAAATCTCAATTCTTCATAAATATAATATCTTATACTTGTGTGTTTAGTTCGAATCAGTTTCTTGGACGATATACCCATCCGCCATGTTTACTTGTCATATGAATAAGAAGACCTTTTTCCGATGTAAAGCTTCTACCGCATACAGGACATTGTCCTGATACTTTTTCTTTATGTACACTTTGATGACTATGCAAACCCTTTTCAGACCCAAAAGACTCATTACATCCTTGTGTATTGCATTTGTATTGGTCGGCCATTGAAAACTGTATTAACAAAGAAATAATCAAATTGTACATACTAAATTAGAAAGCGAAACAAATCACAAATATATATAGTTGTAAAACGTATTTTAACAATATAAATGTTTTATTTAAACTTGTATATGTCTGTTCAATAATTAACCCCAAAGTTCAAAGATAATTAATAATCCTAATTAATTTTTAATGTGAAATCACGATGTTACACGTTTACAATAAGGATTAAAACTTAATTTCGAATGCATATGGATTAATAGTGTTCATTATTTTCATATTGTTTTCTTTTATTTAAAATAAAAATGTTAATGGATTTTAAATAACCCGCTTTAATTTTATATTTTACAACAATATATTAAAATATATTAGTTACTATAAATTAAAAGAATAATTTTAAAATTATTAACTTCGATATCCGTTGTTAGAGTTTTAATATGATAAAATCATATAATATTTAAATTAAAATTGTAAATTACTTCTTTTTTTCATTTGAAGTCTTTTAAAATGTTACATTTTAATTTTTTAAAAACAAAATACTAAATCATTCTTAAAAACATGAAATATAAGCTTAGTGATATGTTAAAAGGTTTCTAATAGTAACAAAAGAACTTATCATTCGATTCAAGTTTTATATGTGTCGTTTCTGTTAATCGTTTTTTGATTAAAAAAATAATTCGAGTATACGTTTTAATTATAATAATAAATAAATGACACATGAATAATAATAATAATAGAAAAACAAACAAGTTATATCATATATATTTTTAAAAAGAAATAAAGAAAGAATAACAGTCAAACTATATCTTATAAAACAAGAAAATAAAATAAACGTACTTCTTCTCTGAGTTCCTTATTTCACTAGTTTTTTCTCCAATGTTATTTTTGGCGTGTCTCTCTTTGTACAAGAGAGGTTTCTATTTATAGTAGTAAAATAAATTAATAAAATTAAAATTCCAATTCATTCAATTTTATACTTTACCAAAAGTTTCTTTAACAACAAAATCGTATCAAATATTAAATACCATAACATGTAAATTTAAATCAATATATAGCCAATCAAATCAAATACATTCTCACTTCTTAACAATATACTAACTTTTGATAACTTATAAAAATTGCTTATTTTCAATATTATGTTTTATTTAAATTAAGGGACTTTGGAATAAAATAGAAAAACGGATCCCACATCATAATATTATTATTTTTCTTAACAATTTATTTCACAAAATACATAAATATATAATATATTTGTCATCATAATAGGTCGGTGAAATTTTTAATTATATCATGTCCTATTGAGATTAATGAAAATCAACTGTGATAATCAATTTTTTTAACTAAAGTTGACTTATTAATAAAATAGTTTTAAACAATTTTAATTAAATAAATAGAATTTTTTAAATTTTTAATCATAATACTTTTTGTTTCTTATAGATTAAAATTAATTTTAACATTTATCTTATATATAAGAACATTAAAAAAACACAATTGTAGATTTAGATCATTTCCATCATATTTTACCTCAATCATAAATGTTGAGATAAGCACTAAAGGATCATTTAAAAAATTAAAAAATTAAAAACAACAGAACATTTTTATACAAAAAAATAACCACGATTTATGGATATTTTTATGAAGGATGGATAATTAAATGAGCTATTAATCAGCTCTTAATTTTACATATATTTTTTATCTTTTAATTTTTTTTCAATATATTTTTTTGACTTATTTGATTTACTTATTTTTAGATCAATATGCTGTAAAAAAATCAAATGATGCTGATAATTTTGACATATTTGATTTCCTTATTTTAATATCATATATATACAAAAAAACAACCAAATGATGATAATATACCATGTCTGGCTAGTAATTGATGATTATATTAAAACTTTAAATTTAAACTATAAGTTTAATTTATTACTGGAATATTATTTTTCATCAAAAGATGATATATTTATAATTTGATTTTAACTATTTTTCGTGACATGAATTATATTTAATAATATAAAGAGAAACATAATGTTACACATATATGTCCTTCTACGTTTGGGTAAAGTTTCTAGATAAAAATACACATCTTAAATAAATAAAAAGTTAGAGTAAATTAAATTGAAAATTATATCGAATTACTATTTAAAATATATTATAAGTTTGTTAATATAGGGCACAATAAAACCAACAGTGATATGGTCTACAAATCAAATAATATAAATAATTCTTAAAATTCAATATCATAAAATATTACATTAAAATAAAATCTCAATTCTTCATAAATATAATATCTTATACTTGTGTGTTTAGTTCGAATCAGTTTCTTGGACGATATACCCATCCGCCATGTTTACTTGTCATATGAATAAGAAGACCTTTTTCCGATGTAAAGCTTCTACCGCATACAGGACATTGTCCTGATACTTTTTCTTTATGTACACTTTGATGACTATGCAAACCCTTTTCAGACCCAAAAGACTCATTACATCCTTGTGCATTGCATTTGTATTGGTCGGCCATTGAAAACTGTATTAACAAAGAAATAATCAAATTGTACATACTAAATTAGAAAGCGAAACAAATCACAAATATATATAGTTGTAAAACGTATTTTAACAATATAAATGTTTTATTTAAACTTGTATATGTCTGTTCAATAATTAACCCCAAAGTTCAAAGATAATTAATAATCCTAATTAATTTTTAATGTGAAATCACGATGTTACACGTTTACAATAAGGATTAAAACTTAATTTCGAATGCATATGGATTAATAGTGTTCATTATTTTCATATTGTTTTCTTTTATTTAAAATAAAAATGTTAATGGATTTTAAATAACCCGCTTTAATTTTATATTTTACAACAATATATTAAAATATATTAGTTACTATAAATTAAAAGAATAATATTAAAATTATTAACTTCGATATCCGTTGTTAGAGTTTTAATATGATAAAATCATATAATATTTAAATTAAAAATGTAAATTACTTCTTTTTTTCATTTGAAGTCTTTTAAAATGTTACATTTTAATTTTTTAAAAACAAAATACTAAATCATTCTTAAAAACATGAAATATAAGCTTAGTGATATGTTAAAAGGTTTCTAATAGTAACAAAAGAACTTATCATTCGATTCAAGTTTTATATGTGTCGTTTCTGTTAATCGTTTTTTGATTAAAAAAATAATTCGAGTATACGTTTTAATTATAATAATAAATAAATGACACATGAATAATAATAATAATAGAAAAACAAACAAGTTATATCATATATATTTTTAAAAAGAAATAAAGAAAGAATAACAGTCAAACTATATCTTATAAAACAAGAAAATAAAATAAACGTACTTCTTCTCTGAGTTCCTTATTTCACTAGTTTTTTCTCCAATGTTATTTTTGGCGTGTCTCTCTTTGTACAAGAGAGGTTTCTATTTATAGTAGTAAAATAAATTAATAAAATTAAAATTCCAATTCATTCAATTTTATACTTTACCAAAAGTTTCTTTAACAACAAAATCGTATCAAATATTAAATACCATAACATGTAAATTTAAATCAATATATAGCCAATCAAATCAAATACATTCTCACTTCTTAACAATATACTAACTTTTGATAACTTATAAAAATTGCTTATTTTCAATATTATGTTTTATTTAAATTAAGGGACTTTGGAATAAAATAGAAAAACGGATCCCACATCATAATATTATTATTTTTCTTAACAATTTATTTCACAAAATACATAAATATATAATATATTTGTCATCATAATAGGTCGGTGAAATTTTTAATTATATCATGTCCTATTGAGATTAATGAAAATCAACTGTGATAATCAATTTTTTTAACTAAAGTTGACTTATTAATAAAATAGTTTTAAACAATTTTAATTAAATAAATAGAATTTTTTAAATTTTTAATCATAATACTTTTTGTTTCTTATAGATTAAAATTAATTTTAACATTTATCTTATATATAAGAACATTAAAAAAACACAATTGTAGATTTAGATCATTTCCATCATATTTTACCTCAATCATAAATGTTGAGATAAGCACTAAAGGATCATTTAAAAAATTAAAAAATTAAAAACAACAGAACATTTTTATACAAAAAAATAACCACGATTTATGGATATTTTTATGAAGGATGGATAATTAAATGAGATATTAATCAGCTCTTAATTTTACATATATTTTTTATCTTTTAATTTTTTTTCAATATATTTTTTTGACTTATTTGATTTACTTATTTTTAGATCAATATGCTGTAAAAAAATCAAATGATGCTGATAATTTTGACATATTTGATTTCCTTATTTTAATATCATATATATACAAAAAAACAACCAAATGATGATAATATACCATGTCTGGCTAGTAATTGATGATTATATTAAAACTTTAAATTTAAACTATAAGTTTAATTTATTACTGGAAGATTATTTTTCATCAAAAGATGATATATTTATAATTTGATTTTAACTATTTTTCGTGACATGAATTATATTTAATAATATAAAGAGAAACATAATGTTACACATATATGTCCTTCTACGTTTGGGTAAAGTTTCTAGATAAAAATACACATCTTAAATAAATAAAAAGTTAGAGTAAATTAAATTGAAAATTATATCGAATTACTATTTAAAATATATTATAAGTTTGTTAATATAGGGCACAATAAAACCAACAGTGATATGGTCTACAAATCAAATAATATAAATAATTCTTAAAATTCAATATCATAAAATATTACATTAAAATAAAATCTCAATTCTTCATAAATATAATATCTTATACTTGTGTGTTTAGTTCGAATCAGTTTCTTGGACGATATACCCATCCGCCATGTTTACTTGTCATATGAATAAGAAGACCTTTTTCCGATGTAAAGCTTCTACCGCATACAGGACATTGTCCTGATACTTTTTCTTTATGTACACTTTGATGACTATGCAAACCCTTTTCAGACCCAAAAGACTCATTACATCCTTGTGTATTGCATTTGTATTGGTCGGCCATTGAAAACTGTATTAACAAAGAAATAATCAAATTGTACATACTAAATTAGAAAGCGAAACAAATCACAAATATATATAGTTGTAAAACGTATTTTAACAATATAAATGTTTTATTTAAACTTGTATATGTCTGTTCAATAATTAACCCCAAAGTTCAAAGATAATTAATAATCCTAATTAATTTTTAATGTGAAATCACGATGTTACACGTTTACAATAAGGATTAAAACTTAATTTCGAATGCATATGGATTAATAGTGTTCATTATTTTCATATTGTTTTCTTTTATTTAAAATAAAAATGTTAATGGATTTTAAATAACCCGCTTTAATTTTATATTTTACAACAATATATTAAAATATATTAGTTACTATAAATTAAAAGAATAATATTAAAATTATTAACTTCGATATCCGTTGTTAGAGTTTTAATATGATAAAATCATATAATATTTAAATTAAAAATGTAAATTACTTCTTTTTTTCATTTGAAGTCTTTTAAAATGTTACATTTTAATTTTTTAAAAACAAAATACTAAATCATTCTTAAAAACATGAAATATAAGCTTAGTGATATGTTAAAAGGTTTCTAATAGTAACAAAAGAACTTATCATTCGATTCAAGTTTTATATGTGTCGTTTCTGTTAATCGTTTTTTGATTAAAAAAATAATTCGAGTATACGTTTTAATTATAATAATAAATAAATAACACATGAATAATAATAATAGAAAAACAAACAAGTTATATCATATATATTTTTAAAAAGAAATAAAGAAAGAATAACAGTCAAACTATATCTTATAAAACAAGAAAATAAAATAAACGTACTTCTTCTCTGAGTTCCTTATTTCACTAGTTTTTTCTCCAATGTTATTTTTGGCGTGTCTCTCTTTGTACAAGAGAGGTTTCTATTTATAGTAGTAAAATAAATTAATACAATTAAAATTCCATTTCATTCAATTTTATACTTTACCAAAAGTCTCTTTAACAACAAAATCGTATCAAATATTAAATAGCATAACATGTAAATTTAAATCAATATATAGCCAATCAAATCAAATACATTCTCACTTTTTAACAATATACTAACTTTTGATAACTTATAAAAATTGCTTATTTTCAATATTATGTTTTATTCAAATTAAGGAACTTTGGAATAAAATAGAAAAACGGATCCCACATCATAGTATTTTTTTTTAACAATTTATTTCATAAAATACATAAATATATAATATATTTGTCATCATAATAGGTCGGTGAAATTTTTAATTATATCATGTCCTATTGAGATTAATGAAAATCAACTGTGATAATCAATTTTTTTTAACTAAAGTTGACTTATTAATAAAATAGTTTTAAACAATTTTAATTAAATTACTCTATTATTTCTATTTTTACCAACCAAATATCATTTCCTCACAAAATACCAATTCTACTAAATTCTAACTTATCATTAATTAACAAATACCTAAAATACCCTCTTATCCAATTTTACCCGGAAATTCATAAAACGGTAAAATCCCACAACATAATATATCACATTAATTCATCAACATATCTTATCATCATATTAATTTCACAAACAAAATAATAATTACTCAATTAAAATAAAAGACTCCACCACAATGGGAATTATCGAATCGGGGCGTTACAACTCTCCCCCATTTTAGAAATTTTCGTCCTCGAAAATATTACCTAATCCAAACAACTCCAGATACGACTCGCACATCCCACTCTCCAATTTCCAAGTCATGTTGCCTTCCGCAACGCCTCCCCACGCCACTTTCACAAGCGCAATATCCTTTCCTCTTAACCTCTTGATCTCACGATCCAAAATTCTAACCGGCAAAGCTTCCACCGTAAGGTTATCTCTCACCTCAACCTCGTCCATATGAATAACATGTGACGGATCCGGAACATACTTCCGAAGTTGCGAAACATGGAACACATCATGCAAATTCAAAAGGTTCGGGGGCAACGTCACACGATAAGCCACAACACCAACTCTTGTTGTAATCTGATACGAACTAATAAAACGAGAAGTCAGCTTCTTCGACTTCAAAGCACGACCCACACCCGTAACCGGTGTAACTCTCAAAAACACATGGTCGCCTTCTTGAAACTCAAGATCCTTCTCTCTCTTATCATGATAACTCTTTTGTCTACTTTGAGAAGCTCTCATCTTCTCCCGAATAAACTTCACCTTTTCCGTAGTTTGTTGTACCATCTCCGATCCAACTACTGTTCTCTCTCCGGTTTCATGCCAACACAAAGGTGTTCGACATCTCCGACCATATAAAGCCTCAAATGGTGCCATACCAATACTCGAATGAAAACTGTTATTATAGGTGAACTCAATCAACGCTAAATAACTATCCCAAATACCACCTTGTTCTAGCACACAAGCACGCAATAAATCCTCTAACGATTGAATCATCCTCTCGGTTTGACCGTCCGTTTGCGGATGGTAAGCCGAACTCAATCTTAGCTTAGAACCCAAAGCCTTCTGCAAACTTTCCCAAAACCTTGATGTAAATCTAGGATCTCTATCTGATACAATACTCTTAGGAACTCCATGTAACTTCACAATCACGGAAACATAAATCTCGGCTAGCTTCTCCAGAGAATAACTAATATCCATCGGAATAAAGTGAGTAGATTTAGTAAGCCTATCCACAATCACCCAAATAGCATTATGACCTCTTTGCGTATTCGGAAAACCCGTAACAAAATCCATCGATATACTATCCCATTTCCATTCCGGAATATCTAACGGTTGCATCAAACCACTCGGCTTCTGATGTTCCACCTTCGACTTCTGACAAGTCAAACACGCATACACAAAATGAGCCATATCTCTCTTCAATCCAAACCACCAAAAGATTTTCTTCAAATCTTGATACATCTTGTTCGCTCCCGGATGAATACTCAAATTACTCCGTTGTCCTTCCTCAAAAATCATATTTTTCAACTCTACATCATCGGGAATACAAATACGTCCACGAAATCTCAAAACTCCAAAATTATCAACCTTGAAATCCTCATTCTCATTCATCATCAAATCAACAAATTTCAAATCCAACTTTTGCTTTTCACAAACGGTTGCAAGAAAATAATTCATAACCTGAAGCATACCAAGTCTCACACTTCTCGGCGTCATCTCGCAAACCAAACTCAAATCTCTAAAATCTTTCAAAAGCTCCCATTCTTTCACCATCAAAGCGGACATATGTAACAACTTACGACTTAACGCATCGGCCACCACATTCGCCTTACCCGGATGGTAATTCAAACAAAAGTCATAATCCTTCAAAAGTTCTAACCATCTTCGTTGCCTCATATTCAACTCTTTCTGATCAAACAAATACCTCAAACTCTTGTGATCACTAATAACTTCAAATCTCGCACCAAGCAAATAATGCCTCCAAATCTTTAGAGCAAAAACCACAGCCGCTAATTCCAAATCGTGCGTAGGATAATTCTTTTCATGCACTCTCAACTGTCTCGAAGCATAAGCCACAACTTTTCCATCTTGCATCAAAACACCACCTAGTCCAAACAAAGAAGCATCACAAAACACCACAAATGGTTCCGTAGGATTCGGCAAAACCAAAATCGGAGCCGTAGTCAACCTTCTCTTAAGCTCCATAAAACTTTCTTCACAATGAATATCCCAAATGAAAGTCTTTCCTTTACACGTCAACTGCGTTAACGGAAGTGCCAACTTTGAAAATCCTTCAATAAACCTCCGATAATAACCCGCCAAGCCTAAAAAGCTTTGAATCTCCGTAACCGATCTAGGAACTTCCCATTGCATCATAGCATCAATCTTGGATGGATCCACACTAATACCACCATCAGAAATAACATGACCCAGAAAACTCACCTTCGTCAACCAAAACTCACACTTGGATAACTTAACATACAATTGCTTCTCTTTCAAAATCTGTAACACAATCCTTAAATGCTCTTCATGCTCTTCTTGATACTTAGAATAAATCAAAATTTCGTCGATGAACACAACCACAAAACAATCCAAATGTTCATGAAAAATACGATTCATGTATTCCATAAACACACCCGGCGCATTAGAAACTCCGAATGGCATCACGGAATACTCGTAGTGACCATAACGTGTCCTAAAAGCCGTCTGTTGAATATCCTCTTCTTTCACACGAATCTGGTGATACCCCGATCTCAAATCAATCTTACTAAACAAACGCGCACCAACCAACTGATCCATCAAATCATCAATCCTCGGAAGTGGATACTTGTTCTTAATTGTCACCTTATTCCACTGTCGATAATCAATACATAACCGCATGTTTCCTTCCTTCTTCTTTACTAACAATACCGGTGCACCCCAAGGAGAAACACTCAGCCTAACAAACCTCTTGTCCAATAAGTCATTCAATTGCTTTTTCAATTCTACCAACTCTGAAGATGACATACGATACGGTTCCATCGAAATCGGTCTAGTACCCGAAACTAGATCAATAGAAAACTCAACCTCTCTTTCTGGCGGTACATCCATAATATCGTCCGGAAACACTTCTGGAAAATCACACACCACTGGAAGCCTACCAAGCTCCACTTCATTCTCCACAGACAATGACGCAAACAAACTAAACAACTGAGCTTCGTACACTAAAAGTTTCTTCAACTCTTTCGTGGATAGGAAACTCTCTTCTTCATCATCCAAAGAAGGAAACCTCACTAACTTATGATAGCAATCTATATGAACTCGATTAAACTGCAACCAGTTCATACCCAATATTACATCCAAGCCTTCCAACAGCAAACAAACCAAATCCAAAACAAAGTCTTTACCAAACATGGTCAAAGAACAACTTACACACACTAAACAAGCAATTACCGATCCTGAAGCAGGAGTCTCAATAACCATCTCACCACCCCAAGAAGACATAAACAAATTCAAACTCTTAGCGCACTCAAGAGAAATAACCGAATGAGTCGCTCCCGTGTCAATAATAGTAACTAAAGGCGTACTATTAATAAAGCATGTACCTTTAATCAAACGGTCTGCACTAGTAGTATCCCTCACTGCTAATGCAAACACCTTTCCGCCCGCCTGAGCTTGCTTCGTCTTAGTACACTTAGTACTAATGTGGCTAACTTCACCACAATTAAAGCACTTA
Organism: Lathyrus aphaca; assembly: GCA_963966055.1. Classification (NCBI taxonomy): domain Eukaryota; kingdom Viridiplantae; phylum Streptophyta; class Magnoliopsida; order Fabales; family Fabaceae; genus Lathyrus; species Lathyrus aphaca. The sequence continues at coordinate 214,175,758 of OZ014519.1, forward strand.
ACCACACTTCTTCGACACTCAATCGTAGCATGTCTAAGACCACCACAATTAGCACACTTCACTAAATTCTTTCCACACGCAAAAGACTTGTGGCCTAAGGTGCCACACTTGTAACACTTCACGGGACCAGAACTCCCTCCACTAGATCTCTTGTCAAAGTTTCCCCTATGATTGCCCTTATCAGCGGGTGTCACATAAGGTCCACTTCGAACCTGCTGCTTCCCTCTCTTCTCATTCACACTCTTATAGTGCGTAGAGCGAGCTTTACTATCCTCTTCAAAGATCCTACAACATTCAGTCAAATCTGAAAACCTTTTGATCCTCTGATATCCCACAACTTGCTTAATCTCAAGACGCAAACCATTCTCATACTTAATGCACTTAGAAAACTCAACAGTAACAGCAGCATAATGAGGATGAAACTGAACCAATTCCACAAATTTAGCATTATGGTCAACCACTGACGTACTACCTTGCTTCAGCTCAAGGAATTCCATCTCCTTCTTTCCTTTAACACTCTCAGGATAATACTTCCATAAGAACTCAGTGAGAAAAACTTCCCATGTAATCTCTTCACCTTCTTCCTCTAAAGCAAGACTTTTACCGACCCACCAGTCATCGGCTTCTTCCTTCAGCATGTGAGAACCAAGCCTCACCTTACTTCCATCGGCATAATCCATCACTCGGAAGATTCTCTCAACTTCCTTCAACCAGTTCTGAGCACCATCAGGATCAAACCTCCCCTTGAAAACCGGCGGTTGATTCTTCCTGAACTCATCATTCGCATTCACATTCGGCGCTCCCTGCACCGCCCTAGCCATTGCTTCCAAAGCAGCAGCCATAACATTGTCATTTCTACCAGCCATATTCTGATTATTCCCAAGACAACAACAAGATTAAACAAAATTTCAATCACAACAACATCAAGACAGACACAACTGACTCGAACACTGGCTCTGATACCACTTAATTTAAACCCCCTTTCTATACCCCCAAATAATACTTTAAATCATTTAGGCATAGATAAAATTTCGTCAGAGTATAATTTAAATCAAGCATAAAAGGAGCATGCCACATTACGTGAAATTAAAACATACAACACCTGCTCAAACAGATATGCAACAATGGGGTAGCTATCCACAAAGGAATTTCAATCCTTACACCCATATCTCAATTATAAATTGCACAGCGGAAAACTTAAATCATCAACAACTTCAACTTATATGTTTATCAAAATATATCTACAAGTTAGAAGCGTACAAATATATCATGTTATACAAAACATGTCCACAACGAATACATATACAAATGTATCCCCAAAAAGGCACAAGGCCACCTAACTACCCGGTGCTACATATCAGAGCCGACCGACCAAAAGATATGAAGACAAGCTTCACAAAAACCACTCCGGCACACCTAATCTGCAATGCCTCATAGAGCATCATAAAACAGCAGAAGGGTGAGAAACATTATCATAATAATATTGCATATAATTATATATCTCAACATATAACATATACATCAACATATTCTCACCACAACATATTATTCATACACAACATAAAGCATACTTATACGCATACTTATCACCATTTCTTTCAGATAACACAAATCATATACAACCATGTTCACATAACCCACATACATCGCAATGTATCTTCATTTACCAATACACATAAATCTTATATTATTTATGTCTATTCTTCATTTACATTCATTCCGCATAAACATACTACAAGCTATGTTTAAATCACACATATACATTCAATGTATAAATAACATACATATATACATATCAACATGCATATATATATATATATATATATATATATATATATATATATATATATATATATATATTCACAAGTATGTCCTTCACACATACCAATTTCACAATATTCCAAATAAACATATGCACAATCATGTTTATTTCAGCATATACATACAATGTATAAAATGCAACTCATAGAGACCGACATACGACTCTATGCAGATGCAATGCGGTACCGACTCAACATTCAACAAGTTCACTCAGGAACCAAATAGAATCATCGCTCGTTACCTAAAGTAACTCCTTGTCGGGCATACGATGTTCCCCATTTCTCACACCCCACATGGGCACACAATGTTTCAGGATTGCTCACACCCCACACGGGCACACAATCCGATTGCTCACACCCCACACGGGCACACAATCAATTTGAATAAATCACCCATCGCTCACACCCTACACGGGCACACGATGTTTCTGGATTGCTCACACCCCACATGGGCACACAATCCGATCGCTCACACCCCACATGGGAACACGATCTTGTTGTAGTCATCGCTCACACTCCACATGAGCACACGATGCTACAATGGATTCATAAAGAATCCCACAGCACAAGAATGCATACATTATGCTTACATGCAAAATGACACACAACATTCTTGAAAATGCATACATATTCACAATATAGTTATGCATTCATCTCATATAATTAGCATACATTTGCATTTAATTCTAGCAATGTATCTATCTGCCAAATGGCCACAACACCACAATCAAACCCATAATTCCATAATTACATTTTATCGGAAAAGTCGGGAAAAAGTCAGCTAAAAATTACTCTTCTTAGCATCAATGGATTCTACATGTTTTTAGCTTCGAATCGATATGAGGATCGCTAAAAACGAATACCCGAAACTCAAGCTACGGATTAAAACACATAATCCCTCAAAACCTACAGGCTCGCTGAGCGCCCTCTTGCTCGCTGAGCGAAAATTGCCCTGGAACTTTAGATGAGCGAGGGGTAGCTCGCTGAGCGACCACTGCGATTTCAGCAACATACCAACTGTGAACAGTCCAACCTAATCACTCCAAAACTTCTATAAACTCATACAAACATGATCAATAGCATGTGTCTAACATCATACTTCGATTATAATGATTTCTAACCGATTAATCTACCAATTTCTCACATTTCCACTAAAACCCTAACTATTCATCTTCTCTAACTCTCATCAAAACCACAACTCAACCAATCAAACACATACATAATCATATACAAGATTAAGATAATAATGCTTATAACCCTTACCCGATTATTCCGATTCCTTGGAGCAATCTTGAAGCTTTTCCAACTTTTCTCTCTTTTCTCTTCTCTCCTCTTTCTTTCTTCTCTTTTTCCTTCTATCTTTTCTTTTCTTTCTCTTTCTCACAACTTATACTATTTTCTTTCTATTTCTATTCTTACTCTATTATTTCTATTTCTTACCAACCAAATATCATTTCCTCACAAAATACCAATTCTACAAAATTCTAACTTATCATTAATTAACAAATACCTAAAATACCCTCTTATCCAATTTTACCCGGAAATTCATAAAACGGTAAAATCCCACAACATAATATATCACATTAATTCATCAACATATCTTTTCATCATATTAATTTCACAAACAAAATAATAATTACTCAATTAAAATAAAAGACTCCAACACAATGGGAATTATCGAATCGGGGCGTTACAAGATCCATTCCATAAAAGAACATTTAAAATCTCTAACACCATTGTAAGAAAATCCCAACCATTCATCCACCTCTAACCAAACCAACCTCGAAACCAGGAAATCAAAGATTATGTGCTTTAAGGTTTCGGGATTGGACTCACACAAACAACAATGCTTATTATCTTCCATAGGAATTATCCCATGATCCACAAGCCGGTCTTTCACCGGAAGCTTATTTAGAAAGTACCTCCAACCGAACGCTTTGATTCTCAAGGGAGCCAAAACTTTCCAAATCTAAGAAAAAACAAAGTCGTCCCGGTTTCACGGACCAAAAGGCATGCAATAATAAGTGAGTAAGGAATAGAGAGAGCTAACCGATAATGAATCATTAAGACCCCAAGTAACCTTATCCCTCTCAATGGTGTTGGGTATGTTACTATTTAATATCCCTCTCAACTCATGCAGTTCGGCTACACAACTAGGAGGTAAAAGCTAAGCATTGTTATCCCTCTCTATCTCAGAACCTCCAAACGAAACCAAGTTAGTGAGATGAAGATCCTCCTCCAACATAATGTCACCTACCGAATGAAGCGGCCACACCTGCTGCTGAAGCAACGTGCCAGAAACAGTCCCAATTTCCGAAAACGATCTTCCTGCAAAACCCTCGACCAAAGCCCGCATACTGTCATTGCTGTTCGTGCTGGCATTTAGAGGAGAAATAAATTGGTCAATTTCCTGCTCCAGCTGCTGCTGTGCGAAAACCGTTGGGACCTGGTACAAACGTAAATCAAAAAATACATTTGTGCCTCCTGTACCTGCAATGGAAAATGTGTTAGTTAAAACCCCTGATCCCTCCTCTTCAATGGTTGATTCTGCTGGATAGTTTCCACATACATGAGACCCTACTCCCAAGTCTTCCCACCTCCATTTGTCTCCCTCCTAGCCCCCCAAACTACCCATCGAAACATGTTTTAACAAGGAACGCAAGTATAACTCCGGATACCCACTATCGAACCTTCCTTTACCCGACCAATCAACTCTCCAAAATGGAGTATTGAAACCATTTCCAACATGAAATTTGCAATTATCGATGAACACATCTTCCAAATGAGACTTGTTTATGGATATAAGATACATCCACCACGATGAACATGGGGTCCATTTAAACCGATTGGAATAATTTCCCGATATGTGAAGTCAAATATCTTCGTATCTAGCTTTCAACATTTTGAACCAAAGCTCCTCCGAACCTCCTAGAATTCTTCACCTCCATTTTTGAAGCAAAGCTATGTTAAAATCCTCAATCATTTTCATGTTTAAACCACCTCTTTCTTTAGGAAGGAAAAGAAAGTCCCAATTGATCTAATGCGCTCTTCTTTTTTCCTTCGAACTACCCCAAAGGAAACCTCTTTGAAGCTTGTTAATCTCCTTCTGAATCTTGACTGGAACTTTGTAGAAAGAAAGTTGGAAAATTGGTAAGCTAGTAAGAATCGATCTAAGAAGAGTTAATCTCCCTCCAAAACTCAAGATTCTATTTTGCCAACAATTAAGTATTTTCTCCATCTTCATAATAAGAGAATTCCAAGTGGCTACCCTTCTAGGATTGAACCCTATAGGAATACCAAGGAAATGAAACTCTTTATTCTCGATCCTACAAGCCAAAAATAAATTCGCGGCTTCAAGCAAAGAATGAGGGACATTTATACCGATCAACTTAATTTTATGAAAGTTGATTCCTAGACCCGAGATAAGTTCAAAAGCCCTTAACACCGCTTTAATAGCCCAAAGATGCCTCCAACTACCATCGCCTACCAAAATTGTATCATCCGCAAATTGAAGAATGTTGATGAAACACTTTGATTTTATATTTATACCCACAAATTCCCCCAAACGCACCGAATTCCTAACTAATCCCGCTAAGCCTTCCACCCCCATAACAAAAAGGAAGGGAGATAGAGGATCTCCTTGTCTCAAACCTCTCTTCACAACGAATTCCTTCGCTGGGCTACCATTAACCAATACGGACATATTACTAGTAAAAATCATTGCCTCCATCAATCCCATCCACCGATTACCAAAGCACAACCTACACATCATGTATCTAAGAAAGTCCAAACTAACCCTGTCATGTACCTTCTCAAAGTCAACTTTAAATAGAGATACAACTTTCTTTTCTTTACTTGCAAAATCCACCAATTTGTTAGCCACCAAGACACCATCTAGAAGTTGTATATTTGGAACAAAAGCACTTTGACAATTAGAAATGATGGAGTTTAACTCCTTCTTCAACCTAGACGCCAAAATTTTAGCCAAGGCCTTATACAAACAACCAACAAAGCAAATGGGTATATAATCATCAAGACTCAAAGGATACTATTTTTTTGGAATTAAGGACAAAAAAGATGAAATGATGGACTTAGATAGATACGCCCACTATGAAATTCATTAAAGAAACGATAAAAATCCTTTTTAAGAATATCCCAACATTTCTTGATGAATAAGAAAGAAAACCCATCGGGCCCCGAACTTTTCGATCCATCACAACCCCAAACCGTATCCTTAACTTCCTCCTCCGAAAGCGGTTTCTCTAAATTCTTTTTCTCTAATTAACTAAGAGAATTAAAAGGCACTCCCTCCAACAAAGGTCTATGCGAATCCGGTTCTATAAACTTCAAAGCAAAATTATTTTTTACTTCCTCCACCGAATCCAACACTCCTCTACTAGTATTAATGGAACCAATATAATTCCTCCTTCTCCTTCCTTTCATCACACAATGAAAATATCTACTATTATCATCACCATCGTTTAACCATTTGATCCTAGCTTTTGGATTTAAATGTTCTCTTTAATTCTCAAGTTCATCCAAAACCTACTTGTAACTTCCTTCCTCGACTCCATAACCTCATTTGACAAAGGAACTTTAAGTAATTAGGCCTCCAAATCCCCTCCATTTATCTCTTATACACAAGCTTCCACTTCCAAATCGTAATTACAAAACACCTCCTTATTCCACTTTCTAAGACTCCCTTTTAGCATTCTTAACTTCTCCTTTAGAACATAATCACCTCTCCCCTCAATACCAAACTTGTTCCATTCCTCTTCAATGAAAGGGATGAAAATCTTGTTATTGAACCATTCATTATTGAATCTAAATGGGTTTGGACCCTAATTAGAAGAATCCACAACCAACCACACCGGACAATGATCAGATATATCCTTCTTGCCAATAATTTGGCTTACCACTCTCCAATCTGTTATAGCTCATTCTGATAGAATAAAACGATCAATTCTACTCATTGAGGAACCATACCTACTATACCAAGTGAATTTTTCCCTTTGCATGGGATATCCACCAAATCACAATCCGCTATAAACTCCGAAAACTCCTTTATCTCCTTATTGTGGTTGTAATCCCCCTTCCTTTCTTTTCCTTTACCGTGGTAAACGCGTTAAAGTCCCCTCCTATGCACCACTCCCCCTCCGAAAATTTGGCTTTCTTATTGATGAGATCTCTCCAAAGCCTTCTTTTGTGATCCAAATTGCACGAGGAATAAACATTAATAATATAATAGATTTTGTTCTTCCAACAAGATTTAATCCCCACATATCCTTCTCCTTTAAAACTACAAAGAAAATCCACACTCTCCATAAGATTATTAAACCTCCCGATAATCGGACGGTATTAGAAGAGGTCCAGCCAATATCCTCTTTCGACCAAAAACTTCTAACCACATTCTCCAACATGCTTGAAAGTTTAGTTTCTTGCACCAAAAACATATTTGCCTTGCCCTTCTTTATAATGTGGATAATTCTTTTTCTCTTTATCAAAGAGCCTCCCCCTCTAATATTAAAAGATCCAATAATCACAGTTGACCATTTTTTGACTCCCTCCCTCCTTCCATATTATACTTATCATTCAATTCCATCTCATTCAATCTTCTTTTATAATCCTTCTGTATGTCAGCTGCCACGATCCCTAAATTCGAAATTTCTTCCCAAATTTTCCCCCCCACCCTTGAGTCTAAATTTTCCCACAGCCTATTATTTTTACGAACTATATCTGATCCAGCTGAGTTGTTTTCATGAAAAGTTGGCCCAATTGTTTTTGCAAGAAAACCCCCTCTGTTTCTTTCCTCAATGCCTCCCTATCCTTTGTACACGTTTGTTTTCTCCAATGATTTTTTTATGTGTCCCTCTTTATAGAAAAGAGGTTTCTATTTATAGTAGTAAAATAGATTTATACAATTAAAATCCCAATTAATTCAATTTTATACTTTATCAAAAGTTTCTTTAACTAAAAAATTGTATCAAATATTAAATACCATAACAAGTCAATTTAAATAAATATATAGAAAATCAAATCAAATACATTCTCACTTTTTAATAATATACTACCTTTTTATAATTTTTATAAATTACTTATTTTTGAATCAAAAGTGAGTATATATTAATTCAAAAAGGAAATTACAAGAACAATGCGATCACAAAGGATCCAGCCAACAAAACTAGCAAAGAGAAACAAAAAAAGGAGACAATATCTACATCATAAAATTGGCGATATGAGGTCGAAGTCTCGCATTATACCACCCCCTATAAACTATAGAGTCAATAATGTTATCAACTTTTTTCAGCTTATCTACGTGATTGCCAAAACAAACATCATTACGAAACCTCCAAATGGCATAAAGTGTTTCCGCAACGTCTAGGCGGAGGATGGCCGCTCTCCACCCTTTCCCTTTACTACAAGATTTGATCCAAACAAGCTCATCTGAACCAATTTTCAGGAATATGACTTATATGTATCCAAGATAGGACCTTCAGCCAAATATGCTTAGTTTCATAACAATCAAAGAAAAGATGCTCCATGGTCTCCTCACTAGCACAAAAACAACAAGTAGTATTTTCCAACAATCCAATTTTGTGAAGTCTATCCTTAGTGGGAAGTCTCCCATGGCAGGCTTGCCACATGGTCATAACCGCACGAGGTCTAGCGGCATTTCCATAAATTAATCTGCTCCAATTCACTCGTTGCTCACAAGCACAACAAATAAATTACTTATTTTCAATATAATGTTTTATTTAAATTAAGGAATTTTGGATTTAAAAAAATGGATATCACATCATAGTATTATTAATTTTTTTTTTACAATTTGTTTCACAAAATACAGAAATATATACAATATTTTTCCTCGAAATAGGCCGGTGACATTTTTTAATTATATCATTTTCCATTGAGATTAATGAAAATCAAATTTGATAGTCAACTTTTTTTTAACTCAAGTTGACTCGTTAATAAAATAGTTTTCAACAATTTTAATTAAATAATTAGAATTATTAAAAAATTTAATCATAATACTTTTTGTTTTTAATAGATTAAAAGTAATTTTAACTTTATCTTATATATAAGAACATTAAAAAAAACACAATTTTAGATTTAGATTATTTCCATCATATTTTACATCAATCATAAATGTTGAGATAAGCATTAAAGGATCATTTAAAAAGTAAAAAATTAAAATCAACAAAATATCTTTATACACAAAAATAATCATGATTTATGGATATTTTTATTAAGGATGGATAATTAAATGAGCTATTAATCAGCTCTTCGTTTTACATATATTTTTTCTATTTATTTATTTTTCAATGTTTTTTTATACATATTTGATTTACTTTTTTTTCATTCGATCAATATGCTGTAAAAATACCAAATGATGTTGTTAATTTTGACATATTTGATTTCCTTATTTTAACATCTTATACAAAAAAAAAACCAAATTATGATAATATACAAAGTCTAGTTAGTAATTGATGATTGTCGCTCCCCGGATTTCCATCCTGGTACAAACGCGAAAGTGGCGCAGAAAAGAATAGAGTCGCCAGCCAGGCATTTTTATCCCGAAGGAACGGGAATGGTAATGCTGCACAAACCAGAAGAAAGAAGAGGAAGGACACGGGTCCTGCGAACCAAAGAGACTGAGCTCGGGAGTCGGTTACAACCTGGGAAGGTATTAGCACCCCAGATCGTCCGCCGTACCCGACGGGATCCACGCTTGCAAAGAAACTGTTTCAAAGGGTGAAGAATGAAAGCTGCTGCTAAAGAAAAGGAAATGAACTGAATAAAAGAAAAGAAAAGGAAACTGGAAAAGAAATGAGAAGGAAAAAATGTAGGGAAAATAAAGATTGTGCTTGAACGGGCCCTACCCTGCTGCCTACGTACCTCATCCGGAAAATGAGGACCAGAGTCGCCGTAGTTCCCCTAACTAGGGGTGGAAAAGATTGCTTGTGTATTAAGGCTTGAACTGCCTATGTCAATGCTCAGGTGTTGCAGGCTCGGACGACGAGTGTGTTACCGTCTTGCAAAATGACAAGTAGGAGCAAGTTCGCGTACAGAGCGAAGGAGATGAGAAAAGAATTCCCGAAGGAAAGACGCTTATTGTTTGTTTGTGTTTTTTATGAAGCTTTTTATGAGTGTGTCACAAGGAAGTGAACCCAAGCTCTTTTTCCATGGAATGTGCACTTGTCACTACATTCCAAGATGGAATAATAGAACAAGCACACTCAAGTAAGGAGAAGATCCCCAAAACTTGAATCCAGAGGTTAGGGCCTAAGCTCACTAACTCATTAACTTATTAAGTGTTTTTGGTATTTACAATGAAGAAGTGTTTTTTATGATTTTCTTGGTGAAGATGATACCCTGATCAGACTTGTGCATCACAAGACAAGCTTGTACTATCCCAAGATGGGAAGACTACAAGTGTCTCATGGAATAAGGCTATTGCTCAAGGTATTACTTCAAACTTTATTAGGTGTATTCTTTAGAGTTTTGAGATGAGAAGAGAAAAGAAACCAAAAGGACCACAAAGGTATGAGTCTAATGGGGGACTAATGAATCCTAAGTGTTGTCATGCATGGAAATCCTAGGTTAGTGAGGTTTACTATCCTAAAGAAGAAAGAAAGAAGAAGAACAGAAGAAGAAAGAAGAAGAGTGAAGAATAGAAGAGGGGGACGTAAGGCCTAAGCCCAAAAATCACAAGGTTAGAACAAATAATGATAAGAAGAGAAGAGATAAGATTTGGAGATGTGGGAATCACATCCACATCTCTCACTTACCTAAGCCCCTGAAAAGGTTAGTAACACAAGTATAAAGGCAATATAAAATGATCACAATGCCATACCAACCTCATACAAACAGAAGTGAAGTCATACACATAAATGCTCAATGCAAACACAAGTCACAAGAATGAGAAAAGAAGCACACCAATCAACATGAGGCAACATGAATCACATAACAAAGCAAAGCAAACTTGAGAAGATGTAAACTAAAATAAACAAATTACAAACTCAAGACACAAGATCAGAACTCTAATCAAGTTAGAAAAATGTCTAAAGAGCATAAGAGGTGAAAAGAAGAGAGGCATATGGTCAAACAATCACATTATGGGAAGAAAGAAGCAAAGGAAGTGAGATGAATATACATAAGAATGGAAGAACTCCAAAAGAAAACAAATTACAAGTTTTCCAAAACACAAACCCCACCCCAAGATCAGAGAGGCATCAATGCCCTAAAAAGACTATAGAAAAGATGAAGAAGTTGGCACAAGTGCCCTTCTAAGCTAAGGAGAGGACTTATGATCAAAGAGAAACAAAATGGGACAAGTCAAGAACAAAAATTCAAATCAAATCAAGTATGCACCCAAAAATTCCACAACCTTGGACAAGAGACCCTCAACCATACCCTAACAACATGCCAAAGGGGAGGGAGAGAATCAGAAGTCAAGCAAGTCAAATGAGGGGTCAAACATCAACTAGGGTTAAGAAACTTCACTCACAAGTTGAGGATCAAAACCAATTAATCAAGATTCTAAAAATCAGAACAAAAATCACCAAGAAACTACATCCTCTCATGAGTCTAGAGCAAAAAGAATCAACCAAAAATTCAAAATGAGGATCAATATAGAAAATGGACAAGTCAACATGCTTCAAAATGAAATAAAATGAATTAATTAAAGTGAACAATTAATTTACACGTGTCAAAATAAAATAAATGGAAAATAAAAATGTCAAAAATTAGAGAAAACTCAAACCACCAATCATGAATTTTTTTTAGAATTTTTAATGACCTAAAACTATTTGTAAAAATAAAATCCAAACTGAAATTAAAATGAAATAAAAAGAAAATAAAATAAAATGGATGAGGTTGGAGGGTGCCAACAGCAAGGGTTCTTAGTTCAATTCATTGGGCCTAATACGCAGGGGGTGTGGATATTAAGTCAAGCCCATCCAAATATTTAGCGCAACATGATAATTAGGGTGGATATTCAAAAAAATTCAGGAAAAACAAGGACCCTAGGATCAAGCGGAGAGGCCAGATTAGTCAACTCATTAATGTATGTCAGCAAATGATTGGTCTGGAGTGAGGGAGCACATTATTATTGTGAGGTGAGACACATGGATATTAAATCAGAAAATGAAATTCACGTGAGGGAGAGGGTGCCTCATTTATGAGGTGGCAAGCTGAGGGACGTTCAGATGGGAAGATCCAATGGCTCTGGTATCATCTTCTTCCTTCAAACCCTAATCACACAAACCCAGAATCCGGTGACCGGAGCTAGGGCTCCGGCACCAGAAAATGCAAACTATGAACAAAACTTAATAAAAATGGATCAAACTGTCCAGATTGAATAAACAAGGTACGCTGAGTCCAAAAATGGCCATGAAATTCACAAAGGAGCAATGAACAAGCTGGATTGAAGAGAAACAGGTTTCACCATGAAACTTTAAATCATCATACAAAACTCAATAATACACCATTTTCAAATCTAAAACACACAGAATCATTAGCACAACTAGTAGATCACAATGCACACATTTATTTTCATTTCCAGATCCAAGGATTTTGAGCTTACCTGAGACTTGCAGATGCTCTAAAACTCCAAGAAAATGCTCCTACAGCTGCAGATCCACGCACTTTGACCTCCTCTTGCAAAATAAATGCAAGATGGAGCTTGGGACAAGCTGGATCTGAAATTCGAAAGCTCTTGCTCTTGAATGGAACTTGTATGATTCTTCACTCTCAGCTTGAAAGGGTGTGTGCAATGTGATCTTTAGAGCTCAAGGATGAAGAATATGTGAAGAGATTGTGAAGAGAATGCTTGAGGAAAAAGTTTAGAAGGGAAATGCAATTGAGCAAGAAAGTGTAGATCTGAAAAATGGAAGAGCCTCTACACGAATTTAGGGCATGGTTTTCTTTTATATGCTTAGCATTCACACCTGACTAGGGTTTTTGCACCAAGAGTGGCATGGAGAGTGTGATTGAGGTGTATTGGCCAATTTGCATGAAAAGTGTGACTTCCTCATCCACACGTGCAAACCCTCTTTCAAGTGAGCATTCTGACCTCAATCCACCCTTTGAATTGTTTTAAATCAATCCTGACCTTTGATCATAAGTGTAACATGCTTTTTAAATGATTTTGCAATTTTGCCTCTTATGTGGTGTGTTTCTTCTCATGCACGAAATTGGTGATATTTTTGGAGCAAATATCTTCTTATGCAATGCATGAAAAGTGTGACTTCCTCATCCACACGTGCAAACCCTCTTTCAAGTGAGCATTCTGACCTCAATCCACCCTTTGAATTGTTTTAAATCAATCCTGACCTTTGATCATAAGTGTAACATGCTTTTTAAATGATTTTGCAATTTTGCCTCTTATGTGGTGTGTTTCTTCTCATGCATGAAATTGGTGATATTTTTGGAGCAAATCTCTTCTTATGCAATGCTTTGTAAGTTTGTGATCATACTTGGCCCATAAAACAACTTAAGAATAAGTTTCAAGACTTTTTGCATTTGTGGAAGCTTGGAATTTCAAGTCATGCCCTAGTTTTACACCAATTTTAGAGGGCCTTATCTCTCTAACCATAAGGGCTGTGAAAATGCTCTTGTACTTTTTGAAAATGGGAGGCCTTAATCTTCAACTTTCATGTTTGGCTTTGGTTCATTTGAAGCTTTTTTCACCAAGTTATGTGTCTTTGAAAATTAGGGCAAAAAGTTGCTAAAAATGGCAAATTCCATGACCAACCATATGCCAATTTTGCAAAACACCTCAAAACTTCATGATTCTTGATCCTTGATCTTGCCAAATCTCTTCTAAGGTTATAAGAACATCTCTTGGCTAGAAAAATGGGGTTGGACCCTCTGAAATCTCACAGTTGACTTTTATAAGGCACAGTTGACCAATTTCTTCATTTACAAGCAACTGAAGAAATACTTAACTTCCACCAGGAATTTTCTCACCAAATTTCATACCTAGGATCCTATTAACATGTAAGAGACTTTGCCCAAATGAAATGGCCAAAGATTTAAGGTTTTCATGCTTGAAACTCAAAACCTAATTTGGGATCATTGTGTAGGAGCTTTGCCCTAGCCTGAATTCCCTGATGATCTTCCAACCTTCTGAGCTTTTGTGAATAAACTTGAACTTGTGAATGCAACATAGACCCCTCATAGGACTTGAACAAATCCATTGGGCCCCTTTTCATAGCTTATGATTGCTTCAAAACCTCCACAGATGATCATATGCCTAATGCTAGGTCATGAGAATGTTATGCCTCATCTTTCCATGCTTAGATGCCAAGAATATGATATGTTCATGATGAATATGATATGATATGATGCTTAAAAAGAAGAGGGAAAATTTGGGGTATTACAGCTGCCCCTATTCAAACAACTGTTAATCTGAAAAGGACGGTAGTGCGGGTTATCGACCGTTTAAGATAAACTGTGGTTGAATACCAAGAAGACCAGAAATTTGCACTCTGACGAAGAATGCAAAACTGGGAAATAAACCCAACCAAATGACGCTTTAGTAACTGAGGTGGAGAAAAAGCAAACGAGCTCCTTCCAAGTTGAAACTAATATTTGGAATCAGAATACATTGACAGACGAGTCTTCTTTGAACAATACTGTTATGCCAGGAATTGGACATACAAGTCCTCACATACTTTGCAAAACATATAACTTGAGACAGACGAATCTCCTTCAGATATACCTGTTACGCCAGGACCGGTGATGCACTTAAGTCTGTGGGATAGACATGCATAATCAAGGTAGACGAACCCTCCTCATATATTATCCGTGGATATATGGTTTAAGACAGACGAGCCTTCTTTGAGAAAACCTGTTACGCCAGGTGAAACTTTAATAAGTGGTACTTGAGACAGACGAATTTCCTTCGGATAATCCTGTTACGCTAGGACTAGTAACCATTTTGACATTTATTCCCACAGTTAGGATTTCAAACCTCTTCAATACAGATGAGTATTGGATGGTCATCAGGAGAACACAGAAGAGTGTCATAAGTCAATGATATAAACGAATATCAGACGATGATCTGAGAAACACAAACGAGCGCTTCAAGCAACGATACAGACGAATATCAGCCACTGGTACAGACGAATACCAGAAATTCAAACACATACGAGTATTTGGAGTAGCAATACAGACGAGTACCAAGGTAATTGTCAAATCAACACATGTGGATCACAGACGAGTGAGAGGAATGATACAGACGAGTATCCAAACAATGCAGACGAGCTTCAAACAGATAATAAACACAGACGAGTGTTGGAGAATGCAGACGAGCAACCACAAATATTATATATCAAACACAGACGAGTGTTGGAAAGTGCAGACGAGCAACGACAAATCTCAAACACAGACGAGTGTTGGAAAATGCAGACGAGCAACAACACTGCAATCATGGGTAACTGATGGGGAAAGCAAACGAGCAACACCCAAGTGATGACACAGACGAGTGTTGAGAAATACAGACGAGCGGCAATAAAGTATGAACACAGACGAGTGCTGGAGAATATTTCCCTGATGGTTGGGAAGATACTTCCTCAAATATTCTTTGTTAGTGAAAAGAGTTTTGACAGATAAACTCTGTGGGGAATGGGCCTCCCACTGCTTGCTGGGCATACTCCACTGGGGAGGATAAACTTCTTGGGGACCCCACCTGTCATGACTTAGCTGGGGAAAACGTTGCTTGGGAGAATGTGATGCCATCCTACAAAACCTGCAACAACAGAAAACATATATGTGCCCCAGGGACTTGCATGGTATGATCTGTTCATCCATTGTCACCCGACACTCAAAGAAAATTTCAAATGTTTCCCTGCAACGTCATTTTTTTTCAAATTATCACCATGTTCTAAATGCAATGCTATTTTACCAAAAATTCAGGACATTTTGCAAACAAAAGATAAAGACAACACAGATTTTTGACTGAATATTCTTTTATTGAAAGGCCTCTGAATAGGCAAAGTCTTACATCAGGAAGCAACCACCTGGAAAGAGGTAGCTACCATGAAATTGAGAAAATAAACTATCCTAATGGCAATGGGCTTGGCATCCCAATGAGTTTCCTTCTTGCTATGACCAACATGTCTTTAAAACTCTCCATTCTTGCCTTTGCTTTCTGAGAAGATGAGGGGACTGATTCCTATCCTTCTGATATTGCCAAGCTGTATGAAATGGTGATTTGGTTTAAATTACTCGGATTGCAGTTGTTCGCTTATTCCCTTGTTTTGGCGTGGATCGCCCTTTCGGGTTTTCAATCCACCGGGATACCCTTTTTTGCCTGAGCTGTCCGATGTGGCTTTTCAACTCAGCGGGTGTACATTTTTTTCCCTAAATTTTGCCCGAGCTTTTTATTCTGTTTTTAGCTCGCCGGGATGCCCTTTTCTTGCCTGGACTTTAATTCTGTTTTTGTGTCCAGCGGGTCTTTTTATGCGAAGTATTTTTTAACTGCGTCCGAGTTAACAGGGGAATGGAAATCTTCTCCATCCATAGTGGTGAGCATCAGTGCTCCTCCTGAGAAAACTTTATTCACTATGAATGGTCCTTCGTAGTTTGGGGTCCACTTGCCCCTGTGATCTAAACCTGGAGGAACAATCCTCTTGAGCACAAGCTCTCCTATTTGATACTCCCGAGTACGTACTCGTTGGTCGAATGCCCGCTTCATTCTCCTCTGATAAAGCTGACCATGACAGATAGCCGCTAATCTCTTTTCCTCAATTAGACACAACTGATTATATCGAGCACGCACCCATTCAGCCTCATCAAGCTTCACATCCATCATTACACACAATGAAGGAATTTCTACTTCAACAGGCAAGACTGCCTCCATACCGTATACCAATGAGAAGGGAGTTGCCCCAGTTGACGTCCTGACTGACGTTCGGTACCCATGCAGCGCAAATGGTAACATCTCATGCCAATCTTTGTAAGTGACAACCATCTTTTGCACAATCTTCTTGATATTCTTGTTTGCTGCCTCTACCGCACCATTCATCTTTGGTCGATAAGGAGAAGAATTGTGATGCTGGATCTTGAAGTCCCGACACAACTCTTCCATCATCTTGTTGTTTAGGTTAGAACCATTGTCAGTAATGATTCTTTCGGGAACTCCGTATCTGCAAATGATGTCTCTTTTCAAAAATTGGGCTACCACTTGACGAGTGACATTGGCATAAGATGCCGCTTCAACCCACTTAGTGAAGTAATCGATCGCGACCAAGATGAAGCGATGACCATTTGAAGCAGTAGGCTCTATCTTCCCTATCATATCAATGCCCCACATAGAAAAGGGCTAAGGAGATGAGATGACGTTGAGCGGGCTTGGAGGAACATGCACCTTGTCTGCATAAATCTGGCACTTGTGGCACTTACGGGCGTATGAGCAACAGTCTGCATCCATTGTCATCCAATAATACCCCGATCTCAACAACTTCTTAGCCATAGCATGCCCTCCTGCATGGGTACCGAAAGACCCCTCGTGGACTTCCTGCATTAACAGGCTTGCTTCGTGTCTATCCACGCATCTAAGCAAGACCATGTCAAAGTTGCTCTTGTACAAAACCCCGTCTGTATTCCAGAAGAAGCTAGCAGCAAGTCGCCTTAAGATCTTCTTGTCATTAGATGATGCCCCAGCTGGGTATTCTTGCTTTTCCAAGAATAGCTTGATATCAAAGTACCAAGGTTTCTCATCAGACACTACGTCTACAGAGAAAGCATGAGCTGGAGCGTCAAGCCTGGAAATGTCAATTCTGGGCACATAATTCCAACACAGGACTTTGATAGACGAAGAAAGAGTAGCCAATGCGTCGGTAAATTTATTCTCATCACGTGGTATGTACTGAAGCTTAACTGTTATGAAGAACGTCAACAGTTTTCTGGCATAATCCCTGTAAGGAATTAGATGCTCTTGATGCGTGTACCACTTGTCGGTAACCTGGTTGATAACGATGGCTGAATCTCTGAATATATCGAGGGTCTTAATCCGAAGATTAATAGCCTCCTCTATTCCCATTATGCATGCCTCGTATTCCGCTTCATTGTTGGTGCAGCCAAAAGTAATTCTGGCCATGAAGGGAAAGTGAACACCTTCGGGAGTAATAAGAACAGCACCAACTCCATGTTCATTGATATTGACTGCCCCATCAAACATCAACTTCCATTTGGATTCAGGGTCTGGCCCCTCCTCCGGAAGTGGTTCCTCGCAATCATTTGCCTTGAGGTACATGATGTTCTCATCAGGGAAATCAAACTTCATTGGCTGATAGTCATCTTCAAGAGGTTGTTGTGCAAGATAATCCGACAATACACTTCCCTTGATGGCTTTCTGAGAAGTATATTGTATGTCATACTCTGTTAAGATCATTTGCCACCTAGCAACCCTTCCGGTTAACGCTAGTTTCTCAAAGATGTACTTGACAGGATCCATTTTGGAAATTAGCAATGTGGTATGAGTCAACATGTACTGTCTCAGTCGGCGAGCAGCCCATACCAAAGCGCAACAAGTTTTCTCGAGCAGTGAGTAACGGGATTCACAGTCGGTAAACTTTTTGCTAAGGTAATAAATAACGTACACTTTTCGACCAGACTCGTCATGTTGGCCTAGAACACACCCCATTGACCCTTCTAGCACAGTCAAGTACATGATAAGAGGCCGCCCTGGAACTGGAGGCATTAGAATCGGAGGCTCCTGCAAATATTCTTTTATCTTATCAAAGGCTCTTTGGCAGTCCTCGTTCCACCTGACCGTTTGCTCCTTCTTAGCAATTTGAATATTGGTTCACACGTGGAAGTTAGATGAGATATGAACCGTGAAATATAGTTCAACCTCCCTAAAAACCCACACACTTATTTTTCTGTCTTCGGTGCAGGCATATCTTGTATTGCTTTTACTTTTGTAGGATCCACCTCGATTCCTTTCTGACTAACAATAAAACCCAGCAGTTTCCCGGAACGCACTCCGAAAGTGCACTTGTTTGGATTCAACCTCAGCTTATACTTTATCAGTCTGTCAAACAGCTTCTTGAGGTTGACCAGATGCTCTTCTTCGTCTCGGGACTTAGCAATCATATCGTCCACATAGCATTCTATCTCCTTGTGTATCATGTCGTGGAACAATGTGACCATAGCCCACTGATAAGTTGCCCCGACGTTCTTCAAACCAAAGGGCATGACCTTGTAGCAGAATGTACCCCACGGAGTAATGAACGTTGTTTTCTCCATGTCTTCCGGTGCCATCTTAATCTGATTATACCCGGAGAAGCCATCCATGAAGGAAAATATCGAGAATTGAGCAGTGTTGTCTACCAGCACATCAATGTGAGGTAATGGAAAGTCATCTTTTGGGCTCGCTCTGTTTAGATCCCGGTAATCAACGCACATCCGGACCTTGCCGTCCTTCTTTGGTACAGGTACAATGTTAGCTACCCAAGGTGGGTAACTAGTTACGGCAAGGAATCCGGCATCCCATTGCTTCTGAACTTCCTCCTTGATCTTCATCGCCATGTCAGGACGAGTTCTTCTCAACTTCTGTTTCACAGGAGGACAGTCTTCTCTCAACGGTAGCTTATGCACAACGATGTCGGTGTCCAACCCTGGAATATCTTGATACGACCAAGCGAAGATATCCACATACTCACGCAGCATACCAATCAGCTCTATCTTTACTTTGGCCTGCAGACTGGCCCCAATCTTGATCTCTTTCTTCACATCTTCAGTGCCGATGTTGATGATCTCAATTTCTTCCTGATGAGGCTGAATAACCCATTCCTCTTGTTTCAACAATCTGACCAATTCTTCAGGGAGTTCACAGTCTTCCTCAACCCCTTCATCAGCTTGGTAGATAGGATTGTCAAAGTCATGCATGGTCATAACAGGAACGTTATCAATAGAATCCGGATGATCAACACTGCACAGATGATGTGCTGATTTCAGAATTTGTTTATTTTTCAAAAGAGACGCAAACACAAAAACAAAAAAAAGAAAAACACATTGCCATTTTTATATTTTCTGTGAAAAATTTAAAACGAAAGAAAGAGAACACAATTTGTCTGAAAATGTCCTTTATTTCATGGTAAAATAAATGCATAACAAACATGGTGGCCCATACAATGGATCCTTGCACCTTGGGCAGAGTGCAGGATTTGACAATGCAACATGATAAGAAAAGGAAACAAATAAATTACTCTGAGTGCCAGGTAACTTGGACGATGTCTTCAGCAGACCAGTTCTTCAGCTCCTCTCCGGGCGCACACGGATGAATCCAGTTGTCCCAGTCACCATCACAGTCTCCCTCTTCTTGGCTTGTCACAAAGATATGGTTGTGGTCGAGCATCCCAACGCTTGTAAAAGTAATAGCTTTACTACTCTGAGGCCAGTTAGACCCACCAGGCTGATAGCCCAAACCAAACTTGTCGTCTTTCTTCTCTAATTCCAACAATTTGCCTCAGCCTTGGGCGCTTCCCGACTGAACCACTTCCTTCGCCTGCTTGTAGGAGTGAGTGGAGGTACCTTCTTTCTCACTGTTCTTCTCTACTGGAGTCAAAATGCTGACATTAACTGCTTCGAAGGCCTGACACAGCGTCTCATGGATCTCTCCGTCCATCTCCACATATTTGAAAGTTGATAAGTGGCTCACAAAGATGTCTTCCTCTCTGCACATAGTGATTACTTGGCCATCAACCACGTACTTGAGCTTTTGATGCAGAGTGGAAGTTACAGCTCCGACAGCGTGAATCCATGGACGTCCCAACAAGCAATTATACGCGGGCTGAATGTCCATGACGTAGAAGGTGCCTTTGAATACTTGAGACCCTATTTTCACAGGTAACTCAACTTCTCCAAACACTGACCTTCTGGACCCATCAAAAGCTTTGACTATCAAATCACTGGGTCTTAAGACGATACCATCAACATTCAGCTTCATCAATGCTTTCTTCGGGAGTACATTAAGAGAAGAGCCTGTGTCGACCAGGACATGTGACAAAACAGCACCCTTGCACTTTGTTGCACCCCAAAATTTGCCCTCCCCAAGACAAGAAATTGTGTACTAAGAGGTTCACAAGGTTCACAATGTTCACAAAACATCTCATGAGGTTCACAAGGTTCACAAGGTTCACAATTAGTCAGAAAGTTTGACAATTCCCTCAGACAATGCATCCTCCTAAGCAATGCATCTTAAACTAGGGTTTTGACTTTCATCAGGCTAAATGGAATTCCAAGACTTCAAGTGAGCTTCATAGCATCCTATATGTTTTCAAGAATCCCCATGTCAAGTTTCAAGACTTTCCCAAAAGATTTGCTCAGTCAGATGATCAGATAGGTTAAAATCAGTCAAAGCAGTCAAAAAGTCAAACTGAGGTCAACTGTGGTCAAACCAAAGTCAAACTTCATTATTTTTTGCCAACATCAATTATATGAAGTAAAATTCATCATTTTATCAAGGGTTGATCATGATTCATCAAGGAGATTTCAGATCATCAAGAATCAGGAGTTTCTAAATTAGGGTTTTCATAGGATTTTGATTCTAAAAGGACTTAATACTCATTTAAGCTTGATTGATACCATAATATTTCAGATCATATCAAAATAGCAATGTTAGATCAAAGAAAATTCAAGTTTTAATGACAAATATTTTTCAATCTCACAAGGTCCAAAAATCCAAAAGTTTGGTTGATCTCTTGACCTAATTTCATTATATAGTATATAAACAACATTAAGCAAGCAAGAACAGAGGAATTCAGAGCCTCCAAGTGCATTGCAAAAACTTCAAATTTCATCCAAAAAAACCAAATTCAGATTTCAAGCGAGAGGTGGTTTTAAAGTGTTCTAAAGGTTGCAATGCATTCTATGGTGTTTATTGAACATGTCTGGACCATTTTCATCATCCAAAACATTACATGGACCTCTAACCGAATCATCATATTCCATTAAAATTTAATTTTTCGATTTGTCATTTTTATGCCTTCTAACTTGTTTTTGATTGTTGATTATTGTTTAGAATGGTTCTTAGATTGATTATGGATATTTTATTATGAAATTCGAAGCCGCAATCCTCATATGCCATGGTTAGGGTTCGTAAGTTTTGAATTGGGAATGTTGGACTACAGGCGACTTCGTCTCAAATTAATGGGATAATTGGACCTTAGACACTCCATATGATTGATTTTTGTTGATGGAATGAATTTATTTCTTGTCTAGCAGGGTTTTTGATTTGCAGGTCTTATAGTGACAATTAAAATCCGTCACTAAAACTTCTAGTGACGGACAAACCGTAGGTAAAGGCTAAGGCGACGGACAGAGGTAGGAGATGATGTTTTCGTGCGCAGGAAAATTCGAAATTGCAGGATTGTTTAAAACAAATACGTTTCGTATAGATATCAAAAAGAGCGTGTAGCTCAGCTGGTTTTGGATAAGTGCCTTTGAGGCCAATGACCAGGGTTCGATCCCTAGGTTGTTCATTTTTTGCTTAAAATTCATTTATTTTAACAGGTTTATTATATTATTATTAACACTCATCCTATAGACACGCTGCACACGCAGCTCAGTTGGTTCGATGCTGGTGATGGAGGCTGGGAGACCTAGGTTCGACCCCAGGCTCCAGCAGGTAAGTTTTACCCTTTTTTTATTATTTCACTATTTTTGTTTTATATGTTTTAATATATTTAATATCATTAATATTATTTAAATATAATTAACATTGTTAATATTATCCAAACCTTTTTTTAAAAATAATTAAAAACCAAAGATTTTCTTTATAATTTTTTTAATTCAAATTTTATGTTTCTAAAACATTTGCAAATAAATTAATTAATATGTTAAATATGTAAACCCTAGTTTTATTTTCTAAAATATGTAACCCTAATTTCTAAAACCCTAATCCTGATTTTCTCAATTATAAGGTTAACCCTAATTTCAAATACTAATTTATAACCCTAATTTTTATTTTAATATTAACTTAATTAATTTTTCTAATATATGTAATTAAATAATTAATCATGTTTTTATTTCTTCTATATCTTAGTACTATTATTCATATTATTTTATTTTCATCTAAAAAATTCTTCAAAAAAATTGTTTATTTAATCTAAAAAATATTTAATTAACTTGTATATATTTTTGTATATTTGTGCTAACCTTTTCTTCTTATAATTGTTTTATTACTAACCCTTTTTATTATTTATTTATATATTTATTATTTAATCGTTTCTATATTTATGTAAATGCGAAAGCCTTGTAATAGTCGTAGGTTTTATTTTCATCTTTATTTTATTATCTATAAATATTTATATTGCCATGGTTAGTAACTATAGGGAGTGATAACATGTTTGTACTTTAAAATTAATTTAGAATCACCAATTTAATAAGATAAATATATGAATATGGACACTCACACACGTAAGTCGATCTTTGATCGCCATCTCACACTTTCTAAGGGTATTCCTCATGTTGCCTAAATCAAAAAGGTCAAGTAAGGTGTCTTAAAGCAATGTCCTTTTTCATAAAATATCATCAAGTCCCTTTTAAGATTATAAGATCAAGTCCCTTCGATGTTGCCTACGGTAAATAATTTTGTCCCTTCGAATAAAAGATGATAAGTCCCTTCGTATTGCTAAGACACCTTATAGTTGCCTAAACACAGATGACCTTTCACATGTCCCTTATAACATCCAAGGTAATGACTACCTATTCCTTAATAATAGGGATAGTCTTACCATTGAAAGAACATTTAAGAACAGTAAAGATTTAACTTAGGGTAGGTTCCTCTTAAGTACTTGCTCACTTTTCATCAAGTTACTTCATTACACTTCACATTTTCAAACAAATTTTCAAAAACAAAGTCTTTATATACATCCGTACAAGGATCAATATAAAGTACTTAGAAAATTTTTCAAATACACACTACACTTCTCAAAACAGTTTAAAGTGAGCTAAGTAACTAAGAGCCCATGGATAACCATGGATATAAAGGGTGTTAACACCTTCCCTTTATATAACCTACCCCCTGAACTCAAAATATTTTTAAGGTCTTTCCTGTTCTTTTATGTCCTTTCCTTTTTGGATAAAATAAAAGTCGGTGGCGACTCTTGCTATCCGCAACATTTAACTAAAGTCAGTTCTCTCACCGTGTTACAGAACTGGCGACTCTGTTGGGGATTTAATAAAATAGGGGTATCCATTGGAATTAGATCACTTTAAACTTGTTTGGTTTGTTTGCTTTACTTTACTTGTTGGGTGCTCTTATGTGTGAAAGATCCTAACCCGGATTTAGTGTATCTTAGGTAAATGGCAATAGACCAAGGAAACTGTACGGCGTATACCGATATGGTTGATCTGGTGGCCATAGTTAGTGTGACTTCTTGGTTGGTGCTTATGTTCCTTAAGTAAGTTTAGGATAATATGAGGCTGTCATATGTTGTCAATACACTAACTGACTTTAGAACCCTAGTAATCCCATCTTGGCCTTTAGAAAGTAGTGAGATAACCGGCTTTGGCGAAGACTGAAGTTGGTTGATACTCGATGCTACACTCATTGAGATTCTAAACTTGGAGTGTTTTGGTTGGCAAGTAAGTTGCCCACTGAACAACCACCCTTGTGAAGGATTAATGATATTGAGATCCCTTAGAACCTGGTTACTCTATAGGACAGGATGAATCAACTAAACTTCAGGGGATGGTACTTACCTTTAAACCTCATGCAAGCCTTCAAACCTAGGGCTATTGTGTGACTTGTTTGTGTGTGCCACATGTTTGTGATTGAGCATAACATCATAGCATCATCATGCATCATAAGCATAGCATTTTCACTAACCATTTCAAGGACCAAAGGATTTATCTTTGTTCTTTGTTGCAGGTCATGGCTTCTGCTCGTAGGAACACTATCCGGATCAACTTTGTAGGAATACCTCCTAAGCTTAAGGAATTGGTCTCTCAAGTTTCTGAAAACTCCCAGTTCATTAAGCGGCATGGTCACCTACTGGATCTAGTCACTTTAGGTTTAAATGAAGATATGATGAGTGTTTTGTTTCAGTTCCTTGACCCTAAACATCATTGCTTTACATTCCCCGACTATTAGCTGGTTCCTACAATGGAAGAGTTCTCCAAGCTTCTGGGTATACCTATCCTTGATCAGAAACCCTTCACAGGCTTAGAGAAAGAGCCTAAACCTGAAGTCATTGCTGCAGCCCTACATTTGAAGAAATCAGACATTGTCCTAGAAACAAGGAGTGGAGTTAAGGGTATTCTTGCTAAGGTATTGATGGAGAAAGCTCAAGTGTTCTTGAAGGCTATGAGTTATGATGCTTTTGAGGAGATCTTAGCCCTATTTATATATGGCTTAGTGTTGTTCCCCAATCCAGACCAGTTCATAGACGTACACGCCATCAATATATTTCGGACTCGCAATCCAGTGCCTACATTACTTGGAGACATCTTACACTCTCTCCATACCCGTACTACGAAGGCACGAGGAACTCTGATGTGCTGCATACCTTTTCTATCTAGGTGGTTTATTTCTCACCTTCCTCGATCAGTGATGAAGAAGGAACAAGGGTTCAGATGGTCCAAAAGAATCATGTCACTCTCTCATTCAGATATTCATTGGTGCTCTCGATCTATGGAGAATGTTACTATCATTGACCGTTGTGGGGAGTTCCCTAATGTGCCACTCCTTGGCATAAGAGGGGGCATTACTTACAACCCTTCTTTAGCTCTACGTCAGTTTGGTTACGCTCGGAGTGATGGTCCTCATGACATGCTTATTCAGGGTATTGTGTTTGACTATGACAACGATCTGCAAGGTTATCGTCAAAGGTTCATACGAGCATGGGGTAAATTGAACAAGGTTGACAGCAAGACTCTGGAGCCCAAGTACACTATTCCTATGGAAGCTTTTCTCAGATGGGTGCGATCTCGTGCTCAGACCCTTATGATGCCATATCCTGCTATCCTGCCAGTTACTAGGGAGCCTGTTGCTGAAGGAGATACTTCTTATATCATTCTTCACCCAGACATGCCCACTGACATGGAGGAGTTACAAAGGTCCTGGATCCAGTTGAAGGAGCAAAGAGATACTTTTGAGACTCATTATGAAGCAAGTCAAGAAAGAATCCTAGAGCTAACAAAACAACTTCACGAGGAGCGAAATCTCAACTCATACCTCAACACAAAGAGGAAACGTCCATGGGAGACATAAAACCCCATCTTTTGTACTCATCTCATTTTTATTGTAAGCCCAAGGGGCAAACAAATTTACTACTAATAAAAGTTTACCTTTTTGGTTGTTTAAACAAATTTAAATCCTGCGGTCCTTGAAAACGTTGCATACGCATTTATACACCATATCATTACATCACAGGTTTCTTATGTACAGGTATCTTATCTTCTCGCTGTTTATTTCAGCAGAAATGGCTCTTGAACAGACTATCAAAGATCTCCAGGCTCAGAATGCACAATTCCAAGAGTTGATTCTGAACTTGTCCAAGGGACAAGATGAGTTGAAGACATTGCTGGATAAGAAGAATAAGAAGACTAGAAGATCAGGAGGCCTTATCAATATGGGAAGAAGGTTCAGAGGTCCTGTCAAGACCAAGGAACAGGTTGATGATTATGAGTCTGAAAATTCTGAAAAAGAGGGAGGCAGTCTCCATGATACTGTGGGAGATTCTGATTCTGAAGCAAATTATTATCATGATCCTAATGAAGATAAGTTCAAGATGCTGGTAGACAGGATGGATGCCATGGAGTTACAAAAATCTTCTGGGCTGGATTTTGAAGATCTGAGTTTAATATCTGGAGTGGTTATACCTATTGGTTTCAAGGTTCCTGCTTTTGTGGTGTATGATGGTGTCTCATGTCCCAAGCTGCATCTAAGGTCCTATGTCCGGAGGATTCAACCACATACTGCTGACAAGAAGTTATGGATTCATTTCTTCCAAGAGAGCTTGTCTGGAGCTCAATTGGAATGGTACTATCAGTTGGAGAGTGTCAATATCCGTGATTGGAATGATCTTACTGAGGCCTTCTATAGGCAATACCAATATAATGTTGATTTAGCACCTACTCGCATGCAGCTCCAAAGAATGTCCATGGGTGCTAAGGAGAATTTCAAGGAGTATGCCCAGAAATGGAGAGACCTGGCTGGCAGAGTTCAACCTCCTTTAACTGACAGGGAGCTAGTGGATATGTTTATGAGTACGTTGAATGGTCCTTTCTATAGTCACCTCATTGGAAGCTCATCATCTGGTTTCACTGAGCTGATAATGACTGGAGAACGTATGGAGAGTGGTATAAGAAGTGGTAAGATACAGGTGGGAGCCTCTTCATCAAGCACTGCCAAGAAGCCCCCTAGTGGGAAGAAGGAGTCCAATGCTGTGTACGGTCAACCTGGTCGTAATAGAAGTCACCAATCTGTGGGAGCAGTTCACATTTCGAATCCTGCTCCTGCAACACCAGAGCCACCTCAAAACCATCAACCAAAGCCTAGAAGACAATTTACCAAGATCAACATGTCACTGGCTCAAGCCTTGCAACACATGTTGAAAGGGGAACTCATTACTTTGAAGGACCCTCCTCAGAATCCTAATACTTCCTCTCCTCGGTACAATCCTAATGCACGATGTGCCTATCATTCTAATTGTCCAGGACATGACACCAACAACTGCTGGATATTGAAAAACAAGATTCAAGATATGATTGATGCTGGAGAGATTGAATTTGACCCTCCTGGGACTCCAAATGTGATCACTGCTTCCATGCCCAATCATGAGAAGACTGTTAATTCCATTGATGAAGTTTCATATATTTCCTCAGTTGCAAATGTGACTACTCCATTATCCGTTATCAAGAAGAAGTTGGTACAAGATGGATTCTTTCCAGGTTGTAATGAAGACTGTTTCTATTGTGCTTACAAACCTGATAGCTGCTGGAAGTTGAAGGATGGTATTCAACGCCTCATGGACAATTACACTATATTGTTTGAGAGGACACCTTCTGTGGAAAGTATGGTTGAACATCTAACTCGAGGTACGAAGGTTGAAGATGTGGATATGGTTGATAAAGTGCCAGTGAAGATTACCTCCAAAGGCCCTGTCAAGATCTCTTCCAAGGGTCCTATCAAAATTACTGCTGAAGGCTTGGTAAAGACTGTTGCTGAAGTTAGGGTGCCTCCCATGATCATTACCACTCCTGGCCCTATTCCGTATACTTCTGAAAAAGCTATACCCTGGAATTACGGTTCTGATGTTTATATCCATGGTGTTAAATAGGAACCTTTGACCGATACACCTGTTATTGATGATAACCTTGATGTTGATAATATTGCTGGATCTAGTAAGATCACCAGAAGTGGAAGGATTTTCTCTCCTCAGGCTACCTCCAAGAGTGCAGTTACTCCAACTACTACCTCCACTTCTGAACCAAGCACTGATGCTCGGGGCAAAGGTCCTGTGGTTGAACCTGTGCAAGCTGAGACACCAGCTGCTGAAAATCTCTCTAAACAGATGGAAGAAGTGATGAAGATCATTCGCAAGAGTGATTATGATATTGTTGACCAGTTGGGGCATACTCCCTCCAAAATCTCCATGTTATCTTTATTGCTGTGTTTTGAGGCTCATGCTAAAGCCTTGATCAAGTTCTTGAGGACTGCTCATGTACCAAATGAAATTTCTGTGGATCAATTTGAAAATTGTGTTGCACATCTGACTTATGATAATGGGTTGGGCTTTTCTGATGCTGAATTGACTCCTGCAAAGAGAAACCATAACAGAGCTTTGCATATCTCCATTGAATGTAGGGGCACTACCTTGTCTCATGTGTTGATAGATAATGGCTCTTCATTGAATGTACTTCCTAAAGAGGTTCTAAACAAGCTCAGTCCTGAAGATGCTGTGTTGAGACCAAGTAATATAGTGGTGAGGGCCTTTGATGGTTCAAGAAGGGTGGTGCATGGAGAAATAGATCTCCCGATCAAAGTAGGCTCTCAAGTTTTCAATTCAACCTTCTATGTAATGGATATTCGTCTTGCGTACTCTTGTTTGCTTGGGCGACCCTGGATCCACGGGGCAGGTACTGTGACCTCCACTATACACCAGAAGTTGAGATACCCAGTAAAGGGAAAGGTCGTCACTGTTTATGGAGAGGAAGAATATATGATCAGTCATGTGAATACATTTAAGTATGTTGAAGTGGAAGGTGAATATGTTGAGACTCCTTGTCAGACATTTGAAGTAGTTCCTTGGGTCGTTCCAGCTACTGAAGCTCCTCCTGTGGTTAAAAGAGTTCCTGTGGTTACCAGAGTACCTCCTACAATGGCCTCCCTCAAAGATGCTAGAGTTGTGGTTGAAGAAGGTGGTTGTACTATTTGGGGTCAGCTTCCTGACATTCCTTACAATTCTGACAAGTTTGGTTTGGGTTTCACTACAGAGTCCCAGAAGGCTGTTCGTCGTGCTCGTGCTGTTCGTATCACCAATCAAGGGATCATGAAAGATCAAATCAATGTTGTGGGTGACTATAATGAAGACTACAATCTGGATAACTGGATTTTTCCTACTATGGGTGATGGGCTCAACAATTGGAAGGCTGAAGACGTTATTCCTATCTCCTTTAGTCAGGAGTAAATACTATTACTGTACTTTTATTTTAAGTTTGTAATTTTTGAACAATTAAACTTTTAAGCCTTGTGCCTTACCCGGGGCACAATGGCATGCTTGCTTCGGGATGTCATTTCATTTGCATACTTCATTCAATAAAAATCAATGGACGTTTCATTTTCGTAAATATTGTGCTCCTTGTCTTTCTTTTATTTTTTATTTTTGTTTATCAGCTATGTGTTCTTACACACACCCACATCACTAAAATGAAGATCCTCATCCACTCCGGATCCTGTTGATAACAGTTCTACTATTGCCAATTTTAATTTCGAAAATCCAATCTATCAAGCTGAAGATGGAAAGGAGGAAGATTGTGAAGTACCTGTAGAGCTTGCTAGGTTGTTACAACAAGAAGAGAAAGCTATACAGCCACATGAAGAGCCAATCGAAGTTGTGAATCTAGGGACTCAAGAAAATAGGAAAGAGGTCAAGATAGGGGCTGAATTAGAAGATGGTGTTAAGAGCAGATTAATTTAGATGTTACATGATTATGTGGAGATCTTTGCTTGGTCCTATGAAGATATGCCAGGGCTGGATACAGACATTGTGGTTCACCGTTTACCAGTAAAAGAAGATTGTCGTCCAAAGAAGCAGAAGGTTCGTCGCATGCGTCCTGAAATGTCAGAAAAGATTAAAGCAGAGGTGATGAAACAGTTTGATGCAGGGTTCTTAGCTGTGACTTCTTATCCTCAATGGGTTGCAAATGCGGTACCAGTACCTAAAAAAGATGATAAGGTACGTATGTGTGTAGATTACAGGGATTTGAACAAGGCCAGCCCCAAAGATGACTTTCCACTTCCTCGTATTGATGTTCTGGTAGACAACACTGCTCAGCATAAGGTATTCTCTTTCATGGATGGTTTCTCTGGTTACAATCAAATCAAGATGGCACCTGAAGATATGGAGAAGACTACATTTGTTACACAGTGGGGCACTTTTTGTTATAAAGTGATGCCATTTGGTTTGAAGAACTCCGGGGCAACATATCAGCGTGCTATGGTGGCTTTGTTTCATGATATGATTCATCATGAGATAGAGGTATATGTGGATGATATGATAGCCAGGTCCCAGAATGAAGAGCAACACCTTGACCATCTACTTAAGCTGTTTGAAAGGTTGAAGAAATACAAGTTGAGATTGAACCCAAACAAATGTACTTTTGGAGTTAGATCTGGTAAACTCCTGGGTTTCATTGTCAGTGGAAAAGGTATTGAAGTGGATCCTGCAAAAGTGAAAGCTATACAAGAGATGCCAGCTCCCCGTACTGAGAAGGAAGTTAGAGGTTTCTTGGGACGATTGAATTACATTGCAAGATTTATTTCCCAATTAACTACTACCTGTGAGCCAATCTTCAAGTTGTTGAAGAAAGATCAGGTAATGGAGTGGAATGATGAGTGCCAGACAGCCTTTGATGAAATCAAGAGATATCTTCTAGAACCTCCAATTTTGATGCCACCAGTTGATGGGAGACCCTTGATTATGTACTTAACAGTATTAGACAACTCAATGGGGTGCGTATTGGGGTAACATGACGAGTCTGGTCAAAAAGAGCTGGCAATATACTACCTTAGCAAAAAGTTTACCGACTGTGAAACAAGATACTCACTGCTCGAGAAAACTTGCTGCGCTTTGGCATGGGCTGCTCGCGGACTAAGACAATATATGTTGACTCATACTACCTTATTGATTTCGAAGATAGATCCAATCAAGTACATATTCGAGAAACCTGCTCTCTCCGGACGAATAGCAAGATGGCAAATGATCTTAACAGAATATGATATACAGTATACTACTCAGAAGGCCATTAAAGGAAGTGTTGTAGCTGATCATTTGGCTCATCAAGCAATGGATGATTATCAGTCAATGAGTTTTGAGTTTCCTGATGAAGACATTATGATTATTACCAAAGAACCTGGACAATATGACGGACCTAAACAGGGATCCCGATGGACTATGGTTTTTGATGGAGCTTCTAATGCACTTGGTAATGGTGTTGGTGTTGTGGTTATTTCCCTTGAAGGTTGTCATACCCCGATTACTGCAAGAATTTGTTTCTATTGTACCAATAACATGGATGAGTATGAGGCATGTATCATGGGCATCAAAGCTGCCATTGATATGAAGATTCAGTTCCTGGATGTATATGGAGATTCAGCCCTGGTAGTAAGTCAGATCAAAGGAGATTGGGATACCAAGCATGATAATCTCATTCCTTACAGAGAGCATGTGTTGTCTTTGATCCCATATTTTGAAGAGATTACCTTTGGACATATTCCACGAAGAGAAAATCAGTTGGCAGATGCACTAGCCACCATGGCATCCATGTTTGAGATTAGCTGGGATGATGAAGCTCCCAAGATTACTATTGATAGATTTGAGAAGCCTGCATACTGCAATGAGATTGACACTGAAGAAGCAGAAGGGAAGCCTTGGTTATATGAAGTGAAAAGATATCTTGAAGCTCAGGAGTTCCCTGAAGGGGCATCTGTCAAAGATAAGAAGTTTCTGAGGAGGTTTTCTGCTAAGTTCTTCTTGGGTAATGGAATTTTGTACAAGCGTAATCATGATTCAACTTTGCTTCGTTGTGTGGATAAGAAAGAAGCAACAAAGATTATGGAAGACATGCATGATGGGATCTTTGGCACTCATTCTAGTGGTTATACCATGGCAAAGAAGATATTGAGAGCAGGTTAATATTGGTCTACCATGGAAGCTGACTGTTATCAACATTCCAGAACATGCACAAGTGTCAAATCTATGCTGATAAAGTACATATACCTCCAGTTCCATTGAATGTGTTGACTGCTCCTTGGCCTTTTGCTATGTGGGGTATTGATATGATTGGTGAGATCAAGCCTACTGCTTCTAATGGGCATCGTTTCATCCTGGTTGCTATTGATTACTTTACAAAGTGGGTGGAGGCAGCTTCATTTGCATCTGTTACTAAGAATGTGGTAGCTCGATTCATTAAGAATAATCTTATATGTAGGTATGGCATCCCTGAAAGGATTATCACAAATAATGGCTCTAATCTGAACAACACTATGATTATTGATCTCTGCACGGAGTTCAAGATTAAGCATCACAATTCTTCTCCGTATCGTCCGAAGATGAATGGGGCAGTAGAAGCTGCTAATAAGAACATTAAGAAGATTCTACAGAAGATGACTGTTACTTATAAAGATTGGCATGAGATGTTACCATTTGCTCTTCATGGTTATCGTACTACAATACGCACTTCAACAGGGGCAACCCCATTCTCCTTAGTCTATGGTATGGAAGCAGTTATGCCCATTGAAGTTCAGATTCCCTCCTTAAGAATCATGAAGGATGCACGCTTGGATGAAGACGAGTGGATTCAGACTCGACTTGACCAGATAAATTTGATTGATGAGAAAAGGTTGGCAACTGTTTATCATGGTCAGATGTACCAGAAACGGATGATCAAGGCTTTCAATAAGAAGGTTAAGCCAAGGGTATATCAGGCTGGTGACTTGGTAATCAAGCGCATCATACTACCACAGGGTGATCCTAGAGGCAAGTGGACTCCTACTTATGAAGGTCCATTTGTGGTTAAAACAGTATTCTCAGGAGGTGCCATGATGCTTACTACTATGGATGGTGAAGACTTCCCACAGCCTGTAAACGCAGACATAGTTAAAAAATACTACGCATAAATAGAGACCCGCTAGGTTGACTGGACTAGGAAAAAATAAGGGCATCCCGGCGAACCAAAAGGGTTCGGGCCAAAATTAGGGATATATATAAAGAATGTACACCCGGCAAGTCGAAAACCTGAAAGGGCGGCTTGGGCAAAAAAGGGTATCCCGGTGGATTGAAAACCTGAAAAGGCAATCAAGGAAAAAGTTAGGGATTAAAGCGTATGACTATGTCTCGTTTGGATCACTCATGTAACTTCAACTGATGGTATTACCTAAATCAAGCTTGAACAGATAAGGATCAATCCAATCGTTTCCGTCTCAACAGCAGGAGATGAGATACTTGAAGATAATGGAAATAGTAGAATTGAAACTCAATAGGATTATTCCTCACGTAGCTAATTTTCTTTGTTTTGTAAAAAAGTTTCACGACGAATTCCTCTTACTAGGATTTCTGTCTCCTTGTACAAATTTGCCTATGTATAGGTCACTTTGTAATATAAATAAAATTTCATCTTTGAATCCTGATTTACTTTTACCCTATTTACATAAGCGGAACGTCCATTGGTTGTATTTGAATGTATGTATGCTTTTGAATATGATTGATGTTTACCAGAAATGCATAAAATGCTTGAATATGATTGATGTTTACCAGAAATGCATAAAATGCAGTAATAGTATTTACTAAGGATGAACGAGGATAGTAATTCAACGAAGCTTCGCCGGTTCATCTCCACAGGACAGCTACAAATCCCCAGTAGGGCAAATCTATCATTATAGATACTTCAAGTTACGTCCCCCCTTGAATTTATGTCCATCTCTTTTATCCTTAGTCGGGATACTCAGGAACTTATTCCTTCAATAGAAATACGACGAACAAAGACGGGAGGATATAAATACTATACTATCAAACAAGACGGGAACGAGTTCCTCATATTCTTCAGCAACGAATCGGGATTTATTTTCCCTGGTCAGCAGTTGTTATACAAAGATATCCGGACGCTTCAGGCTGCATGATTCATACATACATCATTTACATCATACCATAACATATTCATAAATGCATAATACATTTACTTAGATGCACCATGCCATACATTATTGCATACATCTTGCACAAACTAACCTTTTCCTTGCAGGATAGTTATATGCAGATAAAACAACATCAACAATTCATAACAGGACATAAATGATCTATACATTACTCAAGATGTCCTCGGAGAGTAGGAAAACGGTTTGTACAAAGATCCATTCCCTAATCCAGGATATTTTCAGGAGATTTAAATCCTGATACTCTTTTTTCTTCGGAGAGTAGGCAAACGGTCTGTACAAAGATCCATTCCCTAGTCCAGGATACTTCCAGAAGATTTCATCTATCTGGTCTTGAATAGTAGGAAAACGGTCTGTACAAAGATCCATTCCATAGTTCAAGATATTTTCAGAAGATTTAATCTATTTGATTTGAATAGTAGGCAAACGGTCTGTACAAAGATCCATTCCCTAGTTCAAGATATTTTTTAGAAGAATTAATCCTGATATTCTTTTGTCCTTGGAGAGTAGGCAAACGGTCTGTACAAAGACCCATTCCCTAATCCAAGATATTTCCAGAAGAGATAATCGTCACGAAGATTTATTTCTACTAGTCTATTCAACAATTCAAACCATGTTGCATAAACGATTCAGAGACGGCCTATACGAAGACCTAGTACTGATATCCAGTATCAACATCAAGATATTATCACCTCCTGATATTATAGATAGCATCTCTAAGCCCATCTCCAGTTCTTCCAAGTGGCATCTTCAAGTCCACTCAAGTATATACAATTAATCATCAGTGTTACTTTACGCACTGGCGAGTGCAAATTTTCGGGCTTTTGTGTTCAATCCCCTTCAACCTTCCAGGTCACGATTGGCACATATACCAATCTAACCCCTCAAGTTTCAGAAAATTGAACAGGGGCAGCTGTTGCACCCCAAAATTTGCCCTCCCCAAGACAAGACATTGTGTACTAAGAGGTTCACAAGGTTCACAATGTTCACAAGACATCTCATGAGGTTCACAAGGTTCACAAGGTTCACAATTAGTCAGAAAGTTTGACAATTCCCTCAGACAATGCATCCTCCTAAGCAATGCATCTTAAACTAGGGTTTTGACTTTCATCAGGCTAAATGGAATTCCAAGACTTCAAGTGAGCTTCATAGCATCCTATATGTGTTCAAGAATCCCCATGTCAAGTTTCAAGACTTTCCCAAAAGATTTGCTCAGTCAGATGATCAGATAGGTTAAAATCAGTCAAAGTAGTCAAAAAGTCAAACTGAGGTCAACTGTGGTCAAACCAAAGTCAAACTTCATTATTTTTTGCCAACATCAAGTATATGAAGTAAAATTCATCATTTGATCAAGGGTTGATCATGATTCATCAAGGAGATTTCAGATCATCAAGAATCAGGAGTTTCTAAATTAGGGTTTTCATAGGAAAAGTCAACTGAACTTTGACCAGCCATAACTTTCACATGCTTCATCAAATTTTTTCCATCCAAAGCTCATTTTGAAGGAAATTGAATTCTATACAACTTTGTGTATCACAAGCCAAGCCCAAAAATGCTTCATTTGGAACGTATGAGCTAAGACATTACAGGTCCTTTTAAAAGTCAACAACTTCCAAAGAGCATAACTTGAGAATGGTAAAAGATATGGACATGAGACCAAAGAGGTTGGTTAAAGGACTTTTTAAGCTTTCCAAAATGTCCAATAACACCTTAATAGAATTAAAATTGAAGGATTTGTGCCCTTGCAAAGTTGGGAAATTTTTGGGAAGTTTATGAAGCAAATAAGGCCTTAAAACCAATTTTTGCTAAATGAGCCCACCAAATTGGCATCCAATCTTTACAAAATCACCAAGCACGACCCAACCCACACCTTTTTTGATTTTTTATATTTTATTTAATATTTATTTGAATTTTATTCATTAAAATACAAATTAAATTAAAATAAAATATGAAAGTCATATATTTGGAAAAGATTTTGATTCTAGAAGGACTTAATACTCATATAAGCTTGATTGATACCATAATATTTCAGATCATATCAAAATAGAAATGTTAGATCAAAGAAAATTCAAGTTTTAATGACAAATCTTTTTCAATCTCACAAGGTCCAAAAATCCAAAAGTTTGGTTGATCTCTTGACCTAATTTCATTATATAGTATATAAATAACATTAAGCAAGTAAGAACAGAGGAATTCAGAGCCTCCAAGTGCATTGCAAAAACTTCAAATTTCATCCAAAAAAACCAAATTCGGATTTCAAGCTAGAGGTGGTTTCAAAGTTTTCTAAAGGTTGCAATGCATTCTATGATGTTTATTGAACATGTCTGGATCATTTTCATCATCCAAAACATTACATGGACCTCTAACCGAATCATCATATTCCATTAAAATTTAATTTTTCGATTTATCATTTTTATGCCTTCTAACTTGTATTTGATTGTTGATTATTGTTTAGAATGGTTCTTAGATTGATTCTGGATATTTTATTATGAAATTCGAAGCCGCAATCCTCATATGCCATGGTTAGGGTTCGTAAGTTTTGAATTGGGAATGTTGGACTACACGCGATTTCGTCTCAAATTAATGGGATAATTGGACCTTAGACACTCCATATGATTGATTTTTGTTGTTGGAATGAATTTATTTCTTGTCTAGCAGGGTTTTTGATTTGCAGGTCTTATAGTGACAGTTAAAATCCGTCACTAAAACTTCTAGTGACGGAAAAACCGTAGGTAAAGGCTAAGGCGACAGACAGAGGTAGGAGATAATGTTTTCGCGCGCAGGAAAATTTGAAATTGCAGGATTGTTTAAAACAAATACGTTTCGTATAAATATCAAAAAGAGCGCGTAGCTCAGCTGGTTTTGGATAAGTGCCTTTGAGGCCAATGACCAGGGTTTGATCCCTAGGTTGTTCATTTTTTGCTGAAAATTCATTTATTTTAACAGGTTTATTATATTATTATTAAAACTCATCCTATAGACACGCTGCACACGCAGCTCAGTTGGTTGGATGCTGGTGATGGAGGCTGGGAGACCTAGGTTCGACCCCAGGCTCCAGCAGGTAAGTTTTACCCTTTTTTTTATTATTTCATTATTTTTGTTTTATATGTTTTAATATATTTAATATCATTAATATTATTTAAATATAATTAACATTGTTAATATTATTCAAACCTTTTTTTTTTAACAATTAAAAACCAAAGATTTTCTTTATAATTTTTTTAATTCAAATTTTATGTTTCTAAAACATTTGCAAATAAATTAATTAATATGTTAAATATGTAAACCCTAGTTTTATTTTCTAAAATATGTAACCCTAATTTCTAAAACCCTAATCCTGATTTTCTCAATTATAAGGTTAACCCTAATTTCAAATACTAATTTATAACCCTAATTTTTATTTTAATATTAACTTAATTAATTTTTCTAATATATGTAATTAAATAATTAATTATGTTTTTATTTCTTCTATATCTTAGTACTATTATTCATATTATTTTATTTTCATCTCAAAAATTCTTCAAAAAAATTGTTTATTTAATCTAAAAAATATTTAATTAACTTGTATATATTTTTGTATATTTGTGCTAACCTTTTCTTCTTATAATTGTTTTATTACTAACCCTTTTTATTATTTATTTATATATTTATTATTTAATCGTTTCTATATTTATGTAAACGTGAAAGCCTTGTAATAGTCGTAGGTTTTATTTTCATCTTTATTTTATTATCTATAAATATTTATATTGCCATGGTTAGTAACTATAGGGAGTGATAACATGTTTGTACTTTAAAATTAATTTAGAATCACCAATTTAATAAGATAAATATATGAATATGGACACTCACACACGTAAGTCGATCTTTGATCGCCATCTCACACTTTCTAAGGGTATTCCTCATGTTGCCTAAATCAAAAAGGTCAAGTAAGGTGTCTTAAAGCAAAGTCCCTTTTCATAAAATATCATCAAGTCCCTTTTAAGATTATAAGATCAAGTCCCTTCGATGTTGCCTACGGTAAATGATCTTGTCCTTTCGAATAAAAGATGATAAGTCCTTTCGTATTGCTAAGACACCTTACAGTTGCCTAAACACAGATGACCCTTCACATGTCCCTTATAACATCCAAGGTAATGACTACCTATTCCTTAATAATAGGGATAGTCTTACCATTGAAAGAACATTTAAGAACAATAAATATTTAACTTAGGGTAGGTTCCTCTTAAGTACTTGCTCACTTTTCATCAAGTTACTTCATTACACTTCACATTTTCAAACAAATTTTCAAAAACAAAGTCTTTATATACATCCGTACAAGGATCATTATAAAGTACTTAGAAAATTCTTCAAATACACACTACACTTCTCAAAACAGTTTAAAGTGAGCTAAGTAACCAAGAGCCCATGGATAACCATGGATATAAAGGGTGCTAACACCTTCCCTTTTATATAACCTACCCCCCGAACTCAAAATCTTTTTAAGGTCTTTCCTGTTCTTTTATGTCCTTTCCTTTTTGGATAAAATAAAAGTCGGTGGCGACTCTTGCTATCCGCAACATTTAACTAAAGTCAGTTCTCCCACCGTGTTACACACTCCATAGTAATATGTATTGCTTTGTTATGATTACGGCCCTCTGAAGTAAGGTCTCTATCTGTAAAGCCCAACCCGTGGCTTGCATTCACACTGCCCACTACAACTTCCAGTTGATTAACAGTTATTTCTTGAGGAATGTAGGCCATTTGCAACACTCTCAGCAAGGCTTCTCTATGTGCTGGAGAACACATCAGCAGAGATAAAATTGATATTTTGGACGGCGTCTGGTTCAACTGTTCGACCACCTTATAATCACTCCTTTTAATTATGCGCAAAAATTCCTCCACCTCCTTCTCAAAGGTACCCTGTCCAGCAGCAGGAGTTGTTGTTTCTTCAGTCGCTGTTTGCTTTCCTTTAGCCTTTGTCGAAGCCTCAGCCTCAGGATCTCCTCTCAGAACTGGGGGAGCAAATAGACGACCACTTCTCATAAGACCTCCAACACCTCCGACGTTCACTACAGTCGGGTCAATAGTTGCTGACTTACTCTCGATCTTCTGTCCTTCCACGTACACATCTGATCCGTAATGCCATGGGATGGCTTTATCATCTGTATAAGGAACAGGCCCAAGAATAGTGATAGTCACAGGACTAACTTCAGGAGCATAAATGGTCACAGGTTCTCTTCTAGCGGGCATCTCAGCTGGATCATAAAAGATGGTTATAGTGGACACATCATCAACTTCATTATCAACTTTATCAAACTGCAATGATCCTTCATCAATCAGATTCTGCAACCCCATCTTCAGGTCTTCACAACCGTTCACTGAATTCACACACTTTTCACAATCAGAATTGCATCCCAGAAACACTTGTCCTTTCAACAGCCTCTCCTTCACTACCAACAGCGGAATCTTCACCTCTTCTATGCTCAGAATCAAACTTAACTTCTCACCACCCTCAACAGCATTTATTCTAGCCCCTCCGTGGTTCGGAATAGGGTTTGAAGTAACATTTGGCGGTGGTGCGAAGTTAATCGCCTTGGAGTCAATCAAATCTTAAACTTTGTGCTGTAACGCCCTGCACTTCTCAGTTGAGTGCCTGGGTGCCCCTGAATGGAAAACGCATCTAGCATTTGCATCGTACCCCACTGGAAGCTCTCCAGGTGGTGGTGGTGCCAAAGTCCTCAATTGTATCAAATTCAGGTCTAGCAATCTCTGCAGCAATGCAATATATGTCATGGGAATTGCCTCAAGCACCCTATTAGCCGGACGAGCTTGTCTTGGCTGATAAGGTCTTTGTTGATAGTTGTTACGTTGTGGCTGCTGTTGTTGCTGAGGTTGTACCTGCTGCAAAGGACTGGAAGGGATTGTGACAGCTGCCACTTGCTCATATGATCTTCTATATCCTCGGCCCCGTCCTCGGCCAAACACAGCATTGGTTTCCCCTTCCCTCCTTCTCGGGGGTCCACTGAAAGCTTTTCTTGCTCCAGTCGAGCTGCTTGCACTGGTATCCTGAATCTTTCCCATCTTTAACAAAGTCTCGACCCTTTCTCCAGCAATTACTATATCATTGAACTTGGTAGCCGAACAAGATTCCAATCTTTCGATAAACACCCCTTGCAATGTCCCCATGAACATATCAGCCATCTCATTCTCCAGCAATGGTGGTTGCACTCTGGCAGCGAGCTGACGCCACCTTTGAGCATATTCTTTAAACCCCTCCTTAGCAGTTTGAGACATGTTTTGCAGTTGAGTGCAATTTGGAGCCATGTCCAAATTGTACTGGTATTGCCTCACGAAAGCCTCTGCCAGGTCCTTCCAGCTCTTAATGTTGACTCTACTTAGCTTCATATACCATTCCAAGGTGGCCCCAACCAGGATGTCCTGGAAATAGTACATCCATAGCTTTTCATCATCAGTGTGGACAACAATCCTTCCTACAAAGGACTGAAGATGAGTCTTTGGACACGCTGTGCCGTTGTACTTCTCGAAAGTCGGGACCTTGAACTTGTAAGGGATTCTAACCCCTGGAACCAAGCCCAAGTCAGTAATGTCGAACCCCAAAGAGTTCTGAGATTGAATGGCCTTGATCTGTTCTGCCATCTCTTCAAATTTCCTGTTCATTTCGGCCCCCTGGCCTTCAGTTTCGTCCAGCAACGTAAACTGTTCGTCTTGTCCGTCCATCTGTACATTGTTCAGTCCATCATTGATAATGGTAACCCCTGGCTGTGCTACAGGGATTTCAACTTGACGGGCGCCCGCACTGTTACTATTACCTCCATCAGCAGTACCGTTGTTCCTAGCTTGACTATTTTCAACCAACTCCCGCAGACGTTCCTGATTCTGACCCATTCCTGCCATAAGGGTCATAAAATTGTCCATCCTTAGTCTCAAGTCAGCTAAATCAGCCTGCATTTGATCCGTGACTCTTTCTCTGTTGACTGTTGTGGGATATCTGTGTATGACTGGATGTTCTTGAACTTTCCTGGGAGCTATAGTGCCTGAAACAGAAAAGACATTAGAAACTGAAGCACTACCTGCAAAAAAAAAAACACGTCATATGCATGCAATGTAACTGCTCATGTTCCCAAGTTTTAAGCATTTGTACGCCCCAGTTCTGGTATTTTCTCCAAACAACCACTTTGAGTATTAACTTTCAGACTTTCTCTTTTGAAGAGTGTTCAGATATTAGCAGTATCAGACAAACAAGCCTTGCATATTCAGAAATGGTAATTTGCATATTAACACTGTATATTATGGACAACCCACTGCCGGCCAAAAGTTAGAGCACCAACAAAAATATTCCTCGAAGGGTTACAAGTCAATACATGAATAAAAGACAAAAGAATAAAGCAAGACATCTACAACAAGTCTGTAGGTAATCTGAATAAATAAATAAACTAAACTAGAGACCCAGGTTCCTCTGCAGCCACCTCTGCTCTGTTCTTCTTCACACCTGCTCTCAGCTTGAGCTCTTCAATCTCCTTCAGTGCCTCCTCCAAGGCTAACTGGCTTTGTGCCAACTGCTGAGTC
The DNA here is from genome assembly GCA_963966055.1 of Lathyrus aphaca. Classification (NCBI taxonomy): domain Eukaryota; kingdom Viridiplantae; phylum Streptophyta; class Magnoliopsida; order Fabales; family Fabaceae; genus Lathyrus; species Lathyrus aphaca. The sequence continues at coordinate 214,217,533 of OZ014519.1, forward strand.
TTTTCCCTTCGTATGTTGTGGACTTGCTCCACCTCTTCCTTCTTAAAGGCCATTTGCACCTCAAAAAACTCTTCTTTTTCTTTAAACTTCTTTTGCTCTTCCTCCCTTTGGCCTTGCAACCAAACAATGGACTGGCAAGCTTCCTTGAGAGTCTTCAAAGTCTTTTTGCGTTCCGCTTCTCTTTTTGCTTCCATCAGACCTAACCTTTGAAAGTGAGCTTCCCTTCCAGCAAAGTCTTTCTCTTTAGCTTCCAAAGAGGCTTGTATCTTCTGCAGCTTTCCCTCTGCTTCATTTTTGGCCCGGTTGGCAAGATGATATAGGCTAACCATTTCAGCATTCTCCACTCGAACTTCATGCAGCTGAGCTTCCAATTTCTTATACTCTTCAAGGGGAACAGTACTCCGGCTTGGCACTTCTCTGGGATAAAGTGGAGCTTCTACTGAGAAGGGCATGAGAACTTCTTCTACATGTTTTTTCAACCATGTAGCAAAAGGGGGATACGTCTTGGGATCTACTCTGCCAAAGTCTTTCTTACCCTTCCTCATCCTGTGAGCCCAAGCCTGAGATGCTTTTAGAACTAACTCCTTATTTCCCTCCACAGGAAAATACAAAGACTCAGCAAACTCTTCCATCTGTGGTGGATCTCTCAAAGGATAACCAAATTGCTTCCTGGCTAATGTTGGATGATAACTGATCACACCCTTCCTTCCTAGCAAAGGTACTCCAACAAATCTTCCACAACTTACCAACAACTCTTTCCCCATCAAATCTCTATCATATCCCCAGGCTATATCCTCAGCAGTTAGCCCCATCAACCTTCTAGACCATCTCCACTCATCTCTCATCTCCTTGAAAGCACCTGATTTTGGAAGTTGTCAGGCAAACCACTCAGCAAACAATGAAGCACAACAACCCACTGGTCCACCCATACCTTTATCATTTCGGTAATGAACGTTGTAGTAGAAATCTCCCAACAGAGTTGGCACAGGATTGCCTTTAGCAAAGATAGAGATCACTTCCAAGCTCACAAATTCTTTCTCTCCCGGGAACAAGCTAGACCCATACACCATCAAAGCCAGCAAAGCACCAAAATTCCCCCATTTACCTTCTTTAGCATATTCCTCAGCCTCTGGTATGAGCACACTCCAAGGGAGTCCTTTGCCTTCACTATCCTTCAGAGCCTTTTTGACTGTAGCAGCTGGTAAACGACAGACTTTGGCTATGTCCTCTTCCTTAAGCACCACCTCAGACCCATAGAAAGGCAAGGTATCTCTGACTGGAACATTCAAAATGCTGGAAATCTCCTCCAAGGTAGGAGCCAAGATGTAATCTAGAATCACAAAGCATTGCAGCAGGGGATCATAAAACTGAAGCAAGGTATGCAAACTGTCCTTCTGGTCTGCAGTGGGTTTGTCCATATACTTCAATATCTGGCCATATCTTTTTCTGAAATTTCCCAAGACTTGGTCATTCATCAAACTTTCTAATTTCTTAACACTCCTGACTTTAGGTTGAAGAAAAGTATAGTGAACATTCTTTTTCCTTCTAATTCTTCTGACTTCTGCCATCTGGAGATAAGATTTACCAGAACTGGGAGCAGATTATGAACAAATAACCTGAAAAATGGAAACATAAACAATTAATGCAAGAATGATGCAAATGCGAATGCAATGCAGGCATATGATCAATCTGGGACCATCTGGATACTGGACATTGAACATAAGGACCCTCTGAATAACTGGCAACCAAGATCCTCTGAGTCACAACCCTCTGATAGAAATTCTCAGAACCATAGTACCAAGAAAACCAGAACACCAGAACCATAGGACCAAATCTCAACAAGGACCACTGATAATGAGGGTATGTAGAGGCCAAGGGTTCCTGCAAACCTGTAAACCCCTCCCAATCTCACTGGTATGCTCCGGGTCAAACATCACGGACTCTCAAAGCCAAATAGCAATAATACTTTCACCATTTCCGAGAAATGGCACATGACCAGATCAGGGAATCGGTTTGGCATTATATACTACGCAGGGAGGCTTCAGCTGAGTCCGGGAAACAAGGTCATCCTATGCAAGTCCCAGGTGGGCCCTCGGATGCGAATGGGTTTGCCACAAAATGTTGTCTGCCACTATCACCACTAAAGAGGGATGTTTCCACAAGGTTCTCAATGATCGGTCCCTAGCTGCACATAACTGTCAAGGTTATGAAATGAGAGAGGAAGATCCCCAAATCAAGACATTTCCAAGACGGTCGCAAATCTGGGCGTGGAACTCACTACTACCCCTATGACAAGATCTCATGAGGCCAAAGTGGAACCACTATAAGTCCTAAGGTGCACTCGAGCCGTGTTAATGAGCTCATCTCTCAGAAATAGTATCACCCAAGCCCGCCAAACAGAAGATCCAGTCCAGATAGTCCAGTAATAATATGATGCAGAAAATAAATACTGAAAACTGTAAATAAAGCTGTAAATAAACTGTAAATAAATAACAGTAAAGAAACAGAAACACACAAGCGCTAGGAGAGACTCACAGGGGAACCAGAGATACTCTGGTTATCATTAGTCCCCAGCAGAGTCGCCAGCTGTCGCTCCCCGGATTTCCATCCTGGTACAAACGAGAAAGTGGCGCGGAAATTAATAGAGTCGCCAACCAGGCATTTTTATCCCGAAGGAACGGGAATGGTAATGCTGCACAAACCAGAAGAAAGAAGAGGAAGGACATGGGTCCTGCGAACCAAAGAGACTGAGCTCGGGAGTCGGTTACAACCTGGGAAGGTATTAACACCCCAGATCGTCCGCCGTACCCGACGGGATCCACGCTTGCAAAGAAACTGTTTCAAAGGGTGAAAAATGAAAACTGCTGCTAAAGAAAAGGAAATGAATTGAATAAAAGAAAAGAAAAGGGAACTGGAAAAGAAATGAGAAGGAAAAAATGTAGGGAAAATAAAGATTGTGCTCGAACGGGCCCTGCCCCGCTGCCTACGTACCTCATCGGGAAAATGAGGATCAGAGTCGCCGTAGTTCCCCTAACTAGGGGTGGAAAAGATTTCTTGTGTATTAAGGCTTGAACTGCCTATGTCAATGCTCAGGTGTTGCAGGCTCGGACGACGAGTGCGTTACCGTCTTGCAAAATGACAAGTAGGAGCAAGTTCGAGTACGGAGCGAAGGAGATGAGAAAAGAATTCCCGAAGGAAAGACGCTTATTGTTTGTTTATGTTTTTTATGAAGCTTTTTATGAGTGTGTCACAAGGAAGTGAACTCAAGCTTTTTTCCATGGAATGTGCACTTGTCACTACATAACAAGATGGAATAATAGAACAAGCACACTCAAGTAAGGAGAAGATCCCCAAAACTTGAATCCAGAGATTAGGGCCTAAGCTCACTAACTCATTAACTTATTAAGTGTTTTTGGTATTTACATTGAAGAAGTGTTTTTTTATGATTTTCTTGGTGAAGATGACACCCTGATCAGACTTGTGCATCACAAGACAAGCTTGTACTATCCCAAGATGGGAAGACTACAAGTGTCTCATGGAATAAGGCTATTGCTCAAGGTATTACTTCAAACTTTATTAGGTGTCTTCTTTAGAGTTTTGAGATGAGAAGAGAAAAGAAACCAAAAGGACCACAAAGGTAAAAGTCTAATGGGGGACTAATGAATCCTAAGTGTTGTCCTGCATGGAAATCCTAGGTTAGTGAGGTTTACTATCCTAAAGAAGAAAGAATGAAGAAGAAAAGAAGAAGAAAGAAGAAGAAAGAAGAAGAGAGAAGAATATAAGAGTGGGAAGTAAGGCCTAATCCCAACAATCACAAGGTTAGAAAAAATAATGATAAGAAGAGAAGAGATAAGATTTGGAGATGTGGGAATCACATCCACATCTCTCACTTACCTAAGCCCCTGAAAAGGTTAGTAACACAAGTATAAAGGCAATATAAAATGATCACAATGCCATACCAACCTCATACAAACATAAGTGAAGTCATACACATAAATTCTCAATGCAAACACAAGTCACAAGAATGAAAAAAGAAGCACACCAATCAACATGAGGCAACATGAATCACATAACAAAGCAAAGCAAACTTGAGAAGATGTAAAGCAAAATAAAAAAATTACAAACTCAAGACACAAGATCAGAACCCTAATCAAGTTAGAAAAATGTCTAAAGAGCATAAGAGGTGAAGAGAAGAGAGGCATATGGTCAAGCAATCACATTATGGGAAGAAAGAAGCAAAGGAAGTGAGATGAATATACATAAGATTGGAAGAACTCCAAAGGCAAACAAATTACAAGTTTTCCAAAACATAAACCCCACCCCAAGATCAGAGAGGCATCAATGCCCTAAAAAGACTCTAGACAAGATGAAGAAGTTGGCACAAGTGCCCTTCTAAGCTAAGGAGAGGACTTATGATCAAAGAGAAACAAAATGGGACAAGTCAAGAACAAAAATTCAAATCAAATCAAGTATGCACCCAAAAATTCCACAACCTTGGAAAAGAGACCCTCAACCATACCCTAACAACATGCCAAAAGGGGAGGGAAAGAATCAGAATTCAAGCAAGTCAAATGAGGGGTCAAACATCAACTAGGGTTAAGAAACTTCACTCACAAGTTGAGGATCAAAACCAATTAATCAAGATTCTAAAAATCACCAAGAAACTACATCCTCTCATGAGTCCAGAGCAAAAAGAACCAACCAAAAATTCAAAATGAGGATCAATATAGAAAATGGACAAGTCAGCATGCTTCAAAATGAAATAAAATGAATTAATTAACATGAACAATTAATTTACACGTGTCAAAATAAAATAAATGGAAAATAAAAATGTCAAAAATTAGAGAAAACTCAAACCACCAATCATGAATTTTTTTAGAATTTTTAATGACCTAAAACTATTTTTAAAAATTAAAATCCAAACTGAAATTAAAATGAAATAAAAAGAAAAGAAAATAAAATGGATGAGGTTGGGGGGTGCCAACAGCAAGGGTTCTTAGTTCAATTCATTGGGCCTAATACGCAGGGGGGTGTGGATATTAAGTCAAGCCCATCCAAATAGTCAGCGCGACATGATAATTAGGGTGGATATTCAAAAATATTCAGGAAAAACAAGGACCCTAGGATCAAGTGGAGAGGCCAGATTAGTCAACTCATTAATGTAAGTCAGCAAATGATTGGTCTGGAGTGAGGGAGCACATTAATTATTGTGAGGTGAGACACATGGATATTAAATCAGAAAAAGAAATTCACGTGAGGGAGAGGGTGCCTCATTTATGAGGTGGCAAGCTGAGGGACGTTCAGATGGGAAGATCTAATGGCTCTGGTATCATCTTCTTCCTTCAAACCCTAATCACACAAGCTCAGAATCCGGTGACCGGAGCTAGGGCTCCGGCACTGAAAAATGAAAACTATGAACAAAACTTAATAAAAATGGATCAAACTGTCCAGGTTGAATAAACAAGGTACGCTGAGTCCAAAAATGGCCATGAAATTCACAAAGGAGCAATGAACAAGCTGGATCAAAGAGAAACAGGTTTCACCATGAAACTTTAAATCATCATACAAAACTCAATAATGCACCATTTTCAAATCTAAAATGCACAGAATCATCAGCACAACTAGTAGATCACAATGCACACATTTATTTTCATTTCCAGATCCAAGGATTTTGAGCTTACCTGAGACTTGAAGATGCTCTAAAACTCCAAGAAAATGCTCCTACAGCTGCAGATCCACGCACTTTGACCTCCTCTTGCAAAATAAATGCAAGATGGAGCTTGGGAGAAGCTGGATCTTGAAATCCGAAAGCTCTTGCTCTTGAATGGCACTTGTATGATTCTTCACTCTCAGCTTGAAAGGGTGTGTGCAATGTGATCTTTAGAGCTCAAGGATGAAGAATATGTGAAGAGATTGTGAAGAGAATGCTTGAGAAAAAAGTTTAGAAGGGAAATGCAATTGAGCAAGAAAGTGTAGATCTGAAAAATGGAAGAGCCTCTACACGAATTTAGGGCATGGTTTTCTTTTATATGCTTAGCATTCACACCTGACTAGGGTTTTTGCACCAAGAGTGGCATGGAGAGTGTGATTGAGGTGTATTGGCCAATTTGCATGAAAAGTGTGACTTCCTCATCCACACGTGAAAACCCTCTTTCAAGTGAGCATTATGACCTCAATCCACCCTTTGAATTGTTTTAAATCAATCATGACCTTTGATCATAAGTGTAACATGCTTTTTTAATGATTTTGCAATTTTGCCTCTTATGTGGTGTGTTTCTTCTCATGCACGAAATTGGTGATATTTTTGGAGCAAATCTCTTCTTATGTAATGCTTTGTAAGTTTGTGATCATAATTGGCCCATAAAACAACTTAAGAATAAGTTTCAAGACTTTTTGCATTTGTGGAAGCTTGGAATTTCAAGTCATGCCCTAGTTTTACACCAATTTTCGAGGGCCTTATCTCTCTAACCATAAGGGCTGTGAAAATTCTCTTGTACTTTTTGAAAATGGGAGGCCTTAAACTTCAACTTTCATGTTTGGCTTTGGTTAATTTGAAGCTTTTTTCACCAAGTTATGTGTCTTTGAAAATTAGGGCAAAAAGTTGCTAAAAATGGCAAATTCTATGACCAACCATATGCCAATTTTGCAAAACACCTCAAAACTTCCTGATTCTTGATCCTTGATCTTGCCAAATCTCTTCTAAGGTTATAAGAACATCTCTTGGCTAGAAAAATGTGGTTGGACCCTCTGAAATCTCACAGTTGACTTTTATAAGGCACAGTTGACCAATTTCTTCATTTACAAGCAATTGAAGAAATACTTGACTTCCACAAGGAAATTTCTCACCAAATTTCATCCCTAGGATCCTCCTAACATGTAAGAGACTTTGCCCAAATGAAATGGCCAAAGTCTTAAGGTTTTCATGCTTGAAACTCAAACCCTAATTTGGGATCATTGTGTAGGAGCTTTGCCCTAGCCTGAATTCCCTGATGATCTTCCAACCTTCTGAGCTTTTGTGAATGACCTTGAACTTGTGAATGCAACATAGACCCCTCATAGGACTTGAACAAATCCATTGTGCCCCTTGTCATAGCTTATGATTGCTTCAAAACCTCCACAGATGATCATATGCCTAATGCTAGGTCATGAGAATGTTATGCCTCATCTTTCCATGCTTAGATGCCAAGAATATGATATGTTCATGATGAATATGATATGATATGATGCTTAAAAAGAAGAGGGAAAATTTGGGGTGTTACAATGATCATATTAAATCTTTAAATTTATACAACAACTTTAATTTATTACTGGAAGATTATTTTTCCATCAAAAGATGATATATTTTTAATTTGATTTTAACTATTTTTCGTGACATGAATTATATTTAATAATCTAAACACATACATAATGTTATACATATATGTGCTTCCATATTTTCGTGAAGTTTTTAAATAAAAAATAAACATATTAAATAAAAAATAAAAATAGATTAAATTAAATTGAAAATTATATCGGATCCTTTGAGGCTTTCCATTCCAAGGGGAGATCATCTTGATTAGTTAAATTATTCTCCTCTTCGATTTTAGATTCTTTATCCGGCTCCTCCTCAGCTATATCTGGAATGGCTTGAACACTCGATATATCTTGATCTTTAAGAATATCCTCAGAGGAAACACCTGCACCATTAAAACAACTAACTTTTCCGACAACTTTCGGATAAGATTCATCAAAGGATACATGCACAGATTCTTCAATGATATGTAATCTTTTGTTGTATATTATATATGCTTTACTTGAATTAGAGTATCCGAGAAAGATACCTTTATCAACTTTTGAATCAAAAATTCCAAGATTTTCTTTAAAGTTTGTTTAACACGTAACATTTAAACCAAATACATGGAGATGTGGAACATTTGGCTTCCTACCTTTAAAAAGTTCATATGATGTTTTATTAATAGTATAATGCATAAGTACCATATTCAAAACATAACACGCCGTACTTATGGCATCCGCCCACAAAAATTTAGGAAGACCATTGTCATTAATCATAGTTCGTCCAAGCTCCTATAAAACACAATTTTTGCGCTCCACAACACCATTTTGTTGCGGAGTTCTGGGAGTAGAAAAATTATAATAAATTCCATGTTTATCACAAAATTCCTCAAAGATATGGTTTTCAAATTCACCTCCATGATTGCTTCGGATTGTAACAGTACTAGTGTTTAGTTTATTTTGAGATAATTTGGCAAACTTTTCAAATGCCGAAAAAGTGTCACTTTTTCTAGCTAAAAAGATAGTCCAACAAAATCTTGAATAGTTGTCAACAATAACAAACCCATAATAGTTTCCACCTAGGCTTTTAATTCAAGATGGACCAAATAAATCCATATGGAGAAGTTCAAGAGGTCTAGACATTGAAACAACGTTTTTGGATTTAAATGAGATCCTTGTTTGCTTCCCTATTTGGCAGGCATCGCAAATATGATCTTTGGTAAATTTAATTTTGGGTAGACTAACTACTAAGTCTTTTGAAACTATCTTATTTAACAAGTCAAAGTTAACATGTACTAAGCGCCTATGCCAAAGCCAATAATCATCACTCTTGGAACCAAAACACTTAGGGTCATTTACAGACACTTCATTTAAATCAAGCATGTATACATTATTGACACTCAAACCCTTAAACACATCATTATTTTTATCATTATGTTCAATTATACAACCTTTCTTTTGAAAAGGAGACTTTATATCCTATGCCACATACTTGGCTAATGCTAATAATATTGTGTTTAAGTCCTTCAACTAAAAGGATATTTGAGATAAATGTATATGAGGGATTACCTACACTACCTTTGTCGAGTATAACTCCCTTGTTATTATCATCTTAGGTTACAAATCCCTTCTTCTTAGCCATAAAGTCATAGAGTAAGGAAATGTCACCTTTCATATGCCTTGAGCACCCACTATCGAGAAACCATCTTCTCTCCGTAGCCTCAAGACACCCCACCTACAAATTTAAACAAGGGAAAGAGGTACCCAATTTTCATTGGGTCCTTGTGTGTGAGTGAAACCTTGGTTGCATTTGGGCAACCATTTTAAATTCCTTTAGGAGCCAAAAATCTCCTAAAACTACATTTGGCAATAGTGTGTCCCCTCTTGCAATAATAAAGACAAGTTAAGTTTGGTTTGGTGAAACATTTGCTTATTTGATCTCTCACCACATAAGTGTATTTTTGATATGGATTATTCATGGAATTTATAAAATTAGATCAATCAATAGCAAATGTCATTTTTGGTTGTGATACTTTGTCTAATTTGGTTTGAAGAGTTTTGACCTCTTTTTGCCAAATGCAACAAGTTTCACAACTATGAAAATTAAACCATTCCCGCTTGTCTTCCTTAATTGGCTCCACCATAGAACGCTTAAGAGCTTCCAAGAGATATAAGCTCTCCTTGACTTTCCACCCTTCTTGTGATTTTTGTCTTTGTCTTTGTCCTTCTTCAACATCGTACACTCCAGTTTATAGTGACCGGCCTTTCTGCAATTATAGCATGACCCTTTTGACTTGGTACTTTTACTTTGATCTTTCTTAGAGGGATTTTATTGCCTTCTATAATTGAAGATACGTTTATCCGAATGAGATATTTCATTCTTCCTAAGATATCTATTGTACCTTCTTACAAATAGCCCCATATCTTCATTCGATTCATTGTCTTCGTCATTAGACTCACTCTCACATTCATTGTTGGTGGATGATTTTGAAGTAGAAGCCTTCAATGCAATAAACATATTCTTCTTCTTGTTGTCTTTGGATTTATCATTCTTTTCTTTCATTTTACTCTTTTCATAATTGTCGAGATTCAAGAGCTCTTTCTCATGTTCTTCTAAGTTGCCTAATAACTTGGTCAAGTCCAAGGTTCTTAGGTCATTAGCTTCTTTGATCGTCGTGACTTTAGGTAGTCAGTCCCTAGTAAGACATCTCAAATTTTTTTTAGTAGCAACATCATTGGGATTAGTCTTATAAAGAGCATTTAAGCGATTTAATAGATGAGAAAATAACTTTCCCAATTCCCCAATGGTTTCCCCCTGGTTCATGTGAAAGAGATCAAACTCTTGTGTCAATGTATTGATTCTAGCTAGTTTAACATCGTTCGTTCCCTCATAGGAAACTTGTAACGTGTTCCACATAATTTTAGCCATAGTACAATGTGAAACTCTATAATATTCACCAGATGCCAAAGCGGCAATGATCATATTTCTAGCCTTCCAATTGTAACTATGGTTCTTTTCATCTTTTTCATCCCATTGTGCTTCAAGTTTAGGTACTTCAACGTTATCCAAGTTGCTCATGGTTATTTGCATGGGACCATCTTCGATAACCTTCCATATCTTTCTATCAATAGAGTTGATATGAATCCGAATACAATCCTTCCAGTGAATATATTTTTCTCTAGTGAAAATGGGCACCCTATTATACGCCCCGTTGGATCGTTATCCATTTTCTAAAAAGTTATATGCGAAGCACTAGATGAACTGGTGCTCCTGATACCACTTGTTAGACGATGGTGCGAATCTAGAAGGGGAGTTGAATAGATCCCTTTTAAAAACTATTCCAAATTTCAAAAATTTAATTGAAAAATGGTTTGCGAAAGCTCCCCGGAAAATTCACGTCTAAATTTTATTAAGTCACCGGTGATCGGATATGCAGTATAAAACCAAATGAGATGCTAATGATGAATTAATCAATGACACACTAATTAATCAATTAAATCTTTCATAATTGGTATAACAACTTCCAACAATGTAGTAAGAGAAAAAAATAGCACAATGACAATGAATTAGTGTGTTTTGAATTTTATCGAACACTTGGTGGGCACACCACACCAAGTGTGTTTTGCAAATATTTATAGTGCAAAATTTTTCTAAGGTTACTATCAAATTTGATAGCAACAATTTCATAAACACTTGGTGTGTACCAAAATTTGCAAAACAGAATTTTCAATGTTACACTATTTCAAGTTGTGCAAAAAATATAACGAATAGAGAAAAACAAAGAACACACAAATTTGTTTAGACAGTTCCCCTATCGTCCTCGCTAAGGGTACCTCTTCCCCTAATTCAAAAATCGAATTGGGATATATATTAAAATTGCAATGATTTTACAAAGAGAAATTAGAAATGACAAACCAATCCTAATAGTTGCTTTAACAATGTTTCTCTTTGTCCTTTGACTCAAGATGAATCAAGTTCTTCACACGTGTCGAACAAAACTTAGATTGTTGCTCCCTTCTTTGTAAGAATACCAGATCCTTCAAACTTTGGGCACGACTGCTTTGAATCGGTACGAGTAAACACACACCTTTCTTCAAAATCCTCTGATTACCGTGGTATGGTTAAACAATCTCTTTGATCTTCAAGCCTATTCACTCGGCTGAATTTATGAACCAATGGTGTGTACAAAACCCCCAAATCACAATGATCTTGGAGGAAAAACTCTCAAGGTTTATTCAAGAAAAACCCACAAATCTCTCAACCTAAACTTAATTCGCAATTCAATGTTTGAACGTTATCACCTTGAATATTGCACTTTGATCAACAAAAATAATTGTGTGTAGCTGTTGATGAATGCTAGAGAAGATGAAGATGATGAGAGAAAATTGTGTATCTATTTAACTTTTCTTGTTTAACATGAAAAAATAATGCCCCAACTATTTATAATGCCACATGAGATAAGGATTCACGTGTAAAATAAAACAGGAGAGAGAATTAACTGATTTTGCGCCTTTGTTCCAGGATGAGTCGACCTAAATAATCTTTGAGTCAACCTGAATAACCTTTTGAGTGGACCTAAATTTTGTCCTCGGTCAGCCTGTTGAGACTCATATGAAATAAGAAATTTTGCACCTTGTTTGAATGAACCTATTCAACTAAATGAGTCGACTCATTGCTTTGAGCCGACCTATTTTTGTGCCTTCAGTCAGCCTGTTGAAACGCGTAGCATTCAAGAATGTTTTTCATTGAATGAGTTGACCTGTTTGCCTTAATAAGTTGACTCATTTACCTTGAATCTTCATAAAATCATATTTTGATGATTTAAGCTTCCAATTTCTTCTGATTCAATGTATCACCTAGAGTCACAGAAGTTTTGACATCATTAAAAACATATGTACCTCTCACAGCATCATTCCATACGGTTTCTGATGTTATATCTTCGACTTTTGGAAAACCAAACACAAATACACAAATTTCACAATATCTCTTTTCATATCCGACCACCAAAACAATTTCTACAAATCTTGATACATCTTCGTAGCACCAGGATGAATACTCAGACTGTTACGATATCCTTCCTCCAAATTACTCTGATTAATTTCTTGAACATCTAGAATACACACTCTGTCTCCAAATCTCATTACATCATTCTCATCAATCCGGAATTCACCTCTGTTACCTTGGTTAATCAAAGTCAACTGATCAAACTACTTCAAATTAGATTGTTATCCTACTCGGATTCTCTCCACAATATCACTGGTCAATTTTAACATTCCCAACTTCAAACTTTCGGAAGTAGTCTCACACAACAAACTCATGTCTCTGAACTATTCAATCATCTCGAGTTCTTTCACCATAAGCATCGACATATGCAATGTCTTCCTACTCATAGAATCTACAACCATATTCGCCTTACTAGGATGGTAACTCACATCAAAATCAAAATCTTTCAACAATTCCAACCACCTTCTTTCCCTCATATTCAGTTCCTTCTGATCAAACAAATATTTCAGACTCCTATGATCACTGAACACCTCAAATTTTGAACCAAAGAGATAATGTCTCCAAATATTCAACACAAACACCGCTACTACCAACTCTAAGAGATAATTTCTTTCATGAACTCTTAGTTTTCTAGAAGCATAAGCAACTACTTGACCATTCTGCATCAACACTCTTCCAAGTCCCATCTTCGACGCATCACAATACACCACAAAAGACTCGCTCGGATTAGGCAGAATCAACACTTGAGCAGTCGTCAACTTCTTCTTTAATTCCACAAAACTCTGTTTACACGCAACATCCCACACATAAGCTTGACTCTTTCGATTTTACTGAGTCAAAGGCAACGCCAACTTAGAAAAGCCTTCAATAAACTTCTGATAATAACCTGCCAATCCTAGAAAACTTTGGATTTCCGTAGTAGACTTCAGAGTCTCCCAATTCAACACAAAATCAATCTTTGAAGAATGTACAACAATTACACCATTCGAAATTACATGACTAAGGAAGCTTACCTCCTTCAACCAAAATTCACATCTTGACAATTTTGCATACAACTTAATCTCCCTCAAAATCTTCAAAACAGTCCTAAGATGTTTCGCGTGTTCTTCTTCTGAGTTAGAGTATATCAAAATATCATCAATGAAAAGCACAACAAAATCATCCAGATATGCATGAAAAATATGATTCATGTACTCCATAAGTAGACCAGGTGCATTGGATACACCGAACGACATCACCGTATATTCACAATGACCATATCTCGTCCTGAAAGTCGTATTTGGAATATCATCAAGCTTAACTCAAATCTGATGATAACCATACGTCAAATCAATCTTTCTAAACACAAAAGCCCATACCAATTGATCCACCAAATCGTTGATTCTTGGAAGTAGATACTTATTCTTGATAGTCACCTTATTCAAGTGTCGATAATTGACACAGAACCTCATACTGCCATATTTCTTCTTCGCCAACAACACCGGAGCACCCCACGGAGAAACACTTGGTCGAACAAAATTCTTCTCAAGCAATTCATCTAGTTGCTTCTTCAACTCACGCAATTCGGATGTTGACATTCGATAAGGAGTCATCGACATAGGACTAGTATCTGGTACCAAATCCACTGCAAACTCCACTTCACATTTTGGAGGTAAATCACTTATGTCCTCCGGAAACACATCTGGAAATTCACTGACAACTGGAAGTGCAACACCCCATCCTCCTGATCAACTTGCAATGATGCAAACATCCCAAAAATTTGGGCTTCATCTCTTAGAAGTTCATCCACTTATTTATCCGAAAGAACATCAACTCACCATGGTCACCAACTTTTGGAAACTCTATCGTCTTAGCATAACAATTGATATGCACAAAATTGAACTCTAACCAGTTCACCCCCAAAATAACATTGATTTGGTGCAAGGGTAAACACACCAAATCCATTAATAAACTCTTCCCAAAAATAGACAAAGGACAACTTAAATACACATGAGTAGTAGTGACAGAACCATTTGCAGGCATTTCTATCACCATACCACTATTCATATCATATAGTTTCAATCTCGGCCTAGTTACACACTCAAGCCAAATAAACGAATGAGTAGCACCCGTGTCAATAATAGCAATAAACTCAACATAATTAATAAAGCATGTACCTCGAATCAAGTTATCATTCTTAGGAACTTCTGAGCCACTCAAAGCAAACACTTTGCCATTGATATGGGTAGTTGTAGCTGTCTTCTTCAATTTCTGACACTGAGTACTGATGTGCCCCTCTTTAGCACAGTTGAAACAAGTCATTCCTTCGTTTGGGAAATCACCAACCCGATGACCTCTCTTGCCACATTTGTAGCATTTAATCATTTGATTATTTCACACCTCAGACTTACGAACTGATTCTCCACATTTGCAGCACTTAAGAGATATAGAACCTGCTCCCTCACTTGGCTTCTTCCCATCTAAAACCTTTTGTTTTCCCTTATCAGCTGGAGTCACATAATGTTTTCCTAGAAATTTGTCTTTCTCTCTCTTCTCATCCAACTGCTTAATGTGAGCAGATCGAGCTCAGTTATCTTCATCATAAATCCTACTCTTATCCCCCAACTCAGTATACCTACGAATCTGCTAACATCTAATCCCTTGCTTGATTTCTGGTCTCAGTCCATTATCGAACTTGAGACACTTGGAAATTTCAACATCAACACGGTCGTAGTGAGGACAAAACTTCACTAGCTTCTCGAACTTTGCAGCATATTCTGCCATAGTCATACTTCCTTGCTTCATATCAAGGAATTTCACTTCCTTCTTACCACAAGCATCCTTAGGAAAATACTTTCCCAAAAATTTTGCTTTGAACATAGCCTAAGTCACCACAGTTCCAACATCTTCGAATCGCTGACGGATATTATCCTGCCAGTCCTCAGCTTCTTCCAACAACATGTGCATACTAAACTGCACCTTCTGAGCATCACTTCACATCATCACTCAGAAAATCTTCTCATTCGCCTTAAGCCACTTTTGGCACTATCCGGGTCATGAGTACCTTCAAACGTCAGTGAATTATTCCCCTTAAACTTGTCCAAAGCACAAAACTCATCAGGAACATTGTTCTAAGTCGTAGCTTCAGCAACTGTAGCCACCGCATCTGCAAGAGCATGATTTGTAGTCATTCTACATATCACCAACAACATCAAAAGAATGAATCATCAAAACTATACTCACACGTAACAACCGACAATGACTAACAACGACAAGACTCGAGTGGACAGACCGACCTGCTCTGATACCACTAATGTAACACCCTTTTTACTCCAACAATTATACAAATAATTTAAATAAAAATAAGAGTAACCACATAAGGGCGTCACATTTAATTCAAAACAACCAACATCTGTGTCATGTCCCGTAACATTGGTTACATCATCAAATTCACTTAGTCATGAACTATGCAGCAGAAAACATCAAAAGTTTCATTTTAATCCTCATAAAATATCAATAATGCAACATTCTTCAAAATTAAGTCAAAACATCATGATAGAGTTCAACTAGAACTTGATATCATAAAACAAAGCAAAACAA
Source organism: Lathyrus aphaca (assembly GCA_963966055.1). Lineage (NCBI taxonomy): Eukaryota > Viridiplantae > Streptophyta > Magnoliopsida > Fabales > Fabaceae > Lathyrus > Lathyrus aphaca. The sequence goes on from OZ014519.1 coordinate 214,233,389, forward strand.
AACAAAGAACACCAAGGTTCACATTCTTTCCCAACCCGATGTTACATGATACAAATCAAGACACCACTAGTTACATCTAACAGAAACAAAAGACAGAAAACGTCAAACTAACTCCACACACCGGTAGCTAGAGCTATCAAAATGGGTTAGCCCACATGGCCGCCTGCCAGGCCCAAAAAATCATAGTGTTTGGGCCTTAAAGTTTTAGAGCACATATTTTTTAGGGCTTTTTTAGCCCAGCCCTAAAAAGCCCGCTACCCATTAGGGCTATCCCAAATGGGCCGTGGATAGCCCATTAGGCTTATATCAGTATAAATTTTAAAAACTTATATTCATATTCATATTGTCTTACTCCAAAATAACACATTGGTTTTTCTCACCTCACTAAATTTTATCTCTAGTTTATTCAATCTTTCTCTTTAAATATTATACATTAATATAATCAACATTTTTTCTCATATTTAATATTAGTTTGTCCTATATTAAATATTTGAGTATTATTTTATACAATTTAGACATGTATTGTATTTAAAAATACATTATAGTATTTATAAAAGATAATCTAGTACTTAAAAATGTATTATGTTTAAAATAATATAATTTTTTATTTTAATTATAATAAATATTATGACATTTTAATTTTATTTTTTTATTAAAAAAGCCTATTTAGGGCCGGGTTGTCCGAATCCCAACCAGGGTTGGGCTCGGGTAGTAATTTTCGAGCCCATATTAGAGATGGGCTTTTTTGGCCCAACCCTAAAAAACCCGAGCCCATCAGGGTCGACCCGTTTAGGGTCGGGTAGCCCATTCTGACAGGTCTACCGACAACTATCCTTCTTGAGTATCTTCATGTTACCCATGTAGAGGTAACATTCAAACAGGAAGGGTGAGTAATCACGAATCAATATAAACGACATAAAGTAAAGGTAAGAAAATGACATTCATCGTGGGGCATCACATCGTAAATTCTCACCCATAATAGTACACATCTCATCAAAACATTTAATCAACACAAAATGCATCATGCTATGTCACCAAGAATGAAATGCATCTTCTTAAATGCATGTGGTACCGATTTCAACATATGATGGACACTGGGCCATCTACCCTCCACAAGGGAGCACAACATAATCAACATCACCTTGATCCAAACTATGGGATCGAAGCCTCCAACAACATAGGTATGTCATGAATGAAATACACAATAACATCATCATATCAACATATTAAATCAACACTTGCATCCGCATTCATGAAAATTCATCACGTAACACTACATACATCCTAACTTCATGTTCATCACATACATCATGAGATAATCCTCAAAACATCAAGATAACACCTAACAACACGTATATTACTTCATACCTACACACTAATGAATAATTTTTCAGAATTAAAATACAACATTTTTCATTGCCAGGTCACACTAAGTGCGCAACTCACTGACTCTTGGAGTCGAAAATTCTTAAGAGCATGATAAGCAGCCTCGACCATGCTAAGCGGGTTGTTCAATTTCAGACTAAAAACCCTGCGATGATAGCATAACATCTGCTACGAAAACCCAACCCAAAACCAGTATTTTTCATAGGAAATCATAGATTTCATAATTAAAACACACTATTATCATGTATACATCAAAATACAACCACATAACATCATGATTCATCATAGTTCATCAAAATCTACTCCTTAAACCCTAGGTTTCCCATAGAATTCCAACTACCCACAATACCTAAATCATACGTCATGAACATTGAAAGACAATACTCCTCATACCTTAAAATGTCGCTTTCTTACAATTTCTCTTCGAATTCTCTGGAGATCCTCTAAGCCCTAGCCTCTTCTCCTTGTTCTTCAGAGCTTTTCTCATCTTTTCTCCCAATGTTACGAATGATACAATCCTCTTCTCACTAATCAGTATAACACATACCCCTAATACTCTTTTCCAACTTTACCCTCAACTTAGTCTCCTCAAATGTCCAACATACCCCAAAAACCTCTAATTATTTTATTTTAATTAAATAATAATAATTCAAATATTCCAACATAATTATCCTTATATTAATATTTATTAAAATAATCCTATAATCTTATCAACCAACACAACCAACGAACACTCAATAATAAACAACAACAAGCTACAGAGTTAAATCACGAAATCGGGGCGTTACACATTGTATTTGTATTGGTCGGCCATTGAAAACTATATTAACAAAGAAATAATTAAATTGTATATACTAAATTAGAAAGCAAAACAAATCACAAATATATGTAGTTGTAAAAAATATTTCAAAAATATAAATATTTTATTTAAACTTGTATATGTTTGTTCAATAATTAACCCCAGAGTTCAAACCAAATTAGCAATGGTAATTAATTTTTAGTGTGAAATCATGATGTTACACGTTTACAATAAGGATTAAAACTTGATTTCAAATGCGTATGGATTAATAATGTTCATTATTTTTATATATTTTTTTCTTTTATTTAAATTAAAATTGTTAATGGATTTAAATAGCCAACTTTAATTTTATATATTTTACAACAATTTATTAAAATATATTAGTTACTATAAATTAAAAGAATAATGTTAAAATTATATAACTTAGATATCCGTTGTTTGAGTTTTAACATGATAAAATCATATAATATTTCATATATATATATATATATATATATATATATATATATATATATATATATATATATATATATATATATATATATATATATATATATATATATATATATATATCTTTTAAAATAAAATTCTCTGAATAACTTCTCATGTTATATATTAGTTACTTATCTTTTAAAAAATTACATTTTAATTTAAGAAAAAATATACTAAATCATTATTAAAAACATGTAAAAACTTAGTGATATGTTAAAAGGGCTCTAATAGTAACAAAAGAACTTATCACTCGATTCAAGGTCTATATGTGTCATTTTTGTTAATCGTTTTTGATTTAAAAAAAATTAATTCAAGTATATGTTTTAATTCAACTCCACAAATTTTCTTTATTTTTTTTTATTTTTTAATGGTTGTCAAATAATAAATTTCGTTGTCAAATAATTATTAATATTGTCATATAATTAATACACTACCAATTGATTTCGTTGCCAACTAATTAATATTCAATACCTACATAATTTTAGTATTAAATTTTATTAAATTAATTTTACCCGAAACTTTGAATTCCAATCCTCGTATTTGGTCGTCAACTTTGAATTGGTATAACACTCATATTTGGAACGTTTGAAATTTCAATCCCTCATTTCCCTTACGCTCAATTTATTTGGTTACCTTTCATATTATTCCCTTTCTTCATTTACACTCAATTTCAACTTTCAATTTCTAACCCTAAACCAATTCTTTCTGATTTCGAATTTGTTAGGTTTAATTTATTTCGATGCTTCTGAATTCGTTTTCCAATTCAAAAATTTGTGAATATTCCGATTTAGAATTTGTTGGCTTTAATTTATTTCAATGTTATACACGCTATTTCGCTCTCACTGAGAAGTTGTCCTCTGTTGTTTTTTTCAAGCTTATATGGTTTATACATGGCTCGTCCCATCGAAGTTGTCAATGATATTGATGACTCAAAGGACTTGTGTATTCTTAGTTTAATTTTAAAGCCTAACCATACTCCTTTTTATTAGTCGTAATATATACTAATTTAAATTGTTTTTTATTTAAGCTTTCAATGATTCAAGTGATTGTGCCGCCTTTTTTGGTTTCAAAATTCAAGGAAAATCTCGCAACTGGAAGTTCTTATATAATGCAGAATTTCAAAGTGTCCTAGAATGATTTCTCTTTTAAGTCCACCGACCATGTTTACAAGTGAGCATGGGTTACAAATTGGTATTATGTGGATCATCTTTACCTTTCTCTTTTACATAATTAAAATTATATATCATGATTTTATTTTCTGTTGGTGTTGTTCTTTCGTGTTTTTTTTTTTTTTGCAGGATTGTGTTTGAAGAAGTTTCAATGGAGGATATGGACTTTGAGTTTGCAGGTTTAGGAATTGTCTTTCCACATTTTCTTATTCCATTCTCTATTTTCCTCTCATTTTTTTTTTTTTTTTTTTATGTTTATTCAATTTGGAGATCAATGGTTTGAAATTTCATCTTTATTATGTTTTTTTTTAAGATTTTGCAGGAGACGGAAACTATTTATTGGCTTCCAACAATAACATACATTGTTTATGCCTATCTTAATGGCCTTAAAATGGAATATAAAATAGGAAAAGGAAGACGTGCTATAGTGAGGTTACTCTTTTTATCCAGAATCGCTCGAATTTTATTTTTATGGTTTTGGTGGGTATGCTCATGTTCTTTGATATTTTAGAAAACAATTGATTTTGAGTTTGATATTAGAGACTTAATGATCTTTATTTGATTATTTGGGTGGTTAAAGATCTTAATTTCTTCCGCAGGCTAATTATAATTGGGAATTTATGTTTTCGTAGCTAATTATAATTGGGAATTTATGTTTTCGTTTTGGTGGATATGCTCATTATCTTTGATAGTTTAGTAAACAGTTGATTTTGAGATTGATATTAGAGACTCAATAATCTTGATTTGTTTATTGGATGGTTGGAGATATTTATTTTGTGGCTGCAATTTGAATTGAAGCATCATTATTCGAGAAGTCTAAAAGATACATTCTAACTTTGATGGAGGTCTGAATAAAAGGTACTAAAGAATAAAAGAATCCTATGTACCTTTTATTTATCAAATATGAATCAATTTTGCTTAACTAAGAATTATTGATTGTATTTTATTTTTTCTGTAATTTTAGATTTATAATAAATTGTATTATTTTATCTTTATAAATTAAAATAACATTTAATATTAAAGAATGATATTTTAATTTTAGAATTTAGAATTAAAAACCATTTTATCAATTTATTTTCTCATTCGTATCTTTTCCTATAAAGAATTAATTGCATAAAAAATTAAATGCACTTGATTTGTTATTTTATTACAATTTTAATAATAACAATTAATATTAATGTAATATAACCGGTTCATATATTTTTTATCAATCAATTAAAAGTAATAATGAATAATAGTAATAAATATTAATAATATGATAAATAAAATTTTATATTTATTATATAAAACAATAATAAATTAGTGGGGCAAATAATGAAATGTTAAAAAAAATTCATTTTCAAGTGAATGATTCAAATGGGATGAATTAGATTTCATTTTGTTTCAATTTTAATAATATCAATAAGACTAACATAATATAATTGGTTCATATATTTTTTACCAACCAATTAAAAATAATAATATATAATAGTAATAAATATTAATGATGTGATAAATAAAAAAAAGATACAAAAATATCAAAGATACTTTTTTTTCAATTTCTATTATCAATTTTAACACCTCATATTCACTATCTTTCAAACTGGAATCACCAAATTGATCTGATCAGGAAAAATCATCCTCGATCTGTTTACTCGCACTTGTATCTTCAGTTCTCTTTGGAGGATCCGAAGTAAAAGCTTTACCACTAAGATTAACCCTTGTCACATCAGTAATGCTAACCACAGACTTTGGAAAAGGAATATGAACTTCCTTACCATTCTCTATCATCGTAGCATTATACCGGTACGGAACAGCTTTATCAGACTCATATGACATTGAACCAGGAAAATTGATCACCGATGGAGTAACAACATATTTACGGCTATCAAAAGAAATAACCACCTTCTCAAAACACAACCTTCTCAGGAATACTAAACTGAGGCACAATAATATTCACTTCATTTTCATACTCATCTCTTTTTGTTGTCACTTCAATTAACTTATCATCCATCATCTTTTGAATGTCTCTCTTAACAATCACGCAACCACGAGGGTTCACCAAGAAAATGCAACAACCAACATAATCGTGATCAATATCGTGATATTCACTTAAGAAAGTATGCATCTCAACCAAAGACCTTCGAATCCAGCGGACATCATAAATCTTGAACAAACCAGGACAACCATCAATCATGTTCACAAACGTATTACCATGTTTCGGGAGAAGATTCGTCTTCACATTCGGATTAACATCATTGAAAGACAAAACATTGCTCCTTATCAATTACTTCACTTCAGGCTTCAAAGGATAACAGTTCTCAATATCGTGCCTCGGGGCATCTTGATGAAAAGCACAGTGAGCTTCTGGCTTATACCATCATGGAATAACCTCTGCAAATAGAGGTGGAGAACGTGTTTCCACAAGATATTTCTCAATTAGCGATGGAAGCAATTATGCATACAACATTGGAATAGGAAAAAGCTTGGCTTTGAACAACCCTGATGAGTACCATTATGTTGCACATAAGGTTGTTGATAACGAGGTTGATACTTTGGAGCCACTGGCGCAGTAGGAGTCACATTGATCATCGGAGTTACAGAAGCTACATGCTGCTAATGACGATTCTCGTGACCACAAGATCTTCTATAACTTTCACGAGACACAACATTAGTCTCACCTTATTTCTTCTTTTCAAAGTTGAACCTCTTAGAACTGGAACCAATACTACTTTCTTTGCTCAACCGTCCCTCGTGGACACCTTCTTCTTGTCGCATCCCCATTGTTGTACCCCAAAATTTTCCCTCATATCTTCAAGACAATATGTCTCAAGAGGTCTCTTAATGTTCATAAGATTCTCAATTGCTTAAAGGGTCTCAAGGTTTCATCAGACAAAGCCTCCTCCTAAGCAATAGATTTCAAATTAGGGTTTTGAGTTTCTCAAAGAAAATTGTACCTACAAAGCCTCAAGTGGACTTCATGGTGTCCCAAATACTTCAGAGAATCCTCATGTCAAGTTTCAAGGCTTTCCCTACAAGTTTGGTCAGTTAGATGCTCAGATAATCAAAAATCGGTTAACTTGGTCAAAAAGTCAACTGTGGTCAACATATAGTCAAACTTCAAGATTTTTGGTCAACATCAATATTATGAAGTAATATTCATCATTTTATCAAGGTTTGATCATGATTCATCAAGGAAACCTCAAATTCATCAATAACCAGAAGTTACTAAATTAAGGTTTTTGTAGGAAAAGTCAAATGTACTTTGACCAACCATAACTTTCACATGCTTCATCAAACATTTCCCATAGAAAGCTCATTTTGAAGTAAATTCAATTTCCTACAACTTTGTGTCTCACAAGCCAATGCCAGAAATGCGTCATTTGAGAGATATGATCCAAGACATTACAGATCCTTTAAAAAGTCAACAAAAAGACAACTTTTTCAAAAGCTCGTAACTTGAACATGGAAGATCAAATGGGGAGTTAGATTGGCATGTACTCCATGGGATAAAAATTGAGAGATTTATGCATTGTTGAAGTTAGGAATATTTGAGGAGGTGTATAAGGCAAATAATGACCAAAACTTAAGTTTTTTCCAAATGGGCCCATATTTTTCTAACCCAAACTCACTCATAAGATAATTCACGATCCATAAGTCATAATATCTAATTTTTTATATTTATTTTATATTATATTGGATTTAATTTATTTAAAATCAATTTTAATTAGAATAAATATTAGAAAATCAAATATTTGATTTTGGGACTATTTTGGGATGAGATTTGGATGTTTATGATCATTATAAGGATCCAAATTTCGTGCAAACCAAAAGAGAATGTCTTAATACCAAATTTTGACCAAAATAGAAACCTTCTTTCTTCACTTCCAAGTAATCTCAAATCTATCACAAAAAGCCCAAAATTTAACCTAATTTGAATCTTCTATAAGTACACAACAAAACCATAAGGACAAGGGACGAAATTTTGAGCCTAAGAACCCTTACCAAACTTCTAAAATTCAAGAACAAAGTCAGAATCGATTTTCCATTTACAGCCATTTACAAGAGGTTTTGAAGGTCTAAGCAACTTCCTGAGGATCTTTGGAGTGCATACCAATCATCATCATCATCAAAAACATACTGAATTGCTTAAACCGAATTCGTTTTTCTTGCTTTTTTTTCCGATTTCACATATTTATGCAATATAAACATGATTTAATCCTATATTATTGTTTGTATGGATGTTTAGAACATTTATGGACCATTTGATTGAAGCTTGCGTGCATGAACATGGATGTGCCATTACTAGGGTTTGAAGCTTCGAATTTGGGAACCATGGCTAGAGACGATTTTAAGTGAAATTGCTGGGATCATTGAACTCATAAGACAACATTTAATTGATTTACATCATTAAAACTAATTTATACTGTGTATGTGACGATTTCAAAAAATGCAGGTGCTATAGTGACTGACAAAACCGTCACTATAGGTTTAGCTACGAAAAAACTGTAGGTAGAAGTTGGTGGACGGACAGAGGAAGAAGAAGGACTATGGCGCGCACTTTATATTTGAAAATTTATTTTATTTTATAATAATCATTTGTTGTTTCTTTACACACATGCACAGCTGGCCCAATGGAAGCATGCGTGTGTGGGAAGGGGAGGTCCTGGGTTCGATCCAAGCTTCCAACCCTTATGTTTTGATCTTTTTATTTCTTTTTTCTTATTTTTGTTTTATTATTATTATTTATTTTTCATAATTATAATTAATTAACTAATTAACCATTTTAATTCTTTTAATATATAAACAAATTTATAAAAAAAATTCTAATTAACTTAATCATCTTCTTTTAATAATAAATTTATTTTTCATAAAAAATAGTTTTTTAGGTTATTTTATCAATTAATTTGTAATTAATTTAATAATTAGGGTTTAATCAATCTTAACTTTAATTTTTTTATTTTTAAACCTAATTTATCATAATCCTAAATAATTACTATTTTTGACTTAAAAATCATTTTCTTAATATAATTCTAATTAATTAGAAAAATATTTTTCATAAATTCATTTTATTTATTTTATCTTTGCTATTTAAATTTCTTAGAAAATTGTATAGGATGTACGATTCATGTAATAGCTTAGATTTATCTTCTCGCATTTTTTTGTTTATGAATCTGTTCATGGGAACCAATAGCGTAGGACTTTTAATTTCCGCACTTTTATTTTCCGCACTCTCCCAAATTTCAATATGTACCCCCTCCCCATGATGTAATAGTCTAGGTTTACTTTCCGCTTTTAAATTCTGTAAATTATTAATTATGTGGTTAGTAAACGTAGGGTGTGAAAAGAATGCATGTGAATAAAAATAAACGGACTTAGATAACCATAATTTCTAAGACTAAAATAACTGCAATCAATACACTTCTCACACATACACCTCTAGGGTTTCTCCTCTTTTTGCCTTACGAAAATGGTCAAGTCCCTCGAATATAGGGGTATCTTAGCAAGGTTGCCTACGAATAAAAAAATCATCAAGTCCCTACGATATAAAGATCATAGTCCCTCGTCGTCCCTTCGAGTTGCCTACGAATAAATGATCTCGTCCCTCGATGACCCTACGGAAAAATGATGATAGTCCATTTGAATTGCTAAGATACCCTTATCTGTTGGCTATTTCCTTCTATGACCATATGATGACCATATGTCTGTCTCTTCAAATCCAAGGATAAGACTACTTACTAACTAAATAGTAAGGACATTTCTATCCCTAAAGAAACGAAATAACTAGAAAGACCTTACAATTTAGGGTAAGTAGTTCTTAAGTGCATGCTCACAAAATTTCAAAATACTCTTTACACCTCACCTTTTCAAATACTTTCAAACTAAACACTTTGTATACATTCATACGAGAATTATTACAATGTTAAAGTCTTTATGAAAATATTTTCTAATCACACACTACACTATTTTCTTTCAAACATAGTAAAGTGAGCTAAGCAGTTAAGAGCCCATGGATAACCATGGATACAAAGGGTGCTAACACCTTCCCTCTATATAACCTACCCCCAAACTTAAATCTTTTTCAAAGGTCTTTCCTGTTCTTTTATGCCTTTCCTTATTGAATAAAATAAAAGTCGATGGAGAATCTTGCTATCTGTAATACCTCAAAATTTTCCTTCTCATTTTCTCAACATTTTGCATAGCATATTGCATAAACAAATCCATGTAGCAATCAAAAACATTGCATCATGTTCATCATAGATGAGGCATAAGTATGTTATCATTGATTAGAGCAATTGAAAGCTATGCAAAGACAACCAAGGAGCCACAAAGCTTATCAACCTTGTGCAAAGGGTTCACAACATCCCACAAGTCTTCATTTGAAGCCACAAGTCTTGAAAAGAATTGAATTGATCAAAGGAGGCAGGTAGTGCAACATCTCCTGATGAAAAAGGGCCAAATTAGGGTTTCTATTCCACTGGGCTTCTCAGTGAAGTTTTGATCCAAAGTTGATTCCATTATTTGCTACATGATGTCAAGTGCCTAGGTTTGAAATTTTATCCATGGAAACATTTTTGAAGAGGTTCAATTGGCCAGATGATTGAAAATAAGGGAATTGGGGAAAAGTCAACCATGCTGAGGAAAAAGTCAACTCCTGACTTTTTGAGATCAAAATCATGAAATTAGGGTTACAAGGATCCTATGGTTCAAATTTGATCAAGAAATGATGGAGGAATCAAGAGAAATCAAGAAAACCAAAACTTACCATTTTTGGAAATTTAGGGTTTCCAAAAATGGCAAGTTTTGGCCATTTTTGCAGCCACTTTAAGAGAGGCCTTCTCCCAAAATACAAGGGTTATGAAAATTCTACCTTGATACAATTAAAGAGGGCATCTTAAGCTTCAAATCCATATGTGGAACTCCCTCATAGCATTAAAATTGAGAGAGATATGATCATGCAAAGTTTGAGTAAAATAGGGCAAGAACTAGGTCATGGGCGAGGCAGTCTGCTGGCCTGCGCGCGCGCCCTGCCTGGGATTTTATCAAACAGTTCTTGTGCAAAAAGGCAAGTCATTTTTCTCCATCAAAAACACTTCAAATGTAATTTCTTTGAACTACAAAGTTGTTCATTTACATATTTCCAACAACTTTGGTGTTTAAGGATTTTTCATTTGGCCATTAGTTAGAGAGTTATTGAGGGTCAAAGTAAGCAAGTTCAAATTGATCTTACATGGTCCTGTTGCCAAGTCATGCTCAAGTTCAGGTCAGCCAATTATTCAGTCTTGTTTCCTTGTGTTCAAAGACACATTTGAAGTACTTAGAGGCTCTTTCCCATCATAAACCAAATACCAAACTTGCTCTATGTTGCATCTACTTCAATTTGAGTCTAATGATCATTGGAATTGGTTGCTTGAGGTGTAAGAAACAAGCCATGGAAGATCCATACTTTCCATCTGTTTTCTTGCATCTTAAGCTAGTGCATTGACTGTGTATATCAGTTCAATCCAAATTATACAGGTCTTATGTTATGATGCATTGCTTGAGAGGCAATGTAGTCTAGGTCACATGAGTACCATAAGTTCAATGTACCCTATCATGGAGTTAAGGGCCATTGCATACTTGTTGCAAACATGATTGTTGTACCCCAAAATTTTCCCTCTATTTTTAACTCTAACCGACTTTTTATTTCGCATTCATTTGCATCATCTTCATAGCATAACATTATTTTTCTTAATATTAGCCGGAATAATTTCTCGGAATTTACAGATAGACTGGTCAAATTAATTTTTTAAATGTGCCTAAAAATTAATGGACGAAAAAATGTCAAGTTTAAGTTTGCAAATGTCGGTAATATTAATCTGCGGTTCACGTGGTTTAATTTGACATGCTAAAAATATTTTTATGACTATTTTTGGTCATATGTTGATCAGTCTGAGCAGCTTAAACGGTCATAATTTTTATTTCAAAATCCAACCAAACACTGTATTTTTCCGAGTCATTTATTTCGTGTTGATTATTTTGATGTGTTCATGTTATTTTTTCGAGCACTTTGGCGCCCGAATTTTGTTTTTTTGAGTCCGTTTATTTTTATATTGGGTCTAGAATAAATAAATAGAATTGTTAGTTTTTATTTTAATTTTAACTATTTTAATTATTAAACTTTATTTAATTTTTTAAATTAATATTTTATTGGGTTCCAAATTAAACATTAAGGCCCATTATAATTAATCCTAATTGGTCCCTATATATACTAACTAGTGGAAGACGAAAAAAGAAAACAAAAAGAAAAATATTTTGTAGCGGAGCGGCAGATCTGATATTGGGATACATAAACATTTTCGGTACATTCACATGTGCGCGCATGTGCGCGTGTGTCTTAGTGTCAAGAAGGCAATGCTGGTAATCTTGAGGGCATTTTGACAAAGAAACATGGGTTTTATCTTCTTTTTCCTAATTTCTCCTAATTTTCTCTATTTTTTTTAATTCTCTAATTTCTTAAATTAACTAACCTTAAATCTTTAGATTTATTTTATTTGTTTATTTTCTAAAAAACTCTTAATTTTTTTTTATTACTTATCTTCATAATCTATTCATAATATTAATTAATTATTTCTTTTATTGTAAATTAATAATTCAATATAGTTTTTTTTAACAACAAAACTTTATTTTTATATATTTTCATAAACCTTTTTATAATTTAGTTATGTTAGAGTTATTTTAATTCATTTTTAAAGTTTATTTTTTGTTATAGATAACCCTAAAAAAAAATTTCTAACCTTTTTTTTATTATTTTTATTAAACCTTAACTTCATAAATCTAAATTTTTTATTTTCTTAGTAACCCTAAACTTTTTCAAACCTTAAACTTTTTCCTTCTTTTTTATGTTATTCATAACCTGTCTGGTTATTGTTGCTCTGATATTTTTCTGCTTCGCCATTATAATTATGTAAATGTTTCTCATCTGTAAATTTTTTATCTTTTTATTTTTCGCCTCATAATTATGTAACTGCCCCGAAGCATTGTAATAGCTTAGGAATTTTTCATTTTTTTTGCCTTTAATTTTCTGCCATTTATATTTATTTGATAATTGCATGGTTAGTAAATAGGGAGTGGCAAAACCTAATTGAAATTAATATGAATTTAGATAACTAATTAAAAAGATAAAAATATCTGAACATAAACACTCACACACGTAAGTCGATCTAAGATCAGTGTCTGCACCCCCTAGGGATATCCCTCTTGGTTGCCTTATTAAACGGTCAAGTCCCTCGAAAATGGGGTGTCTTAAGCAAAACCCTAATAATAAAATCATGTCCCTCCCTCCGGTTAAAAGATCAAGGCCCTACGATGTTGCCTACGGTGTTGCCTAATTGATCTCGTCCCTTCAGATTAAAAGATGATAGTTCCTCCTAAATTGCTAAAGACACCCTTCAAGTTGCCTTCGTTGACCGTACGATGACCCTACACCCGTCCCTTAATAAAATCCAAGGTAATGACTACTTATTCATTAATAATAGGGACAGTCTTACCCTTGAAAGAACATATAAGAACATGAAAGACTTAGTCTAGGGTAGGTACCTCTAAGTTACTTGCTCACACATTCAAAATATGCATTTCACACCTCACTATTTTCAAACATCTTCAAAAACAAAGCTTTGTATACATCCATACGAGGATCATTACAAAGTACTTAGACAAATTTCTAAATACACATACACTTCACACTTTCAAAATAATTAAGTAAGCTAAGTAACTAAGAGCCCATGGATAACCATGGATATAAAGGGTGCTAATACCTTCCCTTTATATAACCTACCCCCTGAACCCAAGTCTTTTTCAAAACAGTATTTCCTATTCTTTTATGTCCCTTCCTTATGGATAAAATAAAAGTCGGTGGCGACTCTTGCTATCCGCAACATTTATAGAAAGTCAGTTCTCCCACCGTGTTACAGAACTGACAACTCTGCTGGGGAGTCACTAAGTAAAAGATGGGTACCCTTAGGAATTAGATCACTTAATTGTTTGCTTTGTTTGCTTTATATTATCTGTTGGGCTTTTGTGTGAAAGATCCTAACCCGGATCTAGTGTATCCTAGGTAAGTAACAATAGACCAAGGAAATTGTACGGTGTATACCGATATGGTTGATCTGGTGGCTACGTTAGTGTGACTTCTTGGCCGGTTCTTATGTTCCTTAAGTAAGTTTAGGATAACCTGAGGCTGCCATATGTTATCATTACACTAACTGACTTTGTAGAGCCCTAGTTAACCCATCTTGGCCTTTAGAAAGTAGTGAGATAGCCGGCTTTAGAGAAATCTAAAGTTGGTTGATACTCGATGTTAAGTTCATTGAGATCCTAAACTTGGGGGATTTTGGTTGGCAAATAAGTTGCCTACTGAACAAAAACCCTTGAGAAGGATCAGTGATATTGAGACCCCTTAGAACCCGGTTACTTTTGTAGGACAGGATGAACCCACTAAACTTTAGGGGGAGGGTACTTACCTTAAACCTCATGCAAGCCTCTAAATCTAGGGCTATTGTGTGACTTGTTTGTGTGTGCCACATGTTTGTGATGGAGCATAACATCATGACATCATGACATCATAAGCATAGCATTTTCACTAACCATTTCAAGGACCAAAGGATTTATCTTTGTTCTTTGTTGCAGGTTATGGCTTTTGCTCGTAGGAACACTATCCGAATCAATTTTGTAGGGATACCTTCTAAGCTTAAGGAATTGGTCTCTAAAGTTTCTGAAAGCTACCGGTTTATCAAGAAGCATGGTCATCTACTTGACTTGATTACCTTAGGTTTTGATGAAGATATGATGAGTGTCCTATTCTAGTTCTTTGATCCTAAACATCATTGCTTCACATTCCCCGACTATCAGCTGGTACCTACAATGGAGGAATTCTCCAAGCTACTGGGTGTGCCTATCCTTGATCAGAGACCCTTTACAAGCTTAGAGAAATAGCCTAAACCCAAAGTCATTGCTGCAACCCTACATTTGAAAAAAATCAGACATTGTCCTAGAAACGAGAAGCGGAGTTAAGGGTATTCTTGCTAAGGTATTGATGGAGAAAGCTCAGGTGTTCTTGGATGCTATGAGCTATGATGCTTTTGAGGAGATCCTATCCTTATTAATCTATGGCTTAATGTTGTTCCCTAATCCAGACCAGTTCATAGACGTACGCGCCATCAACATATTTCTGACTCACAATCATGTGCCTACCTTGCTTGGAGATATCTTACACTCTCTTCACACTCGTACTACGAAGGTGCGAGAAACTCTGATGTGTTGCATACACCTACTATCAAGGTGGTTATTTCACACCTTCCTCGATCTATGATGAAGAATGAACAAGGTTTAAGGTGGTCTAAAAGGATGATGTCACTCTCTCATTCAGATATTCACTGGTGTTCCCGATCTATGGAAAATGTCACTATCATTGATCATTGTGGGGAGTTCCCTAATGTTCCACTCCTTGGCATAAGAGGGGGAATTACTTACAACCCTTCTTTAGCTATACATCAGTTTGGTTATGCTCGGAGTAATTGTCCTCATGACATGCTTATTCAGGGTATTGTGTTTGACTACGACAGTGATCTTCAGGGTTATCGTCAAAGGTTCATACGAGCTTGGAACAATGTGAACAAAGTTGATAGCAAAACTTTGGAACCAAAGTACTCCATTCCTATGGAACCTTACCTCATATGGGTGCAATCTCATGCTCAGACTTTTATGATGCCATATCTTGTTGTTCTACCGGTCACTATAGAGCCTGTTGTTGAAGGAGATGTTCCTTATACCATCCTTCACCCAGACATGTCCACTGATTTGGAAGAGTTGACGAAGTCCTGGATTCAATTGAAGGAGCAAAGGGATACTTTTGAGACTCAGTTCAGAGCTAGTTAAGAAAGAGTGCTAGAGCCGACAAGGCAACTTCACGAGGAGTGGAACCTCAACACATACCTCAACACAAAGAGGAAGCGTTCATGGGAGACCTAAGTGTCGTCCCGGGATTTTCATCCTAGTACAAACGCGAAAGTGGCGCAGTAAAAGGTAGAGTCACCAACCAGACATTTTTATCCCGAATGAATTGGAAAGGTAATGTTGCACAAACCTAATAGATAAGGAAAGAACAAGGCCTTGCGAACCAAAGATCTGGTTCCGTAAGTCGGTTACGAACTGGGAAGGTATTAGCACCCCAGATCGTCTGTCGTACCAGACGGGATCCACGCTTGAAATTCTGTTTAAAAGGGTGAGAAATAAGATGTTGCTTGAATGAAAGAATGGCTATCTGGAATGGAAGTGAAATGAGGAAAGGAGTTGAAAAACAAAATGGAAAGAAAGAGGGAAAATGTAGGGAAAATAAAGAATGTGCTCGAATGGGCCCTACCCCACTGCCTACGTAACTCATCGGGAAAATGAGGATCAGAGTCGCCGTAGTTCCTCTAACTAAGGCAGAGATTTGCTTATGTTTTTTAGGATGACATTGCCATAGTTCTAGCTTAGATGTTACCGGCTCTGACTCGAGGGTGTTTACTGTATCGCTGTTTGAATTGTTGAGGCAAGTCACATTCGTCCGCAAAGAGTATGAGATGAGAAGAGAAGACGTGTTGTCTTGGTTTGTTTATTGTCTTTTAGAAGAAGTGTTTTGACTTTATGATTTGTCGTGGGTACAACACTAAAGACTACGATACAGGAGCAAATACTTTCCAAGATCTCCCCTAATGGAACGTTTGTAAAGTACCCTAGAAGAATGGAGGAGACCTCCACTAATCATTTCCCATATAGCTTAAGGCTCGTCGCGCATTGTACACATTTTTATTTACTAAGCATTTTGATTTTTCTTTAAGATGAGAAGTGAGACTCAAGTTGAGAAAGGAAAAATTAAGGGGGACTAAGACACAACCCTAAGTTAGTTGAGTTTTAATGGTGACCTATGATTAGTGAAGCTTGAGAGATTAAAGCTACCTAAGTGGATATTAGACTAGAAATGTGAGTACGAAAATTAATAGTGAATAAAATGGTCTTCCTACGTCATGGTGGGTAAAAACGTGCGTAAATCGTAAACGGGATGAAACGGTGGATCGGGTGGGTCGGTTGCGTGGTGCTAAGACGCACAACTTATGGTATGCAACATACATGTCTTGCTTTTGGGTGTATTGGAGTGGAACGATGATAATCGAGGAATCCTAAAGTCACATGAAACTTTATTATTTATTTATTTGAAATCCTTCGATTTTGGATTGAATAACTCCTTTTCTTTATTTTTGAAAATTTGTTATCTAACGCTTCATTTTATCTTTTTTCTATCCTAATTATAGGTATCACATACAAAGTTCTAACTATTACATCACAAAGTATAAACCATAAAGGTACAATCAAGGCATAATAAAAATATAGTCTAAATCCATAAGCGAATCCTCGAAAAAAATACCTTGCACAAAAAGAAGATGTTAGTAAATGAAGTGAAGATGAGTATGCAACCTGTAACACAGTGGGAGAACTGACTTTTAGTCATGTTGCGGATAGCAAGAGTCGCCACCGACTTTTATTTTATCCATAAGGAAGGGACATAAAAGAACAGGAAAGACTCTTTTTTTGAAAAGACTTGGGTTCGGGGGGTAGGTTATATAAAGGGAAGGTGTTAGCACCCTTTATATCCATGGTTATCCATGGGCTCTTAGTTACTTAGCTCACTTTAATTGTTTT
The DNA here is from genome assembly GCA_963966055.1 of Lathyrus aphaca. Lineage (NCBI taxonomy): Eukaryota > Viridiplantae > Streptophyta > Magnoliopsida > Fabales > Fabaceae > Lathyrus > Lathyrus aphaca. Next base: position 214,250,933 of record OZ014519.1, read on the forward strand.
TGGAAAGTGTAGTGTGTGATTAGAAATTTTCTAAGTACTTTGTAATGATCCTCGTATGGATGTATATAAAGTCTTGTTTGAAAATGTTTTGAAAATATTGTGAGGTGTGAAAAGTATTTTTGAAGAGTGAGCAAGTAACTATGAGGTACCTACCCTAGACTAAGTCATTCATGTTCTTATATGTCCTTTCAAGGGTAAGACTATCCCTATTATTAAGGAATAGGTAGTCATTACCTTGGATTTGTTTAAGGGACGAGCGTAGGGTCATCGTATGCTCAATGAAGGAAACTTAAGGGGTGTCTTTAGCAATTCGTAAGGACTATCATCATTTATTCGAAGGGACACAGTTTATTATATCATAGGCAACCTCGTAGGGACTTGACCTTTTAAACTGGAAGGGACTTGATGATTTTTCTGTTAAGGGACATTGCTTTTTAGACACCCCACTTTCGAGGGACTTGACCATATTTAAAGGCAACCAAGAGGAATACCCTAGGAAGTGCAAGATGGCGACCAAAGATCGACTTACGTGTGTGAGTGTTATTGTTCAGATAGTTGTCTTTTTTAAATTAATTATCTAAGTTATTTTAAACACAATTAGGTTTTCACACCCTATTTACTAACCATGCAATTACAATTTACAAAGAAAATAAAGACTGAAAAATAAATCTACAGATTATTACAAGGCTTTGGGATAGATACAACATAATTATCATAAAACAACAAATAAATAAAGCAATAGTAATAATATAAGTATAAATTAACAAAGCAATAATAATAAAGAAATAAAAAAATATTTAAGGGTAAATTAGAATTTATTAAGAAAATAAGTATAATTAATTATGATAAGAAAATAAGGTATAAAGAAATTAGGGTTTTGAAAAAAAATAGGTATAAAGAAATTAGTAAGAAAATTGAAGTTATTATGAAAATATTTTAAGTGAAATTATATTAAGATTCAATTATATACAAAATTTAGAATTTTAAAATAGAAAAAGATCATAGAAAAATAGTTATACAATTTATTTATAAAAATAAGAAATTTAATTAGATATTTACAAAAATCATATAATTGTTTAAATAATAATTAAAATAGTTAGTATTTATTTACAAAAATATTTTAGAATAATATTATATACAAAAAATAAAATTTGAGTTATAATTAGAAAATAATTAAGTTTTTTATTTGTTTAAAAGAATCTTGATTAATATTAATTTGATATAATAATAATAATGATAATGATATATATAAAAATTGTAAAATAATAAATAAATAAAAGGTAGAATACTTACCTACTGGAGCCTGGGGTCGAACCCAGGACTCCCAGCTCCCACAACAAACATGCCAACCATCTAAGCTAAAGCGCGTGTGTGCTTTTGGAATGACTTTGGAATATAATATATGAATCTTATTTGAGAAAATAGGAGAAACCAAAAAAATTGGTCCCAGCCAAATTCGAACTTGCATCCTCATTCTCACAAACCAAATGCTTTGCCAATAAGCCACATGGGGCGCGTCTGCTAACAAACAACAACAAATACTTATATAATAAACATGTTAAATATTGAAAATAATGAGAAAAAGAATGGCCTCTGTCGCTCCCGGGATTTTCATCCTAGTACAAACGCGAAAGTGGCGCGAAAAAGGTAGAGTCGCCAGCCAGACATTTTTATCCCGAAGGAACGGGAAAGGTAATGCTGCACAAACCTAAGGAAGAAGGAAAGGACAAGGTCCTGTGAACTAAAGATCTGGGTTCGGGAGTCAGTTACGACCTGGGAAGGTATTAGCACCCTAGATCGTCCGTCGTACCCGACGGGATCCACGCTTGCTTGTTTGTTTCAAAGGGTGAGAAAAATATAACTGCTGCTGAAAAAATGAACTGCTAATTGGAATGGGAATGGAAATAAGAAAGGAACTGGAAAAGAGAATGGAAAGAAAGAGGGAAATGTAGGGAAAATAAAGAATTTGCTCGAATGGGCCCTACCCCACTGCCTACGTACCTCATCGGGAAAATGAGGATCAGAGTCCACGTAGTTCGCCTAACTAAGGCGGGAACTTTGTTTATGTTTTTTATGCTTGAACTGCATATGTCTATGCTCAGGTGTTGCGGGCTCGTTTGGTACGAGTGCGTTTACCTTCTTTCATGCGAGACAAGTCGTCGCGAGTTCGCGTTATGAGTGAATGAGATGAGAAGAGAAATTCCCGCAGGAAAGTCGCTTATTGTTTGTTTTTGCCTTTTAAGAGTTTTGTATGAATTTGGCACAAGGAAGTGAATTCAAACTCTTTTACATGGAATGTGTACTTGCTACTACATTCCAAGATGGAATAATAGAATAAGCACACCAAGCAAGGAAAATTTATTCAAGACTTGTTTCCTAGGATTAGGGTTTAAGTTCACTAGCTTGTTGAACTTTATTAAGTGTTTTTGTTGCTTTTGTGAAGAAATGTCTTTTATATTTTTCTTTGTGAAACAACCCCTTTATAAGACTTGTGCATCATGCTAGACAAGCTTACACCATTCCAAGATGGAATGAATGCAAATGCCCCATGGAATAAGGCTATACGCAAGGGATCCTTTCATGAATTTATTAAGTCTTTTTGGATTTGTTTGAAGATGAGGAGAGAAGACTCAAATGGAAAAAGGAAAAACTAAGGGGACTAAGACACAACCCTAAGTCAGATATTATATATAAAAGTGATCCTATGGTTAATGATGTATTCTAAACCTAAGGAAAAGAAAGAACACGTTAGAATTCAACTTACTTCCTAAGGAAGTTAAGTTGAATCTAAAGAACAAAATAGAACCCTATGAATAAAACACCAACTGATAAAGCAAAATAAAAGAAACGAATGAAGTATGATTACCTCATCTTTGCCCCTACAAAACAAATGTTAGCATGACAATGCATATTGAAAGCATAAACAATGGCAAACTTCACACAAGAACTCACACTAGCTTAGGAAAGATGTTAGTGAACTTCTAAGGTAAATACCTAAGTCTAAGATATCCTATAAGGTAACACACTTAAAAAGTCAGTAGCTAAATCAATTCAAAAGTATCTAAAGGGATTAAGTGAACTAAAGTCAAACTATGCCCTAAAGCACTACTAAACCCTAAGGATGAAGTTAGAAAGATAACCTAAGTGTTTACTATTGCTAAAATCCCTTAAACTCAAAGGTAAATGAAAAATTAAGAACTTAACACTATATGGAAAAGAAGGAAATGAATGGATCAAATGGGAAATAAGGGATTCAAGTTGAAGATATTCAAATATGAGATTGAGAGGTGAGGAGAAACATATAGAAGCATGGTTATAAAGGTACAACAAAAGACTTAGAAATATATTCAAAAATAACCAAGGGGACTTGACTTCCCCATACAAAAACCAGGGGCTTGACAACAAAATGGAATGGAAATCAAACTTGGAAAATGTTCACAAATGGTGGGTTAAGAAGCACCCTAAGGCTAGGTGTTCAAATTAGGGTTTCTAAGGTCCTTTAAGTGATAAATGGGGTTCAAAAGAAAACAAAATGATTTTACAATGATATGAATAAGTATGGATGATCACAAAACATTTATAAGACCCTAAACAATGACAAGACAAATTTATTTGGTGTATTCAAGAAGTTTTGAATGGTTAAGATGAGGGATGATGGAAGAATTAGGTTAAAATGGGACATGTGTGACTTAGGACTCAAGTAAACCCCAAAAATAAAAGGTGAGGACCCAAGGATGGCTTTCAATGTTAGAATACCTATAATATGACCTAGAAGACTCAAAATCAAGACCTTATACTAATGGCATGAATGCCTTATTCAAAAGGAATGAGGGAGGTTTCTAAAAGGGACCAAAAATGACCTAAGGACTTAAGTAACTTGAAAAAAATACCAAATGACCTTGAAAAATTATGAAACTTGACAACTCAATACAAAATCCAGAGAGTAGCATGTGTACAAAAAATCTCTTGACAATTCCTTTTTTTGAATGGTGTAAGGCTCATTGGAACACAATTAGGGTTTATGTTATCAATGTGGAAAACATGGACTCAAAAGACCCAAACAAAGACCTAAAAATTTAGAGAAAAATATTTTGGGGAAGTTTAGTGAGCTCTTAAAAGAATGCCAAAAATAATGGGCCATTTATGTTTTATGGTTTAAGAGGGAGAAATTGTACAAGGTGATTGGTCAAAATATGAGAAAAATGGAATTAAATCAAATGATAAATAAATTCTGATCTCAGAAATGAACAAAAATAATATCTAAAATTATGGAAAATTAAAGAAAAATGTGAGGAGTGTCTATGAATTAATTTGGAATTTTTGGAAGCATTTTACTATTTTTTTTAAAAAGAAACGAAAATGGAATAAAATGATAAAAAGAATTAAAAAGAAATGAAATAGGCTGAATTGGTGTGGGCCTTGGGGTGCAGTTAGCATCAAAAATAACTACGTTGGGCCTGATTTATACATGATGGGGGTGTGAATATCAACTGATTACTTTTTGTTGACTTTGTGAAGCACGTGAATGGCAGGTGATTTTTAATGTGCTGTCAAGATCATGGCCACTGGATTGAGATGAGATCAACAGATACGACTTAAAGTTGGACATAATTAGGGCACACTGTTCAGGTCACCGGAGAAGGATTCCGGTCACCTTCTCCGGCGAGACTCTGGTTAGGGCTTACATCAACTTCCATGAAAATGCAATCTAAAAACACTAATGGAATCGCCTCACTCTCCTGATCAACAAACTGTCCTCACATTCCATTTATCACTCATAGAATCACCAAATCGAAGGCAAACAAATCTCATCCTAAAAATGAATCTAAGCTTCTATGAAGCCTATCAACTAGCCAGAGATTGCAATGCTCCTATTGAGCTTCAAGCAACATGAAAACAACAAAAATTGATGAAAGCAAGCAAGTAGAATTTCAGAGTGCACCTGAATTGCAGAGCTACCACAAGTTGAGGAAAACCAGAGATGAGAATCCTGAGCTCTTGCTTTGATTTGATCTTGAGCAATGAGAGTGAAATAAACACTCTGTAATGTGTGAATCTTGAGAAATCAAAGAAGACACAATGCTGATCAGTGTTATGCAGAGATGAAACCTAGGAGCTTCAGGCCATGAGCGTCACTGAATTTAAACAAAACATGGTGTTGATGATGGATAGATGAAGATCAAAGCTTGAGAGATGAAGATTATGAAGCTTCAATAAAATATGCAGTGCAATCACAAAGTTGCAGTATGCGATTCTTGAAGATTCAAGTTCAATCCTCCATGAATGTCATGCTTAAGGTGATGATGATGATGAATTGAAGAAGAATGGATCAATCTAGATGAAGGTGAAGCTTCTTCGAATCCAAATGCAGAAGAAGAACTTGAGAGAATTTGATGAATGAGGAGTGAGATTTTGAGCAAAAATGAAGTGTCCAATGCAACTATGGTTAATTATTTATATAGGAGAGGTTAACCTGTAAACTCAGTGTAGTTAACAGTTGAAGCTTGAGTTAACTGAGTCAAGTTAGTTGTGAATTGGTTATGGTGAGTGAAGTTAGTTGGAGCTCGAGTTGAGGTAAGTTATGAAGCTAATTGAGTGTGGTAAGGTTCATGGCAATTAGAGTGAGGGTGATGTGATGAAGTATGAAGCTGATATGATCAATGCTGCATCAAGTAGTGTCATGTTTGAAAGCTTGCTATTTGGCTTGAATTTAAAAAAGAGTTGCATGGTGGCATGGTATGATCATGCAGGCAGGTGATTATCAAATGCAATGCCTCCTGATCATTAGTTGGTAAATGATGCACACAAACTGACTGAACTGATCATGGAATGAATTCATGGTGCAATGCCTTG